>CM076948.1:20055000-25600000 GCA_039566865.1 Aurelia coerulea | reverse complement strand
CAAATCTGAATACTTTTTTATCTACCTTCAAGTTGACATTCAAGGAACATTTTGAAAGATGTTAGCGATTGATAAAAGCTAAATTCACATCACAGCATCAAACCAAATCTGTATCCTTTTTTGAGACACCCGCCCGGTAGTTGGGGAAAATCTGTCTGCGTTGTTCCTGGAATAAATCTAGCTATAAAACATATGGTTATTATTTCTAAATAATTCAATCACTGTGGTAACATAATATACTCGAGTAATATTTAAACAAGATTGTACTTTAAAAATAGGATGTCTTTGTACATGTTTTTTATTTCATTTCAAATCGGCGCTTTGCAATACCACAAGTGAGGCTGCCATGTGCTATTTCAGCTCAACAGTGTGCTTCTTTGAAATATTTTATTATTTCCTATGTTATTAGCGATGTCAAATTGATCTTTTTATCGAGAAAATGAGCTACGGTTGGTGTCACAATGGGCAATTTCGCCTCAGACACATTGCCCTTACAATTTTCCACAGTGTTATTCTGTAATTATTTTGGTAAAAGTTGAAACCACGATAAAGTATATATAGAATAAAATATTTAGAAACAGTGACCACATGTTATGGAATTATCGAAGACAAAATATTTCGATAAGAGAGATGATGGTAGTGATAAATTTAACAAAGAAATGATTTTTAGGTTCAGGTGGTCTTAACCTTTATATTTTTATTAGATAGTTAGTAGGTCACATTTAGAAAAGAGCGGAATTTAGAACAGAAAGTAATACAAATATGCAACTGAGCACAGGCGTTGACCCTTTGCAAAACTTTGAAATGAAATGTTTAAAAATTTTATTGCCCTGCTCTTTCAAGTGAGCTGATCGAAGGGAACTTTGTGCAGTTTGCCATATTATAAGAAACCAAGGTCTGGGGCTGGTAGGCAGTTTCTTAAATTTTTGGGCCATTTTGCTGCCACAAGTTTCTTACGTGTTTCTTATATTTTTATTGCCGGAAGTTTAGAGTTGATTTTGTCTTGTCTAAAGGGCTCCCAAATTACTTAGTAAGTCTCTCAAAACGAGTAAATAACATGATTCGCACTCAAAATATTGCCCAAACAGTTGCCATAAACTGTACAATGTCAAAATATTTTTGAGTGTGACAGGAAAATTAAAACTGAAAATTACAGAAGTTTCTTAGCTTTTTTCTGTTCAGGTAGGGTTGTTTCTTAGCTTTCGAAAATTTGAGCCTACCGTTTCTTATAAGCGGTTTCTTATATAAAAAAATGAGTGTAATCCCTGACAGAGCATTTTTTACATTATTATCACTTTCGGAATTACAATGTTTTCATGGTTTATGCACAGATGCTGTTACCGGGGGGGGGGGGGCACTGGGGGCACGTGCCCTTGAATTGTGGTGCCCCCCCACCCAAGTTTGAACTGGTTTTATGAAAGGAAGTACGAGATAAGGTATCTGAAGCTTTGACAAACATTAAAAGCGCCGTAAGTTCTGAAATGATTGAGCAAAATCAATGGGACCAATACAAGAAATACTCAGCCTTTGTATCAGTTTTTGAAGGTCTACAATATGGTACCGGGTGTCCCAAAAAAGGTACTCCCGTTTGAAAAGTCACCAACATTTGATTACATGACCGATCTTCAATTTTATTTTTTTGCCAAGTATATCAAGGACCAAATTATTTTTCCAGACATAGCTGACCTTGTAATTGGTTTAACATTAACTAATTTAGCTCTTTTTAGGGCTACCTGGTTTTGAATCGTACTGCAAAGAACAGTTATGCTTGCCAGATCAATTCCTTTGTAAAGCTTCTAGTTTGGTCATAAATGACAGAAAGAAATACACACTATCATTGGAGACTTTGATGATGACGATGAAAAATCTGAAAATTTTGACTGTTAGGCAAGATTGAGTATTTAGCTTGAAATGTATAGCTCAAAATAAGGTTTTTCAACGTGTATTTTTTCTACCTTGTTTCATCAAAAGCAAACATTTTAGCATCTATAAATATTGTTGGGTCTTTGACAAAACAAGTCAAAAAGAAAATTTTATCAAAGTTTGATAATCAATTTTTGGTGATTTTTTAAACAGGAGTACTTTTTTTGGAACTCCCGGTAGCAAGCAAAAGCTTTTCATGGTTTAACGATTTAGCAATTTGATGACGTCACAACTCAACACTAGCAGAAATGCGAAAAATGCTTTCCGGCAACTTATGTTTTCCTGAAAAATCAGTGAATAAAGGTTTTTGAAATCTGGTTATTCTGACATGATTTTCTGTATTCTATAATTTTTTTTTGCAATTTTAAAGTTGTTCACGTATGTGAACTCAACAAACGTCCACGAAAAAATATTTTTCAGCGAGGAAGCAGATTGAAAATGAAAGCTTCGAGTGATGAACTTCTTTCTAAATCGGAGTTGAATTTTTCGAAAATCATTTAAAATAAACTTCATAGAAAATTGTAACGTCTTGTAACGAAATCTTTGTAAATTTGTTGCACATCTTCAGATTTCTTCCTTATCTAGATTTCTTTGCTTTAGGTTGAAGAAATCGTTAATCAGCAACTTCACGGGATTTGTTCCAAGGACATCAACAAGGTATCATGAAGGGTTAAAGACCCTGTGCTAACCAGCAGTCTTTGCAGTTATTCTTTGCAAGATAGATAAACAACCTTGTGCAAGCTGACACGTGCAAGGTATGCAAGTTGGATTGGCTCCTTTGACATTGGAGAAAAGGAAATATCAAATTTTAGACTCTACAGCATTGTCTATGTAGCAGGGCCATTCAGTTGGAAACTTTATCAGAGATTTGTTTTGTTATCAGGAAGAACAGTATTTAATTGTGCATGCAACTGACAGGAAACTCGGCTTTGAAAATATTCAATATGTGGAATTGGCATTCTTAAATTAGCTCACAAGCTGACGAGACTTTCTTTTGTTCTTTTGGGGACTAGGAATTTTTGCAATGATCTGTGGGATTTTAAGGGTCTCTGAAAATGCATTGTGGGATAGCTGATAACCACAAAGACCCATGGTTAGCACAGGGTCTTTAAGCCCGAAACGTTTAGTATTTTAAGCTCTACGCTATAAACTCATTTAAAGATATTTTGTGTATTTATCAACTAGGTATGTTTGAGATTTGTTTTATTGAAAGAGTAGTTGTTGTTTTTTATTCAGATATAAAATTTTACAATAATCTTACATTCTACTATACCTTTCTAATTACTATACAACAACAACGCTACAGGTACGATACCATGGGGAGCGAAAGACAATGACTACCCCATGGCCAATATATAAAGACACGCAATGTTATACTGTATACAGCCACACTACGAATGATTAAAAATTTATGGATACTATACTAGGTTCTGTCTCACATTGGATGTCAGGTCAGGGTTACGATGAATTTGATGATGTCACGGCGCAACTCTTTCTTGTTGTTCAAAGTAAATAAATTGCCTTACATCTGATGTGACATTTAACATTTAAAGGGTTTGTGCAAGGTTAAAAGCTTGCATTTGCAGAGAGCAGAAAAATCTAAAAATACCCCATTCAAATCGAAGTTGCACACAATGTCAACAAAGGGTAGCCTAAGAATGAGATTTTTATCTTGCTAAGAGACAATGCTGTGTCTGAGTTATTTCTTTGTTCTATTTATAGAGGAGCCTATTTACCATTGCACACTTGCTTTAACGTTTAACGTTTAACGTTTAACATTTAACATTTACGATAAGGGACTTGGTGGTTGCTTGGTCCATAACCGAAGTCTCGATAGATCTTAATAAAGTGGCTCAGAAAGTGATAACTCATTGCGTTATTGTTGATTTTTATGTCCCCTTTACGATGATAAGAGACATCATGTTGACATCATAAGTTCTTCATGATATTCAAATATTCGGCAAATGTTCTGCAGTAGTTCAAGTTGGTTGATTATAGTCTATCTCAATAAGATGTCATATGAAATAAAAACAATTGCTTGAGTAATGTTACGTTGTGGCAAATCCAGACTTTAGTTGTTGATGGAAATCTCTTGGCTTATTGGTCTGATGCTATCGTCCTATTTTTAATATTCATGTCAGCTATTTGGAATTTTAACAACATCTCTTTTAAACAAATGATTCGTGGTACAAAATTTAAAAATAGCCTTAAATAACAGACTCATCATATTAGACCCACAAACGCAACGAAAACACCGAAATCAGTAGAAAGAAGACTATTAACTCATGTAAAAGAAGCAATAACCAAAATAAGCCTGTAACAAGTGAAAAACTGTTAAATCCTGTAAGACAAAACCGAATTAACCTTGAAACCTGAAAGGAAAGAAATAAGTTAATAACTCACCAGTAACTGCTGAAAAGATAAACGTGAAATCACTAAATACTAGTTTTGTCGCACTCTCATCAGTTTGGTTCGTGCGAAGAACAAATTACCAATAAAAACAAGCCACTTTTATAGCAGACGAACAAAACAAAACCGACCCGCCATTAGCACCTAAGCCACTTGTTGGCTAAAATCTACTTTCTTTCACAGCTTTTAAAGGCGATGTTTAAAAGAAAATTGAACAAGATGTCTCTGATCATATTTATATTTGCTGTACTCATTGGATCACTTTTAGAGGTAATCAGAGTTTATGCACTTACGAATACCATTTGTTGATAAAAAGATACAGCACGTTCACCTAAAGTATGTCCGCTGGTCCCAATATAGTTGGTAATCTATCTAAGAATTCCTTTTAAAGAATGTTCAACCTCTTGTACGAAATGATTTTGGTTATTGGCGCTATAGCCTAATAGTTCTGTTCCTATAAATATCAAGGCTCCTCGATTTTGTTGTCAAATTCCCCTCGGAGGGGGGGGGGGGGTTATCTTTAGTTATTAGTATAACTTTTTTTCTTTTTTTTTCAGTAATTTATTTTGAGTGGGCAAGAAGCATTTCTAGCTACTTTAAGCCCACTATGCATGCCATATCCAGGCATGGGACCCCTAGTTTAACGTCCCTTCCCTAGGACGGTGAGGCGAATTGTAAGGTCAAGCCTCCGAGGTCACCCGTCCGGAGTTTGACTTTACTTGAATACCGGAGTTATACAGTTTGGATTTTAAAAAGATGTGTATAAATCCAGGATAGCTATGGAAAAAGCATACCTCTAAATCGGTGAAAAATTCCATCTTTTGGCGAGAAAGTGATGCAAATTGCTCTAGGGTCCTTCAGGTCACGTCAGTCCGCCACGCGCGGGGTTTGAAATGGCGCCTTCGCATGAAAAGTAGACACAGAAAGAAAGCAAGTCGATATATCACGAACGAAATGATAAATTAGGATAGGAATAGCTCGATGTATCATATATAATCGTTTCGTACCGCCCGGCTAAAGGCAAAAGAAATATAAAATGGCTGTAAGCTTATCCAACGGCTCTTAGCTGACGCCAAACCGGTCTTTTTGAGACTCCCTATTGAGGTAAACAGAGGAAGAAAGTGTGATAAGAATCAACG
Source organism: Aurelia coerulea (assembly GCA_039566865.1). Taxonomy (NCBI): domain Eukaryota; kingdom Metazoa; phylum Cnidaria; class Scyphozoa; order Semaeostomeae; family Ulmaridae; genus Aurelia; species Aurelia coerulea. The sequence goes on along the minus strand of CM076948.1, from coordinate 25,594,529 downwards.
ATGCATCTGCGAGAAAAGAACTTTTCGTGTGTTTAGGTATATGACCGGAGAAGGAATTTAAATGAGAGGATCTAAAATGTTAATCTATGGAACTGAACCAAGGAAGCGGAAAGTTTAAGATCAAAGATATGGGAAAATGCGAACTCGGAACAACATGTAACAGGATCCTAAACAGCTCATCTAGATGGAAAATGATGACAAACTGTGCCGAGATTGAAAAGGTGGAAATTAATGGGCAGTTTGGGCAAAAGAAAGCGACGATTTAATTCCACAAATAACGCTACTCGTGCGTAAAAGAGCGTGTTATCTACGAGCAAAAAGCATTGACATTAAGACTGCATTCACATGATATCGGCGCAGTTTGAAAACAATTGAAAATGTGACGGATAGGCCTCCCGTTCACACGAATACAGCACATTTTTTGCCGGCAGATTTCGAAAAAATGATAAATACGAAAAACCTAGCATTTTTCGTCTTTTCCCTGCGAAATTGCGTATTCGAATAAGCGACCTGAGCGAGATGACGTCATAAATGCGCAAAGAATCTGTGCCTTCCAACGTCGCTTTCAACGAAAACGAGGCTGTCTTATTGTTATCTCGCCTCTTAATCGTTGCCAGCCTCTTTATCATGTGCTCTTGCAAGAAAATTGCGAAACAGCGACCAGATTTGGCCTAAAATATCAGAATTTTTGTTGAATTTACAGCTGTTTCGAACCTCTAAAAGTGGAACGAAGTTAAAAATTCGCGGCAGCAGTTGGTAATTTAGTTTTCTAGCATTAATGATAGCAACCCCGGACTTGTCTTTTAAGTTGTGCATACATTACTTTGGCATCAAATTCTTGGGAAGATTGCAACAAGTCTGTAACCGTCGAATTTCTTACCGTTTTCAAATTGTTTCTGGCATCGTGTGAACGCAAGCATAGGTTCCAAATCTTTAAAAAGGCTGGTGTAAACTTCAGTGACCTATTTCTTTGAACTGAATGACGTTAAATAAACTTTAGCTATTTCCCTATAATTTTCTTCCGTTGGACTTTTCTGAAATATTCGATGTTTTTTTCCTTTTTCAAGGATTCAAGAAAAAATTTTCAAAAAAACATCAAACCATCGTAATTTCTAAACAGTTTGACGCAACATGAAATGATTGCGAAGAAAACCATAGTTTATGAATTCCTACAATATGGTATCAAGAAAAAGTCTGTCACTAATCTTGTTTATGATTTAGAAATTTCAGGACGTCACATCTTCAGTTGAGTTGAAATGTAAGATACGCTGTAATTTCGAAAAATATTCAAAATTTCTGGAAAGTCCAACGGTAGAATTATAGATGAGTATCTAAAGTTTCTTTCAAGTCATTCAAACAGAAGAAATAGGTCATCGAATTTTACACCCACCTTTTTACACCGAGAAAAAGATTTGGAACCTATGCTGTGAACGCAGTCTAAATCGATCATTTGTTAAACTTTTAGACTTTCGAAAAAATTCACAAAATATGCTTCAACCTTTCGGCTGTCAACCAAACTTGGATTCTTTCCAATTTATCAAGTGTTCTCCATATAACGAAGGTTTAAACATGTACGGAGTTCTTTTTGGTGCATCTGCTAAATTTCGTTCCAGTTTGTGCCGTTAATTCCCTGTGTTAAAATCGTTCCCTGTTTACTCTTTTCATTGTTATGAACCTTGTTGTTTTGTTTATTTGCGCAATTTTTTAGATGCTCGTTATGTAATTAGACTCACACACACTTTTAATTTGAGATCACTTAGCATTTTTTAATACTTTTGTGACAGTTCCCTAAGTTATTTGAATGACGTAATAAATGAATGTATTTGAGATGATTTTCAGTAGGAATTTGCTTTTGTTCAGATTTTCGTTAAAACGCAGCTGGACACGCAGAAGAATATTTCGTAAATAGTAACTTTAAAAATATACTTTTAATTTCGTAAAAAGTAAACGTTGACGGGAAATTTACAACCCAAGGGCAAGCCCGAAGTATATCATGGCATCAGTTGTAAACTTACATCATGTTTTAAACGTTTTCCGCAGCCAGAAAGCCGCCCAACATACTCCAACATCAAGGGAAAATTTTGCAAAGCAAAGGATTTAGGTTTCTAAAAACACAAAGCGATTCGCCGTCATGAGTAGATGCGACACTTGTGACGGCAATCTAGCAAATCAAAATAAACAGAGAAAGCAAAACATTTTGATCGGTTGCGTAGAAGTTGTGAAATCTATTCTTGAGGCTGCGAAATCGCTTTGTTTTAACCAGAACTGTATCCTTTCTTTTAAATAACAAGGGCAGATAAGATGAGAATTTTATAACATAGGTTCCAAACCTTTAAAAAGGTTGGTGTAAAATTCAATGACTTATTTCTTTAAACTGAATGACTTTAAAGAAACTTTTGCTATTTTGCTATGATTCTGCCGTTGCACTCTTCTGAAATCTTCAATATTTTCAGAATTTGAGTGTTTTTCTTCTTTTTCGAGAATTCAAGAAAAAAATTCAACAAAATTTAAAACCATCATAATTTCTAAACCGTTTGATGTAGCATGAAATAATTTCCAACAAAGGCTTAGTTTATGGATGTCTATAATATAGTATCGAGCGAAACTCTGTCACTTCTGTGGTTTCTGATTTAGAAATTTGATGACGTCACATCCTCAAATGAGTTTGAATATAAAATACGCTGTAATGTAAAAAAAAATTCAAAATTTCCCAAAAGTCCAACGGTAGAATAACAGATAGGTAGCTAAAGTTTCTTTTAAGCCATTCAGTTAGATGAAATAGGTCATAGAATTTTACACCCACCTTTTTACGCTGATTTAAAGATTTGAGACCTATGCTGAATTTTATCATCCTGTTGAATTTCATTGACTATTGATCTCAAAGCAATTGGCGAGCGCACCGCGTTTTTACCGTGTTAGTCATCGTCTTAATCAAATAGAAAACTTCTGCAGAGCTGGCGTCGTCTTGATTTGCAACTTCATGCTAAAACAGCTTTTTGGAAAGGAAGGCATGGTCTATTAAAATTTTATGAATTACAAAATGGAATCAATTAAAAAGCTTCCAGGAAACTTTGCGTTTTACTTGGCTGTAGGATATTTTTTAGCAAAAAGGCGTGCCCCTGGAAGACGCTAGCAGAATTCCTTTGATTTAGGACACAGGCGAGTTCAACTTTAAAGTAGTTTTGAGTCTCCAGAGATTTTCGGCACTTTCTCCTTTCAATTGATACCATCAATAGTCCACTTCTGAAGGACGTCCTACCATGTAGAGCGATTGAACGTTCTAATGGGAAGGTGAGACAACGCGAAGCTAGGCATGGTATATTAATATCTTTATGAATTACAAAGTGGAATCAATCAAGAAAACTTCCAGGAAACTTACCGTTTTACTTGGCTGTAGGCTGTTTTTAGCAAGAAGGCGTGCCCCTAGAAGACGCCGCTGAATTCTTTTAATGAAGGACACGAGCGAGTTCAACTTTGCCTGCTTTCGAAGGACGCGTTCTACCGTGTAGAAACATTTAATGTTCTAACGAGTAGGACACCACAGCTTCTTGTACACATAAGGGAGTTTACGAAACCACGATGGCAGCTGAAATTCAAGGTTGCTTTTGTTTTAGGAGTTTTGCTTCGATTGGTTACTTGTATTTAGTGCCAATTTGCTTCCGTTCATTCTTGGCTTTTCAAGTAGTATGTAAAAGTTAGCGTGTAGGGAACATTTAGTTTCCAGGATACAAGATGACATTCTAACAGCAGAGGCTCCAAATCTTTAAAAACTTTACCGATTTTGCCATTGTTCTACCGTTGGAATTTTCTGAAAATCCGAAATACTTTCTGAATTAGAGATATTTTCTTCTTTTTTAAGAATTCAACGACAAATTTTGAAAAAAGTTAGAACCATCGAAACTTCTAAACTGTTTGTGGAGACATGAAATAATTTTCAAGAAAGCCATAGTTTATTAATGACACTTGTGTTTATTTCAATTTGCATCAAAGTGCTTATATTTTACTTTATTTACTTGTTTATCATCGTTTATTACAAGTAATCAGCAGGGTTGAAAGATGTGTTCATGAACAAGGGATTGGGCACGATTAAACAACAATTGAAATGGGTGAAATTGACACGTGCAAGAGCTCAGGAGACAAAGAGTGCGTGGGTTGTCCTTTGTTCTTTTTACAAATGGACGTATATACCCGCGTCTGTTACCTTTAATGTCTACAATATGGTATCAAGGGCAAGTCTTTCACCCTTCTGGTCTACGATTTCGAAATTCGATGACGTCACATCGTCAAATGAGTTGAAACATGAAATACGCTGTACTTTCGAAAAATATGGAAGAGTTTCGAAAAGTCCAAAGGTAGAATCATAGCAAAGTGGCTGAAAGAACAAGGACAGATTTTGTAACACAATAGCACGAGTTGCTTTTGATTGACATCTGAATTCAAAGCGATTAGCGACTGCAGACAAAGGGATTTCTCTCAACCATAAATTCAAAACAAAAAAAGCCGCAAAAGTTGCTCTGAAACCCAGGTAGCTAACGCGCTCGTTGTGCATTCCAACAATTGTTTTTAAGAGCAAACATAGGCATAGATCGAAAGAAGAAGGATATATCTACATATCTACCTCAGGCATTTCATTTCTTTGGTTCAGAAGCTGAGCAGTAAGTGTTTTAATTACACCCAAAAAAAGAAGAGAATTGAATCGCCTCTCAATCGGCTTTTGAATCAAACATATGAAATGCCTGAGGCAGATATGTGGATATATCCTTCTTCTTTCGATCTCATGTTTGCTCTTAAAAAGAATTTTTGGAATGCACAACGAGTGCGCTAGCTACCTAGGTTTTAGGGAAACTTTTGCAGCATTGTTTGTTTTGATTTACTGATTGAGGATTGAGAGAATTTCCTTTGTCTGGGATCGATAATTGCTTTGAATTCAGGTGTCAATCAAAAGCAACTCATGCTATTGTCTTACAAAATCTGTCCTTGTTGGCTGAAGGTTCTTTCAAGCCATTCAATTTAAAGAAACATGGCATAGGAGTTCATGTTGATCTTCTTAGAGATTTGGAATGGAAGCTATGCTTGTTCTGTTCTAATAAACATTGACGACCTGGTTTCGTTAACTCTCTATTGCCCCCCTAAACAGCAAAACTCAGTTGGCATCTTTCATTTATTAATATTTAAAAGTGCCAAATATCGTTGAAATGACGTTTCATATTTATTTTCAATAAACCTGGCCCAATTCCAGTTAAATTTAAGAAATTTTAAGACCCGACAACCACAAATGTGTCTGTAGGTATTTATTCCCGAACTTGTAGTTTGTTTTGAACGGATGTCGATTTCAATACAATAGCAACATGGTAGCAGTTACGCTGAGATATCGCTTCAGTTGTACCCACGTCAAACGTAGCGTTCACGTTTTCGGTTGCTTAAAGTATTCCAATATTTCGCTTTCATTGTCTGAAACGAAGTAACGGAACCATTTGGGTATTTTCCCGTCTGTTTGAGAAAAGGACTATTGTCTATTTATTCGAAATGAAAAATATATGACAAACCACAAAATTGCAAGGCGTGGTCTTAGAAAATAGGGCTAGCTGTAAACAAATTATTTTTGTGTTAAAAACAGGATTTGACATTGATCTTATGGCAGCTGCTAAGGCCCACGTGATAGTCATCCGAAAAAAAAAACAACGATTGTTTTCCTAGATTTCGAGTGTTTATTGGTGTTTATATTCAATTTTTAATACTTTTCAAAGATTCAACTTCTAGAAGATATTCAACTCCAAGTAAATGTCCCATTTAGGCGTATAGACCGGTTGACCCAAAAAAAGTGAACATTTTTGAAAAATCTTCAAAAGTAGATTATGATATGGATCATGAAATTGTCTGCATTAGAAATACGTTTGTGGCTAAAAGTTCAATAGTTTGTAAAATATTACCGGGTTAGTCAAAAAGAGAGGTTTACACGTTTGGAGGGCTGCGGAATAAGAACTATGTGGCCGATATGTTAATCTATCAGACAAAGGTTTTTCATTAGATGAGAAAATTTTGATTTACGTGCTTTTGAAATCAAAATTCTATTTCTGAAACTGACTGTTGAATTGAATTTCAATTTCAATGCCAAATAAATTATGGACCAGAATGGAATGTGGAATTCTCGATTCCCATAAAAACCCCTTAGGCGCATTTTTCTAATTTTTGGTTCTTAAAGATGAGTGATTTTGCCAAGCAAAATTTTCTTATCTAAGTTAACCTTTGACTGACAGATGAAAATTTTAGTTTTGAATATCGGCCACATACTTTTTATTCCCCCCAGTATTGCTCAAAACATGTTTTTTTCACACGGCAATTCCATTGTCTCTCCCACAAAACAATGAAATATTGTCGCATTTGGGTTACCCGATCTTTTTCCTTGTGAAGTCTCCTGTTCATATCCAGACGTAGATTCCTAAAAGTCTGTCCCTCGCCAAATGGGCCTTTCAGCTATTCTGTATCGAGCACTCTGTTTATACAGGGTGCCCCCCAAAAAAGTGTGCCCCGTTTGCCTGAAGATTGTGACAAAATAGCAAAAGATCCTCTCCAAACTTTTATATGATGTTGCTCCTCAGATGTTCAAATAAAGTCTGCTGCCATCCCCATAAAAATTCGTTGAAAAATGATGGAGCTATGGCCTTCAGAAGACCAAATTTGCCTGATGACTGAAACCAGCGGTCGGCCATTTTGTCTTACTATTTTGCAGCGATAAATAGCTTCATGTGAGGTAAGAAATTGTTTCTGTGAGGTGTAAGAAATTGTTGAACTCTCTGATGATCATCGAATTTTCACGAGAGCTATGACACTGGAGGCTGCTGTTTCATTTCATCCATGAAGCCACTTATCGCTGCAAAATAGTAAGACAAAATGGCCGACCGCTGCTTTCCGGCATGAGGCACATTTGGTCTCCTGGAGGTCATAGCTCCATCATTTTTGAACGCATTTTTACGGGAATGGTGGCAAACTTTAATTGAATATCTGGAAGAGCAACATCATGAATCTTTTGCCGTTTTGATGCAATCTTCTGGCAAGCGGGGCACAATTTTTTTGGGACACCCTGTACATTTTTGCTTGAAAAGCGGCGTTACAGCTTCCATTGTTGTTGTGCACATTGAAAGGTTCGTCAGAGTTCTACAAGACATGTCAAAATATCGCTCGATCAGGACTGTTTCTTGCAATAGCAGCAAAGGCAAATTTTGCAAAACAAAAGCTTCATGCTTGCAAAAAGACAAAACGATTTGCATTTCTGAAGAATGGATTTCACGCCTATGAGTGCTCTCAATCAAATGAAAATAAACAGAGAGCATAAGGCTCAAATCTTTCAAATCTTTAAAAAGGTGGATGTAAAATTCTATGACATTTTTCTTTGCATTGAATGGCTTGAAAGGAACGTATGGTACTTTGCTGTTAATCTGCCATGGACATTTTTTGATATGTTGATTTTTTTCAAAATGACGGATTATTTTTGAAAAAATTGGTGGAAAACTTTGAAAAATTTAAATTATTGTAAATCCTAAACCAATAGAGGGAAAATGATATAATATTCCAGATAATCATAGTTAATGAAGTTCTACAATATAATGGCAAGCAGAAATTTGTAGCTTTTCTGGTTTAGGACTTAGAAAATTGATGACGTCATAGCCTCGAATTTAATAACTGCTGCCATTTTGAAACTATTCAAGATATCAATAATTTTCCACGGCATACTTACAGCAAAAACTCTAAGTTCCTTCCAAGCCATTTAATTCAAAGAAAAATGTAATAGAATTTTACACCCAACCTTTTTAAAGATTTGAGCCCTATGCTAGCTAACAGAGAGAGCAAAACATTTTGATCTGCTACGTAGAAGGTGTAAAATCTTTTCTCGCTGCTGTCAAATCGCTTTGTCTTAAACGGAAATGTATCTTTTGCTTTACAAAATTCACCCTTGCTTGCAATAGCTCAAAAATCTGTTACTTGTGTGTTTGTGTGGAGGTTTTTAGTTAGAAGTATATAAAAGATTCTTGGTCGGCGTTTATAGTTTGACATTTTAGATGATTTTCTGTTCCGTAAGCGTCTTTTCATCCTTTATTTTCCTCACGAAGATTAATGGTTTTCTCTGGCAGGTCATCGGGTTTTTGGTTTTTAAGACGAGACTGATTTTAAAATTTGACCTGACATCAATAGAACTACGAGAAAATCACGTCAGTTTTGAGCGATTGACAATTATCGCGTGAATGACATTTCGGCGCCAAAAACTCATTAGTACATGCGACAATAAGAATCATTAAGTTGCGTGCTCGTTAAGCCTGTAGCGATCACGGGGGCTATTTTTACCTAGCGCGTCTCCATGAAAGCTTTATAGCTGGTAACATTAGCTATTTTTAGAAACCGTCAAACACTTTCGATGATAAGAGTTGTTTGGTAATTCAGGAAGAGTAAATGTCTATTTGCAAAGTCATCATAAATTCAATGCGAAGCCTGAAATCCCAGCGATAAAATTTCACCTTTGCCAACGAAGTTTACTTTGCTCCTTACTAAAGCAAGGCAATAGTTTTTGTTCGTTTCCTGAAATCGTCCTTGATCGAAGCACTATAATTTATTTTGTAGCACTATAATTGATTGATTGATTGATGGATTGATTGATTGGTTGATAGATTGATGCATTGATGTATCAATTTGATTGATTTCATATGTTTGAGGATGGTTCAGCGAATGCTGATTTTAAACATTTTAAGGCTATCTTAGATTTGGAAATCAATCTCACTAAAATTGATCACACCGTTCTGATTCTTGAGTTGTTGATGATTTTGCTTGCAAGCTGTTTTTGAAAGAGCTTGAAAAATAACCAGACGTTACAACCTTTGTAACCCACAGCTTTGAAATAGTGGCAACAGACCTCTACAAAAGAGTTAGGATCGAGGGATATTTTTATACATTTTTATTCGAGAGGCTCAACTGAGTGGCATTAGAGATTCTATCACTACTAACAAGGGCAGATTTTGTAATACAATAGCATCAGTTGCTTTTGAGTGACACCTCAATTCAAAGCGATTAGCGACTTCAGACAAAGGAAATTCTCTCAACCAGTAATTCAAAACAAACAAGGCCGCAAAAGTTGCCCCGAAACCAGTAGGGCAAACTCTCGCCTTGTGCACGCGAAAGGTGGTTTTTAAGAGAAGTTATGTGCTTATATCGAAAGAAGATGGGTAAATCTAAAGTTCTGCTTGGCGGATTTTGTTTATTTGATTCAGGAGCTGTTTGGTAATTGTTTCATTTAAGCCTCGAATGCGTAAGAATTACAATACCTTCTGCTCGGCTTCTGAATCAATTAAACAAAATGCGCCAGGTAGATCGTTAGATTTACCCTTCTTCTTTCGTTATAGGCACATAACTTCTCTTAAAAACCTACCTTTCGCGTGCACAAGGTGAGAGTTTGCCCTACCGGTTTCGAGCAACTATAGTGGTCTTGTTTGTTTTGAATTACTGGTTGAGAGAATTTCCTTTGTCTGCAATCGCTAATCGCTTTGAAATGAGGTGTCAATCAAATTAATTGATGCTGTTGTGTTAGAAAGCTGTGCTTGTTATCACTACCACTGTGCACATTCGAAAGTTCTTCAAAACGAATGAGAATATATCGTTCGATTCAGGTTCCTTTTAGAAAAGCTAACAGGTCAGTTACATCGAAGTCTTTTGAGAAGATAAGATAAACCATCCAAATGTCAAGGGAAAATTTTTTATCATTTGTTTTCCACCCTAGAGGCTGTTTATGTTGTTATTTCTACTCTTTCACCTTGACCATGTCCAAAAACAGCTCAATAACCAAATTGCTGATAACTTTATAACGAATTGAGCGATTTTAATGAAATAAATTTTTACATTTAAGTGAGCCTTTTACTATAAAAATGGCATATAATACGATGAAGGTGATGGACTATTTGTAATTATACAGGTTGTAAAAGGTTACTACTGTTTTTATACATTGTGTTTCAGCTTTGTTGTGGGCGAATCAACCTCGGGGTTCACGTTGTCATGCGCATCGTTGCTATTGTTTCGTCTCTTGTTCTCAACGGTCAAACCTATCTTGCATATTATGTCATCGAAGTAAATCGTTACTGCGCATGCGATCTAGAACCCTTTCTAGGGGATTTCTTGAGGCTCACAACTTAGCCTTTTCATATCCTTAACAACGACCGTTTAGTTCTCCGTAGTCATGTAACAGCAAGGGCGTTAGGACACGGATGTTTTGATTACGTATTTATTTACCTTGTTTTGATCTTTGTCTTGTTTTCTTGTCTTGTTTTCTTCTCTGTTTCCTCTTCAACTGATGTGTGCAACTGAAGGTGGGCTTAGGCCCAAATGCCTCGTGTTATTTGAATATATCTTCCTTGTATTCCTGTGTCTTAGTGCGCCTTCGTAGAAGGAAGGTTTCAAGTCGCAAAACCATACTAAAGACTTGTAGGCTTGTTATCTATTTTATATAAGGGTAGAGCAATCACTACATTATATTGGGGAAACTTTACATCCTGTGTACGTATTAGTGATAGCTGAAACATAGTGAGAATTTATGTCCTTTTGCTATGTTGATGATTCAAGCCTACCATTTTCCATAACGGTAGAGCAGCCACTAAATTCTATTGGGGAATTGTTTATCCCCGTGTACGTCCAAGTGATAGGTATAACATAGTGAGAATTTATGTCCTTTTGCTATGTTGATGATTCAAGCATACTATTTTGATAAAGGTAGGGGAACCACTAAATTATATTGGGAAAATTTTACATCCCGTGTACATCCTGGTGATAGCTGAAACATAGTGAGAATTTATGTCCTTTTGCTATGTTGATGATTCAAGCCTACTATTTTAATAAAGGTAGAGGAACCACTAAATTATATTTGGGAAGTTTTACATCCCCGTGTAAGTCCTAGTGATAGCTACAACAGTGAGAATTTATGTCCTTTTGCTATGTTGATGATTCAAGCCTACTATTTTAATAAAGGTAGAGGAACCACTAAATTATATTGGGGAAGTTTTACATCCCGGGCACATCCTAGTGATAGCTAAAACATAATGAGAATTTATGTCCTTTTTTCTATGTTGATGATTCAAGCCTACTATTTTATGTAAGGGTAGAGCAATCTCTACATTATATCGGGGAAATTTTACATCCCTGTGTACATCCTAGTGATAGCTAAAACATAGTGAGAATTTATGTCCCTTTTGCTATGTTGATGATTCAAGCCTATTATTTTAATAAAGGTAGAGGAACCACTAAATTATATTTGGGAAGTTTTACATCCCCGTGTAAGTCCTAGTGATAGCTACAACAGTGAGAATTTATATCCTTTTCCCTATGTTGATGATTCAAGCCTACTATTTTATGTAAGGGTAGAGCAATCTCTACATTATATCGGGGAAATTTTACATCCCTGTGTACATCCTAGTGATAGCTAAAACATAGTGAGAATTTATGTCCCTTTTGCTATGTTGATGATTCAAGCCTATTATTTTAATAAAGGTAGAGGAACCACTAAATTATATTTGGGAAGTTTTACATCCCCGTGTAAGTCCTAGTGATAGCTACAACAGTGAGAATTTATATCCTTTTCCCTATGTTGATGATTCAAGCCTACTATTTTATGTAAGGGTAGAGCAATCTCTACATTATATCGGGGAAATTTTACATCCCTTGTACGTCCTAGTGATAGCTAAAACATAGTGAGAATTTATGTCCCTTTTGCTATGTTGATGATTCAGCCTATTATTTTAATAAAGGTAGAGGAACCACTGAATTATATTTGGGAAGTTTTACATCCCCGTGTAAGTCCTAGTGATAGCTACAACAGTGAGAATTTATGTCCTTTTTCCTATGTTATGATTCAAGCCTACTTTTTTAATAAAGGTAGACGAACCATTAAATTATATTTGGGAAGTTTTACATCCCCGTGTAAGTCCTAGTGATAGCTACAACAGTGAGAATTTATGTCCTTTTTGCTATGTTGATGATTCAAGCCTACTATTTTAATATAGGTAGAGGAACCATTGAAATATATTTGGGAAGTTTTACATCCCCGGGTAAGTCCTAGTGATAGCTACAACAGTGAGAATTTACGTCCCTTTTGCTATGTTGATGATTCAAGCCTACTTTTTTAATAAAGGTAGACGAACCATTAAACTATATTTGGGAAGTTTTACATCCCGTTTAAGTCCTAGTGATAGCTACAACAGTGAGAATTTATGTTCTTTTACGTATGCTGATCGTAAAAAAAATGATCAATGAGCTTAGCTTCCGGCAATTCTGACATTTCTACTTCGTCAGTTACGTAATTACGCGATGTTTTTCAGTCATCCATAGGGATAATGTAGCCTTTTGTTGTAAAACTGAAGTCTTTACGCAAAAGTAACGCCTTTTTTTTGTTTTTAGTTCAGAATTGGACTATTTTGTGCTGTAATTTCGCGTTATTTCTTCAACGACTGAGCGAGGGACACCTGGTAAGACAATTAAAAACTGTGAATCTAACGAAATTGTTCAGACTAAAGAAGGCCTGGCCCAAATCAGATGTCATTTGAAAATGTCCGCGAATATTAAGACTGCGTACTAAGACCTTGAGGCACTGTTCTTGACGCTCTTTGAACATAAAACGTAGCAATGCGACGAAGTTGGATCGATCTGGCTTTGCTGCGTGCGCTGCATCGAAAGATCGCCTCAAGTGTAAATTTGGCCCTAGTTTTTTCTAGTAGTTTAAAGTTAATTTCCTTTGTAAATCATTAGAAAATTTGTGATGTTGTATGTGGATGCAACTCCATAGCGTTATATTTTTTTGCCTCCACCTCAACAATAATTAAATTTGAGTTTTGTTTTTTGTCTTTTGAATTTAGTGATCCGAAAAAAAACATCCAAAAATGGAGCTGATGCTCGGTTATTTCTTCTTCGAAAGAGAAATGAGACTATCAAATGAATTTTGAATTAACTGTTAATTTTTTACCTTTCTCAAATTAGCCAATTATAGTGAGACCAACCTTCTGGAATTTCATGTGCTTTTCTTGCTAATTGTATGCGTTAAGGTGAAAATGTAAAAATCTTTTCAATCTATTATAATTGTCAGTTTGCTGGTAGTAAATGCTATGCAGCTGAATTTGGTAATTTAATCATGGGCTTCTTAGTTGCGCAACTAAGAATTATAACGATGCCAGAACACCTTGACTCCACTGGCGATAAAAATGGGTTTGACTGTCTTAAATGTACTATTAAGCATAACTGCAACTATTTTACCAGTTTACACTTCATGTCCTAATTCAGTCTGAAATCTAGCCTACGAGCAAACTTATTATCTAAAATCTTGCAGTTAAAGTGTTTTGTGATAAATTTGCCAATTATATTATCATGGGTTTAGTGTGCAAATGCATATTGGTTGATGTTTCTATTTGCCTTTTTTTTAATAGTTTATGAATAGGTACACCCCACACGCACTAAGCACAAACGATGGAGGGAGAAGCAACCATGTATTTTGTAATACAATAGCAACAGCTGCGTTTGATTGACACCTCAATTCAAAGCGATTAGCGACTGCAGACAAAGGAAATTCTCTCAACTAGTAATGAAAACAAGCCAAGCTGCAAAACTTTCCCCGAAACTGGTAGGGCAAACTCTCGCCTTGTGCAAGCGAAAGGTGTTTTAAGAGGAGTTATGTGCTTATAACGAAAGAAGAAGGGTATATCTAAAGCTCTGTCGCTTAGATTATGTTTATTTTTGGAATTTTTGTAACTTAACTTAACATACGGAAGTTTCGTAAATTGAATTTTACCTGTAATTACAATAATGCTCAGAAAAACAAAAGAAAAATTGCAAAAATACTTCCGCTCTCTGGCTATCGACAAGACTGATTCCACTCGCGCCAATGTTTTCATTCCTTTGTGTTGTTGTTGTTGTTGTTGTTGTCGTTGCTGTTGTTGTAATATATGTTGTTGTTGTTGCGATAACTGGGCCTTTGTATTGAGTTCAGGTATCGACCAGACTTTTATTGATTTTGATATCCCTAGTATTCTCCGCATAACGACTTTTCAACCATGTGTTTGGTGTTGGTCCACAGGCAGGCAGCTGAACTATCGGCATCACAATGTTCGCAATTTATTTCAATTGAAGATGAAGGTTGTAAATCCCTAGCCTGCTTCACAGCTGTGACGCAGGCTAGTAAATCCGAGCAGAGCCACAAATCGAGGCATGGGTTGTGTTTCAAAGGAAGTTGGCTATTGTTCTGCTATGGAACAAGAATTTTGTCTAGAATTTTCAATCGTTGCAGTGGAAACGACACTCCAAGGAGAAACAAATCTGATTGGTTTGTTCTTTCCCTTCTACGGAACTGACCAATCAGATTCCTTGTCATACACTTTCAGGCGGCAGCACATCCCCATCTTTTCTACCTTTCTCCCAACCCCGCGGTTGCGGGGGGTACTCACTAATAGCCTTTGACAGGTATTGTATGAGCTCATCAAACCGGTGGACTTGCAAAGGAAAAGTCTCTGAAACAGAGTCTGGTTTTGATAAAAGCCCCTTAACCCTGGCCTACGCCCATTTAAATGGAAATTCCTTGAGATTCTATATTCTAATATGGTATGACATAATGTCATCATATGGCTGGGTGCGTTTAGGCTGATACACATAGATATTTCTCTCAGTTTTTGAAGAAAAGGAGTGATTAAAACGTGGCCGTTTGTCTGTGCTAAAATTTGAACATCGCGTGACACGCTAATTGGCTTGAGAGAGAGAGAGAAAGATGCCAGCCCACACCGCTATTCCCGCCGAGCTCTACCGACAAAGCGAAGCCATGCATCTTGCTCACAGCCGGACGGCCTTATTTGCTAACTCTATCACTCGCCAACGCAGTGTGATACGATCGCAGCTGATCATCATTTCACTGGTTCATCCAGCATGCCTTGCACGTGCCGTCTGTTGATGTTCCTTTGTTGCCGCCATTTTCATGGCCCATGAAAATGGCGGACAACAAAGGAACATCAACAGACGGCACGTGCAAGGAATGCTGGATGAAACAGACCCTTTAAAAACTTTCGCGGGAAGAAATTTTTTGAATTGACTTTCACGCGAATGCGAAAAATGCGAAAACCAAAAGTTTCTTCCCATAAAGTAGTCATAGTAAAATTACTCTAAGTTTGAAAATCCTCACATTCCCCCAACCTCGTCCCCAGGCCCAGGGCCTTTTGTCATATTGGGACGGAGACGAACCTTTTCATCTCCGTCCCACTATGACAAAAGGCCCTGGGGACGAGATTTTCATTTCATTTCATTTTTCATTTTATTCTTATTTAGACACAATACCCTATCAGCACTTCAAAGTAAATATGAATATTAATCTAAAAAAAAAAAATAAAATAAAGCTGCTCTTCCAAGGGGTTGTGTTTGCGTCGCTCTACCTCAGGAACTCCCTTAATCTTACTTTAAAGGAGCCCAATGTTGCAGAGTCTCGTATATGCTTCGGGATCTCGTTCCAGGTACTTGCTCCCTGGTATCCAAAAGACTTTTTGCAGTATTCAAGACGAAGCCGAGGAATTTCGAAATCATCAATTTTTCTTGTGTTATATCTCGAAATATTCGACCTAGGAGTGAATTTATTTTTGAGGTTCTCTGGGCAGAGTCCATTGTTAATTTTGTATGTAGTAATTAGCCTGTCATATTTTATTAGATTGCGTACATCGAGCCAATCACATACCCAGCCATCTTTGTGCCTTGCGCATTCGATTAGTCTGATTGACATCGCCTTTGAAATTTTCAACAAAGAATATATGATGAAGGGTCCGGACAAAGTCACGGCTCCATGGCTGTCGTCCGGAAGAAGGTTTTGCTTGTTAAAGTGGCCAAACTGTAAACAAATCTGTAAACACCGCACGTGTCCATTGTTCTCCATTGTTTTCTGCAGTTTGTTATGCGACTTCACCCAAGCCACCAAAAAATTCTCGTTAAAAATCCACTTATATCCAAGCAATCTTAAAAATAGGAATGTTTGGTTTTTCCCTCTGTACAAAGATTTATCTTCAAAATGATACCTTCATTTCGAAAAAGCAGGTAAACGTCTCGTGTGATATTGCCCATCAGAAAACCTTAAAATCGCCGTTTCTACCGAAATTTGGAGACGGAACCCTTTAATGTCATATTTGAAGAAGGTTTGGCCATTTTTGTAAGAAATTTAGGAAACTCGTGGGTTACTTTGTCAATATTTGTAAATTCTAGGGTTACATTTTTACTAAGAGAAATATTCACTATAGTTTGAGAAGTGAGAATCATTTGCAGTTGCCGAATATAAAGACAACAACATACGGAATAGAAAATATTCAGTACAAAGGTCACCTTTTGTGGTCCTCGTTGCCAAAGGAAATTAAAGATTCCAACACATTATTTGAATTCAAGCGAAAAATAAAATTATGGCATGGAAATACTTGCATCTGCAGATTGTGCAAAGTTTTCATTAAAGATTTAGGGTTTTTGTAAGTTTTAAAGTAGAAAATTGTAAATTAAGTTTTAACTTATTTGTTGGCGTTAATTAGCTTATTAGCTATTTAATTTTTTTTTCTATCTTGCCAACGTAAAAGAATTTGTTAATAATAATAATAATAATAATAATAATAGAGCAACGCGAGGAGTTCAAAAATCTTCATGAAACATAACCAAGGTGTGACCTTTTTCTGGACCCTTTTATGGTGGCTATGCATCATGTTTAGGTCGTTTAGGTACCCAATGGGAAGTATATGTTGTAAATGGCCTACAGTTGCCCTACTAATCTGGTATTTAAAAATAGAAAGGGTGCTTGCTTGTTTTCTTACGTTTTGTAAAATTGGCCCAAGTCTATTTCAGGGTCTAACAGTAAACAGGCAAGATCTTTTGATTATTTTGGCCTTCCCCAGCTAGTTTCGCTGATGAGAAAACTTGCATATTCCATTAGATTTCTGTGTATTCAGTGAAGTAGAACATGGCAGCCTAAATATCGCAATCAAGTCAGACCGACTAAAGAATCGTTTGTACGCTATTTCCTTTGTCGGGTTGTGACCGCTCTAATTCGACTATGAGAATAGGATAGCATTTAAAGTAGGCGCAGGTGGTCACAAACGATTCACCAAATTTGACGAGCTAGAATTTCTTGTAAGTTAGCGCGTTTCGGCTTCTCAGAATAGCTTCGTTAACTTCCTAACAAATGACGCGTGGGGCGTAACTTTGCACAGACGGCCGCTTGATTTGAAAAGAATTGAACACATAAGTTGACGAGATGGAATTGGTTTTTATAATTTACGCGTTTCAGCTTCTCAAAATACCTTCGTTAACTCGCTAACGAAATGACGCGAACCATTAAACACGTGGGGTGTAATTTCGCAAAAGCTACCGCACTTGCGTTTTTCAAAATGATAGATCTGCCCACTTTAAATTGCTTATAAAAATGACGCGAAACATAATTTCGAAGACGTAATTTCGCAAAGACTCCCGAACATGTGACGAGCTACGATTTCTTGTAAAATGTTGCGAAACATTAAAAGCAAGGCGTAATTTCGCACAGATTGCCGAAAATTTGATGAGCTACGATTTCTTGTAAAATGTTGCGAAACATTAAAAGCAAGGCGTAATTTCGCAAAGATTGTCGAAAATTTGAGGAGCTACGATTTCTTGTAAAATGTTGCGAAACATTAAAAGCAAGGCGTAATTTCGCACAGATTGCCGAAAATTTGAGGAGCTACGATTTCTTGTAAAATGTTGCGAAACATTAAAAGCAAGGCGTAATTTCGCAAAGATTGCCGAAAATTTGAGGAGCTACGATTTCTTGTAAAATGTTGCGAAACATTAAAAGCAAGGCGTAATTTCGCAAAGATTGCCAAAAATTTGAGGAGCTACGATTTCTTGTAAAATGTTGCGAAACATTAAAAGCAAGGCGTAATTTCGCAAAGATTGCCGAAAATTTGAGGAGCTACGATTTCTTGTAAAATGTTGCGAAACATTAAAAGCAAGGCGTAATTTCGCAAAGATTGCCGAAAATTTGAGGAGCTACGATTTCTTGTAAAATGTTGCGAAACATTAAAAGCAAGGCGTAATTTCGCAAAGATTGCCAAAAATTTGAGGAGCTACGATTTCTTGTAAAATGTTGCGAAACATTAAAAGCAAGGCGTAATTTCGCAAAGATTGCCGAAAATTTGAGGAGCTACGATTTCTTGTAAAATGTTGCGAAACATTAAAAGCAAGGCGTAATTTCGCAAAGATTGCCGAAAATTTGATGAGCTACGATTTCTTGTAAAATGTTGCGAAACATTAAAAGCAAGGCGTAATTTCGCAAAGATTGCCGAAAATTTGAGGAGCTACGATTTCTTGTAAAATGTTGCGAAACATTAAAAGCAGGGCGTAATTTCGCACAGATTGCCGAAAATTTGATGAGCTACGATGTCTTGTGAAATGTTGCGAAACATTAAAAGCAAGGCGTAATTTCGCACAGATTGCCGAAAATTTGATGAGCTACGATTTCTTGTAAAATGTTGCGAAACATTAAAAGCAAGGCGTAATTTTGCAAAGATTGCCGAAAATTTGATGAGCTACGATTTCTTGTAAAATGTTGCGAAACATTAAAAGCAAGGCGTAATTTCGCAAAGATTGCCGAAAATTTGAGGAGCTACGATTTCTTGTAAAATGTTGCGAAACATTAAAAGCAAGGCGTAATTTCGCAAAGATTGCCGAAAATTTGATGAGCTACGATTTCTTGTAAAATGTTGCGAAACATTAAAAGCAAGGCGTAATTTCGCAAAGATTGCCGAAAATTTGATGAGCTACGATTTCTTGTAAAATGTTGCGAAACATTAAAAGCAAGGCGTAATTTCGCAAAGATTGCCGAAAATTTGAGGAGCTACGATTTCTTGTAAAATGTTGCGAAACATTAAAAGCAAGGCGTAATTTTGCAAAGATTGCCCAAAATTTGAGGAGCTACGATTTCTTGTAAAATGTTGCGAAACATTAAAAGCAAGGCGTAATTTCGCACAGATTGCCGAAAATTTGAGGAGCTACGATTTCTTGTAAAATGTTGCGAAACATTAAAAGCAAGGCGTAATTTCGCAAAGATTGCCGAAAATTTGAGGAGCAACGATTTCTTGTAAAATGTTGCGAAACATTAAAAGCAAGGCGTAATTTCGCACAGATTGCCGAAAATTTGATGAGCTACGATTTCTTGTAAAATGTTGCGAAACATTAAAAGCAAGGCGTAATTTCGCAAAGATTGCCGAAAATTTGAGGAGCTACGATTTCTTGTAAAATGTTGCGAAACATTAAAAGCAGGGCGTAATTTCGCAAAGATTGCCGAAAATTTGAGGAGCTACGATTTCTTGTAAAATGTTGCGAAACATTAAAAGCAGGGCGTAATTTCGCACAGATTGCCGAAAATTTGATGAGCTACGATGTCTTGTGAAATGTTGCGAAACATTAAAAGCAAGGCGTAATTTCGCACAGATTGCCGAAAATTTGATGAGCTACGATTTCTTGTAAAATGTTGCGAAACATTAAAAGCAAGGCGTAATTTCGCAAAGATTGCCGAAAATTTGAGGAGCTACGATTTCTTGTAAAATGTTGCGAAACATTAAAAGCAAGGCGTAATTTCGCACAGATTGCCGAAAATTTGATGAGCTACTATTTCTTGTAAAATGTTGCGAAACATTAAAAGCAGGGCGTAATTTCGCACAGATTGCCGAAAATTTGATGAGCTACGATGTCTTGTGAAATGTTGCGAAACATTAAAAGCAAGGCGTAATTTCGCAGAGATTGCCGCTTTTATGCACAGAGCACTTGACAAGTGTTTTTCAAGACGATGGATATGTTAACTTGTTCACAGATGACGCGAAACATTAAAGGCAAACCTAAATTCGCATAGACTACCGCTTTTATGCAAAGAAAAATTCATTGGGCGTTTTTCAAGTGCGCGTCTTCTTTGCATTCGGCGAACATTAAGTCGAAATCGTAGCAGATGAGAGGGAGCCGTTCGAGTTTATGAAAACAAAATGAAGAAAT
Organism: Aurelia coerulea; assembly: GCA_039566865.1. Taxonomy (NCBI): domain Eukaryota; kingdom Metazoa; phylum Cnidaria; class Scyphozoa; order Semaeostomeae; family Ulmaridae; genus Aurelia; species Aurelia coerulea. The sequence continues at coordinate 25,574,489 of CM076948.1, read as the reverse complement.
CTCCTCATTGCGGATTCGTCTTTGAGACAGAGATATATTGGATATACGTTTCGGATCGTAGTTTGTTTGGTAAACAGGCGCTTTTTGTACCTACAGAATTTTCAATGGGAATTAAGCCTATTTCAGAACTAATTGCGAAAGTATATGATGAGAAATATCACAGATGAATTCGGTCATTCTAAGAAGTGAATCATTTTCTTCAAAACCGGAGGCAACAACCCGAACAACAGTAGTCAAGGGCCCTAGGCCAGTGCCTTTCCCCACTGAATTGATCCGAGTCCGTTTTCAACAACACAGTATACGATTCAGGTCCTCTGTGGCCCATTAGGCCAGTCTGCTTCCCGTGGATTGCTTGCTTTGAATTGGAAATCAAGGCTTATCATAAATGGGAGACCTTGCCTTCAAGTAGTTGACTTTGTGATTCGACTAATGTTCCAAGCGATTTTCAAAGAGAGATTTAAGAAGGCATATGAAATAAATAGTGTTGAAGGAAAGCCTGCACAAAATGGCTTCCAGTTTTGTGAAGTTTAGCTTCAGAGAAGACAGTAAATCAAAACCTCCTAGCATAGGTACAAATGAAAAATTGTCAATCAACGCTAACTTTAAAACTTGTGCATCTATCTGCCACAAAACATAAATTGTATCTGCCCAGAAAATTCTAGTGAAAGCGACGACAAGGCTATTTGTGTGCGACATCTTCGGTATGTTCGATGCAGCATCTTGCAAATATGTGTGTTTTTTAACAGACGATGTTTACAAAGAAGTAAGAAGCAACGCTTTTGTTATGTTCTGCAATAATTCAAAACAAGCGACCGTGGAGTTTTCTTTTCCTTCGTAAAATTTTAATTTCTCCAAGTTGCAAGGTTGTTGCAAACTGTATTCTTCTTATCCGCTTACTTTGCCGTGAAGGAAATCGTCATAGTTATATCGAGCAGATGCTATAACTCGGCCAAAGAAATGCCCTTTGGCTACACGATGAAACCGCACTAGTCAAAGTTATCGAATACAATAGACTACCTGGTGCCCCAAAATGATGTATTATCGTTTGATTGCTTACGTATTCATTTGATTGCCTAAAGGATTGATTGCCTTTGATTGTTTTTATTTGTATTTAAAGGGGCTCCGTCGTCAAAATGTAAACAAAACGATGATTTTTCCAGTTTTTTGAAAGGTGATATCACACAGGATTTTCGTATTTTTTTCAAAATGAAAGTTGCTGTTTTGACATTAATAATTGTACTTCACTAAGGAACAAACCAAACATTCATATCTTCTACGATTGCTCGGATATAAGTGGACTTTTCACGGTCACTTTTTGGTGGCTTGGGTGAAGCCACCAAACAAACTGCAGAAAACAATGGATGAACAATGGATAATTGGTGACACGTGCGAGTTTACGGATTTGTTTACTGTTTGGCGACGGAGCCCCTTTAAAGATCTTTGTACTGTCGAAAAGAAGATTGATAAACCTGCTCAATTTCCAGCCTTAGATGGCATGAGAAAGAAACGGCCTATTTTTCCAGTCAACATTTTAGATCTGATAGAAAAGGATGAACTCGTATTTGTATTCTGACTATTCTCTGAATTCGGTATTAACTGAATTCGTATTCTATGAACGACAAATAAGCTCAGCCTTTTGTATCACATGTAAAATGTTGACTGGAAAAGTAGGCCGTTTCTTTTTCATGCCATCTAAGGCTTGAATTTGAAGGGTTATCAATCTTTTTTTCGACATGAAAACATCTGAAAACATCGGCATAAAACCACAACCAACATCCTCGAACACAATCGGATAGAATGAAATTTTTGAAAATCGGTTCATTTGCTATGGACATATAAGCAATCAAACGATAATACATCATTTTGGGACACCCGGTATATTTGTAAATAGGCCCGGGACAGCTTTTAACAGTGTCGATCCCCTTTTAAATGAAACTGTATTTATAATGACTATTGTAGGAAAAGCAAGCATATTTTCCTTCCTATTCTGCTGTTACTGAAGAGCCTGTTTGAATCCTTTCCTTTATTAAACTTTTGATTTCCCTAAATTGCTAGGTCGCTACACTCAACTGCAAACTTTAGCTTTCCTATCCACTTGCTTGCCAAATCCACAATAACTGAAACTGTATCGTGACCAGCCAGCTACGGACTACATAAAAGCGGTAACCCCTGATCCTAAATCGAAAAGCTACGGTCGGCTTTAGCTAGTTTTGTGACAAATTTGAATGCTAATTTAGTCGTTCTGTATTTCACGGGCTTTTGAGCAGCGCTTTGCTGAGAAGAACCTTATCTCAATAGTCAATAATAAGCTTAGATGATTCCATTCACTATGTGGTCAACGTAAGCTACCAACTCTTTCTAATCTGGGAATTTTTCTGACTCTGGCGGCGCGTTTCTTCGACGCAAATCTTGCAGTTCAGCTTGTTGCATCTCAATGACCGCCTCGCCACACCTACAAATGAATGGGAAACTAAATCAATTCTATCATTTGCATCTATTCATTGAAAACAGTTGCATCACGAAACTCTCCTTCCATAATGCCATATTTAGTGAGAAGTGCCGGCTGTTGGGTAGCGTAGGGGGTAGTAAGAACTGAAAGGCACTTGCCCGAGCCTAAGCGACAAGCGAGTTTTATTCTACCGGTTGGACTTATGCATTTTCGTCCCTTGTTTCCCTGCGTTCTTTGATCATAATATTTCTCTTGAAACAGTTGATACGGCCTAGAGTTCTCGTAACTGCGATGGATCAATACTTTGCGATTAGTAGGTCTGGAAAACATTATTCCTTGCACTAGAAGTTTGCTTTTCAATGTTAAGCTCTGAGCCAGACTTTGTAGCGATTTTGTTGAGTGCAAGAGAATTCCCGCTATTTTAGGCCATTTTGAAAAAGAGGGCTCACTTTTTAAAAGTAATATTATGAGGTCCTTTTGACCAAGTGATATCAGCAAATCAAAGAACGCAGGGAAACACGGGACGAAAAGGCATACTGGCATACGTCTGCACTGCTCCCTGGTTATCAAGGTAGTAATATGGGCAAGCATATAATTTAATATTCGACTTGTTCAAATAGAGGCTTCTAGCTTGGTCATAGGTGAAGAAATGCGCACTATCATTAAAGACTTCAATGATGATAAAAAATTCTCTCAACCAATAATTCAAAACAAGCGAAGCCGCAAAAGTGTCTCTGAAACTCAGGTAGCTAGCTCGCTAGTTGTGCATTCCAGAAATTGTTTTCAGCAGCAAATATGAGCACAGATTGAAAGAAGAAGGATATATCTACACATCTGCCTCGGGCATTTAATTTGTTTGGTCCAAAAGCCGATTGGGAAGCGATTCAATTCTCTTATTTTTTTGGGTGTGAGTAAAATACTTACTGCTCAGCTTCTGGACCAAAGAAATAAAATGCCCGTGGTAGATGTGTAGATATATCCTTCTTCTTTCGACAGATACTCTTAGTTGCTCTTAATAACAATTTCTGGGATGCACAACGAGTGCGATAGCTACCTGGGTTTCAGAGAAACTTTTGCGGCTTTGTTTGTTTGAATGACTGGTTGAGGGAATTTCCTTTGTCTGCAGTCGCTAATGGCTTTGAATTCACATGTCAACAAAAGTATCGCATGCTATTGTGTTACAAAATCTGTCCTTGTTTACCCGATAGAATAATTTTGTAAGCAGTATAACTAGTAAATAGCATCGTAACTATTTGTAGGATTATGAAACAGAAGTCTCAAGTTCCAGATAGAGAGTAGCGGCCCTTTAAACGGACATTACTTTTTTACTCATTGTAGGCGACTTTAATCAAGGAGACTATTTGAACTGGTATTAATTTCATATCATGTTTTCAATCAGGACCGTACTAAGTACATGGGCAGCGAAAGCGGTTTTGGAACCCTGGTAATACACGTTTTTTTTATAAGAAACTTGTATCAGCACTTAGTACTAAAAGTTTCTTAATTTTGCATGAACATTTTGGTGTTTTAGAAGTAAAACTTTCTTGATTAGTTTCTTATTTTTTTGGGCCTAAAATTGCGGTATTGTTCGAAGTTGAGCCTTCTTCTCGAGAAAGGGCTTCCATTTTGCATTGACATTGTCATCAAGAAAAAGCCATGCACATCAAGGCAAAAATTTACCAATTTTCCAGTTAAAAGTCAAGAAAACACGAATGTACCTTTGTTAGAGAGACATAGAATAAGAGAGACATACAGAAATAAAGTTTTCGAGTTTCTTAACTGTTCTTGAGCGTAGTACTAGAGTTTCTTAAATTTTTGGTCATCGTAGTACTAGTTTCTTATAAATCAGTTTCTTTTAAAAAAACACGTGTAAAAACAAAATTAGCCAAGACTAAAATTCATGTTGTATCAGCAATTTTGCTCTCATTGTTCGTGTTTTGATCCAGGTCTTCATAAGATACGATAGGCTACCCACCAGAAGAATTCTTGTGGTCAGTTTTCTCTAATTTTTTGGAACTTTGGTTGAAATTAAATTAGTTTCACTTGTAACATGAATTTTAAATTTGTCTCAAGACTAGCTTTTCCGAGACAATTTAATTAGATTTGGAATTCGTTTGAAAAGACGAAAACTAGAGAAAATGTTTGAACAACAGTGGCAAAATTTAGCTAAAAGTTCTGTTATTGTCCATATTGAAAGCACACAGTTTCAGATAGCCTGGTACTCGACACCCATTTCACCCCCTGTCACTATCCCTATACATTTTGACACCCATATAAATCATTTTACCACGAGATGAAAAGAAAACGAGAAGCCCCTGCATCCAAACAAATTGTAGGCGTGGGTTTGAGGATGCGATATTTCTTAGCAGAAATCGATAATCGGCAAAAACGTGAAAAAGCCTGTTCGATTTTAATAAACGCCCACTACGAAAGCAAATGAGATGCTTCTTCTATTTCATTTATTGTCGCCCCCTTGTTTCCAAGTTCCTCGATAAAGAAGATTAGGAAATTGGAAGCAGATGAAAGAATTAGGCGACAGCAAAAAAGGCAATTAAAGGGCTATTTGATTGAGAAATGTGGGTGAAACACCGTTTTAGGGCAATGAGCAAGGCCCTACAAAAATTGCGAGTGCAATTCTTTTTCCAATGTTTTCTTCATTTCAACAGGCCAGGCCCGATACCAGCCTTGATTCATAGGGGGCAAAGAACCAAAACTTTCCGACGCTATAAAATCAACAACAACAACAGCAACAACCCAAATTTTAGGAACATACGTTAAGACATGCACGAAAGGACTGTTGTGCTCCTTTAATGACCAGATTTTGGAATTATTTCGTAGTTTCAACATTGGAGCCTTCAAAATTGGTCAATATGAAGAAAAATATGCTGTAGATTCAAAATTCATCTCAAAATTTATCCTCGAAAGTCGATAAAATCATGTTCTATGCATCATTTGCCCAGTAAAATCTTCTAAATGTGGGCCTGTAACAACAACAAAAATCCGACAAGTGGAGTAAAATTTCCGACAAATGGCCTTCTGCCCCCAGCCCCTCCCCCCACTGGCTTCGGCCCTGCAACAATCAGCTTCACACCATCCACAATTTTTTGCACCAACTGTACTTCTGAAAATCCAATTCGATCGGCATTCGAAATATCAAAGATTCCTCCTTCTGCAGCAGTGTCTAGCCTGTCTACTCCTCCTCTGCCACGTTTCTGTAATTGCAATTTTTAAACATTGAGTCCCTTGTTTCCCTGCGTTCTTTATTCCCCCTAAAGGCGGGTTTCCACTTGCGCGAATTTGGTCGTGCGATCGTGCGACCAGTTGTCTGGGCATGCGTAGTTTGTTGCAGTGACGAAGATTCCCCTGCCTTCGGCGATCGCGCGACTGATTTTGGAAGTTGGATTAACTTCAACTTTTTCGCGACCAGGACGAGCAGAGCCAATCAAATACGCACGAGTAGAGCCAGCCAAGCAGTCACGAGCAAATACGCATGCTCAGACCATTGGTCGCGCGACCAGATTCACTCAAGTGGAAATCATTCACGCGACTGCTTTCGAGCGATCACACAGGTCGCACGACCAAATTCGTACAAGTGGAAACCCGCCTTAAGTTTGCTTTCAACGGCCCTGATCTATTTTATGGAAATCCTTTTGTTTTCCGAGAAATCCCTGAAATTTTCTTGAAATCTATTTTGTTTTCCTAGCATCTCGTACGCTTTTAGAGGGAGTGATGGGTGAAAGACCCTTCGGCCAGCAAAAGGAGAACCAACATAACGACGGATGGAAGTGTTGTAGTTAGGCCGAAAGGAAAGCCTCTCTTGCGGAAACTTTGTACCCTCAGTTGTAGGGAATTTTAACAGTCGTATGCTTCCTATCAGACGTAAGGCCATATAACATATATTGATAGATTCTCATCACCGCCCGCGTGGAAAATTACTTCTGCGTCGGCATTTTTTATATTTTGTTTGTAAAATATAAAAGTCCCGCCCGCTCGTCATTTGCAATGTTTGCGATGTTTTTATATTTTATATAACGTCAAAACATATAGTTCTATTGTTTTTTATTTATTTGGAATTATTTGCTCCTTATGATACATACTTTTATCGAGCGAAAGATAGAATTTACCATAAAACTAAAAAAAATGTCAATCTGAAACAACGTTTTCACTGAATTGGCACAGTTTTGATCAATTACAAAGTTGTTATGGTTCAAGAACATTCAGACGGGAGGCTGATCTACGGATCCAAATCCAAAATGCACCGCTACAATTTGAATGGGGTCCACGCAAAATGTATTCATTTAGGAGCATGACATGGACACGCACTGAACCAAGACAGGTCGCTTGAGTTTGGGCCAAATTTCACAGCAATTTCATTGGGTTCCTGTGGCAGGGCTGTGGGAAATTTGCAAGAAATCACTTGACAAGAAATCACTTTAATTTTGAAAAAGTAGAAATTTCGTTGAAGAAACGGTGAGAAATTCCCTTTAGATTGTTGTTTGTAAACAGCTCCAACAAACATCAATAATCTTTAGTTGTTTGTCGCTGCTCCTTGTTCTTCCACGGACGGCCTACAGGGTAGAATTTATCTGTGCCAAAGACTATGTAAACAAAGAATTCAACGGAATAATGTGCTTCCCTCGCTGATTTGGCTAGATTTGCCAAAAAATTTTATATATAAATTATAAAATATAAACCTCCCGCCTCGCGAGCGTTTCCAAAACTTTGTGATGAGAATCTATTAATTTATTTTATGTGGCCTAACCCCCTGTTTAAATCTTTCGTGATACGGTGATCCAGTTTGGGACCGGCCAGTTGTTTCCTTTACCTCAAGCGCCACGTCGGACAATAAAAGTGTCGGTGGTGTTTCACAAGATAGTAAGCTCCTCATTTCTGAATTTCCTGGAAAGTGAGTTACAGTTATGGTTTTAAAACGAGAGCAGAAATAACAAAATTACCGCATACCTTTCTCCTCTCCGCCAGCAAATGATGATCAAATCCATATTCCGAGAATTTACAGTGATCGAAATTCTTCAGAACTAACTGCCCTATCCGTTTAGTTTGTTTAAATTCGTTTCATGCTTGATGCTTAAATTATGACTGATAAAATTTCTGCTAATAAATATGGTCTGGTTTTTATTCCTGTTAGTTTCTCCCCAGGCCGACAGCAGCCAAATTTTTACAGCCAAAATGGGAATTTATATAGTGCAACACTTTTGAGAAGCTGTAACGAGGGCCTGGTCTACCGTCTACCATTTGCGTTTTGGTATGTTGTGAAGTCAAGCAGTTAGAAATTTGTTGGCGTTAGGCCCTGTAAAGATTATGAAAGATAGGCCCTAAAATACGCTGACAAAGTGCTGACAGGGGAAGGCTGTTGATTGGTTGTTGGGGTTTACGTTCATTCTGAATGGCCAATATGACGAAGACTCAAGTTTTAATATAATTGAACTGTATTCTATTTTTCTGTTCTCTGGAGATTTCATGCGAAGGGTCCCTTAAAAGCCAGGATACTTTTTGGATGTAGGATAACCCTCCCCAAAATTGTGAATACGCGTTTGTGAAGCAAATCAAGGCTATTTCCTTGTGTGCAGATATTCCTTTAGATTTCGCGCAGCCATACATAAGTGCTCGAGTTTGCTGGGGAACTAAGACCAAACAATACAAACACGAAGATCCTTGGGCTTGCAGATAGTTGAGTCTGCAGGACCCTGCGATTTCTCATTTGGCTTTGCCAAAACATTTTTTGAGGCAATGCAGGACGCGTGCTCAGAGGTATGCTAAATATTTTGAAATTTCGAATAAGTTTGTAATAAAAATGCCAGCAATAGGTACAAGGTAAAGAAAGGCATCTTTGAAGCCATTGCAATGCTTTCTTTTAAATGCCGACTCCGGATTTCCACAAGGAAACAGCAACATGAATTTTAAATTTATTAAAGAATTTTAATTCTAAACATAGCTGTCAATGATCTCTACACTTGCATTAAAAATTCCACGCGACGTTATAAATCACAGAAAGTTTCTCCGTACTTCACAGCAAAACCAAGAGTAAATCCACAGGGTGGAACGAGGAGTTGGGAAATTTTGTTGAACATTTTATTGTTATCTTGAGGATTGTATATATTATTTATTCTGTAATTTATACGAAATGTTCGATTGAGTGGTGTAAGAGTTTCATCACTATTGTGTGCATTCAAAAATTTGCAAAATGTGTAAAAATATCGTTCCTGAAATTTAGCTACACTCCATTTTTATAAATATACACGTTTTTTTATAAGAAACTTGGATCAGCACTTAGTACTAAAAGTTTCTTAATTTCGCATGAAAATTTCGGTGTTTTAGTAGTAAAAGTTTCTTAATTAGTTTCTTATTTTTTGGGCCTAAAATTGCGGTATTGTTCGGAGTTGAGCCTTCTTCTCGAGAAAGGGCTTCCATTTTGTATTGACATTGTCATCAAGAAGAAGCCATGCACATCAACGCAAAAATTTACCAATTTTGCAGTTAAAAGACGAATGTATTTGTTAGAGAGACATAGAATAAGAGAGACATACAGAAATAAAGTTTTAGAGTTTCTTAACTGTTCTCGAGCGTAGTACTAGAGTTTCTTAAATTTTTGGTCATCGTAGTACTAGTTTCTTATAAACCAGTACTACGTGTCTGTTTATAAGAAAAATACAGAAAAACGTGTAATGTTCATCAGAATATTCAGTTTCAGAATCATCCAATTTTTAAGAATATTACAAGAATATCGTTCAGCCTCAGCTCACATATTTATGTCTCATTTTTCAGCAGTTTTGCCTCTTTTGCGATGTTCATAACAGAGACTGACATATCTCGTTTTTTTCAAAAAGCGTGTTTAAGATTTTATGATTGTAAGAACATTCTTGTTGTTATAATTGCTTAAATTTTTCTTTCGTTCGACCATTTCCTTGTGATGACATGAAATTTCGTTTAACTATGTTCATGCTCAAAACGAAAATTTCCCAAGGATATCAAGGCTGGACAAAAGTTATAGTATTCTTATAAAAAAGAATGTAATTGGGAATTTTTCACCGGTAAATGTCACAAAGTCATGATTTCAAGAATCTCGTCGACGGAAAGGTCCGTGTGCTGAGATGTATCATTTTCCGCGACCCCCGGTTTGGTCGGCGGATCAATGCAAGGACCAGCTTTCAACTTCAGTCATTGAGATCATACTTTGCCAAAAGCTTCAAGAATTATTGAAATGACTTTTATATTAATTTGATTTCTGATGACTTGAGCTGACAATTCCTAATTTGGCATGGAAAATTGAAAAAAATTGGAGCATTTTTTCCAAAAAGTTGGCAATGCCATGGTGATGTGTTCAACGTTCGCTTTTGTATCGGAACAGATTCTTATATGGTTTCATTCGTTCCTAACTTTCGTGCCCCTAAAGGTTATGAAGTTTAGAAGATCCTTATGAAAATATATTGATGCTGGCAATCACAAAAATTTTCAGTAAGGTCAAAAAATTGTCAATCTTCGCTCAAAATTTGGAAACGAAACCCAACAAATGCTGAAATTTCTGGAAATGGTTGTTTCTGGCACCCATTCTTTCTTATGAGCGTGGCGAGGTAAAACTTGGGGGGGGGGGGAGTTGCCCGATAGAAATTCATTGTTTACGATATAATTTTTCCCGACCTCAGGCGGAATATTGGAAACTTTTCCAACGTTATGTTTCTTATAAAGAAGTAAACACAATTTTCAGAATTTTTGTACAAGAAACAACGCAGCTCTCAGTCTCAGATTTCAGATCACCAAAGAGTTGAACAATTCGAGTACTGGAAAAATGACTTTAGAAATTTTAGAATTTTTCTTCATTTCTTCATACCTACCCTGGGTACCAGAGCCAAAAATCCACGGATTCATCATCAAAAAAATAATAATACAAAGGGCACTTCATACCAAAATGTACAACTCTCTCCATTAACAGCAAGCCGCAATATGTGTGTGCTTACCCCCCGTTGGCGGAAGATTGGAAACCTATTGACTGCGAAGAAACCCGACAAGTGCTAATTTTTGGCTATTGTTATTTCTTGCGTCCCTCTGCTCCTTACAATATACAAAGCCTACAAAACTATGATTCTTCATTCTTTTTATCCTAAAAAATTCACAGCTCCCTCCCAATACACGTCTTTTTTATAAGATACCAAGGATTTCCTTTATCAAAATAAAAAGTTTCTTAATTTATACTTTCCCAGTACTGGAGTTTCTTAATTTTTTGGCCATCTGAGAATTGAGTTTCTTATGGGCAGTTTCTTATAAAAAAATACGTGTAGTTACACTGAAAGAAACTCGACTCTCACTAAAACTCTCGCTAAAACATCAAAAAACTCTTTTTTGTTTAGTAAAGGAAATCCCTGGCATAGTTTTAATTGGAAATGCTTTGATGATAATGATTCGTGAAATAACATGTTAGTTAAAACTAACCTTGTTTTTAAATGTTTGAGGGCACAGATAATAAACATGCATAAAGACTGTAATGGAACCTCTAAGAAACTCGTAAGAAACTCTGAGAACTCACAATCTGGCCCAAATTCTTAGTTTCTCATAAAACATATGTGTATGTATGCTACGGATTTATTCCATTCCCCTATCAAAATAAACAGTTCTGGAGTTTAATATCATGTTTTCCCATTACTGGAGTTTCTTGAATTTCTCAGCAATCTGAGTATCTTGAAAGCGGTTTCTTATAAAAAAATAGTATTTACTTCCATAGCTCATAGATCCCTCCCAATACAGGAAGCAGCAATTCATGGTATCGTAACCCCCGTCGGCGGAAGATCGGAAACCCTTCTATTGACTACGAAGAAACCTGACAAGTGCCGCTCAACAATAAGCTTGCATGATCGTGTCTTTGTGAAAGCGGTCCCTTTGTGGTATTCTTGTAAAGCGCACCTTTCAAGATCTCATTCTAGCGAGCGATCGATGGCCACAACACAAGGAGAAAACAACATTCTCTTCGGCATCATTTACTCAAATACAAACGTGTCTTCTCCGTCTCTTCGCGATCGCGTTGGTTCTCTTGCATTCTCGCACCGACCATTATCACTTAAGTTTTGTTGGTAATAGACGGCTTGCCATGGAGCGGAGATCAAATCGTCTTGCTAGCTTTTAAACTGCTCTTGCCGACCCGATCTCATTAATAACACCTTCCTGAAGTTGTTCATCAACCCTAGCTGATTACGATTGAAAGAACTCAGATCGCGCTCGAAATCGGCAGTGAACAATCCCAAACGATGCATCGCTGACATGTTTACAAAGATCTTTACTGCAGTATTTATTTCAGGCTGGCCTATAGTTCGATCGGCAGCGTGCTTTGCTTCGGAAACAGCACACATAAATTCCTACAAACAACAGAGCTGAGTTTATTTATTCTACTGAAGAGCCGATCAAAGTGAAGTGGGTTTCAAGTAGCGTTTCAAGTGCTGATTACTACAGCAAGATTTATATTTATCGAACTATCGAACCTTCCTCCTTGCCATACAAGACTCCTATATTCAGAGATCATGGGAAAAGTTTGCAGTAAAGCCCAAGGTCTGTATTAATTTCTCCACGAATCGTTTTAATTCTTCATTAAACAACAGGCCTATTAACCACATTTTATTGAGGTCAGGGTATAAACGCAATGATTTGCCAAAGCGACATTTCTGACGTGATCCATCATATAAATACAAGCTTGAGAGCAAAAGGTGAACGGATAAGGGAAAGCCCGTGGAACTATTTTACATAAAGTTCAAATTAACCTACGGATTTTAATTGTTGTGATTTTCGATCGTAAATTATTCTCGATGGATTAATTCTGTGTTCTTGATTTCCGTTACAGAGGCGTTTCATTATTAAAGGATAAATTTCAGGGCTTTCCCCAGAATTTACAAGGTTTTGAATTATATTTGCACTGTATTTCCCGTTCATCGATAAAAGAAATGCGTACGTACGAAAGGCCCATCATGGATTTTCAGGAGTTGAGTAACTAATCGTTTGTGAATGTAACATCTAAAATATGTCACGGGAATTTGCTCCTTGACCCTATAATTTGATAGGGATGAATTTCCCTAAAATGAAATAAACCATCAAAATTACAGTAAATTTTGCAAATAAAATATAATGGTGAATAGTATGGATACAGCAAATTTTTGTTGGATCTGAAATCTCAAAAATTCTCAAGAAATAGAACTCCTTTGAATTTGTGGGATGAATTTCCTTTTGTAAAACCCAAAAATTAGAGTGAATATTGCATCTAAAATATTTATTGCATACATAACATAGTATGGCTACAGCAAATTTTATTGGATCATCTGAAACGTCTTAAAACACTCTTAAAACTCTGAAGTAATTGACCCTAATGGGGATTCGTGTGATGAATTCCCAAAAAAACCCCAGAATCTGTGCAGCGAAATATTCCTAACTCACCTTACATCACTTTACATTATATGTATATTTGTTGTGGTTATAACGTTTTGTCCCTCATTTAGTGTATGTCTCAAGAACTTTGAAACCTCCAGAATATCTGGAGCTAATTAGCTCCTTGGCCTTATTAATTCTTGGAACAACTTTCCTCATATAAGCAGCCCTCAAAATAGAGTAGATGTTTGAAATATCAGAAAATTTGAAGCATCGGAAAAGTTCAAACATCAAATTGATTATTTTATGGTTGTGACATTTTCTGTCTCTCTTATTCCCCAGGACTGAGATATGTGGATGAAGATGATTTTGTGGGTGCAAGACTTGGTCCTGAAGGTGAGAATTTGATTTATTACAATTTCATAAGTATCCTGTAATGCCTGATCCTTTTTTAACTCATCACATTTCACCATTATCACTTTTTCAATAGGTGATTAAAAATTCGATCCTGGAACTTATTGAATATATGAGAGTTGTTAATCTAACAGGTCAAGACCCATAAATTCCACATTAAAAGTTTGTTGGAAACGTTATACTTCTATATTTGTCAAGCTATAATCTCAAGGTCACAGCTGTTTAAAACATTTCTAAGTCTCTAAAATTATGGCTGTCACCATAATTTCCTGTTGTCAGTTTTATGTCCAGAAAAAGCCCAATTAAACCAAGGTTAGAGCTTTAGATTTAGTGGCCTCAACGCTGTCAAATAGGCTTACTTTTGTGCATGCCCCTTAAAAATGCAAAGGGAGATCCCTAAAAATTTGTGCAAGATTCAAACAGTATTTTATAAAATCTCATCCTTTTGAATTTACTTTACCTGATGATTTTGTTGAGAAAATTCAATTTGGTGACAAAATAAAATACAGCAAAATCTGACAAAAAAGTATATGCAGCTTTCCCAAAATATCAAGTTGCAAGTCATTAGAGGGATATTGCATGCAGAAAAACCTTTTGTTGCCAATAAAAGCCCTTTGGTTAAAGCAAAGAAAATGAAAAATGTTGAAAGGCTCTTTTTAGATAACTGCTACATGTACACATACGTGTATGAGAAGATCAAATCTAAGGGGGCTGCCTGACTGACACTCCATTGTTTACCAACATTTTTGCCTAACCAAGGGCAGATTTCTGTCTGATTGAGGCTGATTTTTGATAATTTTTCCAACACTGGGGGGCTACCACTCCCACCGGCCCCCACCTCGTACGCTTATGCATATACATCATCCTGAAGAGGCATCCTGTAAGAATTCTGTAAATTTTTGTTTATTGAAATTTTTAGAAGCCAATTAGTAAGTTTTACACACTTCTTGAAACCTAAGTTTACTTCCAGTTCCAAACAGTTCCTGTCAATTTCTCCATCACAATCAATTTTTTGTCTGTATGAGGACAATAAAAGATATCAGGATATGTAGCGATGAAATCCTTTGCTATCATTTTACAGGTGAATGCATGAGCTCCCAAGATTCAATACCACATGTCCATTGCTCTGGAAGTGTAGGATCGGTAAACACTGAAATTTGCAAAGCAAAAGAGGTTGAAACAGAAGCAGGCCAAGCTGTTTATAAGAAGGTATGCAGAATTTCAGTGGCAGCTTCCATTTATAAGAGATGTTTTATTTTATTTTCTACATTTATTTTGGGTTTTTAAGAGACTTTCCCCCTCAACAAACATCACTATCAATTTCAAATTGTTTCTCAACTTTGTTACTTCAAATGTTAGTTTTGAACTGCGTTTGCAGATCAGAAGACACCAATACCCTTGTTGAAACAAAACTTCCTGGCCGTTAATTCTTTTGTGACATTCAGTCATTGTGTTCTTCAAATTAAGAATATTTGAGTGTTTTGACAATATGTTCAATGTGGCAAAATCTTTATAAAGCAATGGAAGTAGATGGATAAGAAGCCATTTCAAACCAAGAATGGCGTGGAAAATTGCAAAATCTATTCGTCTAAAAAATGTTCTGAATCAATTTTATATAAATTTCATTCAATTTCATGTGATTGTGAATTTTTGTGCAATGTCACAAAAGTAGCTATCATATCCCAGAAGTAGATCCACTAATTGAGTTTCTGACCCCTTACGCTGATGTAGTTTTAGGTGTGGTATGAAACACAGGGGAGCTCTTGGCAAAATTGCCACAAGCACATTCAAAGTGGTATCGCTGGCTAGACAAATTTTTGCAAAAATGGTACCCTTGGCTGGACTAATTTTGACAAAATTCCCGAGACCAATATTGTCAAATGTGATACCCTTAGCTAGACCGTGGCTAGACCAAAATTGCAAAAAAGTATACCCTTGGTAGACTAGAAGTCCAAAAAAGTATTACCCTTCGTTGCGGCACATCTCCAGGTACCTTTACTAAGGAAGAACCCCTCCCCCCGTGGTGTGAACCCTGCTCTCTTATATATATATTCTTGTTGAAAAATAAGCAGATTACACTTAGTGCGCAACAGCTAAATACAATCAAATACAAAAATATTTTGAAAGAACCCCAAAATTTGATTTCAGCCTTTTCTCTATCAATAAGTCTTTTGAAAAAGAACCCCAATACTTGATTTCAGCATTGATTTTTTTATACATTCCGTTAGAAATTTACAATACACATTACGGATTACTCTACCTACAAAATACTTGACAATACTACAAGAACTATAGCACGAGGAGCAAAAGACTGACTTTCCCTAGTCATTGTTTAAAAAATGCTAAACTACATACAATTTTAAATAAATGCTACACAAAACTAACAAAGAGAAACGATAAATACTGTATTGGAGTCTGTTTAACATTAGATGTCAGGTTGGGGTTGTAATGACCCAACACTATTTTGGTTCATTTTATTTGGATAACATACCTGACATATACTGTGAGACAGAATTTACAAACAAACAAAAATTTGATTTTCTGCCCCTCCAAGTATAAGATTGCTTCCTTCAGCCCTGTTAGAGAGGAGGAGATATAGAATATCTAGTTATGCAATTTCTAATTCTTTAAGGCAGGGCTTGGCCTCTTTAATGCATGTACACTGTTTCCAGAAATTTGCATTATTTTATCCCTATTTTATTCTGTTGGTTTTCAATGGATCCATATGGACTGTCTTTTATGGTCTTTCGTAAATTAAACCCATCTTGTAAGCTCCTAAGACTTTCTTACCAAGTAGAAACGAGATTCAAATGATTGTTTCCCTCTCACAAATGATTGAAGATCAAGTTCGATCTCAATTGTTCAGACTTTGAATTATAAAGATTTGCCAGATTTAACTGCTCTTTTCAAACCTAAGTAGGGTAAAACGGTATACCACAGAAATCTTGATGTACAAGTCTGTTTCACAGGGCGGTAGGATCTTAGAATTGGGGCCACAGAAACAAGGACAGATTTGGTAAGACATAGCACAAGTTGGTGTTGATTGACACCGCAATTCAAAGCGATTAACGAGCGCAGACAAAGGAAATTCTCTCAACCAGTAATTCAAAAGAAACAAAGCCGCAAAAGTTTATCTGAAACCTATGTAGCTAGCTCACTCATTGTGCATTCCAGACATTGTTGTTAAGAGCAAACATGAGCATAGATCGAAAGAAGAAGGATATATCTACACATCTGCCCCGGGCATTTAATTTGTTTGGTTCAAATCCGATTGGGAGGCGATTCAATTCTCTCATTTTTGGGTGTATTAAAAACACTTACTGCTCGGCTTCTGAACCAAAGAAATAAAATGCCCGCGGTAGATGTGTAGATATATCCTCCTTCTTTCGAGATGGGCTCGTTTTTGCTCTTGAAAACGATTTCTGGAATGCACAACGAACGTGCAAGCTACCTGGGTTTCAGAGCAACTTTTGCGGCTTTCTTTGTTTTGAATTTGTGATTGAGAGAGTGTCCTTTGTCTGCAATCGCTAATTGCTTTGAATTCAGGTGTCGACAAAAATATCTCATGCTATTGTGTTACAAAATCTTTCCTTGTCAGCCACAACACCTCAAGGGCATTTTTTCACAAAGCAAAAGGCAGAGACGCAAAAAGCCTACAAACCTACCAATCTGGTTTGATGGAAGGTTTGGGCGAAAAATTGAGGAAGGTTTTATACAAAACGAGAATTGTGATTGTGTTATATCGTTATGTGGGGAAATTTAATAAGGAATCAATCTAGGTGTGTCTTCTTTTGGTGAAATTTTAACTTATTTGGAAAAGAAGGTTATATTTTGGTACTGGCGAACATGAGATCAGGTGAGGCGTTCTAAGCCAAAGTAATGGGCGTGTCCTAGAAAAGTTCCCTGGGGTTTCACTGCCCAGACCCCCTCATTCCATTACCAAAGTTAATTTACGCTGGCCCATATACCACTGTGCGATTCATCGACATTTTTTTAAGAAAAATTCATCCAAAAGTTGTTTGGGTAATCTTTTCCTCTGAGTGCTAACTATTTCTTGCATTTTATATTTTGGGCCATAGTTTTCAGGCACGTAACGATCCTGATATACATAGCATGGGAAGATCGATGAAAAACTCATGAAAACCTTTCTTGCTATATAAGAGACCCCTTTGAGTTATTTTACAATTGATGGTTGAGACATTGAAATTCAGGTTTGGAGGAAGGTAAACGACTCTTTGCAACTCTGGCTAAAGGGGCACTTCCGGAAGCATAATGAGCACTTTTCGTTATAATGGAGCAAATATTAGGGGCACACCTATCCCATTGCCCCTGGTTCTTACGTCCCTGCTGCTCCAGTTGACGATCAGTTTTGTTTTACATGATTTCGAAATGGTCACATGGTTTGCAATCAAATTGTCATCAAACTTGTTTTTTCTGTTAAAAATGTGTGGTTCGGTGATTTGTATGGCTTAGAGACATGGAATCTTTATGAAAAGTACTTATATTTACATTTATGGTTCGAGTTTTATTTATGATTATCGTAATAGGATTTTAAACCAGGTAAAAAAGTTTGAAATATTTGAATTCCATGCCTTGTTGTTGAGATTGGATTCTTCGAAGTACAAAGAGATTTTAACTGTTGTAGAAACACCAAAATTAAACTTAATCTGTGATGGGAGAACGAAATTTAATTTCCTTTTAGCTAACCGACGATTTAAAGGGACTGTTAAACTAAAGTCATTTCACTCCTTCTGTCAATCAGCTTGGCCAGTGAACAATCACAAGTGAATAACATAACCGCCTATTCTAAAATATTTCACAGCAATCCTTCTGTCTGCAATTACCGTTTTGTAGAAAGCTTTCTGTTGATGGGATGTCTTCCTGTTTGAGGGGAAAAGAAAGAAGGTCCATAGATTTATACGACAAGGTTCCTATGCTTTGCCAACCACATCCAGGGTTGGCACCAGATATATTCCAACATAGGGGCCTGAACTGCCGACAGGGGCCTAAATTGGCTAAAAAAGTACAGTTTTCATGCAGCATATTCCCAAATTCCCTCCGAAAATAGACCAACATTTCTTTCTACGGCAATAAACAAGAAGCTCCTGAAATCTCGAAACTAAAAACTCTCTGAAAATAGAATCGGTTAGTTTCAAATCCCATCTGTGCCCCACGGAGTCAGAGAATTACACCAATGCACCACAAAGCCTTCTGAGAGAAACTGAAAGTTTTTAGAATAGAATTGCCTTTACTCCAAAGGCTTGCGGAAGGTATTAGAAGAAAGAGCCAATATACAGCGTAATTCGTGTGTTTGAAACATCAAACTCCCGTTAAAAACTATGTCTGCCGTTTGCTGCCACATATAGATACGTAGAGATGGGTGGGTCCCAAATAGTTGGAAAGAGAAGCATTCATTCAATGTATCGGTGGTGCCGTATTCATTGTGATGGAAAGAAGATATTTTACGAAGAAGATATTTTACCATCTTCAGCGGTCATATTAAGTTTCATTCTTGTGTTTAGAGACCTATTGTCGAATTCATTTACTTTAGCTTCCTTCTTTGTGAATCTTACAGTTCTTAGCAAGCGTGCAGAGTTTTCTCTACTTTCTAAATGTTTTCGGTAACAATGCAGTAGTTTTGGTGAAAGAAAGATCTTACTGCCGTGTTCTGTCATGAATTTGATATCAAAATCAAAGTGATTTGTCTTTGGAGTTTAACGAGCCATTGCCACCCAAGGTTCCTTTCGGGCACACTACAATTTTAGACTGTCTGATGTGAAAATTAAACGTGGCCCGAACGGAAAATATATAGCCTGCATGCAGCCTCAACTCCTCGATACTTTCGAGGAGTTGAGACTGCACGCAGGCTAAAAACAAATATACACAATGCAGTAGACAGTACCAAAGTAAAGCTTCTCTAACAGTTGAAGTACTGCAGTGTGGATCCATGGTTTCCGCTTATATTAGGTCCAATTTCATTTTCAGACAGTCTGAAATTTCAGCGTGCCCGCAAAGGACCCTGGGTGACAATAGCTCTTTAACTATGGTTATCTATGCTCTTCGCGTGCATGCAGGCAGACTGGGTCTGGTTTTAATTTGTTGTTGTTAATCGCACGCGTTCAAAAAGAGAACATGCTTTTTTACAGACATGGACCCGTCGTTTTTGAATCTACGTTTGAAGAGAAGATTGACGATTCCTCATGCGTTAGGATTTAAAAAGGGCGTCAGCTATCGTCTTCGAATCGGCCAATATTTAAACTTCTGCTTTCGAGTTTAAAATCTGAAAGCATGACCTAGAAGTCAATTTTATTCGTCACCAACTGTCTCCCATTCATTTAAAGCAAACTGGATCTGGCCTATTTACTTTCTCAATGATGAAAAGCACTGCAATTGCCTACAATAAACACAATGGAAGCGCTTGGGAGAAAAGCTGCAGCCGCCCGTTTGTTCTTATTGGATTGCGTCGCTTGTTATTTCATTATTATTCAGCGAATCGTCTTCAGAACTCGTAGGCCGCTTTCAAGCCGATCTGTATTGTCTGCTCTGTTTGCCTTCCCCTCTTTATGACCTCTGTTACTGGATAATCCTTAGTAATCAGAGAAGGCCGTGAACGGGTAGCCTGTTGTCTCCACACGAACTTGTCTACAATTATAATAATAATGTCTTCTTCATGTTGACATAGGAAATACTTCTTTTTTATCTCTTTTCAAGAATTTCAATCTCTGGTGGTTTCGTTTCAAAATAGCTAGATGCTTCGATGTTGACTTAGGAACCATGACGTCTGTAAATGGGAATAGTATACATGTTAAAATTTGGACGTTGTCAATACCGTCTATCGTTTTCCTGCTTATGAGTCAGAGCTTTTGCTGCCGTTTTTCAATGCTCATTTTTAGCACGATATGTATTGAAGGCAGATTTTAGATACCGCATGCATTCGCCTTACCTGCAGCAGCGGGTGTGAAAATTCCACAATCCAACCCGACAACTCTCAGAAACGAGGCGTTTCATTGTTTTGCGGGTTTTTTGACCAAGTCAATGCATTCGACGCCGCAGTTGTTCCTGATTCCCGCAGCTTTATAATTTTGCGGAATATAAATTTATGCTCTGCTACGGAGGAGCTAGCGAAAGAGATCTTTCGAAACCTCCTCCGCGGAACGATATAAATTTTCCTCCGCAGGAGCATGCAATATGCTGCATAACTGCGGTGTCTTACTACCCATGGTCAATACAGCGATAAGGTTTTTGTTTCGCGAAGCGATTCAATTTCTGCCCTCTTCCTGGACACACTATTTTAAGTTGCTTTTAGACTCCCCCCCCCCCTTGAGATCCCCAGAAGGGTTTCTAACTTTTAATTCAAAAAGTTTTTTTGCGTTTTGAATTAGGTTGTGCTGCTCTCATCGAAAAAGCGTCTGGGCCGAGATTAATTCCCGCCACAACTTTGCATCGAAAGAAATATCGTGACTGAAGTGTTGGTCTTTTCTTTAAATCGAGTTCGTTGTTTCTCTCTATGAACTGGGCCCAACACGTGGAAGTCACTTCGCTTCATAACATTGAAAAACTTTCAAAAATTGGTGATTTTGTGCGACTGCACCGGGACTTTTCATTGTATTGAAGGACTACACTGAAGGACTTTCTGGAGAACGTCGAAATTTTACACTGTGGCTTTAGACTTAACTTTCTGTTTTTAACATGGTGAAAACAGAAATTTTCCCCAAGACTTTTTCTGATATAAATGGTCATGTTCTTTAACAGGGTGTCCTACCCCCGTCCAGGTAACTTCGCTCTCCAAACACAACACTGAAGAAAACAACTTACACATGTCAACCATGAGGGAGGTTCAGTGATGAGCTTGAACTGAATCTTATCTCTCAGAAAGAAAACTACCTTGAATCGTATCATAACATTAAGTCATTCCAAACAAATTTAATGGAGATGTTTCCATGGTTGCTATTTGAAAGTGTTGACAAGCAGAGAAACCTTGTAACCTTTTTTGTGGTTATCGCCTTGGTTATCGAAATTTTCTTGTGGTTGTATTATGCTGATGAAAATCTAGAAAGACTGATGCATTCATGCCAATCGCTTTGACCTGGTAGCATGCATGATTCGGCCTTCTTCAGACGTATTTCAGACGTATCTCATTTGCAACGTATACACCTATCACTATCATGTCGCTTAACATACAGATAGGGTTACCCAAAAGATTGTGCCCCGTGCCCCATATATGTGGCTGCTGCTGCTGTGTCGTTGCCATTGTGACGTCATGCCGTCTGTTTGAATCGCCGCTTGCCATCCATAACATAGGGCTCAAATCTTAAAAAGGTTGTTGTAAAATCTTATTGCAGTTTTCCTTGAAATAAATGGCTTGGAAGGAACTTAGGGCTTTTTGCTGTAAATCTGTCGTGGAAATTTATTGATATCTTGATTAGTTTCGAAATGGTGGCATTTATTAAATTTGAGGCTATGACATCATCAAATTTCTAAATCATAAACCACCAAAGCTACTGATTTCTGCTTGCCACCATAATGTAGACCTTGATAAACTATGGTTTTCTTGAAGGTTACATTATTTTCCTCTATTAGTTTAGGATTTACGATGATTTACATGTTTTCAAAATTTTCCATGAATTTTTTCAAAAATAATTAAATTGCCACCATTTTAAAAGAAATTAAGATATCAAAAAATGTCCATGGCAGATTTACAGCAAAGTACCATAAGTTCCTTTCAAGCAATCCAATTCAAAGAAAAATGTCATAGTATTTTACAACCACCTTTTCAAAGATTTGAAAGATTTGAGTCCTATGCTGCCATACATAATAGAGTCAACAGATTTGAGAGAAGCGACTTTTCAATGATCAAATTCAATTTTTGTTTTTTCTGTAATTTCACATGTCTGATAAATTAGAAAATATGCATGTAGCATTGACTAGACATTGATTTCTTCATTTTGACCAAAACAAGATGATGTCGTGTTTTCGTTGCCGTTGTGACGTCATGTCGTCTGTTTGAATCGCCTGCCATGCATAGAAGAGTCAACAGATTTGAGGGAAGCGACTTTTCAATGATCAAATTTATTTCTTATTTTTTCTGTAATTTCACATGTTTGAAAGATTATAAAATATGCATGTAGCATTGACTAGCCATTTGATTTCAGAAAGCACAATCTATAAGATTTTAACGAATATATTCATCAAAAATATGCCTGAATTCATTTCATGTTATCTGACGATTAAGAATTTAGTAAATTTCGGAAATTTGATGAAATTTATTCCAAATCAGTGTCTTGTGATTGAATTTTTATGATCGCATTTGCTAATTTTGAAAGACAGGATTTTTCTTTCTGAAAATGAATAAAGAAATTGAAAAAGAACGATTTGGCCTTTCAGGCATCAAGCAAGGGTTCTTGCATTGAAGCCTTGTCAAGTACTTCAGGTAGTGCAAATTTTGAAATTCATTTGAAATTTTGAAATTCATTTATTTGATTTGGCGCATGCCCAGGACAGGAAACCTTAATCGTCCATAGATTGCAAGTCCCCCCTTTTGCAATTGGCTTTGATTCATAAAGTGTTACATCTTTGCAGCCTCAAAATTCTTGATAATGTAGCTATTGCCACAGGGAGGGGGGGGGGGGGCTGTCGGCTCATGCACATAGGGGAGGTAAGTCTAATAATTTTTGGTCAGAATATTGTAAAGAATAATATTTTTGGTCGAAAATAACATGGGATTCGTTAGAAGTAATCCTGACCTTGTTTTGCATCGTTTCAGAATATTATAATGCATTTTCGATTATACGCGTCAAAGTTTAAAATGAGCTGATATTTTTGGGTTACATAAAAATTTCTCGAAATGACCCCCTGCATGTATATCTGCCGAGTATCCCCACTGATCGCATACATATAATTCATATTTTCCATTTCACAGGTATCTGACGAAAAAGGCCTTTGCACTGCTAGGAGCTTGGATACCAATAAAGTGGCTCTTTTGGACGAGTGCGACTTGATAGGTACGTATTGAGAAGAATAATCAATTCAGCTCAGTTCAATTCAATTCACTTCTTGCATTCTTATGCATACAAATAAATTATTAAAACAAAATTACACATAACAGAATTAAAGATACTTTATATCAACTTTACAAAGAAAAGAAACTACACAGAGACAAAAAATTTGTACATGAAAGGATAACTTAAAGGAGGAGCTCTCCAAGTAGGTATACTAACGAGAAGGGAGCCCCCTTGTCTTAAAATCTTAATGAATACAGTATACCTTCTTACTTGTTAGAAAAGAGGTTTGCATCGTGTGTCCAAATCTGGTAAAGTTTGGGTAGGAAAACGAAAACATGACCCCCGTTCTCAGTGGATACACTGCTAGCTGTGGCAAGAAGTTGCTGCAGATCTCAACGCTTTTCAGAGAGTTTGTTATTGCGCAAAATGAACTAGCAATGGCATAGTTTGCACAAAAAAGAGGCATTAGAGGCATTAGTGAACGATATTATATTTTGCTAAACTTAATGCATCTTAGCAAACATTCCCATCATCCGCAACAAGAATCATTTGTTGAAATTTCTGACCAAGAAGCCCTGAAATGATGCACGATCTACCAATGTATGATGCTGTAAATATGCAGGTTTTTAGTCGTCCGAAATTTCTGTAAAAATGTCCGAAATTCCTTCAAAAAACGTCCGAAAATGTCTTGTCCGAAAATGTTTTGTCCGAAATTTATTCGTCCTAAATTTTTAGCTTTTAATTTAGTCGTAATGAGAGTTTTTCAATTAGAAAACACGACGTTTGAGCAGTGATAGCGGCTGGGAAGCGGTAAAAACATCATTTAAAATGTTGAAATATTAAGTCTTTTTCTTATCCGAAAAAGATTTCAAATTGAAAAAACTCAATTTCGGCGAATGTATGTCCCGATAGTTGTTAGATAACTGCATGAGATTGTATCTTACAGATAGCCGCCTTCGTATGCGCAGGATTTGAGCGGGATTTTTACAAAGCATGCTGGCTTGAATGGGTCATTTTAACGTGTCGTAGGCTGCCCACCTACAGGGTTCAGATCGTTGATAAAAGATCGTTGAACTGGTCGTGCGGAACTATGCTGGAAATTGTGTAATACCCTCATCTAATATGTCATCAGAAAAATGCTCAAAATTCGTAATTTAGTGTTGATTATAACTTCGAAGGACGAGGCAAGCGAGGACAATCATTGTAAATTTATTCATCATTCATCAGAAAGACGTAAACATGTTTGACAAATCCAGTTGCAAGATATTAGACAATTCCAGTTTTAATTAAGACATGTTTGACAAATCCAGTTGTAAAATATAAGATAGTTTCAATTAAGACGTGATCAATTAAACGTTTCGAACCATACTTGGTTCATCTTCAGCGAATAATTAAGCGTTAAACGGCAATTTATACCTTTAGATAAACAAGTAATTGATTATAACTTCGAATTGACCTCTGATTGCTTCTCTTGGGATCTCTTAATTTCATGGAAGAGGCTGCTACAGTTTTTTGTAAATGAAAAAGAACATGTTACCTTAAGAACTGGACCCAAAGTTAAGAAACCCTACCACGAGGCCCAGAGAGCCAAGTATCTTGTAAAAGATGGATGTTATTAGAGGGTAATATCATATGTTGGTAGGTAATACCACTTTTGGTTTATGGTATCCAAAGACAAATCAGCAACAATAAACTTTTCCAGAATAGTTATACACGGAGATTTAAACGAACGTTTGTGACCCGCTCGAAAACGAGCTCTAATTAGAATTTACGCCCCAACTTGCTTGATATCGAAGCGAAATAACTGAATAATAAAGCGGATTGTCGGACAACGGATTTGAAGTCCCCATTATGTGAGCAAGTTGGTAGGAGCCGGTTCTCCGATCAAATAACCCGAATTTTTGAAGGCTAATAACGTTCTCACCTATTAGCTGTTTTGAATCTGGCCAGCTGCAGTGCAGTTAGTGCGCTGATGTGACGGAGGAAGTTTAGACTGACAATGATAGCTATCTACCAGGTGACACAAAAAATGAGCCGAGAAAACCTTTGCGCATGAAAGATTGATACACGCTTTTTTATAAGAAACTGGTTTATAAGAAACTAGTACTATGATGACCAAAAATTTAAGAAACTCTAGTACTACGCTCAAGAACAGTTAAGAAACTCTTAACATTCAAATTCTGTATGTCTCTTTTATTCTATGTCTCTCTAACAAAGGTACCGTGATCTTGTTTAACTTTTAACTACAAAAATTGGTAATGTTTTTCCTGAATGTGCATGACTTATTCGTGATGACAATGCCAATGTAAAATGGAAGCCCTTTGTCGAGAAGAAGCCCCAAATTTGAACAATATCGCAATTTTAGGCCCAAAAAATAAGAAACAAATTAAGAAACTTTTACTACTAAAACACCGAAATTTTCATGCGAAATTAAAAAACTTTTGGTACAAAGTGCTCATCCAAGTTTCTTATAAAAAAAAACGTGTAAATGGAAATCAATGATTTAAGCATTGTTTCGTGGCTAAATGACTTGGCTAAATGGCATCCCTGTCATTTTATTTCTTATTTTCATCGGTGTGGCAAATCGGCAAAAATAGGGATTTAGCGAAACCAGGCAGATCTAAAACCTTTCGACATTCACCTAAAACATGGGATCGATTTTATCCGTACAAGACAATTGGGAGTGCGTTTTCCATTGGCTTGGACATAGGCATTCCACTGCTTGCAAAAAATTCTCAATAAGGAGCAACAATTTTCTGTAAGGACATTTCTAACACCACTAAGGGATTGTTTTGAAGCATCCACCCTTTTTATTTTCCCAGGATGATATGCCCATTTGTGTCGCTCAGTGCAGTTGATCGGAATCGATCCCCTGTTTTTGATTAATTCACCAATTTACAAATCTGGTACCCAGAGTAGCGATCTTCATATAGATAGCAGGAAATAATAATGATGATTTAACCTAGCTATTTAGCTGCCAAACAACGTTTGAAGCACTCATTTCGGTTGATTTCGGTCGGCAGTGTGCGGGGGTTTTAAATGCAATCTGTCTCATTCATGATTGGCTGAAGATTGTATAAGGAGAAGAATTGGAAAGAGATCTTTTCGAATTGAACTGAATATTTATCATGCGAATAATGCGAAAAATTCAAAGATCCTGGGCTCTAGCTCTTTTCCTTTGTCTAAGTTTTGTTCTCTAAACCAATCACAGAGCTCCTTTAAGTTAGGTTGGGAGGCGGAATATTGTTGCAGTTTAGTTGGGATTCAAAATGTGAACTTCAGCCTAAGACATGAGGACAGAAAAGCTGATCATATTTAAATAATTCGTCCCCGAGTTCGAGTGAAACGATTTGTTGTGATCATTTCAGCATAGGTTCCAATTCTTTAAAAAGGCTGGTGTAAAAACTGAGTGACCTATTTCTTTGACCTGAATGACTTCAAAGAAACTTTAGCTATTTCTCTATAATTCTACCGTGGGAATTTTCTGAAATCTTTAATATTTTCAGAGTTAGAATATTGTTATTCTTTGTCAAAAATTCAACAAAAAATTTCCAAAAAACTTAAAACCATCGTAATTTCTAAACTGTTTGACGCAACATGAAGTAATTTTGAAGAAAACCATAGTTTATGAATGCCTACAATACGGTATCAACCAAAAGTCTGTCACTCATCTGGTTTATGATCTAGAAATTTTATGACGTCACATCCTCAAACGAGCTGAAATTTAAAATACACTGTAATTTTGAAAAATATTCAAGATTTCTGGAAAGTCCAACGGTAGGATTATAGATATGTATCTAAAGTTTCTTTCAAGCCATTCAATCAGAAGAAATAGGTCATTGAATTTTACACCTACCTTTTTACGCTGATTTAAAGATTTGAAACCTATGCTGATCATTTCATACGATCCTTTTTTGTATTTTTAGTTGAACTACCACCAGAAGGTCAAAAAAGTGAAGAAAAATTCAAGAGTGAAACTGATGTAAGAATCAAAACAGAAAACAAAGACACTGAACATTTTTCTTGTTATTCGGTAAGTATTGAACTGTCTTTCATAGTTATCAAACGGATTACCAAGGGAAGAAATTTTCCGGGGACGAAACTTTCGTGAGTGGAAAAACGCGAAATTTTTTGAATTTTTTTTCGTGAATTGGTCAAAATGGGAAATGTTGCAGGAATACACTTCCGCGAACTAGGTATCTGTCAGATGTCTCTCGACTCGTCAATGACTCTCCCAAATCTACCATACCTATGCTTGTATAGTTAGGATAGTAGGAAAGGGTTTTTATTAAACGAGATCATCCGTTCAGATGTTACACCGGATTTTCTCGAGAAAGTCCCTTCGAAAAACCCTAAAAACCGTCCTAAACAATGGGATATTTAAACTGAAGAAATAGGAAACTTCGGGGCAATTTCCAAACCAAGATAACACGCCCCCATAGTTGGTACCTTGCAACGCTCTCGCCTAAATCGCTACTGTGGTTGTTCAATTCTTTGCAAGTCAATATCTTACTGCTAACTTTTTCGCCATTATGCTCGTAAAGATGCACATAAAGTTATGCTAAGAGTTCGAGAGAACTTTTGCAGTGAACTACAGGGTGCGTGTCGCAAAAAATTATGCCGTATTTGTGTGGTTGCTGCGGGGGAGCTATACATTCTATTGGCCTATTGATAAAGTTGCATAGGTCAGGCTTCAACTTAGAGGCTTAGACCACTTTTGGCAATATTACAAGTGGTTGCTGATTAATGGCACAGGAATGGGAAATAAGTTATATCTTTAAAACAGCACTTTCTTCGTTTTCCAAAAGGGTCCTATTGCTGTGTTAAAATTGTTTTGCAATTTAAAATGGGTTAATTGCGTTTTTACTGATAACACAATGGCTGCGGTCACACTAGACGTTTTACCTCGTTGTATACCTTAAAAACAACGGGTTAACTACGCTGTGACATGTGACCGCATTTCGTTTTCACATACAACACTACAACGCTGTTACAGCGATTTGGTCCTGAGAGCTGATTCCATAAGAAAATTATCAGATGCAAAGCAACGGGCAAAACAAGGTCCGGACCTATATTTTAGCGTTGTTTTGGAGAATGAACCAATCACAGCCTTGCATAGTTGTCACATGATAAATCATATCAATGTGTGACCGGGTGCCATTGTACCATTATGTTGCCGTACTTTCTGGTGCAAAAACAAATTGCAAGAAAGTGAAGCAATTCGTATTACAACGGGAAAATACAGTAGTGTGACCGCAGCCAATAACATTGAGCCATTTAAATGTTGAAAAAATCCGACGCGAGAGCGAGAGTCAACGCGAGAGACAACGCAAGAGACAACGCGAGAGACAACGCGAGAGACAACGCGAGAGACAACGCGAGAGCCGTTTGTTTCAAAATTTCTCTGATTTTGGCATTTTTAGAGCAATCACTTGTTGACTTTCGTGTCGATAAATCAGGAACCATTTCTCCGATTGGCTAAAACTGGGTGTCAGGCTCTAATTTGAAGCCTATACTATGCAACTGTGCGAATGCCGTAACAATAGAGCATACAGCTCCTCCGCAGCAGCCACACGAATAGGTCACAATTTTTCTGACGCAGCCTATATTTATGAACAGTTCAAAGTACGTCACGATTCGCAATCCAAGGATCAAACAAGCAACATTGCCACAAATTCAGCAGCTGTCTCTATTTAAATATATGCAAGCATGTATAAGCAGTCGGTTTCTTTGCTATGATACCTCTCAGTGATATCCAACTCATTAATGCCCTTAATTGTGCTTGGGAAGAAGACCTTATTATTCCCTTGAGAGTTAAAGATCAAAGGATCATTTTTGGACTTAAGCCAGTACGCTTTACATTGCAATGACCTAGCGGTAGTAGGAAGAAACAAAGAATAGGTATTAGCCCCACCCCATTGAGTTTCATCTGAGGATAAGTCTGGTGGATATATTTCTGAAGAGAGGTTAAGCTTAATAAGAGGTTAGTGCCGTGTCGACTTCACTATTGTCACAAACAGATACAAAGATTATAATTTCTCGATTTGAAATTTAGACCCTGCTTGAGAAAATTTTAATGCAGCTTTGCAGGTTGCTGCATGCATGCAAGTTAGGGAAATCAGTCTTCAAGGGTATGTTTGATTGGTTTTGATTGGTTGTTCCAGACCTACCAAATTTTGAAAACATTAGATTTTGCAGAGACGGAACTGTACTTTCCAATCAAGCACAAAAACGTAAACACGGTATGTTTCAGATTCACCATGGCGAAAATGAAAATTTTCCAATGAAAACAAGAATCTCCTTGAAGTCTGCCAAACACTCTGCCTTTTGGAGCAGAAGGTTGACAAGGCGTACCAAACCTACCATTTTGTAGAGACGTAGGAGCCGGGGGGGGCACTGGGGGCACGTGCCCCCTAGGGTTTCACAATAAACAAAGAAGTTTCCTTCTTAATTTCAGGAAGCTTAATGAAAAAAGTGCCCTTGAAGTGTTTTTTTATATTCCATTAAAAATTCCTACAAGTTATATTCCAATAAACAGTTCCTACAAGGTAGGTGCCCCTGGTTTGTGCATTCATGTATCTACAATTAAATCTGTTTGGTTTCAGACGAAAGAAGAAAACCAGAATTGTTCGAATGAACCAAAATCAAGACAAGATGAATGGTCCTACACTGTGTATGATATAGATGGAGGGTCCAATGTGACTGACCAGGTAACATTTTCTGTCATGTTATTCAGCCTCTGCCTTCAAAGTTACTGAAAGGTATCAATCTTGGTTTGCAATTTTACAAAGATTGCTTCAGGCTACCGAGTGAGCCAGAAAAAAGTTCCCACTTTCTAAAATTCCTAGCACCACAAGTACTTCATGGATTTGAATCATTTAAATTCTAGTTAAAAGCTAAACGATAGAAGAATTTTTGTGATTTTCTCGTCTTCTTACGAGCACTGTAAATATAGGTAAATTCAACTTTACAAAAGTTTCATGGTTGCAAAATGCCTGCAAAAGGCCTTAAAACATTTGATCAAATCGTTAGGACTCTTCTCGCACAGAAAAATACGCAAGGATATTCCACCTCTCTTGGGAGTGATGATAAATAGATTCTCAAACAGATATTAAAGATTTTCAATCCAATAAATGTGCAGACGATATCTCTCACACATGCGAAATTGCATTTTATGTTGTTCTGAGCGAGGAGTTCTTTATGATTTGATCAAGCATTTTAGGCCTTTTTCAATCATTTTGCAATCACCAAGTTTTTCTAAATTTGAATTTTCCAAATTTTCCAGTGTTTGTAACAAGGCGAGAAAAATTGCAAAAATTTTTCAATCTATTGGCTGTCAAGCAAATATCGATTCATTCTACTCGGTAGTTCTGGTTCACTCGGTAGTTTGAAATCTCTGATTTTGTTGGAAACTTGTCCTTCTTGAAAAGAAAGAAACCATGTTACTCAAATTTTGTCACAAATTAGATGTCACGTGAAATTGCCGCGAATAAAAACAAATGGAGAGCTTTGCATGAGCAATTTGTGTTATCGCAAATCTCACGTGACAGACCATGGAGGAGCACTACTGGTGTGCTTTTATGGAGGAGCTCGAGCGCTGGCAATTAATATGTCCTTGCGCAGGAATAATTCATATAGTTTTACGAAGGAGATTACGCTAGCTCCTCCATAGTAGTAAATATTTTTTTCTTCTGCAAAAGAACAAAGCTGTGGGAATCAAGCACACAACAGCATAAGTTCCAAATCTTTAAAAAGGCTGGTGTAAAATTCAGTGACCAATTTCTTTGAACTGAATGACTTTAAAGAAACTTTAGCTAATTCTCTATAATTCTACCGTTGGAATTTTCTGAATTTTCCAACAGTTTCAGAATTAGAGTGTTTTTCTTCTTTTTCAAAAATTCAAGAAAAATTTTCAAAAAAACTTAAATCTATCGTAATATCTAAACTGTTTAACGCAACATGAAATAATTTCGGAGAAAATCATAGTTTATGAAGGTCTACAATATGGTATAAAGCAAAAGTCTGTCACTTTTCTGGTTTAGGATTTAGAAATTTGATGACGTCACATCCTCAAATGATTTGAAATGTAAAGATACGCTGTAATTTCGAAAAATATTCAAATTTCTGGAAAGCCCAACGGTAGAATTATAGATAAGTACCTAAAGTTTCTTTCAAGCCATTCAATCAGAAGAAATAGGTTACTGAATTTTACACCCACCTTTTTATGCCGAGTTAAAGATATGGAACCTATGCTGCACACAACTGTAGCGTAGATAATCACGTATGCACAGACTTCAATTTTGGTTGTCTGTAGACTGAGAAATGCCATAATAGAGAAGAAAATTTATTGCCGAGAAACTATAAATGTTTCTGATGTTTTTCTTGAAGCATCTTTCTACTGATAGCAACAAATAAAGATTTTCGTATGTACACTTTCTTTTGACTCATTTAAAATGTGTCCACAAGTTTATCTTGTTCTATAAGTTAGTTAAGATACCAGGATAATAGTTGTCTCATTCTTAGAATTTGATTTGATTGTTTTATGGATTTTACTTGAAGTAAAATTGGTAAAAACATACTCGTGATACTATCTTTTAGCGTAATCGTCTGCTCACAGCATGGATAGTTAGACACTGCTGGTGTGCTTCTATAGAGGAGCGCTGGATAATATGTATCTGCGGAGGAAATATTGTTTTGTACTGCGGAGGAGATATCGAAAGAACGAAAATATTAAAACGATCTTCTCTCTTTCTTCTCTTTTCGTACTTTCGATATCTCCTCCGCAGTACTAAACAATATTTCCCCGCAGATACATATTATCCAGCGCTCCTCCATAGAAGCACACCAGCAGTGTCTAACTACCCATGCTCACAGCCTCTCTGAAATCACACCCTTGGTGGAGAGCTTTCCGAAAAATCCTTCATGAGAACTCAAAATTGTTCTTTTCTATTCGCTAGGATCTATCCCACGTGATGCATTCAATACGCTCAGCGATTGGTCAATCCGTCGACCCGAATGTTTGTGTCACAGCCAAAGACAACAAGATGTTGAGAATCAAAGTAGCAGTTGGCCATCACAATGCCGAGGAAAACAAAACTGAAAAGAAACAACCACGTGACTTCTCTCGCATGATTTTACCTCCACCAGATTCTGAAGAGGCTGAGACTTTGTGTTATTATATTCGTGAAAAACTGATGAGTTACGTCAACGAAGGAAGGAGTCCAACGCGCGATTTTTACAAAGAACGGAAGCGTTCAAGGCGAAGAAATCGATTTGAAAGTGGGCTAAGTAGCCGATCGCCTGACTCTACTAACGAAACTGCGCCGGAAAGCGAACAAAAGAAAACTCACACGCGAAGAAATCCTGAGCCAGGAATTATTGGTATGATGGAAACAAGTTTTACAACACACAATAAAAGTACAACCACAAACAATGGCCTTAGTCGTAATTCCGCACCCGGTGACAAGCATTTAAGTCGTCCTTCAAATGGTTTGCCGCAACGGCAAGATACGTATGGAGGACCCGTTGAAACACTCATTGATACAGCTGCGCGGCTTCGAGAGAAGCCATCGTGTCATTCAGCATGTGAAACGCCGTCACCGCAGTGCAGTGTAAAAGGTGGAAGGCTTGATGGAGAACATTATACGAAAAACCCGAACCAACAAAATCTCTGTGG
Organism: Aurelia coerulea; assembly: GCA_039566865.1. Lineage (NCBI taxonomy): Eukaryota > Metazoa > Cnidaria > Scyphozoa > Semaeostomeae > Ulmaridae > Aurelia > Aurelia coerulea. The sequence continues at coordinate 25,541,590 of CM076948.1, read as the reverse complement.
ATCTGCAGAATCATCGTTCGTGCATAAAGATACATATCGGGAAGGAAAAAATGCTCGTGTACGCAATAGTAAGCGTTCGGCGGACAGAGACAAAATTACGGACAGTAGAAGCGAAAAAACCGAACAGTGTCGTGGTTTTCCGTTAGAGAACTCTCTATGTGTAGATCGTGACCCGAGACATAATAACACGAAAACGTGCCCATGTAAATATCGTGGAAAACGTAGCCCGAGGGGACGAAAATCACGGAGTCCTGAAAACATAAGGAATCCACAAGAAAGGAGTCTCGAACCTAACACACAGCCAATCGAGCGAAACGAGGCTACTGGCCAAAGGGAAACCTCGCCATTGAGAACTGAACTTGTTACCAATGGTGATAACGTGCCCCTTATTGATAAAACGAGACCACATGATGATTTGCGGTCACATGATCAAGAACACAGAACTGTCGTTAACAGGCAAACCGAAATGCTTGACGGTTATCATTCACCTAGTAGAAATCGACCATACGAAGCAGGCATTCCTCCTGGGAATAGGATGCGAGACACTGAAAATAGATCACGTGATGAAAACTGGTCACATGATGGGAGGGAACCAATTAATTTTGTAAGGTCACGTGATAAACGAAGGTTGATAAATTGCATAGGGTCACGAGACGAACAAAGCTCAACAGATGACGTAAGATCACGTGACGAAAGGATGCCGAAGAATGTGCAAACTGCAGAAAGTTCGAGTGACAATTCGACAGAAATCAGCCAAAATTCGTCTTGGAAAGAACAAACCCCGCTTGTCTCAAGTAATTGTTATGCGTCGCTACATGAATGGGGGAGCAAAAGGGACCTAAGTACGAATGCTATGCTTGATGTCATGCGAGGGCAAGAACTTATTACTTCCGAAAATATTACGAATATACAAGAACCTTCTTCGCCGGGGAAAAATATTGGTACCCCAGAACACGAGGTTGTGCATAGACACGAACATCATCATTATCATTATCATATTTTCAAACGGAGCTAAATACTTGATACTATTTATAACATAATGAATCATATTTTTAACGAGGTACACTGAAATCAAATTATCCCTTGTTTCTTGTTATTTCCCTTGATCTTCTGAATGTTGTTTCATGAAATCAGAGAATTGTCAGTGCCTGGTTTTGGCTAAGCGAGATACCGCAGTAGGTGGAAACATGAAAATTGGGAAAGAAGAATCGATTAGCAAAAAATTCTACCAAAGAAAAAGTCGAGATCAATAGTTAGAAACTATGTAAACATTTTATTTCCACTGCTCAACAAGGACAGATATTACAATAGGATCCGCTACTTTTTATGGACACCTAGATACAAAGCTATTTATGATTGCAGACACAGGGAATTCCATGGCCGGTTGATCAGGTCATAAACAAAAACAAAGCAAGCCGCAAACGTTGCCCTGAAATCCAGGTAGCTAGCTCGCTCGTTGTGCATTCAAGAAATTGTTTTTAATAGCAAGCATGAGCAAACAGCTACCTGCCCTTTGCTTTATTTTTGTTTATGACCTGATCAAGCGGGCATGGAATTCCCTTTGTCTACAATTACAAATCGCCTTGTATCTAGGTGTCAATAAAAAGTATCGGATCCCATAGTAGCATTATCTGTCACTGTTCCGCTGCTCTAATAACCCGCACTTTTGCCCCCCCCCCAACATTTGCCCAAAGAAGGCTCAAGACATAAAATGCAGGTCGCATCAGGACAGCGTCAAGAAAACGCTTCACCATGTGTGATATGCGATTACAGCTGGGTTACAGCTTTTAAGAGGAGATTCAAACTTGAAAAACACCAGATTGAAGAGTGCTATAAATGAACGAAATTGTATGTTGAATCTCACGAGACTTTGAATGTGTTTCACTTTTAAAACTGACAGCCTGGAGGTCTACTTTGCGCGTGAAAGATATTCGTCTTGATGTCATGTAGATTGCAAGAGTAATTCAAAAGTTTCATTTTAATGTTCGATGATTTTTGGAATATTTAACAGCTGATGGTGCAGCCATTTTGAATCCTAGGCAGCCATTTTGAAATCACAAATTTCCCGCCAAAATTGATCCGTGTTTCTACGCCATAAGGAAGACGCACCTCAAAAAACAAGCAACAATATCCCATCCAGAAACTAAATATTTTAAATGCATGAAAATATCACCTAAATAGATATTCAACATTATGTTTAGCACTTCAGATGTTCTGCAAAGTTACATGGACTTAAATCTTCACCTTGAGCAATTAAAATCGCGTTGCAAGGCGAACGAAGGAACCAAAGTCAGTGAAGAGCTTCGAGAAGATGTGGAAACTGCCGTTGATAAGCTGAATAAGATACGAATTGCTGAGCAGAACAAGGCGAGAAAGGAAACAATAGAAGAGCTAGGTTTACTTCTATCGAAGAAAGCGAGAGGAAATGAAGAAGGTAAGGTAGTAAAAGAAGAACATCAGCCTAATCAACCTACAGCAAAACGAAAACAAAGATCAGAAGACTCCGATTCATTTGGAAGACAAAATGCCATCGAAGCCACCATAGTCCAACCAGGGAAAATAAGATTCACAGATGTCGCAGGGCTTCAAGAAGTCAAGAGACTGCTCAGAGAAGCAATTGTGATGCCTTTGAAGTATCCACATTTGTTTAATGGTGGACGAAAACCGTGGAGGAAGATTTTGCTGTTCGGGCCTCCGGGGACAGGGAAGTCAAGAATAGCAAGAGCGGTTTCTTCTGAAGTTGCTTCGACATTTTATTCCGTAACATGCTCAGATCTTCTCTCGAGTTGGTTTGGTGAGACGGAGAAATTAATCAAAGACCTTTTTAGCAGTGCTAGAAGAAATGAAGGCCAATCGATCATCTTTATCGATGAAATTGATGGCCTATGTCGGAGAAGGAATTCTAATGAGCAAGAACAGACTAGGAGGATCAAAACAGAGCTTTTAAAGCAAATGGAAGGCGCTGAAACTCAAGATGAAAATAATAATTTGTTCGTTCTAGGAGCCACAAACTGCCCTTGGGAATTGGATACGGCTTTTCTAAGAAGATTCGAGAAAAGGATTTATATTCCTTTACCTGATAAGCAAACCAGGAAGGAACTATTTTTAATTCATCTGAAGTCTGTGCCGGTTAATATCACAGATGAAGAATGGGAGAAGTTATTAGAACTATCAGAGGGATATTCTGGCAGTGACTTATCCACGTGTGTTTCCGATGCACTTTTCGAGCCAGTTAGAGAATTAGAGAGTTCAGTGTTTTGGAAATGGAACTCAGATGGGAGAACTGTGTCCCCCTGTAGAGAGAATGAAGATGGTGCAGTGAAAATTCGATTTGAGAGCATCCCAGCAGATCAAGTCAACCCAAGGCCTGTTGAATTTAAAGATCTTGAATCAGCTCTGACGAAGAACCATAAAACTGTTAATGTAGAGGAGTTAGCTTGTTATGAAAAATTCACAACTTTTGGAAAGATCAGCTGATCCTTTAGTTTTAGACTTTTTGTTAATATGAGTTCCATAATTTTCATGAATCTTGTATCGTTCACGAAGGCCTTATTATACTTTGGATTTTTGATACTTAACTCAAGTCATAGAAAAATTTGAAAATAATTTTGACTAACAGAATTTCAAATTTCAACAAAAGCCCAGAAGGATTACACAGGCCCGCCGAGAGAGGGGGGATTAGTCCTGGGGCCTAGGGGTCTAAAGGGGGCCTTGTGAACTGGGGGGCTACTTCGCTACATATCCAATTATACGGAGATGTGCGCAAGTTTTGGGATAGTTCTTGGCACGAAAATTCTTGGAATGGGATATATGTTTTGTAGAAATACTGTATTCTAGGATTGGGGTCTAATTTTTACTAGAAATTCTGGGAATGCTTGAATTTGGGATAAACAAAAATTTTACAATTGTTTTCTTATGAAAACATTTGTCCGAAACCTCATCCATATTCTGGGATTGGGTCTCAAGATCCCGCCTTTTTGCTGGGATTGGGTCATAACAGAAATTCTAGCAGCGCACTGTCCCATATGACCCACAAGTGAAGTGCCCCCCCATCCCGGGCTTGTAATCTCCTATGACCTGTGTCAGACGAAAACTTCAGCAGTGGTTCCGTTTTTGAATGCATTCTTCAGTTTTTGAAAGGCATTTTGGTATCTGTGAGGATTTGGCCTCTCAACAGTACTTTCATAAGTGAAAACTTGAAATAAGACACGTTGATTCCCATTATAAATGTTTTCCTGTGGCTAATAATATATAAAACATGAGGCTCTCCCAGTCACCCAAGGATAGTGACATCTTATGTTCGAGAGTCATGTTTTAGTTTATTCCTTGTTCCCTGTAAGATAAGTCAGAAAATTCATGAATTAGGCCTAAGATATGAGTTTAAGATCTGAGTTTTTGCAAATTTCTTCCCTTGCTCCCTGATTTTTTCACTCGTGTTCCCTAGCCTGTGTAAAAAGATGAGTATTCCCTGTTCCCACCCCTGGGAGAGGGCCCCAAACATTTCCACCAAATTTCACATGGCAGACACAAGAAAATAACTTTCATTTGATAGTCACATTTTAAACATTTGAGATATTACATTTCTAAATATAAGTTTCACGCATATAAGAAACTAAGGAATAAGTAAAGTATCAAGGTAGTGAGTGTTCAATTTGATGTCGACACCGAATGTCATTTGAATGTGATCCCCAAGTTATTCCAATTTCGCTATTGTCTTGTTCGTCTTGCAGTGGCCTCTTTCATATCTGTAGTTAATATACTTGGAATGATATTTTTTGAAAATCAAACAGCGAGCCAGCGCTCGATCACATTCGCAGACAAATCGATTGCATGTGTTCTTCTCTTCAGCTAGAAAAATAAAAAATCTCATTAAATGAATGTAGACTCACGGGATAGTCCCAGTTATCGCAACAACAGCAACGACAACAACAGCAACACTTTCATCAGTCTATCAATAGCAATAACTACGAACTTGTAATCAGTCTAACCTTGTTGGGGAGACGAGATACGGTTTGTCCGAGGAAACTTATGTGTCCCCCCGTGCATTAGGTTAATGCTCATGCGCCCGGCAGAGTTCCAGCCCAAAACGCTATTGCGCATGAGCTTTAACCCACTACACGGGGGGACACATACGTTTCCTCGAACAAACCGTATCTCGTCTCCCCAACAAAACCTGACTGTAGAAGAACATTAGGTTCACAAGGGAAACTGCGTGTGCTGTTTTCTTGCGGTGCAATTTTAGTACAAAGTTTTTCGGCAAGTAAATAGCGAATAAGCCTTTTCATTTTAGGTTTGCTTCTTGTTTATCCCTCCGCCAGCATTCTTGCACCAGCGACATTTTCGAAAGACGTTCAATAATTTCTCGCTGCTTTAATTTTGGCGGATTTGTAGAACGCGAAGCAAATTTTCTGAAGTCACAGATATCAAACAAGGAGAAAATAAAACGTTTCGCTTTCCCTTGGGATTTTCGATTTTCGCTGCTTTCATGTGAACTTTTATGATCTGTCATAACTTTCTTCCAACGTTGGTTACAAAGTTGGCTGTACGGAGAAGAAATCGCAAAAGTTTCCGTAATTGTTGTTTTCAAAGAGCCACTGTCACTCAATTTGGCATAATTTGGTATAAATTTGGCATGAATTTGGCATAAACAGAAACCACAGATCCACAGTGTAGTAGCTAAACTGATCACAGGCAACAGGATAAATAGTTGTAAAATTATAATGTAAATACTTGCCTCACGTTACCAAAATGTCTTTTTCTTTGTTTTCTGTCTGTTCTGCTAACAAATGTGCACAAACAAGCGATTTTAATATCGATATGCGAGGCCTGAAAGTTTCTTCGGACGGCCATCTTAGGCCTCGCATATCGATATTAAAATCGCTTGTTTGTGCACATTTGTTAGCAGAACAGACAGAAAACAAAGAAAAAGACATTTTGGTAACGTGAGGCAAGTATTTACATTATAATTTTACAACTATTTATCCTGTTGCCTGTGAACTGATAAGCCTGATGACACAGCTCAACTACGGTAAAACTTCCATATCAGTTCAACACTGCAGTCAGTGTGGATCCATGATCTCCGCTTAGGCCAAATTTGATTTTCAGGCAGTTTGAAGTTTCTGCGTGCCCGCCAAGGACCATAGATGAGAATGGTGCTTTGAGCTTTTTACTAATCGATGTACATAGACTGGACTTGCTCCAAGTCTCGCTCTTGATCAATAAATACGTTTTTAATCTGATGTTTATTTTCACTCATAAACATCATCCAATTCAATGCGGAAACTGAGACTCATGTTATCAGTCTAGGATTTACATATAAAACTAGATGGAAAACCATACTTACTACATTTGCCTGGCCAAAGTTTTTAATCTGATGTTTTATTTTCACTCGGAAACATCATCCAATTCAATGCGGAAAACTGAGACTCATTTAATCAGTCTAGGATTTACATAAAGAACTACAATCCTGGCCAAAAGTAGTCTGCGGTGCGACCTCTACGAGGGAGGAAAAATTGAAGGGAAAGGAAATTTCCTTTCCCTTCAATTTTTCCTCCTTCGTAGAGGTCGCACCGCAGACTAGGCCAAAAGAAGCTGGGAAACAGGCAAATTTCAGTGTCTTCATGATGTTTCCTAAAATATCGAGGAGAAAACATACGTTTAGAGTCTCCAAATCCCCCTCCCCCCCCCCTTCTTCAATATTGAGAAGGTCGAAAGGCGTTTGATTCAAGCAACTTTGAAACGGGGGGAGCGGGGGCACGTAATCAAACACCGAAGTAGTGCAATTTTATGATTTGTCCCAAGTATTTTGGCCAAGATTGTAGATACAAAACCATACTTACTACATTTGCCTGCCTTATGATGATAATAGGTAACATAAGGATAACAATACATGAATTTCTCCTCAGCCAGATCATAACAATGATCATGAATCTGGCAACAAGCATCAGCATTATCAACCGGGCTACCCCATCCACCCGGTCCACAGAAACAACCATAGTCAGCAAATTCAAGACATCCTATGCTCCATTTAAATTGTTTGAAATGATCGATTTGCTCGCAAAGTTGCAGAAGATTCGCGTCAGTTGGATTGTAGAGGATGAAGGCGGCCAGGCAGGTTGCAAGCAAGATTGAGAATTTCCAGTGAAGGACCATATTTTGCTTCAAATCTTGTGGCTATCTTCTAAAGAATACCCTGAAAACACAGAACAATCTAGCAAATTTTCAAAATTCGTGAGTTTGACGGTGAAAGATTATCTGAGGAGCTAAAATTACTCAAAAGAGGTTCAAGAACTTCGAATGGCTCATGGCTGCCGATACCCTGGGTACCAGCCTCTCTAACGTTAAAAACAGAGACTCTTAGAAACTCTGTTTTTAACGTTAGAGAGGCTGGTGCCCAGGGTAGGCTGCCGATAGGATGTCATCCTACCAGCTTTACAAAGGAGTCGTACGTCCTCAATGTTGTCAAATCGTGTCCTGCTCGATGAAAAGCGACAAAAGCTACAACGAGTAATACCGCATGAAATGTTTTTTGGTCCTTGATACTGCAACCTGAGCAAATTCGTTGTCACTCTCTGCCATTCGTTTACAGTTTGAAGAGCAATAACTGTCGTAGTTTTTCTTTCGTTTCTTATTTTGGCTTCTGAAATAAAATCTTTGGATTTGGCCGAAAACGAAACTGTCCAACCAGTTTATTCTTTTTAAAAGCACGCCGTCCAAGCAGGGAAGCGCCGATATGATACATGATGCTTTGTTTAACAAATCGACATGGCCTAATTTCAGAAATCTTGATTTCTTAGTTTGATGCCAATTTTGAGTTGTCTTCATTCATACCTCCAAAGACAAATCTTGGCATTTTAGATACCTTCCCTGAACGGTAGAGGATTAGTTTCAAAGGAATCCTATTTCTTAAACTTTCCTGGACTTATGTAACTCGCTAACGTTTAACTGAACATCAGAGAGACCTTCTTGGCACTCTGGATCCATACGTTTGTACGATCTTTAAAAGTTGCAAATGATTAATATCCTACTCACCATTCCTTGCCTCTGAAATGAAAATATTAAAATAATAACTGTCCTGGGACAACAACGTGTAGCTTCTTTGGCAAAACTGTGCAAATACAAAATTAACAAGCTTTTTTGCTCATTTCCAAGTTCTCTAAATGGAAAAGCAAATTTGTCCTCGTTGAAGTTTGACCAACTATGTCAATAAAGAAAAGAAACTCACATGATTCCCCTTACAAACCATCAATGAAACTGGCCTTGTTTTGGTGCTGCAAAGTTCAAAGTTCAATTAAGATGCCCTGCAATCAACTATGTTTCTGCCCTGCAACTATTTTCTTTGGCACACTGTGCAAACAAGCTTACGTACTTTCTTTTTGAGGGTTTTACGCTGAGCTGGTGAATTTCAAATTTCATTTCAACGGTGCTCTGATTGTTAAAGAATACGTCTACACAGTACTATCTACGGGTTTAGCAAAAACAGTATGACAAGTTTTCCAAGATGGTTGGGATTTTATTGCAAAACATCCACCCAGAAGAGATACTGAGCCAAAAATTTACCGCCAAAACACAACTTTTTCCGAGAACTTCGTTCTGAACGTTCTTCAGTTGTCTAATAAAGAAATATGATATGCTTGGTGCTCCTCTGAATGGCTTACTCGCCAAAATTTAGGCCTTTGAAATAAATTAATCGATTTATCCTTCCAATACAATGTTCTCCAATTTTCAAACTACTGTCACAGAAACCCTGCAAGAATGTTAAAGGCTGTCAGTGTCACAGATTTTGAATATAAATTCTCTAGTTTCAGTACAGATGGTTGAAAAGTTTATGCAGCAATACTTGGGTTACTGGCCTATTGCTTCGATTCGATCTTATATACAACCTCGAAGCTGCGAAGTGCCTCGTCAGTGTATAGTGTATCTTACCCTGGTAGCAAGTATACCAACAAATCTGCTTACCTATTAGTTTAAATTTGTTATGAAGGGAATACCAGTTAGCGGAAAGCAGGAGATGGCTTACACTGTTCGCGATGTTGCAGAAGGGCCTACCACCATGCCTAGGCCTAGTACAGAAGCCGACGGAGTCAACTGCAACTCCAACCCCAACTCGAGTTACATCATCGAGCTCAAAGAGCTTCAGCATGCTGTTGCTGCAGCAACTGTTAGTTTGGAAACTAAAGAAGGAGAACAGTCAACAACGACAAAGGTTGATTTAACGACAAAATCAAGGAGAATGATAGCAGACAGGCAAGACGACAAGCCTCCAATTTCAGTGATGACAGCACCATCCAGACCGCATATAAATCGAGGTATCGAACAGTCCGTGTCACATTTAGTAAGAGAGATTGAGGAAATGCAGGAAGAGATTGAAATTGCAGTTGGGAAGAAGGAGTCTATGACTGTAGAGCCATCAGAAAGGCCATCAGTTGGCTCTCAAAAATCCACTTGTACCCATTGCCATTTTCGAGGACATCGGCGCTCCTCCTGTCGAATGCAGACATGCACAAGCTACCTTCAGTGTGGAATGTTACTGTACCATCCAGAACATCGCAAGATGCAAAATGAAGTAGATCATACCATCAAGTCTCTTCGTGTGCAGTTAAAGAAAAAGAATGATGAGCTATCAGCAGTGAGAGCAGTTGGTGAGAGAACAAGGATGAGCTTCTTTGCCATTATGCGTCCACGTCTGAAGGACCTTGACCCTATCAAGTATTCAAGAAGGCACGTCATAGACAGGGACTTGCGCTACCTTGGGGCAGCTTGTAACCATAGGATTCCTTCCCAAGATGTTGATCTAGAAGCTCTAATCAATGGAGTTAAGGCCAAGTCATTGTCTTATTTGCATCAGCCAAAGGAAGAAGAAGATCTCCAGTTCACAAAGGAGTCTGTTACACTGTCAACCTTTTGCTCCAGCTATGCCACCATGCACAGTGAAAGTGATGTAAGCTCTGTCAGAAAGAGGTCATCATCCCCCATACATGATTGGAAGCCAAAAAATAGAAATGTTGCAAAAGTCTCAAAAGCCTCAGAAAGTTTAGGGTACAAGTTCAGGCAGTCACTTAGGCCAGGAGGAAACTTGATTCAGGAGGACAGCTTGGATATTGATTCAGATCCTACATATTTTGGAGAGGCGCTGTATTCACCAGCAGCATCACACAGTCATGTGCCTGCTAATAAAATTTCACACTCAACTCCCTCCAAGAAATGCACCACCAAACTAGAACTTGACCTTTCTAGAACATCTCTAGATGCTTAGGCTCACAAAAAGAGAACTTGCAAGCCAAACTTTAGTAGCTTGTGTGCCCATTTTGAAAAATTTTTTAAAAAGTTTAATTTTGTTGTTCTCCTTAGGGTAAGGTTGGGTCACATTGTGACCGTCACAATGGGGCAAATGGGTCAGGCTAAATTCATGAATTGTCCTGTAATTGTGCCTTATCCAAGGAAAACATGTTTCTAGCACAAACAAATCACAAATTTAGTTATCAAAAGAGCTGCAAGTTTACTGCCAAAGATGCCTTGTCCCACCTTTTGGAACTGAAACAAAACAAACTGCCCCATTTCACAGTGACCCACTCTTTAACCCCCCTGGGTTTGTTATTGTTCCGGTTTTGCTGTTGCAACAGTTTTGTTCTTTGTGTTTTGTTTCTCTACACAAATACACACATTTTCATTGGAAACTCATGTAAAACCAGCCCCTCAAAAACTATCAGAAAAATCAACACGATAGTTGGAAACAATTGCAAAAGAAATGATTGCTGAAGAATACCCTTCTGGGAAAAGTGAAAATTTCTCTAAAGCATGTACTGCTTGGTCTATTTACTTGTACAATGATCCTTACATTTTTGTATATAGAAATATCATCACAACAAGAATCTGAAATGATGGTGAATGGTCAAGAATTTGTTTACATTTACTTTGTTTTCCAGGTAGAAACTAGCAATCTAAAAAATGCTTATTCCAACAGAAACTAATTAAATCAAGTTTAGACCACTCCAGTACCACTACTTAGTCTAGGGATGGTTAGTTTGAGTTTCTTTTGAAAAGGTTGTACATTTTGCTGTAGTTAGATTATCATTTACATTTCTAAGGCCCAGGACTTATATTTTTTATAAGAAACTAAGAGTTTGAGCCAATCTGAAAGTATCTCAAGATCATCTTTGAAAGTTTCTTGCAAGTTTCTTAGGGGTTCCATAATGATCTTAACGTTCACTAACTGTGGCCTTGTGAACATTTCAAAACAATGTTTTGTTGAAGCTTTTCCAACGTTTAGACATGACTTAAGTACCTTTCAGGTTATATGATGCATGAAACAAAATGAAAAGGATTTCCCTTTGTTAGAATAAAAAGTTTATTAAGTTCTATTTTCCCAGCACTGGAGTTAGTTAATTTTTGGCAGTCTGAGAGTTGAGTTTCTTACAAAAACTATGCGTGTTACAAATGTGTAACTTAAATGAAACCTTCAGAAATAAGCTTGATTGATTGTGGAGAGCACGTCACCTCATTTCAAAGATAAGTAGAGCAGAGGACACTGCTCTCAAGTTTTTAGGCCTTCCCACTTATTATGTGTTTGTACCATCAGGAACAGGATTTTAGACTGTCATGGGTCTGCAAAGAGTTAATAATTTTCCTGATAGCAGTGTACATTTAGACAGGGGAGACATAGTATTAGCCCCCTTCTAGCATATGATATTAACTGTTGGGAGTTTGTTCTATTCGTTGAAATGGGTGAATTTTGTAAAAGCAAAAGGCTCAAGTCTGGAACATGAAAGAGAAATTCACTGTTTCAAAGAATACAGTAGATGTCACACCTTTATATGCACACAATAAACAAAAAGAGTAAGATATTGAGGTCAACTGTCTTATAGTGTGAAATCCATTCTTTGAACAGAAAAACAGGATTGTGGTGTTGCTGCCTTGAATCTTTTGTTTTACAAAATTCACCCTTGCTAGTATTTTGCTGAAGCATGTAGCAAATAAGTATTGTGCGTACTATTCAGAGTTAGGTTCAAAGACTACCATGATCATATCAAAATGTGCAGCAAATCCAGAAATGAAATGAACATTCACTCATTTTTCTACAAGAATCTGTTAGCTCTGAACTTTGTAATGCAGTTTCTTGACTTTTTTTGGGGTCAATGCTTACAACAGAAACCCTCTTGAATGTAGAGTTTCCCTAGATTCATGATCTAACTTCACAATTCATTATAATTCATTGAGAACTGCTGAAATATAGCTTTTTGGGCACATATAGTTACAAGGAAGGACCAAATCACAATCAAAACTCAATGTACTTTCTAAATTCCATATTTCGTCACCTCTGATTGCACCTGTTTTACTCTGGCATTCAAATTTATTCAAACTTATTTCCTGGTCAGAAAATGTAGCCCAATTGGGCAACAAAAATCAAGAGGGCAGTTTCTTTTTCAAGTTTGTATTTTCACATGGCGAATTACCTGTGTAAAAAATTGGCTTCTCTGATGGATGGTTTTCTGTGCTGATGCCACTGGAAAACTGTGTTAAGCTGCCTGATCAGGCAACGTAGCCTGATAGGGAAAGAGTGCCTTACAAGAGGTTTCTAAAAAGATTAGGTACTCAATTTGTATTGGTCATCAGTGGTAGACACTTAGCGGGGTGATGGGGTGGGTGCAGTCACCCGCATGTTGGCTAAGACAAAAATCTTTTGTTCAAGAACAATAGAAATACCCACTGTTTTTAACTGAAACAGTAGCTTTGCCCCCCCCCCCAGTATCTGGCAAAGTGTCTTCCACTTTTGGTCATCAAGAGCTTGCTGATAAAGGCAAATAATTTCAACAGAATTTCAATTTAAACTTGCTTGACAGTAAAACTAAACATAGCCACAATGACGAAAATAGTTATATGAATGTGTTGCTGATATAGACTCTACTGCGGCAAGAACCATTAGTTCTGTCTCATCCAATGCTGCAGTCTCGTGCTTTCTTAAAAATGCTTTAACTTCGTGAAAGCAGAACTCACAAGTGTTTAAATGGGGAGAATAAGGTGGCTGAAAAACCAATGAGGCTCCTGCATCCTCAAGGACATTTCTTACTAATAATTCTGTTGGGAACCCATGGTGAAATCCACAGTTATCCATGACAACAACATCACCTGGTATGATTACTGGAAGTCCATTTGGTAACTCTGCATGTACAACATCAGTGAAAAAGTTTACGAGCTCTTCTCCGTTAGACGCACCAGGAATAATATTGTAATACTGCGGCCCATCAATGCCGTGTAGCAGGTTGATTGTCAAGCTGGCGTTGGAGGCATATCTTTGAATTTCAACAGCGGGCCTGCCACGATAGGATGAACCGTACTTCCTGTTACCTGTTGTTTTTATCACTGAGCTCTCATCGAAAAAATGTAGGTGTACTGGATTTATTCTACTAACAGTTGCAAAATATTCATCGACTTTCAGAAGATTCGCATCTGTGTAATATTCACTTGGGATAGATTTAAGTTTCTTGTGTGTAAATCCAAGTTTCAAACGTAGGCCATCGTTTATAGTTGAAAGGGCAGGGAGGTTACCCTCTTCACAAATTTCATAACTAAGTAACTTCTGCCTTACTTCTCTTGTTTGCAGGCTTGGTTTTACCAGTTTCCAAGTTTCGACAACGTTCAGAACACTGTCTCGTAGGCATTGGGGCGGTTGTCCAGGCCTTACTTTTTCGTGGACATCACCGTGCTCCTGAAATTGCTTCGCGAGCTTGTAAACATGACTGCGACTGACCTTAAATCTGTTACAAACTTCAAAGACTCTGGCGCCTTGATTTAAAGCAAGTATTATTTCTTCCCTTAGCTTGAAAGGTGTTGCCTTCCCTGGCTCATAAAATCGGTTCGCAGCATTAAACGCCATTTCTCACTAAGGTCGAAGTTTCAATCATCTTCGAAACTTTCAAAACAACATTGCAGTAATATTCGAAATTTCATTGGTTATTGCGTAGCCTCGTGTGCACGCTACTTCCGTTTTGACTAAATCTTAGCAGCTTTGATGCTCTTAGTCAGGCCTGAACACCGGCACCAGATGCCACTTTTTGTAAGATCACGCAATCGGTGAATTCGCGGAAGTTTGTTTGAAGATATTTGAACCAGAATACGCTGACAAACCCGTCTAGGCTTGAACTTTGTGGTGATTTCGAGTGGGCACTTGACACCTCATTTTTCTTGCTTTTTTTGTCGTTTGAATATTCTGAAAATTGTAACAAGAACTGTTGGACTTTTGAATGTGAAAATTTGATTGTTCATCTCCCTTATTGTCGTCTGCCTTTGGATTCTGATCTGATGGTGATGATCAGTTGAGTTTGTTCAGTTTCAGGGACGTAGGAAGCATCTCAAACTTGGAGGGGCACGACACTTCGAGGGCACTTTTTCCATTAAGCTAAAGGGGCATTTCCTGAAAACAAAAAGAGCACTTCTTTGTTTATTTCAAAATCTTGGGGGGGGCACGTGCCCCCAGTGCCCCCCCGGTTCCTACGTCTCTGTTCAATTTTCTCTCGAAGCATTTCGCTAACATTTGAAGACTAGTTTATCAAAACTATAGAAAGCTGTTGAATACAGCAAACTTGGAATTACTTAGAGACAAGAGGTGCAGAAAATAGGTTTCTTGTAGCGTTTATAGACTTCACGAGATAGTCCCAGTTATCGCAACAACAACAATAACAACAACAACAACAACAACATTTGCGTTCATCAGTCTATCAATAGCGATAACTACGAACTTGTAATCAGTCTAGACATAAAAGCCTCGGGAGCGTACTTTACACACTGAAAATTTTAACCGTTTGAAATTGAGTTATCAAGATTTTGTATGTTTAAGGAGCCATCGTCACCCAGGGTTCTTTGCGGGCACGCTACAGTTTCAGACTGGCTAAAAATCAAATTTGGCCTATGCGGAAAATATGTATCGACCTGCAGTAGCTGAACTGATCAACTAAAGTCAATCTTTTCTTCCAGTTCAACAACTGTGGTGTGGATTCATACTTTCTGCTTAGGCCAAATCTTATTTTCAGACAGTCTGAAATTGCCGCGTGCCTTCGTGCCTGCAAAAAAGACCCTATGGCCTTCTATGGCCTAACAAGCGAGGCTTACTTGCTGACAACAAAGACGAAAACGAGATTGAATGGACAGCTTGTCTGATAAATTTCATCTCTTGACCTCAACCAGTTACAAGATTGTAGACTGTACTTTTCAAACAAAAAGTCTGCAGAACTACTACAAACTAGAAATAAATTCATCTCTACATCCTTGCTACATCTTCGTATTAACGTTGTTTTGTAGAACAGCGTAACGAAGTTTGATGTTAAAGATGTTTTACAAACGAAAAGAAATCAATGGCTAGAAGAAGAGTGAATGAATCAATTGGAGGAGTAACGAGAAGCCATTATGAATCTTTTCTTGTTTATAGAAATAAACACATCCATGAAGATGACTGGAAGAGAGTAAGTATCAAATCTGAGACAGATTTATTATTTACAAGTTTCTGGAAACTGTTTTAAAGCATGAATTTGACATATAGGTTCCAAATCTTTAAAAGGCTGGTGTAAAATTGAGCGACCTATTTCTTTGAACTGAATGACTTCAAAGAAACTTTTGCTATTTCTCTATAATTCTACCGTTGGACTTTTCTGAAATCTTTAATATTTTCAGAGTTAAAGTGTTTTTCTTCTTTTTCAAGAATTCAACAAAAATTTTCAAAAAAACTTAAAACCATCGTCATTTCAAAACCGTTTGACGCAACATGAAGTAATTTCGAAGAAAACCATAGTTTATGAATGCCTACAATATGGTATCAAGCAAAAGTCTGTTACTCATCTGGTTTATGATTTAGAAATTTGATGATGGAAAATCCAGCGGTAGAATAATGGATAAGTTTCTAAAGTTTCTTTCAAGCCATTCAATCAGAAGAAATAGGTCATCAAATCTTACACCCACCTTTTTACGCTGAGTTAAAGATTTGGAACCTATGCTGAATTTGACCATGTTTAAATGATATTTCGACTTAAAACCCCCTTAAAACTAAGAAGAATGTATTGTTCTCAGTTGTAGACTTCCAACCAGAGTTGCTCAGTGCAGAATTTAATCTTGCTAACTCAAAACTCAAGGGAATTATGAAGACATAAGATGTCAATCCCAGGAAGATTCCAAAAAAATTATCTTTACCATTACAGGGTTTAATAGGATTCCCTAGTTCTGGCACATGAATTTTTGTCCCAGGTAACTGTTTATAACTTTGATAAACAATGGATATACATATAAGAAGATATTGGTCCTCAAATTCTCGCCCATCAGTTGAAGTTTCGTTTTTAGCGACAAGAGCTGAGATCGCAGGTAGAACTGGGGTAGAACTCCGGTAGAACTAGAACTAAAGGGAAACTAATCTAGTCCGCGACCCCTTTTGTCATGACGCTCAAGTTGTGGGGCTCTACCTGGGATGGAACCCTGTCCGCCTGCCTTGATCTGACTGTCATCTGGCTGCGAATCAGATGATTACACCATTGCGCAAAAACACCAGAACACCTTCATTTTTCATAACATAGAAAGCATTATAACCCGTTTCTGGCGCAAAAGTTGGGTAGAATGGAAGCAATGACTTTAGCACTTTAAATTTCGATGCCACGGGGATGCTATTAAATGGAACTTATTATTTTCTGTGTTATAATTACTGCCAAGACAACGCGTTTTAATCTTTATTTAAAACGGAAGAATGAAAAAAGAAGCAGATTTTTGTATCGAGATAGCAAAAAGCATTTGTTATTGTTTTTGTCGCTATGAATAAACAAAAAGTTTTGGAAGAGAAAAAACTTCTCACAATGAAATTATAATTTCATTAAATGGAACTTTTTATACTCACTGCTAAAAGACAGAAGTATGATGAGAGAAGCAGAAAATATTTGTTATCGAGACGACAAAAGCAAAAAGTTTTGAAAGGAAAAAAAGGAGTAAAACATCTCACATGAAAACGAGGTTATGTGCAAAAATATCAAGATGGCTGCGAAAGTGAGTTGGCCGGAAAGAAGGACTCCAAAGTTTTGAAGAAAGAACATCGAAGAAATGGCAACCAGAAGCTTAACACAAACATTTAATAACTTTAGGAATATAGCTGTGCATAATAAGAGTGGATTGGTTGCAGAATTTAGATCGGTGAGTTGAATGGAAGCTGGGAAAAGTGTAGTGCTGTGTAAGGCCCGCCTTCTTTTGCAGTTTGAATACTGAAGAATTTTGCTTGCAAGCAAAACGTCGGCTTTGGAATCAAATAAATCCTCATTAGCTTCTGCTCGTTGTGAAGTCAAATTCTAACATGTCAGATATTTTCAGTCAAAATGTCTAAATGTTCTTCTTGTCTTAGTTGGATTGAGAGGGAAGAAGAGGAAAGTTTGAAATATGGAAGAATATTTGATAATAATAATAATGAAATCAAGACCAGTATATCCACAAAGTTGCTCTTCACCTGGTCAGTGGAAGAAACACCACATTTCACTACTGCTTTTTATGGATGTTGCCCAGACTAGAAAGTTTGTATTTTGCATGCACCTGCAGGAGACCCAGACTGCTATTTATGTTGCGCGTCCGGAAAATGTTCCGTGCGCAATTTCATGTATAACAAAGGAAGAAAAATAGAACAATTGTTCTTAAAGGGAATAGACATAGCTATATCGACAAGCTGCTATAAATAGGCTGAAGAAACGCCCACAAACCCATTGTTTCCTTCACTACACAATGAAACGGCAGGCATCAAAGTTGTTGAATACAATAGATTATATTTTTAACTTGGCCTGGGCCAGCTTTTAACTATGTTGATTCCCTTTAAAACAATAGCCAGGCACATCTTCCTTGCGCACTTTGCAAATTTATCAGTCTGGCAGGAGACAGCCTTTATTAAGATTTTCACAGAAAGTTTTCAACTTCCACAGTTGAGAACCATACAAAGGTTAGAACGATAGATCTTTAGTTTATTTCCAAATGCGTGGTTCAGATTGAAAACCACATATTACATGTGCTATACAGACTTTCCAGTCTGGCATGTTGTGCACTTGGAAGATCTTGTGCACGCAATTTCCAATATAACAAAGGAAGATCAATAGAGTTATTGTTTTTGAAACAATAGCCAGGTGCATATCTTATGTGCGCAATTTGCAAACTTTCCAGTCTCGGAAGAAAGAAAACTCCTTTATTTCATTTTGTTTCTAAAATGCATTTAATTTCGTTTCTTGAGATACATTTAAAATATGCATTGTCTCACATTGCTCTGGCAAGCTACCAGTGATGATGAAGTTGCATAGTTTAGTGCCAAATTCTGGGGTTGCAGAAATAAAGAAGACCTAATCCAATTTGCAGTCCTTTCTTGACTTGATGCTTAAGTTGTGGGGCCCTACCTGGAATGAAACCCTGTCTGGCTGGCTGTCCATTCTGGCTGCAAAGTCAAAGGATTACACCACTGTGCCACAACAGAAAATTTGTAAAATACGAAAAGAGATCTCTCAAGAAACAACGTTAAATTCATTGAGTCCATACATTATCGATGAAGTCAATGCATTTAATTTTGTTTCTTGACAGTTTATGTGCTGAAATGCTGTGGCAAACTACTGGTGAAGGTGACGTTGTATAGTGCCAAGCACTGGGATCACAGCTAAGTAAAGAAGACTTAATCAAGGCCGCATTGCCACATCAAACCCTGTCGCCTGATGGAGTTTGAAGAAGATCTCTCAAGAAACAAATAAAATACATTGAGTCCTTCTTTATAAATGGACTCAATGCATTTTGTTTTGTTTCTTGAGATATATACAACAGTGTATGGATTGTACTACATTGCTCTGACAAAGACTGGTGAAGGTGAAGGTGAAGGTGAAGGGGGAGTTGTGTTTTTCAATTGGCCTGGTACAATTTAGAAAATTCTTGGCAGGATAACTCATTGTATTGCAATACCAAATTAATGCCATTTAGTTTTATGTTTCAATGCCACAGGATGACACTGCTGCATTAGTACAAAATCATGATTTGGAAGTTGGTTATGGTGGACATGGTCTCAATTCACTTCCACCTCAATGGTAAGCAATTTTGATATGAAATTTTTCAAGATACCAACTGAGAAGTTGAATTATAGAATTATGTTCTTCTCAAATTGTATGTCCACAACAGCAATAATTGTTTTCAGAAATGCTATATTAAGATGTGATGTGAGTGGCCAAGCGGCTTATACAGTTTCTGTTAGGTGACTGAAGTTAAGCTCAGTTGAGTGAGGTAAAACTCCGGATGGGTAACCTCTCAGAGGCCTGACCTTGCAACTCACCTCGCTGTCCTTCAGAAGGGAGCTTAAACTAGGGGTCCCATGCCTGGATGCGGCATGCATAGTGGGCTGAAATTAGCTTTAAATAGCTACAAATCCGTTCAGCCTACTTTACAATATATTACTGAAAAAAAGATAGATCACAGTAGAAGCTTTTTTCTGTGGTATGAGTTGTATCACTTGTAGTATCTTACATCACAGTTTTAGTTGAGAACATATTAAATGAAATTGAAATGAAATTTTCACATTCTGCTGTTCAAATTGAAAAACCTTCAAGCATGATTTTAGCTGCATGAATTTCTTGAAATGGAAAGCAGGAACCTACAAATTAGAATGGAAAGAAGAAAAAAGCAAATCTGTACTGGATAGAAGATGCATCATAGTCTTATGTTATGATTCAGCAATTAACTTTCCATTCTTTACTGATAATTCCTTTGTGTGCTATTCTTTGTGACTCCATTATGTCAATATTTTGTCAGTTAAATTTGAAATAGACATATCAAGTGGGAAGGGCATCTTCCTCAAATACCGTACACGGGGTAACCCAGAAAAAGGTGGCCCAACACAATTTGTTATAGAAAAAAGTAAGTGGCCAATTGAAATTTCTTCAAATGATGTTCTGTCGCTAAAAGACTAGCCTAGGTTAGGAGTATTTTTGCAATTTTCTTAGCATGGTAAATTTCCTGAATTAAGGATTTTGAGGGAAAGGTCATGCCTGAAATCCTCAAAAAGTTGTCAAAAATGGGATCAATTTACAGCCATTTCGGATCTTGAAAACAACAAGGAGCATGTTTTATTTTAGCTTGAGAATAGGCAACTCAGTTGAAAGTTTTCAGAACAAATTTATAGTCCCCAGGTACCTAAAAGTATCCCCAGGCTGATGAATTTTTGGAGGATTTTCAAGCAAGCCCTTTTCCTCAAAATCCTTAATTTGGGAAATGTATTGTGACGAAAAATATTGTGAAAAATGCTCATAACATATGCAAGTGTTTAAGCGACAGAACAAGGTTTGAAGCATTTCCATCGGCCACTTTCTTTTCTACAACAGATTGCGTTGGGTTACTTCTTTCTAGGTCACCCGGCAGAATTAGGATCAAGATGACAAATATTTTCTTTGAATTTGATAATGAAAAAATTGGCTGTACTCTAATTTTTATAAAACTTTCATCAATCAATCTCTATCTTCCAGGGTTGACAGCGTTGAAGAGGTATGTACAGCACACATGGAATAAAAATTTTATTAGTTTGTTTTGATTATAGTTTACTTGGCATAATCTCTTATCTATTGCTAAAATGGAAAACTTAAATCTAAAACATATTTTATTGTTGATCAAAAGGCAATAAGAAAACTTGCATCTTGCTATGTCCCACATCATCATGTATTGCTTGTCGAGCTTATGGTTATTAATGCAAACAACATTTAGATTATGCAAGCTATTATTTCAAACCGTTCCTCTTGTTTGCTTGCTTCTCTTAGCTCAATCAATTAGCTTGATAACGGTCTATGCTGGAAACATTGTGCTTAATTCAATTCATACCAAAGTGGTCATATTTTACGTTATATATTTACTTGTTTATATTTCAAACAGCAATATAAATTCTTATCGCATTTGCTACTTTCATAAGTGTTTTGATAAGCCACACTTGAATTTGTAGACAATCTCTCCAATGTGATATCAGTTATCATCTACTTTTAGACTTGATTAAACAGACTTAAAGGTAATTGTTGTAAGAATTAAAATGTTACATTTCCTTCATATGAATGCTTGACCACACAAAATTTACAGTTTTCTAATTGTGCACAAAAAATGATAAAATCTTGTTTTGTTTTTAGATCCAGTATGAAATATCAAAGATAAAACAAAGGAGTATGTATCTATTATTTTTCAATGTTATTTCTTTGAACAAAATTGATTTTGATCAGGGTATCATGAGGAATTGTAATTAACCTACTTGTACTTATTTCTCAAGAATGTATACGTTAGAATTGAAAACTTTCGGATGGAATAGTTTTGGAAAAAATTTTGGACAAAAAGCTTCTGGATAAATAATTTTTCCATAATTATGTTAAAACTTGTCATTTGATGTTCATTAATCATGTGCAACTTAAACTAACTTGATGCATCAAAAGTATGCAACAAAATTATTCAACAAAGGTATTCAACAAAAGACATAGTTCTGAAAGCAGTTTTCAAGATTGCAGATGAAAAGAAAGGTACCTTTGTCGACTCAAGAACATTTTTACTGGCAACTGCAATATGGAAACTCACTTTTGAAGCAGAATTGCAGATGAAAGTATTTCTCTTTTTAGCAGTGGCATTGGAGAAATTTCTGTGTTTTACTATTTTCAAAGAATTGAAAACTTTCGAACAATTACAATTTTTGGATAAAAATTTGTCCGAAAGTTTGATTGTCCAAAAGTTTTCCATTTTAATGTATAACTGTGATTTTATTTTATCTATCAATATCTGTTTTAAAGTTTTCCCACAAAGTTTGAATTAAAAGGTAAATCAATCCAAAAACCATTTCCTTTTTAAAAGATCCCAAAACATTTTCAAAAAACACTCCCAAAAGTCTCTCTGACAAACAAGAAACATTCACAAAAAAAATTTCAAAATTTTTCTGCAGATCTCAAAAATGCTGAGAATCTTTGAAAATGTTGAAAAGTCTTGAAAATGCTAGGATCCGTTAAAGACTCTTACCAATCTCCAAAATCTAAAGACCTCAGAAATCCCAAGAATCTTCACCAAAAGTAACAAACGTTTTCAAAAATCTTTGAGAAATCCAAAAAGATCTAAAAAATCTTTGAGAAATATAAGAGATCATCAAAATCCTTAAATCTCATCATGCTACTTTTGACTAATTTGCCTTTTTGTAAAAATCATTAAAATTTTGATTATATCCTCAGTGAAAGATTTATCATCAATGCATGACAGACATTTGAACAGACCAACGTTAGATGACAATGTCGAAGAAGAACATACAATTGAGATTACCACTCAAGAAATAACGCAAGTAAGTTTCATTGGTCACGAATGTTTTATAAAAAAACCGTTTGTTTCACTTATGTTTGTGAACATTGATGGGAAGCGCTCAAGGCAGAATTATAAACTGACTAGCCTCTCCTCTTCATTGATATCGCAACAAGAAGAGTTCCGCCTGTGATAGTCTAAGTTTATACAGTATATAATATAATGGTACGCCGAAGACACATGATGAATCTTTGTATTTCTAAAAAAATTCTTGCCTGCGGAGAAGTTTAGCTATTCTACAAACAGAAAGTTGTAGAAATCTGTGGAATTTTCGAATTTAAAAAACAGTGATTAAAGCTATAACGCCACTCAGTCAAGCCTTTTACATATGATCGTATAATAATATTGCTTTTTTCTATACACACAATCTAAAAATATACAATCTAACAAAGACATAGTTACAAAAGACGATACCATTGGGAGCATGATAGGCATGGCTACCCTAAACAAATAACAATACAGATACTAAAGGCTATACCAAAGTTTCTGTTGGTCTCTCCTGAGGGAGAAACCGGCTTAATCAGAAGATATGGCAACACTACTGCTTGAATCAAAATTGAGAATTGACAGATTTTGGTATAGTCTTTAGTATCATAGATACATTTACTATACATATATTATTTTATAAGAAGTTTAAGATTAATAGAGAAGGATGAGACAGAAGATTGATTTACCTAGGTTTGTAATTGCTGGTGCTACAAGAAACGCTCTGATGTATGAATGAATTTTAGCGTTGATTCCAAAATTTCTTTATAATATTGCTTGATCCAGACTCTAGTAGAATAGCTAAAGGTATCTATTCTCTTGTATGTGTATTTTTCTAATGATTTGGCAACTCTTTCCAAGACTGCTTGTCGAGTAAAAGGTTCTCCCAAGGAGAGCAAGTACTCTTTCTGCTTCAAAAAGTACACTTCTTAAGAAACCAAGATATAATTCCGTTTTCGCCAAGAATATTTGATCTTTTGATGTTCTTTGGAGTGCTAAATATTCTTGCCAATATTTTGAAGATGTTTAGACCAGGAGGGAACGTTGATGTACAAATCGTCCTGGACTGCCTTTCTGCAAAAATATTCCAATTCTCGGACTTTAATTTGAGTTGATCTGAACCCATTTGCATTAATCTTCAATGAAATAGCATTCAATTAGTCGTATTTTTGTTTAATTAAATTTTTCCACTGATCATGTTTCTGTTCCAATTTTTCATAGATGTTTCATCAGTGCCAGAGACTCATTCAAGGCATAATGTCACGAAGTAAAGGCGCAAGTAAATCGGAACAAATCATGGTTAGAAATGTGATTTCAAGTTTAGCATCGATGGTTCAAGAATTATCACATGCATTCAAGAAGGCACAATCCAAATATTTAAAACGTAAGTCATTTTCTAATGCATATCATACCTGTTCTAAACCACGAAGAACTTTTTATAATCATCTTAAAGACAAAAGTCAAATTTGCATCTACTGTGCCGCTCATGGTGGGAATAGACACTGTGTCATTGGAGCTCCCACCATGACAGGCACTCTAAATTCAAAATGACAGTGCTCATAACTTACAGTAAAAGCTCTATTAAACCCCCAGGGAGCTTATTTGATTTCGGACACTCCAGAGGAGGGGGGTTTAGAAGAGGGGGGCTTATTAGAGAGGGGAGGATTATTCACGAAATCAAATGAAAAGGATATATATGATAGCTTTTTAGTTCTTTTGCGGATTCAGGATACAATTTTACGTGTCAAATACATAAATTTTGTCACAGTTTTGTCTCAAACCATATCAAAATTAACATGCAACCTTATTTAGCTCAATAAATGGAAAATGTTTGACAACCTCTGGAATTTGATATGAGTGGGGGGGGCTTATTTTAAATTTTGCTCAGAGGGGAGGGGCTTATTAGAGAGGGGGTTTAATAGAGAGGGGTCTTAATAGAGCTTTTACGGTAATATCTTTCTCACATCAAATATCATGTGACAATATCTGCGTGTAAAAGACTACCAAGAACTTGCCAGTTTCCTTCCATTACTGTACAGGACGAGTTAAACATTTTTTTGGGTATTTGAAAGCCTGTAACGCTCAAACCATTCATCAGATTCATCAGATTCCAGACAAACGACGGTATTGAAACTACCACCCATTTTATGCTGCTCTGCCAAGAATACGCTATCCACAGAACTGTGCTCCTTGACAGAGTAACCTCCATTTGTGCATCCCATGGAGTGAACTGCAATATGTTGAACGATGTAGAACTGCTCACACTCCTACTCTATGGCAATGATCTCTTTAGTGAATCTTCGAATAAGAACATTCTCTTGGCAACAATCATTTACATTAATACTACAAACAGATTTAATTAAGCTGCACCCCTTTTTCTCCGTCTTCTTTGTTTGTGTCCTTCGTGTAACATGTGATCCCTGTGTGCCGGAGGTATTCCAATAGGGATCACACGATATATATCAGCCCGCCTTGTTCTATACAGCGCCAAAACTTTAAAGCGCCCTTGGCGGCATCTGAATATCCCTTGCCAAAGGGATTTATTTCATAAGTAAGCACTAAGGGTTCCAATTGGAATAGAAACGGCTTCTGTGTTTTGTTAGATTGTCGGTGTTTGGATATAAAAAAAAAAAAAAGATTCCTATTGATAATTATACTTGTGTTGCAAACACGTCAATTTAGATAAGAAAAATTAGTTTGTCGAAATCGGTCAAATCGTTCTCAAATCACAAGCAATTTTATAAAAATGTTTCATCTCAGATTCCTTCTAAAGAAGCCAAATATCGTTGATCAAAGTTTGCTAGCGATCTTCAACCTCATTCTCAAGGGTATATGTTGTTTTCAATGTGAGGTTAGACCCCAACAGATACTAGACCTCAATGAAGGTACGGCCAAGTATTAAGTAAACTCAAAGATAAAGATGTAGATATAAACAAGCTCGAAGAAATTGCAAGTGACAGAAGTAAATGGAGAGAAATCGTTACGAAATTTAACTAACTGTGATGTAATGATACATAAAACAGGTAGAAAAGAATGTAGGCATTGCAGTTTATGGAAAGCCTCCATTGTCACTGGGTACGAGGTAGAGTGATCCTGCCTCGCGGTGATAGAAAATAGGCGAAAAACGCTAGCGGTGGTTACTTGTATTGCCTTAATTATGTGGTCGGTAGGTTTAAAGAATGCTGTAGAATCTGACTCTGCAAATAAGTTTCCCCAATCTCATAAAATGATGCTGTTACATACAAAGATCGATAGCAATCATTCCGCATTGTTTTCTTCTTGTACTTCTGCGCTTCTTCTGATGGCATTTCAGTGCAAGGCAATTCTTGGTAACGGGGAAATTTAATAAATCGTGACCCAACATGAACCACTGCCGAATTGGGAAACATCCTTCTTGATGTCAGTGCAGGTATATTTCCATTTTTTCTTTCTTTTGTGCAGGAATGAAAAATCGAGAAGAAACGGCAAAACAATATTTTGATACAGGAATTGGAGCAGATAGTAGTCCATTTCTTCAAGAGGAAGATAAAGATTTTGACGAACTCTACGATAAGGTATTATTCAGTTGTTTATTTTATTTTTAAGAACACTTTCCGCTGCATTTACGGTGTTTAGGAAAATTTTGAGAAAAGGCGTTTATTATCTAAAATTCTCTTTTGCTTTACCTACTCCAGCTCTCAATTTGAATCCTAAAAATGGTGAGAATGGAAATTATCGTTGGATCGAAGTTCGGCGGATAAATTTGGCCAAAATTCTGTTATTTCTGCCAGTAAATTTATTTCACCAAAAGTTGTCAACTTTGAAAAACATCGGGAATAGACCTTTTAACTATTCTACAGAAGAGCCTGGATCGAGCGTTATTTTTATACATTTTTATACGCAAAGTTCGATCGAGTGGCGTTAGAGCTTCTATCACTATTATGCACATTCGAAAATTCTATCAAAATGTAGCAAAATATCGTTCGATTCTGATTCTTTTCAGAATAGTTAGAAGGTCTATATTAGGGGAACTTAGTGCACACTTTGTAACAAGAAGAGAAGTACAAAATATTTTAAAAGTTTCTCAAGTGGATATTTTTGCTTTTCAGATCAACCTACGATATCACTTTGAAAAATTTTGATTACTTTGTTCACTCTTCAATTTATTTCTGATTGCTCTATTATAATCTTCCACAGACCTTGAATCTAGTTTGAAACTTTATTTGTACATGTGTACAAATTTGTACCTTACACCTGCAATGGTGCCGTATTTGGTAGAGCAAAAGATTAGAAAAACAGAAAACTTCGGCGTTGAAAACCTTCGGCCATTGTCGACATTGTCAGATACAGAACGAATGAATTTTCGACAGAAGTTTTTTGGAGAAATTTGTTTAGACTGAGCATTTTCATTTGTACATTAACAGATGATTTGCTTGACCGCTGTTCAAGATTTAAAACATTTCTTTATTAATTACAAATGTACTCTTAAAATTTCAAGAAGGTATACAGATATCATAATATAATTATTGTTCTCCCTAATTTGCAGGGTTTTACGACGGCACAACTTCAACAAGTCGAAGAAAATACGGAAATAATATCACAAAGAGACAAAGAAATACAAAGCGTTGTTCGATCGATATTTGATTTAAACGAAATTTTTAAAGATTTATCAGTTATGATCATCGACCAGGTAAGAAATCAAAGAAATCATTTATATATATCAGAGTATACATAATCTTTTCTTAGTATATTTTTGAGAAGTTTGAAGCAGCGTTGGGGCGGAAGGCATAATAAATGCTAAAAATCTTGTAGTTGTTTCATCCAGCATGCCTTGCACTGCCTCTTGGTTGGCCTTTGTTGTCACCATTTTCTGAAATTATTCAAAATGAAACAGTGACTGTAAGATACAAGTCAACAAATAGCCTTGCGCCTGGATATCTGTCCGACTTATTTGTAAAGAACTCAGCCCATAATACATTGAGACTGAGAAACACCGAAGCTGAATTGCATGTTCCTCTCTTCAAAACGTCAAATGGGCAGAAATCTATTTCATTTCGTGGGCCTAAAAATTAGAACCAATTAAGCTTAGATTTCTAACATGCACCCTCCCTTCTTACCTTAAAAAAGAGGCCATAAAAGAAATCGTAGATGGTTTTTCTTTTTTATTTCTCTTTTCTTTTGATTTGAATTTATTATTAGATTAATTAGATAACTAAATTTGTAAATTAGGTTTTTAATTTTTTAGTATTTTTGCACGGCCCCCTGTAAAGCTTTCTCTGCAGGCTGAGGGGGCTACCTTGGCTGAATAATAAAAAAAATGAAATTAAAAGCGTTTGGCAATTCATATTTTTCGATTTGAAGTCCACAAATATTGTATCATCCAAGTACCGATATTTAAGTGGTTTTGTTGGCTGTTTTTCGACAACTTGCGGCTATTTAAAATGATTTCCCTGTGCCAAACTTTAACCGGTCAATTCGGACTGTCCTTAACGGTTGTTGCTTTATCATTATATTATGTTATATTATATTATATCATTTTGAGGCATATCAGTGCAATGAAGGAACACAAGAGAATTATCGTATAACGAGGAAAATATTAAACTCATTGATGACTTCTCGTTACAATCTTGTTATGTTTGAACTGCGTTGAAGAATTCTTTGGCAGTTCAAGTCAGTCTGAACTGTTACATTTTATCAACTGACATTCCTGTTCTTACGTCGCAGGGAACGATATTAGACAGAATTGATTACAACGTCGAACAAGCATCAGTTGAAGTAGAAAAAGGCCTGGAACAACTAAAAAAGGTAAATTTTGAATATATGTGAATATATATTTGGTCCGTTAGAAAATAGCTTAAGAGGCACAAGTGTACCGGGTGCGCCAAAATAAACTATGCACGTTTGGCAGGCCACAATAAATCGTACACTGGGCTGATTTTGAAGATTCATGACTTAATCTTTAGCAAAAACCCTGAATTAGATTCTAGGGTTTTTTTTTAAATTTTTTGTTTTCAGTTTTTAGAGCTAGAAGCGAGTTTCTTAAAATTTCGTTTTCCAAAAAAAATGATCAAAAAATGTTGATCAAATTTTCTAGAGACTTGACGTGAATGGACAAAGAGGAGACTTTTTTGTGGTTCATTTTTTTCATTTAATATTATTTATACACAAATTAACCCTTCAGCAAATTAAAATATATAACATCTATTTACAATGATGAAACCTTATGAATAAAAACCTAAAGCCCTATCAAACTTAATCCTTGCTGTTCTTCCAGGGAGTTGTGTTTGGCTTGAGAGTCTAGCTCTTTAGATGCGTTTTAAGTTGTTTTTTAAAACGATCAAGTGTCGGTAACTCGCGAATTTCGGCAGGTGTATCATTCCATGACTTGAGAGCTGCGTAATGAAAGCCCTTTTTTGCAAATTCAGTCCTATATCTAGGGATCTGGATATCCTTACAGTGCCTCGTATTGTAGGTCGAGTGAAAAGATCTTGGCTTGTATTTATCCCAGAGGTTTTCAGGGCATAGTCTGTTCATAATCTTGTAAGTCATGACATTCCTATCGTAACGGAAAAGATTTTCTACGTTTAACCAGGATGCCGACCAGCCATCTTTTATTCTTGCGTTTGCAATTATCGAATACGCCCGGTCTTGAAGGCGTTGGAGAGCAGCTACTTTTGTTTTTGAAAGACTACCCCAGATAACATCGGCATAACGCAGGTGACTCTCGACTAACGCATAATATACATTACACAATTGGGATTGTGGAACGACATTTTTCAATTTTTTCAAAGCTGCAAGACCTCCACTTAGTTTGCCTTTGGTGCGCTTAAACTGTTCATCCCAACTTAGTTTTTCATCAACTATCATTCCGAGGGATTTCGTCTTTTCAACTCTTTTGATATCAGAGTTATTTAGTTTAAGCACTTCTGGCAGGTCTAAATTTTTGGTTTTAAGTGGATGCCCTATGACCATGAATTCAGTTTTTTTGGGATTTGGGCTAAGTTTATTCACCCTCATCCATTCAGAGAGATTGGAAAGCTCTTGATGTGCGTCCTCAATTAGTTTCGCTACATCGTTCGATGCAATCGTTATTGTTCGGTGCTTTGGAATTTAGAAATCAATTAATTGATCGATGGAATTAATCGATACAATTAATCGATTTCTAAATCCAAAATCACCACGAACAAGTTTACTCTTTTTTTCCATTCATATCAATTCTTTAGAAAACTTAATCAGCAATCGACGTTCTTTGGTCGTTTTCAGTGTTTTCAGGAACGAAAATTTTAAGAAACTCGCGTCTAGCTCCAAAAAATGGAAACAAAAAATGTGCAAAATATCCTACAATCTAATTCAGGCATTTTGCTAAAGATTACGTCATGAATCTTCAAAATTGGTCCAGCGTACGATTTATTGTGGTCTGCCAAACGTGTATAGTTTTTTTTGGCGCACCCGGTATGAGATTATGGAACAGTCTGTTTACCTGCACAACAAAATATTTATTTAGTTTGACCTTGATTACTATGGATATAACAAGATATAACATCAGTCAGCGAGTGCTGCCGATTAGTATTTGTACCAAATGCGACTGTAGCGAGGTCAATTTTATAGAAATTAATTGAACGATTATCGCTAAGGAAACGTGTATTATGTTTGAATTTACAGTTGGGTAATGGTTCAAAGGTAAATGATTTAGAATATTGAGTTACTCTCCTCCGCCGGTTTCTAGTTCCCGAGTCCAAGGCTCTTGGTTCCGTAGTTCTGTAGTCCATTGTTCCGTGGTCCGTAATATTGAGGTCTGCAAAACCTTTGTCGTCCATTGACGTAGTTAGGTAGTTAAGTAGGTAGGAAGAACTCATTATCTTTTGTTGGAGAACTTTTGTTGTTGTTTGTTGGATAAATGCTCACCAGCCGCGAGCCCGCGAACCGCAGCTGTGAGTTGGCCCGTCTACAAAGTCTGACGGCAGACAGACAGCAGGCAGACAGGCAGACAGCAGGCAGGCTAATTTCGCTCCCTGGTTGAGGAAGAATAGTTAGGCTGCCTTCGGCAGCAATAATAATGATAATGATAACAATGTTTATACAGGGTAACCTCTTTTTTTTTTTTTTTTTTTTTTTTATATTCCAATAAAAAGTTACAATATATTTACGAGCTACACTACACTACTTACAGAACTACTTTACAATATGAGCTACCCTACACTACTTACATAGTTACCCTACGATACTACTACAACGATACCCCAAGGAGCAAAAAAGCAATGTCTACCCTGAGGCCATTAACATATAGATATATAATATAAGAAAAAGAAGAAACTAGTCAAAATATAAGACAAGAAAATAAATGACATGAACAAAAAGAACAACTACATAAAATCTACTCGTAAATTACTACTAAACGGTGAAAGGTGGTGGCATGTAATGAAGTTTGGAATTATCTTAATCAAATCGACAAGTTTTATGGATATACTGCAAAGTTAATTGTAATATATTTCTATTAACTTCATTGGAAAGTTCTTTATCACCATACAGTAAGAGCTCCGTAAGAACCTTATTTGAAGGATTAATGTACCCAAATGGTCTCAGTAGCGAAAGGACTCCAGCGAGAAGATCACGTCGTTCCTCATCAAAAGAAGGGCAATGCAACAAAAAGTGTTCAGTATCCTCAACACCGTCATTTGTGGGGCACATTGGATTTATTGTATCCCTAAAATTGTGCTTCTTCACTCTAACCTCTTCAACACACTAAGTGCTGTCATGAACGAGGGAGCTCGACTTCTACCAGGTGCACCAAGAGGAACTGTACGCTCTTTGGCAGACCATGATGAATTGTAACATCATCAAAAGTAATGTTATCTTTCTCCTTCGGAGCAAGCAGAGCGAGCGAGCAAGTAAATAAAAGAGTTGGGAAACGTGTCTTTATTTCAGTTGGGCTGCAGGAAAGTTTGCTGAGGCTAAATAATAGGCCACAAAAAAAGAAACAACGGGACGATGTGAATGAAATGAACATTTATGAGAATGTCAGGGAAAGCTGAAGAGCAGGGAAAGTATGATATGACCAGATATGACTGATTTTCTCCACGAGGACATGTACGGTTCTACCACTACCTTGGGCCTAATCTACACATTTCATACAGCCCGCGGTTTTGCTAGCATAGGGCTCAAATCTTTTCAATCTTTAAAAAGATCGGTGTAAAATTATATGGCATTTTTCTTTGAATTGGATGGCTTGAAAGGAACTTATGTTTCTTTGCTGTAAATCTGCCGTGAAAATTTTTTGATATCTTGATCTTTTTCAAAATGACAGCAATTTAACTATTTTTGAAAAAATTCATGAAAAATTTTGAAAAAATTTAAATCATCGTAAATCCTAAACTAAGAGAGGAAACATTATATAACCTAAAAGAAAACCATAGTTTATGAAGGCCTACAACATGTCGGCAAGCAGAAATCTGTAGCTTTTCTTGTTTGGGATTTAGAAATTTGATGACGTCATAGCCTCAAATTTAATAAATGCTGCCATCTTGAAACTAAGGAAGATTTCAATAAATTGCCACGGTAGATTTATAGCAAAAAACTTTAAGTTCCTTCCAAGCCATTTATTTCAAAGAAAACTGCAATAGAATTTTACACCGACCTTTTTAAAGATTGAGCCCTATGTTGGTTTTGCTAACTTGCTTCAGTATTTAGCAAAATGGCATCACTCCACTGCTTTTGAATACTTTTATCACAATTCTTTTTACAGGGAGAAAAATACCAGAAAGGTTCAAGGAAGATGCTTTGTATAATGTTCTTAGCTGTTGCACTGATGATAATGCTCGTAGCACTGGTTATAACGAAAAGTAAGAAATAATTTCATATTTTGAGACTGAGGGATAGGTAATTCCTGGTATATTCATGGGAACAAATATGTTGTACTGTAATGTTGTAAATTTGCGAAGACGTTTTATACTTTATGATTTGTGGTAAAATATAGCGTTTGAATTGGGATCATCGACAAATGAACGCGGCACAAAATCGTAAAGAGAATAGTTTGTGATTTGTCGTAAAAGTTAGCGTATTGGTAAAAGAATGCGGCGTAAGAGCGAAACGATCGTACTTTATGATTTGTCGTAAAAGTTTAGAATTGGCGTCTGGATAGTAGATAAAAGAACACGGCGCAACAGCGTAAAGAGCATAAAGAAAAACGTAACAAAAGATGATTGATTCTTAAATTTTATTGGTTGATCTTTTTTAGAATGCAAAGACTCTTCGTAAGTAGAACTCATCTAATCGACTTGGAAACTTTTTAGATCATTTGGCTTGCAAACGCCTGAATTTGACTTTTGATGTTATGAACTTCCAAGATTACAATTTCAATTCTCAATGCACCAATATCAACAAACCAGTTACTTATATTCAAGTTAACTATCGAGGAATGTTTTAAGAATAGCTTCGGATTAATTCAAATTAAATTCTCATCGCTAGGCCCAACCAAGTCTGTTTAAGTTTAAAGGGAGAAACACCGCAATGCGACAAAGAACAACAGCAAATATGATGAATTTATTTTATGCCAATATTTCGTCCTGCCATGCAGGACTTCTTCAGGGCTGTAATGTGACAGTTATGTCTCGTTCAATTCCTGCTCTGACCATCCCCCCCCCCCCGGGACACCCCCGGGCATTTGCTCACAAAATATTCCCGGCCCCCGGGCATTTGAACGTCAATTTTTCCCCGGCCCCCGGGCATTTGAGTGGCATTTGACAAAAACAGGAACTTTTTCTTATACAGTAACTGGGAATATGGCATTTTCTCAGTGCCCGGCCCCCGGGCATTCGCCACATAAAACTTGCCCGGCTCCCGGGCATTTGTGCAGGTAATTTTTGTTGACCCCCGGGCTGCCCGGGGGGGGGGGGGGGGTGGTCAGGGTAGGAATTGAACGAGACATTATAATGAAGAAGTTTGTTTAGTTTTTTGTACACCCGCTAGATATTTAGAATTATTTTGTAGAGCATTAACCTGAAAATCCGTCAGCCTCCTTTCACAGGGACCCCAGGAAATTGAATGAATAACGCCCCCCCCAAATGATATAGCTCTGTAGCCTCCTTTGCGATTGCGAAGCTATGACTAATGCCTTTCATCAGAAGTCGAAAGCGAGGCGAGGCATTACGTCATAGCTTCGCAATCGCAAAGGAGGCTACAGGGCTTTATCATTGGGGGAGGGGCGTTATTCCATTTCCTGGGGTCCCTGTGCTCCTTTTGCAAGTGTCGTTTGAGTTGTGATAATTTCTCACGTGGTTGTGATCTCCCCATAATCAGTCAGTTTAGCCAGGCTTCACACGTATTACTTAAAAGCTACTATTTGTTGTGGTTTAGCTAAATTGATATTTTATTATCCCAGCAAATGGATAATTTTCAGTTATATTCATTTAAGGAAAAATGTGGATAAATGGATAGGTTCATTTGAAACTAGAATGAGCAAAAATAGAATGCGCTAATAGGTGCTCTTAAGGTAGGCTACTGGTCCAAAAACTAAATTCTTCGTTACTGATGATAGACAGCTCAAAATTAGGTGAAAGGGGTTACTTTATGCCCTTATTTGGAAAATGCAGTAAAAATCTAATTATCACCTTCCGTTGCTATGGAAACCTACAAACAATATGCGAGAACAGAGGTTACTTGGTTTGAGTTCAAATTTTTTTCAGCTGTACTTATGTTTGATTGCAATATATCAAACTGATCCTGACAGTATGGGCTTTGCACAAAAGAGCTTATTTTCACGTTTTAAAGACTTAAATTTTTTTATAGCATTTCTTCTAATTTTCTAATATTTTTGCTTTCAAGGTGTTGGTTTTGCAAAGACCTTTGACTTATGTAAACATCATAACAAAAAATGAAGAAGTTTTGTGCATTCTACACAGCATAAGGAATCTAATGATATATAGACATATGTGGTTCTCTTTATACTTTGGAAAATGAACTCAAACCACACCATCCGGGTATGCCAAAAACGCTATTCTGAGAAAACGCCATTTAAAGTTCATTTAAATGTT
This sequence comes from Aurelia coerulea, assembly GCA_039566865.1. Classification (NCBI taxonomy): domain Eukaryota; kingdom Metazoa; phylum Cnidaria; class Scyphozoa; order Semaeostomeae; family Ulmaridae; genus Aurelia; species Aurelia coerulea. The sequence goes on along the minus strand of CM076948.1, from coordinate 25,507,265 downwards.
TACTGAGGTGTAAGTGTCCGAAATTTGTTTTAAAATAGGGGTTATGCACATTTCAAATAGCAAAATTGCAACTCTGACAGAGATTAAAATGTTTGACTGTCTCATGGTGACTTTTATTTCATATTTCAATGGTTCTTTATTAACAATTAAAACCACCCGCAACATAACTTTCTCCTTCTTGAGACTTCTTTTTTTGCTCCTTTGATTGTTTTTTGTACTTTAGATTTTTTCTTCTCTTTTTTGTTGCTTCTTGGCAGGCTCTCTCTGCCTTCTTTACTCTTTCAGCATCTCTTTTTGAAGCAGAGCTTTGAAGATGTTCACCTGGGTCAAGCTTCAAAGTCCTGCAAAGAGCAACTCTGAACGTTGCTCCCATACTGAACTGGCAAACTGCTAAGCAAACTGCTGTTTCTAGCGTTCTCCGTCCAACGAATACGGTCTTTGGGCAGAGCCTCCAAATTATATTATGCATGGATTCGTTGGGATTCTGCGTCTTGTTCCTTACACATCGTTTTAGCAGATCTTCTGACGACAAGCGCAGAAAAATTGGCACCAACTTTTTGCCAATTTCAGGTGTGACTGTTTCATGCTCTTTGTGGGTGCCAGGATTTTCTGATTTTGCCACTGCTCTTTGCCAAAAACACAATGATTGCACCCCAGGAGGGCAATGGGCATGCTTTGGAGTTGTGTCAGTTGATGACATATGTAGAAGGATGGCCATGATACGCTTCTTGAGCACAGTGATGTCATTCGCGTGGTCTTTAATCGCCCTTCCATAGTAATTTTGGATCTTGGTGATCTATTCCTGTGTCAACTTTCCTTTTCCTGCAATGGATTCTTTCTGTGCCTTAGATATTGTGACTAAGTTTCTTAAGGCTGCTCCCATTCTTTTCGATACATGATTTACGCAGTCTTCTTTCTCAATTGTTGCATCCGCTCCATAAACAGCCAATTTGGTCACAGAATCAAAGGCTTTACTGTCCCCATCACACAGCATTGCAGTGTACCGCAATTTGTGATGCTCTACAGATCTACTCCACAGACGTTCTGCACATGCTACCTCCATTGCTCCTGCTGAGCCATCAAAGTTCTTTGGGCAGTTATCCGCATGTTTTTTTTTTCCATTCTGGATTAAATTCTTTCTCCTCGGCAGACTTGCACTTGAAGCAGAAGTTGGACAGCACTTCAAAATCTATTGGAAGCCCGGTGAGCAGATCTATGACAGACCCCATTCCATTGTGTGATGAGTAGCCACGCTTCTGCCATGAGCCATCAAAGGAAACTCCAATATCCAGGATACCATTACCATCAGGATACACTCCTATCTCATGGTATGCTTGGCCTATTGCATCACGCGATTGCTTCACCATTTCATTAAAAGTGGTTTTGCTGGCCTCTTCTATCTTGTGATGAGCTCTTGTGTGTGAGTCACGACTAATAGAGCAAGGCATGTCCATGAAACTAGCCCAATCTCTCATTGCTGAATACCCACAGCCAATGCCTCTGAAAGCCAGAGTTGCCCTAATGTTTATGTCAAAGGGCTCATTTGGTGATTTCGATCCTCCAACTCGTTCACAAAGATAATTTTCTCTTACAGGACTTTCGCATATTTTGCACATTATTGCAGCTTTGGCAGAAAATCCATTCACATTCTCTTTGTCAATTTCAAAGCACAAACCAGGCTGCTTGCAATCAGGGCATAAAAGTATGGGTATCAATTCCGTCATTGCGGCTTTTTGTGCAATAATATAACAGTCCTCTGGCTTTGCTGAGAGAGGATCAGTCTGTTCTACATTCTCCTCGATGTTTACACCGAAAACACTTAGCTTTCTTGCACTTGCTGAAAGGCCTACTGATTTATTTACAACAGGAGCAGAGACTGGTTCGATGACACCTAAAACTTCCTCTTTGGCTTTTGCAATCCTCTTCCTTCGCCGTCCAATGTAGCCTCTAATTGTTCTGAACTTCTTCCTGGCCATCCTTCAATCTGTTTTTCTTCGAAATCTTGTCTAAAACCGCTTTAAATCTCATGAAAACACGAGAGATATCTGAACGAAACTCTACGAAAATGACTGATGAAACCACGCTCATGGTCCGCCATTATGATCAGGCATGGATTGACCAATGAGATGCAGCCATTGAGAGATCCAGCCAATCAAAAGTGATCAACATATATGGCAACGGTCTAACTATTGTTGGACTCCAGAGGAGAAGGAGGCTATTCCTGTGCCACAGGTAGGCTAAACGTTAAAATAAATTCCATAGAACTATTCAGCAAAAAAGAGGCTCTCAATTAAGGTATAGCGTGCCTATGATCATCCTGGCTTAGGCCGCTCGACATATCACTCAAAATGTCGCTTCTTGCTGCTTGCTTTCTGCGAATAGTCAGCTGATTTCTTGATAAATCACTGACCTTCCTTCACATTTTGATTCGGTTCAAGGCCACTTAAATCGTGAGAAAAAAATTAGCAGAAGATGAGAAAAATGAGCAAATGAAGATACTGTCGCCAGATTTAATTAGCTATCAAAATCCATGATGTAATTCATATTTGAATGAAAACGCGTTAGAAATAGACAAAATCTTCTGAGGTTCGTTTTACCCATTTCAAGTAATTTTACCATACTCTTGGGAAGTTTTTGTATTATACTGCCGGTTGTGCCAAAGAAAATTCAAACATTTGAAATATCATAGTGACTAGAGTACTGGATGGGTTTGAATGAATTGGATGGGTTTGAATGAATTGGATGAATTTGAATGAATTGGATGGATTTGAATGAATTGGATGAATTTGAATGAATTGGATGGATTTGAATGAATTGGATGGGTTTGAATGAATTGGATGAGTTTGAATGAATTGGATGGATTTGAATGAATTGGATGGGTTTGAATGAATTGGATGGATTTGAATGAATTGGATGGATTTGAATGAATTGGATGGGTTTGAATGAATTGGATGGGTTTGAATGAATTGGATGGATTTGAATGAATTGGATGAATTTGAATGAATTGGATGGATTTGAATGAATTGGATGGGTTTGAATGAATTGGATGGGTTTGAATGAATTGGATGGATTTGAATGAATTGGATGAATTTGAATGAATTGGATGGATTTGAATGAATTGGATGAATTTGAATGAATTGGATGGATTTGAATGAATTGGATGGGTTTGAATGAATTGGATGAGTTTGAATGAATTGGATGGATTTGAATGAATTGGATCGGTTTGAATGAATTGGATGAATTTGAATGAATTGGATGAGTTTGAATGAATTGGATGGATTTGAATGAATTGGATGAATTTGAATGAATTGGATGGATTTGAATGAATTGGATGGGTTTGAATGAATTGGATGAGTTTGAATGAATTGGATGGATTTGAATGAATTGGATGGATTTGAATGAATTGGATGAATTTGAATGAATTGGATGAGTTTGAATGAATTGGATGGATTTGAATGAATTGGATGGGTTTGAATGAATTGGATGAGTTTGAATGAATTGGATGAATTTGAATGAGTTGGATGGGTTTGAATGAATTGGATGGATTTGAATGAATTGGATGGGTTTGAATGAATTGGATGAGTTTGAATGAATTGGATGGATTTGAATGAATTGGATGGATTTGAATGAATCGAATTTTGCTTGATAGAAGAGAGACTGAAATATCTTTGTGATTTTCTCATATTTCTATTGCCAAAGAAAATATAGCTAAACTTGACTTTACGTTTGAAATTCTTTTTTGTCACGAAATGGCCGAAAAAGGACCTAAACACTCGATTAGATCGTAAGCAATCTCTCACACAGAGGACGCAGGGGCGTTTAATCTCTCTCAAAAGTTATAGTGAATGATTTTTAAACAAATAGTAACAGGATTGAGGCAATAAAACAGATTGCATTCTTTGCTGTTACTCAGAGTTTGACACTATACAGGGTTGAATATAGAATAGCGTGTGTAGCATGAAGCTCTGAGTAACAGCAAAGAATGTAATCTGTCTTATTATTTCAATCCTGTTATAATTTGCTCTGCCTACATGGCATTGAGCACTGTTTTAGCCAATAACAACTCATACAACTCTTTGTAAACAAATTTTAAAGATTTTGGATCCCATTGCAATAAATATGCAGACGCAGACGGCAACTGATACCCGTGAAAACATACACTTTTTTGTTGTTTTTTTGGCCGGTTTTGTCTGTGCATTAGAAATGCAACAGAAAATGCGTCAACATTATTTTTCTCCTCAATGTGTCCGCTCGTTTGAAGATGTCCGAACGCATTTCGATAGGATCTTTTTCACAGGCTGAAAACAACTTGAAACACAAAGGCTCTTTTCTTAGGGATAATTCGACGTGGTGAGAACATATCTTGTTAAGTCTACTTGCAGACAAGATATCGATAAATCAAAATTCAATATTCTGTAGGACTCGTAATTTTTTGTAAGAGACTAACAGTTTGACACTGTACTGAAAGTTGAATTTGTTAGAAATATTTTCTTATAAAAAATACGCGTAAAGTGTATCTACTAATAACTGCTCCAGCCAACCAGGATAATCTTCGCAAGGAAAGCTAATCTACCAAAGTTTTGACAAGTTACAAAGGGTGCAGTGTGAATTATATACCAAAGTATAAAGCTGATCTTCAGTAAATATCTTGAAATCTGGATTACTTATAAAGTACAGAAGTTTTGACCAAACTGCAATGGTGATCAAAGTTGCAAAGTTTCTTTTGGCTTCTTGGTTTAAATCGATGTGACATTGAAGACCGAGTTGATGTGCTTGTCGTGGTATTGTCATTGCCGAAACAGAGTAAAAAGGTGAGCAACGCAATGCCTATTCCAATTAAAACACAGTAGTGTTCCGAATGTAAGAAACACACATTTAAAAAACAAAGACCCTGATTTTCAAAATAATACTCCATTTTATAAGAAACTAGTACAGGTCTGAAAAAGCCTTGTTTCTTATTTATATCATTTCCTGGAAGTGAAAATTTACAAATGCAGATCAAAATGATATGTTTTTTATCACAATCATAAAGCTTGTGTCTGAGTAGTTGATCGATAGTGCATGATCTTTCTAATAAGAAACTTTACCCTGATTTGAATTTTACCTCATTTTATAAGAAACATATCAGACCTGAAATTGAAAAGGTTGTTTCTTATAAGCGGGACACTACTGTATCATTCCACAGATAGAAGGAGCAAAAGTGTTCTGGTCTGGTTTTGCTTTGCAAGAGCAGTGTAAATGGGAGGCTGATCCGTTGCATTTTTGTTACGGATCCAAAGTTGTAGCGGTATACTTTAAACATAACATCGTCTTTGCACGAGCCATTTCTTGGTCAAGGCCAGCTCCAACGCCATGCCAGCCAAGAGCTGGCATGTGCAAGGCATCCTGGTTGAAAAAGACCTTTTCAAGAGGTCTGCCAGGGACAGCACACGATGCATGCGCACGAAGCACGATGAAATGTTACACTGCCTGAAAATCAAATTTGGTAAGATCGGAAACCATGGATCCACAATGTAGGACATGAACTGATACAAAAGTCTTACTTTAGTTGAACCGTTCTGTCAGTCCTACTACTGCACTGTGGTTCTTTTGTTAAAGGCCGCGTATACCCTCGTATGCCCTCGCATACCCTCGTATACCCTCGTAGGCCGCGTATACCCTCTTGTTGACATATGCTGACATGATGCTGACGAAGAGCCTCGAAGAGTGCGCGGTGATTGGCAGAATTTAATTGGTCACATGCAAACTTAAATTTTAGCTCCGAAATTGCAACCGCCAGTAAGTCATCAGTCTGCTTTGATTAGTCCTTGCCACGTAATGAGCTATTTTGTCAAAGTGATCACATGAAATATCACGTGAAATTGGCATGCCTCCCGCAAAGCCGCTAGCTGTACTTACATTACATGGACACATTACCTTTAACTGTCTGAAATTGGGCGACCGCAAAGGTCCCTGGGTGACAATGGCTCGTTAAGTACAAAGATCATCCAATCTGTAGTACATTCCCATCTATGGCATAATTCACACCCAACAATGTTACATGTGATATACAATGCTTCGTTTGGTCCAAGGTCAAATGCAATAGCAATGCTCATAATGCTTTGAAGTCTCATTGTCATCGTCAATCACTAAAGTTGACAAAGAATCCAACCACAACCGGCCAAATTGAGAAAGTTAAAACGAACCTGATAGAGTATCCTTTTTGAACATGCATTGTTCACAGGAAAGGTATCGGAAAGAGCAAAGAGAGAAATATCAAGAGTATGTAAATATTTTGATTGAAGTTGCTATTTTTCTTATTAATTTTTTGTTTGTTATTAATTGCAGAACTGCAATTTGTATTGGTCTTTCTTTTATTTTGAAATCCGTGTGCTCAGGTGGTGACCAAACTAAGAAAACGAGAAGGCCCAAGTCAAACACTTGTTATAGAAAAATGGAGGGGGGTACTCGGGTAGTGCAGTAACTGGGGTTGTCCATCTCATATTGAGCTCTCGACAGGTCTGGCAGCTCATCATATTGTGCTGTGGTAATGTTCTTGTATGAAGTTTGGCCCCCCCACTTTTCTGATCTTGTCGGGGGCCTTGTGGATTTATTGAATATATGTATTGCCGACATTCGAGTAGCCTGGGTGCAGACGCAGGCTAACATTCAATAGGTGTTGCTCCAAAAGGTTGTTGTTTTCTGCTACTTTACCAGGTTACTCAAAAATATCCCCCTGTTCGAAAAATCATTGCAGCAAATTTACTTGCGATACAAATACAAATACGGTTTTCAAACAGATACAACTTGGAAGTATTTTTTTGTACTGTTTTAGAATTTTTCAAAGTAGTGGTTCCTTGGTAAATTGTAATGATTCAAAATATAGTTTTGCAGAACATCCAGAAAATGACCAAAAATGCACGATCAAAGCCCCTCAAAATAGAATAAAAGAAATGCAATTTCTACTCTTTTTAATACACCTGGTGCATCGAAAGAGGAATGCAACGGAGGAGCGATGCGCAGCAGATACAACAAATGCCGCTGCGAAGACCTCTCAGGAATGGCTCCAAATTTGAATGGTAAAAACAAAAGGACAACAGTTCTCGGCTCGGGTCCAATGGGTGTATTATTCTTTTCCAAAGCCCAAACAATTTTGACTTTCATTAAAAACAATAGATACCCAAGTGCATGACGAACAACAAAGCTGTTTTTCAAAGTTGAATTCTCAGCAATTGATAAAGTTTACGACGAGCTTCTTTTCGTTCTGAATCAATACAAAAGGCTGATTATTGCGGTCTGTATCCTCAAATCATCCTCAAATAATCGCAATACAATTTGAACGAATAAAAACACAATTGCAGGTCGGAAAAAAGTCGTAAATTTATTTATGTTTGGGCACAGTTGCACGCAACGTTTCTGTTTACACCAAACTTCACCAAGATGAAGGACGAACATTATGGCACAACTACATTTGCACTCGTGGGTACAAGGTAAGTTTGACTTTGTGTTTCGCCGAGCCGAAAAGGGGGGAAGTTCTTGTCAGATCAAGCTAGCACTTGCTTTGTGCTTGCAAAAGGCTTTGGACGTTGTTGATGTTGTCACATTTAGTTAGAGCGATAGCTATCATATGCATTTACTTGTTTAATGTTCTTGCGTAGAAATTGTATCATATAGCTGAGCCGCTGAGATGAGCGAGAATATTCATGTAATTGAACAAAATTGAAATTGAAATATTGGACGCCGTCCATGCCAACGTGTTCAGACGTCCCAGACCAATCAAAACCACAGACACAGACCTCAATGTTTCTATGGGCTAGACGTTCTTAAATCAGCGGAATTCGAAGACTCCGATCTAAGGATATAAACCATGCATGGCACCACAGATCCTGCTTTTTCTGCAAGCAAGATATGAATCATTCTGTTTGGGCCTTTTGCACAATGATGTTGATATACTTTTATCTCAAGTTTTTCGCTCCACTGGCCATGACGACTGTTGAAGGTCTGGCGCAGACCAAACTGTTCTTCCGGGGTCGGTCGGCTTAGCAAGCATTTCGCAACACGAGTGCATGTGTTGTTACCAGATTCGCTATGCCATCTCGCATTTCATCGAGGGGTGTATCACTTTTCTGAAAAAGGGTACGAGGTTTTTTAAACAATAGAACTTTCACGGATATTTTACGGATTTTTCTTGAAAACAAAAGGATTCTTGCCATAAGTGTACTAGATTTGGGAGAGTGATACGCCCCTCGCATTTCATCGCTTTGAAACACAACACGAGCACAAGACCATTTGTAAAATTAAGCCTCAAATTATTCCTTTTTTCGTACGACGCACTCATGTACCTTGGTCCGATCACAGTTAGAATGGAAGTTCAATTTTTGGCGTATTAGATTGGCGCAAAAATATGGTAAAAACTATACCAAAATCAGCCTCTAATAAGGCGATTTAAGCTACATCTACATGTTTTGTTGCAGTTTACATGCTACAAAGGTGTTTCTAGTTTTTGAAATTATTTTGAAGAGCATAGCAAAACGTACATTTTTTGTTTTTATGCTTGAATTTTGCAATTGATTTTTGAAGACAGAAGTTTTCTAGAAAAATACACCACTGCACTGTGCAATCTTCTAAAAACGGTCACAAAAAGGCAAAATATTTGAGCATGCTTAACATTGCTTTGAAGCACACATTTAGAGGATCAGAATGAGACTAAAATGAAAAAGATTGGCGAAGTCTGAGCCTAGATACAATACAAAGAACTGTAATTTGCTATCAAAACGGTGACATGCCTCTACTGGTCGTGTAAACAAAGATATGATTTAGGCCCAACTTCAAAATTTAATATCTCTGCTTTCTGTTGACTTATCTTTGAAAATGTTTGCAGCATATGAACCCCTCGGTTATGGTGCATGCCTCAAGCCCAAAATCAAACAATTCTCTAAAAATTCGATGCTCTGGATCAAGTCAGTGCAAAGATCTTGAGCATTTGCAACTTACAGAGATGAATAACTTTTTGCTGTTTGAATTATCATGGATAAATGTTAGTTTTTACAACCAAAAATCCATCGCTCGTGGCTCTTGCAAGCAAGTGAAATGAGGGACCAGGCAACTCACAGGAGGCCCAATCGCGTATTATGGCGGCCTAGCTTAACCAAAAGGCAATTTACGCTGCTGCTGTTTCCTAATGCAAAGAGATGGCTGTGCTTTTCTTTTCATTGAATCGAAGAAAAATTAAATTCATGCCGTAAATGGTTTATTGTTTTGTTTATCTGTGTGTCTTTCTTTTTGCTCCGATATCATCGAAGCATTAATTCCACTTAATTGCTGCAGCATAGGGCTCAAATCTTTCAAATCGTTAAAAAGGTCGGTGTAAAATTCTTTTGCAGCTTTCTTTGAATTGAATGGCTTGAAAGGAACTTATGGTACTTTGCTGTAAATCTGCCGTGGAAATTTTTCGATATCTTGATTTGTTTCAAAATGACGGCCATTTCATTATTTTTGAAAAAATTCATGGACAATTTTAGAAAAATTTAAACAATCGTAAATCCTAAACTAATAGAGGAAATATTATATAACCTTCAAAGAAACCATAGCTTATGAAGGTCTGCAATATGGTGGCAAGCAGAAATCTGTAACTTTTCTAGTTTAGGATTTAGTAATTTGATGACGTCATAGCCCCAAATTTAATAAATGCCACCATATTGAAACTGATCAAGATATCAATAAATTGCCATGGCAGATTTACAGCAAAAAACCCTAAGCTCCTTCCAAGCCATCTATTTCAAAGAACATTGCAATAGAATTTTACACCGACCTTTTTAAAGATTTGAGCCCTATGTTAATTGCTGCTGTTGTTATAGCACAGAATTATGGTTGTGTATGTTGTGCAGTATGTATGTTATAAAATAACAAGAAAATACCAAGCTTCGGCAGATTTCAAACTGTCGTGGAGATAATTTTTGTTTCGTGTTTGTTTCTGAACATTTCGTGGTGGAAAGTGCAGACAAATGCATTGAGTACAAAGTTTAAAAGCTAGGGAAAATTTTCAAGCAAAGAACTGGGCATTTGATGCAAAAGTCACGAATATTGAGTGAGGACAAAACTGCTGTTAGAGATCGTTAGATAAGATGCTGCACAACACAACCAGCAAGTAGCATGTTCTCACGGCGGCAGAATGCTTCAATGATTTCGGAGCACAAGCAAGGGCAAAGACACAGAGATAACAATCAACCATTTACGGTATGAATTTCATTTTTCTTCTATTCAAAGAACAAATACTGCAACTTTTTGTCGCAGTTGGAAACAGCAGCAACGTAATAATGCCAAAAACGCTATGACACTCGATTGGGCCTCCTGTGGGTAGCCTCGACATCAAATCGAGAACGGCATGCTTCGCTTCGATTTTATTTGGGCCTAGCCACGCAATCAGAACTACAGCGTGGAGTGGAATCACTTTGTGCCCATTTTTCACGATGCTTCGACGCCAAGTTCGCCTGAGGAAAGAATACCTTTACAGAAAATCACTTGAAGACCAAGAAAGAACAATATTAGAAAAGAAGAAGAAGTTGAAACGCGCTCTAGATGACGGCAAACCGATCCCAACTGAACTTAGAAAAGATGAAGCCGAATTGAGGAGGTTGATGCAGTTTGATGATGCTGGTCATGAGAAGGTAAATTTGATTTTTGAGTTTGAAATTTTGATTGATTTGTGGTTTAAAGCCTGAAATAGATAAATAAATTCAAAATTTGTTCACGTCTGAGAAATAAGAAAACATCCATTCCAAGAAATGTGAGCAACTGCTAACTCTGTGCCTTGGGGTTAGATCCACCAGAGTTAGGCTAGCAGTTAGCTAATTGTGAAGGATATGTTTTTTCTTGTATTTAAGATTGTCTAGATTCTGATCATCAAATGTAGAAAGACCACCTGACAAAAAGTGCTAGAAATGCTCAAATTTGATTTGAAAAAAGTTTGATTTTCACTGATTTTCAAAGATTTCCCTAAAGAGTTTTGTCATTTCATCAACAGCAAAAAATCAGGCAAAATTAGACCCTGTTTACACCGTACCATACCTGTACACCTTTTGCTTGGCAACAAAAAATGTAACAGATCCAGACTGCATTGTTTGCAAAATGCGCGCGGAAGATAATAATTTAGGCCAGTAGTTGCGCGCCTGCACCTGGCTGCACAGAGGAAAATGCGTGCGCCTCGATAATATGCCTACAGGGAAACAAAGCATAATTTAGCGATCAATCACGCGATTTGTGCCTTTTGAGCGCTGGCCTGGCCTAAATATTGCAGTAGAAAATGAACCAATCGACCAATTTAATTGGAATATTCACTATGCAATTCCTCAATTTATTGGGAATCTATATATATCAAAAGTTGAGTGAATACAAGTATCAAAATTATGCCCTTCGAAGTTTTGTGAGCTGCAGTCAGGTAGGCCGTGCATTTATCTTTCGTTCCTCGCGATCTAATCCTTTGGCTTTGTTCCTCGCAGTGGGGTTTCATTACTCAAATAAACACGGAATGAATCCAGATTCCACCGTAACCAGTCGCTATTTGCCGGTTGTATCAGAGAGAACGAGATACGTCGCAGAGAACACAGACCATTTAAAGCAACAAATATTTCAATGAAACAAAGCTCGACAAGAAATGGAATGGACGTACAAGATTCTAATCCTGCGCACGTGTTTGCACGCCCGCCCCTAACACATAAAAAGCGCGCCTGTGGAAACATAATATTTCAAGCGCGCAAAAAAATGCGCGCGGAAGATCTTCCGTGCGCACGACATAAAATGCAGTCTGGTAACAGATCAGCCTCCCATTTACACTCGTCCTGCTAATCTGTAACAGTTTTTTGTTTCTCCTGTCTTTTGAAATGTTTTGTTCCAGAACAGTGTAAACGCTCTTGAACCATAACAACTTTGTAACAGATCAAAACTGTACAGGTACAGTGGGAACAGGATCTTGGTTCATCATATGCAGTCATTAAGCTAAGATTTGCAATCCAACTGATATGCTTTTTTGTGTGATTGGCCATGACAGATGTTCTTTTTCTTTCAGGTTGAAAGCCACATAGACAATGAATACAAATGGGCAGGAGTTGAGGACCCAAAAATAATGATCACAACGTCCCATGATCCAAGTTCAAGATTGAAGCAGTTTGCAAAGGAAATTAAGCTCCTATTTCCAAACAGTCAAAGATTAAACAGAGGAAATTATGTTATTAATCAATTAGTAAGTGCATGTGTTGCGAATGAAGTCACAGATTTGATAATTCTTCATGAGCACAGAGGACAACCTGATGGATTTGTTGTGAGCCATCTTCCTTATGGACCAACTGCCTATTTGTCACTATCTAATACTGTTATGCGACATGATATACCCAATGTTGGAAAACTCTCGGAAGCTTATCCGCACCTTATCTTCAATAATTTCAAATCAAAGCTTGGAAAAAGAGTGATGGATATACTCAAATATCTATTTCCTGTGCCAAAAGAAGACAGTAAGAGGGTGATCACTTTTGCTAATCAAGATGACTTTATTTCCTTTCGTCACCATACTTACAAGAAAGGAGAGGGAGGCAAGTCCATTGAATTGCATGAAGTTGGACCAAGATTTGAAATGAGATTATATGAACTGAAACTTGGAACAGTCAACCAAATGGAAGCAGATACGGAATGGAAACTGAAGCCTTATATGAACACGTCTTTCAAAAGAAAGCATTTAGCTGACAGCAAAACAGATTAATATCTATTTATCAAGTTAAGGAAATAGCCTTGCTTAATTGAGATTTTTGGGTCAATTTTTTTTTGTTTTTTGAATGCCTCCTGTTACTCTGATTCTCACATAAGGATAACTTGATGTGAGAATTTGGTGGTGATTAAATGGGCTAGTTGACCGCTTGCAGCTTGGCTCTGGCATGCTTTAGTTTGCAGTTTTGTGGTAAAATTTACTTACAGTTGTTTATGGCTTTTCTCTGACCCTGAGTTTGACTCTTTATCAAGTCCATCCCATTTTGAGGACTTATGTATCAAAAATTGTAAGATAAATGCAAAGAGGACTGTTAGCATTGTCAAATTTATTGCCAAAAGTTGATTCCTATTTTTATGAGAGAATGAAATTTTATGGGGAGGTAGCACCAGGGGCTGCAGTTCCTCTTGGGGATCATATTTCCACTAGGTTTTGGAACATATGATGATCTATCAGGAAAAGATATGATGGTATTGCAATTTAAAGGTTACTACTTTGAAGCATGTTGGCACCGTTAAAAATCGAATGAAACTTTAATGACAGTGTGGGCTTTAAGAAACACGGTTATTCTTTCCTGTGTCCTTGTACCCGTAAAGGTTGTTGAATTTACAAGATACAGAGATGGAACGAAAAATTGGCACAGGGAAACAGGGAGGAAGAAATCTGTGGTAGGAGCAACAAGAGGTAAATCAATAACTCACAAAAGTATCTTTTGCAAGCATAGGTTCAAAATCTTTAAAAAGGCTGGTGTAAAATTGAGTGACCTATTTCTTTGAACTGAATGACTTCAAAGAAACTTTAGCTAATTCTCTATAATTCTACCCTTGGAATTGTCTGAAATCTTCAATTTTTTGAGAATGAGAGTGTTTTCCTTCTTTTTCAAGAGTTCAAGAAAAATTTTCAAAAGAACTTAAAACCATCGTATTTTCTAAACTGTTTGGCGTAACATGAAATAATTTCGAAGTAAATCATTGTTTATGAATGCCTACAAGATGGTATCAAGCAAAAGTCTGTCACTGTTCTGGTTTATGATTTATGAATTTGAATACCTCACATCCTCAAATGAGTTGAAATGTAAGATACACAAAACTATTCAAAATTTCTTGAAAGTCCAACCGTAGAATCACAGATAAGTATCTGAAGTTCCTTTCAAGCCATTAAATCAGAAGAAATAGGTCATTGAATTTTACACCCACCCTTTTACGCCGAGATAAAGATTTGGAACCTATGCTTCGTTTGCAACTGTCTCAAAAACTGTCTTGTTTCACACGAATCACTTACACTTTCGTGACATAGAGGTAGGAACCGGGGCACTGGGGGAACGTGCCCCCTTAAATTTTGGAGTAAACAAAGAAGTGCCCTTTTCATTTTCAGGAAGTGCCAATGTAGCTTAATGAAAGAGTGCCCTTGAAATGTCGTGCCCCCAAGTTTGAGATGCTTCCGGTGCTTCCTACGTCCCTGTAATGGTTTAGTTCCAGGAACCTCGTTTTATTCGGTGACGTTGGAAAATCTTGTTCTACATTTGTTTCAATGAACTGTGATCCCTTCGACGCAAAACCTTGGTAATGTGGTTTCTTTTTGGCAGACAATCTCGATCTGTTTTCCTAATCAAGTCCCTAAGGGTCTTTCTACGGTCTTGGTCTTACGTAGCCTGCGTGCAGACCCATTGTCCAAAGGAGGAAAGGCCCATTGTCCATTGTACTTTCCTCATTTGGATAATGGGTCTGCGCGCAGGCTAGGTCTTACGACGATCGTGGGGCCGATGAGTTACATCACGTGGAGTGTTCCTGTCTATGGATCTGTGAATAGGAAAGTATTTCATGATTTCATAGTGGATGATTTTCTCAATCAATATTATCATTTGGATTGCACTTCGATCTAAATATCACATTGAATGAACAGCAATTACGGCATAATGAAAGAAATAGGAACTTTACAATTGTGAATTGAGGGACATAATACTCCTTTGAAGTGAAGTCTTCTCAGAGTCAGCTTTTCATTGTCCTTGAAAGTTTATTGCAAAAAAGTTTATTGGTTGTGATTGAAGGAAAAACTTGAAGATTATTTTGCTTTGCTGAAGGTAAGAAAATTCGTTTTTTAACTTAAATATAGATTCTGTTATAAAAGCGCGAGTGCTTTCTAGACCTCTAGAAGGGTCCTAATCCTAGAACAGCCATACAGTTTTGGAGGAAATACAGTTTCCGTGTTGTCGTGTTGGTGTATCATGAAGAAAGTAGGTCAATGCGATCAACAAGAAGATCACGGCGCCTCACGACGATCCACCAAGTGTTTGTTTACATTGTCCACATGGTCAAATACTGTAGGAAGTTGTCTTTTAATGCTTTCTGAAGAATGAAATAAATGCCAATTGCAAGGCCTGACATGTTTCTAAGGAGTGATGGCACACATCTTTTTGTCTGAGTGAGACGCTGAGAAACTCAAACTCACCTTAAGAAACTCAAGAAATGGAAAACTTTTGAGAGACTTTTTATTGGTATATCTGTCTAACAATCCAAAAACTATTCCGCGTGTGTCTTGTAAGGAAAACTTGAGTGAGTACATAATCTCAAAGGCTCAATTCTCAGATCACTGCAAAATTCCGAAAACTTCTACAATAAAACAATTCCATGCACATTGCCACATTTTCACATTTAGTGAGCAAATTCAAGGAAGTAATCCTAAGAAACTCTGAAGAAACTTGGTTAATAAACTCATTCTTTAAAAGAAACATGTCTGTGATGGTTAAATGATCTTAAATTGGTTTTATGCATATATTTTTGTCGGTGACTTCAAGATGGCGCTTCGGTTAGCAATAACAACAGCGAGCGAAAGTTAAGGGCACTTTTGTAATGAATCTATTTGGTCTCATAATATTACTCTGAAAAACCTGACCCTATTTCGCCCTATTTATGCCCATACTGACTACTGGAGTACAGAGCCATGGAGTACAACAATCAGAAAGAGGCGACTTAATTGGCTGGGCCATCTTATGCGTCTAAAAAATGATACTCCAGCAAAAATAGCTCTCAATGCAAGCCTGAAAAAAAGAATGCTGGAAGACCGCCCACCACCAACCTCGTTCCCAGGGCCTTTTGTCTTTTGCGCCCAAGACTTATCCTCAACAAAAATCAAAATAAACATCGAGTCAAAGAAGAGCTAACAGCAAACAGAAGGGACTGGAAACGAAAGACATAATGGCGGAAAACCGCTGACCACGTATTTTAGTTAGCAGTACTGACTACTGCCGGTTCAAGCGTTTGAAAAATCGTAGTGCCTAGAATATTGGATAGATTTTAATGAAACGAATTCTCCTTGATAACAAAAAGATTGAAGTAGTTGTGTGATTTTTCTCCTGTTTTTATGATCACTGTAAGTATAAGTAAATTCGAATTTACGAAAAGGTTTTGGTAGCGAAATAACATCAGAAGGCCATAACACTCGATCAAATCATACAGAATCTCTACACACGAAGCAATACAAAAGTACATTCTATCAAGCCCCCTCCCCAAGCAGGAGCATGATGAGTAAGAGTGAGCCCGAGCCAGTGATATATGCCTTATCCAGATTTCTAAAGGAATGAAAATGAAAATAGTTCCTAAAGGTCTTGCTGCCCCCCCCCCCCCGACATTACTGTTTCTGTTTGGTTCTTTGATTCATATTATTTAGTCACCGTTACTGTTATTTAGTTACTGTTGCTGTTAATTTTAGTTTTCAACGATAATTTTTGTTCGTGTTTGCTGCCATACCTCATTGAGGTAGTGTATTTGTATTTAACAATAAGTAAGCAATGAAAATTTTGGTTGCCGTTGGGTTGCAAACTTTAGTAATTGTTAAGAAATTTGTTTTCCCATAGGTTTTGAAAGAGATTAAATGTCCTTTTGTATATTCATTACTTTATTTAAAGTAGGCTGGACAGATTACTAGCGATTTAAAGCTAATTTGGGCCTAGGCATACCGCATCCAGGCATTGGACCCCTATTTTAACGACCCTTCCACAGGACGGCCGATTGAGATGCTTGGTTAGGCACCGGGAAGATCACTCATCCGGATTTTGACCTCACACGACCGAGCATAACTTCAGTTACCTGACGGAAACTGAATAAAGGCAGATTTTACACAATAGATGCCTACTCAGGCGTGACTTTCTATTCAAATTCAGAGCGTAATTTTCTCTCGTAAACAATAGAATTCCCGTCTGCTCGGAAAATTGCATTGACTGAAAATCAGCCTCGGGTCGGCCACCCACGCTACTCACCTCTCTCTGTGTGAGAGATTCGTTATGATTTGAGCGAGTGTTTTAGGCCCCTTTGCAGCTATTTTGCAACGAATAAATTTTATTAGGTTGTATTTATTTACCCATATTTTTAGCTCTCATAGTAATACGACAAAATAACAAAATATTTCGGCCTTTGACTTTGAGCTATTAAATCGAATCTGATTCGTACTCCAGTTACTACGAATTTTCAAAAGTGGGAGTTTTTTCTGGCTCACTCGGTTTTACTTCACACATTGTAAAATTCTCTTCATTGCAGAATCAGTCGTTTTGGAAGAGAAATGTTCCCACAACAAGGATCCCTTCAATTAAATCAATATGACTCCGACAATGCAGAAAAGGAGCTGGAAGCCCCAGAAAGTAATTTCATAGTGCCCAGAAAAAGCACTGAAGACCATGAGACGAGTAAATTTAAAATGAAAAAGACAGTTGGACTTATTGATGGAATAGCATTGATTGTTGGAACTATGATAGGTTCTGGAATATTCTCTTCACCTAGATCGGTATTCGCAAATTCAGGGTCTGCTGGCTTGGCACTTATCGTATGGGGTGGCTGTGGCTTCATTGCTATTGGTGGAGCATTGTGTTATGTTGAACTTGGACTAATGACCAAAGAATCAGGTATGCATTTTTATTGCATTTTTATTACAAATTGAAAATCAAGAAACTACATATAAAACAGACTTATGACCTTGAATCCCTTGTTTCCCTGCGCTCTTTGTTTTGTCGATAGAACGCAGGTAAACAAAGGAATAGACCTTTTAGCTATTCTACAAAAGAGCCTGGATCGAGCGTTATTTTTATACACGAGGTTCGATAGAGTGGCGTTAGAGCTTCTATCAATATTGTGCATATTCGAAAATTCTACAAAATGCACTTTGTAGAATTTTCGAATTTGCACAATAGTGATAGAAGCTCTTAACACCACTTTATCGAGCCTCGCGTATAAAAATAACGCTCGATCCAGGCTCTTTTGTAGAATAGCTAAAAGGTCTATTGAGGTCATAAGACTATTTTTCATGCCCAGAAGCATATTTTGCTATTGACTGACACGGCAATACAAAGCAGTTGGCAGCAACGAGGAAAGATAATGTTACAATAGGATCTGCTGCTTTTTTATTGACACCCAGATACAAAGCGATTTGTGATTGCAGACAAAGGGAATTCCATGCCCGGTTGGTCAAGTCATAAACAAAAACAAAGCAAACAGCAAAAATTGCCCTGAAACCCAGGTCGCTAGCTCACTCGTTGTGCATTCCAGACATGGTTTTTAAGAGCAAATATTAGCACATATCGAAAGAAGAAGGATATATCTAAACTTCTGCCTCGGGTATTTTATCTCTGGAATGCACAACGAGCGAGCTAGCTACCTGGGTTTCAGAGCAACTTTTGCGGCTTGCTTTGTTCTTGTTTATGCCTTGACCGACCAGGCATAGAATTCCCTTTGTCTGCAATCGCTAATCGCTTTGTATTTAGGTGTCAACCAAAAGTAGCGGATCCTATCGTAACATTATCTGTCCTTGTTGTTGGCAACTAAAAGTATTTGTACGGCTGACAAATGAATGTAACGAAGTTCGTTACATTCATTTGTCAGCCGTACACAACGAAGAAGACGGCAAAGACATGTCCTGAATGCTGAAACCTACCGAGTGGACCAAAAGGAACTTATTACGTTTGAAAATTCGTTATGTGGAGAGTGCTTGAGGTATTGCTCTAAGCAACGCTTGGAATTTTGTACGCGTGTTTGCATCAAAATAGGCATGGTACAGATTTTTTTCGTGTTTGGATTCACAGCCTTGAGCGGAACGTGATTTCTGAAATGGTCTTTACGCACCTGTAGTCATGGGTACTGTGGACACGATTTGTATCGATCGTGCCCACAATACCTGGGCTAAATGTTCATAAATGAATAAATGTATTTCGTGACCTTGCAAGGTTAAAAGCCTGCATTTGCACAAGCAAAAAAATCTAAAAATAGATCAAGCGAATCATCCAATGGCAGCATAGTATTCAGCTCGCGAGAAACTTTGCATGTGATCAGTTCGAGGAAAGGAAGAAACGAATATGGCGGACAATGAGAATCTCACGCGAAAGATTTTGAAATGTGCCAAGAGACCTGGGATTATAAAAGGATTATAAAAGCCCCACCCAGAGAATTAATTTGTTTGAAATCAAAGTTCTTACATTTCTATTGTAATTTGAGGCAGAGTGTGTCCCCAGCCATGGAGACTACTATTAAAGCTGCAGACTTTCACATATAGTATTGTGAAAATTCAATGAGAAGCAATACAATTTTATTTTCACGGCCATGACAAATGATAAAGATCTCTATGCTTTACTTCTGCACAAGGAATCATTTGCTATTTCTATCCAATAATTGAGGGGACAGAAATAGAGCAAAAAATGCGAGGAGGAGAGCAACAAATAGCAACGGGGTAGGGCGCCGAGCGGCACAGTGTGGGCCTATCTATTTTTCAAAACAACACAACCAACACAACCCGGCAGCCCATCATGTGATCACTTTCAGCGTGGCGTATTGCGCATGCCTAGATCGAAAGTTATTTTTAGATAGGCCAACTTAGCCTTGCAGATACCCTTTAAGGCTGCGTCGACCCGGGAACTAGTTCTCAGGGCGCAACTTTCAGAGCATGGTACTGTTCGAAATGTAGGCCATAGCAAACCGCCGAAAGAAAGTAAGTATGGATCGCCAAGCTAAGAAGCAGATATACTAATGAAATGAAGACAAGCAAGGTAACGAAATACATTCATCCATTTTGGAACATTTAGGCTAGATATTGTGGACGCGATCGACACAAATCATATCCACAATACCCATGCTGTAGTCTTTGAAACATTGTTGTTGTTGTTTGTCATATGCTCATATACCGTACTTATTGTGCATGTACTTTATAGGTGGAGAAAGAACATATCTGGCCTTAGCTTTTGGTGACTGTGCCGGTTTCGTGTTTTCATGGACAGCCGTAACAGTCCTCAAAACATCATCTATTTCGGCTATTGCTTATGCCTGTGGAGAATATATTGCAGAGGCGATTTTTAGTGGATGTGGAAAGAGCAAGGAAAATGTTTTATTGGTGAAGGTGATTGCTGCATTAATTATAGGTATGTTTTCGCTTGGGTACCAAATCTTTAAAAATCGATAGTTTAAATTAGACTTACTCTACTCGCCCCCATGTTTCACTCCATTCCGAAATTAGTTAGTTCAAACTATAGGACTCATGTGTTAATGGCTGAATCGAATCCTTGCCCGAGATTCAATATGGCCCAAATCATTTTACCCTATTTTGGTTGGGGGGCAACCCCCCCTAGTAGACTTTTTGTTATAACTCTGCCAGGAGAACAATTACAGCCCTGAAACTTTCTGACTTTTTGCTGCTACTTATTATGCAACGACTCAAGAAGTTTCATGAAAATATTTTGACAAATGAGGGGGAAGGAGACAATTTTCCGGACCTGACTCTGTCAAAATCGCCAATTCTCAAATATTAATTTTCGCGAAAAAAGTTGCAAAATTGCAATATTTTGCAAAGATAGTTTGCAGGTTAGTGCTCTTTGATGTAATCTACCATAACATTTATGTTTGGATAGAAATTATGCTCCAAATTAAATTTTATCGCACTTTTCCTGATTTTGAGTGATTTTGCCACTTTTCTTGACCACACAAAGAAGAATGCTGACGCAAGCAATAATGGCGCTTAATTTTAGGTTAATTTTTACATTTTCATAAAATACATGCCTGGGGCTATTATTACACAAAATTTGGTTGCTCTATCTGTTTTCAGTCAAGAGTTAGGTAGGGGGGCTTTTTTGCCCCCCCCCCCCAACCAAAATAGGACGTGTCAGATAGCCCAACCACTATAGGGTTAATGTTGGGCATATTTCCTTACAAACTCGAGTCAACTAATCCAGAGGGCTTTAATAAGCCCTCCCAGGACAGGTTCCCACGAAGTAATAAAAGAATCTATCGTTTTCATTATTATGCTCTATTTTCAAGACTTTCTTTCCCGACACTGATATGAAGCCGAAGTCTATAGAAATTGCAAGCCACCCAACATATAAAACTCCTTAGAAATCATGTTTTCTCGCACACAAATATAACAAGAGACATGTTACTAGTAAGTAGATTAATGAGAGTTTTTGGTATATTTGACAAACTTTCTTACCTTCAAGCAAAATTTCTCTTTCTGCATCCCGCGACACAAAAAATGTGCTACGAGGGGCCTATCCGGGCCAAGATTTAGGTCATTAAGTCATGAGTCCCAGAGTGAACGTAATAGTAATTCAGTTCAACATGTTGTTGTTGTTGTTGTAATGATCCAGTTCAATAAATGTTGTTGTTGTTGCAATGACTGGGATTCCCTCTTTCTTCGGATGCAATTCTACCATGAATTTTTTATATCGTGATTATTCTTAAGAATCAAGCACTTTTCGTTTTTGCTCGCGGAACGCAGTGACGCGAAGCATTGAGGTGATGTGGGAAAATTGTTGTGGCGATTTTTCCCTTTTATATCAGGACCCATACTGCTTTGCGAAAGTTTTGAACAAAGAACCTATTCAATTTTGCTGTCTGCGGAATGTTACTTTTCAATACTGCTGTTGTCTTTGAGCGTTCTAAAAACAGACTATTTGTAATGTAAATCGTAATTGACGGCAATCAACAAGAAAATAGATCAATCAAAATGAATGCTTTTCTTGCCAGCATTGACAATGCCAAGAATGTTGTTTACCGTACGCTTTTTCGAATGAATGAAATGCCACTCGCAGAGTGCAGTGTGTGCGCGAGGGTATTGCAAGCCAGTGAAGCAAATTCTTGATCCTTTGGACAAAACAATTGAAACTTTTCACTCTCACTTCTCATTCATTTTTTGGAAAACCAGCTGGATGCAGTTCTGTGGTGGGAACAATGAAACGTTCATTGTTGTTGTGAGTGGCAACAAACTCAAATTCACAAAAAGAGACTCTTGCGTCCTCGTGCTTTTGTTATGCACTCATGGAAACACGAAGTTGACACAGTATATGACAAACTTTCCCAATAGCTTTTTCGTTCCCTGGGGCCTGAAAGTCAACTGGTCACATATCTTTTGCACCTTCCTACCCTGGGCTAACATCTCACCCTGTATCGCAATTCGCGGTGCGTATAGCTACGTATCGTAATGAATTGTTGATAGGAATTGGGATCCCAGTTTGTTCCGCGAGCTACCCATAGGTTCACCTTTGATTCAAAATGAGTTCAACTTTGGATTCTTTCTTTTACTTTTGATGTCTCCTTTTTACTTCTCGTAACAACCCATTTTCGCATGCAACTTAAGTAAGTTAGCCACCCGCGATTCTAGAGATCCTATGTGGCCTGATTTATTTGCTTTTATTGCTTGACTAATCAGCCATATAAATTTATTTGTACGGTCGTGTCAATCAAACACAAACGATGCTACCGTGTGCGCCAAAAACAGGCCAGACGTTTCAAAAATCCTAGAAGCTAGTACTGGATGGATTTGAATGAATCGAGTTTTGCTCGATAGCAGAAAAATGCTGAGGTATTTTTGTGATTTTTCTTATTTTTTTTATGAGTCATGAAAATATATCAAATTTCTCTTCACGAAAATCCTTTTTTGCAAAATGCCTGTAAAGGGCCCAAAAGACTTGATAAAATCGAAAATAACTTTCCGAATGCAAAACTACAGTTATTTGCTTAAAATTTCATTTCCTATAACTCTTTGGAGAGATTGCATGTCCTTGCAGAGTTGCAAAAAGTCTTTGACCTCCAAACCTGGATTTTAAGGTCAAATATTATTTTTGCTGTCAGCCACTGTTTAAAGTGCTAGCAAAACAAAGCATAGACTCTTTTGGAAGCCGTACAACCTAGTGCTGAGCTATTTACGTCTGATACAAAATAGATAATACTGAGAGAAAATCAGAACTGCATTGCTATGATGATGGTCAAAAGGAGAATTCAAGAAAGTTTAACGAGAATTTCTCAAAAGCTCAAGACTTATGAAAACTCAGTTCGATTGTAATGCTTGCTGGATGCAGTTCCATAATCCATCCGTGTCAAGTCGCTTTGTATTTTGAGCAGCCACGCCCACTGTCCAGTGCACTGAGTTATGAATAGTAGACTGTTGTCATTTTGTTGTTATTCTTGTGTGTCTTGCCGAGCAGCACAGCTAGAAAATCGATGTAACTGTTAAAGTGATCACATGAAAAAGATCACCTGAGATCACACAAGGGCGGGCATGTCACACTGGAAACGATGGTCCTACCTTTGTCCTAAACCCGGTAATTAGCGAACAAAATTTGCACCACCTTTGTCCCAAAAACTGGTAGTTTTTGATGACAAATTTCCGATGTTATTTTTCATCAATTTGGTGGAAAGTTTCAACATGATCTATCATTGACGATGTTTGTCCCAAAATCAGTAGTTTCGACCAAATACAATTTTTCGAAAGCAAGTGGTGATTATAAATATGACAGTACAAGTGTCCCAAAACCGGTTGCCGGACAATGATAGGACCACTTTGATGATAAAATTTGAAATTCTGGCCCTTTTTTCGGAAACTTGCCGGACAAAGGTAGAACCGCTTTGGTGAAAAATTGGAATTCCTAGTCTTTTTTCGGTAAATTTGGCGGACAAAGGTAGAACCAGCTTACATGTAAACTTAAGGATTTTGATTTGATAGGAAGTTAAACTACTTGATCTTCCTGACAAATTGATGAAAAAAGAAGACTGATTTGAAAATTTCAACCTTTGTCCCAAAAACTGGTTTTTTAGGCAGGAAAGTCGTATTGTGTGATAAAAGAACCGGTTATTCTTTCCAATTCCTTCGGACAAACATGGGGTCACATATTTTACAGTACTTGCCCGCCCCTGGATCACATGAAACATAAATGCAATGACGCTCTCGTCAATGCACTATACGTACTACTTCCAGTCATAGGACGTTGAGGATGTTGGTCCGCGTTCTAGATCACTTGCTGTTGGGGTCACTCTCCATCGCAGAGGCTGTTTTTTGGAAACCGAGTTTTCAACTAAAGCTCTCGAAACTGCGAGGGCGCCAAAAAAGCGAGCGCGAAGCGCCTTGGCTCCTTCGCAGTTCTGAAAGTTCGGTTTCCAACAAACAGCCTCTGCGACGGAGAGTGTGTTGGGGTGCAGCTCCGTAGATCCAATGCCATCCAGTATCACTTTCATCAAGCATTTCTTATTTAAAGGCACCGTGTCCATGTAAGTAGACGACTTCGAGGGGGTATCTCGAAAACATGTGATCTTTCGTCGTTTTTTCATGTGAGCGTTGGTTTTTGCAAAGTCTTTTCTTGCAAAGCGTTGTTTGTTAGTCAAACGATTGTTTCAAGTTCTTTTGAATTCGTCAGCAGGGATTCAGCAATCTCGCCTTTTGAAATAGTGTTCTAGAATTTTCAAAGGTCCTTGTTTTCTTCTTTTGTGTGATTGTTATGAGACAGATTAATGAACATAAAGGCATGTTTTGACAAGTTCTTTTGAATTCGTCAGCAGGGACTTAGCAATCTCACCTTTTGAAATGATGTTCTAGAATTTTCAATGGTCCTTGTTTTCTTCTTTTGTGTGATTGTTATCAGACAGAATAGGTTTCCTTTCCTTTCGACAACGAGGCTCTTATTTTCATGTGATCAGTTTAAAACAGCCTGCCCTAAACCAATCAAATTCTCGAACAGTTACATGCATGTCAGCATCGTGTCAGCAGTTTCAACTGTTCGTGCATGCAATTTATTGATATATGGACACACTGCCTTTAAAGACCCTTTATTGACCAGCATCCTTTGCGGCCTTCGATTGCTGTTCCCCACAGCTTCGACCCGTTCGTTAGAGTTTCTGACATCCAGAAACTATCGTATTTGTAATCCATCTTAATCTTCAACTGAAATCGCGTAAATGGTCAACAACTTATATCAATAGTCTCTTTGGTTCATAAACAATGTATTTAAGCAGGTATTTTCGTACTGCATAATCGGAATTGTGGGAATTAGACGAAATAATTTGGGTCACAATGACTGAGAGAATGTTGAGAAAGTGGAGAGAAAATTATCTTATTTACGGGAAAGATTGCATCTGAGATCAAATATATTTCAATTGTTTCTTATGATCAAGCAATAAACTCATCAAATAAATGCATTCGAAACGCAAGGATTAAAACAGAGAAATGTAATGAACTGTACAGACCCCATTGGATTGGACTCCTTCTTGTGCAAGCAACAACGGAAAAATAGGCCAGAATGAGAACAGGTGGGTGAGAGTTTATCGATTCAATTTGTTCTTCTTCGTCTTCTTCCTCTTAGGAAACATATCTGCTGTTATTTTTCCAATATCCACTTAGCCTTGTGCCGAGATCTGGAAGTAATCCTTCATCAGTACTGACTTGCCGCCATAATTTGTGTGCGATCGAATGAACACTAGATTTATTACATCATCGTATCCATCACTATTGACAAAATGGCAGCAGTCTCGTTATGACGAACGATAGCTTGGACTCGTTGTAATCAGTCTGTATGTAGCCACCTTAACTTTTGTAAACAATAATATAGGCGTGCAAAGGGTGCCGGTCAGTAAAGGGTCTTTAAGCTCCAACTGGTTTGCAATCGCAATGAGAACTTTTGGAACTTCGCTGCACAGGAGCTTGTAATATAGGCATCGTGGGATTTTCATTTCATTTTATCAATATTTAGACACGAAAAAAAATCTTTCAGCGTATTTACAAACTATTTCAAAGAAAAAATTAAAAGAATGATTTGTAAATAACTTAAATATGCTGCTCTACCAAGGGGTCGTGTTTGGGTCTTGTAGGTTTAAAAGATACTTTCTAAAACCTGTTTTAAAACGAGCGATTGATTCTTCTTCTCGAATGTTGTCCGGGATATCATTCCAATTTTTTGACACCAGAGAAGTAGAAACTTCGCTTTGCATATTCTAACCTAACTTTGGGAATTTGCAGATCTCCATGATTTCTGGTTCTATTCTCTGAAATCATGGATCTTTCAATGAACTTATGGCGATGAAGATTTTCGGGACAAAGGCCATGCAGAATTTTATATGTCATGACTCCTTTGTCAAAGGAGAGCAAAGACTTTACATTGATGAGCCATCTACAGTTCCAACCGTCCTTATACTTGGCGTCCACTATTAGCTTCTTTGCCCTTGTCTGTAATCGTTGCAGTTGGGATAGTTTGGTGTTGGAAAGAGTACTCCAAACAATGTCGCCATAGCGAAGGTGGCTTTCAAAGAGAGCTTTGTAGACTTGGTCAAGTTTCCTTTAAGATGCTTAGTTCCTTTGCAGCTGGTAGTTGCTGGTCAAATTTGATACAAGGAGGACAACAACTAGTGCAGTTTGCCAGTTTAGTTATCAAGAGTTTTATGTGATATTGATCTTGAAAATCACTTTTGAGTATCGTGACTTGAAAAGCTTCGTTGGGCATTAAGCCTGTTTTCCACGAGGCGGAATTTTTCGCTCGAACTCCAAATTCCGCTCGAACTTTTTTCTGGGCATGCGCAGAGTTCAAGCGCACATAATTTTTTTGATTTGCGCATGCCGCCCAAAAGAAAAGTTCGAGCGAAAACTTCCGCTTCGTGGAAAACAGGCTTTAGCACTTTTTTAGCTGCAGCAAATCGTCAGATAAAGCCTCTTCAAAAGATGACACAAGAATATGAATGACGCAAAGTACCATTTTGTCAGTGCCACTCTGTACCAGTTGTACCAATTTGTCCTCCCAAGTGACCAATCTCCAATGTCACAAATTTGATCTCAGAATGAATGGCTACGATCCAAGACATGTCCAGGCTTCAAGTTCACCCATTTATAATTCATTTAATTTGAAAAAATTTCATTTTAGATTTCAAAAACTTATTCTTGGTCTTATCGAAAATTCTTTGAGTCAATTTTGTGGTCTGCGTTTTGTCAGAGAACATTCTTTCACAGTCACGTGCCACCACATGTCACGTGCATTATCAAAAGTAAAATGGAGGTTGTTGTGTACGGTTGGTCCTCACCTGCTGAAAGTTGATTCGGAATATTCGAAGTAAATATGGATGGTCATGTGGAACTTCATTCATTATTAGCTAACGAACAAGGTTTGGATTGTATCCCTGAACAGGAAGAAGATGAAGAAGCCACCACTTATGAGGACAACGACAGAAATGGTCAACTGACGCCAGTAATCGCTAGTAGGCCCATTCGACGGCCTGGCAAGAAACTCAAACTTGAAAAGGAAGTCGGCCTTTTTGGGAGTATATCCTTGGTTGTTGGTGTTATGATAGGTGCAGGGATTTATTCATCACATAAAGCTATTTACAAAAAAGCTGGATCTGTTGGAATGACTTTATTTGTTTGGGCGGGCGCAGGAGTTCTTGCGATGCTCAGCTCGCTATGTTATGCTGAGTTGGGAACAACAATACGACAGTCTGGGGGAGAAAGGACCTATCTTACCAAAACATTTGGAGGATTAGCCGGATTTTTGTACAGCTGGACAGCAACGATTATTCTTAAACCTTGTGGTCTTGCTGCTGTTGCAGTGTCATTTGGAGAGTATACAGTTGCACCGTTCTACTACCCGGATTGCTCACTAAATGACGACGTATTGCAGGCACAGGTCAAGTTACTTGCAGCAATCGCCATAGGTTTGTTTTTTTAATACTTCTCCGTTGGGAAATCGCATCATGATTTTACATGAAGCAAAATGGTAAGAACATTTGATGCTGCAGTTTCTTAAGGGTTTTTCTTTGGTAGATCTAGCATAGTTCTAGCATGCTGCAGCAAATAAAAAGTCCAATTTATTTGCATCAATCACTGGTTGGATTATTACTCAAATATTACTACATTATTGGGTAACCACACCATAGTGTCATTGATGGTTGTAAGAGGGGTGGGGCTATGGTGGCCAAAGGTCACCAAAAATAGTAGTGCAATCCTGATATCATGATTGCATAGTACAGCTTGTAATCAGTAAAGATTGCACTGAAGGCATTGGTAATCTCGTGCAATCAGCAAGGATTGCACTGAACAATAAACTTTATTTGTCAGTGCCATCATCACTGGTTCCAAGACCTTACCAACAATCCTGCAATTGCATTCCATGTGATAACTGTTTTGCAGGTGTCTAATAAATTGCATTCATCTTGCATGCAGCAAGCAAGCTAGCTAAGAGGCAAATGCAAAACTTCAGGACAAGCAGGTGGTTGCCACCCACCCACTGTGCTTTTTGTATACTTCTCTTCAATGCTTCTGATCTCCAGGGACATCAACAATTAATTCTTCAAACCAATGCTCATTCCCTCTAATTCCACTCTTCAATGTAATAGAATTCTAAATGATCCTTTTTGTATTCCCAGGAAGGCATTCCATTTGGAAATTGTCAAGAAGGCTCATTAACATCAGGGGCATCAAACATTTTATGAAAACTTTAGTCTTGTCTACACCTATCGGGATGTTTTTGAAAATACATCTTGTTTCTAAATTTGAAAGCATAAACCAGCAACATGTTTAAAATTCTCTTTGTCAAAAACATGCATGTGATGTTCAGAGCCTGGCGCGCCCCCTTCCCCATGCAATGGATCAATCAACACCCGTAGTCATCCTGGCCCCATCAAAGACCAAGGCAACCTAAATGCGAACCAACACTAATCCAAACACCACACCTGAGCAGCACCCCCTCACCCCTACGCACGCAAAAAACAACAAAATGTGAACGTGAACCCTCAAAGTTTGAAAATTTGGTACAAACAGGATGGCTTTGCTTGGTTTTTCTGGAACATCCCTTTCTCTTCATTCACACATACAATTTAGAAATCATTTCTGCTTTGTCCATAAAATACTTAGTGTCTCTGAATGAATTAGGATTACAATAAACAACATCGTAAAAATGATTTGTTGTGTGGATGGGGTCTAAAATTAATTTGCTATATGAAATATGCAATGGTCCTCAGTTGTTTTACTGACATCACAAATTTGTTTGGATTCAGAAATTGTTATTTTAACTTCAGTGTGAACATAGCCAAGTTCAGATTACAAAGTGATACTGTATGTCATTTTTTAGCTAGGAACAAGATGTTTGTAAAATCATGTTTTCAGTGAAAAAATAAACCTTTTTTCAGCATCTCATCTCATTCAAGGCAAATGATGCAAATCCCGGAATACAAGGAATCTGCACCATGCCTGTTTGGTGCAAATACACAGTCTATGTATTGATGAGAGCAATGCACACTTTTGGGGTTTCCACATCATATTGACACAAAGGTTGTATTCAAATATGTTTACATCATCGGGAAAATGTTTATTAATGGATTACCTACCCTAAGCAAAATATTGAGTATGTTTGCATCATGCTTCAAGCCTGATACTAACTTGTTTTTAGTATGATTTGAGTATGTTTGAAAGCTTGATTCAAGTAAGAAGTTTGCACTGCTTTGGCTAGCTTGCAGCATGCATCTTCTGAACTGAAGAAAAGTTCAATCAAGCTTGATTGTAGTATGCTTGAGAATGATTCTAGGGTCAGATTATTGTCATGCTTGATGAAGTTCTAATCATACATGCAAACTGGTAAAGGTTGTGTCAACATACTCAGTTCAAAAGCTCCTTCAAGCCAAAATCATGCTTTTGTCAAGCTTGCGTAATTCAGGGTAATTCTGATCAAGAGAAAGGACATAAAAATGACTCTTGTTCCCTAGGACTAGGGAACAAGAGAACTGTGGCAATCTTGGAGGTGCTTTGATAAGAGTGCAACTTATGCACGTGACTGACTTTGAGATTGATTTGTTGTTATCCCCAAGTTTGAGAAGGTAGAGCTGCAGTTGCATGCCTGATGATCTTTCCAATGTTTAAGGTTTTGGCTGCCCAACTATTCAGTTCTGCAGTTTGTATTTGCAACAGATTTTGTACCTCCTCTGGGTGTTAAATCTCTTTTCAAATTATCTTGATGACAGATTTTCTTCACAAGAATGTCACAAGATCTCACTTGGTTAAGTTGCTTTGTTTTGGAATTCCCATGACTTTTTGCCATTCATTGATATTTTCCACTGTGCAACAACTAAGGATATTGCTTTTATACCAGCAATAACAATAGTCAGGGAGTGCTGGGTACTGGGTTTACTGACAAAAAGTCTTGTCAAAATTTTCATGATTGTTGTCAAAAGAAACTTGACGTGCAGTAGGCCTTCATGTAAGAATCAGTCCTAAAACCTTGGAACTCCAAAAATAGTTACAATTTCCTAGCAAATTGGTTTGTATATTGCCTTTTAATTAAGTCAATTGACCATACAGGCAATGCTGGTTATGTTGTGTAATAATGTGATATCAGTACCATACCTTACATACTGCTCATGCACTAATGTCCATGGGTAACCCTCAAAGCTGGACAACCACAATAAATTGTCCAAAAATATTGTTGAAAACAGACAAATAGACATTCCAATGCAAAGTTTTTGCACAAGTATATTATGCTACTTTGTTGGAATAAGTTGCAGCTGAATAGGTGAAAGCTGGCAATAACTGCTAAATTAATGTATGATTCTCTGTTTAGAATATATGTTGTCACATGGCTACATTTGTAGCCGGGGGGGGGGGGCACTCATATATTTCTTTCTGCTCAGGGGCATGCCGCTGAACAGGGTATCATTTTTAGGATTCCTACTCCGGGACAGAGTATCACTTTTGTATATCGGGCTCCATGAAAGGGTCCATATTTTCTATAATTGACTCGCAAAATGTCCACACTTTCTGAACGATTTCTATTAAATTTCTAGGGTAGCCTACAATTTTGTATGAAAAAATTCAAGAGCAGAGTATTGTTTTAAAAATTTTACTCCAGGACAGGGTATCATTTTTGGGAATTTTACTCTGGGACACGGTGCTCTTTCAGATTGTCCAGTGGCTGGCACCTCCCCGTATTTTTGTAGACCAAGTACCCCCTGTCCCAGGTTTGTAGCCTTTGAGCTTAGTCTTATGATGGAACACCTTGTGAATAACTCATGAACATAAACCAAAAAAGTAAAGTGCTTTCTATCATAACGCTAGCTATCTTTCAGCTGTTGGGAGTGGACCAAACTCGTACCCAGTGACAATGACGGTTTTCCGTAAACTGTAATGCCTACGTTGACCCTGGAGCACCCTGGAGCCTGTTAGGCCATTCTGCGATTTGATTGGCTCTTTTTGAAACAAAAGAAGTTTCTCACCTTCAAAACCTGATGTTCAGTTGAAATGAATAACATTCAAATGGCTTTGGTTAGAATGAGTGGTGTTCGAATCATGGAATATACATTTTCAAAATGTCAAATATGGGATTCAAAAGGACCTACTGTCTGCCAAGTTATGCTGATTAATTATTCTGATCAAAATTTGCCAAAAATTTGGCAACCGGTCCCAAGGGCTTTGAGGGGATTGAGGTCTAGCTGAGGTCTACTGACAACAGCAGATACCCTTGGGAACGAGGTTGGGAGTGGACATCTGTTCTGTACCATAATTTCAAGACTGTAAAGAATTCTTGTTTAAAAATGTGTACTGCCTTTGATGCTGTAGATCCCATGCATTCTTATCAGAGTGTGAAGAATTTGTAAGGGCTCTTGGGCATTGGATTGTTTATTTGTTTTGTTTTGTTTTGTTTTTCATGCAGCATGAAATTAGGCCACCCTTGCAGACAGGGCTGCAATGCATGGTGTTTGTCTGCTTTTTCCAGAAGATGAGCACATAGCTCTAGTCTAAGATAATATGGTGATGCTGAAGCTACAGTGCAGGCCTTGTGCTACTGACATGGTTCTCCTGCCTAAGAATTCTTTGAGAATATTTTGATTTCTTGATTCTTGTTCAAGAAAATGTGCAGTCTTAAATATGGCTAAAAAATTCTGATCAAAAGGTGAAGAATTCTTGCAAATTCATTAGAAATGTATTGAGAATGATTGTACTTTCAGCTGGAAGATATGCCTGGAACGAAAATATTCGAATGTTGTATTTCGAAATGTCCACGTAGATTTTGATTATAAATATAACATAGCCTTGAATGTAATAATGTAAGACGTTGTATTTCGAACGAACATATTGTTGTATTTCGTTGTATTTCGAACGTTGTATCTCGAACGTCGAATTGAAATAACTTGACAAGTTGTATGTTTTCACTTTTAATTTTGGCAGACAAAAACTTACTTACCTTTTTTCTAGATGTTAAAGCTTATCTGGCTTTATTTGGAGCTTGGTTTTGAAGATTTGATCTTTTGCCATAGTGCATTTGCATAAATCCTTACTTGTTGTTGCACTGCCTACTTTCGACCAAGCTAACAAAGGAAGTTCTTCTGATAATCCTTGGCTTACTTTCCTGTGGAAGCCTCTAATCTTATTTCGTGACCAAACTTACCAAATTGTCTTGCGCCCTACATCCATTTTGAATATTATGCTTCTTCTCCAGATACTGAGAGATCAACTTTCTTCCACAGCAAACTAAGGACTTAGCTGCCTTTCTCGCTACAGAGACATGTTTATTGCTGTAGCAAACTGACTTGTCATTTCAATTCATATTGGGAATTGTTCTTTGTGGTATGCTGCTGCATGTTTTTTCCAGATTTCATCATAGACTGCACAACGATCTCAAATTCAGGTCCATGCTTTTAACTGTCAGTAGAGTTCCTCTCTTCCCTCTTGACCTTTAAGCTCGTGGAGTCTTTGAAACGAGAATGCATTGTCTGTCCCACGCAATGAGCTTTCCAGGGTCCTTGTAGAGTTAGGATAGAATCAGAATTTAAATCTGAGGCACTGAGGCACTTCGAAAGTGGTGTCAATCATTGATTTTTCTTTTCTTTCTATTGCAACATGCTCCCAAATTTTTATCCAGAAAATTTTACAACGTCCTTGATGGGCATTATGGATGGCCAACGTTTAGTGGGGCTTAGCCTTGCCCGAATATGATGGTTTCATGGAGATACAACTGCCCGAACAGAGCGTGAAATTCAATAAATTTTGGCTGATTAAAGGGTCTGCAGCCCTCCCAGCTCCTATATCTCATACGCCCATGCCATTGACAATTTTAGTTGGGTTGTTTCTATCTAAATCGTTTGAGGCTTTTTGGGGAGACGAGATCGCTTTGTCCAAGGAAACTACACGTTTTTTTTATAAGAAACTTGGATCAGCACTTAATACTAAAAGTTTCTTAATTTCGCATGAAAATTTCGGTGTTTTAGTAGTAAAAGTTTCTTAATTAGTTTCTTATTTTTTGGGCCTAAAATTGCGGTATTGTTCGAAGCTGAGCCTTCTTCTCGAGAAAGGGCTTCCATTTTGCATTGACATTTTTATCAAGAAGAAGCTGTGCACATCAAGGCAAAAATTTACCAATTTTGCAGTTAAAAGTCAAGAAAAGGCGAATGTACCTTTGTTAGAGAGACATAGAATAAGAGAGACATACAGAAATAAAGTTTCAGAGTTCCTTAACTGTTCTTGAGCGTAGTACTAGAGTTTCTTAAATTTTTGGGCATCGTAGTAGGGTAATACGGGGTAAAGTGAACTATTTTGGAGGTTTTTCAAGGATATCCTAAAGAGATTGTAGCTGAGGGCAAACTTTTTAACGTTGCTTTGACATTATGTCTTTGGGTCAGTTTATCAAGCAAAAATATTTTTCAGATCTTTTTCCATTGTCTCACAACAGAGCTTTCTTTGGCGACCGCTCTGCCTAGTTCACTTTACCCCAGACCGGGGTAAAGTGAACTACTCAGCAATTGTTCGATAAAACCAAAATGATGCTGGTAAAACCCGAAAACATGATTTATTTTGCAACTCTAAGGAGTTCTTCGCATGTAAAAACGAATTAAACCCAAAAATATCACAAAAGTGATATTTAGAAAAATTAAACGGTGACCTACGTTGAGAACGATCTTTGCAGATGAAAGATCGACCAAAAACTATTGTTAAAGTCACAAATTCGAGTCAGATTGCAAGACCTGAATATAATTCGATGAACAATAATGGGAATACACTTGGAAAATACTATATTACATTTAAATACCAAATCACCACAAAGAAAAACACTATTTTCAAAGTAGTTCACTTTGCCCTGAAACCTAGACCCAGAAATAAAACCAAAAATAGTTATAAATCTATGACAATTATCAATATTCTAATTTCACAGTGATTGCCATTTATCCTTTCCATGTCAATAGGTATGCTTGCTTCATCAAATCCCAACAAAATTCTTGGATCAGTAACCGCATTTTTGAATGAAGGTCAAACTTCGGCTGTCAGATTTTTGGAGGTTTTTCAGGGAGCTGGTATCAGAATATATTTCTGTGTCATTAGAGCGAAAAATTATTCTGCAAATCATGATTTTCTGAAGGCAGAATTATGAACCAAATGAGATTAAAAAGGTCTTCTTCATCTGACTTCATGTTCACATGAGAAAATAAAAAATCATGGGTAGTTCACTTTACCCCGGTCGAAGCAAAATATCGACTGGACGGTACATCTTTTAAAATATTATGTTAGCGTACAAAAATGTCTTTCTTGGCCCTTTCCTTTTGGAAAAAGTAAACACATGGTATGTGCTTCAAATCGATCAAAACAATTATAGAAATGAATTTCGTCTTGGGGTCAAAAATTATGACCAAAGATAGGAGCCCAAACCTAACAACCATAATTTCCTGAGGTTGTTTTTACTGCCTCGGGTAAAGGGATTTCTTGCAACAGCAGGAATAACTATTTTGCAAAAATGATTTTATTTTCTGTGAGCACATGTAACAAAACATTGGGCATAAATCATGTTTTATCATTGCATGTTTACTTTTGGAGAGAAGCGCGAATGTTCTGAGTAGTTCACTTTACCCCGTAGTTCACTTTACCCCGTCTTACCCTACTAGTTTCTTACAAACCAGTTTCTTATAAAAAAAACGTGTAACGTGTCCCCTCGTGCAGTGGGTTAAAGCGCATGCGCCCGTCAGAGTTTCAACCCAAAACGCTACTGCGCATGAACTTTAATCTACTGCACGGGGGAAGGCATGGGTTTCCTCGGGCGAAGCGTATCTCGTCTCCCCAACAAAGGCTGTCTCAATTACGACGGTATTTTAGAGTGTTAGTGCCAATGGCTTCTTTGTTTGTTTGTCATCTTATTTTGGATTTGAACTTATCTCTGGCTTCTAAAGAAAGTTATCCAACTCGAGTTGGCTTACTAGAGTGTGCTCGTGTTTTCAGTATACATTGTTCGAAGTGCCAAACTTTGTTAGTGAATTTGTTATTTCCTGTCATTGTGCATTTGCGATTCAAAACAGCTTTCCTCAAGGATCGAAGATGGGACCCCTTCTTTTTAATTCATAGTCCCCTTCAGATTATGTGAATGCTTGACCTTTTCGTTGATCTTGATCTTATGTATTTTTTATTTGGTAAGGAAGGGTCTGTCATGTCATTTAGACATGATTTTATGTCTAATTTGAATATTGCAACTGTCCGCAAAAAGGAGCAAATTTTCTGCTGCCAACTTATCAAGTTTGGCTTGCAATTCTTCAGCCAATTTCTGCATCTCACTTAAAATGTTGGCAACTTCATTTACTATTTCTACAGAAATGAGTGTCACATTTTCATGGACACGGACATTGCTGTCTTCGACATTATCAACATTGGGCTGTGCTTCCTGAATCTTTTTTTGCTCGTTGCCTTCCTCTGCTGTTGGCGCTGGCCTAACGAGTGGGTGCTTGCCGTACCTTTTTTGGAAAGCTCTTTCCAACTTCTCACGATTTTCAACCAACTTAGTGGCTGATTTCTCCATATCTGTTTACCATTGCTATGCAATGGGCTTTTCTCGTGTCACTTTTTCATGTTCCATGAGAGCAAATTTTTACCATTTTCTTCTGTAAATAGCAGACACAGGTTGACAACTTTCAGCACGGAACACACACAACTCTGATCACAACACGGCGAAGTTGTCCAAACTTTGCAACCAGCCAATCAAAACGCAGCATTTTCAAGCCACGTGCGCACGGGAAATTATCTTGAAAAGGTGGATTGTAGGTAGCTGTGGATCGTGTGGCAACAACGGCCTTAAGCCGTCATTTTCACTGTCTGATTTTCACAGTGAGGTCGTGTTTCAGATTCAGCAGGGCCAATAAAGCCAACAGGCCCAACGCCAACGGGTCATCCGTCATATGGCTCTCAGAGTATCTTGTAAAGCCAAATGGAGCAGCCTAATCTTGAAACGATGTAACCCTATAATGGTGTTATTTCTTTCTTCGCCGCCTTTTGATCCATGGTCCTCTTTCATATTGATCATTTATTTGCGCGTGAGTCCTTATTTCGCAATGTTATATCTTCTTTATGGT
Organism: Aurelia coerulea; assembly: GCA_039566865.1. NCBI lineage: Eukaryota > Metazoa > Cnidaria > Scyphozoa > Semaeostomeae > Ulmaridae > Aurelia > Aurelia coerulea. The sequence continues at coordinate 25,470,947 of CM076948.1, read as the reverse complement.
TAAATGACCGCATCTTGACAGGAATTCTTTTCAGAATGTGCTGGAAAATTATACACTGTACAAAGAAGAGGTTATGTATGTTATTGCCTTTGTCAGACTATTTTGGAACGTGTTGTATTACTATTCAAAGCTTAGATGCCCGGAGACAGGGTTTAAGGTATTTAATATGTGGTTGGTGTTGTCTGCTCTAAGTCTGCTGGTGTGATCAGCTAAGAATCTTGTGACAGTTGTGAAACCTCTTTAACTTCCTTGTGTGAGAGGGTAGTCCTTGCATTGAAACTGTGTACTACCTCGCAGACACGGTGCTAGGAAAGAGGCAATGACGCTTACCATAGAACAGACTGAAGAATTTAAATATTACTACAACCTAAATACAGGTTCTCCAGGAAGTGAAAATACTGAGACAAGAATGTTCATACATTCTACTCCAACTGAAAGCGAGACTTGATGATAAAGAGGCCAGAGAGATTATCCCTCTTCATACTACACTCCACTCAAATAGGTTTTGAAGAAGATAATTTGTCGATTATTTTTTAAAGCGAATGAAAACGGAGTGAAAAATGAAAGTGGAATATTCCATTTACTTTGTTTGCATAATATAGTGGAAGCAACGTGGCATGTCCGCAATATCCCTGTTCACTAACTTTGAAGGCGGACATTAAATAGGTCACGCGATTAATTTCAAAGTATTTTCGTGCCTTTTTTGCTTTCGTTGGTGTTAATGGGCGTAGCCAACAAGCACAACCTACGAACAGTGCAGAAAACTAAATAACAATGTTTGTTTTGCGTGTAGTACGTCGAAGGCATCTGTGATCAAGTATTTCTTTAAAAAACGACAATGTAGCTACTCAGGAAGTTATAAATAACAACGTTTCGAGCTTTGCTCTTCACCAGTGCAGAAAGCTGTTTAGGATTGCCTTACCTGCCTAACAGATATTGGTATATGGCTCACGGCCAGGTAAAAAACTCGGAGATGTCGGAGATGTCGGAGATGTCGGAGCAAAGACTCTCCAACGTTTCTCAACTCCGACTTTTTTACCTGGCCTTATATGCTCTACTAAAAAAGTCGGAGATGTCTTATCTCCGACGTTTCTCAACTCCGACTTTTTTACTTGGCCCTATATGCTCTACTAAAAAAGTCAGAGATGTCTTATCTCCGACGTTTTTCAACTCCGACTTTTTTACCTGGCCTTATATGCTCTACTAAAAAAGTCGGAGATGTTCAGAGATTGCATATTATATAACTCTCTACAATTCAAATTCTCTTCATTCGCCGTCACAACACTCAATCAATAAGAAACTAGGCCCTGAAATTTGTAGTAACTTTGTCTTAACGTCTTAATTTATCACTATTCATTGTGGACGGTAAATATAGTTCTTTGAACCGAGAAAATAACGAGAAATAAAGAAAACGTAGATAAAAGAAAGCATATAAAAGTGGCTCAAGCTACCTGCAATCGAATCCTGGACTATCAAATATCAAAACTTCCCGTTGAAATAGATCATTTATCCATGATTTTCGACGGGGAAACAAACATTTCAACGGGGAAATAACAGAAACAAGGCAGGGAAATGTTGCAACTCAAACTTAGCGGGGAAACACATTTTTTGGCGGGTCATCCTTTAACCTTGGCGGGGCATCGTTTCAGCGGGGTCGTTACTGGGGGGGGGGGGGGGTGTATACAAGGAACAAGTGAAAAATATAATGAAAGAAAGTGTCTGCTAGATTGCTTTTCAGATTGCTCTTACTAAAAATGACGTTTTTCAACTAATTCTTGCTATAAAGTTTCTTATCAGTTGTAAATGAAACAAAAAAACCTGTCAAATTCACCCATTTCAATTGTTAAAAGACATCTCCGACCTTTTTAGTAGAGCATATAGGGCCAGGTAAAGAAGTCGGAGTTGAGAAACGTCGGAGATAAGACATCTCCGAATTTTTTAGTGGGGCATATAGGGCCAAGTAAAAAAGTCGGAGTTGAGAAACGTCGGAGATAAGACATCTCCGACTTTTTTAGTAGAGCATATAAGGCCAGGTAAAAAAGTCGGAGTTCAGAAACGTCGGAGAATCTTTGCTCCGACATCTCCGACATCTCCGACATCTCCGAGTTTTTTACCTGGCCGTTTGGTTACAGTATTTCATCAAAATTCAGTTATCAAACCTTTATCCGAATTCGGTCTTTTTGGATGTGGGTTTCGGTTTTTGAGCAATAAGATTTGGACTAAACGTCCCTAAAATGTTTAGACTGTTGAAATGTTGTTTTCAATGCAAGCGAATGTTTTCTCATATAATCCCACACAACGTTTCTTCCCTTTTTACAGAAGCAGCGATGTTAGCAGGGCCAGCCAATAAGGGTGTTCTGAAGAATTGAAGAATACATTTCACACCCTCCCAGGCAAACAGATTTGCTGTCTTCGTTTATTTAAATTTGATTGAGTGCGCTCAGAGGTGTGAATCCTATTCATTAGAAATGTGAATCGCTTTGTCTTCTCGGAGACCTAATTCTTTTGTTTACAAAGCTCACCTCTGCAAGGCCAGCCCTAGGCAGCATAGGTTCCAAATCTTTAACTCAGCGTAAAAAGGTGGGTGTAAAATTCAATGACCTATTTCTTCTGATTGAATGGCTTGAAAGAAACTTTAGATACTTATCTATAATTCTACCGTTGGACTTTCCAGAAATTTTGAATATTTTTCAAAATCACAGCGTATTTTACATTTCAGCTCATTTTAGGATGTGACGTCATCAATTTTCTAAATAAAAAACCAGATGAGTGACAGACTTTTGCTTGATACCATTTTGTAGGCATCCATAAACCATGGTTCTCTTCGAAATTACTTCATGTTGCGTCAAATGGTTTAGAAATTACGATGTTTTAAATTTTTTGAAAATTTTTCTTGAATTCTTGAAAAGAAGAAAAACACTCTAATTCTGAAAATATTGAAGATTTCAGAAAAGTCCAACGGTAGAATTATAGAGAATTAGCTATAGTTTCTTTGAAGTCATTCAGTTATAAAAAATAGGTTACTCAATTTTACACCAGCCTTTTTAAAGATTTGGAACCTATGCTGCCCTAGGCCGGCAAAGGCAAATTTTGTATAACAAACGATTCGGGATTCGGGGATTCAGGTTTCCGAAAAGACAAAGCGATTTGCCTTTCTGCAGAATAGATTTAACGCCTCTGAGTGCACTCAATCGAATTTAATAAACAGAGAAAGCAAAGCATTTTAATCAGCTGCGTTGAAGGTGTGAAATCCATTGAGGCTGCCGAATCACTGCCTTGTACCTTGAACATAACGGTGTCCATTGTTTTACAAAGTTCACCGTTGTTCCTTAGGCCCTAAAAAGAACATTTCTAAGGTATCTAGAGATTCGAAGTTCTCTTGAAATTGATTGTTTCATTCAACTTCAGAGTTAATGTATGTAAGTTCTCGTAAAGGCAAAGGCCTAATACAAATGTTCTATAAAATGAAAATAATATCCGAGATAAAAGATGGGGTGTTCTTACAGAGGGTCGTGTTTCAGGGTTTTAATTTTCAGCTCGTCAAGTGCGCTTTTAGTTCTTTTTTGAAGCGCCCGAGTGTTTGGATTTCTCTAACATTAGCTGGGATTAAGCAGAGTAGAAAAATCTTATTTTAGCCTGGGGATCTGAAGATCCTTGCAGTTCCTTATTTCATAATTTGAGTATGCAGATGTATATTGGTTTTTATCCCAAAGGCTTTCCGGGCTCAACTTGTTCAAAATCTTATATGCCATCACAGAACGATCAAGTTGAATGAGGTTGTCAACACTGATCACTTTGTGATTCTTCTGCTGAAAATTTTGTTGCTCTCCGTCGTTTTTGCTGGCTGTTGTTTTCCTTGTCTAGCGCCTTCAAGTTTATTACAATTTCTACTACATCGTAAGCAAATTCGAATCTGACGAGCGAAATTCCTTTCCTTGTTTGCTTTTTTGCGATTTATTTCAAGCTTCTCCTCATTCATGGTCAGGCGAAAATATGCGGGACTCATATCAATATTTGCGTATGATCATTCGGGGTTTTAAGGGAGCTTTCCTTTGGCTAATGTAATATTTTTAATCATTTGCCAGTGAGATCTCACCAGATAACAAACTGCTCAAACATTTTCTTAAAGATGTTGTAAACGGATAGAGTTCGCTATCAAGGTGGTCGCTGGAATTGAATTGGAGAATAAGCGAAATTAACTCATGGGGCAAGAAGGAATATTCTTGGATACATTGGCTTTTTCACACGAGAACATGAATAAAGCGTCTGAACGAAAAAGTCAAACTGAAACCTTTTTTAAAGGCAATCTGTCTCATTCATAATTGGCTGGAGATTGTATAAGGGGATTAAAGATTTGTATGGCGGGATTATCAGAAAAGAATTGGAAAAGAGATCGTTTCGAATTGAACTGCATTTTTATCATGCGAAAAATTCAAAGAGTCTGGGATCTAGCTCCTTTCCTTTGTTTAAGCTTTGTTCTCTGGACCAATCACCTGCGTGACAGAGCTCCTTTAACTATACTGCCAAACAAAAGAGAGCAAATAATTCAATCTATTGGAACCAAATCAAAGTGCGTATTTGTATCCATTTCCATTACTCAATTATAGATCCTGTTAAAAACCCGAAGTTTGGGGCATACGTTTTGCAGAGGCTACAGTTCCATTATCACCGTTCCATCGTCTAGTTTTTATGTTTGAAGAATGAAAACATTATGCAGGGGCTTTTGCTCCAACCGGAAGGAATACACCTACCTACCTACATAGGTACCAAGGAATCAGGAATGTTGTAACAATGGACATTATTTTTGCACACAATCGAAACAATCAGCGAATCATCTGAGGTATTTTTTTAAACAGGAATGGTGCTTGATTGCAGGGACGTAGGAAGCATCTCAAACTTGGAGGGGCACGACACTTCAAGGGCACTTTTTTCATTTAGCTAAAGGGGCACTTTCTGAAAATAAAAGGGCACTTCTTTGTTTATTGCAAAATCTTGAGGAGGCACGTGCCCCCAGTGCCCCCCCGGTTCCTACGTCTCTGCTTGATTGTTTCTTTCTTGCGGTGAAAATTGCCACAGTGCATTTGCAAGTCAGTCAACTTTTTCAACTCCAAAGGACTGTGCGTAGATTTGGAATTTGAGTGTCATTACCATCATACTTAAGACTGCAGGTAACGTTTCGCTGCATAAAGATATCCTTACATGAAAGGCGGATTTAGATCGGATTTTGCCAGTAGACGAGAATTGGAAGCTGTACACAATTTTTTGCATGTTAACTGTTTGCAGTGTGAGGGAGTGTGAGCAAGTCTGAAGCTGAGCACAGAACAAGTTGCCGCCCGCCTCCAGTGTGAATGGAGCTTCATTGTCAAGGAAATAGCGCTGAATGCCTAAACAAAGTAGGAAATCAAATTTCAGCACCTTTCTCTTCTCCGATGTCCAGGCACACATCGGATCTTGCAAGTAAATCCCAAAGAAAACATCTTATTACCACACAAAATCGATGAATACAGTCGGAATCCACAGTCAAGATTAATTTACGTGAGAACAAAATAATAATCAAAACAAGGCCCTTTACTTATTATGCACATACTACTCATTTATCAAAAGGGGTCAAAGGCCTACCTTTTGGCATCCCGGTAGGTAAGTCGTGATTTCTATGAGTTTTTGAGAGCGGCTTCTGTGGCTCTGTGGCCGTAACCGAGGGTTCGGCAATGAAATGGATCAGTCGTCTCTGGACGGAAATGTCGGGGTTGGGAAGGGGTGACTGCATCCCAAATTCTCGCCAAAAAGTCGAGGAACTTCGCAAAAATAATTAATTTTTGGGAAGTTTTTGGCGTGAGTCGGATAATTGGGCCATTTTCTCAGCGTTTGCCCCCCGCCCCCTACTCCCTACTTGAAATCTGAATTTCCACAACTGGCGTTCCACATGGAGAAAAGGGATCCTGCAATCATCATCATCATCATCATCATCATCATCATCATCATCATCATCATCATCATCATAATCATCATAATCATCATTAATTTATTTACAAAGTAGGCTGAAACAAAACCATAGCTAAAATTACAGCTAATTAAGGCCTACTTATTTACAAAATTTACAATCTAATCTGAAAATAATATGTATATGTATAATTACAATAATTTCACTAACTATCCTGTTATGAACCCAACCTGTTGTACATATGTTTTGCAAAGCCTACAGTTGCATTTATCACCATTCCAGCACCTTTTTGCTTTTTGAAAATTTGAAGGGTGCTGGAGTCTTTTATCTCGTGTGGTAGCAGCTGCCACATTCTAATGCAATGCAATAGGATGTTACATAAATAAAACAGTTCAGGGCCTGCATCGCCTGCATCACTAATTCAAGCGAATTCAAGGCCTATTATACTTTTGCGATAAAGAGACATATAGATTATCCTTGAAATATGAACAAAAATCTGCAAATTGATTTTATTTGGGATGTTGAATGGATGTTGAATGGATGTTGAATGGATGTTGAATGGATGTTGCATTAGTAGCCTGTTCGCAGCCCCAACAATACTGCGCCACGAAAACTACAAAGTTTGTCTTTGTGTAAAATTAGACTCAACGAGCTCTCGTGTGCGGCTAGCTCTTGGCCAGAGCAGCCCCACTGCCAACTTACTTTGAATTGAATACATAGACTTGTTCATTTGCTCAGCCTTTTGCTTTGTTGACTTTTTTCCTTCAATATCGCTTTGAGAAGGAGATGCAACTAAGGTTGACATGGCAATACATCCTTTGTTGACATGTTGCCTTCATCTGTTATTAGCTGCGCAAAAATCTCTCTTGGCCTAGCCAGTGTTGTGCAGGCCCGTAGGAAGCGGGGGAGGGCAGGGGGGCTCAAGCCCCCCCCAATGATTTTTTAAAACAATGGTGCTACGTCACATAACTTGATTAGATGTATTGTTCTCTATTGTTTTAAGAACAATTGCTCCCCCCAATCCGAAAGCTTCTTCCTACGGCCCTGTTGTTAGCCTACGTGTAGACCCCCCCCCCCCCCTTCTGTTGTGTGAACAGGAATGATGAAATCAGATGTCACTTTGGGGATCTTTGCAGATCATAACAAATGAAGCATAATTGAGGAATGGATCTAGTCGTCCAGTATTAAATATAGACCAAGAAGGTGATAGATGGAATTAGACTGGGCGAGAGACTGGGAACTTTCTTCGTTGCAGTAGCCTTTTCCCCAAGCAAGGGCCGCTGACGCGCGGCTTTATTTGTGTGCGGTCTGTAGCCGCTGTGGTAGCCGTAGTAGACACTTAAATACATGCTGGCAATTTCGTAACAGTATTAGCTGAAATAGCTAGCTGAGGTTACTCGTTTCAATAAGAGCCTGGCAGTGTGGAGACTTAGTGGTAGAAAGAACTTCACGATTGATATCATATACCACTTGCTGTACTGCAGAGAGCGAGAGACTGCGAGAGTAAATGTTGTGATTGCAGAACAGGAAGCTTGTGATTGCAAAAGGAAATCAAGATGCCTACAAATTATTCGTTCGAAGATGCACCTTTTGACAAAACTACCAAAGAACCCGTTACAGTGAGCAGTATCTCATTAGCAAGTGGGAACCAGCCTCAAGGATGTATCCCAGCTTTGAAAGAGACTGTACGAGTGACAACAAAGCGCACAGTCGGACTAATTGGAGGTATCTCCCTCATCATTGGTACTATGATCGGATCTGGCATTTTCGCTTCTGCTGCAACCGTCGCGAGGAAATCTGGGTCCTCAGGAATGATGTTGGTGACATGGTGCGGTGCAGGGCTCATTGCGACATTTGGTGCACTTTCATATGCTGAGCTTGGTACAATGATCCCAACATCTGGAGGGGAATACACGTATCTAGGCAAAGCATTCGGGCCTGTTGTTTCGTTTATGTTTTCTTGGGTTTCAGTGATTGTTTTGAAGCCGTCCTCTATTTCTGCTATTTGTTTGGCTTGCGGGAATTACATCATCGAGGCTTTTTATCCAGACTGCACACCAGAAGGTATCAGTAAAGAGGCTCTTTCGAAGGTTGTCGCTGCATTTGCAATTGGTAAGTTATTATCGTTTCTCTATTGGAATTAGAGTAAAGAGGGCATAAGCGTGAGCCATGGCAAAATATTAAAAACCAAACTTTCGCGCGAAAATCCGCCTTTTAATAGTTCAGAAATGTTGGTAAACATTGGAATTTTTATCTGTCAGCCCCCCTAGATTTTATTTTATTTTATCTTCCGTTTGTACCAAAGAAGCTTATTAGAGGAAGTATGCTCGAGGTTTGAATGAAGGGGGGCTGACAGGTAAGAAATATGACATTTTTTGACAAGTAAAGGATGAGAGATTTGCAGTCATTAGAGGATAGAAAAGTGTAAAGATTGTAATTTTCTATTCATGAGAGGGACGTTGAAAGGATTTAGAAGAAGGAGAGCCGGGAGTGAAAAATGAGTCTCTTGGTGTTTAACAGGATGATGATTCACAGTCCCTGGAGAAACGAAGCTCATTACCAAAGAAAATCACAGTCCCTGGAGAAACTAAGCTTATTATCAAAGAAAATCGATGAATGCAGTCGGAATCCACAGAACAAAATAATGATAAAAACAAGGCCATTTATTTATTATGCATCTAATATTCATTTATCAAAAGGGGTCAAAGGCTTACCTTTTAGAATCCCGGTTCTGATTGTTAAAAGGTGAGTCGTGTCTGGTGTGCTCACAAAAAGAGTGAACAGTGGATTATACGGCACAGAAGTACTATTGTAAAGAAACAAGATTCGGAAAGGAGGTTTCATCAATCCTTTTTGTTTTGCTAAGAGCTTCTTGAGCTGTATTGTTGAAATGGGTGAACATTGCGTGTGCTTTGAGCCTTTTGTAAGTGTATGAAGATTTTGATCCCAAAGTTACAAAGTTGACTCTTTCTGCTATATAATCTTATGAACCGCAAAAACAATTAATCACTATGGTTAAATGCAATGAATATATGTAGGTTCCGTTTTTGTTCCGAGTCTGAGGCTTTTCTATTTATTGCAAAGAGACCTGCTGGTCCCGGAAGTATTTTGGTAAGTAGCAACAAATCGCATCAATTTGCGTATGGAATTTTGCGTGGTTTGCGGAGGTTTGCGGTGAAGGGCGATGGCCTTGAGGCAATTTGCCAGACCAACATCATGTAACTCATTTTTTTGCGTAGATTCCGAATCCGGATGTAGCTTGTGCGTTTAGGGGGGTATTTTCAAGATAAAGGGGGTGAAAGGCCAACATGCATAAAGTGACCTAATTTCACTATATTCTGCTATTGAACGTTAAAGACAAATTCAGTTTTGTTAATGCCTGGTGATGTATCAACTTTCTGGTAAATTGTGCCTTTCCCGACATTGGGGGAGCAGGAAATTCCAGGGGGGGGGGGTAACATTTTTCATTATCATTTCTCTCCTCTTGCTCAGCTTTAGACAATAAATAATCAAGAAATTTTGTCATACCGTTTGGTTCATTCAGTTCCTTCTTCCGATGCGGTTGTCAAGGAAATAGCGGTGAGTGCCTTAACGAAATAGAAATTCCGATATCAAAACCCGAGTCAAAACCTCTCAAATATTCAGGTACACGTCTGATCTTGCAAGTAAATCGCAAAGAAAACAGCTTATTACCAAAGAAAATCGATGAATACAGTCGGAATCCACAGTCCAGATTAATTTACGTGAGAACAAAATAATAATCAAAACAAGACCTTTTATTTATTATGCACATACTATTCATTTATCAAAAGGGGTCAAAGGCTTACCTTTTGGCATCCCGGTTCTGATCCTTAAAAGGTACAGTAAGTCTTGATTCTTAAAAATGGCCTATTAAAAAGTGTCGGAGAAAGTGGACCCGAGGAAACTCTTTCTACTTTCACTGTGCTCATAGAGAGGAGTTTGCATAACCATAACGTAAGGAATTCATTCATAGTCATGCTGAAATGATTCATAACCATCGCCATCCATCACTCCTCTTGCAGAAATAGAGAGAATTTGCGACATGTTGTAAAAACCGGACGTTAAGACCCTAGGATCCCTGAGACCCCTAGGACCTTTAAGTACTAAAATGAAAAGGACCCTTAACACCAGAGGGCCATGATCAGGAAGTTGTGCATCATTAGCTTCCCCTTTTCCATCCCATGAACTTGCACCCTTTCAAATCAATACCAGGAATCATGCAAAGGCTTCATATCATGTAGAAATACTATTTTGAGTTTCTCCTATCATATATTGTGCTATTTTGAAAACTTTCTGCATGATTAATTGGTGTTCTGGCGTTGGTTTGAACAAGAGAAAGTTTGTAGGATGAAAGAGGGAGAGCTCATACGATACGCAACGTCTTGTTTGACAGCTGGTCCTTTTCATCTTTGATACCCAAAGGTCCTAGGGGTTTCAAGGGTCCTAGGGTGTTTGGGTCCGGTTTTTACAACATGCCCATGACAGAAATCACAATCCTTTGTTAGTAGCTGTGGTGGAGTAGATCAGGTGCCAGATACACCCCAGATACACAACCCACTTCCAAGATGATAAATTAGTTCTAAGAAATAGTTAGGGTCAGACGACATCTACAATCATGGACATAAATTATGAGACAAATTAACTTTTTCTGATATATTGAACCGTTCAGCATCCTCTCCCCCCGTTCCCCCCACAATCAATGTTGAAAAATCCGAGAACCTCCCTCGACACGTCACCAACATTGAATAAGGGGGAGGGGGGATCTTCAATAGTCAGATCTTAAATTTTGAATTTGTCTCAAACTATTTTGTCCATGATTGTAGATATGCAGTTGGTCTTTCGCAACCTGTTTTTCAGGTATATCAGGTTCACCCTCGTTCAAATCATTCAATGACTCAATTGGACCTCAGTTCCGTGTGTTGATGTGTATTTATTTCTGTGACCACAATCAAACGTCCTGTGAATGACTCAGCAGGGGAATGTGTACGGATATGGCAAGCGAAATGCACAAGAATTCGAAAAACCTAGTTTATCGCCGATAAACCCACTTTTTCGATCGAGAAACTAGGTTTTTCACTGATAAAGTAGGTTTATCGATCGATAAAGTGGGTTTATCGGAGATAAACCTAGATTTTCGATCGATAAAGTGGGTTTCTCGCCGATAAAGTGGGTTTCTCGCCGAGAAACCTACTTTATCGATCGAAAAACCCACTTTATCGACCAGAAACCCACCTTTTCACCGAGAAACCCACATTATCGATCGAAAAGTTAGGTTTTCATCGATAAAGTAGGTTTCTCGATCGATAATGTAGGTTTTTCGATCGATAAGATGGGCTTTTCGATCGATAAAGTGGGTTTATCAGCGATAAAGTTGGTTCCTCAAGCGAGAAAGTGGGTTTTTCGATGAGAAAAACGTGGTGTTCCAGAGCCGGGTGTGTACGCATAATATTACAAACAGATCGAGTAAAGCATGTTTGCATTGTTGGAATATTTTGAATATAGATTCTTTTCAGCTCAAGCAAATGATAGAATTATCCAAATTATGAACAATTTACAGTCAATTTATCTCGTAATTATGAATGTATAGGACCACAGCGTTTCAAATACGAGTATACAGTTGCGTCACCTGAAGAAAATATCCCCCCTAAAAATATCCTGTAGAAAATATCCTTCCATTGCCGGTACTTGGAGGGGTTTATCATTGTGAGTATCAAAATGATGGCGAACAGCAATGACGATGATGATTTTCAAGACTTGCTATCAAATGCGAGCTTACGGCATCTGCAGCTTTTCCAAACGAGAAACCCACTTTATCACCGAGAAACCAACTTTATCACCGAAAAAACCCACTTTATCGATCGAAAAACCTACTTTATCGACCGAAAAACCTACTTTATCGATGAAAACCTAACTTTTCGATTGATAATGTGGGTTTCTCGGTGAAAAAGTGGGTTTCTGGTCGATAAAGTGGGTTTTTCGATCGATAAAGTAGGTTTCTCGGCGAGAAACCCACTTTATCGGCGAGAAACCCACTTTATCGATCGAAAATCTAGGTTTATCGCCGATAAACCCACTTTATCGATCGATAAACCTACTTTATCAGTGAAAAACCTAGTTTCTCGATCGAAAAAGTGGGTTTATCGGCGATAAACTAGGTTTTTCGAATTCTTGTGCATTTCGCTTGCCATATACGGACCCATTCATTCAATGCAAAAACTTGATAGTAATTGTGGTTACTAAAATGATATACTATGGAGGAGGCGGACGCAAAGAAACGGACAAATTTCTGATGTTCTCGGCAGTTTTTCTGTTATATACAAGGCTTGCAACAGAAGGAGGTGACACATTGATTTACGTTATTGTCTGTTAACAGGGGTTCACTAAGTTCATTCAATTCACGAAACATTTGATTCATTTCTTTTACGCTAAATGATGTCCCAGACCAAAAACACAAATATAGACCGTTCCTGTCAATCCTGTCAATATTAGAAATAACCAAAAGTGTAGCTTCTTGACGACATTTTTGAAGACAGATAATTAATTCCCCTATGAAGATGAAGACAAGTACACCGTTGGCACACAAAAAAATTCGATCCTATTTATAACAGGTTTTAGAAATAGTCAAGTACTTCCCACTCTTTTGCTCCTGATCATTTCAGACAGCCGCAGAGGAGAGATTTTGCAATCATGTCTTTCCTCATTTTTCACTATCCCCAGCCGCCCGTACGGTCATAGAAATTTGAGTGTGCCAAATCGCAGCTCCAGCAACCCTTAGCTTTTCAAAAATATCAAATTTCTTTCCCTCTTGTTCATGGCCTCAGTTGATTCGTCGGTATTAGCTTGTTCAGACATATTGTGAACGCATTGTTGAAAAGTCACGTCGTTTGTTTATGAATGCAACTGTTTTAAATCTTTAAATGCGTTAGGAATTGGTTCATAACTAGTGAATACTGTCTTATTCGGCAGTCTAGACGTTGCGCAATGAAATAAAGACGTCCTTTCAGCCTCTTGAAGCATCAAACGTGTTCTGGACATTGGACCGAAGCTCTCCTGTATCCTTCTGTATTGGCAAAGGCCTATTGCCGTTAGTCGCGTGAAGATTCCGCTCCACAAGTGAAAACATGCCGAAGTTTACTTTCGAAGAAGCAGTGGACGTTAAAGGGCTCGACAACTTGGCTTACAGCTCAGTATCTCTCACAAGTAAAGAACGATCTAAAGATGAAATCCACAACAATGACAATTTATTTCTTGACAAATCTAAAGATAGAATCCACGGCCGAGAAAATCTATCTCTCGCAAGTGAAGACAAGTGTAAAGATGGAATCCACAGCCGAGAAAATCCTGGTTATGTCACGACACGGCGCTCAGTTAATCTGGTTGGCGGTATTTCAATAATCATTGGGACCATGATTGGCTCAGGAATATTCTCATCAGCCCAAACTGTCTCTGAGAAATCTGGCTCAGTTGGGATGATACTTGTGACATGGTCTGGTGCAGGGGTGATTGCCATGCTTGGTGCACTTTGCTACGCTGAACTTGGAACGCTTATCCTAGAATCGGGAGGGGAATATGCTTATTTGTCCAAGGCATTTGGACCGATCGCCGGGTTTACATATTCCTGGGCATCAATCATCGTGCTGCGACCGGCTTCTTTGTCAGCTATTTGTCTATCATGCGGAGATTACATGATTGAACCATTTTTTGGTTCAGATGAGAGTTGTTTCCCATTGGGGCTGAGTAAAGCGGCTCTTGCAAAACTCCTAGCAGCCTTAGTTAATGGTGAGTCATTATACGAACCTAACTTTTGATCCATGCAATTAGAAGGCTACCAATACCGATTTATGCACTTGCGCCACGGATGAAATTGTACAGGGGCTGGCTGGCCTTGCTGCGGCTGAAGCGCCCCTTGTTTTCAGGGCTGGCGCCGCTCGTGCTGAAACAGACGATGAGGACCAATCCGCTCTGCTACCATCCCCCCAGAATGCTGCTACCTCCAGAAATGCTAGCTATATCTAGGAACAGCTGTAGCTATGGTGGAAACTACATCGTAGTTCTTGCGTCGACAAAAAAGCAAGATAAAAAAGGGAAACAGGGAAAACAATTAAGAAACTTTAATGTGAAATTAAAAAATTATCGGTACTACAGTATCTGATGTAATCTTTTAGTTTTGTATACTAAAAAGCGAGGGCCAAATCATTCCTAAAATTCGTAAACTTTCGTAAAAAATCTTCAAAAATCCCAAAAATCTTCGAAATTTTTGAAATTTTTTGACAAATCTCAAAAAGTCTTAGAAATCTTAAAAATCTTTGAAAATGTCAGAAAAATCTCAAGAAAGTCTGCGGAGAGATCTTTGAAATCCCAAAATCTTGTACGCTATTTTTGGGGTGATTTGTCCCTCATTAAGAAAGGTGCAGCTATGATACGCTTAAACGCGGTTTTCCTCTGCTGAAAGATAATAGTTTGCGTCGGGTTACGCGAAGAACATTTTTTAATTCATTACAGTACTACCAAAATTATTTCCACCAAGAAACCAAGCCGATGCAATGTCGGATCGAATTCATTCATTTCATTCGTGTGGGAAGAGATCTGTTTAAACAGCAATTTCCTTCATCGAAAATTCACTTCAAAATGTTTATGGATACTCTCAAAAAGGTGAACTGCGTAGAATTTCTCTTGCAGCTAAATAAACTCTATTTATCCTTTCCAAGACAACGTTATAGAATTGTTACATCAGTTGCTAGCATATCTGCTTCATTCCATAGCCTATACACGTGTGTCAAATCTTAAATAGCAAAATGATGCAACGCCAGTTTGCAAATTACACGGAAAACTGTATATCTATAGGTAACAATAAGAAATTTAACGATATAGGTCGCTTTCGATTGGAAGAGGCTCGGTCAGCACCAAAGATTTATCGATACAGAAGCTTGTTTTGACTGATAAAACACAGGTTTACATTGAAAATTAGCCACCAAAGCCTACCAATCAGTGCATGCCATCAAAGGCGAGAGAGCTTTTTCTAGATCTTGTAATTCACAGGCGAAGTCAAGATTTCCTTGCCAAGAAGCAGTAAAGGCAATTGTAGGAGGAGCTTTAGACACTGACGGCTACTGGTTAGTTCGAGCCATCAAAGACGTGCCACTGGCGTAGAGCAGAGGGTGGAAGTCGTTCTAGGGACGTGGAAGTCCCAGCCGAAATCAACGTTTCTACGTTGTGCTTTGTGGTAGTGTGGCACGTTTGTTTACGACTAGTTTGCCACACGTTCTGTGTTGCTTTGGATTCTTCTAAGAGCAAACTGTATCAATCAATACGATTTGGTCAAAATGCCAAGGAAATACTCCTTTAAAGACAACAAAACTCTTAGCACCACTGAGCTGACAGGTTCTCGCGCATCTCTGAATGTTTGGAACAACTCTCAGCTTAGGTTTGCGCAGGACCCAGAAAATGATCCAGCCGGCATTAATATCAATAACGCTGGCCAGCCATCTTCCAAAATCGCTCCAATCGCCGTCTCGTCGGGAAATCTTCAAAGGCATGTGGGCCTATTTGGGGCTTTAGCTTTGATTGTTGGAAGCATGATCGGTTCGGGTATCTTTGCATCGGGCAGTGCTGTTGCTTTACGGGCCGGTTCATCTGGTATGGTTTTATGTGTTTGGACAGGCTGTGGCCTGCTAGCAACGATGGGGGCTCTTTGCTACGCAGAGCTAGGGACTGCAATTCCTGTCTCAGGGAGTGAGCATGCGTATCTGAGTTACGCCTTTGGTGGAATCGGAGGTTTTATGTATTCCTGGACTGCGGTGTTGGTCCTAAAGCCGTCCGCGCAAGCTGGGATTTGTCTTACCTTTGGAGCCTATGTTGTTGAATCTTTCGGTACCAGTTTAGGGTGCACTGTTGATAAGGCTGGCCTACAAAAGATCTTTGCTGCATTTGCAATAGGTGAGGAGCGACAGTAAAAATAATTGCATTTTACATTCAAAAGGTTTGGGAGCTAGAGGTCTTTGTGGTTTGTTGCGTTTGGTCCCAAAGAGTTTCTAATAAAATTGGGGGGGGGGGATTGGGACATAGATCATGCGATGCTAAACATCGATAGTTCAAGGAGTTTGAGAAAAGGAATTGCTGTTGATGTTGTTGTTATTGTTGTTCAGTCATTCGTTTATATAGGTGTGTATTACTAACAGATAAAAACTCATCTTTGTGCAGGATAAAGAATAAGGGCCCAAAGGATGACTTCTGTGGAGCACCATATCAGAATGTCGTTGAGATGACAAAAGTAAAGTTAACGGAAGTCTTGTTTCGAGGAGTCTGTCTTTAGCATGTCGTCTTCTTGGAAAATTCTCAAGACATGCTATACGAAGCTAATGAGCTTGCCCCCCCCCCAAGTGGTGTAATTCCACGTTGTATCATCAAGGTCTTCAACGATTCCTCCAAAGATAGAAACAGTCTGTTTTTATAAGTAGTAATATCACAGTTAGAAGCAAAAACCGTCCTCACACGAGCAAGAATACTATGACTAGGGAAACTACGCACCCTCGGAAGTACTGCCATGAATGCGACCACTGTTTGTAAGATTGGTCAATTTCAGCATGCCTTGCACGTGCCATCTCTTTGTTTGCCTTTGTTGTTACCATTTTTATGACCAACGAGAGACCTTGCTTCTTAAAACAGACTCTTTAAACTGTTTTCTTTGCAGGTTCATGAATGCGAGGTTATTAGATTGGAGTGGTAAAAAACTTGGAAAGTTGATTGGAAGTTATCATTTTCTGATGAATTTCTCTTTCTTTTCAGGTATTATTTGTTTCATAAATTGCGCAAGTGTGAAATGGGCAACGAGAATACAAGTGATTTTCACGGCTGCCAAACTAGCTGCCATTGCAATGCTTATCATCACTGGTTTAGTCAGGTTAGGCCAAGGTAAGGACTGTCCTAGGCCTTGACTGGTTTTGTTATTGTAGTTTCTTCTGGGAGGTGCAAGAGCAACGTATAGCCTCACTACATAAGGACCCTCAACTTACGCTCATCTAATTGAAGTGAATTAATGTTGTTGTTGTCGCTCCAGTCAAGGGCCTTATGGACTAACTCTTCTCAAAACGGCAAAAAAATTCTCGCCAGGAACAAATTTGTTCCTGGACCAATCAGGATGCAAGTCTTGAAATAACTTCATGGGATTGGCTGATTCTTCTTCAATTTAAACTTCCCGCCAAAGGCAAACAAAAGCGTTCGAGCTACGCGTTCGACTGAACGGCTGCAACGATCAAAATCTCAAAGTAGCGAACGAATTTACGAGATCTTTTGCGTCCCCAAACAACAAAATATCACTTATGGGTAGGATTTTTTTGCTTTAATAGCTTGAAGAAACATTCATCTAAGTACTGATAGTTTGTTTTGCAGTATAGCACTCCAGGATAACCACTTTTTGCGGCGTTTTAGGGTCGGTGGTATTGAGGAAAAAATAGCAGGTGATTTACGCCATGTCCGTTTCTGGAAGCGTAAGTCCATGAGTCGTAGTTATAGCGTCCATCAGCCTATCAATAGCGATAACCTACGAACATATAATCAGTCTAAGCAACGTATTCTAAGACCCCGTTCGCACTGTACTGGTACAACGTTAGATCTGTATCAAAAGCTAGATCTGTAAAAATTTCGAAAATCAATACGAAAAACAAGGACAGATAATGTTGCAATAGAACTTGCTACGTTTTATTGACACCTAGATACAAAGCAATTTGTGATTGCAGACAAAGGGAATTCCATGCTCGGTTGGTCAAGACATAAACAAAAACAAAGCAAGCCGCAAAAATTGCCCTGAAACCCAGGTCGCTAGCTCGCTCGTTGTGCATTCCAGAAATGGTTTTTAAGAGCAAATAGTAGCACATATCCAAAGAAGAAGGATATATCTAAACTTCTGCCTCGGGCATTTCATTTTTTCCGTGCAGAAGCTGTGCAGTTAAGTGTTTTAATTACACCTAAAAAGTACGAGAATTGAATCCCCTCCCAATTGGCTTCTGCACAAAATAAATAAAATGCCTGAGTCAGAAGTTTAGATATATCCTTCTTCTTTCGATATGTGCTAATATTTGCTCTTAAAAACCATTTCTGGAATGCACAACGAGCGAGCTAGTGACCTGGGTTTCAGGGCAATTTTTGCGGCTTGCTTTGTTTTTGTTTATGTCTTGACCAACCGAGCATGGAATTCCCTTTGTCTGCAATCACAAATTGCTTTGTATCTAGGTGTCAATAAAAAGTAAAGAGTCTTATTGTAACATTATCTGTCCTTGTTAATACGAAACATATATGCACAGTTTAATATAGATTTAAGCCCGATGGGCGAGCATGTGTGGATCTTTCAACTTTCCATGGCATTTATTGTCTTTACAGCTCCGTAAAAAACCACTCCCCCCTTTTTAATGGCCTAAAGTTTGCATCTGCAGACCGTTTTCTCTCATTCGCGTTCCTCCGAAGCGGTCTCACAGTTTCCCTTCGCAGTTTTGTCAGGGTTTTCAATGGAACTGCATTTTCATATCGCCTTTGATGTTATCATGTGATTCTGAAGTCCCAATGTTTCAGTAGTTGTTCTTTTTTTGCTCAAATGTTTTGCTCCGCTTTTGCTACAAAATTGCTCGTGCTGGGCTTGTATAATTTGCATTGTTTATATTATCAAGACTCGTTGAAGGAAGACTGCGTCTTGAAATTTCTCTTACTTACACTTATCTTTTTAAGAATTTCAGCCAGTACTGAAAGTTTCTTAAAATTATCGGATTTTCAGTACTCAAACGTTTCTTAAGAGTTTCTTAAAGGTTCCATGGCAATCTTCATGTTCACTGCATGCCCTCGTGAACATTTCAAAACAAGGGTTTTGAAGTCTGTCCGATGTTTAGACATTACGCATGTACCTACCTTTCCAGTAGTATAGTGCAGCTTCGAGCATTATACTGCAGGAAACAGGAAACACATACAACTAAAGTAAAGATATTCTAAGAGTTCTCTTCACTATAATAGATAGGTTTTTAAAGTTATACCGGGTGACCCAGAAAAAATAGACCCAACGCAATCTGTTATAGAAAAAAAAGTAAGTGGCAGATTGAAATATTTCAAACGTTGTTTTGTCGCTAAAAAACCAGCCTACATTATGAGTATTTTTCGCAATTTTTTTGGGCACGGGAAAGTTCCCGAATTAAGGATTTTGAGGAAAAGGGCAGGTTTGAATTTTTCAAAAAGGCGTCAAAAACAAGGGATCGATTTGAAGCCATTTCAGATCTTCATAACAACGAGGAGCGTGTTTCATTCTGCCTGAGAATATTTTCAAGTACCTAGGGACTATAAACTTGCTCTGAAGACTTCCGACTGTGTTACCTATTCCCAATTTGAAATGAAACACGCTCCTCGTTGTTTTGAAGATTTGAAATGACTGTAAATCGATGCCCTGTTTTTGACGACTTTTTGAGGATTTCAGGCATGCTCTTTTCCTCGAAATTCTTAATTTTGGAAATTTACCGTGCCGAAAAAAATTGCGAAAAATACTCCTAGCATAGGCTAGTCTTTTAGCGACAGAACAACGTTTGAAGAATCTCAATCGGCTACTTACTTAATTTTCTGTAACAGATTGCGTTGGGTCACTTTTTTCTGGGTCACCCGGTATTTTCCCAGGAATGGAGTTCTTAATATTTTGGCAGTCTGAGAGTTGAGTTTCTTGTAAGAAGTTTCTTATAAACAAATGCATGTAGGCTATCTCACCGAGATTCTCTTTATCTTCTCTTGGCAGGTTATGATGCTAACTTTCAAAATGCATTCCAAGGAACAACAACGAGTATATCAGATATTGGGTATGCATTCTATGGTGGCTTGTGGGCTTATGATGGATGGTAAGAAAAGATACATTTATTTGAAAGATTTTGTTGATGTGTTTTGTGTTTTGACCATTTACTTTGCTTTTTCTTCTTCTCGTGTGCCGTCTACTCGTTGCAGGTAGGCTGCTATGAATTATTTCCACTTTCCTCTATCCTGGGCTTTTCTTACAAGCCATCCATAATGCTTTCTTTCCACCCAATCTCCGATGTTGTCCATCCACATAGCCCTTGGTCTTCCTCTGCATATGTCCATAAATTTACAAGTAAGTAACAATAAACAATCAGAAGTTTCACTCTGGCAAAAGTTTTGGAAGATATACTAAATCCCCGCTTATAAGAACCTACTTTTCTGACAACCAGGCTGTAAGAGGTTCTTATTATATGGCGTTCGAAAATACGGCTCCTCGGACCGGCAACGCAGCAATTCGATTGGTTCTTGATCGGTCCGTAAAAGCCGTATTTTTCGTTCGAAGCCGTATTGGACCGGGCGTTGCCTTAAAAATCAACAACAAGGGAGGAGCTTCTTGTGTAGGCTTAGGCCGTAAGAAGTGTCAGCCAAAGTTTAGCTTATTCATCGAAGATTTCTTTTCTGTAAACTTTGAAGACAAACTTTCAATTATACACGAAGAAAATGCCAATGTAGTTAACGTTGCAACGAGCAACTACAGTGATGCACAGGATCGAAGACGCAACAGAAAAGTACGATACTATAAACAACGTTCTCAAAAGGTTCTGCCATATAATAAAGCCTTTATTAAACGATTACTCGATCCATGCTGGAAAATATTTGGACCTTAGTTCATTGTACACGGACCTCACTGCGTTCGGTCCGTACGTCAAACTGCGGTCCAAATATTTTCCAGCATGGACCTCGTAATCGTTTAATAACCGCATATTATTTTAGAGCTGATCAAGACTGATTTCAAGGGATAACGGTTCTTGTTTGAAGAGTGCCTTGCGTAGGCCGTTTTCGAATCTTCACCAATGATGTTCAGATGTTCAAAAAACGTCGATCAGATTTTCCAAAGAATCGACAAGAATGGACAAAGAGAAAACTTTTTCGTGGTGATTTGGGATCTAGAAATCGATTAGAAATCGATTAATTAATCGATACAATTAATCGATACAATTAATCGATTTCTAAATCCCAAATCACCACGAACACCTTTTCTCTTAATAGTTTATTTTGTACTGTGATTTCGTGGAGGTTGGCTCAGTAGAAGTCTAGGAAGATCGATCCGGAAGAAATCTGTAGAAATGAAAGAATCCATCTGGAGATTTACGATCAATGTGCATTTCATTTTTTACAGGAATAACTTAAATTACGTCACTGAAGAGTTAAAGAATCCACTGAGGTAGGTTCTTTTCTGCCTGATCTTCTTTATGACGTTCCAGAATCCACAGACCGTGTGTGTATGTATGTGCTTAGCTCAGGTACAATTAAAACCCAGTTTGGAATTTCATTTCGTTTGATATAGCTAGAGAATATGCCTGTTCTAAAATTTTGAGATCAGTAACTAATTTTGGTAAATTTATATTGTTATATGTCAGGAAATCCCTTTGGATGTGACTGTATATTTGTGGCCTTTTTCACTCATTTCAAAATGAAGAATTCTTTGTGAAGTCTGATTTACGTACTTTTTTTTTTTTTTTTTTTTTTTTTTTTTATTAATTCATATTTTTACACGATATCCCATCAGTACAAAATTAAACTACAAAAGTTACAAGTTTGTTTAAAAAATGAAAAATGAAAAACAAAATTTTAAAATTTGGTATTAGCTAGGATTGGATCCAGGCTGAGATCTGATCTTCCTGGGAGTCGTGTTTTAGTTAGGGTTTACTGAGCTCTTTAAATGCGTTTTCAATTTTCTTTTAAACTGATAGAGCGAGGGGATTTCCCTTATTTCGATTGGTATTTCATTCCAAGCTTTAAGCCCGGAAAGGTGGAAACTTTTTTTTTGTACACTCAAGTTTAAACTTTGGGATGTCGAGATTTCTATTGTTTCTTGTGTTATACCTAGAAATTTCATTCCTTTGACTATACTTGTTCCAGAGGCTCTCAGGGCACTGCTTGTTGACTATTTTGTGTGTCATGATAGATCTGTCAAAATAGATGATTTGATCAACGTTCAGCCCATTATTGATCCAGGGGTCCTTTATTCTAGCATTTTGAATAATGGAGAAGGCCCTGTTCTGTAGACGCTGAAGCGTTTGCAGCTTCGTGTTGGGCAGGCTACCCCAGATGACATTCCCATATCGGAGGTGACTTTCAACCAGCGCATGGTAAACCTCACATAGCTTAGATTGCGGAAGAGCGTTTTTAAGTTTTTTCAGTGCAGACAAACCACTTGCTACTTTACCTTTCAAGGATTTGAAGTGTTCCTTCCAACTTAGATTCTCGTCGACAATAACCCCTAGTGATTTAGTTTTTGTCACTCGTTTTATTTCTGTGCCATTAAGTTTCAATGGAGCCAGAGGTTCAATTTTGTTAATTCTACGTGGATGGCCGATAAGCATAAACTCAGTCTTTTTTGGATTGGCACTTAATTTATTGACCCTCATCCACTCAGAAATGTTCTGTAGCTCCTCCTGCATCATCTCGGCAAGTTCGTTAATATCTTCAGAGGCTATCGTTGTGTGCGTATCATCAGCATACATGCTCGCCGAAGAAAACTGTAAACATTCTTCAAAGTCGTTAAGGTATATGATGAAGAGAAGGGGGCCTAGACAGGAACCCTGGGGAATGCCACAGGTTACCCCCAAAGACATAGAACATTTACCATTGATTCTGCAAAACTGTTTTCGTTCAGTGAGGTAGGATCGAAACCAGCTAATCACCTTACCCTGCACGCCATACCTAGAAAGTTTTTCGAGCAGTATTTTGTGATCCACCGTATCGAAGGCCTTTTTTAAATCCAAAAACATCGCCATATTGACCTTTTGAGAATCAATGTTATTATGCCATTCATCAGTACTCTTTACTAGAGATGTGATTGTTGAGTGTAGCTTACGAAACGCATGCTGATTCTTTTTTAGCAACTGCTTCTCTTTGAAATAGTCGATCAGCTGATCATGAGCAATTTTTTCCAGAATCCTTGCAAATATGGATAGAACGGATATAGGCCTGTAATTATTCATGTCATCCCTTGCACCTGACTTAAAAATTGGGGTTACCCTTGCAACCTTCCAGATATCTGGAAAAACTCCCGCGACCAGCGATGAGTTATAGATTAGAGTAAGGGGGAGTGCGATGAATTCGGATGCATCTTTGACTAGTCCGACAGGAATTCTATCTGGCCCACTGGCTTTGCCGTTTTTCAGCTCTGTTAGTGCTCTTAAGATGTATTGAGTATCTACTGTCTTGAAATTCAACATCGTAGAATTTTTGCCACTTATTGTGGCAAGCGGGTCATCATTCGGTTCGGTTCTGATTTCTTTTGCTAGGTTTGGACCAACTGAGACAAAGTGCTTGTTAAACGCATTGGCAATTTTACTGTCATTAGTTACAAGTTTGCCTTCGCAGTTTAAGCTAGTGACTGGTACCTTAGAGGAATCTCTGTCTAACACTTTGTTAATGGTTCGCCACATTTTCTTTGGGTCGGTTTTGTTTTGTTCAATTAGACCTGAATAATGGTCCTGCATTGCGATCCGGATGGCCTCTGTAACTTCGTTTCTTAGTTTCTTATACGAAGGCCAGATTTCGGGATTGCGCCTTGCGTCCTTTTTTGCTTTATCCCTTCTCATCATCAGAGACCTTATGCGTGCATTGAGCCATGGAGCATATTCACTTTTCCTTTTTTGTTTTCGAATTGGAGCATGTAGGCTGAGAATTGCATCAAACAATTCTTGGAATACAGATGCCATCTTACTAGGGTCCTGAGAAAAAGGTTCCAAAAGGCTTTTCCAGTCAATGGCATCAAGGTCTTGTTGGAAAGCAGTTTTATCATAATTTTTCATATTTCTACTTTCAACAATTTTGTTTTCATTTTTGGTATTGAGTCTCCATGCATTTACCTTTCTAATCGCATAAACCATGTAGTGGTCTACCATAGCTGTTTCAAGCACGCCCGATTCTAGAATGTACTTACGTTTGTTGGTAGAGAAATGGTCAATCAACGAATGACTTATTTGAGACTGTCCATTTGCCCCCTTACTTATTGCTACCCTCGTATAAGCTTTGATCAGTTGCTCTATTTGGTATTCAGCGTACACTGATTGTAGCTTTTTTGAATTTGCATTTAAGGGGGAACCCCTGAAATCACAATTCGTATCACCAACTAGAATAATTTCTTTTTCATCTCTGTCAAGTTTTTTGAGAAATTCACGTAGATTTTCGAATGTTGCAGTATCTGTTTCCCCAGTGGGTGGTCGATACCAGCTAATCAGGTAAAAGGATTTCCCTTTGTTTGGTTTAACCTCAAGGCAGAGCAACTCAAGGGTGTCACTTTTTATAATTTGGAGGGGATCAGGAATTTGTTCTTTTAGGTAGATTGCTACATCACCTCCCATTTCATCCCTGTCATGCCTAAAAAGTTTGTAACCCTCAATTGAAAGAGCTGGGTCCTCAATCTTACTGCTTAACCTAGTCTCACTCAAAGCTATGATATCAATATCATTTTCATGGAGTAATACATTCAATTCGTAAAGACGACGAGGAAAATATTATGCTTTGTCTGAAATGCGATTATATTACTTAATTAATTGTTTAAATACGTGAGGTTAATATATACAAGAAATATCGTGAAATATATCCTACGAAACAACGTTCGATTCATTCATACCCATCCAGTACTATACCGGGTGAGTCAATAAAAATTCCTGGCGTTTAAAAAATGCTGCTCCCTGAATATCAAAGGAATAATATTGAAAACTGTCTTGTTTTATTCCCGATATGTCCAATTAGGCTCAGTAATTTACCCGGCTTTAATCGGCCGTTCTTTCCTGTCGATATGGGGGATTTTCTGCAGAAGGTCCCTTTCAAAAACCTGCAAAAATGAATGAAAACGACGAGAAAAGTTTTCCTTTGTTTTCCTTCCTAGCAATTGTGACACTTACGTTCACATATGTATTTTGGCCTATTGGGAGAATGGAATCTCCCTAACTAAGTTATTTATACTAGGGGGAAGACTTGTTCATTCCCTCCAACCCAAGATGATAGCACGTGCTAAAGCGTGCTCAAGTCATTGTTGCAAGGTAAACATATTAGGGAAATTTGTTCACGATTTTAGCATGTTTTTAAAGGTTTCTCGAAGGGACTTTGTTTAAGAAAATCCCTTGCAAAATGTGAACGGAGTGACCAATTTCAGTCAGGAAAAATTCTAAGAATAATTGAACACGTTAGCTATTCAATCAGATATTGCAAACTATCATTTGTTTATTCAGGGAGCAGTAGCCTCTCAAACGCCGGGCCTCTTTTTACTCACAGCATAGGTTCCAAATCTTTAAAAAGGCTGGTGTAAGATTGAGTGACCTATTTCTTTGAACTGAATGACTTCAAAGAAACTTTAGCTATTTCTCTATAATTATACCGTTGGACTTTTCTGAAATCTTCAATATTTTCAGAATTAGAATTTTTTTCTTCTTTTTCAAGAATTCAAGAAAAATTTTCAAAAAACTTAAAATCATCGTAATTTCTAAACTGTTTGACGCAACATGAAATAACTTTGAAGAAAATCATAGTTTATGAATGTCTACAATATGGTATCAAGCAAAATTTTCTCACTCATCTGGTTTATGATTTAGAAATTTGATGACGTCACATCCTCAAATGAGTTGAAATGTAAGATACGCTGTAATTTCCAAAAATATTCAAAATTTCCGAAAAGTCCAACGGTAGAATTATAGATAAGTAGCTAAAGTTTCTTTCAAGCCATTCAATCAGAAGAAATAGTTCATTAAATTTTACACCCACCTTTTTATGCTGAGATAAAGATTTGGAACCTATGCTGGGAGCAGTAGCCTCTCAAACGCCGGCCTCTTTTTACTCACCCGGTAGGTATCTAACGTAAGTTTTCAAACCTGTTTACTTTTTTTGGCTCACACAATCCCGGTTTCTTACTCGTTTAAATACCCTTCCGTTAACGAACCTTTTCTTTTCATTCTTTCAGGGATCTGCCGTTAGCAATTATGATTGGAATACCATTAGTAACTGGATGTTATGTTCTAGTCAACATTGCGTATCTGACAGTTTTGACACAAGCTCAAATTGCAACATCGGGAGCTGTCGCAGTGGTATGATGATTTTCGAATACATTTTAAATTTTCCATGAGTGGTTTAAAATCTCTAAATAGCTTCTTCTTTTTTCTGTACACTAAAATATTAAAATACAAGAAACAAAACTCAAATTTAATTATTGTTGAGGTGGAGGCAAAGAAATGTAACGTTATCGAGTTGCCTCCACACACAACATCACAAATAACCGTTTATTTCAAAGAAAACTGTCATAGTATTTTACACTTTCCTTTATAAAGATTTGAGCCCTATGCTAGAAACTCTAACGCCACTTAATCGAACTGTCTGTATCAAAATGTAAAAAATGTCGCTTGATCTAGATTTTTTTTCTTAGAATACTAGATGACAACGTCTATTACATGACACATAGGCAAACTTACTGCAGAGAGCTTTGTTCGACATAAATGACGACTGGAAGGTAATTTTACAGGGGAGATATCACATGAAAATGTCCGTGAATAAAACAATTCAAGTGGTTTGCGTGAAGAATTTTACGTTTTCGCAAATCTCACATGATATCTAATTTGAGGCAGACTTTAATTATTTCTGACATCTCAAAGAATACATTAGCCACATAGCAGGAACTAACAGTTTCATTTCTTCTTTAGACGCTAGCAAATCAATTGTATGGTGTTATGGCATGGGTGATGCCTGTGTTTGTTGCATGTTCGACATTTGGAGCTGCTAATGGATCAGCATTTACTGGTGGAAGGTAAATATCGTATCTCTCCTTTGTAAGCACATAACGTGTGAATCAGAAAATCGTATCTACTGTTTGAAAACTTAGGGGCTGCTAATATGAGAGTTTTTAGCTCGTTTGTAACTTTAGCTGGGCTGAAAATTCAGCCCGGTGTTGTAGTGCGATTACATGACAGAAGTTTCAGCCCACTTTTATCAAACGGGCTAGGATTTTCTGCTCGATCAAACGGGCTGAAAATTTCCGTATAATCGCAAATCACAATCTTTAAAGGGGCTCCGTCCTCAAAATGTAAACAAAACGATGACTTTTGGAGTTTTTTGAAAGGTGATATCACACCAGGATTTTCGTATTTTTTTCAAAATGAAAGTTGCTTGTTTGGGCATTAATCCTTGTACTTCACTAAGGAACAAACCAAACATTCATATCTTCTACGATTGCTCGGATATAAGTGGATTTTTAACGGTCGCTTTTTGGTGGCTTGGGTGAAGCCACCAAACAAACGGCAGAGAACAATGGATGAACAATGGATAATCGGCGACACGTGCGAGTTTACGGATTTGTTTATTGTTTGGCGACGGAGCCCCTTTAACCGGGTTGAAATTACTGGAGCATGTGCATACCCTTTTGAATTGATTTACCTCGCAAAATATAGTTTTCAGCCTTGGTTGAAACCACCATATAGCCGATGCAAATTTCAGCCCGGTTAAAGTTACAAACGCACAGTGATCCAGACTGTCAAAATCATGGAATAAATGCCAAAACACAAAATGTTGCAAATGCAAGAACTTTCACACCTACCATAGAGAGGACACTTTGAGCTATTCAGAACCAAAATCCGTATAGAAATCGGACTAACGACTGCAGAGAAATTGCACTTTGAAGTTGACAAAAATTGCCAGGCCATGTTTTTGTTTACATTTCCGGTGTAACACTTTTGAAATGGGCCTAAACCAACAATTTCAAATTTTCATTTCTCCAGTTGTATTCGTCCGATTTCAATAAACTTTTTTTTAAATTGACCCTCAATGTCTGCGCAATGATACAACGTATCAGTTCTATGAATTTACATCAATTTATTTGTTTATTTGGCATATATTTATCGAGGGGTATTTTTAGCAGTAGAGCTACACGAGACCCCTAAATTTCTTCTTTCCTGGTGCAAACAAAAAAAGTGAGGAAAAAAGAGTCTTAAAAACTCATTTCGCACTAAACTTCAGGTATCGATGAAGGTTTCTGCTAAAGGGTTCGTTCAGGTTCGTACAGGTAAAAATGTTATAGCTGATATAAAAAATCGAGTCATTTAGGCCCATGCATGCTATTTTCTGTCATTTTCCGTGATTAGAATGTATATTTTGTTTCTGGGTGGTTCCATTGCATAATTTTCGTTTTAATTGCACAGCTGTAACAGCGAGGGTCTAAATTCTAAATAAAAAGAAGAATTATGTCATTACCTAACAAGCATATTAGCATTTACATGGATCAAACGTAGTCTAGCCAACAAGCATTTTATGTCTACGACTTGGGGACACAAGGACTAAGTCCGAACTCCACCGTTCGATCTATTAACTATAGTTCATTTTTTCATGTTTGGAAAAAGAGTTTCTTCATGGTTTGATACAAAGAAAGTCTCATTTGTCGCTTCAATGCCTGAATTTGTCGCTTCAATGGATCGTGTCTAGCATGGGCAATATCTGGTGCAAATTTGATGAGCATCCAGACAAAGGGGCCATGATTTACTGACACAGAACTTTTTCGCAGTCTGCAACCAAAAGTTCCTCTAAATTTTCAGATGTACTTGTTCCACAAAAACTCTAATTGGATTATAAACCAAGAGGTTTTTTTTGAAGTGACAGTTTCAGTCTTCTAAATTGCAGATAACTTTTAGAATATAGTTTCAGTCTGTGCGATTCTGTGATCAGTTTCGACCTTAACCAAAAATAAATGTAAAGTTCCTTTGGATTTTTTACATTCAGCATTAGGTATTGAATAAAGAAAGATAAAGTGATAAATACACAGCCTATGGATTATAAGTTCATAACTATAAGTTCATAAAATTAATAATAACTATATAGTTTTTGTCATTGCCCACGACATGTAATGAACCAAAAGCTCAGGCTCGTGAGACCTTTTATTTGAAGTCCAAGATGAAATTTGTTTTTCAAGACTTATACAACTGACAACAGAAGTGTACATTATAGACTAAAAGCCCAGGCGAGGGGGTTCTCAAATTTCTGGTCATTTAGGCATTTAGGGGAGTTTTGTCAGAAATTCTGGAAACGGGGTATACTTTCATAATCTTGTCGTGAATTTTCTGGTACTGGGGCTTATTATTTACGAAAAATTCTGACACTGTTTTGTTTCCCGTGACTTTAATGTTAGGTAATTTAAAGTCCTGCTAATGCTTTGTTTACGTGAAACAAAAATATTGCAGTGGTTTTGCAGCGAAAATTTTTTTTGTGAAAACGTAACTCGTATTCAAAGATTAGGTATGAAAATCTTCCCTAAATTCTTGGATTGGGTCATGACAGAAATCCTTTTGCCGCACACCACACCTTCCTGTAACCTATTAGTGCAGTTTCCACGATCAAAAGATGGACCTCAAGCCCAAGCTTTGTATCTTAACAGTCATAGACATAAGATGCTTGTTGCCGTGATTTTAGTGTAAACCATGTTAAACCTGTGTACGATTCAAGTCATTTAAATGTTAATGTGATTGTTAGGTAATGAAATAATGCCTCTTTTTATTTAGAATTTAAACCCTCGCTATTAAAGCTGTGCAATTTAAACGAGAACTATGCATTGGAACCAACCAGGAAAAAATATACATTCTATCTTTGATTTTCACAGAAAATAGCATGCATGTGCCTAAATGACTCGATTTTTTATATCAGCTATAAAATTTTTACCTGTACGAACCTGAACGAACCCTTTGGCAGAAACCTTCATCGATACCTGAAGTTTAGTGCGAAATGAGTTTTTAAGACTCTTTTTTCCTCACTTTTTTTGTTTGCACCAGGAAAGAAGAAATTTAGGGGTCTCGTGTAGTTCTACTGCTAAAAATACCCCTCGATAAATATATGCCAAATAAACAAATAAATTGATGTAAATTCATAGAACTGATACGTTGTATAATTGCGCAGACATTGAGGATCAATTTAAAAAAAAGTTTATTGAAATCGGACGAATACAACTGGAGAAATGAAAATTTGAAATTGTTGGTTTAGGCCCATTTCAAAAGTGTTACACCGGAAATGTAAACAAAAACATGGCCTGGCAATTTTTGTCAACTTCAAAGTGCAATTTCTCTGCAGTCGTTAGTCCGATTTCTATACGGATTTTGGTTCTGAATAGCTCAAAGTGTCCTCTCTATGGTAGATTTGAAAACTTTTGCATTTGCAACTATTTGTGTTTTGGCATTTATTCCATGCTCTGGATCACTGTGAAACGGGCTGAAAATTCTAATATAATCAGCCCCTTATAGTGCCAATTCTGTGCCATGAATTCGTAAAATTTTTAGTTCTTAGTTTTGGTTGGGCCTCAATGTAGTTTTGACATTTACTCGTGATTTTTGGAATGAGTTTCTCGTAAGTAAATCTTGTTCTTTTCTCTCGCCTTTGACGATTTGTTGTGCAACATGATGAGGCACGGGAACAACATACATGAATCGCTGCTCTCTAGATAGAACCTTTCAGCAACCATTTCGAGTTTGAGAACTGACCATCAGGGCATGAAAACCCACCCGACCATGCGACCGGGCGGTTGCAGGAAATTTCCCATGCATAATATCCTGCAGGAAATTGTTCAAAATATAACCTATACATTCATGCTCTGATGCTGATTTGTTGGTAAAAATGGAAAGGGTAATGTATGAATTCAAGCAAAATTAACTGATCTGGATTGCTTCTCATTTACCAGTTTTATTTGCAGTTTATAACAACAAATATGACATCAGTAAAGAAATCAACTGAACACAATCATAAAACTTTCTGGAAATTTAAGTATGATTTCTCTCCGGTCGCAGGAAATTTAAGTATTTTTTCTCTCCGGTCGCAGGAAATTTAAGTATGATTTCTCTCCGGTCGCAGGAAGGAAAATATTTTTTCATGCCCTGCTGACCATTGTGTTATTTTCCTTACAGGTTAGTGTACGTATCTGCCAGGGAAGGTCATATGCCAAAGATGCTGGCTATGATTCATAGAAAAAGACACACTCCTTTACCAGCTCTAATTTTTACAGTAAGTAATTTATTTTTGCAAATGTTCCACCGGGTAACTAAAAGAAAAATGATATAAAATAATCCCGTTTTGAAAGGTCACTGCTCCCTTATATCTAAGCAATAATATAGTAGAAATAATATTAACAAAAAATCTTGCAAATCTCATAAATCTTCACGAAATCTTAGAAATCCCAATTAAAGTCCTAAACTATTTAGAAATCTCAAGAAAATTTTGAAATCTCCCCCAAAAGATGATACAAATTCTCAAAATGCCCTTTCGAAAATTATTTTAAAGTCTCAAAAATCATTCAAATCCTCTAAAATGTTGCAAATTGTTGCAAAATCTCGAAAAAATTTGAAAAAATTAAAAAAAATCAAAATTTTAAACGAAAATCTAAAGAAGTCTTAGAAATCTTACAAAAAAACCCTGGAAATCTCAGGAAAGATCTCAAAAATCTTTGAAAAATCTGAGAGACTTTTAAAGTTAATTGACGGAGATAAGTAGCTAACTCAAAAGCTGCACATGCTGGTCTAAAATTAGCCTATTGTATTCGACGATTTCGACACGTGCATGCATATCTTTTCACTAGGGGAGCAATGACGTGCGTAGGCGTTTCTGTGTCCTTTTTATAGATTTCCTCTACTTTGCTCCTTCAACTAATTTTAAAATCCTGAAATTCCGTACCCTAGTTTTAGAGTGGATTTGCCCTTCGACCAGGGCAAGATAACACAATCTGTATTCACAACGCTTTCCATTGAATGGGATAACTCCAAAACTGGACTCAAATCATGTCTTAAGACCAGTTTCCTTTACTGATTACATTAAAGCAATATTTTATTTCATCTAAATTTTTTGCATTTCTTTTTCAGTGTATCATCGCTTGGATCATGTTAATTCCGGATTCCAGTAATTTCGAAACTCTCATTAATTACTTTTCTTTCGCTGCATGGACATTTTATGGAACTACAGTTGCCGCACTTCTTTGGCTTAGATACAGCAAACCTGATTTAGAGAGGCCATACAAAGTAAGTCTGTTTTGCTTGTCAACATAGGGCTCAAATCTCTAAAGAGGTCGGTGTAAAATTCTATTACGGTTCCATTCGAATTAAATGGCTTGGAAGGAACTTTGCGTTTTTTACTGTAAATCTGCCGTGGCAATTTATTGATATCTTGGTTGGTTTCAAAATTGCGGCATTCATTAAATTTGAGGCTATGACGTCATCACATTTCTAAATCCTAAACCAGAAATGATACCTGTAGGCCTTCATAAACTATGGTTTTCTTGGAGGTTTTATCATTTTTCCTCCTTTCGTTTAGAATTTACGAGGATTTAAATATTTTCAAAATTTTCCATCAATCTTTTCAAAAATCCTTTAATTGCCGGCAATTTAAGAAAAATCAAGATATCAAAAAATTTCCACGGCAGATTTACAGCAAAGTACTACAAGTTCCTTTCAAGCCATTCCAGTGGCGGCTGGCACGAAAAATAAGATGGTACTAGAAAAACAAAAATTTGTGAGCGAAGCGAACAAATTTTTGTCTCGTGACCAGCTGGGGGTATGGGGGGCGCTGTGAGCCCCCCATTGGGGTCCAGGGGCGAAGCCCCTGGAAAGCTTTGCATTTTAAAGCAAATTTCTTCGTGGATTGTCTCTAAATTGCAAGATAAATGCTTTCCCCAATAGATTTTTGAGAAAGTTGTGTAGGGAGATTTCTAAGTCAAACATAGCAGAGAAAGCATAAAATTTTATTGATGAAACTGCAAAACGCTATTTATCTGGACATTATAGAATACTTCTTTTTTGCAAACCATGCTACTTACTTTTGATGAATTCATTTTCTGAAAATCTTTTCAAACGGTGCTGGTTGCATTGCTAGGCTAAGACCGTTCCACCGAAATGCAGTGAGTCATGTCGATCATTGGCTGCGGCCACTTAAGAGGCACGTAAGCAATACATTTAGAAAGTTAATCACTTGCGGCACCAAGTCCACCACTGGTTGGCCGCAGTTCACGCAAGTACTAGAAATGAAATTCTAGTAACGTGGGTTTCTTGTTCCATTTGTGGTGTGCACAAAATTGCATGTTTACATACAGAACGATTTGAATGGTTCCACTTGCACCAGTAATGTATGGGAGTAGGAAAACAGCTGCCAATTGTTGTTTTTCCCTTCAGTTAATGAAGAAAAATCTAAGTCTTCGCCACGTATCCAGGAAAAATGGTAGCCAATTCCTGCGACACGATTCATTTTCTGCAGAATCCTTAGACAGCTAAATAGAAAACAGGCCTAAAAGCTTTTTGATGTACTTTTGAATATCTCAGTATCATTCAATAAAACAGCAAAGTTTGACCATTGTGATTTGATACTGCTGAAAAGACTGCGGGGTCGATTTCGTAATCTTGTTTGGATGTGTTATTTTGGCGGCCATGCAGTATTACCAGAAATAGGAATCTAGTACTGCGGACGAATTTACTATTGTTGGGCTTGTGGGTACACAAAGAGCTTTACGTCATGACGAGTCACAAACCACAATAGGACTGCTTTCTACAGTACTGGATGAACGATGTCTGGTACCATGGAGTACATAAAGGACTTATTCAATACTGCTCATTCAACAAGGAATAAAACAAAGGAGGGTCAGATGGTGATATATTGGCTCTAGAGTGCTCTGCCGCTCTTCCTTCTGTTTGTTTTCTTGGTCAATTCAATTTGTTTCTAGTTTTGAAATATTAGAATATAAGACCATTAAAATAAATTTCAAGCTTTCAAAATAAAGTGGTACTAGACTGGTACCGCTGGTACCGCTGCCAGCCGCCACTGAGCCATTCAATTAAAAGAAAAATGGAATAGAATTTTACACCCACCTTTTTAAAGATTTGAAAGATTTGAGCCTTATGCTTTGCTAGTCATAATTATCTAATTACTCCATGGGTAGTTAGACACTGCTGGTGTGCTTCTATAGAGGAGCGCTGGGACTAATATGTATCTGCGGAGGAGTATTTTTATAATTCTGCGGAGGAGATATCCTCCTCCGTTGAAGTCACATTACTAACAAACTCTCAAAATGGCGGGTAAAATACAGTTAGGCTCATCATTGAGCTCAAACGGTTGTTGAAGAATAGGAAACAGAAAAAGACACTGTTATAGAAGGAAATCACTCTCATTATGAAGTCAATGTAAGTACACATCGGGCGTCCTACTACCCATGATTACTCCATCTATTTTGGCCAATGCCCGGCAGGTGTACTTGTCCGGCATGTGCACTTGTCGGGCATGTGTACAGTGATTTGACTTTCTGGATGCAAATCAGCTTCCTTTACTTGCTAGAAAAGAGGTTTGGATCGAGCGTCCAAAGCTCGTAAACTTTGAGAAGGATAACAAATGCTCGACCCTCGTTCTTGATAGATACACTGCTAGCTGTGGTATGCAGTTCCTTCGGATCTCAGAACATTTTTCAGCGAGTTAATCAACAATAACTTTGCTCAAACTGACTTACGAGTGGTTCAGTTTATACCCTGGCAAGTGTTATTCGCTGCCTGGCCTTGTTGCTCGTTATTTTCATTCATCGTTAGCTGATTTAGTTGTGTAGCAGTTTCAAAACAAAGTGCGAGCATTCAAGGGTTTCATTTGCTTAACAAACTGATTTTTTTTTATCTAGGTATTCATTGGAATTCCAGTAATTGTTCTGCTGGCATCAATTTATTTAGTTATTGCACCCTTCTACGATTACCCTCTGGAATCTCTATATTGTTTGGCGTTCATCTTACTTGGTATCCCTATGTACTTCGTATTCGTTAAATTGGATGTCCTACAGTATGTGCAAGGCTGCAATAGTTTCATTGGTAAGTTATGCACTTTTTCGCAAGTTTCTCCAAGGGTGTTAGGACACGAACGTGTTGATTACATATTTATTTACCTTGTCTTGATCCTTGTCTTGATTTTTTGTCTTCTTTGCTTCTCTGTTTCGTCTTTAACTGGTGTGTGCAACTGAACGGTTTATTAGGCCCAAATGCCTCGTGTTATTTGAATATATCTTCCTTGTCTGCGAGGGCGCACTAAGACACAGGAATACAAGGAAGATATATAAATAGCACGAGGCATTTGGGCCTAATAAACCGTTCAGTTGCACACATCAGTTGAAGACGAAACAGAGAAGCAAAGAAGACAAGAAATCCAGACAAGGATCAAAACAAGGTAAATAAATATGTAATCAACACGTTCGTGTCCTAACACCCTTGGTTTCTCTATACAATCAAATATGAAGGCGAAGTTGCGGTTTTTAGCGCCAAGCGCTGAGATCGCAGAAGTAGAATAGGCCTAATCGAGTCCTCAACCCTTGTCATGACGCCCAAGTGTTAGGGCTCTACCTGGGATCGAACCCTGTCCGCCTAACTGTCCTGGCTGCAATTTCAAAGGATTACACCACTGTGCCACAACATTTTCGTGGTAAATTTTTAACTGTGAAACATTTCTCTTTAAGCGGATGTTTTCCAAACTAAATTTCTGCCAAATGAAAAATGTTTTTCGAGAAAGCGAGCTATGGTCACGCGAAGAAGCAGTCAATTTAGTCACTTGATGGATTTTGCGAGGTCGCTTTTTTGATTCCTAAATTTTTATTTTATCAACTTCTGAATGATCGTAACGGGTTGAATTTCGAATCGATCATAATGTTTACTTTCAGCAAAACATTTGCTAAGCCCACAGGTTGAATGCCTACGACGTTTTAGCTCTTAAAAATAGAGGGCTGTTTTAAACATCGGTTGGATCGAATGAATTTTTTATTTTATTCCAGATAAACTCACATACAAATTCCAAGCCTTAGCTGATGCAGCGTTAACAGACCCGGACCAACAAGGCCAGAACACCAACAACACCACGTCGTAACTCCAGTGAAACAACCATGGCGTCTCAAGATATATTGAAACCCCTCATGTTGGTCATTTGTTGTTCAAACAAAGAGAATGGACATTTTTCGAGGTGCTTCTTGAAAGAGGTCAGTTTACCAGACATGCTGAATATTTCTTCGATATTTCATCATTTTAGCTGAAATGGCTCTCTCCGTACGCAAGAATTGTAATTTATTTAGCACAACACAGAATTTCATTTGTGGATTTTTGCATATTCGGGGCATACAGCTTTTAGAAATTGGAGACACCATGTTTTGTGTGTGATACTGTAGCTCTTTATACCTTCTATACAAGTGGCTATTTTTACCCCCGCCCCTGCCTCCACCCCTCCTACAGGCACAATGAACTTGGCACGATAGTGGTGTTTCTAGCCAGGGGGATATCACTCAATAGAAATCTCATACATTTCTAACGGAAATCCTTCTTGATTTGGAGAAATCCCAGAAACCAGCTAGAAATTCTTGTCATAACAGCAATCTCGTACGCTTTGACTCGGTAGGATTTGACCAGTTTGGAAAATGGCAAAGGATTTGACCAGGTTGTAAAAATGGACGAAATTTCAGTCCTTTTTAAAGCGTTTTTGTCAACAACTTCCCAGACGCATTACGACTGATTTTGATAAACGAATTATTACGTGTAGGTGACTTACCTCATGATTGAGCAATGTGAGAAATGAGGAATGACCTTATAACTCAGCTGATACATGACTAATCATGACAGTAAGTTAGCAGTGCTATGAACAGTTCATTTCCTAAAGATAAAACATAAGATCCTTTTGGATGATTACAAAGTCTGTCCTGAGCTAAGCAAGCATAAGAATATCTGAATATTGATTTCTTCATAACCCAAAATGATCGTTTGTGCTGTTTTTAGCTACAATCAGAGAGATGAGCGTTGCTGCTAAAGCCCCCTTCAATCGAAAATCAAACGAATTGCCTGACTGGCAATTTTCTATCTTTTTGTGAAATCAGAATGATACGCAAAAAACTAAATTCATTAGCCTTAGTTTGCCTATTTGAGGCCTTTGTTCGTGCATGAAATCTTTGGTGCATCTGTCTCAAATTGGATGTCATGTGAAAGTTACGATAACGCAAAATTACTTATGCAGAGCCCTGTAAAACATTTCAGTGGTTGTTATTCGCGGGCATCTATTCAAGACAAGCAGTCACCCAGATAACCTCTTCCCCCAGTCAATGGCGCCATTGTTTGCTGAGGCTCTGCACCTTTCCTCTCAACTTCAATGACATTTGCATCTGTAGCTGTGCAGGAGGGAGGTCCTTCTACCCTCGGTGATGCTGCGAATGCTAGCCTCTGTGCAGGCCACCGGTTACATCATCTTCTAAAGTTGACTTATAAAGTTGACTTGCATAATGAATACTGTCAATAAGTGGCTAATGATGCGTTCGTTCTAGAAAACGATTGTTTTGATATAATTAAGCTGCTAATGAAGTCAAGAACGTGCCAATTCTGGGTAAATTTGTTGTTGTGCCAGGGTAAACATCTTGGTGATTTATCCATCTTATGGTGTCAATCTGTCTTACATGAAATAAGCCGACGTCAAATTTTGCCATAGGATCGCGGGAAACTTCTGTCTTGTATGCGCTTTATGTGCGCTTTCTTTATTTCAGTGCCAATTAGCAGAGATAAAAAGTTAATCAATTGCTATAACGAGCGTGATGGAAGTGGGTTTCTTTCTTTCTGACTGACTGACTGACTGACTGACATCGAAGCCCCTTCTTAGATTACAAAGTTGGACTTTGTAATCAAAAAGGAACTTGTCCTGTTGTAAAGAATTGTATGTCAAGTGAAGGAAATTGCATTACGTGCACTGTTAGCAACTGGTAAAGTTATACATCATTAGATAGAGACATCCTCGTTTGCCCGCACATCGCACTCTCTCATGCCCATGTGCGTAAGGGGAGATAAGATTTGGGGGGGCTGCCCGATAAAAATTCCATTGTTTTAGAAAATTTTGCCCGACTTAAGGCGGATTTCTGCCCGATTATGGCTGATTTTTGCAAAAAAATTTCCGACGTTGGGGGGGCTATAGCCCCCCAGCCCCCTGTCTCCTACGCCCATGCTCATGCCCCTTGATTTGAGCGAAACAGTTACGCCTGGTAGATGTATGGCTAGAGAGCCGAATGGGAATTAGATATCTCTGCAGTATTCTCTTCGGTCACCCAGAAAGTTGCAACTGTATGAAAGGCTGTAAAATTTGAAAACATTTGCTTGAAGTATCCTATCTTTTGGGAGTCAAATCGGAAATAGGCTGTACTAGATTTAGGGGTATCAAAAGTAATTTCAGAATTGAAAATGCAAAACGAAGAATTTCCTGTTTTTTTGTGTGATCGAAACACTTTTGAAAAACCACCTTTTCGTTATGGTCTGCAGTGAAGATATCGAACACGCTAGATTCTGTATCTTATTAGTCTGTACCTGGAGTTTGAGAGTACTTTGCAGTCTCTTGTCTCAGCAGTTTACAATGCGTGTTAAAAGAATAGACAAATATTAATTTTGGATTTCATCAAAATGCTTCGATAAAATCTATGGTGGGAAATTTTGTTGGCGTTTTGCTCTTGAAACTATATGTACCTTCATGCCCTTTTCTGCCCTATATGTACCTTCGTGCCCTTTTTATGTCCCTTTCCGCCCGTTTCTACCATATCCTTTCTGCAGGTACGACTGCAAAACTGCCTGTTGTTCAAGGCACTCGTTTTCTTCTTACAGTCCCCAGAAAGCTGTGCATCTTTCAGGGTCCCCAGATATTTTTAAGATGTTCCTAGTGTTTTCTACTGCAGGAATATATCAATCTCGAAACTCATGGTCTGATTAATTTCTATTGTCTGTAAACTATTCCATTCGCAAAGGGGTGTATTTTGTAGTCTTGTTTAGCATTCTGTTACGTGATATTTTCATTACAATTTTAATGGTCTTGAATTCCTTTGGAGTAAAATGATGATAAGTTTTTGGTTTTGGTTTTTATTTTTACGGAAGTAAATAGTCAAAGATTAGGAGAAAGGGCTGGCTATTAGGAAAACATTTTCGATTATACTGATTAAAATACTCCAAACACTTTGTAGCTATAATCTTTCAGACCAAGGGAATTTTTTTTAGTCATGCGATACTACATCG
Organism: Aurelia coerulea; assembly: GCA_039566865.1. Classification (NCBI taxonomy): domain Eukaryota; kingdom Metazoa; phylum Cnidaria; class Scyphozoa; order Semaeostomeae; family Ulmaridae; genus Aurelia; species Aurelia coerulea. The sequence goes on along the minus strand of CM076948.1, from coordinate 25,431,956 downwards.
CAGAATGTAAGTACTGATCCAAGGGTGTATCATAAAATTTTGGGGTGTAGCTACTGGGGTTGTGGACTATGAAACTCCATTATTTTCTAATTTGAGCTAAGATTCGGGCACAATTTGGGGGAAATTATGAGAAACGTTTGGGAAGAAAATGTGTTTTTTGTATTTTGTCATTTATTATTGTGTGTGGGTGTTTTAACAAAACGAAATTGGAAATGAACACATGTTTTGATTCAAAATTTTGTTTAGTGAGAATTCGGGCATTGAAAGTAAGTAGTGACATTCTGGCACTTATTTTCTACACCCTCCCAAATCCAAAATTCTCACTGCGCCCCTGGTAAAATGATGTATCAAATAAGAACGTTGCCTTAGGAAAATCGTACCAATTCCTAGAATAGGCCCTCTATATTTTATGGATACTTTTATGGTACGCTGGGTACACTCGAAGTTTGCGTAGAATTTACAATTAGACTTTTCAACGTCTTAATTAATTAACGATCCAATGAAATGTTTTTATTTGCGTTTCATATACTCAAAAAATTCGATCGGATGCTACCTATTTTTAATATTTCAACCATGCAACTTCTTGTAACGAGTAACCTCTGTAAATATTTCGAAAATTATAACAAAGTTCGAGTAACGAAGAGCTCTTTATGGACGGAATTCTGTCTAATTGTTCAGTGTTTGATATGTTGTGAATTTCCGAACCAAAATAGAGCTTTAGCTATTCTCATAAAAATCAGAATCGAACGATATTTTGGTACATTTTGAAGAATTTTCGAATGTGCACAATAGTGATAGAGGCTTTAACGCCACTTGATCGAACTTCGCGTATAAAAATGTATGAAAATAACGCTCGATCCAGGCTCTTTTTTAGAATAGCTAAAAGGTCTATTGGCGGGGCAGTTATGAAAGCACGAAATATGATCCGTCATAAGTCTTTGTTTCCAGTGAAGCTTTTAACGAAATTGCACGACAGATTTATATGGTTTCAAAAAACCAACCTCATTAGATGATAAAGGAAAAGATGGCGTCTGGAGGCATTTGACCAAGATGCATTGCGTTGATGATCGAATTTCTATAGAATCGCTGCTGATTCCATAATAGAACGCAATGCATCTTGGTCAAAGGCCCCCCGACGCCATCTTTTCCGTAATCGTCTATTGCTTTAGATGCAGAAAAACGAGTGTTAGTCATTTTTCTAAAGGAATGACTTTACTATGCGTATTTTTGCAAGAATCTAAGAATTTTACCCAGTTTCTTGAAAGTTTCCGTCTAAAAACTTATTATGGGTTTCTTGGATATTTCCGTTAATTGTCATTGTTTTATCGGTGGGGTATCTCCTTATAGCAAATTTTATGAAGCAATGCATTACTCAGGTAGTACGCAGTAACACAGTAAAAATAACGAATGAATTTAATACCAGCACTGAAATTTTATGCCCCAATAGCGAAGTTTCGGAATTCTTGTGGATCAGTGAGATGAGTTCTTATGAAGAGGTTCTATTTGAAGAAATACTTGTAGATTCTACAAAGATGGTAAGGCCAATAAAGAAATAGACCTTATTGGGTAAGGTTTATTTGCACCCATTGATGGTCAAGTGATAGTGATGAGTCTCTTGATAAAAGATATTTTGATTTCTCTAACATATTTCATGCCATGAAAATGTGTGCCGTTAAATGCCAAAAATTGGAATAATACTGGGACTTTCCAAAGAGAAAATCAAAATGAGTGTTACAATGCAGGATGGGACGGATCGTGTCTTCCGCCATGCAATGCAACGCGCGTTGTTCGATTTTCAAAATGGCGATTGTGCAGAGAAGGAGCAGAGCTGAAGAAAGATTTCACCAAAAATTTAAAGAAGGATAGAAGAAAGAGCAACTACGCCGATAAGAGGAATAAAAGACGAAGAAAATGACCGAGGCAAGTTTCTTTTCGAATGCGTTGTGAAATTTAGATAACTGAACTGGTATGATTTTATTTAGGTCGCAAATTCATTTAGGCCATGTTACACTTCTCACAATCGCCCCCTCCCTGCCTGGTATCACGAACACTTGTTGGCTATTTTGATGAACAGTTCGACATACTTCGAGAGTATTTCAAAAGCTTCCCAAAAAGCTATACAGAAGTTTTTAGAAAGGGTCTAAAAGATAAAACGGTGAATAGATATAAAAGTGAAATCATGTTCGTTTCCTTGGATGGCGATAAACACAAACACATGCACCAGAACTTTGTCTTTATGCCAATTCCAACAGAAAATTAGAGATAAAGGATACCAGAGAAAACTCTTGTTTATTGTCCATTTCTATACACGTATTTTTTGTAAGAAACAAAGAATTTGGGCCAACACAGAGTTTCTTGAAATTATCAGATTTTGAGTACTCGAAGTTTCTTATGAGTTTCTTTGAGGTAGGTTCCATAACAATCTTCATGTTCACTTCCTGTGCCCTCGTGAACATTTCAAAACAAGGTCTTTAAGCCTTTCCAATGTTCAGGCATTACTCAAGTACTTTATGAGCAATATGATACAGGAAACAAGTGAAAGTAAAGTAAGATAATAAATAGTTTCTTAACTTATATTTTCCCAGTACTGGAGTTACTTCATTTTTTGGAGATCTGAGAGTTGAGTTTCTTATGGGCAGTTTCTTATATATCAAAATACGTGTATAGTGACAGGTTTCATCCATAGAATTTTCAATTATTCTCTGTACACCTGTTTTGATATGAATTCTACTACCAGTCCTATTTATTTTGCTTCATGGCTTAGACCATTTACTTCTTTGTTCGTGAATGATCAGATGCCTGAAAAACGTGACCTGGTCCTCGCAACGTTTTCGCATTGGAAGCAAAAACCATGAGCCGAAGACATGGCAAAAGAAGTTTTTTGAAACGTTCTAAGTGCAACTTTTTCGAGGTCAAGGAAAATTTCCTTCCCATTAGTATACACCGTTCCCGTTGCAACTCGAGCAATACTTCGAGCCAAAAACAGAAAATAAAACTCTAAAAATCTTTTACATGTTCTGCATCCTTGCACAGTTCTTCCTTCGTGCTTTGAATTTTTAGGACAAACTTTTCCTGCAAAAATCCGTATGCCCAATGCTATCAAAATGAGTGCAAAAAACTTTTGACCAATTTTGACATCTCTTTCCAGGAAGGCAAAATGGACTTGGATGAAATTAACTTTGGCTGATTGGGTATTTGCTATTGCTGAAGTGCTTTTTTCAGTTTTTTTACGAGTGTTTGTTCTATAGAAGTCTAAATGATTCAGGAGGAAATTCAGACTCCGAAATTCATCAAACAAAAAGGACCCTTGAGAAACTCACGGAGTTTTATGCATCGACTTGTCAATTGTGATACCATGAAAGATCTTCTGTCTTTATTACTTGGTCAACTATTGAATTTCATTGTTCCCGCAGCTAAATTAATCGCATACACGTCTTTTTTTATTTTGATATTTGGATCAGATCAGGCCATATAGTACTAAAAGCTTTTAATTTAAAATGAAGATTTTCACATTTTAGTACTAAAAGTTTCTAAATTCTTTCTTCTTTTTAAATGCATGTATTATTATGTGTCTCTAAGAATATTGCAGATATCACCACAACTTTTAGCAAGAAAAAGAGTTTCATCTGTCTCAAACCATGAAATGATAATGAGTATCATGCAAGAATGAAGGTTTTGCGACGACATTTTTAACTTCGGCTTTTAAAATTCTTTCTTACTAGCGATTCTCAAATATAGTTTAACTTGTGGCCATCCTTGTACAAGTTTCTTATAAACTACTTTCTCGTATAAGAAACCTGTAACTAAGGTCCTAAAGACGTTAACATAAAAGAAAAGCAAATGCAGCGTCTTTCATGGCCGCAGAAAAGACCGGTTTCCTTCACAAGCGCATGAAATACCTCACGTAGAGCTTGTCCTAATTCAAACTTTGTTTATGGTACCTGTGAGCTTTAAGGCTGGTGGCTTTATTCGTAATAAGAAAGATCTTAGCCATTATGAAAGGTGATCAATCGAACAGCTAACATCAAATTCCTTCACTGATAATTAGGCCCATTGTAGGCAGTTCGCTGAACGTAATTTAGGCCTGATCGCATTGCGTTATAAAGATGCTCAGCCTTAAGTTCGCATGTTTTCTTGTTCTTTTCATCACAATACAAGCCAATAAATATAGTTCGAATCAATGTACAAAGGATGAAAATGGGAATGAACATTGTCTGAAGGATGAAGAAGTCGATGACGAGCCATGTTTTTATGAAGAACCTGAAGAAAAGCTTTATCAATGGGATCCTGTTGAAGTAAGATACTCTTTGTAAATTCTTTAAAAGTTCTACATATCGGCCGCTTGCCGGCCTATCTATAACGCGCAATGCTGCACTCTTTGAGAAAATGCCTATTTAGCGTTCTCTTCACAGACAAATTGCGTTTTTGCTTAGGCCCTGCTTTGGTCTTGTGTCGTGTCTTATTTATTGTTTTTCGTCGCTTCTCTGGCATTCATTTTCGTCGCACAAACATCAAAATGAAACATGGAGTTGAAATTTTCTTGAAGGAAGCTAATTTTAAGGCTTTGAATTCATATCTAACATTAATTTATCTAATTTTTTCTTTCGAGACCTTAACTCAGTTTCAACTCTGTTTAGCACAAGAAAATAGTTAAAATTGAGCACGTGTCGTGTAAGGGCTTTTTCGCGTCATATATTGGGCTTAATTTTGTTGGTAAAATCTTAAAAATTGTATTCGATAGCAATTTTTGCCAACATTCTTAATCTGCTACCTGCGAGTTATTTTGACTTTGATTTTGAAGATAACATTGCAACGAGCTGTCAAACAGTTTTGGCGTGAATGAATTTGTGTACTAATTTAACACAAAATATGTCAAATCAATAAGATCAAATGAAATCAGATGAAATCAAAGATGAGAGAATTGTTACAACTAGACACATGTTCAAAAACTGTTGCCATCGAAATAACCGAAACTTGAAGACCATGTGCGCTGTTTTTTTCAAATTGAGTTGAGGCATCCTTTCCGAACTCAGAGCTTTGTGACTTAATTGATTAATTTCTCAGAGAATCTGTTTTCTTTGTTTTGTTGGGTGAGTCAAGAAAATTAAGTATGAATGAGATATACTAGGTGAGTAAAAAAATGTCAACGCGTTCAGTGGGTTCTGGAATAAAAAGTACGCAGCCGATATTCAAAACTGAAATGTTTATCAATCAGTCAAAGGCTAACTTAGATGTGAAATTTTTGTTTGGTATAAGCATTCATCTTTTAAACCGAGAAATTAAGAAAATGCTGCTATGGCGTTTGTATGAGAATTGTATGACAATTCCATATTCGATTCTGGTCCATGATTTACTTGCCATTGAAATTTAAATTCTATTTCCGAAACTGACAATTGTATCTAATTTCAATTTCAATGGCAAGTAAATCATGGACCAGAATCAAACATGGAATTCTCATTTCTATACAAACCCTTTGCCAGCATATTCCTAATTTCATGGTCTAAAAGATGAGTGATTTCACAAACAATCAATCAATTGTTTCACATCTAAGTTAGCCTTTGACTGGTAGATTAACATTTCAGTTTAGAATATTGGCCGTGTACATTTTATTCCACAGCCCACCAAACATGTTACCTCACATGTTACAACATAGGGCTCAAATCTTTATAAAGGTCGGTGTAAAATTACATTACGGTTTCATTCGAATTAAATGTCTTAGAAGGAACTTAGTGCTTTTTACTGTAAATTTGCCGTGGCAATTTATTGATATCTTGATTAACTTCAAAATGGCGGCGTTTATTAAATTTGAGGCTATGACGTCATCAAATTTCTAAATCCTAAACTAGAAATGATACTGATTTCTGCTTTTCACCATATTGTAGGCCTTCGTAAACTATGGTTTTCTTGAAAGTTATATGATTTTTCCTCCCTTGGTTTAAAATTTACGATGATTTAAATGTTTTCAAAATTTTCCATCAATTTTTCAAAAATCATTAAATTGCCGCCATTTTGAGAAAAATCAAGATATCAAAAAGTTTCCACGGAAGATTTACAGCAAAGTACTATAAGTTCCTTTCAAGCCATTCAATTCAAAGAAAAATGCAATAGAATTTAACACCCACCTTTTTAAAGATTTGAAAGATTTGAGCCCTATGCTACATGTTACCTCTTTTTCACGCACCTGGTAGAAGGAGTCAAACTTTGAATAAAAATACGAGGAATGGGAAATTTCTGTTTATTGATTTGACAATTTTTGTGCGATGACACTTTTTGGGACAGCGAAGATGTTTAGAATATGGTATGAATCGTCAGAGTTTAGGCCCTCTCGTAATGTTATCATGTTCAGTTGTTTTAGCTGAGTTTAACTAATGGTATACTTCTGGTATTTCAGAGGGGCTACGAAAGACAACTGGAGCTAGAAAGTGGCAAAAATTACACGATGAGAACAGTGGCAGTCAAGCCTAAACTTTTTGGTGAGCACCCTTGAATTGTGATATTTCCTTTACTGGAATCGTTCCTAATACTGTCCCAAAAAGTATTCCTGTTTAAAAAATCGCTAAAACTTGATTATTAGACTTATCATAACATTTTTTATTCGATCCCTTTTATCAATGATTCAGATATATTTGAAGATGATAAAATGCCTGTTTTCACATCATAAAGGGTGTAGAAATTACGGGTTGAAAGAGCTTATTATGAGCTATACTCTTTGAGCAACATCATAATTTTGAGATCGTTCGTTATTCTTTAAATCTACAATGGTAGTTGTTGTTTCTTTCCCATATCATGACCAAACAAGAAGCTTATTATACAAAAAGGAATTAATCTGGTTAACGTCAGTGATTTTGCAGTATGCTTCAAAACCAGGCAGCCCTAAAAAGAGCTTTTAAGCCAATCTTAAGATCAGCTATATCGGGGAAACAATATGGTCCTTGATCTTCTTGCTAAAAAAGAAATTCGAAGATCGGCCATGTAATCAAATTTTGATGATCTTTCAAACAGGAGTGATCACAAAAACCTGTGTTACTGGTGCAATACCCATGTTTTGCACGTGCCGTCTGTTGATGTTCCTTTGTTGTCCGCCATTTTCATGGGCCATGAAAATGGCGGCAACAAAGGCCAACCAAGAGATGGCACGTGCAAGGCATGCTGGATGAAACAGACCCTTTAAAGGCACACTGTCGTGGCACTGATTGGATGAATAAGACAATATGAAAGAATAGAATTAGGCAGGCTTCAGTAATTTCTCTGTACACTGAAATTCACGAAGGAGATAAGGGCCTGGTTCCCTTTATTCTCGAAACAAAGCATGATCCAAGAGCACAAAGGCTTGGTAATTATTCAGAGGCCAGGTCTCTTGTTAGCGATTTCAACATCACAACCAGCCAATCACAGTCTCGACAGTTAAACCATGCTTTTTTTAACATTACATGGCAAAATAACAATTCCTTTCCTTATTGTACCGGGTGCGCCAAAATAAACTATGCACGTTTGACAGGCCACAATAAATCGTACACTGGACCGATTTTGAAGATTTAGGACTCATTCGTCAGCAGAAAGCCTGAATTAGATACTGGGATTTTTGCAAATTTTTTCGTTTTCAGTTTTTAGAGTTAGAAGCGAGTTTCCTAAGATTTTTTTATCGAAAACACCGAAGACGATAAAAAAACATCGATCAAATGTCTAAAGAATCGACATGAATGGACAAAGAGAGAACTTTTTCGTGGTGATTTGCGATCTAAAAATCGACCAATTGTAATCTGCTGTACGAGAGTTCATACTGAACCCTCAAATCCCCCTGAAATCGTTTTCTCTTTGTTTATTCATATTGGATCTTTTAAAATTTGATCAACATTTTTTTTATCATTCTCAACATTTTCGAAAACGAACATTTAAGAAATTTGCTTCTAGCTCTAAGAACTGAAAACGGAAAAATTTGCAAAAAGTCCTAGAATCTAATTTATGAATTTAGGCTCTCTGCTAAATATTTAAGTCATAAATCTTCAAAATCGGTCTAGTGTTCAAAATATTGTGGCCTGCCAAACGTGCATAGTTTATTTTGGCGCACCCGGTATTATAAAGGAAATTGCCAAAAATTTTCATATGACACAGGCCAAGTTGAAGTACTCACATGAGATATACGAAAGAAAAGAATCAACATGAAAATTTTCCTTTTGAAATGTAAATGTGTTTGATTGATTCTATTATCTGTCTCACGTGATATCTAACTTCAGACAGACTTTAGTTTGAGATTAAATTAAACAACTACAAAAAGCTACGCATACAATACAACTGACTTTAGACAGACTTTAGTTTAAATAACAAAGAGAGATACATTTTGGAACCTTTATTTCCAAATAGTGAATTTAAATATCGAAACATTAATAATTATTTTAGGTTGAGAGCTCTGTGAGTTCAGCGTCCCGAAAGTTTAAAATGTCTTCTGAAATTGTAGATACCTCTAAATTTTTCATTCAAGTTAATGTACATTGATATTTGCATCTCATTCTTTTAATCAATGTTCTTGTTTCTTCTCCTTTGTTGTAGAAATACCAAACTTTTTGAATGACGAGGAATGCGAACACATCATTGCCCTTGCTGAAGCGAGAGGATTGGCTGCAAGTGGCTTATTCTTTGATAAATATGCATTGGCCAGTAAAAATTATACTCAGGGTAAGTAAACAATGTTGCAAGTTAAACGACTCAGTTACTGCGTAAGCAAACCAGGTTTTCTTCGTGTACCGGATGTGTCAGGAAAATGTAACCACAGTCTGAAAAATTTGGAACACAGGCTATCTGAAACGGGGTTATGGCGTAGTCAAAGCAACCTTTGGCAGTTGGAAATTCTCATTGCTGCGATGAAGCTCATGGAAGCTTAGTTGCCTTCAAAATGAGAAACTTCTGGTTGAAATTGAAAGGTTTGTTGATTCTTGGATTGAGGAAACATTCATCTGGATACTTGTGGTTTTTCCTCATGACTAATATCCCTGAAAACTTGAATTTTGAGGCGTTTTAGCATCCGAGGCTTGAGCCAGTAACTTAGGCCCATCCGCCATTGCCTAGAGCATTCAGCTTTTCGTAAAGTGTTTGCTATGGTTTCCATATCCGGGCATGAAATCGAAGGAAACCAGTTCGTCCTAATTTCAATGTGAAATTCCATGAGTCGTAGTCGTAGTTTGAGCCTCTTCATCAGTCTATCAACAGCGATAACCACGAATGTAATCAGTCTAGAAAGAACAATATGGGCCAAAACAGATGGAATACAGGCAAATTTTAATGTTGTTGTGCAGTTTCAGGACTGTTCCCAAAAAGCATTGAGAGGATTAGTAATTGAAACGCAATGCATCTTTTCGTGGTAGCATATTATTCCCTGCCTAATGATACAAAAATTGCCGCCTCGGTCTGTTCTTTCAAGTCGTGCATAAAAAAATGGAATGGAGAGAATTGCCGTCACAAATTTTTTAAATAGGGTATTTAACTTTATGTTACTTATCGTGAACTGTAATTTCTATTGTTTTTGTAAATAGTTGGTCTTTATTAGTTCTTGTAGTAGAGCTATTTTTGAACAACCAACTTTAAAGAATTCTATAATCATAATGATGATAATTAAAAGTTGATAAACGTAAATTTCCTTATTGATCAAACTAAAATGCCAGGATTTATTAGACTAAATGTATCGGGCATAACCCTTCATCAGTAGAGAATGTAACATAAAGGGAATCTAAGCATATATAAGCCCTGGACAAAAATAGCATCGTGAAGACAGAAGGCTATCACACGTGCCAAACCATATTTGGGTAACTGATCTGCATCAACAGGAAATACTGATATCTGATAGGCTAGATTTTGATCGCAATGAGCCACTTTTATATGCTTACATTCCCTTTAAGGGCTAACATAACTACTGATGAAGGGTTATGCCCGATACGTTTAGTCTAATTAAATCCTGGCATTTTGGTTTGATCAATAAGGAAATTTATCTTTATCAATTGTAACTATTGCCCCACGTCAACCTCAAGATTCTATTTAACATGATAATTAAAAGTTCCTCAGCGCTATCTTTATTCTAATTGTCCACCTCGTGACTACAAAAATGCAGTAGTGTCTTTCAGATAATTTTATTTCTATCATTTTTAGGTCATTCAAGATTCGTTGTTGGTGACTTCGATAAATGGGATGATGATAGAAATGGTGAAATTTCAGCAGAAGATGTAAGTAGATCAAAATGAAATTCTTTAGGCCTATTTTCAAAGACAGCATAGATACCAAATCTTGACTCGCTGACAAACTTACATACCTCCAAAATGTGAACCAATCATATTTCGTAATAACAGCAAACGCAAAGTTAGGCCCATTTTCTGTGAACTTTTTGAAAATCTGACTTTTCCTCACTTGGAGAGTGAGTGTCGATACGGAGAGGCAAAAAACAAGCTGGCAACGCGAAGGAAACTAAAAACAGAAAATAGACCAAAATTTGCACTTCTTATTATTTTTACGCAACTCGATTGGCCAAATTTGCGGCAGCTGCCCATTTTTCACTAAATCGAGATATGATACGTTTGCCATGAAAGACGAAAGTCATATCTCATGTACTGAGTGCTGATTAACTGGTAAAGTGTATCAAGATTCTGAACGACTGTGCCACTGCCTCTTGACAAGAAATGCCTTCATACTGTTTATCATTGGGTCATATTGTCCCTTCAGGGGTATAGTTGTTATAATAATAACACCTTATTTAATGTTAGTTTTACGATAGTGTGAGCACTAATATACACTAACATGAAGCAATTTTAGAGATTGCATTATGGAACTTATTGACTGCAAGCGTTGCAGGCGCATTGATTGTTGAAAAACCAATTTTTTATGAGAATTTTGAATTGATATGCATTTTTGGATGACTTTATTTCATTTGGAAGAGAATTCCAAACCTTTGGACCCAATAAGCTTATTGAAGGAGAGATTTTATATGTTATATTTTTGAAAGGATATGAAATGAATGTACGAGCCGGGGGGGGGGGGGGGGGGTATCACTCTTCCGAAAGAGAGTATGAGATTTTTAAAACAATATGATTTTCAAGGATTTTCATTCATTTTTCTTCAAAACGAAAGAAACTTTGCCAAAGGTGCACGAGATTTTTAGAGGGTGATACAGCCCCCTCATGAAAGTAGACATTTCTGACTGAACACCAACCCTTTACATAACAACAATGAAAGTCTGGTACCTATAGAATAGATGCTGTTTTGGTAAGCACATGAAGACAGCTGGAGCTGTCCACAAACTTGCCTTCAATAAAGAGGATTTATCAAAAGAAGATTGTGTGCCTGTGCTACCATGGGGATAACCTGAATCATTTACATACAGAGACAGAGCTTAAACTGTTTCTTTTCTTCCTCGCAGTTCTCTACAAAGAACGGCCTAACTGCACATTTGCTATAATAGCCAAACAATAAGTAACACAATAATCAGATAAACATTTAATAAATTTTCTAGCAAGCCGCAGTGACTCAGCAAAATCAGGCTCACAGCGCTGAAGCGAGGGTGGTAGGAGGAGTCAAACTGAGGCTCCCTGTCAAAGGGCGCCAACCACAATTGCTGGGGATTCCGCTGCTTAGAAACGCAATAAACCACAGTTTGGTGCGTCTGTGTTCTGTCTGCACAGGGAAACCAAAATTGAACGGTCAATGAAAATAACGGTTTCAACGGGTTTCAATGGAATTCATCCATTCATTGGAATTTGAAGCATCTGGGCATGTGACTGGGAACACGCGACTCTGTATGGCTGGGCTGGGCTGACAGTTCCGCATTCCTCACGAAAAATCTGATGAGCGAATCAAATCAGTTAAATTTTTAATCTCAGCTATTATGCTTGCTGGCCGCCTTGAAGAAAGGTTCATTATTGACAACCTTGAAATAGATATCTGGAGACAAAGCAAAGACCACATGTTTCTTTTGACGGTGAATTACCTATTTTACCGATTCATTGTGGCTTAGGTATCCCGTGAGATAGTTTGTACAAACACGGAACATGATGTTCGAGGGGGGCAAGGAGAGCCCTACTTGTTTTTCTCAAAGCTTGCATAACTATGCTTGCATTGATAGCCAACATGCCACGTGTTAGAAAAAGAACACTCCCTTAATTTTCATCTGACACTGGTCACAGATTATCTTTTAGCTATTCTGAAAAAGAATCTGAATTGAACGATATTTTCATCCATTTTGAAGAATTTTCGAATGTGCACAATGGTGATAGAAGCTCTAACGCCGTACAGTATCTGATGATTCCTGTGACCAGTGTCAGATGAATATATTTAGCAAATAGTTCCACCACTCAACTCGAGGTTCAAGCTCTGCGATCAGTACCACACGAAGGCACTCCCTTGATTTTCGTCCTTGCAATATTGGCAGGGAGAAAGAAAAATGAACCGTTACTCAACAAAAAACAGGGTTCCTATCGGTAGGTTAGGCCCCGGTCCGAGTAGCCTGCACTGAGGGGCAATTCACTCCCAAAAAGCTCGTACAATTTTGGCAAAACTCAATTTGTTATCAAGAAAATTCATTAAAAATCCGTAGAAACCCTTCGTTTTAAAAAATCTGGTACTTTTCGCTTTTTCGAATGAGAAAATGCCCCTCGTCACAGGCGCCAAATCTTTAAAAAGGTTGGTGTAACATTCAATGACCTATTTCTTTGAACAGTATGGCTTCAAAGAAACTTCAGCTGATTTGCTATAACTCTACCGTTGGACTTTTCAGAAATCTTCGATATTTTCAGATTTACAGTGTGTTTCTTCTTTTTCGAGAATTCAAGTAAAATTTTCAAAAACTTAAAACCATCGTAATTTCTAAACTGTGTGATCCAACATGAAATAATGTCGAAGAAAACCATATATAGCTTATGAACGTCTTACAATATGGTATCAAGCGAAAGCCTACCACTCTTCTGGTTTATGATTTAGAAATTTGATGACGTCACATCCTCAAATGATTTAGAATAGAAAAAACGTTGTAATTTCAAAAAACTATTCAAAAGTTCTTAAAAGTCCAATGGTAGGATTATAGATAAGTAGCTAAAGATTCGTTCAAGCCATTCAACTAGCAGGAAGAGGCCATAGAATAATACACCCACCTTTTTATGCCGATTTAAAGATTTAGAATCTATGCTCCCCTCGGCCTGCACAACGCCTAAAAACTGCCTGCAGCCTCCGGGTAGGTAGCCTACGAGTAGACCCATTATCCCATTGTCTGGTGATTGACAGAAATGAAATATGTTTTACAGTGGAGAAAGACAGCAAAAAAGAGAATATATTATAATATAAGGCTAAAACAGGGTGGTCGTGAATGCGGAAATACGATTTTTATGAATCTTTGCTTCATTTGAACGATTTGAACAATGAAAAGTCTCACGTCATGAACGAACAGCGCAAGTGCTTTTGTTTGAATGAAAACGTATTGATCCTTTACTTTAGGTCCCTGCATATAAGCTCACTTTAACCACCAACCCGTTACTTTCTTCTTTGTATTTCAATTCAACAGACTTTTTATCAAACAGCTGTACATGCAGCGACCAATCGTATTTTATCAGCGGAACCCTCAGCATTGAGGCTGCTGATTTAACCATGTCTAGATGTAGATGATCCCCCTTATAAAGTTAGCTGCACCAATCAGTTCCCACATGGGAGCTTTTCTGCAGTTACTTTGTGTCAAATTGCATTAGCTAGATGGATGTAAGCAGCTCTGTTTGCTGCAGTTATCCTTGCAAAACACCCAAACTCTACACTCGATCCACGACGTTGATTTTTGAGTCAAAGCCTCAAGAGTTTCAAAGTTTGGTTTTCAAATTTAGGCAACATCTCAGCTTGGAAGTTCTTATATTATGAAAAGAGTGTATTTGTAGAACAACACTTTGCTACTTCTTAAGGCCAGGCGTTCCCAACGTGATCTTTCAAAGGTCCCAGCTGCTGCCCTTATCTCATTGGCCAGCGCCGAATGACCAAATGAAGGATAATAAAACGTTGCTTTTCTCTTTCAAAAGGTGAAACAGTTTGCCATCACTACAAGATTTCTTTATTTGAAAGATGAAGATGTTGTTGAAATGTAAGTCTTATATTCTTCTGCGTTTTGCGTTTTGCTATGTTTGACATGTTGGTGCTCAAGGATCCGTCATAGGAACATTTCTGCTTGGTCTACTGTTTGCAAGCGTTATGTAGCCACATCATATTCACAGGCAAGGGACTTTGCCTTTCAAAGTGAAAGCTGTTACAATCCAAGTTTGATGTATTTTGCATCGCAACGTCTTTCGACATGCTGGTCGTCAAAGATCCTTTCCAGGAACATCTATTTTTGGCCTCTTGTTTGCAAGCAATGTGTATGTAGTCATATTCAATGAAAAATCAACTGCAAAGTAAAATTCTAGGCTGTTGAAATTAAGTCTGGCATACTGTGCAATGCAATATCTTTGACATGCTAGTCCTCAAGGTTCCCCTCTGGGAACATTTCTTGTTGGTCTTCTGTTTGCAAGCTTTGTGTATGTAGTCATATTCAATGAAAATCAACTGCAAACTAAAATTCTAGGCTGAGTTAAATCTGGCATACTTTGCATTGTAATATCTTTGACATACTGGTCCTCAAGGTTCCCCGCTGGGAACATTTCTTGTTAGTCTCCTGTTTGCAAGCAATGTGTATGTAGTCATATTCAATGAAAAATTAACTGCAAAGTAAAATGCTAGGCTGTTGAAATTAAGTCTGGCATACTGTGCAATGCAATATCTTTGACATGCTGGTCCTCAAGGTTCCCCTCTAGGAACATTTCTTGTTAGTCTCCTGTTTGCAAGCTATGTGTAGCTATATTCACAGGCAAAGGGCTTGCTTTCAAATGCATGATACTAAAGGTACGTTTGACACGCTGATCCTCCAAGATCCTTTCCTGGAACGTGACATGGTTTTTCCCTGAGAACAACTACTAATGTTTGAATTTGTTGCCATGTCTCTCTCATCTAACATAATCCCTCACCTTTTTGAATTTCCTCAGGTTTAAAGATATGAAACTCGATATATTTGATGATGGTAAGTAGTCTCTAGTAGAATTAGCAGGAAGAGCAAATATATAAATGTAATTGTTGAGATCACTAAATCTCTTGCTATAAATTTAATTTTTCGCGTCGAGAAGCATTGGTTGGCTATTCGATTGCTGTCTTAAAACTTTCAGTGCAAAGGTCTGGCTTTACTGTTATCGAAAAATTTCAAGATGCAGTGTGATGATATTTGAAATAACCCAATCAAAGAGCCCCTTTTATTCCTTTAAGCATCGAAGAAAACTGTGCGAAGAGCAAAGGTTAGGAAACCTATTCTTTGCTGACAGAAAGGAATAATATTTAGACGTGAGAGCCATTTTCTCAGCAAGTTTGCTGTTAAAAAGTGCCTCTGCAATTCTAAAAAGTCCTCTTTTGCGAGCTGTGCGCCTTTAAGTAAAGTCAGTACTGTTGGTATTGCAAAGGGCATCTTTTTAGTGCTATTTTCTGGTGGAGAGTCAACTCAAAGAGCAATTAAAGATCCTATCATTTAAATTAGATCCTAAAGAACCTAAAGAGCCTATCATTTACGGTAAACCGAGGGGTAAACGGGATCAGTTTAGAACTCATTCACAATGATGATTTTTTAAACCAAAAAGTATCTAACGCTAAGTTAACGTCCACTCAAACTGTCAGTGAGAAGACAAATCTGATGGCAAAAAGTTGATAGAAGGGGGTGCTATAAAAATGAATATTTTGTAGTTCTATAAAGTCTTCTTTGAAACATGTCTTGTGGCTTGTCTTCATGATACGTTCATGATACTAAAGACGTTTTCGACTGCCACTGGTGGGGAAAATGAGCATGACTTTGGTGTGGCTGATATTGACAGATGCCGTGGTGTGGACTTGCTCCAAGTCTCGCTCTTGATCAATAAATACGGGAGGGGAAAGGAGGAAAGGGGGGAGGACACGGGGAAATGAAGAAAGAAAGGGAAGAGAACGCTCTCCTTCCCTTTCTTTCTTTCTTTCTTCCTTTTCCCGTGTCCTCCCCTTTTTCCTCCTTTCCCCTCCATCGGCGTAGGGGAAGATAAAATTTGGGGGGGCTGCCCGACAAAAAATCCATTGTTTGAGAAAATTTTGCCCGACTTGAGGCGGATTTCCGCCCGATTATGGCTGATTTTTGCAAATTTTTCTGACTTTGGGGGGGCTGCAGCCCCCCCTTTGCCCCCTATCTCCTACGCCTATGTTCCCCTCCCGTATTTATTGATCAAGAGCGAGACTTACAGCAAGTCCAGCCGTGGTGTTGCATGCCTTCCCGCCGTAACGTTGGTGTCCTGTGTTTTTGCAGGTAAAATAACAAAAGAAGAATTCAAGACAATGAACACAGAAGCAGTAGATGATTACATGGCAGCTCTTCGTGAAACTCATCCAAGATTCAGAGATCGATTCAGTGAACAAACTTGGCTCAAACAAGATGGCTCTGCTGATACAGTTTTGAGAAAACTTAGAGAAAGGTACATTTTGAACTGTCAAAGAACTATTTTCACCCAGGCTCCTTTGCGGGCTCGCTGCAATTCAGACCTATTTTCACTTTAGTACTTCCAATTTTGAGGAACTATTGATTAAAAGTAACGCAGTATCTGTTCACCAGAGGAATTTACAGCTGCTCCAGACTGAGATTTATAAAACCGTAAACAACTTGAATCCGGCTTTTGTGGCAGAAGTATTTGTTAGCAAAGATATGCCATAAAGCCTTCGTGGCAATAATAATCTTGTTTTGCCTAAAGCTAGGACAAATCAATATGGCATTGATACTATCAGGTTTATTGGTCAAAAACTATGGCAGACTCTGCCAAGAGAAATCAAAGAGTCCCAATCATTGGAGATTTTTAAAAGAAATATTAAATCTATCAAAACTTTTGACTGCAGCTGTAAATTGTGTAAAATTTTTGTATCAAATCTAGGTTTTTTGTAATTAGACTTTTGTAAATATTCTGTATAGTTGGCCTTAATTAGCTTAACGCTATTATCTTAGCTAACTTTAAATAAATTGTTTATATATTATATTACTGTCATTTAGTGTCTTTTAGAGGTAGTTTCCTCTTGAAACACCCTCGATGACAGTGTCTAAAGACAGTGACACATCGGCAAAATTAACCTAAGTTTGTATTTGCATCCCATTTATAACCGTGACAACCATGATGACAACTTACGCCTGTGAAAACTAGCCCCACTCTTCCCCTACTTCAATCTTTGAAAGTTCTGACCTAGACTCATTACAAAAGTCTCAGCATCGCTCATTGAATTGGATGGTTATTTGACAGGAAATAAAGTTCAGAATAACAACGCTGAATGAATATAAGGAATCACGACGCAAGTCTAGTTCTGATTCTCTTCTAAGTACAATCCAAGCAGCTTTCCAAAGCAAAACTTTTTAAGTTACTCGGCAATGGTGTTTTCAAAATGTTAATTTTTTTTCTACAGAATTATGAAATTAACACTACTGCCTCGAAGAATCGTTGAAGGAGGCGAACCAATGCAGGTGAGTTTTTACCTTGATTTCAAATTTCTGGGGGCACAAATGTTTGAGGGCAAGTTGAAACTTCTACGCAATAAAATGTTCTTGGATTAGCATCGTAAAAAAGCAGTCCCTGTCTCCAATATTATTTCAGTATCTGTAAAAAGAATCAGAGACGTAGGAACCGGGGGGGCACTGGGGGCACGTGCCCCCCCAAGATTTTGCAATTAACAAAGAAGTGCCCTTTTTATTTTCAGGAAGTGCCCCTTTAGCTTAATGAAAAAGTGCCCTTGAAGTGTCGTGCCCCTCCAAGTTTGAGATGCTTCCTACGTCCCTGAAAAGAATAGACAAGAACGTCAGTGTAATTCGTAAATTTTCTTGCTGCCTTCTGTTTTCCAGGGCGCTGTTTTCGACAGAACAGAAGCCAGCAATCCTAAATTTTCGGCGTGAATAATTTTTGGAAATAGGTGCCAGTGGGGAGATCGAAGAGGACATATCATATCTTCCCCTTGTTCCGAGACTTGGCTTTGGTTGTTAATAGAAATGCCATAAAAATACATTGGTGTAATGTTTGTCCTCCATAGGATACATTTTCTTTAAATACCGGGTGAGTTTCCACTTTCGAAAATTCGTAGCACTACAAGTACTTCATGGATTTGAATGATTCAGATTCTAGTTAAAAGCCAAAAGATCAAAGTATTTTTGTGATTGTTGTCGTCTTCTTGCGAGCACTGCAAATGTAGGTCCATTCAACTTTACGAAAATTTCATGGTTGCAAAATGACGGAAAAAGGGCCTAAAACACTTGATCAAATCGTTAGGACTCTCCTAACACGGAACAATACGCACAGGCGTTTCACCTCTCTCAAGAGGTATAAGGCATAGATTCTCAAACAGACATTAAAGATTCGAATGGCAACCATGGCAATAAATGTGCAGACGATATCTCTCACCCATGAGAAATTGCATGTTCTCTGTTTTTCTGAGTGAGGAGTCTTTTATGAGTTGATCAAGTATTTTAGGCCTTTTTCCGTCATTTTGCAACCACAAAGTTTTTGCAAACTTGAATTTACCAATTTTTCATATGCTCATAAGAAGGCGAGAAAAATCACAAAGATACTTCGATCTTTTGCCTATCAAAAAAAATATCGATTCATTCCAATCCATCCAGTACTCTTGGTGCTATGAATTTTCAAAAGTGGGAACTTTTTTCTGGCTCACCCGGTATATGAGATCAAAGTGATGGGACTAATTGCCGCCCTTTTATCCTAGGTTCTGCATTATGATGTACATGGACACTACCATGCACATTTTGATGGCCAATCGAAACAAATGCTTTCAGATTTACAATGTTGTCAATTTCAGCCAAGAGCATCTGCAACTGAATGCCGTCTTTGCAGGTATGTTACATCTGCAACAACTCTAAGGGGGCTTTTAGAATAGACTTTTTAGCTATTCTGAAAAGAATCAGAATCGAACGATATTTTGCAACATTTTGTAGAATTTTCGAATGTGCACAATAGTGATAGAAGCTCTAACGCCACTCGATCGAACCTTTCATTTAAAAATGTATAAAAATAACGCTCGATCCAGGCTCTTTTGTAGAATAGCTAAAAGGTCTGTTAATTGAGGACTTTGAATCGAAAAGCAGATCTTAAAAAGTCGCAGAGAAGGGTGGACTTTATTATAATTCAAATCAATTTCATGATGATAACTTGCTACACTTTATAGGAGCGTCGTTATACTTTAAAACAAAAGAAGTTCATTATAACAGCAACGAAAGGATTAAATCTAAGTATGTAGGTACAAGAAGACGCATGTAGAGTAAACGTATTTTCTTATAACAAACTGCTTGTAAGAAATTCAACTGATCCTTAAATGATCAAAAAACTCCATTACTGAGCAAAAATCACTTGATGAGCAATTTTCACACAAGGTTCTTTGCAGGCACGCTACAATTTAAGATTGTCTGAAAATCAAATTTGGCGCAAAGAGAAAATATGGATTGACACTGCAGTTTTTTTTCAGTAATTTATTCTAAGTGGGCTGAAAGGATCTCTAGCTACAGTAAAAACCCGCACACATAAGAACCTAAGATTTTGAACTCAGCCTGTTTAGGTTCTTATGCAATGAGGCACATCCAGTTATCAGGGTATAGGTTCTTAACACTTGGAAATATGCGAATCTAAATCTTAGCAAAATATATTTACATTCTTGGCCCTATCCACTTCAACCCAAGCTTACCCAGTTCACCCCTGTAGGCCCTGCCTATCACAGTTCTGTTAGTAATGTTTTGGAGTCTATGAAGGAGGTTGATTGGCAAAAAGTTACATTTATTTCCCAATGAATGAATGAAACGCTTTATTAAGAACCTAATTAAGATATCAGCCTGAAATGGTTCTTATTTATTGGGCACAAACTATATAATTTCAGGCTGTAGGTTCTTAATAGATGAAGGTTCTTATGTGCGGGTTTTTACTGTATTCAAAGCTAGTAATTTAGGCCCACTATGCATGCCGCATCCAGGCATGGGACCCCTTTCCGAAGGACGGCGAGGTAAATTGCAATCTGATAGTAATTTGAACTGAAAGAACAGTGATGTCAGTTAAAATCAAAGTTTTCAATCAGTTCAACTGCAGTGTGAATCCATAGTTACAATCAGGCCAAATATCCATACATTTTCATGCATTCTGAAATTGCAGTGTGCCCGCAAAGGACCCTTATCAAAAACACTTGCACCCTTATCAATTACCAACCTCGTACCCAGTGACAATGAAGGTTTTCCGTAAACTGCAACGAGGTCTAGCCTCCTATTTACAACAACAGATACCCTTGGGAACGAGGTTGCTCAATTACAAATGTCGCAGGGTGTCCATAGTACCGGATACTACAATCGAGTTGATCGGCACGTCAGGCAATACCATCTTTCGACACCTCTACGTGATATTGACAAACCCGCCGACTTTTCATGCTGGTTTTCATATGCAGCGTCTGCTGAAACGTATCTGAACTGTCTGACAGCGTGGGAGCTAACACCGTTATGTTTACTGACGTAGAGCTTCAAGAGTAACGATGTCCTAATCGAAGGGCACTATGCAAATTCATGTTGCAACTTTCCTTTTTCATTTTCATTTTTCGCAATGCAATGCCTTTTGCATTTGATAACAGAAATGAGAAAAAACGGACAAGGTGTAATTTCAGAAATGTTGTTTCTTTTAGTTCGCTTTTTATGAACTTACTGTAAAAATATAAACAACTTTTAACAACGATAATTCTGAAAAATCTTCCGAGAAAGAGTTGAGAAACTTTTAGTACTCAAATACACTCATTTTTTTTAATAAGACACCGCTTATAAGAAACGGTAGGCTCGATTTTTCGAAAGCTAAGAAACAACCCGACCTGAATTGAAAAAGCTAAGAAACTTTTGTAATTCATAGTTTTAATTTTCCTGTCGCACTCAAAATGCTTTGACACTGTACAGTTATAGCAAAAGTTTGGACAATATTTTGAGTGTAAATTATGTTATTTACTCGTTTTGAGATTTTACTAAGTAATTTGGGAACCGTCTTGACAAAGCTAAATTAACTCTACATTTCCAGTATTGAAAATATGAGAAACACGTAAGAAACTTGTGGTAGTAAAATGGCCCAAAAGTTTAAGAAACTGCCTACCAGCTCCGGACCTTAGTTTCTTATAAAAAAAAATGAGTGTAATGAAAATTTGAAATATTCTCATTATGAGAGTATTTCAAATTTGCATTATTTGAGTACTAAAAGTTTCTCAACTCTTTCTCGGAAGATTTTTCAGAATTAGCGTGGTTAAAAGTTGCTTAAATTTTTACAGTAAGTTCATAAAAAGCGAACTAAAAGATACAACATTTCTGAAAATTACACCTTGTCCGTTTTTCAAAGTTTCCCTATTTTAACTTTTTTCAGTTCCTTTGCCGCAATTCCCTTCATTTACACTTGATCACAAAGTACCCCTCAATACCCCACAGTTTTATACACCACAGTAAAATACATCAACAGCTTGTTTTACCTAAATGACGTGAAAGATGGGGGCGAGACTCCATCGTGCAACTTTCCCTTTTCACGTGCACTTTTTTATAATGCCTTCAGTCCACACTCTCGTTCACACTTCATTATCAAGTACTACAAATCGCCCCATATTTTCTTCACCCGTAGAGTGACATCGTAATTTTCTTTCACCAAAAGTGACGTTTTATATGGGGGCGACTTTCTCTTTTCCTCTTTTCGCAATGCACCGCCCCAGATTCTCATGTGCAATATTTTCTTCCCTACAGATATATCACCATTTTATATTACCTGAATGACGTTGAAGATGGGGGCGAGACGGCCTTCCCAGTTGCAGACGACGATGCATATTTACACGACGTGAGTTTTCATAATTAATTTTTCTTCTTTTTCGTCCGACTTAGCCGAAGTTCACTGAAAGTATATTCTATCTGAAATTTACGTATTCCGATATTGCTATTTTGTAAATCAGTTATTTAGCAAGTGAACTTGGCTGTTCAGCAAGGAACAGCCAAGGATCGGCTAAAAAGATACAATTTTCTGGATATCTTATCAAAACATTTCGTAATTCATGTTTACAGCACAAAATCGGGAAAACTTTTACCATCCAAGTGCCGGTACAGTATTTAAGCGGTTGTATCAGCTCACAGCTGTTTTCCACAACTTGCGGCTGTTTAAGAGGTTTCACTATCCCGAAATTTAACTGATCAATTGGCATCTTTAACTTTGGAGAAAATATCATAATATCAAATTTTGGGTAAAATGGTAAAATATCTCATACGCTATTGGGGAGAAATGATTTACCCCTCGTACTCTCCAAATCATAGGTAGATTCTCGTTACTTTTTAAAATGTTTAGATCTGTACCCACGGAGTTAATTGCCAAGAAATTCATGGTATCATGGTAGGGTTTGACAAAAAATTAATTAATATCACAGAGAATTACTCAAAAATAGTTTTCAAATCCGCCAGAATCGAGAGGAACAAAAAAGGAACGTTAGTTTGATCTGTTTTTGATAGGAAGAGATGAAATGTCAAAAATTTTGAGAATTCACTTTCTTATTACACGATAAATCTGACCGAACCACTTACTTAGTTTAAAAACCAAAGGATGAAAAGAGGGTATCAGGAAGGTCATGAAAATCGTCATCGGGCAGACGCACGTGGGAGTAGATAAGCACTGCAACAGTTACAGACAAGGGGTTCAGTGTGGGTGTGCACATTTTCTCATCGTACCCCACCCAGTTTTCTTCATCTTTCAAAGTTAATCCAATTTTCTGACGCTTGCACCAATTGAAGAAGCAAATAAAATAATTTTTCTCGACGTCATGGGAAAAAATAAAGGTAAAAATGTTGACTTATAAGCTCTAAAACAGCAAACTTAGGTTTTCTACGAGATTTGTACTGTGTATTTCAATTCGCATCAAAGTCCTTATATTTTATTTAATTTACTTGTTTATCTTCGTACGATTGCACTACATGCAATAATTATATTTTTTACCCTCAAAGCTCCTTTTCTTCGATGCGTTTGTGACGGCAGTAAGATTCGAGCGGTCAAACAACAATAAAACGACAAAGATTCATTTTCCAAGCGTTTTATAAAATTCAATAAACATGACTCCAGTGAGACATGGAACTTAACGTGATTGAAAGTTAAAGTTATCTACAAGTCTACTGTTTAAATACAAAATTATGCGGAACGATTTGGGAAAATTAACCAATAAGAAATAAGAAAAACAGGAAAGTGACTAACGTGAGAATAGCATAGGCGTATGCAGATCAAACAAGAAAAACAACTAGTCAGTTACTAAAAGTAAATACCGAAAAGGAGTAAGAGTCAGGGAAAAACGTAAGTAATACTGAAACGATGCAATAAAAGTTAGTCATGAGCTGAGACGAAAAAGCGGCATAAAGATCAAAGAAGTAAAATATGTAAATGACGAATGAGTAAATCAAGGGGAAGAAAAATCAAAAAATGAATGAGCAAAAAGGGGCCATCGTGACATACCTCTCCCCCTTGTTGAAACGTCCCCTGTTTCAACTACAAACGAAAGAAACTACAAATGATTAACGATTACAATAACTAATCACTATTTGGTTCTAAATCCTGGGTAATATTGTCCTGATCATTGTCCATTTTATCCGTTGGTCTGGGTTGACGGTCTTTATGCAGTTTACATCTATTAACGTGTACAATAGTTTTTCTACGAGGTCCTTCTTCTATTTCAACATTTACAGGTGACAACTTTCTAACTATACGATATGGACCATTCCAAAGATGAGATAATTTGCTAGATAAACCTGACTTTACCTGTGGTGTATACAACCAAATTCGATCTCCTACTTTAAATTCTACTTCCTTAGCATTCTTGTCGTAATTAGTAGCTTGATTGAATTGAGCTCGTTCTATACTCTGCTGGGCTACATATCTAGCTTCTTGTGTACGTCTAATTACTTCTTGTTTATAATCGTCTGCTGAAACATACTTGCTAATCGGGGCAGAAAGTACTACATCTAACGGTAAACATGGGTCTCTACCATAAATTAGATAAAACGGTGTCTCTTTGGTGGAATCCTGTACAGCGGTTCTGTACGCAAACAATGCAAAAGGGATAAAGCGGTCCCAGTCTCTTTGATGCTTAGAGACATACATGGAAAGCATTGTGCATAGAGTGTGGTTGAAACGTTCCGTTAGACCATCCGTTTGCGGGTGATACGCTGTGGTATTGACCTTTTTCACGGCAAAAAGATCACAAATTTCCTGCACTAGCTTCGACAGAAAATTCTTACCTCTATCGGACAGAAGTGTACGGGGGGCACCATGTCTAGACATTAATTCCTCAACAAAAAGTTTTGCAATGACATCGGCTCCAGTGGTTCTAATTGCAAATGCTTCCGGCCACTTAGTTAAACTGTCCGTGAATACAACAATGTAGCGGTTTCCTTGTTCTGAGGCAGGCAGTGGACCTAAAACATCTACGCAAACTCGATCGAAGGGTCCTTCTACGGGAATGCTTTGCATAGGCGCTGTGGCGGTGCGCTTGGGCGATTTCTTAGATGCGCAATCCTTACATGTTTCGATCCAATGCGTTATGTCCTTATACATGCCTTGCCAAAAATAACGCTGCCTTATCTTATCGTAAGTCTTAGCAATGCCTAAATGACCTGCTACTACATCGTCGTGCATGCTTGTGAGGACTTCGTCTATCAAATTGCGAGGTATAACTAGTTGACAACGCGTTTCCTGTCTACGGTATGGTGTGGTAGGGCTGAACAAATGATACAAAATACCATCTTGCAAAATGTACTGATCAGCCTTTACGAGAACTTTGCGATCGTCCGAAGAATTTCCCGGTAACTTACCTGTTTGCAGATAGTTGATAAGTTGCGCTAAATCGGGATCTTTAATTTGCAGTTCTGGCATGTTAGCTAGCTCAAACTTAGGCACAGAAATTGCACTAACAATAGGCATACGAGATAATGCGTCTGCATTTGCGTTGCTGCGTCCTGGCCTATATTCTATCTTAAAATCGTACGCTTTCAAAGTCTCTGTCCATCGCGCTAATCTACCTTCAGGGCTCTTGAGGGTAAATAGCCATTTTAGCGGGTTATGGTCCGTATAAATGGTGAACAAGCGACCATACAAATAGTGCCTAAAGTACTTGACAGACCAAATGATCGCGAAAGCTTCCTTCTCTATGGTAGACCAGTTTGCTTCGTTACGCGTTATCGCTTTGCTCGCATATGCAACTACGACTTCGGATCCATTACGCATCTGACCTAAGATTGCTCCAAAACCTTTATCGCTAGCATCTGATTGAACGAAAAACGGCAGATTAAAATCTGGAAACTGCAAAACTGGGGAAGAAGTAAGCGCTTTCTTCATGTAAGAAAATGCTTTCTCCTGTTCAGGTCCCCATACGAACGGTACATTCTTCTTGCTTAGGCGGTACAGCGGCTCAGCGTGCAAAGAAAAATCCTGAATAAACCTCCTGTAATACCCTATGAGTCCTAAGAAAGACCTAAGCTGCGTGAGATCTTGCGGAAGTGGAAAGCTTTGTACTGCACTAACCTTACTTTCGTCTGGGCGCAGACCATCCTTAGAAACAACACGTCCTAGGTACTTAACTTGTGGTGCGCAGAAAGTACATTTCCTGACCTTAAGCTTGAGACCACCTGTGCGCAAACGAGACAGAACTGACTCAAGTCTGCTTAAATGTTCTTCAAAAGTGCGCGAAAAGATGATGATGTCATCCAAATAGACCAAGCATGACTCCCAATTGAGACCAGCGAGCATAATTTCCATGAGGCGCTGAAACGAGGCTGGTGCGCCGCAGAGGCCAAAGGGCATGACTGTAAATTCCCAAAGACCTGTGTGCGTGGAAAATGCTGTTTTGTGCATGTCCTCCTCCTTAAGGGGTACTTGCCAATATCCTGAAGCTAAGTCTAGCGTTGTAAAATAGCGTGCGCCACCTAGCGTGTCTAAAGTCTCGTCTATGCGTGGCAAAGGGTAAACATCCTTACGCGTGATTGCGTTAACCTTTCGAAAATCTACGCAAAATCGTGTGCTGCCATCCTTCTTACCTACAAGGACTACAGGGCTCGACCACGGGCTTTTAGAAGGTCTAATAACTCCTCTATTCGCCATATCCTTAACGTGCGTTTCTATCACCTTGCGCTGCGTTTCTGGCACTCGATAAGGTCTCTGAAAAATTGGTGCGTGACCCTGCGTGTCTATCGCATGCTCTAATACATCAGTACGGCCTAAATCTGAGTCAGACTTTGCAAAAACATCCGAATATTTACTAAGCACATTCCTTAGCTCTACCTGTTGCTCGTCTGACAGATAATCACCAGGCAACTTGATGTTGGTAACAACAGAGCTATTGTCCTGACTAACTAATGACGTAGTTCCAACATCAGTGATTGACGTCACTTTACCAATCGTCGTTTTGGGCTCCAAAGTTACGACTTCCATACTGGGGTTTACTAACCTTACAGGGATTTCCCCGCGCTGAGGTTGCACAAGCGACCTTGCAGCGAAAACATTCGATGATTGGTATAGCGAGTCATTCATTTCAAATAAACCTGTCGAACATCCAGGGCCTATCGGTAACATAGTATACAACTCAGATCTGGGAGGAATATCGACTCTTTCAATTAAAGAAATCTCCCAAACAGGATCTGGTGGGTCTGTGGCCAAAAACGTTGTCTCCGAATTCCATTTCAACGTGCGATCTGACATATCAATAGATATGCCAGCCCGGGTAAGGAAATCAGTACCAAGCACACAGTCGTGCTGAAAACCCGAAGCTACGTAAAAATCCTGGAATGCTACATTTTTGTCTATCCTAAGGGATGCCGAAAATATTCCCTTGAAGTTTACAGGGTCTCCCGTTACAGAAGTAGCATTCACATCCCCTGGCCGTAAAATAATATTGGGAAAGTGGGTATGTTGAAATGTTTCGTTGACAATGCTCATTGACGCACCTGTATCAATCAACAGCTTACAAGGATGTTCGTCTATAAATCCATTAACAACACTTGCCGGACCACAAAGCAATATTTCTTGTGTGCTACAAATAAATTGATTACTGGGCGGAGCAGTTACGTCGGGCACACAATTAATTTCGTCATTTCTACTTTCTACACTCTCTACTTGCTCAACAACAGAATTACTGATAGGAGGATTTTCAAATACTGCTAACTGACCTCCACGAACAGTAGCAGATTCTAGTTTCCCTGGTTTCTATCACTTTCTGAACCAGATCTAAGATTAGGAAACTTTTTCCAACATTTACGCTCTATATGTCCGGGTTTCTCACAATAATTACATACTGGGCGACCATTAATAGATTTATTTCTATTCCCGGAATTCTCATTTCTATTATTTCTACGAAAATTATTATGGTTACCTGTAGTGTCCCTTTTCTCTAAAAGCTTCGACAAAAGGCCAATGACTTGCGTCATTTGATCATTTTGAGGCTCCACTGCACTCACTCGTTGAGGGGCAAAGTTTTCTTCCAGGCTCTCCTCTCTCAGGGCAACTCTAATGGCATCAGAAAAGGTTTTAGGGTCGGCCATTGTCACACGTCTCATTAAATCATTTCGCAAACCAAGTATAAAATGTTCACGGGCCGTCATCTCAATTACTTCATTACTAACATCACTGGAAAACGATCTGAATACCAAACGTTGAATGGCAGAAGCAAATTCATTTACAGACTCCATTTTCCCTTGCTTTCTAGCGGCTAAATTTCCATATGCTGAACGTCTCATGTCAGCGGGGCTAAATCTGTCGATGATAGTTCTCTTGATAACTTCATAATTAGATTTATCTCTGGCGTCGATTTTTTCGAAATGATCACCAGCAGGCCCTCGTAAATATGCCGAAATCATCCGACCACATTTTGTATCGTCCCATTCATTCGCACGGGCAATTCTCTCAAAAGAGGCAAACCAATCTAAACAATCGTCATTCGGATATCCATAAAATTTATCCGGGTGCACAAAAATTTTACTCACCGCAGAGTCATTTGTTCTCTGGGTACTCGTATCAGCATTCTCTCCTCCAGAAGATCCAGATCCACCGGTTGCAGGCATTCTCGAAAATCTCAAAGTCAGCGGCTCTATTTCTCTGCAACTCCAATCTGTCATAGGCGAAGGCTAGGAACCTTAGATATTTTTCACCTAGGTCCTATTTGATCGTAATCCCAACTCCGTAGTCACCATTTGTGACGGCAGTAAGATTCGAGCGGTCAAACAACAATAAAACGACAAAGATTCATTTTCCAAGCGTTTTATAAAATTCAATAAACATGACTCCAGTGAGACATGGAACTTAACGTGATTGAAAGTTAAAGTTATCTACAAGTCTACTGTTTAAATACAAAATTATGCGGAACGATTTGGGAAAATTAACCAATAAGAAATAAGAAAAACAGGAAAGTGACTAACGTGAGAATAGCATAGGCGTATGCAGATCAAACAAGAAAAACAACTAGTCAGTTACTAAAAGTAAATACCGAAAAGGAGTAAGAGTCAGGGAAAAACGTAAGTAATACTGAAACGATGCAATAAAAGTTAGTCATGAGCTGAGACGAAAAAGCGGCATAAAGATCAAAGAAGTAAAATATGTAAATGACGAATGAGTAAATCAAGGGGAAGAAAAATCAAAAAATGAATGAGCAAAAAGGGGCCATCGTGACACGTTTTTAGCCCAGTTCCTCTGATTCCAAATTTGAAATCTACTTTCTCCTGAAAGAACTTTTCAAATAGGCACCAAAGATTTGGCTCTTGTGTCCACGACTGCCGACATGCCGGGCGAGTAAACGAAAGTTAACACGTTTGGTGGGCTGTTGAATAAAAGCATGTGGCCGATTTTCAAAACTTAAATGTTAATCAATCAGTCAAATGCTAACTTAGCTGTAAAAATATTTTTCAGTAAAATCACTCATCTTTTAGAGCTAAAATCAGAAAAATGTTGGTAGAGGGTGTGTGTGGGAGCAAGCATTCCATGTTCAATTCTGGTCCATGATTTACTTGACGTTGAAATGGAAATTTGATACATTTGTCAGTGTTGGGGATAAACTTTCAATTTCAATGGCGAGTAAATCATGGACCAGAATTGAACATGGAATTCCCGTTCTCATACAAACCCCTTACCAGAATTTTCCTAATTTCTCTGTCAAAATGATGAGAAATCTTACCAAACAAAATTGTGACATCTAAGTTAGCCTTTGCGTGATAGATCAACATTTCAGTTTTGAATGTAGGCCACATATCTTTTATTCCACAGTCCGCCAAAGGTGTTAGCTTTTTTCGACTCATCCAATACATTCAGGAAAATGTTCTCTTTTCCAGGATTTCGTTCGTCGCCAGGAAGGTGATTTCTACAATCTCAGTGAATTTTGCTACAAGTCAACAACAGTGGTAAAAGCAGAGAAAGGCAAAGCTGTTCTATGGTATAACCATCATTTAGACGAGCATGGTTGGTTAGGAGATCGAGATGATTTCTCATTACATGGTGGCTGTGATATCAGAAAAGGACATAAATGGGTTGCTAACAACTGGATCCCTGCCCCTGAATATGAATCTAAACATAAAAACAGTATTTACGCTAGTCTCAGTGCATTTGAAACAACAGTCTGATATGCAAGATTTTTAGCAAAGAAACTGATTTAGGCGAGGGGAGGTATTATCTACGTGTCACCCTTCCGGGGGGGGGGTACTTCACATATTTTGGGTACGGGGACGTGCCATCGGGAAGGGTATCGATTTTCGCGATTTTGGTATAAGGAACGGTATCGATTTTCACGATTTTGGTATAAGGAACGGTATCGATTTTCACGATTTTGGTTAAAGTATAAGATCGGATATACATTTTCGGAAAATTGGTATAAGGTCGGGTGTACTTTTTCTGAAAATTGGTATAAAGTCGGGTATGCTTTTTCGGAAAATTGGTATAAGGAACGGGTATGTTTTTGAAGCTTCGATGGCACGTCCCGACCAAAACCTGGTCAAGTAACCCCCCCGGGGTCACCCTGTAGGGGAGGGGCTCTCAAACATGACAGTAGCAGGCAGACTTGACAAAGAATTGTTTTAAAACAAATACTGAGGAGTATCAAAAGAAATTGTCTCTACAAAAGCATCAAACCTTTTTAGACTGCACAACAAAACAGTCCATAATCTGCAATTGTAGACTATTTGTATCACCTTTCTTTGCCTGCCCCTTGAATCTGAGTAGAAAGCCCTTGAGTATTGAAAAAGTAGAGATACAATTCAAGTGCAAATAATTAGGAAATAACAAGAATGAGACTCGCTTTAAAGGGCATATGTCATGAAGCTGATTGGTTCATGCAATACAATTCTCTCTATTGTTTATTACAAAGCACAGGATCGAGGCTGAATTTTCATTGCAATAAAAATTCATGAAACAGAAATAAAAAGTCACGAAACAATGGAATTCTACTCCAAATTCGTTTGTTGTATTAACCAATTGCTAATGTGACATATGTGCTTTAACACATGATGAGCATCATAGACATCTTTATACAAGAGAGCCCCCTGCCTGTGGATGATACAACTGGTGCAACTCATATAAAATTGGTATAAATTATTTGGCAAAAGTTTATCATGTAAAGATTTGAACGGAGTCAAAGCAGAATAACTGTTTTATACCTGAAAGGGGAAGCATTGATTTAAAAAATAAAACTTCTAAATACTTTAAAAATCGGAAGCACATTCTTCATTGCTTTGGTAAGGTCCATGTGGGAAAATGGGAGGGTAAAATGTGAAATGTATTTCATAAAAATCTTGATCCACTTCTCCAGCTACCACTGTTTTACTTTGATGTTGAGAAGGATCTCAATTAACAGTTTATGATCTACTATTTTCCTGCAACCAACACTACTAATTCCAACACAGCGTACCCATTTTACCTCCTGCAAACCCTGAAACAACAGATAGGCACAATTCAAAATTAATAGATCACAGTCATTATTCTGAACGAGGGGTGTATTACCCTTCCGAAAAGGCGTACGAGATTTTTTTAAACAATTGGATTTGTAGAGATTTGTTAAAGGATTTTTCTAAGGGATGTTTTGCTAAAGTTGTACAAGATTTTTATAGAGTGATATACCCCTCGATTCTGAACCCCCACAGGCCCGTAGGAAGCGGGGGGCAGGTGGGGCTCAAGCCCCCCCAATAATTTTGAAAACGATGGGTGTTACGTCATACGAATTTATTAGATGTACTGTTCTCTATTGTTTCAAGAACAATTGCCCCACAATCTGGAGCTTCTTCCTAGAGCCTGACCCCCCAGCAAAATGTTTGGTTTCTATAGGGTTAGTTGCCTTGGGAGGTTTTCAGTTAACATGTTATACCAGTGAATCCCTTCCTTTCAAAAAAGGAGCTTGGTCTTCCGCCTCCACCAATTCTATTTCACAGCAGGGTGCTCTTTTTATAGGGTCACGAAGGACCTAACTGAATGCTTCTTGAATTAAAAACAAGTCATAAATAATTCTTATTGTGGCCAAGTGTTTTCTTTATCTTTTTCATCAACATGATGTTTTGAGCTCATATGTTTGTTAATTTTTATTGAATGTTTACAACCTGTTCTGGATAAATTGAATAATAAAAAATACAGAAAGGCTTATTAATCCTATAAATTTTTAATACAGAAAATGAATGAGATGAAAGCTAGCTGTGACACCATTGATAAACATTTTGCCCCTGCCCACATCAATTGATAACATCTTGCTTCTTACCACATAGTTACTAACTAACAAAACATTTGGCATCACATTGAGGTTTCTAGAAAGTGGATTGTGAAGATTTGGGAAAATACTGGGTGTCCCAAATTAGCCATTCAAGAGTTGTGAATCAATGGACCTTTTTGATAATTTTTCAAAGATGCAAATCCCAGCACTGCAAGAAATCTACTTCATGCCTATTTTTATGCAAATTCACATACAAAAGTATTTCATGCATTGCTGCTGAGAGCAATGCATGCTTCTGGGATTTAACTCTGCATCATTTCATATTCGAAGGCAAAGGATGTATTTCAAAAG
This sequence comes from Aurelia coerulea, assembly GCA_039566865.1. Taxonomy (NCBI): domain Eukaryota; kingdom Metazoa; phylum Cnidaria; class Scyphozoa; order Semaeostomeae; family Ulmaridae; genus Aurelia; species Aurelia coerulea. The sequence goes on along the minus strand of CM076948.1, from coordinate 25,399,829 downwards.
AACTGATGTCATTGTTAAACCAGATTAATCAATAGAGTTTCTTTATTTCTAATACCATAGAGTTTCTTAATTTTCTGAATAACTGGCTTCTAGTTATTTATCAGATTGTTTGATCAAAATGTAGTGTAGTGCAATATTTAAAAGTAGGATTCCATTCCAAGAAGATGATTTTAATTTTTATGACACACCCCTTCCCGGGCACTTAGCGGCATTTGTGTGAGTCCTCGCATCCGGTTGTATGAAAAATTGGCCTGAAACAAATTATAACGTATATGCATGTGAAGTACAAGGTCTATAATGGGAATAAATGTAGAATTAAAATTATGGAATTAGAATTAACGGGAAAGAACTGTCATGGTCTTGATGTTTAAGTTTAAAACCAATCTTTTAGCTGGCCAAAAAGGGCACTCTGGAATGGAAATAAGTACTTGCAAGTAATCCACGCATTTTTTATAGGAAACTAAGAATTTGAGCCAGTGCTGAAAGTTTCTTAAAATTATCAGATTTTAAGTACTCAGAGTTTCTTATTATAAGTTTCTTAAAAGTTCTTTGTTTTGAAATGTTCACGGGGGCACAGGTAATGAACATGAAGATTGCTATGGAACCACAAAGAAACTCGTAAGAAACTCTGAGTATTCAAAATCTGATAATTTTAAGAAACTTCCAGTACTGGCCCAAATTATTAGTTTCTTATAAAAAAAATACGTGTACCTGGTGAATATTCCAGTGCCCCCTGGTGAACATTCTAAAGTTCTAAAACAAAATTTTTACTAAAGTACGTTTCGAATAGTATGATACAGTGTGTGAAAATAAAATTTGCCAAAATAATATGATGCTACATTTTCCCTGGCTCAATCTTTTTATTATTTCATCCTGAGGAAAAACGGAGATAAATGAAACCGTTCGTCGTTACACTTGTGACAAGTCAAAAGTGTAAGTAAAAATATGCGAAGGTACTGTATTTCCTGTATCAAAATAAATAGTTTCTTAAGTCCTATTTTCCCAGTAATGGAGTTTCTTCAATGTTTGGCGATCTGATAGTTGAGTTTTTTGTGAGCAAATTCTCGTAAAAATTACGTGCACTGGTTTTCACTGGGAACGGAATAAGTCTGTAAACCTACAGTACAGTTACTTGTAAACCTACAGTACAGTAGAAACCCGCATAAAAGAACCTAGGTTTTTTCTGGGCAGCCTGAATAGGTTCTTAATTAAATGGCTGCTATTCTAAATTCCAGCCAGTAAGGTTCTTAAAAAGGTTCTTATATACAAGCAGGCCTTGCACACATTAACACTGTTTTCCAGCCCAAAAAATTCTTGAGATTTCCTGAGAATTCTTGAGATTTCTTGAGAATTCTTGAGAATCCTTGAGAACAAATCTTTTGTACCAATGAAGAAGTCTGATCAGAATTTGAAGAATTCTAAAAATTCTGGTCATTTTCATAATTTACATGAAAGCTATTATATAAGAACCTTTCCCAGTTTCAGCCTCTTAGAGGTTCTTATTTAGCAGGTTTAAAAGATTGAATTTCAGCCTCTAGGTTCTTATAAAAACAGGTTCTTTTATGCGGGTTTCTACTGTACAGTTACTTGCAAAATATACCCGATTTGCAGTAAAGTTTATTGCAACCAAAGTTTACTTGTAACCTACTAAGATCAAAGAGAACATAGCAGAAAATAGATTAAAGTAATATATAATGGTGTAATACAAACAATTCACACCATAAACGAGTAGTTGGAGCAATTTGCCGGCCGGCAAAATTGATTGCCAACAAAAATAAAGTTAGTTGAATGGGCCGCAAAGAATGGGCCTAAAATTTGACCACACAGAATACACGATTTAACGCTATGTTTATTTGCAATCACACTTAGTATCCAATGGGAACAACATATAAAAGATTGAAAGCAACCATAATGGTGTAAAATAAACAACTCACAAGATCATATTGTCGTAAACTGTAAACATTTGTGAATCACGTAGTAATGTTGATTTTTGCGTATAGCTTTCTTCAGCAGGTACCCTGACTTTGTTCCCATACGCAGGCGCTATCTAAAAATAAACATTATGACAAAGCTAAATTCTGATATGGATATGGGGATATCCTTGTAATTTTTTCAATCAACGACCCTATACCAGAGGTAGATCATCTCTAATTAATATTCTCAAATCATAACACAAAGAGACTATTAGGTCTGCCCACGACAAACCATTCGTGCTAATGTTAAATGGGCGAAATTATTAAAACATGATATTTGAATATTCATTCATTCATAAGTAAATGAGTAAATGGCCAGTTACTATGGGTGAAAACTGAAAACTACAACAGAAAATTTTCACACTCTGCACACAGTCACGGATGAGTTAAAATCTAGTTGCTAAAGATAGTAAGTCGTTGAATGGAAAGGGTATAGACCATATGCAAGGGGTGGAATGGAAATACGAGATTTTTTCAGAACAAAAGGGTTTTTTACGAATTTTTGGTGGATTTTCATCAAAGCGAAAGTATTTTGGCTAAAGGTGTACGAGATTTTTTTTAAGTGAAATGTCTCTCGGCTGGCTTGAGTCGATTACGCGGTATTTTCATGACAAAGTTGTTTGCTCGAGGCACCATGCCCCCAGCAGGCCGAAATTTTAAAGAAACCCATGCAAATCCCCACAAAAGAAGATTTTGCATCTTGATTAGTTTGATTTGATGACCTTGTTGCCATGTGACACGATTGTCGGGACCCGGGTCAAGTAAAAAATTCCGAGGGACAGAGAATCAATACGAGATTCATAAAATCACATTGAATTTAGGTATTCATTCAAAAGTCGCATTAGACAGCTTGACGTTATTTACCCCTGTTGCCTTTTATCAGAGTTAAATGTGCGTGGGTTGTAAAAGATTTGCGCTGTGTGGTGGTCCTAATAGCGACAACAACAACAGTTTGAGCAGCATCACTACTGTGAAGGAAGGAAATCAGCATTCGGCTCTGGACATCCTGTGTGTACATCCGATGTTGCAGATGATGGATATACTCCCGATATACTAAGTCGGAGCGTCGGTGGACTTCTCCAAGTCTCACCAAATCAGTCGATTGAGCCACAAAAATGCAAAAGGAAAAGGGCGCTGAGAGCGTCGGCGCAATTAATCTCCCATTGCTCAGTACACTCTTTTTTTATAAGAATTCTATAAATTTTTCCAGCCTCAATATTCTTAAGAAATTTTTCGTTTTGAGCCTTAACTTATTCTCAAATTATTCTTGTTTTTTAAAATCTGATATGGCTTCAGGGGAACATAGTTCAAAGAAGTGTCATATCATTATGAAGAAAAAAGAAATGGTCGAACGAAAGAAAAAATAAAGCAATTGTAACAATAAGAATGTAATGAACATCGCCAAACAGGCAACTGCTGGAAAATGAGACACAAATATGCGAGCTGAGGCTGAGCAATATTCTTATAATATTCTTAAAATTTGGATGATTCTGAGCCTGAATATTCTTATAAACAATATTCTTATAAAAAAAGAGTGTATGCCACAGAGAAACCACGGGTGGTTATACACTAGAGTTGTGCTTGATGCTTGATTCCCACAGCTTCCTTCTTTTGTGGAGAAAAACATTATTAAGGCCCTTCAGGAAACTTTCAAAAAAGGTCAAAAATCATGACCAAATTTTCCTTGAATTTCTTCCTTACAGCAATGACGTCAACATATCTTAGCACGTGTTATTCTAGCACTTGTAAAATCGACCAGGATAATGCTATGTTGTTGTTGGCTCCCAGGGCTGACACGTCCATCCTCCCAAGGGGATAACGTCCCACGCTAAAGCATGTACAACCCATGGCTGCAAAGAAGAAATGTTGGTCACGATTATGGACATTTCAGTCACGTACGAGATCTACTGGCCTTTCAAACGAGGGGGGGGGGGGGTTGCTTCATAGACTAGCCCGTTATGGTAGACAGCAGGAGAAGGCTTGCGTTCTTCATCTTACGCAGCATATGGCCTACCTCAAGATTAAAGTTGCAAATTACAAAAGTTTCTTAGCTTTTAATTCAGGTAGCATAAAGGGTGTAAGGAAGCATTCTAAATTTGGGAGTAAGGCACTTCAAGGGCACTCTTTTATTAAGGGACGTCGGAAGCATTTCAAACTTGGGGGGAGGGCACGACACTTCAAGGGCACCTTTTTCAAGGGGCGCTTCCCGAAACGAAATGTGCACTTTTTCACTATAACTGCAAACTCTTGGGCAATGCCCCCCGGTTTCTACGTCTCTGAGTAGCATGGTGGTATTATATTGGCGGTTTATTTGTAAATACGTGTACCAAGCTCAAAACCGCACGCAATTTTATTTTGACGTCACTAAGCTAACTGTACACTGGCCGCAGATAAAATAAACTGTAAAATAAATTACTACTACTACTACTACTGGCCGCAGATAACAATTTATGCAGTTAATTTGGTGCGGTCAGATCAAATTTCAGGAATCTTAGAAATGTTCGCCCGAGAACCCCAAAGTCGAGTCATGCCTTTGATTTCTTGGAAGAGCGGCCAGATCTCCTGGTTCCTCCTGTCTCCACGAGTTTGAGTTTGATCAACACATGATCGCGTGGTTAGAGGTTGGGTCATTTGAATGAATCAGATATGTTTCATGTGAAGTGGAGTCTTTAACCGCATTTCATATTGATGAACAGAGGAGTAAGAGTTTAATAAGAGTAGAATGACAGAAATGTTTGTATCATTTCCATCTACAAAAATGCCTTTCCTTATCGAAAAGGGACGCAGGAAAAGGGACACATAGCTCTCAAAAGAGCTAATATTAAATCCGAGAGACACTTTCAAACCAGGGCTGAAAAAGAGCACTTTGAGGTGATAACATATGTATTTTTATAAGGGACTGTTCTTTATTTGGCCAGGGATTGGGAACGAAGAGACGTTGATTTTAAAGGAAAAACATATTCTATCCAACTGGGAGCACATGCAACAATTCTTTTCACCCAACTCTAATCATGAGAAAAAAGTTACCCTGCATCTGTAGCAATTGGCCTAAAATATCTTAATATTGAGCCTATTGGGCATGGTTCAAACGTTCCATTCCAGTGAATTCCCAGTGAATTCAATAATGAAAATCATCATCAGCAGTATTTGGGATCAGGCTGAATCTTTGTGCATCTTTGGTGTACCAATAATGGTTTAGAGCTCTAGAAAAACGTGGCGACACTATATTTTGTCCAACTGTTTTGCAAAGAAATTTTCTTTACCCAACCTCTTCAATGCAGGAAATTTCTTTACCCAACTAACTTCTCTTCGGTACCAACCCCTTGCTAAAAATGGAAGGTCCCTGAGAAACATCTCACATTGCTAAAAAGAGATTAGAAACTACGGTCCAGTTACGAGACTAAATCATTTGAGAAATTGTTTCTTTTAGTCAATGAAATCCATAGAATATTGTCTTGATTGCTCAAAATAACGAGAATTTAAGAAACTCTTGGTTTGTTACGAAAGATATGTGCAGCACACATCCAAACATTTTTGTGTGGCACGGTGCTTCTTAAATTTCTTAATCCATGTAGCAAAGTTTCTTAGCTTTTCACAAATTGAGTTGACACTGTTACCATTTCTAACGAGCTGTTTCTTGTACAGCAATAAGAATGCTTAAAATATTTTTTAAAGATTGTTCCTGTCACTGAGAAAGATTGATATAAAAAGCTTGTATTCCCGAATCTTGCGTTTCAACTCATAAATACATTTCAAAAATCTAATTGATTAAACTGAGATTTAATTTCTTTGACGCAAAAGTTTTGGGAACAAACTTTAGAGACAGACTGCAATTAAGCACATGTGTCATTTATAAGAAACCACTTATAAGGAACTCAACTCTCAGATCACCTAAAAATTAAGAAACTGCACTCTAGCTCACTGTTTTCCTTTATATTACTCGCAAGGTACTTTGGTGATATTTGGACACAGTAAATACCTAAAAAACGTTGCCTTGAAATGTTCACGAGGGGCACATCTAGTAAACATCAAGATTGTTATGGAACCTTTAAGGACTTTAAGAAACTCGTAAGAAACACTGGGAACTCAAAATCGGATGCTTTAAGAAACTTTCAGTACTAGCTCAAATTGGTTTCTTATAAAAAATACTTGCACTGAAGTTATATCCACCAAAGAGAGGGACAGACAAGACCAACTGTCAAATATATGTAATATTGCAAAAAACTTGACAAAAATAGTTTTCAGAAGATTATAAGTTTCCAGTTCAAGTACCCTGGGTACCAGAGCCTCAAAATTAACGAAAGGAAGATTTATTTTTGTTGGTTCTGCTACGAAGGGTACAGTTCAAGATGCTTAGGTAAATCCTGGAAGCAGTACAGACATTACATTCAGCCAAAAATAATCTTGAGCAATTTACAAATTTTGTAGGAAGGACGATTTACGTAAGAGAAACACCAATCCCACCAAGGTATGGTCTGGTTTACCAACAAGACAACCAGCGAGAGACACCTTCCTGGAACACCCTTTCGCATATACGATAGCAAGGAGACTTCTTTAGGAACTCCAATTTCACTGAAAAATTGGTATCGATTTTGCTCTCATTTTTTCTTTGCTTGTAAGAAACTGTAATAGCTTCTTCCAGAGGATATATAACAGAATTTACGTAAGGAAACCATTGGCCTACCAACAAGACAACCAGACAGAAGCGCCTTTTTTGGAACTGATCTTATGAGAAGTCACTTATAAGAAACGTAAATTGTCTCCTTCAGGGGAAGGAAACTCATCTACAGGTCATATTTCTTGAACTTCGACGAGTTTTGCCATTGGTAAATTTAAAATGAAAATAGTTTAAATGAATCATTGCTGAATATCGATAAAATTGAGTTTGTTAAACCTGCCCAAATTTTATATCTAATTTGTTTTCATTCAGGTCTGATCTGATAACTTTGCCGTCTGTGTAATCGCCAGTGTTGGTTGGAGGTAGAAACTTGAACATAGCTCTGTAGCTCAAAGGCCATTGGGATCAGGGAGAAAACGTCCACTGCACCAGCAAGTTCCATAGGGGGGTCAGCTTGGCATTTAGGGCATATATATAAACATCGTAATCTCATTGTGAACATAGTAATTTTGAATCTTCGCCATGTTTGAAACTTTGGAGGTAAGGGTGGGTTTCTCGTTCCTGTCACGAGGAATAGCTATAGCCACTCCCATGTAAAAGAATATTAGGTTTCATCAGGTTTCGTAAATGATAGATCATGTGCCATGTCTCTTGTCATAAAATCAAGAACTTGTTCGACCTGTTCCAGGAAGTTTTGTCATACCAACGTGTGAGTCAAAAAATATACTTGCGTTTACCAAAACATACAATCATGAGAGATCTATCAATTTTATTAAGATGTCACTCATCTCGTAGTAGAACAGCAAATTTAGTCATTGAAATGTTTTTTTGTATAAGATCGGTTATACCATTCTAGAGATATTGTCAATTCTGATCAAAAGTTGCTTTTCAAACGACTTAAAAAGGAGAAAAATTTTGACAAATTTTGCAAGTTTTTCAGCTTTAAAATAGCAACTTTTATTCAAGCATCATAAATCTTGCGAAGCTCAAGTAAGCCCTGAGAGCATTTTAATGAGCAAAGGAGCTATATTTGCCATTTATATTTCTCCCTGGAGGAAAGGATGGTGACGCTCGTTGTCACTGTTTTGAACTGGACAGATAAATCTGATCATCCATCGAGCATTCTTAAATAACTTTCTGCACAAAATTGTCCGTAACTCTTTGATGGCATAACCGATTTTAGCGAAATTAATTTCTAAATCTAAGTTAGTCTTTGTCCTATAAAATGATAGTCAGCAAGTTGAAATCAGTTGGTGGAATCATAATGATAAAGTTTGGCAAACATCGACAAGAAGGGAATGTCTTCGGCCTCGTTCCCCTTCGTTTATCACCAGAAGCCCTGAGGGTATATCTCAGAATTTATTCATAGCATCTTCTCTTCAACTGCAAATGCAAATGTATGTTTCTTAATGTTCTTTGAAGTTGCTACATCGCCATAAGGTGCAAAGAACTTAAATCTCCAACATGCAAGTCAGGGACGTAGGAAGCATCTCAAACTTGGAGGGGCACGACACTTCAAGGGCACTTATTTTATTAAGCTAAAGAGGCACTTCCTGAAAATAAAAAGGGCACTTCTTTGTTTATTCCAAAATCTTGGGGGGGCAAGTGTGCCCAGTGCCCCCCCGGTTCCTACGTCTCTGATGCAAGTATCACAACACAACAATTGTGTAGAGGATGATATTTCTGGACTTCGGAGCTGTATATTTGCGCTGCACTAAAATTGAGAACACTGTGACAGGAGAACTGCAGAATTGAGCATGGCGAATGAAGGTGAAACATTTCGATTTCAGAAGCAAACCATAGGCAGAATAATTCAATCCTTTTCGTAAAAGCTGGATTGAAATCTGTTAGTTAATGACCGCCTACAAGAGCAACAACTTTTGAGAGCAAGTAAGCTTTCGCTAGAATATTGAGCAAAGCTCTCTGAAATTGGCTTTGGCAAGAATTTCATTGAAACAAGAAATGATGGTTGAAGTCATAGGATATTTACATGAATTCTTGAGCAGCACAACACAAGCCCTGTTTATTACGCTAGTTTGCAACTTTAGACAGACGAATAAGAACCAACCTTGGGCTAGGATATGCTCATTTTGCTGTATATATTATTAGCTACCCGATTTCAGAAAAGTGCCTTCGTCTATGTGCTGCTCAAGGGTCTGGCAACATGGACGAAGGAACCGGGAACCGGGTGCAATGTGTCGTGTCACTCCAAGCTCTTTAAAAGCGCCCAATTTTAACCATAAAAGGACCCTTTTAGCAAAAATGCCTTCCAGTGCTATACAGGGCTCTTCTCAGGGGTGCGTCGCTCCAAGTAAGGACTAGGACTTCTTTTTACGTCCTTCTCTGACAAAGATTTTGATTTGCCTAAATCGTGGGGCGTATCACTCCCAACGAATCTCTTGCACTTTCAACGGACATCCCTATACTTTATCGAGAAATTTCTCAAATTCTGTAGCAATGCTTTTATTCTCCTAGAAATATCGTAAGTTTCGAGGTAGTAGGCACAGTCGTAGTACCAAGTAGTCGTAGGCAATATCTAGGAATGCCGAGAAACTAAGCTTAGCGAAGCAGTGTCGTGCCTCGTGGCCGTTTTTCTGGGTGTGACCACACTTTATGATTCCTTTAGATTCGAACGAATAACAGATCTGGCGACTCTCCTTATTTTAAAGATAGCTTGTTTGTGAGGGAGGGGACCAGAGCCACCAACCATCAAATTGACAGTCAAGCGCGCCATCCCCACATGGCACACGTCTCTCCTTAAATTATACAGAGAATTAAAACAGAACAAATGTTCGCAAATTTATATGAATCGTTTTCATGGATGCAAGCATGCAAGTGGTTATGACATGTTACTTATTCATTGATTGTTATAAATACCCATAAATTTGAAACAAGCTAGTTACTACCTATGTTACTACTTTCTTTTTACCTACTAAGTACATACAGTTAAGAAAATTATCGATGGACAAGAATATCATTTAAAAAGCTAATTGAAGAAAAAAGTTGTGTGAACTACGCTAAACTTGGAAGTGTTCCTGTACAAAGATACCCTGGTTATCAGAGCCAAAGAACTAAGGGACATAAACTATGGACATTTGTCTCTTAGTTTATTTAGCTCTGGTAACCGTAGGGTAGCACAAAGTATAGTAAATAATGTGAATTACTCAACGAAGGCCTAAATGTAAATTGTTCAAGCTACGAGTGGACTACGAAAACATCAACATTTACAGTGCTTAGCTACTTTCCTGGGAGGAGAAAAATCATCAACAATGTGTTTTTACAAAATCTAAACTATCTTACCTTTAAAACTTATTTCTTAGTGATTAATCGTTCCAAAATTTCATATTTACAAATCTCTTTAATGGGTAGGATCTTCTGGTATCAAGCCCCTCCCAAGAGATAGAAGCAACATATTCATGCTGAACAAGGGGGTTGTAATCCCGGCTGTATTTACAATATTACTGAATAGTATCTGAAAATAAATTCTTTTAAAACTTCCATTATCTAAAATAACCAAAAAATCTTCAGCACAGCTGATGTGAAAGGGGCCTCTTCGTTATACACTAGCCTGTGTTCTATACACTTGCTTCGATGTCAAAATCTCTGGGCTGTTTGCTTTGAAACTAACATGAGGCCTGTTGCTACGCAAACGTAAACAGTCTCCAGTTTAAACTGTATCGAGGCAATTTCAAAAGGATAAAAGGGCTCTAAAGGGGTGTACTCATTCAACTTATACCCTCAATTTTTTGATAACCTATGCATCTATCATCGTACAGAAAAAGATATGCCATCTTCTTTATGAACTGGTCTGATTGGCCTAAGTATCTTATCATAGCGTGTTGCAATAACTTGCTGTCAGATACTGTCGTGATTCTTTGCAGTATATGTTTGGATTTTGATGTATTAGAGCCTAACAAACACAAAATACAAAGTTAAACAAGTTTGACAATGATTATAAACGAAATCTGCAGTTAAGTCGCTTTGTGGCTAACACCGGCCTACATTGGCAAAGCGTCCTGAAGATTGCCTTGTATATAAGTGACTGAGAAGCTTCAGGCAAGATTTTGAGGGGTGGGGCATTTATAACGGTAATAGATATTTACATGAAGGGTATGGTTTGGTGTTGCCCCTAAAGTTAGGCCTATATTCTCAGAGCTGCCAAGGAAGTTTGGGGATGCCTTATTTCTGATTTAGAGTTCACATTCTACCCGGACAGCTGTTAGGGAATTCAAATTAGGCGGGGCTGATAGAAGATGCCAATGGGAGCTGGGGGTTGATGTAGTTATACACAGAATTGTATCAAATAGGGACTAACGTTCAGGAAGATTTGAGAATGGATTTTTCAGTTGTATGAAGGGCATGGCATGCATGGTGAGGGTGAAAACCCATAACCCTAAACATATTAACTATTAACATCGAAGCCTGCAATGTTAGACTGATTTCCGTTGACTACAGTTTGTAAAAGTCGTTCATATTTATGCTTATAATCGTCTCGCTGTTTCTTGTATGATCTCACCATATTTCTGAGATCGTTGATCTGCTTATACAAATCGGCATTATCTTCAGAAAGTGTTCTATACTGTTGCACGCGACGTGTTCTGCATTTCTGAGCATAACCTCTGTTTTTGAGAAGTCTTCTTCGTTGTTTAAGTCTCAACATCGAAGCACGAGGGATTCCTTTTAACTTTCTGTTAAGTTCTCTCACTGACAAGTTTATTAGATCATCGTCTGAAATTTCATTAGAGAGTGAGGCCGCGGTTAAAATTGTCTCTTTGGAATCATCGCTAAAATCCCTGTTTTCATCATCGAAAACTTCAGAAATCGGTGATTCAAGTGGGGTTGATGGCGGTGACCAAAACTGCATTTCTTGCTCGTATTGCTTCTCAATTTTCGTATCAAACCCATTGACATTGTGTAACTCAGCCTGCATAGCAGCGTGGACCTCTTGCCTCCACGCCCCCTTCGACATGGTACTATCATCACAAGTGACTCTACCATCAACGAGTGATTGCAAATAGGCCAGGCCTGTGAAGGACATTGTTGAATTTGAAGTTGTAGAAGGATCATACCTTGTCGAAGCTGTGTTTGAGTTGTTGTTATCCTTGTCTGACTCCTTAGATGCCGTCGAGGAACATACCGATGCCAGACTGGTATATGAACTGCATCTTGAACCCGATCTTGAAGGGTGATCCACGTTGCATTCCTCTTCCGATTTTGTCTTATCAAGATAAATATCCATATCATCCCAAACTTCGCCTTTCTCGATTAAATCTGCCATCGGCACTAACTGGCACAAATCTATTCCATTGAGTGGCAGCATCGGCTTTCTGCAGCTAGATCTTGCGATGAATAGCACGGTAATGTAAGGCCTTGTTCCTCGTTGTTTCCCGCCTTGGACAACTGAAGACTGGTCTCGTGAGCGCATATTTATCTCCTTAGAATTTGATGTACGCCGTAATGCTTAAAAATAGAAATCTATCTTTAGCCAATCAGCTGCGTTGTTTAGAGCCTGTGTTGCTAAGCGTGGAATCCCCTCTACCACAGGTGATTCAAAGACTGAAAGAAATCCTATTGTGGGCATTGCGTGGGTGGCTATATTTTCCCAAAGAGCGCTGCGCAGTTGCCACCATCAAAGCAGGCAGGAAATTTAACCAAACAAATCGATCACAAGACAAGAGCGAATGACGTCGACGAATCAAGATTTACAACTCGTTTTGCAAGGCATCTCATTCAAAGCTAAAATGAACAGAAGACGTCATTTTCATTGCAAGGCTTAGGCCTAACTTATTCATTGCAGCAAAGTAAATCTCTTTTATGTTTAGCTTTGTACAGCTTTATAATAAAGGTTTTACCGCAACAATGATTGAAACAGTATCAACAACATGTTGTCATGAGAACAAGTCCAAAGTTCATTCTTTCCCATTTCCTGATAATGCCGATGCAATTTGGTCTTTTATGCATGCGGTTTTTCACCATTCACCAAAAATCCCTTAACTACTGAAATATTTTGGGGAATCTTCCAAAAAATTACTGCATGTATCTGACCGGTTTTCTTCAATGGTTTGTCGCTGAATTTTAATCAGCTTTTTTCATTTTATTCTAATGTGAAAAGGAATGAGTCACTCGTGGTTTTCCAATCGAGCAGCATGATGTTTGTGGTAATTAAAAAGAAATTCTTGCAATTCTCAGAATAAGGTAATTTCATTGAATTTTCTTCTTTTGGTTCCACCGATATAACCGTTATACACTCATTTTTTTTATAAGAAACCGCTTATAAGAAACGGTAGGCTCAATTTTTCGAAAGTTAAGAAACAACCCAACCTGAATTGAAAAGCTAAGAAACTTTTGTAATTTACAATTTCAATTTTCTATCACACTCAAAAATGTCTCGACAGTGTACAAATATAGCAACTGTTTGGACATTATTTTGAGTGCGAATTATGTTATTTACTTGTTTTGATATCTTACTAAGTAATTTTCGAGCCCTTTAGACAAAGCAAAATTAACTCTAAGCTTCCAGCATTAAAAGTATAAGAAACACATAAGAAACCTTTGCTAGCAAAATGGCCAAAAAATTTAAGAAACTGCCTACCACCACCGGACCTTAGTTTCTTATAAAAAAAATGAGTGTATCTCCCTCCGTGCAGCTCTGATGAATTTTTTTCTAAAATGCATAAGGGCTAAAGAAAATTCCCTTGAAACATTGCTAATTGAGACACTGGTGCACAGCTTGACACGGTTGGCTCCTTCTTTGTGAGAAAAAAAACACAAAATTGACACTGGTAAGACACATGAGAAGAATAGAATAGATGAAACGCCATGTGATTGGACCCTCACTTTCAAAATGCTTTCTAGGACCGATAAAAATAGATGTAGCAGAAGGCCTAGACTTGCCCCAATTCTATTTCGTCAACAGTAATAAGTCTGTCTGAAAGTAAAATACGAAACACTGTGGGACTTTCTCGCTTTTCTCTTCTACAATTTTTTTGTTGAAATAGACTTGAGGCAAATCAAGAACATTTTCAAAACGAGATGAAGTGATTTCTTGAACGCCAAGAACTGTGAGAATCTTTCTGGACTGCCTCAGCACTGCTTTCTTACAAAAAGGGAAGGCATGTAAATAACACAAAGAAAGGGACGGGGAACCAAATTCTTTAATTCACAAAAGCCTCTCTGAAATTCTTTTCACAGAAGATTTCATTGCAGAAAAATGTGACAGAGAAGCCTTGACCAATGAAATAGAGATTGAGTCTTTGGAAAGCTAAACACAGAAGCAGAGGGTTAGGAAAGCGACGAAAATCATCATTAGGACCAGTCTGGACTTGCTCCAAGTCTACTCCTTAGGACCAGTCCAGCAGCTGAGATGTTGCCAAAGATAACAAATAATTTGTTAATTCAGTTGACCATTTTCCAGTATACACGTTTTTGTTATTAGAAACTTTGATCAGCACTTGGTACTAAAAGTTTCTTAATTTGGCATGCAAATTTCTGTGTTTTAGTAGTAAAAGTTTCTTAATTAGTTTCTTATTTTTTGGGCCTAAAATTGCGGTATTGTTCGAAGTTGAGCCTTCTTCTCGACAAAGGGCTTCCATTTTGCATTGACATTGTCATCAAGAAGAAACCATGCACATCAAGGCAAAAATTTACCAATTTTGCAGTTAAAAGTCAAGAAAAGACGAATGTACCTTTGTTAGAGAGACATAGAATAAGAGAGACACACAGAAATAAAGTTTTAGAGTTTCTTAACTGTTCTTGAGCGTAGTATTAGAGTTTCTTAAATTTTTGGTCATCGTAGTACTAGTTTCTTATAAACCAGTTTCTTATAAAGAAAAACCTGTAGACTTTATTCAGCCACAGACAGCAACAAAAAGTAATGATAGCTGTAAAACTTTGACGGTACTATGGTGCTATTTCATGTCTGCGATGCAAAAGAATTTGTGTGACAAACGTTTTCTTTGAAACTGCAGCAAAAATATCATAGAGAGGAACGCGGACTTCGTTCCCCCTAGAGAAGGTTCAATGCTTCTTCAAAATTTGAGAATTTGGATATTCTATATTATACACCTTGTTATGTTAAAGTCCCTATTGCTTTAAATTTGAATTTCGCGTTTTCAGTTCTTTTTTTGGGAGTGTAAGTACTATGTGATTCCTTGCAGCTCCCCAAAAAGTGAGTGATTTTTCTCTTTCCCAATTTGGGGACTGGGACGGGCTGATTGTCTTCTTGCGGTCATATGACCAAATCGTAAGTTGATGTTGGTTGATGGAGGCGAGAAATGGTCGAAGGGTGAAAGCTGATCAAAACTGATGGCTGAACAGACGAATAACTCGATGGAGGGCAACGAAAGTACATCAGAGACAGCACCATTGCTCATAGAAACAGAAGAACAGCATACAGACCCTGTCACTTCAACATCACTGCCAATTGGTATGACTTTATCATGACTATTTGAAGCTGCGGTAAACATGGTGAAGTTATGTTAGGCCCTTCTCGCTTGACCCAGGAGTTCGGTCATACGAGTAGCGTTTGTTAAAGTTTCAAAGCGATTTGCTTGGCTCAATATAGACCTGTGTATCATTAGAATAAATAAGATTATGCCCACATCTCGTCTGCTAGCTGAAATGAAACAGCAAGCAAGAAAGAAGCAAGGAAAAAATAACTGTTGGTTTGTTTGACTTTGCTTTGGCTTGCGTAAAATTTACTTCTACTTTTTGCAGCACAGAGAAGGATCTTGCAAGAATCAGCACACTACTGTAATGGGCTTCGCTACCCCCAAGCTTTCTTTAATTTGAATTGCTATTAATGCAACTTAAATGCAACAACTCGAAAGCTTTTTGTTTAGTTATTTATGGAATTTGTTCATGAAACAACAAGTAAGCTTTTGATTTATCAACAGTGGCAGAGCCATAGGCTAAATATCCTCAGTTTCAAAGCTTGGGACAATACCAAAAATTTGTAAATTAAAAAATGCAGACAAATTTTCTTAGTGCTGCAAAAAGAACCTTTTTGATTTTCTGTAACAGGCTGAAGTGGCGCCTATACATATATTGCGGTGAAGCCACAGACTATTCTGTTTATGTTAAAGATTTGCGATGTTTGTCAAATTCCATATGTTTCAAAAAAAGTCTGTATGCAGGGGGGTGGGGGGTGGTGGAATGAAATTTGCTGTAAGCAACCTATTGTAATCAGACAATCATGAAATTTTGAAGGTACTGTAGTGGTAACAAGGCCTTCTTAACCTGTCTCTTGTTCTGTCCAAATGTCAGTTCCAAATGAACAATGATGCAAGTTGTTGCAAATGAATCTTAAGGCAGGGGATGATGGGGAAAGGAGTTCTCTTGATTTCAACTGAACTGCCTGCAAGAACGACAGGAACAACAACAACAGCAACAAAAACGAGCAGTTGCAAGACAGGAATTGATCTTCAGATTTTGAAATGCCAACAGATTGAGAAAGGCATGTTAATAACTATAGTTCCAGATGTTGGTTTTGTTTGTTTTCAATGCCCAAAACTTTGGACTCATTGACTAGTTATTTCTAGTGTAGTGGTTCTTGTTTAGAAGGTGCTTCATTGGCCAAAGATTTGCCTGGAGGTTGTTAATCTGCAGTTTCATCGATGCAGGTTTTACTATAACACAATTAAAAACATCTTGGATCAGTCTGTAATGCTGAAACTTTCTTGATTTCACATGAATAGTTCTGCTTTTAGTACTGAAAGTTTCTTGATTAGTTCCTTATTGTTGGTTCATGAATTTTGGTATAGTTGTTGCCACTGTTGCAGTAGTGTTCTACTAGGCCCAAAACATAAACAGTGAAAGTATTCCTCAATAATTAAAGTTTCTGTAGCATCTGTACCATGATATCTTTGAATTTAGTTTTTAAAAAGTTTCTTGTCACTTCACAATCATAGTAATACTGTCGGCTTTTTTAAATATACCAAGTCCTTTCTTCCAAAGGAAACCATGAAGACTCTATGTACAGGTATTGTTGAGCCCCACTTTCAATACTGCCGCTCTGTTTGGGTTTGTTGTGGTTCAATGGAACTTGACCAGTTGCAAAAACTTCAAAATCATGCTGCTAGGGTTGTAACAAATAGCAGTTTTGATGCCCCAAGAAGACCACTTATCCAAGAGCTTGGATGGAAGACCATTGAAGAACTTATAAATGGCGAAACTAAAACAATGGTTTTTAAATCCTTGCATGAGTTGGCTCCAGAAAACCTGTTTAACTTCTTCACCCATAATTCACAGTGTTTTGCCCATGCTCTCCGTAATACAATGACGGACCTGCAGCTGCCTAGCAAAAACTCAACAATTGGGCTAAATTTTTTTCCTGTAGAGGACCAATATTGTGGAACAGCCTCTCGGCTGAGTTTAAGCAGGCATCATCTCTAAATAGTTTTAAACTATCTATTTAGAGATTATTTTCTTTTAACTTTTAATACTGTGTATAAATATTCTTGTAAGTAGGTTTTTAATATTATGGTTTTTAGTGGTAGTTAGTTTTTTAGACTTGTATTTATATTGTAATTAATGTTTTTTAAGAGGGCCCCTTGAAAATCAGCTCTGCTGAAGGGCAACCCTTGAATGAAATCTGAATCTGAAATCATTATTTCAATTGCAGAACCTTCAGAACCAGGCCTTGAAGGGCCGCCTCCTGCGTACAGTGAAGCACCCCCACCTTACACCTCTACTCCACCAACTGGCGTTTTAGGAGAACCAACGGTAGTTTGCAGAGTTTGCCAACAACTTATATTCATCCGAGGAAGAGAGAACCAAAGAGTTGTCAAGTGTGCCAGCTGCCATGAGGCTACGGTAAGTTGTTTTTTATTTGATTTAATGGTGTGGAAGGATGTTCAGGTACTTTGCCATCAGTAAGGAACTTAGGATATCGGTATCATTTCATTAAAAAAAATGTGATAGAATTTTACACCCACCTTTTTAAAGATTTGAGCCCTATGCTCCTGAACTTCCTTTCAAGTCATTAAATCAAACGAAAGGTGAATCAATCACCCAATGTTTTTAAAGATTGCTGGAAAAAGGGGGATGATTATCAAACTGAAATTTGATGCTGTGTGGCCTTTAGGTTCTGTTCTATTTGAGGGGCGTATCACTCTGTAAAAATCTCGTACATCTCTAGCAAAAATCCTCTTGTTTTCAAGAAAAATCCGTAAAAAATCCCTAAAAATCCTATTGTTAGAAAAATCTCGTACACCTTTTCGGAAGAGTGACACACCCCTCGGTTCTATTTATTTGACAGACAGATGCCTTTTATGAATCATCCACTATTATCATGTGACACGGGCTTTAGCTGAGGGTAGGTAGGGAGATTTTTTATCAAATCAGCCTTTTAACAGAATTTTAAAAGCATTCTTCAGGCGGGTAGAAAATGATCCTATTTCTTTTCATATAAGATATACACCTGGCGTGGATGGGATAGAAACTGTTCTGTTTTTGTTTGAAAATCTAATTATGGCTGGCGAATACAATGGGGATTACTAACTTGATAAATGCCACTTATTTTACTGTGCACTCTTTCTTTCTTATAAGAATACTACACATTTTGTCCAGCCTCGATATTCTCAAGAAATTTTCGTATTGAGCCTGCATATATTCTTAAAGTATTCTTTTTTTTTCAAATCTGGTATGGTTTCAGGGGAATAGCTGCCCTCGAATAGAACCCCCGCTTTTTGAAAAAAAACGAGATATGTCAGTTTCAGTCATTTGATTCTTTGTTATGAACATCGCAAAACAGGCAACTGCTGAAAAATGAGACACAAATATGCGAGCTGAGGCTGAGCAATATTCTTATAATATTTTTAAAAATTGGATGACTGTAAGCCTGAATATTCTTATAAACATTATTCTTTAAAAAAAAGAGGGACATGAAATTGGTCAGTGAACTAAATTCTTGTCCTTTGCCAGCATGCCTGTTGACCTCATGTCAGTGTTCTTGTCTCAAAGGGAAAATAATTGCTGAAGCATGTGTAAGTCATTGCTGTAAGGTAGAAAAATTAGGAAAACTTAGTCGTGATTTTGGCCTGTTTTGAAGAGGCTTTCTCGAAAAAATCCCTCATAAGTTCGGAAAAGGTTGGCCAATTTCAATCAGGTAAATTTTGAAATTCATTTGAACATGTCCACTGTTGAATGATATATTTGCCAATTTCATCGCCTTGATACCCAGGGAGCAGTGGCCTTTCAAACGGGGAATGCTTTTTACTGACCCTATAGCATTGATTTGGATCTATTGGAGTCCGTAAAATAGAGTGCCCGCATTAAAGCAGACTGATTTATCAGTCAGTAATATAGACCGGCAACAAGACAAGAGACTTGATCACCCATGGATGTGCACCCACGAACCCACGCTTTGTTCTTCGAAAGTTTATGTTGAATTCTGAGTACTTCGATTTCTCTTTTGGGTTAGAGAATACGCTCCGGGGATTCATCTGCAAGTACATCAGTTATAATCAACGGAATTAAAGAGAAGTATTGTTTTCCTTCAACAACAGAACTATTTTAACTTACCTTTCAGCTGACTATAAAGCTAAATATAGATTATTGTCTGTGGATAAAGGAAAACTGAACACTGGCGTCGATTAGATAAATAGGCTACGTCAGAATTTGCTAGTTGTCCTGGACGTTGTAGTATTATGATCAGGCAAGAGAAGGCGGAGAAGGTGGGAGTATAGTCTGTACACTGTTGGTAGCTGACTTTTAATTTGAATGACTAGATTGGTATCCATAAACTCAATGTAAATATAACCTGGGAATTGCTTTGGTTTTCCTACAATAGAATTATTTACATTCATTTGGAGCTGACTAAAACTTCTAAATATAACTCTCAGGACAGACTACAGTGGAGTCCTTGTATTTTTCTAACGGTTCTAACAGAAGCTCTGATCAGCTTGGATCAGCCCTTTGCGTTGATAGTTCCTTGATTTTTAACGAATATTCCCTCGTTTCTGTACTGAAAGTTTCTACAATGTTTTCGTATCGTTTTGCTGCAAAGATTTGATTTCGTTGCTATGATTTGGCCAAAAGGTTATAACGGACAGAGGTCTGGTACGCTTGGAGAATGCAATTATGCTACACAACTAAAGGGTGCAACCAGTGTGCCTTGCATGTGCCATCCTTTGGTTGGCCTTGGCTATCGCCGTTTTCTTGGTCCATTCCATACCATAATCAAATTTGGGAAGATTGGAATGTTTCTTTCACCAAAAATCCCTAAAATCAGCGTATTAAAATCCCCACTAGAATCAGCGTATTAAAATCCCCGCTAAAATCTTTAAAAAGATACCGTTCATGCCAGTCTTATTCTCTGAGAGCCCTTTTATTTTGTAAAGAAGTATTTTGCCTAGTAGTTTAGTTCCAAACCTGCTCCTTTGAGAGCTTTGCCCAAAGGTACAGGAATTGATTCTACTGTGCCTTTTGCTCCTTGTACCGAAGAAAGAAAGAGATGCAGTCTCGAGCCACTCTGGCCACTTTGCCCGGCAGACATAGGGATGTCGTCCCATATTACGACGTAAAATAATTATGTATTGCATATCTGATTTTCGTCATTGTTGTTAAGTTATGACTACCGTAAACAATACTTCCATGGTGACATGCAGAGGAGTATCAACATAATTAATCCGTTACGATAATACATTACGGCATATATTAGCCTAACTGATATGGAAGGTCAGGTGTCTTTGGAATGTGCTGAAGAAGCTGAAATTGAGGCTATGACGTATTCCAGGATATCTGACCTCTTATTCATGTTGATGAGATTTGTTTGCTGATTATTTCTACTTGGAGAGGGGGTGGTGAGTGATTCATGTTAAAAAATCGGATTTAACGGGAAGCATTCAATGAAAGAATGTCAGTTATTATCGGTTATTTAAAAGTGAGTCATGTGGAAATGGGATTTAGAAAGAGATGAATGAAAAATAGGTCAGTTTTTCTCTGCATCTCCAAAAATCTGTGAACGTCATCGGTTTCTGAAAAGCAAAACAAACTGTAACAAAATGTGCACTGGATGAGGCACACCAAAATTTATTCACGCTAATTTTTTGAGAAATGGTGCCCTCATAAGAAACCTCTCGGCCTGATTTTAGGAAGGTTTCTTACAGGAGGATCCCAAATGAATTCATGTGTATGTGATAATCTTTGTTAAAATCAGATGCTAAACATAATTTCAGAGATTTCATGCAAAAGCATCTGCTCATATTCTTGGCATGTATGCTATGGTTGAGTATATTTAGAATGAATGCTGGGTATCATGAAAATGCTGCTCGGTAGTGTTCCCACTGGGCTTTCTTTAAAAATCGAAGTTAAAATCACTTCAGGTTTTTAACCATATTATAGCAGACCTTTTAGCCTGGTTCCAGATTAATGCCCTTTTAATAAGAAACTAAATTGACATAACTGGCTTCTATTTTGCGGATTCTTACTGTATTCACAAGTACAATCTTGGCCAAAATACTTGGGACAAATCATAAAATTGCACTACTTCGGTCTTTGATTACGTGCCCCCCGCTCCCCCCGTTTCAAAGTTGCTTGAATCAAACGCCTTTCGACCTTCTCAACATTGAAGGAGGGGGGAGGAGGGATTAGGAGATTCTAAACGTGAAGACACTGAAATTTGCCTGTGTCCCAGCTGCTTTTGGCCAGGATTGTAGCCTCGTTCATATTTTCTAGCCTAGTGTAAATGAATGAATTTCTTTAATTTGTTCAAGCTTCTTGGTTTACCCTGCAGATTTGGTTTTCTTACGAAGAGTATTTTGGAACAAGGGATATATGTATAACATGAGTAAACTTCAGGGGAAAATCACCAGCAAAATGCTTGCAGTATGCTGTCAGTGAAAAACCGCAAAATCCCTTCGTTTGCAAAATTTGGTTTGTTCTCTGTAATTAAGATGTGATTTCCCCATTGACTAAAAGGTTACTGCAAAGTTTGCTGGATCTGAGGTAGAACCAACCACTCGCTAAGAATTTCTTAGAGCTTCGGCAAAAGCAAAAAGCGTTTGCTTTCCCCTTACATCCCAAAAATAGCTCGAAAGAGTCTGTTTTTAGAGCTTGCAAGTTTTTAAAGAAATAATACTCCATAAACTGCCTGACAGTTTGCTCACGAATTTGTTCATTCATAAATGCTCGTAGAGTTGCCCTTTGCAGCAAGGAAGCTATATCTCTATTAACTGTGCGTAATTTTTTGCAAGGAAATCTTCAGAAGAAACTGACATTGAAAGTGCGGAAAGGTCATGAAATTATCAATATTTGAGTACCCAAAGCAGCTTGAGGGTTTCTTCGGAGTTTCATCAAATTAATGATGTTTACATCGTGTGCCCAGTGATAATTTGACAAGGAAGTCTTGCGAAGCCGTAACACTACTGCAAAGAACCTCGCGTCAAGAACCTTACCAGTAGACTCATTCCAAAAGTCTCTTATTTCGCTCCCCAAACTGACTTTGCTCCCACTACAACTCAAGCGATAACAACAGCAACAACGCGCGAAAGTTAGAGGCACTTACGTAATGAGTCTACCTTACGAGTAAGACATAGCAGTAGAAAATGTTTTATGGGTTTCTTTTCGTATAAAAAAGGTTTTTTCACTTTTCACCCTAGTACTGAAATTTTTGTTGATTTTTTAATGCTCTTAGAAGTGAGTTTCATATAAACGGTTCTTATCAAGAAATCTGTGTAATTGCTTACGAATAAAATTCCTGCGTTCTTCGTCTCCAAAGATTGTTGGTTTAAGTGTTTGCAGAAAATATTAAAAATAGCTGCTGGCTGTGTACACGAGGGTTAGCAATTTACTAAAAGATCAAATTCCTTGGGAACGAAACTCGTGGTTAACCATCTAAAAAATTGTTATCACAACGCGCAAAATCCCCAGATGGCATTTTGTATACTTTTTCCACTAGAGTTTTGGCTGTTGTTGTCAGACGCTCTTATTACGACTTATGCTCATTCATACGCAGAAACTGATGTATTGTATTGGTGGATAGCCTACTAGGGCTGTAGGAAGGATCTGCAACTTGGGAGGAGGCAAGACACTTCAAAGGCACTTTGTCATTCAGCTTACGGGCACTTCATGAAACGAAAAGGGTAGTTCTTCGTTATAATTGCAAAATCATGGGGGGGGCGAATGCCCCCAACCCTCTCTCCATCCCTCTTATTTACGCGTGAAATAATAGATCCTCTTTTCTTCGTTCCAGCCCATCAAACCACCCCCAAATGGCAAAAAATACATCAGATGTCCATGCAACGCACTCTTGACATGTCGATCAACATCAACGAGGATTTCATGTCCAAGACCGAATTGGTAATTACTTTGTTTTTGCGGTTTATTCTTTTCTCTGTAGGCCCTAGAAACGAAAGCATCGAATCGAGATCTTTAAAGGACCCCTGCTAACCATCATGCTTTGTGTACTGCGAATAGGAAACCTTTTTACTTCTTAAAGAGGCTTGGATCGAGCGTCCAAATCTGGAAAATTTTGTTAAAAGAAATGGAAACATGACCCCCGTTTTTGATAGATACCTGCTAGCTGCGGCAAGAAGTTCCTTCGGATCTCAGAACATTTTTCAGAGACTTAA
The DNA here is from genome assembly GCA_039566865.1 of Aurelia coerulea. Taxonomy (NCBI): domain Eukaryota; kingdom Metazoa; phylum Cnidaria; class Scyphozoa; order Semaeostomeae; family Ulmaridae; genus Aurelia; species Aurelia coerulea. The sequence continues at coordinate 25,376,667 of CM076948.1, read as the reverse complement.
ACAACGATAACCTTGCTCGAGTTGACTTATGACTGGTTCAGTAGCACTAGCAAGTTTCAGTTTAAATACACTAGCATTTCAGTTCTTTTACCCCATATTTTGCGGCTTCAAAATACAATTTTTTGAATCAGATACATAAATTCGACACAGTTCCATCCCAAAGCACCTCAAAATTAACATCCAAATTTTTTTAGCTAAATAACTGGAAAGTTTTTGGTAGCTTCTGGAATTTTGTATGAGTTGGGGGGGGGGGGAGTTAATAGAGAGGGGCTTATCAAACATTTGGCTCAGAGGGGAGGGGCCTCATTAGAGAAGAGGGATTAATAGAGAGGGGGCTAAATAGCTTTTACGGTACTTTAGAATGAAACTCTCTCCTATTTGGTGCCACAAGCAAAGGACAGCAAATTGATTGATTACTTTGCTTGCATGTGTATGTCTTATTACCTCTAACTGCATTGTTTTTGTTGAGTCATTATGAAGAACAATCAAATAGCCGAAAACAGCAATTTTTGCATCAACGAGAAAATTGGAATAATCTTCCGAAGATTGCTCACGATTGCATCGGCAGTAAGAATTTTAACTTCAATTACGTATTATGCAAATTAGTCCAGAGGTCGACAAAGTGTGGGAACAGGGGAACGCCGTTCCCAGGAAATTTTTGCAAGATTTTTAGGCTGCAGGAAATTTTTTGAAAGGAAGCTAAATTTTATGTTGCCGTCAGAACGCAGCAGAACCTGAACCTGTCATACTTGTTATCTTGAAAGAGAAATTGAATTGCTGCAGTAACGTTAATCAAGCAGAATCTTGACCAAAAAGCTTGTATCAAAAATTTAAAAATGATTGGTCGTTGCAAGTAGTAGATTTCGTCCAGGTCTACCCTATCATTGAGCTGTTCAGTTGCTCTTTGTGCATAGGTAGTGTTTTTCGTTTCAAGGCAGGAAGAAAGTGGCAACCAGATTTGTATGTGCCACCTACAGTTACCGTGTATATTTCGAGCTACCCATCTGGCAATCTTTCTTAAACTTGTATGCAATATAAAGCATTTGTTTTATGATATGTTGAGTTTAAACCTTAAAGTTGTTGGTTTATGAACGTGTTCAGTTTCACCAAATAGCAATTGAACTACATTCTACCTATAACTTGCACGAACTACGCTGCACAATCCACTAAGTCAATGTAAACAAAAACATTTTCGCAAGAAGTTTGGACGAAATTTTTTCCGTTCCCAGGAAGAAAAAAATTTTGTCCGCCTCTGCAAATTACCTTACACGTTTTGATGCTCATCCTGTATGATTTTTAAAACATTTTATTTAATCAACCGTATTATACATTTTTCACTGTTTTCTTGTAGTAAAAGAATAATCAACGTAGGCGGAGGTCCTCCAACCACAGCTCCCGTTCCACAAGTCCAAAATGCCGATACAAGGATACGAGTCACGTGTGGACATTGCAATGAAACGTTTGTGGTAAGTTTAAGCCCCTGCTATATTTATGTATGTTTATCAATACAATGTAATAAGGACTGTGAACAGGATATATTGCAGCTTAGACTGCCGGATGAGCCAAAAAAAGCTCCCACTTTCAAAATTCATAGCACCAAGAGTACTAAACGGATTTGACCGATTCCAATTCTAGTTAAGAGCCAAAAGACCAAACTATTTTGTCATTTTTAATCGCGTTTTTATGAGCACTGAAAATATAGGTGAATTCGAGTTAAAAAGGATTTCTTGGCTGCGAAATGCCTTAAAAAATTGATTCCAACACACTATCTGAATTCGAACGAAAAATAAAATTATGGAATGGAAATACTTGCAACTGCAGATTGTGCAAAGTTTTTATTAAAGATTTAGGGTTTTATAGTCTTTTGATAGTACATTGTAAATTGTAAATTGTAGCTATATTTATATTCTTCTGTAAAATTGTTAATAATAATAACAATGATGATAATGCCTAAAATAGGGCCTAATACTGGATCAAATCAAAAGGGAATTCCTTACAACAGAACAATACGCAAGAAGGGCTTTTTACTGCTCTCAGGAGTTATAGGAAATAGATTTTTAAACAAATACTGAAGATTTTCAATCCTATGGCAATAAACTTGCAGACGATATCTCTCACCCATGAAAAGTGTACTTTCTTTAGTTTTCTGTGTTAGGAGTTTCGTTATGGTTCAATCAAGTGGTTTAGGCTTTCTTCAGGCATTTCGCAATTGTGAAATTTCTTAAAGTTTAATTTACCGATATTTTCAGAGCTCTTAAAAAGGAGGAAAGGTTACAAGATGCTTCAATTTCTTGGCTATCAAATAGAATTCGATTCATTTCGATCCATCCAGTGCTCTTGGTGCTATGAATTTTCAAAAGCGATGAGAATTTGGTGAAAATTTTTTATGATGGTATGGTAGCTGCTCGTGGAAGCGGTGTATTAAGCTCACGATTCCAGGCAAAGCTTCCTGCGCAGTAACACGAATTCATGTGCCCCAGGAAAATGTTTGGCTGAGCTTCTATCGAATTTATTGGTTGCCCAAATAGAAGAATTTGTGCTTTATGTTGGGAGGAAAATAAATTTGCATTGGAAGGTAGGAAGCGCTAATGTCATAGCTCACTAGGTGATGACATTTTGCTTCAAATATAAACACTTTGAATTGGTAATTCTTGGCACAGCTCCTCACCCCTTGACGTGAATTCATGTAGCCCAGGAAAAGTTTAGCTTAGCTTCTAGGACTTGGGCAAGTCCACTTCTAGGCAGGTTATTGGTTGCCCAAAGAGTAAAGTTTATGTTGGGACGAAAATCAATTTGGCCTGGAAGTTGGGAAGCGCTAATATCTTAGCTCACTGGTAGGCGACAATTTGCTTGAAAGATACCCACTTTAAAATGATGATTCCTGGCAAAGCCTCTTACCCCTCGACGTGAATTCATGTGCCCCAGGAAAATGTTTGGCTTAGTTCTTAGAGAGTTTATAGTTACCCTATCATCAGATATTGCATTGGGAGGGTAAGCTTCTTAACTTTTTTCGCCTTTTTCCCTCACAATTGAATGTTGTGATCCAGCTACTGTTTCGTCAAAAAGCGTATGTAATCGGATATTTTTAGTAAAAGTTATGTGTGCGACAGGTGTAACACTCACAAGAAGTCATTGTGAAATAAAGACCTCATGCTTAGACTTTGTGAGAAAAATTCGCATAAGATATCAGTAGAATCGTCCTCACGCCTGCAAAGCCTTAGCCTCGCCTGGATGACGCAATAGGAAAACTTTCGAAAGCTATTTTGAAATACTCAGAGCAGCTGATATTTTTGATACATTAGATCATTTTAAAGTGATGCAATAGGAAAACTTTCGAAAGTTATTTCGCAATAATCAGAGGAGCTGATATTTTTGATACATTAGGTCATTTTAAAGTGACGTTATTTTAAGACTGGGACAGAAATTACTTGCAGGTGGTGAAAATTTACGAAAATGAGATTTCGTGTTGTAGCAGGACAATAAGGGCGTAGCGCCATTTAGATAACGTTGTTGCGTAACATAAAAACGTAAATTGATTTCCAAAAGGTTTTGCAGGAAAAGGTTTCAAAGGTGAAGTTTGATAACAAGTTTTGTTCTCTCTATCAAATCTAAAGAGCTACGAAAATACAGTCGAAAAGTACCAATCATAGCGGGAAATCGAGAACAAGAGATCGGAACAAGAGCAGTTCAGTTTTGCCAAGTTACGTAATTTTGCGTTGCAGAAATTCTGCTCGTAGTTTAGATTACGAGAACGCGCCTAGCGTGCTCGTTGTGCATTCCAGAAATTGTTGATAAGAGCAAACATGAGCTTGTATCGGAAGAAGAAGGATATATCTACACATCGACGTCGGGCATTTTATTTCTTTGGTTCAGAAGCTGAGCAGTAAGTGTTTTAATCACACCCGAAAAATAAGAGAATTGAATCGTCTCCCAATCGGCTTTTGAACCAAACAAATTAAATACCCGAGGCAGATATGTAGATATATCCTTCTTCTTTCGATCTATGTTCATGTTTGCTCTTAAAAATAATGTCTGCAATGCACAACAAGCAAGCTAGCTACCTGGGTTGCAGAGAAACTTTTGCGGCTTTGCTCATTTAGAATTACTGGCTGAGAGAATCTCCTTTGTCTGCGATCGCTAATCGCTTTGAATTGCGGTGTCAATAAAAAGCAATTCATGCTGTTGTCTTACAAAATCTGTCCTTGTTATTTTGAGCAATAATACTTTGCAAAACCTTGTATTTTCTGTGAAAAAGCTACATGCTGCAATTTCATCTGATGTGGATTTTTAAATTCTGAATGTCTGAAGTGCTTTATCATAAACATGAGCACACAAGCTGAGTGGCTAGACAGCTTAAACATTAACTTTTGCATTTTCAGAGTGTGCATCGACAAATTATGTAGGAAAATCATCAAATTTTGGTAATTTTTCGAAAATTTCACTTGTTGCATCACCTGGGGTAGAATTTGAAAATGCTAACTTGTACAAAGATTTGTTTTTTTTTTCAGTTCAGAACAACAGCAAATCTTGCACGATGCCCATATTGCAGAAAAGTGTCAGTATCCATTTATTTTGATTTGATTTGATTTGATTCATTTGATTAATTTGATTCACTTGATTGATTGATTGATTGATTGATTGATTGATTGATTTGATTGATTTGATTGGATTGATTCATATATTTAAGGAGCAGGGTAACCCTTTAGCAAATGCTGATTTTCAAGGGGGGCCCTAAAATACGATACAATAATGCAGATATTTGACTGTATGATGTTTAGGTAGGAAAATTATGCACAAGAAGAACTTGATAATTTTTGGCATTTCTGCTAATTGATAATAATGATTAAATTTTGACCTTCAAATGATTGTTAGAGATAAATGGGATTTTGAGGAGATACACAACGTAAGAATAAATAGTGGCCGGTCGGCTTCCTGGTTAAACGTAGAAAATCTTTTCCGTTACGATCGGAATGTCATGACCTACAAGATTATGTTCAGACCATGCCCTGAAAGCCTATGGGATAAATACCAACCGAGATCTTTTCACTCGACCTACAATACCAGGCGCACTGTAAATATATCCAGATCCCTAGATATAGGACTGAATTTGCAAAAAAGGCCTTCATTTCGCATCTCTCAAGTCATGGAATGATATACCTGCTGAAATTTGTGAGCTGCCAACACTTGATCGTTTTAAAAAACAACTTAAAACGCATCTAAAGAGCTAGACTCTCAAACACAAATCCCTGGAAGAACAGCAATGATTGAAATTTGCTGAAGTCTTGATTTGTGAAAAATAAAATTAAATAAATGAAAATTGAACGTTAAGGCTAATTTCCAGTCAGTGGAATTTTCCGAGCGGGCGGAATTTTAGACAATGAAAGGTCGCTCAGCCGTATCTTTCTATTCAATGCCAGAGCGACATTTTCTCTCGAATACAACAGAAATTCCGCCCGCTCGGAAAATTCCACTGACTGGAAATCAGCCTTTAGGCCCCATTCAAACTTCTCCGGACTGATATGAAATGGAACTAAACTTATCCAATTTCGTTGTACGTTCGCATTTCTCCGCCTTTTGAAGACATTAATAAACACGGATGATAATCCTTTTCAAATAGGCTGCGTTCTCAATGTCAACACCAAATTTGGAGAAATTTGAATATGCTGTTTTTTTCGTTGATTGTCTTTTCGTTGACATCTGTTGATTACGAATTGCGAATTGGCAGATTGCGACTTGGCACCCTTTTGACCGCCACTAACAAGAGGCTTTGTTTTGAGAATGAGGTTAATAACACCTTTTCATTGGAACAATAATTTGAACGCCTATCCTGTTCATAGCATATGCATCTGATGGGATATTTAGTAAAATATGAATTAACTAGAAAATAAGATAAACTAATCAGAAAACGGAGCAATGTGAATGATCAGCGTGTTCAGTAACAAAAATAAACAAAACTAAACACGGGTCAGTGTGAACGTAGCCTTGAGTTTCGTAAACATTCGCCTGCAATTTATCACAAAATTTTTAACACATATATACGTTTTGTCTTCTCTAGATCATCTGTTGGTCGGAAATTCGCTAATACTCGGGCATTGATATTTGCAATAATTGGGTTCATTTTCTTGGTGGCTGGAGTTGCAGTTACAGTAAGTAAATCATTTTGCTGTCTGATCACTGAAAAAATGAATTTTAAGGCTAATTTACAGTCAATGGAATTTTCCGAGCGGGCGGAATTTTAGACAATAAAGGTCGCGCAGCCGTAACATTATATTCACCTCCAGAGCGACATGTTCTCTCGCAAACAACAGAATTTCCGCCCGCTCGGAAAATTCCACAGACTGGAAATCAGCCTTAAATCATTACATTCGGTCGTAAATCGTGAGCATTGGCTTTAGATCTTTGAAAAAGATGGCATATTATACAAAATCGGCTATGGTTTTGCCCCTGTTCAAGTCGTGTGACCACATAAGGAAGTTTTAGTGTTGTGCTCCTTTTTGCATTCATTGCAGCTCTTTTCATGGCTCAAAATATGTTAAAGAATTCAAAAGGTGGCTATTGCAATTCTAAAATTTTGGACAAGTGGTCTTTGAAAGTCAAATTCCTTGAATTCTCTCTTGAAAATCCCTCATTTTTTTCATAAATTCCTGTCAGTGCACGTATGAATAGTCTGTCTTTCTGTTCCTAGTTTGGCACACTTGAAATGGCGAAAAGTTCTGGAGGTAAGATTTTCAGATTTTTATAGTTTAAAGACAAGTCTAAAAGGAGTCTTGATGTCCATGCTAAGGGTTCAAATCATTCGAATCTTTAATAAAGATTGATGTCAAATTCTATTACATTTTTTTCTGAATTGAGTGCCTCGTAATTTTTGATAAATTATTTTTCTCTTGCAGGTATATATGTTGTATGGATTGGTACGTATTCTGATTTACAACTTTGTTTTCTTGTTTGATGCAAGTTATGTTGCCTTTCGAAGCATTGGCATCAACCCTTAAAAATTGACTGCACCTGCATCTGCCCAATTGATTTCGTAGCCCAGTTGATGCATCTGCCCAATGATTTAACGGCTTAGAAGTAACTTTAGATACTTTGCTAGTATCGTTCGTTAGAGATATTTGATGTCTTGATTATATTAGGCCCTTTTTCAGAGATTTTGTAAACAAATGATTTTCGTAAAGTCCTAGTTACCCACATTTTCAGGACTCATATAAAGACACGAGAAAAATCACGAGTATACAGCAGTCTTTCTGCTATCAACCAAAACTCAATTTATTCAGATCCTTCCAATTCATTCAAATCCATCCAATTCATGCAAATCCATCCAATTCATTCAAATCCATCCAATTCATTCAGATCCATCCAGTACTCTAGGTACTACAATTTTCAAACGTCTGGACTTTTTTTATAGCGTATCCAGTACCTTTCTTTCTATGCTCATTTCTTCCGAAATTTAAGACGAGCAATAGTAAACACTAAATGCCCCCCCCCCCACCTGTAGGTGGGTCTATAAGGCTTCACGAATTTGGCCTAAGGTTTTGATTATCATCACTTTGTTGCATTTTGCATGTGTTATATTGGTTGGCCTAGCCTAAATGTCGAGGGGTTCTAAAATCACATCACCAGTACCACTCCTACTCATGATCAGCTTGATATTTGGCTTCAAATGAATAAAATCAAACTCAAATCTATTTCTTTTTATCTTTTCTGCTGACAATTTGCACATATTCGAACCACTGACAACTTCAGTTTGCTTACCGCTACACTCTTTTTTTTATAAGAATACTATAAATTTTTTCCAGCCTCAATATTCTTAAGTAATTTTTCATTTTGAGCCTTAACATATTCTTAAGGTATTCTTATTTTTCAAATCTGATATGGTTTCAGGGGAACATAGTTCAAAGAAGTGTCATATCATTATGAAGAAATGGTCGAACGAAAGAAAAATTTAAGCAATTGTAACAATAAGAATGTTATGAGCATCGCAAAACAGGCAACTGCTGGAAAATGAGACACAAATATACGAGCTGAGGCTGAGCAATATTCTTATAATATTCTTAAAATTTGCATGATTCTGAGCCTGAATATTCTTATAAACAATATTCTTATAAAAAAAAGAGTGTATCCGCCATATTGTCAACCTCGTGATCACAGCCGCTTTTCCAATTAGATCAAAAACCGGTTGAGCCAGAAAGACGAAAAATAAAAGAGGAAAGCGAAAATATTGAGTTGCTCTCCCCGTATATTATCTACGCACGGAGTGCTGCCAAGCCCCGCTTCGGTGCGGGGCAATTTGAATAATGGACTCATCGTAATAAACCCACAAACCAAACATTAGAGACTGTAATCGGTGGAAATAAACTGTTAATTTCTGTGAAAGAATAACAACCAAATTAACCTCTAAGTAGGGAAAAAACTGATAGATCCTGCAAGAGAAACAACAAATTAATCTGAAACCCCGGAACCCTTTGGTGGGTCTTTTTTGAGTTTAGCCAATCGTTGGCTTGGGTGTTATTGTCACGTGGCTTTGGATTTTTCTTTTGTTCTTTTGGTGTTAAATTGGCTTCTTTGTATCGATAATTTGTTCTTCGCAAGAACCGAACTGACGGATGTGTGACGAAACGCGTTTTTGGTTATTCAATGTTTGAAAATAGCCTTAAATAACGGACTCATCATATTAAACCCATAAATGCAACAAAAACACCGAAATCAGTAGAAAGAAGATTGTTAATTCTTGTAAAAGAATTTACAACCAAAAATAGACCTGTAACAAGAGAAAACTGTTAAATCCTGTAAGAGAAAAACGAATTGATCTTAAAACCTGAAAGGAAAGAAGAAAGTTAGTAACTTACCAGTAAATGCTATAAAGATCAACGTGAATCACCAAACACCAAAACGTTGCTCTATATTGCAGCTATTAACTTATTTTCTCTCCTTTCAGCTTTTCAGATTAATTCGTTGCTGCTCTTGCAGGATTTAACAGTTTCCTCCCAAGTTACACGTTTAATTTCGTTGTTATTCTTTTGCAGGTTCCACAGATTACATTTTCTAATGCTGCGTTTGTGGGTTTATTACACTGAGTCCGTTATTCAAGGCTATTTTTAAATTCTATTCCGCAAATCATTTATTTAAAGACGTTTCTTTTCTTCACAGGAGCATTTGTTGCGGGGATTTTGAATCTGATCCGAAGTTGCTACTATTGTTCGATGACAGTCAGCAATGTAGAAGGACAAGCGTAAGAAAGAATTTGAGATATGAAGGGTTTTATGGCATGGCCTGATGCATATGAAGGTATGGAGAACATGTAACGAAATACTTCTTATGACCAGCATAGCGTCAATCATTAAAAAGATATTGCAAGTCGTTACTAGTCTTTTCCTTTCATGATGAATTAAAGATAGATACATAAATACTGTACCGTTCTTGGCGTAGGAAGACACATGATCATTGTTAAACTATGGTGTTATTGATGATTGTACCACGTTTCCTCTGTTGATGAAGACTCAGTACATAAGTCCCAGTATCGCTCATTGAATTGGATGGTTATCGAGAGGAAATAAAAAATCAGATTAGATATATTGAACGAATGAGAAGAATCACGTCGAAAGTCTACTATTAATTTTGGATTTGCGATGATGTGAATTTTATTCAAAACTTTACATCAAAAAATCAGCAATCGCCAAGAAGCTATACATTTTAAAGTATCTGAAGTTCCTTTCAAGCCATTCAATAAAGACGAAAATGCGTTAAGGGCAGTCTGTCAAGCATTTGATTGGGTGATAAGGGCAATACAAAGAATATGAGAATTGAATGGCTGCTTATCCTAATTAATTTCTACGACCATAGAAAGTGATAAACGATCAGCCTTCCTTTATTCCAAATACACAGATCCACAAAGACCTCCGTTGTGTTGAGTTCTGACTTTGTGGCCAATCAGATACATGACAGACTGCCTTTAACCAACAAGGACAGATAATGTTACAATCGGATCCGCCAGTTTTTATCCATACCGAGGTACAAAATGATTGGCGAATGCAAACAAAGGGAATTCTAGGCGCAGTCGGTCAACTCATAAGCAAAACAAAGCAGGCCGCAAAAGTTGCTCTAAAACCCAGGCAGCTAGTTCGCTTGCTGTGCATTCCATAAGTGGTTTTTAAGAGCAAAAATGACCCTATATCGAAAGAAGACGGATGCACCTAAACATCTGCTTCGGGCATATAATCGCTTTATACTTGGGTGTCAATCAAAACTAGTGGATCATATTATGATATTATCTGTCCTTGTTGCATTAACCATTTTTGCAATCTTTTTAACGATTTGACGCGTATGCTCTTATCAAGAATTAACAACTGAGATATTGTATATAATTTAGTGAAATGATCAAATTGTAGTCGTACGCCACTCATGGTCAAATTTATCGCGCCAAATTTCGAAGTTAGATCTTGAAAGGTAATGTGTCCATTAAGGTACAGCGACTTTGCTATTTTCACGTGATATTTCATGTGATCATTTCACCGTAGTACTAAAAAGATAGCCAGCTCTAATAAAAGCAGACGGATGACCTACTTGCGGTTGCGCTTCCAGAGCTGAACCCGAAATCTCACAGCAGGCAGCCTCGCTGTCAAATTTAAATTCTTGTTTTTGCATGTGATCAGTTAAATTCTACCAATCACAGTGCGCTCTTGGGGCTCTTCGTCAGCATCATGTCAGCATATTTTGACAAGAGCGTATACGCGGCTGTAATTACATGGACACATTGCCTTTAACCTTTCATCTAATGGGACGTGCTATTTTGCCAGAAAAATCCTACCGATAATTACTCAAGTTTGTAGGATTTTAGGGTCGTAGTTCCTCGATTTTAGTGAAAATCTGGGCAATAGTTCCACAAATTATGAAATAAGTGCCATAATTTCTATATTTTTGTCAATTTTTTCCAGAACAGCACCAAATTCTGCAAGATGTCTGAAAATATCATTCCACAACTTTTTCAAAACAATACCCCAGAAACGACACGTCCCTGCTGTACCACCAACTTACTAAGATGCCACCTCTCCCCTCGATTATCTGGGGGTTTACCCATGAAAGAACATTCGAGTAGTACCCAGATAACGATTCTGTGCAGTTTTGCAGTATGCTTCAAAACCATTGCTCACATAATATCAGAATTTCACCAATTCAAACCCACAGCTACGATGATCAATACTTCTGAAATTAAAGTCCGTCTCAAATGAGATCTCATGTCAAAATATTCGCGAATCAATACAATCAAACTGTTGTACAAGAAAATTTTTGCGTTATCGCAAATCTCAAGTGACATCCAATTTGAGACATTACTTCTTTCGTTGATATACAGTAGTGTCCCGCATATAAGAAACACAAATTTAAGAAACACAGACCCTGATTTTTAAAATAATACCCCATTTTATAAGAAACTTGTTAAGGTCTGAAAAAAAACTTGTTTCTTATTTAAAAACTATGGGTTGAAACTTTGGAATTTTTCAGCTTTCCAGTTGTATTGTAATGTACCTATTCAAATGAAAACAATAATTTTGTATGCAACAAAGCAAAAAGCACCTTCCTGAAATAACTGTAGCATTTTCTGGAAGTGAAAATTTACAAATACAATTCAAAATAATAATCAGTCTCATAGAGATCATGTCTGGGTCAATAGAACAAGAGCAGATTTTGTAATATAATAGCAACAGTTGCGTTTGATTGACACCTCAGTTCAAAGCGATTAGCGGCTGCAGACAAAGGAAATTCTCTCAACCAATAATTCAAAACAAACAAAGCCGCAAAAGTTTCCCCAAAACTGGTAGGGCAAACTCTCGCCTTGTGCAAGCGAAAGATGGTTTTTAAGGGAAGTTATGTGCTTATAGCGAAAGAAGAAGGGTAAATCTAAAGTTCTGTCGCTTAGATTATATTTATTTGATTCAGGAGCGGAGCAGAAGGCATTGTAATTCTCGCGTCTTTAGGGCTTAAAATGAAACGATTACAAAACAGTTCCTAAATCAAATAAACATAATCTAAGCGACAGAACTTTAGATTTACCCTTCTTCTTTTGCTATAAGCACATAACTTCCCTTAAAAACCATCTTTCACTTGCACAAGGCGAGAGTTTGCCCTACCAGTTTTTGGGAAACTTTTGCGGCTTTGTTTGTTTTGAATTACTGGTTGAGAGAATTTCCTTTGTCTGCAGCCGCTAATCGCTTTGAATTGAGTTGTCAATCAAACGCAACTGTTGCTATTGTATTACAAAATCTGCTCTTGTTGGTCAATAGTATACCGGTTATCCCAAAATGATGTATTATTGTTTGATTGCTATATGTCCATAACCAATGAACGGATTTTCAAAAACTTTGTTTTATTTGATTGCCTAAAGTCTAAATTGGATGTTAAGATGTTGGCTGTGGTTTTACCAGTTTTTGAAAATCGGTTCATCGGTTATGGACATATAGCAATCAAACGATAATACATCATTTTGCGACACCCGGTATGATTTTTGTAATAAGAAACTTTACCCTGATTTGCAAGTTTATCTCATTTTATAAGAAATGCATCAGACCTGAAATTGAAAAAGTTTTTTCTTATATGCGGGACACTACTGTATATACTATCTATAAAGGAATATTTGACATTCCTATAATTTTCAAATTTCATTGATGTTTCCAGCTCCAAAATTTGTTTCGACTCAAAGTGTAAAAGACGATGTTTCCGTCTGGGGTATTTTGAAAGGGAACCCACTTTAGTCATTGTACTTTAGATCATTATAGAATGAAATAATGTAAAATTTATACACCTAACCTATAGGATGATAGAGACTGTATTAAACTATAGTGTAGTAACGCGGAGACTGTAGAGCACACACACGTAGTTACTTGAAGTCGAAAACGGCTTTTTTGGTACCTATATCTCTTGGAGCGGTTCGAGGTTAAAAATCTTTAAACACATTTTTTACACCTAGATATAGACCGTTTTTCACTGTACAGGTACAACTTTGAATCTGTAACAAGTGTCACTGATCAGTCTCCCGTTTTTCTGCTAATCCGTGACATTTTCGTTCTTTTTATCTTCGGAATAATTTTTTCTGGGGCAGTATAAACGCTTTGCAATCAAAACCACTTTTGTTTGTAGCAAATCAAAATTGTACCGGTTTAGTGTAAACTGTTTAGTGTTTAGTGGAAACAAAAAGTGTAAACTAGGTCATAGCTTCTAGGTCTTTAGTTATTTTAGCCCCCCCCCCCTCCCAGGGTCCGTCTCAAATCAGATGGCACATGAAATTTGCAAAATGAGTCATTCAAAACACTTCATTTGCCGTTCTTCGCGGGCATTTTCAGGTGACAGCTAATTGGAGGCAGACTTCTTGTCATCATCCACCTTTTCAAGGTAAGAGGCGCGAAAGCGGAAGTATTTTGTTGTTTGAGATTTTGCTTTTTCGAGACTAAAATCTTATTGTGCGTACAAGGTTTAGTCTTCAGACAAATTTTCACATTCATATCTGTCTCTTATTAGAAATTGTAATGATGTAAAAAATTTCCGTTCATAAGGGCTTTGACCGTGGAAATCGGAGTTTGGACAAAAATTTGTCCAAACTTTGATTTCACGGTCAAAGCCCTTATGACTTTAAATTCTTAAAATGTTCATAATTTTGAAATCAAGACATATATGAATGTGAAAATTTGCTACTTTGCTAAACTTTGCACGCAGAACAAGATTTTGGCCTCAAAAATGCAATATCTCAAATAACAAAAAACTTCCGCTTTCGCGCCTCTTACCTTGAAAAGGTGGATTTTGGTACAAGTACAGTAAATGTTTTGGTCTCTCGATAAAGCTCGTGTAGTTTGGTCTAGTTTACGTCTGTTATAATATCAAATTATAGTCTGTTTCAGATTAGATGTCACGTGAAAATACCTGCGAATAGTACCAATTCAAGTATTTTGCATGAGCAATTTCGCGTTATCGCCAATCTCAGGTAACATCTAATTTCAAACAGACTTTAGTCGCATAGAATCAATAGAAGCTGTAGAATTACACCACTGGAATTTAGTATTTCACGCTCTGATGATTCTAATTAAATTTTTCTCTTTTTCTCAAACAAAACCTTGAGGAAAGGTCTGTCCAATATTTGTGGATTTATTTCAGGCCTTCCTGCTATAAATATCAAATATCTTTCAAAGGTTATAGCCTTGCTTTTGAAAGTAAATGTTGTAGGCTTACTTTTTGGTCAAAAATAGGTATTTTCGAAAAGGGCCTATTTTCCCAAAAAAGTAAAGGGTATAGGCTTACTTTTTGGGCAAAAATGGGTACCTTCAAAAAGGGCCTATTTTCGCGAAAAAGTAAAGGCTATAGCCTTTCTTTTTTCCGCCAAATGGGTACTTTCGAAAAGGGCGTATTTTTCCAAAAAAGTGAAGGCTATAGGCTTACTTTTTGGCCAAAAATGGGTACCTTCAGAAAGGGCCTATCTTCCCGAGAAAGTAAAGGCCATAGCCTTACTTTTTGAGCAAAAATAGGTACTTTCGAAAAGGGCCTATTTTTCCAAAAAAATAAAGGCTATAGGCTTACTTTTTTGGCAAAAATGGGTACCTTCAGAAAGGGCCTATTTTCCCGAGAAAGTAAAGGCTATATCCTTACTTTTTGAACAAAAATAGGTACTTTCGAAAAGGGCCTATTTTTCCAAAAAAATAAAGGCTATAGCCTTACTCTTTGAGCAAAAATAGGTATTTTCGAAAAGGGCCTAGTTTTCCAAAAAAGTAAAGGCTATAGGCTTACTTTTTGGGCGAAAATGGGTACCTTCAGAAAGGGCCTATCTTCCCGAGAAAGTAAAGGCTATCGCCTTACTTTTTGAGCAAAAATAGGTATTTTGGAAAAGGGCCTATTTTCCCAAAAAGGTAAAGGCTATAGGCTTACTTTTTTCCGCAAAATGGGTATTTTCGAAAAGGGCCTATTTTCCCGAAAGAGTAAAGGCTATAGGCTTACTTTTTTTCCGCAAAATGAGTACTTTCGAAAAGGGCCTATTTTTCCAAAAAAGTAAAGGCTATAGGCTTACGTTTTGGGCAAAAATAGGTACCTTCAAAACGGGCCTATTTTCCCGAAAAAGTAAAGGCTATAGCCTTTCTTTTTTCCGCCAAATGGGTACTTTCGAAAAGGGCCTATTTTTCCAAAAAAGTGAAGGCTATAGGCTTACTTTTTGGGCAAAAATGGGTACCTTCAGAAAGGGCCTATCTTCCCGAGAAAGTAAAGGCCATAGCCTTACTTTTTGAGCAAAAATAGGTACTTTCGAAAAGGGCCTATTTTTCCAAAAAAATAAAGGCTATAGGCTTACATTTTTGGCAAAAATGGGTACCTTCAGAAAGGGCCTATTTTCCCGAGAAAGTAAAGGCTATATCCTTACTTTTTGAACAAAAATAGGTACTTTCGAAAAGGGCCTATTTTTCCAAAAAAGTAAAGGCTATAGGCTTACTTTTTGGGCGAAAAGGGGTACCTTCAGAAAGGGCCTATCTTCCCGAGAAAGTAAAGGCTATAGCCTCACTTTTTGAGCAAAAATAGGTATTTTGGAAAAGGGCCTATTTTCCCAAAAAGGTAAAGGCTATAGGCTTACTTTTTTCCGCAAAATGGGTATTTTCGAAAAGGGCCTATTTTCCCGAAAAAGTAAAGGCTATAGGCTTACGTTTTGTGCAAAAATAGGTACCTTCAAAACGGGCCTATTTTCCCGAAAAAGTAAAGGCTATAGCCTTACTTTTTTTCCGCAAAATGGGTACTTTCGAAAAGGGCCTATTTTTCCAAAAAAGTAAAGGCTATAGGCTTACGTTTTGGGCAAAAATAGGTACCTTCAAAACGGGCCTATTTTCCCGAAAAAGTAAAGGCTATAGCCTTACTTTTTTCCGCAAAATGGGTATTTTCGAAAAGGGCCTATTTTTCCAAAAAAGTAAAGGCTATAGGCTTACTTTTTGGGCAAAAGTAGGTACCTTCAAAACGGGCCTATTTTCCCGAAAAAGTAAAGGCTATAGCCTTACTTTTTTCCGCAAAATGGGTATTTTCGAAAAGGGCCTATTTTTCCAAAAAAGTAAAGGCTATAGGCTTACGTTTTGGGCAAAAGTAGGTACCTTCAAAACGGGCCTATTTTCCCGAAAAAGTAAAGGCTATAGCCTTACTTTTTTCCGCAAAATGGGTATTTTCGAAAAGGGCCTATTTTCCCGAAAAAGTAAAGGCTATAGGCTTACGTTTTGGGCAAAAATAGGTACCTTCAAAACGGGCCTATTACCCGAAAATATAAAGGCTATAGCCTTACTTTTTTTCCGCAAAATGGGTACTTTCGAAAAGGGCCTATTTTTCCAAAAAAGTAAAGGCTATAGGCTTACGTTTTGGGCAAAAATAGGTACCTTCCAAACGGGCCTATTTTACCGAAAAAGTAAAGGCTATAGGCTTACGTTTTGGGCAAAAATAGGTACCTTCAAAACGGGCCTATTTTCCCGAAAAAGTAAAGGCTATAGCCTTACTTTTTTCCGCAAAATGGTACTTTCGAAAAGGGCCTATTTTTCCAAAAGAATAAAGGCTATAGGCTTACTTTTTTGGCAAAAATGGGTACCTTCAGAAAGGGCCTATTTTCCCGAGAAAGTAAAGGCTATAGCCTTACTTTTTGAGCAAAAATAGGTACTTTCGAAAAGGGCCTATTTTCCCGAAAAAGTAAAGGCTATAGGCTTACTTTTTTCCGCAAAATGGGTATTTTCGAAAAGGGCCTATTTTTCCAAAAAAGTAAAGGCTATAGGCTTACGTTTTGGGCAAAAGTAGGTACCTTCAAAACGGGCCTATTTTCCCGAAAAAGTAAAGGCTATAGCCTTACTTTTTTCCGCAAAATGGTACTTTCGAAAAGGGCCTATTTTTCCAAAAGAATAAAGGCTATAGGCTTACTTTTTTGGCAAAAATGGGTACCTTCAGAAAGGGCCTATTTTCCCGAGAAAGTAAAGGCTATAGCCTTACTTTTTGAGCAAAAATAGGTACTTTCGAAAAGGGCCTATTTTCCCGAAAAAGTAAAGGCTATAGGCTTACTTTTTTCCGCAAAATGGGTATTTTCAAAAAGGGCCTATTTTTCCAAAAAAGTAAAGGCTATAGGCTTACTTTTTGGGCAAAAGTAGGTACCTTCAAAACGGGCCTATTTTCCCGAAAAAGTAAAGGCTATAGCCTTACTTTTTTCCGCAAAATGGTACTTTCGAAAAGGGCCTATTTTTCCAAAAAAATAAAGGCTATAGGCTTACTTTTTTGGCAAAAATGGGTACCTTCAGAAAGGGCCTATTTTCCCGAGAAAGTAAAGGCTATAGCCTTACTTTTTGAGCAAAAATAGGTACTTTCGAAAAGGGCCTATTTTCCCGAAAAAGTAAAGGCTATAGGCTTACTTTTTTCCGCAAAATGGGTATTTTCAAAAAGGGCCTATTTTTCCAAAAAAGTAAAGGCTATAGGCTTACTTTTTGGGCAAAAGTAGGTACCTTCAAAACGGGCCTATTTTCCCGAAAAAGTAAAGGCTATAGCCTTACTTTTTTCCGCAAAATGGTACTTTCGAAAAGGGCCTATTTTTCCAAAAAAATAAAGGCTATAGGCTTACTTTTTTGGCAAAAATGGGTACCTTCAGAAAGGGCATATTTTCCCGAGAAAGTAAAGGCTATAGCCTTACTTTTTGAGCAAAAATAGGTACTTTCGAAAAGGGCCTATTTTCCCGAAAAATTAAAGGCTATAGGCTTACGTTTTGAGCAAAAATAGGTACTTTCGAAAAGGGCCTATTTTTCCAAAAAAATAAAGGCTATAGGCTTACTTTTTCCGCAAAATGGGTATTTTCGAAAAGGGCCTATTTTCCCGAAAAAGTAAAGGCTATAGGCTTACGTTTTGGGCAAAAATAGGTACCTTCAAAACGGGCCTATTACCCGAAAATATAAAGGCTATAGCCTTACTTTTTTTCCGCAAAATGGGTACTTTCGAAAAGGGCCTATTTTTCCAAAAAAGTAAAGGCTATAGGCTTACGTTTTGGGCAAAAATAGGTACCTTCCAAACGGGCCTATTTTACCGAAAAAGTAAAGGCTATAGGCTTACGTTTTGGGCAAAAATAGGTACCTTCAAAACGGGCCTATTTTCCCGAAAAAGTAAAGGCTATAGCCTTACTTTTTTCCGCAAAATGGTACTTTCGAAAAGGGCCTATTTTTCCAAAAGAATAAAGGCTATAGGCTTACTTTTTTGGCAAAAATGGGTACCTTCAGAAAGGGCCTATTTTCCCGAGAAAGTAAAGGCTATAGCCTTACTTTTTGAGCAAAAATAGGTACTTTCGAAAAGGGCCTATTTTCCCGAAAAAGTAAAGGCTATAGGCTTACTTTTTTCCGCAAAATGGGTATTTTCGAAAAGGGCCTATTTTTCCAAAAAAGTAAAGGCTATAGGCTTACGTTTTGGGCAAAAGTAGGTACCTTCAAAACGGGCCTATTTTCCCGAAAAAGTAAAGGCTATAGCCTTACTTTTTTCCGCAAAATGGTACTTTCGAAAAGGGCCTATTTTTCCAAAAGAATAAAGGCTATAGGCTTACTTTTTTGGCAAAAATGGGTACCTTCAGAAAGGGCCTATTTTCCCGAGAAAGTAAAGGCTATAGCCTTACTTTTTGAGCAAAAATAGGTACTTTCGAAAAGGGCCTATTTTCCCGAAAAAGTAAAGGCTATAGGCTTACTTTTTTCCGCAAAATGGGTATTTTCAAAAAGGGCCTATTTTTCCAAAAAAGTAAAGGCTATAGGCTTACTTTTTGGGCAAAAGTAGGTACCTTCAAAACGGGCCTATTTTCCCGAAAAAGTAAAGGCTATAGCCTTACTTTTTTCCGCAAAATGGTACTTTCGAAAAGGGCCTATTTTTCCAAAAAAATAAAGGCTATAGGCTTACTTTTTTGGCAAAAATGGGTACCTTCAGAAAGGGCCTATTTTCCCGAGAAAGTAAAGGCTATAGCCTTACTTTTTGAGCAAAAATAGGTACTTTCGAAAAGGGCCTATTTTCCCGAAAAAGTAAAGGCTATAGGCTTACTTTTTTCCGCAAAATGGGTATTTTCAAAAAGGGCCTATTTTTCCAAAAAAGTAAAGGCTATAGGCTTACTTTTTGGGCAAAAGTAGGTACCTTCAAAACGGGCCTATTTTCCCGAAAAAGTAAAGGCTATAGCCTTACTTTTTTCCGCAAAATGGTACTTTCGAAAAGGGCCTATTTTTCCAAAAAAATAAAGGCTATAGGCTTACTTTTTTGGCAAAAATGGGTACCTTCAGAAAGGGCATATTTTCCCGAGAAAGTAAAGGCTATAGCCTTACTTTTTGAGCAAAAATAGGTACTTTCGAAAAGGGCCTATTTTCCCGAAAAATTAAAGGCTATAGGCTTACGTTTTGAGCAAAAATAGGTACTTTCGAAAAGGGCCTATTTTTCCAAAAAAATAAAGGCTATAGGCTTACTTTTTCCGCAAAATGGGTATTTTCGAAAAGGGCCTATTTTCCCGAAAAAGTAAAGGCTATAGGCTTACGTTTTGGGCAAAAATAGGTACCTTCAAAACGGGCCTATTACCCGAAAATATAAAGGCTATAGCCTTACTTTTTTTCCGCAAAATGGGTACTTTCGAAAAGGGCCTATTTTTCCAAAAAAGTAAAGGCTATAGGCTTACGTTTTGGGCAAAAATAGGTACCTTCCAAACGGGCCTATTTTACCGAAAAAGTAAAGGCTATAGGCTTACGTTTTGGGCAAAAATAGGTACCTTCAAAACGGGCCTATTTTCCCGAAAAAGTAAAGGCTATAGCCTTACTTTTTTCCGCAAAATGGTACTTTCGAAAAGGGCCTATTTTTCCAAAAGAATAAAGGCTATAGGCTTACTTTTTTGGCAAAAATGGGTACCTTCAGAAAGGGCCTATTTTCCCGAGAAAGTAAAGGCTATAGCCTTACTTTTTGAGCAAAAATAGGTACTTTCGAAAAGGGCCTATTTTCCCGAAAAAGTAAAGGCTATAGGCTTACTTTTTTCCGCAAAATGGGTATTTTCGAAAAGGGCCTATTTTTCCAAAAAAGTAAAGGCTATAGGCTTACGTTTTGGGCAAAAGTAGGTACCTTCAAAACGGGCCTATTTTCCCGAAAAAGTAAAGGCTATAGCCTTACTTTTTTCCGCAAAATGGTACTTTCGAAAAGGGCCTATTTTTCCAAAAGAATAAAGGCTATAGGCTTACTTTTTTGGCAAAAATGGGTACCTTCAGAAAGGGCCTATTTTCCCGAGAAAGTAAAGGCTATAGCCTTACTTTTTGAGCAAAAATAGGTACTTTCGAAAAGGGCCTATTTTTCCGAAAAAGTAAAGGCTATAGGCTTACTTTTTTCCGCAAAATGGGTATTTTCAAAAAGGGCCTATTTTCCCGAAAAAGTAAAGGCTATAGGCTTACGTTTTGGGCAAAAATAGGTACCTTCAAAACGGGCCTATTTTCCCGAAAAAGTAAAGGCTATAGCCTTACTTTTTTTCCGCAAAATGGGTACTTTCGAAAAGGGCCTATTTTTCCAAAAAAGTAAAGGGTATAGGCTTACGTTTTGGGCAAAAATAGGTACTTTCAAAACGGGCCTATTTTCCCGAAAAAGTAAAGGCTATAGCCTTACTTTTTTCCGCAAAATGGATATTTTCGAAAAGGGCCTATTTTTCCAAAAAAGTAAAGGCTATAGGCTTACTTTTTGGGCAAAAGTAGGTACCTTCAAAACGGGCCTATTTTCCCGAAAAAGTAAAGGCTATAGCCTTACTTTTTTCCGCAAAATGGTACTTTCGAAAAGGGCCTATTTTTCCAAAAAAATAAAGGCTATAGGCTTACTTTTTTGGCAAAAATGGGTACCTTCAGAAAGGGCCTATTTTCCCGAGAAAGTAAAGGCTATAGCCTTACTTTTTGAGCAAAAATAGGTACTTTCGAAAAGGGCCTATTTTCCCGAAAAAGTAAAGGCTATAGGCTTACTTTTTGAGCAAAAATAGGTACTTTCGAAAAGGGCCTATTTTTCCAAAAAAATAAAGGCTATAGGCTTACTTTTTCCGCAAAATGGGTATTTTCGAAAAGGGCCTATTTTCCCGAAAAAGTAAAGGCTATAGGCTTATGTTTTGGGCAAAAATAGGTACCTTCAAAACGGGCCTATTACCCGAAAATATAAAGGCTATAGCCTTACTTTTTTTCCGCAAAATGGGTACTTTCGAAAAGGGCCTATTTTTCCAAAAAAGTAAAGGCTATAGGCTTACGTTTTGGGCAAAAATAGGTACCTTCCAAACGGACCTATTTTCCCGAAAAAGTAAAGGCTATAGTCTTACGTTTTGGGCAAAAATAGGTACCTTCAAAACGGGCCTATTTTCCCGAAAAAGTAAAGGCTATAGCCTTACTTTTTTTCCGCAAAATGGGTATTTTGGACAAGGGCCTATTTTCCCAAAAAGGTAAAGGCTATAGGCTTACTTTTTTCCGCAAAATGGGTATTTTCGAAAAGGGCCTATTTTCCCGAAAAAGTAAAGGCTATAGGCTTACGTTTTGGGCAAAAATAGGTACCTTCAAAACGGGCCTATTTTCCCGAAAAAGTAAAGGCTATAGCCTTACTTTTTTTCCGCAAAATGGGTACTTTCGAAAAGGGCCTATTTTTCCAAAAAAGTAAAGGGTATAGGCTTACGTTTTGGGCAAAAATAGGTACCTTCAAAACGGGCCTATTTTCCCGAAAAAGTAAAGGCTATAGCCTTACTTTTTTCCGCAAAATGGGTATTTTCGAAAAGGGCCTATTTTTCCAAAAAAGTAAAGGCTATAGGCTTACTTTTTGGGCAAAAGTAGGTACCTTCAAAACGGGCCTATTTTCCCGAAAAAGTAAAGGCTATAGCCTTACTTTTTTCCGCAAAATTGGTATTTTCGAAAAGGGCCTATTTTTCCAAAAAAGTAAAGGCTATAGGCTTACGTTTTGGGCAAAAGTAGTACCTTCAAAACGGGCCTATTTTCCCGAAAAAGTAAAGGCTATAGCCTTACTTTTTTCCGCAAAATGGTACTTTCGAAAAGGGCCTATTTTTCCAAAAAAATAAAGGCTATAGGCTTACTTTTTTGGCAAAAATGGGTACCTTCAGAAAGGGCCTATTTTCCCGAGAAAGTAAAGGCTATAGCCTTACTTTTTGAGCAAAAATAGGTACTTTCGAAAAGGGCCTATTTTCCCGAAAAAGTAAAGGCTATAGCCTTACTCTTTGAGCAAAAATAGGTATTTTCGAAAAGGGCCTATTTTCCCGAAAAAGTAAAGGCTATAGGCTTACTTTTTTGGCAAAAATGGGTACCTTCAGAAAGGGCCTATTTTCCCGAGAAAGTAAAGGCTATAGCCTTACTTTTTGAGCAAAAATAGGTACTTTCGAAAAGGGCCTATTTTCCCGAAAAAGTAAAGGCTATAGGCTTACTTTTTGAGCAAAAATAGGTACTTTCGAAAAGGGCCTATTTTTCCAAAAAAATAAAGGCTATAGGCTTACTTTTTTGGCAAAAATGGGTACCTTCAGAAAGGGCCTATTTTCCCGAGAAAGTAAAGGCTATATCCTTACTTTTTGAACAAAAATAGGTACTTTCGAAAAGGGCCTATTTTTCCAAAAAGGTAAAGGCTATAGGCTTACTTTTTTCCGCAAAATGGGTATTTTCGAAAAGGGCCTATTTTCCCGAAAAAGTAAAGGCTATAGCCTTACTTTTTTTCCGCAAAATGGGTATTTTCGAAAAGGGCCTATTTTTCGAAAAAAGTAAAGGGTATAGGCTTACTTTTTGGGCAAAAATGGGTACCTTCAAAAAGGGCCTATTTTCGCGAAAAAGTAAAGGCTATAGCCTTACTTTTTTCCGCAAAATGGGTATTTTCGAAAAGGGCCTATTTTTCCAAAAAAGTAAAGGCTTACGTTTTGGGCAAAAGTAGGTACCTTCAAAACGGGCCTATTTTCCCGAAAAAGTAAAGGCTATAGCCTTACTTTTTTCCGCAAAATGGGTACTTTCGAAAAGGGCCTATTTTTCCAAAAAAATAAAGGCTATAGGCTTATATTTTTGGCAAAAATGGGTACCTTCAGAAAGGGCCTATTTTCCCGAGAAAGTAAAGGCTATATCCTTACTTTTTGAACAAAAATAGGTACTTTCGAAAAGGGCCTATTTTTCCAAAAAAAATAAAGGCTATAGCCTTACGTTTTGAGCAAAAATAGGTACTTTCGAAAAGGGCCTATTTTCCCGAAAAAGTAAAGGCTATAGGCTTACTTTTTGAGCAAAAATAGGTACTTTCGAAAAGGGCCTATTTTTCCAAAAAAATAAAGGCTATAGCCTTACTTTTTGAGCAAAAATAGGTACTTTCGAAAAGGGCCTATTTTCCCGAGAAAGTAAAGGCTATAGCCTTACTTTTTGAACAAAAATAGGTATTTTCGAAAAGGGCCTATTTTCCCAAAAAAGTAAAGGCTATAGGCTTACTTTTTGGGCAAAAATGGGTACCTTCAAAAAGGGCCTATTTTCCCGAAAAAGTAAAGGCTATAGCCTTACTTTTTTCCGCAACATGGGTATTTTCGAAAAGGGCCTATTTTTCCAAAAAAGTAAAGGCTATAGGCTTACTTTTTGGGCAAAAGTAGGTACCTTCAAAACGGGCCTATTTTCCCGAAAAAGTAAAGGCCATAGCCTCACTTTTTTCCGCAAAATGGGTACTTTCGAAAAGGGCCTATTTTTCCAAAAAAGTAAAGGCTATAGGCTTACGTTTTGGGCAAAAATAGGTACCTTCAAAACGGGCCTATTTTCCCGAAAAAGTAATGGCTATATTTTTTATTTTTTAATTTTAATTTAATTTTTTTTATAAATAAATAAATAAATCATGAATCATAAACATTCTTGAAAGTTGGTGTTACATAGTTTAAAGAAGAAACTAATTTATACCAACTATTTACAATATAATTTACAAATTTCTAAGAAATATACATAACGTAGTGGACAGGCTATTTACAAATTCGGCAATTACATTGTTCACCCGTCCAGGTTTTGATCTTTGTTTTAAAGCTTGCAACCGTTGATAGCTCCTTTATTTCATCGTTAAGATTGTTCCACAATATGCTTCCTCTGAATGAGAGCGACTCCATGCCAAATTTTATCGTCCTCGTAATCGGCAATTTACACAGATGCTTAGTTCCGAGGTCATACTGAATCTCCTTCCTTTCATGGAGGTGCCAGGTGTATGATGGATTTAGCTGGTTCATTGACTTAAAGATTTCTAGCATCAATTTTTGGAGATTTTTAATATGGATCGTTACAGTGTCACTTTTCTCCAAAAGTGTATCAAAGGAAGAGTCGTAATCATTGTGGAGTATTCTTAAAGCACGCTTATGGGTACGGTTTATTTTATGGTTGGCATCTTTGCCACAAAACATCCACACTAATGGGCAATAGTTAAAGCTTGAGATAATTACTGTGTTGCACAGTTTCATTGCCTGTTCTCTTGAGAGATAAATATTTAACCTCCTAAAAACACTGACTTTTCTGTTTGTTTTGTCGCAGAGTGTTTTTACATGCTTATTTAATCGAAGCTTGTTGTCAATTTCGATTCCAAGAAGTTTAACATGTTCAGTGGACGATATTTTTACACCCTCAATATTCAAGCGTAACTTATGTTTTTCATTTAGTCCCAGGAACATCAATTGGAACTTATCAGGGTTTGCCACCATACCATTAGCATAAAACCAATTTAGGAGTGTACTTAGGTCGTTTTCTAAATTTGTCGTAATTTCGCTTATACGAGTGCCACATGAATACACGGTGTTATCGTCAGCAAAATTACATATTTCTGAATTTAATTTCATATAGAATAAATCATTTAGAAAGATGTTGAATAGCAAGGGCCCAAGAACGGAGCCTTGGGGGACGCCTATCTTCACATTGCTCTGAGAACTTTTGTAAGACCCAATTTTTACACTCTGTTTCCGATTCGTTAGGTAGCTATACATCAGTCGCAAGCTTTTTTCATGAAACCCATAGGCCTCTAATTTAGCCTTACTTTTTTCCGCAAAATGGGTACTTTCGAAAAGGGCCTATTTTTCCAAAAAAATAAAGGCTATAGGCTTACTTTTTTGGCAAAAATGGGTACCTTCAGAAAAGGCCTATTTTCCCGAGAAAGTAAAGGCTATAGGCTTACTTTTTGAGCAAAAATAGGTACTTTCGAAAAGGGCCTATTTTTCCAAAAAAAATAAAGGCTATAGCCTTACTTTTTGAGCAAAAATAGGTACTTTCGAAAAGGGCCTATTTTCCCGAAAAAGTAAAGGCTATAGGCTTACTTTTTGAGCAAAAATAGGTACTTTCGAAAAGGGCCTATTTTTCCAAAAAAATAAAGGCTATAGCCTTACTTTTTGAGCAAAAATAGGTACTTTCGAAAAGGGCCTATTTTCCCGAGAAAGTAAAGGCTCTAGTCTTACTTTTTGAACAAAAATAGGTATTTTCGAAAAAGGCCTATTTTCCCAAAAAAAATAAAGGCTATAGGCTTGCGTTTTGGGCAAAAATGGGTATCTTCAAAAAGGGCCTATTTTCCCGAAAAAGTAAAGGCTACAGGCTTACTACATGGGGTGCTACATGAAAGTGTGGCATTTCAGGGTGGGCATGGGGTTTGATCTGTTCTGGTCCGGTCTGATTGTGTCCTGCCACCCTTGGTTTTATCAATCTCGGTTTTAACATCATGTATTAATTTTAATTTCACTTTAGTTCTGTAATTGTATTATTTATTTTCGTTTGTAGATTTCAACATGTAAATTAAATTGTAAATTTTAGTCACGGCCCCCTGAAAAGCGACCTTTGTCGACGGGGTTACCATGTTGAAAGAATATAAAATGAAATGAATGAAATAAAATGACTTTTTGGGCAACAATGGGTATTGTTGAAAAGGGCCCATTCTCGAGAAAAATTCTTGCTTTTCGCCGCAAAATCTATCGGGTTCAAAGATGGTGATTTTTCAAAGGCCTATTTGCCGAAAAATGCATGGGCCCAGAAACAGTCTTTTTCACGGGCAACACTATCCATAAATTTAGAATTGAGATAAAACCTCATCTGGCGCTACTAACTATAGAATTGTTGAGGATTCCTTGAGTAAAAAGGAAGCATGACATACCTGACAACTGCGGAGTCATACTTAGTGAGCACAGCTATTTATACTGAGTTGAGATAGACTACGGTTTGAAATCTCTGTACAGTCTACCACACGCCAGGCAAAACAAGGAAATGTAATAGACTTATTTTTGAACCACACCCAGCGATGTCTTCTATGTTTCAAAAATGCGGCAACTATCGAAAGAGAATTTATCTTGAATTTCGCTATGAATAACACTAAATGCGATTTCAAGCATCTTGTTATCCGATTACAGTCGTCATCCGCTCAAAAAGACAATATGTAAGTATTTTCGTCCAACGTGACCAGTGGGCATTGGCAGCTGTTAGCGAAAGAATCAGCGCCTCGCAATTGACATCTGAGTTTTCTCTGAACGTGCACTTGTGCAACACAACGATGCTATGATTATGAAAGTCCAAACTTCTTGTGAGGATGAGAAATATCTTATAACTTGATTTGATTTAATGTGAGAAGTAATCTAAATAAGACAACGAAAGCACCCACGCATGCTATTGCTCCTCTAACGAAATATTTTTCTCGCACGTGTCGAAATCACCAAATACAACAGGCCTAATTTTCGAAATGTATGTGCAGCTCTCGAGTTAGCTGTTTATTTCCGTCGACTAACTTTAAGGCATATCGAAACTGTAAAGGACAACTCCGGGGTGGTAACAAACAAATTGCCGCATTTTGCCGATAATTGCTCGCAATCAAAGTGTTCTGTCAGTTCACAACAGCAGGTTGGTTCCATATCTTCCGCTTCAACCAAATTTGATTTTCAGACAGTCTGAAATTGCAGTGTGCCCGCAAAGGATCCTGGGTGAAAAAGGCTCTCAATCAGTCAATCAATCAATCAATCAATCAATCAATCAATCAAGGCCGACCATCAGAACGCCTACAGAGTTCCCAAGCTTTTTCCAACCTGTTCTGCCACACCATAGAAACTTAAGCTGATATGTGTTAACCGTTCCAGGATCTTCAATAGGTTGTCGATGTCAGAGATTTAGAGAGAGTGAACCCATCAATCATAAAAACCTACTTTTTTTACTCAAGGATGCTAAACATAATATAAACAATAAAGTAAAGCTACAGGAAATATCAACTGCATTTTAGAAACATTTCACAATAATCAGTGAATCTTCTAGACAGTCCACCATTGATTTTGAAAACAATGTGAAGTTAGGAGAGAGGATTACAGTTAACATGGTGGACAAGAATTTTTACCATCATGCATAGCATCGTGTTGAATTTCGATTGATTTGATCGATCCAATACTCGCAAATATCTTGGTGTAAAATTCCTTTACGCCATTTTAAGTGGAATCGTCTATCTCCCTTGGTCGAAGATTTCATGAAAAGAACAAACTTCACAGGACCAGGTAGGGTGGCCTGATGCTGCATGAAAGCTCATGTAACTACAATTATACAAATCCTGATCCCATCTGCTATTCTTTTAAAGTCTTGCCAAGTCCTATTTTGTACCTACTAAACATGGTAAAAACCAAACTCTCCAATGACATCTAGGGATTTAGAAAATAACGTGAAACCTAACAGACTGACAGTAAATTTGTATCAATTCATACATCTTGACCAAAGGTTTCTTCTACATGTGGAAAACACAAGGCTTTAGCCACTGTTTCTTACAATTACCAGTTTATTGTGCTTATGGTCTGTAATTTGATTTCCTGCCAGATGACAACATGAGCCCATGACCATAAAAAAACGCTATGAAGCCATACAGAACAGAACAGGATTTTAGTTACCATTCTATACAAGGAACAGTTCAGTTCAGTTTGCCATGTCTGTATTTTTTCTCTTGACATCACAAAGAATCCCCTTTGATATCACCTTGCTGTCGATCTTCCTCCTCTTTTCCTAGCTTTTGATGATTATTGCCTTGGAGGCTGCATTCCAGGTGGACCTGCATTCAAGGAAAGATGCATTCATTTAACCACTAAGGGCCTGATTACATGGGCGAGTTGACCCGCTTGTAGCTTGTTTCCGGCTCTTTGAGTTGTCCCAATGCTTCGGTCAAATTCTTCATGAAAACAGTTTGCGATTACATGAAGCGAGTCAACCTGTTTTGCCGGGTTGGCTCGTTTTTCGAAAGTGGGTCAACCCGGCCAGGTGAGCTGGCTTTTCCCATGTAATCGCAACAACCCGGCTAGGCGAGCTGGCCTTTCCCATGTAATCGCAGCAACCGAGTCAGCGCCAGGTTGACTCGCTGTACACGCATGTGCTTTGACTGTGAATCATCAAATAAAGCCTAGCTTTGGTTTTAGCCGGGTTTGCTTGGGGCCAAAGCCGAGCTACAGGTGGGTGAACCCTCCCATGTAATCACGATCACTGGTGAGCCAAAGCTGAGCTAGATCCGAGCTGCAAGCGGGTCAACTCGCCCATGTAATCAGGCCCTAAAAGAGTTCATAATAGACCTTTTAGCTATTCTACAAAAGAGCCTGGATTGAGTGCTATTTTTATACATTTGTATACGCAATGTCCTTTCAAGTGGCATTAGAACTTCTATCACTTCTCACTTCTATAACTATTGTGCACATTCGAAAATTCTACAAAATGTTGTTTGCAGATGATTCTTTTCAGAATAGCTTAAAGCTCTATTGTACCAAGGTTTATAAGATTTGACAAAAAGATTGCAATGCTGTAAAAAGGCCCAAGGAAATGATCGGGCAGAGAAATCCTGTTTGTAAAATGACTCTTCTCCAGATCTAAAGGATAAATTTGGGGTACCAAAGATACACACACTGCAGGCTTCAAATATAAGTACTGTGTGCAAAAACTTTAGCCAAAAGATTTAGACACTTTAATGGTAATTTGGACAAAACATAAATTTTTACAATCCAAAACTTTGGAATATAACGTAGGTATCTCTCATAATTCTTTCATATTAAATTTTCATCCATTGCTTGATGCATAAAGTTCTACAGAACAGTTTTCCTAGGATACTTCATTTTAAGCCTCAAAGTAAACATCATAAAGTTGATTAGAAAAAAATTAAAGCAAAAAGAAGGGTAAAGAGAATGAGTAAACAGAATAATATGAAATATAGGGCCCCCTCTTTGGAATACTCTGTCCTTTGCATTTAAAAAGCATTCAAAACCCAACAAATTTTGCAATAAAGCTAAAGAAAAGTATGACTGATGAGTACTAATAACATCCAGTTACAGCAACTTGTACAAAAGAATTGAAGAAAATCACAAAGATGTACTCACCCATGCCTGGTCTTGCTCCTGGTGGTGGCATTCCTGGTGGGGGCATGCCTGGGGGTGGCATACCAGGTGGGGGCATCCCCCTACCCATCATTGGCATACCAGGAGGAGGCATTCCAGGAGGTGGCATTCCCATTGGTGGGCCACCACGTCCACCGGGTCCTGGTCCACCAGGTCCGCCTAAAATAGCAAATAGCATACATTGAATGCCAAAAGTGTTGGACAAATAAATTTTGGACAAAAGATTTTTGGACAGAATTTTCCAAGGTTTTTCATGGAAATTCAGATATTTTACAGAAATTTTGGACAACTAAGAAAGAAAATGTTTACAATTTATTTTTGCTTATTTCATACTAAAAATGTTATACATTTATAGGTTGTGCTTCATTTTAAGGATTCTTGGTCATAAATTTCTAGAAATCATTATTGTTGAGGGTGATGAGAACAGTAGCTAAGATGCACTTAGTTTAAGAAAAAATAAAACCAGTTTCTGATTAAATTGCATTCTTTTTCAATGCAAAATGCGTTGTGAGCAAGACATTACGTTTTCAAACAGTGGAAATGTTTTGCAGTGATTTTACTATGCTGTGAAAAATTTCAGACACTAGCAGTTTTGGACTACAAAAAAGTTCAGACATTAAACTTATATCATGTATGAAATGTCCAAAAACACAACTATCTGCAATTTTTGGCGTTTTATATATAATCTTTTCAAATTATGAGAGAATTAAACAAACTAATGTCCCTTGGCAGTAAAATGGTGGATAAAAATCACTATTTGTCAGATGCTTCCAACAGGCCCTTCTTGTTCTACAAAAGGGTCTGGGTTGAGCAATATTTTCATAAAATTATACTCAAAAAGTTAAACTAAGTGGCATTTGAGCTTGTATTGCTGTTGTGCTCATTTGAAAATGTGTGAGATATCTGCAAACACATGAAAATATTGCTTGATCTAGACTCTTTTGTAGAGTAGCTAAAGTGTCAATTGCTGAAAATCCATTGATAACTGGCTACAGTCAAAGTGGAAGAAGAGTACCATGTAAATTCAAAGAATATTTGAAAATATATCTTCATGATTGGATGACTATTCAAATATTGCTTTGTTATTTGCTTCAGTTTTTATTGGAATATTGCTTCCATTGGGCGGAGTATGGTATAGTGCATTACAATAGGAGCTCTTTCCCTTGGAAACAAACAATTAAGAATATTGAAGGGATTTGTCATGCAAAGAAAACAAAATCCAACGAAGATAAAACTATTTCTTGAATATTAAAAACTTAGGTTCTTCCACTTTGACTGTAATATCCCTGAGAACTGATAAAGTTTTCCTTTTGAGAGCTTGAAAATAAACTTAATGTCATCTGAAATTAACTTCCTACTCCTCTTGATTTCTCCTTTGTGTCTCTGATGGGCTAGAAAATCACACAAACAACTAGAATTTACACGGTGATCTTTCAATTAGTAGAAAATTATCTATATATATTTGACCTATTTCAACGATTCTAGTTTCAATGGATAGATGAAAATCTAACTTGGACTTATAGAGCATGTTTTAAGAGAGGCATGGCAAATGAATTTGGACAAACCTGGGCCAAGGGGTCGTGAAGGAGGTCCACCAGGTGGTCCAGACATTCTTGGACCTGGGGGTCCTGAGCCAGGGGGTCCGGAGCCTGGTCCACCATATTGTCTTGGTGCAGAACCTATAAAATCAAAGGAACAGTAGAGTCAAGTATCTATTTTCTTTCTCATCAAGGAATATAGATCAAATGAAAATGGGTGGGCATGGTAACACAAACATTTTTACGGAATGTAGTTATGTGAGGGGCATAAATTTCTATTAGCTAGTGGACTGCATCCCTCTGTTGAAAGCATATGCCTACTTCAATAGCCCATCCCCAAAACATTCCTTCTTATCAGAGACCAGCCACTGAACAACTAATTTTTCAAAAGTAGCAAAAGTATTTTTTGAATGAATATTTCTTTTTCTTTACAGTTACAGTGACAGGTAATTTTCTAAATATTGGGGCAAAGCGCTACTATTTCAGTTAATGCCTTTCTTGCTAATAATTAGCAAAAAATGTCCATAATTTTCTTAACATTGGAAGAAGACTGCAGTCGCTTCCCCTAGTAGTGATTAATTATATACACTCTTTTTTATAAGTATAATGTTAATTCAGGCTCAGAATCATCCAATTTTTAAGAATATTTTAACCCTTTGCATGCTGCAGGCCCAAATTTGGGCCCAGCAAAACTTTCACTTCCATGCTGCGGGCCCAGATATGGGCCGAAGTACCTCCTCTACTTTATTTCCCTCTGTGGATCGATCGGATGCAAAACAGGCGGAAATATTTTGCTCAATGTTTTTAACAGGGAATTTAGTGTTGTCTGTGACAAAAATTTACCATGGTTTACAGTGAAGTTTTACGATTTATTGGCAATCCAAGTTTTTCCGACTTCATCGCGTAGTGTTTCTTCGATTTTTCTCTAACTTCTCAAAATTTTCATCTGTTTTATTTTCTCGATAAATTACGTTCTCCACTAGCAATCAGCTTGCGAAAGATCTCATTTTGATGCGCGAGGGCTGCTCTTTTGATTTAGCCTCCTTCTGGTACGGTAGATAGCCTCTATGTGACGCAGTGGAAGAAAAAATGGGCCTAAGCAGCGGCGGCTGCCGGAGCGGAGCTGTAAACACATCGCAACTCACTCCAAAGTCATTCTCCCGCTAAATAAGGTAAAGTAAGGTATTTAGCAGTAATATAGAGACAAGAAATGAAAACTACAGTTAATTTTGAACAATATTTGTAAACTTTATTTTCGAATAAAAAGACTTCTTGCCGATGAAAAACAAGTTTGAAATTTTGAACTGCCATATTTGAATTCTTGCGGAAAATATTCAGTCTCACAGGGCAATCACCTGAAAACAATTCAGCACGCAAAGGGTTAAGAATATTGCTCAGCCTCTGCTAGAATATTTGTGTCTCATTTTTCAGCAGTTGCCTGTTTTGCGATGTTTATATTCAGGCTCAAAACAAAAATTTCTTCAAAATTTACAGTCTTCTTTTGGAAAAAGAGTGTACCATCCTCAAAGTTAAATCAGCAAAGTTGAAAGTAACACGACTATGGGAACTGGGTCAATCTAAATAAAACCAATTGCATTAGATGTTCTTGCTTGATGAAAACAAAGGGAACGCAAGCGGCACATGTCATTCTTTTGTGCTATGTTTAGACTAGACCATTAAGCTCCATTTAGTTACTGTAAAAAACCGGTATCATTTGATGACTGAAAATGTTTGTACCTGTTGTTGCTCCTTTAGCAGCAGCAGCAACTTGTGGTGTCATGACTTGCTGAGATGGTCCTCCAACACCTCTGACTGGGCCAGCAAGACCTACAAAGACAAAAATTTTACAACTGCATAAGGTGTTGTGGCGCAGTGGTGTAATCCTCTGACTTTGCAGCCAGAACAGTCAGGCGGCGTGGGTTCGATACACGGTAGGACCCCACCATTTGAGCGTCATGACAAGGGGTCGCGGACTCGATTAGGTCTGCTCTATTTCTGCAATCCCAGCGCTTGGTGCTGAAAAACGCAACTTCACCTTCACCTTCACAACTTTACATCTGGTGGTGTACACACATTAATTGCAGAGAGCATAAATGCAATCTTCTCACTGGTGCTAACAATGTGCTCCAAAGGTATGGATATTATAAAGATCCAGGTGACGACATTTTGCAGCATATTTTCTGTGGAGATGAAACCTGTGCTGTGCCTTGTCAGGCAAGTACATTAATCTTGAGATCATATTTTTGACGACAGCTTTGGATTGATCAGTACCCAAAAAAGACTTCCTGCAAGGTTTCGAGTCCCCAGTATTTGCTATATATTAATTTTACAGTCATAATAAAGGATCTAGCTATATTATTATTATTATCAATTTGTTTTACGTTGGCAACTTACATAACTAATTCAAAGCTAATTCAAGCCAACACATTAAATACAGAAATATATATATATATATATATACAAGTAAAACTAGTCAATAAAATTACAAAGTTCAAATCAAATTACAATGTTCAAATCAAATTACAAAGTTCATATTAAAAAAGGTGTAAAATCATAGAAAGCCGAGTTGAGGAATGTACTGCCTGCAAAGTCTGCAGTCGCAGCCTTCATTGGTCCAATGTTTGATTTTATTCTTAAATTGATGCACAGAGTTTGAATCCTTAATTTCCTGAGGAAGAGAGTGCCAAATACGCAGCCCTTCTGTATCGGATTGTTTCAGTACCATGATTAACTGTATGTACCATAGGAAGTAAGAATGTATTGGTATTTCCCAAATAATGTGAGACTTCTTTGCAGGAAAATTTTGTCCATAAAACTGGGGTTTAAATTATTAGTAGTTTTGAACATTTCAGTCATTAGCAATTGTACATTTTTCTGATGTATTGTTACAGATCTATCTTTTTCTAATAAGGTTCCAAAGCTGGAAGTATAGTCTTATACGCAATTCGTAAGGCTCTCTCATGCAGCCTATTGATTTTGTTATTCATCTTTCTGCTATGGAACATCCATACCAAAGGACAGTATTGGAACTGGCCAGTTACAAATGCTCTCATCAAAAGTTTTAATTTGTCAGTTCCTAGATATGCGGACATGCGTGACAAAGCAAATAGTTTGTTACCAGCCTTTTTACAAATATTGTTTACATGCTTTTCAAAACTGAGATTTGCATCAATCAAAACCCCTAAAAGTTTCTCCTCTTGTGAATTATTGACGGTACAGTTGCCAATATTTATGCCGACATCTTTCTCATCGATCTGTTTTTTCACCAAAAATCATAAAGTGGCATTTACCTTTGTTAAGTTTCATGTACTTGTTTGCGAACCATTCGATTATAATTTTAGAGTCATTTTTGATTACAAAGTACTTTGTAATCTAAGAGGGGGCTCCAGGTCAGTAAGAAAGAAAGAAAGAAAGAAAGAAAGTCCGTCACGCTCGTTAAAGCAATTGATTAACGTTTTATCTCTGCTAACTGACACTGAAATAAAGAAAGCGCACAGAAAGCGCATACAAGACAGAAGTTTCCCGCGATCCTATAGCAACATTTGACGTGGGCTTATTTCATGTTAGACAGATTTGACACCATAAGATGGATAAATCACCACGATGTTTACACTGGCACAACAACAAATTTACCCAGAATTGGCACGTTCTTGACTTCATTAGCAGCTTAATTATGTTGAAACAATCGTTTTCTAGAACGAACGCATCATTAGCCACTTATTGATAGTATTCATTATGCAAATAAGTCAAGTTTAGAGGATGATGTAACCGGCGGCCTGCACAGAGGCTAGCATTCGCAGCATCACCGAAGGTAGAAGGACCCCCCTCCTACACAGCTACAGATGCAAACGTCGCAGGTGAAGTTGAGAGGAAAGATGCAGAATTACAGCAAACAATGGCGCATTGACTGGGGGAAGGCAGGTGGTCACACTGAACCAAAAGATCTCCATGCATATGATTCTGCACAGAGGTTATCTTCGTGACTGCTTGCCTCAAATTAGAAGCCCGCGAATAGAAACATTCTGCAGGGTTCCGCATAAGCAATTTTGCGTTATCGTAAATCTCACATGACATCTAATTTGAGACAGATGCACCAATAGTTTCATGCACGAACTAAGCAAACTGGGGGTAATGACTTTTGATTTTTTGCGTATCATCCTCGTTTGACATAAAGATCAAAATATTGCTTTCAAACGATTCTTGTCCTTATACAAGGCGCTTGATTTTCTATTGAAGGCAAATTTAGCAGCAACACTCATCTCTCTGATCTAACCTGGAGATTACATTTTTGAGACCCACATCGCACGTATAAATGGTTGTATCATCGGCATAGTTACATATATCTGTCTCTTGAATCGATAACAGAAGGTCATTGACGTAGATATTGAAAAAGAGAGGTCCAAGGACAGATCCTTGGGGAACACCAAGCTGAATATGTTTATAGTTACTGAAAGCTCCATTGATTTTTACTCTTTGTTGCCAATTTTCCAGATAACTGTGGACAACCCTGGTAGAAAAAGCATGGGCAAAAGCACGGAGTCCATGGAAATTCCATGGAATCTCCATGCTTCCCATGCTTTCCCATGCTTTGAAGTCTAACTCAGCCACGAAGGTAGCATGGAAATTCATGGAAAAGCATGGAGAAATTATTCTTAGCACGGAAAAGCATGGAAAGCATGGGTAGATCTACTCTGGACAACTTTTGCAGCATGGATAAGCACGGAAAGCATGGATACTTGCAGCATGGAAAATGTGTATAAGCACGGAAAAGCATGGAAAGCATAGGTGGATCTACTCTGGACAACTTTTGGTAGTATGGATAAGCATGGAAAGCATGGATAATTCGTAAAAGCATGGAAAAGCAGGGGAAATCATGGACAAAGATCTTTCAATGTCCCCAAATCATCCAAAAACAACAACCACCCATTCTTAATCGTGGCCCTGTAATTTGTTTCAATTATTTCGCAAGTACATATCTGAAGTGTCTTGCAGAAACTCTTGAGTTTGTTCAAGTCTTGATTTATGGGCTTGCACTAGTACTGTGGGAGTTATATTTCTTTGACGATCATTATTGGGCTCATGCAACAGCAATGCTAGGTCCATGGTGAGTTACTTTGGTTGAGCCTGCGAGATATAAATACCCTGAAGCGTTCTGTTTCCTCTGTAATCAAGATTCATACTGTGGCGTATTTATGGTTGCATAGGCTGCCTTACAACTACGAACTACAAACGCAGTCTCCATCTCCTTGTTTTTTGCAGGAAGACATGACTGTAATAAGTTTATGCCTCGAGGGCTCTCATTAGCATTATAGTTCTGTCCTTATGGACTTCGAAACAGTTCCTTTCTTTGCATAATGAATATCTGTTGTTAAATCAGTCTCAAGGGGTCCATTGAGTTTTATGGAATTTCTTGAAACAATGAAGAAAATGAGCCTGGCCATAATTAACGACTGAATGAGCCTTCTGGGAAAATTGGACGATGTGTTTGTTTTTTGTAAAAAACGTTAGGTTTAAATTTGAAAAAAGGCGCAAAGCACACAACAGTTTCATGCTGTATGACAAGGATTTTGTTGGATGGCTTTGTTGGATGTAACGTTCTGTCGAAGATTCATGGAAGATTCGTTGTAAGAAGCTTTAAATCATTGAAACAAGGTAATAGTTATTATGCAACTATTACGTGAGTATAAATATCATATCAACATCTAGTTAATATCACCATTCTTATCGGTTCTCTCTTTGCAATTGCAATCGTTAGGATGTAAATAGAGATCAAAATACCCTAAAAAGCAACAAACATCTCACAATCATTCAGTTGTAGATACTGTATCTTGGAGGCCACTAAACTATCGAGTGTTTTTCTCTCGAAACGATCGACGATGATCAGAAGAAACTTCAAACAAGCAATAAAAAATCAGGTTCTCTGAGAACACGAAGCGTTTTGCAATTTTCTATAGTTGGAAAATGGAAACACACTGTTCTGCCTCTTAGCCATTTGTCAGCAAAATGTGCTTTATTCCTCTTTTTATGGAAAACCATGGGGCATTTCACTCTTTCAAAAAAGCGCACAAGATTTCTTCAAAGCAGTTTCGGTTCATATATATATATAATTATATATTTCAAAACAAAAAGATTTTAGGCAAAAGTATTCACGAGATTTTTTGGGAGAGACATGCCCCTCGTGGAAAACATTGGTACAAAGTTGAGAAGTTTCTTACCGTTGATGATTAAAACGATTTAGGAAATGAAAATGTCATGCTCTTCTTACTTATGATCATAGCTCATTTCTATGTAATTCGTTCGCAAATATTAACAACAGAAGCAAATATAACTCGTTTGGTATAATGTCAATGAAAAACAAGATCTATTTTACGTTCAAACATGGTTTCAATATGACGAACACTGCGTAAGTGTATCAGAAAGGGGGCTACATGGGAGGGCAGAAGAAACGTTAGAAAATGCTCAAAAGTCAGCCTTTTTGGGCAAAAATCCACCCTTATTTGGGTGGGCAGGGGAAATAACCGAGGAAATAACAATTCATGGAAATCTTCACAAAACTAGAGGGGAGAAATTTTTGATACAATAGCAATACTTTTTAGTGTCGACGTTTGTAGATTTGTGTGTGCTTTTAAATGTTCACTTGTGCAACGATTACTGTGACATAACTGATTCAAGAAGTACACGTTTTTTATAAGAAACTTGGATCAGCACTTACACGTCTTTTTATAAGAAACTGGTATATAAGAAACTAGTACTACGATGACCAAAAATTTAAGGAACTCTAGTACTACGCTCAAGAACGGTTAAGAAACTCTTAAAATTCAATTTCTTTATGTCTCTTTTATTCTATGTCTCTCTAATAAAGGTACCTTTATCTTTTTTTAACTTTTAACTGCAAAAATTGGTAATTTTTTGCCTGAATGTGCATAGCCTATTCGTGATAACAATGTCAATGTAAAATGGAAGCCCTTTGTTGAGAAGAAGCCTCAAATTTGAACAATATTGAAATTTTAGGCCCAAAAAATAAGAAAATTAAGAAATTTTTACTACTAAAACATCAAAATTTTCATGCGAAATTAAGAAACTTTTAACACTAAGTGCTGATCCAAGTTTCTTATAAAAAAACATGCAGTACAAAAAGTTTCTTAATTTCACATGAAAATGTTGATGTTCTAGTTGTAAAAGTTTCCTAATTAGTTCCTTATTTTTGCAGTCTAAAATTGCGTTAAATATGGTTTAAATATAAGCCTTCTTTTTGACAAAGGGCTTGCATTTGGCATTGATATTGTCACCACCACCACCACGAATAAGCCATGCTTACTCTTACGAAAGTTACGAAATGTTTTGCAGTGAAAATTTGATATTTACAAATGCAATGCTGCGTGAACTGTAATCGACCGACTCTTATTATACAAATAAAATGTTAGGGTTTCTTAATTGTTCTTGAACGTGTAGTACTTGTTTCTTATGATAAAAAAACGTGCAGGCTACCAAAATGCTTGAAAAATGGAAGATAACCATTTAGATTCGTGTGTTTGTCGATTGTGTGCCATTTTACTGTATGTACTAACAAGTTGAGAATACAATTTTGTGTTGCAGCCCCCAGCCCCAAACCCTAATATTTATACAAGGCACAAATAGCCCAAAACGATTACCCCCGCCCCAAGCCCCTGCAAGGGCAAGTTTGGACCAGATCACCAATGGTTTCACTGGATTTCCATGGATTGGCATGCTTCCATGGAATCCCATGGAATTCCATCGTCTCACTACCCATGCTTATCCATGCTTTCTCCATGCTTTTTCCCTGTAATGATTTCACCATGCTAGCATGGAAAGCATGGTAAATTCCCCATGCTTTCCATGGAATTTTGCTCCGATGGATTTCCATGGAATTTTCCCCATGCTTTTTCCATGGACTTCCATGGAATTCCATGGATCCACTACCCATGCTTATCCATGCTTTCTCCATGCTTTTCTCTGGTAATGATTTCACCATGCTAGCATGGAAAGCATGGTAAAATTCCCCATGCTTTCCATGGAATTTTGCTCCGATGGATTTCCATGGATTTCAAGGATTCCATGGAATTTTCCCCATGCTTTTTCCATGGGATTCCATGGTTTTTCCATGCTTCTTCTACCAGGGAAGCAATAAGGCTTCACAGCTAAAGCCATATGCATGTAACTTAGCAATCAGTAAGTCATGTCGAATACAGTCAAAGACCTTTGAAAGGTCCATGAAGATAGCTCCAACTTTCCCGCCATTGTCGAGGCATGTTCTCCATTTTTCGATTGCCCGTATCAATGCATGTTGAGCATTGTAGCCCTTGCGAAAACCACAAAGCAGAGATGATAAATACTGAGAAATATGTGAAGAAATTTGAGCACCCATAAGCCTTTCAAATACCTTTGACACAGTAGGGAGAACACTAATGGGTCTGTAATTACCCTTGAAGGTTTTGACCTCCTTTTTAAAGAGAGAAGATACATCGGCTAATTTCAATTCATCCGGAAAGGAAGAATGTTGTACTGAGTTATTGAATATGATTTGCAAAGGTGTAGAAACTAGTTCTGACTCAGATTTTAACAATTTTGGAGGGATACTCTTGAA
This sequence comes from Aurelia coerulea, assembly GCA_039566865.1. Lineage (NCBI taxonomy): Eukaryota > Metazoa > Cnidaria > Scyphozoa > Semaeostomeae > Ulmaridae > Aurelia > Aurelia coerulea. The sequence continues at coordinate 25,337,177 of CM076948.1, read as the reverse complement.
AGTGGTTGCTTTAGAGGGGTTTAGTTCACTAATTCCATTTTTGATATTTTCAATTGAAACCTTTTCAAATGAGAAAGAACCAATGCTCTCATTGAGGGAACGAATTTTTTGAATACTTGGGTGCGTCGAAAATTTAAACAATATTTGATCGATAGGATCACTAACATCTTTAGAATCAAGAATAATATTTTCATTTTCGACAATTCCAAGAGAATCGGTGATTGTGACAAAAAAGTTATTAAACGTTTCAGCTACATCAGACTCGTTCGACACAATTTTTCCTTCTTCAAGCAACATTATTCGTGATTTTGATGAGCTCTTATCCGAAATAAAAGGTTTGACTGTTTTCCAAAATTTTTTATTGTCTGTAACTGCTGAGATGTCAAGTTGGTTATAAAAATCTCGTTTTGCTTTACGGGAAATTTTAACGCAAAGATAAAGGACTTGATGACAAAAAGTTTGGGGGTAGAACCCAAACTTGTTTGTGTGGTCAAATCCTTTATAACATATTTTTATCACTGTAAAATCTATTAGCAAATACTAGGCACTTGAAAATTTGCAGCAAGGCTATATTTTGAGTGCTGAATCAGAATCTGGGGTTGAAAATTTCATACAATTAAATCTAGAAAAATTTCCATAATGCTGGCCGTTCATCATAAACGATGTATTTAATATTCCTTTGAAGCACATAATGCTGCATGGTGAAATAAAACTTGACACTAACCTGCTGGAGCACCCATTGTTGTGGCTGAAACACCTCTACCAGCAGCTCTCCCCACTCCTGGACCTGGCCCTGCACTTGCAGCTGGAGTTTTGGACCTCTCCTGGAGAGCAAAGTATTGATCAATGTCAGAATACATGTTTAGATAATTTCTTTAAAATTACATTGAGTAACAGTTTGCTTGCAAATTATAGGGTCTGCAGGTCCAAACATTGGGAAAACATTTGCATTGCATGGAGAAATTACAAAATTTGTGAGTTTGAACAATAAAGTCACAAGCCAGACACTGCAATTTATGTTGCGTTGAGTGCAGGCCACAGGAAAGATTATCCACACACAATTTCAAAATAACGAAGAAAGGACAATAGATTCATCGTTTTTATAACATAGCCAGGTGTGCATCTTTGCGCGCACTTTGCAAATTTATATCAGTGATCAGTCTGAGTCAAAAGTATCTTCTTTGATTTATTGCACAATTTTTTGGATTTGAATGACCTCTCTCATTATTTTTATGGGCCATTTAGAAACAGGGTTCAATTTCAAAACTCACCTGTTTGGCAGGAGGTGCTTCTACAGTGAGTGACACCAAAGTTTCACCTCTGAGCAAAACCAATCCTAAGACGCGCTTTTCTTCTCGTTCTTGACCCTTATTTTTAGGCTTCACTCGGCGAAATTCATCAGTGTCTCCAAGGATCAAGTTCATATGCCTATCAAATGCAAGGAATGTTCCAATAAACACGCGGCCATCTTGCAAAGTACATCTCATCCTGAAGTTGATGTGTTGCAGCATTTTGCTGCTCTTCCCAAGTTGCGGCTAAAAATCGTAAACAAAACATGAGAAATAAACACCATCAGAATTAGTTAAACTCTAAATTATATGGATAAAAATCGAGATATATATGTACTTATGTCGAAAAGCAAACCACGTACCATTTTGTGTTGCTGATTGCTGCGATCAACGACGATAAAAATTATATTTTCTTTGTCTTTCAACAGATGTTGTTTAGGCCATTCGCGCCATTTCCCTACCACTCGTGCAGATTCGTTTTGAGCATGCGCACAATCATTATATGCTCAAAATATGCGAAAGAGGCAATTAGCCCCGCAGAGGGAGTGCTGGATTCTATACTTTCTTCTCTACCGCAACAGTTTCATGTGGTTTCCGACAAATTTTTTCACTACAAAACAATAGGAAAATTGCTGTTTTCCCCAAACCTGAGCATTCCCAGAATTTCTAGCAAAAATTAGACTCCAATCCCAGAATATTTCTTCAAAAAGTATACCCCAGTTGCAGAATTTTCGTATCAAAAACCACCCCAAAACTGGCGCACACCCCAGTATGATTGGATAGTGCGGTACGAGCCCCCCTGTACCCGTGACCCAGTACACAGAGTGACCCAGTACACAGAGTAATTGGTGTCCTGTGACCCAGTCCTGTTAACAAGGATTTTAAAATTCTAACGTCTGTTGGTGTTGATCAATCAAAAATCACGCAGTCTGGTTACCTGTGGCCAACTCGTATAACAGTTGATCTCGTATTACATCAACACCGGAATTTGAAACCACAAAGTTATTCATACGTCATCTTGACCTTCACAGGACTGACTCTGTGTACTGGGTCACAGGACACCAATTGCTCTACAGTACTGGGAATTGGGAATAAATACAGCTCCTACAAGGTAGGCACCCTTGGATCAATATATATGAACAGGACTCTAGTGAGAAAAGTACTTTTTGGAACTGATAGATCATCCTGTATAAAGTCGGTTTCTTATTATTCATTATTTCATTATCATTATGATAAGGGTGATCCGTTAAATTTTGTTACAGATCTAAAGGTGTACGGGTAAAGTTTAAACTGAGAGGCAAATCATTCAAGAAATCTCATACACTTTCCCAAAAAATCATAAAAATCTGAAAAAGTCGTAGAGATCTTAAAACAACTTTTAAATCTCAGGAAAAATCTTTTTTGTATATACCTTTAAAATTTACAATACATGCTACAGATTACTCTGCCTATAAAAACTACTTAACAATACTACAAGAACTATACCATGAGGAGCAATAGCCTATGACTATCCCATGGCGTCAAATAGAAAGTAAGGAGTTAACTACATACAATTTTACATAAATGCTACAGACAGACACGATAAATACTTTACTGGAGAATGTCTAACATTAGATGTCAGGTTGGGGTTGATGACTCAAAAACAAATGTCGCAAGAAACTCCTTTTTGTGTGTGTTTTTATTATCGTACCTCATACCTGACATCTAATGCGAGACAGGATTTCCAAACAAATAAAAACGTTATTTTAAAAGAGACTCTTTGAGAAAAAATCTCAAAAATCTTTCAAAACTCCCAGAGATCTTTAAAATCCCAAAATCTCGTTCGTTACTTTTGGAGTAGTTTAACTCTCAGTTTAAACGAGACCTAAAGCCTAGGTTTTCTTTAACATATGCCAAGTTCGAATCGTAAACAAATGTGGCTTTTCCATGCAGTAGGGTGTATCCTGATATAGCGAGCAATGATTGGTGGACTGATTTCATTCAACGTCTCGTGTTTTGCATCATCGTTGCCTGTGTACATCTGTGAATAAAAGATATTACTATTAAAAAACTATTCTCGCAAGTTTGGCCGAGTTGTGATATACTGGGTGGAAACAGGAAATCAATTTCACCTTGCACGCTATGAAATTCGAAACGAAAATGTGCAATGGTGTAGTCCACTGACTGGCAGCCAGTACAGTTCAATCCTAGTTAGAGCCCCACAACCTGAGCGTCAGGACAAAGGGGTCACCGACTCGATTAGGTCATCTGTACTTCTGCGACCCCAGCACTTGGCGCTGAAAAGCCGCAACTTCACCAGTGGAAGATTTAGGGAGGCAAGTGGGGGCAACTGCCCTCCTTCACGATGAAAACTCAGCTTGGCGCCCCTTTTCTGGCGAGAAAAGCGCCCCTCATCCTGACCCTAACGTACAATTTTTTAACTGTTTCGATTTAAATATGGGGGAATATAAAAATCAAGGCATTATTTAGCAGAAAATCAAAGAGTTTTCTTGCATAAGCGTCAAAAGATTTTCGCGTGCCTTCGTCGCTCTCACTTTTCTGTTATGTTTTTGGAGCCCTCTTTGCCCCCCCCCCCTTCAACTTTTGGCTGGATCCACCCCTCCCTTCACCTTCACCAAATGAAATACATCAGAAATATGAAAAATACCTTGACTGCCTTGCCTAAATATTTTCAGAAGCATATAGAAGACAATTTCAAAATCCACATTCGATTATGTTTTGAACAGAGTTCGAAATAGTTTTGCTGGCTGAATGAGCATGAAAACTAATGAATTACGTATTTTATGATTGAGTTGTCAAAATATTTTGAAGCATAGAAGATATTATTTTCTGGCACAAGATTTAGGCCTTTTGAACTAACTTCTTTTCAGAGTGCTAAAGAATGGAAAATATGATAACAAGAAATCAATTTCATCTTCGATCATGCGAATACAAAAAACATCAGAAATTAAAGAGCCATTGTCAACCAGAGTCCTTTGCGAGCACGTTGCAATTTCAGGCTGTCTGAAAATCTGATCTGGCCTAAGCGGAAACCATAGACATGGACCTTATGCACGATCAATATCAATTCGAAGCGAATGATGCAAATCCCAGCATAGCAAGATATCTACATGCCTATTTTGATGCAAATAAACGTACACAACTATTTCATGCGTTACTGCGAGCAATGTACGCATTGGGATTTAGCTCCACATCATATCGAGGCGAAGGATGCATTCCAAAAGAACAGACGTCACCGTGAATATGGTCTATGGGTCCACATTGCAGTTGTGTCAAACTGATAGAAAAGCTTTAATTTAGTTGAATTGTTCTATTATCAGTTACTGTGGATCAATAATTTCCGTTTACATTAAGTGTAAAAATTTTCGGCGTGACAAACTTTCGGACAAAGACTTGTCCGAAAATTTATTTGTACGAAATATGTAGTTGTCCGAAAATTTGTCACGCCGAAAATTTTTGCATACATATGCGCATGCGTAGTGTGAATTTAATGCCCAAAATAGGAACCAAGACAAGAAACCTGAAATCGAATCTCCAGCACGTCACGAAAGGTTATTGTAAACATGCAAAGTTTTTGAAAAATACGGTTCCAATCCAATATTATCGTCATAGTCAGAACATATGGTCAAAACAAGTAACAACAAAGTCCTCTTCGTCTACCACCATTTACATGTTCTCACTAAATGGCCAAAATTAATGATGCTATGAAAACGACACAGAACAAGGAGACCCTTTTGCAGATTTAAAGTGCCTATGACAACCAACTACAATTTAAAGCAAGTATACAAAAAATTGACGAATACGAATAGAAACAAGAAAATCGGTGAATTTTTTGCTATTCTACTTTAGAAAATCTTATGCTAGAAGGGACTTTAGGACATGCTACGGCTCTATTCCAAACTTTATGAAGATGTTTTGTTTCAATAAATTCAAAAGCTGCTGTGATATTGCATAAATGATCTAAAGACTAGTCAAAAATGTTGTCCGAAAATTTATTTGTCCGAAATACCAAAAATGTGTCCGAAAATATTTTCGCCGAAGTTTATTGTCCGAAGTTTTATCCGCCGAAAATTTTTGTACTTAATGTAGGCCAAATTTGATTTGCGGACAGTCTGAAATTGTAGCAAGCCCGCAAAGGATCCTGGGTGACTATGGCTCTTTGAAGAAATTTACCTTGAATCCCCAAATATTCTCTGCAGAATAACCCCACACCTTTTTATCGTTGCTATGATCAATATAGAATTTTGAGACGTATGCTGGGAAAGGATTTTCCATTCCTGAAAAGAACGAAGAAGAAGCGAATCAGTCTGTAGTTTGGTAGGTCTGGTCAAGGGTGCTAGAACACTCATGTTTTGATCTTTGTTCTCTTCTTTGTTTCGTCTCAACTCATGTCTTCAATTGGCCTAAATGTTTTGTTGTTTGATTATTCAAATCTAACTCCCTTTTGTATTACTGTGTGTTGGTGCACCTTCACGGAACAAAAGGAAATTTTTCCTCTGTGAAGGCGCACTAGCATACAGGAATGCAAGGGAGCTCGATTTGAACGCTCAAACAACAAAGCGGTTAGCCCAGCTGAAGACACAAAAAGTTGAGACAAAACAAACAACAAAGATTGAAACAAGATGAATAAATATTTAATCAAAACATGGGTGTCCTAGCACCCTTGGTCTGGTGAAAGAAAATGTGACTGTGGATCAACTGGGTAAATCAGAGCAATGTTCAGATATTCGAAAGCCTGTAGCTCTCAAACACCCCCGTCTAAGTGCCCCGGTACATTCTACCTCGGTGATTTCCTCGGTGAAATTTTTTTAGCAAAATAGGTCCTCGGACAAGACGTGAATCTCCCCGGTATGAAATGCCTCACAATTGAAACCTCGGCTGCAAATTGGCGAACCCCGGGGAGAATTTTGAGAAAAAATTTCATCGTAGAAACAGTACCCCGCCAATAATAATGCCTTCCTCGTTGCATAATTGGAACCCCCGGTGAAAATTTAACCATATATTTCGGTCACTAGGACCCCGGTGAATATCTGACCTCTCACCGGGGCACTTAGACGGGGGTGTTCTCAAACAACCTATCAGATTCCTATGAACGGATGATACTGTACAGTGTCAAAACATTTTTCAGTGACTTTAGAAAATTAAGCTGTAAATTACAAACGTTTCTTTGCTTTTAAAATCCAGTCCAGGTAGCACGGTTTCCTTACTTTCAAAACATTGATCCTACAGTTGAATTAAAAGCTGTTTCTTATACAAAATGAGTTTATCAGCCTAAACAGAATGGTTCGGAGATATTGTCAGCCAGGGTTTTTTGCGTATACGCTGAAATTGCAGACTGTCTGAATATCAAATTTTGCCTAAGCAGAAGGTGAAGCCCGGGGTGGGGGGTACATAACATATTTAGGGTACGGGTATGTGCCGCCCATACGGGTGGGTTTTTGGGCCTAAAATTCTCTAAACAAGGGTCCTTTTTCAGCAAATTTTCCATAAACATGGGTGGGGTTTCGCTGAAATTCGCAAAAAACGGTTAAAATGGGCAGTTTTCCGCCAAAATTCATCATAGAAGTGGGTATCAAAAGCAAGTTTCGGTAATTAGAAGAGGGTAGCTTTCTGAAAACCGGGCGGCAGACCCCCGTCCATCCTCAAGTCATGTACCCCCCCCGGGAGGTGAAGGTGAAGGCGAAGTTGCGTTTTCAGCGCCAAGCACTGGGATCGCAGAAATAGAGCAGACCTAATCGAGTCCGCGACCCCTTGTCATGACGCTCAAGTAGTGAGGTCCTACCTGGCATAGGCGTAGGAGACAGGGGGACAGGCGGACAGAGGGGCTGCAGCCCCCCAACGTCAGAAAAATTTGCAAAAATCAGCCTTAATCGGGCAGAAATCCGCCTCAAGTCGGGCAAAATTTTCTCAAACAATGGACTTTTTATCGGGCAGCCCCCCCCCAAATTTTATCTCTCCCTACGCCGATGCTACCTGGTATCGAACCCACTCCGCCTGACTGCTCTGGCTGCAAAGTCAGAGGATTACACCACTGTGCCACAACACCTTCAAGCAATACATCTAATTGAACTGATTCCATCAGTTCAACTGCTGCATTGTGGATTTTGAACCTACAAAACCCAAACACGACCCCTTGGTAGAGCAGCATATTTAAATTATTTACAATTTTTTCTTTAAATTTTTTCTTTGAGATAATTTGTAAATACGCTGAAAGGTTTTTTCGTGTATAAATATTGATAAAATGAAAAAATGAAATGATCTACAGTTCCATTTAGGCCAAATTTAATTTTCAGATAATCTAAAATTGTAGCGAAAGATGGCAAAATATATGCATTGGAAATGGAGACCGGAAAGTGTGGTCATGGTGGCAATAGAAGGAGAAAGAATGGGGGAAAACAAGAGAGGAAGAAGAAGAACAGCCTGGGTAGACAACATCAGAGAAAGGTGTGGAGGAATGTTGATGGCGCGCAATGGCAATAATGCACGGAAACATGGAAACGCAGTATTGTTTTGACTGGATGGTGCCTACGGCCCCAATGGGGCTTTGGCGTTAAATAAGAAGAAGAAGTTGTAGCGTGCCCGCAAAGGACCCTGGGTGACAATGATCCTTTAAGTCACCCTTAAAGTGCTTTTGTTCTGAAGTTTTGTAGAAATTTAAAATTCTGCAAGGTACTCGATATTAAACCATAGTCATTAAACCAACCTTGAGTGATGATTTGTTTGACAGTTGAAACTGTTCCTAAATCAATCATGATGTGTTGTTTTCCATCTAGAACAGCTGAGCACCAAGCAAGGCGGCCGTTCAATCTTCCTTTGGCTGCAACGTACTTACTGCAAAGAAATAAAAAAGTTATTCCGTGTGAGTTATTAAAGTGCCATCAGCACCCGTGGTCCTTTGCGGGCACACTATGATTTCAGACTGTCTGAAAATCAAAATTGGCCTAAATGGAAACTATAGATCCACAGCGCAGTAGTTAAACTGACAGAACAGTTCAACCAAAGTAAATAGTTCCTATCGGTTTAATAGAAAGCAACACTAGAAATTGGGAAAACCGTTATTTGCATACAAATTATTCAATTAATAAAAAAATGCGTTGACGGGTGATTGTTGATGACTGGTCATTTTGTTACAATGGCTTTTGCGATTGTCTTTTTTCAAAACTTCATTTCCTTGTAACTACAGCTGATAATCAACTGATTTTCATTCAGTAGTTGCAGTTTACGTTTTACTTACGTGCGACATAAACTTCACGAAAATCTTGCATTCAGAAAGTTTGGCAGACATTATTTATCTAGGGCGATCCTTTTTTTGGTCCACGCGTTAGATGGCTACGGACTAACTTTTGTTCTAAAATTGCTAGACTGCGCGCAGCCTCAACAAGGCTAAAAATTGCTTGCAAAATGAAGGAGCAAATATGTTCGTTTCATTGTCAGACCCAGTTTTCGTTATTTTACAACAACAACAACAACAAATACCACAACAACAGCAACAACAACAACAACAACAACAGTGAAACTTGAAAGTTTAGGTTTGACACGCTGGAAGTTTTAGACTCTGCCAGTACCGTTTCAGACAAAGTCTCCAGAAAGCTCTTCGAAATTTCAATAGGAAAACATCTCTCCAAAATATTTCATTTCCAATGTTCGTCAGCCAAACGTTTAGCTTATAAATGTATCTAAAATATCAGAAAATGGCTCAGACAGCCGTAGATTAGAAAAGGACTTTAAAAAATCAAATTATTTATTCTCTGCAGGGTATCCCAAAAACATTGTGCCTCATTTCTGTGGAGGCCGCGGAGGAGTTGTACGTTCAAGTGACTTTTTCGAGAAACCGCTCTTTCTGCGTTCTCTAAAAATGTCAAAATCAAAGAAATTTTGAAACAAAGGGCTCTCACATTGTTTCTGCATGTTTTCGACATTTGAAATGGCTCAATGTTATTGTGTTATCAGTAAAAAATGCGATTAACCCTTATTAAACTGTAGCAAAAATTCCAACACAGCAAAAGAACACTTTCATGCAGTATTGATTTCGGCATTTTTCGAGAACGAAGTTACTGCTGTTTGTGCAGCAATCATTTTTTTCTCTCTTTCATGTGCCATAAATCAGTAACCACTTGTCAGATTGGCTAAAGCAGGGTCTAAAATGTCAAGATGACGCCTATCCTATGTAACTGTACCAAGAACGGAATAATAGTAATAATGGAAACTTTCATTCATAACAATTTAAAATACAATAAAAGCTAAAACTTAGTCTATCCAGCCAACTCACCAAAATTGGGCATTGGTTGCATACTCACACAGTTCAGTAAGTCAATAAGTAAGATCAATGATGTCCTTAAATACTACCATTAAAAGCTTAAAAGTTCGGGGGATGTCCACTCTTTATTTGTCAAAATAATGTTTGTATGCTAATGTCCCTTTTTAGTTTAAATAGCTTTACACACTGTTCTGATATTGTCGAGTTGTGCCACTTCGCTCCTCTTGGTATCGTCTCGGTAGTGTCGTATAGTTGTAATTAGAGAGTATAGTAGGAGGTATCAAAATGAATAGTACGATGATCTTATACAGATATTTGTTATTCGCTTAGCAAGGAACAGAATTTCATTGTCTGGTACCCTTATATATCGTTAAAGTTTTTGCTGTCTTTCTCTATAAATCCGATAATAATAATAATAATAATAATAATAATAATAATAATAATAATAATAATAATAATAATAGTACGTACAGGCCCTCCACAGCAGCCACAGAAATGGGACAGAGTTTTTTGGGACACCCCGTACTGATTTACCGTACCTGCGCAGTTCGGAGCTTGCTGAAAGAGCAGTATCATTTATACAGTGATTTTCTAAGCCAGCTCTCACTACCTTGCTGCATGCTGAAATAAACAAAAGACTACATTTGACAAATATCAATGAAACGAACATAAATGGCTATTACAGGATAAAGAAAATAGCATGGGTTCAAAACCTTTAAATCGGTGTAAAAAGGTGATGGGTGTAAAATTTTATGACCTATTTCCTTGAACTGAATGACTTGAAAGGTACCTTACCTTATCTTTTCATTATATATACAGGGTGTCCCAAAAATTTTTTGCCCCGTTTGTCTAAAGATTGCGACAAAACGGCAAAAGATTCTCGCCAAACTTTAGCATGATGGTGCTCTTCAGATGTTCAATTAAAGTTTGCAACCATCCCCATAAAAATCCGTTCAAAAATTATGGAGCTATGACCTTCAGGAGACTAAACTTACCTGATCACTGAAACCAGCGGTCAGCCATTTTGTCTTACTATTTTGCAACGATAAATAGCTTTATTGAATGAAAATGAAACAGCAGCCTTCAATGTCATAGCTCTCGTGAAAATTCCGATAATCCTCAGAGAGTTCCACTATTTCTGACCTCACAGAAATTATTTCTTCCCTTACGTGAAGACACTTACCACTGCAAGATGGCCGACTGCTGGTTTCAGTCGTCAGGCAAAATTGGTCTTCTGAAGGTCGTAGCTCCATCGTTTTTCAACGGATTTCTACCGGGATGGTGGCAAACTTTAATTGAACATCAGAAGAGCACCATTATGCAAAAAAAGTTTGGCGAGAATCTTTTGCCGTTTTGTCGCAATCTTCAGACAAACAGGGCACATTTTTTTGGGACATCCTGTATATATGCCCTAAAATGCCTAAAATCAACACTTAATAGATAAACTAAGCATAAGATACTGTACATTGTGTTATTCACAGTGAAAGAGGACACATGGTCATCGAGTTCCTACTGTGAATACCTTACAGACCTTCTCTTCTGTAACTCCTCTACCATTGGATTTTTCAGAAATCTTGAACAGTTTTCGAAATTGAAGAGCATTTCATATATCAACTCATTTGAGGTTGTGACGTCATAAATTTAATTGCAAACCAGAAGATTGACAGACTTTTGGTTGATACCATATTGTAGACATTCATAAACTAAGTGAACACTTTTCCTGTGATTTCTCAAACAGTTAAAAAACAAACGTACAACGGTTCTTAGTTTTTTCAAAAGTTTCCTTTCATTTCCAAAAAAGAAGAAAAGCACTGAAAATATTAGAAACTTCCAAAAAGTCCAACGATAGAGTTATAGCGAAATAGCTAAAGTTTCTTTGAAGTCATACAGTTCAAAAATAGGTCACAGAATTTTACACAGACCTTTTTAAAGATTTGAGATCTATGCTAGAGAAAAGAGTTCTGTTACAAAAATTTAGAAAATACTCAAGATATCAAAGGAGTTTTCGATAGAACTATAATAAAGTACCTGAAGTTCCTTTCAAGAAATTCTATCGAAAGAACGATGTAATGGAGAATGGGTGTAAAATTTTATCAACCTTTTCTTTGAATTAAGGTGCCCGAAAGGACATTAGGGTACTTTGCTGCAAATATGCGGTGGAAAAATTGTCCGAGAGTTTGATCGTCCGAAAGTTTTCGATTTTAGTGTACCTTTATAAACTATGGTTTACTTGAAGATGGTAAAATTTCTCCTCTATTGATCTGGATTTACGATGAATTTAATTCTTTCAAAATTGTCCATGTATTATTCCAAAAATAATTAAAATGCCACCATATTGAAAATAATCAACATATCAAGAAAATTCCACAGCAGATTTACATTAAAGTGCCCATGTAAAGGATTTTTACACCCACCATTTTTAAGATTTGAAAGATGTGAGCCCCATGCTATGTAATAGACATTTAGACTGATTATATGTTCGTAGGTTATCGCTATTGATGGACTGATGGACGCTATAACTAGAGCGACAACAACACTGGAGTGACAACAACAACATCAATTCACTTCAATTAGATGAGCACAAGTTGAGGGTCCTTGTGTAGTGAGGCTGATAGACATTCACATTGCAGGATGTCCCACAATAATTGTTCGATGTTTCACTAAATATTAAAGAATAATGACAAAAGGAAAGGGTTCCATGCTAAGATAACCTTGTCCCTAAGATCTTAAAGGGGCTGGGTCACGTAACCGTAAACAAATCTGTTATCTCTATAATCTATATTGTTGGCCACACGTGACCATTGTGTTTCTGCACAGATTTTGGTGGATGGGGTGAATCCACAATAAAGTTACTACTAAAAATCCACTAATATCTTTGCAATCTTACAACGTATGGTTGTTTCGTTTGTTTCTCTTTGAAGTTCAAGAGTTCATCTTCAAAACAGCTCTTTCATTTTGAGAAAAATAGTGGGAAATCTATCTGATAGCCTGTCAAAAAAGCTGCAAAATCGTCGTTTCGAAAGAAGTTTGTTTACTTCACGTGACCCAGCCCCTTTAAATCAATTTTAGAGGGGAGCTCTTTAGAGACTAGATTCTCATAAATCCACTGAAAATCCATTGAGCTACGAGCTTCTTCCTAAACTTCGAAAGTTCTCTCCAACTTCCACCCGATTCGCCCTGAAATAAGCGAGAAATAAAGCAAACGATATTCCCAAGCTACTTTCACTATAAGTGCTATTGAGACGCCTCTGGTTTCAGCATGGTGTGGTGGCGTCAACAAGTCATTCAGGCGCTGTGTTCCGATTCTTGAGGAGCCTACTTTGCATGGGTTCGATTCCCGTTGTTGAAACTACACACCACAAGCCAGCAGTCAACTCAGCTATCCATCCTTCCCCAAGGTATGTAAATGAATACTCAGAGGTAACTCTGAGGGCACAAGCCGTAGTGCTGCAGGCCCACACATCAGCCGTAAATCTACCAGAAACCTAGCCTGCGTTAACAAATAAATGTTGCTTGCTTGCTTTCAATCAAATTTGAACATCAAAAGCTTATAGCCCCGCAAATGTTCAACGGATTTGCAAGATTCTTGTGTCTAAATTGATTTAAGATTTTAGAAACAATTATCTTAGGATGGAGCCCGTTTTTATATCGTTATCTTTGCTGCTGAAGGCAGCCTTACTATTCTTCTTCAATCAGCGAGCGAAATTAGCCTGCCTGTCTGCCGTTTGGCTATGTGGACGGGCCAGCTCACGGCTGCGGTTCGCGGGCTCGCAGCTTGTGAGCATTTATCCAACAAACAACAAAGATAATGAGTTCTTCCTACCTACTTAACTACCTAACTACGTCAATGGACGACAAAGGTTTATTTCTGATAATGAAGAACTCAATATTACGGACCACAGAACCATGGACTACCTACAGAACTACGGAACCAAGAGCCTTGGACTCAAGAACTAGAAACCGGTGGAGGAGAGTAACTGAATATTCTAAATCATTTACCTTTTGAACCATTACCCAACTGTAAATTCAAGCATAATACACGTTTCCTTAGCGATAATCATTCAATTAATTTCTATAAAATTGACCTCGCTACAGTCGCATTTGGTACAAATACTAATCGGCAGCACTCGCTGACTGTTGTTATATCTAGTTTAATATTTAATCAAACGTCGAACAATTGTTTGGGACATACTGTAGCTTCTTTTTAAGGATTTACTGAATTTGACGCCTGTCCTGACTTACTTGCTCCTTCCTTGGGCCTTTCTGAGAACTTTCTACAACTATTCATCCTCTTCTTCTTCGCTTTACACATCGTCGGTGTCCTATCACAAAATCCACAACTCTCCTTGCAAATTCGTCCCATTGGAATTATATGTTTTGTGCAATATCCACGCTCCTGATAAAGCTTGCAAAAACTGCTTTTGTCTCTGCAGGAATCTGCTTGTCTCTCTGCAGGAAGAAAATCTTTTCGTAGTAAAAAAAGAAACCTCGTTTAAAAGGCCACTGCTCCACGGATATCAAGACGAAAATATTGGCAAATATAATATTCTGTGGTGGACATGTTTAAATTTATCTTAAAAATTACTTGATTTAAATCGACCACTCCGTTCTTAAACGATGAGGGATTATCTCGAAAGCCTTTTCAATGAACCTTCAAAGCAGGTTCAACATCACGACCAAATTTTCCCAAAATTTCTGCTTTACAGCATTGACTTCAACACGTTTCAGCTCATGTTCAGAAGATGAAATCACCCGGAATGACGTTGTCATGCTCCTAGGGGAATACCGAGTGAGCCAGAAAAAAGTTCCCACTTTTGAAAATTCATAGCATCAAGAGTGCCTCGCAGATTTGAATGATTCAAATTCTAGTTAAAAGCCGAGAGATCGAAGTATTTTTGTGATTTTTCTCGCTGTCTTACCAGCACTAGAAATATAGGTAAATTCAACTTTATAGGAATTTCATGGTTACAAAATGACTGAAAAAGGACCTAAAACATTGATCAAATCGTTAATACTCTCCTCATACAGAACAATATGCAATGGGCATTTCACCTCTCTCATGAGTTATAAGACATTTTCAAACAAATACTAAAGATTTTAAATCCCATGGCAATAAATGTGCAGAGGATATCTCTCACCCATGAGAAATTGCATTTTGTTTGTTGTTCTGTATGAGGAATGCTTTTTGATTTGATCAACGTTTTAGGCCCTTTTTTAGTCATTTTGCAACCATGACATTTTTATAAAATTGAATTTACCTACATTTCTTTCATTTCTAGAGCTCGCAAGACAGTGAGGAAAATTACAAAAACTACTTTGATCTTTCTGCTTTTAATCATAATTTCAATCATTCAAATCTGTGAAGTACTCTTGATGCTATGAATTTTCAAAAGTGGGAACTTTTTTCTGGCTCACCCGGTATATTGACAGGAAATATAATTATTTCATCATCTTATGGAAGATAAATTTTGGCCAAAAAAAATCCTAGGTATGTCAGTGGCTATCGTAAATTGGTAATGGCCTAAAACAGAATAATTTCTAGACCATACCGGGTGTCTCAGAAAAAGTACCCCCTTTTGACTGAAAATAGGAACCAAGCAATAAGATATCATTGCTCCCCGACTTCACAGCTACATTTATCAATGTTCAACTTAGATGCACGTACCTTGCATTTAGAAATCGTCCATCAAACACCGGAGATACAAGTTCGCAAAGTCAAAATTTACGGTGCAACCAAAACCAGAGGTTTTGAAAAAGGGCCTAGTCATGATTTGTATCATGGACATTTTCTAAAGTACCTGTAGACTTTAAGTTTCCGTGTTTTGCTTTTGAAAAGAATAAAAGATGCATGGACATGGCGCTGATTAAACAAATATAGTAAAAATGTGGTAAGAGTGATAAAGTCGTGCCACATCTCCAAAATAAGCGTGCATGTGCTCCTTTCCTCTTCTTTAATACAAAACACTTGGGATCGAATGCAATGCAAGGAATGTTTCCTCAAAAGAAAACTCACTTCAAGAACAATTGAAGTAATTCAAGGTATAAATCTTTTCAAAAATAAAAAATAAAGGTCAAAGTCGAAAATTCGTTTGCAAAATAGCTGTTTGTTGTCAAATTATGGCTAGGCCATTTCTCAAAACCTCTGGTTTCAGGTGCACTCCAAATTTTGACCTTGTGAACTCATATCTCTGGTGTTTGGTGGTCGATTTCCAAATGCAAGGTATGTGCATTTAAGTTGAAGACTAACAAATGTAGCCATGAATTCAAAAAGTCCCGAAATATTATCGTTTTGTTGCCTTGTTGAGTCAAAAGGGGGTAGTTTTTTTTTGAGACACCCGGTATATTGAAGGACAATGTGCAACAGATTAGTATATATTAAGTTCGCTATCTAATATACTTTCAAGCCAATTTCTTGTGTGGCATTCTGTCAGGCAAATTTCCCATCATAGCATTCACCTGAAGCCCTTCACCCCCATTACGGCCAAGGGCCGCAATGCGTGATGCACGGGGGGGGGGGGGTTCTTGGCCAAATTTTGGGCAGGGGTCTGCCGCGAGCATATACAAAATGGTACCGTAGGCTAAACAAATTTTTACGAAAATGGTACCCTTGCCTAGACCATTTTGACCATTCTCTTGACCAATTTCTACGAAAGTGATACCCTTGGCTAGACCAATTTTGACCATTTCCTGGACCAAGTTGTCAAATTTGTACCAAATATGATATCATGACCGTTAGCTAGACCAATAATGTAAAAAATGATAACCTTGGCTAGACCGTTGCTAGGCGAAAATTGCTAAAAAGGATACCCGTTGCTAGACTAGAACAACGAAAAAGTATACCCTTGCTCGCGGCACATCCCCAGGCACCTTTACTATGGAAGAACCCCCCCCCCCCCCCGTGGCGTGATGAAACTATTTTTCGACAACTCACGTAATTCGCATGTCTTGCAGCAATATTTTAACATGTGCCTTTCGTATCTTCTGCAATATCTGCTGAATTGTTTGCAATCACTTTTTTCATCTTTGCAGTTGTCCCGTTGAATAGGACAAGATTTACAGCATAACCGTGCAACGCTGGGCATCTTGCAATATCCTCTCCTCGCCCACGATTTGCAGGAGCTCTTTGTATCACCAATGCAAGCTACAAGGCAAGAATGAGAAGCATCAAAATATTACCGGGTGAGTTGAAAAAGATGCCCGAAGTTTGAACGGTTATTGCTCTCTAAATGTAGAAGCAATGGTATTTTGCAATACACGTATTTTTTTAAAAAGAAACTAAGAATTTGGGCCAGTACTGGAAGTTTCTTAAAAGTATCAGATTTTGAGTACTCAGGGTTTCTTACGAGTTTCTTAGAGGTTCCATAACAATCTTCATGTTCACTACCTGTGCCCTCGTGAACATTTCAAAACAAGGTTTTTTAAGCCTTTCCAATGTTTAGACATTACTCAAGTACCTTACGAGTAATATGATACAGGAAACAAGTGAAAGTAAAGTAAAAACATGTCGAGGATTTCCTTTATCAAAATAAATAGTTTCTTAGCTTATATTTTCCCAGTACTGGAGTTTCTTAATTTTTTGGCGATCTGAGAGTTGAGTTTCTTATAAGCAGTTTCTTATAAGAAAAAATACGTGTATCTGATCGAATAGCTAACATCTCAAATTGGTCACTCCATTCGGACTTTATAAGGGACTTTTTCGACAAAGTCCCTTCGAGAAACCTTGAAAACGTGCTAAAATCACAAGCCAATTTCCCTAATAGTTTTACCTTACAGCAATGACTAACAAGGGCAGATTTTGTAATACAATAGCATGAGTTACTTTTGTTGACACCTCAATTCAAAGCGATTAGCGATCACAGACAAAGGAAATTCTCTCAACCAGTAATTCAAAACAAACAAAGCCTCAAAAGTTTCTTTGAAACCCGGGTAGCTAGCTCGCTCGTTGTGCATTCCAGAAATTGGTTTTAAGGGCAAACATGAGCATAGATCGAAAGAAGAAGGATGCATCTACAAATCCGCCGCGGGCATTTTATTTGTTTGGTTCAAAAGCCGTTTAGGAGGCGATTCAATTCTCTTATTTTTTTGGGTGTTATGAAAACATTTACTGCTCAGCCTCTGGACCAAAGAAATAAAATGCCCGCGGCAGATGTGTAGATATATCCTTCTTCTTTCGATCTATACTCATGTTTGCCCTTAAAAATAATTTCTGGAATGCACAACGAGCGTGCTAGCTACCTGGGTTTCCGAGAAACTTTTGCGGCTTTGTTTGTTTTGAATTACTGGTTGAGAGAATTTCCATTGTCTGTGATCGCTAATCGCTTTGAATTGAGGTGTCAACAAAAGAGACTCATGCTATTGTATTACAAAATCTGCCCTTGTTGCAATGACTTGAAAATACTTTGGTACGTGCTAAAACAATGGCAGATTTTGTAATACAACAGCATGAGTTGCTTTTGTTGACACCTCAATTCAAAGCGATTAGCGATTGCAGACAAAGGAAATTCTCTCAACCAGCAATCCAAAACAAACAAAGCCGCAAAAGTTTCTTTGAAAACCAGGTAGCTAGCTCGCTCATTGTGCATTCTAGAAACTGTTTTTAAGGACAAACATGAGCATAGATCGAAAGAGGAAGGATGTATCTACACATCTGCCGCGGGCATTTTATTTGTTTGGTCCTAAAGCCGTTTAGGAGGCGATTCAATTCTCTTATTTTTTTGGGTGTTATCAAAATATTTACTGCTCAGCTTCTGGACCAAAGAAATAAACTGCCCGCGGCAGATGTGTAGATATATCCTTCTTCTTTCGATCTATGCTCATGTTTGCCCTTAAAAATAATTTCTGGAATACACAGCGAGCGAGCAAGCTACCTGGGTTTCAGAGAACATTTTGCGGCTTTGTTTGTTTTGAATTACTGGTTGAGAGAATTTCCTTTGTCTGTGATCGCTAACCGCTTTGAATTGAGGTGTCAACAAAAGCAACTCGTGCTATTGTATTACAAAATCTGCCCTTGTTGAATAAATGTAAATATCATCGTTGTTGGAAGAAAAACAGAGGAAATGTTGCTTGTCGTTTTCACTCGTTCTCGAAAGGGGCTTTCTGTAGAAAATCTCCCATATCCACGGGAAGGAATGGTCAATCAAAGCCTGGTAAAGTACTGAACCTAACTGAACATACACGTTTTTTTTTTATAAGAAACTGGTTTATAAGAAACTAGTACTACGATGACCAAAAATTTAAGAAACTCTAGTACTACGCTCAAGAACAGTTAAGAAACTCTAAAACTTTATTTCTGTATGTCTCTCTTATTCTATGTCTCTCTAACAAAGGTACATTCGTCTTTTCTTGACTTTTAACTGCAAATTACTTGGTAAATTTTTGCCTTAATATGCATGGTAAATAA
Source organism: Aurelia coerulea (assembly GCA_039566865.1). Classification (NCBI taxonomy): domain Eukaryota; kingdom Metazoa; phylum Cnidaria; class Scyphozoa; order Semaeostomeae; family Ulmaridae; genus Aurelia; species Aurelia coerulea. The sequence continues at coordinate 25,318,231 of CM076948.1, read as the reverse complement.
CTTGATGACAATGTCAATGCAAAATGGAAGCCCTTTCTCGAGAAGAAGTTGCTATAACTTCGAACAATACCAAAATATTTTGAGTGTGACAAAAAAACTAAGAAACTAAATTACAGAAACTTTCTTAGCACCGAAATTTTCATCAATTCAGGTAGGGTTGTTTCTTAGCTTTCGAAAAATTGAGCCTACCGTTTCTTATAAGCGGTTTCTTATAAAAAAAAATGAGTGTATTCAGGGAGCAGTATTTTTCAACCGCCGGGCATTTTTTTTCTTCACCCGGGTAGGTATCCCAAAATGATTTACGAACCGTACCATCTTGGAACTGTACACCGATTCGAATGAATTTCTTGGTGATATTAAAGCATCAAGGTTAACAAAAATGAGGCGAGTTAGCTCGGTAGTCTGCCAAAGCAATGACTGATTCCACGGGGGGAAGTGTTCGTCATTTCTTTCTCTGTTTTATCACGATAACAATACGTGTAGAGGAGGATGAACAGAATATCACAGATATGCCCTTCTTTTGTTTTTGTGTTTCATACCCCCTCCCCTCTGTATGCCACCCATAGACAACCCCCCCAGCCAGCAAAAGGGGGTGTGCAGAATCTACACTCTTATGTTTATGTCTATATCCTGTGTCCAGTAATTAGCATTCATATTCATTAAGATAAGTTGTAAAATATCTAAATTAGTAGGCCTTAATTAGCTGTAATTTTAGCTATTGTTTTGTTTTCGCCTGCTATCTAAACAAAGGAATGATGATGATGATGACGAAAACTAGGACACATTTTGTAATACAATAGGACGAGTTGCTTTTGCTGACACCTTAAGTCAAAGCGATTAGCGATCACAGACAAAGGAAATTCTCTCAACCAGTAATTCAAAACAAACGAAGCCGCTAAAGTTTCTCTGACACCCAGGTAGCTAGCTCGCTCGCTGTGCATTCCAGAAATTATTTTTAAGGGCAAACATGAGCATAGAACGAAAGATGAAGGATATATCTACACATCTGCCGCGGGCATTTTATTTCTTTGGTCCAGAAGCTGAGCAGTAAATGTTTTGATAACACCCAAAAAATAAGAGAATTGAATCGCCTCCTAAACTGTTTTTGAACCAAACAAATAAAATGCCCGCGACAAATGTGTAGATGCATCCTTCTTCTTTCGATCTATGCTCATGTTTGGCCTTAAAAACAGTTTCTGGAATGCACAACGAGCGAGCTAGCTACCTGGGTTTCAGAGACACTTTTGCGGCTTTGTTTGTTTTGAATTGCTGGTTGAGAATTTCCTTTGTCTCCAATCGCGAATTGCTTTGAATTTAGGTGTCAACAAAAGAAACTCATGCTATTTTTTTACAAAATCTGCCCTTGTTGATGACGAAGGTTTGGCATACACTGGGGGAGAATATGAAGCACAGATAATTTCTCTTTTGAGAGTTCTTGCGCAGATATTACGTTGACGGAGTTTTGTAACTTTCTTTCTCGAAGAAGTAAAGCCTTACTTTTGCATGACTTGCAGCAGACTTCAGACATTGCTTTTTTTCTCTTTTTACAAAGTCCTTCAGCTTTCCATTTTCTACATGACTTGTGCTTGTCTTCGCATTTGGCTTCTTTGCAGTCTAACGTCTTAGGGGTTGTTTCAGGGTATGATGTAGTGGTTTTAAAAGGTTGTGATGTTTGTATGACAGTTGGTGGCGCAGTTTTGGTTGTTGTTGATGTCTTTGGAGGTAAGGTTCTAGGTTTGGTGGTTTCCAGGGTCAGTGTCGGCTTCCGACGTTCGGGAGATGTTTGTGCGACAGTTGATGGTGAAGTTTTCAATGGCGTTGATGTCTTTGGCAGCAAGGTTCCCGGCGTGGTCGCTTCAAGAGGCAGTGGCAGTTTCTTACTTTTGCGGGATTTTTGTGCAATAGTTGGTGGCGGAATTTTGGACATTGTTGATCCAATCTTTGGTGGCAAGGTTCCCGGTGTGGTGGTTTCAAGAGGCAGTGGCGGTTTCCTACTTTTGCGGGATTTTTGTGCAATAGTTGGTGGCGGAATTTTGGACATTGTTGATCCAATCTTTGGTGGCAAGGTTCCCGGTGTGGTAGTTTCAAGAGGCAGTGGCGGTTTCTTACTTTTGCGGGATTTTTGTGCAATAGTTGGTGGCGCAATTTTGGACATTGTTGATCTAATCTTTGGTGGCAAGGTTCCCGGTGTGGTGGTTTCAAGAGGCAGTGGCGGTTTCTTACTTTTGCGGGAATTTTGTGCAATAGTTGGTGGCACAATTTTGGACATTGCTGATCCAATCTTTGGCGGTATGGATCCTGGTGTGGTTCCTAGAGGCGGTGGCGGCTCCCGACGTTCAGGGGTTGTTTGTGTGACGGTTGGTGCCGCAGTTTTCAATGATGGCGAAAAGGTTCCGGGGGTTGTGGTTTTGACGTGCATTGGCGGTGGCGGCTGCTGACTTTCGAGGGATGTTGACACCTGAGTTGACGCAACGGGAGGTGATGCAGTATTCAGTGGTGGCTTCACAGATTCTAAAACGTAAGGTACCAAAGGTTTGAGATAAAGTCTGTCAGGTTAGATGTCAAGTGAAACTGCCCGCGAATAGAAATAACTAAAGTGTTTCGCGTGATTAGTTTTGCGTTTTCGCAAATCTCATGTGACATCTAAATTGAGATAGACTTGACCAATGTCATTGCAACCAATCTTTGTTGGGGAGCCGGGATACGCTTTGTCCGAGGAAATGTATGTGTCCCCCCGTGCAGTGGGCTAAAGCTCATGCGCAGTAGCGTTTTGGGGTTGGGGCTCTGACGGGCGCATGAGTATTAACCTACTGCACGGGGGGACAAATAAGTTCCCTCGGACAAAGCGTATCTTATCTCCCCAACCAATCTATTTTCTGTTGGCTTTGTTGGCATGCAATTGAAAGCATAGGTTCCAAATCTTTTTAAAGGCTGGTGTAAAATTCAATGACCTATTTCTTTTGATTGATTGACTTCAAAGAAACTTTAGCAATTTCTCTATAATTATAATTTTTCTTCTTTTTTAAGAATTCAAGAAAACTTTTCAAAAAATTTAAAATCATCGTAATTTCTAAGCTGGTTGACGCAACATGAAATAACTTTGAAGAAAACCATAGTTTATAGATGTTTACAATATGGTATCAAGCAAAAGTCTGTCACTCTTCTGGCTTATGATTTAGAAATTTGGTGACGTCACATCCTCAAATGACTTGAAATGTAAGATACGCTGTGATTTCGAAAAATATTCACAACTTCCAAAAAGTTCGACGGTAGAATTATAGATAAGTATCTAAAGTTTCTTTCAAGCCATTCAATAAGAAGGAATTGGTCATAGAATTCTACACCTTTCAATTTACGCAGAGTTAAAGATTTGAAACCTATGCTGCAATTAAATAGGTAAAAAACAAATAGCTAATTAATGCCAACGATTAAATACATTCGATACATACAAATATTAGGACAGTACATGACCGATAGAAGACCAAGTGTGTATCAGTTTGAAATTTATCAGTAGTGAGCCACCTTATCGCTCTTTCATGATTTTAAAATTTTCGGTAATGAGCCACCTTAAGTGCAAATTCACCCTAAACGTAAACCTACAGACTTTCGACAACCTTGTTGACACATCTTGGAAAAACAATTTCTCCACGCAAATATTCTATTTCAGTTCTAAACTGGCATGCCAAGAGACTTTGAATTTCGTGTTTTCATACTATTGATAACAGATATCTCCATGAATTGAATGCATTCATTTCAATCCGTGAATTGATAAAACTGTAATCAGAGAAACACAAACAAACAAGTGGTCAAACGAACTGAACTTTTCGCTGATGATTGTTAATAATTTTTCAGTTAAAATGCCATTGTCACCCAAAATGCTTTATTAAGAAAAGTTTTTATATTTTTCTTTAAGTTTTTACTGAAGAGAGTAAATTATATGGTTTATCACTAAACAAGAAGAAAACATATACTATGGTATTCTCCAAAAAGAAAGAGATTCCAAAGTGCAGCATCAAGATAGATGGAGTAGAACTTGAGCAAGTGAAGCAATTTAATTATTTGGGAAGCATCCTTACCTCAGATGGCAGAAGCAAAGTCGAAATTGACAGAAGAATTGGACAAGCAAAAAGTGCATTTGGAAATATGATAAACATTCTAAATAACAAAAAATATCAATCCAAACAAGGCTTAGGACATTAAAAGCTTATATCTGGCCCATCATGAAATACGCTTGTGAAACAAGAAACATAGGAAAAGAAGAAGGAAGGGAATTGATAGTTTCGAACTTTGGTGCTACAGGAGAATGCAAAAAATCAGTTGGACCGAAAGAAAAAGTAACAATGAAGTGCTGAGGTCAGTGGGCACAAAGAAAGAGTTGCTGAACGGAATCAAAGAACAACAAATGAAGTTTTTCGGACATATAGTTAGAGAAGGAAACATAGAAGAATTGATCACAATAGGAAGAATTGAAGGCACTAGGGACAGAGGGAGACAAAGAATAAAACAGCTTGACAACATCAGAGGTTGGTTACAACTAGACGGGAGCTGCGAAGTGATTCACAGTTGCCGAGATAGAGAGCAATGGAGGTCCATGATCGCCCAAGCCATACGGCATGGCACCTGAAGAAGAAGAAGAAGAAAAGTTGTGCATCAGTTGAACTTGCTCTGTGAGTTAAATTACTGCACTGTGGATCTATAATTTTCGTTTAGGCCAAATTCGATTTTCAGACAATCTAATATTGCAGCTTGCCCGCAAAGGATCCTGGGTGACAATGGCTCGTTAAATATTCAATTCGTTTGACCAGGGCTTAAAGACCCATTGTCAACCATGATCCTTTGTGCGCAGAATGAAAAGCAAGACAAAGAGAATTTAGGCTAAAAACGACTTTTAGATAACACGAAAGTCGACTTTGGCTGCCACGGAGGATCATTAACAATGAGTCTTTAACCTCACCCCTTTGACACATTTCCTTGTACATCAGATTGGTCTGTGCAGCATCCAACTGGCTCAGTTTCTGATACGGTTGATTGACTACTGTTTTCTTTGGAACTATTGTATCCTTTCCATTAATGGACATAGCATGCCAAGGGTAGTGCATGATCGATCCATAATCGTATGGAATACCACGTGAATCAATCGAGTTCCCGGTGTATTTATTAAATGAACGTTCCATATCTAGAAATAGAAAATAGAAATAATATCATCGGCGAGACCTTCTCACTGGAGTCTCTGCTTCAATACAACCATTTGGATAAACAAGAGCAGATTTTGTAATACAATAGCAAAGTTGCGTTTGATTGACACCTCAAATCAAAGCGATTAGCGGCTGCAGACAAAGAAAATTCTCTCAACCAATAATTCAAAACAAACAAAGCCGCAAAAGTTTCCCCAAAACTGGTAGGGCAAACTCTCGCCTTGTGCAAGCGAAAGATGGTTTTTAAGGGAAGTTATGTGCTTATAGCGAAAGAAGAAGGGTAAATCTAAAGTTCTGTCGCTTAGATTATATTTATTTGATTCAGGAGCCGAGCAGAAGGCATTGTAATTCTCGCCTCTTTAGGGCTTAAAATGAAACGATTACAAAACAGCTCCTAAATCAAATAAACATAATCTAAGCGACAGAACTTTAGATTTACCCTTCTTCTTTCGCTATAAGCACATAACTTCTCTTAAAAACCATCTTTCGCTTGCACAAGGCGAGAGTTTGCCCTACCAGTTTTGGGGAAACTTTTGCGGCTTTGCTTGTTTTGAATTATTGGTTGAGAGAATTTTCTTTGTCTGCAGCCGCTAATCGCTTTGAATTGAGGTGTCAATCAAACGCAACTTTGCTATTGTATTACAAAATCTGCTCTTGTTTATTTGGATATAGTAATCTTCCAACCACGTTCTACCTTTTTTAGTGGAATGTAAAAAAATACAGCGGCAGAGTCATCACGATGGAGTCATTAAGGTATATCTCAGATTCGATGTCACGTGAAATGCCCGCGAATAAAACGACTGAAGTGTTCTGAATGAGAAATTTTGCGTTATTGCAAATCTCACCATGGGTATGAGGAAACAAAATGTTTGTTTTCTCGAACATAATGCGTTAATAAATCATACCTGTGTCTTTATTCTTGTTGTTTTCGCCTGCAATTTATGCTCAAATCCTCAAATCAACTACCAAATTCAAGTCTGTAACTGTAACGATCTAAATATTTTCTGTGTTCTGTAAAAGCAAGGCTGTCCTCGTTTTTACAGAACACAGAAAATATTTAGGCCGTTACAGTTACAGACTTGAATTTGGTAGTTGATTTGAGGATTTGAGCATAAATTGCAGGCGAAAACAACAAGAATAAAGACATAGTTATGATTTATTAACACATTATGTTCGAGAAAACAAACACATTGTTTCCTCATACCCATGATCTCACATGATGACACTTTTTTGACTCACCCGGTAGAATGAAAATAACAATTACCTTCTTTAATATTCCACCAATTAATGTCGACATATTCGTCCCGATCAACTCGACTCTGTTCGTGAAAGAATCCAACAACATGACCAATTTCATGACTCATTACACGGCGATATCCGCAGCCTTCTCCAACTGATATTTGTGATTTTCCTTCACTCATGCCCATAGTTCCCCAGCAGCTAAAAGGTCAAAGAAACAGCTGAAAACGAAATGATAAATCATGGGTAGTAAGACACGACAGTTATGCTTCAGCTTGAATGCTTTTGCGGAGGTAAAGTTATATCGTTCTGTGGAGGACCCTTCAAACACTACACGTTCTTTTTATAAGAAATTGGTTTGTTCTGGTATTAAGATGGCCAAAATTTAAAAAATCTCTAGTACTACGTCCGAGAAATAGCAAGAAAGTTTTAAAACTAAAATTCAAGGATATCATGGCAATACGTCGTTGAAACCTTATTCTTGAGTAATATCAACTACACTGCCTGCCAAAAGTCCTTGGAACACTTAGGCCATTTCTTTACAATCCGCAGTTCTAACCATAGCGATTAGACTTAAACACCCCCTCACCCCCAAAACAATGTTGATTTGCAAGGTTATTGTCCTAGCATTCCATCAGAGTCGCGAATCGTCCTGCCATCCCCATTTTGTCATCACATAACAACATTGTTCTGAGTGGGAGAGGGGGAAATCGCAAAAAAATGCCAAAATAGCAAAGGTGTTCCAAGACTTTTGGCAGGCATTGTAGCTTGTTATGTTTTGAACGTAATCGAACATTGTTTATTCCTGGCTGATGTTTTAAATGTCAAGAAACATATCTGCAGCAGTGTTAGAGACCATGTGATAATCCATGCATTTAAAACAAGAAACTAATTAAAAAACTTTCAGTACTAAAATGCGGAAATTTTCACGTTGAATTAAAAAACTTTTAGTACTATGGTCTAACCGAAGTTTCTTATAAAAAACATGCACTTCCTCCGTAGAACAATCGGGAAGGCCAGAAAAAGTTCCCGCTTTCAAAAATTCATAGCATCCTAAAGACCCGGGGGGCGGGGGGGGGGTATACTGAAATATGAAAATACGGGGAGGTGCCAATGGAAAACCTGAAAATGATACCCTGTCCCGGTGTAAAATTTTAAAAACAATACCCTGTTCTTGAGTTTCTTCATACAAAATTGTAAGATGCCCTGGAAATGTGATGGAAATCTATGAGAAAATGGGGAAATTTTGCCATCCAAACGATTCAAATTACATTCACGGAGTGTAAATGGCTTACGACGACGTTATGGAGTCAATCATAGAAAATATGGACCCTGTCATGGAGCCGACTGTTCAAAAGTGATACCCTGTCCCGGAGTAGGAATCCTGAAAATGATACCCTGTTCAGCGGCACGTCCCCGTACGGAAAAATGTATGAGTCCCCCCCCCCCCCCGGGGATCAAGAGTACTTGACGGATTTGAATGATAAAAACTCCAGATAAAAGCCGAAAGACAGAAATGTTTTGGGAATTTCTGGTGTTTTTATGAGCACTGAAAATTTAGGTAAATTTGACTTTAAGAAAACTTCTTGGTTGCGAAGAGCCTGTGTTTGGCCCAACTGGTTTCAGGGCAAGTTTTGCGGCTGCTCGTTTGTTTTCAATAATTGGTCGAGAGACTCTCTTTTGTCTGCAATCACTAATCGCTGCGAATCAGCGACAATCAAAAGCAGCTGATGCGATTGTGTTACAAAATCTGTCCTTGTTAGAGGTAAGCATGTTACCCTGCTACATGGACACGGAAAAGCTAAAGCAGTTCATGCAAGCAGTGGCGTCGTGGCCGGGGGGGGCCAGGAGGGGCCATGGCCCCCCTGTGAAAATGTTGTCGGAAAATTCGTCAGTTTTTCATCCTTGTCGGAAAAATCGAAAAAAATTGAATCAATCCATTTTCCTCACATAGCTACTTTATGGCAATCCAAATGTGTAAATGAAATATCACTTTTTCGATCGCAAAACGTAGTTTTTGATGAAAAAGTAGGTCTTTCGGCAAAAAAACTAGGTCCCTCGTTCGTTTTTCTGCAAAAAATTCCTTTTTCAATCGAAAGAAGTGTGTTTTCTGTTGGAAAAATAGACACATAGGCGCAAAAAGTTTCGGACGAATAAATTTCAGAAAGTGCTTTCGGTCAAAACATTCTTGGACTTTTTCCCCGAAAATTTGGTCGTTTACCAACATTTTAGTGACTAAAAACGATAAATTTACAATTTATTTTGCACGTTTCTTACTTAAAAAATGTCATGCATTTATGGTTTGTGCACTAAGCTTTCAATGAGTTGCTCGTCAGAATTTGCACAAGTGAATATTGTTGAGGAAGGTGGAAATGATTACTAAGATGGGATTACTTTTAGTTTCTGTGAATGGATGCTTATATAGCAACAGTTGCGTTTGATTGACACCTCAATTCAAAGCGATTAGCGGATGCAGACAAAGGAAATTCTCTCAACCAGTAATTCAAAACAAACAAAGCCGCAAAAGTTTCCCCGAAACTAGTAGGGCAAACTCTCGCCTTGTGCAAGCGAAAGATGGTTTTTAAGAGAAGTTGTGTGCTTATAGCGAAAGAAGAAGGGTAAATCTTAAGTTCTGTCGCTTAGATTATGTTTATTTGATTCGGGAGCCGAGCAGAAGGCATTGTAATTCTCGCGTCTTTAGGGCTTAAAATGAAACGATTGCAAAACAGCTCCTAAATCAAATAAACATAATCTAAGCGACAGAGCTTTAGATTTACCCTTCTTCTTTCGCTATAAGCACATAACTTTCCTTAAAAACCATCTTTTGCTTGCACAAGGCGAGAGTTTACCCTACCAGTTTTGGGGAAACTTTTGCGGCTTCGTTTGTTTTGAATTACTGGTTGAGAGAATTTCCTTTGTCTGCATCCGCTAATCGCTTTGAATTGAGGTGTCAATCAAACGCAACTGTTGCAATTGTATTACAAAATCTGCCCTTGTTGATGCTTATAGAAATGAAGGTTTATATCAAGCTATCACGTTGTTATCTAAAATTTGAAAACTATCTATTTTTCAGTGCTTTTGAGGTCCTTTTTTCGAAATTTCCCATCAAAAACAAATAGTAGATTCTTCAAAATAGGGGCGTTTTGCAACGATCTAAAGGGCGTCGTCACAGAAAATTTTCCAGGGGCAAGCCCCCCGGACCCCCAGTTTACCTCCCTCCTTGCGCATCTAGCTTCAGCCTCACCTCCAACACCAATCACGTCTCAACAATAGCCTCACCTCCAACAAGAATCGCCTCTTAACAGGACTGCGGTGTCCCTTTGAAAAATTCTTCGCTATTATGGAACTTTTATGACAAAAGTTTTGAGACATTTTGCCACTTTTTATACGTTATATTCCTGCTTAATTTTTGTCGGAAAATGTCTCTTTGTTGGAAAATTCTGACCCTTGACCCCCCCAAAATCATGCTCCCACGACGCCACTGCATGCAAGCATTTGTCTTGTCTCATTTTAGTTACTGCCCACTTCTGTGTATTGAACCCTGAGTCATAGAATAAATCATATCCACGAAAGAGCATTGCGTTTTGTGTACAAAGACCATCAAACAGATTTTGAGTCTCTTCTCGAGCAAAGGAATTTGGTATCCATCCACGTAAGGAATCTACAGTTGCTTATGACAGAAGTTTATAAAGCAAAGTCTGGTCTAAATCCACCTTTCACGAAGGATATTTTCAGTGAGCGGAATATTGGCTACAATCTAAGACATGGTAACGACTCACAGCTTCCAAAAGTGCGTACAATGAGCTTTGGAATTGAGACTATACCGGGTGCGCCAAAATAAACTATGCACGTTTGGCAGGCCACAATAAATCGTACTCAGGTCCGATTTTGAATATTTATGACTTAATCGTTAGCAGAAAGCCTGAATTAGATACTGGGATTTTTGCAAATTTTTCCGTTTTCAATTTCTAGAGCTAGAAGTGAGTTTCCTAAAATTTTAGTTTTCGAAAACATTGAAAACGACCAAAAAACGTCGATCAAATTCTAAAGATTTAACATGAATGAACAAAGAGAAAACGTTTTCAGGGGGATTTGGGGGTACAGTACGAATTCTCGTACAGCAGATTACAATTGGTCGATTTCTAAATCCCAAATCACCACGAACAAGTTCTCTCTTTGCCCATTCATGTCGATTCTTTGGAAAACTTGATCGATGCTTTTTGATCGTTTTCAGTGTTTTTCGAAAACTAAAATTTTAGAAAACTCGCTTTTAGCTCTAAAAACTGAAAATGAAAAAAATTGCAAAAATCCCAGTATCTAATTCAGGCTTTCTGCTAACGATTAAGTCATAAATCTTCAAAATCGGACCTGTGTACGATTTATTGTGGCCTGCCAAACGTGCATAGTTTATTTTGGCGCACCCGGTATCTTTCCTTCGGAACAGACACTGGTCCGCTTTGCCAAATGCAGTGAAACAAGCAAGCACACTTCCTATCTTTAAAAACCTGATTAGATGTTGGAAGGGCGAGAACTGCAACTGTAGGCTTTTTCCCCCATTTATTTTATTTTCTATATGTTTGCTAAATAGTAGGCCTGAATTAGTAGTAATTTTGCAATCTCGTAATTTTAGCCTACTTTAAAGGGGCTGGATAAGAAATACGTAAACAAATCCATGGTTTGTGCATCAAATATCGCACTTTGAAAGGAGAAATTCCTTTTTAATTAGCTAAATTCAAAAGGAAAGATCCTTATCTAGATACAGGCCGATCTTTGGGTGAAAGATCAACGGAAATACTGGTTGGAAATCCATTTATATCACAGCAATCCTAAAACATATAGAGATCTAATTTGTATCAGAAGAAAGTCCAAAGCCTAATCTCCAAAATGAGACATTCATTTTGTATTTTAATTGAATGGTCGCAATAAATTAGCTCATCAGAAAACTGCTAAATCCTAAATTTCCCCGGCAGTTTCTTATCCAGCCACTTTAAAGAAAGAAATAATAATAATAAAAACAAGTACTATAAGTCTGTGTCATTGTCATACCTATCGCCTTTGAAGAACTCTAAGTAATTCCTCTGATTTTTTCTCTTTACAAATCTGATACATGTCATTGATTCCCATTCTTGTATAGCTTCTGTTATGGCCGCTCTTTCTTTTTTGCCTAGGAAATGAAGAAAGAAGAGACATTGTCACTCAGGGAACAAGGGCAGATTTTGTAATACAATTGTAACAGTTGCATTTGATTGACACCTCAATTCAAAGCGATTAGCAACTGCAGACAAAGGAAATTCTCTCAACCAGTAATTCAAAACAAACAAAGCCGCAAAAGTTTCCCCAAAACTAGTAGGGCAAACTCTCGCCTTGTGCAAGCGAAAGATGGTTTTTAAGAGAAGTTATGTGCTTATGGCGAAAGAAAACGGGAAGGGTAAATCTAAAGTTCTGTCTGGCGGATTTTCTTTATTTGATTCAGAAGCCGAGCAAAAGGTATTGTAATTCTCGCGTATTTAGGGCTTAAGTGAAACCATTACAAAACAGCTCCTGACTGAAATAAACAAAATCCGAGAGACAAAACCTTAGATCTACCGTTCTTCTTTCGTTATAACCATGAAAAATCTCTTAAAAACCACCTTTCGCTTGCACAAGGCGAGAGTTTGCCCTACTAGTTTTAGGGAAATTTTGCGGCTTTGATTGTTTTGAATTACTGGTTGAGAGAATTTCCTTTGTCTGCATTCGCTAATCGCTTTGAATTGGGATGTCAATCAAACGCATCTGTCCTTGTTCACTCAGGGTAATTTGCAGGCATGCTACAATTTCAGACTTTCTAAAAATCAAATTAGGCCTACGCAAGCGCAAACCATGGATCCACAATACAGTAGTAGAACTGACAGAAAAGTTGTAAAAGGACTTAAATCTTCAGGAAAATCGGAAGAAAAATCGAACGTCTTCTATCCTTCAAGAAGACGAACTTTGATCTGATCAAACGCTACGAATAGGCAAGTGGTTTCATTTCATTTCATTTCATTTCAAATATTTAAGGAGGGTAGCCCTTCAGCAATGCTGATTTTCAAGGGGCCCTCCACTACAAAACTTACACAAATTAAATACTATTATAACTTAAATTAACCTAATACAATTTATAGCTGTCAATAAAAACCTTAAAATCTGAAACAAATATTTACAATAAAAGAAAATCCATAAGGCAAACACGTTACTTACAATCAGCTTTCCCTATATACATTGTTTAAATCTATTCAGGGAGGATGCCAGCTTACACTCAACTGAGAGGCCATTCCAAGACTTGGCACCTCTAAACGAAAAACATTTCTGACCATTTTGGAGTTTTTCTTTGGTAACCTGAGGTCAGTTGCCGTATTCCTAAGATTCCTAGAGGTTAGCTGGGATGTTTTTGTGAAAAGATTACACATGTATTGTGGAGCCAGCTCATGAAGAGATTTGAAGACCATAATACTAGACTCACTAGCAATTAGTTCCTCTATGGTCTTCCATCCAAGCCTTTTGATAAGTGGTTGGCCCGGGGTATCAAAGCTGCTGCCAGTTACAACACGGGCAGCACGGTTTTGTAGTTTTTGCAACTGGTTGATCTCAGTCACCCCACAGCAACCCCACACTGAACAACAGTAGCGGAAGTGCGGCTCCACAATACCTGTGTACATGGTCCTAAGAGTTTACATCCACAATACCTGTGTACATGGTAGTGGTCTGACGACTATATTAAGAACTAATTATATTAAACGCGGTGCATTTGGCCTAATTAGTCTGTGCTTTGAAGCTGCATTTTCATGACTCCCCCTTTGAAGCCATAACCATCATTCAATTCAATGCGGAAAACTCAAACTCATTGAATCGATCTCCTGTACAACTACGAAAACTTACCAAGAGTTGCGTTTATCGTGTACGGTATAATGCCTTCGTTCCATTTTGGAAATGCGGCTGTTGTTGCTCCTAACAAAGGACTATTAGGTCCAGGTTCTGCTCCGTTTCTAAGCTGAGCAACGGGTTGGTTCAGACGTTCAACTTCCTCTATTGTGCTATTGGTCTGCAAAGCTTTCGCTAGGATCTCCTTTTGGTGCTCTGTTAAAAGTATGTCACCTTCAAGCAGGACTCTGGTTTTTTCTGTTTGGAAGAAAGAATCGAAAATTTTTTGAGATTGCACCGAGAGTGGGGAAAAATTCAAGCGTTCATACCGGATTGGATTGGAATATACCTAATCGGCTAAGGTTAGTTTTACCCATTTCCAGTCATGTGACCATACTCTTGGGAAGTTTTAGTATTATGCTATATTTTGCACTCATAGCCCAAGTTTGCATGGCACGAAATATGTTAGAGAAATCAAAAGATGTTTTATCAAGAGATTGATCACATGACTTGAAATGGGTGTAAACAAAACTTAGCCGAATTTCTCTATGGAAGATAAAAACGAAGTATTCTTGTGAATTTCTTGTGTTTTTATGAGTACTGAAAATGTAAGTAAATTCGACTTCATGAAAATCTTTTCTTTGCAAAACGCTGGAAAAAGTTCTTAGAACACTTGGTCAAATTGTGAAGAAAGATCAACACAATTTTGAAAGAATTTAAATCATCGTAAGTCCTAAACCAATAGAAGAAAAAATACATGACCTTCAAGAAAACCATAGCATGTGATTGTTTACAATATGGTGGCAAGCTGAAATCTGTAGCTTTTCTGGTTTAGGAGTTACAAATTTAATGACGTCACAACCTCAAATATAATAAATGCCGCCATTTTTTTTATATTCAATTAAAAATTTACAATACATGTTACAGACTACTTTACCTACGAACTACTTTACAATACTACAAGGACGATGCAACGAGGAGCAAAAGTCTATGTCTACCCCATGGCATTGTTTAAAAAAAAAGAAAAAAAATGCTAAACTGCATACAATTTTACATAGATGCTACAAACAATGCTACAAACAATAAAAAAAAAAGAAAAACAATGACTGTGGCCTGTCTAACATTAGATGCATGGTCGGGGCTGTAATTTGCCCAAAAAACGTAAATTTCTATTTTGGACCTGACATCTAATGTGAGACAGAAATTACAAACGAAAAGAAAATTTACTTCAGGCAATTGGTGGCCATTTTGAAACTAATCAAGATATCAACAAATTTCCAAGGCAGATTTATAGCAAAGTACCCTGAATACGTTTCAAGCCATTTGATTTAAAGAAAAATGTAACACCGGGTGACCAAGAAAAAAGTGACCCAACGCAATCTGTTATAGAACAACAAGGACAGATTTGGTAAGACAATAGCACGAGTTGGTTTTGATTGACACCGCAATTCAAAGCGATTAGCGATCGCAGACAAAGGAAATTCTCTCAACCAGTAATTCAAAACAAACAAAGCCGCAAAAGCGTCTCTGAAACCCAGGTAGCTAGCTCGCTCATTGTGCATTCCAGAAATTGTTTTTAAGAGCAAACTTGGGCATAGATCGAGAAAAGAAGGAAATATCTACACATCGGCCACGGGCGTTTCATTTATTGGATTCAAAAGCCGACTGGGAGGCGATTCAATTCTCTTATTTTCTTTGGGTGTAATTTAAACACTAACTGCTCAGCGTCTGAACCAAAGAAATAAAAAGCCCGTGGTAGATGTTAAGATATATCCTTCTTATTTCGATATACGCTCATGTTTGCTCTTAAAGACAATTTCTGGAATGCACAACGAGCGCGCTAGCTACTTGGGTTTCAGAGAAATTTTTGCAGCTTTGTTTGTTTGAATTTCTGGTTGAAAGAATTTCCTTTGTCTGCGATCGATAATCGCTTTGAATTGTGGTGTCAATCAAAATCAATTCGTGCTATTGTCTTACCAAATCTGTCCTTGTTTTATAGAACAAAAATTAAGTGGCCAATTGAAATATTTAAAACGTTGTTCTATCACCAAAAGACTAGCCTACATTATGAGTCTTTTTCAAATTTTTTTGAACACAGTAAAGTTCCTGAATTAAGGATTTTGATGAAAAGGGCAGGTGTGAAATGCTTAAAAAGTCATCAAAAACAGGGGATCGATTTAAAGCCATTTCAGATCTTCAAAACAATGAAGAGCATGTTTCATGTTGCCTGAGAACATTTTTAAATACCGAAGGACTGTAAATTGCTCTGAAGACTTCCAACTGGATTGCCTATTCCCAGGTTGAAATGAGACACGCTCCTCGTTGTTTTCAAGAATTGAAATGGCGGTAAATCGATCCCCTGTTTTTGACGACTTTTAGAGGATTTCAGGCAGGCACTTTTCCTTGAAATCCTTAATTTTGGAAATTTACCGGACCGAAAAAAATTGCAAAAAATGCTCAAAGCATAGGCTAGATAGTCTTTTAGTAGCCTACGAGTAGACCCATTATCCTAAAGAATAAAGGGTCTACGAAATAAAGAGATAAAGCTTGCTACGGCTGCCCAATTAATTATGTTAATCTTCTATTCAAATAATGTATGAAACGAATCTAAACAAAGGCTGCATAAATTAAGTTCTAGAAATCTGGAACTGTAGTAGCAAGCTTTCGCTCATTATTTCGTAGACCCTTTCTCTGTTGGTAGAATGGGTCTACACGTAGGCTAGTCTTTTAGCGATAGAACAACGTTTGAAGCATTTCAATCTACCACTTATTTCATTTTCTGTGACAAATTGCCTTGGGTCACTTTTTTTTGGGTCACCCGGTAGAATTTTACACTGAGATTTTTAAAGATTTGAGCCCTATGACTATGTTGTTCGTTGTTCTTCAAATGTCCTTGTGAATTGTTTTGAATTGAATTAAATTGTGAATTGTCCTTGTGAATTGTGAATCGTTTCCATGAAGAACCGTACTTGCAAATGCAAGATAGAAATGCTCGCCGCACATTGGCCGAATTTCGCTGCAGTAATCATCAGCTAGAAATAGAAGTTGGTAGACACAAAGGTGTGCCAGAAAAGGACAGGATATGTCGGCGATGCAATCTGGATTGTATTGAGAACGAAGAACATTTTTTGTTGACATGCAATGCATATAATGAACCTCGTAATAAACTCTTGCTACTTTTTCGGGAACTGGTCCCTAATTTTGAGAACTTATCGCCACACGAGAAATTTATATTTATGATGTCAAATGAAAACTTTGGCCTGATTAAAGAGATTGCCACCTTCCTTAAAAGTGCTTTCGTATTACGTGAACAGTCATAAATTGTTATTAGTAGGTAGATCATTTGTTCATTCTGTGTTCGTGTTGTTATTAAATAAGATGATGCTAGCAAAATGGCCCAAAAATTTAAGGAACTGCCTACCAGCACCGGACCTTAGTTTCTTATAAAAAAAAAATGAGTGTATTTCAAGAAATGTTCGACCTACCTTGATCTGCGAGTACCCAGCTACCTTGAATAACCAATGATACCAGAACAAAATGATAACAACGATCCATGATAAATCTTTACGTTGCTCGTTGCTGAATTTAAAATGAATAATAAATCAGTTAATTTATTGCTTCAGACCTCGCCTCAGAGGATTCTATAGTCTGCTACGAACGATCTCAGAATCTACTGCTTCAACAAGGACTGCGTGACTCCAAGTTACAAGCAAAGTAAACTTTTTCGCATTTTCTCGACAAATGCTCTCTTGAAATATGTCTCTGCAGTGGTTCGAATAAGTTCTTATACTTTTTGGTGACACATGAAACGAACAATATCCTAAACTTGGTTTTCCTGTTCAGTAGACGGCTCGAATGACAGTCTGTAATTACACCTGTTTGACGTCAGAAAATAGGCCATGGTACAATACCAATAAATCCGTTCAACAACTCTGTTAGGGAGGTCATTCCTCACCAATTCAACATTTTTGTTCTGAGGAAGAAAAGCTTTGAGCTTTAAGCGATAGTGCACCAAGTTGGTATCAGCGTTTGGTTTAAATCGTTGGGTATCTAACAGAATAGATTGTTAATTGCTGTTGTTGGGTATCTAACAGGATAGATCATGCAATGCATATAATGAACCTCGTAATAAACTCTTGCTAATTTTTCGGGAACTGGTCCCTAATTTTGAGAACTTAGCGCCACACGAGAAATTTATATTCATAATATAAAATGAAAATTTTGGCCTGATTAAAGAGATTGCCCCATTGCTTTCGTATTACGTGAACAGTCATAAGTTGTTATTAGTAGGTAGATCATTTGTTTATTCTTTGTTCGTGTTGTTATTAAATAAGATGATGCTCTTGTATGTAGCTATCTTTTTAGATAAATGAAATGAAATGTTGGGTACTGTACCGTACTCAGGGCACCATTGATTTTCACAACGTCAGAAAAATTTGCAAAAATCTGCCATAATCGGACAGAAATCCGCCTCAATTCGGGCAAAATTTTCTCAAACATTGGATTTTTTGTCGGGCAGCCCGCCCCCAAATTTTATCTCCCCCTACGCCCATGGTTTTTGGCCAACACATTATCCACATCTTTCCCTCATTTCATGAAAATCTAAGACCGTTGGTGTTGGTGTTAGCCAATGTGCAGACTCTACAGTCAGTCAGCGCAGGCTAGTTGGTGTTGGATCCACAAAACTGTAGCTGTGCGGCTTTCATGTCAAACCAAACATTTCCTCTGACATTTGATTTGGAATGCCAAGGAACGCAAAATGGACTGACATTGGCGAGTTGTTAGTTTGACATGGCTAGTTGTTAATTTGACATGGTGTGTGTTACGCTAGCTACGTCACAGACCACAATGGCAGAGGGATTTCGTCTGTGTATACAATTTTTTACCTTTCAACTAACGACCAACCCTGAGTATTTTGAAATGTATGTTGTCCCATAACAAAGTATTCCTGTTTGAAAAATCACCAAATTTGATTTCATGGCCGATCTTCAAATTTCTTTTTTTGGCAAGTAGATAAAAGACCAATATATTTTTCAAGTACAATTTTTCAACTTTCAACAAACGACCAACTCTGAACCCTGAGTATTTTGTAATGTATGGTGTCCCAGAACAAAGTACTCCTGCTTGAAATACATGGCCGATCTTCAAATTTATTTTTTGGCAAGTAGATAAAAGACCAATCTATTTTCCCAGTACAATTTTTCAACTTTCAACAAACGACCAACCCTGAACCCTGAGTATTTTGAAATGTATGGTGTCCCATAACAAAGTACTCCTGTTTGAAAAATCACCAAACTTGATTACATGACCGATCTTCAAATTTCTTTTTTGGCAAGTAGATAAAAGACCAATATATTTTCCAAGTACAATTTTTCAACTTTCAACAAACGACCAACCCTGAACCCTGAGTATTTTGAAATGTATGGTGTCCTATAACAAAGTACTCCTGTTTGAAAAATCACCAAAATTGAATAAATGGCCGATCTTCAAATTTCTTTCTTGGCACGTAGATCAAAGACCAATCTATTTTCCCAGTACAATTTTTAAACTTTCAACAAACGACCAACCCTGAACCCTGAGTATTTTGAAATGTATGGTGTCCCAGAACAAAGTACTCCTGTTTGAAAGATCACCAAAATTGACTATATGGCCGATCTTCAAATTTCTTTTTTGGCAAGTAGATCAAAGACCAATCTATTTTCCCATGTATAGTTGATCTTGTGACTGCTTTTGAAATTAGCAAATCCAGCTCTTTTAGGGCTACTTGGTTTTGAAGCATACTGCACAAATTAATAACAAAAATATATTTTACTGTTGAATTCCTAGCTTTGTACTATGACGTATTTTTTCTTTTTCGTATATCCTTTTGAATTTTAATTTACGGCCCAAGCTAGATAAGCTCCGTTTTTCTTAGGTCGTGTAGAATACATACATTTTTATCTTACATTGTATTAGGCTGTTGTATTCTGCGAATAAAATTGAATTGAGTTGAATTGAAAAAAGCATTGATGATTATTAGACTGATTACATTTGCAATCAACATCATCAAATGTTTGCAGTCATCAACAAACATTGGCAAACACCTACGTATTTTAGGGGCCAGTCATATATCGATTTCGTCCCCGCTTAGCGTCATTTCGACGCTAACTTTCAGACCCTCCAACAACAACAACAACAACAATAACAACAACAACAACAACAACAACAACTTTCTTTGAGAAACCTTTGGATTTAGGCCATTCGAAAAACTAGAGCTGGCGCTGGAAACGGCTCTCCGGTAAGGAATTTCCTTCTCAGGACGTTACCCTCACTTTGTAATCTATGATATGAAAATTGATGTAAAAAAAAACTTTTAGCGTCATGGCTGTTCAATAAACTTCCTTTATAACTGAGATTGAGGATTATTGACCAATCTTCACAATGTGTCCCATGTATTTCTATCATGACCTGCCAAAAAGTGGATTCTTGCTTGGAGCACCCTGCTGTCATCCTCATCACAGAAAGCTTTTTCAACGACTTTTCGGTCCCAGAAATTAAAACATTTTCTCCACCCCTGCGAAAATTGTCATTCTTTCATAAATATGCTGTTATCTTATCACCCAATGGTCCTTTACAATATTAATTGATACCGATAATCAAAAACCTGTCAACAAAATATGTATGAAAACAGTTTCTAAGTCCTCTGTGAAGGAGATATAGAGGCGTGTGGCTCGTGATTGATACAAACAGGTGACAGACAAACATTACTGGTTCCACAATACAACCATCAGTATTTAAACTATTGATAACAATTCGAATTTACGTTTGAAAAATTGAATAAAATGATGCATTTATAGCGTGTATTGCTTCGACCTGTACAAATGCTAATAGATTCTATACCACAACGCCTAAACAATATACCATTAAGGCAAGTTGATGATCAATTCCAAAGGTATTGTAGCGAAAAAGGGAGTTTGTTGTGGTTTTAAAACTGGAATGTTTACTTCATATGGAAGATGCAAAAGAACGTATAACATATGAAGCCACAGCTAAAGAGTTATAAAAGGAGTTTAAAGAAAGGAGATGCCATCATGGCAAGTTAATGATCAATTCCAAAGGTATTGTAGCGAAAAAGGGAGTTTGTTGTGGTTTTAGAACTGGAATGTTTACTCCATATGGAAGATACAAAAGAATGTATAACCTATGAAGCCAAAGCTAAAGAGTTATAAAAGGAGTTTAAAGAAAGGAGATGCCATCAAGGCAAGTTAATGATCAATTCCAAAGGTATTGTAGCGAAAAAGGGAGTTTGTTGTGGTTTTAAAACTGGAATGTTTACTTCATATGGAAGATGCAAAAGAACGTATAACATATGAAGCCACAACTAAAGAGTTATAAAAGGAGTTTAAAGAAAGGAGATGCCATCAAGGCAAGTTAATGATCAATTCCAAAGGTATTGTAGCGAAAAAGGGAGTTTGTTGTGGTTTTAAAACTGGAATGTTTACTTCATATGGAAGATGCAAAAGAATGTATAACCTATGAAGCCACAGCTAAAGAGTTATAAAAGGAGTTTGAAGAAAAGTTAAGTCAAATCAATGATCAATTCGATAGGTATCGTAGCGAAATAAGGAGTTTGTTGTGGTTTTAAAAGAAGAGTTTTTCCTTGATGTGGAAGCTGCAGAAAAGGTTTCAAGCAAAAGATCACGCGGTTTTAGAATTATAAACACAAATCAGAAGATACCCAAAGCAAGCAAGGCTAGATGAAGATCACTTTCATCTCAAAGGTATTTAAGACAACAGAGACGTGTTTGTTGTGGTTTGATAAATAAACTGTTCCTTGATTTCGACAGCTTTAAAGAAGGTATAACTTTTCAAGTAATAGATGTCAAAATTGAAGGGTTATAAAAGCACTTTGGAATATACTATTATTATTGGTCACTATCAACGAGAACTGGTGTCACACCATTGTTTGATGAAACCATTCGTTCTTGTGAAGAGAGATGTTAAACTGTTGTCTTGAATGAGTGGATAGTGGATAGTATTGTCGCAGAACTGTTACTGGGGTGTAGAATGCTCCTGTCAGGATTGGCAAGGCTGTTAAGAAGTACTTCAAGCGGTCGACTTTCTGTGCAAACACCACACTGTAATGTGTTACTTTCAATTAGTGATGCTCTTTGAGAAAACGGCATTAAGTTTCGAAGCAGAGTATCACGAATCAGGATTTTAGTGCAAATATTCAATGGACTTATCAGTCGTATATCTGCAAAGAATTATTAATAACGGGAAGTCTCACGGTAAATGAAACCCAAATTGATGTTTTGAAGCAGAGAATTTGAGTTTACAAGCAAAGAATTTGAGTTTACAACCAACCATTCGATTGATAAAACTGTTTATATCACATGATTGTGAATTCACATCATTCATTAACAAATATCAACAACAATTTTCATCTCAAATATATCCGCAGTTCATTTGTACACAAAATTTATTCGCTGAACCTTTTTTTGAATCAAGGTAGAAGCATGAGTATTTTGAACAAGAGCATGATCTCAAAGGTATACCTCTGATGAGCTGACGATAACATCACCACGAGGGAAACAATATAGTGCGAAAGAGAAAATTCTGTCGCTGAGAATTCTAGTGGCAAAAGGATATTTTGAATACGTATGACAAAATAATTGCTCTGATAGAATACAGCGCAGTGCTGAAGAAAACATTTTATGGCAGAGAATATCTATGCTGATGAGAAATTTTGGTTACCTGTAACAAATGTATTGCTCTGAAGTAACACGGTAAAGTACTGAAGGAAACATTTTATAGCAGAGACGTTTTATGCCGATTAAAACATTGGTTACGTTTAACAAATATCAAGTTAATTAGAGCGCATCAGTAAAGGTTTTTGGTCGATACGAGGAAGCATAATGCTATTGGAAATAACCACTGAATAATCGTTGTGGAGGAGTTCTGCAGGGTAGGAGGACGTCAAATGTTATAAGTGTGGTAGAATGAGACGTGGAAAGCCTCGAAAACCAAGCGAGGATTCATTTACTTCAGTGACCTCGATGTCATCTGCTTCAACAATTTCAGTTTTAAGCGTGGAAACTAAGAAAAAGAAACGAAGATTCTTTGGTATGGGGCAGAAAAACGCAAAGGAAAGCAGCAAGATTGGATCCCTGAAGAACAGCCCTGTGACACATAAGGCTAAACCTGGCAGCAGCAAAGATGCGGACAATGAACTTGGTCCTGAGTTTGTTGAAGTGCTGAATAGCGATGAAGAGACAGGTGAAACGATGAAAGGGAAAAGGAGCGACAAGGAAGAGGGTGGGGGGAAAGATACAGGATTCTTTTCTAAAGTGAAGGAGAAATTAGACACGCTTATTGCAGATTCAAGTTCTGACGATGAATATGATAAAGTAGAGGAGAATAACAAGGAACAGAAGAGAAAGCAAGTATCAGAGGATCTGACCAAAAAGTTCCAGTCCCTTCTTGAAAAATCGAGTTCTGATGATAACTATGACGAAGTCGAGGGAACCGATACGCCAACGCTCAAACGAGAAAGAGCTTTGGCTAATTGGGAAAGAATCTTTTCGAAGATGCTTGATATATATGATTTTCATGCAAGTGATTCGGACGAAAAAAATATGGATCAACATGTCATAAAAAATTGGGAAAGACTTGTTTCTCGAATCATTGGTCAAAATGGAAGGACTTTAATGTATGCGGCACTTAGGGACTCAAACATTGCAGAAGAAAGTACGAATAGGCGAGCGTTGGGCAACTGGAAACAAATTGTGTCGAAACTAATTGGTGAAACGGGGCACCATCAAATGATCAAGGCACTTGCAAAGAAAGCTAAGGATTCAAGTAGCATGGACAGTGACAGCACAGATTCTGATTTCAAAACTCATGAAAATGACAAGATACAGAAAATGAAAGTTTTGGCAAATTGGAATAAGTTAGTATCTAAATTATTGAAAACACAAAAGCCATCGATGCTTGAAATATTGCAAAGCAAATTCCACAGTGACAGTGATTATTCTGACAGCGACGCTGACGATAATGAAAGCGAGACTGGCAGTGAAGACAATGTCGATGAGAGTAAGGGTGGGATGAAGAAACTAAGAGCCATTAAAAACTGGCACAAATTGACGTCAGACTTATTACATGATAATAATGAGCCAGGATCCTCAGTGACGAATGCATTAAAATCTCTTAGCAACAATGTCGAAAAGGGTAAGATTTCTAAGAATGGCATTCAAGCACTTAAAAATTGGGAAAGTATTGTTATGAAATTGCTGGAACAAAATCCTACAAATTTACTTTCAATCAAAGAGGCATTGTTGTCGAAGGGTAGTGCAAGGGCACTGAAAAATTGGGAAAAGATGGTATCGAAATTGATCGGAGGAACTAGAGATGATTCTCCGTTCAAGGCAATAGCTGGAAAAATTAGAGGCAAAGATAAGGATAGGTATTCAGATGCGAGTGACAGTGAAAGAAACGACAGCGAGTCATCTTTCGAAAGCTCTTCTGGAGAGGAAGTATTGTCGAAAAGCCTTGTTGCTTTTAAAAATTGGAGGAATTTAGTTAATAGATTACTCAAGGCGCATGAGGTTACAAAGCCATCAATCAGAGGTGTGCTAAAAGCAAAGAAAGATGAGCTAGGGAAGAAAATTAGAGACAAAAGTGGAGCCTTAAAATACAATCGCTCTGATACCAGCAAAAGTGAGGAGCAAATGCCAAAAAGCCTTGCAGCTCTAAGAAATTGGAGAATGTTGGCTGATAAACTCGTTCAAAGACATAGACCATCAGTTAGAGATATGCTGAAAGCAAAACAGAATGAAATGAAGGGAAAAATGAGAAAGGAGAATGATTCAGATAGCGAAGAGGAGAGCAATAGCGTGGAGCAAATGCCAAAAAGCCTTGCAGCTCTAAGAAATTGGAGAATGTTGGCTGATAAACTCGTTCAAAGACATAGACCGTCAGTTAGAGATTTGCTGAAAGCAAAACAGAATGAAATGGAGAGAACGTTCAGAGACAAGAACGATTCAGATAGCTCAGCGTGGAGCGATAGTGAGGAGCAAATGCCAAAAAGCCTTGCAGCTCTAAGAAATTGGAGAATGCTAGCTGATAAACTCGTTCAAAGACATAGACCGTCAGTTAGAGATATGATGAAAGCAAAACAGAATGAAATGAAGGGAAAATTGAGAAAGGAGAATGATTCAGATAGCGAAGAGGAAAGCAATAGCGTGGAGCAAATGCCAAAAAGCCTTGCAGCTCTAAGAAATTGGAGAATGCTAGCTGATAAACTCGCTCAAAGACATAGACCGCCAGTTAGAGATATGCTGAAAGCAAAACAGAATGAAATGAAGGGAAAATTGAGAAAGGAGAATGATTCAGATAGCGAAGAGGAGAGCAATAGCGTGGAGCAAATGCCAAAAAGCCTTGCAGTTCTAAGAAATTGGAGAACGCTAACTGATAAAGTCGTTCAAAGACATAGACCATCAGTTAGAGACACGCTGAAAGCAAAACAGAATGAAATGGAGAGAACGTTCAGAGACAAGCAGGATTCAGATAGCTCAGAGTGGAGCGACAGTGAAAGCTTTTCTGAAGATGAGCAAATGTCCAAAAGCCTTGCAGCTCTAAGAAATTGGAGAAAACTGACTGACAAACTCGTTAAAAAGAATAAGAGGCTATCAATCAAGGACAGGCTAAAAGCAAAGAAAGATTACTTACAGAGAGAAATAAAAAACAAGAGGGCAGCTGGGAAAGGAAATTCAGGCAGCTCTGAGAGCAGCGATAGTGAAAGCCTTTTAGGTAACGAACAAAAGTCAAGAAGTCTTAGGGCTTTGAAGAACTGGAGGACTCTGACTGACAAGGCTGTTAAAAATGAAGCAAGGCCATCTTTAAAAGCAAAGCTTAAATCGAAGAAAGATGAGGCGGAGAGACGACTGCGCGCTAAAATGGGTGGTACTAATGAGAACAAGGATGACTCCGAAATATCTACTACTGACGGTTCCAAAGACGAAAGGCAAGGGACTAAGACAAGAGCAATGAAGAACTGGGAGAGGATTTTAAGTAAAGCAACGTTGAAGACTGAGAGGGAAGTACCATCGGTTTCTGACGTATTAAAAGGCAAGGCGAAGACATCGAAAGAGAAGCTAAGAAAGCAGAGAGATGATTCTGATGAAGAAATTGCTAGACTATTTCCCAAGACATCGAGTGTCAAAGGGGATATCTGTCATTCATGTCAAAATGATTGGGAATTCCCTATTCTGTTATCGTGTTCTCATACATTTTGCAGAGACTGTATAACTGAGTTGATCGACCGTGGTAGCGGGTCAACTTTCAATTGTCCTGCCTGCGGAGCATACATCAAACTTTCAGACCATGATGAGGAGCTTTTCTGCCCTAATTTCATCGTGTTGAAGAAGGTCTTGAAAAAGAAGACTGGGAAGAAAGGTTGCTTAAAATGTGGGAAAGAGAAGGATGCCACTTGTGTCTGTGAGCAATGCGGGGAACTTTATTGCGCGGAATGTGCGGGCAAACACATAACGCAGACATACTTCAAAGATCACACTTTCAAGGATATTTCTTCTGTTGAGGATTTAAAGAGTTTAAAGAAGACTTATTTTTGTTTGAAGCATCGCCAGGAAGAGCTAAGGGCTTATTGCTTAACCTGTGAGATATCCGTTTGTAGCAAATGCGCCAAAAAGAACCATGCAGGGCCTAAGCATGATTGCGGATTGATAGAAGAGGCTGCGGAGGCTGGAAGAAAGACTTTGAAGAAGAATTCAAAGAAATTCGATGATAACTCTAATTTAGAATCAGAGTTGGAAAGCATTGAAAAGATGCAAAAGGGCTTGGATAAGGAATTACTAGAAATGAAAACTGAAATAAGTACGAGCATCGAATCGATGATATCAAAGCTGCGAGAACGTGAAGCCCAGTTGTACGAAGATGCAGAAATCAAACATCAGGTTATCAATGACGCGCTGTTAGAGCGAAGAGACAACATAACAACAGCCATGCAACAAAAGGACAACATGAAAGAATTTATCAGTGAACTGCATAAGCACAAGAACGAGGTTGAAATGCTGCAAATGAGGTCAACTATACGTTCAAGGATGGG
This sequence comes from Aurelia coerulea, assembly GCA_039566865.1. Taxonomy (NCBI): domain Eukaryota; kingdom Metazoa; phylum Cnidaria; class Scyphozoa; order Semaeostomeae; family Ulmaridae; genus Aurelia; species Aurelia coerulea. The sequence goes on along the minus strand of CM076948.1, from coordinate 25,291,813 downwards.
GGAGCTGGTTGACATAGAAACAGAAAGTGGCATTGTTATTGATTATGATTTTATTTTTAATTCGAATGGGAGAAATATAGAGAAGGAAATTGATAAACATGGGACTATCTCTGTGCGGGATCGTGGCAGCGGGGCGCAAATTCTCATTGAAGCCTACGACGAAGAAGGGCCTATCGATGAACAAGATTACGAAAATTATCATCAGGATCCTGGGGAGAGACGGGGTTCGGAAAACGAATATCTTGAGCCTGTGAAATCTTCATGGTCACCTACAGGAGGCCGAACGGAATCTGACGTTGATAATCAGCCTGCAAGGGGGAAAGAAGATAATGACTCTGAAAAAGGCCGCGGGAAGAGTCATGGAAAACATCGGCCTAAAAAAAGTAGAAAGAAAGAAGGAACAAACGACAACAACAACAAAGAAGATTTAGACAAACATGTAACTAAGCAACAAACTTACGAATTCGAAGGTTCACGGGCGCCTCCTTATGAAGGTTTCGCACAGTTGACATCAGAAAGAGGCGAACACGTCAGCATGTTGAAATACGGTGTGAAGAATTTTAAGGATGAGACTTGTGATGTTCAGTTGAAAATGATCTGCCCTGATAAAAGCATCGTTTCAGCACATGTGGCAGAGAATGCCGATGGAGGATTCACCTTTTTCTTCTGTCCTGAAATAAAACGAGATTTCAATTGCTTTATAACGATTGGAGGAAAGAAATTTAAAAAAGAGTACAGGATTTTGAACTTTTATGGTGATTTTCAAGGGATGCGTAGCAAGGAGATTGATTTGGCATGTAGGGCAATGAGTTTGCTAAGATGGCATGTCACACCTGGGTTAATTGAAAATAAGCGTGGAAAAATCAAGCGTTCGAGAAAGTTTCTGAAAATTCTTGGAAGCAAACGATAGCGTAAAGTAGAACGTATAACGAATAGTAGTAATAATAAGCGAGTGGTAATAAAGGTTGACGTTGTCCAGTACAACAAACGTTCTTTAAATTGGTGTAAGAAGGTGGATGTAAAATTCTATTACCTATTTCTTTTCACTGAATGTCTTGGAAGAAACTTTGGCTACTTTGCTATATTTCTACCGTTGCACTTTCCAGAAATCTTGAATGTTTGTGGAAACTGCAGCGTATTTCACATTTCAACTCATCTGAGGATGTGATGTCATCAAATGTCTAAATCGTAAACCAGAACAATGACAGAATTTTGCTTGATACCATATTGTAGACATTCATAAACTACGGTTTTCTTGAAAATTATTTCATCTTGCGGAAAACGATCAGAAATTACGGTGGTTTTAGCATTTTTTCAAAATTTGTCTTGAATTCTTAAAAAAGAAGAAAAACACTATTATCTTTGAAAATATTGAAGATAAAAGTCCAACGGTAGAATTATAGCGAAATAGCTAAAGTTTCTTTGAGCAATTCAGTTCAAAGAAATAGGTTATAGAATTTTGCAAAAACCTTTATAACGATTTGGAACCACTGCAGTGCTATAGTGCTTATTGCGCCGAGGAAATGTGAGAGAGGAGAAGTAGGAGAGGTGATAACAGTATTCTGGGTTTCCTCTCGGTTCTCATCTCCTTCGGTGCGACAGTCGCATTTACCCTAGACTTATGACGATGAGTCTCTTGATTCCCTGTGCTCTTTGACTTCTTGATGGCGCATCAGTCAACAGAGACTGATAATATTACTCTGAAAAAGTTGACCCTATTTAGGCCTAATATGCTGGGATTCCTAGCATACCAATCAGAGCGAGATTTGGCGAAGAACAATTTTCGAGCCTTCAATTCGATTGACGCAGTTACTAAATTTGAAGGAAGTTGCTGCAGCAGTTACTTGAAGATTTCTCTGGTTCTTCTCATCTTAAAAACATGGAAATTGCAGCATTAAAAGACTTATTTTGCACTCACCAGGTAAAGTGAACTTTCTTCTTCAGATGAATACCAAGTTTTGATGATTAAGTGTCTGCTTACCGTGGTTTCAGTCGCATTTCCTTTCTGATGAGTGACCGTTGAACAGAGCCGAAGCAGTCGTTCGATCCAGATTCGATCAATCGAATGCGGAAGATAGGGTCAGGTTTTTAACAGTTTCATTATGAGTCCCTGTGAGCAAGGTATCGCAGGGATACAAGGGACTCATCGTCATAAGTCTAGCATTTACCCACTTACCACATTGTATTCCAAATACGCATGGATTTTTTTAGAAAAAAGTTATTATAAGAACCTCAACTTTCAGGTGACTAAAAAACAAAAATCCTGTGGAACTTGGACAAGAAATCCAAAGAATATTTTCACTTCGTTGCTTGGATTTTATTATTCAAGAGGTCCTTCTTTCTAGAAAGTGGCACGGCTTTGATGTGATGTGTTCACAAGGGCAAAAGATGCAAACAATAAGAGTTAGATGAAACGGCAAATTCTTAGTTACTAACAAAGAATGGAATTTACTGGCGTTTACAAATTAACAACTTGGAACAGGAATTAACTGTCTGCACAATTTCAAAAGGAATGTAACTGAATTTTAACAATGTATAAATGACGCCCTCCCAGGGAAATCAAAGTTCCCTTGCTCCCCAGTTGCTGTTCTATTTGTTCATTTGTCCTCTGTAAGTGTGGACTTGCGCCAAGTCTCGTTCTTGATCAATAAATACGGGAGGGGAAATGAGTACAGGGGGGGGGGATTAAGGAAGAAAGGGAAGAGAAAGGGGAAGGAGAGCGCTCCCTCCCTTTCTTTCTTCCCTTCTCTTCCCTTTCTTTCTTCCTTTCCCCTCCTGTACTCCCTCTGCCCTCCTGTATTGATGAAGAGCGAGACTTGGCGCAAGTCCACTGTAAGTGCTGATTTCCCCTAAGACGAATTTTCCGAGAGGAAGGCATTTTACACAAATGAGTTTATCATGAGTAACTTTTTATTCAAATTCAAAGCGAAATTTGCTCTCGTAAACAGTAGAATTCCAGTTCGCTCGGAAAACTCGACTGTTCCCTGAACACATGATTTTTCAAAACAATTCCCTGACTATTTCTACGGTAGTTATGTTCCCTTGCTCGCAGCTTAATAATTCCAATTATTCTCTGCTCCCAATTATTCTCTGCTCCCTGGAAGGGCGTCATAAATGAAACGAATCCAAAGGCAGGATTCTAATAGCCTGTGTTCCAGCATAGTCACTGTGACTATGGTTCCAGACCACTTGAGAAGGAAAGTGGTCTGTGTAACCAAGCACTAATCCGTGTTCACAAATTTTCTTCGGAATCTGAAGAAAATTAATATATGCAACTAATAATTCGCATAATCACTATTTGTTTTGCTATCAAAAGAAAAAGCCTGTCTCATGTGAAGAACTCACATTACAATACAAAGAATAGAAAATTTCAATGTCTGCTAATCCTATCGACGTTTTACGATGAAAGAATAGGAGATTTGAATGCCTGCTAATCCTCCGTGCAAAGTGATTCTTTTGGTGCAAAGTGGTTTGTTTCAAACACACATGTTCACAAAGACATCCGTTGTGTTGATCACTGACTTCATTGCAGCCAATCAGACCCGTGAAAGAATGCCCTTAATTATTTCGCAATTCAATTCATCGTCTGAACACGGATTAGTGCTTGGTTACACAGACCACTTTCCTTTGCAAGTGGTCTGGAACACAGGCTGGATTCTAAATGTAATAGATATTGAAAGAGTTGCATAAATCAATAGAAAGGTCATGTGTTAGATAATTTTAGACAAAGTTTGCGAACTTTTAATCCACCTTGCCATGACAATTTCCACCTATTAAATTATCAACAAGGTGAAAAGTAGCTGACTTAAGAACAAATTTAAAGGCAGAAACACCGCAACACGACAAAAAACAACAGCAAATACGATTAATTTAATTTTTGCCAATATTTCGTCCTGCCATGCAGGACTTCTTCAGGGCTGTAATGTGACAGTTACGTTTCTAGATAAGAGACCACCAAGTTGAGAAATTGTTGATGTTTAGCCTAGGCTTGTTTACAAAAATAAGAAATATTCGTGGCGGCAAGATTTTTCTTATCGAGATGATCGAAGCGAAAAACAATATTCCGTTGAAGAGACCAGCAAAATTTATGAAAATATATACACAAATTTGGGAAAAAATTGCTTGCATTAGCCAATAAGGATATAATAGATATTGAAAGAGTTGCATAAATCAATAGAAAGGTCATGTTTTTAATCCACCTTGATGACAATTTCCACCTATTAAATTATCAACAAGGTGAAAATTGAAAATTTTTCCGAAAAGACAGAATTCGTCGTTTTAAAGATAGGGCCTAATTACAATTTAACTACCGGTAAAGCCAATCAAACACTGTAAGGCTGAGCTACATCATTCATAAACAAATTCGTTCATTTGGACACTATAGCACGCATGGTTTTTATGACGGACAACGTAAAACGAAAGTTTGCATGAAGAGGAGCATTAATTCCCAAAATGATATTCCGTAGCCCACGAGAAATAGATAAAAATAGTTCGCATGCAGCAATCGTTGTTAAGTCAAAACAAATCCAGTCCAACACGTGCAAACAACAGCCAAAATGGAATTCCCGAAGGGCATGACCGAAGAAACGTTTTTAGAAAACTAGGAGAAAGGAAACTAAGGAAAAAACTCCCAAAATATTTCTTACAGCAACAATATTCCATATACACAAAATAAGGACGGCTCACACAGAAATGTACTCGCTCTCTGCCGGAGAAAATTAGAAAAACCTTTCTGGACGCTGCTACCATTCCCCGGGCCTAGCCTATGAAATAAAGTTGCCTTAAAAGACGTTTTGTTTTTGGTAGCAGGAAAAAACTTCATAACCCAAACCTGGAAAATGACAATTGCCATAGCAACATTGGCAGCAAGTTAGAATAAACACGAAGCCTCTAAAAATTGAGTGAAAAATTCGCACTCTTGGTGGAAGAAAAAGTTCATTGGATTCGGAAAAAATATTGCAGGTACTTTTAGCCTAGGGGGAGTTTAAGGGAAACAGAAAAATGAACCATCGTTCCCTGTCCAAGCAGTGATGATGGAGCCAGCTGCAAAATATAGGACTTGTAGAAACTTTAAAACATGCTTTCATTAAAAAACTATCAAGATGTACAGCGTTAATTTGAAATTTGAATATGTACAGCGATTTGAAAAGGAGAAGTAACACGTGATTGGTTAGATATGATGGCTACGCAGAGGTTATATGGGTTAGGTTTATAACGGTTATGTAATGTATGTAGTAAAATGATGATGATGCTAATCAAAATAATGCTGATGGTGATAATAATAATAATATGATGATGATAATAATAATAATAATAATAATAATAATAATAATAATAATGATAATAATAATAATAATCTCATTTGAGTTTCGTATCAAAGCCATGGATGACGTCATCATGATTGATGTGGTAGACCATTGTTTTCAGTAATTAATTTTAAGTGGGCTTAAAGGATTTCTAGCTATTTAAAGCTAATTTAGACCCACTATGCAAGCCGCATCCAGGCATGGGGCGCCTAGTTTAACGTCCCTTCCGAAGGACGACGAAGTGAGTTGCAAGGTCACCCAAGCATAGGTTCCAAATCTTTAAAAAGGCTGGTGTAAAATTCAGTTACTTATTTCTTTGAACTGAATGATTTCAAAGAAACTTCAGCTATTTCTCTGTAATTCTACCGTTGGACTTTTCTGAAATCTTCAATATTTTCAGAATTAGAGTGCTTTTCTTCTCTTTCAAGAATTCAAGAAAAATTTTCAAAAAAAACTTAAAACCATCGTAATTTCTAAGCTGTTTGAAGCAACATGAAATAATTTCAAAGAAAACCATAGTTTATGGATGTCTACAATATGGTATCAAGCAAAAGTCTGTCACGCATCTGGTTTATGATTTAGAAATTTGATTACGCCACACCTTCAATAGAGTTAAAATGTAGCATACGCTGAAATTTCGAAAAATATTGAAAATTTCTGAAAATTCCAACGGTAGAATTAAAGGTAAGTAACTAAAGTTTGTTTCAAGCCACTCAATCAGAAGAAATAGATCACAGAATTTTACACCCACCTTTTTAAGTCGAGTTAAAAATTTGGAAGCTATGCTGGTCACCCATCCGTAGTGTGACCTCAGTCGACCGAGCTTAACTTCAGTCACCTGACAGAAACTATATAAGCCGCTCAGCCACACACCCCATAACGCCCTCTTACCAGTATCTTTAAAAAGGTTCGTGTAAAATTATATGGACTATTCATTTTAACTGAACGGCGTCAATGAAACCTTTCCTATTTCGTTATAATCCTACCGTCGGGCTTTTCTTAACGTCTGCAACGTTTTCAGACTTATGTTTTATTCTTTTTTAAAAATTCAAGAAAAATTTTGCAAAAAAAATTAAAAACCATCGTAATTCATCAATTTTTGAGGAATCACAGGATAATTTTCATGACAGACTTAGTTTACGAAAACAAGGAAAGAATTTGTAACACAATAGCACGAGTTGCTTTTTTTGAATCCTGAATTCAAAGCGATTAGCGACTGCAGACAAAGGAAATTCTCTCAACCATAAATTCAAAACAAGCAAAGCCGCAAAAGTTCCTCTGAAAACCAGGTAGCTAGCGCGCTCGTTGTTCATCCCAAAAATTGTTTTTAAGAGCAAACATGGGCATAAATCGAAAGAAGAACGATCTATCGACACATCTAACACGGGCATTTCATTTCTCTGGTTCAGAAGCTGAGCAGTAAGTGTTTTAATTACACCCAAAAAGGAAGAGAATTGAATCGCCTCCCAGTCAGCTTTTGAACCAAACATATGAAATGCCTGAGACAGATATGTAGATATATCCTTTTTCTTTCGATCTATGCTCATGTTTGCTCTTAAAAACAATTTTTGGAATGCACAAGGATCGCGATAGCTACCTGGATTTCAAAGAAACTTTTGCGGCTTTGTTTGTTTTGATTTACTGGTTGAGAGAATTTCCTTTGTCTGTGATCGATAATCGCTTTGAATTGCGGTGTCAATGAAAACCATTTCGTGCGAAATCTGTCCTTGTTGTTTACAAAGCTATGAAGCTATGAAGACAGACAGTATGGTATTAAGCAAAAGTCTTTCACTCTTCTGGTTCACGATTTATACATTTGATGACGCCACATCCTCAGAAGAGTTGAAATATGAAATACGCTGTAGAATTATAGCAAAATAGCTAAAGTTTTTTTTAAGCCATTCAATTAAACGAAATAGGTCATAGAATTTTACACACACCATATTACACCCATTAAATTATTTAAGGAACCTATGCTTGTTGCCACACTCTTAGCAATATCGTTAGACAGCGTGAATTGAGCTTCAAATGTAAAATACGGTAACCCTAAGAACCTCATAATCTATGTAGATAACGCACAACTTCTTGGAATCAAAGTTCATACGTACACTTTATATATTTATAAGAAATTAAGAATTTGAGCCAGAAAAAATTTTTACTTTGACTTTTAAAAGTTCGTCTTCTTGATGTGTATTGCTTTTCTCTTTATGTTCAATTTTATGTATTTTAAACAGATCTGTTTTAGACAGATTCAAACAGTGCTGTTACCCTTAATTGATAACAGCACATTGTTGCTAAACAAGTTTAACCTGTATAGATATGCTGATATTATTATCAACAGAAAGTTTCTAAAGTGTCAAATTTTGAGCACTGAGACTTTCTTAGCTATTAGTTTCTATAACGATCTTTTATTTTTACTTCCTGTTCCCTCGAAAACATTTTAAAACGAACTTTTAATCTTTTCCAACGTTTAGACACCAATCAAGTACATTCCCATTGATAGCATGGGCAATTATGATTAATGCACCGTTGATGTGGCCTATATTATGATCATAATTTTATCCATACTCACTGTGTGTTGTTTCTCTTCCACGGGATTGCGAGTAAAGTTTGATCATGTTACTATTCCGTCATTCTTCTCGAATGCCGCCATCTCGAATGCCACCATCTCCAATGCCACCATCTCCAATGCCACCATCTCCAATGCCACCATCTCCAATGCCACCAGCCACCATCTCCAATGCCACCATCTCCAATGCCACCATCTCCAATGCCACCATCTCCAATGCCACCAGGAGAAGCTTGAAATGAGAACGTATCGCTGCGTAGGAGCTCCAACGGTTTCAGCTGTCTTTGAATAATGGCGGCACTCGATCCTCGTTGTGACGGGAGACAGAAATCACAGGAACAAGGAAAACATTTCAAATAGTTAGGAAAGTAAACACAAAATGATGATAGTTAAACATCATAATTTTGTTTTTCAATTTGGAAGGAAGGTTTCAGCAAATTAGGCCTACAAACCCTGACCGTCCGAAAAATACCGCCGATACCCTAAATAAAAGCGTCGTGACGTGTAACTATCAAAGGTTTATTTTGGAGCCTGAACGCAAGCCTTACTTCTGAAAAACTGATGACTTTGTGAGTAAGAATTCAAATTTTTATAGACCCTTCAAATTAAAATGGAAAATTAACATTAGAAAATGTCTAAAAATCATTCATGAAGTTTTAAATTATCATTCATTAATAGTGCATTTTGAACGCATGTCTGTTTGTTCGTTCTATTTACAACTAATTTCAAAAATTACATCAAAGAAAACTGTAGTACAGTTTTTCTTTCCTTTTATCAGTGAAGAAAGGCACAAAGTTAACCTTGACAATTTCTATGAATCCTTCATTCAGCTGGGGCTCTTCGAATGAACTCCTGTGGAAAAATAATTCAAAACATATGAGATTAAAACCTTTAAAACCCTCTTTCTATTCATTAAAAAGCCACTGCCACCCATGATCCTTTGTGGGCAAACAAGGGCAGATTTTGTAATACAATAGCAACAGTTGCGTTTGATTGACACCTCATTTCAAAGCGATTAGCGATCACAGACAAAGGCAATTCTCTCAACCAGTAATTCAAAACAAACGAAGCCGCAAAAGTTTCCCCGAAACTAGTAGGGCAAACTCTCGCCTTGTGCAAGCGAAGGGTGGTTTTTAAGAGAAGTTATGTGCTTATAACGAAAGAAGAAGGGTAAATCTAAAGTTCTGTCTGGCCGATTTTGGTTATTTGATTCAGGAGCAGTTTTGTAATCGTTTCATTTAAGCCCTAAATATACGAGACTTACAGTGCCTTTTGCTCGGCTTCTGAATCAAATAAACAAAATTCGCCAGACAGAACTTTAGATTTACCCTTCTTCTTTCGTTATAAGCAAACAAGTTCTCTTAAAAACCATCTTTCGCTTGCTCAAGGCGAGAGTCTGCCCTACTAGTTTCGGGGAAACTTTTGCGGCTTTGTTTGTTTTGAATTACTGGTTGAGACAATTTCTTTTGTCTGCAGTCGCTAATCGCTTTGAATTCAGGTGTCAACAAAAGCATCTCATGCTATTGTGTTACAAAATCTGTCCTTGTTTGGGCATGCTACAACTTCAAACTGTCTGAAAATCAAATTTGGCCTAAGCGAAACTACAGATCAACAGTGCTGTGGTTGAACTCATGGATCAGTTCAACTACAGTGCAACTTTTCTATCATTTCAACTACTGCTGTGTGGATCAATGGTTTCCGCCTAGAGTGGTTTCGGATATTATGGGATGTCGGGTATTTTGGGACATTATTCAGTAAATGAAGCTTGGCGGCCTCTGGATGAGAAAGAAACTTGTTAACCTCACTTGGTTCAAGTCTTCATACCTCTTCTGTCATGTTTTGATCGATGTTAGGCCGCTGTAGCATTTTGTGTACTCTCCATATCGCTGATAATGAAGGACATCAGACGAAAGTGATTTCTGGCTGCCATTTTCTTGAGATATCTCAAACATTAACTAGTATACAAACAATAGAAATAGCTTAGTTCCAAAATACCCGACAGTGTTCCATAATGCCCAACTCAACCCGTGTTCATTTTTTTGTCTTGTTTATCAACAACCAACGTTTCAGAATCGGGGCATACTGGTGAAACATTATAGCATGCTTAGGCCTAATTGCTAATACCAAATGTGGCCAAATGTGTCATGAATTATGTTCACAATTAATTTTTTTCCGTTAAGTGTTCCATAATACCCGAAACTACTCTAGGCCAAATTTAATTTTCAGACAGTCTGAAATGTCAGTGTGTCCGCAAAGGACCTTGAGTGACGTTGGCTCTTTAAATACTTGCTCAATTGCACGCCATTTCAAGTCATACATTTTTTTATAATCTTTATGTAAATCTTCAAGAGACGGTTTGTAATTCTCTGTATGTTAAGCCACTACTTAACACAATATGCCAAAACTAACCATTAATTTTTTAGACCTACTTCTGGAAAACGTTGGAAAATGTCAATAAAAAAAACAGGTTTTCAGCACAAACTCAAAATATTCACTTCTTTTTCAGTGCCAAATATGGGAAGGGTGTTATGTCTCATTCACTTTCTGCCCTGATCAACCTCCCGGGACACCCCAGAGCATTTGCTCGTGAAAAATTCCCGCCCCCGGGCATCTAACTGTCAATTTTTCCCGGCCCCCGGGGCATTTGACAATACTAGGTGCTTTTGCTTATAAAGTTACTGGAAATATGCCCGACCCCCGGCATTTGTGCAAGAAATTTTTGTTAACCCCTGGGCTGCCCAGAGGGGGGGGGGGGGTGATGGCAGTTGAATAAGACATCAAATACACTCGTCTTTTATAAGAAACCGTTAAAAAAGAAAGAAATTTTAGTATCCTCTTCCAGTACGACGAGAAACTTTACTGGCAGGAATTAGAGGTGAAACTGAAGTTAAGAACATTTTTCAAAAGTGAATGCCAAGAGCAGATAATAGTATGAAATACCGGGTGAATAAAAAAAAGTCAAAAAGTTTGGCGGGCTGTGGAATAAAACGTACGTGGCCAGCATTCTAAACTAAAATGTTGATCTATCATCAAAGGCTACCTTAGATGTGAAAATGTTGTTTGGTGAAAGCACTCAGAAACTAGAAAAGTTTTGCTAAGGCATTTGTATGAGAACGATAATTCCTATGTTCGTTTTTGGTCCTTGGTTCTTTTTCCTAGTTTATAAAAAAATACAAAACCCTAAAAAAACATTCGATAAAAGAACTGTGCCCAAAATTGCACAATCCTACTTCAAATCCGAAAGCTGAGTTTCTTGTACAAAAGAGAGTGCAGAGGAGGTGGGTGGGAGGCGAGAACAAGTTTAAAAATAAGAAAATGATGCAATACATACTTGTAAATATTGAAAGCAATTTGCCCAACATGTTTGTAGTTCTTGTCAGTTGTCGTAAGCTCCCGAAACTGAAATGAAGAATAACAAGATTGTTGTATAGTCTAAAAATAAATGAGGGTATTCATAAATAAAACCTCGTTGATAAAATGAATTAAATGCAGAGGGGGTAAAGGTTTCAACGGGGTCCTTGTCAGAACTTTCCATTCGATAATTCTTACAGAGGATGGGCATGAATTGAGACGGATTTAGTTGAAAAAATGCAAGGTTATTACAAAAACAGAATGCATTCGGGCAAAGTCGGGCAAAACTTTCGTAAAAATTGACTCTTACCGGGCCGCCCCCCCCCCCAATTATTATACGTATCTTCCCGTACGCCTATATTTGCTTTTAAATCTACCCAAGCTTGAGCATTAGGAGATCTGATCCTGTTTTTGTGGACTCATTTTATAATGAACCGCTTACAAGAAACTCGACTCTCGCATCACCAAAAAATTAAGAACCTCAAAAGAAACTATCGATTTTGATAAAAGAGATCCTTTACACATTCTTACTTTATTTTTACTCGATTCCTCATCATATTACTCGTAATGTATTTGAGTATGTAATTTCTAAACATTGGAAAGGCTTGAAGAAACCCTGTTTCGAAACGTTCGCAGGAATCTTTAAAGAACTCGTAAGAAACTCTGAGTACTCAAACTCTGATACACTCATTTTTTTTATAAGAAACCGCTTATAAGAAACGGTAGGCTCAATTTTTCGAAAGCTAAGAAACAGCCCTACCTGAATTGAAAAAGCTAAGAAATTTTTGTAATTTACAGTTTTAATTTTCCAATCACACTCAACATGTCTTGACACTGTACAGTTATAGCAACTGTTTGGACAATATTTTGAGTGCGAATTATGTTATTTACTTGTTTTGAGATCTTACGAAGTAATTTCGGAGCTCTTTAGACAAAACAAAATTAACTCTACACGTCCAGCATCAAAAGATAAGAAACACCCAAGAAACTTTTGGTAGCAAAATGACACAAAAATTTAAGAAACTGCCTACCATCCCCGGACCTTAGTTTCTTATAAAAAAAATGAGTGTAATTCTCAAACGTTCACTGCTGGCCAAAATTCTTAGTTCTCATAAAAATACGTGCATCCTTTAGATTCTTTGAGTCAAAAATGCGAGTTTCCAATCGCTTTGATCATTCGTTTTGTCAAGTTGTTTATATGCTTTTCATTTAGTGCCATCCCTTGGCCTCGCCGCGAACACGGAAGCAGATCTTTGACTTTTGTTTTCATCAACCCACGTGATCAGGTGTTTTCGTGGGTTCAGAGAAAGTGAAAGTTTATCCAGGACAATGAATAATAAGCTTGCGGTCAAGGTCAACTTCTAATTCAGTTCAGACATACCAGAGTTGGAACTGGAAGAAATTGCTCAGATACCGAACCAATTTACATGAAAAACTCAAAATGAAGCCCAAGAAGCATCGAGTTTATCGCCGGGATTTCGCAGAAATTTCCGAGAAGGAAGAGGAAACGATTGACCGAAGACTAGATGAAGATGATAACCGAGAACTGGAGAGAAGCCTTTCCTCGGTCGATGAGCTTGAAGATTTTGAAAAACACGACAGCAATGATTTGGTTTATCGCGAGTATGAACCTCTGATGCTTCCAGATCTTTCTCAATACCAAAGATTCGACAGACTTGGGGAGTTCAGTTGGAAAACAGGCAGACCAAAGCATTGGAGATCACTTCTAGACAGTATCGTTTGTGTTTTGCAGACATCTTTTGTGGCGGGGGTAATCCTTGGCCTAATGTTGACAATCGTCATCTATTTGGATATAAATTTAGCAGATATATGTTACAGTTACCGAGAAGATTGGAGAAAAATCCCTGGTTATATCCGAAAGATCAGAATGATGTCAAGTATGGTCGCATCGGCAACCATCCAGTCATGGCATTTCCTCACCCTCCTGCTCGTTTTCGGTTGGTCTACCATCAAAAAGACTAACATTCTCAGCTGGAATATTCTTGCAAGTCTCACAGATGGTGTCTACAAAATCTTCATTGCGATTTTTGTGAATTCGTTCGCAGCATGGCATATATACCCATCATATGCACTTTTTGCCACCATAACAATGTTCAACTCGATCAAGGTAGCAACCCATCTAAACAGCCAAGTCCACAGTGTCACAAGATTGGCATTTCAGTTAATGGCACAGTTCATCATTGGCATTCCAGTGGCACTTGTCTTCATGTTATGGATCAACCCCATGTATAAAGGCATGGAGAGTGTAGGGAAGGTCGTCTTTGCAAGTTTTGTCCCACTTATTACAGCTCTTCCAAAGATGTTTGTCAGAAAGAGTGCACAATATATGTACAAACTGAACCATCCTGGAAGATCAGTCTACCTTCTAACTGCAATGTACACTGCCATCTCCTTGCTTTACAGAATGTTGCAAATACAAGTCAATGAATTTGCTGGGTACATAATATTGTCAATAATCTTTGGCATTTTATGCACTCTTGAGAGAGCAACCCTCCCATACCTTGATTTCCTGCAGCATAGATTCTTTGGAGGCAAGAAAAAGACGATGACAGAATTCATGACCCCAAAACGGAATAGACTCATGTCAGACTTGACTTTGTTGAACATGGTAACAGAGCCTGCATCGATTATCGTTAGCTGTGCTGCAATGGCCTTATTTCAGTACTACTACGCCCATGACACCGATGGCAATGTTTATGATGGGATGTTTTTATTGAAAGTTGCTTCAACGAGAGTCTTAGCTGCATTGGCTGTTGAAATATTCTTCAATGTCATCTCCCTTAAGGTTGAGTCTTACTATTTCAACATGCCAGTTATGAGGGTATGGAGGCTCAAGAGATGCTGGATTTTCTTTGCGTTGCTCTTGAATGGGATGATTGCCATAATGTGCTTTTCCCAGGTGTATTATGATGCCATAAGCACACCAGATGTATTTGATGGTACATTAATCTGCTCCCCACCATTCCAAAGACCTTACATTAAAATGCAGAACCTTACTAAGGCACATTAAACAATAGTCTTGAGACGTCTGAAACCTTTGAATTGAGCTTGAAGCTGAGATCATAGCCCAGACTGACATGAAAATTGAAAACAGATCCAAATCAGATAGATTGATATTCATGAATATGTTTGAAGAACTTTACTACTTATATTTGCATTGATCAGTAATATATTTGATTATGTATTGTAACTTCGTAGCAAAACATCAAAGAGGTATCCTTTTGGCATAACTCAGAAAGAATGAGTTGAATTATTGCCAGCCTCTCAAAAGAACCTCTTCTTTAAACAATTTCATTCCATATCAGCCTAGCCTGCGTGCAGCCTCAACTCCTTTCCACTGAGGAGGAGTTGAGGCTGCACTCAGGCTAATATAAGCCTCATTGATGGTTTAATTTCTTAACAACGCTATATACTTACTTTTAAACAACTTTTCGATGTTTCACAAAATACTCCCAACTGAATTATTTTACTCAGCATCTATTTCCATTGAAAACGAAAGTTTCTAGATAATTTTTCGACAGGGAGACCATTTAACAGTAGTCCACGGATCGTGCACATGGTTATGTGAAGTTTTCCGATGATCTTGAGGTGAACTAACGAACTTTACCTATGACACTAACATTGCACAAAGCCATTTTTTATATCGATAAATCAAAACTGAAAAGTCGTAAACTACTCGCACTTTATCACACGGGAACCAAGAGATGACTGTTGCTAAAAATAAATTTGTCGTGCTTTGTCCCCTGTGCGAATAAAAATTGTCCTTCTTTGCCCCTTGTGTATCTGGTTATTTTTGTACCTATGTTTCCATGTGCTCCGCTATTGATACCCAATTAGAACACAGGGGACTAAGGTACAAAAGCTACGAAGCTCACAGGGGGAAAGAGAGGTAACTTTTATTGGCACAGGGGTCAAAAAAGACCATTTTCTTTCTAGCGACATTTATTTCCTGGTTTTGATTGTATATCACAAATGTGTGTTAATCGTAACAGTTTTCAAGATCGTATTTATAACTATCTTCGAACATCCATGATGTGTTATCTTTAGCGTTGACAGTGTTTTCCGTCCTTCTTTTGTGCTGGACGCCTTCTCCTTGCTTGAGAGTTGCAACATGAGGGATAGGACACCAAACGTGTATCACCTATTGTTTGTGTGTTCTCAACTTATTTTTACTTGTAGTGAGCCAGCACATCGCTGGTCCGTGAATTTAAAATCCCCCTTCGTTTCAGTTGATTCGAGAACTTCATTTTGCGAATCAACCTCTGTTTTGCAGTGGATCTATCTGCCAGTTAAATTGTCTGCAACTAAAATAAATTAAGTGCGTTCCATTGCACTTTCGCTTTCTGCAATCTGTATTTCTCAAACGAAAAACAGAACTCAGTCAGTACAAAAACACATGACCATAGCCTTTGACCACAATAAAAGCCCATCCCAATGATGTCATCGAAGACAGTATCATCCCTGTTGCAAGTGACTTTCTCTTTTGCTTATAACATGAAAGTGGCAAAAAGCAAATAAAAAATGTTTTTTTACCAACAAAAGTTAAGCAACTAGTTGTCATACTTGTTTAATGACATCAACGAAGGTTACCAAGTGGCATTGAAATATTGGTTACCAACATTATAACAAATAAAACCAATTATGAAACATTGACAATAAAAATGAATATAATCAGATGAAGGTAAAATGGATTGGTCATCTATTTTGCATGTAACAGAATACACCAGCAAAAACTGCACAGAAGAAGCAGAATACGAAAACAATAAACCAAAGGGCAGGCAAAAGAACACTTGGGCTCAAAAATAAAAAAAGAGCTTCTAGATAAACCAAGGGATGTGTGAAACATATAGATTGAGCCCAAGCTAGGCCTGCACTTGTCCTTGTAGAGAAAATCAGTCATATCTTACTTCCCCTGCCCTTCAGCCAGGGCCGAAGCCAGTGGGGGACTGGGGGGGCGAAGCGCCCCCCAGGAGGCTCTTTGTCGGAAATTTTACTCTACCTGTCGGATTTTTTGTGTGGTTACAGGCCCACATTTAGACGATTCTATTGGGAGAATGATGCATAAAACATGAATTTATTGACTTTTGAGGATACATTCTGACATTAATTTTGAATCTACAGCATATTTTTGCTTCATATTCACTAATTTTTAAGGCTCCAACGTTGAAACTGGAAACAAATTCCAAAATCTAGTCATTAAAGGAGCACATCAGTCCTTTTTCGCGCATGATTCCTAAAATTGGGGTTGTTGCTGTTGTTGTTGTTGATTTTGGCGTCGGAAAATTTTGGTTCTTCGCCCCCCTATGAATTCATGGCTGGTGTCGGGCCTGCCTTCAGCTTTCCCTGACATTCTAATCTTCTCGACTATTGTCAATAAATGTTCACTTCATTCACATCACCTGTTGTCCTATATTAGCAGCCTATTGTTTAGCCTCTGAAAAATTTCTTCCAAAGCTCTATTTTGCCTGTTGCCGCTTCCCAAAGTCTTCTCGGAGCTATCTCGCGACTTGGAGGGATTTAGAAGAATAGAACTGTGGATTTCATATTGCCCTTGGAGGCCCTTGGATATAAACCTTGCCTCTAGTCTATTTCGACAACTGTAATAAGTCTATCTGAAAGTAATAGACTTGGGGTAAGTCTGGACTAAAGCCAATAAAAATCACAGGGCAGAAGAGAGCGCAGGAAACTATGCCAAACATGATGCTTTTACAGGATTTTAACGTTTTTACTAGAATAAATGTATTTCCATATAAAGAAATCAGATAAATGAACACACGCAGAAGGCAGGTGACGAGAGCTCGTAAGTAAAGGGAGAACCGTTGAGGAAAAAAATTTAGTAAGAAAAATTCAGTTAAATAAACGGTGCAAGGAAGACAAGGAAGCAACCATTTGATGAAGAGGTTCTGGTGAAGGTCATCGAGAATCGTTGAAAATTGCACGATTCCTGATGACCAGAGGTGAAAATGAAACTTCATCTCGTGACGAAATAAATCATGTTTCACATGTCTAAAATCGCAAGAAATGAATCTTCCAGTGTACTGATCTTTTGTTGATGTTGACAAAAGGGCTTTTGAGAAGGAGTGGGTACCAAAGACCAAGTCTCACATGACGTCTGGACCAAAACAGTAATTATCTCCAGACCTATAAAGTTTCCACACATGACGTTGAAAGATTTATCAATGGTAAAGGCGAAAGCATATTTCTATAGACCTTTTAGCTATTCTAAAAATAATCTAAATCGAACGATATTCGTGTAGATTTTGTAGAAGTTTCGAATGTGAACAATAGTGATAGACTCTTTTTTAGAATAGCTAAAAGGTTTATTGGTGAAAGCATAGTCTGTCATATAGCGACTGCGAAAAGGACAGGTCACTATGTCGACGGAGCTTGTCGAACCCAATAAGAATAGGATGCTAGTAAAAATCAGGAACACCATAGCGACAAAAACGACAGCGAATATGGTACGGTTAATAATCATTATTTAAATTGCCAATATCTCGTCCTGCCATGCAGGACTTCCTCGCATTCTGGACTTGGGTCTCAAGATCCCCCCTCTATTCCAGGATTGGGCCAAACAGAATTTTTACACGGGACAGCCCCTATATGACCCAACAGCGAAGTGTTCCCGGGGTCAAAATACGTCCAGTCCAGTCACATACCTTGTTATTGTGGAGGGAGTGGTCGAATGACGTCATCATTTGGAAGCAGCGGACAGGAATATTCTTTGCAGAAGCAACAGCAACATACCTAAAAGAAAAATCGATGCATATCACTTGAAAACTGGATATCATATCACATATCTAGTCTTATAATCTGACTGCTCGTTGAGGCGACGAGAAGGGACACTTTTTTGTGTCATCAATCAGAGCGCAGTATTTGCAGTCGAAAGAAAGTCAAGACCAAAATATGGGCGAATAATGCTCAAATAACGAACTCCGATTGGTTAATCACGTTGACATGACAACGATATCGACAAACATTGACGTTCGCAGCTCGGAGCAGATTTACCAGATATTATTTGTCCCTGAACAGAAAGACCCATAGCAGAAAAGTTCACGTATCATAATTGTTTGTATCAAGGAAACATTCTTGTAAGTACTACTAGCTAGTTTCTTAATGCTCTGGTCTCCAATGCTCCTTTAGGGCGTTTTAGCATCGGTGTTTTCGATGAAATAGTTTGGGCCATGTAAGTGGTCGTCTCAAATTACAGTTGAAACCAATCGGACACAGCAATCTTTCAAATGAGGTCCTGATGCAATATTTATGTATGACAATAAAAACCCGCCTATTGATCTCAACAGCAAAATTCTTGAATTGACTTTAGGTTCCATCCATAAAACCGGCTGGTTTGATTGAGATCATCGTAAACTTTGTTATAAACCAAGAAACCACCAACTCCCCCCACCCCCCACCCCCTTCTTTTTCTCTCTTTTGAAGTAGTTACGTGTAGTGAACATTATGTTTATAGACTTAATTTAAATGAAAACGATTGCGGTAAAGATAGTGGTATTATTTTTCACGAAAAGCCCTGGTCTTTGCATTAAATCCACCGATCAAATTGATTTAATTCGGTCGGGCGCAGGGAATCACTGCGTAACTCCTCTCCCGCAGTCTTTATGCCGCAAATGTTTATTGTAGTTAGCTTATGTTGCATTTTTAGCGTATAGTGAATAATTTCAAATATTCATTTTTCTTGCTTTCCTTTTTGCGTACTGTCCTGTAGTGTTTATCGTTTTTGTTATATGTAGACCATGGGGTAGTCACGCAATTTGGCTCCTCGTGTTAGCATCCCTGTAATGTTGTATAGTTGTATCGTATCAATATGTGGAGTAAGTAGTGTTTATTGTTTTTGTTATATGTAGACCATGGGGTAGTCACGCCATTTTGCTCCTCGTGTTATCGTCCCTGTAGGTAGTGTTGTATAGTTGTATCGTATCAATATGTAAAGTAAGTAGTAACATGTATTGTAAGAATTTTATCTGGATAAAAAAACGTTACAGCTAGATCATGAGTCGCAGTTGTAGCGGCATATCAGTTCAGGCAAATAGCGAAACTACGATGAAGTATAAGTCTAGCACACATCTGCAATCTGCACGGTTTACCGAAAAATTTTACAAGTTACCACCGTTTACCAAAACATTTTTAAAAGTTAAGTACAAGGATAATGAAACAAATTTGAAGGATCGCAAAAATCACAAACCTTTCTCGAGTCTTTTTATTTGCATTTGTGTTATCAATAACGACGCTTTTGCCTTGTGAAATAGCTGCCTGACATGCTGCAACACATTTTTGCCATGTCCCCATTGTGTCCTATCAAGATCAAATTAATTTTAGCAATTCTCACTAACTTGGCCAAAGATGTAACGAACAACTAACGTCAGTTGATTTTCCAAGCAGCACAAAAGATTTAGCCACCATAGCTGTCTCTTGTTAGGGAGACGAGATACGCTTTGTCAGAGGAAACTTACATGTCACCCCGTGCAGTGGGTTAAAGCTCATGCGCCCGTCAGAGCTCCAACCGAAAACGCTAATGCACATGCAGACTTGCCCAAAGTCTATTTCGTCAACTGTAATAAGTCTGTTGGGAAAATAAAGTACGAAACATTCGCTTTTCCCTTTCCCTTCCTAGAATCATTCCAATAAAGTCTCTTGTTTCGCCCCCCCCCCCCCTGCAGACTTGTCGCTACAACAGACAAGTGACATCAACAACAACAACAACAACAACAACAACAACGAAAGTTAAAGGGACTTACGTCATGAGTCCATTCCCTTCCCTTTTTGCAGTTACCAAATAGACTTAGGGCAAGGCTACTGCGCATGAGATTTAACCCACTGCATGGGGGGACACATATGTTTCCTCGGACAAAGCGTATGTCGTCTCCACAACAATCTCTTGAGCAGGTTTGTCGGTACAATATGCAAGTTTCAAAATAACTTGATTCGAAGAAATAAACACACTGATACATACTCGATTAATGTGCTCATAGCCTTTAGCTATAAGATATTTCTTTGCAAAGGAAGACTTTCCACCTGAGGAAAGAAAAAAGAATGCGTTTTATTATTGGTACGCCTTACTGTATTTTACTGCATGTTTACTTGTTTACAATATATACGGTATATCATCTCTATTAAGGAAATGTAGTTGCCAGGAAAAATTTACTACAGAATCTCTGGTCCTTTTTCTCTAAGCAGTGTTTGGGCACTTGGGGCGACCAAGAAATTAAAATGTATGCTATTCATCACTAAGGCAATTTCTGTTTGCTAAGCATTTTTCGTTCCCTGCCTCTGAGTAAATTGGCAAGAGGAGCGACATTTTTCTGGGGTTACAATGCTGCACCAATTTCTATTCATTTCTAAACTCAAGCAAAATCATGTCCCCTAAAACAGCTTCGAGCATACCAAGAAAACGACTGAAATACGAATATAAAAACGCTGCAAGATTTGATAGCTAAATCCTGAAAAATTTTCGAGATTTAAAAAATACTTACATGCTGGGGATCCCATCATAACAATGACCTACAAACAAATCGTAATGATGTGAAGCAACTACTGATTATTTTTACAAGAAAAGAAATTTAACGGAATACCTAATTCATACAGACGACATGTCACATGACTTCGTCAATTCGCTCTCGAATGTCAGAGCTGGGTAAATGAAGCCATTACTACGCATGGCGTCGCACTGGGATTTGAGGATGTCTCGTTTATCTATCGAGATAAATCAATTCTAAAAGCTTGGAAACTGTTCAAGTCATTTCCAAGACTTTAGCGGATAGAAAGGTGAACGTCGAAGAGGAAGGTTGATTTTAAAGAAGTGACGGGAAACTTACAACGGAGGGATTTTGTGCCGCTGTTCATAAACTTATCATGGTAAAGGCATATTTCCAAAGGCCTTTTTGGACTAAATGTAAGGTTTGCTTTCAATGATTTAGTTCATTTATTTAGGTCTGACTGACAGTTTCTACCAATCCTCTCCCTACTCACTTTGGCGACGTAGAATATAATAGTATTTTTATGCAATCTTTTGCAAATTTTCTTCAGAAACCTGCAGCAATTGTCTGCACATTTACCCCAAAACAAGACAGTGCCGTGTTTTCATTGCTGTTCTGATGCCATGCCGTCTGTAGGAAAACCAAATCAAAATCAAAACTAAGTCAAGAAGTGAAAAAGGGAATGGAAAATGTTGCAATAGTCAATGAAATACTATAAAATATAACCTCTTGGGTATTCTTTGCTATTTCCATTTTGGCACAATCAGGATGTAGTAATGGAGTATCTCTTCGTAATTTTCTCTGAAGTGAAAAGTGAATAAATTTACTTGTTTACAAAATTTGCAATTTACTTGTTTAAGTTTTAATCATATCATCATTGACGTCTACCATCGCAGCATAGGGTTCAAGTCTTAGAAAAGGCGGTGTAAAATCCTACCGTGGAAATTCTTTGATTTCTTGATAATTTTCAAAATAGCGGCATTTATCAAATTTGAGGCTGTGACGTCATCAAATATCTAAATCGTAAACCAGAAGCATGACAGTTTTCTGTTTGCCACTATATTGAAGGCCTTCATAAACTGGTTTTCTTGAAGACCCTATCATTTCTCCTCTATCAATCTAGGATTTACGATATGAATTCTTTCAATGAGAAGAAACTTGCCACCATTTTCAAGACATGATCATGATATCAAAAAACCTCCATGGTAGGTTTACAACGAAGTACCTGAAATTCATTTCAAGCCATTCAATCACAGGGGACCGACGTTTCTCCTCTACAACTTCGCTCTTTCTCCTCCGCACATCCCGTTCCTCCTCACCGCACCATCGCAGAAGATAACGAAGGCCATTTTTCAAAAGCAATCATTTAAGAAATAACCAAATTTTAGAAAGCAATCTTAGTAGTTCCTATGGTTCAATTATAAGAAAAATTGCATAGGATTTTACACTAGCATTTTAAAGATTAGAGCCCTATACTTATACTCACTGGGTCGAATTGCGGCCAATCAAATTTACTCTTGTTCCAATTCAAGAAGTGTTCTTCCGGTGTATGGAAGGGAATATTAATATTGGCTGCAAACTAGAAATAAATAAACACATGAGTGGTGATGTCTGTGTACAAAAAATAGTAAAAGAAATGGTAAAAATAGCTCAAAGGAGGAACCTGTATTCATCAATAATCAAACGCAATAGCAAAGAATCCCCGGGGGGGGGGGGGTCTTCTTGGAGGAAAACAACGGGGATGTGTCTGCCAAAGGACAAATGTCAGGACGTACCCTTGAACAAAATATTAGAAATACAATGCTTCTCCTGGAATAAGGTGCAGTAAAATTTGCGGAGTCGTGGTTCTTTTAGCTTCTTCGCCATGCCCTGGAAAAATTAGCTTCATCGACATTCCTGTCCTTGAAGCAAGGAACGAAAGGCATAGTCCTGTCCCAGATTTTTCCACTGAAATTGGGATTAGAATCGGCAGGCGTTGGAATAATTAGCTAGCTATTTTTAGCCATCTTTTTTTATTGTAGTCCAACGACAAAGAAATTGATAAAAAATGCACATCCTCGGGTACTCAATATACAGGGTGTCCCAAAAAATTGTGCCCCGTTTGCCTGAAGTTTGCGACAAAACGCAAATAGATTCTCGCCAAATTTTTGCATGATGTTGCTCTTCGGATATTCAATTAAAGTTTGCTACGATCCCCGTAAAAATCCGTTGAGAAATGATGGAGCTATGACCTTCAGAAGACCAAATTTGCCTGATGATTGAAGCCAGCGGTCGGCCATTTTATCTTACTATTTTGCAGTGATACGTATATTCACGCGAGGTAAGAAATAATTTCTGTGAGATCAGAAATAGTGGAACTCTCCGAGGATTATCGGAATTTTCACGAGAGCTATGACATTGGAGGCTGCTGTTTCATTTTCAATCCATGGAGCTATTTATCGCTGCAAAATAATAAGACAAAATTGCCGACTGATGGTTTCAGTGATCGGGATAATTTGGTCTTCTGAAGGTCACAGCTCCGTTATTTTTCAACGGATTTTTTTCATGGGGATGGTAGCAAACTTTAATTGAACATCTGAAGACCACCATCATGCAAAAATTTGGCAAGAATCGTTTGCCGTTTTGTCGCAATCTTCAGACAAACGGGGCACAATTTTTTGGGACACCCTGTATTGAGTAATAATTCAGTACCCTACATTCAAAAGAGGAGATATGTGGAGGGATCTATTTGTAGGAAAAAGAGAGAGAGATGAGGATACCTACACAACGGTCACCGCATGAGAAATCTTTCTTCTTTCCTTTATCCCAATTCACTGGTCTCCCAGCCGCATCTAGTATAAAACAAGAAATGTAAACACTGCAATCATGGTCAAAACACAGGCGTAAATTAATGAATGGTGTCACTGCAGCCTTAAATTTCGTGCCCTATCATCTCTTTCAATGTTGCTCAATCCAAACGCCTTGGCCCGAAAAAAATTGGAGGAAAGGGAGCTCGAGAAGTTTGTAAACATACAGGGTGTCTTAAAAATGTGTTCAATGTTTGATCAAATATTGAAAAATAATGAAAAAGGGCCTCATGGTGAAATATCTATGTCCCTAAGATCTTGAATTGATTTTAGGCACCCGAATCAGCATAGGTTCCAAATCTTTAAAAAGGCTGGTGTAAAATTGAGTTACCTACTTCTTTGAATTGAATGATTTCAAAGAAACTTTAGCTATTTCTTTATAACTCTACCATTGGACTTTTCTGAAATTTCAAATATTTTCAGAATTAGAGTATTTTTCTTCTTTTTCAAGAATTCAAGAAAAAATTTCCTAAAAACTTAAAACCATTGCAATTTCTGAACTGTTTGACGAAACATGAATTAATTTCGAAGAAAACCATAGTTTATGAATGCCTACAATATGGTATCAAGCAAAAGTCTGTCACTCGTCTGGTTTATGATTTAGAAATTTGATGACTACGCTGTAATTTTGAAAAATATTCAAATTTCTGGAAAGTCCAACGGTAGAATTATAGAAATATATCTAAAGTTTCTTTCAAGCCATTCAATCAGAAGAAATAGGTCATTGAATTTTACACCCACCTTTTATGCCGATTTAAAGATTTGGAGCCTATGCTACCCGAATCATGCAAATCAGCTGAAAATTCACGGAGTTACAAGCCGTCGAAGTTTCTGTTTCAAGCTTTTCAACAGCAACTAAAAAAGTGACTAAGTCATTGCAAGAAACTCACCTCCAACATAAAATGACCGTGGAATGTCTATATTTTGTCCTTCATTACACTAAAATTGAAAAAATGCTAATAAAAATATTAAGATATTTCGATATTAGGGGCCATCATCTTTGCCAATGTTTTGATTCAGTTACTGGTTTCATAAAAATCTTTCCGGCCTGATAAACACAATAGACCTTTACCCATTCTACAGAGGAGTCTGGATCGAGCGATATTTTGATACAGTTTTATGTGAAAGGTTCGATTGAGTGGCGTTAGATGTTCTATGACCATTTTCCACAATAGAAGATCCTATAAAATCTATAGAAATATCGTTCGATTCAGATTCGTTTCAGAATAGCTAAAAGGTATTTTGCTTAAAACATCATCGAAGCAACAGACAGTGACAGAAAAGATGGCAGCAAGGACAGGGGGGCATTTTAATCAAATAAACAAATCAGCCAAGCAGATCTTTAGCTTTATCCTTCTTACCTAGTTACAAAGTCGTGTCTTCTCTTAGAAACCATTTTTCGCGTGCACAAGGTGATAGTTTGCCCTATTGGTTTCAGGGCAACTTGTGAAGGTTTGTTTGTTCTGAACTACTGGTTTAGAGAATTTCCTTAGTCTTCAATCGCTGATCGGCTTGAGTTGCGGTGTAAGTCAAAAGCAACTGATGAGCTACTGTGCTGCAAAATCTGTCCTTGTTGTTTTCATAAAGTTCTTTAACTTAAAGGGGCTCCATCGCTACACTGTAAACAAATCTGATATACAGAGCACGTGTCCATTGTTCTCCATTGTTTTCTGCAGTTTGTTTAGCTGGCTTCACCCAAGCCACCAAAAATGCTCATTAAAAATCCACTTATATCCGAGCAATCGTGAAAGATATGAATGTTTGGTTTTTTCCTCTGTAAAGCACAAAGATTTATCTTCAAAATGATGCTTTCATTTAAAAAAAAGCAGGTAAATAAACGTCTGTGTGATATTGCTCATAAAAAAACTGCAAAATGACCGTTTCGACCGAAATTTGGAAACGGAGCCCCTTTACAAAAGGTAAAGAAGATAACATCATAACGCTTACCTTTGAGCATAATTCTTGCCACATTCCGGTCATCGGTTTTCTGAAGCGATCCACTGCAGTGGCAACAAAGCACTACAAAGGAAGAAAACAAATCTGAAAAGGACGTTGCTTTCTTTTTGAGCCTTCTCTTATTCACGAAAGGGTTTGTGCAGGGTTAAAAGCTTGCATTTGCAACATGCAACAAATCTAAAAATATAATATCCAAATCGTACATTTGCAGGGCACAACTAACAAATATAATCTTACAGGGCTCACTATTACCTAGCTGGGGTCATTTTCTTGGAGTTCAAGCTCTATACCATTGGAATTCGTTAGAAATGTCGATTTCTTTAAGTTTTGAAAGCTGCAGGTTCAACGATCTTATTGATAAACTGCATTAAGCTCTTTCGTGAGCTTTTCAGGTATTCTGTTTCTCACGAAAATATCGGAATAAAATCAATACCCGCAGATACAGAAATAAACTAAATACTCAGATCTGAGTTGGACATTATGTAGTAGATTTCTGTTTGAATATCTATGTGCAAACCCGCACTCTTACTCCAAATACAGCTCAAATCAGAAACCTTTTTGGGACGCCATCCGGTAGCTATTTTCGTTTCTTCTCTTTCGGCTGATGAATCACTGTGATCCATACCGAAAGCCTCCATCCTCCAACAAACAGAAATTTTTAACAGAATTCGTGAGTGAAATTCCGATCGGAAAGCGGCAACCACAGATAAAACTAGTATAAAACTGACAATTTTTATCAATAAAAAAGTCTAAGCCAAAGTAAATAAGAAGTTATCGATAAGATTTACCAACAGCAAACATGTTGCTTCAAAATAATTCATCATATCACGTGGAAAAGTTTGAAGAAGTTCACTCATAGCTCTTCGTTATGTTGATGATAAATTTACTAACAGCAAACATCCTGCTTTAGAATAAATTCATCATATCACGTGGGAAAGTTTGAAGAAGTTCACTCGTAGCTCTTCGTTATTATGTTGACGATAAAGAAGTTATTGATCATGTATACTGATTTTTAAGCTAGTATCAACAAATATGAAACATTACAACACCAGTAAAGCTACCGGTTTCCTCCACTCTTGATTAAATTCTCCAGGCAGCTTTAAAAAACAAACAGCGAAGGAAACTGGAAAACTAGTTTATTGCGAGGTATACGCCGTAAACTACGGAAGAAGGACTGAGTTAAGTTGGTATTAAGCAGTGCAAGGTATCTTGAAGATGAAATGTTGCGGATATGAATATTGAAAAGAAGACAGAATTTGCATTTCTGATTTGGAAAATAGCGTACAGAGTGATTCCTGCATAACTGTAGATGTTGAGAGCATGGTAACAAAAGCAAATCTAAGACAATACCTCCTGAAATTTATCAACACGAATTGTTTATCACATTGGCTTGTCCTTCAAGAAACGAAAGAGACATCAAGTCATTTGATACAACGGTGAAATGTGAAAGGTCAACAGGAGCAACAGGAGCAGGCCAGGAGCAACAGACCACTGATATAAAAATGAAAGTGATACAAGAATGACGGTTGATATGAAGGTGAAATGTGCAAGGTGACAGGTGAAACGAAAAGGTTAAAGGGGAAAGGTGAAACGAAAAGGTCAAAGGAGAAATGGATAAGAAGATCATATAAAAATCATCCACTTAATAACCATGATTACTAATTATTTAATAGGCCTAGGAGTACTCATATCTGTCATAATAATTATCATTAACGCACTTCTGATCCATGCTTTGCGAAGGCTCAAAAAGTTGGATACACCGTCATTTAAGCTAATTCTATATCTGAGTATGTCAGATATTTGCATAAGCATATTATCAATTGCATTTATAGTACTGTTATGGGGTTTTCACATACGTCCTGATTCAGTGTTGGCAGAAGTTCTTTACGAAACAGGCCTATTTTTCGGCAAATTATCCTTCGCATTGACAGTAAATATCGCAATCGATCGATACATTCACATGAAGCATTGGAAGAACTATCACGTGATTGTTACGCCGTTACGCTTTAAAATTGCGCTTGTCATAGATATAATCTTTTGCCTGGTGTGTATAGGAGCTGTGGTAATTGCGAGGAAGATATACAGAGACGAGTCAGGAGCTGCGCTTTTTATAAGCGCATCGTATTTATTCTTCTTAATAGTAGTGGCTTTGATGTACACAAAGACTTATAAATCAATGGCGTCCAGACTTAACGCAGTAGAAAGCTCCAGTACAAGCAACAGGGGCCGAGTGGATAGAGATTTTGCTAAGGCAGCAGCAGTGATTCTGGTGTCCCTTCTTATCACGTATGCTCCTTTCTGTGTTGTTTTGGCATTCAATGAATTTTACAAGCAGAATAAAGTACTTGAGATCTTATTGATGTTAACGACGATGGTGGCATTTTGCAATGCTGGGATGAATGCGCTAATTTTCATTATGTACAACAGGCAGTTGAAAGATTATCTTAGAGGAATATGTCGCAAAGATAGACCATCGCAACACGATTCAAGTAACTAGTAGGAAGCAATTGTCTCGTGTTTCAAAGGATACGTGCATTTTGTGTCCCCAATTAGCTTGTGGCTAAATATTTTGACACGTTAATAATAGAGCTATAGATTGATTGATTGATTGATTGATTGATAGATTGATTGATAGATTGATTGCGATTCTGAAATGATGCGTCAAAACAATTGAGAGAATACCTTCGAGAAATGCTCAGATGTGTCGCAAAAGAGAACGTCCTTACCAAGACAATTCAAGGAAGGAATTGCATGGATGCGATTGGAATCCTCTTGCGTTTTAAGTGCTACTTGTTTTTACAATTCTGAAGTGAATGCATTAATGTTCGTCACGTACAATAAACAATGAAGAGAATATTTTTGAGAAATACTCAGGGTATATCGCAATAGAGAAGGATAGATCGTTACAAAGCGATTAAAGAAATTAGAAGGACGTAACTGGAAAACTTCTCGAATCTTAAAAGATACTTGCATTCTGAAATGAATGCATTATTATTCGTTATGCACAATAACAAATGCGAGAATATCCTCGAAAAATACTCAGGGTATATCGCAAAAGAGAAACGATAGATCGTTACAAAGCGATTAAAGAAATTAGAAGGACGTAACTGGAAAACTTCTCGAATTTTAAATGATACTTGCATTTTGCAACTTAGGAAAGATGCTCTGACAGTTATCAAATGCAAAACACAATTGGAAGAATATCTTCAAGAAATGTTTAGAATTTACCGCAAAAACAGAGAGAAAGATTGATCATTAAAGGGTCTGTTTTAACCAGCATGCCTTGCACATGTCATCTCTTGGCTGGCCTGGTTGTTGTTGTTGTTGTTGTTGTTGTCGACAACAAGACTACAAACGGATGTATTCATAAAGCATGCTGGTTACAAAGGCACAATTGAACACAATTTGAAATAGGCTTGTATTTTGAAAGAAGATTCATAAGGAGATTACTCTGCTTATAAATGTTATTTACCTGTAACGGAATTCCAACTTCATCCTGTATCTTCTCAATGCGATCTTTGAAGCCTTCAATTGATACTTTGAACTTACCAAGACCTTTCTGAGGAAAAAAGAACAAAGCAACATGTTAAAGGGGCTCCGTCTCCAACCTGTAAACAAAACTATAAACACCATTTTCTGTACCGTGCCCCAGTACACAGAGTCAGTCTTGTCAAGGTCAAGATGACGTACGAATAACTTTCTGGTTTCAAATTTTGGTGTTGATGTAATACGAGATCAACTGTTATACGAGTTGGCCACAGGGAACCAGACAGCGTGATTTTTGATTGGTCAACACTAACAGACGTAAGAATTTGAAAATCCTTGAAGTTTCTTATCATATACACAGATTAACAGGACTGGGTCACAGGACACCAATTACTCTGTGTACTGGGTCACGGGTACAGTACTGGGAATAAACACGCTTCCTACAAGGTAGGCGCCCTTGGTTACATCAACATCATACTATACTTTCTAATAAGTTTACGAACTATATAACACTACAGGGACGGGACCACAAGGAGCAAAAGACGATGCCCGCCCTATGGCCATTAACATAAAGACATGCAAAAAATAGCAACTAAATAAACAACTACAAAAAGCTACAAAAACGATTAATTACTCATAAATACTAGAATCCGTTTCACATTGGATGTCAGGCCAGCATAGTAGTATGATGCTGAACAATAGGACCCCCGGACGAGACAACAACAACGACAGCAGTTGCTACCGCCACTGATCCCCCTCCAGAGTCCCCACTGCTCAAAACATTGCGCATATGCTGTCAGGTCTGGTTTCTGATTCGCAATATCAATGGTCCGAAATACTGTCGATTTTGTGTATGAATTTCCGTTCACACTTGATGTGCCTAACATCAAATTTGAAACAGATTTGTGCATAACATCAAATGTGAAAGAAACGGGGAAAAAGTAGACATAGTGGCATTGTTTCAGGCGCGTGAACATTGTCTTCTGCGGTTTGCTTGGTGGCTTCCCACAATGTCAAAAAGTGATCAATAAAAGTCCACTTATACCCGAGCAATCGCAACAGATATGAATATTTGATTTGTTCCTCTGTGAATAACTAGGATTCATTTTCAAACTAATGCTTTCATTTTGGAAAAAACAAATGAAAGTCTGTGTGATTAACCATCAAAGAACTGCAACATCACCGTGTCAACCGAAAATTGTTATTGAATGAACTGAACTGTCAATCGAAATTTGTTAATCAGAAGTCAATATCAAAAATCTTCCATCTTCAATATAAAAAAACACCTTTTGTAAGCTGAGGATGGAACAAGCTCCTCTCAAAATATCCAATTACAATATGACTTAGTCAACTGAATTCGTCAATGTTCTTATTGGTAGCCAACTTTCTTTATTATTTATCACGGCCTAATCTCAATAACCAACAGGAATTGTCATTAATCATATCTTAACCAACTGAAAATGGTCAACTGAATTTGTTATCTTTGTCAAATTCTGCTGGACTGGTCCTAATGATGATTTCGTCGCTTTCCTTTTGATCAAATTGATCATTAAGATGCACTTCCCACACGATGGTTCTGATATTCTACTCAAATACCATAAGATAACATCTGATATAAACTCGTACAATTTCATCATAATTTAAACTTACCTGATTCGTAAATATAACAATCTAAAAGTAAGAGAAATTTACGTTTAAAAATAAAAATTGAATTGAAATTGAATGTGGCGCATAGCTGATCTAGTCATTTAGAAAAGGTGGTCCGAACTCTAGCTTCCAAAGTAGGATGAAAAGTTCAATTTTTAGCAAGTAAAATATCACCTTTGAATAGCAATTAAAACCACATTAGCACTGTACCTGTACAGTCTTGATCCGCTACAAAGTCATTAAGATTAAAAAGTCATTGCAAAGTCATGACAAAGTAAGTGATGAACATTTATGAATGTCTTTGATAACAGAATACAAACCTTAAAATCATTATCATGAAGTTGTTTCAACTTTGTTTTTACATTTGCAAACAGAAACCTGAAAATAACAAATTCATGTTTCAGAACTAATTTCTACTAAACTACGCAATCACGAGAAAGGTCAAATAATTGGCAAGTCTTTGTGTGGTTTAGAACCTGAAAATTCCGTCGAAAAATAGAACTGCTTGTCCACAAGGGCAGAAAGTTTGTCCACTAGTATTGTGCGTTGGAGAGATTTTTGATAACTTGAAAACAATTTTCGAAATTATACATAGCGTTTTTTTAAACTTCATGGGAAATTTTGAAAGAGATTGAAATCATCTCAAATCCTAAATTGACAAAGTGGTTCAATCTCAAAGAAAACCAAAATTTATTAAAGTGTACAATATGCTGCAAAGCCGAAATCTGTAGCATTCCTGGTTCATGGTTTAGCAACTTGATGGTATCACAAGATCAGAACTGGTTTCAGCTCAGAGGACGTGGTAATTTCGAAAACAATCAAGATATTAAAAATTTCCAATGAACAATGATAGCATAATATAGGGGGTAAAATTTAGAAAGGTCGATCTAAAAATTCTATTTCATTTTTCTTTGAATTAAATGGCTTGGAAGGAACAAAGGGTTCTTTGCTGTAATTCTGCTGTGGAAATTTATTGATATCTTGATTAATTTCAAAATGGCGGCATTTATTAAATTTGAGGCTATGGCGTCTTAAAATTTCTAAATCCTAAACCAGAAAAGCTACAGATTTCTGCTTGCCACCATATTGTAGACCTTCATAAACTATGGTTTTCTTGAAGGTTATATCAGTTTTCCTCCATTGCCACCATTTTGAAAAATATCAAGATATCAAAATATTTTCATGGCAGATTAATAGCAAGTACCATAAGTTCCTTTCAAGCCATTCAATTCAA
Source organism: Aurelia coerulea (assembly GCA_039566865.1). Classification (NCBI taxonomy): domain Eukaryota; kingdom Metazoa; phylum Cnidaria; class Scyphozoa; order Semaeostomeae; family Ulmaridae; genus Aurelia; species Aurelia coerulea. The sequence goes on along the minus strand of CM076948.1, from coordinate 25,259,906 downwards.
AGAAAAATGTCATCGATATTACCTCCACCTTTTTAAAGATTTGAGCCCTATGCTTGATATCATAGTGGCTAAAATTCCTTTCAAGCTATTAAATCAATGGGCGGAAGCCATTAGCCATCCGTGCAATCATTCTTGAGATATGATGCCTCAAATACATCCATCTGACTCTGGTCACAGCAAATTGGCAGATAACAACCAAATCGACAGAGAAGGAAGAGACAAGATTGAGTAATAAATTAATTTGATGCAAGTCAACAAAAGAGCCCTCTAAAGTTTTTGTATGGCCAATGGAAAAGATTCCAAAAGCAAAAATGACCTGCTTCCAAGACCGCTAGTGAGCAATGTAGTACATGAGAAACTTCAAAAACGATGCAAAATGATCCTGTGTGATTTAAATACCTATCTTCAAAATGTTCTATTTAGTCAATGTGCGGTTAACTGTTTAATTACACATCAGCACCAAAACGAACGAGACTTACTTCCAGTCATCTGCGCTAGTTGGGAACTTTTTGCCAGATTTGGTGCAAATAAGGGTGCTATCAAGATCGTAAGATGCTATCTGTAAGAGAAAGGTCAAGATTCCTTCCATAAATGTTAAACAATTTCTGAGAGGAATTCAAGAGAAGAAGTTTTGAAAAATTATAATGTATTAAAAATGTATTGTATCTATTTCTAACTTTTAATATTGTAAATTTCAACTTTTAGTTGAAGAGAAATTTTGAAACACTAGAAATCGTACTTGAAAGGTGCATTCCAAAACTTGCATTTTTCTGCAAATTTTGATAATGGTTGCAGGAAATGAATTACGTTCAAAGTATTCTTTGATTAGCTCTGATATCAACGAAAGGTATGACATTGGATAACCTTTTTTCACTCTGAGCTTTGGAGTTTTTTTCCAAGATCAAATCAGTCAGGGGTCTCTTCTGGTGAAAACGTGAGCTTCAAAGACTCATAACTCTACAAATATATCAGGGGATTTGCAAGATTGCAGTAAAATTAAACTAATTCAAGGTCTTAGAGACAAGTTTGTCTTACCTTGGAACCTGTTCATTACGTTTTTATTTGTTTAATTTCAATCAAATATGAAATGATTTCTTGAAACACATGGTGGAGATGACACAGATTAGAATAAAATAACGACCTTGAGTCACTTTTGAATGAACCCAAGACCTGATCTTCCAAAGGAATCCAACATCATGCTAAATTTCTCCTGGAAATATCTGTTCTTCCAATCTTAAAGGACACTCCAGGGTTGGTATGACTGATAATAAAACACAAGATGATACTGTTATGAATGGTGTGTTGTACTTTTAAACATATTCATGATGATGTCACAATGCACAAATCGCTTAATTCAATACGTAGTTTCAAAAAGAAAAGACAAAAAATGGTAGAAAAAAGTATGATACACCATTTCATCATTAATGATTACCAACCTCAGATTCGTCACCCAAAAGTTCATAAAGAACTTAATTAAACCATGTTCATCAAAATATCAATTTTCATTTACAAACCTTTTCTTTGGCTTCTAATCCTTTCCCAGAGAAAACCATCAAACCTTCTTGAGTAACCCAGGTATTTTTGGTAACTTTAGAATCACTGTTTGCAGCTGAACTCCAAGTAAAGTTATCATTTGAAGCAATGGCATCAGTGTCCATGTCATTGAAAATTTCTTCTTTGATAAGTTTCAAGCTTGATCTATCACTGTTTATTTCTCTGACAATGTCTTCACCAAAGTCCATTTTCAAATCTTTTATATCAATTCCACTTTCTTCTTTCCCAGGTACTATGCAAGAAGCCAGCGTTCCACTAAGAGACTTTCTCAACTTTTTAGATGACTCATTGCTTTTTGTTTCATCAACATCTTTTTCCCTTTTCCTTTTCTTTGATGAGTCACTTTTTGGACTCGGTGTCATCACTTTAACATCATCCAAACTAGCCAGTGAGTCTCTTGACATGGAGCGTCTCAGATTTTTGAACATTCCTTTAATTCCCTTGGTATTATCATTTTTCTGCAAAGGGCTAGTATTTCTGGTTGAAGCTAGCTTGTCAAAGAACTGAACACTGAAACTATGTTTTCCTTGAAGAAAAGAGAACACTCCTCCTGGTCCAAGAACTTGCACCTCTCCTTGGTTTACTAACGTTGATCCTATTGAGCATGGATTTTTGCCAAGCTGAAAAAGAGAAACGGCTTTCAAATTCTGATTGGCTGATTGCAAATAGCCTCTAAGTAGCAATTTTCATTATGAATAATCTCATTGCAAAGCTACACACTTTTACAAATTTCCAAGAAACTCTGTCCACAAGGGAAGGGTTGATAATTGAAGGAGTTTGCACCTTCAAACCCAACAAAAATGTGAGTGCTACCATTTTCTGGGCAGGGGATTCAGGCACTTTTTAAATCTGAATGCCATTTAGCATGCAGTGACAATCTCAACAACTCACAGTGAGTACTGTATACAGGGTGTCCCAAAAAAATTATATTCAAAAATTTTTGCTGTCAGTTTATTGTATAGACAAGATCTTAATTTAGATTTTGCAATGGTGCTGCATGCTCAAATTGGATTTTTATTTGCAGGGTAATTCACTTAGACAGGCAAAATTTATGAGGAAGCCTAAGACAGATAGTTATTGCATTATGCTACTATACTATCTGTGCGTAATTTGAAGAAAATTGAGCTTTTGAAGTTCGTGAAGGGTAAAATTTCATTTTATGGCTCAACAAACTTCCAAAAATAATGTATTGCCCCAAAATAATGAGCTGCCCCAAAATCTTTTCCCAAATTACACATAGATAGTAACTGCATAATTCAATAACCATCTGTCTTAGGCTGCCTCCGAAATTTTTCCTGTTTAAGTGAACTACTCTGCGAAAACAAACCCGATTTGGACAAGCAAGGTCACAAAATCTATTAAGTTGAATTCTCATCTATACCATAAACTATGAAAATAAAAATTTTTTAATTGAAGGCTCCTTCACAGGAAATGTTCAAACGCTTATACTTTTTTTTAGAACATCCGGTATACTAAGTGTAAGGAAGATAAAATCTGAGGGTTGCATCAGCTATTGTTCCAGAATATTTTGCCCAACTTTAGATACTGTAGATTGTTTGGTTGATAAACAGCAATTTTGCAATCAATTTGCAAACTTTGGGGTGCTACCACCCAACTCCTCCTGACATGTATATGGCAATGCTCACATATCATTCCGTTGAACATTAACTCATAAAGCAAACTAATTATCAATTTTTGCAATTCCTTAACAAAAATAATAAATACATAATATATGATACCTTAACTTTGTTCATGTGGAAGAAGACCCAGGCCAAAGACTTGAATCTGTGCAGAAAATTAATGTTGATAAATCTATAAGAAATAGAAAAACTAACCTGTTTGAGTTCAATCTCCTTTGATTCATAATCAGCAGTTATTTCAACTAAGGGAAATGAAAATTAGAAGTCTTTTAATCAAAACTCTTCATTTTTTTTCATAATCAAATAAAATATACAAACTCAAAAAGTACATCTACTGTGCCTATCGTGGCGGGAATAGACACTAGGTCATCGGAGTTCCCACCATGAAAGGCTCTTCATTCAAAGGCAGAGGTAGCAATTTGCTTTCAAGATCAAATCAAATATAGGGTCTGGCAGAGAAATGGGAAGCCTGGGGTAGAATGGTTTTAAGGTTGATGAACAAAAATCGTATAACATGATTTGTTTAATCACCATTCATAACATCAAGGAGAGTTTTTTTCAGTGATTTATTTTGAGTGGGCAGGAAGTATTTTAGCTACTTAAAGCTAACTTAAGCCCATTATGCATGCCGCATCCAGGTATGGGAGCCCTAGTTTAACGTCCCTTCCGAAGGACATGTGGTGAGTTGCGAGGTCAAGCCTCCGAGGTCACCCATCCAGAGTTTGATCTCACTCAACCGAGCTTTACTCCAGTCACCAGACGGAAACTGTATAAGCAGCTCGGCTACTCACCCCAAAAGTACGGTAGTTTAAACAGTTCAAACCTTAATCCCAAAAAATTTTGCACCAAAGTTCTTTCGTGCGCACAACAAAGTTTCCAACAAGGCTGACAAAGGCTTTGTCGACCTGGTTGGAAACTTTGTTGTGCCCACCAAAGAACTTTGGTGCAAAATTTCTGGGATAACAATAGAAAAACAGTAGGACAAACAATAGATTTCGGTGCGCATTTTGCAAAGATTCCAGTCAGGTTTGTCGATAAGAACACTCAACTTCAAAGTCATAAAGCAATTTTAGGCCCTAAAAATAAGAAACTACACATATTTTTTATAAGAAACTAAGGACCGGGTCTGATAGGCACTTTCTTAAATTTTTGGGCCATTTTACTACCAAAAATTTCTTTCATGTTTGTTACATTTTTAATGCCACTTTCCCTTGTTTTACATGTGCCATGCCATCTTGGTCTTGCTGTATTTTTGGCAGTCTGTAAAGTGTTCATTATGTTTTCAAGAAAATTTATTTTTGGCCCTCTAGTCTAGCTAGTAGCAGGTGTAGTGTAGGCAGGCCTCCTCCTACCTACTTTACTCTCATTAGGCCGAGAAATAATAATAATTAATATTATGGATATGATGGATTAAAATAGGCCTAGCTTACTTACTCGCTGCCTGCGAAGATTCTACCTACCTACTTACTCTAGGCTTCCTACCCCAATTTCCGATGTATATTTGTAGACTTACTACAATTGTTATATTTATCACTGTTAGCCGTTTCATTCATGGTCACATTTTGATAAATGGCACCTGGGATTCATTGTAGTAAGTCCACAAAATTCCGTCGCATGGAATCAAATTTGTCGGGATTTTAGGCCCAAACTCATCAGCCCGAATGAGGGGCAGAAAAGCCTTGGAATTGGTATTTGTTTTCACATTAAATTTCATCTTTTTTGTTAGATTTTCTTACAAATATAAATTTAAAATTCATATGCATACTTGAAGTGCACACTTAAGAGAAGTGCACACTTGCACACTCGATATTTTGCTCTTGCACACCCGAGATCTCGTTGGAAACTGCCTTACTCTGCAGTCCGGTTCCTACCTACTTACTCTAGGCCGCGAAATAATAATGCTTGCTCTTTATGATGGATGATTAATTATTAATCATCCATCATAAACCAGACTGCAGAGTACGGCAAGTGCACACCCGAGATTTTTTTCCTTAAATCTCATTGCACACCTTAGAAAGGGTGTGGCACACTGTGATTTGGGTGTGGTTCTTTTGTTTGATGCTTTTATTGGGGTTTTATTGTGCCACACTGTCGACTAAAGAGCTTCAGATGAAAACTACGACAGAAATTTTGGAATTTCTGATAAATTTGTAGACTTACTACAATTGTTGTTTTTATCACTTAGCAGTCTCATTCATTGTCACATTTTTCATAAATGGCAACTGGGATTCATTGTAGTAAGCCTACAAAATTCCGTCGCGTGGAATCAAATTGTTCGCGATTTTAGGCCCAACAAAACCCATCTGCCCGAATGAAGCATTTGAATTTGTATAAGATTTTCACATTTATTTTCATCTTTTTTGTTAGACTTTCTTACAAATATAAAATCAGTATTCATATGCACACTTGAAGTGCACACTTAAATTAAAGTGCACACTTGCACACTCGATATTTTGCTCTTGCACACCCGAGATCTCGTTGGAAACTGCCGTACTCTGCAGTCCGGATCATAAATAGCAAGCATAGGCTATTATTAAAATAGGCCTGGTACCTACTGGTACGTAGAAAGAACTACTGCCTGCGAAGATTCTACTATAGGTTTGGTTTACCTTGCTCTCTTGAACATTTCTTGTCTTTAATTCTAGTTAATGGCCCTCTACCAAGTTTTATCTTCTGTCGATCTGGTAAAACAATCTGATAATTACTGCTGCTGCACGACAACAAACGACACTCCATGTTTTCCAAACTTCAAAATGGCGCCAAGGAATGCCCCATATTTCCATAGCCTCGTTTGCGAAGAGAATAATAAAATTCGAAATATTCGAAATTCGATTACAATGATGACACCCTGTAGACTAACTACCTTAGTCCCAGTTACTGAATTGGATGATAGATTTCAATGCAACAGGACCGGTCTGTAGTTACAGTGGACTATTTCAAGACGCCTTGGGCAAGTCCATAGTTACAGCGACCATTTCACTATATTGGGCCTGATTCCTTATTTCTCTATCAAACTCTGCATATAACTTCTTAACCCCAACTTAGACATTTTCTCCATGGATTTAGACGAATTGAAAGAATGAACTCAGAGAAAGGTTGGGAACGCAATGCAGGGATGTGCACCAGTTTTGTCGTAGCGGAGCTTTTGGCACAAATTCTTGCAACGGGATGTAGTTTCTATAGACATTTTTGGGATTGCGGTCTCATTCTAACCAGAAATTCTGGGATTGCGAACGTTTAGGATAAACACCAATATTGCAATGGTTTGTTGAGAAAAACACAAGTCAAAGACCTTATCCATTTCTGGGATTGGGCCTCAAAACCCTGAATATATTCTGGCATTGGGCCACAACAAAAATCCTTACAGCGCACACACCCTATGACCATTAGTGAAATACCCCCTGTGTCGGGGCCCCTGTGTTTGTGAAGGTTGTTGTCACACAGATTTGCCGGACACAAGGGTGGATACATGGAAAACTGCGACCGCGTACAAAGAAACAAGGCGGAACGAAACTGCTGTAGTGAAGTAGAACAAGGGCAGATTTTGTAAGGCAATCTCATGAATTGCTTTTGATTGACACCTGAATTTAAAGCGACTGGCGATCGCAGACAAAGGAAATTCTCTCAACCGGTAATTCAGAACCAACAAAGCTGCAAAAGTTTCTCTGAAACCCAGGTAGCTAGCGCACTCGTTGTGCATTTCGGAAATTATTTTTTAAGGATAAACATGAGCATATATCGAAAGAAGAAGGATATAAAGGATATATCTACACATCTACCTCGGGCAGTTTATTTCTTTGGCTCAGAAGCTGAGCAGTAAGTGTTTTAATTACACTCAAAATATAAGAGAATTGAATAACCTCCCAATCGGCTTTTGAACCAAACAAATTAAATGACCGTGGCAGTTGTGTAGATATATCCTTCTTCTTTCGATCTATGCATATATGCTCATGTTTTGCTCTTGAAAACAATTTCTGGAATGCACAACGAGAGCGCTAGCTACCTAGGTTCCAGCGAAACTTTTGCGGCTTTGTTTGTTTTGAATTACTGGTTGGGAGAATTTCCTTTTTGTCTTCGATCGCTAATCGTTTTGAATCCAGGTGTCAAGAAAAGCAACTCATGCCATTGTCTTACAAAATCTGTCCTTGTTGCGAAGTAGGGAGTTAAAATTGCATCCCTTAGTCATTTTAGCCCCCCTTTCGCAAATTCTAGCTCTTCTTTCGGAAGAATTTTAGTGCAATCCCTGGAAAGAGAAGTAATGAAATCCTAGAGATTCTCACGACTCCAAAAACTAAACCGTCTTTGATGGAAATTCACAGAAAAAGATAACAATTTGAGTTTAACATTTTTAACAATATGATCCCAAGTTTTCTCGAATGCTCATGATCAATTTAGATTTGAAACTTTATGCATACAAAATTTTCGCTTTTACAAGCGTAATTATCCCATTATCAAAAGATTTACAACACTTTATTACAGTTAAAAGGTTTGTGCAAGGTTCAAAGCTTGCATTTGCACATAACAAAAACAATCTAAAAATATTCCATTCAAACTGAAGCTGCACACGCGCCAACAAGGACAGACATTGTAAGACAATAGCATGAGTTGCTTTCGTTGACATCTGAATTCAAAGCTATTTGCGATCGCAAACAAAGGAAATTCCCTCAACCGGTAATTCAAAACAAACAAAGCGGCAAAGTTTCTCTGAAACCCAGGTAGCTAGGTCACTTATTGTGCATTCCAGAAGTTGTTTTCAAGAGCAAATATGAGCATAGATCAAAAGAAGAAGGATATAGATACACATCTACCTCGGGCATTTACTTATTTGATTCAAAAGCCGATTGGGAGGCGATTCAATTCTCTTATTTTTTTGGTGTTAATAAAATACTTACTGCTCAGCTTATGAGCCAAATAAATAAAATGCCCGAAGTAGGTGTGTAGATATATTCTTCTTCTTTCGATATATGCTCATGTTTGCTCTTAAAACAATTTCTGGAATGCACAACGATCGCACTAGCTACCTGGGTTTCAGATAAACTTATGCGGCTTTGTTTGTTTTGAATTACTGGTTGAGGGAACTTCACTTGTCTGCGATCGCAAATCGCTTTGAATTCAGGTGTCAACAAAAGCAACTCAAGCTATTGTCTTACAAAATCTGTCCTTGTTTACACGCACCATTAACAATGAATACCCAAATTAACAATGCCCTGGCTGAGTGTAATCTTTGTTCCATCAAAGTCAATAGAAAATAGTTAATATATCTAACATAAAGCATATATGCTAATATTTTTCTGCCTTCTCCTCTTGCCACCGAGGACATTTTATATAACTCCAAACACTACTGAATGTCCCAAAATAAACAGAACTAAACGAGTGCGCGATGCTGAGACTCATTTAATGAGTATAGAATTGAGCCAGTAATAAAGGTTTCTATTTTCTAGAAGATTACAAACTTTTTCTCCCACCTTAGTACGAGTTGAACGTAGGTTCTATAAAAATCTCCATGTTAACTAGGTTAGTCAGAATGCAACGTAAAAACGGATAACTTTTAACCCGCTTTGGTTTTAACCTGGGCAAGTGGAAAGGCAGCTTTAAGCCCCACTTAAACTATTCATCTTTGTTACCATGGCTGAATAAACTCCAACATCCTCCGCCTCAAACCTCTGCTTTCGCCAGCCTCGTTTCGTCGTCTTGATTAACAACAACAATATTATCGAATCTCTGTCCATTCGATAAATCATCTCCATACGCTAATGAGTGGTCAAGGCTTGATGTGATGCTCCTTTTGCCCTTGAGAGGCAGGATTTTCATTTCTAAAAGCAAGACAAAGAATGCATAAATATTTTATGTGTTCGTGTAGTGGACGGAAGAGACGTGCAAGAACAAAACTTAATGCCCTTCAAATCGCTATGAACCGTCCATTTCATTTCATCTTTTTTATCCATGGTAGCCTATCTCAGGTAGAAAAAACAGATCTACAGGAGGGCATGCTAAAAACGTCTAATTTGCAGCAAAGACAAGAGAGAGCATTTGTGACTAGACTACATTAAAGATCGTGATATAAAACAACAAAAGAAAAATTAAACATCAGCAAGTGAGCAGCTGCCATTTTTCAGTTCCTTTTTAATGTTCTCAGGTAAGACGATTTCTGACTTCAGTGCCAAGACTATTTCAAAGTTTGGCGCCTTGGTATGGTACGAGAACCATTTCCGCTCCACTGCTGATTTTAATATAAGGTTGACATCAGCGTTTCTAAGACAACGAACAATAGAGTTATTGACCTTCGTAAACATGTCCTTCATATAAGAAGGCACATCACCATCTCTAATGATTTGAGCAGAAATATACTCGAATTGATGTTACGCTTCATTCGTGAAACTGGTCGGTTTGACTAAGATCTTTTGAAACTTCAGTACCAAGCAACCACCAACTTCCTCAATGTAACTTTTCTGGTTCTTTGTAAGCTCTGTCTCACATAAGATGCCAGGCATATTTACATTTATTTAGGCATATTTTATGTCCGTAAACCAATTAAGATGAGCTGCGTTCCTGACAGTGTAATTTCAATCGCATACCTGACCGGGCATCTAATGTTAGACAGAATCTAGTATAGTATCCATTAGGTTTAATTGTTTCGTAGTGTACTTAGTTGTATGTAGTTTAGCATTGCAGGTCTTTTTATTGGCCATGCATGGGGGTAGTCATTGTCTTTCGCTCCCCTTGGCATCGTCCCCGTAGTGTTGTATAGCAATTAGGAAGGTATAGCAGAATGTAAGATTTATTGTAAAATTTCATATGAATAAAAACAACCATCAGAGATCAGAGGACTTGAATACCATTTTCATGATTCAAAATCAATGAGCTCCCTAAAGTTCACGTGATTCAAGCACCAAAAATGGGCCATTCACTCAACATGCAACTTGTATTGCATTAAAGAGCAACAAGAGCAGATTTTGTAAGACAATAGCAAAAGTTGCGTTTGATTGACACCTCAATTCAATGCGATTAGTGGCTGCTGACAAATGAAATTCTCTCAACCAATAATTCAAAACAAACAAAGCCGCAAAAGTTTCCCCAAAACTGGTAGGGCAAACTCTCGCCTTGTGCAAGCGAAAGATGGTTTTTAAGGGAAGTTATGTGCTTATAGCGAAAGAAGAAGGGTAGATCTAAAGTTCTGTCGCTTAGATTATATCTATTTGATTCAGGAGCGGAGCAGAAGGCATTGTAATTCTCGCGTCTTTAGGGCTTAAAATGAAACGATTACAAAACAGCTCCTAAATCAAATAAACATAATCTAAGCGACAAAACTTTAGATTTACCCTTCTTCTTTCGCTATAAGCACATAACTTCCCTTAAAGACCATCTTTCGCGTGCACAAGGCGAGAGTTTACCCTACCAGTTTTGGGGAAACTTTTGCGAATTTGTTTGTTTTGAATTACTGGTTGAGAGAATTTCCTTTGTCTGCAGCCGCTAATCGCTTTGAATTGAGGTGTCAATCAAACGCAACTGTTGCTATTGTATTACAAAATCTGCTCTTGTTTTAAAGAGCTGTAGTCATCCACATCCAGGGCCCCTTGGGGGCACGCTGAAATTTCAGACAGTATGAAAATCAAATTTGGCCTAAGCGGAAAACAGGGATCCACAATGCAGGAGTTGAGCTGACATAAAGTGTTACCTTGGTCAGTTTCAGTTTCGAGAACACTGCATTGTGAATCAATAGATTCCGATTAAGGCAGCCGAATTTGATTTCAAACAGTCTAAAATGTCAGAAAATGAATTAACTCACTTCCTGTTGTTTTTTGTCGTATTGCGGTGTTTCTGCGTTTAAATCTAAAATGTCACCCTGCCCGCAAGGTAACACAACTGTAGACTAATTAGGAGTCGAGTTTCGCTCCTCTGCCAAACTGATATAACCCGCTACAACCAGTTTGAGCAGTCTTGGTTTGGTAGGTTGTACTCTCGTTTTGGTGAGCGATAACTGGGACTCGGGACTCAATGTCATCAGTCTAACACAACTGCATCATGTAAGGGAGCAGTCATTCTTCGGCACAAAGGGTTAAAAGATTTCATACCTTCAACTGGCTTGACAGCATTAAGCAGCTCAGCGGTTTCTTTTCCATTTGTTTCTTTCAACATAAAGCAAAGGAACGACGCAATAATTGTCAGGCCACCCATTAATAGAAATGGCAAGGTTTTGTGTACATGTCGCAGCCATTGCGCCACCCAAGGGGCCGTTGCGGCTCCCACTCGACTTACTACTTGCAGCAAACCCATTCCTTGCGACCTGAAAACAGGATGAATACAGAAATTAGGAAAGGGAATGTGTAATGGCCTTGTTATGTATTAATTGACGTGACCACAAGAAAACAGAATACTCAGAAATTCAGTTGTACTAAAACTTCAGACCTATTACCCGAGGTGAAATTATTTTGCTGTCGCATGAAGAATTTTATCTGAGCGGCTAGCAAAAGGTGGGCGGGGTAAAACTTTTCCATATGATGGCAAATTGACATTCACAAGTAATTGACCGTAAAGGAGGGATACAGTTTTCCCTCAGGTAACCTGGCTGCAAAACCTGGCCTTCGCAGATCTTCATACAGGGTTCTAAAATCACGATCGAAATTTCTTCTCTGCGGCAATGACTTTAGCATGGTTTAGCACGTGTTATCCCTTTGGGAAGATTAAAGGTTTTCTTTTATTAAATATAAAATTTTTTACAAACAAACTACTTAACACACTACGTACGAGCTACTTTACTACACTACAAGGACGATACCACGGAGTGCAAGAGACCATGACAACTCCGCAGTCATTAACATAGAGAACGTGTAACTAAACTAAAATTAAGTGTACAACTGCGAAAAATACATATGAACAATTCCTACTGATAAGCACTAAGGTTCGTTTCACATTGTATGTCGAGCTAACTTTGGGCAATCAGGTCTTTTTTTCAAGAATGGGTGAACTGGAGATTCGAGATTACAATGTCACCCTTTGGAGTATAATAACATTATTCCGAATGATTTCACCCCCCCCCCCCAAGAGGATGATACATGCTAACACATGTAAAAGTCATTGCTGTTAGGTAGGCGTGTTAGGGTTAGTGTTAGGCCCGGGGGGGGACTCCCATTATGGCCTAACAGGGGGGTCCAGTCGGTTTGAGGGTCTTACGAAATGGCTACCAAATGGCCTTATTTGTCAACATATACTACCAGTTGGGGGCATTCCAAGATTCCTGGCCAGTTATAAGATTTCAACTCAGTAGGCTCCTCCGCACGGCGATATGGTCGTTGCAGCAATAATTATCAATGAATTTTGAAGCTTTCTTGCTTCGTTCAATCAGTTTTTACAATAGAAAATTTTGAAAAGCTGCAGAAAATTTTCACTGCTAGATGCTACCAGATGGCCCAATTTTAGGTCCACGAACTACCATTTGGGGGTTTCTGTAAAAAGATGCTACCATTTGAGGGTATTTTCAAACTTTTTGCTTTGGCCCTCTTTAACCCTGACTGGACCCCCTGTCAGGCCACAATTGGAGTACCCCCCCTGGGGTGTTAGGGAGTGTTAGTCACGATTTTAGGCCTGTTTTGTAGGTTTCTTGAAAGGGATTTCTCAAGAAAATCGAGCATAATTTCAGAAAGAAGTGGCCGATTTCAGTCAGGTAAGTCACAAATTGATTTAAACATGTCCATATATTAGCCAATATTACCGTCTTGATATCCAGGGAGAACGCACTTTCACAATGGGGATGATTTTTCACTCATCCAGTAGATACCACAGGGATACAAATGATAAAAAAACTCACCTAACCATGGTTGGATTGATCTCCACTGACCAAACATATATCTCGTTGAAAGACAAAGTGATGCATAATTTACCCAGCATTCCTAGCGTTACTCTGGACCACATGTACCCTGAAACAGAGTTTGAGTATATAGTGTTCAGATTTTTCCATTTTCGTTTGTGATCACAAATGATCAGGAATGACTAACCTGCGCGCAGACTTTGGTTACTGGGGAGGAGAGGAGAGGAGTCTTTCCTCTCCTCCCCAGTAACCAAAGTCTGCGTGCAGGCTAGGAATGACCCAAACATCTACTTTTTAAATAGACCATTTCGATAATTAAAAAAGAGGCTTGGGGAGAGCGGTTTGTTCTGTTAAATGGTGGACACAAATCTGGTACATGGCTGCCACGGAGCTCCTACAATTGATAGATCTCGCTGCACACATAGCTGTTAGGTTAAATTCATCGTTGAAATTAAGAGGGACCTTGAGAAACAATTGCATAAAAGGTGCCTAGAGGCAATTGTTTCTCCAGGCTTCTTACTTTCAACCATGAATTTAATCCAACAGCTAAGTGTAGCGAAATGTTTCAATCGTGGAAGCTCCGTGGCAGCCATTTACCAGATTTGTGTCCGCCAGAAGATGAGGTACATTTTCTACTTGTATGCTCGGCCTATAGCACCCCTAGATCGATCTTTCTACTACATACTACTTCGGTTGAGCCCCTTACAACAAACTTGCAATTTCAGAAGATCATAAGCTCTAATGATAATGACACGAAGCCACCCTAGCATCGTTCAAGCTAACTGCACCAAGGAAACTCTAGCCACATAACAGTAGCCTAATGGATCTATGCCTTGATGTACACATACCTATGACTGACGTGTTCAGTTCATTCATATATTCTAGTACTGTTATGTCTAATTTAGTTGATTAGTTTCGTTTAAGTGTTTTTTATCGTTTGTTGCTGACATACATAATTATTATGTATGTGATACACATCAGTAGACGAGGCTCCGGTAAGTGTAGCAAGTCCACATTGATTTGATTTGATTTGATTTGATTGATTGATTGACGTCCTGCCCTCAGAAGCAAGCTATTCAACATACTCCCAACAGAAATCAGGGAACAGAAATCATTGACCTCCTTCTGTACAAAACTGAAAGCGGACTTAACAAGGCGTGCCAAAGAACGTCTTTGCTCTTACTCGACTTCTACTATATATTTTCATGTTCAAGTTCTCTTTAGCTGCTGCCTAAATTATATTGTAACTTAAGAATTTTTACGGATTGTAACATCTTAGGGAAATTGTATTTTTAACTCGAGTTGAAGAGCCACAATTATTGTGGATATACTCACTAGTATGTATGTATTGTAGACCTTTTATGTATGTATGTATGTACCGGGTGTCCCAAAAAAAAACGCAACAGATTCAAAAAATTCTGACGCAAGCTGTTTGAAATTAATAATAAAATGATTATTTTATCTAAATCTGCAATGATTAGATTAAATTTTGATATATTTTTCAGAATTTTTGGTCACTTGATTCAAGAGTTAATAATCAACAAACTTCAAATTTGCTGTCAATGCAAAACCAGGGCTACCAGCATTAGTGCAAAGTACACTGTACAATTAAAATCAATATCTAAAAGTAATATATAGAACTTCACATAGTTACGAACAGGCACACAACTGCGTCAGGAAACTGTAACAAAGGGATTCCTTACTGATTTATGAATTATCTCGAGGAAGCTCTGTGTTCCTTTATGATTGGAAGTATAAATCTAATAATGGCCTAGTCATTCAACAAAACGTAAGCAACCATCATGGACACTTAAAAGCACAAATGTGTTTTGACAGAAATCTTTATGAAAGTGTGTGCTCTGCTCAATGTTCAGTTAAATTGTGTGTTAGCGTGTTTGTCAGCAATGCTTTGCAATTTCAGGGATTGTCATGTTTTACAATTTGACATAATGATTCACCATTGTTGATGCAGCAGCTCTGGTTTTGACCTGAGGGCAATTTTGAAGTTTGCTGATTTTTAACTATACAACCAAGTCACCAAAAATACTGGAAAATACATCAAAATTTAATCTAATTATTGCAGATTTGAGTAAAAATAATTGTTGGGTAATGGGTATCAAACAGTTTGCATTAGTATTTTTCAAATCTGTTGCGTTTTTTTTGAGGCACCCGGTATATGTATGTATGTTATTATAATCTTAGTACCAAATGCGACAATGATTTACCTGGGTTATCTGTTCCAGATGGTATAAAAGCAACAGATCCACAGGCTAACGCACCAACAAACATGGACCAAATAACTGTCGGTTTTCTGCCATACCTAAATTTAAATAAAACGAATTTCAAGCATTAATAAAAATACTTAGGATGGTCCACGGTTAGTTAGGGAGTTGGTAGCCTGCGTGCAGCCTTAGTTGAGTCTGCACGTAGGCTAGGGAGTTGGTTGATTTTGAAACACTGATTCGCTGCGGCTACCATGCCCAAAAACAATTGCTTGACCCAGATATTGTTTCGACAGAGCTATGACATTGGAGGCTGCTGTTTCAATTCACCTATGAAACTGTTTATCGCTGCGAAATAGTAAGACAAAATGGCCGACCGCAGGTTTCAGTAATCAGCCAAATGTGGTCTTCTGAAGGTCATAGTTCCATTATTTTTCAAACTATTTTTACAAGAATGGTAGCAAATTTAAATCGAGAATCCGAAGAGCAACATTATGTAAAATTATAAGATCTTTTGCCGTTTTGCTAGGGGGAACAATTTTTGGGACACCCTGTAGTAGAATGTATTTTAATAAATCATATGAATAAAGAGAACAATTGAAAAGAAATGAAATGGCACTGCCTTCGTACATTGGACGAACCCTGAGAGAAAAATGACTCGATATCAAATGGAAACAACATGGATAGAAAAAAAACGTTTTTGTTACAAAAGTCAGGCTCGTAGGAAACAATTTGAAAACAATGGTGCTAAGTCAAAAGCATTAATTAGATGCATTGATTTCTATTGCTTTAAGAACGAAAGCCCCCCCCCCCCCTCCAAATTAGCAGCTTCTTCCGTCGCCCTTGACAAGAGCTCTAAGTAGTACAATTTCTTGAACGAAATATTTTGGAAAAAACAGACTTGTCCTGAACCCTGTCTTGAAAAAAAATTCTTGATTAGGAACCCTATATTTGGCAGGAATATAAATATTTGGAAATTTTCTTGAATAAAACAGATATCAAGTTGTCT
Source organism: Aurelia coerulea (assembly GCA_039566865.1). Lineage (NCBI taxonomy): Eukaryota > Metazoa > Cnidaria > Scyphozoa > Semaeostomeae > Ulmaridae > Aurelia > Aurelia coerulea. The sequence continues at coordinate 25,243,676 of CM076948.1, read as the reverse complement.
GATATTACATACTTGGTTTGATTTTAGATTTTTGCTGTGCAGAATACTTTACAGCGGCCAACCAATGGACGGGCTGTTTCATCTACCATAACTTGGAGGGCTGAGTAGCCGCCATTATTGAAACGAAGAAAACACTTTAAAGGCACACCGTCATGGATGTAAAAATCTTATGATAAAATCAATAACAAAAGATCTTGTGGGTTTGTATTCAAATTTATCAATCCTTTGTGAGCTGAAGTCGTGTATTCTTCCCGAATACAATTAGTCATATGGTTGTCATCGAATTTAATGTTGTGGTAACTGAATAAACTGAAGCTTGCCTTCCGAGCTTGCCGAATTCTTCTCTTTTAGATTGTCATGGATTGTCTTATTTACCCAATCAGCGTCATGACCGTTGCCTTTGATTGAATTGAATTGCCTTTGATTGAATTGAATTTCGAAGAGAAAATACAAAAACACTTTCTTTGGTGTGAAGAGAAGGGCGAAGCCTGGATTTCATTTTATCTTTGCAAAATAAAATAAACTGTAAATTGATCTTCAATTTGAAAGGTATCTGAGTAAATCAATCGTATCCTTGATACCTACAGCCTAAATGAAAAGCTACGGATTCTGCCTTATTCATAAGTAGTGTTTGTGGTTTAGCTTTTTGAATAGATTTTCTCTGAGACTTTCAAAGATTTTATTTAGAATTCTACGATTTCTACGACTTTTTTGAGATATTGAGAGTTTTGAGACATTTCTCAAACATTTATTAGATTTTCAAGGATTTTTTACCTTTTGCGTGATTTTTTTAAGAATTTGTAAGATTTCGAAGATTTAAATGACATTTGAGGTTGTTTTCAAAGAATTGTTGAAAGAATTATTTGAGAACTTATTCCATTTGTTGGGGGGATATTTCTGGTTTTTTTTAGATTTTCGAAGATTTTAAGGATTTACTTAAAGATCTCGAAGATTTTGTTCAGATTTTCAAGATTTTCAAGATTCTTCAAGATTTTTCGAGATTTTCGAAGATTTTTTACAAAAGTGCACGAAATTTTTGGAGTGATTTGTTCATCATAAAAATCAGAGTACCCCCTGGCGATTTATTCCTCGTAATAACATACCTATTTCCAAGCACAATTACCAAGATGTTGGCAGGAATTTCAACTAAACTAGTAAGGACAAAATCTCTGTACATATTTCCACCAAGATTGTCAGATGCCAAGGAAACACCATAATAAACCATGCCATTTACAAACCTATGAAGAAATTGTAAGCGAAAGTTAGCAATGTCTCACCATGCGCAATAAGAAACATGTAATGTACTCACCGACCGATGAACGCATTTTTTGCCCCGGGGGGGGGGTACTCCCATTATGGCCTAACAGGGGGGTCCAGTCGGTTTGACGGTCTTACGACATGGCTACCAAATTGCCCTATTTGTCAAACTCCTACTACCAATTGGGGGTATTCCAAGATTCCTGGCCAGTTATTAGATTTCAACTCAGTATGCCCCTCCGCATGGCAATATGGTCGTTGCAGCAATAATTATCAATTAATTTTGAAGTTTTCTTGCTTTGTTCAATCAGTTTTTACAATAGAAAATTGTGAAAAACTGCAGAAAATTTTCACTACTAGATGCTACCAAATGACCCAATTTTAGGTCCACGAACTACCATTTGGGGATTTCTGTAAAAAGATACTACCATTTGAGGGTATTTTTCAAAATTTTTGCGTTGGCCCTTTCTATTAGAGTCTCTAACCCTGCTGACTGGACCAGTTGGTTGGCTGGTTGCTTGCTTGATTAATTGATTCGAGATTGATTGATTCATTGATTGATTGATTGATTGATTGTTGAAACTAAGTGACTGGGCATCAAACCATCTACCTCAGCAGGAATTAAGGGTCATGATATGTTTTGGCATCAACTATAATCAAAATGACATTGTCCCGCTCTCTATAGGCAATCCTGACCTCCACTTGCATTGTTTCAGGAAGTTTGATGTTCGTCTTCATATTTCATATTTATTTTTCATATTTCAATTTATTAGATTTCAAATTTCAAAGCATAAAGTGAGCTGATATTTTTGAGTGCAATGAACTTTGAGTGCTGGGAAACTGATATCTTTGGGTTAAGTGCCCCCCCCCCTCTATCCCGGGACTGTTCTATTACCTCAAATACTGCACGTTTGTACTGAAATTACAAAGGCTAAATAAGCTACACATACCATGCATAACATTGGATCAAAGTGTCCCGACATGTTGACCATGGACGAAACAAATCCATGTATGTGCCATGGGAAGTTTCCTTTTGTGCCACAGATAGCTTGACTGTCGGTTTTGGCTTGCCGTTGACCCTTCCAGCTTTACGCAATATCGCCTCTGCCTCTTCAACCCTACCATTGACACGCAGCCATCGCACTGACTCAGGAACGAATCTGAAAACGAATCAACGGAGACATTATGCAAAGATGAAAGAAGAGAGGCATTTTTCGGAGACGTCACGTCACACGATAAAATTGTCTAGCCTGCGTGCAGCCTCAACTCCATAAATTGTCCTGTAACGAGACCTCAAGAACAATGGCATCATAGATTTCAATTTTATGAATCCAATAAATGCAAGCAAATCATCCTATTTCTATGAAATCATCCAACGAATAGGAGAAGTCTCCTGAAAACATTTTGCGAATTAAGCTACTGTGAGCATGGGTATTGTGGACACAATCTGTTTCGATTGTGTCCACAATACCTGGCCAAAATGTTGCTATATGAATAAATGCAGTTCATTACCTTGCTTGTCTTCATTTCATGAGTATCTGTACTCTTCTGCTTCGGCAGGCATTCTTGCTTACTTTCAAAAGCAAAAGAGCAGATATACTCATGAAATGAAGACAAGCAAGGTAACGCACTACATGTATTCATTTAGCAGCATTTAGGCCAGGTATTGTGGGCACAATCAACATAAATCGTGTCCACAATACCCATGCTGTGAGCAAACAGTTGGAAGCGCAAATGGTTGTTTCGCAGCGTATGGCCTATGTTCAAAGTCGGTGGAAACAGGGTGACCAAACTTAAAGGGGCCTTTGCAACCAGCATACCTTGCACGTGCATCTCTTTGCATCTCTTTGTTGTCGGCCATTTTAATGTTCCACTAAAATGGCCGACAACAAAGAGATGCACCTGCAAGGTATGCTAGCCTGCGTGCAGACTCAACTCCTCGAAAGTATAGTTTCGAGGAGTTGAGTCTGCACGCAGGCTAAGGTATGCCGGTTGCAAAGGCCCCTTTAACAATAACTTACTTCCAGAAGATCAACACAAAGATGTAGGGTGCAGATACGATAATCTCAAGCAGTCTCCAATCGGGAACCAGCCATGCTTTCAGTCCAATGACACACAACGCCAAGGTAAAAGCGAACCAAATTATTGTCCCTGAAAGTGCCCGGTAGCTTGGGCCAACAAGCTCAGCTGCCAATACGTACAGAGAAAGACCAACTCCACCTTGTGCGAAACCAATAAGAAGTCGTGTTACAAAAAACAACCAAAAGTTTTGAACAAAACCGCTGACGAATCCTAGAATTATGATGGCTCCCAAGGATGGAAATAGCACTGATTTTCGTCCATATCTACAATAAAAGAGACTGTCATCAGTTCATCACAGTAAAACGCATGAGCTCCTTACGCAGCGCAGCGATGCGTCGTATCATTTCAAACCTCACTCAAAAACTTACCCTTCGAGTGGAAGTTTGATTTGAGAAGCACCACTGTACCAGAGCTCAGGTGCAACAAACAGTTGAAGTATACTTCAATATAATGACGGCGTTCTAGCCAAAACCGTGAGCATACAACAACGAAGGAACAGCAACATTATCAAGCTTTGCTCACAATCCCGTGAAAAAGAACATACGACAGTCGATATTGAAGACCAAATCAACGATGCAGTATTGCCCGTGCTGAGATTTGTAAAAGTTAAAAAGATGTCAGAAAGTGGTAATGTATACCATTTAATTTGCTTCTGTTCAGTAGAGGCCCTCTTAATTGCATTATTCGTTTCAAGATAACAACCGAAAATCAAGAACCTTTGATAGGACTAGGATATGCTTAAAGCTCAATAAACCTTTTTATTTGCTAGAAAAGAGGTTTGGACGAAGCTTCCAAATCTGGTAGAGTTTGGGAAGGAAAATGAAAGAACGACACTCATTCTCAATGGATACACTGCTAACTATGGCATGGAGTTGCATCAGATCTCAGGACATTTTTCAGAGAGTTTTTTTTATCAACTACAACTACTGTGCGAAAAATGAGTTAACAATGGTTTAGTTTACACACAGGCAAGTGTTATTGGTCTTTTTGCTTTGTTTCTCGTCCTTTTATGGGAGGAGGGGCAAAACTTTGTCTCGTTGAACTAAAAGTAACATGTTAGATTGATTGCATGATTCGTTGTTTCATTTCTGCGCCATAGCTTAATACACTCTTACTTCAACTACGACTCAGAAAATGATACAATACCTGGCCTACTTCAGGAAGCCTCGTCCTGCTGTTGAAAATGTCCTAACTTTTGGCAAATCCTGGCTGTTTCTTTTTTGATTAGTCCTTTAGTTTTGCTTTTTATTTCATTTTCATTTATTTAGGCACGGTAGCTCCATCAGTCCACAAGAACGGCTGTTCAGGGGGCCGTGGCCATATATCCCATGTTTAAATGACATATATCCCATGTTTTCTCAAGCTGAAATGAAAAGCTTGCTCCGCACTGTTTCATCGCCATGTTTTATTTGAAGAACTAAACGAAAGTGAGGTTAATCTCAGGTTTAGTTCTCCATATAAAACATGGCGATGAAACAGTGTGGAGCAAGCGGTTCATTTCAGCTTGAGAAAACATATATGTCGTTTAAAAAGGAAAACCAAGAGAATAATCAACAAAGAAATAACCAAGGACAACGTTGGATAGGTAAGAGCATTTAAATGTAACAAAATCAGTGCAATGGGACGACTTTAATGTTGTCCTAGGGCCCTTGTTTCGACCAGGCATTAATTTAAGGATTTTTCATCACTGCACAAAACAGCGTAAATCACAGTTATCGGCTTATAAGGGTGTGGCACCCGGGGAGGGGGTACTTGACTTAAATTTGTACTTGGGTGTGCCCACGAACAAAATTGTTTTACCCTGCTCCAGTATTTTGCGCTGAAAATGATGACCTGTTACTCCAAAACATGAAATTTGACGAAAAAACCACTCGATCTAATAAAATATTCCCTTTTGACATGTTTTGACAACCTGCTTTAGAAAAATTGCCTCATTTTGATACCCTGTGCTAGAGGAAATTGGTAAAAATGATACCCTTAAAGACGGCACTTCCCCATCGGACAATTATATTAAGTACCCCCCCCCCCCGGGGTATGGTAGGAGTGTAACATTTTTCACCACCGGACATAATTTGTCTATCGATTGCTGAGCACCATTAATTATTCGTCCAACGGGTGGCAAAACCAGAAGTGCATAATTTTAGGGGTCCAGGGGCATGCAGCCTTGGAAAACTTTTATAAATATGACCTCTGAAATGCCTACAGGATACATTTGGTTCTCCTTTTTTCAAGGCAGTTTGTCACGCAGCCGATTTGCTGAAATATGAGCTTTAGAAATAGAGAAATTGAGATCATTGAATATTAGACGCTAATATAAGTTATTTTGTGTTTTACTAAACAAGAGCTCAAATTCATTAGAAGTTATGATTCAACAAACCTTACCTGAATTTTTTTCAAAGCCCGTTTCCAGTTATGAAGTAAAGTAAGAAGAAAGAGATCGGACGCAAAAAGCACTACTGAATCTTTCTACAAACTGAGGCCTTTATCACCTCTTTCCATGGTGTGACGAACTTATGAACATCTTGAACGGAACACAACAAGTTCAAAATGCTTCAAAAACACGAACTATTCATTCAAGTTCAGCTGTCTCCCAAGCTGGTTAGGAAAATCACATTTTTTTCCACCAAACAACGCCTAAGTTGTATACCTTTCCAAAATTCTGTTTGAAGAAACCAAAAGGAACTGAAGTTGCTTTACTAAGAGGGGTGAAATTCCTGTCAGGGAAGGGTGGTCAAGCTCAGGGGCGCATATTAGGGGGTTTTCTTAGTTGGTCTGAAATTTTCCTCGTCAGGAAAAGTCGGTCAACGACAAAGCTGGGATTGTTTGAATCCACATTGGTCCGATTTTGAATATTTTGCGCAAAGGTCCGCCCTGACAACAACTAGAATATTTACGAGTAAATCTTGATTTGGAGAGTCGTTGGAACCAAAGAAGAGGATGGAATTTTAAAAGATTTCCTTAGATGTATCGCAGAATTGCCCATGACTACATTGCTAGGGGCAAGAAATCATGGGATTGTGAGAAACTTTCTTAGACAAAGCAAAATGTGTTTTTGCGCAAAGATTGTCCTAAGTTCCATTCTGGCACTGGGGTGCCGGTGACTTGGTATTTGGTATGCGGTATTTGGAAATAGACAAAATCGGCTAAGGTTTGTTACCACCCATTTCAAGACATGTGACCAATCATTTGATAAAACATCTTTTGATCCCTAAGGGGTACAAATCTAGACACCAGCAATTGTCAAAAACAAAGAAATCTACCACGTTTAACTGCTTATCTGATGAAAAAATAAAGGCGGAACGTAGACCACGAATGAAACAAAAATCAAGTTATCGGTCAAAAATGACCGCGATAAACTTGAAATTACATGATTCGAGATTGTGGCGAAGTTACAATATGATTGGTTCGTATGTCATGAAAAAATTGATTTAAATTCTTGCTTGGAATATAAATATCGAACTGATGTTTATCAAAGTAACAAAAAGCCATATGGCGTCACAGAAAACCAAGATAATTGCACGATTGATTCTGTGGGGATTGTGTCGAAATTTCTTAAGTGTGAGAGATTTCAATTGCAAAAGTATATCGTCTTCAGAAGAGCCCAAAAGAATGCGCCAAGAGATATGGGTTACAAATAGTATTCATCAAAGGTGGTTTACGCTTCTATTAAAAGCGCAAACACTGCAGACACTAAAAATCACAAAGGAATGACTTCTCAACCGATAAACACGCTAAAACATGCTAAAACCAGTCGCTTTCGTTCGGTTTTCGCAGTGTGGAGGAGTCGTTATACTGAAGATCACGCCTATATTTAAAACTCCAAATCCGTGATCACCACATGAGGCAAAATCTTAACCAATCAAAGAAATTGAATGTGTGACATGTGAATAAAAGAAAGGATTGTGCCAACGTTGTTACAAGAAACGCTCATCGAACCATTGTTTTCCATTTAAGAGAACGGAAAGAAGTAATGTAATGCACAGAATAGGCAGTAAAATCATCATTCCTGAGTTTTCCTTAGGATGCTAATTTATGAAAGAGAACCTGTTACAAAATAGTCAAATATTCTATTTTGGAACTGGCAAACTCGGGATCGAGAGAGTTCTTTTGAGCCAAAGTAGAGGGCGTGTCCTCAAGCAAATTTCCTTGGGGTTTAACCTCCAGAGCCCCCTATTTTGGTACCGTCGTTGCATTGCTGACGTCGAAATTCCTAATGAGTACGACAGTTTACTATGCGTTCAGTTGGTCCAAAAAAGTTTAGTCTGTCCAAAGCATGTCGACACCCACCAAAACAAAATTTGAATTGAATGTGCGTCGCTGGCGAGCTGACTTTCATGATGGCTTTCATTTTGAGAACATCCAAAACAGCAGTATTTCAAGTATTGTTGCAACTGATAAGTGAAACAATTCATCACTGCACAATATTCAATTTATCACTGCACTCTTTCGATTCACCACTGCACAGATTGGTCATCATTATTGCACCTTAAATTAATCCTTGGTTTCGACATAAGAAAATAAATTTAGTACCGGCCTTAGTACCGAGAACAAAAGTGCATCCGAATAGCAATATTTCTCAACGAAAGACCGATGGGTCGCTATGGAAATTTTGGAAACTGGCGCAAATTTTGCTCAAAAACTGTTAAATTGCCCTGACAATAGGGGTGAGAAAAAATAATTCCCGTTTGAAAAGCCACTGAATGAAAATGGCATTATGCCCAATAATAAACAACCTTCGCAAACATACCTCCAGTCCTTCGTTGACTAAAGCATGCGTAGCATCAATTAAATGTTGAAAGCACCATGTTTGTTCTTCTTCTGTGTTCATCTGCTCTCGTATTATTGAAACTGTCAAGCCACACTGCAAGCGAAGCAGTTACCCACCATCCAGCACCCCTGGGCCTAATTTCAAAGGACTGGAGGTACACGTTTTTTTTATAAGAAACTAGTTTATAAGAAACTAGTAGTATGATGACCAAAAATTTAAGAAACTCTAGTACTACCTTCAAAAACAGTTAAGAAACTCTAAAACTTTATTTCTGTATGTCTCTCTTATTCTATGTCTCTCTAACAAAGGTACCTTCGTCTTTTCTTGACTTTTAACTGCAAAATTGGTAAATTTTTGCCTTGATGTGCATGGCTTCTTCTTGATGACAATGTCAATGCAAATGGAAGCCCTTTGTGGAGAAGAAGGCACAACTTCGAACGATACCGCAATTTTAGGCCCAACAATATAAGAAACTAATTAAGAAACTTTTACTACTAAAAGACCGAAATTTTCATGCGAAATTAAGAAACTTTTAGTACTAAGTGCTGAACCAAGTTTCTCATAAAAAAACGTGTATTGGGCATTAGGGCATATAACGGACAAAAACTAAGGTAGGTCAACAATTGATCTTCACGTCGCCTGTGATCATACCTGTCAGCAACGGCGCTAAGGATTAATGCACCAACAGCCCAGCCAAGGAATATTGCCGAATTTGCGAGGTATGATAGCTCCTTGTCCTTGCAAACCAAATCCCACTGAAAAACAAAGAGGACAAAAATGAAGTTCTCGGTGCTTTTTTTCCTTTCTCTCTTGGTAGATGCTAAAAAATTGTCTGAAAAAATTGAGATCCAAATGTTTCCACTTTTGGAATGGTCCCATAATAATTCACTGAATGTTCATAAAATGATCTAGTTTTTGCTGGGGTATATGTGAAACTGTTGCTTACATAAAATTCACGAAGGTTTTGCACGAAAATGATGCATGATTTTGAAAATATTTGATCATGCATTCCATGTTTTAGAGAATCTCTAAAACATGGAGTGGTCCTCTGAATTTCCAAAAAAATGTTTCAGTTTTTGCTGGATTACATGTGACACCATTGTTGCATCCATTTACGAAGTTTTCACAAGAAAATAAGGCAAGAATCTGAAAATAACTGACCATTCCATGTTTTAGAAAATCTCCAAGACATCGAATGGTCCCATAATTTTCATAAAATGTTCTAGATTTTTGCTGCAATACATGTGAAACCGTAACTGTTGTTTACATACATTTGCGAAGGTTTACAAGAAAATTATGCAAGATCTTGAAATATTTGACCATTCCTATGTAAGTTAACCATTCTATATGAACCAATCCATCATTCCAAATTCCATATCTTAGAGACAGCCGTTGTAAAACTATTAGTTAAGACATCTTTGTTTAGACCACTGGTTTAGACACACTTATTTCACAATCGATTTTATAGTAGTTTCTATGTGTAGTCATTTTGCGAAATCCGACGTATCCGCAAAAAAATAACGAAATTCCTCCTCTTTCATGGCAAGGAAAAAAGTTGCTGCGAAGGAGAATAGCCTTACTACACAAGGACCCTCAACTTCGCTCATGCCATTGACGTGAATTGATGTTGTCTAGCTGTCTACGAACGGCTATCTGTAAAAGGGGGAACGGGGAACCGGGGAACGGGGAATCGGGGAATCATCGGGGAATCGGGGAATCGGGGAATCTGTAAAAGGGGGAACATGGAAACTACACATTCCACAATTTTCTATATATTTTTTTATGAAACTGCGGCCAACACTGTATACCACAATGGAAAATCTTTTCGTTTCCTTTCATGTGCGAGCAAAAATAAATCCAACAAAACAGATTTCATTCGAAATCTGTAAAAGGGGGAATATGAAAACCAAACGTGGAAATTGGAAGTACAACGCATCATATTGAAGATCTTTGCACGCAAATCTCGAATCTGGCATTAGAAAGTTGATATTTCCTATCTAAACGAAAATAATACAGCTTTTCAAAATCTGTAAAAGGGGAATCTGTGAAAGGGGGAACTTCAGAACTACTAACTATAGAAGCATAATTTTGATACGAACATGATGCTGATGACTTGGTCTTACCAATGGACGCAGCAGAATTTTTAAGAAATTACCTAGGAAAGTATAAAATCGACATCAAATGCCAAATAACTGCTTTACGGCAAGTCTTTGATGCAATTTGTAGAACAATTGATTGAGTTCGTGTCGAATTCCATGCAATGTCTGGTCTAGTCTATTTCAAATAGAGGTCAAACACTTTCAAAAGAAGCTAAACTGGGGAATTTTATGAGTCACGTAATTCATGGCATCCCTCCAAGTCAAGGGGGTTGCTTGCAAGATTTCATTTCAGTGATCTGACGGTGAAATTATGGGTGGCAAGACGCCACAGATATTCTTGTTTGCTGCAGTTCAGCTCCTTTAGCGGAGGAAAATATCCTTTACCACTACGGACGAGCTAGCGTAATATCTCCTCCACAGAAATGTATTTTCCACTATGGTGTCATATATGCTATGCTGAAACATACTGCGATGTTTGACAACTAATGGTGAAATCATGGGTTGTAGGATAAATCTAGGTTCCCGTGATTGAACTAAATTGGTTTCAAATAGATAATATAAATCGCCCTTGTATCTTCCTTGTGTCAACCTTCTCCCCCTTCTGGGGCAGCAAATAAGCTTCTTTCAGGTCTAATACTGTGACATTCACCTTGGCTAGGCTAGGGCCACCTCGTTGTTGAGAACGCACTCGCTCACCTCTCCTTCACATCTTCTGTCCCTGCGTGGCATTGTAGCTAAGAAGGATATTTTGAAACTCGATGCTTTCGCTCTCATTCTCAACAACGAGGTGGCCCTAGCCTAGCCAAGGTGAATGTCACAGTATTAGACCTGAAAGAAGCTTATTTGCTGCCCCCAGAAGGTAATGAGAAGGATAAACACAAGGAGGATACAAGGGTGATTTATATTATCTATTTGAAACCGATTTAGTTCATTCACGGGAACCTAGATTTATCCTCAGGGACGTAGGAAGCATCTCAAACTTGGAGGGGCACGACACTTCGAGGGCACTTTTTCCACTAAGCTAAAGGGGCATTTCCTGAAATCAAAAAGGGCACTTCTTTGTTTATTTCAAAATCTTGGGGGGGCACGTGCCCCCAATGCCCCCCCGGTTCCTACGTCTCTGTTTATCCTACAACCCATGATTTCACCATTAGTTGTCAAACATTGCAGTATGTTTCAGCATAGCGTATATGACACCACAGAGGAAAATACATTTCTGTGGAGGAGATATTACGCTAGCTCGTCCGTAGTGGTAAAGGATATTTTCCTCCGCGAAAGGAACTGAACTGCGGCAATCAAGAATATCTGTGGCGTCTTGCCACCCATGATTTCACCGTCAGATCACTGAAGTGAAATCTTGCAAGCAACCCCCTTGACTTGGAGGGATGCCATGAATTACGTGACTCACAAAATTCCCCATTTTAGCTTCTTTTGAAAGTGTTTGACCTCTATTTGAAATAGTCTAAACCAGACATTACATGGAATTCGACACGAACTCACGCAATTGTTCTACAAATTGCATCGAAGACTTGCCGTAAAGCAGTTATTTGGCATTTGATGTCGATTTTATACTTTCCTAGGTAATTTCTTAAAATTCTGCTGCGTCCATTGGTAAGACCAAGTCATCAGCATCATGTTCGTATCAAAATTATGCTTCTATAGTTAGTAGTGCTGAAGTTCCCCTTTTTACAGATTCCCCCTTTTACAGATTTTGAAAAGCTGTATTATTTTCGTTTAGATAGGAAATATCAACTTTCTAATGCCAGATTCGAGATTTGCGTGCAAGATCTTCAATATGATGCGCTGTACTTCCAATTTCCACGTTTGGTTTTCATATTCCCCCTTTTACAGATTTCGAATGAAATCTGTTTTGTTGGATTTATTTTTGCTCGCACATGAAAGGAAATGAAAAGATTTTCCATTGTGGTATACAGTGTTGGCCGCAGTTTCATAAAAAAATATATAGAAAATTGTAGAATGTGTAGTTTCCATGTTCCCCCTTTTACAGATTCCCCGATTCCCCGATTCCCCGATTCCCCGTTCCCCGGTTCCCCGTTCCCCCGTTTACAGATAGCCGTCTACGAACGTGTAATCAATCTAACTTACACGTTTCACATTTCACGTTTTGTTCTCGATCTCACTGAAGAAGAGGCCGCCAAGGGGCGGTGAAAATTTTGAGACAAAACAACGTTGTAAAGCTGTCGTCCTTTTGCAAAATCAATCAAACAGAAATTTTGTTGTTTGTCCTCCACTGGACTTGTCCAAGTCTCACTTTGCATTTTATTGCTCAATGGCTCAATCAGGGACGTAGGAAGCATCTCAAACTTGGGGGGGCACAACACTCCAAGGGCACTTTTTTCTTTAAGCTGAAGGGGCACTTCCTGAAAATAGAAAGGGCACTTCTTTGTTTATTGCAAAATCTTGGGGGGGGGCACGTGCCCCCAGTGCCCCCCCCCGGTTCCTACGTCTCTGGGCTCAATCGACTGAAGAAAGTGAGACTTGGATATTCCTTTCCTCCAGTCCAGTCCTCCATAGGCAGAAATCCCCGTCGAGTCTGCACGTGAGCTAAACATTTCCGCTTCCGGCACTTATTTTCGGCCTAGCATTTCACAATAAACACCTTTCGTCATTGCTTGGCATAAACGAACAACTAAAAATAAACAATTAGTTACCTCTGTAACAATAGAAAATCTTTTTGGCTGCACGAATTCCCAAGACGTCCGGTTTTCCATTTCGCATCTTTTCTGGTAAAACTGATGAGAAATGTCGAAGACAATGCCAGTTTGGTTGCATTCTTGATGAAGCCCAGTGCACCTCCATGATGGGTTATTGCCTACAAAGGTAAGCAGCAACGTTTGGTATGTTGCGGGTATTATCATCAGGCAAAACATCACTTGAAGAAGCTGCTGCATTTTCCCAAATTCGCCAATATGCCCAAGGTACTCGTCCACATTTACTAAAAGTCCTTTATCACTTTCTGACAAAGTTTGATCTTTGCTCAAATCGTTTAACTCCATGGTGCCTCTTCTTGACTTCCCCTCTTCTGGGTAACTGTACCGTTTGTGCTATACTTGACTTCACTTCAGCTCCTGTTTAACTGCAAAACTGCGCTAAAATGCAGCTCGCTTGTCATAACCAACCTGCAAATTTTTCACAAAATGTTTTCAACTTCCACTCTTTGCACTCTACTAATCTTGTTATTCGTATTTATTTGTTGGAGCCTGATTTCAAGAGTTAACAGTCATTCATTGTCGCAGGCTTATTCAAATGTAGATCGTGCACCATGCTGTCAGAAACCACTGCATTGTCAATGTTTGTATTGATGATAACGCACGCATGTTGTAGGCCTTCCCTCTAACCTCTAGGTGCCTTTGCTGTGAACGGCGCGGCGACCAAAAAATAGAGGCGGCTCCTTGCCTCTAGCCCCGAAGTTGATCTGTTGAGATGTGATTTGTTAACTTTGATCACTTTGATCACATGATGTTGGATGATCACGCTCTGGACCTAACTACTGTCTACTCCTTAGAGTTGCAAAAGAAATCATGTTTTCGGTTTCTACCAGCATCATTTTGGTTTTATCGAACGATCGCTAAGTAGTTCACTTTACTACCGGTTTTCGGACAAAGGTAGGACCATCCTTCCCAGTGTGACATGCCCGCCCTTGCTTTACCCCGGTCCGGGGTAAAGTGAACTAGGCAAAGTGGTCACCAAAGAAAGCTCGTTTGTGAGACAATGGGAAAAGATTTGAAAAATATTTTTGCTGGATAAACTGACCTGCTGACCCAAAGGCATAATGTCAAAACAACGTTAAAAAGTCTGCCCTGAGTTACAATCTCTTTGGGATATCCTTGAAAACCTCCAAAATAGTTCACTTTACCCATGCTTTACCCCGTCTTACCCTTATGGACAAAGAGAAAACTCTTTCGTGGAGATTTGAGATTTAGACATCGATCAATTTTAATCTGCTGTACGACATTATTTTCCCAGGTATACCGGGTGCGCCAAAATAAACTATGCACGTTTGGCAGGCCACAATAAATCGTACACTGGACCGACTTTGAAGATTTATGACTTAATCGTTAGCAGAAAGCCTGAATTAGATACTGGGATATTTTGCAATTTTTTTCATTTTCAGTTTTTTAGAGCTAGAAGCGAGTTTCTTAAAATGTTCGGTTTCGAAAAAATTGAAAACGATAAAAAAACGTCGATCAAATTTTAAAGATTCAACATAAATTAACAAACAGAAAACGTTTTCAGGATGATTTGAGGGTTTATTACGAACTCTCGTACAGCAGATTACAATTGGTCGATTTCTAAATCGCAAATTACCACGAACAAGTTCTCTTTTCGTCCATTCATGCCGATTCTATGGAAAACTTGATCGATGTTTTTTATCGTTTTCAATGTTTTTCGAAAACTAAAAGTTTAAGAAACTCGCTTCTTGCTCTAAAAACTGAAAATGAAAAAATTTGCAAAATATCCCAGTATCTAATTCAGGCTTTCTGCTAACAATTAAGTCATAAATCTTCAAAATCGGTCCAGTGTACTATTTATTGTGGCCTGCCAAACGTGCATAGTTTATTTTGGCGCACCCGGTAGAATTATGTCGAAAAGGGTATAAAATTACGTATGTTAACAAGGGTGTAAAATTTAATTGAATTTATGCCTTGTTGACTTTGGTGCAGGTTGCGTTCTTGTGCCAAGGGGCCCCAAGGGGGTTAAAAAGACAACCAGGGAAACGTCGTGAGGCCAGCAAGCATTTGAGTCCTGTAGAATTTTTCTATTTTGTGACGGCTCTAGGGCGGGCGGCACCTTATCGTGGCTCCTACAGAATTTCGCAACAGGCCAGTCGTTCCAAATCAATATAATCACCCTAAAAAAGTTTTCTTTTTTCCATTCATGTTGAGTAGAAAATTTGATGAACGTTTTTTGATCATTTTCAGTGTTCCCGAAAACGAAAATTTTTGCGACTTGTATTGTAACAGTTGGTTTGTGAGATTGCCGGTCAACCGCTAGTCTGATTCAGTCAACCGCAGGAAAATCGATCTCCATTTGTTCGCTCGATTGCTGGCGAGACAAAAGAAATTGAAATGGGAATTAAAGGCAGTGTGTCCATATATCAATAAATTGCATGCACGAACAGTTGAAACTGCTGACACGATGCTGACATGCATGTAACTGTTCGAGAATTTGATTGGTTTAGGGCAGGCTGTTTTAAACTGATCACATGAAAATAAGAGCCTCGTTGTCGAAAGGAAAGGAAACCTATTCTGTCTGATAACAATCACACAAAAGAAGAAAACAAGGACCATTGAAAATTCTAGAACATCATTTCAAAAGGCGAGATTGCTGAGTCCCTGCTGACGAATTCAAAAGAACTTGTTAAAACATGCCTTGATGTTCATTAATCTGTCTGATAACAATCACACAAAAGAAGAAAACAAGGACCTTTGAAAATTCTAGAACACTATTTCAAAAGGCGAGATTGCTGAATCCCTGCTGACGAATTCAAAAGAACTTGAAACAATCGTTTGACTAACAAACAACGCTTTGCAAGAAAAGACTTTGCAAGAAACAACGCTCACATGAAAAAACGACGAAAGATCAGATGTTTTCGAGATACCCCCCTCGAAGTCGTCTACTTACATGGACACAGTGCCTTTAAAATTTGAATCAAATTTAGTAACTTTCGCTGGCGATCGCTGAAAAGTTCAAGCAACTTGAACTCCAGGGCGAACCGCGGCGACCGGCCTGCATGTGTGCAAAAATGAACTATGCATGCTCAAATTGTGACAGACAATCCCTGGCGATCGCGTAGAATTGCCCCAAGTCTATTTCGTCAACTGTAATAAGTCTATCTGAAAGTATATCCTTTTCCCTTCAATTTTATTTGACGAAATAGACTTAGGGCAAGTCTACTTTAACGGAGATTGGCCTTTAAGAAACTCGCCTCTCGCTCTAAAAACTGACATGGGAAAGATTTGCAAAAAATCCTAGAATGAAATTCAGGCTTTTTGCTAAAGATTAAATCTTCAAAATCGGTCCAGTACGATTTATCGTGGCCGTGGCCTACTTATGAAACAAACAAAGACATTTTTTGGCCGCAGTTTCGATGATCGCAGCCCGCGATGCGTGACGAAAGGAATTCCCGTTTGAAGAAGTGTAAGGCTGCTGCTATGTGTGTGTGAATGCAATGCTTCATCTGCTACCTGGGAATCAAGGCTTGCAAACTGCCAAGCAGGTAATGATATTGACAAATATATCATTCAATAATGGACATATTTCAAACATATTTCAACATATTTAAACGCATAGGACACTGATCCACTGCGAAGGGTAGCGACCTGAGATGGCTACACAAACTGAGGAGGAGGCTGTCATCTGAGCAAAACAGCTCTGACGATTTAGAACAAACAGACCTGAGTATACTGGGTCCGAGAACTTATTAAATTAACCTTAAATGGACATTCCTTATAGTTGATTAAATTGTTCTCAATAAAAGCCGTTGTATTTATAAAATTCTTCAGTTGCTCTGATGATGGCCTTGTGGCCAAAACTAGTAAGCAGGTAACTGAATAAATGAAAAAAGCGCAAAAGATCGACTCGATGCCTGCTCTCTGTAGATGTTGTCGATCTTCTTCATCGTTCACTATATATCAAACATATTTCAAGATTTACCTGGTTGAAATCGGTCACTCCGTTCAGATTTTCAGGAATTTACCAGGGATTTTCTTGTCTCACCGAGGAACCTTTAAGGTACTAGACCCCCAAAGCCAAGCCAAAAATTTCCATTTTTTTGAAAAATTCAAAAATTGATAAAAATAAGGTTTGAAGTATGCTCTTTAAGGCACACTAAGTTATTTTCAACAAAACAAATGCTTTATTCCCATTTTGGGGGGTTGTAGCAATGCCACCCTAATTGAATCTCCATAGCAACGCCCTTAGTAACAAAAAATGGGAAAATTAAGCTAAAAACGGGACAAAAATACCCCTCCAAACCCCCAGAAACCAAGCAGTTCAATTTTGCGATTGAATTGGATTGTATGTACGAAAGAGAGGCAGTTTGGTGCCTATTACATGAAGCAATAACTTTGTCTGTTTGGACCAAACATTGACGACAAAGTTTTTTGACTGAGCTGCGAGATAGATGATGGGAATTCAAAATAATCAAACTGGAAAGGCTGCAAAGGAATGGAATATTACGAGAGATGAACAAGTGCTTGAAATGAACAGGGAATCTAAAGCCAAACGAAATATCGAGGACTAAATAAGTGTTCCGTGCCTCTTGTACTTTAGGCCCATCATCAAATAACATGTATGTGTGTTCTATCACGTGGAAATAGCAAGTATTGAACTTTACTCGATCTACAAAATTGTTTCTGCTGTAGCACGACACATGGTCGAGGAAGTGACTATTGCAAGAAAGATTGTATATCCTGTTTGAAAGACCAGCCAGCATGAAATCTTGCAAAACAAAAATGCCCACCTTTTTGCATTTCAAATTTTGGCCTAAATTAATTCAAATCTAAAGCTCCTGAAATGCAAATGGGCAGTTTGGAATGCACCATGAGTTAAAATGTATTACATTGCAAGGAAAAAGATCACATTTCATATTTGAAGGAATGAATAATCACCAGAATGACTAAATTGCACTGCAGGCCTCTTTCATCTCCACCGCAGCTGATCAAAAGTGAAGCTACACAATGTAATTTGTGCCGTAAAGGACAAAGTAATTGTGTTGCTAACAGAAGGAAAAGTTAACAAAACGCAAGATTAGAAGCCCAGTGGCCTTGCATATGTATCTGATTTGGTGAAAGCCAATTACGAGTTGTTCATGATGAGTAACCCTTATCTAAATGTCCATACTCGTACATGGTGAATCCCTATAAATCATCGTACAACAAGATGTCACTAAAAATTGGTTTTTGGAAGGAAATGACATAGATTTATGTGCTGTAAGTACTGCAACTCCCTGATATGATAGTATTCTATCAACAACATCTGTACCAAAGAGGCTGGGAATCGCGAAGAGCCATAACTGTAGCAAGAATATTATGAAGTGAATAAACTTGACCGTCAGTCACAGGAATAATCATTGGACAAAAATAAAAGGAGTACAAGAACATTGAAAAACCATCAGGTTACTTCTTTTGGACATGAAGAACAGGCAGAAAGGAATGACTTATGAATCTGATGAACATGGAGGGAAAAATAGCAGTGAAAATAGACGTTTTTGTATGTTTTACTTTCAAAGCCATTTTCCCGCATTTAGCAAAAAGCGACAAATTCCGATGCTTGTGACAATGAATTTCAGTCATCCTTTGGTCAATTTTCATGAAATTTGTAGCAGAGAATCATTTGACCTTCCTCTAGGGAATGAGACATTTTAGAGCTGGCTATACCTGAGAGCAAAAATGTAATGCTGTCTTGAAAATTATTAGCAATGCAGATTTTCCGGATCTCAAATTAAATTCAAAATTTCTCTGCAAGTCAAGTGACAACTAAGCTGAAAAGTTTTCATTCTCTAGCTATGCATATAGTGAGTGCCTAAAAAAAGTTTCAGTCCATTATCATTATTTTTGTGGAAATTTCATTGTCACAAGCAGGTAGCACTTTTTTGCCATTGTTGTTGCCGCCATTTTGCCTAATTTGCATATTTGATTGAAATGACAATTTGTTTTATTAAAGGTCACTTATCCTTATATCCTATTTAAATCTGTTGAGAATATCTCTGAAACTGACAAAGTTTTGTTGTTTGGGGGTCTAGTACCTTAAACATGTATAACCTGGTAAATTTTGCTATCTATGGTATTTTTAGGTCATCCTAGACTCACAGACTGCATTGTCCCATTTATCGCAACAATAACAACTACAACAACATCTTTCCATCTTTTGAACTGAATTGAATTGTTATCAATAGCGAAAACTGTGACTATGTAACTATGTAACGACTCGCCTATGACCACAGTCACTATGACACGATAACTCCCGCGATAACTCCCCGATAACTACGACTATATAATCAGTCTAAGGTCAGCTGTTAGTATGCTGGGTATGCTCATTACATATAAGACTCAGCATCGCTCATTGAATGGGATGGTATCGGTCATACTGTGACTTAGGACCACACGCATCAAAAATAGGGACATTTAGTCCCTGTTTAGAATCTGGTTGGAAGTGAGTCCTTATATGAGAGAAACTAAAAAATCAGATTGAAAATGTTGAACGAATACAAGGATTCATGTGCTAAGTCTAATCCGTTCGAACGAAAAAGCGACTTATTCCTATCTTGTTTGTTGTGAGAAGCCACTCAGCTGGAAAATTGTATCTAAACCATAATACATAACTGTTCTAAATTGTGTCGCCTTCATTATCTGTGACAATTGCACAACACGCCAGCTGGTAGAAAATCTTGTATTATTTAGGGCATGTGCCATAAATCAAATTATTTCTGTTGTTAGAGCTTGATCAGCTGGTAACCATAGGTAACTGCTGGTAACAACAGCTAACAGCTGGTAACCATACCATAGATAACTGTTTTAAATTGTGCCGCCTTTATAATTTGTGACAATTGCAAAATGCGCCCGCTAGTAGCACCACTTGAATTTTTAGGATATCTCTCAAAAAGCAACTTATTTCTCTGTAGTTTGTTGTGAGAACGCGATCAGCTGGCAGATTTTTTCTAAACCATAGATAACTGTTCTAAATTGTGTAGCCTTGATTATTTATGACAATCGCACAATACGCAAGACAGTAGAAAAACTTGAAATTCTTAAGACATCTGTCATAAAGCGACTTATTTCTTTGTGGTTTGGGGTGGATTGTTCTGAGAACCCGTTCAGCTGGTGGCTTGAATATAAACTATAGAAAACTGTTCTCGCCTTCATTATTTGTGACAATTGCAAAAGACGCCGACGAGTAGAAAACTCGCATTTTTTACGGCATCTGTCAAAAAGCAACTTATTTCTTTTGCAGTTTGTTGTGAGAATGTGAACAGCTGGTAAATCGAAACCAATTCCTGAAATTTTAGGTTGAAAATCTAAGACATCTCAAAATTAGGAGACAAATAGAATGATACGAACTTATACTGTACTACGTAATCACAATCAAAGTTAAATTATAACAGGATTGAGACGATAAGAAAGATTACATTCTTTTTTGTTACTCAGAGTTTCGCGCTACACAGCGATCATCAACGTTAAATCATGTATTTTATAGATTATGTACTATGATGTGCACATAAAGATTTGCCATGTTGATAGAAAATAAAGGTCATAACTTTTTACTGTACTTTAACTTTTCCCAAAAAGTCCCAAAGGAACTTTATGGAGAAATAACGTCTCTAACATTACTAGTTGTACAGCATTCAGCTATTCAGCAGGCTAACACGTCTTTTTTATAAGAAACTTGGACCAGCACTTAGTACTAAAAGTTTCTTAATTTTGCATGAAAATTTTGATGTTTAAGTCGTAAAAGTTTCTTAATTAGTTTCTTGTTTTTGGGGTCTAAAATTGCGTTACGGTTCGAAGTTGAGCTTTCTTATTGACAAAGTGCTTGCATTTTTCATTGACTATTTCAAAACTATTTCATGCGTTGTTGAGAGCAACGCACGCTTTTGGGGTTTAGCTCCAAATCATATCGAGGCGAAGGAGGCATTTCAAAAGAACTGACGTCATTGTGAATAGGGTTAGATAAACTCATAAGATTTACAATAACAAACAATTACAACATTACAAAACAACGGCAAAGGGAGCATGGGATAACAATCCCATACATTTTCATTTTTACCATCGTATATACGACATTCGAATTAGCATCAAGTTTTTGGGGTTACAAAAGTGATAATGAGGCAGTCGTCGGCGACACAGAACCGAGGTTATAGATCCAAAATGCGGAAAGCTGTGTCATGAGATTTTAGCTGAAATTCGAGGTGGTATTTTTGGCTTTTCTGAAATATCTTGGCGGTTTTCCGGTTTTCGATACCTTCCTATGAACTTCATGTAATTTAGCTGATATTTTTAGGCCGATTTTTCCTCACAGCTCTGATTGGGGTATTTTTTGTCGACTTGTTACAAAAACACAGCCGGGTATAAATCCTGTTTGATTGTAATCAGATGTTTCGCTTCTTGTTGTGAGCAGTCTGAGTAATTACTTCGTTTAACTTAGTAGGACTTAGTAGCACATTTTGAAGAAATTCTGAAGGTTTTTTCCATCTGGAATATTTTCATCACCTGAAGGCACAACCTATCTTGTTTAAAATGATATATGCAGTTTGGAAACATCATTTATACGGCCTATTTCAGATGCAGGATTCCGTTCGAGCAAAATCAAGACCTTTTTCCTGCCAGAATTTGCAGGAAATGAATTTATCAAAATGATAAAATAAATTTTCACAAAGATTGACTTTTGCTCACGTAAATTTGCTACTTCTTACGTGCGTCTGAAACTGGCCATCCATAGTTACAAACACGGGGGGGGGGGTTCTTGGCCAAATTTTGAGTAGGGGTCTGCCGCGAGCATCTTCAAAAGGGTACCGTTGGCTAGATTAATTTTTATGAAAATGGTACCCTTGGCTAGACCAATTTGACCATTGTCTGAACCAATTTTTACGAAAATGGTACCCTTGGCTAGACCAATTTTGACCATTTTCTTGACCAATATTGTCAAATTTGTGCCAAATATGATGTCATGACCGTTTGCTAGACCAATATTGTCAAAAATGATACCCTTGGCTAGACCGTTGCTGGCCAAAATTGCAAAGAAGTATACCCTTGGCTAGACTAGAAGTCCGAAAAAGTATACCCTTGCTCGCGGCACATCCCCAGGTACCTTTACTATGGAAGAACCCCCCCCCCCCCCACCGTGCTTACAAATGATAAATTAAAAAATAAAATTTTGTCAAATGATAAATTATTCTATCAATGGAGCTAAACTGCATATCATTAGAAAGATACTTAGGTACTTTCAGGTGGTGCACGGTAGATGAATCAAAATGATAAAATTTGCAGTTTTTGGGACAACCTGCAACAAAATACATTACACCTAACACTTACTTAAACACAGAAGTTTCTTCAGCTGCATACGAAATGTCCGGTTGAAATAACAATATATAAAAGGGTTAGAAAGGCTGTTTAAATATCCGATAAGCAAGGACGATTTATCCACAGCAGGTGGGATAGTCACTGAGGTCAATGCTTCTATAAACATTGTTATAACGAATGGAAACCATGACATGAAAAATACTGCAACGATCATCAAACACATCAAAGTTAATTTCTTGTCCTCGTCTTGTTCACGTTTTGTTCTATTATCAGGATGTCTTATTCTCTTGATCTTTTTCGTTTTTTTAACCGAAGTGCGTGTTTTAAATGATGCACTAGCATCAGTGCTGCTTTCTTCTCGTATCGATGATGAAACTTCGTCTATAATTATTTTGATCTGATTCTTGTCTCTCATCTCTCCCCAATCCTTTTTCTCTCCCCCTTCATTTCTCTCGGGATTTCTCTCCCTCGTCGGTTGCTCAAAGTCTGAGATGACAAATACATTCTGGCCTAAATTTTTGGTTTGCCCAAAATTGCACTCACTCGTTTCCGAGCTAGCCTCTCCCTCAATCAAAATGTCCAAATCATCACCTTCAGCACTTGGATAAGTCATCAGTCGCTGTCTGTGATCTTTCCACGGGGGACTAAATGTCCTTTTTAAAGGATCTGCCGATCTTCTTCTTGATACTCTCGTCTCCTTGGGATATTTCTTGCTTTGAATACCTTTCAATATGTCCTTCTTAGTTACTGGATAGCTAAATGTTCCCCGAATTTTGTTGTCCTTGGAGATCCTATTCGGTGAAGGGGGATGGTAGGGGTTCGATGTGTGTAGGGGTTCAGAACTTCTTTTACTATCCACGTTCCGTTCTTCTATCATGGGAAGATGACTCCCGAATTCCATTCCCTCTGCGACTGTTTCATTAGATTTGAAAGAGGTACGTTCTATCCTATTTTCAGTGGATACAGTAATTTCTTTAAGCTCCATTCTCTCAGATTGTTTCTCGACTACCTGATTCGATGATTTTGTCTCATTCCAAGTTTCGATGGAAAGAGTAATTTCTTTAAGTTCGATTGTCTCATATTGTTGATCAACAACCTGATTTGATGATGTGGTCACATTCGAAATCGTCGATGTTGATTTTGATCTTTCACGATCACTATTGCCAAGTCCCGAATCGATGTCTGTTCCCACAGTTAACGTTGTAAGATTCCTAGGCCTGGACATAGTCGGGGTAAAACTTTCATTCGTGTAATGGTACGCTGACTCTTTCACTTTTCTTCTGCTTTCCTTTCGGAACTTGTAAATACGGTAGTAACAGTAGGCCATTATGCAAACAGGCACAAAGAAGCAAAGGCCCATTAGCGCAAATGTATAAGTAGGGGTGACACGCCAATCCACGAAGCAATGCCCTTTACCTTGTTTGTACGAAATCTTGGATAAATTCAGCACTGGTGGAGCAGATAATAACAATGCTGCAAACCAGATAAATGCAATCGAGATGCGAATGCGTTTCCTACTGCAGATATCATAATACCGGTCCCAATGTATCAAGTGCACAAAGCGATGCAGATTTATTGCTGTTACCGAAAATACTGACGCTATCAAAAATGTCATTTCGAAGAACCCTGAGAAGTCGCATACTAATGAAGACGTCGGTCGCCACGTTGGTAAAATGCTTGAAACTGCTGTGAAGGGTACATTGAAAATTGATACCAGAAAATCTGATGATGCTAAACATACCAAAAATGCATTACCTCGCGTTTGAAGTTTTCTGCTTTTGTATACTGCCAAGAAAATGCAGAGGTTGGAGAAAAATATGACAAATGATACAATTGATAAGATTATCACCCATACCACTGCTGACGCATCCATCTTTTTTGATTGATCAATTTGAATTCGAGTGATTTTTGTTTACCTCGAGATCTGTGTTTGATCTTGTTTGTGTTTACTCTTGACAAGCATTGATCAGCTTCCACACAACATCACATCAAATATCTGTGGCCCGGATTTTCGACGAATGTATGAATGTTCGTATGAATGCATGAATGTAACTGAAAATGAATGTTCAGGGTATTAGCACATCGAATCGAAAGCAGCTGTAACGCAATAAACCTTCAAATACGTGGTACATTGTTATGGTTATTCAGTTCACAAAGTCTTCTGAGGGTGCTAAAGTTTCGCGCTGTTTCGTTGCTTGTTCTTCCTGGTGTGTGTTTATAAATGTGCTCGCCAGAGCAAATCAAAAAATTCTTTCTCTATCGCCGCAAATATTATCTTCCATTCAGATGAATCGAATTAAAATTTTAATCGCTTCGGTCTATTCTATCAGAAATCTATAGATTTATGATGATTCGCCGACACTGTTTATATTTCGTGACGTATTATGTGGGGGACGCGGCTTTCGAAATCAAGGGCGGGTAGAAAGACGGCACGTTCAGGACACAAAGGATTTTGCCAAAATGTTACTTTGTGTTATTGTTCGGGATAACATCAGTGAAAGTCTTCAAGATATTCTCCAGAGTTAAAAATATAATCTATTGTATTCAACAACTTTGACGCCTGCGGTTTCATTGTGTGGCGAAGGAAACAATGGGTTTGTGGGCGTTTCTTCAGCCTATTAATAGCAGCTTGTCGATATAGCTATGTCTATTCCCTTTAAGATCTTTGGATTCTGGCGCGCATGCCCCAAAAGATCTTCGCCCATTCCCTTGATCAGCAAGCCAATCAGAGTTAACGTCTTTTCCATTGTGATTTACAAAAGGTGGGTTCGCAGAAAAAAATTTCCTCGACCTGTATAGTCTCAAAAATCTTGTCAAGGAACCAACGTGTTATAAATCACATACACCAAGATGCATCGATCTTGTATTGACAAACCGAAACAGGAGCGTGCAACAAACTACTACAGATGAAACTGGCTTGTCAGATTTCCATAAAATGGTTGTTACTGTCCTTAAAACCACTTTTCCCAAACAAGGACCAACTGTAATTAATTATAGAAATTACAAAAATTTTAACGAAATTGTTTTTAGGAATGAACTACGAGAGGAATTAGGGAAAACAGGACCATCTGATTTGAATTACAGCTCTTTCGAAACTACTTTTGATAAAGTTCTAGACAAACATGCTCGATGCTCCAATAAAAAAGAAATATGTACGAGCAAATGACAAACCATTTATGACTCGTGCTCTACGTAAAACAGTCATGTTACGTTCCAGACTGCGTAATAGATATAATAAAGATCAGACTGCTGAGAATTGGACCAAATTTCGAAAACATCGAAATTCCTGTGTTAAGTTATTTCGAAGGGAAAAAAGAAATTATTACAATAACCTAGACATCTCACTTGTCGCTGACAATAAGAAATTCTGGAAAACCGTGAAACCTTTTTCTCGGACAAATTTGCAATCTAAGAATAAAATAGTTTTGATTGAAGATGAAATCATTATTTCCAACGATGTCGAGGTAGCAGAAACTATGAACGAATTCTTCGTCACTGTAACGGATTCCCTTGGCATAAATGAAAACTCTAATTACGAAAATGCAACAGAAGGAATCACAGATCCTATTGATAATGCCGTACATAAGTTTTCCAATCATCCTAGCATTCTGAAAATTAAAGGTTGCTATCACAATGCTGGTTCCTTTGATTTTCAGAAAGTTACCCCTGATACTGTTGACAAAGAGGTTAGGGATCTAAATCCTAAGAAAGCTACAACGCACAAAAATGTTCCTCCTAAAATTCTTAAATCCAATTCTGATGTATGTGTAGAACCTTTGACGAAAATATTTAATGATTGCATAGAAAATTCGTCCTTTCCTGATGAACTAAAATGCGCGGATGTCACATCTCTTCCCAAGAATGGACCAACCAACTCTAGGACTAACTTTCGGCCAATCAGCGTTCTGCCTACGGTCTCAAAACTGTTTGAAAGAATAATGGACAAACCGATAGTTGCATATATTACACCCTTTTTATCGTCACTTCTCTGTGGTTTTCGAAAAGGTTACAGTGCCCAGCATGCTCTCGTACGGCTCTTAGAAAAATGCAAAATTAGCCTTGATGAAGGTGGCAAGGCAGGGGCTGTATTGATGGACCTGTCCAAGGCATTTGATTGCATCAGACACGATCTTTTGATTGCAAAATTGCATGCCTACGGTTTCTCCCGCGAAGCATTAACAAGCCTATGAGTTATATTGTCCAGGTTCTTATCGCAGGCATAGGTTGTAGTATCATCTGCATAATTACATATATCCGAGTTTTGAATGAAGAGTAGGCCCTAAGACTGACCCCTGAGGAACGCCTCGTGTGACGCTTTTCCAAGAACTGAATGACCCATTTACTTTTACTCTTTGTTGTCTATTTGTGAGGTAATCATTAATTAGTGAAAATGACTGTAGTTTAGCTTTGGAATGGTTTGCCGACAACTTTATGAAATTAAATGCAGATAAATGCCATCTTCTGGTTCTTGGGCAGAAATGTGATGATCCTGTTACTGTTAGGATTGGAAATGCTGATGTTGTAAATAGCTCCGAAGAGAAGCTACTCGGAGTTCAAATTGACAGCAAACTTTCCTTCGATGATCATGTTTCCAAATTGTGCCAAAAGGCTAGCAATAAACTTTATGCACTTGCTCGCATATCCCCATACATGGATCAGAGCAAACTAAGAACACTCATGAGGGCATTTATTACCAGTCAGTTTCAATACTGTCCTTTAATCTGGATGTTTCACAGCAGGCAGCTTAACAAAAAAATTAACAAAATACAGGAAAGGGCTTTGAGAATTACTTATAAGGATGCCGAATCTACTTATATTGAGCTATTAGAGAAGGACTGTGCCGTTACTATTCATACAAAGAACTTGCAGCTACTTATGACTGAAATACTAGAAATGACCTGAACCCTTCATTCATGCAGGAAATTTTCTGTGAAAATGAAAGTCATTACAATCTGCGCAATAATAACGAATTCTTTCAACCTAGGGTGAGATATGTCAACAACGGGACAGAAAGCATCCGTTTCAAAGGTCCGCAGCTGTGGCAAATGTTACCACCAACGATACGTAATTCAGAATCCCTTTGTCAGTTTAAAACAAAAATAAAAAGTTGGAACGGAGAAAATTGTCCATGTAAATTATGCCGCGTTTTTATTCCGAATTTGGACTTTTTATGATGAATCTTATTAGATATCTACTTTTATTTTTACTTTTACACTGTATACTTTTGATGACTTGTAAATATTTTATCCACTATTTTTCTTATGTAATATTTGTATTTTAATGTTTTAAAGTTGGAATAAATTAGCTAATTACTTTTAGCTATCTTTTTGTCATTTGTAATCCAACAATAAAGAAATTGATAATAATAAAAGTATCCCGAACAGAGTTCATAAGGATGTAATTAGTATCAAACCACAAGATCTATTCAACAGGAAATCAGGGGCATTTGAAACCTTTAACCTTTGGTCATCTTTCCCAACTGGGAAGACGTTGCTTTAAATTGGTTATAATTCACTAAAAAATAAAGGAAAATTCCTTGAAATTGTCAGAAACTGTAGGTAGGTGTGTGTGCTCTCCAAATATCTAAAAATATAAAAATTGATGGGATGAAAGTTATTCATAATAAGTCCCCTGAATAAGCCCCCAGGCAAAATTTGCAACACCAAATCATTTTTGTACTCAGGAAACGCCCTTTCTACCCACAAGAAACACCCTTATTTGTAAAAGTAACTACCTAACCCCTCCATAAAAATTTTCTGGACGGTTTTAGACTAAGTTGAAGACTGACCTCAGAAAAGATGGGGACCCATCCCCCCTCCCTCCCTGTGCCACTAGCTGTAAGATAATCATAATAGGGAAACTTGCTCGCGATTTTAGCACGTTTTTAAAGTTTCTCGAAGGGACTTTTTTAGAAAATCCCTTGTAAAATCTGAACGAAGTGACAGATTTCAGCCAGAAAAAATTCTGAAAATAATTTAATTTTATTTTATGACACAACTTACCGATCACCATTTGCTTTTGTGGAGTTCTTCGTTTGAAGGAACCACTGACCTGTTCAGAACATTTATGTTCTCTGCTTGCAAAATCTGACATCTGGTGTTTCTCAGCATCTGGAGGGAAGATCTGACATCTGGCGTTTCGGGGGCGTTTCTCAGCATCTGGAAGGAAGACCATTAATATAAATTGAATATTCATTTCTTTGAAAAAATGTCTCTTCTAACAAGATAGATTACTTTAGCAAGACCGCGATAGTTTACTTTAACAAGACCACAATTTTCGCAGAACTTTGCGGAATGTATGACACACAAAACTGCCATAGCACAGTGATCCAGATTGTCAAAATTATGGAATAAATGCCAAAACACAAATAGTTGCAAATGCAAAAACTTTCAAACCTACCATAGAGAGGACACTTTGAGCTATTCAGAACAAAAATCCGTATGGAAATCGGACCAACGAGTGAAGAGAAATTGCACTTTGAAGTTGACAAAAATTGCCAGGCCATGTTTTTGTTTACATTTCCGGTGTATCACTTTTTAAATGGGCCTAAACCAACAATTTCAAATTTTCATTTCTCCAGTTGTATTCGTCCGATTTCAATAAACTTTTTTTTAAATTGACCCTCAATGTCTGCGCAATTATACAACGTATCAGTTCTATGAATTTACATCAATTTATTTGTTTATTTGGCATATATTTATCGAGGGGTATTTTTAGCAGTAGAACTACACGAGACCCCTAAATTTCTTCTTTCCTGGTGCAAACAAAAAAAGTGAGGAAAAAAGAGTCTTAAAAACTCATTTCGTACTAAACTTCAGGTATCGATGAAGGTTTCTGCCAAAGGGTTCGTTCAGGTTCGTACAGGTAAAAATTTTATAGCTGATATAAAAAATCGAGTCATTTAGGCCCATGCATGCTATTTTCTGTCATTTTCCGTGATTAGAATGTATATTTTGTTTCTGGGTGGTTCCATTGCATAATTTTCGTTTTAATTGCACAGCTGTAACAGCGAGGGTCTAAATTCTAAATAAAAAGAAGAATTATGTCATTACCTAAAAAGCATATTAGCATTTACGTGGATCAAACGTAGTCTAGCCAACAAGCATTTTATGTCTACGACTTGGGGACACAAGGACCAAGTCCGAACTCCACCGTTCGATCTATTAACTATAGTTCATTTTTTCATGTTCGGAAAAGAGTTTCTTCATGGTTTGATACAAAGAAAGCCTCATTCTCACATGCCTGAATTTGTCGCTTCAATGGATTGTGTCTAGCATGGGCAATATCTGGTGCAAATTTGATGAGCTTCCAGACAAAGGGCCATGATTTACTGACACAGAACTTTTTTGCAGTCTGCAACCAACAGTTCCTCTAAATTTTCAGATGTACTTGTTCCACAAAAACTCTAATTGGATTATAAACCAAGAGGTTTTCTTTGAAGTGACAGTTTCAGTCTTCTAAATTGCAGATAACTTTTAGAATATAGTTTAAGTCTGTGCGATTCTGTGATCAGTTTCAACCTTAACCAAAAGTAAATGTAAAGTTCCTTTGGATTTTTTACATTCAGCATTAGGTATTGAATAAAGAAAGTTAAAGTGATAAATACACAGCCTATGGATTAACTATAAGTTCATAAAATTAATAATAACTATATAGTTTTTATCATTGCCCACGACATGTAATGAACCAAAAAGCTCAGGCTCGTGAGACCTTTTATTTGAAGTCCAAGATGAAATTTGTTTTTCAAGACTTAAACAACAGAAGTGTACTTTATAGACTAAAAGCCCAGGCGAGGGGGTTCTCAAATTTCTGGTCATTTAGGCATTTAGGGGAGTTTTGTCAGAAATTCTGGAAACGGGGTATACTTTCATAATCTTGTCGTGAATTTCTGGTACTGGGGCTTATTATTTACGAAAAATTCTGACACTGTTTTGTTTCCCGTGACTTTAATGTTAGGTAATTTAAAGTCCTGCTAATGCTTTGTTTACATGAAACAAAAATATTGCAGTGGGTTTGCAGCGAAAATGTTTTTTGTGAAAACGTAACTCGTATTCAAAGATTAGGTATGAAAATCTTCCCTAAATTCTGGGATTGGGTCATGACAGAAATCCTTTTGCCGCACACCACACCTTCCTGTAACCTATTATTGCAGTTTCCACGATCAAAAGATGGACCTCAAGCCCAAGCTTTGTATCTTAACAGTCATAGACATAAGATGCTTGTTGCCGTGATTTTAGTGTAAACCACGTTAAACCTGTGTATGATTCAAGTCATTTAAATGTTAATGTGATTGTTAGGTAATGAAATAATGCCTCTTTTTATTTAGAATTTAAACCCTCTCTATTAAAGCTGTGCAATTTAAACGAGAACTATGCATTGGAACCACCCAGAAAAAAAATATACATCCTATCATTGAAAATCAGAGAAAATAGCACACATAGACCTAAATGACTCGATTGTTTTATATCAGCTATAAAAATTTTACCTGTACGAACCTGAACGAACCCTTTGGCAGAAACCTTCATCGATACCTGAAGTTTAGTGTGAAATGAGTTTTTAAGACTCTTTTTTCCTCACTTTTTTTGTTTGCACCAGGAAAGAAGAAATTTAGGGGTCTCGTGTAGTTCTACTGCTAAAAATACCCCTCGATAAATATATGCCAAATAAACAAATAAATTGATGTAAATTCATAGAACTGATACGTTGCATAATAATGAAAATTTGAAATTGTTGGTTTAGGCCCATTTAAAAAGTGATACACCGGAAATGTAAACAAAAACATGGCCTGGCAATTTTTGTCAACTTCAAAGTGTAATTTCTCTGCAGTCGTTAGTCCGATTTCTATACGGATTTTTGTTTTGAATAGCTCAAAGTGTCCTCTCTATGGTAGATTTGAAAATTTTTGCATTTGCAACTATTTGTGTTTTGGCATTTATTCCATGCTCTGGATCACTGTGCATAGGAAGGCCGATCTGTAAAAAGAGGAATGGAACGGGGGAATGGAATGGGGAATGGAGCGGGGAATAGAAGTTTGTAACTTTTGCTCAGTATCAGTTTATTTCAAGAACCAAAAAGTACTATTCCATTTACATCAAATGTGAGAAATTGGCAAAGATTTTGGAAAACTTGGCTCTGAACTTTGTAGTGTGGCTTCTTAAGTTCTTATGCCGTTGCTTTCAATCTCATTTTCAAAATATAATTTTCTGAGTTCTTCGTTAATATATACCTTTATAAAAACATGTCGCCTCATTTGTTATCATGTTTGGTTCAGCCAGGCAATATGAGGCTTCATCCTCAAGATGTAAGTCTCAAAGGCTCGAGGGCTCGAGGCTCGAAATACAAGGCTCGAAGGCTCGACACATATAATACTCTTTGGAGGCAACCAGTAATTTTGACTTTCTTGCTTCATAAGTCAGCAACTACTTATGAGATTTACACAAACTTGGTCAAAAACTCTTAGTTGAAACCTCTTTCATCGAAAATCTCAAAAGTGGAAATTGAATAGACCTTATTTTAGCAATCCTGAAAAGAAACAGAATCGAACGGTATTTTGCAACATTTTGAAGAATTTTCGAATGTCCACAATAGTAATAGAAGGTCTATCGCCATTCGATCCAAGGGCGCCTACCTTGTAGGAAGTGTGTTTATCCACGGTACTTTACGCGGTGTCCTATGACCCAGTCCTGTTAATCTTTGTTTGTGGGATTTTCAAATTCTAACGTCTGTTAGAGTTGCCAATCAAAAATCACGCTGTCTGATTCCCTGTGGCCAGATCGTATAACAGTTGATAACACCGGAATTTGAAACCACAAACTTATTCATACGTCATCTTGACCTTGAGAGGACTGACGCTGTGTTCTGCTTGGTCACGGTACAGTTCTAGGACACTCTCTGTACTGGGTCACAGGACACCCATTACTCTACAGTACTGGGAATAAACACACTTCCTACAAGGTAGGCGCCCTTGCTCGATCCAGGCTCTTTTGTAGAATAGCTACAAGGTCTATCCATGGCTACTCCATCGACTCACGACAGAGTCCCAGCTATCGCAACAACGACAACAACAACAACGACAACAACAACAACATTCTTTGCTCAAACTGGGACTTATATGGACTTTTACATAAAAGATTGAGACGGTAAAACGGAAAGGGTACAGGCAAAGGTGTAGTTATGGCAACCTCCGGCAGTTGGAAATGCCCATTGCTGTGGTGAAGTGACCGGGAGGCTCAAGACAATCATAGCCTTGGGCTCGAGGTTGGAAGTGACCTTCAGACGAGGAACTCCTGGTTAAAAACAAAAGGTCTGTTGATTCTTGGATTGAGAAAACATTCATCTGGGTACTTGTGGCTCTTGTTTATGGCTAACATCATTGAAAACTTGTATGTGGAGCCGGCTTAGCATCAGAGGCTTGAGCCGGCAACTTAGGCCCATCCGCCACTGCCTGGAACACTCAGTTTTCGTACAGTGCTGCTATGGTTTCCATATCCGAAGATCATATAGAAACCCAGACCCGTTAGCGGTGTCTCGAGCGATGGGGACTCTGGTTGGGGAGCAGTGATGGGGACGGTTGCTTTCGTTGTTGTTCTGTCGACCGGGGTTCTGATTGTTCACCATTATCACCTATTTTTAGCCTGACTTCTAATGTGAAACCAGCTCAAGTACTTATTCGTAAAATGAGTTTATATTTAGCATTTTGTATCTGTATTAGTTGTAGTGTGGTATGATATAGTAGTTCATACAGGGGCGGATCCAGCCCGAAGTTGAAGGGGGAGGGGGCAACTTGCAAAGAGGGCGCCAAGAAGACGGTAGAAAATGAGCGGTAGAAAATGAATTTTTTGGCCGTTTTTTTTAAGAAAATTCTTTGATTCATTACTAAATAAGGCCTTGATTTATGTGTTTCCCCCATATTTAAATCGAAACAGTTAGAAAATTATGCGTTAGAGTCAGGATGAGGGGCGCTTTTCTCGCCAAAATAGGGGCGCCAAGCTGAGTTTTCATCGAGAAGGGGGAGGGCAATTGCCCCCTCTTACCCCCCTCCTAAATCTGCCACTGAGTTCATATTAGTTGTATTTTAAGTTTATGTTTAATCCCAGAGGGTAGACATGATATTTTGCTCCTCCTGGCACCGTCCTTGTAGTGTGTAGTATAGTACAGGGTGTCCCAGAAACATTTTTCCACGTTTGATTAAATATTAAAAAGTAACGATAAAATGTACAGGCTCCTGGTTAGATAAACCTGTTCCAAAGATTTTGAATTAACTTTTGAGAATTTTTGACGCCAGAATCTTCCGAATCCGCTAAGAACTCACGGAGTTACCAGCTTTCGAAGTTCAAGTTTGTGTGAAAGCTGAAACCAGACTTGCCTAATTGACTTTTTTACCTCTCGTTGACAGCAGAGCAAACCAAATAGGACTTCAAAAGTAATTCAATTATTGTAACCATTGCCAAAATTTACTCAAGAATGCTGCAAGTATCCAAAAACATGGACGAAGCCATTCCAAATTGTGCTCAACAGCATTCCTCCAAGCATCCATAACCTTGATTCAATGAAAGAGAAAGATAGTTTATCGAAAGTGCTTTTTATATACCATTCCATTTGCTTTGAATAAACGAGATTCTATTTTCATAAAATATGCAATTTAGGGGCGTCTGGTATCAGCTTTCGCACAAACTTGAACTTCAAAAGCTCGTAACTCCGTGAACATTCGGCCGATTTGCTAACTTCTGGTGTCTAGAATTAATTTAAATCTCAGCAATATGGTTATGTTAACATGGACCCCGTTCATTATTTTGCAAATCAACAGTGGCAGCACTGAATTCGCGTCAGTTTTTTTCCTAAGAAACTCTGAGTACTCAAAAATCCGATAATTTTAAGAAACTTTCAGTACTGGCCCAAATTCTTACACTTATTTTTTTCATAAGAAACTAAGGTCCGGTGCTGGTAGGTAGTTTCTTAGATTTTTGGGCCATTTTGTTACCAAAAGTTTCTTCTGTGTTTCTTATATTTTTAATGCCAGAAGCGTAGAGTTAATTTTGTTTTGTTTTAAAGGGCTCCCAAATTACTTAGTAGGATCTCAAAACCAAGTAAATAACATAATTCACACTCATAATGTCCAAACAGTTGCTATAACTGTACACTGTCGAAATATTTTTGAGTGCGATATGAAAATTAAGATTGTAAATTACAAAAGTTTCTTAGCCTTTCAATTCAGGTAGGGTTGTTTCTTAACTTTCGAAAAATTGAGCCTACCGTTTCTTATAAGCGGTTTCTTATAAAAAAATGAGTGTAGTTTCTTATAAAAAAAATACGTGAACGTGAAACGCCTCAAAATTTCATGCAGAAGGACACGGCGAACATCTGGCCCCTCACCTTAGCACTTCGACCGTATACAGACAGTGTTAACACAAAGCGAAGGATGGGCAATTCACTTCCAAAAAATCTCGTACACCTTTGATGGCAAAAATCGTTTTTTTTTCAAGAAAAATCCATCAAAATCCGTAAAACCCTTTTGTTCTTAAAAATATCTCGTATGCTTTTTCGAATGAATGATATCCCCCCCCCCCCCCGCGCACCTCCCACATAAGATCCAGAAGCAGTACAAGAATGCCCTGCAGGAGGAGGAGGTCAACGACAAATAAACAAATAAATAAAAATAATGTCGAGAGCGATCGGCATCGGAATCGGAGGAGGCCATACAGCATACCAGCAATCCAATTTTAATCCAGCAATGAATGTGTGTCCACGCGTTGGTCTTAAAATGCAGATATCTCTGCAAGGAAACATTTCTCACCCTTGGATGGTGGTTGAGCAATACATAAAACCAAGACTCTCTATTATGGACTATGATAACACGTGCATAGATGCTTGCCAGTTTAGGTTAGGCCTAATAAATTATTGTTTGTATTGATGATGTTAAACACCCGGAAATGTTGAAATAACTGTTGTCATTTTTGCCAAGGAGAAACATGAAAACTACTGCCACTCACTCACCTCTCAATTCAAATTCGTCGCTTCGTTCACAAATCTCTTATGTATGTCTTTTCTGAGGTTGTTTTCTGTCAGCTATTCCTCTGCTTTCACATCGAACCGCCTCTCCATTTTTCAACGGCGGAAATGTGAAATGACAGGAAGAATGATTGGTATTGATTCGATTGATTGGCGTCTTTTGTGTTGGGTAATAATCTTGACAATTGTTCTATTATGTGTAGGATCTCACAGTACTGCTTGAACATAAAACATGGAATGATACCGGAATGGAATGTAACGATGAGAGATTCAAGATTGGGATGATCAAAGGGAGCCTTTCAGTGACTCACTGAACTCGCTTTATTATATTGTTTAATTTTTTGGAAGCCTTGCATAAAATTCTTAAATCCATAATTCAGCAAATTTCTTGTTTTGAATAAATCTTACCTCATCTAAGTGCCAATTTCATCCTGATACTAAAAGTGTGGATGAAAAACGAACGAGAAATAGACAAAAATTGATATTTTTGGCACACTTAAGGCATTTCAAGTTGATACTATGATCAGAGTGTGACCGAGTTTGTCTATTCCTCATTCGTTTTTCGTCCGCACTTTTAGTATCCATTTCATCGTTTATTCATTGCCAATATATATTCATACATGTAGATATGTTTGGCAATGTTTTGATGAGAAATACAAACTTTGCAACTGAAAGGGTTTTTGCCCATCTGGTGTTTCGGAACAAGCATAGTTTCAAGTAAGAAGAGTAAAACTGTAGTAGACCAACAGACTAAACGGATGTAAATCCGATAATGGTAAAATTCAAACAAAAACGTTCGTTTGACTTCTGCATTTTTTCATTAAGAAACTTTACATCGATTTACAGTTAAACGGACAAACTATTGAAATGCAAAACACTTCTTCTCTAAAATAACTTATTCTAACTTATGACCACGTTAATTCTGCTTAGAAACTGAACAAAACTACACTACATCGATCCTAACAATACATAAAGCCTTTGCAGCCCTGATCAAATTACAGTAAAATAAGTCAGATCTCTTTAGACGGAGAGAAACATTCCCACTTATGCGAATACGACTTACGCATAAATCGGATTTTGTCCTAATTATGGAAGGGTCAGATGTTTTCTTACACACGCAAAGCTTAAATGCTTTGAATCGAGGCTCCAAGAAGAAGAGAGGCTATCAAAATAAAATACATTAAAAGCCAAACATTTCGGACGGTAATATCGATGGACATTTCATACGTCCGAAAATGTTAAGGTTTGAAATCTTTTGCAGTCCAAAATATTGAGTGTCCGAAATTTTTTGCAGCATAGAAAAAATTACAGCGAAAGATTTCCACTGTTTGAAGACATATGGTTTGCTCACGAAACAATTTTTAATGAAAAGGAGTGATGCAAGGGTGTTACTTAGCGAAAACCATAATATATTTTCCGAAACTAAATCATTCTCACCATCCTGTAGAATAATCATTTGTTGGAATACGTTGGAGTTGGTCGAGTCAAAAAATAGGGTAAATTTTGTGACCCCACCTTTGTCCTGAGAACAAAAACAAACCAACCCGATTTTGACAAAGGTCCATGCCACACAACTCGGAAAAAGCCAAGTTTTGAGGACATAGCTGGTCACCACCAAATTACGAACCTTCTCGCAGTGCACACTGCATTCTTCCCTTATTTTCTGGCCATCTTAGGGTTTTCACACACAATTTTATTTAACGCATTGTCACCACTATCCTTTTGTTGCAGCAATCTCACCAACGATCTCACCCAGTTTTTCCATTGCAAATAGAAATCGATAGATTTCACATACAGCAGCGCTACATCTGGGGCATTTCTCCCAGATAATTGCTGAAATCCACCCAGTTTTCGTGTGAAATCAGATATTGAGTGTCCTTGGGTGATACCTCTGTCCTAAAGACTTCACTCAAAATCCAGATGTCCAATTATTCAATAAAAAAAAGCAAGATCACTGCGCAAAAATTTCAAAACGACAGCACAAATCGCTTTCCCATAGATTTGAAGAAATAAGCCAGAGAATGTCTTTAAACAATTGCGATTTCAGCTTTGTCTTGCCGGCATTAAGCAGAAAAAACCAGTGCTGACATATGCCAATACAATCAGTTTTTGGGAAAAACCTTGAACAATGACGAATTGTCGAAAAATATCGGGGGAAAAGCCAAATTCCCTGAAAGCAAAAACTTCTGGGGACAGAACTGGCCCCGATTTCAGAGAAAAAAGCCAGCTTTTGGGACAGACCTAGAGCTACTACTGTCCAGGGACATTACCACTCCTGGATGAACCCTTAAAATGAGGCACAATCTATTAATGTGCTTCATTGTATGGCATTTATATGGCATTGTATGGTATTTATAGTACGGAATAAGCCAAAATAAACTTTAAATATATAGTCTTTTAGTCGTCTGAAATTTCTGTAAAAATGTCCGAAATTCTCTGAAAAAACGTCCGAAATATTTTGTCTGAAAACAATATTTCCGAAATTGGTTCGTCTGAGATTTTTGGCATTTAATGAAATCCGAGTTAGGCAAAGAAATTGCAAAGGATTCATGCTAATAGGGCTAGGACTGATAGTTTTTGTCCTCTTATATGAAAGATCCGACTTTTATGTGAGTCTAACTAATGCCAAGCGATTGAAAGCCCTAGCGAAAACTAGCAAACATGAAAAATGAGAATATCTAACATTTTGCATATCAATATGAAGTGTTTCACCTCGTCCACCCAATCAAATATTGGTTGCAAGCCAGACTTAGATTGACGACATTCGTCTAAGTTTTGCGCCATGCAATTGAATGGTTATTTACTGTAGTGGGCATTCCGCTAAAACTTCGTTGAAGCGGAATGGGTATTGCTGGGGATATCGTTGGGGGAAATGGAGCGAAAACAAGGACTCGTGTAATAAGTCTAAGCCAGACTTGTCGTTTTATGTTTTTGTAAGTAGAAACATAGTCAACTAATCTTGATGAACAAAGTCATGTTTCATCAAAATATCCAAAAATGCACTGTGACATGACTTTTGGATTATCTGGAAGTCTGCGAAGTTAGGCCAGTGTCTTATTTTCAGATTGCTGCTTGCATAACGCGTGAAAAGTCAAGTCATAATGGATGCAGAGAAGAAACTGCGTCATTCAGCACGCCAAGAGTAAAGCAGAGTGGTCTATTGTTTGTTTTCTTCTTCGAGCCTGATAGGAGAACCGTAAACAGTTACTGTCGCAATTTTTGCTCGGCTCGTGTTCGTATTGGTTCCTTATTCATGGTACACAAAGCCTGATGGTTTCCAGGGCCCGGTTGTTCAAAACTGGTATTATGCTAATACCGGATTAGGAAATACAAATGACTACAGAATCATGCCTTTAATCCAAGATTTGCGCTAATCGTGATTTGAACAACTCGGCCCAGGACTGAATTTTCTTAATCTTAAGATTACGATGGTCTTTAATATGTTTTAAGAATTTGATAGGGCCGAAAGTACTGTAATTTTGATTAAAAAATTCAATATTTCAGTAAAGTCGAATGGTAGAATTACAGGACTACAGCAATGTAGCTGAAGCCTCTTTCAAGCCATTCAATTCAGAGGAATAGGATATGGGATGTCGAGCCATGGTTTTAAGAATTTGGAACCTATGCTGCCAAACTATCTTTGCAACATTGGATATAGCTTCTAATCCCACGAAATTTTTCCACAGTTACCAACGATGAAATTTACACCTAAATAATATAAAAACACTAAGCTGACACGAATCCTTACATACACGAAATTCTGACCTTCAATTTATTCGATAGAGGTCCCTGTTTTCCCAAGAGAATATAAAATAGACTTTTTAACTTTTCTGCAAAAGAGTCTGGATCGAGCGTCATTTCTATAAATTCTTATAGAGAGGGTTCGACTGAGTGGCGTTACATCTTTCGTCACTGTTGTGCATATTCAAAAATTCGTCCGATTTGTACAAAATGTCTAAAAAATATCGTTCGACCCAGATTTCTTTTTAGAATAGTATAAAGGCCTATTTTCCAGGAGTTCACCTTCCTCATACAACCGTAGTAACTTTCCATTGGTTCCCATTACTGTCAATCAGAGACTCTTTGGCGCCATTACTTATATTACCCCTCGTCGCACAAGCATTCCCACGATTAGTCCTAGCGATGTCGTTTATCGTGCTCGGACCGTTTTGCGTGTTTTGCTGACGTTTTCCTCTCACGTGTTCACTTCCTACGTCATTAGCAGTCATCATGTCATCATTTTTTTGATAATGTCCATTTTCCACGTGACCATTCACTTTGACAGCGCTTCGTTCGATATGTTCAACTCGATTTGAATCTCTCGCTGGACTTTCACTTCTCACCTTTCCATTCATCTTATGGGGAGCTCTTTGCACGTGATCACGATGGTTTGGACTGCCTGTTCTCACGTGTCCATTCGTTCTAGCAGGACTCCTATTCACGTGATCACTCTCATTTACGTATGCGCTTGGACTGACACTCCTACTGCGTTCATTCACTCTAGCTTTGGTTTGATCCATGTGATCACTTCTCGCCGGACTGCAACTTCTC
The DNA here is from genome assembly GCA_039566865.1 of Aurelia coerulea. NCBI lineage: Eukaryota > Metazoa > Cnidaria > Scyphozoa > Semaeostomeae > Ulmaridae > Aurelia > Aurelia coerulea. The sequence continues at coordinate 25,203,870 of CM076948.1, read as the reverse complement.
ACGCGTCGATTTGATGCAGCAGGGCTTAGTTCCATGTGATCATTTCTTGCCGGATTGCAACTTCTCACGTGCCCATCTACCTTTGCAGGGTTTCGTTCCGCGTGATCAGGAGAGCTTGAGCCACTGACAGGGCTTCCTCTATTATGATCAAAAGTAAATACATTGCTCGTAGAATTTTGTTCAACTTCGATTTTAGGTACACCCTTGTGCTCGTCCCCCATTTTCAAAGGTTTTTTCTCCTCGTCAAAGTGCGGATGCTCAATCTGAAGTATCTTCTTCTTTGTCCGCGGGGTGAGACAAATGTCCGGAACGGATCTTGACCGGCTTTCAGATCTCAGCTTAACTTTTGCCCTGCAACAGAGAAAATCATCTTCAAGAGGTTCTCACAGATTGTCTAAAATAAACAGCCTGAAGATGGGAGCAGCATCTCTCGAAATGTCACTCACATAAACAAACCGATTCATGTTATAAAAACAAATTATGAAATAAACAAAGTTTGTCATTTTCAAATTTGCAATATCATTGGAAGAATACGTTCCAAATCTTTGAAAATATTGGTGTTAATTCTATGACTTAGTCCTTCAAATTGCATGGCTTGAAAGAAACATGAGCTACTTTTCTACAATCCTACCGTTCGACTTTTTTGCAATCTTCAACAGTTTCAGAATGAAGAGCTGTTCTTCTTTTTTGAGGAATCAAGAAAATTTTGAAAAACTTGAAATCATCGTAGGTTCTAGAATCTTTGTGGAAAAAACAGAATACTTTCCAAGGAATACCTTAGTTTATGGAGAATGTATCCACAATATGGTATCAAGCACAAAACCTTCACTCTGCTGGTTAACGATATAGAAATTGGAAGACGTCACATCCTCAAATTAGTTGAAATACAAATACGATGTGATTTCAAATAATACTGAAGTGTTCTGAAAGGTCCACCGGTAGAATTATAGCAAAGTAGCTGGAGTTTTTAAACCATTCAATTTAAAGAAATAGGTCATGGAATTTTACACCAACCTTTTCAAACATTTGGAGCCTATGCTTAAATTGGAGGGTCTGGTGAATGAATGAATGAATGAATGAATGAATGAACGAATGAATGAATGAATGAATGAATGAATGAATGAATGAATGAATGAATGAATGGAAGCATAGGGCTCAAATCTTTCAAACCTTTAAAAAGGTCAGTGTCAAATTCTAAGACATTTTTCTTTGAATTGAATGGCTTGAATACTTTGCAGAAAATCTGCCGTGGAAAATTTTTGATATCTTAATTTTTTTCAAAAATAGCGGTATTTTAACTATTTTTGAAAAAATTCATGGCAAATTTTGAAAAACTTTAAATCATCGTAAATCCTAGACCAATAGAGGAAAAATGATACAACCTTCAAGAAAACCATAGTTCATGAAGGTCTACAATATGGTGGCAATGAGGAATCTGTAGCTTTTTCTCGTTTAGGATTTATAAATTTTATGACGTCATAGCCTCAAATTTAATAAATGCCGCCATTTTGAAACTAATTAAGATGTCAATAAATTTCCATGGCAGATTTACAGCGAAAAATCCTAAGTTCCTTCCAAGCCATTTCATCAAAAGAAAATTGTGATAGAATTTCACACCAACCTTTTAAAGATTTGAGCCCCATGTTAATAATGGATGAATAAATTGGTGACTGAATGAATAATGAATGGGCAAAAGAATGAATGAGTCAAATTCATTCAACAGAAAATTCGACTGTTTCCTGAACTCCAGAATTTTTATTTTCATCTAAGAATCAAATAATGTGCGCGCAACGAATTATTCAAGAGAAATAACATAGGTTCCAAATCTTTAAAAAGGCTGGTGTAAAATTCAGTTACTTATTTCTTTGAACTGAATGAGTTCAAAGAAACTTCAGGTATTTCTCTATAATTCTACCGCTGGACTTTTCTGAAATCTTCAATATTTTCATAATTGGAGTGTTTTTCTTCTTTTTCAAGAATTCAAGAAAAATTTCAAAAAAACTTAAAACCATCACAATTTCTAAACTGTTTGAACCAACATGAAATAGTTTCGAAGGAAATCATAGTTTATGGATGTCTACAATATGGTATCAAGCAAAAGTCTGTCACTCTTCTGGTTTATGATTAAGAAATTTGATGACGTCACACCCTCAAATGAGTTAAAATGTAGCATACGCTGAAATCTCGAAAAATATTGAAAGTTCTGAAAAGTCCAATGGTAGGATTAAAGATAAGTAACTGAAGCTTGTTTCAAGCCACTCGGTCAGAAGAAATAGATCACAGAATGTTACACTCACCTTTTTACGCCGAGTTAAAGATTTGGAAGCTATGCTAAGAGAAATTCTTTTCAAATACGTAAATATTATCAAGAAATAAAAATTGATTATTTACTCTCGTTCCCTCTGTCTTGAGATCGGTTCCCTTGATTGCTGCATTCTGTCTTTATTGCGAAGTTTCCGGAAAGAACGTAGCATTGATTTCTGAAAATGAAGAACATGGCGAGAATGAGTGACTTAAATCCCATTCTTGCGTGCAAGTTAGTTACACGAGCTGAAATTAAACAAAGTTATCGAGTGTTGCATTCTTATTGGTCAGTCCAACAAATCGAAAGCATTTGATTGGTTGATATTTAATCTGGTCTAGATAAAGCTGGTTTAACCGTTTAAATGTGAATGCGGTATCCCTAAACAATACAAAAGGATGGTCGTACATCACAGAAGGACTGCATTAATAATAAACAATAATAAACAATTTATCCAACGTTGGCAGAGACAATAGCGTTAAGCTAATTAAGGTCAACTATACAAAATATATACAAAATATAAAACCTAGATTTGATATAGACGTTTTACACAATTTACAGCTGTAATCAAAATTCTTGATAGACTTAATATTTCTTTTAAAAATCTCCAATGATTGGGACTCTTTGATTTCTCTTGGCAGAGTCTGCCATAGTTTTTGACCAATAAACCTGATAGTATCAATACAATATAGATTTGTCCTAGCTCTAGGCAAAACAAGATTATTACTGCCATGAAGGTTATATGGCACATTTTTGGTAACAAATACTTCTGCCATAAAAGCCGGATTATGGATATTATGAATCTCAGTGTGGAGCAGCTGTAAATTCCTCTGGTTAACAGATACTGAGTTACTATTAATCAACAGTTCCTCAAAATTGGAAGTACTATCTTTGTGTATGATTCTCATTGCTGACATTCAAAGTAAACCAAGTACTTCAAATGGTTTAAACTGCTTGGGCATAAATGGAGAAAGAGAAAACTTTGTTGGGGTGATTTGGGATTTAGAAATAGATTAATTGTAATCTACTGCATGAGCACTGGTTCTATCTTGGGAGAAAGATGAATTACTTTCAGTGATACAAAGAAATGTCTTTCCTTTCGTAATTTCATTGAATTTAAAACAACTGACAATTGAGTAATTCTTTCATTTTGGATTGTCTTTTTTCCCCAATCAGTACCATGATAGTGTGCCTTTAAAGAAAACTTACAGTTCTCGATCTAATACCACTGTCCTTTTGGTCGACTGCTGTTTTATTTTCATCATGATTTTCATGTCTAAAACTGCTCCATGATCGAGATAATGGTCTCCCTTTTATTGCAGCAAGATTAGCTGTAGTTGACATTACAAGTGCATCAAGTTTTGCTCCATCAGTACCTGAGGGAGATACGAAGGAATAAATGTAGTTTGAGTCTACCTCAATCAAGAACCCCAAAGTCAACAACCTTCGTAACATACCTCCAGTCCTTTATTGACTAAAGCATGCTTAGCATCAATTAATTTTTGAAAGCAACATGTTTGTCTTCTTCTGTGTTCATCTGCTCTCGTATTATCGAAACTGTCAAGTCACACTGAAAGCGATCCAGCAACCCGCCATTACTCCTTGGGCTTAATTTTAAAATGTGCCTCCAGGAGTAGGCCTTTTTCATTTTTCATTTTTAATTATTCATACAGGGTAGAAGCATCAATAAATATATAAATACTGCTTTACAGCTTGCCCTGTCAACAAAAGAAAAAGAATATAAACCCTATTTACAGTGTTATTTCAAACCTAAAGTAATAAAAAAAGGAAATGTAGAATCAACATATCTTTGTGTTCACGTGACAGCTTTCTTAAAAGCAGAAAAGCGATTTGTGGTTTTGCCTTCAGAACCCAATTTGTTCCAAAGTTTGGCTCCCCTGAATGAAAAGCTCTTTTGTCCTATGGATGTTTTCAACAGCGGAAGGTTCAAGTCAAGTTTGGAATTGCGTAATTCCCTGACGCCTTTATCAGAGACCCTTGTAAACAGACCTTGCAGATAATCAGGCACTTCATTGTGCAGTGGCCTTAGGAGTAATGGCGGGTTGCTGGATTGCTTGCAGCGTGACCTGACAATTCGATAATACGAGAGCAGAGGAACACAGAAGAAGAACAAACATGGTGCTTTCAACATTTAATTGATGCTAAGCATGCTTTAGTCAACAAATGACTGGAGGTATGTTACAAAGGTTGTTGATTTTTGGGCATCAGGCTAAAACGGATAGGTCATAGCATTTTATCTTCATGCTGCCTGTGATTTGAGTTGTTTTGAACGAGACATTTTGGAATCGAATCTCCCTGTAAGATCTATAGTATCTGGCTACTTATTGAATCCTATGAACACTGTAATATTTTCGCTTCAGTTAAAATTTTTTTGATGAGGTGAAAAATACCAACTTCAATCATAGCGATGATGGTATTGCAAGTTACTGCAAAAATAAAAATGCTACTTACTGCCTTGGTTTGTTCTCAGTGCCCCTGAAATTAAAGCAATAAAATACATCTTAAAACAATAGAACAAGAAACTAGCAGTTAAATAAAAAAGTTTTACTGCAGAGCTTGTCTTGTGGTAATATGCAATATATTTTGTAATACTTGTTTAGGAGAAGATGATGAACGATCGTCAAGGGCAGAAACGAAGATACAACGACAAGTATGAAAATCAAATGCGTATATTTCTTGGAATCATTTAAATCCAACCAAAATCATTTAAAATTATCGTAGGATAGGGGAGGGGGGCTCTCTCCTCGATTAGCTTACCTATTGAGGGAGCTCCTTCTTTAAGTAATTCCCTCCATACAATTTATCTCTTTCTCTGTTTTTGTATTAATTTTTGTATCAATGTTTCCGTATCAATATATTAATTTTCTATACTATTGTCTTATTTCCTTGTAGTTTAGTTATCTGTCGGTTGAGTAGATTATAAATTGTATGTAGTTGATTCAAAATATATGGACTGAACTGAGGTGAACTGCTTGAGCTTCTGGTTTGGCAAGAAGGCACCCTGGGTACCAGAACTAAAAAAAATGAAATAATGAAAAGAAAAAGCCAAGAAAGGAAAGACAGTTCTTCCTTTCTTCCTTCTCTCTTTTCCTTTTCCCAACTTTCCTTTCTTTTTAATTTTGAGGCTCAGGTGCCCAGGGCAGGAAGAATGTTACTTTTTGTTGCTCTGCCCTTCTTTTGATGCTCAACGTCAAGATCTTCTCGCTGGAATTGTTGAATTATTATGATCATCGGTACAAATCACCAATCGTGATCAAGACCTTTCTTATGACTTGAACAGAAATATACTCTAATTAACTTTACATTACATTCACGAAACTGGTCGGTATAACTAAGATCTTTCAAACTTCAGTTATGCACAAAGCAGCCGCCAAGTCCCTTGACGTAAATGTTTCTTTTTCTTTGTAAATTCTGTTTCACATCAGATGACAGGCATTTACTTTAAATAACAAGAATGAGTTGCGCTCGCATTGATCGCAACCCTGACCTGACATCTGATGTGGGACGGAATCTAGTATAGTATCCAGTAGTTTTTAAATCGTTCGTAGTCTAGTTACATTTAGTTTAACGTTGCGTGTCTTTTCATATTGGCCATGGGGTAGCCATTGTCTTTTGCTCCCCATGATATCGTCCTCGTAGTATAGTATAGTAATTAGAAAAGTATAGTAGAATTTAAGATTTATTGTAATATGTTTACATGAATATATGAAAATAAAAAAGATTACGTTCTGCGACTTTCTAGAATATAAGTCTTGTGAAACATAGCCTCAAAAGTTTCTTTACACGTGAGAATCGAAGCTCCTTTTGACTCATCCGACAGCTGAAGACAAAAAATGCCATTCTAAAATGGTCTAAAATGTTTAAATGAACACTTACTTTGAACCCAAGTTGGCATATCAGACTGTGCATAATGACCAGGCTTTCGACCACTGTAATCTCTTGCATTTATATCTGCCTCTGCAAGAAAAATGTTTTCATGTTAACCCAGTAAATCAAATTCAGATCTTAACGAAAGGGCTGTCTGCTCCATTTTTCAAGCCAACAGAGGAGTACAATTTGGGGAAGGGGAACCACACACAGGGTGTGTTTGATCGGTAATTCCAAACCTACCAAATCATGAAAACAGTAGACTTCGTAGAGACGGAAATATCCATGGCGTTTCAGAAAAAACGCAACCCAATCATAATTGAAGATCTGCCTGAAAGTACAATCTATCTGCTTTCTAAGGATATTTGGTAAAGGTGGTACGATAAAATATGGTATTAAAATGGCAGATGCAACCATGAGCGATAGGACACCAAGTGTGTGCCACCTTAACGTTATTTTGGTAGCGAGCCACCTTAATCGATTGTTTTTAGTGTTTTTGCCTATTTTTACTTGGTAGTGAGCCACCTTATCGCGGTTTTGCCATTTTGAAATTTTTGGTAGTGAGCCACCTTAAGTGCAGATCCACATGGTTAAGGTGGATCTGCACTTAAGGTGGCTCACTACCAAAAATTTCAAAATGGCGAAACCGCGATAAGGTGGCTCACTACCAAGTAAAAATAGGCAAAAACACTAAAAACAATCGATTAAGGTGGCTCGCTACCAAAATAACGTTAAAGTGGCACACACTTGGTGTCCTATCGCTCATGATGCAACGAACGAAACAAGTCTAAATAATTGTCACACTGAGGCCTTTCAAACTTATGTTTTCATCAGAGTGTGTTATGCTATCACCACACTCTGATGAAAACATAAGTTTGAAAGGCCTCAGTGTGACAATTATTTAGACTTGTTTCGTTCGTTGCATCAGCCATTTTAATACCATGCTTTCTAAGGATATGCAATTTGGATACATTAATGGAATTATTTATCATTTGATTCATATTTTAGTACAGGTAGCCGATCTTAAATGCAGTATGCTGTCAGAGCAACATCGGGCTCAAATCTTTAAAAAGGTCGGTGTAAAATTCTATTACAGTTTCCTTTGAATTAAATGGCTTGGAAGGAACTTAGCGTTCTTTGCTGTAAATCTGCCGTGGAAATTTATTGATATCTTGATTAGTATCAAAAAGGCGGCATTTATTAAATGTGAGCCTATGACGTCATCAAATTTCTAAATCCTAAACCAGAAAAGATACTGATTTCTGCTTTTCACCATATTGTAGGACTTCATAAACTATGGTTTTCTTGAAATTTATGATTTTTCCTCCGTTGGTTTAGGATTTACGATGATTTAAATGTTTTCAAAATTTTCCATCAATTTTTCCAAAAATCATTAATTTGCCGCCATTTTGAACAAAAATCAAGTAAAAAAATATATCAAAAAATTTCCACGGCAGATTTACAGCAAAGTACTATAAGTTCCTTTCAAGCCATTTACTTCAAAGAAAAATGGAATAGAATTTTATACCCAACTTTTTAAAGATTTGAAAGATTTGAGCCCTATGCTTGTCAGAGCAAAATCAACTCCTTTTTTGGCGTTAAAACTTACGCAGCAGATTGTGTGAAATATTTCAAGCCTAGAAGCTCTTTAGGTGATGCGCAAAGATAGATTTTCGTCCATGTAAATTTCCTATCACTTTCCAGTATCTGACATAGGAAATAGGCCATACTTAAACGTCAAATAAGTGGTTAATAATGCAATCAAGATGCCTAACTTGGATACCCTTGGACTGAAGATAGATTGTGCTTTCAGCTGGTATGTGTCAAATTGATTCAAATGTTATTAGTTCCTCAAGAATCTTGAATAAAGGTGGGTTGCGTTTTTTCTGAGACACCCTGTATTTCCCAATCAAACACAAAAATCTTGAAACCGGTACGTTTCCGATTCAACACCAGGGTTTGCTAAATGAAAACGAAATCCCTCCAAAGTCTTCCAAGCATTTTGGAGCAGAAGGTCGAGAAGGCCTTCCAAACCTTCCATGTCCAAACCTACCGTTTTGACAATTTCGGAGTAAATCAAAACCAAATTCAGAGTCTACCAAGTCTACCGTTTTCAGAATTTGTACAAATGAAAAACACCCATAAAAGCACTCTTCGTCTGCATTTAGATTGGTCCTTGACTAAGAGGTCTAGAATTTCAGAACGGTGCAATGATATGAAGATGGTTTTACTACGCAATAAATTGCAAATAAATTATATGCTATGAATCTATAGCACTTTTACATGTGACTTATGAAGTCATTTGTTTCGAAGTTTTGCCTAAAGGCTCTTAGAAGTTCTCCCTTTTAGGGGAAGGACATTCTTGCTGGAGAGAAACCCAGCCGACAAGCTAACGAGGAAAGGATATGGAGTGAAGAAAGTTTTGCAGCCTGCTTGGCTCCAGGATCGAGAATTCTTTCTAACGACAGGATCAGAAAGCAAATCCAAAAAAGGCAAAGTTTTGTTTAGCTATGAATGAAAACCAAATCTTTGAAGTCTTACCGTAGTCAGTTATCAGTATATCTACAATCAAAGCTCTGCAATGCATAACAGCGAGATGCAACGGTGTGTATCCCTACAAAGGATAAACAAACAATTAGTCAATTTCCTCGCTATACCAGACATGCTTTAACAGTTGCTGTAAAGAAACCTCCCTTTCAGCTGTTTAATTTGGTAGGTCACATACTGGAAATTAGTTAGAAGATGGAGACAAAGACGCCAGACATTAAATCAGCACACTAAGACCTTTCGCACTTATGTTTTCTTCAGAGTGTGACAAATATTTGGGACATAGATTCTCCAAATGTTAGTCACACTCTAAAGAGAACATAAGTTCGAAAGGCCTTAGTGTGCAGATTAAAGTCTCGTTTCTTTGTCTCCATCGTCTTACTAATTTTTCAGCTGTTTAAAATGTACTAATTCCATGATAGCAAAATCGACTAGATATCAGCCGAGATATGGCCGAAGTAGACCAAAACTTGAGGTCACCAAATATTTTCTTTTACATTCAACTAAAAATTTACAATACATATTACTAAATTACTCGACTTACAAGCTACTTTACACTGCTACTAGGACGAGACCATAGGGAGCAAAAACTATGTCTATCCAATAATGATCATGATAAACATTGCTAATCATTGCCGACCATCATTAATCATTGTTAGCAATCACTAATCATTGTCAGCTATCACTGTCTAAGTCAAGTACCAGAGGAATTTCCATTTCTGCTTATCAAGTTCAAGGCTTATGAATTATCACTGATAACGATAGAAACCTACTATTTTGAGCGTTGGCAAAAGTTTGAAGTGCTGCTGGACTGTCTTAGGTTTGAAGCATTAATGCAAGAATAATGTAAGTTTTATAACGGCAATCAATGCTACGAGCAATAAAAATCATCTTATATCTGGAAACCAAAGTCAAGAAGTTCTAACAAAACTTTGGGCCAAGACAGTCTGCAATAAAAAGACATGACTTACCCCCTATAGAAGATGAATCCAGATAAAATATGATCAGCATGATGAAACGATGCCATATAGAAAGAAAGAATAAATTTGATATCGTTAGAATTGTAAACATTGTAATATTTAAAGCAACGAAGCTGATTGTTCCTAGACACTTCTTAGTTTTAAAGAGAATACAACAGTCACGTGCTGTGTGGTAATTGTTTCATTTGAGCCCTAAATACGTAAGAAGTACAATGCCTTCTGCTCAGATTTTCAATCAAATAAACAAAGTCCGCCAAGCAGATCTTTAGATTTACCCTTCTTCTTTCGTATAAGCACATAACTTCTCTTAAAAACCACCTTTAACGTGCACAAGGCGAGAGTTTTTCGTACTTGTTTCAGGGCAACTTTTGCGGCTTTGTTTGTTTTGAATTACTGGTTGAGAGAATTTCCTTTGTCTGCAGTCCCTAATCGCTTTGAATGGAGGTGTCAATCAAAAGCAACTCATGCTATTGCGTTACAAAATCTGTCCTTCTTTCACCCGGTATACATTTTTCTCTCAGCACCAAAGGATGATTTTGAAGCAAAAATTTTACAATGAAAAATAAACTGTGCAATTTGAATTTGAGCAATAACAACCGTTATCAAAATAAGAATACTCACGTTCTGTTGAAGTTGGAAGAAGCAGCAGATGAAAAAGAAAAAGAGAAAATCTGTCAATGTCAGTGCCCCGGGGGGGGGGGTACTTGATTTACGAAAATACGGGAACGTGCCGCTGGAAAATCTGAAAAGGCACCCTGTCCCGGAGTAAAATTCCCGAAAATGATACCCTGTCCCGGAGTAAAACTTTAAAAACAATACCCTATTCTTGGGTTTCTTCATAAAAAATTGTAGCCTCCCCTGGGAATTTGACAGAAATTTGATAGAAATCTATCAGAAATTGGGGAAATGTTGCCATCAAAACGATTTAAATCATATTCGCGGAGTGCAAATGGCTTACCACGACGATACGTAGTCAATTATACAAAATATGGACCCTGTCATGGAGCCGACCATACAAAAGTGATACCCTGTCCCGGAGTAGGAATCCTGAAAATGATACCCTGTTCGGCGGCACGTCCCCGTACTGAAAAATATATGAGTACCCCCCCCCCCCGGGGTCAGTGACCAAGGCCGATGTCTTCATGTTGAAAAGAAGATCGATAAACCTGCTCAACCTTATATAGCATGAAAAAGAAACGACCTACTTTCCCAGTCAATATTTTAGATGTGATGCAAAAGGCTGAACTTATATGTCGTTCAGAGAATACATGTCGTTCAGAGAATACGAATAGGAGTTCAGCCTTTTGAATCACATGTAAAATGTTGACTGGCAAAATAGGCCGTTTCTTTCTCATGCCATCTAAGGCTTGAATTTGAGCAGGTTTATCGATCTTTCTTTGACATGAAAATGCCGTGGTAAAACCATCTTAAAATACAATTTAGCCTTTAGGCAATCAAATAAAACGAAGTTTTTGAAAATCGGCTCATTGGTTATGAACATGTAAGCAATCAAACAATAATACATCATTTTGGGATACCCGGTAGTTCAGCTATGTTAAATAGAGCAACAAACGACAAAATGTTTGGGAAACAAATTTCTTCCTGGGGAAGAATTGTTTTAACATCTGACAAAATGTGTATCCTTGCAACAGAAAAAGATAATAGCTTTAGGTACTCAACTTCAAACAATTCAACTCGAACTTCAGAAAACTGTGGCGTTTACCATTTGAAACAATTTCTCTCTATCTTTGTCAAAAGAGCTTAATCTTGAAAAACAAAACGAAAATCTTTTGTAGGGCATCAACTAACCGTTCTTAAATTTACATCTGCTCCAGAATCGCAAAGCCAATGTAGAAGTTCTGACTTTCCCGTCTTTGCAGCCCAATGTAATGCACTCTGTAGGAAAGATTATTGCATGAAAAATTAAAAGAATGGTTTGCAAAAATTGATTTGTCAGTACCCTATCATTGAATCATCAATTATTTGTGTAACAATATAAAAAAGAAACAAGTTATCCATAAAGAAATTGTTTATGGCAGTGTGATTCCAGTTTCAACAACAGATCGATTAGCGTTAGTTCCTCAGCATGAAGATTTGAGAAGAACTGGGTGTCCCAAAAAAGTATCCCGTTTGAAAAACTTTAATTTATTTATCAAAAAAATTTAATTATCAAACATATCATAAAGTTTTCTTTTGATCCCTTTAGTCAATTATCCAAATATAATTAAAGATGATAAAATGTTTGTTTTCGTTAATTAAAGGGCATGAAATAACGCATTGAAAAACCTCATTCTGAGCTATACTCTTTAAACAGCATCTTTAAACAGCAGCAACACTCTTTAATTCGGTTTTGTCTTACAGGATTTAACAGTTTTTCTCTTGTTACAGGCTTATTTTGATTGTTGTTTCTTTAACAGGAATTAATAGTCTTCTTTCTACTTATTTCGGTGTTTTTATTGCGTTTATGGGTTTAATATGATGAGTCCGTTATTTAAGGCTATTTTTAAACAGCATCATTAATCTTGCCTCTGAGAGCCATTATATTGAAATATTTCATTGTTCCTTTAAATCTACAATGTTAGTTTGCATTTCATTCTGACATTTATGACCAAACTAGAAGCTTAATATGCAAAAAGAAATTTCTCAGCTAATCATCAGTGCTTTTTGCAGTATGCTTCAGAACCAGGCAGCACTAAAAAGGACTAAATTTACTAATTCAAAAGCAAATCAAAAGATTAGCTATGTCTGGACAAATAATTTTGTCTTTGTTCTACTTGCCAAAAAAAAAAGAAATTTGAAGATCGACCTGTTAATAAAATTTTGATGATTTTTCAGGCGGGAGTACTTTTTTGGGGACACCCGGTATGTATCGAAATGTTGTTCACATGAAGAAAGCCGATTCATGTTACGATAAGTTTGTTCTTTCAAGAACAACAAGATACGCCTCTAAAACTTCAAACATTTCTATTAGCTAGACTTACTACGTGAGTGGTAGTTTGCTCTTCAATTTTAACTGATATACTCATCTGCTACTACGTCACTGTAGCACCACTAACGAAAACGTTATCCAGTTACAATCAAAAGATTAAAGTCTTCATCAAAATACCGGGTGTCCTAAAAAATATATATACGGATTTGATTGACACCAGCGCTGTGAATTTAGCTTCAATCAATGTCTAATCACTCTAAAGATGTTCCTCGATAGTTAAGGGGGCTCCGTCGCCAAACAATAAACAAATCCGTAATCTCGCACGTGTCACCAATTATCCATTGTCCATCCATTGTTTTCTGCAGTTTGTTTGGTGGCTTCACCCAAGCCACCAAAAAGTGACCGTTAAAAATCCACTTATATCAGAGCTATCGTGGAAGATATGAATGTTTGGTTTGTTGAGAATTTACATGAAATTGAAAAATTTCAGTTCTTAATTTCGATGTGCTTTAGGAATTTGCTTAGGCCAAAACGCCAAAGCTCTGGTTTGCCACTGCAAGCAAATTTGAGCTTCCAAGATTGATATTTCTGCTCTAGGTACCTATGTTCAAGGTAACTATGGAGGATCATTTTGAGAGTGATCAGCCATTGGTTAAAGCTAAATTCATATTGCTGGAGTCAACCAAATCCGTTAAATTTGTTTGGAACACCTGGTAGATGTCACGTGAGATCAACGATAACGTACAGTTACTCGTGCTAAATACTTCAACAGGCCTTTTAGCTATTCTAAAACAACTTTCGAATCGAACGATATTTTGATACATTTTGATGAATTTTCGAATGTGCACAATACTGTAGTGCACATCAAAAGTCTCGAAGCTCCACTCCAACGCTTATTAAAAACTCCACTCATTAAAAGCTCCACTCCAACGCTACCCGATCGAACCTCGCGTATAAAATCATATAAAAATAACACTCGATCCAGGCTCTTTTGTAGAATAGCTACAGGGTCGATTGTTGTTATTCGTGATCATTTTAACATGATAACTAATTTGAGACAGAGTACAACTGTTAGGATTCTTATCATTAAAATATTTCGATACTTACATACTATGGTTTGAACCAGCAGTTAATGAAGACCAAGATGAAATATGGAAAGAAAGGTAGAATTCATGAGACATTTTACACAAACATGTCGAAGGAAAACGTTCTCTAAATTTGAAAATCATGTGGGAAATCAAACTAGTTAAAGGAAGACTTAAAAATACTTTTAACCCAGTAGCATGTTTTTCATGTTTGCACCCAATAAACCAAATAAACCAAATTCTGAGCTCTACCAATGATAGGTTGCCAAGATTAATAGCAAATAACAAATGCACTAAATCATTTTTAAAAACTTCAACTTAAGATCTTATTTTTCGTAATAATCTTTGTCTAATTCATCCAAGAAAAACCACATTCTTAGAACAAGGGCGAATCTTGTAAAATCTAAAACTTTTGTTTTACAGAATTCGCCCTGGCTCATCGTCAGAATTTACCAATTATGAAACCTGGCAGTAGAAAGCAAATAAAATTTTGTAATGAAGTAGGAGAAGGAATATCAAATATTCATACTCACACCCTGAAGACGAAGAACCAAATAAACAGGAACATGAAAGGAAAGACAGGAAAAACAATTAGCAAAATGAAATTGAGTATTCTCTTAACTGGGATGTATTTGCGACGGAAGAACTCATTCCCACATAATGACGGAGACTCCACATAATGTTACCAATGAACAAGATGCAATTGATCACTCTCTTAACTGGAAAATATTTGCTATGAAAATGAAAGAACCCATTCCCATTTAGTGACAGTGGTCTCCACATAATGTTACCAAGAATTGGAAATCTAGTAGGTCAACTCACAAAGCTATTTTGTCTAAGAGTCCAAAAATTATGCTGCTTTTTGTCGTGCTGTTATTGAATATTTTCGTTGATCCTGAAAGGTTTTCATTTCTTTCTATCCAGCGAAAAAAACGAAGAAGATAATTGCAAGGTATTGCAAAGCAGATTGGACTATTTCAAATACAGTTCAATTCTCCAAAAATTAGATCAGCAAAGTTTGGCCTGGCGTATTCTATCCTTAGTAAAAATGTAGTTGCTTACCGTAAAGAAGTCCTGCAAAGAAGAGAAAAGAACTATTTATAAAAATTTGCATATCAAGAAAGACATGAATAATCTAAAACTTGGGAAGACGGAATCACAAATTTCCAGAAAACTTGCTTGGAAAACTTTCTAAAAAATTTCTAGACAAATTTCTAAAAAATTTCTAGACAATTTTATAGAAAAATCCATGGTATAAATTTCAAGATATGAATGAAACTCAATTTTTTCAAACATTGACAAAGGCTTTCTCAATCAAGCACCTGCTATTCTACAAAACAGCCTGGACTGGATCGAGTGACACCTTTATACATTTTTATGCGAAAGGTTCGACCATTGTGCGCATGCAGGCACATTTGAACATTCTTCAAGATGCATAAAAATATCATTTGATCCAGGTTCCTTGCAGAACAGCTTGGTCTATTGACTAATAGGGGCAAGGGTCCTACCATGCAGAAATCAGCCCCTTGGGAGCAATGATGCTAATTATGCTAATATGAATGTTAATGCTAATAAAAGGACTTCCATGAGCAGAACGTTCCTTCCCTTGAACTCAAAGGGGCCTTTGTAACCGGCATGCTTTATGATACATCATTTTGTGGTCTTTCTGTGAAGAGTTGGCACGGGCAAGGCACCCTGGTTGCGAAGGCGCTTTAAAAGAGTCATTGTCACCCAGACTCCTTTGTGGGCATGCTGCAATTTCAGACTGGCACAAAATCAAATCTGGCCAAAGCAGAAAATACATTACACACTACCTTAGTTGAACTAGCAGAACATTTTGACTTTAGTCGACTTTTCTATCAGTTCATCTACTACTATGTCGATGCATATTTCCCGCATGGGCCTAATTTGATTTTGAGACAGTTTAAAATTGCAGCGTGCCCGCAAAAAACCCTCGATGACAATGGCTCTTCAAGGCTTACCCCCCTGTTTCTCGTGTGATTTTTCTAAAACAAGCTTTTCAAGTCCAAACAGTTTCGCGTGATACAACACTGTCAAACTTACGTTATTACTACAAAAAAACTGGCAAATATGTCTTCTTACGAAAGATTACATGCGAAAAATCTCTTAAAATCTCCAGAATCGAGACAAGCAGTTCAATTGAGTTAGTTCAGATCATCCCTATGGCCACGTAAATCGCGATTTCTTGGCAAATAAAGATTATCTGGAGCCAAAGAAATGTTGAGTATCAATTTTATCTTCTTCGAATCTTCTCTCTTTAATCAGAGTTCAAGATTAGAACCAAACACTCTTATCGAATGAGAGATTTTGAAGAAATAAGCGTAATATCTTTAAATGGTTACTTGGTTTGCTAAGATCGTGCGCTTTAGAACGAGCTGTTGGAAAATAAACCAAAGGTACTAAAAATAATTGCACTTTCTGATATTCTAAACCAGTTGAATCAGAGGAAAGGAAAAGCGTTTCAAAGCCTGTAGTTAGAAGTAGGCGGCATAAAAAGATATACTATATACATCATTATTATTATTATTATTATTATTATTATTATTATTATTATTATTATTATTATTATTATTATTATTATTATTATCATCATCATCATATTATTATTATTATCACCATCAGCATTATTATTATCATTATTATTTTGATTAGCATCATCATCATTTTACTACATACATTACATAACCGTTATACACCTAACCCATATAACCTCTGCGTAGCCATCATATCTAACCAATCACGTGTTACTTCTCATTTTCAAATCACTGCACATATTCAAATTTTTATTATAACTGTCACATTACAGCCCTGAAGAAGTCCTGCATGGCAGGACGAAATATTGGCAAAAATTAAATTAATCATATTTGCTGTTGATTTTTGTCGTGTTGCGGTGTTTCTGCCTTTAAATTTATAAAAAGATAGCTTTGGAAAATAGAATTTGCACCAAATGTAACATTAGCTGTATTGAGTACGAGATTCATCTGCTACTCGAATGTAGTGCATACGTAAATTTAAGGCGACAATACTTGAGTCAGGAAATCATACAAATAATTAACAATCAAAATGACAAAAATGAAGCATTCAAACTGATAAATAAAAATGAAGACCCAGACAATATTCTATCAATTGCAAAATATTTAAAAGAAGTATTAAAAAGCAGAATCGATATTAGCTAAAGGAGGTTTAATTCCTTTGTCCATTCACCCCAGACCTCATTCAATCGTTCTTACTCTTCGCGTTTTTGTTTTTGTTTTTGTTTTTTACTTTGTTCATAAATTATGTTTGTAGATTTAGCTTGTAGTTGTAGAGTTGTAGAGATTGTAGAGACCATGTACCTCCAGTATAATGTCATTGATTTAAAAAAAAAAGTTAGCTACTCCGTTTCCAAATTTCGGTCGAAACGGTGATTTTGAAGTTTTTTGATGGGTAATATCACACAGACGTTCGAAAGATATGAAGATGCACAATTTCAAATCAACAGGAGAAGAAATGGAACATATTTTAGTATTCAGAAATTCAAATATTGTTTGACTTTTTAATTCTTCAATATTGAAATTTAAAAAAATAACATTCATTCGAAAAGTGAAGAATGAAAATATAAAAAATTCATGTAGATACCTTTTTATTGATAAAAGTTGCTTCAACAGAGAGTAGCTCTTTCAGCTTGTCGAACTTACATTGCGAGGAAGCGAGAAACCATTGCTTCTCAGATGCATCAAGCTACAAACGAGAAACATTTATGACATAAGTAAAAGCAAAATGTTTGAAGGGATACTCTGAAGCGAAAATTTCTATTGATTCAAATTAATAGCACTGCTGAGCGATAAAACTTCTGCTAAAATACTTTGATACCTTGTCTTATTTTCGAGGTATCCACTACTTTGCATGATTGGCTGATGACGTCATTTTGTTTGCGCAAAGTCAAGAAAGTATACAAGGTTTACAATGCTTCGAAAGAGAAATTTAATCAAAAAAACTTTTTTCAATTAACATGCCTTTCTAAACACGATAACAATTCACAAGACAATATACATTTCATCTATGTAGCTTAGCTGCAAAGGTTCGTTACAACTGTAACCTTTCAAAGATCAGACGCAGCTATTTTTCCATATATTTTGTAATTTGCAAACAAAATGGCGTCATCAGCTCATGCTTGAATGAGGCTTTCTCGAGAAAATCCCTCATAAGTTCGGAACAGATTGGCCGATTTCAGTCACGTAACTTTTAACATGGATTTGAACATGTCCACCATTTCAAAGGGGCTCCGTCGCCAAACAATAAACAAATCCATAAACTCGCATGTGTCACCAATTATCCATTGTTCATCCATTGTTTTCTGTTGTTTGTTTGGTGGCTTCACCCAAGCCACCAAAAAGTGACCGTTCAAATCCACCTATTTCCGAGCAATCGTAGAAGATATGAATGTTTGCTTTGTTCCTTAGTGAAGTATAATGATTTATGTCCAAACAGCAACTTTCATATTGAAAAAATATGAAACTCCCGTGTGATATCACCTTTTAAAAAACTGCAAATATCGTCGTTTTGTTTACATTTAGGCGACGGAGCCCCTTTAATAATATATTTGCCAGTATTATCATCTTGGTATCCGGGGAGTAGTGGCCATTCAAACAGGGATTGTTCATGCTTTACTCATCCGGTAAAACGCTACACGTATTTTTTTGTACAAGAAACTGCCCATAAGAAACTCCACTCTCAGATCGCCAAAAATTAAGAAACTCCGGTACTGGGAAAATATAACGTAAGAAACTATTTATTTTGATTAAGGAAATCCTTGACATATATTTATGTTACTTTTCACTTGTTTCCTGTATCATATTACTCGTAAGGGACTTGAGTGATGCCTAAACACTAGAAATGCTTGAGAAGACCTTGTTTGAAATGTTCACGAGGGAACAGGTAGTGAACATGACGATTGTTATGCAACCCTCTAAGAAACTCGTAAGAGACTCTGAGTAATCTAATAATTTTAAGAAACTTCCTGAAAAATCTGATAATTTTAAGAAACTTTCAGTACTGGCCCAAATTCTTAGTTTCTTATAAAAAATGCGTGCACCTCGCAACCTCATTTCTCAGACTACCTCGTGTGGGTCGTCTGTGTGCTATCTATCTCAGCATAGGTTTCAAATCTTTAACTCGGCGTAAAAAGGTGGGTGTAAAATTCAATAACCTATTTCTTCTGTTTGAATGGCTTAAGAGAAACTTTAGGTATTTATCTGTAATTCTACCGTTGGACTTTCCAGAAAATTTGAATATTTTTCAAAATTACAGCGTATTTACCATTTCAGCTCATTTTAGGATGTGACGTCATCAAATTTCTAAATCACAAACCAGATGAGTGACAGACTTTCGCTTGATATCATATTGTAGGCATCCATAAACCATAGCTCTCTTCGAAATTATTTCATGTTGCGTCACACGGTTTAGAAATTATGCTGGTTTTAAGTTTTTTTGAGAATTTTTCTTGAATTCTTGAAAAAGAAGAAAAACACTCTAATTCTGAAAATATCGAAGATTTCAGAAATGTCCAACGGTAGAATTAAAGAGAATTAGCTAAAAGTGCTTTGAAGTCATTCAGTTCAAAGAAATAGGTCACTCAAATTTACACCAGCCTTTTTAAAGATTTGGAACCTATGCTATCTATCTCACTAAAGTCTAGTTGGTTGACTGTTCTGCCTCCTCTATCGAATTACAGTGTTTATACTACTGATACACTTTCTTATTGCATCTGCTCTAAAGAACACGTGTTACGGGGGGGAGATAAAGTATCTGTTTTTAAAAGCAGCATAATCTTCCATTGTAAAAGATTTCTGATATCTCCTTTATCTTGAAAATAGCAACCTGTTTTATTTAGAAAATATTGAACAAGAGGAAAAGGATCATTGAATAGCTGTCGTTTTTTTCTCTGTTTGATGAAGAATCAAAATCTAGCAATGGATTGAAAGAAGCAGATTAGGCTTAGCTTTTATTATGAATCTTTTTACTTTTTCTCAAATATTGTCAAAAAGGGACAATTTTGTTTATTTTTACTACAGTAGAAACCCGCATAAAAGAACCTAGGTTTTTTCTGGGCAGCCTGAATTGGTTCTTAATTAAATGGCTGCTATTCTAAATTCCAGCCTGTAAGGTTCTTAAAAAGGTTCTTATATACGAGCAGGCCTTGCACACATTAACACCGTTTTCCAGCCCAAGAATTCTTGAGAATTCTTGAGAACAAATCTTTTGTACCAATGAAGAAGTCTGATCAGGATGTGAAGAATTCTAAAAATTCTTGTCATTTTAATAATTTACATTAAAGCTATTATATAAGAACCTTTCCCAGTTTCAGCCTATTAGGGGTTCTTATTTAGGGGGTTTTAAAGATTGAATTTCAGCCTCTAGGTTCTTATAAAAACAGGTTCTTTTATGCGGGTTTCTACTGTATCTTATCTTTCATTTTGTTTCTTTAGTAATTTAGTAATATCGCCATGCCTTGCAGTTATTGCAAAACCTCTATTTAGCCCCCCTCTCCATAAAACCCCTCCTTTCTAAGCAAAACTTTAAATAGCCCCCCCCCCCACTCATATCAAACACCAGAGGTTTCCAGAGGACACACCAAAGATTGTCTATTTATTCAGATAAAAATGTTTGCATGTTAATTTTGATATGGTTTGAGACAAAAACTTTGTCGAATTTGTGTATTTGACTTGTGAAATTGTGCGTTCTTTCAGCAAAATATGGGATATAAAAGGCTATCCTGACGAAATTATATTTGAATATGAAAACCTAAAATAATTTTGATTTGAAAAAATCGAGGTCTTCAACTATGTGTGATACAATACTAGTCGAGCACGAAGATTCACGGTTCTTGTGCTCAGGGGAATTGGTCGACTTGGGCAAGTCCAGGAATTGGTCGAGTCCATTTCGCGCAAAGAACAGTTCACCCCAGTATCGATTTAGAATACAGGAATTTATGATGATTGGAAACAAGATGGAAGCAAATAAAAAAGGTTCGTAACCGTGGAATATACGTTAAATTTTGCACAAAATGCCTAGCATGAACATTCACAGTCACTGTTATATTTTGGAGCCTGGACCGAGTCTTAACAAAAAGAAGGTCCTCGATGAATTAAAAATGTCCGTAAAATATCATAGAAAATGTCCAGCATAAGCATTCACAATCACTGTTTAATTTTGGGGCCTGGATCGAGTCAGTTTCGCGCCAAAAACAGCTCAACGAAGGTCAAGTCAGCAAGCGAGTATCTACGGTGATATGATGATTATGTTGAAACAATGCAATGTAAACAATAAATAATAATGCATTGGTGGAGCAAGGAGACTTCAATTTCTGATCTGGAGGCCTGGACCGAATCAAATTCGCGCCAAAAACATGTGGCTCTAAGATCACGATTGATAACGAGCGGCTATGATGCTGTAGCAACAAAATGTAAACAATCGAAGGTTTATAGCTCTGTAACGAAGAAACAGTATGACGGCAGAATGGAGATTAGTACAATCCAAATCCTAGCAGAACTAACTGCGTTCATGGCTACTGACTGCCATAAGCTGAGCATCATGTGTTTCGAGAAGCTCTGACCGACATTATTCTTGACCTAAAAACAAGCTCTCATACACGTGGGCGATCCACCTAAAACATATCATTGCGATGGTTTCACTGTGTATAAGCCGCTACATGATGGGAGGATTGAAATAATTTGACAATTTCTAAGCTGCCCGTACTTAGATACCCAAATATATCACAGTTAAAATCTCAGAGATCATGTCAGATTAAAGGATAAATTGTTAAATATAACATGGAACATAAGTTGCGATATTTTTCAAAACAACTTTCAAAACCCTGAAAAACAACGACGAAATGAATTGATTGGTATTTTCTATGCTGCAGGCACTCAGCGCCTTTTCAATCGACGGAATCCAGTTGATAGATACTGACAAATTCTCTGTTAGTGAAACTAAATTTACTGTTTATCTAAGATTTAGCTACGCTATCAAAAACATAAACGAAATTGTTGAATTCAGTTTCCTTGAGTAAAAAAAAGAACCTCATTTGAAAAGCTACTGCTCCTGGATATCAAGCAGAGGCGTACGCAGCACCTCAGGAGTGAGGGGGTCTGGGGCGCAGCCCCAGAAAAATTTTTGTGACCACGCCCTTCAGACGCTCGGAAAATGAGGGAAACGCCCTTTTTATTCATATTTTACATCGTAAACATGACTGCAATGAACACAAAATAGGCAGGATATTTTGTTGAATTTGCATTGAGAATTTATACAGTACCTAGCATATCAAGCACGAATTACAAAATCGCTTTTCTTCTTTACTGTAAAATTGATTTGGCTCTAGTTGTTGTTATGATATTCAGGAAATGCCTCTTGTCACCACTTCATTGTTGTTTAGTCAGTAAATGGCATTTTTTGCAAGAATCTTTTGAAAACGGGAAATTTTTGAAAACAGACATTCTATTTTGGCTTAGAATGCCTCTGCCAACATCGTTCAAGCATTTCTTAGAAACCCAAAACATTGCTCCACCAAACCTTAGACAAAACCATTCTCTCCTTGCTGTTCAAGAATCTCGAAGACCACCGCCTGACCCCCCTGAGGTACAAATTTTATTGCATTTTTGTACAAATCTCGAGGACCATCTTTTTGAAAAGTGGGGGGGTCCGGACCCCCCCATTCCCCCCCTTGGGTACGCCACTGATATCAAGACCCTTCAAGACGATAACATTGGCAGATATATCATTTCAATGTGGACATGTTAAAATCCATTTTAAAATTAACCTCACAGAAACCGGCCACTTGGTTCTGAAAGCACCTGTAAAGGAACCTTCAAAACAGGCCTAAGATTATAATCAAATTTTCTTAATTATTCCAGCCTTACAGCAATGACTTGAATATGTTTTGGCAAGTTTTACGCTATTGGAAGGATGGGATGACAAGTTCATCCTCCCAATGGGATAACACTTGCTTAAAGCATGTAGAAGTCATTGCTGTAAGGCAGAAAAATTGGTCGTGATTGGAAGGGGCTTTCTTGAAAAAGTCTCTCAAAATTTTAGAAGCGAATTCTCGCTTCAAGGAGTATCTATACAAGTTGCAGCCAGCAACTATATCATAATTCTAGCATCCACAAAGTAAGAAATAAATTAAAAAACTCTCAGTACCAAAAGGCAGACATTTTCACGAGAAATTAAGAAAATTTCAGTTGTACATGCTGATCAAAGATTTTAACATGTACAAAACGTTTAATTCTAGAAGCCAACCTTTCGACCTGTGCATACAACCTGATGACGCAGGAATAAGGCTGTTCACTCTGTCGAATCTCTTAGCGTAGGAGTATATTTGGGCAAGATTAATCGAAGGAAATCGTGGTATAGCTTTTAATAAATCTGTTTTAATCCAGGAGGGTCTAAAAGATATACCTTGCGAATGTAGATATGTGAAAAGATTATTCAATATTATTTTGGGGTGTTGAAGAACTCATCGATACGGCATGTCGCAACACAATTTGATTGCTCTTTTGACTTTAGCACTAAGGCTTTGTGGAGTTGCAAAAGTAAGGGAGAGCCTTATTTCTAAGCGTGGTGGAATTTGTAGACCTTAATTGGCTCTAACGTATCTACTATCAACTTAGCCTATTCAAGACGATGATGATGATGATGATGATGATGATGATGATGATGATGATGATGATGATGATGATGATGATGATGATGATGATGATGATGATGATGATGATGATGATGATGATGATGATGATGATGATGATGATGATGATTGCCATGTTAATTTTGATATGGTTTAGGATAAAACTATGTCGACTTTAGGTATTTGACTCATGAAATTATATATTGAATCACCAAAATAAGAGGCAAAAGAAATAAAAAGGTAGAATATGTATTCTTATCATTTGATTTTGTGAATATCCCCCCCCCCTTCTCTAATAAGACATCCCCTCTTTCAAGCCCCCCCCTCTCTGAGTGTCTGAAATTAAATAAGCCTCCCGGGAGCTTAATAGAGCTTGTACGGTATTGACAAACATTACATTGGCCTACATTAGGTTGCATCTTAGCTCAAAGATAAGCAAGGGCTCATCCCATAATAATGCAGTAATCAATACATCATTTATGGCACCATGCTACAAGCACAAACAATCAAATACGCAAAGCTCTTTAAAAAATCGATTCGATTCATGGTGTGCTATTTCATACGTCGACATGATAGCAGTAAGCAAGTACTTGCTGTTCAGGCTGTATCAGCGTAGTAGCTTGGCTTAATTGGCCTAAAATGGCCTAAAATGCCCCAAAATGGCCTGAAATGGCTTAAAATGACATTAATTGGTATGGAAAGCACTAACATTTCGTACACCATTTGGTAAAAATCCTTTTGTTTTCAAGAAAAATCCCTTTAAAATCCCTAAAAATTATATTGTTTAAAAAATCTCGTACGCTTTCTCGGAAGAGTGATACGCACCTCCGTCTAAATTCCAGCTACACACTAAGATTCAAGCAGGCCAGGAATGGTGTAGTGTTTCTAAGTATGAAATTAGCTTAGGCCCTTTTGGGCCTCCTGTCACATGAAAATGCCATTGAAAAAAACAATTTAAGAGTTTTGTGCGAGTAATTTTGCGTTATCGCAAATCTTAAGTGACATCCAATTTGAGATATCCACAACCCAATTAGTTCCATTAGTCCTTTACTTCGAAAACATCCAGACGTCATCTTATCTCCAACGAAAACCAAAAACCAAATCAATCAAAGGTAGACTAAAGTATAATTATCCACAATTTCCACAATCGCCAAATCTTTCTTGGTTGTTTTGACTAAATTGATTTCCGAAGCGCGCCTTTTTGCTGATAGTGAAGAGTAGAAACCCTAGTTGTAAAAAGGTATGAACAGAATGTTAGAGAACTTAAAACGAACTGAGCCTTTCAATAGCTCTGCTTCCCGAGCCAGCGCTGTATCAATTGGGTTCTTATACACGTATTTTTGTGCAAGAAACAAAGAAATTGGCCCATTATTGAAAGTTTCTTGCAACTTCCGGGTGTGCCAACAAATATCCACTTTTTGAAAGGCAACAACAAATCGTACACCAGAGCAATTTAAAGCTAAAATCCTGAATTACATTCCAGGCTTTTTGTAATTGTTTTATTCTTCGATGGTATGAGCGAGTTTCTTAGAAATTTCGGTTTAGATTTTCTGAATGGACAAAGCATAGTGGACAAAGTGACAACATTTCGTGGTAATCTGGGGATTTAGAAATCGATTAGTTAAAATTTGCTGCACGAGTGTTAGTTCAACAAGAAAATATACTTCAGATTCTCAGAATAAGATTAAAATAAACGACAAGGGTTTCGAAGTAATGTCTTTCCAGAATCTAGTTCCTTAACTTTTGGTTACCTCAGAGTGAGTTCCTTGCAACGAGTTTCCTATAAAAATACCCAGATGTCCCATGCTCCTGGTGTCCCAAAAATTTCCTCGATAAACTATTTTGCTTTAATTTTAAATTGGTGAACCGTGGATACATATTGCATACTTGTGTATCGAGCAGCTGTTGTTGAAGTGTTATTATCAAATTATCAGCCAATTATCAGCTATGACCACGGGCAGCAATGTACCGTTGAAGTGGCCTAAGGCCTATACTAGCTTTTAATGAAGTTAAGTAAGTGCTGCTCAAAGCTTTAATGTACAACATATTATTTCTGCAGATTTGTGATCAAAACTGTATTCTTATCAATTGTGTTGTTTCTCTTCAACGGGATTGCGAGAAAAGCTCGATAGTGTTGCTTTTCCCTTCCTTCCTTCCTTCGTTTTTTATATCAAAACACTCTACCTGCTACAAGCCATGGCGATATTAAAATACTATTAATGTTCTACTCTCGTCATAACAAGGATTAAATGCCGCCATTATCCAAATAAAGTTCAAACTACTTTTCGCGCCTGAGCTTCTAAGCAGAGATGCATTTCATTTCAAACTTCCAATCGAAAACTAAATGGGTAAGAAACTGTGGAAGAGAAACAATGCAATGGGTAAGAACATAATTTTGATCATAGCATAGGCCACATCAACATTGCAAAATTACCCGTGCTATGGCACGAGACTAGACTACATTTATTAGTATGTAGAGGGCTCTTTTACTATATGAAACAGATAGGAAATCCTTGAATGTTGTTTTAAGAATCATGATATCTGACCAATGATATCATTTATGCACAGCTAAAATCACAGTGAAACACAGTGCAGTATGACGTGTGTATTTATGTATTTACGTTGCAGTATTTTGCATTTTTACTAGAGATAACACAAAGTGTTGGATAACATAAACTATCTTTCTTGTTTCTTGCAGTAGTAAATAAAGAATCATCATCGGCGTAGGGGAAGATAAAATTTGGGGGGGCTGCCCGACAAAAAATCCATTGTTTGAGAAAATTTTGCCCGACTTGAGG
This sequence comes from Aurelia coerulea, assembly GCA_039566865.1. Lineage (NCBI taxonomy): Eukaryota > Metazoa > Cnidaria > Scyphozoa > Semaeostomeae > Ulmaridae > Aurelia > Aurelia coerulea. The sequence continues at coordinate 25,177,659 of CM076948.1, read as the reverse complement.
CGGATTTCTGCCCGATTATGGCTGATTTTTGCAAATTTTTCTGACGTTGGGGGGGCTGCAGCCCCCCCTAGCCCCCTATCTCCTACGCCTATGAGAATCATATGCAGTATTTTCTAGGTATTTTAATATGCTATACGCTATTTTTCATAAAAATTCTTTAGATAAAAGCAAAGTCTCACATCTACATAAGAGTACTGGAAGAAACTATTTAAGAACATTTCTTCGTGTATTCCAGGAAATCCAATCATAAACTTGCGCTTGTTTATTGTATTACTTAGCATTGATCTTGGCATGTCTGTGCTGATGAGGCATGGGGCCATAAAATTCACATTGAAGTTTTCACGAAGATATTAAAGAACGTCGCAGGTGTAAACGACGAGAATTTGAGAAAATTTCCAAGATACATCAAGAAACATCAAGAATTATGAAGATATAAGAAATTTTAGCAAAATACATTTACAACAAAAACATGTAGGAAAACAAAAACTGATTGCTTGCAGCATTCTACGTATAAAACAATATGTGCAGTATTTTCAGGGCATTCTTAAACTACGTGTTGTATTTCACAATAGTTCTACCTGTATATGATACTTCCTACCTGTATAAGATACTTTCTAGCTGTGTAAGATACTTTACTTACCGGCAAGGGAGATCGAGCACTGTTCACACTCAATGAGCTAAGATTACTCTCACGCCGTCCTAAATTACTTGCACGACTTGTGCGTCTTCCTAAGCTGAACGAATTAGCTCTGTTTGGTAAAATCCTGTCCAAATTTCCCAAGCCATCTTCAATTCTCAATGTCTTATTCATATTTCCGCGTCGTATCAACAGTTTGATCTTGGATAGGCCAAAATAAAGCTTGTCATATTCCAAAGACGTTATTACAGTACTTTTCCCAATAATGCTGTGTTTCCAGATGGCTTTCTCTTTGTATGTCCTTCATGGCTTCAATGGATTTCAGCTACCACTTTTAACAGGTCTGCTTTCATTGTTTTGTAAAATAAGCAACAACAAGTCTCCAAGGACTTTCTTCTTGTAGTTCTCAATGATTTTACTTAATTTAGTTGTTGTTAATTTCACTGGATTGGCTGATAAAGTCCACGATCTTTTTAATCATTGAGAATTATGTACAAGTCAATTTCCGGGGGGTAACTTGCTTCCATTTTGAACTTACAATTTACGACTATTTTTAGTAGCGTATGTAAGGAGAGAATGTTTTATTCATTTCGTACGTTTTTTGGTCTGACCCCAATGGTCAATTACGATAGCCTCGATGGTTGATTCTGGGGCTAAACGGGCTAAATGTCTTTCTTTAAAATGTTAACTTGACGCTTTCACTTTAGAGAGAATTTGAGCGATTGGTTGCAGTTTCATTGTAAAATAATTAGCCATAGGATGCCAATATATGTTCAAGAAACTGTACTACCATGTTGAAAACCTTGCTATCAATGTAAAGTTGTCCTAAGTAAAATCCACAGCAATTGTATGTTTTGAGTGCCGTACAACTCGTTATATTTCCAAAAATTGAATTTATACGTCAAACCATATGTCAGGAATTGCATTTACAGCGATTTTAGTAACTACAACATATACTTTGAACCAACAACAAAAAGTAGCCACTCAAGAAACTTCAAGTACAAAGATAATGAAATTGTTTAAGAAAAATTTAGAAACTTTCCAAGTTTCTCTGAAAAAGCACGTGTAGGAAATCGTATGATTATGGAACATTTTTGCCCACAACTAACTACCCAAAAACAAGCAAATTTCTTTTTGAGAAACATTTTCGTTATTTCAAAACAACAGCTCGTCTTGTCTATGGCTGGATTCGCTACTGGTTGCCACGCAAGATTCAGCTTGCTCACAAATATCTGTCACTTCGTAAAATTATCTGTACCCTTTGCACCTTTCTCTGTTAAAAAACCGAACTGTTTCACCTGACATCTATTTTGAGATTTATTTCAAGTTAATTGTTAAATGCCACAGAGCTGCTATGTATGGTATCTTTGCGTTGTATTTTTGTTGTTGTAATTATTTCATGAGCATGTAAAAAACTATCGAAGGGCAGCTAATTATGCGGTGAAAATCTAAGTAAATTTTGAAATTTCCCCTGCATTTAGGACGGGATACCAACCTCTATCAAGAAGAGCTACAATTTTTCTGATTCATGACATCTCACTTTTTTAGGGGATGTTTATATCATTAATGCTTGGAACGTGTTTTCGCTTAAAGCTAAAAGCTACGAAAGATTTTGTCGGCGAGAAGTTTGCAAAATCAATACTGAAGAAATTAATTGATTTGAACATCAGTTGATCGAAAATTGTTAATCAAAACAGTTCGATTTTATAAACAAACAACTTTCCTCAAATTTAAGCTGATATACAGTGAAAATACGATCAAAGTAAATTGAAAAGCAGGCAAATAAAATGAAGATAAAATAACTGGTTCCCCTGGACAGAAAAAACCGGTCCTATTGCAAACTTTTAAAAATTCTCTCGAATCCCAAAGCTCTCAAACATTCAGTAAAGCACGAGAGGCAATCAGAAAGTAATGCAATTATAATCAATTTTCGAAAGTACTTTTATCCTGTATGATTCCCATGACAATACATGACGCAGCCAGCAACAAGGGCACATTTTGAGCAAGGTGCAGAAATGTTTTTTATGCGCGCGCAGCATTGCGTAATCATTGATTAGATACGAGGCTACTTGTTCACGTGATACTGGCAAGGCGGGAAAACTGAAAAATACAGCAGATTTGTTGACCTTTCGTGACAAGAGAAAATATAAACTTAGTTACGACTGTTGTCTTATTTTGTAAATGAGTGATCGAGATTACCGAACAATTATCTTGAAGCATTTTTGTTATCCTTTGATGATTGATTTGATGATACAGTGTGGAGTGTGGAAGAGAAACAAATACAAACTTTTCCATGAAGAGGAATGTGAAGGGGTGCTGATTTGCAATGATAGAAAGTATGGAAGTACTGTGTGATTCGAAATAAACAAGATTAACCATATGAAAATATACCTCTGCCTCTTGAGATAATTAAATGTGAAATCAACCAGATATTTCTCAAAATTTTGTTTGAGCTCTGATTCAAGTTTCTGGCAAGCTTATCCTTATAAACACCCATTATAAACACCCATTCCCCCTGGGGGAGGGGGGATACACCATGTTCAGGGTACAGGTATGTGCCACCCATATGGATCCAGATTTCTCTAACAATGGTCCCTTTTCAGCAGATTTTCCTTACACATGGGTGGGCTTGCCTTGGTTGAAATTGGCAAAAAGTAGTTTGGAGAGTATGTTTCTGCCAAAATTCATCAAAAAAGTAGGTATGCAGGCAAAATTTGTCAATTAGGAGTGGATAGCTTTCTGAAAACCAGGTGGCAGACCCCAATCCATGATCCATCTTCAAATCATGTATCCCCTGGCTGAAATCAGTTCTTCCTGTCTAAATTTTCCTGCTACACTTTTTCAATTTCACATAATTCTCAATCTCTCCTTGGCAGGCATACACACAAAGATAAACACAAATAAATTTCAAATTAATTCCATCATTAAAATAACTTCACAGCAGTTGTTAAAATAAACAATTTTATAAGAAACAGGATAAGAAACTTGGATAATTTGTGTTGTATTTTGGTGCACAAAAAGATATACAGTAGCTATTCTACAGCTACAGAAATATTTCTTTTCATATGAAACAACATTTGGCAAAAGAGAGCTTTATCAGGCTAATACTGTACCATCAATTGCAATGAATTTTAGAGTATTTAAGAATGAAGGTTCAGGGATGCCTTTGCCCCAATATCCATTTGAGGGTTCTTTGCACCCAAACATATGCCATAATGGTACTACTCTCAGTTCAGAAAACACAGGTCTAAACAGGGATCAAGATAAATAAACAGGGTGGGTGGAAAAATTCCCATGTCCTAATAAGTGGGCAAGATGTGTTCACTGCAAAAACAAACTCACATGCAAGCAAACAGCTTCTGAAATGAAACTACAATTGGGAACAATTTCAGGAAACATGACTTTGCATGTTTTACAGGGCTTTGCAATTCAAGAAGCTCAAATTAATAAACAGAAGCAAGAATTTCCAGGCCAATTTATTAAAAAAGTGGGGGATGTCTCTTCCATACTCATAATTTCTTAAATATGAAATGAAATGCGTTAATTTGCCCCTTAGCATCATTATTATCTAGAATCTAGCAAATTTATAATGTTTTCTATGCAAGCAAGATGCGTCAACAAGAAATCTGTCTCTTTACTATGGAACAGTTATCACAGGGACAGACATTTGCTCATTTCATAGCAGCATTGTTCCATCAAAAATTTCCAGACAACATTTCAAGCTTGTAAGTTCATTTGCTCATCACCAAACCAGAGTCAGCAAACACAATTACCTCCACTTTAGTTCAATTACCTCCACTGTAGTTATACCACTGTCTATTAACTTCTTATTTCTCATCCACACACATCACATACATTTGTAAGTTGCAGGATTTTGCCATCAAAGTTATGCCATGCTTGAATTAAATTGTATTATGGTTCATTTTTGAGAAAGGTGCAAATGAATTGTAATTGTAAGATGAGATATCTGGCCTGACGAAGATCCTCAAATACTGCAACAGTCTTGTTTCACAGCCTCAGATGATTGTTAAATGCCAATAGTGATGTCTAGAGGGAAGAAAGGGGACTTGGTTAATTCAGCAATGAAAATAGCACAAGGCGACATGGTAAAATTAGCCAATAAGTAACAAGTTAGAAAGAGCTTGATTCATGTTTATGTTGGAGATGGATAACAGGCTTTAAAATCATAAGAAACCTGCAACTAAAATATCCACTTTTCTTCAAAAACAGCAAACTGAAAAGTGAAAACTCAAATGCAATTACTGTACCCTTAGTTGGTAATGAATTTGTTGCCACTTGAATGCAAAACCAAATGTTTAATTAAATTTCCCAGATTTCAAAATTGTGCATTTTTCATTCCTATGTCATGTGAGCTAACAAATACAAGAAAACTGCTGGGCAAAGAAGTATCAAGGTTCTTGTTTGACCATATCAGGTTGATTGAAAGTAAAACAAAACAACAACAACAATAGTGTGTTTTGGCTAGGCCCAATGTTGTTTTCAGGCACTTGTTTGGATACAGAGACACCTGCACCAACAAAATTAAATAACTCTTCTTTGCAAATTTTCCGGGATGAACGGAAACCATGAACAAGCAGTTTGATGAGCACTCTTGAAAGTCAGGATATTTTGGTTTTGCGGCAGCGACTAGATTTTGCGAAATTTTCGTTCAAAGTTTAGTGCATAAAACGGGCGCTTCTCTCAGCAAAATCTGGTGGTGTTGAAACTTTCATTTTTCCTACTCTTTCTGGCGATCGCGTTGCTTTTTCCATTAGAATTTGTGAAATATTAGGCCATAAGGAACACCAGATAAAAATATCAAGGGGTAATTTGCACTTTTTCTGTTCCTACCACGAGCTTGTTCTGAACACAAGCCAAGAGGCAAGATTTTCTGATTTTCCAAATACCCTGACTTTGAATAATAAAATAAGGTCAACGCAAATTTTCCGAGAATACTGACCTGTCTTGAAATGAAGTTTGTATCCTGTAGAATATTTCCTGAAATGATGGTTTTGCGGCAGCGACCAGTTTTTGTGCAATTTCTGTTTTCGTATTTCCATGATTTTGAGCAAAATTTTGTCTCCTTGCAGTGATTTTTGATGTCGTATTTTCCATATTCATTTTTGGATGATCACTTCCAAATTTTTTTCCGCCATTGCTGTTTCCCTCGTGATCACGATCTGCGAGCGCTATTTTCCAGGCCGCGTCCCATGGGGCCTGGATCACAATGGATTCGGTCAAGACCGGGCGCCGGCGAAATTCTGGCCTCTCCGATTTCCAAAACAACCCGCAGGCGCAGAGTGCTCTATGTACAGCGGTCAAAACATTTCTGCACCTTGCTGACTTTCTGAAGAATAGATTTCACACCTCTGAGAAAACTCAATGAAATAAAAATAAACAGAGAAGGAAAGATATTATGATCGGCTGCGTTGAAGGTGTGAGATCTATTCTTGAGGCTGGCAAATCGCTTTGTCTAAAACAGAACTGTATCCTTTGTTTTACAATTTTCACCTTTGCTGACACCGCCGGAAAATTAGAATTTGCCTCTGAAGGATCTGGGCTTAGGCCGAAAAACCCCAAGGCATTGCCTTGCCATGGTGATGTCGAAACACACAACAAGATCACAAACTACAGGCAAAGAGTTTGCTCATGGTCTCATCAAATACTTTTGAATATCCTTATCAACAAACAACAAGTAACTGCTTTTCTTTTTAATACTCTGACATGGCAAAAACCTGAAACCATGGGTCAATAATGTCAGTGGGCGTTCTATAGCTTGAAAAACCAACACATCAACGCATGGTTGACCAGCGAATTACTGATTTTCCCAGGAAAGATTTACCATTAATCCCTTTTACATATCAGATGTGACTTGGTAGTCTCATTTCCCATTTATTGTGCGAGCTCGACGAGAAGCCTGGGTCGAGTCAATTTTTTCGCGCCAAAACAAAATGTTTCCCGTTTCTTGTTGCAAACGCTTTGATTATAATACGAAAAATCTACATTAGCTGATGGATAAGAAGACAGAAAAGCTTTACCATTATGAACCTTGACACGACATCTAATATCAGACAGAATCTAGTGTATTATCCTTTATCCATTAGTTTTCTAATCGTTCGTAGTGTACAGTTACAGTTACTATGTCTTTATGTTTTTGGCCATGGGGTAGTCATTGTTTTTCGCTCCCTCTGGTATCCTTCCCGTAGTGTTGTATAGTAATTAGATAAGTAATTGTAGATTGTAGAATTTATTGTAAACTTTTTGATATAAAAAAAACTTTTCTATTTGATGTCATTCTTCCTATTTGGATGAGGAGCCTGGGTCGAGTCACTTTGGCGCCAAAATGCTATTTACTTTAGTGCTGGAAACACTTAAATTCCCTGCTTTCAGTGACAAAAGTTCCATCTTAGCAAAAAAAGATGGGAGTAATATCGACGATATTTAACCTCAGTTGGTCCTCAAGTGCTAAACACAAGAATTGCTGCCTTGGGCCAGATCCAACTAAATACTTGAAATCAAATTCAAAATTCGTGTAAACTGCAAGATGTGTAATGCACTAAATAAAGACATTGCATGTCACATGTTTTAGACCCAAAACTCAGACAGAAAGCAAACAAGCCAGAGTTTCAAAGAAGCTGAAAATATTTGAAGTGGTCTGCTGCGACAAGCCAAGAACACATGTATTTATTTATTTGCATACATTTCTAGAACAGATAATCTGTTTGCCTTGTCAGCAAATAACAAGCAACACATTGGCGTGGATTGTTTGTGTCTTTAAATACCAAATAACCTTTTTTCAATAAGCTGATTTAAGATAAATCAATAAATATATCGATGAGAAATGATTTAGAACAAGTAATGTTTAAACTAAGGGGCGCGGCGTATTACCTCGCAAAAATCTCGTACGCCTTTGGCAAAAATCCTTTTATTTCAAGAAAAACCAGTAAACAACCCCTAAAAGTCCTATTGTTTTAAAAAGTCTCGTATGTCCTTTCGGGAGAGTGATACACACCCTTGACTTTAACTTGGAGACGAAGAAGTAAGTCAGTTTTTACATAAGAAACTTGGATCATCCCACAGTGCAAAGAGTTTCTTAATTTTTCTCCACGTTTCTTAATTTCACAGGAAATTTCTGCTTCTCGGTTCTAAAGTTTCTTAATTTGTTTCTTATTTTTTGGGTGCATGCACTATCATGTAGCTTCTACCACTGCAATGTATTTGTTTCTTGACATACAGTACAAAGCTTAGCAAGAAAATAAGTTTTATTGGGCACAAAACGTAAAAATCACAATTAATATCACTCGAAAGTGAAGGTTCAGAGACGTTTTGCCATGAAATGGTTCACTTCGAGGGGCGTTTCATTCCCAAAATATCTCGTGCGCCCTTGCAAAAATCTTTTTTGTTTTCAAGAACCACCCATCAAAAATCTGTAAAAATCCTTTTGTTCCAAAATCTCGTACGCTTTTCGAATGAGTGAAATGCCCATCGGCTCAGTTTTGCTTACAAAGCTTTTTAGTGCTTTTCAATCGTAGTAGAACCAGAATTTCTTAAATCTTTGGCCATCCTTGTACTACTTTCTTTTAAACTAGTGCCTGCTTGCATAAAAAGATGCGAAAGTCGAAAATGACTTGAAAGGTACGGAAAGTTATATTTTGATATATTTGATTAATTTAAGGAGGGTTGCCCTTCAGCCGGAGCTGTTTTACAAGGGGCCCTCCACTTAAAAACGTTACTTACAATATAAAATTACTAAGAAATAGATTAAATACAATACAAAAATCATAGTGTTAAAAGCCTTATACAAAATTACAAAGTCTATGATAAAAGAAAAGAAACGCTATTTTCTAAATAGAGTGTTTAAAACTATTTAGGGAAGATGCCTGTTTGGTATCGGCAGGAAGGTCATTCCACATTTTTGCTCCTCGATAAGAAAAACATTTTTGCCCATTACTTGAATTTTTCTTGGGCAGTCTTAAATCTGTCTCTATATTTCGCAGGACATACGAAGAGCACTTTGAGTTTCGGGTGAAGAGGTCAAACAGGTATTGCGGAGCCAGTTCATGCAGGGACTTGAAGACCATTGTTTTAGATTCACCAGCTATAAGTTCTTCAATGGTCTTCCAACCCAGCCTGTCAATAAGTGGTCTGCTTGGGGTGCCAAAACTGCTATTGGTTATAATACTAACAGCTCGGTTTTGAAGTTTTTGCAACTGATTCAGCTCAGTCGATCCGGCACAACCCCAAACAGAGCAACAATATCGAAAGTGTGGCTTGACAATACCTGTGTAAAGAGTCTTCAGTGTTTCCTGTCGTAGGAAAGTTTTGGCATGCTTTAGAAAGCCAATAGCTGTAGAAACAGTCTTCATGTGTTCCCTCCAGTTCAGAAATCAAGTAGAAATGTAGAATAGCAGGAACAAAGATTCTTTATCGTGCAAGGGCTATCATACACGGATATCGCAAGCAGGCTTGTGATCTGAAACCACCGATATGCGATACTAATAAATCTAATCGATACAAGCAAAGCATGCTTAATGACTGCCATAAACAAGTGTTGGGAGTTACCCCCCTGAAGATAGTGACGCTAAACATGATATTATTGGCTCATACAAACTCATCTATGGGATATAGAACACCTGCAACCAATTCTTCGAACAGAATGCAACTCTTAATTATTCATGCAAGCTTTCATGTTGTTGCCTTAGTTACATAGTAATTCCTGCATGATCCTCCTCCGCAAATTGGCAGCGCTTATTCAAACTGAGGAAAGTATTGCATGTGCTTTTGGGAAGCAACGTAACGACAACGTCAATAGTACGTAAGAAGAAATTTAAGTTCAATGCCACGCAAGGTATCATGATTTTCATGCTTTTTCCGCATCTACTTTGAAATGCAAGGCGTTTCAGAAAAAACACATTCAGTTTTATTCGAGATTCCTAAGAAAAAGATAACATTTGAATCAATTTGATGCATACCATCTGAAACCCCAATCGATCGTCTTTCCAACGATATCCAGGTTAGCGTATTAATTGACATACACGTATTTTTTCTTATAAGAAACTGCTTATAAGAAACTCAACTCTCAGATCGCCAAAAAATTAAGAAACTCTAGTACTGGGAAAATATAAGCTAAGAAACTATATATTTTGATAAAGGAAATCCTCGACATGTTTTTACTTTACTCTCAAGTACCGAATAATCGTCCCCCCCCGCTTATTAATTTTTGAAAAATTTTCCAACCCCCCCACTTTTATTCCAACCCCCCCTTTTATTAATTTTTGAAAAATAGAAGTAATAGTGAACAAATTTTTTTAATAATTCCTGCTAAGCAAATGTACTTACTGTATTTATTAACTTTATTCTCCTTTGTTTGTCTGACCCGTGTTACATACGTGTTTTACATACGTGGTACCCATGTTAGATACGTGTTTTACTAAGAAAACGAAAAACGACTATTCTCAATTTTTCCAACCCCCCCGATTGTTCCAACCCCCCCGATTATTATTATATTGAACCATTTCCAACCCCCCCGATTATTCTCACCCCCCCGTTTATTCGGTACTTGAGAGTAATTTCACTCGTTTCCTGTATCATATTACTCGTAAGGTACTTGAGTAATGTCTAAACATTGGAAAGGCTTAAAAAACCTTGTTTTGAAATGTTCACGAGGGCACAGGTAGTGAACATGAAGATTGTCATAGAACCTCTAAGAAACTCTTAACAAACTCTGAGTACTCAAAATCTGATAATTTTAAGAAACTTCCAGTACTGGCCCAAATTCTTAGTTTCGTATAAAAAAAAATACGTGCATTCAGGACTTCATTGGCGTTTTCGTAAGTATAGGGTAAGACGGGGTAAAGTGAACTACGGGGTAAAGTGAACTACTCAGAACAATGGCGCTTCTCTCCAAAAGTAAACATGCAATGATAAAAGGTGATTTATGCCCAATGCTTTGTTAAATGGGCTCACAGAAAATGAAAACAATTTTGCAAAATAGTTTTTTCGGTTGTTGCAAAAAATCCCTTTACCCGTGGCAGTAAAAACAACCTCAGGAAATTATGCTTCTTAGGTTTGGGCTTCTATCTTTGGTCTTATTTTTTGACCCAAAGAAGAAATTAATTTCTATAATTGTTTTGATCGATTTGAAGCACATACCAGGTTTTTACTTTTTCCAAAAGGAAAGGGCCAAGAAAGTCATTTTTGTCAGGTAACATAATATTTTAAAAGATCTACCGTTCAGTCGATATTTTGCTTCGACCGGGGTAAAGTGAACTACCCATGACTTTTTATTTTCTCATGTGAACACGAAGTCAGATGAAGAAGACCTTTTCAATCTCATTTGGTTCATAATTCTGCCTTCAGAAAATCATAATTTGCAGGATAATTTCTTGCTCTGATGACACAGAAATATATTCTGATACCAGCTCCCTGAGAAACCTCCAAGAATTTGACAGCCTAAGTTTCACCTTCATTCAAAAATGCGGCTATTGATCCAAGAATTTTATTGGGATTTGATGAAGCAAGTATCCCTGTCGACATGGAAAGGATAAATGGCAATCACTGTTAAATTAGATTATTGATAATTGTTATAGATTTATAACTATTTTTGGTTTTATTTCTGGGCGGAGGTTTCAAGGCACAGTGAACTATTTTGAAAATAGTGTTTCTCTTTTTAGTGATTTGGTATTTATATGCAATATAGTATTTTCCAAGTATATTCCCATTATTGTTCATCGAATTGTATTCAGGTCTCGCAATCTGACTCGAATTTGTGACCTTGACAATAGTTTCTCGTTAATGTTTCATCTGCACAGATCGTTCTCAACGTAGGTCATCATTTAATTTCTTTTAAATTCCCTCTTGTGAAATTATTGGGTTTGTTTCGTTTTAGCATGCGAAGAACTCCTTAGAGTTGCAAAATAAATCATGTTTTTGGGTATTACCAGCATTATTTTGGTTTTATCGAACAATTGCTAAGTAGTTCACTTTACCCCGGCCTGGGGTAAAGTGAACTAGGCAGAGCGGTCGCCAAAGAAAGCTCTTTTGTGAGACAATGGAAAAATATTTGAAAAATATTTTTGCTGGATAAACTGACCCAAAGACGTAATGTCAAAACAACGTTAAAAAGTTTGCCCTCAGCTACAGTCTCTTTAAGATATCCTTGAAAAACCTCCAAAATAGTTCACTTTACCCCGTCTTACCCTACCCATATCTTTTCACTTGGGGAGCAATTACGTGCGTTGGCGTTTCTTTGTCCTATTTATAGATTGCCTCTCTACTTAGCTCCGTCAACTAACTTTAAAGCTACGTTTTTTTATTATTTGATCCTATTTTGAGCGTGACACGATTACAGTAACTAAGGGAGATGAAACACGATTATATTCTGTGCCAAAAATTGTCGCAAAGTAATATCAAATTCCCAAGAGGGAACACCAATGAAGAGAGCCACAAATCAATAAAGGAAAGGATAACAAATATATGATGACATTTAAATGATTCTATTTGATGATATCATATTATTATGTTTAATCATTTTTGATGGATTTAAAACTATATTTGAACAAGGTTATTCCCTATTCATATCGGTTTGATTTCCGATCCAATAACGTTTACTTTGGAAAATCTCTTGAGTAGAAAAAAATTTGTGTGGAATTTTATGAATGTAGATTAATAAGAGAAAAAATATGGACCCAGATAAATTGTCTTTTACCCCCTGAAAATGTGCCATCACTTATGGCTCGTAACCAAATCAAAAAATCTAATTTTACTAAGGCAGTCTCTGCAGACCATAGACAAGCGATAGCGCGAGCGAAGATGACTGTCGAAGATAAGGGGCATTATTTTTGGTTACAATTACATCAAACGCAAAAAGTCTCAAACGAATAAATCCGAAAAATCTTTTCGGACAAAACATTTTCGGACGTTTTTTATGGAATTGCGGATGCTTTCACAGAAAATTTGGAACTATAAACATTACTTGCCAATTGTATACCGGGTGTCCCAAAATGATGTATTATTGTTTGATTGCCTACATGTCCATAACCAATGAACCGATTTTCAAAAACTTTGTTTTATTTGATTGCCTAAAGGCTAAATTGTATTTTCAGATGTTGGTTGTGGTTTTACCACTGAGTTTTCATGTCGAAAAAAAGATCGATAAACCTGCTCAAATTCAAACCTCAGGTGGCATGAGAAAGAAACGGCCTATCTTTCTAGTCAACATTTTAGATGTGACACAGGCTGAACTCCTATTCCTATTCTCTGAACTCAGTATTAACTGAATTCGTATTCTCTGAAAGACATATATTCTCTGAACGACATATAAGCTCAGCCTTTTGCATCACATCTAAAAGATTGACTGGGAAAGCAGGCCGTCTCCTTTTCGTGCCATATAAGGCTTGGATTTGAGCAGGTTTTTCGATCTTCTTTTCAACATGATCGACCTAAACCACAACCAACATCCTCGAATACAATTTAGCCTTTCGGCAATCGGATAGAATACAGTTTTTGAAAATCGGTTCATCGGTTATGGACATCCAAGCAATCGAACGATAATACATCATTTTGGGACACCCGGTATGTAACGTCGTTCTGTTACATTTTACTCCAGGACAATAGCACTTTAAGTACCCAACTCTCTGAAGGTTCAAAAAACACTTTTTTTGTAAACATTTCTACCTAGCATCCGAAGGTAGTTTTAGGACACTGAGAAGCTGAGCCTATCGAAGCAGCGTCCTGGTCCTTCTTCTCGATATGACCACACCTCGTGATTCCTTTAACCTGGAATTACAGAGATTTGGTGACTCTCCTTACACTTTGTAGCAGGTTCGGCAGGGCGAGGACTCGAACCATCAACTTTCAGATTGGTAGTCAAGCATGCTACGACTGAGCCATTCTCGCTATTCAAACACTTTGGTTGACCATAAATTCATATCTATGGAGGAAAGTTTTAAAATAAAGGCAACAGAATTTAACGAACCTTCAGGGGTTTACTGAACTTCTCTTGTGAACTATGCTTGCGACCAGGCATTGGTGAGCCATCATCTAAAGGGGACAAGATAAAAGTAAAACACGGAGAAAAGTCAGGATTCGATAAATAACATTTTATGCCTCAATTTTTACGATTAACTTTACTTTATGGCGCTCATTCTATATGATTTGTGAAGCAAACTGCCGCAAACATTTGAGGAATTAACGTAAAATAATCAATATATAGCGGTGGCTGCCTCACCCGTTGTCTCTGTGCTTGAATTCTGCTGGGTCACCGATGGAGATATTTGGATTTCCGTTGTCGATTTGGTGGAGGTCGGGCATGGGAGCTAGGGATGCGCTGGTTACTGGATTGTTGGAGAAATTCCAAGTCTGTTGATTTTGTGCTATTGTCTCTTATTTTTCAAAGTTAGGATTGACGGTTTAGTTTTTTTTATTGTTAGTAATTCTTAAATGTTTTTAACCTGTATGTAAGTCTTTATGTGGAGGACCCCTTGAAAATCTGCCAGCCACTAGGCTGAAGGGTCTCCTTCCTTAATAAATTGAAATATGAAATAAATATCAAATATGAAGAGCTTTGCATGACTAATTTTGCGTTTTCGCAAATTTCGCGTGACATGTAATTTGAGACAGATTTTAGGGAAAGCTTGCAACCGTTACAAGACTCTCTTTCTTGTACCCAGGGTAGGAAAAGTTATTCAAACATTTCGAATCAGTTGGAAGATTTGTGACTTACCAGAGTTTATCAGAAAACAAAACAAAAGATTTGTGACTTACCAGAGCTTATCCGAAAACCAAAGATTTGTGACTTACCAGAACTTATCAGAAAACAAAAGATTTGTGACTTACCAGAGCTTATCAGAAAACAAAAGATTTGTGACTTACCAGAGCTTATCAGAAAACAAAAGATTTGTGACTTACCATAGCTTATCAGAAAACAAAAGATTTGTGACTTACCAGAGCTTTTGGAGTAAACTGATAGCCGCTGTATTGCTCGAACAGCCTGAACAAAATAAGAAATATTTGATTAAAGATTGGTACCCAACAAAGTTTTCTTTGGCTGACCAACAACGCAGACATAATTTGTAACAATAGCTTCAGTTGCTCTAAATTGATACGCCAATTCAAAGCGATTCGTGACTGCAGACAAAGGAAATTCACTCAAGCATAAAATAAAAAGCAAACGAAACCGCAAAGCATGTCCCAAAACCAGTATGGCCAACTGTCGCGTTGTGCAAGCGAAGAGGAGTTGTTAAAGTTAGTTGACGGAGAAGAAAAGCTAACTCGATATTCGGGGGGGGGGGGGGGTACTTCACTATCAGGTCAGATGGGGATGTGCGCCAGTTTTCAGTAGTTTTTGGCCTGAAAATTCTGCGGTTGGGATGTACTGTCACTGGAAAATTTGACAGGATATCCATTCTTTCGCCTTTAAATTGAATACCCCTTTTACGTTGAATTGTTTTTTTGTTACTTCTTCAAAATTCTGGGATTGGGGATCAATTTCTGACCTATATTCTGGGATAGGGTATCAATATCTAACCAAAGTTCTGGGATTGGGGCATAACAGAAATCCTGGCGGCGCACACCCATGTATAAATTTATGGTGAAGTACCCCCACCCCCCGGGACTCGATAGCTGCATGTGCAGGTCTGAAATTAGCCTATTGGATTTGATGACTCAGACACGTGCGTTAGATATTGTTTGGATACCCTTGGATACAGAGGAACAATAGGCGTCTTCTAGGCCCTGTTATATCTGAACATCTGCCTCGAGAAGTTTTTTGTCTTACTCAGAAGCTGGGGATTAATGGGGCTCCGTCGCCAAAATGTAAACAAATCTGAAAGCAGCTTCATTTCTTTTCTGCAGTTTGGCAGTTTGCTTTGGTGTCTTCACACAAGCCATCAAAATATTACCGTTCATTCAAAATCCACGTATATCCAAGCAATCGTTAGAGATATGACTTGGTTTGTTTCTCCGTGAAATACAAAGATTTATATTCAAAATCGCTGTCATATTTGAATAACAGATGAAAAGTCTGCATGACATTGCCTATTACAACTGCAAAATCAGCGTTTCGACCGAAATTTGGAGACGGGGCCAGGTGATTGAGGGTTTTTAACACCAAGCACATGAATCATTAGTCTAATGAATCATCGACGTAGCTAAATAACTAATCCAGTCCGTGACCTCTTGTCTTGGCGTAAGCGTGGTGAGGTGGGGGTCAAACCACCATCCTTGTATTTTTCATATTAGAAACCGCTTCTGTGAAACTGTGGGCTCAATTTTTCAAAAACTAAGAACTCACTGCCTAGATTGAAGAAGCTATTTGCAACTTCAATTATCTCAGGTCACGAAAAACTATTTTGACACAGTCCAGCATCGACAAATATTTTGAAACTGCTTTGAGTGCGATTCCTGCTAATGCTTGTTCTGAGATCTTACTTGATACTGCTGAAACCCTTTTAACAAACAGTGAATCATTTCTAGACTTGCAGTGAAATTTAAGAAATTCAAACGAAGCTTTTGGCAGCAAAAATTGGCTTAAAATTCAGGAGAATGGCAACCAACCACGGACCAAAGTTTCTGATAAAAATGCGTGTGCACGAATTTTCTTTATGAGGTACCGCTTATGTCGCTTATAAAGGAACTCAACTCTCAGATCGCCAAAAACTTAAGAAACTCAAGTAATGGGAAAATACAACTTAAGAAACTATTCCTTTTTGGATAAAGGGAATTGCCAAGAATTTAATCCTTAGCATATTTCTACTTTTCCCCGCTTGCTTCCTGTATCAGTATTACTCGGAAGGTCCTTGAGTAATGTCTAAAAATTTGATAAAAAACATGGACATTGTTGTGGAGCCTTTAAGAAACTCGTAAGAGACTCTGGGTACTCAAAATTTGATAATTTTAAGCAGCGTTCAGTACTGGCTCAAATTCTTAGTTCCTTATAAAAAACAATACGTGTATTCTGGCATCGAAGAATATGATATCATTTGCCACAACACCTTCAAGGAAACAATGGACGCAATTGAAAGTTCTAGTGTTTATAGCATTTACCCTAACGAAATATATGTTTGAAATAAATTTGAAAAGGAGAACCATGCGAACTGGTGACTGTTTCAATCAAGAAGGGACCCGGGGGGGGGGGGCACTCCCATACTTGACCTGACGGGATGTGCCGCTCAACAGGGTGTCCTTTTGCGGTAAAAATTATGCGACAGGGTATTATAATAGGTAAAAAAAATTATGCGACAGGGTATCACAAGCAAAAATTGCGTTCTACACTGTATTTGAGAGGCAAAATTTTTATGCGACAGGGTATCACAAGCAAAAATTGCGTTCTACACAGTATTTGAGAGGCAAACTTTTTATGCGACAGGGTATCACAAGCAAAAATTGCGTTCTACACAGTATTTGAGAGGCAAAATTTTTATGCGACAGGGTATACTTTTGGCCTATTTTTTATGCGACAGGGTGCAGGGTGTGGAGAGGTTTTCCGCACACCCCCGTCACTTCCCTAGTCAAGTACCCCCCCCCCCCCCCGGGAGAAGGGACCTCGTGTTGAGCCTTGTGGAGACAAAGTACGTCAATTTAGGTTGAAACTAAAAACCACCACAGTAGATGTTGATTTGAAAACTCAATGCACGATTGATCAAGATCTTGTTTTGATAGAATTGCTTTATTGACGTATAGTAAAGAAAATTGTTTATTTTATCATTGAATCAGTAAATAAACTTGAATGTGAATGAAAACAGAAAGACTGCTTGATAAAAAGAACCGACGTGTTTGATATAAGAAAGGTGAAAATTTCTGCGGAAGAAGAAATGCATCTTATCGTTCAGTGTCTAACCACCAACCACAGTTGCTAATTTCTTGGGAATTTTCTTATGCTCTTTAAATATGAAATCATATAATTGCTTATTTGTGGCCTAACAGAGGAGAGAACTGTCTTTTCCAAAAGTGAACTTCCTTCATTTTCATCGTTTCTCGTAACGACCCGCGCTAAACGCGTAGCGAGAGCGCAGCACAAGAAAGAGGAGGGGAAGGATTGTTCGTTCCAAAGGCAGCCTGTCATGTTTTTTCCCTCACTCTGTTTGACCTAGTATTGTCATTCCAAAGATGTAATGTAGGACCTTGTGGCACTGGGGGCATGTGCCCCAAGATTTTACAACTGTTATGAAAAAATAACCTTTTTGTTTCGGGAAGTGCCCCTTTAACTCAATGAAAAAGTGCCCTTCAAGTGTCGTTCCCCTAACTTTAGTTTCCTACAACCCTGCGTAATTCTACGGCAACAATCAAACCGAGTTACAAATCAATCCACGGGACAAAATTCGGACAAGATTTCACGAGAAGAAAAGGTTGTTCCCTAAAGATGGACGACTAAATATTTACACCTCAAAGGAATCTTTTTACTTTTTGGGAAAAAATGAGGATTTTCAAATAGGCCTATTTCAGCGAAAAAGCTGAGCCTATAGCAATACCTTCTGGGAATGAATTTCGTTTTTTTTATAAATCGGCCTGTTTAGCGCAAAGCAAAGTCTATAGCCTTATTTTTTGGGGGAGTTCTTCAAAGAACTTTCATAAAAATTACCCCCATTTACTGACTATAGTGGTACCGTTTTCTAGAAATAGGAGCAAAAACTCACCCCAAGAAAGGTTGAAATGTAGCCTGCGTGCAGACTCTACTGATTCCCTGAAGAAACCTCCCTTTTCTTCAGGGAATCAGTAGAGTCTGCACGCAGGCTAGTTGAAATGAGGATGGTAACAAGAGATCTGGGGTCAGTTGCAGCGTCTATGTTCTCAAATTCCTATTCTCTTTACAGCTTGCATCCATGTGTCCTACTTTTAGACATCCAGCCTGAGAAAAGCTTAGCCACAACTTTACTATTCTTCAGAATATGACAAAAAAACTTGCAAAACGTCACAAGCCGCGGAAATCTTTTTCCAAGAAGGCTCTCCGCAGAAAGCCAAGTCGCTATTGTTTCATAAAAACTCTTTTGTTCCGTTAAAGTGAATCAACGGAGCTAAGTAGAGGCAATCTATAAATAGGACAAAGAAAACTCCTATGCATGTTATTGTTCCTCTTGCTAAACAATATCCACGAACCTCTTGAAATCATCAAATACAATAGGCTAATAATAGAATACCCAGACTCCTTCCGCGCGGGGCTTTTATCTCCGTTGATTCTCTTTAAAGTTCGAAACCAAAAATCAGATATTTTCTCAAAGAACGTATTGATTAGCCTGATCAGGGTCTGGTTATCAGGGTACGTATTGATTTGATCATAGTCACATGATTTGATTAAGCGGAACTTTAATTCTGGGTTCCAAGTTTTCAGGACAGAGGAAATATACTAATTTGTTGGTTGCTAAATGATGAGTCATAAACGAAAATAGTTTCCAAGAAAGCATTCTGCAACATCTTTTCACAGACGTTGAAATATCGGCAATCTTCGATGACGTAATACAGGAACAGAGACGTAGGAACCGGGGGGGGCACTGGGCACACGTGCCCCCCAAGATTTTGGAATAAACAAAGAAGTGCCCTTTTTATTTTCAGGAAGTGCCTCTTTAGCTTAATAAAATAAGTGCCCTTGAAGTGTCGTGCCCCTCCAAGTTTGAGATGCTTCCTACGTCCCTGTACAGGAATGGTATTTTTTGGCATAGAAGTCGCCTACACACACTCACGCAATAAGAACTGGATATGTTGGAAAATATATAATGCTTGAAGGTAACTAATGATGGGAATATTTTGCGGAAGATATTGTGCTACATGTATTTCGTCATATGAAACTTTGATCCCGTATTGAAAGTTTCTTAAAATTCTCGTTATTTGAGTACTCAAAAAGTTTTTTGATGGTTCATTGGCAGTTGCCTTGAATTCTTGATTCTCAACTCAATGCTCGTACCTTTTCATAAGAAACTCTTTTAATGAACTCAGCTCTCAGATCGCCATAAAGTTAAGAAACTCCAGTACTGGGAAAATATTACTCAAACTGCCTATTCTTATAAAGGCACCCTTCATCCGCAAGTTTAATATATTTTTACTTGTTTACATTGGAAAAACTTAAAAACCTTTACTTTGAAATGTTTGCGACGGCATAGGTAGTAAACATGAAGATTGTTATGGAACCTTCAAGAAACTCGTAAGAAACTCTGAGCTGTCAAAATCTGATAATTTTAAGAAACTTCCAATTTTGTTATAAAACGTTATGACAATTTGCTCATCGTGTGCCCTGGGCCCTGTTGAAAATTCGAAGCAAAGCTTTGAATTTTCCGAAGCAGTACACTGTCTAGACTCTGTCAACTCAGGTACCACCCCGAGGAAACTCTGAGGATACATTACAACAAACGGGGGCAACAAACAAGGAGGGAAATAAGTGAAAATATACTGAAAATGAAAATAAATTAAAAATACGATTCTTTGTTTTGTCTATTAAAATTTGTTCCCTGCTCAGTAAGACTTTGTAAGATAAGATCCTGGCCAAAGAACTTTTCTCGTCGTCATAAAATCCTATCACTCCTTGATGCTCTTTCTTGAACTACAAGTAACTAAGATGTAGCCAAGTTCTTACTGTATACCAAGCGTGACTCTGGCTGAAGTTGACAAGTCTCTAAAATTCAAAGCCTTCCCGTGATCGATTCAAAATTCCCATTTGCTGACGAGTTTACCAGGAACCTTTTCAGAGAGGAAGTGTGTCCTGAAAATAGGCCCACAAACGATCTAATTTCAAAGCAAGAAGAGACCATTTGTCTGCCCTTCCTTGAGGAACTGGAATTTACCATTGTTATCGATAAAAAGATAACTTAGGAAAGGAGATAAGAACGAAAATAACAAACCATAAAATCGACCATCGTTCTGCCTGTGTCAACTGAAATCTCTGCTGACTTCTTCGCGACTGGAATAATGAACTTCGTCTTTGAAAGGCCTCTCTCTATTTTTGTCTAATCTGACTGACCTTCGCCTTTGAAGGTAACTGTTTTTAGTTTCATGAAACGATTGTTAGTTAAATCTCCCTTTGTTTCTTTATACAGTTGAATATTAGTCTTGTCTTTTCATCAAATCTTCCAATTTTGTGCTCTGTGGATCTTTTTGTTTCTCTATGTTGTTATCGATGTTCATATGAAGTGTTTTTCTCTTTGTAGTGTGACGTTTGCCCCTGTGTTTTGTCATTGCTCACCGTGTAATCCACAATAGTTGCGTGACATACTACCATAAAACTCGGACCATGGAATGTTCGTAAAGCCCCTATGACGAATGGATGAGCTTGTGGTATCTCCAGACTATTCTTCCGCATTTACAAATCATTCTTTCTAGTTCAAAGAAGTTTTTTCCCATTTTAAGAAATATTACTTCAGACATCCACAGAGGAGTAAATCCTGAACCGAAATGCACTCATGGCAACAGGCTTTCAACCATATTTTTTTTTGTTAGATGGCTAAACTCAGTTCACCATAGACAAAATTTATTCAATTCGTCATACTGTCCAACACTGTAAACATGAGACCAACAATGATAAATCTTGTTATGATGTGAAGCCAAACAAAGAAACCTTCATTTTTCAAATACACATATCTGGATCTTTCATAAGAAACTAAAAATTTGAGTTAGTATTGTAGTTTTCTTAAAATCCTCAGATTTTGAGTTCTCATAGTTCCTTATGAGTATCTTATACGTTCCATAACAAATCTTCATGTTTACTCCCTGTGCTCTTGTGAATATTCAAAACAAGTTTTTTGAAGCCTTTCCAATGCTTCAAAAACATAACTCAAGTACCTTCACAGACGTTACTCAAGTACCTTCTAAGTAATATGATAAAGGAAACAAGTTGAAATAAAATAAAAATATGCTGAGGATTTCCTTTACCAAAATGAACAGTTTCTTGAATAATATATTCCCAGTACAGGTGTTTCTTAATTTTTTTGCGATCTGAAAGTCAAGTTTCTTACATATGAGCAATTCCAGGATTTTATTTGATTTGTCCAGTCAGAGTAAAGACTCAGGAAAGCTCTGTTGATTCATTGGCAGAAAATTTCCTGTCACAGAGGCTTCTTGCAGTGCAGGGGTAATGGCAGCCCTGAAAAACTGGGTTGGCAGCAAGGGTTAGAATTGATTGCAAGAAGATATACCTCATGTATTTTACGTCGTTTTTGCTGAAGGATACATGCTGACCTGTGAAAGTAGCATGTCTACCCCAGTCCACCCTCTAGTGCCGACCTTGCAACCAAGGGATTAAGCAAGTGGAAAATAGCATGATGACAAAATATTTAATTGGAAGAAGCTCCTCTTCTCCCTTCCAGGTTCCCTGCATGGCAGTGCTGCGGTGCTGCATTTCATTTTAAAAAGTGCATGAGCTTGAGGAGGAACCCAATCACTTTTACAAAGCTTAAATCTTCTACTTTTAATTATGTCTTAACATCATAAGATTTTTCAGTACTTGCTGCATGTCAATCTTGGAAGAGCTTTTTTTTCTACTTCAAAAACAAAGAGAAAAGCAACAACACCTTTCACACCAGTGTTACCTTAGGTCTGTAGCCCATCTGTAGACTGCCTGCCAAGGGCTAACTAGCCTGTGCATTGCCTCAACACCCCTATGTGAAAGTGCAGAGCCTTGGGGGGTTGAGGCTGCAACCATGCTTTGGTCTAGCATCCTAACCTCTGCGATGGGGGAACTTTAAAAAACTATGAAATAACAGTGAGCTTTAAATTTCTTTTCAAGAACTGAAAAGGACTGGGCTACACTCTCAGACAAGGTCATTTTATAATTATAGATTATCCATTTTTTATGGATTAGCTTCATATTCTTTTGGGCTTCAGACCCCCCTCTCTCTGCGTCGATGGCACATGACTCTGCAAAGTATTCGTATAGCCTTTTGCCTAGCTCTTTTGGTGCAGTGGTCCGCGTTTTATATGTGCAGCAGCCTGGTAGCCTGGTGAGCTGACCAAAATAGGGTGTTCTCGGTTCCGTTGGTCAACAACACCGGAACAAAAGAACCAGCAAGTAAGTAGCTCATATGAAGACTAATCTAATTCACTTCAGATTTTCATTTGAAGGGGTGTATGAATTCACAGACGGGATCAATAAATGGCTAAATCAAATGCAATTGAGTGAGAATGATACGTTTTGTGTTAGTGGCGGGAAACGAGGAAAACACTAATCGGATACTCAGTATGGTGTGGCTGTTTACAGGATGACGTAATCGTGTTAGGCTTAGAAAAGGTATCAGATGCCTGCTGTGAGTTCATCAATGGTGGCATCAATGGATTTTATGAGAGAGGAACAGGAAAGCGGCCGATTTGCCTTTGGATGATGTCACGAGGACGTTCGTTGTGATGTGATGATGATGTCTACGTGACGTCAAAAATGTATGAGACATACAGAAAATTGTATGTTTATATTAATGACGAAAGTTTATGTCCTTAAAGTGGAAAAGTAGTGGACATTTTGAGTTGATAAAATGATGTACATACCTTTTTATTGTTGCTCAAAGCCAGTTTGTAAAAATCAAACCAGCTCAGCCAGTTTAGAAAGTCAGTCAAGGCGCACTTGCAGTTACATTTTTAGGCCCATTATCCTCATGCCCAAATCTTCTATTGGATCGGGTGGTAGCAACTTGAGCACTAGAAATT
Source organism: Aurelia coerulea (assembly GCA_039566865.1). NCBI lineage: Eukaryota > Metazoa > Cnidaria > Scyphozoa > Semaeostomeae > Ulmaridae > Aurelia > Aurelia coerulea. Next base: position 25,154,405 of record CM076948.1, on the reverse strand, counting down.
CCATGAACTGGAAACGAAATCCAAGCAAACCACTTCATGAACAGCAGCCAACTATACCGCCTCCTTGATCCTAGTGTTATGTTTTCTTGCGCAACATCTGTCAGCTTTTACGTAAACGATTCCAATTGCCACCATTGCAGTTAGGCCCATCCCTGCCCTGATTTTTGCTTTGTCTTCACGCGCCAAAAACTTGAGATCTGGGCCCGAATTAGAGCCCAGGCCAAAGATGCTCCAAAAAGAAAATGCTCTTTTTCCATCTTCTATTTAATTACCAATGCATTAATTTGCTTATCTACTTGGAAATTAGGTTACTAAAAACCCAAAGTCCCTTAAATCCCCAAAGAGACGAGAAAAAATGGGAAATCATAACCATTTTTTCTGGGCTTATCTCCTTTCTAAAAATATTAGTAGGCACTACACTCTTTTTTTATAAGAATACTATAAATTTTCTTATTTTTTCAAATCTGATATGTTTTCAGGGGAACATATTTAAAAGAAATGTCATGTCATTACGAGGAGATGGTCGAACGAAAGGAAAATTTAAGCAATTATAACAATAAGAATGTTCTTAACAATCATTAATAAACAATATTCTTATAAAAAAAGAGTGTAAAATGAGATATGGATCTTAGGTGTAATACAATACTAACCGAGATTCCCCAAGCTCTAGGGTTCGTTTTCACGGCTGATCATTTTCACCTTAGAGGTCATATTCTTGAGTAATACCTCAGTTCTTTGCATTTACATAAGTCATAGTTTAGGCCACAGGTTATTAACGGGTCTTTAGGGCTAGATACCAGAAGCCCTGAATAAGAATCTGTCGCAGCTTCAGACATATGTTGGAAATTCAAATTTTGTAATATATCTTATGTCTGCAAGACGGCTTACGAAGATCAGCCAGGTCGACGGTACTCTACCCTAGGTGTTAATACTCGCATACAACACAATGGAAAATGTTTTTTCTTTCTCTGAGTATCATTTCAATGGAATACACTTTAAATTCTTGGCTAAATGTCTAATTTACGGGGAGTCCATCATGTCAAACTCAAGCAGGTAGACTGAGAAATAATTCACGTAGACCCTTGCCAAGAAGATGGTTGAATTTTACACAGACCCAGAATACTGAAATATTCTTCAGTGACACCCTGATTTTTCTCCTTGCAGACCCTAAATTAAATAGCCTAAATAACCACAAAACCAAAAATATTTACTCCAGATAAACAATTCTGCTTATTAGGCCCAACTCAAAAAGGTCTTTGGGACACTCTTGGGCCCAATTTGGTCCATCATTCTTAACAATAGATTCAAGAGTGTCACCCATTTTCCCCCAGCGCAATGGGCCCCTATCAACGACAACAAATACAAATCATTAGGCCCAGTAGGTAATTGTTAGGTGGTTTTGAGCAGTTACCCGCCTGGAGTACCCTAACAGGTAAGGTACTCTAGAAACAACATTATTTCTGTGAGTGCATGATGGAAAGCAGTAGATTCCATAGAACAGGAGGATTACAAGGACTAGTCAAAGTCCTTTAAACCACTGTAGAGAAATATAAAAAATCTACCCTGTTTGAAACATCGCTAAGATGTTGTGCCTTTTTTAGAGTGGACGATTTTCCGCACATTAATACTGTCTAACTTTCTGTATTTTGAAGAGACAACAACAAGGACAGATTTTGTAAGACAAAGGCAAGAGATACTTTCGTTGACACCTGAATTCAAAGCGATTAGCGACCACAGGCAAAGGAAATTCTCTCAACCAAAAATTCAAAACAATTAAAGCCACAAAATTTTCTCTGAAACCCAGGTAGCTAGCGCGCTCGTTGTGCATTCCAGAAATTGTTTTTAAGAGCAAACATTAGCATTTATCGAAAGAAGAACGATCTATCTACACATCTACCCAGGGCATTTTATTCCTTCAGTTCAGAAGCCGATTAGTAAATGTTTTCATTACTCCCAAAAAGAGAAGAGAATTGAATCACCTCCCAATCAGCTTTTGAACCAAATAAATAAAATGCCCGAGGTAGATGTGTAGATATATCCTTCTTCTTCCGATATATACTCACATTTGCTCTTAAAAACAATTTTGGAATGCACAACGAGCGAGCTAGCTACCTGGGTTTCAGAGAAACTTTTGCGGCTTTGCTTGTTTTGAATTACTGGTTGAGAGAATTTCCTTTGTCTGCGATCGCTAATCGCTTTGAATTGCGGTGTCAATCAAAACCAACTCGTGCTATTGTCTTACCAAATCTGTCCTTGTTAGAGACAACACTGTTGCCAAAAGATCCAAGAATTATTGAAAGCAATGTGTAGATTCTGATGCTCTATAAATAACAATCTACAAAACTATAAACAACGTATCGAATCAATGCAGCAATGATCTAATGATCTTACGAAAGCAATAAGAATCGCTATATAATCAAATATACGTTAGCGAGAGCTGTTTCATAATAACAATAGTGCCATACACATACGTAGAATAAGACTTTATACACCTTTTCGTCCTACACTGCTTAAGAAATTAGTTATATGCATACGGAGCATTAAGATCTGCACCGGGCTTCGAAAGGGGGACAACATAGGGCTCAAATCTTTAAAAAGGTCGGTGTAAAATTCTGTTGCCGTTTTCTTTGAAATAAATAGCTTGGAAGGAACTTAGGGTCTTTTGCTGTAAATCTGCCGTGGCAATTTATTGATATCTTGATTAGTTTCAATATGGCGGCATTTATTAAATTTGAGGCTATGACGTCATCAAATTTCTAAATCCGAAACTACAAAAGCTACAGTTTGGAATTTATAGTCTGCTTAGCCAAAGCTGTTTCACGATAAAAGTAGTGCTAGATATATGTAATAAAACATTATACAGCTTTTCGTCTTACACTGATTAAGAAATTACTTTTTAGCAACGGTTTGACAACCTACGGAGCATTAGACTGGAAGATTTTACATTAAAACTTCGAAAGGGGGACAAGACACCAGTTTGGAATCATCCAATTATATGTTAGTGAGAGCTGTTTCACGATAACAGAGTGAGTAGTCTATTTATAAAATCTAAATTGGTTCTACTTGCCATTATTTTCACTCATAGCGCTTTTTCTTTTCGGTCTGAGCTTTCGCCTCACCTCTGAGGCCTCTTCAGCGAGGAGAAAGCTCCAACCGAAAAGAAAAAGCGCAATGGGTGAAAATAATGGCAAGTAGAACCAATTTAAATTTTATAAATAGCCTTGGATACAACACTCGGGATAAGATACGAATTCTTTCGAATTCATTACAAACTAGACGAAGAGTGAGTAGTGCCAGTTACTTCAACGAAGACATTATGCAGCCTGTCGTCTCACACTGATTAACAACTGTTCACTATTTACCAAAGGCATTCAAGACAAAATAACATTTGAAATGAGGATATCCTTCGAAGAGAACAGACTCATTATCAGAAAGTCTCGTAAAACTTCTCCAAAGCTTGCCAGTTTAAGCAATTTCTTTAGTTAGATTGATGTCAAATAAAGTGTCTACAGAAATGAGAAAGATTTAGAGTTATCCATGCAGAATCTTAGTTATTTCTTTTGCGGCGTTAAAGGGTGGGTCGAGGAGTTGTCAGGAACTTAGATATAAGGCATCTAGCATTGGCAGAATAACCTCGTTTTGTTATGAATATTTCTGTCGCAAATATAGCAGAAGGGGTTGCTTTAGGACAGTAACTTCACTCATCTGCTCCCTTTCGAGCAAATTCATATGTTTCAAATCAAATTATGTGGATAAGAGATGTTTTAATCGGCTCTTCAATCGCATCTCCTTCATAGATCCGAAATCGTTACGACAAGTGATGCTTACATCCTGTAGAGAGCAAGACTGGACCTACCAAGGTGTTTTGATGGAACAATTAGTAGTTTTCTCAAAAAGACCCCAAAGAAACTGCTAGCCAGGAACAGGAAGGTGGAAGGAAAGTCACTTGTTCAAGAAGATATATGCGAAAATTGCAATGCTTTCGTCTCAGCTTCGGAATCAAATAAACAAAATCTGCGATTTATCCTTCTTCTTTCGTTATAAACTGGAGACTTCTCTTAAAATCACCTTTCTCATGCACAAGGCGACAGTTAGCACTTCTGGTTTCAGGGAAAATTTTGCGGTTTTATTTGTTTTGAATTCCTGGTTGAGAGAGTTTCCTTTGTCTGTGCTCGCTAATCGCTTTGAATCGCGGTGTCAATCAAAAGCGACTAATGAAGTGAAATAATTAGACGTATATCTTTATAAGAAACCAACAAATTGGCCCAGTAATGAAAGTTTCTTACAATTATAAGACTTTGATAGCTGAAGTTTTTTAATAGTTTCTTAGAAGGTTTCTCAATTGCTCGCCATTTTTATTGGTGGCTTCCTGATATTTCACAGACAACAAGAGCAGATTTTGTAATACAATAGCAACAGTTGCGTTTGATTGACACTTCAATTCAAAGCGATTAGCGACTGCAGACAAAGGAAGTTCTCTCAACCAGTAATTCAAAACAACAAAGCCGCAGAAGTTTTCTGAAACCCAAGTAGCTAGCGCGCTTGTTATGCATTCTAGCAATTGTTTTTAAGAGCAAACAAGAGCATATATCGACAGAACAAGGATACGTCTACACATCTACCCCGGGCATTTATTTCGTTGGTTCAGAAGCCGATTGGGAGGCGATACAATTCTCTAATTTTTTTGAATGTAATGAAAACGCATTCTGCTCAGCTTCTGAACCAAAAAAATAAAATGTCTGAGGTAGATGTGTAAATATATCCTTCTTCTTTCGATATATGCTCATATTTGTTCTTAAAAACAATTTGTGGAATGCACAACGAGCAATCTAGCTACCTGGGTTTCAGAGAAACTTTTGCGGCTTTTTTGTTTTGAATTACTGGTTGAGAGAATTTCCTTTGTCTGCGATCGATAATCGCTTTGAATTGCGGTGTCAATCAAAACTAACTCGTGCTATTGTCTTACCAAATCTACCTTTGTTTTCACAGACAACTTTATGACTCTATTCCTTTGTCTTTACACATTGTAAAACAAACAAAACTAAAGCAAGCTTCCGGTTCCTAGACGAAATAAAACTTTCTCAAAAGATACCTTTCCAGTGCTCGAGTTTCTTAAGTTTTTTTGGTTATTTCACAGCTGAAATTCTTCTTTAAAGATTTTTTTATTAAAAAGTACATAAAATTCTGTGTCAGTTCATAATATAATGATAAGGCAGTGGGATGTTAAATTAAAGTTTCACAAAGTTATGCGATAAAATAGATACGCGATCAGGTTATCTCGGGTTATCGGACATTTGCCCATCAGAAACATTATCTTCCAACGAGTTACGTAGTAGCTAAGGGTGGGCGTCGAGTTGCTTCCTTAAATTTTGACGGCAGATACACCAGGCGGCCGCAGAAAGTTTAGATATTAGGTTTTCCAAACCAGAAATTGACTTTGAAAAGAAAGAAATCCATTGGTGTGCTTTGATCTAACCAAATACGATTACAAAGTACACTCATATTTTTTATAGGAAACTAAGGTCCAGGGCTGGTAGGCAGTTTCTTAAATTTTTGGGCCATGACGGCAGATACACCAGGCGGCCGCAGAAAGTTTAGATATTAGGTTTTCCAAACCAGAAATTGACTTTGAAAAGAAAGAAATCCATTGGTGTGCTTTGATCTAACCAAATACGATTACAAAGTACACTCATATTTTTTATAGGAAACTAAGGTCCGGGGCTGGTAGGCAGTTTCTTAAATTTTTAGGCCATTTTACTACCACAAGTTTCTTACGTGTTTCTTATATTTTTATTGCCGGAAGTTTAGAGCTGATTTCGTCTTGTCTAAAGGGCTCCCAAACTACTTAGTAAAAACTCAAAACGAGTAAATAACATGATTCGCACTCAAAATAATGTCCAAACAGTTGCTTTAACTGCACAATGTCAAAATATTTTTGAGTGTGATAGGAAAATTAAAACTGAAAATTGCAGAAGTTTCTTAGCTTTTTTCAATTCAGGTAGGGTTGTTTCTTAGCTTTCGAAAAATTGAGCCTACCGTTTCTTATAAGCGGTTTCTTATAAAAAAAATGAGTGTATGGAGATGTGCTCATCAAACAGCTCCTTCTGGTTTTAAAGAAGTAACGGAGATTAAAAAAGAACCTTGAAAAACCTTTCAAAACCAACGAAAAACGCCTCTGCCATTAACCTTTTCATTTCCATAAAAAACAAAAAGGGGTACGGGTGTGTCAAAATATATTTGCTTTTCGCTTGAAACAATGCCCACACGACAGATCTGCCTCCACACACACTCTACTGCAAGGAGACACAGGCTATGCAATGACAAGTCCTAGCGGGTGCACCAAAATAAACTATGCACGTTTGACAGGGCACAATAAATCGTAAACTGGACCGATTTTGAAGATTCATGAATTAATCTCTAGCAAAAACCCTGAATTAGATTCTAGGATGTTTTGCAAATTTTTCTGCTTACAGTTTTTAGAGCAAGATGCGAGTTTCTCGACAGTTTCGTTTTCAAAAAAACTGAAAACGATCAAAAAATGTCGATCAAAGTTTCTAAAGAATCAACATGAATGGACAAAGAGAACATTTGTTTGTGGTGATTTAGGATTTAGAAATCGATTAATTACTCGATACAATTACTCGATACAATTAATCGATACAATTAATCGATACAATTAATCGATACAATTAATCGATTTCTAAATCCCAAATCGCCACGAACAAGCTCTTTGTTCATTAATGTCGATTCTTTAGAGAATTTGATCGACATTTTTTTATCGTTTTCAGTGTTTTTGAAAACGAAATTTGAAGAAACTCGCGTCTGGCTCTAAAAACTGAAAGCAAAAAACATTGCAAAAAATCCTAGAATCTAATTCAGGCTTTCAGCTAAAGATTAGGTCATCAATCTTCAAAATCGGTCAAGTGTACGATTTGTTGTGGCCTGCCAAACGTGCATAGTTTACTTTGGCGCACCCGGTAGTTCAATAAAATGAAATGATGTCATATCAAGAATGAAGGCCTACGATCGATAACTCATAATGAGCCTGTTTTAACTTAAGTTTATCGTGAGTAGCACCACAGCGCAGCAATAACCTCTTATCCCGATAAAAATCAGATGTGAAGGTATGCTTTCGCTAGGCGTTAAATCACGATACCCTCCCAGTTAAAACCAGGCTTGATAGACACCAAGGAAGACAATCAGGAGTTTTCGTACAGAGGGGTTAATGCAAGGAACCCGGGGGGGGGGGGGGGGGGGGGTACTTCATTGTTAAGTTGTACTGGACGTGCCGCTCATATGGATGGGTTTGATCATCCGAAATTCTCTACATATGGGTCTGTTTTTAACCACAATTCTGGTAGATGGGTACTTCTTTGAGAATTTTCTTATCAATCGGCCCCATAATGATAATCCAGGCCAAAAAACTGAAATTTTCCTTTGTTTCAAATCGACAAATTCATGCAAATGGGTCAAAAATTTCCTGATATTCATGCAAATGGGCTCGAAATTTCTGAATACTCCGTCATACGAATGGGTCCTTTTCTCAAAGTCCAGATTCAGGTCGAATCATGTTGACAATGAAGTACCCCCCCCCCCCGGGGCAAGGAACTCTGAAATTGCCTAAGCCTATTGTAACAAAAGCTATGTTCTTTGCGTCGGAGACAGCCAAAGTCAGTAGAAATGCATAGACATTAAGTATGTCAAATGAAACCATTTTATCAATGGAGTTTAGGAAATTCCTCATAAATTTTCGAAGATATATTTACCGTCGCCTGTAAGTATCACAGTCTGAAAAATCTTTAGCCAAACTATCAGACCGACCTTCCATAAATATCCCCCTTGGAAGAAAATCAAAACAAGAAACACAGCACAATTACACAAACATTGTTACTCATGAGATACAATCACCTAGCGAAATAGCACTGATCGTTAAAGAGCCATTTGTCACCCAGGGTCCTTTGCAAGCACGCTGCAATCCAGAGCGTCTGAAAATCAAATTTTGCCTAAGCATAAATTATGGATCCCCCCCCCCCTCCTTGAAGCCTAATGACAAAGTCCCCCTTTTATTTTTTATACCGTATCTTGGAGGACAGTATAGCTTACAAATCAAAACTAGGCTAGGTAGGGTCATCAAACAATGTTATCCTAATATTCAACTCAAGGTTATTTTTCGGTCCCCGCGTTTTTCAACTTGTTTGTTCCTTGGAATAAATTGCCATGTTAAATAAATTTAGACTCGCTGAAGATAAACCAAGCTTGGTTCGAAACGTACTACGTACAAAATGTGTTTAAGTCAAATTAACAAACACAATATTTTTAACCGTTTATGTCAACTAACCATCTATACCGTTTGAGTCTCCTGTACTTATACCAACATGGAATGTCGATAAAATGAAGTTGATATTGATTGTCGTCGCTTGCCTCATTCTCCGCTTTATCATCAAACTGCGCTTTGCAACGAATTATCAAAAATTATGGATTGGCACTACAGTAGTTGGATAACAGATAGGTTCGACTTTATTTGACTTTCCTATCAGTTCAACTATTACATCTTGGATCCATACTTTCTGCTTAGGCCAAATTTGATTCCATACAGTCTGAAATTGCAGGGTGCCCGCAAAGAACCCTGGGTAAGCATGGCTCTTTAACGATCAGCGACAAATCAACAACTCTCTTCTTCGCAGAGGTTTGGAAGGGCAAGCAGCGACGAGGAAGCTGGTTTCCCCTTATAGCTGCTTTTCCATTCCGAGCTTCTGCAGAGGAGAGTGAATCAGCAACAAGTTATACTTTCCACCCTACTTTCCTTTCTCCTGTATCTTACATTTGTTAGTTGTTAGTCCTGCTTTTCTACATAACAAATAGCTTTGCAGATACATTAGCGTTCCGTCTTTTACACTGCCTTGTATAAAATACAACTTGGACATAATAGGAGAATAATAAATACATCTTTTAAAATGATTGATGAACACGTACGTGGTCTGTATCTTACATGACAGAGCAAGCTTTGCTACCACTTGAGTTTCCACTGGGTTTTAGTTCTGTCTTGATGTCTCCACCATTTGCTGTTGCGTCTTTTTGGTTCTTTAAAAACTGAAATCGAAAAATCATGGCTTAATTAGCATAGGTTCCAAATCTTTATCTCGGCGCAAAAAGGTGGGTGTCAAATTCAATGACCTATTTCTTCTGATTGAATGGCTTGAAAGAAACTTTAGATACTTATCTATAATTCTACCGTTGGACTTTCCAGAAATTTTGAATATTTGTGGAAATTACAGCGTATCTTACATTTCAACTCATTTGAGGATGTGACGTCATCAAATTTCTAAATCATAAACGAGATGAGTGACAGACCTTTGCTTGATACCATATTGTAGGCATTCATAAATTATGGTTTTGTTCGAAATTGTTTCATGTTACGTCAAACAGTTCAGAAATTACGATGGTTTTAAGCTTTTTTGAAAATTTTTCTTGGATTCTTGAAAAAGAAGAAAAACACTCTAATTCTCAAAATATTGAAGATTTCAGAAAGATCCAACGGTAGAATTATAGAGAATTAGCTAAAGTTTCTTTGAAGTCATTCAGTTCAAAGAAATAGGTCAGTCAATTTTACATCAGCCTTTTTAAAGATTTGGAACTCCCTTCTAATGACTCTGCTCAAAATGAGTCTTACCGATTGCAACATATTGACTTTGTATTTGAGTTGACCACGTTGGTAAAATGCTGCTGCATGGATTGCTTTGTGAAATGCTGTGAAATCTTGTTGTTCTTGTGGTTTCTTTTCCCATTCTGTGACAATATCCTGCAAGGAAAAACAAATTGTTAGCGTATTTTTTCTGACATATTTCATCACAGCCACCGCACGACGAAGATTTTGTTATGGTCTTTGGGTATTCATCCGTGGTGCTCAATACACCATCTGTTGTTCATGAATACGGGGCAGATACATCTTAAAAAAGGAAATGGTGATGGGGCAGTTAGTTTTCTGCAATAATTTATGAGGGGCGAGCAGACTTTTTTGCAAGAATTGTTCTTCTCCACCGGCCATGTAATATGATAAATTTTACAGTGTCCCTGAAAAAGAAAACAATCATGATTTTTATTCCTTAGGTACCTGAATTCTTTTCTCTTTTTCTTGAAGTCTTTTGAGTTTCCTTTTATGCAAAATGAGCTCTGACTTCAGCTGTGCCGATTCCCCAACTCCTGGTTGAAACGTTGATTGTCTGTGTACTGGCTTTTGGAATTGCTCCATTTGACGTAGTTCCTAAAATAGCAGAATTTCAACTGTAAATTCATAACGTTATTCATTTTCAAACACTTACTGATGAGTGACCTTAGAAATGTACTGTGGCAGTTTTTGCCGCAAGAAATGAAACAATCAAACAGCCTTCCTATTCAAAAAACAAATTAGATGTTGGAAAGGTGATAAATGCAACTGTGGGCTCTGCAAAGTATACATCCCGAGAGTTGGGCTTCTAACAGGATAGATCTTTAACTTATTGTCCTGTAATATATTTTGACATCATAACAGTTTTATTTTATCAAATTGTAACTTATGTAAACTGTAAATAGTAGGCGTTAATTAGCTTTAATTCAGCTATTCCTTTTAAGCCTACTTTGAATAAAAATATTATGATGATGATGATAATGATTCCCAGCAGTCCTCCATTCCCTTAGTTCTGTTTTAGGTATTGTCCTTCGGGCCTGCCCCTTTATTTTCTTTTCACGTGGGAATTGTAATCAGGCATATCTAGTTTGTTGTTTGTCTCTTTATGCTTATTTACATAACCTCGTGCTTTTGAAAATTTTTATTCTGAAGATGAAGAACAGTATTCTTTCGAAACGTTAAACTTTACAAAGGCATGGCCTGGTCTTGAATAATTTAATAAAACTGAATTTGTCGACTGGAATTTCGCAATTCTTTATGGAAATGTCGTTAATTTGAATTTGTCTTTTTTTGGATTTGTCAGCCTGAATATGATTTGGAAAGATTGAATTATGAATAAACTGAAAATCGTCGCAATTCTTGTTCTTCGATTTTTGGTGAAAATCATAAATGTTAACGAAAAAGCAGTTTTTATAATTTATAAGAAATATATGAAGCTGATAATGAACCAAGTTCGGTGCAAAACGCTCAAACATGTTTAAATCTTACTAATATATCAATTTTTAACCGTCTATATCTGCTAGAATGCCTTAACTGTTTATAATACGTATCCTTGAATGGTCAACTTATATATTGGTGAGCCAGAAAAAAGTGTCCACTTTTGAAAATTCGTAGCACCACAAGTACTTCATGGATTTGAATGATTCAAATTCTAGTTGAAAGCCAAAAAATCAAAGTATTTTTGTGATTTTTCTCGTCTTCTTACGATCACTGCAAATATAGGTAAATTCATCTTTACGAAAATGTCATGGTTGCAAAATGACTGAAAAGCAAATATTGATTCATTCCAATCCATCCAGTGCTCTTGATGCTATGAATTTTCAAAAGTGGGAATTTTTTCTGGTTCACCGGGTATTTACAACAGCATGGAAGGTCAACAAAACAAACTTTAAAATGACTGTCTTCGCTTGCCTCATTATCCGAAGTGGTGAATTTTGGGGGCTACCTGTAACTGCAAGGATATCGCGATATTGTGAAGAAATCATTTGAAACATTTTGAATAATAACGCAATCCTACCTTAGTTGACATCTTCAAAAGCCTCCCATCCGACACTGTATCAATCTGCTTTCCAAAAACAAAAAACGTAATGCATCCAGAATCAAACCATTCAAGATGATCATCTGTTATACTTGGGAATGAGAAGATCTTCGAGTGATTAAATTCTGGTGCAAGTGTATCCTTTACAACTGGAGTTTCTGCTGGTTCGGTTTCACCCATTGTCGTGTATTTGATGTATAAACCTTGAGAGAATCGAGCTTTTTGCACCTCTGCATTTCTGATGTTTACCTAAAATAAACGGGGACACAAAATCAACATTTGAATAGAAAATCATTGGGTTCACTTTGAGTAAACGAGCTAGCTTTTTGGAGATTTAATCGATAAAGGACCTCTCGAAATCTCGAAATCTCAAGAAATTCTCAAAGTGATTCTTTGGCAAGATTTACAACGTCACTTTATGGCCAAAAGAAATTTTTTCAACGTGTCATGCTAAACCTGTCGAGTGTTAAGACCAAATGCTCCCTTTTGCAGTCAACTTTCTATACAAGAATCGGGCCCATGCTTTTTGGCTACAAGAGAAATAACATGCTGAAATAGCAAAGCATGCTAAACCAAAACAAAATTTAGAAATATAAGGTTGGTTCAGGGCTATTCGGTCAACTAAGTAATCAAAATTCAGGGAAGGTGATACGCAAGCTTTGGTGGGGATATGAACAACCTAAATTGTGATCCTCGATGAATCCTGCCAAAAGGGCTTTAGAAAGGATTCATTTTGGCATTTTGCGTGACATCTTGCACCCATTGGAAATCCAGCTTTATGTAAAGTCGTGTGTCAAGTTAGATGTTACATGAGATTTGCTATAACGCAAAATTAATCATGCAAAAAACCTCAACCGTTTTTATTCACGGACATTTTCGCGTGAAATATAAGTTCAGACGGACCTTAATCACAAACATGCTCTTATAACTTTTGCAACTTTTTGTAAATTTTAGGGTAATAAAATAATAGCAGCAAGGAAATATTTTATGACAAGGCAGATCTGAAAAGGTCAAGTGAAGTTTCAGGATACTTGTAGTTTGTTGTAAAGTACGTTCTATTTTCAATGGTAAAACTCCCTCAATTTATTTCTGCATGAGAATACCTTTCTAACAAAATTGCATGGCAAATTAAAACTTCAAAATTTTACCTTGAAATGATAAGGTTTGCCAAGAAGGTCTTTCGGGTCATCGATAAATGAATCCTCATCCAAAGCTTTTCCATTTGCAGTGCATGGAGTCACATTTATGATTATGTGCCCTTCTTCTGAACCCTACAAAATAATTGAAGATGCACTGTGTCGGTTGCTTGGCCTTTGCATTGGTAATACCTAACGGAATACTTTCTGCAATATCTTGAGCAGAGAATTAGTTAGAGGCTGGATAAGAAAGCCTTTGCTCCCTTCAGTGCAGCAAGCCGGAAGACTTTGCTCCCTGTGTTTATTTTGACCTGACTGAATGCATCGAGTGTGAGATCTTTTCTTCAAAACTGTAAATTGCAATGCCCTGGCAGGAGCTTGATTCTTTTGTTTTGCAAAATCAACCCTTGCTTTTTTTGTTTTGCAAAATTAACCCTTGCTTTTTTTGTTTTGCAAAATCAACCCTTGCTTAATCAGTCACCATAAGTTTGTCATCGAAATCAAGAGCATATGACAAACTTTGTAGAAATACGTTTGCAGTTCCAATCAAAACATCTTCAGGGGGTTCCCAAAATGGATCTTCGTCCTGTGGAATATCTTTCACTGTTTCATCTCCATCTAAATATCTTTGATACATATCCTGTTGACAAAAAATACCTGATGAGTAAGCAAATGTATGTATGTACAGGGTGTCCCAAAAAAATTGTGCCCTGTTTATCTGAAGATTGCGACAAAACGGCACGCCAAACTTTTGCATGATGGTGCTCTTCAGATGTTCAATTAAAGTTTGCCACCATCCCCATAAAGATCCGTTGAAAAATGATGGAGCTATGACCTTCATGAGACCAAAGTTGCCCGATCACTGAAACCAGCGGTCGGCCATTTTGTTTTACTAATTTGCAGCGATAAATAGCTTCATGGATTGAAAAAGAAACAGCAGCCTCCAATGTCATAGCTCTCGTGAAAATTCCGATAATCCTCGGAGAGTTCCACTATTTCTGACCTCACAGAAAATATTTCTTACCTCACGTGAAGATACTTATCACTGCAAAATAGGAAGGCAAAATGGCCGACTGCTGGATTCAGTCGTCAGGCAAATTTGATCTTCTGAAGGTCGTAGTTCCATCATTTTCAACGGATTTCTACGGGGATGGTGGCAGACTTTAATTGAACATCTGAAGAGCACCATTATGCAAAAGTTTGGCGAGAATCGTTTGCCGTTTTGTCGCAATCTTTAAGCAAACGGGGCACAATTTTTTTGGGACACTCTATATGTATGCATGTATATAATGTTTGCCATCAAGAATAACGAAACAAAATGAAAGTAAATTTAAGAAAAAGTCTAGTTACAGGTGTACAATATAATGCTAATATATAAGTTAAAAACGTTATCTAAAAACACCCCCCCCCCCAGTTTAAAATGGCAGGTATAGCATTAAAAGGTCAATACGACCTTGTTTTCACAATGGTCCCTCCAGATGTGTCTTTGAAGGAAAGGTTTTCACAAAAGAAAAGAAAATTTATGTCTCAAAAGTTGAGAGCAATGCTGCATTGTCAGGATAGTTGATAGAATATAGGGGCTGTTTTCTTTATTTTGGAGGTCTTTAAAGCATTTTTCCTTGAGCAAATGCTCGAAGCCATTGACATTCTTAGCAGATTTTAGGTCAGAGTGCAAACTTTTCCCGATTTTAGGTCCCAGGTAGGAGAGAGCATTTTGCCCTGCGTTACTCTTTCGAAAAGTTGATTCAGTTTGTTTTTAGATCAAATTTTCTAATGTCTCAAATGTTCCACTACCCTTCAATAAATCTTCTGAATCTTCCATCTTCCATACCTTTGCTTGTTGGCAGCATAGTTCGAAAGGGTTGTTGTTGAATAAGATCACAATAAAATATAAGAAGAGGACTTAAATATTTGATTCTATATTTTAGGAAATTTCGCCGGAATAGACTTTAGCAAATTTCAACCAAAAACGCGAAAAACGCGAAATTTTCTTCCGCTAAAGCTACTTCCCTTAAAGTAGTAACATTGTGTTTTGAAGTTTCTTCAAATTGACCTTCAATTAGATTCATGTTTATGCACGTATGTACTTCTAAACCATCACATAAGTTTTTGCATGACATTCGATGCGAGAGAGACTTTAGACTAGTATATCATATTTGAGTAAAATCTTTGTCAATAGATTTCATATTAAAGAAATATCTGTAGTTAATCATTTCTCAGCGTAGAATTTTAATTATTACCATCATCAGAAATCTCCTATTCATAAATTTGCCTCGTTCCCACATCCAGACATTATCGTTCAGGAGATTCTTCATCTTCACTATAACTCTGCAAATAAATATAGCATATAATTAGAAGCTCCAACACTCGATGTACAAAATCTCTAGTAGCTATAAAATTTCACAACATGTTTTGAATAAGGCTCGTAAGAGATCACACACTCTAAACACCAAATTTCTTGTTGGTTAATATTGTAAAATTTGACATGGCCCCCTATAAAACAGTCCTCTCGATTGATGGGGCTACCGTGTAAAAATAATGAAAAATGGAATAAATAAGATGTAAACATGTCTCCCATAGGAATAAAAAGTTATCTTTCAAACATCGACCTACAGAAGCTAAAAGAAATATTTAAGATTGGAAGGACAATTTTCTGCTCAAACTGCCTTTTTTTTGTACTTACTTTGTTTCTTTTCCGCCAGCTTCTTGTGCAGCACTTGAAATGAGAACGATCTCGAAAGTCCTGCAAAAATATCAAGCGAAGTTACAATACAGTAAAAACCCGCATATAAGAACCTTACATTTTGAAATCACCCTGTTTGGGTTCTTATGCATATGATACTACTCTTGAAAACAGGATGCAAGGTTCTTAAATAGGTTCTTATCAAAAGAACTAATTACAGATCTTCGGGAATTTAGGCCAAATATAAGAAAACAAGGTTTTCACGTACTCACTATCATGACACAATTTTATAAAGAACAACCTTATCTACCTAGCCATATCTGTATCAAATCCATTCATACCAGGAATTTTTTAGATATACTTTGTGTCTGCTTAGATATTTGGCTAAATTTCTTAAAAAATTTTATCACAAATTACCAACCAGTAGTTACGTTTCGCCTTTTTTTAAAGAAAGAAACTTCCTTGAATTTCAGGATAAATAGGTTCTTCTGTAACGGGGTTAAATTAGAACATTTTAGGCCTTAGGTTGTTATATATGGGTGGTTCTTATAAACGGGTTTTTACTGTATTAGCTACTCAAAATCTATTAACTATGCTTCCAGCACTTGTGCTAAACCTATCATGGAGTCCCTTGTTTCCCCGTGATTTTTTATTTGATTGTTTCACGTTTGGTCAACAGATTGGTCAACAGAGACTAACAATATTTCTCTGAAAAATTTGGCCCTATTTAGGCCCTCACACATGGTTTTCTGTTATACCAATCAGGTTGCAAGATTTGGCAACGAACAATGGTTTTCGAACTTTGATTTGATTGATGCAATAGACCTTTAATCGAACAATATTTTGCTACACTTTGTAGAATTTTCGAATGTACACAATAGTGATAGAAGCTCAAACGGCATTCGATCGAACCTCGCATGTAAAAATGTATAAAAATAACGCTCGATCCAGGCTCTTTTGTAGAATTGCTAAAAGGTCTATTGATTAGATTTAGACGATTTGCTGCGGAAGCTGGCTGGAGATTTCTCTAGTAACTTTTAACCTTAAAAATATAGGAATTGTGGTATCAAAAGGCTTATTTTGCACTCAACAGGTAAAAGGAGCTTCCTTCTTCGCATTCATAATAAGTTTTGTTAATTAACTGCCTTCTTACTTCTGTTTATCCAGTTCTTCACTTATGGCATTCACCTCACTGACTAATGGTAGCATCTCTAAAACTTGCTCTTGCGCCATTTGTTGCTCTATAAAAAATAGACATGCAGTTTTGAGATGAACATTTTGACACGATAATACAGACCCTTGGCTCGCCAGCTATCAGTAATCTCGTAAGAAAAGAGACAGCCACAATAACTGACAGATCATTGAATTGCTACTGATTACCAGAGAAAACTATTCATAATTCATAAAACTTTCGGAAGAAAAATATCGATTTCTTCGATCTACAGAAAGTTCGAAAAAACGAGGAAGAACGAAATATCGATTTCTTCTATCAATCACAAGTTACCGTTATCAGAAACTTTAAGGGGCCAAAAGGCTTTTTCTTATCGTGGGGCTAAACTTTGGAACAGCCCAGAAAGAGAAACAAACCAGCACCCTCCAAAAATTGAAGATTATCGACGGATGTGTAACTTTGATTTACTCGCCTGTCTTATTTCCTCGTTGGGTTTGGATATTGTATAAATATTGTAAGCTAGACTTTGTAATTTTTTATGCTCTTGCTTAAATGATTTTGTTTGCTTTCTGTAACAGGTCAATTTTAAGGAAATCAACTGTATATGAAGCTATTAACCTGTATAAACTATTAAAAAGATGTATTATCTTGCATAAACAGTTTAAAATGAAATTACAAATTGAAAATGAGTTTTACGATGATATTTTCCAAAAGAAGATTGATAAACTACCTTAAAATATTGCATATTTTTTCAAATTGCAAATGCAAAATGATGGGCAACGAACCTTCCAATCAACCATACTATAGCCAATAGGCATATTCAAATTGTCCCAGCCACCCTCTAGCTAAGCTGTTTTTAACTCCGTTGGTCTATTTCGAACTAAATATCTAGGCATCTCTCTTTCTACAATTATTTAGATAGCCTGTAACTTTGAAAGTGAGAATAATGTCTGCTCACCTTTCGAGAGGCCGGCTCCAAAACCAGTTTGGAATCCCTTGGCGTGTGCAATTTCTTTCTGAGCGAAATCCCAATCGACTTTGTCAGGTGTACCCTCACTCTTCTCCTTATTCAAAGGATTGACAAAGTAGTACATGTGATTCGACCCTGGTGGAAAAATATGAGAATCGAAAAGCTCCAAAAAAGCTTTAAATTTATGAAACTTGGTGCTATTTAGAGCTAACTGGGAACAAGCATATCATACTACAACATTGCAAGGAATAATTATTAAATGCAATTTTGACCTTATCCCATCCTCTAATTACTCAATTCTATTTCTTTTTCACTTGCTTTGTCAAAGACCCAAAAGTATTCATAGATGATCATATGTTTGCTTTTGACACAACAAGGTTGAAGAATTACATGTTGAAAAACCATACTTTGAGCTATAGTTTTTAAGCAGCATTCTCAACCTAGCCTAAGAGTTCAAATTTTCAGATTTTATCATCATTGAAGTCTCCAGTGATAGTGCGCATTTAATTCAATCATTTATGACCAAACAAGATGCTTTACACCCACAAAAATTGATCTGGCAATCAGCAGTGCTTCTTTGCAGTATGATTCAAAACCAGGGAGTTCTAAAAAGAGCTTAAAGTTACTTATTTTTAAGCCTATTACAAAATCAGCTAGTCTTGGAAAATAATTTGGCTCTTGATCTACTTGACAAAAAAGAAAATTGACGATCGGTCATGTGTTCAAATTTTGGTGATTTTTCAAATGGGAGTACTTTTTTGGGGCACCCGGTAGCTACTTTAAACATTGCAAAAGTTTGATTCACCAGGGATATGTTTTCGTTGATTAACCTACCATATAAAATGCGGTCAAAATGTTTGAGAACTCTCTCTCCAGTCAGAGGTACACCATTGACTTTAGTTTTTGAACCGGAACTGCCTGGTTTCAGGGTGATTTCAGTTTCTTTCCAGATAAGGACAGCATGCTGTTTTGTGATACTATAAGGAAAATAAGATACATGATCAGTCAATAAAAAAAACTGCACGAAGAAGACTGCGGATTTTAAGGCCTCTATGCTGATTTTTGGTTAATCAAGCACCTTATATAAAAGAATCCTTATATACCAGGTGTCCCAAAAAAGCAACAGACTCAAAAAGCTGTTTGAAATTAATAATCAAATGATTATTTCTATCTAAATCTGCAATGATTGAATTAAATTTTGATATATTTTCAGAATTTTTGGTGATTGATTGAAGAATTAAAAATCAACAAGCTTCAAATTTGCTGTCAGGGCCAAACCAGAGCTACCAGCATTAGTGCAAAGTATACTGTAAATTAAAAGCATGCCAATATCTGAAACTTCACATGATTACTAACATGCACACAGCTTCATTAAGAACAAAGGGATCCATTACTGATTCATGAGTTATCCATTCTCGATGGAGTTTTCAGTGTTCATTCATAATTAGCAGTATAAATCTGATAATGGCCTAGCCATTTTAGAAAAAGTAAGCACCTATCAAGGACATTTAAGAAGCACGACTGTGTTTTGATAGAAATCTTTATGAAAGGGTATGTTCAATGTTCAATTAAAATGTACGTTTTCGCGTTTTTCAGCAATGCTCTGTAATTGCAGGGTTTGTAATGTTTTACAATATAAATGCCTGAGGCAGATATGTAGTTATATCCTTCTTCTTTCGATCTGTGCTCATGTTTACTCTTAAAAACAATTTCTGGGATGCCCAATGCGTGAACCAGTCCCTGGGTTTCAAAGAAAATTTTGCGGCTTTGCTTGTTTTGAATTACTGGTTGAGAGAATTTCCTTTGTCTGCGATCGCTAATTGCTTTGAATCGCAGTGTCGATCAAACGCAACTCATGCTATTGTATTACAAAATCTGTCCTTTTTTACTCGCCCGGGTATGATCACAAAAGTTACCTCAGTCCAGTCATCGGTATATCAGGTTGCGCATCTTTGCGTCCAATCGTTGTTTCTCCTGAAATTTAAACACAAGTACAAGTTAGTAAAAGTTCCTTGCATGGTAGAGAATTGAGAATAGCGTACGATTTGTCAGCTACAACACGTATGGGTAAAAGAATCGAGGGAAGACAGAAAGGGAAAAAGATGGAGGCACAGACAACAGTTCAGATCACCAGAGAGACAGATATCAACTATAAACTCAGGCTGTGTTATAGGGAATGCAGTTATCGCCAGTTTCTGTGTGTAGTTTCAAGATTTATCTTTGTTTTTTTACAGGGTGTCCCAAAAGGTACCAGATTTGATGAACTATGGTTAACTTTAAGGGGCTGTACAAGATTTTTGTAAACAATCAGAAAACACGGGACAACCCGTGCACGTGACTAAAGCCTTGGGTTTTTACTGGCGGCAAGTTTCATCGCCGCTTCTACGTAAGCCTCATTGCAGTGTATTCTTGTCTAGTTCTATTAAATGTGATGGAACTTTTGATATCCATTAAAACTTTCAAATATTCAGCGTTAGAAGAATAGAACAAATCCTCCACCAAAGCTTCGATCACCAAGATTGTCGCAGATACTTTGGACAACTATTTGGATAGCTCTGTGCAAAATCATCATTAGCTATGTTGTGTTTAGCCTAAACACATTAGATGATTTGACACGCAGATCCACGCAGAGAGGACGGGTTGCACAGCCCTTTTGGCCTAAACACATTCGATGATTTGACACGCAGATTCACGCAGAGAGGACGGGTTGTACAGCCCCTTTAAAGATGAAAACTGTGTTTGTTGATATAGAGTTTGAATATTAATCTCGAAAGTCAAAATTTTCCTCTACTTCCAAACAAGAGCTTTTTGGGTTTTGGCCCATTAAATCAAAGAGCACAGGGAAACAAGGGAACCAACTAATAATTCGACGTTCAGCCTGAGGAAAGAAGACTTTTTCATGCACATCTTGCACACTATTGAGTCTTAGGAAGTTTGGAGCAGAATTTTATTGATGAAAATAACGTTACCTTCTTTCAGGCAATGCTTAATGACTCCTGATAACATGTTGTCTTCATTTAAATTGATCATATGCGGTGTAGTTTGAAATTTTGCAGAATCAGAATCTTCTGTACTCTCCTCGCTTCGAGATACTTGCAACTGTTGGGAAAAGCGAATATCCTTCATTTTCGTATTGATATGAAAATTTGCAAAGTTGTATGAGGAAGTCCCTCCACATCTGCACTTGTCTCCAATTAGATGTCTCCTGCAAATGCCCGCAAATAACAACCATATACGTGCTTTGCAAAGGAATTTTGCGTTATGGCAAATCTCAGATGACAGGCAAATCTAATTTGAGACGGACTTTAAATGTCGAGGAAAAATATTTATTGAGATAAAAATGTTCGATGAAGTATGAACCATACCTTTTCATCCCAACTCATCATGGCCATTGCATTCGCTTCAAGTTGAGCACGAATTTCTTCTTCCATTTCCTTTCGCATTCTTTCTTTTTCTAGAAAATGATACATACTATTGGCTACAAAGTGATTGGAATCAATCAATATTTGCTTGACAGCCAAAAGGTTGAAGTATTTTTGTGATTTCTCGGGTCGTCCCTCTATACAGATTTGCACTCCAGGATGTGAATTTGGCTTTAATTGGCTAAACTCTCAAATGTTCCTCGATAGAACTTGAACATAGATACCTCGTTTGTTGTATTGGTGCTTTGCAGAAATATCAATCTTGAAAAATTTGCGTGCACTAAAGAGCTTTGCCTTTTGGCCTGAGCAAATTCATAAAGGACTCGAAATGCTCAGAACTGAACATTGATGAAAAATGAAGAAACTTCCCAATGGGTATGGGGAGTGACTTCTGGAAAGAGAATATCACGTCTAATGTTGATTGAAAATCTATTAAGGCTATCCGTTTGAGAATCTACGCTGTCCTTGTAACTCTTGAGAGAGGTGAAAGCTCCTGTGCGGAAGAGGCAAATTTGAGCTTTCAAGATTAACATATTGTTCTGTGTGAGGAGAGTCCGAACGATCAACCATCAAATTTTTGTGAAGTTGAATTTACATATATCTGCAGTGCTCGTAAGAAGATGAGAAAAACAACACAGGCTGTTGCTTCTAAGATATTTTCTCGTTCGTGGGGTATTGGTATCAATTATTTACTTACCATCTTCCGTCATTGCAATTCCCCCAGTTGCCTCACCAGCGGCCGGTAAACCTCCCCCGGACATTGCTTTTTTAAGTCTATCATTCTCTTCTTTCAATTCCCGAATGAGTTTGTCCATTGGATTCTCATTAACCACGGCTTTGTTCTTGATTTTCTTGGCACGATCAGCATACCTAAAGACAAAATTAAAATGTAAATTAGTGTGAATGTAAAGGGTCGAATTAGCCAATTCTATCTCATAATGTCAGAGATATCAACGAAAAGGCAAGATAACCAGCAGATCTTAGAAATCTCCACAAAAATGACAGCAACCACTCCACTCAAACGCAGCAAAGGCACGACCTGTTCCACAATGTAATTTTTCATCAAAATCGATTTTTAAAATTTAATAATATAAAGCCAGTTGTTGTGAAGCTGCCCATTTTGCTCGATATCGAAAAGTAGTAACAATAACTGAATCGCGTATGGATGAAAGATTAATAACGCCTGCTTTGTAAAGCAGATTAGGAAGCTAAGTAGAGGCAGCAGATTTTATTTGTTGTCATAGACCCCGCAGTAACAAGGACAGATTTTGTAACACAATAGCATCAGTTGTTTTTGTTGAAAACTCAATTCAGAGCGATTAGCGATTGTAGACAAAGGAAATTCTCTCAACCAGAAATTCAAAACAAACAAAGCCGCAAAAATTTCTCTAAAAGCCAGGTAGCTAGCTCACTGGTTGTGCGTTACAGATATTATTTCTAAGAGCAAACACGAGCGTGTATCCAAAGAAGAAGGATATATCTACACATCTACCTTGGCAATTTTATCTCCTTGGTTCAAAAGCTGAGCAGTAAATGTTTTATCTTAATTAAACCCAAAAAATAAGAGAGTTGAATCGCTTCCCAATCGGCTTTTGAACCAAACAAATGAAATGCCCAAGGCAGATGTTTAGATATTTCCTTCTTCTTTCGATCTATGCTCATATTTGCTCATAAAAACAATTACTGTAACGCACAACGAGCGAGCTAGCTACCTTGGTTTCAGAGAAACTTTTGCGGCTTTGCTAGTTTTGAATTATTGGTCGAGAGAATTTCCTTTGTCTGTGATCGCTAATCGCTTTGAATTGCGGTGTCAATCAAATGCAACTCATGATATTGTCTTACAAAATTCAAAAAGCCTTTACATGGCATATTTGAAGGAAATTTCTGGGATCAATACTTACCTAAGTGTACCAAGCGTTTCATCATAATTGATATCAGCTGGTGATAACGCAGCAATCATAATAGTTTTACTGTTTCCACCAAGAGCGTTCTGCAGAAGTTTGGTAAGAACAGAATCTCTGTAGGGAACCAACACTTTCTTTTTGCCCATTGACAAATCAGCCAATGCAGAAATAACGTTGCCAAGAGATGATAAAGATTTATTGATGTTGGCTCCTTCCTTGAGACGATCTCCAGTGGCACCAGTGCTCTCAGCACGTTCAGAACCTATGGTCATTAGAAAAAATGTTCAAATACACTTGGGAACTCATCTCTTTATCTCAAATACACTTGAGAACTCATCTCTATATCTCAAATACTCTTGGGAACTCATCTTTTTATCTCTTGATACAGCGACCCACATCATTCTTTTCTTGGTACGAAGTTCTTAACTTGTGTGAAAAGAAAGTTTCCTCAAAAGGACAATCATATTATTCGAAGTGGGTGTAACCAACGTTAGCTGAATTTGTCTATTTTTTAATACACAATCCAAAAATGTACAATTCAACAAAAACATATTTACAGAGACGATACCATAGGGAATATGATAGGCATGGCTACCCTAAATGATCTTAACAAATAACAATACAGATACTAAAGGCTATAAGCAAGGTGCAGAAATGTTTTGACCGCTGTACATAGAGCACTCTGCGCCTGCGGGTTGTTTTGGAAATCGGAGAGGCCAGAATTTCGCCGGCGCCCGGTCTTGACCGAATCCATTGTGATCCAGGCCCCATGGGACGCGGCCTGGAAAATAGCGCTCGCAGATCGTGATCACGAGGGAAACAGCAATGGCGGAAAAAAATTTGGAAGTGATCATCCAAAAATGAATATGGAAAATACGACATCAAAAATCACTGCAAGGAGACAAAATTTTGCTCAAAATCATGGAAATACGAAAACAGAAATTGCACAAAAACTGGTCGCTGCCGCAAAACCATCATTTCAGGAAAT
Organism: Aurelia coerulea; assembly: GCA_039566865.1. Classification (NCBI taxonomy): domain Eukaryota; kingdom Metazoa; phylum Cnidaria; class Scyphozoa; order Semaeostomeae; family Ulmaridae; genus Aurelia; species Aurelia coerulea. Next base: position 25,130,429 of record CM076948.1, on the reverse strand, counting down.
ATTCTACAGGATACAAACTTCATTTCAAGACAGGTCAGTATTCTCGGAAAATTTGCGTTGACCTTATTTTATTATTCAAAGTCAGGGTATTTGGAAAATCAGAAAATCTTGCCTCTTGGCTTGTGTTCAGAACAAGCTCGTGGTAGGAACAGAAAAAGTGCAAATTACCCCTTGATATTTTTATCTGGTGTTCCTTATGGCCTAATATTTCACAAATTCTAATGGAAAAAGCAACGCGATCGCCAGAAAGAGTAGGAAAAATGAAAGTTTCAACACCACCAGATTTTGCTGAGAGAAGCGCCCGTTTTATGCACTAAACTTTGAACGAAAATTTCGCAAAATCTAGTCGCTGCCGCAAAACCAAAATATCCTGACTTTCAAGAGTGCTCATCAAACTGCTTGTTCATGGTTTCCGTTCATCCCGGAAAATTTGCAAAGAAGAGTTATTTAATTTTGTTGGTGCAGGTGTCTCTGTATCCAAACAAGTGCCTGAAAACAACATTGGGCCTAGCCAAAACACACTATTGTTGTTGTTGTTTTGTTTTACTTTCAATCAACCTGATATGGTCAAACAAGAACCTTGATACTTCTTTGCCCAGCAGTTTTCTTGTATTTGTTAGCTCACATGACATAGGAATGAAAAATGCACAATTTTGAAATCTGGGAAATTTAATTAAACATTTGGTTTTGCATTCAAGTGGCAACAAATTCATTACCAACTAAGGGTACAGTAATTGCATTTGAGTTTTCACTTTTCAGTTTGCTGTTTTTGAAGAAAAGTGGATATTTTAGTTGCAGGTTTCTTATGATTTTAAAGCCTGTTATCCATCTCCAACATAAACATGAATCAAGCTCTTTCTAACTTGTTACTTATTGGCTAATTTTACCATGTCGCCTTGTGCTATTTTCATTGCTGAATTAACCAAGTCCCCTTTCTTCCCTCTAGACATCACTATTGGCATTTAACAATCATCTGAGGCTGTGAAACAAGACTGTTGCAGTATTTGAGGATCTTCGTCAGGCCAGATATCTCATCTTACAATTACAATTCATTTGCACCTTTCTCAAAAATGAACCATAATACAATTTAATTCAAGCATGGCATAACTTTGATGGCAAAATCCTGCAACTTACAAATGTATGTGATGTGTGTGGATGAGAAATAAGAAGTTAATAGACAGTGGTATAACTACAGTGGAGGTAATTGAACTAAAGTGGAGGTAATTGTGTTTGCTGACTCTGGTTTGGTGATGAGCAAATGAACTTACAAGCTTGAAATGTTGTCTGGAAATTTTTGATGGAACAATGCTGCTATGAAATGAGCAAATGTCTGTCCCTGTGATAACTGTTCCATAGTAAAGAGACAGATTTCTTGTTGACGCATCTTGCTTGCATAGAAAACATTATAAATTTGCTAGATTCTAGATAATAATGATGCTAAGGGGCAAATTAACGCATTTCATTTCATATTTAAGAAATTATGAGTATGGAAGAGACATCCCCCACTTTTTTAATAAATTGGCCTGGAAATTCTTGCTTCTGTTTATTAATTTGAGCTTCTTGAATTGCAAAGCCCTGTAAAACATGCAAAGTCATGTTTCCTGAAATTGTTCCCAATTGTAGTTTCATTTCAGAAGCTGTTTGCTTGCATGTGAGTTTGTTTTTGCAGTGAACACATCTTGCCCACTTATTAGGACATGGGAATTTTTCCACCCACCCTGTTTATTTATCTTGATCCCTGTTTAGACCTGTGTTTTCTGAACTGAGAGTAGTACCATTATGGCATATGTTTGGGTGCAAAGAACCCTCAAATGGATATTGGGGCAAAGGCATCCCTGAACCTTCATTCTTAAATACTCTAAAATTCATTGCAATTGATGGTACAGTATTAGCCTGATAAAGCTCTCTTTTGCCAAATGTTGTTTCATATGAAAAGAAATATTTCTGTAGCTGTAGAATAGCTACTGTATATCTTTTTGTGCACCAAAATACAACACAAATTATCCAAGTTTCTTATCCTGTTTCTTATAAAATTGTTTATTTTAACAACTGCTGTGAAGTTATTTTAATGATGGAATTAATTTGAAATTTATTTGTGTTTATCTTTGTGTGTATGCCTGCCAAGGAGAGATTGAGAATTATGTGAAATTGAAAAAGTGTAGCAGGAAAATTTAGACAGGAAGAACTGATTTCAGCCAGGGGATACATGATTTGAAGATGGATCATGGATTGGGGTCTGCCACCTGGTTTTCAGAAAGCTATCCACTCCTAATTGACAAATTTTGCCTGCATACCTACTTTTTTGATGAATTTTGGCAGAAACATACTCTCCAAACTACTTTTTGCCAATTTCAACCAAGGCAAGCCCACCCATGTGTAAGGAAAATCTGCTGAAAAGGGACCATTGTTAGAGAAATCTGGATCCATATGGGTGGCACATACCTGTACCCTGAACATGGTGTATCCCCCCTCCCCCAGGGGGAATGGGTGTTTATAATGGGTGTTTATAAGGATAAGCTTGCCAGAAACTTGAATCAGAGCTCAAACAAAATTTTGAGAAATATCTGGTTGATTTCACATTTAATTATCTCAAGAGGCAGAGGTATATTTTCATATGGTTAATCTTGTTTATTTCGAATCACACAGTACTTCCATACTTTCTATCATTGCAAATCAGCACCCCTTCACATTCCTCTTCATGGAAAAGTTTGTATTTGTTTCTCTTCCACACTCCACACTGTATCATCAAATCAATCATCAAAGGATAACAAAAATGCTTCAAGATAATTGTTCGGTAATCTCGATCACTCATTTACAAAATAAGACAACAGTCGTAACTAAGTTTATATTTTCTCTTGTCACGAAAGGTCAACAAATCTGCTGTATTTTTCAGTTTTCCCGCCTTGCCAGTATCACGTGAACAAGTAGCCTCGTATCTAATCAATGATTACGCAATGCTGCGCGCGCATAAAAAACATTTCTGCACCTTGCTAAGGCTATACCAAAGTTTCTGTTGGTCTCTCCTTGGGGAGAGCCAGCTTAAAAAAGAAGATATGACGAGATCAAAAATTGAAAATTGACAGATTTTGGTATAGTCTTTAGCAACGTAGATACATTTGCTATACATTTATCATGTTATAAGAAGTTAAAAGAAAGATTAATGGAGAAAGATGAGACAGAAGATTAATTTACCTAGGTTTATATTTGCTGGTGCTACAAGAAACGCTCTGATGCATGAATGAATTTTAGCGTTGATTCCAAAATTTGTCTTTTTTGGTTATGAGAAAATCTTTTATCACCATACAAAATTATTTGCACAAGGGTTTGCTTTGTCTATTATTTGCAAATACTGCATATTTTCTAATTTAAAGAACTTATGCCCTATTCACAGTGGCAAATTCAGCCAGCTTAAATTAAACCAGATTATCCAATGTTGCGTTCTTATTGGCCAATCCAACAACCTGGTTTCATTTGATTGGTTGAAATTCAACCTGATTTAGATAATGCTAGCTTGACTCCCGGGGGGGGGGGGTACTTAACTGAGGAAGTGACGGGGTGTGCAGAAAACCTCTCCACACCCTGCACCCTGTCGCATAAAAAATAGGCCAAAAGTATACCCTGTCGCATAAACATTTTGCCTCTCAAATACAGTGTAGAACGCAATTTTTGCTTGTGATACCCTGTCGCATAATTTTTTTTACCTATTATAACACCCTGTCGCATAATTTTCGTTAGAAAAGGACACCCTGTCGTATAATTTTTACCACAAAAGGACACCCTGTTAAGAGGCACATCCCGTCAGGTCAAGTATGGGAGTACCCCCCCCCTCCGGGGTTTGACTGCATCCATGTGTATGGGGTAGTAGCTTCAGTTAGAATAAATCTTTGCTAGGTTATAGAGCTTCTGGAAATGTCTCATTTTTCATTTCATTTCATTTGCAAGGTGAAATGTTTGTAAGGTGTTTGATGAACAAATAGACGTACCTGCTAAATCTACGAGGTTGATGATGCTAGTTTTCTTTGTCTCTTGTCCCATATCATTTTTAGAAATCTGGTCAAACTGAATGGTAACGACAGTATGAGCACGGGAGCTCGTTGCATTCATCTGAGTTGATGCCACTGTTCTGTTTGCCGTACCTGGAGAAGAAGAAAACACGGTATTTAACAAACGTTCTTGTTTGAAGATTCAGTTCAAAAAGGGTGTAATTTGAAACGATCATAATCGATCCTCGAGGTAGCTTTTCCACGCAGAGTTTTTGGGCTTTTTAAGTCGGCAATATAAACTCCGCTGACTCTCCAGACAATGCGAGTGCTTGCATAACATTCCCTTGCTACGAACTGTTTCAAGGAAGGCAATCTAGCTTAAAAATCACCCAATTCTATTCAATGCTATCGATTCTCGTTCGATGTATTCTGTTTTGTGCAATTTACATTCCCACAAATATGACTTGGGCCCGTTTACACGAGATGAAAAGGTACGGATTCGATGGGTCCATACTTTTTGGGTTCGATTATTGTCGCCTTTTTCACGGGAATATCCAACAATATCTGCGTTTATACGGGAACGCATCCAGTTCGGAACCATCATGTAGAGCACACACGCAGACAAGAAATAACAAATTGGTCCCTAAGTACAAAGCGTAGGCGTAAACAAAGGCGTTTCACTATCGTACCCATTTGGATCCGTTCTCAACCGTTTACACGGCGCCGATACGGGTACGGATCCAAATGAATACGCCCTTGTAGCGTGCCCAAAAAGGTACAGATCCAAGCGTACCCGTATAAATGTAAAGCATGTCGTCACTTTTTTGGAAATGGATCCGTTCCCGTGTAAACGGGGTCTTACTCTCAAAACCATTAATCAATAGCTCCAATAACAATAAGCATAAAATGTAGCAAACATCGAATGTTCGTTTGTCTGTGCGCTCCCACAGTCAAATACGCCCAAACACATCGGCGAATGCCAAAAGGTATGTTCATAATTCATTTGTTTTGAGACCAGAAAATCGATCAAATTTTGTGAACTGCACAGCTAATATGGGTTCTTTCAGAAATCTCCTTTTCCTGTTAAAATCCTTCTTACGTCACTTGATAGCTACTAGGCAGATTACTGACTTCCAGAAATTGACATCAACAGTCATCTTTACCTTCTTCCGTTCGTTTTTCAATTTCCTTGTAGCTACCAACAGCAACAAATTTCAATCCTTGTACGTAGAAGGCACCGATCTTCGGATTTTGTCGAACCTGGAACAAAAGATCAAAGTTTTAATGCATAGTTTCTTAAAAATAACTTTCGATATAGCAGACAATTTCTTACCACCTCTTAGGATACAGAGTGGTGTCATGGCTTGCATGTGTGGAGAGGTTAACTTGACAAAGGCCTGGACACAATTTTGTCAAAGCCTCTTCGCTTCTTCGACACATTGATAAAATCTTACCAAATTATGCGAACTGATCGGGTGGCTCTTGGAGAGCGGCTTTGCGGGTGGGTGGTACACATTTCCTAATTCACCCGGTAATTTTTTCTTCTTTCTAAGCTAACTGCCGCGGGGTTTTAATAGTCGATTTCTCCCCGTGGTATTATCGTCCTTGTAGTGTATTGTAGAGTAACTAGTAGGTAGCGTAATAAGTAACTTGTCTTGCAAAATTTTTAATGGAATACCAAAAAAAAGAGGTTAGCAAGTAACCACTGCCCCCACCCCAAATGTCCCAAGAGCTCCAATGAAAGAGGGGTTCAGAGAGTGGAAGGGGCCTAAGGTCTACAAAAGGGATGGGAACGCTGGAGGCCTGAGGCACAATTTCATGATAAAGAACAATGGCGAAAGAACTAAAAATTGGTAAAAATAGTATAAATTTAAAAAAAGAAGTATAGAACAAATAGCATTTTGAAACATACCTGCAGGTCCCAACAACAACTAAGCGTTCAAGCACCTCCACAGAAAATGAAAGTCGTACCTGGGTGGCAACGGAGTGCCACTTTTTATTTAAAGAGGCCGCCAGGAAGGAGTATAAGTGAACGTCACGGAAATGACAAATCGAGAAAAAGAGGCCACAACTAAATTACAGGCAAAAACAATGCAGGGTCAAAATGGTTATTAAACTCGAGAATTCCAGCATGGTAAAAACATAAGAACCAGAGAGTTTTGCGACTCAAAGCTCAATTACATTAGATGAAGTTAGATAAAAAAACAGTCTGAATTGAGATGGCCTGCTTGTACTAGTGAATGAGAGGGGAAATGACAGAAAATGACATTTTTCAAACCGCCAAAGAAACAGGTACGTCAAACATCAACAAAACCAAAACAAACTTCAAGTCGACCAAGATAAGCATAGAAAATATGTGAGAGATTAGGAAAAACGAATTTAAACATTCTTGCTTTGTAACAGTACACTTTGAATAAATTTTCGAAAGATAAAGACAAAAGGTTATCACCACTAACTCAATCAAATGTTAGCTACAAGACAGCTAAAATCTTTAATTTTGTTATAACCCACTCTAAAGGAAAAGGACACCAGGGGCGCTGTATTTGTCACCAAAACAAAGCTACGACGTTTTCCTAGGCCCACACATAAATTTGATTTGTTACGCGGGATATTCTCGTTGAAACTCATGCCAAATTTCTAAATTAAACCAAAATGCCTTCAGGTATATCCGGTGGCGGGTTGGGAATACAAAAGCAGTTGGTTGGGAGGAAACAAGAGCTTGCATTCTTGGAGAGAAACCGTGACACCATGATAGATCTTGCGCAATCTAATTCACTGCCTCAGTAATATTCATACGATAAAAGTCTGGACTACTGGCAGGGAAATGTCTTCTCTTTATACGATATAGTTTCACTTTGAATATCGGATTGGGGCTCTGTTGCCAGTGAAACTCTTCACTGCGCAATTCGGAGGATTCAGCATTGTTTCACACCACAGTATTTCATTTTCCTACTTCTATGTTTTATACCAACTGCACAAGGCGCCAAATGAATGCGAGGCTCCTGAAATTGACAATGAGGCTCCGTATTGAGTTGATACAACATTCGAGCGTTTGCATGATATCAGATCTTTCAATATCGGATTTGAAAGCGCAAAAACGGTAGGAAGCATATCAGATCGGTGAATTTGGGCAAACGGAATGCTGATCTGATATGGAATAAAATCCCATACGGTATCGTGAAAACGGGGCATTTTTGCTGTGTTTTACTATGATATCTTGAGTCCAAGTTGCAGAGAGGAGCAGGCCACTAAAATGAAGTGAAAAGATAAAAGTCAAGTAGTGCTCATGTAGTATATCTAGAAAACTTACCTGCAAACCTCCTTTCGGGTTGTCCTTTGTGAGTAAATCTCGGACCTGTTCGTTGTAGATTTCCAACATACTGAAGGTGACTTGATATTTCTGAAAAACAACAAGAATTGGAACAAAATAAACAATCGCCAAAAATCAGCAAAGGGCTCAAATCTTCAAAAAAGGTGGGTGCAAAATTCTAACACATTTTGCTTTGAATCAAATGGCTTGAAAGGAATTTATGGTACTTTGCTATAAGCCGCGGAAATATTTCGATATATTTGATTTGTTTCAAAATGGCGGCAATTTAATCATTTTTGAAAAAATTCATGGAAAATTTTAAACAATTCTAATCATCTTAAATCTTAAACCAATAGAGGAAACATTATATAACCTTCAAGAAAAAAATCATAGTTTATGAAGATCTACAATATGGTGGCAAGCAGAAATCTGTAGCTTTTCTGGTTTAGGATTTAGAAATTTGATGACGTCAGCCTCAAACTTAATAAATGGCGCCATTTTGTAGCAAATCAATATATTAATAAATTTCCACGGCAGATTTACAGCAAAAAACCCTGAGTTCCTTCCAAGCCATCTATTTCAAAGCGATTTGAGCCCCATGCTCTAAAAAACCGTGAAGCCAATGCATTGACATGCAGGCAACGCAAAGGCACTCATATGCATCACTTCGTTTCATACCATTGTGAAGATTATGAAAACAGAGAAGCAATTTGGAAAAATATAAACAAAGCTATTGTTGCAATAGACGATTCAGCAAAAGATGGCTTCGGGGGGCATTTGATCAAGATGCATTATGGAATCAACAACAGTGATTCTATAGAAATTCGATCATTAAACGCAAGGTATCCTGGTCAAATGCCCTCCGACGCCATCTTTTCCGGAATCGTCTGTTCAACCATACGCGAAAGAAGAAGGAGAATGCCAGTCCATTTATCGACGAACTGATCATTCTATGGCCTTCAAGAAAGTCTTTAAAGATGATATAATTTATCTGATGAACAGTTAGAAAACTATATGCCTGCCTAAGGCTCCATTGTATTTGATCTACTAAGTAAAACAGAACTTACAATCGAGCCATCTCCTCGTTCTATGATCTTGAACAACTCATCACATGTGATTGGGACGATTCCCCTGAAAAAGAAACACATCAAGAAATTTAAGGAAAACTGAGAGATTCAAAAAACTCTTTCAAAGGGTTTGTGCATGGTTATAAGCTTGCGTTTGCAAAGAGCAAAAAATCTAGAAAGTCGCTGTATTACAAATGGATGTCCCACGTCTGCTGTCAACAATTGATAGCCAAAGAAACAATGCTGTGTCTGAGTGTTTTCTCTGTTCTTTTTATAGACAAGCCTATATACCATTGCAGACTCCCCTTAATGCTGAAATTGCCTTCACGTTAAGGTCAAATCAATCTTAGCCTTGGGAAAATTCTGAAGTTTTGTGAGTTACTTGCTACAAAATTAATCATAAAATTTTATCACGTCCAAAGTACCTTTTAAAACTTAAATGACATTTCACCCATCAAAGATTTCTTTAAAATTCATTTTTCATGATCCCAAGAAAGCGAGGCATCACAATCGTTCATCACACCTTAACAAGGACAGACAATGTTACAATAGGACTCGCTACTTCTTTTTGACACCTAGATACAAAGCAATTTATGATTGCAGACAAAGGGAATTCCATACTCGGTTGGTCAAGACATAAAAAAAACAAAGGAAGCCGCAAAAATTGCCCTGAAACCCGGGTCGCTAGCTCGCTCGTTGTGCATTCCAGAAATGGTTTTAAAGAGCAAATATTAGCACATATCGAAAGAAGAAGGATATATCTAAACTTCTGCCTCGGGCATTTTATTTTTTTCGGACAGAAGCTGAGCAGTAAGTGTTTTAATTACACATAAAAAGTACGAGAATTGAATCCCCTCCCAATTGGCTTCTGCACAAAATAAATCACAAATTTGTCTGCAATCACAAATTGCTTTGTATCTAGCTGTCAATAAAAAGTAGCGAGTCCTATTGTAACATTATCTGTCCTTGCTTCACACCTTTCCTAATCTGACATACAATATGAAACAGGCTCAAGTATTAACCCGTAAAAACTGTGTATATGTGCCATTTCGTAATTGTGTATTTAGTTGTATTTTAGGTCTATTGTCTTCATGTATAGGCCACAGGGTACCCATGATCTTTTGCTCCCCTTAGTATCGTTCTCGTAGTCTTGCATAGAAGTTCGTATGTAGTGTCCTAGGTAATTCGTTATTGTAAACATTTTACAGTAAATTTATATAAATAAAGCGAGGTCTGCGCTACAAAATTTCTTGAGTGTTTCCAGTAGTAAGGACTAACATAGCTTTATAATATGGTAAGCGATAACAAAAGGTTTAGGATTTTCCAACCTCGTACCCAGTGACAAAGAAGGTTTTCCGTAAAGTGCAACGCCTACATTGAGGTCTAGCCTCCTATCAACAACAACAGATACCCTTGGGAACGAGGTTTAGGTTTTTCAATAAAATCTTTTTGAGGAACTATTGCATGGAAAAGAGAGTTCCCGGCATAGGCTACAGCCTTAGAAATGTAGTCATATTATTAAAAAAAATAAAGTAAGAATTGTACTTGTTTGCTCCATAACCAACCATAGAATAGGATTTTCCTGATCCCGTTTGTCCATAAGCAAATAATGAACAGTTGAAACCTAGAACAAGAAGGAGATTGCTAGTCCAACAAGGCCAGATTTTGTAATACAATAGCAGCATTTGATTGACACCTCAATTCAATTCAAAGCGATTAGCGACTGCAGCCAAAGGAAATTCTCTCAACCAGTCATTCAAAATAAACAAAGCCGCCCAAAACTAGCAGGGCAAACTCTCGCCTTGTGCAAGCGAAAGGTGGTTTTTAAGAGAAGCTACGTGTTTATAACGGAACAAGAAGGGTAAATATAAAGTTATGTCTGGCGTATTTGGTGTATGTGATTCAGGAGCTGTTTTGTATTACCTTTAAATGCATCCGCAAATCCTCTGGCCATATTTTTGCTCATGATACTCCTATTTTAGGCATTCAGTGTCAATCTACGTTGATTTTTAGCTTATTTTAACATAAAGTTGATTCTCTCCAAATTTAACCCATTTCAAGCAAGAGATTTGATCATCAAGCTGCTAAAAAGGAAACTGCTTCTAACTTTTCAAAAAGAGTTCGAAACTTGTCTGCTTGAAAGCATTTTTCTAAAACATTTCTGTCCATAACATATGGATGCTAATTTGGGTACAATTTACATCACCAGAAGCAGAAACTACAATCTTGGCCAAAATACTTGAGAGAAGTTACACAATTGCCCAGAGACGTAGGAACCGGGGGGGGCACTGGGGGCACGTGCCCCCCCCAAGATTTTGGAATAAACAAAGAAGTGCCCTTTTTATTTCCAGGAAGTGCCCCTTTAGCTTAATGAAAAAAGAGCCCTTTAAGTGTCGTGCCCCTCGAAGTTTGAGAGGCTTCCTACGTCCCTGCAATTGCCCTACTTCAGTCTTTATTTACGTGCCCCCCGCTCAATGTTGCTCGAATTATATACCATCTAACCTTGGAAATATTGACTTAGGGGGGGGGAGGAGGGATCAGAAGGCCTTAAGATACGTTTTTGACGAAAACAATTAAATTTGCATATATCCTAATTTTTTGACCAGTACAGTAAGAACCCGCAAAATAAAAACCAGTTTTTTCAAAACAGCCTGTTTAGTTTCCTATTAAAAGGTCATTAATCTTGAAACAGGCTGAAAGGTTTCTTATCACTTAGTTAAGAAACCCTCAGTTATTTTAACTTGAAGCTTTAAAGAAAACCCAGAGCAAATACTATCAAAAAGTAGCTTCTTGTTACCTAGCATTCGCTCGAAATTTACTCAACCTTAGCCTACATGCCAAGTATATACGTAGATTGAGATGCTTCTGATGAAGTCTTTTAAGATTTTTGGCACCTGATTTTAACAAAGATTGTTAGATATGAGTTTACTTGGGATCCTCCTGTAAGAAACCTTCCTAAATCAGGCTAAGAAGTTTCTTATAGGAGGGCACCATTTCTCAAAAAAATCATCCTGAGGTTTCTTCTAAAGTGGTTTCTATTTTGCGGGTTCTTACTGTTTTGTAGTTCAGTAACACAATTGTCCAACTTGACCAGGATTTTAGTCCAGTAACCCAACTATCCAACAAGGTTTAACCAGTCAGTTAATAAATCAAATTAAGAAAATAGATAACTGATCTTCCCCATGCTATGCAATCATTTGGCAAATAGTATCTGATATGAGGAAATATGTACCTGCAACTGCATTGTCCAAAACACCTTGTCCTAAATCATTGAAGACACTTCGCTGATCAGCATATCTTGGGTTTTCTGCAATCAGCAAACCATTTTCATTTTCGCTCATTCCATCATGAGACCTGAACAAAGAAAAGAGAAACTTTTATGTGAACAAATACCTCGAGGATTTCTTGGGCTGCTTTTCCACTAGCCTGGGTTAAAACAAAAATGAGTTAAAATAATCCGTTTTCGAAGTGAGTCAATGGAAACGCTAGTTTTAGCATGGGCTCGTTTTCCCTGGGGGAGGGGGGTATTTCACATATTTTGGGTACGGGGACGTGCCATCGGGAAGCGTATCGATTTTCGCGATTTTGGTATAAGGAACGGTGTCGATTTTCGTGATTTTGGTATGAGGAACGGTATCGACTTTCGCAATGTTGGTATCAGTATAAGTTTGGATATACATTTTCGGAAAATTGGTATAAGGTCGGGTGTACTTTTTCGGAAAATTGGTAGAAGGAACGGGTATGTTTTTGAAGCTTCGATGGCACGTCCCCGACCAAAACCTGGTCAAGTACCCCCGGGGTGACTTAAGTTCTATGGTATGGGGTTGTGCCATTTAAAACCCAACAGTACCATCCATAAATCAAAAACATTACTGAAAAGCATGCCCATAAATCTGGGAAAAGCCAAAAAATTATACCGATAAATCTGAAGAAAATGAGGAAGCATACCCTTAAAATGATCTTTTACCAAAAGCATACCTATAAATCCGGATTCTATCATAAAAAGGTACCCCAAAAAAACGGCACAACACAACCTCGTACCATGGAATACTTGAGTAGCCCCCCCCCGGGTTCTAAACTTATTCGCTTACTAACTGGGTTAGTGGGAACGCATTAAATGGAAAACTTTCCTTTCAACCGGGGGGGGGGGCTATTAGAAAGGCAGTCTTAGATTGCCAAACCCTCCAACATATTTACAACATCCTTACTCTGTCATTTGTCTTCAACGTTGCGTAGCCCATTGTCGGTTATGTTCATGATACGACGAAAAAATAATAATCATAGGACCAATCATGTAAGTATCCATCAATCAACTGATTTATCAATCGATCACCCAATCATCCAATCACCCAATCAATCAATCAATTACGAAATCATTCATATACAGGGTGTCCCAAAAAAATTGTGCCCCGTTTGCCTGAAGATTGTGACAAAATGGCAGAAGATTCTCGCCAAACTTTTATATGATGCTGCCCTTCAGATGTTTCAATAACGTTTGCTGCCATCCCCGTAAAAATCCGTTGAAAAATGATGGAGCTATGACCTTCAGAAGGCCAAATTTGCCTGATGACTGAAACCAGCGGTTGGCCATTTTGTCTTACTATTTTCAGTGATAAATAGTTTCATGTGAAGTAAGAAATAGTTTTTGTGAGGTAATAAATGGTTGAACTCTCTGATGATGATCGGGATTCTCACGAGAGCTATGACATTGGAGGCTGCTGTTTCATTTCATCCATGAAGCTATTGTGATCGTTGCACAATAGTAAGACAAAATGGCCGACCGCTGGTTTCAGTCAACAGGCAAATTTGGCCTTCTCAAGGTCATAGCTCCATCATTTTTCAATGGATTTTTACGGGGATGGTTGCAAACTTTAATTGAATATCTGAAGAGCATTATCATGCAAAAGTTTGGCGAAAATCTTTTGCCGTTTTGTTGCAATCTTCAGGCAAACGGGGCACATTTTTTTGGGACACCCTGCAGTAGGTGCACCAAAGACTTAAGAGACGTTGTCATCCAGGCTCCTACAGGCACGCTGCAATTTTCAGACTGTCTGAAAATCAGATTTGGCCTTAATGCAGCAAGGACAGATTTTATAATACAATAGCATCAGTTGCTTTTGATTGACACCTCAATTCAAAGCGATTAGCGACTGCAGACAAAGGAAATTCTCTCAATCAGTTATTCAAAACAAAAGAAGCCGCAAAAGTTTCCAAGAAACCAGTAGGGCAAACTCTTGCCTTGTGCATGCGAAAGGTGGTTTTTAAGAGAAGTTATGTGCTTATAACAGAAGAAGAAGGGTAAATCTAAAGTTCTGCCTGGCGGATTTTGTTTATTTGATTCAGAAGCCAAGCAAAAGGTATTACAATTCTCGCATATTTAAGGCTTAAATGAAACAATTACCACATAGCTCCTGAATCAAATAAAAAAAATCCGCCTGACAGAACTTTAGATTTACCCTTCTTTTCTTCTTTCATTTTAAAAGCACATAACTCATCTTAAAAACCACATTTCGCTTCGTTTGCACAAGGCGAGAGTTTGCGTACTAGTTTCGGAGAAACTTTTGCGGCTTTGTTTGTTTTTAATTACTGGTTGAGAGAATGTCCTTTGTCTGCAACCGCCAATCGCTTTGAATTGAGGTGTCAATCAAAAGCAACTGATGCTATTGTATTACAAAACCTGCCTTCTCGTTCCTTAGCGGAGGATAGAGCCCACACAGCAGTAGTTGAACAGATGGAAAAGTTTGACTTCAGTTGACTATTTTATCAGCTCAACAACTGTAGTGCCGATCGATATTGTCTGCTTAGGCCAAATTTGATTTTCAGACAGCCTGAAATTGCAGCATGCTCGCAAAGGACCCTGGGTGATAACGGCTCCTTAAAGTAAGATCAAGATCAAGGGTCCTTTCCGAGATTGTTGCTGTTATAATACTAAATATTGTCATTCTCGTTTATTCACCATAACTTGAATTCAAAATTAGAAGCCCTGTCGGTTAAATGCAAGAAAGTACGGCAATAAAAATAAAGTCAATTAAATAATGGTTTCTGTGGTTTGTGAGGTTAACATAAAAAATTAATCACCTTAAAACAGTATGCAGAGCAAAACATTGAATAAACTAATAGAATTTCAAACTTTTTTTGTTTGAGAACTTGATATTTATTTTAAGCAAAGGTTAGAATTGATGTTTGAAACGAGGTCACAACTGTGTATTTGCTTTGCATCTTGATATGAAAGATCATTTTATGTCTGGGTCATGACGTTTTGGAAGTAAGCTTCCCTTCCAATAGCGGTTGCATAAATTTGGGGGTGCCTCAGCATGAAAATAGACTTGCTCCAAGTCTATTCAGTGGACCATTAGCTTACGCCCCCGCAGAAATTATATTCTTTTATTGCTGATGGTCCACTGAATAGACTTGGAGCAAGTCTAGCATGAAAAGACCATAATAGCCTGAACAATGGGCAATTCTGCAACAAATACGCCTGACGATATTAAGAGGTTAAGGGGCTATGGGTTTTGGGGAAAATCGCCACTGTGAAACAATGAGACGAGAGATTATTGGGCCTGTAAATCGAATCAACGATTTTTGGAATGAGGAAGTTTCTTGGAGGGTCTTTGACGTAAGATTCAATGAGCAGAACTTGAATAAATCTTGCGGATGCCTGCACATGACAGGGGTAGGACGGACGGAACTTTGAGCAAGGGCTATTTATTTGACATTCTTCTATCCTCTATCGGATTTCGTTAAAATATTTTACTTTAGGACAGTAGAGTGAGAAAAAGGTCGGGCATGGACAGTAATGTGAAGTGAGCAACGAGAATGGTCTGGAAAAGGTTTTCCCCACATTCGACAGAACCTTGCAACAAAGTATAATTCTCAATAGAAAAAATCGGCTAAGGTTCGTTCACATCTGCTGCAGGCCAAGGCCTCAAGGGGTCAATCTCATGATAAAATATCTTTTGAAATCTTAACATATTTTGCCCCATGATGAATGTAAAAAGTAGTTTAACACTGAAATCACTTGAAAAGGGTAAACACACGTAAGCCGATTTTGTCTGTAGACGACCATTTTTTCAGAATTTTTGTATCCCACTTTATTCTCCCAAGACAGTACCTCGAGTTCCTTATGTCGGAAAAGTTAAAAAATACGATTTTTTCACACTTTTTCGAGATTTTTGAAATGAACTTTTCACCTCATAATTCGAAATGAAAGACCAAATTTGGCAGGGGCAATTTTTCAAAAGAGCTTAGCTGTTCATCAAAGCATTTTGAAGTTAGTTGTCAATATATACTCATATATACTCAGTACATACAGTATGAAGTTCAGCTGATTAAACATGGACAATTTTATATCCATCTGCTTCATGGTGGAGTGATGAAAAGAGATATAATATTGTCACTTACCAATATGAGAAATCAAATGAAAACTGAAAGGCAAAATTGTGTAAGAAATTAGAATTCTGTCAGTGATGCAATGCTGATTCACACAAACATATAACAGCCAAAAGCCTTCAAAATTGCTTTATACTGCGGTGGGGATACATACAGTGTTTGGTGATTGATACATACAGGACATTTGATGTTTAATTTCTAAGGGCCATTTAGGAGTCAATCGGGGCATTTTGACTGATTTCTGCACTTGAGTTTGCAGACTAATGACCTTTATAACTGATCTTGGAAAAAGTAAGCCATAATTAATTTCTTACTGTAGTTTGAAATTATTAGCATGTGGGCCAAGGAGGCTGGGAGGGTAACATAACAGCCCCCAATGTTGGGAAAATTTTCAAAATCAGCCTTTTTGGACAAAAATCTGCCCTTAGTGGGGCAAAAATGTTGGTAAACATGCAATGAACATTTTAATCAGGCAGCAGCCTTGATTCTACTGTTTCTTCCAGTAGGCATTACATTTAGAAATTACAATGAATGAACATTATTACAATGAACATTAGAAATTAGAAATTACAATATGTACAGCTACAATTTATGAAGCAAAAATGAACCAAAAAGGCAATAAACACTGATGACTCAAAGTCACAAAAAACAATGTACAGTAGCTGGCTGTTTATAAGAAACCAAAGAAACAATAATCAAAGGATAAAGCCCTTTAAAGGCAATTCAAATATTGAAATCCTAAGTTCATAACCATTTGTAAATAACCATAGTTTTTTAAGAACACAAATAATTGAAAACAAGAGCAAATGTTTATTTTGAAGACAGAACTGTTTGCATTTTGTCAAAGAAAGGTGTTCAAGTCAACAGGTGGCTGTTAATAGCAACAAAAGAGAACAGAAATGATTTACAAAAAATCGATCCTTTCTTACCTCTTTTGGGGGTACATCTGAAATAAATTAGGAAATAAATTGTTAAGAATCTTAATACACTAGATTGTTGAAATAAATCTGTTTATGATGTTATGTTAGGGGATCATAAAAGAATGGAGACAGATAAACAATAAAAACAATACACAGTTCAAAACTTCCTGCCACAAGAAGTCCAGTCATATTAATGCTTATTTTTACTCTAAAGTCTACTTGAAAGTTCTTTTGTGTACTTACACTGAATGTTGAAGGATGTATTTTTTAGTTATCATGGAGAAGAAAGTGTTACTTGTTGTTTTCTATTTCCAGCAGAGCAGTAAGAAGTTTCTTTCAGCAAAAATTTGCATTTATAGACTAAATTTGCACCGTTTCTTACTGTATATACCCACAATTTAATTTAAAATCAGTTAAAGTTTCGTAAGTCACAATCTGATGAAGACACAAGTCAGAAAGGCATCAGTGTGCTATAAACACCTTGCCTTTTTGAATCCAAATTTCTTTATTTAGTTGCATATAGAATGGCAGAATTCAACTTGCAATTTTGAAATAAAAATAAATTTGAGCAACTAATGTGAAAAGTGGGCCTGAACACCCAAAGGAACTGTGATCATGTGACCCATGTGAGAAAGATCAATTATCACTCTCAACAAAGCACCTGCTGTTGGACAATACGTTTCATGTGATCAGTCTCATTTCACGTTAATCTTAGCCAATCAGATGCACCATCTAGAACCATGAGTCAGCAAATTCTGACAGATAGAGTACTTGCCATCTACTGAATTCTTAAAAGTGTAAGTGATGATCTTCTAATACAGAAGGGGTCAATTTAAAAGGCATGATTTCAACTCTAACTGAAAGGTTTACTTTCTATATTTTCAAAAATGAAAAAATTATTTGTACGTACTCGGTTGTTCTGGATCCTTTATAATCGTCATTTTTCCTTGCATGTCAATGACTAATTTTGCACCCCTATCCTTTTCCCTGAAAATTAATTTTGAATTGAAATTATCAAGCAACATATAAACAATTAAGAAATTTTTCAGGAAGAAAGTACAAATCAAACTCAGCACTTCACCATCAGAAGCTTTCCCCCCTAATCATCAAATTTTTCATCAGAGCAAAGGCATTAAATTTTTACTGCTATCCGGACTGCAACTTTGTGTGAAGGAACTATCATAGGCACAAAGAGGAATTTC
Source organism: Aurelia coerulea (assembly GCA_039566865.1). Lineage (NCBI taxonomy): Eukaryota > Metazoa > Cnidaria > Scyphozoa > Semaeostomeae > Ulmaridae > Aurelia > Aurelia coerulea. The sequence continues at coordinate 25,112,558 of CM076948.1, read as the reverse complement.
ATCTGTACAAATATGAAGCAAAAACATACCTTGAGTTAAAGGGACGAACCCTAACTGCTACGCGAACCCTGCAAGAAAATATAATATTGTCAAAACGATATTTATACAGTAATGGTTTGTGCAAAATATGGTAAAGGTAAAGGTGAAGTTGCGGGTTTTTAACCCCGGGATCACAGAAGTAGCTAAGCGCTAATCAAGTCCGTGATCCTTGTCATAACCCTCAAGTGATGGGGCTCTCCTGGGTATCAAACCCTGTCCACCTGACTGTTTTGGCTGCAAAGTCAGCGGATTACACCACAGCACCACAACACCATTGTGTGGGCATATTAAGGTAAAATGAGTATTGCAAATTTTGAATATCATACACAATCTGATGTTGCAAACAAGGTGCATCATGACATTAAATTTATCAATATTTGATATAATTGGGCAATTTGACGGATTAACACACAGTAAGTGGTTGATACTTTGTCACAAAATATTGTTGACCATTATCTCAAATCTTATGATTGGTCCAATAGTCAATTTCAGAATTGCTACAGTTCTGTAGGCCAGAGGAGATAATCCATTGCTTATGATTGAGGCTTGGCCATAAAATTTTGAGATTTTGGGCTTTGCGCACACCCACACCTGTACGAAAATACAAGGCCATGTAATAGCCATGTACAAGCCTTGTAGTTATGGCCTTGTAACCTTGTTATAGCCTGGAATAGCCTTGCTGTAACCTTGTAAATGGCTTGAAAAATGCTAATTAGCCTTGCAGAAGCCTTGTGGAAACCTTGTGTTAGACTGGTTGCAACTTGGAATCTTACTGATAGCCTTGTAATTTTCTTCCAAGGTTAGTACAAGGTCATAACAAGGTCATAATCCCCTCTACAAGGCTAAAACATGGCCTGTACAAGGCCAAGTTTAGACTTGTACACCAAAATTCAAGGCCCTATCTGCCATTATAAATATGGCAGAAACCCCCTCTGTCACACTATGTTTCCTCGTTGTTTAAAATGAATGGGCTATTGTTTTCTCTGGTATGCAAAAGCCATGCACTGCTCAGCAGATGCCGGACAGAAATCTACATTTGATTAATTAGAAAAAATTTCCGTTGTCCAAAAAGAATCCGAAAAAATTTCACAATGAAGTTCAAAATAATTCTGCATTACATTTTCAATGTACCCATATTTTATCCCTATTTGCAAAAGAACGATCGTCCGACTTTTGCTGACATGACATATCGACTCTTCACAAGGTTCAACTGAAGCGCAGGCGTCATACCCTAGTACCGGTTGTTTGTTAACAAATTTTATCACCAAACAAAATGATAAATTTTGAACGGGAAATAAATCAAATTTGCTGTTATACCCATTCCTCGACACGTCATATTACCTTTGGGATTGAAGTGAAAGTCAATCCCTGGTAAATACTTTCGATATTGGGGTAAAATGACTTGGAGTTTGAAGGTCGATCTCCGATTACTCAATGTCCGTAAAAGAGGCAAACGGGCCTATCTGAACCCCGGTCAAACAGGAAGTAGGTTGTGGCAGCTTTGCTCGATTTTCTCCCATTAAAATACACCGATTACATTATTCATTGACCAAACAGCATACTTACGATTCGTCCGGCATAGTTTCTTATTTTCTTTACCAATTATATCTTTATTTTGAAGCACAATTTTGCAGCGATTACATTTCAAGGTTGTCCGATCGCAAAATGGCCTGATGAGAGAGAGAATAGAAAATTGTTGCTATGGAAACATTAACATAATTATGCATCACGTGATACAATACGTTTGTTATTCCATTGAAGATTTTGTAAACAAGAAAACAGTTTGTTTTGGTCTGTATCTATGGGGGAAGTGTGATTTCTAAGCAAAATAAACACTTCAAATTTTGATTAGTCTTTGTGGATCTGTGGTTGTGATTTCGCCGATTTCGCAATCACTGCTATCAGATTTTGACAAATTTGAGCTGTTCGATTTGTCAAAATAGATCACAATATTTGATTACTCCAAATGTGAAACCAAGATAACCACTACGTGGGCGTTTAATGTCAAACAAAGGTCTGTACTCGGTTAAAGGCAAGGAAGGTTAGCTACCAGAGTAGGGCGCCTACCTGGAAATATTGTTAAAATTCTCGAGACAAAAATTCATCGACTTTCATTACTATTATAACGTACTTACTGTTGTTACTTCTAACGAAATTTGAGAATTTGAATTGACATGACAATAAACATTTGTTTCTCTGAATTTATGAAATAAAGCTGAAACAACTTCATCTTTTTAGTAAAAATTGGAGAAGCTACACAACGGATAATGGCGTCAAGGAACGTACGTAAAATAGCTAAAACTGAACAGTTTGGCAAAAATTGAGAAATTTTCAGTGGTACACAGAAAGAGTGTCCTTTGTTCGACGTTTGGTTAAATATTGAAAATTAATGAAAAAAGGTACAGATTTTAAATTGATTCTTGACACCAAAATCTCTATGTTTAACCTCTTGCTGATGTCAGAGCAAACAAATAGGACTTCAAAAGTAATTCAATTCTTGTAACCGTTGCCAAAATTTATTTAAGAATGCAAGGATCCAAAAACATGAAATGAAAACTTAAATGAAATGAGACGGGTCCATTCCAAATTGTGCTGAACAGGATTCCTCCAAGCCTCCATAACCATAACTTTGATTCAATGTTAGAGAAAGCTAATTTATCGAAAGTGCTTTTTAAATTCCATTTGATTTGGTTTGAATAAACGAGCTAGATGCTACTTTCACGAAATATGCAATTTCGGGGCGCCTGGTTTCAGCTTTCGCACAAACTTGAACTTCAAAAGCACGTAACTTCATGAATATTTAGCCGTTTTGCTAGCTTCTGGTGTCTAAAATTAATTCAAAATCTCAGCAATATGATTATCTCACCATTAAATCAGTTAACTATTTCATTATATTTTAACATTTAATCCAACGTCGAACAATTTTTTTGGAACATCCTGTGTAAAGTATCAATTCAGACTTTCGTCACGGCAAAAAGTATCGTTCAAAAGACTACATACTCATGAAAATCAAACTGCAAAAAGTTGTATTCCTCGTTAAAACCAACACTTACGATTTTGCGTTTTGGCGTCAAAAATAAATGTTTACAAATCTTTTGCCACATTTTAGGCCAAATGTCGCATGAAATCAGAAGTGGTAAAGTGGCCCTCCGTGAATGACAATGTGCACAAGCGATGTTGGGGAAATCAATTTACATCACGCAAACAAGGGCAGATTTTGTAATACAATGGCAACAGTTGCGTTTGATTGACACATCAATTCAAAGCGATTAGCGACTGCAGACAAAGGAATTTCTCTCAACCAGTAATTCAAAACAAACAAAGCCGCAAAATTTTCCCCGAAACTAGTAGGGAAAACTCAAAATCTTCAGAAGCCGAGCAGAAGGTATTGTAATTCTTGCGTATTTAGGGCTTAAAGGAAACGATCACAAAACAGCTCCTAAATCAAATAAACAAAATCCGCCAGGCAGAACTTTAGATTTACCCTTATTTTTTCGTTATAGGCACATAATTTCTCTTAAAAACCATCTTTCGCTTGCACAAGGCGAGAGTTTGCTGCTGGTTTCGGGGAAACGTTTGCGGCTTTGTTTGTTTTGAATTACTGGTTGAGAGAATTTCCTTTGTCTGCAGTCGCTAATCGCTTTGAATTGAGTTGTCAATCAAACGCAAATGTTGCTATTGTATTACAAAATCTGCCCTTGTTCATCATGCAAAAAATTTGCAATGTAGAAACCGTCTCTGAAGACGTTGATTTCTATTGTATGCGCTCTCCTCAAGGGCGGGCATGTCACAATGGGAACGATGGTCCTACCTATGTCCGAAAACCGGTAGTTCATGAGAAAATGTTGTACCACCTTTGTCCCAAAAGCTGGTTGTCTTTGATGGCAAATTTCCGCTGTTATTTTTCTTCAATTTGGAAGACAATTTTAGCATTATGTATCACTGACGATGTTTGTCCCAAAAACCGGTAGTTTCGACCAACTACTGTTTTCGAAACCAAGTGGTAATTATAGATATGAAAATACAAGTGTCCCAAAACCGGTTGCCAGGCAATGATAGGACCGCTTTGGTGAAAAATTAGAAATTCTGGCCTTTTTTCGGAAATTTGCCGGACAAAGGTAGAACCGCTTTAGTGAAAAATTGGAATTTCTGGTCCTTTTTCCGTAATTTGGCGGACAAAGGTAGAACAGCTTACGTGAAAATTTGAAATACTGGTCTTTTCTGCTTAAATTTGGCGGACAAAGGGAGAACCAGCTTACAGGTAAACTTCTGGATTTTAATTAGATAGGAGGTTAAAAAACTTGATTTTTGTGACAAACTGATGGAATAAGACGATTGATATTCAAATTTCACCTTTGTCCCAAAAACTGGTTGTTTTGGGCAGGAAAGTCGTACTATTTGATAAAAGAACTGGTTATTTTTTCCAGTTCCTCTGGACAAACATGGGGTCAAATATTTTACAGTACTTGCCCGCCCCTGCTCTCCTTTAGAAGCGCTCCACGAAAGACAGAATTCCTCAGTTTTATTTTATGAAACATGAATGTTTGGATTGTCTTGGATGTGCGGCAATCACTCAAAGCTTAAAATATTACGCAAAGCCTTTGGTGCCACGCTTTCTGTTAATTTCAAGATTACTTTTTCTGACCAGAAGCGATGCGACGTGGGTAGTGTGCAATTGCGAGAGTGCGCTTTACACGAAATTTTCAAAGCAAATATGATTCCAAAGGAATTATTAGATTTCCTAAAAAGTAAAACTTTTTAGATATTACTTTATGGAACAATCTGAATAGAAGCACATGCTCACTTGTTTCCTCACAAAGAACACTCACAAGAATTTCCTTGTCAAACTGAACTCGTTTGGCTGGGAATCGTTATGTCCACCAGTAGTTACTTGCAACTCAGGTTTTGTCAAAGTTCAGTAGTGCCAAGAGGGAGTATAACTGCCAGGGCCGTAGAAAGCAGCTTCTGATTGGGGGGGAGGATTGTTCCTAAAATGATAGAGAATAATACATCTAATTAATGCTTGTGACGTAGCACCATTGTTTTCAAAATTATTCAGGGGCGTGAATCCCCCTAGCCCCCTTTTCCTCTGGTAACTGCCAGGGGCCCATAACATATTTTTACCACTACTAGGTAAGTCACAACAACTAAAACGCTTGCAAGCCTGTCGAAGGGCATTTGACTTCTTCAAAAAGCGTACACGATTTTGTCAGAGCAAAAGGATTTTTGATGGATTTTTATAGAAATAAACGTAAGGAGTTTTGCCAAAGGTGTACGAGATGTTTGGAAGTGAAATGCTCCTCGAAGCCTGTGGTCTGCTAGCTGCTCGTCAGATTCCTTAAAACTGATTGTCAGTGCGTGGGTAACGAGTTAACTTGGATATAAAATTTAGTTACTTAAAACCGGTCACATCTGTCTCGAGTTACAAATGATTATACCGGGTGACCCAGAAAAAAGTGACCCAATGCAATCTGTTATAGAAAAACAATTAAGTGGCAGATTGAAATATTTCAAATGTTGTTCTGTCGCTAAAAGACCAGCCTACATTATGAGTATTTTTCGCAATTTTTTTGGGCAAGGAAAAGTTCCCGAATTAAGGATTTTGAGGAAAAGGGCAGGCTTGAAATTCTCAAAAAGTCGTCAAAAACAAGGGATCGATTTGAAGCCATTTCAGATCTTCAAAACAATGAGGAGCGTGTTTCACTCTGCCTGAGAATATTGTCAAGTACCTAGGGACTATAAAATTGCTCTAAAGACTTTATACTGGGTTACCTATTCCCAGGTTGAAATGTAACATGCTTCTCGTTGTTTTGAAGATTTCAAATGGCTGTAAATCGATCCCCTGTTTTTTACGACTTTTTGAGGATTTCAGGCATGCCTTTTTCCTCGAAATCCTTAATTTTGTAAACTTACCATGCCGAAAAAAATTCCGAAAAATACTCATAGCATAAGCTAGTCTTTTAGCGACAGAATAATGTTTGAAGCATTTCAATCGGCCACTTACTTGATTTTCTGTAACAGATTGCGTTGGGTCACTTTTTTCTGGGTCACCCGGTATAAAAGTGTTTTATCCCAGAATCCTTTCAGGCAATCAGTTCTATTCTATTCTATTCTATCAACTTCGGAATATCTTTAGGTCGTGTTTCAAGGATGCTGGACTGTTGGCAAACTTGATGAAGGATTTTAGGCCTGTTTTGCGATATTCTGAGATTGAACAATTCAATAAAAGCGCTTATATATAGGGAACAATACAAATAATTTAAACCAATTCAATTTTGTAATCTAAGTTGACATGTTACCTACACAATGGTAACCAGTTTTGGTGAATCTAAGCCATACGTAGCAAGCTACAGGCTTTGAAACGTACCCACTTATTTACGCACTCGCTACGTCAATTGAAAACATTGGGTTACGGCTAGGGTATGAAAACATTGGTTGCTCTACCGCTACATTATGTTTGTTTGTTTTCTTATAGTGGAAGGATACGTTGAATGGTTAGATACGAGAGCAGGTTTATGCACTCATTCATGACATCCATTGTAGGGTAAGACGGGGTAAAGTGAACTACGGGGTAAAGTGAACTACTCAGAACATTCGCGCTTCTCTCCAAAAGTAAACATGCAATGATAAAACGTGATTTATGCCCAATGCTTTGGTACATGTGCTCACAGAAAATGAAAACATTTTTGCAAAATAGTTCTTCCTGTTGTTGCAAAAAATCCCTTTACCCGAGGCAGTAGAAACAACTTCGGGAAATTATTGTTTATAGGTTTGGGCTCCTATCTTTGGTCTTAATTTTTTACCCTTGGACGAAATTCATTTCTACAATTGTTTTGATCAATTTAAAGCACATGCCATGTGTTTAATTTTTCCAAAAGAAAAGGGCCAAGAAAGACTTTTTTGTCAGCTAACATAATGTTTTAAAAAGATCTACCGTTCAGCCGATATTTTGCTTCGACCGGGGTAAAGTGAACTACCCATGATTTTTGATTTTCTCATATGAACATTAAATCAGATGAAGAAAACCTATTTCATCTCATTTGCTTCATAATTCTGCCTTCAGAGAATCATAATTTGCAGGACAATTTTTCGCTCTGATGACACAGAAATATATTCTGATACCAGCTCCCTGAAAAACCTCCACAAATTTGACATCCTAAGTTTGACCTTCATTAAAAAATGCGGTTACTGATATAAGAATTTCATTGGGATTTGATTAAGCAAGTATACCTATCGACATAGAAAGGATAAATGGCCATCACTGTGAAATTAGAATATTGATAATTGTCATAGATTTATAACTATTTTTGGTTTTATTTCTGGGTGGAGGTTTCAGGGCAAAGTGAACTACTTTGAAAATAGTGTTTCTCTTTGTGGTGATTTGGTATTTATATGTAATATAGTATTTTCCAAGTATATTCCCATTATTGTTCATCGAATTATATTCAGGTCTTGCAATCTGACTCGAATTTGTGACTTTAACAATAGCTTTTGGTTGATATTTCATCTGCAAAGATCGTTCTCAACATAGGTCACAATTTAATTTTTTTTTTAATATCATTCTTGTGAAATTTTTGGTTGGCATGCGAAGAACTCCTTAGAGTTTCGAAATAAATCATGTTTTCGGGTATTACCAGCATCATTTTGGTTTTATCGAACAATTGCTGAGTAGTTCACTTTACCCCGGTCTGGGGTAAAGTGAACTAGGCAGAGCGGTCGCCAAAAAAAGCTCTGTTGTGAGACAATGGAAAAGGATTTAAAAAATATTTTTGCTGGATAAACTGACCCAAAGACATAATGTCAAAACAACGTTAAAAAGTTTGCCCTCAGCTACAATTTTTTAGGATATCCTTGAAAAACCTTCAAAACAGTTCACTTTACCCCGTCTTACCCTATATTATATATGTGGTTTCGTTTTCACGAGTCCAGCATCGCACTGTCGTGACCTATTGTCAGCCATCTGAATGGGGAATGTAAGGGCGTATGACGCGGCAATGTTTGCTGGTAAATCTAACTCAAGTGTGGCTTATGATTCCTGGAGAATTCAAGAATATACTAGTATCTATATTCAAATGGGCACAAGACCAAATTAATGCCTGTTTTCATTGTCGAGTGGTTCGGACCAATTCAACGGTACACTACATACTCGTATCTACATTCATATTTATTCATCGAAGTGTACATGTCAGTTGAAAGGGGGAATTAAGGGCTCGTGACGCGTCAATCAATGTTGTTGGTAACTCTAAACCTAAATATGGCTTATGATTCCTGGGTGGGGAATGCGAGATTATACTGGTATTTATACTCACTATCATTCATTCCTTGAAAGTCAGAAATTAGATTCTGTGCAACAATTTTGTCACATAATTTTGCCATATATTCTGACAGCTTGAACACATTGTTTTTGATAAAAAAATTACTGTTCGTGAAATCAGCGAAAACTGTACAGTATACTGGTAATGGTATAGGATAAATAATGGTATAGGATGAAAAAACTAGTATGAGTCTCTGTCGAGTTAGATTACATTTTATCATTTCTCTCCATTTACAAGCAAATACTACGCAAGTTATTTGTATAATAAGTCACTCGAGAACCTCTAGCTAGCTACAAGTACCTCTGCGGATAATTAGGCCTTTGAAACGCTAGAATCTTCATTCGAAAGAATTCTTCAAACTCTGAAATTCGTCCTTAATGCGACCTCCAGAATCTTTCTACGCACCCATGAATATTCTGTTCCCCTAATGCAGATATGTGAAAGCGTATCATCAAACTTGCTTTAAAACATTACCAAATCCTTCCTTCTTATTGTTTATAAAAATGTTCACTCCAGTTACATAGAAAGGGCGTGAAATAATTCATTTCGACAAAATTTCAGTCTCGTCCATTTTGTATCAAAATACATCATTCACTCTGCGTAAAAAAAGAGACATTTTTTACAAAAGTTTGCCAATATTTCCCTTCTTATTTCATGTTAAATAAACCGGGTGAGCCAGAAAAAAGTTCCCACTTTCGAAAATTCGTAGCACCACAAGTACTTCATGGATTTGAATGCTTCAAATTCTAGTTAAAAGCCAAAAGATCTAAGCGTTTTTGTGATTTTTCTCGTCTTCTTACGAGCACTGCAAATATAGGTAATTTAAATTTTACAAAAATTTCATTGTTGCAAAATGACTGAAAAAGGGCCTAAAACACTTGATCCAATCGTTAGGACTCTCATTTGGGGCGACGCCGCTCTAGCTAATGTTTGGGTCGTAACTTGGAAAGCTTATGTGAAAAGCCTTCTATCTTTAAGAAGGCAATAAATCTCCTTTTTTTGGAGGCACCATGAACTTCTTTCCGTCGCATAATAGCCACACTATAAAAATTTCGTTTGCTAAAGGTAACTAATACGACGAGAAACTCTAACAAACCACAAACATAAGTTATACAAGAATTAAAATGTATGCACTGTTTGAAAAGAAAAGATCAGGGTTTGAATTCAACTGAACATATACCGGGTGTCCCAAAAAAGTATGGGACAGATTTGATTGGCTCCAGCGATGTAAATTTTGCTTTAATGAGCGGCTAATCACTCTTAAAATGTTCCTCGATAGTTCACTTAAGTATAGATAAAAAAGTATACAGGTTTGGTTGTGTCCAGCGATGTGAATTTAGCTTTAATCAGTGGTTAATCACTTCCAAAATGTTCCTTTATAGTTAACTTGAACACAGGTAACTCGTTTGTTGGTACTGGTGCTTTGATAGCAGACATATTAATCTTGGAAGCTCAAATTTGCATCCACCTTCAAACCAGAGCTTTGGCCTTTTGGCCGAAACGAATTCTTGAGACACAGCGATCAATGATAACCTTGATAAAATTTGAACCATGTTAGGTCCTATTATGTAGAAGTCATCCCCCCCCCCCAACGCTATGGTTTGCAGGTGGGTACAAATTTGAGCTTTCAAGATTAACATTTCTGCTTTCAAAGCACCAACACCAACAAAAGAGGTATTCAAGTGCAAGTTAACTATCAAAGAACATTTGAGAGTGACCAGCCATAGATTAAAGGGAATCGACATAGTTAAAAGCTGGCCCGGGCCAGGTCAAAAATACATTCTATTATACTCGACCACTTTGACGCATCCGGTCTCATTGTGTAGCTGAAGAAACGATGGGTTTGTGGGCGTTTCTTCAGCCTATTTATAGCGGCTACGAGATATAGCTATGTCTATTCCCTTTAAAGCTAAATAAACATTGCTGGACCCAACCAAATCTATATACTTTTTTTGGGGACACCCGATACAATTTTTCAAATTAACAACTCAAAACATTTTAAAGATTCTTTCAGCAAAAAGCATTTAAGAACCAATTCATATTTTAAAGGAATCTAGCGAAATCTATCAAAGATAATGCAGTCTTCTGTAGTAGCGACAATATCTTGTTTAACTGCTGATAAATTTTTGGATCAAATCGCTTCAAAAATAACTGTACTAATCATTCGAAGGTTACTGTCTTGAGCACCTTTCAAATACACAGCAAAACATTACCAGTCCAAGGGATTTATGCGATCCAACGTGGGATATGTGTCCAACATTTTCGGCAGGACGCTCAAGCCGAGGCCTCATTTTAATCTCCTGGATCAAATGATCCTTGCGAGGGTCACCCTAATCTAAAAACAATCGAAAAGCTATGAGAAAATGATGAATTTACTTTAAAAATTTTGAAATGTTAAGGTTTCAAAGTACCTCGAGAGTCTTTTCATTGAAATTTTCAAACAGTATATACATTTTAAGTCAAATCTGAAACACTAAAATGAAATAACTACAAACTACGTCGGGATTGGTTTATCCTCCCCATCATCCTCTGTCTCAAATTCTTTAAGTCCTTCAGGAAGTGACGTATCTTCCTCCTCCCCACCAGTCCCTGCTACGAATTCTTCATATGTTGATTTTTCTGCGAATGGTCTTGGGCCTAACAGATCAATCATATCATCTCGACTCAAGACTTCCTTTTCAAGCAGCCTTTGTGCTACCTAGAAGAAATGAAAACAAAATTTGGTAGCGAGAAATTTCCTTTTATGAGAACAGAATATTTAATAAACAGCTTTTAGAATAATGGATAAATGATGTCATACAAAAGACGGTATTAGGTGCAAAATATTGAACCATTGCTGGGGTATATGATCACGATCTTTACATCAACTAAACTTACAAAGGACAATTTTTCTTTCAATTTTTGATGAAATTTCTACAAACAATTCTAAATGTACAATTCTATATTATACAATTCTAGAGGTCAAAATTGACCATAAAACCGGGTTCTTTTTAAAACAACTCTCCTTGAGTCACGGAACCATTCTTAAATATTTTCATCTGACAAAGGTCAGAGAAAATTCTCAAATGACCAGCGCTGGTAGAATATACTTCGCAAATGATTCCTCGTCTCTTAAATCAGTTTATACTACCTACGCGCTGGTATGATATGGATAGAATTCGTAAGTGTACACGAATTTTACACGGCTTGCATAAAATAGGCAGTTTAGCATGTTCAACAAAGAGAAAGAAAATACTGTAAAATCCAGCATAGGTTCCAAATCTTTAAAAAGGCTGGTGTAAAATTTAAAGACCTATTTCTTTGAACTGAATGGCGTCAAATAAATTTTAGCTATTTCTCTATAATTCCACCGTTGGATTTTTCTGAAATCTTCAATACTTTCAAAATTAGAGCGTTTTTCTTCTTTTTCAAGAATTCAAGAAAAATTTTCAAAAATACATAACACCACAGTAATTTCTAAACTGTTTGACGCAACATGAATTAATTTTGAAGAAAATCATAGTTTATGGATGTCTACAATATGGTATCAAGCAAAGGTCTGTCACTCTTCTGGTTTATAATTTAGAAATTTGATGACGTCACATTCTCAAATGAGCTGAAATGTAAGATACAGTAAAAACCCGCACATACGAACCTTCATCTGTTAAGAACCTACAGCCTGAAATAATATATTTTGTACCCAATAAATAAGAACCATTTCAGGCTGTCTTGATGGATCTTTCAAAAGCTTTCGATTGCATCCCACATGACTTGATAATAGCCAAACTCCATGCATATGGTTTTGATGAAAATGCATTAGTTCTAGTTTATTCCTATTTGAAAAAACGGAGCCAAAGTGTGCGGATAAATAATGTCTACAGTCCTTTTCAAGATATTGTATCAGGAGTACCCCAAGGATCTGTATTAGGCCCTATTCTTTTCAATTTCTATATAAATGATCTTTTCTTCTTCATTAAGCAAGCTACCATGTACAACTATGCTGATGATAATACGTTAGCTTACTTTTCCAGGTCCTTGCCGGATCTCGTCAAGGTTTTGGAAAAGGAAGCAGGTAATGCCTTAATTTGGCTCGAACAAAATGAAATGATTGCGAACCCTGACAAATTCCATGCACTTTTTGTGGAAAAAGATCAGACAAATACTTTAGGCATAAACCTCGATTTCCAGGGACACACCATCAAATCGGAAGAAAATGTCAAACTTTTAGGCGTAACACTAGATTACAAATTGAATTTTGACCCACATATATCCAATCTTTGCAAGAAAGCGGCGGCGCAACTAAACGTTCTGAAACGACTCAGGTCGTTTATTGGTTTTGCTGAAAGAGAAGTTTTGGTTCAAAGTTTTGTATACTCAAATTTTAACTATTGTCCCTTAGTTTGGTATTTTTCATCATCAAAATCATTGCAGAAAATTGAAAGAATACAGGAACGTGCATTGAGATTTCTGTATAACGATCACAAAAGTACCTATAGTAATCTACTTCTCAAATCGAAAAAATGTACAATGCAAGTTGCTCGTCAAAGGGCACTTTGCATCGAAATCTTTAAAACAATGAAAAACTTGAATCCATCATTTATGAATAACATCTTTAGTTTTAGGACTTCAAATTATTCATCACGGTATCCGAATAACTTGAATCATTTTCGGCCAAATCAAGTAACTTTCGGTTCTAAGAGCCTTAAAGCAATGGGACCTCAAATCTGGAATTGTTTACCGAATGAATTAAAATCAGCTGAAAACCTTAACAGTTTCAAAAAAATGATAAAAAAATGGGACGGACCAAGCTGTAAATGTAATGCTTGTAAATATTACAGTCTGTAAATTTTGTTCATAGTATTTCCTCTATTCACATTTGAATTTAATTTGTTAATTTACTCGTTTACTTAATTTAACATCATTCGATTTAGATTAGCTAACTTATGTATATATGTATATATATAATGTGTATGTATTTTGGCTAGAGTTAATTATCGAATTGAAATAAGATGAACAAACAAACAACAAACAAAGGCTGATATCTAAACTAGGTTCTTAATAAAGGGTCTTATTCATTCCTTGGGAAACAAGTGCAACATTTTTGCCAATCAACCTCTTTTGTGAACTGCAAAACATTTCTTACAGAACTGTGACAGGCAGGGCCTGCAGGGATAAACAGGGTACGATTGGGTTGAAATGGATAGGGTCAAGAGTGCAAATAAGTTTGGCTAAGATTTAGATTCACATATTTTCCCATATTAAGAACCTACACCCTGATTACTAGATGTGCCTCATTCCATAAGAACCTAAACAGGCTGAGTTCAAAATCTTAGGTTCTTATGTGCGGGTTTTACTGTACCGTGTAATTTCGAAAAATATTTATAGCTTCTGGAAACTATTGATAGGTATCTATAGTTTCTTTCAAGCCATACTGGTATGGTCAGGCAAAAGCTTACCTTTTCAACATCTTCTTTGTATTTCGTGAGCAAATCAGTTGTTGTTCTGTGCGATAGATCAATCAATTCTCTCACTTGTTCATCAATCAGTTGTGCTGTTGACTCACTGTATGGTTTGTCCAGACTGGGTTCACCTTCTCTTGGCATTTCAAATGAAATATTTCCAACTTTGTCATTCATTCCGAAAGTAACAACCTACAAAAGAAAGAGAGAGATAGATGCTTCTATTACATTAGGTGTCCCGATAATAAATTCTGACATTTGACTGGTCTATCCTTTTTAAAAGCCAAGAGCGATAGAACATTGAAATAGCGATTTTCACAATTCAAAAAGATGCACTTTCATATTGATGTGATCGCATTTAATCTTAGGCTGCGAAATCCGTGTGTTTACGAACTCAAAAAGATGAATCGGAGAAAGTTTAAAGTTGTAGATCTCTTAAAAGATCGAAAGTTTAGCAAGGACAGGGCCCAAATTTTCATCTGCTCTTATTCTTATCAATTTGAAGAAGATATGTTTTTGCATTTAAAACCATTTTTGACATATTGAAGATATTCCTGCATTTTAAAACCACTTAACATCAAAACCATTTGCCTTTCCTGTGACAGCATTTACGCCCATTTTTTAGGCCTTTCTAAGGTTTGGTCATTCTGAATATCTTTATGACTCACAGAATGTTAAACATAGGGCGAGGAGCAACGTCAGATTTGTCAAAGGTAGACCCCATTACAGCTCCTTTTCTCGTCATTTTCCACGCTTCTGATCTTCAAAACAATGTGACTTTTGAAGGTAATGTGTCCATGTAAGTACAGCGGCTTCGCGGGGGGCATGCCAATTTCACGTGATATTTCATGTGATCATTTTGGTAAAGGAGCTCATAAATATAAGGTGGCAAGGAGTAATCTAAACAGACTGATGACTTACTTGCGGTTACGAATTCGGAGATGAAAGTTTAGTTTGCATGTGATCAGTTAAATTCTCCCAATCACATCGCACCGCACTCTTTGAGACTCTTCATCAGCATCGTGTCAGCATCTTTTGACAGAATGTATACGCGGCTGTACTCAGATGGACACATTGCCTTTAAGAGTTATCTTGAACGCAAACCAGAAAACGGAAAAATAGAACTTACCTGAGCATATGCATTTTTGGTGATTTTGCTTAGATCGTCTTGCGCCCCAGTTGTAATTCGGCCAAAGAAAATTTCTTCCGCCACACGGCCTCCAAGTGTCATACACATTCTGTCGAAAAGCTGAAAGGAAAATTCCAGAAACTTTGTAGGTTTAAATAAACGATATATCGTGAAATGTCTACAAAAACGTTAAAAATACTTTAACCCTATCTGACCTGGGTGATTTGAAACACTCAATGCCTGGGGGGGGGGCGGATTCCGCCCCCCCCTGTTTATCTCTGTTGTCATAAGAGATATGGCAGCCAAACTTGGCACAAAGGTAGTTCATTATGTAAACAATGAAAATTTGAAATCATAATTCAATTAGCGATGTTGTTGTTGTTGCTAGAGCATGATGATCATTATGATGTCATATGACGTCATATAAATGAAAGGTTGCTAAAAGGTCATGAAACTTTGTTTTTCATAAAGAAACGAATTAAAGAGAACTGCAATTTAAAATTTAGCCCACAAAAACTTTCGAACATATTTATCATTAATTTGCATCTAAATGACAAGAAAAATGTGTGGAAGGTGGAAAAGAGTATTCACCTCTGTTGTTATCGAACAACCTCGATAAAGGGAAAGACAACTTCTATTTTCTAATGTCATTTTCTGAGGACTTCATTAAATCAAAATTTGCCAACCTATGAAAGATGTTTTATCTTCCTTTCTTTGTCAGTGTCTTTCCACATGTTAAAAAGTACATGATCTTTGGATTTTAGCAAAAGTCTTCAACATAAAGTACCGGAAGACTCAAAAAATGTCCCCCTGTTTGAAAAATAGTTGCAGCAAAAATTATTGCGCGATAATTATATAGGTTGAATTTTTTAATACCTAAAAGACTAAAGTATTTTTTCTTATTTTTTGGTAATTTTCAAAGTCGAATTCGAAAGACTTACAAAATCAGTCTTTCAGAACAGCTGGAAAATGCCACACGATTAAATCTTCCAGGTTGTTTGCAATCGATTCAAAATCCTTCTGAGACTTAGCACGACCAATAAAATGAAGAATTGAAACTGAGACGGAAACTACAATTGCTATCTTACTTATTGCCCTGAAAAAAATATTATGGAAAATAGCAAAGCTGACAAGTCAAGTAACGTTTCTTCTATTTCAAGATGCCTTTGATGACGTGTTTTTAGGCCATTTTCTGGATGCAATGCAACACTAATTTCTTAAATCTTTTAAATTTACCACATGACTACTATCAGGAAAATTATAAAACAAATTTAAAAATACTTCATCCTTGTAGCTATTAGAAAAACAAATTTGATCGTTATTACACAAGTAAATTTGTTTCAATGATTTTTCAAACAAGGGCACATTTTTTTCAGTCATCCGGTATATGTTTACTTCATAAATTTTCCCTGCTGTCATTGTTGTCTTCGTAGCCCTCTGCATTTTCTGCTTACTGCATCCTAAATTTACAAAATGAAATTGCTTTCAAATCGCAAGGGACTTACTTGTTCTTTTGAGTAAAGGAACTGTTCTTTGGGAAGATACTGTGCATATCCAAGTCCTCTACCTCTTGGAATGATTGAGACCTACAAAAATTACATGATATCAAAATTCAAAATTTTCCAAGAAAAAATCTTCTATGAATATTGTTACAATTATTACAATTAACTTAAACAAACTGCACATATTTAAAACAAATCCGTTGATGAAAAAATCTAGTGAAATCTAAAATAACATGCGAACTTCATTAAAAATTCAAATTTTACTTTCTAATAAAAATAATGCTGTTAGCTGGACGTTTTCTGCTGACAAATGACAAAATGTTTTTCTAAACAAATGTTGCCAAATGTTGACAAATTGACGTGTTGTTACAAAAGTGTTGAAAAAAAATTGACAAATGTTGTTTCATTCTATCATTATGACGCACATTTCCTAAAAATTCTGGGGGAAATTGAATTTTAAGTTGTTTCAAGCGCAATAAGCAGTTCTCGCTATTGTTTACCTTGAAAAAAAATTTCTTTTCTTTTCTTGCCTTTATTGATAAATAACGTGTGTTACTGTGAACTACATATTTTTGTTAAGAGCGAAAATAAGCAGTTCTCAAATAATACACGTTATCAATAAATGCAGGAAAGGAAAATAAAGTATTTGAAAATAAACTGTTTCTGACCTCTTGAAACACTTTAAGTGAAATTTCCCCCAAAATTTTTAGAAACAATTTTTAATCGACCTGAAAAATGCTAATTTTACTTACAGCTTGCAGCAATATTTCTACTAGAAGAAGGTAGAACTTTGTTTGTACTGTACACAAAAATTAAACAAAATCATTTAGGATTTTTATTCAAAATGAATTTGGATTTTTATTCAAAATCATTTTGGATTTTTACTCAAAATGATTTTGGATTTTTATTCAAAATGAATTTGGATTTTTATTCAAAATCATTTTGGATTTTTACTCAAAATCATTTTGGATTTTTATTCAAAATCATTTTGGATTTTTATTCAAAATCATTTTGGATTTTTATTCATTTTGGAATTTTACTCAAAATCATTTTGGATTTTTATTCAAAATCATTTTGGATTTTTATGCAAAATCATTTTGGATTTTTACTCAAAATCATTTTGGATTTTTATTCAAAATCATTTTGGATTTTTACTCAAAATCATTTTGGATTTTTACTCAAAATCATTTTGGATTTTTACTCAAAATGAATTTGGATTTTTATTCAAAATCATTTTGGATTTTTACTCAAAATCATTTTGGATTTTTATTCAAAATCATTTTGGATTTTTATGCAAAATCATTTTGGAATTTTTATTAGGAATGAATCAATGGGTACTGTTTCTTTTTCCAATTTAGCTTTGCGTTGCAATATTTATTTACTTGTTTATTTAGCTTTGCGTTGCAATGGTTTCATGATTGTTTTATGTCGATAATTATCAACTTGCGTTGTTTCTATTTTTAACTTTTAATCAAAGGATTTGATACGAAACGAATGGGATTCTGTGCTATTCTGTGTAGTTTTTTTAATTCAATTTTTTATTTTTGGATAAAAATCTAAAATGATTATGAATAAAAAATCCAAAAATATTAGGTCTTACCGAGATTTGAACTCGGATCGCAGGATTCAGAGTCCTGAGTGCTAACCATTACACCATAAGACCTTCGACGAGGATGGGATTCGAACCCACGCGGGCAGAGCCCAATGGATTAGCAGTCCATCGCCTTAACCACTCGGCCACCTCGTCATGTCGTTACTCAGAGCGTGAAACAGGTGACATTCGATTAGACCACTTGGAGAATTCACTTCAGACAAAGGAATTCGGTAAATCGTCTTTTGTTCAACTTTCAAACCGCTTACGAAAGCATGAAAGTTGATGAAAACTTCCACATTTCCCTCTGACCCCTCTGCATGGCCTTAAAAACAGTCTTGCTGATGCATTATAACTGCATTCTCAGGGACGAGGTTAGCCTGCGTGCAGACTTTGGTTACTGGGGAGGAGAGGAAAGAAAGGTCCTTTTCAGCCATAAGCCATTTTGCAACAAATGAACTTTCGTAAGATTGAATTTAACTATGTTTACCTTGCTAAAAAACGCCAGAAAAATCACAAAAATACTTCAGTCGTTCTGCTATGAAGCAAAATTTGATTCCATCAAATCCACACCGTACAGTCCCCGTACTTGTCCATCCCGTATAGTATAATTCATCCCGTATAATTGTTCAAACTTGGAGGAATGATGTCTATTCACTACAAAAATTTACAGTGCTTGCTGAAACTCAAAGGAATCTCGATCCATGTTCCATGAATCATATCTTTGTAGAGAAAGATGGCAGAAATATTTTGGCACAAAAAGCAAACACGACAGGGTATGGTATAGGGTTTCTGTAATTGTAGATTGATATCCTTGTAAGGTAGATTTAAATATTATTAACATGCATTTTTTAAGTTTTGGTATTAAGCATTAACCAGGCGAGAAGCCAGCTTAAAATAAAGAAATTATCATCATTATTATACTTTTGGCATTACGATTTCTCAAACACCTAAATTTTTTCGGTGGCTCGTAATTCGTAAATTCTACTGGGTGTCCCAAAAAAAAGTATACAGATTTGGTTGACTCCAACGATGACAATTTAGCTTTAATCAATGGCTAATCACTCTCGAAATGTTCCTCGATAGTTAACTTGAATATAGATACCTCGTTTGTTGGTATTGGTGCTCTGAGAGCAGAAATATCAATATTGAAAGGTCAAATTTGCGTCCACATGCAAACCAGAGCGTTGGCCTTTTGGCCTAAGCAAGTTCCTGAAGCACATCGAAATTAAGAACTGAAATTAATGAAAAATTAAGAAACTGCCCAATGGATGACTTCTGGAAAACAGAACAACACAAGATCTAATATTGTTCAAATTTTATCATGGCTATCGTTGATTATACCCTGTGCCTTAAGAATTTACTTAGGCCAAAACGCTAAAGCTGCACTCAGCACCAATACCAACAAACGAGGTACCTATGTTCAAGTTAACTATCGAGGAACATTTTCAGAGTGATTCGACATTGATTGAAGCTAAATTCACATCGATGGAGTCAACCAAATCCGTATACACTTTTTGGGACACCCGGTACTAAATTGGCAAGGCTTCGAGGATTCAAATGATTGTCACCCGTCCAAACGAAAAGGAGCCTCTTTTGAAACGCCCAAGGATCAAACAGTCAATAAAAAGATACCTTTAAAACAGGATCAGCATGTTCTAAATACCATCCCGCAACAGCATGCCCAGCCTCGTGGTAAGCTACGGTCTTTTTCTCTTCGGGCTGAAGAACTTGTGTTTTCTTCTCAAGGCCTAAAATTCAGAAAACATCTCATCAAACTCATATTTCCATTAATGATCTAAATTTGTATTTCTTCTTTTAGCAGAATCTGCCATAGCTTTGATGTGGGCTAGAATGCAGTTTAGTGGGCGATATTCGAATGTTGTGTTGCTGTATGTCATACAGTAAGGGTTCGGGTTAGTTTCAGAAAAGGGTTTTCAGCGTAATTTAGCGTTAGTAGGGCATGAGCGATAGGACACCAAGTGTGTGCCACCTTAACGTTATTTTGGTAGCGAGCCACCTTAATCGATTGTTAAGGTGGATCTGCACTTAAGGTGGCTCACTACCAAAAATTTCAAAATGGCGAAACCGCGATAAGGTGGCTCACTACCAAGTAAAAATAGGCAAAAACACTAAAAACAATTGATTAAGGTGGCTCGCTACCAAAATAACGTTAAGGTGGCACACACTTGGTGTCCTATCGCTCATGGTTAGGGTAAGTTAGGGCTAGGATTAGGGTTAGGGTTGAAATATGACATTTGGCACCGCCCGCTAACCTGCACTCGTCCCTTATTGAGATCCTGAGTGCTATATCCTAGACTATAATTGTGTTTATTTCCCATTTACTTTATTTGCCATTACATTGTTTATATTGTCGAAGCTTTCGCCTCGCTTCTAAGGCCTCACCAGCAACTAATCGTCGGGTGCGGTTTGTTGATTGTCCGATAATTAATCGATGGCATTTAGAGCATCTTGAACGTCACAATCTTCGAGGAACCTGTTGCTGTTGCTGTTGTCTTCTTCTTGGCAAATACGTATTTCCCCATTATTCATTTGAATTTAGCATAGGTATCAATTCTTGAATAAAAAACTGCCTCTGAGACTTGCCGGAGCATTGGATCTCCTGGACAAGCAGCTAATCTCTCCACTGTTATTCTTTGTCTTCTTCCGCCATGTTTTTCTTCCATATGTTTGAACAGAACAGAGTTTTTTTTATCATTCTTTTCGTATATTTCGATATGTTCATTGATTCTTTCTTGTAAACTTCTGGCTGATTCTCTGATCTAAAATTGCTAGATGCCAATAGGGTTTCCTAGATCATTTTGCCCCTGGTTTAGACCCCTTTTAACTTTAGATTCATAATGGCAGTGCAACGAATCAGCCTCTCCCATTTACCCTCTCCATAACTCTTTTGTTCCTTCAAGATAGGAATGAAATGTTTTTGCTGATTCTTGCTCGTGGCCCATGACCGAAAACCTCCAAAGCCTCATTTTCACGGACCAATCAAACGGCGAATAAGCGAACAAGACAAAAGAAACCCGTGAAGATTTTGCTAAATTTTACCTACCTTCATAAAACTCAAACAGGACAAGAAACTTGCTTGAAATTTCCTGAATTTTTCTTAACAAATGTAATTTCCAGATGCTGGGGTATACTGCATTTGTTTAAATGCCCGTTTGAATATCTCACGGTTTCGGGGAGTCATGGCGTCTCCAATAGAAAAATCTAAAAATGGGCGACGTCTTTTTGGTACTGGAGGATATAAATTAAAACATAAGAAACTCTAATCATTAAATGCATTTTCAAGAAATCAGCGTATGAATAACAAACATGTGATCTTCCTTACCTCCAATAACACGCTCAATGGCTTGTTCAAAATGCTTTAATTCAATTTTTGGTGAAGTATGTCTTGCAGCAATCAGAGCAGCTTCGTTACATACATTGGCAACATCCGCACCTTGATAAAATCGATAAAAATACGGGTAAGAAATGATCACCATTTCAAATAAATTTCAAATACTATATATTGTCGTCAAAACAATCAAAAATATTTTCAACAATTTGGCAAACATTGCATTGTACAGTTATACATGATCAACAACAATTTAAAAAATAAGTAACCTTTAGAAAATATTTCGTGTGTTTGTTTCAAGCTGAGTCAATTAAAATAAAAGCCATAACATTTTTTGTGAATGTTCCATATGAAATAGGTGATGATTCATAGCTTGAAGAGAAACTGGTATTATTGAAATCTTGCTGATTAGAAACAATTGTTGAGTTCTCTGGTACAAAATGTAAACTCGGAAAGGGAAGGCATATCTACTGATCATTCGAGGAGGTAAAACTTCATATGGCCCCATAAAATCTTGCATAAAGTTCTGCAAATGTTGAAAATCTTAGGGCAACAATTCCATAAACAATTTTGGGCCATAATTCTGAAACTGTTGAAGCAATAGACCTTTTCGCTGTTCTACAATAGAACGTTATTTTGATTCATTTTGTAGAATTTTCGAATGTGTGCAATTAAATGGTGATCGAAACTCTGATGCCATTCGATCCAGGCTTTTTTGTAGAATAGCCAGAAGGTCTATAGACCTTTTCGCAATTCTACAATAGAACGTTCTTTTGATTCATTTTGTAGATTTTTCAAAGGTGCGCAAAGGTGGTCGAAGCTCTTTCGTATAAAAATGTCGCTCGATCCAGACTCTCTTGGAGAATAGCTAAACATTCTATTTCCTCTAGTTGCTGAAATTTTTAATTTTCTCAAAACAGCACCCATTATTCACCAACGTTTAGAAACAAAACCTAAATATAGTTTGTTCTCGTTCCGCCAACACAAAGTGACCGCACCCCCCCCCCCCTCAGCATAGGTTCCAAATCTTTAAAAAGGCTGGTGTCAAATTGAGTGACCTATTTCTTTGAACTGAATGACTTAAAAGAAACTTTAACTTTTTCTCTATAACTCTACCGTTGGACTTTTCAGAAATGTTCATTATTTTCAGAATGTGTTTTTCTTCTTTTTCGAGAATTCAAGAAAAATTTTCAAAAAACTTAAACCATCGTAATTTCTAAACTGTTTGACGCAACATGAAGTAATTTCAAATAGAACCATAGTCGAAAAAAATTCAAAATTTCTGGAAAGTCCAATGGTACGATTATGAATAAGTATCTAAAGTTTCTTTCAAGCCATTCAATCAGAAGAAATAGGAAATTGAATTTTACACCCACCTTTTTACGCCGAGTTAAAGATTTGGAACATATGCTCCCCCCTCATGCCTACTGAGGGGTATTATTGATACACAAAGGGTAATTCCTTGATATGCAGCGATCGCTTGTTCCCAAAAGAAACATGTCAAGTAAAACTGCGAAAGAAGAAATCCATCGAATGCTCAGAACATTCGTGTGGAACAATTCTTAATTTTCTCAACAACATACCGGTAAATCCTGGAGTATATGCTGCCATTTTTCTTGCAACTTTGTCAATGTCAGCATTCATCTTTAACGGTTTTAAATGGACCTTGAATATTGACATCCTGGAAAAACAGACCAAATTCTGAGTCAATATGTCAAATATGCAATTTAAAGACCCTTAACCATGATCTTTTGTGGCGCTAAAGTTGAAGTCGTGCGATGTTAAAGTCGTTTCTGACCCAAGTTCTGTCTTCTTGTTTTTCAGTTAATGCGCAAAGAATCATAGTTGATGATGGGCCTTTACCTTTGATCAAATATTTTGAGGAAATATGTTCATCATTTGTAGAAAGGTCATATCCAAGGTGCAAGAGGAGAATCTACCATTTTCTTTGCGTTCTGCAGCATTTTCCAGAGTAAGAATGATTTAGACATGCTGCAGCTATTGCCATAAGGAGAACAGCTTCTCACGCTGCAACCATAAACCATTTTATAACCTTCACCAAAGATGTTCAGCCGTATTATTTGATTTGGCAAAGTTAGCTGCCGAAGTTAGTCTTTGGTTAAGCTTAAAACAGCAAGGGAGGAGATTCAATCTTTAACAGCCCATTGGGAAAAACCTGACTTAATAATGACAATCCAAAATCAAGTTTGCTACCCCTGCTATAAGAACATATTTTTCATCAAACTGAAACAGGTTCTTAATTACAAGGTGCATAATTTACGAAAAACAGCTTCTAGTTTCGTATTTTGTAGGTTCTTATATGCGGGGATTTACAGTATTTCCTCTGTACTGCTAATTTGCACTATAACAACGCCAAAATATATACATAAGAACTCGGTAATTTGATCACAGACAATCTACAGGTAACAAACTCGAAACAGTGCACATTTAATCAAGCGTTCCCTGCATGGAGTTGCTGGCACCTTTACTGTATTGAACGTTCTTTGAGCAACATTTTCCCCAGCCATTTGCTCACAGCCACAGAAAGCTTTAATGAGGCATGGAATAAAATCTTGCTCTTAAAGACTTATTGCCGCCCAGGGTCCATTGCGGGCATGCTGGAATTTCTGACCGTCTGAAAATCAAATCTGGCCTAAGCAGAAACCATGCATCCACACTGCAATAATCAAAGTGACAGAATAGTTTCATTTCAGTTTACTTCAAAATAGTTTCACCGCGGCTCTTTAGTTTCCGTTTAGGCCAAATTGACTTTAGACCGTCTGAAATTGTAGCATGCCCGCAAAGGACTCTGGGTGACAATGGGTCTTTAAATAATTGAGCACACAAATACACACGGATAATGTGTGGGCAAATATTTCAACTTACCGTCCTTTGATATCAGGGGGAGGCAAATGAATTTGTCTGTCGAAGCGTCCAGGACGCATCAAGGCAGGATCCAACACATCGGGGCGATTAGTACCAGCGAGGACGATCACATTTGTTGAAGCCGTGAAACCTTGAGAAGAAAACGTAGAATGAGGATCAAACATACCTTTAAGAGCAGGGAAGGCTTATTGGCAGCACGCTTGACTGCCAACCTGAAGGTTTGTGGTTCGAGTCGTCACCCTGCCGAGCCTGCTACGTAGAGTGAGGAGAGTTGTAGGCCTTAATTAGCTGTAATTTTAGCTATTGTCTCGTTTAGCCTACTTTGTAAATAAAAAATGATGATGATGGTGATGATGATGATGATGATGATGATGATGATGATGATGATGATGATGATGATGATGATGATGATGATGATGATGATGATGATGATGATGATGATGATGATGATGTTGAAGTGTCATCAACTCTCTGTAATTCCAGACTAAAGCAATCACAAGGTGTGATCACATCGAGAGGAAGGACTTGGACGCTGCTTCAATAAGCTTGGCTTCTCAGCGTCCTAAAACTACCTTCGCATGCTAGGAAGAAATAGAGAAAAAGCATTCCTTCTTTGATTTATATATGCGACAAACCCATCAGTAAAGACAATTCGACATGATCCGTAGATTAGTGGCCTAAGGCCAAAATTCTGCTGTTTTGGGAATGGACTGGCCTGAGCAGAACTTGTTTGTGTGGGAAGAACAAATTGAATGGGAATGCAGTTTCGAAAGGATTTGCAACAACAACAAACAACGTACTTCAACTCTTCTGTGACTTTAATTAACACAATGATACTCGCTACATGTGATCGCCCTTCAAAAGAACGATTTCACCTCTATCAAGAATTGACTATGACTTTTAAAATCTAATCTAATCCATAGGATAATCAAGTATGTCCCAATCAGAATAATCCAACACGAAAATTTCGTTGTTGTTATTCAGGATATATCAGATCTCACACAGTCATTGCTTCTAATCGATTTTAAAAAGCACGATGCTGTCTCTTCGAAGCCTGAATATGAATGTTGTCAGTGCATTAGGAAACCTTGCGCTCACAGATGCCGACAATGAAATCTACTGGAGATGAATTAGATTTGCAGTAGCTTTAATTGGACACATGTTCATTTTCCCACCTGAGCAGACAACTAATAGATCAAATTCGTATTATTTAAAAATTACTTAAAAGATTAGCCTAGCAAATTGGAGCCGTGTTGCTTCGAAACACTGTGAAGGCCAACATAGGGCTCAAATCTTTCAAATCATTAAAAAGGTGGTGTAAAATTCTATTCTATTTTACTTTGAATTGAATGGTTTTGAAGGAACTTATTGTATTTTGCTGTAAATCTGCCGTGGAAATTTTTTGATACCTTGATGTTTTCAAAATGGTGGCAATTTAATGATTTTTGAAAAAATGATGCAAAATTTTGAAAACATTTAAATCATCGTAAATCCTAAACCAAAGGAGGAAAAATCATATAACTGTCAAGAAAACCATAGTTTATGAAGGCCTACAATATGGTGAAAGCAGAAATCTGTAGCTTTTCTGGTTTAGGATTTAGAAATTTGATAACGTCATAAGCTCAAATTTAATAAATGCCTACATTTTGAAACTAATCAGGAGATCAATAAATTTCCACGAACGCTAAGCTCCTTCCAAGCCATTTAATTCAAAGGAAACTTTAATAGAATATTACACCGACCTTTTCAAAGATTTGAGGCCTATGTTGTGAAGGCCAATGTAACCACAATGGACAATTTTCAGGGTGTCCCAAAAATTGTTCGAAGTTTGATTCAATATTGATAACAAATGAGAACATGATTTTCATTTCATTTTTTTCATGTTAACTTTTTTATGCATGGTAATCCACTCAATATTTACATACTGCTTTACAGGGAGCCATGCTAAAGTAATATTAAAAATTAGATAATAAATAAATATATAATACACTCCTATTTACAATAAATCGTTGACAAAAAAAAGAAAGAAAAACGAGAAGAGTCATAGTTTGGCTTTATATTTTCTTTGAAAAGTGCGGAACGATGAGGACGCCTTGACACCACTATCTAGGTCACTCCAGACCTTAGCCCCTCTGTAAGCAAACGATAAACACAATTTTTTTCATATCGGGGCGATATGAAAACTAAAGGTACATGACAAATGTATGACGTGTTTGGAAAGTTTCAAGTTCATGCCGGCATGAGTTTCATATCGGCTCTCATGTAAACAGAGTGCATTTTCAAGGCGTCACGAGTTCATGCCGGCATGAGTTTCATGTCGGGTCTCCATGTAAAGGGCCTCTAACTCTTTTGTTGCAACTGGTATTACTACCAAAGCTGCCGTTGTTTGCTGGTCTCATCCAGGGTGTCCCATAAAATTGTTTGATATTTGATTAAATCTTGAGAATAACGATAACATGAACAGGCCCGTGAGAAGATAACCCTGTACCTATGATTTTGAAGTAATTTTAGACAACAGAATCTTGCAAATTCGTTGAAAATTCACTGAGCCATAGGGTTATTAAACCATGAAACCCCTTCATTAGATCGTTAATTTGCAATACTTAATCAAACGTCGAACAATTTTTTGTTCGTACAGTAAATGAAAAGACAGTACTTACCATCCATCTCAACAAGCAATTGATTCAACGTGTTCTCCCTCTCATCATGCCCTCCAAACGCACCAGACCGTCCACGTGCTCTACCCACAGCATCGATCTCATCAATGAAAATGATACAAGGCATATTCTTTCTTGCTGTTGCAAACAAATCTCGCACACGTGCTGGACCTACTCCGACGAACATTTCCAAGAATTCTGACCCGGAAACAGATAAGAACGGTACTCCAGCTTCTCCGGCAGTCGCTTTTGCAAGTAGGGTTTTGCCAGTCCCGGGAGGTCCTGATAAAATGGCACCCTAAAAGAAAATGTAATATTTAGTGGCCCTTAAGGCAATAACATTTCCTCGAATTCAGACCCGGAAACAGCTAGGAAAGGTACTCCAGCTTCCCCAGAAGTCGCTTTTGCAAGTAGGGTTTTGCCAGTCCCGGGAGGTCCTGATAAAATGGCACCCTAAAAGAAAATGTAATATTTAGTGGCCCTTAAGGCAATAACATTTCCTCGAATTCAGACCCGGAAACAGCTAGGAAAGGTACTCCAGCTTCCCCAGAAGTCGCTTTTGCAAGTAGGGTTTTGCCAGTCCCGGGAGGTCCTGATAAAATGGCACCCTAAAAGAAAATATAATATTTAGTGGCCCTTAAGGCAATAACATTTCCTCGAATTCAGACCCGGAAACAGCTAGGAAAGGTACTCCAGCTTCCCCAGAAGTCGCTTTTGCAAGTAGGGTTTTGCCAGTCCCGGGAGGTCCTGATAAAATGGCACCCTAAAAGAAAATGTAATATTTAGTGGCCCTTAAGGCAATAACATTTCCTCGAATTCAGACCCGGAAACAGCTAGGAAAGGTACTCCAGCTTCCCCAGAAGTCGCTTTTGCAAGTAGGGTTTTGCCAGTCCCAGGTGCCCCTGACAATGTGGCACTCTGAAAGAAAATGAATGATATTGGGAGGCCCTTAATGCAATAAAATTTCCTGGAATTCAGATCGGGAAACAGATAGGAACCGAAGTCCAGCTATTCCGGCAGTCGTTTTTACAAACAGGGTTTTCTTGGTCCCGGTAGACCCTGATAATATAGCACTCTATAGATGAATAATGACCCTTAATGCAATAAAAATTTCCAAGTATCCAGACCGGGAAACAGATAAAAACCGAATTCCAGGCTGGTTCAGCAGTGTCTTTTGTAAGCAGGGTCTTGCCAGTGTCGGGAGAAGGCCCGATATCAGCCATTAATTCATAGGGGAGCCCCTCATTGGCTTCGGCCTCCGCCATCATAGCTGTCATATTTTTTTCATGTCATCTATTTTTCATTTAATATTACTTATACACAAATTGACCCTTCAGAAAATTAATAAGAAATTGCAAAAAGATTCGGATGCAAAAAAACGAGAAGAATTAGCACACTGATGCCTTTCTGACTTACGTCGTCATCAGAGTGTGACTTAAAACAGAACTGTTCTGTTTTAAGTCACACTCTGATGACGACGTAAAGGCCAGTTTCCAGTCAGTGGAATTTTCCGCGCGGGCGGAATTTTATACAATAAAAAGTCATTCAAGCCTAAATTTCTATTCAATTACAGTCAGAAAGGCCTCGGCATGCTAAATCTTCTCGTTTTTTTTGCACCTGAATCTTCTTAATTTCTTGTTAAGTACCTTATCTACCAAAATTTTCAGCAAATTAGAATATATAACATCTATTTACAATGATCAAAACCTTAAGAATAAAAACCTACAGCCCTACAAAACTTAATAATTGCTGTTCTTCCAGGGAGTTGTGTTTGAGAGTCGAGCTCTTTAGATGCGTTTTAAGTTGTTTTTCTAAAACGATCAAGTGTCGGCAGCTCACGAATTCCGGCAGGTGTATCATTCCATGACTTGAGAGCTGCATAATGAAAGACTTTTTTGCAAATTCAGTCGTATATCTAGGGATTTTCTACGTTTAACCAGGATGCCGACCAGCCATCTTTTATTCTTGCGTTTGCTATTAATTTGCGTTTGCTTATTAAGTTTGTTAATTGCGTTCGTTATTTGCTATAAAGAACGCCTTTTTTTGCAAATTCAGTCCTATATCTAGGGATTTTCTACGTTCAACCAGGATGCCGACCAGCCATCTCTTATTCTTGCGTTTGCAATTGTTGAATACGCCCGGTCTTGAAGGCATTGGAGAGAAGCTAGTTTGTTTTCAAAAGGCTACCCCAGATAACATGGGCATAACGCACGCATGTGACTCTATGCTGATAGCTGATAGCTGAAATATGACAAAGCGTAGTTTAGCTTTTTTTCTTAATAATGCCATGGAGTAGTCATAGTCTTTGGTAAAATTGCCTCAAATAAAAACATATACTTTTGGATTACACTCTGTAACCCTCAGAGGCAGCATCCTTTGGAATGCACTAAGTGACGATATTAAAACATGTGAAAATGTGGCAGCTTTCAAAAGGAAAATAAAAACATGAAAGGGGGCAAACTGCAGCTGTAAACTATGTTGTAAATAGGATATTGTATTATTGTTTATATTATGTAATTATTTTTAGTTGTAGTTGGTTTAAATTAGTTGATGTATATATTATGCTGATAACTATTTGTAAAGAACCAACTTTAACCCTTGATAAATGCAGTAAAATTCACGAGCCACGGTGAAAAATCGACCATTTATCAAATCGAGCAACGTGTGAATCATTCTGTTTGCGCCGTTGCTTTCTTAACAAACATATTTCTCCGTTCATCGTTTTGGTCATCCGGGGATATGACATAAAATAAAAGTCCCAAAACTAAATACAACATTTTAACATCAGAAAGTGAGATGTTTATAAAATTAATTAGCTCTTCGGAATTCTTAGTCAAAATTCGATATTTCATAAAATAAAATGAATGAAAATTTGTTTACCACCTGGATAAATAAGTCCTATAGACGAGAACAAAAAGCAACGAACCATAGTTGAAATAGAACTAAACGCGAAAATTTGATCAGCTTTAAGGAGCGGTACAAACACAGTCGCTCATGAAGAATAGATTAAGCAAACAATAGGCAACCTCTTTCAAGAAATTGACGCAGTGGGATGTCTATTAATTTTTTAAGTATTGCGCGCGTGTGGCTTCAGAAGCTAATCAACTGAGTTAGACATTTTTCTTCTTCTTCGTTTTAAATTCTTAGTTTTGTAACTGCATACAACTAACACAACCGATCTTCAATTTTCTTACATTTTCAAGTAGATTAAGAAACAAATTATTTTCGCAGACACAGCTGATTTTGTAATTGGTTTAAAACTTGGCAAATGCAGCTTTTCTTAGGGCTACCTGGTTTTGAAGTATACTGCAAAAAGCCCTGATGATCACCAGATTAATTTCTTTTTGTACTGTAATCTTCTAGTTTAGTCATACATGTCAGAAAAAAACGCAAACTATCATTGTAGACTTTAGGGGTCAGTCATATATCGATTTCGTCCTCGCTTAGCGTCATTTCGACGTTAATGGGTGGGGGGGGGGGGGTCAACAGCCATGACGCTAAAAAAATTGTTTACATCAATTTTCATATCACAGATTATGAAGTGAGGGTAATGTCCTGAGAAGAAAATACCTTACTGGAGAGCCTTTTCCAGCACCAGCTCTAGTTTTTCGAATAGCCCTGAACAACAAGAGCAGATTTTGTAATACAATAGCAAAAGTTGCGTTTGAGTGACACCTCAATTCAAAGCGATTAGCGGCTGCAGACAAAGGAAATTCTCTCAACCAATAATTCAAAACAAACAAAGCCGCAAAAGTTTCCCCAAAACTGGTAGGGCAAACTCTCGCCTTGTGCAAGCGAAAGATGGTTTTTAAGGGAAGTTATGTGCTTATAGCGAAAGAAGAAGGGTAAATCTAAAGTTCTGTCGCTTAGATTATATTTATTTGATTCAGGAGTGGAGCAGAAGGCATTGTAATTCTCGCCTCTTTAGGGCTTAAAATGAAACGATTACAAAACAGCTCCTAAATCAAATAAATATAATCTAAGCGACAGAACTTTAGATTTACCCTTCTTCTTTCGCTATAAGCACATAACTTCCCTTAAAAACTATCCTTCGCTTGCACAAGGCGAGAGTTTGCCCTACCAGTTTTGGGGAAACTTTTGCGGCTTTGTTTGTTTTGACTTACTGGTTGAGAGACTTTCCTTTGTCTGCAGCCGCTAATCGCTTTGAATTGAGGTGTCAATCAAACGCAACTGTTGCTTTTGTATTACAAAATCTGCTCTTGTTGCCCTGAACACATTTCTAGCGCTCTGCAAGGTTTGAGAAGGAGTCCAATAGCCTAGTTGCTAGGCCTACTTAGCATGTGCTGGTTGGCCCATTTTCAGTTTTTCATCGACCAACGCTAAGCGTGGGGGTGAGGGGGGGGGTCTAAACGTTAGCGTCGAAATGACGCTAAGCATGGAAGAAATTGATATATGACTGACCCCTTAGGGATAATGAAAAATCTCAAAAGAAGGGCTCTTAGGCAAGATTTACGATGTTGCTTTAAGGGGTATAGCTCAGAATAAGGTTTCTAAACATATCATTTTATACCCTTGAAGAAACGAAAACAAACATTTTATCATCTGTAAATATATTTTGATTAGTGACATAAGAGATGAAAAAGTAAATTTTTTGATAAATTTCATAATCTAGTTTTGATCTAATCTAATCTAGTCGATTCTTCAAACTGGAGTACTTTTTGATACAACCGGTGCATTGTATAATTAGTATTTTTATAACTGGAACTATTTTTACATAACTTTTTCATAAGGATTTTTTGTGAGGAGAAACTATTTTTGAAAGGAACTTAAAGGGAATGTAAGCATATAAAGTGGTTTAAGCCACTTGCGGTCAAACTCTAGCCAATCACAAATCGGTGTTTCCTGTTGACTTCGATAAGTTCCCCAAATATGGTGCGGCACGTGTCACGGCCTATTATCTTTGGATGGTTATATTTACCAAAGGCTGATATATGCTTAGATTCCCTTTAAAGGCATTGAGTCCATATAAATAGCTGAGCGTTAAAGCTATCCTGAATTTTTGCTGACAAACCGCTGACGGTATTTTATTATTGCACAATAGTGCTAAAGTCTTCAGCAGTGGAGACCAAAGACTTCTTAATCCTTGCATTGTCCTCAGGAATTTCTTTGGCTTAATTTCAATAGCGATTGAATGATTGAATGGTCATGAGCGTGCTATTTACATGGACTCAATGCCTCTAAAATAATATGAATCAGAAAATGAAGCTGATAAAAAATTTGAAGCTGATAAAAAACTTTTTAATTGAATTGAATTTTACGTTTCACGCTACAAGCAAAAACTTTTTACGACATAGTCCTCATTAAAATTAAATCTTAATGTTTATTCAAAGACACTCGCATTGTTTACTTGATAATCATAGGCGTAAATCAATGATTACTAACGGTGGATTAAAAGTCAATAAACCAAACAGCTTTGTCAACAAATTTATTATTAAAGCTGGTGAAAGTTTGTTCGCTTTAACAGAAGTTTAATCATTGCTCATTGCTAGCAATTACTCAGAGAATGTAAATATCTCTCATTGATTAATGTAATCCGAATGAATTTATGTTGGGAAATGAATAATGACCGACTTTGACTTCATTAAAACCTTAATCTGGTGATCGGAAAAAGTTTGGTGCTTTTAAATATTAAAGACCGACACGCATTGCGATAGATTATCGAATATATACCGGGTGAGCCAGAAAAAAGTTCCCACTTTCGAAAATTCGTAGCACCACAAGTAATTCATGGATTTGAATGACTCCAATTCTAGTTAAAAGCCAAAAGATCAAAGTATTTTTGTGATTTTTCTCATCTTCTTCTGAGAGCTGCAAATATAGGTAAATTCAACTTTACAAAAAATTCATGGTTGCAAAATGACTGAAAAGGGGCCAAAAACACTTCATCCAATCGTTAGGACTCTCCTCACACAGAACGACACGCACGGGCGTTTCACCTCTCTCAGGAGTAATGAGACATAGATTCTCAAACAGATACAAAATATTTTCAATCCCATGGCAACAAATGTGCAGGAAATATCTCTCACCCATGAGAAATTGCATTTTTTCTGTTGTTCTGAGCGAGGAGTTCTTTATGATTTGATCAAGTATTTTAGGCCTTTTTCAGTCATTTTGCAACCACAAAGGTATTCTAAATTTGAATTTACCAATTTTTCCAGTGCTTGTAGCAAGGCGAGAAAAATCACAAAAATACTTCGGCTGTCAAGCAAATATTGATTCATTTCAATCCATCCAATACTCTTGATGCTATGAATTTTCAAAAGTGACAACTTTTTTCTGGTTCATCCAGTAAAATCGCGTAAAACTTGAAAACTCCTTGAAACAAGGGTGCACGATTATGGAACAATCTGCCAAAATCAATAAAAAACATAACAAAAATAAAACAGTATACTACAAGCTTTAAATGTTCAAAATAGCGACATATTAACAATCACAAACCTCGAATCAGAATTCTCATCTTATGAACAATTGATCTTTCATCAATATATATCTATTTTGACATAGCTGTAATTTTCAATATTTACTCAAATTTTTCTTCTCTTTTTTGCATATCTATTTTTTGCATATTTATTTTTTTTGCATATTAAGGCAAATGTGCAATGGTAAATAGGCTCCTCTATAAATAGAACAAAGAAATAACTCAGACACAGCATTGTTTCTTAGCGAGATAAAAATCTCATTCTTAGGCTACCCTTTGTTGACATTGTGTGCAACTTCGATTTGAATGAGGTATTTTGAGATTTTTCTGCTCTCTGCAAATGCAAGCTTTTAACCTTGCACAAACCCTTTAATTTTCATATTTTTCTTTTTCTTTTGTATTTCTTTTTTTATTTAACGGCCAAAGCTAGATAAGCTATGCTTTATTTTGGTCGTATAGGATACAGATCTTTTTATATATGCCTGTAATAGCATTCAGTCCTTTATTCTATAAACAAAGTTGAATTGAAAAAAATTACATTGAATTGCAGACCTATCTGTAAAGGTTGGCTGATTTCATGCTGCATTTTCATATGAATCTTTTTTACGTACGATAACCACCAAAAAAGAAGCATAGGTTTCAAATCTTTGAAAAGGCTGGTGTAAAATTCAGTTACTTATTGCTTTGAACTGAATGACTTCAAAGAAACTTTAGCTACTTCTCTATAATTCTACCATTGGACTTTTCTAAAATCTTCAATATTTTCAGAATTAGAGTGTTTTTCTTCTTTTTCAAGAATTCAAGAAAAATTTTCAAAATAACTTAAAACCATTGTAATTTCTAAACTGTTTGAAGCAACATGAAATAATTTCGAAGAAAACCATAGTTTATGGATGTCTACAATATGGTATCAAGCACAAGTCTTTCACTCTTCTGGTTTAAGATTTAGAAATTTGATGACGTCACACCCTCAAATGAGTTGAAATGTAACATACGCTGAAATTTCGAAAAATATTCAGAACTTCTGAAATGTCCAACGGTAGAATTAAAGATAAGTAACTAAAGTTTGTTTCAAGCCACTCAAACAGAAGAAATAGATCACATAAATTTGCACCCACCTTTTACGCAGAGTTAAAAGATTTGGAAGCTATGCTCAAAAAAGACCTCTTGTTTTTGACTATAATAGGGAGAAGTATGCTTTCAAAGAGAGTTCAACACTTTTACAATTGCTACAAAACAGTTATAATTTCGGACGGTTATAATCAATTTCTCACCTTCGGTATTTTTGCTCCAAGTTCCAGATATTTGTCAGGATTTTTCAAAAAATTCACAAACTCCATGATCTCGATTTTGGCCTCCTCACAGCCTGCAACATCTCTGCAATAAAGGACATGAGATTATCAAGAAAAGAAAATATATGTATCGTGAAAGCTCTGTCAAGCCCCCGGGGGCTTATTTAATTTCGGACACTCCAGAAGGGGTTTAAAAGAGAGGGGGCTTATTAGAAAGGGGGTCTTATTCATAAAATCAAATGACAAGGATATACACAGGGTGTCCCAAAAAAGTGTCCGACTTTCAATTTGAATAAATCAAGAAATATTTGATATATATTAACCATTCTGGTGTTATTTGAGAGCTGAGATATGTAATTTTCTTTTGAGCCTATTGCACTTCAAATTTGACAACTACAAAGAAACCAGGGGGTTCTCAAAGTTGTGGCCAATCTTATATGTTTTCTTGACCTTAACTCTACTATTCTCTACCATTGTTTACAGTCATACTTACTGTTGTAAACCAAAATTAGCCCTATTCTTAGTGGAAAAGAAGGCTTCATGTTTCTTTCTTTGAATCTGAGTAACTCTGTTACCAGCAATTTAATTGTTACCACTGGTAAGGAGGTATACTACGCCCAGATAATGCAGCGATGCATTATGTCAATATTTGTCTCGACATGTACAGAGTTGGAGAAAAGAAGTTCACTGCCTGGTTTTGAAGGAATGATTGAGCAAATTTGCAAATGCCATCAAAGATGCCTAACTGTCCGAAATGCATTCAATTTCAAAGCAGAATGTTTGCATAATGGACTAAATCTTGACAAAGCTGACATGTTCACTACCAACGGGCTAGAAAGAGTGGTTCTTCATAACTAAGTTTTAAGTGTCCCTCCGTCTTGCAACATCTAAGATTTAGAAATTTTGCATGTTAGTAAATTACTTTCACAGGTTTCTACACGTACTTTTATTGTTTTCCTTTGACTTTCTAGGTAGTCTATTCAGAAATAAGAATAACATTGGAGAAAAGTGGATTAATGAGTGAAAAGCACTTAAACATTAGCGTCAATTTTAAGGAACCCACTGGTTTCCTAAAAATTCCCAAATTGAAACAGCAATAGACTCAACAGAAAATTATATGTTTCAGCTTTCAAAAAATGTCCAAATGGTTCATATAAATCAATTAGTCTCGGACATATTCAAATTTAAAAGTCGGACAATTTTTTGGGACACCCTGTATGATAGCTTTTCAGTTCTTATACACTATATTTTGCGGATTCAACATACCACTTTACGAGTCAAATACATAAATTCGACACGGTTTTATCTCAAAACATATCATAATTCACATGCAAACTCATTTAGCTCAATAAATTGAAAATCTTTGGTAACCTCTGGAACTTGATATAAGTGGGGGGGGGGGCTAAATAGAGAGGGGGCTTATTAGAGGGAGAGGGCTTAATAGAGCTTTTACGGTATAAACACTTTGATATGAACTGAATTAAGCACCAATGCTCATGGGTGTTATGCAGTGCTCAATTAAGAGTAGGGGAGTGGCAAATCCATTGATGATTGTTTCACCTGAAGCAACAAATCGCTACATGAGGTCAGAACGAGAAGAAGTAATAACATAGACAAAGAAAACGTTTGAAAGTAACCAAACAAAACTTCAAATACGTTGCTACTTCGCTTTCTGATTAGATGATCTCGCATAAACGAGAGGAGTGTTTCACTTTTGAAAAAGCAGAGGAGATTTTTGCAAATATTTTACGGATTTTCCAGGGATTGTTCTTACAAACGAAGGTATTTTTGCTATGGGGTACGAAATTTTAAGTGTTTTACACCCCTCGCACAAACCTGTCACATGTCTATAATCAGCTATTCTCTTAAAGGATGTTTTCGAAAGACTCGCTGCGAAAGATGTTTGGGAAAGGTGGTCAATAAAAATATCCAGCAAATGTTTTGTACCAAACAGATTTTGATTAAATCTAATTTATGCAAATAGGGAAGAAACAAAAATTGCCACCAGATAGAGTCAGGTTTACAGTCAAAGTTAACAGATAATAAAGTGTAGCGGGGATGGCTCAGGGGTAGCACGCTTGACTATCAATCTGACGGCTGGTGGTTTGAGCCCTCGCCTTGCCGAACCTGCTACAAAGTGTGAGGAAAGTCGCCAACTCTCTGTAATTCCATTCCAGGCTAAACGAATCACGAGGTGTGGTCACATCGAGAGGAAGGACCAGGACGCTGCTTCGATTAGCTCAGCTTCTCAGCGTCCTAAAACTACCTTCGGATGCTAGGTAGAAATGCATAAAAAACAGATTATAAGACGGACTTGAATTAACCGAACTTACCTGAAGCGAATCTTCACACCCGTCTCTTTGTTGTAGAATTTTGCAGTCGTCTGTCCAACCCCAAATATACCCTAAAGACATTGAAGAATCATTACCAACAATTTGAAAAAGTAGGGATTGCAACTATATTTGTTTTAAAGTCACAACAAATGCGTCAAATTTGTGTTAAATCTCTTATAAAACTACCTCGATGTTCCGTTGCAAAATCATTGATTCACTTCGATCTAAAGAAAACTAAATAACAATCTTTCATCCAATTAGAGATCGTGCCCAACCATGGTCTACACATGGTCTAAAAGAAAGTCCAAAGTTGGTTACATTTTTCCTTTTAGATTGCTGATGGGTCTGACCTTTAGCAGGGGCTAATCTTTGTGGTCTTAAGCTTCTGGTTTATCTCAAAATAGCAGCATCTAAAAACGACTTACACAACTAACAGGATCAAGAAAAGATATAGGGTGTGAATGGGTGTTAAAATAGACCATCAGTAGACATTTGTACATGTTGGAATTTCATACATTCGCTATCTAAAAATTTCCTAACTTGAGATTTAAAGATCCATTCTCTGTTTCCAATAAACCTCTTAACTTGTCTACAAAAGAGTCTGAATCGATCACTATTTTCATACACTTTTATACAAGAAGTTCGAATGAGTGGCGTTAGAGCTTCTATCACTATTGTGCACATTCAAAAATTCTACAAAATGTATCAAAATATCGTTTGATCCACCTTCTTTTTTAGAATAATTTAAAGGTCTATGCTTTGGTGTGATTATTTAGATTATTTGCATCTCGGTCAATCTTATCTTCAAGCAAGGCAAAATAAATATAAAAATATACATACTCCTTGTCCTTTGGCCCCAGCTGAAAGGCGTCTACTGAAGTACAGAATAGCACCAATAATCAGGATTGTTGGTGTCAGTTTCAAAAATTCTTTCCTAGAACAACAAGAACAGATCTTAAAAAGGGTTAGATTAGATGAAACCTGGGGATAATCCCATTGTGGCCTAACAGGGGGTCCAGTCAGGGTTAAAGAGAGCCAAAGCAAAAATTTGGAAAAATTCTTTCAAATGGTAGCATGGTAGCATGGACCTAAAATAGCGTCAGTTGGTAGTGTGTAGTAATGAACATTTTCTGCAATATTCAATCATTTCTATTGAAAAAACCACTTGCTTGCCTTTGTTTTCCTTCAAAAAATTTGCCAGATTTGGATGCTCGATCCAAACCCCTTTTCTCACACGTTGAAAGGTCTCTTGTATATTTTGCACTCTGATAAAAATATCTAGAAAACTATTCCCAAATGAAACACTGAGGATATCTAACAGACTTCATACAGTCTTGAGAGGTAGATCAATGATCTATTCAAATTTTTTTCTCAGGAAAGTCAATAAGAAACAGCAATTAATGAGTAGAATACATCAGATAGGCAACAACCAACAACACATGTTCTTAGGACCTGTTCATATGGAGGCGAGCCAGCCCGCCTACGGGTCTGGCCTGCTAAGTGAGCTGATTTCGCATTCTGTTCATATGGCAAAATCCATCCCGCATACTGGGCTGGAATTGGTCACGTGACATCCTTTGTGGGATTTTTTTGCATGCCCACACATGCGCAGTAGAGACGCGTTCGTCTCGGCAGGCAGGCTGGAGTGTTCATATAGGAAAACTTTGATGCCGCTAAGCAGGATGCAGTACTTGAGTGAGATCTCGCCTTCCGGGCCAGCCCACCTGCTCATATGAACAGACAAAAAATTTTGAATGGGAAACAGGGATAAGGTGAGATCTCAGCAAAAACCTCCAGCCCGGTAAGTGGGCTGGCTCGCCTCCATATGAACAGGTCCTCAAACAATTTGATCAACTTACAGATATTCTGATTCTCTGACATAAGTCACAGGAATGAACTGTGAAGGATCTATCCCTTTCTCTACTTGAACATGTTCCATGTTCTTCTCAAAATTATCAACACTCCCAATATTGAAGCTCAAGTGACTCTGTAAAGAAAGAGATATAAACAGTACAAACCTTGCACCAACTGACATGGCTTTCCTGCCTAAAAATTTGTGTTCAAAAATATTTACAAATAAAGAATTCTTAAGAATTCTTCTCATATGCAAGGCCTGTTCTGTACTTGATTACAACAAACTGTTCAACTGTTTTAACTCTTTTTTAAATTCTCAAATTTTGCACAAATAAAGTGACACCAATAAAATGGTATCTGTTTCAACAGCAGTTAGGGAAACGAGATGTTAGGTGCAATAATTTCTCTTTCACATGCAAGTTTTTAGATATTTGTGTACATAATTAATTTGTTGTAACTTTTTGCAACACCATCAGGCTAAAGTTATGCCAAAGTGTTTGTGGCACTAAAATTCAATGAAAGCTGAACATCATCTTTTGGTCTGTAAAACATTTTAGAAGTTTTCTTAAATATAGTCACAGTACCGGCAATGCATACAATAACATTGAGAAACTGTTTAAGGTTTCTTACAAAACTTTCGATAAAGCAGATAAACATTTCTGGAGCAGTATGAAAGCCATTAGAGTAAGAAATCTTAGAGGAGAATGCAGACAAGCCTGTAGAAAAGTACAAGGCTAAACTTGGCTATGTAAAGTTTTAGCCTTGTAGCAGGGATCATGAACTTGTGATGACCTTGTCATTAACCTTTCAAGAAAATTACAAGGCTGTCATTAAGATTCCAATGTACAAATAGTCTAACACAAGGTTTCCACAATGCTAAAAAGCATTTTTAAAGCCATTTACAGGGTAACATCAAGGCTTTTCTAGGCTAGAACAAGGTTACAAGGCCATAATGACAAGGCCTGTACATGGCTATTACATGGCCTTGTACTTTCGTACAGGAGGCCTGCACTGTATGAAGCATATACATATCTGCCAATAGCAAGCACTAAAATAATAGCTCCTTAGAAAGATGATCTTCCTCAGGATTTTTCGTTTATTTTCAGCTCTTGGCAAATCTGTGAATGCTACAGTATATGCTCCGTGATCATTGCTAACCCTAAAAATGCCAAGAATTACTGTACAGTACCTGCCTTGTGCAAATTAACATCAAATAATTCTTATAACACTGGCAAAGAATTCTCCAGCTGCAAAAAAAAGCCTGAGTGATAAAATTTCAAACTTACAGTTGTAGGATCACTTCGTAAATAGACCTTGACAGTGCTTTTGTTGGAAACAACAAGACGGTCAACATCTCCTCTGTCAAGATAATTGGTTCTGAATTCTTGCCAATTGATTTCTTTTGTTGAACTTGAGCCACCAAGAAGAAAATAGCCAGCCCCAGCAGCAACAGCGATGCCAATCAGAATGCTTTGTTGATTGTCTAGTAATTCTTTCCACCAATCTTTGCCTCCTTTTCCGCCACCACTGCCTCCTGGCTGTTCACTGCCAGGATTTGGACTACCTTGAAATTAATGCAAAGAAAATAAACTATCATTAGCTTCGTTTATCCAAGTGAACTTTTCTGTATGAGCTTGGGAAAGGGCATTGCTTGCATTGGAGCTGCCTACCAAATAGGCATTGCACACATTGACATGTTTGCAGGGTTCCATCAGCATGAAGTCAAATCAATATGGACTAGAGTAAATTCTTTTTTGTTCAGATGTAAGAGCTGATGAATTAAAGAGAGCTGGTACTGTACCTTGAAAAACTTTAAGAGGGATTGCAGAATGGGGTGTCAAAGGATGTAAATGTTTGATTTGATTTGTTTTTATAAAGTACTGTATGTATTAACCAACTTTAGTACCTCGCCAAATCATAGAAGTCACATTGTGATGAGACTGTAGGCTCAAAAGGCATCAGTGTGCCAGAAATTTGTCTGTTTCTTTGTGTCCGCCTCTTCCATACCTACACAAATTTTTTACAGGAAACTGCCCATAATAAACTCAACTCTCAAATCGCCAAACAATTACGAAACTCAAGTACTGGGAGAACATAAGATAAGAAACTATTCATTTTGATAAAGGAAATCCTTGACTTATTTTTAATTCACTTTTCACTTGTTTCCTGTATCATATTACTCGTGAGGTACTTGAGTAATGTCTAAACATTGGAAAGGCTTAAACATGTTTTGAAATGTTCACGAGGGCACAAGTAGTAACATGAAGATTGTTATGGAAGGTCTAAGAAACTCGTAAGACACTTTGAGTACTCAAAATCTGATAATTTTAAGAAACTTTCAGCACTGGCCCAAATTCTTAGTTTTTAAAACCTGCATCTGGCCACTCCCTCATCAACATCTACCAACTTTAAAATATTTTGGAAGTAACTGTTGGATGCATTTGGGCAAGGCTTTAGAATATGATGGTGGCTGTAAATATGGACTTGACTTCTAGAAGAGATACTTCTGGAATACCGTTGTTGAATTTTGAAAGAACTGAAAATCATTAAGGATATGCAAAAGTTCAGTTGAATAATGCCTTATTTCAATGAATTTCAGGTTTATGGAAAATGTAACACAGTTCAAAACAGCATGCAATGAATATCTCACTTGCAACAAAAGATAATCCTGATAGTAATTCTCTCACCTGATCCTTGTTTTCCAGACTGTTTTGCTTGATTTCTTGCACTTGGAAAAAAGTTACCAAAACCTTTTGGCACCTTTGAGCTGAGAAAAACTGATGAAAGGCTTTCCACCTGAAAAAATAAATTGCTGATTAATCTCAGGTATACAATATGTATTTTTTTAAGAAAAAATATTAAGCAACTAAGAAGGTGTTTGATTCAGCCAGCATTTCTTTACTCATTGACACTTCTCTGGCATCTTCTCTTTTTTTATCAATTAAAACACAGAAATATGCAACAATACAACTATCTTCTCTGACACGGACAGTAGTCATGCTGAAATTGTCCACCCAGAGAGATGAGAATAACTGTTTTTAAATCTTTAATTAACTTTTCAGGAACTTTAAGTGAAGAAACTTTTGCAGGAAGAAATTTTGAGAGTTTGAAAAGACTTTTGCAAATGGACCAAAATAGGGAATTTCGCGGGAACAGACTTTCGCCAATTAGGTTCTTTAAAATTTTGATAATGTCTCAAATGTTCCTCGACTCCTCAATCACTCTTCCAAATTGTTGTTCATAGATATGCTTGTAGTAGTTTATTTTGATTGGATTGTTGTTGAAGAAGAGGAAGATCTGATTACCTAAATATTTGATTCATCTATATTTTGGGAAATTTCATAGGAATAAACTTTTGTAAACTTTCACAAAGATACTGAAAGGAACTAAATATTCAGATCTACTGTAAGTTGTTGGGCATTGTGTAATAGATTCATGCTTGAATTTTCTGAATGAACTAACACACACTCTTACAGTATTCAAATAACAACTCAAATCAGGAAATGCTAAATTGGAATGTACAGTATAAAAGCCTCAAACAATAGAGCCACACCCAAATTAAAGTGTACCACACCCTTTCTCAGAGGTGCAAGAGATTTCAGGAAATATCTCTGGTGTGCACTGCCACTTGTCATACTCTGTGGTCTGGAAGCTGGATGTTTCAAAATGCCCAAATTAACCTCAGATGATTACACAGTCTCTGATTACACTGTGATGATTTAAGATTACACAGTCTCTAGTAATTTTAGAGTGTTGTAGAGTATGTTAAATCGGTGCCAATCCATGTAAGAAACCTACAGTTGCTCATGACTGAAATTTATAAAACAAAATGCGGTCTGAATCCACCATTCATGAAGGATATTTTCATGCAACGAAATATTAGGTACTGCCTAAGGCATGGTAATGACGCTCAACTGCCAAAAGTACGAACTACGTCCATTGGAGTTGAGTCCATTCCTTACCTTGGAAATAAATTGTGGCAACATTTACCGCAAGAAATAAAACAATCAAACAGCCTTCCTTTGTTAAAAAGATGAATTAGATGTTGGAATGGTGGAAAATGCAACTGTAGGCTTTGCAAAGACACATCCAGCAAGTTGGTTTTCTAACATGCATGATATATTTTAACTCTGATTTGTCTGTAATATATATTAATAGTTTTATTGTAAATTATATATATTGTAAATAGTAGGCCTTGCTTAGCTGTATGTAATTAAGCTATTCAATTTTTAGCCTACTTTAAATAGATGTTTAATAATAATAATCATCATCATTATTATTGACTCATTTATTATTACAATGCACACTCTTTTGTTCTTACCCTTTTCACAAGAAACGGCTTCAAGTTTAAATGAGCTTTTCGCAATGCTGATACTGCGCCTCCACCAATAATTCTAGCAGCCATTCTGCCAGTTGTTTTGCAGCCTACTGTTTAGGCCAAGTCAAAGCAAACACACCACAGGCGCTGTGTGAACCAGTTGTGGTGTCCTCTCTCCAGTCTTCCTCTTCTTACTCAAAGTTCAACCTTCTTTCAAAATGTTGTTCAGCACTTATTCTGGGTACGAAATCTCATGTAATAAGGTACTTCATTAACTGGATAGACGAATTATGCTTGTATTTTTGAGTAATTGCGTCGTTTATACCAATAATCAATCGTCGGAATTGCATAAGTAATGGAGAGTCAGCAGCTTGAAGTGTTGTGATGGCTAGGCCACTTTCTTTATTACATAATAGGATCCAGACCTCTGGACCGTTTGAGCCGGTTAGAGCACGTGATACTGTGGAGGGAAAGGCGCTCGGGATGCGGCGAATAAATGCTTGGGCAAATATTCATCGCTGTTTTTGGCACGCGAAAATTACCACAATTGGATAAACCAGGACGGTCATTCTCAGATAAATCTAGTTTTTCTCCAGCTAAATCTGGTTTTTCTGAGAAAAACCTGGTTTTTCTCAAGAAAATGCTAGTTTTTTTAAAACAATTTTTTCTGGATCCATTTTTTCTGGATCCATTTTCTATCAAAAAGTATATAGTTGATAGTTGTCTGATAAGCCTAGTTTTTCTGGAGACAAACCTGGTTTATCTGATGAGTCATTATCCCGTCACCCCATTGCACGACGTGTATAATTGATCAGATTCTTCCTATCAGAAACAGAAATCATTGTATCATTGAATAATTGCTCAGTTTAAAATAATCAGATAATTACATCCAAGAGCTCCTTTATGGAATTTACCGCTAATACCAGAGACGCCAGAAGAAGTTCGCGGACAGCAAGCGCAGCTTTTGTAAAACAACTGATGCAGGTTTCCGAGTAGACAAAGCTATTTGCAGGTTTCCGAGTAGACAATGCTCAAGAATAGATTTCACACTTCTGAGTGCGCTCAATCAAATGAAGATAAACAGAGCAAAACAACAAGGACAGATAATGTTACAATAGAACTCGCTACTTTTCATTGACACCTAGATACACAAAGAAATTTATGATTGCAGACAAAGGGAATTCCATGCTCGGTTGGTCAGGACATAAACAAAAACAAACCAAGCTGCAAAAATTGCCCTGAAACTCGAGTCGATAGCGCATTCGTTTGTGCATTCCAGAAATGGTTTTAAAGAGCAAATATTAGCACATATCGAGAGAAGAAGAATATATCTAAACTTCTACCACGGTCATTTTATTTCTTTCGTACAGAAGCTGAGCAGTAAGCGTTTTAATTACACATAAAAACTACAAGAATCGAGTCCCCTCTCAATTAACTTCTGCGCAAAATAAACAAAATGCCTGAGGCAGAAGTTTAGATCTATCCTTCTTCTTTCGATATGTGCCAATATTTGCTCTTTAAAACCATTACTGGAATGCACAACGACCGAGCCAGCGACCCGGGTTTCAGGGCAATGTTTGCGGCTTGCTCTGTTCTTATTTATGTCTTGACCAACCG
Organism: Aurelia coerulea; assembly: GCA_039566865.1. Lineage (NCBI taxonomy): Eukaryota > Metazoa > Cnidaria > Scyphozoa > Semaeostomeae > Ulmaridae > Aurelia > Aurelia coerulea. Next base: position 25,067,796 of record CM076948.1, on the reverse strand, counting down.
AGCATGGAGTTCTCTTTGTCTGCAATCACAAATTGTTTTGTATCTAGGTGTCAATGAAAAGTAGCGAGTTCTATTGTAACATTATCTGTCCTTGTTTGAGCAAAACGTTTTGCTTGTGTGCGCTGAAGGTGTTAAATACCTTCTTCAAGGCCGAACATCGCTTTGTCCTGTTCCATACCTTTTTCTTCTGCTCAACGAAATTCCCCTCGCTTCAACAAGGACAGATTTTGTAAGACAATAGCATGAGTTGCTTTTGATTGACACCACAATTCAAAGTGATTAGCGATTGCAGACAAAGGAAATTCTCTCAACCAGTATTCAAAACAAAAAAAGCTGCAAAAGTTTCTCTGAAACCCAGGTAGCTAGCTCACTCATTGTGCATTCCAGAAATTGTTTTTAAGAGCACACATGAGCATAGATCGAAAGAAGCAGGATATATCTGCACATCAAAATCGGGCATTTATTCTTTTTGGTTTAAAAACCGGTTAGGAGGCGATTCAATTCTCTTATATTTGTGGGTGTAGTTAAAACATTTACTGCTCAGCTTCTGAACCAAAGAAATAAAATGCCTCAGGTAGATCTTTAGATATATCCTTTTTCTTTGGATTTATGCTCATGTTTGCTCTTTAAAACCATTTCTGGAATGCACACCTGGCTGGCGCTGGGTTTCAGAAAAACAGTTTCGCTTGTTTTGAATTACCAGTTGAGGGAATTTCCTCCGTCTGCGCTCGCTAATCGCTTTGAATTCAGGTGTCAACAAAAGCAACTCATGCTATTGTCTTACAAAATCGGTCCTTGTTCCTCGCTTCATGGCACAAGTTTTCATGACATGAAACCCTGCTAAAGAAATCAAAAAATGTTTTATCAAGAGATGACTTCTTGACTTCTTCAAATGGGTGTAAACAAATCTTGGCCGATTGGATAAACACGTAAATGTGTAGTGAAGTGAAGTGAAGTTGTGTTTTTTCAGCGCCAAGCGCTGGGATCGCAGAAATAGAGCAGACCTAATCGAGTCCGCGACCCCTTGTCATGACGCTCAAGTGGTGGGGTCCTACCGGGTATCGAGCCCACTCCGCCTGAGTGTTCTGCCTGCAAAGTCAGAGGATTACACCACTGCGCCACAACACCTTTAAACTAAATATACAAGCTAATGTACAAGCTAATATAGTAAATAAACTAATATACAAGCACTTTGATGCGAATTGTCAACTCACCTCGCATCAAAGTGCTTATATTTTACTTTATTTTCTTGTTTATCTTTGTAACAACTGCACCACACGCAACTAGAAGATTTTTTGATTACTTAGCCGATTAGATCAATAGCAAGTAAACATGTTATTCAGAAAGTACGGAAGCGAAGGTCAATCGAATGTGGGAATGATGCAGCCTCTTCCTCGGAATAAGTCTAGCCTCTTCCATCGGTTGATTGCATGAGCGATCACCAGCGGTGAGACCAACCCACAGATCTTCCCCGATTAGTGGACCCACTGTATATCATCTGATTTGACCGTCTATTTTATTCTATAAAAACAATTTTCTCGAAGAAGACTTGTTTCGACGCGGACAAGTCGTAACAAGTCAGTCTCGGAATTTACATTCGTTTCATTTTTAATACATTTCATTCAACATACCAGGTGAACCAACAAGGACATATTTTGTAATGCAATAGCATGAGCTGTTTTTGCTAACACCTGAATTCAAAGCGATTAGCGATTGCCGACAAAAAGGAAACTCCCTCAACCAGTAATTCAAAACAAACAAAGCCGCAAAAGTTTCTCTGAAACCCAGGTAGCTAGCGCGCTCGTTGTGCACTCAAGAAATTGTTTTATGGGCGTAAGTTGAGGGTCCTTATGTAGTGAGGCTAACGTACGACTGTTGGAGTTTGCGGTGCTGTTTGCAAACTTATCGTCGCAAAAGCAAATTTATCCATGGAGCATTGCGGACAATTCTATTTTTAATGAAATATTTAATCGATACAACAACCTTAATTTTCATTCGAGGCTTTTACCTTAATTGCGCTCTCTCGCTCCACCAAAGAGGTAGTTTGCTAGTTTGCTACATTTGTAGTTTATAGTAGTTCTGCAATGTAGCGTGTAATAAAATAAAGGTGGTTGTATCGAATAAACATTTCCTTCAAAGAAAAAAGGTGTCCGCAATGCTCCATGGCTTATCACAGCTTTCCTGGACTTAATGTCTGCTTCTTTCAAGAGCCTCTCATTCGTGCAATTCTTTCCTTGTTTTAGGTCTGAGAGATTGCGCTAAAGATGGCGGCGAGGAACTTTCTACCAGGGAGCTTTACACTATAGCTCCCTGCTTTTTACCAAGATGCATTGCGTTCTTCAATCGACTTCCTATAGAATCGCTAAAGATTCGTAATGCAAACGCAGTGCATCTTGGTAAAAAGTTCCCCGCCGCCATCCTTGGCGCCAGTTGGCGCAATCGTCTATTGCTTCCTAACTTTTCCTTTCGCATTATCGTGAAGGATTATACAAGAACAATTTCATGCAACTTTATGCAAATTTCCAACAGAAGCTGACAGAGATGTTCTGCAGATTTATCCCGAAAAGAAAATGGCATCGTGTTTTCAACACTAGTTTGACGTCGTACTGTCTGGACAATACACAAGACAAACGCTCACAAGAACAGCTAAAGCATAATCATATCAAGAAAGTTACTGACATGGGCGTCCGTTGAAAACATTTTCTCCAGAGAATAAGCTACAATTCGGTAGACAGCATCTCCTCAAGCCAATTAGGATTAAGAAGAAACTCAATTATGTGGGATCAACCCAAGCAACAACCGAGGCTAAACTCAAATTATTCAGGCCTCCCAAGGAGGGAGCAGACAAGCAGCTTGAGCGCCGTGATATTTCCCACATTACGTCCTTTCACTGTTTCTCTATGTCTCTCAAACTCTCCATTACATTTAAGTAATATACATTAGCTTAATTAGGAAAATCCCGAAGCGCCATTTTCGAAACCCACGGTTCCTCAGCGAGGACAGTCTCTTTGGCTCTGAAAATATAAAAAATCATGGCTTCAGTAATTAGCGTAACGGCTGTAAACAGAGAACAGGATTTAAGTGAATTATAACATCATTAGAATAGTCATATGAATATAGAAACATGTGTGACCTCTTGATGTCATGAACGCATTCTGACGAGGCAAAATAGAATCTGGAATCCCCGGAGGGGGAGGGGGGGTACTTGACTTAAATTTGTACGGGGGTGTGCCCACGAAAAAATTTTTTTTTACCCTGCTCCTGAATTTTTCGCTCAAAATGATAACCTGTTCTAGAAAAAATTGGTGAAAAGTATACTCAAAAACATGAAATTTGACCGAAAAACGACCCGATCTAGGAGAATCATGGGTAGTTAGACACTGCTGGTGTGCTTCTATGGAGAAGAGCTGGATAATATGTATCTGCGGGGGACATTTTTTATAGTACTGCGGAGGAGATATCTGCGGGGGAAATGTTTTATAGTACTGCGGAGGAGATATCTGCGGGGGAAATTTTTATAGTACTGCGGAGGGTAATATTTTCGTCCTTTCGATATCTCCTCCGCAGTACTACAAAAGATTTCCCCCGCAGATACATATCATCCAGCGCTCCTCCATAGAAGCACACCAGCAGTGTCTAACTACCCATGGGAGAATATTCCCCTTTGACATGTTTTGACAACCTGCTCTAGAAAAATTTCCTCATTTTGATACCCTGTGCTAGAAAAAATTGGTGAAAACGATACCCTTAAAAACGGCACATCCTCGTCGGACAAATATATTAAGTACCCCCCCCCCCCCTGGGCTGGAATCTGGGCAGTTCGGACACGATTGTTGTTAATTACGGACTAACCATGAAATAAGATAATTTACTTACCAAGCAAAATGATGTTTGTGTTCTGTTAGCAACATCGTGACTTGCTTAGGCCAGGCTTATAACTGAGCAAAAGACAACAACATTCCGCCTCCCAAACTAACTCAAACGAAAATGCCCCCGAAATTGCTTGGTAAGTAAACTATCATATTTCATTATTACTTCATGGTTTGTTCGGAAATCACAACAAATTATTCGTGACTTCAACTGCTTTCTCTGTTCATTGAAGTTGATGCTAGTTGTCGGTTCATCCATCCAGAATTCAATGCCTGATGAAGAAGTTACAGTAAGAAAGGGAACTTTCTGCGTGACCAATTTTCTGGTCGCACTTTTACAGCGTATAATATATTTCAATTCATTTGAAGGTATTGTGGTGCAGTGGTGTAACCATCTGAGTTTGCAGCCAGAACTGAGCCAAGAACAGTAATGCGGGACAGGGCTCGAACCCAGGTAGAGCCCCACCACTAGAGCGTAATGACAAGGGGTCACGTACTCAATACACCTTTTCAATTAACGTCCTGGCTTTGGAAAATTTTGAAAATTTCTTCCTACGAAAATTTTGACCAAGAACTTGGATTCAGCAGCCAAAATTAATTTTCATAATCTTACTGTTTGCGATGGTGATCTTATGACGATAATAAGTTTGAAAATCTATATAAGGGATTTCACCGTGAACATTGTTCAGGGTGTAACTTTACACCTTACACCCTCAGTCACTATTTACGGTCAAATCCCATATAAATTTTCAAATTTATTATCGTCATATTTATTATCGTATTTATTTATTTATTTATTATATATTTATTATCGAGCAACGGGAACATAACCATAACGGGGCTTTTAATATATATGGGTTTCAAATGTAATCTATCCATTAGAAATAGGTAGCTTTTTAAATTATAGCAAAAACCTTGTGGACTTCTTTGTTTATAGCGTTGGGCTTTTTCATTTTTCTGAAATTCTATTAGTGGAAACTTTATCCTCATAATTGGATTTTTAAAGTGGAATGAGACTTGATTTCTGGCTTGTTCAACAGTTCAACATTTTTCTCAAAAATCCTTACAAATGGGTATGAAAATCGAGCGAGGATCCCTAAGGATGCATCTTTCCCTAAACTTTGGGCGGTACGACCCCTTCATCCCAAGACTCAAGCCCCCCCAGGGGGCTTCTATGGGCAATCGTTAAAATCTCAAAGGCCTTCTTCGCAGTGAACAAATCTAGGTGCGGTGATGGCTCAACGAAGAGTTATTTAACTGATTATGTAATCGACTTCGAGAAACTCCAAAGAAGAAGCCAGCAAGCAATTGTAGCGAGCAATTGAAATAAAGTTCTTTGGTAGGCTAAATTCATAGTTACCTCTCTTTGTTTTTAATATTGGCTCATTTGTTTGAGCGTGCAAATATATAACTTTATTTAGTTGTTTAGTCTGGTTTCGAAAGCAGTCTGAACAATTATAAAGACACTTCCGTTCTTACCTGATTCAACAGTACAGAGTTTCTACTTCATGACCCATGAAAATGACGACAACAATGCCATTGATTTAAGCTAAATTCACATCACTGGACCCAACCAAATCTGTACACTTTTATCTATATTCAAGTTAACTATCGAGGAACATTCTGAAAGTGATTAGCAATCAATTGAAGGTAAATTCACATCGCTGGACCCAACCAAATCTGTACACTTTTATCTATATTCAAGTTAACCATCGAGGAACATTCTGAAAGTGATTAGCAATTAATTGAAGGTAAATTCACATCGCTGGACCCAACCAAATCTGTACACTTTTATCTATATTCAAGTTAACCATCGAGGAACATTCTGAAAGTGATTAGCAATTAATTGAAGGTAAATTCACATCGCTGGACCCAACCAAATCTGTACACTTTTATCTATATTCAAGTTAACTATCGAGGAACATTCTGAAAGTGATTAGCAATTAATTTAAGCTAAATTCACATCGCTGGACCAAACTAAATCTGTATACTTTTTATATTTATTCAAGTTACCTATCGAGGACCATTCTGAGAGTGATTAGCAATCCATTCAAGCTAAATTCACATCGCTTGAGCCAACCAAATCTGTATACTTTTTATATTTATTCAAGTTAACTACCGAGCGAGGAACAATTTGAGAGTGATTAACCACTGATTGAAGCTAAATTCACACTATACGCTTGAGCCAACTAAATCTGTATACTTTTTTTATCTACATTCATGCTAACTACCGAGGAACAATTTTCTGTGTCATTAGTCATTGATAAAAGCAAAAGTCTATCGCCTTTTTAATGTTTACATGATAACAAAGATATCCAAACTTGGTCTCCAAGTTTGATGTTTTCCCTCATAGCATATGTTCCAAATCTTTAAATCAGCGTTAAAAGGTGGGTGTAAATTCTACGATCTACTTCTCTGATTGAATGGCTTGAAAGAAACTTTAGATACTTATCTATAATTCTACCGTTGGACTTTCCAGAAATTTTGAATATTTTTCGAGATTACAGCGTATCTTACATTTCAACTCATTTGAGGGTGTGACGTCATCAAATTTCTAAATCATAAACCAGATGAGTTTTTGATGAGTGACAGACTTTTGCTTGATAGCATATTGTAGGCATTCAAACACTATAAGGCTGAGTCAGAAAAAAGTTCCCACTTTCGAAAATTCGTAGCACCATTAATTTTTAAAAGATTTGAATGATTCAAAGTCTAGTTGAAAGCTAAACGATCAAAGTATTTTTTGAGATTTTTCTCCTCTTCTTACGAGCACTGCAAATATAGTTAAATTCAACTTTACAAAAATTTCCTGTTTTCAAAATGACTGAAAAAGGGCCTAAAACACTTGATCAAATTGTTAGGACTCTCCACACAGAACAACACACACGGGCGTTTCACCTCTCTCAAGAATAATAAGACATAGATTCTCTTAAAGAGATACTAAAGACTTTTAATCCCATGGCAGTAAATGTGCATAGGATATCTCTCACCCATGAGAAATTGCTTTTTCTCTGTTGCTCTGAGCGAGGAGTCCTTTATAATTTGATCATGTATTTTAGGCCTTTTTCAGTCGTTTTGCAACCACAAAGTTTTTCTAAATTTGAATTTACCAATTTTTCTAATGCTTGTAACAAGGCGAGAAAAATCACAAAAATACTTCGATATTTTGGCTGTCAAGCAAATATTGGTTCATTCCAATCCATTCAGTACTCTTGATGCTATGAATTTTCAAAAGTGGGAACTTTTTTCTGGTTCACCTGGTAGTTTTCTTGGACATTATTTCATGTTGTGTCAAATAATTTTTGGAAATTACGACGGTTTTAAGTTTTTTTTGAATATTTTTCTCGAATTCTTGAAAAATAAGAAAACACTCTAATTCTGAAATTATTGAAGATTTCAGAAAAGTCCAACGGTAGAATTATAGCGAAATAGCTGAAGTACATTTGAAGCCATTGAGTTCAAAGAAATAGGTCATAGAATTTTACACCAACATTTTTAAAAATTTGGGACATATGTTATCTATCATCAATAAATAAATGCAAGAATCTTGCAGATTGGTCAATCAAATTATGCTCTGGAATTTTCAAAGAGTGCAAGTTCTTTATACTCACCAGGTATTCTTACCACAGAAAAAGCTTCGTTGTTTCACTTTATTTGATTTCCACTCATCCCATGGTCACACTGATACCTCAAGATGAACTTTGTATGCTAAATGTCTAAGGCGTTTGAGGTAGAGGGCTCGGGGGCTGCAGCCCCTCTTATCAGGAAAAATTAATCCAGGCTCTATTCAGGCACTTTTAAAGTTTTAATTCATTCAATCCATCATATTTGGGCCAAATCCATGATAAGCCCCCTTAAACTGTGGCCCCCCCCCAACGCTAATTTTAAATGACGATAACAGTCTTTCCAAATTTTTTCAAGTTTCGTTTTCTTAATTTATATCAAAAGTCGAGGGGTGTTTCATCATGATAACTTCCTACAAAACAAACAAGATTTCTAGGAGAACAAAAGGATTTCTAGAGGATTTCAGGGATTTCTCAAGGAAACAAAAGGATTTCGAAAAAGTGTATGAGATTTCTTAGGAGCGATTTGTCGTTGCAAAAGCAACGAACACCGATTCGAAAATTAGTTGACAAAGTTCTCAAGGTTCTCTAATTTTGGTCCTCCAGTTTGATATATGATATCATAACATCAATTTGCAGTTACTAATCATCTAATCCCTTTAAATAGAAATTAGCGAGTAATTCCCATTTTTGTGTTTCTTATAGAGTAAATAGACTATGCATCTTAGACAATGTAACTTGTGTTGAATGAAAAAAAATAATATCCTTGGGAAAAAATGAAGTCGCTGCCAGCCGCTGTTTTTTCAGAGTCTGGGTCAATTTCTTTTGAAACGCATGCGAATGGATTAGCGGAGTATTGAGGGCCGTTCTGTAACGGTTAGTTGAGCGAATCTATGTTGATACAACTGCCTATGTCATTGATTTAATAATTGGTCAGAATTCGCACGTGAAAATACAGCAAACACAATGGGGTACTATAAATGACGGCGGTATTGCACTGAGCAGAAAACTCTAGCGACACGTAGCGAAACTCTTTTCCTACTCGTGTAAAGAAACTCTCTACATCATAGCAGTTTTGGAAATTAACAGTCTCTTGCAGTCTACCGAATCACAGCCGAAAGGAACGCTGCTTGTTAATTTGGCACCCAAACTTTTAAAGCGCTGCAGCACCTTGGTAGGCAATAAGAAAGGGCCAGGACAGATTAGAAAGCAAAACAGAGCAGATTTTGTGTGGTAGACATCTCGAGAAAAGACACAGTGATCTACGGTCGTCTTATAGCAAGAAGAGCTTCAACTATAGAGAGTTGCAACTACAGATACCCTGCCATAGAGAGAGCGGATGTTGATAGCCAGATCCTAGAGTTAACGGCAAACAAGAAAATACCGTGGTGTGATCTTGCCTCAGAGCAACAAGAAAGATAAAAGCGAGATTAGGCTACCACACGATAGCATCAATCAAAAAAGATCACGTAGCGTTGGACTGTTCAAGAACCCATCAGCCAAAACACCGTCGAGCTCTCCTCGACTATACATCTGGCACAGACCACGAGAGCAACAGACTTCAGAAAGATGTCTTTCGACAGCAGAGAGTACAGCCAAAAAAGACAAACATCTCCTATATACAATGAAAATCGTCAATCATTTCGACCCGTAGAACCAAGACGACATTCGTACTTCCATGGCCTTCAATTAGGACTTCCAGCACACAGTTATCAACGCTTGGGCGTTGGTCAAAAATATGGTGCAGCTCAGATCTGTTATGGTAGATGCTGCGCTCAAACATGGTCTTTTCCTGCGGGTCATCCATTTCCGTATGGTAAGTCTCTCCGATTCCGATTCATACCCTCTTCTACTTCTCTAAATGCGCAAATCACTCCTCTAAAAGCGGACGAAATTTTAATGAAAAGGATGTTTAGAGATTTTAAGGGAGTTGTCATTTTAAATGCTGGGTGCAGGGGTGGAAGAATTTTGGGCACATATAGAAAAGTTTTCTTACCCCATTCACTAAATTCAATAATATTTGAAACCCCATTTCGAAATACTGAGCAAATTTCATACCCCAATAATAGTGCTACTCATGTCATTCATCCATATACATTGTGGTAATGAAGGAAGATTTTATCGAAGGAAACTTTGCAATATTATTCCAAAGTTCCATATAAGAGGATTTAGAAATTTGAAGAAAAGGGTGTTTTGTTGGACCAAGAGCTTGAAAGTGCCAAATAATGTAACCCAGAGGAGACTGGAAGGAAACTGGAAAAGGTCGAGGAATCAAAGAACACTTACCAATATGATTTCAAATAACTTTTGCATGCACACACGACACAGTAGAAAAATTTAACATTTGAAATTAATATATAATTATATCTATAATGGGGATGTCTTCAAAACTTTGATACCCCATCTTGAATTAGCAAAAATAATTAGATAACCCATTAAAGCTAGGCTAGAAAATTTAATACCCCTCCAAAAATTCTTCCACCCCTGTACCCAGCATTAAACATGACAGCTCCCTAAGGGAATTTTCTGGAGAACAAAAGGATTTTCGCAAGAGAGATGGACAAAACTTCCAGTGAAAAATTTTTCCCCGTGAATTCTCTAACTAATTTCAGAAGATTTGGTTTTCTGTAATTACTACCTGTTGCACGGTAGAAGATATCAGCTAGAAACAAATCATAATAGATGCCACACAGTTAAACTAAATATTGTTGAATAGCATCAATTCTTTTAAGTTGCTACACATAGATAGATCCTTGAGACATCGAAAATGCCAAGGTCTTCTTCTCTGAACGCAAAACTCTAATTAGGGGACACAATTTAAATGGTCTCCAAATTGTACTTGATTCTAACGATATTGGTCCGACACGCTTGGTTTCTTGAAATCTACTCTCCAAACTTACTATTAGAGGGTCATAAATATATTTCACCCCTCTCTTCCGTTCGACACAAAGGGTTTGTTTGATGGATAATTCCGTACATATCAAATTCTGAAAACAGGAGACTTCGCAGAGAAAGAACGATATTTCCCAATTAAATATAAAAATCGTTAAAATGACACGCTTCGAATTCACTGTCATGGCTCATTAATGAAAACGAGAACCTCTCCAAAATCTGCCAAACCCTCTGCCTTTTGGAGTAGAAGGTTCAGAAGGGCCATCGCAACTTAAAGATTACCTTTTTGAGAATTACGGAGCCAATCAAACACGAATTACGAGTCTCGTGTCTTCAGTTTTAAGAATTGATACCAGTCAAACACACCCTAAAAAGCACCCTGCCCTGCAATAAAGAAAACTCATCCGTGCTACCGTTGATTAGCAGAGACCAGAAGCAGGAGAAAGTTTCTACCATGGGAATAAAAATGATCTTTCCGTTCACCGAAGGATACATTCACGAATTATCTACCAATGTCAACAAACTAAATGTCATTTTATAGCAGAAAGGCTGACTTAAATTTCAAAGTTTACTTCCCTAAAATCTGCCATCCCGTTTTAGAGTTATGAGCGATTTCGCTTGAAATTCATTTATTAAAAGGCTTGGAAATAGAACCAAAAAAGTCCTTCAGATTTTGTTTCTCCAGTTACCCATAGCGCTGTGTGATGTATTATGATTCACTAAAATTGGCCAACAATTCACAATAGTACCTTACAATTGTACCGTTCGGTAGGCGCCCAAGATGTCCATCCTATTCATGTCTTTGCTAAAGCACTAAGCTCAATTCATTGTAAAGTTGATAGATTGAATATGCCCTGACACATTGGAGAAAAGTGCCGATAAAAGGTTCTTTCACTCAAGCAAGGACGATGAGGAGACTCGAGTGAACTGCTTGATTGGCTCATAACTTCTCTATTTGGGATTGCTGTGACCCGCAGAGTGCGTTGATCTTCTTTACTGTCCCACATTTGATCTTGATATGATGTTGGGGGTAATGGTGAAGTTGCAGTGGATTGCAGAAGTAGAGAAGACTCAATCTAGTCCGCGACGCCTTGTCATGATGTTCAGGTTATAAGGCTCTACCTGGGATCGAACTCCGTCCGCCGCCTGACTGTTTTGACTGCAAAGTCAGAGGATTACACCGCTGCACCATAACACCTTCAAATATGATTTGTCACGATCTCTGATATTTCCCTTCCTTCAACTCTTTTTCTACGTCCCAAAGGTTTCACCACTGGATCTCAATGTCTAGAAATTTTCCTAATTTACTTACCAACCTATCTCTTGGCCATGTACCCAATGGAGCAGAACATAAAAGGTGCCACTTGAAAGTTCCTTTGATTCAAAAGTGACAATAGCAAATAAATGATAAGCCATCCTCTTCGGAGGGAATCAGACAAAAATAGATAAATAAATTTGGATACAAGAATGAATGGAGCGCAAGGGTGAACTTTGTGAAACAAAAAGTTTAGGTTTCCGAGAAGACAAAGCGATTGACTTTTCAGAAGAATAGAGTTCACACCTCTGAGTGCACTCAATCAAATCAAAATAAACAGAGAGTGCAAAAGATTGCGGTTGGCTGGTGGTGTGAAACATATTCTTGAGAATGCCAAATCGTTGTGTCTAAATCAAACCTGCATCCCTTGTTTTACAAACTCACCCATGCTTATTTAGAAGGTATTTAGCAAAGAATTTATCCAGATTATATCTGAAACAGTTGACTCCCCTCGTCATTGTACCGTCCAGTTGCTATGTGATGGTACAGGGATGATGGAAGTCTACAATATAAAAGGTTAGACCCATAGCATGGTTTGGTGTGGAACTGCCAGTCTCCGTCTTTTCTTTTGACTATTTGTGAGTTGTTTTCTTGTTTTGTTTTGTCCTTCGTATTGCTGTATTTTTTCTTTTTGTTATATATTTATATCTTGAAGTTTTATTTGCAAATTGTAAGTACCGTTCTTGGTGTACGCCAGATGACCTTGTGTCTTCTTACACCAAGAGCGGTACAGTAGTAATGTATTTAATTTAGTTTAAATTTATTATGAATAGAAAAAAAATATGTATGTAGCAGGAATCCAGATTCTAATCAAAGAAACAAAATTTAGAAATTGAGGTTCAGTTACTTAACTATTAAAACCAGAGAAGACAACACCGTGGTCTTTAAAGAGAGTTAAGTTTTACCCTAATCAGTGAATTAGCCAAATTTTAATTCTATGGTTTACAATTGCTGTGTCCTTCCTTCAGAAATAAAACAATTCTTTTCAATTAACTTGATTTATATTTTCTCGAGTAAAGAAGATATTGGCTTAATGAACTTGCGAGTCTAACACGTTGTGATAGGACATTTCGTTCTGAAATCAGGCTCCAGTTTCTGGAGAGATCATTTCCATTAACTAGCAAAACCAGCCGCGAAACTGCATTCAATCCCTACGATCTTTTGCCGAACAACATCAGAAAAAGTAGTTGTCATTGCCTTGAGACAATGAATTGCGATGCACCTAAAGGGAATTTCTAACTCGAGATTTAGAAGTCTTAACTCGTAATTCTTCCAATGAAAACTTATATGAAGTGGTCTGCCAGGTGAATAAAGAAAAATAGATCCCCATTTGAAAGACCACTTCTCACTGAATAACATTGGTAAATGTAACAAGGATAGATTTTTTAATACAATAGCACGAGATCCTTTTGTTGACACCTGAATTCAAAGCAATTAGCCTGCAGACAAAGGAAATTCTCTCAACCACAAATTCAAAACAAACAATGTCCCAAAAGTTTCTCTGAAACCCAAGTAGCCAGCGCGCTCGTTGTGCATTCCAGAAATTGTTTTTAAGAGCAAACATGAGCATAGATCGGAAGAAGAAGGATATATCTTCACATCTACCTCGGGCATTGAATTTGTTTTTTTCAAAAGCCGATTGGGAAGCGATTCAATTCTCTCATTTTTTGGGTGTAATTCAAAACAAACAAAGCGCACTGGTTGAATGAATTTCCTTTGTCTGTAATCGCTAATCGCTTTGAATTCAGGTGTGAACAAAAGCAACTCGTGATATTGTGCTACAAAATCTGTCCTTGTTGTTGACACCTGAATTCAAAGCGATTTGCGATCGCAGACAATAGAAATTCTTTCCACCAGTAATTCAAAACAAGCGAAGCCGCAAATGTTTCTCTGAAACCCAGGTAGCTAGCTCGCTCGTTGTGCATTCCAGAAATTGTTTTTAACAGTAAACATGAGCATATATCGATAGAACAAGGATATATCTACCGATTTAAACATCTACCGCGGGTATTTTATTTCTTTGGTTCAGGAGCTGAGCATTGAGTGTTTTAATTACACCCAAAAATTACGAGAATTGAATCGCCTCCCAATCGGCTTCTATACCAAACAAATAAAATGCCCACGGCAGATGTGTAAATATACCCTTCTTCTTTCGATGCATGCTAACGCTAGCTCTTAGAAACCATTTCTGGAATGCACGACGAGTGCGCTTGCTACCTGGGTTTCAGAGAACTTTTGCGGCTTTGTTTGTTTTGAGTTTCTGGTTGAGAGAATTTATTTTGTTTGAAATCGCGAATCGTTTTGAATTCAGGTGTCAACAAAAGCAACTTATGCTGTTGTGTTACAAAATCTGCCATTGTTTATCCAGGGAGCAGTGGCCACTCAAAAAGGGACTTTTTTTACTCATCCGGAGTCAACATAAGTTCCAAATCTTTAAATCAGCATAAAAAGGTGGGTGCAAAATTCAATGACCTATTTCTTCTGATTGAATGGCTTAAAAGAAACTTTAGATACTTATTTATAGTTCTACCGTTGGACTCTCCAGAAAGTTTGAATATTTTTCGAAATTACAGCGTATCTTACATTTCAACCCATTTGAGGATATGACGTCATCGAATTTCTAAATCATAAACCAGATGAGTGACAAACTTTTGCTTGATACCATATTGTAGACATCCATAAACTATGCTTTTCTTCGAAATTACTTCATGTTGCGTCAAAACAGTTTAGAAATTACGATGGTTATAAGTTTACTTGAAAATTTTTCTTGAATTCTTGAAAACGAAGAAAAACATTCTAATTCTGAAAATATTGAAGATTTCAGAAAAATCCAACGGTAGAATTATAGAAAAATAGCTAAAGTTTCTTTGAAGTCATTTTAGTTCAAAGAAATAGGTCACTCAATTTTACGCTAGCCTTTTCAAAGATTTGGAACCTATGCTTCCGGAGTCAAGTTTATGGCCTAAAGTTAAAAAATTCATCGCCCTCTCTTAGATCAACGTGCAACTTTCGAAGCGTTCATTGCAATGACCAAACCGAAGAGATTAAGAAGAATGAGGGTTCGAACAAACTTTACTGCGTGGCAGCTAGAAGAATTAGAAGGAGCATTTCAAAAGACACATTATCCAGATGTATTTACAAGAGAAAGCCTCGCTATGAAATTACAGTTGCCTGAGTCTCGAGTTCAGGTGAGTGGTTACAATTTGGATCACAATTCATGGTCGAATCGTCCTCATGTTACAAGCATTTTATAAAAATGCTCACCTCAAAATCCTTTCAAAACTGACCTACAATCATTGATCAATTTCTTACAAGGCCCCCGACGAGATCAGAAAAGTGGGGGGGGGGGCAAACTTGCTGCAAAAAATTTACCACAATACAACGTGATGAGCTGCCTTTCAGAACGGCATTAATTGCAAAAAAGTGGGGGGCCATGGCCCCCCGGCCCCCCCGTCGTCGGAGGCCCTGTCTTATGACCAGTTTCTTACAAAAAAAAATTATGTGCACACGAACAAAGCTTTATGCCATTTACATAAGAACAGAAACATTCTTTGCGGCAAAACTATCACAAACATTGAATTTGATATTTGCCGGTGCTTGCTCAACTGCCGAGGTAAAATTTCGTCACAGTAAGGGAAGACAAAATAAGGATTTGTAAATAAGCCTAAATATTAGTTTACTTACAAAAAAAGGTTAATTACTCTGAGCGGCAGATCACAATACAAATTTAGTCTTCGTTCGTGTTTGCATTTTCAAGAGAATTTGCTCACCTGTTAAAGTGAGCAAGTGTGGCAGCTAAAAACGATTAGTTCAAAGCATTTGCAAATAAGTTGGAACATTGAGTTCTCACCAAGGATTAGAAAGTGCAGCAGAACAATTCAAATATCTTACAAGGCGTCCAAAATAATGTAACTGTGTTTAGTGGAACGCACAAGGGCGAAGTTTTTATCGATTTCAATCGATAACTTTTCACCACAAAATAACTCACATGTGAATTTATGTTACTATAATCAAATCATATCTTTCAAGAGATCCAGAAAATTGTACTTCGAAGCTGTTTTTGAAGAACCGTGAAAAACCTAGAGATTGCGATTAAAAATCGGCCAGTTTTAAGCGCTAAAATTATGACAGTTGTTTTAATTAGCTTAATTAGCAATTATTTAATTAAATTAGGTTCCAAGGAACTTAAATGAGCAAAAAATATAGTTCTTACTTGTCACAGAGAAGTATTTGTCACTTTTTCCCGCCCCAGAGTATGTCCTATTGGTTGTATCGTTTGATAATTTTGAATCTCTAAAAGTAGGCCAAGTTTATCGAAACTTACAGCCCTTTGTCAACCACTAAAACACTAAAACGCGCAAAACGATAACTCTTAAACGATACGACCGATCGTAATAAAGTAAATATCACAATCTAATTTAGAAATTTTGCTACAAAATCATTGGTAATGATATTGAAATGGATATATACTTCACGCTTACATGTTTAGGCAAACGTGAATACATTTTTTCTGGAACACCCGTCTTATCAAGACAGAAGTGTGTTGAGGGAATAAAAAGAGTGTACCTTTGTTTTTAACATGAAGGTGATGCAGAATGCTTGAAACTATTCGTAAATACTATTCAGCGTGTCTTTGAGATTTTAATTTGATTTTTGATTTTCTCCTTCGAGTTTCGTTGCTTTGTTTGATCTTGCAGCGAAAGTCAGCTAAGATAACTTAGATAAGATAAGCTAAGATAAGCGCGGCAATACGGCGAAGTTGGATTGATATGGCTTTGCTGCGTGCGCCGCATTGAAAGATCGCCTCAAGTTGAAATTATTATCAATTTCTTTACCGTTGGATACATAAAAATATAGCTAAAAGTAATCAGCTAATTAATTACAACGTTAGTTAAAATTTTAAAAAATTCGGCCTTTGTCTCTTATTAGTAGTGTAAAGTTAATTTTATCTGCAAATCGTTGGTAAATTTGTGATGTTGTGTGGAGAGGCAACTCGATAACGTTATGTTTCTTTGCCTCCACCTCAACAATAATTAAATTTGAGTTTTGTTTCTTGTATTTCAATATTTTAGTGATATAGAAAAAAAAGATAACTTTCCGTGAAATTGCTAAAATATGCGACATGCATTCACAAATATTGTCCAGGTCAATTTATTTCGAAATTTTAAAACCTTTAATGTAAGTTTAGATCTTTATTTCTGAGTAATCATTGCACACGAGCGCAATTTAACCCGAGCGAATACACGATTAAACCCGAGTGTTTCAAATTTGGTAGCCTTTCAAACTTTGGGCTGAGTTTGTTCATCTGCAAAGTGAACAACTGCGAATATTAAATAAGCGATTAAACCTTAAGTTTTAACAAACACACCCAAATGCTCAATTCCCCCATCAAAATGATAGCCCTTGTGATTGAGCTGCGCAAAAGCTGTACAAACAAAGATTAGTCAGACGAAATGAAATCAAATATGATTATTCCTTGTTTGAGTCTCGCATTATTGATTATAGGCCGCGCTTATTGTCTTATTTTTCAAGCTGCGAATGTAAGTGAACGTAATGTTAGAACAATACGAGAACAATAATGTTTTTACATTGTTCTAGCACAGGGGTGGCGCCAGAAATTTTCCGACAGGAGGGCTGGAACTTCCAACAGGGGGGCTAAAATGGCTAGAAAATGCAGTTTTCGTACGTTATTTTGCCAAATTTCCTCCGATAATAACCCAAAATTTCCTCCAACGGGGGGGGCTATATGCTTCCGACGGGGGGCTGTAGCCCCCCTAGCCCTCCCCTGGCGCCACCTCTGTTCTAGCATGTAAGAGCAACATGCAAGCGAGCAACTCAGGTGCATCTTGAGGCCTGAAAAATGGTTCCCATAACTCCGTAAAAATGTGGCACTTCCCTGATAAAATGGGTCTTTTTGCGAAGAGTAGAAAAGTAAATTTTACGCCCAACAGGAGTCGATAGATTTTTCACGCAAAGAGAAGAACTGATTTTGATTTTCTCTCTCGAAAAGATCATCATGAGCAATTTAGCATAGGAATCAAGTCTTCAAAAAAAAAACATTCAATGATTGGCTGATGCATCTTTCATTTACTTAAGAGGACTCCAGGTATTTGGTTATAAGTGTTCAATGACAACCTTTGATATCTTGATTACTTGAGAAAAATTGCGATTGTATCTCTGTTAAAGTTAGTCTCTTTCCACAAGAAAACGTTGCGCTGTCAACATAGGGCTCAAATCTTTAAAAAGGTGGGTGTAAAATCCTAATACGGTTTCTTTCAAATTAAATGGCTTAAGGAACTCTGCCGTGGCAATTTATTGATATCTCGATTAGTTTCAAAATGGGGGCATTTATTAAATTCGAGGCTATGACGTCATCAAATTTCTAAATCCTAAACCAGAAAAGATACTGATTTCTGCTTTTCACCATATTGTAGGCCTTCATAAACTATGGTTTTCTTGAAAGTTATATGATTTTTCCTCCTTTGGGTTTAGGATTTACGATGATTTAAATGTTTTCAAATCTTGGAGTAATTTTTGACAAGCATATGAATCTTAAGTCACATGTGAACATGATCTGTAAATCTGCCAGGTACCATTTGCATAACATCAGTCTGGCTAGAAGGTACCTGACAAGAGAGGCTGCGGAAAAGGCCATGCATGCATTCGTTATTTCAAGGCTTGATAGTAACAATGCCTTGATACAAGGACTGCCATCCTGTGAATTGAAAAAATTGCAGAAAGTTCAAAATGCTGCTGCGAGACTCTTGGTGGGTGTAAACAGAAAATGTCACATAACACCAATCTTAAGAGAACTTCACTGGTTACCTGTTGTGTGCAGAATTCAGTATAAGATATTGCTATTGACATTCAAGTGCATTAAGAACGTAGCTCCAAAATATTTAGTTGATTTATTAAAGAAACGCACAGCCCCTCGCGCAACAAGATCAGCAGAGGACGATCTCCTGCTTGAGATAAAGAGAACACGCTTAGTAACAGCTGGGGACCGAGCATTTGTTCATGTCGCCCCATGTCTCTGGAACGAACTGCCGTATTCAGTAAGGGCAGCAAACTCAATAGAATCATTTAAAACACTGTTGAAGTCATTTTTATTTCGAAAACATTTTAACTCAAACCATGTATAATGTATAATTAAATTATCGTTTTGGATTGTAAAATATGTAATGCGCCTATGAGCCCTGAGGAAATACGGCGCAATATAAATTTCTTTATTATTATTATTATTTCAAAATTTTCCATCAGTTTTTTCAAAAATCATTAAATTGCCGCCATTTTGAAAAAAAAATTTCCACGGCAGATTTACAGCAAAGTACTATAAGCTCCTTTCAAGCCATTTAATTCAAAGAAAAATCAAATAGAATTTTACAGCCGCCTTTTTAAAGATTTGAAAGATTTGAGCCCTATGCTTGCGCTGTCTATTCGGAAAGAGTGACATAAACATAAATCATAATTTCTTTATTATCAGGTCTGGTTTCAAAACAGAAGGGCTAAATGGAGAAAACGAGAAGCTGGACTACAATCGAGCCCTGCGCCATCTTCAAATACAGATGAAGAAAAGTTGTCGTCATACAATGATAATGATAGCGAGGCTGAATCAACAGCGGGGATAAAAATTGAGGAAGAGGACAATACTCAAAATGAGGACCAAATAGAGGAAGGTGCATCACAGGGGTTCAAGGATGAAGGTGATGCATCTTTGGGAGAAGATAGCGAGGAAGATGTTGACATTGAAGATGATATAAAGGAAACTGAGGAAATAATAAACAAAAGGAAAAGATTGATGCCGTTTGATTATACAACAAAGAACATTGGACCCCCACCTAAACTTATACCAATTAATGAAATGAAATGACCTCTCTACGCCCTAATGTAATTAATGCCTAGAGTGTTTTACCAAGCATAGCATAGGTAAAAACATAGTAGAATACGCAGTGATAATTCATAAACTGTGAGATACGCCACAGTTAAGCTGATTTCACACTTGATTCGATTTTCATTGTGCAATGCTGCGTCGAGAACGACGCTTCAAATGTGAGTTTTAGCTTTAAACCCTGGCCAAAGGAATATCAATTGCAAAACATTTGAAGTTTTCTTGCTTGTCCATATCACGTCACAAAAAATTGTCAGTGTGAATGTGGTAACTTGGTGGTAACACTTGCAAACTAAACCAGCTGTTATCTAAACCAGGTTAAATTTCAACCAATCAAATGCACTCGATTCGTTGGATTGACCAATTAGAAGGCCAATTCCATAACCTGGTTTAGTTTAAGCTGGCTTAACTTGCAAGTGTTACCACCACGTTACCACATTCACACTGACATAGTTAAACCAACTTTATCCAAACCAGGTTAAATTTCAACCAATCAAATGCACTCGATTCGTTGGATTGACCAATAAGAAGGCCCATTCCATAACCTGGTTTAGTTTAAGCTGGTTTAACTTGCAAATGTTACCACATTAACACTGACATAGTTAAACAGCTTTATCCAAACCAGGTTAAATTTCAACCAATCAAATGCACTCGATTCGTTGGATTGACCAATAAGAAGGCCCATTCCATAACCTGGTTTAGTTTAAGCTGGTTTAACTTGCAAATGTTACCACCACATTCACACTGACATAGTTAAACCAACTTTATCCAAACCAGGTTAAATTTTAACCAATCAAATAAACTCTATTCCTTGGATTGACCAATTAGAAGGCTCATTCCATAACCTGATTTCGTTTAAGCTGGTTTAACTTGCAAGTGTTACCACCACGCTACCACATTCACACTAACATAGTTAAACCAGCTTTATCCAAACCAGGTTAAATTTAACCAATCAAATGCACTGGATTCGTTGGATTGACCAATTAGAAGGCTCATTCCATAACCTGGTTTAGTTTAAGCTGGTTTAACTTGCAAGTGTTACCACCACGCTACCATATTCACACTGACATAGTTAAACCAACTTTATCCAAACCAGGTCAAATTTTAACCAATCAAATGCACTCGATTCGTTGGATTGACCAATTAGAAAGCCCATTCCATAACCTGGTTTAGTTTAAGCTGGTTTAAGTTACAAGTGTTACCACCACGTTAACACATTCACACTGACATAGTTAAACCAGCTTTATCCAAACCAGGTTAAATTTCAACCAATCAAATGCACTCGATTCCTTGGTTTGACCAATTAGAAGGCCCATTCCATAACCTGGTTTAGTTTAAGCTGGTTTAAGTTACAAGTGTTACCACCACGTTAACACATTCACACTGACATAGTTAAACCAGCTTTATCCAAACCAGGTTAAATTTCAACCAATCAAATGCACTCGATTCCTTAGTTTGACCAATTAGAAGGCTCTTTCCACAACCTGGTTTAGTTTTAGGCTGGTTTAAGTTACAAGTGTTACCACCACGTTAACACATTCACGCTGACATAGTTACACCAGCTTTATCCAAGCCAGGCTAAATTTCAACCAATCAAATTAACTCGATTCGTTGGATTGACCAATTAGAAGGCTCATTCCACAACCTAAGCTGGTTTAACTTGCAAGTGTGAATGTGGTATGAATGAAGTATAAATGTTGTCATTATCTGGTTAATAAAATTAGGAATTTTTAAGATGGTAATTAACTAAAGTTTCGTCTCTTTCAGAACCATATTATCTTAATTTCGTTTCTTTGTTTCTATCAGTGGTAATTGAACCAAAAAGTACAAAAGGTCGTATTTTCTCGCCTCTTATTTCTTTAATTTGTTGTAGGTCCGGAATATCAACAAGAGCACATTAGTTTAATTAGAGCACATTAATCAAATGCATTGGATCATTATTAATAGACCCGCTTTGCCGTGTATCATGTGAACCATGTGATAAAGAGCCATCAACACTCGTAACAAACTAAAAGGATCTGCTGTCGCACAATGCATCTCATGTGATCAATTTCATTTCACACGAACGTTAGCCAATCAGATACGCCATCAAGAACCATGCGTCAGCAGATTCTTGAACTTTGGGTATACGCAGTCTACTTAACATGACTCAATGCCTTTAAGTGCATTTGAGTCAACCTCAGACCACGTTCAGACAATATCAAATTGAAAAGTTGACAATTTGAAGAGGCTAAATTATGACGAAAAACCAATTTATCATCTAGACCTAACGCGTCAGTCAGCCTCATTTCGAAAGCACTGAAAAATATTCCGCTTTCATCATCTTTTTCCCACTATATCATTTTCAAATTGCGGTGGTGAGAGCTAATCTTTCAGATTCTGCTGCTTCAAATTCTGTGGGCACGACTTGTGCCATTTTTGTGTGAAGAGGAGGCCAATCCATGACAATTTCGTGATTCTACTGGTATTGTGTGACATAGCCTCTGTATCAAAATAAAGCAGTACTGTCATATATTTTTCATGATAAATCATGGATCATTATAAAGGGCTCTTTGCACCAGTATGCTTTTCACATGCCACCTCTTGTTGGTGGCCATTTTTGTGAACCATGAAAATGGTGACAACTAACAGTCCACAAAAGAGAATGCATTCACAAAGCATACTGGGTGCAAAGGCCTCTTTTAAGGTGCCAAACTGTTAATCTTCCTTTCAAGCAGAACTATTATCATTGGAATCCTACCATCTATTGCAATGCCTAAAGGGGCTGGGTCACGTAACCGTAAACAAATCTGTTATCTTTATAAT
Organism: Aurelia coerulea; assembly: GCA_039566865.1. NCBI lineage: Eukaryota > Metazoa > Cnidaria > Scyphozoa > Semaeostomeae > Ulmaridae > Aurelia > Aurelia coerulea. The sequence goes on along the minus strand of CM076948.1, from coordinate 25,045,464 downwards.
CTATAATGTTGCCCGCAACGCGCTGGCATGCACCCATTGTGTTCTGCACAGACTTTGGTGGATGGGGTGAATCCACAATAAAGTTACTTCTAAAATCCATCAATATCTTTGCAATCTTACAACATATGGTTGTTTCGTTTGCTTCTCTCTGAAGTTCAAGAGGTCATCTTCAAAATAGCACTTTCATTTTGAGAAAAATAGTAGAAAATCTCTGTGATATGGCCTGTCAAAAAACTGCAAAGTCGTCATTTCGAAAGAAGTTTGTTTACTTTGCGTGAGCCAGCCCCTTTAAGGTGAAACTCAACCAGTATCACATTCCTCTTGGCAGTGAGCAAAGATCTTGCGCCTTTTGTAAAACTCTAGAAATTTATCCAATAGATTGATATCAAAGATTCTTGCCTACTGTAGTTTATTTAGGGCGTATAGATTATTTACACTAGATTATCAAATATTCATTTGGGCATCTGAAGTCTGTGAAGTCTTCTGAAAACGGTAGACTTCGCAAAAAATGTGTCAGTTACCAAAAGAATGCGCATTAAGAAAACAGTAGAGATCGCAGAGAAAATGCCAAAAGAAAGAATGCGCATTCTGAAAACAGTAGAGTTGCCAGACTTCACAGAGAAAAATTAAACAAGAAGGAGCATTCTGAAAGTGAGAGAGTTTGTACTTTTGCTGTAAAAATCCCAAGATTCTTTGTGAGCTCTGGAAAGTCTTCCAGCTTCAGGAGCAGAAGGTTTCCAAGGTCTTGGAAGCCTACCGTTTTCAGAAGAGCCCAAAAGAATATGTCTTGGATATCTGAAGTCTGCGAAGTCTATCGTTTCCGGTAGAATGGCACCAAAAGAATGGGATTTTAGCTTCTACCAACGCTACAATTTTCAGAAGATTCCCAAAAGAATCCCCCCTTTACATTCATCACTCTGGAGAAAGATTTGTTGAAGTTTGTTAGACATACCCTTCAAGTTCTGTACAAGTTCATATTCTGGTCTGTAAAATAGCCTTTTGCTTCACAAGCATATGCACTAGGATCAAGGATCAAGGACTCACGTGTCTTTCATTGATTGTTTGTATCTACGACTTTTCTCAGCACTTTCTTTTGCTGCAACTCGGTTCAGACGTCTTTTCCTTAAGTCCTACAAGACAAACAGATGATAAAATGCAAAGTCAAATTTCTGGATGGAGTAACATTTTGAAACACACATTATGAGCTGAGAGTAGCACTCATTGTCTAAGTTAATGTTGCATTTTATGTATCTGCAAGGAACATCGGTCACTTTTCAGAAAAGTGCTACAATCTTAACCTAATTGCTCATCATTTCTAGGTGAACGGAACATACCAGAGGCAACTGAAATTTCTTAACCATAAGTAAACAAACAGTTTTTCATGAAAAGATAATGCCAAAAATTGTTGGTTTCTCTTAATACTCTATCTGAAGCTGCCTAAAGATTGGCTTGTTGTTGCAACACAAGCTCAAGCCAGTAACTACTGTATGTAGACTTGCCCCAAGTCCCACTCGTCACACTTCGCTCGAGCAACAATGGTTCTGCAAAGTGATGCCAGCACATTTAAGCTGATGCACGTTTGCACATGTTTGAAGAAAATGGATGTAAACAACTGCTGCAAATCCTTTTATCTACTTCCCAAATGCTTCCAATCCAACTATGTGGTAAAATTGAGGTGTGCACTCAAAAATGTCTGCAATCTGTGGATAAGTGTATTTGTAGCCCACATTTTACCAAGAACCAAGACAAGAAGAAAGAAGGTGCAATTAGGTTTGATGGGATGCGGAATCAGCCATTTTTGACAAGCTGAATAAAGGATTTACAATTCCTTGCTAGCAGGATAAGGGATAGCCAAGAGCAGCAGGATTGGGGGTTTCAGTGAGTGCCAAGCAGACTCTATCTAGCTCTGGAGGGCAGGTCAACAGCACATGGAAGGAAACAAGTCTCTATCTCACCTCTTCTTCTATACATTTAATCATTTTTAATTTAGCATCATTGCATTTGCCAAAGAACTTTCCATAAGGATGCTGAAAGGCAGAAAATAAAATCATGTGTTATGTCAAATAAAGGAGATATCATCTGGTGTCCCACAGGGCTCTGTGCTAGGTCCCATACTTTTTATAATATTTATTAATGATCTACCAATGTGTGTCTATCTGCAGAAGATTGTATTTTATCGGAGAATAAAAACCACCCCATAACGTCCAAGAAGATGCAGTATCTTCAATAGCAGGGCCGTCAAGAGCTAGGTTGTGCCCTGGAGTAATTGATAGAATCGAGCCCTATGCGGGTTTGTGGGCAAAGCCCCCAAGGAAATTTTCCAAGACCATGCCCTTCAGACTCTTGGAGAATGAGGGAAACACCCTTTTTAAGAAAACTAGTTTTAGAAAAATCGTTTGGATATTCCGTGACACAGTTATTAAGAAATTGGTATTTTACGGTAAACAATCAAGAGATCAGAGACTCGCTTTAAGGCAGATAGATGGCCATAAAAAGTTGATGTAAAGAGATTTTACAGCAATGATTGATTTCTGTGGAACGATATTTTTACGGGCCCCTTCACCGGGACCCAAATTTTTTACCTCTCCTAACCCCCCCCCCCCTCTCGTCTCGACGGTCCTGTTCAATAGTTTGCAAAAATGGGCAGATGAGTGGCTCATGACATGTCCTTCCATCCTGAAAAATTCGAACTATTAATTTAAAATAAGAGTAACCAATGAAAATGTGCCGCTGCTGCAGTTAAGGGAACTGTGTATACACATTAATTATACACCGTTCCTCTTACAACAGGAGGGGGTTCACGGACGAGAGAGAGAGCTGCTTTGTTGTTGTTGTTGTCTTTTTGAAGGTTTTGGCTTTTGCTGGCCGGGTCGGGTTTCGACTAATTCGAAGGTCATCGTCATCGTGAAAAGCTTCCGACAGACAGAATGAAGACATAGGCTATACTTACTTCTGTATGGCAACTATTCAGCATATCGATTGCTTCTCTGCATTCGGAGTGCAAATGTGGGGCCAATGAAGGGTGCATCTCTCTTCAAAATGTTAGGCCACCCAATAACCATTCTGGATTAGCCTCTTAATCACTTAGCGTATTTATTCTAAGAGAGGATACACCAAGATGCTGGATATCGTAAAAACAAACATGGAGGATGTTGAGGACAAAAATCTATTGGTATAACACAAAACAACGGAAGTTTAAAGACAGTAAGGTACTAAAAACATGGCTGGCGGAGGTAAAAATAAACTAGAGTATTTAAAACAGGATACACCAAAGTTTCTCAAAGATTTCAAAGCTCGTGTCAATTACAAGGAAGGCCCAACAGTGGAAACAAAGAAGCAACAACTCAAAAAGAAAATTGAAGATGATTGTGATGATGTTGATAGGGATGATGAGAAACCGGTCATTTGTGTGCTGAAAGTTGGGGATCTCACAGAAGAAGAATACGAGAAGCATAACAAAGTAACAACAGACTCTGAAAAAGATGTAGAGGTAGAAACTGGGGGAAAGATTGAATTCAAAAAGCCAGTGAAAAGAACAAGTGATAGTGAACCTAATGTTTCTGGAAAGAAAAAGAGAGCTCACAAGGATGGGAAAAATAGAGAGAAAAAGACGTTAAATAATAAGAAACTGCTTTCTTTTGGTGAAGACGAGGAGGAAGAAGATTAAACAGTTTCTGTAAAATTCTGTTGAATATATGTTTATATCATGTTTTTATCCAGAGCCCAGCACTGACTGTTTTTTGGACCATTTACCCTTTTCAATTATTTTTCATCCCTGAAAAAGTCAGCATATAGTAATAAAGTTTCTTAATTTCTAATAAAATTTCCGTATTTTAGTACCAAAACTTTTCTATTTGTTTTTGTCTGTATGATGTAGTTTCTACCGCTGCTAAATGCAGACATGTTTCTTGGCAGATGGTAGATGAAAGTTCAATTAAAATAGAGTTGTATGTAGTTAAGCATTCCCTAAGAATAAGGTATCAATGACATCTTTGCCATCATATCGTTGAATTTAGCTTTTGAAAATTTCTCAGTATTCCTCAAAAATAGTTGTAACGAGTTTCTTAAATTTTCGACCATCCTAGCATTATATCATTACAGTTTCTTACACACGAATTTCTAATAAAAGATATTCTTTTCAACTTTTACAAACGGGAGGAGAAAGGTATTGGAAGAGGACAAATTAAAGTGAAGGAAAAGGGGAGGAGAGCGAGTCCTTCGCCTTTTCCTTCCCTTTTCTTCTTTCTCTTCTCCCCCTACGGTTTGTTTGTTGATGAAGAGCGAGACTTGAAGCATGTCCAGGAGCCGGTAAGATATGGGTTTGAAAAAAAGGTATATCTAAAAAAGGTATAAAAAGGTTTGATGTTGTTCCCATCTGAGTCTGACACGGTACATCAAAGGACTGAATAATGATGTGCTACCGTTGAAATCAAAGCTCAACTCCTCCACTCACAGAAAACGCTAGAAAACGAGACTTGTATATGAAATATAGAAAATATTCTTTCCAACAAGGATTGCTTTATAAATATAACATAACAATGAGTAATGTGAGTCACTGCCAACCAGTCAATTTACCAGCAAAAATTCTTTTCAAAAGTCATCCAACAAAATTTGGAGAGAATAAGCTAAAAATATCTTTGAGCAACATTTCCCTACACAACCAAGTCTTTCTAATTCAACGTCAACAACAGTACGAAGAACTATGGCAAAAACTGTAATCTGTCTGAAAATTCTTGTCATTAAATATTTTCGCAAAACAGGCTGTCAACTTTTCATCCAAGCAATATCGTACGCTATTACCTGACTGACGTTTCAAAATGAGGCAATACAAGAATCCCGCCAATCCCTCGGTCTGTACTTTTAAGACTTCGGGCTTTATATTTTCCTATACAACACAAAACCGGTTAGTATGCGCATTGTATTTGGTTAGAAAATCAACTTTCTCGTGTTGGAGCCAGCTTCTAGCTCACAAATGTTACCTAATATAACAAACTCTGCCTTTGTCAAAGGCAAGATTTAATTTCTAGACCACTGCAAGTGTTCGTGATCTATGAGACAAGTCTTCTGAGACAGATTATTAGTACTAACAAGGATGATAAAACTTGAGAACCGAAACTACATAACATGTAAAAACGTTTCAAACATAAAACATGAAAACAAAATAGGCTCTGTGCTCGAATCCCATATATTCACAGGTGGTCACCTACGTCTTTCAGTTCTATTTAAGAAAATTCGATAGAAGGCTGCACATTTTGTGTAAGATCCTATAAATACTGCTCCTCTTCCATTTAATGTTTTGGCAAGAAAAACACTTCCAAAGTGCTCTGATTTATAACAAATAAGAGCAACCTGATCAATTTGAAACGCTTTAGCTAACAATTTCGTGGCTGAAATATCGCGTGAATAAAACTCCTATTTCTGTGCCAATAGAATGATTTGCGGAATTCGGCCCCGTTTTGAACAAATTTTGCAACTTGACTTTGATATTTACGGAAGAAACGTCCGATTTAGAAGCAGAAGTATCGAAATAAGGATTCACTTGAAAATGGAGAACGAATTTTATTCGCCCCGGTGCAGCAATGTCTAATGATAAATTCACACATGAAGCGTTTTCACTGTCGCTAACCGTGCAATCGAACACATGCCTTATTAGGTCAGCGCCAAGAAAACTCTTCAACTGTACATTCAACTAAAGGGGTCCCATTTAACAACATTAGGCCATAACTCTGAAAAAACAATAGATCTATCTCAATAGCAACTTCTATCAATGGCAAAATCTCTAAAGTCCAATGAAATAAGAGCGCCCATTTGCATTGTGGATATTACTATTTTGTTGTCCCTGAACAATACACCATTCATACCAGACTTTCGTTCGTGAACTTTTACGCCAAAAATGAATGCTGACATCAGAATCATCAGGAATCAATAATGGAGTCTGCAAAGATAACAAGGGTGGAATTGAAAACAGGTTTTCTTTTTTATCGTCTGAATATTTTTAACAGAATATTTTTCGTCTGCCACTGGTTACAGCAAATCATCAGATTAACTCCGAAAGACAAGAAACAATGGGCTAATTGAACAAAAATAAGAATAAACTTTCCCGTGTCTAGTATCAGCAGAAAATGGTTCCGTTACTCTACGCGACTTTCAATGACTTAGATTATATTGATTATCAGTGCACCCATTGCACCCGGGTGTCTCAGGAAAATTGTTACAACTTTAAAATGCAGCAAAGTTTGATTTTGCTACTGGTTGTAAAAATTTCCTTTTCCTCAATTATACCAAGGATTAAATTATCTTCAACAATGAAAACAGTCTTACTTAAATATGCGAAAGACAAATCGAAGGCAGCATAAGATAAGATCTCTGAATCCGAGACCAAATCTCTAATTTTGCACGATTCATTGCATACTTTCTGACGTTGGAACGGCCTTAAAAACGGGCATAAACTAATCTCATAAAAATCAGTGTGACTTCATAGCATGCGCCAATACCATCTAATAAAGCAAAAGCAATTCCTTTGATTTGAACCGTTTAATAAGACAGGCTAAACTTCACGAAACAATTCAAACTCTGTACAGGCAGTATGTCCCTCGCGACTTGGACCCAAAAACAGAAACTGAGAAGGAAAAGAAATCTTCAAGCCGATTTACAAATCTAGCATACTCAGTTTAAAATCAACTTGACTTCTTCAAATTTTCTAACATTACCTACGAAAGCAGATATTTTGGGACAACATACGAGATACTGACAACGACGCACAATAACAGGGATGAAAAGATTACATACCTTAATTGGGAAGTAAATTGGAAACCAACTAAACATGCCCTCAGAATGAGTTTCAGGATGAATACCTAGAAAGCAAACATAAATACATAATCAAAGGACCTTAGAAGTGACTCACGGGCTTAATGATTTTTATTGTGAAATTTTCCAAATTATTCCATGAGAATGCAAAGGAAGATCAGTGCAATTTTATTGCACCTTCCTCGAAATATGAGTAAATATGCTGTAATGTTACGTTACAGAATGCAGTCTGAGGAAGCAACCATCAAAAATTGGCGTGCAGGAAATGTTTGGTCTTTGCTTGAAAATTTTTCAGTGGAGAACAAACAATCTAATTAAACACACGAGCAATCAAATTAATCACAAAATACACGTTTTTTTATTATAAGAAACTTGGATCAGCACTTAGTACTAAAAGTTTCTTAATTTCGCATGAAAATTTCGGTGTTTTAGTAGTAAAAGTTTCTTAATTAGTTTCTTATTTTTTTGGGCCTAAAATTGCGGTATTGTTCGAAGTTGAGCCTTCTTCTCGAGAAAGGGCTTCCATTTTGCATTGACATTGTCATCAAGAAGAAGCCATGCACATCAAGGCAAAAATTTACCAATTTTGCAGTTAAAAGTCAAGAAAAGACGAAGGCACCTTTGTTAGAGAGACATAGAATAAGAGAGACATACAGATATAACGTTTTAGAGTTTCTTAACTGTTCTTGAGCGTAGTACTAGAGTTTCTTAAATTTTTGGTCATCGTAGTACTAGTTTCTTATAAACCAGTTTCTTATAAAAAAAACGTGTAATCCGTTTTCAGCATGATTAAACAGTGCTAGTGTTAATAAGAAACTCTTTTCAAGAATTCAACTAAGAACTAAACCAGTAAGAACCTCGACTGAGAACTTGGATACTGCTCAAGAAACTTGTTTATTTTGTCTGAGGAGGTAATTCGCATACTGGCGCTGTATTCTGGTAAAACTCACGAAATGCTTGGGAAGTTACCTATCAATGAATACAACGAACATGTAAGAAGGATGCGGAGAAACTGCAAAAACCTTTGGTACCCATGATCTGCTAATTTCAACTGTTTACTGAAAGCTAAAAGAGACTTTCAGTATTGGGTGGGAAAATTTATTGGTTTCTTGAAAACTCTTCCATTGTTGTTCTACTCGACTGATCAGCTGCCTAAAAGTTCTTAGAAAACTAACAATAATCTTGAAAAAATGCTAACAAAGAGCTTTTTGAAATAATTTTGATGGGAACGTCATTGAGCTAATTACTGCACTCAAAGAGTTCATTTTGTTGGAGAAATTTCCCTTAGCAACCAATCTCATTCTGTGAAATGATGCATCAACACAGGCGAGCAAGGTGGCTGCCATGCCACACGCATTATATTTTCCAATCTCGGCCTGTTCTCATCTGCAGTCCCTCTATTTTCCAGAAGTTTATTATTCACAATTTAGCGCAAACCTCAAGATCAATGTGCTTTGCACAAGTCAACTTAGAGGTCTAGTCCGAACAAAACATTGAATTCAGACTATTGCTGAGCAAATTAAAAGTCTAGGCCTACTTTTGAAGCAAAATCGGCTATGATTCAAATAAAATGCACAGAAAGTTAAAAAATGCAAGGCTTGAATTGAAAATTGATTTCAAGCAGCTACGAAAAAGTAAGTTGATAAACTTCTTGATCAAAGATGAGAGACGTACCTTTCTCTCGTTGAATGCAGTTTTTCATCCAGCATTTTGAGCGCGCAGGCTCCGCGACCATGATTCGTTCTTTCCGTAGAGTGGCCGCGCGTGCTCAAACCGCTGGAGCGTTTGACCTTTGAGATGTCATACACCTCAGGAGGGCCTCCGCTGAACGACCAGCTTTGAGCTCGCGTTGTTGCAAGGCTTGATGTGGACTTCATCACGTCCTTCACCCCATGACATAAAGGATTTTGTAAACAGGAAAATGCCCACCACCCCTATGACTTCACTACCGTGCGTCAAAAATCCAAAGTGGTCATAAATCTTTATTCATTACCGAAAAACCCAAAGAAATATCTCAATTGAGTGCAATACTGTGGAAACAGCGATCAACAAATAGTATTCACGTTTGACAGGTCATGAAAATCATCAACCGGCCTGGTTGAGGATGCTGAAATTAGTACTACGTTCACGAGTTATGATGTAGTGTCTACAATTACCAACGATACGTTTCTCCCTAAAAAGTCTTTCCCTAAAAAGGACCCCCCTTTATAGACTCCAAACAGTCCAATATTTTGGCTCCAAATTATGGAATACTCTTCCACTTTTCATACGCGTTGCTGGCTCTAATTCACTCTTTCGGTCTAAATTGAAAGCTTATTATATCGACTCCTATGTCTAGTCTGTCTCTCTCTCTTCCTCCGCATTACCAAGGTTTGTCATTTCCTCGGGGTACATCTGGTTCATAGTTTTTTATCTTAATATTTTTATTTTCTTTGTTTTTATGGGGATGCTCTCTCTCTCGATTAGTTTACCTACTTAGAGAGCTCCTCCTTAATCAATCTATACTATATACAATCATGTAATATCCTTTCCTTTTGCTTAGATTGTAATTTTGTATTTGATGTTATCAATTTAGTATAGTATTTATTTGTAATGTAATTGTGTAGAATTGTATGTAGTATAGATTGATGATCAATGAAACTGAACTGAACTGAACTGAACTGAACTGAACTGAACTGAACTGAACTGAACTGAACTGAACTGAACTGAACTGTTTCTTGCTATACAAAAACCATTAATGAGAAAAGAGTTCTATCAATCTCAAAACATTCAATAGACCATTTGGGTATTTTGCACAAGAGTCCGGATCGAGTGACGTTTTACTACCGGGTATGCCAAAATAAACTATTCACGTTTGGCAGGCCACAATAAATCGCACACTGGACTGATTTTGAAGATTCATGACTTAATCTTTAGCAAAAACCCTGAATTAGATTCTATGATTTTTGCAAATTTTTCTGTTGTCATCTTTTAGAGCTAGACGTGAGTTTCTTAATGTTTTCATTCTCGAAAACACTGAAAACGATCAAAACATTTTGATCAAATTTTCTAAAGAATCGACATGAATGAACAAAGAGAAAACTTTTTCGTAGTGATTTGGGATCTAGAAATCGATTAATTAATCGATACAATAAATCAATTTCTAAATCTTAAATCACCATGAACAAGTTTTCTCTTTGCCCATTCATGTCGATTCTTTAGAAAATTTGATGGATGTATTTTTATCATTTTCAGTGTTTTCGAAAATTAAAATTTTAAGAAACTCGCTTCTAGCTCTAAAAATTGCAAACGGAAAAATTTGCAAAGAATCCTAGAATCTAATTCAGGCTTTTTGCTAAGATCAAGTCATGAATCTTCAAAATCGGTCCAGTGTACGATTTATTGTGGCCTGTCAAACATGCATAGTCTATTTTGGCGCACCCGGTACAGTAAGTTAAAATTTGTCAGATCTTCGTATCTACATAACAGTGGTGGTGATAATTTCTACCGCACCGCCGATCATGTAAAACTGAGTCATAATGTAGCAATACGACCCAGACTCTTTTGCAGGACAATTACGCGTTTATTGTAGTGAACACACTCAACAGGCTCAAAAAATATCTTTGTCACAAAAAGATTTGAATCAAGGTTTAGATATTTTCAGAGCTTCTCAGTTGTAATACAAGATTGAAGGAAAGAGTTGTAATACAAGAGTTGTAATACATCTGATGAAGAGTTATGCGTCTGAGTTGTAATACAAGAGTTCTTGGAAACCTGATCAAGAGTTATGCTCGAAACGTCGTGTAAATCTTAGTTCTTTGTATGATGTCGAATTTTTAAATTAATTTATGACTTGTAATACAAGAGTTTCTTACAAATTTCGATCAAGACAGAAGAAGTGTCTTTCACACAAATTTCTCACACCAGGAAAATATGTACTTGCACTTACTTATGCTAACATCATCGTATAAAACAGCATCAAAATATCCAGCTATTCCATGAATCAAATTCCCAGTTTTCATATGAAAAGTTGTCTTCGAGTAACGAGTGTTATCAATTGGTTTTTCTGCAAAGAGAAAAGGTGCAGTAAAAACCCGCAAAGGAACTGAAGCTTGAAGACCCAGCGCTTACACTGTACCAGTACAAGCTTGGATCCGTAGTTTAACAGATCAGCCTCTTGTTTACACTGTTCTTGCTGATCAGCAAGGCCTAGTTCTTGTTTACAGTTGTCCATTCATCAACGCAATCTACAGTACTTGATGATAGAAATATACAAAACCAAGAAAAACCTAAATCCTAGTTTCATGAGTGAGATTTTTGAGACAAGAGATGTACAATATGACTTGCGAAATAAGAATACTCTTGGCATTCCAAACGCCAGGACAACTTCTTATGGCATAGAAACAGTGAGATATTTGGGTCAAAAACTGTGGCAAAAATTACCTCACAATATTAGAGAGTCCCAATCATTGACAGCTTTCAAGAAAGAATTAAGAACCCACACAATAGAGTGTGACTGTAGATTGTGTAAAATATTTATTTCTGGCCTAGGTTTTATTTAGCTTATACTTACTTTTCATTGTAACATACACTTAGATATTTCTGATAGATAGTTGGCATTAATTAGCTTTTTACATAGCTATTAGAGTTGTACGCCAACTTTAAACAAATTATTTATTATTATTATTATTATTATTATATTAAACTGTTCTTGCTGATCAGCAAGGCCTCGTTTAAACATCGCTTTTTCGCCGTGTCGAATAGAACTGCATTAAAAACGGCAGAATCTGTCGTGTCTAAAAATCTGATTTAAACATCGTTTTTTGCGATGTCAGATTGAAATTAAACTGGTTCAAATGGCCATTTTTCAAAATGCACAAGCACAGTGGGTGATCACACGTAGAAACCGCGGACCATAGCCTAGAATGGATTAATAAAACGCGGCAGAAATACAATGTTTAAATCAAATCGTTTTTCTGCCGTTTGATGCGACTGAGCTGGTGAAGTCCTGCCGTTTTATCTATTCAAAACGGCAGGTGATTTAAACATAGTATTTATGTCGAATTTAATTGACACTTTAAAGTTTTTAGCAGCATCTACAGGGTGTCCCAAAAAAATTGTTCGACGTTTGATTAAATGTTAAAAAATAACGATAAAATGTACAGGCTCCTGCTTAGGAACCCTGTTCCTAAGATTTTGAATTAAGTTTAGACGCCAAAATTTTGTGATTCCGCTAAGAATTCACGGAGTTACATAAGTCACGTAAATCCTAAATAAATGGAGTAAAAGCGATGCAACCTTCAAAATAACCATAATTTAAGAAGGTCTACGTTATGGCGCCAAGCAAAAATCTGATGCTCCTCTGGTTTCAGATTTACAAATTTGATGACGTCACACCTTCAAACATAATAAATGCCGCCATTTTGAAACTAATCAAGATATCATAAAATTTCCATGGCAGATTTACGGAAAAGTACATTAAATTTCTTTCAAGCCATTCTATCAAAAGAAATATGAAACAGAATTTTATAGCCACCTTTCTAAAGATTTGAGCCCTATGTTGTATGGGTACAGTATAACTCAAATGAAAGATGCATTAACAATTCGTGCAATCCTTCTTACAGATTTTATGACTATGGTCTCTTTCAGTACATCTACAAAACTGTCTTAAACTTACCATCGTTAGGGTGAACAAATGTGAAGCATTTCTGAGGCTCACTAGCGATATTCACGTTATGTAGTCTCACTACATACGGCGTTTCATAGCATGCCTGCGTGAATGATAATAACAACGATTAATTTTTTATCAGTATAAGAAGATAACTGCGTGCAGTAAGTAGATTGAGGCAAGGTTTTATCAAAAGTCTTTAAAATTACGCTTGGATTTAAAGCTGGGTGAGTGGCCGAGCGGCTTATACAGTTTCCGTCAGGTGACCAGGCATGACGGAAAGGACGGCAAGGTGACTTGCGAGGTCAGGCCTCCAAGAGGTCACCTATCCGGAGTTTTACTTCACTCGACCGAGCTTAATTAAGCTCGGTCGAGTGAAGTAAAACTCCGGATAGGTGACCTCTTGGAGGCCTGACCTCGCAAGTCACCTTGCCGTCCTTCGGAAGGTATGTTAAACTAGGGGTCCCATGCCTGGATGCGGCATGCATAGTGGGCTTAAATTAGCTTTAAGTAGCTAGAAATACTTGCAGCCCACTCAAAATAAATTACTGAAAAAGCGAATCAATACATATTGAGTGGCCACCATAAGTAAACCAAATAAACACGCCGAAAAACCCATTGTTCCTATTGCTACACCTGCGCCAAAGTCGGCTGTCGCTTTACGGGATGTCGTTTTTTTCTTGCGACTGGTATCAAAACAAGGCAATTTGCTAGATCTGGTTGTCAAAGGAGGTATATTGTTAGAGCGGGTTGTTATTTCTTTGTTGCTCGGTTTAATTCTTGCTTTTTGGGGTATGCTTTTCATTGACTTTCTATCTAGATTGACTATCGTCTGTAGGGAAACAATCTTGAGCCAGATGAAAAATATTTGTTGGTGGGCACACCCGCCCTGGCAAACGAAGTCAAGTACCTCCTCTGCCCATGCCACCAGATTGGAAACCTTACAGGAAAGAGAAAACAGGAATTAAAGGAGTTCAATATGATACCTCAGGTGACTTTCCAGCTTCTTTGCACATTCCAGTTTCAGTATGCAATTTCATAGACATCATTGGTGCCACATATGATGTATATTCACATGGAATACTGATTCCATCATCTACAAAAAGTAGAATGAATGTAAACCACAATATTCCAGTCATAAAATACATGTTTGTAAAAGTGTAGGGTCATGTAGTATTACGAGATAGTCCCAGTTATCGCAACAACAACAACAACAACAACAACAACAATAATAACATGTTTTGCTAAAACTGGACTTATGGACTTTCACATAAAGAATTGGGACGAAAAGGGCACAGAGTTTTCTGTTCGCTCACAAACGAGGCTGGGCGTAGTCATGGCAACCTTCGACAGTTATAAATTATCATGGCTGCTGTGAACCTGCACAATTAAAGACTCATTGCTAACAATGAGCCTTTGCGCGCGCAGCTCAATAAGTCGACAATCAAAGAGCAATGGCGGCAAATTTCTACGGGTCACCAGTACGGGATTCCAGCCATGATCATGACTATGATCTCGATGGACATGAAGAAGGCGAACAGTCAGCCCTGGAGAGGAGAGAGGTAGGTTGTCTTTGTTTCAAAATATAATCCTCGTTTTTGAAATACCTTGTTTGTAGGCTGGAGAAGTGAGAAGATCAACAAGAAAATTAGGCCTACTATCTGACTATTATACAGGGAAATGGATGTTTCTTCATAAGAGTCCCAATCCACACATGTATAAATAAACTTTCAAGGGCCCATGAAATAAACAAATCATGAATAGGCCTACTGATTTAATTTGACTGCTGTATGCTGGAAACTTCCTGTCCTTGCTTGGCAAACAAAGGAAGCTTGCAATAATTTCAAAAATTTGCACAAGCAAGGCATTCTGCTTCTTCGCGTCATGAAGAAAACGACTTGCAGCCATAGGCGTAGGAGACAGGGAGGCTGGGGGGGGCTGCAGCCCCCTCAACATCGAACTTTTTTGCAAAAATCAGCCATAATCGGGCAGAAATCCGCGTTAAGTCGGGCAAAATTTTCTTAAACAATTGATTTTTTATCGGGCAGCCCCCCAAATGTTATCTTCCCCTACGCCAATACTTGCAGCTACACATCAAAATCTATATTTAAATTGTGTGATATTTCTAAGCTGTCAGAATACCTTTTTGCACTTAATTTCTCCAGAGACCAATTTGCTGCTGCAAAAATACTTGCTCCAAAAGAAGTGGGAAGAGGCCTGGGTGTTCATGCAAAGATGCTGGATTGCAGTGTGCAAAAGAATGTTTATGCGGACAAAAGAAAGGAAATTCTGTTGTGAAATGGTGTAGCAATGGCAAGGTATTTATATATACACTTTATTTGTCGTGCAGTGTATGATAGCATCAAAACAGAGCTTTAATTGCATACAGTTTTCCACCACTGCCTGGTTGTTGTTCTTAATTATTGTTGTAGCTCTATTTAGCACCCCCACTTATGTCAAATATCAGAAGTTCGCAAAGATTTTCCATTTATTTAACTAAACAATGCATGCTGATTTTGATATGGTTTGGGAGTTTGAGTACACAACCTGTGTCAATTAAGTGTGAATTTTGGGTAAAATGGCATGTTGGTGCTGCAAAACATAGGGCAAAAGAACAAACAAATGCTGTCTATAGATCCTTGTCATTTGACTTTGTGGGTTAGCCCCTCTATGTAAGCCTTCCTCTTTTTGAAGCGCCCTCTGGAGTCTCCGAGATTACGTTACGGAGCTTTTTATGGTTTTTATTTTAAACAGCCTGCATTCACTGAAACCAAAGAGATCATTTAAAAAACAACAAAGTATTCACCTTCTTCATTTTCTATTGCAGCCCCGGCTTCAGGGTGATTTAGAAAATGCCACCCCTCCAGCAGCAACTGATGCTAGGAATGCAAATGGACATGTGAACATGGAACAGGAAATTGAAAATGCTAAACAAAGCGTTCAGGTATTTTCAGCTCCATATCTGTACGTGTATCTTTTTATAAGAAACTAAGAATTTGAGCCTGTACAGAAAGTGTCTTAAAA
Source organism: Aurelia coerulea (assembly GCA_039566865.1). Classification (NCBI taxonomy): domain Eukaryota; kingdom Metazoa; phylum Cnidaria; class Scyphozoa; order Semaeostomeae; family Ulmaridae; genus Aurelia; species Aurelia coerulea. Next base: position 25,029,986 of record CM076948.1, on the reverse strand, counting down.
TTATCAGATCTATGGGGTCGTCAGAGTTTCTTAGACCATGCTTACACTGTGCCAGCACACCTTTGCATAAAAAACAAAAGTTTAACAGACCAGCCTCTTGTTTACATTGCTCTATACATTGCTCTTGAATCAGTAACACTGTTGTTCCTTCCGTCTGTGGAATAATTTTGACCTGGAGCATTGTAAATGCTTTTGAATCATACAACAACTTTGCATTGCAGCAAAACTGTACTGGTTCATGTAGGTTTCTAAAAATTAGGCGTACACTAAAAACTACAACAAAATAACTGGGGAATTATAAAACAGTATATTCAATGAAAAATCTTTTTCCATTTGCGGTCAATGTTGTGGCTGAATGAACTTTATATATGTTATAGGAATTGGTCAAAGATCTTTCCATGGAAACACTGCAAAAATTGCTTGTTGAGCTAGCTGTTTGTGGAGAAGGAAGCCTTGACTTTGTGAAGGAGATGATTCTGATTGTTGAGAATCCACAGAGAAATGTGATCAGGCCTACAGCCCCAGATTGGTGTAAGTGTGGTTCTTGTGAAGCTATGCCTGACCCAGATGAAAACAAATGCTGCAACAGAAGAGTATGTGTGACTTCATATTACATGTTCAAGAAACTTTGCCTCGACAGAGATGTTTTGAAATTAAACATCATAGCTCGTTGTGACATGAGAGCAGATAACATGGACTTTAATATGAATGCCTTTCGTAAGGCAGGCTATCGCCAATTTGCTCTTTGGAAGTATGGGCGGTTAGGCAAGTCTAATCGAAGAATTTTGCCTTCTTGTGTTGTCTTAACAATTCGAAAGTTCTACCCTTCCCCAACTGGGGAATACATGGGTTTTAAAGCACATTAGGCACGCCTTTTGGGTAAAGTTAATGTTGCATATTTTGATATTTGGTTTTGTTCAAATAAAAAGTTAATTATAAAATAGTTTTCTTGAGAAGTCAAACATGCAACTGTTAGATGCATACTGAAGGTCATCTCAAAATTAAAAGAAGGCTTGATTTACCAATGTATCTTTTAAATTTACAGCCATGTCTTGAATTTGTCAAATTTTTCATATTTTCTCTAAACAGCTGGAGCCTAAATTTTTGTTCCCCTAGTTGTATGATGATAATTTCTTCACACTGCTCTGTATTCATATGAAAAGAGATGAAAATGAAACCAGAGCAAAGGGTGTAAAGTTGCACCATGAATGATTTTTCAAATTTTACCATCATAAACACTAAAAGTGTGAAAATGGGCATGTGCAATACGGTCTTGGTACAAAATAGAGAAAATACAGTATTGAAAAACATTTGCTTTGACTTCTCATATTTACAGTTAATTAGTTTCAGAAGTTCTTAGTTCCTCATGGGTCTTTTGTAATTCTGGAGATCCTCTGCTTTACAAGGTCAGATGTTGGTGGGGCTTTGTTTATCAAATCCAGGTTTGGAGATATCAATTTTGGATCGTTTTCCATACGAACAACTCTTTCTAAAACGGTATCTGTCTTAGTTTGGCGGGCTGCGATGATTTTTGCAAGGCAGTAAGGGATGTGCTTGAAACTTTTCTTTATCTTTACTGGCTGTGCATGGAATTTCTTTGTGTTCTTATTATATTTGCGCCTATAACAGTTTCTTCCATCCTTTGTCATTGCAACAGGCCGAAACGCATGCATGTTGTGGTCCATTGCTGCCAAAGCCATTCTGCCAATAAAGTATACATAGTCAAATGCCATTCTTTTAGGAGCATACTTTGTGAGCATGCTATTGAAGTTCTCTATTGCCCCAGTGTGCCTGAACTTAGCATAGTACCCAACATTTGCCAGAAACTTGGAGTCAAACACAACTGACTTAAGATTTTCATGTGCCTTTGAATTCTTGGACAAAAATGTCTTTGGTTCTGTTTCCGTCAATGGTCCATGCATGCATTGTGATTCAACCCACTCATGTTCATTGCATACATGATGGACAACCCCAAACCACGAATCCTTCAATTTTTCGACATCGCCATTTGCAACTTGGCACGAATACCAGAAGTGGTTCCTGATACCTTCAACCCATGGTTTCAGTTCCTTCCCATCTTTATCTTTGGCGGCACTGCTCAAATTTTTTGAAAGTTTTTTGGCTTTATGCCATACATCCAATGAATGCAACAGTTTTGCAAGTTCAGGATGAGCAGCTGAAAAAGAATTCATTTTATAGTACTTTTTACAAGTTGCAGAATTTTTTTCTGTTTGTGATTTTATCATATAATAATTTTACAGTGACAGATTGAAATACATTTTTCATTTTCTTTGAAGGTTATTTTATATAATATTACTTTGGTAGTGGCAAATTTATAGCCAGCAAAGTAGCATACCGTAAAAGCTCTATTAAGCCCCCACCCCCCCCCCACTTAAATGAAATTCCAGAGATTACCAAAAATTCTCCATTTATTGAGCTAGATAAGTTTGCATTTTAATTTTGATATGTTTTGAGATAAAACTTTGTCAAATTCATCTATTTACCTCGTAAAACTGTGTTTAAACCGCAAAATATGGACTAAAAAGTGTCCAAAATTAAATAAGCCCCCCCCCCACTAGGGGCTTATTAATAGAGCTTTTATGGTAATTTACAAAACTCACAAATGCTCTTGCCTTGGCTTCTAATTGCATAATTTTTATGTTGATGGTCTTCATGTTTTCATGGTGATTCATAGAAGCGGGCTCTTTCCCTTGAAGACTTAATTGAGTGCAGAAGGATGTTGAAACATATGAGACTGTCTTAGGTGTTTCTCTTCTGAGAAGTACACTATCCAAAATCTAGACATTATTTTGGGCACGTGCTTTTGTTTCTTAGATGCCATTTGAAGACATTTTTAGTGGAGAGAAAATCTCACATTGCCTGAAAAATCAAAAAAAATTTTATGATCTTGTAGGAAACTATTTTCAGACTTCATGGGGATATGTTTTTGGCATATGGCTCAACGTGGTTGATTCCTCTATATCTGACTGGAATTTATTTTCACAATGGAGCTAAAATGGGGGTCAAAATTCAAAGATCTTCCCAGTAAAAATTTCTACCAATTAAGTGAAAAAAGTCAAATGGTGGAAAGCAACAACAAATTGCATTGGAGAAAACAATGAAAATACTCTACCTTTCAAGTCAGAGATCCTTTTCATAATGGATGTAGATGCATCAGTAACAATTTCTGAAATATCGATTTCTTTCATCAGCCTTTCAAGTATACGGGTCATGCCCTCACGCTCCATGTTAGTGGCAACTCCTCCTGTTTCCCTTTGATCTAGGACTTCAAAGTCAACTACCATCTGGCTTACAAGATCCATGGCTACATATACACAATACCTTGCCGAAAATCCAGGTGAATCATTTCTACCGTCACCTCCAAGAATAAGATCATTATATGGGCTGAGTTCTTTGACAATTCTTGATTTCATACTTTCCCACATTTCCATAATCACAGGTACAAAGAAATGTCTTTGATTTCGACAGAAAACTGTCTCTGCAGGCACAGCAAGATTCAGGAAGTTGCAGATTTGTATAAATTTTCCATAGTTGTTTCCAGACAAAAGGACGCAAGCTGTGACAAGAAGATCATTTAGGTATATGTCAGTATGACAAGACCTTGAAACAACCTCAGAGGACTTCCATGTTCCAAAATGCTCATTTTCACATGACCAGTAAATCTGAGCAACACTGCCTTTTGTTTGTGTGGAGAATAGCAATAATTTTCCACAAACCACATTTTTATCAGTTACAACAGTGCAGTGCTTCCCTTTTAGTTCCTGCAATTTATCAATGGAGACAATAACTCTCTGCTTACTGACCAGCTTGTTTTGTGATTCCAGTTCATCTGGAATTTCATATAAACTTTCCATAGTGTTCATAAGTTTCTGTTTTATTTCATTTGCATTCGACTCTGCAGGGGCATATATACTAGCCTCATTCTCATTCATTTCAACACTTTTGTCAACATCCATAGACATGTTACCTAGAACTGTTTCGTTGCCCTCCAATATGTATGTTCTGTCCACATCAAACTCATCAAAATCATCCTCTGCATCAGCATCACAATCCATTGTTTGACATTTATCTTTTTGAGCAAGTTTCATGGCAATTTTATCAATTTGGTCTTCTGTAAGTCCATCATGAATGGCTTCATCTTGATCGTAAAATGTTGAGTCACTGGAAAAGATAACAAAAATTCAGCTACAATATTTCCCACAAAGCATCAATATTGTTATGCCAAACCTTAAATTTCTACAAATTACCCTTTCTACCTTGGCAAAAAACAACAAGTTGATGCCAGCCAGAAAAAATGTGGCATGTCCTGAAAAAAGTTTTCAAAGACATGATACCCATTCTGGATAATACCGGTCGTTTTTGTACTATATTTTGACTTCTTCACATCAAATTTGACCTGTCCTGGAAAAGCGGTTTTTTTGTCCTGGAAAAGCGAAATATTTATTTCAATCCCTTTGTAAGGCATGTAAAATTTCAAAAATCAATTACCAAGGAATATCCGAAGAAGAGGAATCGGAATCAGAGGCCTCATCCACAGCATCACTGCTGCTATCTGTTTCATAGTCAGAGCTATCACAATCTGTCTGAACAGAAGAATTGGAAGCACTGGAATCGCTATCTGCAAACGGATCACCATCTTTTCCACCAAGTGTCACATTCAGGCTAGTAAATCTGAGTGTGCTGTCCAATAAGCTAGAGATATCTGGCGGTGTGTCTATCTTTTTCTGCATCTTTACTGCTGGTTGAGGACTGTGCGCAATGGGAGTAAAGTCCAGCTGTTGCTTTCGCTGTTTCTTCGGTACTGAAGGCGTTGATGTAGTTCTAATGTGCAAGGCTAGAAACAAACAAAATAAATTTGATTTTCTTATAAAACACTCTGTGTCATTTCATGTGTGTGATCACAGACCCATGAATTGGAACACGCATCATCAAATAATTTCATCCAGGGAATCAATTTTTTGAACAGTCTCCTGAATAACGTGCTAAAAGTATGTAACACAGCACCTCCTGTGGACAATTCTTTATTCCAATGTAAGAAAATATATGAAAAAGTATAGAAATTTCTTTCCATATATACTGTACCTGCATTCCTCTTGACTGCTGTTGTAGCTGCACGAATAGGGCTTACCAGCATATCGAAGCCACTCTCGCTAAAAGTAAATGAAGCATGTAATTTTGATCTTGTTCAGAGAACAGCGGAGTGGGCATTTTTCATATAAGTTTTTTTGCACTTGATACACTTACTTTTCAGAAATCATCATTTGCAATTAAAGGTAATAAAAGGTAAGTTTTGTACATTGTGAAAATGCAACTCTTACATCTGCCTCAAATTCATTTTCTCTGGCTGGTTAATGTTTCTCATATATCATACAAATGCTGTATGAATTTTGGGTAACTCTCCGAAGAATGTTACTGAATAATGTATAAGGCCATCACAATCTCAACATATTCTTTTGATGGGTTTTAGTATCTATCAAATCAGTTGGGGTCAATGACAAAAGATTTTTGTCCCCATTAACATATTCTTTTCGTTAGGGGGGGGGGGGGGGGGTCTCCACCTGAATCCGTTAAAATTTTCGCTTTAGTTTGGGGACGAAAATCCTGACAAAAAAAGTAGCTAAGCAGGGGGGGAGGGGGTTCAGATCTTCACGGAAAAAATCCGTGAACGGGGACGAAAATCTTTTGTTCATGACCCCTCTTTTAAGAGAGAGTAGGCCTTGTTTGGTTTAACATAATGCTGCCTCTCACCTTTCATTTGGCATTGCAGCCAGACTGCCACTGCCAGGAGTGGGTCCTTCCTTCTTATCATAATAGGTATGATCGCTTGTATGGGTATTTGAAGAGCTGGCTACTGTCGACGACACGGTGCATCCTGTCAAACTTCCCTGTCCAAGCTGATTCAGCAGGAACGTTGCAAACTCATCGCTCGTTAATATACGGCCTTTAATACGACTCGATATCTCTTTCTTCCTCGCATTCCAAATCTTCAATGTTGTTTCATTGAAGTACACCACTTTACGCTGTTCTGTACGACGAGGACGCCCTCTGCATCCTGTGGAAGCTTCCAACTCCATAGCACCATCCGATATCGATTTTCGCTAGGCCCAAATCGATTTTTAGACTGTCTGAAAATGCATTGTGGGATGCCAGCGCTGCGCAATGGCTCAATGTTAGCAATGAGTCTTTAATTATTGTCCCTCAGGTATTGCTGTTTCTCAGTGTTTGATCTCTGTTGTGCTTTTTCTAAGATGGACTGTATTCTTCTACCACGTTTTACATTCTTGGTTTGGTGAAAAGTTAGTTTCTTTATAATTTCATTGTTAGGGCGTCTGATAGTATGTGCTATCCATTTATGCTGCTGTTCTGTGTAGAATGATTCGATGGAGTCCGTTTGGGTAATAGAAAACAGATCTCTGTCTCTTATGACATAGCTCCAGTCGACTGTCTCACATTTTTCTACTGACAGGAAACTGAAGCAAAGTTGTGGTAGAAGTGATGATCAAGATGGCTGTGAACAACCACCAAGCCATCGTGAAACCTCATTCAAATCTTCTACCATCCAATTAAGGCAGGTAATGTAGGTAAGGCAATATTCAACAGTTTTCTGCACTGTTCGTAGCTTTGGCTACGTGGCTAGGCTCAATACGAATGTAAGCAAAAAAGAGCGGGAAAAGACGTTAACGTATAATCAAGTGACCTATCCGTGTGCACCTAGCAAGGACACATTTTGTAAGACAATAGCATGAGTTACTTTTGTAGGCACATGAATTCAAAGTGATTAGCGATTGCAGACAAAGGAAATTCTCTCAACCAATGATTCAAAACAAACAAAGCCGCAAAGATTTATCTGAAACCCAGGTAGCTATCGCGCTCGTTGTGCATTCCAGACATTGTCTTTAAAAGCAAACTTGAGCGTATATCGAAAGAAGAAGGATATATCTACACATCTACCTTGGGCATTTTATTTCTTCAGTTCAAAAGCTGAGCAGTAAGTGTTTTGATTCCACCCAAAAAAAGGAGAATTGAATCGCCTCCCAATCGACTTTCGAACCAAACAAATTAAATGCCCGAGGCAGATGCTTAGATATATCCTTCTTCTTTCTATTTATACTATGATTTGCTCTTAAAGCCAATTTCTGCAATGTACAACGAGCGAGCCAGCTACCTTGGTTTCAGAGAAACTTTCGCGGCTTTGCTTGTTTTGAATTATTGGTTGAGAGAAGTTCCTTTGTCTGCAGTCGCTAATAGCTTTGAATTGCGGTGTCAATCAAAAGCAACTCATGCTATCATCTTACAAAATCTGTCCATGTTTGTGCACCTTGAAGGAAGCCCGCAAGAGCATTGATATCTAATTCAGTAATAATCCCATACAAACCTTTGAGAAAGTTTTGAGCACCATCCAAGCATTCAGGTGAAAGTTCGTTGTCACCAAAAGAGCCAAGTAACTCACTAACCAAAATATCGGCCTAAAAAGGCAAGAAAAATAATTTGAAACTATCTAAAATTTCATTGTGTAAATGACAGTGCGATTATTTTCCATAATACTGTCGAAGACAAAGTTGATTCCAGGCATGTTATATAGTACTGTAGCTAAAGACAGGAGTAAGAAAAATTTGCAGATTTTAGGAAGGAGGTACCTTACTTTCAAGCAAACTACTGAATTTCAGATCAAGTTTTCGTCTGATCTCTGTCTTTAAAGAGGCTCCGTCGCCAAACAGTACACAAATAGGTATATACCGCACGTGTTCAATGTTTTCCATTGTTTTCTGCAGTCTGTTTGGTGGCTTCACTCAAGCCACCAAAAAGCACTCGTTAAAAATCTACTTATACCCGAGCAATCGTAAAAGATATGAATATTTGGTTTTTTCGTCGGTAAAGTACAGTCTTCAAAGTGATGCTTTGGTTTTCGAGAAAACAGGTAAACGTCTGTGTGATATTGCCCATCACAAATCTTCAAAATCACTGTTTCGACCGATGTTTGGAGACGGAGCCCCTTCAACATGGTTGCATAAATCAAAGTGACGGCTTAAAGGTAATCGGCTTGCTTAAAAGTGCTCATGGACATGGAGAATGGGCAAAAGCATATTGAAATTACTGAAAATTGGCGCATGCACGAGCAAAAGTGCCTGGGTGTTTCTTTGCTCTATATCTATAGACGAACGTATTCACCTCTTCCAATTGCCTTTAAACATATTCAAAACCACCACAATAAAGCATGTTAAGTGGAAATAAGAGTTTTCTGTTTGAATCGCAGGAATGAACAGCCATCATCTCTGTCCAATTCTTGAGCAAATTCAAAGAAATTCAACTTTAAGATTCAACGGAATTTTACAGTTTTGGTGTTTTCAAACAGATATCATAGATCGCTTAATAAACACATGATCTAAGGTACACTAAAGGTATCAAAATATCTTGAAAACAATTCTCTTCTGACAACGATTTTAAGGAACCCAGGAATGAGCTAAAACGCCAGATAAATTATGTACAGCTACCTTTTCGGTGGGGTTAAAATCTCTCATATCACTTGACACAACAGTGACAGACTTCTTCCATTCTTCTACATTCAAAGTTTCCAATCTTGAAAGAGAAAATGGGCCATAAATGACTTATGAATGTATCACAATATATAAAAAAGATCTACGGGCGAGTAAAAAAAGATCTACGGTCGAGTAAAGGGAATTTTTAGGTACGGAATTTCTTAAGGAGGAGCTCTCTCAATAGATAAACTAATCGAGGAGAGAGCACCCCCTGTAAGAGCACCCCCGAGGAGAGAACATCGTGTTTCTGCCGCGTTTGATTAATCAATTCAGGCCATTTTCCGCGGTTTCTTCGTGTGACCAGCCATTGCGCTTGTGCATTTTGAAAATTGGCTATTTCAACCATTTTAATTTCAATCTAGCACGACACGAAAACGATGTTATAAATCAGAATTTTAGACACGGCATATTCTGTCGTTTTTGATACAGTTCGATTCGACACGGCAAAAAAAACGATGTTTAAACTAGGCCTTAAAGAGCCATTGTCACCCAGGCTCCCTTGCGGGCATGTTGTAATTTCAGATTATCTGAAAATCAAATTTGCCTCAGCGGAAAATATGGATTTGCACTGCAGTAGAAGTCATTGGTTCCACCTGTCTGAATATGAATAATCGCTAAAGCTGATATGATAAAGGATTCATTCACTGGATTTGTTTTGATCAAAGCGTGGGAGTCTGCCTTTACAAGTGCAACACAATGGAGAAGACAAAAAGGAACCAAACACTGTTGTTTGCATAAATGCGAGCTTGCTCTGGCTCCGAACCGAAGCTTGATGCAGATACTCCACAAGAATTTCAACGAAACGTTTGATGTAAAATCTAGATATCTGCCTTCGTTTTCAATTCCCTTTGCAATAATCCATACAAGTTTGTCACCATCGCATCTTCTCGTCCTTCTCTCTTTCTGCAAGCAAGCTGTGTTTGTGTTATGTTTTCCTCCCCACGGTGCGCAAAGGTTCCTGGGTGACAATGGCTCTTTAACGCAGCCGTAATCTTCTTTGGATAAATGATGTCAAAACTTACGTAACAATGGCATTTTGATTCTTCTCCACTGCATACATTTTAACCTTCCTGTCTGCTTTCTTTGCTGCCTCGAATGAAGCTCGTACCAACGGTCCTCTTCCAGCACCAACAACCATTATGATTCTGAAGAGATAACACAAAGACTGCAAACAACACATCTGGTGTAGAACTCCTAAAGCTACGTTTTGAAGAATACAGCAAGAACAAAACAATGCAGTCACAATAGTCAAACGTTTTATTCAACTTCCTTGTAAGACAGAGTAATATCAAAACAGCTCCTTTTCGAGAAATATAAAGGACTGGTCTACGCTTACAGACAGCGACATTTTAGAAGTGTAAATATTTTAAGCATTGTAGAGAGAAATAGCACAGAAGAGGCCACGTCCACGTAGATCTAACGATCTTTCCTAGATGCTTGTTAGTTTTCACGCCTCATGAGCCTACATGGTCAGGTATGAACTAGTAGAGACTTTGTCGTGCGTCAACAAAAATGCTAGTGTATTATTCGTTACTGTCTGAGATTTGGATTCAGTATTAAACTTTCATACAGTAAAAACCCGCATATAAGAACCTTGCATTTTGAAATCACCCTGTTTAGGTTCTTATGCATATGAGACTATTCTTGAAAACAGGATGCAAGGTTCTTAAATAGGTTCTTATCAAAAGAATTAATTACAGATCTTTGGGAATTTAGGCCAAATATAAGAAAACAACGTTTTCACATACACACTATCATGACACAATTTTATAAAGAACGTCATTGTCTACCTACAATCCTTGCCAAAACTCTTGAAAAAAATCACATATTTTTGCTCAGCTCTCCCCCCCTCCCCCTTACAATGTTGGTTCCTTGCGTGATTACGCATTTCTCAAGGGCACAACAACGCAGCCAAAGCGATTTTCGTGATATCTGGTGATCAGTGCTTCGGACCAACATTGTTCAGGGGGGGGGGCAGGGGGGCAAGGGAAAAGAGTAGCGTGAAGTTTCCTGCACTGTATTTTGGATGCTTGGTCGGAGAAGAAAAGAGAGAAATGAAATTTTTTCAAGTTGTTTTGGCAAGGATTGTAGCCTTATCTGTATCAAATCCATTCATACAAGGAATTTTTACACAGGCTTGGTATCTACGTAAGTATTTGGCAAAATTTCTTTAAAAAATCTTATCACATATTACCAACCAGTAGTATACACGTAACTTTTTTTAGATAAGAACCTTCCTTGAATTTCAGGATGAATAGGTTCTTCTGTAATGGGGTGAAATTAGAACATTTTAGGCCTTAGGTTCTTTTAAGTGGGTGGTTGTTATATGCGGGTTTTTACTGTACTTTAAACTAAACTAAACATTCACTAAACATTCACAATTAAAATTGCGGACTTACGTGGTGACCTCCTCTTTCCTTCCCTCTGGAACTCTGTCAAGCAACGCTGTATAAATGGCCTGAGGAAACAAGGTTCGACAATTACGTGGAGTGATTGAGTTGTGAACATACGCATTTTGTTGTAAGTTAGGGTAGAACAGAGTAGATCATTGAATAACTCATGGATTTCACAGGAATTGAGCCTCAATTGAATAAAATCATCTCCTATCATAAGGAAGAAAATTCTTTTCATTTGAAAAATCTGCAAGTTTACAACAAAGAACATTTCAGAACGATATTGTGCTGGTAACTGGCAGATAAAAAATGGCACAGCAACAGCACTTTTACAAATGATAAATTGAGCTTCGCTCGTTTGCTGGTCTACATTTGCAGGTGTTGGTAAGGAACCAATTGCCCAAAATGAACCAGAAAAAATGTCCCATGACCCATAAACCTTGTGACAAGAGAGAGACTTTCGCTCCAACCAAGACTTCAAATCAAGTGTAGAGTTAGTGGCAGAGCGGCTTATACAGTGTCCGTCAGGTGACTGAAGTTAAGCTCGATCGAGTGAGGTCAAACTCCGGATGGGTGACCTCTCGGAGGCCTGACCTTGCAACTCACCTCACCGTCCTTCGGAAGTAACGTTAAACTGGGGGTCCGATGCCTAGATGCGGCATGCATAGTTGGCTAAAATTAACTTCAATTAGCTAGAAATCCTCCCAGCCCACTTAAAATAAATTACTGAACAAAAGCATCTCTGGTGGGAAACTTTCGCCATTTCTCAATTATTCATGTCAGATTGAAAGGCTAACTGTTAACTATAAATTTGGAATGGAGATGCTTGAAAAAGAAGTTGAGATGTGCCAGATGAGTTGCACCTTTGTTGCGTATCTCCACGTGATGACATACAGTAGCTGTTTGATAAGTGCATAGCTACAGTTTTAAGACAATTGTAATTACCTTTTCATACTGGGAATATTTTATAGGATCCTTCTCAAATACTTCGTATGTTTGCGACTCCAAGTTGTCCATAAGAGGCTGCAACATATACAAAGAAAGCTATACTATCAAAAACCAAGTGCCGCGTGGGTAGACATAGTTATTGCTCCCCGTGGTCTTGTCCTTGTAGTAGAGTAGAGTAGCTTGTAAGTATAGTAATTAAGTAAATATGTATTGTAAATTTTTAGCAGAATGTATAAAAAAACCAAGTGCAATCGAATCACATTATATCTAAAACATTTCAAATTGACAAACAAGGATTACTGATCAACATAGGGCTCAAATCTTTAAAAAGGTCGGTGTAACATTAGATCGCAGTTTTCTTGAAATAAATGGCTTGGAAGGAATTTAGGGTTTTTGTTGTAAATCTGCCTTGTCGATTTTTTTTATATCTTTATTAGTTTCAAAATGGCGGCATTTATTAAATTTGAGGCTATGAGGTCATCAAATTTCTAAATCCTAAACCAGAAAAGCTACAGATTTCTGTTTGCCACCATATTGTAGACCTTCATAAACTATGGTTTTCTTGAAGGTTATATAATGTTTCCTCTAGTAGTTTAGGATTTACAATGATTTAAATTTTTTCAAAATTTTCCATGAATTTTTCAAAAACAATCAAATTGCCACCGTTTTGAAAATAATTAAGATATCAAAAAATTTCCATGGCAGATTTACAGCACAGTAACGTAAGTTCATTTCGAGCCATCCAATTCATAGAAAAATGCAGTAGAATTTTACACCCAACTTGTTAAAGATTTGAAAGATTTGAGCCCTATGCTTTACTGAACAGAGTGGAGTGGGCTTAAATGGGTCAGCGTGGGACAAAATAAGTATGAAAGGAAGTATCTAAATCTTTGACGAACATTAGAAGCATCACAAAATTGAAACTGATTGAGGAAAGATCAATAGGCTGTTCAAAATGAAACTTCAGTTTTGAAGGTCTACCATACGATTGTCAGCAAAAGTCTGTAGCTCATTAGGTTTGCGATTTAGCAGGTTGATGATGTCACAATTTAAATCTAGTACCGAGTGTCCCAAAATGATGTATTATTGTTTGATTGCTTTCATGTCCATAACCAATGAACCGATTTTCAAAAAAATTGTTTTATTTGGTTACCTAAAGGCTACATTATATTTTAAGATGTTGGTTGTGGTTTTACCACGGCGTTTTCATGTCGAAAAGAATATTGATAAACCTGCTCAAATTCAAGCCCTATAGATGGTATGAGAAAGAAACGGCCTATTTTTCCAGTCAACATTTTAGATGTGATACAAAAGGCTGAACTATTCGTATTCTCTGCACTCAGTACTAACTGAATTCGTATTCTCTGAACGACATATATACTCTGAATGACATATAAGTTCAGCTTTTTGCATCAAATCTAAAACATTGACTGGCAAAGTAGGCCGTTTCTTTTTCATGTCATATAAGGCTTGAATCTGAGCAGGTTTATCGATCTTCTTTTTAACATGAAGACATCGGCCTAAACCACAAACAACATCCTCAAATACAATTTAGCTTTTCGGCAATCGGATAAAATACAGTTTTTGAAAATTGATTCATCGGTTATGGACATAAAAGCAATCAAACGATAATACATCATTTTGGGACACCCCGTACACATTTAGAATGATGTAATTCCAACAATATTGTTGATTTCAAAAATGGTTTCTCTGCGATGATGGCAAATTACCTAAAGCAATTACTTCAAGCAATCTATTTGAAATAACATTTTGAATACACAAAATATCTTCAAATGAATGAATAGCCTAGAGCTTAATTTGCTAAACGTTTCGGGCTTAACCCTTCATCAGTAGTAACGAGAAGAGGGTACGTTAGAGAGTAAGGAGCAGAAAAAGAACGATTGATAGAATAGCGTATAAATTGAATGAAGAAAGAATCCGGCGCAAGAATGCGATGTAAAAGAAAGAGCGTACGATTCGAAAAAGAAAACCTGAAATCTATCAATCGTTCCTTTTCTGCTTCTTACTCTCTAACGTACCCTCTTCTCGTTACTACTGATGAAGGGTTAAGCCCGAAACGTTTAGCACACGTGAAAACAAACAACTTAGATCTGATACAATAATATTTTGCACGATAAATCTTTAAGATTTGCAAACGTTCACAGATTTGCCGGCAGCTGTACTTTATTATTTATAATCTTGAAAAATTACCTGCAATGGTGCCTGGAGATAATCCTCATATCCTTTAGCAAATTGGGCAACAGAATCCAATGTCGGCTGTGTCTACAAAATAGAAAAACGACGTTCAACAATGTCTGATGGCCTTAATAGAAACGTACTCGAACTGACTCTACATTTCATCTACAGAACTAGCAGGCTTGGCTAAAATAAATTGAAACTGTTGTAAACCCCCCCCCCCCCCCCCCACTCAGCCACAAAGTCCCTCTTTTTTTCTTTTCCTTGTTTGTTTGTAATTCTGTTTCACATTCGATTTAAGGCGATCACAATTCATGCACATGTACTTGAAACATTTTAGCTACTCTAACAAAGAATCTGACTGGAACGATATTTTTATCCATTTGTACCGGGTGTCCCAAAAAAAGTACTCCTGTTTGAAAAATCACCAAAATTTGATTACACGACCGATCTTCAATTTTCTTTTTTTGTCGAGTAGATCAAGGGCCAAATTATTTCCCTAGACTAGCTGATTTTGTAATTTTGTAAGCTCTTTTAAGGGTTTCCTGGTTTTGAATCAATTTCTTTGTGGATATAAAGCATCTTGTTTGGTCATAAATGACTGAATTAAATGCACAAAATCATTGGAAGCTTCAATGATGATAAAAATTCTGACAATTTTGACTCTTAGGCAAGAATAAGTATGTTGCTTAAAAACTATAGCTCAAAGTAAGGTTTTTCAACGTGTAATTTTTCCACCTTGTTGTATCAAAAGCAAATATTTTATCATCTACAAATATTTTTGGGTCTTTGACAAAACAAGTGAAAAAGAAAATTTTATCAAAGGTTTGATAATTGATTTTTGGTGATTCCTAAACAAGAGTACTTAGAACCTTCGAATGTGCACAATATTGATAGAAACTCTAACGCAACTCGATCGAGCATCATGTGTAAAAATGTCTCAAAATATTGCTCGATCCAGGCTCTTTTGTAGAATATCTGAAACGTATAATCATCTGTGAGAAAACATGATAATATTTTAGATAATTACTTGTAAGTTTTGCAAAGATTTGTCGTCTAAGCTATAACAAAGTAGAAGAACGGCATAAAAGATACTTACCACGAAAATGTGATCCAAATATTGGTAATATGCTTCGATGTTCTACACAAAAAGAATGATACGTGAATCAGGAAATCATAGAACCAATCAATCAATCAATCAATCAATCAATCAATCAAAAAATCAACAAATCAACAAATCAACATAACAATTACGAAAGAAAAAACGAAATCTGATGCACTGATCGATCTTACGATGGAATTCAGCACATACCTTCATTTGGGGTGTACCAGAAATGATAAATTGAACGTTCAGCTGAAAAGAGATAAAAGAAACGTTTCATTCCATTAGAAAGCGATAACACATTAAAGGGAGTACAAAGACCAGCATGCTTTGCGCGAAACCAAAGACTTGATCTGCACAGCTTCTAGAATAAATGACCGTACGAAATTTATAAAAAACAAAAGAATGACGAAGGCTGCTGACCTTTGTACTCCCTTTAAAATGCATTGAAACTATGTCTAAAAAATACGTTATCCCAATTCTAACGCGTACATACTCTGGCGCAATCCAAGCTCGAATGCCTTTTGCTATTTCTGAAGGAAAAACATGTACAATTTTACTCTATGAGGATGACAATTATTCCCCTTTTTGACACCTACACAGGTCGATTTTTTCCATTCTATAAGCTATCTGCCCAATCATAATTACCTTGAAAAGACGTCTAATAAATTCTTGCATCTGTTTCGACAGTACAGGATATCCTAAGAGAAAGATGAAAAAACTTTGTTAAAGGAGTCATCTCGCGCTATGAGAAAATAGTAAAAGTCCTCGAACCATCCAAGAGCTGAGGCCATATCTGAAACTTTAAGGTAACTCTGCTTTCCGCTCTAATGCACAGCGAAATGTCTTTTCGCAAAACCACTCTCCTCAGACAACAGTTAATTTCTTCAATATTATTCGGCCTATCGAAAAGCGGTAAAAAGAATGTTGTTCTGGCAATCGAAAAATGTATAAATCGCAATGTTTCCGTCAACCCTGGTTTCGCAAATCCTAGTTTAAATCTTTTTGCTAATTTCAGAAAAGGGGATTTATCTCCAAAACTGCTCGAAAAATGTTCGATTTTTTTTCGTTCCATCTTTAGCTAGGTTGTTGATCTACAACTTTGCCAAGTCTGATTGAAAAAGCTAGGCTAGATTTCCTGCAATCGAATTTCGTATTTCTGTTTACTTTTCGACAGCGAAATGGAGAAACCTTGGTCAACAGATTACCATGCCATGAAGCCCGCTTGCAAAAGCTCAGGCTTGAAATAACTTTCAGAAGTTTTCCATTGGCAAACAAATGAACGTCATCTTTGGGGAATACCATACGCAAGTCTCAATAGACATCCTTAGTGCGCTTGCAAAAGTATTATTTGCATCTATTGATTAAAAATTATTGATTTTTTTCCAGCAACTTCACGAAACCATGCTTTGGGTGTCTTTCGAGACTTTCGGAAGCATTCACAGATTATCAATTTCTTTTAGAGTCCACAATAAGCATAGATCTTAGATCAACAACTAATTGTTTTGCAAAAACATTCTACGGGCGCTCAAATCGTTCTGCATGGGCTAAACTGTTGACCAACGCTTTTCTCCTTCGATGTCGAAAAGTAAACAGAAATGTAAAATTTGATTGCAGGAAATCTAGCCTAGCTTTTTCAATCAGACTTGCCAAAGTTGTAGATCAACTACTTAGCTAAAGATGGAGCGAAAAAAAATCGAAACTTTTTCGAGTAGTTTTGGAGGTAAATCCACTTTTCTGAAATCAGCAAAAAGATTTGAGCAAGAATTTGTGAAGCCAGGGTTGACGGAAACATTGCGATTTATACATCTTTCCATTGCCCAGATTATACAGAACAACATCCTTTTTACCGCTTTTCGATAGACCGAATAATATTGGAGAAATTAACTGTTTTCTGAGGAGAGTGGTTTTGCGAAAATGCATCTCGCTGTGCACTAGAGCGGAAAGCAGAGTTACCTTAAAGAGGCTGGGTCACGTAACCGTAAACAAATCTGCTATCTCTATAATCTATATTGTTGCCCATACGTGGCCATTGCGTTCTATGCAAATGTTGGTGATTGGGGTGAATCCGCAATAAAGTTATTACTAAAAACCAATCAATATCTTTGCAATCTTACGACATATGGTTGTTTCGTTCAAGAGTTCATCTTCAAATTAGCACTTTCATTTTGAGAAAAATAGTGGAAAATCTGTGGGATATGGCCTGTCAAAAAACTGCAAAATCATCGTTTCGAAAGAAGGTTGTTTACTTTACGTGGCCAAGCCCCTTTAATGAGCCTCCTCCTCTCAAGTTGAATTTACACTCGAAGCGCCGAATTTGACATATTTCAGGTAACAATGAAGCATAGCGACCCAATGACTGATGCATAAAGAGGCACCGAAGTGCCTTGGTCAATACCATAAAGTTGGATAGATTCAAATTTATTGCAAACGAGGCAGCCTAGCTTTATGAAAAAACAAATATAGCCGCTGGAATGCTAACATCTTGGGGGAATAAAAACACAATAAGATAAGACGGCAATAAAATACATTTATGAAAAATTCTTTCCTGCAACCAAGGTATTACAAACAAAGATGCTGCACAAAAATAGGTAAGGACTAGTTAGACTGATTGCAGTAACCCTAGTAAACGCTAATACTATACTTCAAGGGGAGGAGCGAAAACAGAGAATCTTTTAATCGGTCTTGGCTCCATACTGAAAATTGTGTAACATATGTTCAATAATGACTAAATTCTGAAAAATGTTTTTAAAAAATTCTCAAATTCTGGTATTCTGAAAATAGTCTAAACAATTTTCCAAAATGGGTTCCTACTATTTCAGTGGTACGATCCCTTTAATTTGAAACTAACCTTTCTTGTTTGCCATGAATATTTTAGCTGGAATACAAACAGCTTTGATGGGCTCTGCAAACCATCGATCGAGTTCTGTATCAGTTGGTAGCTTCCTGCTATTTAATTCCAAAACTGCAAAAAAGATGAGCCGGATAGAACAACGAACAAAATTTCTGCAGGAATAAACAACATTTTTGTTTTCAACAGAAAATCTCAAAAGGAAAATGGGAAATTTTGCAAAATTGAAAAATTGTCAGAGACTTGTCCAATCAAAATTTTAATTGGACAAGTTTCTGACAAACTTTTTCTGTCATCTGTTGCATTGCATTATATATCTGAAATCATACTTCTTATAATCTTTGCTTGAAAACAACAGTCAACGAAAACAGTCAGATTAAAGACCCTCTCATGCATGTTTACATCAACCGTGAGGATGCATTTTAGTGATCACAGATTAGAGCTGGATGAAAAGGATTTAAGATCTTGTCCTGATCTTACAAACGCTTTTTTTTCAAAGAGACACAATGAGCTTTACCTAAACCGATTTTCCTGTTTTGGTCGCACAACAATCGTAACTGATTCCACCTGAAACAAAAGAAATAAGATAATGTGGTTTACAAATCTAATTTACACTTCGTATAGGTTTAACTTTATGAGATGTTCGACCTTGGGGGTGAACCAAAAAAAGAATCCCCGTTTGAAAGGCCACAGCTCCTTGAATGTCAGACCAATAATATTCAAAACTGTCTTGTTTTATTGGCAATATATCCAATTAGGTTCAGTCATTTACCCGGCTTTAATCGGCCATTCCTTCCCGTGGATATGCCAGATTTTCTGAAGAAAGTCCCTTTCAAAAACATGCAAAAACGAATGAAAACAAAGAGCAAATTTTCCTTGGTTTTCCTTCCTAAAAATGACGAAACTTACTTGATGACACTTGCATGTATTCATGTATTTTATTTCTCTTGGGAGAATGCAGTCCCCCTGAATAAGTTATTATTGATACCAGGGGAAAGACTTGTTCATCCTCCCAAGAGGAAAGCACGTGCTAAAGCGTGCAGAAGTCATTGCTGTAAGGTCCGTGAAAGGCAGAAATGTTGGGGGAACTTTGTTCGTGATTTTGGGCACATTTTGAAGGTTTCTTGAAGAGGCTTTCTAGAGAAAATCCCTCATAATTTCAGAATGGAGGGGCCAATTTTAGTCAGGTAAATTTTAAAATGGATTTGAACATGTCTACCATTAAACTTTATAAAATTTGCCGATATCATCGTCTTGATATCCAGGGACCCGTGACCTTTATTGATTCATCCGGTAGAAACACTCAAGATTTCAGATAAGACAACATGAGCATAACGGCATTTTGATCAAGCAAAAACCGTATGTCCCAAAACACCTCAAGTAGATTTCTTCAAGCCTGTTGATCAACATTTTGCTAGAATAAACTTGACAAGTAGCTTAACTTAAAGCTGACATATTTTTATCGATATAAGTGGCCTGGTTATGAAAATATTCATAATATTTCTGTTATTGAACTATTCAATCATTCAAAGTTGGAACCATCACAAAACAGCCTTGCAAAGATCACTGAAGGGATAGCAATGAAACAATTCAGAATTTGAAGAAGAGCACAAATAACGCAATCATATTGACAATAAAGAAATGGAGACAAAATTTAGTAAACTGTGAGAAAATGGGCCGCGATAATCTGCAAAATTTATGAAAATTCTACAATGTTAGAATGGAAATTTTTAGAGTGTTCCTTTCAACTCACCAGTGCCATGTATCATTGTGGCCATCCCCATGAATTTGCCGCTCATCAACCTAAAAGTTGGCATAACATTGAGAAATCAAAAACTTATACCATCAGGTTGGGTAAGGGAAAGTTGCTGTCAGTGAATTAAATTCTAAATTTTCTCTCTTAGATTCGTTAAATTTTTAGGGACAAACCAAACATCATTTTCTTCCCTAGGTCTTTAAAAAAATTGTCCTTTATCTTTATATATTTGTTTGAAACTGTTAACGTGGTATACAGTAGTGTCCCGCATATAAGAAACAACTTTTTCAATTTCAGGTCTGATGTGTTTCTTATAAAATGAGACAAACTTGCAAATCAGGGTAAAGTTTCTTATTACAAAAATCATATACTATTGACCCAGACATGATCTCTTTTGATGATTATTATTTTGAATTGTATTTGTAAATTTCACTTCCAGAAAATGCTACAGTTATTTCAGGAAGGTCCTTTTTGTATACAAAATTCTTCTTTTCATTTGAATAGGTACAGTTCAATACAACTGGAAAGCTGAAAAATTGCGAGGTTTCAATCCATAGTTTTTAAATAAGAAACAAGCTTTTTTTCAGACCTGAACAAGTTTCTTATAAAATGGGGTATTATTTTGAAAATCAGGGTCTGTGTTTCTTAAATTTGTGTTTCTTATATGTAGGACACTACTGTATATGAAGTTACCTGTAAATCACGTCTTATGAGACAATGGTCCCTCTCTTTTGCTTCAGATCTTATTGGAACTTGTATCCAAATCTAAAGAGACAATTACTACTGTAAATTACTTGTACTCTGATTATTAGAATCCACAAACATGCAAGGGATTGGAGGTTAAACAAAATGTTGATATGGGCATCTGTTACTTTAAATAAAAGCAGAGGCTTTGCCAGCCCTAGACACTGTGGTGGATGTACAGTACAAGAAAGTACAGTATTACACCCAGCCTTTTTACACAGTACTCCTTACGAATGAATACCACTCTGAGAAATGAAAGTCTGTCTCAAATTAGATGCCATGTGAAAATGCCTATGAAAAATAAATCAAGAGCTTTGCATAAGTAATTTTTGCATTATCGCAAATATCACATGATATCTAATTTGAGAAACATTTTAGGGTGGATATATCTTGAAATGGCCACTGAATGAAAGTAAAACGGAAAAAGAAATTCATGAATTAGCCCTACTGTGTGCGCCAAAATAAACTATGCAAATTTGACGGGCCACAATATATCGTACACAGGACCGATTTTGAAGATTCATGACATGACTTAATCTTGAGCAAAAAGCCTGAATTAGATTACAGGATTTTTTGCAAATTTTTCTGTTTTCAGGTTTTAGAGCTACAGGCGAGTTTCTTTAAGTAAGTAACCTTCCTTTTTAGCAATTTGATGCCAAGAAAGAGGTAATAACAATTATTTACACAAGCTTTTTAATGGCCTGTTTACATGGGAGTTTAAAGCCATTTATCTGAGCTGAAATTTCATCCCCTCCCCCACAGTGAAATACTTGTAAATATCAGATTGCCATTACATAGAAAATGTTTCGCCCCAGGATAAAATTTCAGCTCACCTTACGCTAGCCGAGGTAAAATGTTAATCCCTTAATCAGCCTCATAATTCCCATTGTTTTACTTGCCACATGCCCATGTAATTGCAAATACTTTTCAGGCAGGGCCAAAAAAATCAATAACGCATTACGCTTTTGTCTACTTTTGGCCCTAGACAAATTATGTCAATTCTACCTGCTGAAGATGGGTGCTAGACAAATTATTTTTACTCTACCTGCTGGAGATGGGATCCAAATGCACAGCTATTCAAAACTTGACCTAACTGGATATTATCAGGTCTTTTAAGTTTCATGATCAAGGATGGAAGACTCAGGTGGCAGGCAAATGATATCTCTTGATTAAGAGCCTAAAACAATAATATATTAACAAGTGAGTAAGAAATAATTCCTGTTGGAAAGGTGACTGTTCCCTGGATATCATGACAGTAATATTGAGCATAGGTTCCAAATCTTTAAAAAGGCTGGTGTAAAATTGAGTGATCTATTTCTTTGAACTGAATTACTTCAAACAAACTTTAGCTATTTCTCTATAATTCTACCGTTGCACTTTTCTGAAATCTTCAATATTTTCAGAATTAGAATGTTTTTCTTCTTTTTCAAGAATTCAAGAAAAAATTTCAAAAAAACTTAAAACCATCGTAATTTCTAAACTGTTTGACACAACATGAATTAATTTCGAAGAAAACCATAGTTTATGAATGCCTACAATATGGCATCAAGCAAAAGTCTGTCATTCTTCTGGTTTATGATTTAGAAATTTGATGATGTCACATCCTCAAATGAGTTGAAATGTAAGATTACACTGTAATTTCCAAAAAATATTCAAAGTTTCTGAAAAGTCCAATGGTAGATTTATAGATAAGTATCAAGCCATTCAATCGGAAGAAATAGGTCATTGAATCTTACACCTGCCTTTTTACGCCGAGATAAAGATTTGGAACCTATGCTTTGGAAAGGTGACTGCTCCCTGGATACCAAGACAGTAATATTGGCAAATGTATCATTCAAAGCAAAGTACATGTTTTCATAAGAGTGTTAACATTTACCTAACTGAAAGCAGTTTCTTTGCTCTTAAGATTAGGATTGATTTTCCTTTTCTTGAGGAAGTCAATATCAGTTAAAAGCAAATTCTAATATGTATTTGAACATGTGGACTATCAAATAATATATCTGCTTTGCCTTGATATCCAGAAAATAATGGCCTTTCAATCAGACAAAAGGGATTCATCATTTCTCACAGGAAAATCAGACTAAGTTAAAAAAATTTCATTTGCAGATAATACTTTCTTTGGTTTTTTGGCTTTTCTTGTGTCTGAATGGTTTTGTAGACCAGCTCTCATTTCTCACCTGACTTATCTGTGAAGCAACACTTTCTCCATAAAACCAAACACTCTTACCTGTTGCTGAGTGGATAGATACATGTTTACTAATTATGTCTGGCTTGGTTTTATTCATATGACCAATTTCATGCTGAGAAAGCCATGTCTGTATGAGATCATGGGTATCAGGACTCACGTGAATTTTACAATGCAAGTCATCAAGGTACCTTCAAGGAATTCTTTTGGAATTGTTCATCTTTAGACTCCACATCTATCCATGGTGATATCTTCCCAACAATGAGGCTACTCCAGTCTATAAATAAAGAAAGCATGATGCATCTCAGTCCCACAACTTCATCACATCAGAATCATACACAAAGATAGTACTTCCAATTTTGAGGAATTGTTGATAAAAAGTAACTACGCATCTGTTCACCAGAGGAATTTACAGCTGCTCCAGACTGAGATTTATAAAACCGTAAACAACTTTAATCCGGCTTTTATGGCAGAAGTATTTGTTAGCAAAGATATGCCATATCGCCGTTGTGGCAATAATAATCTTGTTTTGCCTAGAGCTAGGACGAATCAATATGGCATTGATACTATCAGGTTTGTTGGTCAAAAACTATGGCAGACTCTGCCAAGAGAAATCAAAGAGAAATAAAAGAAATATTAAATCTATCAAAACTTTTGACTGCAGCTGTAAATTGTGTAAAATTTTTGTATCAAATCTAGGTTTTTTGTAATTAGACTTTTGTAAATATTCTGTATAGTTGGCCTTAAAGCTTAACGCTATTGTCTTAGCTAACTTTAAATAGATTGTTTAATATTATTATTATTCAAAGATTTAGAAAATGTTTTAAAACTGAAGCTAACTTTAAATAGATTGTTTAATATTATTATTATTCAAAGATTTAGAAAATGTTTTAAAACTGAAGCCAGAATGAAAACTAATCAATGCATTGTCAGCAGACACTGTTTACGGTCTGAAACATCTCTCAGATTTTCTAGAATCTATCAATGTCTCAGAAATATTTAGAAGCTGTACATTTTTGAAAAGCATTATACCTGATCCAGGAAGAAGTAAATCTGATCTTGTGAATGCACCTGGCCTTGGAGGTGCATCCTTTTCAAATTCTCTCTTGAAGCGGGGATGAGCAAGTGGGGTGCAGATGAAATCAAACCTGGTGAAGGAAAATGCAAGTTCTCAATAAACTAAATCTGCAACACACTGATCCTTGGTCAAAATGACAGTTTATCAGTACGAGAAAGGCTTTGTGAAGAGAAACCGCCAGTGGCAGAGCCAGACCAACATATCAAGGGGGTAAAGCTCAAGGTTTTTAGACGGGGGCGCCAAAAGGTATACCAAAATACTTTCATTACATTTTCAGTTACAACTTTAGCCAAATTTTTGGAAATGAAGGGTATCTACTCCATCATACCCCCTGGAAACAACCAGAGCTCTTTGCATTTAATAAAAAGAAGAAATTTTTCTCTATTTTTTTTAGGCCTGTATCTACTATTTATTATGTGCTTTGCAGTTGCAAGCAGCTTAGAATGGAATGCTATGTCTGGCCAAAACCTTTTGTGTAAAAATTGTGTTCTAGTCCTTGCTCAATAAGATTTAATAATTAAAACAATTTTTCAGCTGCTTAAACTATCAAGTTCACTGGGAATACTGCACCCAGGCTTTGCAGGAATAGTATGGGCAAAGGCAAACTTTCCAGTCCATGATGGAAAAATAGATTTGAGGCACCAACAATCTTTCAAACTTTAGATGTACCAGGTTGGAAACTTGCATCTGTGCAAAGCAGCTAATGAACTATGTAAACTGAAAGACGCAACTTGCAAATAAAATTGAAACAGCTGCAAGAGTCATAAAAATAATGATAGGTCTTGTGTTCTCCCATGCAAGAACCACCAATTCTAGCTGCAATAGCAATCATGTATAGTTGCAAGTGAGCGAAATAAATTGATAGGTACAAGCTGAAAGTAGTAGACTTTAAAAAGCTGCATGAGCTAGCGGGTCACAAAGGCAACAACAGAGCCTCTTATTTCACACCTGAGAACCTTTTTTCTATAGCTGCACGCAACAAGCTGGAAAAAGTTGTACTGTATGGCTGTAAATGAATCCAAGTTTTCCAACCTGGGTATCTGCATACATCACCAAGCCTTTGCAGACGTACTAATCCCATGTTGGAAAACCTGCATACATGCCCAATACACAACTTTTTCAAGCTAACTGTTTAGAGCTAAGCGCTCTCACATGTGAGAACAAAGGATCTGTTGTTACTTTGGTGACTCTTGCTTATCAATTCTTACAGCATTTTCAACTCTACTTGCAGCTCGCACCTTTTAGTTTGTTTCATTTGCTACTACGCACCGGCCGCTGAGAGATGGGAGCTGCGAGTGGGAGCTGCGAGTAGAGTTAAAAAGTGGTGAGAGTCACAAAAGTGGTGATAGACCATAAACCTATTGTTCTCCAATGCAAAAACCTTTATTTTGACTACAAGCAGTGAGCTCTGATACAGAAGTGTAGCTGTGAATGAATGCAAGTTTTCCAACCTTGGCAACCTGTCACCCAGACTGTATTGTTTGCAAAATGCGCGCGGAAGATGATAATTTAGGCCAGTAGTTGCGCGCCTGCACCTGGCTGCACAGAGGAAAATGCGCGCCTCAATAATATGCCTACAGGGAAACAAAACAGAAGTTAGCGATCGCTCATGCGATTTGTGCCTTTTGAGCGCTGGCCTGGCCTAAATATTGCAGTAGAAAATTAACCAATCGACCAATTTAATTGGAATATTCACTATGCAATTCCTCAATTTATTGGGACTCTATATATATCAAAAGTTAAGTGAATACAAGTATCAAAATTATGCCCTTTGACGTTGTGTTAGCTGCAGTCAGGTAGGCCGTGCATTTATCTTTCGTTTCTTCCGATCTAATCCTTTGGCTTTGTTCCTCGCGGTGGGGTTTCATCACTCAAATAAACACGGAATGAATCCAGATTCCATCGTAGCCAGTTGCTATTTGCCAGTGGTATCAGAGAGAAAGAGATACGGCGCAGAGAACACAGACCATTTAAAGCAACAAATATTTCAATAAACAAAGCTCGACAATAAATGGACGTACAAGATTCTAATCCTGCGCACGTGTTTGCACACCCACCCCCAACACATAAGCGCGCCTGTGGAAACATAATATTTCAAGCGCGCAAAAAAATGCGCGCGGAAGATCTTCCGCGTGCACGACATAAAATGCAGTCTGGCCTGTCACCCTGCTATCTTTTTTGAAAAGCTGGGGAAAGCTGGTGGACAGAGAGCTGAGCTGAGCAGCATTCTTCTTTCCCCTTAGACCCCTCAGTCTGACTATACACATGCATCTACCATATTATGGGCAGCCATGGCAGCAACTGAGAAGTTGATTTAGGCCTAGTTGAGTTTATATGAGGTAAAGATGACTTCTTCTTATCTAGAGAATTAGAATAGATTGAGCTTGTTTGCAAGCGAGTGGACCGTGCTGCGTCCATGTCACTTGGACCTCCATTGTTTCAGTTCATACTTACCCTGACTGGTTTGCAGTTTGGAGGGCAATTCTTAGGTCAGGAACACAAAATAAATCACGACCACACGAGACATGTGCACTGGCTTGGTTCGCCATCTTGGAAAAGGCAAACGACAAAAAAGGCAGGTTCGGACGAAGCCGAGGCAACGTAAACTGAAATCGAGGTAGCAGTGCAATGGCGGACGAGAAGGAAGTTGCAGCGATGGGTTAGAGTAAACGTTACACCTATGAATTTCTCCATGTTTATGAACTTTGGAGCAAGGTCACTCATACGACTTCCAAAAACCAAAGCCCTGCACCGAACAAGATGTGTTTGGAATAGCAATAGTGGTGAAAACGGTCCAAATGCACCCAAAGATGATGATGGGCCTACTAGGCCTAAACAAATGCCATTTGAATGGAAGGACAAAGAAAACCAAGGCCTTTTGATTGAGAGTGAAATTGAAGAGAGTTTTATCAAAGGCAGTGGCCCAGGAGGACAGTCAGTTAATAAATCAAGCAACTGTGTACAACTGAAGCATTTACCTACTGGAATGGTGATAAAGGTTGCTGACAGCCTTTGAATATTAGTTAGGGATGACTGCACTTTAGCTGATTTCATAGCTCTCAGGAACATATTTGACGAAGTTATCCCTTACCAACCCTAGACTTATTACAATTCGTCCCAGTTTTCACTCGCAATTGCGAAAACTTTATTACTTGTGAAATGCAGGACAAATTGTAATCGGTCTTACCAACCCAAGCTTACCCTAAATAACCTTAACTTACCCTGAGAACCTATTTTTCAAAAGCCTAACCCTTACCCTATGACACGTAACTTGCTGATATTGAGGCTGGTCTGCTAAAGTGCAAACTAGCCGCTTATCATTTGATGGCCTGCTGCCCAAAATCTGCAGGGTATGGCACTTTATAATGAGACATCTGATGTGCATGTGCATGACCAAATTCCTTTGTTTTCTGTTGATCCATTATAAACTGAACATAAAATGCACCACAGAAAAGGGGGAGCCTTGGCTATAGTTTTTGTCATCACAAGCCTACAAGCCATGGAGACTGGGAGGGTGGCAGCCCCCAACGTCAGAAATTTTTTGAAAAATCAGCCATTCTTGCAGCAAAATTCCACCCTTAGTCGGCAAAAATGTTGTTAAACAATGGAAATTTTACCCCATGGAGTTGATCTTCCTGTACACTTGTGGCTAAAATTCCAATCCTTATAATCTTTTATATCTTTCTTTCCACCTATAATTCTTTCTTATTAAACATAATCCTATTCTAGTGCCATCAGACAAGGTCACTGTTTGAAAACAGAAAACTTGCAAGGCAGCTGCTGTATGAAAAGCTTGAATATATAAAGAAAGGTGATGACAGCAAATTGGGCAAAGAAATTCAAGAGAAAAAGAAGAAATCTTCACAAAACCAAAGACGACAGAGACTCAGAGAGCAAGCAAAGGCAAATTCATTCACACTTGAAAAGATGAGGGATAAAGATGAAACATGAGATAATATTAGAGGGTGTATTGCTGACTATCGTTTGACAGATGTCAAGTAAGGTGAATACTGGGTGTCCCAAAAAAATGTATGCGGATTTAGTTGACTCTAGCGCTGTGATTTTAGCTTTAATCAATTGCTAAACACTCTTAAAATGTTTGTCGATAGTTAACTTGAACATAGATACCTTGTTTGTTGGTGTTGGTGCTTTGAAAACACAAATATCAATCTTAAATGCTCAAATTTGCCGCTTCCTGCAAACCAGAGCTTTCGCCTTTGGCCTAAGCTTTTTCTCAAGGCACAGCATATTAATCAACGACAGCCTTGATAAAATGTGAACAATGTTGGATCTTGTGTTATTCTGTTTTCCAGAAGTCACCCCCAGACACCCATTGGAAAATTTCTTAATGTTTCATTAATTTCAGTTCTAAATTTCGATGTGCTTCAGGAATTTTTTCCTCAGCCAAAAGGCCAAAGCTCTGGTTTGCAAGTGGATGCACATTTGAGCTTTCAAGATTGATATCTCTACTCTCAAAACACCAATGCCAAAAAACGAGGTATCTAAGTTCAAGTTAACTATTGAGGAACATTTTGAGAGATAGTGATTAGCCATTGATTAAGCTAAATTCACATCGCTGGAGTCAACCAAATCTGTATTGTATACATTTCTGGGACACCCAGTAGTTTGTTATGACCAGGACTGAGAAAGCAGTTTATTATACTGGAAGCACGACCAAAATTCTCATTTTTGACAGGCTGTAATAAATGTATATAGTCTATATCCGTCCTCGGCAACGATACAATTTCGCAAAAATTGGCCCAGCAGATGGTGCTTCTTTGAAAACATTGGCAACGCATCTGGACTTACGACAGGAGCCCTTGCTTTACTCTACAACTACTGCAACGACCATCCACCACCGCTCAACAATAAATTTAAGTGAATCTTACTGAGTATTACTTGGAGTGAAATTAACGAATCAATCAGAACTTTACTTGAAATTTTGCCAAGAACCTGTGCCCCGTCTTTCCTGACTTTTCTCATTGATTACTCATCAAAGTCTGATACAGCTTTCAAAGATAAGATAGATCGTGCAGCCCCAAATGTCTCGATCCGAACCACGAGCGAAGTTTAGTGACGATTAGCTGTTGCGCCATTGCAACAAATTTTCTCAGATAAAGACAAGCAGGCACCAAGATAAGCTCTGTGCAGAATCATATACATGAAAACCTTTCGGTTCAATGTGGTCACGTGCCTATCCCCAGTCAAGTCAGTGGCGCCATTGTTTGCTGGGATTCTGCATCTTTCCTCTCAACTCCACCCCACCTGCGACGCTTGCATCTGTAGCTGTGTAGGAGGGGGGTCCTTATACCTTTGGTGATGCTGACCTCTGTGCAGGCCGGTTACATCATCCTCTAAAGTTGACTTATTTTCGTAATAAGTACTATTAATAAGTGGTTAATGATGCGTTCGTTCTAGAAAACTATTGTTTTTAACAGAAATTCCTACCACATGATCTTGGCACGATAAAAGTACCTGATAATTGTGCCAAAGGTCAGAAGAATTATGGGACAGGGGCCAGGACATCATCACATCAAGAAACAATGCTAACGATCATTTTGCAAAAAAAACTAATGAGGGATCGCCAAATTTTCAACATGCTTTACACATATTTAAGCTATGAGGTCAAGAACGTGCCAATTAGCAGAGATAAAACGTTAATCAATCGCAACAAAGCGTGAGGACTTTCTTTCTGACTATTTTCAAGTTCAATGCTTTTCTAAGAAACAACAGATCTACAGTGGTAAAATAGTTTTCTTGGAATAGGTAGACAGTTTTGAAGTGGGAAAAAATGGTCTCATATCACGATGATTAAAAAGACCCAACCGGTACCAATAAAACCCGGTTCCACTTCCACATTGTCACATCACATCCACTTTGTCACACCCACATTACGTCCTGGCTATTATGGTCCCGTTGTGGTATGTATTTCATGTATTACATACCACAACGGGACCACAGCCAATATCGGCTAGGACCCTCTCACGACCGCAGTATTCAACCTTCCTAAAATGGGCCTAAAACTTCCACTTCTATTATCCATTAGACTTGCCCCAAGTCTATTTCGTCCTCTGTAATAAGTCTATCTGAAAATATACTACGAAACACTATATTTCGCTCTTCACGCTCTTCACTTTACCTTTCAAGTTTTTTGACGAAATAGACTTGGGGTAAGTCTAATTATCCACATACATCTATTATCAATCCGTTTTTATATGCGAAAACTTTGCAGAATTTGGGGAGAATTTGTTTCAAATTAGATGCCACGTGAAAATGGCCACGAATAACAACTGTTGGAGTGTTTTGCATGGGGCAGTTTTGCGCTACACGTTTTTTTTTTGAGAAACTGGTTAATAAGAAACTAGTACTACGATGACCAAACATTTTAGAAACTCTATTACTACGTTCAAGAACAATTAAGAAACTCTAAAAGTTCATTTCTAGAATAAGAGTCGGTAGATTACGATTCGCACGGCATTTTTTGTTTTTGACTGTAAAGAACAGGACCGTCGAGAGGGGGGGTTAGCCAGGGTAGTTACCAGGGGGCCCGGGGCCATTGGGGGCCCGCAAAACATAAGGTATGTAATTTTTCTTTGTTGTAGTTTTCTTTCAGGAACATTTTCAGGCCCCCAAGCCCACTGAGATTCCAAATGAAATCTAAAAGCGGTGTTTTACCAGTGCATAGGAGGGCGTGGCCCAAGGATAAAAGGGTGTGGTTCACAGAAATTTCCCGCGCCTTCGGCGCCGGGGGCCCTCCTTCTTCCCTGACCCTGGGGCCCTGCCCCTCTCTCGACGGCCCTGGTAAAGAATTGGTACTGTCTTGCCTCAATGTCAGGGGCGGATCCAGCCCTGAATTCTGACCGGTTTATAGGGGGCAAAAAAGGGGGTTTGGGGGCGAAGCCCCCAGAAAAATTTTTCGTGACCACGCCCTTCAGACTCTCGGAAAACAAGGGCAACGCCCTTTTACATAAATAATGATGGGCTGCAGGTCTAGAGCTTTTCCATGTAATTTCTACCCTCCATCCTCTGCATAATAACTTTATCGACGAATGTCTGTGCACATCGATGTTCGTCACCCCTCAGACCCTTAAAATTTAAGTGAAATTCTCTTACGCCTTCCTTCAACTTCAAAACTTCCTAAAATACACTCGTATTTTTGTTTTGTGTGCTTTATCTCTCCTTCACTCTTCTCTTCGATGGCACTGTGAAGTCGATAAAGATCTTCCTTTTCTGGGTCAGCCATTGCCGTCTGCTGGCCCTTCTTGTTCTTGTTCTATTCGATGAAAATCTACTTCCTTTGCAAACATATTTTACTTCCTTCAGAAACGGTTTTAGACTGGCTACACAATCTCTGTATGCTCCTTAGAACTGATTTGTCGCTAATACAGAGACTTGTTGCCAAACAGTGTCTGAAATCGGAAT
This sequence comes from Aurelia coerulea, assembly GCA_039566865.1. NCBI lineage: Eukaryota > Metazoa > Cnidaria > Scyphozoa > Semaeostomeae > Ulmaridae > Aurelia > Aurelia coerulea. Next base: position 24,998,753 of record CM076948.1, on the reverse strand, counting down.
AACTCGATAGCCTCGTTTTCATAAGCGCTACATGCGTAAAACGCGGACCACGGAATTAGTATTTTGGTTGTTGTTGCTGCTGTGATCAGTAATCATCAAAATATGACTCAAGAAAACAACACATTGATACCAAGTTTCATTCATGTGAATTTGAAAGAATTTTAGACAGTTTATGACTCTGACAAAATAGAGCATGGACAGTGAACATAAATTTGAAATTTCAGAGGAGTTTCAGTTTCATATATATATAAATTCACCACGGAGAGAACTATTTAAAGGAGGAGCTCTCTCAATAGGTAAACTAATCGAGGAGAGAGCCCCCCCCCCCCCCCTATCAAAGTGACCAAAGATAAAGTGACCAAAGTTCAGAGTGACCAAAGATAAAGGAAGGAACCAAAGACTTGACAAGATTAAACATTTCATCATCATTATACATTATCATTAGCAATCAGTTAAGTGGTATCTGAAGGACTGAAGTACAAGGAATTTTCAAGGGAACTGTTCTTTATATTTGCTCCAAGTGATTTGCTGCATCAGATAGACAAACTCTCTCCAAGAAAAGTGCCACCTAAATGCATACTGATGCGAGGTCTGATAATAATGAAGCAGATATCTTGCTTTAAACAAACCCCTATGAATTAAGAACATCAACATCAATGTGATAAAGTAACAAGTACTTGTTAAATCACAAGCAAAAAATTATATCACCCTTTCCTTTTCGTATGTGATCCAAACACGGGGTGGGGGGGGGGGGGGGTGGTTAACATATGGAACTTATAAAGATTCTAAACTTCTAAAATATCTAAGATTGTTTTATTTGGCAGATCAAATGCATTCAAACCAAAACAACTGTTAAGGTGATAAAGTACAACAGCCCAACATTGCCAAGTAACATGCTTGCAGTTAGATAATATTAGAAATTCAAGGCCTCCGACGAGATCAGAAAAGTGGGGGGGGGGGGCAGGCCAAACTTGATACAAAAAATTACCACAACACAATAACATCATGATGAGCTGCCTTTCAAAACGGCATGATTTGCAAACATGTGGGGGGGGCGTGGCCCCCCGGTCCCCAAGTCATCGGAGGCCCTGAAATTGAAATACACGAGCCAAATGTAAACGAAAAAATCACTAACCTGAACTTAGAGTAGGCCTACACTACACTGCAGTGTACTGACAGACTGACACTCACTGCTGTCTTGAAAATGCCTCTCAAGTATCACAACAGCATTACATTTTGCCATTTCCTGTTAGAGCACAAACAAATATCTCTTCCCAGTGCCCATTTTATCATGCCAAATGGCTGGCTAAATTCCTTCAGCTTCATTTGCTTCTGGTCGATCAAGCTGCGACGACAGCGCCGGTCGCCATTCTTGAAAAACTCAGACCAAACAGGCCTCTACTTCAAAGGGAGGTTTTCTAGTAAAAATAAGTAAAGAGAGGAAAAGTTGATTGGCTACAAAAAAATTTTCTATTGTTTTAGCCGAAATGCTCCAATCAGATTACAATCAGGTTTTTCGTTCTGAAAATTCCGATTTGAGACACTCTCTGGCAACTAGTCCCTCATTGAGCTGGCCATCAGCAACAACAACAACAGCGAAATCGAGGGACTAGTGTAGCTAGTCTACCCTGAATGTGAATGGTTTATTCGTGGTGACAATATCAATGCAAAATGAATGCATAAGAAGGCTCAACTTTGAACCATAACGCAATTTCAGGCCTCACAAAGTAAGAAACTGATTAAGAAACTTTTACCACTAAAACACCGAAATTTGTTGATGCGAAATTAAGAAACTTTTAGTCCTTTTAGTACTAAGTGCTGATCCAAGTCAGAAGGTATACCTAATGATTTTTGACTCACGGCAGTGAAGTCATAGGGGTGGTGGGCATTTTCCTGTTTACAAAATCTTTTATGTCATGGGGTGAAGGACGTGATGAAGTCCACATCAAGCCTTGCAACAACGCGAGGTCAAAGCTTGTCGTTAAGCGGAGGCCCTCCTGAGGTGTATGACATCTCAAAGGTCAAACGCTCCAGCGGTTTGAGCACGCGCGGCCACTCTACGGAAAGAACGAATCATGGTCGCGGAGCCTGCGCGCTCAATTTGCTGGATGAAAAACTGCATTCAACAGATTCAACGTGCAAAGAAAGGTACGTCTCTCATCTTTGATCAAGAAGTTTATCAACTTACTTTTTCGTAGCTGCTTAAAATCAATTTTCAATTCAAGCCTTGCATTTTTTAACTTTCTGTGCATTTTATTTGAATCATAGCCGATTTTGCTTCAAAAGTAGGCCTAGACTTTTAATTTTTTCAGCAATAGTCTGAATTCAATGTTTTGTTCGGACTAGACCTCTAAGTTGACTTGTGCAAAGCACATTGATCTTGAGGTTTACGCTAAATTGTGAATAATAAACTTCTGGAAAATAGAGGGACTGCAGCTGAGAACAGGCCGAGATTGGAAAATATAATGTGTCTGGCATGGCAGCCACCTTGCTCGCCTGTGTTGATGCATCATTTCACAGAATGAGCTTGGTTGCTAAGGGAAACTTCTCCAACAAAATGAACTCTTTGAGTGCAGTAATTAGCTCAATGACGTTCCCATCAAAATTATTTCAAAAAGCTCTTTGTTAGCATTTTTTCAAAATTATTGTTAGTTTTCTAAGAACTTTTAGGCAGCTGATCAGTCAAGTAGAACAACAATCGAAGAGTTTTCAAGAAACCAATAAATGTTCCCACCCAGTACTGAAAGTCTCTTTTAGCTTTCAGTAAACAGTTGAAATTAGCAGATCATGGGTACCAAAGGTTTTTGCAGTTTCTCCGCATCCTTCATTGATAGGTAACTTCCCAAGCATTTCGTGAGTTTTACCAGAATACAGCGCCAGTATGCGAATTACCTTCTCAGACAAAATAAACAAGTTTCTTGAGCAATATCCAAGTTCTCAGTCGAGGTTCTTACTGGTTTAGTTCTTAGTTGAATTCTTGAAAAGAGTTTCTTATTAACAATAGCACTGTTTAATCATGCTGAAAACGGATTACACGTTTTTTTTATAAGAAACTGGTTTATAAGAAACTAGTACTACGATGACCAAAAATTTAAGAAACTCTAGTACTACGCTCAAGAACAGTTAAGAAACTCTAAAACGTTATATCTGTATGTCTCTCTTATTATATGTCTCTCTAACAAAGGTGCCTTCGTCTTTTCTTGACTTTTAACTGCAAAATTGGTAAATTTTTGCCTTGATGTGCATGGCTTCTTCTTGATGACAATGTCAATGCAAAATGGAAGCCCTTTCTCGAGAAGAAGGCTCAACTTCGAACAATACCGCAATTTTAGGCCCAAAAAAATAAGAAACTAATTAAGAAACTTTTACTACTAAAACACCGAAATTTTCATGCGAAATTAAGAAACTTTTAGTACTAAGTGCTGATCCAAGTTTCTTATAATAAAAAAAACGTGTATTTCGTGATTAATTTGATTGCTTGTGTGTTTAATTAGATTGTTTGTTCTCCACTGAAAAATCTTCAAGCAAAGACTAAACATTTCCTGCACGCCAATTTTTGATGGTTGCTTCCTCAGACTGCATTCTGTAACGTAACATTACAGCATATTTACTCATATTTCGAGGAAGGTGCAATAAAATTGCACTGATCTTCCTTTGCATTCTCATGGCATAATTTGGAAAATTTCACAATAAAAATCATTAAGCCCGTGAGTCACTTCTAAGGTCCTTTGATTTACAAGTGGGGTGGACATGTCCACCCCCTGACGCCGCTCTTGGAGCGCGTAAAAATTGAACTGCTCTCGGTTGGTTGAAGTCATGCCCAGAAGCACGTTTCGTTATCTGGAAAGAACTAGACAAATTTGAACTCTTTCAAAGTAATTGATATTCAAACCCGCCTTCAAATCAGCTTCTTTCTTCTTTGTCATCGTTTGATAACAAGATCCATTTTCAGACAATACTTTCAGACAGACAGAGGCCAAAGTTGCACGGCTGAGCAGGTGGCTGTGAGACCGCGGAGGCGAAGTTATTTTGTGTTCTTGTGGTTCAACGAGGAACTTCTTTCTGGCTCCCAGTTAAAAGAGCGCAAGCAGTTTCAACGTGAGGAGGAAAGGTTCAATTCAAAGGCATCAACAAGGCTGCTTCCAGGTACCAATCCAAAGAAGATGATGTTTCTCGCAGTTTATACTGTTCTGGCGATTTTCGGAACAAGTAAGTGTGTTTTTAACAAACTCTTTCTGTCCTTTCAAATTGATTTCGAAATCCGAAACGTGCAGGCAGAGAGTGAGATATACAGAAGTTTAAGGGGTTTAGCTATATTAATTGTAGTTACATTGAGATGAATAATGCCAGAAATTCAGTTTTTGCAGTCCTTTAGCAGAATCTCGTGTTGACGAAATTAAAAATCGTATCGTGCAAGAAATTTCAGGGAAAGGAAAGTAAGGAAACTTATACCTTAGTCTTATACGCGCAAGTGTCATTTTACCGTGGGGGTCTAATGTCTAATTTGACAATTTCAGGTCAGGGTTTGGGCTCTTATACCCTGGGTACCAGACTCTACCCAGGGTACGCGGGCGTTTTTACTGTGTTTCTATTTCTTTTGGCCAAAAATGAGACAAAACGCGCACACACGTGTCAAATTTTGTTGTTGATCGTTCGCCAAGTCATCCCATGTGAGTTCACCAAAGCGAGCATAATTTTGAGCACCATGTTTTGAAAGTGGGATGACTCTGACCTGACCCAAAAAACAATGGGCCTTACTATTTCATCGAAACAGACAATACAGGAATAAAGAAGTCTGTGTTGGGGTTTTGTTCAGATCAAAGTCGGATTGCCTACTTTGTATCATATTGACCTTGGCATCGTTTTGTTAGTTCAGCAAGATTTGAAAGAATAAAAGACACTTTTTGAATAAGATGATTGAAGGCCGATTCATTGTAACAATTAAATCTTGAAATGAGCTCACAGCTCACAGCACTGCAGGCCAAAGTAAAGTAGGAAGATAATATCTTTCAAGAGGGATCTTAGGCTTAGTCACCATGAGTAATGAACGAGAATAGCCCTCTATTTTCCAAATTTTCAGCAAAGTTCTCACAGAAATAGACGTCACATTCCGACAGCTTTGTGCTTCTGTGGGGGAAACATTATGTACTACTACGGAGGAGCTAGCGTGAGAGAGCGCTCCTCCATAGAAGCACACCAGCAGTGTCTAACTACCCATGCTGAAACCCGACGTAAGAAGAGCGAAGTAAACCTTTTCCTCGTTTGACCAAAGTAACTGACCGTGATCTGACACATAAGATATCAAAAATGGGTTGAACCTCCCTGTTTTGATGCCTGTCATATTTTAACCAATCAAATCACTCTATTCGTAATGATAATAATGATGGCAATGATATCTTATCGTTTTGTTCCTATTTCCAGTCAAAAGGAGGAACTTTTTTGAGACAACCCATACAGTAATTCGAGACAGACAACTGTGCTATTTGCAATAAAAGGAAATCCACGAAATTCACGACGATAGTTCCAAAACAGTAGACAACTCGGTAGACAAATGATAACTTTTATCATCTTCCGTTAAAGGGAATGTAAGCATATAAAAGTGGCTCAAGCCACTTGCGGTCACAGTCTAGCCAATCACATATCAGTATTTCCTGTTGACGTCGATAAGTTACCCAAATATGGTGCGGCACGTGTCACGGCCTATTATCTTTGGATGGCTATTTTTATCAAAGGCTGATAGATGCTTAGATTCCCTTTAATTGTATCGCGAAGAAGCGTTAATTTATTCAGGTGACCAAATATTTGGATAACTCTCAACTGATGTGAATTAAAATTTTCGCGAACATTTGACATTGCTTTAACTTAACTAAGTCATTGCCAAACAAGATATGTTTGCACTAACTTTTCTCAGCTCTTGTTTTCGCGCGTTAGATATTGGATATGTCTAACATAGCCTAACAAAGAGGTTCGCACATAGATGGGTTAACAAAATAAAAGCCCTGAAGTACTGGATGGGAGGACGAAATATTGGCAATTTTTATATATTCGTTATTGACAATATACCAGATTCGCTGTTGTCTTTGTCGTATTGCGGTGTTCTCGATCTTAACTTTATTCAACAAAATAAGCCAGCCCCGTCGTTTCCAGAACGAGTCACTTCGCTCTTTTCTTGAAAGGTTCAAAATCATAGCGAAGTTTGCTTACATTTTCGTTTATTATTGGTCACAGAAAATCACCAGAACCAGATAAGATCCGAAATGGAAGGAACGAGCATTTAATAGCTGACCCATTTAGAATCAGGGATGGCGCCAGCGGGGGGCTAGGGGGGCAGGAGCCCCCCCAAAATTTCATTCAGCCCCCCATCGGCACTTAAATTTTCGACAATTTCTAGGCACTGTCGGCATTTTCATAACCTGCACCTCCAGATTTCTTTGCTGGGTTGTCATTTCAGTGAACTAGAATTGAACTCGTTCATAAAAAATTTTTCACTGTCGGCACTCTGACAGTATTTGCCCCCCTAGCATTTCTTCCCTGGCGCCATCTCTGTTTAGAATTAGCCAATCAGAGAGTACAACCCCAGTACAACGGGCAGCTACATTGGCAGAGCAGAGTTTGCAATATCGTGGAGTTATTTACTTCCTAGCTATTTACTTCCCGGCTATAAGCTGCGCTGCAAAACGGAAGTATTATTCTTGATAATCTAGCAATGCCTTGCCACGGCCCCTTGGCCACTGGCCGACGTTGAGCTCCACGAAAAACGAATGACCACACTGCGGCCACGGAATCATTGGTATAAGTATTTTCCTCTGACACCGGTCACAGTAAATCGTCAGATAAGATCCGAGAGAAAGAGAAAGCGAGAAAAGATGCAATGAAGCAAAGCAAAATACTCAATCTTGCCTTGCAGCGATAGTGTGCATTTCTTTCTGTCATTTATGACCAAACTAGAAGCGTTATATGCACAAAGAAATTGATCTGGCAAGCATAAATCCTTTTTTGCAGTATGATTCAAATCCTGGTAGCCCCAAAAAGAGCTAAATTTGCTAATTTCAAACCAATTACAAGATCAGCTATGTCTGGGAAAATAATTTGGTCCTTTATCCACTTGGCAAAAAAAGGAAATTGAAGATCGGTCATGTAATCAAATTTTGATGATTTTTCAAACAGAACAAGGCCCTTAACAAGATCAGAAAAGTAGGGGGGCCAAATTTGATACAAAAAAATTACCACAGCACAACATGATCAGCTGCCTTTCAGAACCGCATGATTTGCAAAAAAGTGGGGGGCCATTGTCTTACAGGATTTAACAGTTTTTCTCTTGTTACAGGCTTAGTTAGGTTGTTGTTTCTTTTACAGGAGTTAATAGTCTTCTTTCTACTGATTTCGGCGTTTTTATTGCGTTTATGGGTTTAATGTGATGAGTCTGTTATTTAAGGCTAATCACTGTTTACAAAGTTGAGTTTCTACGAGGAGCTTATGACAAAAGTACGGGCAGAATCATAGAGAACCGCTCTCCTGTATTTGCCACAACGTTCGTTTTTGGTGTCCAAGTACTAAACGGCTCCATCTCCAAAATATTGTTGAAACTGTGGACTTGCCCCAAGTCTCTTCCGCGAAATAAAACCAAAATATATACCTCTTAGCCTGCGTGCAGACTTAGTAAAGTCTGCACGCAGGCTATATACCTCTGCGATCTGCGAAGAACCAAAATACCAAAATATATACCTCTCTCCCGCTTTCCTTTCTCTCCTTCCTTCGCAGAGGCTTTCCTTCTCTCCTACGCAGCGGTAGTGGGGCAATTTGTTTTATAAACACGGGAGAGGCTTGGGCAAGTCCATTGAAACTGTGATTTTGCAGGTTTTTAAGGCAGCAGCATGCAGACTTTTCACTTTAGCCAAAATGAAAGCCTTATTTTGAAGATATATCTAAACAAACCAAACATTCACATCTTTTACGATTGCTTGCGATAGCATAGGTTCCAAATCTTTGAAAAGGCTGGTGTAAAATTGAGTGACCTATTTCTTTGAACTGAAGGACTTCAAAGAAACTTTAGCTAATTCTCTATGATTCTACCATTGGAATTTTCTGAAAACTTCAATATTTTCAGAATTAGAGCGTTTTTCTTCTTTTTCAAGACTTCAAGAAAAATTTTTAAAGAAACTTAAAACCATCGTAATTTCTAAACTGTTTGATGTATCATGAAATGATTTCGACTAAAACCATAGTTTATGAATGCCTACAATATGGTACCAAGCAAAAGTCTGTCACGCATCTGGTTTATGATTTAGAAATTTGATGACGTCACATCCTCAACGAGTTGAAATGTAAGATAAGCTATAGTTTCCAAAAATATTCAAAATTTCTGAGAAGTCCAACGGTAGAATTATAGATAAGTATCTAAAGTTTCTTTCAAGCCATTCAATCAGAAGAAATAGGTCATTGAATTTTACTCCCACCTTTTTACGCCGAGATAAAGATTTGGAACCTATGCTGCTTACGATTACTAGTGGATTTTTGACGGTTACTTTTAATGGCTTGGGTGAAGACACGAAAACTAACTGCAGAAAACAATGGGCACGTGTCTAAAACAATTGTCTTTGCAGAATTGTGTACAATGTGCCCATCTTTAAAGTCGTTCCATGACTTTTTAGTAAGCATCTTCTTAATGATTCCGTCAAAACTGCAACTCAAATATTTTTTCGTAAATGGATGGTGATTTTTGCTTTTTCAGCACTGGCTGCCGATCCGAAATGGTGCGTAACATCTGTAAATGCAAAGGCAAAGTGTGAACAGGTTAAAACGGCCATTGGCGGTGGTTTGGCTTGCGTTACGGGGACTGATGAAAAAGACTGCTACAAGAAGATCGTCAACAAACAGGCCGATTTTGGTGTATTTGACGGGGGCATGGTGTATCAAGCAGGTAACGCAGTTTTGCCAAAATTTTCAACTATTTACTCGATATCCTGGATCAGCCGTAGTCATCTTAAAATCAAAGAAGGGACGATTCGACGTCTCTGCAGTAGTTTTGGTCGGCGACCAGTGCATTTATCAAGAGCGCATGTTCTCTAACAACAGAGCATGCAACCTAGACAAGCCTTGAGCAATATGAGAGTGGGTATCGCTGTGAAAGTTTTATCAGTAGCGAACCACCTTTAAAGTTAACCAATTGTTTTTTTGTGCGTTCTAACTTATTTTTACCTGGCAGTGAACCGCCTTATCGCTTTTTCATGATTTTAAAATTTTCAATAGCGAGCCACCTTAAGTGCAGATCCACCTTAAGGTGGCTCACTACTGACAATTTCAAGACCATGAAACAGTGATAAGGTGGTTCACTACCAAGCAAAAATAAAAACACACAAAAAACAATTGGTTAAGGTGGCTCGCTACTGATAAAACTTTCACAATGATACACATTTACACACTATTGGTGTCCTATCACTCATAGACAAACGTGCTGGTCGCCGACCGAAACTACTTCAAGTGGGGGGTGCCCTAAGGAACTATTCGGAGCAAGTCATCCATTCTTTTTCATTTGGGACGACTTTGGCGAGTCCATCAATAACAAAGAATCTAGTCTTGTTGGGGAGACGAGATACGGTTTGTCCAAGGAAATGTACGTGTCCCCCCGTGCAATAGGTTAAAGTTCATGCACAGTAGCGTTTTGGGTTGGAGTTCTGCTGGGTGCACGAGCATTAACCTACTGCATGGGGGGACACATACGTTTCCTCGGACAAACCGTATCTCGTCTCCCCAACAAAGTCTTGATTGGAAATTGAAAATTTCTACTTTACTTTACAAACAGAAATATTTTCGGAAAATCAATCGGTTGTTTCCTATTTTCTAAGTTTCAGGGTATACTTCCCAAACAGTAAGCAATCTCCGAACAGTATCTCCAAACCTCAGGTTGTTTCAGGTTTTTCTTTTTCGCGTGAAGTCTGAATCGAAATAACAATTTCTTCGAATTGTCCAATTTCAAATATTTAGTTATTTTTTGTTTGATTTTAACAGGAAGAGAGCATGATCTCAGAGCAATAATGGCGGAGAAACTAGCCAATGTGACAGGAGCAGCAACTGCCTACTATGCTGTAGCAGTTGTCAAGGCAACAAGCACTGGTCTGACAATAAATAACCTCAAGGTAACCAACTGTTCTCTCTTTGTCATATCATATTGAATGCTAGAACAATTCGAGAACTATTTGCCTCTGACATTCTGCATATGTTCCTTTTCATGACGTCATCTGACTATTTTTGCCGTGATCAGTGTCAGATGAAGTTAATCTATTATCTAGCGAAAAATTGTTATTCTTTGACTTTGCGTTCTAAAGAGAAGACGGCCAGAAAGGCCTTTACACAGAGTAACTTTAAATTTGCGGCGAAACCTGTATTCCAAAAAGGAAGTTGATTTTGCTGCTGCAAACAAGGCGTGGGTTGCCGTTAGAGACGCACGGCCTTGGGTGACTTGGCAGGGAGGCGAAACCTGCAAGTCAATTGATTCTCGCATTTTTTACGATGGATTGTGGAGCATAGGTTCCAAAATCTTTAAAAAGGCTGGTGTAAAATTGAGTGACCTATTTCTTTGAACTGATTGACTTCAAAGAAACTTTAGCTAATTCTCTACAATTCTACCGTTGGAATTTTCTGAAATCTTCAATATTTTCAGAATAAGAGTGTTTTTATTCTTTTTCAAGAATTCAAGAAAAATTTTCAAAAAAACTTAAAAGCATCGTAATTTCTACACTGTTTGACGTAACATGAAGTAATTTCGAAGAAAACCATAGTTTATGAATGCCTACAATATGGTATCAAGCAAAAGTCTGTCAGTCATTTGGTTTATGATTTAGAAATTTGATGACGTCACATCCTGAAATGAGTTGAAATGTAAGATACGCTGTAATTTCCAAAAATATTCAAAATTTTTGAAAAGTCCAATGGTAGAATTATAGATAAATGTCTAAAGTTTCTTTCAAGCCATTCAATCAGAGGAAATAGGTCATTTAATTTTACACCCACCTTTTACGCCAAGATAAAGATTTGGAACCTATGCTGGATTGTGGGATTTTGCGTCAAGGCCGAAGTTAATAACTACAGTTCATATTTCCTCCAGGGAAAGAAATCGTGTCACACCGGTGTCAAGAAAACATCTGGTTGGATCATTCCCGTTGGAACTCTGTTGAGAAAGAACTTGATGAAATGGGTCAACTGTGATCAATATGCATCAGTAGCAGCCTACTTCAATGCCAGTTGTGCCCCCGGTAAGTCCAACACCTCTGCTTCTCCTAGGATAATTGACTTCTTCTTAATGGATACAGGAACACAGAGAAGCATTAACTACTGTAGGAAACAACAACCCCTTGCTTCTGAAAGACTTTATCTATTATTAGATTTTATCTATTAAAACGGCAGGTGATTTAAACATCGTTTTTAGATCAAATTTAATTGACACTTCGAAGTTTTTAGCAGCATCTATGAAATTCGACACGGCAAAAAACGATGGCTCCGTCGTCAAAATGTAAACAAAACGATGATTTTTGCAGTTTTTTGAAAGGTGATATCACACAGGATTTTCGCATTGTTTTTCAAAATGAAAGTTGCTGTTTGGACATTAATCCTTGTACTTCACTAAGGAACAAACCAAACATTCATATCTTCTACGATTGCTCGGATATAAGTGGATTTTTAACGGTCACTGTTTGGTGGCTTGGGTGAAGCCACCAAACAAACTGCAGAGAGGAATGGATGAAGAATGGATAATCCCCGACACGTGCGAGTTTACGGATTTTTTTACTGTTTGACGACGGAGCCCCCTTAAAGGGTCTGTTTGATCCAGCATTCCTTGCACGTGCCGTCTCTTGGTTTTCCTTTGTTGTCGCCATTTTCATGGGCCATGAAAATGGCGGCAGCAAAGGCCACCCAAGAGATGGCACGTGCAAGGCATGCTGGATGAAACAGCCCCTTTAAACTGGGCCTTACTTTTCTTTTATCTTGATTTCACAGGAGCAAATGACGCGAAATACAACGCAAAGAAGGCTGGAGCAACCAAACTTTGTTCACTCTGTTCCGGAACTGGTGCTGACAAATGCTCAAGAAGCTCAAAAGAGCCGTATTACTCCTACGCAGGAGCATTCAAGTGCTTGAAAGATGGTGCAGGTGATGTTGCATTCATCAAGGCATCAATTCTTACTGCCTTAACAACTGCAGAACAAGCTAAGTACAAACTGCTATGTCCTGATGGCACCCAAGCTGGTATGTTGATAAACTGATTACCTGATCCCTTTTTGTCCTTACAGTAGACCTTATTAGGCCCCGTTCACACTGCTCCGTTTTTGTTAGTATCCGTTTTTGTGGCATTCAAGCTACCCGTTCGCATTGCTCCGTTTTTCTATAAAAACGGAGGGAAAACATCTTTTTGTGTCCGTTCACATTGATCCGCCTGATGACAAATTCGGAGAGAAAAACCTCCGTTTTTGTGCGTTCACATTGCTCCGTTTTTGTGAAACTCATTGTTGAATATAGGAGCGTTTTCGAAAACCTCCGTTTTTGTGGCGTTTTTGTGCGGATCAGTGTGAACACTTTCACAAAAACGGAGGTTTTTCTCTCCGTTTTTCTACAAAAACGGAGCTGTGTGAACGGGGCCTTATGGGGGCCTTATTCACAACAGGGACTCATAATATAACTGACTGACACGATGCGAGTTGTTTTATATAAGCAACTGGTTTATAAGAAACTAATAACCAAGCACCATAGTAATAGACCCTAATCACAATGACATCAGTTCTTTTGAAATGCATCCTTCGCCTCGATATGATGTGGAGCTAAATTCCAAATGCGTACATTGCTCTCAACAACGCATGGAATAGTTTTGTACGTGTTCTTGCATCAAGAAATGTATGTTGTAGATTTCTTGCTGTGCTATTATTTGCCTCATGTGCTTTGAATTGATATTAAAGCACGTATGTCACATTAGCAATTGGTTAATACAACAAACAAGTTTGGAATGGAATTTCATTGTCTCGTGAGTTTTTATTTCTGTTTCATGAATTTTCATTGCAATGAAAATTCAGCCTCGATCCTGTGCTTTGTATTAAACAATAGAGAGAATTGTATTGCATGAACCAATCAGGTTCATGACATATGCCCTTTAACTGTGAATAAGGTGCAAAGGATGGCTGAAAATTTAAGAAACTGATAAACTGCATTTGCAGCAGGTGAAGTTGAAGTTGTGATCTTTGAAGACCCAATCGAGTCCGCGACGCATGGTCACGACGCCGAAAATGGTGGGGCTCTGCTCTACCTAGGATCCAACCCTGTCTGCCTGACTCTTCTGACTGCAAAGTCAGTGCATTTCACTGCTGCGCCACAACACCTAAGCATTCACTCTAATTTTATGTTTTCACATATTGCAAATTCACATATTATCGATATTATCACAATTGTTTATGTTTAGAAACAAACACGTGTCTTTCTTATTTCGATGTGTGCAAACAAAAGGAGAGACAATGTTACAATAGAACTCGCTACTTTTTATTGACACCTAGATACAAAGCAATTTGTGATTGCAGACAAAGGGAATTCCATGCTCGGTTGGTCAAGAAGCCGCAAAAATTGCCCTGAAACCCGGGTCGCTAGCTCACTCGTTGTGCATTCCAGAAATGGTTTTTAAGAGCAAATATTAGCACACATCGAAAGATAAAGAATATATCTAAACTTCTGCCTCGGGAATTTTATTTTTTTCGTACAGAAGCTGAGCAGTAAGTGTTTTATTTCTACACCTAAAAAGTACGAGAATTGAATCCCCTCCCAATTGGCTTCTGCACAAAATAAATAAAATGCCCGAGGCAGATGTGCAGAGATATCCTTCTTCTTTCGATATGTGCTAATATTTGCTCTTAAAAACCATTTCTGGAATGCACAACGAATGAGCTAGCGACCCGGATTTCAGGGAAATTTTTGCGGCTTGCTTTGTTTTTGTTTATGTCTTGACCAACCGAGCAAGGAATTCCCATTGTCTGCAATCACAAATTGCTTTGTATCTAGGTGTCAATAAAAAGTAGCGAGTTCTACTGTGACATTATCTGTCCTTGTTGATGTGTGCCCCTTTTTAGTGGCGGTGTTTGTTAGTGGCGGTTGTATATTAGCCAGAGTCAACTCACATCATGATAAGACATTACCAGTCCTCTGTTTCAATCTCTACCTTCTTTACAGATCCTAAAGATTACGTAAAATGCAATCTCGCCCGTGTTTCATCTCACGCTGTCCTTGCACGAAAAGACGCCCCAATTGCATCCTACCAGGCCGTTTTAAAAAAAGCGGATAGACTGCTTGGTGAAAAGACCACAAACGCAGTGAAGTTATATGATGGAGTATTGTTTTCAAAAGGAACTGTTGGACTAGATGAAGTTGCAGGAGACAGACAAAATTACGCCAAATATCTCGATACTGCCTACATTAATGATGTTTCAGCCTTTGAGAGCTGTGGTGGTAAGTGGTCACCGTTTATTACGTTAAACGCAAGAAAAGTTCAGGATGTTTGTCTTTATTTTGGACATTAAAGGAAGCCATAAATTATTTTTCTATTCAATAAGTTCGTTTGAACAATCAAGCTCGTCGTCTTGAACAATGATGATTCAACCATTATCTCATCGCAAGAATGGAAGTGATCACCGTAAGTGTATGGGAAGGTACAATGTAGGGGGGCTGCCCGATAAAGAGTCCATTGTTTACCAACATTTTTGACCGACTAAGGGTGGATTTTTGCCTGACAAATGTTTTCCCGAAAGAGGCTGATTTTTTAAAACTTTCAAACGCTGGCTCGTATGCTGATGATGACCACATGAATGAGTACTAAAATTAAGTACCGAGTATCCAAAAATACCGGGTGCGCCAAAATAAACTATGCAAGTTTGGCAGGCCACAATAAATCGTACACTGGACCAATTTTGAAAAGTCATGACTTAATCTTTAGTAAAAAGCCTGAATTAGATTCTAGGATATTTTACAAATTTTTCTGCTTTCAGTTTTTAGAGCTAGATGCGATTTTTAAAAGTTTCGTTTTCAGAAACACTGACAACGATAAAAAACGTCGATCAAATTTTCTAAAGAATCGACATGAATCGACAAAGAGAAAACTTGTTCGTGGTGATTTGGGATTTAGCAATCGATTAATTGTATCGATTAATTGTATTTCGATCAATTCAGGCTTTTTGCCAAAGATTAAGTCATGAATCTTCAAAATTGGTCCAGTGTACGATTTATTGTGGCCTGTCAAACGTGCATGGTTTATTTTGGCGTACCCGGTATTAGTATATGGATATCGTTGGCTCCAGCAATTGCGAATCAATGTCAAAATGTTCCTCGATAGCTAGCTTCCACATTGGTACCTCGTTTATTGGTATTGCTACTTTGAGAGCAGAAATATTAATCTCCACCTCCAAACCAAGAGCTTTGGCGTTAGGCCCAAACCAATTCTTAGCATCATTCCAGTTAGTTCCAGCAAGTAAACGATTTATTCCTTCAGAGCAATATGTGCATTACTTTGCAAAATCAACACAGTCAAATCGAATTTAAAAGCAAAGCAAATTGCTTTGCAATCCAAAAAGGATGCTTTATCCAAGAGAATCCACTCGAATGACTACCGGGTGCGCGAAAATAAACTATGCACGTTTGGCAGGCCACAATAAATCGTACACTGGACCGATGTTGAAAGTTTATGACTTAATCTTTAGCAGAAAGCCTGAATTAGATTCTAGGACTTTTTGCACATTTTTTCCGTTTTCAATTTTTAGAGTAAGAAGCGAGTTTCTTAAGATTTCCGTTTTCGAAAACATTGAAAACGATTGAAAACGTCGATCAAATTTTAAAAGACTCCACATGAATGAACAAAGAGAAAAAGTTTTCAGGGGGATTTGCGGGCTTAATACGAACTCTCGTACAACAGATTACAATTGGTTGATTTCTAAATTGCAAATCACCACGAACAAGTTTTCTCTTTGTCCATCCATGTCGATTCTTTAGAAAACTTGATCAATGTTTTTTGATCGTTTTCAGTGTTGTCGAAAACTAACATTTTAGGAAACTCGCTTCTAGCTCTAAAAACTGAAAATGAAAAAAATTTGCAAAGAAACCCCAGTGTCTAATTCAGGCTTTCTGCTAACGATTAAGTCATAAATCTTCAAAATCGGTCCAGTGTACGATTTATTGCGGCCTGCCAAACGTGATAGTTTATTTTGGCGCACCCGGTATAAGATGGCCCTGCGTCGTTCCTTTTGGCCCCGTCCCAAATATAATCGATGATATCTCCCCAACTGGATGAAATTTAGAACTTTTCATTAAATTGATTTCAGTAAAATGGTGCGTGACATCTGCAGCAGCAAACGCACGATGCGAAGCTGTTAACAAAGGTATAGGTGCTGGTATGACATGCGTCATGGGAAAGGATGAAAAAGATTGCTACACAAAAATCGTCAACAAACAAGCAGATATCGGGGTATTCGATGGTGGAATGATCTATAAAGCAGGTATGTATGCGGGGATAGCTCAGTGGTAGCAATTATTGAGACAGAAAAACAAGGACAGATTTTATAAGACAATAGCACGAGCTGGTTTTGATTGCAACGCAATTCAAAGCGGTTAGCGATCGCAGACAAAGGAAATTCTCTCAACCAGTAATTCAAAACAAGCAAAGCCGCAAAAGTATCTCTGAAACTCAGGTTGCTAGCTCGCTCGTTGTGCATTCCAGAAGTTGCTTTCAAGAGCAAACCTGAGCATAGATCGAAAGAAGAAGGATAGAAATTAGCGCAACATAAAATAATTTCCAAGAAAACCGTAGCTTATGAATGTCTACAATATGGTATCAAGCAAAAGTCTTTCACTCTTCTGCTTTATGATTTAGACATTTGATGACGTCACATCCTCAAATAAAATGATTTGAAACGTAAGATACGCTGTAATTTCGAAAAATAATTTCGAAAATTTCGAAACTTTTGAAAAGTCCAACGGTAGAATCATAGATAGGTATCTAAAGTTTCTTTCAAGCCATTCAATCAGAAGAAATTGGTCATAGAATTTACACCCACTTTTTTACGCCAAATTAAAGATTTGGAACCTATGCTCTCACTCATGTGTACGATTTATCGTGGCCTGTCAGTCAAAGTTGGGAAGTTTTGCCCACTAAATTGTTCTCATGAAAATAATTTCCTGTTTTCAATTCCTTGCAGGAAAAGACCATGGCTTGAAAGCCATAATGGCGGAGAATCTGAAGGGCGTTGGGACCAATGCAACTGCCTATTACGCTGTGGCTGCTGTCAAAACAACGAGCTCTTCGCTGAACATGAATAACCTCAAGGTAAATTCATTGACTCTTGGGATACTCCCTCCACAAGGTTTCTTTTTCTTTATTTGCACCCGGCGGGTGCATATGATATAATTTTGTATCTGGCATGCGTGTCCATGGTTTCTCTGAGAAAGGGGTGAATTTTCAATAAATATCTAGGACCTAGATTGAGAAAAAAGGGGTCTTTTTACAGAGCTTGTCAGAGAAGACTAAAAAAGGGTATGTATTTCCCTATGTAAATTTGCATCATTATTCATGATGTGTTTAATAAAAAATACCTGCCATAATCATTTTGTCTGAAGACAATTATATACAGATTAAATATTTACCTAATAATTCATGTATCATGTCTTTGCATAGAATTTTCTTCAAACTGATTATGTACAAACATAACAATATGTGTCTTCAAAATCTGACAAGTTCAATATTTTGGGCAAAAACATTCTTAAATAATTTTATTGTGGCATTATCGTATTGGCGATATTGGTGATATCAATCGTTATCCTTTAATTCATGAAGCATAATGGGGTGACATAGATTGGAATACTTGTTTGTGAGGATCACATGGAAAGAATTGAACAAACAAAACATCTATTTTCTTGATCTTGTTCTTCTCGTTTGCTTGTTGGATGATCTTCCTCAATGCGTTCTGATTCTGTATTGGAAATCGAATCCCTCTGTTGTGTTTTAATGCTGTTACAATGTTTGGCAACCTTGTCTGTAAGTTTCATAAATGCACGACTCTTAAATTCCACAACATCATAGCCAGAGCAAATTGTCCAAAGACAACGTTTGACCATGCCTTCTTGGCCATGGATGGCCTAAACTTTGCCTTTGCAACAACAGCAACAAGAAACAAAGTGGCGGGAAAATATTCAGAATGAGGCTGAATTCTCTTCTGCTTGTAAGAATGGAAAATGGTGGTGCTTGGCTGCTTGCTTGTCAAGCATCATACAATTACAAAACAAACATACTAGTAGGAGACGTCTTCTTACCTCCAACAACAAAGATTGTTAGTTGTTAATGACAGAAACTAACACAACTTTAGTTTAGAATGGTAGCACCTACTGATACACAACATTGGCCTGCAAACGAGAAGTGCCCCACAATAAATAATTGTGGTAAAAAGGGTAAGCTTATTGATGCAAATTTATGTCATCTCCTGCCCTATGCTTGGCAATAACAGTCTTGTCACAAGCTGCCTTCTGAGAGAGCCTTGTCTACTGTAAACAGTTTTAATTTATCACACATTGACATTGACATTGTGGAACACATATAATAGACAAAACCTATAACTATTTTCCCCATGAAATTACCCCTTCCCCCATCCCATTGACCTGGTTGAAGCCTAAGCTAGACGAGCTGAGCTCAGAGACAGGGCTGGAAGCTCCATATGAGGTTATGAGAGATGCACGTGAACTGGGTGCCTATTCTTGTTTCATTGTGTTTCATTCTGATCATAGTCTACTTCTGTTTTCAGCTTAACAAATGAAGGAATTGTAAGATGCAATGTTTTATTGTAGATTTATTATTATCTAGCTAAATTATTTTGTTTGGAAATTATTATTTTGATTCTAATGAAGACTACAATCCCATTCTCATTTATATAAAATCATGGATGGCATTCTGTTCCAGCATTTTCAGTCAGAAAATGTAATTTCTTATCATATGAGCATTAAAGCACTCATACACAAAATATTATGTATGTAAAAATCCAAAGCATGTTTATTGTCATACTAGGAGTAACAAAGATACACATTACCTAAATTTTGGTTCATCAGAGTTTTTGAAAAAAAGGGGTCATATCACCAATAATTCTCAGAGATAGGGGTCTATATTGGCTCTTGAAAAATCAGAGAAAAGGGTCATTTTTTAAATCTTTGGACAAGCATGCCAGTACATTCAGTACCCAATTGCACCCGCCGGGATTTGTTCTGGGAACTTGGCTTTGTAAATGTCACGTGATCCTTTCTTTTCGGCCACTAGGTGCACATGACCTGTCCACGTGATCTATGGGCGTGAGAAGGGAGGCTATTCATTCGGTGAGGTAAAAGTTATGATCAAACTGCTATGCCGCAGAACGATATAAATTTTCCTCCGCAGAAGCATACAAGTTAAAGCATGATAATAACAAAGATTTATTATTTAAGGTTGGATACAAAAATCATAGTTTACTCTAAGAATAGGGTAACTAATTCAACCAACTATTTACAGAAATACAATATTTACAATTTCATCTAATTACAGATGTTACAATTACTTTTTTTATATAATAAAGGTATCTAGGCCAAGACAGCCTCAAACCTGATTACAAAACTAACATAACTATAAGATTAACTAAGTTACTGGAGTATAAAGTTGATTACAAAAGTATCAATTGTTGTGATAAACAAAGATGTCAGTTACAACAATGATAAGGTGTTTGTTTATTGCAAGCAAGATTCGGATTTCAGCTTGGAACATTTTAACAGGAAGGTTGCTACCAGATTTAAACTGTGCTTGTCCTCTTGGCTAAATAACCAAATGAATTTATTCCACGTGCTAAACTGATTAACATTTGGGTATACATTGGCTATCTTGGTTTCGAGGCATTTCCTGACCTCTTGAAACTGTGGGCACATCATGACAAAGTGAACCTCATCTCCAAGAACTTGTATTCCTAATGAAAGGCAGTATTTACAGTGCCTATCAGATCTGGGTATCTTATTTTTTCCAAACCGTCCAGCTTCTATTTCAAGGTTGTGCGCACTTATTCTTAACTTTGAGAAGCACTGCCTCTTTTAAAAATCGTTTATCGTGTCTAAATATGTTTCAAATTGAATTACAGTTGTCTTCATTCCATGATTTGACTTGATTTGCTAAGTAGAACTGTGATGTATAACTAACCATGAACGCATGAAATGACTGAAAATTTGCATCTCGCCTAGGGAAAGAAATCTTGTCACACTGGTGTCCGGAAGACCTCTGGCTGGATCGTTCCAGTTGGAACTTTGTTGAGAAAGAAATTGATGACATGGAAAAACTGTGATGAATATGCATCCGTTGCAGCATACTTCAGTGCCAGTTGTGCACCAGGTGTGTGGCTATTTCATAGATGATTTTTTTTATATTTTCATGGGCAACAACGAATCGCTGATGAACAAGGGCTGATTCAGATTTTGTAATACAGTAGCATCAGTTGCGTTTGATTGACACCTCAATTCAAAGCGATTAGCGACAGCAGACGAAGGAAAATCTCTCAACCAGTAATTCAAAACAAACGCAGCTGCAAAAGTTTCCCTGAAACTATCTATATCTTTCTAGAGAGCAGCATCAACAATTTGCAACGCGGTTATCTTATCGAATTTCAATTATTGCCCTTTGATGTGGCTATTCTGCAACAAAGGTGCATACAAAGAGATTGACCGCACACACAAACGTGCTCTTCGGATCCTCTATAAAGAATACGAATGTCCCTTTGAAACATTGCTCACTCGAAGTGGCAGCTTTTGTATACATGTTAGAAACTTGCAGAAGTTGATGACAGAAATCCACAAGTCCATGAATCATCTTAACCCATCGCTTGTATGGGAGTTTCATGAAAAGAAGCATGTAGCTTATGATCTATGGATACAAAATCTTTGCAATCTGCCACAAATAAAGACACAGAGCTATGGGCAAGAATCACTGTCCTTTAGAGGGAGTTTGATGATAGTGTTAAAAATGAGCCAACACTTTCTGCTTTTAAAAAAAGGATCAAAGACTGGGCTGGTGATAAATGCACCTGCAAATATGCTGATAATTTTTTGTATTAAGTATATTTATTATAAAGTATAGTTGGTTTCAATTAGTATGTTCTTAGTTACTATTGTAAATACCAACTTTAAATATGGATCAAATGAAAAAATGAAAAAAAGGGCAAACTCCCGCCTGGTGCATGCGAAAGGTGGTTTTTAAGAAAAGTTATTTGCTTATAACATAAGAAGAAGGGTAAATCTAAAGTTCTGTCTTGCGGATTTTGTTTATTTGATTCAGGAGCCGAGCAGAAGGCATTGTAATTCTCGTGTATTTAGGGCTTAAATCATGGGCAGTATTGCACCGTTGATGTGGCCTATACAAAGAACAACGGGGAGTAACCAAAAACGCGTTTCATCGCACAATCGCCAGTTCGGTTCGTGCGAAGAACAAATTAACGCTCCAAACAAGCCACTTTTATTACCAGACGAACAAAAGAAAATTGAAAATCACATGGCAATAACACCTAAGCCACTCATTGGCTGAACTCAATCAAAAGTCTTTATCATCAAGTATTATGTCTATTACAGGAGCAAATGATATGAAATACAACGCAAAGAAGGCTGGAGCAACCAAACTGTGTTCACTCTGTACCGGAACTGGTGCTGACAAATGCTCAAGAAGCTCAAAAGAGCCGTATTACTCCTACGCAGGAGCATTCAAATGTTTGCAAGATGGTGCAGGTGATGTTGCATTCATCAAGGCATCAATTCTTACTGCCTTAACAACTGCAGATCAAGCCAAGTACAAGCTACTTTGCCTTGATGGGAAAAAAGCAGGTATGTTGGAATGATTTTTGTGTTGGAATCTTCTCGCGGGAATTGTTGAATTATTACGACCAACTGCACAAATCACCAATCTCAAATGATTCTTTGACGCATCGATTCTGACGCATCTTTTATTGTATTGTGTTCAAGACCTTCTGATGAGTTGAACAGAAATCTACTCGAATTAACTTTACGCTTGAAACTGGTCGCTTTGATTAAGATCTATTGAGACTTCAGCAATTTACTAAGCAACCACCAAGTCCTTTATCGTAAATAGTTCTTTTATTTGTAAATTCTGTTTCACATCAGATGTCAGGCATTTTACTTGCCTAAATCAACAATAAAATGATTTGCACTCGTGACATCTTTCAACTCATTGCAACCCTGACCTGACATCTGATATGGGACAGAACCTAGTGTAGTATCCACTAATTTTTAAGTGTTTCGTAATGTGACTGTATACAGTTTAACGTTTCATGTTTTTATATATGTTGGCCATGGGGTAGTCATTGTCTTTCGCTCCCCATATTATCCTACCTGTGGTGTTGTATAGTAATTTAAATAGATATATAGTATAATGTAAGATATATTGTAAACTTTTATATTTGAATACAAAAACTGTTTGTTGGATTTTAAGGGGCTGGATCAAAACAGAGCCGCGCTTTGTAATGCAATATCATCAGCTGCTTTTCATTGACGCTTGAAGTCAAAGCGATTACCCATCGCAAACAAAGTAAATTCTCTCAACCAGTAATTCAAAACAAAGCAAAACGCCGTGAAAGTTGTCCTGAATCCAGTTGGACAACCTGCTGCCTTGTGCATGCGAAAGGTAGTTTTTCAGGGCCTCCGACGACGGGGGGGCCGGGGGGCCATGGCCCCCCACTTTTTTGCAAATCATGCCGTTTTGAAAGGCAGCTCACCACGTTGTGTTGTGGTAATTTTTTGTATCAAGTTTGGCCTCCCCACTTTTCTGATCTCGTCGGGGGCCTTGTTTTTAAGAGGAGTCGTGAGTTGTATGAAAATAACTGGACCTGTATGAAAGTCGCCTGGGACAAGTTGGCATGTGTGCATAAATATTTTATACGTCCTCGAAGAGTTCTGGGTGGGGTACCAAACCATTTCGCTGAAATATGATGGGGTATCAAACTTTTTTCTACCAAGATGGCGTATGAAATATTGTCGAATTGTATGAAATTATCCTCCGCCCTGGTACCCAGGATTAAGAATGACCGCTCCCTTTTGTTTGCTATTGTTTTCGAATAGCCAATCAATTTGCAGAATGACCTCTTGCAATCTCAGAGACGAAGCAGGCAACCTCCATTAAGGTTTTTAAACAAAGTATAAAATAGACTGGGGGTTTTTCTAGCGGTCTGGTGGCTACCGTGCCTGTTGCTTCTGTGCTTGATTTCTGCTGGGTCGACGATGGAGACTTTTGGATCTCCGTTGTCGGTTTAGTATGGGTTAGGCATGGGAGCGGGGCCTGCGTTGGTTGCTGGATTATTGGGGGTTTTCCCAGTCTATTGGTTTTATGCATTTTTCTTTTATTTTTCATAGTTAGGTTTTACGGTTTTGTTGTATAAATTATTTATTGTAAGTAATTCTTAGATATTTTTAACATGTATATGTTGTAAGTTTTTATTTTGTTTATTTTTTTTTTGCAGAAGTTATAACATATATTTTGGTAAATTTTTCGACAAATAGAAAAATAGAAATATGGAAAAAGAGTGACGAGAGCGAGATGAAGCACACTTTATGTGGGGGGCCCTTGAAAATCAGCCACTAGGCTAAAGGGTCTCCTTCCTTAATAGATTGAAATATGAAATAAAATATGAAATATGTAGGTAGAGCAAGAAACGAACTCTGTGGGGACGAGATTGATGCATTCGAACCTTTCATTTGTAACATTCAGAAACAATATGTATCATTATAATTTGAAAAAGGAAAGGCCACGATACCAGCGTCGATTGTCGGATCCGAAGATGCTTGCGGTGACGAATAAATTAATAAGTTTAAACACTGCAATACAACAAAAACAACAGCAAATGGTTGAATAAATTTTATACCAATATTTCGTCCTGCCATGCAGGACTTCTTCAGGGCTGTGATGTGAAGCATTGCATTACAGCCCTGAAGAAGTCCTGCATGGCAGGACGAAATATTGGCATTAAATTTATTCAACCATTTGCTGTTGTTTATGTATCATTATACCTTTGTTTTTATTCCTGACTCAATTTGTTCTCCATTCTATCAGCTTGTGACAACCGCATCTGAAATTTTCCTCCAGGTCCATCCGTCACGATCATTTTTGCTCCCACCACTGTGCCATTCTAGATCTTCCAAAAACATTTTCCTCCATCTTTTGCAGATCCAAAAGACTTTAAAACATGCAATCTTGCCCGCGTCCCATCTCACGCTGTTCTCGCACGCAAAGATGCACCAATTGCAGGCTATCAGTCGTTGCTTGCCAAAGTAGACAAATTCCTCTCCAACCCTTCATCCGCGACAAAATACGGCAATGGAAGTCTGTTCTCAAAGAACACTGTCAGTTTGGCAATGGTTGATACAGCAAAGCAATCATACGACAAGTATCTTGATACGGCCTACATGAAAGATCTCTCTGCGTTTGATTCTTGCGTGAAAGCTGGAGCAAGCTCAATGCAAACCAACCTATGGGCTCTCGCAATTGTGTTGTTTGTCTACAAACTCTTCGTGTGAAATGGTTGGACATTTGCTGTATTTGCTGCTGCAACAAAGAACGATGATGATGCGAAAGAAGTAAAAATATTCAGTTTTTCAGATATAAACAAATAAAGGAGATTTAGTTTTTTAGATGTAATTAAAGTCGGAAGATAAAGTTTAGTTCAGGAATCTCGATAACGAGTAAATGGATTTGAGGACCAGAAACATACCAGACGAGTAAAAATGACTTGCACCTTTGGGAAAGTTTTGGAACTTAATCTGATACAGTTATCTCAAGAATTCTTATCATCATTTAGGTGCCGTAAATGTGATCGTAACGCAGTGCAATGTAACGCAACGTAACGTAACGTTTTCAAAGCAATCAATTCATTAGATCAATAATGCATAGCAACAAGGACAGATTTTGTAATACAATAGCAACAGTACAACGAGCGAGCTAGCTACCTGGGTTTCAGAGAAACATTTGCGGCTTTGCTTGTTTTGAATTACCGGTTGAGAGAATTTCCTTTGTCTGCGATCGCTAATCACTTTGAATTGCGGTGTCAATCAAAACCAACTGAGTGATTGAAAATGCCTCTTGTGGTGCGATTGTGCAAAGAGAGCCAAGTAAATAAAGAAAATATAAGTTTGAATTGAATTAGCATTACGTTTCGAGCATAGCCTGTTACCAAGCCAAGCCGACGTAAATTAAAGAAATGTAACGTAACGTAACGTAATTTGTAACGTAATTCATAATGTCGGTTTCATTGAATTCAAAGCAATCAATTCATTGGATTCATCTTCCACACCAATGACAAATTTATCGAGGCTGTCTATAGGGTAAGAAACTGACTAGCTTGTCTGGAGGGTAAACAACTGACCAAGACTTTTAGAGATCGATCTAGGTATCAGATTAATTTCCATAGTTTTGTCAAATGGTAAGCTTCTTTTTACTCACCCGGGACCTGGTGCTGTCAAAAAGCGAAGTTCTTTTTGGTAAGCATTTCAGGAAATTGGTTGCTGTGTCCTCTGCATGTTGTTTGTTTATCGCTATTTTTGTGACAAGCTTAGTAAATACTGATTTGCTTTCATGAAAGTTGAGTGGCTTGAAGCAAGGGTTTTCTTTATTTCAAACTTTAATGGCGACTTATACTTCTTTCCAAACGTTTCCTCGCGTTTTGTTAGATCCTGAAAAGACGGAAGATGAACATCTACGCAAGGGCGCCTAATTTGTAGGAACTGTATTTGTTGCCAGTACTGTAGAGTAATTGGTGTCCAGTGACCCAGTACACAGACTATCCCAGTACTGTACGGTGACCCAGCAGTACACAGAGTCAGTCCTCTCAAGGTCAAGATGACGAGCATAAGTTCCAAATCTTTAAAAAGACTGGTGTAAAATTGAGTGACCTATTTCTTTGAACTCAATGACTTCAAAGAAACTTTAGCTATTTCTCTATAATTCTACCGTTGGACTTTTCTGAAATCTTCGATATTTTCAGATTTAGAGTGTTTTTCTTCTTTTTCAAGAATTCAAGAAAAAATTTCAAAAAAACTTAAAACCATGGTATTTTCTAAACTGTTTGACGTAACATGAAATAATTTCGAAGAAAACCATAATTTATGAATGCCTACAATATGGTATCAAGCAACAGTCTGTCACTCATCTCGTTTATGATTTTGAAATTTGATGACGTCACATCCTAAAATGAGTTGAAATGTAAGATACGCTGTAATTTCCAAAAATATTCAAACTTTCTAAAAAGTCCAACGGTAGGATTATAGAGAAGTATCTAAAGTTTCTTTCAAGCCATTCAATCAGAAGAAATAGGTCATTGAATTTTACACCCACTTTTTTATGCCGAGATAAAGATATGACGTATGAATAACTTTGTGGTTTCAAATTCCGGTGTTGATGTAATACGAGATGACGAATGAGATGAAATGTTACCTCAAATTGTTTCTAAGCAGCAATGGCCAAGGTTTGTTAAACATGGGATTCAGGTTTTCGAAAAGACACAGTCTTTCTGAAGAATAGATTTTACACTTCTGAGTCCGGGGGGGGGGGTACTTCACATATTTTGGGTACGGGGACGTGCCATCGGGAAGGGTATCGATTTTCGCGATTTTGGTATAAGGAACGGTATCGATTTTCACGATTTTGATATTAGGAACGGTATCGATTTTCACGATTTTGGTATAAGGAACGGTATCGATTTTCACGATTTTGGTATAAGGAACGGTATCGATTTTCACGATTTTGATATTAGGAACGGTATCGATTTTCACGATTTTGATATTAGGAACGGTATCGATTTTCACGATTTTGGTATAAGGAACGGTATCGATTTTCACGATTTTGGTACAAGATGACCTAGAAAAAGCTCCGCAGATTAATTGTATGCTGTTCCATTTGGTTTGGCGCAGCCATCGTCGGCCCTTGTATATTCTTAGCAGGTTCAAACAAAATTATTCAAACTATCCTTGTTCTGTGGCAAAAGGTTATTGTCACAAGAAATCTTTGTTCACTTTTGAATCGGCCATTTGATTCTAAATTCAAACAGTATTATAGGTGACCAATCAATTCAATCAAGTGTCTCGCTGACCTGAATTTCGTCCATAACTCAAAATCATTCCTATTTCTCGGCTGTGGGTGTGTTTTGTCGGTAATTACAAACCTTCCAAGTTCTGAAAACAGTACACTTCGCAGAGACGGAAATATATTTCCCGACCAAACATAAAAATAATTAAAAACCAAAAAAAGCGAGAATCTCTTTTGAAGCAGAAGGTGCAAGAAGGCCCCTGTAAACCTACCCAAACCACCAACAAACCTATCGTTTTGAGAAATTTTGAGTCGATCAAACACAAATTCCTCGTCTACCACATCTACTGTTTTCAGATTGGTCCCAATCTAGACTTGTCCCAGGTCTATTTCGCCGACAGACTTACAGTTGATGAAATAGGCTCAGGGCAAGTCTAGTCCCAATCTTGTATCATAGGTCTCAGTGGCTACTCCTGCAACGAAACAACGCTCTCCCACACAAAGGCATGGGAATGAGGTTGGTGTTTCCCGCCTTTCGTTAATAGTGAGCTCCTACGCAGTGGTGCTAAAACATCGTATTTAATTGGATCCCACTGTCCCGCTGGATATGTATTGCTGTCTGTAATACTATGTACATCGTTAAATAAACGTTTTGGGACAATTCCAGTGGAAACATGAATGGTGGATTTCAAGAACCTTCCAGGTCATGCAGAGAGTTTATACTATCTGGTAGATCGTCTGTCTAAAATGCCTGTCATGTGGTTTTGCAAGCCTATAAACGATGAAATGAAAAACTTAACCTTTGGATGATTGAATATTAAAACCATTTTGATACTGATCTCACTTGAGAACCACAAAGTATCGAATTTTTCGGAAGTTGTTAATCAACGGCTTCCGTTGTCCCCAACCTTTGTACCATTTTGTACCAAATGATACACACCCGTCTACGACCATCGTCCCGGTACATTTATGATCCGTTACGGTTCCAGAACGCCTTCACTGTTCCAGAGCAAAATTATTCTGAAGATAGAGGGAATTAAAGTGTAACGTATTAACAGGAACAGTATCAACGGGAGTACTTTAGTCACGACGGCTCCAAAGGTTCACCACAGAGAGAAGAGCCAGGGGCGTCGCTAGACACAATAATACCTAGGCATACCTAGCCATTTTTACACAATTTTTGCTTAGGAATAAACACTACCCTGAGAAAACTGGGGTGGACATGTCCCTCCTGTCCACCATCTGGCCACGCCCTTTGTGGGAATTTAGATGTTTCCAGGGGTATTGGTAATCGAAGAAAGATTGTCAAAGTTTCACTGGCGAGCTACAATTTCGTAGCGGGGACAGCATAATTATTGGCACGGAACTGTTTCTATATGACTATATAGAAAGAATTTCTCAAGTTTTTCTCTTGCGTTCACCAAATTGCAGCCCATGTTTCACTTGTGATGCGTTTTGTACCGGGAAATTCACTTCTTGTCCTGGGACCAATTCTGCTTCTTGTTTTCACCGGGGATAATCACTGGGATAGACTATGTCGAGGCCCTGAGACGGGGGTATAGTGATTGGTTTTGGAATCTTATAAGTCCAAGTTAGTTGTCATCTGCACCATTCCAGAAAGGAGAGACAAACAAGATGGAGATCATGAAGATCGTTCTCATTGTTGCTGCATTTATTCTTGGAACTTCAGGTAAAAAATTAAAGAAGCTGGTGCCGCAGGTGCCACCAGACACCTAGCCTGCATTAGCAAATAAATATTGCTTGTTAGCGAAGAACTTTCCAAACTTTTCAGTTCAAATTTTAACCGAAGATTGATTCTTGTGCCTGGTGACCCAAAAGAAATTCACGAGCACATCATGCCTGGCTTCCTGAAAGCAAAAGTTATAAACAAAAACAAGGTGTTCGCATGTAGCTGAAGGGCATAGCTATCTTTTGAGATGTTTATTGGTCAGTTTAAGTCATAAATACCTCCTGAAAAACCAGTTTCAAAAATATGGCAATTCATTCATTTCTTGAATCAACCCCTCTTTTTCCAGTCCATGTTTTGAAAGATGTTGAGAAATTCAAATTCTAAAATGTTCTTAGGAGCACAAAATTAGAATAAGGAAGAGGGGTCAGTCATTTTGCTAACAATGGATTTCCCCAGACGACAGACGACGAATCCATCTCTGCGTTAAGTTTTCACAAAATGTTGACCACAAAAGGAAAAGGACGAACAATGTATACGGATTTGGTTGACTCCAGCGATGTGAATTTAGCTTCAATCAATATCTAATCACTCTAAAAAATTTTCGTCGACAGTCAACTTGAACATAGATACCTCGTTTGTTGGTATTGATACTTTGAGAGCAGACATGTTAATCTTGAAAGCTCAAATTTGCCTCTTCCTGTAAACCAGATCTTTAGCCTTTTGGCCTAAGCAAATTCTTAAGCCACAGCGTATAAATCAATGATAGCTTTGATGAAATGTGAAAAATGTTAGATCTTGTATTATTCTGTTCTCCAGAAGTCACCCATTGGGCAGTTTCTTAATTTTTCATTAATTTCAGTTCTTAACTTCGATGTGCTTCAGGAACTTGCATAGGCCAAAAGGCCAAAGCTCTTCTGGTTTGCAGGTTTACGCAAATTTGAACTTTCACGATTGTATTTCTGCTGTCAAAGCACCAACACCAACAAACGAGGTATCTATGTTCAAGTTAACTATCGAGGAACATTTGGAGAGTGATTAGCCATTGATTAAAGCTAAATTCACTTTGCTGGAGTCAACCAAATCTGTATACTTTTTTTAGGGACACCCGGTAGGCTTCTAAATTTTCTTCGAATCTGATTTTTCGGAAGGTAGTAATAGCTTAAAGTGACCACGCAGCATCTCTCAACTAAATGGTCATACAAAACGGTTATCAATAACTTTTGATTTCAGAAAGCCGTCCAAAATTTAGCTTGAACAGTTTCTTTGGAGTCAACAGGTACCATATTCCTATAGGCACTATACAGGGTGTCCCAAAAAAATTGTGCCCCGTTTGTCTGAAGATCGTGACAAAACGGCAAAAGATTCTCGCCAAACTTTTGCATGATGGTGCTCTTCAGATGCTCAATTAAAGTTTGCAACCATCCCCATAAAAATCCGTTGAAAAATGATGGAGCTATGACCTTCAGGAGACCAAATTTGCCCGATCACTGAAACCAGCGGTCGGCCATTTTGTCTTAGTAATTTGCAGCGATAAATAGCTTTATGGAATGAAAATGAAACAGCAGCCTCCAATGTCATAGCTCTCGTGAAAATTCCGATAATCCTCGGAGAGTTCCACTATTTCTGACCTCACAGAAAATATTTCTTACCTCACGTGAAGATACTTATCACTGCAAAATAGTAAGGCAAAATGGCCGACTGCTGGTTTCAGTCGTCAGGCAAATTTGATCTTCTGAAGGTCGTAGCTCCATCATTTTTCAACGGATTTTTATGGGGATGGTGGCAAACTTTAACTGAACACCTGAAGAGCACGATCATGCACAAGTTTTGCTGTTTTGTCACAATCATCAGACAAACGGGGCACAATTTTTTTGGGACACCCTGTATATACCTTCAGGCTATAGTTATAATTTCTTCCCGCAACTTTAGAACTTAGAAACACTTTAGTTCCATGATTTCAAAGTGCAAATTTTCAGTAGCTTCCAATGGCCACATCCTCGATTCTCAAAGCAGGCTGCCTTTACGGCATTCAAACAGCATGAGCCAAAAGAACAGTTGCAGCGTTTGGTTGGAACTCGGGGGCGATCAAAGTACGCCATACATTGTGACCTGATCTTTGTCCTGGCGACAAAGGTAAACCAACCTGATTTCGACAGAAGTTTAAAAAAGGTACCCCGGAGAAAGCAAAGTTTTGAGAAGAAGCAAGTCAGCAAAAAGTTTTACGTTCTCCAAGTGCATGCCTTTCATTTTCTGTTCATCTGAGAGTTTTGACACATACCTCAAGAAAAGGAGGTCGTATGAAGAAGTTGTCAGTTGAAGGGGCACAATTCTCTGTAGGGCAATTTTAGGAACTTAGAAGGCGCAATGAAACTTAAGAAAGGCCAAGGAAAATGGCACTTACAAATAGGGCACTTTCGAACAACGTAGGGCACCCCTAGTTCTCTTTTGATAGTCTTGCTCCCTAGCTCAAAACCCCTCTCAAAGACCCAAAGCTTGCTTTCGATGATATTTGAAATAGGACCAAAACAGAGGAATGTCCTTCAAATTGAAATTTTCTCACGTTTTTAGCTCCTAGTTTTTGGTCATTGCTTCTATCATCTTGGACAGCAAACATAAGTTGGTCAGTCATAAATGTCATGTCCAGTTCCTATAAATTCCAATTTCTACAAAAAGGCTATTTTCCATACAATTTACCATTAGATCAGTAATACATTACCGTACCGTTTTGCAGTACTATCTGATGACGCAACAGCACCTTTTTATTTTCGAACACCTCTCTCCCTCTCTCCCTCCTTTCTCCATCGAGATAAGTACCCTTTTGTTGTTGTTTCTTTCAACAGCCCAGCAGCAGAAGATCCCAGTCTGGTGCGCACAGGGAGTCGAGGCATTTAGAAAATGCAAAGAAATAACCAGTCGCTACCAAGGTAGAGTCGAATGCGTTATGGGTGAGGGAGAAGTTGATTGTTATCAGAAGATTGGTGCAGGCCTAGCTGATTTTTCATCATTTGACGGGGGTTCCATCTTTGATGCAGGTTTGTTTCTGATCATTTCATAACGACACAGTGTACCACCTTCGCCCCAATTTTCCTTGATAATTGCCATCACCTAAATTGTTGGATGTGCAGTGCAATAACAGTGCTATTACATGGGTAGTTAGGTAGTCAGATACCATAGTTGTGCTTCAGCTTGTATGATTCTGCAGAGGAAAATTTATATAGTTCTGCGGAGGAGGTTTCAAAAGATTGCTTTCGCTGTCTCCTCCGTAGCATTATATAAATGTTTCCTCCGCACAAGCATAAATGTTTTCTCTGGCAATCAAATCATCAAGCACAACTACTGTGGCGTCTAGCCACCCATGGTTATTCCATGAATAACAGGCTGTATTTCAGACAAAATAAGGTCGAATAACACTAACTGATGCAGGTTTGAGCCAATCTACAGGGTGTCCCAAAAATTTTGCCCAATTTGTGTGGCTGCTGCGGAGGAGCTATAAGATCTATTGTCTACTTCTTGATGCAGCTGCATAGGAAATGCTTCAATTTCGAGTTTAAGTCTTGTTTTATCAGTCGAAAAAGTAGTTGCTTCAAAAACAGCACTTCTTTTCTCTTGAAAAATGAAAAAAATCACGTACATTTTGAACGAAAGGCTCTTTAGGCCAAAGGGTTGGAATAGAATAATCGCTAACTACATTATTCCGCTTCCCAACCGTCCTTAAACAAAGATGAGGGCCTGAAGAAGAACACAATATTTGGATGAGTAAGATCATACTTACGAGCAAAGAAGTCTCCACAGTTGTCCATGCTCCCATTTGGCTTCCTCGTGTAGACTAACTACTTCAGTCCCAATTTCCGCTTCGTTCATTGAAATGGATGACGGCACTACGGTTATAGCGTCCACCAGCCCATCAATAGCGACAACTACGAACGTTTAATCAGTCTATTCCTCGTGTTTCAGTTCTGGAAAATCGAAATTTAAACTTTTAATTTTCTATTTTTAAAGGAAAGAAGTACGGATTGAAAGTGATCATGTCTGAAAGACTCAAAAGCCTCTCAGCACTTGGAACAAAGTATTTTGCTGTTGCTGTTGTGAAAAGATCAAACCGACTGACATTCAACACCTTGAGGGTAAGATCACAGGCAATAATGCACTAGCCTGGCCATACAATCTCTGTATGCTCCTTAGAACTGATAACAACAACAGCGAAATTGAGGGACTAGTGTAGCTAGTCTAGTAATGCATCGGGCGTTGATGTGAAATTCCTTTACTTATTACCTGGAGTCTGTCGCTTCCCTGTGCTCTTTGACTTGATGATGGCGCTTCGGTCCACAGAGAGACTCATTGGAGCGACCCTCAGTGGAAGGCCCTCAGTGGAGCGACAACAACAACAACAATTCAACTCAATAGGATGAGTTTAACTAGAGGGTCCTTATGTAGTGAGGTTATGAAATTCTATAAGGGAGAATGGGCCTATTTTTCACAGGGGAAAGTTATCACATTCATGACAGATTTTTTAAGACAAAGGCAAGAGATACTTTCGCTGACACCTGAATTCAAAGCGAGTAGCGACTTCAGACAAAGGAAATTCTCTCAACCATAAATTCAAAACAAACAAAGCCGCAAAATTTTCTCTGAAACCCAGGTAGCTAGCGCGCTCGTTGTGCATTCCAGAAATTGTTTTTAAGAACAAACATTAGCATTTATCGAAAGAAGAAGGATATATCTACACATCTACCTCGGGCATTTTATTTCTTTGGTT
This sequence comes from Aurelia coerulea, assembly GCA_039566865.1. NCBI lineage: Eukaryota > Metazoa > Cnidaria > Scyphozoa > Semaeostomeae > Ulmaridae > Aurelia > Aurelia coerulea. Next base: position 24,965,219 of record CM076948.1, on the reverse strand, counting down.
CAGAAGCCGAGCAGTAAGTGTTTTCATTACACCCAAAAAGATAAGAGAATTGAATCGCCTCCCAATCGGCTTTTGAACCAAACAAATTAAATGCCCGAGGTAGATCTGAAGATATATCCTTCTTCTTTCAATATATGCTCATGTTTGCTCTTAAAAACAATTTTTGAAAGCACAACGAGCGAGCTAGCTACCTAGGTTTCAGAGAAACTTCAGCGGCTTTGCTTGTTTTGAATTACTGGTCGAGCCTCAAGTGAAGTTGTGTTTATATGCCATATTGTGACCGTGATAACTTACCCTTGTGGCAAATAGCCCCACTCTCCTCGATCATATTATGATCTAAATATGTTTTTACGCATTGTGTTGTTTCTCTTCCACGAGATTGTGAAACAAGGTTAATAGTATTGTCTCCGTCATTGCCTCTTCTAAACTTGACCTGAATGCCGCCATTATTCAAATAAAGTTCAAACCATTTTTCATGCCTCAGTTTCAACGCAGTATTTGCTGCGTAGGAGCTGAGGCGCGAAATTTTCTTTTGCAGTTGCAGACCGTTAGGGAGGAGGCTTTTTGGCACAGCAGCGAATCTTTATTTGGGCCTATTTGATGCATGGTTCAATTACTAAATTGCAAAACTATTTTCACAGGGTGTAAGATCTTGTCATACTGGTGTACAGAAGTCATCTGGTTGGATCCTACCAGTTGGAATTTTGTTGAACTCAAGAACGATGCCTTGTATCAATGGCGACCAGTATTCCTCTGTCGCATCTTTCTTCAGTGCAAGTTGTGCACCAGGTAATCCAATGCTCGTTATTGTTTATCTTTCTTTATTTTTGAAGAGACAGAAGATAAAATAATATCAAATAGTGAAAAAATTGATACTGAGTAATAATACTGATATAAACCAACCCCAGCCCACAAGGGCCCACAGCAAATTGTTACTAGTGTTGTCAAGTTGTTGTAGGGTTAAATCATAATTGATCTGGGTTCCAGTTTACAAGTATGTGTTGAAATAAGAAACTTTTTATTGGTGAGTTGTTGGTAAATATTATTTAGCTTCAAGCGTAAGATGCAAATCATCAGCCGATATCCTGTAACCACAGGGTCCTTCAGCTAACCCCGGGGTTCAAACCAGGTTCAAACGGGGTTTTACAATAATCTTACATTCTACTATACCTATCTAAATTACTATACAACACTACAGGTACGATACCATGGAGAGCAAAATACAATGACTACCCCATGGCCAATATATAAAAACATGAAACATTAAACTGTATCCAGACACATTACGAAATACTTGTTATAGAATGAAATATAAAAAAAGTATGAAACAGCTAGGGACATGATTTATAAAACAAGGACAGATAAACAAGGACAGAGTTTGTAACACAATAGCATCAGATTTTGTTTACTTGATATCAACTAATTCTTTAATTTGAGCCCTAAATATGCGAGAATTGTAATTCCACATATTTTGAGAATGTGGACTAACTACATATGTTCTCTTGTAGGTAGCGGTAGCATCAAATACAACAAAGGACAGTACGGCGTTGACAAGCTTTGCGCTCTATGTGTGGGACGAGGAGGCGCAAATTGCGACAGGAGCTCCAAAGAGCCATACTATGGTTATCAGGGTGCATTTCAATGCCTCAAAGATGGCATGGGGGATGTTGCCTTCATCAAGCAATCAATCTTAACAAGTTTAAGCCCCAAAGAACAGAGCAAATACAAACTACTGTGTCCAGATAACACTGTTAGAGGTATGTAGCGCGCGAAGTACAATCTTTTTGGAAGAGATGTCCTATATTTCACGAACTTTGTCTATCATTTTTGTTGCATTATTTAGTTACCAATAACAATCGTTCTTCATGCATACATAGATGCATGCATAAAATATTTTTGTGGTAAAGCAGTGGTAGCACAAGGTTGATGTGGTCCTCTTATTAGAAGAAGTAAATAAATTCAAAGTTTGTATAAAATTTCGGCATAAAAGTTTTACAATCTTTATTTAGCGTTGCTGTAGATCTCAAATTAGTTCTGTCTGCCGAGGAAAAATTAATATACTGCTACGGAGAAGCTAGGGAAACCTCCTCCGCAAAACAATATTAATTTGTCTCCGCAAGAGCATAAAAGTTGAAGCATTACTGCGGTGTCTAAATTAGACTGATTACAAGTTCGTAGTTATTGCTATTGATAGACTGATGGACGTTATAACTACGAAAGTCCACAAGTCTCAGTTGGAGCAAAAAATATGTTGTTGTTGTTGTTGTTGAGATTGTTGTTGTTGACATTGTTGTTGTTGTTGTTTTTGTTGCGATAACTGGGACTATTTCATGAGTCTTTGTCTAAATACCTTGGTGTAAATACCCATGTTCTAATCTGTCACTTTCTTTTTGCAGAGCCAAAAGATTACTTGCAATGCCATCTTGCTGCATCTCCAGCACATGCCGTCCTAACCAGAGCGAGAGCTACGGAAGATGAAATTGCACATTACCAGATGCTGTTGGCAGCTGCTTCGAAGCGTTTCGGACGATTCAGTCCGGTCACAAATATCTTTGATGGAAAATTGTTCTCCAAGTCTGCTATCGGCCTTGACAGAGTTGCAAAGTCCAAGAGATCATACCAAAATTACCTTGGGGCTGGATACGTGAAAGCTATTGCATCATTGGAGGGCTGTGCTTGAACACGTGAAAAATGTGATTGGTCATGTGTATGGTAATGATTGGTCACATGACAAATAGACATATAGGAGGATTCGTTCTCAAGGTTAAGATATGTAATTAATCAGATGTAGATACAAAGACTGTAAATCCCAATGAATTGAGCATTCATTAATGAGTAACCAATGACATCATCACTCAAATGAAATTGACGTGTTTTCTCTCTGCCTCTGTTTGTGACGGAATCTGTTGGGGAGACGAGATGCGGTTTGTCCGATGAAACGTCTGTGTCCCCCAGTGCAGTAGGTTAATGCTCATGCTCAGTAGCGTTTTGGGTTGGAACTCCGACGGGCGCATGAGCATTAACCTATTGCACGGGGGGACACATTCATTCATTCATTTATTTTAAATTCTTTATACAGGGTGAAAACATTCAGTTATTAATCAAAAACTGTTTTACAATGTGCCCTGTTAAAATAGAAAAACAAAATAATAATAATAACAATAAATCAATTAATAAATAACTATCTAATACTACTAACTACATTTTCAGATGAATTACAAAAGTAAACCTATTTTTTAATTAGTCCTATCGAAAAGAAAAAGAAAATTACATTGCTACAGAAAGAAAATCTATAGCCTATCCCACATTACACTTCAGGCAAGAGACTTTCCGTAAATAGAATGATGGCTGTTTTGGGTAAGTGGTAGACGTTGACGGCAATCTAGCCTGACGTCTAATGTGGGACAGACTTTGGTCAATATGCAAGGAAGTATGTGACACATAAGTTTCCTCAGACAAACAGCATCTCATCACCTCAACAAGAATGACTGTCTTTGGGGGTAGTGAAACAAGCACAGAATGCATAAATGCCAGGTTATCTAACGGGGTCTTCTCTAACATAAATCTAACACAATCTGCATTTGATTGATTGAAATTGAACCTGGTTTATTTACACAGTTGCAAAAGATAGGCTCCAACGCAACGTAAAGTTTGAGACTTCAATTTTCTCATCTCCGACTTTTTTAGTAGAGCATATAGGGCCAGGTAAAAAAGTCGGAGTTGAGAAACGTCGGAGATTAAGACATATCCGACTTTTTTAGTAGAGCATATAGGGCCAGGTAAAGAAGTCGGAGTTGAGAAACGTCGGAGATAAGACATCTCCGACTTTTTTAGTAGAGCATATAGGGCCAGGTAAAAAAGTCGGAGTTGAGAAACGTCGGAGAATCTTTGCTCCGACATCTCCAACATCTCCGACATCTCCGAGTTTTTTTTCTGGCCCCTAATTTCCAATGTGAAAGTCCATGAGTCGTAGTTTGAGCGTCAATCAGTCTATCAATAGCGATAACTATGAACTTGTAATCAGTCTAGTCTTCTAGATAAAAAACCACTCTCAAAACAGGGTCTCAAACTTTCAGTTAAAGCCTATCCTGTGCAACTGTATAAACAACGGCATAGGTTCCAAATCTTTAAAAAGGCTGGTGTAAAATTGAGTGACCTATTTCTTTGAACTGAATGACTTCAAAGAAACTTTAGCTAATTCTCTATAATTCTACCGTTGGAATTTTCTGAAATCTTCAATATTTTCAGAATTAGAGTGTTTTTCAAGAATTCAAGAACAAATTTCAAAAAAACTTAAACCATCGTAATTTATAAACAGTTTGACGTAACATGAAATGAAGAAAACCATAGTTTATGTATGTCTACAACATGGTATCAAGTATAAGTCTGTCACTCATCTGGTTTATGATTTAGAAATTTGATGACGTCACATCCTCAAATGAGTTGAAATGTTAGATACGCTGTAATTTCCAAAATTATTCAAAATTTCTGAAAAGTCCAACGGTAGATTTATAAATAAATATCAAAAGTTTCTTTCAAGCCATTCGATCAGAAGAAATAGGTCATTGAATTTTACACCCACCTTTTTACGCCGAGATAAAGATTTGGAACCTATGCTATAAACAACGGGACCATTGAAGCGTAACAATCAAGTGTAGCAATGTGGCTCCTCCACATCAGCCACAAAAACGAGGCACAATCTTTTGCAGCTCCCTGCACAAGGCTCCAATAATGCCCAGGGGGGGGGGTACTTTTTAACTTTCAATACGGGGGGGGGTCCATGCCACTATTTCTTTGCTGACCCCTAAATATTAAGCCGGATGTTTTGGGGACCCCAAATACTGAGTCTAACGTTTTGGGGACCCCAAATATTGTTATTTATTTCTGGGGTCCCTGAAATGTTCTTGAATGATTTCAATTTGAGCATCTTGATCTTTCTCAGTTTTGAATAATACCTAAACATTTATTTCATGATTCGCAACTTCAGGGCCAAATTGCACGATTCTTCCTTTCTTCAGATTTGTGGACCCCTAATATTGAATTTTTGTCCATGTTGTAATTCACAGACCCCAAATATTGATTGAACATAAAATTTCGGACCCCAAATATTGGCATGGACCCCCCCCGTATTGAAAGTCAGTGTGTACCCCCCCCCTGGGCAATAATGTAACATAAATCTTAAAATCTTCCTGGAGTTAGATTTACATCCAAATCTTGTGGTTTCGGAAGTTTCTTAAATTACAAATAGATAAGTTAATCTTTGAACCATTGAATGTCGAAGAAACCCAAAGTATACTCTTTAGAGTTAAAAATTGATCTCTTTCAAAATAGGAACTATTGTATTTTCGGAAGATTTCTAGAAAAGCTTCCTTTATCTCCAACCTTTGTACTATTTCGCAACAAATTATTGTCACAGAAATGATATAAAAGCTCCAAGTTTGCTTTCATTTGTGCTATTTCAGAAAGAAGAGACAAGATGGAGGCTGTCAAAATCGTTGTCATTTTCGCTGCATTCTTTCTTGCAACTTCAGGTAAGCGGCAAATGTTTGACTTCAAGATTGTTGCGAGGACTTTCACACATACTGTGCAAGTCAGAAAAATATTTCGACGTTTGAAAAATCCACAATATTTAACTGCATTATTTATCTTTAAAACCTTTTTGATGTCTTTTCTCGGTGATTTTACGAAACAAGATGTTCACATCTAAGTTAGCCTTAGCCTTTGAATGATACAATGTGAATGATACAATGAATAATTTGCCAGTCGAGGACAGAACGTGCCTTTGTAATAAAACCAGCGTTGAAGATGAACAACATTTCATGACTACCTGCCCAAAATACCACAAGTTTACGAAATAAACTGTCTGAGAAAATTGACAATTCTGTCATAAACTTCAAGTTGAACCCGAACAAAAATTTATTTACATGATGTCATGTGAGAATCTTCAGATAAATAAATGGGTAGCATGTTTCATAAATAAGTCTATTGAATTACGTTCAGACGATAATGCCAATTGCACATGAGTACTACCCCTTTCCTATTCGTACGCCAATGACTGAAGAGAGTTAGCACCATGCACAGTCGAAATTAGTTTTATTCATTTATATTTATATTTAATTTATTGCTTTTTTTCTGTTACTACATATTTGGATTAGTTCTTTCGTTGCTGTTGTTGCTGTTGCTGTTATAATTAGCTTCTTTTATTTTATGTTAAAGTATAACGACGCTCCTGTGAAAGAGTAGCAAGTAAGTTATTATGATGAAAATTGAAATTGATACATTAAGGTTTTGGTTGTGAATATCGGCTGCAACGGCTGCATACCTTTCATTCCACTGCACGCTAAACGTGTTAATTTCTTTTATTCGCCCGTTGGCGTTATAAATTTTGAATTTTTGATAGCAAACGAAGACCTCTTTCGTATTTAGAAGCAAGACCAGATGAGTGCAAGAAAACAAAGCAGGGTCTTGAATACAATGGAAGGGAAGCTAAGACAAGATCTGGACTAACTTGTCAGAGATGGGATTCTCAATCACCACATCGCCACAGCAATACCCCTCAACGTAAACCAAAGGCGGGATTAGAAGAGAATTACTGCAGGAACCCAGACAATGAGCCTATGCCCTGGTGCTATACTACGTCACCCAGTAAAAGATGGGATTTCTGTGATATACCATTTTGTCCTAAAGGTAAGTTGTACACAGAGTGACGCTGCGTGCGCACGCCCTTGAACCCTTGATTTATCATTTCAAAAAGCTTATACATCCAAACACTTCCTTATATCAGATGGCTCGATGACGCCATTTTACACAGTTTCAGCTCTGTCTAAGTTCAGTTGTACCAGTTTGGACAGGATGTTAGGAACAAGTAAAATTATACCCCCATTTTTTTGTAAGGAACAGCTTATGAGAAACGGCAGGCTCAATTTGTCGAAGGATTGAAAATGTTAAGAAACTCTTGTAATTTGGAGCTTTGGTTTTCTCAGGTCACTCCAAATGTTTGACGCTGTACAGTTATCGCAAATGTTTTGACATTGTTTTGAGCGTGAATTATGTTATTACTTCTCTTGATGCCCTACTAAGAATTTGGAGGCCCTTCTGATAAAAAAAATATCTCTACGCTCAGGGCATTCGCAATATAAGAGACTCATTAGAAACCTTCAGAAGCAAAGATGTCCTAAAATTTAAGAAACTACCTACCAGGCCCGGACTTTAGTTTCTTATAAGAAAAATGCTTTAGCTATCGCTCGCTCTCTGCTTATTGATCTTCACCCCCCCCCCCCTCCCGAAGATCCTCATACGAGATGAGCGTCCTGCTCTATTCATTTTTAGGTGAGCCAGCCAAGAAGGAGAAGACCCCAGTCTGGTGCGCACAGGGAAGCGAGGCATTCAGAAAATGCCAGGATATATCCAAGCGCTACAAAGGTGGTGGTAGAGTCCATTGCATTATGGGAGAAGATGAAGTTGATTGTTATCAGAAGATTGCCGCAGGTCTTGCTGACTTCTCAGCATTTGACGGGGGTTCCATCTTTGATGCAGGTTTGTTTCTGATCATTTTGAAGGGATATGACTTTGAAATTCAATTGTAGATCACACTTACACTGCATCGGTACAGTTATAGGTTTCTCCAAGTCTATATTCCGTATTCCGTGGTCTATCAGTGCTGAAGAACATAACTACTTCTGCGGGGGCGTAAGCCACTAAGAGGGCGTTGCGACGAAGAAACGAATCAATCCTGCCACAAAGTTGTTACAGTTCAAGAGCGTAAATTACATTTTTTTCTCTACAGCAATATCCAAAATCCGCTGAAATCTGCTTTTGTAAAAACCGTTCGAGGAGAGTTTTACTAACCCACTCCAACAAAGTGTGAGGTTTGTTTACCTGGGTACACGTCACAGGTCCCAGACCCCCAATTATGTGCTTGGAAAGAACAAATTCCATTCTACTTCCTTAAACATGGCTAAGAGAAACAAGTTCTCTATTTTCTTCTTCAAATGTTGATTCGCTGACATTTTTGCTTACGGAGCCAGAAATCGCGTAAAATCAGCAGCAAACGCAAATTCAATAACCTAACAACCCTGTTACTTCTTCAAGGAAAGAAACATGGCCTAAAAGTGATCATGACTGAAAAATTGAGCTTCCAACCAGCACTTGGGACAAAGTACTTTGGGATTGCTGTTGTCAAAAGATCAAGCCGATTGACGTTCAATAACTTGAAGGTAGGCACATCACTAGACTAACTACTTCAGTCCCAATTTCCGCTTCGTTGCTTGAATTGGATGACGGCACTACGTCCATCAGTCTATCAATAGCGATAACTACGAACGTGTAATCAGTCTAAGCATATTACCATAAACACAATAAAATCCAAATGAACACGGAGCCAGGGGCACTGAAACCCTCCATGTTTTTCGCAATTGCCCTTACACGAATTAGCATTCCCAGGACATGGGGAACATTCCTTGTTCATGCAAACTGTGTCGAGAGCAAGATATTACATTTTTGAACAGAACAAATGTTGTTGCGTTAATTTCTGCACTGTAAAATTTCGTTGAGCAAACGTCGTGGACGACAAAACCGTTTCCGGACGTTTCAAATATCCAGAATAAACGAGACTGTTGGAAAATTTTGGCATCTAATGTAATATACATTCAGTTGATCTGAATTGTTAAATGTTTCACTGCTGATTATGATTTTCAATAAATGACTCCCTCTACCCTTCATCAAACGACACAGAAAATCTTCTGGATCTTGAATACACGCCCTCAGTGCTTATTGCAGGAAATACGGTACCAGAGACGCATCAAGGTTTTTTATCCACGGAGTAATTCTCTGCAATTCCTTTCCATAGGGTGCAAAATCTTGCCATACCGGAGTGCAAAGATCTGCTGGCTGGATCCTCCCAGTTGGAACATTGTTGAACTCAGGATTAATGCCATGTATCAATGGTGACCAATATGCCTCCGTCTCATCGTTCTTTAGTGCAAGCTGTGCACCAGGTATTCTAACGTTTGTTGGTAGAAATCCAGGGGGTGCTTGACTTAGTTGTGGATGTGAATGTACTACCCAAGAAATAAGATACCGATTCATATTTATGTATAATTTCCCGAAAATGTAAACCGATACATATTACTAATTCTCGAAAATTAACACCCAAATTGTAAGTGTCATACATAGTGTGTCATTTTTTAGAATATTTTGTTCGTTTTTGATGAGAAAAAACAAGTGGAACCAAGGGCCTATAGGACGAGAGATTATAGTCGTCCCGTTGCAGTTAATTTCTAATGTTTGGTTTGAAAAACTTACCTATGTTCTCCTTGGTGGTTTCTTCTTCATAAGTTTCTTGGTTTTGCTTTCTAAACGACATAAATCACATGTTTTCTCAAGCAGAAATGAACTGTTTGATCGTGCCACCTCGTCTCTTGGCGGCCATTTGCAATGTACATAACGAAAGTGATGTTGTTGTTGTTCTCAGCCTAAAAATGGCGTTAATGAAACAGTATGCAGAGCGAGCAGTTTAGTTCAACTTGAGAAAAGATGGGATATTTGTCGTTTAGAAAGCAAAACCAAGAAATTTATGAAAGAAGAAACCACCAAGAAGAACAAAGGTAAGTTTTTCAAACCAAACATTAGAAATTAACTGCAACGGGACGACTATAATCTCTCGTTCTATCGGCCCTTGGTGGAACATGTGAAAGTATTCTATGTACCGTACCGGGTGTCCCAAAAAACTGTATACAAATTCAAAGAATTTTGAGGCCAAGAGTTATCGTCATATCACCAAAAAGCAATTTTCATGTTAACCCTCAATCGCTGAATCAACTTTTGATATTTTTCTTATAATTTTCCGTAACTTTTTGCAGAGCAATACATCAGCAAGTGTAAAATGTCCTCTTAGGCCCAAACCAGAGCTTCCAGGAGAGAATAACTAACGATTCTAGGGAAGAAAGAAATATATCGGTACTTGATATCCAAAGCTGATATGTATCGTGATTCTTATTGCTAGAAACCGAGAAGAAACAATTTCAAACGACATTGCAATTTTAACAATAACCGGTACATTTGAGTAAAGGTCCCTTGACCAATACAGTGATACAATTCCTCACGGGAAGTTTTTGATTTAGTTTTGTTAATTAGTTCAAGTAAAATCAGCAGCAAATTGTTTCTTAAAGATATCGAGGGGTGTTATGTTTTAGGGTTTCAAGCCTAGTCAGTGGTCTATTAATGTCGGCTCTTGCGTTTGCTGATTTATGGCTCCACAACCAAGTTACCCCACAGTGGTCAGAAAATATCAAAATCTAATAATTGAGGGTTAAAGTAAAATCTGCTTGGACATTTGGGTTTAAACTCTTGGTGTCAGAATTTTTCAAACTTGTATTCAGTTTTTTGGGACACCCGGTATTTTTCTTCCTGAATGAAAGGAAAAATTTATTCAACAAGTTTATCCCAGTGATGAAGGTTCTTAATTTCTTAGCGATTTGAGAGATGAGGGACTTATAGTTTCTTGTAAAAACAAGATGCATGAAGATTCTTTTCTTTCTCACGCACAGGTGGTGCAATGCCAAGATACAACAAGAAACTGGTTGGTGCTGACAAGCTTTGTAAATTGTGTGTTGGGGAGGGAAGTGATAAGTGTTCAAGAGGCCGCAAAGAGCCATATTCTGGTTATACCGGTGCATTTAAATGCATGAAAGATGGCGTAGGTGATGTTGCTTTCATAAAACAGTCAATTCTGATGAATTTAAAACCAGAAGAACAGGATAAATACAAACTTCTGTGTCCTGATGACACCGTAAAGGGTAAGTACAAACCAAATCGAGGAGCCATTGAGCTCTCTACAAGCCAAATCGAGAAGCCATTGACCCATTGAGCTCTCTAGGATATTTCTGACGATTTCCTAACTGGCTCAAACTCTTAATTTTAGGCTGACTTTCTTTAACCCTACATTGGCAAAGCTGTCTGAAACGTCCTATTTTGGCCGGAAGGGGGGGGACGGGCGAAAAAGCCCCCCATACCTAACTCTTGGATGGTAATAGGTAACGCAGCCAGATTTGGTGTGCTAATATCTCAAGGCGTGTATTTTGTAAAAGTATAAAAACTAACTAAAAACTAGCCATCAGTAACGCTTACGTCTGGATTTTTCCTTGTATGATCAAGAATTGAGGTTACATTTTCATCTGAGAGGTTACATTTTTGGCCCACTCGTTACATGAGTGACGAAAAAGAAAAATGTTATTTGTGATAACAACAAAGTCTGATTGGATAACGCCGATACTTATTGTGGGAATCTCTAACTGGACTAGCTCGTCATCACCGAGTAAAAATTTCCTTCTTTAAAAAGGCTGGCGTGTTTCTATTAACCCAGGTTTGTTATGAAGAGGAATTCTTAAAGGGAATAGACATAGCTATATCGACAAGCTGCTATAAATAGGCTGAAGAAAGGCCCACAAACCCATTGTTTCCTTCGCCACACAACGAAACGGCAGGCGTCAAAGTTGTTGAATACAATAGATTACATTTTTAACTTGGCCCGGGCCAGCTTTTAACTATGTCGATTCCCTTTAAAGAAAGAGCAACGTCTTAAAACTTTCCTGGGACTGATTGTGTTTTCATTGCTCCAGTTCCGCGTTAAAAAAATTATCTGCTTTTAGACTTTCCCACCCTGTGCATCGTTTTTAAAAAGTCCCATGAAGTAACGAAAACGCAAAAAACGGAAATGCAGTCCAAGACTGGTTATAGTAGCAAAATTGTAAAGTATATCAGTTTTAAAAATTTTCCAAAAAGTGCAATATTTCCTTACTCACTAAATTTTCTATTCTATTTCGCAGAACCGAAAGACTTCCAGCAATGCCACCTTGCCGCTTCTCCGGCACATGCCGTTCTTACCAGGGCTGACGCTACGGAGGAGGATATCGAACGCTACCAGGCCTTATTAGGCGGCATTGCAAAGGAGTTTGGGAAGACCAACCTTGTAACAAGCGTCTTTGATTGGCACTTGTTCTCCAAATATGCAATTGGTCTCGATAAAGTTCCCAAAGCGAGGAGATCATATGGTGCCTATTTGGGAGATGGATACGTGAAAGCTATCGCGTCATTGGAAGGTTGTGCTTAATCACGTGGACAATTATGACAAACAAACTCTTTAAACGTTGGTATAAAGTGTCTCAAAAATTTTGTGACCTTTTTTTATGAAAAATAGACAAAATCGGCTAAGGTTGGTTTACACCCATTTCAAGTCAGGTGGTCAGTCTCTTGATAAAACAAATATTTGCCTATATTTCGTATCATGAAAACTTGTGCCATGGATGGAAACAGAGTACAATTTTGAATCTTCCCAAGAGTTTGATCACAAGACTTGAAATCTGTAAAACCCGGTAAAACCAACCTTTGCCGAATGCCGATTACATGTGTTGGCATTGAAAATTTAGCAAAAATTGATATCATCGGCGTAGGGGAAGATAAAATTTGGGGGGGGGCTGCCCGACAAAAAATCCATTGTTTGAGAAAATTTTGCCCGACTTGAGGCGGATTTCTGCCCGATTGTGGCTGATTTTAGCAAATTCTTCTGACGTTGGGGGGGCTGCAGCCCCCCCTAGCCCCCTATCTCCTACGCCTATGATTGATATTCGTAAATCGCGTCCACAATCAATACCTGGCCTAAATTTTCCTAAATGAATAAATGTATTTCGTTACCTTGCTTATCTTCATTTCATTAGCATCTCTGCTTTCTTGCTTTGGCAGTCCATCCTTGCTTGCTTCCGGCGGTTCGTTATGGCCTAGTTTCAAACTAACTAGCGAAGGATAAAGCAATACACAGCTGACCATAATGTTTCTTTCTCTGCATATTCTGCGTTGATTTGAATCGAATAAAAGTGTTTAAATCTATTCTGCGTAAGACAAGCTTCTCTGTCAGCTTTTGTTCTACAAAATTTGCTTTTGGTTGTGAATGCGAAATAAACTTCAAAAGTTTTTTGAATCCGAGATGAAGAACGACAACTTGAATGAATCAGCAAGGGAGAATTTTGTAATACAAAGGAAACATGTTTCCGAAAAGACAAAGCAATTTGCCTTTCAGAATAATAGGGTTCACACCTATGAATGCACTCAGTCAAATCAAAATAAACAGAGAAAGCAAAACATTATGGTCGGCTGCGTTGAAGGTGTGAAATCAACTGACGAGGCTGTCAAATCGCTTTGTCTTGAAAAGAACGGTATCCTTTGTTTTACAACATTTTCCCTTGCTGAATGAATCCTGAATGAATTTTTGAATCTCTGGAGACTTTGTAGATTTTGCTTGCAAACTGACAACCTGAAAAGTTAACTGTTGAAGGCTTGCGCCTTGTAAATCAGAACATGACAACAAAAAGTATTTTAGGGAATTTGCCTCGACACTTTGAGAGGGAAGATGCTCCAAAACCTACACTTTTTTTGACAAATTTTGCCTTTTTTGACTGCAGTCAGCGCAAAAGGTCTGCTCAAATTAGATGCCAGGTGTGATTAGTGATGGCGCACAATTACTCACTGAAAACTCCTCAATTGCTTTATTCGCGAGCATTTTCACGTGACGCCTAATTTGCAGGGAAAATTACTAAACTTTTGGCGGGAAGTATATTAGTTCCCAGGCCTAGGAAACATCACGGGTTCAATGACAATGTTGAATGTGGTTCTTCCAGTGGGTTCTTCCCAACAGCGATCAAATATCAATTGTTTGAGTGTTCAATAGACAATTGTGTTTGAAGGTTGTAAGCATGTGGTTGGCTGTTTAACACAAAGGTCAAATATATTGTATGCTTAGTGAACAATAGTTGCCAGCTGTTTGTCGTCAATGATCACAAGTATTGCGAAGCTTGCGTTCAACAACCGCACGATTTCACATTCAATAAATTAAAAACACACTAAAATTGGAAGAAAATAAGGGGAAAATAATGGAGAACGTAGTTGTAAAGAATTCCAAGATTTTAATGGGAAATTCAGAGGCAATGCTTGAGCAATTCGCGACAGACCAAAGCACAACAACAAGCAAGAAAGTTGAAACGGGGCCTAGATGGACAGATGAAAACATTCGCAGATTGATTCAACTTTGGAGTGAAAAACCAGCGCTGTACGACACAAAACATGACTCTTATTTCAGCAAAAACAAACGGCGAGAAGCCCTTGATAAAATTATCGAAGAAATGGACATGTCGGAAAAAGATATCCAACAAAAAATGGTCAGTTTGCGGACATACTACGGATCACAACAAAGGAAAAAGATTGCATGGGAAAGTGACCCGACAAAAACAACTCCCTTCAAAAGTCGATGGCAGTTCTGGATTCCGCTGGATTTTCTGCAAGACCACATGACTCAAAAGCAATCCGATACAAAGATGCAAGTTCCCCTCGATGAAGAATGTCTTTCGCCGGAATTTTGTGAAGATTCCACACCAGAAAAAGGTAAATTATAGCCAGGGGGCAGCAGCCTTTTTCCACTCGACCCAATTCTAATAAACAAAATGTGCCCCTCCGTGTATCAGGCTATACCCTCACAGATGTATTTTTCTGAATTTTTCATGAAATCTAAACAAAACAAAAAACAACCCCAGAAAAGTAGTTCTCGCAAAGTCGCCCCTTCAGTGGTACACGTATTTTTTTTATAAGAAACTGCCCTTAAGAAACTAAACTCTCAGATCGCCAAAAAATTAAGAAACTCCAGTACTGGAAAAACATAAATTAAGAAACTGCTTATTTTGACAAAGTTTGACAAAATTTTGACTTAATATCTTTTAATTTATTTTCAGTCGTTTCCTGTTTCGTACTACTCGGAAGAAGGTACTTCAGTAAAGTCTAAGCATAAGAAAGTCTTCAACCTCAAAGACTCTGTTTTGAATTTGAAACCAGGTTGAAACGTTCAGGGAGGGGGGGGGGGCAAAGGTGAAGGTTGTTATGACACTTTTAAGAATCTCGTAAGAAACTCTGAGTACTAAAAATCTGATAATTTAAAGAAACTTCCAGTACTGGCCGAAATTCTTACTGTAGTTTCTCATGAAAAAATACAATGCTCTCTTCCTGGACTACCAAATATTGAAAATTTCCTAAAGTTCTCACGATTTTGAATGGGTTTCAAAGAGTTTCTTTAAAATCTGTCATGATCGTGAACATTTCAGAACCAAACTTTTAACGGGAATCGTATTTGTATCCCCATTTTATCAAACATGACCTGTTGTTTTTAGTTCCCATCTGGTCCCCCTTGTAATTTGAAGATCAAAGCTAATTTTGATGAATTTCGTTTTTCAGAACTTCCAAATTTCAGCATGATTCAAGTACCTGCAACCAAAGTATCGAAAAGAAGTTTTGAGAAAATCGAGAAACCATTAGAACTATCTGAACATGATGAACATTTTGTTGCAAAAAGAAGGAAACGTCAGGAAAAAGAAGAGTTTCCCCAACAAAAGACTGATGACGAACTTTTCCTTGAAGTGATTCTGAAATCTTTATCAAAAATTGATGAAGGAGAAGCAAAGGAAGCATTGAAGATAGAAATGCAAAATCTGGTTTTCAGAACAAGATTTGGATCTCACAGACAACTACTCACATCAAATTTGATGCAAACACAACCATGCTTTTCAGGCTCATACCAACAATATGGAACCACGCAGTATCAAGGGAATAATGACTTGGGAAATTATTCACACAATGGTAGTGATGATGAACCATCTATGACTAGTAGGAGGAAAGCAAGCAACCCTAAGCGTTCAGCACATAATGGCCAGGGGAAGGTCAAGGATAACTATAATATATTGACTATGGCACATGGCTTCACAGGTCAAGAGTCTTCAGAGATGTAGAAATCACAACTGTATTTAGTATTGATAAAAAAACTTGATACTAAAATGGTTACGAAAAAACTTAGTTACTATGAAGGAGGTGGGTGCAAAGAAAAAGACAGATTTTTGGCACACTGAGGCCTTTCGAACCTACATTCTCATTAGAATGTGACTTAAAATTTTGAGTCACATTCTGATGAGAACGTAGGTTCAAAAGGCCTCAGTGTGCCAAAAATCTGTGTATTTCTTTGCGTCCGCCTCCTTCGTAGTATATAAGTCGTATTGATACATGTGTATTTCAGTCACGTTTGTACAGGTATGTGCCCCCAATATTTTGATAACACACCCACCCATGTCATTAAGTACCTTTTGTTTGGGTCCAGTTTAGACCCATTTTTTTATTTTGTGTTTAGAGATTATTTCTAAAGGGCTATTTACCAAATAAATTATTTTTAAAGGGTTATTTATCAAAGTTAGACCTTCTTTTAGAGCAGTTTCCATTTGCAAAACCTAGTTCACAATTGTCTGCAAACCACTTAAGGGGGCATAAAACCCTGCTTCCCTCATTAAGGTAGATGTGCCATGCTCTTTACACTGTGGCAAAAACCAGTCATTTCTAAATTCTGGGTCTATTAGTTGATACAGAAAGTTGAGATATTTTTCCCTTTATGTTTTGAGATCTTGCATGAACACCCTCCTCCTGGGTAGCTTCAGGACCACTAACAAAAATGCAAAATTTTCTTCGCTGCCATACATTTTACATTGTCAAAAAACTAGTGATAAAAAACATTCTTTAAATATTAAATCAGTTAGGGTGTATAAAATGCATATTAAACGTTTTCCATTCATATCACATATCACAGATAAATCATATGATACAAATCATAGAGGGCATAATGTTTGAAGCTGACAATGATTTATGAAAATGGTCTGTTTCCAAAAGAGGATCCAAATATTCTTATTATGTAAAAAAGTTTGTTAAAGGCAGTCTGTTATGTATTTGATTGGCTGCAACAAATTCAGAGCTCAACACAACAGATTTCTTCGTGAATCTGTGTATTTGAAACAAAGGAGGGCTGATTGTTCTCACTTTCTACGGTTGTAGAAAGTCAGTAGGCAGTGTCCATTCAAATTTTCTATTCTTTTTATTGTCATGATCACCCAATCAAATGCGTAACAAGTTGCCTTTAAGTTGTTCATAGTTGTGTCAATTTCCAGTTGCATGAACATCAACCACCCTGTTTTCTTTGCGTGCCACCTCAGCGAGGAATACCAATCGGTGACTATCCAAGCTCTCATCAGGGCCAGAAAGAATCATGTTAGGATCTTCAAATGCCACTGCTTTTACAAATGCTTTCATCAAATGGTAATCCGCACAACCATGCCCTCGCATTGTGGTCCCTTCTGCAGGCATTCCTGCTGCATAAAATGTTTGTCTCCTTTCAGTTGCAAAGTCAAAAACAGTGATAGGTGAGGTCTCACTGCAGGTCATTTCACCATGTGTGCCAAATATTTTTGTTTGTCTCACACACAGTTTCTCAGTGAATGCGATCATTGACATGTTTACCGTCTTCCCGCCCTCAAAAATCATATTGACAACTTGATTGGACATGACATCATTGTCACAATCGTAAACACATCTCCCATAAGGGCCAGTTTTTAAACTCTTTTCAATTTCCTCTGGAGTAGGATTATCAGCCACCACAGAACAAAAGTAATTTGGGAAACCAAGTTTGGCTGGGGTAAGATACATTTTAACAGCAGAGTATGGACATTTTGCTTCAATTGAACAATCTGTGCATCTTTCTCCAGCACCCTCTGGTTTGTTACTCTTTTTGAAGTGGTTTAGAGACCCAAAAGATGATACTGAGATACATTTTGAAGGGCCCATGAAAGAGTTTAGAAGATCAATATCATGACAGCATTTTGCTAGCAGTGAAGAGCCAGTATCTTCTTCCCGTCTCCAATTGCCTCTGACATAAGAATGGGCAAAATGATTCCAACCAACTGGTTCCATGTGCTGAATGTTGACTATTTCACCTAGGATTAAGGAAGCAGCCTTATGATACAGCAGCATATGAGAGATGGAATCTCAAAGTGAAGTGAATGGGTTTTATTTGTTCGGATTTTGTGGGTTAGAGTCAAAGCCATCTTGTTGGGGATACAAATCATCAAAAGTTTAGAGCAAGCAGTTATCCCTAAAAAGGAGAACTATGATCATGAGCAGAAACACACAATTCGTATGAGTATGACTGAACAACGACAATGTGACAAGTCAGTAGGGACTACAAGGTTTGCGCATGGCAATGGATTCCCAGCCAATTGACCCTTGATTGGCTTAGAACATCAGCGGCGTGACAGACAATAGGCTCAAACAAAAGGGGCAGTCCTTGGTATCCCCAACATCATAACTTTATGGTGGAGTTGATAGAGCTTGTGTTCTTGACTTTAAATTACCAGTAAATGTTTTGTTTCATTTTCCTCCTAAGTCATCAGTCTCTTTCACATCTTTCAATGACTGCACCAGGCCCGCACCAGGCTTAAAAAAGTTTTTGAGGCTTCTCAGTTGGGGAGGAAAAAGGTATACCAACACAGTTTTGTGGCATTTTCATTGACAACCAAAACAACCTATTCAGGAAAGGAGATGACTTGTCTTCACAAGGAACTACCTCTGACGTCTTCTAAAACAACACAAAGGAGGCAGAAAGCTTGAAAGATATTCCTCATTCAGCTCTCTTGTTCAAAGACAGATCCCAAATGTAAATCATCAGACCAGACTACTCTGACTATTTAGACTTTTCATCGTAAAAATATACGGTGCAGTACATACCTATTTTCCCACTTTCAAGGATTTCTTTCACTTTCAAATAATGTGGCTTATATCTCAAAACATGTCCAACAGCCAGGATAATCTTGTTTCTCTTACATGCTTCCACAATTTCCTCACAGTCTGCAAGGGTAGGTGCCATTGGCTTTTCTAACAGAATATGATATCCTTTGTTTGCAAAAGCGATAGCTGGTTCCCTATGCATGTGGTCAAGTGTTGCAATGACAACAGCATCTGCAAATTTGTCTCTAGAAGCGGCCTGAAATGAATCAGTGACTTTCATCAAAGCTAAGTATTCTTCAGTTTGCTTCACAGTATAAAACTATTTTTATGAGAAACTAAGAATTTAGGCCAGTAATGAAAGTTTCTTAAAATTATCCGTTTTTCAGTACTCAGAGTTTCTTACGAATTTCTTAAAATTTCCATAACAATCATCATGTTCACTACCTGTGCCCTTGTAAACATTTCAAACCAAGGCTATCTGACGCCCTTCCAGCATTTGTTTAGTTTGGTTTGGTTGATAAGGTTTGGTTTGGGGCAGGGTTCTTGGGGGAAAGGTTTGGCTTGGGGAAGGGTTTTGGCGGGGGGGGGGGGGTAGTTTGATAGCTTGTCGTGTCTCTTGGGTTGTTATTCTGTTGAAACAATATCCTGCTCTATTTTAGAACTTTACTTTTGTAGGCGAACTTATTTTAGTGTTTTAATTTCATTGTAGTAATAAATAGTGTCCCCAATTAGCACAATATGCTAAATACATAGACACTGTAATAAATTCATAATAATAATAATAATAATAATAATAATATTAAAACAAAACCACCATCAAAAATAACAGAAAAAAAAGTATATGAAAAACAAAACTGTTAAAAGCAATACGTTTCGATTATAAAATCTTCATCAGTTGTTTACAACCACAGGACAGCCAAGTATTTATAGGAAACATTAACATAAAATTGTGATAAAATCCCCCTGAGGCCCCCCTTGGGCATGCTTCCTTTCGTATTTCGTGTCAGTGTGCACGTGGTGTCAGGGTGGAATTCCCTGTCTTGCCATCTAGGGATTTAGCAATTTAAGCAAATCCCAGGAGGGTCGTTGGGAGGCGTGCTTCTTCGTTTGCTTGAGACTTTATATACGCAGAGCTTCCATTCCGATGTCGAGAACTAAAGGATTGGGGAATTTACCATGAACTTTTATTTGAATTGGAAGTTTTGGCTGGCTAAGAAAACTTAATAGTCTAGGTGTGTTGTTTGATAATAATAATAATAATAATAATAATAATAATAACAATTCAGACATCACTAAGTACCTTATGGCACAGAATACAAATGAAAAAAGTAAAACTAGCTATGTAATTCCTTATCAAAATAAATAGTTTCTTGATTTTTATTTTCCCAGTAGGACTGCATTTTCTTACCTTTTCGGCAATTTGAGAGTTCCGTTTCTTATGAGCAGTTTCTTATAAGAGAATAGGTGGAACTTTACACTCTTCTTCGTAAGAAACAAAGAATCATGCAGATACCATCCATACTGAACTTTTTTAATTTCTCATGCATGAGTTTAGGCCTGCTGAAAGTTTCTTGTTTCTTAGGGGCCCTATCCCTTATCATTTTGCCCTCTGATGATCTTCATCGACGAGGAGCTGGGGGCTACGTTCGCCCTCTCACGTATAAATATTTTAATTCATGTTATGTCATGTGATAAATTGGTCCTTAGCGATCCCCTGACAAGTTAGGCCATATCAAAAATAAAATGTCAAACTCACATCCTTCCAATCGTCGAATACATTCTCCTCTTCAATTTTGTAAACATTTTGCATCATGCTTCGTCGCTGGAAAACTGGCTCAGCAACGCCCACAATTTTCATTCTGTTTGGGAAATCTTTGCTGTATGTTGCATACGTTTGGCCACGCATCCCGGCACCAACTATCAACACAGAAATTTGTCGATGCTCGTCTTCTTCATTACCTTTCGTCTCAGTCTCATCTTCGAAATTTTCTCTCTGTTCTGGATTTCTTTTTTCAATATTTGTTGGCTCTTTGGAAGTATTATTTCCCATCTTGTAGCTGCGAAGTTCGCCAAGGAATGATTTAGGCTAGGCCTATACTTGCCACAACGCCTCTGACAAGTATTTATCGCTGACGAAGCACAATATGTTTGGGGAAAATCATAATAATCATGCAACGCCTCTTATAAAAACAAAAATTGAGCCATTTATTTTGATCTATTGCAATATCTCTTTTGCAGCAATTTGGTCCTCGATAGAAATGTGCTAACAGACACTTTTAAAATCGGTAACATAATCAGATTTTATGTAACTTCACAGAATTTCTTAAAAAACTTCACAGAATTTGAACGAGCATATGATCGACTAAAACACGTAGACAGATTCTCGTACACGATTTAGTCGTGTGTGATAGAACGTAACAGGGCTTTATAGGTCTCACGACCTTCCACTCCCTTAATTACTTATATTATTATTATTATTATTATTATTATTATTATTATTATTATTATTATTATTATTATTATTATTATTATTATCATTATTATTATTATTATTATTATTATTATTATAGAAACTATGAGAAAGAAACCTTGGTTTTTGCTCCTCGGGGTATCGTTCTGGTAGTATTGTATAATTTGTAGGTAGTGTAAGTAATAGATATTGTAATTTTCAGTAATTTTCAGTAAATACAGAACATGTAAATTTCCTATATAAAAAAGAAAGGGACCACGAGAAAGCAAGGATTCTCTGAATGATTTTAATGCAAGTTTTTTCAAACCTAAGACCTAAAATTGTACGGTATTCCATATTAATACGCGCAATGTTTTGTTTATTAGTGGCCTTTAGTGGACAATTTAGGACAATAGAGAATTGGGACCGAGTTTTAGGATCAGTAGTTTGAGAGCACGAGAGAAGATGCGAATCTTTCACGGTGTGATTCCAATATCGCATATTACAGTGATTTGTGTGCGACACAATGTCGTACAAAAAGCATAGGTACCAAATCTTTAAAAAGGCTGGTGTAAAATTCAATGACCTATTTCTTTGAACTGGATGATTTCAAAGAAACTTTAGCTATTTCTCTATAATCCTACCGTTGGACTTTCCTGAAATCTTGAATATTTTCAGAATTAGAGTGTTTTCGTTCTTTTTGAAGAATTCAAGAAAAAATTTCAAAAAAATTAAACATCATCGTAAATTCAAAAACTGTTTGACGCAACATGAAATAATTTCGTAGAAAACGATTGTTTATAGATGTCTACAATACAGTATCAAGCAAAAGTCTGTCACTCTCCTGGTTTATGATTTACAAATTTGATGACGTCACATCCTCAAATTAGTTGAAATGTAAGATACGCTGTAATCTTGAAAAACAGTCAAACCTTCTAAAAAGTCCAACGGTAGGATTATAGATAAGTATCAAAAGTTCCTTTCAAGCATTAAATCAGAAGAAATAGGTCATAGAATTTTACAACCACCTTTTTACGCAGATTTAAAGATTTGGAACCTATGCTCGTACAAAATGACAGGGGGTGTGTCACACCTTGGTTTGAAGTGGCTCATATCAGCCAAAACCACAGTGCGTCTGATGAGGTGCACAATGTAGCGCTGAGGTATAAAAGCAAAAGAAATTCCACAAAATTGCCATGTCCTTTGAAACCAGTACCGCAACAATAAAAACTATTTTCCATCGATTCAGAACATGATCTAATGTATACGATTGCATGAACAATTTTTCGACACAAAGATGAAACAGTTTCGTATGGAATGATTTAGCAACGTCATAAGATTCTTTCCAAATCTTTTCTGGTCTGGCAACGATTTCATGAAAACAAGTCTAAAGTATCCTTCATTCATTGCTACACCAATGAAACTAACTCATACCCGATGTTCATACCCTTCTACCATCTTTCTGTCTCTCCTCTAAGACGAGGCTGCTGACTTCGCAGCTTTCTTCTGTTTCTTCTTTTCCGCCTCCTCCTCTTTTTCTTTTTCTATTTCTGCCACATATTTATCAATCTCTTCGTTTTCCAGAAGCTAGAAGAAAATATCTCTGTTGATTGCGGTAGCGAGCTTAAAGAGGCTTCTGTTATCTTTTCCAAATAATAAGGGTTGGTCTCAGTAAATTGAATTTTCACAAATTCAAGCACAATTTTAGGGATACAGTGAACCCAATGTGCCCAACGAATGATGGCATTGAGGATACGGAACACTTCTTGTTGCTCTGCCCTTCATTTTACATTCAACGACGAGATCTTCTCGCTGGAGTTCCTGAATTGCTACGACCATTTGTCCAAATCAACACCCTTCCAAACAATGTTCTGGTACAATAGTTATTGTATGGTTATGGTAATAAGAAATTTTCTAATGACGTAAATAAAAGTGTACTCGAACTTGCTCTAAATTTCATCCACAAAACAGGTCGGCTTGGATAATTTCAAACTTTCGTTTTAAGCCATACAGCCACTATGTCCTTTTTTCCGTTTTGATTGTAAGTTTAGCATTTTGTAGTAGTTTATTTTAGTTTTACCTTCTTGCATATCTTTTTTTGATGAGCATGGGGGCAGTCATTGTCTTTTCGAACAACACAAAGAATAAATTTTAAACGATACTTACCCTCATTGGTTCGCCACGTTTCATAACAGCCATCTCGACATTTTTACTGCCAGACTGAACGACCTGTGAGGATTATAAAACATATTGATATCAGAACACTGGGTAGCTAAAGAAATAAGAGTGCACAGGTGTTCCTTTACAATCTATTTGATTCCATCAAGTTCAAAAAGAAAGGGTGCTTACATCTTTACGACAACATAAAGAATATATTATTCAAAGCATAGAATTTTGGAAAAAGTCCCAAATTAACCTTTTCTTTCGCCCTTTTCGGGCAAGAATCCGCCTTCAGTTGGGCAAAAATGCTGGAAAGCAATGGATTATTTATCAGGCAGCCCGCTAGCTTTTATCTTTCGTACGCTCAAGACTGAAAGATAGATACAACTATTGATAAATAGTTTGACCAGGAGAACAGTTGAGCAAATCGTCGCTTAAGAAACCTTCTCGGTCTATTTTGATGTGGCCATTACAAAATAACATTATTCAGCAAATACACTAGATCCGTAATTCAACGATTTTGTCAAGGTTTGCAAACCAATGAATACCTCATTTCAATCAATCAATGATTCAATCAATCAATCAATCAATCAATCAATCAATCAATCAATCGATCAAAAACATGATTAGCACTGTCATACCTCCAACAATGCTCTAAGTGCTAGCTTGATAGTATTATCATCTGACTCAATAACTTCATCAGAATAATTCTTTTCTAAGAATTCCTGTACAGTTTTTGAACTCCTTCCAATGGCATTTGCTTTCCATTCATGATAAGTGCCTGAAGGATCTGTCTGGTACAAATGCGCTTTGCCATCATAATCAAATCCAACAATCAGCATTGAAATACCGAATGGCCGTCTTCCATTGCTTTGTGTGTATAGCTGAAAAATTAAATTTGCTTACATTAAAAGCAGAAAATTTGGGACGAATAAATTTTGGACGAAATATTTTCAAGACATAAAAAAATTTGGACTTTTTGTCATGGAATTTCGGACATTTTTACAGAAATTATGGATGACTAAAAAATTATACCGTGTGTCCCAAAATGATGTATTATCGTTTGATTGCTTATATCTCCTTAACCAATGAACCGATTTTCAAAAATTTTATTTCATCCGATTGCCGAAAGGCTAGATTGTATTCGAGGATGTTGGCTGTGGTTTAGGCCGATTTCTTAATGTCGAAAAGAAGATCGATAACGCTGCTCAAATTCAAGCGTTAGATAGCATGAAAAAGAAGCGGCCTTCTTTGCTAGTCAACATTTCAGATGTGATACAAAAGGCTGAACTTATATGTCGTTCATAGAATATACTGTATGGCGCTCAGAGAATACGAATTCAGAGCATAGGGCTCAAATCTTTCAAACCTTTCAAAAGGTGGGTGTAAAATTGTATGACATTCTTCTTTGCACTGAATGGCTTGAAAGGAACTTATGGTAATTTGCTGTAAATCTGCCGTGGAATTTTTTTGACACCTTTATTTCTTTTAAAATGGCAGCAATTTAATTATTTTTGAACAAATTCATGGAAAAGTTTGAAAAATATTTAAATCATCGTAAATCTTAAACCAGTAGAGGAAAAATGATATAACCTTAAAAAAACGATAGTTTATGAAGGTCTACAACATGGTGACAAGCAGAAATTGGTATGTTTTCTGGTTTAGGGTTTAGAAATTTGATGACGTCATAGCCTCAAATCTATTAAATGCTGCCATTTTGAAAATAATCAAGGTATCGATAAATTGCCACGGCAGATTTACAGCAAAAACCCTAAGTTCCTTCCAAGCTCTTTCACTCAAAGAAAACTGCTATAGCATTTTACACCGACCTTTTTAAAGATTTGAGCCCTATGTTCGAATTCAGTGATGTAAATAAAATCTTGAGGTTGACGTGCGGCAATAGTTACAGTTGATAAACATAAATTTCCTTATTGATCAAACTAAAATGCCAGGATTTAATTAAATCCTGGCATTTTAGTTTGATCAATGAGGAAATTTATGTTTATGAAAATACCTGGAAGAAATTTTCTAGTTTTCCACAATTTCTTAAGCTGCATATATATCTATGAACTTCTGAAGCAAGCAAGCAAGGAACATTCATTTGTTAACACAGGTGTGGTTGCCAGCAGCTATACACCTGAAATAAGCTTGTACAATAATACTCACTTGTTTTTTACTGGCAATAAATCTTGTTATATATTCCAAGGAGACCGGATCTTCTACACTGAGCTTATGACTCTGGCATTCAACTCTAGCTGAATTTACTAGGATACGTGCATCAGCTGTCAGACCTAAAAGTTAATTAGATATTGATGAAAAATAAGGCTTGAAATGGTGACATGCTGTATACTATGCGGTTATTAAACGATTACGAGGTCCATGCTGGAAAATATTTGGACCGCAGTTTGACGTACGGACCGAACGCAGTGAGGTCCGTACAATGAACTAAGGTCCAAATATTTTCCAGCAGCATGGATCGAGTAATCGTTTAATAAAGGCTTTATTATATGGCAGAACCTTCTGAGAACGTTGTTTATAGTATCGTACTTTTCTGTTGTGTCTTTGATTCTGTGCATCACTGTAGTTGCTCGTTGCAACGTTAACTACATTGGCATTTTCTTCGTGTATAATTGCAAGTTCGTCTTCAAAGTTTACAGAAAAGAAATCTTCGATGAATAAGCTAAACTTTGGCTGACACTTCTTACGGCCTAAGCCTACACAAGAAGCTCCTCCCTTGTTGTTGATTTTTAAGGCAACCCCCGGTCCAATACGGCTTCGAACGAAAAATACGGCTTTTACGGACCGATCAAGAACCAATCGAATTGCTGCGTTGCCGGTCCGAGGAGCCGTATTTTCGAACGCCATATAATAATGTATCTTAATAGAATTTAATTGAACAGTATCGGCATCAAATAGTGCGATGAGAAAAATAATCAAATTTTGAGAGGATTGGTAAATGATACAGAAGCCCCAATTGAAAACTTGATATTAAATCATTGATCTCTGGGACAGAGTACTGTAGTTGTTTCAAGGTTCCATTTTTAAATTGGAACCATTTTCAGTTAGTCATTGACCTCTGGGAAAGTGCACTATATTGTCCTCAAGATATATGCTATTTCTAAAGGGGTACCATTTTCACTTTTGTTCTAGTGTTGAGTACAATAGGCATTTTTCTAATTCGCACACTTTATCCAGATTGGAAACGTTGCCTTGCATGGCTGATTTCCCTGCCATGCACTTTAAATTTCAGTTGCAGTTCTAACCACAAAATGTTTGTGACACCAGAAAGGAAACGATGGGTCTATTGGCTAGTGACACAAACAAAGAGATTTGAATGAAGGAGAGACCTTCTGTGCATTCTGCAAACTTTCCAATCTGGAACATTCTGTATCCTTTTCCTTATTTTTTCCTAGAGACATTTGGGGGGAACTCTGAAGCAGGGTGAGAAAAAAAATTGGTGGGCACAACACTAACTAAAAAAGTAAAGTTCAACCGGGCATTGAGCAGGATCCAAATCTAATACTTTAATATTTTTGTCTTGCTTTCCAGCTACCCACTTTCAAGCTATCTTCCCCAAGCAGTCATTGAACTCTTGACAAACTAGACATGGGAAAGGCAACAAAAGAACCAGGAGGGTCAACAGCATAGGGCTTAAATCTTTAAAAGCTGGGTGTAAAATTCTATGACATTTTTCTTTGAATGGCTTGAAAGGAACTTCTGGTAATTTGCTGTAAATCTACTGTGGAAATTTTTTGATATCTTGATTTTTTTCAAAATGGAGGCAATCTAATTATTTTTGAAAAAATTCATGGAAAATTTTGAAAAAATTTAAATCATCGTGTAATATGCTACTGCTAGACCAACAGAGAAAAATGATATAATTGTCAAGAAAACCACAGATCAATGATCATGAAGGTCTACAATATGATGGCAAGCAGAAATCTGTAGCTTTTCTGGTTTAGGATTTCAAAATTTGCTGACGTCAATAAATTTTCATGGCAGGCTTACAGCAAAAG
The DNA here is from genome assembly GCA_039566865.1 of Aurelia coerulea. NCBI lineage: Eukaryota > Metazoa > Cnidaria > Scyphozoa > Semaeostomeae > Ulmaridae > Aurelia > Aurelia coerulea. The sequence continues at coordinate 24,937,964 of CM076948.1, read as the reverse complement.
ACCCTAAGTTCCTTCCAAGAGATTTAATTAAAAGAAAACTGTGATAGAATTTTACACCAACCTTTTTTAAAGATTTCAGCCCTATGTTAGAGGCAACAGCAATGCTGTTAAAGTCCAAATAGCTTTCAAGAGAAAATATTTGTAGTTAGAAAAAAGGAATGTAGAGGAAGGAACAAAGGATAGACCATTTTTAACATTTAGCATGTACTGTGGTAAATATCTACAGTAGAGTCCTTTGTTTTACCTGCAAAAGCTAGGAATACATGGTCATCAAGAACACATATTTTTCTGACTGTTCTTGCCTCTTGTAGCTTTGCTACAGATTTCCTTTCCACTCCAAGGACAACTAGATTCTTCCCTCTCACACCAACCTGTAAAAATTAGAAAAAACTTTATGATAACAATTGGTAATTAAAGAATAACAAGGCAATACAACAATCTTTGGTTGGCATCGTATTGACAATTGGTTTGGGCATTTGCTGGTCCCTCAAAAATTCTCATATTGCAGTCCTCCACAGTTCAAGGTTACTGTAACCCTTCAGGCAGTGATTAAGAAACTCTATTTACCAGGGCCATTTGTCAAATATACCAAACAAACTTATGCATAATTTGACGCAGAATTTAAACACAGAATATCATAACAAATATTCAGTTGATTTAATAAAAGCACAAATATGGAATCCAGATTTTAGGCGAAATCAACCACCCTTGCGAAAAAATCTTTGTGTACCCCATCAATCATTGTTGGACTACAACTATCTATTTACCAAAGACAGGTCCCAAACTGGACCCAAGTCGAATTAAGAATTAATTAAGGCCCCAAACTGCAAAACAGTGTTACAAACTTTTGATAAAAACAAGACCATTTGTCTTGAAATAATACCTTTCTAAACTAATGTTAATGCTCAAAATGCCTTTTTTAACTTTCAGACCTTTGTAAAAATCAGACAAGTGGATTTATAACAAATCGCGGACACATTTTCGTGAGATATCAGATATGTGCTTTGTTACCCTCTGTTCCAAGTTTCAAGTGATTCAATTGACCTGTTAGTTACACAAATACTCCTGAAGAATGAACGTGAAAAATCAAGAATTTTTTATCTGGAGGGTTACAGTAGCCCCAAGAGACTGGGCTATTGTCCAAGATTTGTGACAGGGCAGTGGTGGGGTTTATCAGGCAGTGGAATATGTCAGACAGGTTTAGCTTTTAACACCCAATGGTACCCCTCATACATTCAGAAAACAAATACAAGCTTTGGTGTAGCTTTCATGCTCATTGCTCTTTTGTTCTGCATGATTATCATTCTGCATGTCTGTTAAGATCTGAACCCCCTCCCTGAAATCCCCAATGGATAAGAACTTAATATCATAACTAGATAAACTTTTTTGTCTCTTGTCAAAGTTGCCTAGGCCCGTTATTTCAATTTCTTGTTGCCAGCCCAATTACCTTCTGGTTTTTTTGAGAAAGAAAATCAGTACAAATATGATGAAAGCAGCATATTGACGATCTTCAACTCATATTCCTATACCTTAGTCCTTTCAAATTTCACCTGCATCAAATTTTGGCTCCCTTTAATTTTTGCCCCTTTAATTTTCACCCCCCTTGTGCAGAATTTTTGCGGGAGTTTTGCTCCCTTTAATTTTCGCCCCCTGGATTGGATTGATATGACGTAATTTGGATGGATATGGCCCTGAGGAAGAGAACACGGTGGAACTAGAACAACAAAATCACCCCTCAGACACAGGGGAGGACATATCATTGTTATCAAAGAGTAATGAATGTCTTGTATTTTGTATTACAATCAAAATTAAAGTTTTTTAATTATAAATAGATTTTTTTGCTTCCTTTAATTTTCGCTCCCTCTAATTTTCATCCCCTAAAATATTTCCGTAATTCGCCCCCTTTAATTTTCGCCCCCTTCAGAGCGAAAATTAGAGGCAGGCGAAATTTGAAGGGACTAAGGTATAGCCACTTTCTTATCAGGACTTTTGTACCCAAAACGACAATTTTAAAGGACAAGTCCTGGGTTGGTATGATTGATGATAAAATACAAGATAATACTCTATGAATGATGTATGATACTTTTTTCCACTATTTTTCGCCTTCTCCTGGTGAGATTACGTATTCAAATAAGCAATTTGAGCGAAGTGACGTCATATCACGCAAACGACAACAAGGCTGTGTGATTGTTTTTTCGCATTGAAGATGGCACAAGAACACGATAAAGAAGCTTGCAACAATAAAGAGGTGAAAAACAAATCACACAGCCTTGTTTTCGTTTGTGTGATATGACATCACTTCGCTCAAATTGCTTAATATTTGAATACGTAATTTCACAAGTAGAAGGTGAAAAATAGTGGAAAAAAGTATCATACATCATCATAGCAGTATTATCTTGTATTTTATCATCAATCATACCAACCCTGAACTTGTCCTTTAACAGATTCAGGTGAGCCCCCTCCCCCCCCAAACGGATAAAATCCATTAACAGGGACAAAAATCTTTTGAGGACAACCCCTAATGGGATTATAGTATGTTTCCCTTCGTTTATCAAATTACAAGCGTGATAATCATCAGCAATAAGTTAGCACTTTTTTCTTCTCAGCAGACATGGTGTCCCACCACAGCAGCCCTCCTGGCTTGAAAGATGAAATTCTGCTGATGAAAATGTGACGATGATTCAAGTCCCGGCGTTATTATAGAATCACACACTGTGCCTATAATACAGATGCTAACTGAAACCCTAGTAGGAGCGGGGCCAATAACGCAGTATCGCACACCTGGGGTACTGGTGGGATTTATCAGGCAGATAAGGTTTTTAAATTTACCAAGCAAAATCAATTCATCCAAACCGACCAAAGATATTTCATAAATATATCTCAAACATTCCTAACGAAGTTCATTCTGTTCGTTGGTTGATTTTTTCACAAATGAAAGCATTTGTCACGAAATGTTTTGACCACTTCTACTTGTGGAGGTAAATTTGGTACACTGTCGGAATTTATCCTGTATGGAAAGTGTGGCACTTGCACACACAAGAGAAACAATAGGATATTCAAAACAGACAATAGATAAACAATAGAGGGCCCTTCTTGCCCACCCGAGGTCTCAGCGAAAATTGCCCTACTTTCCAATTCCATACTGGGAATTTATCAGGCACCTAACGTTTTACAGTCATTTTACTTATTCGAATCAAGTTAGCAACTTGGATCATGTTAAAACATGAATTCCAAAGAATTAACAACCTTTCTTTGCAATGTCACTTGCTATATTGCTCTTTAATTGACTTCAACATGCTGAATTCCAAGGAAGTCTTGCTTGCACTTTCGCAAAGCTTTGAGTATAGGCCTAACGATAGAAAGTGGCCTGACCTAAAATGTCATGTTGCTGATGTTGTTGCTTGCCTGATATACCACGCCAGTACAGTTGGTGGACTGATCATCCTACAACCCCCAGGATTTTGGTGCGAAGAACTGAAAATACAAAAACTTTTGCGGGCTTGACAGTTTGGGTAATGGGCATTTACCACCCTTTCAAAAATGTAATTGACCCATTTATCTATCACAGTCCAGCCTCGTAATCGCTTGGGACAGAGAAAGGAACTTGTCGCTGATGAAGATGACACAGAAAAGCTGGATGCACGACCGAAGTTTTCCGCGAGATACTCCGCCGAGCATGGCGGGAGGAAAGAAAGAGTAATTGGGATAATAATCGTTCATAGTTAAAGAAGAATGAAAAATGAAGGTTCAAAAAGAGTAAGTTTTGATTTTAAAAAGTTTAAGTCGTGTTTCTGGGTGTTAATAGATGCGTGTGCCGGAATCCCGCCAGACAGAGTTGGTGTCACGTTCAACTTACCGCTGTACTTCCTTTTTTAACGGCTTCCTGGGCATATTCGACTTGAAAAAGATGACCATCTGGTGAAAATACTGTGATTGCTCTATCGTAGCTTGAAGACATCTTTTAAACCTTCGATACAGTCTCAAAAATTCAGTGATTTGTCTGCACAACTAAAATGAATGTTAGGCCCAAATTTGCAGACTCACGAACATCTTGTTAGGGACTCGATTCTAAAAAGAGGCTACATGATCATGGCTCGTCCCAGCTCTCTATTAATTAAATCACGCATACTCTCGAAAAAAATCACACTTTAATCACAATTCAATCACATTAATCACAAATTAATCAGTTCAGTTCAGTTCAGTTTCATATTTTAATTTTAATCACATTAATCACACAAAAATCGCATTAATCAAGAGGAATCGCTGGTCATTTTAATCACAAATTTTGAACATAGGGCTCAAATATTTAAAAAGGTCGGTGTAAAATTCTATTGCTGTTTTCTTTGAAATAAAAAGCTTGGAAAGAACTTAGGGTTTTTTGCTGTAAATCTGCTGTGGCAATTTATTGATATATTGATTAGTTTCAATATGGCGGCATTTATTAAATTTAAGGCTATGACGTCATCAAATTTCTAAATCCTAAACTAGAAAAGCTACAGATTTCTGCTCGCTACCATATTGTAGACCTCCATAAACTATGGTTTTCTTGGAGGTTATGTAATGTTTCCTCTATTAGTTTAGGATTTACAATGATTTAAATTTTTTCAAAATTTTCCATGAATTTTTTCAAAAATTATCAAATTGCCGCCATTTTGAAATGATAAAGATATCATAAAATTTCCACGGCAGATTTACAGCAAAGTACCATAAGTTCCTTTCAAGCAATCCAATTCAGAAAAGCATATAATAGAATTTTACACCGACCTTTTTAAAGATTTGAAAGATTTGAGCCCTATGCTCAAATTTTGAATCTTTAACCACATTTATTTGCTTACGTTTCTTAGAAAAATGACAGAATTAAGATATCCTTTCGGCCAGATCGAAAACTCGGACTTCTCGGACATCTCGGACATCAAGTTTACTATCATTTGAACCTCATTAACCTGATGAGGTTTCAAATGTTTCAAAAAATATACTATGTTTTGAGTGAATTGAATCAAACCAAGTTTCATATTCCATCTATACATTATAAATTCATAAGATTTCAACAATAGAATGTGTTCTGACTTCATTTTCTCTTGACAAGTTTACTATCATTTGAACCTCATTAACCTGATGAGGTTTCAAATGTTTCAAAAAATATACTATGTTTTGAGTGAATTGAATCAAACCAAGTTTCATATTCCATCTATTTGTTATAAATTCATAAGATTTCAACCATAGAATGTGCTCTTACTTCATTTTCTCTTGACAAGTTTACTGTCACTCGAACATCATTAACGTGATGAGGTTTCAAATGTTTCAAAAAATCTGCCACGTTTTGAATGAATTGAATCAAACCAAGTTTCATATTCCATCTATTTGTTATAAATTCATAAGATTTCAACCATAGAATGTGCTCTTACTTCATTTTCTCTTGAAAGTTTACTATCATTTGAACCTCATTAACCTGATGAGGTTTCAAATGTTTCAAAAAATATACTATGTTTTGAGTGAATTGAATCAAACCAAGTTTCATATTCCATCTATTTGTTATAAATTCATAAGATTTCAACCATAGAATGTGCTCTTACTTAATTTTCTCTTGACAAGTTTACTATCATTTGAACCTCATTAACCTGATAAGGTTTCAAATGTTTCAAAAAATATACTATGTTTTGAGTGAATTGAATCAAACCAAGTTTCATATTCCATCTATACATTATAAATTCATAAGATTTCAACCATAGACTGTGTTTTTACTTCATTTGCTCTTGAAAGTTTACTATCATTTAAACCTCATTAACCTGATGAGGTTTCAAATGTTTCAAAAAATATACTATGTTTTGAGTGAATTGAATCAAACCAAGTTTCATATTCCATCTATTTGTTATAAATTCATAAGATTTCAACAATAGAATGTGTTCTGACTCCATTTTCTCTTGAAAGTTTACTATCATTTGAACTTCATTAACCTGATGAGGTTTCAAATGTTTCAAAAAATATACTATGTTTTGAGTGAATTGAATCAAACCAAGTTTCATATTCCATCTATACATTATAAATTCATAAGATTTCAACAATAGAATGTGTTCTGACTCTATTTTCTCTTGACAAGTTTACTATCATTTGAACCTCATTAACCTGATGAGGTTTCAAATGTTTCAAAAAATATACTATGTTTTGAGTGAATTGAATCAAACCAAGTTTCATATTCCATCTATACATTCTAAATTTATAAGATTTCAACAATAGAATGTGTTCTGACTTCATTTTCTCTTGAAAGTTTACTATCATTTGAACCTCATTAACCTGATGAGGTTTCAAATGTTTCAAACAATATACTATGTTTTGAGTGAATTGAATCAAACCAAGTTTCATATTCCATCTATACATTATAAATTTATAAGATTTCAACAATAGAATGTGTTCTGACTTCATTTTCTCTTGAAAGTTTACTATCATTTGAACCTCATTAACCTGATGAGGTTTCAAATGTTTCAAAAACTATACTATGTTTTGAGTGAATTGAATCAAACCAAGTTTCATATTCCATCTATACATTATAAATTTATAAGATTTCAACAATAGAATGTGTTCTGACTCTATTTTCTCTTGACAAGTTTACTATCATTTGAACTTCATTAACCTGATGAGGTTTCAAATGTTTCAAAGATATACTATGTTTTGAGTGAATTGAATCAAACCAAGTTTCATATTCCATCTATACATTCTAAATTTATAAGATTTCAACAATAGAATGTGTTCTGACTTCATTTTCTCTTGAAAGTTTACTATCATTTGAACCTCAGTAACCTGATGAGGTTTCAAATGTTTCAAAAAATATACTATGTTTTGAGTGAATTGAATCAAACCAAGTTTCATATTCCATCTATACATTATAAATTTATAAGATTTCAACAATAGAATGTGTTCTGACTTCATTTTCTCTTGAAAGTTTACTATCATTTGAACCTCATTAACCTGATGAGGTTTCAAATGTTTCAAAAAATATACTATGTTTTGAGTGAATTGAATCAAACCAAGTTTCATATTCCATCTATACATTATAAATTCATAAGATTTCAACAATAGAATGTGTTCTGACTCTATTTTCTCTTGACAAGATTACTATCATTTGAACCTCATTAACCTGATGAGGTTTCAAATGTTTCAAAAAATATACTATGTTTTGAGTGAATTGAATCAAACCAAGTTTCATATTCCATCTATACATTCTAAATTTATAAGATTTCAACAATAGAATGTGTTCTGACTTCATTTTCTCTTGAAAGTTTACTATCATTTGAACCTCATTAACCTGATGAGGTTTCAAATGTTTCAAAAAATATACTATGTTTTGAGTGAATTGAATCAAACCAAGTTTCATATTCCATCTATACATTATAAATTTATAAGATTTCAACAATAGAATGTGTTCTGACTTCATTTTCTCTTGAAAGTTTACTATCATTTGAACCTCATTAACCTGGTGAGGTTTCAAATGTTTCAAAAAATATACTATGTTTTGAGTGAATTGAATCAAACCAAGTTTCATTTTCCATCTATACATTATAAATTTATAAGATTTCAACAATAGAATGTGTTCTGACTTCATTTTCTCTTGAAAGTTTACTATCATTTGAACCTCATTAACCTGATGAGGTTTCAAATGTTTCAAAAAATATACTATGTTTTGAGTGAATTGAATCAAACCAAGTTTCATATTCCATCTATACATTATAAATTCATAAGATTTCAACAATAGAATGTGTTCTGACTCTATTTTCTCTTGACAAGTTTACTATCATTTGAACCTCATTAACCTGATGAGGTTTCAAATGTTTCAAAAAATATACTATGTTTTGAGTGAACTGAATCAAACCAAGTTTCATATTCCATCTATACATTATAAATTCATAAGATTTCAACCATAGACTGTGTTTTTACTTCATTTGCTCTTGAACGTTTACTATCATTTGAACCTCATTAACCTGATGAGGTTTCAAATGTTTCAAAAATATACTATGTTTTGAGTGAATTGAATCAAACCAAGTTTCATATTCCATCTATACATTATAAATTTATAGGATTTCAACAATAGAATGTGTTCTGACTTCATTTTCTCTTGAAAGTTTACTATCATTTGAACCTCATTAACCTGATGAGGTTTCAAATGTTTCAAAAAATATACTATGTTTTGAGTGAATTGAATCAAACCAAGTTTCATATTCCATCTATACATTATAAATTCATAAGATTTCAACAATAGAATGTGTTCTGACTCCATTTTCTCTTGACAAGTTTACTATCATTTGAACCTCATTAACCTGATGAGGTTTCAAATGTTTCAAAAAATATACTATGTTTTGAGTGAATTGAATCAAACCAAGTTTCATATTCCATCTATACATTATAAATTCATAAGATTTCAACCATAGACTGTGTTTTTACTTCATTTGCTCTTGAAAGTTTACTATCATTTGAACCTCATTAACCTGATGAGGTTTCAAATGTTTCAAAAAATATACTATGTTTTGAGTGAATTGAATCAAACCAAGTTTCATATTCCATCTATACATTATAAATTTATAAGATTTAAACAATAGAATGTGTTCTGACTTCATTTTCTCTTGAAACTTTACTATCATTTGAACCTCATTAACCTGATGAGGTTTCAAATGTTTCAAAAAATATACTATTTTTCGAGTGAATTGAATCAAACCAAGTTTCATATTGCATCTATACATTATAAATTCATAAGATTTCAACCATAGACTGTGTTTTTACTTCATTTGCTGTTGAAAGTTTACTATCATTTGAACCTCATTAACCTGATGAGGTTTCAAATGTTTCAAAAACTATACTATGTTTTGAGTGAATTGAATCAAACCAAGTTTCATATTCCATCTATACATTATAAATTTATAAGATTTCAACAATAGAATGTGTTCTGACTTCATTTTCTCTTGAAAGTTTACTATCATTTGAACCTCATTAACCTGATGAGGTTTCAAATGTTTCAAAAAATATACTATGTTTTGAGTGAATTGAATCAAACGAAGTTTCATATTCCATCTATACATTATAAATTTATAAGATTTCAACAATAGAATGTGTTCTGACTTCATTTTCTCTTGAAAGTTTACTATCATTTGAACCTCATTAACCTGATGAGGTTTCAAATGTTTCAAAAAATATACTATGTTTTGAGTGAATTGAATCAAACCAAGTTTCATATTCCATCTATACATTATAAATTCATAAGATTTCAACAATAGAATGTGTTCTGACTCTCATTTTCTCTTGACAAGTTTACTATCATTTGAACCTCATTAACCTGATGAGGTTTCAAATGTTTCAAAAACTATACTATGTTTTGAGTGAATTGAATCAAACCAAGTTTCATATTCCATCTATACATTATAAATTTATAAGATTTCAACAATAGAATGTGTTCTGACTTCATTTTCTCTTGAAAGTTTACTATCATTTGAACCTCATTAACCTGATGAGGTTTCAAATGTTTCAAAAAATATACTATGTTTTGAGTGAATTGAATCAAACCAAGTTTCATATTCCATCTATACATTATAAATTTATAAGATTTCAACAATAGAATGTGTTCTGACTTCATTTTCTCTTGAAAGTTTACTATCATTTGAACCTCATTAACCTGATGAGGTTTCAAATGTTTCAAAAAATATACTATGTTTTGAGTGAATTGAATCAAACCAAGTTTCATATTCCATCTATACATTATAAATTTATAAGATTTCAACAATAGAATGTGTTCTGACTTCATTTTCTCTTGAAAGTTTACTATCATTTGAACCTCATTAACCTGATGAGGTTTCAAATGTTTCAAAAAATATACTATGTTTTGAGTGAATTGAATCAAACCAAGTTTCATATTCCATCTATACATTATAAATTCATAAGATTTCAACAATAGAATGTGTTCTGACTTCATTTTCTCTTGACAAGTTTACTATCATTTGAACCTCATTAACCTGATGAGGTTTCAAATGTTTCAAAAAATATACTATGTTTTGAGTGAATTGAATCAAACCAAGTTTCATATTCCATCTATACATTATAAATTTATAAGATTTCAACAATAGAATGTGTTCTGACTTCATTTTCTCTTGAAAGTTTACTATCATTTGAACCTCATTAACCTGATGAGGTTTCAAATGTTTCAAAAAATATACTATGTTTTGAGTGAATTGAATCAAACCAAGTTTCATATTCCATCTATACATTATAAATTTATAAGATTTCAACAATAGAATGTGTTCTGACTTCATTTTCTCTTGAAAGTTTACTATCATTTGAACCTCATTAACCTGATGAGGTTTCAAATGTTTCAAAAAATATACTATGTTTTGAGTGAATTGAATCAAACCAAGTTTCATATTCCATCTATACATTATAAATTTATAAGATTTCAACAATAGAATGTGTTCTGACTTCATTTTCTCTTGAAAGTTTACTATCATTTGAACCTCATTAACCTGATGAGGTTTCAAATGTTTCAAAAAATATACTATGTTTTGAGTGAATTGAATCAAACCAAGTTTCATATTCCATCTATACATTATAAATTTATAAGATTTCAACAATAGAATGTGTTCTGACTTCATTTTCTCTTGAAAGTTTACTATCATTTGAACCTCATTAACCTGATGAGGTTTCAAATGTTTCAAAAAATATACTATGTTTTGAGTGAATTGAATCAAACCAAGTTTCATATTCCATCTATACATTATAAATTCATAAGATTTCAACAATAGAATGTGTTCTGACTTCATTTTCTCTTGACAAGTTTACTATCATTTGAACCTCATTAACCTGATGAGGTTTCAAATGTTTCAAAAAATATACTATGTTTTGAGTGAACTGAATCAAACCAAGTTTCATATTCCATCTATACATTATAAATTCATAAGATTTCAACCATAGAATGTGTTCTTACTTCATTTTCTCTTGAAAGTTTACTATCATTTGAACCTCATTAACCTGATGAGGTTTCAAATGTTTCAAAAAATATACTACATTTTGAGTGAATTGAATCAAACCAAGTTTCATATTCCATCTATACATTATAAATTTATAGGATTTCAACAATAGAATGTGTTCTGACTTCATTTTCTCTTGAAAGTTTACTATCATTTGAACCTCATTAACCTGATGAGGTTTCAAATGTTTCAAAAAATATACTATGTTTTGAGTGAATTGAATCAAACCAAGTTTCATATTCCATCTATACATTATAAATTCATAAGATTTCAACAATAGAATTTGTTCTGACTCTATTGTCTCTTGACAAGTTTAGTATCATTTGAACCTCATTAACCTGATGAGGTTTCAAATGTTTCAAAAAATATACTATTTTTTGAGTGAATTGAATCAAACCAAGTTTCATATTCCATCTATACATTATAAATTCATAAGATTTCAACCATAGACTGTGTTTTTACTTCATTTGCTCTTGAAAGTTTACTATCATTTGAACCTCATTAACCTGATGAGGTTTCAAATGTTTCAAAAACTATACTATGTTTTGAGTGAATTGAATCAAGCCAAGTTTCATATTCCATCTATACATTCTAAATTTATCAGATTTAAACAATAGAATGTGTTCTGACTTCATTTTCTCTTGAAACTTTACTATCATTTGAACCTCATTAACCTGATGAGGTTTCAAATGTTTCAAAAAATATACTATTTTTCGAGTGAATTGAATCAAACCAAGTTTCATATTGCATCTATACATTATAAATTCATAAGATTTCAACCATAGACTGTGTTTTTACTTCATTTGCTGTTGAAAGTTTACTATCATTTGAACCTCATTAACCTGATGAGGTTTCAAATGTTTCAAAAACTATACTATGTTTTGAGTGAATTGAATCAAACCAAGTTTCATATTCCATCTATACATTCTACATTTATAAGATTTCAACAATAGAATGTGTTCTGACTTCATTTTCTCTTGAAAGTTTACTATCATTTGAACCTCATTAACCTGATGAGGTTTCAAATGTTTCAAAAAATATACTATGTTTTGAGTGAATTGAATCAAACCAAGTTTCATATTCCATCTATACATTATAAATTTATAAGATTTCAACAATAGAATGTGTTCTGACTTCATTTTCTCTTGAAAGTTTACTATCATTTGAACCTCATTAACCTGATGAGGTTTCAAATGTTTCAAAAAATATACTATGTTTTGAGTGAATTGAATCAAACCAAGTTTCATATTCCATCTATACATTATAAATTCATAAGATTTCAACAATAGAATGTGTTCTGACTCTATTTTCTCTTGACAAGTTTACTATCATTTGAACCTCATTAACCTGATGAGGTTTCAAATGTTTCAAAAACTATACTATGTTTTGAGTGAATTGAATCAAACCAAGTTTCATATTCCATCTATACATTATAAATTTATAAGATTTCAACAATAGAATGTGTTCTGACTTCATTTTCTCTTGAAAGTTTACTATCATTTGAACCTCATTAACCTGATGAGGTTTCAAATGTTTCAAAAAATATACTATGTTTTGAGTGAATTGAATCAAACCAAGTTTCATATTCCATCTATACATTATAAATTTATAAGATTTCAACAATAGAATGTGTTCTGACTTCATTTTCTCTTGAAAGTTTACTATCATTTGAACCTCATTAACCTGATGAGGTTTCAAATGTTTCAAAAAATATACTATGTTTTGAGTGAATTGAATCAAACCAAGTTTCATATTCCATCTATACATTATAAATTTATAGGATTTCAACAATAGAATGTGTTCTGACTTCATTTTCTCTTGAAAGTTTACTATCATTTGAACCTCATTAACCTGATGAGGTTTCAAATGTTTCAAAAAATATACTATGTTTTGAGTGAATTGAATCAAACCAAGTTTCATATTCCATCTATACATTATAAATTCATAAGATTTCAACAATAGAATGTGTTCTGACTCTATTTTCTCTTGACAAGATTACTATCATTTGAACCTCATTAACCTGATGAGGTTTCAAATGTTTCAAAAAATATACTATGTTTTGAGTGAATTGAATCAAACCAAGTTTCATATTCCATCTATACATTCTAAATTTATAAGATTTCAACAATAGAATGTGTTCTGACTTCATTTTCTCTTGAAAGTTTACTATCATTTGAACCTCATTAACCTGATGAGGTTTCAAATGTTTCAAAAAATATACTATGTTTTGAGTGAATTGAATCAAACCAAGTTTCATATTCCATCTATACATTATAAATTTATAAGATTTCAACAATAGAATGTGTTCTGAATTCATTTTCTCTTGAAAGTTTACTATCATTTGAACCTCATTAACCTGGTGAGGTTTCAAATGTTTCAAAAAATATACTATGTTTTGAGTGAATTGAATCAAACCAAGTTTCATTTTCCATCTATACATTATAAATTTATAAGATTTCAACAATAGAATGTGTTCTGACTTCATTTTCTCTTGAAAGTTTACTATCATTTGAACCTCATTAACCTGATGAGGTTTCAAATGTTTCAAAAAATATACTATGTTTTGAGTGAATTGAATCAAACCAAGTTTCATATTCCATCTATACATTATAAATTCATAAGATTTCAACAATAGAATGTGTTCTGACTCTATTTTCTCTTGACAAGTTTACTATCATTTGAACCTCATTAACCTGATGAGGTTTCAAATGTTTCAAAAAATATACTATGTTTTGAGTGAACTGAATCAAACCAAGTTTCATATTCCATCTATACATTATAAATTCATAAGATTTCAACCATAGACTGTGTTTTTACTTCATTTGCTCTTGAAAGTTTACTATCATTTGAACCTCATTAACCTGATGAGGTTTCAAATGTTTCAAAAAATATACTATGTTTTGAGTGAATTGAATCAAACCAAGTTTCATATTCCATCTATACATTATAAATTTATAGGATTTCAACAATAGAATGTGTTCTGACTTCATTTTTTCTTGAAAGTTTACTATCATTTGAACCTCATTAACCTGATGAGGTTTCAAATGTTTCAAAAAATATTCTATGTTTTGTGTGAATTGAATCAAACCAAGTTTCATATTCCATCTATACATTATAAATTCATAAGATTTCAACAATAGAATTTGTTCTGACTCTATTTGCTCTTGACAAGTTTAGTATCATTTGAACCTCATTAACCTGATGAGGTTTCAAATGTTTCAAAAAATATACTATTTTTTGAGTGAATTGAATCAAACCAAGTTTCATATTCCATCTATACATTATAAATTCATAAGATTTCAACCATAGACTGTGTTTTTACTTCATTTGCTCTTGAAAGTTTACTATCATTTGAACCTCATTAACCTGATGAGGTTTCAAATGTTTCAAAAACTATACTATGTTTTGAGTGAATTGAATCAAACCAAGTTTCATATTCCATCTATACATTCTACATTTATAAAATTTCAACAATAGAATGTGTTCTGACTTCATTTTCTCTTGAAAGTTTACTATCATTTGAACCTCATTAACCTGATGAGGTTTCAAATGTTTCAAAAAATATACTATGTTTTGAGTGAACTGAATCAAACCAAGTTTCATATTCCATCTATACATTATAAATTCATAAGATTTCAACCATAGACTGTGTTTTTACTTCATTTGCTCTTGAAAGTTTACTATCATTTGAACCTCATTAACCTGATGAGGTTTCAAATGTTACAAAAAATATACTATTTTTTGAGTGAATTGAATCAAACCAAGTTTCATATTCCATCTATACATTATAAATTCATAAGATTTCAACCATAGACTGTGTTTTTACTTCATTTGCTCTTGAAAGTTTACTATCATTTGGACCTCATTAACCTGATGAGGTTTCAAATGTTTCAAAAACTATACTATGTTTTGAGTGAATTGAATCAAACCAAGTTTCATATTCCATCTATACATTCTAAATTTATAAGATTTCAACAATAGAATGTGTTCTGACTTCATTTTCTCTTGAAAGTTTACTATCATTTGAATCTCATTAACCTGATGAGGTTTCAAATGTTTCAAAAAATATACTATGTTTTGAGTGAATTGAATCAAACCAAGTTTCATATTCCATCTATACATTATAAATTTATAAGATTTCAACAATAGAATGTGTTCTGACTTCATTTTCTCTTGAAAGTTTACTATCATTTGAACCTCATTAACCTGATGAGGTTTCAAATGTTTCAAAAAATATACTATGTTTTGAGTGAATTGAATCAAACCAAGTTTCATATTCCATCTATACATTATAAATTCATAAGATTTCAACAATAGAATGTGTTCTGACTCTATTTTCTCTTGACAAGTTTACTATCATTTGAACCTCATTAACCTGATGAGGTTTCAAATGTTTCAAAAAATATACTATGTTTTGAGTGAATTGAATCAAACCAAGTTTCATATTCCATCTATACATTCTAAATTTATAAGATTTCAACAATAGAATGTGTTCTGACTTCATTTTCTCTTGAAAGTTTACTATCATTTGAACCTCATTAACCTGATGAGGTTTCAAATGTTTCAAAAAATATACTATGTTTTGAGTGAATTGAATCAGACCAAGTTTCATTTTCCATCTATACATTATAAATTTATAAGATTTCAACAATAGAATGTGTTCTGACTTCATTTTCTCTTGAAAGTTTACTATCATTTGAACCTCATTAACCTGATGAGGTTTCAAATGTTTCAAAAAATATACTATGTTTTGAGTGAATTGAATCAAACCAAGTTTCATATTCCATCTATACATTATAAATTCATAAGATTTCAACAATAGAATGTGTTCTGACTCTATTTTCTCTTGACAAGTTTACTATCATTTGAACCTCATTAACCTGATGAGGTTTCAAATGTTTCAAAAAATATACTATGTTTTGAGTGAACTGAATCAAACCAAGTTTCATATTCCATCTATACATTATAAATTCATAAGATTTCAACCATAGACTGTGTTTTTACTTCATTTGCTCTTGAAAGTTTACTATCATTTGAACCTCATTAACCTGATGAGGTTTCAAATGTTTCAAAAAATATACTATGTTTTGAGTGAATTGAATCAAACCAAGTTTCATATTCCATCTATACATTATAAATTTATAAGATTTCAACAATAGAATGTGTTCTGACTTCATTTTCTCTTGAAAGTTTACTATCATTTGAACCTCATTAACCTGATGAGGTTTCAAATGTTTCAAAAAATATACTATGTTTTGAGTGAATTGAATCAAACCAAGTTTCATATTCCATCTATACATTATAAATTCATAAGATTTCAACAATAGAATGTGTTCTGACTCTATTTTCTCTTGACAAGTTTACTATCATTTGAACCTCATTAACCTGATGAGGTTTCAAATGTTTCAAAAAATATACTATGTTTTGAGTGAATTGAATCAAACCAAGTTTCATATTCCATCTATACATTCTAAATTTATAAGATTTCAACAATAGAATGTGTTCTGACTTCATTTTCTCTTGAAAGTTTACTATCATTTGAACCTCATTAACCTGATGAGGTTTCAAATGTTTCAAAAAATATACTATGTTTTGAGTGAATTGAATCAAACCAAGTTTCATTTTCCATCTATACATTATAAATTTATAAGATTTCAACAATAGAATGTGTTCTGACTTCATTTTCTCTTGAAAGTTTACTATCATTTGAACCTCATTAACCTGATGAGGTTTCAAATGTTTCAAAAAATATACTATGTTTTGAGTGAATTGAATCAAACCAAGTTTCATATTCCATCTATACATTATAAATTCATAAGATTTCAACAATAGAATGTGTTCTGACTCTATTTTCTCTTGACAAGTTTACTATCATTTGAACCTCATTAACCTGATGAGGTTTCAAATGTTTCAAAAAATATACTATGTTTTGAGTGAATTGAATCAAACCAAGTTTCATGTTCCATCTATACATTATAAATTCATAAGATTTCAACAATAGAATGTGTTCTGACTCTATTTTCTCTTGACAAGTTTACTATCATTTGAACCTCATTAACCTGATGAGGTTTCAAATGTTTCAAAAAATATACTATTTTTTGAGTGAATTGAATCAAACCAAGTTTCATATTCCATCTATACATTATAAATTCATAAGATTTCAACCATAGACTGTGTTTTTACTTCATTTGCTCTTGAAAGTTTACTATCATTTGAACCTCATTAACCTGATGAGGTTTCAAATGTTTCAAAAACTATACTATGTTTTGAGTGAATTGAATCAAACCAAGTTTCATATTCCATCTATACATTCTAAATTTATAAGATTTAAACAATAGAATGTGTTCTGACTTCATTTTCTCTTGAAACTTTACTATCATTTGAACCTCATTAACCTGATGAGGTTTCAAATGTTTCAAAAAATATACTATTTTTCGAGTGAATTGAATCAAACCAAGTTTCATATTGCATCTATACATTATAAATTCATAAGATTTCAACCATAGACTGTGTTTTTACTTCATTTGCTCTTGAAAGTTTACTATCATTTGAACCTCATTAACCTGATGAGGTTTCAAATGTTTCAAAAACTATACTATGTTTTGAGTGAATTGAATCAAACCAAGTTTCATATTCCATCTATACATTCTACATTTATAAGATTTCAACAATAGAATGTGTTCTGACTTCATTTTCTCTTGAAAGTTTACTATCATTTGAACCTCATTAACCTGATGAGGTTTCAAATGTTTCAAAAAATATACTATGTTTTGAGTGAATTGAATCAAACCAAGTTTCATATTCCATCTATACATTATAAATTTATAAGATTTCAACAATAGAATGTGTTCTGACTTCATTTTCTCTTGAAAGTTTACAATCATTTGAACCTCATTAACCTGATGAGGTTTCAAATGTTTCAAAAAATATACTATGTTTTGAGTGAATTGAATCAAACCAAGTTTCATATTCCATGTAGCCACGAATCTCTAAAGCATCGCTACAGGGGAATTTTCCAACTCACATCCAAAGCCCAAAACCCAAGAACCAAAGCAATAATAACCACTGGCTTTAGGCGTAAAATGATGCGGTTTGCTACAATAAAATAAGCTCAAATCAACTTCAAATAGACCAAATATACGCATAAACGAAGCATAATCAAAACGAATAAGAAACTAACGAATAATGCATACACAAGGAATAACGAAGAATACAGAATATGAAGAAATTAATACAATACAACAGGGTCAATTATACTTACAAACTTTATTTCCTCGTAGCTATAAAGGCTCAGCAAAATCCAAAGCAAATGCCACCGCGTGCTGCCAAAGTTTCTTCGTGTCCCGGTCTTCTATCATGTTCACCTTCACTGTCTCTAGAAGCCCCGAAAGCAAGGCGCGCTTCGCTTTTATAGCTACGAGCATCGAACCGAGGCTTACAACTATGCTACGTGTCACTATATTACTGAACCAAATGAACAAAACAACTATACGACGTAAACAACTTAACAGATGAAAAACAACCAAATTTAATACACAGGGGAGAACAGGTCCCGTGTCCCTAGAGTACATTTGTGCGTCACATCCGGCCCCAAACAGTGGACCAGACGGTAACTGTTTCCTTCTCTTGATCTCAAGCACAAATATCCTTCTCATCTATCTTCTCTATCTTCCGCTGCCTCAAGAAGGCATAGCTTGTCTATAGGTCGCAAAAGTTCTGATTTGCTTGTCTTCACCTTCACAGAACGAACCAGACCGTCTCTTCCCTTTGTCACCTCAGTCACTCTTCCCAAAGGCCAAGAACCTCTAGGTAATGATTCATCCATCACCAAAACAATGTCATCGACGGCTAAGTTTCGCTTGACAGTTTGCCATTTTTGTCTCATCTGCAATATAGGTAAGTACTCTCTCGTCCATCCTCTCCAAAAAATGTCAGCAAGATATTGCACTTGTCTCCATCTTCTTCTTGAATAGCTATCAGATTTCACGAAAATGCCAGGTGAAAAACATTCATTTGATTTCAGAAGCAAAAGATGGTTTGGTGTCAGGGCATTGGCATCTTTTGGGTCATCGGACACTTTAGTTAATGGTCTTCCATTGATGATCGACTCAATCTCGCAGAAGAGGGTCTGAAGTCCTTCGTCATCCAGCAGCTGCTCTCGAAGAAGTGCCTGCATTATCTTTCTTGTTGATCTGATGATTCGTTCCCATACTCCACCCATATGAGAAGCTTTTGGAGGGTTTGGAATCCATTTGATTTCCTGCTGCAGAAAGTGCTGATGTAGTTTGTCTTTATTCCATTGATCTATTGCTTCCTTGAGTTCACGATTGCCACCAACAAAGTTTGTTCCATTGTCAGATCTCATTTCTTGTGGTCTACCTCTTCTTGACATGAAGCGTCTTAATGCATGAATGAAGGAATCTGTATCCATACCATGAATTACTTCGATATGCACAGCACGAACTGCCAAACATGTGAAAAATACACCATACCTTTTTTCTTGACAACGTCTTCTCTTCACCGTGAACGGTCCAAAACAGTCGTATCCAACATACGTAAACGGAGGCATACCAGGATTGACTCGATCTGATGGTATATCTGCCATCTTTTGCAGGCCAGGCTTCTGTTCTGGGTCAGAGCCATCATGTATGATTGTCAGCCTGTTTGCAACGAATGCCTGGAATCTTCTGTTTTCATTGTAAATGTACCTCAAAACTGCTTGGCTATCAGTCCAAAAGAATGATTTGTTGATTTCGCAGTCGAGCTCCTTTCTGATCATTTGGTCCAATTTCACTGCCACTGTAGCTGCTGATAACTCAAGACGTGGAATTTTCATATACTTCGAAGGGGATAGTCGTGACTTTCCAGTTACGAATGCACAGTGAACCGCGCCTTTGTTGTTAGTCATTCTGATGTATGAGACTGCTCCATAACCTGCTTCAGAAGCATCTGAGAAATGGTGTAGCTCTGTCATGTTTGGTTCACCAAATGTTTCTGGCTTGAAGCATCTGTCAACAGATAATTCTTGAAGTGTTTGTAGTTCTGCAAGCCATTGCTTCCAACATTGAAGTTCTTCTTCTGGGGCAGGATCATCCCATGCAAGCTTCTTCCGACATAACTGATGTAGAATCATCTTTGCTCGAAGGATAAACGGTGAGACAAATCCAAGGGGGTCATACACTGATGATACGATGCTCAATATACCTCGTCTTGTGTCTGGTTTGTCCTTGAAACCAATGTTGTATTGAAATTTATCTTTTTCTGTATTCCATTGGAGACCCAAGGCTCTTTCAGTTGGGAGCGTGTCCTTTTCAAAATCTACATTCTTCAGTTCCTTTGATAACTCAGAGTCTGGAATGACCTCCAATACCTCTCGCTTGTTACTTGTCCACTTCGTCAGATGGAATCCTCCATGAGATAGCAGCTCAGTAACTTCTTTGTACATTTTGATTGCAGATTGTGTATCCTTGACTGACTTCAACAGGTCATCCACGTAGAAATTTCTGCGCACAGTTTCAGTGACTTCAAAGGCATATCGGTCTGCATTGTCGACAGCTGTCTTCCTCAGAGCATAGCTTGCACAGCATGGTGACCATACACCACCAAACAAATGTACGAGCATCTGATACTCTTCTGGATCTTTGCTTAAATCACCATGGGGAAACCAAAGGAAGCGCAATGCATCAACATCATTTGGGTGAACACGTACCTGATGGAACATGGATTCAACATCTGCCATCAGTGCCACTGATTCTTGACGGAATCGGAGTAAAACGCCAACAAGTGAATTCGTGAAGTCAGGGCCTTGCAGTACATTGTCATGCAGTGATTTCCCACGGTATGTTGCTGCACAGTCGAAAACTATTCTGACTTTCTCGGGCTTCTTCGGATTGAGCACATTGTGATGTGGTAGATACCAAACCGCTCCACCATTTCTACTGATCTGATCTTGAGGAACCTTTCTTGCGTGGTCTTTCACCATGAGATCATCAATAAAGTTGGTATACTTCTCACAGAGGCCAACATCCCTTGACAACTTCCTCTTCAGGTGTTTCAGTCTGTGTTCCGCCACTGATTTGTTGTTTGGCAGACATGGTTGGATGTCTCTCCACGGTATAGCAAGTTGATAATGCCCATCAATAAGTTTGGCTGTGTCATCGAGTACTGCTAGTGCCTTCTTATCTTCCATCGACATCGCTTTGCAGTTGTTGTCAGCCGTTGATTCACAAAAGTCACGATTGATGTACTGCTTGAATTGTTTCTCTAACGTGTCATCATTTTCGCAGGAAGAAATGAGATAGCATTGCTTACGGTTTTTACCATATCTCCAAAGTGGTCCATTAAGCGTCCAACCGAATTTCGTCTTCACTGCATAAGGTCCACCATTTTGTGCTCTTCTAATCTCTTCTGGTTGCAACGCCTCTGGCACATCCACACCAATAAGGAGACCAACATCTTGATTCGCAAGTGCCCTTGGGACTGTTACACCATGCAGGTAGGGCCAATTGTCTACATCATCTTGCTTTGTGATTGACTCCAATGACACATTCAGTTTCTTCACAGAGAAGGCATTTGGGACTTCAATCATGACATTCTCGTCCAGATCCATGACATCCAAGTTGACCATGACACATTCATGTTGCTCTTCATTGTTAACTGTAGCCAAAGACATTTTGCATCGTGTTCCAGAGATTCCAAGCTTCTTCAAGATGTCCTCTGTGCAGAATGAAGCAGTTGAGCCTGTATCTAGCATAGCATATGTACATATCACCTTGCTCTGTCCATTTCCTTTGATCTTTACTGGCACAATTGTCAATCCTTTGCTATATCCGGCCCCAGTGTGCATATTCGATCCAACAAACTGACTTTGATTTGTTCTTCTGGACTGCTGCTGATCTGTAGCTGCTCCAGATATTGTTGTCTCTCGACGTTTCTTCTCGAAAGCCATAACTGCTTCATGTAACGATGTCATGTGTTTTCTTCTCAAAGGACAACCAGGCACTTTGCATTCGTTTCGACGCTTGCAGCCAGCTGAGAAGTGACTCGAAGACAAACAGTTGTCACACAGTTTGCGAGAACGAATTAATTGGAGTTGTTCCACGCCAGTTTTGCCTTTGAAATCTTCACATACTTCTAGTTTATGCTTGCCTTCACAAAGATAGCATCTTGCATTGCCTCCATTGTCATTTGGTTTCTGGTCAGCATTTGTCTGGATGTTGAAGTTCACGTGCCTGCTGTGGCTTGACTTATCAGCAACATGTCCAGGTCGTCTCATGCGTTTGTCCCTTGTTGCCTGCTTACTGCCATCCCTTTCCATGAGTGCACCAAATACAGGGTCGTTCTTTTCAACAGCTACCATTCTCACCAATTTGCTAACATCTTCGATGTTTGGGTTATGTCCACGCTCTCGGAATTCATAAACCCTTGATTGCCAGCGAGATTTGACAAAGCCAGGACATCTCTCCAGAATCTTCACTAAGCAGTCTTCATTGTTGACTTGATTCAGTCTCCCTGTTGCCTTGAGGGTAAGTTCACAATTGTGTAAATCATCTGCCAGATCAATCAATGCTTCTCGATCACCAGGTTTTATCATTGGTCCATTCGTCACTTTGCATATCCAAGAATTAGTCACTTTGTACACATTTCCAAATCTTTCTGCCAGCAACTTCTTGGCCTCCTTGTATCCTTCTGATGGGCTCAGCAAAATGCAATTTTCTATCACCTTCTTTGCCTTTCCAGTACAGTATTGAATGAGAAGTTGAAGCTGCCTGCTAGAATCACAAAGATCTTTTTCCACATTATTTTCAAAGGATTTTATGAAAGAGAAATATTTTAAAGGATCACCATCAAATGTCATCAGTTCAGATTTTGGTAGCAATGTTGCAGCAGCTAATTTACGCATAGTTTCAAGATATTCAATACCTGAGTCATTTATTTCATTTTGCATGGAGATGCTTTCTTCTGGGGAAACATTCATGTCATGGTGCTGCAGTGATTCTTGTTGCATGCAAGGAAATGGTAACTGTGAAGGAGCACCAAAATCATGATCTTGTTCACCACTGCGCGACACACCAGGCATGGGCAACTGTGGAGGAGCGGACTGGACACGGGGATTCAATGGCTCACCAAAGGACTGACTCACTGACAACTGAGGAGGAGCACCAATCACATGACCTTGAACGCCACTGCGTGAGATGACACTGTGCGACACACCAGGCATTGGCAACTGTGGAGGAGCGGAGTGTACATGGGGATTCACTGGCTCACCAAAGGACTGACTCACTGACAACTGAGGAGGAGCACCAATCACATGACCTTGAACGCCACTGCGTGAGATGACACTGCGCGACACACCAGGCATCTGCAACTGTGGAGGAGCGGACTGGACATGGGGATTCACTGGCTCACCAAAGGACTGACTCACTGACAACTGAGGAGGAGCACCAATCACATGACCTTGAACGCCACTGCGTGAGATGACACTGCGCGACACACCAGGCATCTGCAACTGTGGAGGAGCGGACTGGACATGGGGATTCACTGGCTCACCAAAGGACTGACTCACTGACAACTGAGGAGGAGCACCAATCACATGACCTTGAACGCCACTGCGTGAGATGACACTGCGCGACACACCAGGCATCTGCAACTGTGGAGGAGCGGACTGGACATGGGGATTCACTGGCTCACCAAAGGACTGACTCACTGACAACTGAGGAGGAGCACCAATCACATGACCTTGAATGCCACTGCGTGAGATGACACTGCGCGACACACCAGGCATCTGCAACTGTGGAGGAGCGGACTGGACATGGGGATTCACTGGCTCACCAAAGGACTGACTCACTGACAACTGAGGAGGAGCACCAATCACATGACCTTGAATGCCACTGCGTGAGATGACACTGCGCGACACACCAGGCATCTGCAACTGTGGAGGAGCGGACTGGACATGGGGATTCACTGGCTCACCAAAGGACTGACTCACTGACAACTGAGGAGGAGCACCAATCACATGACCTTGAACGCCACTGCGTGAGATGACACTGCGCGACACACCAGGCATCTGCAACTGTGGAGGAGCGGACTGGACATGGGGATTCACTGGCTCACCAAAGGACTGACTCACTGACAACTGAGGAGGAGCACCAATCACATGACCTTGAATGCCACTGCGTGAGATGACACTGCGCGACACACCAGGCATCTGCAACTGTGGAGGAGCGGACTGGACATGGGGGTTCACTTGTCCACGTCCAACATACGGAGTTGCAGACTGAGCATGTGATATCACGGTCTCAAAATCATTGCAAACTTCATCCTCTGCTTCAAGTTTCCTCAACTGTATCTCCATTTCCAAATCCTCTCTTTGTTGTTGCAACTGTATCTCTCGATTTGCAAGTGACTGTTTCATCTTCAAAAATGATGCCTCTGCCATCAACGATGCCCTTCTTGTAGCATTTGTCAATCGTGTTTCCTGTAGAAGTCGCTCACTGGAACGCATCGATGATCTAGAAGACTTACAAGAATCATTAGTAGAATGAATTTGGCTTACCGAGTCTTCAGGGGTAATATCATGCTCTCTGTCTGCTTGACCAGGCTGCTGAATTTGCTCAAAACGTAGGGCTATACGGTCTTTCATCGCCAGAAATCTCACTTCGGCTTCGTGAAAATATGCACGGCTTTCATCCAAATCGTCTTCTTCGACAAGAGAATCGCAATAGAGCTCACATGCACGACAGAATTCGTCAAAGGCTGTTTTCAAGTTGATTTCACTCGTGATCACTTCAGAGAGGGACGATTCGGCCAGCATGGTTTCTGCCACTCGGTTCAGTGCTCTCGTAAACCCACGCTTCGCATTTGCTCTCGTCTGTTTCAGCCTTCTTCGTTCTTCGGCATCTATTCGTCTTCTGTTACGGGACTCTGAATCTGACATCACCAAATACTCATCTGATATTCCAAAGTTTTCTTGCTCATCCATCATGAAAGTTTCAAACTGATGTAGCCACGAATCTCTAAAGCATCGCTACAGGGGAATTTTCCAACTCACATCCAAAGCCCAAAACCCAAGAACCAAAGCAATAATAACCACTGGCTTTAGGCTTAAAATGATGCGGTTTGCTACAATAAAATAAACTCAAATCAACTTCAAATAGACCAAATATACGCATAAACGAAGCATAATCAAAACGAATAAGAAACTAACGAATAATGCATACACAAGGAATAACGAAGAATACAGAATATGAAGAAATTAATACAATACAACAGGGTCAATTATACTTACAAACTTTATTTCCTCGTAGCTATAAAGGCTCAGCAAAATCCAAAGCAAATGCCACCGCGTGCTGCCAAAGTTTCTTCGTGTCCCGGTCTTCTATCATGTTCACCTTCACTGTCTCTAGAAGCCCCGAAAGCAAGGCGCGCTTCGCTTTTATAGCTACGAGCATCGAACCGAGGCTTACAACTATGCTACGTGTCACTATATTACTGAACCAAATGAACAAAACAACTATACGACGTAAACAACTTAACAGATGAAAAACAACCAAATTTAATACACAGGGGACAACAGGTCCCGTGTCCCTAGAGTACATTTGTGCGTCACACTGTGTTCTGGCTTCATTTTCTCTTGACAAGTTTACTATCATTTGAACCTCATTAACCTGATGAGGTTTCAAATGTTTCAAAAAATATACTATGTTTTGAGTGAATTGAATCAAACCAAGTTTCATATTCCATCTATACATTATAAATTTATAAGATTTCAACAATAGAATGTGTTCTGACTTCATTTTCTCTTGAAAGTTTACTATCATTTGAACCTCATTAACCTGATGAGGTTTCAAATGTTTCAAAAATATACTATTTTTCGAGTGAATTGAATCAAACCAAGTTTCATATTCCATCTATACATTATAAATTCATAAGATTTCAACAATAGAATGTGTTCTGACTCTATTTTCTCTTGACAAGTTTACTATCATTTGAACCTCATTAACCTGATGAGGTTTCAAATGTTTCAAAAACTATACTATGTTTTGAGTGAATTGAATCAAACCAAGTTTCATATTCCATCTATACATTCTAAATTTATATGATTTCAACAATAGAATGTGTTCTGACTTCATTTTCTCTTGAAAGTTTACTATCATTTGAACCTCATTAACCTGATGAGGTTTCAAATGTTTCAAAAAATATACTATGTTTTGAGTGAATTGAATCAAACCAAGTTTCATATTCCATCTATACATTATAAATTCATAAGATTTCAACAATAGAATGTGTTCTGACTCTATTTTCTCTTGACAAGTTTACTATCATTTGAACCTCATTAACCTGATGAGGTTTCAAATGTTTCAAAAAATATATTATGTTTTGAGTGAATTGAATCAAACCAAGTTTCATATTCCATCTATACATTATAAATTCATAAGATTTCAACAATAGAATGTGTTCTGACTCTATTTTCTCTTGACAAGTTTACTATCATTTGAACCTCATTAACCTGATGAGGTTTCAAATGTTTCAAAAAATATACTATTTTTTGAGTGAATTGAATCAAACCAAGTTTCATATTCCATCTATACATTATAAATTCATAAGATTTCAACCATAGACTGTGTTTTTACTTCATTTGCTCTTGAAAGTTTACTATCATTTGAACCTCATTAACCTGATGAGGTTTTAAATGTTTCAAAAACTATTCTATGTTTTGAGTGAATTGAATCAAACCAAGTTTCATATTCCATCTATACATTCTAAATTTATAAGATTTAAACAATAGAATGTGTTCTGACTTCATTTTCTCTTGAAACTTTACTATCATTTGAACCTCATTAACCTGATGAGGTTTCAAATGTTTCAAAAAATATACTATTTTTCGAGTGAATTGAATCAAACCAAGTTTCATATTGCATCTATACATTATAAATTCATAAGATTTCAACCATAGACTGTGTTTTTACTTCATTTGCTCTTGAAAGTTTACTATCATTTGAACCTCATTAACCTGATGAGGTTTCAAATGTTTCAAAAACTATACTATGTTTTGAGTGAATTGAATCAAACCAAGTTTCATATTCCATCTATACATTCTACATTTATAAGATTTCAACAATAGAATGTGTTCTGACTTCATTTTCTCTTGAAAGTTTACTATCATTTGAACCTCATTAACCTGATGAGGTTTCAAATGTTTCAAAAAATATACTATGTTTTGAGTGAATTGAATCAAACCAAGTTTCATATTCCATCTATACATTATAAATTTATAAGATTTCAACAATAGAATGTGTTCTGACTTCATTTTCTCTTGAAAGTTTACTATCATTTGAACCTCATTAACCTGATGAGGTTTCAAATGTTTCAAAAAATATACTATGTTTTGAGTGAATTGAATCAAACCAAGTTTCATATTCCATCTATACATTATAAATTCATAAGATTTCAACAATAGAATGTGTTCTGACTCTATTTTCTCTTGACAAGTTTACTATCATTTGAACCTCATTAACCTGATGAGGTTTCAAATGTTTCAAAAACTATACTATGTTTTGAGTGAATTGAATCAAACCAAGTTTCATATTCCATCTATACATTATAAATTTATAAGATTTCAACAATAGAATGTGTTCTGACTTCATTTTCTCTTGAAAGTTTACTATCATTTGAACCTCATTAACCTGATGAGGTTTCAAATGTTTCAAAAAATATACTATGTTTTGAGTGAATTGAATCAAACCAAGTTTCATATTCCATCTATACATTATAAATTTATAAGATTTCAACAATAGAATGTGTTCTGACTTCATTTTCTCTTGAAAGTTTACTATCATTTGAACCTCATTAACCTGATGAGGTTTCAAATGTTTCAAAAATATACTATTTTTCGAGTGAA
This sequence comes from Aurelia coerulea, assembly GCA_039566865.1. Taxonomy (NCBI): domain Eukaryota; kingdom Metazoa; phylum Cnidaria; class Scyphozoa; order Semaeostomeae; family Ulmaridae; genus Aurelia; species Aurelia coerulea. Next base: position 24,910,064 of record CM076948.1, on the reverse strand, counting down.
TTGAATCAAACCAAGTTTCATATTCCATCTATACATTATAAATTCATAAGATTTCAACAATAGAATGTGTTCTGACTCTATTTTCTCTTGACAAGTTTACTATCATTTGAACCTCATTAACCTGATGAGGTTTCAAATGTTTCAAAAACTATACTATGTTTTGAGTGAATTGAATCAAACCAAGTTTCATATTCCATCTATACATTCTAAATTTATAAGATTTCAACAATAGAATGTGTTCTGACTTCATTTTCTCTTGAAAGTTTACTATCATTTGAACCTCATTAACCTGATGAGGTTTCAAATGTTTCAAAAAATATACTATGTTTTGAGTGAATTGAATCAAACCAAGTTTCATATTCCATCTATACATTATAAATTTATAAGATTTCAACAATAGAATGTGTTCTGACTTCATTTTCTCTTGAAAGTTTACTATCATTTGAACCTCATTAACCTGATGAGGTTTCAAATGTTTCAAAAAATATACTATGTTTTGAGTGAATTGAATCAAACCAAGTTTCATATTCCATCTATACATTATAAATTTATAAGATTTCAACAATAGAATGTGTTCTGACTTCATTTTCTCTTGAAAGTTTACTATCATTTGAACCTCATTAACCTGATGAGGTTTCAAATGTTTCAAAAAATATACTATGTTTTGAGTGAATTGAATCAAACCAAGTTTCATATTCCATCTATACATTATAAATTTATAAGATTTCATCAATAGAATGTGTTCTGACTTCATTTTCTCTTGAAAGTTTACTATCATTTGAACCTCATTAACCTGATGAGGTTTCAAATGTTTCAAAAATATACTATTTTTCGAGTGAATTGAATCAAACCAAGTTTCATATTCCATCTATACATTATAAATTCATAAGATTTCAACAATAGAATGTGTTCTGACTCTATTTTCTCTTGACAAGTTTACTATCATTTGAACCTCATTAACCTGATGAGGTTTCAAATGTTTCAAAAACTATACTATGTTTGAGTGAATTGAATCAAACCAAGTTTCATATTCCATCTATACATTCTAAATTTATAAGATTTCAACAATAGAATGTGTTCTGACTTCATTTTCTCTTGAAAGTTTACTATCATTTGAACCTCATTAACCTGATGAGGTTTCAAATGTTTCAAAAAATATACTATGTTTTGAGTGAATTGAATCAAACCAAGTTTCATATTCCATCTATACATTATAAATTCATAAGATTTCAACAATAGAATGTGTTCTGACTCTATTTTCTCTTGACAAGTTTACTATCATTTGAACCTCATTAACCTGATGAGGTTTCAAATGTTTCAAAAAATATACTATGTTTTGAGTGAATTGAATCAAACCAAGTTTCATATTCCATCTATACATTATAAATTCATAAGATTTCAACCATAGACTGTGTTTTTACTTCATTTGCTCTTGAAAGTTTACTATCATTTGAACCTCATTAACCTGATGAGGTTTCAAATGTTTCAAAAAATATACTATGTTTTGAGTGAATTGAATCAAACCAAGTTTCATATTCCATCTATACATTATAAATTCATAAGATTTCAACAATAGAATGTGTTCTGACTCTATTTTCTCTTGACAAGTTTACTATCATTTGAACCTCATTAACCTGATGAGGTTTCAAATGTTTCAAAAACTATACTATGTTTTGAGTGAATTGAATCAAACCAAGTTTCATATTCCATCTATACATTATAAATTTATAAGATTTCAACAATAGAATGTGTTCTGACTTCATTTTCTCTTGAAAGTTTACTATCATTTGAACCTCATTAACCTGATGAGGTTTCAAATGTTTCAAAAAATATACTATGTTTTGAGTGAATTGAATCAAACCAAGTTTCATATTCCATCTACCGGGTGAGTCAGAAAAAACGTGGGGTGTTTGGTGGATCGTGACGTCGAGTTCAGCCACCCGATCGTAGCGAACAAAATTTTTCTTGCAACCAGAGGTCCAACTTAGATCATAAACCTTTCCCCATCGAAATCGGTCACTTGATGTATTAATCAGAAAATATTTTCTTCGTAAGACGTTGTATGGGAGTTTTGCAAACTTATGAAATCTTTGACAGAGCCCCTTCAGCATTTTACCCTTGCCAAAGCTGCAGGTACACGTTGTATTATCAGGGGAGAAATAAATAGTTTTGTCATGAAACATCGCGGTGATCCCGTTGAAAGAAATCTCTTTACAACACAAAGAAGCATGCGTTTTTGCTGTCTCTCAAACGTATTCTCTTTGCAGGACAAGTTATGACGTGACAAGGCATCCCAGGGGAGAAAACACTATTTCCGAACTGTTTCATGCTCCCCAGATAATACTACTTGTACCTGCAGCTTTGGCAAGGATAAAATGTTGAAGGGGCTTGGTTAAATGTTTCCTCAATTTGCAAGACTCCAATACAACGTTTTAGGAAGAAAATCTTTTTTAAATAATGAACCACATGACCGATTTCGATGGGGAAAAGTTTATGATCTAAGTCAGATTTATAGCTGCAAGGAATAATTTAGTTCACAACGATCGGGTGGCTAAACGCGACGCCACAGTCCGCCAAACACCCCACGTTTTTTCTGACTCACCCGGTATAAATTATAAATTCATAAGATTTCAACAATAGAATGTGTTCTGACTCTATTTTCTCTTGACAAGTTTACTATCATTTGAACCTCATTAACCTGATGAGGTTTCAAATGTTTCAAAAAATATACTATTTTTTGAGTGAATTGAATCAAACCAAGTTTCATATTCCATCTATACATTATAAATTCATAAGATTTCAACCATAGACTGTGTTTTTACTTCATTTGCTCTTGAAAGTTTACTATCATTTGAACCTCATTAACCTGATGAGGTTTCAAATGTTTCAAAAACTATACTATGTTTTGAGTGAATTGAATCAAACCAAGTTTCATATTCCATCTATACATTCTAAATTTATAAGATTTCAACAATAGAATGTGTTCTGACTTCATTTTCTCTTGAAACTTTACTATCATTTGAACCTCATTAACCTGATGAGGTTTCAAATGTTTCAAAAAATATACTATTTTTCGAGTGAATTGAATCAAACCAAGTTTCATATTCCATCTATACATTATAAATTCATAAGATTTCAACCATAGACTGTGTTTTTACTTCATTTGCTCTTGAAAGTTTACTATCATTTGAACCTCATTAACCTGATGAGGTTTCAAATGTTTCAAAAACTATACTATGTTTTGAGTGAATTGAATCAAACCAAGTTTCATATTCCATCTATACATTCTACATTTATAAGATTTCAACAATAGAATGTGTTCTGACTTCATTTTCTCTTGAAAGTTTACTATCATTTGAACCTCATTAACCTGATGAGGTTTCAAATGTTTCAAAAAATATACTATGTTTTGAGTGAATTGAATCAAACCAAGTTTCATATTCCATCTATACATTATAAATTTATAAGATTTCAACAATAGAATGTGTTCTGACTTCATTTTCTCTTGAAAGTTTACTATCATTTGAACCTCATTAACCTGATGAGGTTTCAAATGTTTCAAAAAATATACTATGTTTTGAGTGAATTGAATCAAACCAAGTTTCATATTCCATCTATACATTATAAATTCATAAGATTTCAACAATAGAATGTGTTCTGACTCTATTTTCTCTTGACAAGTTTACTATCATTTGAACCTCATTAACCTGATGAGGTTTCAAATGTTTCAAAAACTATACTATGTTTTGAGTGAATTGAATCAAACCAAGTTTCATATTCCATCTATACATTATAAATTTATAAGATTTCAACAATAGAATGTGTTCTGACTTCATTTTCTCTTGAAAGTTTACTATCATTTGAACCTCATTAACCTGATGAGGTTTCAAATGTTTCAAAAAATATACTATGTTTTGAGTGAATTGAATCAAACCAAGTTTCATATTCCATCTATACATTATAAATTTATAAGATTTCAACAATAGAATGTGTTCTGACTTCATTTTCTCTTGAAAGTTTACTATCATTTGAACCTCATTAACCTGATGAGGTTTCAAATGTTTCAAAAAATATACTATGTTTTGAGTGAATTGAATCAAACCAAGTTTCATATTCCATCTACCGGGTGAGTCAGAAAAAACGTGGGGTGTTTGGTGGATCGTGACGTCGAGTTCAGCCACCCGATCGTAGCGAACAAAATTTTTCTTGCAACCAGAGGTCCAACTTAGATCATAAACCTTTCCCCATCGAAATCGGTCACTTGATGTATTAATCAGAAAATATTTTCTTCGTAAGACGTTGTATGGGAGTTTTGCAAACTTATGAAATCTTTGACAGAGCCCCTTCAGCATTTTACCCTTGCCAAAGCTGCAGGTACACGTTGTATTATCAGGGGAGAAATAAATAGTTTTGTCATGAAACATCGCGGTGATCCCGTTGAAAGAAATCTCTTTACAACACAAAGAAGCATGCGTTTTTGCTGTCTCTCAAACGTATTCTCTTTGCAGGACAAGTTATGACGTGACAAGGCATCCCAGGGGAGAAAACACTATTTCCGAACTGTTTCATGCTCCCCAGATAATACTACTTGTACCTGCAGCTTTGGCAAGGATAAAATGTTGAAGGGGCTTGGTTAAATGTTTCCTCAATTTGCAAGACTCCAATACAACGTTTTAGGAAGAAAATCTTTTTTAAATAATGAACCACATGACCGATTTCGATGGGGAAAAGTTTATGATCTAAGTCAGATTTATAGCTGCAAGGAATAATTTAGTTCACAACGATCGGGTGGCTAAACGCGACGCCACAGTCCGCCAAACACCCCACGTTTTTTCTGACTCACCCGGTATAAATTATAAATTCATAAGATTTCAACAATAGAATGTGTTCTGACTCTATTTTCTCTTGACAAGTTTACTATCATTTGAACCTCATTAACCTGATGAGGTTTCAAATGTTTCAAAAAATATACTATTTTTTGAGTGAATTGAATCAAACCAAGTTTCATATTCCATCTATACATTATAAATTCATAAGATTTCAACCATAGACTGTGTTTTTACTTCATTTGCTCTTGAAAGTTTACTATCATTTGAACCTCATTAACCTGATGAGGTTTCAAATGTTTCAAAAACTATACTATGTTTTGAGTGAATTGAATCAAACCAAGTTTCATATTCCATCTATACATTCTAAATTTATAAGATTTAAACAATAGAATGTGTTCTGACTTCATTTTCTCTTGAAACTTTACTATCATTTGAACCTCATTAACCTGATGAGGTTTCAAATGTTTCAAAAAATATACTATTTTTCGAGTGAATTGAATCAAACCAAGTTTCATATTCCATCTATACATTATAAATTCATAAGATTTCAACCATAGACTGTGTTTTTACTTCATTTGCTCTTGAAAGTTTACTATCATTTGAACCTCATTAACCTGATGAGGTTTCAAATGTTTCAAAAACTATACTATGTTTTGAGTGAATTGAATCAAACCAAGTTTCATATTCCATCTATACATTCTACATTTATAAGATTTCAACAATAGAATGTGTTCTGACTTCATTTTCTCTTGAAAGTTTACTATCATTTGAACCTCATTAACCTGATGAGGTTTCAAATGTTTCAAAAAATATACTATGTTTTGAGTGAATTGAATCAAACCAAGTTTCATATTCCATCTATACATTATAAATTTATAAGATTTCAACAATAGAATGTGTTCTGACTTCATTTTCTCTTGAAAGTTTACTATCATTTGAACCTCATTAACCTGATGAGGTTTCAAATGTTTCAAAAAATATACTATGTTTTGAGTGAATTGAATCAAACCAAGTTTCATATTCCATCTATACATTATAAATTCATAAGATTTCAACAATAGAATGTGTTCTGACTCTATTTTCTCTTGACAAGTTTACTATCATTTGAACCTCATTAACCTGATGAGGTTTCAAATGTTTCAAAAACTATACTATGTTTTGAGTGAATTGAATCAAACCAAGTTTCATATTCCATCTATACATTATAAATTTATAAGATTTCAACAATAGAATGTGTTCTGACTTCATTTTCTCTTGAAAGTTTACTATCATTTGAACCTCATTAACCTGATGAGGTTTCAAATGTTTCAAAAAATATACTATGTTTTGAGTGAATTGAATCAAACCAAGTTTCATATTCCATCTATACATTATAAATTTATAAGATTTCAACAATAGAATGTGTTCTGACTTCATTTTCTCTTGAAAGTTTACTATCATTTGAACCTCATTAACCTGATGAGGTTTCAAATGTTTCAAAAAATATACTATTTTTCGAGTGAATTGAATCAAACCAAGTTTCATATTCCATCTATACATTATAAATTCATAAGATTTCAACCATAGACTGTGTTTTTACTTCATTTGCTCTTGAAAGTTTACTATCATTTGAACCTCATTAACCTGATGAGGTTTCAAATGTTTCAAAAACTATACTATGTTTTGAGTGAATTGAATCAAACCAAGTTTCATATTCCATCTATACATTCTACATTTATAAGATTTCAACAATAGAATGTGTTCTGACTTCATTTTCTCTTGAAAGTTTACTATCATTTGAACCTCATTAACCTGATGAGGTTTCAAATGTTTCAAAAAATATACTATGTTTTGAGTGAATTGAATCAAACCAAGTTTCATATTCCATCTATACATTATAAATTTATAAGATTTCAACAATAGAATGTGTTCTGACTTCATTTTCTCTTGAAAGTTTACTATCATTTGAACCTCATTAACCTGATGAGGTTTCAAATGTTTCAAAAAATATACTATGTTTTGAGTGAATTGAATCAAACCAAGTTTCATATTCCATCTATACATTATAAATTCATAAGATTTCAACAATAGAATGTGTTCTGACTCTATTTTCTCTTGACAAGTTTACTATCATTTGAACCTCATTAACCTGATGAGGTTTCAAATGTTTCAAAAACTATACTATGTTTTGAGTGAATTGAATCAAACCAAGTTTCATATTCCATATATACATTATAAATTAATAAGATTTCAACAATAGAATGTGTTCTGACTTCATTTTCTCTTGAAATTTTACTATAATTTGAACCTCATTAACCTGATGAGGTTTCAAATGTTTCAAAAAATATACTATGTTTTGAGTGAATTGAATCAAACCAAGTTTCATATTCCATCTATACATTATAAATTTATAAGATTTCAACAATAGAATGTGTTCTGACTTCATTTTCTCTTGAAAGTTTACTATCATTTGAACCTCATTAACCTGATGAGGTTTCAAATGTTTCAAAAAATATACTATTTTTCGAGTGAATTGAATCAAACCAAGTTTCATATTCCATCTATACATTATAAATTCATAAGATTTCAACAATAGAATGTGTTCTGACTCTATTTTCTCTTGACAAGTTTACTATCATTTGAACCTCATTAACCTGATGAGGTTTCAAATGTTTCAAAAACTATACTATGTTTTGAGTGAATTGAATCAAACCAAGTTTCATATTCCATCTATACATTCTAAATTTATAAGATTTCAACAATAGAATGTGTTCTGACTTCATTTTCTCTTGAAAGTTTACTATCATTTGAACCTCATTAACCTGATGAGGTTTCAAATGTTTCAAAAAATATACTATGTTTTGAGTGAATTGAATCAAACCAAGTTTCATATTCCATCTATACATTATAAATTTATAAGATTTCAACAATAGAATGTGTTCTGACTTCATTTTCTCTTGAAAGTTTACTATCATTTGAACCTCATTAACCTGATGAGGTTTCAAATGTTTCAAAAAATATACTATTTTTCAAATGAATTGAATCAAACCAAGTTTCATATTCCATCTATACATTATAAATTCATAAGATTTCAACAATAGAATGTGTTCTGACTTCATTTTCTCTTGACAAGTTTACTATCATTTGAACCTCATTAACCTGATGAGGTTTCAAATGTTTCAAAAAATATACTATGTTTTGAGTGAATTGAATCAAACCAAGTTTCATATTCCATCTATACATTATATATTCATAAGATTTCAACAATAGAATGTGTTCTGACTTCATTTTCTCTTGAAAGTTTACTATCATTTGAACCTCATTAACCTGATGAGGTTTCAAATGTTTCAAAAAATATACTATGTTTTGAGTGAATTGAATCAAACCAAGTTTCATATTCCATCTATACATTATAAATTTATAAGATTTAAACAATAGAATGTGTTCTGACTTCATTTTCTCTTGAAAGTTTACTATCATTTGAACCTCATTAACCTGATGAGGTTTCAAATGTTTCAAAAAATATACTATGTTTTGAGTGAATTGAATCAAACCAAGTTTCATATTCCATCTATACATTATAAATTCATAAGATTTCAACAATAGAATGTGTTCTGACTCTATTTTCTCTTGACAAGTTTACTATCATTTGAACCTCATTAACCTGATGAGGTTTCAAATGTTTCAAAAACTATACTATGTTTTGAGTGAATTGAATCAAACCAAGTTTCATATTCCATCTATACATTCTAAATTTATAAGATTTCAACAATAGAATGTGTTATGACTTCATTTTCTCTTGAAAGTTTACTATCATTTGAACCTCATTAACCTGATGAGGTTTCAAATGTTTCAAAAAATATACTATGTTTTGAGTGAATTGAATCAAACCAAGTTTCATATTCCATCTATACATTATAAATTTATAAGATTTCAACAATAGAATGTGTTCTGACTTCATTTTCTCTTGAAAGTTTACTATCATTTGAACCTCATTAACCTGATGAGGTTTCAAATGTTTCAAAAAATATACTATGTTTTGAGTGAATTGAATCAAACCAAGTTTCATATTCCATCTATACATTATAAATTTATAAGATTTAAACAATAGAATGTGTTCTGACTTCATTTTCTCTTGAAAGTTTACTATCATTTGAACCTCATTAACCTGATGAGGTTTCAAATGTTTCAAATAATATACTATGTTTTGAGTGAATTGAATCAAACCAAGTTTCATATTCCATCTATACATTATAAATTCATAAGATTTCAACAATAGAATGTGTTCTGACTCTATTTTCTCTTGACAAGTTTACTATCATTTGAACCTCATTAACCTGATGAGGTTTCAAATGTTTCAAAAAATATACTATGTTTTGAGTGAATTGAATCAAACCAAGTTTCATATTCCATCTATACATTATAAATTCATAAGATTTCAACAATAGAATGTGTTCTGACTTCATTTTCTCTTGACAAGTTTACTATCATTTGAACCTCATTAACCTGATGAGGTTTCAAATGTTTCAAAAAATATACTATGTTTTGAGTGAATTGAATCAAACCAAGTTTCATATTCCATCTATACATTATAAATTTATAAGATTTCAACAATAGAATGTGTTCTGACTTCATTTTCTCTTGAAAGTTTACTATCATTTGAACCTCATTAACCTGATGAGGTTTCAAATGTTTCAAAAAATATACTATGTTTTGAGTGAATTGAATCAAACCAAGTTTCATATTCCATCTATACATTATAAATTTATAAGATTTCAACAATAGAATGTGTTCTGACTTCATTTTCTCTTGAAAGTTTACTATCATTTGAACCTCATTAACCTGATGAGGTTTCAAATGTTTCAAAAAATATACTATGTTTTGAGTGAATTGAATCAAACCAAGTTTCATATTCCATCTATACATTATAAATTTATAAGATTTCAACAATAGAATGTGTTCTGACTTCATTTTCTCTTTACAAGTTTACTATCATTTGAACCTCATTAACCTGATGAGGTTTCAAATGTTTCATAAAATATACTATGTTTTGAGTGAATTGAATCAAACCAAGTTTCATATTCCATCTATACATTATACATTTATAAGATTTCAACAATAGAATGTGTTCTGACTTCATTTTCTCTTGAAAGTTTACTATCATTTGAACCTCATTAACCTGATGAGGTTTCAAATGTTTCAAAAAATATACTATGTTTTGAGTGAATTGAATCAAACCAAGTTTCATATTCCATCTATACATTATAAATTTATAAGATTTCAACAATAGAATGTGTTCTGACTTCATTTTCTCTTGAAAGTTTACTATCATTTGAACCTCATTAACCTGATGAGGTTTCAAATGTTTCAAAAAATATACTATGTTTTGAGTGAATTGAATCAAACCAAGTTTCATATTCCATCTATACATTCTAAATTTATAAGATTTCAACAATAGAATGTGTTCTGACTTCATTTTCTCTTGAAAGTTTACTATCATTTGAACCTCATTAACCTGATGAGGTTTCAAATGTTTCAAAAAATATACTATGTTTTGAGTGAATTGAATCAAACCAAGTTTCATATTCCATCTATACATTATAAATTTATAAGATTTCAACAATAGAATGTGTTCTGACTTCATTTTCTCTTGAAAGTTTACTATCATTTGAACCTCATTAACCTGATGAGGTTTCAAATGTTTCAAAAAATATACTATGTTTTGAGTGAATTGAATCAAACCAAGTTTCATATTCCATCTATACATTATAAATTCATAAGATTTCAACAATAGAATGTGTTCTGACTTCATTTTCTCTTGACAAGTTTACTATCATTTGAACCTCATTAACCTGATGAGGTTTCAAATGTTTCAAAAACTATACTATGTTTTGAGTGAATTGAATCAAACCAAGTTTCATATTCCATCTATACATTATAAATTTATAAGATTTCAACAATAGAATGTGTTCTGACTTCATTTTCTCTTGAAAGTTTACTATCATTTGAACCTCATTAACCTGATGAGGTTTCAAATGTTTCAAAAAATATACTATGTTTTGAGTGAATTGAATCAAACCAAGTTTCATATTCCATCTATACATTATAAATTTATAAGATTTCAACAATAGAATGTGTTCTGACTTCATTTTCTCTTGAAAGTTTACTATCATTTGAACCTCATTAACCTGATGAGGTTTCAAATGTTTCAAAAAATATACTATGTTTTGAGTGAATTGAATCAAACCAAGTTTCATATTCCATCTATACATTATAAATTCATAAGATTTCAACAATAGAATGTGTTCTGACTTCATTTTCTCTTGACAAGTTTACTATCATTTGAACCTCATTAACCTGATGAGGTTTCAAATGTTTCAAAAAATATACTATGTTTTGAGTGAATTGAATCAAACCAAGTTTCATATTCCATCTATACATTATAAATTCATAAGATTTCAACAATAGAATGTGTTCTGACTTCATTTTCTCTTGAAAGTTTACTATCATTTGAACCTCATTAACCTGATGAGGTTTCAAATGTTTCAAAAAATATACTATGTTTTGAGTGAATTGAATCAAACCAAGTTTCATATTCCATCTATACATTATAAATTCATAAGATTTCAACAATAGAATGTGTTCTGACTTCATTTTCTCTTGACAAGTTTACTATCATTTGAACCTCATTAACCTGATGAGGTTTCAAATGTTTCAAAAAATATACTATGTTTTGAGTGAATTGAATCAAACCAAGTTTCATATTCCATCTATACATTATAAATTTATAAGATTTCAACAATAGAATGTGTTCTGACTTCATTTTCTCTTGAAAGTTTACTATCATTTGAACCTCATTAACCTGATGAGGTTTCAAATGTTTCAAAAAATATACTATGTTTTGAGTGAATTGAATCAAACCAAGTTTCATATTCCATCTATACATTATAAATTTATAAGATTTCAACAATAGAATGTGTTCTGACTTCATTTTCTCTTGAAAGTTTACTATCATTTGAACCTCATTAACCTGATGAGGTTTCAAATGTTTCAAAAAATATACTATGTTTTGAGTGAATTGAATCAAACCAAGTTTCATATTCCATCTATACATTATAAATTTATAAGATTTCAACAATAGAATGTGTTCTGACTTCATTTTCTCTTGAAAGTTTACTATCATTTGAACCTCATTAACCTGATGAGGTTTCAAATGTTTCAAAAAATATACTATGTTTTGAGTGAATTGAATCAAACCAAGTTTCATATTCCATCTATACATTATAAATTTATAAGATTTCAACAATAGAATGTGTTCTGACTTCATTTTCTCTTGAAAGTTTACTATCATTTGAACCTCATTAACCTGATGAGGTTTCAAATGTTTCAAAAAATATACTATGTTTTGAGTGAATTGAATCAAACCAAGTTTCATATTCGTTCTATACATTATAAATTTATAAGATTTCAACAATAGAATGTGTTCTGACTTCATTTTCTCTTGAAAGTTTACTATCATTTGAACCTCATTAACCTGATGAGGTTTCAAATGTTTCAAAAAATATACTATGTTTTGAGTGAATTGAATCAAACCAAGTTTCATATTCCATCTATACATTATAAATTTATAAGATTTCAACAATAGAATGTGTTCTGACTTCATTTTCTCTTGAAAGTTTACTATCATTTGAACCTCATTAACCTGATGAGGTTTCAAATGTTTCAAAAAATATACTATGTTTTGAGTGAATTGAATCAAACCAAGTTTCATATTCCATCTATACATTATAAATTTATAAGATTTCAACAATAGAATGTGTTCTGACTTCATTTTCTCTTGAAAGTTTACTATCATTTGAACCTCATTAACCTGATGAGGTTTCAAATGTTTCAAAAAATATACTATGTTTTGAGTGAATTGAATCAAACCAAGTTTCATATTCCATCTATACATTATAAATTCATAAGATTTCAACAATAGAATGTGTTCTGACTCTCATTTTCTCTTGACAAGTTTACTATCATTTGAACCTCATTAACCTGATGAGGTTTCAAATGTTTCAAAAAATATACTATGTTTTGAGTGAATTGAATCAAACCAAGTTTCATATTCCATCTATACATTATAAATTCATAAGATTTCAACAATAGAATGTGTTCTGACTTCATTTTCTCTTGAAAGTTTACTATCATTTGAACCTCATTAACCTGATGAGGTTTCAAATGTTTCAAAAAATATACTATGTTTTGAGTGAATTGAATCAAACCAAGTTTCATATTCCATCTATACATTATAAATTTATAAGATTTCAACAATAGAATGTGTTCTGACTTCATTTTCTCTTGAAAGTTTACTATCATTTGAACCTCATTAACCTGATGAGGTTTCAAATGTTTCAAAAAATATACTATGTTTTGAGTGAATTGAATCAAACCAAGTTTCATATTCCATCTATACATTATAAATTTATAAGATTTCAACAATAGAATGTGTTCTGACTTCATTTTCTCTTGAAAGTTTACTATCATTTGAACCTCATTAACCTGATGAGGTTTCAAATGTTTCAAAAAATATACTATGTTTTGAGTGAATTGAATCAAACCAAGTTTCATATTCCATCTATACATTATAAATTTATAAGATTTCAACAATAGAATGTGTTCTGACTTCATTTTCTCTTGAAAGTTTACTATCATTTGAACCTCATTAACCTGATGAGGTTTCAAATGTTTCAAAAAATATACTATGTTTTGAGTGAATTGAATCAAACCAAGTTTCATATTCCATCTATACATTATAAATTTATAAGATTTCAACAATAGAATGTTTTCTGACTTCATTTTCTCTTGACAAGTTTACTATCATTTGAACCTCATTAACCTGATGAGGTTTCAAATGTTTCAAAAATATACTATGTTTTGAGTGAATTGAATCATACCAAGTTTCATATTCCATCTATACATTATAAATTCATAAGATTTCAACAATAGAATGTGTTCTGACTTCATTTTCTCTTGAAAGTTTACTATCATTTGAACCTCATTAACCTGATGAGGTTTCAAATGTTTCAAAAAATATACTATGTTTTGAGTGAATTGAATCAAACCAAGTTTCATATTCCATCTATACATTATAAATTCATAAGATTTCAACAATAGAATGTGTTCTGACTTCATTTTCTCTTGAAAGTTTACTATCATTTGAACCTCATTAACCTGATGAGGTTTCAAATGTTTCAAAAAATATACTATGTTTTGAGTGAATTGAATCAAACCAAGTTTCATATTCCATCTATACATTATAAATTTATAAGATTTCAACAATAGAATGTGTTCTGACTTCATTTTCTCTTGAAAGTTTACTATCATTTGAACCTCATTAACCTGATGAGGTTTCAAATGTTTCAAAAAATATACTATGTTTTGAGTGAATTGAATCAAACCAAGTTTCATATTCCATCTATACATTATAAATTTATAAGATTTCAACAATAGAATGTGTTCTGACTTCATTTTCTCTTGAAAGTTTACTATCATTTGAACCTCATTAACCTGATGAGGTTTCAAATGTTTCAAAAAATATACTATGTTTTGAGTGAATTGAATCAAACCAAGTTTCATATTCCATCTATACATTATAAATTTATAAGATTTCAACAATAGAATGTGTTCTGACTTCATTTTCTCTTGAAAGTTTACTATCATTTGAACCTCATTAACCTGATGAGGTTTCAAATGTTTCAAAAAATATACTATGTTTTGAGTGAATTGAATCAAACCAAGTTTCATATTCCATCTATACATTATAAATTTATAAGATTTCAACAATAGAATGTGTTCTGACTTCATTTTCTCTTGAAAGTTTACTATCATTTGAACCTCATTAACCTGATGAGGTTTCAAATGTTTCAAAAAATATACTATGTTTTGAGTGAATTGAATCAAACCAAGTTTCATATTCCATCTATACATTATAAATTCATAAGATTTCAACAATAGAATGTGTTCTGACTTCATTTTCTCTTGAAAGTTTACTATCATTTGAACCTCATTAACCTGATGAGGTTTCAAATGTTTCAAAAAATATACTATGTTTTGAGTGAATTGAATCAAACCAAGTTTCATATTCCATCTATACATTATAAATTTATAAGATTTCAACAATAGAATGTGTTCTGACTTCATTTTCTCTTGAAAGTTTACTATCATTTGAACCTCATTAACCTGATGAGGTTTCAAATGTTTCAAAAAATATACTATGTTTTGAGTGAATTGAATCAAACCAAGTTTCATATTCCATCTATACATTATAAATTTATAAGATTTCAACAATAGAATGTGTTCTGACTTCATTTTCTCTTGAAAGTTTACTATCATTTGAACCTCATTAACCTGATGAGGTTTCAAATGTTTCAAAAAATATACTATGTTTTGAGTGAATTGAATCAAACCAAGTTTCATATTCCATCTATACATTATAAATTTATAAGATTTCAACAATAGAATGTGTTCTGACTTCATTTTCTCTTGAAAGTTTACTATCATTTGAACCTCATTAACCTGATGAGGTTTCAAATGTTTCAAAAAATATACTATGTTTTGAGTGAATTGAATCAAACCAAGTTTCATATTCCATCTATACATTATAAATTTATAAGATTTCAACAATAGAATGTGTTCTGACTTCATTTTCTCTTGAAAGTTTACTATCATTTGAACCTCATTAACCTGATGAGGTTTCAAATGTTTCAAAAAATCTGCTATGTTTTGAGTGAATTGAATCAAACCAAATTTTATATTCGATCTACTCATTATATATTCATAAGATTTCAACCATAGAATGTGTTCTGACTTCATTTTCTCTTGAAAGTTTACTATCATTTGAACCTCATTAACCTGATGAGGTTTCAAATGTTTCAAAAAATATACTATGTTTTGAGTGAATTGAATCAAACCAAGTTTCATATTCCATCTATACATTATAAATTCATAAGATTTCAACAATAGGATGTGTTCTGACTTCATTTTCTCTTGAAAGTTTACTATCATTTGAACCTCATTAACCTGATGAGGTTTCAAATGTTTCAAAAAATATACTATGTTTTGAGTGAATTGAATCAAACCAAGTTTCATATTCCATCTATACATTATAAATTTATAAGATTTCAACAATAGAATGTGTTCTGACTTCATTTTCTCTTGAAAGTTTACTATCATTTGAACCTCATTAACCTGATGAGGTTTCAAATGTTTCAAAAAATATACTATGTTTTGAGTGAATTGAATCAAACCAAGTTTCATATTCCATCTATACATTATAAATTTATAAGATTTCAACAATAGAATGTGTTCTGACTTCATTTTCTCTTGAAAGTTTACTATCATTTGAACCTCATTAACCTGATGAGGTTTCAAATGTTTCAAAAAATATACTATGTTTTGAGTGAATTGAATCAAACCAAGTTTCATATTCCATCTATACATTATAAATTCATAAGATTTCAACAATAGAATGTGTTCTGACTTCATTTTCTCTTGACAAGTTTACTATCATTTGAACCTCATTAACCTGATGAGGTTTCAAATGTTTCAAAAAATATACTATGTTTTGAGTGAATTGAATCAAACCAAGTTTCATATTCCATCTATACATTATAAATTCATAAGATTTCAACAATAGAATGTGTTCTGACTTCATTTTCTCTTGACAAGTTTACTATCATTTGAACCTCATTAACCTGATGAGGTTTCAAATGTTTCAAAAAATATACTATGTTTTGAGTGAATTGAATCAAACCAAGTTTCATATTCCATCTATACATTATAAATTCATAAGATTTCAACAATAGAATGTGTTCTGACTTCATTTGCTCTTGAAAGTTTACTATCATTTGAACCTCATTAACCTGATGAGGTTTCAAATGTTTCAAAAAATATACTATGTTTTGAGTGAATTGAATCAAACCAAGTTTCATATTCCATCTATACATTATAAATTTATAAGATTTCAACAATAGAATGTGTTCTGACTTCATTTTCTCTTGAAAGTTTACTATCATTTGAACCTCATTAACCTGATGAGGTTTCAAATGTTTCAAAAAATATACTATGTTTTGAGTGAATTGAATCAAACCAAGTTTCATATTCCATCTATACATTATAAATTTATAAGATTTCAACAATAGAATGTGTTCTGACTTCATTTTCTCTTGAAAGTTTACTATCATTTGAACCTCATTAACCTGATGAGGTTTCAAATGTTTCAAAAAATATACTATGTTTTGAGTGAATTGAATCAAACCAAGTTTCATATTCCATCTATACATTATAAATTTATAAGATTTCAACAATAGAATGTGTTCTGACTTCATTTTCTCTTGAAAGTTTACTATCATTTGAACCTCATTAACCTGATGAGGTTTCAAATGTTTCAAAAAATATACTATGTTTTGAGTGAATTGAATCAAACCAAGTTTCATATTCCATCTATACATTATAAATTTATAAGATTTCAACAATAGAATGTGTTCTGACTTCATTTTCTCTTGAAAGTTTACTATCATTTGAACCTCATTAACCTGATGAGGTTTCAAATGTTTCAAAAAATATACTATGTTTTGAGTGAATTGAATCAAACCAAGTTTCATATTCCATCTATACATTATAAATTTATAAGATTTCAACAATAGAATGTGTTCTGACTTCATTTTCTCTTGAAAGTTTACTATCATTTGAACCTCATTAACCTGATGAGGTTTCAAATGTTTCAAAAAATATACTATGTTTTGAGTGAATTGAATCAAACCAAGTTTCATATTCCATCTATACATTATAAATTCATAAGATTTCAACAATAGAATGTGTTCTGACTTCATTTTCTCTTGACAAGTTTACTATCATTTGAACCTCATTAACCTGATGAGGTTTCAAATGTTTCAAAAAATATACTATGTTTTGAGTGAATTGAATCAAACCAAGTTTCATATTCCATCTATACATTATAAATTCATAAGATTTCAACAATAGAATGTGTTCTGACTCTATTTTCTCTTGACAAGTTTACTATCATTTGAACCTCATTAACCTGATGAGGTTTCAAATGTTTCAAAAAATATACTATGTTTTGAGTGAATTGAATCAAACCAAGTTTCATATTCCATCTATACATTATAAATTCATAAGATTTCAACAATAGAATGTGTTTTTACTTCATTTGCTCTTGAAAGTTTACTATCATTTGAACCTCATTAACCTGATGAGGTTTCAAATGTTTCAAAAAATATACTATGTTTTGAGTGAATTGAATCAAACCAAGTTTCATATTCCATCTATACATTATAAATTCATAAGATTTCAACAATAGAATGTGTTCTGACTTCATTTTCTCTTGAAAGTTTACTATCATTTGAACCTCATTAACCTGATGAGGTTTCAAATGTTTCAAAAAATATACTATGTTTTGAGTGAATTGAATCAAACCAAGTTTCATATTCCATCTATACATTATAAATTTATAAGATTTCAACAATAGAATGTGTTCTGACTTCATTTTCTCTTGAAAGTTTACTATCATTTGAACCTCATTAACCTGATGAGGTTTCAAATGTTTCAAAAAATATACTATGTTTTGAGTGAATTGAATCAAACCAAGTTTCATATTCCATCTATACATTATAAATTTATAAGATTTCAACAATAGAATGTGTTCTGACTTCATTTTCTCTTGAAAGTTTACTATCATTTGAACCTCATTAACCTGATGAGGTTTCAAATGTTTCAAAAAATATACTATGTTTTGAGTGAATTGAATCAAACCAAGTTTCATATTCCATCTATACATTATAAATTTATAAGATTTCAACAATAGAATGTGTTCTGACTTCATTTTCTCTTGAAAGTTTACTATCATTTGAACCTCATTAACCTGATGAGGTTTCAAATGTTTCAAAAAATATACTATGTTTTGAGTGAATTGAATCAAACCAAGTTTCATATTCCATCTATACATTATAAATTCATAAGATTTCAACAATAGAATGTGTTCTGACTCTATTTTCTCTTGACAAGTTTACTATCATTTGAACCTCATTAACCTGATGAGGTTTCAAATGTTTCAAAAAATATACTATGTTTTGAGTGAATTGAATCAAACCAAGTTTCATATTCCATCTATACATTATAAATTTATAAGATTTCAACAATAGAATGTGTTCTGACTTCATTTTCTCTTGAAAGTTTACTATCATTTGAACCTCATTAACCTGATGAGGTTTCAAATGTTTCAAAAAATATACTATGTTTTGAGTGAATTGAATCAAACCAAGTTTCATATTCCATCTATACATTATAAATTCATAAGATTTCAACAATAGAATGTGTTCTTACTTAATTTTCTCTTGAAAGTTTACTATCATTTGAACCTCATTAACCTGATGAGGTTTCAAATGTTTCAAAAAATATACTATGTTTTGAGTGAATTGAATCAAACCAAGTTTCATATTCCATCTATACATTATAAATTTATAAGATTTCAACAATAGAATGTGTTCTGACTTCATTTTCTCTTGAAAGTTTACTATCATTTGAACCTCATTAACCTGATGAGGTTTCAAATGTTTCAAAAAATATACTATGTTTTGAGTGAATTGAATCAAACCAAGTTTCATATTCCATCTATACATTATAAATTCATAAGATTTCAACCATAGACTGTGTTTTTACTTCATTTGCTCTTGAAAGTTTACTATCATTTGAACCTCATTAACCTGATGAGGTTTCAAATGTTTCAAAAAATATACTATGTTTTGAGTGAATTGAATCAAACCAAGTTTCATATTCCATCTATACATTATAAATTATAAGATTTCAACAATAGAATGTGTTCTGACTTCATTTTCTCTTGAAAGTTTACTATCATTTGAACCTCATTAACCTGATGAGGTTTCAAATGTTTCAAAAAATATACTATGTTTTGAGTGAATTGAATCAAACCAAGTTTCATATTCCATCTATACATTATAAATTCATAAGATTTCAACCATAGAATGTGTTTTTACTTCATTTGCTCTTGAAAGTTTACTATCATTTGAACCTCATTAACCTGATGAGGTTTCAAATGTTTCAAAAAATATACTATGTTTTGAGTGAATTGAATCAAACCAAGTTTCATATTCCATCTATACATTATAAATTTATAAGATTTCAACAATAGAATGTGTTCTGACTTCATTTTCTCTTGAAAGTTTACTATCATTTGAACCTCATTAACCTGATGAGGTTTCAAATGTTTCAAAAAATATACTATGTTTTGAGTGAATTGAATCAAACCAAGTTTCATATTCCATCTATACATTATAAATTCATAAGATTTCAACAATAGAATGTGTTCTGACTCTATTTTCTCTTGACAAGTTTACTATCATTTGAACCTCATTAACCTGATGAGGTTTCAAATGTTTCAAAAAATATACTATGTTTTGAGTGAATTGAATCAAACCAAGTTTCATATTCCATCTATACATTATAAATTTATAAGATTTCAACAATAGAATGTGTTCTGACTTCATTTTCTCTTGAAAGTTTACTATCATTTGAACCTCATTAACCTGATGAGGTTTCAAATGTTTCAAAAAATATACTATGTTTTGAGTGAATTGAATCAAACCAAGTTTCATATTCCATCTATACATTATAAATTTATAAGATTTCAACAATAGAATGTGTTCTGACTTCATTTTCTCTTGAAAGTTTACTATCATTTGAACCTCATTAACCTGATGAGGTTTCAAATGTTTCAAAAAATATACTATGTTTTGAGTGAATTGAATCAAACCAAGTTTCATATTCCATCTATACATTATAAATTTATAAGATTTCAACAATAGAATGTGTTCTGACTTCATTTTCTCTTGAAAGTTTACTATCATTTGAACCTCATTAACCTGATGAGGTTTCAAATGTTTCAAAAAATATACTATGTTTTGAGTGAATTGAATCAAACCAAGTTTCATATTCCATCTATACATTATAAATTTATAAGATTTCAACAATAGAATGTGTTCTGACTTCATTTTCTCTTGAAAGTTTACTATCATTTGAACCTCATTAACCTGATGAGGTTTCAAATGTTTCAAAAAATATACTATGTTTTGAGTGAATTGAATCAAACCAAGTTTCATATTCCATCTATACATTATAAATTCATAAGATTTCAACAATAGAATGTGTTCTGACTTCATTTTCTCTTGAAAGTTTACTATCATTTGAACCTCATTAACCTGATGAGGTTTCAAATGTTTCAAAAAATATACTATGTTTTGAGTGAATTGAATCAAACCAAGTTTCATATTCCATCTATACATTATAAATTTATAAGATTTCAACAATAGAATGTGTTCTGACTTCATTTTCTCTTGAAAGTTTACTATCATTTGAACCTCATTAACCTGATGAGGTTTCAAATGTTTCAAAAAATATACTATGTTTTGAGTGAATTGAATCAAACCAAGTTTCATATTCCATCTATACATTATAAATTTATAAGATTTCAACAATAGAATGTGTTCTGACTTCATTTTCTCTTGAAAGTTTACTATCATTTGAACCTCATTAACCTGATGAGGTTTCAAATGTTTCAAAAAATATACTATGTTTTGAGTGAATTGAATCAAACCAAGTTTCATATTCCATCTATACATTATAAATTTATAAGATTTCAACAATAGAATGTGTTCTGACTTCATTTTCTCTTGAAAGTTTACTATCATTTGAACCTCATTAACCTGATAAGGTTTCAAATGTTTCAAAAAATATACTATGTTTTGAGTGAATTGAATCAAACCAAGTTTCATATTCCATCTATACATTATAAATTCATTAGATTTCAACAATAGAATGTGTTCTGACTTCATTTTCTCTTGACAAGTTTACTATCATTTGAACCTCATTAACCTGATGAGGTTTCAAATGTTTCAAAAAATATACTATGTTTTGAGTGAATTGAATCAAACCAAGTTTCATATTCCATCTATACATTATAAATTTATAAGATTTCAACAATAGAATGTGTTCTGACTTCATTTTCTCTTGAAAGTTTACTATCATTTGAACCTCATTAACCTGATGAGGTTTCAAATGTTTCAAAAAATATACTATGTTTTGAGTGAATTGAATCAAACCAAGTTTCATATTCCATCTATACATTATAAATTTATAAGATTTCAACAATAGAATGTGTTCTGACTTCATTTTCTCTTGAAAGTTTACTATCATTTGAACCTCATTAACCTGATGAGGTTTCAAATGTTTCAAAAAATATACTATGTTTTGAGTGAATTGAATCAAACCAAGTTTCATATTCCATCTATACATTATAAATTCATAAGATTTCAACAATAGAATGTGTTCTGACTTCATTTTCTCTTGAAAGTTTACTATCATTTGAACCTCATTAACCTGATGAGGTTTCAAATGTTTCAAAAAATATACTATGTTTTGAGTGAATTGAATCAAACCAAGTTTCATATTCCATCTATACATTATAAATTTATAAGATTTCAACAATAGAATGTGTTCTGACTTCATTTTCTCTTGAAAGTTTACTATCATTTGAACCTCATTAACCTGATGAGGTTTCAAATGTTTCAAAAAATATACTATGTTTTGAGTGAATTGAATCAAACCAAGTTTCATATTCCATCTATACATTATAAATTCATAAGATTTCAACAATAGAATGTGTTCTGACTTCATTTTCTCTTGACAAGTTTACTATCATTTGAACCTCATTAACCTGATGAGGTTTCAAATGTTTCAAAAAATATACTATGTTTTGAGTGAATTGAATCAAACCAAGTTTCATATTCCATCTATACATTATAAATTCATAAGATTTCAACAATAGAATGTGTTCTTACTTCATTTTCTCTTGAAAGTTTACTATCATTTGAACCTCATTAACCTGATGAGGTTTCAAATGTTTCAAAAAATATACTATGTTTTGAGTGAATTGAATCAAACCAAGTTTCATATTCCATCTATACATTATAAATTCATAAGATTTCAACAATAGAATGTGTTCTGACTCTCATTTTCTCTTGACAAGTTTACTATCATTTGAACCTCATTAACCTGATGAGGTTTCAAATGTTTCAAAAAATATACTATGTTTTGAGTGAATTGAATCAAACCAAGTTTCATATTCCATCTATACATTATAAATTTATAAGATTTCAACAATAGAATGTGTTCTGACTTCATTTTCTCTTGAAAGTTTACTATCATTTGAACCTCATTAACCTGATGAGGTTTCAAATGTTTCAAAAAATATACTATGTTTTGAGTGAATTGAATCAAACCAAGTTTCATATTCCATCTATACATTATAAATTCATAAGATTTCAACAATAGAATGTGTTCTGACTTCATTTGCTCTTGAAAGTTTACTATCATTTGAACCTCATTAACCTGATGAGGTTTCAAATGTTTCAAAAAATATACTATGTTTTGAGTGAATTGAATCAAACCAAGTTTCATATTCCATCTATACATTATAAATTTATAAGATTTCAACAATAGAATGTGTTCTGACTTCATTTTCTCTTGAAAGTTTACTATCATTTGAACCTCATTAACCTGATGAGGTTTCAAATGTTTCAAAAAATATACTATGTTTTGAGTGAATTGAATCAAACCAAGTTTCATATTCCATCTATACATTATAAATTCATAAGATTTCAACCATAGAATGTGTTCTTACTTCATTTTCTCTTGAAAGTTTACTATCATTTGAACCTCATTAACCTGATGAGGTTTCAAATGTTTCAAAAACTATACTATGTTTTGAGTGAATTGAATCAAACCAAGTTTCATATTCCATCTATACATTATAAATTTATAAGATTTCAACAATAGAATGTGTTCTGACTTCATTTTCTCTTGAAAGTTTACTATCATTTGAACCTCATTAACCTGATGAGGTTTCAAATGTTTCAAAAAATATACTATGTTTTGAGTGAATTGAATCAAACCAAGTTTCATATTCCATCTATACATTATAAATTTATAAGATTTCAACAATAGAATGTGTTCTGACTTCATTTTCTCTTGACAAGTTTACTATCATTTGAACCTCATTAACCTGATGAGGTTTCAAATGTTTCAAAAAATATACTATGTTTTGAGTGAATTGAATCAAACCAAGTTTCATATTCCATCTATACATTCTAAATTTATAAGATTTCAACAATAGAATGTGTTCTGACTTCATTTTCTCTTGAAAGTTTACTATCATTTGAACCTCATTAACCTGATGAGGTTTCAAATGTTTCAAAAAATATACTATGTTTTGAGTGAATTGAATCAAACCAAGTTTCATATTCCATCTATACATTCTAAATTTATAAGATTTCAACAATAGAATGTGTTCTGACTTCATTTTCTCTTGAAAGTTTACTATCATTTGAACCTCATTAACCTGATGAGGTTTCAAATGTTTCAAAAAATATACTATGTTTTGAGTGAATTGAATCAAACCAAGTTTCATATTCCATCTATACATTATAAATTTATAAGATTTCAACAATAGAATGTGTTCTGACTTCATTTTCTCTTGAAAGTTTACTATCATTTGAACCTCATTAACCTGATGAGGTTTCAAATGTTTCAAAAAATATACTATGTTTTGAGTGAATTGAATCAAACCAAGTTTCATATTCCATCTATACATTATAAATTTATAAGATTTCAACAATAGAATGTGTTCTGACTTCATTTTCTCTTGAAAGTTTACTATCATTTGAACCTCATTAACCTGATGAGGTTTCAAATGTTTCAAAAAATATACTATGTTTTGAGTGAATTGAATCAAACCAAGTTTCATATTCCATCTATACATTATAAATTTATAAGATTTCAACAATAGAATGTGTTCTGACTTCATTTTCTCTTGAAAGTTTACTATCATTTGAACCTCATTAACCTGATGAGGTTTCAAATGTTTCAAAAAATATACTATGTTTTGAGTGAATTGAATCAAACCAAGTTTCATATTTCATCTATTTGCTATAAATTCATAAGATTTCAACAATAGAATGTGTTCTGACTTCATTTTCTCTTGAAAGTTTACTATCATTTGAACCTCATTAACCTGATGAGGTTTCAAATGTTTCAAAAAATATACCATGTTTTGAATGAATTGAATCAAACCAAGTTTCATATTCGATCTATTCATTATAAATTTATAAGATTTCAACCATAGAATGTGTTCTGACTTCATTTTCTCTTGAAAGTTTACTATCATTTGAACCTCATTAACCTGATGAGGTTTCAAATGTTTCAAAAAATATACTATGTTTTGAGTGAATTGAATCAAACCAAGTTTCATATTCCATCTATACATTATAAATTCATAAGATTTCAACAATAGAATGTGTTCTGACTTCATTTTCTCTTGAAAGTTTACTATCATTTAAAACTCATTAACCTGATGAGGTTTCAAATGTTTCAAAAAATATACTATGTTTTGAGTGAATTGAATCAAACCAAGTTTCATATTCCATCTATTTGCTATAAATTCATAAGATTTCAACAATAGAATGTGTTTCTGACTTCATTTTCTCTTGAAAGTTTACGATCATTTAAACCTCATTAACCTGATGAGGTTTCAAATGTTTCAAAAAATATACTATGTTTTGAGTGAATTGAATCAAACCAAGTTTCATATTTCATCTATTTGCTATAAATTCATAAGATTTCAACAATAGAATGTGTTCTGACTTCATTTTCTCTTGAAAGTTTACTATCATTTGAACCTCATTAACCTGATGAGGTTTCAAATGTTTCAAAAAATATACTATGTTTTGAGTGAATTGAATCAAACCAAGTTTCATATTCCATCTATACATTATAAATTTATAAGATTTCAACAATAGAATGTGTTCTGACTTCATTTTCTCTTGAAAGTTTACTATCATTTGAACCTCATTAACCTGATGAGGTTTCAAATGTTTCAAAAAATATACTATGTTTTGAGTGAATTGAATCAAACCAAGTTTCATATTCCATCTATACATTATAAATTTATAAGATTTCAACAATAGAATGTGTTCTGACTTCATTTTCTCTTGAAAGTTTACTATCATTTGAACCTCATTAACCTGATGAGGTTTCAAATGTTTCAAAAAATATACTATGTTTTGAGTGAATTGAATCAAACCAAGTTTCATATTCCATCTATACATTATAAATTTATAATATTTCAACAATAGAATTTTTTCTGACTCTATTTTCTCTTGACAAGTTTACTATCATTTGAACCTCATTAACCTGATGAGGTTTCAAATGTTTCATAAAATATACTATTTTTTGAGTGAATTGAATCAAACCAAGTTTCATATTCCATCTATACATTATACATTTATAAGATTTCAACAATAGAATGTGTTCTGACTTCATTTTCTCTTGAAAGTTTACTATCATTTGAACCTCATTAACCTGATGAGGTTTCAAATGTTTCAAAAAATATACTATGTTTTGAGTGAATTGAATCAAACCAAGTTTCATATTCCATCTATACATTATAAATTTATAAGATTTCAACAATAGAATGTGTTCTGACTTCATTTTCTCTTGAAAGTTTACTATCATTTGAACCTCATTAACCTGATGAGGTTTCAAATGTTTCAAAAAATATACTATGTTTTGAGTGAATTGAATCAAACCAAGTTTCATATTCCATCTATACATTATAAATTTATAAGATTTCAACAATAGAATGTGTTCTGACTTCATTTTCTCTTGAAAGTTTACTATCATTTGAACCTCATTAACCTGATGAGGTTTCAAATGTTTCAAAAAATATACTATGTTTTGAGTGAATTGAATCAAACCAAGTTTCATATTCCATCTATACATTATAAATTTATAAGATTTCAACAATAGAATGTGTTCTGACTTCATTTTCTCTTGAAAGTTTACTATCATTTGAACCTCATTAACCTGATGAGGTTTCAAATGTTTCAAAAAATATACTATGTTTTGAGTGAATTGAATCAAACCAAGTTTCATATTCCATCTATACATTATAAATTCATAAGATTTCAACAATAGAATGTGTTCTGACTCTCATTTTCTCTTGACAAGTTTACTATCATTTGAACCTCATTAACCTGATGAGGTTTCAAATGTTTCAAAAACTATACTATGTTTTGAGTGAATTGAATCAAACCAAGTTTCATATTCCATCTATACATTCTAAATTTATAAGATTTCAACAATAGAATGTGTTCTGACTTCATTTTCTCTTGAAAGTTTACTATCATTTGAACCTCATTAACCTGATGAGGTTTCAAATGTTTCAAAAAATATACTATGTTTTGAGTGAATTGAATCAAACCAAGTTTCATATTCCATCTATACATTATAAATTTATAAGATTTCAACAATAGAATGTGTTCTGACTTCATTTTCTCTTGAAAGTTTACCATCATTTGAACCTCATTAACCTGATGAGGTTTCAAATGTTTCAAAAAATATACTATGTTTTGAGTGAATTGAATCAAACCAAGTTTCATATTCCATCTATACATTATAAATTCATAAGATTTCAACAATAGAATGTGTTCTGACTCTATTTTTTCTTGACAAGTTTACTATCATTTGAACCTCATTAACCTGATGAGGTTTCAAATGTTTCAAAAAATATACTATGTTTTGAGTGAATTGAATCAAACCAAGTTTCATATTCCATCCATACATTCTATATTTATAAGATTTCAACAATAGAATGTGTTCTGACTTCATTTTCTCTTGAAAGTTTACTATCATTTGAACCTCATTAACCTGATGAGGTTTCAAATGTTTCAAAAAATATACTATGTTTTGAGTGAATTGAATCAAACCAAGTTTCATATTCCATCTATACATTATAAATTCATAAGATTTCAACAATAGAATGTGTTCTGACTTCATTTTCTCTTGACAAGTTTACTATCATTTGAACCTCATTAACCTGATGAGGTTTCAAATGTTTCAAAAACTATACTATGTTTTGAGTGAATTGAATCAAACCAAGTTTCATATTCCATCTATACATTATAAATTTATAAGATTTCAACAATAGAATGTGTTCTGACTTCATTTTCTCTTGAAAGTTTACTATCATTTGAACCTCATTAACCTGATGAGGTTTCAAATGTTTCAAAAAATATACTATGTTTTGAGTGAATTGAATCAAACCAAGTTTCATATTCCATCTATACATTATAAATTTATAAGATTTCAACAATAGAATGTGTTCTGACTTCATTTTCTCTTGAAAGTTTACTATCATTTGAACCTCATTAACCTGATGAGGTTTCAAATGTTTCAAAAAATATACTATGTTTTGAGTGAATTGAATCAAACCAAGTTTCATATTCCATCTATACATTATAAATTTATAAGATTTCAACAATAGAATGTGTTCTGACTTCATTTTCTCTTGAAAGTTTACTATCATTTGAACCTCATTAACCTGATGAGGTTTCAAATGTTTCAAAAAATATACTATGTTTTGAGTGAATTGAATCAAACCAAGTTTCATATTCCATCTATACATTATAAATTTATAAGATTTCAACAATAGAATGTGTTCTGACTTCATTTTCTCTTGAAAGTTTACTATCATTTGAACCTCATTAACCTGATGAGGTTTCAAATGTTTCAAAAAATATACTATGTTTTGAGTGAATTGAATCAAACCAAGTTTCATATTCGATCTATACATTATAAATTTATAAGATTTCAACAATAGAATGTGTTCTGACTTCATTTTCTCTTGAAAGTTTACTATCATTTGAACCTCATTAACCTGATGAGGTTTCAAATGTTTCAAAAACTATACTATGTTTTGAGTGAATTGAATCAAACCAAGTTTCATATTCCATCTATACATTATAAATTTATAAGATTTCAACAATAGAATGTGTTCTGACTTCATTTTCTCTTGAAAGTTTACTATCATTTGAACCTCATTAACCTGATGAGGTTTCAAATGTTTCAAAAAATATACTATGTTTTGAGTGAATTGAATCAAACCAAGTTTCATATTCCATCTATACATTATAAATTCATAAGATTTCAACAATAGAATGTGTTCTGACTTCATTTTCTCTTGACAAGTTTACTATCATTTGAACCTCATTAACCTGATGAGGTTTCAAATGTTTCAAAAAATATACTATGTTTTGAGTGAATTGAATCAAACCAAGTTTCATATTCCATCTATACATTATAAATTCATAAGATTTCAACAATAGAATGTTTTCTGACTCTATTTTCTCTTGACAAGTTTACTATCATTTGAACCTCATTAACCTGATGAGGTTTCAAATGTTTCATAAAATATACTATTTTTTGAGTGAATTGAATCAAACCAAGTTTCATATTCCATCTATACATTATACATTTATAAGATTTCAACAATAGAATGTGTTCTGACTTCATTTTCTCTTGAAAGTTTACTATCATTTGAACCTCATTAACCTGATGAGGTTTCAAATGTTTCAAAAAATATACTATGTTTTGAGTGAATTGAATCAAACCAAGTTTCATATTCCATCTATACATTATAAATTTATAAGATTTCAACAATAGAATGTGTTCTGACTTCATTTTCTCTTGAAAGTTTACTATCATTTGAACCTCATTAACCTGATGAGGTTTCAAATGTTTCAAAAAATATACTATGTTTTGAGTGAATTGAATCAAACCAAGTTTCATATTCCATCTATACATTATAAATTTATAAGATTTCAACAATAGAATGTGTTCTGACTTCATTTTCTCTTGAAAGTTTACTATCATTTGAACCTCATTAACCTGATGAGGTTTCAAATGTTTCAAAAAATATACTATGTTTTGAGTGAATTGAATCAAACCAAGTTTCATATTCCATCTATACATTATAAATTTATAAGATTTCAACAATAGAATTTTTTCTGACTCTATTTTCTCTTGAAAGTTTACTATCATTTGAACCTCATTAACCTGATGAGGTTTCAAATGTTTCAAAAAATATACTATTTTTTGAGTGAATTGAATCAAACCAAGTTTCATATTCCATCTATACATTATACATTTATAAGATTTCAACAATAGAATGTGTTCTGACTTCATTTTCTCTTGAAAGTTTACTATCATTTGAACCTCATTAACCTGATGAGGTTTCAAATGTTTCAAAAAATATACTATGTTTTGAGTGAATTGAATCAAACCAAGTTTCATATTCCATCTATACATTATAAATTTATAAGATTTCAACAATAGAATGTGTTCTGACTTCATTTTCTCTTGAAAGTTTACTATCATTTGAACCTCATTAACCTGATGAGGTTTCAAATGTTTCAAAAAATATACTATGTTTTGAGTGAATTGAATCAAACCAAGTTTCATATTCCATCTATACATTATAAATTTATAAGATTTCAACAATAGAATGTGTTCTGACTTCATTTTCTCTTGAAAGTTTACTATCATTTGAACCTCATTAACCTGATGAGGTTTCAAATGTTTCAAAAAATATACTATGTTTTGAGTGAATTGAATCAAACCAAGTTTCATATTCCATCTATACATTATAAATTTATAAGATTTCAACAATAGAATGTGTTCTGACTTCATTTTCTCTTGAAAGTTTACTATCATTTGAACCTCATTAACCTGATGAGGTTTCAAATGTTTCAAAAAATATACTATGTTTTGAGTGAATTGAATCAAACCAAGTTTCATATTCCATCTATACATTATAAATTCATAAGATTTCAACAATAGAATGTGTTCTGACTCTATTTTCTCTTGACAAGTTTACTATCATTTGAACCTCATTAACCTGATGAGGTTTCAAATGTTTCAAAAACTATACTATGTTTTGAGTGAATTGAATCAAACCAAGTTTCATATTCCATCTATACATTCTAAATTTATAAGATTTCAACAATAGAATGTGTTCTGACTTCATTTTCTCTTGAAAGTTTACTATCATTTGAACCTCATTAACCTGATGAGGTTTCAAATGTTTCAAAAAATATACTATGTTTTGAGTGAATTGAATCAAACCAAGTTTCATATTCCATCTATACATTATAAATTTATAAGATTTAAACAATAGAATGTGTTCTGACTTCATTTTCTCTTGAAAGTTTACTATCATTTGAACCTCATTAACCTGATGAGGTTTCAAATGTTTCAAAAAATATACTATGTTTTGAGTGAATTGAATCAAACCAAGTTTCATATTCCATCTATACATTATAAATTCATAAGATTTCAACAATAGAATGTGTTCTGACTTCATTTTCTCTTGACAAGTTTACTATCATTTGAACCTCATTAACCTGATGAGGTTTCAAATGTTTCAAAAAATATACTATGTTTTGAGTGAATTGAATCAAACCAAGTTTCATATTCCATCTATACATTATAAATTTATAAGATTTCAACAATAGAATGTGTTCTGACTTCATTTTCTCTTGAAAGTTTACTATCATTTGAACCTCATTAACCTGATGAGGTTTCAAATGTTTCAAAAAATATACTATGTTTTGAGTGAATTGAATCAAACCAAGTTTCATATTCCATCTATACATTATAAATTCATAAGATTTCAACAATAGAATGTGTTCTGACTCTCATTTTCTCTTGACAAGTTTACTATCATTTGAACCTCATTAACCTGATGAGGTTTCAAATGTTTCAAAAACTATACTATGTTTTGAGTGAATTGAATCAAACCAAGTTTCATATTCCATCTATACATTCTATAATTTATAAGATTTCAACAATAGAATGTGTTCTGACTTCATTTTCTCTTGAAAGTTTACTATCATTTGAACCTCATTAACCTGATGAGGTTTCAAATGTTTCAAAAAATATACTATGTTTTGAGTGAATTGAATCAAACCAAGTTTCATATTCCATCTATACATTATAAATTTATAAGATTTCAACAATAGAATGTGTTCTGACTTCATTTTCTCTTGAAAGTTTACTATCATTTGAACCTCATTAACCTGATGAGGTTTCAAATGTTTCAAAAAATATACTATGTTTTGAGTGAATTGAATCAAACCAAGTTTCATATTCCATCTATACATTATAAATTTATAAGATTTCAACAATAGAATGTGTTCTGACTTCATTTTCTCTTGAAAGTTTACTATCATTTGAACCTCATTAACCTGATGAGGTTTCAAATGTTTCAAAAAATATACTATGTTTTGAGTGAATTGAATCAAACCAAGTTTCATATTCCATCTATACATTATAAATTTATAAGATTTCAACAATAGAATGTGTTCTGACTTCATTTTCTCTTGAAAGTTTACTATCATTTGAACCTCATTAACCTGATGAGGTTTCAAATGTTTCAAAAAATATACCATGTTTTGAATGAATTGAATCAAACCAAATTTTATATTCGATCTACTCATTATATATTCATAAGATTTCAACCATAGAATGTGTTCTGACTTCATTTTCTCTTGAAAGTTTACTATCATTTGAACCTTATTAACCTGATGAGGTTTCAAGTGTTTCAAAAAATATACTATGTTTTGAGTGAATTGAATCAAACCAAGTTTTATATTCCATCTATTCATTATAAATTCATAAGATTTCAACAATAGAATGTGTTCTGACTTCATTTTCTCTTGACAAGTTTACTATCATTTGAACCTCATTAACCTGATGAGGTTTCAAATGTTTCAAAAACTATACTATGTTTTGAGTGAATTGAATCAAACCAAGTTTCATATTCCATCTATACATTATAAATTTATAAGATTTCAACAATAGAATGTGTTCTGACTTCATTTTCTCTTGAAAGTTTACTATCATTTGAACCTCATTAACCTGATGAGGTTTCAAATGTTTCAAAAAATATACTATGTTTTGAGTGAATTGAATCAAACCAAGTTTCATATTCCATCTATACATTATAAATTTATAAGATTTCAACAATAGAATGTGTTCTGACTTCATTTTCTCTTGAAAGTTTACTATCATTTGAACCTCATTAACCTGATGAGGTTTCAAATGTTTCAAAAAATATACTATGTTTTGAGTGAATTGAATCAAACCAAGTTTCATATTCCATCTATACATTATAAATTCATAAGATTTCAACAATAGAATGTGTTCTGACTCTATTTTCTCTTGACAAGTTTACTATCATTTGAACCTCATTAACCTGATGAGGTTTCAAATGTTTCAAAAAATATACTATGTTTTGAGTGAATTGAATCAAACCAAGTTTCATATTCCATCTATACATTATAAATTCATAAGATTTCAACAATAGAATGTGTTCTGACTTCATTTTCTCTTGACAAGTTTACTATCATTTGAACCTCATTAACCTGATGAGGTTTCAAATGTTTCAAAAAATATACTATTTTTTGAGTGAATTGAATCAAACCAAGTTTCATATTCCATCTATACATTATAAATTCATAAGATTTCAACCATAGACTGTGTTTTTACTTCATTTGCTCTTGAAAGTTTACTATCATTTGAACCTCATTAACCTGATGAGGTTTCAAATGTTTCAAAAACTATACTATGTTTTGAGTGAATTGAATCAAACCAAGTTTCATATTCCATCTATACATTCTAAATTTATAAGATTTCAACAATAGAATGTGTTCTGACTTCATTTTCTCTTGAAAGTTTACTATCATTTGAACCTCATTAACCTGATGAGGTTTCAAATGTTTCAAAAAATATACTATGTTTTGAGTGAATTGAATCAAACCAAGTTTCATATTCCATCTATACATTATAAATTTATAAGATTTCAACAATAGAATGTGTTCTGACTTCATTTTCTCTTGAAAGTTTACTATCATTTGAACCTCATTAACCTGATGAGGTTTCAAATGTTTCAAAAAATATACTAAGTTTTGAGTGAATTGAATCAAACCAAGTTTCATATTCCATCTATACATTATAAATTTATAAGATTTCAACAATAGAATGTGTTCTGACTTCATTTTCTCTTGAAAGTTTACTATCATTTGAACCTCATTAACCTGATGAGGTTTCAAATGTTTCAAAAAATATACTATGTTTTGAGTGAATTGAATCAAACCAAGTTTCATATTCCATCTATACATTATAAATTTATAAGATTTCAACAATAGAATGTGTTCTGACTTCATTTTCTCTTGAAAGTTTACTATCATTTGAACCTCATTAACCTGATGAGGTTTCAAATGTTTCAAAAAATATACTATGTTTTGAGTGAATTGAATCAAACCAAGTTTCATATTCCATCTATACATTATAAATTCATAAGATTTCAACAATAGAATGTGTTCTGACTCTATTTTCTCTTGACAAGTTTACTATCATTTGAACCTCATTAACCTGATGAGGTTTCAAATGTTTCAAAAAATATACTATTTTTTGAGTGAATTGAATCAAACCAAGTTTCATATTCCATCTATACATTCTAAATTTATAAGATTTCAACAATAGAATGTGTTCTGACTTCATTTTCTCTTGAAAGTTTACTATCATTTGAACCTCATTAACCTGATGAGGTTTCAAATGTTTCAAAAAATATACTATTTTTCGAGTGAATTGAATCAAACCAAGTTTCATATTCCATCTATACATTATAAATTCATAAGATTTCAACCATAGACTGTGTTTTTACTTCATTTGCTCTTGAAAGTTTACTATCATTTGAACCTCATTAACCTGATGAGGTTTCAAATGTTTCAAAAACTATACTATGTTTTGAGTGAATTGAATCAAACCAAGTTTCATATTCCATCTATACATTCTAAATTTATAAGATTTCAACAATAGAATGTGTTCTGACTTCATTTTCTCTTGAAAGTTTACTATCATTTGAACCTCATTAACCTGATGAGGTTTCAAATGTTTCAAAAAATATACTATTTTTCGAGTGAATTGAATCAAACCAAGTTTCATATTCCATCTATACATTATAAATTCATAAGATTTCAACCATAGACTGTGTTTTTACTTCATTTGCTCTTGAAAGTTTACTATCATTTGAACCTCATTAACCTGATGAGGTTTCAAATTTTTCAAAAACTATACTATGTTTTGAGTGAATTGAATCAAACCAAGTTTCATATTCCATCTATACATTCTAAATGTATAAGATTTCAACAATAGAATGTGTTCTGACTTCATTTTCTCTTGAAAGTTTACTATCATTTGAACCTCATTAACCTGATGAGGTTTCAAATGTTTCAAAAAATATACTATTTTTTGAGTGAATTGAATCAAACCAAGTTTCATATTCCATCTATACATTATAAATTCATAAGATTTCAACCATAGACTGTGTTTTTACTTCATTTGCTCTTGAAAGTTTACTATCATTTGAACCTCATTAACCTGATGAGGTTTCAAATTTTTCAAAAAATATACTATGTTTTGAGTGAATTGAATCAAACCAAGTTTCATATTCCATCTATACATTCTACATTTATAAGATTTCAACAATAGAATGTGTTCTGACTTCATTTTCTCTTGAAAGTTTACTATCATTTGAACCTCATTAACCTGATGAGGTTTCAAATATTATGTTTTGAGTGAATTGAATCAAACCAAGTTTCATATTCCATCTATACATTATAAATTCATAAGATTTCAACAATAGAATGTGTTCTGACTCTATTTTCTCTTGACAAGTTTACTATCATTTGAACCTCATTAACCTGATGAGGTTTCAAATGTTTCAAAAAATATACTATGTTTTGAGTGAATTGAATCAAACCAAGTTTCATATTCCATCTATACATTATAAATTTATAAGATTTCAACAATAGAATGTGTTCTGACTTCATTTTCTCTTGAAAGTTTACTATCATTTGAACCTCATTAACCTGATGAGGTTTCAAATGTTTCAAAAAATATACTATGTTTTGAGTGAATTGAATCAAACCAAGTTTCATATTCCATCTATACATTCTAAATTTATAAGATTTCAACAATAGAATGTGTTCTGACTTCATTTTCTCTTGAAAGTTTACTATCATTTGAACCTCATTAACCTGATGAGGTTTCAAATGTTTCAAAAAATATACTATGTTTTGAGTGAATTGAATCAAACCAAGTTTCATATTCCATCTATACATTATAAATTTATAAGATTTCAACAATAGAATGTGTTCTGACTTCATTTTCTCTTGAAAGTTTACTATCATTTGAACCTCATTAACCTGATGAGGTTTCAAATGTTTCAAAAAATATACTATGTTTTGAGTGAATTGAATCAAACCAAGTTTCATATTCCATCTATACATTATAAATTTATAAGATTTCAACAATAGAATGTGTTCTGACTTCATTTTCTCTTGAAAGTTTACTATCATTTGAACCTCATTAACCTGATGAGGTTTCAAATGTTTCAAAAAATATACTATGTTTTGAGTGAATTGAATCAAACCAAGTTTCATATTCCATCTATACATTATAAATTCATAAGATTTCAACAATAGAATGTGTTCTGACTTCATTTTCTCTTGAAAGTTTACTATCATTTGAACCTCATTAACCTGATGAGGTTTCAAATGTTTCAAAAAATATACTATTTTTTGAGTGAATTGAATCAAACCAAGTTTCATATTCCATCTATACATTATACATTTATAAGATTTCAACAATAGAATGTGTTCTGACTTCATTTTCTCTTGAAAGTTTACTATCATTTGAACCTCATTAACCTGATGAGGTTTCAAATGTTTCAAAAAATATACTATGTTTTGAGTGAATTGAATCAAACCAAGTTTCATATTCCATCTATACATTATAAATTTATAAGATTTCAACAATAGAATGTGTTCTGACTTCATTTTCTCTTGAAAGTTTACTATCATTTGAACCTCATTAACCTGATGAGGTTTCAAATGTTTCAAAAAATATACTATGTTTTGAGTGAATTGAATCAAACCAAGTTTCATATTCCATCTATACATTATAAATTTATAAGATTTCAACAATAGAATGTGTTCTGACTTCATTTTCTCTTGAAAGTTTACTATCATTTGAACCTTATTAACCTGATAAGGTTTCAAATGTTTCAAAAAATATACTATGTTTTGAGTGAATTGAATCAAACCAAGTTTCATATTCCATCTATACATTATAAATTCATTAGATTTCAACAATAGAATGTGTTCTGACTTCATTTTCTCTTGACAAGTTTACTATCATTTGAACCTCATTAACCTGATGAGGTTTCAAATGTTTCAAAAACTATACTATGTTTTGAGTGAATTGAATCAAACCAAGTTTCATATTCCATCTATACATTATAAATTTATAAGATTTCAACAATAGAATGTGTTCTGACTTCATTTTCTCTTGAAAGTTTACTATCATTTGAACCTCATTAACCTGATGAGGTTTCAAATGTTTCAAAAAATATACTATGTTTTGAGTGAATTGAATCAAACCAAGTTTCATATTCCATCTATACATTCTAAATTTATAAGATTTCAACAATAGAATGTGTTCTGACTTCATTTTCTCTTGAAAGTTTACTATCATTTGAACCTCATTAACCTGATGAGGTTTCAAATGTTTCAAAAAATATACTATGTTTTGAGTGAATTGAATCAAACCAAGTTTCATATTCCATCTATACATTATAAATTCATAAGATTTCAACAATAGAATGTGTTCTGACTTCATTTTCTCTTGAAAGTTTACTATCATTTGAACCTCATTAACCTGATGAGGTTTCAAATGTTTCAAAAAATATACTATGTTTTGAGTGAATTGAATCAAACCAAGTTTCATATTCCATCTATACATTATAAATTTATAAGATTTCAACAATAGAATGTGTTCTGACTTCATTTTCTCTTGAAAGTTTACTATCATTTGAACCTCATTAACCTGATGAGGTTTCAAATGTTTCAAAAAATATACTATGTTTTGAGTGAATTGAATCAAACCAAGTTTCATATTCCATCTATACATTATAAATTCATAAGATTTCAACAATAGAATGTGTTCTGACTTCATTTTCTCTTGACAAGTTTACTATCATTTGAACCTCATTAACCTGATGAGGTTTCAAATGTTTCAAAAAATATACTATGTTTTGAGTGAATTGAATCAAACCAAGTTTCATATTCCATCTATACATTATAAATTCATAAGATTTCAACAATAGACTGTGTTTTTACTTCATTTGCTCTTGAAAGTTTACTATCATTTGAACCTCATTAACCTGATGAGGTTTCAAATGTTTCAAAAAATATACTATGTTTTGAGTGAATTGAATCAAACCAAGTTTCATATTCCATCTATACATTATAAATTCATAAGATTTCAACAATAGAATGTGTTCTGACTCCATTTTCTCTTGACAAGTTTACTATCATTTGAACCTCATTAACCTGATGAGGTTTCAAATGTTTCAAAAACTATACTATGTTTTGAGTGAATTGAATCAAACCAAGTTTCATATTCCATCTATACATTATAAATTTATAAGATTTCAACAATAGAATGTGTTCTGACTTCATTTTCTCTTGAAAGTTTACTATCATTTGAACCTCATTAACCTGATGAGGTTTCAAATGTTTCAAAAAATATACTATGTTTTGAGTGAATTGAATCAAACCAAGTTTCATATTCCATCTATACATTATAAATTCATAGGATTTCAACCATAGAATGTGTTTTTACTTCATTTGCTCTTGAAAGTTTACTATCATTTGAACCTCATTAACCTGATGAGGTTTCAAATGTTTCAAAAACTATACTATGTTTTGAGTGAATTGAATCAAACCAAGTTTCATATTCCATCTATACATTATAAATTCATAAGATTTCAACAATAGAATGTGTTCTGACTTCATTTTCTCTTGAAAGTTTACTATCATTTGAACCTCATTAACCTGATGAGGTTTCAAATGTTTCAAAAAATATACTATTTTTTGAGTGAATTGAATCAAACCAAGTTTCATATTCCATCTATACATTATAAATTCATAAGATTTCAACAATAGAAAGTGTTCTGACTTCATTTTCATTTGAACCTCATTAACCTGATGAGGTTTCAAATGTTTCAAAAACTATACTATGTTTTGAGTGAATTGAATCAAACCAAGTTTCATATTCCATCTATACATTATACATTTATAAGATTTCAACAATAGAATGTGTTCTGACTTCATTTTCTCTTGAAAGTTTACTATCATTTGAACCTCATTAACCTGATGAGGTTTCAAATGTTTCAAAAAATATACTATGTTTTGAGTGAATTGAATCAAACCAAGTTTCATATTCCATCTATACATTATACATTTATAAGATTTCAACAATAGAATGTGTTCTGACTTCATTTTCTCTTGACAAGTTTACTATCATTTGAACCTCATTAACCTGATGAGGTTTCAAATGTTTCAAAAAATATACTATGTTTTGAGTGAATTGAATCAAACCAAGTTTCATATTCCATCTATACATTCTAAATTTATAAGATTTCAACAATAGAATGTGTTCTGACTTCATTTTCTCTTGAAAGTTTACTATCATTTGAACCTCATTAACCTGATGAGGTTTCAAATGTTTCAAAAAATATACTATGTTTTGAGTGAATTGAATCAAACCAAGTTTCATATTCCATCTATACATTATAAATTTATAAGATTTCAACAATAGAATGTGTTCTGACTTCATTTTCTCTTGAAAGTTTACTATCATTTGAACCTCATTAACCTGATGAGGTTTCAAATGTTTCAAAAAATATACTATGTTTTGAGTGAATTGAATCAAACCAAGTTTCATATTCCATCTATACATTATAAATTTATAAGATTTCAACAATAGAATGTGTTCTGACTTCATTTTCTCTTGAAAGTTTACTATCATTTGAACCTCATTAACCTGATGAGGTTTCAAATGTTTCAAAAAATATACTATGTTTTGAGTGAATTGAATCAAACCAAGTTTCATATTCCATCTATACATTATAAATTTATAAGATTTCAACAATAGAATGTGTTCTGACTTCATTTTCTCTTGAAAGTTTACTGTCATTTGAACCTCATTAACCTGATGAGGTTTCAAATGTTTCAAAAAATATACTATGTTTTGAGTGAATTGAATCAAACCAAGTTTCATATTTCATCTATTTGCTATAAATTCATAAGATTTCAACAATAGAATGTGTTCTGACTTCATTTT
This sequence comes from Aurelia coerulea, assembly GCA_039566865.1. Taxonomy (NCBI): domain Eukaryota; kingdom Metazoa; phylum Cnidaria; class Scyphozoa; order Semaeostomeae; family Ulmaridae; genus Aurelia; species Aurelia coerulea. The sequence goes on along the minus strand of CM076948.1, from coordinate 24,870,036 downwards.
CTCTTGAAAGTTTACTATCATTTGAACCTCATTAACCTGATGAGGTTTCAAATGTTTCAAAAAATATACCATGTTTTGAATGAATTGAATCAAACCAAGTTTCATATTCGATCTATTCATTATAAATTTATAAGATTTCAACCATAGAATGTGTTCTGACTTCATTTTCTCTTGAAAGTTTACTATCATTTGAACCTCATTAACCTGATGAGGTTTCAAATGTTTCAAAAAATATACTATGTTTTGAGTGAATTGAATCAAACCAAGTTTCATATTCCATCTATACATTATAAATTCATAAGATTTCAACAATAGAATGTGTTCTGACTTCATTTTCTCTTGAAAGTTTACTATCATTTAAAACTCATTAACCTGATGAGGTTTCAAATGTTTCAAAAAATATACTATGTTTTGAGTGAATTGAATCAAACCAAGTTTTATATTTCATCTATTTGCTATAAATTCATAAGATTTCAACAATAGAATGTGTTCTGACTTCATTTTCTCTTGAAAGTTTACGATCATTTAAACCTCATTAACCTGATGAGGTTTCAAATGTTTCAAAAAATATACTATGTTTTGAGTGAATTGAATCAAACCAAGTTTTATATTTCATCTATTTGCTATAAATTCATAAGATTTCAACAATAGAATGTGTTCTGACTTCATTTTCTCTTGAAAGTTTACTATCATTTGAACCTCATTAACCTGATGAGGTTTCAAATGTTTCAAAAAATATACCATGTTTTGAGTGAATTGAATCAAACCAAGTTTCATATTCCATCTATTTGCATTATAAATTTATAAGATTTCAACAATAGAATGTGTTCTGACTTCATTTTCTCTTGAAAGTTTACGATCATTTAAACCTCATTAACCTGATGAGGTTTCAAATGTTTCAAAAAATATACTATGTTTTGAGTGAATTGAATCAAACCAAGTTTCATATTCCATCTATACATTATACATTTATAAGATTTCAACAATAGAATGTGTTCTGACTTCATTTTCTCTTGAAAGTTTACTATCATTTGAACCTCATTAACCTGATGAGGTTTCAAATGTTTCAAAAAATATACTATGTTTTGAGTGAATTGAATCAAACCAAGTTTTATATTTCATCTATTTGCTATAAATTCATAAGATTTCAACAATAGAATGTGTTCTGACTTCATTTTCTCTTGAAAGTTTACTATCATTTGAACCTCATTAACCTGATGAGGTTTCAAATGTTTCAAAAAATATACCATGTTTTGAGTGAATTGAATCAAACCAAGTTTCATATTTCATCTATTTGCTATAAATTCATAAGATTTCAACAATAGAATGTGTTCTGACTTCATTTTCTCTTGAAAGTTTACTATCATTTGAACCTCATTAACCTGATGAGGTTTCAAATGTTTCAAAAAATATACCATGTTTTGAGTGAATTGAATCAAACCAAGTTTCATATTAGATCTATACATTATAAATTTATAAGATTTCAACAATAGAATGTGTTCTGACTTCATTTTCTCTTGAAAGTTTACTATCATTTGAACCTCATTAACCTGATGAGGTTTCAAATGTTTCAAAAAATATACCATGTTTTGAGTGAATTGAATCAAACCAAGTTTCATATTTCATCTATTTGCTATAAATTCATAAGATTTCAACAATAGAATGTGTTCTGACTTCATTTTCTCTTGAAAGTTTACTATCATTTGAACCTCATTAACCTGATGAGGTTTCAAATGTTTCAAAAAATATACTATGTTTTGAGTGAATTGAATCAAACCAAGTTTCATATTCCATCTATACATTATAAATTTATAGGATTTCAACAATAGAATGTGTTCTGACTTCATTTTCTCTTGAAAGTTTACTATCATTTAAACCTCATTAACCTGATGAGGTTTAAAATGTTTCAAAAAATATACTATGTTTTGAGTGAATTGAATCAAACCAAGTTTCATATTTCATCTATTTGCTATAAATTCATAAGATTTCAACAATAGAATGTGTTCTGACTTCATTTTCTCTTGAAAGTTTACTATCATTTGAACCTCATTAACCTGATGAGGTTTCAAATGTTTCATATACTATGTTTTGAGTGAATTGAATCAACCCAAGTTTCATATTCCATCTATACATTATAAATTCATAAGATTTCAACCATAGAATGTGTTCTGACTTCATTTTCTCTTGAAAGTTTACTATCATTTAAACCTCATTAACCTGATGAGGTTTCAAATGTTTCAAAAAATATACTATGTTTTGAGTGAATTGAATCAAACCAAGTTTCATATTCCATCTATACATTATAAATTTATAAGATTTCAACAATAGAATGTGTTCTGACTTCATTTGCTCTTGAAAGTTTACTATCATTTAAACCTCATTAACCTGATGAGGTTTCAAATGTTTCAAAAAATATACTATGTTTTGAGTGAATTGAATCAAACCAAGTTTCATATTCCATCTATACATTATAAATTCATAAGATTTCAACAATAGAATGTGTTTTGACTTCATTTTCTCTTGAAAGTTTACTATCATTTAAAACTCATTAACCTGATGAGGTTTCAAATGTTTCAAAAAATATACTATGTTTTGAGTGAATTGAATCAAACCAAGTTTCATATTCCATCTATTTGTTATAAATTCATAAGATTTCAACAATAGAATGTGTTCTGACTTCATTTTCTCTTGAAAGTTTACGATCATTTGAACCTCATTAACCTGATGAGGTTTCAAATGTTTCAAAAATATACCATGTTTTGAGTGAATTGAATCAAACCAAGTTTCATATTCCATCTATACATTATAAATTTATAAGATTTCAACAATAGAATGTGTTCTGACTTCATTTTCTCTTGAAAGTTTACTATCATTTGAACCTCATTAACCTGATGAGGTTTCAAATGTTTCAAAAAATATACTATGTTTTGAGTGAATTGAATCAAACCAAGTTTCATATTCCATCTATACATTATAAATTTATAAGATTTCAACAATAGAATGTGTTCTGACTTCATTTTCTCTTGAAAGTTTACTATCATTTGAACCTCATTAACCTGATGAGGTTTCAAATGTTTCAAAAAATATACTATGTTTTGAGTGAATTGAATCAAACCAAGTTTCATATTTCATCTATTTGCTATAAATTCATAAGATTTCAACAATAGAATGTGTTCTGACTTCATTTTCTCTTGAAAGTTTACTATCATTTGAACCTCATTAACCTGATGAGGTTTCAAATGTTTCAAAAAATATACCATGTTTTGAGTGAATTGAATCAAACCAAGTTTCATATTCCATCTATACATTATAAATTTATAAGATTTCAACAATAGAATGTGTTCTGACTTCATTTTCTCTTGAAAGTTTACTATCATTTGAACCTCATTAACCTGATGAGGTTTCAAATGTTTCAAAAAATATACTATGTTTTGAGTGAATTGAATCAAACCAAGTTTCATATTCCATCTATACATTATAAATTCATAAGATTTCAACAATAGAATGTGTTCTGACTTCATTTTCTCTTGAAAGTTTACTATCATTTAAACCTTCATTAACCTGATGAGGTTTCAAATGTTTCAAAAAATATACTATGTTTTGAGTGAATTGAATCAAACCAAGTTTCATATTCCATCTATACATTATAAATTCATAAGATTTCAACAATAGAATGTGTTCTAACTTCATTTTCTCTTGAAAGTTTACGATCATTTAAACCTCATTAACCTGATGAGGTTTCAAATGTTTCAAAAAATATACTATGTTTTGAGTGAATTGAATCAAACCAAGTTTTATATTTCATCTATTTGCTATAAATTCATAAGATTTCAACAATAGAATGTGTTCTGACTTCATTTTCTCTTGAAAGTTTACTATCATTTGAACCTCATTAACCTGATGAGGTTTCAAATGTTTCAAAAAATATACTATGTTTTGAGTGAATTGAATCAAACCAAGTTTCATATTCCATCTATACATTATAAATTTATAAGATTTCAACAATAGAATGTGTTCTGACTTCATTTTCTCTTGAAAGTTTACTATCATTTGAACCTCATTAACCTGATGAGGTTTCAAATGTTTCAAAAAATATACTATGTTTTGAGTGAATTGAATCAAACCAAGTTTCATATTCCATCTATACATTATAAATTTATAAGATTTCAACAATAGAATGTGTTCTGACTTCATTTTCTCTTGAAAGTTTACTATCATTTGAACCTCATTAACCTGATGAGGTTTCAAATGTTTCAAAAAATATACTATGTTTTGAGTGAATTGAATCAAACCAAGTTTCATATTCCATCTATACATTATAAATTTATAAGATTTCAACAATAGAATGTGTTCTGACTTCATTTTCTCTTTACAAGTTTACTATCATTTGAACCTCATTAACCTGATGAGGTTTCAAATGTTTCAAAAAATATACTATGTTTTGAGTGAATTGAATCAAACCAAGTTTCATATTCCATCTATACATTATAAATTTATAAGATTTCAACAATAGAATGTGTTCTGACTTCATTTTCTCTTGAAAGTTTACTATCATTTGAACCTCATTAACCTGATGAGGTTTCAAATGTTTCAAAAAATATACTATGTTTTGAGTGAATTGAATCAAACCAAGTTTCATATTCCATCTATACATTATAAATTTATAAGATTTCAACAATAGAATGTGTTCTGACTTCATTTTCTCTTGAAAGTTTACTATCATTTGAACCTCATTAACCTGATGAGGTTTCAAATGTTTCAAAAAATATACTATGTTTTGAGTGAATTGAATCAAACCAAGTTTCATATTCCATCTATACATTATAAATTTATAAGATTTCAACAATAGAATGTGTTCTGACTTCATTTTCTCTTGAAAGTTTACTATCATTTGAACCTCATTAACCTGATGAGGTTTCAAATGTTTCAAAAAATATACTATGTTTTGAGTGAATTGAATCAAACCAAGTTTCATATTCCATCTATACATTATAAATTTATAAGATTTCAACAATAGAATGTGTTCTGACTTCATTTTCTCTTGAAAGTTTACTATCATTTGAACCTCATTAACCTGATGAGGTTTCAAATGTTTCAAAAAATATACTATGTTTTGAGTGAATTGAATCAAACCAAGTTTCATATTCCATCTATACATTATAAATTCATAAGATTTCAACAATAGAATGTGTTCTGACTTCATTTTCTCTTGAAAGTTTACTATCATTTGAACCTCATTAACCTGATGAGGTTTCAAATGTTTCAAAAACTATACTATGTTTTGAGTGAATTGAATCAAACCAAGTTTCATATTCCATCTATACATTATAAATTTATAAGATTTCAACAATAGAATGTGTTCTGACTTCATTTTCTCTTGAAAGTTTACTATCATTTGAACCTCATTAACCTGATGAGGTTTCAAATGTTTCAAAAAATATACTATGTTTTGAGTGAATTGAATCAAACCAAGTTTCATATTCCATCTATACATTATAAATTTATAAGATTTCAACAATAGAATGTGTTCTGACTTCATTTTCTCTTGAAAGTTTACTATCATTTGAACCTCATTAACCTGATGAGGTTTCAAATGTTTCAAAAAATATACTATGTTTTGAGTGAATTGAATCAAACCAAGTTTCATATTCCATCTATACATTATAAATTTATAAGATTTCAACAATAGAATGTGTTCTGACTTCATTTTCTCTTGACAAGTTTACTATCATTTGAACCTCATTAACCTGATGAGGTTTCAAATGTTTCAAAAAATATACTATGTTTTGAGTGAATTGAATCAAACCAAGTTTCATATTCCATCTATACATTATATAATTTATAAGATTTCAACAATAGAATGTGTTCTGACTTCATTTTCTCTTGAAAGTTTACTATCATTTGAACCTCATTAACCTGATGAGGTTTCAAATGTTTCAAAAAATATACTATGTTTTGAGTGAATTGAATCAAACCAAGTTTCATATTCCATCTATACATTATAAATTCATAAGATTTCAACAATAGAATGTGTTCTGACTTCATTTTCTCTTGACAAGTTTACTATCATTTGAACCTCATTAACCTGATGAGGTTTCAAATGTTTCAAAAACTATACTATGTTTTGAGTGAATTGAATCAAACCAAGTTTCATATTCCATCTATACATTATAAATTTATAAGATTTCAACAATAGAATGTGTTCTGACTTCATTTTCTCTTGAAAGTTTACTATCATTTGAACCTCATTAACCTGATGAGGTTTCAAATGTTTCAAAAAATATACTATGTTTTGAGTGAATTGAATCAAACCAAGTTTCATATTCCATCTATACATTATAAATTTATAAGATTTCAACAATAGAATGTGTTCTGACTTCATTTTCTCTTGAAAGTTTACTATCATTTGAACCTCATTAACCTGATGAGGTTTCAAATGTTTCAAAAAATATACTATGTTTTGAGTGAATTGAATCAAACCAAGTTTCATATTCCATCTATACATTATAAATTTATAAGATTTAAACAATAGAATGTGTTCTGACTTCATTTTCTCTTGAAAGTTTACTATCATTTGAACCTCATTAACCTGATGAGGTTTCAAATGTTTCAAAAAATATACTATGTTTTGAGTGAATTGAATCAAACCAAGTTTCATATTCCATCTATACATTATAAATTTATAAGATTTCAACAATAGAATGTGTTCTGACTTCATTTTCTCTTGAAAGTTTACTATCATTTGAACCTCATTAACCTGATGAGGTTTCAAATGTTTCAAAAAATATACTATGTTTTGAGTGAATTGAATCAAACCAAGTTTCATATTCGATCTATACATTATAAATTTATAAGATTTCAACAATAGAATGTGTTCTGACTTCATTTTCTCTTGAAAGTTTACTATCATTTGAACCTCATTAACCTGATGAGGTTTCAAATGTTTCAAAAAATATACTATGTTTTGAGTGAATTGAATCAAACCAAGTTTCATATTCCATCTATACATTATAAATTTATCAGATTTCAACAATAGAATGTGTTCTGACTTCATTTTCTCTTGAAAGTTTACTATCATTTGAACCTCATTAACCTGATGAGGTTTCAAATGTTTCAAATAATATACTATGTTTTGAGTGAATTGAATCAAACCAAGTTTCATATTCCATCTATACATTATAAATTCATAAGATTTCAACAATAGAATGTGTTCTGACTTCATTTTCTCTTGACAAGTTTACTATCATTTGAACCTCATTAACCTGATGAGGTTTCAAATGTTTCAAAAAATATACTATGTTTTGAGTGAATTGAATCAAACCAAGTTTCATATTCCATCTATACATTATAAATTCATAAGATTTCAACAATAGAATGTGTTCTGACTCCATTTTCTCTTGACAAGTTTACTATCATTTGAACCTCATTAACCTGATGAGGTTTCAAATGTTTCAAAAATATACTATGTTTTGAGTGAATTGAATCAAACCAAGTTTCATATTCCATCTATACATTATAATTTATAAGATTTCAACAATAGAATGTGTTCTGACTTCATTTTCTCTTGAAAGTTTACTATCATTTGAACCTCATTAACCTGATGAGGTTTCAAATGTTTCAAAAAATATACTATGTTTTGAGTGAATTGAATCAAACCAAGTTTCATATTCCATCTATACATTATAAATTTATAAGATTTCAACAATAGAATGTGTTCTGACTTCATTTTCTCTTGAAAGTTTACTATCATTTGAACCTCATTAACCTGATGAGGTTTCAAATGTTTCAAAAAATATACTATGTTTTGAGTGAATTGAATCAAACCAAGTTTCATATTCCATCTATACATTATAAATTTATAAGATTTCAACAATAGAATGTGTTCTGACTTCATTTTCTCTTGAAAGTTTACTATCATTTGAACCTCATTAACCTGATGAGGTTTCAAATGTTTCAAAAAATATACTATGTTTTGAGTGAATTGAATCAAACCAAGTTTCATATTCCATCTATACATTATAAATTTATAAGATTTCAACAATAGAATGTTTTCTGACTTCATTTTCTCTTGAAAGTTTACTATCATTTGAACCTCATTAACCTGATGAGGTTTCAAATGTTTCAAAAAATATACTATGTTTTGAGTGAATTGAATCAAACCAAGTTTCATATTCCATCTATACATTATACATTTATAAGATTTCAACAATAGAATGTGTTCTGACTTCATTTTCTCTTGAAAGTTTACTATCATTTGAACCTCATTAACCTGATGAGGTTTCAAATGTTTCAAAAAATATACTATGTTTTGAGTGAATTGAATCAAACCAAGTTTCATATTCCATCTATACATTATAAATTTATAAGATTTCAACAATAGAATGTGTTCTGACTTCATTTTCTCTTGAAAGTTTACTATCATTTGAACCTCATTAACCTGATGAGGTTTCAAATGTTTCAAAAAATATACTATGTTTTGAGTGAATTGAATCAAACCAAGTTTCATATTCCATCTATACATTCTAAATTTATAAGATTTCAACAATAGAATGTGTTCTGACTTCATTTTCTCTTGAAAGTTTACTATCATTTGAACCTCATTAACCTGATGAGGTTTCAAATGTTTCAAAAAATATACTATGTTTTGAGTGAATTGAATCAAACCAAGTTTCATATTCCATCTATACATTATAAATTTATAAGATTTCAACAATAGAATGTGTTCTGACTTCATTTTCTCTTGAAAGTTTACTATCATTTGAACCTCATTAACCTGATGAGGTTTCAAATGTTTCAAAAAATATACTATGTTTTGAGTGAATTGAATCAAACCAAGTTTCATATTCCATCTATACATTATAAATTTATAAGATTTCAACAATAGAATGTGTTCTGACTCTCATTTTCTCTTGACAAGTTTACTATCATTTGAACCTCATTAACCTGATGAGGTTTCAAATGTTTCATAAAATATACTATGTTTTGAGTGAATTGAATCAAACCAAGTTTCATATTCCATCTATACATTATAATTTATAAGATTTCAACAATAGAATGTGTTCTGACTTCATTTTCTCTTGAAAGTTTACTATCATTTGAACCTCATTAACCTGATGAGGTTTCAAATGTTTCAAATAATATACTATGTTTTGAGTGAATTGAATCAAACCAAGTTTCATATTCCATCTATACATTATAAATTCATAAGATTTCAACAATAGAATGTGTTCTGACTTCATTTTCTCTTGACAAGTTTACTATCATTTGAACCTCATTAACCTGATGAGGTTTCAAATGTTTCAAAAAATATACTATGTTTTGAGTGAATTGAATCAAACCAAGTTTCATATTCCATCTATACATTATAAATTCATAAGATTTCAACAATAGAATGTGTTCTGACTTCATTTTCTCTTGACAAGTTTACTATCATTTGAACCTCATTAACCTGATGAGGTTTCAAATGTTTCAAAAAATATACTATGTTTTGAGTGAATTGAATCAAACCAAGTTTCATATTCCATCTATACATTATAAATTTATAAGATTTCAACAATAGAATGTGTTCTGACTTCATTTTCTCTTGAAAGTTTACTATCATTTGAACCTCATTAACCTGATGAGGTTTCAAATGTTTCAAAAAATATACTATGTTTTGAGTGAATTGAATCAAACCAAGTTTCATATTCCATCTATACATTATAAATTTATAAGATTTCAACAATAGAATGTGTTCTGACTTCATTTTCTCTTGAAAGTTTACTATCATTTGAACCTCATTAACCTGATGAGGTTTCAAATGTTTCAAAAAATATACTATGTTTTGAGTGAATTGAATCAAACCAAGTTTCATATTCCATCTATACATTATAAATTTATAAGATTTCAACAATAGAATGTGTTCTGACTTCATTTTCTCTTGAAAGTTTACTATCATTTGAACCTCATTAACCTGATGAGGTTTCAAATGTTTCAAAAAATATACTATGTTTTGAGTGAATTGAATCAAACCAAGTTTCATATTCCATCTATACATTATAAATTTATAAGATTTCAACAATAGAATGTTTTCTGACTTCATTTTCTCTTGACAAGTTTACTATCATTTGAACCTCATTAACCTGATGAGGTTTCAAATGTTTCATAAAATATACTATTTTTTGAGTGAATTGAATCAAACCAAGTTTCATATTCCATCTATACATTATACATTTATAAGATTTCAACAATAGAATGTGTTCTGACTTCATTTTCTCTTGAAAGTTTACTATCATTTGAACCTCATTAACCTGATGAGGTTTCAAATGTTTCAAAAAATATACTATGTTTTGAGTGAATTGAATCAAACCAAGTTTCATATTCCATCTATACATTATAAATTTATAAGATTTCAACAATAGAATGTGTTCTGACTTCATTTTCTCTTGAAAGTTTACTATCATTTGAACCTCATTAACCTGATGAGGTTTCAAATGTTTCAAAAAATATACTATGTTTTGAGTGAATTGAATCAAACCAAGTTTCATATTCCATCTATACATTCTAAATTTATAAGATTTCAACAATAGAATGTGTTCTGACTTCATTTTCTCTTGAAAGTTTACTATCATTTGAACCTCATTAACCTGATGAGGTTTCAAATGTTTCAAAAAATATACTATGTTTTGAGTGAATTGAATCAAACCAAGTTTCATATTCCATCTATACATTATAAATTTATAAGATTTCAACAATAGAATGTGTTCTGACTTCATTTTCTCTTGAAAGTTTACTATCATTTGAACCTCATTAACCTGATGAGGTTTCAAATGTTTCAAAAAATATACTATGTTTTGAGTGAATTGAATCAAACCAAGTTTCATATTCCATCTATACATTATAAATTCATAAGATTTCAACAATAGAATGTGTTCTGACTCATTTTCTCTTGACAAGTTTACTATCATTTGAACCTCATTAACCTGATGAGGTTTCAAATGTTTCAAAAAATATACTATGTTTTGAGTGAATTGAATCAAACCAAGTTTCATATTCCATCTATACATTATAAATTTATAAGATTTCAACAATAGAATGTGTTCTGACTTCATTTTCTCTTGAAAGTTTACTATCATTTGAACCTCATTAACCTGATGAGGTTTCAAATGTTTCAAAAAATATACTATGTTTTGAGTGAATTGAATCAAACCAAGTTTCATATTCCATCTATACATTATAAATTTATAAGATTTCAACAATAGAATGTGTTCTGACTTCATTTTCTCTTGAAAGTTTACTATCATTTGAACCTCATTAACCTGATGAGGTTTCAAATGTTTCAAAAAATATACTATGTTTTGAGTGAATTGAATCAAACCAAGTTTCATATTCCATCTATACATTATAAATTCATAAGATTTCAACAATAGAATGTGTTCTGACTCTATTTTCTCTTGACAAGTTTACTATCATTTGAACCTCATTAACCTGATGAGGTTTCAAATGTTTCAAAAAATATACTATGTTTTGAGTGAATTGAATCAAACCAAGTTTCATATTCCATCTATACATTCTATATTTATAAGATTTCAACAATAGAATGTGTTCTGACTTCATTTTCTCTTGAAAGTTTACTATCATTTGAACCTCATTAACCTGATGAGGTTTCAAATGTTTCAAAAAATATACTATGTTTTGAGTGAATTGAATCAAACCAAGTTTCATATTCCATCTATACATTATAAATTCATAAGATTTCAACAATAGAATGTGTTCTGACTTCATTTTCTCTTGACAAGTTTACTATCATTTGAACCTCATTAACCTGATGAGGTTTCAAATGTTTCAAAAAATATACTATGTTTTGAGTGAATTGAATCAAACCAAGTTTCATATTCCATCTATACATTATAAATTTATAAGATTTCAACAATAGAATGTGTTCTGACTTCATTTTCTCTTGAAAGTTTACTATCATTTGAACCTCATTAACCTGATGAGGTTTCAAATGTTTCAAAAAATATACTATGTTTTGAGTGAATTGAATCAAACCAAGTTTCATATTCCATCTATACATTATAAATTTATAAGATTTCAACAATAGAATGTGTTCTGACTTCATTTTCTCTTGAAAGTTTACTATCATTTGAACCTCATTAACCTGATGAGGTTTCAAATGTTTCAAAAAATATACTATGTTTTGAGTGAATTGAATCAAACCAAGTTTCATATTCCATCTATACATTATAAATTTATAAGATTTCAACAATAGAATGTGTTCTGACTTCATTTTCTCTTGAAAGTTTACTATCATTTGAACCTCATTAACCTGATGAGGTTTCAAATGTTTCAAAAAATATACTATGTTTTGAGTGAATTGAATCAAACCAAGTTTCATATTCCATCTATACATTATAAATTTATAAGATTTCAACAATAGAATGTGTTCTGACTTCATTTTCTCTTGAAAGTTTACTATCATTTGAACCTCATTAACCTGATGAGGTTTCAAATGTTTCAAAAAATATACTATGTTTTGAGTGAATTGAATCAAACCAAGTTTCATATTCGATCTATACATTATAAATTTATAAGATTTCAACAATAGAATGTGTTCTGACTTCATTTTCTCTTGAAAGTTTACTATCATTTGAACCTCATTAACCTGATGAGGTTTCAAATGTTTCAAAAAATATACTATGTTTTGAGTGAATTGAATCAAACCAAGTTTCATATTCCATCTATACATTATAAATTCATAAGATTTCAACAATAGAATGTGTTCTGACTTCATTTTCTCTTGACAAGTTTACTATCATTTGAACCTCATTAACCTGATGAGGTTTCAAATGTTTCAAAAACTATACTATGTTTTGAGTGAATTGAATCAAACCAAGTTTCATATTCCATCTATACATTCTAAATTTATAAGATTTCAACAATAGAATGTGTTCTGACTTCATTTTCTCTTGAAAGTTTACTATCATTTGAACCTCATTAACCTGATGAGGTTTCAAATGTTTCAAAAAATATACTATGTTTTGAGTGAATTGAATCAAACCAAGTTTCATATTCCATCTATACATTATAAATTTATAAGATTTCAACAATAGAATGTGTTCTGACTTCATTTTCTCTTGAAAGTTTACTATCATTTGAACCTCATTAACCTGATGAGGTTTCAAATGTTTCAAAAAATATACTATGTTTTGAGTGAATTGAATCAAACCAAGTTTCATATTCCATCTATACATTATAAATTCATAAGATTTCAACCATAGAATGTGCTCTTACTTCATTTTCTCTTGACAAGTTTACTATCATTTGAACCTCATTAACCTGATGAGGTTTCAAATGTTTCAAAAAATATACTATGTTTTGAGTGAATTGAATCAAACCAAGTTTCATATTCCATCTATACATTATAAATTCATAAGATTTCAACAATAGAATGTGTTCTGACTTCATTTTCTCTTGACAAGTTTACTATCATTTGAACCTCATTAACCTGATGAGGTTTCAAATGTTTCAAAAAATATACTATTTTTTGAGTGAATTGAATCAAACCAAGTTTCATATTCCATCTATACATTATAAATTCATAAGATTTCAACCATAGACTGTGTTTTTACTTCATTTGCTCTTGAAAGTTTACTATCATTTGAACCTCATTAACCTGATGAGGTTTCAAATGTTTCAAAAAATATACTATGTTTTGAGTGAATTGAATCAAACCAAGTTTCATATTCCATCTATACATTATAAATTTATAAGATTTCAACAATAGAATGTGTTCTGACTTCATTTTCTCTTGAAAGTTTACTATCATTTGAACCTCATTAACCTGATGAGGTTTCAAATGTTTCAAAAAATATACTATGTTTTGAGTGAATTGAATCAAACCAAGTTTCATATTCCATCTATACATTATAAATTTATAAGATTTCAACAATAGAATGTTTTCTGACTTCATTTTCTCTTGAAAGTTTACTATCATTTGAACCTCATTAACCTGATGAGGTTTCAAATGTTTCAAAAAATATACTATGTTTTGAGTGAATTGAATCAAACCAAGTTTCATATTCCATCTATACATTATAAATTTATAAGATTTCAACAATAGAATGTGTTCTGACTTCATTTTCTCTTGAAAGTTTACTATCATTTGAACCTCATTAACCTGATGAGGTTTCAAATGTTTCAAAAAATATACTATGTTTTGAGTGAATTGAATCAAACCAAGTTTCATATTCCATCTATACATTATAAATTTATAAGATTTCAACAATAGAATGTGTTCTGACTTCATTTTCTCTTGAAAGTTTACTATCATTTGAACCTCATTAACCTGATGAGGTTTCAAATGTTTCAAAAAATATACTATGTTTTGAGTGAATTGAATCAAACCAAGTTTCATATTCCATCTATACATTATAAATTCATAAGATTTCAACAATAGAATGTGTTCTGACTCTATTTTCTCTTGACAAGTTTACTATCATTTGAACCTCATTAACCTGATGAGGTTTCAAATGTTTCAAAAACTATACTATTTTTTGAGTGAATTGAATCAAACCAAGTTTCATATTCCATCTATACATTATAAATTTATAAGATTTCAACAATAGAATGTGTTCTGACTTCATTTTCTCTTGAAAGTTTACTATCATTTGAACCTCATTAACCTGATGAGGTTTCAAATGTTTCAAAAAATATACTATGTTTTGAGTGAATTGAATCAAACCAAGTTTCATATTCCATCTATACATTATAAATTCATAAGATTTCAACCATAGAATGTGCTCTTACTTCATTTTCTCTTGAAAGTTTACTATCATTTGAACCTCATTAACCTGATGAGGTTTCAAATGTTTCAAAAACTATACTATGTTTTGAGTGAATTGAATCAAACCAAGTTTCATATTCCATCTATACATTATAAATTTATAAGATTTCAACAATAGAATGTGTTCTGACTTCATTTTCTCTTGAAAGTTTACTATCATTTGAACCTCATTAACCTGATGAGGTTTCAAATGTTTCAAAAAATATACTATGTTTTGAGTGAATTGAATCAAACCAAGTTTCATATTCCATCTATACATTATAAATTCATAAGATTTCAACCATAGACTGTGTTTTTACTTCATTTTCTCTTGAAAGTTTACTATCATTTGAACCTCATTAACCTGATGAGGTTTCAAATGTTTCAAAAAATATACTATGTTTTGAGTGAATTGAATCAAACCAAGTTTCATATTCCATCTATACATTCTAAATTATAAGATTTCAACAATAGAATGTGTTCTGACTTCATTTTCTCTTGAAAGTTTACTATCATTTGAACCTCATTAACCTGATGAGGTTTCAAATGTTTCAAAAAATATACTATGTTTTGAGTGAATTGAATCAAACCAAGTTTCATATTCCATCTATACATTATAAATTCATAAGATTTCAACAATAGAATGTGTTCTGACTTCATTTTCTCTTGAAAGTTTACTATCATTTGAACCTCATTAACCTGATGAGGTTTCAAATGTTTCAAAAAATATACTATGTTTTGAGTGAATTGAATCAAACCAAGTTTCATATTCCATCTATACATTCTAAATTTATAAGATTTCAACAATAGAATGTGTTCTGACTTCATTTTCTCTTGAAAGTTTACTATCATTTGAACCTCATTAACCTGATGAGGTTTCAAATAAAAAATTATGTTTTGAGTGAATTGAATCAAACCAAGTTTCATATTCCATCTATACATTATAAATTCATAAGATTTCAACAATAGAATGTGTTCTGACTCTATTTTCTCTTGACAAGTTTACTATCATTTGAACCTCATTAACCTGATGAGGTTTCAAATGTTTCAAAAAATATACTATGTTTTGAGTGAATTGAATCAAACCAAGTTTCATATTCCATCTATACATTATAAATTTATAAGATTTCAACAATAGAATGTGTTCTGACTTCATTTTCTCTTGAAAGTTTACTATCATTTGAACCTCATTAACCTGATGAGGTTTCAAATGTTTCAAAAAATATACTATGTTTTGAGTGAATTGAATCAAACCAAGTTTCATATTCCATCTATACATTATAAATTTATAAGATTTCAACAATAGAATGTGTTCTGACTTCATTTTCTCTTGAAAGTTTACTATCATTTGAACCTCATTAACCTGATGAGGTTTCAAATGTTTCAAAAAATATACTATGTTTTGAGTGAATTGAATCAAACCAAGTTTCATATTCCATCTATACATTATAAATTTATAAGATTTCAACAATAGAATGTGTTCTGACTTCATTTTCTCTTGAAAGTTTACTATCATTTGAACCTCATTAACCTGATGAGGTTTCAAATGTTTCAAAAAATATACTATGTTTTGAGTGAATTGAATCAAACCAAGTTTCATATTCCATCTATACATTATAAATTTATAAGATTTCAACAATAGAATGTGTTCTGACTTCATTTTCTCTTGAAAGTTTACTATCATTTGAACCTCATTAACCTGATGAGGTTTCAAATGTTTCAAAAAATATACTATGTTTTGAGTGAATTGAATCAAACCAAGTTTCATATTCCATCTATACATTATAAATTCATAAGATTTCAACAATAGAATGTGTTCTGACTTCATTTTCTCTTGAAAGTTTACTATCATTTGAACCTCATTAACCTGATGAGGTTTCAAATGTTTCAAAAAATATACTATGTTTTGAGTGAATTGAATCAAACCAAGTTTCATATTCCATCTATACATTATAAATTTATAAGATTTCAACAATAGAATGTGTTCTGATTTCATTTTCTCTTGAAAGTTTACTATCATTTGAACCTCATTAACCTGATGAGGTTTCAAATGTTTCAAAAAATATACTATGTTTTGAGTGAATTGAATCAAACCAAGTTTCATATTCCATCTATACATTATAAATTTATAAGATTTCAACAATAGAATGTGTTCTGACTTCATTTTCTCTTGAAAGTTTACTATCATTTGAACCTCATTAACCTGATGAGGTTTCAAATGTTTCAAAAAATATACTATGTTTTGAGTGAATTGAATCAAACCAAGTTTCATATTCCATCTATACATTATAAATTTATAAGATTTCAACAATAGAATGTGTTCTGACTTCATTTTCTCTTGAAAGTTTACTATCATTTGAACCTCATTAACCTGATGAGGTTTCAAATGTTTCAAAAAATATACTATGTTTTGAGTGAATTGAATCAAACCAAGTTTCATATTCCATCTATACATTATAAATTCATAAGATTTCAACAATAGAATGTGTTCTGACTTCATTTTCTCTTGACAAGTTTACTATCATTTGAACCTCATTAACCTGATGAGGTTTCAAATGTTTCAAAAACTATACTATGTTTTGAGTGAATTGAATCAAACCAAGTTTCATATTCCATCTATACATTATAAATTTATAAGATTTCAACAATAGAATGTGTTCTGACTTCATTTTCTCTTGAAAGTTTACTATCATTTGAACCTCATTAACCTGATGAGGTTTCAAATGTTTCAAAAAATATACTATGTTTTGAGTGAATTGAATCAAACCAAGTTTCATATTCCATCTATACATTATAAATTTATAAGATTTCAACAATAGAATGTGTTCTGACTTCATTTTCTCTTGAAAGTTTACTATCATTTGAACCTCATTAACCTGATGAGGTTTCAAATGTTTCAAAAAATATACTATGTTTTGAGTGAATTGAATCAAACCAAGTTTCATATTCCATCTATACATTATAAATTCATAAGATTTCAACAATAGAATGTGTTCTGACTTCATTTTCTCTTGAAAGTTTACTATCATTTAAACCTCATTAACCTGATGAGGTTTCAAATGTTTCAAAAAATATACTATGTTTTGAGTGAATTGAATCAAACCAAGTTTCATATTCCATCTATACATTATAAATTTATAAGATTTCAACAATAGAATGTGTTCTGACTTCATTTTCTCTTGAAAGTTTACTATCATTTGAACCTCATTAACCTGATGAGGTTTCAAATGTTTCAAAAAATATACTATGTTTTGAGTGAATTGAATCAAACCAAGTTTCATATTCCATCTATACATTATAAATTCATAAGATTTCAACAATAGAATGTGTTCTGACTCCATTTTCTCTTGACAAGTTTACTATCATTTGAACCTCATTAACCTGATGAGGTTTCAAATGTTTCAAAAAATATACTATGTTTTGAGTGAATTGAATCAAACCAAGTTTCATATTCCATCTATACATTATAAATTCATAAGATTTCAACAATAGACTGTGTTTTTACTTCATTTGCTCTTGAACGTTTACTATCATTTGAACCTCATTAACCTGATGAGGTTTCAAATGTTTCAAAAAATATACTATGTTTTGAGTGAATTGAATCAAACCAAGTTTCATATTCCATCTATACATTATAAATTCATAAGATTTCAACAATAGAATGTGTTCTGACTCCATTTTCTCTTGACAAGTTTACTATCATTTGAACCTCATTAACCTGATGAGGTTTCAAATGTTTCAAAAACTATACTATGTTTTGAGTGAATTGAATCAAACCAAGTTTCATATTCCATCTATACATTATAAATTTATAAGATTTCAACAATAGAATGTGTTCTGACTTCATTTTCTCTTGAAAGTTTACTATCATTTGAACCTCATTAACCTGATGAGGTTTCAAATGTTTCAAAAAATATACTATGTTTTGAGTGAATTGAATCAAACCAAGTTTCATATTCCATCTATACATTATAAATTCATAAGATTTCAACCATAGAATGTGTTTTTACTTCATTTGCTCTTGAAAGTTTACTATCATTTAAACCTCATTAACCGGATGAGGTTTCAAATGTTTCAAAAAAATATACTATGTTTTGACTGAATTGAATCAAACCAAGTTTCATATTCCATCTATACATTATAAATTTATAAGATTTCAACAATAGAATGTGTTCTGACTTCATTTTCTCTTGAAAGTTTACTATCATTTGAACCTCATTAACCTGATGAGGTTTCAAATGTTTCAAAAAATATACTATGTTTTTGAGTGAATTGAATCAAACCAAGTTTCATATTCCATCTATACATTATAAATTCATAAGATTTCAACCATAGACTGTGTTTTTACTTCATTTGCTCTTGAAAGTTTACTATCATTTGAACCTCATTAACCTGATGAGGTTTCAAATGTTTCAAAAAATATACTATGTTTTGAGTGAATTGAATCAAACCAAGTTTCATATTCCATCTATACATTATACATTTATAAGATTTCAACAATAGAATGTGTTCTGACTTCATTTTCTCTTGAAAGTTTACTATCATTTGAACCTCATTAACCTGATGAGGTTTCAAATGTTTCAAAAAATATACTATGTTTTGAGTGAATTGAATCAAACCAAGTTTCATATTCCATCTATACATTATACATTTATAAGATTTCAACAATAGAATGTGTTCTGACTTCATTTTCTCTTGACAAGTTTACTATCATTTGAACCTCATTAACCTGATGAGGTTTCAAATGTTTCAAAAAATATACTATGTTTTGAGTGAATTGAATCAAACCAAGTTTCATATTCCATCTATACATTCTAAATTTATAAGATTTCAACAATAGAATGTGTTCTGACTTCATTTTCTCTTGAAAGTTTACTATCATTTGAACCTCATTAACCTGATGAGGTTTCAAATGTTTCAAAAAATATACTATGTTTTGAGTGAATTGAATCAAACCAAGTTTCATATTCCATCTATACATTATAAATTTATAAGATTTCAACAATAGAATGTGTTCTGACTTCATTTTCTCTTGAAAGTTTACTATCATTTGAACCTCATTAACCTGATGAGGTTTCAAATGTTTCAAAAAATATACTATGTTTTGAGTGAATTGAATCAAACCAAGTTTCATATTCCATCTATACATTATAAATTTATAAGATTTCAACAATAGAATGTGTTCTGACTTCATTTTCTCTTGAAAGTTTACTATCATTTGAACCTCATTAACCTGATGAGGTTTCAAATGTTTCAAAAAATATACTATGTTTTGAGTGAATTGAATCAAACCAAGTTTCATATTCCATCTATACATTATAAATTTATAAGATTTCAACAATAGAATGTGTTCTGACTTCATTTTCTCTTGAAAGTTTACTGTCATTTGAACCTCATTAACCTGATGAGGTTTCAAATGTTTCAAAAAATATACTATGTTTTGAGTGAATTGAATCAAACCAAGTTTCATATTTCATCTATTTGCTATAAATTCATAAGATTTCAACAATAGAATGTGTTCTGACTTCATTTTCTCTTGAAAGTTTACTATCATTTGAACCTCATTAACCTGATGAGGTTTCAAATGTTTCAAAATATATACCATGTTTTGAGTGAATTGAATCAAACCAAGTTTCATATTAGATCTATACATTATAAATTTATAAGATTTCAACAATAGAATGTGTTCTGACTTCATTTTCTCTTGAAAGTTTACTATCATTTGAACCTCATTAACCTGATGAGGTTTCAAATGTTTCAAAAAATATACTATGTTTTGAGTGAATTGAATCAAACCAAGTTTCATATTCCATCTATACATTATAAATTCATAAGATTTCAACAATAGAATGTGTTCTGACTTCATTTTCTCTTGAATGTTTACTATCATTTAAACTTCATTAACCTGATGAGGTTTCAAATGTTTCAAAAAATATACTATGTTTTGAGTGAATTGAATCAAACCAAGTTTTATATTTCATCTATTTGCTATAAATTCATAAGATTTCAACAATAGAATGTTTTCTAACTTCATTTTCTCTTGAAAGTTTACGATCATTTAAACCTCATTAACCTGATGAGGTTTCAAATGTTTCAAAAAATATACTATGTTTTGAGTGAATTGAATCAAACCAAGTTTTATATTTCATCTATTTGCTATAAATTCATAAGATTTCAACAATAGAATGTGTTCTGACTTCATTTTCTCTTGAAAGTTTACTATCATTTGAACCTCATTAACCTGATGAGGTTTCAAATGTTTCAAAAAATATACCATGTTTTGAGTGAATTGAATCAAACCAAGTTTCATATTCCATCTATTTGCTATAAATTCATAAGATTTCAACAATAGAATGTATTCTGACTTCATTTTCTCTTGAAAGTTTACGATCATTTAAACCTCATTAACCTGATGAGGTTTCAAATGTTTCAAAAAATATACTATGTTTTGAGTGAATTGAATCAAACCAAGTTTCATATTCCATCTATACATTATACATTTATAAAATTTCAACAATAGAATGTGTTCTGACTTCATTTTCTCTTGAAAGTTTACTATCATTTGAACCTCATTAACCTGATGAGGTTTCAAATGTTTCAAAAAATATACTATGTTTTGAGTGAATTGAATCAAACCAAGTTTTATATTTCATCTATTTGCTATAAATTCATAAGATTTCAACAATAGAATGTGTTCTGACTTCATTTTCTCTTGAAAGTTTACTATCATTTGATCCTCATTAACCTGATGAGGTTTCAAATGTTTCAAAAAATATACCATGTTTTGAGTGAATTGAATCAAACCAAGTTTCATATTTCATCTATTTGCTATAAATTCATAAGATTTCAACAATAGAATGTGTTCTGACTTCATTATCTCTTGAAAGTTTACTATCATTTGAACCTCATTAACCTGATGAGGTTGCAAATGTTTCAAAAAATATACCATGTTTTGAGTGAATTGAATCAAACCAAGTTTCATATTAGATCTATACATTATAAATTTATAAGATTTCAACAATAGAATATGTTCTGACTTCATTTTCTCTTGAAAGTTCACTATCATTTGAACCTCATTAACCTGATGAGGTTTCAAATGTTTCAAAAAATATACCATGTTTTGAGTGAATTGAATCAAACCAAGTTTCATATTTCATCTATTTGCTATAAATTCATAAGATTTCAACAATAGAATGTGTTCTGACTTCATTTTCTCTTGAAAGTTTACTATCATTTGAACCTCATTAACCTGATGAGGTTTCAAATGTTTCAAAAAATATACTATGTTTTGAGAGAATTGAATCAAACCAAGTTTCATATTCCATCTAAACATTATAAATTTATAGGATTTCAACCATAGACTGTGTTTTTACTTCATTTGCTCTTGAAAGTTTACTATCATTTAAACCTCATTAACCTGATGAGGTTTAAAATGTTTCAAAAAATATACTATGTTTTGAGTGAATTGAATCAAACCAAGTTTCATATTTCATCTATTTGCTATAAATTCATAAGATTTCAACAATAGAATGTGTTCTGACTTCATTTTCTCTTGAAAGTTTATTGTCATTTGAACCTCATTAACCTGATGAGGTTTCAAATGTTATGTTTTGAGAGAATTGAATCAACCCAAGTTTCATATTCCATCTATACATTATAAATTCATAAGATTTCAACCATAGACTGTGTTTTTACTTCATTTGCTCTTGAAAGTTTACTATCATTTAAACCTCATTAACCTGATGAGGTTTCAAATGTTTCAAAAAATATACTATGTTTTGAGTGAATTGAATCAAACCAAGTTTCATATTCCATCTATACATTATAAATTCATAAGATTTCAACCATAGACTGTGTTTTTACTTCATTTGCTCTTGAAAGTTTACTATCATTTAAACCTCATTAACCTGATGAGGTTTCAAATGTTTCAAAAAATATACTATGTTTTGAGTGAATTGAATCAAACCAAGTTTCATATTCCATCTATACATTATAAATTCATAAGATTTCAACAATAGAATGTGTTTTGACTTCATTTTCTCTTGAAAGTTTACTATCATTTAAAACTCATTAACCTGATGAGGTTTCAAATGTTTCAAAAAATATACTATGTTTTGAGTGAATTGAATCAAATCAAGTTTCATATTCCATCTATTTGCTATAAATTCATAAGATTTCAACAATAGAATAGGTTCTGACTTCATTTTCTCTTGAAAGTTTACGATCATTTGAACCTCATTAACCTGATGAGGTTTCAAATGTTTCAAAATATATACCATGTTTTGAGTGAATTGAATCAAACCAAGTTTCATATTAGATCTATACATTATAAATTTATAAGATTTCAACAATAGAATATGTTCTGACTTCATTTTCTCTTGAAAGTTTACTATCATTTGAACCTCATTAACCTGATGAGGTTTCAAATGTTTCAAAAAATATAAAATGTTTTGAGTGAATTGAATCAAACCAAGTTTTATATTTCATCTATTTGCTATAAATTCATAAGATTTCAACAATAGAATAGGTTCTGACTTCATTTTCTCTTGAAAGTTTACTATCATTTGAACCTCATTAACCTGATGAGGTTTCAAATGTTTCAAAAAATATACCATGTTTTGAGTGAATTGAATCAAACCAAGTTTCATATTTCATCTATTTGCTATAAATTCATAAGATTTCAACAATAGAATGTGTTCTGACTTCATTTTCTCTTGAAAGTTTACTATCATTTGAACCTCATTAACCTGATGAGGTTTCAAATGTTTCAAAATATATACCATGTTTTGAGTGAATTGAATCAAACCAAGTTTCATATTAGATCTATACATTATAAATTTATAAGATTTCAACAATAGAATGTGTTCTGACTTCATTTTCTCTTGAAAGTTTACTATCATTTGAACCTCATTAACCTGATGAGGTTTCAAATGTTTCAAAAAATATACTATGTTTTGAGTGAATTGAATCAAACCAAGTTTCATATTCCATCTATACATTATAAATTCATAAGATTTCAACAATAGAATGTGTTCTGACTTCATTTTCTCTTGAATGTTTACTATCATTTAAACTTCATTAGCCTGATGAGGTTTCAAATGTTTCAAAAAATATACTATGTTTTGAGTGAATTGAATCAAACCAAGTTTTATATTTCATCTATTTGCTATAAATTCATAAGATTTCAACAATAGAATGTTTTCTAACTTCATTTTCTCTTGAAAGTTTACGATCATTTAAACCTCATTAACCTGATGAGGTTTCAAATGTTTCAAAAAATATACTATGTTTTGAGTGAATTGAATCAAACCAAGTTTTATATTTCATCTATTTGCTATAAATTCATAAGATTTCAACAATAGAATGTGTTCTGACTTCATTTTCTCTTGAAAGTTTACTATCATTTGAACCTCATTAACCTGATGAGGTTTCAAATGTTTCAAAAAATATACCATGTTTTGAGTGAATTGAATCAAACCAAGTTTCATATTCCATCTATTTGCTATAAATTCATAAGATTTCAACAATAGAATGTATTCTGACTTCATTTTCTCTTGAAAGTTTACTATCATTTGAACCTCATTAACCTGATGAGGTTTCAAATGTTTCAAAAAATATACTATGTTTTGAGTGAATTGAATCAAACCAAGTTTCATATTCCATCTATACATTATAAATTCATAAGATTTCAACAATAGAATGTGTTCTGACTTCATTTTCTCTTGAAAGTTTACTATCATTTGAACCTCATTAACCTGATGAGGTTTCAAATGTTTCAAAAAATCTTCTATGTTTTGAGTGAATTGAATCAAACCAAGTTTTATATTTCATCTATTTGCTATAAATTCATAAGATTTCAACAATAGAATGTGTTCTGACTTCATTTTCTCTTGAAAGTTTACTATCATTTGAACCTCATTAACCTGATGAGGTTTCAAATGCTTCAAAAAATCTGCCACGTTTTGAATGAATTGAATCAAACCAAGTTTCATATTTCATCTATTTGCTATAAATTCATAAGATTTCAACAATAGAATGTGTTCTGACTTCATTATCTCTTGAAAGTTTACTATCATTTGAACCTCATTAACCTGATGAGGTTGCAAATGTTTCAAAAAATATACCATGTTTTGAGTGAATTGAATCAAACCAAGTTTCATATTAGATCTATACATTATAAATTTATAAGATTTCAACAATAGAATATGTTCTGACTTCATTTTCTCTTGAAAGTTCACTATCATTTGAACCTCATTAACCTGATGAGGTTTCAAATGTTTCAAAAAATATACCATGTTTTGAGTGAATTGAATCAAACCAAGTTTCATATTTCATCTATTTGCTATAAATTCATAAGATTTCAACAATAGAATGTGTTCTGACTTCATTTTCTCTTGAAAGTTTACTATCATTTGAACCTCATTAACCTGATGAGGTTTCAAATGTTTCAAAAAATATACTATGTTTTGAGAGAATTGAATCAAACCAAGTTTCATATTCCATCTAAACATTATAAATTTATAGGATTTCAACCATAGACTGTGTTTTTACTTCATTTGCTCTTGAAAGTTTACTATCATTTAAACCTCATTAACCTGATGAGGTTTAAAATGTTTCAAAAAATATACTATGTTTTGAGTGAATTGAATCAAACCAAGTTTCATATTTCATCTATTTGCTATAAATTCATAAGATTTCAACAATAGAATGTGTTCTGACTTCATTTTCTCTTGAAAGTTTACTGTCATTTGAACCTCATTAACCTGATGAGGTTTCAAATGTTATGTTTTGAGAGAATTGAATCAACCCAAGTTTCATATTCCATCTATACATTATAAATTCATAAGATTTCAACCATAGACTGTGTTTTTACTTCATTTGCTCTTGAAAGTTTACTATCATTTAAACCTCATTAACCTGATGAGGTTTCAAATGTTTCAAAAAATATACTATGTTTTGAGTGAATTGAATCAAACCAAGTTTCATATTCCATCTATACATTATAAATTCATAAGATTTCAACCATAGACTGTGTTTTTACTTCATTTGCTCTTGAAAGTTTACTATCATTTAAACCTCATTAACCTGATGAGGTTTCAAATGTTTCAAAAAATATACTATGTTTTGAGTGAATTGAATCAAACCAAGTTTCATATTCCATCTGTACATTATAAATTCATAAGATTTCAACCATAGACTGTGTTTTTACTTCATTTGCTCTTGAAAGTTTCCTATCATTTGAACCTCATTAACCTGATGCGGTGTCAAATGTTTCAAAAAATATACTATGTTTTGAGTGAATTGAATCAAACCAAGTTTTCTATTCGATCTATTCGTTTTAAATTCATAAGAATTCAAGAATAGAATGTGTTCTTACTTCATTTTCTCTTGATAAGTTTTCTATCACTCGAAGATCATTAACCTGATGAGGTTTCAAATGTTTCACATAATGTACCACTTTTTGAATGAAGTAAATGAAATAAAGTTTCATATTCGATCTATTCATTATAAATTCATAAGATTTCAACCATATACTGTGTTCTGACTTCATTTTCTCGTGAAAAGTTTACTATCACTCGAACATCATTAACCTGATGATGTTTCACATGTTATTAAAAATTTACCTCGTTTTCATTGAATTGCTTCAAGCCAAGCTTCAGACCCGATAAGTTCATTATGGATTCATAAGTTTTCAACCATACACTGTGTTCTGACTTTATTTGTTGGCAAACATGTAAATTATCATGAGAGTATCATCAAGCTCATGAGGTTTCCAATGTTACAAAAAATATGCATCATATATAATGAAGACAAAGGATATGACACTTGGTTTGATTCAATTCATTCAAAACGTGGTATATTTTTTGAAACATTTGAAACCTCATCAGGTTAATGATGTTAGAGTGATAGTAAACTTATTATGAAGAGAAAATGATGTAGGAACACATTCTATTGTTAAAATCTTATGAATTTATTATGAATAGTTTGATGCAGTAACTTGGTTTGATGCAATTCAGTCAAAATGATATATATTTTTAATAAAATTTGAAACATCGTTGCTGAAAATTATCCAATAAAATATTTTAGCCAGAAGGTAGCGATGTCGTTCTTAAATGAACGCAGATCTTTTGCTGCTTGAGAACATGGAGTAAAAATGTTTGGCCTAATGCAAGTGATTTGATGCTTAAAGGGGCTGGGTCATGTAACCGTAAACAACCCTGTTATCTCTATAATCTATATTGTTTCCCACACGTGGCCATTGTGTTCTGCACAGATTTTGGTGGATGGGGTGAATCCACAATAAAGTTACTACTAGAAATCCACTAATATCTTTGCAATCTTACAACGTATGGTTTTTTTTACCAACGTCGTTTGTTTGCGATCTTTTAAGTTCAAGAGTTCATCTTCAAAATAGCACTTTCATTTTGAGAAAAATAGTGGGAAATCTGTCTGATATGGCCTGTCAAAAAAGCTACAAAATCGTCGTTTCGAAAGAAGTTTGTTTACTTTACGTGACCCAGCCCCTACGCAGATAGGATATTTTGGAGAATTTCTTGACAACGAATGGATTTTGCGTCACTCAATTTTGGGACACTACTACTATTTCTTAACGGCCAAAATAGAGGATCCTTTGTGTAGGTCATAATCATAATTTGTGTTGTTCCCGTTTTTGCCGGACAAGAACTCGGAAGCTTCGGTATTGAATAAAAAATTGAGATAAAAAGAGTACAATTTGTTTCTCAAGAAGCGAAAGAAACAGCGAGTCCGACGCGAAGGAGCGTTGTTGAATGGGCTGATTTTGGGCATATCGGAGGCGTGTCTACCCACAATGCATTGCTTCCTAAGAACAAAAGATCTTTTGGAATAAGCCAATCATATTTTCTTATCTATCGAAATAAACAATGCAATGTACGTCACCATAGTTAGAGAACAATAGAATTGTGCAATAGTGAAGATTTACAAGCATAGCTATTGATGATTGAAAAATTTGTCGCATTCAGTTGGCAGTGAAGTTGTTTGCTGGGTTACCGGATGACTGGTTGTGGTTAGGCCCAAAGAAAAGTTGGTAAGGAAAGCGGCTTTTTATTCATTTCTGAACGATTATTCATCAAAATTCTTTGAAATGACTGATCAGAGTTTGTTCTAAAGTGGTCGCAGAGAAAGTTGGAAATTTACTGCGTCATGAAATTAATTTTTACTTGAGCCAAGGTTTGTTGGCAAGCGACACCGCCAACCACATGCCACGTAAATTTCTAGAAGTTTCATAGAAAATAGCGGGGTACGCTGTTTTCTAGCGGCATACTCTGTCAGTTAGTTCTTTTACGACAGTTACGTATTTGTTGGAGTTTAGATAAAGCCTCTGCCGGGTTCTAGCGTTGATTTGCTTGCCTAACTGGCCACGTAAGGCCACCTATTGACCTTAAAGGCGGGAATATTATTGGCTCCGAGCCAACCTACTGTGAAATGAAAATAAGAGGAAATGAAAATGAAACGAAAAAGGCAGTGAGGGGCGAGAGAACAGCTTGGCAGATGGGTTACTGCTTTGATAGATAACTCTAGCCAATGTTGTTATAATCCACTTCAGGTCCTGACTGTACACTTGGGAGACCATAGGCCTCTAGAGACCCTCCCAGGAGGGTGGATGAATATTCTCTTATTCCCAAGTTATGTTCCTATTTGTTCCCTGTCTGCATATTTCATCAATTTCTTTTCCAAAAATGTTTCTTTTGGAAATTTATTCCATTGTTGCCAGACTATTTTCAATACTATTTGTTCCCAGCTGAAAGGTCAAATATTTGTTCCCTAAAACTCTTGGGAGGGCCTTACTTGGGAATGCATCTCTTTTATCTCTTGATCCTGTTATGAATTCCCATCAGGCTTTTCATGGCATGAAGTTCTTAACTTTTATGGAAAGAAAGTTTCCCCAAGACAATCCAGGTTGAGGAGGACAATCCAGAACAGTGGGATGTAAACAACCCTAGCTGAATTTAGTCTTTTCCTATTCGAAATTGATGGAGCTATTAATTCTAAAGAATCCCAAGTATTCTTCACTTCTAATAGAAATTCTTTAGAGGTATGAATAAAGACTGGAAACCTTTATGAATTCTCAATATAATTAAAGTCTTTCTCCAGAATTTTAAGGCAAGGACAGATTATTTTTTTATTTTACATGGCAAATAGAAACATCTGACCTTGGGAAGTGTTTGTATGTATAGAGGATACTCTTGGCCATGAAACAAAGAGAAATGCTTATGTCAATATTTTTATGATTTATGGAACTATAAGGACACCCAACCAAAATAAGAATTGGGTTGTGTTAGGTCTGCAATTTTTGCAGCAAATAAGCTAAAGTTTCTTTTAAGTCTCTCTTGCGTATTTTATGTTTCAGGAGTTGGTATATACATTGCTTGCAAATAGTTTGAATTGTGCACCAGACTAGTTTGCAACAGTTTGTTTGATAAGCTTCCTGTAAAAATGCAAATTTGCATAAATTCCATGCAAACTTTGAAACTCCAAAAGAACAATAGAGCATACCACTCAATGCAAACTGATTACAAAGAATTATTTTTATGAAGGGGAATTCCCTTGTGCAGTGGTAGAACTTTATCTGTGACTTACAAACTTTTAGGCTGCTGAACATAACATTAGTGCAGCAGACGTCTGTCTTTACACACATATCTTTCAAGCAAAAGCATTCCTGAGCGATTTAACTGCTCATCCCAAATAGCAAGTGGGATTGAGGTTAGGAACATCATTCAGCTGACAGGTGACCAGATCATAAATGCCATTCAATGTTATTTATGAAGGTTTTGTCTGGGGCATTTGATGTACTTTCATCAAGCTAAGTCAGATAGGGTAAAATGGGTAAGTTTGGGGTAAATAGGTAGGGTTAAAAATGTGGATAAATTTAGCCAAAATCTATATTCAGAGTTTTCCTCTAGCTAAAACTGCTGGAACTATCCTCCGACATATAAAGCGAATGTTGATTTTTCACTTCCAGGTCTATTGTTTTCCAACAATCATTATTACCTATTTTACCCCGGCCTGCCCAACAAGGACAGATTTTGTAAGACAATAGCATTAATTGCTTTTGTTGACACCTGAATTCAGAACGATTTGCGATCGCAGACAAAGGAAATTCCCTCAACCAGTAATTCAAAACAAACGAAGCTGCAAAAGTTTCTGTGAAACCCAGGTAGCTAGCACGCTTGTTGTGCATTCCAGATTTTTTTTTTAAGAGGAGACATGAGCATAAATCGAAAAAAGAAGGATACATCTACACATCTACCTCTGTCATTTTATTTATTTGGTTTAGAAGCTGAGCAGTAAGTACTTTAATAACACCCAAAAACATAAGAGAATTGAATCGCCTCCCAATCGGCTTTTGAATCAAACGAATTAAATGCCTGAGGTAGATGTGCAGATATATCCTTCTTCTTTTGATCTATGCTCATATTGGCTCTTAAAAACAACTTCTGGAATGCGCAACAAGCGAGCTAGCTACCTAGGTTTCACAGAAACTTTTGCGGCTTTGTTTGTTTTGAATTACTGTTTGAGGGAATTTCCGTTGTCTGCGATCACAAATCGTTTTGAATTCAGGTGTCAACAAAAGCAACCCATGCTATTGTCTTACAAAATCTGGCCTTGTTAGCCTGCCCATTTTACCTCCAGTAGACCTTAAACTGGGCAATTTGAAAGGCTATTGCTTCCTAAATATCAAAGAAATATATGTTTTTTTGAACCTTCTGAAAAGTTTGTCTTCTTTCTAGAACATGGATTCCATAAGTAATGGCCACAATGGAAAACCCTGCAACAAGAAAAGTAAATGGGTGGTTCCAATTTCAGAAGCTGCTGAAAATACAGAAAACCCAATCAGGAGGATTGTTGATACCATGAAGATTGAACCAAATCCTGACTATGATTTCATCTCTGTTTCAATTGGTAAGTTGCAAGAGAGTTGCTGAATTGATTTAACAGTTCCATTGTCAGTGAGGGATGAGTACCAACGGTGGTTCCAGGGTATGCCCAACCCACTTTTCTCAGGTCCATATTGTTCTTAAGCGAAAACGATGATAACAATTTTCAGGTATATGTTCTGGCATTCAATCATATCCCTTGTGCACCCCACTTTTTCAGGGCTGGTGCCACCCCTGGGTGGTACCAAATAGGGGCTTGGGGGTTAAAACCCACTTGCGGTAACTCAAATCTACCACAATGCTAATGTCAGAAAAGATAGCTCTCTTGTCACAGCAGAGGTTGGAACCAGAAATCTTCGGATAGATGGGTTGAAGCTTTTTCAACAGGGGGTTTTAGGCCAGGGGGTACTCATATATTTTTCCGTACGGGGACATGCCACTGAACAGGGTGTCATTTTCAAGATTCCTAATGGGGGGGGACAGGGTATCACTTTTGTATAGTCGGCTCCATGATAGGGTCCATATCTTCTATAATTGACTACGTAATGTCGTTTTAAGCCATTTGCACTCCGTGAGTGTGATTTATATTGTTTGGATGGCAACTTTACCGCTTTTTCTGATACCCGATCTGCTAGACCAAGTACCACCTCCCCCCCCCCCCCCCCCCCCCCCCCCCCCGTGGTTAAAGTGACAGAAGGGTATAGTTTTGATTACATCTTTTTGCCCTTCTCTCTGAAAGTAATCTAAAAAGGCCTCTGGTGGGGGCTAGATGCTCCCAGTGGAAGGCGCCCAGAACTCCCCTGGTGCCGCCCCTGCTTGTCAGGATGTTCCTGTAAAACTTGTCACAAAAATTTGCAGCTTTAAGAGATCAACTTCAAATGTATTGAGTATCGCATTTAAAAATTTTTAATTTATGCATTTATCATACGTACATGTTTCTAAGTTTATAAAAATTTTCATTTATTTGCAGGGGATCCCACGATCTTTGGCAACCTCAACCCCCCACAAGAAGCACTTGATGCAGTTGTAGAAAGCACACTCTCTGGAAAACACAATGGCTATGTACCTGCTGTGGGTAAGATAATATTGTAATGTTGATGCTGGGAAAGAAAAAATACTTTCTTCTACAAGTCCAAAAATGACATTTGAGATTTCCCAGGCAAACTTTTCTGTATGTCTTTGGCATAAATCCTTTAGAATTCAAGAATGATCCAAAAAAATCATTCTGTGTTCAAAAATTTTACGTTACACTTTTTGGAAAGGCACTTCAAGAAAATCAGTTTTTAAGGAGTTTGTCGTCCTGTTGGTCTCTTCCCCGGAGGAGGGGGGGGGGGGTACTTGACTTTCAATTGTACAGGGGTGTGCACTCCAAGAAGAAAATATGTCACCCAGCTTTAGAACTTTTCCATCGAAAAGATAGGCGGTATTAGAAAACATCGGCGAAAACTATAGTCCAAACGTAAAAATTTGTTGAAAAACAATGAAATAACACCTTTTGATTTGAAAAATTTCCTTCTTTCGATACCTGGCTTTAGAAAAAAGAGGCCAAAATGATACGGAAAGGAGTGCACATCCTGTCAGCAATATTTTGATACTAAGATTTTAAACCATAATTTTCATACTAAATTTTTCGACGAATGGAGAAAAATGGAAAATCTTACCCGGTCTCACCTCAGTTTTCCATCTTTCTCGTCAGCACAATATACATACTAAGTACCCCCCTCTTCTTAATCCTAGAGAGATTTTTGTGTCAAGCTTTGAAAAAGTGTTTATTATTTAAGGAGAAATTTTGTCTTTTTGGAATGAAGTTTTATATGTTCCAAAGATTTGAAAACTTAATGTCCTTGTTGCTGACTTGTTTTGGTAAACAGCTAACAGGCTCATTCTTTGTGGTTTTCTTTCGCCTGCCCAGTAAACTACATTACGTGAAATGCTTTTATGTTGGTTTGCTGAAACAGTTGACTTATTAATCGATGAACAGGCTTTTAGTACTTAGAAGATCTTACCAGCAGATATAATATTTAACAGAGAATGATATGGAGTTTTGTAATAAGCAGCTTAAGTTTTTGTGGTGAAAAGCTGTTCGCCTCAAGACGTACACTGATCAATATTTCAGGAGATCAGGGTGAAAAGGTGTTCGCTTACGTAATCAACCAATCCTGCATGGTGACAATTTACAATTTATCCATTTTATGAAGACAAATTTGAGGAAAACAGGAAACCATCAACCCCAATCCACTATCAGTCTACCGAAAAGAAGTACTTGGGGCTAACAAGAGCAGATTTTGTAATACAATAGCAACAGTTGCGTTTGATTGACACCTCAATTCAAAGCGATTAGCGGCTGCAGACAAAGGAAATTCTCTCAACCAGTAATTCAAAACAAACAAAGCCTCAAAAGTTTCCCCAAAACTGGTTGGGCAAACTCTCGCCTTGTGCAAGCGAAAGATGGTTTTTAAGGGAAGTTATGTGCTTATAGCGAAAGAAGAAGGGTAAATCTAAAGTTCTGTCGCTTAGATTATGTTTATTTGATTTAGGAGCTGTTTTGTAATCGTTTCATTTTAAGCCCTAAAGACGCGAGAATTACAATGCCTTCTGCTCCGCTCCTGAATCATTCCCTCAAAAACCATCTTTCGCTTGCACAAGGCGAGAGTTTTCCCTACCAGTTTTGGGGAAACTTTTGCGGCTTTGTTTGTTTTGAATTATTGGTTGAGAGAATTTCCTTTGTCTGCAGCCGCTAATCGCTTTGAATTGAGGTGTCAATCAAACGCAACTTTTGCTATTGTATTACAAAATCTGCTGTTGTTCTTGGGGCTCCAATACTCTGTTAACAGATGCCAACGCTAAATAGGAACACCAAAAAGGGTGAAGGCCTCGCTTTTCAAATGATCTGAAACTTATCATAAGAAGACTTCGGTCTTTGAAAAAGACCCATATTTATGAAGAAATTGAAAAGTTTAGCCAGGACTGACAGTTGCTTGAAATCATCAGAGTTTAATGCATAACAATCTTCATATTTACTACCTGTGAGCGCGAGAACACTTCATATGAAGCCTTTCCAGTTTTTTAGACATTACTCAAGTACCTTCCGAGTAATATGGTACGCAAACGAATGAAAATACAATAAAAATATGCCAACTAACGATTTCCTTTCTCGAATTGTATTTCTCAATACTGGCGTTTCTTATCTTTTTGGCGATCTTACAGTTTAATTTCTTACAAGAGATAAAAAAGTACATGCAGTCTGAAACCTTTTCTCATCATGAGTCTTCTCTTTGCATCATTTGGTTTTGGCCATTAGTTCTTGTCACGACCGCATAATGGTACAATTGGTACAAGGAACGGTATCCACTTTAGTGACTTTTCTTGCCAAAAGAACAAACAAAATACGTCATTTAAAAAGATAATATCAATTGGGATATACCTTTTGAAAAGCTGGTATAAGGTTCGGGTACGAATTTTCACATTTTCTAGAATTGGTACAAGGAATGGGTAATGCTTTTGAAGCTTGGATGGAACGCCTCCAAGTATTGTCAGAAAAGCCCCGAATAAGAAATTTGAAATGCATTTGATAAATAATTGTTTTTCCAAATTTCCATAGGGAAAATACCTGCACGGGATGCGGTTGCGCAGTTCATGTCAACCCCTGAATCACCACTTACGGAAAAGGTACAGTACGGTATTTGTATGAAAGTAACAAGGGCAGATTTTGTAATGCAATAGCAACTTCTCTATGTAAGAAAGCCAGCCAAAAACTTCATGCTCTTAACCGAATATCCTGTTACATGGACACAGAAAAACTGCAGCAACTAATGCGTGCTTTCATATTATCCCATTTTAGCTATTGTCCACTTGTTTGGATGTTCTGCGATAGAACCTTGAATCAAAGAATAAATCACGTTCACGAAAGGGCTTTGCGCATTGCACAGAAAGATTACGAACATGATTTTGGTTTTCTCCTGGAGCAAACAAATTCAGTACCCATCCATATAAGAACCTACAGTTGCTTATGACTGAGATTTTTAAAACAAAATTAGATCTAAGTCCAACTTTTATGAAGGATATTTTCACGCAGCGGAACACTGGCTACGACTTGAGGCATGGGACCGACGCGCTGCTTCCAAAAGTACGCACTACGTCCTTTGGAATCGAGTCTGTAGCTCTCCTTGGAAATAGGATGTGGCAGCTGCTACCACACGAGATAAAAGACTCCAGCACCCTTCAAATTTTCAAAAAGCAAATAAGGTACTGGAATGGTGATAAATGCAACTGTAGGCTTTGCAAAACATATGTACAACACGTTGGGTTCATAACAGGATAGTTATTGAAATTCTTGTAATTATACATATACATATTATTTTTAGATTAGACTTGTAAATTTTGTAAATAAGTAGGCCTTAATTAGCTGTAATTTTAGCTATGGTTTTGTTTCAGCCTACTTTGTAAATAAATTAATGATGATGATGATGATAATGAACAGTTGCGTTTGATTGTCACCTCAATTCAAAGCGATTAGCGATTGCAGACAAAAGAAATTCTCTCAACCAGTAATTCAAAACAAACGAAGCCGCAAACGTTTCCCCGAAATTAGTAGGGCAAATTCTCGCCGTGTGCAACCGAAAGGTTGTTTTTAAGAGAAGTCGTGTTCTTATAACGAAAGAAGTAGGGCAAATCTTAAGTTCTGTCTGGTGGCTTTTGTTTATTTGATTCAGGAGCTGTTTTGTAATTGTTTCATTTAAGCCATAAATACGTGAGAATTACAATGCCATCTGCTGGGTTTCTGAATCAAATAAACAAAATCCGCCAGACAGAACTTTAGATTTACCCTTCTTCTTTCGTTATAAGTACATAACTTCTCTTAAAACCATCTTTCGCTTGCACAAGGCAAGAGTTTGCCCTACTAGTTTCGGGGAAACTTTTGCTGCTTTGTTTGTTTTGAATTACTGGTTGAGAGAAATTCATTTGTCTGCAGTCGCTAATCGCTTTGAATTGAGTTGTCAATCAAACGCAACTGTTGCTATTGTATTACAAAATCTGCCCTTGTTTATGAAAGTAGATACTTCTACTCTGAACCTCATAGTA
The DNA here is from genome assembly GCA_039566865.1 of Aurelia coerulea. Lineage (NCBI taxonomy): Eukaryota > Metazoa > Cnidaria > Scyphozoa > Semaeostomeae > Ulmaridae > Aurelia > Aurelia coerulea. Next base: position 24,834,234 of record CM076948.1, on the reverse strand, counting down.
CTAAAGCGCGACAATATTCGTGAAAATTAAGATTGTTCTTATTAAGATGCCAAAGAAGGTTTAGGCACAAAAACGTGTATGAGAAAAGACTTTCAAAATAATCTTTACTGATTTTTTCTCTGATAGGACGTGGTACTTGCTTCAGGATGTTCTGGTGCAATTGAAATGGCAATGCAAGTGTTGGCGAATCCTGGCGATAATATCCTTCTTCCTAACCCTGGTTTCTCTTTGTACAAGACTTTGGCTTGTTCCAACAGAATTGAAACTAGATTCTATAAACTTCTGGTGAGCTATTTATTAGAACAAAATTTAACCAGACTTTTAATGTTTCTCTAAAGATCTTCCTGAAATTCGAAGGTTCTAAGGCTGAAAGGCAAGTGCAAACCTTGCTAGGGAAACAAAAGGGATACAGCTATTCAGAGCATAGGTTCCAAATCTTTAAAAAGGCTGGTGTAAAATTGAGTGACCTATTTCTTTGAACTGAATGACTTCAGAGAAACTTTAGCTAATTCTCTATAATTCTACCGTTGGAATTTTCTGAAATCTTCAATATTTTCAGAATTAGAATGTTTTTCTTCTTTTTCAAGAATACAAGAAAAAGTTTCCAAAAAACTTGAAAGCATCGTAATTTCTAAACTGTTTGACGAAACATGAAATAATTTCGAAGAAAGCCATAGTTTATGAATGCCTACAACATGCCATCGAGCAAAAGTCTGTCACTCATCTGGTTTAAGATTTAGAAATTTGATGACGTCACTTCCTCAAATGAGTTGAAATGTAAGATACGCTGTAATTTCCAAAAATATTCAAAATTTCTGAAAAGTCCAACAGTAGAATTATGGATAAGTATCTAAAGTTTCTTTCAAGCCATTCAATCAGAAGAAATAGGTCATTGAATTTTACACCCATCTTTTTACGCCGAGATAAAGATTTGGAACCTATGCTGCTATTCAGGTAAAAAACTGCCTCGGTAAAACCTTCTGGGTCTTGAAGAAGAGAGAGAAGAAAGAGCCATACAATTGTATATTAAATCTTGACGTTGATTTTTGCGATCTTTGGAATAATGTAGAGTGTTGTAATCATCTATGCATTGCAGTAAATTGCGAACCATTGGCGAACTTTAGCAACATCAGTGCCATGGTCCTAGATCCCTAGAGCCTGTACAGTAGAATACTAAACTGCATTTCAAACTGAAATGACAAGGCACAATATAGAGTTCTTAAACTGTATGCAAATTTTCCAATCGCAATATTTTCTCTAAGTGTCCACGGGAATGCTACCTCGAGACTTTTCATCTAGGTAGCATCTTTGCAATTTTCTCGAACAGTTGATCACTTGTGAGATGTGAAATAGACTCCTTACACGCAATTATCATGCAAACGTTAGCTTATGCTGACTTCGAAAGTTTTCAACGCTTTAAAACTTTGCATCCAAAGAATCACTCGCGCAGGTTTGAATCTATTGCATGAATTGTCTGTACAAGGAACTAACGAACGGGGCGAGGGGGTTGGTTGAAGGGAGATTGGGTTACGTCTAATATTTTCGGTGTCTCAATTGTACTTTCCAGCTGCTCAGATGTACTGATGATGCTGATATCATTTTTTTACAGCCTGAAAAGGAATGGGAGGCCGACCTCGCTCACATGGAATCATTAATCGACGAAAAGACTCGCTTCATACTTGTGAATAATCCCTCGAACCCCTGTGGATCCGTGTATAGTAAAGATCATCTGACGAAGATCTTGGAAAGTGAGTGATACTGTCTTTGCTACGTAACGCGTTCCATCTTGGAGAAATGTAGTTTTTCAGGTGCTTTGAAGATATTTTTTAGACTGTCGATAGTCGATGAAAAAGCAAAATTCAATTTTCTGTGGATTTTAGATAATGAATTACTAGCTCGTACAGTAGTGTCCCGCATATAAGAAACACAAATTTAAGAAACACAGACCCTGATTTTCAAAATAATACCCCATTTTATAAGAAACTAATACAGGTTTGCAAAAAAAGCCTTTTTTCTTATTTAACAAAGCCAAGCAAAAAACACTTTCCTGGAATAATTATATCATTTCCTGGAAGTGAAAATTTACAAATGCATATCAAAATAATAAGTTTTTTATCACAATCATAGAGATTGTGTCTGAGTAGTTGATCGATAGTGCATGATTTTTCTAATAAGAAACTTTACCCTGATTTGAATTTTACCTCATTTTATAAGAAACATGTCAGACCTGAAATTGAAAAGGTTGTTTCTTATATGCGGGACGCTACAATGGTTTCAAACTACGTAGTAATCAAACTAAGAACTTCGTATCTGCTATATCACATTTCTTGAGAAATACGGCGTCCCGTATCACGATTGCCTTACATCACTGTATCCCATAAATTATAACAAACTTGATGAGCACCAAGATTTGATTTCACAGCCAATAATTCTAAAATATTCTTTCGTTTCATGGCAAGAATCAAATTACGTTTAGCAATTAAACAGCTTTGCTCAAATATGTTAAAACTTCTTTAAAAAAACCTGATTCTGAGCATTGACATTTAAGATACTTCGTAGTTTTTGCTAAGAATAAACTTTTTAACTATTCTGAAATGAATCTGAATCGAACGGTATTTTGCTACATTTTGTAGAATTTTTGAATGTGCACAATAGTGATAGAAGCTCTATCTCCACTCGATTGAACGTCGCGTATAACAATGTATAAAAATAGCGCTCGATCCAGGCTCTTTTGTAGACTAGCTGAACAGCTGAACGGTCTATTAGTGTGTCAATTTATTTTGGATGCCCTGTATATAAATATGATTGCAATAAAACTTTGCTAGTCGTTTGTCTTGCCAATTCTGTCCTCGTTGAAAGCATTTGCAAGAGACCATGTGGACTGCTTTTTTAGGCAGAAACTGTCAAACCTTGCAAGCTTTTATTACTCTCAGAGAATTTGATATGAATTCGATTATCTTGCACCAGCAAACAAGGACAGATAATGTTACAATAGAACTCGCTACTTTTCATTGACACCTAGATACAAAGCAATTTGTGATTGCAGACAAAGGGAATTCCATGATCGGTTGGTCAAGACATAAACAAAAACAAAGCAAGCCGCAAAAATTGCCCTGAAACTCAGGTCGCTAGCGCGCTCGTTGTGCATTTCAGAAATGGTTTTCAAGAGCAAATATTAGCACATATCGAAAGAAGAAGGATGTATCTAAACTTCTGCCTCGGGCATTTTATTTATTTTGTACAGAAGCCAATTGGGAGGGGATTCAATTCGTACTTTTTAGCTGTAATTAAAACACTTTCTGCTCAGCTTCTGTACGAAAAAAATAAAATGCCCGATGCAGAAGTTTAGATATATCCTTCTTCTTTCGATATGTGCTAATATTTGCTCTTTAAAACCATTTATGAAATGCACAACGAGCACGCTAGCGACCTGAGTTTCAGGGCAATTTTTGTGGCTTGCTTTGTTTTTGTTTATGTCTTAACCAACCGAGCATGGAATTCCCTTTGTCTGCAATCACAAATTGCTTTGTATCTAGGTGTCAATGAAAAGTAGCGAGTTCTATTGTAACATTATCTGTCCTTGTTGCACCAGCAGAAAATCTCACTGCACCGTATGATTCGAATTGCACGCTGTAGATATTTAGATTGTAACGTAGACTTTCAGGTATGTTTTAACTCTGTATCACTTTTTTCAAATAGTCGCAGAGAAACATCAATTGCCTGTTCTGGCAGACGAAATATATGCATATTCGGTAGGTTATTTAGTTACACCTTATTTGTATCTATTTGTGAACATTCTTAAATTCCCATACGACAGACCTATTTAGCTACGGCTTGTGGAGACCAGGGGCGGATCCAGCCCGAAGTTGAAGGAGGGGCAACTTGCACAGAAGGCGCCAAAAAACTATGGAAAATGAGCGCGCCGAAGGCGCGCGAAAATTTTTTGGCACTTTTTAAAGAAAATTCTTTGATTTACTACTAAATAAAGCCTTGATTTATGCGTTTCGCCTGTATTTAAATCAAAACAGGTAGAGAATTGTTTGTTAGAATCAGGATGAGGGGCGCTTTTCTCGCTAAAAAAGGGGCGCCAAGCTGAGTTTTCATCGTGAAGGGGGGGGGGCAGTTGCCCCCACTTGCCCCCCCTAAATCCGCCACTGGTGGACACTCAGTTTAAAGCAGGCCCATCCCAATAATTTTCTGAAGTTCGTTCATCTTTTAAGTGAAAAAAGCTGTGAAAGCCAAGCTCATATACAGGAATATTCAAAGTTATCTATATTCCAGGAAGTTACCACAATTTATCAAGCTATCACTTTTGATATTGTGCTATTCAAAAATTCTATTCTCCTCGTGAAATTGAAGTCCTTTCTTTCAGAATTTTTGCAGGAAGGACCCATCGGCGTAGGAGGAGATAAAATTGGGGGGGGGGGCTGCCCGATAAAAAATTCATTGTTTAAGAGAATTTTGCCCAACCTAATGCGAATTTCTGCCCGAGTATGGCTGATTTTTGCAACAATTGTCGACGTTGGGGGGCTGCAGCCCCCCAGCCCCCCTGTCTCCTACGCCTGTGGAAGGACCCCCATCAGTCGTGATCCGTTGCTTGTTTAAATGGCAAATTCTCCAAAAAGGGGGCGTTTTCCAACGATGTAAAGGGTGTGATTATGAGATTTTTCCCGGGGACAAGCCCCCGGACCCCCATTTTTGCTCGCATCTAGTTTCAGCCCTCTTCAATATGAATTTGCTCTGCCAGGCCTGTTATAGTTATGCAACCAAATCATTTGGAAGTTTTACAGTTTTTAGTATTGTTGCACTTTTCACACTATAATCTGTCTCAAATTAGATGTCACCTGCACATGCCCGCGAATAACAACAATATAAGTGTTTGCAAAGGGATTTTGCGTTATCGCAAATCTTAAAAGCACAGGTTTTCATGGCAAGAAAGGGAACAAAATATGTTAAAGAGAACAAAAGATGTTTTATCAAAAGATTGATCACTTGAATTTGGTGTGAACAAACATTAGCAGAATATGTCTATTACTTTGCCTTTAATCTTTTGGTTTTTTCTGCATTTTTAGTTTTATTCTTATTTCACTTTCAGGTTTTCAAAGGTGAAACCTTCTATCCCATGGCAAGTTTAACGAAGACCGTTCCTATCCTTTCTGTTGGAGCCATTTCAAAAAGGTAGTTTGCAAAGAACCCTTTCCGACACTTTTCTTGGGATTTTTTTAAAGACAGAATGGTTCAAAATAAAAATAAAAAGCAGTTCAACACTGTCAAAGGCTTCTCCACCGCTTTATGTGAATCTTGGGTAACAGAGTGTGTGAGCCTTGAGAAGCTGATGGGAAAATTTTGGATCGAATGTCAAAGCTGATTTGTTTTGTCATTGAGAATGATATGATTGTTATTTTAAAGACAATTTACCTAGGGTTAGGGTTAGGGTTGAATTGTCATCGACGAATTACTTTTGGCTTACAACGCTTGAAAGGTTTTGGAATTTCCATGAGAAACCTAGAAAAAGGTTTGGTCATTTTGGTGACAGCAATCGATTAAGAATTTTAGGCCTATGATCAGCACGAGGAGTTTGAAAAATTTTGCAATGTGGGCTCGATAAAATGAGGAAGGTTTGGACTAACGAAAATGGTATCCGGAGGAAGGTTTGATCTTTTTCTGGATGCTGTTCAAATTCATGATTTTGATAAAAACACAAGGTAAACGATGTCCACACACCCAGCTGCTGTCCAAAACTAGACGCTGTTTGTTTTACCTGCAAGTAGAAGACCTGCATCAAGTGAATGGACACCAACTGATATTTAGTGCATCTTTTGCAGGTTTCTTGTACCTGGGTGGAGATTAGGATGGATCCTTATTCATGATCGAAACAATGCATTTCAGGATGTAAGTAAAACTAACATCAAATATTTTTAGCACGATAATGTCGATTCTCTACTTCCTAACGACTGAACTCAAAAAAGAGGTTGGAGTTGTTAAAAGTTTTTCTTTCTTTGTTAAAGTTTCCAACATATTCTCCTGTCTTTGAACGATGTAAAATCAAACCTGGGACATATAAAAGCAAATTTGAACTCAAAGGGAATACATAACTTGTGGCTGCTATAAACAGGTTAAAGGAAATGCCCACCCACCCATTGTTTCTTTAGCTACATAATGAAACAGCACGTTTCAAAGTTATCAAGTACAATAGGATATATTTTTAACTTGGCACAGGCCAGAGTCGATTCCTTTTATTAAAGCACTCCCAAATATTACTTCAGTTATCTACGCCAATAACATAGGTGCTCTATCATTGTTTTTAGGTGCGACAAGGGTTATTTGATTTGGCAACACGGGTTCTTGGACCCAACACAATCATCCAAGGTGCCCTACCTGCAATTCTCCAAAGAACACCAGAAAGTTTTTTTGATGACACCATGCGATATATTGAGGTTGGTTCAAGTAATTAGTTTAAGTAATTAGTTCAAGTAATTAGTTCAAGTTATGTGATTGATAAATTGAAAATAGTCATGTCAAAATTACATTGATGATAGAATTTATTCGCTAAATTTGTTTGACCAACATTTATCAGATGATGAACTGATCAGGTGGCATTGAAACTTCTTTTGCCTTGCAATGACTCTACTCAGGTGGCATCTAATTCGAGACGGACTTTTATCCTAATATGATGTGTGACATATGAGGCCTGTTGTGCCCAGAAACAATGCTATAAGTTTCATCATTTTCTTTCAGAAAAATGCCGACATCTGCTCGTTGAACTTATCAGTTGTCCCTGGTTTGAAGCCTGTCAAGCCCAAAGGTGCCATGTATATGATGGTAAGTCCAGCAAATTATCCATGTTATTGTACTTTGAAATCCTGCTTATTTTCTGACCAATAACTTAATATTTGTAGCCGTCACTGCGCTTGATGCGAGTGTTATCCCAGAGTGGACAATCAGTACATGTGCACAAACGGGAGGTCAGTCTGATATTTCTGGGTGAGAATGTTGCCGAAAGTGATATTTTTGGGTCCAAATAAAGTGAAATTATGGCTATGATATTTTTTGTATCAAATAGAGTTATGATACTCATCTCAATTTGCATTGGGTCGGAATATTTCGTGTTCATTTACACGTGTCAGTTATAAAACGAGCTGATATTTTTGGGTTGCAACAAAGCTGAATTGATAGTTCTGAGTTGCCTGAAAAAATCAAAAATCAAACATCCTTGCAAAAAATCACAATTGAAGAAATCAAACATCCTTACATCTTCTGGATTATAGAATTTGATTTACTAGCTGAATTATAATTGCAGGTTGGGATAACTGAAGATCTGATGAAATACGTTAAAGATGACCTCGACTTCACACAGAGACTGGTGTCTGCGAAATCGGTTTTCTGCCTTCCTGGATCGGTAAGTTTATACTTTTTTGACGAAGCTAGGATGACCTAGCCTGTAATAATAATGATAATAATAATATATTTATTTAAAGTTGGCTAAAGGAATAGTTTATAAAGTAATAAAGGCCAACTGGTGTTACCTATTTTCAGTGTTCTCTTTTATCTACATATCATACAATTGCAATTGGATCCCGTCCAATCTTTAATGCTGTTTTTAAATTGACTGTTGCTTTTTGCAGATTTTATTGTGTCAGCGAGTGTGTTCCAAAGTAAGCTTCCTCTAAATGACAAAGAATCATTCTCGTATCTCAGAGTCCTCGTATTTGGAAGTTGGACGAGATCCTTTACATTCTAAGATTATAATTTATGAGTTTACGTTTGAAGAGGTCCCATAAGAAGGAGGGATTGCCAGAGGTTAAGCATTTGTAGACCTCAAGCATTAGCTTTTGCAAGTTTCTTGTATGTATTGTGTGTTCGCCTCTCTTATGAAGGAGCTCTTCAAACGTAGACCTATAGTCATCTAGCAGCACTCTCAGGGCACGTTTATGAAGTCTATTGATATCATCGTTCGATGTTTTCCCACAGAACATCCAGATCAATGGACAGTAATTGAAATTAGACAGTATAAAGGAATTGTATAATATGATGCTTTTCTCATAGTCAAGATGTGTTCCAGACCATTACGAAAACTAAAACGACATAATTTATTTTTTCTAGAGCCTGGAACACAGGCTATGATCACCGTGATGATATGATTTTCGGCCTGTTTTTAAGATTTCTTGAATTCATCTTTCTCGAGAAAATCGATCAGAACGGAGTGACCGATTTTAGTTAATTAAATTTGAAATGGATTTAAACATGTACACCATCAGACGAGGGGTGATTCACTCCTGAAAAGGGTGTACAAGATTTTGAGATTTTGAAAAATCCCATGATAAAATGAGAGATTTTGAGATTTTCGGGATTTTTCATGAGATTTTAAGATTTTTAAAAATCTTTATGAGGTTTGACTTTTTATTCCGATAAAGGTAGGAACCTAAGGATTTTGGGATTTTTGGAACATTTAGCAGCTACGGCAGCAGCATACAGAGTTTGTTCGAGTTTGTTCTTGAAATAAAGGCGCATACTAGTATAGTATCGTATTTGTGATAAATTATATTGTTATAGTCAAGATGAGGCCTAACATAAAGTCTATAGAATTGGATAAGAACATCTCCAGAGACATATCTAGACAAATGCTTCATCCGTCTCCCTCAAATCTCGGGAGAGATGGAAACACCATTGGGGCAATGTGAGGGCATGAGCGATAGGACACCAAGTGTATGAAAGTTTTATTGGTAGCGAGCCACCTTAACGTTTTACTGGTAGTTAGCCACCTTAACCAATTGTTTTTTGTGTGTTTTTACCTATTTTTACTTGGTAGTGAGCCACCTTATCGCTGTTTCGTCATTTTGAATTTTTTGGCAGTGAGCCACCTTAAGTGCAGATCCACCTTTAGTAAAAATAGGTATCAACACAAAAAAGGTGGTTCCATGGAGGTTTTACGGTTAAGGTAGATCTGCACTATATCTCCCTGCACTAGTCTATATCTCCCTGGTAAAAACACACAAAAACAATTGGTAAAGGTGGCTCGCTACCAATAAAACGTTAAGGTGGCTCGCTACTATTAAATCTTTCACACACTTGGTTTCCTATTGCTCATTGTGAGGGACTCCTTTTTGAAAACAAGAAATCTACGTAGAGTCAATCTACCTCATTTCCAGTGCTCATAAAAGCAAGAAGAAAATGCAAGAATATTTCGATTGGCAATTGATTGAAATTTGATTCCTCCAAGGCTTTGAATTTTCCGAAATTGCGCAAATTCTTTCGGTTATTGCGAAAGATTTTGAGATTTCACGGATTTTTCTTCAAGATTCCAAGATTTTTTGAAAGATTTCGAGATTTTTATAAGATTTTTTAGATTTTATGACTTTTTTCTAAAGATTTTGAGATTTCAACAATTTCATAGAGATTTCAGAGATTTTTTTTGGTAATTTGTGAAAGGTGTACGAGATTTTTAGGAGTGATTCACCCCTCGCCATCAGATATCATATTTGCCAATATATCGTCCTGATATCCAGGTAGACTGATTACAGTGAGTCCGTTGTATCTCTGCGGCAAACCTTGCTCAACAGGGACTCATAATGAGGCTGTGAAAAAGCTGGCTCTGTATTATGCATTCATCAGTCGAATCATGATCGAATTTAGTTTAGGCTCTGTTGAACAGTCACTAATCAGAAATGAAATGCGATAAAAACCACGTTAAGCAGAGAGTTACTCAACGAAACCTATAAATCCGAAGAAGAAAATTAACTTTACTTGATGAGTACAAAATAAGTCTTTTAATGCTATAGTTTCCATGTTTGAAGACCAAAACATAGCAGAGAAATCTTCAACAACTTGCCGCAGCAACTTCGTTCAAATCTGATCAATTGCGTCAATTGAATCAAGAGTTTGAAATTAGTTGTTCTTCGACAAATCTCGCAATCTGATTGCTGCGCCTGGAAACTGTATGCAAGGGCTTGAATAAGGTCAGATTTTTCAGAGTAATATTATGAGTCTCTGTTGACCGCAGCGCCATCATCAAGTCTAAGAGCACCGGGAAACAAGGGACTCTACGTCGTCCAGGTAACAGTGGCCTTTCGAACGGGAATTATTGTTTTTTAATAATAATAATTGCACTTCTTTAAAGTCTCAAAGTATTTCTCTCTTTTTTTCTAGTGCTTTGGATTCCCGAACTTCTTCAGGATTGTGCTAACAGCGCCCGAAGAGATGATGAAAAAAGCGTGTGATCGAATTGGCCAATTTTGCCGATCAATTCTTGAGCCGACAACGACGAACAATATTGAAAATGGAAATTGAGTGTATGAAATTATCCCGAGGTTACTCTCGTTAGGGACTGACGGAGAGGTCCAGTCAGATTCAAAACATTTGCTATGTTTAGTATCCAAGAAAATTTTAATTTAGATTCTGCGAAAAGTCATTTCATAGCAAATGTGTTCAATAGAAACTGACTGGCCCCTTCTGTTAGACGTAATTGGGAGTTTCCACGGGGCAGCTTAATATAAATTTTGTTTTCTGGGTGGCTCAAAAAGGCTCCAACAGACAAAATCTAAAATCAAAGTTTTGCAGTTTAGTTTATTCACAGTAATATTTAACTAAGCAGACAATCGCCATTTTGATCCACTCGGGATATGACTTATAATTGTATAGTACGCAGCACCTTTCAGTTGGCCCATCTTCCGATCAGGTGGTAGGATTTTCTCAGCAAACTTTAGGGCCTTAAATGCTGACATGTGCTTTGACTTACTTAAATTATTGAACGTAGCCTTGAGAAAGATGCTCCAAAATAGGTAGCGACGTTTGAAAATCACTGAAAAGTACCTTCGTTCAAGCGGTCCTACAAATTAATGGTTTTCCTTGATCTGGAATGCTTCAAAGTAAGATACTTCTAACCCGATTTTTCCAGAATTTAAGGCTCCCGTTAAGAACAAGTTTCGTCGTTCTTTTATCACAAAATGAACATTCCAATCCAACCTGAAATCTGCTATACTATCTAGGACTCAATTTGTTCGTTGAAACCGTCACTCAAGAAGAACTTTTTTCCTGCGATGTTTTAGTGCCTTGGAGTGTTTATGATTTTTCAAATATCGCAACTTATTGGGGCCAAAACTCAGCAGAGTTATTCATTCGTATTTTGCCAACTGCTTGTGTGAATTGTAGAGAGTTAAAAATGTTGTGAGTAATTTTAGAATGTAAGAGGGCTTATTTATTATCATAGTTAGTAGCCTGTATCTTTAAATTTATCCAGTGCTGTCGACTGTACGGGGTGAGTCATTAAAAACATAAAGGAATTGAATCAGCATAATAAAGGCCTTCCTCCACTGCAGTAGTTTCGGTCGGCGACCAGCGCGTTTATCAAGTGCGCATGCTCTCCAACAACAAAGCATGCGCCCTAGATATACGTGCTTGTCGCCGACCATAACTACTGCAAGGGGAGGGTAGCCTAAGACGGCAATGTATGCCCCTATCTGTCAGAATTTGCTGACTCATGGTTCTGGATGGCGCATCTGATTGGCTAACGCTCATGTGAAATGAAACTGATCACATGAAGGCATTTTGCCACAGCAAGTCCTTTTAGTTTGTTGGGAGTGATAATTGATCTTTTTCACATGGGTCACATGATACACGGCAAAGCAGGTCTATTTATGATGACTCAATGCCTTTAAACAGCCTCCAAATTAAAACAGCTTCCATGCAAAATAGACCTTTTAGCTATTCTGAAAAGAATCAGAATCGAACGATATTTTGCTACATTTTGTAGAATTTTCGAATGTGCACAATAGTGATAGAAGATCTTACGCCACTCGATCGAGCCTCGCGTATAAAAATGTATAAAAATAACGCTCGATCCAGGCTCTTTTGTAGAATAGCTAAAAAAGGTCTATTGCCTTTGATTCTAGACTTATGACGAAGAGTCTCTTGTTTCCTTGTGCTCTTTGACTTCAAGATGGCGCTTCAGTCAACAGAGACTCATAATATTACTCTGAAAAACCTGACCCTATTAGGCCTAATATGCTGGGATTCCTAGCATACCAATCAGAATGCGAGATTTGGCGAAGAACAATAAGTTTCGAATCTTCAATTCGATTGACGCAGCTTACTAAATTTGAAGGAAGTTGCTGCAACAGGTACTTGAAGATTTCTCTGGTACGTTTTGGTCTTAAATTGCAGCATTAAAAGACTTATTTTGCACTCACCAGGTAAAGTGAACTTTCTTCTTCAGATGAATACCAAGTTTCGTTGATTAAGAGTCTGCTTACCGTGGTTTCTATCGCATTTCCTTTCTGAGGAGTGACCGTTGAACAGAGCCGAAGCAGTCGTTCGATCCAGATTCTATCGATCGAATGCAGAAGATAGGGTCAGGTTTTTAACTGTTTCATTATGAGTCCCTGTGAGCAAGGTACCGCAGGGATACAAGGGACTCATCGTCATAAGTCTACTTTGATTCTACAACGGTATAATTGATTTTAGCGAAGTAAAATTTCATCATGCAAGAACCCGTGTATACTGTACCAAGGCAACTTTGGATCATTTGCAAACTTGTAACGAACAGATCAGCCTCCCGTTTACACAGTGCCTACTAATCCGCAACATTTTTGTTCTTTCCGTCTGTGGGACGATTTTGTCCTGAAGCAGTGTAAAGGCTTTTGTGCCGTAAAAACTTTGTTTACTTTTTTGACTCACCTGTTACTTTTCGAGACTTATACTTACTGTAATGTGCAAGTGTGAGTTATTGTATGTCGTTGTTAGGCTATCTTCGTGTTTCTTGTGAGTTTATTGTTAGCTTGGTGTTTGGGGAGTATTATTGTTCTAAATTATTTGTATTTAACATTTTATCAGTCATTCGAGTTGCAAGATCCAGAGAGGTCTTTTTTATGTTTGAACAATTCTGTTTTTGATTCTATTAGTTTATGGGAATGCCCCAAGAGGTGCAACTTTAACCACATGGCATTTTCAGGGCTGCAGTAACAAGGGCAGATTTTGTAATACAATAGCATGAGTTGCTTTTGTTGACACCTCAATTCAAAGCGATTAGCGATTGCAGACAAAGGAAATTCTCTCAACCAGCAATTCAAAACAAATAAAGCCGCAAAAGTTTCTTTGAAACCCAGGTAGCTAGGTCGCTCGTTGTGCATTCCAGAAACTGTTTTAAGGGCAAACATGAGCATAGATCGAAAGAAGAAGGATGCACTTACACATCTGCCGCGGGCATTTTATTTGTTTGGTTCAAAAGCCGTTTAGGAGGCGATTCAATTCTCTTATTTTTTTGGGTGTTATCAAAACATTTACTGCTCAGCTTCTGGACCAAAGAAATAAACTGCCCGCGGCAGATGTGTAGATATATCCTTCTTTCGATCTATGCTCATGTTTGTTCTTAAAAATAATTTCTGGAATGCGCAGCGAGCGAGCTAGGTACCTGGGTTTCAGAGACACTTTAGCGGCTTCGTTTGTTTTGAATTACTGGTTGATAGAAATTCCTTTGTCTGTGATCGCTAATCGTTTTGAATTGAGGTGTCAACAAAAGCAACTCATGCTATTGTATTACAAAATCTGCCCTTGTTTTGGCTGCAGTTCGAGTTCGATTTCTGCTACTTGATGAGGTAGTAAAAAGAATCTCGGTTTGCATGACCACTGATGCTTGCTAGATATCATAGATATCAAGGCAATCATTTTAGCAAATATATTATGTAATGGTGGAAATTTTCAATTTCATTTTAGAATTCACTTGACTAAGACCGGCTATCTGAAAGTGACATCCCCACAAGCATAAGTAAATTATTCCGGGCAATTTAGTCCCAACCCAAGAGGATAGAATATGCTCAACGCGTTGAAAACACGCGTTGAAAACATTTGATCGTGATTATGCGTAGCCTGATAACCAGACCCAATCGGGTCTGGTTATCAGGCTAGGTTATGCGGTTTTTTAAGATTTCTTGGAGGGTCTTTCCCAAGCAAGGTAACACGGATCAATTTGATTTTATTCTTTTTTCTAAACAATATTAGTAAAAAGATCAGAACTTTCAGTGAAAATTGACAAACAGATAATTTGCAAGGAGATTTATATTCGTAAACCAGTGGCATGGCCAGGGTAAATTAAGTGGGGGGGAATTGGAACGAGGTGGTCTGGGCCTCCAGGAAAAATTTTGGGGCCACGCCCTTTACTTTGGCTTAGAATGCATCTCCCAATATCATGCTTGCCATTAGCGACAAGAAAACTTTGATAGTTTTGTGAACAGTTATCCTATGAATCAGAGCACGAGGAAAATTGTTGAAAAACGATCTTTTACTTTGGCTTAGAATGCATCTCCCAATATCATGCTTGCCATTAGCGACAAGAAAATGTTGATAGTTTTGGGAAGAGTTATCCTATGAATCAGAGCACGAGGAAAATTTTTGAAATAAAGATCTCTAACTTTGGCTTAGAATGCATCTTCCAATATCATGCTTGCCATTAGTGACAAGAAAATTTTGATAGTTTTATGAACAGTTATCCTATGAATCAGAGCACGAGGAAAATTTTTGAAATAAAGATCTTTTACTTTGGCTTAGAATGCATCTCCCAATATCACGCTTGCCAGTGCTAAAATGGAAGATTTTACTTTCTCGGAAAATTCTTATTTCTTACCCAACCTATATCCAGCTATTTTCTCCTCGGTTTTAGAGGAATCTCGAGGACCTTCTTTTGAAAAAGTGGGGGGGGGGGGCAATTGCCCCCCATTCCCCCTTCCCCGTGGCCACGCCATTGTCGCAAACAATCTACTTTCAGACCTCCAAGGGAGTGGTGTGGCCAGGGTAAATTATGTAAGGGGATCGACATGAGGTTTTGCCCACAGGAAACTTTTTGGGACCAAGCCCCTTACTTTGGCTCAGAATGCATCACCTAATGTCATACTTGCCATAAGCGATAAGGAAACTTTTGTAATTTTGTGACAGTGGCAGTCATTCTAAAAGTCAGAGCGTGAGAAAAATTTGTCAAAGAGATATCTTTTAATAATTTAGCATAGAAGGCATCCCCTGATTCCATAATTAACAGTGCTAAAATGGATGGTTTGATAGTCTTATAAATGAGGTAATTGAGAAGACATCGTGCCTTGTGGACCACATAGTTGCCCACGAAAACTTGACTACTCTTGAGCTTCTCTTACAGTTGTATGAAGGAACTTATTTGTTTCAGCAGATGAAAGATGCCATCATCGATAGAGCGGTCTTTCCGTTTCTCAGAAGATGCATTAACCCCAAAATCTCAAAAGCTCAAAAACAATACCAAGATAACCCAAAGTACCGGGTTTTCCAAAAAATGTATACGGATTTGATTGAATCCAGCGCTGTGAATTAAGCTTTAATCAATGTATAATCACTCTAAAGATGTTTCTTGATAGTTAACTTGAATATAGATACCTTGTTTGTTGGTATTGGTGCTTTGAGAGCAGACAAGTTAATCTTGAAAGCTCAAATTTGCCTCTTCCTCCAAACCAGAGCTTTAGCCTTTTGGCCTAGGCAATTTTAATCTTGTGTTATTCTGTTTTCCAGAAGTCACCCCCCCCCCCCCAGTCACCCATTGGGAAGTCTCTTAATTTTTCATTAATTTTAGTTCTTAATTTCGATCTCGATTTCGATGTGCTTCAGGAATTTGCTTAGGCCAAAAGGCCAAAGCTTTGGCTTGCAAGTGCACCCAAATTTGAGCTTTAAAGAAGCACCAATACCAACAAACGAGGTATCTACGTTAAGGTAACTATCGAGAAACATTTTGAGAGTGATTAGCCTTTGGTTAAAGCTAAATTCGGAGTCAACCAAATTTGTATACATTTTTGAGACATCCGGTATTTTCTAGGGGACTTGTGTTTGTTATCAGCTTTAGTTGCGCATATCCAGTTTAAACCACAAACTGCACTTTCTCGCTCAAGAAACAACGAGTGCAGTCTGGCACTACGCGGCTTGCTAAAACTGACAAAATCATTTGTTCACTAATTTTAAGAATTTGAACGGGTAGCTTCAATGCATCAAAACGGATGATAACAAAAAACGGAGCAATCTATGACCAGATTTTCTTATGTTGATTCTCTCTCTCCGTTTAAAAACGCTTGTGTCTCAAAACAAATAACGTAAAGATTGCGACAAAATTTGTATTATGTGTCGTGTTAGTGTTACATCTATTTTGGACCTGTTGGCCAATGGCCAAAAATGGTTGGTCACCAGTAGCACATCAAATGCATCATGGGATAAATTCCACAGTTACACATGACGTCATTTCCTGCTATTGTTAAGGAGGGAAAATTTTGAGCGCAATAAATTCCAAAGCTGCGAAAGGGAAACAAATTCGTCAATATCTTCGAAGAAAGAGACAAGAAAACAAGACAGAAAGTAGCAGAGAAGCTTCTCGAATAGCGTGGTGTGTGTCTTTAATCGAAACCAAAGAGTGTCGAATCGAAACAGATAGCCTTATCCAGCTTGCTTGCTACGAGGCCTCTTACGTTTTAGGCCCATATTTTGTGAGAGCGTTGCTATATCGGGACATCATTGCGGATTTCTATATGTTTCGCACAGGATATTCGCCAAAGAAAGGAGCATATTTTATGAAAGACTTACTGGACAGTTTGCATTCACCAATGCTGGGTTCACCAATGGCTTTTAGTAGTTTTAAAGTGCCGAACTTTCTCACAGCTGCAAGTTCTAGTAGTAGTGGTTCAAATTTTAGTTGTTGTCCGTTACGTCTGGCCTAAATTGTATCACAAGCTAAAATAGCCTGCACAGCAACGCCTCCTGTCAATAAACACTTGTACGGAAGTTTTTGGAGCTGCTGAAAGTATCTGGAGTGTGTTATTTTGTTTGTTGTTGAAAGCAACATCGCGAAACAAGAAACATGAAGCTTCTGGAGAACACAACATTTGACTCTCTGAGCACAGAATTGTCGGTGGAATCTGAAAATATTCGGATTTGTGGGAGGTAATAATATACGTACCCATTATTTTTGTGGGACTCCACAACACAAATTATGGAAGAAGAATATTTCTTGTTTATAGACTAAAAATATGCGACATGCCAGATCCAGTGCCAATTGGAAATTTTGTTAACTGTGTGCGCTGAATAGACCTTTAGCTATTCTGAAACAAATCATAATTGAACAATATTTTGCTACATTTTGTAGAATTTTTGAATGTGCACAATACTGATAGAAGCTATAACGCCACTCAATCGAAAGATCAAACCTTGCCTATAAAATGTATCAAAATAATGCTTGATCCAGGCTCTTTTGAAGAATAGCTAAAAGGTTTATGTAATCATAGAATCTGATAAAATTTCCACACCTATAATCTGTGTAAAAACTTTCCAATACTTTTTCGAGCACGTTTTTCTGAGACCCCTCTGAGATTCCCATCCATTTTTCTGCACAACAATACAAAATCAATGTTCAAAATTTGCTCACCTAGTTTAGCAATAAGAGAACAACTGACATGACCCTCTATCGGCACACAAACAAGGCAAATTATTTCAATTTTTGTTCAACTCCTGAACAACTGGCACAATAATAATGCCTTTGGTAGAAAAAGTAAGGCAAAACTCTTCTTTCCTATAAACCAAACAAGACATTTGATATTGGCACATTTCAAACTTTCCATAAATCGAACTGCAAAATTTATTATCACATTTGGTTTTCAATGCACTGAGTTTGCAATTCAAGACTAGCATTTTCAGTCTGCAAAGAATCAATTTTGGTTGCATATCTGTTAATAAAGACATAATCATAGCCCTCCCCAAAAACCTTTGGATCATGTCATGAAATCACAATTTGTGAATTTCTTTTTTTCAGCCTTGAATGCTACTCCTGTAAGATGACTGGTCAAGACAAAAGGCTCTACAAGCATCTAAATACTGATGGTCATAGCCCAAACGATCTTGAAGCTTTGTCGCCACCTGAGTCGCAACTGAGTGTTTCACCAGTTTCCTATATGAAGGCCAGCAGAAGCATCAGTGTAGATGAAGATGAAAACATCATTATTTCTTCAACTTGTAGCAGGAGAACGCTGTTCTACCTCATTGCAACTCTGAATGCAAGCTTTCAAGATTATGACTTCAGTAATGCCAAATCAGAGGAGTTCAGCAGAGAACCAAATTTAGAGTGGGTCATAAATTCCATCAACAGTAATTTGTCTACTGCTATTGGAGAGCCATATGCTAAAATGAGTGCACATCTGTGGTCAAGTATTGATGAGCAGATTTCATTACAGGACTGCAATATCTACAGGTTTGCTTGAATTTCTTTGACACTTAGAGTAGATAATCCAGAGACAGGCGTGCATAAACATGGGAACGTGGGAACAAAGTTCCCAGGCAGCTTTTTCCACAGCAATGTTTTGCAGGCAGTTTTTCTAAAATAGTTTTTGATGAAATGTAATTGCAGTAAGATGATGAATGATAGCAAGCAAATGGTACAAATTGCTCATGTTCTGCTGTTGAATATATGATTAATCGTTTCGTTGCTCCATGTTTAAAAACTTACTGTTTGATACCTGCATTATTCCTGGTTCTGGTAATAGCCTTCTCTACCCTAGCTGTACAAATTGATATGCAGGCAGGTTTTCAGAGAATTTCTACCGCTCCCAGGCAGGTTTGAACATTATGCACGCCTGTTCAGAGAAATCCATATTGATGCCTGTCCAAATTCAGAAATGGAAGCCGGCTATGGCTATATGCGAGGGGTGATTCACTCCTGAAAAGGGTGTACGAGATTTTGAGATTTTGAAAAATCCCATGATAAAATGAGAGATTTTGAGATTTTTCGGGATTTTTCATGAGATTTCAAGATTTTTAAAAATCTTTGAGGTTTGACTTTTCATTCCGATAAAGGTAGGAACCTAAGGATTTTGGGATTTTTGGAACATTTAGCAGCTACAGCAGCAGCATACAGAGTTTGTTCGAGTTTGTTCTTGAAATAAAGGCGCATACTAGTATAGTATGGTATTTGTGATAAATTATATTGCTATAGTCAAGATGAGGCCTAACATAAAGTCTATAAAGTTGGATTAGAACATCTCTAGAGACATATGCTTCATCCAACTCCCTCATATCTCGGGAGAGATAGAAACACCATTGGATCTTGTTCAATGTGAGGGCATGAGCGATAGGACACCAAGTGTGTGAAAGTTTTATTGGTAGCGAGCCACCTTAACTTTATATTGGCAGCGAGCCACCTTAACCAATTGTTTTTGTGTGTTTTTACCTATTTTTACTTGGTAGTGAGCCACCTTATCGCTGTTTCGTCATTTTGAATTTTGTTTGGCAGTGAGCCACTTTAAGTGCATATCCACCTTAAGCAGAAATAGGTAACAACACAAAAAAGGTGCCCCACGGAGGTTTCACGGTTAAGGTGGATCTGCACTTAAGATGGCTCACTGCCGAAAATTTCGAAATGACGAAACAACGATAAGGTGGCTCACTATCAAGTAAAAATTGGTAAAACACACAAAACAATTGGTTAAGGTGGCTCGCTACCAATAAAACGTCAAGGTGGCTCGCTACTTATAAATCTTTCACACACTTGGTCTCATATTCATTTTTCATTTCATTGTAAAATTGTTTACCCAGGGTACAAATTCAGTATAAATACTGTTTTACAATTGGCCCTGCAAAAAATTACTTACAAAATTAAAGAATTATATACTACAAAATTTACAATAAAAAGAGCGGGATACGTCAAAATTAAAGATATATAAATTTACAGCGATACACCTCCATATATAAAAGGTTTATTTTTCATTGATTTTGGACTTGAAGGCATTGATTGAGGGAGCCATCTTTGTATCCAAATCAAGACTGTTCCAGAGACTGGCCCCACGATAAGCAAAGGATTTTTGGCCATTGCCAGTTCTCAACATGGGTATTGCAAGGTTTGTTTTAGAGTTTCTTAACTCTCTTGGATGTACCTTGGATGTGCTCATGGTGAGGGATTCCATTTTGAAAACAAGAAATCTACGAGAGTCAATCTACCTCATTTGCAGTGCTCATAAAAGCAAGAAAAAAATGCAAGGATATTTCGATTGGCAATTGAATGAAATTTGATTCCTTCAAGGCATTAAATTTTCCGAAATTGCGCAAACTCTTTTGGTTATTGCGAAAGATTTTGAGATTTCAAGGTCTTTTCTTCAAGATTCCAGGATTTTTTGAAAGATTTCGAGATTTTTATAAGATTTCTTAGATTTTATGACTTTTTTCTAAAGATTTTGAGATTTTAACAATTTCATAGAGATTTCAGAGATTTTTTTGGTAATTTGTGAAAGGTGTACGAGATTTTTAGGAGTGATTCACCCCTCGGCTATATGATATTCTGAAGGACCACATTTCCCCAGATTTTTATTTCTCCAGGTTTCATTTTTATGTTTTTAGCTTTGTTACCTTCACAAAGTCTTAATGCAAGAAAATTCATTGTAGGATGATGCAGCACAAATCCATATCAAGGTTAAGATAAGGACTGTTTCCCTCACATTCCCATTTTTCTCCTACTGGAGAAAGTTTTTTGCACAATACTTTTAGTAAAGTACATGCTTTGCACACACCAACATGGTTTTTGCAACCTAAGAAGTATTGTTTAGAAAAATTAACAATCTTTCATATGGCTCATGAATTCTTATCATAATGTGAAGGATTCTTGCCATATTAATGTGTGTATTTGCTGTATCAAAATACTGTTGAATCTTGAAATTTTATATATCATTTCCACATCTAACTTTAAGATTGCAAGTCCATTTGAATTCAAATATTTTGCATTGCCCCTTTGTTTCAATAGTCTTTTTGCTTCTTCTGGTGCATTGGAATTCTTCTTTTATAAAGTTTCCCCTTCTTTCTACAGCTACAATCCAGACCTTGAATCAGATCCATTTGGTGAAGAAGGAAGTCTTTGGTCATTCAATTACTTCTTTTTCAACCAGAAGATGAAAAGAATTGTATTCTTCAACTGCAGAGCTTCAAGGTATATCTTGCTTAAGTCAATGTTTTATGGTATTCCAAAATGTCACTCAGTATTTTCAGGAAAAATGAAAACTTTTCTTGTGGGTGTACATGGGTTAAGTCCAAGGAGAATGAGGACACAAGGAGGCTATTTTGTAAATCCAAGGAGCCAAGGATTGGCATTTAATGTGCGAGGGAGGAGCCCCAAGAAATTTTTTAATGCAGCGATATTATGTGTATTATGTGAGCTTCGTCAGAGGTCTCACACGATAAAATATGGGATAAACTCCCTAAGATTTAGGGGAGCTCTGCTGTGGAATACCCTAAACGATGATGCAAAGATTGTAGCGTCTGTTGCAGCTTTCAAAAAGGAAATTAAAACTTGGGATGGAACCAGTTGCCTTTGTACAATTTGTAAATAGACACTGAATTCCTTTGATTGTAAATTAACATGTATTACTTTAGGTTTATTGTAAATAGTTGGTGTAAATTTGCTTTATTCTTTTAAAACTATGTAAATACCAACTTTAAATAAATATATGAAATGAAAAAAGTGAGTTGTGAGGAAATTCAAGATCAAGAACTGGTGAACATGAAGCTTAATATGCTTCCCACACATTGATAAAGATGAAAGCAATTTAGCAAAGATATCAAAGATAGCAAAGATATCATATTGATCAATCTTGTTTTAACACCAAATCTACTTGAACATTTCTTACATGTTAAAGCCCATAATTGAATATTGATTTACCATCTAAAAAGGTTTCTTAGCTTCAAAGCTACCTCTGATCATTTTCAGCAGAGTTTCTTTATTTCTGGCGGTTTCCTATCAGCAGTTTGTCATAAATCAAATGATTGATAAGAAAAATTTGTCCATGTTTGCAGTTTGCTCACTGCTATGCTATGTAAGAATGATTATTTGAGCAAAAAAGGTTTCTTGGGGTGTCCTACTGTGAGCTAGGGTGTTGTCATATTTATAGGTTTCCCCGTGGAGTACCCCTAGACCCTTCTGAGTGCATCGCTCCTGAAACTGCTTTATGGCTAGGAGGCCCACCATCTACAATTGTCCCATGGGCGAGCTAACTCTCGGTGGCCATAGTCATATATGTCCTGTTTAGCATTTTTACACAAAGAATCAGTGTGGTCTTGATTAACATGTTTAATCACAAGAAAGAGGAATGAGGAGTCAATTAAAGGGGTTCTGATGTCAAAATGTAAACAAAACGATGATTTTTGCAGTTTTTTGAAAGGTGATATTGCACAGGATTTTCGTATTTTTTTCAAAATGAAAGTTGCTGTTTGGGCATTAATCCTTGTACTTCACTAAGGAACAAACTAAACATTCATATCTTCTACGATTGCTCGGATATAAGTGGATTTTTAGCGGTCACTTTTTTGTGGCTTGGGTGAAGCCACCAAACAAACTACAGAGAACAATGGATGAACAATAGATAATCCCCGACACGTGCGAGTTTATGGATTAGGAGTTTGGGAGAAGGGGCTAATTTGTTTCCCCTGTGTACGCCCATTTTCTTGGTTCAAAACTTATTAAGGTGCTGACAAGAGTTGTCATTCTATTGGTATTCCGAGGTCATCTATTGGTAGTAGGTTAAATTTTTAAAGCCTTCATTTTAGCTTGTTTGCTGCCCCAACTGATGAGATGGCCGGAGAAGGGGATACTATAATGAAGCTGGAATTGGACATGGAAATGCCTGATGAGGAATACTATGAGCCTATTACATCTCCAGGCAGGTAAGTTGTCAAATTTCTCTTACCATTGCTTTATGGTAAAGTCTTATTCCACAGCGAAGAAAATCTCACTTATCAAGTGAGTCAAATGTATGAATGAATATATTAGAAATTGTATCTATTAGAAATATAAAATATGACGGATGAAATCACTCGATGTGGCCATTTCCTGTCAGTTTGTAATTCATGGAAACATGCTGTTTGTGTGTAACATTGAATGTTCTTCAATCAAAGAATTTCTTCAAAATCTTGCTGCTGTGTTTGACATTCTTGTATGAATGCTCTACTCTTTTCTGCATTATGAAACTGTACTATTTGACGTTGTACAATATGGGAATTTGCGTGACTTTTGGATTTTTTGGCTTAACAGAAGCCATGTGTGGCAGTTAATGTCTTTTGATGATGTAAGTGCTATGGTACTAATATTTATTCCTTTCTGGAACGAAATATCTCGATTAAAAACGATTAAAATATCTCGAGTAAAAACGATCTCTTTCTTTTATTCAGGCTCACACCATTGCTTGTTGGATGAAGATAATTATCCGAAGTTCGAGACTTTATATGTACGAAGCTTTTGGGTGTTTATCCAGTGTATCTAATAAATAGCTGATGTGGTATAAAGCTGTCTACAGTTTAATATGGGTTGGTTTTGTGCAGTTACTATTGTTCCTATAGCTGAGTTAAAGGCAGGTTAAAGGCTACAATTCGTTACCCCAGAGCTTAGATAGAATCACAGAAGTAAAGTCAAGTCTCTGCCCCTAGCTTTATTTCCTGTAGTTCCTGTATTCAGTTGTTGTTTGACGTATACATGTGCACTACTGTATCATAATCTGTACAGGCTGACAGCACGCCTAACTATGTCATTTTACAAAGGTGCATTTCTAATCAATGTATCACTGGCTGCTAAACATTTTCGGCCATGAGCACCAGGAGACAAAATGAATGATGTCAATGGCCTAAGCTGCGATTAATGGCCTAAGCTATTCTCATCGTGATTTGACTACGTAGTTAAAGGGGCTCAGTCGTCAAACAGTAAACAAATCCGTAAACTCGCACGTGTCGGGGATTATCCATTCTTCATCCATTGTTCTCTGCAGTTTGTTTGGTGGCTTCACCCAAGCCAACAAACAGTGACCGTCAAACATCCACTTATATCTGAGCAATCGTAGAAGATATGAATGTTTGGTTTGTTCCTTAGTGAAGTACAAGGATTAATGCCCAAACAGCAACTTTCATTTTGAAAAAAATACGAAAATCCTGTGTGACATCACCTTTCAAAAAACTGCAAACATCGTCGTTTTGTTTACATTTTGACGACGGAGCCCCCTTAACTCATGCTGCTGTTAAGGTATGATGACAACTTATTCAAGTTCTTTTTCCCTAGCTTTACGTTCCTGTATTGAGTATTTGTTTGACGTATATATGTGCATTGTATCATAATCTGCACAGGCTTACAGGACGAACAAGAACAGATTTCGTAATACAATAGCACCAGTTGCCTTTGATCATCACCTCAATTGAAAGCGATTAGCAACTGCAGAGAAAGGAATTCTCTCAACCAGTAATTCAAAACAAACAAAGCCGCAAATGTTGCCCCGAAACCAGTAGGGCAAACTCTCACCTTGTGCACACGAAAGGTGGTTGCTAAGAGAAGTTATGTGCTTATAACGAAAGAAGAAGGGTAAATCTAAAGTTCTACCAGGTGGATTTTGTTTATTTTATTCAGGCAGGAGCTGAGTAGTAATTGTTTCATTTCAGCCCTGAATACGCGAGAATTAAAATGCCTTCTGCTCGGCTTCTGAATCAAATCAAATAAAGTGAAAGAGTCCACAAGATAGTATGATGGTGATCTGAAAGTTTACAAGTTTCCGAAGCCAAAGCGTTAGTGTATTTGAAATGAATTATTGACCTTTATTGTCACGTCAGCCTGTGTTACGTTATGTCACAAGAACTCTACACAGTTGCAACGTTTTCCCGGTATTGTCGCTCTTGTATAGATGTTGAAGTATTTAATGGATAGTATAGTTTCCCATATTTCTGAAAGTTAGTCGCCCCCGTTAAAGTTCTCACTGTATGTGTCCATCATTTATATTACGATTTATGTTTCGTTTTCTGGGTAGCTCAAAAAGCTGCCCGGCTGACAAGACTGTTATCGTTGATGTAGAGAACAGTTGAGGACATGTAATGCTGGTTGTTTTTGAAAGCATTCCCCGGATTAGATAACGAATTCCGTTGGCTTGAAAATAGCGTCATAATTGTCAAATTTTTCACACTCCACAAGCTGCACATTGTAATGTTTTGTCGTAACGGTCGATTGAAGCTAGCCTGCATGCAGACTATACCCAAGGAAAATGTATAGTCTGTCTGCGCTTGAAGCCATGATTAGGAATCAGTTTTGATGCAAGAAACTAAAAAGTCTCTCTTCTTGACCACAGCACAGAAATGAGCATTTTCGTGGATTTGTATAACATGGGTACCAGAGTCCCCCTAGAAGAGCCCCCAGACACGGTCCAGAGTCCCTGTTTAGGGTAGATGGGTCATCGAGCCCATATTAATCGAAAGCTCCTCCAGAGTTCGTTTCATATGCCCTCTTCGGCATATTGTTTTCAGATGATTCCTTGAAATAGATTACGTTAAAGCATTTTCCGTTAGTAGCATGACTTAGAGTATTTTGTATCGTAAGTTTAGCTAAGATATCATGAAATTGAAATCGTTCCTAGGGTAGGACTTCCCGAAAAATAGAATGGATCGTGTATGGAAAGTCATATTGATTTGATGGCTCAAAAGGTACGGTGGAAATAATTAGCCTGGGTATAGTTTGGGGTCAGGTTGATCGGCTATGCTGCTCCCAGAAAGGCATCTCAAACATGCAGTCTGTAGCATGTACCCCTTTCCCCTCGCCCCTCACCCTAGCATCACCTTTCGGTGTGGTTAGTTTTATCTCTATATAAATTCAAAGCAGTTTTAACTGTTGTAATCTACTGTATCTTATGTAAATCAGTTTGCACTCAACTCATGTTTATAGTCTGTCTCAAATTAAATGTCATTTGCAAATGCCCGCTAATAACAACAATAAAAGTGCATTTTGCAAAGGAATTTTGCGTTGTCGCAAATCTCAGATGATATCTAATTTGGGATGGACTTTAGATCTTACCATGTACTATAACGCTGTTGTAAAATTTAGCTGCATTATTGCTGGCGAAATATGTATAAGACGCATTAAAGACTTTTATTGTCATTTCCTTTTGTGAAGATTCGAGAAATATCGGAAGGTGAAAATAGAAATATTTTTAATCCAAAGGCCCAAATCTGATTGGAAGATTTCCAGGCAACGTAAGAGATTATATTACAACCTTCATGTTCACTACCTGTACCCTCTTGAACACTTCTAAACAAAGCTTTTCGAAGCCTTTCCAATTTTTCTTGATGATGAGTCTCTTATTTTTTGCACACCGGAGATCTCGTCGAAAAGTGCCATACTCTGCAGACTGGATCTGATGGTGATGAGGGAAAAACGGCTCAATTCAGATCTTCTTGCTGAGTGCCATGTGGTGTTGTTGTTGTTGTTGCCTATGCTGTAATTGTTGTTGTTGGTGTTAAACACTTTTTCAAAATGTTGAGCACTTTTTCAAAATGTTGAACACTGTTGAGCACTTTTTCAAAATGTTGAGCACTTTTTCAAAATGTTAAACACTTTTTCAAAATGTTGAGCAGTTTTTCAAAATGTTGAGCACTTTTTCAAAATGTTGAGCACTTTCTCGAAAATGTTGAGCACTTTTTCAAAATGTTGAGCACTTTTTCAAAATGTTAAATACTTTCTCGGAAATGTTGAGCATTTTCTCGGCAATGTTGAGCACTTTCTCGGAAATGTTAGACGCGTTTTCAAAATGTTGAAGACCTTTTTACAAAGTTATCAAAGTCATTATTCGTTTTGCACTGAAACGATAGAAACTTTGTAGATGTTAAGGTTGTTTTCATTATGTTGACAATATTTTCCGCTATGGCGTGCCATAGAGGTGGCTTGTTTCTTGTAAGCAGTTTCCTATATAAAAAGTTAAGTGTATGTCTTTTGAGTTTTTGAGTGACAATATTCGTGGATTTCAACTTTACAAGAGACAAGGTTTTTAAATGCCTGATTCTTTATCAATGGCAAAAACATAAAGTTTGCGCAAATTGTAAATTTCAGTTTTAGAATCTCCAATCTTTATTGCAATGTGTATGCAACATGCAAATCTAGGCTTGACCAAATTGAAGTGGATAGTAAAGATTGAAGTGGATGAAGTATTGCCTCGATTTGGTTCATGGCCTAATTTTTCCCGCACTTTTTGGTCGACTTTTTTAGAAGTGAAGAAAGAAGGGCGAAGCAGAGATGAACATAGAAGAAAAGGCAGACGAATCTTACAGATGGATAGCAGTGATGCCAAACACACGCTCATTGATGACTGGATGAATGAATTTCTCATTGGGAACGGTTACACAGTACCAGGTATTCCCAGCTACTCATGCCACTTGGGATATTTCTGAGCGCGCGGGAGCGAAGACGAGTCGACTTGTAGGCCATGCATGCAGGGCCTACCCAGCCCAAGCTATTTATTGGAGAGGCAACCAACGACCCACACATGGTGGGGTTCGTTGGTTATTCACCAGTTCTGCAGAGTATGGCACTTTTCGACGAGATCTCCGGTGTTCAAGGAGACATTTCTGTCTGTTGTTCTCTATTGTTTATTTTGAAAAGCCTATTGAAATCTCCGGTAAAGGCCATATGAAATAAATAATAGATTCTCATCACAAGGTTTAGGAAAATTTCTCTAGGCGGGAGAGGTTTTTTATTTTATATATAAATTCTTTTGGTAAATCTGGCAAAACCAGTGCAAGAAGGGAGGCACCTTATTCTCATGGCTACTTTGTCAGAACAGTTTTTTACTTTGGAGCTGAGAAATGCCTAGACTATCCGTGCCGTGGGCTGTACGTAGAAGAGGAGGGTTTAATTTATAGAAGTGACAAATAACTTTGGAGGAGCTTTTTACTATCTATCGATGTAGAGGGCAGTTTCTCACAGTTTTCTTGCAGTGAAATACAGTCAGTAATGCTAACTTGTTTTAACCTAGAATAAAAATATATAAATATCTCAAATGTTACAAATGATGAGCGGGTGGAACTTTTACACTAAAATACAGAATATAAAAAGTATGTAAAATATAACAACACATTTTTTCTTTCAATTACAAAAAGGTTTCAACACATTTTTTATAGAATATAAAATAGAAATCTAAACAGGATTCTTTATCATTTGACAATGCCGTTCATTTGCATCAATAATAATTTTCACTTCAGGTCACCTTCAAAGTTACGATTTTTCTTCCATATACTACTAAATAGATGATAGATTTCTCCTATTTTCAGGGAACACTTTTCAATCGAAGAGTGAAAGAGTTTGGATCATGCTTATGTTGAAGAAAGGAAGATCCATCTTGAACTATGATGAATCAAGACTACCACTTTTGATCAAGATTCTGCAAGAGTTGATTGAAAAGATTGAAGAGCCTGAGCTAAGATGCAAAATTATCAACTGTTTACTAAGCACAAAACTCAAGGTGAGCCTTTCTCCACCTTTCCCTTAGGGACTGATTATATGAGAATTTTCAGCCCATTTGTAAATGTAGCCGGGCTGACAAGTATCCCTGTATTGTGGTCAAAGTGTAGCAAAAACAAAGTTGCGATTACATGATAAAAGTTTCATCCCGGTCTGCTGGGCTGAATTTTCAGCCCATTTTTATCAAACAGGCTAGGATTTTCAGCTTAATCAAATGGCTGAAAATTTCCGTATAATCGCAAATCATAATTTTTAACCGGGCTGAAATTACTGGAGCATGCGCATGCTCTTTTGAAATGAATTCCGTCCCAAATTACGGATTTCAGCCTTGTTTGATCATAATCAATTCAAATTTCAGCCTGGTTAAACTTACAGTACAAACGGGCTGAAAACTCTCTATAATCAGCCCCTCAGAGTCTTTAATCACCACCAAATATTTTGTTAAGATAACATCTTCTGCTTTGAATGAAATGCCTCTAAAATTTTTATTAGCAATCACAAATAGCTAAATCTCCATGGCTGGTTAGTCTCCCCATTAATATGAATGAAGTATGGAAAGCTTAAAGGGATTGCTAAACTTTGTAGCTTACTCAAGTAATGTGCATGATAAATGGCTTGTTCAGAGAACTTATCATTGTACATCCAAAGGAAATATAGATCAACCTAAAAGTCACCCAACAAATTTGAGCAAAGTAGGCTGAAAAAGATTCCCTAAAGATGACAGTAGGTACCAGGTGTCCCAAATAAAGTACTCCCATTTGAAAAATCCCCAAAATTTGAATACACACCTGATTTTGGATTTTCTTTTTTTTTCAAGTAGATCAAGGGCCAAATTATTATCCAATTTATAGTTATTCTTGTAATTAGTTTCAAAATTAGCGAATTTAGCTCTTTTTAGGGCCACCTGGTTTTGAATCATGCTGCAAAAAAGCATTGATGATTGCCAGATCAATTTCTTTGTGCATGTAAAGCTTCTAATTTGGTCATAAATTACAGAAAGAAATGTGCACTATCATTGGAGACTTCAATAATGATAAAAAAAATGTGAAAATTTTTGACTCTTACGTAAGATTGAGTATTTGCTTGAAAAGCATAGCTCAAAATAAGGTTTTTCAAAGTATAATTTCTTTATCTTGCTGTATCAAAAGCAAACATTTTATCATCTATGAATATTTTTTGGTCTTTGACAAAGCAAATCAAGCAAAAATTTTTTATCAATGGTTTGATAATCAATTTTTGGTGATTTTTTAAACAGAAGTACTTTTTTATGGGAAAACTGATATGTTGTTAAATGAGCATACAGTATCAGTTTAGTATACATCCAAAGGAGATGGATAGACCTAAGAATTGGAAACAAAGTAGGCTGCAAAAGATTCCCTAAAGACTAAGGTAGCTTCAAGACTTTGCTGACAATTAAAACTATAAATCCTGTTTTCAGATCGCATTGAACGTATATCAAGAAATGTGCAAACCTGGAAACGTGACAGAAAGCCAAAGAATTTTCATCATTGAAAAACTGCTTCTTTTGGATGAAAGATTTGTGGATAAACTGGTGAGCGTACCATTTTTTATAATGCTACATGTCTTGTGCTGATCAAAGAATCTGGTGGTTGTCAAAAATTGACTGAATTTCCTTGAATGACTTCTCATTACATTCTCTCGCTGTTAGAATTTGCTATAAATGTGTTAAATGCTGTAAACATGGGTTCCTAAACATTTGAAACTGTTCAATTTATTGAATTTTTAAATTTTGCTCTTTTCAATCAACTAAAAAGGGAAGGACAGAATTTTTCAATTTCTGTCAAAAGTGAAGCATTGGAATTAAGCTTAATAAATCAAATAGTGAACATTATCTAAAAAGCCAAAGGAAAATTGGCTCGGTGTATCACTAGTATTCTGGTCTTTTGTTGATAAATCATAAGGACTCCTGGAAAATGTATCACTTCCCCCCACAATGATATAGAGGCCCTACTCCATGGCCTCCTTTGCAACTGCGTAATTATGACGTAAGTCGAATAGAGTTTACTCCAGGGGATATTCCTATTGCCCCTTCCCATGTGGAACCAAAGGCACGCATCTGCTGAAATTTACAAGGCAGCAGTATGTACCGGGTGCTCCTAAAGAAAGTTCTCCAGTTTGAAAAAATCACCAACATTTTATTATAAGGCCAATCTTCAAATTTCTTCCTTTGGCAAGTAGATCAATTGGTAAGTAATGAGAACAAACATTTTATCATCCTTAAAGGGGCAGTTAGACGTGACGCTGCGCGGGACATTTTCATTGTATTTTTATGAAAGGTGCTTAGGCGTAGGATCGACTCATCAATGGAGATTTTGAATGGGATTTTCGCACATTTCAATCCATCTCCATCGACGCTGTTCTAGACAATCTCAAGGATTTAATTGACAGATATTGTTCGTCTATGTCGATTTCACGTATTTGCAAAGTTATTTTGTTTATCACGAATTCCTGAAAGTTGAAAACAGCAATCTTGCTGAAGGAACTTTGAAGCTGCGAAGAGATAATCTACAAGTCGAAGTTGGCAAGAAACTTACCAAAGAATCTGGTTTTTGAGTCCGATTTATGATGCTTGGTGAAACCGAAAGGTGAATAGAACCTTATCGAACACTCCTGGATTCATTGCTCAATTAATTTCGTCAGAATTACAGCGAACAAAGAGGTACAGTAAACATGTTTTGGTATTTAGGCCTATACGAATTGGATTGTGACACGCAGAAATCTGCTACCCGCGTTTCGCGTCTGACTGCCCCTTTAAATATATTTTGATCATTGACGAAAGCAGCCAAAAAAGAAAATTTTATGATACGTTTGATAATCGAATTTTGGCGATTTTTCAAACGGGAGTACTTTTTTGGGACACAATTGGTAGCTTTGCACATTGTTAGAGGTGTCAGGGGGTATAGCCCCCTAAGCAGGCAAATCCTTATTGCCGCTGCAGGAAATTTGTAATTGACTGTCTAGTTTTCTTCTTAGAGTAAGAAAGAGGAAGAAGAAGTTACTGCTCACATTCAGGAATTGAAAGATTTAATCTTGTTTAAATCTGACATCATTGGACAAATCCATGCAGAACGAGGTGCCAAGCAAGCATGCATTGATGAGCTTGAAGAAGTAACTCAAGGAGTTTTGCAAATATGTGGAAAAGGTTTTTTGGAGAAGGTATATATACAACTTAATTTTGTTTCAAAGTTTTTCGAAAATGGAACATGTTAAAGCCTGTCTCAAATTTGATTGCACGTAAAAATGTTCGCGAATAGAACTAAAGTTGATTGCACGTGAAAATGTTCACGAATAGAACTAATGAAAATGCTTTGTATGAATTGAATGATGTTTTTTTCCAGAATTTGAGAATTTGAGATGCCAAGCTAATCGCGCCGCCCAACCCTCCTGAAATGTCATAGGCCCGAGATTTCGCAAATGGCGTGACAGTTGGTCTGGTATCAGCAACTTTTGCTGTGTACAGCGGTTGTGAACGGCAACATTGAAAAAGGAAATGTATCTCCTTCCATTTATCATCGCTCGACAGGACCTATCGGTAGGTTGACTCCAGCGATGTGAATTTAGCTTTAATCAATGGCTAATCACTATCAAAATGTTGTTCGATAGTTAACTTGAACATAGATACCTCGTTTGTTGGTATTGGTGCTTTGAGAGCAGAAATATCAATCTTGAAAGTTCAAGTTTGCGTCCACTTGCAAACCAGTGCTTTAGCATTTTGGCCCAAGCAAATTTCTGAACCACATCGAAATTAAGAACTGAATTTTATGAAAAATTAAGAAACTTCCCGATGGGTGACTGGGGGATGACTTCTGGAAAACAGAATAGCACAAGATCTAATATTGGTCCAATTTTATCAAGGCTCTCGTTGATTTATACGCTGTGCTTTAAGAAATTGCTTAGGCGAAAAGGCTAAAGCTCTGGTTTGCAGGCAGAGGCATGTTTAAGCTTTCAAGATTGATATTTCTGCTCTCAAAGCACCAATACTAACAAATGAGGTATCGACGTTCAAGTTAACTATCGAGGAACATTTGGAGAGTGATTGGCCATTGATTAAAGCTAATCTCACACCGCAAGAGTTAACCAAATCCGCGTACATTTTTTGGGACACCCGGTAGAAGTTTGGTTTGCAAATTATTTTGTCTAGATGCTTTGCGAATCATTTTTGTATCCATAGATCATGATGAATTGATTCCTACTTTTTCAGGTAGCGAATGCAATAATGAGAAGTGGAGAAACCACACATAATACAAGGGATGAGGCTCAGACAAACGGCGAAAGAACTACATCCGAAGAGAATGGTATCAGTTGTCTTGCTACCGAGAAGCGAAGTAGAAAATCAAAGAAATCTTCAATGAAAAGCAAGATAATAAAGGTAAGAGAACCCGTCCAAAATGATTCATGTGCCAGTAAAGAAAGTGAAATGTACCTTCCCGAAGAACGTACGCTTGAGAACGAAGGCTTAAATTCGCTTGAGAAATCCCCTGAAATGCAGCCTTTGGTAGCATTTGACAGAAAGCAAGCATCCCTATCGTCAAAGGCCCCAGAGACGCCTAAAATGACTGATGTTGCATCTGATGTGAATATAAGAGGCCACGGGAGACATAACAATGCAAAAATCAAGACGTACAGCAAGGCTGATAATGGGTATGAAAAGCGACATGATGCCATTTCCGGGAGTAATGTATGGGTGGACGAAAATAAGGAAATTGCGCCCACTGAAAAGAGAGATTCATATTTCAAAACAAGGTCCAGCGCTCTGTTAGAATTATCTCCAGTTAAGCTGAAGTCCATTAGTCCAAAGAGAGCATCTTATTTCAAGACGAGGTCGAGCGCTATGCTGGACGTATCACCTGTTCGATTAAAATCTACGAGATTGCAGACGATAACACAAAATGCTCACAGGAGAGGATTCGAAGGCTCTGATGGTGCGGGAATAAATACAGCTTGTGGTTCACGGATACAGACGGCTGGCAGTGCTACAAGACGGCAGGCCAGAAGACAAAGGGATGGAGGTAAACGAATTGAAGCTTCCGATGGTGTGGGAAGACAGACGGCTTGTGGTTCGCGGATTCAGGCAGCTGCTGTTACTACGATAGCGAACCCTTTCGAATCATCATCTCAGGAAACTAATAGTACACCAGAAGCATCGGTCCCTTCAACGGCTTCTAGCCCCTCCTCTCGATGCTCGTCGTCCGTTTCAGACATATTTCTGGATAGGAAGCATCAAGCGTTAGGCGCATTAGGATCAGGGCAACGTACCTCCACTGACTCGTCCTATTTCGCATCAGCGGAGTCGAGTTCTACAGTGGCTAGTAAAGAGCTCTCCGCCTTGAGTTTGCCTCTTTCTATTGATCTTGCTAAAGTTAAGTTAAACAAGCTACCTGTATCCATCAACCGCGCTAAACTGAGTTTAAATTTCGCTTCAACCACTTTCATGAAAGATAGTGACCGGGTAAGGATTGCTGCCAATGGGGAGATCGCTCCTGGAAGAAATGAGTGGACTACTTCGCACTCAAGATCTGCTCAGGAAACCATCGAATTAAGTCCTGAATATTTACCGATAGAAGATGCCACTGCTCAGGAAACCATCGAATTAAGTCCTGAATATTTACCGATAGAAGATGCCACGAGTACTTGTCACCTGGCTTTTCACGATGCTGATATGCCATCTGGGAGCTCGACGGCTACTTCCAGCCAAGAGCACGGCTCTGATGACATTGGCCTTGATTTACGACCAGGAGCGGCTTGGTCTGATTTATGCAGAGCGGAGGAGCAGTCTC
Source organism: Aurelia coerulea (assembly GCA_039566865.1). Classification (NCBI taxonomy): domain Eukaryota; kingdom Metazoa; phylum Cnidaria; class Scyphozoa; order Semaeostomeae; family Ulmaridae; genus Aurelia; species Aurelia coerulea. The sequence continues at coordinate 24,800,163 of CM076948.1, read as the reverse complement.
AAAAGATAGCACTAACTGGATCGTCGGATGAAGCGACTTCCAGTGCTTCAATAATAAAACAGTCACCTGAGGCCCGTGCTTTGGCTACTTCAAACTTTTACTCAAAGAAACCGGTATCTATTAACAGTCAAAGCCAGCGTGTAGCGGCATCAGGTAAGCTTAATCGAGCAAAAAGAAAGCTTGTTACATGGACAGAAAGCCCTAGGAGCAAAGCATTGAGATTGCTGAGTGGTAACGGAAAGAAAGGGAGGATACCTGCTAAGAAATCTGGTGCGCTGAAAGAAGAACTTGAGAAACTGAAACGTAATAGACCAGTCCAAAGATTTGTTGTATCAACTAAGTTGTGGAATCATAAGAGAAAGAAAGAGGATTGTAAAGTTGATGAATTATGTCAAGGTAGTTCTTCATCGAAAGATCGATATCGCTGCAACACTGAAAATGATCGTAGCGACGATGGAAGTAATCGCAGCAATATTCAAGGTTTCTCAAGGAAGGTAATGTTTGTTGACAATAACAGGAAACGTAGCTTTCACGAAAGAACAGGGAAAGATGTCCAGAACAAGACAAATATTAGCGGTGACAGTCAAAATCATCTGAACGATGAAGTAACTGAAAATTGCACTTCGCCACTCTTGTTTGCATCGACACCAAAGTCTTCATCACTCTCAACAAGAGGCCTCGATTCTAACATAAATGCCTCGTTTGCATCTTCGCGAAACCCGAACTTATCTTCGACTCCGTCAGCGAAACCTAAACTTGCCTCCAGATTTGTAGACGTTGGGTCAAAGCCTGACCAGTTTTATAGGACGGTTGGTGAAATTGACGGTGAAATGACAGATGCGAGTTCTGGAACGCAAACTCTGTCTTCTGGTGGCAGTTCGCCATATGGCAGCCTTCAAAGAAGCAATGTTGACTTGAAATTTCTAAGGAAGGAATCTTGTAGGAACAAACTGCTTGACAAGATCGACAAAGAAATGCAGGCTCTTGGAACAGTTATGGAGGATACCGATGCAAGAAAGATTCTTAAAAATGCATCTTTGGCGTTTGAAACAAATGGAGATGACATATCGCAGAGAGTTTCATTGAATAGATCCTTCCAAATTTTGGATCGAACGGAACAAAGTTCTGGCACGATTTCGATTGAGAGTTCAAGAAGCAAGACATCAGGTTCCGATCTGTCATCCAAAGGAGGGCTTTTTGGAAGTAAAGACAGCATTTCTGCGAAGTTAAACCATGAAGACCCAGAGATGCTTAGTGGGTTGAAAAGTAGCAAAGAAGTAAGCAAGGGTGATAGAGTTTTAGTCAAGCTGGGAAAGGCAGTTACAAGTTCTACGATAGCGATGCCGAATACTTTGAGAGAGAAAGAGGCATGTACTGAGTCAACTGGTGAAACCCAACTAACACGCTTTGACATTAAGCCTAGAAGACGCTTAGCAGTGAGTAAGAGCATAAGAGAAGTTATTTCTTCACATGAGAGTTCGCCCACAAGCAAGGGGGCTACATTGGATGCCACTGATCACAACAACAATTTCATGAGGGGAAAGGTTTCGTTACGCGACAGCCTGCCTACAAGCAATGGTATTGCAACGAACGCAAAGGATGAAAACAATAATTTTCCTATACAAAGCAAAAATGGGCCAGCGAGAAACGTAAACAATGAAGGAACAACGGGGGATTGTGTACTGTCATTCCAGAACAATACTCCTGAAACTGAAAGCGATTGGACAGTTCGGAACATCAACAACCACCAAAAAGACGGCGGAAAGAAGCCATTGCAGTGCATCATCGAGAAAGCTGCAACCAGATACCCTAGCATTGTTGCTGACGATACAGTGATAGAAAATGCAAGGAGTTTTGACCGCAACGATAATGCTAACGACCCTTTAAGGGATAGAGGCTCCATGGAATTCGACAGTTTCATGTCCTTGATAGATGAAAGTCACTCAAATCAGCAAAATGAAATAATATCGAAGATCGATAAACAGAAAACGGTTATCGAGATTTCAGATACCGACAGTGATAGCTTGAATGAAATCGAGAACGGAGTTGGCACGAAGCGATTCAGTAAATTTGCTAATGAAAGGTTGAATCAATACCCTGACTGTATTAGCTTGAGTTCTTGTTCAGATTTAAGTTTAAATCTTAGTGAAAGTTTGGGATAGCTTGGAGTAACAAGGACAGATTTGGTAAGACAATAGCACGAGTTGGTTTTGATTGACACCGCAATTCAAAGCGATTAGCTATCGCAGACAAAGGAAATTCTCTCAACCAGTAATTCAAAACAAGCAAAGCCGCAATAGTTTCTCTGAAACCCAGGTAGCTAGCTCGTTCTTTGTGCATTCCAGAAACTGTTTTTAAGAGCGAACATGAGCATAGATCGAAAGAAGAAGGATATATCTACACATCTGCCTCGGGCATTTAATTTGTTTGGTTCAGAAGCCGATTGGGGGGCGATTCAATTCTCTTATTTTTTTTTGGTGTGATAAAAACACTTACTGCTCAGCTTCTGAACCAAGGAAATAAAATGCCTGTGGCAAATGTGTAGATATATCCTTCTTCTTTCGATCTATGCTCATGTTTGCTCTTGAAAACAGTTTCTGGAATGCACAACGAGCGCGCTAGCTACTTGGGTTTCAGAGAAAATTTTGCGGCTTTGTCTGTTTCGAATTTATGGTTGAGAGAATTTCCTTTGTCTGCAGCCACTAATCGCTTTGAATTCAGGTGTCAACAAAGCATCTCATGCTATTGTGTTACAAAATCTGTCCTTGTTTGCTTGGAGTAGTTTCGAATTTCTTTTTGGAGTTCTAAGCACTGGGAACAAGGGCAGATTTTGTAATACAATAGCACGAGTTGCTTTTGTTGACACCTCAATTCAAAGCGATTAGCGATCACAGACAAAGGAAATTCTATCAACCAGTAATTCAAAACAAACAAGGCCGCAAAATTTTCTCTGAAACCCAGGTAGCTAGCTCGCTCGCTTTGCATTCCAGAAATTATTTTTAAGAACAAACACGAGCATAGATCGAAAAAAGAAGGATATATCTACACATCCGCCGCAGGCATTTTGTTTCTTTGGTCCAGAAGCTGAGCAGTAAATGTTTTGATAACACCCAAAAAAATAAGAGAATTGAATCGCCTCCTAAACAGCTTTTGAACCAAACAAATAAAATGCCCGCGGCAGATGTGTAGATGCATCCTTCTTCTTTCGATCTACGCTCATGTTTGCCCTTAAAAACAGTTTCTGGAATGCACAACGAGCGAACTAGCTACCTGGGTTTCAAAGAAACTTTTGCGGCTTTGTTTGTTTTGAATTGCTGGTTGAGAGAATTTCCCTTGTCTGCAATCGCTAATCGCTTTGAATTGAGGTGTCAACAAAAGCAACTCATGCTATTGTATTACAAAACCTGCCCATGTTAGCACTGGGTTGTTTCTATGAGTAGCTACGACGGGAGAAAAATGTTTCAATATTATTCGGAATGACAAGATTTTCCTACGGATCTTACTGTTTTGAAATTGATTGACGGTTCGCTTTGGTAAAAGAAGGGCAGATTTTGTAATACAATAACAACAGTTGCGTTTGATTGACACCTCAATTCAAAGCGATTAGCGACTGCAGACAAAGAAAATTCTCTCAACCAGTAATTCAATACAAACAAAGCCGCGAGTTTGCCTGAAACTAGTGAGGCAAACTCTCGCCTTGCGCAAGCGAAATGTGGTTGTTAAGAGAAGTTACGTGCTTACAACGAAAGAAGAAGGGTAAATCTACAGTTCTGTCGTCTGGTGGACTTTGTTTAGTTGATTCAGGAGCCGAGCAAAAGACATTGTAATTCTTGCGTATTTAGGGCATTTAGGGCTTGAATGAAATGAGTACGAAACATCTCCTGATCCAAATGAACAAAATCCGCTAGACAGAACTTTAGATTTACCCTTCTTCAAAATAGCTACTGTTGATTTCAATGTAAATAAACGATAGGTTCATTTCGTAAATTACTTTCATATAACTCTTAAGAATTTTAGCCAATGTTTAACATTTTGTTATAAAAGAATATCTCATGTTAAAAGTTTTACAATTTTGCTTAAAGGTGATCTGAAGTGAAATTTTTTATCTGTGCAAATGAATAACACTATTGAATGATGAAAACTTCTGTGTAAATTCTTTTTAATATCTTGTTTCATTTTCGAGCTATCTACTTATTTGTATGATTGGCTGATGACGTCATTTTGTTTGCAAAAAGTAAAAAAACTATAAAAGGTTGACTACCGTCAAAGCTCTATTAAGCCCGCGGGTCCGCAGGGGCTTATTCAATTTTGGACACTTTTTAGTCCTTTTTGCACCACATTTTGCGGTTTAAACATACACTTTTACGAAGTAAATACATGAATCCGACAAAGCACACATCAAAATTAACATGCATTTTATCTCAAAACACATCAAAATTGACATGCAAACTTATTTAGCTCAATAAACGGAGAATCTTTGGTAACCTCTGGAATTTGATATAAGTAGGGGGGCTAAAAAGAGAGGGGGCTCAATAGTGCTTTTACGGTATGTTCCCAAAGGGAAATCTAATCACAAATATTTTTTCAATTAAAATGCTTTTCTAAACATCATATTAAGTCATAAGACAATTTATATTACATTTATTCAGCTCAGCTGAAATGTTTCTTACAACTGTAACCATTAGGAAATAAGATACAGCTATATTTCCATATGTTGTCCTGCTAATTTGCGAACAAGATGACGTCTTCAACTGATCTTAAAATCAATGGATATTTTGAAAACGAAATGCGATATCAAAGAAATTTAAACAGGATTCCTTATTTTTCGACAATGCTGCTCATTGGCATTGATAAAAATGTTCACTTCAGGCCACCTTTAACCATCACGTTTTTTGCGTTTTTATTGACATTAACGATTTCAAAGTTATATCATTTTAACAGTTAGGCCTATTTATTGTTTGAAGATAGCTTTCATCACAAAAATGAGACTTTTTCACTTCTCTATGTCAATATTCTATACAAAAAGTTGCCCCGTAGATACCCCATACATTTGGCTGATACTACATACAGAAATAGCTTAAACATATCTTCGACAAAACAGTACATATTTCTTGAAGAAATCTAGCGATACTGTTGATGTTTCTTAGGGCCTGATTAAGGTAACTCTGCTTTCCGCTCTAGTGCACAGCGAGATGCCGTTTCGCAAAACCACTCTCCTCAGAAAACAGTTAATTTCTCCAATATTATTCGGTCTATCGAAAAGCGGTAAAAAGGATGTTGTTCTGTATAATCTGGGCATTCGAACGATGTATAAATCGCAATGTTTCTGTCAACCATGGCTTCGCAAATCCTTGCTCAAATCTTTTTTGCTGATTTCAGAAAAGTGGATTTACCTCCAAAACTACTCGAAAAAGTTTCGATTTTTTTTCGCTCCATCTTTAGCTAAGTAGTTGATCTACAACTTTGCCAAGTCTGATTGAAAAGCTAGGCTAGATTTTCTGCAATTGAATTTTACATTTCTGTTTACTTTTCGACATCGAAGGGGGAAAGCGTTGGTCAACAGTTTAGCCCATGCAGAACGATTTGAACGCCCGTAGAATGTTTTTGCAAAAAAATTAGTTCTTGATCTAAGAACTATGCTCATTGTGGACTCTAAAAGAAATTGATAATCTGTGAATGCTTACGAAAGTCTCGAAAGACACCCAAAGCATGGTTTCGTGAAGTTGCTTGCAAAAATCAGTAATTTTTAATCAATTGATGCAAATGATACTTTTACAAGCGCACTAAGGATGTCTCTTGAGACCTGCGTATGGTATTCCCAAAAGATGACGTTCATTTGTTTGCCAATGGAAAAACTTCTGAAAGTTATTTCAAGCCTGAGCTTTTGCAAGCGTGCTTCATAATATGGTAATCTGTTGACCAAGGTTTCTCCATTTCGCAGTCGAAAAGTAAACAGAAATACGAAATTCGATTGCAGGAAATCTAGCCTAGCTTTTTCAATCAGACTTAGCAAAGTTGTAGATCAACAACCTAGCTAAAGATGGAACGAAAAAAAATCGAACATTTTTCGAGTAGTTTTGGAGATAAATTCACTTTTCTGAAATTAGCAAAAAGATTTGAACTAGGATTTGCGAAACCAGGGTTGACGGAAACATTGCGATTTATACATCTTTCGATTGCCCAGATTATACAGAACAACATCTTTTTTACTGCTTTTCAATAGGCCGAATAATATTGGAGAAATTAACTGTTTTCTGAGGAGAGTGGTTTTGCGAAACGGCATTTTGCTGTGCACTAGAGCGGAAAGCAGAGTTACCTTAAATGGTGAGTTTCATTCAACCCAGGGCTGAAAATTTCTCATGTAATCGAACAAAGCAATTTACAAGTCGTTCACCAGGGAGGGAAGCTGGAATTTCATCTCGGGTAAGCGGGTTGAAATCCCAGCCCTATGGTGAAAACTCTCATGTAATCGGGTAATCGGGCCCTTACTTTCAGACCATTGTAAAAGGCCAAAACACCATTGTAAAGACCATTGTAAAGTAAAGGGCAAAAGCTAATATCGTTTAATAAAGTTATTACTCTCCTGGGACTTGGCATTTGGCGGCCTCATGTGTGCTTCTTTTTAGTTTTTGCTGTACAATAGTCTCGTGAGACACACGCTCAGAAAAAACTGACGCAAAGTAGGGTGGTGGTCCCTTATATACCTATGCTTTGTTCTTTACTTTGAATAGCGGATCAGGACACCCAATCAGAATACATCTCCTATCAGAAAGTATTTATGGTCTATGCACAGTGAGCCTCAATGCGGAGAGGAGGCGAAGTAGAACCCCAATCGGAGTTCACGGGGCTCCTCCAATTGGCATTCTCCAGAGAATGAAATTTCCTTTGATTTCCTGGCGAAAAGTTGAATTAGCGAGCGAAAGGAAAGTCCCAAAGGACACAGATTGCAAACATGTTGTGCAGAAAGTTACGCATGAAAGAAGAATATAATTCATGAGGGATAACTTGAAGTGGAAACTGGATGCAAGTAGGCGGTGTCACTCAGAATTCTCTCGAGTGGAAACCGGCCTTACGCTGTATTTCTCATTGTCAGTGACTCCCGAGGGGCATTTCACTCCATAATAATCTCGTACAACTTTGGCAAAAATTTTTTTGTCTTCAAGAAATCCATCAAAAACACTTAAAATCCTTTTGTTCTGAAAAATCTCGTACGCTTTTTCGAAAGAGTGAAATGCCCCTTGGTGACTCCCATGCACACGCTTCCGAAAAAGTATAAACATTTTGAAACAAAGTTGACACTTGGCGACATGCACCGCTACTTGAAAGAATGAACGGCCTAAAAAAGACACGTCAGTACAGACACGTTTCAAGTCACCGAAGTAAAGATGGTGCGGACGGGTGGAAAATGAAGGAAACGACATGATTGTCTAGAAGTTACCTGGTGAGTTTTCTCTTTTTGTCCACTGTGATACATTAACAGTTTTATGAACTATCGATCTTAAAGAGCCATTATCATCCAGGGTTCTTTACGGCGGGCATGCTGAGATTTCAGACTGTCTGAGAAGGAAATCAAATTTAGCTTGAACGGCAACTATACACGTTTTTTTTTCATAAGAAACTTGAATCAGCACTTAGTACTAAAAGTTTCTTAATTTCGCATGAAAATTTCGGTGTTTTAGTAGTAAAAGTTTCTTAATTAGTTTCTTATTTTTTTGGGCCTAAAATTGCGGTATTGTTCGAAGTTGAGTCTTCTTCTCGAGAAAGGGCTTCCATTTTGCATTGACATTGTCATCAAGAAGAAGCCATGCACATCAAGGCAAAAATTTACCAATTTTGCAGTTAAAAGTCAAGAAAAGACGAATGTACCTTTGTTAGAGAGACATAGAATAAGAGAGACATATAGAAATAAAGTTTTAGAGTTTCTTAACTGTTCTTGAGCGTAGTACAGTAAAAACCCGCATATAAGAACCACCCACTCATAAGAACCTAAGGCCTAAAATGTTCTAATTTCACCCCATTACAGAAGAACCTATTCATCCTGAAATTCAAGGAAGGTTCTTAGCTTAACAAAAGTTAAATGTAAACTACTGGTTGGTAATATGTGATAAAAAATGTCAAGAAATTTAGCCAGATACAAAGCATTTGTAAAAAATTCCTTGTGTGCATATTGTTCTTTAGAAAATTGTGTCATGATAATGAGTAGGTGAAAACCTTGTTTTCTTATATTTGGCCTAAATTCCCAAAAGATCTGTAATTAATTCTTTGATAAGAACCTATTTAAGAACCTTGCATTCTGTTTTCAAGAATAGTATCATGTGCATAAGAACCTAAATAGGGTGATTTCAAAATGTAAGGTTCTTATATGCGGGTTTTTACTGTACTAGAGTTTCTTAAATTTTTGGTCATCGTGGTACTAGTTTCTTATAAACCAGTTTCTTATAAAAAACGTGTATATATCCACGGTGCAGTAGTTGAAGTGATAGGACCAGATATTGAAGCAAAGAGTGCAAGGAAACAAGCGAATCCATGTCATAAGTCTATAGGAGCAATTCAACTAAAGTAACTATCTATCACTTCAAACCACTGCAGCGTGGCCCAGGGGGGGGGGGTACTCATTGACTTTCAATACGGGGGGGGTCCATGCCAATATTTGGGGTCCGAAATTTTATGTTCAATCAATATTTGGGGTCTGTGAATTGGACAAAAATTCAATATTTGGGGTCCACAAATCTGAAGAAAGGAAGAATCGTGCAATTTGGCCCTGAAGTTGCGAATCATGAAATAAATGTTTAGGTATTATTCAAAAACTGAGAAAGATCAAGAAGCTCAAATTGAAATCATTCAAAAACATTTCAGGGACCCCAGAAATAGATAACAATATTTGGGGTCTCCAAAACGTTAGCCTGCGTCGTGCAGGATAGTTGAGTCTGCACGCAGGCTACAAAACGTTAGACTCAATATTTGGGATCCCCAAAACATCAGGCTTAATATTTAGGGGTCAGCAAAGAAATAGTGGCATGGACCCCCCCCCCGTGTTGAAAGTTAGGGAGTAGCCCCCCTGGGCAGTGTGGGTCCATGTTTCCTGCTTAGGCCAAATTTGATTTTTCAGACTGTCTGAAATTTTAGCGAGCCCGCAAAGGACGTTGTTAAACAATGTTCTCTTCGATGTTTACATCCTGACTCGCTCTGGCCAATCATCTTCCTCTCCCGTTCCTCCTGTGTTTTCCTGCTTTGGTATCACTGCTTTGGCCTCGATACCTCCCGGAGTTAATAGCAGAGCACTGAAACCCTTCAATCATTTAGACGTGGGCACAGCTGCTGCTACAGGCTTTAAACAATTACCATCTGGGTATTTTTCTTTGAATCGCTTGACTACCTCTGGGTCGACTAGATTTACACCTTGTAACTGATTTCCAAGTGTGATCCTGAAAATAAGATTAACAGACACTGTTTTAAATCAATGATTTAATGACGATTTTAGGACCCATACCTTCAATAAAAAAATCTTAGACCCAATGTTGAATAGAGAACGAACCATTTATGTATCTTGCGCGCATTTCTTATAAGAACCTGTTATAAGAAACTCAGATCACTAAAAATTAAGAAGGTCCAGTACTGGAAAAAAGTATTTAAGTAACTATTTATTTTGGATCAGGAACTCCTTGGCAAGTGTTTACTTTATAATCTTTCACTTGTTTCCTGTATCATATTACTCTGAAGGCATTTGAGTAAAGTCTGAACATTGGAAAGCCTGCAAAACTTTGTTTTGAAACGCTCACGAGGGCACAGAAAGTAAACATGAACCTTGCTATAGAATTTGTAAGAAACTTGAAAGAAACTCTGAGAATTTGAAATCTGATGATTTAAGGGGCTCCGTCTTCAAATTTCGGTCGAAACGGTGATTTTGCAGTTGTTTGATATGGGCAATATCACACGGATGTTCATCTGTTTTTTTGTTCAAAAATGAAAACGTCATTTTGAAGATAACCTTTGTACTTCACAGAGGAAAAAACCAAACATTCTTTACGATTGTTTGGATATAAGTGAATTTTCAATGAGCATTTTTTGGTGGCTTGGTCGAAGCCACAAAAAACAAACTGCAAAAAACAATGGAGAACAACGGTGTTATCAGATTTGTTTACAGTTTGGCGACGGAGCCCCTTTGAAGAAACTTGCAGTACTGGCTCAAATTCTTGCTGTCTGATGGAAGGGAGCGGAAGGACTGCGACTGATACATAGTGAAGTCTATCGTGGAGAATTTGTCAATAAGGATATCTAAACTTACCAATTCGGCTGTACATTGTGCTGCCTTCCAAAGAGTTCTAAGACAAAAGGAATCAGAAAGTAAAATCAGAATAATTCTATTAACAGTCCACACCTGTTGGATTCAAAAAGGTTGTGTTAAAGTTGCAAATCTTGACTGCATGGGATCTTTTGAAATTTTGAAAAATATTATGGACAGAATAAAAACCAGAACGACTAAATCTCAAGACTGTTTTGCTACATTTCTCAAAGAAGTGTAACTTCTTTGGACGAGCATTGAAACCGATTCAAATATATCTGTTGGTGTGGCTGATGGAGTCTTCATCCATTTGACAGCTCTGACTCCTGGTGAGGTTGTCCGATCAGCAATAGACCTTTTATCTATTCTACGAAAGAGTCTGAATTGAACAACATTTCTATACAGTTTGTAAAATAGACAATTCCGGAAAGATGGCGTCGGGGGGCATTTGACCAAGATGCATTGCGCTTAATGATTGAATTTCTATAGAATCACCGTTGATTCCATTATAGAACGCAATGCATCTTGGTCAAATGCCCCTCGACGCCATCTTTTGCGGAATCGTCTATTGTTGAATGTGTTCAACAGTGATAGAAGCTTCGTAAAAATTTATGAAAAACTTGCTGAATCAGGACTCATTTTTAATAGCAGAAAGGTATATTGCTGTTAGTAACGACCAAAACAAAAGCGTAACAAAACTCACCGATTTTCCGTGTGCCAGGCGACAGCCTTTCGATTAATCCGTAGATTTCATCTGGTTTGTGACTTGTATCTCGTACCTAAAATTAACAGACGATACGTTACAAATGTAGGCATGGATCCTTGACAAAAAAATTCGGATTTAAGACTCTAGTGACCCTTTTATGAAAATTTTTATGAAGAACATTTTCAGTTACTACGCCTAGCGTTTGAAAAATACTGCTCCCTGAATATCAGAGCATCAATATTGAAAACTGTCTGGTTTCATTTCTGATATTTTCAATTAGATAATAGATTCAATAATCTACTCGGTTTCAATCGGTCATCCTTTCCTGTGGATATAGGAAATTTGCTGCAGAAAAAGCCCCTTTCTAAAAACCTGAAAATACAATTTTCCTTCCTAACAACAATGACACTCGCACGTAGAGCATATATTTTGTCCTCTTGGGAAAATGGAATCCCCTGAATAAGTTACTCATACCAGGGGGAAGACTTATCATCCCCCCGAGAGGATAGCAAGTGTTATGGCAAGTATAAGTCATCGCTGAAAGGTAGAAATATTAGGGAGATTTTCTCGTGATTTTAGCACGTGTTACAAAGTTTTTCGAAGGGACTTTCTTGAGCAAACCCCTTGTAAAATCTGAACGGAGTGACCGATTTCAGCTGGGGAAAATTCTGAAAATATTTGAACATATTGGCTATTCAATCAGATATTGAAAAATATAATTGCTTGTATATTTATGGAGCAGTAACCTTTCAAACGGCGGGCGCTTTTTCTGATTCACCAGGTAGAAACTCACCTCTGATACCAAAACATCGCAGTCTAGTCCAGCATTTATGCCTTTTGGGTTTCCCTTTCTTCCAACCTGGAGATGAATGAGATCAACGTTCAGCAAAAGAGTCGTCAAACAATGATCGAAAGATATGACTCTTAATGTACATTTAATAAGAGGAAAAGTTGTCTTCCAATATTTTACTAGAAATTATTATAGAATAGACCTTTTAGCTATTCTGAGAAGAATCAGAATCGAACGATGTTTTGCTGCATTTTGTAGAATTTTTGAATGTGCACAATAGCGATAGAAGCTCTAACGCCACTCGATCGAGCCTCGCGTGTATGTACAAAAATGTATGAAAATAACGCTTGACCCAGGCTTTTTGTAGAACAGCTAAAAGCATGGGCTCTCTCCTCGATTAGCTTACCTATTGAGAGAGCTCCTCCTCTAAGTAATTCCCTACGTACAATTTATTTATTTAGCCCCTCTTTGTTTTAAATTGTATGTAGTGAAATTTAAAATATGAAACTGAACTGAACTGAACTGAAAAGTCCTATTATAAAAATTGGATATAACCGAATTGGAAATCGACTCAGTCTTAAAACTTTCTGATAAAGTAATTTGTCTAATGCCAAAATTTTAGGTCATTCAAATTTTTGGACAACTAGTTATTCCTTCTAGATAAAACTTCATGTAAGAACCAAAGGTTTTGTAATGCCTTAGCAATGTTTTCTACCGGGTGTCCCAAAATGATGTATTATCGTTTGATTGCTTACATATCCATAACCAATGAACCGATTTTCAAAAACAGTATTTCAAAAATTGTATTTAAAGAAGATGTTGGTTGTCGTTTTACGACGATGTTTTCATGTCGAAAAGAAGATTGATAAACCTGCTCAAATTCCAGCCTTAGATGGCATGAGAAAGGAACGGCCTATTTTTCCAGTCAACATTTTAGATGTGATACAAAAGGATGAACTCCTATTTGTATTCTGACTGCTCTCTGAATTCAGTATTTACTGAATTCGTATTCTATGAACAACATAAGTTCAGCCTTTTGTATCATATCTGGAAAGGTAGGTTGTTTCTTTTTCATGCCATCTAAGGCTTGAATTTGAAGGTTTGTGGATCTTCTTTTCGACATGAAAACATCTAAAAACTTCTGCATGAAACAAACAACCAACATCCTCGAATACAATTTAGCCTTTCGGCAATCGGATAAAATAAATTTTTGAAAATCGGTTCATTGGTTATGGACATATAAGCAATCAAACGGTAATACATCATTTTGGGACACCCGTTAGAGGCCATAAGCAAGCAGCCTTTATTCCGGAATGACTTACGAGACAATGTTCTTTGCCATGGTTTATCCAATGTCCAGTTCTCCCAGTTCGAATAAGTCTCTGCAATTGATTTGTTTTCACCCATATTAGTTCATCAGCAAGTTCGTATCTGTAAAGTAGTGTAAAATTCATTTTAGTCTCAAATGAAAAATAACGATTCTATTGATCTATCTCATACGCTCTTCGTTTATTCTAACATAGCGCGGCTAATTATAGATTGCCATAATGGCTGTTATTTGCTAGGTGTTGATCAGTCGCTGTAAAGATTGTTCCATCTTCTTTTGCCACCATCACCCTTGCCGTCTAAAGATCTTTTTTCGATCATTCTCATCCACGTTAACTTTTGTCCACCCCTTGGTTTCTTGGCATGTCTCTGAGCCTCTCTTAAAGGGGCTCCGTCGTCAAAATTTAAACAAAACCATGATTTTTGCAGTTTTTTGAAAGGTGATATCACACAGGATTTTCGTATTTTTTTCGAAATGAAAGTTGCTGTTTGGGCATTAATCCTTGTACTTCACTAAGGAACAAACCAAATATTCATATTTTCTACGATTGCTCGGATATAAGTGGATTTTTAACGGTCATTTTTTGTGGCTTGGGTGAAGCCACCAAACAAACTGCAGAGAACAATGGATGAACAATGGATAATCCCCGACACGTGCGAGTTTACGGATTTGTTTACTGTTTGACGACTGAGCCCCTTTAATGCAATTTTTACAGTTGTATTGTCTGGCAGTCCCCAGCGGTGTCCATACCATTTTAATTTTCTTTCCTTCATTGTTGAAAAGAACGATCGAAAATCTTCGACTTCATTCTAGTAGAGGAATTGAAGGAACAAATTGGAGAACTTTCTCTTTAATATTACGGTCAAAATGGCAGCTTATACCCCATTCACCTTGACACAGGTAAACCAGCTTCATATCTAAACCAGGTTAAATTTTAGCCAATCAAATGCATTTGATTTGTTTGATTGGCCAATCAGAATGCAGTGGTTTAACTTGCAAGTGTAGATAGGTTATTAGATTGACGACAGCTCCACTTACCCCCAGATCAGCAGACATTCTCTGCCAAGCTCCATAGCCCTGTACAAAAAAGAATTTCTTTTTTGTAAAAATAGCTATAAATCGCTTCTGAAGGTATTCAACATTTATATAACTTGACGGCGGTGGTAATTTTTAATTTTTTCGATTTTTCTGATAATTTAAAAAAAATGGTTCTGTTTGCACCGAAAAAAGTAGAAGTCCTGGTTGCTCGCAGCTATTGAGTACCCATTGAAAACGACAATGTGACCACTATTGAGTACTTACATAGCTTGGCGAATATTTATGAATGTATGTTTCTGAACATAATCAACAGGCAAGCTCTGCTGTTCGATAAGAACAGTTTCTTTGCAGCTATTTTCCATATTGAACCAGCAGGGGCAAATCTTGTAAAACAAAAGATTCAGGGTTCTGGAAGTTAAAGCGATTTGCCTTTCTGAAGAATAGATTTCACACCACTAAGTACAATGAATCAAATCAAAACAAACAGAGAAAGCAACATATTAGCGTTAGCCTGCGTGCAGACTCTACTGATTTCTTTTCAGAGGGACAGAGAGGTTTCTTCCTCCAGTAGAGTCTGCGCATCAGCGACCAAATCCTTGTTCTCAGTTTATGAGAAACGCTAAACCTTTCCTGATTGGTTGAAGCCTTCCCTTTTCTTTGAGTAGAGTCTGGTCTTTGTTGGAGTCTTCTGGTATTAGATTGGTATATGCATAAACAAAGCTAGCCAAATAAAAGCCAAAGAAAACCTTTTGTGTATGGGTGTTTTGTCTATCCTATTTATAGGGGGTTCTATTGAATCTAATTCAATGAGTTAGTTCCTCAATCCTGCAAACCGCACGTGACCTAGAACAAGGATGTGGTCGCTGATGCGCAGACTCTACTGGAGGGGAAACCTCTCTGAAAAGAAATCAGTAGAGTCTGCACGCAAGCTAATTAGCGTCGGCTGCGTTGAAAGTGTGAAATCTATTCTCGAGGCTGGCTGTCAAATCACTTTGTCTTGAACAGAACTGCATCCTTCGTTTTACAAAATTCACCCTTGCTTATTGAACCAGAAAATATCGAATCTCCAGTTCACCCATTCTTGTGAAAAAGACCTGATTGCCCAAAGTTAGCTCGACATACAATGTGAAACTAACCTTAGTATTTATCAGTAGCAATTGTTCATGCGTATTTTTCGTAGCTGTACATTTAATTTTAGTTTAGTTACACGTTCTCTATGTTAATGACTGCGGAGTCGTCATGGTCTCTTGCACTCCGTGGTATCGCCCTTGTAGTGTAGTAACATAGCTCGTACGTAGTGTGTTAAGTGGTTTGTTTGTAGAAAATTTTATATTGAATAAAAAAAATGTGGAAACTATAAAACTAAACTCTGTATTTTGCACCCTAGCTCATACAAAGAATCTCATAGGCAAAATCCTTCCTATACCTCGTTAAATTATTTGAAACGCGTGACATAAAACCTTACTATTTAGGGCTATAAATGAGACTGAAATTGAGCCTACCTTCCAGTCACCCAAAGAAATATAAATCCATCATCTTGAAGATCTCTTACTCTTAAAGTTCTCATTTCATTGTCTTGCATCGTTCCATACGGCAACTGTAACAAAGGAAAGCGCATATAATTTGAGATAACAGAAAGTTCGAGGACCTGATAGATACATAAATCTATTCTGCTATTTACAAGCATAGGTTCCAAATCTTTAAAAAGGCCGGTGTAAAATTGAGTGACCTATTTCTTTGAACTGAATGGCTTCAAAGAAACTTTTGCTATTTTGCTATGATTCTGCCGTTGGAATTTTCTGAAACCTTCAATATTTTCAGAATTTGAGCGTTTTTCTTTTTTTCAAGTATTCAAGAAACATTTTCAAAAAACTTAAAACCATCGCAGTTTCTAAACTGTTTGATGTGACATGAAATAATTGCCAAGAAAGGTTTAGTTTATAATGTCTACAACATGGTATCAAGCAAAAGTCTGTCGCTTTTTGGTTTATGATTTAGCAATTTGATGACGTCACATCCTAAAATGAGCTGAAATATAAAATGCGCTGTAATTTCACAACATATTCAAAATTTCCGAAAAATCCAACGGTAGAATTATAGATAAGTAGCTAAAGTTTCTTTTAAGACATCCAGTTAGAAGAAATAGGTCATCGAATTTTACACCCACCCTTTTACGCCGATTTAAAGATTTGAAACCTATGCTATAGACACATACATTTATTCTAGAAAGCTACATATTTTAAACTACAGGGCCTAAAATTATCATTGACCACCGGGTGTTCCAAAAAAGTACTCCGGTTTGAAAAATTGCCAAAATTTGATTATCAAACCTACCATAAAAGTATCGTTTTAATCTCTTCTTTAAATGGTCCAAATATGTTTAAAGATGATAAAATGTCAATTTTCTTTACTTAAAGGGTATGAAACAACGCATTGAAAAAACTCATTCTGAGCTATACTCTTTAGCAACATCGTTAATCTTGCCTAAGAGCCATTACATCGAAATTTGTCATTACTCTACAAGTCTACAATAGTAGTTTGGCCTTCATTCTGATATTTATGACCGATCTAGAGGCTTAATATACAAAAAGAAATTACTCAGGTAACCATCAGTGCTTTTTGCAGTATTCGTGAAAACCAGGCAGCCCGAAAAAGGTCTAAATTCACTAATTTCAAAACCAATCGAAAGATCAGCTATGCCTGGAAAAAAAATTGGCCTTGGATCTACAGGGTGTCCCAAAAAATTTGTTCGACGTTTGATTAAGTATAAAAAAATAACGAAATACTGAACAGGCTCCATGGTAAGATAACCATATTGCTGAGATTTTAAATTAATCTTAGACACCAGAAGCTAGCAAATCGGCTAAATATTCACGGAGTTACGAGCTTTCGAAGATCAAGTTTGTGTGAAAGCTGAAACCAGACGCCCCTAAATTGCATATTTTATGAAAGTAGAATCTCGTTTATTCAGAGAAAATCAAATGGAGTTTCAAAAGCACTTTCAATAAACCAGCTTTCTCTCGCATTGAATCAAGGTTATGGATGCTTGGAGGAGTCCAGTTGAGCACAATTTGGAATGGCCCCGTCTCTCACTGATTAAGTTTTCATGCCATGTTTTTAGATACTTGCATTCTTAAGTAAATTTTGGCAACGGTTACAAATATCAAATAACATTGGAAGTCCTATTTGGTTTGCTGTGATATCGACGAGAGGTAAAACATTTGACAGTCTTCTTTTACCTCGATTTTAGGACATCTTAGGGACATTTTAGGAAAACAAGTTAGCTAGGGGAGTCTGGTTTCAGCTTTCGCACAAACTTGAACTTTGAAAGCTTGTAACTCCGTGAATTCTTAGCGGATTCGCAAGATTCTGGCGTCTAAAATCAATTTAAAATCTTAGGAACAGGGTTGTCTAACCACGAGCCTGTACATTTAATCGTTATTTTTTAACATTTAACCAAACGTCGAACAATTTTTCTGGGACACCCTGTACTTGCCAAAAAAAAATTGAATATCGGCTTTATAATAAAAATGTTGCTGATTTTTCAAACAAGAGGACTCTTTTTCAGACACCCAATACAATGCATCACAACCCAAACATTAGAAGAGAATTTTCCGTTATTTTATGGAGCTTTCAAGAGTAAAATTGGTCTTACCTCCATATGAATATCCCATGGCGGATCTGCCATTATAACACTGAATTTTCCAAGAACTTCGAGGTCTAAAAATCGCATATCGCACTGCACCCACTAAAAAGGGAAAGAACATAAATATATGCTGATATCCTTTTCAAGTTCTTGTTATTCTATGAGAGAATTCGGATCGAACGATATCTTTATACGTTTTGTGGTAATCTGAATTTTTGGATGTGCACTAAAAATGATTGGAGCTCTAGCGCTACTCATTCGAACATTTCGTAAACTAAAGTTTTAAAACGTTGCTCGATCCAGATTCGTCTTTCACAACAGCTAACAGGTCTATTTGTTTGGAATAACCTGTTGTTTAAAAAAATTCGAAAATTTCAATTATGAATAATTTCACTTGAAACTGGAAAATTCTTGTTTTTTTACCAAAAGATTATAGAACCTATTCACAACGACGTCAATTCTGTTGAAATGCATCCTTACCCTCGATATGATGTGGAGCTAACTCCCAAAAGCATACACTGCTCTCAGCAACGCGTGGAATCGTTTTGTACATGTATAGTAGTGTCCCGCATATAAGAAACAACTTTTTCAATTTCAGGTCTGATGCGTCTCTTATAAAATGAGATAAACTTACGAATCAGGGTAAAGTTTTCTCATCACAAAAATCACGTACTATCGATCAATAACTCAGATATTAGCTCTATGATTGTGATTCAAAGAATTACATTTTGAATTGTATTTGCAAATTTTCACTTTCAGGAAATGCTACAATTATTCCAGATAGGTGTTTTTTGCTTTGCATACAAAATTCTTCTTTTGATTTGAATAGGTATAGTTCAATTCAACTGGAAAGCTGAAAAATTCCAAGGTTTCAATGCATAGTTTTTGAATAAGAAACAAGCCTTTTTTCAGACCTGAACAAGTTTCTTATAAAATGGGGTATTATTTTGAAAATCAGGGTCTGTGTTTCTTAAATTTGTGTTTCTTATATGCGGGACACTACTGAATCTGCATCAAAATGGGCATGGTGTAGATTTCTTGTTGTGCTGGGATTTGCTAGCCTTGGAACACAGGCTAGGATTTGCCTCATTCGCCTCGAATTAATACTGATTATGAATAAGGTCTATAGTGCTTTCTTGAGCCACAGTCACAAAGCATTTTAGTAACATGTTTACCAATGTAACGATCTGACCATAAAGTCGTTACTTTCCCCCTTAATTCTCTTGGATCGCGGCTATAGGCTTACCTTTTTCCCTAAAATTGGCTGTTTCTGAAAGTACTGATTCTTGACCAAAATGTAAGGCTAAAGGCTTACCTTTTTCGTGAAAATTTTTTCAATTTTTTCAATTTTTCCATTTTTTCAATTTTTTCAATTTTTCCAATTTTTTCAATTTTTTCAATTTTTCAATTTTTCCATTTTTCTCCATTCGTCGAAAATTTTAGTATCAAATTTACCTGTGGAGGATAGAGGATATGTTTTTGCCTTTCGATTGCAATCTGCAAAGGAAAACATAGGGTGTATGAATAAAACTTGAGAAATTTAAAGTCTACGCAAGAAAGCACCTAGCAGAACAATAATCGAAAAATTCCTCTGTTGTGGTAATTAAGGATTTCACGAGGCAACACGGATTTAGATAGTAATTGAGAGCACGCCTTTCACAAAACCAACATACCTAAGAGCTGTTTTAGCAAGGAAAAGCGAGTTGAGAAGAATGCCAGCAGAGTTCGTTTCAGTGGTGGAAAGAATATTTGTCTTCCTGCGAAGGAACGTCAAACCAGAATTCTTCTTTTTATTGTTTTATCAATTTTCTGTAGTCCCAGATTTCAGTGTAATTGATAATCCACTAGGAACTGAAATTACGTTTAAAGCTTCCTGAGATCACAAAACTGTGAAAGAAAAGAGCATAATCCAAACATTGATTTTCTTCTATTCTTTCTTTCCTTAAGTCCTTCGTGTTTCTTCCTTTGTCATCCCATCTTCCTTCCATCCTTCTTTCTTCCTCCTCTCCTTTTTCTTTCCCACCTTTTTCCTTTCATTTCTTCATTCCTCCCTTCATCCTTTTTTTTCTTTTCCTTCCTTCTATTCTGCTTTCTCTCTTTCCTTCCCTTTTCTTCCTTCCAGACAAGAGAGCTTCCTGCGAAGCTGCTTCGTGGCTCCACGCACATTTTCCACCTCTGGTTCGTTTATTCGTAAATGAATATCCCAAATTAAAATCAAGCTCAAAATAACAGAGCCTGTGCATAAGTTTTCCATTGACTTTGACACCCTGAAAAGCTTCTTCTGGAGGACATTTTAGAAAACCAAAGATGAGAAACTATAGGACTCAAAACTTTCTGAGCACAACCATAGCTTTTGCCGAAACAAAACTGCTGCTTTCCCAGATCATTGCTGCTTTTTTTAGATCGTTGCTGTTTTCAGAAAGATGGTCTCTGTGCATTCGGAAAAAAATTCAGTTCATTTGCTACTAAGACAGACTTAAGCACTAGAATCAAACAAAAATACTAAAAACAGTTCAAGGTGTCCTCAAGTTACCCTTCCATGCAAAGTTTTATAATTTAGGTACCAACCCACTAGACAAATTTAGTTTGGCATTACCTGTCGATGTTTGGCACCTTGATTCGACTGGGTACTTTTCTGTTTTCCAGCATCAGGACAGGCAGAGTAATCCACTTCGTAATGAACGTACTAGAAACGCAAGGAATAACATTTTACGAACTTTCCTTCAAAAACTTCAAAAAGTCGAAAATATTGATATGTAGAGTTCACGATTATTGCTTCAAGTGAAAAAATAAGGGCGTGCCATGATGTTGCAAGTTTGTCAAAGGCTAATTTCTTCTCTGACAGAAGTTTCTGTGTGGTTTCTTCAAGAATCGGCAAGAGTCTGAAATTTTTATTAAAGCATACCTTACACGTGTCCATGTGAAAACAAGTATTGAGAAAGGAACAATCTCCAAGTGATTCTGAAATAAAATTTCAGACTGTATGAATATGGTATTAAAGGATAATAAACCATTGGTTTGCATAGCCCCTATCTCCTCATTTAACAATGCATTATATCCATGCATATAAAAAAACAGTTTGTGAGTGGAAATCATGCAACCTAACGAAGTTGACAAGTCAAAGGAATATAACAATACTGTTGCCACCGCGTAGCATTTCTAGACTGACAAATTCTACAAGGAGGTTTATAAGAAATGTTGAAATTGGCTTTTTCGGGAACATTTTTGGCTGTAGAAAACATGAGAAACATTTCAGAGCAGATTTTTCAAGATCACGGCGATTTGAAACAGAGAAATTTGTGAAACAGTTTAGAGTCCTTTCCTTCTGTGCTTGATTGGTACCCAATTTTAAAATTGTAGACTTGGTAGATTTTTAAAACGAAAGGCCTTTGGAACCTTCTGCTCCAAAAGGCAGAAGGTTTGGAGACTTCGGAGGGATCTTCAGTTTCAAAATGGTGAATCTAAAATCTACTGTCTTAAAGATTTTTGTATTTGACTGAGAAATATATTTCTGACTCTGCGAAGTCTACTGTGTTCAGAATTTGGTAGGATAGGAACTAGCAATCAAACACACCTTGGTTTATCTTTGAGTGGCACATAGCATGCAATGTTATACCATTCTTTAAATCTGAAGTCACTGCAAAAATATCATTTCCCTTTAGTTTCTGCTTGGAAATTTAAGGGAAACGGACAAGTTTATCTGGGAAATTGAAGGGAAACAGACATTTCCATTTCCTTCTTGGGAAATTATGGGGAAAGTGTCCGTTTCCCCAAAATTTCCCGAAATTTTGTCATTTTTTGCAGTGAGTATTCCCACAATTAGCAGCCACGTATCTGTTTACCAGATTTGCGTTGTTTCTTGCCTTCCTCCCTTCTGCAACCACCACTGGCACTAAAATTGACTGCGAAATCACTTAGGCTACACTGAGACCTGAGTGTGTATACCTGAGTCGACGTCACATCCGCTATCGCCCCAGACTCCAGACTGGTCAAAATAGCCCGGCATACAAAAAATTGTCCAAAAACGCGACTTTAGTGGGGCATTCCGGAACCACGCATCGGAATTCAATTCGGTTTTCGGTTTTCAACTCAGCTCAACGCCCTCTATCATAATCAAGGATAAAACATTTTGGGTTTAGGTGCACTTTAAAGATTTTTGTATTTGACTGAGAAATTATTTCACTCTGCGAAGTTACTGTGTTCAGAATTTGGTAGGATAGGAACTAGCAATCAAACACACCTTGGTTTATCTTTGAGTGGCACATGATAAAAATACTTGCCATTCATTACAGCGCATCATAGAAGCAGGTTTCTCGAGGTCAAATGACCTCAAAATTTCAAGTTGTTTCTTAAATGTGATAAAGTACTTAGGTACCTAACTGACTATCGATAGATTGATTTAAAAATAAACTATACCTATCGTCTTATCATCAGATGGTGTTAAAAATAGAAGAGTGTTTGTACGATAAAGGATGTTCAAGATATGTTTGTGATTAGGAATCATTAATGTTGCCATAGATACGCTCGTTTCATTCAATATGCCAGAAAACTAACATTTCAATAGAAGCAGGCTTTTTATCAATATGATACTATCGGTCAAAATAAGGTAATATAAAAATTACAGGGTCCTGGGGCTCGGAAAGTAGAAACAGATGACAAATTGAAATCTCTGTATCAAGCAAATCCTCTCCCGGAAGTAGTATAAAAAACTAAGCTAAAAAGTTGAGCCTTGAGCACATCGACTTTTAAGTCTATTTTCAGAAGAGCCTCCGAGCCAATAACTTCAGAATGGTACAATAGACTTTGATGAAATACATTTTCATATCAAAATTAGTCTTTACATTACAAAATTAGTCAATCAATCAATCAATCAATCAATCAATCAAGCAATCATTCACTCATTCATTACCAATTTAGGCCTACTGTACGTGCCGCACCTAGGCATGGATCCTTTCCGAAGCGCGAATTGTTCGTTACGGTTGCGTATTTAAGGTTTCAATATTTTCAAACTTAAGAATTTTTAGTGAAATCTATCTGAGCTACACCACAATTTACAAGAGTCACGAGCGGAATTTTCAAAGTTAGGAAAAGGATATAACTTTATGAGAATTGAAACTGCCCAGAATTAGCTTGGAGAGCCAGGGTTCATGAGTTTGAATCATGCATGAATCTCTTTTGAGTTCTCAGAAAATTCTTCCATTACTTAATTATAAAACCCATGTTTTGTATCACGTATTTTCAACTGTTGAAATTGTCAATCATAATCTACCTGATCGCCTTAGATAGACCGCTAAATGCGTTCCAGACAACCTTTTTAGCTATCAACAATCTAGCAGACAACCTTCTTGATATCTAATGTCATTTAGACAACGTTTCTGATAAATAGTGTCTATTAGACGGGTGGTTAATGATTTAGATCTATTACTTAACAATTTTTGGAAAGACATTTTACCCACAGGAAGCAAATTTAGATAGCTATCTAAGTGTGTGTACGAAGGAAAACTCGTTAGAAAGATAAATTCTGTATCTGTTAAACTCAAAATACCAAACAAGAAAAGGGGCTGCTTTAAAAGATACGAGAGATATTCCTGTCTGAAGATTTGCACCCTTCAGATGTCTACTAATGTTTTAACTTTGAGCCTAAATAGTTGCAGGATAATATCCCCTATCTGGGTCTCCGACATTGATTTCGATTTTGCGTTTGTTGCTTCGTCAGTTTAAAAGCTGTCAATACCAATTCAATTGATTTGTTGCAACTATAGTCCAACAGTTGTTACTTGTTTATGAAACAATAAGCTAGAATGTTGTTTGATGCATTTACTGCATTTCACAAAAGGGGCCCAGGCTTTAACTTTTCTAAAGAAGATCTGGAGATGGATCTTGGGCAAGAGTTTGCAGCCGCTTACTATACTGAGCACGGGGGCCGCAGAAACTGCTCAGAGGTGAATGTACCCAGGCCACAATGAAAATCTCAACTCGCATTGCACTGTCGAAGCTTACAAATCAACATTCTCCTTATCACATTCTGTGAACGCACACAGCAACTTAACACACTTGCTACCTGAAGAGTCGAATTTAAAAAGAGCATGTGTTATGGTGCATAACAGCTTAAATGATGATGCATGTGATGCCTTGCAGAGTCACTTCACCAAACATGCCCACACCAAGACCACAAGAAACAACAAATGCTTAGCCACTTTGCCAAGCATCAAAACTGAATATGCACGAAAGGGATTTCATAACACGGGGGCAAAGTTATACAATGATTTGCCTATAGACATAAGAACTGCCGAAAACAAAAAGGATTTTAAAAAAAATTGGATTTATTTTTAAGAAGTGAAGTAGCTTAGTAAATAAACTTGGCTTTTTAAATCATCATGGAATTTTAATGCAATATTTATTCACAGTTATATAATTGTAAATTAGGTTTTTAACATTTCTTTCCTTTCATTAACTTTCAGCGTTAAATAAGACTCAGATCTTTTTTTTTTTTTTTTTATCAATCTAAAACTTAAAAACAACAAGTTAATGCAAATTACTGTGGCATTTGCAGCGAGGAAAGACGCATGGTCACCGGGTCCTCACTACAAATGCCACTTACAATTTTCTAAGTACTATCAACAATAACTCAGATCCGTTTGATTTTGTGCCTTTGGGCTTTCATAACGACATGGAGGCCCTTCGACAACCTGGAGGTTCACACAGCAACAGTCATAACTCATGGACCATAATCGAACGTGGAGTTCTCGTTCCCATTAAGCCCCCTTACCAACATTTTCCCTATTTCTAGGCTAAAAAGATAAAGCGATTTACCAAACAACATGTTCGCATCTAAGTTTAAGCCGTTGACTGATAGATTAATTTCTACTTTTGAGTATCGGCTACATACTTTTCATTCCACAGCCCACCAAACGTGTTAACTTTTTTTAGTCACCGGTATAAATCTGATTTAAATTGGAGATGAGTTGATAAAGAGCATAAGCCTATCATACAGGTGCGCGAGAGATAAACAAAAACATATAAAAATAATGGCATTTTAACACTGCGATAATAAACTTACCATCAGTGTGTTTCTGAAGTATCTTTTTAAAATGAAGCTAAAATAAAAGACATAATTTTTGGATTATCGTAAAAACTTTTTTATTGGATTTTAACACATACTCTTAACATCTTCTAAAGAAACGCTTTCCTTGCAAAGCTGCATAAAATGCTTCCTGATAAAGAATATATAAGATGAAATATCTAGGCTAAAGGCAAAGAAATCTTGTGCCACCAGCACGTTGCACTTTGTTTTGTTAAGGCCAATTTCCAGTTAGTGGAATTTTCTGAGCGGGCGGAATTTCACACAATAAAAACTCATTCAACCATAACTTTCCATTCAATTGCAAAGCGACATTTTCTGTCGTAAACAATAGAATGTCAACCCGCTCGGAAAATGTCACTGACTGGAAACTGGCCTTTAAGGCTGATTTCCAGTCAGTGGAGTTTTCCGAGCGGGCGGAAATTCTATTGCTTGCGAGAGAAAATGTCGCTCTGGAGTTGAATAGAAAGATACGGCTGAGCGACCTTTTATTATCTAAAATTCAGCCCGCTCGGAAAATTCAAGTGACTGGAAATTAGCCTTTACTGATAAGATCTGCACCCAAAAAAATTCGAAATTTTTTGAAAAATCATCAAAATTTGATTATAATACAGATCTTGAAAAATTCTTATTGCGTGTCATGGATCAAATAAACCTCAGAGACATTGCGAAGTTCTCTAAATTACTTTGAATTTATGGAAGTTTGTGCTGTTGGAAGTCACCTGGTTTTGAAGCAGACACCGTAACCACAGGAAACCATTTTCAAGCTGATCTATTACCCAGACATACCACTTAAATTTGTTGCCTAGGTCCGTGACAAAGCTCTTTTATCATGTAAAATTCGAAAGTTCAGAAGAAATAGCATGAGATAGGTTTTTGGCTAAAAATTCAATATTTTGTACAATTATTTTGCTCAAAACGTATTTCTCATACCTCAGAATAAAATAACGATCATCAATCAAACTTCTTTGGTTTTGACACAAAGACACAAAAAGAAAATTTTGAGTCTTTGACACAATTAAACAAAAAGAAAATTTCGATGTTGCTGACAAAATCAAGTTTTGGTGATTTCAAAAAATTTTCACTCCTCATTGGGTGGCCCGGTAAACAAGCATATGTACCTTCGTGCATCTTTCCTTTTCGGTATTATTTCTACGGCATTCATCCCTTGTTCCATAAGGACAAAATTCCTTCACGGATGTACCACCTTGTGATTTGAATTTCTCCATAAGCGACAATTCCTGAATGAAAGAAATGTACGAATCACTATAATTATAACGAACGTAATGCCCCATTTCCGGACCTGCTGCTACAAAGCAAACGCAGAGATTTGTTCAAAACATTGCACCAAATTCATATAAAAACGTGCGATACCTTACTTTTCACTTCATTTTTCATTTAAAGTTGTTTTTACAAAACAAAGGTTTCAAATCTTTAAAAGGTTGGTGTAAAATTCAATGAACTATTTCTTTAAACTGAATGGCTTTAAAGAAACTTTTGCTATTTTGCTATGATTCTGCCGTTGGACTCTTCTGAAATCTTCAATATTTTCAGAATTTGAGTGTTTTTCTTCTTTTTCGAGAATTCAAGAAAAAATTTCAACAAAATTTAAAACCATCGTAATTTCTAAACTGTTTGATGTAGCATGAAATAATTTCAAAGAAAGGCTTTATGGATGTCTACAAGATAGTATCAAGCAAAAGTATGTCACTTCTGTGGTTTATGATTTAGACATTTGATGACGTCACATCTTCAAATGAGCTGAAATATAAAATACGCTATAATTTCAAACAAATTTCAAAATTTCCGAAAAGTCCAACGGTAGAATTAAAAATAGGAAGCTGAAGTTTCTTTTATGCCATTCAGTTAGTTGTTTACATCCACCTTTTTACGCTGATTTAAAGATTTGAAACCTATGCTTTTTTACAATAAATATGCTTGTGTTGTCAACAAATCCAACGCCACACAACTTCCTGATCATGGCCCTCTAGTGTCAATGGTCCTTTTCATTTTTAATACTTAAAGGTCCAACGGGTCTCAGGTGTCCTAGGGTTTTAGGATCCGGTTTTTACAATATGCTCATAAACAGGACACAATTTGTTTGGGACAACCTGCAGACTGATCTTTATTACAATCATATTTACTATGTTAGAATGTATTATTTGCAATTCCTAAGTAAGCTAGAAAACAAATTAAACCAGAGAATTTGCAGATTGGTTAAAACTATACGGTCTCTGATAATTTTGAGGTCTGATTCAAAAGTACCGAGCGATGTCGCACATTTCAGTTTGTTTTTCAAGACTATTATAGAGTTTAGCTCCATAAAAAGCAATCGACTCCAATAAGTATTGGCTGTTTACAGAGAGAAAGCAAGATTCTCAAGAATTTTAAAAATTTCCCTAAAGGTGGTCCTTGAAGTGGTTTTCATTCTACCGGGTGCGCCAAAATAAACTATGCACGTTTGGAAGGCCACAATAAATTCTACACTGGACCGATTTTGAAGATTTATGACTGAATCTTTAGCAGAAAACCTGAATTAGATTCTTGGACTTTTTGCAAATTTCTTCACTTTCAGTTTTTAGAGCGAGAAGCGAGATTCTTAAAATGTTCGTTTTCGAAAACATTGAAAACGACCAAAAAACGTCGATCAAATTTTAAAAGATTCAACATGAATGAACAAAGAGAAAACGTTTCAGGGGGTTTTGGGGGTTTGGTACGAACTCTCGTATAGCAGATTACAATTGGTCGATTTCTGAATCGCAAATCACCACGAACAAGTTCTCTCTTTGTCCATTCATGTCAATTCTTTAGAAAATTTGATCGATGTTTTTTTATCGTTTTCAGTGTTTTCGAAAACTAAAATGTTAAGGAACTCGCTTCTAGCTCTAGAAATTGAAAATGAAAATATTTGCAAAAATCACAGTATCTAATTCAGGCTTTCTGCTAAAGATTAAGTCATAAATCTTCAAAATCAGTCGAATGTACGATTTATTGTGGCCTGACAAACATGCATAGTTTATTTTGGCGCACCCGGTAGTGCAATTTTCCTCGCCAATAATATTCAAAGTATAACGATTTGTGGTAAACGTATTAAAGAAGTTTCATAATAAAATGTTCCTCGTCCATCATTTTTAGCATGTCTGATAAATGTTTTATTTTTCAATTTGACCCATACTTGGTCGTTCGTACCACATTGTTATTTTCTAATTCATTTCATTCCATCGAAAATAACTACATCTATTTAGTATGACAGTAGTACTAGTCAGTTTAGCAAGTTTGTGAAAAGACGAGTGCATGACAAACAAGTAATACGATAAATAAGCTTAGCAAAAAATTCAACAAGATGCATTACTTAGCATATCCTCAAATTTTACACTGTTGCTGTGCCTATCCTGCTTTGATCATTATAGTAGCCTTTCAGGACTTATCATTATGGGCTGGTAAATTGAGTTTCGAAAATCTATCAAAGCAGAATTAACATCCACAACTCGATATTGCCACTGATCTAAAATCTTATGGGACGGGTTTCTGATCAACAAACGAGCTATCGACGTGTGACCTTTAGACTCCTGTACATACTGTCACTATTTCACGTGCCAGAACACATCTCAAACGCAATGGCACGCTTGTATACACGACTCTATTGTAACCTACTTAAGACTCTACTCTTTTTCCCTCTCTTGGGACTAAATAAATTCAGTTAGGTGAGGTCTGATGCTTGACATCCAACGTCAGCGGCATGATCCAGTAACCAATACTTCATAGCTAAATGAATGTGTGTTGGTGATCTTATTTTAGTTCGAAACAAGATAATTTTATTCTCTGATTACAAAGCAAAAAGAACATAATCTAATTCCAATAAGTCAAGAATAATGCAATTTTTTTCTATCTGCAAATTTTGACTAAATTAACTAACATGTGTAAACGGAGTCTCAAATGAATGGGATTGCCAACAGATAGGAACTAGAAATAAAATAGTTCATACCTTCGCTGTAGGCTCATTGAGAAGCTCGATAATTTCATCACCAACTTTGTTTACCTATTTAAAACGAAATAAATAGCATAACAAACACGACAAATATGACAGGAAACAATCGTTCTATAAACTTTGGTATTGAAATGGGAAAAGTTTTCTGAAAACAAAAATTCCAGTTCATTACTATTCCTTTTAAAAAATACACGAACTGTTTCGATAAGATCTTCAACAGCGACTTTTAACAGGCAATTTTAGTTCCTGTTCTCGTAACATGATCTTCTTTCTGTTGCTAATTTTTTGCTCAGAAATTTAGAAAGTTGCGCCACGAGCCATTTCTGATTGACAAAAACGAACTTCTTTGCTCTCGTAATCACGCATCGTTCCAAATAGAGCTGACATGTCTTCACATTCAAGCATCTGGCAATCTGACAATTTGTGTTTCTATTAAAGGTTTAACGGTGAAGTTGCGGTTTTTAGTATCAAGTGCTGGGATCGCAAAAAAAGAGAAGACCTAATCGAGTCCGCGACCCCTCGTCATAACGTGGTGGAGCTCTACCGGGTATCAAACCCTGTCCACCTGACTGTTCTGGCTGCAGTCAGAGGATTACACCACTGCGCCACAACACCTTCAAAACGTCTCCAAGAGAGCGCACAAAGAGCTAGCTCCTAATTACAACTGAAAAGGTATCCAATCCAATTTTAACGGGAATGTGCAATTTTGAAGAGGCTTGCCTATTAGCCTGCGTGCAGACTATACCCAAGGAAAAAGTATAGTCTGCGCAGCGCCGCTCACTTTTGTGTAGTGCGTGCTTCAGCATTTATTTCGCAATGGTGATAACAAAGAAAGCTTATTGTTGTAGCAGCCAATAAAACGACTTTCCCGTGAAACAAGGAAGCAATCAGATTTGAGAACGGCCATCATGTGATTAAATCTCGGAATTCGCTTTGTTCTCTTGGCAAACTTCATTAGCAACACAATACTCTGGAATTTTAACTACCCTACTGCAGACAATAAACGGACTCCAAGGAGAAAGGGTCATTCAAATGCCATTGAAATAAATAGCTGACGCATACAATACACGAAATTGAACGGCGTTGCGCAGACTATACCTTTTCCTCAGTTAGGTATTGTCTGCACGCAGGCTACTTGCCTATAAGCAGAACAACAAAAACATTCAGACACGGCATCGTTTCTTTGGTTAGCTATTCTTCATTGCACGGGCCAAATTTGATTTGATTTTAATTCTTAGATTTTTCTGCTCTATGCAAATGCTAGCTTTTAAACCTTGCAAAAACTCTTTAAGTGAGCTGCGATTTTCATCAAAATACTCAGGTAAAATATTCTACAACATTCTATTGTATTTCTTTTCGTGATGTTGCTGCTTTAAAACAGTATCGGCAAGAAGAAAGGCGTAATCTGTCGTTAAAGATTCTTCGAAATAGCACAAACCTAAAATCGCTTCCGTTTCTAATTTTCTTAATTTATCATCATCTCAACTAAAAGCAGATAAATTAATGCTTCTAAAAGACAAGCAAGGATAAGCAGTTGCAACATTCGTAATTTGTGTTGATGCCGGAAAATTAGAACGTAAGACCCAGGCTTAAAACTAGCCTAAATTGCTCAAACTTTTCTCAAAATCAGGCGTGCTTTGCAGATTTCAAGAACTCCGCTGAATTCTTGCAGGTTGACATTACTGGCGTCTGGATAAATTATTAGTGTCTGGTTGACGCCAACGCCAGTAATTGCTGGTAAGGGGAGGGGGGATGTCAATCATAAAAAACGGATGAAAAAAACCAGGATTTTGAGATTTGAGAAAGCGTCAAATAACCATATGAGATTTCTTTGAACAAGAGGAGTTTTTTCTAGATATCCAGGGATTTGTAAAATTCAAGATTCTAACAGATATGATCAGAACTTTCGTGGCAGGGGGCTATATGGAAGGCACATGCCCTCTTCAGTAATTTCAAGGTTTAAGTGACAACGGTCTTGAAATAAGCCTGATTGCGTACAACAGTTTTCAGTGTATGCTCTCAAGCAGCTAAAACATGCAATTCCTTTGGCTTCTCACGCAGCTCACTTATTTTCTATCTCGTTAAGAAGTCTATATCAAATTAAAAACATGTGAGATTTGCGAGAACGCAAAATTATTCATCCAAAACAATTCAATTGTATTTATTCGAGGACATTGCGAAGTGACATCTAATTTGAGACAGACTTTAGTTAGGCCTATTCTATTTATACATTTTCGCTTCCCCCGTACTTAAAGACTAGTCACTATACATTTTAGTCGCCTAAACATGACAACTCCAGCTGCAACCTGACTATTTATCAATGAATTTATTCTAAACTTCAAACTCGACAGACTAAATGAATTTGTAAAATTGAAATAGAAATCTGCAAGCAGTTTCCCTTCTTTCAGAATTAATCACTCAACATTGCGAGCCTCTGGAGAAACGATTTATAAGGGCTGGGAAATTTAAGAATGAAATTTAAATTCATTAGTTTAGTCTTGTTCTTATACTATTATAAAATTTAGAAACCACCGCTTTCAAAAGTCCACTTAAAATCAACTTAATTTAAGACGTTTATTCGTAGTTTCTGACGACATCCAGTCAATTTTATCTTAAGCACATTTCACGCACGAATTTCGCATAAACGACGAAACTTGTGCGTTGCGCAGGTGGAGTTTGAGCAAGCTAATAGAACGCAGAGTTCACATTTCGTTTTCCAATACTGCAAACACCTTACGGCAGATCATTTTCTTTAACTAGCATGAAAATTACATCATTGGAACTCTCTTCATTTGCCCAGTTCCTTCGCTACTGATTTATCTACTGGTTGAGCAAAAAAGGAATCTCCATTTGAAAGACCATTGCTCACTAGATATCAACGCAATAATATTGGCAAATGTATCATTTAACGGTGGACATGTTCAAATTCATTTTAAGATTTACCTGACTGAAATCGGCCACTTCGTTCTGAAATTATGAAGGATTTGGTGGAGAAGGACTCTTCAAGAAACCTTCAAAACAGGCCTAAAATCACGCCCAAATTTTCCTAATATTTCTGCCTTACAGCGATGACTCCAACGTATTTAGCACATGCTGCCCTCTTGGGCGGATGAAATCGCCTGGAATAATGTTGTTATGGTTCTAGGGATAAGAGGTGCTAAAGCGTGTACAAGTCATTGCTGTGAGGTAGAAAATTTGGTCGTGATTTTAGGCCTGTTTTGAAGCTTTCTTGAAGGGGCCTCCTTGAGAAAATCACTAAAAATTTGAGAATGGAGAAGCCGATTTCAGTTGAGTAAATTTCAAAATATATTTGAACATGTTCATTATTGAATAATATACTTGTCAATATCATTGCTTTGGTATCCAGGGAGCAGTTGCCTGTCAAACGGTGATCGTATTTTTTTCTTCACCCGGTATCTACATCTTTCTGCATGCTTCAGATCAGGAAGCGCCGTGCAGAGTGTGTGTACTTCTCCTGTAAATGCTCTGACTGCAGCAAAACATTTTAAATTGAAAATGGAACGCCTAAGCGAAAGATTTCTAAAGTGGAGTAAGAAAAGGTTGTCGGAAGAAATCATATCGTGGGTCACAATTCACTGAAAAACAGTCTCTCCCTTTGCCTTGCTGCAAATTCAAACGGTTGCTTGCTAGGTATGGCGTGATGTCGGTTTTAGCAAAGAAGAAAAATAGAGAACTTAGTATTTAAGTCCTTTGCTAGAACAAGCCGTTTCTAGAAGACCCTTCTACGATTACTAAATAAGTCTATGAAAAGTAAATGTTTTATCCGAAACGGGGAATATAGCGGTCCTTTGGCTTCTCCTACTACCGACACAGCGACAAAGAATATAGACAAGCTTAAACAGAAGCAGTTGAATTCGTTCGCAGTTTGAAAGGTATAGAAAGACGCCAATTCGCATTTTGCTGCATCAAGTCATATCCGCATTACGGTATTTTTGTATTCCCATGAGATCTTTGCGTGCCTAGACGATGACCTGTGGATATCATTCAGAGCAATTAGGATACCAGTAAGCAAAAAGGTATTAGAAAACACTAGTACCTCTTTTTCTTTCATAGTCGGCATTGCAAGAAGACTCTGTAATAAGATGCATGGTGTTAGCCAATGAAAGGGCTTAAATATGGCATTAGGCAAAGAGCTTAAAACAACAATAACTTAGCATAACTTAAACTTTTCCCAAAGGATAAGCTCACAACAATAAATGGTTTATTAAAAGTTAATAGATCATGAGAAAAGATTTAAATGTCATTTCGAGAATTTATCATGCTGGACTGGGCAAATCATTTTACCGTGGGTTTTCTAGAACAAAATACTTCTTCAGTTGTACGGGGGATACATTCAAGGATAGATACGGGGGGCTACTATAACCTATAAATATTGATAAGAGATCTAAAGAACGGGGAACAGGGGGCTACTTCTGACAGAATGAAAAGCAAGTAAAACAGGGGCATTATCGAGCTGGAACAATTACAGAAAATAGAAGACAAGGCCAAAGATGCTATTGGAGAGAATGTATCACATTGCCAAAATATTTTGAGTGTGACGATTTATTTTTTTATTTTAACAAATCCATTGTTCCTTGAAATGAACTATTCTTTAATTACGATAATCTATTGTTTTGTCACAATGTACCTATTGTCAAGGCAAGTCTCAGCATGACCCATGCATTATAAAAGGGGCTGTACATAATTTTTGTAAACAATCGGAAAGTACGGGAGAACCCGCGCAGGTGACTATGGCATTGGGTTTTTAATAGTGGCCAGTTTCATCGCAGCTTCGATGTAAGTCTCATTCGGGACGTCAAGGTAATGAACGAATTGTCAACTCAATTTTTGTGTTGCTCGTCGAGGGAGTCCCCACCATCACGAAGCAGGAGGGCGTAATAGTTTCTCTGGTTTTGCCTTGAACATGAAAGTGAAATGTTAGAGCTCATAACTCCAATTTCAGATTACCAATTCTAACTACGATATGCCAAACTGTAAGTTGAAATATACTAGAATGAAAAGAAATTGCCAGATTAAAAAGATTTTTCTCTGTGCTCAATCAAACGTCGGAACTTTTTTTGGGACACCCGGTACATAGCAAGCTAAATGTACATAATCGATAGAAAATAAGTGAACAACAACAACAACAAGAAACATGGTTGTTATGTAATTCCATGCTCCCTGTATTATCATTGCGTAGTATGTATCTGTCGTAATTATTTTATGAGCTTGTAAAAAAATGCAAGTCAATGCACTTACTTCAATTGCAGTTTTATCGCTCGACGTTTTATCCGGCCTCCTTTCCGACGTACTTCGTTTGGACGACCTCGATGGCGATTTAGATCTGGTTTCATCTCTGAAACAAACAAAGGTAGACATATCAACGAAAGTTCCCCTCACAGTCAAAATGCAATTGCAGCAGAAGACATATATCAATGGAGGATTGTAGATGAATGGATTTGGGAAATCTAAAAACTACGTATTAGAGGTTTCAACTAAAGGTTAAATAAAAATGAAATGAATGAATAAAAAGAGGTTTTGAGATTTTGAGATTTTGCTCAATTTAGACCCACATTACCCCCACCCTACCCCCACTTTACTTAGTTAAGTTAACTCTGTACAATTGCACTACACGCAACAAGACCGGCTGTTTATAATGCTTCAAAAATGCTTGAATTCTGCATTCCCCCCCCTAAAGAAACTGAACTAAGCAAAGCTGGTATTTTGCACACAAGGGATGCACATTTATCATTTGTTTTGAATCCCAAGGGTATTGGTCTGCCCATTTTCATTGGGAACTTGACGAAAGTCTTGAAAAGCTATTTCACAAATACGCTTTCATGTCAGGCAAAGTGTTTTGATGAAAAATTTGAGTATTAAAAATTCATGTGAATTTAATAGCGGGCAGATCTGAACTGTTAATGAGGTAGGTTGACCTGAACAGAAATGAGCCTTGCACTGTTTTGCAGGCAGCTTGCACTCGAAAAAGGAGTTGCAAGAACTTCCCAGTAACAGTGAGACACTCGAATAACCAAAGCAAGTTGAACGTATGGCTATAAAAGGCTTTTGATACCACAGGACAGGGGGATTTGTCGTTAAAATATTTCAATAATAATCCAAAAAACAACTAAGATTATCCGAGTCACCCCAAGAGGCTTTGATTCACACTCCTTCGCAGGGACTTTCGTCAGATTTCGCAAAATGCCTACAGATAGAAACTACTATAAAATCAATCGTGAAAATAAGCGTTTTGAAGTTGGTTTAAGAATAACTGGGAGTTAAGCAAACTAAACAAATTTATGACACAAGGACAGACGAAGTCAAATTAGTAGGACGCTGTGGAGGAGCGTGGGCTTTGATCCACGTTGTTGGAAAGGCATACGAGATCTTCTTAAAGTACACATCTTTCTGAGATTTGTTGATTTCCTCGAACGTGGACAGATTATTAATACAAGCCCGTGCGCAATTTTTGAAAGTCATTTGCACATAAAATTATTTCCCGGTCATCAACATCATGTATTCTTGTACGAGAACAGGAGTGCCACGTTGGGGCAAACAGAAAAACGTGTCATTTAGGCAAGGCCAAATATTGTCAAGATGAGTATCTTTGCGCAGGTACCTTTTCAAATCCTGAAAATTTCTGAAAAGTGTGAAACTATATTCATCGAGCCTTGTAATCTTGTGCGTTTGAAAAGACACAATCTGCTTCGAGGCGTCTACTCCGTAGGTTAGGCCCACTTTTTTCTAGTCCAAAATGAATTACGCTTTGTAGGAAATTTGCTGATGAGTAGAATACAATAAAAAACGCTAAAGAGAACAAATTTGAAATTTCATTACCGTTCTTTTCGGGATTTCTTCGCTTCAGGCTGACCATCGCTAGATTTTGTTCCTACTGAAAGATAAAATTTCATATCATAAAAGAAATTGAACTAAAGACAGTTAGATGTTGTCTTCCAAATCATGTCCATGCAAGATTTTTGTCGATATAATATCATAGAAGAAGGAGGCGAGGAGGGGGAGGGGGGCTAGGGGGTGACAGTCCCCACAACGTTGGACAGATTTACATTTCTCTGTTTATTTTTATTTGATTCAGTGCGCTCATAGGTGTGAAATCTATTCTTCACAAAGGGAAATCGCTCTGTATTTTCGGAAACCTGCATGTTTTGTTTTATTGAATTTATCTGTGCTTCTCTAAACTGCTATTGTCCATTACTCTGCTGCTTTCGGCTATAACATGAAACCAAGGTTAGGTAGACAGTCACGGAGACCTACAAAGCTATAGAAATATTCTGAAGTAACTTAAAAATGATATTCAGTATGGGACTTAGAAGAAAAGAACCACAATTATAATTAAACTAATGAAGAGCTTAAAAATTAAGTATGAAAATCCAATGATAGTCCAATTATACGATACAGTTAGAACAGTACGTTCTTTATTCGCTTAGTTTTTAAAGACTTTGTTTACAGAGTTCAGAGTTGAACAAAAAATGTAACGAAAACATTAAGAAATACATTGAAACGCCCGTTAACAGCGGATGCCTGCTAATAGTGGACACTTCCCAACAATGAACAATGCACTCTTATCCTTGCATTTGCGCACAGAGCTCAAAGTTGAACAAAAAAAGTGTAACTAAACATACAGAAGTATATTGAAACGCCCGTTAACGGCGGGTGCCTGCTAATAATGGACACTTCCCAACAATGAACAATGCACTCTTATCCTTGCATTTGTTTACAGAGCTCAAAGTTGAACAAAAAATGTAACTAAACATACAGAAGTACATTTAAACGCCCATTAACGGCGGTTGCCTGCCAAAAATAGTGGACACTTCCCAACAATGAACAATGCACTCTTATCCTTGCATTTGTGCACAGAGTTCAAAGTTGAACAAAAATGTAACGAACACGTAAAGAAGTACACTGAAACTCCGATAAACGGCAGATGACTGCCAATTAATGCAGACGACATGAAGTCACAGCACTGTTGAATACAAGACGCCATTTCGTTTTGAAGTAAACCTTCAGAAAATGCCTTTCGGTTTCCATAGGAAATTTGGCAAAAAGCTGCAATGAAATTGCTGTTACATCATCTCTCACGATAGAGGTAGGGAAAGGATATGTAGAAATTGTCAGTCTGACCTAAATCAATCAAACAGTTGCTTGAATAAGCGATTCTAGAAAGCGAATCACATATTTAGTCCAAGAAAGCTGTGAGAAATTTGTCTTTGCGATGATAGTTTTGCAAATAGCACAACAAACACCATAAATTCCAAGTTGCTCGTAGCTTCTTGAAATCAACTTTCCTTTTCGACGTTCGCCTATTTATCTGCTAACGTTTTGGCAAGATTTGAACAGCATTCAAACTTTTAGAATTGATTCATTTCGGTACATATACGGGACAATCCCACTCAAAACTCCAGTGCGAGGTTATATTTTGTAATGGTTTCTGTTGCCCCAAGTTTGATTTTCAAGCGCAAGTTGACAAATTCACATGATATGTCGTCTGTATGAATAGTGGACACTTCCCTACAATGGCCAGGCGTGCATAATGTTCAAACCTGCCTGGGAGCGGTAGAAATTCTCTGAAAACCTGCCTGCATATCAATTTTGTACAGCTAGGGTAGAGAAGCCTATATTACCAGAACCAGTAACAATGCAGGTATCAAACAGTAAGTTTTTACACATGGAGCAACGAAACGATTAATCATATATTCAACAGCAGAACTTGAGCAATTTGTACCATTTGTTTGCTAGTATTCATCGTCTTACTGCAATTACATTTCATCAAAAACTATTTTAGAAAAACTGCCTGCAAAATATTGCTTTGGAAAAAGCTGCCTGGGAACTTTGTTCCCACGTTCCCATGTTTATGCAGGCCTGACAATGGCCTACAATTTTTAGTTTACAGACTTCAGACCTGAACATAAAATGTAGCTAAATATCACTAAATGTACAACGAAGGCTCCTTTCAATGATAGGCACACTTATAGGGCCACGGAGAGCGGTCACACCCTTGAATTGCACCTTCTTGAATCGTTTAACCTTTTTCCAAGACAGCCAGTATTACACGCTCCACTTGTCTCTTAGTATTGGTTCCCAGGCACAAAACAGTTTGATCTGAGCGTCAAACAAGAGCAACCTTATGTATGGAATAACAGTATCATCATGCTTTTGTCGTAATTCGGTTTGGAAATAAGATTTCTATCACGCAAACTGACCATCAAATAATTGAATTATGAGATATGCTCATCTAAGGGCAATGACATCAAAAACAGAGACAAGAACATCGCTCAGATTGCTTCAAAAATTATCCACTGAGGTCGAAAATAGGTTTTTGGTAAAGAAAAGCGCAAGGAGGGTAGCAGGGGGTCGTGACAAATCAGCTATTGAGAGGTTTGACACAAGTACTGACAAATTCAAATTAATAGGACGCTGCGGAGGAGCGTGTATTGAGTGGTAATGTCTGGAAATTGCTCGAATTTTTATCATAGTCAGTCTCAAATCAGATGTCAGGTGAAATCAACCTCTGGCTTTCAATTTCCAAAAGGAATAACACGTGCTAAAGCATGTAGAAGTAATTGCTGCGAGGCGGAAATATGACAGAAATTTGGTTGAGGATTTTAAACCGTTTTTGAAGGTTTCAGAAGGGGCTGTCTCGAGAAAATCGCTCATGATTTCTGGACGGAGTGACGAATTTCAGTCAGGTAGATGTTGAAATCTATTTGAACATCTCGACTACTCATGTTATATTCGCCATATTATGGTCTAAAAGGGGCTCAGTCGTCAAACAGTAAACAAATCCGTAAACTCGCACGTGTCGGGGATTATGCATTGTTCATCCATTGTTCTCTGCAGTTTGTTTGATGACCGTTAAAAATCCACTTATATCCGAGCAATCGTAGAAGATATGAATTTTTGGTTAGTTCCTTAGTGAAGTACAAGGATTAATGCCCGAACAGCAACTTTCATTTTGAAAAAAAAGTGAAAATCCTGTGTGATATCACCTTTAAAAAAACTGCAAAAATCATCGTTTTGTTTACATTTTGACGGCGGAGCCCCTTTAATATCAAGAGAGCAGTGGCCTTTCAAACGGGGATTGTTTTTCACACGTTTTTCTTGTACTTGTTTTTTTTTCACTCGCCTAGTACTGGTTACAGATACTATCATACCTTTTCCTTTTTTGTCTTCGAAGACTGCTTCTAGCTGCAAAAGCAAAATAATATTTATATTTTATAAATCAAAAAGTTCTGATACATGTTATGCAGTGAGGAGAAATCGACAGTATCCACGACTGAAAGCCATTTTATCGACGACCCTATCCACGTTTTAAAGTTTCCAATAAATGATAGAATCCTGGGAAATATCTTCCTCATGAAGATATCAAATCAATCAATAATCAATCAATCAATCAATCAATCAACCAATCAATCAGATTTTGTAATAAAATAGCATCGGTTGCTTTTGATTAACACCTCAATTCAAAGCAATTAGCGATTGCAGACAAAAAAGTCTCTCAACCAGTAATTCAAAACAAACAAAGCTGCAAAATTTGCCCTGAAACCAGTAGGGCAAACTCGTGCACCTTGTGCACGCGAAAGGTGGTTTTTAAGAGAAGTTATGTGCTTCTAACGAAAGAAGAAGGGTAAATATAAAGTTCTGCCAGGCGGGTTTTCCTTATTGGATTCAGGAGCAGAGCAGAAGGCACTGCAATTTTGGTACATTTAGGGATTAGATGAAATAATTACTTCTCGGCTCATGATGCAATTGTATTATAAAATCCGCCCTTGTTTTCTCTACGTAGTAAACATTAAACCTGTTAAAAACAAAGGATGATACCTTAGAGTATTCACATTCAGTAACGAGTAATCCATGTGTTGTTTTCTTTACACTATAAAAGAACAATTTGATTAGATTCTTAATTTTTTAAAGCATTGAGGTATCATTTGGGAACCCCAAACCACTGATCCATCCGTCCGTTACAAAACGCATCAAAACTATCACGGAAAGATGAGATGGTCACGTACCAAGTTGGTAAAACGTAGACGATGAATTTTCATGGGATCTGCAGGGGGTGAAGTGGGTAGGCTTGGGTAACAAGGACAGTTTTGATTGCTGAAAACTGTAAACCCTTATGTCAAAGAGGGTAGTTCGAGCCGTTACAGTTGATGGAAAACTGTGAAGAAAGATTTTAGCAAACGTAATGCAAATTCTTCGCCCTACCCATCTTACCCCAGTAGACCCTACCGGTGAGTAAAAAAACACACAGCGTTTGAAAACAATAAAATACCCTGTGATCCCAATAACCCGCCCCATAATCCTTTGCACGGGCGCAAACCATGAAAACATTATAATGGCCATAAGTTATCAAGTAAACAGCACTTGCCGCTCTTTCACGCCGTCTACGAAATTGATCTAACATACACCTTACGAAATCACGGATTTTGTATCTCTGTGCAAGCAATACCTCTGGAAGGACTTTCACAAATCCGAGACTTCCTTCGTCCTATTGTTTATCTTTTAAATCATTGATAACCATAAAGAAAACATGGCTATCCAATACGGAAATACAAGAAGTATATGTTAAATCTTTGATGAGATTATTTCGTTTCCTTATCATTGCTAGGCCTTTTGGTCGGAAATTAATTTCGGAGATTCTTCATATCAACGTCAGCTATCTACTGTATTTGTTTTACAAAGTCGCTCGAGCGTGCAAAATCAACTAAATCAGGGGGGAAGTCACTGTTCAATCAGTAAGCATTAAATCATTAAAGGGGCTCCGTCGTCAAACAGTGAACAAATCCGAAAACTCGCACGTGTCGCCGATTATTCATTGTTCATCCATTGTTCTCTGCAGTTTGTTTGGTGGCTTCACCCAAGCCACCAAAAAGTGACCGTTAAAAATCCACTTATATCCGAGCAATCGTAGAAGATATGAATGTTTGGTTTGTTCCTAAGTGAAGTACAATGATTAATGCCCAAACAGCAACTTTCATTTTGAAAAAAATACGAAAATCCTGTGTGATATCACCTTTCAAAAAACTGCAATAATCATCGTTTTGTTTACATTTTGACGACATAAATCGTACAGACAAAGTGTCATGCCAAAAATCAAGTCAATGACCGCCCTCCTCGCCTGCATGCATATTTTACTTCAACTGAGCGGGAGCTCGTTGGCTCTCCTTCGCAGTAGAAAGTAAATTCTGCACGCAGGCTGCCGGTAGTTGTTACGTGCAGTGTCATGTTCGTATTTCCTGTTTTATGATGTCATGAGGTAGACGTAGTTTTTCACTCCAAATGGTATTGTTCTAGTAGTAGGGTATAGTATCTTGTACGTAATGTAATAAGTAATAGGTATTGTAAGTTATTAAATGGCATGTATAAAAAAAGACTTTTCGGCAATGTATTTAAATCCTGTATCACAACAGACATCAGAAAAAATATCCGCTAATGAAATAAAAAATAAAACGAAACAAAAGAGTTTTGCATGAGTAATTTGGGTCATAGAAAGTCTCACGTGACATCAAAATTGATACAGAGTTTAGTCACATAGCTTTGGATCACATGATTCTAACTTTGTTTTGATTTCGTATACCAGCGGTTACTTACCGATAACCATTTCTACAGATATCGTTATTGTTACTAATTTGACGTAATGGCCTAAAGTTCTAAAGTACGTCACGCTCTCCTTGATAAGATAAAGCACGGAAATCACAAAAACCACCAGCAAATACCAAATGATTAATTTCTTATTATTTCTTTATATGAATTCGAAAAAGGAAATCTAACTTATGATTTTTCTTATCTCATTATTTCATTCATTTTCATGAAAACTGCGTAAAATTATAAATCGAACTGCCGTTCAGGGGGAGTGTAAGGAATTATTTCTGGACAGATACTTTTCGCAAATTTTCGTTGATTTCTCGGCTACATATTTTAAATAATTCACTCTAAGATTTTTAAAGAATTCACTAACCTTATAAGCGCTTGTGCTTCAAGTTTGTCCAATATATGCCTTATGGCTGGCTCTGAAGACTTCCTTTTCATATTCTAAAAAATAAAGCAATCATGCCTGAAAACAAGCTTTGAAGATTAGCAATGATCGGGCGAGGAATTGTTTCTAAAAGTTCACCAAAGATTATCAAATCAAAACACATTTTTTGGAAATATGTGCAAATTACTTGTGAAGTAAAATTGTTGAACAAAGCACTCAAAGATTACTTCCAGCCTGCAGTGTTTTTCAGAAATTTTTAAGGGCACCACATCCATGTCCAGTTGTCCTCAGAATTCTCATACATGATGTACCCTTCAGGCCCATTTCCATTTCAATCGCAATTCGCATGCGATCCTCTGTTTGAAATATTTGTATGCGAATATTCACAAGTCGCATGCAAACGTTAAGTTTTTGAAACAAAGAGTCAAAGGCGGCACACGCTATCAAGAGGAGACAGATTCCTATGGTTGAATATACAATTGAAATTCGTGCAAATGAGTTTGAAGTATGTATTGAATTCATGTGCCTTCTGAATTCAAAATTGCAAATTGCATGCATCTTGCGAATGAAGTGCAAATGGGCCTT
The DNA here is from genome assembly GCA_039566865.1 of Aurelia coerulea. Lineage (NCBI taxonomy): Eukaryota > Metazoa > Cnidaria > Scyphozoa > Semaeostomeae > Ulmaridae > Aurelia > Aurelia coerulea. The sequence goes on along the minus strand of CM076948.1, from coordinate 24,757,729 downwards.
TACACAATCTTTAGAGAAATTCTCCGAAATTCTTTCAATTTTCTGAGATTCTCACATTGTGATGAGATTTCTTGAGATGAGATGTACTATATGACAGAATGCAAAACTCCTTGAACAAGAACACTGAAGATTGTGGAACTCCTTTATAAATTCTTATGAATGTTTTGGACAAGGAAAAAGTATTCATTTACAATTTTCCTTGACACTTGACCACTTGTAAACATTTTGTGCTAATTGCTGACTGCACTACAGTAATTACCTTTCCATTTAGTTACATTCTATAACATCAATTAGTTTACACTTTATTTAGTTTGCTTCATCTCATTTATATAAACATTTCAAGACTATTTTCAATCAGTAAACACCTTACCTTATGTAATGCATCTTCAAGACTATTTTCAGTCAGTAAGTGACTTACCTTATGTAATGCATCTTTTATATCTTCTGTGCTCACAGGTAAATTGAGGAGAGTGTTACAAAGAAGATCAACAACATTTTTCTCAATGTCTGCATCAATCTCTGCTATTTTTCCTTTTGAGTCACTTGATTTTGAGTCATGCATGCTCTCTTTGTTGGGTGCAACATTTGTTGAGTCTGATTGAAAAGAAGATTTCAAAAGTTAATCATAACTGTATGTCAATTTGTTAGAATTCTATTATCAGTGTAACAACGAATCGTTCCATATTTGTTGAGCAAGATGACCAATGAAAAGACTTGGGCTAAACCAGTGAAAATAGCAATTGATCGACAAATCCAAATCAGTAATAGTGACAAATTAGAAATAACGACAAGTTCATTTTATCACGTTAGTGACAAATACGATATGATAATTAATCGGAATGATCAATTAATTAAGGCATGATCAAATTGGATGTAAACGAGTGAAAAAATGATTGTTAGAATCCTTTCAATATTTCCCAACAATAGAAAATTCTGCTTGGCAAATAGGAATTTCTTCATATTGAAAACACACATGCAGCACTGTATTTCCTTTTTTTCTCTGTATTTCTGTTATACAGTACTTCTAAAGGGACCATTATGGAAATAAGGTCAGCTTGACCTATTAGTGCTATCCCTGCCACTGTAATTAGGGGTATTTATCTTTACGTTTTTAACATTTTATATTGTACAGTATCTATTTCTTATTAGAAAACTTATAAATGCTTATTGTGGCAGATCAATACATACATGAGCTTTTTATCAAATTAAATTTTGCAATTAATTTGCTTTGTTGATTTCTTCAATACCACATGGATCTTGGCAAAATATTCTTTAACAGCATCTTTACCAAAATTTTATACTAAAATCTTAAACAAGCAACAAAAATCAAAGATCACAGAAAAGGTATTCTTTATACTGTGTAGCTTTGCAATATTTGGGAATGGCAGAATTTTATATAAATCTAACTTTGCAGAGTTCTTCTATTTCACATGAAAAAACGTTGTTTAGTCTTGTTCCATACTTTATCAAGAGAGCTCAATTATAGACCATGTATGATGGAAATCTTTCACTAATGGCTTGCTCATTTGAATACGAGTACACGTAAAATAGTGGTGCAATCTGCACTTGCCACAATTAATGTATGATGAGATTGTCGGTAAAGTTTTGAACCAGAAATGATTGCACATGACAAATCATTACTGATTGAATGACTTTGCCAAGGCTCTCACCCAGAGCATTTTTACTGATTTCAACAGGTACTGGCAACTTGGATGGCGGGTCGGCTTGGGGGTGAATAGTGATCATGTTTTGTGATCGCCGTCGCTTTTGGTTGACGTGTCGTCTGGGGGCGGCTGGTGTTGGCGCTGTGGGATTCGCCCCTGTCAGTGATTTAGGATTTGGTTTCTCTTTCATTTTTCTCTCTTATATTTATTTCTTTGTATGTAATTAATGAATTGATGTAAATAGGTCTTTAACATTATGGTTTTTATTGTAATTAGGATTATTATACACTAAATACAAATACACTACACTACATAGGACAAATACACTAAATACAACAATATTAGAAAATTAATTATGTTGGTTTAATTTTCTAATATTGTTGTATTTAGTGTATTTGTTTAGTTAAAATGTTATTGTATGTAGTGGAATTTTAAAATTATATGAACTGAACAGAATTTAGGTTAGGTTAATTCTTCATATATTGTAAAGTAATGTTTTTATCGGAGGGCCCCTTGAAAAAAAAGGTTCCTACCGAAGCGAAGGGCTACCCTCCTGAAATAAATCAAATCAAATCAAATCACTGTGTAATCAAATGTGTAGATTGCACTGCTTTTCTACATGTGCAGACTGAAATTATTGAATCTCACACTTTTCTCTGGTGGGATTCTTTGACTCTGTAAGAGCAATTTGTGACTTTTGTGAGCTTATAATTCTCTATTGTCCACATCCATGTTCTTTTTTCTGTAACAAATATCACACACATCTTGGCAAGTATAATATTGTCACTCTTGAAAGAGGGCAAGAATTCCTTGCTGTGTCGTGTGTATCGGATAGATCAATGGACAAACAAATGTTTTATTGTCTACAAAACAATATAGAACAATATAATAAGTCTGTATAATTTTTCTGTATCCACTCCAGTCTGCATGCATCCAGGCTCTGTTGGACATGGTTGGACAATGGGTCTGCGCGCAGGCTAGGCTCTGTCTGTCTCGTGCATGCTCAGGATTTCACCCAAACAAAATCAGCACATTGGCACACCTTTGTTGCTTTTTCTACCAAAGCCTTTCACTAAAACACATCGAATACTCTACCTTCACTGCCTTGTGCAGACGATGTGCTCGGACTCTCTGACCCCAAAACACCAGCGAGATCTCCATCTAAAAGTTGTTGACGTTCTTTCCTTCTCTTCAGCAATCTTTCTTTGAGACTTTCTTGCTTTCTCTTGTGAGCTTGAAGCTGATTCCAAGTGTCTGATGACATGGCGGCAAATTAGTGCTAAAATCAAAGCAGATCACAATGAGAACGGCACAGTTTCAAGAGCACATTTCGAATGCCCGCCTTCTGGTCTGCCTAGGCCAGTTTTGGGAGAGATACTTCATGTAAATTATTCATTATCTTTTGTTTACTGTTGTTGCTGTTCAAGGATTTGTGCTTCCAAAATGATGCCAACCACCCGGGGGGGGGGTACTCCCATTATGGCCTAACAGGGGGGTCCAGTCGGTTTGAGGGTCTTACGAAATGGCTACCAAATGGCTCTATTTGCCAAGCACATACTACCAATTGGGGTAATTCCAAGATTCCTGGCCAGCTACAATATTTCAACTCAGTAGCCTCCTCCACATGGCAATATGGTCGTCGCAGCAATAATTATCAATGAGTTTTGAAGTTTTCTTGCTTTGTTCAATCAGTTTTTACAATAGAAAATTTTGAACAACTGCAGAAAATTTCACTACTAGATGCTACCAAATGGCTCAATTTTACATGCAGGAACTTTCATTTGGGGGTTACTGTAAAAATATACTACCATTTGAGGGTATTTTTCAAAATTTTTGCTTTGGCCCTCTTTAACCCTGACTGGACCCCCCTGTCAGGCCATAATGGGAGTACCCCCCTCCTGGGGCCAACCATAAGCACGGTTTTCTGTGTTTGAGGCATCGAAGTTCCCTCGTGTCCCCCAGTTTATTTCTGCTTGTTCCCTTGCTACCTGTTAGGCCAATTTGCTAATTTGTCCATTTGCTCCCCAAAAATTTCACTTTTTGGAAGACAAGAGTTGTTCCCGTGTTCCCAAACAATTTCTCAAACGTTCAGATGTTCAAATTTCATGTCAAATACAGTTTGCATCCCTTGTTCCTCAAAATCTCTGGGAGAAACCCAAGTTTTCATTTGAAACAAACCAACACATTATGTAATGGCCAAAAACTCAAGAAAATCGTGGGCTATTTGCTATTATTTTGGTTGTGTTTAGTTTGGTTCTTTCAAACTCATAACAGAAGATTTTACACTGGTGAAGCATAGGTTTCAAATCTTTAAATCGCCATAAAAAGGTGGGTGTAAAAATCTATGACCTATTTCTTCTAACTGAATGGTTCATAAGAAACTTCAGCTATCTATCTATAATTCTACCGTTGGATTTTTCATAAATCTTGAAAATTTTCGAAATTACAGCAGATGTTACATTTCAGCTCATTTGAGGATGTGACGTCATCAAATTTCTAAATCATAAACTAGAAGGGTGACAGACTTTTGCTTGATACCATATTGTAGACATCCATAAACTATGGTTTTTTGGAAATTATTTCATGTTGCGTCAAACATTTGAAATTTTTTCTTAAATTCTCGAAAAAGAAGGAAAACACTCTTGTCTCTTATTCTGAAAAATATTGAAGGTTCCAGAAAAGCCCAACGACAGAATCATAGCGAAATAGCTAAACTTTCTTTGAATCTATTCAGTTCAAAGAAGAAGGTCATTGAATTTTACACCAGCCTTTTAAAAGATTTGGAACCTATGTTCATTGGTGAAGACTGTGGTGAGACTCCTTTTGGAAACGGAAACCTCAGCTGAAAGACTCTCCCAGTTAGCACAATATTTGAACAAAAACTGTTTCCAAAATTCTAGCTCTCGTTTGTGAAGAATTCCAATCAAAACTTAGAAAAACTGCAGAAGAATTATCCATTATTAGATAATAAAGGAGGGAAAAGAATTTTTACACCAACCCCCTTACACCAACCTCTTTCGCTTTGAAATAAGCCATTCAAACTATAAGAAAGATTCCAGGCCACATTGAGTGGTCCACGCGCCCAGAAAGGAGAAACATGGTCTTACACGTGTATCAAAGATTGAATTGATAAGAAAGTTTTGAACGAATAAGTTTTGAGCATTAGACGGTTTGAAGGATGATTCACAACAACAACAAATCAAGACGTTGAGTCACCTCTCTAACGAAACAATGCTATTCGTTTATCTGCTAGTAATGTTCATCTTTGATTCTTTGTCAAACGTTCTCCCACGTTCTAAACTTCCTGGCTCACATTTTGATTTTGAATTGACACCTGTCGCCTAGCAGTGTACACTACGAAAATTAAAAAGGTTTGCTGGAACAACGTGTCAGTTTCGTCAAGCTTCTAAAGTGTCCTCCCATTTTTTACTTTCTTTTCTGTACCCAGTTTTTACGTTAATCCCTCTTTTGCCCTTCCTTTCTTCACACCTTTCTTCCTCTTAGGCTTCGGTCTCGTCCCCAGGACCTTTTTTCAAATTGGAACGGAGACGAAAATTTCACTTTTCGTTCGTCTCCGTCCCAATATGACAAAAGGCCCTGAGGAATAGGTTGCATCTCAGCATAATCTTAGTTAAAGTTAATGTATAATTTCTGTATCTTTGTTCCTTCATCCTTCATCCCTAATCATCCTTTAGATAATAAACCAATCCTTCAAAATATTATTGCAGCAAAAACTATAAATTTTGAAATCGTCACACTGAACTCAAAAAGGATGAAAAGAACGAAGAAAGAAAAGGTAAAAACCCAGAAAAAATAGCTACATTACATTGTAAATGTGGGAAATATATGTCTTTGTTCAGTTTGTTGCCAATGGCAAATAAAGGTGAAGGTGAAGGTGAAGTTGCGTTTTTCAGCGCCAAGCGCTGGGATCGCAGAAATAGAGCAGACCTAATCGAGTCCGCGACCCCTCGTCATGACGCTCAAGTGGTGGGGTCCTACCGGGTATCGAACCCACTCCGCCTGACTGTTCTGGCTGCAAAGTCAGAGGATTACACCACAGCGCCACAACACAAAGAGCATTGCTCCAGCAGGTTTCTCATCTAGCTCAACTCTTCCTTTATAATGAAGGCATTAGCTATGCTTGAAGCCCGGGGGGGTACTTGACTTAAATTTGTACGGGGGTGTGCCCACGAAAAAAATTTTTTTTACCCTGCTCCAGAATTTTTCGCTCAAAATGATAACCTGTTCTAGAAAAAATTGGTGAAAAGTATACTCAAAAACATGAAATTTGACCGAAAACAGACCCCAGCTAGCCGAATATCCTCCTCTGACATGTTTTGACAACCTGCTCTAGAAAAATTGCCTCATTTTGATACCCTGGGCTAGAAAAAATTGATGAAAGCGATACCCTTAAAAACGGCACATCCCCGTCGGACAAATATACTAAGTACCCCCCCCCCCGGGGCTTGAAGCATTCTTCCAGCTTGGAGGAGTATGCATGATCATTTAATTAGCATTGTTCACCAGAATAGTTAATCCTGGATGCTTTTGGAAAGGTGTGTTAACATCTTAGATTGTCAATCACGCAAGCAAGCATATGCCTTTCAACACAATCACTGACTTTCATAGTTTATGCATAGTTTGACAAGGCAAGCCTGGATATCACTAAATTAAGAAAGAAAATCGACTTAGCAGGTGCTCAAAAATTAGGTAGAAAAATTTCATTGTTATCTGCACCTGAAGCGTGTGTCATGATACCAGGGGGTTTTGATAGCGACACGTTCCCCTCCAGATGGCCCCAGTTTACTGATTTACTCACCTCAGCTGTGAAATTGATACACGCTCTCTGTTTTCAGACAAAAAATCTGTTCATAAGAAGAAACTAGTATTAGGATGGTGAAAAATTGAAGACACTCTAGTAGCTTTGTTTGAAAAATGCAAAGAGACTTTTTTAAATTCCAAATCCAAGGAAATTGTCGTAAAATTGTCGTTAAGCGTTTATTTTTGAGTAATTTTTACGATAGTTTTATGTATTGAGCCCAAAAGAACTTTATTCTTTGCTAAAATTGTGCTGTCGGCCAGAAAACAACTACACTCATTTTTTTTATAAGAAACCGCTTATAAGAAACGGTAGGCTCAATTTTTCAAAAGTTAAGAAACAACCCTACCTCGATTTCAAAAGCTAAGAAACTTTTGTAATTTACAGTTTCAATTTTCCTATCACAGACAGAAATGTTTTGACAATATACAGCTATAGCATCTGTTGGACATTATTTTGAGTGCGAATTATGTTATTGACTTGTTTTGAGATCTTACTAAGTAATTTGGGAGCCCTTTAGACTAAATAAGATTAACTTTACACTTTTGGCATTACAAATATAAGAAACACGTAAGAAACTGTTGGTAGCAAAATGGCCCAAAAATGTAAGAAACTGCCTACCAGCCCCGGACCTTAGTTTCTTATAAAAAAAAATGAGTGTACCTGGCAGCGGATAGAAACTACATGCATCACATGCATCCAAAGAATAAGAAACAAGTTAAATAAGTTTTAGAACTGAAAAGATAAATTTTCATAGGAATTTTCTTATGAAATTAAGGTATTAGGAAACTTTTTTGGTACGATCAAACACGTATGATAGGCTATTACTGACTTTAGAGGGATTCTCGATTTCATAAGCGAATCGCCAAGGTGAAACAAAAACCTACGATTTAAAATACTGTTTTGTTTGATTGGGAAATATGTTGCTTTCTTTTTCAGAGTTTGGTAGCCTTGGAAGTACCATCAAACGCACCCCCCAAAAGATGCTCTGAAAAGTCCCATGAATTTCCACCATTTTGTTTCCTCCATTTTCCAATAATAATCCGAGCAATCCCCCGGCAATCTTCAATGTGATGTCAGTCAAAATATCAACAGCGTACCCCCTGGATATCTTAATAGGGCGTGCGCCCCCCTGGAATAGTTAATTGTGATTTCCTGTCCTTGGATCTGGGCGATCCGACAAGCGTAACTTTACTTAGCTTTACGTGCAAGAATTTGCTGTAACGTAGTTGAATTTTACTACGGAATCAATGAACAACTATTGATTCATCATTTTGGAAGAATTCATTGCAATCTGAGCTGCTGCAGAGATGGGAGACTCAAGTGATGGAGATTCGGCCTCACTGTTCAACACCATCATAACCGACATGAAGGTAGGCCTATTGTGAATCATAGTATGTTTAAATGTCATAGGGGACGGGTTGGGGTCGGTGTGCAGTTGTGAAGGGGTTGAGGGGAAAATGTGGGGTAACGTAAGGTTTGTTATGATAGTAATGGGAAAGTGTTAGTACCAGGCTTGGAAAGGGGGGTATTTTGGGTAAGTTAGGGTTAGTAGCAGTTATCTTGGGGGAGCTAAATAATGGCATTTTGCAGTCATTATATGCCAATAAGATATTGCCAAAACATTTTGCATCGCGAAAATTAATCGACATCTGTACCAGTCAATATTGAATCGATCTTTCTGTATTGGTAGCGTTAGATAGCCAAAGACAAGCTCTGTATGAACCAGTATATTTAATAGTTGCATACAATTTTGATTTTGTAAAAAATTTAACTCGAAAGTTTCGCGCTAAAATAATTATTTGAAAGGTTATTTCGCCAAAATCTACCCACGAAGTATGACATTACGCCTTTGCCACCAAACTGGACTTCTGCCTTGTTATGTTGATCTCTACTATGCATCGAAGTTTGTCTATACCCCTATTTATTGGCTTAACCCCGATATTTTTTGCCATAATATTTTCATGGTATGGTAATATTTGGGGTAAAGGGTATTTTATTAGATTATCAAGGATTTAAGTCGTACATTTGGGGAGTAAAAAATGAAAATGAGTTTGGTAGATCGCCAACAAGCTATCTTTACCAACATTCGATCGATGTGATATTTTACTTGTGTATTCGTAATAAATAACCCCGTAAACTCATAATAAATTTACAGTAATACAACTAGATAATCGAAATGTTGAGCTTATTCTTTCTTTTTTTCGTTTATCTAGACTATGATGCCGATGTGGGAAGATTTCTTGGTGAAAGCTTCGAAATTTTACAGTGCCGTGAAGTGAGTATTTAAAGATTCACCTTCTTTTCTTATGGGCATGGCTAATGGTCACCTGGCGAAAATGGATTCTGCATTTTTATGCTGTAATATAATCAATGAAAAGGTGCTTAGATCGCTCAAAAGGTCGATAAGAAAATTAATGGGAAACGAAAAGGATCTGCACGGCCGTCCCGAGATATTGTAGACATTTACTCAAATCGCTCGATATGGCCAGATTCTAGATAGCTAAGTTGTCCAAAAAGCCCTTATGATTTTTAATCAATAAGTTGGTTTCATTTCCGAAACAGATAAGTAAATTTCATCAACAAATTGATGCAGACTATTCCCTGTAACTGAAGCCTGAAAAATCTATTATTGTTGGGGAAATTATATGGAATAATATGATATAATATCACGAAGAAACTGAGTATTCTTTCATGAAATAACATTGTTGTTTTGACTGTGTCGACTCTGAATTATGGGATAATATTTCTTTTCAAAGACAAATTAAACCGTTACAATTCCCTAATCATTTTAATCCTAACTGCTCATACTTTATTGAAAAACTTGAAAGCTAAACCCTTATTATGCGCAAAGTTTTTAAATAAAGTACTAACGCGAAAACTCAACCCTAAAAGTACTTGCTGTTGCCCAGTATTTTCAAACAAAGAACTTTTGAAAACGCCCAGAGTTGAACTTGGAACTTTCTGGAGGATGTAAACAAGATGTTATGTTCCTGATGAAGTCGTTCGCGAAGATCTGGAACTTTTCTGTCGTTCTTACCGGCTTTGATGAAGGAAAACATTTCAGCATGTCTAGAAATTCGCTCAATTATCGCGTGTTGACTTTATGTAATTGTTGAATGAACACACTTCGCGTGTATGGTATTAACAAAATCATGCCAAAAGTACGCCTATTGTCGACCATCACTGAAGCTGTTTTCCACAAGAATACATTCATGAAAACACCAACATTGTTGAACGTTTGTGAAGACATTCTCCACAAGAAAAACTTAACCAATGTGTATTTAATTTTGTTTTCAAATACTTCTAACTATCTTGAAAGTTGATATTATAAACCTAATCCCTGAAACTAAATTATTGCCCTATTGGGGTGAAGGGGAATTCTTCAATGAAATAAAGTTTAGTTGAAAAGGCATGGAATTTTTTTTCCCTGCGTAATCTCTATTGAAACATTATAGCTTACACCCTGTCTTTGCTAACCTCAAGTTGAAGGACCTGGAGGGAAGCTTAAAACTGATAAGTGAAATTGATGTGCAGAGACGTAGGAACCGGGGGGCACTGGGGGCACGTGCCCCCCCAAGATTTTGAAATAAACAAAGAAGTGCCCTTTTTGTTTTCAGGAAATGCCCCTTTAGCTTAATGGAAAAAGTGCCCTCGAAGTGTCGTGCCCCTCCAAGTTTGAGATGCTTCCTACGTCCCTGTTGATGTGAATGTCTGTGTGTATATTGCATTTTATTTCTTATGATGTTGCTATGAAATGGATAAAAGATGAAATACCCATATCATTTTACAAGAAACCACTTATATATGAAACTCAATTCTAAGATCAGAAACCAAAAAATAGGAAACTCCAATAAATAGACTCTTTATTTTGGTAAAGGAAATCCTTAGTATATTTTTCTTTATTTTCACTTGTTTCGTGTAAGGTTTCATACAACTCTGTTTGGAAAGTTCACAAGGCCACATGTAGTGGGCCTAAAGATTGTTATGGAACTTAAAGAAACTCTGAATACACGTATTTTTTAGAAGGAATTAAGAATCTGGGCCAGCGCTGAAATTTTCTTAAAATTATCAGATCTGTGCCCTCCTGAACATTTCAAAACAAGGTGTTTTGAAGCCTTTCCAATGTTTAGACATTACTCAAATACTTTCCGAGTAATATGATCCAGGAAATAAGGGAGAATAAAGAAAAACATGCAAGAGTTTCTTAATCTTTTGGTGATCTGAGATCTGAGTTTCTTATGAACGGTTTCTTATCAAAAAGACCATGTACTGAAAGTCTTATAACAACTGTAAGAAACTTTCAGTATGCGTGCAAATTCTTAGTTTCATTTATAAAAGTACCTACTGTGTTGAGCGCTGATAGAAAAATTGCAAGTCTTATTTTGTGGTAGCCTCTCAAAGGGTATTTCTTTCATTCAATACTGCTGCTGGAATTATTTTCCTGAAAAAAGGAACCATTTAAATTTGTCTCCATTAAATTAAGCTTCAAGTTAGATACAAGGACAACCATTCTCCAATAAACTGCATTTACTTCTAATCATAGGAAGCCATGCACCCATGCAAAATAACTTGTCACTTCCTAATGCATCCTTCCCAACCAATATTACAAGTTGGATCTAGAAACTCCCCAAGCTGCCCATTTTCCTCTTTATCAGGATATACTTATAAACTAAACCAAGATATATCCAGGATTTGTGCAATATCCAGCTTGCTTCCTTTGCAACCAACATAAGCTACCATTCATAGACAATATTATCAAATTTTTTACTTAGTTTATGGGATTAGAATTGTTGGTTATGAATTCTTGTAGACTGCTGAAAGCATAGCTCTTTAGATACTTTTTGGAACATTTCCTGGAGGAAACTGCAACTTTTCTCTGGAGGCATGTATTTTCCTGTTGTAGGGATCTACAATATTGAATGTGATAAGGTACAATCAAGGAAACACTGGGGGCATTTCCCCCAAATCAAGGGTAAATCTAGTAAATATTGGTCATATAATATATGATTCACACACATTTGCTATTGTTTTTTGTCATGTTGTGGTGTTTCTGCCTGCAAATGTATTCATTCATTCGTCACAGCAGGCATCTTTAAATCAGATTGATTGTATCTTCACCTTTCCTTTTTCAAATTAGTAAATCTAATACTTATCATGTCTTAAGCTAATCCTGGCATGACATTCAATCCAAGAGTAGATAGGTTTGTGAGAAAAAACCAGGGGTGCACCTACGGTTTGGAACTTGTTGGCAAACTTGGCTATGTATGCATTATTGTCAAGAATCAAACCCAAGGAATGCCAGTTGCATTTTTGTCATCAAAATGGGAATTTGTGCTCTCTCCCAATATTTTCCTTAGCTTTTCCCTGAAGAAGTAATCATCTTGATGTAGAATTTCTTGCATCTTTCATCAAAACAAAAATAGGTTTGCTGACAATATGCACACAATCTGCAATGTTGGAGTTTCTTTTATTAACTTTCATTCATCTTATTTGCTTTTTGTCCCTATCAAAGCATTTGTTTGTCATCACACTTTAAATGGTCCACCCTAAATGCTATAAACTTCTATCACATCTAAGTAAATTTACTTGTTCCCTCCTTGTCTTGAGAATGCTCCAATTGGCCCATAAAGTTCTCTTTTCTTTTCTGCAATGTTTGTTCTTCATGCAATTTGTACAGTATGCATGCTTTTATAGTGAATGGAGTTTTTCTTTGGCTTTGTAGACAAGCCTGTTCTGTAGCTACAGTACTTCTTCTGTCTTCTGTGTGACGAGACATGCAAAAACTAGATAGAATAATTACAGTACAAGTTGAATTTATTGCCACATTATGTTTCAAGTGTTTAAATTCACTTCACGCAGTTATGAATTTCTTCATTCATTCCTCCATATATTCATACATTCTTTTCTCCATTCATTTGTAACATGATTCACACAATCACTATCTGAAACTGATAAAAATTTCTTAGTTAAGCGAAGATTGAGATAAGTTTCTTACTTCATTATTGATACTTCTAGATTGTTGCCAATGTAACTATCATGTCACATTTGGTATTGTATCTTCCTATGAACGTACTCACTGATGAGAAAGACAAATCTTAAATTTGTCATAGCAGGGGATGGCTCAGTGGTAGCACTCTTGACTACCAATCTGAAGGTGAGTGGTTTGAGTCCCCGCCCTGCCGAACATGCAACAAAGTGTGAGGAGAGTCAACAACTCTCTGTAATTCCAGCTAAAGGAATCATGAGGTCTGGTCACATCAAGAGGAAGGACCAGGACACTGCTTCAATAAACTCCTTCTCAGCATCCTAGAACTACCTTCAGATGCTATGTAGAACAATAGAAGAAAAATCGGAAGTTTCGTATTTGAAAAAAATTCCTTTGCATTTTCTGCATTGGATCTGAAATCACCCAACATCAAAGGTGATATTGCCCTTTCAGTAAGTTCTCTGCTAATCTCTTTAGAAAAGATTTAGCAACATCCTTGTGGTCATTTTTGAGATTCCCTTTCCCAAATGTGAAGCCACAGCTATCCCTTCACAGATAAAGCTAACCAGTCAGTTAGGATTTTAAATACTTATGAAACTTATGACCAAAATCTGCCAAATTCTTATGAGTTCTGCCACCCACATTGTTGAAGAATGTGACCTTTCTGTACATAAATTAAAACTTTTGCTTCAAAAAGTGCTAGCAGTTTTGGTTGTAACTCTTGTCCGTTTGCAACTTAAATTAGATGTTTATTTTGGATCTTTAAGGAAGTGCTTCTAAATCTAAGCAATTTTTTAACCAAAAGTCAGTCCTCTGTAAATTAGCATATGTTGGTAATATTTCAAGGGACTGCAATATTGTAGAATTGTGGTTTTGGTCAGGTCTGGCAAAGAAAAGCTCAAAACTTATGCAACAAGCTTGCTGTTGAAAAAGGAATGCATAGTTTTTTTAAATTTTAAGAAAACGGGAGAAAATCTTGTAACAAGTTTGATAAATATTTTATCAGTTGTTTGTAGGATGGAACCGATGACCTTGCTAACTTTGGTTAGACTGCAACCTACTGTATTATTGCATTAGCGATTTATATTTGTAAAAAAAATTGAATTTCCAAAAGGTTTATTATGAGCGCAAAACAGTCCAATGGAACAAGCAGAGGGAATCCAGGATCTATTAGTAATAAATGAAAAGAACACATATAATTTCTCATACCGGTACAGAATGTCCACTATTGGGGACTGTTCCCCTTCACAGTTTGAAAATCTGTCCCCCACAGTGGTCATACAAGAGACTATTTATCTTTTTATTTATCATCAATCAATTTTGGTTCCCTGTGGAATTCATTTCCATTTAACTTGCAACACCACATCAATAATTATATCACTCAATTTTTTCAAGGTCATCGGCGTACACTGCAGATGCATTTCTTGAATCCTTTCAGAAGTTAGCAGATGCTACCTCAAATTCAAAAGGTAAATATTCCTTTGCGATTTACTTTTACCAGATTACTTGACATCTGCCACTTGATTAAAGTGTTTGCTCTTGAAAGAAGTTATCAAATTTCTTGCCAGAAGGATATTGATTATACAGCTAGCCGTAAGTTCGTAAGTTACAGGTAGACATGTTTGTCACAATATGCGGATGGGTTTCATCCAGTACCAGTTATTCAGATCTTTTTCACCAGCGCTCAAATGAACCATTTTAAAAAAATCGATGTACTTGTAGACAACAAAATTGTAGATGAATATGAAGTCAACAAAGTTTGGCAATCTGGTCCCCAGGTTGAGTTTGTTGCTCCACCTCTACTCCTGGATGCAAATGGCGATTCTGCAATTTGATTTAGTTACATTTGAAAACAAAGATAAAATAGATTGTTTCTCAAAAACTTTTAAGTTACTAATTTGTTCAAATTACAACAATATAATCTAGTCATTAAGCTACAATCATATTGCAATGTTACTTTGTTGTTGGATTCAAGACCCCATAATTGCCTTACCTATCCAATTGCAAATCCATGGTAGCTGCTAATCCACCCTTATTTTGGGTGGCTTGTTCTGGTTTCCAATCTCTGAACGGCGTAATATAGAATAGATTCAGTGAAATAAGTTATAAGTTCAAGGATTCAAGATACAGCCTGTTATTTAGTTAGAGGGACAAAAGTCTCAGCTGCACCAAATCTGCTAAATAACATTTGGTGGATCACAGCTTTGAGAAAGGAAAAGATTGCTTCCTTGAAATTTTTAACCAACAGATAAAGGAATTAATTTTAATTTATCTCATATTCCTCATGCGTGCAAGTCCTCATAAGTCAGAATTTATCATAAGCTCAAAATTCCAGCAAACAAATTCTTGCATTATTTTTAACATTTTTATAACTTCATGAGCTCAAAATTCTACAAGGACATTTTATGCCTGTGCTACTAAAGTCGAAATTAGACCACAAAGACTTTAGTAGAATTTCCTCTTTCCTGTGGCAGGTCTAAGAATAGTATTGAATTGCTTTTTCTATGATACCATAAAGCTCTGGCTAATCCTACCTCTGACCAGCAGGAAACTGATCAAGGTCTTTTATATTTTGAATCCTTGGATCTCAGAAGCAATGTGTTTGGTATTATGAGCACTGCTTGAAAAAATGACAGGAGTCACTGTAAGCTTTAACTGTGCTTGAGCCATGTGAACACTCTGTCTGTGCATACTTCTATAAATCACTTTAACATGTGTTCCCAGGGGGCAGATGGGGATGGATGGGGGCAGATGGATGGGGGCTGATGGGGGCAGATGGGGTGAATGGCTGAGTGGCTTATACAGTGTCCATCAGGTGACTGAAGTTAAGCTTGGTTGAGTGAGGTCAAACTCCGGATGGGTGACCTCTTGGAGGCCTGACCTTGCAGCTCACTTTACCGTCCTTTGGAAGGGATGTTAAATTAGGGGTCCCATGCCTGGATATGGCATGGATAGTGGACCTAAATAAAATAGCTAGAAATCCTTTCAGCCCACTATATAGGCTAATGGGATTTTGAGGCCCTGGATCTAGGCAGAAAGATTTGTGGCCTCAAAGAGCTCACAAAGCCCTCACTACCCTGCCTGGCATCTCTTGAAATAGTTAGTGTAACCAAATTAGTTTCATAATACTTTTTATAAACCACAGTTCATAACTTCTTCAATTGCAATATAACATCCCATGACATGCCATTGGTTTTTATAGAGTTGTCATTTCATTGTGAAAACAGGGCCTCAACACCTCGGACAAAGGCATTGTTTGTGGTGTTGTGGTGATAGTGCAATGTACTGGAGATTGTGTTGGCTGTAACACTTAGGGGGAGTAGAAGTGTGATCACGTGGTGTTAGAAGCACACTTATAGCCATAGCCATTGGTTAAACTTTTAGCCATAGCCATTGGAGATACACTAGAATTTGGCAAGGTGTTCTTTGTCAGCCTTTGAGGCAGGGGGTTGTCTCTGTTTGAACCATGATGCTTGAGCCTTCTCTCCCAGCTCCAGTGAAGATTGTAATGATCTGTTCCCATGTGGAAACAATTATGGCTGTGCTGTGTTGCTAGAACTTTTGTCTAATGACGAAGAGTCTTTATTCTTGTTTAACTATGAGGTTCTCTTTAAGAATAGCTCTTTAGACAAATTCTTCGTACTTAAGTAAAAAAAATTGTACAATACGGACTTGGCTGCTGTGAAGGAAAATCTTTGGCCTCTATCGACTCCTGCACTATCCTGAACAACGTTATTTAAGAGTTTTCGCATTACCAACCACACGGTAATGCTACCAGTGGCAAGTTTAAATCTTGTGGGAACAGCTGTTAGATGCCTTACCCTTGAACAGTGCATGTTCATGTATCCCAACAGGTTCTTGGGATATTGTCGGAATATTTCGCTATAGACCATAAAACTTCTTTGAGAGAGCTGATGTTTTATTTTCACCCGTTGTTGGGAAAATTGAGATCTTGAACAGTATGTTTATAATTTATTTGAGAATGATCGTTTTCCCACCTTCTTACTAGCAATATTTGTAAACTTCAATCTATTCTTCTTTCACAACTAAACTGTCTTTTAAGAAGTGTCGGGTTATCTATTCACTGTGGCAACATCTCTTTGATAAGTTGGTATGTTATGAAGTTTCAATAAAAGCTCACTGTGAGTTTTGAAAGAATCTTTCAAAGAACTGGTACTTTCGATGTGCAGTCTGTAAATAACAGACTCATGAAATGACGGAACGGAATCACAAAACAACGATATCGCAAAAGCGATGAAATGGCTTGCAAACTATGGATAGCTAAGTAGTGGAAGGTTCCTTATACATGAGTCTGTTTTGAGAAAATCATAGAAATTTGAGATAATGGATTATTTACACTGATTCTCATTAAAGGGGCTCAGTCATCATCATCATCATCATCAATAATTTATTTAATGTAGCCTAAGTAAAATAAAAAGAATAGCTAAATTACAGCTAATTTAGGCCTACTTTACAAAAATTTACAAAATTTACAAATTAATTCCTAAAGCTAATCAATAAAAACATTTAGTGGATTATAAACAAGATAAAGCATGCCTTCCCTACGAGGTACGGAGTCGTCAAACAGTAAACAAATCCGTAAACTCGCACGTGTCGGGGATTATCCATTGTTCATCCATTGTTCTCTGCAGTTCTGTTTGGTGGCTTCACCCAAGCCACCGAAAAGTGACCGTTAAAAATCCACTTATATCCGAGCAATCGTAGAAGATATGAATGTTTGGTTTGTTCCTTAGTGAAGTACAAGGATTAATGCCCAAACAGGAACTTTCATTTTTTGAAAAAAATACGAAAATCCTGTGTGATATCACCTGTCAAAAAACTGCAAAAATCATCGTTTTGTTTACAGTTTGAAGACAGAG
The DNA here is from genome assembly GCA_039566865.1 of Aurelia coerulea. NCBI lineage: Eukaryota > Metazoa > Cnidaria > Scyphozoa > Semaeostomeae > Ulmaridae > Aurelia > Aurelia coerulea. Next base: position 24,740,377 of record CM076948.1, on the reverse strand, counting down.
CCCCTTTAATTCTTGCAAAAAGGTCTTGTATCAACAGCTCTCCTTATTGCATAATTTCCTTTGGTCACTTAGTAGGGTAGGTAGATGGCATTTCAAGTTAATTTCTTCTTTTGTTTCTCTTTTCCCAACAAACAAAAACAGTAGTGGTAAGGCCTACGTAAAGACATGCCTTTAAAGGGAATACACAGACCAGCAGCTTTTGCCATCGTCTGTTTTTGTTTTTTTGAATTTCGAACAGTCAGTTATTCTGGAAGCTGTGCAGAACAAGTCGCTGATTTCACGCAAGGCATGCTGGTCTTTGTACTCCCTTTAAGCAAGTCGATTTGGAGATCTTTGCAGTCTTTCGTACTTCTGGAGACTTCTTTTCTACGTTTGGAGAATTCTTTGATGTTAATCTACACAGTTCCTGGACTGAGTGCAGTGAAGCTTGTATTTGCACAAGATTTCCGAGTATTTTCGGCCTTTGCTTTTGCTCATATGAACTGTATTGATTCATAAAGAAGACCCCTCTACTTACGCTTATGTCATTGAAGTGAATTGATGTTGTTGTTGTCGCTCCAGTGAGGTAGTTATTGCGTCCAGCGAGGTTGTTGTTGTCGCTCCAGTGTTGTAGTTATAGCTTCCATCAGTCTATCAATAGCAATAACTACGAACGGCGTAATCAGTCTACTTTGGCCAATGCTTTTGTTTGTCTCTAGTACTAATACTGCAGGCTTTGTTGCTCCTAGAGGGAAAAGATAAATGAGTGCCTTGCTTCCACGTATCCACAAAAAACAACTCGCACACTAGACATGTCTGTCATTGTTCCGCTGTTCCAGTAATCCATCTCATCATTCCATAATTCTGTTCTGTAGTTTGGTAATTCCATGTTTTACAGACTGATGATGTCATGACCACCCATTAATAATTTAGGCCCATTTATAAGAATTTCTCATAAGAGTAGTGTTTCTTTGTAATTATTTTATAATACCCAATGATGAAAACTTTAAGACTTGAACAATAATGTTAACCACAAGTAGAGTCTTGCCAGCAGGGAGTTAAGCATATTTTTAAGTATTGTACATTGCTTCCTATCGTGTTGGTGCCAGAAGGAAATGTGGTATAACACAACAGTTTATTTTGTCATGCTTTGTCTTGCTCTCTGCTGCAATTTTGTTATTTTCACAGAAAATTTTGTTTTAATTTTGGATGATTTGATTGATAAATTTGAAACCAACATTCATGTAGGTAGAGCAAAATTCATCTTTTGAAAATGATGTGTGGCAGCCATTTGTTAGACATGCATCCGACATTTACTAGCCTCTGTTAAAGAGTCATTTTCACCCAGGGTCCTTGGCGGGTAAGCTACAATTTCAGACTGTCTGCAAGTCAAATTTGGCCCAGAGCGGAAAATATGGATCCGCACTGTAGGGCTAGTACTTGGCTAGTACTTGGTATAAGACCAAACGAAATGTCCCGAAACCATGCTCTATGCTACGTCTTACAGTATTTAGTGAGACCACTGCCCCCGGACCACGTAACATTCAACGAAATGTCCTCAAATGATTTACAGTCCCATACATGATATCTTTCATTTCGTTATTTCATCTTCCGTAGATCTGGTGTATTTAGGTATATTGATGTGTATTGGGGTACCTCTAGGTATTTAGCTGTATATAGCTGTGTACAGAGTATTTGTTGTTTTACTCACCTTCGCTGAATATGGTGTATTTATGTATATTTCTGTATATTAGGCTAAAGTTAGCAATGCATCAGCAGCTGAGAAAAATTGTGTGTCTTCCCATGCAGTAGGTGAATGCTCGTGGAAGTGAGCCCCCCTCTCCCTCCCTCAATGTTGGGGGACAACTGTCTTATAGCTACTACTCTTCTGAGCTGCACTCACTTAACTTCGTTAACAGCTAGTTAGGTATTTATCTCCGTCAGCTACCTTCAACACCTATAGGTTACCAGCTCTCCCCAGTCTTTCAACGGGTAAAACCTGGCTGACACAATGTACAATTTACGACAGTGTATAACATCGTTGATAATTCTAAATTGGTGTTTATTGCAACTTAATTACAATATCTATTTGTGTAAAGAATTAAGGAAGCTCTCATTATTCTTCTTGATTGATAATTACCATCTAAATGCTCTTTAAGCTAATTAAACCAGATGCGAATTTGCATGTTAATTAGGCGAGCAATCAAAGAATTGAATCTCATTTCCTGGTTTCCAATCATTTATCATAAACATCCCCCGCCTTGTCAATGCTTTTTGCTCCTCATCAATGGGATAGCTCAGGGGGTATTGTCACATTTCCCAGCACAAATTTCCAGATGTGACGAAAATTTATTCGGGGTGTAATTCGGCGCTTGTCATTTTGTGTCCTGGAGAGCTTTTAAAATCACTGATGCTATGGTGTTGTCCAGCGTTTGTTTCTTTCCAGCCCGCCGACAGGGGAGATGCCTTTAAAAAAGCTGGCCCTAGCCGAGTTAGAAACCCTTATTGTACTTGATAACTTTAAAATGTGCTGTTTTATTGTCTAGCTAATGAAGCAATAGATACGTAGGCTGTTGCTTTAGCCTATTTATAGCAGCCAATCGATACAGCAATGTCCGCAGACCGCAGCCAATCAATAACAGCAAAGATATTTCCCTTTTAGCGACGATGGGCAAAAATGGTGCAAAAAGAGCATATCCCTTTGTTTCTTAGAGTCTAATGGATTTGGTGGAATAAAACGTGATTAAATTGGTCATCCTTCCAGTCAGTTACAGTATTTCTCCGATCCCCAGTTTGTTTTGGTGCTCCAAGCCCCACGACATCTCCCGATGGGCCTATTTCACGTTAGTTCTCTTGTCACAACATGATGTACCATTCTGACAGGTCCTCTTTAGTAGCTGACTTTGTTATGAAAATAATTATGTAAAACGTGAAGAGGAGGGCCTTATTACGAATGTTACCCTCTTCTTAATTGCATCAACGTTTCAATTCAAAATGGAATTTCTAGTTAGTAGATTTAATCACATTTTCTCCCTCTAATATGAATGAACCCTCTTTGACAAGCCAATTTATCAGCTCAGATAGAAGCAAATCTAGTTTAGATTTCAGACCACGGGTAGATACACATCTTTGTTGGTTTGCTAAATTTTGTTTGCTCAATGCATTAAGAACATTTTATTTTAGTAATATTTTATATTTGTGAGCTTGTGGTTTCGTGTCGTGCTAATAGACAGACGTTTTCGATATGTGTAATTTAGATGGTTTGTTCTGAAAGCCTTAAAAGGCGTGTTTGAAAGTGAAGGGGTGGAGGGTTTTGTTCATAAGCAAACAGAGATTTACCTCTCGATTCTTGGACTTTCTGTCTTTTAAATATTGTTCGTAGTCGTACAGGATCTCTTTCTATGCATGCGAAGGCAATTCAAGTGTCTGCCACTGGTTTTAGAGAGTGTTTAAAGAGTTCTTAATCACACTAAGGAGGGTGCTCCATGTCATATTTCTCAAGCAGATTCTGCACGGCCCTTGTGGTCTGGTACCAATGGTAGTTTGGACGGAACGTTCCCTATTCTTAATTTACCCTTAGTTGGCCTAACGTAACCTAACATATCGTGTAAACTTTCCTTAAAAACATAATTCTAGACATATCCTGCGCAGAGTCCAGAAAAAGTCACGGCTCCGTGGCTATGAGCCGTAGTAAAGGTTTGTTTGTCAATGTCATATTTGAGTGTTCAAGATGTAATAATTTTGAAAAGAATGAAGGGGGAAGGTGTAACCATGGGTAGTTAGACACTGCTGGTGTGCTTCTATGGAGGAGCGCTGGATAATATGTATCTGCGGAGGAAATATTGTTTAGTACTGCGGAGGAGATATCGAAAGAACGCTCCGCAGATACATATTATCCAGCGCTCCTCCATAGAAGAATTGTTGTTATGCTGGCTGGCTATCTGTATTTTGATTTTATCAGTTGTTTTCACTTGGGATGGTCAACTTTTCAACAGATATCTTATCTATGTATCAGAGATGAGACATCAAGTCCTTCACTGCAAATGAAGCGTAGACCAGGCCTTCGGGTTATTTTTGTTGCAACTCAAACTGTAACTGTAACTTTTCCTTTGCTTGGTTATTCTGAAGTGTAAATCGCTCTTACAACTTTCTCAGATTGAATAACTTAGAAAGAACGTCAGGTTGATATTTAGAGACTTTGTCAACTTAGCTCATTTCAGCTCACCTTGGCTATTTCTGTGCCATTCAAGTACAGGGTACAGCATAGGCTCCAAATCCTTATATAAAGTTATTTCCTCTGTCTTCAAAGGAACTTCAAGAGCGTTGCTGTTATTCTGCCGTGAACTTTTTTTCAGATCTTATTTATTTTCGAAATTAAAGCGTTTCTTTTCAGGGCGTGTTTGATTGACTCCCAAATTCCGAAAACGGCAGGTTTATAATCATCATCATCATCATCATCATCATCATCATCATTATCATCATCATCAGCATCGTCATCGTCATCGTCATCATCGTCATCATCATCGTCATTACCTTCATCATCAGGTTGCCCTTCTTTCACATATTAAATTGGCCTACCGTACTGAATACACGACAATATACACACGCATTTGATGACTATATTCTGCAGATTGACAGAGTCATATTGTTTTCATCTCGTGATCTGGTTTCTTTTACTTAGCAAGGAACCTTGTTATTTTCTGGATCTCTGTGGTTTTTCTGTAAAGAAACGTTTGTGTTTTGTTTTCGTAGCCCATATGCTGTTTTTGTTTTCATCAAGAACAGGCCTTTTTCTTCTGCCTTCTTTTATGATGATCAGGGAAGAGATTTGAATGTTGGAGGTCGACGCCTGTTTTTAAAGTTTCGGTGTTTGCCAAGACTCGCCCGACCAGGGGGTTTGGTGTTTCATTTTAAAAGCGAAGAAACAGTAAATATGAAGGAATGGTGAAGAAACTGAGCTACGGTCACGGGGTGAAAAGATACGGGAAAATTAAAGGCCATAACTGCATGGGCGAAGAACTGATGTCAAAGATTGTCGAAGCAGAGATGAGATTGCTTGATATGCATCCTCTCACCTTGACTTGCGACGTTTGGTGTTCCCTCCAAAATTCATAGAAACTGCTCGAAAATTCAGAGGGACATTACCAGCTCCTTGTCCGTTAAGTTTTTGTAAATGTATAGGAAGTTTCTTCTGCCTTCATTGGCCATCCTGTTCTGAAGGTGTTGTGGCGCAGTGGTATAATCCTCTGACTTTGCAGCCAGAACAGTCAAGCGGCGTGGGTTCGATACCCGATAGGATCCCACCACTTGAGCGTCATGACAAGGGGTCGCGGACTCGATTAGGGCTGCTCTATTTCTGCGATCCCAGCGGCCAGCGCTTGGCGCTGAAAAAACACAACTTCACATTCACCTTCACCAATCAGAATAGGCCAGGGAGCTCAAAGTCAGGTTAGGCCCTAACCTTGAACAGGCCCTTGTATCTATCCTCAAACTTGAAGCATGTCCACAGGCTTGTTAGGCCCCTGTACTCCTCACAACCCCCTGCAGGAAAATTGATAATCCCTGTTTGTAAATACATACACCCGGTTTTGTTTCTTTTTATCCGGGGTGGCATTAAAACGTCGTTAGAAAGAACTGCACGAGGCTTTACAAGCTGATTAAATTCATATCTCCTTCTTGCTTTCTTTATATTGATGATATCATTGCAGGAAATGATGTCCAGCTGAGACGTTGAATTGAATTGTTTGCTTTACTTGAAAGGTTCATGGTACAGACACTGTCTGCTTTATCAGCAGTGCGCGTGACTGAATGTTCACAAAAAACACTTGTTTTGCACGTGCCCCTTAGCTTCTGTTCCGTTGATATTCTGCGAAATTTTTCTCTTGAAATCGATTGCGTGATGCAAGCAACTTATATAGTTTTTTAGCTTGGCCGTAAGGCCATAGGTCGCTTACCCGAGAAATATTGCGCGCTGCGCAGAAAGATTCTAAAATGGAATATGGGCTTTAATCCTACGTATACGTCGAGAAAATATCTTTTTTTGGATAAAATGTCCTGATTTCTGGCCATTTTCTGGGGCTAACTGCTGTTGAATGTTATGATGGTATATCCTCGTGGGATGTAGACTGAAGAAGCAACAGAGTGGAATTCAGCCTTAATAGATAGAGTGGATGGACGTAGCTAGCCACTTTTCTCTTTGATATGCTTATGATGAAAGCTTGTTCCAAGGCATTAAAAGCTAAAAGTAATCACTTTGGTCCATCTAGAGTCTATTTGATCCTTGGCAGAAGCACAAAAGATGAAAGATAGGTCAATTTTATCAATTATACGCGTACTTATTCTTTAATTAATTAATTTATTTGTTTATTTATTTATTTAAATGCAAATTCACTACCTCCATATGAGGTATGGCAGCAACCATGAACAAAAATTATCATATAAAAGAAATTTGGATAAGGCATATATCACTGGCTGACTGTTACTCCTCATAAGCTGGATGAATTGCAAATTAGTAGGGAGTGACTCTACGTTGGCCAATCTTAGGAGGGGCGTTCTAAGTTCCTCATATGCTGGGCACTCCGTGAGGAAATGGGCATCATCTCCTATAAAATTGTCTGGGCACATGGTACATGATCTTTCTCGACTGGCAGACCTTTGTGTCTCCCCTTCTCAAAATGTAAGTCATGGTCACACTGCATCGGAATTTGGATAGAGCCTTTTTCAGGCTGAAAGGCATTTGACTGGTTGTAGTTATAGGGTTCCATCTTAAATTCATCCTTAAAGAGCATAGGAATCATTCGTCGTACATAGCCGATTGCTCCTGGCCCATGGTCGAAACCGCCAAAGCCTCATTTTCACGGACCAATCAGACGGCTAAAAAGCGAAGGAGACAAAAGAAACCCGTGAAGATTTTTCTAAATTTTGCCTACCTTCATAAAACGCAACCAGGACAAAAATTTGCTTGAGATTTCCCGAATTTTTTTAAAGCAATCTACTCTCCAGATGTTTGGGTGTACAAGTTTGGATGCCGGTTAAATATCTCCAGGATTGGCGGAGTTATGGCCACAAACCAACCGATAAGGTACTGAACCTTGAACAATAGAAATTTATTGGAAACTTATAGGAACGTTTTTCTATTACGGATACTGTACTTGGTCATAAAATATTAAATAAACAGCTGCATTATTCAATAGTTTCTTAATATTCCTGGAACCAACATGTATCAGACATCCCTCCCGTAAAGATACTTTACTTTCACACGGGAGAAATTCAATTTTTATTGTTTTACTGTCTAGAATTGTCTGAAATTTGACTGTCATGTTGATAATTTTCAAGTGTGTGTGGTTTTTGCACTTCAGAATCTCAGCAGCATTTTTAGATTTCCTAGCTGTGGGCCAACTTTTGATGAGTAATGTCTTACCGCGCAGTTTTGTGGGAAATCATTCCGCAGTGCGGCGAAGTAGCGGAGGTAGTCATGGTGATTTCGGCTGTTAAGCTAGATTATGATTGGGAAATCACAGTTTTAAGCATGATGCTTCGAATTGAGGACAACCATTGTGTAGTGTAAAGTAAATTTGTTGGGGAAAATTAGAAGGATACATTCCCAGGCTTGTTTTGGATTAAATGTTAAATGTTTATAAATTCTTTGTAATTTGAAATGTTGTTGCCGAAGCTTTGTAGTTTAGGCCACCAGCCATTACAGTAAGGATTTCGTTGGTCTTTCTGCACTGGTTGCATGCGCAGAAATTTAGGATTTATGTATCATGAAAGATTTAGTAATCTTGAACTTGAAAATTTACCGAGAAGACAATAGCTTTTCATATTTCTGCACACAGCTGCAGACCAACTTTACCTAATCCTTTGAAATACCGTATTATAGCCCACTTTAGATGAAATAGATGGTTTTGTTCTTTGGTATGTTAGCTAATTTGTAAGCTTATTTTCTCCTAAAGCTTTGGGAAAATCTTTTTGCTGGAGACGAGAACTTTGTTCCTTGACTTTTTGTTTGTTTGTCAGGATTTCTAGCTATTTAAAGCTAATTTAGGCCCACTATACATGCCGCATACAGGCATGGGACCCCTAATTCAACGTCCCTTCCGAAGGACGGCGAGATAAATTGCGAGGTCAGGCCTCCGAGAGGTCACCCACCCGGAGTTTGACCTCACTCGACCGAGCTTCACTTCAGTCACCTGACAGAAATTTTATAAGCCGCTCGGCCACGTTCAGAAGCTGAGCATGAAGTGTTGAATTTCACACAAATATAAGTGAGAATTGTAATCCCTGGAGCTTCTGAACTCGAAAACCAAACTTCTTGCCAGATATCTAGATCTACCCTTCTCCTTACGACACATGCTCATACCTCCTTACAACAGTAATCTCTTAATATTCATCTCTCAGTTTACTATTATGTCATCCCTATCCCATGCACAATGATTGAGGTAGCCATCCAAATTTCAGTTTGTTTATCTCTTACAGTCTGCATTGTTTACATTTGCGCTTGATTGGCCGTGGAAATCCCTTTGTTGTCAATCACCAAGAGACCTTTTAGTTGCTCTACAAAAGTCTGGATTGAGAGATATTTTTCATATTTTCAAACGAAATGTTCAATTGAGTGGCGTTTATAGCTTCTATGACTGTTATGCTCAGCCAAAAATTTGTCAGATTTCGCCAAAATGTATGAAAAGGTGTTCAGCCTTCCCTCGCTTTTTTACTTGACTATCTGAGATTCAGTGAAGCTGGATTGGGGTAACAGGTGGAATCGATCCTCCCCCCCCTTAAAGACGCCACATCCACCATGCAGCCCCTTGGGTGGGTGTGGTACCCAGGGTACCCCCTATCATGTGCCCCTCCTAGCGTTCGTACGGATGCCTAAAAGTATCTTTGCTCCCCCGTCCTCGTTTTCGACACAACCATTCTTGTTGCATCATACTCACTGGTGACTCATGTATAGATGTATACAGCACGGTACCTGCTTTACGAGCTATCGCGAAACGGGTCAATACACTTTGTTGATTGCTTCTTTGTTTAATTTGTTTCTTGTACGTAGGTCAACGTTATAACTTGTAATTGCGAACTACGTAACAGTACTAAATTGCAACTCGTGGTCGTGGAACTTTCTAGAATGAGCGTCGTAAACCGAGTAAGGAATAAAACTTATGAACTGAGTCCCTTGATTCCCTGTGGTAGACTTTGCTCAACCAGAGCGTTGCCCGTAGGGTTGCACGTTACTTGTAATTGCGAACTACGTAACAGTACTAAATTGCAACTCCTGGTCGTAGAACTTTCTAGAATGAGCGTCGTAAACCGAATAAGGAATAAAACTGATGAACTGAGTCTCTTGATTCCCTGTGGTAGACTTTGCTAATAGAGGGTTGCCCGTAGATCACATCCGACACCTGATTGATAATTTAGACATGTTTAATTAGATTAACAATTACAGTATAACTCATTTTGTAAAACCAGGCTGTTTGGTTTCTTATAAACATCATATGAATGTTATATAAAACCAAATGGACAATGAACATTGTGCCATCTGGCAGGCTGCAGTTTCTTATGAGTCAGTTTCTTAGTGGTGGGGTACTACTGTAGCTTGCGTAGGGGTCTTCCTTTGTCCTATTTATAGATTTCCTCCACTTCGCTTCGCTCTGTCTATTAACTTTTTAAAGACCTTACATATTACTTCTTCTGCCCACAGTCCACCCCACATTTGCGTTGTACTTTTAAAGTGGGCCCACTTAAAAAGCCTTTCGGCCTAAATGTTTATGTAATATATTCAGATACATAGCGGTGCATCTCCGGGGGAGTCTGTCTGCATTGAAATTTTGCACATGAATACAAATCTTATCATTATTTATTTGTGTGTATGTGTGAGTTGTGTGCTTTTACAATGAATAGCCGCACATGTTTTTAGGCAGGTTGTTTATCTTGTCGAACAAACATTTTGCAGTCAATATACAGAAGCTGAGAAATCTCAGAATTTAAGAATAGAGAAGCACTTGAACTGAGGCAGTTGAAGCTACAAGACGCTTAGCTTGTCAAAAAGACGCCAGCAGAATTCTTTTGTTTAAACAGATGACTCGACCTTTTGTTTCGTTGTTGAAGAAAGTGAAATCAAATTCTCTTGAGAGGATTTAAACCCCATCAGACTTTTCCAAAAAGTTTATTCTTTTGAAATATAGCTTTTGAAAGAAATGCAACGAAACTTTGCTAGGATTATAATGGTTAAATGTTAGATGATGTCAGAGACAGTGCAAAATTTATTTAATTTTCAAGCCTGTACTGAAATGGGTCAACATTTTTGTAAAGCGAATGTGGTACGGGGCAGTAAATGTTTTATTAGCTCAAAACGAAGTGTTTGCTTGGATCTTAAGATAGTTGATTTTGAGGACACAATTGTACTTTGGTAACGATATGGATTACTTTTTGAGGAAGGGAGTTCGACGGTACTTTCTCTCAAACTCAGAAACAAACCTGTTAGAATTTTCATTCGAATGGTCATTGAAGAAACGTGCACAGTAGATGGTAGCCGCTTGCAGATTGCTTAGGCCATTTTCTGTCGCGAAACTCCATTGCCTATTTTCCTGCGTTGGGCAAGATTCTGGTGCTAAAATCACCCTTGACCTTGTTCGGGTAAAATATCATGAACTTGCAGTTTTTCCATCAACGTCGGCGTCTCAATTAATTTAAGATAGCATCGCTGCTAATGACGTTCTTCATTAGTCAACCCATTTAATTTTAGAAATATGAAACGTTGTTTAGTTTTCTCTATTGAATAGAAAAAGCCACGGTTTCCCGATTGAGACTTCGAGTGACCTATGCTTTCATTTGGGGGCATCTGTATTTGATAATTTCCAATCGCTTGATAGCGAAACGCATTAGTGGTCAAACTCTCTTAGAAACCTGATCGTGGAATCAAATCATTGCGTCATCAGATTGGCCTACGTATTAAATGATCTTTAATCAGGTTGCAACCAACCTTTGCAATGTGGAGTACCACTTTTCACCACTTTTTCTTTTTTAGGAAATTCTTTGTTATCGATAGTATTTGAAAAATTCGCGTGACCTCGTACGTGACTCGTTATAAAAGTTTATTTTATTTGATAACATTTTACACGATTTTCTTCCATCGTGCACTGTTGTAGTACAAACATTTCGACTTCTATAACATCTATGTTTTACGTTCAAAAGAAAGAAAAGCAGGGGTGGCGCCAGAAATCTTCCGACAGAGCGGCTGGAGCTTCCGACATGGGGGCTAAAAATGCTGTTTTCGTAGGTTATTTTGCCAAATTTCCTCCGACAAGAATCCAAAATGTCCTCCGACGGGGGGCTAGATGCTTCCAACGGGGGGATGTAGCCTCCCCTGGTGCCACCACCGAAGAAAAGTACGTCGAGTAAACTTTTGCTAAATACTTTCGTGTGACACTGGTCACAGAAAATGGTCAGATTAAATCCGAAAGAGAAAAAATTAGGACAAATGAAGAGCTCTAATTTGAGAAAATTCAAGGACCTCCACATAAGATTTTTCCACCAATTTTTGTCACAGGATCGAGGATTTATGATTCCTTTATGATAGATGAGGATTCTTTGTAAATTAATATAAAATGAACTTCAAACTTGCAGTTTTTCAGCATTTTTGCAAACCTTTTCAGTTTCAGCACCAATCCATAGATCACTCATATAATTACAAGAACTCTTTCATATTCGTCAGGACCCTCGTGTATCTGCAATTTGAAAAAAATATCCCCTTACTATCGAGTGATGACCCCCGTCCAATTTTGACTGGGTACGCTTCGGCCAAGGTATCTCCTGTATTTTTCGGTTGTTTACATGATGCAGCTTTAGACTGTCTCAATACGCTTTGCGATGCGCCGTCATAGAAGTAATAGCCGGCTGTGCTATATAAAGGTGTTGTGGCGCAGTGGTGTAATCCTCTGACTTTGCAGCCAGAACAGTCAGGCGGACAGGGTTCAATACCCTGTAGGACCCCACCACTTGAGCATCATGACAAGGGGTCGCGGACTCGATTAGGTCTGCTCTATTTCTGCGATCCCAGCGCTTGGCGCTGAAAAATGCAAATTCACCTTCACCTTCACCATATACACCGCAGTTGGAGCCCTGAGCCTCTCGTAAGATCTTGGTCCTTCTTTAAAAACCCCGCCCGATTCATATATTAATGACTGAATTTTTCATATTTCAGGCTCAACTCGAGATATTGGCGTATCATTTACGAAGCTTGTGATGCGACATAAAAGTATTGAGAATAAGCTGAGAACCTATATTGGGTAAGGCATCATTTTGCTAGAATTCCAATGCATTTTGCAACCCTATCATGGTTAAAAAGATAAAATTTACTTGATTTAGACATTGCTGGGGAGCAAAAAATACTGTTTTTGAAGCAACCATTTATTTTGCATTTCCTCAACCATAAATCAGCAACCATTCGTCAGATTGAGTCAAACAAGGTTTCAAACTCTAAGTTTAAGCCTATCCAATGCAACTGTGTTATAAACGAAGTTCAACTCCTCCACAGCAGCCATACAGACGGGGCACGATTTTTTGGACACTCTGTCGATTCTTCGCACAGCTGGCGATAAATGATTTTAAGTGCCCGCAGGCTTGTTAGCTTGCGTTTGGGCCAGCATGGCTTCCAAATCTGTAAAATGGTTGATGGAAAATTCTATGGCCTATTTCTCTGAACTAGATGGCTTAAAGAATACTTTTGCCATTTCGCTATAATTCTACCGTTGGACTTTCCTGAAATCATGAATATTTCCAGAATTAAAGTGCTTTTCTTCTTTTTCAAGAATTCAAGAACAATTTTCAAAAACATTTAAAAGCGTCGTAATATTTAAAGTGCTTGACACAGCATTGAATAATTTCCAGGAAAACCATAGTATCTGGATGTCTACAATATGGTATCAGCAAAAGTCTGTCAGTCATCTGGTTTACGATTTAGAAATTTGATGACGTCACATCCTCAAATGAGTTGAAATCTATAATATGCCGTAATCTAAAAAAATAGTCATAATTTCTGAAAAGTGCCTAAAAAGATAGTCCTGATTTCTGAAAGTGCAACGGTAGAATTATAGACAAGCAGCTAAATTTTCTTTCAAGCCATTCAGTCAGAAGAAATAGGTCATAGAATTTTACACCCATCTTTTTACGCCGACTTAAAGATTTGAGACTTATGCTGTTTAGGCCTAATCTATCCGAAGCATAATTTCAGCGAGCACTTTCCTCTATCCTAGCAACTTTATTGCTTGATTAAATCCAGACATATCGTCCTAATCTTTCGTATGAATTATTCACAGTATTCAACAAGGATTTGTTCTTGATAAAGGGTTTAAAACCCCTTGCTTGTTGAATCATGATCGCAAGATCGCCCTACTGGATTATTAAAACGGATCAGCTGCTCTCTTTCGTTGTTTTGGTTTTAAAGATCAAAGCGACCACGTTATTTTAATTATTACTCGCATTCGTTGGTAGGGTTTATTTGCAAATTGTCATTTTCCCCTGCTCGTGTATTTACGGGGGTTGTTCTGTCGAAGGTTGGGGTAAGGGGGTGTTTTGCTCCCATAAAATGTCACTTGTATTTCCAGGAGTAAAACTAGGAGTTATGCCATCAGTATGCTTTGACATAGTAATCTGGGGGGGGGGGTGGTCAAAAGCGTATAATGATGTAAAGAATTTACTTGGTGGTTGGTTTTAAGTCTTCAAATTCCTCTCGATCCTGCGTTATAGACGATTTCACTAAAGATGGCGACGAGGAACTTTTCGCCAAGATGCAGTGTGTATTGTCTATAAATAGAATGAAGAAAATACTCGAGAAGAGCGTTGTTTCTGGCTAAAAATAAGATATTTCAAAATTCTCTGCTCTTTGCAAATGGAAGCTTTTAACCTTGCACAAATCATTAGGATTCTACCGGGTGACCCAGAAAAAAGTGACCCAACGCAATCTGTTATAGAAAAAAAAGTAAGTGACAGATTGAAATATTTCAAACGTTGTTTTGTCGCTAAAAGGCCAGCCTACATTATGAGTATTTTTCGCAAATTTTTTGGGCACGGGAAGGTTTCCGAATGAAGGATTTGGAGGAAAAGGGCAGGCTTGAAATTCTCAAAAAGTCGTCAAAAACAGGGGATCGATTTGAAGCCATTTCAGATCTTCAAAAAAACGAGTAGCGTGTTTCATTCTGCCTGAGAATATTTTCAAGTACCTAGGGACTATAAACTTGCTCTGAAGACTTCCGACTGTGTTACCTATTCCCAGTTTGAAATGAAACACGCTCTTCGTTGTTTTGAAGATTTGAAATGGCTGTAAATCGATGCCCTGTTTTTGACGACTTTTTTAGGATTTCAGGCATGCTCTTTTCCTCAAAATCCTTAATTTTGGAAATTTACCGTGCCGAAAAAGTTGCGAAAAATACTCATGGCATAGGCTAGACTTTTAGCGACAGAACAACGTTTGAAGCATCTCAATCGGCCACTCAGTTAATTTTCTGTAACAGATTGCGTTGGGTCACTTTTTTCTGGGTCACCCGGTATACGGATGCGATTAAAGAACGCGATGCATCTTTGTAGAAAGTTCCTTGCCGCCACCTTTGGCGTAATCATCTATTAAACGAAATTATATACAATCAGTTGGATCTATTATAAAGCAGCCATTCACATCGATTTGCCCTTTCATTTGATAAAAGATACATTCATGCTTCTACCCCCGCTACCGTAGAGTGCAGGAGTAGCCCCCGTGTTTTATCTGGTTGCTTCATAGTTTTATCTTTGATCAAATACATTATTTATTACACAGACCAAACCAAAATTGTTGATATATTCGTAAAGGCACGTTGAATAAAAACCACATCAAAGAACTTTCGAGACGAAACATGGAGTTAAACTTTCCGAAATTTCAGCTGCTCGTTATCGTACTCCGTAGCAGCCTATCTGATCATTATTTTGTACCGTAATTGTCAAAATAGAGCCTTGAGGATTGCTTGTTAACCCTTAATTGAAGGTCCGTTACAGGCAACTGGAGGAATAAAGCAAGACGATTTAGTAGTAGTGAAAAATAACTTATATGTCATTTTAACACAAGGCAAGATTAGGTCAAGACTGCTAAATCTGGCTTTGTACCGCAGGCAGCATAATGTGTATCTAATTTTGTCCCAAAAAGATCTAACATGCTCGGAACATCAGGCATGGCTTTTCAAACGAATAAAAAACCATGGCTTGCAGAGTTGATATAAAGAGTTTAAGCCCATCCAAACATGAGGATGAAATCTCTCCCACTTTTGAAGCTTTTGCGTGCCAATGCACTGTAATGGATCCCTTTAACCCAAGTTGTAATCATATTATCTTGCAAGATAAAAGTATGCCTCCAAGCTTGACTCGCCAGGAAGATTTACAAAGACAGGGAAGAGAAGGATGAAAGGTTATTTTGGAAATACTGACCTAAAAAGTAGATAAGCTAGATCCGCGTATGCGTCGGATTTCGCAAAGTGACTACACATAGAAACTACTATAAAATCAATTATGAAAATAAGCGTTTTGAAGTTAGTTTAGAAATAACAGGGGCTTAAGCAAAATAAATAAATTTATGAAGCAAGGACAGACAAAGACAAATTAGTAGGGTGCTGCAGAGGAGCGTGGACCAACGGTTGCATCCGTATTTGTCAAGTTTTGAATATATTTGAAAATCTTGATCGAAGCATTTACCAACTTAATTTGTTGAATGACTACGAAATACAAGCTCCAAAACAGGGGGAATTTTTCACTAGCTGAGTAGAGGTGTAAATATGTTCTTTCTTTTTAGGGTCTTAACTGACAGTTTTATTGGACCATTACAAGAGAAACTCGAAGAATGGAAGAAAACAGCAAGTCAGTTAGAGAAAGATCACTCGAAAGGTAAATATTTTCACAATCAAAGCAATTTCTTTGTCCAAAAATGGGCTACTGTTACAAAAGTTGAAATTGTGCTGATTTTGCACTTGCTGAAATGGAGCCAGTTTTGTTTGAATCGGTTACAAGTAGCTCGCAGGATATTGTCAGACGACATTTGAAAGAAGAGAACTGAGAAGAAGCGTGTCCTCTGAATGGCATAACGACATTTTGATGTAATCTTTCCAAAGATCTCCAAAAGTTTCTCTTTAAATGGGCACCAAACTTTTCGCGGAACTTTTTTGGTCATTGTTTTTATAGTTTCTGCCTTTTTTCCGACAAATTACGGAATAACCAACAGGCCTCATTAAAAAGATACTGTGCTTATAGCAAATAGTTTGGAGAGCGTCCCTGCAGTCAAAACACTCTCAGTATAGTACCGATGCATGCAACTATTGTATAATGATATTATATGCTTGGGACTCCTGCGCTCACACGCATTACTGATGCCTGATAACAACCTGAAGAACGTAAAATTTTACTGTTTTGATGAAAAACGACAGCAGAAAGTGTAGTTTTTTCCCATGTATTGTTGTTTTGTTTTTCCTTGAATATTCATATGCATGTTGTCTTAGTTTTTTGTGATGCCACGGAATAGTCATGGTATTTTGCACCTAGTGGCATCATCCTTGTATTGTAGTTAAGTATTTTCTAAGTAGTGTAATTAGTAAATTTGTATTATAAGTTTTTAATGGAATGTAAAAAAAAACAACAACAGCAATAAGTAACTATTAGTTAGAACTATGACTTTGGAGCTTGAGTAGATGGAGTGCGTTGAGATAGGATAACGTTTGACAAATTTCCTCTTTCAGATTTTAAGAGATCTAAAAGTGAAACAAAGAAGTGCTTGGCTGAAGTCGTGAAATTAAGAAAGAAGGTCGTCAAAAAAGGTGATTATCATTTTTGAATCTGTTATTTAAAGGGGCTCCGTCGCCAAAATGTAAACAAAACGATGATTTTTGCAGTTTTTTGAAAGGCGATATCACACAGGATTTTCATATTTTTTTCAAAATGAAAGTTGCTGTTTGGACATTAATCATTGTACTTCACTAAGGAACAAACCAAACATTCATATCGTCTACGATTGCTCGGATACAAGTGGATTTTAACGGTCACTTTTTGGTGGCTTGGTTGAAGCCACCAAACAAACTGCAGAAAACAAGGGATGAACAATGGATAACTGATGACATATGCGATTTTACGGATTTGTTTAATGTTTGGCGACGGAGCCCCTTTAATGGTCATAATCTTTTTTGTCCATTTGATCGCCAATGTGGTCTTTTTATTAGAGTCAGTAATTGAGAAAATGTCTGCTGATTAACAAGCAGATTTTTCCCTTCCTAAAATCAGTACAGTTGCATTGGCAGACTGCATATGAAAAACTTTGGGTAGGCCTACAAAATGGATCAAGTTATCTTGGACAAGCTACGTCTGCTGCAAATACAACTTTGAATTATGAAGAATATTTGTATCAACTACATTTCAAAGTACTGCAGAAAATCTTCACAGTCCCTGAAGTGTAAATTTAGAATGAAGGAAGCGAAACCAATCTATTCAGAGTAGCATGGGATGCTTCGTTCATAGCTGGATAAAATGACGCCAAATTGTAATGCAGAATCAAATATTTTTTCGCTTATTTCTTCGCAAATATTTTGTGGTTGCTATTACGGTTTTGTTTGTTAATCTCTATAATTTGCATGATATGCTCCACTTCAAAATAGACAAATTCTAAGGATGTATTTCCTGCTCTGTATCAGGGTGGGAGTTTATCTGAGAAGACTAAAAACTGATTTCATTCAAATGGTGAATTGTTGTGGCGCTAAAGTTAATTTTTTATTTCTAATGATAGACTTAGACCTTCTTTTACATTGTTATTTTCAGGTCTATATTTGCTCAATTTCCTTTACTACCTGTAATACAATTTAATGATTAGATTCTTGAAACCGTCTCAATGTTTCTTAGCAGTATGAATTGATATGCTTATCCGGATTAGTGGTGGACTAATGAATTTATGATATTCGCCTGGAGAGAAGTTTGTGATTTTAGAGTGCCCAAGGCAAAAATTAAGCTGGGCTTGGCTTTTTAAGGGGCTTTCTGTTATGGGTTTTATGAAGGTTGAGAGGTATTTTACATTACTTGCACACCTAAATCGTGGGGTTACAGATATAAAGAAGTTCTAGAAATAAAGGAATCGAAGATTTACCGCCTTTTTGTTGTTCTATTGACACAAATCTGTTGTCGTAGGAGGCAGGGTTATTATTGTTTGGAAAACTACACATTTTTTGAAGCAACATCGGGCTTCTGGGTACGCTACATATCATAAAACCCCATGAAGACAGATAGTTTTCTGAGCTATTGTATAATAACTTCAAGCCTGCATCTTTAAAGCAGACGAAGTCTTCCTTGAAAATTTATTTTACCAGCCAATTTTAACAAGCTTGCCACCCTTTCATGTTTTGCTGTCATGCCATGCCATACAACTCCATCCTCTTAAGCCATGGCAGAAACTGCTTCATTTAGAGCTGTGTTGATCAGGTAAAGATCGATTCCCTCGCGCAACCGGAAAACTGTTGTGCAATATTTCAAGTAGAAACACAAGAAGCAACGAAGATAAAAATCTTGAAAAGGGCTCAGAAAATTTGCAACATTCGACAAAAATTTCAAACAACCCTTGGTTTTTCTCAATCCCTCACAAAATTGGCAACATTCGACAAAAATTTCAAACAACCCTTGGTTTTTCTCAATCCCTCACAAAATTTGCAACATTCGACAAAAATTTCAAACAACCCTTGGTTTTTCTCAATCCCTCACAAAATTGGCAACATTCGACAAAAATTTCAAACAACCCTTGGTTTTTCTCAAGCCCTCACAATATGTAGGAAACATTTTTTCGTTGTAGTATAGTCTTGGCAGGGAACCGTAGTTTCACCGAAAATCAAAGAACAAGGACTGTGACAATTATCATTTATTCATATGTCAGTCTTTCCATTCATATTCAGATTGTCAAATCCAAAAAAGCGACAAATTCAAGTTAGCGTGTTTTTTAGTTTGTCAACCTGAATATGATTTAGAAAAACTGAATTATGAATAAATGATAATCGTCGCAATCCTTGTTCTTCGATTTTTGGTGAAACATTTTTTCCATTTTAAATGATTTAGTGCTTTGGTTTATCTGAATGACATGCTGTTTAGATGATTCCTCCACAGGTCGACATGAATATTCAGGACAGTACAAAGAGGCCTGGAAGGTAAGCTGAACTGTTTTATTGTTAATTACAAAAATTTTTTGCAACGCTGCGCTTGTTGGTGTCCTTATTTGCGACGCCTGTTAGGATCCAGGTTGTGAGCTTTCGTTACAACATTGAAAAAATTATTCATAATTGCAATGTGTCTGTTGCCAGACTGAAGATGAATTTGCCTGACGAATAAGATCTTGAATTTTTATCAAATGATATTGAACAGGGCTTAAAAAGCAACAAAACTGTCTCGCATCCAAATATAAACTTATATGCATTAGGGGCCTTGTATGGTTGGCAAGTCTGTTTTTCATAGGATCAGCAAGCCCATTTAAGAACGTGTACTGCTTCCTAAGAGCTCGTGAGACAGTGGAAAGTCGTGAACTCATCTCAGGCGGACTCATTTCACAAAAGGGAGAAAATAGGAGTTGCTGTAAAAAACAGTTCATTCTGCTGCCATGGCATTAGATTTTGCAGCCAGAGCAGTTAGGCAAACGGGGTGCAAGCCCAATAATTTGGGCCCCACCACTTGAGCATCATGACAAGCGATCGCAGCTTGAATATCCTCGTCTGATACTGGTCGCAGCTAGTCTTTAGATCACATCTGAAAGAGAAGCGGCCAGAATATCTTTTAAATGTACCTTTCAAATGTAGCTTTGTGTGTAAACTACCGAAAGGGCCTATATTTTTTCACACGAGTTTAAAGGCTCTTAAGACTTTATAGAACTTGGCGTCAGCAAATATTTTGGTCTACTCACAAAGCAAAGCTGCCTGGTGGCCCAGCGCCTAGCCTGAATTGTCTTTTAAAACCCACAGTCTGAATTCAATTCCTTGAATCTCCTTACAGACATACTTTCTTAAATTTAAGCCACTTTTGGTCTCAAGATGTCCTCATAAAATGCTAGCTGATTCATAATGGCTGTTAAAATCATTAACCTTTAACTTAGCCAGCCGTTAATTTTATCAACTGTCAGGAAAGATTTGATTCTTCGATACAAGATTTAAACTTCGATTTATAACGTTATGCTATCTCTGAGGCGCTGATATGTAGACTTATGCCCTGGAGTCCATTGTTTCCATATGCTCTTTGACTAGATGATGTTGCATCGGTCAGCCTGTTGAACAAGGTTTACCACAGGGATACAAGGACTAAGGTAATCAGTCTAGCTGATATGCGCTTTGTATCTGCAGCGTATACCTTTGTTCGGATATTTAGCTATTTAAGTGCAAGCCCTTTTATAGGTTCTTCGTCACCCTGTGTTTCTTCTTCATCTCAACTTCATTTCGCTCCAACTGATTTTCGCGAAGAGAACTTTCCCTGCATACTGCACAAGTCAGTCAGTTTAGTAAAGAGGACCACAGGGGAGCAAGAACATCATGTAGTTGGCTTTTGACAAGTCAAGTATAACGGGTTGTAAGCATTTGTATAACAGGTTGATCTTTGACAAGTCAAGTATAACAGGTTGTAAGCATTCGCAATGCCACTCCAAATTATTTTCAACTGTTTCTAAGAACACACAGATTTCAAGTGAAAAATACTGTGCGTTAATTCATGTTCCATCCCTAAATCAGCTTGAAATGGATTTTGTAAATCTGAAATTACCTTTGCCAAAGCTAGATTAAAAACACCAGAAGTATAGCTTTCAAAGTAAAAACATGTAAGTTAAATGTAATAATCGGGAAAAGGAACGATTTTGAGCTACGCATGGAAATTCATCCAGTTCGAGATTTTTAAATGATATCCCATGCCCCCGTTTATATTTTGATTACAGATCCTCAAAAGGTTCATTTGTCAGCCTACTGAATAGCTTAATAGTAATCCTCTATCGTGTGAACGAGGGCTAAATTTCTATATCATTAAAACAGCTCATCATTGAAACAGCTCATTGTAAATTATGTATATTGTAAATAATAGGCCTTAATTAGCTGTAATTTAGCTATTCATTATTTTAGCCTACTTTAAATAGATGTTTGATAATAATAATAAATGATAATAATTGTCCCTGGAACAACAGGTCACAGGGAAACTTGTAGTCGGGAAACATCTGTGTCCTGAGATGATTTGGAATTTTCTGAAACGAAACTTTGTAGAATTAGAAATATTATTACACTTGCTGTGGTATTAGTTATTTAACAATTTAGAATTTGTAATGGAAGGATTACAGCTCGGAATTAGATGGTATGGCATATCCTGGAATCCTGCAGCTTTCCTTCTCAAATACTGTCGTTTGGCTAAGAAGATGAGGAGTTGGTAATCCGTATTTAGAGATTTCCTGCTTGCTCTTGAATTCAGAACATTTGTGATGAAGGAATAGCATTTGTTCGACACAAGTCAATTTAGAAAACCTAATTTCTTATCAAGTGCTTAATTTTAAGCTTTGTTCTTTCGAATCTCATCCAGAGATTTTGTTCTGCTAAATCTAAAATGAAATTTCCAACAGATTTTGACTGATATTAAGTGCTATTTGCTTTGCTTTAGAATTATAATTCTGTAGAATTGGAATGTATTCAGTAGTGAAAGAAGCCCCAACGCCACTTAATAGAACCTTTAGTACCGGGTGCGCCAAAATAAACTATGCACGTTTGGCAGGCCACAATAAATCGTACACTGGACCGATTTTAAGATTCATGACTTAATCTTTAGCTGAAAGCCTGAATTAGATTCTAGGACTTTTTGCAAATTTTTCCGTTTTCAGTTTTTAGAGCTTGAAGCGAGTTTCTTAAAATTTTCGTTTTCGAAAACACTGAAAACGATCAAGAATCGTCGATCAAATTTTAAAAGACTCGACATGAATGAACAAAGAGAAAACGTTTTCAGGGTGATTTGGGGATTTAGTACGAACTCTCGTACAGCAGATTACAATTAATCGATTTCTAAATCCCAAATCACCACGAACGAGTTTTCTCTTTGTCCATTCATGTGGATTCTTTACAAAATTTGATCGACGCTTTTTAATCGTTTTCAGTGTTTTTGAAAACGAGCATTTTAAAAAATTCGCGTCTAGCTCTAAAAACTGAAAACAAAAATATTTGCAAAAAGTCCTAGAATCTAATTCAGGCTTTCAGCTAAAGATTAAGTCATGAATCTTAGAATCGGAAGCGATCCAGTGTACGATTTATTGTGGCCTGCCAAACGTGCATAGTTTATTTTGGCGCACCCGGTAGAACAGCTAAAATGCTTAGTGTATAGGCAATACAGGTGCTATTCCGTTTCTACAAGCGTTATGAGAACAAATAAAACCCCATGTCTCGAGTTGATCTTTATTAGCATATCAGAATGAACAATGATGATAAATCTATTCATCCTAGGTTGCGAACATCAACATTGCCGCTATGGAGGATCAAGAAAGACTGTACCTGCGCAAGCTGATGGTGGAGGAGCGATCACGTGCCATATTCTTCTTTAATTGTTATCGGCCTGTTGTTGAACAAGAATTAGTTTTAATGGGGGAGATCGAGAATTTGCAGACCATCTTAGAAGACACTGTCAAACAATGTGTGAGTCCATCAAACTTACCTCTGATTGCGGAGGATTCAATCAGCAATTACAAGGCGCAAGAAAGAGCTGCGTTACCGAAAACAGAAAAATCGGTAAGGATCTTTTAATTTATTCTTGTTTGTCTTCCAAATTCAGAATATTTGTCTATTCGTAATGCCAATACCGAAATGCCAATACCACTTTCCTGCTGTTACCGAAATGCTATTTCAGCATGTCTCAATGTTTCCCTTTATAGCAGGAATTAAGATCATTCACAATCAGCCAAAGAGTTGCAAAGAGTGTCTACTCATGACCATACTAAATCAAAAGAACTTTAAGGCAGCAAGACAGATTTTCAAATGCGTTCAGGGAACTGCTATACCAAATGTTGCGTCATATATCGAGAAAGTGGATGACACAAGAGGAAATTCATCGACCCTACGCCCTCCAAAAATCAGAACGGAGGCTGCAAGGAAGTCATTTAGATTTCAAGATCCTTCTTGCTACAACGAAGTCCCACTTGACATTCGAAACTTAAACTCAATAGTTCTGTTTAAGCATCACTTAATAGGAACATTTCTTAAACCACTAGGCCATATCAGAGACCATTTTCAACGATTTTAACTCTTTGCTTTAACCTTCAAGATTTAAGATTAGATGATTAATAGTGTAACTTAAATACTTTCACTTTTAACGATGTAAATACTTTTGTTTGTAACAGGACCCTTATTGATAACAGTGCCTTTGGCACTGAAAAGGTTTTAACCTGTATAAATATTTCTATTATTATTATTGTTATTTAGGCTCTCTAAAAAGAGATCTCTAAAATGGAGAAAGTTTTGTGTCTTTTAAATGCAACTCATTCAGAATCGTAGCCGCAAATGCTGAAGTGGTTTTTGTGCATATGATAAACGAATTCTCAGGTCTTGAAAAAGTTCGTCTTCAGGATTTGTCGAATAATTCAAGAGGGGGCCCGCTGAAGTAAATCTAAAGAATCAAGAAACATTGCTTCACCCTAAAAGAATTATCCAGTAATGTTCAGAGTGCAAATACCTCATTTACTTTGTTTGCTTTATTTGCAATTGTTGCACGGCACATTTCTCGATTGTTGTTTAGTCTACGTTATCGCATGTAATTTAAAATAGGGCTCAAATCTTTAAAAAGGTCGATGTAAACTTCTATTTCAGTTTTCTTTGAAATAAATGGCTTGGAAGGAACTTGGGGTATTTTGCTGTAAATCTGCCATGGAAATTTATTAATATTTTGATTAGTTTAAAAATGGCGGCATGTATTAGATTTGAGGCCAGACGTCATCAAATTTCTAATCCTAAACCAGAAAAGCTACAGATTTCTGTTTCCCACCTCATTGTAGACCTTCATAAACTGTGGTTGTCTTGAAAGTTACATAATTTTTTCTCCATTGGTTTAGGATTTACGATGATTTTAATTTTTCTAGAATTTTCCATGAATTTTTTCAAAAATAATCAACTTGCCGTCATTTTGAAAGAAATGAAGATATCAAATAATTTCCATGGCAGATTTACAGCAAAGTACTATAAGTTCGTTTCAAGCCATTCAATTCAACGAAAAATTTCATGGAATTTTACACTCACCTTTTTAAAGATTTGAAAGATTTGAGCCCTATGCCATGCAGTTTGCCTTTTTGTGAGTGAGTGAGTGAGTAATTGTATTTAACGTGCCTAGCCTGCGAAAGTCTCGAGATGACTTGTTTCCAGCGGGGGACACGGGTTATACATAACCTTTCACTTTTTAGGCACATACACTTGCTATTCTCGCAAGGCATGGGTTTCTGCGCTTGGCGCAGGGGGGCCCATCAGGGCGACCCCGGTCCTTCCTCTCGATGTGACCACACCTCGTGATTCCTTTTGCCTTTGCCTGGAATTACAGAGAGTTAGCAGCCTCTCCTCACACTTTCGCAGCAAGTATGACCCTGGTGGGATTCGAACCCACGACCTTGCGGTTGTGAGTCCGGCGCCTTAACCACTGGGCCAACCTCGCACGCAATTGTAATTTTCAAAAGGTTGCAGTCTTAGACCAGCCATGTGGTGGCACTCAATTCAAGGTCAGCACCCCTGTAACCATCAACTAATTAACTCATGTGAAATTTTCTACATTTCAGAGCCCACCCCCAAGTCCCACACTGGAAAGTGCAAGAGAGCGTGCATTCACAAGTATCCCTAAAGGCAACCAAAATCTACATCGAAGTAACACAATTGCCGGACCACCGACCTCAGGATACAGCACTCTCAGAAAGAAAGGATCTGGGGGTCCTGCACCCAAACCCATTGGTATTCCGAATCCTGCAAAATCGCCCTCGCGAAGTATTAGCAGTACTGACGTCCCATATGATGATGCACGTGATTCGTTGAATTCCTCATCCGGGAATGTTTCAAATTTCTCCTCCATGTCGTCCCTGAGCACAGCTTCCGGCGATCAGTTGGCATCAGATGGGAATCAAGGGAATCAAGTAACACCGACGTTTGGAGATGATATGAGGGAACAAGTGGCTTATTATACACAGCATGATGCTAAAGCTATGATGTTAGGTGAGATATCGAATACATTACAACTTAAGAGTTACGAGCAACATCTATGCATGCAAACCTAGGACTACAGCCTATGGGTTAGAGGCGTTAGAAACTGTGAGTATTCTGGAGCAGAATGTCTGGCGAGATTTGCCATTGCATACAAAATGTTCCCGATCAAAAGAATATTTTGAAAGGAAAATTAAGGTTTGGAATACTGTAGATTGTGTAAAGATTTTCTTGTAAATTTAGGCTACATTTAGGTTACAATTTTTTGTATTAATAATGGTTGACATTAGCCTAGTGCTATACACTACGCCCACCTTAAAGAAAGTAATTATTATTATTATTATAAATACCCCTTATAAATATCCCTGACTGAGGCTGTGAGGTGAGTGGCCGAGCGGCTTATGCAGTTTCCGTCAGGTGAGTGAAGTTGAGCTCGGTCGAGTGAGGTCAAACTCCGGATTGGTGACCTCTCGGAGGCCTGACCTCGCAACTCACTTCGCCGTTCTTCGGGAGGGACATTAAACTAGGGGTCCCATGCCTGGATGCGGCATGCATAGTGGGCCTAAATTAGCTTAAGTAGCTAGTAATACTTCCAGCCCACTCAAAATATATTACTGAAAAAAGGCCCTTATGGAATTATGGAAACAGAGCAAAATTTATCCGTCTTTGCATTGCGTTCTCATTTTTCTGCTGTGAAAATCGAGCTTTTCGAAAGCGCTGATGTAAACCGATAAACTTTAAAACGATCCATTTCAGTGTGAACCCCAAAAACCGAAACATTTTGAAAATGCTTCACATTTCTTTGTATAGGATGTTGATTACAATAGAATTTAAAGTCATGATTTGCGTCTTTTTGACAGTCACTAGCAATAGGTTTTGTTCTGAAAAGGGGATAAACAATTTCGTTTGCTTGAGCAGTGTTAACGCCTCTCGTATTCATAGCGTATTTATTTGAAAACTGAGCAATGTGAGCTGGCAGTGTTTTCATCAACAAAAACAAATAGAAATGAAAATGGAGCAATGTGAACATAGCCTGAGTTCTTCTTTGAATATACCGGGTACTTTTAACTCGTCATAAAACTCAAACCTGTTAGATCCTGCAAGAGAAACAATTTATTAATCTGAAACCTGAAAGGAAAGGAGATAAGTTAATAGCTGCAATAAAGAGCAACGTGGAATAATCAAAAACGCGTTTTGTCGCACACATTTCATTTCGGTTCATACGAAGTACAAATTAAAGGGGCTCCGTCGCCAAACAATAAACAAATCCATAAACTCGTTCGTGTCCGCCAATTAACCGTTGTTCATCCATTGTTTCCCGTTGTTTGTTTGGTGGCTTCACCCAAACCGCCAAAAAGTGACCGTTAAAAATCTACTTATATCCGAGCAATCGTAGAAGATATGAATGTTTGGTTTGTTCCTTAGTGAAGTACAATGATTAATGTCCAAACAGCAACTTTCATTTTGAAAAAAATATGAAAACCCCATGTGATATCACCTTTCAAAAAACTGCAAAAATCATCGTTTTGTTTACATTCTGGCGACGGAGCCTCTTTAACGATACAAACAAGCCAATTTGACACCAAAAGAACAAAAGAAAATTAATCTCTTTCTTTATTAATCTTATAGGATCGAATGGTATGCAGAACATGACCACACCTACACAAGCGACCAGAACCTCGTGGTCCAGTTTAGAAACATCGGACTCATCAGGAATCGGGTCACACATTTCACTCAATTCGCAGGGTCGTCAACAACACGGCTACGACAAAAGCAATGGCTACCACAGTGACGGGCAGTATGAAAATGAAGGATATCCAGAATACGACTTTGAGGAAGATATGAACGCTCAGATGGCCAACCTCAATTCAGGCACCGTCCAAATACCTCATCCCGTACCACAACAGCAACCACAGCAACAACCGCAACAACCGTTTCGACGAAATACAGATGTTACATCGAGTCTTCGTGGCACACGTGCGTCTGGTGCTCCGTTTAGACGATCAAACAGTCTCACTGAAGGAGAAGGCCTCGCTCCCACTAATGATTACCGAATGACCATGCCCAGGCGCCCATCGAATACTGTGTATGCGAAGCATCCTCCTAGTGGTGCCAAACCAACAGCTTTCCAGATATTTGCAGGAGCACAGACGCCTGCTCAGCTGAGGTCACGGTTAAGCCCAACAGGTTCGCCAGTGAAAGCTGTCCACCCACCAGCACCAACAAGGAAGGTATCCTCCCCACCGAATCTCATGAGCAGTGGAAAACCACCACTCTTTCCACCTGGAGTGTACCCATCAGGCTCTGTTACGACTGCTGGGAATAATGTGAATTATTCGAGCAATAACTCAAGCGGGGTTTACGCTACTGTTAGTACTAGTGGCGTAAACAATGCATCTAATGCAGCTGTAAGTGATTATGCAACGAGAAACGTTGCGATGCAGAATTACCAAGCAGCAAATAGCAGCTATGCAGATATCAACAAAAGGAGGAGTCAGGGCAGCGATGATTACGCCACAAGAAATGCTGCCATGCAAAACTACCCGCCTTCAAGCCCTGAGTATGCTGTACCAATTATTCAACCGCAGTCTAAATCGCCTGACCTTTTCCCACCACCTCCGGCATCTTTAGATATACAGCAACAACAACCATATCAAGGAAATCTTCAACAGCAGCAACAACCTGTGTCGCATTACCAGGCAACAAGTCAGTACCAGCAACAAGCAGTAGGCCAGGCTGTTCAGCCAACCAGTGAGCAGTACAAAGGCCAATACGCTCAGAGTCAGTATACACATGGCCACTATGCACAGGGTCAGTATGCGCAAAGCCAAGCGTTGCCAAGTCAGTATATGGGACAGCAACAGCAGCAACATTATCAAAGACAACAGCAACAACAAAATCATCAAGTTCAACAACAACAACAACAACAACAAAATCAGCATGCCATTCAACAACAGCAGCAACCTTATCAGCCACAGCAAGAATACTCTCCTTCGAAACAATACCAGCAATCGCAGTATGGCTACCCACAACAATACCCCTGCGCAGGACAAATGCAAGGTCGGCGAAACAGCCATTCTGCGGATGATGATATGCCGAGGGCGAACCCTGGCTCCTTCTTGGATGAGTTGCAGCAGAAAAGGACGTTGGTTAGGAGCAGAACAATGTCAACAAGCTCGAACCGATCAAGTTCATTTGGAAATTAGAATTAGCAGGTGAATTTGCTTGACAATATTATTGAATTATTTCTGTGCTCTCGTACGTTTAACGAGTACGGTTTTATCAACTAAGTAATGTAGAGTTAACGTAGATTCGTAAGTTAGGATGCCAACAGGCTATATATATATATATCGGGTCACCCAATAAAAATGAAACTTTTTCAAAGGTCATCACAATTTGATAATGTCACCGATCTTTGAGTTTCCTTTGTGTGTCTTTGTAGAAGAATAAAATAGAAGGATAGAGAAGAATAGAACAAAAAGTAGAACAAAAGAATGGGATAACAATCATGCAGTGGATCAAAGATCAAACAACTCTACTGCATAATTGTTATTCTATTCTTTTGTTGGAGAGACAGCGAAATTGCCGTGTCAATAAACGTGTTTTGAGCAATAGTACCTTGCAACGTATTGAATTTTTATCCAAAGACACATTTCTTGTGATTTCGCATAAAGTTTCGAGTTTTACATTATATAAGAGCTTTCTCCAAGTCAAAAACTAATCAAAGTGTTACTGGGAGATTTAATTTTGTAATCATTTTTTGTGATTTGTTAGTATGCTGCAAAACCAGGTCGCTTTAAAAGGCCAGATTACCGCAAATTCATAGCCAGGTCAAGATTTCACAATCTGTCCAAGATTGGTTTAGTCTTTGATGCAAATGCATATGAGAAATTTTCATAATCTGTGATAAAATCAAATTGTGATGATTTTGCAAAAGTTTCACTTTATTTGAGGTCACCCGATAGCACGTAAGTGAAAGATTGCAATCTATGTACGTATCATTTCCGTAGATCGTATATTAGTCCTGCACAAATTAATGATTATCTCGAATTCACATGAAACAGAAATATTTGGGTCTAGCTGGGAGGTAACAATTTGAGCAAGTTCATACTAAACTTGAAAGTATGGATCTAGTTTTCAAACCTTGTCGAATTAGTTTTGCTACAAGATTCTGGATGATAGAGATCCCATTCTATTTCCTGGGGTAAGGAAAGAATTTCTAAACAGGCCATGTCAACAGTTTTAGAAGATTATGGAAATTTTGTCAAAGTCCTTATAGCCAAATATCTCTGCACCTGTAGAATGAATCGCCTTCAGTAACCTTCTTTTACGTATGGTTAGTACTTGGATCATTTTCGTTATTTAACTCACTTTCAGTCAACCTTTGTTTACGAAAGAATATTCTTTGCAATAGACTTCTGCATGGTCATATTTTCAACCTCTCAATAACTTGTCTTACAGTAGAACGTTTCTTCTTTCGTTTAGTTTTCCACAAACCTATCTATCTTGTGTTTAGTAACCTTTTCTTCCGTTATCAAGATGACCCCTGAAACTTTGTACAGCACCAAAGTATGGCCCACAAGATAAGGATTTTGCTGAGACTCGTGCGCATAGCAGTGTACCAACTTTTAGGGAGTGTGGTATTTTTGTTTTTTTAATTTCCTGAATTTTTCCCATTATTTCCTTTTGATATTTCTTTGTTCTAGGTAACAGTAACCATTATTCTCTACCTACTTGCCTGAAATCTTTCCCCTAATGTTATGAATTTTCCCAAATTTAGGTGTTTTTGAAGATTATTGGAGTGTAACTTCCCCTCACCCCCTACTAACTACGTCCCTGCTGAAACTGTTTCAGAACAAACCACTTTGATTTCTTGAATAGAAAACACACAAAAGATACTGAAAAGTGCTCTTTGCTAATCCCGTTGATAAGGTTAGGGATGCTGGCCGTTTCTTCCTTGCTATGGATTAGCTAATAAAATACAAATATATGGATTTGGTTTCAGAAACCGGCCTTTGGCATCAGATTTAGGCCCAGCCCGAGATAATTTAGGTTTACGCTTTAGCGCAGCCTTTACAGAGGAAATATGCAGGTTGTTTTTGAGGCGATGCTAAATCGATCTTTAGGTCTTCTTTAAGCTGTCACTTCCCGATAGATGAATTCTAATTCCACTAATATCTACCGGGTGTCCCAAAAAAAGTACTCCTGTTTCAAAAATCACCAAAAATTGATTATCAAACCTTTGATAAAATTTTCTTTTTGAATTGTTTTGTCAAAGACCCAATAATATTCATAGATGATAAAATGTTTGCTTTTGATGCAACAAGGTAGAACAATGACAACGTTGAAAAACCTGATTTCGAAATATAGTTTTTAAGCAAAATTGTCAATCTTGCCTATGAGTCAAAATTTTCAGATTTTTTATCATCATTGAGGTCTGCCATGATTTTGCGCATTTCTTTCTGTCATTTATTACCAAACTGAATGGTTTACATGCACAAAGAAATTGATCTGGCAATCTATCAGTGTTTTTTTGCAGTATGGTTCAAAACCAGGTAGCCCTACAAAGAGCTAAATTTGCTACTTTTTAAGCCAATTACAAGATCAGCTATATGTTGAAAAATAATTTGGTCCTTGATATACTTGACAAAAAAAGAAAATTGAAGATCGGCCGTGAAATCAATTTTTGGTGATTTTTCAAACGGGAGTACTTTTTTTTGGGACACCTGGTATCTTCTTTGCCGAATTTTTACTCTACTCTCGTAGTTCGTTTGTTATTTGTAATTTTTGTCGCCGAAACTTATGAAGTAGGCTCTTGTGTAAATTTTTCTTTTAAAACTAAGTTGCTTGTTATTGGTACGTTCTGAAGTAGCGATCCTGCTTTGTTCTAAAGTCCGTCTTAAATTAGGTGTCACCTGAGATTGGCGATAACGCAAAATTCCTTTGCAAAACTCTTCTGTTCTTGTTATTCGCGGGTATTTGCAGCAAATGTAATAACTTCATTCTTGCAAGCCCAATATTGTTTTGATTTTTATCTCATGTAATTTTTGCCGCAATGAATTTACGACAAAGCCAGTACAAGATTCTCGAAAGGTCTTAAATTTATAACGACTTAACAAATACGTACAACACGATTGTGTCCAGTTTAAAGAGAAGGTTGTTGATAAAATGAAAGGCTGTGGCCTGCAGAGGGCTCATTTTTGCCCATAACTGGCTGTTGTGAAATGTTTTTTTCCTGACCAAAACATTTTTCACTAAAATTGTCTTTATATAGTTTGCTTCCTTTTCACACGAAAAGACTAACACGTGTTTGCTTTTAATCTCCAAAATCGAAATATACTCAAAGTGCTCGTTTTCCGCCAAAAGAAGGCGGTATGCTTGCCTTTTCAACTAAGGTTGGCTGCCTTTCATGAGTAATATATAGCCAAAGCAATCTTGTCGCTACGAAAGAACGTCCCCTTATGCATATCAGCACTTGCACCAAGGTAACTTTAATGTATAATACGCGTAACTTGATATTTGTTTTCACTGATAAAAGGGCACGCCCTAATTTTGGTAGTTTTAACTGCAGTTTTCTTGAATTTTGTGTAGTAATAGCAGTGTCAGATAGCGTACATAGTTACATTATTATCAAAAATCGAGAAAAGCAGTATGAATTTGCTTCTTCCATTGTCGGTAAGTGTTCTCTGTGGGAATGCATTTGAATTGAAACCTGGCGTAAAATCGGCTCAAAATCGGCTAATTTCGTAAAGTCTTTCTGAGGAATTGAAGCTGTGGGGCTTCAGTTTTTCGCCTCGCCCCCAAAAATAAGTCGATATGAAACTTTGATTTTTCGTTAAAATCCGCTGATGTTGACATATATATTTTGATTTAAAAGCAAGGAGACTTTGCTCTTTCGGTAAAATAGGCTGATTTTAAAATCTCTATTTTCGGCATTATGATAAGGCTTTGAATTTAGGTAAAATAGGCCAATTTTGAAAATACCGATTTTTGGGCAAAAAGGAAAGGCTATAGCCTTCGCTTTTTTGCAAAAATAGGCCCATTTTGAAATTACTGATTTTTGGGCAAAAAGTAAGGCTATAGCCTTTGCTTTTTTGCAAAAATAGGCACATTCTGAAATTACTGATTTTTGGGCACAAAGTAAGGCTATAGCCTTTGCTTTCTCGCAAAAATAGGCCAATTTTGAAATTACTGATTTTTGGGCAAAAAGTAAGGCTGTAGCCTTTGCTTTTTGCAAAAATAGGCCCATTTTGAGATTACTGATTTTTGGGCAAAAAGTAAGGCTATAGCCTTTGCTTTTTTGCAAAAATAGGCCCATTTTGAAATTACTGATTTTTGGGCAAAAAGTAAGGCTATAGCCTTTGCTTTTTCGCAAAAATAGGCCCATTTTGAAATTACTGATTTTTGGGCAAAAAGTAAGGCTGTAGCCTTTGCTTTTTTGCAAAAATAGGCCCATTTTGAAATTACTGATTTTTGGGCAAAAAGTAAGGCTATAGCCTTTGCTTTTTTGCAAAAATAGGCCCATTTTGAAATTACTGATTTTTGGGCAAAAAGTAAGGCTATAGCCTTTGCTTTTTCGCAAAAATAGGCCCATTTTGAAATTACTGATTTTTGGGCAAGAAGTAAGGCCATAGCTTTTGCTTTTTCGCAAAAATAGGCCCATTTTGAAATTACTGATTTTTGGGCAAAAAGTAAGGCTATAGCCTTTGCTTTTTTGCAAAAATAGGCCCATTTTGAAAATACTGATTTTTGGGCAAAAAGTAAGGCTATAGCCTTTGCTTTTGTGCAAAAATAGGCCCATTTTGAAATTACTGATTTTTGGGCAAAAAGTAAGGCTATAGCCTTTGCTTTTTTGCAAAAATAGGCCCATTTTGAAATTACTGATTTTTGGGCAAAAAGTAAGGCTATAGCCTTTGCTTTTTTGCAAAAATAGGCCCATTTTGAAATTACTGATTTTTGGGCAAAAAGTAAGGCTATAGCCTTTGCTTCTTTGCAAAAATAGGCCCATTTTGAAATTACTGATTTTTGGGCAAAAAGTAAGGCTATAGCCTTTGCTTTTTTTGCAAAAATAGGCCCATTTTGAAATTACTGATTTTTGGGCAAAAAATAAGGCCATAGCCTTTGCTTTTTCGCAAAAATAGGCCCATTTTGAAAATACTGATTTTTGGGCAAAAAGTAAGGCTATAGCCTCTGCTTTTGTGCAAAAATAGGCCCACTTTGAAATTACTGATTTTTGGGCAAAAAGTAAGGCTATAGCCTTTGCTTTTTTGCAAAAATAGGCCCATTTTGAAATTACTGATTTTTGGGCAAAAAGTAAGGATATAGCCTTTGCTTTTTTGCAAAAATAGGCCCATTTTGAAATTACTTATTTTTGGGCAAAAAGTAAGGCTATAGCCTTTGCTTTTTTGCAAAAATAGGCCCATTTTGAAATTACTTATTTTTGGGCAAAAAGTAAGGCTATAGCCTTTGCTTTTTTGCAAAAATAGGCCCATTTTGAAATTAATGATTTTTGGGCAAAAAGTAAGGCTATAGCGTTTGCTTCTTTGCAAAAATAGGCCCATTTTGAAATTACTGATTTTTGAGCAAAAAGTAAGGCTGTAGCCTTTGCTTTTTCGCAAAAATAGGCCCATTTTGAGATTACTGATTTTTGGGCAAAAAGTAAGGCTATAGCCTTTGCTTTTTTGCAAAAATAGGCCCATTTTGAAATTACTGATTTTTGGGCAAAAAGTAAGGCAATAGCCTTTGCTTTTTCGCAAAAATAGGCCCATTTTGAAATTACTAATTTTTGGGCAAAAAGTAAGGCTATAGCCTTTGCTTTTTCGCAAAAATAGGCCCATTTTGAAAATTACTGATTTTTGGGCAAAAAGTAAGGCTATAGCCTTTGCTTTTTTGCAAAAATAGGCCCATTTTGAAATTACTGATTTTGGGCAAAAAGTAAGGCTATAGCCTTTGCTTTTTTGCAAAAATAGGCCCATTTTGAAATTACTGATTTTTGGGCAAAAAGTAAGGCTATAGCCTTTGCTTTTTCGCAAAAATAGGCCCATTTTGAAATTACTGATTTTTGGGCAAAAAGTAAGGCTATAGCCTTTGCTTTTTTGTAAAAATAGGCCCATTTTGAAAATACTGATTTTTGGGCAAAAAAGTAAGGCTATAGCCTTTGCTTTTTTGCAAAAATAGGCCCATTTTGAAATTACTGATTTTTGGGCAAAAAGTAAGGCTATAGCCTTTGCTTTTTCGCAAAAATAGGCCCATTTTGAAATTACTGATTTTTGGGCAAAAAGTAAGGCTATAGCCTTTGCTTTTTTGCAAAAATAGGCCCATTTTGAAATTATTGATTTTTGGGCAAAAAGTAAGGCTATAGCCTTTGCTTTTTCGCAAAAATAGGCCCATTTTGAAATTACTGATTTTTGGGCAAAAAGTAAGACTATAGCCTTTGCTCTTTTGCAAAAATAGGCCCATTTTGAAATTACTGATTTTTGGGCAAAAAGTAAGGCTATAGCCTTTGCTTTTTCGCAAAAATAGGCCCATTTTGAAAATACTGATTTTTGGGCAAAAAGTAAGGCTATAGCCTGTGCTTTTTTGCAAAAATAGGCCCATTTTGAAATTACTGATTTTTGGGCAAAAAGTAAGGCTATAGCCTTTGCTTTTTTGCAAAAATAGGCCCATTTTGAAATTACTGATTTTTGGGCAAAAAGTAAGGCTATTGCCATTGCTTTTTCGCAAAAATAGGCCCATTTTGAAATTACTGATTTTTGGGCAAAAAGTAAGACTATAGCCTTTGCTCTTTGCAAAAATAGGCCCATTTTGAAATTACTGATTTTTGGGCAAAAAGTAAGGCTATAGCCTTTGCTTTTTTGTAAAAATAGGCCCATTTTGAAAATACTGATTTTTGGGCAAAAAGTAAGGCTATAGCCTTTGCTTTTTTGCAAAAATAGGCCCATTTTGAAATTACTGATTTTTGGGCAAAAAGTAAGGCTATAGCCTTTGCTTTTTTGCAAAAATAGGCCCATTTTGAAATTACTGATTTTTGGACAAAAAGTAAGGCTATAGCCTTTGCTTTTTTGCAAAAATAGGCCCATTTTGAAATTACTGATTTTTGGGCAAAAAGTAAGGCTATAGCCTTTGCTTTTTCGCAAAAATAGGCCCATTTTGAAATTACTGATTTTTGGGCAAAAAGTAAGACTATAGCCTTTGCTCTTTTGCAAAAAAAGGCCCATTTTGAAATTACTGATTTTTGGGCAAAAAGTAAGGCTATAGCCTTTGCTCTTTCGCAAAAATAGGCCCATTTTGAACTTACTGATTTTTGGGCAAAAAGTAAGGCTATAGCCTTTGCTTTTTCGCAAAAATAGGCCCATTTTGAAATTACTGATTTTTGGACAAAAATAAGGCTATAGCCTTTGCTTTTTTGCAAAAATAGGCCCATTTTGAAATTACTGATTTTTGGGCAAAAAGTAAGGCTATAGCCTTTGCTTTTTCGCAAAAATAGGCCCATTTTGAAATTACTGATTTTTGGGCAAAAAGTAAGACTATAGCCTTTGCTCTTTTGCAAAAATAGGCCCATTTTGAAATTACTGATTTTTGGGCAAAAAGTAAGGCTATAGCCTTTGCTCTTTCGCAAAAATAGGCCCATTTTGAACTTACTGATTTTTGGGCAAAAAGTAAGGCTATAGCCTTTGCTTTTTTGCAAAAATAGGCCCATTTTGAAAATACTGATTTTTGGGCAAAAAGTAAGGCTATAGCCTTTGCTTTTTTGCAAAAATAGGCCCATTTTGAAATTACTGATTTTTGGGCAAAAAGTAAGGCTATAGCCTTTGCTTTTTCGCAAAAATAGGCCCATTTTGAAATTACTGATTTTTGGGCAAAAAGTAAGGCTATAGCCTTTGCTTTTTTGCAAAAATAGGCCCATTTTGAAATTACTGATTTTTGGGCAAAAAGTAAGGCTATAGCCTTTGCTTTTTCGCAAAAATAGGCCCATTTTGAAATTACTGATTTTTGGGCAAAAAGTAAGGCTATAGCCTTTGCTTTTTCGGAAAAATAGGCCCATTTTGAAGTTACTGATTTTTGGCAAAAAGTAAGGCTATCACCTTTGCTTTTTTTGCAAAAATAGGCCCATTTTAAAATTACTGATTTTTGGGCAAAAAGTAAGGCTATAGCCTTTGCTTTTTTGCAAAAATAGGCCCATTTTGATATTACTGATTTTTGGGCAAAAAGTAAGGCTAACCTCTTTGCTTTTTTCAAAAATAGGCTGATTTTGAAAATACAAATTTTTGGGCAAAAAGTACTGTAAGTTTATGTGCTGCTTTTGAAGATGATGCACTGAGAGTACTGAGAGAGTACTGAGAGTAGGCACTAGGCATATACTACCGCCTTAATGGTAGAATGATGAATTGAGAGACAATTTGAACCAGTTGTAATGTTTCATCATTGCAAAAATTCCCGGGAAGGGGGTACTTAGAGTATTTGTCCGACGGGGATGAGCCGTTTTTCAGGGTATCGTTTTCACCTATTTTTTCTAGAATGGGGTATGAAAATAAGGCAATTTACTAGAGCTGGTGGTCAAAACATGTCAAACGGGACAATTTTGTTAAATCGGGTTGTTATTTAGTCCAATTTTTGTGTTTTGGAGTATAGTTTTTGAGCGATTTTTTCTAGAATCGGCTATCGTTTGAAGGGAAAAATTCTGGAGCCAAGTAAAAAACAATTTTCCTGGGCACACCCCCGTACAAATTTAGGTCAAGTACCCCCTCCGGGCAAAAATTATTCAAAGAAAAACCTAAGATACGAAACATAACCATATTCGAAAAATATAATGGAAGATGTAGTAAAGGTCGCATCAGAGCTTTGCCATAGTTGGAAAGGCCCTGGGGAAGAGGTTGACAAGTTCTAAACTTCCAACGATCACTGGGAGAACATTTATCAACTGTTTAAAAATTTCACTGTAATTTGGCATTGGGTAAGTTTGTGTGAATTTCTTCCTTTTACTTATCATTGATGTTTGGACTAACAAATGCATTTTCCGTTTGTTCGGTTATCTGAAGCGAGAATTTGAATTGATGCAAATTAATAGCACTGTTGATTGATAAACATTTCTATGTTTACAATATTTTGATATCTTGTTTCATTTTAGAGTTATCCAATATTTTGTACCTATGATTAGCTGGTGACGTCATTTAGTTTTGCAAAAAGTGGAGAAAGTATACAAGGTTGACTATGTTTTAAAAGAGAAATCTAAAAAACATCATATTCATTCGTGAGACAATTTATATTACATTTATTTAGCTCAGTTGAAATGTTCCTTGCAACTGTAACCCTTCAAAGATCAGATAAAGCTGTATTTTCATACACTACCCTTGTAATTTGCAAACAAAATGACGTCTCCAGCTGATACTTAAAATCAGTGGATAATTTGAAAACGAAATGAGATATCAAAGAAATTTAAAGGATTCCTTATCTTTCGACAATGCTGTTCTATTCGTTTGCATCAATAAACATTTTCGCTTTAGGTCATCTTTAAGAAAAAATGACTACAGATTCACTTTTTAAAAAAATGGCGGAAGTCGGAGGCGCACATATTCATCCAAAAATTAAGGCTACATGCTTCCCCTTTTCGTTAAAATTGTCTTTATTTGAAAGAAACTATTGTTGGTAAAGAGTTAGAAGGCTACAGGCTGGATGTCTTTCTTTAAAAATGATCAGATTTTGTTATTTTCAACAATAAAATAAGGCTTACGTTACCCTTCCCTATCTTATCTTACCGCTGTGCAGCAATTGGCTCAGTTTCAAATTTCTCGGTCGTGTCTCTTCATCGTCTGAATCCTTTGGGAATTCAAGCTTTCATGACCTTTCGAAAACCACTCCTAGGACATCTCAAACTTATTCCTCCGATCTTCAGAGATGAGACCTAATTACCCTTCAGTGGGACTATCGATTCAACCCTTACTTTGAAAGATTTGAAAAATAACATTAATTCAATTAAAATTTGAAAAAAAACATTGATACAAAATAAAATTAATTCAATCCCCATTTACTATTTTTGACAGCATAGGGCTCAAGTCTTTAAAAAGGTGGGTGTAAATTCTGTTACATTTTTCTGTAAAATAAATGGCTTGAAAGGAACTTTGCGCACTTTGTTCTAAATCTGCCATGAAAATGTTTGATAAGATTCAAAATGGCGGCATTTTGTCATAAATGAGAGTGTGATGTAATCAAATTTCTAAAACCAGTAGAGCGACAGATTTCTGCTTGCCAGCATATTGTAGACCTTCACAAACTACGGTTTTCTCGAAGACTATATCATTTTTTCCTCGATTTATTTAGGATTCGTAAGACTTGAATGTTTTGAAAGTTTTTCCATGAATTCTTTCAACAAAGATAAAAATACCACCATTTTGAAAATAATCAAGGTATAAATATTTTCACGGCAGATTTGCAGCAAAGTACCCTGAGTTCCTTTCAACGATTCGATTCAAAGACAAATGCAGCATAGTTCCACATCCACCTTATCAAAGATTCGAAATGGTCGGTGTAAAATTCTATTACAGTTTTCTTTGAAATAAATGGGTTGGAAGGAACTTCGGGTTTTTTGTTGTAAATCTGCCGTGGGAATTTACTGATATCTTGATTAGTCTCATAATGGCGGTATTTATTCAGTTTGAGGCTACGACGTCATCAGATTTCTAAATCCTAAACCAGAGAAGCTACAGATTTCTGCTTGCCACCATATTGTAGACCTTCATAAACTATGGTTTCCTTGAAGATTGTATCATTTTTCCTCTATTGGTTTAGGATTTATGATGATTTAAATTTTTTCCGAATTTTCCATGAATTTTTTCAAATATAATCAAAATTGTAGCCATTTTGAAAACATCGAGATATCAAAAAATTTCCACGGCAGATTTACAGCAAAAGTTCTTTTCAAGCCATTCAATTCAAAGAAAAATGTCATAGAATTTTACACCCACATTTTTAAAGATTTGAAAGATTTGAGCCCTATGCTGATACTGCCCTATGATATTTTTGATTGAATTAAATAGGTAATGGAGTTTGCGTAAAACTATCAGTTAGAAACATGTCATCCATAACCTGTGTTTGTGTTTGCATATGCGTGCTGCTATTTTGCCTATCTGTACTCAGATCTTCTTCGATCAGCGAACTTCCAAAGATATCATCAAACGAGAGAACGGTCTGTGTTTGTGAGCTGCTACTCGCCACATTTCCTATCGATGAGATGGTTTGAGCCGCTGCGGTGGCCATTCCAAGCAATTCGTCGAAACTAGGGTCTGGGTTTGTTTGTGTGCACATATCCGTGAAATCAGGCATCATCGTAGAATCTAATACCTCATCTTCTGGACCAAAACTGAAACTTTTGAGGAAATTATCGAACGATAGATTAGTCTGTGTTTGGTTGTTCGAGATGTTATTTGTCAGATTTTTCGACTTCGAGTCATTTTCTGCGATATTCAGTCTAGTTTGTGTGAAAGCATCTGAAATCAAGTCCGCCATGTTGTCTGTTTGGGATTGGTTGCTGCTTAGCCACGAAGCTGCAGTCTGCGTACTGAAAGGAGTGTCCGATATATTCGGCAATTGCTTTGGGTTCGCTGCTGGTAAGAATCTCCCTGCTTGCTGATTTGTTTGAGTGAAAGCGTCCGATAGAAAATTCGACAAATCTTCAGTTTGTGTTTGGATATCATTATTATCAAACTGTTCGAGAAATGGGTAGCTATTGTCAAATGAAAATTGATTTGAACCGACTTTAACAGGAGTCTGTGTCTCTTGGGTATTCATTTCATTTATCATGCCTGTGTAAATATTTTTCGGCTGATTTTGAATATCAACAGAGCTTTTCAAGAAGGATAGTAACTCTGGAGTGAGATTGTCGAGGCTAAACTCTCCTATTTGCTCGTCGGATGTCGAACCAGTTATTCTAGCTGCTTGCCTATATACTGGTTTCGTTACTTTCTCGAATCTTTGATTCTCCGTTCTAGAAATCTTCTCATTCGTGTTTATAGTCTCAACGGAGATTGTGTGTCTTTCAAAACTCTTCTCGGTTCTGTCTTTAATTACATGACATTCAGGAAGCTTTGTATTTTCAGTCATTGTTGACTCATGAACATGACTGTCGTTGTGAGATGTCATATTCGAGTCACTTTCTTCCGCTGGCAACGCACTCTCGACGAATTTAGTCGCTTGGAGTAAGCAATTGTGAATAGCGCTGACTGATGCTTCATCGTTGCTGTTACTGTCAACAAATGTAGTATTTTCTTTAGGTTTTAATTTTGTCTTTTTCCGATACTTTCGACGAGGCATATGCCAATGCAACGAAACAGGATCTGCAGGGTCTCTCTTTTTTATTGGAACGAACTTCTGCATTGCTTCATTCAATCGTTTTAATTTCTCTCTGCTTGCAACTTCATTTGCTTCTGTTTGCTTCAACGATACTTGATTTGGTGAATTAACTCCAATCACTCCTCTGTTCGCTATTGAACTCATCAAACCAGTTTCCCGAACACCTTCTCTGTTAAAACACTGACTTCCTCTGCTTCCTAAAGTCCTCTGTAATATCTCCATGTGCATATTCCTCGCACTACTATATACATAAGTTTCATTTTGCTTCGCATTATCCAATTGAACTGTATTTTGAATACGATCTTTCATGTTGACAACTACTTTCACTGCCGTATTGGGCCTAGCATTATTTCCTTCACCACTATTAGTCGATACATTCTTTGCCTGATCCTGCTTTGCTTTATTCACATTTGGAATCACCAAAAATGCATTTGCTCCAACTATCTGATTCGTAGCAAACGTGTTCGGTAGCAACGTAACTTTCTTACTCTGTGACATTCCACTTGTAGGATTATTCTGTGCCATTCCACCGATTTGACTATTTGCAGCATTCATGACAGCAAACGTTTGTACGCCATGCTGAGATGTTCTTTGTTTCGACGCTCTAAACAAGAAAACGTTGACTTCAAAACAAACAGGTTTTTACTCAAAGGTTGTTTCAAATAAATAATATTTCTAAATTAAATTGTATTGAATATTGATTTTTATTTTGGAATCAAGACGTTCTGTCTACTTAAGGTAAACTTTAAAACGTAAATTTAAATGCTGGTGCCTTATGTGTTCGGCATTTCCGACATGAAGCATAACACAGTAAATCACACACAAGGAATCAGAAAATTAATTTCGCTTCGGGAAAAAATTTGCTAGACGTTTCTCACGAAATTTCGGTAATCCTTAGACAAGCCTACCGGGTGAGTCACAAAAAGGCTCGACGTTTGAAAGGCTATTGCTCCCCGAATATAAAAACAACGAAATTTTGCAATATCTGATTTTTTTATATCATTCATTTGAAAAGTTTACTATGAGTTCTACAATCTACAATACTTATCTAATTACTATACAACACTACGGGAACGATACCAGGGGGAGCGAAAAACAATGACTACCCCATGGCCAAAAACATAAAGACATATAACGTTAACCTACATGCAACTAACTGTACACTACGAACGATTAGAAAACTAATGGATAAAGGATATAATATACTAGATTCTGTCTGACACTAGGTGTCGTGTCAAGGTTGGGAAGAACTCAAAAATTTTGATTGAATATCTGATTAAATAGCCAACATGTTCAAGTATTTTTAGAATTTTTTCCTGGCTGAAATCGGTCACTCCGTTCAGATTTTACAAGGGATTTTCCAAAAAAAGTCCCTTCAAGAAACCTTAAAAACGTGCTAAATCGTGAGCAAGTTTCCCAATATGTTAACCTTACAGCAATGACTTGAGCACACTTTAGCACATGCTATCCTCTTGGGGGGATGAAAAAGTCTTCTTCCTACTATGAATAACTTATTCAGGGGATTCCATTTTCCCAAAACACGACAAAATACATGAATGCATGAAAGTGTCATAATTGCTAGGAAGGAAAACAAAGGGAAATTTTGCTTGTTGTTTTGAAATGCACAACGACCGAGCTAGCGACCCGGGTTTCAGGACAATTTTTGCGGCTAGCTTTGTTTTTGTTTATGTCTTGATCAACCGAGCATGGAATTCCTAATGTCTGCAATTACAAATTGCCTTGTATCTAGGTGTCAATGAAAAGTAGCTAGTTCTATTGTAACATTATCTGTCCTTGTTATGAAAGTGTCATAATTGCTAGGAAGGAAAACAAAGGGAAATTTTGCTTGTTGTTTTTGGTCGTTTTTGCAGGTTTTCCAAAGGGGCTTTCTGCAAAAAATCTCCCATATCGACAGGAAGGAATGGCTGATTAAAGCCAAATGAATTACTGAGCCTAATTGCACACATTGGGAATAAAACAAGACTTTTTCAATATCATTGCTTTGATATTCAGGGAGCAGCATTTTTTTAAACGCCAGGCCTTTTTATTGACTCACTTAGTAGTTCACAGCAAACCAAGCAAATAAAAATCCATCTAAAGAAGCCTTGAAATTTAAGCTGATTTCTTCTTTCAAATGGCCCTTCAAATGGACGGTTTTTCAATCTACCTTCAAAGGGTGAATACCAAAGACATCTGAGAATGACAATTTTGCAATGATGCATGCCATAATGGCGCATGTCATAGGGGGTATGGTGTGCAAGCATAGGCTTCAAATCTTTAACTTGGCGTAAAAAGGTGGGTGTAAAATTCAATAACCTATTTCTTCTGATTGAAGGGCATTACGCATTGCATATAAAGATTATGAGAATGATTTCGGTTTTCTCCTGGAGCAATCTAAATTGGTGCCAATCCATGTAAGAAACCTACAGTTGCTCGTGATTGAAATTTATAAAACAAAATGCGGTCTGAATCCACCATTCATGAATCATATCTTCATGCAACGAAATATTAGGTACTGCCTAATGACGCTCAACTGCCAAAAGTACGAACTATGTCCTTTGGAGTTGAGTCCATTACTTACCTTGGAAATAAACTGTGGCAGCATTTACCGCAAGAACTAAAACAATTAAACAGCCTTCCTATGTTCAAAAAACGAATTAGATGTTGGAATGGTGGAACATGCAACTGTAGGCTTTGCAAAGTATATATCCCGCAAGTTGGCTTTCTAACATGATAGATTTTAACTCTGGTTTGTCCTGTAATATATATTAATTTTAGTTTTATTGTAAATTATGTATATTGTAAATAGTAGGCCTTAATTAGCTGCAATTTAGCTATTCATTTTTTAGCCTACTTTAAATAGATATTTAATAATAATAATAATGTGTTGGAGATAATGTTTTACTTCCTTGGAGCACACAATTCAAAGTAAAAATGTCAGTGTAAAATTTGCTCAAAATGAACTTGCTGGACTGCACATCGTGGTCTACCTCAATGATATTTTGTTTGAAGTATTTCTTTCCTTGCAGAGAAATAATGCAAACAAATTTTTATGTGTTTTGTTTTTATGATTTCGAAGACAACTTTTAGGAATGATGAAATTAGCATTTTAATTGGAAAAATATTCCTGTGTCCTAACAACTATTGGAAACATCCTGGGAGTGGTGCTCCCATGTTCCCACATTTTTTCAATCTCTGGTGATGTTTTATACCGAAAGAAACAAACTTACCTCTGCCTCTGTGCTCTTTCTTCGTTTCTCTTCAACAAATCAACTCTAATTTCCTCAGGCAGAACATGTTGCTTTTCTACAGTATGTTCTAGTAATGATTGTCTTGTTTTAAATGGACAACCACAGGAGCAGCGAAAGAATATTTTACATGTCTTGGTATGTATTTCAAGTCCTCTGGGATTTCCAAATTTGACACCACACTTTTCACAGACATATTTCTTCTCAGCATGCAAACTCAAGTAATGCTAAAATAAGACAGAATATTATCAGTAATGTTGGAGTTGTTAAAGTTGCAAAAAACAATTCCAACTGAGCAGAAAAACAAATGTGATAAAGGAACATAGCATAAAAATATATTGTATCATTTTGCAAATTTGTTTCAAGCTGCAAACCAGAGCTTTAGCCTTTTGGCCTAAGCAATTTCTTAAGGCACAGCATATAAATCAACGATAGCCTTGATAAAAGTTGAACAATATTAGATCTTGTGTTATTCTATTTCCCAGAAGTCACCCCCAGTCATCCAATGGGCAGTTTCTTAATTTTTCAGCAATTTCATTTCTTAAT
Source organism: Aurelia coerulea (assembly GCA_039566865.1). Taxonomy (NCBI): domain Eukaryota; kingdom Metazoa; phylum Cnidaria; class Scyphozoa; order Semaeostomeae; family Ulmaridae; genus Aurelia; species Aurelia coerulea. The sequence continues at coordinate 24,696,060 of CM076948.1, read as the reverse complement.
TTTGATGTGCTTCAGGAACTTGCTAAGGCCAAAAGGTCAAAGCTCTGGTTTGCAGGTGGACACAAATTTGAACTTTCAAGATTTATATTTCAACTCTCAAAAGCACCAATACCAACACACAAGGTATCTGTGTTCAAGTTAACTCTCAAGGAACATTTTGAGAGTAATTTCTGGAATGCACAACGACCACACCCCGGGGGGTCTACTTAACACATTGAGCACCCGGGGGTGTGCCTGCCAATAGGGTCTCATTTTCGGTTGAAAATTCCAGGACAGGATTATACCTTTTGTGTATTTATTCCGGCACAGGTATGTTCATTAAAGCTTTTTTCCCAGGACAGGTCAGATTTGACGTGCAAAATTAAGATGACTTACAAAAGACATTTGTATTGTCCAGGACAGGTACTATGTTTTCAAACTTTTATTCCAGGACAGGGTCATAAAATTGTCTTTTGGCAGGCACATCCCAGTTGTTTTTCTCCAAGGTAGACCCCCCGGGGACCACATTAGCCACCTGGGTTTCAGCGAAACTTTTGCGGCTTTGTTTGTTTTGAATTACTGGTTGAAGGAATTTAATTTGTCTGCAATTGCTAATTGTTTTGAATTCAGGTGTCAACAAAAGCAACTCATGCTATTGTGTTACAAAATCTGTCCTTGCTTGATTAGCTTCAAAGTATGCCTGGACATAAAGCAACATGGTATTTCTAGATAGTACGTGCAGACCTGTCGTAATCCTGATATCGCTTTGAAATATTTCCCAGTTCCATACGTCCTATTGCATGTGAAAACTGGACACGCATACACTGTCACAGATTTCGCTGATTTTTCCATCGACATTGAAATGTACGCTTTGTGGAACATCTGAAGAACACTTTCTTCTCCGACGCCATGAGTTTGCGCCATATGCATTTTCATACCACTTGGATTTACGATGACCTTTCCGCAATCTGCAACGGGACATTTTGAAGACGATGGCTGGCGAGTTTCGAGGAGTTCTTCTTCTGTGGGGCAAACAATATTGAAGTTTGACTCTTCAGCTAGCATTTGATGGTATCAGAAAGCGATTTCTTCACCAAACTTTGTGGCAATTTTAATTTAACCAGCAGAGCTCAAATCTTGCTGTCTGCCTCTGGATTTTCAAAATGGCGCGCAGTCTCGCTTTCGTTATTGCTTAGCGATGGCTTATTGTTGTTGTTGTTGCTGGGCAATAAAGACAACAGTTTGCACCCAAAAATCTGGTCCAAAAACACACAAATTTTAATAGCTTTTCGGCAAATGACCTCCAGTTCTGCCAGTCACTAGTTATTTGCGGATACTTCAGAGACGTCTAAACAGTTTCCATCCAAAACTCTGATCAATAAAAACAACATTTGAGAGTTATTTCTCGTTAAATGACCTCCAATTCTGCCAACCATGATCTATGCAAAGCAACTAGAGTTTCGTGGTAAATAGAGCGCGGTCCAGTCCTTTGGATACTTCTGAGAGCTGTGGAATGGCATGTAAAACCATCAAAACTGGAGCAACGTTCACAAGCTAAAATTCTCCAAAAACGATCTCCGATCTTTTCAGCCAACAACAGTTGTGCAAGAGAGGACTAATTCCCTTTGCATGCTACAATGCAGTTTCAGTAAGTTAGTTGTATACAACTTCATATAAAAACTAAAGTAGACGTCCACAAGCTGAAATGCCGCTAAAATTCTTCAAAAATGATCTCCCGAGTTTCTCAGCCGACGATTCTGCAAGAGTAGGACTAATTCCAGTAGCGCACTTCTTTTTGCTTGTAATTTGAGCCAAGTTATTTGTACATCTTCTCCATCAAATTCAGATTCTCCACCAAAACTCAAGTAACGGTTCACAAGCTAAATTTCTCCAGAAATGATTTGATTTCTCCAACCAGCATTTATATCCGAGCGAAGAGTTTCGTGACCAGAACACACACAGTTGGATCCTTTCTCCGTACAATAATCATAATAAATCTTTAGACTGCACTGACACCGTGAACATACAAAGCATTACATACCAATACAACAGCAAAGTCATCAACCCACGTGTTTCGTGTTTACAAGATTAAAGACCTCATACCATTCGAAAGAAAAGCAGAACTTTCGAATCAACTTTTGCTCGAGACTTTGATTTCACGATTATTGTAGATGCCTCTACATGGGGTAAGCTAAGAATTTTCACATAGTAACTACATGTTGTTGCTTTATAGTTACAGTTTTGTGGGGGGAGGGCACCGACAGTGGCGAAAGTGAGGGGAGTTGTTTCGAGATAAATAGTCCGATGTGACCTGGTTTGTGGCTACTGGCTTCGATTCCTGTATTTTGCAGTATAGGTCCCAAATCTTTAAATCAGCATAAAAAAGGTGGGTGTAAAATTCTACAACCGATTTCTTCTATTTGAGTGGTTTGAAAGAAACTTTAGCTGCTTATCTATAATTCTGCCGTTGGACTTTTCAAAATTTTGAATATTTTTCGAAATTACAGCGTATTTCGTATTCTTACTCATTTGAGGATGTAACGTCATCAAAATTCTAAATCATAAACCAGAAGAGTGGCAGACTTTTGCTTGATACCATATTGTAGACATTCGCAAACCATGGTTTTCTTGAAAATTGTTTTATGTTGCATCAAACAGTTTAGAAACTACGATGGTTTTCAGTTTTTTTTACAATCTTCCTGGAATTTTTGAAAAAGAACACTTTAAATCTAAAAATGTTGAATAGTTCAGAAAAGTCTAACGGTAGAATTATGGCGAAATAGCTAAAGTTTCTTTGAAGTCATTCAGTTCAAAGAAATAGGTTAATAAATTTTACACAAACCTTTGGTAAACAGAGCTCTTTTTTTCTTTGTAACGCAGAAAAGTCACTTTGTTTGAAGTGATACTGCGTGAAAGCGTTTGCTCTACTGTTGCCATAAATGATTTGTCTAATGCTACAAATCTACGTAACTGAAATGAAGTTTAATTTCTTAGCTACTTTTAGTTTTTTACAAGAAACCTTTTTCAAGTTGAAACAAATTTCACAAATGTGTTGCTCCCTCCGGAAATCAAGCTAAAAGGAATGTGTGGTCAAAGGAAGACCTAAAAGACACATTGTTAATTTTGCTGATTCGTCATTTTTGCTACAATGTGCTCCAAATGAAATTCCAAAAGCTTCAAACATAACTCTATTGCACTATCACTTTCTACAAAACTTTTCTTTCAACGACAACTCTGGAGGGACCATAATTGAAACAAGGTCGCACTGACCCTATAATGCTATCCCTGCCATCTTAAACTGGGGGTGTTTTTAGAGTAGATTTTAACTTTTATATCTAAATATTGTACACATGCAATTAAACATCTCTTTTTTCCACTAAATTGGACAGCACACTAAATTTCAATTTGTGATGGCAAATGTTTACACACACACACATACATACATACATACATGTGTTTGGGTACCAGAAGATAAGCAAAAAATCCCCATTTCAAAGCTGAAGGTTATCTGATTTGATCCATGCGTTTTCAGCCAGTCCCAACTAAATATAACTACGGTCATTTTTCCAAGACAAAATTTTTTTATGAAAAATCTTCATCTATTAGCTAATAAAAAATGTTTCACATACAAAGAAGGCATAGTTTCGCTTCCATATTTATCATAACTGGAGGAATTTCTATATTCACTGGGACAACTCTAAAACGTTTGGATACCATCTCCATCAACACCTTAATTTCAAGCTCGTCTCATTACTACAGTTCAAAACAGAGTTCCAGATGACAGAAATGCAAGTGTTTTCAAATATCCTGGTCATGAAAAATTCTTCCTAATTTCAGAATATACAAACAACAAATAGTTTCAAAGGCAAGTTATACAGTATACCAAGTAAAAAAGGATCTAATTTTCTAATTGAAGTTCGAAGCTAGAAAGCTTTCATTTTGGAAATAGTTCGTTGTTTCTTCCAGAAGCTAATTCCTTTGATGGGAAGTCTATTGAGAGGTACAGGGAATTATTGAAAACTATATTTATAGAGTTTACTTCAAAATGTTCTTTTGGCCTAAACCTAAAGTACTTACCCCTGTGCAACGTCGTATGTCAGAACAAAGTTTCAAACTTTAAAATTTGTAGGTTTTAAACTAAGTAATAAATAAAACAACGCCAACAATTTTCACCATAAAAATTTGTCTGCTGATTATACATTGCAGTACGATTTGTTGCTAAAAAATTTAGAAATGTCCTTTCTCATTATTTTGCAGCAAAAGTAATGCTTTTTACAGACATTATCAAAAATAAAGGTCCTTTGTAATTTTGCATAACAATGCACCAATCTCAAAAGGAATGACCCCATTTCACAATCTAAAGGTAAGCTTTTTCTACTAAACACTATTCACCCTTTCTCTTCGTTATAAATAAAATCTTTTATATCAATTTTACTTATAGTTAGATATATCATAAATTAACACAGTCATTGATTTGATAAATATTAAAAGAGGCTAACACTATCCAATACTGCCTTGCCAGCCGATACTCCTCCATCAGCATGTTCAATACTCTTGGTACGTACCAAATATCCAACGGGCTCGTTGATAATCTCTTTTTCGCCATTTCTGAAAATCAAAAACAAGCTGAGAAACTTGCACGTAATGAAATGTAAAATTTTGGGCGAGCTTATTGTCAAACTAACAGGTTGTCTCAATTAACAACGACCAGAATGCTTATAACAGTAAAAATGTTCACTGAAAATTTTAGAACGAGACACCTTACTGGGAGCACTTGACTTTTCTTAAACAGTGCTGGTAAGCCAGAAAATCATTTTGACACTTCAAAGCCTGTAACTTTCAGACTATTTATTAGACTCCTGTAAACTGACACTGTCTGCATAGTTAACGTGTCAACTTATAGTTTGACTCAAATTAGATGTCATCAGCAAATGCCCGCGAATAACAACAATAGAACTGTTTTGCAAAGGAATTTTGCGTTATCGCAAATCTCAGGTGACACCTAATTTCAGACGGACTTTAGTTACTCAATTCAGTTTTTCAAAATCAATCCAATGGTTTTCAAACTACAAGCAATTTCATAAAATGTGTCCAAATTCGTTAGCAATCCACCCTCGTAATGACAGAAAAAAAGACAAAAAAACCACATGCTGGTCCCAAGCTTGTCACGTGGGTAAACATATATGCTGCAGTCTCATCTCATTATAAACCCGTCGCTCAGAATCCAGCTGTATCTTTATAATCGTTGATGGCATAAAAAACTGATTGCACTGGCGAATTCTACGGGGCTCAAACATGTAGAAAACATCTTCATTTGCAATGTATCTGCTGCTACTTGCCTGCATTAGGGGGAGAATTTTAGGATTTGTGGAAGTTTAGGTTGTACAGCCCCCATTAACTTGCTTATATCTTATATAAGCAACGTCGAGGCTAAAATTATAGTTATCAACGTTAGATAAATCTACTGATTGCATGATCAGAAATTTCTCTCTCGTTGTGGTTCATATTTTCATGCAGTCCTATAACTTTCAAGACAACAGACGCATTCTTTAGCAACCAAGTTGGCCTCTGTGCAGCAGCAAAGCCAAGCTATCATGCTACAGCATAGGTTCCAAATCTTTAAATCAGCATAAGAAGGTGGGTGTAAAATTCTATGACCTATTTCTTCTAGCTGAATGGCTGGAAATAAACTTCAGCTACTTACCTATATTCTACCGTTAGATTTTTAAGAAATTTTGAATATTTTTAAAATTACAGCATATTCTATATTCTAACTCATTTGAGGATGTGACGTCATTAGATTTCTAAATTATAAACCAGAAGAGTGATAGACTTTTGCTTGATACTATATTGTAGACATACGTAAACTATGGTTTTTTTCGAAATTATTTCATGTTGCGTCAAACAGTTTAGAAACTACGATGGTTTTCAGTTTTTTTGAAAATTTTTCTTGAATTCTTGAAAAAGAAGGAAAACACTCTAAATCTGAAAATATCGAATATTTCTGAAAAATCCAAAAGTAGAATTATAGCAAAACAGCTGAAGTTCCATTGAAGCAATTCAGGTCATTGAATTTTAAACCAATTCGTTTAAAGATTTGGAGCCTATGCTTTATTCTACAGTAAAATATTCAAAACTTCAAAAACAGAAAACAGTTAAGACATGAATTACCTCACAAGGACTCCAAAAATGCCGATCTCATTCACAACATCCAAAAGTTTCGGTTCATCAAAATCAATGTGCACAATGTAATTCTTGTAAACTGGAGCATTGACTTTGTCCATCAAAATGTACTGACTTCGTTCATGGGGGTCTTTGACTGCCTTTAACACAGATACAAGTTCATTGCCATAATAATTATTTCCTATAAATAAGAAATCATTTATGAAAACTTGTCCTTTGGTAAATAACCTATACCGTAAATTTCGCACAGGAGTAATGGCACCATTTAAAGTCCCTCTCAAATTAGATGTCACCTGAGATTTGCGATAACGCAAAATTCCTTTGCAAAATATTTCCATTGTTGTTATTCGCGGGCATGTGCGGGTGACATCTAATTTGAGACATAATACATGGTGTCCCAAAAAAAGTACTCCTGTTCAAAAAATCACCAAAAATTGATTATCAAGCATGTGATAAAATTTTCTTTTTTGAGTTGTTTTTTCAAAGACCCAAAAATATTCATAGATGATAAAATGTTTGCTTTTGATACAGCAAGGTAGACAAATTATACGTTGAAAAACCTTATTTTGAGCAATATTTCGGTCAGCAAAATATTCATTCTTGCCTAAGAGTCAACATTTTCAGATTTTTTATCATCCTTGAGTCTCCAATAATAGTGCGCATTTCGTTCTCTCATTTATGACTAAACTACCAGGTGAGCCAGAAAAAAGTTCCCACTTTTGAAAATTCATAGCATCAAGAGTGCCTCGCATATTTGAATGATTCAAATTCTAGTTAAAAGCCAAGAGATCGAAGTATTTTTGTGATTTTTCTCGCTGTCTTACCAGCACTAGAAGTATTGGTAAATTCAACTTTATAGGAATTTCATGGTTACAAAATGACTGAAAAAGGACCTAAAACATTGATCAAATCGATAATACTCTCCTCATACAGAACAATATGTAATTGGCATTTCACCTCTCTCACGAGTTATAAGACATAGATTTTCAAACAAATACTAAAGATTTTAAATCCCATGGCAATAAATGTGCAGAGGATATCTCTCACCCATGAGAAATTGCATTTTCTTTGTTGTTCCGTATGAGGAATGTTTTTGATTTGATCAACGTTTTAGGCCCTTTTTTAGTCATTTTGCAACCATGACATTTTTGTAAAATTGAATTTACCTACATTTCTAGAGCTCGCAAGACAGTGAGGAAAATTACAAAAACTACTTTGATCTTTCGGCTTTTAATCATAATTTCAATCATTCAAATCTGTGAAGTACTCTTGATGCTATGAATTTTCAAAAGTGGGAACTTTTTTCTGGTTCACCCGGTACAAGCTTTGCATGCACAAAGAAATGTATCTGGCAATCATCAATGCCTTTTTTGTAGTATGATTCAAAACCAGGAAGAGAGCTAAATTTGCAAAGAGCTAAATTTGCTCATTTAAACCAATTACAAGATCAGCTATATCTTGGAAAATAATTTTGTCCTTGATCTATTTGACAAAAAATAAAATTGAAGATCGGCCATATAATCAAATTTTGGTGATTTTTCAAACGGCAGTACATTTTTTTGGGACACCCGGTATAATACATATTTTGTCTGGCAGTGGTTACGAAAATTCTCCAGATGAAATCCAAGAGCCGAGAGAGATCTGTCGTCAACGAGACAGAAAGTGTTCGATTTAAAGACCAGCAGCTATGGCAAATGTTACCACCAACAATACGGAATTCAGAATCCCTTCGTCAATTTAAAACAACAATAAAAATTGGAACGGAGAAATTGTCCATGCAGTTGTGTCGCTTTTTTTCCATTCAGAGCTTGGGCAATTTAGAATAACTGTTTTTAGATATCTGTTTTTATATTGTATACTTTCGATGAATAGAGAAGGGGCTTATTAGAGAGGGGGGAGCCTATTTCCAAAATCAAATGACTAGGACAGTTCTTTTACCCCATACTTGGCCAATTCAACATACAATTGTACAAGTCAATTCAACACAGTTTTATCCCAAACCATATCAAAATTAACATGCAAACTTGTTTCGCTAAATAAATGAAAATCCTTGGTAGCCTCTGGAATTTGATATAAGTGTGGCGCTTAATAGAGTGGGGGGGGGGCTTATTTAAAATTTTGGCTTATAGGGGAGGGGCTTATAAGAAAGGGGGCTTAATAGAGAGGGGGACTAAACAGAGCTTTTGCGGTGTACACCTTTATAAGCTAATACATTGTAATAAAAAGTTACAATGAAGAGAATGTATACATACAAATATACATTCAATTCCCTGTAGACTTCATCGACCTTATCCCTGACTTAAAAATATACCTAAAATTGCAGTTTCCTTCGAACTTTTTAAGAGATATGTTATTGGAAGCCAAATAAATAATTCACTTCTTTACTTTACTTCCTCAAATTTTAAAGTAATTCTCTTACCTCCACCCTCTCGCTGCGGTTTAAGAACAAAACGATCCGGATTGTCAAGGGCCATTTTGGCTGCTTCGTCTCCTTCTTTTCCCTGAAAAATAGCAAAAATTCAGTGTAATTGTCAAAATCACCTTATAGTTTACTTTATTGTATAAGATGTGCCCATATTTTGATGACTAAATTCATCGAAAAACTTTCTGCTCTGTGAGTTGCTCTGGAGATGGCCTAATGGCCAAAACAAGTCAGCAGAACACATCGAGAAAACAAACAAAAAATGCACAAAAGATCAATTTGCTGCCTGCTTTCTGCCTTATCTCAATGAGTTCAACACATTCTTACATGTTTTATGCTCTTGGGAAGATGAAATCGTCCAGAATAATGTTGTTTTGCTCCCAGGGATGACGTTTTCATCTCCCAAAGGGATAAAACATGCCAAAGCATGTACAGGTCATTGCTATAAGGCATAGACATTCGAAAAATTTTGTTGTGATCTTATGCAGTTTTTGGAAGTTTCTTGGAAAGGCTTCCTCGAGAAAATCTCTTATATTTTCAGAACGGAGTGGCCGATGTCAGGTAAGTAAATTTTTTTTTTGTTGATATATTTGAAGATGTTCACTATTAAATGACATATTTGTCAACATTATTGTCTTGATATCGAGGGATCTGTGGTCTTTTAAAGAGGGATTCTTTTTTTTTGAATCACCCGGAATTTCTGCGAGTCTTTCATTGACAACTATTTGGATACGAAAACAAAACATGCAAATAGCAACATACTTCATCCAATGAATAAAGCCCAGCAAACGTGCGCCTGATCTTCCTCACTGCCTCTTCATCTTTGATGAACCTCTCAACAGTCCCTGGTGCACTGAGAACTTGCTGTATTTTCTTGCAACCAACTAAATGTGCAGCGATATTTGGTGATTTGATGGCCTTTGATCTTTCAATGAGGAGTCTAGCAGACCAGCACTGTTCACGGAAGAAAACAAGTATTGTTCATGAAAAGTGTGAAGTTGATGCAAAAGGACACAACTTACATCCCCTCTTAAAGTCCGTCTCAAATCAGATGTCACCTGAGATTTGCAACAACGCAAAAGTCCTTTGCAAAACACTTCTATTGTTGCTATTCGCGGGAATTCGCAGGTGACATCTAAAGTCCGTCTCAAATTAGATATCACCTGAGATTTGCGATAACGCAAAATTCCTTTGCAAAACACTTCTATTGTTGCTATTCGCGGGCATTTGCAGGTGACATCTAATTTGAGACAGACTATAGTTATCTGTCCATTCTCTTAGCCCTCGCCTCATGCATACGACTCAAAACAAAATACACAGAGTTGGGAATAAACCCTGTCGTCCATAAATAAACGAAGGTATGTTTGAAGCTCCTGGAAATTATGCATGGCATCCAAAAAAACCATTTCATTCCAAATCTAGTTGATTCTGACATTGCTTGAGAAGAAAGGAAATGCAGGTTTAGAAGTAACCACGTATTTTGCCTTGTCAGTGCCATGATTCAGCAACTACTCGCCACATTGGCTCAAACAAGGTCTCAAATTCTTAGTTAAAGCCTGCCCTAATCAACTGTGTAAAAAGGGAAAATTGACGCAATAACTCTTCCACAGCAGCCATATAAACGGTGTACAACTTCTTTAGGGTGGAACACCATGTACACATACAAGACATGTACTTTTTAATTGATTTGCTTATAGGTATAGATGTCTAAAATTAAAATCAGCCAGTAATTAAATTATTGTTAAATTTTATTCAATAAAATATTAAATTATTAGTATAAATTCTCTCAACCAGTAATTCGAAACAAGCGGAGCCGCAAAAGTTTCCCCGAAACTAATAGGGCAAACTCTCGCCTTGTGCAAGCGACAGATGGTTTTAAGAGAAGTTATGTACTTATAACGAAAGTAGAAGGGTAAATCTAAAGTTCTGTCTGGCGGATTTGGTTTATTTGATTCAGAAGCCGAGCAGAAGGCATTGTAATTCTCGCGCATTTAAGGCTTAAATGAAACAATTACAAAGCTGCTCCTGAATCAAATAAATAAAATCCGCCAGACAGAACTTTGGATTTACCCTTCTTCTTTCGTTAAAAGCACGTAACTTCTCTTAAAAACCACCTTTCACTTGCACAGGCGAGACTTTGCCCTACTAGTTTCGGGGAAACTTTTACAGCTTTGTTTGTTTTGAATTACCAGTTGAGAGAATTCCTTTGTCTGCAGTCGCTAATCGCTTTGAATTGAGGTGTCAATCAAATGTAACTGTTGCTATTGTAATACAAAATCTGCCCTTGTTATTCAAGCCAACTTTGATTTTCAGACAGTCTGAAATAGTAGCATGCCTGCAAAGGAATCGTGTTGACAGTGGCTCTTCAACATTATGTTTCCTTTCATACAAAATCTAATTCAAAGACCAGTGAGATAAAAGAGCAGAAATCAACTCACATCTTCAGAAACATAGCAACTGGGAGTGTATCCAGCTCTGAAGTATGCTAAAGCAACTTCTTGTCCATTACTGCAAAGGAGAAAGAAATTACAAAAAATCATGGCATGCTTACATCCAAAAATAGCTTGCAAAAATCTTAACCCAGTGAGTATGATAAAATATTAACTTGTCAATTCTTTAGAAAAATTTCTCGCATTACAATGATACAAATAATGTACACTGTGAACTAAAATGTGCTAAAGAAGTCTACAAAATTTCCTGAATCCTTCGGATCATCTTACTAACTTCTAAAATATAAATGCTTCAAAAATTATTCCTGCAACCAAACTTGCTATTGGAAACTATTCATGGTTGCGTTGATGGCTATGGGATTCTGTTCAAAATATTTGTTGATTTATTGCAACAAATTTTGACTGACTGCAACGTAATTTCCTTTGAAACCAGAACTCTGTGCTACCTACAGCGTTTAGTTTAGCTTTATAAATTGACTACCAATTTCAGATATTTCTAAGGTTCGTAACTGATAATGGGGCATGTACTTCTAAAAACATGTCTGATAACAATTCAAAACGTTATCTTATGTCCAAAGTGTTGACAAAAATTTCATAAGTTTTTGGCTTTGATCGAATGACTTACATCATCAATTTGAAATCATCTGTCAGCTTTCCTTCCTTCTTTATTTCTCCCAAAGACTTGAAGATGACCGGAACGTATTGCTTTGGATTGAACTCTCGTATCCTGAGACAAAGTTTCGATGAAATATACAAAGGATGTTATCAATAAATAAAGCCTAAGAGAATTGTATAAATAAGAATCTTCCAAGAACTTTCTTTATTTGTAGATTTGATAATAATAGTTAACTATGCATGTTGCCTGAATAATCAAGGGCTTAAAAGCAGACTTCCACGTGCAATTCCTTAGCTAAAGAATTTCTCTGTTAAGAAAAAGCTCTTTCTGGGCCAAAATACAGTTTTTAGGGACAAATTTTCTTGATTGAAATTACAAAATGTCCCTTAGTCAGATACCGGACCCATTCAAGATGATTTTGATAATCCAATACTAACCTTTCTTGGAAACTATACTGCAACATTCTCTGATCATATCTATTCTTCTCGCCAGCTTGTACAACAAACAGAAGCACAGCACTGCAAAAGAATTTTAAGCACTATTAGTGTATTGGCTTTGGGACAATCAAACATGCTGCATCAGAAAAGGGAATCTTGCAGATAGATCACTACTATCAAAAACAGAGTAGCGGCAGATATAAAGGCAAAACAAATTCATAACAAATCCTATCATAACAAATTCATAAACAATGTTCCTCATGCAATAGATAGATCTGATATAAACACATTTGTTGTTGACAATATAAAGAAAAGAAAGATGATAAAATGGCTTTTGGTATGTGGTGGTGAATGCAGATGGTGAATGACCTCAGATTTCTCAAACAAGCTGCTTACTAACTATTAAAAGTCAACAAAAATTGCACTTAAGACTTGTCAGAATAAGGCTTATTCAATAAGCAGCGAATTCAAGACAAATGGCAAGTTATACCAAATAATAAAGCAATAGAGTAGCGTCGCCCATTATGGCCGGTCGCCCATTATGGCCGGCTAGCAAGAGAAATCAAATTTCAGGGGACTGACGACCAGTAATAAAATTGCAATTGCGCGGAAAATCTTCGCTGACATCTGTTTTATCATGATTTGACCTTCACCGAAGTTTCAGTTCATTTGCATTGAAACCCGACAAGATGGTTTGTGCATATCTCTAATTGATTCTTTCAAGTATTGCAAATTTCATGATTCTATTTACATTCCTTCCTTCTTTCTCGTTCGCTCGGCACCTTGCGGTTTGAGATTTTTCAAATATGCTTTGATTTTTCAGAAGTCCTGTCTCTTGAGAGGAAATCTACAATGAAACCAAAGCAAATTGACTTCTGATTCAGATTTAAGGTTATGAAGTCTGAGTGCTGCTAATTGCTATTTTTGTCGCCCATTATGCCCATCAGTTTACCAGAGAAGCTTCCAATCGCTTCAAAATATTAAAATACAACATCTATTTAAGAAAAACGCCAATTTGAGTTAAAATCTTACTTACTGACTTGGAAAATCATCGAAACCCAAAAAAACACAGCATTATATTAAGTTCATTTTCATTTTAGAAGCAATGCCAAAACTCATCCATCCATGCACAAGAGATAAGGCAGGATTTAGAACAACTCGAAGCATGTATTTCAATTGCCAAAACTCGAAGTTTAAGTTAATTCTTGCTGATGTTTTTGGGTTTAAAGTACCAAATGATATACAAAGAACAGTAATTAAAGCTGTTTTTCTTATTAAAACTTTTTACCGGAGAGTAGTGTTCATTGTTCCTCCTGCGGCCATAATGGGCGACGCTAGAAGAAAACGATGTCTTTACCCCCTTCTTTAAAATCTGCTAAAATCAGTATAAAGAGTTTACGTAAAATATCAATACTCTGTGATCTTTTTCTCCATTAGTTGGTGATGTTATCTGGCTATTTGGTTTTTTCATTAATTTCTCTTTTTTGGATCTGACTCAGAACTTCGCGACGACATGGGCATAATGGGCGACACCACTCTATAAAACGATAAAGTTCACACAAAAACAAACACCATTTTACTGTACATCATATCAAAGTGAGCCAAAACATTACAAAATTATGACTCTGAAGCATTCAAAAACAATGGCACACTTACTTTTCATTTCCATAAAGTTTCCAAGCATCAGCTAGTCCTTTGCCCAAGCCAACAATGGGGTTGTTTGCTGGAAGCTGTAAAAATATGATCGTTAAGCTCTTTTGAAGTCATCATGAGATCAAGTAAAAAATTTCCAAAATCACAGTTTTGAACAAGAATCCTTCCTCATATCAGAGTCATTGCGTTCAGTTCTTTTAGTTCTTGTCAATAGTTACATTTGACATAATGTCACAGCAACAAAATAAAAAGAAGAGCTTTGTATCACTTAAAATAATAATTACCATTTCTTTGTTGAATGGTGCTCTATCTCCAAGAAAATTGGCAAGGTGGCTGAAAAAGAAGCAGTGAAGATGATTGTGAAGGAACTCTGGTTAGGGTTCTTTGCAAAACACATCCACAAATTCAGGACAAGCTCTATGATTTCTTAAGAAATACCAGCTCTTCAGTTGAAAAAGAAACTTTATGAAATTGATAGATGATGTAGCTAAAAATCTGCCTTTACTGTGCAGCAGCAAAATTTAGTAAGAGCTCTTTGGCTAGGATATGTGGCTCAATATAACTTTATCCAATTATTGTAACACTCTAATAATCTTTGGAAGTCTAACTGCTTGTGAATGATTTACTCATATGACACTAACTACCAGGTGAGAAACAGAAAAGTTTCAATGTTCAAAAAATCTATTGAGATTTGGTTTTGCAAGTTATTGCTGAAAGTTCTTCATTTTCAATTTTTATCGAAGGCAAAATTGTGTCAGCAATAATAACAGTTATGCTGAGTCATTTGATAGACTTCAAAATGATAAAGTCTAAAGGCAGAAACACCACAATGCGACAAAAAACAACAGCAAATGTGATGAATTTATTTTTTGCCAATGATAGCTTGAAAACCTATATTTTGAACCTTAACCATTGGATGACATTGTAGATCTTGCCAAGGATACGTAATTTTACAAAGTTTGGTATATACTTCAAAAACAATAGATTCAATTGTTGATTGAAACAAGGTTCATACCTATGTAATTGACAGATTTTAGAACCAAGGCCAGAAAATGATGACGCAATCATATTGACTTCAATTTGTTTGATTTCATAATCTCTGAGATCTGCTTCTGGCGATGAATGACCATTTTGATATGTGCCCTTTTTGTCATCTAGCATGTAATCACTACGCATCAGATCTATGGTGATTGGCTAAAAAAAGAGGACAACAAAGAAATCAGAAGAAAACAGCAATGCCAGAATGTTTCTTTCAATGAAGCCATGTTGTGTCACACGAGACTGGAAAGTTTGTGAAGTGTGCATGGAAGATAAACACCTGGCTATGGTTTTAAAGACAAAAACTTCCCTTTTCTTCCTTAAATATCCTGTACAAAAATACAAGGCTATCCTTGGCCTTGTACAGGCCAAGTTTTAGCCTTGTAGCAGGGATTATGACCTTGTTATGACCTTTGAAGAAACTACAGTACAAGGCTATCAGTAAGATTCCAAGTTACAACCAGTCTAACACAAGGCTTCCACAAGGTTTCCACAAGGCTAATTAACATTTTTCGAGCCATTTACAAGGTTACAGCAAGGCTTTTCTAGGCTAGAACAAGGTTACAAGGCCATAACTACAAGGCTTGTACATGGCTATTACATGGCCTTGTAGTTTCATACAGGATACTTCAAATTGTGTACAGAAGATCTTCTATGTGCACTACAAACTGAGTGTGACAAAAAATGGGGAAAATATCAAGTGTCTTGAACAAGAATGTCTCAAACAAAGATGGCTTCATTTCTGTTGTATGAGAAATTATCCACAAGAAGCTCAAAACATCAATATCAAAGGAATATCAAAGAAGGTTCATTCAGTACCTGTCTCACTCCTTCCTTCCTGATTTCAAGATAAATGTCATATAATTTTCTGGTGAATTCATCATTTACAATCACGCTGCAAAAGTAATAAGATTGAATAAAATTTTGGAATGCTAGCAACATCGAAGAAATGTGCAAACAGATTAATTTTAACAAACTGACATTTTTCTTTAGCTTGAAAATTCTTGGAAATGAGATTTTGTGAAATAGAATTTTTGAGCTACCAGGCAAATAACCAATAAGCAAGATTTTAATTGAAAGTATCACACAGGCAAATTCAAATTTTCTGATAAAGAGTTGCACTTTGACTTTAACGCTTCTACTGAGCATTACCCATACAGGAAAACACGTATGTTACGCAGGAGATCTCTGGCATGGAGCAACATTGAAAAAAATAACAATAAGCCTATTGTTTATAAACAACTGGCGTGGTGTAAAGCTCTGGTGTGGCAAAAACAAACTTTTCACCCAGGAGCATTACCTAAGCCAGGCTGGAAAGTTCGTTTTTGGTACGCCAAAGGTTTACGCCACGCCAATTGTCTGAAGATAATACGCCTATTGTTTTGCCATTGTTCTTGATGTCGCTATATGCCAAAGATATTTGGCGTAACATACATGTTTTCCAGCGTGGCACCTAAGGCATTTTTTGTGTGCATTGCAATTTTAGACATGAATTTTCTGATGAACTTTGTGAACAGTAGCAAAACAATAGATAGATCATGGGTGTGTAAGTGACTCAAAACTGACATCATTATCCATTGCTTTCTCTACTGTTCCTGAATTTATAGAATATTTAGCAGCACTACTGCAAGTGACAAACAGTCCGGCAAAAGCTCTTAATTCATTAGCGACTAACCGATCTATTAGTGACTAACAGATAGATTAGCAACTAACTGATTCACTAGTAAATTTACTAACAGATTCCGTAGTCACTAACCGATCGGTTAGTGAAATTTGATAGGTTGCGCAGCCGCCGAAAACAGTACAAAACCGCAGCTCGAAAATACTCCCATCGGATTCAGCATGTTAAAAAACGCTATTTCACCGGGTGAAAAAAAATTTTACCGGTGCAAAGGAGAGCTACACTCAAATTAGGATCGATTTACATCTTTTACGCACGTAACACGTTAGAACCAGATGGACCAACTAAAATAACTATTATAGGCCTGATGTTTTTCTTCTCACAAATCTTCGTAACACACACTCAAGTGCTTAATCCTTTCAAAACATCGTGGAGTCAATTAGAAACCGGTTTAATATTACAACTGATAGATTCATTAGGAACTAACCGATCGGTTATTTACTATGGAATCTGTTAGTAAATTTACTAATGAATCAGTTAGTTGTTAATCTATCTGTTAGTCACTAATAGATCGGTTAGTCGCTAATGAATCGAGAGCTTTTACCGGACTGACAAATATCTGATGGTCAATGTCACTCTTTCCAGACTAGCAGAATCACATCATATGGTACACATATACCTCTTCAAAGAAGACTCCAAGAACTCATGATCAGCACTGCATTTGTGCATCAATGTTTGGAAATGCTTTTGGACATCAAATGATTCTTTATACAGATACTCGGGGAAAGGTGATGGAAACAAAGTAAATGGGGCATAATTATTCAGCCGGAAATCTTTTTGGTTTCGCATAACAATTCCATGAGTGCTTGCCCAATCAGTTGCTTCATTGGTGATATTTTCAATACAGTTTTCCTTTAGGACAACATTCTTGTATTGATCCATAATGGGATTTCTCGATTCAAGGTATTTAATTGTGCAGTTAGCTGGTTTAGTAGACTTGCAATATGATCTGTGGCTGGCTCCAAATCTTCTTGACGTTTGGCCAATATTGTTCTGAAACCTCGTTAAAAACCGTGCTGGAATGATCCTTGCAATTCTGATGTTCAACTCCACTGCAAAGTATATTTTGTCTGCAAAAAGGACACAGCAGGTCCGAAATTCCTTTTCCTCTGTGTTGGTTTAGGCCTTCCTCCTTTGGCGAGATAAAACTCCTTGACAACAGTCAAAAAATTCAATTTCTGCAATAAATAGCGTCTTTTTAATTGATGCACAAATTTTGATGGTATGTGTCGAAAAATACAATTAAAACACTTGGAAAACTCCCTCACTACGGGTGGGCCTATTCACGACAATGAAGCCAAACGAGTCAACTTTTCACAGCTGCATGCATTCGGGCGCAGGTACAGGACTGGTCCAGAACTTTCTGCAGCTTTAAAGATGTTATAGCTTTTCATTTAAACCTTCATATCTCCTTATAAAGCAGCAAAAAGCCATTGAAAACTTCCCTTTAGCGATCAGGTAGAACAGTGCCCATGCGTTGTTGTTTTGCTTTTTGTGCTTTTTGTGCTAGGCCATGGAGCCTCGTATGCGAACCAATAGAGGATTGGAGACGAGTACTACTTTGCTGACGACACAACGCCACGCTCGCGTTAGAATTCCAAATTATGAAATCCAGAATCCAAAAAAATCCATCTACTTTGGCTGAAATAGAATTAGCATGCGTGCTGAGGATACCCATAGTCATAGAAAAGGTTTTTACGGATTTTTATAAGAAACTAAGCACTTACACCAGTACTGAAATGAAAGTTTCCTAAAATTATCAAGTTTTTACCCCACGCCCTCATGAACATTTCAGAAAGACTTTTGCAGGCTATACTACCAATGTTAGACATTACTCAAATACCTTCCAAAGAATATGATATAGGAAACAAGGGAAAATATAGTAAAATATGCCAAGGACTTGAATGTCTAAAATAAATAGTTCCATGACTAATTTTTCCCTGTTATAGTTAGTTTCTTACAGTATATAAGTGGTTTCTTATGAAAATGTGTAATTTCTACACACTCCCTGTGTATAGTCTTGCAATACCAGTGCAATATAATTTTTCCCTGTTATAGTTAGTTTCTTACAGTATATAAGTGGTTTCTTATGAAAATGTGTAATTTCTACACACTCCCTGTGTATAGTCTTGCAATACCAGTCAATTCTATGTGTCGAAGCATTATAAGAAGTTTGAATACACAGACAGATGAAACAGTTGCTGACATGACCTAATTTTTCTAAAAATGTGTTTATAATTAATCAAATTTCATGATTATTCAAATAAATCTTGTATAAAGACACCTTTTCGACAATTTGCAACTTTAAATACTACTGTAGATGTTATTGTATGAATCTAATGGAATTCAAGCACCAATTTAAAAATAGGCAAACAAGTTTTAGATGACATCATTTCAAGCGGAGATTTAACTACCATAAAAGCTCTATTAAGTCCCCCCTCTCTATTAAGCCCCCACTTATATAAAATTCCAGAGGTTACCAAAGATTCCCCATTTTCCTGAGCTAGATAAGTTTGCATGTTAATGATGATGTGTTTTGAGATAAAACTTTAGCGAATTCATGTATTTAACTTGTAACATTGTATGCCTAAACTGCAAAATGTGGTGCAGAAAGGACTAAAAAATGTCCAAAATTAAATAAGCCCCCGGGGGCTTAATAGAGCTTTTAAGGTGTATGGGTTGGGGTCATTGTTCTTCCTAAATGCATAAGAAACAATTTGAAAAATTGGCAACATATGACACTTTCAGGGATTTTGGGCCCTAACTTGTCCTTGCATTTACAATCTCCCTCTCGACTTGAACTAGCCATTTGCTAAGAGCATTCTTGATTGTTACTGATGATCCTAAATTAAAAAATCACAAAAAGGGTTTAATTTTTGGCAGATGTGTAAATCCAGGTCAGAAAAACGAGTTCTCCTCTGCAAGACAAATTCTTCCTCTGAGAAGACATGAATGAACAAGGTTCTCTAAGAAATATCAGAAATCACGGCATCACTGACAGCAGAACTAGATTTCTGAAGAACCAAATGTAATTTTGGCTTGCCAAGAAATCAAAATGAACAAAATAAAGTTACTAAAAGTTTGGAAGATCTTCCATTTCTTGGTATCTTTCACTTTGTTGCCCTCGAGTGTCATTTTCCATATCTTGTTGGACTCTGATTCAACCATTTTCCACTACCACACATTTCTACTCTAAATATTCTTTCTCATAATCATCGCCCAGTTGTGAAGAATTTTAGAACTTGAGGAGTTGAAAATCATCTTTTATTTTGATTCTCAATTACAAGTTTGGTAGGCTGGTACATTTGTCCAATAGCTACCTGAAAATTAGAAATAAATTCCACTTACATGCCTTGCACACATTAACATGACAAGAATTCTTTGAGCCTTGTTTCCATACGATCGCAACGGTCAGTGAAGCGTCATGGAGGGAGGCTCGGCAATACATCAAGGACGGTTGCGTTAAATGGAAACATTTTCTGAACGATGTCTGTGAGGTCGTCAATCAGATGGGGATAGTTTAAACTTTATCACCCGTCGCTGACCACTTGCCATATGGTCTCAGACTGGCACAATCAAGATTTTTAATGGAAACATGATTTTTGGCTGCACTGCCGCACCGGGGACTGCAAATCGATCCCAGCACAGAAGACAAATATGTTTCCATAGGAGCATAAGGATCCCCGATCGGTGAGCGATCCATGACTATGACCAGTTGCTGACTGTTCAGTAAGTATTTTAGTAAAACTACTCGTTGGCCTACACTCATTAAGCCTTTAGAAACTATCAATCAAGATGAAATGTCATGGAATAGCACAAAGGAAATTATATACAGTTTAAAAGCGAAATAACGAGCCCCCAATTTTTATGTGGTTCCCTTTGGAGTTAATTGCTCCAAGATTGAACTATATTGACCTTTAGGTGAGAGGGTGAATAGACCGTAGGAACACATTACGCTTGATATTCTCAATTTATTTCTAATTCAATTCAAAGAATAATGTAATCATTTTCGTTGAATTTGAGAATGTCCATCTTCTCTCACTTAATCTGTTTTGACATCAATGAGCTGTTCCATCATTATATGACATTTAAAAGGCTATTAAGTGTCCTACACAGCGATAAAAAACACTTTTTTGGATCGCACGCCATCGCACGCCTAAAATGTTCAAGGCGTGCGAATGGCAGCACGCCACCAAGTTTCATATTACCAGGACTGCATATGCATCATGTCACATGAACAAGCCAATTTCCCTGCTTTACCCAAGAATGTCCTGTTTTCCCTGTATATATTCAGATGCATTAAACCTTTGATAAAAATTCCCCAGGGTTAGTGTTTGAAATATTTCAAGTTGAATGCATTTCTATCATCCTAAGAATCCAACAAACCTGTCTTTTGATAAGTTCATGATTCTCTTTAGCCTTTGTCATAAATTGATTTATTCTGGCTGGATCTGTTTCACCAATATGCTGCTTGAAGGCATCCCTTATCCTCCTTTTTGCATACTCCCTGTAACATAAAAATAAATTCATTTAGTTTGTAAACTATACCGGTAAAATGCTCGTATCATGATTGCACAGAGATACACAGTGCTATCTTTACTCATGCCAAGCTGCGCTGTGTGTCACAGTGCAGCTTGGCATGAGTAAGTTAGCACTGGGAGCATTAGGTAAAGTCTTGCATAATATGACAAAAATAAATTCTGTTTGAGACTAAAAGCCAAATACAGTTCAATTTTATACTATAGTTTTCTTAATGTATTGTCTCATTATAACATAGGGAGGGATCGGCTGAAAGGGTAAATTTGAAAATACGCTAAAAACATGAGTATCGCACTGAACAATAATATGATTTGCCAGTGCAATCAATGCTGGTTCAAAGACTTTACCAATTGAATGTGCAGTTGCAAGGATTACATGGCCAACCTGTCAGTCAGGACCCAGGTTGGAAAACTTGCATTCACTCGCAACTATGAAACTCTGTCAAACTCGCTGCTCGCAGCTACAAGAACTGGTTCTCACATGCAAGAACAAAACATCTATTGTCAATTTTGCCTCTCTCACAGCTTTTTAAAGTCTACTCGCAGCTTGCACCCTACTACGCGTAGGCCAAATCACACATGTTTTCCAACCTGGGTCAGGACAATATCGACAAAGCGAGGGCCGAGGTGTTGGAAAACCGAAACAAATATATTACATTTCAACAACGGTGAAGAGTTCAAGAAGGTATTCATTTATTTCTGAGACTTCTTTCGTTCAACGGAAACATTTAACCAATGTACAGTACGCTCAACCAGGGCGACACCCCTCAACAAGGAAGGCCTGGCTATGATGTGCAGCAGAGCCTGTGCTAGGTAGGCTTCATTAGGCCTTACTTTTAACTTCGCTCGTACTTTTAAAAGTGCATCTTTCTTATAATTTCAAATCAGTTGACACCAAAGAAGAGTGCCCCTTCCATAGTCCAAGATTCAATGAAATTCGAGATACTGCTACCTGAAGTTATAGCTTGTAAATTGTTGTCCCGTTCTCATCATATCTCTGTAAAGTTTCATAATTTCCAGCCTCGAGCTTGCCGCCATTACACTTTCATTTGGTTTTATAGAAAAGTTGTTGCAGTTGTTAATCATTCGCTCATTGTGTCTGTTGTTGTTGCTGTTGCCCAAGTATAAATAGCCCTCCGCTCCAAGTCTACTCCTCTGATCCATCCCGGAGAGAAAGAGAAAGAAAATGAGAAAAAATGGCCTGCAAAACCCCTGCGAAACAAGAACATTATGAGTACCCCCACCCCCTGGGGTACCAAGCTCCTATTAACACCATTCAATGCCCACTCAATGCGGAATATTCTCTCCGCAACGCAACATAACCAAAATGTGCTCATCAAATCCACTTTGCAGAAAAAGTTTCGAAGGAGGCTTGCACTTCGCTTCGCTGGGAGCTTCTTTGCAACAATCGAGGGGCATTTCACTCCTTCGAAAAAGCGTATGAGATTTTTTTAGAACAAAAGGATCTTTACGGATTTTGATGGATTTTTCTTTCATAAAGCAAAAGGGTTTTTGCCAAAGGTGTACGAGATTTTTTGGGAGTGAAATGTCCCGCAGCAACGAGCATGTAGCCTGTTTGCAGACTCTGTAAGAATAATAGAAAAGAAGGAAATAAGTTATTTCCTTCTTTTCAATCTTTCTGACAGAGTCTGCACGCAGGCTACCATACCAGCATCCCGAAAGCTTTCTGTGCGTGCCCGTGATTCAATCGTTTTCCATGGGTTTCCATTTTCCAACCTTGTTTTGAATTGTCAGCATGCATGCCTTTCAAAAATCAGCCATTGTATCCTACCTTTGTTCGTGGGATTTTTTTAACTAAGAATGTTATGTGAAAAGAAGAATAGAGAGAACTTTGAACGATTTTGTTTTTAATCACACGGTCACGCTTGCATACACCACGAAGTGATTACGATTTCTTTCTCGTGGTGCAAATTGACGTGACGGTCAGTGTTTTAAAACTATTGATTGTCAGCGGAAAAAGTTGCTGTGTTTTTTCCAACATAACTGTCCTTGGCGCCTAATTCAAACGGAAGAAGAGTGTTAAAAAAGAACTGTAGCAGACTTAGAGATGGCGAACGACGAAGTCGAAATGAAAACTCCAATTGCAAGTGACAAACAAATTCTAGAAATGGACGAAGTTCTCCCTCTAATTGGAGAATTCGGGAAGTTTCAGATTCTATTAGAGATAGCCTTATGCATAATGATCATGCCTGGCTCTATGTTGGTTCTTATACCATACTTTGCACAACATAATCCTCCATGGCAGTGTGTCAAGAACAGTACAATTTGCAGCTTTCAAGGAGAAGTTTCATCGTCCAGCAAAGCTGAAGTTTATGAAGCAAGATGTAGGATGCCGAGAAGTGACTGGGAATTTACAAAACCGAAAGATTACTCAGTTATCACACAGGTAAGAAAGTGGGCACTACAAGAGAGGCAGAGGCTGACACCATCACCGTGATATACGGTATAACTATGCTGACACCAACAGGCTATCGTCCTTCTAAACTGTCTAATGTCAATAAACTAAACTGGTGAATTGAAATGTCTTGTCGTGTCATGGGTTTGCCTGGCTCGTTGTTAGGATAAAACCATAGTCATAATAAAACTAATATCATGCTTTCTTTCAAGAATAAAGGAATTCAGATCATTATCTTCTTTATGGATTCCCATTTGCAGCGAATGTGCAGAAGCTTGTTAGTGCCTGGTGTCTTTCATGACAATAGAGACAATGAAGCGTGGAAAAAGCAGTAGACTCAATGCATATCATAGTTTCGCTCTTTCGCGCTCTTTATCAACAACAATAACATTAGTTCAACCCAATGAGATAAGCGAAAGCAGCAGGTCTTTCCCCTTCGATGATAGCCTGATTCACAGACGAAACGACAACTTGTCGTTTGGTCTGTAAAGCAGGTAGACTTGCCCCAAGTCTATCTCTTCCATCCGTCTACCGTTCCCTTTACGGTAGATCCTGGATCCGCCATTTCCTGGATTCGCCATTCCAACATGCTCTCTGAATGGAATGTTGGAATGGCGGATCCAGGAACTACCGTAAAGGGAACGGTAGACGGACGGAAGAGATAGGGATGGAATGTTGGAATGGCGGATCCAGGAACTACCGTAAAGGGAACGGTAGACGGACGGCAGAGATAGACTTGGGGCAAGTCTATAAAGCAGGCTACTTTGATGAATAAAAATCAAATCGATAAAGATCTCTATTGTATATTCCAGAAGTTTGTAGTAATTCGCTTTATTCAAAGGAATCAGGGTCATGCATGAATTTGGCTCCAGTGAAACGAAGCAATAACTAAGCTGAGAGCAAGGAATGAGGGGACATAAGGCAACTTAAAGTTAGAGGTCTGGGCAATCTGAATATAGCCTATTGTATTCCATTGTATTCGCCATCTCGAGTGATTATCAAATCAATTGGACAAATGAAGGAATGCAGCCCTCTTTTGTTCTATTTTTAAACCAGACGCTATATATCCGTCATTTGTCTTGAAGGGGTTGGACAAGAAATTCTCACTACATCACGCAAATTCAAAACGAGCATTCGATTTGATTTGATTTGATTTGATTTGATTGATTTGATTCAAGAAGCTGTTTTCCAAGGGGCCATCGAATAAAAGCATTAGTTACAAGATACCAAAATAAAACTAATCTAAGCCTAAAACCTATTTACAACAGTTGATAATTTACATAGAAAGAACTATCTGCAAGAGAAACAAATTCTAAATCAGGGACAGGGGCTGACCCAAATCTCCAAATTTCATTTTGGAGATTTGGAGATGAATTTTTGCACTCTGTGCTAACATAATGAAATCTCCGTATATTTTTGGACTGTTGAAATACGAATGGATTTCCAAAGAGCATTTATGTGTGTATTCAAGATTTTCTTTAGCTTTGCCCCAAGGGGAGTACTTAATTATATTTGTCCGACCGGGATGTGCTTTTTCAGGGTATCGTTTTCACCTATTTGTTCTAGCGCAGGGTATCAAAAGAAGGCAATTTTCCTGGAGCAAATTGTTAAAACATGTGAAAAGGCCCTTTTAAAGGGGATATTTTGTTAGATCGGGTCATTTTTCAGTCAAATTTTTATGTTTTGGAGTATACTTTTCACCAATTTTTTTCTAGAATCGGTTATGATTTGGAGCGAAAAATTCTGGAGCAGGGTAAAAAGAATTGTTCGTGGGCACACCCTGTACAAATTTGAGTCAAATACCCCCCCCCCCCCTACGAGGGCTTTGCCCCTGTCTTTCAGTAGCATGGATCTTTTATTCTTTTTCCAGTTCGATTTGTATTGCGACAGAGAACCATACAGCTATCTTGCAACTTCAATCGTCTTTCTCGCTTGGGCTGTTGGTGCTGTTATTTTTGGCTGGACATCAGACAGGTAAATTATCATATGCAGGGTGCAGGGTGTCCCAAAAGATTGTACTGTGTTTCAGTGTGGTTCCCTTTGATCGTTTTTGGCTCCATAAAGGCAGCCTAAAACAGCAAATCTAAAAGCAGTCTAGAAAGTCACAAATTGCTTCCCCAACGTCCAGGACTCTCACGTAAATGCTGTCAAGTTGATACAGGGAATCCTGCTAGCCCCATTTGTGTGACTGCTGTGGAGGAGCTATAACTTAAATAGACCATTTTGACATTTAGAAAAAGGGTCTGGGGAGAGCAATATTTTTCTGGTAAATGGCTGCTACAGAGCTTTCACGGATGATAAATTGAACTCTACAAATATATTGGCTTCAAATTTATGGTGAAAAATTCCATCAGTGCACAGTGCAGTCTATGTTTTCAGTCCAGTAAGATTCCTCGCAATACTGAATTCATATCTTTTCCAGTCTGCACATCTCGAAGCATAAACGGAAAGAATGACGAATACTTTCCCGCCAAACGCCAAAAACCTTTGGATGCGAGGTCTTGGTTGGAGAGAGTCTCCCTCCTTTTACGAGGCTGATGGGTCATGGACAGCTTCTCAGAAACATTTTGAGCAACTTATTTCCTTATTTTTCACCGGGAATTTAAGAGATTTGTAGAGTTCAATTTTATCATTCTTGAGTTCTGTTTCGAAATCTGCCGTTTTCAAAATCTGCCGGCAAAAATGTGTCATTTTCGTGTGTCCTATCCGTCACATTTTTCACCGTTTTCAAAATGTGCCGGCATCGTGTTAGCGCAGTCTTAATGACGGGTCCCTTACCGTCTTAATAACGGCTGCCTGGGGACTTAGAGAAGAGGGCTTGTTCACAAAATCAATGATAGATTTTTAGTTCTTTTACACGTTTTTTTTATAAGAAACTTGGATCAGCACTTAGTACTAAAAGTTTCTTAATTTCGCATGAAAATTTCGGTGTTTTAGTAGTAAAAGTTTCTTAATTAGTTTCTTATTTTTTTGGGCCTAAAATTGCGGTATTGTTCGAAGTTGAGCCTTCTTCTCGAGAAAGGGCTTCCATTTTGCATTGACATTGTCATCAACAAGAAGCCATGCACGTCAAGGCAAAACTTTACCAATTTTGCAGTTAAAAGTCAAGAAAAGACGAATGTACCTGTGTTAGAGAGACATAGAATAAGAGAGACATACAGAAATAAAGTTTTAGAGTTTCTTAAC
The DNA here is from genome assembly GCA_039566865.1 of Aurelia coerulea. NCBI lineage: Eukaryota > Metazoa > Cnidaria > Scyphozoa > Semaeostomeae > Ulmaridae > Aurelia > Aurelia coerulea. Next base: position 24,669,461 of record CM076948.1, on the reverse strand, counting down.
TGTTCTTGAGCGTAGTACTAGAGTTTCTTAAATTTTCGGTCATCGTAGAACTAGTTTCTTATAAACCAGTTTCTTATAAAAAAAACGTGTACCCCATATTTCGCGGAATCAACATGTGATTCTACGAGTCAAATATTCAATTTGACACAGTTTATATCGCAAACCATATCAAAATTAACATGCAAACTTCTTTAGCTACATAAATGGAAAGTCGTTGGTAACCTCTGGCATTTCATATTAATGGTTGGAGGGGCTCAAAAGAGAGGGGGATTTACCTATTATTTTGGCTTATCAGAGAAGGGGGGCTAGATAGAGCTTTCACGATATTCTCAATTTCATTTCAGGTTTGGTCGCAAAAAGACGTTGATACCTTCACTAACTGCCGTTCTCCTATTTGGATTCATCAGTTCCTTTTCTCCGAATCTCACATTCTACATTGTTGCACGATTTTTCGTTGGCTTCTTCACCCCTGGTGCATCTGTTCAAATGTTTGTCATTATATCGGAACTCGTAGGCGCAAAATGGCGACCCTTGGCTGGCATAACGTTATGGTTTTCGTTCGCCGTGAGTGTCGTGCTTCTTGGTGTTATTGCCTTCTTCGTTCGGACCTGGAAGATTCTCATGATTGTCACAACAGCTCCTTATTTCATCGTGTTTGCATTTTTCTTGTAAGTTCATTGCAAATTTGTATTCATTTTTTTTATATAATCAGTTAAAACGTTTAAATGCTACTGTACAACACTACGAGGACGATGCCAGGGAGAGCAAAAGACCATGACAACTCCCTGGCCATTACATAAAAAAAAACATCATACAACTAAATACTATAAAATATACATTTACAAAGAGCTACACATAAACTACCAAATACGGATACATACTAGGATCTGTTTCACATTGGAGGTCATGGCTAGCACAAGCGATAATGCTGAACGGCAGGAACCCCAAACGAGAAAACACCACCGACAAAAACTGCCGCCGCTGCTGTTTCCCCTCCAGGGTCTCCATCGCTCAAAAACATCGCGCATGTGCTGTCGGTTCGAGGTTCATAGTTCGCAATATTGTGGATTTAAGAATTTGGGTTTTTGTGGATGAGTTGTCATTCACACTATAGACGCCTCACATCCAATGTGAATCAGACTTACAAGCATTAAGAAAAAGAAAAAATTAAGGAGAATAGGACTTAGTATATATGTGGTGTGTACCAGGTCTGAAATTATCTTAATTGATTAAATTGTTATGATCAACGACTCATCGCTGGGGAAGAGAGTAAGTTTCAGGGTTTTTTGACAAAGCATTTTGAAGTGGAGAGGGGATCCTCTGTAACATTTACTCGTATACTTCTTTATAAGACATTTTTACTGGTAGGGAATCTCTCACGACCGCCCCAACGGCTCGTTTACAGAGTCAATGGAAACGGCTCAAGAGTATTAAAAGCCACGGGGGGGGGGGGTTCTTGGCCAAATTTTGGGTAGGGGTCTGCCGCGACCATATTCAAAATGGTACCGTTGGCTAGACTAATTTTTACGAAAATGGTACCCTTGGCTAGACCAATTTGACCATTCTCTGGACCAATTTTGACGATTTCCTGGACGAACATTGTCAAATTTGTACCAAATATGATATCATGACCGTTCGCTAGACCAATATTGTCAAAAATGATACCCTTGGCTAGACTGTTGTAGGCCAAAATTGCAAAAAAGTATACCCTTGGCTAGACTAGAAGTCCGAAAAAGTATACCCTTGCTCGCGGCACATCCCCAGGTACCTTTACTATGGAAGAACCCCCCCCCCCCCCCGTGTTAAAAGCTAACATCATCACTTTAGATTTCACTCATAAGAATGAATTCATTGAAACAAGTTAACATCAAGGCAAGCTGTCTGTCTTCAATCTTCATTGATCATATTCTGAAAAGATTTTTTGAGAGAAAAGGGCATCTCACTGGTGGGGAAAACTGGCATGACTGGTAGGGACAATGAAGGGGGTGGGGACAATAAAGGGGGTGGGGACAATAAAGGGGGTGGTGGAGAATCTCTCCACCACTTTGTATGCTAAAAGATGCCTTGTTTACTAACTGCATTGGGCAAAAATAGGTTATGGCTCAGAGGGTGGAAAGTTTCGGTATACCACAGAAAGACACGATGCAAAATGTTACTCTTTTTCCACCTTTTTCCAAAATGTATTCCAAGCGAACCAGAAATAACTTCGGAAGGGCATGACTGATTTTATGAAAATAGATTTTCGCACTAAACTACCCAGGAATCATTTATTGATCGTTTGTAACAAATTCAGTCACGGGCAGTTCTAAATTATAAAATGAAATGGGCAGTTCTTAAATCAAACTCATGGAATATTCTACTCCAAAGTCTGCTGTTCTCAGAACATTTCCAAAAAGAATATGCCTTAATTATCAAGAAAACTGTACCTCTCCTAAGCTACGCAATTCCTGCTAGCTTTAGACAGTGTCATACAATTCTGCATTTCTAGATGGTAGGAACATGGGTAGCCAGACACTCCTGGTGTGCTTCTATGGCGGAGCGATGCAACTAATGTATCTTGTTATCAAATGGGCTTTTTCAAATTCATTGGATAATTTCTACAGCAGATTGTTTGAGGGAAAGCCCCCCGAAAGCCCTGACAATTTTTCAAGGCAAGCCTTATTCGAGAACTGGGCAGTTCTATAGATTTTCCTCAGGATGACGCCTGCATGTAAATCTATAACACCTGATTCTTCTCCTCATAGTTACATTCCTGAATCGATGAGATGGCTGCGTTTAAATGGAAAAACCGAAGAAGTTATGAAAATTCTGAGGAGAGTTGCAAAGTTCAATGGAAAAGAACTCCCTGACATTCAAATATCGGAGCTGAAGCACGAATCTTCGGCTGGACTCGGTCACTATCTGAATCTCTTTCGACCAAAACAAATTGCTTTCAGAAGCCTTATTCAAGGGTATTCTTGGTAAGTACAAAGCTCTATTGCAGGTGCATCAACAAGGGCAGATTTTGCAATACAATAGCAGCAGTTGCGTTTGATTGACACCTCAATTTAAAGCGATTAGCGACTGCAGACAAAGGAAATTCTCTCAACCAGTATTTCAGAACAAACAAAGCCGCAAAAAATTTTCCCGGAAGAGGGTGCTTGTGAGAGAGGGGGCTTATGAGAGGGATGGGCTTATTCATGAAATCAAATGACAAAGATACACTTGATAGCTTTTTAGTTCTTTTGCACCATATTTTGCGGATTAAAGACACGATTTTACGAGTCAAATGTATAAATTCGACACAGTCTTATCTCAAACCATATCAAAATTAGTTTGTTCAATAAATGGAAAATCGTTGATAACCTCTGGAATTTGATATAACTGGTGGGGGATTAATAGAGGGGGCTTATTTGGAATTTTAGCTCAGAGAGGGGGGCCTTATTAGAATGGGGTACTTAATAGAGAGGGCTTACCAGAGCTTTTATGGTATCTATTTAAACTTCGCAGAAATAGAATTTATATGAAGGATAAATGGAGGGGGTAAAAAGCAATTAGGTTTCGCTTGTAGGGAAGCTGAGTTATTTTATTTGCCTTTGCAGGTTGGTAAGCGGTTTGGTTTTCTATGGCGTATCATTTGCTGCAGACGATCTTGGGGGCAGTATGTATCGTGACTACATCCTCGCCAGTTTGGTTGACTTTCCTGCAATCATTCTCTGCATCTACCTCTGTAATAAGTACGTTGCTTTTTGATCAATTATATCATTATATTATGGGCGCCTACCTTGTAGGAACTGTGTTTATTCCCAGTACTGTTTTCGTGATATAGTACACAGAGTTATGCTGTCCTGTTAATCTGTGTATAACATGTGAAAACTTCTTTAGTTAAGTTTCTTTAGTTACAGTGATTTTCAAATTCTAACGTCTGTTAGTGTTGACCAATAAAAAATTACGCTGTCTGGTTCCCGGTGGTCATCTCGTATAGTGGTTGATCTCGTATTACATAAACACCGGAATTTGAAACTACAAAATTATTCTTACTTCATCTTGACTGAACAGCAATGACTCTCTGTAGCTACTAACGTCTATGTCACGAAAAACGGTACTGGGAATGGACACAATTTCTACAAGGTAGGCGCCCTTGACTATATTCGTAACAGAAAAAGATGCGAAAATCAGTTACAACTAAAACAAAAGAAGCGACAAATTAGATGTCACCTGAGATTTGCGACAATGCAAAATTCCTTTGCAAAATACTTCTATTGTTGTTATTCGCGGGCATTTGCAGGTGACATCTAATTTGAGACAGACTATAAATAAGGGGACACATTTTTCAAACTTTTGTGAGATATGAATTTGAAATGCGACGGAAAATGCGTCGACCTTACAGTATCTATGCCTCAATTTGAGATTTGTTGGCGCCTTTGAAGAAGTTATAAGCATTTTGGATCGAATAAAAAGTTTTGATTCCATTTGGAAGCAACAGACACATTCAGCTAACGTTGCTTTTTGCCCATATATTAGGTCAAGCAACCATACACTTGGGAAATCACAATTTAATCCTCCCAAAGGGATAACACGTGCTAAAGCATGTAAAAGTCATTGCTTTGAGGGAGCAAATTTGGTCGTGGTTTTAGGCCTGTTTTTAAGGTTTATCGAAGAGGCTTTCTAGGGAATATCAGAACGGAGTAACCGATGTCAGTCATGCAAATCTTAAAATTTGTTAGCTAAGGAGCAGTGGCCTTTCAAACGGGGAATTATACTTTTACTCGTTCGGTACAAAATTCTTTAAATCCTAGGATTGGGCGGAAGAAAACTGTGGCGATCCCAATGTTGATTTCTGGCGTTGCATGTATCATCGTATCAGTAATTCCAACTCGAACTGGCCAAAACAAGAAGACGAGTAAGTTTTCTACTTCTACTACACTGATTACATTCGTCCCTGCTTTTCTGATTTCTTTAGTGATGATTTTTGGGCCTAAACTAGCCTAACTGATTGAATAGATTAAATAATGTTGCAGGGGTAATTGCGACGGACCTAAAACAAGGAAGATTGTTACATTGTATGGAAAAGAGACTCATGTGAAACGACTATAACCTCGATGGTAAATGCAAGGACTTAAGAGGGGAAGCATGCGACCCCTTAATTGTACGGGGATGTGCCGCTGAGAAAGTAAAATTCTACATCCGGGGGGTGGGGGGTACATAACATAAAACAGTTTAAAATAGGAAGTTTTGCGCCAAAATTCACCATAAATGTGGGTACCAAGGCAAGTTTCGGTAACTAAAAGAGAGTAGCTTTCTGAAAACCGGGCGGCAGACCCCGTCCATCCACAAGTCATGTACCCCCCCCGGGGGTTCTACATAATTTTAGAGCCTCTCCATTTGATTTTAGGGATAAATTTGATACTAAAATTTTATTGGAAAAAGGTAAAAGTGGTTGTATGCCATCAAAACATGATGCATTTTTAATAAATGCCTTTCTATTTATTGACTTTTTCTTTCAGGTAAACATTTAATAGGACTTCGAGTGTTCATGGGAATGCTTGGTAAATTTTGTATCACAATGGCGTTCGATGCAATTTATACGTGGTCCACTGAGATTTATCCAACCGTTGTCAGGTAAGTTGTACAGGGTGTCCCAGAAAAATTGTTCGACTTTTGATTAAATGTCAAAAAATAGCGATTAAATGCACAGGCTCCTGGTTAGATAATCCTGTTCCTCAGATTTTCAGTTAATTTTAGACGCCAGAATCTTGCAAATCCGCTAAGAATTCACGGACTTACAAGCTTTTGAAGTTCAAATTTGTGCGAAAGCTGAAACCAGACGCCCCTAACTGATTTGTTTTCCTAAAAGGCATCCCAAAATCGAGGTAGAAGAAGACTGTCCAATGTTTTACGCCTCGTCGATATCAGAGCAAACCAAATAGGACTTCCAAAGCTATTTAATTCTTATAGCCGTTGTCAACATTTAGTTAAGAATGCAAGTATCTAAAAGCATGGAATGAAAACTTAATCAATGAGAGACGGGGCAGTTCCAAATTGTGCTGAACAGGATTCCCCCAAGCATCCATAACCTTGATTCAATGATATAAAAAGCTAGTTTATCGAAAGTGCTTTGGAAATTCCATTTGATTGCTTTGAATAAACGAGATTCTACTTTCACAAAAAGCTCGTAGCTCCGTGAATATTTAGTCGATTTGTTAGCTTCTGGTGTCTAGAATTAATTTAAAATCTCGGCAATATGGTTATATTACCGTGGAGCCAATTCAGTATTTCGTTATTTTTTAATATTTATTCAAACATCGAACAATTTTTTTGGGACACCCTGTATGTCTGTTACATTGAATTGTGAACGCACTGGCTATGTTCAACTTTCGAGGAATTACTGACGAAAGCAAACAATGTCTGGAATGCAAAACGAGCGTGATAACTACCTGGGTTTCAGAGGAATTTTTGCGGCTTTGTTTTGGATCCCATGGCACAATACGTATGCAGAAGACATACGAAAGCTGTGAAAAAATGTACTTTTTGTGAGAAGTTTCTGTACGATTTGATTCGAATTTATCAAGTCTTTTAGGACCTTTTTCAGGTATTTTGCAAACGAGGGATTGTCGTAAAGTCGAATTTACCTGTATCATCTGTACTCACAAAAGCACGAGAAAAATCACAAAATACTTTTTTTTCATACCGTACATTCTGCAAAAAAATTACAATACATAGTTACTTAATTACTATACTTACAAGCTACTCTACTCTACTACAAGGACAAGACCACGGGGAGCAATAACTATGTCTACCCACGTGGCTATTTAGATAAAGAAAAAATCGAAAAAAGGCATGAAACTACAGGTAACTACAACAAAAAAGAGAGAACGTTTACTTAAAAGGGACGAGGTGGTTTATATGACTTGTTACCGAGTTTTAGATTTCTAATCAAACCGACCAGTTTTATGGATAAAGCAGAGAGTTAACAAGAGTATAGCTTTATTGATACCATCGGGAAAATCTTTATCACCATACAATAAAATCAGCATTAAAAATTCGTTCGAAAGATTTGTATGTCCAAGTGGTCGTAATAAAACAGAAACTCCAGCGAGATGATCTCTAATAATACTTCGGTCTTTCTGTTATCAACGAAAGTTCACTTCATTCAGACCCATCAAATATTCCAGTCTACGTTGTACGATTTTTTAAACATTTGAACTTTTTTTCGCGCACCCGGTGGACCAATTAGAAAAAACTGAGAACTACACTCATTTTTTTTATAAGAAACTAAGGTCCGGGGCTGGTAGGCAGTCTCTTAAATTTTTGGGCCATTTTCTTACCAAAAGTTTCTTACGTGTTTCTTATATTTTTAATGCCAGAAGTGTAGAGTTAATCTTGTTTTGTCTAAAGGGTTCCCAAATTACTTAGTAAGGTCTCAAAACAGGTCAATAATTCGCACTCAAAATAATGTCCAAACAGTTGCTATAACTGCATACAGTGTGAAAACATTTTTGACTGTGACAGGAAAATTAAAACTGTAAATTACAAAAGTTTCTTAGCTTTTTAAATCCAGGTAGGGTTGTTTCTTAACTTTCGAAAAATTGAGCTTACCGTTTCTTATAAGCGGTTTCTTGTAAAAAAAAATGAGTGTATCGGGTGACCCAATAAAAAGTGACCCAACGCAATCTTTTATAGAAAGAAAAGTCAGTGGTTGATTGAAATACTTCAAACGTTGTTCTGTCGCTAAAAGATTAGCCTACATTATGAGTATTTTTCGCAATTTTTTTCGACATGGTAAATTTCCCAAATAAGGATTTTGAGAAAAAGGGCATGCTTGAAATCTTCAAAAAAGTCGTCAAAAACAGTGGATCGATCTGTAGCCCTTTCAGATCGTTAAAACAACGAGGAGTGTGTTTCATTTCAGCCTGGGAATAGGCAACTCAGTCGAATGTCGTCAGAGCATATAGTCCCTAGGTACCTAAATATTCTTGTCTCAAGGGACAAGGATACTCTTGCGTTTCTGTAAGCAATTCTTGAACATTTCGATTTGCGTGGAAATTGAATTCCTTTGAAATTCCACAAGTTTACAAAGAACATTAATGTTCAGCTCCAAATGTTTTTAGGTACGTAGGTACCATAAACTTGATCTGGAAACTTTTAACTGAGTTGCCTATTCCCAGGCTGAAATGAAATACCTTCCTCGTTGTTTTGAAGATCTGAAATGGTTTTTAATCGATCCCCTGTTTTTGATGACTTTTTGTGGATTTCAAGCTTGCCCGTTTTCTCAAAGTCTTTAATTTGGGAAATTTATAGTGCCGAAAAAAATTCCAAAAAATGCTCATAGTGTAGGCCAGTCTTTTAGCGACAGAACAATGTTTGAAGTATTTCAATCAGCCGCATACTTATTTTTCTAAAGCAGATTGCGTTGGGTCACTATTTTCTGGGTCACCCAGTATAGCATTGTCATTTGGCTTGCTTTACAAAATTCAACATACTGTACCTTAATTGCAATTCATTTCGTAGGGGTGCAGGAATGGGTTACCTCCAAATCGCAGCTCGGCTTGGATCTGCAATGGCACCATGGGTTGCAAAATGGCTTAAAGTTTTCCATCCTGTTTTACCATTTGCTTTGATGGGATGCTCCGCAATCGTAAGCGCCATCATGATGATATGGTTACCAGAAACAGCCAATAAGAAAACTGCTGAAACACTTGCCGACCAGTTTGATGATAACGAGAACGTTGCGCAGGTTAAAGCTTGCGGCAATGGGGAGGAGAAGATGGTAGAGGCAAAAGATCATATGGTGTAATTTGACTATTCTTTTTATTCCAAGGGGCTGGGTCACGTAATAGACAAAATCGGCCAGTGTTTACACCCATTTCAAGCCATGTGATCAATCTCTTGATAAAACATCTTTTGATTTCTCTAACATATTTCGTGCCATGCAAAGTTGTGCCATGAGTGCAGAAAGTAGCATAATACTAAAACTTCCCAAGAGTCTGGTCAAATAACTTGAAATGAGTAAAACAAATTGCAGGGCTATTGTGAACAAACTTCTCTCACAATGGTGATTTTGCAGTTTTTTGGTAGGTCACAACACACAGATTTTCAGCTATTTTTCTCAAAATCAAAGAGTTATTTGAAGATGGACTTTTGAATTTTGTAGAGAAGCAAACAAAACATTCATATGATCAGGGATCAGAGAGATATCGGTGGATTTTTACAAGTAACTTTATTGTGGATTCACAATCACCCCATCCACCAAAATATCTGCAGAGATGAATGGACACGTTGCTGAAACAATATAGATTATAGCATTTACTAGTTCATTTACGGTTACATGACCCCGACCTTAAAACTTTCGTAGAAACTTTGATAATGGATATTTGTGTTCTCAAGAAAATTTCACAATCAACGTACACTCTTTGTATACTGTCTGTCTGCTTTGCCGGAATCATGGGGCTTTTTTAATTTTGTTTCGGTTGCAGATTCGACAGCCCCTCCATTTCTGGGGGTCCTCTGGGGTTAGGCTCTGGGACTATTTGGCCTGCGGGGGGCGGCTGGGTGTTTTTACCTGTAAATTAAATAAACAAACAAGGCAACACGCCCTTCTCCTAGCCTAAATGCAATTCCTGCCATTGTGGTGCACCAAGGATCAATCTCAGCTCCTCTGCTTTTTGTCTGTCCAGTACGAACCCAAGTAATACCTCATAAAAAGATACTTTGACTTTAGTTTCAATGATTATCTACATTAACTTCTAAATAAGCTTTCATACTAAAGTTGCTTTAGAAATCTTCTTTAAGATTAAACTTTGGTTACTATTTCACGTATTATCATGAGTTTTAAACATACCATCTCGCTTTTCCTCTGGGCTTTCAAGCAGTCCCATCAGAGAAGAACTTGGGGCAGACACACTCTTTCTTCGTGAAGTTCGTCCTCGTGGTTTAGGTGAAGCAGGTCTTGCCAGCAAGTTCGCCATTTCCTGAAAAAGCAGAAAAAGATACTCGATATACCGGGGGAATCAGAAAAATGATCCACTGTTCAGGGCTGGAAAAGATTTTTTAGTGCCTCCGACCGGTGAAATGCAAGGGCGGGCATGTCACACTGGGAAGGATGGTCCTACCTTTGTCCGAAAACCGGTAGTTCATGAAAAAATTTTGAACCACCTTTGTCCCAAAAACTGGCCGTTTTTGATGAAAAATTTCCGCTGTTATTTTTCTTCAATTTGAAGGACAATTTTTAACATTATGTATCACTGACGATGTTTGTCCCCAAAACCGGTAGTTTCGACCTACTACTGTTTACCAAAGCAAGTAGTAATTATTGATATGAAAGTACAAGTGTCCCAAAACCGGTTGCCGGACAATGGTAGGACCGCTTCGGTGAAAAATTTGAAATTCTGACCTTTTTTTCGAAAATTTGCCGGACAAAGGTAGAACCGCTTTTGTGAAAAATTGTAATTTCTGGTCTTTTTTCCGTAAATTTGGCGGACAAAAGTAGAACCGCTTATGTGAAAAATTTGAAATACTAGTCTTTTCTGCCTAAATTTGGCGGACAAAGGGAGAACCAGCTTACAGGTAAACTTCAGAATTTTGATTAGATAGTAAATTGGGAAACTTTATTTGTGTGACAAACTGACAAATAGGAAGAATGATATTCAAATTTCACCTTTGTCCCAAAAACTGGTTGTTTTGGGCACGAAAGTCGTACTATTTGATAAAAGCACCGGTTATTTTATCCAATTCCTCTGGACAAACATGGGGTCAAATATTTTACAGTACTTGCCCACCCCTGGAAATGCACAGGCAAGGGGCCTCCAAAAATTTTGAAAAGAATTGTCGTGAGAGTAGCTGTTTGAACAGTAAAAGGTTTAAACTGCATGAAACATAATGCAAGCTGTTATCGTTTGTCAGCCTGTGGCAAGTTAAAACACTGACGATAATGTCTACCAAATGAAAAATATTATCAGAATGCTTTTATTTTGTACTTTGTTATCGTTATTGAACAATTTGTGCATTAGAATGGCACAACATTACATTTTAAGAATTTTTCATTAAAGTCTAGATTATTCCACTTTGAGATGGACTTTTAAGGTAGCCTAAAATATCGAGGTAAATCATTCATGGCTCCAAAGCCTTATATTTTGCCGGCTGTTGTAAGTTTATGAGTTCAAGGGATGTACCAACACCTCAAGTTTTGATTAGGTATTTAGAACCATCAATTTACTTTGTTTTATGTTTTACAATTTTCCTCGGTGTCTGTTACAACTTGCCCCATGCCCAGGCAAGTCGCAACTCTTCAATCTCAATTTTTCTCCCATCTACGAAAAAACTGTAGCCCCATCAACAAAAAATAGATTGCATTCGGCAGCCAATGGCCAAACCTGGCAAATGGTGGTAGCACGAAGAACCTGCATGTTGCGTTTAAGGACAAACATGCCATTTTTTCCAAAATGTGTTACAATAAGCCCCGGCCTCCCCTAATATCAAAATACCCACACATTTCCTAGTTGATTAATACGATTAGCTGTTTTCAAGTAGAAATATAAGCATTGCGTTAGCATTGTCAAAGAATGCATGGACATTATTTTTGTGTTGGTCTGTAAGCTCATTTTGGAAAGAATTTAGGTATGCTGGAAGAAATTTTATGCCCAGTGGAATATAGCAACTTACAATCCTACTTGCAAGGCATTTTGGCAAGGTTTTGCAGGAAATTTTGATTTTCGCTGCCAGGAAGAAAACCTGGTTTCTAGCTTTAGTTGAATATGTCGAGTGACGATATATGAAAGGAAAATTAGCATGTAACTGTAAAAAAGACTCTTGGCAAGTTTGATGATACTTTGTAAAAATCTATGGCTTAAAAGCAGAGCTTCCAAGCTGTGCCTGGCTAAATGAACCAAAGAAACATTTATCAATTTTAGAAGTTAGTTCTGCAGACATTTTCAAACGCTTAAACTTTCTAACATTCAATCAGTATAAATACCACGGAAGAGATCTTAATTATTGAAAGTGCAAAAATCAGTTATCAACAATTTCTTCCAGTTTTCAAGTAAAGAGTTTCTTATACAAATACGTTAAAATCTTAAGAAACAGCCAAAAAACGACAAGAAGATATTCTGAAGTTACTACTGTCTACCTAACTTTCGATGCAGTAATATGAGGCTCTTTCTCTTTCACAAAAATCTCATATAAGACATTCTATTGAAAAATTAAGAGTGGAAAATATCTTCAAAAAAGACGTTTCAGAAAAGTTTAAAAAGTGCCTCCATTGTTTTGTCAGATTTTACAACACGCCTCCGACCGGCGGTCGCGTGGTCGCGCACTTTTTCCAGCCCTGCCACTGTTTGTAAAGCCGTACAGGAAAAGAAATGCAACCTATTTGTAAAATTTTGATTTCATATCTTACTGAGGCAACAAGGGCAGATTTTGTAATACAAGTGCACCAGTTGCTTTTGAATGACACCTCAATTCAAAGCGATTAGCGACTGCGAACAAAGGAAATTCTCTCAACCAATAATTCAAAACAAACAAAGCCGCAAACATAGCCCTGAAACTGATAGGGCAAACTCTCGTCTTGTCCACGCGAAAAGTGGCTTTTAAGAGAAGTTACGTGTTATAACGAAAGAAGATGGGTAAGTCTAAAGATTGAAATAGGCTTTCGCTTGACATGGGCTGTATTCACATAGGATTAACCCAATTCAAACAAAACGTTAGCATTTATTACTTCAAAAAGTTTTGTCCAAAACATTACCTTTCGGAAAATTTTGAATTTTAATGCATTGAGCAACGAACGGAGCACTGCAAATACAGGCATCAAGAATGCATAAAGCATGCAGAAACAGCTAATTATCATGTTGATTTTTCATGTTACCTGTTTTTCATTATCGTAATTCACAATTTTGATTCTTCCTTCAACCTGAAAGAGAAATGCAAGGTTTTGTTACCGCAACAGCAAGTAAAAATTCGAAGATTTCACAATTTTCTTGTTGACGAAAAAAATTAGGACGTTTGGAGTTAATTAGAGTTTTGATTTAAGCAGAGTGTACGTTGGAAATGTAACTACATGAAATATATGAAGTCAATGTGAATACGTCCAGAGTGAGCGACATGGGGTGTATTTGATTACAGTAGTAACGCTAAACCTACCGAATTCGGAAAACCGTAGACTTTGCAGAGAAAAAAATACATTTCCCAATCGAACAGAAAAATCTGTAGAAGAGCAGGTTTTGGTTTCATCATGGTGAAAACCAATGAAAACGAGGATCTCTCCAAAGTCTGTCAAACCTTAAGCCTTTTGAAGGTGCAGGTGTTGCCTAAGGTTGCTGCAAAGAGAGACTTCTTACTTGGCAACTTTACTATTAGAGAACTGTAGCCGAATAAATGAATAACAAAACACGAGTAAATAAGAATACTTAAGGACGGACTATTTACATAGGCAGGGGGGTATACTAGTCCAACACAGGTTCAGAAGGCCTTCCAACCAACCCTGCCAAACCTACTGTTTTGAGAATTGGTATTAATTAAACACGGCCTAGTTTTTCTTCTGAAGTTTGAAACATGAAACTTTTATGATTCTAAAATTCGCATGTTGTGTGTCACATGAGCTTATTCGCCCATAAAGGTTGCAAAAAACCCTCGAAAAGACGACGTGCATAGTTGTTTGCAGTTGAAAATGCACAATACTAGTCATTTCTACATCACATGAAAATCCTACCTTGGGTGATAGCCTGCATCGCTCCCTTTCGATAATTTCTGAAATTCCTATGTCTTCATTCCTGAAAGAAAATAAAGGTATCTGAATTAAATATCTGGTTAAGTCAACCCAATGATTAGAAGCAAAATCTAACAACAGCAAAAAAATTGGCGTCTTGAAGAACGATGTCTCTGTTCGAGAAAAACATCGAAGATTTCGAATCCTGGTGATAGTTGATTTAACAGTCAACAAACCATGTTTTTGAAACAATGAGATCTGCAGCAGACAAAGAGCTGCTATAGGCTAGTAGTTAAAACAGATATTTTACATCTTATTTTAGTTTCGATTTCTTCACAATTCTAGCACCTGTTTGCTCCGAATCTTTTTACAATTTGCTTCAAATGTTTAGAAATCTGTTCAAATTTACAATCTACTGAACATTTACAAGGAATGGATACTCAACAAGAACTAAACATTTCTCGCATTGGCCTAACGAAGCTCTTCGTTAACAATGGAAAAGTAGGGAAGAAGATCTTAACAGATATTTCTATTTGGAATTTGAATGACTATTGCACTCCTTTTCTTCGCAAAAGAAACTCATCAAAGGGAATCTAAGGTCATAAAGGTGGCTCAAGCCACTTGTGGTCAAATTCTCGCCAATGTCCTAGTGACGTAGATCAGTTACCCAAATATGGTTCGGCATGTTTCATGGCCTATTGCTTTTGCATGGCTACTTTTACCAGGGGCTCATATATGCTTTGATTTCCTTTGAGCTACTTACATAACAACGCTTTGTCTGTGACCAGAGATGCTCCTTCTTGCACCTGATATCATTCTCAATGATTCAAAATGATTTTGAACTATCGTTGGCAAGATCTGACCATTGTCTTCATCAACCTTTAAAAAAACAGCAGTCAAGATTTTTTTTTCAGTAATTTATTTTGAGTGGGCAGGAAGTATATCTAGCTACTTAAAGCTAATTTAAGCCCACTGTGCATGCCGCATCCAGGCACGGGACCCCTAGTTTAACGTCCCTTCCGAAGGACGGCGAGGTGAGTTGCGAAGTCAAGCCTCCGAGGTCACCCATCGGAGTTTGACCTCACTCGACCGAGCTTAACTTCAGTCTCCTGACGGTAACTGATTAAGCCGCTCGGCCCCTCACCCCACACATTATCATACGTACATGCATTTATTGACAGTATGAAAATCTAGGCACTTGAAAACAATTCGGGGATCAATGAAGGACGAAAGAAAATGGAATTACGTTCTTTCTTCCAAGCTGCAAAGCCCACACCTATTTCCAACTGCAACTTTCATTTCATTATGTCTCGTATTGATCAAATCGATCCCTTGTTTTTGATTAATTTAGACGAGTTTTTAATTTGTTTGTTTTCACTCAATCCTTATTTTTGACAAATTGAGATGCCGATAAGAATAGCAAAAAGTAGCAAGGATTTAGACAAGCCATTTTGCTACCAAACAACGTTTGAATCAATGATTTCTGTTGATTGCTCTTTCGTACATCAACATATTTTACATCTTTCAATCTTTGGGGAGTACATTGTGTCCCAAAGAACTGTGCCCTATTTGTAGGTCTTCATCTTTATATGGTTGCACAGGATAGGCTACAAATTATAGTTTGAGACATTGCTTGAGTGCATTTGACATGTGGTTGCCGATTCATGGCACAAGAACAAGAACAGACTTTGTAAGACAATAGCATGAGTAGCATTTGATTGACACCGACACTGCAATTCAAAGCGATTAGCGATCGCAGACAAAGGAAATTATCTCAACCAGTGATTCAGAACAAACAAAGCCGCAAGCGTTTCTCTGGAACCCAGGTAGCTAGCTCGCCCGTTGTGCATTCCAGAAATTGTTTTTAAGAGCAAACATGAGCATAGATCGGACAAAGAAGGATATATCTACACATTTACCTTTCTTTTGTTCAGAAGCTGAGCAGTAAGTGTTTTAATTACACCCAAAAATATAAGAGAATTGAATCGCTTCCCGACCGGCTTTTGCACCAAACAAATTAAATGCCTGAGGTAGATGTGTAGATATATCTCTCATCTTCGATGTATACCCATATTTGCTCTTGAAAATAACTTCTGGAATGCAGAACAAGCGAGCTAGCTACCTGGGTTTCAGAGAAACTTTTGCGGCTTTGTTTGTTTTGAATTACCGGTTGAGAGAATTTCCTTTGTCTGCGATCGCTAATCGCTTTGAATCACGGTGTCAATCAAAAGCAACTCATGCTATTGTGTTACAAAATCTGTCCTTGTTTGGCACAAGACAGTCAAAGTCCAAATGAGCGGTTGCTGCAAAATAGCAGTCCTTTCTTTTCCATTGATGTCAAAATCAAGCAAAAATCAAGCACAAGCACATCGGAATGATCCTTGACTCTAAGTTAAGTTTTCAAAGCCATATCAGGGAGGCTTTACTCAAGGCGAGGAGAGGGATAGGAATGATAAGGTACATTTCCAAATACGTGTCTAGAAATGTGCTTGATCAAGTTTACAAGCTTTATGTAAGACCCCATCTCGACTATGGTGACATTATCTACCATAGGTATGACCCAAATATGAGATTAAGCGTCACAAAAAGACTCGAACAAACCCAGTATCATGCTGCATTAGCCGTAACTGGAGCATGGAGAGGTACAAATAGGCAAAAACTGTACGATGAACTAGGTTGGGAAGATCTATATCACAGAAGATGGTATAGACGCTTGTGTCATTTTTACAATCTACGGAACACAGGTTCACCAGGGTACCTATTTGATAAAATACCACCTGAACGTGAGGAATCATACAACCTAAGACATCCTCGAGTATACGACCAGAATAACGGAAGAACCATTCGTTTCTCGCATACATACTTTCAAAATGTTCTTTATGAATGGAATCTGCTAGACCGTGACATCAAAAATTCACAATCCATATCTGAGTTTAAACGGAAACTACTTGCAATCATAAGACCACCTAAAAACCCTGTTTATGATGTGTTTGATATAGAAGGTATCAAAAAGTTGACAAAGCTGCGTGTGAACTTCAGTGCGTTAAATGAGCACAGATATCGACACAACTTTGATTGTAGGAGCCCACTTTGCGTGTGTGGGAGAGGTATCGAGGATAACAAACACTTTCTCTTGCACTGCCACCAGTTTGATTTGATGCGCAGAGATCTCTTTCGCCAGCTCACTGCCTCTGGTATAGACATAAATGATCTGGATTCAAATACACTCTGCAATTTGCTTCTGTTTGGGAACCAGGATTTAAACATAGTTGAAAACAGAATCATCATAGAAGCGACAATTTCTTTCATTGAAGCAACAGAGCGTTTTTAATTCAAAACGTAGAACGCAAACAGCAGCACCCCTCCCCCTACCTTTGTTAGATTTATCAGGGTAGCTTGGTACCAAATAGTCAAATGAAATGTATATATTTTTATCCACATTGGATCCCAAATTTTGAAAATCTTAAGTTTTTCTCCATCATTTGAAATTTGGTACCAAGCTACCTTATATTGTTCCTTTTGTTTGTTGAAGTATTATAATTGTAAGTGTCATCCAAAGTAGGGACTAGATGACCTTGTGTCCTTTCCTGCTTTGGATGGCACAGTGACAAGTAATCTTTTGTGTTTTAATTGTTTTGATGATGATATATAAAAAAAAAAAAAAAAAAAAAAAAAAAAAATCAAGCAGATATTGCAAGAAAAAGATTTAGCGTTGCCTTTGAATTTTCTAAGATTGAAAAAGGGTTAATAATTTTGTCTTATAAACAAATGATATAAAGATCCCCGGGGGGGGGTACATCACATATTTTGGGTACGGGGACGTGCCATCGGGAAGGGTATCGATTTTCACGATTTTGGTATAAGGAACGGTATCGATTTTCGCAATTTTGGTTTAAAGAATGATTTTGGTATACTTTTTCGGAAAATTGGTATAAGGTCGGGTATACTTTTTCGCAAAATTGGTATAAAGTCGGGTATACTTTTTCGCAAAATTGGTATAAGGAACGGGTATGTTTTTGAAGCTTCGATGGCACGTACCCGACCAAAACCTGGTCAAGTACCCCCCCGGGTAAAGATCAACATACTTACCAATTGTTTGCATGATCTAAACATGTCATAACCATCTTTACCCTTTGCTAGGTAAGATTTAACACAAACTTTGTATTCCTACAAAAACAAGATAATAGAAATAAATACGATATCTTTATAACGTTTGTTCAAGATACAGGGTGTCCCAAAGATGTGTCCCATTTCTGTGGCAGCTGCGGTGGAGCAGTACGATCTATTAATAGTTGCTCTGTTTTTAATACAATTTCATTGGAAAGGCTTCAACTTAGAGTCTGAAGTTATCTGAAGGCTGATTTCCACGAAGCCGAATTTTCCCAATGGACTGGAATTTTTGTTTACGAGAGAAAATGTCACTTTGGATTTGATTAGAATGTTACGTGTGACAAACAATTATTGTGTAAAATTCTGCCCGCTTGGAAAACTCTACTGAATGAAAATCAGCCTTGAGACCTTGTTATAGCCACACGGACAAGTGGTTGCAAATTTATGGCACAGGAAAGGCAAAATAAATGGTTGCTTCAAAAACAGCATTTCTATCGTTCTGAAAAATGTCACAGTCGCGTAAATATTGAAACAAAGGGTTCTTCTACGTTTGAAGTTGGCTTTATGTTAACGTGCTATCAGTAAACAATACAATTAACCCGAAATGAACTGTAGAAAAATTCCAACGCAGCAATATACAGCATTGACTTTAATCAAAGTATAAAAAACACAACGTAGAAGAATATTGACAGTAAGAAAGTTAAGAAAAAGTTTTCCCAGTTAAAGCACTTTGGTGCAAGAATGGTACTTTACACTAGACGGGAGAACTCTTATTAATAGCCCCAATTATCTGCTCATCATTGTAACTATCCAAAGGATAGAAAATCCACAAGGATTCACACAGATAAATATTTTAATCCCGTTAGCATAGGAATCAAATGTCGTACATGGCCGAATGGCTCATGGCCAATAACTCCGCCAAACCTGGAGATACTTTAACCGGCATCCAATATTGCATACCCGAACATCTGGAGAGTAGGTTTTTTCAAAAAAATTCTGGAAATTTCAAGCAGTTTTTTGTCCTGGTTGCGTTTTATGAAGGTAGGTAAAATTTAGAAAAATCTTCACGGGTTTCTTTTGTCTTCTTTGCTTCTTCGCCGTCTGATTGGTCCGTGAAATGAGTCTTTGGAGCCCCCGGGGGGGGGGGGGGGGGTAAACTCCAGTACTCAGTGGTACGGGGTTGTGCCATATTTTAGGGTACCTTTTTCATCAGAAGTTCCGGATTTATAGGTATCCTTTTGAGAAACTCTCAGATTGTGTTGCTTTTATAATGTCATTACTTTCTTTTTATTTGTAAAATCACACTTAATAGTGACCATTTCCTTCTCTAGTTACCTATAATAATAGACCTCTGCGAAGGAGGCTAGCAAGTGTGATAGCAAGGGTACCAGTTTTTGAAATTTTCCGGATTTATGGGGGGTAGTACTATACACTGAATGGCACTGAGTACTGGAGTTACCCCCCCCCGGGCTTTGGAGGTTTCGGTCATGGGGACGAGCAAAAAATCAACGGCAACATTTGATTCCTATGCTACTCCCGGTTTACTTACATTCTTCCAGTCAAGAGGCTGTCCATTGACCTTCACTGAGTTTGGCAGAATTCGCTTTCCAGGGGGTAGATCAGGATTGAAGCTGAAGTGTACTCCAGAAACCTGCAAAGTAATGTTAGGAAGTAAATGAGGATATGAAATGCTGCTGTATTTACGGCGTTCTTTATACTGGATCAGCAAGAACGTCAATTTAAGGAAAATAAACAAGGGCAGATTTTGTAACACAATAGCACGAGTTGCTTTTAGACAAAGAAAATTCTCTCAACCAGCAATTCAAAACAAACGAAGCCGCAAAAGTTTCTCTGAAACCCATGTAGCTAGCGCGCTCGTTGTGCATTCCAGAAATTATTTTTAAAGACAAACATGAGCATAGGTTGAAAGAAGAAGGATATATCTACACATCTGCCGCGGGCATTTTATTTCTTTGGTCCAGAAGCTGAGCAGTAAATGTTTTGATAACACCCAAAAATATAAGAGAATTGAATCGCCTCCTAAACGGCTTTTGAACCAAACAAATAAAATGCCCGCGACGAATGTGTAGATGCATCTTTCTTCTTTCGATCTATGCTCATGTTTGCTCTTAAAAACAGTTTCTGGAATGCACAACGAGCGAGCTAGCTACCTGGTTTTCAAAGAAGCTTTTGCGGCTTTGTTTGTTTTGAATTGTTGGTTGAGAGAATTTCCTTTGTCTGCACTCGCTAATCGCTTTGAATTGAAGTGTCAACAAAAGCAACTCATGCTATTGTATTACAAAATCTGCCCTTGTTAGGAAAATCAAATAGATTCAAATATGCAATACTGATCTCTAAATTTCTTTTTGTATGTGTCAAGTACCAAAGAGCAACACAGAAAAGTCTTTTGGAAAAATGAATACAGAATTTCACCTGCAGGAATCGACCTTCATGTCTCGGGTACTGACTGACGCCATTTTCCAATGCTTGAATTAATACTTCACCTGAAAATAACAAGAGGGAGGATTTTATTCATTGTAAGTGAAGGTCAATGCGACAGCGTTGAAACGATGCGCACTAATGTTTCGAAAATCGAAGGATGGAAGGCTACAACTCATGCCGTCGAAATTCTGATCAAGCAATGAACATTGAATGTTTTCGATCGTAAAATGCTTCTTTGCGGCAATTTATAGAGGGGAGATATTGATTAAATGGTACACATCTTGTTCAGTTTTCTTTCGTTTTTCTGTCAAA
Organism: Aurelia coerulea; assembly: GCA_039566865.1. Taxonomy (NCBI): domain Eukaryota; kingdom Metazoa; phylum Cnidaria; class Scyphozoa; order Semaeostomeae; family Ulmaridae; genus Aurelia; species Aurelia coerulea. The sequence goes on along the minus strand of CM076948.1, from coordinate 24,648,919 downwards.
GGTAAAAACATTTAAGTAAGCGGAATATTTTTCTGTCAAAATAGCTCAATGAACGACTTCAAAAATGTGTCCCTCCTATGAAAGTCCCAAACACAAGGCCGTTTTGCAACACATAAGGGTGGTTGCTTCAAAAAATGTCCTTTGCATACCGATGAGATCAGAATAAAGGAGAATTTTTGTAAGTATTAGCTTCTATGTGGAAATATTGCGATGGAAAGTTGCAAAATTTATTATTACTTCTTTTTAAACATTTGAAAAAGTCTAAAAGCATTGCTTGCAAGGCTAGAAGCTGTTGTGAAACAGAAAGAGGCACTGAAGATGTTATATACCGGGTGTCCCACAAAAAGTATTCCTGTTTAAAAAATCACCAAACATTGATTATCAAACCTTTGATGAAATTTTCTTTTCGAGTTGTTTGTCAAAGACCCAATGCTAAAATGTTTGCTTTTAGTACAACAAGGTAGAGAAATTCCACGTTGAAAACCCTTATTGTGAGCTATAGTTTTTAAGCAAAATATTCAATCTTGCCTGAGTCAAAATCTTCAAATTTTATATCATCATTGAAGTCTCCAATGATATTACGCAGTTCTCTCTGTCATCTATGACCAAACTAGAAGCTTTACATGCACAAAGAAATTTATCCCGCAATCATCAGTGCTTTCCTGCAGTATGATTCAAAACCAGGTAGCCCTAAAAAGAGCTAAATTTGCTAAGTTTGAAACCAATTAAAAGATCACCTTATATCTTGGAAAATAATTTGGTCCTTGATCTACTTGACAAAAAAAGAAAGTTGAAGATTGGCCGCGTGATCAAATCTTGGTGATTTTTCGAACGGAAGTAATTTTTTGGGACACCTGGTATTTACCTGATACAGCTATGACAACTAGAGTATCCATCATTGGCAAAATCGAAACGAGATCCTGCAAGAATGATATATTTCTATCAAAAAGTTCAGCAAATTCTGATTGATTTAAGAAATGGTTTTGTGTCGATCAGCTTCCTGGGCTGTTGCATTTTTGGGCATATCTGGTTCGACGGTAAAGTAGGGTAATGCCCAGAACTGTTGGTGCCTGAGGGGGGGGAAGGGGGGGATTGAGCGAAAGGTTTATATAACCTTAAGATTCTAGAGGCGGCTATATTCGGTTTGTTGAATCTCCTATTCAAAAACCATCAAATCGATTTATGAGGCATGCTGCTAGTTTGACAATTGCCTTAGCAAAATTTTCAACTTATACCCAATGGGTCACAATTTGATCAGCATTAAAAGTTGCCCCCCCCCCACATCAACTTCGAGCTGGATCCACCCCTGCATTGAAAAGAAGATAGGTTCTGCTTTCAGATACCGGGTGTCCCAAAAAACTGTATACAAGTTTGAAAAATTCTAATGCCAAGAGTTTCGGTCAAATCACCCAGAAACTATTTTTATGTTAATCCTCAATGGCTGAATTGTATTTTGGTATTTTTCTCATCATTTTCGGTAACTTGGTTGCAGAGCAATAAATCAGCAAGTGTAAAATTTCCTCTTAGGCCCAAACCAGAGCTCCCAGTAGAGAAGAGCTAACGATTCTAAGCATGACAGAAGCATGTTGGCCCTCGACATCCAACGCCGATATGTTTTGGGATTCTTATTGTTAGAAACCGATAAGAAATCATTCTCAAAAGACGATAATATTACGTTAGCATTAATCAAGGGATTTAGCTTACTTTATTTTACATCAAAATTGCAATCTTAAGCATGACCAGTTCATTTAATTGAGGTCCCTTGACCAGTAAGATACAGTGATATAATTTCTCCAGGAAAGTCGTAATAAATTTTGTTAATTAGTTCAATTAAAATCAGCTGGAAATTGTTTCTTGAGAACATCACAGGTTGCTATGCTTAGGGTTTCTTGACTACATGGTCTAAAAATGGCGGCTCTGGTTAGGGCCTAAGAGTAAATTTTGCGTTTGCCGATTTATAGCTCTACAACCAAGTTTCCCACAGTGGTCAGAAAAATATCGAAATTTTATTTAGCCAATGAAGATTAACAAAAAAATATGCTTTGGGTCATTAGGTTTAAACTGTCGGCGTCAGAATTTGTCAAACTTGTATAGTTTTTTGGGACACCTGATAGTATACAGTACATCTACGCAGATCTTATCATATCTTTAGAATTTTCGATTATAAGTGGGTCGCGCTTTTTCTGAAACACTCTGTATTGCTGATGCTAATGACTTACCTTGAGTTTAAATTTGCCAGATGGATGCAATCGATCAGATCTGATGCTGCCTCCATTCAAAAGTGCAATGTCCGTCTGCATTGCCATCCTCATCACGTCAGCTATGAAATTACCTGGTTTCAAAATAATTCAAATCTTTATTACCTGACTGACGTTTCAAAAACGAGGCAATACAGGAATCCCGTCAATCTCATTGGTAAATCGCACATTTCCCGCGGTTTTCCCGTAGCCTTGTATAATACGATACAAGGACGCGTTTTTGTCACCACAGCAACTGATTTAGGCCTGTGAGATTTACAATAAACCCAAGCCTCATAACAGTTACGAAATGCGTTAGACTAAATGATATAAGTCAAAATTAGAAGCTATCAGGTAATAAAACTTATACTAACCAGTTTTGTTGTTCTACAGGAAAATATAAAGCCCGAGGTCTTATTGCACAGACCTCGCTTTTAAGACCTCGGGCTTTATATTTTCCTGTACAACACAATACCGGTTAGTATGCGCATAGTATTAACTGTACTAAAAACAGCAGAATCTGCCGTGCTTAGAATCTGATTTAAACATCGTCTTTTTGCCGTGTCGGATTGAAACTAAAATGGTTTAAGTGGCCATTTTTTCCAAATTCGCAAGCGCAGTGGCTGATCACACATAGAAATTGGTGACCATCGCCTAGAATTGATTAATCAAACGCAGCAGAAATACGATATTTAAATCAAGTCGTTTTTCTGCCGTTGGTGATACGACAGAGCTGGTGACTTCCTGCCGTTTTATCTATTCAAAATGGCAGGTAATTTAAACATCGCTTTTATGTCGAATTTAATTGATACTCTAGGAAATTTTTAGCAGCATCTATTAATTTCGACACGGGAAAAATACGATGTTTAATTTGGCCTAAGAAAATCGATGATAATAATCAGTTTTACCTGAAAGGCCAAGGAAGAATTGCCAAGATGTCTTTTCATGAATAAACCTTCTAGCTATTCTACAAAAGGGCCTGGATCGAGCGATATTTGTATACAAATTTATTGGAAAGGTTCGATTGAGCGGCGTTAGAGACTCTATCTAGACTGATTATATGTTCGTAGGTTATCGCTATTGATAAGCTGATGGACGCTATAACTACGACTCATGGACTTACGCTTCCAAAAACGGACATGGCCTAAATCACCTGTTATTTTTTCTTGAAACCACTGACCCTAAATCGCCGCAAAAAGTGGTTTTCCTGAAGTGCTACACTGCAAAACAAGCTATCAGTACTTAGATGAATGTTTCTTCAAGCTATTAAAGCAAAAAAATCCTACCCATAAGTGATATTTTAGTTGTTTGGGGACGCAAAAGATCTCGTAAATTCGTTCGCTACTTTGAGATTTTGATCGTTGGAGCAGTTCAGTCGAACGCGTTGTTCGAACGCTTTTGTTTGCCTTTGGCGGGAAGTTTGAATTGAAGAAGAATCAGCCAATCCCATCAAGTTATTTCAAGCCTTGCATCCTGATTGGTCCAGGAACAAATTTGTTCCTGGCGAGAATTTTTTTGCCGCTTTGAGAAGAGTTAGTCCATAAGGCCCTTGACTGGAGCGACAACAACAACATTAATTCACTTCAATTAGATGAGCGTAAGTTGAGGGTCCTTATGTAGTGAGGCTAGACTCTATCATTGTCATGTAGACTTGCAATATGCTTCCTGCGATACTGGGAGAGGAGAAGTCTTAGAGCGTGATGATATCAATATCCACAAATCACTTATTTGAACATGTAATTTTGCAAGGAAAAGACAAAAAATGAAGGAATAAAGTACGATACACCATTCATATTAGTATACCCTTTTATTTGATCATCTAGCATACCAAGCCCGGTTTTGTCCCTTAAAAGATTAGAAGGCTATCCTTAAGAAATGAAAAACAAATTTTTACCCCTCGCATGAAAAGACCATTGCTTGAAAATTCTGTTTTATAAACGGGCATACCTAGATTGGACTCTTGCGTCCGTACCATTGAAAATCTTCCATCGAGGTCTACTGAAACATTACCGAGATCCATGTCCATTTTCTTTTGTATCAAGGCTATAGAAAAAGGAATAGTCAGTATTGTTCGTTGCCTGGACTTGAATTTCAAATACTTTGTCACTAATGGCACGTTACTGTTACGTCAACGGGAAACTCAGAAAATATGTGGAGTGCTTAAAGACATTGAGTCCGCATAAATAGCGCGCTTGTGACCAATATCAACCCCTTTTCAATCATAAAACAAAAGTTGTGATTTAATCGCTATTAAGATAAAACCAAGAAATTTCCGAGGATAATGCAAGGATTAAGGAGCCTTTGGTCTCCACTGGTAATGACTTTAGCACTATTATGCGATAGCAAAGGGCCGTCAGCAGTTTGTCAGCAAAATTCAGGATAGCGTTAACGCTCAGCTATTTATATGGACTCAATGCCTTTAACAAGCCATAATTAGGTGAAAACCAACTCAGATTGTGTTTATAATGCCTAAAGCCCCGTTAAAACGCTCTCAACATTGCACTGAACATCGCTCTACATTTGTAGAGTGATGTTCAGCGAGGTTGAGTGGTGTTCAGTGGGAGTGTTAAAACGCTCTCAACAATTTGACTGAACATTTGTTGAGCGACGTAACTTCTCACTTTCGGAGACCCAAGACGAGGCAAACCTCTATTTGGGTACAATCGTTTTGGCGCCATATACAGTAGTTTCTGTTAGTAGTCCTTGCAGCCCTGACGGTGCTAGAGCTTATAGATGAGGAGGATGGGGAGGGAAAGGATCATAAAAAGAGAAAAACGAAAGCGTGGATGAAAAGAAGAGACGCTCTCACTGCCAGCTCAATCCATGCTTTCATAGCGATTTGCCATAGCAATTTTTGAAATGAAATTAAACTTCTCCTCTCCCTCGTCACTTTTCGACCACGCTCTCGATATGTTCTGGAAGTTTATTTGTTTCTTTCTTTCTTTGACGCGAAAAGTAATGCCTAGTGCCCTTGCGCCGACTGAACATTGTTGGATGGAGTGTTAAAATGCTCTCAACATCGCTCAACAACACCTAGAACAATAGAAATGTTGAGTCGACCCACTGAACATTTTTGACTTCTTTCAAACTCCACTCAACATCGCTGAACACCGCACAACATCACTGAACATCACAGAACAGGGTGTTAAAACGCTCTCAACATTTGCCCTCTACAAATGTAGAGCGATGTTCAGTGCAATGTTGAGAGCGTTTTAACGGGGCTTAAGCAAAAGGGAATTTTGTTGCAGTTCTCCGAGAAGACAAAGAGATTTACAGCTTCGAAGAAAAGATTTCAAACCATTGTCATTTCAATCGATCAAATCAAAATAAACACCGAGAGAGCAAAACATTATGGCCGGCTACGCGGAAGGTATGAAATCTATTCTTTGGGCACAGAAATCGCTTTGTTTTGATCAGACATATATTCTTTGTTTTAAAAATTCGCCCCTGATGCACAAAAAATATTGCGTTAGTCATAGAAATTTAGTTCGTTAAAGGGAATACAAAGACCGGCATGCCTTTCGCGAAATCAGCGACTTGCTCTGCACAGCTGCCAAAATAACTGACTGTACTAAATTCACAAAAACGAAAACGAAAGATGGCAAAGGCTGCTGGTCCTTGTACTCCCTTTAACATTGGTCGTTTCCTTCCATATTTGCGATTTTGTGGTTTAGCTACTTTGGTAAAGAAGGTATTGTATTTATAAGAACATTCTGCTTCCTATACGATGACCATAAAATGGATAGTCCTCTCGGGAAACAAACTGAATAGCACTAAAGTCAGTCTCAAATTAGTTGAAACCTGCGATTTTCGATAACGCAAAATTCCTTTGCAAAACACTTCTATTGATTTCATTCGCGGGCATTTGCAGGTGACATCTAATTTTACAGACCATACACGTATTTTTTATAAGAAACTAAGAATTTGGGCCAGTACTGAAAGTTCTTGAGAATATTTGGAGAAACAACAGGATATCGAGCCCTATTTTGCAGGTCATCTTCGTTGATGGGCACTGCAATACACGTTTTTTTTATAAGAAACTTGGATCAGCACTTAGTACTAAAAGTTTCTTAATTTCGCATGAAAATTTCGCTGTTTTAGTAGTAAAAGTTTCTTAATCAGTTTCTTATTTTTTGGGCCTAAAATTGCGGTATTGTTCGAAGTTGAGCCTTCTTCTCGGTTCTTAAAAATTTGGGCCAATACTGAAAGTTTCTTAGAATTATCAGATTTTGAGTACTCAAGAGTTTCTTACGAGTTTACCTTAGAGGTTCCATAACAATCTTCATGTTCACTACCTGTGCCCTCGTGAACATTTCAAAACAGCGTTTCTAAAACTTTTCCGATGTTTAGATATTACTCAAGTACCTTACGAGTAATATGATACAAGAAACAAGTGAAAGTAAAGTAAAGATATGGTCAAGGATTTCCTTTATAACTGGAGTTTCTTATTTTTTGGCGATCTGAGAGTTGAGTTTCTTATGGGCAGTTTCTTTCTCTGTAACTGCCTTTATTTCACTATCTTCTTGAATGGAACCGTCGATTTCAATCTTTTCCGCCTCAATGGATGGTCTATTTGAGTTCTCATCAAAACGAACATGAATTCTTGAGAATTGTCTGAAATCAGACCCACTTTTGATCAATTTTTTGCCACGTTCCTGAAAAATGAAATATTACGGGTTAAGAATTGTTCCTTTGCGTACAAATCGACTGGTGTGCTTGATTCTAAATCTATCGAAATCTGAAAATATTAGATTTTGCAGAGAAGGAAATAAAATTTTTAAGAAAACACACACATTTGTATGTTTCGGATTAAAAAAACAAGGACAGATTTGGTAAGACAATAGCACGAGTTGGTTTTGATTGACGCCACAATTCGAAGCGATTAGCGATCACAGACAAAGGAAATTCTATCAACCAGTAATTCAAAACAAGCAAAGCTGCAAAAGTGCCTCTGAAACCCAGGTAGCTAGCTCAACCGTTGTGCATCCCAGAAATTGTTTTTAAGAGCAAACAAGAGTATATATCGAAAGAAGAAGGATGTATCTACACCTGCCGTGGGCATTTAATCTATTTGGTTCAAAAGCCGATTGGGAGGCGATTCAATTATCTTCTTTTTTGGGTGTAATTAAAACATTTACTGCTCCACTTCTAAACCAAAGAAATAAAATTCCCGAGGTAGTTGTGAACATACATCCTTCTTCTTTCGATATATACTCATGTTTGCTCGTAAAAACAATTTCTAGAATGCACAACGAGCGCGCTAGCTACTTGGGTTTCAGAGAAACTTTTGCGACTTTGTTTGTCTTTAATTTATGGTTGAGAGAATTTACTTTGTCTGCAGCCACTAATCGCTTTGAATTCAGGTGTCAATAAAAGCATCTCAAGCTATTGTGTTACAAAATCTGCCCTTGTTTTGATTCACAATGGCAAAATGAGAGTGTCTCTGAAGTCTTCAAAACCCTTCCGTTAGGAACAGAAGGTTCAGAGGGACTTCCAGAGCTACTAAGTCTATCATGATGGATCTTGGCGGAAATCTCTGTTTGCAAATGATTTACCTCTGTTGCTTCAAATGTATTGCTTCAAATGACCATGCAGCATCTCAAAATATAGCTAAGCCTTTCAACTAAGCTGTGATACGAAGCATTTGTCAATAACTTCAAATTTCAAAGAACTATGATATTTTGATATTTTTTATATTTGATTCTTTTAAGGAGGGTTGCCCTTCAGCCGGAGCTGTTTTACAAGGGGCCCTCCACTTAAAAACACTACTTACAATATAAAATTACTAAGGAATAGGTTAAATACACTATAAAAACAATAACTTTAAAAACCTAATAACAATTTACAAAGTTTAAGATAAAAGAAAAGAAACACTAACTTCTAAATAGACTGTTTAAAACTATTTAGGGAAGATGTCTGTTTGGTTTCAGCAGGAAGGTCATTCCATATTTTTGCTCCTCGATAAGAAAAACATTTTTGCCCATTACTTGACTTTTTCTTGGGTAGTCTTAAATCTGTCTCTGTATTTCGCAGGACATACACAGAGCACTTTGAGTTTCGGGTGAAGAGGTCACACAGGTATTGCGGAGCCAGTTCATGCAGGGACTTGAAGACCATTGTTTTAGATTCACCAGCTATAAGTTCTTCAATGTTCTTCCAACCCAGTCTGTCAATAAGTGGTCTACTTGGGGTGTCAAAACTGCTATTGGTTATAATTCTAGCAGCTCGGTTTTGAAGTTTTGTTTGGGTCACCCGGTAGCTCGTAAAGTTTTTTGGGTCACAAGGTGGCAACATGAAGAGTTTCTGCCATCATTGTCTTTCACAGCGAGGAGAAAGATAACAAGTAGCCTCATTACACAAGGACCCTCAACTTACGCTCATCTAATTGAAGTGAATTAATGTTGTTGTTGTCGTAGCGATCACCTACGAACATATAATCAGTCTAGCAATCAAGTAAGAGGCCTGCACATCATAGGACATAAGCAGCAACAACAACAACAACAACAACAACAACAACAACAACAACAACAACAACAACAACATCATAGGAAATAAACAATCCATACCTGTCTGGTTTCGTAATGATGATCATGTCCACCCAAAATCAAATCAATATCAGCATCACTTTCGAGAAGTTTCTTATCATTTGGTATTCTCATGTGTGTTAATGCTATGACCAAGTCAGCACCCTGAGAATATAGATGAATAAGATAAGTTAAAAGTATCTGCCGAGTGTCCCAAAAAAATGTATTCAGATTAGGTTCACTCCAGTGATGTGAATTCAACTTTTTCTATGGCTAATCACTCTCAAAATGTTCCTCAATAGTTAACTTGAACATAGATACCTCGTTTGTCGGTATTGGTGCTTTGAGAGCAGAAATATTAATCTTGAAAGCTCAAATTTGCGTTCACGTGCAAACCAGAGCTTTGACCTTTTGGCCTAAGCAAATTTCTGAAGCACATCGAAATTAAGAACTGAAATTAATGGAAAATTAAGAAACTTCCCAATGGGTGACTGGGAGGTGACTTCTGGTAAACAGAATAACGCAAGATCTAATATTATTCAAATTTTATCAAGGCTATCGTTGATTTATACGCTATGCCTTAATAAATTGCTTAGGCCAAAAGGCTAAAACTCTGGTTTACAGGAAGAGGCAAATATGAACTTTCAAGATTGATATCTATGCTCTCAAAGTACCAATGTCAACAAATGAGGTATCCATGTTTAAGTAAACTATCGAGGAACGTTCTTAGAGTGACTAAACATTAATTGAAGCTAAATTCACAGCGTTGGAGTCAACCAAATCCGTATACATTTTTTTGGGACACCCGGTTATAGATAAAGAGAACTATATTAGATTCTAGACTTAATCCACTCGTCCCAATGTTTTCACTCAATTCCATTCTTACAGTACGATCACTGCAGCGGAAATACGTTATTGCGCAGGAGTATAAAACGTCGGTTCGTTCAAAACAATGAAATTAAATCAAATTATAAAACATGCTGTTGTTTTTGAGATAAATTGGACTTTGTATTGAGTCTAATTAGATTCGTTACATGAGTTAATTTTTCTATTCATTTCTACCTAGCATCCTAAGGCAGTTTTCAGAACACCGAGAAGCTATGCTTATCGAAGTAGTGTTCTGGACCTTTATCTCGATGTAACCAAACCTCGTGCAGGGGGCGGGCAAGTGCTGTAAAATATTTGACCCCATGTTTGTCCAAAGAAATTGGAAAAAATAACCGGTTATTTATCACACTGTACCACGTTCCTACCCAAAACGACCAGTTTTTGGGACAAAGGTGAAATTTGAATATCAATCTTACAATTCCATCAGTTTGTCACAAAAATCAAGTTTTCTCTAACCTCCTGTCTCATCAGAATCATAAAGTTTACCTGTAAGCTGGTTCTACCTCTGTCCGCCAAATTTAAGCACAAAAGACCATTATCTCAAATTTTTGCACAAGCGGTTCTACCTTTGTCCGTCAAATTCACGGAAAAAAGACCAGAAATACCAATTTTTTACCAAAATGGTTCTACCTTTGTCGGGCAAATTTCCGAAAAAAGACCAGGATTTCAAGTTTTTTACAAAAGTGGTCCTACTTTTGTCTGGCAACCGGTTTTGGGACATTTGTATTTTCATGGCTACAATTACCACTTGCTGTCGAGAACAGTAGTTGATCGAAACTACCGGTTTTTGGGACAAACATCGTCAATGATACATCATGTTAAAATTATTCGTCAAATTGAAGAAAAATAACAGCGGAAATTTGCCATCAAAAACAACCAGTTTTTGGGACAAAGGTTGTGCAAATGTTTTTCTTGAACTACCGGTTTTCGGACAAAGGTAGGACCATGTTCCCAGTGTGACATGCCCGCCCTTGGACACCTAGATACAAAGCAATTTGTGATTGCAGACAAAGGGAATTCTATGCTCGGTTGGTCAAGACATAAACAAAAACAAAGCAAGCCGCAAAACTTGCCCTAAAAGTCGGGTCGCTAGCGTGCTCGTTGTGCATTCCAAAAATGGTTTTTAAGAGCAAATGTTAGCACATATTGAAAGAAGAAGGATATATCTATACTTCTGCCTCAGGCATTTTATTCTTTTCGTACAGAAGCTGAGCAGTAAGTGGTGTTTTAATTACACCTAAAAAGTAAGAGAATTTGAATCCCCTCCCAATTGGCTTCTGCATAAAATAGATAAAATGCCCGAGGCAGAAGTTTAGATATATCCTTCTTCTTTCGATATGTGCTAATATTTGCTCTTTAAAACCATTTTTGGAATGCACAACGAGCGCACTAGCGACCCGAGTTTCAGGGCAATTTTTGCGGGTTGCTTTGTTTTTGTTTATGTCTTGACCAACCGAGCATGGAATTCCCTTTGTCTGCAATCACAAATTGCTTTGTATCTAGGTGTCAATGAAAAGTAGCGAGTTCTATTGTAACATTATCTGTCCTTGTTGGCGGGGACTCGAACCACCAACCTTCAGATTGATAGTCAAGTGCGCTATCACTGAACTGGAGTGGTATTTTGCTCCTCCTGTCTTGAAGACCAAGTGAAAATGACAGTTTTAAATCAGTTGAACAAGGAGCATAGAGGAGGCACTGGTGTAGCACGTCTAGTGGACTTGTGGAGGTTCTCTGCAAGGAGGAAAGAGTCTCTTTCTTTTCCTCTTAGGAAGAGTTACGAAAAACTGAGAAATCCTGTGACATTTAAAAACTCGATCAATAACCGAGAGCTTTCATTGTATCTATACAGGGTGTCCCAAAAATTTGTGCCCCATTTGTCTGAAGAAGGAAAACAGAAATTAGATAGATGAAGAAAGGACAAAGTCACAATGAATTATTCTGCTGACCTCTCTTCGAAGATCCCTGGCCAGTTTCTTTCCAACTTCAACAAAATCACAATAAGTGATATCTCGACGATCCACGGTTGAAAGGGTGACGAGCCATTCTTCTTCAATTAATCCAATTATTCCAATCTTAAAGAGAGAAATATTGTCAATAAAATTGCTTCCCTATGACCCAAGTCAATGCTGGAAAAAATCTGGCTTTCTGTGAAGCTGCATTAATATTCCAAATTTCCTGCCTATGTCGCTTGTTTGGATGACAAAGTAGTTGTCTCCTTTCCCCTCTCACCTGACCCCAACTTTCCTCCACTGAAATTGTTTCCACCTCTTCTGGTGCAAACTCCCTTCCCTTTTCTTCCAGTCCTTCCCTCTCCTTCTGTTTCCTTCCCATTTCAAGTCATGTGACCATACCCTGGGAAGTTTTAGTATTATGCTATATTTTGCACTCATGGTACAACTTTGCATGGCACGAAATATGATAGAGAAATTAAAAGATGTTTTATCAAGAGATTGATCACATGACTTGAAGTGGGTGTAAACAGACCTTAACCGAGTTTGTCTATTGACCTAGAAACATCAACAAATCAAAGAACACAGGGAAACGCGTGACTCAAGGTCCTACGTCTACGTGCTAACCTTATGCCCATGCCAGTCAATCAAAAGTTTCTCTTTTCCATCAGCTAAGAAATCTCCAGTGAAATCATCTATGACGTTGCTTAGCAACCATGGAAATGTTGTTGCATTCTTGAATTCAAGTAAATCGTCAACACCGAAGTCTGTTGAAGAAGAAAAGGATTATTACTTTCAGGAAAGACTCTTCATAGATGTATCACATTTCCTGTAGTTATTGCTATTGAATCAAATTGATGGATGCTCAAACAACGACTCGTCCCAATAGATGATGTACGTAAACTAGCGGGTGTCCCAATACCCAAGTATACGGATTTGGTTAACTCCAGCGATATGAATTTAGCTTCAATCAATGTCTAATCACTCTCAAAATGTTCTTCGATAGTTTACTTGAACATAGTACCTCATTTGTTGGTATTTGTGCTTTGAGAGCAAACCTGTTAATCTTGAAAGCTCAAATTTGCCTCTTCTTGCAAAGCAGACCTTTAGCCTTTTGGCCAAGCAAAATCTTAAGGCACAGCCTTTAAATCAACGATAGCCCTGACAAAATTTGAACAATATTAGATCTTGTGTTATTCTGTTTTGCAGAAGTCACCCCCCCCCCAGTCACCCATTGGGCAGTTTCTTGATTTGTCATTAATTTTAGTTCTTAATTTCGATGTGCTTCTGGAAATTGCTTTGGCCAAAAGGCCAAAGCTCTGGTTTGCAGGTGGAAGCAAATTTGAGCTTTCAAGATTGATACTTCTGCTCTCAAAGCACCAATACTAACAAACGAGGTATCTATGTTCAAGTTAACTATCAAGCAACATTTTGAGAGTGATTAGCCATTGGTTAAAGTTAAATTCACATCGCTGGAGTCAACCAAATCTGTATACTTTTTTTTGGGACACCCGGTAAGCAACCGGCAGGTATGAGCTGCAAACTTTTTTTGCTCCCATCAGACAATAGCATTAAAAAATACCTGATATTGGTATGCTTATACGTTTCTCAAAAATGAGGTAGAAAACTAGACTGATTACAATTCGTTGTAAATTTCGCTCGTCTTTTCATATTTTTGATCTGAACTTTTTCGCTCCATCTACCTGTTTGAGCGAGCAATCCAATATAATAGATAAGTAGGTTCAATAAATAAGTAGGTTAAAATGTTTTTGTAATTGCGAGAGAAAACTAGGTCGGATTGTAGTAAGTCTAGTTGAAAACGGCAACAAACGAAGCTACGAGAATGTCTATTGGGTGGGCCAGGAGAAAGTTCCATCTTTTGAAAATTCATATCATAGCACCATAAGTATTGGATGGATTGGAATGAGTCGAATTCTGCTTGATGGCCAAAATATTGAAGTATTTTCGTTATTTTCCTTGCGTTTTTATGAGCACTGAAAGTATAGGTAAATTGGACTTAATGAAATTTCTAGGCTGCAAATTGCCCGAAAGAGGCCTAAAGCACTTGATCAAATCACGAAGAAAAATCACAAAAACATTTCGGTCTTTCGGAATTTAACTAGAATTTGAATCATTCAAACCAAGGGCGCCTACCTTGTAGGAACTGTGTTTATTACAAGTTCTGTTTTCGTGACATAGTACACAGAGTAATTGCTGTCCTGTCAAGATGACGTGGGAATAATTTTGTGGTGTCATATTCCGGTGTTGATGTAATACAAGATCAACTGTTATACGAGATGACCACAGGGAACCAGGCAGCGTGATTTTGATTGGGCCCTTGCTATTCAACATCTTTCTAAATGATTTATTCTATATGAAATTAAATTCAGAAATATGTAATTTTGCTGACGATAACACCGTGTATTCATGTGGCACTCGTATAAGCGAAATTACGACAAATTTAGAAAACGACCTAAGTACACTCCTAAATTGGTTTTATGCTAATGGTATGGTGGCAAACCCTGATAAGTTCCAATTGATGTTCCTGGGACTAAATGAAAAACATAAGTTACGCTTGAATATTGAGGGTGTAAAAATATCGTCCACTGAACATGTTAAACTTCTTGGAATCGAAATTGACAACAAGCTTCGATTCAATAAGCATGTAAAAACACTCTGCGACAAAACAAACAGAAAAGTCAGTGCTTTTAGGAGGTTAAATATTTATCTCTCAAGAGAACAGGCAATGAAACTGTGCAACACAGTAATTATCTCAAGCTTTAACTATTGCCCATTCGTGTGGATGTTTTGTGGCAAAGATGCCAACCATAAAATAAACCGTACCCATAAGCGTGCTTTAAGAATACTCCACAATGATTACGACTCTTCCTTTGATACACTTTTGGAGAAAAGTGACACTGTAACGATCCATATTAAAAATCTCCAAAAATTGATGCTAGAAATCTTTAAGTCAATGAACCAGCTAAATCCATCATACATCTGGCACCTTCATGAAAGGAAGAAGATTCAGTATGACCTCAGAACTAAGCATCTGTGTAAATTGCCGATTACGAGGACGATAAAATTTGGCATGGAGTCGCTCTCATTCAGAGGAAGCATATTGTGGAACAATCTTAACGATGAAATAAAGGAGCTATCAACGGTTGCAAGCTTTAAAACAAAGATCAAAACCTGGACGGGTGAACAATGTAATTGCCGAATTTGTAAATAGCCTGTCCACTACGTTATGTATATTTCTTAGAAATTTGTAAATTATATTGTAAATAGTTGGTATAAATTAGTTTCTTCTTTAAACTATGTAACACCAACTTTCAAGAATGTTTATGTTTATGATTTATGTTTATGATTTGATTGGTCAATACTAACAGACGTTAGAATTTGACATTAACAGGACAGCAATTACTCTGTGTACTATGTCACGAAAACAGTACTGGGAATAAACA
Organism: Aurelia coerulea; assembly: GCA_039566865.1. Lineage (NCBI taxonomy): Eukaryota > Metazoa > Cnidaria > Scyphozoa > Semaeostomeae > Ulmaridae > Aurelia > Aurelia coerulea. Next base: position 24,633,857 of record CM076948.1, on the reverse strand, counting down.
TAGTTCCTACCAGGTAGGTGCCCTTGTTCAAACCCACGAAATACCCTGTGCTATGGATTTTTAAAAGTGGGAATTACTGCAGTATCATCCGGTAGGCTAATTCAAAACCTGAATTTCATCAGTGCAGTTCGTCATTACGAACTCTTTGTAAGGTGCTGAATACAGTAGATCCTCGCATATAAGAACCTACAAAAATAAGAACCAAGGGGCTGTTTTTCTTAAATTATGCACCTCATAATTAAGAACCTGTTTCAGTTTGATGAAAAAAAAATATCCTTGTTGCAGGCGTAGTAAAGTTAGTTTTCATTGTCGTTATCAAGCTCATTTTTGTCCCAGTTGGCCGTTAAAGTTTGAATCTCCTCCCCTGCTGTTTGTAAGCTTATAATTTGGTATTGGGTACATAATTACTTTACCAAAACAAACAACAGGGCTGGGCATCTTTGGTGAAGATTCTAGAACAGCCTACGCAAGGCACTCTTCAAATAAGAACCATGATACCTTGAAATTGGTCTTGGTACCTTCAAAAAAGAACCTATTTCAGCCTCGCTCTCAAAAAAGTAGGTTCTTATATGCGGGGATTTCCTGTAACAGGAGAAGGACGGAGCAGGACATAAAATTGAAGATTATTCATACCGAAGTCGTGGTTCCCATACAAGGCCGCATGAACACCAAGTTTGTTGAGAACTGGAATCATTTGCTTTCCTTTCGTTACTGTGCTCACTGTTGAGAATAACAGATGAGTGTTTAAATTAGCAGGCATTAATCTGGCAACCTAGAACCTGAGGCATACTACGAAACTGGATTGAATCAACATCAGTTCTTTTTATAGTGATCTTGTATAATGGAGTCTTGTGCCATAGAGAAAGTCAGAGCATTTCACACATCATGCCAGAATTTGGTGTATACCCAGAACCTTGATCCCGAAGAATTCAACCTGCGTGCAGACTCTTGGATAGGACAGGACACGAACGAGAGAGAAAATTCCTCTTTTCAATTTCCTGACAGAGTCTGTACGCAGGCTAGAAGAATTGTGCTTGGCAACAAGGACAGACAATGTTACAATAGGATCTGCTAATTTTGATTTACATTGAAATACAAAGCAATCAGCGATTGCAGACAGAGGAATTCTATCGCAAAATTACAAAAACAAGTAGCTAGCTCACTTGTTGCACATTCCAGAAATGGTTTTCACAAGAAAACATGGGCATAAAACGGCAGCATTTCAAAATGGAACTCTAACCGGCACTATATGAAAACGGCATGGCGCGAAGACTCAAAAATGACACCAAAAGGAACACATTTCAACGTTTTCGGAATGAGGCTGATCGATTCTTGCGTCTGTTGCAATCTTCTAGCCTCGTTGCTTGCGAGATTGCAACGAGTTTATTTCCCTCAAACTCTTGCGAAGGGATCACTTTAGCTAACCTTCTGACACCATGACATTTTTCGTGTTTTCAAATTCTCAAAAAGTCTTGTTGTTGTTGTTGTTGTTGTTGTTGTTGTTGTGTGTTTTAAGATTGTGCCGATATCGTATGAACGTAGTCTGAATTGATTTTAATACAGGGTGTCCCAAAAAAATTGTGCCCTGCTTGTCTGAAGATTGCGACAGAAGGACAAAAGATACTCGCAAAACTTTTGCATGATGGTGCTGTTCAGATGTTCAATTAAAGTTTGCCACTATCCCCGTAAAAATCCGTTGAAAAATGATGGAGCTATAACCTTCAGAAGACCAAATTTGCCTGATGACTGAAACCAGCGGTCGGCCATTTTGCCTTACTATTATGCAGTGATAAGTATCTTCACATGAGGTAAGAAATAATTTCTGTGAGGCCAGAAATAGTGGAAATCTCCGAGGATCACGGAATTTTCACGAGAGCTATGACATTGGAGGCTGCTGTTTCATTTTCAATCCATGAAGCTATTTATCGCTGCAAAATAGTAAGGCAAAATGGCCGACCGCTGGTTTCAGTGATCGGGCAAATTTGGTCTCCTGAAGGTCATAGCTCCATCATTTTTCAACGGATTTTCATGGGGATGGTGGCAAACTTTAATTGAACATCTGAAGAGCACCACCATGCAAAAGTTTGGCGAGAATCTTTTGCCGTTTTGTTGCAATCTTCACACAAACGGGGCACAATTTTTTTGGGACACCCTGTATAAAACAGTAACTTACTAAGAGAAGGATTGAGACAATCTCCACTGAACAAAACCAATGGATCCTCATTTGCATATTCTTTGACTTTGGTAACAAATCTTGCAGCTCCACCAACAGGCTCGTGGTCACGTGCTTCTATATTGTAAACATCATTGAAGTGAATTATTGTAATTGTTTTACTAGCCTCTTTTGGGTGAAGATCTATTCGTTTAGTCTTAGTCTCCATCTGGCTTATGTTGTCAATTCTAGCTTCCTCGTGAATGTCTGCGTTGGCACTTACCGCGCGAGATTCCTGCGTGGTTTTCTGTTGTTCTGCGTGTATTTGCTCATTACTATCAATTTCAGGAATAACTGAAGGATCTCTCTCCGCTATTGAAACTTGCTTATTAGGTTTTCTATGTGTGGAAGTTACAGTTGTTTTCGCGGCAAATATGGCTGGCTGCTCCTGAGATATGACATGAGTATTGATCTTCGAAGCGTTACAGCCCATTGGACGATCAGCTCTTTGACGTACGTTTTGTTATGCTAAAAAGTCATTGCTGCTCAGGAGTGTTATCAATTTTTCTCGGCTTCAACATATGATTTGTAATCGTAGTTTTCTGTGTTCAATTGACAACTTTTGACATTAAGTTTGACAATCTAACTCCGTCTAGTCCAATAAACAATTTAACAACGTGAATTCAGCAATGCGTTGAAAAGAACCTTTTTCAAAGGCATTGACAGATCTCTTCAGTTTCCTCAGAAAACAGTTTCTTCCCTACAAGAAAACAAAAACAGTTATGAGGTATTTGCTATGAACAACCGGATTCGCTAAAAAGAGCTTATTCATACTCTCGAAAATTCGTTAGAAGCTACCGGGTGTCCCAAAAAAGTACTCCCGTTTGAAAAATCACCAACATTTGATTACATGACCAATCTTCGATTTTCTTTTTTCGCCAAGTAGATAAAGGACCAAATTATTTTCCCAGACATAGCTGATCTTGTAATTGGTCTAAAATTAGCAAATTTAGTTCTTTTTAGGGCTACCTTGTTTTGAATCAAAACTGCAAAAAAGCATTTATGCTTGCCAGATCAATTTCTTTGTGCATATAAAGCTTCTAGTTTGGTCATAAATGACAGAATGAAATGCACACTATCATTGGAGACTTCGATGACGATGAAAAATCTGAAAATTTTGACTGTTAAGCAAGATTGAGAATTTTGCTTAAAAAGTATAGCTCAACATAGGGTTTTCAACGTGTAATTTTTCTATTTCGTTGCATCAAAGGCAAACATTTTAGCATCTATAAATATTTTTGGGTCTTTGACAAAACGGGTCAAAAAGAAAATTTTTATCAAAAGTTTGATAATCAATTTTTGTTGATTTTTTAAACAGGAGTACTTTTTTGGGACACCCGGTATAATGCCATTAAATCGAATACTTTGTATAAAAATGTATACGGTACAAATATCACTCGATCCAGACTCTTTGGGTAGAATAGTTAGCGAGGCAAAATCCTCTATCAATAACTAAAGAACGATAAACAATCAAAATTTGGCTACGAACTTCGCCCTACCCTGGGTACCAGAACGGCACTGGTCCAGGGTAGGGGTTGGTATGATGGTTGATAAAATAAAAGATTATGTTGTTGTGAATAGTGTGTACTACTTTTTCCAACTCTTTTCTCTGTTTCTCTGTAAAATTACGTATTTCAATCTGCGAAATGAGCGATGTGACGTCATAAGCGTACAAGGTCATAGCCTTCGACCTTATGTTGAAAACCGAGGCTAGCCTTCTTATCGGGTACTCTTACAAAATGGCGACGACATCTGGCCTAACTTATGAAAAATTTTTAATGACTTTACAGCTGTTACGGATGTCAAAACGTGGAAAGAAGTTACTATAGTTCTTCGTCAGTTGGTAAAGTTGTTTTTTTGACAGTGAAGGGACTCAGTAAACAAATCCGTAAACTCGCACGTGTCGGGGATTATCCATTGTTCATCCATTGTTCTCTGCAGTTTGTATGGTAGCCTGCGTGCAGACTCTACTGATTCCCTGAAGAGAAGTGAGGTTCCTCCTCCAGTAGAGGAACCTCACTTTTCTTTAGGGAATCAGTAGAGTCTGCACGCAGGCTATTTGTTTGGTGGCTTCACCCAAGCCACAAAAAAGTGACCGTTAAAAATCCACTTGTATCCGAGCAATCGTAGAAGATATGAATGTTTGGTTTGTTCCTTAGTGAAGTACAAGGATTAATCCCCAAACAGCAACTTTCATTTTGAAAAAAATACGAAAATCCTGTGTGATATCACCTTTCAAAAAACTGCAAAAAATCATCGTTTTGTTTACGTTTTGACGACGGAGCCCCTTTAATTTTATATACCCCGGACTTGTGCTTTAAAGTCGACGACTGAATGAAATTATATTTATAAATAACTTCTATATTAAAACATACGAACCTACCGAGAGCCTACCTTTGCACGCAGTTTCTAGAAAAATGAAGCAAGCAACCAACAAATTAAACACGATGTATTTTCACATACACATTTGGCCATTTACTGCCAACCAATATTCCCATCAGTACCGAAATAACTCTTCAATCGCGACAAAATCATCCTGTATTCTAAATTCATGACTCCACAGCGTTCGGTCCTTTGAAACTCAAACCGCTCAATGTACTTGTAGCCTGCTTTTCGCATCTAAAACAGATATAGCGTCTCGCAGATGTTATTTTCTGGTTCATCGTATGATAAGTTTGATGAACAATCTAAAATTTATAGGATTGATAAAATAAATTACTTCAGTCTAATGAGATTCCTTCGCCAGTTATGGTTGCTTGGGTTTTGTCATTGATCAAAATCAAGCATCAATTTGCAAATATCTTCCTTCAAATATTTTCTTCGGTCAGCATATATTTTTCCTTTAAATTTTCCATGGATGAAATCATTTTGACATCAATAAAGTGTGTCTCAAATTACCTGTCATGAAAACATTTCCGCGGAAAAATTGAACTGTTTTCCATCAGTAATTTTGCGTTTTCGCAAATCTCACGTAGCACCTAATTTGAGACAGATTTTTTAGTCTTTTGCAATCATTTCCGGGAAATTTTGACCGCAAATCGTCAATACCTTCAAAAGGGTTTGAACTATTTTAGTGAAATATATATTTACATCTACGTTGGTCTTTAAATTGTAAATCTAACTTTCAGTTGGGTAAAAAGAAAAATTTATTTTCTGACCAAAGTTTCTACCCTTCGCTGTCGAAAAGTACCAGAAATATCTGATTCGATCGCAAGAAATCTAGCCTAGATTTTTCAATCAGACTTGGTAAAGTTGTAGATCAATAACCAGGCTAAAGATAGAGGGAAAGAAAATCAAAACTTTTTCAAGTAATTTTAGAGATAAATCCACTCCGCTGAAATCAACAAAAAGTTTTGAAAAATAATTTGCAAAGCAAGAGTTAACGGAAACATTGCGATTTATACATATTTAGAATGCCAAGAATATGCAGAACGACGTCCTGTTTACAATTTGTCGATAGACCGAATGGTATTGGAGAAATTAACTGTTTTCTGAGGAGAGTGGTTTTGCAAAACTGTAACTCACTGCTCACTGGAGCTAGACTTGCCCCAAGTCTGTTTCGTCAACTGTAATAAGTCTATCAAAACGTATACTATCCCTTCAATTTTTTTGACGAAATAGACTTGGGGCAAGTCTACACTGGAGCGGAAAGCAGAGTTAGATGACGGAGATAATTAGAAAACTCAAGAGCTGCATCTGCATCACTAAAATTAGGCTATTGTATTTAATGATTTCGACGCGTGTGTGGATATTGTTTAGATAGAGGAACAACAGCATACGTAGGCGTTCTCTTTGTCATATCTATAGATTGTAGCCCCGCTTGTTAGCTTGAGAAAACTTAGCCTACGCGTAGACCCATTATGCCAAAGGAGGAAATTTCCTCCTTTGGGCTAATGGGTCTACGCGTAGGCTAGAGAAAACTATGAGAACTTAAAGGCTGTCCTCCATTGCAGTAGTTTTAGTCGGCGACCAGCATGTTTGATTAGAGCGCATGCTCTCCCTCGTTGTTAGAGAGCATGCGCGCTAGATAAACGTGCTGGTCGCCGACCAACCTCGTTCCCAGGCCCCAAACGGTCTTCTCGCAATCTCAACCGTCGACCGATTTGGGTTAGTATCGACGTAGGAGTCATGGTCGTTGTATCAAGATTGGTCGCCGACCAAAGCTACTGCAATGGAGGACAGCCTTAAAACAATTTCCTAATATATTTGCAACAATGGCAGGATTAGAAAAGCTAAAACTGATGAAATACGGTAGAAAAGTTTCTCAACTTACCAATAATGAATGCCACCGATGCCTTCCCTCTAAAATGTAAAAAACAACAATCTTGCTTCAGTTTTCCTCCAAATCAAAGGGAACCAAATTGACAAATATCAAAGATGATTTTAACGATCCCAGAAGTCTTCTCCAATAGTGATCTACGAAGAAACAAGAATATAGTTTAGTAACAAAGTTTAGTAACAAACATCTTGAGATGTTACAGGAGTAAAGTCATCTTCTTGTGGGCAAAGCTTAAAAGAAGCATATGGAACAGTGAAAACATAAAGTTCTAAAGACATCACCATGAGCGATAGGGCACCAAGTGTGTGAAAGTTTTATTGGTAGCGAGCCACCTTATCCAATTGTTTAATCGTAATAAGGTGGATCTGCACTTAGGGTGGCTCATTACCGAAAATTTCAAAAATGAAGAAACAGCGATAAGGTGGCTCACTACCAAGTAAAAATTAGGTAAAAACACACAAAAAACAATTGGATAAGGTGGCTCGCTACCAATAAAACTTTCACACATTTGGTGTCCTATCGCTCATGACATCACGAGGACCAGCAAGAAACTTCGCTTTCACGAATTTGAAACGTTTTCTTGCAATTTGAAATGACCAGTGACACGGAAATGGTAGCACGATGCACCTGAAATGTAAAGTATCAAACAGTGGCTTGTATCCCATTATCTCCTGGAGGTCTGTGAAACGTGAAAAAACTAGCAAGGGCGAATTTTGTAAACAAAGGATACAAGTCTGATTAAAACGAAGCGAATTGGTAGCCTCAAGATGACAGGAAAACTGGGTGGGCTTCAGCAATCATTGCTAAAACCCACCTAGTTTTCGTTTGAAATCAGATATTGAATGTACAACGGTGCTATGTACCTCAGTACCAAATAGCCTGCGTGCAGACTCGACTGTTCTGTTTTCAGAGAGGTTTCTCCTGGCTAATACCAAAGGGCTGTGACATTGAAACGAAAACATTTGTCTAGACTTACACAAAATTCTCAAAGAATTTCGACTCGATGTGTCCAGTATCTAGATATTTCTTCAATGGTAAAAGAATTGCCAACTAGAACTGCTCTTCTGAGAGATATATCACCTTTGCCTTTCCTTCGCTGTCCGTTGTGATCAAACCCTGAGTAACATTTCTCCACCAAATACCAAAAACAGCGTTCAAACCTTTAACAGGTATTTTCAAATTTGATAAGACTGCAATTTTTCAATTATTAACAGAAGAACATGATCTGCAGTTGTTGCAAGAATCATTGAATGACAGAAAACCACGAAAAGCTTTTCAAAATCAGTCTTAAAAGGCTTTTAAAAATTAATTTTATGCGTGCATGGTTATTTGCATATGTAACGAATGTATGTCATGCCATGAGCGAGGAAGAAATTCTTATGTCCTTGGGGATTTGCCTCTATTGTTGGAAGCCTATTGCCACCTTACCATAGAAAATCAAAAGAAGGAAGGGGCGAACTGCAGCTGTAAATAATGTTGTAAATAAGGCATTGTATTATACGTTATATTATGTAATTAGATTAGTTTGTAGTTGGCTTGAAATAGTTGCTGTATATTTATAAGCTTCTAACTATTTGTAAATAACCAACTTTAAAGTGTTAACAAATGAAATGTCCTCTCTGATTTCTTCCAGGCAGGACCAAATCGGGTTTTTCAAAGCACTCGCTTCTTGAAACAAGGTCATTTCAAGGAAAAAGGAAAGTTTTTACAAACACGTTACAAAACACCCTATATTTCGACCAGAATACGGCAAAACCAACTTTCGGACATTTTCAAAAGGTAATCCAGGCAACAAGTTACGGAGAAAATTTTGTCCGAAACTTTTGCCATCTGAAACTTTGTATTTCAATGTAAATTTCGTTCTATATCAGCATTAAAGTGAATGACCGGAGCTTAGTGGAGGCAATCTATAAATAGGACAAAGAAAACCCCTACGCATTCTATTTTTCCTTTAGCTAAACAATAGCCACGCACATCTCAAAAGCATCAAATACAATAGGCTAATTTTAGACTTGCAAATGCAACTCTAGAGTTAGCTATTTATCTCTGTCAACTAACTTTACTGTAAATAGGAGTATTATGGAAACTAATTCTCTACTTTATTGAAATAAGAAAAGTTCAGCCATTTCTAGATGATTAGGGATAAACAAAATCAACCACAATGTACAAACACATGCTCGTGAGAAGATAAGAAAAACATAATTTTGATAAAATAGCCCAATGCAGAAAGATTTGCAAGAAATGCGTCATCAGATTCCCATGGGATATAAAACGTAGTTTCCCTTGGGTGAAAACGCAACCAATTTCCAAACTTCAAACTTCGCCCTTTTCGATGTTTTGATCCAATGATTGATTGCAAAATGCACAATCGGTTAAAACTGTTTATGCAAATAGTAGATCAACTGAACTAATCTTTTCGTGCCTCGAGGGAAGCTTTTGCATAATGCGTCAATTCTTTTTAAATTAGCCTTTGACCTGATTGGCTACAATAAAGTCAGAGCAACAAGGACACATTTTGTAAGACAATAGCATGAGTTGCTTTTGATTGACACCGCATAATTCAAAGCGATTAATGATCGCAGACAATGGAAATTCTCTCAACCAGTAATTCAAAACAAGCAAAGCCGCAAAATATTCTCTGAAACCCAGGCAGCTTGCTCACTCCTTGTGCATTCCAGAAATTGCTTTTAAGAGCAAACATGAGCGTAGATCGAAAGAAGAAGGATATATCTGCACATCTACCTCGGGCACTTAATTTGTTTGGCTCAAAAGCCGATTGGGAGGCGATTCAAATCTCTTATTTTTTGGGTGTGATTAAAACACTTACTGTTCAGCTTCAGAACCAACGAAATAAAATGCAGATGTGAAGATATATTCTTCTTCTTTCGATGCATGCTCATGTTTGCTCTTAAAAGCAATTTCTGGAATGCACAACGAGCGAGCTAGCTACCTGGGTTTCAGAGAAACTTTTGCGGCTTAGTTTGTTTTGAATTACTGGTTGAGAGATTTTCCTATGTCTGCCATTGCTAATCGCTTTGAATTGCGGTGTCAATCAAAACCAACTCATGCTATTGTCTTACCAAACCTGTCCTTGTTACTGGCGTCTTCTTGCTACAACGATCAAGTCTTTGCAACAGCTACTTACACCTTCGTTCACAAAGATGCTCAGATGGAATGACATTAAGGCCAAGTTTAAACATCGCTTTTTTGCCGTGTCGAATAGAACTGCATTAAAAACGGCAGAATCTGTCGTGTCTAAAAATCTGATTTAAACATCGTTTTTATGCCGTGTCGGATTGAAATTAGAATGGTTAAAATGGCCTTTTTTCAAAATGCACAAGCGCAGTAGCTGATCACACGTAGAAGCATCAGATCATGGCCTAGAATTGATTAATTAAACGCAGCAGAAATACTATGTTTATATCAAGTCTAAGGGAAGTTTCCGCGAAAGTTTCAATTTCAGTATGGCCAATATTTTAAACATTCACTGCACGCAAAAAAAAACATAACTGATGCTTTTAGCAATTGAATCAAACCGCTTAAATTTTAGAAATTGCAGTTTTCACCTTTCTTAAAGCCTTGGTCTTAACAGTGAAGAGATCAGTTGCCAAGACTGCGGCGCAAAATGTGTTTTTTGGGAAAGAAAGGGCTTCAAAATACACAGTTGACGAGAGAACGATACAGCAGAATGTTGATACGAACGAAGCTAAGTCGTAAAAAATTCATCAAATGATTTATATCGACTTGAATAGCTGTTAGGAGACTTGCAAATGAAAAAGAGGATTTGCTACAATTATTGAGCACAGATAGGGGCATAAATTGTCGTTCCATAGTGATCACATCAAATAATGATACGATCGGAAAAAGAACAAACGTTAGCTCTTTACAATTCAAATGACCTTGGCTCTGTGATTGGCTGATTTTGAATAACAGCATACTTGTACACAGGGAACCTATCTTATTTCGGGAACCTACCTTATTTCAGGCATTTGTCACTTTTTCTTATTCATCGTGTCTCCTTTCCTGGTCACGAGGGGCAAAGCCCTCCGTAAAAATCTCGCAAGTTTTACCAAAAAAAATCTACTTGCCTACGCCGTACGCAATTTTGCTGTCGGTATAAATGTATTTTATAATCAGAAACGAATAATTTGAGCCATTACTGAAGTTTCTTAAAATTATCAGATTTTGACTACTTGAGAGTTTCTCACAAGTTTCCTAAAGGTTCCATAACAATCTCTTCGTTTATTCGAGAAGACAATGGTATGGTCCGCTTCAAATGAGATGTCACGAGAGATTTGCAGAAACGCAAAATCAACCATTGAAAGCCTTCTATTGCTTTTATTCGTGGACGTCTAATTTGAGACAGACTTAGTTAGTGGAACTTCTGAGTAAAAAATAACTTTAGAGACGAATAACTTTCCTGTAGTTATTCGCAGGGATGGTTTCATGAATCACATGCAGGCCCCGGGGGGGGGGGTACTTGACCGGGGGGGGGACGTGCCATCGAAGCTTCAAAACATACCCGTTCCTTATACCAATTTTGCGAAAAAGTATACCCGACTTTATACCAATTTTGCGAAAAAGTATACCCGACCTTATACCAATTTTCCGAAAAAGTATACCAAAATCGTTCCTTAAACCAAAATCGCGAAAATCGATACCGTTCCTTATACCAAAATCGTGAAAATCGATACCGTTCCTTATACCAAAATCGCGAAAATCGATACCCTTCCCGATGGCACGTCCCCGTACCCAAAATATGTGAAGTACCCCCCCCCCCCCGGGATGCAGGCTGTGCTGTGGTCACATAGAGAGGAAGGACCAGGAACTACTTCGATAAGCTTAGCTTCTCATTGTTCCTAAAACTACCTTCAGATACCAACAGTAAATTTTGTCAAGCAAGTGATACAGGTCTGATTAAGACAAAGGGATTTGGGAGTCTCAAGATAGAATTCACACCTTTTGTACAGCCATCCATAATGTTTTGCTTTCTCTGTTTATTTTTATTTGATTGAGTACAATAGAGAGGTGTGACATCTATTCTTCTGAGAGGCAAATCGCTTTGTCTTCTCGGAAAGCTAACCTTTTGTTTTTCAAAATTCACCCTTCTCTGGACTTGTCAAAGTCTCACTTTTTTTCATCAGTCGATTGAGCAATAAAAATGCACCCTAGCTCTTTTGGACAACAACTTGTGAACAAACAACAAAAACATGCGAGAAATCTTCGAGCAACTTTACAAAAATCCAATTTTCCTAAAGCCTTGAAGCTTATTAAAGATGATAAATATGGAAATAATCAGAGGAAAGGAACTAAATTTAATTTCAATAACTTACCACTTTCTAGTCTTTGAAACGTCTTTGAAACAGTCCTTCGTGAAAAGATCTTTTCCCCATCAATTCTTGGTCGTCGTCGTCTGTTTAAATTCCCACAGCATAATCTCATATGCAACGATTCAGTTTGCGATGGCGTCAAAAATTTTCGAGATAAAAGGAAGCTGGATTAAATCTTGAATATATTACAACAATTAATCTGCTCATTTAAAACTGAAATTGCTACGTGTGGAGAAAATCTTGGATCAGTATTTTTCTTGAAGTAGAACGAGGTCTTTCCGCCAAGGATTTCATTCACAGATTAACGTTTTCGTCAAATCAGAGACAATCTTGAAATTAGACATCTTACGGAAATTCTGTGCAGCTGAATGTAATTATTGCGTCAAATGAAATACATTTAAACTCGAATAATATTGATGAAAGGTAGCTTTACGAAAACCGCATTGCTTTCTGCAGAGAATATTACGAAACAAAAGAAAGATAGGAAGCAGGTATTCCCAAAACGTAAACATTATCAATCCGAGCGAAAACAATCCAGTTTAAGAAATTATTGAAAGGGATCTGAGATAGCCTGCGCGCAGACTCGACTGGTTTACGAAATCGAATTGAGTTGAATGGAAAATTGAAAATTTGAAAATTGGAAAATTTTCCATTCAACTCAATTCGATTTCGTAAACCAGCCAAATTTTCAATTTTCCATTCAACTCAATTCGATTTCGTGAACCAGTCGAGTCTGTATGCAGGCTAGATCTGAGAACGATGAACGAAACTCATCGCAATATAGAAACTTGCGGAAGAGAGAGTGTTGAGGAATTCTGGTTGTATGCAAAGACAAAACGATTTTCTCGCGGTGTCAACCCTAGGTAGAACTACGGGGACGTGCTTGCCAAAAGAGTTCTTCATCCGTTCTTCAACAAAATTTTGGAAACAAAAACCAATCCTGGAAAAAGGTCGGGGAAATACAACGAGCATCGTTTAGTTCCTGCATAGTTTACATATCCTGCAAAAATAGCTTCACTTAAGTAACTGCGTCGGAATAAAAATGCGCAATTTGTAATCCTTGTTCCAAATATTTTAAAGAAATTAGAATCCTATCAGCAGGCACACCTCAGTGTGTTGAATATATATTAAGTACACTCTCCGGAGACGTTTCGTATCATTCGTTCAGAAAAATTGCAAGTTGCCAGAACATTGTAAAGAAATAAGACGTTACATTTTCAAGCCTTTATTCTTTCGGGGGCCAAAGGGTGTGGAGGAGGCTCTGGACGGTTCCTTCCCGTTGCCACAGATCAGCCCTATATCTTAATGCTACTTTTTAAACCCCAAATAAGATGATGAAAGAACACAATACCAAGGAACGAAATGCAAATATGACATTGCATAAATTTTGGCATTAAAATCACATTCATACCGCAGTATATTACCAATCTTGAGCTCATCAATATTGCTTTTTGTTAAATACAGGTATGATGTTATCTGATGCATTTACAAATAGGCCGCTTTAACAAAGACAGATTTCTGTTTTAGCCTCTTTTGAAGGTAAGTAGGGAGGGTGCATATTTGATATCTAAACTTAATTGGTCGCATATTTTGTTTATTTGATTGTTTGTCTTTGTTTATTTGCCTGAGTGATAATTGTTTCATGAAAACCCCAAATATGAGAGTATTGCAATGCCTTTTGCTCGGCTTCTGAATAAAATTAAAAAATCTGCTTTGCAGACCTTCAGATTTATCCTTCTTCTTTCGATATAAACTCCTTACTTCTCTTGAAAACCACCTTTCTCGTGCACAGGCGACAGTGCGCAATACTGCTTTCATGGCAACTGTTGCGGCTTTGTTCTTTTGAATTACTGGCTGAGAGAATTTCCTTTGTCTGCGATCGCTAATCGTTTTGAATTATGGTGTCAATCAAAAGTAACTGATGCTATTGTGCTACAAAATCTGTCCTTGTAGCCTAAATGAGCTTACGCAGGTTAGAAAACCACACAAAAGCAGGCATATGGCTCAAATCTTTCAAATCTCTAAAAAGGTCAGTGTAAAATTATATTCCATTTTTCTTTTAATTGAATGGCTTGAAAGGAACTTATAGTAATTGCTGTAAATCTGCCGTGAAAATTTTTTCATATCTTGATGTTTTTTCAAAATGGCGGCAATTTAAAGATTTTTGAAAAAATTGATTGAAAATTTTGAAAAGATTTAAATCATCGTAAATCCTAAACCAAAGGAGGAAAAATCACATAACTTTCAAGAAAACCATAGTTTATGAAGGCCTACAATATGGTGAAAAGCAGAAATTAGTATCTTTTCTGGTTTAGGATTTAAGAATTTGATGACGTCATAGCCTCAAACTTAATAAATGCCGCCATTTTGAAACTAATCAAGATATTAATAAATTTCCACGGTAGATTTACAGCAAAAAACGCTAAGTTCCTTCCAAGCCATTTAATTCAAAGGAAACTGTAATAGAATGTTACACCGACCTTTTTAAAGATCTGAGCCCTATGTTCCTCAAATAAGTTTGCTCACAAAATAATAGATACACTATCATTACAGGAATTCTTACCTTGTATGGTAATCTTCATAAAATTTCATACGAATTTCTCATTTAATAGGGGTTGTGTATTTGATAGGCATCTGGAAAAGATACCTTATTTCTGTCCATAAGCGACTCTTGTCACTCTCAAGGTTTTTGGAAGTTATTTATGCAACAACGACTGCCATGATGTATTCAAGTATATGGCAATGTTTTCGTGGACATGGAAATGTTTCTAACTTGGTTCAAATTTCAGCCGATTAAACAAGGCCTCGCCAAGTAGACTTATAACTCAGATCCTTGATGTATCGCGTCCAACAGTGGCTGATTTCAGCCAATCACCAAGAACGAGTGCCTTCATCCTCAAACCAACACATTCACTTGTGTACGAGGCTCTCCATAACCACATAGTAGCGAGGCCTTTAAAGACACCAACACCGCTTTGCAATACTGCACGATTGCTGCCAATGTAAGCGAAAGATCCCAAATGATTGTAAACAAACGGATCGATAGCATCTAAACTGCCATTACCATTAGCTTCACATATCCCTGGATGTTTCGAAAAAATCTTACCGAGATATTTTCCTTGCTGCGCAGCCACTTGTGCGGTAGCTGGTAAGGATTTTAGCTCCTTGTCGACGCATGCAAGAAAGTTTTGAAACTCTTCCTTTGTTAGGCGATGGTCTTTGTCAACATCAGCAGCGGCAAATGCTCTGTGGGCAAATGATAAGGTACTTGATCAGTGCACGGGCTGTGAAGATTTTCGTATAATACCGGGTGAGTCAGAAAAAAGAATCCCCGTTTGAAAGGTCACGGCTCCCTGGATATCAAGACAATGATATCGGCAAATATATAGTTTTATGGTAGAAATGTTCAAATCTACTATAAAATTTACCTGATTGAAATCGGCTACTCCATTCTGAAATTATGAGAGATTTTCTCCAGAAAGCCTCTGCAAAAAACCTTCAAAACGTGCCCAAACTCATGAACAGATTTCCCTAACATTCCTGCCTTACAATGCCTTACAGCAATGACTTGTGAACGCTTTAGCACGTGCTATCCTCTTGGGAAGATGAACAAGTCCTCCCCCTGGTATCGATGACCTATTCAGGGGGATTCCATTCTCCCAAGAGAACAAAATACATGAATTTATGTGAGTGTCATCAATTTTAGGAAGGAAAATGTGCTCATTGTTTTCATTCGTTTTTGCAGGTTTTTTGAAGGGGCTTTCTGCAGAAAATCACCCATATCCACGGGAAGGAATGGCCGATTAAGGCCGGGCAAATTACTGAACCTAATTGAACATATTGGCAATAAAACAAGACATTTTTCAATATTATTGCTTTGATATTCACGGAGCAGTGGCCTTCCAAGCGGGGATCCTTTTTTCTGACTCACCCGGTACATGGAGTCTTCCTAGTTCATTATTTTGTGTCTGATATATGGAGGGTCAATTTTAGTCCACCTAGAGCCACTATAACATTCAAACGGAAACACTAGACTTATGTGGCATAATGGCTCTCAGTCACGTCAATCTTTATTAAAATTACCAGGAAATAATAAACTAGAAAGACTCCGTGTATCATAGGAAAATCATATTTGCAATTCAGAGATTCCTACAGCAGCCTGTGATCAGTGCCGTAAGAAATAAAGAATGATTTATTGCAATAAAAGTGACCACAGGCGGAGGTAGCATTTGAGAAGTTAGGAGATCTGAAGCGTGGCTCCACGAGATTATTGTGGCCACGCCTTTAAAACTCTCGGAAAACGTAGGAAACGCACTTTTAGTTTACAATTTCAGTATATTTTGCTTAGAATATTGAGAAGATCCTTAATTCGACAACAAGCCCAATGCCAATTTTATTCCATCTAAAGATATGCCTCGCGGATTTTGTTTGTTAGATTTAGAAATGAGTTGTAATTGTTTCATTTAAGTTGTAAATATATTTGCAATGACATCTTCTGGGCTTTTGGATCAAATAAACAAAATCCACCAGGTAGAATTTTAGATTTACCCTTCTTCTTTCGTTATAAACTCATAACTTCTCTTAAAAGCCAGCTTTCGCGTGCACAAGGCGATAGTTTGCCCTACTGGTTTCGGGGCAAATTTTGCGGCCTTGCTTGTTTTGAATTACTGGTTGAGAGAATTTCTTTTGTCTCCTATCGCTAATCTCTTTGAATTGTGGTGTGAATCAAAAGCAACTAATGCTATCGTTACCAACTCTGTCCTTGTTTCGCCCCGCTTCATTCTTATCTAGCATAGCAAGGGCAAATGTTGTAAAACAAAAGATGCATTTCTGATCAAGACATGGCAGCCTCAAGAATAGATTCCACACCTTCAACACAGCCGACCATAACGTTTGCTATCTTTATTTATTTTGATTTGATCGAGTGCACTCTGAGGTGTGAAATCTATTCTTCAGAGAGGGACATCGCTTTGTCTTTTTGGAAACCTGAATCTTTTGTATCACAAAACTTGCCCTTGCTAAACAAGGACAGATAATGTTACAATAGAACTCGCTACTATTCAATGACACCTAGATACAAAGCAATTTGTGATTGCAGACAAAGGGAATTCCATGCTCGGTTGGTCAAGACATAAATAAGAACAGAGCAAGCCGTAAAAATTGCCCTCAAACCCGGGTCGCTAGCTCGGTCGTTGTGCATTTCAGAAATGGTTTTCAAGAGCAAATATTAGCACATATCGAAAGAAGAAGGATATATCTAAACTTCTGCCTCGGGCATTTTATTCATTTTCTGCAGAAGCCCATTAGGCCTTTATCTGTGAGGCGCTATCGTGTCACCTCTGTAATACACATCTCTAATCTAAAATAAAACGGTGGATTCTGATGCATTTTGAGGTGCTGAACACGAATAAAAAAAGTTCACACCTCTAGGGGGTGCAGTTTTTTCAAAAACCGGGGGCCTAAGTTTTGATGACGTCACAATAGCCTTTTGCGAAAAAAATTGTGATAATTGAATTTGAATTGCTTAGCCCCCAAGAGATCAATCTGATGAAATGTTTTGTATTAGAAACATATGTTCCAGCTCTTATAATTTCTGATCTACGAGCCCTTAAAGTTTTCAAAAACTGCTGACTCAGCTTTTTTTAGTAATTTTTATTTTCGATTACATACATCCAATTTTTACTTGCAAAATGTCATTCGATTCATCTCAACGAGCTATATAAGATAGTGCTAATTGTATCTGTGTATACTGTTCTGATTTTGTTTCACAGATGGAACAAATTTCCTTAGTGAATGAACATACATGGAACAAAGGAAATTTGTTCCATCTGTGAAACAAAATCAGAACAGCATACACAGATACAATTAGCGCTATCTTATAGAGCTCGTTGAGATGAATCGAATGACATTTTGCAAGTAAACATTGGATGTATGTAACCGAAAATAAAAATTACGAAAAAAAGCTGAGTCAGCAATTTTTGAAAACTTTAAGGGCTCGTAGATCAGAAATTATAAGAGCTGGAACATATGTTTCTAATACAAAATATTTCCTCAGATTGATCTCTTGGGGGCTAAACAATTCAAATTCAATTATCACAAATTTTTCCGCAAAAGACTATTGTGACGTCATCAAAACTAGGCCCCCAGTTTTTGAAAAAACTGCGCCCCCTAGAGGTGTGAACTTTTTATATTCGTGTTCAGCACCTCAAAATGCATCAGAATCAACCGTTTTATTTTAGATTAGAGATGTGTATTACAGAACTCCGTTTTTAAGAGCCTTTTGATGCTATAGATTAAGGCCTACATTGGGAGGGGATTCAATTCTCGTACTTTTTAGGCGTAATTAAAACACTTACTGCTCAGCTTCTGTACGAAAAAAATAAAATGCCCGAGGCAGAAGTTTAGATATATCCTTCTTCTTTCGATATGTGCTAATATTTGCTCTTTAAAACCATTTCTGAAATGCACAACGACCGAGCTAGCGACCCGGGTTTGAGGGCAATTTTTGCGGCTTGCTTTGTTTTTGTTTATGTCTTGACCAACCGATCATGGAATTCCCTTTGTCTGCAATCACAAATTGCTTTGTATCTAGGTGTGAATAAAAAGTAGCAAGTTCTATTGTAACATTATCTGTCCTTGTTCCCTTGCTATCCAAACTGTGTCAAAAGCAACGCCTCAAGTACGAATTCCCATAAGATTTAAAGTTATCTTCTTAAAGAATCTCTTACTTTGCTCTTGACTCATCAAATGCTTTTGAGAAATGAGTTGCGACGTGGGGGAATTCTTCCTTTGCTTTGTTCATTATGGCTGCAAATTAACAATAACAAGTTTTTATAACAAATAAAAACAACTAAACTACAACGAAATATGAATATTCTATGGCTGCCATATAGCTGGAAAGGACATGATGTCATCGAGTTCCAACTACGGCAGCCACTTACATCAATGAAAAAATATACATTAAATTTTTAGAAAAGAACAACTCGGGCGAACTCCCTCCTCCTTGCAGCAGATGATTGACTCTAACGAATGTACACAATAATAAGTTTACTTATCTGCATTGAAATTCGTAAGTTGACTGCGACCACCTTTTACACTGTACCGACGACAGTTTTAATCCATTGCAAAATTGTTACTTGTTGGGGATACGAATCATCAAAGTTCAAAGCAACGGTCATCCCCCAAAAAGGAAACCTGTGATCATGCGCAGAAAGCATGTTTAGTTTGTGGAAAGGATGTGGGCGGATAATCCGGCCACAATCCAAACAAGAATTAGCAAAGAGACAAAGAGATTCTCGCGCATGGTAATAGGTTTCCCAGCTGTTGATCTGCTTTGAACTTTACCAGCATAACAAAAGGCTCAGACAAAAGGGGCAGTCCTCGGTATCCTCAACAATTACGACTCAAAATCTTTTACATTGCTCCACAGCAAGTATACAGATATGGTTGGCTCCAGCGATGTGAATTTAGCTCCAATGAATGGCTAATCACTCTCTCTCAAAATGTTCCTCGAAAATTAATTTGAAAATAGGTACTGGGATTGTTGGTACTATTGCTTTGATAGCAGACACATTAATCTTGAAAGCTCAAATTTGCATTCACCTGCAAACAAGAGCTTTGGTGTTTTGGCCTGAACAAATTCTTGAGGCACAGAACAAGGGAAGATTTTGTAATACAATAGCATGAGTTGCTTTTGTTGACACCTCAATTCAAAGCGATTAGCGATCACAGACAAAGGAAATTCTCTCAACCAGTAATTCAAAACAAACAAAGCCGCAAAAGTTTCTCGGAAACCCAGGTGGCTAGCACGCTCGTTGTGCATTCCAGAAATTATTTTTAAGGGCAAACATGAGCATAGATTGAAAGAAGAAGGATATATCTACACATCTGCCGCGGGCATTCTATTTCTTTGGTCCAGAAGCTGAGCAGTAAATGTTTTGATAACACCCAAAAAATGAGAGAATTGAATCGCCTTCTAAACGGCTTGTGAACCAAACAAATCAAATGCCCGCGGCAGATGTGTAGATGCATCCTTCTTCTTTCGATCTAAGCTCATGTTTGCCCTTAAAACCAATTTCTGGAATGCACAACGAGCGAGCTAGCTACCTGGGTTTCAAAGAAACATTTGCGGCTTTGTTTGTTTTGAATTACTGGTTGAGAGAATTTCCTTTGTCTGCAATCCCTAATCGCTTTGAATTGAGGTGTCAACAAAAGCAACTCATGCTATTGTATTACAAAATCTGCCCTTGTTGAGGCACAGCGAATAAATCAATGATAACCTTGATAAAATTTGAACAAAAATCTTATCACATTCTTCTAGCCAGAAGTCACCCCTCAGTCACCCTTCAAGAATTTGCTAAGGCAAAAAGACCGAAGCTCTTGTTTGGAAGTGGACGCAAATTTGAGCTGTCAATATTAATATTTCTGCTCTGAGGAACATTTTGAGATATTATTACCGTAAAAGCTCTATTAAGCCCCCGGGGGGCTTATTTAATTTCATACACTTTAGAGGGGGGCTTATTTGAGAGGGGCGTTTATTCACAAAATCAAATGACAATTCTGTATATGATAGCTTTTTAGTTCTTTTACACCATATTTTGCGGATTCAACATACTATTTGACGAGTCAAATACATCAATTCGACAAAGTTTTATCTCAAACCATATCAAAATTAACATGCAAACTTATTTAGCTCAACAAATGGAAAATATTTGGCAACCTCTATAATTTGACGTAAGTGGGGGGGGGGCTGAATAGAGAGGGGGACTTAATAAAACTTTAAGGTACCCATTAATCGACTAAATTCAGATCGGTGGGCCCACCCAAATCTGTATACTTTTGATAGAATATCAGGTATTTGAAATAAAAGAGGTTACCTTGGAATTCATCCTCACTAAGAGTTCCATCTTTATTAGTATCTGCAAGATCGAAGAGATGCTGCACCTCATCTGACATTCGATGCAATTCGATGGTAGCACAATCTCCCAATGCAAATACGCCTTCTGTGTTGAGAACATGCAGGTGGTTTTCAGTCAAGATTGCATTTCTGAAATAAACAAAGAATGACTGAATAATTAGTTATTTATTTTCTACCGGGTAAGTCAGAAAAAAGGATCCCCGCTTGGAAGGCCACTGCTCCATGAATATCAAAGCAATGCTATTGAAAAATGTCTTGTTTTATTGCCAATATGTTCAATTAGGTTCAGTAATTTACCCGGCCTTAATCGGCCATTCCTTCCCGTGGATATGGGTGATTTTCTGCAGAAAGCCCCTTCAAAAAACCGGCAAAAACGAATGAAAACAATGAGCACAGTTTCCTTCCTAAAATCGATGACACTCACATAAATTCATGCATTTTGTCCTCTTGGGAGAATGGAATCCCCCTGAATAGGTCATCGATACCAAGGGGCGAGGACTTGTTCATCCTCCCAAGAGGATAGCACGTGCTAAAGCGTTCACAAGTCATTGCTGTAAGGCCATTGTAAGGCAGAAATGTTAGGGAAATCTGTTCATGATTTTGGGCACGTTTTGAAGGTTTTTTGAAGAGGCTTTCTCGAAAAAATCCCTCATAATTTCAGAATGGCGTGGCCGATTTCAGTCAGGTAAATTTTATAGTAGACTTGAACATTTCTACCATTAAACTATATTTTTGCCGATATCATTGTCTTGATATCCAGGGAGCTGTGACCTTTCAAACGGGGATTCTTTTTTCTGACCCACCCGGTATAGTTTCATGGCTTCATAGTTTCATGGGACCCATAGTTTAACGTCCCTTCCGAAGGACTGGACGTTACGACTTCTGAATATCGAAGGCCTGCACGACTTTTGAATATGAATACAATGCACGTACTGGGCGAGTAAAATAACTTGCACCTTCTTGGGACCTTCTGAAAGATTACAAAAAGATACCGGGTGAGTCCAATTCCTATTTGAACAAAGAACGACTCATGGTTCCTATTCGAAAGGCTTTCTCCCTAGATATCGAGGTAACCATATTGGTAAATACATTATTTGATAGTGGAATCATTTGACTAAAATCAGCCATTCTGTTCTGAAATTAAAAGGAATTAGAGCTCCCCTTAAGAAACTTTTAAAAATGGCATAAAATCACGATAAAGTTTTCATAACATTTCTGCTTTTCAGCGATAATTCATACATGCCTCAGCGTGTATTACAGGGCCTACTAACCAGGACCGTGATTAAGGAGGGGGGGGGGTGTTCTTGCAACAATAGAGAACAATACATCTGGTTAATGCTTGTGACGTAGCCCCATTGTTTTCAAAATTGTTTTCATTGTTTTCATCCACCCAAAACGATAGCATGTGCGAAAACGGTTTGAAGTTATTACTCACTTGGAAAATTTGATCGCGATTTTAATGCCGTGTTTGAAGGTTTCTTGAAAGAGCTTTCCCAACAAAATCCATCATAATTTCAGATCAGAGGACCGATTTCAGTCAGGTAAATTTCAAAATCTATTTGAACATGTTCACTATCACTTGATATGTGTGAAGGTGAAGGTGGAGTTGCGTTTTTTGGCGCCAAGCACTGGGATCGCAGAAGTAGAGAAGACCTAATTGAGTCCGCGACCCCTTGTCATGGCGTTCAAGTGATGGGGCTCTACCGGGTATCAAACCCTGTCCGCAACACTGTTCTGACTGCAAAGTCAGAGGATTACACCATTGCGCCACAACAATATCATTGCCTTGACTTCCGGGGAGAAGTGGTGTTGCCAACGGGGATTATTTCTATTGACTCACCCAATATCTTATAGATTTCTTTAAAAAGTCTTGCATCGATCTATCGACAAAAATCCAACATACCGTAAAAACTCAATATAGCCCCCTCTCTATTAAGCCCCCCTCTCTATTAAGCCCCCCTCTCCATTAAGCCCCCTCTCTATTAAGCCCCCTCTCTATCAAGCCCCCTCTTTATTAAGCCATCCTCTCTAATAAGCCACCCTCTCTATTAAGCCCCCTCTCTATTAAGCCCCCTCTCTATTAAGCCCCATCTCTATTAAGCCCCCTCTCTATTAAGCCCCCTCTCTATTAAGCTCCCTCTCTAGTAAGCCCCATCTCAAATACGCCCCTCCCTTCTCAGCCAAAATTTTGAAGTTGGTTCCACGCTATTACCTGTTTTTCTGTCCAGGGACTTTGGCAATGAAAGATTTAGTGAGAGGTCTGGGTGCAATTCCAGCTGCCCATACACACATTCCAAATGGAATGGTAGATTTCTCTTTTGTTGTCGCATCCATAACATGAAGCAAGCCATCCTCAACTTCAGTGACAAATGTACTTGTAACGCAATTGATCTGAGCTTTGTTAAACCGACTCTGAACATAATGACTGATCTGTTGGAGAAGAAGGGATTTAATCAGGACGGGGTCTGATAAATTAATAAAAGTATGCGAGTCAAAAACGTTCAATGGAAATTGAAAAACTCTAAAAAGTGTTCCTTTGGGATTCAAATGACAATAGAACGGTGGTTCAAATTTCCTTAAAGGGCCCAAAACTGAGGAAGGGCATGTGCGAATGTGCAAACATGATATTGCCCTAAAACTGGATGGGACATAGTATAGATAGCAGTCAAAACTAGACATCATTGCAAAACAATTATACCAAAAACTTGTTAGAAAGAGAACAAAAACTATCAACGGAGGTGTGATTTATTGTTCTCTCTTATTTTCTTTTTGGTTTTTGGACGTTTTATAAATTGGTTCTGCAGATATATCTGCACATCTACTTCGGGCATTTTATTCTTTGGTTCAGAAGCTGAGCAGTAAGTGTTTAAATTACACCCAAAAATAGAAGAATTGAGTCGCCTCCCAATCGGCTTTCAGATCAAATAAATTAAATGCCCGTGGCAGATGTGTAGATGTATCATTGCTCTTTCCATCTATGATCATGTTTGTTCTTAAAACAATTTCTGGAATGCACAATGAGTGAGCTAGCTATCTGGGTTTCAGAGAAACTTTTGCTGCCTTTATTTGTTTTGATTACTGGGTGAGAGAATTTCCTTTGTCTGTGATTGCTAATCGCTCTGAATTGCGGTGTCAATCAAACCAACTCATGCTATTGTGTAACTGTTACAAAGTCTGTCCTTGCCGCTGTGACAGCCTAGGTCAGTCTCTGAATCCTGCAATCTTTAAAGCCAGACCTAGAAGACACAGCATTAGTATCTGCACTCTTCAGGACAATTTTCAGATTCCCAATGGAATGTACACCCTAAAACACTGGCTTCTGAAATTGGAAGATGCGACCTACCTCTTCGTCATATGTAGAAAGAATCTTATTGAATCCATCAATCAAGGTAATGCTGATTTTGTCATGTAGCTCAGGATACAACTTCACCAAGTCATGTTTCACAAAATCTTTCAATTCCGCTGCAAACTCAACACCTAAAACAAATCAAGAATTGATTTTAACTCTCTCATAAATTCAATGCTAAACCATGGGCAATAGGACACCAAGTGTGTGAAAGTTTATAGTAGCGAGCCACCTTAACGTTTTATTGGTAGCCACCTTAACCAATTGTTTTTTGTGTGTTTTTACCTATTTTCACTTGGTAGTGAGCCACCTTATCGCTGTTTCCTCATTTTGAAATTTTCGGTAGTGAGCCACCTTAAGTGCAGATCCACCTTAACCGTAAAACCTCCATAGGAAAGAAAGTTCTTATAGGGCACAGGTGCCTCCCAAGATTTTGCAATAAACAAAGAAGTGCCCTTTCTATTTTTAGGAAATGCCCCTTAAGCTTAGTGAAAAAAGTGTCCCTTGAAGTGTCATGCCCCCCCCCAAGTTTGAGATGCTTTCTACGACCCTGGTTGGAGCAAGGAAAAATTGGTCACACCTGATTTTTTAGCTTTTGAAAATTGAGGGAAAGTTTCAAATTTGCAGCTTCTTCAAGTAATGAAATTGTCTTTATTCCTGTTAAAAATTGATTTTTTTATAACTAAAGCACAATAACAATGAAATTCATGAATTTGTCATTCACCGACTTTGCCCCATTCTGCTCCATTCTGCCCCCATTTTACCCTATTTTCCCAGGGTTTTTACATCAAGTTTCTGACATATAAGACATCAATCAAATCCTACGTACCTGTGGGTCCTCCACCAATGATCACAAAATGTAACAATGCCCTAACTTCTTCTTCAGATTTCCCTGGATATGATGCATTTTCAAGGGAGTTGATTATATTCCTTCTTATCAATTGGGCATCCAAAATCTCCTTCAATGCATGAGTGTGTTCTTTGACACCTTTAATGTTGAAAGTGCTGGTTTCTGCACCAATGGCGACAATAAGAGCATCATAGTCAACAGTGAAAGTTGACCTCTCATCTAAAGGAAATTGATCATATCATTAGATGATGCCTGTACAAAAATACAAGAAGGCTAAACTTGGCCTTGTACAGGCCAAGTTTTAGCCTTGTAGAGGGGATTATGACCTTGTTATGACCTGTACTAGCCTTGGAAGAAAATTACAAGGCTATCAGTAAGATTCCAAGCTGCAACCAGTCTAACACAAGGTTTCCACAAGGCTTCTACAAGGCTAATTAGCATTTTTCAAACCATTTACAAGGTTACAGCAAGGCTATTCTAGGCTAAAACAAGGATACATGGCCATAACTACAAGGCTTGTACATGGCTATTACATTGCCTTGTATTTTCGTACAGGTTGATAAACAAGGATCCTGCACAAATGGTTTTCAACGTTATCATGTTATCATGCAAGACATTCAAGATGTTGCCTGGGGGAGGGGGAGTACATCACATGTCAAGGGAACAGGTATGTTTCCCCCCATATAGGTGGTCTTCTGGGCCCACACTGCTCTAAACAAGGGTCTTTTTCAGCAGACTTTCCTCAGACATGGGTTGGTTTGGCTCAAATCAGCAAAAATAGCTACAAAGGTAGATTTGGGCCAGACTGCTATCTTTGTCGTGCGCGCAGAAGATCTTCCGCGCGCAATTTCATGTATAACAAAGGAACAACAATAGGGTCATTCTTCTAAAAACAATAGCCAGGCGCGCATCTTCCGTGCGCACTTTGCAAACTTATCAGTCTGGGATTTGGGTAATTAGCAGTGGGTAGCTTTTTGAAAATTGGGAAACAAACTCCCATCCATCCTCAAGTCGTGTACCCTCAGGATGTTGCATTGTAATAACGTTACTACCTTACATTCTGTTTAGCTCAAAAATATTTCCACTTTGGATTCAATGCAAATTTCTATAATTTATGCACACTTAAAATGGCCCTTTATTCATTGATTTATTTTGAAGCAATGGGGTGGATGGGATAATCATCTCTCTAAACTTCAACCACAGAACAAACATCGCCAGGAGCTAATTCTCAATTGTTAACCTGCCTACCTTCATTCTCCTTCACACAAACAATCTTTTTATTCTCTGCATCAATATCTGTGCATTCTGCCTCATAAAAATGGCTTCCTTTGTGTCTTTTGTTCAAAATCTTTCGAATTGGTTCACAAATGGTTCTTGCTTCAATTGTACCAACTGTCACACTTGCAAGAAATGGCGTGAAGATGAAATAATTTGTTGGTGAGACGACCACCACATCATACAAATCTTTTCTGAGGTTCTTCAAAAAACTGACAGCCCCCCAGCCTGAACCAAGAACGACGACCCTTTTCTTCTTCTCGTCTTTTGCAAATGCATCTCTGACCCCAAACATGCAAACCAGTAACCCACTTGCACCGATAACTGCCCCTGCTACTTTGCCATACCAGTTGGTTGAGTTAACAAACGTCTCCAGATGTGCTTTCGTGGAGAAATTGCGAGCTGGCCTAAGCTGCAGCTGAAAGGGCCTAAGCTGCTTAACTTGCCTGAATTTCGCAGCCAGCATCGTTGCAAATGCAGACTTCTTCACTTGCGATTTTTCTGCAGAAAGTTTAAGTGATCAACGTCTATTTGATTCCAAATTCTAGCTGTTAATAGCACATGCAACCAAAGTCGTCTCTTTGCGGTGTGCAGGTTTCATCCTTAGCAGGAACCTGATCGTCGAAAATAAACAAAACAAATCCGCCCTTTCGAAGTCACAACAGCAACAACTTTTGTCTAGATATTTTCGTCATGGAATGCAGGTGATGTAAAACGCGGAATGAAAAAGCAAGGAGCGCAAGAAATGAGGACCAGGACCATCGCTTGGGAAAAATTCCCCATTCTCCTTGTGACATGGAGAAACATTGGCAGAAAATTTGTCCAAAGTTGTCAATTGAGTAATTTTGTAATAAAACCCTGCATTTTGGACATAAAATTGTCAATGCCATAGAAATTGACGAGGCCCTCCCAAGGGGAGTCAGAGTTCCCTTGTTCCCCAGCCATTTTTCTGGTCAGAAAATTCATGATCTTTTTCAAATTTGATCCTGTGTTCCCAGGCTATATTCACAAATGTTCCCTTGTTCTAGGCTTATAAATTCCGAGTATTTCTTGTTTCCTAAAATGACTGAGAAGGCAACATAGCTCATATGATTTGCTTTCATGGTTGGTATATCCATTTTGCAATCATTTCTGCTCTACTTTGTTCCAAAAACAGAGGTCTCGTCCTATTTTTCGCAACCCTTAGTAAACCGACGACTGTTGGAATTAGTTGACAATTTACACGTATTTGGAGCGACAATGTCTCTGTCTTGAAATTAAGTGCCAGTCTCTCGAGAGTGAAAGGTATACAGTAAGAACCCGCAAAATAGAAACCACTTTATAAGAAACCTCAGGCTGATTTTTTTAGAAATGGTGCCTTCATATAAGAAACTTCTCTGCCTGATTTTAGGAAGGTTTCTTATAGGAGGAACCCAAATGAATTCGTATCTAATGATCTTTGTTAAAATCAAGTGCCAAACATTTTTTAGAGATTTTATCCAAAAGCATCTCTATCTTTATACTTGGTATGTATGATATTGCTGAGTAATTTTAGAGGTAACAAGAACATACCGTTTGACAGTGTTTGCTCTGGGTTTGTTTAAATATTGACGTTGAAATCACTGAAGGTTTCTTAACCATGTGATAAGAAATCTTTCAGCCAGTTTCCAGATTAATGACCTTTTAAAAAGAAACTAAACAGGCTGTTTTGAAGAAACAGGTTTCTATTTTGCGGGTTCTTACTGTATGCCTACGTTGGGTATTCCGACTGACTGCCAAAAGACGAACTTTGAGGTCCCCAATGAAGCCGGAACGACAAAGTAAACAAGCATTAAACAGTATCCAAAATGTGATAAAATTGAACAGAAGTGCTTTCTATTTCTCAATGAAAAATCAAACACAAAATATTAAAGGAAATCTGTTGCATTAATGCTGTAGTAAACAGAAAGTTGGGAAGTTGTTTCTTATCCATAATAACGGTTATCTATAATAACGGAAATCTCGATTGGTACTCCTCTCTATCTTCGTTTCTGCTAGCCGACTTGAATTTATTTCTAAGTTCTGTACATAAAAACAATCTTAAAGTGCAATTTGGTTGAGTACAGCACACTTCTCTTTTTGCGAAATTGGTTTATAAGAATCCAATACGAAGATGGCTGAAAATTTAAGAAATTCTTGTTCTATGTTTGATAAGCACTGTGAGATGTTGTATATCTGGGAGGAAATTCACTATTTAGCATACTCTGTAGTTTGTCCATGATTAACACTGATATTTATTTACGAAGCTACTGTTTTACAACTTATCGTCACCTAAAAACAAACTGCTATCTAATTGTATATATTTTTACCAAAATTATAAAGTTTCTTGAACATTATGTCAATATTTCAAGTCTTAGGAACCTTTGATTTCCAATGAACAATTTCCAAGCTGAGTTTTGAAATTTGCTGAAAAAAGATGGAGAAAAAAACTTAGATCTAAATTTTCAATAGATCTATATTTCACTTGGTTTTCAGTTATGATTTTGTGACAGGAGCAACTTTCTTTCATGAAGCTTACCCTGATCTCATCATAACAAATCTGTGCATTTTTCTGACGGGCGAGGAAGTTTTGGGAGGCTCTATTATGTCATTTATATCCTCCCAAAACTTCTTCACTTCTCAGAAAATTGCATAGAACTTGGAAGGATCTTCATAAAAGGCAGTTTTAACACGAAGCCACGAGTTAAGAAGACATTTCATATAATTCTGGTACATTTCTTTGATTTAAAGAGATGAACCACAAAATGAAGCCAATGTTTGAATCATTTTGGTAACTTTCGCATTGTGTGACACTGACAATATTATAGGTCTAGTTTAGCAGGAAAAATCTGGATACATGTGAAAAATATTGTGCAGCCACAAACTTGCTTTAAAATCACCAAAGTACACAGTGTGAAGGTATAACGGGTGAGTGAATAATAACAACCCCTATTTGAAAAAATACTGCTTCCTGAATATCGAAGCAATAACATTGCAAAAAGTCTTCTTTTATTGCCAATATGTTCAATTAGATTCAGTAATTTACCCGGCTTCAATCGGTCATTCTTTCCCGTAGATATGGAAGATTTTTGCAGAAAACCCCTTCCGAAAACCTGCAAAAAAGAGTGAAAACGGCGAGCAACATTTTCTTTGTTTTCCTCCCTAGCAATAATGACACTTTCATGTGTTCATAGATTTTGTCCTCTTGGGAGGATGGAATCCCCTGGAATGAGTCATTCATATCTGATGGAAGACTTTTTCATCCTCCCAAGAGAATAGCACGTGCTAAAGCGTTCTCAAGTCATTTCTGTAAAGTGAAAGTATGAGGGAAAGTTGCTCTTGACTTTAGCAGGTATTTTAAGGTTTCTTGAAGGGACTTTCTCGAGAAAATCTCTTGTGAAATCTGAACGGAGTGACCGATTTTGGCCAGGAGAAATTCTGAAAATAATTGAACCTGTTGGCTATACAATCAGATATTGCAAAATGTCATTGCTTATATATTTAGGGATAGGGAGTAGAGGCATTTCAAACGGGGGACTGTTTTCATTGATTCACCCGGTATAAAAGAAATTTAACTGGTCTGGTCCAAAAGGCTTTTCAGTTGATGGTCATTGTCAAAGCGTATAATTTGAAGCACGAACGAAATGGTTTTCAAATTTCAGGCATGTAAAAAGGTAAATAAATAAAAAAACTCACTTCTTTCAGGTTGTTATTTTCTTTCTTCAAATTGAGATGATGTTGAATCTTTTGGTTTAAATTAGTATGACTCACTAATTTGGCATTTTCGTTTTCAAGATTCTTCGTCGATTCTTTCAGTTCTTCGAAACTCTGAAATAACAAGAAACATCAAATTAGGCCTGCAGGGGCGGGCAAGTATTGTAAAATATTTGACCCTATGTCTGTCCAGGGGAATTGCAAAAAATAGCCGGTGCTTTTATCAAATAGTACGACTTTCGTGCCCAAAACAACCAGTTTTTGGGACAAAGGTGAAATTTGAATATAGTTCTTCCTATTCCATCAGTTTGTCACAAAAATCAAGTTTCCCAACCTCCTATCTAGTCAAAATTCTGAAGTTTACCTGTAAGCTGGTTCTCCCTTTGTCTGCCAAATTTAGGCAGAAAAGACTAGTATTTCAAATTTTTCACATAAGCGGCTCTACCTTTGTCCGCCAAATTTACGGAAAAAAGACCAGAAATTACAATTTTTCACTAAGGCGGTTTTACCTTTGTCCGGCAAATGTCCGAAAAAAGGCCAGAATTTCAAATTTTTCACCGAAGCGGTCCTACCATTGTCCGGCAACCGGTTTTGGGACACTTGTACTTTCTTATCTATAATTGCTACTTGCTTTGGAAAACAGTAGTAGGTGGAAACTACCGGTTTTGGGGACAAACATCGTCAGTGATACATAATGTTAAAAATTGTCCTTCAGATTGAAGAAAAATAACAGCGGAAATTTGCCATCAAAAACGACCAGTTTTTGGGACAAAGGTGGTGCAAAATATTTTCATGAACTACCGGTTTTCGGACAAAGGTAGGACCATCCTTCCCAATGTGACATGCCCGCCCTTGGGCCTGCTGAGAGACGTATGACAGCACAGTGATTTGCGATTTGCAATGGCGAGAAAAGAACCACAACAGGCGATTACATAATATTTCCAGGGAAACTTGGGACCTTAGGGATCAGTCATTTTTAACCCTGGGTATTTGAGAGGAGGATAATTTCATACAATTAGACAACATTTCACACCCCATCTTGAATATAAAAAAAATGTTTGTACCCCCATCACCTTTCAACAAAATGGTTTGGCACCCAATCCAGAACTCTTTGAGGACGTATCAAATGTATATGCATACATATTAAGTTATCCCAGGCAATTTTCGTACAAGTCAAGTCAATCATCATTTCAAGAGGTCTTTTAATTTTACTTTTAAATGTTGCCTGATGACTTCATATAAATATCTATCAAGCAAATAGTTTAGTTTTGCACCCCATAAAAATGTCCATTGATATTTTCATAGCCCCACAAAGTAATGGAAAACATTTTCATACCCCTGTCACAAATCCTCCGCCCCGGTACCCAGGATTAGGAATGACAGCTCCCTTATTGAATACAAATAAAAGTATTTACAAAACATACCTTTGCTAACTTTGTCTTTTCTTCCATCAAAACAGAAAGCTGCGATTTTAGTTCTTCTTTTTCTTGGAATACCTTGGCTTCATGTTTTTGAGTTCTAAGAGAAACATTAAAATCTAAGACCAGGAGGAAGGTCTGAACTGAAAGTTATCATCATCAGAAACAGCGACAGGGTTGCAGCAGGTTGCAGTGTGTCCTGTTTAATCAGCTGGCTGCGATACATAACTTACAAGTCAAAAAAGAAAGTTTCTGCGTTTGCAAAATCATCAAAATAAATCCTACAAATGCTAAAATGTTTCTTTAGCTACCGGGTGTGCCAAAAAATGTAGACGGATTTGGTTGATTCCAGCGATGTGAACTTAGCTTCAATCAATGTCGAATCACTCTGAAAATGTTCCTCGATAGTTAACTTGAACATAGGTACCTCATTTGTTCGTAGTGGTGCTTTGAGAGCAGACATGTTAATCTTGAAAGCTAAAATTTGCCTCTTCCTACAAACCAGAGTTTTAGCCTTTTGGCCTAAGCAAATTCTTAAGGCACAGCGTATAAATCAACAATAGCCTTGATGAAATGTGAACAATATTAGATCTTGTGTTATTCTGTTTTCCAGAAGTCATCCATTGGACAGTTTCTTAATTTTTCATTAATTTCAGTTTTTAATTTCGATGTGCTTCAGGAATTTGCTTAAGCCAAAAGGCCAAAGCTCTGGTTTGCAAGTGGACGCAAATTTGAGCTTCAAGATTGATATTTCTGCTCTCAAAGCACCAATACCAACAAAGGAGGTGTCTATTATGTTCCAGTTAACTATCGAGGAACATTCTGAGATTGATTAGCAATTGATTAAAGCTAAATTCACTTGGCTCGAGTCAACTAAATCTGTATGCTTTTTTGGGACACCCAGTACATTAAGGTTCAAACACATTTTATTGATACTGACTTTCCTATCTGTAACATTCTGAAGTTTTTTAGTTCCCTGGGTTTAAAACAGGACATACAATTTGGAGACTAATGGTTGAAATGTAAAATTAAGGCTTCTGTTAACAATTAAGATCTTTTTTATTGAAACTATACAAAGTATTTTGGTGAATGGACCGACAAAGCAGAAACTGCGTAAATGACTTCATCGAGCTATCTGATATAAGGAAGTGTTTGGATACATAAACTTTTTGAAATGATAAATAAATTAAATTAATTTTAATTTCACTTTAATTTTGTAATTAGATTATTTATTTTCGTTTGTAGATTTTAACTTGTAAATTTTAAATTGTAATTATTTGTCACGACCCCCTGAAAAGCGACCTTTGTCGACGGGGTTACCGTGTTGAAAGAATATAAAATGAAATGAAAATGAAGAGTTTTAGGCCCAAAGAAGAAACTATCAAGCGTTGCTTAATTTCGGGATCTGTTGCAGGGAGCTAGGGGGGCTCAAACGTATGCATTTTCGCTCAGTTTCTGCTCTGTAGGATGGACCATGATTTTCATTATTCCTTAAAATAAAAATTTTTCTCTGACTTCCCATCACAAAATGATAAAAATCACAGTATAGTCACCTTTCTAACTCCTCTTGCATATATTCATTATCTTCTTGAGCACTTTCTAAATTTGCTTGAAACTTCGCCAACCTAAGACAGAACGAAATTCGGATACATACTCGTCTTCTGATCTATCAATGGAACGAAAATCTGATGAATTGGTTGACTCATGGACTGGGGAATAGAAATCTTAGTCTAACGCCTTTCAAGCCTTTCAAAATATGGGCTCAAATCTAGAAAATGGTCGATGTAAAATTCTATTACAGTTTTCCTTTATTTAAATGGCGTGGAAGGAACTTAGGGTGTTTTGCTAAAATCTGCAGTGGAAATTTATTGATATCATGATTAGTTTCAAAATGGAGGCATTTATTAAATTTGAGGCTATGACGTCATCAAATTTCTAAATCCTAAACCAGAAATGCTCCAGATTTCTGCTAGATTTCTGCTTGCCAACGTGTTGTAGACCTTCATAAACTATGGTTTTGTTGAAAGTTATATCATTTTTACTCCATTGGTTAAGGATTTAAGATGAGTTAAATTTTTCCAAAATTTTCCATGAATTTTTCAGAAATAATTAAATTGCCGCCATTTTGAAAAAAAATCAAGATATCAAAACATTTCCACGGCAGATTTACAGACAAGTACCATAAGTTCCTTTCAAGCCATTCAATTCAAAGAAAAATGCTATAGAATCGTACACCCACCTTTTTAAAGATTCGAAAGATTTTAGCCCTATGCTGCCTTTCAAGTAAAGTCTTCTAAACTGGGTACACTGATATCAGGGGGAGAATCAATCTTTCGAGGCGATTCACGAAGAGCTCCACCGTGAAGACGTATTTACGCATGACTTCTGAAGTTCAAAACAACGGTACAATACTTACTCCTCCCCAAGGTTCTTCTTTTTGCTCCTCAATTGATCCTGGAAAATTCAAAATGAAATTTGAAATCATCCTTGTTGGGACGGAAATCAAATGTACCATCAAACGCACTTTAATTGCAGAAAACTTTGAAAATCACAATGTACCATTTTTCACAGATTTAAGAATATTGCAAGGAGGGACGGAAATTAAATGTACCATCAAAAACAATTTAATTGCAGAAAACTTTGAAAATCACAATGTACCATTTTTCACAGATTTACGAATATTGCGGGGAGGTACAGAAATTAAATGTACCATCAAAAGCATTTTAATTGCAGACAATTTTGAAAATCACAATGTGAAATTGATGACACATCATTTCTTGCAAGGTAAATGCAAATTTTCTATTTTTGCTTCTTACGACTGGTCTAGGGATTTAAAGTTATATTTGCTAGGTCGAGGGAAGTTGGGCGTCAGTCCTCCGGACTTCGCTCCAGCGAAAACTCTGCAACCTTTAAGGGGACCGGGAGACAAAATCAAATACCTGGTGCGCCAAAATAAACTATGCACGTTTGGCAGGCCACAATAAATCGTACACTGGACCGATTTTGAAGATTTATGACTTAATCTTTAGCTGAAAGCCTGAATTAGATTCTAGGACTGTTTGCAAATTTTTCCGTTTTCAGTTTTTAGAGCTAGGAGCGCGTTTCTTAAAATTTTCGTTTTCGAAAACACTGAAAACGATCAAAAACGTCGATCAAATTTTAAAAGACTCAACATGAATGAACAAAGAGAAAACATTTTCAGGGTGATTTGGGGATTTAGTATGAACTCTCGTACAGTAGATTAAAACATCGATTTTTAAATCCCAAATCACGACGAACAGGTTTTCTCTTCGTCCATTCATGTCGACTATTTACAAAATTTGATCGACGTGTTTTGATCGTTTTCAGTGTTTTTGAAAACGCTCGCGTCTAGCTCTAAAAACTGAAAACAAAAAAATGTGCAAAAATCCTAGAATATAAGTCAGGCTTTTTGCCAAAGATTAAGTCATGGATCTTCAAAATCGGTTCAGTGTACGATTTATTGAGGCCTGTCAAGCGTGCATAGTTTATTTTGGCGCACATGGTAAAAACTTACAAGTTCTTCAGTTGTCTGTTTACAATGATCCCTTTTCTCATCGAGTATCTTTTTCAATTCTGTCATTTCACTTGCAAGGCTCATTTCCCTGAAAAAAGACCATCAAAATCATGGTTGACTTCGTCGTAAAGACCCATTGCAAAAGAGGATCGTTTGCATATCGAATTAAAAGCAGAACAAACAGAACATAAACTAGACGCAACTTTTATCTACAAGGGCAAATGTTGTAATACAATAGTAACAGTTGCGTTTGATTGACACCTCAATTGAAAGCGATTAGCGACTGCAGACAAAGGAAATTCTCTCAACTAGTAATTCAAAACAATTAAAAATTGCCCCGACATTAGGAGGGCAAACTCTCACCTTGTGCAAGCGAAAGGTGGCTTTTAAGAGAAGTTATGTGCTTATAACGAAAGAAGAAGGGTAAATTTAAAGATCTGCTCTAACCTTTGATTCGATGATTGTCGTTCAGCTTCCAGTTCCTCTTCCAACAATTTATGTTTGTCTTCATAAATCTTCTTTTCATTTGTCCATTCTTCATAACCTACCATCTGCTCTTTCATCTCCTCAATTATTTCATTCTTCTGCAGCCTATCCTTTTCCCAATTTTCAGATAGTTTTGCGAATTCTGTTAGCTGTGTTTTCAATCGTTCCATTTCGTCAGCTTGTGAATCAACAACAACTGAAAGATCCTTTACTTCGACAAGATCATGGATTTCAACTAGCCTTGCTTCATATTGACACACAGACGCAGTGTGTTTAGCATTTGTCTGCTCTATCTGGTATTGAGATTAAAAGTTATCAGGCAAGGAAAATGTGTAATGAAAAGGCAGCAGATGTAATACACAATTAAATCTGTATACTTTTTTTGGGATACTTGCTACTTGAGTTAAATTGGTTCTGTAAGCTATTTATCCTTCCTGTCTTTAAATTGAATTTATGTTGTGTATCTTGAGTGAATAAAAAAACCTGAAGTTTCATGCAGTGAACAGTTTATGAAGAAGGTTTTAGTATTATTTTTATTACAGTTTCGCATTTCAAAGCAAAATTTGAAGCACAGACTACCGGGTGCGCCAAAAATAAACTATGCACGTTTGGCAGGCCATAATAAATCGTACACTGGACCGATTTTGAAGATTTATGATTTAATCTTGAGCAGAAAGACTGAATTAGATTCTTGGACTTTTTGCAAATTTTTCTGTTCTCTGTTTTAGAGCTAGAAGCGAGTTTCTTAAAATGTTCGTTTTCGAAAACATTGAAAACGATCAAAAAACGTCGATCAAATTTTAAAAGAGTCAATATGAATGAACAAAGAGAAAACGTTTTCAGGTGGATTTGGGAGTTTAGTACGAATACGAACTCTCGTACAGCAGATTACAACTGGTCGATTTCCAAATTGCAAATCACCACCAACAAGTTCTCTCTTTGTTCATTCATGTCGATTCTTTAGAAAACTTGATCGATGTTTTTCGATCGTTTTCAGTGCTTTCGAAAACTAAGATTTTAGGAAACTCACTTCTAGCTCTAAAAATTGAAAGTGATAAAATTTGCAAAATCCCAGTATCTAATTCAGGCTTTCTGCTAAAGATTAAGTCATAAATCTTCAAAATCAGTCCAGTGTACGATTTATTGTGGCCTGCCAAACGTGCATAGTTTATTTTGGCGCACCTGGTAGTTCATTTTGGACTAAGAATGTCTATCAAAGCTGGTCCAAGGCGCTATTTTATGACTTGTCCTCCAAGAACTGAAGATAAGTAATGCTCATATTTCTAGAACTTGTCATGTTTTCCCTTAGATATAGCTCCACATGTTGTCATTTGCTTGGAGGTAAAAGCTGTACAAATACCTTCCAATTAATCAATCAATCAATCAATCAATCAATCAATCAATCAATCAATCAATCAATCAATATCTTACCTCACCCATTAATGTCTTTGTTCGATGTCTTTCTTCTGCGAGTTCAGTCTTTAGAGAACAAAATGAGTATAAGGTTTTTCAACTTGAATCTTAAAGAATATACCGTAAAAGCTCTATTAAGCCCCCGGGGGGGCCTTATTTAATTTTGGACACTCCAGAGGGAGGGCTTAAAAGCGAGGGGGCTTATTAGAGAGGGGGGCTTATTCACAAAATCAAATGACAAGGATATATATGATAGCTTTTAAATTCTTTTACACCATATTTTGCGGATTGAACATACAATTTTACGAGTCAAATACATAAATTTCCCACAGTTTTATCTCAAATCATATCAAAATTAACATGCAAACTAATTTAGCTCAATAAATGGAAAATCTTTGGTAACCTTATTATTAACCTTATAAAAAAGAGGGAAGGGGCTTATTAGAGAGGGGGCTCATTAGAGAGGGGGGCTTAATAGAGCTTTTAAGGTAAGCTACTTCATATTGCAAACCAGCGGAAAGACTGTTAAAACACGTCAAAATAGACCAGTGCAACTTAACACCGAAGAAGCCTAATGAAGACGAACCAACAATCACTTATCACGGTTAAGCGGGCTCTCCATTCAACAAGACGAAAATTTAAGCCCGGAATTTTTACACAAAGGAAACATCATCATCGAATTGCGTATGAGAAATACCGGTGTGAAATTTCCAGGAAAGCCTTTAGAGAATAGATTCGGTATTTTCGTGATGCGGGACCTCGTTTTAATAGCTTTGACACACACATTCTTGAGCGTGGAACAAAAATTAAGTAACGGTATGATGTGAATGTTGCGATGAATTAGACAAATTCAGATTAATAGCATCATAAAGCTGCCAATGCATTTGGCACGAAGAGCCATTGAAGAGATGGGGAGGGCGGTTAAATTATTGTAACATAAACACACCCATAATTCGCCCTTACATTGCTATCACATTCTCCCATAGTTCGCTCTTTAACTGGACTCTCAAGAAATGATGATCCAAACAAGCCAATGGACACAAACGAAACACATCTAAAATATATTTCTCATCTTCTCAGTAAAATTCTTATTAAATAGAAAAAGTTTATAAACCTCCAGCGACCAACTACTAACACTTTGCTAAATTCTACGGCCACGTCCACACGAATCTAGATATTTCCGGAACCCGCTTTTGTCCTTCTGCTTGAAAAAACATCTCCGTCCATTTCCTTGTGCACATGAAAACGCTGCAAAACGTTCGAGATTCGAAATCGATAGCAATATTCGAAATTCCATAAAAGAAAACAGATAAAAAAAATGCCCTCGTGTGATCCCCAAAGATCCGAGCGTATGCTCTGATAGGTGGTAAATCGACGCTATGACTACAGCGCTTTCAAAAATCTGTTTCATCTTCCCAAACAAGAACAGGAAAACGCCGTTTTCAAAATATCCACTCTGGACACCATTTTCGAAAAGCTTCGTTGTAGGTAGCCTGCGTGCAGACTTTACTTTCCATTGCGAAGGAATGCCAATCTAGAACCCAAAACGGAGAGAAAAAGATGCGTTTTCCGAAATATCCAGATACGTGTGGACGGGGCCTAAATCAGTTAGAAATCAGATCTTAATAAAATCCTCTCCAATATTTACAACGAACAAACCCTTTTAAAATGGTG
Organism: Aurelia coerulea; assembly: GCA_039566865.1. NCBI lineage: Eukaryota > Metazoa > Cnidaria > Scyphozoa > Semaeostomeae > Ulmaridae > Aurelia > Aurelia coerulea. The sequence continues at coordinate 24,595,411 of CM076948.1, read as the reverse complement.
CACATTTCTTTAACTATGTACAATATAAAAATCTCTCTTTAAAGCCAAAATATGGTATGAACAGCCAGGTTATATTACGGAGACTAATTACAAACTGGTCGGATTATGCGAATACATATAAGAATATAGTGAGTGAATTTGTAGAAACCTCTTTTTGTGCTCATGTGGATCTCAAAGGAGATCTGCTGTTGGTAGGTGACGGGAAGGTCAAGCAAAATCTTATGTGCAGTTAGGAAAGCAAATTTCTTATTTCAGTATATATTTGGGAGCAAACAGTGTGCCAAAGAGTTTCTCAATGAAAACTCATTTCCTGTTTGACAGAATTAAAAGTGATCTTTTCGAAGTGATTCGCACAATCGAATAATCAAGTTTAAACCGATGACATCTATTCATGTATGAAGGTATGAACTCATGCCTTGAACAAATTTGATCTCGATTTATCTCTACAAGATATCGTATTATTTTGTCATGAAATAGCCGTACAATCTGGTAAATTACAGAAGTTTGACTCTGAATAGCTTGTTCTCAAATTTAAGAAAATTGTTGAGATTAAATTACTTTCCCACGAACTCATCAAGTGAACAGACAAAGCTCTATCGAGCTCTACATATTTCTCAAATTAGATGCCATCTGCAAATGCCCGCGAATAACAACAATAGAAGTGTTTGCAAAGGAATTTTGCGTTATCGCAAATCTCAGGTGACATCTAATTTGAGACGGACTTTAATCAGTAAAAGTATTGTAACTTCTCTGCAATGAACAGTCGTAATGCCATAATATGCTGAGGAATATGGTTGCAATTAATAACATTTTCAGTCATATAAATCTACTCCTTCAATTTGCCATTTACCAGAGATTTACGGCAGGTAAAAATGCTATTTCTGAGCTTCCCATCACCTTCCAACAGTTAGTCCCCTTTGAGGGAGTGAATATAAATAGACAAAACTGTGGAAACAAAATGTTCAAAAGTGTGTTCAACTAATATAATATTTCTTCAAATCGACGACACCTGACGTCATGATACGGCCTTGAAAAGAAAGAGAGAAGAGACTTTCAAGAATGGTCGATGATCAATTGAAACTGGCGGGCAAGTAGCTTATGCATTGAAAATCATTCAATGTTTTGCGGCTGGTCGAAGTTTGGAGGGTCCTGGGGGTAGCAAAGAGTTGCTATATTCGTGTCTAGGAATCATAGACAATCGATGAGATTGCTTCTCAAGGACGTCTTTGGATTATAAGACACCTGTTGTTTAAGAATTATATATTGCATATCTGCAGTTGCGTTTTAGTCTGAATTGGAGTTTAGATTACCAAGTTATATACAGTACAGGGTGAGTGAAAAAAGGATAGACATTTGAAAGCCTGTAGCTCTCATACCATTTACCAGACGAGTTACCAGATTCCTACAAACTAATAATGCTCGTGTGGCTACATTTGCAAGCCTGCAGCTTTCATACCATTTACCAAACGAGTTACCAGATTCCTACAAACTAATAATATTAAACTTTACTTACATATTAAAATGCTTAATCTCAAAGCCCTTCAAAACAAGCCTAAAATCCGTGAGTACTTTACATGTTTTGACTCGAGCGGTAGGAATATTTCAGATATCCTTGACCACTACTTATACCGGGTGAACCAGGAAAAAGTTCCAACTTTTGAAAATTCATAGCATCAAGAGTACTGGATGGATTGGAATGAATCAATATTTGCTTGACAGCCAAAAGATCGAAGTAATTTTGTGATTTTTCTCGCCTTCTTACGAGCACTGGAAAAATTGGTAAATTCAAGTTTACAAAAACTTGGTGGTTGCAGAATGCCTGAAAAAGGCTTAAAATACTTGATCAAATCATAAAGGACTCCTTGCTTAAAACAACAGAGAAACTGCAATTTTGCGTAGGTGAGAGCTATCTTATGCACATTTATTGCCATGGGATTGAAAATCTTTAGTATCTGTCTATTTAGTATATGTCTTATAACTCTCGAGAGAAGTGAAACGCCCATGAGTATTGTTCTGTGTGAGTAGAGTCCTAACGATTTGATCAAGTGTTTTTCGTCCTTTTTCAGTAATTTTGCAACCATGAAATTTTTGCAAAGTTCAACTTACCTACATTTGCAGTGCTCCTAAGAAGGCGAAAAAAATCACAAAAATACTTTGATCTTTTAGTTTTTAAGTAGAATTTGAATCATTCAAATCCATGAAGTACTTATGGTGCTACGAATTTTGGAAATTGGAAACTTTTCTCTGGCTCACCCGGTATATCAAGACGCCATTGTTTCCCTCCATGACAGAACAAGATCATTGAACGACGTTTCTTTACCAAAGTCTTTTCAAATGTGATGAAAAGTTCCCTGGTCAAAAAACCGTATAAAGGATGTGGGCCTATGACTTTCGCGAGATCAATTTTGTGAATTATAACATCATATTCTATTAATTCGTTCTGATAATTTCAATGCAAAAGCTTGATTGCCTACCAGTTTCAAAAATTAAATGCAAAGCCAATCAGTGTTGAAAAACACTCTTTGCAAATTCTAGTTGCCACAATACGGCAAATAGAAAGCCTTGGGTCACTATAGAGAAGATCTGAAGCGTAACCAGATAGGCCGTATTAAAATGAATTAAGCGAAGCCAATCAGTGTTAAAAAACACTCTTCGCTTTTCTCGTGTCTTTATACAGACAATTAATTAAAGTACCATCAACAGGCTCGTTGAAATAAGGTATAATTCCACTGTCATTGCAAATTATTGGCTTAAAACCAAATAAAAAAGTAACTAAAAGACAAACCAGCACATATTTGCTCATTGATTACACATATATAACATGAGTGATCTGAATCAATATCTGAAACTGTTCGTCACAAAAGATGTTCTTCACAGACCATTCTGCTTCACCAGTAATCTTCTAATGCCACTGGGTGTCACTGGGCGCATTCTATAGTCTGTCTCAAATTAGATGTCACCTGCAAATGCCCGCGAATAACAACAATAGAAATGATTTGCAAAGGAATTTTGCGTTATCGCAAATTTCAGGTGACATTTAATTTGAGATGGACGATAGATTTTTCAAACATTTCATAGATTGCACAGAAAACAACCTCTTTCAAAAGGGATCTGTTTCTATCATAATCAGACACAGCATTTTATCATTTCTCGTTTCACAAATAACAGAGGCTCATAAATAGATAAGAACGAACTTATATAAAAATAATGAACATACCTGTAAAGATGTGAATTGATTCTGTTGTTGTTCAAGGGCGATTGTTAATTCTTTATATTGATCATTGGCTATTTGAACTTCTTCTCTCAATAATTTTATCTAGGAATATATAAAAATAAATGAGCATTACACTACCATAATCCACTAAAATTCATGATATTTTCATATCCTTCCTATTAAACCAAAAACCTACCAGAATCCAGCCCCTGGTGCTTATAAACTATAATTATCATCAACAACTTTAATTCTGGGCTTCTATCGATACGAGTGAGTGGCAGAGCGGCTTATACAGTTACCGTTGGGAAGCTAAATTTAAATTTGGTCAAGCGAGGTCAAAATTTGGATGGAGGACCTTAGATACTTGACCACACAACTCACTGCCCTGTCCTTCGGAAAGGACATTAAAATAGGGGCCCCATACTCACTTCCCCGTCCTTCGGAAGGGACATTAAAATAGGGGCCCCATACTCACTTCCCCGCCCTTCGGAAGGGACATTAAAATAGGGGCCCCATACTCACTTCCCCGTCCTTCGGAAGGGACATTAAAATAGGGGCCCCATACTCACTTCCCCGTCCTTCGGAAGGGACATTAAAATAGGGGCCCCATACTCACTTCCCCGTCCTTCGGAAGGGACATTAAAATAGGGGCCCCATACTCACTTCCCCGTCCTTCGGAAGGGACATTAAAATAGGGGCCCCATACTCACTTCCCCGTCCTTCGGAAGGGACATTAAAATAGGGGCCCCATACTCACTTCCCCGCCCTTCGGAAGGGACATTAAAATAGGGGCCCCATACACACTTCCCCGTCCTTCGGAAGGGACATTAAAATAGGGGCCCCATACACACTTCCCCGTCCTTCGGAAGGGACATTAAAATAGGGGCCCCATACACACTTCCCCGTCCTTCGGAAGGGACATTAAAATAGGGGCCCCATACACATTTCCCCGCCCTTCGGAAGGGACATTAAAATAGGGGCCCCATACACATTTCCCCGCCCTTCGGAAGGGACATTAAAATAGGGGCCCCATACACACTTCCCCGTCCTTCGGAAGGGACATTAAAATAGGGGCCCCATACACACTTCCCCGCCCTTCGGAAGGGACATTAAAATAGGGGCCCCATACACACTTCCACGTCCTTCGGAAGGGACATTAAAATAGGGGCCCCATACACACTTCCACGTCCTTCGGAAGGGACATTAAAATAGGGGCCCCATACACATTTCCCCGCCCTTCGGAAGGGACATTAAAATAGGGGCCCCATACACATTTCCCCGCCCTTCGGAAGGGACATTAAAATAGGGGCCCCATACACATTTCCCCGCCCTTCGGAAGGGACATTAAAATAGGGGCCCCATACACACTTCCCCGTCCTTCGGAAGGGACATTAAAATAGGGGCCCCATACACACTTCCCCGCCCTTCGGAAGGGACATTAAAATAGGGGCCCCATACACACTTCCCCGTCCTTCGGAAGGGACATTAAAATAGGGGCCCCATACTCACTTCCCCGTCCTTCGGAAGGGACATTAAAATAGGGGCCCCATACACACTTCCCCGTCCTTCGGAAGGGACATTAAAATAGGGGCCCCATACTCACTTCCACGTCCTTCGGAAGGGACATTAAAATAGGGGCCCCATACTCACTTCCCCGTCCTTCGGAAGGGACATTAAAATAGGGGCCCCATACTCACTTCCCCGTCCTTCGGAAGGGACATTAAAATAGGGGCCCCATACACACTTCCCCGTCCTTCGGAAGGGACATTAAAATAGGGGCCCCATACACACTTCCACGTCCTTCGGAAGGGACATTAAAATAGGGGCCCCATACTCACTTCCACGTCCTTCGGAAGGGACATTAAAATAGGGGCCCCATACTCACTTCCCCGTCCTTCGGAAGGGACATTAAAATAGGGGCCCCATACTCACTTCCCCGTCCTTCGGAAGGGACATTAAAATAGGGGCCCCATACTCACTTCCCCGTCCTTCGGAAGGGACATTAAAATAGGGGCCCCATACTCACTTCCCCGCCCTTCGGAAGGGACATTAAAATAGGGGCCCCATACTCACTTCCCCGTCCTTCGGAAGGGACATTAAAATAGGGGCCCCATACTCACTTTCCCGTCCTTCGGAAGGGACATTAAAATAGGGGCCCCATACTCACTTCCCCGTCCTTCGGAAGGGACATTAAAATAGGGGCCCCATACTCACTTCCCCGTCCTTCGGAAGGGACATTAAAATAGGGGCCCCATACTCACTTCCCCGTCCTTCGGAAGGGACATTAAAATAGGGGCCCCATACTCACTTCCCCGTCCTTCGGAAGGGACATTAAAATAGGGGCCCCATACTCACTTCCCCGTCCTTCGGAAGGGACATTAAAATAGGGGCCCCATACTCACTTCCCCGTCCTTCGGAAGGGACATTAAAATAGGGGCCCCATACTCACTTCCCCGTCCTTCGGAAGGGACATTAAAATAGGGGCCCCATACTCACTTTCCCGTCCTTCGGAAGGGACATTAAAATAGGGGCCCCATACTCACTGCCCTGTCCTTCGGAAAAGACATTAAAATAGGGGCCCCATACACACTTTCCCGTCCTTCGGAAGGGACATTAAAATAGGGGCCCCATACTCACTTCCCCGCCCTTCGGAAGGGACATTAAAATAGGGGCCCCATACTCACTTCCCCGTCCTTCGGAAGGGACATTAAAATAGGGGCCCTATGCCTGGATGCGGCATGAACTTCTCATAGTAGGCCTAAATTAGCCGTAATTAAGCTAGATATATTTCCAGCACAATTTAAATAAAGTAACGATGATGATGATAGGTCACCAAAGCCTATCAGCAGAACTTGCTCTTTTGAACCTGTCTAAATTGTACACCACTAAATAACTATCTGAACCAACAAGCTCTTGTAAACGTTGATCCAAACTTTCCAACGGTCCATGCCAATTTTTTGTTTCTCATTAGCAAGGAAAAATGGAACGATTTAAGTAACAATAGCAATATCTTGAAGCAGTCATACAGTAAATATAAATAATAAATGACAAGAGGACAAATGCACGTTATACAATCAATGGTTTTATTACAGTAAAAACCCGCACATAAGAACCTAAGATTTTGAACTCAGCCTGTTTAGGTTCTTATACAATGAGGCACATCCAGTAATCAGGGCGTAGGTTCTTAACATAGGAAAATGTGTGAATCTAAATCTTAGCCAAACCTATTTACACTCTTGGCCCTATCCATTTCAACCCAAGCTTACCCAGTTACAGGCACTGCCTATCACAGCTCTGTAAGTAATGTTTTTGAGTTCACGAAAGAGGTTGATTGGCAAACAGATTGTATTTATATCACTGGATGAACCGCTTTATTTAGAACCTAGTTAAGATATCCGCCTGAAATGGTTCTTATTTATTGGGTACAAAATATATATTTCAGGCTGTAGGTTCTTAATAGATGAAGATTCTTATGTGCGGGTTTTTACTGTACCTCTGTTTCTCTCTCCGTCTTCTCTTTCTCCAACATATTTGTTTCCTGCTTCAATGCATCATTAAGTTTCGTAATCTTCTTTTTCTAAGAGGAAAGAATGGATTTGAATCAGCCAAAAGTTGTGCACTCAAAGCATGGGCGTGCGGGCAGCCCAACATGTTTAAGGAGCTTAGTGTACAATTTGCTCAATGTATTGTTGTATAAAGGCTTGAGCTTCTTGTATAAAGGCTCCTTTGAGTAAGTTTAAAACTGCCCAACTGGCGCTTGAAATTCAATAAATTTTACCTGATTATGGCCTACAGATCCCCCCCCCACCCCCATCTCATACGCTCATGATTAAAAAAAAAATCTGATTTTGCAGCAAATGACAAATAAAACAAACAAAAATTTTCTTTTTAATGCTGTTTTACCTTTTTATGTCTCTGATGCCATTCGGTCATCATATAACATTTGATATTTCAACACGAAATCTTAAAATGGAGCTTTTTGGCAAAAATGCAACGTCCTGAAAATACAATCGCATAAAAATAGCTTTAGGATATGATGCAGGAAAGAACAACGGTTATCAATTGATCGTTTACGATCGTACAGAGCGAAAGTGTCCAAATCCGTGACATCGAATTTTACTGATTTTTCAAACCTTCAGTTTCCTCGATTACCCTTCCTTGAAAATAACTACCAAATGGCCCACCTATTTGGACCTATTTGGAAGGAACAAGGACGGGTACTTCCCTTACTATAAGTTACTTATCCTTGCAATGGATAATAAGCACACAAAACCAACACAAGGTTACTCCAAAGACATGTTTGTAACAAACAAGTTTACCTTTTCTTCATACGCTTGAGTCAGTTCATTAAACATTCGTTTCGACTCTTCAAGTTGACTGTTCACTTGTTCTAAATCACCTTCTTTAACAGTTAAAGATGATCTTAATTCTTGAACACATTGCCTCAAACTGCTCACTGCTTCCTTGTCAGCTTCATTCACTCTATTCAGACGAGCGATCTCAGTGTTGTGCTCTTCAACCTCCTGGGATAGTTTCGTGATCGTTGAATCCTATGAATCAAACAATATCAAAAGTGAGGTTGAGTTCTGCGAACCTGGGGGTTAAACAAAGATGTATCCAAGTTACCCATTTATATAAAATGTTTTTGATTATCTGCTACAAAAATGAATGATTTCAAACCAGCGTTCTTTGCATTTTATTTAACCCGAAGTATCATAAAAAGCAGATCCTTTGGGTTAAAACCCCTAAAAATGGATGTTATCAAAACTTATGCTGCAATAATTACTAATCTTTGAAATATTTGCCATTTGAAGTAAAGGAGCGACGAAAGCTTCCACTTTTGACTGTGTAAAAATTCTTTATTTTGTCCCGGGGACGAATGGAACATTTCCCAACATTCAATATTCAGAAATTAAAGCAAATCCATTGAACTTCTTACAAATTTCCAATAAACACCCATTGAACGTTCTTGTAACGTCTTATTCATAAAAATTATGATGTCGTGCTTTGCGTGTTGTTTAAATTAAGAACTGGCTAAAGCATTGTCACAGTTGCTTGACAGCAAATCAAATATCAATGCCATTATTTAGGATTCAACATAAACTCACCTGAGCTCCACATTTTTTATGAAGATTATCAAGCTGATCTCTGAGTTCTTTTGTTTCCTCTAGCGCCCTCACAACTTCCTGCAAATAATATATTAATGAAATTTTTAGGTGTCATTCGTTGTAGAGAATGTGGAGCTGCATTTGTGAAAATGTTTCTTTCTGTGCTTTTAGACAAGAACAATTAAGTTAAACGCATAAAATAATAACTACAGATGAAGGGTTAACGACAAACTACGGAGATATAAGTGAACTTAAGTTAGGGGCCTGGGTAATCTAAATATAGCCTATTGTATTCCATTGTATTTGATGATCTCGGTAGATTATCAAAACAATTGGACAAATGAAGGGACTCAGCCATCATTTGTTCTATTTTTAAATAAGACGCCATATATCCGTTACTTGTCTTTAAGCCCGAAACGTTTAGTCTTTGAAGCTCTAGGCTATATACTGTTATTAATTTCTTAAAGCCGCATGTACAAGCAAACAATTTATATCTGATGCATAAAATAATGCACTGTTTATTTTTCAAGTTGAATTAGCTGTGAACTTTGTAAGGTCATGAGCCATGAATACCAACGAAAAGAAATTTAGAAAACCAAACCCTGTCAACTTATAATAATCAATAGCTTACCCTGGAAGATTTCATTGATTTTATGAAAAAGATTCTCTTTTTAGTGATATGTATGTCTACAATTAAAGGGCTATGAGAGGCAAAAAGTCAAAAGTGAAACATGTCCAATCATAAGCAAGACCTAAACTATGATGAAAAAAATAGCTCACCGTCTGTTTATCTTCTTGTGCTAGCTTCATGTTTGTGTCGATCTCAATTTCAAGTTTCTCTAAAGTACTCTTCAAGTAAAAGTACAAAAAATCATCAGCAAAAAGGTGCATTTCAGTTCTAAATTACTGATTGATTAAAGGTATTAATCATTAATACGACACCAGATCTAAGATGTATAATTCTTCCAAACGTTATGTAAATAGGGCATTAGCAAACTTTCCAGGCATCTCTCGTGCAAGCTAAATGATTTTGACTGAATGTGTACGAGATTTTGAAGGAGTCATTACAGTTTGATTCGAGCAGGCTAGCTACTGACTGACTCTATTAACAGCATACGCATGCCAGTAACAAATAATTTCACACTTTATCAAAATCGTTTTAAGTCGCAAATACGGAAATAGGGCTTTCTAAGCTAAACAAACTTTTTGACGTTAATGAACCGGTAGTCTCGACAAGTACTGTTAAATACCACAGTTGAAATCGTGTCAATTACCTTTAACTTGCCATCAAGATCTTTGACTTTCTCGCGTTCCAAATTAATGATTTTTTCAAGCTCTGAATTCTTGTGCGATGTAAAGCCAAGTTCTTCACGACAGTTTTCTAAATCGCTCTAAACAAGAGAATAGAGTATGAATTTAAAAGAGACTAAGTATAAGAAATATATGACCTACAAGAAAATTACTGCAGACTGAATCTTTTACAATATATCTTTTAGGCTTTTAAAGACCAGTGATGCTAGTTTTCCGTCTTTTCAGAACGTTGGTCAAATGCAAGATGGATTCTGATACTTTGGCTTAAATTTCATCTCCATTCAATTATTTTGCCATAAAGCATTGTTCCACAAATCAGGGTAAAATCGGTAATTTCAAAATTTTCAACAATTATATAGATACCAAAATTCGAAAAGCTGTTTTACAACTTAAAAGAAAATTCGAAAAATTAAATGTACAGAGTAAAATACAAAGAAAGCACCTTTTCAATTTACAGCCTCATTTTGGAAATTTTAAGAATTTCTTCAAACGAAACGTTTGACCACGGATTTGGATTGAGCACCCAAAAGTTTAGTCCAGATTCTAAGTTTCATAATCCTAGCTTTGCGATTTTATGACGATAATGAATTTGAAAATTTATAAGGGATTTGACCGTGGGATTCATTCAGGGTGTAACTTTACACCCTCAGTCATTTTTCACGGTCAAAGCTCTCATAAATCTTCAAATTTATTATCGTTATAAAATCAAAATCGCGAACGCTAGGACCATGAAACTTTGCAACCAGACTAAAAATTTGGGCGCTGAGTCTGAATCTGAAGTCATAAATTTCATATCACGCAGCTGGAAGAACTTTTGAAAAGTTCCAAAATGAGGCTGCTTAGTTGGAAAGGTTTCTTCAAATCACCTGAAGTTGTTGATTTAGCTGCGCAGTTTCATCCAACTCATTTTGCAAATTATAATAATTTGTGTCTATCTTGACAAGCTGCAGATAAATAGTAAAAATAATTGATACGACATGACAGGAATAAAGTTTGATTCACATTAGGTGTCAGGTGAAAATAGCTGCGAATGCGACATTTGAAGAGTTTTGCATAAACAACTTTAATGATCGAAAATTTTGAAACAATACCTTGCTTTCGAGAGAAGCGTATCTCCGACCAGCCTCGATTGCATCATTATTTCTGAATCGTTTCAATGATTCAACATCCCGATCAGCAGACTGAATTAAAATTCTCAAATCTTCTACTTCGCTTTTTAGCACTGCAAGAAAAGTTTGTATAAAATTCATCATCTAAATGGAATACGAATTTGACGTGGGGAAAGAAACCACACAGAAACATCAACTTATTTGACTTCAATAATTAATAATAATAATAATAATAACAAATAATAATAATAATAATAAGAATACAAGAGAAGGCATGATAACATTGCAAGAAATATACACTGGGAGTTGTGTGGAGAGCTTGACATCGAAAGGGCAAATAAGTGGTACGAACATGAACCAGAGGGTGTTTCAAGAAAGGGAAATATCAAGGTATTGTGGGATTTCAATATCCAGTGCGACCATGAGATTGAAGCACGAAGACCAGACATTGTGGTGGTAAAGGAAGATGTAAAGGAATGCAAGATCATTGACGTAGCAGTGCCGTGGGATTCCCGAGTAAGAGCGAAAGAGCGAGAAAAGATGGAAAAGTATGGAGACTTGAAAAGAGAAGTAGCCACTATGTGGGGCATGAAGAAAGTGATTGTCATACCTGTAGTTATTGGAGCACTGGGAGCTGTATCGAAAGAATTTGATAAATGGATAGAGAAAATTGGGATTAATTTGAGAGTAGGACAGGTGCAAAAAACAGCATTGTTAGGAACAGGAAGAATACTGAGGAAGGTACTTGAAACCTGAAGAAGATAGACATTGACTTTGAAACATTTAGTTGCTTGTTGCAACTTGCTTTCAAGGCATAAACCGGAAAACATCTAACCCGAGCATGTACAATTGAACAATAATAATAATAATAATTTCAATTCAGACGGATCACCACCATGAACACAATAAACCTGATATAGTAATACACGAAAAAACTAACAGGGTATCCTGTATCATAGATGTTGCATGCCCATTCGATACAAGAGTAAAGATGAAAGAGCTCGAGAAGATTGAACGATATCAGGACTTAAAAAAGAGAAATTGGTAAAATCTGGGAATGCAGAAAAGTATTTGTGGTTCCAATCGTGATTGGGGCATTGGGTACATTGAGCAAGGATTTCAGTTCATGGGCAGCAAAGATAGAAGTGGAAGATAAGACTGACATGATGCAAAAAGCTTGTGTGCTGGGAACGGCAAAGATTATCAGGAATGTTCTAGATATCTAGGGTCAAGGGTATTGACTTGATATTTAGCTAAACAACAGACCACCAATGACAATGATATGGTGTGCGAAAAAACAATAATAATAATAATAATAATAATAACAATAATAATAATAAAAAAATGTGGTGTCTTGATCCTGAAGAGGGGCAAGGTTGTCGATTATGAGGGAGTTTTGTTGCCAGATTTTGAACTGATGAGAGTAGTCGAAAATGATGGCTACAAGTATCTGGGGATATTGGAAGTTGATGGAATGATGGAAGATGAAATGAAGTTAAAATTTAGAAAGGAATACTTAAGAAGATTGAGATTGGTTTTAAAATCGAAGCTCAATGGAAGAAACAAGTTCCAAGCAATAAACACTTGGGCAGTAGCGTTACTCAGATATGGAGCAGGTATTATCAAATGGAACAAAGGGGGATTACAAAACCTTGACAGAAAGTCAAGGAAATTATCAACGTTACATGGTGCGTTCCATCCCAAAAGTGATGTAGATAGGCTTTACTTACCGAGAGCCAAAGGAGGGAGGGACTTAATAAGCTGCGAAAATTGTATAAGATCAGAAGAGAACAGTGTTGGGTGGTATATAAAGAATTCGATAGAGCCATTGTTAGTGCAAGTTAGAGAAAATGGTGTGATTCAAACCGAAGAATGTGTGGTAAAAGAACAATACAAGAGGACAAAGACAACAGAAAGAGAGCAGAATTGGAAAGACAAGAAGATGTATGGCCAGTACTGCAGGGAAGCAAGTGATGATATTGATAAGAACAAGATGTGGAGATGGTTACAAAAGAGTGATTTAAAAGTAGAGACAGAAGCTCTCATTTGTGCTGCCCAAGAACAGGCAACAAGAACAAATTACATCAAGTTCAATATAGATAAGACTGTGGAATCACCTTTATGCCGACTGTGCGGAGAAAAAGGAGAAAGTGTATGGCACATAGTTAGTGAGTGTGAAAAACTTGCTCAAAGAGAATATAAAAGAAGACACGATAATGTTGCTAGAATTGTTCATTGGACATTATGTGGGAGATATGATCTAGAACGAGGAGCTAACTGGTATGAGCACTGTCCACAAGGTGTTGTTGAGTCTGATAAGGTAAAGATGCTTTGGGACTTTATGATCCAGTGTGATCATTATATAGAGTGCCAAAAACCAGATATAGTTGTCGTAGAGAAGGAGGAAAAGAAATGCACAATAATTGACATTGCCATCCCAGGCGATAATAGAGTTGGCGTAAAAGAAAAGGAAAAGATAGAGAAATATGATCAGTTAAAGTGGGAGGTCAAGAAAATTTGGTCAATAGACCATTTGCCAATTAAGAAAAAATTCTGACAGCCCTAGTAACAGTCGGAAATCCGGGGAGTCCTCTCCATTACAGTATAATCGGCAAGCCGACCCGGCCCGATTTTCTGACCTGAAGCTGCATTTGGAGCCGATGCTCGATGGTTACTCAACTAATTTGAAAACAGAAAAAAATTTACAGGAGATAACTCGTTTGTGAGTCTTATCACGAATTTGGGGTTCAATATTGCTCCCAGGGGCGGAGCACGGGGGCCGCGAAAATTGGGAAAAATTTTGGCCTACCCCTTTTTGGGCCGTAACTCCGTTTTGCGAGCGGTAAACGGCCTCGGCATGTCAAAAATCGACGAGAAACCGTATTCTTTCACTTAGACACCATTAATCTCGAATTTATCTCTAAGATTCGCAGAATAACGAGCCTTTCTTTTTCAAAGCTGTGGAGAAAATCCCGAAAATTTCCACTTAGGCCCTTTTTCCATCCAAACGGATCGTGCTCGCTTTCGTACAAAATGCACTTGCTAACCCTGGATTAATTATTAAATACCTTAAAAAGGGTTGAAATAAGGTCCTCCAAAAGTTTGTTTTCAGTTTCTCGATTTATCCACTTCAGAATCAGCCCAAGACGATCGGCCAGTTTTCGTTGATTTTTCAAAATTTTCTCCCAAGTTTTGGACTTATTACATTTGAAGTAAGGGGTCATATCAGCTGATCGTTTGTTTATGTGCCCTACTCTACAAATCGATTTTGGGAAATACATCGAATAAGATATTCTGAAGTGGAGAGGATTCCCCGATGTTACTAGGGCTGTCGGAATTGGCCGCGCTCGCCTCAATCCCTTTTTCCTAATTGGCAAATGGTCTATGAAAAAAGTAGATGTTGTACCAGTTGTCATTGGAGCACTTGGAGCTGTCAGTAATAAGTTCGAACAATGCATTGAAAAATTAGGAATAAAGATAAAGACAGAACACCTACAGAAGACCGCTTTACTGGGAACAGCAAGGATATTGAGAAGGACGTTAGAAAACTAAACGATATAAGAGAAAGATCAAGATAGAATGCATCCAGAAAAAGCTACGAAGAACAGAAGGACAAAGACAATATGATAAGACAATGTCACCTCAGTTTACTGGCTGTAGACAGCTGACATTGAAAAAATACCAGCAGAACAGAAAGCTGTGCGAAGTAAAGAAATAATAATAATAATAATAATACATTCGTATCTGCCCTAGTGCCTGAGCTAACAGCTCAGTTAACATATAAATACGCTATACTAGGTTTATGTCAGCTACTACACATTCTCAGATGAAAATACCTCAGCAAAGGCACAGGCAGACATTTAGCTGACTTATTTCAAACGAGAAAGAGAGCAATGCCCTCGAAATTCAAAAGTGCTAAATGTACGCCTGGATTACGGGAATAATTTCCGCACCCTGTGCCTCCAAATATAATTTGCCATAATAACGTTTGATATTGAACACCATTGTAACGTCTGCTTTGCAACTATTTTGTCAACTGACAAAGATCTCAGTTCTCTCCAGATGTCCTAATAATAATAATAATAATAATAATAATAATAATAATAATAATAATAATAATAATAATAATGATATAAAAACACCACTGTTTATTTGAATACGTTTCGATAAAAATCTTCTTCAGTTTAGAAGAAGATTTTTATCGAAACGTATTCAAATAAACAGTGGTGTTTTTATATTTTATTTTCTGTTTATACATGATGGTGGTTTAGTTCATAAAATAATAATGATAATGATAATGATAATGATAATAATAATAATAATAATAATAATGATATAAAAACACCACTGTTTATTTGAATACGTTTCGATAAAAATCTTCTTCAGTTTAGAAGAAGATTTTTATCGAAACGTATTCAAATAAACAGTGGTGTTTTTATATTTTATTTTCTGTTTATACATGATGGTGGTTTAGTTCATATAATAATAATGATAATGATAATGATAATGATAATGATAATAATAATAATAATGATAATGATAATGATAATGATAATAATAATAATAATGATAATGATAATAATAATAATGATAATAATAATAATAATGATAATGATAATGATAATGATAATAATAATAATAATGATAATAATAATAATAATAATGATAATGATAATGATAATGATAATAATAATAATAATATGAAAAACAAAACTGTTAAAAGCAATACGTTTCGATTATAAAATCTTCATCAGTAGGACTGATGAAGATTTTATAATCGAAACGTATTGCTTTTAACAGTTTTGTTTTTCATATACTTTTTTTTTCTGTTATTTTTGATGGTGGTTTTGTTTTAATAATAACAATAATAATAATAATAATGATATAAAAACACCACTGCTTATTTGAATACGTTTCGATAAAAATCTTCTTCAGTTTAGAAGAAGATTTTTATCGAAACGTATTCAAATAAACAGTGGTGTTTTTATATTTTATTTTCTGTTTATACATGATGGTGGTTTAGTTTACATAATAATAATGATAATGATAATGATAATGATAATAATAATGATAATAATAATAATAATGATAATGAATCATGACCAGTATATCCATAGGGTGGCACTTCATCTGGTCGCTAAAAATACTTCACAAGGTTAAAATTTCTAACATGATACGGTATTTCTAAGGAAAGATACAAAAAGCAAGAAACACTGTTACATCAAATCTGAAAAGTAAGAGTTAACATAGTTCAAAATTTAAATTTAACTAAATTAGAATTAAAATTTATGTTCTTCTCTTTTAGGATTCAAACGAACAGCATTCTTTGATAATATCAAAAGGATCAAAATGTTCTTTGGATTTTGATGAGAATTCGGCTTTTGTTTTTGAATTTCTTATTGCATTTGGCATCCTGTTAAAAATATCGGCTGCATTGTTCCTCAAAGTTTTAGAATCGGTTGAAGTTGCAATTAGTGCCAGTCCCTTCTCTCTTTCATAGGCAACCAGCCGAGTGATACTACATCGATAATTAACGAGCTCTTTGGCCAATTCCATGAGTCATTTCCAGAAAATTTCATTGAACCTCTTTCTTGGGTCTCAATAAATACGGCAAACCTGGAGCCTGCCTAACAAAGTTTTTTCGCATTTTTCTTTATAAAATAGCTTTGTTTTGAGGTACAACGTGCATATACCATGGCTAGTTCCAATTCCAACAATGATTTTTAAAGGACAAGTTCGGGGTTCCGTTCGTACGATTAATGCTAGAACACAAACTTCCAACAGCTCTACTGAAATTTCAACTTTTTTGAAAATTTTGATATTCGAAACAGCTGTAAATTCGTTAAACCTTCTGATAATTTAGGCCAAATCTCGTCGATGTGTCGCCGTTTTCTTGAATGAGAGCACGATAAAGAGGCTGGCAACGATTAAGAGGCGAGCAGACAACAGTACAGCCTCGTTTTCATTGAAAGTGATGTCAGAAGGTACAGATTCTTTGCGCTTTTATGATGTTATTATGCTCAGGTTGTTTACTTGAATACGCAATTTCGCAGGGAAAAGACGAAAAATGGTGGGAAAAAGTATATGACACACCATTCATAACAGTATAATCTTGTATTTCATCATCAATCATATTAACCCCAAACTTGTCCTTTAAAAACAAAACTGGATTCATCAATCGTAATACAGCCTAAATTATAAACTATTTAATTTCATTTGGGTCCAAGTAACGGGAAGAATAGAATCACTAATCAGATAGATCGGATGATCATCACCTTCACAAACTATAACGCGATTTTAACTGAAAATTAGAGACCCATAGCTAACCATGATACTTTGTGGCCCTAAAGTCGATTTCTGTGTGATACGGAAGTCGTTTCTGACTCACGCTTTGTCTGCTTTGTTTTTCATTCAGCACCCAAAGGATTATGGTTAGCAATTCTTCTTTAATGACAGTTTCTAAAACCCCCGGGCCTCCGTTAGTAAATTGGTACAAATTGATATAATCAAAATTGTGCATACATTGTTTTTCATCTTGTTCCTCTTTGCATTGCACCGTAACAGTCGTCAGTTGTGATTTGAGTTCAAATTCTTTTGAATTCCATGACGATCTCTCTTTTGTCAATAACTGCAAGAAACAGCATTTAAAATAACAATGAATCAAATTTCTTGCTTCCTCTAAAAATTCTATTAAAAATGCAAAAACGGAGAACATTCTTTCCGGCTTTGAAGAACTGTTAATTACAGACCATTCAGTCTCCATTCATCAACGAAATGTACAGTTGCTTGTCACTGAAATTTACCGAACAAGGATGAATCTAAATCCTTGTTTTATGAAAGAAATTTTCGCAGAGAGAGAAATACATTACAACTTAAGGGATACGAGCAACATCTATGCATGCAAACCTAGGACTACAGCCTATGGGCTAGAAACTGCGAGTTTTCTGGGGCAGAATCTCTGGCGAGATTTGCCATTGCATATAAAAGAGCCCCGATCTGTAGCGTATTTTAAAAGAGAAATTAAGTTTTGGAATATTTCATGCAACTGTAGATTATGTAAAGATTTTGTTGTAAATTTAGGTTACATTTAGGTTACATTTTGGTATTTATTGATAATGGTTGGCATTAATTAGCCTAGTGCTACAGCTACACACTACGCCAACCATAAACAAAGTAATTATTATTTATTATTTATTTTATTATAGTAGCAGTTTATGCAAAGAGAAAATGTTCACTGTAGGAATGAGTAAAAAAGGTTTATCAAGAAAAAACAAAACGGTATTAGGTTTGCATAATGAATAAAGTTACTGCCGGTTGAAGGACCCTTTAAAGGCATGCAAAATGATGTAATTTCTGGTATTTAACTATGGCCAGCAGCAGTACCAATGCGAATGGATTTTTTAAAGAAAAATAGAATTCCCGTTTCCATTGCACCAAGTTTGCATTGGCAATGTTGTTTGCGAAATAGTTGACCATTTGTACCCCCGACACGGTATTGTTTTTCTAAATCAAGGCAAAAATATCAACAGGGCAGGGCAGGGTCGTTAGTCTTGCTGGACACTACCAGATTCCATTTCTTCGCTATTTGCAATAATGTAAAGGACCGGACGTAACTGTTTCCCCAGAGCCCAAAAAGGCCAAACCTTCCTCCAAATGCCAGTTTCGTTAGCTAAATTTCTTCATTTTATAAAGTCAAAATAACCAGATTTTTTAGCTCTTCGTGTAACCCCAAAATCTACAAACCAGTTGTTGTTGCCAACATAAACCAAATTCCTCCTAGGTTTCTCATAAAAAGTACCTAACCTTCCTCAAATACGACGTAAATAAGCACAACCTTCGTCCAGCTCACGGTTGTGGAGCCGTGACTTTTTCTGGACCCTGTGTTTCCCTGTAATTCAAAAAATCAATCCGGTTCACACAGACAACTGAGTAACCTTATTGCTGACAACCCATGAGCATTAATTCATGACAGGAATAATGCTAAAATTATACCTCATCCAACTCATTAACTTGATGTTGTAATTTTGTGTTGATTTGATTGACTTTAATTCTTTTTGATTCTTCGTTTTTCAAGTTTTCATGCTGTTCATCGATGACTTTCTGCGATGAGAAAAGTATAAAATTATAGTTAATCTAATCTAATTTATAGTTAAAAATAATGTGGCCATTTATCTATACACCAAAGCCGGGAAACTGAAGATCGGCCAAGGTACCAAATTTTGGTGATTTTTGGAGTACCTAAATAGTACAAATAGGAGTGCCTTCTTGGGACACCCAGTATTTTGAAGCATAGGTTCCAAATCTTTAAAAAGATTGGTGTAAAATTGAGTGACCTATTTCTTTGAACTGAATGACTTCAAAGAAACTTTAGCTGTTGCTCTATAATTCTACCGTTGGAATTTTCTGAAATCTTCAATCTTCAAAATAAGAGAAATTTTCAAAAAAACTTGAAACCATCGTAATTTCTAAACTGTTTGATGTAGCATGAAATAGTTTTGAAGAAAACCATATTTTATGAATGCCTACAATATGGTATCAAGCAAAAGTCTGTCACTCATCTGGTTTATGATTTAGAAATTTGATGACGTCACATCCTCAAATGAGTTGAAAAGTAAGATACGCTGTAATTTCCAAAAATATGCAAAAGTTCTGAAAAGTCCAACGGTAGAATTATAGATAAGTATCTAAAGTTTCTTTCAAGCCATTCAATCAGAAGGAATAGGTCATTGAATTTTACACCCACCTTTTTACGCCGAGATAAAGAGTTGGCACCTATGCTGTATTTTGAAGAAGCATCACATAAAATCACTTTAACGGAATTCTTGTTACGCTGCTCTCTTTCATGTATAGAGTTAAAAACAAAGCCACAACAGGAAATTAAACTTGGATACATACCTGCAATTGCCTCAGCTCCTCCAAAACAGCCTCCGTATAAAGCTCCTCCGCATCTTTCGATTCAGTATGGAAATCAAAGAATGGATTTTCATCATCATCATCATCATCAGCATCAATATCATTAAGGCTATCTTGTCTGGTGATTGAGCCATTTTGTTTCAAATCCGATGTGCGTTTTTCGATCAAATTAGAATCATTATTCTCCTTTGTTTCATCGTTATCAAACAGGGCTTTCTTCGGTGTACCGTGGATACTTGCATTCTTGATTTCTTTGCTTCGTAACGGCGTCGATTTGAAACCACTACCGAATCGACTGGGCGTTCCGAATTTCTGTGGTGACGTTAATGTCTAGGGAAGAACAAAAGATCAATAAAAAATTGCTTCAAAAAATATTCAGACAGAAGCTATTGCTAAAAATAGGAAGAACAGTTATAGTACGATCGTGCTTATCTTCGAGCCATCTGACACTAAAATCTATGCCCAATCAATCAATCAATTAATCAATCAATCAATCAGTCAATCAATAACTTTTTGATGTGTCAAAATATCTATAAAACGCACAAGCTGACAAGGAAGAAAAACAGCTCGATTAAGTTGACACTGACAAGCTATCGACCGGCAGTGAGGAGGACTTGAAAATTGCGTAGAGCAATGGGAAAATTTGTCTAATATTGTCAGCTCGCATTGGTAGGAAATGGTCAAACGAATATGAAGAAAAACAAAACTCAGACCCACCCAGCTTTTTCATACTTCGAGCTCCACAACTCATAATCAATTCTTATCAACAGAAAGTGCTAGGAGCATGTTGTCATTTCTTCAAAAAGGATATTGCAGCCTATAGCAACGCACTGATTACTGTGGAGTGTATTTTACTTTATTGTTTCTCAGTGCACCTTTCACAACTAGGTTCTTTTCAGTAATTTGTTTTCAGTGGGCTGGAAAGATTTCCAGCTATTTAAGGCTAATTTAAGCCCACTATGCATGCCGCATCCAGGCATGGGACCCCTAATTTAACGTCCCTTCCGAAGGACACGAGGAGAGTTGCGAGGTTAGGCCTCCGAGAGGTCACCCATCCCGAGTTTGAGATAACTCGACCGAGCTTAATCTCAGTCACCTGACGAAAATTGCATAAGCCGCTCGACCATTCCTGAAAGGTGGTAGGCTTTCCCTAGGCACCTTGAGCCATTCTAGTTGACCAAATAAATATAGAATGGAAAAAAGAATATGAAAATGCAACGGTACCTTTATTGTTTGCATATGAATATCATTCATCGTCGTTCTCTCTACCGCAGTTTTCAATTGAAACGATTCCAGGGCTCGCTGAAACGAAATAAATAAAAAGATGAGATGCAAGGTATCAACCGTTGTGAAACTAATTTGACTTTAAAACGAGAAGGACGTCACGTATCTTAAAGGTAATTTGTCCATGTAAGTACAGCAACTTTGCTGTTTTTCACGTGATATTTCAGGTGATCACTTTGCCATGGAGCTGAAAAGGTAACCAGCTCTAATATAAGCAGACTGATGACTTACTTGCGGTTGCGCTTCCAGAGCTGAACCCGAAGTCTCCCAGCAGGCAGCCTCTTTTTGAAATTCAAATTCTAATTTTGCATGTAATCAGTTAAATTCCACCAATCACAGTGCGCTCTTCGAGGCTCTTCGTCAGCATCATGTCAGCATATTTTGACAAGAGTGTATACGCTGCTGCACTTACATGGACACATTGCCTTTAACTTCATGCACTGCTGCACGTGGTTGCAACTGATTACCATGCATAGAATTAAACAAGGACAGGGGTAATTATATGTCCACTGAATATTTATCTCTTTCCCTACCAGTAATATAATTGCTCACAACTCTTTCCTAGAAGTTTATGCGCCCACATCGTAAGACGGTAGAAATCTCTGTCTTCTCACATCGCAGGTTGCAGGAAATTGGCTTAAATTCATAGAATGTCTCATTAAAGGCGTTGACGAAATGGTAAAGTTATCATTTGCTTTCATAGCAAAATAGAATAGAACTAACCGGCTAAGATTTTTTTACACCCATTTCAAGTCAAATGACCAATCTCTTGATAAAAGATCTTTTGGAGTCTTTAAATATTTCATGCCATGAAAACTTGTGCCATGAATGCCAAAAGTAGAATAATACTGAAACCTCCCAAGAGTATGGTCACATGACTTGAAATGGATGAAACAAACCTAAGCCAATTTTGTCTGCTGCAATGGAAATTCCTTGGAATATGATTCTGAAACAGTTTCTTCCATAATACCTTCTGGGAACTTTGTTCTCAGATTCCCTTTCAAAGACTTGTGTCACCATCAATTTACTATGCATTTCTTGCGCTG
Source organism: Aurelia coerulea (assembly GCA_039566865.1). Classification (NCBI taxonomy): domain Eukaryota; kingdom Metazoa; phylum Cnidaria; class Scyphozoa; order Semaeostomeae; family Ulmaridae; genus Aurelia; species Aurelia coerulea. The sequence goes on along the minus strand of CM076948.1, from coordinate 24,573,426 downwards.
AAACCCTGTTGCTCCAGCCCCCCCCCCCATGAGGGAGCAAGTCTTGGATAAAAGATCGAATACATACCTCTAATTCAGCAATAGACCTTTTATATGCAACCAAATCTGACTGCAGTTCCAGTTCCTTTTTTCTTGCTTTTTCTGATTGTTCGATAAGTTCCTCTCTGGCTTGTTGCATCTCTTGCCGGCTTTGAGCCAGGTCTTGCTGTGAAGTTTCAAGTTTTGATTGCGTTTGCGCACAAGTTGCTTTTAATCGCTCAATTTCAGCGTTTGATGCCTCGAGACTTTGCAACGAACTTGATAAACTTTTCTCAGAATCTAGAAATAGGAAGAAATGAGAAACTCAAAAACGCCTGCTTTCCTTGATGTTCTATTTTGTCCAGAAAAGCCTAAAATGGAACCTCTTTGTCATGCAAGGATCAAATTCATGTTTGTTAAAAGGCAAACAAGAAATCTGTTTCTTTCAGTGGTTACTTTGTTCGTCGCATGAACAAAGTGACAATATGATGAAGAGGCCTCACTAAAAATATTTTGCACCTGCGAGCAAACAATCTGGAAAAATGTGCCCACAATCAACACTCTGAGTAACTCTGAGTACAGCAAAGGTGCCAGCAACTAATTCATAATGACATTTTTTGTCATGCGAGCGGCACTCGTGCGCTCGCGTACATTAATGAGGCCTATTGATAAGGCATGGCGAAGAAACGTGATCGTTGGTCTTTAAGCAGCTGCACTTCTTCACAGGTTTAAAGCTTGATTTGATTTACCTTCTTTCGCAGAACTTGATTATTTCTGCTTCCTCTATAGGTTTTGATATTGCGTAAACTTGCGAGTCCGTTATTTAAAAGTCATCTTAAAAGACGGAGACAAGAAAGAAGATGGGAGGATCAATCTCAGTTACGACGAATTCAAACTCCAGAGGATCATATTTTAACTCGAGGAAACATCTTTTATGGGCCCCAAAAATCAAAATTAAGGATTTTCCAGAGCACATTTCCAACGATAGGTCGAAGCAAAAAAAAAATAAAAAAAGCAAAGGAAATGAAAATGAAAATGACTTTATTCTTACCATTGCCTTGTGAAGCAGCCATAAGATCTCGAAGCTGTCTTTCTAATTGCATTGTATACCGGTGAGCCTTGTTCATTTCGTTGTTGTTGCTGTCATTCAAGGCATTATCGGCTGCCGTTGATCGAAGTTTCTTTATCACACCTACAAGTAAATTTTGAGAATCATAGCACAGCAATGAACTTCACATCTGGTATTTTCTAGGGATCATATTTGGTGAAGTAGCATTAAAAACTTATAAGGGCCATCCCAAAAAATTACGAGGACAATTTCCGATCAGGTGTCCTCCGTAGACTGATTATATGTTCGTAGGTTATCGCTATTGATAGACTGATGGACGCTATAACTACGACTCATGGACATACGCTTCCAGAAACGGACATGGCCTCAATGATCTGCTATTTTTTCTCGAAACCACCGACCCTAAATCGCCGCAAAAAGTGGTTATCCTGAAGTGCTACACTGCAAAACAAGCTATCAGTACTTAGATGAATGTTTCTTCAAGCTATTAAAGCAAACAACTCTTACCTATAAGTGCTATTTTGGTTATTTGGGGGCGCAAAAGATCTCATAAATTCGTTCGCTACTTTGAGATTTTGATCGTTGCAGCAGTTCAGTCGAACGCGTTGTTCGAACGCGTTTGCTTGCCTTTGGCGGGAAGTTTGAATTGGAGAAGAATCAGCCAATCCCATTAAGTTATTTCAAGTCTTGCATCCTGATTGGTCCAGGAACAAATTTGTTCCTGGCGAGAATTTTTTGCCGTTTTGAGAAGAGTTTGTCCATAAGGCCCTCAACTGGAGCGACAACAACAACATCAATTCACTTCAATTAGATGAGCGTAAAGTTGAGGGTCCTTGTGTAGTGAGGCTATGTCCTCCGTCGTAAAACACAGAGCCACAATCCTGACCAAAACAACACAGAATTTTGTATTTCCTTCATGGTTACTAAAGTAAAAGCCACTTCTCATTCTCATTTCTTATTCCAAATCATTGTCCAACGTTTTTTAGATCTTAGCTATATATCTAGGTGTTGTGGCTTGCAGATGTTGTGGTGCAGTGGTGTAAACCTCTGACACTGCAGCCAGAACAGTCAGGCGGACAGGGTTCGAGCGGACTGATTAGGTCTAGTCTACTTCTGTGATCCAGCGCTTGGCGCTAAAACCGCAACTTCGCCTTCACCTTCACCCTCAACTTCACCTTCACCCTCAACTTCACCTTCACCTTCACCTTCAATTTCACCTTCACCTTCACACACTAGGCAGCCACAAACACAAGCATTGAAAATGGGGGAGGGTGTTTCCGCTAAAACAGCTCACTTGTAACATCTAAAATGCTTGAAACGGACAGTGGCGGATTTAGGGGGGGGCAAGTGGGGGCAATTGCCCCCCTTCACGATGAAAACTCAGCTTGGCGCCCCTCTTTTGGCGAGAAAAGCGCCCCTCTTCCTGACTCTAACGCGTAATTTTTCAACTGTTTCGATTTAAATATGGGGGAAACATATAACTCAAGGCGTTATTTAGCAGTAAATCAAAGAATTTTCTATGAAAAGCGTCCAAAAAATTTTCGCGCGCCTCGGGCGCGCTCAATTCCTATCGTATATTTGGCGCCCACTTTGCAAGTTGCTCCCCCTTCAACTTCGGGCTGGATCCGCCCCTGGAAACGGACTAAACTGGCAAGATTCCCCATACCTTTTGTCCAGGATTGTCTCACGAGGGAAATTTAGGGCTCAGAGGGGAACATTGAGTCCCTTGACGGATTGAAGGTGTCAAAAACTTGTTTTCCTACAAAACTCAGTAACTAATGGACAACAATATATCTAACAACCAGCAAAATAATCTCGCTGTAATGGCATACTTCATATGCAATCCAAGTTATGAAGCTTAAAACCAAACAGTACCTTCATCCTTGACTCTGCCTGAAGGGTAACATGCTTTTGAGCACATATCTTGTCTGAGTCATTATAAATGTTTGAAACACCTTCATCCCTGACTCTGCCTGAAGGGTAACATGCTTTTGAGCACATATCTTGTCTAAGTCATTATAAATGTTTGAAACACCTTCATCCCTGACTCTGCCTGAAGGGTAACATGCTTTTGAGCACATATCTTGTCTAGGTCATTATAAATGTTTGAAACACCTTCATCCCTGACTCTGCCTAATGGGTAACATGCTTTTGAGCACATATCTTGTTTGGGTCATTAAAACTTTTTGAAACAACAGGTAGAAGGCTCAAGATTAACAGACATCCAAATGCTTTACTGTCCCATATCTTTTCACGCTTACAAGACACATAGCGTAAAATTCAAATAAACCTGATCACACGCACCTCGAAGTTCCAAATTTTCCAGAGCAAATCGAGTAACTTCTGGATGATGTTCAATTTTGTCTTGCAGGATTTTGATTTCGTCTCTTAACAGTTGCTAGAAACAAAATAATTATACAATTAAACGTTTGAAAAGAAATAGAGTAAAAACCCGCACATAAGAACCTTCATCTGTTAAGAACCTTCAGCCTGAAATAACATATTTTGTACCCAATAAATAAGAACCATTTCAGGCTGATATATAAACTAGGTCCTTAATAAAGGGTCTTATTCATTCATTGGGAAATAAATGCAACATTTTTGCCAATCAACCTCTTTCGTGAACTCCAAATATTTCTTACAGAACTGTGATAGGCAGGGCATGCAGGGGTAAACTGGGTAAGATTGGGTTGAAATGGATAGGGTCAAGAGTGCAAATAAGTTTGGCTAAGATTTAGATTCACATATTTCCTATATTAAGAACCTACACCCTGATTACTAGATTTGCCTCATTGCATAAAAACATAAACAGGCTGAGTTAAAAATCTTAGGTTCTTATGTGCGGGTTTTTACTGCACAGTAAATATAAAACGATGGTCTTCAAGTCGCTCAATGATTTGGCCCGACAATACCTGTGTAACCATTTTACAAAAAACTCAGCATGCTCCTCCCGCAGCCTCCGGAACGCTGAAACGTATTTAAGGTTGCCAAAGAAAAAGTCAGCAAATGGGCAGAAATGCTTTTCTTTCCGGGGAGCGAAACTATGGAATAGCCTTCCAGCTGAGTCTAAGACGGCATCCTCCCTGAATGGTTTTTAAAAAATCAATGAAGGGCTAATTTTTCTTTCTAGTGTAAATATTGTATGCTTGTAAATAGGCTTTAAAATTATGGTTTTTTCTCTAATGATACGTTATTTTTAACTGTATATTGTAATTAAGTTTTTATCGAAGGGCCCCTTGAAAAACAGCTTCTGCTGAAGGGCAACCCTCCTTGAAAGAATCAAAATATGAAATATGAAATGTAACGGGGGAATGTTTGAAACGACACGATCCGATGGGGGGGGGGCTAGACTGATTACACGTTCGTAGTTATTGCTATTTATAGACTGATGGAAACAACAACAACATCAATTCACTTCAATGAGATGAGCATAAGTTGAAGGTCCTTGTATAATGAGGCTAGGAGGGGGGGGGGGCTACCTTGGAACAAATATTTAATGTCACAGAACAAATATTTAATGTACATGTTGTCTCGAGGAAGTTTTTCGCCGTCTGAACAAATTATAGGTAGTATGACAGCAGACAGGCTACCTTGGAATACACTCTTTTCACTTGTATTTCCCGTTTAGAGATCGTGTGGTTTTGCATGTCGCGAACGCCTTGAAGGAAAAAACGCAGCAAAACTGTTTGACCTTTTTTGTCATTTCGCAAACTTTCCCAGAAACAGATTTGCAGCTCATAATCAATGACATTTTTCTTCTCCGAAATGAATGTTCTATTCTTGCAAACAGAGCTTGGGTAATAGGACACTCACCAGCTCTCTATCTTTGGTGTCTTCACCATCTTCTGCGCTGTTCTCTTTCTTTCGAAGTCGTTCCAGTTTTGCGATGTGACACTCGCGTAGTTTGACGATCATTTTTGTCGACTAAAATATGAAGCAAATATATCTTAAACGAGGCATTACCACCATCGAAACAGAAAGACAAACATCAAGATTTGAAGGAAATAATTTTAAGTTAAAATTGCAAAGAAGAAAAGCATGCCAAAATAACCTTGGTTTTTTGGGTAAAACAACTTCTACATTATTTGGTTTTAAAATTTATCTCTTAATCAGAAATCACTAAAGATATGGAAAGTACGACAGAAGAGTGAAATTCATTTTACGGGTAAGTTGAAAAACGTGCGCCGTTTTGAAAAGGCTCAATCAATCAATTTTTGTGTCGTATCTGATTGCAGACGTTGTCGATCAATTCCTTCCAATTCTCCCCTGTCATCAGGTTTTTGAATGAAAGTTCCACCGTTCTTTTTATTGGTCAGCAGTTTCAAGCTATCACTGTATGGTGTTCTTTGCCTTCCTCTGTCTTTTTTACCTTCAATCTTTCCCGTTAACAGCTGATGTTCTAAACCTTTCATTCTGCATAAGTGACCTAAAAACTCAACTTGTCTTTTTCTAATCGTTTCTATCAATGACCTCTTACTCTTTGCTTAGTACATTCTTATTGCTGACTTTAAGCGTCCATGATATCTTCAAAATTCGTCTCCAGGACCACATCTCTGCAGCTTCTAATTTGTTCCGTAGTCCTTTTGTAATTGTCATTGTCCAGCATTCTGAGCCATTTGAAAGCCACGAAAATCGTGACAAAAAAGGCCAACCAAGAGATGGCACGTGCAAGGAATGCTGAATAAAACAGATCCTTTAAATCTGCAGTTCCTTCCTAAACTCTTGGGATATTTCCAGAGAAGGAACTTTCAAGAAACTTCCATGAACAACCTAAATCATTTGCCAATACTGCTGTATGATATTCAAGGATATAATAATATATATATGGCCGGATATAATGAAACCTTTCAAACAGCGTGCATTTCTAGCTCAATTAATAGTATGGCCTTAACTTCATACGTAAATAGCAACACAGGAAGTACTTGCCTGTGTCACAGAACGTATGGTCTAGGGTAAGGAAGTGCTAGTGTTTTCTATGAATTGCAAATCCCATAAATCTTCTACAAACAATAACACTGCAAGTTACCTGTAAGAATTTTTCCTTTCGACTGCAAAGCTCTTCGAGTTTCTGCATTTTGTCTTTTAACGACTAAGAACGAATGTAATGGACAGTTTGTTCAATGAACAATAAACAACGAGGATATACGTTTTGTGGAGGAAGAACAATCGTGTCCATGAAAAGAACAGAATGAATAACAAGAGGAACAAAAAAGGCGGCTGTCACAAGAAATGAAGGGCAAATCTTGACTGATTACTGTAAGTCCCTTGTAACCCTGCGGTAAATCTTGCTCAACAGGCATTCAAAATGAAACAGAGAAAATATGATACAGTGCAATCTCGCCAAAAGAACCCACTTGGCACATCGGTTAATGACGAAAACTTGGCACATGAAAGTAAAATAAAGTTCATACTGTCGAATTGAAGCTTGAGTGGAAACCTTCAGGGACATTGGAATTCGTGGAAAAATTTGAGCTTAAAGCCACCACAACTTCTTGTAGGTATGGGTTTAAAAAGGGTCAGGTTTTTCAGAGAAATATCACAAGTCTCTGTTGACCAAAGCGAAATCATCAGCCGAAGAGTATAGGGGAACAAGGGACTCAGGTAATCTGTCTGAGGCATTCCTACCATGTTAGGCACAGTTCCCAATACAAAGGACAGGGTGATACTTCTACAGCATCCTATGCTATTGGTAAATAACTCTAAATTAAATATACCTGTTTCTCAGTTTCAGCCTTCTCCCTTTCTGATATTGCGTTTAGCATCATTTCCTTCCACTGCTGTGCGTTGCCATCATGGCCTGCTTTTCTTCTCACATGGTTATTGCTAGCCTCTGTGGAGGTGCCTTCGTCAGATTCTGTATCTGGATAAATAATAAGGATTGAAATCATACACAAAGGATATTCTCAAGACAAGCAAACACACTAAGTCAGCATAGGGCTCAAATCTTTCAAATCTTTAAAAAGGTGGGTGTAAAATTATATGACATTCTTAAATTATGGTACTTTGCTGTAAACCTGCCATGGAAATATTTTGATATCTTGATTTTTTCAAACTGGCGGCATATAATTATTTTTTGAAAAAACTAATTCTAAATTTTGAAAAACTTCAAATAATCGTAAATCCTAAACCAATACAGGAAAAATGATATAACCTTCAAGAAACCATAGTTAATGAAGGTCTAAAATATGGTGGCAAGCAGAAATCTGTAGCTTTTCTGGTTGAGGATTTAGGAATTTGATGACGTCATATCCGTAAATTTAACAAATGCCATCATTTTGAAACTAATCAAGATATCAATCAATTTCCATGGCAGATTTACAGCAAACAAACCCTTAGCTCCTTCCAAGCCATTTACTTAAAAAAAAACTGTAATAGAATTTCACACCGAAATTTTTAAAGATTTGAGCCCTGTGTTCACTAAAGTCCATCAAATCTGAACATGGTAAACTATGGGCAATAATTATGCATACCTGATTTAAATGTGGTTGATACCCCCCACAAGTTGTGGGGGGTATCAACCACATTTTAAATCAGGTATGCCACAAGCTATAAACATGTACGTTTGTTTTGTGAAGAATAAACCGAACACTTTTGCAAAATTTTTTACAGATTTACACAGATTTCGGTCAACTGTATTAAATATTTTGTAATGATAAAATAACTCCAAACTTAGAGTCCCTTAAGTCGTATTTTGAAAGAGTTTTTTGGAAATCTGATAGCTTTTAGAAATATGGACAAAACACTGTTTTTAAATACAAACTGTATGCAGTCAATCTAGAGAAACCAAATAAAATCCTTTGGCGACAGAAAATTGTTAAAATGATAGATACCTTGCGCTTCCTGATCCGGAGAGACGACCCCAGCTAGAAAAAACATTGAAGCATTTTAGACATAAAGGATACGTATTTTGACTAAGTCATTTTACACCTTTCTTTCCCAAAACATAATGCGTGAATCTCAAACAGCGTAGAAATCAGAATGTTGCCGCACGACTTTGCCAACAATGATTAATAAACAGAGCCCCTCTGTCCTCATTTTGCAAAACAGCTACAGTGGAGAAGTGGCTACAAATACATTACATAACTTCTTTCTTTTGCTCATTCTTAAAATGATTGAAAACAAATAGACTCCATAAATTCCACTGGCCTGCGTAGAAAATGTCCATAAAAATGTCACCTCTTAACTGACTGACAAGATCTTTTAGTTTCTTGATTTCCATCTGAAGCTCGGTGACATTGCCAGTAACGTCCTCATTTATTACAGCCTAAAAACAAAAAGGATAATCAACACAAGAATATTTCATAGATAGAATGTGGCCATATTCCGCATCATGGAATGGACATATGAGTGACGATTTTACAACATTTATCACAGTTATTAGCAAACGACAGTTGAGCTATTAAAACTCGTATACACTCAATTTTCGGCACGAATAAAAGGTACAGAAAGATTTGAAAAATGAATAGTAACAGATTGGACTTGCTCCAAGTCTCCCTCTTGACCAATAAACAAACGGGCGGAGGAGAAGAGGAAGAAGAAAAGGGAAGAGAAGAGAAGAAGGGGTAAGGAGAGAAGTCCAGCAAGAGAGAGCTTCGCGTTTGAGGTAAGTTCCTTTGACAAGAATCGAAGATGGTATAAATCAAATTTCCTAGAAAAATATCGGGGATAGTAAAAACGAATGAACTCAAGAGAATATGAGCTCTCGAGAATGTTTCTTGAAAATTGTTCTTTCAGCCATCTAACATTGGTTGTAGCTATATCTACAGGAAGATCTCCTTGCTGTCAATTAACCATGTCATCCGGATTTGTAAATTTTATTTTGATAGTTCCTGCATGAAAAATGTCCTTGTACTCGAAGGAAAATTCAAAGGGGTGAAATGGATCCCCCAATGTCGAGGGGAATGTTTGAAAACAATAGAAATAAAAACAATTTTCTAACTAAAACAATAGCCTGGCCCCCAATATTCAGCTAAGTGTCTCCATTGAACATAGCTTTTCCAAATCTTCGAAATATCGGACAGTTCCAAGGATTTATATGATGTGCGAAAAATAGGTATGCTTTTTGCCTTCGCAATTGCACGTAAAGTGGTGCGAAAAGTAAGCCACAGGAACGCTTCAGAAATGAACTGTTTCGTGTAGAAGAAAATAAGATGTAAAATTCAATAATGCAAGAAAAAAAATTCCATATCATCAAACTTCACCAACCTTATTTTTGATCATCTTGGCTCTTCTTGCAAAATTGAGTGTCGATAAGGTTTCACCAAAACACCTTCGAAAGAGAAGCAGGATGTTTTCAACATTCATAAGTACACTTTAAAGCAGTAAAGGATTATCATATCGAAAAATGAAAGGTCACGATACGAACGAAAGGACAATTACCTGTAAGCTTTGATTAGGGGGACAATAGCGATTCGTTTTAAAAGCTTTTGTAAATTCACAACAATATATAAAGCGAACTCACTTTGCTGATGGGTGAATATTCGCAATAATGTATGTTTTCGCATTTCCACCAAGTGAATCCTGGAAAGAATCAATCATAAAATAAATCCATCAAAACTCGTCCAAAGGAAACTTCAGATTCCTAGCAAGTACAGTTTGCTGACTAAGTCTGTTGCAGGCAAAACAATTGTAGTCATGTATGAGCGCTACCACAGGGGGGAATGGCCCATAGTTTAGTTACATAGCTTAGTTACATCCACAGAGGAATGACCCATCAAAATGGCCCATAGTTTAGTTCAGGGCTAAAAAAAACGAAGTAGCGTGGTAGCGGCGCTACCAGGATGGAAGCTGGTGTGCTCAAATTTCCCAGGAAGGAAGAAGGGACAAATGAAAAAGCAACTGAAGGGAAGGGGAAAAAGAAGAGAAGGAAGGGGAGGGGAGGGAAGGAAAGTGAAAAGGAAAGAGAGAAAAAAAGTGGGAGAAACAAAGGTACTTAGCTTGCTACCAGGAAGGAAATTTGTTGAGCCCTGGATTAGTTACATCTTGTACAACATGTTTCAGACAGAATATGGCACTTACCCTGAGAATGAAGGTGAGTTTCGAGTCTCGATAATGAACATGTCTCGATTTGTTGAGCCCTGGTTTAGTTACATCTTGTACAACATGTTTCAGACAAAATATGGCACTTACCCTGAGAATGAAGGTGAGTTTCGAGTCTCGATAATGAACATGTCTCGTTTTTCCATGTGCTATATCAACTAATGCCATAATGACGTTGCCAAGTGCTGACAAAGATCTGTTTATATTTCCAGCTTCTTTTAGCCTAACTCCTTCTGTTCTCGTATCTTTCTGTCGTTCTGATCCTGCTAAATCAACGAGATGTAATCGCGAAACTTTGATATTTGCCATCCCTCCTTTCTTCTCCTTCGATTGAATTGATACTGTGAATACGGCATGACTTCGACTGCTTTCTCGGTTCATTGAAGTTGATGCTACTCGTCGATTCATCCATCCAGAATTCAATACCTGATGAAGAAGTGACAATAAGTTACAGTCAGAAGGCTAGAGAAAAGAGCAGTCAAGATTATATTTGGAGGACGCTATCAACAAGTAGATCTTATGTTTCGCTCGTTTACCAATATGCACAACATGCATGCATTGTGCTGATTTTGTGTTCAGATGTTTGAACAAAACTGCTCCTGATGTATTTCACGACTACAGTAAAAACCCGCACATAAGAACCTAAGATTTTGAAATCAGCCTGTTTAGGTTCTTATGCAATGAGGGACATCCAGTAATCAGGGTTTAGTTTAGGTTCTTAACAAAGGGAAATATGTGAATCTAAATCTCTGCCAAACTTCCTTACACACTTGGCCCTATCCACTTCAATCCAAGCTTACCCAGTTTACCCCTGCAGGCCCTGCCTATCACAGTTCTGCAAGTAATGTTTTGGAGTTCACGAAAGAGGTCGATTGGCAAACAGATTGCATTTATTTCCCAATGAATGAATTAAACCCTTTATTAGGAACCTAGTTATGATATCAGGCTGAAATGGTTCTTATCTATTGGGTACAAAAAATATATGATTTCAGGCTGTAGGTTCTTAATAAATGAAGGTTCTTATGTGCGGGTTTTTACTGTATTTTGAGTAGGTTGACCACCAAAAAGCTACAAGAGACAATGGACGCAACTTGAAAATTCTAAAAGTAAAAACTCAGACGGCGAAAAGAGGATTTTACTAAAGTGGCGTAAAGATCTATAATGCATTGCCAACGCATTTAAAGACTGAGAAATTTTACCTTCCTTTTAAGCAAAGACTAAAAGAACATTTTATGGATTGCTCAACTTTTTATGTAACATTTGTAATATGTAGTAATTATGTTAACTGTAAACTTTTAGATCTGACAATTTTATTTGCTTTAAAAAAACAGGGCTTCTCTTGATAGCAGCTAATGTATTGAAGCTGATTGAATAAAGAATTTACTATTATTATCATTATTATTATTACTATCAAAGGGAACTTTCGGTGTGACCAATTTTCTGGTCACACTTTTACAGCGTATTCTATATTTTTCAATGCATTTGACGGTGTTGTGGTGCAGTGGTGTAATCCTCTGATTTTGTAGCAAGAACAGTCATGCGGACAGGGTTCGAACCCAGATAGAGCCCCACCACTACAGCGTGATGACAAGGGGTCACAGACTCAATTAGGTCTTCTCTACTCCTGCGATACCAGCACATGATGCTAAAAACTGCAACGTCACTTCACCTTGAGGATATGATGTCATCAAAGTTCTATATCGCAAACCGTGAGAGTGACAGACTTGTGCTAGATAACGTATTGTAGACATTCATAAACTATGATCTCCTTGAAAATCATATTCTGTTTCAATTAGATGTCACCTGCAAATGCCCGCGAATAACAACGATTGAAGTGTTTTGCAACAGACTTTCGCGTTATCGCAAATCTCAGGCGACATCTAATTTGAGACGGACTTTAGTCCATGTTTCCTCAAAAAGTTTAGAAATTTCAATGATTTTAATCTTTTCAAAACTACTCTTGAATTCCTAAAAAGAATGAAAAACCGCTAACTCTGAAAATATTGAAGATTCCTGGAAAGTGCTCAAGTAGCAACGAACAAAATAACTGAAGTTTCTTTCAAGTCATTCGATTCAAAGAAATATGACATTAAATTTTACGCCAACCTTTTTGAAGATTTGGACCATATGCTACGTTCAGTTGTGGCTACGATACTAGAAATTAGTACACAAACCTTGTAAGCATCCTTTGCTGACGATATATCCTTTTCTTGCAACCCTTCAACGAAAACACCTTTTTTGATATCTTCTCGTAGATGGAGTCCAACAGAGGCAGGGTCTAACAAATCGAATATCTGTTCGTTGTAGATCTCAAGAAATGAACATTTACAAATGAATTCCTTTCTATCACCATGCTAAAATAAAAAGAGCAAATTACTACTCTAATTAACGTAAAAGCTCTGTTAAGCTCCCCTCTCTAATAAATAAGCCCCCGGGGCCTTAATAGAGCTTTTATGGTAAATATATTTACTACCAAGGATTTTATAGCTGAATAAGTTCTTGCTTCTGCCTTAGGGCTGATGTGTCAAAATAATTTTCGGATGCGGGCCTATTCGAAGAGGGGTTTATCAAACAGTAAGGCAGAGGAGTGACTGTTATTTTACCTAATTAAGGTACGAACGAAGTGAACATGGTTCAAATTTAAAGATAGCATTTACAGGAGGCGACTGTTATGAAGGGTAGCCTTCAAATATAGCGATTATATGCATATTATTCGGGCCAAGAAAAACCTCGGAAAGGTTTTTGAGGTAATTTATGGATCTAAAATTTTGCGCTAAAACGACGCATCCAAGGCAAGGTAAATAACTATACTTAATTAAATACTTCTTTTTTCTCTATTCAGTAAAAAAACAAACTGTTTACAAAACAACAAGGCTAATTAACTATGTGCCATCTATAGTGGGAAAGGACCTATAGTCAGCGAGTTCCCACTTATGTATGACACTTACAATTATATATAGTGAACGATGAGCAGAAGAGGGACAACATCCACAGAGAGCAGGCATTGAGTTGATCTTTTGCGCTTTTTTATTCAGTTATCTGCTAACTAGTTTCGCCCACTAGGGCATCTTCAGAGCAACTCACAATTAAATGGCACTTACAATTAAATTTAAACTGTTCCAATGATAATCATAAGAGAGGGACAGCCTGGGAGCAAACAATTCGTCATCGTGTTAGGTGCTTTAGGGTTTGACGAGCAACATCAACAACCTAGAGGTGCACACTCATGCAACAAGGACAGATAATGTTACAATACAACTCGCTACTTTTCATTGACACCTAGATACAAAGCAATGTGTGATTGCAGACAAAGGGAATTCCATGCTCGGTTGGTCAAGACATAAACAAAAACAAAGCAAGCCGCAAAAATTGCCCTGAAACCCGGGTCGCTAACTCGGTCGTTGTGCATTTCAGAAATGGTTTTCAAGAGCAAATATTAGCACATATCGAAAGAAGAAGCATATATCTAAACTTCTGCCTCGGGCACTTTATTTATTTTGTGCAGAAGCCAATTGGGAGGGGATTAAATTCTCGTACTTTTTAGGTGTAATTAAAACACTTACTGCTCAGCTTCTGTACGAAAAAAATAAAATGCCCGAGGCAGAAGTTTAGATGTATCCCTCTTCTTTCAATATGTGCTAATATTTGCTCTTTAAAACCATTTCTGAAATGCACAACGACCGAGCTAGCGACCCGGGTTTCAGGGCAATTTTTGCGGCTTGCTTTGTTTGTGTTTATGTCTTGACCAACCGATCATGGAATTCCCTTTGTCTGCAATCACAAATTGCTTTGTATCTTGGTGTCAATGAAAAGTAGCGAGTTCTATTGTAACATTATCTGTTCTTGTTCACTCATGCACCTTCGGAGGTTCAGGCTCCAGCAAATCTGTCAAAATACCTTTTCTTGCTCTCTGTTAATCAAACTGAACATATATTCAAATCCTCTTGGTATGACACCTCGTAATTCATGAGAGAAACTGTCAGATTCATCAGGTGGACCTGAAAAGCAAGATAAATAGCTCAATTTAGCAAGAATTGCGAACAAGACAGCGATGAAGCAAGAGACTACAGTAAGAACCCGCAAAATAGAAACCACTTTATAAGAAACCTCAGTCTGATTTTTTTAGAAATGGTGCCTTCATATAAGAAACTTCTCAGCCTGATTTTAGGAAGGTTTCTTACAGGAGGAACCCAAATGAATTCGTATCTAATGATCTTTGTTAAAATCAGGTGCCAAACATTTTTTAGAGATTTTATCCAAAAGCATCTCTATCTTTATACTTGGTATGTATGATATTGCTGAGTAATTTTAGAGGTAACAAGAACATACCGTTTGATAGTGTTTGCTCTGGGTTTGTTTAAATATTGACATTGAAATCACTGAAGGTTTCTTAACCATGTGATAAGAAACCTTTCAGCCTGTTTCCAAATTAATGACCTTTCAAAAAGAAACTAAACAGGCTGTTTTGAAAAAACAGGTTTCTATTTTGCGGGTTCTTACTGTACATGTACTTTTTTATAATAAACTGCAAAGGGCACATGTGATGAACATTACAATTGTTCATCATATTACTCGGAAGGTACTGGAGTAATGTCTGAACATTGGAAATGCTTCACAAAATATTGTTTTGAAATGTTCCACGAGGGCATAGGTAATGAACATTACGATTGTTCTGAAACCTTTAAGAAACTCGTAAGAAACTCCGAGTTCTGAGAATCTGATAATTTTAAGAAACTTTCAGTACTGGGCCAAATTCTTCGTTTCTTACAAAACAATACGTGTAGTCCTAGCCATTAAAATTTTCTATCACTCGATTCAATGTATATTTAATAGCTCTTTCTTTATTTGTTCATTCGTTAATTCATTCAAACAGAAAACATAAAGTTAGTAGGCAATACGTACTGATGAATGTTAACATCATTGAAATACAAACAACGTAAATTCTTACCAAGCATCGTGAATGTTTTTCCAGAGCCAGTTTGGCCGCTAAAAAAGATTACCACAGGTTATATCTTTCAAATCTTTAAGAAGGTCGGTGTAAAATTCTACTGCAGTTTTCTTTAAATTAAATGGCTTGAAAGGAACTTGGGTTTTTGCTGTAAATCTGCCGAGGAAATTTGTTGATATCTTCATTTTTTCAATATGGTGGCAATTTATTCATTTTGTAAAAATTCATGGAAAATATTGAAAAAAAATTAAATCATCGTAAATCCTAAACTAATAGAGGAAACATTATATAACCTTCAAGAAAACCATAGTTTATGAAGGTCTACAATATGGTAGCAAGCAGAAATCTGTAGCTTTTCTAGTTAAGATTTAGAAATTTGATGACGTCATAGCCTCAAATTTAATAAATGCCGCCATATTGAAACTAATCAAGTGATCAATAAATTGTCACGGCAGATTTATAGAAAAAACCCTAAGTTCCTTCCAAGCCATTTCTTTCAAAGAAAATTGCAATAGAATTTTACACCGACCTTTTTAAAGATTTGAGTGCTATGTTGTTATATACAGGGTGAATTTAAAATAAAAGTTAACACGTTTGGCGCGATGTGGAATAAAAAGTACGTGGCCGATATTCAAAATTGAAATTTTAATCTATCAGCCAAAAGCTAACTTAGATGTGAAAATTTCGTTTGGTAAGATCATTCATCTATTAGACTTGGAAATGAGGAAAATGCTGGCAAGGGCTTTGTATGAGAACGAGAATTCCACGCTCGATTCTGGTCCATGGTTTACTTGCTATAGACCATTTTGACATTTAGAAAAGGGCCTGGGGAGAGCAACATTTTTCTGGTAAATGGCTGCCACAGTTCAATTTATCGTTGGTGAAAAGCCCTGTGGCAGCCATTTACCAGAAAAATATTGCTCTCCCCAGATCCTTTTTCTAAATGTCAAAATGGTCTATTGAAATATAAATTCTATTTCTGAAACTGGCAATTGTATTGAATTGCAAAGCGAAAGGAGTCATATATTCTACCGGATGCGCCAAAATAAACTATGCACGTTTGGCAGGCCACAATAAATCGTACACTGGACCGATTTTGAAGATTTATGACTTAATCTTTAGCAGAAAGCCTGAATTAGATTCTGGGACTTTTTACAAATTTTTACGTTTTGAGTTTTTAGAGCCAGAAGCGAGTTTCTTGAAATGTTCATTTTCGAACACATTGAAAACGATCAAAAAACGTCGATCAAATTTTAAAAGACTCAACATGAATAAACAAAAAGAAAACGTTTTCAGGGGGATTTGGAAATTTAGTACGAACTCTCGTATAGCAGATTACAATTGGTCGATTTCTAAATCGCAAATAACCATGAACAAGGTTTTTCTTTGTCCATTCATGTCGATTCTTTAGAAAACTTGATCGATGTTTTTTTATCGTTTTCAGTGTTTTCGAAAACTAAAATTTTAGGAAACTCGCTTCTAGGTAGCTCTAAAAACTAAAAATAAAAATTTGCAAAAAATCCCAGTATCTAATTCAGGCTTTCTGCTAACGACTAAGTCATAAATCTTCAAAATGGGTCCAGTTTACGATTTATTGTGGCCTACCAAACGTGCATAGTTTATTTTGGCGCACCCGGTAGCTATTTAGCTGACAAAGTTTGAATCACTGATTTAGGTCGATTACTTTATTGTGTGTGACAGACTTTCTCGGCTCATTATTTCGGTGTCGCCCGGCAGCTCTAATTTGTTTATATGTGTCTAAGTGTAATATTTCTTAAAATGATGCATGCCCAGCTTTGCTTTGGATACACTCACCGCTTCAAAGAAAAGTCTCAGTTCTAAGCTGATAATATCAAACATACAACTACAAACGAAACATACAACTACTGACGAAGGGCACGGCCCGATACGTTTAGTTTCGTTTTTCTATGGCGATAGAAGTTTAATTTTTGATGAGTAATCAGTTATTTTTGCTATTTATCATACATCGCCACACGCTTCACTGTTATTTGATACAACTACAAATACTGTATCACGCTTAGTTTGGTTGCATGAGTACAAATATCAATATTGCTCTTTACAGTTGCTGTTTTACTGCCTTTTGCGTGAATTCATAACTTGAAAAGAAACATCTATTTATGGATGAAAGAAAAATATTGATTTAGCCAACAGCTAAACTCTTGATCAGTGTTCTCAGCAGCAATGAAAAGACAGTGACCTAGTTGTTCTTGGCGAAACATAATGTTCATTTCAGGTCATTCGTAGCGTAGTGTAGTGTAGTGTAGTGTAGTGCAGTGCAGTGCAGTGCAGTGCAGTGCAGTGCAGTGCAGTGCAGTGCAGTGCAGTGCAGTGCAGTGCAGTGCAGTGCAGTGCAGTGCAGTGCAGTGCAGTGCAGTGCAGTGCAGTGTAGTGTAGTGTAGTGTAGTGTAGTGTAGTGTAGTGTAGTGTAGTGTAGTGTAGTGTAGTGTAGTGTAGTGTAGTGTAGTGTAGTGTAGTGTAGTGTAGTGTAGTGTAAAGAGAAATACCCTATCGGCTACGAATTCCAGAAGTCGATTCGATAAAGTTGTATTCCCACGGCAGTTCCATTCTAGCATACACTCATTTTTTTTATAAGAAGCTAAGGTCCGGGGCTGGTAGGCAGTTTCTTAAATTTTTGGGCCATTTTGCTACCACAAGTTTCTTACGTGTTTCTTATATTTTTATTGCCGGAAGTTTAGAGTTGACTTTGTCTTGTCTAAAGGGCTCCCATATTACATAGTAAGTCTCTCAAAACGAGTAAATAACATGATTCGCACTCAAAATAATGCCCAAATAGTTGCTATAACTGTACAATGTCAAAATATTTTTGAGTGTGACAGGAAAATTAAAACTGATACTTACAGAAGTTTCTTACCTTTTTTCAATTCAGGTAGGGTTGTTTTTTAGCTTTCGAAAAATTGAGCCTACCGTTTCTTATAAGCGGTTTCTTATAAAAAAAATGAGTGTATAGCTTCACCCTGTTATCTCAAAATGCAGCATGCGCTAAGGACTAATATTTCACACATTTGGATCAAGCTGTTCTCGTCTTCCTAGAGTCTAGTTACATAGAGGTATTTTTGCGAAAGTTGGCTCTCTCTCAAAAAAAAGTTGGGCGAAAAATGAGAACAATTTGCAATTTAACATCCCCACTTCCGATTCATTTCTCAATCCCTACAATCAAGTTGCAAGACTTTTTGTTTATATGTGAAAATCTCAGGAGTTTTGCTTCATTCGTTGACAAAGATAAGATTCGCACACCCATGTTTATACGTTTGGCGTCTGGTGAACATCTACATAAAGATCCTTGTGAAACGCTACGATTTGCAATCTATTGTTACATGAGAAAGTCTTTCAATTGTAGTCTCTTTTTGTTTGAAGTAAAATGTTTTTTTTTCTCTCCAGGGAGGTTTTTCCTCAAAGGTGTGTTAAGTTAAACTTTGTCTCATGGGTGAATAATGACTCACTTACGTTTTCAAAACACAGCTCCTCCTTCAGTGTCAAGAGAAAAATTGTGGTTTCTAACCATGTTTTTATGTATCTATTTTTCAAAGCTCTTGTAAACTATATCTCACATGATAACAAACTTCCCACGATTACAAGGTCCTATTTTCATGACTTTCGCGGCTATTTTATAACCAAATTGCGACTTTCTTTTCTCCGGATGTTTGCTACACCATGCTCAAGTTCTGTAACGCAATACAGTATTGTTCTTGGCCATAAGGAAACTCATGGATCTTTCTTAAATTTTCGGTCATCCTAGTACCAGTTTCTTACAAACAAGCTTCTGAGAATGTGTATTCGAGAATTGATTACCACTTTCGGTGCATACAATTTTTCTAATTCCTGAAGATGGAATCAGTCCATTTAAAACTTACAGAAAATGCCTTACTTTCACATGTGTTCAATGGTGATATCCAATATTTTGTTCCTAAATAAAGTTATCGGCAGATTAAAATTTAATGTAAAGACTTTCTGAGTATAGGTTTTTCTCGTTAACCCTTTAAACATTCCCAGCCTTACAGCATACCCAGTTTTTGTAATAAGAAACCGCTCATAAAAACCTTGTCTCAATGTTCAAATGTTAAGAAACCAGGCTACCTGGATTGAAAAAGGTAAGAAACTCTCGCAGCCTGAAACCTCAATTTTCCCAGTATATGTTTTGAATACTGTATATACGCTAGAATATGTTTTGACACTGTGCAGTAATAGCAACTATTTTTACATTATATTGAGTGTAAATTATATGATTACTTGCTTTGAGATCTTAAAGTAATTGGGAAACCCTTCTAACAAAGATTAACTCCACTCTTGGGTTATCAATAATAAAAGAAACTCATAAGAAACTTTTGGTAGCAAGTGTCTTAAAATTTAAGAAAGTAGCTACCAGCCCCGGACCTAGGTTTCTCATAAAAAATGAGTGTATTTAACGTCTACCGACCTTATCATTTTTCCAATTTCATGCAATGACCCTTACAAATAGCCAATAAAGTTCTTAAGAATTATGAATGACCTCTTGAAATTAACAAGTAGGCCCTTCCAAGCATAAAACCCAAAAACAAATATTGGCACAGCAGCTAACACAGCTTTCATTTCTCGTGATTTCATTGGCTTAGACGTGGCAGCTGTCAATGATGAGTGCCCAAGGGCCAAGATCTTATTAGCACTCCAGACGTCATTTACTTAAAGAAGTGAATAACATCAATCAGAGTTCGTACTTATGATCAAAGAGGTTTCTTGTGATAAAATGAGAGCATTTGTCGATTCATGCGCAAGTCAAAAAGTACCCGGATTAAAAATTTCAAGTCTCAAAAACGAAGTGACAACTTACTATGCAAATATAGTGCCATTGTATCCATAAACACAGCCTTCGATTATCCTCTTTCCAACAGTTGAGAAAACCTCTTCCTGCAGACGAAATAACAATAATTTAAACACATACCATTTTACGAATCAATGGAAAAACATATACCATAAAAGCTCTATCAAGCCCCCTCTCTATTAAGCCCCCCTCTCTAATAAGCCCCTCCCCTCTGAGCCAAAATTTTCAATAAGCCATCCTCTCAATTAAGCCCCCCTCACTTCTATCAAATTCCAGAGGTTACCAATGATTTTCCATTTATTGAACTAAATAAGTTTGCATGTTAATTTTGATATGGTTTGGGATAAAACAGTGACGAAGTTATGTATTTGACTCGTAAAGTTGCATGTTGAATCCACAAAATATGGAGTAAAGAACTAAAAAGCTATAATATATATCCTTGTCATTTGATTTTTTGAGTAAGCCCCCCTTCTGGAGTGTCCGAAATTAAATTAGCCCCAGGGGGGGCTTAATAGAGCTTTTACAATATGCAACAGGGGACATGGTGGACTCACTCTTGCTGGTAGTCCTTCGTTTTTTACCAATCACAATAACTGATAATGATACGTTAGAGTTCGGGGTTTGGATCGACCAGTTACTTCTCGTAAATACCGGGCAGTGGAATTTCAAGCCTTCAAACACTAAAGTAGGTTGAAGTTAAGCGAAAGCTTCATTTAGAACTCTTTCTAAGGGAGAAAAAATTGACTTCTACGGCTGTGTCGATAATGAGAAAGGAGGAACTTCGGAGGAGAGAATTCCCAAAGGCCTAAATTCCGTAGACTTTTCTGTGAGGAACTTTCTGTGGAGTTTGAGGCTGAATGTTCCTTGTGTTTGGGTCGACTTTTTATAAACTTGCCACCTCCCAAAAAACATCTTCAACATGTAATTTATAATTTGTGCTTAACATCTCCATACACACTTTCTCAAGTAAACATTTTCTCAAATAAAAATGTACCCCGAATCTCAGCCTGGCGTTACTTATAAACGCGTTCCATATAAAACCGTGTATAACAACTTCATACTGAATGATCTGCGCATTTGCAATGATTTTATCTCCGTTTTCCAGGTACCAAACATTTCATGGACAGACTTTCGTGAAACAAAGACACCGAGCTTGGCTGAAAACAGACAAGGTCTTAGGGGCCTTTAAAATCCATTTCTTCGGGCACACATTGTGTTCTAACGTTTTAAAACGTATGTGCAACAGGGGAACAATCAAGCAGTATCCCTCCACAAGTCACACGAAGCCGGCGGATGCGATACTAAAGCATCTTAACAAAGAAGCAATGGCACGAGGAAGGATCCTTGAGGAACACACAAAGCGAATTATTCTCACACAGCTAAACCATGAGACGGATGCACTGTTGTTGAACTGAGAGAGGTTAACCTCGTAACGGTGTAATCAACCTTGAAACGGTGCGTTAATCGGGAGCAACAGTGAAGCAGAGGATATCCTGGTTGTGAAAATTAAGTTCAAATATTTTGGAAATTAAAAGCCTCAAGTTCAGTCATGAGAAGATTATTTACTGTTATTTAAGAAAATGATACAAAGCTGGGTTAATGCCGTGTAATTTATAAATAATCTTTCAATGAAAAAAGTTATTCATATGATGTGGCTGATGACTGTAAACATAACTGTTTGGAAGGCAACTCATATGAGGCCTGAAGCTTTAATAATGATTATTATCATCGAAATGATAGCCTAATTGGAGAGATGGCTTTAGGCCCTGTTCACATAGCTGTTTTTGATACATCCAAGCTACGCGTCCACATTGCTCCATTTTTTGTAGAAGGTGGAGGGGAAAATCCGTTTTAGTCCGTTCACACTGATCCAAAAAACTCTCGGTTTGTTGGGCTGTTTTTATGAGGAGTACACATTCACAAAAACGGACTTTTCTCTCCGTTTTTGTGAAAAACGGAGCAGTGTGAAAGCTGACAGGGGCCTTAGTTTTGGCCTAGGTTCTTGTTGTTTAGTATTTCATTCGGTGCGCAGAGGATTGTGTTTGCAATGGGTCTCAATTTCTAGAATAGAAAAGTTTAACATCTTTTTTCTGCCCCACGGCCAACGCACTGTTCTAGCAAGGCTTCTGGCTCCACCTTTGCTCTGTGATTCAGTTTTGAATATTTGTTTGTCTTCCGCCCTCGCAAGCAAATCCCAGTCAATCTTATCGTTCTTAGGAGGTAGATTTTTAGAAAGTTAAACTTGACATTTAAAGTGAAGATTCATTCTTGATCAAGAGACATTAGACATTTCTTCAGAAGTGTAATACAGGTACATTTAGGCCAATTTTCGTAAGACATTGCCTATTCAATCTAGACATGTTTTTTCCATCATTCGTAACTTTTGTCAGTTTTATCCCAAGGAACTGCATGTACGTCATTAGACATTTCACGCGTTTTAGGAATAAGGCTAACCAAGGTATTTTGTCGGTATGCTGTTTCAGAGATTATAAGACTTATGATTCAAGCAGTAACTCCTTAACCGCCTATTGTATGACTCAAATTTAGTACTTGTTTTTATTTATTTATTTTGAATAGCATGAATCAAGAAAACAAACAGAAACAGTAATGTCTCGGGGCACTTGTAATGTAGACGATAATGTTTTCACCGAAATAAGGTTCAACTTTACGAGAACAAACATGGATAAGTGATGCTAGTGTAGGAAGGGTGGATTACCACCAGCACCAGAGTCTATTAGAGAGGGAGGTTTATTTACGAAATCAAATGACATGGATATAAATGATATCTTTTTGGTTCTTTTACGGTTACCCCATATTTTGCGGAGTCAACATACAAACAAATTCGATTCAGTTTTAATCACATACCAAATAAAAGTTAACACGTAAACTTGTTTAGCCAAAGAAATGGAGATTCTTAACCTCTGGCATTGGATATATTCATAATTTTGGCTTAGAACGGAGGGGCTATTTTAGAGAGAGGCTAAATAGAGTATTTACGATAATCATTACGAGGCAAAGACGTCACGTAGACACTTCAGCTATGAAGCTGACCTTTGTGCACTCACTTCAGGCTTCATATAAACGCTACACGAAGTCCAGAATGTTTACTGCAAACTTTCCAACGATATCATGCACAGCTCCTTTCAAAAGTCGAAATGACATGTGAAAAAGCATTGGGACCCTTCCCTGAAGAGTGAACGTTGTTGCTTGGGTGGCCTAAAAGTGCGTATCTCAATGGGATCTCTTTGAAATATCTCAGCACAGTTTGGAGTGAAATTGCTAATATCCGTTTTACTCTTGCATAACAAGCATGGCTTTGGAAGATTTCCCACGCACGATATGAGGACATGACCTTTGGAGGAAAAACTAAAACTGAAAATTAGAGAGATCTAGACCACAAAAAATAATCTGGGTTTCTATCTATTGGGCCCATGCCGAAATGCGAAACATGGAATGGAACCAGGAACAACACTCAACGAGAAATGAAACGGAATGAGGAACGAAACGGAACCATCAACTGAAATACGGAGCGACGTAGCTGAAATCATGGGTATTGTGGACACGATTTGTGTCGATCGTGTCCACAATACCTGGCCTAAATGTCTTAATTTAGGCTGGCTTGTCTTAATTTCATGAGTATCTCTGCTCTCTTGCTTCGGCGAACAGTGCCGCGCTCTGAAAGTTATCGCCTGAGAACTAGTTCCCAGATCGTTGCAGCCCTCGAACGACTCATCGGATGAGTCTCATGAAATGAGGACAAGCAAGATAACGAACTAAATTTATTCATTTAGTAACATTTTGTGGACGCGATCGACACAAATCGTGTCCACATTACCAGTTCCGAAATGCGAACGACTGTCACTAAAAATGTGAACTAGCTTTCAAAAAATGTACTCAGTTTCTGGCATCGTTGAAATAAAAGGCCTGCTCTGCACTGGGGCCTAAGGAGGGCATTCATTACTGAGAACAATCTATAAATTGCTCGCACTCGCACATGATCCTTTGTAGACACGTTACAATCTCAGACTGTTTGCAAATCAAATTTGGCCTAAAGGAGACGATACATCCAGTGCAGAAGCTGAACCATGGGTAGTTAGACACTGCTGGTGTGCTTCTATGGAGGAGCGCTGGGTAATATGTATCTGCGGAGGAAATGTTGTATAGCACTGCGGAGGAGATATCGAAAGAACGAAAGGCAGCGAAGAGAGAAGAAAGAGAGAAGAACAATATTTTAATATTTTCATTTTAATATTTTCGTTCTTTCGATATCTCCTCCGCAGTGCTATACAACATTTCCTCCGCAGATACATATTCTCCAGCGCTTCTCCATAGAAGCACACCAGCAGTGTCGAACTACCCATGGTTGAACTGATAGGACACTTGAACTAAAGCAAAATTTTTCTACCGTTTCAACCACTGTAATGTGGATACATGACTCCCACTTAGGCCAAATTTGATTTTCAGACAGTTGTAATTTCACGGGGCCCGCAAAGGATCTTGGGTGACAATGGCCCTTCAACTGGCTCTGTTTCTCTTTCCATTCCGTGTTTTGCCTTTCAGTAGGGGCCATCTATCACGGGTCATTCTATCTATGACGCTGGCTTTTGTCGCATTATATGACCCAGAGATGTGCAGAAAAGCAAAGTATCACTCACATTCCTAGTAAATTGAGAGAGAAAAGACTTTTAAGCCTTACCTCTTTAAATGTAAATCCGTTTATCTATCCGAAAAGTTGCGAGTTGTTTTGACATTTGAAACAGAAGCAACAGAGTCATTTTATATGGCCTATGATTAACCAATGTCTCTGTAAATAACGGGAATAATATTTTGGGACAATGAATTTCTAAAAATCTCGTGAAGGGATCTCAAGTTGTACAGCAGACTTGATGAATATTCAGCAAAAAGGTCTGCAATGAACGACAGCTCAACTATAGTTCCAAAAGGATTACAAGACAGGCAAATCATCACTTCAGGTAGACTTGTTACAAGTCTCTCTCTTGTCAGCACAAGATGCCAAAGATAAACGCAAAGCAGAACGAAGAAGAAAAGACAGGTGGACATTGTACATCTTACGACTCTTGTAGCAAGTCCGCACTTCAGATAGCTGACAGAGAACCAAAGTTCGAGAACCAGCAATAGTGTACGAAGTTTTGGTCTAATCTAATTCATAATCTAAATCTAACCTAATTTCTTATCAAATTTACAACTGTGCTATTTTGATGCATATACGCTGTCATAATGTTGTTGCTTCTGCCATGTTTTGTTCACTATCGATATCAACTAGGCCTAATGCCACCATTGCTGTATCTTAAGTCACCTGTTAAATAATGCTGCGCAGGTGCTAACTGTTAATGAAAGG
Source organism: Aurelia coerulea (assembly GCA_039566865.1). Classification (NCBI taxonomy): domain Eukaryota; kingdom Metazoa; phylum Cnidaria; class Scyphozoa; order Semaeostomeae; family Ulmaridae; genus Aurelia; species Aurelia coerulea. Next base: position 24,548,156 of record CM076948.1, on the reverse strand, counting down.
CGGGAAACGCCATTTGAGTAATGGCGGCAAAACGCCATGTGAGTAATGGCGGCGTTAGGCTGAGTAGCAAGTAGACAAAAAATGGAAAAATAACTGCAAGTAGACGGAGGAATAACTGCAAGCAGCAGATAGTTGTAAACGCACGAGAATCGGTGAGGCATACTAGTAAAACTTGGATAATTTAGTTTAAGGATCCAGGAAAATTTGTTACTTTATTGTCATTATTGGAAGCTGGATGCATAGCTCATCTGAAGTCTCTCTTTGATGCCCTTTTCTATATGTAATGGTCACTGGGTAGACACATCCCTTTGCTCCCAATGGTATCATTTGACAGTTTCAGTTTCAGTTTCTCATTTTAAAATTCCACTACATACAAACAATTTCAACATAAATTAACTAAGTGTAAAAAATATAAATGATAACAATAACAATGATGTAGAAAAAAAGAAAATAAATTTGTGTGCAGGGAATTTCTTAAGGAGGGGCCCTCTCAATAGATAAACTAATCGAGGAGAGAGCACCCCCTGTCTTAGAAAATATTCAAAATGTGTTTAAATATTTAAGGATTGATGATAAACTTGCGAGGAATGAAGCCACTTCATATCAGTGTGGGTTTAAAGTACTTCCAGAGACTGGACAGACGGAAAAACGCCCATCCAGCCCCCAGGAGCACTCTACCATGATTAGTTTTGATAATTATTGGTGAAGAAGAAATTTTTGAGATTTTTTCGAAAGCTGTGGATAGAGGTTGATTCCTTGATGTTTACTGGAATGCTGTTCCATGTTTTAGCACCACAATACTGCACTGATCGAAGACCATAAAGCAATGTATTTTTCTTCGTTAAGAAAATGTCATTCTTTGATGACTGTCTAGTACCAAATTGATGAACAGATGCCACTGGCGTGAAGAAATTATGGAAATGAGAAGGGGAAGTTCTATTAATACATTCATACATAAAACAAAGTAGCTTGAATTGGAAAAGGTCAGAAAGCCGTAAGATTTTCAGATCAAGAAAGATGGGAGCAGAAGGTGAGGTGAAATGCTCAAATGCTATGGCTCTTATTATTCGCTTTTGTAGCAAATAAACTGGCTTGACATATGAATCATATGTAAGGCCCCAAACTATAATACCATATTGAAGAAAAGAGGAAAATAAAGAGTTATATAAACAAATCAAAACATTGATTGGCAAAAAATGCCGTATTTTAAAAAACATGCCACAAGTTCTAGCTAGTTTTTTGGAAAGTTCAAGCAAATGATATTTCCAATTTAGATGTTCATCTAAAAGTATACCAAGGAATTTAACATACTTAGTTTGTCTTATAGGTTGCTTTCCAACCTTTATGTTTACATTTTCAGAGGAATGCCTGGGAGATTTAAATACAATAAAGTTAGTTTTCTCTATGTTTAGTGACAACTTGTTAACATCAAGCCATGCTTTAACTTTTTTTAGTTCTTTGTTAACTACTCTTTGAAGCACATCAATGTTATTAGCTTCATAGTAAATATTTGTATCATCTGCAAACAAGTAGAACAATAGTTTGGAGGAAGAATTTGGTAAATCGTTTATATAAATCAGAAAAAGGAGAGGACCAAGTACAGAGGCATTGCATTCTGTGACCAAGACGCATTGCATTCTGTGATGGAATCAACAGTCGACTATCAAATGCGCAATGCATCTTGGTGAAACGCCCTTAGACGCTACCTTTTCTGCAATCATTTAATATGGCAGGTTCGTCAAAATCAACGGAATTTCCCATTCCAACATAAGCTGAAGAGAAAGATAGAAGCTCAGCAAGTTTGACTTAGCAGAACAAAATCTACACGTATTCTAAGCGATATCAGCAATTTCTAGACTCACGACAAGATACTGTAGTCCCAGTTATCACAACAACAACAACAACAACAACAACAAAGATTTTCATTGCTGTGTTGAGCTCACGGAAACTAAGTGGCCTTCAAAATGAGGAAATCCTGGTTGAAAGTGAAAGGTATGTTGATTCTTGGATTGAGGAAGCATTCATCTGGATTATTGTGGCTTTTGTTCATTGCTAACATCACTGAAAACTTGAATTTTGAGGCGTTTTATCATGAGGCTTGAGCCGACAACTTAGGCCCAGCCGCCATTGCCTGGAGCATGCAGCTTTTGATACAGTGTTGCTATGGTTTCCATATCCGAACATGAAATCGAGGGAAACAATTTCGTCCTAATTTTCAATATTAAAGTCCATGAGTCGTAGTTTGAGCGTCCATCAGTCTATCAATAGCGATAACCACGAACTTGTAATCAGTCTTAGCAATGTTCGAAGCTACTAGGCGATCAAAAATCCCTTTATCTTACGTGATAACAAATAGGCTGGGCTGTGGTATTACGAGGATCAGTAGTATATCACTAAAAACCGTTGCAGACATCATTTTCAATAAATCTTACATCTGTAAGACAAAGTATTTCACGTTTTGTAACCACAATCCGACTGGTTACTTTGAGATGAGATACAGTATTTATGATGAGATGAAAAGTACTTTTAAAGCAAATTTAGAGGTTGGAGCCAAGAAGAGAAGATCTTAGACAGCATTTCTTCAAGATAAGAAGTCACAATAGCAACAGCAAACGAAATGTTGCGTTTATTTCAAAGCCTCTACTTCAATATATTCCTTACTTGAAGGTGTTGTGGCGCAGTGGTGTAATCCTCTGACTTTGCAGCCAGAACAGTCAGGCGGAGTGGGTTCGATACCCGGTAGGACCCCATCACTTAAGCGTCATGACAGGGGTCGCGGACTCGATTAGGTCTGCTCTATTTCGGCGATCCCAGCGCTTGGCGCTGAAAAACGCAACTTCACCTTCACCTCACCTTCACCTTACTTTTCATACGCAATTTGAAACACGTACAAGATCTGTAGGTTTCTCTCGAGAGACCCAGAGATTACGAAGTTGTCATTTTTAATAAAAAATACCATTTCCGGCGCTCTGTACTTTAGATCTAGGCCTCCGAAGTACACTCAATCGTTGTTGAAATTTAATTTTCAAAGAAAAAGGATGGTACTCAGGCATAACTGGAGAAATTTACGGCCAATGTGGCGCTTTGACCGTCTGGGGAAATGTAAAGAATCATGGGGCATTGGGTCTCTAAAATGCTGTGGAGTCCGTGAAGATGAAATATTGTGAATTATCCAGCCAAAAATGAACGATAGCTTGCACAATAGTTGAAAGGGTAGGTGGGCTTTGAAACTATATTTCGTAATTTTTTGGTAATTTGTCTCACAATGGATTTCTTGATATTCTAAAAAAGATCCGAAATGTTGACCAAATTTGGCTACTTTACCTAGAACGCAAATACACACGGTCCTTCGTTTTGCTTCGTTTAGAAGGGTCCTAACCGCTACCATCTTTGATTCACGCCCGGCAAAGAATCAATGTTCAAAGTCTTGTTTTTAACCAAGGGGGTGCTCTCTCCTCGATTAGTTTGCCAGTTGAGAGAGCTCCTCCTTTAAGGAATTCCCTGCATGCAAATTTCCCTAAAAATTTGTTAATAGTTCTTTTTCATAGTTTATATTTCCTTCTTGTAGTTATTTGTTTTGAAGTAGTATGTTGCAGTTCTTTTAATGGTATTTGTATGTAGTGGAATTCTAAAATGAACTGAACTGTTCTCGGGAAAAGTATTGACAAATTAAGGTATTAACCCCACTGCAAGAACATCCTGTGGAGCCCGTCAGGTCATCGACAGAAACAGTTCCTGAGGAACTCAGCAACATTAAGATTGAATAAGGAAGAGACAGATAGTCAGCTATCTTCCCCTGAAACCTATTTGAGAATTTACAAGGGTGACCGCTTTGCGCCTTATCGCTGAAGTCAACTCTCAGGAGTTCAATCGTACAATGTTTGGAAACCACAAAAAGAGCAAAAATAAGGGCAAATCAGATAAGAACATTGATATATTTACGAACCAAAAATCAAAACTGTAGCCGACAGGATAAAAATGGTTTCAGATCAATATTTAGAGAAAAAAGGCCACAGGAAACAAACAGTAATAAAATCACCAAGATAAGAACACTTCCTACTCAAAATATCACAGTTTCACAGGCCACACAAAGTTTCAATGTCTGCCAAAAGTCCTTGGAGCGCTTGGGCTATTTCTTGTAATAAGTTCAAAAGTTCCCATTCATAACTCTCTATAATTACGGCCTAAAGAAATTACAGTGGGTGGTCACATCGAAAGCAAGGACCAGGACGACACTGCTCCGATAAGCTTGGCTTCTCAGCGTTTCTGAAAGCTACCCTCAGATTCTAGATAGAAACAAATAAATGCTTCTAGACTGTCATCAGCTAAAACACCAACTTTCCTGGCAGTCTTGTACGTTTCGAGTGTTGCACTTTCATAAGCTTTTCATGCAATGAACAATTGTTTTCCAAAGGGGATGGGGAAACGTTGGAAGACCAGGCCAAATTTGCGAAGGGGCATCCATCCTTATCTTATCGCTGCAAAACAACATTGTCCAAAAAGGGGAATGGGGAATTTTCCTGCAAACAACAAGGCGAAATTAGCCAAGGTGGTCCGAGGCAAACACTGTTGAGAACGTCGTCACAATGAAAACTTTGTAAAATGGAGATTACGATGAAGTTAGGCCACAGTTTAACAGTCCCATAACATGACAACAAACAGCAAAAGACTTTAACAGAAATGAAATTGCCTTGCTTTCAACTGACTGATTAATCCTAAGCTTAGCTCAATGAATCAACTAAAAGACCGACAAATCCATATGTAACAAGTCGCAAGCTATTGTAAGCTGCGTCGTTTACCTAACATCGATGGACAGGCTTATAGATATTGGAGAAACAAACAGTGAATGTCAGAAAAAGTATTAAATATGATTTAGGGTTTGAACGAAACTTTAGATTTCTTGAATACAATTACACGTATTTTTTTATAAGAAACTAAGAATTTGGGCCAGTACTGACAGTTTCTTAAAATTATCAGATTTTGAGTACTCAGAGATTCTTACGAGTTTCTTAGAGGTTCCATAACAATCTTCATGTTCACTACCTGTGCCCTCGTGAACATTTCAAAACAATGTTTTAAGCCTTCCAATGTTTAGACATAACTCAAGTACCTTACGAGTAATATGATACAGGAAACAAGTGAAAATAGCTTAAAAATATGTCAAGGATTTCCTTTATCGAAATAGATATTTTCTTAACTTATATTTTCCCAGTACTGGCGTTTCTTAATTTTTTGGCGATCCGAGAGTTGAGTTTCTTATGGGCAGTTTCTTATAAAAAAAATATGTGTACAATTACACGTTTTTTTTATAAGAAACTTGGATCAGCACTTAGTACTAAAAGCTTCTTAATTTCGCATGAAAATTTCGGTGTTTTAGTAGTAAAAGTTTCTTAATTAGTTTCTTATTTTTTTGGGCCTAAAATTGCGGTATTGTTCGAAGTTGAGCTTTCTTCTCGAAAAAGGGCTTCCATTTTGCATTGACATTGTCATCAAGAAGAAGCCATGCACATCAAGGAAAAAATTTACTAATTTTGCAGTTAAAAGTCAAGAAAAGACGAATGTACCTTTGTTAGAGAGACATAGAATAAGAGAGACATACAGAAATAAAGTTTCAGAGTTTCTTAACTGTTCTTGAGCGTAGTACTAGAGTTTCTTAAATTTTTGGTCATCGTAGTACTAGTTTCTTATAAACCAGTTTCTTATAAAAAAAAATACGTGTATGTCACGGAGGTTCATTGTCCGTAAATTGCAACAGTCTACAGCAAGGGCAAATGTTGTAAACAAAAGATTCAGGTTTCTGAAAAGACAAAGCCATTTGCCTTTCTAAAGAAAAGATTTCTTTGCTTGAGTGCACTCAATCAAATCAAAATGAACAGAAAAGGTAAACATTATGGTGAGCTTCATTGAAGGTGTGAAATCTATTATCGAGGCTGTCAAAGCGCTTTGTCTTAACATAAGTTTATCTTTTGCTTTACAAAATTCACCGTTGCTACAGAAACTATGTAGAATGTAGTAATTTCAATTCTCGTAAATGCATGGCTTGGTCAAATATTTGCTCAACGATATGAGCAAATTTGCTGACAGAAGAGAAAGTTTCCCGATGAACTAAGCAGGGGTTTGCCTTTCAGGGGAAGGTCTCAAGTTCATATTTTGATGCACTTAAAGGTACAGTAGTTGCTCGACAAATGTCTCGGCAAAGTGAACATTTTTCAGGAGAGATAGGTTTCCCAATGAAAGAATTGGAAAAAGGTGTTTCTTTCAAGGGGGAGGGGGGTCTTAAGTTCACATTTTGAGACACCTACAAAGTACTTAAAAATTTGCCGACAGGATTGAAAAGTTTCCTAATGAGAGGAATCTGGTACCTTGCCCCTCCTAAGCACAACTCGACGTTTCAAAAGTTCAAGAGAAGTCTTTACAAGTCAGTCAGAGAGTAGAAATATGTGACAGTGAGCATCGTTTTCAAACAAAACGACAACATGAGGTATAAGAATTACTGGGCTTTAATGATATCATTTAGGGTCTCAACATATGGTCTCCAAATAAACCAACCCCCCCCCCCCCCTTCTACTAAACTCCCATCCCCCTCTCCTCTTTACACACACAAAATAAATTATAGAGCCTCGAAATTATATGCAGTGAACAAGAATATGTACATATCAGAAAGAACACACCGCCCAATTAGGAAAGAAGATGGGATTAAAATATTCATGGTGTTTACTTTTAAAACATGTCCTTGAATTCATGTTTCCAAAGCTGGACAAACAATTTCTTGACAACCAGTTATGTTATTTTGGCAAGCAAACAAAATATTTTCTGAAAACCTGCTCATTGTGTTATTCTTGAAAAAAATTCAAAAGTTGTAAATAAGTTAGAAAGGCATGTTAGCTCATTTACTTAACATGATTTTAAGGCCATCCATAACATGTTTGATAAAAATTGAAGTCACGTAAGGGCCACCAGGCAAGCTGTTGGCGTTTACCATGCTACTTACTGTTTACAAATTTCTCTCACTATTCTACAAATTTATGTTTAAATAACCATATTTCATATTAGGCTGCATCATACACATATTTTGTCATAAGAAACTGCCCATAAGAAACTCAACGCTCAGATCGCCAAAAAATTAAGAAACTCCAGTACTGGGAAAATATAGGTTAAGAAACTAGTTATTTTTATAAAGGAAATGCTTGACATATTTTCAATTTACTTTCACTTATTTCCTGTATCATATTACTCGTAAGGTACTTGAGTTATGTCTAAACATTGGACAGGTTTAAAAAACCTTGTTTTGAAATGTTCATGAGGGCACAGGTAGTGAACACGAAGATTGTTATGGAACCTCTTAGAAACTCGTAAGAAACTCTGAGTACTCAAAATCTGATAATTTTAAGAAACTTTCAGTACTGGCCCAAATTCTTAGTTTCTTATAAAAAAATGCATGAAGTTAATATGGAACAACTTACCTGGGTTGTATTCATGTCCGCAACATGGTCATAGCTGAATTGCTTTGGTTCTGGCTTTGAGAACAGAACAAGCGATTTAGAGGACGTAGCTTCAAGACATAAGCTGTGATCCACTTCTTGTTCCAAAGTTTTGGCAGGAGGTCTAACACGGACATAGACCTTGATGCTATCACCCTCTTCACTGCAAGGGAAATTTTGAATTAGAAGACATCATAGAGAACCCCAATAAAAGTAGGGAAGGGATTATATCGTACAATTCAGGCCTTAAGGCCAGTTTCCAGTCAGTGGAATTTTCCGCGCGGGCGGAATTTTACACAATAAAAAGTCATTCAACCCTAAATTTCTATTCAATTACAGAGCGACATTTTCTCTTGTAAACAAAAGAATTTCCGTCCGCTCGGAAAATTCCACTGAGTGGAAACTGGCCTTTATGCACAATGATTATTAATGTCTGAGCATTTTTATGAATTCATGACAAAGTTTTTAATCTTTTAAGAATTCTTGTTAAAATCTTTTACAGTCCTCTCACTTATACCAATTAAGAATTCTTATGAGATAGGATTATAGAGAATGCCTGTCATGTCAATGTGCACAAGGCCTGTACTGTAGATACAAAGTACCCTGTTTCAGGCCCCAGTTACACGATACCGGATTCATCACACACTGGATTGCTTTTCGCATCAGATAAGGGGTTGCAGTTACACTGCACCGAGGCAATCCGGTGTCACTCCATTTAGTTTTCGCGGAGTGAAACCACTCCGCTCTGGAGGTCAGCCGAAAATCAATCAGATTCACTCCACTCCGCATTCCAACTAGTGTAACTGCACCAATCCGATATGGCTCCACTCCATTTGGGCTTCGCAGTTGTCAAAGACAATAGATTTAGACTTTGCAATGCAGGGTGACTTGGTGTCATGTAACTGCAATCAAAAATGGGTTCATGGCAATCCGGTGTAGTCTAACTGCGTGTGATTTTGACGAAGATGGGTTGAAACCAATCCGATGAGAAAAGCAATCCGGTATCATGTAATCCAGGTGGCCCAGGCCTCAGAGTGAAGTTACATCATATGCAGTGATTTAGCCTCTCTTTGTCACAGCTCTCCTATGATGCGTGAAATTATCAATAGCAGCCAATCTCTAAAATTCATATGTGCATCATTTATTTGCAGATAATCCATCCTTCCCTTTGATTCAAATTTACACCTTTTGCTACATAATTTCAGTATGCACTACATAGATACTAAGTCCTACTCTTCGTCATTTTTTTTCTTTAAAATTTTTGTTAAGTCTGTTTCACATTGGATGTAAGGCGACTTTAGTGTGAATGTGAAATCCATCCAAGCAAACTCAAATCTTTCAAATCCGTAATATTGCGACAGCACAGGTGAGGTGTTGTTGGGTGGTGGGGACTCTGGGGGGGGGGGGACAGTAGCGGCGACAGTGGTTGTCGGTGGTGTTCTCTCGGCCGGGGTTTCTGCAGTTCAGCATAATCGCCTGTGCTGGCCTGACTTCCAATGTGAAACAGATCCTAGTATGTATCCGTATTTAGTCGTATTTAATCGTTATGTGTATCTCATTGTAACTTGTCTTTTCCTTTTTGTTTCCATTTTCGTTTGTTTGTATTTGTCAGTAATTTAGTTTAGTGTTTTATGTAATGACCCTTGGGATAGTCATGGGTTCTTGCTTCCCGGGTCATCTTCCTTTGTTATGTAGTCCAGTAGTTTGTTAGTATAGCCTTTAGTACCTCGTCCTTGTAAATTTTTATATTGAATATAAAAAAAAAAAAAAAAAAAAAAAAAAAAAAAAAAAAAAAAAAAAATTCTGCTACATGATACATGGGAAACAATATAGAAACATGGGGAAGGGGGCAATAGTATCCAAGCCCCTGAGTGAGTGAGTATTTGTATTTAACGTGCCTAGCCTGCGAAAGTCTCGAGATGACTTGTTTCCAGCAGGGGACACGGGTTATACATAACCTTTCACTTTTTAGGCACATACACTTGCTATTCTCGCAAGGTATGGGTTTCTGCGCTTGGCGCAGGGGGGGCCCATCAGGGCGACCCCGGTCCTTCCTCTCGATGTGACCACACCTCGTGATTCCTTTTGCCTTTGCCTGGAATTACAGAGAGTTAGCAGCTCTCCTCACACTTTCGCAGCAAGTATGACCCTGGTGGGATTCGAACCCACGACCTTGCGGTTGTGAGTCCGGCGCCTTAACCACTGAGCCAACCTCGCTCATATCTAAGATCTGATGCTGTCAGTAAAATGATATACATAAATATCAAAGAGTTGTCAGTTTGGGGTATTTCTTGGTTCTCATAAAAAGATGAGATAGGATAAAATTACAAACATGAGTTACTTCCAGCTGTAAAATTATGTACATCAATATTAAACAGTTGGCAGTTTAGGGGTATTTCTTGGTTCTCATAAAAGGATGAGATAGGATAAAATTACAAACATGAGTTACTTCTAGCTGTAAAATTATGTCCATCAGTATCAAAGAGTTGGCAGTTTGGGGGTATTTCTTGGTTCTCATAAAGGGATGAGATAGGATAAAATTACAAACACGAGTTACTTCCAGCTGTAAAATCATGTACATCAATATCAAAGAGTTGGCAGTTTGGGGGTATTTCTTGGTTCTCAGAAAAGGATGAGATGGGATAAAAATTACAAACATGAGTAATTCTAGCTGAATATTTGTTCCCACACTACTCTCTTAAAAAACAGCATCATTTGTTTTGGTTCTTGGGAAACAACCTGATAAGGACTTTCATTGAGCCATTCAGCCCTTTTTCATTCATTCCTAGGTCATTTGACTATCATGAGAAACAACTTTTTGGTTGTATCCTCCACACCTACTGTAGAAGGATAACTCTTTAAATAACGAATTACCTAAGACACTACGAAGGAGGATGACTTTCATATTTATGTATATTGTGCAGAGAGTCTTTCTCCAATAAAAAAAGAACGTATTTGAAACTGATTGTGACATAACTTGCCGAAAATCTTGCACAGTGTTTGTAAAAAGCCCATCAGACCATAACAAAACACCAAAAAGTAAAATTTGATTGTTATATGCCATTAGAAAAATAAGTTTCCTCCTGTACAAAAGCAGCATGCAAATAAACTTTTCAGAATGAAATCTTTGTGCTACATGCTGTTGCCAAGCTTAATTGGACTGACTTGAAGACTTTACATGATAGCAGGTGCTTTCTGCAGTTTGAAGCAAGACAATTCAATTAATTCTAACAATCAGGCTAACAAGAATATTGAAATAATTCTAAGTAATGAAAAGAAAGAAATAAGATAAAGAGCAGCATGATCGCAGTATCACTTTGAAAAATGAGCTTCTGGTTCCATATTTCAAATTTAAACTCACCTTTCATAACCAGCAGTGTTCATATTTTCTACAAAATAAATCAAAACATCAAATCACTACATTATTTAAATATTAAACTGACAGGCATTGAACATCACAGTATGACACAGAAGGTGAAGTGCTAACCTGTTGGTGTTTTGTCATTATGTTGTTTTGACCCCACACCAGTCCAGCTTTGTGTGAGTTTCACTTTCGCTGGGAAAATTTTCGACCATTTGAGCTTCTGCTAAATGTAGCTAAGAACTAAACTGATTTTAAATTTTACAAGAATTTTTAGAACAAAAAGACTAGCTTGGGTTACAAAAAGTTAATTCTTTGGTTACTTAGTGGGCTGTTGAGATTGTAGTGCAATATCAAATTATTTTCTATCTTTGTGCATAATGAAGTGACCAAAAACGACAGCATCATACATGATTTAGGAACCTCAGTGGGCTTTGTTATAATTTCATAACAAACTTTAAAATTGAATACAGGAGTGGTAAACCTTTGGAAACGTTGTTTATAGAAGTATTCTCAAACAAGCTCCAGAATTGATACAACTATCAAAACCAATGGATAACACTACAAGCACCAGATCTACAAATAATTTTTTGTCTTAATTTGCAACTCATTCAACAATAATACACATGTTTTTATATCGATATAAGAAACTAAGAATCTGAGGCGATACTGATAGCATCTTAAAATTATCAAATTTTGAGTTCTCAGAGTTTCTTATGACTTCCGTTAAGATCTTTATGCGCCCTCATGGACATTTCAAAACAAAGTTTTTTAAGCCTTGTCAGTGTTGAGGCATTACTCAAGTACCTCCTTCCAAGTAGTATGATACAGGAAACTAGTGAAAATAAAGTAAAAATATGTTGAATATTTCCTATTCTAAATTAAATAGTTTCTTAACTAAATTTTCCCAGTGCTGGTGTAATTTTTCAGCAATCTGCGAGTTCAGTTTCCTATGAATGCTGTTTCTTATATGAAAAAATATGTGTATGTAATAAACCACTTTTATTCTTTAGAATATTTCTATAGAGTTAGAGGCAAAACCCTAGCTTGATATACTGTAAGCAAAATAGAAACAAAATATGAAACAGTATGACGACCGGCCCTCTTCCACACTAAATTACTCCTCGTAGCGTAGATAGTAAAATTACAATTTTGTAATGTCCTCTCTTTTACTTGAAACTGTTCTGTTTAGTGTAATCTTGTTGGTTAAGATCGGCATGTTTGTTAAATTGTAGTGTAAGTAATAGTATTGATTGGATAAATGATATGAAACTAAACTGCAACTGATAATCCCAATTAAATTATGAATTCCTGGAGTCGAAATGCTGGCGCCAGTAGTAGAGTAGTATTCAAACGGGCAAAACAGCAACAATGAATTTTATATTTTTATTTCGCCTTCAAAATTCCGTTCTCTCGTAACATATCCAACTTCCTAGCTTAGAAACGCAAACAAAACTGAAACATCCAGCACTCTGCGCTTCTCAGGTCTTTTCCTTTCACTCTTATATTTCATTACCTGACTGACGCGACTACTCAAACCCCCTCTGTCTGAGGAATGGGCCTAAGTTGAAAAATTCCCACGGTTCTTCTTCATTAACCAGAGCATCAGTCTGATAAAATCCAGCAACGAGTATCCAGTAATCTTCAGTTTAAATCGCAACGAATTTGAGTCTCAATTCTTTGTTTGATAACCATGCATGAAGTAAATGTTGAAATATTTGTCGAGTAAACAAGGCGCCTCTTCTCCGCTTTCATTTGAATTTGATTGAGCCGCGCCAACTACGCTGATCAGATACGCATGCGCGCGTGCCGCATGATGTCGTTGGAGTTCAGAAGGGCAAATATTTGTGGTTTTTGGAGGTGACAGCCTTGGCCAGGGGTATGGCGCGCCAAACCGGCCAAAAACATTAAATTTGTTGACAGCAATGTATGATAAGTTGTTGATCATGTATTGATTTTTGTTGACACAACTTACATTTTTACAGACACAATTTACATTTTTGCAGACACAATTTACATTTTTGCTGTCACAAGTCTTCCTTTGGTAGCGAAGAAACTCAGTTTTTCTGTGACAGCAATAAACTTCAACAACTACAGCTATGATTTGCTGTCAGCAACAAAGTTTTGCTGTCAGCAAAATTAAATGCCTTTACATAAGGCCGGGGGTCAACTGATCAATCAACAATTGTCCACGGGGGTTCACTCACTTATTTCTTCGTACTCATCAATGGGGAATCTCCTCTTCGCTTTTTTAGAGATTAATTAGAGATAAGAGATTAATTGCTGTTAAAACAGATATTCTTGGGCTCCGGGGGGGGGGGGGGGTACTTAGTATATTTGTCGGACGGGGATGTGCTGTTTTTCGTTTTCACCAAATTTTTCTAGCAACGGGCATCAAAATAAGGCAATTTTTCTAGAGCAGGTTGTCAAAACATGGTGAATGGGGATATTTTGCTAGTTCGGGTCCTTTTTCAATCAAATTTCCATGTTTGGAGTATACTGTTCATCAATTTGTTCTGGAATCGGTTATCATTTGGAGTGAAAAATTCTGGAGCAGGGTAAAAAGTTTCGCACAAAGGCTTTTATTTTGTCGCAACAATCCAATTTTTACGTCTTGCGTGCCCCCAAAGTGGAGGCCATGCCAAAGTTTGCCTCGGAAAATTTTTGAAACTGGCAGCCTTACTTTGGCTTAGAACGACTTTCCTAGTAATTTTCTAGCATTTATCAGAGTCTTACCATACACTACTACTCAACTATTTTCTTTGATGGAATCTCGAGAACCTTCTTTTTACAGAAGTGGAAGGGGCCTTTACCGTATCTATCTTCACTTTCCACTGTATTTATTTCTTTAAACAAATTCACTAACACGGAAGGATTCAAATGTGAAGTGAGATGTCCATCATTCAAGAATGCAGTTCTACTGAAGAAGTTTCTAATTTTGCAAAAGGGCCCTTTTCCAGCTAAAAGGGGGCCCTTTTTGCAAGATTTTGAGGGTGGGCCAGTCCGCCACAAGGCACACTCCGGTACAAATTGAAATCAAACCCCCCCCCCCCCCCCCCCCCCCCCCTGGGATGAAGAGCAAACGTGGACTTCAGTGTCGAAAACAGATATGGAAGACGATGCTCATTTCAACCCTTTGACCGCTTCATCTTCCTGTGCGGGGGCCATCTTGCCTAGCCTACATGCAGATTAATTCAGCACGCAAGGCTACTTCTTCTTGCACCCGAACTTGTTGGGGAGATGAAGTGCTGACCCTATTGTTTTGATACATTGTGTTTCAGCTTTGTTGAGAGCGAATCGACGTTGGGGCTCACGTTGTCATGCGCGTCACTGCTTTTGTTTCTTCCCTTGTTCTCAACGGTCAAGCTAATTTGCATGTTACATAAGTGAAGTAAATGGCTACTACGCATGCGATCTGGAGCCCTTTTTGGGGGATTCCTTGGGGCTCTCAACTTAGCCTGTTCGTATCCCCAACAAGAACAACTGCAATCACTGTCAAACGTGGTCAAGGAAGCGAAGAGGAGATTCCCCATTGATGAATACGAAGAAATAAGTGAGTGAACCCCCGTGGACAATTGTTGATTGATCAGTTGACCCCCGGCCTTATGTAAACGCATTTAATTTTGCTGACAGCAAAACTTTGTTGCTGACAGCAAATCATAGCTGTAGTTGTTTGAAGTTTATTGCTGTCACAGAAAAACTGAGTTTCTTCGCTGCCAAAGGAAGACTTGTGACAGCAAAAATGTAAATTGTGTCTGCAAAAATGTAAATTGTGTCTGTAAAAATGTAAGTTGTGTCAACAAAAATCAATACATGATCAACAACTTATCATACATTGCTGTCAACAAATTTAATGTTTTTGGCCGGTTTGGCGCGCCATACAGGGGGCCAGCCATGAACATAGGCGTAGGAGACAGGGGGACAGGGGGCTGCAGCCCCCCCCCCCCAACGTCAGAAAAATTTGCAAAAATCAGCCATAATCGGGCAGAAATCAGCCTCAAGTCGGGAAAAATTTTCTCAAACAATGGACTTTTTATCGGGCAGCCCCCCCCCCAAATTTTATCTCCCCCTACGCCGATGACCATGAAGCAGTGACGGGGCCAGACGAAAATTGCAAGGACGTAAAAATCAGCATTTCTAAACTGAGGGTTGGGAGTGGGGAGTAAAACGCTTTTTTGAATCCCAGGGGGGGTACTCCCTAACTTTCAATACGGGGGGGGTCCATGCCACTCTTTCTTTGCTGACCCCTAAATATTAAGTCTAATGATTTGGGGACCCCAAATATTGAGTCTAATGTTTTGGAGACCCCAAATATTGTTATCTATTTCTGGGGCCCCTTACATGTTTTTGAATGATTTCAATTTGAGCCTCTTGATTTTTCTCAGTTTTTGAATAATACCAAAGCATTTATTTCGTGATTCGCAACTTCAGGGCCAAATTGCAGGATTCTTCCTTTCCTCAGATTTGTTGACCAAAATATTCAATTGTTGTCCATGTTGTCATTCACAGACCCCAAATATTGATTTGATGTAAAATTTCGGACCCCAAATATTGGCACGGACCCCCCCCCCCCCGTACTAAAAGTCAAAGAGTACCCCCCGGGTTTTGAATGAGTGGAATTCCCCTCGGAATATACGTCATTACCAGATCAATTTGCCAGATCAGCAGTATAACAACGTATGTAGAGGCTTTTTTTGGAGAATGCAGGTGGCGTTCCTTTCCAATTGTACAAATTGCTCGTAAGGTTGAAGCTGAGTATTCCGAGGGTAAATCATTATTTCGAAAACAAATACGAGACTTTTTTAAAAGGTAAAATTTTCAGGGATCAGGGATTTTTGGGGCTTTTCTTGAAAACAACAGGATTTTTGCTACAGGACTAAAGGTGTACGAGATTTGTATGGAGTGATATGCCCCTCTGTTGAAACATCAATCAAACAAACCCTGAAGAGTCACTCTCCTTCGCAGACGCTGTATTACTGAAGGAACGGATTGGTCAAGGTCTATGTCAGAAGTGAGGATGCCTGTAAAAAGGCCAAAAATAAGGCCGCAAATTTTGTCAAAAATAATTCGAATGGCACGAAGAACAGCTTAAACATTTTTCAGCAATGATCTTTTGCCTAGCGCCTTGTCTCTCACAATGAGAGAATAAGGGTTGGAACGATTATCATCACCATCATCATTACCCTGAAAGTACTACCACTCTCACTTTAAGTTAGACTTGCCCCAAGTCTATTTCGTCAACTGTAATAAGTCTATCTAAAAGGATCCTACGAAACATTTCGCTTTTCACTTTCCTTTAATCTTTTTTTTTGACGAAATAGACTTGGGGCAAGTCTAACTTTAAGTGGACATTCCCTACATTTCGCAAATCGCGATGGTCGTTGTTTGCAACGAGGGGCAAATCACTTCTCAAAACAGCGTACGTGATTTTTGTGATTTTAAAATCACACGATTTTTTTCTGTGATTTTTTGTGATTTTAGTGATTTTTTTGTGATTTTTTCTTGTGATTTTTCTATGATTTTGTGATTTTGTATGGTGATTTTGTATGGTGATTTTGTGATTTTTGTGACTTTTGTATGTGATTTTTTGTGATTTTAAGGAAGGTGTACGAAAAAAAAATCAGTGATTTGCCCCTCGGTTTGCAATTACACCGAGAATTGCACACAATCAGTAAACTGCAGAATTCAGAAAATCCAAAAGTTCAGAATCGACTTACGAATTCTCCATCAGAAACATCAAATATTCCGAGTTCATCATTTTGTTTCTGATGTATTGAGTGGCAATTCCAATCCCCACGAAACATCAGAAACACAAAATACAAGCATGATCAACAGGTCCAACCTGGCCCACACAGATTAGTAGAGGGCCTACCTCGAGTATCCAAATTATCCAAAGCTGGAATTTCAACAGAAAATCGTTTCTTTCATCACTTTGAACACAATTATGCAAAATACAAACCTTGTTTGTTAGAAAGTTATAATTCACCCAAGCTGAATTTGGTGCAAAACGAAGCAAGACTGCTATTTTGACGTCAGATCTGCAGGATCTTGGACACCGTGTCACGCATACACGCGATAGAAAGAATGGCAAAACAAACAGGGACTAAAACGTTCCTTTATCCATTATCACAAAGATAATCTAACGTGATTAGGAGCTTGCCCTGATGAGGTTTCAGCTTTATGAAAACACAACCAGATATTGTGTGTACTTTCTAACAGGATTGTCCTTGATAAACACAGGGAAATCAGATAAGACAAATGCACACTGTTTGATTCCAGTTCTGCAAAATTTGAGGAGTGAAGGGAAATAAAGAATTTGGCCAATTTTAAAAAGGATAAATCATTTCCATCAGGGTAAATCTTTTGTTGGTTTGAAACTTGAGAGAGATGGAGAGAATGGAAAATAAATAAGGAAGAAGTCCCAAGGTCATGAATGAACGTCATATGAGCCTCGCTTTCGTCAAATCTCTAAAGCTGAAAAATGAAAAGCCTTTGCCTGGACTTACGTCACGTCTTCGCTCAAAGAAAGGGGCTCCGTCGTCAAGATGTAAACAAAACGATGATTTTTGCAGTTTTTGAAAGGTGATATCACTCAGGATTTTCGTATTTTTTTCAAAATGAAAGTTGCTGTTTGGGCATTAATCATTGTACTTCACTTAGGAACAAACCAAACATTCATATCTTCTACAATTGCTCGGATATAAGTGGATTTTTAACGGTCGCTTTTTGGTGCCTTAGGTGAAGCCACCAAACAAACTGCAGAGAACAATGGATGAACAATAGATAATCGGCGACACGTGCAAGTTTACGGATGTGTTTACTGTTTGACGACGGAGCCCCTTTAAGCAAGCAAATAATTAAGCAAGCGATCAAGCAAACAAGCACGTACGCAACTAACCGACTAAACAAGCAATAAGAAAGCAAGCATGCAACTAAGCAACCAACCAACAAATTTCTGGCGGCTATTTTAGAAACCAATTTTTCACACCTTAGCCTAAAATGTTTCTAATATCTATAATACTTTTCATTTTCAGGCGGAAAGTTTCTTAGGAAATAGTTCACAACTAGCCTGTTAGCCAAACCTAATTTCAAAGGAAATAGTGGGAAATTGGGTCTGGCTAACAGGCTAGTTTACAACGGGATAGGCCTACTTATAGAAATATTGCCCTTATTTGCATGTCATCAATGCTTGTCATAAAAATCAGTCACATTTTAGGTAAAACTTAGATATACAATATCTTGGTAGCAATGTCTTATGAACTCTAGGAACAATCAAAATACAAAAACTTTATTTTGGGTTTGAGCCTCAATACCCTGGGTACCAGAGCCTCAAAATTAGAAAGAAATTGAAAATTTGGCACAGGAAGAGAGAAAGAAGAAAGGAGCAGCCCGCCCTACTTTCTTCCCTTCTTTATTTTTTTTTATTTTATTATTTTTTGGCTCTGGTACCCAGGGTAGAGCCTCAAGAGCTTCTTGTAAGTAAGGGGGCCAATTATTTTTCAGTAGCCTAAAAGTTTTTTGAGGTGGTTTATTAACTGCGGGGCATTACTGTATTTAAACGGACGTCTTACCTTGGTACTTTTGATTCTTGAGAATATTTGGAGAAACAACAGGATATCGAGCTCCATTTTGCAGTTCTTCTTCGTTGATGGGCACTGCAAGATAGCAGGAAAAGTTAAAACCATGTGTTCGACAGTCACTATGCTCTGGAAATAATTGTGGTTACAAAAGCACTACACATTTTTTTATAAGGAACTAAGAATTTGGGCCAGTACTGAAAGTTTCTTAAAATTATCAGATTTTAAGTACTCAGAGTTTCTTGTGAGTTTCTTAGAGCTTCCATAACAATCTTCATGTTCACTACCTGTGCCCTCGCGAACATTTAAAAACAAGGTCTTTAAGCCTTTCCCATAAGCGCACGAGGCGGGGGGGGGGGGCGGGGCGGCAGTCCACCCAACTTTAGAAAAATTATCGAAAATGAGCCCCAATCGGCCAAAAAAATGCCCTCAGTCGGGCATAAATTATGCTAATCAATGGACTGTGTGTTGGGCAGCCCCCCCCCCCCTAGATATTTTCTTCCCGTACGCGTATGGCCTTTCCAATCTTTAAACATTACTACTCAAGAACCTTATGATACAAGAAACAAGTGAAAATGAATTAAAAATATGCTAAGGATTTCCTTTATCAAAATAAATAGTTTCTTAAGTTATATTTTCCCAGTACTGGAGTTTCTTAATTTTTTGGCGATCTGAGGGTTGAGTTTCTTATGAGCAGTTTCTGAAAAGAAACAAAATATATGTATGAACGAAGTGTAATTAAGACCTTGAGTTGTGCCAAATTGTTTTTTGCCGGGGATAGAGTTGCCCAAAGTCTATTTCCTCATATGATTTCTTGAAGTCCGTCTGACTAATCCCTCTCCCATGTATCCCCGGATCCACCATTCCATAATTCCGAAATGGAACACCGTGACGGAATATTGGAATGGCGGATCCAGGAGTTAACTCTAAGGGAACGGTCAGACGAACTGACGAAATAGAATTGGGGCAAGTCCATGCTAGGGACAGTAAAAGAGGGGAAATACACGTATTTTTTTCATAAGAAAATGCCCATAAGAAACTCCAGTAATGGGAAAATATAAGTTAAGAAACTATTTATTTTGATAAAGAAAATCGTTAACATATTTTTACTTTATTTTCACTTTTTCCTGTGCTACATTAATTATAAGGTACTTGAGTAATGTCTAAACATTGGAAAAGCTTCAAAAATTAATAGTAAAACGACCTCCATCACATCACAGAACTGAGCCCATTGAACTGAGAACAGGGACATTAACAATCATGAACGAGTGCAGTATCTTGTAAATGCATATTCTAATGTGCGAAAAGTAGCTACTTTTATACCAAAAATAAATGCTACCAAACCCATCCCTATAACAAAGAACAATTGGTTGTCACAAGGACAGTTTTACAGTATTGAGACTACTATATAGAATAAAAAACGACCACCATCACATCACAGAACTAAGCCCATTGAACTGAGAACAGGGACATTAACAATCATGAACGAGTGCAATATCATGTAGATGCATATTCTAATGTGCGAAAAGTACTTTCATACCAAAAATAAATGCTACCAAACCCATCCCTATAACAAAGAACAATTGGTTGTCACA
Source organism: Aurelia coerulea (assembly GCA_039566865.1). Lineage (NCBI taxonomy): Eukaryota > Metazoa > Cnidaria > Scyphozoa > Semaeostomeae > Ulmaridae > Aurelia > Aurelia coerulea. The sequence goes on along the minus strand of CM076948.1, from coordinate 24,528,142 downwards.
AGGACAGTTTTACAGTATTGAGACTACTATATAGAATAAAAAACGACCACCATCACATCACAACAGAACTGAGCCCATTGAACAGGGGACATCAAAGATCATGAACGAGGGTATTATCGTGAAAATGCATATTCTTATATGTGAAAAGAGACACTCGCAGTAGATGGGTGAGGATTACGAAAAGTAGTTACAAAATAAATGGAGGAGGGGCTTGCAAATCCTACTGTATTTGTGTGATATCTGGAAGGTTTCAAGTAATTGCTCTTTAGGATGATAGCACAGTCAAAGACTGTGTTCAACTGAGAAGAGGGATTTCTGGTAAAATAGGGATATCTGGGAATCTTCTCGCGCATTAAGCATCAAGATATTGTAAGACAGCATTGTTCTGATTGATTGTGAACCTGCTTTGCTCGCTTCTTTGTTGATAAATCTGGGAAATGCTACGTTCAGTTGAGACTCAACCTGAAACGTAGCCTTAGTGCACAAACCCATGAACTTCTGCTTCTTATTGAACTGAACTGCATTGAATTACGTTGTTGTTGTGGCCTCGCAACAGCAAACGCAATATGTTCATGGCATCACTTCAGGCCACATCTGCAACCTCGTTCCCAAGGGTATCTGTTGTTTTCAATAGGAGGCTAGATCTCAACAGATACCCTTGGGACCGCTTTACAAATTTTGTAAATTTTGATCGGAATAATTAGCATAATTTGGCAGACAGCAGGTTGTTTCGAAAAGAGCCAATCACATTGCAGAATACCCTAACAGGCTCCAGGGTCAATGTAGGCGTTGAAGTTTACGGAAAACCTTCATTGTCACTGGGTACGAGGTTGGCCACATCTCTGCATGACTTATGACCTTGAGTTCCTTGTTCCCCTGTGTTCTTTGATCTGATGCCACTTCGGTCGCTAGGGACTCATAACATTACCAGGACGTTCATGGCACGTTTTAGGCCCTCACAGTAGAGTGGATGCGTACTCACAAATCAAATTGCCAGAATTTGTTCTTAGCCAATCAGGAGGCGCTATTCAGGAAGTTGTTATCGTTGCATACATGAATGGCTTCAGGTTAGACTTATTACAGTGTGTTCCAATTATCACTCACCAAAACGAGACTCTATCCTGCTGAACCGAGATTTGGAGGAGGAGCGAAACTACAACTCGTAATCTGTCTAACTTCAGGTCACGTTGGTGTAAGAAAACTCCCGCAACACAAGGCCATTTTGAAAAGTGCGTCCGAAATGCCCTAATGACTGAAGTAACATCAAATCAAAGAAAACGCAGGGAAACAAGGGAGTCAAGGTCATAACTCTACAAGAACTAATATGTCGCTAGAACCACTTGAGTTATTCACAAAGCAACTTCAATTCAGTTCAACAGGGATTTTAAGTGAGAGACTCATGCAATAAGGCTTTGTTTGCAGTGAACGATTCATTCCAGTCATGCAATTCTTTCCCCCAAAATCCAGCGAATCCTTCTCGCATTTCCTTGCAAATTTGAGTCTTGAATCAGATCATAAGTCATTGTTCTAAGCCAATAAGTAGTTATCAAGCAGTATGGTAGAATCCAATCTAAATTTGACGCGATTTGGCTCAAACTGTCACCTAAACCCCTGGATAAACTAAAATATCCTATTCTTTCGGATTGAATGCATATATTGACAAGGCAGGTCAGTAGTCCTATTTGCATAGCTTTGCTAGTTACTTAACATGATTAGCTCCCTGCTATTTTTTGCGTTTTAAGTTCAAAATCCCGTTTGGAATTTCTATGATAATCGTCGTGGAAACACAGATAAAACCAGCCACCAGTTACAACTTGGGTAGACTTTCTCCAAATCCATTCCGTGGTTTTTCAGCAGACCTACGCCTCCACAGAGGTCGCTATATTCTTGAGCGCTGATAGACCACGGAACAATAAACTTAGGAGCTTGGGCCGTTAAACAGGGATATATTTTGTGACATGATGCCATCAGATGCTTTTGATTGCCACCACAATTCAAAGAAAGAAAATTCTATCAACTAGTAATTCAAAACAAAGAAAGCCACAAAAGTTGTCCTGAAACCAGTGGGGCAAACTATCACCTTGTACACGCGAACGGTGATTTTTAAGAGAAGTTATGGGTTTACAATGAAAGAAGAAGGATAAATCTAAAGGTCTGCATTGTGTTTATTTCATTCAAGGGCTGAGTAATAATTGCTTCATTTAAGCTCTCAATATGCGAGAATTGCAATGCCTTCTGCTCAGCTTCTGAATCAAATAAACAAAATCGTCCCGGCAGATTTTTACAATAATCCTTCTTCTTTTGCTATAACCCCATTATTTCTCTTAAAAACCACGTTTCGCATGCACAAGGCGACAGTTTGCACGACCAGTTTCAGGGCAACTTTCGTAGTCTTGTTTGTTTTGAATTATAAGTTGAGTGAAATTCTTTTGCTTCGATGGCTAATCACTTTGAATTGCAGTGTCAATAGTTGCAAAATCTGTCCTTGATGGGACGACACGTCTCCATGCAAATAGCACGAAACTCTTCACGTTCGAAGGCTCCACCAAGGCTTGAATACAAGAGTCCACTTACCCATGTATGAAACCGATCTTGACCCAACGCTTTTCTTTCTCATTGGAGGTCTTTTGTTCTCCTTTGGAGATTTCAATTCATCTGGTATTTCTGAAATGGGAGAATCCGACTTTTAGTGAAAAGGAAACATGCATTTAAAAGTAGCCTTGCATAGTCTTACAGTAGGTAGCGTTGTTATGGCTTCTAAGCTCGAGCTTTGAATTATAACAAGAGGCCTTTGCCTCACTGTACAACTACAACAACAACCACCCACCATTGCTCATAAAGGACCGCTCACCACTCACATACAGAGTCAATTAGACTTATTACATGAGTCCTTGTTTTCGCTCCACAATAGCCCCACATTATCCAGTCTGTTCATTATCCAGACGAATGGGAAAATTCAATTCTATAAAATGTGGAACGAGAACAACGACTGAGGTCATAAGTCTAGCTGGAGCTACGTATGAAATTTATCAGAACCTTCGTCTAAGGGCTTTGTTTTAGATTGACGTCAATGCAGGTTTAAACTTATGACGTAAAGTTTGTGTGATCCTTTGTCGCATCTTATTGACATGCCGCAGTTTCATTTTATAACGGGACAGTAAGGGAGTCGTTTGTGCGTGTAGCTTTTTGTGGTTGTACTTTTTGTTTGTAAGTTGTAAGTTCTTTATGTAATGGCCTCAGCGTAGTCGTATATCTTCCATGTAGTGTTGTGAAGTATTTCATATGTTTGGTTTTGTAAAACTTTTAGATTGAATAAATAAAGAGCCGCTTCGAACTCCAATGTGCCGTGACAAAAGTGAGAACTCCAGAATCTGAATTCGCCAAATATCCTCCAATTTCTATTTCTGCAGTCGCAATTTTCGCCAAACTGAACAGGACGCTGTGGAATCGAGATAAGATATTCAACGCGAGGTAAGCCAACTGCAATCCAAGATAAACTCCTTTCGTAAAATCTTAGCCAGATTCGACCCAAATCCGACCAAAAAGTTGATCCGACACATTTGCAGGTTTCCTTGACAATAATTTGCATGGTTTTCATCGTTACCGCGCATAACATGTGCTAACCATACGTTTTGCTTCATGAACCATAAGTTATGGTAATACGTTTCACGAAAAGTTTCAAATACATCTAAAATACTGCCGAAGAGTGTTTTCCACGCTTTCAGTGGCGGAGCCAAGGGGAGAGTGTGGTCTGGACTCCCAACTCTCCCAAAAGATTGCACTTAGATTAACCCAAAATGCAATAAAATATGTTTCTCAAGAGGGGTAAGGCAGATCAGTGGCTTGTCGTGTTATCAAATGATCTGCACTGAAAGATCTCAACAAAATCTACTGTAAATTATAGCTAAAACGGCGAAGGCTATGTTTTCCGATAGTTTAAAGAGTGTGGTAAAAATTCCCTTTGGTTACACCCTGGACTTGCTTTGCTACAAGTCTCTCTCGCGGAAAAAACGAGAGGAGAAAAAACAGCGAGAGCTCGCTTTTTTCCTCCTCTCGTTTTTTCGCGAGAAAGACTTGTTGCAAGTCCCGTTACACCCAGCCCAGTTACACCAAGTTACACCAAGTTACACCCAGTTACACCCAGTTACACCCAGTTACACCCAGTTACACCCACAAGTCATTTTCAGTTTCAACTGTTTTCTGATATTTCAAACTGCAAGGGCTTGAAGCGAAAAGAGCTGAAATCAAGCAAATTAATAGGTAGCTTCTTCAAATCAAAATTATAAACAGTTTAAAGTTCCTTGCATTAATATTTCAAACTCCGTGGTCGAAAATGCACCGTTTTTTAGAATTTACAAGGATTTATCTATCTTAAAATCAAACTTCTAGAATTTGCTTCTTCCAATGTGCGTAGATTTAGGATTACATTTCCGCGTGTCAACAAGCAGTGAAATTAGTTGGCTGTTTCTTGGAATTCGAGTTATTTTCTAACAGCGTTGCTCTTTCATAGAAAAACGAAAAGTATATGCTAAAGTTAAAAACCGAAGCCAGTGGAAAACGTAAGGAGCAAAGCAAAATAAAAATGCCAACCGAACTTACTTATAACAGGAGATGTGTTACTCCTAGATAAATTCGGTCTCCCCCTCGTGCCGTTGGGCGTTGATAGGTCCAAAGCTTTGCCATGAAGTACCTCTGTCATCATGCTGAAATGTGTGCCAATACAATCTGCAAGAACCTGCTGCAGGGAACGTGGTTTCAAGAGCGTTTTACAGGCGGTCTTTGTTGTCCGTTCTGTGATTCCGTCTGCCTTTTTGACTGTAAGCTGTTGTATAATCCACCAAATTTAAGTCTACTGCTTGTTGTCGGGATAAGTTCACTGAGCTGTAAAACTGGATTTCAGCTCGTTAATAAAACCTATAGAAAAGAGAAGAAAATAACGTATCTTTAAAATATGGAATGAGGAATACTGGAATGGAACAAAATAACAGAATCCAATAAAATACTTGAAATTTTTTCCGAGATTGCTATGATTAAACATTAGCATGTGGGTTTCAGCAGTTCCTTAAAATTTTCAGATGTCGAGTTTTTTACTAGTTCCATAACAATCTTCATGCTCTCGAGTAAAATGATAGAAGGAATAAATGACGAAAAAGAAAGATTATGCGAAAAATTTCCCAGTGTGAACTAAATAAATTCTAAAACCATTTTTCCCAGTATTGGAGTTTCTGAATTTTTAGCGATCCGAGAGTCGAGTTTGTTGTTGTTGTTGCTGTTCATTTATTTTAATTCGATATTTACATAGCTAAACAATATATATACAATATATACAAAGTTAACTAATCTAAATCGAATAAGAAGAATCGAATAAGAGTTTCATATGAAGATCTTTTTCGTTAAAAAAATACGCGTATCTTCTGAGCAATGCAATGCAAGAAAGCTAGGGAAATGATGTGAAAATTTCCTTTCTTAGATGTTCCCTTGAGGAGAGGAAGGCGTTTCCTAAATAATTTTGTCCCAGCACTGGAAGTTTTTTACTGTCTTGGTGGTCTGACGGTACTTTATAAAGAGTTTCTGGTGAAAAATGCGTGTAATCCTAGCAATTCGACGGAAATCCTAACTGCTTTCAATCCGACTCCACTACTCGATTCCAGTATTCCATTACGTGCTAGGATGCCATTCCGGTATTCCCTATTCCATGTTTTAAAGATAGCCTATCGAAGGAGTCTTTCATGAATCAAATGGAGGACACAAGTTCAAGGAAGAATCGTGCCGGTCTCCATTCTCCAGCGCTGGCAATCCGCTTACGAATTCAAAGATGTTTTGAACGTCGAGTAAAAGATACGTTTCTTACTTTACAACTGAGTGAAGCAATGTAAGGCTTTCTTTCAAATACTGACGTGCCTTGTTCACGTGTTGCCTTTGACTTTTACCTTAGAACTGTGACCCCGTGCTGAGATAAGCAAGTTAAAAATGGGGCATGCCATCGAGGAAGGAAATAGACCAGAACAACAACAACAACAACATTTCTACATTTTTGAACTGATCGATGGGTCTATCAATAGCGATAACTACGACTATGTAATCAGTCCACGTTCCGCAATCGAATACGAGGATATTATTCGCATTGCATCTCGGGATCGCATGGGGGATTCGAACTCGAATTCTCTAGTTTATTCGAACTCGAATTCTCTAGTTTCTGAGTTCTCAGAAAAACTTTTCGTAAAGTAACGGTGTAGGCTCATAGAGATGTGTAGGCTTTGACCAAAGCAGGCAGGGGTCCAGAAAATAAAACATGTCGAGCTTGTTTTGAAAAATAGAGCAGATCCTAGAAAGACTGAACATCTGTTTCAAATTTAGTTTTTTGCTGATATATTAACCTGACGTGGGTATTAACAATATTCGCTGCATTTGTCTATTTACCGACAAAGTGCTTAGTCCCACACTAATCCCAGCCAGTACCATGTTCCATGTACCAAAGATGCAGCGCGAAAAGTAAACTTCTGATCAAAGTGGCATCTACCATCTGGATGGAAATCCTTTGCACTCCGTTGCAAGAAGGAAAAGTGCATCAAAAGTAACTGTCAACCTGGTTTTAGGCCTTATCAAATGTGCAACACAGTGAGAATCCGCAAGTCTATCCTCGATATTTCATCGCTTGTTGAAGGATTTGATGAAACAAAGCTGAACAGTTGCAAAGAGAAACTATAGAAATAACATTGTAAGGTAATACGTGACAAGACATACCTGTCATCAGCATCACATTGATACAGTTCATCCAACACAGTTTGTTGTCTAAAGTGAGCTCCTTTCTTGCTGCCTTTTTGGCACAGTTTAAGCGGATTTACCGGTGTGTATCATACCTCAAATTCGTCTGGCAAAGATTTAATTCCTGGAACGTCCTTTCTTGCTCTCTTCTTGGCAAAGTTCGAGCGTGATTTAAAGGCGTATTATGCCTCAAAATTCGTCCGGCAACGATTTAATTCCAGGCCTGTTAGAACTGTTTACTTTCTTAAGATGGGCAACACAGTGAGAATCCGCAAGTCTATCCTCAATATTTCATCGCTTGCTGAAGGATTTGACGAAACAATGCTGAACAGTTGCAGAGAGAAACTTTGGAAATAACATCGTATTCCATTCAATGTATCACATTTCCTCAAGAAAATTGTTGTTTTTCTTGCTCTGTGTTGTTCTAATTTCTGTAAGCCAATTTGTGTACACACTGCGCTTTGTGCTGGCAGCTTGTTCTTGTATCATCAGGAAAATTGCGTGGTTCCCACCTGAGCCATAAATAAGGTTCAGCACTCACTACAAAGCATGACATTTACTGTCAAACATTTCTGGGGATTGTTACAAATTTGTTCATGTTCGAAAGAACAATACGAAATTAAATGTCATACTGTACGACGTTCCGATGATAACGATTTGGGAATTCACCATTTCAATAATTCCCCCACGTTACAATTATATCCATCAATGCAATGATGCAATGCCTGTTTTCGTTAATTAGGCCTTGGAAAAAATTGTTGTCTCGTAAAAAACATAGCGCCTGTCTCCATGGGAGTTTCGCAATATGTTTGCGAATGCATGAAGAGTTTCAGCCCAGGTTGAAAGGCTGTCTAGCGCCAAAATTAGACAAACACGCATGCGCCACCGATACGCGTATTTTTTATAAGAAACTAAGAATTTGGGCCAGTACTGGAAGTTTCTTAAAATTATCAGATTTTGAGTACTCAGAGTTCCTTATGAGTTTCTTACAGGTTCCATAGTAATCTTCATGTTCACTACCTGTGCTCTCGTAAACATTTCAAAACAAGGTTTACCTCAAGTACCTTACAAGTAATATGATACAGGAAACAAGTAAAAGTAAAGTAAAAATACTTCAAGGATTTCCCTTATCAAAATAAATGGCTTCTGAACTTATATTTTCCCAGTACTGGAGTTTCTTAATTTTTTGGCGATCTGAGAGTTGAGTTTCTTATGGGCATTTTCTTATAAAAAAATACGTGCATTTCAGAAGAGCATAGTCAATTGTCATCACATGGGTGCACGTCTTGAAAAACAACAGAGATCATCGAGACCCCTACTAAGGGTCTGGTTATCAGGCTAAGCTGGTACAAACAAGAGGAGCTAAAATTTCAGCCCAGAATGAAACTCTTTCCATGTAATGGCAAACTGATACCTACAGAGCTACAGACCCCTTTTAAGCATCTGACCACAGACTGTAGCCGCTGTGAAGGCGTTGTGGTTGTTTTTAGTGTTGCTGTTGTTGTTGTTAGTTTAGGTGTTACTGTTGTCGTTGTTAGTTTAGAGACTTTGGCTCGAGGGGCGTGTCAATGAAGTCAAGAAGCCGCCGTGATTGAGACATTGGAGCATGTTCAGGCCAAACTGGTATGAATTGTATTGTGTATTCGTTTCGATTTGTGCGTGATATGTAATTTAGGCCAGATATGTAATTTATTTGTTTTTGTTTTCTCGTAGATTGTTATCTTGTCTTATCTTGTACAATGTTGAATTTGATGATATATGAATAACAAAATGGCCGATATCGTTTTTGCTCGTCTCGCTGAATGAGGATTCACACAGCGTTACAATAACAATCAGTAGTGTCAAGTCTCAAAGTGGTGGTCACAGTGATGATGTTCAGGGAAGTACCCTTTGCACTTTGCACATTCTTTTATGAAATGAAGTTGGAGTTGAAGTTGAACTTTGTTTGCTGAAATTTTGTTACCAGCGTGCTTTTAAGTTTTGTGTCTGCGGGCATGGGCCTTAAACTGCAGATGAGCAGCACAGTAACACATAATTTGTGAATTGCATTGACATAAAAATGGAGTGTTGTGAATTATTTTGAATTGTGTCCTTTCTACAGTATCATTGATTAATTTCTTGAAAGGCTTTGCTATCTTCAGTAGCTTTGAATTTTATGTGAAGTTACCTTTAATATGAGATGTGAACCAAGAAAATTAATTTGTTGCTGCCTGCTTTGCATATATTTTTTAGCTGCTGCATGTGTTTATGTAGCATATTTTGCATTGTATTTTGCAGCGCGTATTTTGCAGCTAGTTTTGCAGCAACTGTTTTTGCCCTTTTTGTGCTTTTTGCGCGTTTTTGTCTGTTTTGACTGCTGATTAAAGTGGTCCAGCATGGAAGATGATTTTGAAAGACAAGAGAGATTTAGTAACAGGTCAGAACCTATGTTCAACCCACAAAGACTGCCTGAAAGGTTTTTAGCTATGCAAACAAGGCTAAGACACCCTACAGAAAAGGGGTTACAGTATCAAATTGAGTTGAAACAAAAGTCATTAGCATCTAAGAAGACTCAGGCAACCAAACACATGAGACAAGTCTTATTAAACATTGGAAGGACTAATGATGTTAATTTTTGGAAGCAAGAATACAGTAAGGCTCAAGTTCAATGGGCTGAATTTGGAGACCTATATTTGGAATTGAAAGAGCTTATAACTGATGATGTACAAGTTAACCAAATAGAAAGGATTCAAAACCACTTTCAAAATGAATGGAACAATTTCAAAGATGCTGTAACATCAGAAATAGAGATGACTAAATTTGTTATGATGGAAAATGGTTCAAAATCATCAAGAAGTTCAAGGCGGTCAAAGCAGTCAAAGCGGTCAGCATCCAAAATCTGTAGTACTGGCTCATCAAACTCTGAGATGGAAAAGAGGAGCTTACTGAAGCAAGGTGAATGTATTAAAGCAGAAATTAAGCTCGCGGAGGAGGAAAAAAGATTGAAAATGTCAAAACTTGAACAAGAAGAAGAACTTTCAATTTTGAAATTGAAGAAGCAATTAGCACAAAATGAAACAAAATTAGCTGTATGTACAAAGGAAGGAGAGTATTGTCTTACAGAAAATGGTTTAAATTCTCTTCCAGCTGAAGACAAAGAGAAAGATGTAAATGATTATGTTAGAATCCATGAATTGAATCCATCAGCCAAGCCCTGGATTCAAAGTGAGGGAAATCAGCCCTTTGAAAGGCAAGATTATGGTATTGGTGGAAGTTTGGATAAAATTGCCTCAACTTTAAAAGTGTGTATGAGTAACATTGCAAAGACCAATAGTGAATTGGTAAAAGCAAGTTTGAAACAAGCAAGAGCTACAGATCAATTAGCTCTATCTAGTCAGATGCCAAAAATAACAGTTCCTGTGTTCACTGGTGATCCATTGGAGTATCCAATCTGGAATAACACATTTCATGCTTTGGTAGATTCAAAGCAAATGGATGTGCAGTCAAAAATGAATCTTCTGAGTCAGTATGTCTCTGGTAAACCAAAGCAAGTTGTTGACTATTACATCCTAATTGGCACAAATGAAGCATACCATAAAGCAAGGCAATTGTTGCATGAGAGGTATGGCAATCAGAATGTTGTAAGTACAGCATTCATCAGTAAGTTAGACAGTTGGCCAAAGATTAATCCAAGAGATCCCTATTCCATCAGAATGTTTTCTGATTTTCTGCTGAAAGTGGTAGCTGCAAAGAAAACAATACAAAGTTTAGATGTGCTTGACTTTGCAAAAGAAAATGTGAAGTTATTAGAAAAACTACCATACAGTTTACAGAACAAGTGGAGAGATCAGGTTTCTTACTGGAAATCCAGGGAAGGACCAGATAGGTATCCTCCATTTACAAGATTTGCAGTTTTTGTGAAGGATGCTGCTGACAATGCCTGTATTCCAGAGCTAGAAAGTATGTACAAAACCAAGCTGAATTTGGACACTGAGAGTACCAAACCTGGTAGGAAATTTGCTGCCAATACATTCACAACATCAGTTTCAGATAAGGAAGACCCTGTAGGAAATGCTACAGACATCAAGATAGAGAGTTCTAAAGGAAACAGTGAAAGTAAAAGAAATTGTTTGTTTTGCAAAGAAAATCACACTTTGGACATATGCAAAAAGTTTACAGAAAAACCACTTAAGGAGAAAAAGTCATTCTTCTTTACAAATTATTTGTGTTATGGGTGTGGTATAGGCTCCAATCATAAAGTTAAAGACTGCAGATACAAGAAATCTTGCAAAGTGTGCTCTGGACGTCATCTGTCATGTTTTCATAAGGAACCCACAAGTCAACAAGAAAGAGTTACAGCAAACTGTATAAATGTTTGTGGAACAACAGATGAGAGTACAGAATATTCCATGATAGTTCCAGTTTGGGTCAGGCCTAAGAACCAACCAGATAAAGAAATACTTCAATATGCTGTTTTAGATGACCAATCAAATGTTGGATTCATTTCAGAAGCACTTTGTGACAAATTGCAAGTTAAAGGCCCTCAAACACAGCTTTTACTTTCAACAGTTCAAGAACAAAACGTTTTGATTGAAAGTAACCGTGTTTCTGGAATAGAGGTCTTAGACTACCAGAGGGAAAAATGCATAGAGTTGCCTACCATGTTCACAAGGGAAACAGTACCTGGTAGTCACCATCAAATTCCCAAAGCAGCTGTTGTTAGTAAATGGAGTCATCTTCAAAGTGTTGCAAACAAATTAATGCCTTGTGAACATAATATAGAAATTTCTTTACTTATTGGAAATAATTGTCCAAGAGCAATTCGCCCAAGAGAAATTGTTGTTGGTGGAGAAGATGATCCATATGGACAGAAATCCTTATTAGGATGGGGGGTAATTGGTAGGATATGCAAATCACAAAGTGATAACAGTACGCAACAAAGTTACTGCAACAAAATATTGGTTGATGAGAGAAGTAGCAAATTTATATTTCCTACCACAGTAAAAGAGATCTTATTCCCTGAGAAAGTCCTTGCAATTTTGGAGTCAGATTTCAATGAAAGGGGAAGCAAAGGAAAGTCCCTTTCAGTACAAGATGAAAGGTTTTTGAAGATATTGGAGGAAGATATAAAGAGAACTACAAATGGGCATTATGAAATGCCACTTCCATTAAAGTCTGATGAAATATACTTTCCCAACAATAGACCACTTGCTGAAAAAAGATTGTGGCAGCTGAGCAGAAGATTTAGAAGCAACAAAAGATTTCATGATGATTACCAAGAGTTTATGGCAAATGTTCTTGAGGACTGTGCAGAAAAGGTCCCAGAAGATGAACTGGGTCTCCAAGGAAATCTGATCAACTATGTCCCACACACAGGAGTTTATCATCCAAAGAAAAAGAAGATAAGAGTTGTTTTTGATTGCTCTGCGCAGTATCGAGGAATTTCACTCAACCAGCACCTTCTGCAAGGTCCAGATTTGATCAATGACCTCATAGGGATCCTGTTGAGATTCAGAGAAGAGTCAGTTGCATTCATTGCGGATATCAAAGGCATGTTCCATCAATTTTATGTTGCAGAACAACACAGAAATCTACTTCGTTTTCTTTGGTGGAAAGAAGGGGACCCCAAGAAAGAATTGGTTGAGTACAGAATGAAAGTCCATCTTTTTGGAGCTGCGAGTTCACCAGGATGTGCAAATTTTGGTTTAAAGCGTGCAGCTGATGATGGAGAGCAAGAATTTGGCAAGGAAGCTGCGAATTTTGTTCGCAGAGATTTTTATGTTGATGATGGTCTTAAGTCGGTAGAAACATCTGAAGAGGCAATATCATTGATAAAGAACAGCCAAGCAATCTGTGCAAAAGCTGGACTTAAACTGCACAAGATCATGAGTAATAAAAGAGATGTTCTTGAAGAAGTTGCCAAAGAAGACCGTGCTGAAGTAGCAAGAAATATTGATCTCAAAATAGATCCTTTGCCAACAGAAAGAGTCCTTGGTGTGTCGTGGTGCGTTGAAAATGACAGTTTCAACTTCAAAATTGAATTTAATGACCGTCCGTGCACCAGAAGAGGAATATTATCCACAGTTAGTTCTATCTATGACCCCTTAGGTTTTGCTGCACCCGTAGTATTGAAAGGAAAGCAAATTCTACAGCAACTGTGCAGAGAGAAGTTTGATTGGGATAGTCCAATTTCAGAAGAATTGCGTGTCATCTGGGAAAAGTGGCGACAAGAAATAATGGATCTAGAAAAGGTGGAGATCAAGCGCTGCTACAAGCCTGAGAATTTCGGAGAAAGTAAGCATGCAGAGTTGCATCATTTCTCTGATGCCAGTCAATATGGTTATGGCCAGAGTTCATACTTGAGATTAGTTAATGAAAGTGGACAAGTTTGTTGTTCCTTTGTAATTGGCAAGGCAAGAGTTGTACCTTTAAAGAAATTTACAATTCCAAGGCTTGAGTTAACAGCAGCCACAATATCTGCCAAGATGAGCGAATTCGTGCGATCAGAGATTTCGTTGCAGAATATCAATGAGTTTTTTTGGACGGATAGCAAAGTTGTCTTAGGGTACATAAAGAATGAATCGAGGAGATTTCACACATATGTGGCAAACAGAGTGCAGCAAATTCGCAATGTTACAGATCCAGACTCGTGGTTCTACATTGAATCAAATGAAAATCCCGCCGACATTGCATCCAGAGGGATAACTGCAAAAGAACTATCACAGTCGAGCTGGTTGAATTGTCCAGAATTCCTGAAGAAAGATGGTTTATTTACCGTGGACAAAAATGTAACCTATAACATAGTCGAAGATGACCTCGAGGTGAAAAAAGGAACCACTTTGAAATCAACTGTCATCAAACCATCCATTTTCCTTGAATCCAGCCGTCTGGAACACATGTCTGATTGGAAATCGGCACGTAGAGCTATCGCGTTATGCATGGAGTTGAAAGAAAAACTAAAGCGTAAGAGTCAGAGGAGCTCAAACAAGGAACAGGACAAAGAAAACCAATCGTTACAGATGCATATCTCTCTGGAAAAGCTTCAAGCAGCTGAGAAAGTAATTTTAAAAGGAGTTCAATATGAAGCCTTTAACAAAGAGCATGAAGTGCTAAGTAGCCTTAGCAAGCCAGGAAAAGAGTTGAATAGAGATCAAGCCGGAAAAAGGAAAAACGAATTAAAGAAAACAAGTTCACTATATCGTCTTGACCCCTTTTTAGATGAAGATGGCATCTTACGTGTAGGTGGCAGAATCAAGAGAGCAAATGTACCATTTGAGTTAAAGAATCCAGTTATTCTTCCAAGAAAGGGACATGTTACAGAATTGATAATAAGATGTTATCACAATAAAGTCAATCACATGGGCAGAGGAATAACGCATAATGAAATTAGACAGAGAGGCTATTGGATAGTTGGTGGTAGTTCTGCAGTTTCACATGTCATTAGCAAGTGCGTTGAATGTAGAAGAAAAAGAGGTCGCTTGCTGAATCAGAAGATGGAAGATTTGCCTAAAGACCGTTTAGAAGAAGTTCCTCCATTTACGTATTGTGGAGTCGATTTCTTTGGGCCGTTTTTAATCAAGGAGAAAAGAAGTACTGTGAAACGGTATGGTGTTATCTTTACATGTCTTGGTTCAAGAGGTGTGCATCTGGAAACAGCAAATTCACTTACTACATCTTCCTTCATAAATGCATTGAGTCGATTTCTCAACCGTCGTGGTACAGTTAGGAATATCCGTTCAGATCAAGGTACAAACTTTGTTGGTGCGAGTAATGAATTAAAGAATGCATTGAATGAGATGGATGAAGAGAGAATAAGTGCATATTTGCATGAGAATGGCTGTGAGTGGATACCTTTTCAGTTCAACGTCCCGCATGCTAGTCACATGGGAGGAGTATGGGAACGCCAAATACGGACAGTGCGAGAAGCCATTCAGTCAACTTTGATGAAAGCAGGAGATCAGATAGATGACGAGGCATTCAGAACATTCATGACAGAAGCTGAGAATATCGTTAATTCTCGGCCATTATCCGTTAGTAATCTTTGTTCTCCAGATGCTCCTGAACCATTGACGCCCAATCATCTACTCACCATGAAATCAAAGATCGTGCTACCTCCACCGGGAAACTTTCAACGAGAAGATTTATACTGTCGCAAACAGTGGAGGAGAGTTCAATACTTGTCAAATGAGTTCTGGGCAAGATGGAGACGAGAGTTCTTGCAAAATCTCCAAACACGACAGAAGTGGACCCATCCACAAAGAAATTTAAAGATCGACGACATAGTAATTTCTAAAGAAGATAGTGGATTTCGAAATCAATGGCCGCTAGCTAGAGTCATGGAGGTATACCCGAGTGAAGATGGACAAATCAGAAAATGTAAAATCCTGATGGGTGATAAATCATTAGATAATCAAGGAAAGCGGCAATCGAAGCCAGTTTATCTGCAAAGGCCAGTTCACAAGTTGGTGCTTCTGTTAGCAGTCGAGGACCAAGAAGAACTTAGAATAAAAGAATAAATGGGGATTCCCCGTCGAGGAGCCAAAAAGACACTCGTTTTTAAATAACTATAATGAATATAGTTAGAGGAGCCATGTAGCCGCTGTGAAGGCGTTGTGGTTGTTTTTAGTGTTGCTGTTGTTGTTGTTAGTTTAGGTGTTACTGTTGTCGTTGTTAGTTTAGAGACTTTGGCTCGAGGGGCGTGTCAATGAAGTCAAGAAGCCGCCGTGATTGAGACATTGGAGCATGTTCAGGCCAAACTGGTATGAATTGTATTGTGTATTCGTTTCGATTTGTGCGTGATATGTAATTTAGGCCAGATATGTAATTTATTTGTTTTTGTTTTCTCGTAGATTGTTATCTTGTCTTATCTTGTACAATGTTGAATTTGATGATATATGAATAACAAAATGGCCGATATCGTTTTTGCTCGTCTCGCTGAATGAGGATTCACACAGCGTTACAACTAATATCCTTTTTGCTTTGACTAAATACTAAAACCCACCCTTGTATTCGTAATGTAAGAGGACGGTAACAACAACAACAACAACAACAACAGCAATTATGTTACATGAAGTAATGCTTGAGAAAAACGTGAGTTGAATTGAATGTTGTTGAGTTTGAAGATGATTTAAAATGGTTACTTGGCAAGAAAGGTGTAAATTATTCATGTCCCTGCTAATAGAACCGGTCTGAGAGAGGGGAACAACCAAATGCGCTCATGTCTGCTCTTACAAAACAGTTTCTGACATACACAACCAGCGAGGTAGCTACATGGGCTTCAGAGCAACTTTTGCGGCTTGAGCTTTGTTTTTGTGACTTGACCAAAAATCCCTTTGCCTGCGATCGCCCAATCTGTCAATCTAAAGTATCGGATCCTGGCGTTAAAAACAGGATACAAGCTAAAAACATCAAATTCTCAAACTTTCCACTCTTTGAGGGTCTACATATTTTATTCAATTTCCTCAGTTAGAAGTCATTACTAAGTCTCAATTAAACTTAATACTCAATGTCAAATGTTCACAGAAAACAACAAAATATCAACGAGCACCTACCTAGTACCGGGTGTCCCAAAAAGTACCCCTATTTACAAAATCAACAAAACTCGACTATCAAAACTAATGCTAGAATGTTCTTTCTGATTTGTTTTGTCAATGATCGAAATACATTTGAAGATGACAACATGTTTGTTTTCAATACTTATACCAGGTGCACCAAAATAAACTATGCACGTTTGGCAGGCCACAATAAATCGTACACTGGACCGATTTTGAAGATTCATGACTTAATCTTGGCAAAAAGCCTGAATTAGATTCTTGGATTTTTTGCAAATATTTTCTGCTTTAAGTTTTTAGAGCTAGACGCGAGTTTCTTAAAAGTTTCGTTTTCAAAAACACTGAAAACGATCAAAAAACGCCGATCAAATTTTCTAAAGAATTGACATGAATGGACAAAGAGACAACTTCTTCATGGTGATTTGGGATTTAGAAATTGATTGATTGTATCGATTAATTAATCGATTTCTAAATCCCAAATCATCACGAACATTTTTCTTTGCCCATTCATGTCAATTCTTTAGAAAATTTGATCGGCATTTTTGATCGTTTTCGGTGTTTTTGAAAACGAAACTTTTAAGAAACTCACGTCTAGCTCTAAAAACTTAAAGCAGAAAAATTTGCAAAAATCCTAGAATCTAATTCAGGCTTTTTGCTAAATCTTAAGTCATGAATCTTCAACATCGGTCGAGTGTACGATTTATTGTGGCCTGTCAAACGTGCATAGTTTATTTTGGCGCACCCGGTGTCAAAAAAATTACACGTTGAAAAACCATTTTGAGTTATAGTTTTAAGCAACACAGTCAATCTTGCCTAACAGCCAAATTCTAAAGATATTTCATCATCCTTGAAGTCTCCTATGATATTGAACGTTTCTTTCTGCCATTTATGACCAATGTAAAAGCTTAACATACAAAAAGAACTTAATTTGGTAATCATCAATGCCTTTTTGCCGCGCTTTTTGCTGTATACTTGAAAACCAGGCCGCCCTAAAGAGAGCTAAACATGCTAATTATTAGGCCAACCACAACGAGAAAACCGTTTTATCTTTGACAAGAAAGAAGCTGGAAAATTAACTGGAAAAAAAAGAAACTTGAAAATCGGTCACTGTATTCAAATTTTTGAAACTGCTGAAAACATTTCGTTGACAACCGTTGGTTTTTGGGTCACCCGGTAGAAGATTTAATTATGTGCGGAAAATGTTCAGAAATGGTGTTCATATCACTTGAATTCTAACTAATTACATATCCATTGACCACGATCTATATATTTATATATATACCGGGTGAGCCAGAAAAGTTCCTACTTTCGAAAATTCGTAGCACCACAAGTACTTCATGGATTTGAATGATTCAAATTCTAGTTAAAAGCCAAAAGATAAAAGCATTTTTGTGATTTTTCTCGTCTTCTTACGAGCACTGCAAATATAAGTAAATTCAACTTTACAAAAATTTCATGGTTGCAAAATGACTGAAAAAGGGCTTAAAACACTTGATCAAATCGTTAGGACTCCCCTCACACAGAACAATACGCACGGGCGTTTCACCTCTCTCAAGAGTTATAAGACATAGATTCTCAAACAAATACTGAAGATTTTCAATCCTATTGCAATAAATGTGCAGACGATATCTCTCACCCATGAGAAATTGTATTTTCTCTGTTGTTCTGAGCGAGGAGTCCTTTATGATTTGATCAAGTATTTTAGGCCTTTTTCAGTCATTTTGCAACCACCAAGTTTTTCTAAATTTGAATTTACCAATTTTTCCAGTGCTTGTTACAAGGCGCGAAAAATCACAAAAATACTTTGATCTATTGGCTGTCCAGCAAATGTTGATTCATTCCAATTCATCCAGTACTCTTGATGTTATGAATTTTCAAAAGTGGGAACTTTTTTCTGGTTCACCCAGTATGACTTCAGGGCATGCTAGATGAGCAAAAAAATGTATCCTCTCTTTGAAAATCATGCTGCTGTAAAATCTAAAAATCAATTCGAAAAATATCAACTCTGTTGCCTGACTAATGCTTTATTTGGAAATTTTTACAATCCATAATGCATGGTTTTTCTCTTAATATAGAAATTTCCCAAACAGCTATGCTATAAATAAGTCTGGATCGATTATGTAGAAATTTGTCAAATCTTCGAATGTGCACAAAACTCAATCGAACCTTCCATATGAAATTGTATAAAAATATCGCTCGACCCATTGCTAACTTTTTTCAAATGAAATACATTATCAAAAACTATGAGAAAATTAAAAAAATACTGACTTACGATTTCATGAATTTTTTTAGTACCGGGTGCGCCAAAATAAACTATGCATGTTTGACAGGCCACAATAAATCGTACACTGGACCGATTTTGAAGATTTATGATTTAATCTTTAGCGGAAAGCCTGAATTAGATACTGGGATTTTTGCAATTTTTTTCATTTTCAGTTTTTAGAGTTAGAAGCGAGTTTCTTAAAATTTTAGTTTTCGAAAACACTGAAAATGATAAAAAACATCGATCAAGTTTTCTAAAGAATCGACTTGAATGGACAACGAAAGAACTTTGTTCGTGGTGATTTGGGATTTAGAAATCGACTATTTGTAATCTTCTGTACGAGAGTTTGTACTAAATCCCCAAATCACGCCGAAAACGTTTTCTCTTTGTTCATTCACGTTGAATCTTTTAAAATTTGATCGATGTTTTTTGATCGTTTTCAGTGTCTTTGAAAACGAAAATTTTAAGAAACTCGCTTCTAGCTCTAAAAACTGAATAGCTTCCTAGAATCTAATTCAGGCTTTCCGCTAAAGATTAA
Organism: Aurelia coerulea; assembly: GCA_039566865.1. Classification (NCBI taxonomy): domain Eukaryota; kingdom Metazoa; phylum Cnidaria; class Scyphozoa; order Semaeostomeae; family Ulmaridae; genus Aurelia; species Aurelia coerulea. Next base: position 24,509,046 of record CM076948.1, on the reverse strand, counting down.
GTCATAAATCTTCAAAATCGGTCCAGTGTACGACTTATCGTGGCATACCAAACGTGCATAGTTTATTTTGGCACACCCGGTATATCTTAAAATACTATTTTTTATACAGTGGCCGGACACATATTTTGTCTCACCTGGCATTACTACAAATGTGACAATCTCTAGTGGAGAAAATCACTGAAATTCTACCTATCAAAACCGTATTGCTATCTTTGCAGTTATTTCAGTTTTATCCTAATTAGTTAAATCATTCTATCATCTTTGAAGACTGTTTTCGTTCTTTTTAGTGACTGGCTTGTGGCAAAGGGGCAACAGGATAATCATAATTCATACCTTGCTTTGAAGATAAGTCTGCAAGGATCCGAGCTGCCCCCATTTCGGTTAATTCATCTTTTGAGGACGGGGTGTGAATGCTGGGGACTTTTTCTTGCAATTCATTATCGGTGTGGAAATAGGAATCCATCAGTGTTGTGAAACCATTCTCAATTATGTTCAGCCTGAAAAATAAAACATTAGAGATAAAAAAATGGGATCAATGTACCAGATGTGCTAAAGGCCTGCTGCTCCATAGGGCTCAAGTCTTTAAAAAGGTCGGTGTAAAATTCTATTGCAGTTTTCTTTGAAATAAATGGCTTGGAAGGAACTTAGAGTTTTTTGCTGTAAATTTACCGTGGCAATTTATTGAAATCTTCCTTAGTTTCAAGATGGCAGCATTTATTAAATTATGACGTCATCAAATGTCTAAATCCTAAACTAGAAAAGCTACAGATTTCTGCTTGACAACATGTTGTAGGCCTTCATAAACTATGGTTCCGTTTTAGGTTATATAATGTTTCCTCTCTTAGTTTAGGATTTACGATGATTTAAATTTTTTCAAAATTGTCTATGAATTTTTTCAAAAACAGTTAAATTGCTGCCATTTTGAAAAAAATCAAGATATCAAAAAATTTCCATGGCAGATTTACAGCAAAGTAACAGAAGCTCCTTTCAAGCCATCCAATTCAAAGAAAAATGCCATATAATTTTACACCAACCTTTTTAAAGATTTAAAAGATTTGAGCCCTATGCTCAACTGCTCCCACAAGTTCTTTTGCGGGCTTAGTTTTTTAAACCAGCACGAAAATAATTTAGCATAAATATTTCTTGGTATGCACAAAACCAGCTAAAAAATGGCCTGCTCACTATCATGCAGATTTAGACTTTGTGATGCCCAGCATATTTGGGAAGGCAGATATTCAAATCGAAAACTTTCGGACGATCAAACTTTCGGAAAATGTTTTTGTTCGAAAGTTTAATTGTCCGAAAGTTTTAAATTCTTTGAAAAATAGAAAAAACACAAATTTTTCCCATGCCACAGTTAAAAAAATGATATACTGTCAGCGCCTCATCGGTGATCCTGCTTCCAAAGAGAGTTTTTGCATTGCAGTTGTCTGTCAGTAACAATGTTCTTGAGTCGATGAAGGTACCTCTTGTTTTCGTTTGCAAGCTTGAAAACTGCTTTTCGATCATTCTGATGCATCTATATGTATCTACATAGTTAGTTTAACTTGCACATGATTAAATGACGTGAAAATTACAACTAGTTTTAACATATATGTTAGCTTTATGCAAAACTTTTTTGTCTGAAAGTTTCTTTGTCCGAAATTCTCGAAAAAGGGACCGAGCGCTTTTTGTCTGAAGTTGTTTTTCCGAAACTTTTTCGTCGAACGTTTTCGATTTTAATACAATAGCATTTCAACAGTTTCAATACTTGACCTAAGATAACAATTTTACCATTTAAATCGTTGAAAAGACCTTTTCGCTATTCTACAAAAGGGCCTGGATCGGTAGGGGATGCACGCAATGAAACAGTAGGGGATGCACGCAGGCTAACTTTCCCAGTCAACATTTTAGATGTGATGCAAAAAGCTGAACTTATATGTCGTTCAGAGAATATATGTCATTCAGAGAATGCGAATTCAGTTAGTACTGAATTCAGAGAATACGAATAGGACTTCAGCCTTTTGTATCACATCTAAAATGTTGACTGGAAAAATAGGCCGTTTCTTTCTCATGCCATCTAAGGCTTGAATTTGAGCAGGTTTATCGATCTTCTTTTCGACATGAAAACGCCGTGGTAAAACCACAACCAACATCTTAAAATACAATTTAGCCTTTAGGCTATCAAATAAAACAAAGTTTTTGAAAATCAGTTCATTGGCTATGGACATGTAAGCAATCAAACAATAATACATCATTTGGGACACCCGGTACACAAAACAAAATGGAAAATTTTATCTCACCGTTCAACGGGAACCCTAGCATCGTCACCATCGAACCGATCTGCAGCAACTCTTGAATCATAATTCGGATAATGGCCATGGGACTCATTTTGAAAATTGCTGCCTTTGTACCAAGTTTCAAACTCTGCAATAAATATAATACATATGAAAATATCTTTATTTTTGCATTTGATGAAAATAGCCGTGCAAAGACATTAGGCCATGGCACATGCTGCACCATATTTGGGTAACTGAAAGGAAATACTGAGGTCTGATTTACTAGAATTCGACCACAAGTGTTATATATGCTTAGATTCCCTTTGAAAGATCTATCGAGCCCCCATAGCTTTTTTTCTTTTGCCCAATAGTTTGCAGAGTCAACATACAATCTTTCGAGACAAACACACAAATTCGACATAGCTTTTATCCCAAACCGTATCAAAATTAATATGCAAACTTTCTGAATAAATGGAGAATCTGTAGTAGCCTATGGCATTTGATAAGTTGGGAGGGGGGCTTAATACAGAGGGAGCGTATTCAACATTTTGGCTTGGAGGGGGGCCTTTTAGAGAAGGGCTTAAAGGGGCTCCGTCGTCAAACAGTAAACAAATCCGTAAACTCACACATGTCGGGGATTATCCATTGTTCATCCATTGTTCTCTGCAATTTGCTTGGTGGCTTCAACCAAGCCACCAAAAAGTGACCGTTAAAAAATCCACTTATATCCGAGCAATCGTAGGAGATATGAACGTTTGGTTTGTTCCTTGGTGACGTAAAATGATTAATGCCCAAACAGCAACTTTCATTTTGAAAAAAATACGAAAATCCTGTGTGATGTCACCTTTCAAAAAACTGCAAAGATCATCAATTTGTTTACATTTTGACGACCGAGCCCCTTTAATAGAGAGAGGCTTAATAGAGCTTTTACGGTAGTTGTTTAACATCATTTGAGAAGGCCTTTTCCCTCTATATCTGAGGTTCATGGACAAATTATAAAGATGTGCTCAATCATATGGTAAAGCCCTATATTTTCTAAGGGAAAACGCCAATGTCCCGAGCTGGAAATTCAAAGACTTTCAAAAGCAAAACTTCTCTATTCACTATCTTCCAAATGATGTCTGTTTGGCAGAGGCTAGACAAAAACCTTTATGGCAAGAAAGTTATTGTCCATCCATCGGGTGAGAAAAATAGGGTTGAAACGTTTGGTGGGCCGATATTCAAAACTGAAGTTTTAATTCAGCAGTCAAAGGCTAACTTAAATGTGAAAATATTGTTTGGTAAAAACACTCACCTTTTAGACCCAACAAATAAAGAAAATGCGTGTAAAGGGTTCGTATGGGAATGAGAATTCCACTTTTGATTTTAGTCCACGATATATTTATTTGCCAATGAAATTTGAATGAGGGTTAAATGTAATTCAAGCCTGGTTAATACGGCTTAGGAAGGTTCACTGGGTATTCCTCGGCCGAGATTTTAGCTCCTTGCTACGAGGTCCATGTCTAGCCTAAAACGTGAACCTGAATTTGAGCGTGACTAACATTTCACCGACCTTCTCTAATCAAGCTGTTTTTTTCCAAGTAACCTGGAAAATTGCCATGTTGGTCTAATTAAGTCGGATAAGGCATTAGATATCTCACAAAGCAGGGGACATGAATGATTAGGCAGCTTATCAGACCATCTCATGACTAATTTTGGTGTCTGTGTCGGGTTGTTCGATGTTAAGGGCTGACAGCTAATATCCGTCACTAAAGAGCTCCTAGGATACCGCGAAGCTCCTTTCAGTCCCTCTCTCTACTAAGCCCCCTCTCTAAAAAGGTCCCAATTCATATCAACATTGGAACAATGAAGGCTGCGACAGCAGACTTTGCAGGCAGTACATTCCTCGACTCACCATAGGGCTCAAATCTTTCAAAACTTTAAAACGGTGGGTGTAAAATTCGATGGCATTTTGCTTTATGGCTTGAAAGGTACTTTGCTGTAAATCTGCCGTGAACATTTTTAGATATCGTGATCTTCTTCAAAATGGCGTCAATGCAATAATTTTTCAAAAAAATTCATGGACATTTTTTAAAAAGTTTAAATCATCATTAATCCTAAACCAATAGAGGCAAAATGATATAACCTCCAAGAAAACAATTGTTCATGAAGGTCTACAATATGGTGGCAAGCAGAAATCTGTAGGTTTTCTGGTTTAGGATTTAGAAATTTGATGACGTCATAGCGTCAAATTTAATAAAAGCCGCTAACTTATCAAGATACCAAAAACTTCCATGGCAGATTTACAACTTTTAAACAAACTGAAACAAACTTTCGATAGATTTTCTTTATTTTCACTTATTTCCTTTATCATCTAACTCGGAAGGTTATGGCTAAACATTGGAAAGGCTTCAAAACTTTGCTTTGAAAAGTTCACGAGGGCATTGGTAATGAACATGAAGACTGTTATGGAAACTTTAAGAAACTCATAGGAAACTGTCTGAGTACTCAATATCTGATAATTTCAAGAAGATTTCAGTGCTGGCACAAATTCTTAGCTGCCTATGAGAATACGTGTTTGCCTTCGAGAATAGAAAAAGCGAACCTACCATCATGCCTGTGCTGCACAGGTGGCAAATATGACCATCGTGAGAAAGCATAGCTTGGCGTTGGATAAACAGGAAGATTGCCATTCACAGCTGCAGCGTGAGAGACGCACCTAAAGAAAACAAAATGATGTAATAAGTAATCGTCAAAAAAATTCCCGCGATTCTTGTAATTTTGCACACAAAAAATGGAAAGGTACATAATAAGTAATTGTCAAAAAAGTTCACGCGATTCTTGTAATTTTGCATATAAAAAATGGAAAGGTACATAATAAGTAATTGTCAAAAAAGTTCACGCGATTCTTGTAATTTTGCACACAAAAAATGGAAAGGTACATAATAAGTAATTGTCAAAAAAGTTCACGCGATTCTTGTAATTTTGCACACACAAAATGGAAAGGTACATAATAAGTAATTGTCAAAAAAATTCCCGCGATTCTTGTAATTTTGCACACAAAAAATGGAAAGGTACATAATAAGTAATTGTCAAAAAAGTTCACGCGATTCTTGTAATTTTGCACACAAAAATGGAAAGGTACATAATAAGTAATTGTCAAAAAAGTTCCCGCGATTCTTGTAATTTTGCACACAAAAAATGGAAAGGTACATAATAAGTAATTGTCAAAAAAATTCCCGCGATTCTTGTAATTTTGCACACAAAAAATGGAAAGGTACATAATAAGTAATTGTCAAAAAAGTTCACGCGATTCTTGTAATTTTGCACACACAAAAATGGAAAGGTACATAATGAGTAATTGTCAAAAAAGTTCCCGCGATTCTTGTAATTTTGCACACAAAAAATGGAAAGGTACATAATAAGTAATTGTCAAAAAAATTCCCGCGATTCTTGTAATTTTGCACACAAAAAATGGAAAGGTACATAATAAGTAATTGTCAAAAAAGTTCACGCGATTCTTGTAATTTTGCACACAAAAATTGGAACAGTACCTATAACTCCACAAAACGTTTGCAAATGATGCCCATAATTTCGCGATCTGTTCGGAAAATATCCCTAAAAATGCCACGTCCCCGTTCCAGCAATATACTGAAAGTTACTCACCGAGGTAAGAATGTTTAGGGCTCTATCGGGTGTACCAGAAAAACAAGCCATTTGAAAAAAGGCCCCTGTGAGGTTGCCCAATATCCAAGAATTAAAATTAAAAACTCATGTTTTCAGACCATCTCATGAAAAATATGTATAGCCTTAAATAACGGACTCGTCGTATTAAACCCATGAGTCCGTTATTTAAGGCTATTTTCAAATTTTGTACCACGAATCACTTTTTTAAAAATATGTATCATGGAAACGGCGATATTAGTCAAAACCACTTAAATTCATAGATGAAACAAAGGGCCTACAAAAATACTTTAAAAGCTCAAAACAATTCGAGTTCCTAGTCAATCACAGTTTATTTGGTCGAAGAAGGACATTTAAAAGGGTCCATCTAAACCTTTTTCTACATTTTGACTAAAATCATATCTGGCAGCATCTGGATATTTTGGTTCATATGTTATATATCGCCGAAGAGACTAAGGCCCAGTTAAAACATCGTTTTTTGCTGTGTCGAATTTAAATGATGTTGCATTTAAATTGTCAACAAAGTGTCAAATTAAATTCGACATAAAAATAACGATATTTAAATCACCTGCCGTTTTGAATAGAAACAACGGCAGGAGTTCACATGCTCTGTTGCATCTAACGGCAGAAAAACGGCCTGATATTTAAACATCGTATTTCTGCCACGTTTAATTAATCAATTCTAGGCCATGATCCGCGGTTTCTACGTGTGGCCAGCCACTGCTCTCGTTAATTTTGAAAAATTGCCATTTTAACCATTTTGATTTCAATCCGACACGGCATAAAAACGATGTTTAAATCAGATTTTTAGACACGGCAGATTCTACCGTTTTTAACACAGTTCGATTCGATACGGCAAAAACGATGTTTAAACAAGGACTAAGAGCCAAAAATAATGGTTTTTTAGTATCATTAAAAATTCATCTGCTAGTGGACAAAATTTGCAATGACCATCAGATGTGTCAAATCAGATTTCAGACGAGATTTGCGACAACGCAAAATCCTCAATGCAAAAAACTACGATTGTTGTTATTCACGGGCATTTCAACTTGCATCTAATTTGAGACGGACAATAGCTACTTGACAAACTTTCATAAAATCTGAGGATTGGGAACAAACCTTGCGCTGCTTGTATTGTACTCCTCAATAGTACTTTCTGGAACCAATTCTTGGCCATGAAAACATGCATGACCATTATGTAAGGAATGAACACAGCGATAACTATGACTCATGGGTATTTTTTCATACTCATTGCTTTCGAATGAATGCTCCATTCTTGCTGGTATATAGGGTATGAACAACGAGCTCTGTGAAGAAAAGAAACTTCTTCATAACTCGGTACTCGGTCTTTTTGTGCAGTGAAACATTAGTTACAAACTAAGACATGGCAACGATGCGCAACTTCCAAAGGTCCGCAGCACCTCCTTTGGCATCGAAACAATAGCCTTCTTTGGAAATAGAATGTGGCAGGTACTACCACATTAGATAAAAGACTTGAGCACCCTTCAAATCTTTAAAAAGCAATTAAAGTGCTGGAAAGGTGATATATGCAATTGCAGACTTTGCAAAATATATGTACCGCAGGTTGGGTTCCTAACAGGATAAACCTTTTTATGCTTTTATCCTCATGTAATTAGTGTTAATATCTATTTCGTAATTTCATAAATTGTACAGAGTAAAGTAGACTTAAATTAGCTGTAATTCAGAGCAATGATAAATTCTCGCCTACTGTAAAAATAAAGTAATGATGATGATGATGATGATGATGATGATAAACCAGGGTAATTTAGGACGAAGGGAATTTGGGACCTCTGTGTTTATTTGAAAGAGTCTAGTGATTGCAAGATGTATGAAAAGGGCCTGAAACAAAGTGAATTTCTAAAGAAATAATAAAGTTTATAGACCCCATTGCAATAAATTTGTAGAGCAAATAAATGAATTTAAAATGTGAAACATCCGATACCCGTGAAAAAATGTGTTTGTGTTGTACACCCATTTTTTTTATAAGGAACCAAGGTCCGGTGCAGGTAGGCAGTTTCTTAAATTTTTGAGCCATTTTGCTACCAAAAGTTTCTTATGTGTTTCTCATAATTTTAATGCCAGAAGTGTAGAGTTAATTTTGTTTTGTCTGAAGGGCTCCCAAATTACTTAGCAAAATTTCAAAACAAGTAAATGACATAATTTGCACTCAAAATAATGTCCAAACAGTTGCTATAACTGTACACTGTCAAAACATTTTTGAGTGCGATAGGAGAATTAAAATTGTAAATTACAAAAGTTTCTTATCTTTTTCAATTCAGGTAGGGTTGTTTCTTAACTTTCGAAAATTGAGCCTACCGTTTCTTATAAGCGGTTTCTTATAAAAAAAATGAGTGTATCTAAATGGACTTTCGAATTTTTTTCAGAACAACACTTTTGACGAGAGTGAAGATCTAATCAAAGCTTGGGATGAATCAAATTACATCGACGAAGAGAACCGGCTTCAAAAGTCACTCACACCACTGGCAAGATTCCGAGTTAGGAAAAGACATCCACCGCCTAAAAGTATCTGTCCAACCGGGATGAGGAAAATGGCGTCATTACCGAAAGGGGCGACAAGGATTCTAAAACAGTGGCTGATTGAACATTTTAGTGATCCCTATCCCTCGGGGGACGAGAAGAATGCGTTAGCAAAGTTATCTGGACTAACACCAAACCAGGTAGGTTTGCAAGCTTGAAAATCATGTGATCATTAGAGGCCCTGTGCTTCCCAAGATCCTTTGCGGTCTCGCCATGAATTCTCGCCGTGTACTGTGTGATAAGTTTCTTTACGATTTCATCAAGTGTTTTAGGCCTAAGTTATGGGAACTCACCGGATCTGAAGGCAAAGAAGCATTGCCACAAATACCATTAGCTTCATTATGTGAGATAAGATCATTATCATCATGATGCTCTCTCATCAAATAACTGTTGCTACCACCATGCTTAGCAGGAATCAAGTCACCTCCTTTGTGAATGCGTCTTCTAGCATTTGCAAACCAAGTTTTCACCTGAAGAATGATAAAACACATTGTAGTGAAAAAAAGGATCAAGAATGGATAATAGGAGGGAGTTTTCCCTAGTTCCACTCATTTTCTTCTATAAGAAAGCAAGTTTTAATTCTCAAAGATGAACAGGAAAAACATAAGAGCGTCTGATAAATGGATTAATTGAACAAATTGGCTTTAAAACAATGCAAAATGCGAAAAGGCTGTTATCCCCTGTAACTGCATAATTTATGTAATAAATTATAGCCTCCCTTTGGAGGCCAGCACATGTTTTAGGCATTCGAAGGAATCCAAGTTTGAGTACAGTCACATATACAAATTATCTTCTATGCTTCTAACCTGGTCTGGTAGTTAAATAACAAGGCTACAAACGTCTAAATTACCATATTAAAGGACAAGTCTGGGGTTGGAATAATTGTTGATGAAATGAAAGATTACAATGTTGTGAATGGTGTGTAGTACTTTTTCCAACATTCTCTCTCTTTTCTCTGCGAAACTGCGTATTTCAATCTGCGAAATGAGCGAAATGACGTCATCATTTATGACGTACTTTCGCTAACTTCGCCTTCGTCCTGAACGAGGCTGTTTTACCGCAAAATTCTCCTCTCTCTCAAGTACTTTCCAACGTCACAATCGATCCTCCAAACCGAGGCTAGCCTTATCGCACACTCTTACAAGATGGCGACGACATTGGGCCTAACTTACAAGAAAATATTGTACGAATTGATAACAGAAAGAGATCTCAAAACTTGGGAAGAACTCACAATTGGTGCTAGGCAGTTGCTAATTTTAGACATGAATTGAAGAAACCCCGGACTTGTCCTTTAATTCTCAGAGATAAACAGAAAAAATAGAGCGTCTGATAAATGGATTAATTGAACAAATTGGTTTTAAAACATTGCAAATTGTGTATAGGCTAGAAACGTCTAAATCACCATATTAAACAAGCACCCACAAGAACCTCTAGTTTAAATGGCACGGATATCATTAAAGGTCGCTCGAAATGACTAAGTTCCTAACTGACTTACGGTCTTAGCGTAAGCCACCCAATAATTTTAGAAAGGAAAAACATGCTTGTCATGATTTACTCTTACAGTATTATGGATCTTCGTCTTAATCAACTCTGGTCAATACGATGAAATATTTTCTAAAAATACAGAAAAGTTCTTACGCTGAAGAATACTATGCGGTTATTAAACGATTACGAGGTCCATGCTGGAAAATATTTGGACCGCAGTTTGACGTACGGACCGAACGCAGTGAGGTCCGTACAATGAACTAAGGTCCAAATATTTTCCAGCATGGATCGAGTAATCGTTTGATAAATGCTTTATTATATGGTAGAACCTTTTGAGAACGTTGTTTATAGTATCGTACTTTTCTGTTGTGTCTTTGATCCTGTGCATCACTGTAGTTGCTCGTTGCGACGTTAACTACATTGGCATTTTCTCGTGTATAAATGCAAGTTCGTCTTCAAAGTTTACAGAAAAGAAATCTTCGATGAATAAGCTAAACTTTGGCTGACACTTCTTGCGGCCTAAGCCTACACAAGAAGCTCCTCCTTTGTTGTTGATTTTTAAGGCAACGCCCGGTCCAATACGGCTTCGAACGAAAAATACGGCTTTTACGGACCGATCAAGAACCAATCAAATTGCTGCGTTGCCGGTTCGAGGAGCCGTATTTTCGAACGCCATATAATAAAAGGAAATTCTAACCAATAATCTACCGGGTGAGCGAGAAAAAAGTTCCAACTTTTGAAAATTCATAGCATTGAGAGTACTGAATGGATTGGAATGATTCAATATTTGCTTGACAGCCAAAAGATTGAAGTATTTTTGTGATTTTTCTCGCCTTCTTACACGCACTGGAAAAATTGGTAAGTTTAAGTTTACGAAAACTTGATGGTTGCAAAATGACTGAAAAAGGCCTAAAATACATGATCAAATCATAAAGGACTCCTCGCTCAGAACAACAGAGAAAAAGCAATTTCTCATGGGTGAGAGATATCGCCTGCACATCTATTACCATGACATTGAAAATCTTTAGTATCTGCTTGAGAATCTATGTCTTTTAACTCTTGAGATAGATGAACCGCAAGTGCGTATTGTTCTCTGTGAGGAGAGTCCTAACGATTTGATCAAGTGTTTTAGGCCCTTTTTTTCAGTCATTTTGCAACCATGAAATTTTTGTAAAGTTGAATTTTACCTATATTTGCAGTGCTCGCAAGAAGACGAGAAAAATCACAAAAATACTTCAATCTTTTGGCTTTTAACTAGAATTTGAATCATTCAAATCCACGAAGTACTTGTGGTACTACGAATTTTCAAAAGTGGGAACCTTTTTCTGGCTCACCCGGTAGGACTGTAAGAACTTGAAACGAATCGTTTGTCCCAAAATTTTACCACCTCAGAATTTTGCTATCATCATAGTTTTATTGTCAGCCCTACTACAAAGATTTGTTTGAATCATTAAAGACCCTGTACCTCCCATAATTCTTTGCACGAGTGACCATCAAAATCATCAAAACCAACCATCAAAACATCACATTGACCGAGCATAGGGCTCGAATCTTTGCAAAACTTTAAAATCAGACATGTCCTACCCAGCTCTTGACCATAAACAACGCATTTTGAGCACGCATTAGCGGGACGATAAATCATTTTACAGTATGAAATTCATGGCGAGACCGCAAAGGATCTTGGGAAGCACAGGGCCTCTAATGATCACATGATTTTCAAGCTTGCAAACCTACCTGGTTTGGTGTTAGTCCAGATAACTTTGCTAACGCATTCTTCTCGTCCCCCGAGGGATAGGGATCACTAAAATGTTCAATCAGCCACTGTTTTAGAATCCTTGTCGCCCCTTTTGGTAATGACGTCATTTTCCTCATCCCGGTTGGACAGATACTTTTAGGCGGTGGATGTCTTTTCCTAACTCGGAATCTTGCCAGTGGTGTGAGTGACTTTTGAAGCCGGTTCTCTTCGTCGATGTAATTTGATTCATCCCAAGCTTTGATTAGATCTTCACTCTCGTCAAAAGTGTTGTTCTGAAAAAAATTCGAAAGTCCATTTAGAAAGACGTATTTTTTTTATAAGAAACTGCTGATAAGAAACTCAACTCTCCGATCGCCAAAAAATTAAGAAATTCCAGTACTGAGAAAATACGACTTAAGAAACTCTTTTGATAAGGGAAATCCTTAACCTATTTCTATTTCTAATTTATTTTCACTTGTTTCCTGAATCATATTTTTCGGAAGGTACTTGAGTAATGTCTAAACATTGGACAGGCTTAAAAACCGTGTTTTGAAATGTTCACGAGGGCACACGTAGTGAACATGAAGAAACTCGTAAGATACTCTGAGTACTCAAAATCTGATAATTTTTGAGACCTTTTATTTAGCCAATCGGATAATTGGTTGCTGATTCATATTACGCGAAAGTAAGAACATGATTGCTTCAAAAACCGCATTTTCTTTGTTCTCAAAAAATGCCAAAATAACGAATTTTTTTCATAACAAGCTAAGAATTTGGGCCAGTACTGACAGTTTCTTAAAATTATCATATTTTGAGTACTCAGAGTTTCTTACGAGTTTCTTAGAGGTTCCCATAGCAATCAAAATCTGAGAATTTTAAGAAAATTTCAGTACTGGGTGAAATTCTTAGCTTCTTATAAAAAAAGTACGTGTATTGGGTTTTTCCGTCTTATTCAAGACATTAGCCTTGTCACTGTTCTTTTCCATTTATTCAGCTCATAGTCATTCTCTTTTAGTTCATCTTCTGTTATGTTTATTGGCTTCAGATTCTTGCTTTTTGTCTGATCCATATTTGTTTTCGTCTTCCTGGTTTTCCTATAGCCCGTGCATTAACTAAGATAATTTATGAATTTGAAGATATCGTTCAAGACCTGTACCAGCAGCTGACTTATTCGATAAACCCATCAAAACCAGTGTGTCGTAATCTGTATTGATGATTCCAGGAAAAATGACATGCAATCGAAAAGCTCTTAGAAGGTCACCCAAACTTGAATTCTTAAAGCCTCTTGCAGACAACTGTGCCTGGTCAAAAGTATCATCTTTGCCCTGTTTACGCGTTCTTGGACAGATTTGATAGCTTCTTTAGTATCGGCGCTTTGGTAACGTATTTTCTTTCATAAGAAACAGCTTATAAGAAACAGTAGGCTCAACTTTTCGATAATTAAGAAACAACCCTACCTGGATTTAAAAAGCTAAGAAACTTTTGTAATTTGCAGTTTTAATTTTCCCATCGCACTCAAAAATGTTTTTGACACTGTACAATTATAGCAACTGTTTGGACATTACTTTGAGTGCGAATTATGTTATATACTTGTTTTGAGATCTTACTAAGTAATTTGGGAGCCCTGTTGACAAAACTAAATTAACTCTACACTTCCGGCATTAAAAAATATAAGAAAAATTTTAGGTAGCAAAGAAATGCTTTAGGTAGCAAAATGGCCCAAAAATTTAAGAAACTGCCTACTAGCCCCGGACCTTAGTTTCTTATGACAAAAAATTATCAACATTATCATTATCATTATCATTATTATTATTATTATTATTATTATTATTATTATTATTATTATTATTATTTCTACCATCATTGATCTTAAGGAAAAGTACGAGAAAGCAACATTTGTGAATCTGAGCATGAGCGCCCTTGGATTGATGTGCAAGCATGGTGATGGAAATGGCATACTGCAAACATTAAAGAGCATTGGACTTTCGGAACTTCCATCAAAAAACATTGTTAGAAAGATAATAAACATATGCATAAGGACAACATACTACATATTTTGTAGGAAAGACAAGGACTGGACCAATCCAGAACTTTTAACATTTTAAAGAAGGAACATTGTTGAAGGCAGTAAGGCTTGACTAGCATGCCCTTTTATGGAGAGTGGTAGTCACAAATAAAATTATTTTTTCTATTCTGTAACTTTTGCATTTTTAATCTTTATCTTGTTGTAAAATTTTTATTTAGGTATGAGAATGAAAGTGTCCATTATTATATCAATTCTTTATACACGTTATCCTTCCAGCTACAAAAATGAATTACAAAAATAAATACATAATTATATGCATAGTAGATAAATTTGAGTACCGGGTGCGCCAAAATAAACTATGCACGTTTGGCAGCCTACAATAAATCGTAAACAGGTCCGATTTTGAAGATTTATGACTTAACCCTTTCGTAGTCATAGGGAAAATGAGGCAAAAAACCGGTATTGTTTAATTTATTCAGATTTGTTTCATGTACACCCCATACAGTTAAATTTGGTGTGAAATGAAAGCTTATGAATTTCTGAATCAGAAAGGCTAAACAGATCATTCACATCTGCCTTCAATTTTTTCCTGTGTATTTTTATAAAAGAAAAACAATAAATATTTTTTGAAATTTTCATTTTCCTGCTCAAAAGAGAGCCTGAAGATCAAAGGGGGGTGTGGAGCAAATAGCCTCATTTTGAAGCTACATCATCTAGAGACTCGCTGGGATAATTAGTTTTCAAAATGGCGTCTGATAGCAAGAAGGCAGCGATCAACTTTGTGATTGACCAAGATGACGATTTATCCGAAAATGACATGGATTATGATAAGATGATGAATTATGAGTTGAAAGAGCTGTGTAGGCAATGTGGACTTGCAAATTCAGGCAGAAAACAAGACTTGATTGATTGTTTAGAGGACTATACGATAGAAATGGGCCTATCTATGCTATGGTGGGATGAAATTGAGAGACAGATACACATTCAAACCTTCAGGTACAGATACACAGCCTAATGCAACACATAGGTCAAATAGATTTGATGGAATAGAACATTATATTATCAAATCAGAGCAGAGAGGGTACTGCAAACATTAATGTGGAAGCAAAGTTGGATACAAGTGCTGCAAATGCGAAATTTTTCTGTGCGTTGACTGTTTTCAACCATACCACACAACAAAATAATAAAAACAAGCACATCTGAATATTGATTAAAACTTTTAACTTGGTTTTTAAATGTAGTCTACTTCTTGTAGAACATGTTTCTTGGAAGAGTTTAGAAATATTTCTTATATTATCTTTGTTTTTTATCTTGCATTGTAAAAATGGACATATATGTCCTTGTGACGACGAAAGGGTTAATCGTTAGCAGAAAGCCTGAATTAGATACTGGGATTTTTTGCAATTTTTTCATTTTCAGTTTTTAGAGCTAGAAGCGAGTTTCCTAAAATTTTAGTTTTCGAAAAACACTGAAAACGATCAAAAACATCGATCAAGTTTTCCAAAGAATCGACATGAATGAGCAAAGAGAGAACTTGTTCGTAGTTATTTGGGATTTAGAAATCGATCAATTGTAATCCACTGAACGAGAGTTCGTACTAAACCCCCAAATCCCCCTGAAAATGTTTTCTCTTTGTTCATTCATGTTGAATCTTTTAAAATTTGATCGACGTTTTGTTGATCGTTTTCAATGTTTTCGAAAAGGAAAACTTTAAGAAACTCGCTTCTGGCTCTAAAAACTGATAACGGAAAAATTTGCAAAAAGTCCTAGAATCTAATTCAGGCTTTCTGCTAACGATTAAGTCATAAATCTTCAAAATCGGTCCAGTGTACGATTTGTAGTGGCCTGCCAAACGTGCATAGTTTATTTTGGCGCACCCGGTATATACATAAATAAATGCGTCTGGGTGCTGTTTTTCGAGGGAGTCGTAATTTCGTTTTCAGGCTCTATAAATCTTTTTTAGATTATTTTCAAATTGATAGATCAAGGGGAGTTCTCTAATTTCAATTGAAATATTATTTCAAACGCTAAGACCAGTGTAGTGAAAGCCCTTTTCGTCTTTTGTAAGTTGATCTTTGGGATTTCTAGGTTAATACACTTTCTGGTATTGTAACGAGAGATCTCACGTCTTTGCTGAAATTCATTTATTAATAGGTGCACTACCAAAGTATCAAGAGGTCTGGTAAAGAGATCATGATAAACATAATTGTCCCTCGCCTTCACGGATAAATATTGGAATTTCGCTGCCAACTAACAGATGATGCAAGGGTTTTTTTTGATAAGATCCTGCTAATCATGCCATGTATAGCAAACCTCAAAATTTTTCTGACCAAGCAATAGGCACAAAAGCTGCTGTTTCAAGAAATACAGTGAGCAACAACTGCGGAGGAGATAAGGAGCGCACTAGGTTTTGATGAAGCGCACTTTCCATTTTCGGCAACTTAGAGACGAATTTCTCTTTTTTTTAATGTGTCCTTCCAGATCTAAAAGCAGGGGTGGCTCAGGGTAGAGCTAAGGGGGTTACAGCTAATCCAATGAAAGCATCGAGCCCCCCGTTTGAGGAAATTTTGAATTATTTTGTGAGTAATTTTGTAAAATGACATAAAAAGTAAAAGCTACGTATCATATTAGCTCCCAAACCGGAAGTTCTTGCCCCCCCCCATGTGGGGAGAATTCTAGTGCCACCCCTTTCTAAAGTTACCCATCTTCATAGCTGTGCTCCTCAAACATTTGTTCAGACACAAGAACTGTTAATAAAATTGTCCACATCAATGAGGAGAATCACAACAGTTTGTCTAGATAGACAAATCATTGAATCAAGATATGGCCCTCTCTCGCTTGTTGTGGTCTTCAAAATATTCTACAACGAGAAATCCAGCCGGATGATTACATGATAAAATGATTGATTTCATTGATTTAAAAAATTGATTAAAATCAAGCTCTCTGGCTGCACGAGACGTCTCTCTTCTATCATAAATTCTCTTGCCAAATTCAAGACTATTACCCTATTACCTTCAGAATTTCTTGGACAACCTCACTTTTCCTCTGATGCAATGCAAGGGCGATTCTTGCTCGTAAAATATCTTTGTGCCTTTTATACTCTACGGCATTCGGAAGCCTTTGCAAATACACTTCAAGGGCATTGAAACTTCTTCTTTTTGTCAAAATCGTGCAAATTTCTGCAGCAATAGCGAGCAAGGTCAAATCAGTCGCTGGCAAAGTCGAGGAATAGGTTGACCACGTGTGCAGGAGATCTTCCACGTTATCTTTGGCATCCTCACATAAATATTCCTTCTCGATCGGGTCCGCTTCATCCTGATCGGTGATATTGCCTCTTTGGGTTGATAGTGACATCTTTGAAGCTCAATTTAAACGCTCATCCAACTGAAATTCACTATGCTGATGCTCCTTTCATGGTGCAAATGTACAAAAGGAATCGATAACACGTTGTTCGTTCCAGCAGATGAGCAATCCCTGCAGACTTTAAAATCGGGAACACTTGAGAATGTTTGCTTTTACTCTTTACAAACGGATTTCTTTTATCCAACACCAAACCAGGTTTGATCTACTTCCTTGAATTCAAATCCAAAGGGAATCGCTCTGGCAGAGCTCAGAAGTCCCCGCACTTGCCTCTCTAACTACTCCTCCCACATATCCACAAATCAAGATCCCTTGGGACTATTGTATCCGATTATTTCAATCGTTGTAGATTGCATGACACACTTGGGAATTCATGATCACAGGTGACGAGGTGTCTGATGTCAATTTCTTGAAAGTATTTGTAAATACAAAAGAAATTTGCTAAATTTTTACTTGGATTCAAAACAAAGAAAAAGTCTCTTTCCTGTTCATATGTCAAAAGCAATAATAATCTTTGAGATGGAAGGATGGAGCACAGGTGTCATCAAATGTTAGGGAAATTGTAAAAAATCGTAAAAAATTGCTTTCTCGTGTATTTCTTGGTGTTTTTCTGTTGTATTCTTTCTCTGACCATGCTCGAACACTATTTTGAAAAAATGGGCCCATTTGTCCCAGTCAGAGAAAGAATACAGCAGAAATACAACAAGGTGAGTACATAAGTAATTTTTTTACAATTGTTTGCAATCTCTTTAATACTTGATGCCACCTGTGAAGCCAGAAACTTTATTCACCAGGAAAAACAGAAGTTCTCCAAATCATTATAGAGCGGCGTCGCCCCAAATTAGCACCCTGAGAATTTGCCTTCTGTTGACCGCTTCGAGTAATATGAAAAAAAAGGGCTTGGGCCTAGCTACAACCAAAAACCTGTGAAAATAATTTGCTGACGCCATTAGCGTAAACGTAATTATGGTGAATTTTTTAACTTAGCCTATCTGGAATGGAATTGTAAGTACCTTCGAATTTCCCTTCGTCTTTCGAAGAGGTGTTTTTACTTTACTCTGTGAAAAGTTTAAACTTTACCACATATAAAAACATGCCCAGGCCAAAAGACTGAAGCTCTGGTTTGCAGGAATAGGCAAATTTGAGCTTTCAAGGTTAACATGTCTGCTCTTTTTTTATTCAAATATAAAATTTAACAATATATCTTACATTCTACTATACCTATTTAAATTACTATACAACACTACAGGTACGATACCATGGGGAGCGAAAGACAATGATTACCCTATGGCCAATATATAAAAACATGAAACGTTAAACTGTATATACAGTCACATTACGAAACAACTAAAAATTAATTGATACTCTGTCTCATATCAGATGTCAGGTCAGGGTTGCAATGAGTTGAAAGATGTCACGAGTGCAAATCATTTATTGTTGATTTAGGTAAGTAAAATGCCTGACATCTGATGTGAAACAGAATTCTGATTTTCCCAATGTCTGCTCTCAAAGCATCAATACCAACGAGATACCTTTGTTCAAGTTAACTATCAAGGAACATTTTTAGAGTGATTTTTTTATAAGAAACTAAGGTCCAGTGATGGTAGGCAGTTTCTTAAATTTTTGGGCCATTTTCCTAGCAAAAGTTTCTTATGTGTTTCTTATACTGTTAATGCCGGAAGTGCAGAGTTCATTTTGTCTTGTCTAAAGGACTCCCAAATTACTTAGTAAGATCTCAAGACAAGTAAATAACATAATTCGCACTCAAAATAATGTCCAACCAGTTGCTATAACTTTACACTGTCAAAACATTTTTGATTGCGATAGGAAAATTGAAATTGTAAATTACAAAAGCTTCTTAGCTTTTTCAATTCAGGTAGGGTTGTTTCTTAATTTTCGAAAAAATGAGCCTACCGTTTCTTATAAGCGGTTCCTTATAAAAAAAAATGAGTGTAGACATTGATTGAAGCTAAATTAACATCGCTGGAGTCAACCAAATCCGTATTATACATTTTTGGGACAGCGGTACCTACCAGCTCCAAACTTTAGCTTCTTACAAAAGAGTGTATTCTATTTTGCAATAAAACAACTATACGGCGCAGATGGCAGAAAATCTCTTAAATTTAAGGACATTTCTGGTACCAAAGCTTTCTGTCGAATGTTTCTTAAATTTCCAATCCTCGAAATGTAAAATTGATTTATTGTTGTTAAAAGGGCTTCCAAAAATACTTAGTAAAATCTCAGAACAAGTATTAAAAGAATTCACACTCAAAACAATGTCAAAACACTTGCCAATACTATACAGTGTCAAAACACTTTAGACTGACCTGGGAAAATCAAAGTTGCAAATTTCAAAAGTTTCTTAGCCCTTTCAATCCAAGTAGCAGGGTTTCTTAATATTCGCAAAATTGAGCCTACCGTTTCTAATAAGCTGTTTCTTATAAGGAAATGGGTATACTGTACAGTCATTTTCGCAAAAGAAACAACCTGAAAGAAAGTCTAGTAGCCTCTTTTAGAAAAATGAAACTTGAAGCGATACGAAGTCAATTCGAGGTTATGAAAGTTTTCCGATTTTTGGTTATGGGTTGCAAAGTGTTTTCAACAAAAAGTGCATTACTTTTTATAAAGTATATTTTTTGTTTATGATTTGGTTCTTTCTCGTAAATCTTGGTCCAAAGAGATGTCCTCAATGAATTTTGACAAAATTTGAAATCTGGTTTTGCGAGAAATTAAGAACTCTGCAAGAAATATTTACTATACATTCATTTTTTTAATAAGAAACTAAGGTCCGGGGCTGGTAGGCAGTTTCTTAAATTTTTGGGCCATTTTGCTACCAAAAGTTTCTTACGTGTTTCTTATATTTTTAATGCCAGAAATGTAGAGTTAATCTTGTTTTGTCTAAAGGGTTCCCAAATTACTTAGTAAGATCTCAAAACAAGTAAATAACATAATTCGCACTCAAAATAATGTCCAAACAGTTGCTATAACTGTACATTGTCAAAACATTTTTGATTGTGATAGGAAAATTAAAACTGTAAATTACAAAAGTTTCTTAGCTTTTTACATCCAGGTAGCGTTGTTTCTTAACTTTCGAAAAATTGAGCCTACCGTTTCTTATATGCGGTTTCTTATAAAAAATGAGTGTACCAAAGAGTTCAGAGTCAAATTTCTTAAACAAAATGAGTGTATTTCAAAACCTATGACATCGCATCTTTTATCTCGGGTTATTCACTTTGATTTTTGAAAAAGTGAGCCAACAGTTTCTTATAAGCAGTTTCTTATAAAACTTGCCCGTACGTCTATCTGAAAGAGTGAGTACTCCTGAGAACATTGAAGGGGATCTCCTAGATATGACATTTCACCTCATTTCGATTTTCTTTCCCTGATTGGTTAAACATGAGAAGCAGACACTTCCTGTAACTATCAAATTTCAAACTTAACGTTAATTCGTTTGAACAGATGAAATCAACACTTTGGAGTTCTCCGACATGGAAACTTACAAACTTGTGCCAATCACTGTTTTCAGAGCTCTATGGAAAACTGCGTGCTAAAATGGTGTAAGAAGAAAGGGGCGAAGATCACGGAAGAAACGATTCACAAATATTGCGTTCTAAAGAAGAGAAGAAAATCTATCATGAGCAATTATTAGAGCATTTACAGTAATCACAGGATTAGCGAAATCATCTATCATGGGTTCTGACAGACCGCTGGGCGAGAATTGAGTAAAAATTGGCTCAAATGTAAGGAGAACAGAAATGGAACGACCCTATTTGACTCCAAAAAAATTCGACACCAAATTGGAAGCAATTGCGGAACTTCTCCAAAAACTCAAACAACAAACTGTCAATACGATGAATCCAAAATATATCTGTGGTCTGAAAGGATAACTGTGGGAAGCACCTTTCGCTGACGTTATTTTGATAGTGGCAAAAAGGTAGGTTATACGAGAAACACAATTTGACAAAAATCATGTTGTTAAGTTGTTGGAAGAAGAATATCTGGGATGGGATCATTTGAACAACAGATGACACTTAATTTGTTTACAAATTGATCGATGGAGCAGAACAAATATACCGAGGCTAAACATATTGTGCAAATGCAACTGGCTAAAACTTCTCAATCTACCTGCTGCAAAGAAAGATTTTGGGGACAACCTATGACACCGTACTTTAGGGTATTATGGCGATCGTAAAACGAATTTAGAAAAATGTAAATTATCACGTACTTTATGCCTCCAAGAATGCCAAAATCTTCAGTAATGAGCTACCTTCAGTAGTGTGCAGATCCTTGCAGCTGTCTTTCTTTTCATATTCATTCAAGGGTGGGCATGTAGGTATGGAGATAATGGTCCTATGTATGTCCCAAAAATCGGTTTATTTTGTTCTTAATTTGACAATGTTTGTCCTCAAAACCAGGTTTTTTTATAGGTCTTTGAAAAGTAGTTCATTTTACACTGCAAGTATGGACTATCTATATTTTGCGATCTATGTCTCCAAAAGTGGGTTTATTTCAATGCCTGAACCTATACAATGCTGTCATCGGAATTGCTATGTCCGCAGAATCCGGACTTTTTTCGTGAATTTGGAAGACAAAGCTTGTCTGACAATCCTCTGCCATTTCATTGAAAATAACAGTTTATTTCTCAAGTAATTCTGGACAACTTCCAAACAAAAAGACGTCACATTTTGAAATAGTGTGGATATACGGTTTTTTATGTCTGAAAGATGACAGAGGTGGAACCATTTGTGCGGTTTGTCAAGATTATATCTTGTATCTTGAGGACAATTTGAGGCAGATAGTTAAAAAACTGGTTTATTTTTAGAATAGTTTGGACACAGGCGGAAACAGTTTTGCTTAGACTGGGTAGATTAAAGGTGTCTGGAGAGACAAAGGTGGAACCGAGATGGTGAGAGAAGTGGGTGTTTGATACAAACTTAAACTTTAAAAGAGCTGAACACATGTAGATTTAGCAAAAGTTTCCATTGCAAATGTCTGTCCTCAAAACCAGTCTTTGGTGGACAGTAGATCACAACAATTCTCCAGAAAATGGGTAGATTAATTTTTTCTCGTGGACATACATAGGACCATAAAAATTACAGTACATGCCCACCCTTGGTCATTGCAATCAAAAGTATGCTCCACTCTCGCTGGTATATAGGGCATGAGCAACGTACTCTGTGAATAAACAAACATCTATCAGTATTCAGCATTTAGCTCTACGTGTTTACTTGAACATGGAAAATCTTTCAAAATCTCAAATCATTAAACTTTTAAAGTCAGTTTCAAATTAGATGGCATGTGAAAATTTCTGCAAATAAAAACATATTTTGTATTGTAGGCCTATATAATTTTCTGTTATCACAACTCTCGGGTGAAATCTAGTTTGTGACAGACTTTCAAAAAATTGATTTCTTCTGAAAACTCATTTCCCATTGAAATCAGTCGAATCTCTCATAAATTGTAAAATTGCAGAACATGCACAAAAGATTTTGATTCAATTCCATAGATACTGATGTTCAATGATGCAAGTTTCTCTCATGCCATTAAGCATTATAGCTCAAAAGTTTAAGGTCTACAGAACAGACAGAGTGTACATTCATTTTTTTTATAAGAAACTAAGGTCCGGGGCTGGTAGGCAGTTTCTTAAATTTTTGGGCCATTTTGCTACCACAAGTTTCTTACGTGTTTCTTACATGTTTATTGCCGGAAGTTTAGATTGCTTAGTTTACTTAAGTTACTTAGTAAAATCTCAAAACGAGTAAATAACATGATTCGCACTCAAACTAATGTCCAAACAGTTGCTTTAACTGCACAATGTCAAAATATTTTTGAGTGTGATAGGAAAATTAAAACTGAAAATTGCAGGAGTTCTTAGCTATTTTCATTTCAGGTAGGGTTGTTTCTTAGCTTTCGAAAAATTGACCCTTCCGTTTCTTATAAGCGGTTTCTTATAAAAAAATGAGAGTAGTGTTCTTTGCTTGGTTTTTCTTTTTCACGCCTTGTTATTTTTCTTTTGATTATTTGTGTGTATGCCGTCTTAATTTTTTATGATGCCACAGAGTAGTCATAGTATCTTGCATCCAGTGGCATCATCCTGTGTAGTTAAGTATTTTGAAAGTAGTGTAACTAGTAAATTTTTATTGTAAATTTTCATTGGAATGTAAAAAAGTAAAAAAAAAAACAGGCCTTGTGCAAATTTACAGGACAAGAATTCTTTAAATTATGATAAGAATTCTTGAGCCATATGAAAGACAGTAAATTTTTCTAAACAAGAATTCTCGGGCAGGAAAACCATGTTAATGTGTGCAAGGCCTGTACTGTAGAAAATTTTGATTACCAGAAGTCCTTGAATAAGCCCCCATTTTTTAATAAGCCCCCCCCCTTGAATAAGCCCCGCACTCAAAACTGTTTTTGCAGAATAAGCCCCCACCCTTGAATAAACCACACCCCTCACCCTTTATTCTCTTTTTTGACTGACTTTGTTTGTGTTTTTTCAACATACTTGGGCTTTATTGCCTGGAAAACAATATATCTCAATATATCTGTTGTTTTAGCATACTGATCACCCTCTAGTAAAAGAAGAAAATTAATCCCAGTAATATTTTTAGCTGCTACTAAATAAGCACCCACCCCAAAATGAGTTTTAAGAAATAAGCCTCCAGGGGCTTATTCAAGGACTTATGGTAATTGTATTGTACTCCCAAAAGTACAAATTCTTGGCAATGAAACATGTATGTCCATTATGTAAGGTATGAACAAAGCAATAACTATATGCTCAATTATTTCTGGTATATAGAGTATAAACAATGAGCTTTGTAAGCATAGAATATTCTTGTGCAAGGAAAATTGTATCATGGCTCAGGAGTTAGGGACCGGAAAAACAAACCTTGCATTATGCTTGTAGTGTACTCCTCAAACCTTTTCTCTGGTACCATTTCTTGGCCATGAAAACATGTATGTCCACTATGTAAGGAATGAACACAGTGAGAACTACAATCAAACTGAAACAACCAAGATTTCCACAAATAAACCTTGTACTGATTGCATTGCACTCCTCAAGCGTTTTCTCTGGTACCACTTCTTGGCCATGAAAACATGTATATCCACTATGTAAGGAATGAATACAATGATAACTATGAATTATTGCTTGCTTTTAAACTGAAACAACCAGGATTTCCACAAATAAACCTTGCACTGTTGTACTGCTTGCATTGTACTCCTCAATAGTTTTTTCCAGAACCATTCTTGGCCATGAAAACATGTACCTCCACTATGTAAGGAATAAATACAGTGATAACACTGAATTGCAGCTTTCATTCACACTAAAAAAGTAGAATTTCCACAGAAAATAACCATTGTTGCATGACTTGCATTGCACTCCTCAATAGTTTTTTCCAGAACCATTTCTTGGTTGTGAAAACATGTACCTCCACTATGTAAGGAATGAACACAGTGAGAAGCAGATATAGGATACTACCATTTATACCACGGGGGGGGGGGGGGAGGGGTTCTTCCACAGTAAAAGTACCTCGGGATGTGCCGCCACAAAGGGTATACTTTTTGGACTTCTTGTCTAGTCAAGGGTATACTTATTTGCAATTTTGGCCTAACAACGGTCTAGCCATGGGTACCATTTTCGTGAAAATTAGTCTAGCCAACCGTACCATTTTGAATATGCTCAGGGCAGACCCCTACCCAAAAGTTAGCCAAGAACCCCCCCCCCCACCCCCGTGATTTATACACCCATCTGTTTTCTTAAATTATGCTTAATCATTCAAAATTTCCTAAAAAGGGGGTGCTCTCTCTTTGATTAACTTAGCTACTCACAGAGTTCCTCCATAAGAATTCCCCTTCATTCAAATTCGCTAGTCAGCTGTCTTTCTTTTATTTTATGTGTATTGTCTGAATCCTTGTATCTTTAATTTATAATCTGCAACTATTTTCATTGTTGTCAGTTGTATGTAATGGAATTTAAAATCAATGAACTAAACTGAATTGAACAATGCCTCATAGCTTTTTTAGTGCCTTTTGCTGCCAAATGGATCTGATCCTGTTAAGGTGTAGCATGGGTTTAACAATTTTCTATCTTGTGGCCAGCACAAGGTAAGCTTAATGTCTCCTTCAATTCCTACCCTGACCATCCCCCCAGGACACCCCCGGGCATTTGCACAAAAAAATTTCCCAGCCCCCGGGCATTTGACCGTATATTTTTCCCCGGCCCCCGGGCATTTGAGCAAGGAATTTTTGTTCACCCCTGGGCTGCCCGGGGGGAGGATGGTCAGGGTAGGAATTGAACGAGACATAAAATTTCAAATTTGGTCTTGGGCTAAAAACTTCAATGCAAACAGACCTTAAATGCAGCCACACTTTTGCTCTACATTTAAATGTTTGAAAAGCCACCAGACATCTATTTATGTAAAGCGCGCGGAAAATCTTCCACACGCACTTTCATGTATAACAAAGGAAGGACAATAAAATCATTGTTCTTTAAACAATAGCCAGGCACCATCTTCCGTGTGAACTTTGCACACTTATCAGTCTGGTAAAGCCATTTAATTTATTCATGAAGGTTGGAAAATTCGCAAGGAGAAATTTCTTGTAAATTTTAACAATTTTTGAACAGCCTTAGGGTACAACTCCTCCCTACACACCCAAATGGAACTAAAAAAATTAAAATTAACTGTCAAAAAGGCCCTGTCTTCAATCAACAACATTATCAATTCTGGTCTCTTTTAACAGCAACAACTGTTTACCAGATTGGAAAGTTTGTATTTTGCGTGTGCAAGTTAGAGATGGCCTAAGTAACATTTTCACGGAAATTTAACAGTTTCCACAGGCAGTACGCTGTACGGTGCCCTAAAAAAAATAAAAAGGGCCTTAGGACAGCGAAAACTCACCGTGCGTGTTTAGACCTGGTTCTATTGATGAAAATCTTCTTTTGCATGTAACGTGATCTGTAGTCTTTCGCAGATGGTTTGGTTGACATTTTGTGCAACTCAATCTGTATTTATGGGCATAGCTGGCAGGAAATCTCGGCATTATATCTCTTCTTTTTTTGCCTTTGCCGCCCTTTTATGTCCAGCTGCTTTGGAAAAAGGTCTGTGTCCAGACCAGAGGTCCAGAGAAGCATGGCAAGAAGCGGCGCGCAAAGGATCATGGCCAAGTTCCGAAAACTGGTAGGCGGAAGTAAATTTTATTTCCGCATACCCTTTAAAAATACGTTTCCTTCCAAACTAAGGCCGTTCAAGTGAAATTTTTAGCAGGGAGACTCAGGGAGCCAAAGCGAGAGGAAACTAGGGCCCGGGGGCTTGCCCCCGACAAACAATTTGGGATCACATCCCTTGAATCACTGGAAAATACGCTCCAAAACTAGAGAATGATTGAATATATCATGGATCTCATGCTTAGGAGTTTTATAAATACAGTCATGTAGCCGATGGTGGTCACTTCTATGACAAGCAACTAAGGAGCCCCACAAAATAGGGCCTCCAATTGCACGAACAGTATGGAGCAGATGGAAGCATTCCAAAACTTTAAAATTGCATGTGAAAATGTTATTGCCTAATTCCTTCAACTGAATTCATCGAAGGAAATTTGAGGCGACTTGCCTGAATCCCAAAGAGAGTGAGGGTCATTTCAGAAAAGGCAGGACTCTCAAAATGTTCGTCGTGGTACTCATACTAAAGTTCATAATTCAATTTTGAAAAATTTCTGCTAGTTTTTAAAGTTGTGATGTTATCAAATTGCTAAATCGTAGACCATGAAAGCTACAGACGTTTGCTTGCTGCCATCTTGTAGATTTCCAAAAACTGAGTATTTCTTGTATTGGTCGTTTCGACTTTCCTCGATCAGTTTACAATTTATGGTGCTTTGAATATTTGTCGAGGTTTCCGATACCTCCTCTCGTACTACATCAAGAATACACTAGTGCCCCGCATATAAGAACCAAACTTTTTATTTTCAGGTCTGACACGTTTCTTATAAAATGATGAGATAAACTTCATATCTTGAGATAAACTTCATACTTGTAAAGTTTCTTATCAGAAAAATGGTGTACTATCGATCAACTACTAAGGCACGAGCTCTATGATTGTGATAAAAAGATCACATTTTGATTTGCATTGGTAAATGTTCACTTCCTGAGAATGCTACAGTTGTTCCATGAAGGTGCTCTTCGCTTAGTTTCGTTAAACAAGTAACAAGTTTCTTTTCAAACCTGTACCAGTTTCTTATAAAATGGAGCATCATTTTGAAAATCAGGGTCTGTATTTCAAATTTCAATTTGTGTTTCTTATATGCGGGACACTAATCTATTCTTTCTGAAATTATGGCAAACGACCAAAGAATTAGACAATAATGTTTTTTACACATTTAAAGGGTCTGTTTAAAGGCACACTGTCCCCTTGATGAATGAAAGAAATCGATAAAGATCTCTATTGAATATTCCACAAATTTACGCTAATTTCCTTTATTCAACTAAGGCAGGATCATTCATGCGTAATTTTCATGGCCATGAAAATTATGCATGAATGACTTTGCTTTCTTTGGATAAAGCAAATTATCGAGGGGACAGTGTGCCTTTAATTCAGCACTCCTTGCACGTGCAGCCTCTTGGTTTTCCTTTGTTGTCGCCATTTTCATGGGCCATGAAAATGGCGGTAACAAAGACCAACCAAGAGATGGCACGGGCAATGCATGCTGGACGAAACAGACCCTTTAATTGTAAAGTTTTGCAAAGATTCAAGCCCTATGCTGCAGATGGAGATGGTTTCGCTTGAAATTCATATTAGAAAATATTTGCTCTGGACAGTTATTCTTGCGTCTATTCCCAACGTATTTCTACGTCCTTTTTGCGCCAAGGAAATTTTAAAACAAACAAGAAACAGATTTTAGGACTGTTACAAACTGAACTCACTTGCGTGCCAGAATCATCTAAGTGGATTTTGCTATGAACAGGACTGGTCGACTATCTTTTAAACTTGATAAATTTATGAAGAAGATGAGAGATGTAATATTTAGCGTTTTGTCTTCCTCTTTTATGTTATAAATAACTTAGATATTGATTACGATTTAGTTCAGCGCCGACTCCAAGAATGTAGCAGTAACTGTGTTTATGTCCATTCTGGGATATTACAGTCCCCAAAATCACTTTCTTCTTTAACGAAGAAAACAGAACCAACATCAAAATCACGATTCTCTTTCAGAGCTTAAGCCTTTTTGCAACGCTTTTCGGGGTCTAGGGGAAATGTGCTTCTACTTCAGTAACAGGACCGGTGTATGCACATTTAGTACACACCGGTCATCTCACAACACGAGTTTCATTTTAACTGAGCACTTGCCAAAGATGATTGTACGCAACTGCCCTCCCCTTGGTGATAACTGACTCCACATAAATACACCAGAATTTTCTTGCAATAAAAATGACTAGAATATGAATATAAGTGTATGCATAAGAAACAACTGATTTGCTGGAAATTTCACAAATTGAAGTTCAAAATCTTTCAACAAGGAACGTTATGAGAATATTTCAAACCTGCTCAATAACTCGAGCTAACACAACTAACGGTCCTGGGTAGTTTCAAAAACTCCTTACGTGCATCTCGAGTTCAAAATTACTTTCGAATCATCAAGTATGGAGCCAAACAGAAAAATTGATGAAATTTGGGCAAAATTGATTTTACCACTGACTGGCTGAAATTTCCCTTCTCTTCAACTACTTAACGGAACCACTGCACGATAACATGACTTAAACCATCTAAATATACTTGCGTTGACATGAAATTCATATGATATATGTTTAAGCTTACAAAAATACGTGTTTGAACCTAACTAAAAGCCAGCAAAAAATACTTTTCGAAGAGAATGCTTTGCCTAACAACTACCGGGTGAGTCAGAAAAATGTGTTGTTGTTCGAACGCTTATAGCTTCCAATCTATTAACCATATTCCCAAAGACCGATAATGTTTGTGTAACTAACATATCAACTTAGATACGAAAAATTTAATTTGTCAAAATCCGTAGCATCTTTCTCGAGTTATGAGCGATTTTATAAAAAATGTTTTCGTTAAAAATCCATTAAAACGGGCCGAAATTTTTCCATCAAACTTCCGAACAATTTAGATCTAAAGATACGAAAATCAAGCTCTTTCTGTCTATCATATAGATCAAACATCTTACTGGGTAAACAAAGAGGCATCTGCATTGTTTCATACACTTGGGACTATCACGCAACACTTTCTAGTTATTTCCTTTTAGGCTAGAATGTTTGCAAGTATGAACTTTGCAAAATGATTTTACCAGCCATGTTTCAAGGATTTTGAGACAAAACATCTTTACAGAATTGCATACAACTTGAGAAAGAGTTTCCGATTTTATCAGAGTAAAGTTTAGTATCTAATTTGACATGTTAGTTACACAAATATTTTCAGATTGCAGGAATCTAACGAAAATTTAAAAGCTACAGGCTTTTAAACGCCTAAAAATTTCTCTGACACACCCAGTAGTACCGGTTGTCCCAAAAAATGTACGTATACGGATTTGGTTGATTCTAGCGATGTGAATTTAGCTTCAATCAATGTCTAATCACTCTAAAAATGTTCCACAATAGTTAACTTGAACATAGGTACCTCGTTTGTTAGCATTGGTGCTTTGAGAGCAGACATGTTAATCTTTAAAGCTCAAATTTGCCTCTTCCTACAAACTAGAGCTTTAGACTTTTGTTCTAAGCAAATTCTTAAGGCACAGGGTATAAATCAACGACAGCCTTGATAAAAGTTGAACAATATTAGATCTTGTGTTATTCTGTTTCCCAGAAGTCACCTACCCCCTAGTCATCCATTGGGCAGTTTCTTAACTTTTCGTTAATTTCAGTTCTTAATTTCGATGTGCTTCAAGAACTTGCTTAGGTCAAAAGGCCAAAGCTCTAGCCTGCGTGCAGACTTTACTATTCCACAATAGTAAAGTCTGCACGCAGGCTACCAAAGCTCTGGTTTAGGTGGACGCAAATTTAAGCTTCAAAGATTGATATTTCTGCTCTCAAAGCACCAATACCAACACACGAGGTATCTGTGTTCAAGCTAACTATCGAGGAACATTTTGAGAGTAATTAGTCATTGATTAAAAGCTAAATTCACATCGCTGGAGTCAATCAAATCTGTATACTTTTTGGGACACCCGGTAGAAACTCACTCGTTGCGAAAATCTGAATATCTTGTATAAGCTTACATTTATAGACGATAACGAACTATGCTATTTCTTGGATACAGAATGGAAGTATAATTTAAGTGCACAATATACTGCAATAATTAGCTATAAAGGGACTACTATTTTAGATTCTACCACAGAATTTACCGAGTGAGCCATAACAAATGTACTCAATTTTGACAAGCAAGGATAAGTCGTACACTAAGCCGACTTTGACGAAGAACAACTTCATCTTTATGTAAAGTCTCAAATCGTATTTGGCCAATTTTGTGTATTTTTCGGCAGGCTGCAGCCTGAGTTATAAGCGATGCCAAAAATTAATGGTATGCAAACAGCCTATATAAATGAAAAAAACTTGGTAAGTTTTCAAAACACTGACCTAAAAAAGGTAACGAGAAACGTCTTCGATACAACTTTGAAATTTACAAATAGATTAGTTAAAAATAGATTAGATTAGTTAAGTAGATTCTTGCATGAAAACCTTCAGCGTCTCTGTAATGATAACAGAGTGATATATTTCTCCTTGTCCTTTCTAGCTCAATCTTTATCAAATGTAATCAATATCTTTCGATCAATTATGGCTGTTTCTGAACAACATGATATCCAAAAAAATCGCTTAAAATTCGGGAAGCAGCTGGCCGAAAAATCGACAAAAATTCGCCAATTGCAAGTCAGAATTTCGGCTGAAAACTGTGCCATATGTGTCCCAAATTTACCTTGCGCACACTGTATCGTTGCCTGTCAAAGATGGGTTCTTTTTATGGCACATCCGGTCGAAGGGACAATGGATAAAATTTCACCAGAGAGTGACGTAAACAACTAAGACATGATCAAGTAAATATAAGTACGTTTCGGCTCCCAAACCCGTGCTGTCCTGAGCAAAAGAATTGAGAACACAACGCGATGGTTTTATAACACTAATCATGAAACAACACGCATAACTACAGGGTGTCCCAAAAAAATTGTTCGACGTTTGATTAAATATTAAAAAATAACAAAACAATGAACGGGCTCCATTGTAAGATAACCATATTGCTGAGATTTTAGATTAATTTTAGACACCAGAAGCTAACAAATCGGCCAAATATTCACGGAGTTACGAGCTTTCGAAGATCAAGTTTGTTTGAAAGCTGAAACCAGACACCCCTAAATTGCATATTTTGTGAAAGTAGAATCTCGTTTATTCAAAGC
This sequence comes from Aurelia coerulea, assembly GCA_039566865.1. NCBI lineage: Eukaryota > Metazoa > Cnidaria > Scyphozoa > Semaeostomeae > Ulmaridae > Aurelia > Aurelia coerulea. The sequence continues at coordinate 24,477,566 of CM076948.1, read as the reverse complement.
AAATCAAATGTAATTTCGAAAGCATTTTCGATAAATTAACTTCTTATGACATTGAATCAAGGTTATGGATGCTGGGGGGAATCCTGCTCAGCATAATTTGGAATTGCCCCTTCCCGTTTTCATTCCATGTTTATAGATACTTGCATTCCTAACTAAATTTTGACAACGGTTACAAGAATTAAATAGCTTTGAAAGTCCTTTTGAAAATTTTTCTGGGACACCCTGTAGATAAACCAGTTGGACGTTTTGCCAGTTAGTCCCTACTTACCTGAGGGTGCCACAAGTTGAAGGGCCGAACCACACTTCCATTTACTTCATCATGCCTCAATCGTTTACGTCACCCTCTGGTATTCATGCTTACTTGTTTTCGAATTAAATTTGCCAGACAGAAATTAATTCCGCCACTGTCAATATAGCATATGATGCAATCGCAGAGAAATCACCATAATTGTATAAAGACCAAATTCTCTGTAGCAAGGGCAAATTATGTAAAACAAAAAGCGATTTGCCATTCTGAGGAACAAACTTCACACCTTTGAGTGCACTCAATCAAATCAAAATAAAGAGAGAAGTGGAAGCATTATGGTCAGCTACGTCGACACCGTGACATCTATTCTCGAGCCTTAGTTTTACAAAATTCACCCTTGCTGTTCTCCGCTGATAGTAATATTCTGCAACCCAGCATTTGATACGCAACGGAGGCCTATGTCAACAGCAGCAGAGCAGAGAAATAGCCTTTCTGGGGTTACCAATGTTACCTTGAAACATGCCTTTGAATATTTCGAACCAGTGAAGCATTCATTTTTTAATTCTTGAAGCCTTGAATCGTGACATTGGTTTCTTCTCGGTTACCTTTGAAGAAATTGGAAGGAGATATGAAAATGCTCAAACTAACTGTAGGCCTGTTGCACAACAAGGACACATTTTGTAATACAGTAGCATCAGTTGCGCTTGATTGACACCTCAATTCAAAGCGATTTGCGATTGCAGACAAAGGAAATTCTCTCTACCAGTAATTCAAAACAAAGCCTCAAAAAATGCCGCAAAACCAATAGGGCAAACTCTCGCCTTGTGCACGCGAAAGGTGGTTTTTGAGAGAAGTAATGTGCTTATAACGAAAGAAGAAAGACACATTTAAAGTTTTGTCTGGCGGATTTTGTTCATTTGATTCAGAAGCCGAGCAGAAGGCATTGTAATTCTCGCGTATGTAGGGCTTAAATGAAACGATTACAAAACAGCTCCTGAATCAAATAAACAATATCCATCAGGCAGGACCTTATCAGCATATCACTTCTCTTTAAAACCACCTTTCGCATGCACAAGGCGAGAGTTTGCCCTGTTGGTTTCGGAGCAACTTTTGCTGCTTTGTTTGTTTTGAATTACTGGTTGAGAGACCTTCCTTTGTCTGCAGTTGCTAATCGCTTTGAATTGAGGTGTCAATCAAAAGCAACTGATGCTATAGTATTATGAAATCTGTCCTTGTTCTGCTGCACGGAAAAAAGTGAGTCTTCGTTTAAATACTTTAGTAAATGCTAGAAATGCACATGAAGATAGTAAAAAAGTTTTAAATTTCGAAATGTAGAAGAAGCAGTTCTTAAAGTTTACATAAATACCGGCTGACTCAAACCATGTGAATTTTTGTAAAATCATCAAAGTTTCACCATGCGACCAATCTGGAAAAATTCTGCTTGTACATTTTCCAAAGACTAAATGTGCAGAGGCTCGACGCCGTTGTCAATTGGTTGAAATTCGTGATTTTACGCACTAGTACCTCGTTTTAAAGGGTCTGTTTCATCCAGCATTCCTTGCACGTGTGCCATCTCTTGGTTGTCCTTTGTTGTCGCCATTTTCATGGGCCATGAAAATGGCGGCAACAAAGGCCAACCAAGAGATGGCACGCGCAAGGCATGCTGGATGAAACAGACCCTTTAAAAATACTCTGTGGTAAAAAATGGAAAGTTTTAGCTGGAAAATTCATTGACTTGGCTGTATATACCCGTAATAATGATCTTTATGATTTAGGACTGGAGATTTCATATAAAATCGCCAAATATAACTGTCTAGAAATACGATGCATTCCTAACTAAGTTCTGAGCTTAAAATAAGCTCAAAATATGGTATCTTTGAAGCACAAGAAAAATCACAATATTTGTTGAGGACACCGAGGACTGCCACCTTTGCCTAGGCCTTTTGTTAGGCTGGTAAAGCTCAAGCCATATCAACAGCCGGCAAGGGTGGTAAAAATTGCACCATAGCACCAATGGTCCCAGAAATGTTTTCAGGTCTCCAGAAAGAATGAAAAGAAGAAAGGAAAATGAATAGAGACAGGAAATCGACAAATGAACCGTTAAGTTTACATAAAAAGGCGAGAGGCAGATCACTGCTTAAAATCACGTACCCTCTCGAAAATGATCACAAAATAATCACTAGGAATTATTAATCTCATACACCATTTTCAAGAGTGATTTGCCCCTCGTAAAAAAGATACAGCTTCTCTTCTGGTAGACATCATTATATAAATTTAGGCTGTCACAAGACCAAGGAATTTTGTACAAAAGATGCTTCTTATAAGTCTGGAATTGGTCAGCTGAAAAACAAACAAAATTTGCCCCAACAAGTATCATATAAGATTGTGATTACAGATTAATAATGTAATCACAATCTTATCCAATTCAATACATATTGTGACCTGTCAAACAGTGGATACTCTTTTGGAGTGATTCTCCCAGAAATTGTTTTCAAGATTTGTTTTGGTCCTAGAAATTAAGATATTTCTTCCACCCCTGACAGCCTGGAAACTTATTGCCATGCACAAGAATCTCTTTGTTTCCTTGCTAATCCTTGTTTGCATTGTGGTTGGATTCTCCCTCCACATTCTTTCCCAAACCAAACATGCTTTCTGCGCATAATCACAGGTTTACCTTTTGGGGCTTAACCGTCGCCTTGAACTTGATGATTCGTATCCACAACAAATACAATAAAGAAATACATGAGCTCACCTCGCTTTCGCCTGTTCCTTGAGTGTCTCCTGCTTGTCTTTCTACGACGTTACTTGATATTGCCTACAAGAAAATAAACAAATAAAGTTGAAAGTCTACAAACTTGCTATGGTCATTCATTTGTAATTCTGCGGTAGACTTAATATATGAGTCCTTGTTTTCGATCCATCGGTTAGCGCTTCAAAACAGAAATGAACAACATCCGTAGAAAAAATTTTTTTCAGCAAATTTCACTGCCGGTTAACTACTGGGTATCAGGCCAAGTCCCTTGGCTTTAGGTATCCGGTACTATTCTTCGGATCTTTGCAGTTCCAAGCTTTCTGTAAAAGTTTTGTGCTACATTCTATTTCAACAATTATTAGTATTATCATCATTATCATTATTAATATTATTAATTATTAAAACGAGTTACCTCGGTCCCTTTGAGTATCGGTTTCGGTTCTTCCGTTGACATTAATCCACTTGCTTCATCCCCACTTGATGGATCTGACTTATGCTCTGGTGAATGTTTCAGAATTGACTTTTGTTTCATCCCTTCATTTGAATATTTCCTCTCTTTCTTGAGAATCGACTTCAACGGCTTTTCGTCTGTCTCGATAACAAGGGGTTTCGCAAAAAGCTTGTAGATATCTGCTGGAGATATAAATGTTTGAGTCTCCTCTGCAGTGGTTGTCTGTCCATTAGATGTTGATGAAGATGATGGTAAATCCTGAAATATGAAATTTCTGATGTTTCAAGAACTGTATTTGGAATTGCGACAAAATTATTTGAATGATTTGCTGCTACTCTTTAACTGCTGTTACCTGTTGGTTGCGACTACCTCTGGTATCTGTTGTTAGCTTCTCGCACGCATTGCGTCATGCTTCTTTGTGCCCACTGAGTGATGCCATTGACCCATGTTCTCTTTGGGCGACCCTTCCCCTTTTGCCTTCTATTTTTCCTGTCAATAGTGCTTTTTGTATCTTATTTGCTCTGATTATGTGCCCAAAGTATCTTATTTTCCTTTGCTTTATTTCAAATTTGAGGGATCTAGTTGTTTTGGCTAATTGCAATACTGTCTTACTCGTCATATGGGCTGCATATGGTATCCTTAACATTTTCCGATAAATCCACAATTCAAATGCTTCTATTTTTGCCCACGCTTCTTCTGAGATTGTCCATGTTTCACTCGCATACAGAAGGGTAGATAGATGTGGGGCAGTCTATAAACAGGTTTGTTACTTTGTTTGGGCACTGGTAGACATCTTCGATTTTTACTTCTTCCAACTGTTTACAAATACTAAATTTAAATGCATTGCATGTACGGTAGTCAATCTAAAAATACCTGCGTACCTGATCTTGTGATATTGACGGTTCAGCAGCTTCGACAGTCCTTTCATGATTCGTATGGTTGAATCTAATACAATTCCTTGCATTGTCAATTTCACCTTTTGCTGCCATACCACTTGCATCATCTTCCTCGAACTTTACCGTATTTTTAACTTTTGCTTCTTTCATCTTGGATTCGTGTCCCTCTAAGTTTTCAAATCTCTCCGCCATCTCTAACTCATCGAGTCTCGCAAAGAGTTCATCCACAGAAAATCCTTTCGGGTCTTGTTCACTACATGTAGCCCCTGAAGATTGCTTTTCCAACTTTCCTTTATCGAGATCTTTCATGCTTCTAGGCACCACATCATGCTTTGCCTTGTGTGCAATTCTCTTCTTTCCTGCAAGGGATAAAGCATTACACTATCACTCATTGGGTGAAAGAATCACCCATTCAGGAGCTGTGTTGTAATTGTTTCATTTAAGCCATAATTACTTGAGAACTAAAATGCCTTCTGCTCGGCTTCTGAATCAAATAAAAAAACCCCGCCAGACAACAAAAGCTTTGTTGGGGCTTTATTTACCTTTCTAGCAGCAACTTGATGGAGCAATTCAATTCAAAATGCAAAATGTGTTGTTGTTGTTGCGATAACTGGGACTATGTAGTAAGTCTGAAGTAGACTAATGATGAATGAAAATCCTAACAAAATAAAAAAATACCAAAGCTCTTGCTCCAAGAATTTTCTTTTTCAAAATGTTACCTTTGCGTTCTGCAGTCGATGTTTTCTCCTCTTCGCGTATGTCAACCATATCTTTTACATTCTAGGAAAAACAAAGAAAAGAATCAAAGGTTTCGTTCAATTACCCTGAACATCGCCCCCCCCCCGCCCCCGAGACACCCCTGGGTATTTGCTCAAAAAATAATCCCGGCCCCCGGCCATCTGACTGTACATTTTTTCCCAGCCCCGCAGCAATTGACAACGCCAGAGTTCTAGGATAAAACACCTCCTCCCATGTGAAGGTGAAGTTGCGTGTTTCAGCGCCAAGCACTGGGATCGCAGAGATAGAGCAGACCTAATCGAGTCCGCGACCCCTTGTCATGACGCTCAAGTGGTGGGGTCCTACCGGGTATCGAACCCACTCCGCCTGACTGTTCTGGCTGCAAAGTCAGAGGATTACACCACTGAGCCACAACACCTTCTTATATCAGCGACATGTGATTATATCATCCCTAAAAAAATGAAAAATTGACGAGAAGTGATAAAATTTTCGCAAAAATGTACCTTATCAAGTGTCAGCACGTCTTCCGCCATTTTCTTCCGAGCCCCAAGAAAATTAATTTCTCCGCTGACGTCTTCTAGGTTCTTTTCGAGAACTGAAAGAAACGGATCACATGAATTCGTTGTCAACTAAAACATCCTTGCTCCTAGCTCAATACCACTAGCAAGACAGCCCTGGCTAAAATTAGCTATTGTTAAAATTCTATTGCGAGCTACATTTAAGCATAATTACCAGAAATGTAAGGAAATTGCTCTTCCGCTAACAAAGTCGTGTTTATTGGGAAGAAAAGAGTACTTCACTAAAATGATTATTCCCATTTCATCCAGTACAGAAAAAAATTGGGCGAGCGAGACAGCTGCAGGCTAATATGTTCGCAAAATCTATTCAAAAATTCCCTAAACACTAACAAGCTTCTGCAGCAGAATTAACTGTATTCCGTTCATTCACAAATATTTCAAAACTACTTTCGAACAAGAGAACCACTGACTAAAAGCTGATGTAAGTACAGCTGTGCTTTTGAAACGGTTCATTTGTTTTGTGATCTTGCATGTCATACGTTCTTGTTTAGCATAGCATAGGCATCCAATCTCTGAAATAGGCATCGGGGGGTTGGGTAAGAAAAACAATCCCTCGTTTGAAAGGCCACTGCTCCCTAGATGTCAAGACGATAATATTGGTAAATGTCTTATTTGATGGTTGACATGTTCAAACATATTTTAAAATTTACCTAACTGAAATCGGCCACTCCGTTCTGACATTATGAGGTATCTTCTTGAGAAGCCCCTTCAAATAACTTCAAAAGTGCCTAAAACCACAATAAATTTCCTCAATACACATAAATAAATTTCCTCTTCCTCACAGCAATGACTTCGACACGTTTCAGCACTTGTTATCCTGTCAGGAGAATAAACTCGCGCAGACTAATTTTTTATGCTCCCAGGGATCACACTTTCATCCTCCCAAAGGGATAATACGTGCTAAAGTAAGTCAAAGTCATTGCTGTGAGGTAGAAAATTTTGCTGTAATTTCAACCATCAAGCCTGTTTTGCCGGTTTCTTGAAAGGCTTTCGTGAGAAAATCCCTCTTAACTTCAGAACGGAGTAGCCAATATCGCTCAGGTAAATTTTAAAATCTATTAGAAGATGTCCACTATTGAATGATATACTAGCCAATAATATTGCTTTGATATCCAGGGAGCATTGACGTTTCAAACGATGCTCTTTTCAACCCACCTGGTATAATGTAAATGGCTATTGCACCTTCCTTAAGCATGAAAGAAACTTGACTTAGGCCGAAAGTTTAAACATCGTTTTTGCCGTGTCTTAAAATCTGATTTAAACATCGTTTTTTGGCGTGTCGGATTAAAATCAAAATGGTTAAAATGGCCATTTTTCAAAATGCACAAGCGCAGTGGCTGATCACAGGTAGAAACCGTGGACCATGGCATAGAATTGATTAATTAAACGCGGCAGAAATTCGTTGTTTAAATCAAGTCGTTTTTGCCGTTTGATACGACAGAGCTGGTGAACTCCTGCCGTTTTATCTATTTAAAACGGCAGATGATTCAAACATCGTCCTCATGTCAAATTTAATTAACACTTCGAAGTTTGGCAAAAAACATGGCAAAAACGATGTTCAAACTGGGCCTTACCTCCCCATGATTCTATAGCTACGATTTCTGACATCTTGATCTTTGTTCAAACTAACGCTTCAACTAGTTTTGAGTTTGTCATGTCATCGAATTGCAACAAAAAGGACGAAAAGTGACAGATTTCTGGTTTCTATCTTATTGTGTAGCACTTCCAAAACTATCGCTCTCTAAAAATTCTACCGCCCTTTATCTATCAATTTAGAATTTATGATCAACTTAATCTTTTTCTAAACTTTTCATTAACTTTTCCACAAACAAAACAGTGGTATGGTGTGATCTCAAATTAAATGTCACGTGAAAATTCCTTCCAAAAAGAACAACTGAAAACGTTTTGAATGTGTAACTTTGAGTTATCACGAATCTCACAAGACACCTACTAACTTTCATGATGTTAGTATAAAACGTGATTGATATATTTCTTTAGCGAAAGACTTTATCATTTGTTGTGAATTTAGGGTTGATTTTGATAAAACACTGGTGAAATTATGCTTAAAAATTACTTGCTATGTTCGGGTATTCATTCAAAACAGTTTGTAAAAAGAGTGGCACATGGGGATGACATAGCCTTGACCAAACAAAGGTCAAACTCCTCTGGGAGTCTAAAAGAACATTTTTGCTGATAGCTCTACAAAGGCTTTAAGATTGAATACAATAAATATGGTAAAGATCTTACTTTTCAAGCGATGGTTGATTATCTCTACCGCTTTGTAGGCAGTGCATTGTGCAAACCAGTTTTCTCCGAGAAGAACCATGATTTCATTTGTGTGGATCAATTTGCCTGGGAACATGCCCACTGATCCGACAGGGACCTAAAGATAGAAAAAGGTGGTAAAACTTTACAATAGCTTCTAAATCCAATTTCAATAGCTTCTAAAGTCTTGTTAATTTTTTGGAGGGGTAGTTCCCGAAAGATAAGCGACCTCTTCAAAATTTGTAATCTGGAATCAGCCTGTATTGTTCAAAAATCAGTGATCAATTTTTCTAGGGACTGAACTGAAAAAGGACAATGAAATAACTGGTTTCACTGGATAATAAATATAGCAATATAAAAAGAAATAGCAGAGATATAGCCAAGCCATGTAGCTGTGAAACAACATTCTAATCACTGATTTTTGTTCATTGCTCATTTATGGATAAAAGGTTTTCTTGGTTCACTATTTTTTGCCCTACAACTTGCCGCCATGGATACAGGTTCCCATTGGACCACCCAAGTTAAGTATGGCTGGGCCAGGTCATTACCTGGATGGGTGACCTCCTACAAACACCAGGTATTGTAGGTACACCAATTCACCAAGGTGTAAAATTGGTACCTTGATGATGAAGGCATTAAACAACTCTTGAGCACTGACTGTATGGCTGCACAAGTCATTGATATATTACTCAGGGGATATAGAAAAAATCAGAGAAAAGAAATGCCTGAGCTGAGGGGGTAATGGAATTGTAAAGTGCTCCTGAAGATGTGTACTTATAGAAAATGGTGCTGTATAAAAATTATGACTTACTTTACTTTGGGTCACCCGGCAGTTTTCCAAGGAAATTGGGAAGTAATTTCTTCATGATATAATCACTTAATCAGTCCTTTTCGGGAATAAAGCAACACGCGTGCGGCAAAATACACAGGCAAATTCATTTGCGCGTGCGATTCGCACACGTAGTTATTCAAGATGGTATTTAAGAAGTGACACACAAATAGGTCTTGAAGTCTCCCTTTACTGATAAAGATAATCACACTACCGATAAAATGAATATCATTGTTCATATGTTTATGTGTCATGTCAATGAATTTTTTGTTTTTACAGGACTATACTCAGCAGTTTCTTCCTCGGTAAACTCAGACTCGTTTTGTGTCCAATTCTTCCAAACTATCAATGTCAACAGGACAAATCTGTTGTCTGCACAGTTTATTTTCTTCATGATCACTGGTATCGTTAACAACAATCACCTTCACTCTATAAGCACAAAGTGTTGCAATTATTTCATATTGTGGGAATTGCCACTTGGGACTTTGTCGGAAGTGTTATAGGATCTGTCAGTAATCATGGTTTATTGAAGCACATGCTTTGACATTGGATGTGTCGAACATCAAAGTACCACTTTACTTATTAAGCAAAATAACACTTTGCGCGTGCGATGAACAGCACTCGTGACTCAATTTGCGTGTGTGCCAACGTGTGCGTGTGCGATCGCACGCGTCAAACGAAAAGGCCTGCAATTTTACCTCTACTTTGTGCTTGAACAATCAAGTTTCAACAATTCCTAACAAACCTAGGGTTAGGGTTAGGTAAATCAAACCCACTTACCATGACATGGTGCTCTAGTTTCTGAGGCAAAGTTGTGAGAGTGGTTCGCAGGTCCTCATATTCTTTCTTCAGTAAATTCCTGAAATGGACAAAACGCAAAACTGTAAGATTGACCCTTAGCAAAATATTGAGTACGTTTGCAGCATGCTTCAAGCCTGATACTAACTTGTTTTGAGTATGATTTAAGTATGTTTGAGAGCTTGATTCAATTAAGAATTGTGCACCGCTTGCGCTAGCTTGCATCGAGCATCTTTTGAATGGAAGGTAAACTCAATCAAGCTTGATTGTAGTATGTTTGAGAATAATTGTAGCATCAGATTATTGTCAAGCTTGATCAAGCTCTAATCATATGTGCAAACTGGCGAAAATTGTGTCAACATACTCAATTCAAGCTCATTCAAGCCAAAATCATGCTTCTGTCAAGTTTGTGCAAGCTTGTTGTAACCTGAAGGGGATGAACGGATCAGCAATCAAACAAAGTTTTAGGCAGAGATGTAGGAACCAGGGGCACTGGGGGCATGTGCCCCCAAGATCATACAATTATAATGAAAAGTGTCCTTCTTGTTTTAGGAAATGCCCTTTCAGCTCAATGAAACTTGCCCTCAAAGTGTCATGCCCAACCCAAGTTTAAGATATGCTTCATATCATTGGCCCTGGTTTTAGCAACGCAAGAAAATTATACAATTACTTGATGGGGCCCAAAAATTTAAAGTGGCATGTCTAACAACAGACAGGACCTAATACAGTCTCTGTTTCAGTTTCATCATTCATTTTCTACCCAGAAGAAAGAAGAATTCCTTTGTGAATTTTCCCCATATTTTGAGTCATTCTTTATTTCCATTCTTGAAATATCTCAAGATATTACCAACACTCTGAACGAAAACAAACGAAAAAGTGTTTACTCACCATTTCTCAACTTTTAAACTTGATTCTTTAATTGCCTGGATGAGATAAAACCAACCTGGTAACATTTTACTAAAACAGCCAAACAAGTTAATTAAAGGGTTTGTGCAAGGTCAAACAGCAAAAAAATTAAATAACCATTCAAATTATAGCTGCACACACACCGTGAACAATGGATAGCCAAATAAACAATGTTGTGTCTGATTGTTTTCTTCATTCTATTTATAGACAAGCCTTTTTATATATTTCCCATTAAGCTTCGCTTTAAGCCAGTGTATTTCCTGAAGGTGAAGATCCATGAACCTAGCCAGCAAAATAGTAGATTTCTATTTTTTCCCTTGTTTTTAAAGCCAAAAATAAAATATCTTCTAAAATAAACATCAAAATTGTGTGAAAAATCTTGTGTGTACAGTTCCCACCCCGTATGCAGAGTATGGCACTTGCACACCGGAGATTTTCAATAGGCTATTCAAATTAGACAATAGAGAACAAAAGAAATTGCCATACTCTACAGACTGGGTTCCCACACTCTGTAGACTGGTAAAATTGTGAAATCTTTTCAGCTAAAAACTCCACAAGTTGGAATGTTTGGCTTTTCTGACTACCTACAATAAGAATTATGCAAGTTCCTCCAGAAATTCTGATAAAGGACAATGTACTTGTCTGCTTGTTCTACAAGCCAGTATGGAAAGTACGGCACTTTTCGACGAGATCTCGGGTGTGCACGAAAAAATGTCTAAGTGTGGGGTGTGCAACAGTCAGCAAGTGTGCAGTTCAAGTGTGCACATCCTGAAACTTTTCAAATAAAAAGTGCTTAAAAGTATTTCAAATTGACCTTTAAAGCTTTATTATCGGTATATAAAGCACAATTGAATCATTGGCAGCCAATTGTCATCATCGCCAACACCCTTTCAATTTTTCAATTGCGCTTGGGAGGCTGAAAGGTACCAATTTTCGCGCATGCGCACTTAGTTTCCGCTTCGTCGTTTTTATCGTAAATTTCTCAGGTGTGTAAGCAGCAACTCAAACAAAAATCTCGGGTGTGCATCTGCCATACTTTCCATACTGGCCTACAAGTAATTCTAGGAATGCAAACAACAAGAACAAGGAAAGGAATATAATTCAACTATTATAAGTCATTCATTCATAATTACAATTTAAAAGTGCCTTCAAGGGCTCTATGTAGTAATCTATGTGGATGTTGGCTCTAGAACTGCTGTAGATATAGAACTGCTATGCTATGCTCTGCAGACTTGGGAAAAAAGGGCCTAAATTTGTCAGCTTTATCTTTTTCTTGCTTTTGTCTGCTATCTATTTCACATAGCAAATTCAGACCAGTTTCATTTCACCTAAAATGAAGGTGGTTACCTTTTCATGTTCTTGTGTTAATCTTCCAGCCTTTAAAAGATCATCTGTCATTTTATTTCCATTGATTTCTGCTTCACTTTTTCATCACTTGTAACTTTTTCTGATTTTCGATCATGCTGCTGAGAGCCAACCTCGTTTTCAACACTTATGCAACTGTTTCTTTTGGAAAAGAGATTCGTGACGTCATTTGGCTAGTACTCCTCACAATTTTGGGGGTCTACCTTTTGAGAAATATATCGGGAACGTGCCTGCCATAAACAAATATGACCCTGTCCTAGAATAACTGTTTGGATACATGACAAATTTCTTGGATAATACCAGTCTCTTTTGCAGCTTATTTTAACTTTTTCATGTCAAATTTGACCTGTTCTGGAAAAAGTAGCTGCAATGGACATACCTGTGCTGGAATATAGCCCAGGGGGGGCACTCAGCACATACCAATATGGTGGGTTCAGTCCTGGAAATATTAGTTTAGCTTTATTACAATCCAAAGATATCAGCACATTTTATACTTACACACATGTAAACAAACATAAAATATCCTGAAACAATGCACATTACCGCTGTCAAACCCAAAAATAGCAGTTTACAAATCATTCAATGCCTTAAAATGTCGAACACATGCTTTCATTTTATTTCGACTCAAAATATAACTTTCGGCAATATTCGCACGCAGAAATATCGGACTCACCTCTCCCAGCATTTGAATATGTGCCTAGTGTCCCCCCCCCCCCGGGAAAATAGACACCAAAGGTACAATCCTGTCCCAGCATCTTCAATCGAAAATAGGACCCTATTAGCAATCAAATTCCCGGGAGCTCAATCTCATAAGTACACTCCCGGGAAAATATGTATATTAGGAGGCCAAAGTTATACCAGTACTGGCCCTAGGAGAGCACATCAGCAATAACTGACTGCCCCTGCTCTTCAGCTTCTTCTGACATTATAATCTCCTCGCTTATTGTTAATAAATGCTCAATTCATTCAAATAGGGGTCAAAATGGGGTTAAAAAATGAATCCCTCCACCCAACCGCACATTAAACGCAATTCAGACTTCTCACAAGTAACATTATACTCAGTTGCTTCCTGATGATGATGATGATGATGATATGGATTCATGAAAAACATATGTATTGTTACTAATATTGATTACTGATGAAGGCTTACGCCGTGTGATTACTGATGAAGGCTTACGCCGAAACGTTTACTCGAATGTGTTTTTCTTGACTACATATATCTTGTTTATTACATATTGCGAATGAGCTTATGAGAATATATTGTTACTAATATATATACGCAATCCATACACCCCAAAAGAAGCAAATCTTATCGAGCCTGGGGCGCTTACAACAAATAGAACAGTAACAACAGCGAATATAACTACAATGATGCTAAAAAGTATCATAAAATACAAAAGAAACACAAGATTATATGCACTGAGCTAAGAAACTACAAGAAGCAAAGCTAAAATTGAAGATGGTAGGAAGCAGTAAGCGGTGAGATCCCGCAAAGGTAAATGCAAATTGCAGTCATTTGCTATAGATAAGATTCTAATTTGTTTCGTTTACAAGCGGTAAGAAATCCTTTCAAAGAGGTTAGCTTCTTTAGTTCTGGAGGCTGAGAGTTCAAAAGTTTGGGACCTTTAACAAAAATGCCCGGGGGGGGTACTTGACCAGGTTTTGGTCGGGGACGTGCCATCGAAGCTTCAAAAACATACCCGTTCCTTATACCAATTTTGCGAAAAAGTATACCCGACTTTATACCAATTTTGCAAAAAAGTACACCCGACCTTATACCAATTTTCCGAAAAAGTATACCAAAATCGTTCCTTAAACCAAAATCGCGAAAATCGATACCGTTCCTTATACCAAAATCGTGAAAATCGACACCGTTCCTTATACCAAAATCGCGAAAATCGATACCCTTCCCGATGGCACGTCCCCGTACCCAAAATATGTGAAGTGCCCCCCCCCCGGGCAAAAATGGCCCGGTCTCCATGACGATTCTTTGTTTTAGGTATGTCATAGAATGGTCATAGTTATCATTGTGACGAGTTGGATAGTTATATAGACTTGACCTGGTTTGAAATAAACCTTGAAATACGTCAGTGATTCTCTATCAAATTCTCAATATATATTGCTATCTGTGGGATTAAAGCTGAATACCTCTGCTCCTGTAACAGTTACAGCAGTCTAAGTGACGTTTTTGAACTCAGCATTCAATTGTGCATCGAAACATTGCTCTAACAAATCAATTAATGATTCTCTATAAATTTCTCACCCTTAGTGGAATAGATGTGTTTCTGTAGCAGTGATTCTCTGCCAAATTCTCACATCTATTGCAATCTGTGGGATTAAAGCTGAATATCTCTACTCCTGCAGAAGTTACGGCAGTCTAAGTGACGTTTTTGAACTCACCATTCAATTTTGCATCGAAACATTGCTATAAAAAATCAATTAATGATTCTCTATAAATTTCTCAGCCTTAATGGAATAGATGCTTCTCTGTAGTAGTGATTCTCTACCAAATTATCACATCTATTGAAGTCTGTTGGATTAAAGCTGAATATCTCTGCTCTTGCGACAGTTACAGCAGTCTAAGTGACATTTTTGAAATCAACCTTTAATTTTGCATCGAACCATTGCTATAAGATATCAATTAATGCTTCTCTATAAATTTCTCAGCTCATTGGAATAGATGCTTTTCTGTGGTAGTGATTCTCAACCAAATTCTCGCATCTATTGAAACCTGTGTGATTAAAGCTAAATATCTCTACTCCTGCAACAGTTACAGCCGTCTAAGTGACATTTTTGAACTCAGCATTTAATTGTGCATCGAAACATTGCTATAAGAAATCAATTAATGATTCTCTATAAATTTCTCAGCTCATTGGAATAGATGCTTTTCTGTGGTAGTGATTCTCTACCAAATTCTCGCATCTATTGAAACCTGTGAGATTAAAGCAGAATATCTCTATTCCTGCAACAGTTACAGCCGTCTAAGTGACATTTTTGAACTCAGCATTTATTTTTGCATCGAAACATTGCTATAAGAAATCAATTAATGATTCTCTATAAATTTCTCAGCTCATTGGAATAGATGCTTTTCTGTGGTAGTGATTCTCTACCAAATTCTCGCATCTATTGAAACCTGTTAGATTAAAGCTGAATATCTCTACTCCTGCAACAGTTACAGCCGTCTAAGTGACATTCTTGAGCTCAGCATTTAATTTTGCATCGAAACTTTGCTATAAGAAATCAATTAATGATTCTCTTTAAATTTCTCAGCTCATTGGAATAGATGCTTTTCTGTGGTAGTGATTCTCTACAAAAATCTCGCATCTATTGAAACCTGCGAGATTAAAGCTGAATATCTCTATTCCTGCAACAGTTACAGCCATCTAAGTGACATTCTTGAGCTCAGCATTTAATTTTGCATCGAAACATTGCTATAAGAAATCAATTAATGATTCTCTATAAATTTCTCAGCTCATTGGAATAGATGCTTTTCTGTGGTAGTGATTCTCTACCAAATTCTCGCATCTATTGAAACCTGTTAGATTAAAGCTGAATATCTCTACTCCTGCAACAGTTACAGCCGTCTAAGTGACATTCTTGAGCTCAGCATTTAATTTTGCATCGAAACATTGCTATAAGAAATCAATTAATGATTCTCTATAAATTTCTCAGCTCATTGGAATAGATGCTTTTCTGTGGTAGTGATTCTCTACCAAACTCTCGCATCTATTGAAACCTGTTAGATTAAAGCTGAATATCTCTATTCCTGCAACAGTTAAAGCCGTCTAAGTGACATTTTTGAACTCAACGTTTAATTTTGCATCGAAAAATTGCTCTAAGAAATCAATTAATGATTCCCTATAAATTTCTCAGCTCATTGGAATAGATGCTTTTCTGTGGTAGTGATTCTCTACCAAATTCTCGCATCTATTTAAACCTGTGAGATTAAAGCTGAATATCTCTACTCCTGCAACAGTTACAGCCGTCTAAGTGACATTTTTGAACTCAACGTTTAATTTTGCATCGAAAAATTGCTCTAAGAAATCAATTAATTCTTCTCTATAAATTTCTCAGCTCATTGGAATAGATGCTTTTCTGTGGTAGTGATTCTCTACCAAATTCTCGCATCTATTGAAACCTGTGAGATTAAAGCAGAATATCTCTACTCCTGCAACAGTTACAGCCGTCTAAGTGACATTTTTGAACTCAGCATTTATTTTTGCATCGAAACATTGCTATAAGAAATCAATTAATGATTCTCTATAAATTTCTCAGCTCATTGGAATAGATGCTTTTCTGTGGAAGTGATTCTCTACCAAATTCTCGCATCTATTGAAACCTGTTAGATTAAAGCTGAATATCTCTACTCCTGCAACAGTTACAGCCGTCTAAGTGACATTCTTGAGCTCAGCATTTAATTTTGCATCGAAACATTGCTATAAGAAATCAATTAATGATTCTCTATAAATTTCTCAGCTCATTGGAATAGATGCTTTTTTGTGGTAGTGATTCTCTACCAAATTCTCGCATCTATTGAAACCTGTTAGATTAAAGCTGAATATCTCTATTCCTGCAACAGTTACAGCCGTCTAAGTGACATTTTTGAACTCAACGTTTAATTTTGCATCGAAAAATTGCTCTAAGAAATCAATTAATTCTTCTCTATAAATTTCTCAGCTCATTGGAATAGATGCTTTTCTGTGGTAGTGATTCTCTACCAAATTCTCGCATCTATTGAAACCTGTGAGATTAAAGCAGAATATCTCTACTCCTGCAACAGTTACAGCCGTCTAAGTAACATTTTTAAACTCAGCATTTAATTTTGCATCGAAACTTTGCTATAAGAAATCAATTAATGATTCTCTTTAAATTTCTCAGCTCATTGGAATAGATGCTTTTCTGTGGTAGTGATTCTCTACAAAAATCTCGCATCTATTGAAACCTGCGAGATTAAAGCTGAATATCTCTATTCCTGCAACAGTTACAACCATCTAAGTGACATTCTTGAGCTCAGCATTTAATTTTGCATCGAAACATTGCTATAAGAAATCAATTAATGATTCTATATAAATCCCCAGCTCATTGGAATAGATGCTTTTTTGTGGTAGTGATTCTCTACCAAATTCTCGCATCTATTGAAACCTTTGAGATTAAAGCTGAATATCTCTATTCCTGCAACAGTTACAGCTGTCTAAGTGACATTTTTGAACTCAGCATTTAATTTTGCATCGAAACATTGCTATAAGAAATCAATTAATGATTCTCTATAAATTTCTCAGCTCATTGGAATAGATGCTTTTCTGTGGTAGTGATTCTCTACCAAATTCTCGCATCTATTGAAACCGGTTAGTTTAAAGCTGAATATCTCTGTTCCTGCAACAGTTACAGCCGTCTAAGTAACATTTTTAAACTCAGCATTTAATTTTGCATCGAAACATTGCTATACGAAATCAATTAATGATTCTCTATAAATTTCTCAGCTCATTGGAATAGATGCATTTTTGTGGTAGTGATTCTCTACCAAATTCTCGCATCTATTGAAACCTGTGAGATTAAAGCTGAATATCTCTACTCCTGCAGCAGTTACAGCCGCCTAAGTGACATTTTTGAACTCAGCATTTAATTTTGCATCGAAACATTGCTATAAGAAATCAATTAATGATTCTCTATAAATTTCTCAGCTCATTGGAATAGATGCTTTTTTGTGGTAGTGATTCTCTACCAAATTCTCGCATCTATTGAAACCTGTGAGATTAAAGCTAAATATCTCCACTCCTGCAACAGTTACAGCCGTCTAAGTGACATTTTTGAACTCAGCATTTAATTTTGCATCGAAACATTGCTATAAAAAATCAATTAATGATTCTCTATAAATTTCTCAGCTCATTGGAATAGATGCTTTTCTGTGGTAGTGATTCTCTACCAAATTCTCGCATCTATTGAAACCTGTGAGATTAAAGCTGAATATCTCTACTCCTGCAACAGTTAAAGCCGTCTAAGTGACATTTTTGAACTCAACGTTTAATTTTGCATCGAAAAATTGCTCTAAGAAATCAATTAATTCTTCTCTATAAATTTCTCAGCTCATTGGAATAGATGCTTTTCTGTGGTAGTGATTCTCTACCAAATTCTCGCATCTATTGAAACCTGTGAGATTAAAGCAGAATATCTCCACTCCTGCAACAGTTACAGCCGTCTAAGTGACATTTTTGAACTCAGCATTTATTTTTGCATCGAAACATTGCTATAAGAAATCAATTAATGATTCTCTATAAATTTCTCAGCTCATTGGAATAGATGCTTTTCTGTGGTAGTGATTCTCTACCAAATTCTCGCATCTATTGAAACCTGTTAGATTAAAGCTGAATATCTCTACTCCTGCAACAGTTACAGCCGTCTAAGTGACATTCTTGAGCTCAGCATTTAATTTTGCATCGAAACATTGCTATAAGAAATCAATTAATGATTCTCTATAAATTTCTCAGCTCATTGGAATAGATGCTTTTCTGTGGTAGTGATTCTCTACCAAATTCTCGCATCTATTGAAACCGGTTAGTTTAAAGCTGAATATCTCTGTTCCTGCAACAGTTACAGCCGTCTAAGTAACATTTTTAAACTCAGCATTTAATTTTGCATCGAAACATTGCTATAAGAAATCAATTAATGATTCTCTATAAATTTCTCAGCTCATTGGAATAGATGCATTTTTGTGGTAGTGATTCTCTACCAAATTCTCGCATCTATTGAAACCTGTGAGATTAAAGCTGAATATCTCTACTCCTGCAGCAGTTACAGCCGTCTAAGTGACATTTTTGAACTCAGCATTTAATTTTGCATCGAAACATTGCTATAAGAAATCAATTAATGATTCTCTATAAATTTCTCAGCTCATTGGAATAGATGCTTTTCTGTGGTAGTGATTCTCTACCAAATTCTCGCATCTATTGAAACCTGTTAGATTAAAGCTGAATATCTCTAATCCTGCAACAGTTACAGCCATCTAAGTGACATTTTTGAACTCAACATTTAATTTTGCATCGAAACATTGCTCTAAGAAATCAATTAATTCTTCTCTATAAATTTCTCAGCTCATTGGAATAGATGCTTTTCCGTGGTAGTGATTCTCTACCAAATTCTTGCATCTATTGAAACCTGTGAGATTAAAGCTGAATATCTCTACTCCTGCAACAGTTACAGCCGTCTAAGTAACATTTTTGAACTCAGCATTTAATTTTGCATCGAAACATTGCTATAAGAAATCAATTAATGATTCTCTAATAATTTCTCAGCTCATTGGAATAGATGCTTTTCTGTGGTAGTGATTCTCTACCAAATTCTCGCATCTATTGAAACCTGTTAGATTAAAGCTGAATATGCCTACTCCTGCAACAGTTACAGCCGTCTAAGTGACATTTTTGAACTCAACCTTTAATTTTGCATCGAAACATTGCTATAAGAAATCAATTAATGATTCTCTATAAATTTCTCAGCTAATTGGAATAGATGCTTTTCTGTGGTAGTGATTCTCTACCAAATTCTCGCATCTATTGAAACCTGTTAGATTAAAGCTGAATATCTCTATTCCTGCAACAGTTACAGCCGTGTAAGTGACATTTTTTTAATTTTGCATCGAAACATTGCTATAAGAAATCAATTAATGATTCTCTATAAATTTCTCAGCTCATTGGAATAGATGCTTTTCTGTGGTAGTGATTCTCTACCAAATTCTCGCATCTATTGAAACCTGTTAGATTAAAGCTGAATATCCCTACTCCTGCAACAGTTACAGCCGTCTAAGTGACATTTTTGAACTCAACCTTTAATTTTGCATCGAAACATTGCTATAAGAAATCAATTAATGATTCTCTATAAATTTCTCAGCTCATTGGAATAGATGCTTTTCTGTGGTAGTGATTCTCTACCAAATTCTCGCATCTATTGAAACCTGTTAGATTAAAGCTGAATATCTCTATTCCTGCAACAGTTACAGCCGTGTAAGTGACATTTTTTTAATTTTGCATCGAAACATTGCTATAAGAAGTCAATTAATGATTCTCTATAAATTTCTCAGCTCATTGGAATAGATGCTTTTCTGTGGTAGTGATTCTCTACCAAATTCTTGCATCTATTGAAACCTGTTAGATTAAAGCTGAATATCTCTATTCCTGCAACAGTTACAGCCGTCTAAGTGACATTTTTGAACTGAGCATTTAATTTTGCATCGAAACATTGCTATAAGAAATCAATTAATGATTCTCTATAAATTTCTTAGCTCATTGGAATAGATGCTTTTCTGTGGTAGTGAATCTCTACCAAATTCTTGCATCTATTGAAACCTGTGAGATTAAAGCGGAATATCTCTACTCCTGCAACAGTTACAGCCGTCTAAGTGACATTTTTGAACTCAGCATTTAATTTTGCATCGAAACATTGCTATAAGAAATCAATTAATGATTCTCTATAAATTTCTTAGCTCATTGGAATAGATGCTTTTCTGTGGTAGTGAATCTCTACCAAATTCTTGCATCTATTGAAACCTGTGAGATTAAAGCGGAATATCTCTACTCCAGCAACAGTTACAGCCGTATAAGTGACATTTTTGAACTCAGCATTTAATTTTGCATCGAAACATTGCTATAAGAAATCAATTAATGATTCTCTATAAATTTCTCAGCTCATTGGAATAGATGCTTTTCTGTGGTAGTGATTCTCTACCAAATTCTCGCATCTATTGAAACCTGTGAGATTAAAGAGGAATATCTCTACTCCTGCAACAGTTACAGCCGTCTAAGTGACATTTATGAATTTAGCATTTAAATTTGCATCGACACATTGCTATAAAAAATCCATTAATAATTCTCTATAAATTTTTCAGCTCATTGGAATAGATGCTTTTCCGTGGTAGTGATTCTCTACCAAATTCTCGCATCTATTGAAACCTGTGAGATTAAAGCTGAATATCTCTACTCCTGCAACAGTTACAGCCGTCTAAGTAACATTTTTGAACTCAGCATTTAATTTTGCATCGAAACATTGCTATAAGAAATCAATTAATGATTCTCTATAAATTTCTCAGCTCATTGGAATAGATGCTTTTCTGTGGTAGTGATTCTCTACCAAATTCTCGCATCTATTGAAACCTGTTAGATTAAAGCTGAATATCTCTATTCCTGCAACAGTTACAGCCGTGTAAGTGACATTTTTTTAATTTTGCATCGAAACATTGCTATAAGAAGTCAATTAATGATTCTCTATAAATTTCTCAGCTCATTGGAATAGATGCTTTTCTGTGGTAGTGATTCTCTACCAAATTCTTGCATCTATTGAAACCTGTTAGATTAAAGCTGAATATCTCTATTCCTGCAACAGTTACAGCCGTCTAAGTGACATTTTTGAACTGAGCATTTAATTTTGCATCGAAACATTGCTATAAGAAATCGATTAATGATTCTCTCTAAATTTCTTAGCTCATTGGAATAGATGCTTTTCTGTGGTAGTGAATCTCTACCAAATTCTTGCATCTATTGAAACCTGTGAGATTAAAGCGGAATATCTCTACTCCAGCAACAGTTACAGCCGTCTAAGTGACATTTTTGAACTCAGCATTTAATTTTGCATCGAAACATTGCTATAAGAAATCAATTAATGATTCTCTATAAATTTCTCAGCTCATTGGAATAGATGCTTTTCTGTGGTAGTGATTCTCTACCAAATTCTCGCATCTATTGAAACCTGTGAGATTAAAGCGGAATATCTCTACTCCTGCAACAGTTACAGCCGTCTAAGTGACATTTCTGAACTCAGCATTTAATTTTGCATCGACACTTTGCTATAAAAAATCAATTAATGATTCTCTATAAATTTCTCAGCTCATTGGAATAGATGCTTTTCTGTGGTAGTGATTCTCTACCAAATTCTCGCATCTATTGAAACCTGTTAGATTAAAGCTCAATATCTCTATTCCTGCAACAGTTACAGCCGTCTAAGTAACATTTTTAAACTCAGCATTTAATTTTGCATCGAAACATTGCTATAAGAAATCAATCAATGATTCTCTATAAATTTCTCAGCTCATTGGAATAGATGCTTTTCTGTGGTAGTGAATCTCTACCAAATTCTTGCATCTATTGAAACCTGTGAGATTAAAGCGGAATATCTCTACTCCTGCAACAGTTACAGCCGTATAAGTGACATTTTTGAACGCAGCATTTAATTTTGCATCGAAACATTGCTATAAGAAATCAATCAATGATTCTCTATAAATTTCTCAGCTCATTGGAATAGATGCTTTTCTGTGGTAGTGATTCTCTACCAAATTCTCGCATCTATTGAAACCGGTTAGCTTAAAGCTGAATATCTCTGTTCCTGCAACAGTTACAGCCGTCTAAGTAACATTTTTAAACTCAGCATTTAATTTTGCATCGAAACATTGCTATAAGAAATCATTTATAGATTCTCTTTAAATTTCTCAGCTCATTGGAATAGATGCTTTTCTGTGGTAGTGATTCTCTACAAAAATCTCGCATCTATTGAAACCTGCGAGATTAAAGCTGAATATCTCTATTCCTGCAACAGTTACAGCCGTCTAAGTGACATTCTTGAGCTCAGCATTTAATTTTGCATCGAAACATTGCTATAAGAAATCAATTAATGATTCTCTATAAATTTCTCAGCTCATTGGAATAGATGCTTTTTTGTGGTAGTGATTCTCTACCAAATTCTCGCATCTATTGAAACCTTTGAGATTAAAGCTGAATATCTCTATTCCTGCAACAGTTACAGCTGTCTAAGTGACATTTTTGAACTCAGCATTTAATTTTGCATCGAAACATTGCTATAAGAAATCAATTAATGATTCTCTATAAATTTCTCAGCTCATTGGAATAGATGCTTTTCTGTGGTAGTGATTCTCTACCAAATTCTCGCATCTATTGAAACCTGTGAGATTAAAGCTGAATATCTCTACTCCTGCAGCAGTTACAGCCGTCTAAGTGACATTTTTGAACTCAGCATTTAATTTTGCATCGAAACATTGCTATAAGAAATCAATTAATGATTCTCTATAAATTTCTCAGCTCATTGGAATAGATGCTTTTCTGTGGTAGTGATTCTCTACCAAATTCTCGCATCTATTGAAACCTGTTAGATTAAAGCTGAATATCTCTAATCCTGCAACAGTTACAGCCATCTAAGTGACATTTTTGAACTCAACATTTAATTTTGCATCGAAGCATTGCTCTAAGAAATCAATTAATTCTTCTCTATAAATTTCTCAGCTCATTGGAATAGATGCTTTTCTGTGGTAGTGATTCTCTACCAAATTCTCGCATCTATTGAAACCTGTGAGAATAAAGCTGAATATCTCTACTCCTGCAACAGTTACAGCCGTCTAAGTAACATTTTTGAACTCAGCATTTAATTTTGCATCGAAACATTGCTATAAGAAATCAATTAATGATTCTCTAATAATTTCTCAGCTCATTGGAATAGATGCTTTTCTGTGGTAGTGATTCTCTACCAAATTCTCGCATCTATTGAAACCTGTTAGATTAAAGCTGAATATCCCTACTCCTGCAACAGTTACAGCCGTCTAAGTGACATTTTTGAACTCAACCTTTAATTTTGCATCGAAACATTGCTATAAGAAATCAATTAATGATTCTCTATAAATTTCTCAGCTCATTGGAATAGATGCTTTTCTGTGGTAGTGATTCTCTACCAAATTCTCGCATCTATTGAAACCTGTTAGATTAAAGCTGAATATCTCTATTCCTGCAACAGTTACAGCCGTGTAAGTGACATTTTTTTAATTTTGCATCGAAACATTGCTATAAGAAGTCAATTAATGATTCTCTATAAATTTCTCAGCTCATTGGAATAGATGCTTTTCTGTGGTAGTGATTCTCTACCAAATTCTTGCATCTATTGAAACCTGTTAGATTAAAGCTGAATATCTCTATTCCTGCAACAGTTACAGCCGTCTAAGTGACATTTTTGAACTGAGCATTTAATTTTGCATCGAAACATTGCTATAAGAAATCAATTAATGATTCTCTATAAATTTCTTAGCTCATTGGAATAGATGCTTTTCTGTGGTAGTGAATCTCTACCAAATTCTTGCATCTATTGAAACCTGTGAGATTAAAGCGGAATATCTCTACTCCTGCAACAGTTACAGCCGTATAAGTGACATTTTTGAACTCAGCATTTAATTTTGCATCGAAACATTGCTATAAGAAATCAATTAATGATTCTCTATAAATTTCTCAGCTCATTGGAATAGATGCTTTTCTGTGGTAGTGATTCTCTACCAAATTCTCGCATCTATTGAAACCTGTGAGATTAAAGCGGAATATCTCTACTCCTGCAACAGTTACAGCCGTCTAAGTGACATTTCTGAACTCAGCATTTAATTTTGCATCGACACTTTGCTATAAGAAATCAATTAATGATTCTCTATAAATTTCTCAGCTCATTGGAATAGATGCTTTTCTGTGGTAGTGATTCTCTACCAAATTCTCGCATCTATTGAAACCTGTTAGATTAAAGCTCAATATCTCTATTCCTGCAACAGTTACAGCCGTCTAAGTAACATTTTTAAACTCAGCATTTAATTTTGCATCGAAACATTGCTATAAGAAATCAATCAATGATTCTCTATAAATTTCTCAGCTCATTGGAATAGATGCTTTTCTGTGGTAGTGATTCTCTACCAAATTCTCGCATCTATTGAAACTTGCGAGATTAAAGCGGAATATCTCTACTCCTGCAACGGTTACAGCCGTCTAAGTGACATTTTTGAACTCAGCATTTAATTTTGCATCGAAACATTGCTATAAGAAATCAATCAATGATTCTCTATAAATTTCTCAGCTCATTGGAATAGATGCTTTTCTGTGGTAGTGAGTCTCTACCAAATTCTCGCATCTATTGAAACCTGTTAGATTAAAGCTGAATATCTCTAATCCTGCAACAATTACAGCCATCTAAGTGACATTTTTGAACTCAACATTTAATTTTGCATCGAAGCATTGCTCTAAGAAATCAATTAATTCTTCTCTATAAATTTCTCAGCTCATTGGAATAGATGCTTTTCTGTGGTAGTGATTCTCTACCAAATTCTCGCATCTATTGAAACCTGTGAGATTAAAGCTGCATATCTCTACTCCTGCAACAGTTACAGCCGTCTAAGTGACATTTTTGAACTCAGCATTTAATTTTGCATCGAAACATTGCTATAAGAAATCAATTAATGATTCCCTAATAATTTCTCAGCTCATTGGAATAGATGCTTTTCTGTGGTAGTGATTCTCTACCAAATTCTCGCATCTATTGAAACCTGTTAGATTAAAGCTGAATATCCCTACTCCTGCAACAGTTACAGCCGTCTAAGTGACATTTATGAACTCAACCTTTAATTTTGCATCGAAACATTGCTATAAGAAATCAATTAATGATTCTCTATAAATTTCTCAGCTCATTGGAATAGATGCTTTTCTGTGGTAGTGATTCTCTACCAAATTCTCGCATCTATTGAAACCTGTTAGATTAAAGCTGAATATCTCTATTCCTGCAACAGTTACAGCCGTGTAAGTGACATTTTTTTAATTTTGCATCGAAACATTGCTATAAGAAGTCAATTAATGATTCTCTATAAATTTCTCAGCTCATTGGAATAGATGCTTTTCTGTGGTAGTGATTCTCTACCAAATTCTTGCATCTATTGAAACCTGTTAGATTAAAGCTGAATATCTCTATTCCTGCAACAGTTACAGCCGTCTAAGTGACATTTTTGAACTGAGCATTTAATTTTGCATCGAAACATTGCGATAAGAAATCAATTAATGATTCTCTATAAATTTCTTAGCTCATTGGAATAGATGCTTTTCTGTGGTAGTGAATCTCTACCAAATTCTTGCATCTATTGAAACCTGTGAGATTAAAGCGGAATATCTCTACTCCTGCAACAGTTACAGCCGTCTAAGTGACATTTCTGAACTCAGCATTTAATTTTGCATCGAAACATTGCTATAAGAAATCAATTAATGATTCTCTATAAATTTCTCAGCTCATTGGAATAGATGCTTTTCTGTGGTAGTGATTCTCTACCAAATTCTCGCATCTATTGAAACCTGTGAGATTAAAGCGGAATATCTCTACTCCTGCAACAGTTACAGCCGTCTAAGTGACATTTTTGAACTCAGCATTTAATTTTGCATCGACACATTGCTATAAAAAATCAATTAATGATTCCCTATAAATTTCTCAGCTCATTGGAATAGATGCTTTTCTGTGGTAGTGATTCTCTACCAAATTCTCGCATCTATTGAAACATGTTAGATTAAAGCTCAATATCTCTATTCCTGCAACAGTTACAGCCGTCTAAGTAACATTTTTAAACTCAGCATTTAATTTTGCATCGAAACATTGCTATAAGAAATCAATCAATGATTCTCTATAAATTTCTCAGCTCATTGGAATAGATGCTTTTCTGTGGTAGTGATTCTCTACCAAATTCTCGCATCTATTGAAACTTGCGAGATTAAAGCGGAATATCTCTACTCCTGCAACGGTTACAGCCGTCTAAGTGTTATTTTTGAACTCAGCATTTAATTTTGCATCGAAACATTGCTATAAGAAATCAATTAATGATTCTCTATAAATTTCTCAGCTCATTGGAATAGATGCTTTTCTGTGGTAGTGATTCTCTGCCAAATTCTCGCATGTATTGAAACCTGTTAGATTAAAGCTGAATATCTCTATTCCTGCAACAGTTACAGCCGTCTAAGTGACATTTTGAACTGAGCATTTAATTTTTCATCGAAACATTGCTATAAGAAATCAATTAATGATTCTCTCTAAATTTCTTAGCTCATTGGAATAGATGCTTTTCTGTGGTTGTGAATCTCTACGAAATTCTTGCATCTATTGAAACCTGTGAGATTAAAGCAGAATATCTCTACTCCTGCAACAGTTACAGCCGTTTAAGTGACATTTTTGAACTCAGCATTTAATTTTGCATCGAAACATTGCTATAAGAAATCAATTAATGATTCTCTATAAATTTCTCAGCTCATTGGAATAGATGCTTTTCTGTGGTAGTGATTCTCTACCAAATTCTCGCATCTATTGAAACCTGTGAGATTAAAGCTGAATATCTCTACTCCTGCAACAGTTACAGCCGTTTAAGTGACATTTTTGAACTCAGCATTTAATTTTGCATCGAAACATTGCTATAAGAAATCAATTAATGATTCTCTATAAATTTCTCAGCTCATTGGAATAGATGCTTTTCTGTGGTAGTGATTCTCTACCAAATTCTCGCATCTATTGAAACCTGTGAGATTAAAGCGGAATATCTCTACTCCTGCAACAGTTACAGCCGTCTAAGTGACATTTTTGAACTCAGCATTTAATTTTGCATCGACACTTTGCTATAAAAAATCAATTAATGATTCTCTATAAATTTCTCAGCTCATTGGAATAGATGCTTTTCTGTGGTAGTGATTCTCTACCAAATTCTCGCATCTATTGAAACCTGTTAGATTAAAGCTCAATATCTCTATTCCTGCAACAGTTACAGCCGTCTAAGTAACATTTTTAAACTCAGCATTTAATTTTGCATCGAAACATTGCTATAAGAAATCAATCAATGATTCTCTATAAATTTCTCAGCTCATTGGAATAGATGCTTTTCTGTGGTAGTGATTCTCTACCAAATTCTCGCATCTATTGAAACTTGCGAGATTAAAGCGGACTATCTCTACTCCTGCAACGGTTACAGCCGTCTAAGTGACATTTTTGAACTCAGCATTTAATTTTGCATCGAAACATTGCTATAAGAAATCAATCAATGATTCTCTATAAATTTCTCAGCTCATTGGAATAGATGCTTTTCTGTGGTAGTGATTCTCTACCAAATTCTCGCATCTATTGAAACCTGTTAGATTAAAGCTGAATATCCCTACTCCTGCAACAGTTACAGCCGTCTAAGTGACATTTTTGAACTCAACCTTTAATTTTGCATCGAAACATTGCTATAAGAAATCAATTAATGATTCTCTATAAATTTCTCAGCTCATTGGAATAGATGCTTTTCTGTGGTAGTGATTCTCTACCAAATTCTCGCATCTATTGAAACCTGTGAGATTAAAGCGGAATATCTCTACTCCTGCAACAGTTACAGCCGTCTAAGTGACATTTTTGAACTCAGCATTTAATTTTGCATCGACACTTTGCTATAAGAAATCAATTAATGATTCTCTATAAATTTCTCAGCTCATTGGAATAGATGCTTTTCTGTGGTAGTGATTCTCTACCAAATTCTCGCATCTATTGAAACCTGTTAGATTAAAGCTCAATATCTCTATTCCTGCAACAGTTACAGCCGTCTAAGTAACATTTTTAAACTCAGCATTTAATTTTGCATCGAAACATTGCTATAAGAAATCAATCAATGATTCTCTATAAATTTCTCAGCTCATTGGAATAGATGCTTTTCTGTGGTAGTGATTCTCTACCAAATTCTCGCATCTATTGAAACTTGCGAGATTAAAGCGGAATATCTCTACTCCTGCAACGGTTACAGCCGTCTAAGTGACATTTTTGAACTCAGCATTTAATTTTGCATCGAAACATTGCTATAAAAAATCAATTAATGATTCTCTATAAATTTCTCAGCTCATTGGAATAGATGCTTTTCTGTGGTAGTGATTCTCTACCAAATTCTCGCATCTATTGAAACCTGTTAGATTGAAGCTCAATATCTCTATTCCTGCAACAGTTACAGCCGTCTAAGTGACATTTTTGAACTCAACCTTTAATTTTGCATCGAAACATTGCTATAAGAAATCAATTAATGATTCTCTATAAATTTCTCAGCTCATTGGAATAGATGCTTTTCTGTGGTAGTGATTCTCTACCAAATTCTCGCATCTATTGAAACCTGTTAGATTAAAGCTGAATATCTCTATTCCTGCAACAGTTACAGCCGTGTAAGTGACATTTTTTTAATTTTGCATCGAAACATTGCTATAAGAAGTCAATTAATGATTCTCTATAAATTTCTCAGCTCATTGGAATAGATGCTTTTCTGTGGTAGTGATTCTCTACCAAATTCTTGCATCTATTGAAACCTGTTAGATTAAAGCTGAATATCTCTATTCCTGCAACAGTTACAGCCGTCTAAGTGACATTTTTGAACTGAGCATTTAATTTTGCATCGAAACATTGCTATAAGAAATCAATTAATGATTCTCTCTAAATTTCTTAGCTCATTGGAATAGATGCTTTTCTGTGGTTGTGAATCTCTACGAAATTCTTGCATCTATTGAAACCTGTGAGATTAAAGCGAAATATCTCTACTCCTGCAACAGTTACAGCCGTCTAAGTGACATTCTTGAGCTCAGCATTTAATTTTGCATCGAAACATTGCTATAAGAAATCAATTAATGATTCTCTATAAATTTCTCAGCTCATTGGAATAGATGCTTTTCTGTGGTAGTGATTCTCTACCAAATTCTCGCATCTATTGAAACCTGTGAGATTAAAGCGGAATATCTCTACTCCTGCAACAGTTACAGCCGTCTAAAAGACATTTTTGAATTCAGCATTTAATTTTGCATCGACACTTTGCTATAAAAAATCAATTAATGATTCTCTATAAATTTCTCAGCTCATTGGAATAGATGCTTTTCTGTGGTAGTGATTCTCTACCAAATTCTCGCATCTATTGAAACCTGTTAGATAAAAGCTCAATATTTCTATTCCTGCAACAGTTACAGCCGTCTAAGTAACATTTTTAAACTCAGCATTTATTTTGCATCGAAACATTGCTATAAGAAATCAATCAATGATTCTCTATAAATTTCTCAGCCCATTGGAATAGATGCTTTTCTGTGGTAGTGATTCTCTACCAAATTCTCGCATCTATTGAAACTTGCGAGATTAAAGCGGACTATCTCTACTCCTGCAACAGTTACAGCCGTCTAAGGGACATTTTTGAACTCAGCATTT
This sequence comes from Aurelia coerulea, assembly GCA_039566865.1. NCBI lineage: Eukaryota > Metazoa > Cnidaria > Scyphozoa > Semaeostomeae > Ulmaridae > Aurelia > Aurelia coerulea. The sequence goes on along the minus strand of CM076948.1, from coordinate 24,447,726 downwards.
AATTTTGCATCGAAACATTGCTATAAAAAATCAATTAATGATTCTCTATAAATTTCTCAGCTCATTGGAATAGATGCTTTTCTGTGGTAGTGATTCTCTACCAAATTCTCGCATCTATTGAAACCTGTTAGATTAAAGCTGAATATCCCTACTCCTGCAACAGTTACAGCCGTCTAAGTGACATTTTTGAACTCAACCTTTAATTTTGCATCGAAACATTGCTATAAGAAATCAATTAATGATTCTCTATAAATTTCTCAGCTCATTGGAATAGATGCTTTTCTGTGGTAGTGATTCTCTACCAAATTCTCGCATCTATTGAAACCTGTGAGATTAAAGCGGAATATCTCTACTCCTGCAACAGTTACAGCCGTCTAAGTGACATTTTTGAACTCAGCATTTAATTTTGCATCGACACTTTGCTATAAGAAATCAATTAATGATTCTCTATAAATTTCTCAGCTCATTGGAATAGATGCTTTTCTGTGGTAGTGATTCTCTACCAAATTCTCGCATCTATTGAAACCTGTTAGATTAAAGCTCAATATCTCTATTCCTGCAACAGTTACAGCCGTCTAAGTAACATTTTTAAACTCAGCATTTAATTTTGCATCGAAACATTGCTATAAGAAATCAATCAATGATTCTCTATAAATTTCTCAGCTCATTGGAATAGATGCTTTTCTGTGGTAGTGATTCTCTACCAAATTCTCGCATCTATTGAAACTTGCGAGATTAAAGCGGAATATCTCTACTCTTGCAACGGTTACAGCCGTCTAAGTGACATTTTTGAACTCAGCATTTAATTTTGCATCGAAATATGCTATAAAAAATCAATTAATGATTCTCTATAAATTTCTCAGCTCATTGGAATAGATGCTTTTCTGTGGTAGTGATTCTCTACCAAATTCTCGCATCTATTGAAACCTGTTAGATTGAAGCTCAATATCTCTATTCCTGCAACAGTTACAGCCGTCTAAGTGACATTTTTGAACTCAACCTTTAATTTTGCATCGAAACATTGCTATAAGAAATCAATTAATGATTCTCTATAAATTTCTCAGCTCATTGGAATAGATGCTTTTCTGTGGTAGTGATTCTCTACCAAATTCTCGCATCTATTGAAACCTGTTAGATTAAAGCTGAATATCTCTATTCCTGCAACAGTTACAGCCGTGTAAGTGACATTTTTTTAATTTTGCATCGAAACATTGCTATAAGAAGTCAATTAATGATTCTCTATAAATTTCTCAGCTCATTGGAATAGATGCTTTTCTGTGGTAGTGATTCTCTACCAAATTCTTGCATCTATTGAAACCTGTTAGATTAAAGCTGAATATCTCTATTCCTGCAACAGTTACAGCCGTCTAAGTGACATTTTTGAACTGAGCATTTAATTTTGCATCGAAACATTGCTATAAGAAATCAATTAATGATTCTCTCTAAATTTCTTAGCTCATTGGAATAGATGCTTTTCTGTGGTTGTGAATCTCTACGAAATTCGTGCATCTATTGAAACCTGTGAGATTAAAGCGAAATATCTCTACTCCTGCAACAGTTACAGCCGTCTAAGTGACATTTTTGAACTCAGCATTTAATTTTGCATCGAAACATTGCTATAAGAAATCAATTAATGATTCTCTATAAATTTCTCAGCTCATTGGAATAGATGCTTTTCTGTGGTAGTGATTCTCTACCAAATTGTCGCATCTATTGAAACCTGTGAGATTAAAGCGAAATATCTCTACTCCTGCAACAGTTACAGCCGTCTAAGTGACATTTTTGAACTCAGCATTTAATTTTGCATCGACACTTTGCTATAAAAAATCAATTAATGATTCTCTATAAATTTCTCAGCTCATTGGAATAGATGCTTTTCTGTGGTAGTGATTCTCTACCAAATTCTCGCATCTATTGAAACCTGTTAGATTAAAGCTCAATATCTCTATTCCTGCAACAGTTACAGCCGTCTAAGTAACATTTTTAAACTCAGCATTTAATTTTGCATCGAAACATTGCTATAAGAAATCAATCAATGATTCTCTATAAATTTCTCAGCTCATTGGAATAGATGCTTTTCTGTGGTAGTGATTCTCTACCAAATTCTCGCATCTATTGAAACTTGCGAGATTAAAGCGGAATATCTCTACTCCTGCAACGGTTACAGCCGTCTAAGCGACATTTTTAAACTCAGCATTTAATTTTGCATCGAAACATTGCTATAAGAAATCAATCAATGATTCTCTATAAATTTCTCAGCTCATTGGAATAGATGCTTTTCTGTGGTAGTGATTCTCTACCAAATTCTCGCATCTATTGAAACTTGCGAGATTAAAGCGGAATATCTCTACTCCTGCAACAGTTACAGCCGTCTAAGTGACATTTTTGAACTCAGCATTTAATGTTGCATCGAAACATTGCTATAAGAAATCAATTAATGATTCTCTATAAATTTCTCAGCTCATTGGAATAGATGCTTTTCTGTGGTAGTGATTCTCTACCAAATTCTCGCATCTATTGAAACCTGTGAGATTAAAGCGGAATATCTCTATTCCTGCAACAGTTACAGCCGTCTAAGTTACATTTTTGAACTCAACCTTTAATTTTGCATCGTAACATTGCTATAAGAAATCAATTAATGATTCTCTATAAATTTCTCAGCTCATTGGAATAGATGCTTTTCTGTGGTAGTGATTCTCTACCAAATTCTCGCATCTATTGAAACCTGTGAGATTAAAGCTGAATATCTCTATTCCTGCAACAGTTACAGCCGTGTAAGTGACATTTTTTTAATTTTGCATCGAAACATTGCTATAAGAAGTCAATTAATGATTCTCTATAAATTTCTCAGCTCATTGGAATAGATGCTTTTCTGTGGTAGTGATTCTCTACCAAATTCTTGCATCTATTGAAACCTGTTAGACTAAAGCTGAATATCTCTATTCCTGCAACAGTTACAGCCGTCTAAGTGACATTTTTGAACTGAGCATTTAATTTTGCATCGAAACATTGCTATAAGAAATCAATTAATGATTCTCTATAAATTTCTTAGCTCATTGGAATAGATGCTTTTCTGTGGTTGTGAATCTCTACGAAATTCTTGCATCTATTGAAACCTGTGAGATTAAAGCGGAATATCTCTACTCCTGCAACAGTTACAGCCGTCTAAGTGACATTTTTGAACTCAGCATTTAATTTTGCATCGACACTTTGCTATAAGAAATCAATTAATGATTCTCTATAAATTTCTCAGCTCATTGGAATAGATGCTTTTCTGTGGTAGTGATTCTCTACCAAATTCTCGCATCTATTGAAACTTGCGAGATTAAAGCGGAATATCTCTACTCCTGCAACGGTTACAGCCGTCTAAGGGACATTTTTGAACTCAACCTTTAATTTTGCATCGAAACATTGCTATAAGAAATCAATTAATGATTCTCTATAAATTTCTCAGCTCATTGGAATAGATGCTTTTCTGTGGTAGTGATTCTCTACCAAATTCTCGCATCTATTGAAACCTGTTAGATTAAAGCTGAATATCTCTATTCCTGCAACAGTTACAGCTGTCTAAGTGACATTTTTGAACTCAGCATTTAATTTTGCATTGAAACATTGCTATAAAAAATCAATTAATGATTCTCTATAAATTTCTTAGCTCATTGGAATAGATGCTTTTCTCTGGTAGTGAATCTCTACGAAATTCTTGCATCTATTGAAACCTGTAAGAATAAAGCTGAATATCCCTACTCCTGCAACAGTTACAGCCGTCTAAGTGACATTTTTGAACTCAGCATTTCATTTTGCATCGAAACATTGCTATAAGAAATCAATTAATGATTCTCTATAAATTTCTCAGCTCATTGGAATAGATGCTTTTCTGTGGTAGTGATTCTCTACCAAATTCTCGCATCTATTGAAACCTGTTAGATTAAAGCTGAATATCCCTACTCCTGCAACAGTTACAGCCGTCTAAGTGACATTTTTGAACTCAACATTTAATTTTGCATCGAAACATTGCTATAAGAAATCAATTAATGATTCTCTATAAATTTCTCAGCTCATTGGAATAGATGCTTTTCTGTGGTAGTGATTCTCTACCAAATTCTCGCATCTATTGAAACCTGTGAGATTAAAGCGGAATATCTCTACTCCTGCAACAGTTACAGCCGTCTAAGTGACATTTTTGAACTCAGCATTTAATTTTGCATCGAAACATTGCTATAAGAAATCAATTAATGATTCTCTATAAATTTCTCAGCTCATTGGAATAGATGCTTTTCTGTGGTAGTGATTCTCTACCAAATTCTCGCATCTATTGAAAACTGTGAGATTAAAGCTGAATATCTCTACTCCTGCAACAGTTACAGCCGTCTAAGTGACATTTTTGAACTCAGCATTTAATTTTGCATCGACACTTTGCTATAAGAAATCAATTAATGATTCTCTATAAATTTCTCAGCTCATTGGAATAGATGCTTTTCTGTGGTAGTGATTCTCTACCAAATTCTCGCATCTATTGAAACCTGTTAGATTAAAGCTCAATATCTCTATTCCTGCAACAGTTACAGCCGTCTAAGTAACATTTTTAAACTCAGCATTTAATTTTGCATCGAAACATTGCTATAAGAAATCAATCAATGATTCTCTATAAATTTCTCAGCTCATTGGAATAGATGCTTTTCTGTGGTAGTGATTCTCTACCAAATTCTCGCATCTATTGAAACTTGCAAGATTAAAGCGGAATATCTCTACTCTTGCAACGGTTACAGCCGTCTAAGTGACATTTTTGAACTCAGCATTTAATTTTGCATCGAAACATTGCTATAAAAAATCAATTAATGATTCTCTATAAATTTCTCAGCTCATTGGAATAGATGCTTTTCTGTGGTAGTGATTCTCTACCAAATTCTCGCATCTATTGAAACCTGTTAGATTGAAGCTCAATATCTCTATTCCTGCAACAGTTACAGCCGTCTAAGTGACATTTTTGAACTCAACCTTTAATTTTGCATCGAAACATTGCTATAAGAAATCAATTAATGATTCTCTATAAATTTCTCAGCTCATTGGAATAGATGCTTTTCTGTGGTAGTGATTCTCTACCAAATTCTCGCATCTATTGAAACCTGTTAGATTAAAGCTGAATATCTCTATTCCTGCAACAGTTACAGCCGTGTAAGTGACATTTTTTTAATTTTGCATCGAAACATTGCTATAAGAAGTCAATTAATGATTCTCTATAAATTTCTCAGCTCATTGGAATAGATGCTTTTCTGTGGTAGTGATTCTCTACCAAATTCTTGCATCTATTGAAACCTGTTAGATTAAAGCTGAATATCTCTATTCCTGCAACAGTTACAGCCGTCTAAGTGACATTTTTGAACTGAGCATTTAATTTTGCATCGAAACATTGCTATAAGAAATCAATTAATGATTCTCTCTAAATTTCTTAGCTCATTGGAATAGATGCTTTTCTGTGGTTGTGAATCTCTACGAAATTCGTGCATCTATTGAAACCTGTGAGATTAAAGCGAAATATCTCTACTCCTGCAACAGTTACAGCCGTCTAAGTGACATTTTTGAACTCAGCATTTAATTTTGCATCGAAACATTGCTATAAGAAATCAATTAATGATTCTCTATAAATTTCTCAGCTCATTGGAATAGATGCTTTTCTGTGGTAGTGATTCTCTACCAAATTGTCGCATCTATTGAAACCTGTGAGATTAAAGCGAAATATCTCTACTCCTGCAACAGTTACAGCCGTCTAAGTGACATTTTTGAACTCAGCATTTAATTTTGCATCGACACTTTGCTATAAAAAATCAATTAATGATTCTCTATAAATTTCTCAGCTCATTGGAATAGATGCTTTTCTGTGGTAGTGATTCTCTACCAAATTCTCGCATCTATTGAAACCTGTTAGATTAAAGCTCAATATCTCTATTCCTGCAACAGTTACAGCCGTCTAAGTAACATTTTTAAACTCAGCATTTAATTTTGCATCGAAACATTGCTATAAGAAATCAATCAATGATTCTCTATAAATTTCTCAGCTCATTGGAATAGATGCTTTTCTGTGGTAGTGATTCTCTACCAAATTCTCGCATCTATTGAAACTTGCGAGATTAAAGCGGAATATCTCTACTCCTGCAACGGTTACAGCCGTCTAAGCGACATTTTTGAACTCAGCATTTAATTTTGCATCGAAACATTGCTATAAGAAATCAATCAATGATTCTCTATAAATTTCTCAGCTCATTGGAATAGATGCTTTTCTGTGGTAGTGATTCTCTACCAAATTCTCGCATCTATTGAAACTTGCGAGATTAAAGCGGAATATCTCTACTCCTGCAACGGTTACAGCCGTCTAAGTGACATTTTTGAACTCAGCATTTAATGTTGCATCGAAACATTGCTATAAAAAATCAATTAATGATTCTCTATAAATTTCTCAGCTCATTGGAATAGATGCTTTTCTGTGGTAGTGATTCTCTACCAAATTCTCGCATCTATTGAAACCTGTGAGATTAAAGCGGAATATCTCTATTCCTGCAACAGTTACAGCCGTCTAAGTTACATTTTTGAACTCAACCTTTAATTTTGCATCGAAACATTGCTATAAGAAATCAATTAATGATTCTCTATAAATTTCTCAGCTCATTGGAATAGATGCTTTTCTGTGGTAGTGATTCTCTACCAAATTCTCGCATCTATTGAAATCTGTTGGATTAAAGCTGAATATGTCTACTCCTGCAACAGTTACAGCCGTCTAAGGGACATTCTTGAGCTCAGCATTTAATTTTGCATCGAAACATTGCTATAAGAAATCAATTAATGTTTCTCTATAAATTTCTCAGCTCATTGGAATAGATGCTTTTCTGTGGTAGTGATTCTCTACCAAATTCTCGCATCTATTGAAACCTGTTAGATTAAAGCTCAATATCTCTATTCCTGCAACAGTTGAAGCCGTCTAAGTAACATTTTTAAACTCAGCATTTAATTTTGCATCGAAAAATTGCTATAAGAAATCAATCAATGATTCTCTATAAATTTCTCAGCTCATTGGAATAGATGCTTTTCTGTGGTAGTGATTCTCTACCGAATTCTCGCATCTATTGAAACTTGCGAGATTAAAGCGGAATATCTCTACTCCTGCAACGGTTACAGCCGTCTAAGGGACATTTTTGAACTCAGCATTTAATTTTGCATCGAAACATTGCTATAAGAAATCAATCAATGTTTCTCTATAAATTTCTCAGCTCATTGGAATAGATGCTTTTCTGTGGTAGTGATTCTCTACCAAATTCTCGCATCTATTGAAACCTTTGAGATTAAAGATGAATATATCTATTCCTGCAACAGTTACAGCTGTCTAAGTGACATTTTTGAACTCAGCATTTAATTTTGCATCGAAACATTGCTATAAAAAATCACTTAATGATTCTCTATAAATTTCTTAGCTCATTGGAATAGATGCTTTTCTGTGGTAGTGATTCTCTACCGAATTCTCGCATCTATTGAAACTTGCGAGATTAAAGCGGAATATCTCTACTCCTGCAACGGTTACAGCCGTCTAAGTGACATTTTTGAACTCAGCATTTAATGTTGCATCGAGACATTGCTATAAAAAATCAATTAATGATTCTCTATAAATTTCTCAGCTCATTGGAATAGATGCTTTTCTGTGGTAGTGATTCTCTACCAAATTCTCGCATCTATTGAAACCTGTGAGATTAAAGCGGAATATCTCTACTCCTGCAACAGTTACAGCCGTCTAAGTGACATTTTTGAACTCAACCTTTAATTTTGCATCGAAACATTGCTATAAGAAATCAATTAATGATTCTCTATAAATTTCTCAGCTAATTGGAATAGATGCTTTTCTGTGGTAGTGATTCTCTACCAAATTCTCGCATCTATTGAAACCTGTTAGATTAAAGCTGAATATCACTATTCCTGCAACAGTTACAGCCGTGTAAGTGACATTTTTTTAATTTTGCATCGAAAGATTGCTATAAGAAATCAATTAATGATTCTCTATAAATTTCTCAGCTCATTGGAATAGATGCTTTTCTGTGGTAGTGATTCTCTACCAAATTCTTGCATCTATTGAAACCTGTTAGATTAAAGCTGAATATCTCTATTCCTGCAACAGTTACAGCCGTCTAAGTGACATTTTTGAACTGAGCATTTAATTTTGCATCGAAACATTGCTATAAAAAATCAATTAATGATTCTCTATAAATTTCTTAGCTCATTGGAATAGATGCTTTTCTGTGGTTGTGAATCTCTACGAAATTCTTGCATCTATTGAAACCTGTGAGATTAAAGCGGAATATCTCTACTCCTGCAACAGTTACAGCCGTCTAAGTGACATTTTTGAACTCAGCATTTAATTTTGCATCGACACTTTGCTATAAGAAATCAATTAATGATTCTCTATAAATTTCTCAGCTCATTGGAATAGATGCTTTTCTGTGGTAGTGATTCTCTACCAAATTCTCGCATCTATTGAAACTTGCGAGATTAAAGCGGAATATCTCTACTCCTGCAACGGTTACAGCCGTCTAAGCGACATTTTTGAACTCAGCATTTAATTTTGCATCGAAACATTGCTATAAGAAATCAATCAATGATTCTCTATAAATTTCTCAGCTCATTGGAATAGATGCTTTTCTGTGGTAGTGATTCTCTACCAAATTCTCGCATCTATTGAAACCTTTGAGATTAAAGATGAATATCTCTATTCCTGCATTAGTTACAGCTGTCTAAGTGACATTTTTGAACTCAGCATTTAATTTTGCATCGAAACATTGCTATAAAAAATCAATTAATGATTCTCTATAAATTTCTTAGCTCATTGGAATAGATGCTTTTCTCTGGTAGTGAATCTCTACGAAATTCTTGCATCTATTGAAACCTGTGAGAATAAAGCGGAATATCTCTACTCCTGCAACAGTTACAGCCGTCTAAGTGACATTTTTGAACTCAGCATTTCATTTTGCATCGAAACATTGCTATAAGAAATCAATTAATGATTCTCTATAAATTTCTCAGCTCATTGGAATAGATGCTTTTCTGTGGTAGTGATTCTCTACCAAATTCTCGCATCTATTGAAACCTGTTAGATTAAAGCTGAATATCCCTACTCCTGCAACAGTTACAGCCGTCTAAATGACATTTTTGAACTCAACCTTTAATTTTGCATCGAAACATTGCTATAAGAAATCAATTAATGATTCTCTATAAATTTCTCAGCTCATTGGAATAGATGCTTTTCTGTGGTAGTGATTCTCTACCAAATTCTCGCATCTATTGAAACCTGTGAGATTAAAGCGGAATATCTCTACTCCTGCAACAGTTACAGCCGTCTAAGTGACATTTTTGAACTCAGCATTTAATTTTGCATCGAAACATTGCTATAAAAAATCAATTAATGATTCTCTATAAATTTCTCAGCTCATTGGAATAGATGCTTTTCTGTGGTAGTGATTCTCTACCAAATTCTCGCATCTATTGAAACCTGTGAGATTAAAGCAGAATATCTCTACTCCTGCAACAGTTACAGCCGTCTAAAAGACATTTTTGAACTCAGCATTTAATTTTGCATCGAAACATTGCTATAAGAAATCAATTAATGTTTCTCTATAAATTTCTCAGCTCATTGGAATAGATGCTTTTCTGTGGTAGTGATTCTCTACCAAATTCTCGCATCTATTGAAACCTGTTAGATTAAAGCTCAATATCTCTATTCCTGCAACAGTTGAAGCCGTCTAAGTAACATTTTTAAACTCAGCATTTAATTTTGCATCGAAAAATTGCTATAAGAAATCAATCAATGATTCTCTATAAATTTCTCAGCTCATTGGAATAGATGCTTTTCTGTGGTAGTGATTCTCTACCGAATTCTCGCATCTATTGAAACTTGCGAGATTAAAGCGGAATATCTCTACTCCTGCAACGGTTACAGCCGTCTAAGGGACATTTTTGAACTCAGCATTTAATTTTGCATCGAAACATTGCTATAAGAAATCAATCAATGTTTCTCTATAAATTTCTCAGCTCATTGGAATAGATGCTTTTCTGTGGTAGTGATTCTCTACCAAATTCTCGCATCTATTGAAACCTTTGAGATTAAAGATGAATATCTCTATTCCTGCAACAGTTACAGCTGTCTAAGTGACATTTTTGAACTCAGCATTTAATCTTGCATCGAAAGATTGCTATAAAAAATCAATTAATGATTCTCTATAAATTTCTTAGCTCATTGGAATAGATGCTTTTCTGTGGTAGTGAATCTCTACCAAATTCTTGCATCTATTGAAACCTGTGAGAATAAAGCGGAATATCTCTACTCCTGCAACAGTTACAGCCGTCTAAGTGACATTTTTGAACTCAGCATTTCATTTTGCATCGAAACATTGCTATAAGAAATCAATTAATGATTCTCTATAAATTTCTCAGCTCATTGGAATAGATGCTTTTCTGTGGTAGTGACTCTCTACCAAATTCTCGCATCTATTGAAACCTGTTAGATTAAAGCATAATATCTCTATTCCTGCAACAGTTACAGCCGTCTAAGTGACATTTTTGAACTGAGCATTTAATTTTGCATCGAAACATTGCTATAAGAAATCAATTAATGATTCTCTATAAATTTCTCAGCTCATTGGAATAGATGCTTTTCTGTGGTAGTGATTCTCTACCAAATTCTCGCATCTATTGAAACCTGTTAGATTAAAGCTGAATATCTCTATTCCTGCAACAGTTACAGCCGTGTAAGTGGCATTTTTTTAATTTTGCATCGAAACATTGCTATAAGAAGTCAATTAATGATTCTCTATAAATTTCTCAGCTCATTGGAATAGATGCTTTTCTGTGGTAGTGATTCTCTACCAAATTCTTGCATCTATTGAAATCTGTTAGATTAAAGCCGAATATCTCTATTTCTGCAACAGTTACAGCCGTTTAAGTGACATTTTTGAACTGAGCATTTAATTTTGCATCGACATATTGCTATAAGAAATCAATTAATGATTCTCTATAAATTTCTCAGCTCATTGGAATAGATGCTTTTCTGTGGTAGTGATTCTCTACCAAATTCTCGCATCTATTGAAACCTGTGAGATTAAAGCGGAATATCTCTACTCCTGCAACAGTTACAGCCGTCTAAGTGACATTTTTGAACTCGGCATTTAATTTTGCATCGAAACATTGCTATAAGAAATCAATCAATGTTTCTCTATAAATTTCTCAGCTCATTGGAATAGATGCTTTTCTGTGGTAGTGATTCTCTACCAAATTCTCGCATCTATTGAAACCTTTGAGATTAAAGATGAATATCTCTATTCCTGCAACAGTTACAGCTGTCTAAGTGACATTTTTGAACTCAGCATTTAATTTTGCATCGAAACATTGCTATAAAAAATCAATTAATGATTCTCTATAAATTTCTTAGCTCATTGGAATAGATGCTTTTCTGTGGTAGTGAATCTCTACCAAATTCTTGCATCTATTGAAACCTGTGAGAATAAAGCGGAATATCTCTACTCCTGCAACAGTTACAGCCGTCTAAGTGACATTTTGGAACACAGCATTTCATTTTGCATCGAAACATTGCTATAAGAAATCAATTAATGATTCTCTATAAATTTCTCAGCTCATTGGAATAGATGCTTTTCTGTGGTAGTGACTCTCTACCAAATTCTCGCATCTATTGAAACCTGTTAGATTAAAGCATAATATCTCTATTCCTGCAACAGTTACAGCCGTCTAAGTGACATTTTTGAACTGAGCATTTAATTTTGCATCGAAACATTGCTATAAGAAATCAATTAATGATTCTCTATAAATTTCTCAGCTCATTGGAATAGATGCTTTTCTGTGGTAGTGATTCTCTACCAAATTCTCGCATCTATTGAAACCTGTTAGATTAAAGCTGAATATCTCTACTCCTGCAACAGTTACAGCCGTCTAAGTGACATTTTTGAACTCAGCATTTAATTTTGCATCGAAACATTGCTATAAAAAATCAATTAATGATTCTCTATAAATTTCTCAGCTCATTGGAATAGATGCTTTTCTGTGGTAGTGATTCTCTACCAAATTCTCGCATCTATTGAAACCTGTGAGATTAAAGCAGAATATCTCTACTCCTGCAACAGTTACAGCCGTCTAAAAGACATTTTTGAACTCAGCATTTAATTTTGCATCGAAACATTGCTATAAGAAATCAATTAATGTTTCTCTATAAATTTCTCAGCTCATTGGAATAGATGCTTTTCTGTGGTAGTGATTCTCTACCAAATTCTCGCATCTATTGAAACCTGTTAGATTAAAGCTCAATATCTCTATTCCTGCAACAGTTGAAGCCGTCTAAGTAACATTTTTAAACTCAGCATTTAATTTTGCATCGAAAAATTGCTATAAGAAATCAATCAATGATTCTCTATAAATTTCTCAGCTCATTGGAATAGATGCTTTTCTGTGGTAGTGATTCTCTACCGAATTCTCGCATCTATTGAAACTTGCGAGATTAAAGCGGAATATCTCTACTCCTGCAACGGTTACAGCCGTCTAAGGGACATTTTTGAACTCAGCATTTAATTTTGCATCGAAACATTGCTATAAGAAATCAATCAATGTTTCTCTATAAATTTCTCAGCTCATTGGAATAGATGCTTTTCTGTGGTAGTGATTCTCTACCAAATTCTCGCATCTATTGAAACCTTTGAGATTAAAGATGAATATCTCTATTCCTGCAACAGTTACAGCTGTCTAAGTGACATTTTTGAACTCAGCATTTAATCTTGCATCGAAACATTGCTATAAAAAATCAATTAATGATTCTCTATAAATTTCTTAGCTCATTGGAATAGATGCTTTTCTGTGGTAGTGAATCTCTACCAAATTCTTGCATCTATTGAAACCTGTGAGAATAAAGCGGAATATCTCTACTCCTGCAACAGTTACAGCCGTCTAAGTGACATTTTTGAACTCAGCATTTCATTTTGCATCGAAACATTGCTATAAGAAATCAATTAATGATTCTCTATAAATTTCTCAGCTCATTGGAATAGATGCTTTTCTGTGGTAGTGACTCTCTACCAAATTCTCGCATCTATTGAAACCTGTTAGATTAAAGCATAATATCTCTATTCCTGCAACAGTTACAGCCGTCTAAGTGACATTTTTGAACTGAGCATTTAATTTTGCATCGAAACATTGCTATAAGAAATCAATTAATGATTCTCTATAAATTTCTCAGCTCATTGGAATAGATGCTTTTCTGTGGTAGTGATTCTCTACCAAATTCTCGCATCTATTGAAACCTGTTAGATTAAAGCTGAATATCTCTATTCCTGCAACAGTTACAGCCGTGTAAGTGACATTTTTTTAATTTTGCATCGAAACATTGCTATAAGAAGTCAATTAATGATTCTCTATAAATTTCTCAGCTCATTGGAATAGATGCTTTTCTGTGGTAGTGATTCTCTACCAAATTCTTGCATCTATTGAAATCTGTTAGATTAAAGCCGAATATCTCTATTTCTGCAACAGTTACAGCCGTTTAAGTGACATTTTTGAACTGAGCATTTAATTTTGCATCGACATATTGCTATAAGAAATCAATTAATGATTCTCTATAAATTTCTCAGCTCATTGGAATAGATGCTTTTCTGTGGTAGTGATTCTCTACCAAATTCTCGCATCTATTGAAACCTGTGAGATTAAAGCGGAATATCTCTACTCCTGCAACAGTTACAGCCGTCTAAGTGACATTTTTGAACTCGGCATTTAATTTTGCATCGAAACATTGCTATAAGAAATCAATCAATGTTTCTCTATAAATTTCTCAGCTCATTGGAATAGATGCTTTTCTGTGGTAGTGATTCTCTACCAAATTCTCGCATCTATTGAAACCTTTGAGATTAAAGATGAATATCTCTATTCCTGCAACAGTTACAGCTGTCTAAGTGACATTTTTGAACTCAGCATTTAATTTTGCATCGAAACATTGCTATAAAAAATCAATTAATGATTCTCTATAAATTTCTTAGCTCATTGGAATAGATGCTTTTCTGTGGTAGTGAATCTCTACCAAATTCTTGCATCTATTGAAACCTGTGAGAATAAAGCGGAATATCTCTACTCCTGCAACAGTTACAGCCGTCTAAGTGACATTTTGGAACACAGCATTTCATTTTGCATCGAAACATTGCTATAAGAAATCAATTAATGATTCTCTATAAATTTCTCAGCTCATTGGAATAGATGCTTTTCTGTGGTAGTGACTCTCTACCAAATTCTCACATCTATTGAAACCTGTTAGATTAAAGCATAATATCTCTATTCCTGCAACAGTTACAGCCGTCTAAGTGACATTTTTGAACTGAGCATTTAATTTTGCATCGAAACATTGCTATAAGAAATCAATTAATGATTCTCTATAAATTTCTCAGCTCATTGGAATAGATGCTTTTCTGTGGTAGTGATTCTCTACCAAATTCTCGCATCTATTGAAACCTGTTAGATTAAAGCTGAATATCTCTATTCCTGCAACAGTTACAGCCGTGTAAGTGACATTTTTTTAATTTTGCATCGAAACATTGCTATAAGAAGTCAATTAATGATTCTCTATAAATTTCTCAGCTCATTGGAATAGATGCTTTTCTGTGGTAGTGATTCTCTACCAAATTCTTGCATCTATTGAAACCTGTTAGATTAAAGCCGAATATCTCTATTTCTGCAACAGTTACAGCCGTTTAAGTGACATTTTTGAACTGAGCATTTAATTTTGCATCGACATATTGCTATAAGAAATCAATTAATGATTCTCTATAAATTTCTCAGCTCATTGGAATAGATGCTTTTCTGTGGTAGTGATTCTCTACCAAATTCTCGCATCTATTGAAACCTGTGAGATTAAAGCGGAATATCTCTACTCCTGCAACAGTTACAGCCGTCTAAGTGACATTTTTGAACTCAGCATTTAATTTTGCATCGACACTTTGCTATAAAAAATCAATTAATGATTCTCTATAAATTTGTCAGCTCATTGGAATAGATGCTTTTCTGTGGTAGTGATTCTCTACCAAATTCTCGCATCTATTGAAACCTGTTAGATTAAAGCTCAATATCTCTATTCCTGCAACAGTTACAGCCGTCTAAGTGACATTTTGGAACTCAGCATTTAATTTTGCATCGAAACATTGCTATAAGAAATCAATCAATGATTCTCTATAAATTTCTCAGCTCATTGGAATAGATGTTTTTCTGTGGTAGTGATTCTCTACCAAATTCTCGCATCTATTGAAACTTGCGAGATTAAAGCGGAATATCTCTACTCCTGCAACGGTTACAGCCGTCTAAGGGACATTTTTGAACTCAGCATTTAATTTTGCATCGAAACATTGCTATAAGAAATCAATCAATGTTTCTCTATAAATTTCTCAGCTCATTGGAATAGATGCTTTTCTGTGGTATTGATTCTCTACCAAATTCTCGCATCTATTGAAACCTTTGAGATTAAAGATGAATATCTCTATTCCTGCAACAGTTACAGCTGTCTAAGTGACATTTTTGAACTCAGCATTTAATCTTGCATCGAAACATTGCTATAAAAAATCAATTAATGATTCTCTATAAATTTCTTAGCTCATTGGAATAGATGCTTTTCTGTGGTAGTGAATCTCTACCAAATTCTTGCATCTATTGAAACCTGTGAGAATAAAGCGGAATATCTCTACTCCTGCAACAGTTACAGCCGTCTAAGTGACATTTTTGAACTCAGCATTTCATTTTGCATCGAAACATTGCTATAAGAAATCAATTAATGATTCTCTATAAATTTCTCAGCTCATTGGAATAGATGCTTTTCTGTGGTAGTGACTCTCTACCAAATTCTCGCATCTATTGAAACCTGTTAGATTAAAGCATAATATCTCTATTCCTGCAACAGTTACAGCCGTCTAAGTGACATTTTTGAACTGAGCATTTAATTTTGCATCGAAACATTGCTATAAGAAATCAATTAATGATTCTCTATAAATTTCTCAGCTCATTGGAATAGATGCTTTTCTGTGGTAGTGATTCTCTACCAAATTCTCGCATCTATTGAAACCTGTTAGATTAAAGCTGAATATCTCTATTCCTGCAACAGTTACAGCCGTGTAAGTGACATTTTTTTAATTTTGCATCGAAACATTGCTATAAGAAGTCAATTAATGATTCTCTATAAATTTCTCAGCTCATTGGAATAGATGCTTTTCTGTGGTAGTGATTCTCTACCAAATTCTTGCATCTATTGAAACCTGTTAGATTAAAGCCGAATATCTCTATTTCTGCAACAGTTACAGCCGTTTAAGTGACATTTTTGAACTGAGCATTTAATTTTGCATCGACATATTGCTATAAGAAATCAATTAATGATTCTCTATAAATTTCTCAGCTCATTGGAATAGATGCTTTTCTGTGGTAGTGATTCTCTACCAAATTCTCGCATCTATTGAAACCTTTGAGATTAAAGATGAATATCTCTATTCCTGCAACAGTTACAGCTGTCTAAGTGACATTTTTGAACTCAGCATTTAATTTTGCATCGAAACATTGCTATAAAAAATCAATTAATGATTCTCTATAAATTTCTTAGCTCATTGGAATAGATGCTTTTCTGTGGTAGTGAATCTCTACCAAATTCTTGCATCTATTGAAACCTGTGAGAATAAAGCGGAATATCTCTACTCCTGCAACAGTTACAGCCGTCTAAGTGACATTTTGGAACACAGCATTTCATTTTGCATCGAAACATTGCTATAAGAAATCAATTAATGATTCTCTATAAATTTCTCAGCTCATTGGAATAGATGCTTTTCTGTGGTAGTGACTCTCTACCAAATTCTCGCATCTATTGAAACCTGTTAGATTAAAGCATAATATCTCTATTCCTGCAACAGTTACAGCCGTCTAAGTGACATTTTTGAACTGAGCATTTAATTTTGCATCGAAACATTGCTATAAGAAATCAATTAATGATTCTCTATAAATTTCTCAGCTCATTGGAATAGATGCTTTTCTGTGGTAGTGATTCTCTACCAAATTCTCGCATCTATTGAAACCTGTTAGATTAAAGCTGAATATCTCTATTCCTGCAACAGTTACAGCCGTGTAAGTGACATTTTTTTAATTTTGCATCGAAACATTGCTATAAGAAGTCAATTAATGATTCTCTATAAATTTCTCAGCTCATTGGAATAGATGCTTTTCTGTGGTAGTGATTCTCTACCAAATTCTTGCATCTATTGAAACCTGTTAGATTAAAGCCGAATATCTCTATTTCTGCAACAGTTACAGCCGTTTAAGTGACATTTTTGAACTGAGCATTTAATTTTGCATCGACATATTGCTATAAGAAATCAATTAATGATTCTCTATAAATTTCTCAGCTCATTGGAATAGATGCTTTTCTGTGGTAGTGATTCTCTACCAAATTCTCGCATCTATTGAAACCTGTGAGATTAAAGCGGAATATCTCTACTCCTGCAACAGTTACAGCCGTCTAAGTGACATTTTTGAACTCAGCATTTAATTTTGCATCGACACTTTGCTATAAAAAATCAATTAATGATTCTCTATAAATTTGTCAGCTCATTGGAATAGATGCTTTTCTGTGGTAGTGATTCTCTACCAAATTCTCGCATCTATTGAAACCTGTTAGATTAAAGCTCAATATCTCTATTCCTGCAACAGTTACAGCCGTCTAAGTGACATTTTTGAACTCAGCATTTAATTTTGCATCGAAACATTGCTATAAGAAATCAATCAATGATTCTCTATAAATTTCTCAGCTCATTGGAATAGATGTTTTTCTGTGGTAGTGATTCTCTACCAAATTCTCGCATCTATTGAAACTTGCGAGATTAAAGCGGAATATCTCTACTCCTGCAACGGTTACAGCCGTCTAAGGGACATTTTAGAAATCAGCATTTAATTTTGCATCGAAACATTGCTATAAGAAATCAATCAATGTTTCTCTATAAATTTCTCAGCTCATTGGAATAGATGCTTTTCTGTGGTAGTGATTCTCTACCAAATTCTCGCATCTATTGAAACCTTTGAGATTAAAGATGAATATCTCTATTCCTGCAACAGTTACAGCTGTCTAAGTGACATTTTTGAACTCAGCATTTAATTTTGCATCGAAACATTGCTATAAAAAATCAATTAATGATTCTCTATAAATTTCTTAGCTCATTGGAATAGATGCTTTTCTGTGGTAGTGAATCTCTACCAAATTCTTGCATCCATTGAAACCTGTGAGAATAAAGCGGAATATCTCTACTCCTGCAACAGTTACAGCCGTCTAAGTGACATTTTTGAACTCAGCATTTCATTTTGCATCGAAACATTGCTATAAGAAATCAATTAATGATTCTCTATAAATTTCTCAGCTCATTGGAATAGATGCTTTTCTGTGGTAGTGACTCTCTACCAAATTCTCGCATCTATTGAAACCTGTTAGATTAAAGCATAATATCTCTATTCCTGCAACAGTTACAGCCGTCTAAGTGACATTTTTGAACTGAGCATTTAATTTTGCATCGAAACATTGCTATAAGAAATCAATTAATGATTCTCTATAAATTTCTCAGCTCATTGGAATAGATGCTTTTCTGTGGTAGTGATTCTCTACCAAATTCTCGCATCTATTGAAACCTGTTAGATTAAAGCTGAATATCTCTATTCCTGCAACAGTTACAGCCGTGTAAGTGACATTTTTTTAATTTTGCATCGAAACATTGCTATAAGAAATCAATTAATGATTCTCTATAAATTTCTCAGCTCATTGGAATAGATGCTTTTCTGTGGTAGTGATTCTCTACCAAATTCTCGCATCTATTGAAACCTTTGAGATTAAAGATGAATATCTCTATTCCTGCAACAGTTACAGCTGTCTAAGTGACATTTTTGAACTCAGCATTTAATTTTGCATCGAAACATTGCTATAAAAAATCAATTAATGATTCTCTATAAATTTCTTAGCTCATTGGAATAGATGCTTTTCTGTGGTAGTGAATCTCTACCAAATTCTTGCATCTATTGAAACCTGTGAGATTAAAGCGGAATATCTCTACTCCTGCAACAGTTACAGCCGTCTAAGTGACATTTTTGAACTCAGCATTTCATTTTGCATCGAAACATTGCTATAAGAAATCAATTAATGATTCTCTATAAATTTCTCAGCTCATTGGAATAGATGCTTTTCTGTGGTAGTGACTCTCTACCAAATTCTCGCATCTATTGAAACCTGTTAGATTAAAGCATAATATCTCTATTCCTGCAACAGTTACAGCCGTCTAAGTGACATTTTTGAACTGAGCATTTAATTTTGCATCGAAACATTGCTATAAGAAATCAATTAATGATTCTCTATAAATTTCTCAGCTCATTGGAATAGATGCTTTTCTGTGGTAGTGATTCTCTACCAAATTCTCGCATCTATTGAAACCTGTTAGATTAAAGCTGAATATCTCTATTCCTGCAACAGTTACAGCCGTGTAAGTGACATTTTTTTAATTTTGCATCGAAACATTGCTATAAGAAGTCAATTAATGATTCTCTATAAATTTCTCAGCTCATTGGAATAGATGCTTTTCTGTGGTAGTGATTCTCTACCAAATTCTTGCATCTATTGAAACCTGTTAGATTAAAGCCGAATATCTCTATTTCTGCAACAGTTACAGCCGTTTAAGTGACATTTTTGAACTGAGCATTTAATTTTGCATCGACATATTGCTATAAGAAATCAATTAATGATTCTCTATAAATTTCTCAGCTCATTGGAATAGATGCTTTTCTGTGGTAGTGATTCTCTACCAAATTCTCGCATCTATTGAAACCTTTGAGATTAAAGATGAATATCTCTATTCCTGCAACAGTTACAGCTGTCTAAGTGACATTTTTGAACTCAGCATTTAATTTTGCATCGAAACATTGCTATAAAAAATCAATTAATGATTCTCTATAAATTTCTTAGCTCATTGGAATAGATGCTTTTCTGTGGTAGTGAATCTCTACCAAATTCTTGCATCTATTGAAACCTGTGAGAATAAAGCGGAATATCTCTACTCCTGCAACAGTTACAGCCGTCTAAGTGACATTTTGGAACACAGCATTTCATTTTGCATCGAAACATTGCTATAAGAAATCAATTAATGATTCTCTATAAATTTCTCAGCTCATTGGAATAGATGCTTTTCTGTGGTAGTGACTCTCTACCAAATTCTCGCATCTATTGAAACCTGTTAGATTAAAGCATAATATCTCTATTCCTGCAACAGTTACAGCCGTCTAAGTGACATTTTTGAACTGAGCATTTAATTTTGCATCGAAACATTGCTATAAGAAATCAATTAATGATTCTCTATAAATTTCTCAGCTCATTGGAATAGATGCTTTTCTGTGGTAGTGATTCTCTACCAAATTCTCGCATCTATTGAAACCTGTTAGATTAAAGCTGAATATCTCTATTCCTGCAACAGTTACAGCCGTGTAAGTGACATTTTTTTAATTTTGCATCGAAACATTGCTATAAGAAGTCAATTAATGATTCTCTATAAATTTCTCAGCTCATTGGAATAGATGCTTTTCTGTGGTAGTGATTCTCTACCAAATTCTTGCATCTATTGAAACCTGTTAGATTAAAGCCGAATATCTCTATTTCTGCAACAGTTACAGCCGTTTAAGTGACATTTTTGAACTGAGCATTTAATTTTGCATCGACATATTGCTATAAGAAATCAATTAATGATTCTCTATAAATTTCTCAGCTCATTGGAATAGATGCTTTTCTGTGGTAGTGATTCTCTACCAAATTCTCGCATCTATTGAAACCTGTGAGATTAAAGCGGAATATCTCTACTCCTGCAACAGTTACAGCCGTCTAAGTGACATTTTTGAACTCAGCATTTAATTTTGCATCGACACTTTGCTATAAAAAATCAATTAATGATTCTCTATAAATTTGTCAGCTCATTGGAATAGATGCTTTTCTGTGGTAGTGATTCTCTACCAAATTCTCGCATCTATTGAAACCTGTTAGATTAAAGCTCAATATCTCTATTCCTGCAACAGTTACAGCCGTCTAAGTGACATTTTTGAACTCAGCATTTAATTTTGCATCGAAACATTGCTATAAGAAATCAATCAATGATTCTCTATAAATTTCTCAGCTCATTGGAATAGATGTTTTTCTGTGGTAGTGATTCTCTACCAAATTCTCGCATCTATTGAAACTTGCGAGATTAAAGCGGAATATCTCTACTCCTGCAACGGTTACAGCCGTCTAAGGGACATTTTAGAAATCAGCATTTAATTTTGCATCGAAACATTGCTATAAGAAATCAATCAATGTTTCTCTATAAATTTCTCAGCTCATTGGAATAGATGCTTTTCTGTGGTAGTGATTCTCTACCAAATTCTCGCATCTATTGAAACCTTTGAGATTAAAGATGAATATCTCTATTCCTGCAACAGTTACAGCTGTCTAAGTGACATTTTTGAACTCAGCATTTAATTTTGCATCGAAACATTGCTATAAAAAATCAATTAATGATTCTCTATAAATTTCTTAGCTCATTGGAATAGATGCTTTTCTGTGGTAGTGAATCTCTACCAAATTCTTGCATCTATTGAAACCTGTGAGAATAAAGCGGAATATCTCTACTCCTGCAACAGTTACAGCCGTCTAAGTGACATTTTTGAACTCAGCATTTCATTTTGCATCGAAACATTGCTATAAGAAATCAATTAATGATTCTCTATAAATTTCTCAGCTCATTGGAATAGATGCTTTTCTGTGGTAGTGACTCTCTACCAAATTCTCGCATCTATTGAAACCTGTTAGATTAAAGCATAATATCTCTATTCCTGCAACAGTTACAGCCGTCTAAGTGACATTTTTGAACTGAGCATTTAATTTTGCATCGAAACATTGCTATAAGAAATCAATTAATGATTCTCTATAAATTTCTCAGCTCATTGGAATAGATGCTTTTCTGTGGTAGTGATTCTCTACCAAATTCTCGCATCTATTGAAACCTGTTAGATTAAAGCTGAATATCTCTATTCCTGCAACAGTTACAGCCGTGTAAGTGACATTTTTTTAATTTTGCATCGAAACATTGCTATAAGAAGTCAATTAATGATTCTCTATAAATTTCTCAGCTCATTGGAATAGATGCTTTTCTGTGGTAGTGATTCTCTACCAAATTCTCGCATCTATTGAAACCTTTGAGATTAAAGATGAATATCTCTATTCCTGCAACAGTTACAGCTGTCTAAGTGACATTTTTGAACTCAGCATTTAATTTTGCATCGAAACATTGCTATAAAAAATCAATTAATGATTCTCTATAAATTTCTTAGCTCATTGGAATAGATGCTTTTCTGTGGTAGTGAATCTCTACCAAATTCTTGCATCTATTGAAACCTGTGAGAATAAAGCGGAATATCTCTACTCCTGCAACAGTTACAGCCGTCTAAGTGACATTTTGGAACACAGCATTTCATTTTGCATCGAAACATTGCTATAAGAAATCAATTAATGATTCTCTATAAATTTCTCAGCTCATTGGAATAGATGCTTTTCTGTGGTAGTGACTCTCTACCAAATTCTCGCATCTATTGAAACCTGTTAGATTAAAGCATAATATCTCTATTCCTGCAACAGTTACAGCCGTCTAAGTGACATTTTTGAACTGAGCATTTAATTTTGCATCGAAACATTGCTATAAGAAATCAATTAATGATTCTCTATAAATTTCTCAGCTCATTGGAATAGATGCTTTTCTGTGGTAGTGATTCTCTACCAAATTCTCGCATCTATTGAAACCTGTTAGATTAAAGCTGAATATCTCTATTCCTGCAACAGTTACAGCCGTGTAAGTGACATTTTTTTAATTTTGCATCGAAACATTGCTATAAGAAGTCAATTAATGATTCTCTATAAATTTCTCAGCTCATTGGAATAGATGCTTTTCTGTGGTAGTGATTCTCTACCAAATTCTTGCATCTATTGAAACCTGTTAGATTAAAGCCGAATATCTCTATTTCTGCAACAGTTACAGCCGTTTAAGTGACATTTTTGAACTGAGCATTTAATTTTGCATCGACATATTGCTATAAGAAATCAATTAATGATTCTCTATAAATTTCTCAGCTCATTGGAATAGATGCTTTTCTGTGGTAGTGATTCTCTACCAAATTCTCGCATCTATTGAAACCTGTGAGATTAAAGCGGAATATCTCTACTCCTGCAACAGTTACAGCCGTCTAAGTGACATTTTTGAACTCAGCATTTAATTTTGCATCGACACTTTGCTATAAAAAATCAATTAATGATTCTCTATAAATTTGTCAGCTCATTGGAATAGATGCTTTTCTGTGGTAGTGATTCTCTACCAAATTCTCGCATCTATTGAAACCTGTTAGATTAAAGCTCAATATCTCTATTCCTGCAACAGTTACAGCCGTCTAAGTAACATTTTTAAACTCAGCATTTAATTTTGCATCGAAACATTGCTATTAGAAATCAATCAATGATTCTCTATAAATTTCTCAGCTCATTGGAATAGATGCTTTTCTGTGGTAGTGACTCTCTACCAAATTCTCGCATCTATTGAAACCTGTTAGATTAAAGCATAATATCTCTATTCCTGCAACAGTTACAGCCGTCTAAGTGACATTTTTGAACTGAGCATTTAATTTTGCATCGAAACATTGCTATAAGAAATCAATTAATGATTCTCTATAAATTTCTCAGCTCATTGGAATAGATGCTTTTCTGTGGTAGTGATTCTCTACCAAATTCTCGCATCTATTGAAACCTGTTAGATTAAAGCTGAATATCTCTATTCCTGCAACAGTTACAGCCGTGTAAGTGACATTTTTTTAATTTTGCATCGAAACATTGCTATAAGAAGTCAATTAATGATTCTCTATAAATTTCTCAGCTCATTGGAATAGATGCTTTTCTGTGGTAGTGATTCTCTACCAAATTCTTGCATCTATTGAAACCTGTTAGATTAAAGCCGAATATCTCTATTTCTGCAACAGTTACAGCCGTTTAAGTGACATTTTTGAACTGAGCATTTAATTTTGCATCGACATATTGCTATAAGAAATCAATTAATGATTCTCTATAAATTTCTCAGCTCATTGGAATAGATGCTTTTCTGTGGTAGTGATTCTCTACCAAATTCTCGCATCTATTGAAACCTGTGAGATTAAAGCGGAATATCTCTACTCCTGCAACAGTTACAGCCGTCTAAGTGACATTTTTGAACTCAGCATTTAATTTTGCATCGACACTTTGCTATAAAAAATCAATTAATGATTCTCTATAAATTTGTCAGCTCATTGGAATAGATGCTTTTCTGTGGTAGTGATTCTCTACCAAATTCTCGCATCTATTGAAACCTGTGAGATTAAAGCTGAATATCTCTATTCCTGCAACAGTTACAGCCGTCTAAGTAACATTTTTAAACTCAGCATTTAATTTTGCATCGAAACATTGCTATAAGAAATCAATCAATGATTCTCTATAAATTTCTCAGCTCATTGGAATAGATGCTTTTCTGTGGTAGTGATTCTCTACCAAATTCTCGCATCTATTGAAACCTGTGAGATTAAAGCGGAATATCTCTACTCCTGCAACAGTTACAGCCGTCTAAGTGACATTTTTGAACTCAGCATTTAATTTTGCATCGAAACATTGCTATAAAAAATCAATTAATGATTCTCTATAAATTTCTCAGCTCATTGGAATAGATGCTTTTCTGTGGTATTGATTCTCTACCAAATTCTCGCATCTATTGAAACCTGTGAGATTAAAGCGGAATATCTCTACTCCTGCAACAGTTACAGCCGTCTAAAAGACATTTTTGAACTCAGAATTTAATTTTGCATCGAAACATTGCTATAAGAAATCAATTAATGTTTCTCTATAAATTTCTCAGCTCATTGGAATAGATGCTTTTCTGTGGTAGTGATTCTCTACCAAATTCTCGCATCTATTGAAACCTGTTAGATTAAAGCTCAATATCTCTATTCCTGCAACAGTTGAAGCCGTCTAAGTAACATTTTTAAACTCAGCATTTAATTTTGCATCGAAAAATTGCTATAAGAAATCAATCAATGATTCTCTATAAATTTCTCAGCTCATTGGAATAGATGCTTTTCTGTGGTAGTGATTCTCTACCGAATTCTCGCATCTATTGAAACTTGCGAGATTAAAGCGGAATATCTCTACTCCTGCAACGGTTACAGCCGTCTAAGGGACATTTTTAAACTCAGCATTTAATTTTGCATCGAAACATTGCTATAAGAAATCAATCAATGTTTCTCTATAAATTTCTCAGCTCATTGGAATAGATGCTTTTCTGTGGTAGTGATTCTCTACCAAATTCTCGCATCTATTGAAACCTTTGAGATTAAAGATGAATATCTCTATTCCTGCAACAGTTACAGCCGTCTAAGTGACATTTTTGAACTCAACATTTCATTTTGCATCGAAACATTGCTATAAGAAATCAATTAATGATTCTCTATAAATTTCTCAGCTCATTGGAATAGATGCTTTTCTGTGGTAGTGACTCTCTACCAAATTCTCGCATCTATTGAAACCTGTTAGATTAAAGCATAATATCTCTATTCCTGCAACAGTTACAGCCGTCTAAGTGACATTTTTGAACTAAGCATTTAATTTTGCATCGAAACATTGCTACAAGAAATCAATTAATGATTCTCTATAAATTTCTCAGCTCATTGGAATAGATGCTTTTCTGTGGTAGTGATTCTCTACCAAATTCTCGCATCTATTGAAACCTGTTAGATTAAAGCTGAATATCTCTATTCCTGCAACAGTTACAGCCGTGTAAGTGACATTTTTTTAATTTTGCATCGAAACATTGCTATAAGAAGTCAATTAATGATTCTCTATAAATTTCTCAGCTCATTGGAATAGATGCTTTTCTGTGGTAGTGATTCTCTACCAAATTCTTGCATCTATTGAAACCTGTTAGATTAAAGCCGAATATCTCTATTTCTGCAACAGTTACAGCCGTTTAAGTGACATTTTTGAACTGAGCATTTAATTTTGCATCGACATATTGCTATAAGAAATCAATTAATGATTCTCTATAAATTTCTCAGCTCATTGGAATAGATGCTTTTCTGTGGTAGTGATTCTCTACCAAATTCTCGCATCTATTGAAACCTGTGAGATTAAAGCGGAATATCTCTACTCCTGCAACAGTTACAGCCGTCTAAGTGACATTTTTGAACTCAGCATTTAATTTTGCATCGACACTTTGCTATAAAAAATCAATTAATGATTCTCTATAAATTTGTCAGCTCATTGGAATAGATGCTTTTCTGTGGTAGTGATTCTCTACCAAATTCTCGCATCTATTGAAACCTGTTAGATTAAAGCTCAATATCTCTATTCCTGCAACAGTTACAGCCGTCTAAGTAACATTTTTAAACTCAGCATTTAATTTTGCATCGAAACATTGCTATTAGAAATCAATCAATGATTCTCTATAAATTTCTCAGCTCATTGGAATAGATGCTTTTCTGTGGTAGTGATTCTCTACCAAATTCTCGCATCTATTGAAACTTGCGAGATTAAAGCGGAATATCTCTACTCCTGCAACGGTTACAGCCGTCTAAGTGACATTTTTGAACTCAGCATTTAATTTTGCATCGAAACATTGCTATAAAAAATCAATTAATGATTCTCTATAAATTTCTCAGCTCATTGGAATAGATGCTTTTCTGTGGTAGTGATTCTCTACCAAATTCTTGCATCTATTGAAACCTGTGAGAATAAAGCGGAATATCTCTACTCCTGCAACAGTTACAGCCGTCTAAGTGACATTTTTGTAATTTTGCATCGAAACATTGCTATAAGAAGTCAATTAATGATTCTCTATAAATTTCTCAGCTCATTGGAATAGATGCTTTTCTGTGGTAGTGATTCTCTACCAAATTCTTGCATCTATTGAAACCTGTTAGATTAAAGCTGAATATCTCTACTCCTGCAACAGTTACAGCCGTCTAAGTGACATTTTTGAACTAAGCATTTAATTTTGCATCGAAACATTGCTATAAGAAATCAATTAATGATTCTCTATAAATTTCTTAGCTCATTGGAATAGATGCTTTTCTGTGGTTGTGAATCTCTACGAAATTCTTGCATCTATTGAAACCTGTGAGATTAAAGCGGAATATCTCTACTCCTGCAACAGTTACAGCCGTCTAAGTGACATTTTTGAACTCAGCATTTAATTTTGCATCGACACGTTGCTATAAAAAATCAATTAATGATTCTCTATAAATTTCTCAGCTCATTGGAATGGATGCTTTTCTGTGGTAGTGATTCTCTACCAAATTCTCGCATCTATTGAAACCTGTTGGATTAAAGCTCAATATCTCTATTCCTGCAACAGTTACAGCCGTCTAAGTAACATTTTTAAACTCAGCATTTAATTTTGCATCGAAACATTGCTATAAGAAATCAATCAATGATTCTCTATAAATTTCTCAGCTCATTGGAATAGATGCTTTTCTGTGGTAGTGATTCTCTACCAAATTCTCGCATCTATTGAAACTTGCGAGATTAAAGCGGAATATCTCTACTCCTGCAACGGTTACAGCCGTCTAAGGGACATTTTTGAACTCAGCATTTAATTTTGCATCAAAACATTGCTATAAGAAATCAATCAATGATTCTCTATAAATTTCTCAGCTCATTGGAATAGATGCTTTTCTGTGGTAGTGATTCTCTACCAAATTCTCTCATCTATTGAAACCTGTGAGATTAAAGCGGAATATCTCTACTCCTGCAACAGTTACAGCCGTCTAAGTGACATTTTTGAACTCAGCATTTAATTTTGCATCGAAACATTGCTATAAGAAATCAATTAATGATTCTCTATAAATTTCTCAGCTCATTGGAATAGATGCTTTTCTGTGGTAGTGATTCTCTACCAAATTCTCGCATCTATTGAAACCTGTGAGAATAAAGCTGAATATCTCTACTCCTGCAACAGTTACAGCCGTCTAAGTGACATTTTTGAACTCAGCATTTCATTTTGCATCGAAACATTGCTATAAGAAATCAATTAATGATTCTCTATAAATTTCTCAGCTCATTGGAATAGATGGTTTTCTGTGGTAGTGATTTTTCTACCAAATTCTCGCATCTATTGAAACCTGTTAGATTAAAGCATAATATCTCTATTCCTGCAACAGTTACAGCCGTCTAAGTGACATTTTTGAACTGAGCATTTAATTTTGCATCGAAAAATTGCTTTAAGAAATCAATAAATGATTCTCTATAAATTTCTCAGCTCATTGGAATAGATGCTTTTCTGTGGTAGTGATTCTCTACCAAATTCTCGCATCTATTGAAACCTGTTAGATTAAAGCTGAATATCTCTATTCCTGCAACAGTTACAGCCGTGTAAGTGACATTTTTTTAATTTTGCATCGAAACATTGCTATAAGAAGTCAATTAATGATTCTCTATAAATTTCTCAGCTCATTGGAATAGATGCTTTTCTGTGGTAGTGATTCTCTACCAAATTCTTGCATCTATTGAAACCTGTTAGATTAAAGCTGAATATCTCTATTTCTGCAACAGTTACAGCCGTCTAAGTGACATTTTTGAACTGAGCATTTAATTTTGCATCTAAACATTGCTATAAGAAATCAATTAATGATTCTCTCTAAATTTCTTAGCTCATTGGAATAGATGCTTTTCTGTGGTAGTGAATCTCTACCAAATTCTTGCATCTATTAAAACCTGTGAGATTAAAGCGGAATATCTCTACTCCTGCAACAGTTACAGCCGTCTAAGTGACATTTTTGAACTCAGCATTTAATTTTGCATCGAAATATTGCTATAAGAAATCAATTAATGATTCTCGATAAATTTCTCAGCTCATTGGAATAGATGCTTTTCTGTGGTAGTGATTCTCTACCAAATTCTCGCATCTATTGAAACCTGTGAGATTAAAGCGGAATATCTCTACTCCTGCAACAGTTACAGCCGTCTAAGTGACATTTTTGAACTCAGCATTTAATTTTGCATCGACACTTTGCTATAAAAAATCAATTAATGATTCTCTATAAATTTGTCAGCTCATTGGAATAGATGCTTTTCTGTGGTAGTGATTCTCTACCAAATTCTCGCATCTATTGAAACCTGTTAGATTAAAGCTCAATATCTCTATTCCTGCAACAGTTACAGCCGTCTAAGTAACATTTTTAAACTCAGCATTTAATTTTGCATCGAAACATTGCTATTAGAAATCAATCAATGATTCTCTATAAATTTCTCAGCTCATTGGAATAGATGCTTTTCTGTGGTAGTGATTCTCTACCAAATTCTCGCATCTATTGAAACTTGCGAGATTAAAGCGGAATATCTCTATTCCTGCAACGGTTACAGCCGTCTAAGTGACATTTTTGAACTCAGCATTTAATTTTGCATCGAAACATTGCTATAAAAAATCAATTAATGATTCTCTATAAATTTCTCAGCTCATTGGAATAGATGCTTTTCTGTGGTAGTGATTCTCTACCAAATTCTCGCATCTATTGAAACCTGTTAGATTAAAGCTCAATATCTCTATTCCTGCAACAGTTACAGCCGTCTAAGTGACATTTTTGAACTCAACCTTTAATTTTGCATCGAAACATTGCCATAAGAAATCAATTAATGATTCTCTATAAATTTCTCAGCTCATTGGAATAGATGCTTTTCTGTGGTAGTGAATCTCTACCAAATTCTTGCATCTATTAAAACCTGTGAGATTAAAGCGGAATATCTCTACTCCTGCAACAGTTACAGCCGTCTAAGTGACATTTTTGAACTCAGCATTTAATTTTGCATCGAAATATTGCTATAAGAAATCAATTAATGATTCTCGATAAATTTCTCAGCTCATTGGAATAGATGCTTTTCTGTGGTAGTGATTCTCTACCAAATTCTCGCATCTATTGAAACCTGTGAGATTAAAGCGGAATATCTCTACTCCTGCAACAGGTACAGCCGTCTAAGTGACATTCTTGAGCTCAGCATTTAATTTTGCATCGACACTTTGCTATAAAAAATCAATTAATGATTCTCTATAAATTTGTCAGCTCATTGGAATAGATGCTTTTCTGTGGTAGTGATTCTCTACCAAATTCTCGCATCTATTGAAACCTGTTAGATTAAAGCTCAATATCTCTATTCCTGCAACAGTTACAGCCGTCTAAGTAACATTTTTAAACTCAACATTTATTTTTGCATCGAAACATTGCTATAAGAAATCAATTAATGTTTCTCTATAAATTTCTCAGCTCATTGGAATAGATGCTTTTCTGTGGTAGTGATTCTCTACCAAATTCTCGCATCTATTGAAACCTGTTAGATTAAAGCTGAATATCTCTATTCCTGCAACAGTTACAGCCGTGTAAGTGACATTTTTTTAATTTTGCATCGAAACATTGCTATAAGAAGTCAATTAATGATTCTCTATAAATTTCTCAGCTCATTGGAATAGATGCTTTTCTGTGGTAGTGATTCTCTACCAAATTCTTGCATCTATTGAAACCTGTTAGATTAAAGCTGAATATCTCTATTTCTGCAACAGTTACAGCCGTCTAAGTGACATTTTTGAACTGAGCATTTAATTTTGCATCTAAACATTGCTATAAGAAATCAATTAATGATTCTCTCTAAATTTCTTAGCTCATTGGAATAGATGCTTTTCTGTGGTAGTGAATCTCTACCAAATTCTTGCATCTATTAAAACCTGTGAGATTAAAGCGGAATATCTCTACTCCTGCAACAGTTACAGCCGTCTAAGTGACATTTTTGAACTCAGCATTTAATTTTGCATCGAAATATTGCTATAAGAAATCAATTAATGATTCTCGATAAATTTCTCAGCTCATTGGAATAGATGCTTTTCTGTGGTAGTGATTCTCTACCAAATTCTCGCATCTATTGAAACCTGTGAGATTAAAGCGGAATATCTCTACTCCTGCAACAGTTACAGCCGTCTAAGTGACATTTTTGAACTCAGCATTTAATTTTGCATCGACACTTTGCTATAAAAAATCAATTAATGATTCTCTATAAATTTGTCAGCTCATTGGAATAGATGCTTTTCTGTGGTAGTGATTCTCTACCAAATTCTCGCATCTATTGAAACCTGTTAGATTAAAGCTCAATATCTCTATTCCTGCAACAGTTACAGCCGTCTAAGTAACATTTTTAAACTCAGCATTTAATTTTGCATCGAAACATTGCTATTAGAAATCAATCAATGATTCTCTATAAATTTCTCAGCTCATTGGAATAGATGCTTTTCTGTGGTAGTGATTCTCTACCAAATTCTCGCATCTATTGAAACTTGCGAGATTAAAGCGGAATATCTCTATTCCTGCAACGGTTACAGCCGTCTAAGTGACATTTTTGAACTCAGCATTTAATTTTGCATCGAAACATTGCTATAAAAAATCAATTAATGATTCTCTATAAATTTCTCAGCTCATTGGAATAGATGCTTTTCTGTGGTAGTGATTCTCTACCAAATTCTCGCATCTATTGAAACCTGTTAGATTAAAGCTCAATATCTCTATTCCTGCAACAGTTACAGCCGTCTAAGTGACATTTTTGAACTCAACCTTTAATTTTGCATCGAAACATTGCTATAAGAAATCAATTAATGATTCTCTATAAATTTCTCAGCTCATTGGAATAGATGCTTTTCTGTGGTAGTGATTCTCTACCAAATTCTCGCATCTATTGAAACCTGTTAGATTAAAGCTGAATATCTCTATTCCTGCAACAGTTACAGCGGTGTAAGTGACATTTTTTTAATTTTGCATCGAAACATTGCTATAAGAAGTCAATTAATGATTCTCTATAAATTTCTCAGCTCATTGGAATAGATGCTTTTCTGTGGTAGTGATTCTCTACCAAATTCTTGCATCTATTGAAACCTGTTAGATTAAAGCTGAATATCTCTATTCCTGCAACAGTTACAGCCGTCTAAGTGACATTTTTGAACTCAGCATTTAATTTTGCATCGACACTTTGCTATAAGAAATCAATTAATGATTCTCTATAAATTTCTCAGCTCATTGGAATAGATGCTTTTCTGTGGTAGTGATTCTCTACCAAATTCTCGCATCTATTGAAACCTGTTAGATTAAAGCTCAATATCTCTATTCCTGCAACAGTTACAGCCGTCTAAGTAACATTTTTAAACTCAGCATTTAATTTTGCATCGAAACATTGCTATAAGAAATCAATCAATGATTCTCTATAAATTTCTCAGCTCATTGGAATAGATGCTTTTCTGTGGTAGTGATTCTCTACCAAATTCTCGCATCTATTGAAACTTGCGAGATTAAAGCGGAATATCTCTACTCCTGCAACGGTTACAGCCGTCTAAGTGACATTTTTGAACTCAGCATTTAATTTTGCATCGAAACATTGCTATAAAAAATTAATTAATGATTCTCTATAAATTTCTCAGCTCATTGGAATAGATGCTTTTCTGTGGTAGTGATTCTCTACCAAATTCTCGCATCTATTGAAACCTGTTAGATTAAAGCTCAATATCTCTATTCCTGCAACAGTTACAGCCGTCTAAGTGACATTTTTGAACTCAACCTTTAATTTTGCATCGAAACATTGCTATAAGAAATCAATTAATGATTCTCTATAAATTTCTCAGCTCATTGGAATAGATGCTTTTCTGTGGTAGTGATTCTCTACCAAATTCTCGCATCTATTGAAACCTGTTAGATTAAAGCTGAATATCTCTATTCCTGCAACAGTTACAGCCGTGTAAGTGACATTTTTTTAATGTTGCATCGAAACATTGCTATAAGAAGTCAATTAATGATTCTCTATAAATTTCTGAGCTCATTGGAATAGATGCTTTTCTGTGGTAGTGATTCTCTACCAAATTCTTGCATCTATTGAAACCTGTTAGATTAAAGCGGAATATCTATACTCCTGCAACAGTTACAGCCGTCTAAGTGACATTTTTGAACTCAGCATTTAATTTTGCATCGACACTTTGCTATAAAAAATCAATTAATGATTCTCTATAAATTTCTCAGCTCATTGGAATAGATGCTTTTCTGTGGTAGTGATTCTCTACCAAATTCTCGCATCTATTGAAACCTGTTAGATTAAAGCTCAATATCTCTATTCCTGCAACAGTTGAAGCCGTCTAAGTAACATTTTTAAACTCAGCATTTAATTTTGCATCGAAACATTGCTATAAGAAATCAATCAATGATTCTCTATAAATTTCTCAGCTCATTGGAATAGATGCTTTTCTGTGGTAGTGATTCTCTACCGAATTCTCGCATCTATTGAAACTTGCGAGATTAAAGCGGAATATCTCTACTCCTGCAACGGTTACAGCCGTCTAAGTGACATTTTTGAACTCAGCATTTAATTTTGCATCGAAACATTGCTATAAGAAATCAATCAATGATTCTCTATAAATTTCTCAGCTCATTGGAATAGATGCTTTTCTGTGGTAGTGATTCTCTACCAAATTCTCGCATCTATTGAAACCTTTGAGATTAAAGAAGAATATCTCTATTCCTGCAACAGTTACAGCTGTCTAAGTGACATTTTTGAACTCAGCATTTAATTTTGCATCGAAACATTGCTATAAAAAATCAATTAATGATTCTCTATAAATTTCTTAGCTCATTGGAATAGATGCTTTTCTGTGGTAGTGAATCTCTACCAAATTCTTGCATCTATTGAAACCTGTGAGAATAAAGCGGAATATCTCTACTCCTGCAACAGTTACAGCCGTCTAAGTAACATTTTTAAACTCAGCATTTAATTTTGCATCGAAGCATTGCTATAAGAAATCAATCAATGATTCTCTATAAATTTCTCAGCTCATTGGAATAGATGCTTTTCTGTGGTAGTGATTCTCTACCAAATTCTCGCATCTATTGAAACTTGCGAGATTAAAGCGGAATATCTCTACTCCTGAAACGGTTACAGCCGTCTAAGGGACATTTTTGAACTCAGCATTTAATTTTGCATCGAAACATTGCTATAAGAAATCAATCAATGATTCTCTATAAATTTCTCAGCTCATTGGAATAGATGCTTTTCTGTGGTAGTGATTCTCTACCAAATTCTCGCATCTATTGAAACCTTTGAGATTAAAGATGAACATCTCTATTCCTGCAACAGTTACAGCTGTCTAAGTGACATTTTTGAACTCAGCATTTAATTTTGCATCGAAACATTGCTATAAAAAATCAATTAATGATTCTCTATAAATTTCTCAGCTCATTGGAATAGATGCTTTTCTGTGGTAGTGATTCTCTACCAAATTCTCGCATCTATTGAAACCTGTTAGATTAAAGCTCAATATCTCTATTCCTGCAACAGTTACAGCCGTCTAAGTGACATTTTTGAACTCAACCTTTAATTTTGCATCGAAACATTGCTATAAGAAATCAATTAATGATTCTCTATAAATTTCTCAGCTCATTGGAATAGATGCTTTTCTGTGGTAGTGATTCTCTACCAAATTCTCGCATCTATTGAAACCTGTTAGATTAAAGCTGAATATCACTATTCCTGCAACAGTTACAGCCGTGTAAGTGACATTTTTTTAATTTTGCATCGAAACATTGCTATAAGAAATCAATTAATGATTCTCTATAAATTTCTCAGCTAATTGGAATAGATGCTTTTCTGTGGTAGTGATTCTCTACCAAATTCTTGCATCTATTGAAACCTGTTAGATTAAAGCTGAATATCTCTATTCCTGCAACAGTTACAGCCGTCTAAGTGACATTTTTGAACTCAGCATTTAATTTTGCATCGACACTTTGCTATAAAAAATCAATTAATGATTCTCTATAAATTTCTCAGCTCATTGGAATAGATGCTTTTCTGTGGTAGTGATTCTCTACCAAATTCTCGCATCTATTGAAACCTGTTAGATTAAAGCTCAATATCTCTATTCCTGCAACAGTTACAGCCGTCTAAGTAACATTTTTAAACTCAGCATTTAATTTTGCATCGAAACATTGCTATAAGAAATCAATCAATGATTCTCTATAAATTTCTCAGCTCATTGGAATAGATGCTTTTCTGTGGTAGTGATTCTCTACCAAATTCTCGCATCTATTGAAACTTGCGAGATTAAAGCGGAATATCTCTACTCCTGCAACGGTTACAGCCGTCTAAGTGACATTTTTGAACTCAGCATTTAATTTTGCATCGAAACATTGCTATAAAAAATTAATTAATGATTCTCTATAAATTTCTCAGCTCATTGGAATAGATGCTTTTCTGTGGTAGTGATTCTCTACCAAATTCTCGCATCTATTGAAACCTGTTAGATTAAAGCTCAATATCTCTATTCCTGCAACAGTTACAGCCGTCTAAGTGACATTTTTGAACTCAACCTTTAATTTTGCATCGAAACATTGCTATAAGAAATCAATTAATGATTCTCTATAAATTTCTCAGCTCATTGGAATAGATGCTTTTCTGTGGTAGTGATTCTCTACCAAATTCTCGCATCTATTGAAACCTGTTAGATTAAAGCTGAATATCTCTATTCCTGCAACAGTTACAGCCGTGTAAGTGACATTTTTTTAATGTTGCATCGAAACATTGCTATAAGAAGTCAATTAATGATTCTCTATAAATTTCTCAGCTCATTGGAATAGATGCTTTTCTGTGGTAGTGATTCTCTACCAAATTCTTGCATCTATTGAAACCTGTTAGATTAAAGCGGAATATCTCTACTCCTGCAACAGTTACAGCCGTCTAAGTGACATTTTTGAACTCAGCATTTAATTTTGCATCGACACTTTGCTATAAAAAATCAATTAATGATTCTCTATAAATTTCTCAGCTCATTGGAATAGATGCTTTTCTGTGGTAGTGATTCTCTACCAAATTCTCGCATCTATTGAA
This sequence comes from Aurelia coerulea, assembly GCA_039566865.1. NCBI lineage: Eukaryota > Metazoa > Cnidaria > Scyphozoa > Semaeostomeae > Ulmaridae > Aurelia > Aurelia coerulea. The sequence goes on along the minus strand of CM076948.1, from coordinate 24,411,677 downwards.
ACCTGTTAGATTAAAGCTCAATATCTCTATTCCTGCAACAGTTGAAGCCGTCTAAGTAACATTTTTAAACTCAGCATTTAATTTTGCATCGAAACATTGCTATAAGAAATCAATCAATGATTCTCTATAAATTTCTCAGCTCATTGGAATAGATGCTTTTCTGTGGTAGTGATTCTCTACCGAATTCTCGCATCTATTGAAACTTGCGAGATTAAAGCGGAATATCTCTACTCCTGCAACGGTTACAGCCGTCTAAGTGACATTTTTGAACTCAGCATTTAATTTTGCATCGAAACATTGCTATAAGAAATCAATCAATGATTCTCTATAAATTTCTCAGCTCATTGGAATAGATGCTTTTCTGTGGTAGTGATTCTCTACCAAATTCTCGCATCTATTGAAACCTTTGAGATTAAAGATGAATATCTCTATTCCTGCAACAGTTACAGCTGTCTAAGTGACATTTTTGAACTCAGCATTTAATTTTGCATCGAAACATTGCTATAAAAAATCAATTAATGATTCTCTATAAATTTCTTAGCTCATTGGAATAGATGCTTTTCTGTGGTAGTGAATCTCTACCAAATTCTTGCATCTATTGAAACCTGTGAGAATAAAGCGGAATATCTCTACTCCTGCAACAGTTACAGCCGTCTAAGTAACATTTTTAAACTCAGCATTTAATTTTGCATCGAAGCATTGCTATAAGAAATCAATCAATGATTCTCTATAAATTTCTCAGCTCATTGGAATAGATGCTTTTCTGTGGTAGTGATTCTCTACCAAATTCTCGCATCTATTGAAACTTGCGAGATTAAAGCGGAATATCTCTACTCCTGAAACGGTTACAGCCGTCTAAGGGACATTTTTGAACTCAGCATTTAATTTTGCATCGAAACATTGCTATAAGAAATCAATCAATGATTCTCTATAAATTTCTCAGCTCATTGGAATAGATGCTTTTCTGTGGTAGTGATTCTCTACCAAATTCTCGCATCTATTGAAACCTTTGAGATTAAAGATGAACATCTCTATTCCTGCAACAGTTACAGCTGTCTAAGTGACATTTTTGAACTCAGCATTTAATTTTGCATCGAAACATTGCCATAAAAAATCAGTTAATGATTCTCTATAAATTTCTTAGCTCATTGGAATAGATGCTTTTCTGTGGTAGTGAATCTCTACCAAATTCTTGCATCTATTGAAACCTGTGAGAATAAAGCGGAATATCTCTACTCCTGCAACAGTTACAGCCGTCTAAGTGACATTTTTGAACTCAGCATTTCATTTTGCATCGAAACATTGCTATATGAAATCAATTAATGATTCTCTATAAATTTCTCAGCTCATTGGAATAGATGCTTTTCTGTGGTAGTGATTCTCTACCAAATTCTTGCATCTATTGAAACCTGTTAGATTAAAGCTGAATATCTCTATTCCTGCAACAGTTACAGCCGTGTAAGTGACATTTTTTTAATTTTGCATCGAAACATTGCTATAAGAAATCAATCAATGATTCTCTATAAATTTCTCAGCTCATTGGAATAGATGCTTTTCTGTTGTAGTGATTCTCTACCAAATTCTCGCATCTATTGAAACTTGCGAGATTAAAGCGGAATATCTCTACTCCTGCAACGGTTACAGCCGTCTAAGGGACATATTTGAACTCAGCATTTAATTTTGCATCAAAACATTGCTATAAGAAATCAATCAATGATTCTCTATAAATTTCTCAGCTCATTGGAATAGATGCTTTTCTGTGGTAGTGATTCTCTACCAAATTCTCGCATCTATTGAAACCTTTGAGATTAAAGATGAATATCTCTATTCCTGCAACAGTTACAGCTGTCTAAGTGACATTTTTGAACTCAGCATTTAATTTTGCATCGAAACATTGCTATAAAAAATAAATTAATGATTCTCTATAAATTTCTTAGCTCATTGGAATAGATGCTTTTCTGTGGTAGTGAATCTCTACCAAATTCTTGCATCTATTGAAACCTGTGAGATTAAAGCGGAATATCTCTACTCCTGCAACAGTTACAGCCGTCTAAGTGACATTTTTGAACTCAGCATTTCATTTTGCATCGAAACATTGCTATAAGAAATCAATTAATGATTCTCTATAAATTTCTCAGCTCATTGGAATAGATGCTTTTCTGTGGTAGTGATTCTCTACCAAATTCTCGCATCTATTGAAACCTGTTAGATTAAAGCTGAATATCCCTACTCCTGCAACAGTTACAGCCGTCTAAGTGACATTTTTGAACTCAACCTTTAATTTTGCATCGAAACATTGCTATAAGAAATCAATTAATGATTCTCTATAAATTTCTCAGCTCATTGGAATAGATGCTTTTCTGTGGTAGTGATTCTCTACCAAATTCTCGCATCTATTGAAACCTGTGAGATTAAAGCGGAATATCTCTACTCCTGCAACAGTTACAGCCGTCTAAGTGACATTTTTGAACTCAGCATTTAATTTTGCATCGAAACATTGCTATAAGAAATCAATTAATGATTCTCTATAAATTTCTCAGCTCATTGGAATAGATGCTTTTCTGTGGTAGTGATTCTCTACCAAATTCTCGCATCTATTGAAACCTGTGAGATTAAAGCGGAATATCTCTACTCCTGCAACAGTTACAGCCGTCTAAAAGACATTTTTGAACTCAGCATTTAATTTTGCATCGAAACATTGCTATAAGAAATCAATTAATGTTTCTCTATAAATTTCTCAGCTCATTGGAATAGATGCTTTTCTGTGGTAGTGATTCTCTACCAAATTCTCGCATCTATTGAAACCTGTTAGATTAAAGCTCAATATCTCTATTCCTGCAACAGTTGAAGCCGTCTAAGTAACATTTTTAAACTCAGCATTTAATTTTGCATCGAAAAATTGCTATAAGAAATCAATCAATGATTCTCTATAAATTTCTCAGCTCATTGGAATAGATGCTTTTCTGTGGTAGTGATTCTCTACCGAATTCTCGCATCTATTGAAACTTGCGAGATTAAAGCGGAATATCTCTACTCCTGCAACGGTTACAGCCGTCTAAGGGACATTTTTGAACTCAGCATTTAATTTTGCATCGAAACATTGCTATAAGAAATCAATCAATGTTTCTCTATAAATTTCTCAGCTCATTGGAATAGATGCTTTTCTGTGGTAGTGATTCTCTACCAAATTCTCGCATCTATTGAAACCTTTGAGATTAAAGATGAATATCTCTATTCCTGCAACAGTTACAGCTGTCTAAGTGACATTTTTGAACTCAGCATTTAATTTTGCATCGAAACATTGCTATAAAAAATCAATTAATGATTCTCTATCAATTTCTTAGCTCATTGGAATAGATGCTTTTCTGTGGTAGTGAATCTCTACCAAATTCTTGCATCTATTGAAACCTATGAGAATAAAGCGGAATATCTCTACTCCTGCAACAGTTACAGCCGTCTAAGTGACATTTTTGAACTCAGCATTTCATTTTGCATCGAAACATTGCTATAAGAAATCAATTAATGATTCTCTATAAATTTCTCAGCTCATTGGAATAGATGGTTTTCTGTGGTAGTGATTTTTCTACCAAATTCTCGCATCTATTGAAACCTGTTAGATTAAAGCATAATATCTCTATTCCTGCAACAGTTACAGCCGTCTAAGTGACATTTTTGAACTGAGCATTTAATTTTGCATCGAAAAATTGCTATAAGAAATCAATAAATGATTCTCTATAAATTTCTCAGCTCATTGGAATAGATGCTTTTCTGTGGTAGTGATTCTCTACCAAATTCTCGCATCTATTGAAACCTGTTAGATTAAAGCTGAATATCTCTATTCCTGCAACAGTTACAGCCGTGTAAGTGACATTTTTTTAATTTTGCATCGAAACATTGCTATAAGAAGTCAATTAATGATTCTCTATAAATTTCTCAGCTCATTGGAATAGATGCTTTTCTGTGGTAGTGATTCTCTACCAAATTCTTGCATCTATTGAAACCTGTTAGATTAAAGCTCAATATCTCTATTTCTGCAACAGTTACAGCCGTCTAAGTGACATTTTTGAACTGAGCATTTAATTTTGCATCGAAACATTGCTATAAGAAATCAATTAATGATTCTCTCTAAATTTCTTAGCTCATTGGAATAGATGCTTTTCTGTGGTAGTGAATCTCTACCAAATTCTTGCATCTATTAAAACCTGTGAGATTAAAGCGGAATATCTCTACTCCTGCAACAGTTACAGCCGTCTAAGTGACATTTTTGAACTCAGCATTTAATTTTGCATCAAAATATTGCTATAAGAAATCAATTAATGATTCTCGATAAATTTCTCAGCTCATTGGAATAGATGCTTTTCTGTGGTAGTGATTCTCTACCAAATTCTCGCATCTATTGAAACCTGTGAGATTAAAGCGGAATATCTCTACTCCTGCAACAGTTACAGCCGTCTAAGTGACATTTTTGAACTCAGCATTTAATTTTGCATCGACACTTTGCTATAAAAAATCAATTAATGATTCTCTATAAATTTGTCAGCTCATTGGAATAGATGCTTTTCTGTGGTAGTGATTCTCTACCAAATTCTCGCATCTATTGAAACTTGCGAGATTAAAGCGGAATATCTCTACTCCTGCAACGGTTACAGCCGTCTAAGTGACATTTTTGAACTCAGCATTTAATTTTGCATCGAAACATTGCTATAAAAAATCAATTAATGATTCTCTATAAATTTCTCAGCTCATTGGAATAGATGCTTTTCTGTGGTAGTGATTCTCTACCAAATTCTCGCATCTATTGAAACCTGTTAGATTAAAGCTCAATATCTCTATTCCTGCAACAGTTACAGCCGTCTAAGTGACATTTTTGAACTCAACCTTTAATTTTGCATCGAAACATTGCTATAAGAAATCAATTAATGATTCTCTATAAATTTCTCAGCTCATTGGAATAGATGCTTTTCTGTGGTAGTGATTCTCTACCAAATTCTCGCATCTATTGAAACCTGTTAGATTAAAGCTGAATATCTCTATTCCTGCAACAGTTACAGCCGTGTAAGTGACATTTTTTTAATTTTGCATCGAAACATTGCTATAAGAAATCAATTAATGATTCTCTATAAATTTCTCAGCTCATTGGAATAGATGCTTTTCTGTGGTAGTGATTCTCTACCAAATTCTTGCATCTATTGAAGCCTGTTAGATTAAAGCTGAATATCTCTATTCCTGCAACAGTTACAGCCGTCTAAGTGACATTTTTGAACTCAGCATTTAATTTTGCATCGACACTTTGCTATAAAAAATCAATTAATGATTCTCTATAAATTTCTCAGCTCATTGGAATAGATGCTTTTCTGTGGTAGTGATTCTCTACCAAATTCTCGCATCTATTGAAACCTGTGAGATTAAAGCGGAATATCTCTACTCCTGCAACAGTTACAGCCGTCTAAGTGACATTTTTGAACTCAGCATTTAATTTTGCATCGAAACATTGCTATAAGAAATCAATTAATGATTCTCTATAAATTTCTCAGCTCATTGGAATAGATGCTTTTCTGTGGTAGTGATTCTCTACCAAATTCTCGCATCTATTGAAACCTGTGAGATTAAAGCGGAATATCTCTACTCCTGCAACAGTTACAGCCGTCTAAAAGACATTTTTGAACTCAGCATTTAATTTTGCATCGAAACATTGCTATAAGAAATCAATTAATGTTTCTCTATAAATTTCTCAGCTCATTGGAATAGATGCTTTTCTGTGGTAGTGATTCTCTACCAAATTCTCGCATCTATTGAAACCTGTTAGATTAAAGCTCAATATCTCTATTCCTGCAACAGTTGAAGCCGTCTAAGTAACATTTTTAAACTCAGCATTTAATTTTGCATCGAAAAATTGCTATAAGAAATCAATCAATGATTCTCTATAAATTTCTCAGCTCATTGGAATAGATGCTTTTCTGTGGTAGTGATTCTCTACCGAATTCTCGCATCTATTGAAACTTGCGAGATTAAAGCGGAATATCTCTACTCCTGCAACGGTTACAGCCGTCTAAGGGACATTTTTGAACTCAGCATTTAATTTTGCATCGAAACATTGCTATAAGAAATCAATCAATGTTTCTCTATAAATTTCTCAGCTCATTGGAATAGATGCTTTTCTGTGGTAGTGATTCTCTACCAAATTCTCGCATCTATTGAAACCTTTGAGATTAAAGATGAATATCTCTATTCCTGCAACAGTTACAGCTGTCTAAGTGACATTTTTGAACTCAGCATTTAATTTTGCATCGAAACATTGCTATAAAAATCAATTAATGATTCTCTATCAATTTCTTAGCTCATTGGAATAGATGCTTTTCTGTGGTAGTGAATCTCTACCAAATTCTTGCATCTATTGAAACCTGTGAGAATAAAGCGGAATATCTCTACTCCTGCAACAGTTACAGCCGTCTAAGTGACATTTTTGAACTCAGCATTTCATTTTGCATCGAAACATTGCTATAAGAAATCAATTAATGATTCTCTATAAATTTCTCAGCTCATTGGAATAGATGGTTTTCTGTGGTAGTGATTTTTCTACCAAATTCTCGCATCTATTGAAACCTGTTAGATTAAAGCATAATATCTCTATTCCTGCAACAGTTACAGCCGTCTAAGTGACATTTTTGAACTGAGCATTTAATTTTGCATCGAAAAATTGCTATAAGAAATCAATAAATGATTCTCTATAAATTTCTCAGCTCATTGGAATAGATGCTTTTCTGTGGTAGTGATTCTCTACCAAATTCTCGCATCTATTGAAACCTGTTAGATTAAAGCTGAATATCTCTATTCCTGCAACAGTTACAGCCGTGTAAGTGACATTTTTTTAATTTTGCATCGAAACATTGCTATAAGAAGTCAATTAATGATTCTCTATAAATTTCTCAGCTCATTGGAATAGATGCTTTTCTGTGGTAGTGATTCTCTACCAAATTCTTGCATCTATTGAAACCTGTTAGATTAAAGCTCAATATCTCTATTTCTGCAACAGTTACAGCCGTCTAAGTGACATTTTTGAACTGAGCATTTAATTTTGCATCGAAACATTGCTATAAGAAATCAATTAATGTTTCTCTATAAATTTCTCAGCTCATTGGAATAGATGCTTTTCTGTGGTAGTGATTCTCTACCAAATTCTCGCATCTATTGAAACCTGTTAGATTAAAGCTCAATATCTCTATTCCTGCAACAGTTGAAGCCGTCTAAGTAACATTTTTAAACTCAGCATTTAATTTTGCATCGAAAAATTGCTATAAGAAATCAATCAATGATTCTCTATAAATTTCTCAGCTCATTGGAATAGATTCTTTTCTGTGGTAGTGATTCTCTACCGAATTCTCGCATCTATTGAAACTTGCGAGATTAAAGCGGAATATCTCTACTCCTGCAACGGTTACAGCCGTCTAAGGGACATTTTTGAACTCAGCATTTAATTTTGCATCGAAACATTGCTATAAGAAATCAATCAATGTTTCTCTATAAATTTCTCAGCTCATTGGAATAGATGCTTTTCTGTGGTAGTGATTCTCTACCAAATTCTCGCATCTATTGAAACCTTTGAGATTAAAGATGAATATCTCTATTCCTGCAACAGTTACAGCTGTCTAAGTGACATTTTTGAACTCAGCATTTAATTTTGCATCGAAACATTGCTATAAAAATCAATTAATGATTCTCTATCAATTTCTTAGCTCATTGGAATAGATGCTTTTCTGTGGTAGTGAATCTCTACCAAATTCTTGCATCTATTGAAACCTGTGAGAATAAAGCGGAATATCTCTACTCCTGCAACAGTTACAGCCGTCTAAGTGACATTTTTGAACTCAGCATTTCATTTTGCATCGAAACATTGCTATAAGAAATCAATTAATGATTCTCTATAAATTTCTCAGCTCATTGGAATAGATGGTTTTCTGTGGTAGTGATTTTTCTACCAAATTCTCGCATCTATTGAAACCTGTTAGATTAAAGCATAATATCTCTATTCCTGCAACAGTTACAGCCGTCTAAGTGACATTTTTGAACTGAGCATTTAATTTTGCATCGAAAAATTGCTATAAGAAATCAATAAATGATTCTCTATAAATTTCTCAGCTCATTGGAATAGATGCTTTTCTGTGGTAGTGATTCTCTACCAAATTCTCGCATCTATTGAAACCTGTTAGATTAAAGCTGAATATCTCTATTCCTGCAACAGTTACAGCCGTGTAAGTGACATTTTTTTAATTTTGCATCGAAACATTGCTATAAGAAGTCAATTAATGATTCTCTATAAATTTCTCAGCTCATTGGAATAGATGCTTTTCTGTGGTAGTGATTCTCTACCAAATTCTTGCATCTATTGAAACCTGTTAGATTAAAGCTCAATATCTCTATTTCTGCAACAGTTACAGCCGTCTAAGTGACATTTTTGAACTGAGCATTTAATTTTGCATCGAAACATTGCTATAAGAAATCAATTAATGATTCTCTCTAAATTTCTTAGCTCATTGGAATAGATGCTTTTCTGTGGTAGTGAATCTCTACCAAATTCTTGCATCTATTAAAACCTGTGAGATTAAAGCGGAATATCTCTACTCCTGCAACAGTTACAGCCGTCTAAGTGACATTTTTGAACTCAGCATTTAATTTTGCATCAAAATATTGCTATAAGAAATCAATTAATGATTCTCGATAAATTTCTCAGCTCATTGGAATAGATGCTTTTCTGTGGTAGTGATTCTCTACCAAATTCTCGCATCTATTGAAACCTGTGAGATTAAAGCGGAATATCTCTACTCCTGCAACAGTTACAGCCGTCTAAGTGACATTTTTGAACTCAGCATTTAATTTTGCATCGACACTTTGCTATAAAAAATCAATTAATGATTCTCTATAAATTTGTCAGCTCATTGGAATAGATGCTTTTCTGTGGTAGTGATTCTCTACCAAATTCTCGCATCTATTGAAACTTGCGAGATTAAAGCGGAATATCTCTACTCCTGCAACGGTTACAGCCGTCTAAGTGACATTTTTGAACTCAGCATTTAATTTTGCATCGAAACATTGCTATAAAAAATCAATTAATGATTCTCTATAAATTTCTCAGCTCATTGGAATAGATGCTTTTCTGTGGTAGTGATTCTCTACCAAATTCTCGCATCTATTGAAACCTGTTAGATTAAAGCTCAATATCTCTATTCCTGCAACAGTTACAGCCGTCTAAGTGACATTTTTGAACTCAACCTTTAATTTTGCATCGAAACATTGCTATAAGAAATCAATTAATGATTCTCTATAAATTTCTCAGCTAATTGGAATAGATGCTTTTCTGTGGTAGTGATTCTCTACCAAATTCTCGCATCTATTGAAACCTGTTAGATTAAAGCTGAATATCTCTATTCCTGCAACAGTTACAGCCGTGTAAGTGACATTTTTTTAATTTTGCATCGAAACATTGCTATAAGAAGTCAATTAATGATTCTCTATAAATTTCTCAGCTCATTGGAATAGATGCTTTTCTGTGGTAGTGATTCTCTACCAAATTCTTGCATCTATTGAAGCCTGTTAGATTAAAGCTGAATATCTCTATTCCTGCAACAGTTACAGCCGTCTAAGTGACATTTTTGAACTCAGCATTTAATTTTGCATCGACACTTTGCTATAAAAAATCAATTAATGATTCTCTATAAATTTCTCAGCTCATTGGAATAGATGCTTTTCTGTGGTAGTGATTCTCTACCAAATTCTCGCATCTATGGAAACCTGTTAGATTAAAGCTCAATATCTCTATTCCTGCAACAGTTACAGCCGTCTAAGTAACATTTTTAAACTCAGCATTTAATTTTGCATCGAAAAATTGCTATAAGAAATCAATCAATGATTCTCTATAAATTTCTCAGCTCATTGGAATAGATGCTTTTCTGTGGTAGTGATTCTCTACCAAATTCTCGCATCTATTGAAACTTGCGAGATTAAAGCGGAATATCTCTACTCCTGCAACGGTTACAGCCGTCTAAGTGACATTTTTGAACTCAGCATTTAATTTTGCATCGAAACATTGCTATAAAAAATCAATTAATGATTCTCTATAAATTTCTCAGCTCATTGGAATAGATGCTTTTCTGTGGTAGTGATTCTCTACCAAATTCTAGCATCTATTGAAACCTGTTAGATTAAAGCTCAATATCTCTATTCCTGCAACAGTTACAGCCGTCTAAGTGACATTTTTGAACTCAACCTTTAATTTTGCATCGAAACATTGCTATAAGAAATCAATTAATGATTCTCTATAAATTTCTCAGCTCATTGGAATAGATGCTTTTCTGTGGTAGTGATTCTCTACCAAATTCTCGCATCTATTGAAACCTGTTAGATTAAAGCTGAATATCTCTATTCCTGCAACAGTTACAGCCGTGTAAGTGACATTTTTTTAATGTTGCATCGAAACATTGCTATAAGAAGTCAATTAATGATTCTCTATAAATTTCTCAGCTCATTGGAATAGATGCTTTTCTGTGGTAGTGATTCTCTACCAAATTCTCGCATCTATTGAAACTTGCGAGATTAAAGCGGAATATCTCTACTCCTGAAACGGTTACAGCCGTCTAAGGGACATTTTTGAACTCAGCATTTAATTTTGCATCGAAACATTGCTATAAAAAATCAATTAATGATTCTCTATAAATTTCTTAGCTCATTGGAATAGATGCTTTTCTGTGGTAGTGAATCTCTACCAAATTCTTGCATCTATTGAAACCTGTGAGAATAAAGCGGAATATCTCTACTCCTGCAACAGTTACAGCCGTCTAAGTGACATTTTTGAACTCAGCATTTCATTTTGCATCGAAACATTGCTATATGAAATCAATTAATGATTCTCTATAAATTTCTCAGCTCATTGGAATAGATGCTTTTCTGTGGTAGTGATTCTCTACCAAATTCTTGCATCTATTGAAACCTGTTAGATTAAAGCGGAATATCTCTATTTCTGCAACAGTTACAGCCGTGTAAGTGACATTTTTTTAATTTTGCATCGAAACATTGCTATAAGAAGTCAATTAATGATTCTCTATTAATTTTTCCATCCTCGTCTGTTAGTAAAGTGAAGGGGAGTGAAGCAAAGAAATCGAGTTTTTAAAACATAAACAGAACTATAGATATCAACAACTAGGTGAAGAGATTATGATACTTCTACAATCTAACTATTACGTTTCTACGGTCATCTGAAAAGGAAAAAATAGATTAGTTTAAGTGGGGGTTAGGAAGTGCAACTGCGGCAGTCAGAGAGACCTTGCTCGACGCACCTTTTTCGAAAGTTGGTACTTTCCTCGCCTGGGTAATCATAAACTATGGTCTGCTACTTCACAATGTAATCACAGACAGTCTACTACTTTCCCTTTTGAGGTAATCCCAACGCCTCGTTCTCTGAGGGTAATCATAAGCCACAAGCAGGTACTTTCCCCGTCGGGTAATCCCTGCGACCTACTACTTTCCCTCTCGAGGTAGTATCATATATTTGTTGAGGTCTATCGAGCAGGCCTTTTGAATTTAAATTTGGAGCCGATGGAGAAGGTTATTAAAATCCTTCCGCCACAGTTACACTTGTGTAACCCCCACGGCGACGAATAAGGCTGGTGTCGTTATGCAAACACAAAAAGAAACAGAATCTCAGATCACCAAAATTAAAAACTTGAAATTCTCACTTGTTCCCTGATCCTCATATTACTCAGAAAGTACTAGAGCACTGTCCAAACACCGGAAAGGCGTCAAAATACCGTGTTTTAAAAGTTAAGGGGGGGGGGGGGAGACAGATCTTATAATATTCTTTGAAGATATCAGTACTGTCCGAGATTTTTACTTTCTTATAAAACAAATGAAAATGAAATAAAAAGAAAACGGAAGAAATTCCGCTTATACTTGTATTTTTAAGGGAACTATAGTCATGCCATAAGTTTTAAAGCCTTTCAGGTTCGTTTATCAAACTTGTGGAGACTTGTCCTACAGCGGTTGTCGGTTTTTTGATATAACGTTGATAACAATCCGATGTCCATCTGCCCATCATCTTGATAAGCCATTCTGGCAAATTTGCATTGGCCGCTGCCGTTGCAGCTCCTATCCTAAAGCTATGGCTGGCATAATCATTTGGTTCTTGGCCGCTCTTAGAGAGAAGGCTTCGAATTTCTTTAGTGAATTTTTGTGGTGTTAGAAATTCTCCTGACATGAAAAAGAACATAGGTCCTTCATTAAACTTCCTCCGAGCAAGGTAGAGTTGCAGAGCTTTCACGGCACATATTTTGCTGTTGGATCTGGTAACTGTCACAGAGGTTCCATTTCCGTAGGGATCTGTTTTCGATTTTTTGAGATACACAATTATGTATTGTGGCTCTTCGAAGCTAGGAACAAACTTAATGTCTCCGGGGCTGAGATGGGTGCCAGGATGGGATTGCTGATCCGATGTAAATTCGCTTACACGCAGAAAACCGAAATAGGCCAAGCAAATGGCTGCCCAGAGCATTACATTGTCAAAATTAGTTGAACTCTCTGGTTGTAGGAGATCATAAAACATTTCTAGATGTTTTGGCGTGATCGGCAGCCTCGTTCTCGTCGAATAACTTTGGGACCTTTTTATTCCACGTAGTACGTATTGTAGTTGCTCGAATTCGGATATTTGCAGTCGATACCCCATAAGAAGATGTTGATTTTTGAGCCCTGCGAAATAGCATCTGATAGTATCATATTTCACTGTGTCTGCGAGGTACACTGCGAAGTAACACAAGAGATGTTCTGTTGCCGGAAATGGCTTGGAGATTCTGAATTTTGAGCAGAATTCTTGGTATTTTTTCTCGCCTACCTCATAAAGCTTTTTTGTATTGGCGGCCAATGAGTTTTCTGCAAAGAACTTTAAGCTTTCATTCAGAGGCCACACACCACTTCCGCAATCGGTTGCGGGTCCCTGTCCGCCCATGGAGCCAGCTGCCGGAAACGCTCGACCTGAAAACGAGACAATGAATCAGCAATTTCATTCCTTGCACCCGCGACATGCTTTGCTTTGAAATAGAAATTATATTTCAAAGTTAAGAGAGTCAGACTGCGGACAAGATTCATGATTTGCTCACACTTTGACTTCTTAGTATTTACAATAGCAACAACTGCTGCGTTATCGCAATAAAAGAGGACTCTCTTATTCTTCCATTGTGCTCCCCATATATAACATGCTACAACTATGGCATAGAGCTCTTGCCAAGCGATTGAGATGCCCGCAACACCCAAGGATTGGTGAGAAGCCCATCGACCTTGGAACCACTGGGACCCATGAATCCCCCCAAAACCTACCGAACCAGACGCATCCGTGTACAGCCTAAGACTTGTAGAACTTTCCCAGAACTGATTCAAAAAGAAATTTTTACCGTTCCAAGATTTTAGGAAGGTTTCCCACATTTTGATATCCTCGAAAAAGGCTTTGCTTAACCTAATATGGTGGTGCTCTTGTTTAACTCCAACCGTGAGATTTATAATACGTTGCAGGAAAGCTCTGCCCGGTGGGATAACCTTACATGCAAAATTGAGTGTACCTATGAGGGACTGGAGTTCCTTTAGTGTAGCAGATTTTCTTTTATGCCATAACTGAAGCTCAACTTGCAGCCTTGAAAGTTTATCGGCAGGTAAAGATGCTTCCATTTTTTCGCTGTCGAGTATAATACCTAGGAATTCCAGTCTGGTAAGCGGACCCTGTGTTTTCCCTGCGGATAGGGGGATATTCAGGGAATTGAAGGCTAGAAGCATGCTGTGCAATGAAAACACACAGTCTGAATTTGATGACTGTGTGGCACCCCGTTTTGGTTCCATTATCAGGAAATCGTCCAAAAAATGTGTCACATAGGAAATAGCGCACTTTTCACGAAGAATCCATTCGATTGCGTCCGCCAGTTGATTAAACAGGAACGGTGCACTCCTTAATCCAAAGGGAAGATACTTTTCATAATAATAAAGACCGTCCCATTTCATGCCCAGTAGCTCCCAGTCTTCGGGGTGCACTGGGAAAAGTCGAAAGGCTGATTCGATGTCAGTTTTAGCTAACATAGTTCCTTGTCCAAAGCTTTGAATGGCTTCTATAGCTTGATCAATAGTAACATAAGACAGCGAATAAGAATCCTTATCAATTGCCGAATTAATCGAATCTCCTGATTTTGGGTATGACAGGTGAAAAATTGTGCGAAATTTTGCAGAGTTCTTTTTTGGAATTACTCCCAGTGGTGAGACCTGGAAATTGCGGAAAGGTGGATCTCGGAAAGGGCCGGCCACTCTTCCTAATGAAATATCCTTCTTGAGATTTTCTGAAATTTTTGTAGGATTTGCATTTGCCGTAGGGAGATTGGGGGACATTCGGGGCCTTCTCACCCCCCTGTAACCTATTCTTGCCCCAATGCGAAGTTGGCTGCATAAATTTTGCACAAATTGCCTGTTTGGATGACCATCAAGCTCAGATTCTAATCTATCTACATTTACTTGAGAGAAACACTCAGTTCTTTCCGTCCCGATTTGTTGGGGCCTTGGGGTGGGGGTTGTCCCTTCCGCGTTGGGGTGCACTTGGATTATCGGGACAGTTGGAGCCTGAGTGATTCCCTCTACATTTGTTACACGCATGAAGGTATCTACAGGTTGGAGGGCAAGACCAGCCTCTGTTGAAGGTGAAACAAAATTTGCCGTCCCTCTTTGTTCCAACCTCAATATCTGTATGTGAGGGTCCGTTTGAAAAAACACTATGATTAACTAAATGGCTACAATCTTCTAAAAGTTGTGCTTGGTTAACGGTAAAAATTCTTATCCATAATTGTTGATCAATACGGCCCCAATACAAAGATTTATCGTTAGCTGCCTTATTACGGAATTTATAATCGTAAATTAGCCAACCATACGACTTGTGAAATTTGGCAGCGTATCTAATCAAATCTAGATATTCGATAAGCTCATAAGCTTTACTTGGGTTTTTGCTTACAAAAACTTTCATATAAGTGTTGAAAGCTGTAGTCCAGTCTTCTATGTTTGTGATTTTGATCATTTTGTTGGCTCTTGACAGCTTTAGCTCATTGTTGGTGCCAATCTCCAATGACATATTTTCTCCCTCAACATTGGCTAACTTCTGGAGGTTAGCTGGCAAAAGTTTCGCTAAATCAAAAAACTCACCCAACTGAATTCCTTTCACATACTGTGCCGGGATTTCTGGCGTGAAACCACCGTCGATTTGGCCATGTGAAGTTGATGCTACTGCGGGAAATTGTGGCTGTGGGACGGGAAGCACCATACGTCTTTCCATGGGGAGATGGTGTGATTCGTGGGGGGCTACGGACACGGGTACCTCGTCTGGTATGTGACTCTCCTTCTGTTTAACCACTTCAGCGGCAGCAGCGACAGCCGCTCTTTGGATTAAATCTTGCAGTTGTGTCTGAATCGATCTCTCCACGATCTTCTCTATCGTGGCTGCTTCGACAGCTTGCGTGGCAGTGGCATTTCTTTTGGCAGTGGTGCTTACAGTACTTTGCCTAGGCCTTGTGCTGATGGTGCTTGCCTGTGTCGACGAATGGCCAGTGGTAGTGGTGTTTACAGTGCCTTCCCTTACCGGCCTTGTCATGGTTGCGATTGCTTGCGTCGATGAGCTATTATTGGCGATGGTGCTTGTAGTGCTTAGCCTTACAGGCCTCGTGCTGATGGTGCCTGCTAGCGTGGACGGACGGACACTACGACGTGGAGCAGTCTCCTTAGGCATGTCTTTGATGATTTTTTCCTCTGAAAGATTTTCATCCGTTTTCTGACTTAAAATTTGAGATGAATGGGCGAAGGAGGCGTATTGCCAATTTATAGATTTATGTGTTACAAATTTTGCTGTCCTGTGATTGGTTTAGGTTAACTCTGATGAGAAAAGCGGAAACCTTTGTTTCTGTCGGTTTGAATCTCTTATAAAATTTTTGCATCCAGTGATTGGTTAATCCAGGATCCATGTGACGCGTGTTTCTAAGCTTACTCTGATGGGGGATCTTGACATAGCGCGGTCACACGTTCATGAGGAGAAAGTGCTTGCCGCTCTCTTTGGTAACGAATTTCTCTTCCTGAGCTGCTAAGTGTTTTACCCAAGAGGGTGTTTTTAACTGATTAGAGGGGGCCCCGCAACACTCCAGCAAAGCTGGCAACGGCCGCCCACCTAATTACTTTAATCCTCTATTCCCTTCTATTACACTAATGTGTGATGTGAGCCGATGTTTTACTCGTCGTGACCTACATCAGGCTTTCCCGAAATCTCATAGGCGACCAAAGGCGAGATGATATTTTGCTTTTTCTTTAGACACTGATCCGCGCTACAGTCCACGTAAAAACTCCTTAGCGGGAGATATCGGATAAAACTGCGGTGGTAAAATTAACCCTACGAAAGTTTCACTTTAGTGCTGAATAAATTTCTCAGCTCATTGGAATAGATGCTTTTCTGTGGTAGTGATTCTCTACCAAATTCTTGTATCTATTGAAACCTGTTAGATTAAAGCTGAATATCTCTATTCCTGCAACAGTTACAGCCGTCTAAGTGACATTTTTGAACTCAGCATTTAATTTTGCATCGACACTTTGCTATAAAAAATCAATTAATGATTCTCTATAAATTTCTCAGCTCATTGGAATAGATGCTTTTCTGTGGTAGTGATTCTCTACCAAATTCTCGCATCTATTGAAACCTGTTAGATTAAAGCTCAATATCTCTATTCCTGCAACAGTTACAGCCGTCTAAGTAACATTTTTAAACTCAGCATTTAATTTTGCATCGAAACATTGCTATAAGAAATCAATCAATGATTCTCTATAAATTTCTCAGCTCATTGGAATAGATGCTTTTCTGTGGTAGTGATTCTCTACCAAATTCTCGCATCTATTGAAACTTGCGAGATTAAAGCGGAATATCTCTACTCCTGCAACGGTTACAGCCGTCTAAGTGACATTTTTGAACTCAGCATTTAATTTTGCATCGAAACATTGCTATAAAAAATTAATTAATGATTCTCTATAAATTTCTCAGCTCATTGGAATAGATGCTTTTCTGTGGTAGTGATTCTCTACCAAATTCTCGCATCTATTGAAACCTGTTAGATTAAAGCTCAATATCTCTATTCCTGCAACAGTTACAGCCGTCTAAGTGACATTTTTGAACTCAACCTTTAATTTTGCATCGAAACATTGCTATAAGAAATCAATTAATGATTCTCTATAAATTTCTCAGCTCATTGGAATAGATGCTTTTCTGTGGTAGTGATTCTCTACCAAATTCTCGCATCTATTGAAACCTGTTAGATTAAAGCTGAATATCTCTATTCCTGCAACAGTTACAGCCGTGTAAGTGACATTTTTTTAATTTTGCATCGAAACATTGCTATAAGAAATCAATTAATGATTCTCTATAAATTTCTCAGCTCATTGGAATAGATGCTTTTCTGTGGTAGTGATTCTCTACCAAATTCTTGCATCTATTGAAACCTGTTAGATTAAAGCGGAATATCTCTACGCCTGCAACAGTTACAGCCGTCTAAGTGACATTTTTGAACTCAGCATTTAATTTTGCATCGACACTTTGCTATAAAAAATCAATTAATGATTCTCTATAAATTTCTCAGCTCATTGGAATAGATGCTTTTCTGTGGTAGTGATTCTCTACCAAATTCTCGCATCTATTGAAACCTGTTAGATTAAAGCTCAATATCTCTATTCCTGCAACAGTTGAAGCCGTCTAAGTAACATTTTTAAACTCAGCATTTAATTTTGCATCGAAACATTGCTATAAGAAATCAATCAATGATTCTCTATAAATTTCTCAGCTCATTGGAATAGATGCTTTTCTGTGGTAGTGATTCTCTACCGAATTCTCGCATCTATTGAAACTTGCGAGATTAAAGCGGAATATCTCTACTCCTGCAACGGTTACAGCCGTCTAAGTGACATTTTTGAACTCAGCATTTAATTTTGCATCGAAACATTGCTATAAGAAATCAATCAATGATTCTCTATAAATTTCTCAGCTCATTGGAATAGATGCTTTTCTGTGGTAGTGATTCTCTACCAAATTCTCGCATCTATTGAAACTTGCGAGATTAAAGCGGAATATCTCTACTCCTGCAACAGTTACAGCCGTCTAAGTGACATTTTTGAACTCAGCATTTAATTTTGTATCGAAACATTGCTATAAAAAATCAATTAATGATTCTCTATCAATTTCTCAGCTCATTGGAATAGATGCTTTTCTGTGGTAGTGATTCTCTACCAAATTCTAGCATCTATTGAAACCTGTTAGATTAAAGCTCAATATCTCTATTCCTGCAACAGTTACAGCCGTCTAAGTGACATTTTTGAACTCAACCTTTAATTTTGCATCGAAACATTGCTATAAGAAATCAATTAATGATTCTCTATAAATTTCTCAGCTCATTGGAATAGATGCTTTTCTGTGGTAGTGATTCTCTACCAAATTCTCGCATCTATTGAAACCTGTTAGATTAAAGCTGAATATCTCTATTCCTGCAACAGTTACAGCCGTGTAAGTGACATTTTTTTAATTTTGCATCGAAACATTGCTATAAGAAGTCAATTAATGATTCTCTATAAATTTCTCAGCTCATTGGAATAGATGCTTTTCTGTGGTAGTGATTCTCTACCAAATTCTTGCATCTATTGAAACCTGTTAGATTAAAGCGGAATATCTCTACGCCTGCAACAGTTACAGCCGTCTAAGTGACATTTTTGAACTCAGCATTTAATTTTGCATCGACACTTTGCTATAAAAAATCAATTAATGATTCTCTATAAATTTCTCAGCTCATTGGAATAGATGCTTTTCTGTGGTAGTGATTCTCTACCAAATTCTCGCATCTATTGAAACCTGTTAGATTAAAGCTCAATATCTCTATTCCTGCAACAGTTGAAGCCGTCTAAGTAACATTTTTAAACTCAGCATTTAATTTTGCATCGAAACATTGCTATAAGAAATCAATCAATGATTCTCTATAAATTTCTCAGCTCATTGGAATAGATGCTTTTCTGTGGTAGTGATTCTCTACCGAATTCTCGCATCTATTGAAACTTGCGAGATTAAAGCGGAATATCTCTACTCCTGCAACGGTTACAGCCGTCTAAGTGACATTTTTGAACTCAGCATTTAATTTTGCATCGAAACATTGCTATAAGAAATCAATCAATGATTCTCTATAAATTTCTCAGCTCATTGGAATAGATGCTTTTCTGTGGTAGTGATTCTCTACCAAATTCTCGCATCTATTGAAACCTTTGAGATTAAAGATGAATATCTCTATTCCTGCAACAGTTACAGCTGTCTAAGTGACATTTTTGAACTCAGCATTTAATTTTGCATCGAAACATTGCTATAAAAAATCAATTAATGATTCTCTATAAATTTCTTAGCTCATTGGAATAGATGCTTTTCTGTGGTAGTGAATCTCTACCAAATTCTTGCATCTATTGAAACCTGTGAGAATAAAGCGGAATATCTCTACTCCTGCAACAGTTACAGCCGTCTAAGTAACATTTTTAAACTCAGCATTTAATTTTGCATCGAAGCATTGCTATAAGAAATCAATCAATGATTCTCTATAAATTTCTCAGCTCATTGGAATAGATGCTTTTCTGTGGTAGTGATTCTCTACCAAATTCTCGCATCTATTGAAACTTGCGAGATTAAAGCGGAATATCTCTACTCCTGAAACGGTTACAGCCGTCTAAGGGACATTTTTGAACTCAGCATTTAATTTTGCATCGAAACATTGCTATAAAAAATCAATTAATGATTCTCTATAAATTTCTCAGCTCATTGGAATAGATGCTTTTCTGTGGTAGTGATTCTCTACCAAATTCTAGCATCTATTGAAACCTGTTAGATTAAAGCTCAATATCTCTATTCCTGCAACAGTTACAGCCGTCTAAGTGACATTTTTGAACTCAACCTTTAATTTTGCATCGAAACATTGCTATAAGAAATCAATTAATGATTCTCTATAAATTTCTTAGCTAATTGGAATAGATGCTTTTCTGTGGTAGTGATTCTCTACCAAATTCTCGCATCTATTGAAACCTGTTAGATTAAAGCTGAATATCTCTATTCCTGCAACAGTTACAGCCGTGTAAGTGACATTTTTTTAATTTTGCATCGAAACATTGCTATAAGAAGTCAATTAATGATTCTCTATAAATTTCTCAGCTCATTGGAATAGATGCTTTTCTGTGGTAGTGATTCTCTACCAAATTCTTGCATCTATTGAAACCTGTTAGATTAAAGCGGAATATCTCTACGCCTGCAACAGTTACAGCCGTCTAAGTGACATTTTTGAACTCAGCATTTAATTTTGCATCGACACTTTGCTATAAAAAATCAATTAATGATTCTCTATAAATTTCTCAGCTCATTGGAATAGATGCTTTTCTGTGGTAGTGATTCTCTACCAAATTCTCGCATCTATTGAAACCTGTTAGATTAAAGCTCAATATCTCTATTCCTGCAACAGTTGAAGCCGTCTAAGTAACATTTTTAAACTCAGCATTTAATTTTGCATCGAAACATTGCTATAAGAAATCAATCAATGATTCTCTATAAATTTCTCAGCTCATTGGAATAGATGCTTTTCTGTGGTAGTGATTCTCTACCGAATTCTCGCATCTATTGAAACTTGCGAGATTAAAGCGGAATATCTCTACTCCTGCAACGGTTACAGCCGTCTAAGTGACATTTTTGAACGCAGCATTTAATTTTGCATCGAAACATTGCTATAAGAAATCAATCAATGATTCTCTATAAATTTCTCAGCTCATTGGAATAGATGCTTTTCTGTGGTAGTGATTCTCTACCAAATTCTCGCATCTATTGAAACCTTTGAGATTAAAGATGAATATCTCTATTCCTGCAACAGTTACAGCTGTCTAAGTGACATTTTTGAACTCAGCATTTAATTTTGCATCGAAACATTGCTATAAAAAATCAATTAATGATTCTCTATAAATTTCTTAGCTCATTGGAATAGATGCTTTTCTGTGGTAGTGAATCTCTACCAAATTCTTGCATCTATTGAAACCTGTGAGAATAAAGCGGAATATCTCTACTCCTGCAACAGTTACAGCCGTCTAAGTAACATTTTTAAACTCAGCATTTAATTTTGCATCGAAGCATTGCTATAAGAAATCAATCAATGATTCTCTATAAATTTCTCAGCTCATTGGAATAGATGCTTTTCTGTGGTAGTGATTCTCTACCAAATTCTCGCATCTATTGAAACTTGCGAGATTAAAGCGGAATATCTCTACTCCTGAAACGGTTACAGCCGTCTAAGGGACATTTTTGAACTCAGCATTTAATTTTGCATCGAAACATTGCTATAAGAAATCAATCAATGATTCTCTATAAATTTCTCAGCTCATTGGAATAGATGCTTTTCTGTGGTAGTGATTCTCTACCAAATTCTCGCATCTATTGAAACCTTTGAGATTAAAGATAAACATCTCTATTCCTGCAACAGTTACAGCTGTCTAAGTGACATTTTTGAACTCAGCATTTAATTTTGCATCGAAACATTGCTATAAAAAATCAATTAATGATTCTCTATAAATTTCTTAGCTCATTGGAATAGATGCTTTTCTGTGGTAGTGAATCTCTACCAAATTCTTGCATCTATTGAAACCTGTGAGAATAAAGCGGAATATCTCTACTCCTGCAACAGTTACAGCCGTCTAAGTGACATTTTTGAACTCAGCATTTCATTTTGCATCGAAACATTGCAATAAGAAATCAATTAATGATTCTATATAAATTTCTCAGCTCATTGGAATAGATGCTTTTCTGTGGTAGTGAATCTCTACCAAATTCTTGCATCTATTGAAACCTGTGAGAATAAAGCGGAATATCTCTACTCCTGCAACAGTTACAGCCGTCTAAGTGACATTTTTGAACTCAACCTTTAATTTTGCATCGAAACATTGCTATAAGAAATCAATTAATGATTCTCTATAAATTTCTCAGCTCATTGGACTAGATGCTTTTCTGTGGTAGTGATTCTCTACCAAATTCTCGCATCTATTGAAACCTGTGAGATTAAAACTGAATATCTCTCCTCCTGCAACAGTTACAGCCGTCTAAGTGACATTTTTGAACTCAGCATTTCATTTTGCATCGAAACATTGCTATAAGAAATCAATTAATGATTCTCTATAAATTTCTCAGCTCATTGGAATAGATGCTTTTCTGTGGTAGTGATTCTCTACCAAATTCTCGCATCTATTGAAACCTGTTAGATTAAAGCTGAATATCTCTATTCCTGCAACAGTTACAGCCGTGTAAGTGACATTTTTTTAATTTTGCATCGAAACATTGCTATAAGAAGTCAATTAATGATTCTCTATAAATTTCTCAGCTCATTGGAATAGATGCTTTTCTGTGGTAGTGATTCTCTACCAAATTCTCGCATCTATTGAAACCTGTTAGATTAAAGCTGAATATCTCTATTCCTGCAACAGTTACAGCCGTCTAAGTAACATTTTTGAACTCAGCATTTAATTTTGCATCGAAACATTGCTATAAGAAATCAATTAATTCTTCTCTATAAATTTCTCAGCTCATTGGAATAGATGCTTTTCTGTGGTAGTGATTCTCTACCAAATTCTCGCATCTATTGAAACCTGTGAGATTAAAGCTGAATATCTCTACTCCTGCAACAGTTACAGCCGTCTAAGTAACATTTTTGAACTCAGCATTTAATTTTGCATCGAAACATTGCTATAAGAAATCAATTAATGATTCTCTAAAAATTTCTCAGCTCATTGGAATAGATGCTTTTCTGTGGTAGTGATTCTCTACCAAATTCTCGCATCTATTGAAACCTGTTAGATTAAGGCTGAATATCTCTATTCCTGCAACAGTTACAGCCGTCTAAGTGACATTTTTGAACTGAGCATTTAATTTTGCATCGAAACATTGCTATAAGAAATCAATTAATGATTCTCTCTAAATTTCTTAGCTCATTGGAATAGATGCTTTTCTGTGGTAGTGAATCTCTACCAAATTCTTGCATCTATTGAAACCTGTAAGATTAAAGCTGAATATCTCTATTCCTGCAACAGTTACAGCCGTGTAAGTGACATTTTTTTAATTTTGCATCGAAACTTTGCTATAAAAAGTCAATTAATGATTCTCTATAAATTTCTCAGCTCATTGGAATAGATGCTTTTCTGTGGTAGTTATTCTCTACCAAATTCTCGCATCTATTGAAACCTGTTAGATTAAAGCTGAATATCTCTATTCCTGCAACAGTTACAGCCGTCTAAGTGACATTTTTGAACTGAGCATTTAATTTTGCATCGAAACATTGCTATAAGAAATCAATTAATGATTCTCTCTAAATTTCTTAGCTCATTGGAATAGATGCTTTTCTGTGGTAGTGAATCTCTACCAAATTCTTGCATCTATTGAAACCTGTGAGATTAAAGCTGAATATCACTATTCCTGCAACAGTTACAGCCGTGTAAGTGACATTTTTTTAATTTTGCATCGAAACATTGCTATAAGAAATCAATTAATGATTCTCTATAAATTTCTCAGCTAATTGGAATAGATGCTTTTCTGTGGTAGTGATTCTCTACCAAATTCTCGCATCTATTGAAACCTGTTAGATTAAAGCTGAATATCTCTATTCCTGCAACAGTTACAGCCGTCTAAGTAACATTTTTAAACTCAGCATTTAATTTTGCATCGAAACATTGCTATAAGAAATCAATCAATGATTCTCTATAAATTTCTCAGCTCATTGGAATAGATGCTTTTCTGTGGTAGTGATTCTCTACCAAATTCTCGCATCTATTGAAACTTGCGAGATTAAAGCGGAATATCTCTACTCCTGCAACAGTTACAGCCGTCTAAGTGACATTTTTGAACTCAGCATTTAATTTTGCATCGAAACATTGCTATAAGAAATCAATTAATGATTCTCTATAAATTTCTCAGCTCATTGGAATAGATGCTTTTCTGTGGTAGTGATTCTCTACCAAATTCTCGCATCTATTGAAACCTTTGAGATTAAAGCTGAATATCTCTATTCCTGCAACAGTTACAGCTGTCTAAGTGACATTTTTGAACTCAGCATTTAATTTTGCATCGAAACATTGCTATAAAAAATCAATTAATGATTCTCTATAAATTTCTCAGCTCATTGGAATAGATGCTTTTCTGTGGTAGTGATTCTCTACCAAATTCTCGCATCTATTGAAACCTGTTAGAATAAAGCTGAATATCTCTATTCCTGCAACAGTTACAGCCGTCTAAGTGACATTTTTGAACTCAGCATTTAATTTTGCATCGAAACATTGCTATAAAAAATCAATTAATGATTCTCTATAAATTTCTCAGCTCATTGGAATAGATGCTTTTCTGTGGTAGTGATTCTCTACCAAATTCTAGCATCTATTGAAACCTGTTAGATTAAAGCTGAATAGCTCTACTCCTGCAACAGTTACAGCCGTCTAAGTGACATTTTTGAACTCAACCTTTAATTTTGCATCGAAACATTGCTATAAGAAATCAATTAATGATTCTCTATAAATTTCTCAGCTCATTGGAATAGATGCTTTTCTGTGGTAGTGATTCTCTACCAAATTCTCGCATCTATTGAAACCTGTTAGATTAAAGCTGAATATCTCTATTCCTGCAACAGTTACAGCCGTCTAAGTAACATTTTTGAACTCAGCATTTAATTTTGCATCGAAACATTGCTATAAGAAATCAATTAATGATTCTCTATAAATTTCTCAGCTCATTGGAATAGATGCTTTTCTGTGGTAGTGATTCTCTACCAAATTCTCGCATCTATTGAAACCTGTTAGATTAAAGCTGAATATCTCTATTCCTGCAACAGTTACAGCCGTCTAAGTAACATTTTTGAACTCGGCATTTAATTTTGCATCGAAACATTGCTATAAGAAATCAATTAATTCTTCTCTATAAATTTCTCAGCTCATTGGAATAGATGCTTTTCTGTGGTAGTGATTCTCTACCAAATTCTCGCATCTATTGAAAGCTGTGAGATTAAAGCTGAATATCTCTACTCCTGCAACAGTTACAGCCGTCTAAGTAACATTTTTGAACTCAGCATTTAATTTTGCATCGAAACATTGCTATAAGAAATCAATTAATGATTCTCTATAAATTTCTCAGCTCATTGGAATAGATGCTTTTCTGTGGTAGTGATTCTCTACCAAATTCTCGCATCTATTGAAACCTGTTAGATTAAAGCTGAATATCTCTACTCCTGCAACAGTTACAGCCGTCTAAGTGACATTTTTGAACTCAGCATTTAATTTTGCATCGAAACATTGCTATAAAAAATCAATTAATGATTCTCTATAAATTTCTCAGCTCATTGGAATAGATGCTTTTCTGTGGTAGTGATTCTCTACCAAATTCTTGCATCTATTGAAACCTGTGAGATTAAAGCTGAATATCTCTATTCCTGCAACAGTTACAGCCGTGTAAGTGACATTTTTTTAATTTTGCATCGAAACTTTGCTATAAAAAGTCAATTAATGATTCTCTATAAATTTCTCAGCTCATTGGAATAGATGCTTTTCTGTGGTAGTTATTCTCTACCAAATTCTCGCATCTATTGAAACCTGTTAGATTAAAGCTGAATATCTCTATTCCTGCAACAGTTACAGCCGTCTAAGTGACATTTTTGAACTGAGCATTTAATTTTGCATCGAAACATTGCTATAAGAAATCAATTAATGATTCTCTCTAAATTTCTTAGCTCATTGGAATAGATGCTTTTCTGTGGTAGTGAATCTCTACCAAATTCTTGCATCTATTGAAACCTGTGAGATTAAAGCTGAATATCTCTATTCCTGCAACAGTTACAGCCGTGTAAGTGACATTTTTTTAATTTTGCATCGAAACATTGCTATAAGAAATCAATTAATGATTCTCTATAAATTTCTCAGCTCATTGGAATAGATGCTTTTCTGTGGTAGTGATTCTCTACCAAATTCTCGCATCTATTGAAACCTGTGAGATTAAAGCTGAATATCTCTATTCCTGCAACAGTTACAGCCGTCTAAGTAACATTTTTAAACTCAGCATTTAATTTTGCATCGAAACATTGCTATAAGAAATCAATCAATGATTCTCTATAAATTTCTCAGCTCATTGGAATAGATGCTTTTCTGTGGTAGTGATTCTCTACCAAATTCTCGCATCTATTGATCTTGCGAGATTAAAGCGGAATATCTCTACTCCTGCAACAGTTACAGCCGTCTAAGTGACATTTTTGAACTCAGCATTTAATTTTGCATCGAAACATTGCTATAAGAAATCAATTAATGATTCTCTATAAATTTCTCAGCTCATTGGAATAGATGCTTTTCTGTGGTAGTGATTCTCTACCAAATTCTCGCATCTATTGAAACCTTTGAGATTAAAGCTGAATATCTCTATTCCTGCAACAGTTACAGCTGTCTAAGTGACATTTTTGAACTCAGCATTTAATTTTGCATCGAAACATTGCTATAAAAAATCAATTAATGATTCTCTATAAATTTCTCAGCTCATTGGAATAGATGCTTTTCTGTGGTAGTGATTCTCTACCAAATTCTCGCATCTATTGAAACCTGTTAGAATAAAGCTGAATATCTCTATTCCTGCAACAGTTACAGCCGTCTAAGTGACATTTTTGAACTCAGCATTTAATTTTGCATCGAAACATTGCTATAAAAAATCAATTAATGATTCTCTATAAATTTCTCAGCTCATTGGAATAGATGCTTTTCTGTGGTAGTGATTCTCTACCAAATTCTAGCATCTATTGAAACCTGTTAGATTAAAGCTGAATAGCTCTACTCCTGCAACAGTTACAGCCGTCTAAGTGACATTTTTGAACTCAACCTTTAATTTTGCATCGAAACATTGCTATAAGAAATCAATTAATGATTCTCTATAAATTTCTCAGCTAATTGGAATAGATGCTTTTCTGTGGTAGTGATTCTCTACCAAATTCTCGCATCTATTGAAACCTGTTAGATTAAAGCTGAATATCTCTATTCCTGCAACAGTTACAGCCGTGTAAGTGACATTTTTTTAATTTTGCATCGAAACATTGCTATAAGAAATCAATTAATGATTCTCTATAAATTTCTCAGCTCATTGGAATAGATGCTTTTCTGTGGTAGTGATTCTCTACCAAATTCTCGCATCTATTGAAACCTGTTAGATTAAAGCTGAATATCTCTATTCCTGCAACAGTTACAGCCGTCTAAGTAACATTTTTGAACTCAGCATTTAATTTTGCATCGAAACATTGCTATAAGAAATCAATTAATGATTCTCTATAAATTTCTCAGCTCATTGGAATAGATGCTTTTCTGTGGTAGTGATTCTCTACCAAATTCTCGCATCTATTGAAACCTGTTAGATTAAAGCTGAATATCCCTACTCCTGCAACAGTTACAGCCGTCTAAGTGACATTTTTGAACTCAGCATTTAATTTTGCATCGAAACATTGCTATAAGAAATCAATTAATGATTCTCTATAAATTTCTCAGCTCATTGGAATAGATGCTTTTCTGTGGTAGTGATTCTCTACCAAATTCTCGCATCTATTGAAACCTTTGAGATTAAAGCTGAATATCTCTATTCCTGCAACAGTTACAGCTGTCTAAGTGACATTTTTGAACTCAGCATTTAATTTTGCATCGAAACATTGCTATAAAAAATCAATTAATGATTCTCTATAAATTTCTCAGCTCATTGGAATAGATGCTTTTCTGTGGTAGTGATTCTCTACCAAATTCTCGCATCTATTGAAACCTGTTAGAATAAAGCTGAATATCTCTATTCCTGCAACAGTTACAGCCGTCTAAGTGACATTTTTGAACTCAGCATTTAATTTTGCATCGAAACATTGCTATAAAAAATCAATTAATGATTCTCTATAAATTTCTCAGCTCATTGGAATAGATGCTTTTCTGTGGTAGTGATTCTCTACCAAATTCTAGCATCTATTAAAACCTGTTAGATTAAAGCTGAATAGCTCTACTCCTGCAACAGTTACAGCCGTCTAAGTGACATTTTTGAACTCAACCTTTAATTTTGCATCGAAACATTGCTATAAGAAATCAATTAATGATTCTCTATAAATTTCTCAGCTCATTGGAATAGATGCTTTTCTGTGGTAGTGATTCTCTACCAAATTCTCGCATCTATTGAAACCTGTTAGATTAAAGCTGAATATCTCTATTCCTGCAACAGTTACAGCCGTGTAAGTGACATTTTTTTAATTTTGCATCGAAACATTGCTATAAGAAATCAATTAATGATTCTCTATAAATTTCTCAGCTCATTGGAATAGATGCTTTTCTGTGGTAGTGATTCTCTACCAAATTCTCGCATCTATTGAAACCTGTTAGATTAAAGCTGAATATCTCTATTCCTGCAACAGTTACAGCCGTCTAAGTAACATTTTTGAACTCAGCATTTAATTTTGCATCGAAACATTGCTATAAGAAATCAATTAATGCTTCTCTATAAATTTCTAAGATCATTGGAATAGATGCTTTTCTGTGGTAGTGATTCTCTACCAAATTCTCGCATCTATTGAAAGCTGTGAGATTAAAGCTGAATATCTCTACTCCTGCAACAGTTACAGCCGTCTAAGTGACATTTTTGAACTCAGCATTTAATTTTGCATCGAAACATTGCTATAAGAAATCAATTAATGATTCTCTAAAAATTTCTCAGCTCATTGGAATAGATGCTTTTCTGTGGTAGTGATTCTCTACCAAATTCTCGCATCTATTGAAACCTGTTAGATTAAAGCTGAATATCCCTACTCCTGCAACAGTTACAGCCGTCTAAGTGACATTTTTGAACTCAACCTTTAATTTTGCATCGAAACATTGCTATAAGAAATCAATTAATGATTCTCTATAAATTTCTCAGCTCATTGGAATAGATGCTTTTCTGTGGTAGTGATTCTCTACCAAATTCTCGCATCTATTGAAACCTGTTAGATTAAAGCTGAATATCTCTATTCCTGCAACAGTTACAGCCGTGTAAGTGACATTTTTCTAATTTTGCATCGAAACATTGCTATAAGAAGTCAATTAATGATTCTCTATAAATTTCTCAGCTCATTGGAATAGATGCTTTTCTGTGGTAGTGATTCTCTACCAAATTCTCGCATCTATTGAAACCTGTTAGATTAAAGCTGAATATCTCTATTCCTGCAACAGTTACAGCCGTCTAAGTGACATTTTTGAACTGAGCATTTAATTTTGCATCGAAACATTGCTATAAGAAATCAATTAATGATTCTCTCTAAATTTCTTAGCTCATTGGAATAGATGCTTTTCTGTGGTAGTGAATCTCTAGCAAATTCTTGCATCTATTGAAACCTGTGAGATTAAAGCTGAATATCTCTACTCCTGCAACAGTTACAGCCGTGTAAGTGACATTTTTTTAATTTTGCATCGAAACATTGCTATAAGAAGTCAATTAATGATTCTCTATAAATTTCTCAGCTCATTGGAATAGATGCTTTTCTGTGGTAGTGATTCTCTACCAAATTCTCGCATCTATTGAAACCTGTTAGATTAAAGCTGAATATCTCTATTCCTGCAACAGTTACAGCCGTGTAAGTGACATTTTTCTAATTTTGCATCGAAACATTGCTATAAGAAGTCAATTAATGATTCTCTATAAATTTCTCAGCTCATTGGAATAGATGCTTTTCTGTGGTAGTGATTCTCTACCAAATTCTCGCATCTATTGAAACCTGTTAGACTAAAGCTGAATATCTCTATTCCTGCAACAGTTACAGCCGTCTAAGTGACATTTTTGAACTGAGCATTTAATTTTGCATCGAAACATTGCTATAAGAAATCAATTAATGATTCTCTCTAAATTTCTTAGCTCATTGGAATAGATGCTTTTCTGTGGTAGTGATTCTCTACCAAATTCTTGCATCTATTTAAACCTGTTAGATTAAAGATGAATATCTCTATTCCTGCAACAGTTACAGCTGTCTAAGTGACATTTTTGAACTCAGCATTTAATTTTGCATCGACACTTTGCTATAAGAAATCAATTAATGATTCTCTATAAATTTCTTAGCTCATTGGAATAGATGCTTTTCTGTGGTAGTGAATCTCTACCAAATTCTTGCATCTATTGAAACCTGTGAGATTAAAGCGGAATATCTCTACTCCAGCAACAGTTGCAGCCGTCTAAGTGACATTTTTGAACTCAGCATTTAATTTTGCATCGAAACATTGCTATAAGAAATCAATTAATGATTCTCTATAAATTTCTCAGCTCATTGGAATAGATGCTTTTCTGTGGTAGTGATTCTCTACCAAATTCTCGCATCTATTGAAACCTTTGAGATTAAAGCTGAATATCTCTCTATTCCTGCAACAGTTACAGCCGTCTAAGTGACATTTTTGAACTCAGCATTTAATTTTGCATCGAAAAATTGCTATAAGAAATCAATTAATGATTCTCTATAAATTTCTCAGCTCATTGGAATAGATGCTTTTCTGTGGTAGTGATTCTCTACCAAATTCTCGCATCTATTGAAACCTGTGAGGTTAAAGCGGAATATCTCTACTCCTGCAACAGTTACAGCCGTCTAAGTGACATTTGTGAACTCAGCATTTAATTTTGCATCGACACTTTGCTATAAGAAATCAATTAATGATTCTCTATAAATTTCTCAGCTCATTGGAATAGATGCTTTTCTGTGGTAGTGATTCTCTACCAAATTCTCGCATCTATTGAAACCTGTTAGATTAAAGCTCAATATCTCTATTCCTGCAACAGTTGAAGCCGTCTAAGTAACATTTTTAAACTCAGCATTTAATTTTGCATCGAAACATTGCTATAAGAAATCAATCAATGATTCTCTATAAATTTCTCAGCTCATTGGAATAGATGCTTTTCTGTGGTAGTGATTCTCTACCAAATTCTCGCATCTATTGAAACTTGCGAGATTAAAGCGGAATATCTCTACTCCTGCAACGGTTACAGCCGTCTAAGTGACATTTTTGAACTCAGCATTTAATTTTGCATCGAGACATTGCTATAAGAAATCAATTAATGATTCTCTATAAATTTCTCAGCTCATTGGAATAGATGCTTTTCTGTGGTAGTGATTCTCTACCAAATTCTCGCATCTATTGAAACCTGTGAGATTAAAGCTGAATATCTCTACTCCTGCAACAGTTACAGCCGTGTAAGTGACATTTTTTTAATTTTGCATCGAAACATTGCTATAAGAAGTCAATTAATGATTCTCTATAAATTTCTCAGCTCATTGGAATAGATGCTTTTCTGTGGTAGTGATTCTCTACCAAATTCTCGCATCTATTGAAACCTGTTAGACTAAAGCTGAATATCTCTATTCCTGCAACAGTTACAGCCGTCTAAGTGACATTTTTGAACTGAGCATTTAATTTTGCATCGAAACAATTTCTATAAGAAATCAATTAATGATTCTCTCTAAATTTCTTAGCTCATTGGAATAGATGCTTTTCTGTGGTAGTGAATCTCTACCAAATTCTTGCATCTATTGAAACCTGTGAGATTAAAGCTGAATATCTCTATTCCTGCAACAGTTACAGCCGTGTAAGTGACATTTTTTTAATTTTGCATCGAAACATTGCTATAAGAAGTCAATTAATTCTTCTCTATAAATTTCTCAGCTCATTGGAATAGATGCTTTTCTGTGGTAGTGATTCTCTACCAAATTCTCGCATCTATTGAAAGCTGTGAGATTAAAGCAGAATATCTCTACTCCTGCAACAGTTACAGCCGTCTAAGTGACATTTTTGAACTCAGCATTTAATTTTGCATCGAAACATTGCTATAAGAAATCAATTAATGATTCTCTAAAAATTTCTCAGCTCATTGGAATAGATGCTTTTCTGTGGTAGTGATTCTCTACCAAATTCTCGCATCTATTGAAACCTGTTAGATTAAAGCTGAATATCCCTACTCCTGCAACAGTTACAGCCGTCTAAGTGACATTTTTGAACTCAACCTTTAATTTTGCATCGAAACATTGCTATAAGAAATCAATTAATGATTCTCTATAAATTTCTCAGCTCATTGGAATAGATGCTTTTCTGTGGTAGTGATTCTCTACCAAATTCTCGCATCTATTGAAACCTGTTAGATTAAAGCTGAATATCTCTATTCCTGCAACAGTTACAGCCGTGTAAGTGACATTTTTCTAATTTTGCATCGAAACATTGCTATAAGAAGTCAATTAATGATTCTCTATAAATTTCTCAGCTCATTGGAATAGATGCTTTTCTGTGGTAGTGATTCTCTACCAAATTCTCGCATCTATTGAAACCTGTTAGATTAAAGCTGAATATCTCTATTCCTGCAACAGTTACAGCCGTCTAAGTGACATTTTTGAACTGAGCATTTAATTTTGCATCGAAACATTGCTATAAGAAATCAATTAATGATTCTCTCTAAATTTCTTAGCTCATTGGAATAGATGCTTTTCTGTGGTAGTGAATCTCTAGCAAATTCTTGCATCTATTGAAACCTGTGAGATTAAAGCTGAATATCTCTATTCCTGCAACAGTTACAGCCGTGTAAGTGACATTTTTTTAATTTTGCATCGAAACATTGCTATAAGAAGTCAATTAATGATTCTCTATAAATTTCTCAGCTCATTGGAATAGATGCTTTTCTGTGGTAGTGATTCTCTACCAAATTCTTGCATCTATTTAAACCTGTTAGATTAAAGATGAATATCTCTATTCCTGCAACAGTTACAGCTGTCTAAGTGACATTTTTGAACTCAGCATTTAATTTTGCATCGACACATTGCTATAAAAAATCAATTAATGATTCTCTATAAATTTCTTAGCTCATTGGAATAGATGCTTTTCTGTGGTAGTGAATCTCTACCAAATTCTTGCATCTATTGAAACCTGTGAGAATAAAGCGGAATATCTCTACTCCTGCAACAGTTACAGCCGTCTAAGTGACATTTTTGAACTCAGCATTTCATTTTGCATCGAAACATTGCTATAAGAAATCAATTAATGATTCTCTATAAATTTCTCAGCTCATTGGAATAGATGCTTTTCTGTGGTAGTGATTCTCTTCCAAATTCTCGCATCTATTGAAACCTGTTAGATTAAAGCTGAATATCCCTACTCCTGCAACAGTTACAGCCGTCTAAGTGACATTTTTGAACTCAACCCTTAATTTTGCATCGAAACATTGCTATAAGAAATCAATTAATGATTCTCTATAAATTTCTCAGCTCATTGGAATAGATGCTTTTCTGTGGTAGTGATTCTCTACCAAATTCTCGCATCTATTGAAACCTGTGAGATTAAAGCGGAATATCTCTACTCCTGCAACAGTTACAGCCGTCTAAGTGACATTTTTGAACTCAGCATTTAATTTTGCATCGAAACATTGCTATAAGAAATCAATTAATGATTCTCTATAAATTTCTCAGCTCATTGGAATAGATGCTTTTCTGTGGTAGTGATTCTCTACCAAATTCTCGCATCTATTGAAACCTTTGAGATTAAAGCTGAATATCTCTCTATTCCTGCAACAGTTACAGCCGTCTAAGTGACATTTTTGAACTCAGCATTTAATTTTGCATCGAAACATTGCTATAAGAAATCAATTAATGATTCTCTATAAATTTCTCAGCTCATTGGAATAGATGCTTTTCTGTGGTAGTGATTCTCTACCAAATTCTCGCATCTATTGAAACCTGTGAGATTAAAGCGGAATATCTCTACTCCTGCAACAGTTACAGCCGTCTAAGTGACATTTGTGAACTCAGCATTTAATTTTGCATCGACACTTTGCTATAAGAAATCCATTAATGATTCTCTATAAATTTGTCAGCTCATTGGAATAGATGCTTTTCTGTGGTAGTGATTCTCTACCAAATTCTCGCATCTATTGAAACCTGTTAGATTAAAGCTCAATATCTCTATTCCTGCAACAGTTGAAGCCGTCTAAGTAACATTTTTAAACTCAGCATTTAATTTTGCATCGAAACATTGCTATAAGAAATCAATCAATGATTCTCTATAAATTTCTCAGCTCATTGGAATAGATGCTTTTCTGTGGTAGTGATTCTCTACCAAATTCTCGCATCTATTGAAACCTGTTAGATTAAAGCTGAATATCTCTATTCCTGCAACAGTTACAGCCGTGTAAGTTTCCTTTTTTTTTAATTTTGCATCGAAACATTGCTATAAGAAGTCAATTAATGATTCTCTATAAATTTCTCAGCTCATTGGAATAGATGCTTTTCTGTGGTAGTGATTCTCTACCAAATTCTCGCATCTATTGAAACCTGTTAGATTAAAGCTGAATATCTCTATTCCTGCAACAGTTACAGCCGTCTAAGTGACATTTTTGAACTGAGCATTTAATTTTGCATCGAAACATTGCTATAAGAAATCAATTAATGATTCTCTCTAAATTTCTTAGCTCATTGGAATAGATGCTTTTCTGTGGTAGTGAATCTCTACCAAATTCTTGCATCTATTGAAACCTGTGAGATTAAAGCTGAATATCTCTATTCCTGCAACAGTTACAGCCGTGTAAGTGACATTTTTTTAATTTTGCATCGAAACATTGCTATAAGAAGTCAATTAATGATTCTCTATAAATTTCTCAGCTCATTGGAATAGATGCTTTTCTGTGGTAGTGATTCTCTACCAAATTCTTGCATCTATTTAAACCTGTTAGATTAAAGATGAATATCTCTATTCCTGCAACAGTTACAGCTGTCTAAGTGACATTTTTGAACTCAGCATTTAATTTTGCATCGAAACATTGCTATAAAAAATCAATTAATGATTCTCTATAAATTTCTCAGCTCATTGGAATAGATGCTTTTCTGTGGTAGTGAATCTCTACCAAATTCTTGCATCTATTGAAACCTGTGAGAATAAAGCGGAATATCTCTACTCCTGCAACAGTTACAGCCGTCTAAGTGACATTTTTGAACTCAGCATTTCATTTTGCATCGAAACATTGCTATAAGAAATCAATTAATGATTCTCTATAAATTTCTCAGCTCATTGGAATAGATGCTTTTCTGTGGTAGTGATTCTCTACCAAATTCTCGCATCTATTGAAACCTGTTAGATTAAAGCTGAATATCCCTACTCCTGCAACAGTTACAGCCGTCTAAGTGACATTTTTGAACTCAACCTTTAATTTTGCATCGAAACATTGCTATAAGAAATCAATTAATGATTCTCTATAAATTTCTCAGCTCATTGGAATAGATGCTTTTCTGTGGTAGTGATTCTCTACCAAATTCTCGCATCTATTGAAACCTGTGAGATTAAAGCTGAATATCTCTACTCCTGCAATAGTTACAGCCATCTAAGTGACATTTTTGAACTCTGCATTTAATTTTAAATCGAAACATTGCTATAAGAAATCAATTAATGCTTCTCTATAAATTTCTCAGCTCATTGGAATAGATGCTTTTCTCTGGTAGTGATTCGCTACAAAATTCTCGCATCTATTTAAACCTGTGAGATTAAAGCAGAATATCTCTACTCCTGCAACAGATACAGCCGTCTAAGTGACATTTTTGAACTCAGCATTTAATTTTGCATCGAAACATTGCTATAAGAAATCAATTAATGATTCTCTATAAATTTCTCAGCTCATTGGAATAGATGCTTTTCTGTGGTAGTGATTCTCTACCAAATTCTCGCATCTATTGAAACCTTTGAGATTAAAGCTGAATATCTCTCTATTCCTGCAACAGTTACAGCCGTCTAAGTGACATTTTTGAACTCAGCATTTAATTTTGCATCGAAACATTGCTATAAGAAATCAATTAATGATTCTCTATAAATTTCTCAGCTCATTGGAATAGATGCTTTTCTGTGGTAGTGATTCTCTACCAAATTCTCGCATCTATTGAAACCTGTGAGATTAAAGCGGAATATCTCTACTCCTGCAACAGTTACAGCCGTCTAAGTGACATTTGTGAACTCAGCATTTAATTTTGCATCGACACTTTGCTATAAGAAATCCATTAATGATTCTCTATAAATTTGTCAGCTCATTGGAATAGATGCTTTTCTGTGGTAGTGATTCTCTACCAAATTCTCGCATCTATTGAAACCTGTTAGATTAAAGCTCAATATCTCTATTCCTGCAACAGTTGAAGCCGTCTAAGTAACATTTTTAAACTCAGCATTTAATTTTGCATCGAAACATTGCTATAAGAAATCAATCAATGATTCTCTATAAATTTCTCAGCTCATTGGAATAGATGCTTTTCTGTGGTAGTGATTCTCTACCAAATTCTCGCATCTATTGAAACCTGTTAGATTAAAGCTGAATATCTCTATTCCTGCAACAGTTACAGCCGTGTAAGTTTCCTTTTTTTTTAATTTTGCATCGAAACATTGCTATAAGAAGTCAATTAATGATTCTCTATAAATTTCTCAGCTCATTGGAATAGATGCTTTTCTGTGGTAGTGATTCTCTACCAAATTCTCGCATCTATTGAAACCTGTTAGATTAAAGCTGAATATCTCTATTCCTGCAACAGTTACAGCCGTCTAAGTGACATTTTTGAACTGAGCATTTAATTTTGCATCGAAACATTGCTATAAGAAATCAATTAATGATTCTCTCTAAATTTCTTAGCTCATTGGAATAGATGCTTTTCTGTGGTAGTGAATCTCTACCAAATTCTTGCATCTATTGAAACCTGTGAGATTAAAGCTGAATATCTCTATTCCTGCAACAGTTACAGCCGTGTAAGTGACATTTTTTTAATTTTGCATCGAAACATTGCTATAAGAAGTCAATTAATGATTCTCTATAAATTTCTCAGCTCATTGGAATAGATGCTTTTCTGTGGTAGTGATTCTCTACCAAATTCTTGCATCTATTTAAACCTGTTAGATTAAAGATGAATATCTCTATTCCTGCAACAGTTACAGCTGTCTAAGTGACATTTTTGAACTCAGCATTTAATTTTGCATCGAAACATTGCTATAAAAAATCAATTAATGATTCTCTATAAATTTCTCAGCTCATTGGAATAGATGCTTTTCTGTGGTAGTGAATCTCTACCAAATTCTTGCATCTATTGAAACCTGTGAGAATAAAGCGGAATATCTCTACTCCTGCAACAGTTACAGCCGTCTAAGTGACATTTTTGAACTCAGCATTTCATTTTGCATCGAAACATTGCTATAAGAAATCAATTAATGATTCTCTATAAATTTCTCAGCTCATTGGAATAGATGCTTTTCTGTGGTAGTGATTCTCTACCAAATTCTCGCATCTATTGAAACCTGTTAGATTAAAGCTGAATATCTCTACTCCTGCAACAGTTACAGCCGTCTAAGTGACATTTTTGAACTCAACCTTTAATTTTGCATCGAAACATTGCTATAAGAAATCAATTAATGATTCTCTATAAATTTCTCAGCTCATTGGAATAGATGCTTTTCTGTGGTAGTGATTCTCTACCAAATTCTCGCATCTATTGAAACCTGTGAGATTAAAGCAGAATATCTCTACTCCTGCAACAGTTACAGCCATCTAAGTGACATTTTTGAACTCAGCATTTAATTTTGCATCGAAACATTGCTATAAGAAATCAATTAATGATTCTCTATAAATTTCTCAGCTCATTGGAATAGATGCTTTTCTGTGGTAGTGATTCTCTACCAAATTCTCGCATCTATTGAAACCTGTGAGATTAAAGCGGAATATCTCTACTCCTGCAACAGTTACAGCCGTCTAAGTGACATTTTTGAACTCAGCATTTAATTTTGCATCGAAACATTGCTATAAGAAATCAATTAATGATTCTCTATAAATTTCTCAGCTCATTGGAATAGATGCTTTTCTGTGGTAGTGATTCTCTACCAAATTCTCGCATCTATTGAAACCTGTGAGATTAAAGCGGAATATCTCTACTCCTGCAACAGTTACAGCCGTCTAAGTGACATTTGTGAACTCAGCATTTAATTTTGCATCGACACTTTGCTATAAGAAATCAATTAATGATTCTCTATAAATTTCTCAGCTCATTGGAATAGATGCTTTTCTGTGGTAGTGATTCTCTACCAAATTCTCGCATCTATTGAAACCTGTTAGATTAAAGCTCAATATCTCTATTCCTGCAACAGTTGAAGCCGTCTAAGTAACATTTTTAAACTCAGCATTTAATTTTGCATCGAAACATTGCTATAAGAAATCAATCAATGATTCTCTATAAATTTCTCAGCTCATTGGAATAGATGCTTTTCTGTGGTAGTGATTCTCTACCAAATTCTCGCATCTATTGAAACTTGCGAGATTAAAGCGGAATATCTCTACTCCTGCAACGGTTACAGCCGTCTAAGTGACATTTTTGAACTCAGCATTTAATATTGCATCGAGACATTGCTATAAGAAATCAATTAATGATTCTCTATAAATTTCTCAGCTCATTGGAATAGATGCTTTTCTGTGGTAGTGATTCTCTACCAAATTCTCGCATCTATTGAAACCTTTGAGATTAAAGCTGAATATCTCTATTCCTGCAACAGTTACAGCTGTCTAAGTGACATTTTTGAACTCAGCATTTAATTTTGCATCGAAACATTGCTATAAAAAATCAATTAATGATTCTCTATAAATTTCTCAGCTCATTGGAATAGATGCTTTTCTGTGGTAGTGATTCTCTACCAAATTCTCGCATCTATTGAAACCTGTTAGATTAAAGCTGAATATCTCTATTCCTGCAACAGTTACAGCCGTCTAAGTGACATTTGTGAACTTAGCATTTAATTTTGCATCGAAACATTGCTATAAGAAATCAATTAATGATTCTCTATAAATTTCTCAGCTCATTGGAATAGATGCTTTTCTGTGGTAGTGAATCTCTACCAAATTCTTGCATCTATTGAAAGCTGTGAGATTAAAGCTGAATATCTCTATTCCTGCAACAGTTACAGCCGTGTAAGTGACATTTTTTTAATTTTGCATCGAAACATTGCTATAAGAAGTCAATTAATGATTCTCTATAAATTTCTCAGCTCATTGGAATAGATGCTTTTCTGTGGTAGTGATTCTCTACCAAATTCTTGCATCTATTGAAACCTGTTAGATTAAAGATGAATATCTCTATTCCTGCAACAGTTACAGCTGTCTAAGTGACATTTTTGAACTTAGCATTTAATTTTGCATCGACACATTGCTATAAAAAATCAATTAATGATTCTCTATAAATTTCTTAGCTCATTGGAATAGATGCTTTTCTGTGGTAGTGAATCTCTACCAAATTCTTGCATCTATTGAAACCTGTGAGAATAAAGCGGAATATCTCTACTCCTGCAACAGTTACAGCTGTCTAAGTGACATTTTTGAACTCAGCATTTAATTTTGCATCGACACATTGCTATAAAAAATCAATTAATGATTCTCTATAAATTTCTTAGCTCATTGGAATAGATGCTTTTCTGTGGTAGTGAATCTCTACCAAATTCTTGCATCTATTGAAACCTGTGAGATTAAAACTGAATATCTCTCCTCCTGCAACAGTTACAGCCGTCTAAGTGACATTTTTGAACTCAGCATTTCATTTTGCATCGAAACATTGCTATAAGAAATCAATTAATGATTCTCTATAAATTTCTCAGCTCATTGGAATAGATGCTTTTCTGTGGTAGTGATTCTCTACCAAATTCTCGCATCTATTGAAACCTGTTAGATTAAAACTGAATATCTCTACTCCTGCAACAGTTACAGCCGTCTAAGTGACATTTTTGAACTCAGCATTTCATTTTGCATCGAAACATTGCTATAAGAAATCAATTAATGATTCTCTATAAATTTCTCAGCTCATTGGAATAGATGCTTTTCTGTGGTAGTGATTCTCTACCAAATTCTCGCATCTATTGAAACCTGTTAGATTAAAGCTCAATATCCCTACTCCTGCAACAGTTACAGCCGTCTAAATGACATTTTTGAACTCAGCATTTCATTTTGCATCGAAACATTGCTATAAGAAATCAATTAATGATTCTCTATAAATTTCTCAGCTCATTGGAATAGATGCTTTTCTGTGGTAGTGATTCTCTACCAAATTCTCGCATCTATTGAAACCTGTTAGATTAAAGCTCAATATCCCTACTCCTGCAACAGTTACAGCCGTCTAAGTGACATTTTTGAACTCAACCTTTAATTTTGCATCGAAACATTGCTATAAGAAATCAATTAATGATTCTCTATAAATTTCTCAGCTCATTGGAATAGATGCTTTTCTGTGGTAGTGATTCTCTACCAAATTCTCGCATCTATTGAAACCTGTGAGATTAAAGCGGAATATCTCTACTCCTGCAACAGTTACAGCCGTCTAAGTGACATTTTTGAACTCAGCATTTAATTTTGCATCGAAACATTGCTATAAGAAATCAATTAATGATTCTCTATAAATTTCTCAGCTCATTGGAATAGATGCTTTTCTGTGGTAGTGATTCTCTACCAAATTCTCGCATCTATTGAAACCTGTGAGATTAAAGCGGAATATCTCTACTCCTGCAACAGTTACAGCCGTCTAAGTGACATTTTTGAACTCAGCATTTAATTTTGCATCGAAACATTGCTATAAGAAATCAATTAATGATTCTCTATAAATTTCTCAGCTCATTGGAATAGATGCTTTTCTGTGGTAGTGATTCTCTACCAAATTCTCGCATCTATTGAAACCTGTGAGATTAAAGCGGAATATCTCTACTCCTGCAACAGTTACAGCCGTCTAAGTGACATTTGTGAACTCAGCATTTAATTTTGCATCGACACTTTGCTATAAGAAATCAATTAATGATTCTCTATAAATTTCTCAGCTCATTGGAATAGATGCTTTTCTGTGGTAGTGATTCTCTACCAAATTCTCGCATCTATTGAAACCTGTTAGATTAAAGCTCAATATCTCTATTCCTGCAACAGTTGAAGCCGTCTAAGTAACAGTTTTAAACTCAGCATTTAATTTTGCATCGAAAAATTGCTATAAGAAATCAATCAATGATTCTCTATAAATTTCTCAGCTCATTGGAATAGATGCTTTTCTGTGGTAGTGATTCTCTACCAAATTCTCGCATCTATTGAAACTTGCGAGATTAAAGCGGAATATCTCTACTCCTGCAACGGTTACAGCCGTCTAAGTGACATTTTTGAACTCAGCATTTAATTTTGCATCGAGACATTGCTATAAGAAATCAATTAATGATTCTCTATAAATTTCTCAGCTCATTGGAATAGATGCTTTTCTGTGGTAGTGATTCTCTACCAAATTCTCGCATCTATTGAAACCTTTGAGATTAAAGCTGAATATCTCTATTCCTGCAACAGTTACAGCTGTCTAAGTGACATTTTTGAACTCAGCATTTAATTTTGCATCGAAACATTGCTATAAAAAATCAATTAATGATTCTCTATAAATTTCTCAGCTCATTGGAATAGATGCTTTTCTGTGGTAGTGATTCTCTACCAAATTCTCGCATCTATTGAAACCTGTTAGATTAAAGCTGAATATCTCTATTCCTGCAACAGTTACAGCCGTCTAAGTGACATTTTTGAACTGAGCATTTAATTTTGCATCGAAACATTGCTATAAGAAATCAATTAATGATTCTCTCTAAATTTCTTAGCTCATTGGAATAGATGCTTTTCTGTGGTAGTGAATCTCTACCAAATTCTTGCATCTATTGAAACCTGTGAGATTAAAGCTGAATATCTCTATTCCTGCAACAGTTACAGCCGTGTAAGTGACATTTTTTTAATTTTGCATCGAAACATTGCTATAAGAAGTCAATTAATGATTCTCTATAAATTTCTCAGCTCATTGGAATAGATGCTTTTCTGTGGTAGTGATTCTCTACCAAATTCTTGCATCTATTGAAACCTGTTAGATTAAAGATGAATATCTCTATTCCTGCAACAGTTACAGCTGTCTAAGTGACATTTTTGAACTTAGCATTTAATTTTGCATCGACACATTGCTATAAAAAATCAATTAATGATTCTCTATAAATTTCTTAGCTCATTGGAATAGATGCTTTTCTGTGGTAGTGAATCTCTACCAAATTCTTGCA
The DNA here is from genome assembly GCA_039566865.1 of Aurelia coerulea. Classification (NCBI taxonomy): domain Eukaryota; kingdom Metazoa; phylum Cnidaria; class Scyphozoa; order Semaeostomeae; family Ulmaridae; genus Aurelia; species Aurelia coerulea. The sequence continues at coordinate 24,369,461 of CM076948.1, read as the reverse complement.
TCTATTGAAACCTGTGAGAATAAAGCGGAATATCTCTACTCCTGCAACAGTTACAGCCGTCTAAGTGACATTTTTGAACTCAGCATTTCATTTTGCATTGAAACATTGCTATAAGAAATCAATTAATGATTCTCTATCAATTTCTCAGCTCATTGGAATAGATGCTTTTCTGTGGTAGTGATTCTCTACCAAATTCTCGCATCTATTTAAACCTGTTAGATTAAAGCTGAATATCCCTACTCCTGCAACAGTTACAGCCGTCTAAGTGACATTTTTGAACTCAACCTTTAATTTTGCATCGAAACATTGCTATAAGAAATCAATTAATGATTCTCTATAAATTTCTCAGCTCATTGGAATAGATGCTTTTCTGTGGTAGTGATTCTCTACCAAATTCTCGCATCTATTGAAACCTGTGAGATTAAAGCAGAATATCTCTACTCCTGCAACAGTTACAGCCGTCTAAGTGACATTTTTGAACTCAGCATTTAATTTTGCATCGAAACATTTCTATAAGAAATCAATTAATGATTCTCTATAAATTTCTCAGCTCATTGGAATAGATGCTTTTCTGTGGTAGTGATTCTCTACCAAATTCTCGCATCTATTGAAACCTGTGAGATTAAAGCGGAATATCTCTACTCCTGCAACAGTTACAGCCGTCTAAGTGACATTTTTGAACTCAGCATTTAATTTTGCATCGAAACATTGCTATAAGAAATCAATTAATGATTCTCTATAAATTTCTCAGCTCATTGGAATAGATGCTTTTCTGTGGTAGTGATTCTCTACCAAATTCTCGCATCTATTGAAACCTGTGAGATTAAAGCAGAATATCTCTACTCCTGCAACAGTTACAGCCGTTTAAGTGACATTTGTGAACTCAGCATTTAATTTTGCATCGACACTTTGCTATAAGAAATCAATTAATGATTCTCTATAAATTTCTCAGCTCATTGGAATAGATGCTTTTCTGTGGTAGTGATTCTCTACCAAATTCTCGCATCTATTGAAACCTGTTAGATTAAAGCTCAATATCTCTATTCCTGCAACAGTTGAAGCCGTCTAAGTAACATTTTTAAACTCAGCATTTAATTTTGCATCGAAACATTGCTATAGGAAATCAATTAATGATTCTCTATAAATTTCTCAGCTCATTGGAATAGATGCTTTTCTGTGGTAGTGATTCTCTACCAAATTCTCGCATCTATTGAAACCTGTGAGATTAAAGCGGAATATCTCTACTCCTGCAACAGTTACAGCCGTCTAAGTGACATTTGTGAACTCAGCATTTAATTTTGCATCGACACTTTGCTATAAGAAATCAATTAATGATTCTCTATAAATTTCTCAGCTCATTGGAATAGATGCTTTTCTGTGGTAGTGATTCTCTACCAAATTCTCGCATCTATTGAAACTTGTTATATTAAAGCTCAATATCTCTATTCCTGCAACAGTTACAGCCGTCTAAGTAACATTTTTAAACTCAGCATTTAATTTTGCATCGAAACATTGCTATAAGAAATCAATCAATGATTCTCTATAAATTTCTCAGCTCATTGGAATAGATGCTTTTCTGTGGTAGTGATTCTCTACCAAATTCTCGCATCTATTGAAACTTGCGAGATTAAAGCGGAATATCTCTACTCCTGCAACGGTTACAGCCGTCTAAGTGACATTTTTGAACTCAGCATTTAATTTTGCATCGAGACATTGCTATAAGAAATCAATTAATGATTCTCTATAAATTTCTCAGCTCATTGGAATAGATGCTTTTCTGCGGTAGTGATTCTCTACCAAATTCTCGCATCTATTGAAACCTTTGAGATTAAAGCTGAATATCTCTATTCCTGCAACAGTTACAGCTGTCTAAGTGACATTTTTGAACTCAGCATTTAATTTTGCATCGAAACATTGCTATAAAAAATCAATTAATGATTCTCTATAAATTTCTTAGCTCATTGGAATAGATGCTTTTCTGTGGTAGTGAATCTCTACCAAATTCTTGCATCCATTGAAACCTGTGAGATTAAAGCGGAATATCTCTACTCCTGCAACAGTTACAGCCGTCTAAGTGACATTTTTGAACTCAGCATTTCATTTTGCATCGAAACATTGCTATAAGAAATCAATTAATGATTCTCTATAAATTTCTCAGCTCATTGGAATAGATGCTTTTCTGTGGTAGTGATTCTCTACCAAATTCTCGCATCTATTGAAACCTGTTAGATTAAAGCTCAATATCCCTACTCCTGCAACAGTTACAGCCGTCTAAGTGACATTTTTGAACTCAACCTTTAATTTTGCATCGAAACATTGCTATAAGAAATCAATTAATGATTCTCTATAAATTTCTCAGCTCATTGGAATAGATGCTTTTCTGTGGTAGTGATTCTCTACCAAATTCTCGCATCTATTGAAACCTGTGAGATTAAAGCGGAATATCTCTACTCCTGCAACAGTTACAGCCATCTAAGTGACATTTTTGAACTCAGCATTTAATTTTGCATCGAAACAATGCTATAAGAAATCAATTAATGATTCTCTATAAATTTCTCAGCTCATTGGAATAGATGCTTTTCTGTGGTAGTGATTCTCTACCAAATTCTCGCATCTATTGAAACCTGTGAGATTAAAGCGGAATATCTCTACTCCTGCAACAGTTACAGCCGTCTAAGTGACATTTTTGAACTCAGCATTTAATTTTGCATCGACACTTTGCTATAAGAAATCAATTAATGATTCTCTATAAATTTCTCAGCTCATTGGAATAGATGCTTTTCTGTGGTAGTGATTCTCTACCAAATTCTCGCATCTATTGAAACCTGTGAGATTAAAGCGGAATATCTCTACTCCAGCAACAGTTACAGCCGTCTAAGTGACATTTTTGAACTCAGCATTTAATTTTGCATCGAAACATTGCTATAAGAAATCAATTAATGATTCTCTATAAATTTCTCAGCTCATTGGAATAGATGCTTTTCTGTGGTAGTGATTCTCTACCAAATTCTCGCATCTATTGAAACCTGTGAGATTAAAGCGGAATATCTCTACTCCTGCAACAGTTACAGCCGTCTAAGTGACATTTTTGAACTCAGCATTTAATTTTGCATCGACACTTTGCTATAAGAAATCAATTAATGATTCTCTATAAATTTCTCAGCTCATTGGAATAGATGCTTTTCTGTGGTAGTGATTCTCTACCAAATTCTCGCATCTATTGAAACCTGTTAGATTAAAGCTCAATATCTCTATTCCTGCAACAGTTGAAGCCGTCTAAGTAACATTTTTAAACTCAGCATCTAATTTTGCATCGAAACATTGCTATAAGAAATCAATCAATGATTCTCTATAAATTTCGCAGCTTATTGGAATAGATGCTTTTCTGTGGTAGTGATTCTCTACCAAATTCTCGCATCTATTGAAACCTGTTAGATTAAAGCTGAATATCTCTATTCCTGCAACAGTTACAGCCGTCTAAGTGACATTTTTGAACTCAGCATTTAATTTTGCATCGAAACATTGCTATAAGAAATCAATTAATGATTCTCTATAAATTTCTCAGCTCATTGGAATAGATGCTTTTCTGTGGTAGTGATTCTCTACCAAATTCTAGCATCTATTGAAACCTGTTAGATTAAAGCTGAATAGCTCTACTCCTGCAACAGTTACAGCCGTCTAAGTGACATTTTTGAACTCAACCTTTAATTTTGCATCGAAACATTGCTATAAGAAATCAATTAATGATTCTCTATAAATTTCTCAGCTCATTGGAATAGATGCTTTTCTGTGGTAGTGATTCTCTACCAAATTCTCGCATCTATTGAAACCTGCTAGATTAAAGCTCAATATCTCTATTCCTGCAACAGTTACAACCGTCTAAGTAACATTTTTAAACTCAGCATTTAATTTTGCATCGAAACATTGCTATAAGAAATCAATCAATGATTCTCTATAAATTTCTCAGCTCATTGGAATAGATGCTTTTCTGTGGTAGTGATTCTCTACCAAATTCTCGCATCTATTGAAACCTTTGAGATTAAAGCTGAATATCTCTCTATTCCTGCAACAGTTACAGCTGTCTAAGTGACATTTTTGAACTCAGCATTTAATTTTGCATCGAAACATTGCTATAAAAAATCAATTAATGATTCTCTATAAATTTCTCAGCTCATTGGAATAGATGCTTTTCTGTGGTAGTGATTCTCTACCAAATTCTCGCATCTATTGAAACCTGTTAGATTAAAGCTCAATATCTCTATTCCTGCAACAGTTACAGCCGTCTAAGTAACATTTTTAAACTCAGCATTTAATTTTGCATCGAAACATTGCTATAAGAAATCAATCAATGATTCTCTATAAATTTCTCAGCTCATTGGAATAGATGCTTTTCTGTGGTAGTGATTCTCTACCAAATTCTCGCATCTATTGAAACCTTTGAGATTAAAGCTGAATATCTCTCTATTCCTGCAACAGTTACAGCTGTCTAAGTGACATTTTTGAACTCAGCATTTAATTTTGCATCGAAACATTGCTATAAAAAATCAATTAATGATTCTCTATAAATTTCTCAGCTCATTGGAATAGATGCTTTTCTGTGGTAGTGATTCTCTACCAAATTCTCGCATCTATTGAAACCTGTTAGAATAAAGCTGAATATCTCTATTCCTGCAACAGTTACAGCCGTCTAAGTGACATTTTTGAACTCAGCATTTAATTTTGCATCGAAACATTGCTATAAAAAATCAATTAATGATTCTCTATAAATTTCTCAGCTCATTGGAATAGATGCTTTTCTGTGGTAGTGATTCTCTACCAAATTCTCGCATCTATTGAAACCTTTGAGATTAAAGCTGAATATCTCTATTCCTGCAACAGTTACAGCTGTCTAAGTGACATTTTTGAACTCAGCATTTAATTTTGCATCGAAACATTGCTATAAAAAATCAATTAATGATTCTCTATAAATTTCTTAGCTCATTGGAATAGATGCTTTTCTGTGGTAGTGAATCTCTACCAAATTCTTGCATCTATTGAAACCTGTGAGATTAAAGCGGAATATCTCTACTCCTGCAACAGTTACAGCCGTCTAAGTGACATTTTTGAACTCAGCATTTCATTTTGCATCGAAACATTGCTATAAGAAATCAATTAATGATTCTCTATAAATTTCTCAGCTCATTGGAATAGATGCTTTTCTGTGGTAGTGATTCTCTACCAAATTCTCGCATCTATTGAAACTTGCGAGATTAAAGCGGAATATCTCTACTCCTGCAACAGTTACAGCCGTCTAAGTGACATTTTTGAACTCAGCATTTAATTTTGCATCGAAACATTGCTATAAGAAATCAATCAATGATTCTCTATAAATTTCTCAGCTCATTGGAATAGATGCTTTTCTGTGGTAGTGATTCTCTACCAAATTCTCGCATCTATTGAAACCTTTGAGATTAAAGCTGAATATCTCTATTCCTGCAACAGTTACAGCTGTCTAAGTGACATTTTTGAACTCAGCATTTAATTTTGCATCGAAACATTGCTATAAAAAATCAATTAATGATTCTCTATAAATTTCTCAGCTCATTGGAATAGATGCTTTTCTGTGGTAGTGATTCTCTACCAAATTCTCGCATCTATTGAAACCTGTTAGAATAAAGCTGAATATCTCTATTCCTGCAACAGTTACAGCCGTCTAAGTGACATTTTTGAACTCAGCATTTAATTTTGCATCGAAACATTGCTATAAAAAATCAATTAATGATTCTCTATAAATTTCTCAGCTCATTGGAATAGATGCTTTTCTGTGGTAGTGATTCTCTACCAAATTCTAGCATCTATTGAAACCTGTTAGATTAAAGCTGAATAGCTCTACTCCTGCAACAGTTACAGCCGTCTAAGTGACATTTTTGAACTCAACCTTTAATTTTGCATCGAAACATTGCTATAAGAAATCAATTAATGATTCTCTATAAAGTTCTCAGCTCATTGGAATAGATGCTTTTCTGTGGTAGTGATTCTCTACCAAATTCTCGAATCTATTGAAACCTGTTAGATTAAAGCTGAATATCTCTATTCCTGCAACAGTTACATCCGTGTAAGTTACATTTTTTTAATTTTGCATCGAAACATTGCTATAAGAAATCAATTAATTCTTCTCTATAAATTTCTCAGCTCATTGGAATAGATGCTTTTCTGTGGTAGTGATTCTCTACCAAATTCTCGCATCTATTGAAACCTGTTAGATTAAAGCTGAATATCTCTATTCCTGCAACAGTTACAGCCGTCTAAGTAACATTTTTGAACTTAGCATTTAATTTTGCATCGAAACATTGCTATAAGAAATCAATTAATTCTTCTCTATAAATTTCTCAGCTCATTGGAATAGATGCTTTTCTGTGGTAGTGATTCTCTACCAAATTCTCGCATCTATTGAAACCTGTGAGATTAAAGCTGAATATCTCTATTCCTGCAACAGTTACAGCCGTCTAAGTAACATTTTTGAACTCAGCATTTAATTTTGCATCGAAACATTGCTATAAGAAATCAATTAATGATTCTCTATAAATTTCTCAACTCATTGGAATAGATGCTTTTCTGTGGTAGTGATTCTCTACCAAATTCTCGCATCTATTGAAACCTGTGAGAATAAAGCTGAATATCTCTATTCCTGCAACAGTTACAGCCGTCTAAGTGACATTTTTGAACTCAGCATTTAATTTTGCATCGAAACATTGCTATAAAAAATCAATTAATGATTCTCTATAAATTTCTCAGCTCATTGGAATAGATGCTTTTCTGTGGTAGTGATTCTCTACCAAATTCTCGCATCTATTGAAACCTTTGAGATTAAAGCTGAATATCTCTATTCCTGCAACAGTTACAGCTGTCTAAGTGACATTTTTGAACTCAGCATTTAATTTTGCATCGAAACATTGCTATAAAAAATCAATTAATGATTCTCTATAAATTTCTTAGCTCATTGGAATAGATGCTTTTCTGTGGTAGTGAATCTCTACCAAATTCTTGCATCTATTGAAACCTGTGAGATTAAAGCGGAATATCTCTACTCCTGCAACAGTTACAGCCGTCTAAGTGACATTTTTGAACTTAGCATTTCATTTTGCATCGAAACAATGGTATAAGAAATCAATTAATGATTCTCTATAAATTTCTCAGCTCATTGGAATAGATGCTTTTCTGTGGTAGTGATTCTCTACCAAATTCTCGCATCTATTGAAACTTGCGAGATTAAAGCGGAATATCTCTACTCCTGCAACAGTTACAGCCGTCTAAGTAACATTTTTAAACTCAGCATTTAATTTTGCATCGAAACATTGCTATAAGAAATCAATCAATGATTCTCTATAAATTTCTCAGCTCATTGGAATAGATGCTTTTCTGTGGTAGTGATTCTCTACCAAATTCTCGCATCTATTGAAACCTTTGAGATTAAAGCTGAATATCTCTCTATTCCTGCAACAGTTACAGCTGTCTAAGTGACATTTTTGAACTCAGCATTTAATTTTGCATCGAAACATTGCTATAAGAAATCAATTAATGATTCTCTCTAAATTTCTCAGCTCATTGGAATAGATGCTTTTCTGTGGTAGTGAATCTCTACCAAATTCTTGCATCTATTGAAACCTGTGAGATTAAAGCGGAATATCTCTACTCCTGCAACAGTTACAGCCGTCTAAGTGACATTTTTGAACTCAGCATTTCATTTTGCATCGAAACAATGCTATAAGAAATCAATTAATGATTCTCTATAAATTTCTCAGCTCATTGGAATAGATGCTTTTCTGTGGTAGTGATTCTCTACCAAATTCTCGCATCTATTATAACCTGTTAGATTAAAGCTGAATATCTCTATTCCTGCAACAGTTACAGCCGTGTAAGTGACATTTTTTTAATTTTGCATCGAAACATTGCTATAAGAAGTCAATTAATGATTCTCTATAAATTTCTCAGCTCATTGGAATAGATGCTTTTCTGTGGTAGTGATTCTCTACCAAATTCTCGCATCTATTGAAACCTGTTAGATTAAAGCTGAATATCTCTATTCCTGCAACAGTTACAGCCGTCTAAGTGACATTTTTGAACTGAGCATTTAAATTTGCATCGAAACATTGCTATAAGAAATCAATTAATGATTCTCTCTAAATTTCTTAGCTCATTGGAATAGATGCTTTTCTGTGGTAGTGAATCTCTACCAAATTCTTGCATCTATTGAAACCTGTGAGATTAAAGCGGAATATCTCTACTCTTGCAACAGTTACAGCCGTCTAAGTGACATTTTTGAACTCAGCATTTAATTTTGCATCGAAACATTGCTATAAGAAATCAATTAATGATTCTCTATAAATTTCTCAGCTCATTGGAATAGATGCTTTTCTGTGGTAGTGATTCTCTACCAAATTCTCGAATCTATTGAAACCTGTTAGATTAAAGCTGAATATCTCTATTCCTGCAACAGTTACATCCGTGTAAGTTACATTTTTTTAATTTTGCATCGAAACATTGCTATAAGAAATCAATTAATGATTCTCTATAAATTTCTCAGCTCATTGGAATAGATGCTTTTCTGTGGTAGTGATTCTATACCAAATTCTCGCATCTATTGAAACCTGTTAGATTAAAGCTGAATATCTCTATTCCTGCAACAGTTACAGCCGTCTAAGTAACATTTTTGAACTCAACATTTAATTTTGCATCGAAACATTGCTATAAGAAATCAATTAATTCTTCTCTATAAATTTCTCAGCTCATTGGAATAGATGCTTTTCTGTGGTAGTGATTCTCTACCAAATTCTCGCATCTATTGAAACCTGTGAGATTAAAGCTGAATATCTCTACTCCTGCAACAGTTACAGCCGTCTAAGTAACATTTTTGAACTCAACATTTAATTTTGCATCGAAACATTGCTATAAGAAATCAATTAATGATTCTCTATAAATTTCTCAGCTCATTGGAATAGATGCTTTTCTGTGGTAGTGATTCTCTACCAAATTCTCGCATCTATTATAACCTGTTAGATTAAAGCTGAATATCTCTATTCCTGCAACAGTTACAGCCGTGTAAGTGACATTTTTTTAATTTTGCATCGAAACATTGCTATAAGAAGTCAATTAATGATTCTCTATAAATTTCTCAGCTCATTGGAATAGATGCTTTTCTGTGGTAGTGATTCTCTACCAAATTCTCGCATCTATTGAAACCTGTTAGATTAAAGCTCAATATCTCTATTCCTGCAACAGTTACAGCCGTCTAAGTGACATTTTTGAACTGAGCATTTAATTTTGCATCGAAACATTGCTATAAGAAATCAATTAATGATTCTCTCTAAATTTCTTAGCTCATTGGAATAGATGCTTTTCTGTGGTAGTGAATCTCTACCAAATTCTTGCATCTATTGAAACCTGTGAGATTAAAGCGGAATATCTCTACTCCTGCAACAGTTACAGCCATCTAAGTGACATTTTTGAACTCAGCATCTAATTTTGCATCGAAACATTGCTATAAGAAATCAATTAATGATTCTCTAAAAATTTCTCAACTCATTGGAATAGATGCTTTTCTGTGGTAGTGATTCTCTACCAAATTCTCGCATCTATTGAAACCTGTTAGATTAAAGCTGAATATCCCTACTCCTGCAACAGTTACAGCCGTCTAAGTGACATTTTTGAACTCAACCTTTAATTTTGCATCGAAACATTGCTATAAGAAATCAATTAATGATTCTCTATAAATTTCTCAGCTCATTGGAATAGATGCTTTTCTGTGGTAGTGATTCTCTACCAAATTCTCGCATCTATTATAACCTGTTAGATTAAAGCTGAATATCTCTATTCTTGCAACAGTTACAGCCGTGTAAGTGACATTTTTTTAATTTTGCATCGAAACATTGCTATAAGAAGTCAATTAATGATTCTCTATAAATTTCTCAGCTCATTGGAATAGATGCTTTTCTGTGGTAGTGATTCTCTACCAAATTCTCGCATCTATTGAAACCTGTTAGATTAAAGCTGAATATCTCTATTCCTGCAACAGTTACAGCCGTCTAAGTGACATTTTTGAACTGAGCATTTAATTTTGCATCGAAACATTGCTATAAGAAATCAATTAATGATTCTCTCTAAATTTCTTAGCTCATTAGAATAGATGCTTTTCTGTGGTAGTGAATCTCTACCAAATTCTTGCATCTATTGAAACCTGTGAGATTAAAGCGGAATATCTCTACTCCTGCAACAGTTACAGCCATCTAAGTGACATTTTTGAACACAGCATCTAATTTTGCATCGAAACATTGCTATAAGAAATCAATTAATGATTCTCTATAAATTTCTCAGCTCATTGGAATAGATGCTTTTCTGTGGTAGTGATTCTCTACCAAATTCTCGCATCTATTGAAACCTGTTAGATTAAAGCTCAATATCTCTATTCCTGCAACAGTTGAAGCCGTCTAAGTAACATTTTTAAACTCAGCATTTAATTTTGCATCGAAACATTGCTATAAGAAATCAATCAATGATTCTCTATAAATTTCTCAGCTCATTGGAATAGATGCTTTTCTGTGGTAGTGATTCTCTACCAAATTCTCGCATCTATTGAAACTTGCGAGATTAAAGCGGAATATCTCTACTCCTGCAATGGTTACAGCCGGCTAAGTGACATTTTTGAACTCAGCATTTAATTTTGCATCGAAACATTGCTATAAAAAATCAATTAATGATTCTCTATAAATTTCTTAGCTCATTGGAATAGATGCTTTTCTGTGGTAGTGAATCTCTACCAAATTCTTGCATCCATTGAAACCTGTGAGATTAAAGCGGAATATCTCTACTCCTGCAACAGTTACAGCCGTCTAAGTGACATTTTTGAACTCAGCATTTCATTTTGCATCGAAACATTGCTATAAGAAATCAATTAATGATTCTCTATAAATTTCTCAGCTCATTGGAATAGATGCTTTTCTGTGGTAGTGATTCTCTACCAAATTCTCGCATCTATTGAAACCTGTTAGATTAAAGCTGAATATCCCTACTCCTGCAACAGTTACAGCCGTCTAAGTGACATTTTTGAACTCAACCTTTAATTTTGCATCGAAACATTGCTATAAGAAATCAATTAACGATTCTCTATAAATTTCTCAGCTCATTGGAATAGATGCTTTTCTGTGGTAGTGATTCTCTACCAAATTCTCGCATCTATTGAAACCTGTTAGATTAAAGCTCAATATCTCTATTCCTGCAACAGTTGAAGCCGTGTAAGTAACATTTTTAAACTCAGCATTTAATTTTGCATCGAAACATTGCTATAAGAAATCAATCAATGATTCTCTATAAATTTCTCAGCTCATTGGAATAGATGCTTTTCTGTGGTAGTGATTCTCTACCAAATTCTCGCATCTATTGAAACTTGCGAGATTAAAGCGGAATATCTCTACTCCTGCAACGGTTACAGCCGTCTAAGTAACATTTTTGAACTCAGCATTTAATTTTGCATCGAAACATTGCTATAAAAAATCAATTAATGATTCTCTATAAATTTCTTAGCTCATTGGAATAGATGCTTTTCTGTGGTAGTGAATCTCTACCAAATTCTTGCATCTATTGAAACCTGTGAGATTAAAGCGGAATATCTCTACTCCTGCAACAGTTACAGCCGTCTAAGTGACATTTTTGAACTCAGCATTTCATTTTGCATCGAAACATTGCTATAAGAAATCAATTAATGATTCTCTATAAATTTCTCAGCTCATTGGAATAGATGCTTTTCTGTGGTAGTGATTCTCTACCAAATTCTCGCATCTATTGAAACCTGTTAGATTAAAGCTGAATATCCCTACTCCTGCAACAGTTACAGCCGTCTAAGTGACATTTTTGAACTCAACCTTTAATTTTGCATCGAAACATTGCTATAAGAAATCAATTAATGATTCTCTATAAATTTCTCAGCTCATTGGAATAGATGCTTTTCTGTGGTAGTGATTCTCTACCAAATTCTCGCATCTATTGAAACCTTAGAGATTAAAGCAAAATAACTCTACTCCTGCAACAGTTACATCCGTCAAAGTGAAATTTTTGAACTAAGCATTTAATTTTGCATCGAAACATTCCTATAAGAAATCAATTAATGATTCTCTATAAATTTCTCAGCTCATTGGAATAGATGCTTTTCTGTGGTAGTGATTCTCTACCAAATTCTCGCATCTATTGAAACCTGTTAGATTAAAGCTCAATATCTCTATTCCTGCAACAGTTAAAGCCGTCTAAGTAACATTTTTAAACTCAGCATTTAATTTTGCATCGAAACATTGCTATAAGAAATCAATCAATGATTCTCTATAAATTTCTCAGCTCATTGGAATAGATGCTTTTCTGTGGTAGTGATTCTCTACCAAATTCTCGCATCTATTGAAACTTGCGAGATTAAAGCGGAATATCTCTACTCCTGCAACGGTTACAGCCGTCTAAGTGACATTTTTGAACTCAGCATTTAATTTTGCATCGAGACATTGCTATAAGAAATCAATCAATGATTCTCTATAAATTTCTCAGCTCATTGGAATAGATGCTTTTCTGTGGTAGTGATTCTCTACCAAATTCTCGCATCTATTGAAACCTTTGAGATTAAAGCTGAATATCTCTATTCCTGCAACAGTTACAGCTGTCTAAGTGACATTTTTTAACTCAGCATTTAATTTTGCATCGAAACATTGCTATAAAAAAATCAATTAATGATTCTCTATAAATTTCTTAGCTCATTGGAATAGATGCTTTTCTGTGGTAGTGAATCTCTACCAAATTCTTTCATCTATTGAAACCTGTGAGATTAAAGCGGAATATCTCTACTCCTGCAACAGTTACAGCCGTCTAAGTGACATTTTTGAACTCAGCATTTAATTTTGCATCGAAACATTGCTATAAGAAATCAATTAATGATTCTCTATAAATTTCTTAGCTCATTGGAATAGATGCTTTTCTGTGGTAGTGAATCTCTACCAAATTCTTGCATCTATTGAAACCTGTGAGATTAAAGCGGAATATCTCTACTCCAGCAACAGTTACAGCCGTCTAAGTGACATTTTTGAACTCAGCATTTCATTTTGCATCGAAACATTGCTATAAGAAATCAATTAATGATTCTCTATAAATTTCTCAGCTCATTGGAATAGATGCTTTTCTGTGGTAGTGATTCTCTACCAAATTCTCGCATCTATTGAAACCTGTTAGATTAAAGCTGAATATCCCTACTCCTGCAACAGTTACAGCCGTCTAAGTGACATTTTTGAACTCAACCTTTAATTTTGCATCGAAACATTGCTATAAGAAATCAATTAACGATTCTCTATAAATTTCTCAGCTCATTGGAATAGATGCTTTTCTGTGGTAGTGATTCTCTACCAAATTCTCGCATCTATTGAAACCTGTTAGATTAAAGCTCAATATCTCTATTCCTGCAACAGTTGAAGCCGTGTAAGTAACATTTTTAAACTCAGCATTTAATTTTGCATCGAAACATTGCTATAAGAAATCAATCAATGATTCTCTATAAATTTCTCAGCTCATTGGAATAGATGCTTTTCTGTGGTAGTGATTCTCTACCAAATTCTCGCATCTATTGAAACTTGCGAGATTAAAGCGGAATATCTCTACTCCTGCAACGGTTACAGCCGTCTAAGTGACATTTTTGAACTCAGCATTTAATTTTGCATCGAAACATTGCTATAAAAAATCAATTAATGATTCTCTATAAATTTCTTAGCTCATTGGAATAGATGCTTTTCTGTGGTAGTGAATCTCTACCAAATTCTTGCATCCATTGAAACCTGTGAGATTAAAGCGGAATATCTCTACTCCTGCAACAGTTACAGCCGTCTAAGTGACATTTTTGAACTCAGCATTTCATTTTGCATCGAAACATTGCTATAAGAAATCAATTAATGATTCTCTATAAATTTCTCAGCTCATTGGAATAGATGCTTTTCTGTGGTAGTGATTCTCTACCAAATTCTCGCATCTATTGAAACCTGTTAGATTAAAGCTGAATATCCCTACTCCTGCAACAGTTACAGCCGTCTAAGTGACATTTTTGAACTCAACCTTTAATTTTGCATCGAAACATTGCTAAAAGAAATCAATTAATGATTCTCTATAAATTTCTCAGCTCATTGGAATAGATGCTTTTCTGTGGTAGTGATTCTCTACCAAATTCTCGCATCTATTGAAACCTGTGAGATTAAAGCGGAATATCTCTACTCCTGCAACAGTTACAGCCGTCTAAGTGACATTTTTGAACTCAGCATTTAATTTTGCATCGAAACATTCCTATAAGAAATCAATTAATGATTCTCTATAAATTTCTCAGCTCATTGGAATAGATGCTTTTCTGTGGTAGTGATTCTCTACCAAATTCTCGCATCTATTGAAACCTGTTAGATTAAAGCTCAATATCTCTATTCCTGCAACAGTTAAAGCCGTCTAAGTAACATTTTTAAACTCAGCATTTAATTTTGCATCGAAACATTGCTATAAGAAATCAATCAATGATTCTCTATAAATTTCTCAGCTCATTGGAATAGATGCTTTTCTGTGGTAGTGATTCTCTACCAAATTCTCGCATCTATTGAAACTTGCGAGATTAAAGCGGAATATCTCTACTCCTGCAACGGTTACAGCCGTCTAAGTGACATTTTTGAACTCAGCATTTAATTTTGCATCGAGACATTGCTATAAGAAATCAATCAATGATTCTCTATAAATTTCTCAGCTCATTGGAATAGATGCTTTTCTGTGGTAGTGATTCTCTACCAAATTCTCGCATCTATTGAAACCTTTGAGATTAAAGCTGAATATCTCTATTCCTGCAACAGTTACAGCTGTCTAAGTGACATTTTTTAACTCAGCATTTAATTTTGCATCGAAACATTGCTATAAAAAAATCAATTAATGATTCTCTATAAATTTCTTAGCTCATTGGAATAGATGCTTTTCTGTGGTAGTGAATCTCTACCAAATTCTTTCATCTATTGAAACCTGTGAGATTAAAGCGGAATATCTCTACTCCTGCAACAGTTACAGCCGTCTAAGTGACATTTTTGAACTCAGCATTTCATTTTGCATCGAAACATTGCTATAAGAAATCAATTAATGATTCTCTATAAATTTCTCAGCTCATTGGAATAGATGCTTTTCTGTGGTAGTGATTCTCTACCAAATTCTCGCATCTATTGAAACCTGTTAGATTAAAGCTGAATATCCCTACTCCTGCAACAGTTACAGCCGTCTAAGTGACATTTTTGAACTCAACCTTTAATTTTGCATCGAAACATTGCTAAAAGAAATCAATTAATGATTCTCTATAAATTTCTCAGCTCATTGGAATAGATGCTTTTCTGTGGTAGTGATTCTCTACCAAATTCTCGCATCTATTGAAACCTGTGAGATTAAAGCGGAATATCTCTACTCCTGCAACAGTTACAGCCGTCTAAGTGACATTTTTGAACTCAGCATTTAATTTTGCATCGAAACATTCCTATAAGAAATCAATTAATGATTCTCTATAAATTTCTCAGCTCATTGGAATAGATGCTTTTCTGTGGTAGTGATTCTCTACCAAATTCTCGCATCTATTGAAACCTGTTAGATTAAAGCTCAATATCTCTATTCCTGCAACAGTTAAAGCCGTCTAAGTAACATTTTTAAACTCAGCATTTAATTTTGCATCGAAACATTGCTATAAGAAATCAATCAATGATTCTCTATAAATTTCTCAGCTCATTGGAATAGATGCTTTTCTGTGGTAGTGATTCTCTACCAAATTCTCGCATCTATTGAAACTTGCGAGATTAAAGCGGAATATCTCTACTCCTGCAACGGTTACAGCCGTCTAAGTGACATTTTTGAACTCAGCATTTAATTTTGCATCGAGACATTGCTATAAGAAATCAATCAATGATTCTCTATAAATTTCTCAGCTCATTGGAATAGATGCTTTTCTGTGGTAGTGATTCTCTACCAAATTCTCGCATCTATTGAAACCTTTGAGATTAAAGCTGAATATCTCTATTCCTGCAACAGTTACAGCTGTCTAAGTGACATTTTTTAACTCAGCATTTAATTTTGCATCGAAACATTGCTATAAAAAAATCAATTAATGATTCTCTATAAATTTCTTAGCTCATTGGAATAGATGCTTTTCTGTGGTAGTGAATCTCTACCAAATTCTTTCATCTATTGAAACCTGTGAGATTAAAGCGGAATATCTCTACTCCTGCAACAGTTACAGCCATCTAAGTGACATTTTTGAACTCAGCATTTAATTTTGCATCGAAACATTGCTATAAGAAATCAATTAATGATTCTCTATAAATTTCTCAGCTCATTGGAATAGATGCTTTTCTGTGGTAGTGATTCTCTACCAAATTCTCGCATCTATTGAAACCTGTTAGATTAAAGCTCAATATCTCTATTCCTGCAACAGTTGAAGCCGTCTAAGTAACATTTTTAAACTCAGCATTTAATTTTGCATCGAAACATTGATATAAGAAATCAATCAATGATTCTCTATAAATTTCTCAGCTCATTGGAATAGATGCTTTTCTGTGGTAGTGATTCTCTACCAAATTCTCGCATCTATTGAAACTTGCGAGATTAAAGCGGAATATCTCTACTCCTGCAACGGTTACAGCCGTCTAAGTGACATTTTTGAACTCAGCATTTAATTTTGCATCGAGACATTGCTATAAGAAATTAATCAATGATTCTCTATAAATTTCTCAGCTCATTGGAATAGATGCTTTTCTGTGGTAGTGATTCTCTATCAAATTCTCGCATCTATTGAAACCTTTGAGATTAAAGCTGAATATCTCTAGTCCTGCAACAGTTACAGCTGTCTAAGTGACATTTTTGAACTCAGCATTTAATTTTGCATCGAAACATTGCTATAAAAAAATCAATTAATGATTCTCTATAAATTTCTTAGCTCATTGGAATAGATGCTTTTCTGTGGTAGTGAATCTCTACCAAATTCTTGCATCTATTGAAACCTGTGAGATTAAAGCGGGATATCTCTACTCCTGCAACAGTTACAGCCGTCTAAGTGACATTTTTGAACTCAGCATTTCATTTTGCATCGAAACATTGCTATAAGAAATCAATTAATGATTCTCTATAAATTTCTCAGCTCATTGGAATAGATGCTTTTCTGTGGTAGTGATTCTCTACCAAATTCTCGCATCTATTGAAACTTGCGAGATTAAAGCGGAATATCTCTACTCCTGCAACGGTTACAGCCGTCTAAGTGACATTTTTGAACTCAGCATTTAATTTTGCATCGAGACATTGCTATAAGAAATTAATCAATGATTCTCTATAAATTTCTCAGCTCATTGGAATAGATGCTTTTCTGTGGTAGTGATTCTCTACCAAATTCTAGCATCTATTGAAACCTGTTAGATTAAAGCTGAATATCCCTACTCCTGCAACAGTTACAGCCGTCTAAGTGACATTTTTGAACTCAACCTTTAATTTTGCATCGAAACATTGCTAAAAGAAATCAATTAATGATTCTCTATAAATTTCTCAGCTCATTGGAATAGATGCTTTTCTGTGGTAGTGATTCTCTACCAAATTCTCGCATCTATTGAAACCTGTTAGATTAAAGCTCAATATCTCTATTCCTGCAACAGTTACAGCCGTCTAAGTAACATTTTTAAACTCAGCATTTAATTTTGCATCGAAACATTGCTATAAGAAATCAATCAATGATTCTCTATAAATTTCTCAGCTCATTGGAATAGATGCTTTTCTGTGGTAGTGATTCTCTACCAAATTCTCGCATCTATTGAAACTTGCAAGATTAAAGCGGAATATCTCTACTCCTGCAACAGTTACAGCCGTCTAAGTGACATTTTTGAACTCAGCATTTAATTTTGCATCGAAACATTGCTATAAGAAATCAATCAATGATTCTCTATAAATTTCTCAGCTCATTGGAATAGATGCTTTTCTGTGGTAGTGATTCTCTACCAAATTCTCGCATCTATTGAAACCTTTGAGATTAAAGCTGAATATCTCTCTATTCCTGCAACAGTTACAGCTGTCTAAGTGACATTTTTGAACTCAGCGTTTAATTTTGCATCGAAACATTGCTATAAAAAATCAATTAATGATTCTCTATAAATTTCTCAGCTCATTGGAATAGATGCTTTTCTGTGGTAGTGATTCTCTACCAAATTCTCGCATCTATTGAAACCTGTTAGAATAAAGCTGAATATCTCTATTCCTGCAACAGTTACAGCCGTCTAAGTGACATTTTTGAACTCAGCATTTAATTCTGCATCGAAACATTGCTATAAAAAATCAATTAATGATTCTCTATAAATTTCTCAGCTCATTGGAATAGATGCTTTTCTGTGGTAGTGATTCTCTACCAAATTCTCGCATCTATTGAAACCTGTTAGATTAAAGCTGAATATCCCTACTCCTGCAACAGTTACAGCCGTCTAAGTGACATTTTTGAAGTCAACATTTAATTTTGCATCGAAACATTGCTATAAGAAATCAATTAATGATTCTCTATAAATTTCTCAGCTCATTGGAATAGATGCTTTTCTGTGGTAGTGATTCTCTACCAAATTCTTGCATCTATTGAAACCTGTTAGATTAAAGCTCAATATCTCTATTCCTGCAACAGTTGAAGCCGTCTAAGTAACATTTTTAAACTCAGCATTTAATTTTGCATCGAAACATTGCTATAAGAAATCAATCAATGATTCTCTATAAATTTCTTAGCTCATTGGAATAGATGCTTTTCTGTGGTAGTGAATCTCTACCAAATTCTTGCATCTATTGAAACCTGTGAGATTAAAGCGGAATATCTCTACTCCTGCAACAGTTACAGCCGTCTAAGTGACATTTTTGA
This sequence comes from Aurelia coerulea, assembly GCA_039566865.1. Lineage (NCBI taxonomy): Eukaryota > Metazoa > Cnidaria > Scyphozoa > Semaeostomeae > Ulmaridae > Aurelia > Aurelia coerulea. The sequence goes on along the minus strand of CM076948.1, from coordinate 24,350,533 downwards.
ACTCAGCATTTCATTTTGCATCGAAACATTGCTATAAGAAATCAATTAATGATTCTCTATAAATTTCTCAGCTCATTGGAATAGATGCTTTTCTGTGGTAGTGATTCTCTACCAAATTCTCGCATCTATTGAAACCTGTTAGATTAAAGCTGAATATCCCTACTCCTGCAACAGTTACAGCCGTCTAAGTGACATTTTTGAACTCAACCTTTAATTTTGCATCGAAACATTGCTATAAGAAATCAATTAATGATTCTCTATAAATTTCTCAGCTCATTGGAATAGATGCTTTTCTGTGGTAGTGATTCTCTACCAAATTCTCGCATCTATTGAAACCTGTGAGATTACAGCGGAATATCTCTACTCCTGCAACAGTTACAGCCATCTAAGTGACATTTTTGAACTCAGCATTTAATTTTGCATCGAAACATTGCTATAAGAAATCAATTAATTCTTCTCTATAAATTTCTCAGCTCATTGGAATAGATGCTTTTCTGTGGTAGTGATTCTCTACCAAATTCTCGCATCTATTGAAACCTGTGAGATTAAAGCGGAATATCTCTACTCCTGCAACAGTTACAGCCGTCTAAGTGACATTTTTGAACTCAGCATTTAATTTTGCATCGACGCTTTGCTATAAGAAATCAATTAATGATTCTCTATAAATTTCTCAGCTCATTGGAATAGATGCTTTTCTGTGGTAGTGATTCTCTACCAAATTCTCGCATCTATTGAAACCTGTTAGATTAAAGCTCAATATCTCTATTCCTGCAACAGTTGAAGCCGTCTAAGTAACATTTTTAAACTCAGCATTTAATTTTGCATCGAAACATTGCTATAAGAAATCAATCAATGATTCTCTATAAATTTCTCAGCTCATTGGAATAGATGCTTTTCTGTGGTAGTGATTCTCTACCAAATTCTCGCATCTATTGAAACTTGCGAGATTAAAGCGGAATATCTCTACTCCTGCAACGGTTACAGCCGTCTAAGTGACATTTTTAAACTCAGCATTTAATTTTGCATCGAGACATTGCTATAAGAAATCAATCAATGATTCTCTATAAATTTCTCAGCTCATTGGAATAGATGCTTTTCTGTGGTAGTGATTCTCTACCAAATTCTCGCATCTATTGAAACCTGTGAGATTAAAGCGGAATATCTCTACTCCTGCAACAGTTACAGCCGTGTAAGTAACATTTTTAAACTCAGCATTTAATTTTGCATCGACGCTTTGCTATAAGAAATCAATTAATGATTCTCTATAAATTTCTCAGCTCATTGGAATAGATGCTTTTCTGTGGTAGTGATTCTCTACCAAATTCTCGCATCTATTGAAACCTGTTAGATTAAAGCTCAATATCTCTATTCCTGCAACAGTTGAAGCCGTCTAAGTAACATTTTTAAACTCAGCATTTAATTTTGCATCAAAACATTGATATAAGAAATCAATCAATGATTCTCTATAAATTTCTCAGCTCATTGGAATAGATGCTTTTCTGTGGTAGTGATTCTCTACCAAATTCTCGCATCTATTGAAACCTGTTAGATTAAAGCTCAATATCTCTATTCCTGCAACAGTTGAAGCCGTCTAAGTAACATTTTTAAACTCAGCATTTAATTTTGCATCGAAACATTGCTATAAGAAATCAATCAATGATTCTCTATAAATTTCTCAGCTCATTGGAATAGATGCTTTTCTGTGGTAGTGATTCTCTACCAAATTCTCGCATCTATTGAAACTTGCGAGATTAAAGCGGAATATCTCTACTCCTGCAACGGTTACAGCCGTCTAAGTGACATTTTTGAACTCAGCATTTAATTTTGCATCGAGACATTGCTATAAGAAATCAATCAATGATTCTCTATAAATTTCTCAGCTCATTGGAATAGATGCTTTTCTGTGGTAGTGATTCTCTACCAAATTCTCGCATCTATTGAAACCTTTGAGATTAAAGCTGAATATCTCTATTCCTGCAACAGTTACAGCTGTCTAAGTGACATTTTTTAACTCAGCATTTAATTTTGCATCGAAACATTGCTATAAAAAAATCAATTAATGATTCTCTATAAATTTCTTAGCTCATTGGAATAGATGCTTTTCTGTGGTAGTGAATCTCTACCAAATTCTTGCATCTATTGAAACCTGTGAGATTAAAGCGGAATATCTCTACTCCTGCAACAGTTACAGCCATCTAAGTGACATTTTTGAACTCAGCATTTAATTTTGCATCGAAACATTGCTATAAGAAATCAATTAATGATTCTCTATAAATTTCTCAGCTCATTGGAATAGATGCTTTTCTGTGGTAGTGATTCTCTACCAAATTCTCGCATCTATTGAAACCTGTGAGATTAAAGCGGAATATCTCTACTCCTGCAACAGTTACAGCCGTCTAAGTGACATTTTTGAACTCAGCATTTAATTTTGCATCGAAGCTTTGCTATAAGAAATCAATTAATGATTCTCTATAAATTTCTCAGCTCATTGGAATAGATGCTTTTCTGTGGTAGTGATTCTCTACCAAATTCTCGCATCTATTGAAACCTGTTAGATTAAAGCTCAATATCTCTATTCCTGCAACAGTTGAAGCCGTCTAAGTAACATTTTTAAACTCAGCATTTAATTTTGCATCAAAACATTGATATAAGAAATCAATCAATGATTCTCTATAAATTTCTCAGCTCATTGGAATAGATGCTTTTCTGTGGTAGTGATTCTCTACCAAATTCTCGCATCTATTGAAACTTGCGAGATTAAAGCGGAATATCTCTACTCCTGCAACGGTTACAGCCGTCTAAGTGACATTTTTGAACTCAGCATTTAATTTTGCATCGAGACATTGCTATAAGAAATCAATCAATGATTCTCTATAAATTTCTCAGCTCATTGGAATAGATGCTTTTCTGTGGTAGTGATTCTCTACCAAATTCTCGCATCTATTGAAACCTTTGAGATTAAAGCTGAATATCTCTATTCCTGCAACAGTTACAGCTGTCTAAGTGACATTTTTGAACTCAGCATTTAATTTTGCATCGAAACATTGCTATAAAAAAATCAATTAATGATTCTCTATAAATTTCTCAGCTCATTGGAATAGATGCTTTTCTGTGGTAGTGATTCTCTACCAAATTCTCGCATCTATTGAAACCTGTTAGATTAAAGCTGAATATCCCTACTCCTGCAACAGTTACAGCCGTCTAAGTGACATTTTTGAACTCAACCTTTAATTTTGCATCGAAACATTGCTAAAAGAAATCAATTAATGATTCTCTATAAATTTCTCAGCTCATTGGAATAGATGCTTTTCTGTGGTAGTGATTCTCTACCAAATTCTCGCATCTATTGAAACTTGCGAGATTAAAGCGGAATATCTCTACTCCTGCAACAGTTACAGCCGTCTAAGTGACATTTTTAAACTCAGCATTTAATTTTGCATCGAAACATTGCTATAAGAAATCAATCAATGATTCTCTATAAATTTCTCAGCTCATTGGAATAGATGCTTTTCTGTGGTAGTGATTCTCTACCAAATTCTCGCATCTATTGAAACTTGCGAGATTAAAGCTGAATATCTCTCTATTCCTGCAACAGTTACAGCTGTCTAAGTGACATTTTTGAACTCAGCGTTTAATTTTGCATCGAAACATTGCTATAAAAAATCAATTAATGATTCTCTATAAATTTCTCAGCTCATTGGAATAGATGCTTTTCTGTGGTAGTGATTCTCTACCAAATTCTCGCATCTATTGAAACCTGTGAGAATAAAGCTGAATATCTCTATTCCTGCAACAGTTACAGCCGTCTAAGTGACATTTTTGAACTCAGCATTTAATTCTGCATCGAAACATTGCTATAAAAAATCAATTAATGATTCTCTATAAATTTCTCAGCTCATTGGAATAGATGCTTTTCTGTGGTAGTGATTCTCTACCAAATTCTCGCATCTATTGAAACCTGTTAGATTAAAGCTGAATATCCCTACTCCTGCAACAGTTACAGCCGTCTAAGTGACATTTTTGAACTCAACCTTTAATTTTGCATCGAAACATTGCTATAAGAAATCAATTAATGATTCTCTATAAATTTCTCAGCTCATTGGAATAGATGCTTTTCTGTGGTAGTGATTCTCTACCAAATTCTTGCATCTATTGAAACCTGTTAGATTAAAGCTCAATATCTCTATTCCTGCAACAGTTGAAGCCGTCTAAGTAACATTTTTAAACTCAGCATTTAATTTTGCATCGAAACATTGCTATAAGAAATCAATCAATGATTCTCTATAAATTTCTCAGCTCATTGGAATAGATGCTTTTCTGTGGTAGTGAATCTCTACCAAATTCTTGCATCTATTGAAACCTGTGAGAATAAAGCGGAATATCTCTACTCCTGCAACAGTTACAGCCGTCTAAGTGACATTTTTGAACTCAGCATTTCATTTTGCATCGAAACATTGCTATAAGAAATCAATTAATGATTCTCTATAAATTTCTCAGCTCATTGGAATAGATGCTTTTCTGTGGTAGTGATTCTCTACCAAATTCTCGCATCTATTGAAACCTGTTAGATTAAAGCTGAATATCCCTACTCCTGCAACAGTTACAGCCGTCTAAAGGACATTTTTGAACTCAACCTTTAATTTTGCATCGAAACATTGCTATAAGAAATCAATTAATGATTCTCTATAAATTTCTCAGCTCATTGGAATAGATGCTTTTCTGTGGTAGTGATTCTCTACCAAATTCTCGCATCTATTGAAACCTGTGAGATTACAGCGGAATATCTCTACTCCTGCAACAGTTACAGCCATCTAAGTGACATTTTTGAACTCAGCATTTAATTTTGCATCGAAACATTGCTATAAGAAATCAATTAATTCTTCTCTATAAATTTCTCAGCTCATTGGAATAGATGCTTTTCTGTGGTAGTGATTCTCTACCAAATTCTCGCATCTATTGAAACCTGTGAGATTAAAGCGGAATATCTCTACTCCTGCAACAGTTACAGCCGTCTAAGTGACATTTTTGAACTCAGCATTTAATTTTGCATCGACGCTTTGCTATAAGAAATCAATTAATGATTCTCTATAAATTTCTCAGCTCATTGGAATAGATGCTTTTCTGTGGTAGTGATTCTCTACCAAATTCTCGCATCTATTGAAACCTGTTAGATTAAAGCTCAATATCTCTATTCCTGCAACAGTTGAAGCCGTCTAAGTAACATTTTTAAACTCAGCATTTAATTTTGCATCGAAACATTGCTATAAGAAATCAATCAATGATTCTCTATAAATTTCTCAGCTCATTGGAATAGATGCTTTTCTGTGGTAGTGATTCTCTACCAAATTCTCGCATCTATTGAAACTTGCGAGATTAAAGCGGAATATCTCTACTCCTGCAACGGTTACAGCCGTCTAAGTGACATTTTTGAACTCAGCATTTAATTTTGCATCGAGACATTGCTATAAGAAATCAATCAATGATTCTCTATAAATTTCTCAGCTCATTGGAATAGATGCTTTTCTGTGGTAGTGATTCTCTACCAAATTCTCGCATCTATTGAAACCTTTGAGATTAAAGCTGAATATCTCTATTCCTGCAACAGTTACAGCTGTCTAAGTGACATTTTTTAACTCAGCATTTAATTTTGCATCGAAACATTGCTATAAAAAAATCAATTAATGATTCTCTATAAATTTCTTAGCTCATTGGAATAGATGCTTTTCTGTGGTAGTGAATCTCTACCAAATTCTTGCATCTATTGAAACCTGTGAGATTAAAGCGGAATATCTCTACTCCTGCAACAGTTACAGCCATCTAAGTGACATTTTTGAACTCAGCATTTAATTTTGCATCGAAACATTGCTATAAGAAATCAATTAATGATTCTCTATAAATTTCTCAGCTCATTGGAATAGATGCTTTTCTGTGGTAGTGATTCTCTACCAAATTCTCGCATCTATTGAAACCTGTGAGATTAAAGCGGAATATCTCTACTCCTGCAACAGTTACAGCCGTCTAAGTGACATTTTTGAACTCAGCATTTCATTTTGCATCGAAGCTTTGCTATAAGAAATCAATTAATGATTCTCAATAAATTTCTCAGCTCATTGGAATAGATGCTTTTCTGTCGTAGTGATTCTCTACCAAATTCTCGCATCTATTGAAACCTGTTAGATTAAAGCTCAATATCTCTATTCCTGCAACAGTTGAAGCCGTCTAAGTAACATTTTTAAACTCAGCATTTAATTTTGCATCAAAACATTGATATAAGAAATCAATCAATGATTCTCTATAAATTTCTCAGCTCATTGGAGTAGATGCTTTTCTGTGGTAGTGATTCTCTACCAAATTCTCGCATCTATTGAAACTTGCGAGATTAAAGCGGAATATCTCTACTCCTGCAACGGTTACAGCCGTCTAAGTGACATTTTTGAACTCAGCATTTAATTTTGCATCGAGACATTGCTATAAGAAATCAATCAATGATTCTCTATAAATTTCTCAGCTCATTGGAATAGATGCTTTTCTGTGGTAGTGATTCTCTACCAAATTCTCGCATCTATTGAAACCTTTGAGATTAAAGCTGAATATCTCTATTCCTGCAACAGTTACAGCTGTCTAAGTGACATTTTTGAACTCAGCATTTAATTTTGCATCGAAACATTGCTATAAAAAAATCAATTAATGATTCTCTATAAATTTCTTAGCTCATTGGAATAGATGCTTTTCTGTGGTAGTGATTCTCTACCAAATTCTCGCATCTATTGAAACCTGTTAGATTAAAGCTGAATATCCCTACTCCTGCAACAGTTACAGCCGTCTAAGTGACATTTTTGAACTCAACCTTTAATTTTGCATCGAAACATTGCTATAAGAAATCAATTAATGATTCTCTATAAATTTCTCAGCTCATTGGAATAGATGCTTTTCTGTGGTAGTGATTCTCTACCAAATTCTCGCATCTATTGAAACCTGTTAGATTAAAGCTCAATATCTCTATTCCTGCAACAGTTACAGCCGTCTAAGTAACATTTTTAAACTCAGCATTTAATTTTGCATCGAAACATTGCTATAAGAAATCAATCAATGATTCTCTATAAATTTCTCAGCTCATTGGAATAGATGCTTTTCTGTGGTAGTGATTCTCTACCAAATTCTCGCATCTATTGAAACTTGCGAGATTAAAGCGGAATATCTCTACTCCTGCAACAGTTACAGCCGTCTAAGTGACATTTTTGAACTCAGCATTTAATTTTGCATCGAAACATTGCTATAAGAAATCAATCAATGATTCTCTATAAATTTCTCAGCTCATTGGAATAGATGCTTTTCTGTGGTAGTGATTCTCTACCAAATTCTCGCATCTATTGAAACCTTTGAGATTAAAGCTGAATATCTCTCTATTCCTGCAACAGTTACAGCTGTCTAAGTGACATTTTTGAACTCAACATTTAATTTTGCATCGAAGCATTGCTATAAAAAATCAATTAATGATTCTCTATAAATTTCTCAGCTCATTGGAATAGATGCTTTTCTGTGGTAGCGATTCTCTACCAAATTCTCGCATCTATTGAAACCTGTTAGAATAAAGCTGAATATCTCTATTCCTGCAACAGTTACAGCTATCTAAGTGACATTTTTGAACTCAGCATTTAATTCTGCATCGAAACATTGCTATAAAAAATCAATTAATGATTCTCTATAAATTTCTCAGCTCATTGGAATAGATGCTTTTCTGTGGTAGTGATTCTCTACCAAATTCTAGCATCTATTGAAACCTGTTAGATTAAAGCTGAATAGCTCTACTCCTGCAACAGTTACAGCCGTCTAAGTGACATTTTTGAACTCAACCTTTAATTTTGCATCGAAACATTGCTATAAGAAATCAATTAATGATTCTCTATAAATTTCTCAGCTCATTGGAATAGATGCTTTTCTGTGGTAGTGATTCTCTACCAAATTCTCGAATCTATTGAAACCTGTTAGATTAAAGCTGAATATCTCTATTCCTGCAACAGTTACATCCGTGTAAGTTACATTTTTTTAATTTTGCATCGAAACATTGCTATAAGAAATCAATTAATGATTCTCTATAAATTTCTCAGCTCATTGGAATAGATGCTTTTCTGTGGTAGTGATTCTATACCAAATTCTCGCATCTATTGAAACCTGTTAGATTAAAGCTGAATATCTCTATTCCTGCAACAGTTACAGCCGTCTAAGTAACATTTTTGAACTCAGCATTTAATTTTGCATCGAAACATTGCTATAAGAAATCAATTAATTCTTCTCTATAAATTTCTCAGCTCATTGGAATAGATGCTTTTCTGTGGTAGTGATTATCTACCAAATTCTCGCATCTATTGAAACCTGTGAGATTAAAGCTGAATATCTCTACTCCTGCAACAGTTACAGCCGTCTAAGTAACATTTTTGAACTCAGCATTTAATTTTGCATCGAAACATTGCTATAAGAAATCAATTAATGATTCTCTATAAATTTCTCAGCTCATTGGAATAGATGCTTTTCTGTGGTAGTGATTCTCTACCAAATTCTCGCATCTATTATAACCTGTTAGATTAAAGCTGAATATCTCTATTCCTGCAACAGTTACAGCCGTGTAAGTGACATTTTTTTAATTTTGCATCGAAACATTGCTATAAGAAGTCAATTAATGATTCTCTATAAATTTCTCAGCTCATTGGAATAGATGCTTTTCTGTGGTAGTGATTCTCTACCAAATTCTCGCATCTATTGAAACCTGTTAGATTAAAGCTGAATATCTCTATTCCTGCAACAGTTACAGCCGTCTAAGTGACATTTTTGAACTGAGCATTTAATTTTGCATCGAAACATTGCTATAAGAAATCAATTAATGATTCTCTCTAAATTTCTCAGCTCATTGGAATAGATGCTTTTCTGTGGTAGTGAATCTCTACCAAATTCTTGCATCTATTGAAACCTGTGAGATTAAAGCGGAATATCTCTACTCTTGCAACAGTTACAGCCGTCTAAGTGACATTTTTGAACTCAGCATTTAATTTTGCATCGAAACATTGCTATAAGAAATCAATTAATGATTCTCTATAAATTTCTCAGATCATTGGAATATATGCTTTTCTGTGGTAGTGATTCTCTACGAAATTCTCGAATCTATTGAAACCTGTTAGATTAAAGCTGAATATCTCTATTCCTGCAACAGTTACATCCGTGTAAGTTACATTTTTTTAATTTTGCATCGAAACATTACTATAAGAAATCAATTAATGATTCTCTATAAATTTCTCAGCTCATTGGAATAGATGCTTTTCTGTGGTAGTGATTCTATACCAAATTCTCGCATCTATTGAAACCTGTTAGATTAAAGCTGAATATCTCTATTCCTGCAACAGTTACAGCCGTCTAAGTAACATTTTTGAACTCAGCATTTAATTTTGCATCGAAACATTGCTATAAGAAATCAATTAATTCTTCTCTATAAATTTCTCAGCTCATTGGAATAGATGCTTTTCTGTGGTAGTGATTCTCTACCAAATTCTCGCATCTATTGAAACCTGTGAGATTAAAGCTGAATATCTCTACTCCTGCAACAGTTACAGCCGTCTAAGTAACATTTTTGAACTCAGCATTTAATTTTGCATCGAAACATTGCTATAAGAAATCAATTAATGATTCTCTAAAAATTTCTCAACTCATTGGAATAGATGCTTTTCTGTGGTAGTGATTCTCTACCAAATTCTCGCATCTATTGAAACCTGTTAGATTAAAGCTGAATATCCCTACTCCTGCAACAGTTACAGCCGTCTAAGTGACATTTTTGAACTCAACCTTTAATTTTGCATCGAAACATTGCTATAAGAAATCAATTAATGATTCTCTAAAAATTTCTCAGCTCATTGGAATAGATGCTTTTCTGTGGTAGTGATTCTCTACCAAATTCTCGCATCTATTATAACCTGTTAGATTAAAGCTGAATATCTCTATTCCTGCAACAGTTACAGCCGTGTAAGTGACATTTTTTTAATTTTGCATCGAAACATTGCTATAAGAAGTCAATTAATGATTCTCTATAAATTTCTCAGCTCATTGGAATAGATGCTTTTCTGTGGTAGTGATTCTCTACCAAATTCTCGCATCTATTGAAACCTGTTAGATTAAAGCTGAATATCTCTATTCCTGCAACAGTTACAGCCGTCTAAGTGACATTTTTGAACTGAGCATTTAATTTTGCATCGAAACATTGCTATAAGAAATCAATTAATGATTCTCTATAAATTTCTTAGCTCATTGGAATAGATGCTTTTCTGTGGTAGTGAATCTCTACCAAATTCTTGCATCTATTGAAACCTGTGAGATTAAAGCGGAATATCTCTACTCCTGCAACAGTTACAGCCGTCTAAGTGACATTTTTGAACTCAGCATCTAATTTTGCATCGAAACATTGCTATAAGAAATCAATTAATGATTCTCTATAAATTTCTCAGCTCATTGGAATAGATGCTTTTCTGTGGTAGTGATTCTCTACCAAATTCTCGCATCTATTGAAACCTGTGAGATTAAAGCGGAATATCTCTACTCCTGCAACAGTTACAGCCGTCTAAGTGACATTTTTGAACTCAGCATTTAATTTTGCATCGACACTTTGCTATAAGAAATCAATTAATGATTCTCTATAAATTTCTCAGCCTTAATGGAATAGATGCTTTTCTGTGGTAGTGATTCTCTACCAAATTCTCGCATCTATTGAAACCTGTTAGATTAAAGCTCAATATCTCTATTCCTGCAACAGTTACAGCTGTCTAAGTGACATTTTTGAACTCAGCATTTAATTTTGCATCGAAACATTGCTATAAGAAATCAATTAATGATTCTCTATAAATTTCTTAGCTCATTGGAATAGATGCTTTTCTGTGGTAGTGATTCTCTACCAAATTCTCGCATCTATTGAAACCTGTGATATTAAAGTTGAATACCTCTACTCCTGCAACAGTTACAGCCTTCTAAGTGACATTTTTCAACTCAGCATTTACATTTGCATCGAAGCATTGCTATAAGAAATCATTTAATGATTTCCTATAAATTTCTCAACTCATTGAAATAGATACTTTTCTGTGGTAGTGATTCTCTACCAAATTCTCGCATCCATTGAAAACTGTGAGATTAAAGCTGAATATCTCTACACCTGCAACAGTTACAGCTATCTAAGTAACATTTATGAACTCAGCATTTAATTTTGCATCGAAGCATTGCTATAAGAAATCAATTAATGATTTCCTATAAATTTCTCAGCTCATTGGAATAGATGCTTTTCTGTGGAAGTGATTCTCTACCAAATTCTCGAATCTATTGAAACCTGTGAGATTAAAGTTGAATATCTCTACTCCTGCAACAGTTACAGCCTTCTAAGTGACAATTTTGAACTCAGCATTTCATTTTGCATCGAAATATTGCTATAAGAAATCAATTAATGATTCCCTATAAATTTCTCAGCTCATTGGAATAGATGCTTTTCTGTGGTAGTGATTCTCTACCATATTCTCGCATCTATTGAAACCTGTGAGATTAAAGCTAACTATCTCTCCTCCTGCAACAGTTACAGCCATCTAAAAGAGATTTTTGAACTCAGCATTTAATTTTGCATCGAAGCATTGCTATAAGAAATCAATTAATGATTCCCTATAAATTTCTCAGCTCATTGGAATAGATGCTTTTCTGTTGTAGTGATGCTCTACCAAATTCTCGCATCTATTGAAACCTGTGAGATTAATGCTTAATATCTCTACTCCTGCAACAGTTATAGCCGTCTAAGTGACATTTTTGAACGCAGCATTTCATTTTGCATCGAAAAATTGCTATAAGAAATCAATTAATGATTCTCTATAAATTTCTCAGCTCATTGGAATATATGCTTTTCTGTGGTAGTGATTCTCTACCAAATTCACGCATCTATTGAAACCTGTGAGATTGAAGCTGAATATCTCTACTCCTGCATTAGTTACAGCTGTCTAAGTAAAAGTTTTGAACTCAGCATTTAATATTGCATCGAAGCATTGCTATAAGAAATCAATTAATGATTCTCTATAAATTTCTCAGGTCATTGGAATAGATGCTTTTCTGTGGTAGTGATTCTCTACCAAATTCTCGCATCTATTAAAACCTGTGAGATTAAAGTTGAATATCTCTACTCCGGCAACAGTTACAGCCTTTTAAGTGACAATTTTGAACTCAGCATTTCATTTTGCATCGAAGCATTGCTACAAGAGATCAATTAATGATTCCCTATAAATTTCTCAGCTCATTAAAATAGATGCTTTTCTGTGGTAGTGATTCTCTACCAAATTCTCGCATCTACTGAAACCTGTGATATTAAAGTTGAATACCTCTACTCCTGCAACAGTTACAGCCTTCTAAGTGACATTTTTGAACTCAGCATTTACATTTGCATCGAAGCATTGCTATAAGAAATCATTTAATGATTTCCTATAAATTTCTCAACTCATTGAAATAGATGCTTTTCTGTGGTAGTGATTCTCTACCAAATTCTCGCATCCATTGAAAACTGTGAGATTAAAGCTGAATATCTCTACACCTGCAACAGTTACAGCTATCTAAGTAACATTTATGAACTCAGCATTTAATTTTGCATCGAAGCATTGCTATAAGAAATCAATTAATGATTTCCTATAAATTTCTCAGCTCATTGGAATAGATGCTTTTCTGTGGAAGTGATTCTCTACCAAATTCTCGAATCTATTGAAACCTGTGAGATTAAAGTTGAATATCTCTACTCCTGCAACAGTTACAGCCTTCTAAGTGACAATTTTGAACTCAGCATTTAATTTTGCATCGAAATATTGCTATAAGAAATCAATTAATGATTCCCTATAAATTTCTCAGCTCATTGGAATAGATGCTTTTCTGTGATAGTGATTCTCTACCAAATTCTCGCATCTATTGAAACCTGTGAGATTAAAGCTAACTATCTCTCCTCCTGCAACAGTTACAGCCATCTAAGTGACATTTTTGAACTCAGCATTTAATTTTGCATCGAAGCATTGCTATAAGAAATCAATTAATGATTCCCTATAAATTTCTCAGCTCATTGGAATAGATGCTTTTCTGTTGTAGTGATGCTCTACCAAATTCTCGCATCTATTGAAACCTGTGAGATTAATGCTTAATATCTCTACTCCTGCAACAGTTATAGCCGTCTAAGTGACATTTTTGAACTCACCATTTTATTTTGCATCGAAAAATTGCTATAAGAAATCAATTAATGATTCTCTATAAATTTCTCAGCTCATTGGAATATATGCTTTTCTGTGGTAGTGATTCTCTACCAAATTCTCGCATCTATTGAAACCTGTGAGATTGAAGCTGAATATCTCTACTCCTGCATTAGTTACAGCTGTCTAAGTGAAAGTTTTGAACTCAGCATTTAATATTGCATCGAAACATTGCTATAAGAAATCAATTAATGATTCTCTATAAATTTCTCAGGTCATTGGAATAGATGCTTTTCTGTGGGAGTGATTCTCTACCAAATTCTCGCATCTATTAAAACCTGTGAGATTAAAGTTGAATATCTCTACTCCGGCAACAGTTACAGCCTTTTAAGTGACAATTTTGAACTCAGCATTTCATTTTGCATCGAAGCATTGCTACAAGAGATCAATTAATGATTCCCTATAAATTTCTCAGCTCATTAAAATAGATGCTTTTCTGTGGTAGTGATTCTCTACCAAATTCTCGCATCTACTGAAACCTGTGATATTAAAGTTGAATACCTCTACTCCTGCAACAGTTACAGCCTTCTAAGTGACATTTTTGAACTCAGCATTTACATTTGCATCGAAGCATTGCTATAAGAAATCATTTAATGATTTCCTATAAATTTCTCAACTCATTGAAATAGATGCTTTTCTGTGGTAGTGATTCTCTACCAAATTCTCGCATCCATTGAAAACTGTGAGATTAAAGCTGAATATCTCTACACCTGCAACAGTTACAGCTATCTAAGTAACATTTATGAACTCAGCATTTAATTTTGCATCGAAGCATTGCTATAAGAAATCAATTAATGATTTCCTATAAATTTCTCAGCTCATTGGAATAGATGCTTTTCTGTGGAAGTGATTCTCTACCAAATTCTCGAATCTATTGAAACCTGTGAGATTAAAGTTGAATATCTCTACTCCTGCAACAGTTACAGCCTTCTAAGTGACAATTTTGAACTCAGCATTTAATTTTGCATCGAAATATTGCTATAAGAAATCAATTAATGATTCCCTATAAATTTCTCAGCTCATTGGAATAGATGCTTTTCTGTGATAGTGATTCTCTACCAAATTCTCGCATCTATTGAAACCTGTGAGATTAAAGCTAACTATCTCTCCTCCTGCAACAGTTACAGCCATCTAAGTGACATTTTTGAACTCAGCATTTAATTTTGCATCGAAGCATTGCTATAAGAAATCAATTAATGATTCCCTATAAATTTCTCAGCTCATTGGAATAGATGCTTTTCTGTTGTAGTGATGCTCTACCAAATTCTCGCATCTATTGAAACCTGTGAGATTAATGCTTAATATCTCTACTCCTGCAACAGTTATAGCCGTCTAAGTGACATTTTTGAACTCACCATTTTATTTTGCATCGAAAAATTGCTATAAGAAATCAATTAATGATTCTCTATAAATTTCTCAGCTCATTGGAATATATGCTTTTCTGTGGTAGTGATTCTCTACCAAATTCTCGCATCTATTGAAACCTGTGAGATTGAAGCTGAATATCTCTACTCCTGCATTAGTTACAGCTGTCTAAGTGAAAGTTTTGAACTCAGCATTTAATATTGCATCGAAACATTGCTATAAGAAATCAATTAATGATTCTCTATAAATTTCTCAGGTCATTGGAATAGATGCTTTTCTGTGGGAGTGATTCTCTACCAAATTCTCGCATCTATTAAAACCTGTGAGATTAAAGTTGAATATCTCTACTCCGGCAACAGTTACAGCCTTTTAAGTGACAATTTTGAACTCAGCATTTCATTTTGCATCGAAGCATTGCTACAAGAGATCAATTAATGATTCCCTATAAATTTCTCAGCTCATTAAAATAGATGCTTTTCTGTGGTAGTGATTCTCTACCAAATTCTCGCATCTACTGAAACCTGTGATATTAAAGTTGAATACCTCTACTCCTGCAACAGTTACAGCCTTCTAAGTGACATTTTTGAACTCAGCATTTACATTTGCATCGAAGCATTGCTATAAGAAATCATTTAATGATTTCCTATAAATTTCTCAACTCATTGAAATAGATGCTTTTCTGTGGTAGTGATTCTCTACCAAATTCTCGCATCCATTGAAAACTGTGAGATTAAAGCTGAATATCTCTACACCTGCAACAGTTACAGCTATCTAAGTAACATTTATGAACTCAGCATTTAATTTTGCATCGAAGCATTGCTATAAGAAATCAATTAATGATTTCCTATAAATTTCTCAGCTCATTGGAATAGATGCTTTTCTGTGGAAGTGATTCTCTACCAAATTCTCGAATCTATTGAAACCTGTGAGATTAAAGTTGAATATCTCTACTCCTGCAACAGTTACAGCCTTCTAAGTGACAATTTTGAACTCAGCATTTAATTTTGCATCGAAATATTGCTATAAGAAATCAATTAATGATTCCCTATAAATTTCTCAGCTCATTGGAATAGATGCTTTTCTGTGATAGTGATTCTCTACCAAATTCTCGCATCTATTGAAACCTGTGAGATTAAAGCTAACTATCTCTCCTCCTGCAACAGTTACAGCCATCTAAGTGACATTTTTGAACTCAGCATTTAATTTTGCATCGAAGCATTGCTATAAGAAATCAATTAATGATTCCCTATAAATTTCTCAGCTCATTGGAATAGATGCTTTTCTGTTGTAGTGATGCTCTACCAAATTCTCGCATCTATTGAAACCTGTGAGATTAATGCTTAATATCTCTACTCCTGCAACAGTTATAGCCGTCTAAGTGACATTTTTGAACTCACCATTTTATTTTGCATCGAAAAATTGCTATAAGAAATCAATTAATGATTCTCTATAAATTTCTCAGCTCATTGGAATATATGCTTTTCTGTGGTAGTGATTCTCTACCAAATTCTCGCATCTATTGAAACCTGTGAGATTGAAGCTGAATATCTCTACTCCTGCATTAGTTACAGCTGTCTAAGTGAAAGTTTTGAACTCAGCATTTAATATTGCATCGAAACATTGCTATAAGAAATCAATTAATGATTCTCTATAAATTTCTCAGGTCATTGGAATAGATGCTTTTCTGTGGTAGTGATTCTCTACCAAATTCTCGCATCTATTGAAACCTGTGAGATTAAAGCTGAATTTCTCTACTCCTGCAACAGCTATAGCCATCTAAGTGACATTTTTGAATTCAGCATTTAATATTGCATCGAAACATTGCTATAAGATTTCAATTAAGGATTCTCTATAAATTTCTCCGCTCATTGGAAAAGATGCTTTTCTGTGGTAGTGATTCTCTACCAAATTCTCGCATCTATTGAAACCTGTGAGATTAAAGCTGAATTTCTCTACTCCTGCAACAGTTACAGCCGTTTAAGTGAATTTTATGAACTCAGTAATTATGGGTGCATCGAAACATTGCTATAAGATTTCAATTAATGATTCCCTATAAAGTTATCAGGTCATTGGAATAGATGCTTTTCTATGATAGTGATTCTCTATCAAATTCTCGCATCTATTGAAACCTGTGAGATTAAAGCTGAATATCTCTACTCCTGCAACAGTTATAGCCATATAAGTGACATTTTTTAATTCAGCATTTAATTTTGCATCGAAACATTGCTATAAGAAATCAATTAATGACTCTCTATAAATTTTTCAGCTAATTGGAATGGATGCTTTTCTGTGGTAGTGATTCTCTACCAAATTCTCGCATCTATTGAAACCTGTGAGATTAAAGTTGAATATCTCTACTCCTGCAACAGTTATAGCCGTCTAAGTGACAATTTTGAACTCAGCATTTCATTTTGCATCGAAGCATTGCTACAAGAGATCAATTAATGATTCCCTATAAATTTCTCAGCTCATTAAAATAGATGCTTTTCTGTGGTAGTGATTCTCTACCAAATTCTCGCATCTATTGAAACCTGTGAGATTAAAGCTGAATACCTCTACTCCTGCAACAGTTACAGCCTTCTAAGTGACATTTTTGAACTCAGCATTTACATTTGCATCGAAGCATTGCTATAAGAAATCATTTAATGATTTCCTATAAATTTCTCAGCTCATTGAAATAGATGCTTTTCTGTGGTAGTGATTCTCTACCAAATTCTCGCATCCATTGAAAACTGTGAGATTAAAGCTGAATATCTCTACACCTGCAACAGTTACAGCTATCTAAGTAACATTTATGAACTCAGCATTTAATTTTGCATCGACGCATTGCTATAAGAAATCAATTAATGATTTCCTATATATTTCTCAGCTCATTGGAATATATGCTTTTCTGTGGTAGTGATTCTCTACCAAATTCTCGCATCTATTGAAACCTGTGAGATTAAAGCTGAATATCTCTACTCCTGCAACAGTTACAGCTGTCTAAGTGAAAGTTTTCAACTCAGCATTTAATATTGCATCGAAACATTGCTATAAGAAATCAATTAATGATTCTCTATAAATTTCTCAGTTCATTGGAATAGATGCTTTTCTGTGGTAGTGATTCTCTACCAAATTCTCGCATCTATTGAAACCTGTGAGAATAAAGCTGAATTTCTCTACTCCTGCAATAGTTACAGCCCTCTAAGTGACATTTATGAACTCAACATTTAATTTTGCATCGAAAAATTGCTATAAGAAATCAATTAAAGCTTCTCTATAAATTTCTCAGATCATTGGAATAGATGCTTTTCTGTGGTACTAATTCTCTACCAAATTCTCGCATCAATTGAAAACTGTGACATTAAAGCTGAATATCTCTACTCCTGCAACAGTTACAGCTATCTAAGTAACATTTATGAACTCAGCATTTAATTTTGCATCGAAGCATTGCTATAAGAAATCAATTAATGATTCTCTATAAATTTCTCAGCTCATTGGAATAGATGCTTTTCTGTGGTAGTGATTCTCTACCAAATTCTCGCATCTATTGAAACCTGTGAGATTAAAGCTAAATATAACTATTCCTGCAACAGTTACAGCCATCTAAGTGACATTTTTGAACTCAGCATTTAATTTTGCATCGAAGCTTTGCTATAAGAAATCAATTAATGATTCCCTATAAATTTCTCAGCTCATTGGAATAGATGCTTTTTTGTGGTAGTGATTCTCTACCAAATTCTCGCATCTATTGAAACCTGTGAGATTAAAGCTGAATATCTCTACTCCTGCAATAGTTACAGCCGTCTAAGTGACATTTTTGAACTCAGCATTTAATATTGCATCGAAACATTGCTATAAGAAATCAATTAATGATTCTCTAAAAATTTCTCAGTTCATTGGAATAGATGCTTTTCTGTGGTAGTGATTCTCTACCAAATTCTCGCATCTATTGAAACCTGTGAGAATAAAGCTGAATTTCTCTACTCCTGCAATAGTTACAGCCCTCTAAGTGACATTTATGAACTCAACATTTAATTTTGCATCGAAAAATTGCTATAAGAAATCAATTAAAGCTTCTCTATAAATTTCTCAGATAATTGGAATAGATGCTTTTCTGTGGTAGTAATTCTCTATCAAATTCTCGCATCTATTGAAACCTGTGAGATTAAAGCTGAATATCTCTACTCCTGCAACAGTTACAGCTATCTAAGTAACATTTATGAACTCAGCATTTAATTTTGCATCGAAGCATTGCTATAAGAAATCAATTAAAGCTTCTCTATAAATTTCTCAGATAATTGGAATAGATGCTTTTCTGTGGTAGTAATTCTCTACCAAATTCTCGCATCTATTGAAACCTGTGAGATTAAAGCTGAATATCTCTACTCCTGCAACAGTTACAGCTATCTAAGTAACATTTATAAACTCAGCATTTAATTTTGCATCGAAGCATTGCTATAAGAAATCAATTAAAGCTTCTCTATAAATTTCTCAGCTCATTGGAATAGATGCTTTTCTGTGGTAGTGATTCTCTACCAAATTCTCGCATCTATTGAAACCTGTGAGATTAAAGCTGAATTTCTCTACTCCTGCAACAGTTACAGCCGTCTAAGTGACATTTTTGAACTCAACATTTAATTATGCATCGAAGCATTGCTATAAGAAATCAATTAATGATTCCCTATAAATTTCTCAGCTCATTGGAATAGATGCTTTTTTGTGGTAGTGATTCTCTACCAAATTCTCGCATCTATTGAAACCTGTGAGATTAAAGCTGAATATCTCTACTCCTGCAAAAGTTATAGCCGTCTAAGTGACATTTTTGAACTCAGCATTTACTTTTTGCATCGAAAAATTGCTATAAGAAATCAATTAATGATTCCCTATAAATTTCTCAGCTCATTGGAATAGATGCTTTTTTGTGGTAGTGATTCTCTACCAAATTCTCGCATCTATTGAAACCTGTGAGATTAAAGCTGAATATCTCTACTCCTGCAAAAGTTATAGCCGTCTAAGTGACATTTTTGAACTCAGCATTTAATTTTTGCATCGAAAAATTGCTATAAGAAATCAATTAATGATTCTCTATAAATTTCTCAGCTCATTGGAATAGATGCTTTTCTGTGGTAGTGATTCTCTACCAAATTCTCGCATCTATTGAAACCTGTGAGATTAAAGCTAAATATATCTACTCCTGCAACAGTTACAGCTGTCTAAGTGAAAGTTTTCAACTCAGCATTTAATATTGCATCGAAACATTGCTATAAGAAATCAATTAATGATTCTCTAAAAATTTCTCAGTTCATTGGAATAGATGCTTTTCTGTGGTAGTGATTCTCTACCAAATTCTCGCATCTATTGAAACCTGTGAGAATAAAGCTGAATTTCTCTACTCCTGCAATAGTTACAGCCCTCTAAGTGACATTTATGAACTCAACATTTAATTTTGCATCGAAAAATTGCTATAAGAAATCAATTAAAGCTTCTCTATAAATTTCTCAGATAATTGGAATAGATGCTTTTCTGTGGTAGTAATTCTCTACCAAATTCTCGCATCTATTGAAACCTGTGAGATTAAAGCTGAATATCTCTACTCCTGCAACAGTTACAGCTATCTAAGTAACATTTATGAACTCAGCATTTAATTTTGCATCGAAGCATT
Source organism: Aurelia coerulea (assembly GCA_039566865.1). Taxonomy (NCBI): domain Eukaryota; kingdom Metazoa; phylum Cnidaria; class Scyphozoa; order Semaeostomeae; family Ulmaridae; genus Aurelia; species Aurelia coerulea. The sequence goes on along the minus strand of CM076948.1, from coordinate 24,330,235 downwards.
GCAATAAGAAATCAATTAAAGCTTCTCTATAAATTTCTCAGCTCATTGGAATAGATGCTTTTCTGTGGTAGTGATTCTCTACCAAATTCTCGCATCTATTGAAACCTGTGAGATTAAAGCTGAATTTCTCTACTCCTGCAACAGTTATAGCCGTCTAAGTGACATTTTTGAACTCAGCATTTAATTTTGCATCGAAAAATTGCTATAAGAAATCAATTAATGATTCTCTATAAATTTCTCAGCTCATTGGTATATATGCTTTTCTGTGGTAGTGATTCTCTACCAAATTCTCGCATCTATTGAAACCTGTGAGATTAAAGCTGAATATCTCTACTCCTGCAACAGTTACAGCTGTCTAAGTGAAAGTTTTCAACTCAGCATTTAATTTTGCATCGAAAAATTGCTAAAAGAAATCAATTAATGATTTTCTATAAATTTCTCAGTTCATTGGAATAGATGCTTTTCTGTGGTAGTGATTCTCTACCAAATTCTCGCGTCTATTGAAACCTGTGAGAATAAAGCTGAATTTCTCTACTCCTGCAATAGTTATAGCCGTCTAAGTGACATTTTTGAATTCAGCATTTAATTTTGCATAGAAACATTGCTATAAGAAATCAATTAATGATTCCCTATAAATTTATCAGGTCATTGGAATAGATGCTTTTCTGTGGTAGTGATTCTCTACCAAATTCTCGCATCTATTGAAACCTGTGAGATTAAAGTTGAATATCTCTACTCCTGCAACAGTTATAGCCGTCTAAGTGACATTTTTGAACGCAGCATTTAATTTTGCATCGCAAAATTGCTACAAGAGATCAATTAATGATTCCCTATAAATTTCTCAGCTCATTGAAATAGATGCTTTTCTGTGGTAGTGATTCTCTACCAAATTCTCGCATCTATTGAAACCTGTGAGATTAAAGTTGAATATCTCTACTCCTGCAACAGTTACAGCCGTCTAAGTGACATTTGTGAACTCAACATTTAATTTTGCATCGAAGCATTGCTATAAGAAATCAATTAATCATTCCCTATAAATTTGTCAGCTCATTGGAATTGATGCTTTTCTGTGGTAGTGATGCTCTACCAAATTCTCGCATCTATTGAAACCTGTGAGATTAAAGTTGAATATCTCTACTCCTGCAACAGTTACAGCCGTCTAAGTGACATTTTTGAACCCAAAATTTATTTTTGCATCGAAAAATTGCTATAAGAAATCAATTAATGCTTCTCTATAAATTTCTCAGCTCATTGGAATAGATGCTTTTCTGTGGTAGTGATTCTCTACCAAATTCTCGCATCTATTGAAACCTGTTAAATTAAAGCTGAATTTCTCTACTCCTGCAACAGTTACAGCCTTCTAACTGACATTTTTAAACTCAGCATTTCATTTTGCATCGAAGCATTGCTATAAGAAATCAATTAATGATTCTCTATAAATTTCACAGCTCATGTGAATAGATGCTTTTTTGTGGTAGTGATTCTCTACCAAATTCTCGCATCTATTGAAACCTGTGAGATTAAAGCTGAATTTCTCTACTCCTGCAATAGTTACAGCCCTCTAAGTGACATTTATGAACTCAACATTTAAATTTGCATCGAAAAATTGCTATAAGAAATCAATTAATGCTTCTCTATAAATTTCTCAGATCATTGGAATAGATGCTTTTCTGTGGTAGTGATTCTCTACCAAATTCTCGCATCCATTGAAAACTGTGAGATTAAAGCTGAATATCTCTACTCCTGCAACAGTTACAGCTATCTAAGTAACATTTATGAACTCAGCAATTAATTTTGCATCGAAGCATTGCTATAAGAAGTCAATTAATGATTCCCTATAAATTTCTCAGCTCATTGGAATAGATGCTTTTCTGTGGTAGTGATTCTCTACCAAATTCTCGCATCTATTGAAACCTGTGAGATTAAAGCTGAATATCTCTACTCCTGCAACAGTTATAGCCGTCTAAGGGACATTTTTGAACTCAGCATTTAATTTTGCATCGAAACATTGCTATAAGAAATCAATTAATGATTCCCTATAAATTTCTCAGCTCATTGGAATAGATGCTTTTTTGTGGTAGTGATTCTCTACCAAATTCTCGCATCTATTGAAACCAGTGAGATTAAAGCTGAATATCTCTACTCTTGCAACAGTTACAGACGTCTAAGTGACATTTTGGAAATCAGCATTTAATTTTGCATCGAAACATTGCTATAAGAAATCAATTAATGATTCCCTATAAATTTCTCAGCTCATTGGAATAGATGCTTTTCTGTGGTAGTGATTCTCTACCAAATTCTCGCATCTATTGAAACATGTGAGATTAAAGCTGAATTTCTCTACTCCTGCAACAGTTATAGCCATCTAAGTGACATTTTTGAATTCAGCATTTAATATTGCATCGAAACATTGCTATAAGAAATCAATTAATGATTCTCTATAAATTTCTCAGCTCATTGGAAAAGATGCTTTTCTGTGGTAGTGATTCTCTACCAAATTCTCGCATCTATTGAAACCTGTGAGATTAAAGCTGAATTTCTCTACTCCTGCAACAGTTATAGCCATCTAAGTGACATTTTTTAATTCAGCATTTAATTTTGCATCGAAACATTGCTATAAGAAATCAATTAATGACTCTCTATAAATTTCTCAGCTAATTGGAATAGATGCTTTTCTGTGGTAGTGATTCTCTACCAAATTCTCGCATCTATTGAAACCTGTGAGATTGAAGTTGAATATCTCTACTCCTGCAACAGTTACAGCCTTCTAAGTGACATTTTTAAACTCAGCATTTCATTTTGCATCGAAGCATTGCTATAAGAAATCAATTAATGATTCCCTATAAATTTACCAGGTCATTGGAATAGATGCTTTTCTGTGGTAGTGATTCTCTACCAAATTCTCGCATCTATTGAAACATGTGAGATTAAAGCTGAATTTCTCTACTCCTGCAACAGTTATAGCCATCTAAGTGACATTTTTGAATTCAGCATTTAATATTGCATCGAAACATTGCTATAAGATTTCAATTAATGATTCCCTATAAATTTATCAGGTCATTGGAATAGATGCTTTTCTGTGATAGTGATTCTCTACCAAATTCACGCATCTATTGAAACCTGTGAGATTAATGCTTAATATCTCTACTCTTGCAACAGTTACAGCCATCTAAGTGACATTTATGAACTCAACATTTAATTTTGCATCGAAAAATTGCTATAAGAAATCAATTAATGCTTCTCTATAAATTTCTCAGATCATTGGAATAGATGCTTTTCTTTGGTAGTGATTCTCTACCAAATTCTCGCATCTATTGAAACCTGTGAGAATAAAGCTGAATTTCTCTACTCCTGCAATAGTTACAGCCCTCTAAGTGACATTTATGAACTCAACATTTAATTTTGCATCGAAAAATTGCTATAAGAAATCAATTAATGATTCTCTATAAATTTCTCAGCTCATTGGAAAAGATGCTTTTCTGTGGTAGTGATTCTCTACCAAATTCTCGCATCTATTGAAACCTGTGAGATTAAAGCTGAATTTCTCTACTCCTGCAACAGTTACAGCCGTTTAAGTGAATTTTATGAACTCAGCAATTATTGGTGCATCGAAACATTGCTATAAGATTTCAATTAATGATTCCCTATAAATTTATCAGGTCATTGGAATAGATGCTTTTCTGTGATAGTGATTCTCTACCAAATTCTCGCATCTATTGAAACCTGTGAGATTAATGCTTAATATCTCTACTCTTGCAACAGTTACAGCCGTCTAAGTGACATTTGTGAACTCAACATTTAATTTTGCATCGAAGCATTGCTATAAGAAATCAATTAATGATTCTCTATAAATTTCTCAGCTCATTGGAATAGATGCTTTTTTGTGGTAGTGATTCTCTACCAAATTCTCGCATCTATTGAAACCTGTGAGATTAAAGTTGAATATCTCTACTCCTGCAACAGTTACAGCTGTCTAAGTGAAAGTTTTCAACTCAGCATTTAATATTGCATCGAAACATTGCTATAAGAAATCAATTAATGATTCTCTATAAATTTCTCAGTTCATTGGAATAGATACTTTTCTGTGGTAGTGATTCTCAACCAAATTCTCGCATCTATTGAAACCTGTGAGAATAAAGCTGAATTTCTCTACTCCTGCAATAGTTACAGCCCTCTAAGTGACATTTATGAACTCAACATTTAATTTTGCATCGAAAAATTGCTATAAGAAATCAATTAATGCTTCTCTATAAATTTCTCAGATCATTGGAATAGATGCTTTTCTGTGGTAGTGATTCTCTACCAAATTCTCGCATCCATTGAAAACTGTGAGATTAAAGCTGAATATCTCTACTCCTGCAACAGTTACAGCTATCTAAGTAACATTTATGAACTCAGCATTTAATTTTGCATCGAAGCATTGCTATAAGAAGTCAATTAATGATTCCCTATAAATTTCTCAGCTCATTGGAATAGATGCTTTTCTGTGGTAGTGATTCTCTACCAAATTCTCGCATCTATTGAAACCTGTGAGATTGAAGTTGAATATCTCTACTCCTGCAACAGTTACAGCCTTCTAAGTGACATTTTTAAACTCAGCATTTCATTTTGCATCGAAGCATTGCTATAAGAAATCAATTAATGATTCGCTATAAATTTACCAGGTCATTGGAATAGATGCTTTTCTGTGGTAGTGATTCTCTACCAAATTCTCGCATCTATTGAAACATGTGAGATTAAAGCTGAATTTCTCTACTCCTGCAACAGTTATAGCCATCTAAGTGACATTTTTGAATTCAGCATTTAATATTGCATCGAAACATTGCTATAAGATTTCAATTAATGATTCCCTATAAATTTATCAGGTCATTGGAATAGATGCTTTTCTGTGATAGTGATTCTCTACCAAATTCACGCATCTATTGAAACCTGTGAGATTAATGCTTAATATCTCTACTCTTGCAACAGTTACAGCCATCTAAGTGACATTTATGAACTCAACATTTAATTTTGCATCGAAAAATTGCTATAAGAAATCAATTAATGCTTCTCTATAAATTTCTCAGATCATTGGAATAGATGCTTTTCTTTGGTAGTGATTCTCTACCAAATTCTCGCATCTATTGAAACCTGTGAGAATAAAGCTGAATTTCTCTACTCCTGCAATAGTTACAGCCCTCTAAGTGACATTTATGAACTCAACATTTAATTTTGCATCGAAAAATTGCTATAAGAAATCAATTAATGATTCTCTATAAATTTCTCAGCTCATTGGAAAAGATGCTTTTCTGTGGTAGTGATTCTCTACCAAATTCTCGCATCTATTGAAACCTGTGAGATTAAAGCTGAATTTCTCTACTCCTGCAACAGTTACAGCCGTTTAAGTGAATTTTATGAACTCAGCAATTATTGGTGCATCGAAACATTGCTATAAGATTTCAATTAATGATTCCCTATAAATTTATCAGGTCATTGGAATAGATGCTTTTCTGTGATAGTGATTCTCTACCAAATTCTCGCATCTATTGAAACCTGTGAGATTAATGCTTAATATCTCTACTCTTGCAACAGTTACAGCCGTCTAAGTGACATTTGTGAACTCAACATTTAATTTTGCATCGAAGCATTGCTATAAGAAATCAATTAATGATTCTCTATAAATTTCTCAGCTCATTGGAATAGATGCTTTTTTGTGGTAGTGATTCTCTACCAAATTCTCGCATCTATTGAAACCTGTGAGATTAAAGTTGAATATCTCTACTCCTGCAACAGTTACAGCTGTCTAAGTGAAAGTTTTCAACTCAGCATTTAATATTGCATCGAAACATTGCTATAAGAAATCAATTAATGATTCTCTATAAATTTCTCAGTTCATTGGAATAGATACTTTTCTGTGGTAGTGATTCTCAACCAAATTCTCGCATCTATTGAAACCTGTGAGAATAAAGCTGAATTTCTCTACTCCTGCAATAGTTACAGCCCTCTAAGTGACATTTATGAACTCAACATTTAATTTTGCATCGAAAAATTGCTATAAGAAATCAATTAATGCTACTCTATAAATTTCTAAGATCATTGGAATAGATGCTTTTGTGTGGAAGTGATTCTCTACCAAATTCTCGCATCTATTGCAACCTGTGAGATTAAAGCTGAATATCTCTACTCCTGCAACAGTTACAGCTATCTAAGTAACATTTATGAACTCAGCATTTAATTTTGCATCGAAGCATTGCTATAAGAAGTCAATTAATGATTCCCTATAAATTTCTCAGCTCATTGGAATAGATGCTTTTCTGTGGTAGTGATTCTCTACCAAATTCTCGCATCTATTGAAACCTGTGAGATTAAAGCTAAATATCTCTACTCCTGCAACAGTTATAGCCGTCGAAGGGACATTTTTGAACTCAGCATTTAATTTTGCATCGAAAAATTGCTATAAGAAATCAATTAATGATTCTCTATAAATTTCTCAGCTCATTGGAATATATGCTTTTCTGTGGTAGTGATTCTCTACCAAATTCTCGCATCTATTGAAACCAGTGAGATTAAAGCTGAATATCTCTACTCCTGCAACAGTTACAGCTGTATAAGTGAAAGTTTTGAACTCAGCATTTAATATTGCATCGAAACATTGCTATAAGAAATGAATTAATGATTCTCTATAAATTTCTCAGTTCATTGGAATAGATACTTTTCTGTGGTAGTGATTCTCTACCAAATTCTCGCATCTATTGAAACCTGTGAGAATAAAGCTGAATTTCTCTACTCCTGCAATAGTTATAGCCGTCTAAGTGACATTTTTGAATTCAGCATTTAATTTTGCATCGAAACATTGCTATAAGAAATCAATTAATGATTCCCTATAAATTTACCAGGTCATTGGAATAGATGCTTTTCTGTGGTAGTGATTCTCTACCAAATTCTCGCATCTATTGAAACATGTGAGATTAAAGCTGAATTTCTCTACTCCTGCAACAGTTATAGCCATCTAAGTGACATTTTTGAATTCAGCATTTAATATTGCATCGAAACATTGCTATAAGAAATCAATTAATGATTCTCTATAAATTTCTCAGCTCATTGGAAAAGATGCTTTTCTGTGGTAGTGATTCTCTACCAAATTCTCGCATCTATTGAAACCTGTGAGATTAAAGCTGAATTTCTCTACTCCTGCAACAGTTACAGCCGTTTAAGTGAATTTTATGAACTCAGCAATTATTGGTGCATCGAAACATTGCTATAAGATTTCAATTAATGATTCCCTATAAATTTATCAGGTCATTGGAATAGATGCTTTTCTGTGATAGTGATTCTCTACCAAATTCTCGCATCTATTGAAACCTGTGAGATTAAAGCTGAATATCTCTACTCCTGCAACAGTTATAGCCATCTAAGTGACATTTTTGAATTCAGCATTTAATTTTGCATCGAAACATTGCTATAAGAAATCAATTAATGACTCTCTATAAATTTCTCAGCTAATTGGAATAGATGCTTTTCTGTGGTAGTGATTCTCTACCAAATTCTCGCATCTATTGAAACCTGTGAGATTGAAGTTGAATATCTCTACTCCTGCAACAGTTACAGCCTTCTAAGTGACATTTTTAAACTCAGCATTTCATTTTGCATCGAAGCATTGCTATAAGAAATCAATTAATGATTCCCTATAAATTTCTCAGCTCATTGGAATAGATGCTTTTTTGTGGTAGTGATTCTCTACCAAATTCTCGCATCTATTGAAACCTGTGAGATTAAAGTTGAATATCTCTACTTCTGCAACAGTTGCAGCCCTTTAAGTGACAATTTTGAACTCAGCATTTCATTTTGCATCGAAACATTGCTACAAGAGATCAATTAATGATTCCCTATAAATTTCTCAGCTCATTAAAATAGATGCTTTTCTGTGGTAGTGATTCTCTACCAAATTCTCGCATCTATTGCAACCTGTGAGATTAAAGCAGAATATCTCTACTCCTGCAACAGTTACAGCTGTTTAAGTAACATTTATGAACTCAGCATTTAATTTTGCATCGAAACATTGCTATAAGAAATCAATTTATGATTTCCTCTAAATTTCTCAGCTCATTGGAATAGATGCTTTTCTGTGGAAGTGATTCTCTACCAAATTCTCGAATCTATTGAAACCTGTAAGATTAAAGTTGAATATCTCTACTCCTGCAACAGTTACAGCCTTCTAAGTGACAATTTTGAACTCAGCATTTCATTTTGCATCGAAATATTGCAATAAGAAATCAATTAATGATTCTCTATAAATTTCTCAGCTCATTGGAATAGATGCTTTTCTGTGGTAGTGATTCTCTACCAAATTCTCGCATCTATTGAAACCTGTGAGATTAATGCTTAATATCTCTACTCTTGCAACAGTTACAGCCGTCTAAGTGACATTTTTGAGCTCAACATTTAATTTTGCATCGAAGCATTGCTATAAGAAATCAATTAATGATTCTCTATAGATTTCTCCGCTCATTAGAATAGATGCTTTTCTGTGGTAGTGATTCTCTACCAAATTCTCGCATCTATTGAAATCTGTGAGATTAAAGCTGAATATCTCTGATTCTGCAACAGTTACAGCCATCTAAATGACATATTTGAACTCAGCATTTCATGTTGCATCGAAACATTGTTGTAAGAAATCAATTAATGATTCTCTATGAATTTCTCAGCTCATTGGAATAGATGCTTTTCTGTGGTAGTGATTCTCTACCAAATTCTCACATCTATTGAAACCTGTGAGATTAAAGCTAAATATCTCTACTCTTGCAACAGTTACAGCCGTCTAAGTGACATTTTGGAACTCAGCATTTACATTTGCATCGAAACATTGCTATAAGAAATCAATTAATGCTTCTCTATAAATTTCTCAGCTCATTGGAATAGATGCTTTTCTGTGGTAGTGATTCTATACCAAATTCTCGCATCTATTGAAACCTGTTAGATTAAAGCTGAATATCTCTATTCCTGCAACAGTTACAGCCGTCTAAGTAACATTTATGAAGTCAGCATTTAATTTTGCATCGAAACATTGCTATAAGAAATCAATTTATGATTTCCTCTAAATTTCTCAGCTCGTTGGAATAGATGCTTTTCTGTGGAAGTGATTCTCTACCAAATTCTCGAATCTATTGAAACCTGTAAGATTAAAGTTGAATATCTCTACTCCTGCAACAGTTACAGCCTTCTAAGTGACAATTTGGAACTCAGCATTTCATTTTGCATCGAAATATTGCAATAAGAAGTCAATTAATGATTCCCTATAAATTTCTCAGCTCATTGGAATAGATGCTTTTCTGTGGTAGTGATTCTCTACCAAATTCTCGCATCTATTGAAACCTGTGAGATTAAAGCTGAATATCTCTACTCCTGCAACAGTTATAGCCGTCGAAGTGACATTTTTGAACTCAGCATTTAATTTTGCATCGAAGCATTGCTATAAGAAATCAATTAATGATTCTCTATAAATTTCTCAGCTCATTGGAATAGATGCTTTTTTGTGGTAGTGATTCTCTACCAAATTCTCGCATCTATTGAAACCTGTGAGATTAAAGTTGAATATCTCTACTCCTGCAACAGTTACAGCTGTCTAAGTGAAAGTTTTCAACTCAGCATTTAATATTGCATCGAAACATTGCTATAAGAAATCAATTAATGATTCTCTATAAATTTCTCAGTTCATTGGAATAGATACTTTTCTGTGGTAGTGATTCTCAACCAAATTCTCGCATCTATTGAAACCTGTGAGAATAAAGCTGAATTTCTCTACTCCTGCAATAGTTACAGCCCTCTAAGTGACATTTATGAACTCAACATTTAATTTTGCATCGAAAAATTGCTATAAGAAATCAATTAATGCTTCTCTATAAATTTCTCAGATCATTGGAATAGATGCTTTTCTGTGGTAGTGATTCTCTACCAAATTCTCACATCCATTGAAAACTGTGAGATTAAAGCTGAATATCTCTACTCCTGCAACAGTTACAGCTATCTAAGTAACATTTATGAACTCAGCATTTAATTTTGCATCGAAGCATTGCTATAAGAAGTCAATTAATGATTCCCTATAAATTTCTCAGCTCATTGGAATAGATGCTTTTCTGTGGTAGTGATTCTCTACCAAATTCTCGCATCTATTGAAACCTGTGAGATTAAAGCTGAATATCTCTACTCCTGCAACAGTTATAGCCGTCGAAGTGACATTTTTGAACTCAGCATTTAATTTTGCATCGAAAAATTGCTATAAGAAATCAATTAATGATTCTCTATAAATTTCTCAGCTCATTGGAATATATGCTTTTCTGTGGTAGTGATTCTCTACCAAATTCTCGCATCTATTGAAACCAGTGAGATTAAAGCTGAATATCTCTACTCCTGCAACAGTTACAGCTGTATAAGTGAAAGTTTTGAACTCAGCATTTAATATTGCATCGAAACATTGCTATAAGAAATCAATTAATGATTCTCTATAAATTTCTCAGTTCATTGGAATAGATACTTTTCTGTGGTAGTGATTCTCTACCAAATTCTCGCATCTATTGAAACCTGTGAGAATAAAGCTGAATTTCTCAACTCCTGCAATAGTTATAGCCGTCTAAGTGACATTTTTGAATTCAGCATTTAATTTTGCATCGAAACATTGCTATAAGAAATCAATTAATGATTCCCTATAAATTTACCAGGTCATTGGAATAGATGCTTTTCTGTGGTAGTGATTCTCTACCAAATTCTCGCATCTATTGAAGCCTGTTAGATTAAAGCTGAATATCTCAACTCCTGCAACAGTTACAACCATCTAAATGACATATTTGAACTCAGCATTTAATGTTGCATCGAAACATTGTTGTAAGAAATCAATTAATGATTCTCTATGAATTTCTCAGCTCATTGGAATAGATGCTTTTCTGTGGTAGTGATTCTCTACCAAATTCTCGCATCTATTGAAACCTGTGAGATAAAGCTAAATATCTCTACTCTTGCAACAGTTACAGCCGTCTAAGTGACATTTTTGAACTCAACATTTAATTTTGCATCGAAACATTGCTATAAGAAATCAATTAATGATTCTCTATAGATTTCTCCGCTCATTAGAATAGATGCTTTTCTGTGGTAGTGATTCTCTACCAAATTCTCGCATCTATTGAAATCTGTGAGATTAAAGCTGAATATCTCTATTTCTGCAACAGTTACAGCCATCTAAATGACATATTTGAACTCAGCATTTAATGTTGCATCGAAACATTGTTGTAAGAAATCAATTAATGATTCTCTATGAATTTCTCAGCTCATTGGAATAGATGCTTTTCTGTGGTAGTGATTCTCTACCAAATTCTCACATCTATTGAAACCTGTGAGATTAAAGCTAAATATCTCTACTCTTGCAACAGTTACAGCCGTCTAAGTGACATTTTGGAACTCAGCATTTACATTTGCATCGAAACATTGCTATAAGAAATCAATTAATGCTTCTCTATAAATTTCTCAGCTCATTGGAATAGATGCTTTTCTGTGGTAGTGATTCTATACCAAATTCTCGCATCTATTGAAACCTGTTAGATTAAAGCTGAATATCTCTATTCCTGCAACAGTTACAGCCGTCTAAGTAACATTTATGAACTCAGCATTTAATTTTGCATCGAAACATTGCTATAAGAAATCAATTTATGATTTCCTCTAAATTTCTCAGCTCATTGGAATAGATGCTTTTCTGTGGAAGTGATTCTCTACCAAATTCTCGAATCTATTGAAACCTGTAAGATTAAAGTTGAATATCTCTACTCCTGCAACAGTTACAGCCTTCTAAGTGACAATTTTGAACTCAGCATTTCATTTTGCATCGAAATATTGCAATAAGAAATCAATTAATGATTCTCTATAAATTTCTCAGCTCATTGGAATAGATGCTTTTCTGTGGTAGTGATTCTCTACCAAATTCTCGCATCTATTGAAACCTGTGAGATTAATGCTTAATATCTCTACTCTTGCAACAGTTACAGCCGTCTAAGTGACATTTTTGAGCTCAACATTTAATTTTGCATCGAAGCATTGCTATAAGAAATCAATTAATGATTCCCTATAAATTTTTCAGCTCATTGGAATAGATGCTTTTTTGTGGTAGTGATTCTCTACCAAATTCTCGAATCTATTGAAACCTTTGAGATTAAAGTTAAATATCTCTACTCCTGCAATAGTTACAGCCTTCTAAGTGACATTTTTGAACTCAGCATTTCATTTTGCATCGAAACATTGCTATAAGAAATCAATTAATGATTCCCTATAAATTTCTCAGCTCATTGGAATAGATGCTTTTCTGTGGTAGTGATTCTCTACCAAATTCTCGCATCTATTGAAGCCTGTTAGATTAAAGCTGAATATCTCAACTCCTGCAACAGTTACAACCATCTAAATGACATATTTGAACTCAGCATTTAATGTTGCATCGAAACATTGTTGTAAGAAATCAATTAATGATTCTCTATGAATTTCTCAGCTCATTGGAATAGATGCTTTTCTGTGGTAGTGATTCTCTACCAAATTCTCGCATCTATTGAAACCTGTGAGATTAAAGCTAAATATCTCTACTCTTGCAACAGTTACAGCCGTCTAAGTGACATTTTTGAACTCAACATTTAATTTTGCATCGAAACATTGCTATAAGAAATCAATTAATGATTCTCTATAGATTTCTCCGCTCATTAGAATAGATGCTTTTCTGTGGTAGTGATTCTCTACCAAATTCTCGCATCTATTGAAATCTGTGAGATTAAAGCTGAATATCTCTATTTCTGCAACAGTTACAGCCATCTAAATGACATATTTGAACTCAGCATTTAATGTTGCATCGAAACATTGTTGTAAGAAATCAATTAATGATTCTCTATGAATTTCTCAGCTCATTGGAATAGATGCTTTTCTGTGGTAGTGATTCTCTACCAAATTCTCACATCTATTGAAACCTGTGAGATTAAAGCTAAATATCTCTACTCTTGCAACAGTTACAGCCGTCTAAGTGACATTTTGGAACTCAGCATTTACATTTGCATCGAAACATTGCTATAAGAAATCAATTAATGCTTCTCTATAAATTTCTCAGCTCATTGGAATAGATGCTTTTCTGTGGTAGTGATTCTATACCAAATTCTCGCATCTATTGAAACCTGTTAGATTAAAGCTGAATATCTCTACTCTTGCAACAGTTACAGCCGTCTAAGTGACATTTTTGAACTCAACATTTAATTTTGCATCGAAACATTGCTATAAGAAATCAATTAATGATTCTCTATAGATTTCTCCGCTCATTAGAATAGATGCTTTTCTGTGGTAGTGATTCTCTACCAAATTCTCGCATCTATTGAAATCTGTGAGATTAAAGCTGAATATCTCTATTTCTGCAACAGTTACAGCCATCTAAATGACATATTTGAACTCAGCATTTAATGTTGCATCGAAACATTGTTGTAAGAAATCAATTAATGATTCTCTATGAATTTCTCAGCTCATTGGAATAGATGCTTTTCTGTGGTAGTGATTCTCTACCAAATTCTCACATCTATTGAAACCTGTGAGATTAAAGCTAAATATCTCTACTCTTGCAACAGTTACAGCCGTCTAAGTGACATTTTGGAACTCAGCATTTACATTTGCATCGAAACATTGCTATAAGAAATCAATTAATGCTTCTCTATAAATTTCTCAGCTCATTGGAATAGATGCTTTTCTGTGGTAGTGATTCTATACCAAATTCTCGCATCTATTGAAACCTGTTAGATTAAAGCTGAATATCTCTATTCCTGCAACAGTTACAGCCGTCTAAGTAACATTTATGAACTCAGCATTTAATTTTGCATCGAAACATTGCTATAAGAAATCAATTTATGATTTCCTCTAAATTTCTCAGCTCATTGGAATAGATGCTTTTCTGTGGAAGTGATTCTCTACCAAATTCTCGAATCTATTGAAACCTGTAAGATTAAAGTTGAATATCTCTACTCCTGCAACAGTTACAGCCTTCTAAGTGACAATTTTGAACTCAGCATTTCATTTTGCATCGAAATATTGCAATAAGAAATCAATTAATGATTCTCTATAAATTTCTCAGCTCATTGGAATAGATGCTTTTCTGTGGTAGTGATTCTCTACCAAATTCTCGCATCTATTGAAACCTGTGAGATTAATGCTTAATATCTCTACTCTTGCAACAGTTACAGCCGTCTAAGTGACATTTTTGAGCTCAACATTTAATTTTGCATCGAAGCATTGCTATAAGAAATCAATTAATGATTCCCTATAAATTTTTCAGCTCATTGGAATAGATGCTTTTTTGTGGTAGTGATTCTCTACCAAATTCTCGAATCTATTGAAACCTTTGAGATTAAAGTTAAATATCTCTACTCCTGCAATAGTTACAGCCTTCTAAGTGACATTTTTGAACTCAGCATTTCATTTTGCATCGAAACATTGCTATAAGAAATCAATTAATGATTCCCTATAAATTTCTCATCTCATTGGAATATAGATGCTTTTCTGTGGTAGTGATTCTCTACCAAATTCTCGCATCTATTGAAGCCTGTTAGATTAAAGCTGAATATCTCAACTCCTGCAACAGTTACAACCATCTAAATGACATATTTGAACTCAGCATTTAATGTTGCATCGAAACATTGTTGTAAGAAATCAATTAATGATTCTCTATGAATTTCTCAGCTCATTGGAATAGATGCTTTTCTGTGGTAGTGATTCTCTACCAAATTCTCGCATCTATTGAAACCTGTGAGATTAAAGCTAAATATCTCTACTCTTGCAACAGTTACAGCCGTCTAAGTGACATTTTTGAACTCAACATTTAATTTTGCATCGAAACATTGCTATAAGAAATCAATTAATGATTCTCTATAGATTTCTCCGCTCATTAGAATAGATGCTTTTCTGTGGTAGTGATTCTCTACCAAATTCTCGCATCTATTGAAATCTGTGAGATTAAAGCTGAATATCTCTATTTCTGCAACAGTTACAGCCATCTAAATGACATATTTGAACTCAGCATTTAATGTTGCATCGAAACATTGTTGTAAGAAATCAATTAATGATTCTCTATGAATTTCTCAGCTCATTGGAATAGATGCTTTTCTGTGGTAGTGATTCTCTACCAAATTCTCACATCTATTGAAACCTGTGAGATTAAAGCTAAATATCTCTACTCTTGCAACAGTTACAGCCGTCTAAGTGACATTTTGGAACTCAGCATTTACATTTGCATCGAAACATTGCTATAAGAAATCAATTAATGCTTCTCTATAAATTTCTCAGCTCATTGGAATAGATGCTTTTCTGTGGTAGTGATTCTATACCAAATTCTCGCATCTATTGAAACCTGTTAGATTAAAGCTGAATATCTCTATTCCTGCAACTGTTACAGCCGTCTAAGTAACATTTATGAACTCAGCATTTAATTTTGCATCGAAACATTGCTATAAGAAATCAATTTATGATTTCCTCTAAATTTCTCAGCTCGTTGGAATAGATGCTTTTCTGTGGAAGTGATTCTCTACCAAATTCTCGAATCTATTGAAACCTGTAAGATTAAAGTTGAATATCTCTACTCCTGCAACAGTTACAGCCTTCTAAGTGACAATTTTGAACTCAGCATTTCATTTTGCATCGAAATATTGCAATAAGAAGTCAATTAATGATTCCCTATAAATTTCTCAGCTCATTGGAATAGATGCTTTTCTGTGGTAGTGATTCTCTACCAAATTCTCGCATCTATTGAAACCTGTGAGATTAAAGCTGAATATCTCTACTCCTGCAACAGTTATAGCCGTCGAAGTGACATTTTTAAACTCAGCATTTAATTTTGCATCGAAGCATTGCTATAAGAAATCAATTAATGATTCTCTATAAATTTCTCAGCTCATTGGAATAGATGCTTTTTTGTGGTAGTGATTCTCTACCAAATTCTCGCATCTATTGAAACCAGTGAGATTAAAGTTGAATATCTCTACTCCTGCAACAGTTACAGCTGTCTAAGTGAAAGTTTTCAACTCAGCATTTAATATTGCATCGAAACATTGCTATAAGAAATCAATTAATGATTCTCTATAAATTTCTCAGTTCATTGGAATAGATATTTTTCTGTGGTAGTGATTCTCAACCAAATTCTCGCATCTATTGAAACCTGTGAGAATAAAGCTGAATTTCTCTACTCCTGCAATAGTTACAGCCCTCTAAGTGACATTTATGAACTCAACATTTAATTTTGCATCGAAAAATTGCTATAAGAAATCAATTAATGCTTCTCTATAAATTTCTCAGATCATTGGAATAGATGCTTTTCTGTGGTAGTGATTCTCTACCAAATTCTCGCATCCATTGAAAACTGTGAGATTAAAGCTGAATATCTCTACTCCTGCAACAGTTACAGCTATCTAAGTAACATTTATGAACTCAGCATTTAATTTTGCATCGAAGCATTGCTATAAGAAGTCAATTAATGATTCCCTATAAATTTCTCGGCTCATTGGAATAGATGCTTTTCTGTGGTAGTGATTCTCTACCAAATTCTCGCATCTATTGAAACCTGTGAGATTAAAGCTGAATATCTCTACTCCTGCAACAGTTATAGCCGTCGAAGTGACATTTTTGAACTCAGCATTTAATTTTGCATCGAAAAATTGCTATAAGAAATCAATTAATGATTCTCTATAAATTTCTCAGCTCATTGGAATATATGCTTTTCTGTGGTAGTGATTCTCTACCAAATTCTCGCATCTATTGAAACCAGTGAGATTAAAGCTGAATATCTCTACTCCTGCAACAGTTACAGCTGTATAAGTGAAAGTTTTGAACTCAGCATTTAATATTGCATCGAAACATTGCTATAAGAAATCAATTAATGATTCTCTATAAATTTCTCAGTTCATTGGAATAGATACTTTTCTGTGGTAGTGATTCTCTACCAAATTCTCGCATCTATTGAAACCTGTGAGAATGAAGCTGAATTTCTCTACTCCTGCAATAGTTATAGCCGTCTAAGTGACATTTTTGAATTCAGCATTTAATTTTGCATCGAAACATTGCTATAAGAAATCAATTAATGATTCCCTATGAATTTCTCAGCTCATTGGAATAGATGCTTTTCTGTGGAAGTGATTCTCTACCAAATTCTCGAATCTATTGAAACCTGTAAGATTAAAGTTGAATATCTCTACTCCTGCAACAGTTACAGCCTTCTAAGTGACAATTTTGAACTCAGCATTTCATTTTGCATCGAAATATTGCAATAAGAAGTCAATTAATGATTCCCTATAAATTTCTCAGCTCATTGGAATAGATGCTTTTCTGTGGTAGTGATTCTCTACCAAATTCTCGCATCTATTGAAACCTGTGAGATTAAAGCTGAATATCTCTACTCCTGCAACAGTTATAGCCGTCGAAGTGACATTTTTGAACTCAGCATTTAATTTTGCATCGAAGCATTGCTATAAGAAATCAATTAATGATTCTCTATAAATTTCTCAGCTCATTGGAATAGATGCTTTTTTGTGGTAGTGATTCTCTACCAAATTCTCGCATCTATTGAAACCTGTGAGATTAAAGTTGAATATCTCTACTCCTGCAACAGTTACAGCTGTCTAAGTGAAAGTTTTCAACTCAGCATTTAATAT
The DNA here is from genome assembly GCA_039566865.1 of Aurelia coerulea. Lineage (NCBI taxonomy): Eukaryota > Metazoa > Cnidaria > Scyphozoa > Semaeostomeae > Ulmaridae > Aurelia > Aurelia coerulea. The sequence goes on along the minus strand of CM076948.1, from coordinate 24,312,560 downwards.
TGCATCGAAACATTGCTATAAGAAATCAATTAATGATTCTCTATAAATTTCTCAGTTCATTGGAATAGATACTTTTCTGTGGTAGTGATTCTCAACCAAATTCTCGCATCTATTGAAACCTGTGAGAATAAAGCTGAATTTCTCTACTCCTGCAATAGTTACAGCCCTCTAAGTGACATTTATGAACTCAACATTTAATTTTGCATCGAAAAATTGCTATAAGAAATCAATTAATGCTACTCTATAAATTTCTAAGATCATTGGAATAGATGCTTTTCTGTGGTAGTGATTCTCTACCAAATTCTCGCATCTATTGAAAACTGTGAGATTAAAGCTGAATATCTCTACTCCTGCAACAGTTACAGCTATCTAAGTAACATTTATGAACTCAGCATTTAATTTTGCATCGAAGCATTGCTATAAGAAGTCAATTAATGATTCCCTATAAATTTCTCAGCTCATTGGAATAGATGCTTTTCGGTGGTAGTGATTCTCTACCAAATTCTCGCATCTATTGAAACCTGTGAGATTAAAGCTGAATATCTCTACTCCTGCAACAGTTATAGCCGTCGAAGTGACATTTTTGAACTCAGCATTTAATTTTGCATCGAAAAATTGCTATAAGAAATCAATTAATGATTCTCTATAAATTTCTCAGCTCATTGGAATATATGCTTTTCTGTGGTAGTGATTCTCTACCAAATTCTCGCATCTATTGAAACCAGTGAGATTAAAGCTGAATATCTCTACTCCTGCAACAGTTACAGCTGTATAAGTGAAAGTTTTGAACTCAGCATTTAATATTGCATCGAAACATTGCTATAAGAAATCAATTAATGATTCTCTATAAATTTCTCAGTTCATTGGAATAGATACTTTTCTGTGGTAGTGATTCTCTACCAAATTCTCGCATCTATTGAAACCTGTGAGAATAAAGCTGAATTTCTCTACTCCTGCAATAGTTATAGCCGTCTAAGTGACATTTTTGAATTCAGCATTTAATTTTGCATCGAAACATTGCTATAAGAAATCAATTAATGATTCCCTATAAATTTACCAGGTCATTGGAATAGATGCTTTTCTGTGGTAGTGATTCTCTACCAAATTCTCGCATCTATTGAAACATGTGAGATTAAAGCTGAATTTCTCTACTCCTGCAACAGTTATAGCCATCTAAGTGACATTTTTGAATTCAGCATTTAATATTGCATCGAAACATTGCTATAAGAAATCAATTAATGATTCTCTATAAATTTCTCAGCTCATTGGAAAAGATGCTTTTCTGTGGTAGTGATTCTCTACCAAATTCTCGCATCTATTGAAACCTGTGAGATTAAAGCTGAATATCTCTACTCCTGCAACAGTTACAGCCGTTTAAGTGAATTTTATGAACTCAGCAATTATTGGTGCATCGAAACATTGCTATAAGATTTCAATTAATGATTCCCTATAAATTTATCAGGTCATTGGAATAGATGCTTTTCTGTGATAGTGATTCTCTACCAAATTCTCGCATCTATTGAAACCTGTGAGATTAAAGCTGAATATCTCTACTCCTGCAACAGTTATAGCCATCTAAGTGACATTCTTGAATTCAGCATTTAATTTTGCATCGAAACATTGCTATAAGAAATCAATTAATGACTCTCTATAAATTTCTCAGCTAATTGGAATAGATGCTTTTCTGTGGTAGTGATTCTCTACCAAATTCTCGCATCTATTGAAACCTGTGAGATTGAAGTTGAATATCTCTACTCCTGCAACAGTTATAGCCTTCTAAGTGACATTTTTAAACTCAGCATTTCATTTTGCATCGAAGCATTGCTATAAGAAATCAATTAATGATTCCCTATAAATTTCTCAGCTCATTGGAATAGATGCTTTTTTGTGGTAGTGATTCTCTACCAAATTCTCGCATCTATTGAAACCTGTGAGATTAAAGTTGAATATCTCTACTTCTGCAACAGTTGCAGCCCTTTAAGTGACAATTTTGAACTCAGCATTTCATTTTGCATCGAAACATTGCTACAAGAGATCAATTAATGATTCCCTATAAATTTCTCAGCTCATTAAAATAGATGCTTTTCTGTGGTAGTGATTCTCTACCAAATTCTCGCATCTATTGAAACCTGTGAGATTAAAGCTGAATATCTCTACTCCTGCAACAGTTACAGCTGTATAAGTGACATTTTTGAATTCAGCATTTAATTTTGCATCGAAACATTGCTATAAGAAATCAATTAATGATTCCCTATAAATTTACCAGGTCATTGGAATAGATGCTTTTCTGTGGTAGTGATTCTCTACCAAATTCTCGCATCTATTGAAACATGTGAGATTAAAGCTGAATTTCTCTACTCCTGCAACAGTTATAGCCATCTAAGTGACATTTTTGAATTCAGCATTTAATATTGCATCGAAACATTGCTATAAGAAATCAATTAATGATTCTCTATAAATTTCTCAGCTCATTGGAAAAGATGCTTTTCTGTGGTAGTGATTCTCTACCAAATTCTCGCATCTATTGAAACCTGTGAGATTAAAGCTGAATTTCTCTACTCCTGCAACAGTTACAGCCGTTTAAGTGAATTTTATGAACTCAGCAATTATTGGTGCATCGAAACATTGCTATAAGATTTCAATTAATGATTCCCTATAAATTTATCAGGTCATTGGAATAGATGCTTTTCTGTGATAGTGATTCTCTACCAAATTCTTACATCTATTGAAACCTGTGAGATTAAAGCTGAATATCTCTACTCCTGCAACAGTTATAGCCATCTAAGTGAAATTTTTGAATTCAGCATTTAATTTTGCATCGAAACATTGCTATAAGAAATCAATTAATGACTCTCTATAAATTTCTCAGCTAATTGGAATAGATGCTTTTCTGTGGTAGTGATTCTCTACCAAATTCTCGCATCTATTGAAACCTGTGAGATTGAAGTTGAATATCTCTACTCCTGCAACAGTTACAGCCTTCTAAGTGACATTTTTAAACTCAGCATTTCATTTTGCATCGAAGCATTGCTATAAGAAATCAATTAATGATTCCCTATAAATTTCTCAGCTCATTGGAATAGATGCTTTTTTGTGGTAGTGATTCTCTACCAAATTCTCGCATCTATTGAAACCTGTGAGATTAAAGTTGAATATCTCTACTTCTGCAACAGTTGCAGCCCTTTAAGTGACAATTTTGAACTCAGCATTTCATTTTGCATCGAAACATTGCTACAAGAGATCAATTAATGATTCCCTATAAATTTCTCAGCTCATTAAAATAGATGCTTTTCTGTGGTAGTGATTCTCTACCAAATTCTCGCATCTATTGCAACCTGTGAGATTAAAGCAGAATATCTCTACTCCTGCAACAGTTACAGCTATCTAAGTAACATTTATGAACTCAGCATTTAATTTTGCATCGAAACATTGCTATAAGAAATCAATTTATGATTTCCTCTAAATTTCTCAGCTCATTGGAATAGATGCTTTTCTGTGGAAGTGATTCTCTACCAAATTCTCGAATCTATTGAAACCTGTAAGATTAAAGTTGAATATCTCTACTCCTGCAACAGTTACAGCCTTCTAAGTGACAATTTTGAACTCAGCATTTCATTTTGCATCGAAATATTTCAATAAGAAATCAATTAATGATTCTCTATAAATTTCTCAGTTCATTGGAATAGATGCTTTTCTGTGGTAGTGATTCTCTACCAAATTCTCGCATCAATTGAAACCTGTGAGATTAATGCTTAATATCTCTACTCTTGCAACAGTTACAGCCGTCTAAGTGACATTTTTGAGCTCAACATTTAATTTTGCATCGAAGCATTGCTATAAGAAATCAATTAATGATTCCCTATAAATTTTTCAGCTCATTGGAATAGATGCGTTTTTGTGGTAGTGATTCTCTACCAAATTCTCGAATCTATTGAAACCTGTGAGATTAAGGTTAAATATCTCTACTCCTTCAATAGTTACAGCCTTCTAAGTGACATTTTTGAACTCAGCATTTCATTTTGCATCGAAACATTGCTATAAGAAATCAATTAATGATTCCCTATAAATTTCTCAGCTCATTGGAATAGATGCTTTTCTGTGGTAGTGATTCTCTACCAAATTCTCGCATCTATTGAAGCCTGTTAGATTAAAGCTGAATATCTCAACTCCTGCAACAGTTACAACCATCTAAATGACATATTTGAACTCAGCATTTAATGTTGCATCGAAACATTGTTGTAAGAAATCAATTAATGATTCTCTATGAATTTCTCAGCTCATTGGAATAGATGCTTTTCTGTGGTAGTGATTCTCTACCAAATTCTCGCATCTATTGAAACCTGTGAGATTAAAGCTAAATATCTCTACTCCTGCAACAGTTACAGCCGTCTAAGTGACATTTTTGAACTCAACATTTAATTTTGCATCGAAACATTGCTATAAGAAATCAATTAATGATTCTCTATAGATTTCTCCGCTCATTAGAATAGATGCTTTTCTGTGGTAGTGATTCTCTACCAAATTCTCGCATCTATTGAAATCTGTGAGATTAAAGCTGAATATCTCTATTTCTGCAACAGTTACAGCCATCTAAATGACATATTTGAACTCAGCATTTAATGTTGCATCGAAACATTGTTGTAAGAAATCAATTAATGATTCTCTATGAATTTCTCAGCTCATTGGAATAGATGCTTTTCTGTGGTAGTGATTCTCTACCAAATTCTCACATCTATTGAAACCTGTGAGATTAAAGCTAAATATCTCTACTCTTGCAACAGTTACAGCCGTCTAAGTGACATTTTGGAACTCAGCATTTACATTTGCATCGAAACATTGCTATAAGAAATCAATTAATGCTTCTCTATAAATTTCTCAGCTCATTGGAATAGATGCTTTTCTGTGGTAGTGATTCTATACCAAATTCTCGCATCTATTGAAACCTGTTAGATTAAAGCTGAATATCTCTATTCCTGCAACAGTTACAGCCGTCTAAGTAACATTTATGAACTCAGCATTTAATTTTGCATCGAAACATTGCTATAAGAAATCAATTTATGATTTCCTCTAAATTTCTCAGCTCATTGGAATAGATGCTTTTCTGTGGAAGTGATTCTCTACCAAATTCTCGAATCTATTGAAACCTGTAAGATTAAAGTTGAATATCTCTACTCCTGCAACAGTTACAGCCTTCTAAGTGACAATTTTGAACTCAGCATTTCATTTTGCATCGAAATATTGCAATAAAAAATCAATTAATGATTCTCTATAAATTTCTCAGCTCATTGGAATAGATGCTTTTCTGTGGTAGTGATTCTCTACCAAATTCTCGCATCTATTGAAACCTGTGAGATTAATGCTTAATATCCTTACTCTTGCAACAGTTACAGCCGTCTAAATGACATTTTTGAGCTCAACATTTAATTTTGCATCGAAGCATTGCTATAAGAAATCAATTAATGATTCCCTATAAATTTTTCAGCTCATTGGAATAGATGCTTTTTTGTGGTAGTGATTCTCTACCAAATTCTCGAATCTATTGAAACCTGTGAGATTAAAGTTAAATATCTCTACTCCTGCAATAGTTACAGCCTTCTAAGTGACATTTTTGAACTCAGCATTTCATTTTGCATCGAAACATTGCTATAAGAAATCAATTAATGATTCCCTATAAATTTCTCAGCTCATTGGAATAGATGCTTTTCTGTGGTAGTGATTCTCTACCAAATTCTCGCATCTATTGAAGCCTGTTAGATTAAAGCTGAATATCTCAACTCCTGCAACAGTTACAACCATCTAAATGACATATTTGAACTCAGCATTTAATGTTGCATCGAAACATTGTTGTAAGAAATCAATTAATGATTCTCTATGAATTTCTCAGCTCATTGGAATAGATGCTTTTCTGTGGTAGTGATTCTCTACCAAATTCTCGCATCTATTGAAACCTGTGAGATTAAAGCTAAATATCTCTACTCTTGCAACAGTTACAGCCGTCTAAGTGACATTTTTGAACTCAACATTTAATTTTGCATCGAAACATTGCTATAAGAAATCAATTAATGATTCTCTATAGATTTCTCCGCTCATTAGAATAGATGCTTTTCTGTGGTAGTGATTCTCTACCAAATTCTCGCATCTATTGAAATCTGTGAGATTAAAGCTGAATATCTCTATTTCTGCAACAGTTACAGCCATCTAAATGACATATTTGAACTCAGCATTTAATGTTGCATCGAAACATTGTTGTAAGAAATCAATTAATGATTCTCTATGAATTTCTCAGCTCATTGGAATAGATGCTTTTCTGTGGTAGTGATTCTCTACCAAATTCTCACATCTATTGAAACCTGTGAGATTAAAGCTAAATATCTCTACTCTTGCAACAGTTGAAGCCGTCTAAGTGACATTTTGGAACTCAGCATTTACATTTGCATCGAAACATTGCTATAAGAAATCAATTAATGCTTCTCTATAAATTTCTCAGCTCATTGGAATAGATGCTTTTCTGTGGTAGTGATTCTCTACCAATTTCTCGCATCTATTGAAACATGTGAGATTAAAGCGGAATATCTCTACTCCTGCAACAATTACAGCCGTCTAAGTAACATTTTTGAAGTCAGCATTTAATTTTGCGTTGAAACATTGCTATAAGAAATCAATTAATGATTCTCTATAAATTTCTCAACTCATTGGAATAGATGCTTTTCTGTGGTAGTGATTCTCTACCAATTTCTCGCATCCATTGAAACATGTGAGATTAAAGCGGAATATCTCTACTCCTGCAACAGTTACAGCCGTCTAAGTGACATTTTTGAACTCAACATTTAATTTTGCATCGACACATTGCTATAAGAAATCAATTAATGATTCTCTATAAATTTCTCAGCTCATTGGAATAGATGCTTTTCTGTGGTAGTGATTCTCTACCAAATTCTCGCATGTATTGAAACTTGTGAGAATAAAGCTGAATATCTCTATTCTTGCAACAGTTACAGCCGTCCAAGTAACATTTTTGAACTCAGCATTTAATTTGGCATCGAAACATTGCTATAAGAAATCAATTAATGATTCTCTATAAATTTCTCAGCTCATTGGAATAGATGCTTTTCTGTGGTAGTGATTCTCTACCAAATTCTCGCATCTATTGAAATCTGTTGGATTAAAACTAAATATCTCTACTCCTACAGCAGTTTCAGCTGTCTAAGTGACATGTTTGTTCTCAGCATACCCTTGTGCATCGAAACATTGCTATAAAAAATCAATTAATGATTCCCTTTATTTTTTTCAGCTCATTGGAATAGATGCTTTTCTGTAGTAGTGATTCTCTACCAAATTCTCGCATCTATTGAAACTTGTGAGATTAAAGCTGAATATATCTACTCCTGCAACAGTTACAGCCGTCTAAGTGACATTTCTGAACTCAGCATTTAAATTTGCATCGAAACATTTCCATAAGAAATCAATTAATGATTCCCTATTAATTTCTCAGCTTATTGGAATAGATGCTTTTCTGTGGTAGTGATTCTCTACCAAATTCTCGCATCTATTGAAACCTGTGAGATTAAAGCTGAATATCTCTACTCCTGCAACAGTTACAGCCGTCTAAGTGACATTTTTGAACTCAGCATATCATTATACATCGAACCATTGCTATAAGAAATCAATTAATAATTCTCTATAAACTTCTCAGCTCATTGGAATAGATGCTTTTCTGTGGTAGTGATTCTCTACCAAATTCTCGCATCTATTGAAACCTGTTAGATTAAAACTGAATATCTCTACTCCTGCAATAGTTAAAGCCGTCTAAGTGACATTTTTGAACTCAGCATTCAATTTTGCATCGAAACATTGCTATAAGAAATCAATTAATGATTCTCTATAAATTTCTCAGCTCATTGGAATAGATGCTTTTCTGTGGTAGTGATTCTCTACCAAATTCTTGCATCTATTGAAACCTGTGAGATTAAAACTGAATATCTCTCCTCCTGCAACAGTTACAGCCGTCTAAGTGACATTTTTGAACTCAGCATTTCATTTTGCATCGAAACATTGCTATAAGAAATCAATTAATGATTCTCTATAAATTTCTCAGCTCATTGGAATAGATGCTTTTCTGTGGTAGTGATTCTCTACCAAATTCTCGCATCTATTTAAACCTGTTAGATTAAAGCTGAATATCTCTACTCCTGCAACAGTTACAGCCGTCTAAGTGACATTTTTGAACTCAACATTTAATTTTGCATCGCAAAATTTCTATAAGAAATCAATTAATGCTTCTCTATAAATTTCTCAGCTCATTGGAATAGATGCTTTTCTGTGGTAGTGATTCTCTACCAAATTCTCGCATCTATTGAAACCTGTGAGATTAAAGCTGAATATCTCTACTCCTGCAGCAGTTAAAGCAATCTAAGTGACAATTTTGAACTAAATCGAGCCAACGAGCCAAAATCAAACTGAGTTCGATGATTTCACCATGAACTTCGAATTGTTATTATCTAAAATGGCTGCTGAAAATCCTTTCTGTGTCGTCATCACCGGTGATTTCAATTGTCGATCTTCTCAGTGGTGGGAAAATGAAATAGAAAATAATGAGGGAAAGCATTTTGAGCCATTAACGTCCGACCTTGGTCTTTACCAATTGATTTCTGAACCAACTCATTTGATGGGTGATTCTAAATCTTGCATTGACTTAATTTTTACTGATCAGCCTAATCTTTTTATCGAATCTGGTGTCCATTCCTCACTACACGAGCAATGTCACCATCAAATCATTTATGGAAAATTAGCTGTCTCTAATCTAGCCCCACCCCCCTACACTCGCAGAATCTGGTATTATGATAAGGCTGATGAGGTCGGTATTAAGAAGAGTGTTGAAATGTTCCGATGGGTGGAATATTTGGAAAACATATGTCCTAACGAACAAGTTCAATTACTGAACGATGTCCTTTTGAATATTTTCTCAAATTTTATACCCAATAAAGTAAAAACAATTAAACCCAGCCAGGCACCATGGATAACGCAACATGTCAAGAATTTTCTGCGGAAAAAGAATCATGCGTATAAAAGCTTTGTTAGGAGAGGTCAGCCCGGTGACAAGCTTGAGGAAATACAAACTATGATCTCAAAATGTTCAAAAATGATCGAGGATGCAAAGCGACGGTACTTTCTAAAAGCGGGTAATACCTTAGCGAATCCTGGAACAGGCCGCAAAACATACTGGTCATTACTTAACACTGTTCTAAACAAGGCCAAGATTCCTATAATACCACCTCTCTTAGAAAATGGGATATTCGTGATGGATTTTACTGAAAAGGCCCAAATATTTAATGATTACTTCATCCTTCAGTGCACAACGATCGACACAGGTAGTGACATCCCACGACATATTCCGGTAAATGCTACACTGTTGACTGAATTTCATTTGTCCGATGAAAAGATACTGAAAATTATTAGATCACTCAATCCTAATAAAGTGCATGGCTGGGATCAAATATCTGTAAGGATGATAAAAATGTGTGATTCTGCATTGGTTGTGCCTTTGAAGATAATATTCATAAACTGTTTGAGAAGCGGTACATTTCCAGATATATGGAAACATGCAAACGTTGTGCCTGTTCACAAAAAGAACGAGAAAAACATCAAAAGGAATTATCGTCCAATTTCTCTGCTTCCAATCTTTGGAAAAATTCTCGAAAAACTCATTTTTGACTCTCTGTATTCTCATCTTGTTTCATCTGAATTACTAAATCCTAATCAATCAGGATTCCGTCCCGGTGACTCGACAATCAATCAGCTAATCTCGATAACACACACAATATTTACAGCGTTTGATTGCAATCCTCCTCTTGATGTTCGCTCTGTGTACCTTGATATTTCTAAAGCATTTGACAGGGTATGGCATGATGGGCTAATCTATAAATTAAAGCGTTGCGGTGTCTCCGGACAACTTCTAAGTCTTATCAAAGATTTTTTAAAAAATCGCAAACAGAGAACTGTACTGAATGGACAGAGCTCGAGTTGGGGAGATGTTTCAGCAGGAGTGCCCCAGGGTTCTATTCTGGGCCCTTTATTTTTCTTGGTCTATATTAATGATCTAACAGCAGACTTGAAGTGCAATGTTAAACTTTTTGCTGATGATACATCACTTTTTACTATCGTGCAAGACTCAAATACAGCTGCCAGTGACATGAACCATGACTTAGAGTTGATCAGTAAATGGGCTCATGACTGGAGGATGTCTTTTAATCCTGACCCTCAAAAGCAAGCAGTCGAATTAGTATTTTCAAAGAGAAAAACTGAAACCAATCATCCCGAAATTCTTTTCAATAACATACCCGTGATGCAAGTAGTCGAACACAAGCATTTAGGAATCGTTCTAGACTCAAAATTGTCTTTTTCTTCCCATATTAAAGCAGCTATCTCCAAAGCGAGAAAGGGTATTGGTATGTTGAGATTTCTTTCAAGATATCTACCTAGGAACACCCTTAACGAGCTATACAAGCTCTATATCCGACCCCATTTAGACTATGGAGATGTTATATACCATGATCCCCCAAAAGTATGCGAGTTCAGCGGAAATTTCACCTTGTCTAATTTAATGGAAAAGCTAGAATCCGTCCAATATTCTGCCGCTTTAGCCGTGTCCGGTACATGGAGGGCAACATCTAGAGAGAAGTTGTAAGCTGAGCTTGGATGGGAATCTTTAAGTCTTCGTAGGTGGAGTAGACGCCTGACTTTGTTCTATAAAATTGTAAACAACCTAACTCCGAACTATACAAGGGATCCAATTCCACCACTTCAGCAGTTTCAGTACTCTCTTCGCAAACCTGACATCATCGGGCAAATAAGGGCAAGAACTGCAAAGTTCAAATCTACTTTTTATCCTCATTGTCTGTCCGAATGGAATGAACTTGAACCTGAAACTAGGCTGGCACCATCTGTTGCCGTTTTCAAATTGAAAATGTTATCAAAAATCCGCCCCCCTGGAAAACCCGTATATGGTATTCATGACCCAAAAGGTCTATCCTATCTAACTCAACTTAGAGTCGGTCTTCGCAAGTTAAATTTTCATAAATTTAAACACAATTTTAAAGATACCACAAATCCTATGTGTCCGACAAATGATGGTATAGAAGATACGGAACACTTCTTGTTGCTCTGCCCTTGTTTTGATGTACAAAGACGAGACCTCCTCGCTGGAATCTATGCATTAATACGACCACTTGGATATGTAAATCTTGCAAATGAAGCTTTACTGCAACTTTTATTGTATGGCAATAAAGATTTTCCTATTTCACTAAATAGACAAATTCTTGAGCTAACGCTACATTTTATCCATGAAACTGGTCGATTCGAGTAAATTTCTGTAGCCACTTAACCATCCCTTCATAAGCCACCCGATTTTGTCCCATAGTTAAAGTAGTTTCTTTTCCTTTATTATCTTTATTTAATGGCCTCGGGGTAGACACAGCCTTTTGCTCCTTGGGGTTGATCGTCCTAGTAGTATTGTAGAGTAATTTTATAAGTAATGTAGTTCGTAATTTGTATTGTAAATTTTATTTGGAATATATTATATAAAAAAAAAAAAAAAAATTTTGAACTCAGCATTCAATTATGCATCGAAACATTGCTATAACAAATCAATTAATGATTCTCTATAAATTTCTCAGCTCATTGGAATAGATGTTTTTCTGTGGTAGTGATTCTCTACCAAATTCTCGCATCTATTGAAGTCTGTGGGATTAAAGCTAATTACCTCTGCTCCTGCAACAGTTACAGCAATCTAAATGACGTTTTTGAACTCAGCATTCAATTATGCATCGAAACATTGCTATAACAAATCAATTAATGATTCTCTATAAATTTCTCAGCTCATTGGAATAGATGTTTTTCTGTGGTAGTGATTCTCTACCAAATTCTCGCATCTATTGAAATCTGTGGGATTAAAGCTAAATACCTCTGCTCCTGCAACAGTTACAGCAATCTAAATGACGTTTTTGAACTCAGCATTCAATTATGCATCGAAACATTGCTATAACAAATCAATTAATGATTCTCTATAAATTTCTCAGCTCATTGGAACAGATGTTTTTCTGTAGTAGTGATTCCTCTACCAAATTCTCACATCAATTGCAATCTTCGGGATCAAAGCTAAATATCTCTACTCCTGCAACAATTACAGCAGCTAAGTGACGTTTTTGAACTCACTTCAAGCTCACTCAAGTAAATTTTCGTTAGAACGGCTCCCAAATTACGTAGACAAATCTCAAAACAAGCAATGCAATAGCATAGTTTCCCACTCAAAACAGTGTTCAAATCAGTATCTATCAAAGCTGCAACTTACAAAAAGTTTCTTAGCTTCTTCATTCCAGGAAGCACGGTTTCTTGACTTTCAAAAGATGGATTCTTGCAAGCGGTTTCCTATGTGTAAAGATGAAGGTTGTTGAATCGAATTGGTTGAAATGGTGGATTTAGAGCTAACTATCTAGACTTACGAGATAGTCCCAGTTATTGCAACAAGAACAACGACAACGACAACAACAACAATAATCAATAGTGATAGCTACGAACTAGACTTATGACATTTCGTCCCTTGTTTCCCTGCGTTCTTTGATTTGCAGATATCCCTTGCTCAGTAGGGACTCATTTCATTACTCTTATAAAGTGTAGCCACTTCAGGCCAATATGGTGTGGATCCGTATTGACCAATCAAATTGCTAGAATTTAGTTTTCAACCAATAAGGAGGCGCTATTTAGACTGTTGTTGTTGTTGCGTGCAAAAACGGTTGATTCGGGAAATAATTCTCGTAGCTGCGATAGATCTATTTTGTTTCTACAGAGGAAGATTACCGCTTGAAAGGTATGTATTTTGGGATGAGTAGGTTCGCAAAACATTATTCTTTGTACTACAAGTTTGCTTTTCAATGTTGAAGCTCTTTAAACCAGAAATGAAGCGATTTTGTTGAGTGTACGAGAACTCCCGCTAGTTTAGGCCATTTTGACACCGGGGGCCCATTTTATAAGAGTAATGAAATGAGTCCCTTATTGAGAAAGTGATATCTGCAAATCAAAGAACGCAGGGAAACAAGGGGCGAAATGTCATAAGTCTAGCTTCGAACATGTAATTAGACTGATTACAATGAGTCCCAGTAATCGCTATTCAAAACGAGACTACTACACCAAACCGAGACACTCATACTGCAATATTATTACGGCAATATTTTCGGACTGACTTTTTTCACTTTAGAACGCCCTTTTGAACGAGGCTGTTGTACACAGTCATGTACAAAGTAAAGAACAAAATACAACGCCATAAGGATTTGAGCAAATTCGAATCGTAAATTCGATTGATTGATATTGACCAACGGAAACTCGAAGCTCAAAGCAGAGTTACAAGGAGCTTGGCCTGACAGAACAAGGTCTTACGAACAAGAATACCATGAGAACAGTTGGCGACAACGTCTATCTTTGTACGTAGGTACTATTTTGTTGCTTTCGTTAAGCATTAACTGATTTAATGTGAAATTTTCAGATCAATGTGTTTCAGTTGAGAACCACAAATGTTTGTGTTTTTTGCCTAGGCTCTTATCAAAACGAGGCAGTACTAGTCATTTCAAAATAATGGCGTTTCATTATGAGTCGTAGTTAGGAGCGTCCGGCAGCCTTTCAATAGCGATAACTACGGCCATATATAATCAGTCTAACTTGTAATCAGTCTAGCTGGTTATTCCAACGAGAACAACGACAACAACAACAACAATCAATTGTGACTACTAGACTGATTACAAGTCGAGTTTCGGTCCTCCGCTAAACTGATATATTGGGACTCATTGTCATTGTAATCAGTCTAAGCGACAACTACGAACTTGTAATGAGTCTAGCTACCAATCCTGCGTCACAAGCGATTATCGTTTGCGGAAATTCATATTCAGGGTAGCATGGTACTATTTTTGTTTCTAAACCGTGCCGTGTTGTTTACATTTATACAAACATACTGCAAACTATTGCATGGGAATGTTGTTGGATTTAAACATCATCTTCTTGCAAGTTTACTTTATTATTGTGTTTTTCATGTTTTGAAGAAACAGCGATTTGAATAGGCGGATGTTGTGGTATGCATTTGAACAAAAATCGTGAAAGAGCTACGTAAGATCACAAGAGTTAAATCCCGCGCAGTGGTCTATGGTTTGCGAGGTCAAAAGTGAACAGTTTATGCATGTTGGGACGCCCAAGGAGGCCTTTTTTACGCAGTATCCGATCATGCCGCAATCAATATTGCTATGTATCACTATGGACGAGATCAACTGAGATAATGCTCGGAATGGCTGTAGGGTCAGAAAGTCACGGAAGAAACATGGCTTGGAAGTTTTCCTTTATTTTCATGTTTATCCTATTTTGCAAGAAATCTCTTGGGACAAAAAGTATCTATGCAGAAAGAGCCGAAGACATTGCTGTACAACGGGGGAAACACGCTGTTCTCAATATGCAAAATTTAAAGATCTTCTCCAACAATTCGATAGTTTGTCGTGTTGAAGTTATCAACGATCCAATTTGCCTTCGATTTGGAAGTTTATCCAGTTATTCTTTTGGATGTAATTTGGCAAAAGCTCAGGTCTCGTATATTCATTCTGGATCAACGATTTCTAATGAAGATTGCCTCAAAGTGAAAGTGCTTCTTTTTTACAATGACGGAACAGAAAAAGAGGTAAGGGTGGATACATATATTTTGGCACAGAAGTCTTGCCCCTGCCTACACTTGTATTTCATAAGAAACAAAAAATTGAGTCAGTATTGAAAAGTTTCTTAAAAACTATCAGAGAGTGCTCAGAGTTTCTTACGAGTTTCTTAAAGGTTCCATAACAGTCTGGACAATCTTCATGCACACTTTCTGTGTCCTCATGAATATTTCAAAACGAACGTTTTTGAAGCATTTCCATCTGATAGACATTGCCAAAACACCTTCCGAATTGAAACAATCCTCCCCGTTTGCAGGGCAAGTGCTGCCTGGATATAAAGACAATCACATTGGAAAATATATTATTTAAGAATGAATATGTTCAACTAAATTTTAAATCTTACCTGACTGATCTCGGTCACTTCATTCTGAAATTATGAGAGACTTTCTAGAGAAAGCCTCTCCAAGAAACCTTCAAAAACAGCATACAATCAAGATCAAATTTCCCGATATTTCAGCTTTGCAGCGATGACTTGCACATGCTTTGGAACGTGTTATTCATTTGGGAATGAAAATCCAATCCCTGTGAGCATAATGAAATTATTCCAGGCAGTTTCATCCCCCAAGAGAATAACACTTGCTAAATCTTGTTGAAGTCATTTCTATAGGGGAAATGCAAGTGAACATTGTCACTATCAAACAATCAAACAATAAATACTTGCTATTATTGCCTTGATAAGCTAGGGTGAATTTTGTAAAGCAAATAATTCAGTTCTCTGTGAAGACAAAGGGGCTTAACAGCTCTGAAGAATAGAGTTCACACCTCTCAGAGCATACAAACAAATCAAAGTAAACGGAGAAAGCAAAACATCATGGTCGAGTCGGGTACGCTCATCAAGGGCGGGCATGTCACACTGGTAACGATGGTCCTACCTTTGTCCGAAAGCTGGTAGTTAACGAGAAATTTTTGCACCACCTTTGTCCCAAAAACTGGTAGTTTTTGATGGCAAATTTCCGCTGTTATTTTTGTCAATTTGGTGGACAATTTCAACATGATTTATCATTGACGATGTTTGTCCCAAAAACCGGTAGTTTCGACCAAATACTGTTTTTCGAAAGCAAATGGTAATTTTAGATATGAAGGTATAAGTGTCCCAAAACCGGTTGCCGGACAATGGTAGGACCACCTTGATGAAAAATCTTAAATTCTGGTCTTTTTTTCGGAAATTTGTCAGACAAAGGTAGACCCGCTTTGGTGAAAAATTGTAATATCTGGTCTTTTTTCCGTAAATTTGGTGGACAAAGGTAGAACCGCTCAAGTGAAAATTCAAAATACTGGTACTTTCTGGTTAAATTTGGTGGACAAAGGGAGAACCAGCTTACAGGTAAACTTCAGGATTTTGATTAGATAGGAGGTTAGAAAGCTTGATTTTTGTGACAAACTGATGGAATAGGAAGATTGACATTCAAATTTCACCTTTGTCCTAAAACTGGTTGTTTTTGGGCAGGAAAGTCGTCCTATGTGACAAAAGAACCGGTTATTTTTTCCAATTACTCTGGACAAACATGGGGTCAAATATTGTACAGAACTTGCCCGCCCCTGGCTCATAGCCTGGGCGCAGACCCTATATTCCGAAGAAGAAAGGGTTTGCGCAACAACGACCAAAAGCTTGCTACACAGTGCAAATCCCTTTAGGCCATTCATTTTACTCGGACTACGGATAAATTATAGCATAGTCATAAGAGAATACTTAATTTTTCTCTTATGACTATGATAATAGCGAACGACATGTTTTTCAACACGCTAAACAACACATCGTTAACAATCACACCTTTTCCAGTCCTCTTGGGGTCCTTTTACGAATAAACAATTAAACGTTCAAAACAAAAGCCACAATACAATCCAAAACATGAAAGTGACGAGAACAAACAACACAATACACGACTGAACACAAATGTGTGACATCATATTGTGACAGCAACAAAACGACACGCATGAATTAATCAACTCAGGTTTGCATAAATTATTTTCCCTGAAACCCAAAATTGTGTGGTAGCAAGCTTTTGGTCGTTGTTGCGCAGACCCTTTCTTCTTCAGAATATTGGGTCTGCACGCAGGCTAGTACGCTCAGTGCTGTATCCTTGTTTTACAAAATTCACCCTTCGTACAAGCGTGATGCGGGTACCCACATGCTTCCTTATATCAGATTGCTCGATGATGACGTCATTTTACGCAGTCACCCGAAGTAAGAAATACTTGTTCATATTGACGAAAAGGTTCGTTATACCATTTCAAAAGGAAACTGTTGAATTGTTCAAGATAAGCGATTAGTTCAAGTTAAAATATCAATAGAATTTGGTCAACTTGACCAACCAAACCAAACTTAACAGTTTTGCTGACAAAATTAAAAGGGTATCCGGATAACACTAACAAGATACAGTTTATCAGCATTTAATCTTTTTTATGGTTTTTGGATTAGAATACACAGAATTAAAGAAAATTTGAATATTTTGCTATTTTTTACGCCGTTACACCTCGTTCATGGAACGTTGCAGTTTCTTGGTTTTCATGTGCGGTAAAATTTAGTGACGTTTGGCGGCGGCTAAATTTGGTGATGATGCCAGAAAGATAAGCATTGATAACTACCTCTGTGGGAGGTAAAAAAAAATTCCATTCAAAGATCAAACTGACTACATGAGGTGCAATTTTCTGCATTGAATTGAATGATGATTATGGCTTCAATTTTGAGTCCTGAAACCATAGACTGCTGCTGGCTACGCAATCTCTGTGTGCTCCTTAGAACTCCATCAGCAACAACAACAACAGCGAAATTGAGGGACCAGTGAAGCTAATCTAAAGAAACCATTTGGTTTTTATAACGCTTTCTTCGCTGATAAAGAAAAATCAACAAATTGCTTCAGCCTTTCTGCTATAAAGCACATTCAATTCCTTTAAATCCATCCACTTCTACGATTGATCAAATGCCTGAACTTTTTAAGGCACCCGGTAGAATCAGGAGCAATCCGAAGACAAAAATTTAGGCCAAAAGCCCAGCAATCAACATGAAGGCCTAGAGCCCACTAATCAACACACCTTCAGTCCTTTGTAGGCTTTAAAGCATTCTTTATATGTGATAAAACCATGGACGAGAAGCTAAATGTTTGGATACCAAAGCAAGTTAACAGACACAGGAACAACAACCATGGTTATCAATGAATTGATATAAAGAATGCTTCAAAGCCTACGAAGGACTATGGATGGTACAGTGTAATGTAAGTATAAATATTGTAGTTTTTAATCTTGATAGAAAAAAGAAAAAAAAATTAGTGGGCTCTAGGCCTTTTTGTTGATTACTGGGTTTTTGGCCTAAATTTCTGTCTTCCGATTGCCTGGATTGCCCATGGTAGAATATTCGAGGACTCATCATTTAATGATTTTCGATATTATCAAAACGGCTGCTTTGAAAATTTTCTTTGATTTTAACATGAGAAAGTATTCTTGGCAGACCATATTATTAAGACTGTATTTCAGTATTTCAGGCATCCATTTTCTTACCGTTAGGAAAACAACAACACATTTTACAAATCCTAATATCTGAGGTTCTCCACGAATGACATTATCTAGAGGGATGTTCTTCACCATCTTAAACTGTGGTGATAACAGAATTTTTCATTTTTAATTAAAACTTGTCAGAAAAGGCATTCTTTAGCAGTCTTTGAGTAATAGGATATGACCAAATCATCAAAGATTTTATTACGTGAATGTAGATGAAATTATGGGTGGAAGATACCTTTATGGGATAAATTTGTTTCATTGCATGCTTAATAGCACTGCCCATTTCTGATGGTGTTGTTTTCCTCATACACGTATATTTGTGGAAGAAACTCTTATAAGAAGCTCAACTCCCATATCACCTAAATATTAAGAAGAGCGCGTTCACTGGAGCAAGCGTGAATTTTGCAAAACAAAGGATACAGTTTTGTTTAAGATAAAACAATTTGACAGCCACAAGAATAGATTTCGCACCCTCTGTACAGGCAACCATGATATTTTGCTTTCTCTGTTTATTTTGATTTGATTGAGTGCACTCAGAGGTATGAAATATAGTCTTCATTATGCGCATACTAACCGGTTTTGTGTTGTACAGGCAAATATAAAGCCCGAGGTCTTAAAAGTACAGACCGAGCTTGCGAGGTCTGTGCAATAAGATCGAGGGCTTTATATTTTCCTGTACAACTACAAAACCGGTTAGTATGAGTTTTATTACCTGATAGCTTCTAATTTTGACTTATACCATTTAGTCAAACTCATTTTGTTACTGTTATGTCGTTTGAGTTCATCGTAAATCTCACAGGCCTAAATTAGTTGCTGTGGTGACAAAAACGCGTCCTTGTATCGTATTATACAAGGCTACGGGAAAACCGCGGGAAATGTGCGATTAGCCAATGGGATTGGCGGGATTCTTGTATTGCCTCGTTTTTGAAACGTCAGTCAGGTAACAAAAAGCCAAATCGCTTCGTCTTTTCAGAAACATGAAGTTTTGTTGTGCAAAATTTGCCCCTGCTGTCTACTGGAAGAATTTTACTCTATAAACTTTACTATTTCGTATTAAGGTAACTCTGCTTTCCGCTCTAGTGCACAGCGAGAAGCCGTTTCGCAAAACCACTCTCCTCAGAAAACAGTTAATTTCTCCAATACTATTCGGCCTATCGAAAAGCGGTAAAAAGGATGTTGTTTTGTATAATCTGGGCAATCGAAAGATGTATAAATCGCAATGTTTCCGTCAACCCTGGTTTCGCAAATCCTAGCTCAAATCTTTTTGCTAATTTCAGAAAAGTGGATTTATCTCCAAAATTACTCGAAAAAGTTTCGATTTTTTTTCGTTCCATCTTTAGCTAGGCAGTTGATCTACAACTTTGCCAAGTCTGATTGAAAAAGCTAGGCTAGATTTCCTGCAATCGAATTTCATACTACTTTAATACTACTTTTTATGTGGGCTCCCTGTGCTTCAATCCGTCTTACCGTTCCCTTTTCGGTAATTCCTGGATCCGCCATGGTGGATCCAAGGGAACGGTAGGACGGACTGAAGCAGGCCCGATACCAGCCTTAATTCTTAGGGGGGCAAAGAACCAAAATTTTCCGACGCTCTAAAATCAACAATAACAACAGCAACAACCCCAATTTTAGGAACATACGTTAAAACATGCACCAAATGACTGATGTGCTCCTATAATTACTAGATTTTGGAATTATTTTGTAGTTTCAACGTTGCAGCCTTCAAAATTGGTCAATAAGAAGGAAAAAATGCTGTTGATTCAAAATCCATGTCAAATCTTATCCTCGAAAGACAATAAATTCATGTTCTATGCATCATTGTCCCAGTAAAATCTTCTAAATGTGGGCCTGTAACAACAACAAAAATCCGACAGGCGGAGTAAAATTTCCGACAAATGGCCTTCTGGGGGGCGTTCCGCCCCCCCAGCCCCCCACTGGCTTCGGCCCTGGACTGAAGAGATAGACTTGGGGCAATTAGTCCATTCTGGCGGCGTGTGCCACAAGAGCTTAATAACGTCATTACATACAGAGCTCTTGGCCTGCGCATAAAAATCCTTTCCATCAGGATAACTTAAAGCGATCGTTATGTATTTTTCTTTGAAGTTTCAATTAAAACAGTGGGAGTATCGGCTTCCTAAGGCACCTAGTATTTACTTACAGCGTACTAAAGTAGCTTAGTAAAGTTTGAATGAACGGCAACCGTGTCGTCATTAGGAAGCACTGCAAATGGGATGATGCTATTATAGTGCAACAGGGTCACAAAGGTGAACGCTACTCATTACACGACAGATAGTGATTATTGCTGTAAGAGCATTAGTGAAATTAATATGCAACGGTCATTCATTTCCGTATATTGTTGATACTTCCACCGCAAGAGTACAAGAATTAATTGTGATCAATGAGCGTGATTAGGCTCAACAGTGCTTTCTTGCGTCGGTTGTGCTTCAAAGAGGAGATCGCGAAGATGAGATCACAAGGGCGTTAAGAAATAGTTGTATTTATACAGTAGATTTGTTCCTCCTTGTTTCCTTGTGCTCACTTTTTGTTGTACGTATTCCAGTGTCCTGCTGGACTTGCCCAAGTTGTCTTGTAAAGAAGAGAGAGACTTTTGTAAGGAAGAAAGAGAAGAAAGAGAGAGAAAGAGAGACAGAGAGATTGTCTCTTTCTTCCTTACAAGACGACTTGGGCAAGTCCAGTGTCCTGCAACTTTGAGTGATAACAACAACAACCTTTATGGGCATGCTCCAATGCTCCAATGCTCCAATTCTTTGCAGCTTTATCCTTTCCTTCTGGCAAGGGCCTAAGGACGAGATTCTAGTCGTTCCCACTGCAGTTAATTTCTAACGTGTGTAAAACTTACCTTTCCATGTCCTTGGTTGTATTGTTCGTGAAGAATTTTCTTGGTTTTGCTTTTTAAACGACATATCATATCTCATCTTTTCTAAACCGCATGCTCCATCATCTTCCATGTTGAATTTGGAGAGCTGAACTGAACGAAAGCATGAAAGTGAGGTTAATCTCACGCCAGCGTTTTCGTTTTACACACGTTAGAAATTAACTGCAGTGGGAACGACTAGAATCTCGTCCTTAGGCCTAGACTTATGACGATGAGTCCCTTGTATCCCTGCGGTACCTTGCTCACAGGGACTCATAATGAAACAGTTAAAAACCTGACCCTATCTTCTGCATTCGATTGATCGAATCTGGATCGAACGACTGCTTCGGCTCTGTTCAACGGTCACTCCTCAGAAAGGAAATGCGACTGAAACCACGGTAAGCAGACACTTAATCAACAAAACTTGGTATTCATCTGAAGAAGAAAGTTCACTTTACCTGGTGAGTGCAAAATAAGTCTTTTAATGCTGCAATTTCCATGTTTTTAAGACCGAGAAAAACCAGAGAAATCTTCAAGTAACTGCTGCAGCAACTTCCTTCAAATTTAGTCAACTGCGTCAATCGAATTGAAGGCTCGAAACTGATTGTTCTTCGCCAAATCTCGCAATCTGATTGGTATGCTAGGAATCCCAGCATATTAGGCCTAAATAGGGTCAACTTTTTCAGAGTAATATTATGAGTCTCTGTTGACTGATGCGCCATCAAGAAGTCAAAGAGCACAGGGAAACAAGAGACTCATCGTCATAAGTCTACCTTAGGCCCTTGCTTCTGGTAGGTATGATGTCAAATGCTTCTGATTGTGCTGCTGCAAGCTATGCAAGTGTTTTATTTCGAGGCCTTTATGACAGTAGGTAAAAAATGGTCAAAATCTCTTCGCTGTTATTCCATTTATTCTATTTCTAGGCTGTTAAAATCAAAATTGTCATCACCAACAATAACAGACAAGACCTGCTAACGACAAGGTTACTCCAAATCGATGACATTGGTAGAGCTGCTTCATTTAGCAAAGAAGTCTTGTCTCCAGTTGCAAAGAAACATTCGAATTCATGCATTATTACATTTCCTGAAAATAAACAGGGCTGGCCTGCGAATGGAAAATTGCTTTTGAACGGAAACCCAAGTTATCAGCGCTCACTTCCATGCTCAACATTCAAGGCAACTTATGTGCACGATTCGTCATACATTCCAAATACAGACTTTATTCCATTTGTTGTCACATGGAGTGATGACACAGGAAAGAATCAGGTAAACTTTTAACTGTAGACCCCTTGACACTGTACCAGTACAACTTTGGATCCGTAACAAAAGTGTAACGGAAAAGCGTCCCGTCAACAGATCACAAACTGCGCACGCATGCATGAACAATCATGTTAGAGAGCCTGGTACCCAGGGAAGAAAAACCATAACTTTGAGCCCCTCTAGCTCCCTGCAACAGATCCCGCAATTAGGCAACACTTGATATTTTCTTCCTTGGGCCTTAAACTCTTGATTCATTATTTCAAAAAGCTTATGTATCCAAACGCATCCTTATATCAGATTGCTCGATGACGTCATTTTACGCAGTTTCTGCTCTGTCCCTCCTAGGGAGCGCCGAAGTCCTTCGGCGCTCCCTGGTCCCTCCCATCTACACTGTTCCTGCAGATCTGCAGCACTTCGTTTATTCTGTCTTTTGAATAATTTTGTTATGGAGCAGTGTAATAACCCAAGGGTGGGCATGTACTGTAATTTTTATGGTCCTATGTATGTCCACGAGAAAAAATTAATCTACCCAGTTTCTGGAGAATAAATGTGATCTACTGTCCACCAAAGACTGGTTTTGGGGACAGACATTTGCAATGGAAACTTTTGTTAAATCTAAATGAGTTCATCTCATTTTAAGTCTAAGTTTGTATCAAACACCCATTTCTCCCACCATCTTGGTTCCACCTTTGTCTCTCTAGACGCCTTTGATTTACCCAGTCTTTGCAGAACTGTTTCCACCTGTGTCCAAACTATTCCGAAAATAAACCTGTTTTTAAACTATCTGCCTCAAATTGTCCTCAAAATACAAGAAATAATCTGGACAAATCGCAAAAGTAGTTCCACCTCTGTCCTCTTTCAGGCATAAAAAACCGTACATTCACACCATTTTCAAAATGTGACGTTTTCGTTCGGGATTTGTCCAGAATTACTTGAGAAATAAACCGTTATTTTCAATGAAATGGCAGAGGATTGTCGGACAAGCTTTGTCTACCAAGTTCATGAAAAAAGTCCGGATTCTGCAGACAGCAATTCCGATGACAGCATTGTCCAGGTTCAGGCATTGAAATAACCCACTTTTGGGGACAGATATTGCAAAATATAGATAATCCATACTTGTAGTGTAAAATAAACTACTTTTAAAGACCTATAAAGAACCTGGTTTTGAGGACAAACATTGTTGAATTAAGGACAAAATAAACCGATTTCTGGGACATAGATAGGACCACTGTCACCATACTTACATGCCCACCCTTGATAACCCTCTTGAACCGTAATAATTTTGCAGCGAATCTAAAATTGCACCGACTAAAGTTGTTATCTGCTTTCAGCTGCCCATTTCTGGCCTGCCTGAACAAATGAAAATGCATGTATATATGTCGGCCTATGTATGACACAATGCAAACTGGGTCATTTATGTCATGTGCCCAGGTAATTGTGTCAGAGTTGTGAAATCTATTCTTCAGAAAGCAATCTTTGTCTATTCAGAAAGCTGAATCATTTATTTTCCAAAGTTTATCCTTGCTTCCCTGGTGTTGCTTGGCTGACTGTTTTTGAGAAATTTTGAAGAAAGTGATTTTGACTATTAGTTATTAGTTGCTACATAACGACGTTTCAAAACTATGACAAAAATATATCAATTTTAAGTTAAAGCCCCACTGAGATTATGGGTGTGAAATTTACGAATTGTCTACTCAGTTGCTGCATGGATACACTCTTCTACTCGATAAGCTAAGTAAGACTCTCTACCATATAATAATCTGGATAATTCATCATCTGCCATCTCAGTCAGTATATTTCAATGCTGTTTCTCACAGGTAATGCGATACCATCTGAAAGTAAACATAAAAGGAGCACAGAAGAACGAACCACCTATCGCATACAGCAGACGACATCGTATAATCATCAAACAATACTCGGTAACACAAATCAAAACACCAGGCCTTCAAGCAATCGATTACAGAACAGATCCTTCAAAACTAATACTGAAAGTCACGATGTCATCTCGTTCAAACCTTGGTGGATATTTTGCAACAATCGAGGACCCAGGACAGCCCCTTGAGGGAGTCACACAAGATGCAATAGACAAAGGAAAGATAATTCTTGTTGCTCCTAGGGAGTTCACTTCAAGACGAAGGTTGGCAATTCAGCTTTGCTACGTACAAGCTATCGATCCTTATGGTGCAGTATCAAAGCGAAAGTTGCGTTTGATGTTTTTCGTTAGGACGTTCGTCGCTCATTACTTGTCTGTTGTTCGAAACAATCCAATGCATGTTCTGGAAGGCAAATCGTGTAAGCTAACTGAAAAGAATCTGCAGATCAAATGCCCTGGGTTTGATTGTAGTCGCGCGAAGTTCTCGGTGTTAGAAGACCCAAAACATGGTGTGCTCGTCAAGAATTCGGTGCAAGTCACTCAGTTTGCGAAGTATGATATGCAGCAAGGCACTATCGTGTATAAGAATGATGATAGTGAAAATAGGGTGGACAGCGTTGTCATAACAGTTTCAGACAGAAACAAAATGGCCTTTCTTACTCTGAATATCATTATAGAACCTTTGGACGACTCGCCTCCATTCCTTAGTGTTCACAAAGATATAATTGCAAGAACTGGTAAACGTACCGTGATAAAAACTGATGTTTTAGAAGCGTCGGATCACGATACTGTCAAGACAAGAATTGTTTTTAAAATTGCGAAGAAAGCAAGTAAAGGGAAGGTTGTTAAGAAAATCCAAGATGGCACCTTTGTTGCAGTTGCTATGTTCAGTGAAATCGACCTTGAAAATGGTTTGATACATTACGAATCAAATTTCAAGGACCCAACCGACGATGTGTTCGGTTTTATCCTATCTGATGGAGGGGATACGCCTAATCTTTCTAAGGAATATGTCTCACGCATTACAATATTAGCTTCGGATACAGCCCCACCTTATAGACGACACGGAGGAGAATGCCTCGTTCGATTAAACGAAACAGAGGCTTCACTGTCACTGAATTTTATCGATTATGTAGATAATTATTCGCCGTCTTCGGAAATTGTCGTTCAAGTCCAGCCTCCAAGTGGTAAAGATACTTATTACATTAGCAAAAAGGATCTTGTTGGTTACGTTGGACATAACAAAATGTCTGTTGATAAGTTCACCCAGCAACAGTTATTTCATAATAAGGTCTTCTTCGAGAACAAATTCAACGAAGTTGGAATCCATACTAAAAGTCTGCGACTGAATTTTATAGTGTCTGATAAAGATGGTAATACCACTCCTCTACAAACGTGTACTGTTGTTGTTCAGCCTGTGGACAATAAAGCTCCTGTTATTGCTGTAATCGAGAGAATCAGGGTTCTTGAAGGCGGTAAAGCATGCATAAATACAACTAGCTTTGTGATCACAGATCAGGATACTGAAACGAGAAATATAAAGCTAGCATTGAAAACACAGCCAAAAGAAGGGGGTATTGCCTTTAAGAGCCGGTACTTGCAGATCAATGAATTTGTTCCTTTTGTAAAGTTGCGAAAGCACTGCCTATGGTACAATCATAGTGATAGCGAAACGACGAAAGATGTCTTCGTACTGGTAGCAACTGACGGAACAAACAAAGATGAAAATGAAGTCCCTATTGAAATAGTCCCTGTGAATGACCAACGACCAGTGTTCGTGAATACGCATGCTGAAATCAAGGTGATGGAGAACTCTTCAGTCGTTGTTGGGTCTCAAATATTGAAAGCCATCGACAAAGATTCCAGCAATGCAAACCTAACGTTTTATGTCATTTACAAGCCAATATTAGGCTTTCTGGATACATTCAAATCAGATATTGTGAATTTTACCCAAAATGATTTGGACAATGATTTGCTTGTGTACACTCACACAGAGAAAGAAATAGGCCCATTTTCAGTCCGCGATAATTTCACTGTTATCGTCTGCGACACGATGCCGTTCGTCAAAGATTGTACCTCTGTGATGAAAATCAACGTTGAGGTGGTCCCTATCAATTCAAATCCGCCATCTTTGGGCCTAGGCACTGTTTTAGTTGTGCAAGAAGGAAGATACATGGCAATAACTATGGAAAACCTAAAGTGCTCTGACACTGATACCCTTATGAATGAAATCGAAGTTAGTGTTATGCAATTTTCGAGGCTGGGATACCTAGAGAATACTGCTCCTTCAGAGGGGTCGGAACTGAGTAATGCAGGAGTACGAATTACCAAATTCAAGTGTTCGGAAATCGAAGGAGGTAAATTACGTTATATCCAGCTAAATCATTCTGGATTCGAGCCGGTAAAGGATAAACTATCAGTTGTAGCATTTGATGGAAAATTCAATTCAAGTGTCGTTGATATTGAAATCAAAATTACTCCAGCCAGTGATGAAAGACCAACAGTAACGCAAAGTGACGTCATCACAGTTCAAGAAGGAGGCTGGAAACTGATAGATCAATGGCATATCAAAATTACGGACAAAGATATTCCTCAGGAGACCTTGATGTTCCATTTGACTGATCAGCCAAAGCATGGACAAATGTTTTATAAGTGCAATGGCGGTGGCTCTCCTGATCTGAAAAAGTTGGCAAATAAACTAAGTCTCGATTACGTTAAATGTGCATTGATATACGTACATGATGATTCAGAGACTCGATCTGATGAGTTTAAAGTCGAGGCTACAGATGGGAGATTGGCATCAGGAGCTAAGATTAAGATTAAGGTACTGCCAGTTAACGACATGAAGCCTAAAATTGTGAATAATATTACGATGACTGTCAAATTTGGAGGTTTTAAAAATATCACGAAAAGTTATTTAGCCGCACAAGACATTGACACTGAGGACAAATCATTGGAGTTCAAAATCACAGAGCTTCCTAAATATGGCAGCTTGAAACTCCATAAGAAAAGAGGTCCTGTTAGGCTTGTTGAGAACTCAATTTTCACTCAAGGAGATATCAACAAGAAACGACTGAGCTATGTAAATCATATCATGCCTGTGCAAGGGTTGCTGGACAACTTCAAGTTCTCATTAAGCGATGGAGTACAAGTTCTAGCGAATCAGACTTTTAATATCAGGATTCGACTGAGCTGTCGTAAATATTTGAAAGTCGTAACTAAAGACGTCGAAGCAAACAGTCCCAAGATTTTCGTCACGTCTTCAAATTTGAAAGTTGTTCAGCGTAAAGCTAAAGCTGGCAAGACAAAGAAACGTAACAGCGTAATATTTCATGTGATCAAGCAGCCCTTACATGGAGTACTTAAGTTGGTGGAGGCCTCCGAAGAGGATAAGGTATCTTCGGTGACTGAGAGGGATCTGAAAGAGAGACGACTGATGTACAAACCTTATGAGTACCCATTGAGAAAGAATGATACATTTAGATTCTTTGTTACCGACGGGAAGTGTATGCAACGGGGGAGAATCAACATACGCACAAGGGACGTAAATGCAACTGTTAAACACATGAAAAGAATCTCTGCGCTGAAAGTCACAAAAAGAGGCATAACTGCTGTGACACCTCTTGAGTTGAGAGCTTTGGAGAAATACAGCCCCAAGAAAGTTGTTTACAGATTGATTTCATTGCCTATGAATGGGATTCTTCTTAAAGATGGAGAAGCGGCGAATAACTTCACTCAAGAAGAAGTGAATGAATTGAGAATAACATACAGACTTTTAAATCACAGAGCTGTGCACGATCAAGCCAAGATTGAAGTTTTCGTCAAAGATTTTTATGGATTAATGCAAAATACAAAACCTGAGAAATTTCCTTTTCATATTGTCATCAAAATTCCCAATGCTTCATTTGTTCGCGTCATAACGAATGAGCCGATAACAGCTCTAGAAAATCTAGGCCAAAGATACGTTGGAAGCGTCATTTCCAACCGGAATCTCTTGTCATATAACTGCTCTTCAAAGATCGATCCCTACCTCGAATACATGGTCATCGAGCCTCCAGTCCACGGTGAACTTGTTTATAAAGATACAGGACTCCAAGTTTCACGATTCAAACAAGGTGATATAGACAAAGGCAAAGTTATATACAAGCTGACCGATTTTACGCATACGGACTTTGTCGACAATTTGATTTTGGATGTGAAATCTAAAGGCTGCAAGAAAGTTACGGGGATTGAATTTGGCATAAAATGGTCTGTTATTGGTTTATCTAACAATGTTTCCATCGATTGCACGGGCGGGAGAACGAGTGTTAAAGTCAACTTGCTTCGATCAGGGTATACTAACCAAGGTTCTGTTGTCGAACTGCATATTAAGTCGCTTACAGATGGCGTAGAGACTATAGCTCCCTCAAGAATTTGGTTCTACCCCGGAGATAAATTGAAGAGTTGGAAAATGCCGGAAGAAGCACTGGAGTACGAGAAAGTTCAAATTTTCATCAACAAGGAGTTCAACACATTGCTTGGAAAGAAGAGCATCAACTTTGATATTTCAACAGCTCAAGGTTAGTTGTCGCTAAATACTAAACAATTTGCCAACTCGTTGAGTCAAAAATGTATACAAACAAAGGAAATATTCATAAAACGTTACAGTGGAAAGTCGTCATTAGATTTACAACTTTGTTTCGCTAGTGGCAACAATTCCGTGTACTTTCCTCCACAGAGGCTTGGGGAGAGAGGTTTTTCGGAGGGGAGGAGGAATTGCCGCGCCAAAGGCGCAACGAAAAGTCTAAGTCTCATTCATCATTTTCAAGCCTCTGCGGAGGAGAATGCATTCCTTGTAAGATTTCTGGGCATTTTGCTTCAAAACTATTTGTGGCACTTCTCAGATCAAAGTAAAAAATGTGATTGCTTCAAAATACAGCACTTTTTTCCTTCATTTCCAAAGATGCCTTGCGATATTTGCTTGATTTTGGCATTTTTTCGAGAACAAAGAAATTGCTGTTTTTGCAGCAATCAGTTTTTATTTCCGTGTGCCACAAATCAGCAACCATATGTTCTCCTGGCTGAAAACTCAAAGTTTGATTCCTATTCCATGCAACTGTAACAAGAACAGAACACTAGACCATACTGCTCCTCAATAGCGGCCACATAAATTGGCACAGTTTTTCGGGACACCCTGTATCACTGTATCAATGTATAGAATTGATCAAATTTCCTAGGGCTGTTGGCTGTTGGCAAACTTTTTAAGGCCAAATAGTCCATAACTTCAAAACTGTATCATCCAATTTTTGTAAAGTTGATTTTCACGTCAAAGTCAGCCTAAGACAAAATGATCTGGTCTACGCTTTATCAAAATTGGTTCATAACCAATGATGATGCATTTCCAGACATAACGAAACTTAGCGTTGTATACCATCTTTATCTTCCTTATAATCATTGTCTTCATTGGGTTACTTGTGCTCTCTAGTGAATGCTGTGCTCTCTGTTATACCTGATTATTTGATCTATTTTGAATCTATAGATGCTTGTTCCAAGCAGCAAAAGAAATTTAGTAAAAATTCTGCAACTATAAAAGCTGACACTCGTATAACATCAGATAAAGAAAAGATTAATCAGGTAAGCTATGACAAATTCATTTGCTTTGCTCCAAAAGTTTGGAAGATTAGCTATCGTGCTATTATAGAATATCTCATTTCTTTTAAGACTTCATATTATCTTTAATTATTTTCAGCACCATGCAATAAGCCTCGTTGACACTTCTACCTCAAAACAGAGAATGAAATTCAAAGAACAGGACTCAACAAATGTGGTAACTACTAATCATACCTATCTACTTACCTACTTACCTACTTACTTACTTATATACTAACTACCTACCTACCAACCTACCTACCTACTTACCCACTTATCTATCTGCTTTCCTTCTTACCTACCTACCTACCCACTTACCTACTTACCTATTTACCTATTTACATACTCACTTACGCACCTGCTTACCTACTTACCAATTGATCCAAGTTACTTATGCCATTTCGTATTTCAGAACCTACTTTGATTTTTACTTACCTAACTACCATGTTACCAAACTACTTACCTACTTACTTACTTACCTACCTTTCTACTTACGTACTTACGTACTTATCTAATCTGCTTACCTACTTACCAATTGATCCAAGTTACTTATGCAATCTCGTATTTCAAAACCTAATTTGATTTTTACTTACCTAACTACCACGTTACCAACACAGTTTCCTGTTACTTAAGTAATTTATAATGCGCTTCACTGGCTACCAGAATACCTGAAACGTAATTACCAAGCATAACAAGGATAGATTTTGTCACACAATAGCATCAGTTGCTTTTGATTGACACCTCAACTCAAAGCGATTAGCGACTGCAGGCAAATGATATTCTCGCAACCAGTATTTCAAATGAAACAAGGCCGCAAAAATTGCTCTGAAACCAGCAGGGCAAACTGTCAGTCATGAGTTTATAATGAAAGCATAAAGGTACTATAGTATAATATTCAATAGGGAACACTTACCTACTGAGCAATTCTCTTACTTACCGTGCACCCAGTTGAATATTTACTTGCTTTACTGATTGATTGATTGATTGATTGATTGATTGATGGATTGATTAATTCACTGATCAAATAACATACTAATACACTAATGTGTGAAGCTGCCAAATAAGTGCTGCCGTATAAACAATCACATTTTGAAACTGAAGCCTTACTGTCTGTTTCATTCCATTTCCTAACAGGGATTAATCAAGAGACCACAAAGAATTGATTTGAAAAACTGTAGAAAAGGTGAGACTGTAATTTAAAACTGCAAGCTAAAACGATCCGACCATCTTGCAATATGGCACTGTTTGCATTCAAAGTCTTGTTTCTGGTTCTATCTTTCTTCCTTAGAATATGTCGAGTAAACCGACTTTGCTTGATGCAAAGTAACATATGTTCTACCCAGGCTTAGACTCCTTTCCATTTGTTATGAATGCTTTATATAGCTATTTTGGTGAAAAGTGTCATTTTTCAAGCAAATTCTGCTTCTCAACAATGACAATTAGATGAATGGGCCCTTTGGGATACAAACTGGATCACAATAATTATTTTTGTGTGCCCTAACACAATACATGCCTTGTTTCAATTGTTACTAAAGAAACAGTTTGATTGTCATGGTTTAGAAGTTCACATGTGCTTGGACGGCCGATTTCAACCAAATGAATTTTCAAATCTAAGTTAACCTGTTCCCTACGAAATGAATCGTGATAGAAATGAATTTGCAATCAAATTGCATCAATAACGATTGGCAAACACCCCACTTTTTCTCTGTCTCATCCGGCATGCCACTCAATAAGACCTTTACAAATAGGTCTTAAAATTTACCTGACTGAGATCGGTTTCTCCGACCTGAAATTATCAGGAATCGTCTGAAGAAAGCCTCTCCGAGAAACCCTCAAAACAGGCCTAAATTCAGGATCAAATGTTTCTGCCTTGCAGTAATGGCTCTTGCATACTTTAGCACCTGTTATCTCTGTGGGAGGATGATGAAAGGGGGATAAAAATGGCATCTCTGGGAATATGACAACATTATTCCAGGTGGTTTTATCCTCTCCCAAGAAGAATACGTACTAAAACGCGTTGGATTGAAGTCATGGCTGTAAAGGTGGAAAATTTGGTCGTGATTCAAGGTCTGTTTTGAAGGTTTCTTGAAAGAGTTTTCTGGAGAAAATCCCTCATATCATAGTTTCAGAACTGAGTGGCCGACTTCAGTCAGGTAATATTTAAAATAGATTTGATTTTGAACATGTCCAGCATTAAACAATATATTTGCTAAATTCATCATCTTGTTATCCAGGGAGCAGTCGTCTTCCAAACGGGGGATGTGTTTTCTTACTCACCCGGCAGAAATTTTCAAACCATTTTGCTTCATTCTTAGGATGGGTAGAATTCACAAATCATTGCTATTTGCTGTTAAAGAAGTTAAGCTCTTGGAAAAAAGCAATAAAATCATGCCTGAGAAGGTAAGGCATAAAACTAACTTGATCTAAGAAAGAATTGATAGGTGTTGTGGCGCAGTGGTGTAATCCACTGACTTTGCAGCCACAACAGTCAGGCGGACAGGGTTCGATACCCGGTAGAGCCCCACCACTTGTGGGTCGCGGACTCGATTAGGCCTATTCTACTTCTGCGATCCCAGCGCTTGGCGCTAAAAACAGCAACTTCACCTTCACTTCACCAACTTCATTGATAGTCTGATTTGACAATTTCAGCCTGATGGTTCTTAATCCATTAGGTATTTATATGCAAGTATGTACCGTATTTTATATGTCTGAAAAGTAGCTTATTGTGATATCCAAACTTGGTCGAAGTTTTGGATAAGCAAGGTCCTCCTGTCGAGGGGCACGATTTTCGTCAGTACGCTTCAGCTTCATTTTATCATATATGTAGTGGTATAGGTACTTCACTATGATTTAGTTTTCATATATAAGTTGCTTTTTGTACGTGCGCCTGCGCGATGGATGCATTAAAAGAACTTAAAAACAGTATGCAACCAACAAGAGCAAATTTTGTAAACAAAGCACGGGTAGTTAGACACTGCTGGTGTGCTTCTATGGAGAAGAGCTGGATAATATGTATCTGCGGGGGACATTTTTTATAGTACTGCGGAGGAGATATCTGCGGGGGAATTTTTTTATAGTACTGCGGAGGAGATATCTGCGGGGGAAATTTTTATAGTACTGCGGAGGAGATATCTGCGGGGGAAATTTTTATAGTACTGCGGAGGAGATATCGGAAGCGAATTAATATTTTCGTCCTTTCGATATCTCCTCCGCAGTACTACAAAAAATTTCCCCCGCAGATACATATCATCCAGCGCTCCTCCATAGAAGCACACCAGCAGTGTCTAACTACCCATGAACAAAGGAATCAGGTCTCTACAAGACAAAGCGATTTCGAAGCCTATAGAATAGATTTCACACCTTGTGTGCAGCCAGCCATAATGCTTTGCACTCTCTGTTTATTTTGATTTGATTGAGTGCACTCAGAAGTGGGAAATCTATTCTTCAGAAGGGCAAATCGCTTTGTCTTTTCAGAAACCTGAATCTTTTTTTCCACAAATTTACCCTTGCTTATGCAACCTAGAGCTCTAAACAACTAAACGCAGGGGCGGATCCAGACTACTGCGACTACAGATTGTCAGATCCTTGTATCTAGTTATTTAGGTACACGCCTATTTTCAAAAAGGCCACACCCTAGTAGTTCGAATAACCTCATCTTAGTCACAATATTTCCTGGATCCGCCCCTGATAAGAAATCAATTAATGATTCTCTATAAAAGCCTCAGCCTTAATGGAATAGTCCAGATGTTTTTCTGTAGTAGTGATTCTCTGCCAAATTCTCGCATCTATTGAAACCTGTTAGATTAAAGCTGAATATCTCTACTCCTGTAGGGAACCCTTGCCAACACCCGTCTGTTAGTAGTCATGTGACTCAGTAGTAGTATCTATGTTTTGTTTAGGCCTATCCTTTTCATTCAGCCACAGTCTTTCGCAGTAAACTAAAGTTCAACCGAATATAGTAACTAACACTCCTGCAACAGTTACAGCCTTCTAAGTGACATTTTTCAACTCAGCATTTCATTTTGCATCGAAGCATTGCTACAAGAGATCAATTAATGATTCTCTATAAATTTCTCAGCTCATTGGAATAGATGTTTTTCTGTAGTAGTGATTCTCTGCCAAATTATCACATCTATTGCAATCTGTTGTATTAAAGCTGAATTTCTCTTTTCTCGCAATATTTACAGCAGTCTAAATGCGCAATATTTACAGCAGTCTAAAAGATCAGACAGCGCCAAAAATCGTTGATGCCTTACTGAGAAATTGGATTTATATTCATGGCAGTCCTTTTTATCTTTTGTCTGATCAAGGCTCAAATGTCGACGGAGAAGTTATGGCAGAGATATGTAATGAACTCGGAATCGAAAAGCGTAGATCTTCGGCATATCATAGCCAAGGTAATGGGTTCGCCGAGAGAAATATTCGTACGGTCAAAGATTTACTGCGTGCTGTTTTGTTACATCGTCGTCTTCAACAAAGTAAATGGCGTTCCATATTGCCTGGATTAGTTTTTGCTTTAAACGCTAGCGAGAGCAAGGCAACTCGTTGTGTTCCGTACAATGTGGTCTTCGGAAGATCTGCCATCCTACCTCAAGACATTGTCTTTGATAATTCAGTTCCAGACCAACATGATGAGATACTACCGGCAGAATTCGAATACGCGACAAGCTCATCAATGAAAGATATCTTTTCTCGTGTAGTCGAAACTTTAGAGATTAGTAAGCGGAAAATGCAGCAGCAGTATAATAGAAATCTTCGTTTTATCGATTACTCTGAGGGTCAGCAAGTTTGGTTGAAGGTAAAACATTACAAGACAGGCGAAAACCGAAAATTGGCCACCCGTAGAGATGGCCCGTGGAAGATCATCTCAAAGTTACCTAACGGTGTAAACTTCCAGATCGAGAATTCTCGCAAAGAACGAAAGATAGTTCATCACGACCACCTTTTACCTGTTATAGACAATGGATTCCGAAACGATCGTATCCCAAATGCAACATCAAGTGAAAGTGAGCTTTCAGAAGATAGCGCTGATTATTCAGACTCGGATTCCGGTGCAGATGGAGAAGTCGATAATGATGATTTAAACAGAGAGCGACCTAGAAGACAGAGACAACAAAGATTCTTACCTGACACCATTCCTTGGGGTGCATTACGTATTTAGTTATCGTTTATGATTTGACTTCGTTTATTTAGGAAGGGGGAAATGTAGGGAACCCTTGCCAACACCCGTCTGTTAGTAGTCATGTGACTCAGTAGTAGTATTTATGTTTTGTTTAGGCCTATCCTTTTCATTCAGCCACAGTCTTTCGCAGTAAACTAAAGTTCAACCGAATATAGTAACTAACACTCCTGCAACAGTTACAGCCTTCTAAGTGACATTTTTCAACTCAGCATTTCATTTTGCATCGAAGCATTGCTACAAGAGATCAATTAATGATTCTCTATAAATTTCTCAGCTCATTGGAATAGATGTTTTTCTGTAGTAGTGATTCTCTGCCAAATTATCACATCTATTGCAATCTGTTGTATTAAAGCTGAATTTCTCTTTTCTCGCAATATTTACAGCAGTCTAAATGACGTTTGTGAACTCAGCATTAAATTGTGCATCGAAACATTGCTATAGCAAAACGTTTTGGGCTTAACCCTTCATAAGTAGTGCTACCCAACA
Source organism: Aurelia coerulea (assembly GCA_039566865.1). Lineage (NCBI taxonomy): Eukaryota > Metazoa > Cnidaria > Scyphozoa > Semaeostomeae > Ulmaridae > Aurelia > Aurelia coerulea. The sequence continues at coordinate 24,277,024 of CM076948.1, read as the reverse complement.
CGTTTAGTCTTCTAACTTCTGGGCTAGGCTAGGATATACTGTTTTTAAGTTTTCATGTTGATAAATTTTCAGGAATTCTTCTCTGTTTACACCTACATCATCGAGTGAAGAAACAGTGATTGATAAGATTCGAAGAAACTACCCTATATGGATTGGTAAGTTATTTTGTCAATACTTTAATTTCTTCTCAGTAGGTGTAGGTTTATTCAACCGGGTGATGGTGAGTCAATAAAAAGGCCTGGCATTAGACAAATACTGCTCCCTGAATATCAAAGCAATGTTATTGAAAACTGTCTTGTTTTATTCCAGATATGTCCAATTATGTTCAGTAATTTACTCGGCCATTCCTTCCCGTCGATACAGGAGATTTTCAGCAGAAAGCCACTTTCAAAAAACCTTCAAAAACGAATGAGAACGACAAGCAAAATTTCCTTTGTTTTCCCTCCTGGCAATTATGACACTTAAATCCATTTGTGTATTTTGTCCTCTTGGGAGAATGGAATCTCCCTGAATAAGTTATTCGTAAGAGGGGGAAGACTTTTCATTCTCCCAAGAGGATACGACGTACTATTGCTAAAGCGTGCTAAAGGCATTGCCATGCCATAAGGTAAACATATTTAGGGAAACTTGCGCACGATTTTAGCAAGTTTTTCAAGGTTTCTCAAAGGGGCTTTTTTTGAAAATCCCTTCTAAAATCTGAACGGAGTGATCGATGTCAACCAGGAAAAACTCTAAAAATAATTGAACATGTTAGCAATTCAATCAGATATTGCAAAACATCATTGCTTCTATATTCAGGGAAGCAGTAGCCTTTCACACGCCGGGCCTATTTTTTAATCACCCGGTATAAACATTTTTTCCTATCATATAAAAAATAACAACATTTGAATCCTTTAAATAAAGTTAATCTTTTTAAATGAGCTGGAAGTTTATAACTTATTTTACAGGCATAAAACTGAACAAGCACAAACGCTGGAAATGGAATACCAAGAAATTGGAGCGAAAATTCGTAAACAGGCTACAGCAAATGCAGTTACCAGCCTCAAAGAAAAATGTTTGTGTTGTAATGCAAGCAAATGGAAGATGGAGTGTGAAGAACTGTAAACAGAAAGTCGTTGCTTTTGTTTGTAAGAGAAGGAAATCAACACAATGAAACATTATCGATAACAACGACAGATTTTGCAAGACAATAGCATGAGTTGCTTTTGTTGACACCTGAATTCAAAGCGATTTGCGATCGCAGACAAAGGACATTCCCTCAACCAGTAATTCACAATAAACAAAGCCGCAAAAGTTGCTCTGAAACTCAGGTAACTAGCTCGCTTGTATTGGCATTCCTGAAGTTGTTTTTACGAGCAAATATGAGCATAGATCGAAAGAAGAAGGATATATCTACACATTTACCTCGGGCATGTTATTTATCTGGTTCAAAGGCCGATTGGAAGGCGATTGAATTCTCTTATGTTTTTGGGTGTTATCAAAATACTTACTGCTCAGCTTCTGAACCAAAGAAATAAAACGCCCGAGGTAGATGTGTAGATATATTCCTCTTCTATCGATATATGCTCATGTCTGCTCTTAAAAAAAATTTCTGGAATGCACAACAAGCACGCTAGCTACCTGGGTTTCAGAGAAACTTTTGCGGCTTCGTTTGTTTTGAATTGCTGGTTGAGGGGATTTCCTTTGTCTGCGATCGCAAATCGCTTTGAATTCAGGTGTCAACAAAAAGCAACTCATGCTATTGTCTTACAAAATCTGTCCTTGTTATTTTGATGCAATCTGAATAGACGATTACGCTGAAGATTGCAGCGAGGAACCTTTACCAAGATGCATTGCATTCTAATGATGAATTGTTAACCATTCAATTAGACTGATTGCAAGGTCGTAGTTATTGCTATTGATAGGAACAAGATCAGATTTTGTAATACAATAGCAACAGTTGCGTTTGATTGACACCTCAATTCAAAGTGATTTGCGGCTGCAGACAAAGGAAATTCTCTCAACCAATAATTCAAAACAAACAAAGCCGCAAAAGTTTCCCCGAAACTAGTAGGGCAAACTCTCACCTTGTGCAAGCGAACGATGGTTTTTAAGGGAAGTTATGTGTATATAGCGAAAAAAGAAGGGTAAAGCTAAAGGTCTGTCGCTTAGATTATATTTATTTGATTGAGGAGCGGAGCAGAAGGCATTGTAATTCTCGCGTCTTTAGGGCTGAAAATGAAACGATTACAAAACAGCTCCTAAATCAAATAAACATAATCTAGGCGAGAGAACTTTAGATTTACCCTTCTTCTTTCGCTATAAGCACATAACTTCCTTTAAAAACCATCTTTCGCTTGCACAAGGCCAGAGTTTGCCATATCAGTTTTGGGGAAACTTTTGCGGCTTTGTTTGTTTTGAATTACTGGTTGAGAGAATTTCCTTTGTCTGCAGCCGCAAATCGCTTTGAATTGAGGTGTCAATCAAACGCAACTGTTGCTATTGTATCACAAAATCTCCTCTTGTTATTGATAGGCTGATGGACGCTATAACCCCATTGTTTATTTTCGTCCCACTTTTTGATGTGAAAGTCGATAAGTCCCAGTTTGAGAAAAAATATATTTGTTGCTGTTGTTGTCATTGCTGTTGTTGTTGCGATGATTGGGACTATTTCGTGAGTCTACGATTCAATAGGGATTCAATGAATGAACGCGATGCATCTTTTTGGAAAGTTCCTTGCTGCCATCTTTAGCGTAATCATCTATTTAGATACAGTGTATAAACCGATCTAAATAGTAAATATTAGTTGCCTCTATGTAGTGGAAAATGCATGAACAACGTACCCATGGAAGAATGTCTTACGAAAAGTTATCGACGATGAACTATTTTCAGATTCTTTAGCTAACTTTGAAGGAAAATCAACTTTTTGTGGAGAAATATTGACCTGGAACACAATATCATGGAGTAAGACTACAACGGAAGCGGATTCACACAACTGAAGTGACAACAATAAATTTAGTCCGATTTTGTAGGGTGCGTAGCCAACGAGCTTGGGAGAGAGGGCAATGGGGACGGTCGCTCCCTAGGGCCTAATTTCTGGCATTCCTGCAGAGATAATCTATGGTGTTGTTGTAGCTCGTTATTTTAAATGCATAATTTATATCGTTATGTTATTGAACATTCGTCAGACCAAGGGTGTTAGGACAAGGACACGGATATTTTAATTACGTATTTATTTACCTTCTTTTGATCTTCGTCTTGTTTTCTTGTCTTGTTTTCTTCTCTGTTCTGTTTCCTCTTGCTGATGTAAATGCCTCGTGTTATTTGAATATATCTTCATTGTATTTCTGTGTCTTAGCGCGCCTTCGTATAAGAAAGGTTTTTAAACCGCAATGCCATATTAAATACTTAATTAAATACTTAAGATATATTCAAATAACACGAGGCATTCACATCAGCAAGAGGAAACAGAACAGAGAAGAAAACAAGACAAGAAAAGAAGACGGAAGATCAAAAGGAGGTAAATAAATACGTAATTAAAATATCCGTGTCCTAACACCCTTGGTCAGACCAGATATTTTGATTTTATAACTTATATACTATTTGTTTGTTTAGTTAAACTTAAAATATAGACTGTTACAAAAGTATTTTGGTTAATTATCGTTATATTCAAGATCATCAGTGATTGAGATTGATATCTGAATAAAAAGTCAGAATATCTTCCCAGACTTGTGTGTGGCGGTTCCACAAATTTTGCCTTTGTAGACCATCGTAGTCGATTAATTTTTGTATATATTACTAATTACTGTATCAAACATAAACATATCGAGCCTACTAACTGTCACTTGCTGTCTTTTCTCTCTTTTGCGTCGTTTTTAACCAAGACCGAAAAAGCATCAGCATCAGTTAGCATAGCCTGCTTACAGACCCAATATTCCGAAAAAGCTTTCTTCTTGGGAATATTGGGTCGCTGCGCGCTAACCTCGTCCCCAGGGTCTTTTGTCATATCATATTGGGACCACTGATTGGGACGGAGACGAAAAGGCCCTGGGTTTGAGGTTGTCTGCGCGCAGGCTACAGTTAGCTACCTTGGGTACCAGAGCCTCAAAATTAAGGAAAGGAAGATTGGGAAAAGGAAAAGAGAGAAAGAAGAAAGGAGTGCCGACTTGCGCTCCTTTTTCATTTTTTCAGTATCTTTTATTTTTGTTGGCTTCTGGTACCCAGGGTAACAGTTAGCATAAAAAGAAGCAAACTGGGTGTGACACACCACCAGTGGCGGACTGGCCCCCCCAAAATCTTGCAAAAAGGGCCCCCTTTTTGCTGGAAAAGGGCCCTTTTGTGAAATTAGGATGTTCTTTAGTAGATCTGCATTCTTGAATAATGGACATCTCACTTCACATTCGAATCCTACCATGTCAGTGAACTTGTTCAAAGAAATGAATACAGTCGAGAGTGAAGATACGGTAAAGGCCCCATCCACTTCTGTCAAAAGATTATCTTTAAAAGAAAATAATTGAGTTTTGAGAGTGTAGGGTAAGACTCTCTGAAAAATGCTAGAATATGACTGGGAGAATCGTTCTAAGCCAAAATGAGGCTGTCAGTTTCAAAAATTTTCCGGGAAAAACGTTGTCAAGGCCTCCACTTTGGGGGCACGCAAAAATTGGATTGCTGCAGCAATGAAAAAGCTTTTCGCGAATATGTTTATAAGAGTGTTGATTGATAGAAAACTGCTATAATTTTGAAAATTTCAGCCAAAGAACAGATGTTTATTCACAAAATTTTCCTTTGGATTCATAAAACTACAGTTACACTTGCTAAAAATGTAATTTAAGCACCTCCAAACATGGGATTGGAAGAAGCGTTCTAAGCCAAAGTAGAGGGAATGTCCTCAGAGATTTTCTTGGAGACTTTGCCCCCAGACCCCTCATTTTCATATTCCATCACTCAGTGGCGTGGCCACGGGGGTATGGGAGGCAATTGCCCCCCTCCACTTTTGTCGAAAGATGGCCCTCGAGATTCCTCTAAAACCGAGGAGAGAATAACTGGGTAATGGTTGGGTAAGAATTTTCCGAGAAATGTCAAATCTTCCATTTTAGCACTGGCAAGCATGATATTGGAAGATGCATTCTAAGCCAAAGTAAAGGATCTTTCTTAACCCTATTCTACATGGGTAAATCAAGCACCACTTTCTCATGGGGGGGAGGGGGGCTAAAAAGGCCCCCCCAGATTTTCTAAGCAACCGTAGTGCCTATGGCAACGCAACTTGGTACACATGATTACCAAGCAATTACGATTCTAAAAATAGCATCATATGCTAATTGGTCACATGATCCGTTGCTAGGCAACGCAAATACAATGGAAATTTGCTGATTTTGGCTCTCCTTCTAAAAACTCAATATTTTCAACCAAATATAGTCAATAAATAACTTTAAAGTTATAGATATGATACATATTGAGTGTTCTTAATGAAAACTGTCAAAAATACTATTTTTAGAATTCTATTGTTATCACAGCTGTCAATCAAAGTCATTGTTAATACCTAAACAAATTAGTTGATGTTTCTTTTAGTAATAACAACCATATGAAATTGACCTTGAATTCTTAATTAGTCAATTTTGATCATAATACACTAATTGTTTCAAATGTTTATCATAAATATGACGTCATATATAAGTATGACGTCATATATCTTAAATTTTGCTGATGTCAGCAAAACACAAAAAGTTATATATCAAATGAAAGAAGACTTCAAGACAAACTGATTGGTACCAATTGCATTGAAATCAGATGTGTAAGAGAAAAGTTATGCATGTTTTACTGATTTTCTGAGAGACCTGTTGCCAAATATGGGCATGTCATAGTCACGTGACCAATTATAAAACAATGAATTATTGTTATTTTGATACGATATTAAATTTTATTAAAAGTCACTCAAGTTCCAGTGTTTTATCATGCTTAGTTTAACCCTATCTGACCTGGGGGGGGGGCGGATTCCGCCCCCCCTAGTACATTTTTGTTTACACCGTTTTCCACACATGCAGCAGGCCTCTGATACTTCGTAAGTTTAACTTTGTATCATAGAGCAATAAAATTGCAACAATTTGGACATTCTATTTTTAGCCTTGTTTCCATGGTTACCAATTTTTCATACTGCACTCTGTGAAAAACATACTTTGTATCTCTTTTAATCATGTTTAATTGGTCCAATTAAGTCTAAATTAAGAATTTATACATATTTTGATCTATATCTTTCGTTTCTTTATGAAAAATAAAGTTTCATGACCTTTTAGCAACCTGTCATTTATATGACGTCATATGACATCATAATGATCATCATGCTCTAGCAACAACAACAACATCGCTAATTGGATTATGACTTCAAATTTTCATTGTTTACATAATGAACTACCTTTGTGCCAAGTTTGGCTGCCATATCTCTTATGACAACAGAGATAAACAGGGGGGGGGCAGAATCCGCCCCCCCCCAGGCATTGAGTGTTTCAAATCACCCAGGTCAGATAGGGTTAAGAGTAATTACAGGAAGTATGGTTGGGGGGGCCTTTTTTGCCCCCCCCCATGTAGAATAGGGTTAAAAAAAATTTCCTCGTGCTATGATTCATAGGATAACTGTTACAAAACGATCAAGGTTTCCTTGTCCCTAATGGCAAGCATGATATTGGGAAATGCATTCTAAGCCAAAGTAAAGGGCGTGGCACCAAAAAATCCCCCCCCCCCTCATTTCAGTTTCCCCCACTTCATTTACCCTGGCCACGCCGCTGCCATCAGTAAATTTTCCCTGGCCACACTGCTGGGCGAGGTTCGAGAAAGGGTTGCTCAACAGTTTGTGAAACGAAAACATTACAGATCATCTGGCCATTGGCCCACAATACTCTCAAAAGGTCAGAGTTACTTTTATGAAGTAGCGACTACGTAAAGATTTTAATCATGCCATAATAAGGTATGAGCCTCATTTTAACAGAAAGTGAGTTTGGCTTTGCTATTGGTAAGAAATCGAGGAATTGTGACGAATTTTGTGCATGACCACACCCTCATGACGTAGGCCACACCCACTTAGGGCCCCATAACTCATCCATGGCCGGTGGAAAAATCAGAGCCAGTCCGCCACTGCACACCACACCCTTGCCACACCCGAATACAGCCGAAGGAAAACATCTCTTTCTTTCAGGATGGATCTGGCAGCCAAAGAGCAATAAAGGGGTCCTAAAGGGGCCCTCATTTTTGACAGTTTGTTTTTATAAACAAAATAGACCCTTGAAAATGTTTTGGACAACGAATGACCTTGTCGCTGAATACCTCTGCGAGGGTGATATTATTTTGCACCTTGTGCCCCTGTATCTATATGGTGTGAAACTGTTGTTGTGAAATGGCGGGTAAAAGTTTAGAAGATGATGAGTTCGAGGTAAGATTTCTTTTTATTATTTGCAACATATTAGGAAACATATTGATTTGTTGAAACAATGATAGATCAATGTGGATCATTGATTTGATGAGTATTTACTAGCAATACTCTTGAAGTAAGGTAGAGAAACTGAAGGAAAATTTAGGCCCAGAACCAAAAGTCACTTTATTAATATTGTACCCTCCCATCCCACCAGCCCACACCCACGCCACGGCAAGCAACGATTTACTCCTGATTATTTGATGCAACTTAATCTAAAGGAATGCACAGGACATGATGGCCCATCCTCACCTATTTTGTTGTGTGTGTTTCAAGTGTTTCAACAGCAGCTTTTTCAGTCTATTTATTTACACGTTTTTTTTATAAGAAACTGGTTTATAAGAAACTAGTACTACGATGACCAAAAATTTAAGAAACTCTAGTACTACGCTCAAGAACGGATAAGAAACTCTAAAACTTTATTTCTGTATGTCTCTCTTATTCTATATCTCTCTAACAAAGGTACCTTAGCCTAGTCTTTTCTTGACTTTTAACTGCAAAATTGGTAAATTTTTGCCTTGATGCGCATGGCTTCTTCTTGATAACAATGTGAATGCAAAATGGAAGCCCTTTGTCGAGAAGAAGGCTCAACTTCGAACAATGCCGCAATTTTAGGCCCAAAAATAAGAAACAAATTAAGAAACTTTTACTACTAAAACACCGAAAGTTTCATGCGAAATTAAGAAACTTTTAGTACTAAGTGCTGATCCAAGTTTCTTATAAAAAAAAAAAACGTGTATTATCATTGACATTGTTATGAAATTTCTTTTCAAGATTTTAAAAGACAAAGATGACGAAATTATACAGTGAAGCTGACGTAAAGTTGGATCTTGCATAAGTTTTGTTAGTTTTCTGGGTTTGAAGAAATCCAACTTTGACTGTATAAAAAGAGGAAAGATAAGAATTTCCAATCCCTATGCATACTTTGAATTATAAAGCTCTAGTCCTCTATCTTGTAGTCCTTGAAAGATTATATCCACATTAAAAGAGTTGAACCCAAAATCTTCAGGTCATGTTGTTATTAAAAGTTTAAAGCCAGGGTTTCCATGATTGAAAGCTGACCTTGGCCCAGTCTGCAGAGTGTGGCAGCTGCACGCACAAAATTTTTTTCAAAAATTGTGTGTTTACGCGCATTTTGTTCACTACTTTGAAAACAAAGGAATCAAAGACCTTGTACGTGAGCACGCCACTGCTTCCTTGGTCTGCACACGTGAGATCTCATTGAGAACTGCCATACTCTCCAGACAGGGCCTGGGCCAAGTTAAAAATATACACTATAGTGTACTGTATTTGAAAACTTTGGCATGGGCCGTTTCATTGTGTAGCTAAAGAAACGATGGGTGTGTAGGCATTTTCTTTAGCCCATCGTGTACAGGGGTGTACCCACAAAGAATTTTTCACCCGTCTCCAGAATTTTCCCCTTAAAATGGTAGCCCATGCTAGAAAAAATTGGTCAAAAAGTATACTGCAAAGCGCAAAAATTGGCCTAGATAACAACCTGATCTAACAAAATTTCCCCTTTTGACATGTTTTGAAAACAGGCTCCAGAAAAATTGCCTTCTTTTGACACCCCACTCAAGGAAAAATAGATGAAAATGATACCCTGACAAACAGCAGGAACCCCCATTGGACAAATATACTATTTCCCCCAGGCTTCAGCCTATTTATAACAACCACTTGATACAGCTATATCTACTCCCTTTGGCTGTCAAAAATGTTTTGGTTGAAAAAAGCGAGGGTTGGCAACATTTTGGCCGCAATTAAAAAAACCATGAAAGCCAGAACTTGAAGCAGTATAACAAGTGGTTAAAATATTCAAATGAAAAAATTATTTTGGCATTCAGCATAAAAAGCTGCTGTTAAGAACATCATTACCGCACAAAATTGGCTGAAGTCTGGCCCAGTGGTGGACACGGGGGATGAGGGGATGGGGTTGGTAAAACAAATGCCTTTTGTTTGAAAACAATGAAAATAAACAATACTTTTGAATTGAAACTATGGCTTTACCCCCAATAATTGGCAAAGTGTCCACCACTGATATGGCCACAAACCATAAAAAATTTGGCCATTGATAATTTTGGCTATGACAACCCTAGCATAGAGTTCTGGGTCATCATCTAACTGATATACTGTTTGGTATATTTTTCAGGTTGAAAAAATATTGTCATGTAGATTAGCATCAGATGGAAGTATTTCATATCTTGTGAGATGGAAAGGCTACACATCTGATGATGATACTTGGGAACCTGAAAGGAATTTACGTGGTTGCAAAGATGAAATTCTGAAGTTTTTCAAAGAAAGAGATGTACAAGTGACAAAGAAGGTAAGGTAGCAGAGCATAGGGCTCAAATCTTTCAAATCTTTAAAAAGGTCGGTGTAAAATTCTATTGCAGTTTTCTTTGAATAAAAGGAACTCACGGTACTTTGAAAGGAACTCATGGTACTTTGCTGTAAATCTGCCATGGAAATGTTTTGATATCTTTATTTTTTTCAAAATGGCAGCAATTTAATTATTTTTGAAAAATTCATGGACTATTTTGAAAAAAATTTAAATCATCGTAAATCCTAAACTAATAGAGGAAACATTATATAATTTTCAAGAAAACCATAGTTTATGAAGGTCTACAATATGATAGCAAACAGAAATTTGTAGCTTTTCTAGTTTAGGATTTAGAAATTTTATGACCTCGTAGCCTCAAATTTAATAAATGCCGCCATATCAAAATTGATCAAATATATTAATAAATTGCCACGGCAGATTTACAGCAAAAAGCCCAAAGTTCCTTCCAAGCCATTTACTTTAATGAAAACTGCAATAGAATTTTACACCGACCTTTTTAAAGATTTGAGCCCTATGTTAGGCAGCAGTTATTTTAAAGTACAAGCCTTGCACAGCATTAACAGGACAAGAATTCTTCAAGAATACCATAAATTATTTTAAGAATTTTCCAGTCATATGAAAGACTGTAAATCTTTCCAGACAAGAAGTCTTTAGAAGCTATATACTAGATATAACATTGGTCAGTGAGTGCTGCCGATTAGTATTTGTACCAAATGCGACTGTAGTGAGGTCAATTTTATAGAAATTAATTGAATGATTATCGCTAAGGAAACATGTATTATGTATGAATTTACAGTTGGGTAATGGTTCAAAAGGTAAATGATTTAGAATATTGAGTTACTCTCCTCCGCCGGTTTCTAGTTCCCGAGTCCAAGGCTCTTGGTTCCGTAGTTCTGTAGGCCTTGGTTCCGTGGTCCGTAATATTGAGTTCTGCATTGTCAGAAATAAACCTTTGTCGTCCATTGACGTAGTTAGGTAGTTAAGTAGGTAGGAAGAACTCATTATCTTTTGTTGGAGAACTTTTGTTGTTGTTTGTTGGATAAATGCTCACCAGCCGCGAGCCCACGAACCGCAGCCGTGAGCTGGCCCGTCTACATAGCCAAACGACAGACAGACAGCAGCAGGCAGGAATTCTTAGGCAGGGACACCATGTTGATGAGTGCAAATCCTGCACTGTACTTACAGTATGTTGTAAATGAAAATTGAATGCTACCAAGCTAAGGCCCCATCCACACGTATACGGTTAAAAATGAGGACTTTGTTATGTGTTTATGCCTTGCGTCCACACATAAACATTGTTTTAGGTTACCTTAAACGCATACATTCAAAAACGCTTTCCAAGGTGGATACTTTTGAAAACGCTGCTTTCGCGTTTTCATGTGGACGGTCGTAAACACATACTGTACTTTCGTAAATGGTGGCGTCATAGACGTTGTATTCATCGATTGCTTTCAGTTGTTTTTAAAACCTTGTTTTCGCGTTTTCATGTGGACGGTCGTAAACACATACTGTACTTTCGTAAATGGTGGCGTCATAGACGTTGTATTCATCGATTGCTTTCAGTTGTTTTTAAAACCTTGTTTTCGCGTTTTCATGTGAACAGTCGTAAACATAATTGCATACTTTTGCAAACAGTGACGTCATAGCCACCATGTTCATCAATCCTTTTTAACTCAACTGTTTTGGTGTTTACGTGTGGACAGGCTAAAATGCTCTATAGACGATTAATGGATCAGTGCAGATGGAAAACATTCTATGCGTTTTGTAAACGTAAACATATAGGTGTGGACAAGGCCTAAGTTAATGATAGTGGAATCACTTACAGAAGGAAAGATTAAAAATGTTAAAAAAGATACTGGGCGTCCAAAAAAGAGACCCCAACAGTTGCAAAACACAAATAATTGATCATTTATAATTGTAAGTTTAGTCATCAAACAGCTTTGGTTGGTAAGTAGATGAAAGAGCAAAAGTATTTTCCCAGGTATAATGTAGCTTAATCTTTCTGATCAGTTTAGAAATGAGCAAACTTCTGATGAGTAAATCAATCGCAAAGAGAAAGTTTATTTGCAACAACTCCTGCTTGCGTCTGAACTTTGTTCTGGAATAAGAATTGTTTGCTACCAGGAAGCTTGCTTTTTACATTCCCATCAGACAAGCAACATAAAAATATTACAAACAACACCCCAGGGAGCATGGAAATACACATAGCAGTTTGCTTTAAGATTGATCTTGTTGAGTACTCAAGGGTTATACCTAGCATTATGGGAACTGAGTTGAAGGAGTGGCACCTTATTTGTTTGGTAGCACCTTTATGGAAATTTGTTACATGTGAGAAAATTTCATGACAACAAACAGGCGTTCCAAAAGATCCCTGAGGTCCAAAGAGATTGCCAAAGAGATCCCAAAGCACTTTTTAAGGTGTACTGTAGTTTAGTTGGTGATATTTACAAAAAAAGCTGTGAATTGCAAGTGAATTCTAACAAGCAATCAATGCTTAATACATTAAGATTTTAAGACTGTAAACGGATCAAAGTTTAAAAAGATACGTTCCACAAGCCAAAGAATGGAGAGCAGGGAAGAGACGTGTTACTTGTTTTAATGAATGTGCTACTCTGAATAAATTATGAGTTTACAAGATTACTAATAGAGAAATTAATGTGTTAAAGATTAGCTATATAAGGAGCTACACATGATAATAAATGTGACACTAAGTGCACGTGATAGTAGGTGCACTTGATTCAAGGTGTGCACGTGATGTGTATGCAGATGAGCATTCCTACTACAAGACAGGGGGGGGGGCTCCCTTCTCATTAGTATACCTACTTACAGAGCTCCTCCTTTAAGTCATTCTTATACATACAATTCTTGTCTCTGTGTAGTTACTTTTTGTAAAATTTTTATAAAAGTATTTTCAGTTCTGTTTGGTGTAATTTTGTTTAGTTATTAATTTGTATGTATGAGAATGTAAAGAGTGAACAGAACTGAGCTGAGCTGTTTGGTATGTTCAGTCCTTCTTTGAATTTTTAACATGTACTATATATTTATACACATGAAACTGTTTCTTGCTGATTTTCAATCCTTCTTTGGTGATTCACACACTTCATCAAGAACCTCTTCTAAATATCTCATTAACTTTCCAGCAAGTTCTCTTGTCACCCATCTCTTATTGTAACATGAAACAATAAACATTTTCTCTTTGTGAGTTACAACAGTGTTAAAGAAAGGGGCAGGGTTATTGGGGGAACCTTGTCCAAGTTCCCCAAAATAGATCTCATCAGCATCTATCAACTTTGGCAATGTGGCGTCCAACTCTTGGCCTGGTGAACATTTCCCTAAATTGCTGATGTCAAAATGTGACAACAACCCAGCATCATGCGCTATTGTCCCAAAGTCTGCTACATTACTTTTATCGTAAAGGTATGACATCACGTCAAGGAATAGGCCTTCTTGCTGATTTTGCACACCTTTGCGCACTTGCTGGCCGATTTTTGCAGCTGCATGCCAAAATACTTCTCTGTTAAATTCATATGGCCTTGGGACTTTCATTGATGTCATTCCCATTGATGAAATGAACATCCCTAATGGCTGTGGACTTTTGAACTTTGCTAGCTTTTTCCTTGAATCTATGGGCCAGCTACTTTCAATCTTCTTGGGCAAAGGTTGCCCTGAATATTGCAATAATTTGATAACAGCGAATGATAGACCTGTAACCAGTATAGAATGTACACTGACATCATTATTCTTCCGTTCATGTAAAATCCGTGCCACAAGCTCCTGCTGGAGACAAAACTTGAATATACCCATTCCCTTTTCATCTAAAAATGGACTGCCTTCAGCTGTAACCTTAATTCTGCCATCATGACCCCCAAATGCTCTATACATTGCTTTACGCAGACTGAAAACAGCTTTTACATACCAGGCTGGCTTTTTATCAGCTGTGCTCGCCTGGCCCAGAATATCTTCCTCATAAGATGGTGTCACATCATGGGGTGTTAGGAAAATGTCATCTACTGGAAGCTTGTTAATTATTTTATTCAGGATGGGTAGAAATTGTTTGTAAATAAGGTCATGGCCGCTTATTCCATCAACAAACTGATGATTCATGATAAACAGAATTTCATATTTGTAAGATTTATCTCCAGGGTCATGGCTTTTAGGTTTGGTGCTAGGTTCTTCCTCTTTGCCAACCTCAGCAGGAGCATCACGCTTGCTAGCCTCAAAACTATCATCCTGCTTGTCTGTTTCAATATCCTCTTCTGGCATATTCAGCACCATTCTCCACCTAGTAAAATGAGACAAAATATTCAGACTATGTTTGGAAATTACTAGAACAGGCCACTGTTTCTTATAAAAAGAGTGTACAATGCACCCATGTATAATTGGTTATAATGTGCTTCAAGCAACTTGCTGATATTCTGAATTTGGTAACAGAAGTGTGGTTGGCCCTTTGAAAAACTGTCAGGAGATTTTTAATACTCAGTACAATAAGAGATTAATGTGAAATTGAGTTGTAGAAATCAGCCTACTGAGAATTTGGCAAAGATGAAACTTCAATCAATGGGCCGATAGAGGGGGGGGGGGGCTCTCAGGGGCGTCACCAGCCCAAAAAATCTGGGGTGGACAAAGATGATGGGGGTCTGGGGCATCAAAAAAATTTTCCTGACCACGCCCTTCAGACTCTCCGAAAACGTGGGAGACGCCCTTTTTCTTATTATGATCTATTTTGATATTTTTGGAAAAGCAATCATCGCAAGCAGCACTTTTCGTAACAGAGGGCATTTTTGCACAACGAAAACAGCAAAGTACATGATATATCAATTTACGAGGAAGGAAAAGATATGATTTGAAATTGAAATTTAAGACTTTTCTTGAAACTTTCAATAACGAAACTTCAAGAGGAAAACCAGTTATCATAAAAGTTCCATGTCAATATAAATCTACCGCTCCCCCCCCCCTCCCAAAGTTTTTTTTAACGGATTTTGAGAAATTAGAAAATCAAGTTCTGGGAAAACTGGGGTGGACATGTCCATCCCGTGGCGACGCCACTGGGGGCTCTCTCTTAATTAGTTTACGAACTTAGATCGCTTCTCCTTAATCAACCAATCTTAGATATAATCATGTAAGGTAATTTCTTAATTTATTTTCAGTATAGTTATTTTTAGTTCTTGTTTATTGTTGTAATTCATTTAGTTAGAGATTATTTTTGTTGAACTGTATTTAGGATTAACTGATAGTGAATGAAACTGAAAACTGAGACTGAAACAATCAATACAGTCCATTGCAGTGCAAATAAATATAACAATGTTTGTATTTATGTACAATGTTAAATATAATATTGCAGTGCAGTCTCTTATGTACAAAGTAAGTGGTTTGGTATTTACTGGTGCTTGCTGAATGAAGATTCTAAGGACACTCTCATCCCTAAGTTTGAAGTGATATTTTTGCAATAGTAATGAGCCTAATTGTTTCGAAAGAAGTGTTTCTAGCGGAGAAAAATTAGCCTATGACAGATACCTTGCTCCATCTCCGTAACTTTCTTCCCTTGAAAGAAACGATTCCTCTTCTTCAACCATTTCAACCAAATCATCGAGCTTTCTGCTTCGTCTGACTCTAAGAACGTCTTCAATTTCCACTTCTGTCGGCTGACAATATAGGCCTTAATCTATAGCATCAAAAGGCTCTTAAAAACGGAGTTCTGTAATACACATCTCTAATCTAAAATAAAACGGTTGATTCTGATGCATTTCGAGGTGCTGAACACGAATATAAAAAGTTCACACTTCTAGGGGGCGCAGTTTTTTCAAAAACCGGGGGCCTAGTTTTGATGACGTCACAATAGTCTTTTGCGAAAAAATTTGAGATAATTGAATTTGAATTGTTTAGCCCCAAAGAGATCAATCCAATGAAATATTTTGTATTAGAAACATATGTTCCAGATTTTACAATTTCTGATCTAAAGTTTTCAGAAATTGCTGACTCAGCTTTTTTTCGTAATTTTTATTTTCGGTTACATACATCCAATTTTTACTTGCAAAATGTCATTCGATTCATCTCAACGAGCTCTATAAGATAGCGCTAATTGTATCTGTGTATACTGTTCTGATTTTGTTTCACAGATGGAACAAATTTCCTTTGTTCCATGTATGTTCATTCACTAAGGAAATTTGTTCCATCTGTGAAACACAATCAGAACAGTATACACAGATACAATTAGCGCTATCTTATAGAGCTCGTTGAGATGAATCGAATGACATTTTGCAAGTGAAAATTGGATGTATGTAATCGAAAATAAAAATTACGAAAAAAAGCTGAGTCAGCAATTTTTGAAAACTTTAAGGGCTCGTAGATCAGAAATTATAAGAGCTGGAACATATGTTTCTGATACAAAATATTTCCTCAGATTGATCTCTTGGGGGCTAAACAATTCAAATTCAATTATCACAAATTTTTTCGCAAAGGACTATTGTGACGTCATCAAAACTAGGCCCCCGGTTTTTGAAAAAACTGCGCCCCCTAGAGGTGTGAACTTTTTATATTCGTGTTCAGCACCTCGAAATGCATCAGAATCAACCGTTTTATTTTAGATTAGAGATGTGTATTACAGAGGTGACACGATAGCGCCTCACAGATAAAGGCCTAATATAACCTTTCATATTCACGACTTCGTCTGCAGTTTTGCCTTACTTCTGACCTGCTCACTACTTTCATTCTCAAAAATGGCTGAAATTGAATCAATATTTTCAAGCTTTCTTCAACGTCTTTTATCTCCAAAATGAAATTCGATCGTAAGACAGCAGAGCAGAAATAGTTGCTCATTTCATAACGACCACACGTGACATCATAAAGCATTTCATGGATGCCTAACTCACGACCATTCGAGTAATCATTTCTCCTCACTTTCTCCGCCATGTTGGTTGTGATTGAAGAAAAGAGGAGTTGCATCTCGACGCTCTGACGTCAGCATATGAGTCAAATCTTTATTCCGATCACATGACTGAAAATAAGGCTTTCGAGATAAATTTTCGAGTACCTTCACGAAAATAAAAATGGATATTCGAGTAATAAAGATACAGAGCTGGTTTTACCACGAATCGATTCGAGAGGCCCCACTCCACATTTGTTTTTCTGCATTTGGTTAAAATCTCGTCAGGGATCGGCGTTACATCGAATTTCATTCCTTCGAAAATTGGCCTATGTTCAAGAATTCTTCAGGAACGCTACAAATAAGATATAGCTTTCAGAATTTCACATGTTACGTGAATTATGTCCAGGAATAACAAGAAGGTATTTTTTTGTGTGATTTTCGAAAATCCTAGAGGAATTAAAGCTATTTGCTGCGAAGAAAGCTAATGGGCCTACCTTCACCCGCCGCAGAATCCCAGTAATCGGCATTAAATCACTCTTTTTCGCAATAATAACCAGCGGATACATTAACGAATAACTTCACCACAAATCGAATTTCTTTCCGCCATTTAATAATCAATAATTTCGATAAAATGTGACAAGACTTTACAGCTTCTGCAGCAAACCGTCCAAACTACCGTCGATTCAAAGTTTTCTTGTTGCAAACACGTTGGAAGTCTTGCAAGACTTGCATAAAACAAAAGGTTTTGCAAGACTTAGGTCTCCCATATGACACAGCAAAATGATACCTTTGAGAATAGATTGCACACTCCTAAAGTCTTTCTATCCTTGCAAAATAAAGAGAAAATAAAACATTTCTCAAAGATTGCAAATTTCTTTGTCACATCGGAACAGTACATAATTTGTGTAAAGAAATTTCCCCTGCAATCTATTCTCAAAGGTGTACAATCCATTATCAATGGTAACATTTTGCTGTGTCATATGGGAGATCTGAGCCTTGCACAACCTTTTGTTTTATGCAGGCTTTCCTGGTGTTTGCAACAAGAAAACTATGAATCGACGGTAGTTGGACGGTTTGCTGCAGAAGCTGTAAAGTCTTGTTACATTTTATCGAAATTATTGATGATAAAATGGTGGAAAGAAATTGAATTTGCGGTGAAGTTATTCGTTAATGTATCCGCTGGTTATTATTGCGAAAAAGAGTGATTTAATGCCGATTACTGGGATTCTGCGGCGGGTGAAGGTAGGCCCATTAGCTTTCTTCGCAGCAAATAGCTTTAATTCCTCTAGGATTTTCGAAAATCACACAAACAAATACCTTCATGTTATTCCTGGACATAATTCACGTAACATGTGAAATTTTGAAAGCTATATCTTATTTGTAGCGTTCCTGAAGAATTCTTGAACATAGGCCAATTTTCGAAGGAATAAAATTCGATGTAACGCCGATCCCTGATAAGATTTTAACCAAATGCAGAAAAACAAATGTGGAGTGGGGCCTCTCGAATCGATTCGTGGTAAAACCAGCTCTGTATCTTTATTACTCGAATATCCATTTTTATTTTCGTGAAGGTACTCGAAAATTTATCTCGGAAACCTTATTTTCAGTCATGTGATCGGAATACGACGATATCATTGGCTTATAAGCGTGAAATTGGAAGATGTGCGGGTTTCCCTGTGCCCTATTGAAAGATTTGACTCATATGCTTCTGACGTCACTTTTTGTTCAGTTCTAAGAATGAAATGCACCTCCACAGTGCAGGTTTCTTGCTGCCCATTGCCACCAAAGCAAAAGGCAGATTTTGTAATACAATAGCATCAGTTGCTTTTGATTCATTATTCAAAGCGATAAGCGACTGCAGACAAAGGAAATTCTCTCAACCAGTAATTCCAAACAAAAAAAGCCGCAAATGTTGCCCTGAATCTGGTAGGACAAGCTCTCGCCTTCTGCACATCATCACAGTGGCGGACTGGCTCCGAATTTTGTACCGGCCATGGATAAGTTAAGGGGGCCCTAAGTGGGCGTGGTCTAAATGGTGCGGGTGCGGTCATCTGAGCAAATTTCGTCGCAATTCCTTAGTCACTTTCTTTGAAAATGCGTGGCCATGTTAAAGGTGGTGTGAAGCGAAAATTTGTATTGATGCAAATGAATAGCGCAGTTGAATGATAAAGAATGTCGTTTAAATTTTTTTGATACCTTATTTCATTTCAGAGTTATCCACTGTTTTGTACGATTTGCTGATGACGTCATTTTGTTTGCAAAATGCAAAGAAAGTATACAAGGTTGGCCATGTTTCCAAAGAGAAATCTAATTAAAAAACTTTGTACAATCAACATGCCTTTCTAAACATCATATTAAGTCATGAGGTAATTTATATAACATCTATTCAACTCAGCTGAAATATTTCTTACCACTGTAACCTTTCAAAAATCAGATACAGTTATATTTCCATATGTTATCCTAGTAATTTGCAAACAAAATGACGCCATCAGCTGCAACTTAACATCAATGGATAACTTGAACATAAGATCCTTTTGGATGATTACAAAGTCCGTCCTGAGCTAAGCAAGCATAAGAAAATCTGAAAATTGATTTCTTCATAACCCCAAATGATCGTTGATGCTGTTTTTAGCTACAGTCAGAGAGATGAGTGTTGCTGCTAAAGTCGCCTTCAATAGAAAATCTGAAAATTGATTTCTTCATAACCCCAAATGATCGTTGATGCTGTTTTTAGCTACAGTCAGAGAGATGAGTGTTGCTGCTAAAGTCGCCTTCAATAGAAAATCAAGCGCCTTGTATGTCTCAAATTAGATGTCATGTGAGATTTACGATAATGCAAAATTACTTATGTTTATGCAGAACCCTGCAGAACGTTTCTATTCGCGGGCATCTAGTTTGAGACAAGCAGTCACGAAAATAACCTCTGTGCAGATTCACATGCATGAAGATGTTTTGGTTCAGTGTGATCACGTGCCTTCCCCCAGTCAATGGGGCCATTGTTTGCTGGAATTCTGCACCTTTCCTCTCAACTTCTCCTGCGACGTTTGCATCCGTAGCTGTGTAGGAGGGCGGTCCTTCTACCTTCGGTGATACTGCGAATGCAAGCCTCTGTGCAGGCCGCCGGTTACATCATCCTCCAAGGTTGACTTATTTGCATAATGAGTACTATCAATAAGTGGCTAATGATGCGTTCGTTCTAGAAAACGATTGTTTTAACATCATTAAGCTGCTAATGAAGTCAAGAACGTGCCAATTTGTTGTTGTGCCAGGGTAAACATCATGGTGATTTATCCATCTTATGGTGTCAAATCTGTCTAACATCAAATAAGCCGACGTCAAATGTTGCTATAGGATCGCGGGAAACTTCTGTCTTGTATGCGCTTTCTGTGCGCTTTCTTTATTTCAGTGCCAATTAGCAGAGATAAAACATTAATTAATTGTTTTAACGAGCGTGACTGACTTTCTTTCTTTCTTTCTTTCTTTCTTTCTTTCTTTCTTTCTGACTGACATCGGAGCCCCTTCTTAGATTACAAATAGTCCGGTAGCAGAAGGGGGGGTAGTACCACCAAACGAGGTAATTTGTGAGACCAAGTGATTTTGGTCAATTTTGGGGCGTAGAATTCGAATATCGATGTTCTTTTTGTGGGGGAGGGGCCGTTTTTGAGATATGGGGGTAAATGCCCCCAAAATTGAAGGAAAATGTGTTATTATTAAGACTCTCGATGTACCCCTTTAAAAGTTCATTTTTAGCTTTAGAACATTGATAATGGCCCCATCTAGCTCATAAAAGGTACTTTCGAGGTTTTGGATCATTCTGGGGTAACCCTGCCCCCAAATGGGGGCAACAAAGCAAGATGATTAAAATTCACTAAAAGTACCTTACCATACCAATTCAGGGGTGTAGAACCCGAATTTCGATGTTATTTTGATGGGAGAGGAACAGTTTATGAAATATAGGGGCAAATGCCCCTAAATAGGGGTCAAAGGTCAAACTCTTTTGGTAACCTTTGGTGCTTGTCATTTCAAGTCTTGTAATGATTCTCATAGAAAGATGTTATTTTAACAGGAAAAGGGAGCTTTTCAAATATAGCGGCGACTGCCTTAAAAATGGGGTAAAGTTTGTTGTTGTCGAACGCCTCACTCAAAGCATAAACATTTTGATCTTCAGCTATGGGAAATGGAATTTGGGATCAGTAAATTCATGAATAGCAATAGCTTAATCTATTTTTTCAGGTTGTTACCTTCTTCTAACCCCGAAATGTTACCCCGAATTTGGGGGCAATGAGAGAGATTATCTGTGTCCACTTCATGGTCGAAGTGCCTCATCCTATGAATTTCCGACAGTAACATTGCAACAGAGAGCCTTGTTTGGTCCTACTGTGTTTACGGTTCAAACTTCATACCTACTTATGGTTCCTTTCAATCAAGGGAAACATTGGATGGTGCCCTCAGCCATGATCCTATAAAGAGGCTCTGTTGCAACATGTTGAATGGGTCGTTAATAGACCAGTTCAGTAATGAACAAATTCTGTAATTACTGCAAGTTCATGTTACTCTATTTTTTACATTTATGGCCAATTTCCAGTTCCCTTGGACTTCGAATTCGCATCCAAATCCACACTTCAAAGACATTAGGACGATGACTTACCATTAAATCATCCAATGAAATTACGCGAATCTATTCATGATGCTCTCTTGTAAAGGATAACAATGGTGGTGTGCCCGTTTGCACTTTCGGCTGCATTATTGTGATTTGCATCTTTCGTTGAGACTTTTCCGTTTGGAATCCTTCCTTACATGTCAAATTCGGATGCAATTGCCTGCCGATCGGTGAGCAAAAGATTCGGATGCAAATCCTAAATCCAAAGGAACTAGCAATGGGCTAAAAAATCAGAACTTAAGATATTGTCATCATCCTCGACCATCTCTTCCATTGCTGGCATGAATCAGCAACTCTGCTATCCTTTCCTGGACTTAGGTGCAGCCTAATGTTTAGATGGGCTTATTTCATGGATAGTGCCCAATATGATGGCTTCGTTGCTTTAATAGTGCTTGAATCGCGCCTGAAGTGAAATAACTTTTGCCTGATTAGAGGGGCTATGCAGCACACCCCAGCCACCCGACTCTTATGCCAATGTCAATGTATCTGTTCTGAATACACTTCATCTGTCCAATTTTATCATTATATCTGGTAATCAGCCTGATTGGCCTGGATAACCCAGCGATCAGGATTTGATGCATTTCACCACATTTTGTAACAAAGTTTGCTGTCTGGTATGGTGGAAGGAGAGACAAGTCAATGCCATTTTCATATTCTTTCAATCTCCTAAATATATTTTTCATCACTTTGTTTGATGAATACTGCTGCTTTCTTTCAAAACGTCTACCTAAAAGAAGTGCCAATCCATCCAGCTCTGGTCAGATATTATATCTTGCTTGACTGTTGCCTAAACAGCGAACAAGAAATGTACCTTTCATATGTATCCACCAAAACTGTTTTCCTTTACGAAGAATACCGTAAAAGCTCTTGCAAAGAATACCCGGGAGGCTTGAGTAATTTTGGAAACCCGAGAGGGGGCTCGTTAGAGAAGGGAGGGTTATGCACCTTGCCAAGGATATAAACAATAGCTTTTTAGTTCCTATGCCCCATATTCTGTGGAGTCAACAGACAATTTCACGAGTCAAATGCCTTTTCGTCGTGGAGGAAAGCTTCTGTGGCATTTGTTTTTTCGTGATCATGCTCAATTTCTTTCACACGTCAATCGATGTTCCATTCTTGGCCTTTATACAGGACATATCTCATGCCATAAAAGTGAGCGTCTAATGAGTTAATGACTGGTTTCAAGCCATACATGTTTCATCGGCCTTGAAATTATTTCTTTCCTTCCATTATTTCTAAAAATTTGTTAATGTCAGCAGGAATACGAATATCGGGAGTTCATATGCCAAATTTATCTTCGTCACAAGAAATACTGTTCTATAAATGTGTCTGGCGTTCTCATGATACCGTTGATGTTAGCAGCCATATCCAAAATATATAAGATGTTCTTCGCGCTCTTGAGCAGTGAAGTCCCGGCTGCATTTAAGATTTGTCTCCCTGTTTTCCTCCTCCCGTTTTTCGACCAAAGTGGCAAGTTCATCAATGGTGTGAGGGTAAAGTGCAAAATATTCCTACCGGAAGAGATATTGCTGCATAACATCGAAACTCAGATTCTACACCCAAGAATAACTGGAAATTGATAAGATCATGTGTTTTTAGTGAAACAGCAATCGACTTCCTTGGTTGCTCCCATTTAGGACAGCATTGCCTCGGAGAGGAATATGATGACTTTAAACCTAAACAGCGCTATGGACCAGCATTTTAGTACGAATATGATAGTAAGACTTGTGATTTAATTAGGGTGACAAACATCAAACTTTACCAAAAGATTTTGACCTTTGACCCCTGTTTGGGGCATTTGCCCCTATATTTCAAAAATAGTTACTCTCCCATCAAAATAACATCGAAATTCGGGTTCTACACCCCTGAATTGGTATGGTAAGGTACTTTTAGTGAATTTTGAATCATCTTGCTTTGTTGCCCCCATTTGGGGGCAGGGTTACCCCAGAATGATCCGAAACCTCGAAAGTACCTTTTATGAGCTAGATGGGGCCATTAACAATGTTCTACAGCTAAAAATGAACTTTTAAAGGGGTACATCGAGAGTCTTAACAATAACACATTTTCCTTCAATTTTGGGGGCATTTACCCCCATATCTCAAAAACGGCCCCTCCCCCACAAAAAGAACATCGATATTCGAATTCTACGCCCCAAAATTGACCAAAATCACTTGGTCTCACAAATTACCTCGTTTGGTGGTACTACCCCCCCTTCTGCTACCGGACTAAAAGGACTTTGTAATCAAACATAAGATCCTTTTGGATGATTACAAAGTCTGTCCTGAGCTAAGCAAGCATAAGAATATCTGAATGTTGATTTCTTCATAACCCCAACTGATCGTTGATGCTGTTTTTAGCTACAGTCAGAGAGATGAGTGTTGCTGCTAAAGTCGTCTTCAATGGAAAGTCAAGCCCCTTGTATAAGGACAAGAATCGCCCGAAAAGCAAGATTTTGATCTTTATGTCAAGCGAGGATGATACGCAAAAAATCAAAAGTCATTACCCCTAGTTTGTTTAGTTCGCGCATGTAACTATTGGTGCATTTGTCTCAAATTAGATGTCATGTGAGATTTACGATAACGCAAAATTGCTTATGCGGAACCCTGCAGAATGTTTCTATTCACGGGCTTCTAATTTGAGGCAAGCAGTCACGAAGATAACCTCTGTGCAGAATCATATGCATGAAAATGTTTTGGTTCAGTGTGATCACGTGCATTCCCCTAGTCAATGGCACCATTGTTTGCTGGGATTCTGCACCTTTCCTCTCAACTTCACCTGCAACGTTTGCATCTGTGGCTGTATTAGAGGGGGGTCCCTCTACCTTCGGTGATGCTGCGAGCGCTAACCTCTGTGCAGGCCGCCGGTTACATCATCCTCTAAAGTCGACTTATTTGCATAATGAATACTATCAATAAGTGGCTAATGATGTGTTCGTTCTAGAAAACGATTGTTTTAACATAATTAAGCTGCTAATGAAGTCAAGAACGTGCCAATTCTGGTTAAATTTGTTGTTGCGTCAGGGTAAACATTTTGGTGATTTATCCATCTTATGGTGTCGAATCTGTCTAAGATGAAATAAGCCGACATCAAATTTTTCTATCGGATCGCGAGAAACTTCTGTCTTGTATGCGCTTTCTGTGCGCTTTCTTTATTTCAGTCCCAATTAGCAGATATAAAGCGTTAATCAATTGCTTTAACGAGCGTGACGGAAGTGGGTTACTTTCTTTCTGACTGACATCGGAGCCCCTTCTTAGATTACAAAGGACTTTGTAATCAAAAACGAAATGAGGTATCAAAAAAATGTAAACGACATTCTTTATCATTCAACTGCGCTATTCATTTGCATCAATAAAAATTTTCGCTTCACACCACTTAAATTAAGTGGGGGTGGGCAGTACAATGAGGGGGTCTGAGGGCGAATTCCCAAGGAAAATTTTTGTGGCTACGCCCTTTACTTTGGCTTAGAATGCATTTCCCAATAGCATGCTTGCCTTTAGCGACAAGGAAACCTGGATCGTTCTGCGACAGTGATCCTATGAATCAGAGCACGAGGAAAATTTTTGAAGAAAGGTCCTTTACTTTGGCTTAGAATGCATCTCCTAATATAATACTTGCCTTTAGCGATAAGGAAACCTTGATCGTTTTGTGACAGTTATCCTATGAATCAGAGCACGAGGAAATTTTTTGAAGAAAGGTCCTTTACTTTGGCTTAGAATGCATCTCCTAATTTCATGCTTGCCATTGGCGACAAGGAAACCTTGATCGTTTTGTGACAGTTATCCTATGAATCAGAGCACGAGGAAAATTTTTGAAGAAAGGTCCTTTACTTTGGCTTAGAATGCATCTCCCAATATGATGCTTGCCAGTGCCAAGGTTTGACATTTCTTGGAAAATTCTTTCCTAACCTATACCCAGCTATTTTTTCTTCGGTTTTAGAGAAATCTCGAGGACCACCTTTCGAAAAAAGTGGGGGGGGGGGGTGGCAATTGCCCCCTCCCCCGTGGCCACGCCACTGATCTCGAGAACCATTTTTTTACAGGAGTGGAGGGGACCTTTACTTTTTCTGCACGGTGCTCCTTTCTTCGCCATCTGTATCTTTACTCTCTGACTATATTCATTTCTTTGAACAAGTACACTAACACGGAAGGATTCAAATGTAAAATGAGATGTCCATTATTCAAAATGTAAAACTACTAAAGAAGTCCCTTATTTTTTCAAAGGGGCCCTTTTCCAGTAAAAAAGGGGCCCTTTTTACAAGATTTTGAGGGGGGCCCACCGGCCACGGGCCGGTGGGCCGGTGGGCCAGTCCGCCACTGCATCATCAGATGCGATCATCAGAAACTCCTAAAAAACTGTCAATGGCCAAAAGGCTTTTTTCTTATCGCGGTGCGAAACTGTGGAACAATCTAGAAAGAGAGACAAAATTGGCACCCTCCCTGAAAACCTTTAAAGAACAACTTTAGACGGGGCCAACTTTTATTTTATAAATAGACTTAGTTTTGTATAATATTGTAAATTAGGCATTTAAATTTCTTTAGTTTTAGTGCTTAGGATTTGCGTTTAAACAGGTCAGGTTGAAAAACATATTTATATATGAAACCTTTTTTAACCCGTATAAATATAAAATGAAATGAAGGTGAATCTAAAGTTCTGCCTGGCGGATTTTGTTTATTTAATTCGGAAGCCGAGCAAACGGCATTACAATTCTTGCATATTTAGTGCTCAAATGAAATAATTACTACTCAGCTCCTGCATCAGCTAAACAAAATCCACCTGACAGAACTTTAGATTTACCCTTCCTCTTTCGTTACAGGCACATTTCTTCTAAAAACCACCTTTCGCGTGCACAAGGCAAGAGTTTGCCCTACTAGCTTCGGAGTGCTTCGGGGCAACATTGGCGGCTTTGTTTGTTTCGAATTACCCTGGGTACCAGACTCTCTGAGGCTGGTACCCAGGGAAGTTTCGAATTACCCTGGGTACCTGGGTATTGTTTCACTGTGACCTTTTGCACTTACACAGATATGAATACTGGCTCCTGATTGGTCAATATGGGCACATCAGAACGAGGAGAGGGGCGCACTGTACCAGACTCTCTGTTTTTATGTTAGAGAGGCTGGTACCCAGGGTAGTTTCGAATTAATGGTTGAGAGAATTTCCTTTGTCTGCAGTCGGTAATCGCTTTGAATTGAGGTGTCAATTAAAGCAACTGATGCTATTGTATTACAAAATCTGCCCTTGTTTATGATACGTGCAAAGTATACTGGTCTAAAAACACCCTTCAATTGGGATTTCAGATATCTTGCTAGGTACTTTGGGAGCCCTTTCTTCAAAGGATTTGTTTTTCTTGTCAAAATGTAATCGGTACTTGCGGCATTGGCATGATTTATCACAGCATCTTTATTGTTCTTGTAGGATAATTATTCAATTCTCCATCTCAAGAAGCCTTGCCCATCGCCTGCTCCTATCCAAGTAAACAACTCAGTTTTATCAAGGAGCGTTCATTCTCCAAGGTTGTCACAATCCAATAACAGGCCACTGAGCTACCGCCAAAATGTGAGCTCTTCGGGCAGTGAGATCAAACGAGAGCAGCACGATTCTAGTCTTGATAGTAGTGCTTTCGAAGAGCATTATTATTCTTTTGGAAATGCATCTCCAGCTTATGAAAGGCTGCGAGCGACACCTGAGAGGAAAAGTCGGTTGATTGGTAAGGAATCCGAAAGAGGTGAGTTTCGTTTGAATTTGTTGCCTTTTTTGCGTTGAACGATATTTGATCTTCTGGTTTTCCACCAAGTGACAAATGTCACGCAACACCACAAACATTACGCGAAGAATGTCGAGAGAAATTTATCGCAAGAAAGTAGGATTGATTCCAACTAATTCAGTTTTCCCTACAGGGTATCCCAACAAACTATTGTCCGATTTAATGTGGCTGTTGCAGAGGAGCTGTATGTCCTCCGCTCTGTTCTTGATACAATTGCATAAGGACATGCTTCGACTTAGAATATGAGACCTTGATTAGTCACTCGGCAAGTCAAGAGCATGATGATTAGCCACTCGGCAAGTCAAGAGCATGATTTTGCTCAAACAAGACTTTCTTAGCCTGCGTGCAGACAATACCTAACTAAGGAAAAGGTATAGTCTGCGCGACGCCGCTCAATTTCGTGTATTGTATGCGTCAGCTATTTATTTCAATGGCATTTGAATGACCCTTTCTCCTTGGCGTCAGTTTATTGTCTGCAGTAGGGTAGTTAAAATTCCAGAGTATTGTGTTGCTAATGAAGTTTGCCTAGAGAACAAAGTGAAACCTGAGATTAAATCACATGATGGCCGTTCTCAAATCTTATTGCTTCCTTGTTTCACGGGAAAGTCATTTTATTGGCTGCTACAACAATAAGCTTTCTTTGTTATCACCATTGCGAAATAAATGCTGAAGCACGCACTACACAACAGTGAGCGGCACTGCGCAGACTATACCTTTTCCTTGGGTATAGTCTGCACGCAGGCTAGACTTTCTTTGTTCTCCAAAAATGTCGAATTGGTTTACTCGCAAAAATGATCAGAAATTACAGAGTTTATGCAAGTTTAAGGCTTGCATTTGGAAGCAAAACAAATATCTTATTCAAATCGATGTTGCACACACGCCGTGAACAATGGATAGCCAAAGAAACAATGCTGTGTCTGAGTGTTCTCTTTGTTTTATTTATTGAAAAATTGTTTATATTTGATTTATAAATAATAGGTACTAGGAGAAAAACGGACGCAAAAAACAGACAGATTTTTCAGCACACTGAGGCCTTTCAAACTTACGTTTTCTCCTTGTACCTATTATTTAGTATATACTACAGTACCAAGTGATTTATAAACATGGAGCCAACGACGAAGCTCAGCAAATATTTTAGTTTGCAGCGAGCCCCAAAGGAGCTTTGCCAATCACAGTTTTTGGGACTGTTGCCCCAGGGGCGGATCCAGCCCGAAGTTGAAGGGGGGGGGCAACTTGCAAAGTGGGCGCCAAATATACGATAGAAACTGAGCGCGCCGGAGGCGCGCGAAAATTTTTTTGGACGCTTTTCAAAGAAAATTCTTTGATTTACTGCTAAATAACGCCTTGATTTATATGTTTCCCCCATATTTAAATCGAAACAGTTGAAAAATTACGCGTTAGAGTCAGGAAGAGGGGCGCTTTTCTCGCCAAAAGAGGGGCGCCAAGCTGAGTTTTCATCGTGAAGGGGGAGGGGCAATTGCCCCCACTTGCCCCCCTAAATCCGCCACTGTGTTGCCCATTTACTGCTGGTATAATGGGCATTCGCATTTTCCATTGCAGTGGTTGATATCAGTTGCATTTTAAGATGTTTGATTTCATTGCCAATCCCGTTTTTATTAACTGCAGCAATTTTAATTGGTACAGGGTGTCCCAGAAAAATTGTTCTACATTTGATTAAATTTTGAAAAATAACGATAAAATGTACAGGCTCCTGGCTCCTGGTTACATAACCCTGTTCCTAAGATTTTAACTTAATTTTAGACGCCACAATCTTGCGAATCCGCGAAGAATTCACGGAGTTACAAGCTTTCGAAGTTCAAGGTGGTGCGAATGCTGAAGCCAGACGCCCCAAACTGAATTGTTTTCCAAAAAGACGTCCTAAAATCGAGCTAAAAGAAGACTGTCCAATGTTTTACCTCTCGTCGATATCAGCAATTTCAAATTGTACTGAACAGGATTCCTCCAAGCATCCATGACCTTGATTCAATGTTAGAGAAAGCAAGTTTATCGAAAGTGCTTTTTAAATTCCATTTGATTTGCTTTGAATAAACGAAATTTTACTTTTTATCAAATATGCAGTTGGGTGTCTGGTTTCAGCTTTCTCACAAACTTGAACTTTGAAAGCTCGTAACTCCGTGGATATTTAGCCGATTTGCTAGCTTCTGGTGTCTAAAATTACTTTAAAATCTCAGCAACATGGTTATCTTACCATGGAGCCCGTTCATATTTCGTTATTTTTGATATTTGATCAAACATCGAAACATTTTTTTTGGGACACCCTGTAGTTTCCCCGCTAGTTCTACTTCCAGCCTCACTTCCTGTGTTTCTGCCAGTAAAATTTTTCAAGCTGAAATTTTGTTGCGAAATTTTTGAGTTTATTACAATCCTGGCTTCATGTTGCAAACTAGGAGTTCCATACTAAGGTCTGTCTGAAATTAGATGTCATGCGAAAATGTGCGCGAATAGAAATAGTTGAAGTATTTTGGATGATTAATTTTGCGCTATCGCAAATGATATTTGAGACAGAATGTAGCCTGTTTTATCAAGAAGGTGTAAGCCAAGAAGATGCCAGCAAAATTCGAGTCGGGAAGCAAACCGCAAAGCAAACTACTATATGGGCATATTGACAACCAATGGAAACAATAATGCACACTCTTTTCTATTAGTTTACCTTGGTTTTTCTGAGAGGAAAATACTAGAAGATAAAGGATGCTCCAAAAGTCTTAAAAATCCGCATTTCCAGAGAAATCTTATTGCTAAATCAGCCTAATTTTCTGTCAAACAGGACGGCCTAGATACAGAGAACGAAGAAACTCGAGGGATGAAAAAGACAACAGAAGGCGAGTGCCTAAGGAAAAATCAGGTAACAAGACGAGGCAACGCAGCAGATCGCGGAGTCCGTCTAAAACCTATGGCAAATATTTGAAGGCCAAGAACAAGGCGTCACCTGGAATCTTTGAAAGCATCACCGGGAATGAAGTTGTAGGTCATTTATCGAATGAAGTATTTGAAGCAAAATCCGAAAGATTCAGAAGTTGTAAACAGTTCGTAGTTCAACTTATTTTATCCACCACTCTCTCGCTCACCATTATTGCAATATTATATGCAATTCTGGTCTATGATCTTTCTTGAATTGACTATCTATGATCCGTCACAGAAAATATCATGAAACTCTGCACATTTGGAGACTTTTGCCTTATATGGACCGGAATGAGAAGGAATGATATTTTGCTCAACCCTCCCTTGGTCTGGTTTTAACAGTGTAAGATTCTACAGTTTTGTGGCTGCACTCACCTTCTATAAGACACTTAGACTAACTACTTCAGTCCCAATTTCCGCTTCGTTCATTGAATTGGATGACGGCACTATAGCGTCCATCAGTCTATCAATAGCGATAACTACGAACGTGTAATCAGTCTATAAGACACTCATGTCCGGGGGCTTGCAAACAGTTTCTTAAATTTTAGGCCAATTTTACAACCAAAAGTTCTCTAAACGTAGAATTAATTTGTTTTTATTGAAATATCTTTAAAAAGTACCTATTAATATATCAAAACAAGTAATAAAAACAATTTCAAAACATTTGTCAATACTGCATTGTATTAAAACATTTTATGTGCCCTGGGAAGAGACGAAGGCGTTTCTTAGCTTTTCAATCCAGGTAGCATGGTCTCTTAATTCTTTAAAAATGGAGCCAACTGTTTCGATGCAATCAGCGATTTCTTCCAAGAAAAGTGAGTGTATATGTTGTTTAGATGTTGTAAATATTCCAATCATTCACGTTTGCTTAGAATTTTCTTATTTTAACGTTTATGGTTTCATTTTCGTTCACTTGTATCTTGTTTTGAAATTGTATTTGGGTTTTAAACATTTTCTTTCAATTTCTTTAGGTATTTCACGTATTATTCCTCATCTAATAAACAGAATAATCAGTTAATTCCTAAAGTTGAATTCACACTTTTAGCCACACGGTGCGGTGCAGCACTGAGCGGTGCGGTGCGGTGCGGTGCGGTGCGGTGCGGTGCGGTGCGGTGCGGTGCGGTGCAGTGCAGTGCAGTGCAGTGCGGCAGAAACATAAAGGACTTTTGAACAAGCATGGCTTCCACACATGACAAAATAGCTATTTCTTTCAAATCTAAAATTGCTATTTCTTTCAAATCTAAATCCCTTTGTAGTTCTTGTCCATTGTTGTGACTTGTGATTCGCTACGGCGCGAAACAAGGGCAGGTTTTGTAACACAATAGCATCAGTTGCTTTTGTTGACACCTGAATTCAACGCGATTCGCGATTGCAGACAAAAGAAATTCTCTCAGCAAGTAATTCAAAACAAGCAAAGCCGCAAAAGTTTCTCTGAAACCCAGGTAGCTGGCGAGCTCGTTGTGCATTCCAGAAATTGTTTTGAAGAGTAAGCATGACCATATATCGAAAGAAGAAGCATATATCCACACATCTACCCCAACCATTTTATTTCTTTGGTTCAAAAGCCGATTGGGAGTCGATTCAATTCTCTTATTTTTTGGGTGTAATTAAAACACTCACTGCTCAGCTTCTGAACCAAAGAAATCAATGCCTGAGGTAGATGTGTAGAAATTTCTGGAATGCACAACGAGTGCGCTACCCACCTGGGTTCAGAAAATTTTTTGCGACGTTCCTTGTTTAGGGTTAGGGTTAGGGTTAGGGTTAGGGTTAGGGTTAGGGTTAGGGTTAGGGTTAGGGTTAGGGTTAGGGTTAGCTTTGTCACATTGGCGAAAATCCTTTGAGCGCATCAAGGACGATACTGCAAGTGTGACTTCAACTTTGCAACAACGGTGCATAGAAATCATTGGCATAATTTCGTTGTTATCTATCGTGATTTTTTCCTGGAAGAAAGATTTAATAGAAACGCATAGCTAGTGGTAAATGTGGCTTATTATCTGTCCTCAGTTGGTGCATATCACGGACTAATCATTTCCAATATTATAGTGGAGGTTTAGCGAAAGCGTTTGATTTTCAAGAGAATCGGCTAAAAGCTTAAAAATAGTATTTCATATGGAAAGATCCCTTACAATACAACTTTTTGCTAACGGAGTTACGTACTCCTCAGATGTTTACGCTATTACGGTGAACATCACAAATGGAAAATTGAATAGCCGCAAATGGCCTAAAATCGTTGGGTTTTAGTTGCAAAATATGCAGGTCATGCAAAACTTTGATTCATGACAGAGATACTTGGGAAATTTTGGTCATTTTGACTTCTTGTCCGAAAGGCGTAGATTTTAATGATCGCTTCAATCATTTGGCGATTTAGCTGCTCTTTCAAAAAATACAACCCATATCTAAGGATTTTGTACGAAAAACAAACCCATATAGACCGAATTTCTTGCTGAAAAAGTAACCTATTTTGGCAGTGCATCCAATATTTTGAATAATGAAGTACTCCTGGGGGTTCTCCTACTGGTTTGTTGATATTTCTTCCATTTTGCTGCTGATTTTCTATGTATTCTCTTGCGGATAACAATTACTAAGAAATTGATTTGTTGGTTCAAGTTCAAATATCGCTAAATGCGTCCCATTGCCACCCCCAGAGCTTCACATAAATCATTTTGGCGCGAAATTC
This sequence comes from Aurelia coerulea, assembly GCA_039566865.1. Lineage (NCBI taxonomy): Eukaryota > Metazoa > Cnidaria > Scyphozoa > Semaeostomeae > Ulmaridae > Aurelia > Aurelia coerulea. The sequence continues at coordinate 24,244,363 of CM076948.1, read as the reverse complement.
TATTTTCGAACTACTGACGTGATGCGATGGCGTCTTCGTAACCATGGCGTTTGCTCTCATCAGCAAAGCCGAAGTTTACAGCCGTTGAAACTCAAGAAAAATGTTTTTATTTTGAAGATTTTTTATACTTTTTGGAAAAAAGGTGAGATATGATTTACTCTCTGATATTACATATGCGTAGCTTAGCGTACTAATTAGCTAATTGCATTATCATGCAAAAAATATAAGCTTCAATGATGTGTTTGTCGTTGCGACGTCGAAAGTTCAGCCTGTTAGAGTTTAGGCCAAGCCCTTGCAAGACTTCGCTTCTTCTGTTTGTATTCGCCTTTCATAGTTTCTAGTATTGGTCTGGAATGACTTCGCTAGCTTCTTCAATTAGGCCAATTTGATTTTTCTTAAAATTAATGATGCAGCGAAATGTTATAACACGATAGATTTTTTGATTTTTAAATGTGATTTTTTTTGTTATGATAGAAAGAGCGAAACCGAATTTTCTTGGGAGTTTTGCCTGTGTACTAAATCATAATACGGGCTACACTGGCGAGAGAGAGAGAGAGTTCACGTTCAACTAGACCTCCTTTTAAACGTTATGCTGTACGGAGAAGAGAACAGTGGCATGCACACTTTGGTTAAATGCGGTCAACATTCTAGAACTGACATGTTTAAAATCATTTCTTTCCCAAGCAGGAAAATGTCAGCCACAGCCAGAGATACCGCCAAAGGCAAGGGCGGCAAGAGGAAGTCTGCGCAAGTGCCTGCCCATCCAGTCACTACAGAGTCTGTGAAAGAGAAAAAGGTGATTGAAACTTTTTTCGAACTTTAAGAAAGATACTTTTATCTTTTCTTTTGGTGAGGTTTTGACGCAAAACTTTGAGTCCCCGTTTATGACGTAACAGCAGCGGTGAAAACACGACGCCATCTTGTTTTGGAGTAAATCTTCAAAAAAATTTCTTCAGGTTTAGGGTACCTACAAAATCTTGTAAAGGTTGCATAAAACCGCTCTTTTATTTTCCCTTGCGATATTTTATCGGTGTTTCACGGATTGTTTTGCGATATTTTGAGTTCGGGAAGGGATAGGTAACGATAGTCAGGCCTAACTCAATGAAATAATTGCATGGATTGAAAGCAAACAAACGAAACCGTAAGTTTAGTTTAGTCCAAGAAAGCTGTGAGAAACTTGCCTTTGCTTGCGACGTTAATTTTGTAAATAGCACCACAAACTCCATCAGTTTGTGAGTTGTTTGTCGCTTCTTTGAAGTCAACCTTCCTTTCCGACGTTCGGCTATCTATCTGCTAAAGTTTTGGAATGATCTGAACAGCTTTCAAACTTTTAGAAATTGAATTATTTCGATAAATAAAGTGAGAAACTCAAGATCCCAGTGCTACGCAACATAGGTTCCAAATCTTTAACTCGGCATAAAAAGGTGGGTGTAAAATTCTATGGCCTATTTCTTCTGATTGAATGGCTTAAAAGAAACTTGAGATACCTAATTCTACCGTTGGACTTTTCAGAAGTTTTGAAAATTTTCTGAAATTACAGCGTATCTTACATTTCAACTCATTTGAAGATGTGACGTCATCAAATTTCTAAATCATAAACGAGAAGAGTGACAGACTTTTGCTTGATAACATATTGTAGACATCCATAAAATATCTTTCGAAATTATTTTATGTTGCGCCAAACAGTTTAGAAACTACGATAGTTTTAAGGTTTTTGAAAATTTTTCTTGAATTCTTGAAAAAGAAGAAAAACACTCTAATTCTGAAAATATTGAAGATTTCAGACAAGTCCAAAGGTAGGGTTATAGAGGAATAGCTAAAGTTTCTTTGAATACACCCAGTTCAAAGAAATAGGTCATTGAATTTTACACCAGCCTTTTTAAAGATTTGGAACCTATGCTGTGCTACGCTATGTTTTGTAATAGCTTCATTTACACGAAGTCTGATGTTCGAGCACGGATTGATAAAGTCACGTGAGATGTCTGTTGGGCCTCTAAGAGACAGCATTGGTTCCAAATCTTTAAAAAGGCTGATGTAAAATTGAGTGACCTATTTCTTTGAACTGAATGACTTCAAAGCAACTTTAGCTAATTCTCTATAATTCTACCGTTGGAATTTTCTGAAATCTTCAATATTTTCAGAATTAGAGTGTTTTTCTTCTCTTTCAAGAATTCAAGAAAAATTTTCAAAAAGACTTAAAACCATCGTAATTTCTAAACTGTTTGACGTATAACATGAAATAATTTCGAAGAAAACTATCGTTTATGAATGCCCACGATATGGTATCAAGTAAAAGTCTGTCACTCATGTGGTTTATGATTTTGAAATTTGATGACGTCACATCCTCAAATGAGTTGAAATGTAAGATACGCTGTAATTTCCAAAAATATTCAAAATTTCTGAAAAGTCCAACGGTAGAATTCTACATTAGTGTTCAAAGTTTCTTTCAAGCCATTCAATCAGAAGAAATAGGTCATTGAATTTTACACCCACCATTTTACGCCGAAATAAAGATTTGGAGCCTATGCTCTAAGAGACTACTTCGCTACACATATATTAATTGTTACAGACATTTTGTTTGTTTACAGCAAAGAGAGAAGCTCACAAAAGATGCAAGAAAAGCACGTATAACCGCTGAGCATAGACATTTGATGTCAATTGTTGCATTCAGAATTAACGTCGAGCAAAACGTTGTTGAAGAATCTGTCGTCGATTGCGAATATGTAAGACAATTTTCAAAAATTGTTAGTTGTTGCCAGGTTATTCCATTTCTTCTATGGGGACATACAGAGTGTCCCAACAGAAATGTGCGCCGCGCCATTTGAAATGGTTGCTGCGGAGCTTTCCCTTTTGACATTTTTCAATAGAAGAGGCTTCAACTTAGAGTTTAGAGTTAGTAATATGCATTCATCTGATACAAGTAGTTGCCGATTTATGAAGCAAGAAAGTTAAAATTATCGGTTTCCTCAAAACCAGAGAACTTGATATTCTCCATTGATGTCAAAATTAAAGAAATTGTGTGAAAAACGTACTTAGCCAGATTTTCTCATTTTCGTTTAAGTGAATCAGGTTGGCCTAGTCATACATATCAGGTGTTGTGGTAGCCTAAAAGAAGAAACATATCTAGAGTTGCCAGAAATGGTGATGTGCAAGCAACACAGGTGCAACAGGGCAGGGCATGCATCCAGGATATTTTGCCAGGGCTGGAAAAGTATTGTACTCTCTGGGACCATTGATAAGCAAGTGAAAATCCACACACTTTCTTCTTCGCAATCTCTGCATTTCTGTCACTAACTGCTAACCTTATTTGCTGCGTGTCCATGAAACAAATACTTTTATCGCTAAATATAAAGTAAATTAAAGACACCAAGCTCTTTCACAAAGTTTTCATTTGATAAAAGTGATAATGTTTAGGTTACTAATTACAGTAAATCATTTGAATATGCGACATAAACTGATTGCACGTTCATTTGAACTGACAGAGGAAATATTATAAACTGCTATTTTGCCACTAAAAACTGAATGTTATAAAATGATTGAATCCAATTCCACATTTAATTTTTTCTTTCAATTTCCTTGTCACACCCTTTCATCTGCTTTCTGCAATTTTTGAAAACTTTCTGGGACCATTGGTGTTGTGGTCCGCTTTTTTTTCCACCCCGTTATTTTGCTTCTCAAAAGTCAATAATAAGCAACTTTTACCTTGTATATTCTCTTCACAGGGTTGTGATCTAATGGAAGAATTCACAATGGAAAATGGCAGGAGAACGTTAATCTTTTTCTACCAAGTTTGCAATAACATTGGAAGCAGTAAGAATAGTCTTCACATTTTTGAGTTCATGCATAAACTTTTTTATAAATTTTGAAACGAAAATATCTGACCATAATATCCAGCACAGGCGTAAATTTTTTTTAAACGAGCCGAAAAATGGTTTGAATCTTGTCAAACCTTGTCAAACCATTATTTTATAGTAATGTTTTAAGTCTCTATTGAGTCAAAGAGCACAGGGCTCCAAGGGCTCCAAGTGATAAGTCTAACAAAGGCCAATCTCAACTGGACGATTTTATAGATGATCATCATAAAAATTCGCGATGACACATGCGCAGTAGAACATTTCTGATCGCCGCATCGAAAAATTCGCTTGACGATAAGTAGAAATGTGTAGATCTACTTTTCGTTTGATGATTACGTTCATTGAGTTTTTTGACCAATGGAGTCGCAGAATTTTTCCAGTCTCGCTCAAATTTTGGAACGTCTATTCTTAACAAAAGCAAAAGCAGCAGAATTTGAGGTGATGAAAACAGCTTTTTCCCTTCGAATTTTTAGGACAATCATCGGAAATATCGTCCAGTGGAGATTGACTACCTAGCATCCAAAGGCAGTTTGAGGATGCTAAGAAGCTAAGCTTATCGAAGCAGCGTGCTGGTCCTTGCTCTCGATGTGACCACACGTCATGATTCCTTTAGCCTCTAATTACTCTTCACTCTACGTAGCAGGTTCGGCAGGGCGAGAACTCGAACTACCAACCTTCAGATTGGTAGTCAAGCTTGCTACCACTGCCATCCCCGCGGAGACTTTGAATTTGATAATGTGTGCATCTTCTTTTCTCTTCACAGTGACAGATTTAAAACCTCGCACACTCGCATCCCTGATGAAAGATGGACAACAATACCAACTCATTGTAACAGACTGTCTTGCAGAGAAAATGACCGGGATGCTAATGTATTTTACTAGAGCTGATCTCAAGCAAGTGAGCATGAGAAGTATGTCGGAGGTATGGCCAAATCTTTCTTTCATTTCAGCTGTAGCAATTTTTGAAGTATCGGTTGGAAGTGTTATGATTTTCTTTGTATGAACTTTGCGAGAGGATCCCACAGTATGCCTTTTAGGTATTTTATACAGGTGTCAGGATCGAGCGATATTTATATAAAGTTTCCATGTAGAAATTTGACGAATTCTTCAACTAAGCGTTTTCGGTTTGATCAGTTGAACTTTAACCCACTTGCATTCCTGTGCTTGACATTGAATTCGACTCCTTCGTATCCCTCTGTTCAACCTGGTTGGTTCCAAACTGCACGCCACACTTCATTAAAACCTTTCCTCTGTGAAGGGGCACGAGCACACAGGAATACAAGGGAGTGAAATTCAACTAACCAAATACGTTTTGTTTAGTTTGTAAGTATCCTGTAAGCATTTAGCCTATAGTTCTTTATAACTGCGGTGTTTACAGTGATTATTATTATTATTAATGTTAGTATTATTACTAACCAAATAGACCAGGCTTTAGGCCATGCTCAGTTTCAAGACATGGAGAGACGAAAGTGGCAAGACAGCAATGAATAGCAACAAGATGAATATAGGTGTCCTGACATCCATGGTTTGAAGGAAAGTTTGGCAGTCTTCTCAATTTTGTTCTTATTTCGCCCTCAGACCGTCTGCTTTGGCACTATTGACTGCAGTGGAGAAGTATCCATATTTCAAGCGCTGTCAAAAGCTTTATCAGATGTTTACGTACCTGCTTTGGATACGCAAAAAGACTGGGGAGAGATGAGCAAGAATCCCCAAGGCATAGCTGCAAAGGATGATTTCCTCAAATTTGTTGATGGATTCGTCAGCTATCTTGATTGTAAGTTATTTCAACAATTATTTCTTCTAAAAATTTTGCTGCACCTGATGAGAGAAAAAAATGTTGAAACATTTGCAAGCCTGTGTTAAAGGGGCTCCGTCGCCAAACCGTACACAAGTTTGACAACACCGCACGTGGCCATTGTGCTCCATTGTTTTCTGCAGTTTTTTTGGTGGCTTCATCAAAGCCACCAAAAGATGCTCGTTAAAAATCCACTTTTATCCAAGCAATCGTAAGAGATATGAATGTTTGGATTTTTCCTCTGTGAAGTACAAAGATCTATCTTCAAAATGATGCTTTCATTTTCGAAAAAACAAATAAACGTCTGTGTGCTGTTGCCCATCAAAAAAACTTCAAAATCACCGTTATGACCGAAATTTGGTGACGGAGCCCTTTTAAAGAGAATCAACGGAGATAAAAGCCCCGCGTGGAAGGAGTCTGGGTATTCTATTATTAGCCTATTGTATTTGATGATTTCGAGACGACCATGGATATTGTTTAGCAAGAGGAACAATAACATGCGTAGGAGTTTTCAATGCCCTATTTATAGATGACCTCCTCTTAGCTCCGTTCATTCACTTTAAAATTGACTGTTTTAGAATTGTGCAAAGCAAGCTTAAAATTCTGGACCAGATTTTCCAATATTTAACTGAGTTACTTGTGTTTTCTTTGAATATTGTGTCGTTTCCAATTCTGTTCCTCAAATAAAATTGAAGGAATAATCACTTGTTGAGGATTTCATGCTCTTACCAAGGGTGTTAGGACACGGTTGCTTTAATTACGTATTTATTTACCTTGTTTTGATCTTCGTCTTGCTCTTGTTTTCTTCTCTGGTCTGTATGTTTCCTCTTGAACTGATGTAAATGCCTCGTGTTATTTGAATATATCTTCCTTGTATTCCTGTGTCTTAGCCCGCCTTCGTAGAAGACAGGTTTCAAACCGCAATGCCATATTAAAGTATTTAATATGGCATTGCGGTTTGAAACCTTTCTTCTGCGAAGGCGCGCTAAGACACAGGAATACAAGGAAGATATATTCAAATAACACGAGGCATTTACATCAGTTCAAGAGGAAACAGAACAGAGAAGAAAACAAGACAAGAAAACAAGACGAAGATCAAAGCAAGGTAAATAAATACGTAATTAAAATATCTGTGTCCTAACACCCTTGCTCTTACTTTCCATTTAAAACTTTATTCTAGTTGCACACAGTGGTGCCACTGATCGTGTCTCACTAAAGACATGTGAAGTGATTCATGTTGAGGACTATGACAAACCATCAGATTACTTACTGGTTGCTAACAATACAGAATTGATGGCTGGAGTCGAAGATCTTGTTCATACATGGAGCAAACAGATAGAACAGGTATGTGTCACATGATTAATCACGTGATTAAATTTCAACTTACTTTCCCGCTCTTTTTTTGCTTACGTTCGGAATGGGCCTAGCCGAGTTGCCAAAGCTGAGCTCAGCAGAAAACTGCCGAGGACTACCTTTCCTGCCTTAAAGACACTTGTTGTGGCTCAATTGAACGGTAGAAGATTTGAATACGGTTTCTAGGTTGGCTGCTGGTGGGTTTTTTTTGTTTCTGTTGCATCTTGTTCATTGCCAGCTTTGCTGCGGTTTCAGTTCCACGAAACTTGTAACTTTGGACTCTCCTATCCGTGTACACCTTGAAACAGTTCTTGTTACAAAACAGAAACACTTTAAAGCTTTAAAAGAGGGAGACTTTCTATGACTTGATCGGGGGTTCCATCCCCGTTTCGGAATTGAGAATTCTTTATGAATTCTAATATTGGCAGTGCTAGGTGAAATATTAGTACAATTGCAACGAACAACACTGTAGCACATTGTATTGAAAACTGTATCAATGACAGCTGTATCGTAAATCATCGAATAGGCCAGCGCCGTGGAGGCATATTTCTCAACGAGTAGACTTTTTAGGTGCACATTGTATTGAAAACTGTATCAATGACAACTGTATCGTAAATCCTCGAATAAGCCAGCACCGTGGAGACATTTTTCAAAAGTTATTTTCAGATTTCGGATTCGGGCTTAGTCAAGGCAGTGCCTATTCGAAGGGGGGGGGGGGGGCTTATTCTAATGTGTCTGGTTATTCGAGGATTTACTGATATATTCTTCTCTCAACGAAAGGTCCTTGTCGAGAGTGAACAAATGCGAAAGGAGGCCGATGATGCAGGACCTATGGCAGAGCTACAGCATTGGAGACAGAGAATGGCTAAATTCAATTCTCTTCTTGAACAACTCAAGACGAAACAATGCCGGACTATCATTGGAATTCTTGTAGTGGCAAAGTCAAAAGTTTTGAAGGTACATTTTGAAACATTCGCTTTTTAATTTACAAGGTAAACTTAATGCAATAAAGTCTTGGCTCGGTAGGCGAGGCACTTTTATCTTATGTTCATATGAAGACATTCCCGCCCGCGTACCGAGACAAAAATTGGACGCGTACAAATATTGATGACTGAAATATACATGTAATTGAAGAATATGAAACCATCAATTGGAAATTTCGCAAGGAGTAATATGTAGCCTGTGACCTTAGGAACAAATGCAAACTTCTAGAGGCAAAGACAAAACGGCTTATGGAGCAGAATCTTTATCTTTCAGGGGCAGTTTTTCCTTGGAATGCCCATGATAAACTAGTATAAAACAAGAACCAACAACCGCACGTTTTAAAAACAAATTAGAAAATTGGGCCGGAGAACATTGCATCTGCAGAATACGCTGATAATGAAACAGGATATGGCACTACTTTGTATTTAGATTTACAATTTTTGTATTAAAATAGGATGGTCTAAATTAGTATTAAAAAAAACCAACGCTGAATCATGAGTATATGATATATGTTATGATATGATAAACTTGGACACAGGCCTATTGTCTAAATAAGCAACGCAAAAGCAGTGGCACTTTTCTGTGGCCAGGGTGGAATATTCATTTGAGGAATTTACATCGTTTTGTTAAGGAATGGAGAGTATTGGATAATAGAATCACGGATGCAGCCAATGAAGCCAAAGACAATGTGAAATATCTGTATACACTGGAGAAGATCTGTGATCCATTATATCAGGGTGATCCGGTAAGAGTGAATTTGATTTATTTACGATACTCTACTACGTGTGGGTCTTTAATGAGGTGACCCAATGAAATTTCAGTATGTTACCGTTCTTGAAAGGCAATGTGTCCATGTAAGTGGCATGCTTCGAGGGGGATATTTCGCAAACATGTGATATTTTCCTATGTATTCATGTGACTCATGTGATCAGCTTTTGTGCGAATACGAGGTTGAGTATTGGATGACTTCCCACGCAGTCTAAAGTCCAATGTTTTTCAAGTGATCTCTTTAATGCATGTCAGCATTTTGTCAGCAGTTTCAACGAGTGTACATGCAACTGATATTTATATGGACACACTGCCTTTGAATTGTCTTTTTGTCTAGTGTACTTCAGCGAGAAAATGTATTCGACAGAGCATTGTTATTATAGTCTTTGAGACGAGAGACGATGAAATTGCGGTTTGAATAACCTTATCTTGAGCAGTAGTATTTATAAATAGCATTTTTAATTTGTGACTTTTGCACAGTAAATTCTTATAGTTCAGCGGAAGTCCCTTTTGCAAAAACGGCTGAAAATTTATTTTTTGTGTGCTGGAAGACGGGAAATAAGCTATGGGTAGAAAGATCAATATTTCAGACAAAAAGTAGAAAATCTTTCATTGTATCTCGTTTGATACTGTGCAGTAATTTATGAATTCTAGTTTGGGTAATAGTTAAGGTGATAGTAGCAATAAACAGGACAAAAGTCGCAAGTCTGATTGCAATCAGGGAGAGTTGAAACGCTACAGGAGCCATTGAAAATATTTCTTGTTTTGATGACTATTCAGTTCGGAATTGATCTTTTTCTTTACAGGTGAGCATGGTTGGTAGTATTCCGAAACTGATAAATGGAATTCAGATGATCCATAATGTATCACAATATTACAACACATCACAAAGGATGACTTCACTTTTTATCAAGGTACGTTTTTATACAAAAAAATCTTCTTGTTGAGTGTTGTGCAATTGTACAATGATAAACAAGTAAATAAAGTAAAATATAAGCACTTTGATGCGAATTGAAATAAGCACGACGTTTCGAGCATAGCCCGTTATCAAGCCAACGTACGTTACGTTTACGTTCCCGTTTGCGTTTTAGTTACGTTTTTTTATACCTTTTACATCTAGCGTCGTACTAAACACGGAGGCACGGAGTGGAAGAATCTCTCATTTTTACTACAGGGTGTCCGAAAAGCTTGTGGCCCGTATTTGCGCCTATTGTGGAGGAGCCATATATAATAATAACTAGCAATAGTAAAAATTGAGTGCCCCCCACTGTGCAAATAGATATTGAGTAAAGCTGAAGTAGTTTTCTATCTATACATGCCCATTGAGGGGCCCGTGTGGAGAGTGTGGCACTTGCACACCGGAGATTTGAATAGGCTATTCAAAGTAAACAATAGAGAACAAAAGAAATTTCTCCTTGCACACCACCGGCGATCTCGTCGAAAAGTGCCATGCTCTGCCGATTGGTTTGGTTGAGGGGCAATAGAGTTATTCTGCGTTACAGTAAGGCCCCGCATTTACGAAACCACTTTTTCACACCTTAGCCTAAAAGGTTTCTTATATCGATGATACTTTTCATTTTTTTAAACTGAAAGTTTTCTAAAGTTTCTAATCTCTTTTCTGGAAAGTCCTGGCAAAATAGGTTACAACAGAGAAGGGTTATTTATAGATAGATTAGCCATATGTGTATGTTATCATTGATTGTCCAGAACATCAATTAAAATTTAGGTAAAAATCTGATTTCTTATGAGCCCTGCATGCAGTGAAATACTCCCCAGACCATCAGACCAGGACTTAGTGTGGATCAAAATACAACAAACTTCATTTTTGGGTATGAGTCTTAAGAGTTTCTTATAAGTAGTGGGGCTAATTATTTTTCAGTATCCAAAAAGTTTCTTTCAGGTGGTTTCTTAAATGCGGGGCCTTACTGTATGCGTTCTTCTTTCATAGGTGACAAACCAGATGGTGACAGCCAGTCGCAATTACATCACTGAAGATGGCAAATACCGCGTATGGGACCAACCAAGGGCTGCACTCATAGTAAAACTGAAAGAATGCATTCGTTTGAATCAAGAATATCAGGCAAGCTACCAAAGAACGAAGAAAAGGAATGCAGAACAAGCGAACAGAAGACCGTTTGAATTCTCTGAGATGTATATCTTTGGAAAATTCGATACATTCTGCCGAAGACTAAACATGGTATGAAAGCTTTCATTATCCGATACACCCTTCTCGTTTCTCTGTTTTTTTAATGGTATGGAAGTTTTGCTACTGAAGCATTTTTTCTCGCTTCTTAGTTTATCCAAGTCTGACTTGACAACCTGTTTAATTGGATGTTCTTTCTGTTTTCCTTGACCTAAAAAAACGAAAATTCCAGTGTGTGTCTCATAATTCTGTCAAACGAACAATAATTCAGATACAATACTTGGCATAAACAATTGTTTGCCAAATTTTTCGTCGTACGGTCGCCTGTAGTCATTTCTGTCGGCTAATAGACCTTTTCGACGTTCGGAAAAAAGGGATTGGAGAGAGCGGCCAATTCTGGCTATGTTTTGTGAAGGGAAACGACATCACTACCTCTGTTCTTACCAGAACGAGTCAGCTGTGGCATACAACCAACTCGATGATCTTTTTGAAGAGTTAATCATCGACAAAAAGATCGAGGGAGCTTTGTTAGAACTGGTTCAGTTTCTGTACAAGCAAGGTTTTTAAATGCCCTTGCCCGACATTAGGTTTGTGATTCGAGCTGTAATGTCACGAGTCACCAGTTTAAGCAAAAGTACTATCAGGTATCAATGACTGAAGCGAATAATGTGCGCCATTGTATCGTAAAGTGTCCTTTACCCATGATTATATCATTCCCGTGTTCTTGTTTGTCAAAGTAAGGATTTATTCGATTCAATACATATGTCTCAGTGTTCCTCATTGAACTGGGTGAGCATACAGGGTGTCCCAAAACAATTTTCCCTGTTGGCCTGAAGATTGTGACTAAACGGCAAAAGATTCTCGCCAAATTATTGCATGATGTTGCTCTTCAGATATTAAATTAGATTTTGGTACTATTCTAGCGAGAATCTTTGCCCTTTCGTTGTAATCTTTAGGCAAACGGGGCACAATTTTTTTGGGACACCCTGTAGAAAGTATAAAGTCAGATAAAGTCAGATTGAGGATATAGAACGAATACAAGGATTCACGTCGTAAGTCTAGAGATTTATAACTCTATCAAAATTTGTCATGTATCAAGTTTGCTTTTGTTTGCTTCTAGATCGTCGACGTGCTTACTCTAGTGGATGCCTATGATGTTTTAAGCCTGTCAAACATCGAGGGAATTGAAGCCATTGCACAGAAATTCTCTACAATCTACAAAACGATCAAAAAGAAGCCATATGATGTTTTGGATCATCGCAAAATTGAATTCAATTATGATTATGAAGATTTTAGAAGACAGCTCACCGAACTTGAGGTTTGTAAAATGTCATCTATACCGGGCGAGCAGGACAAGGTTTCCGTTTTCGAAAATTCATAGCACAAAGAACAAGGACAGATTTTGTAAGACAATAGCATGAGTTGCTTTTGCTGACACCTGAATTCATAGCGATTTGCGTTCGCAGACAAAGGAAATTCCCTCCACCAGTAATTCAAAACAAACAAAGCCGCAAAAGTTTCTTTGAAACCCAGGTAGTTAGCTCGCTTGTTGTGCATTCCAGAAGTTGTTTTTAAGAGCAAATATGAGCATAGATCAAAAGAAGAAGGATATATCTACACATCTACCTCGGGCATTTTATTTATTTGGTTCAAAAGCCGATTGGGAGGCGATTCAATTCTCTTATGTTTTTTAGTGTAATTAAAACACTTACTGCTCAACTCCTGAACCAAAGAAATAAAATGCCCGAGGTAGATGTGTAGATATATCCTTCTTCTTTCGACATATGCTCATGTTTACCCTTGAAACAATTTCCGAAATGCACAACGGGCGCGCTAGCTACCTGGGTTTCAGAGAAACTTTTGCGGCTTTGTTGGTTTTGAATTACTGGTTGAGAGAATTTCCTTTGTCTGCGATCGCCAGTCGCTCTGAATTCGGGTGTCAATCAACAGCAATTCATGCTATTGTTTTACAAAATCTGCCCTTGTTTTACTTCATACAGCAGTTTCATTCCGCCTTGTTTCTTTGTACTATGTATCCGCCCTTGTGTCCGGCAAATCTTTGTAACAACACCTTCACGGTCCCGACCCAGGGGGTATTTCACTATTTGTCAAAGGGGGTGTGCGCTGTAAGGATTTTTGTTGTGGCCCAATGCCAGAATAAATTCAGGGTTTGAGACCCAATCCCAGAATGTAGATAAGGTCTTCGAGTAGTGTTTTTCACTTTTTAATGTGTAGATATTAAAGAGTTGCATGAAATGAGAAAATAGAATGCGCCATCGATATTTCAACTACGGGGTGAAGCTTTATTTACCATTGCATGGGCAAGTGTCTTGCAAAAGAATGATGCTTAACACGCTAAATAGGCGAGCTGAAATTCACCCCAGATGATTTTTCCATGTAAAAATATGTTCGTTGCGTGTGGTACTATGTAATTGAACAGTAATATAATATGTAAATGATGTAAGTACCAAAAATAGCTTAGATGTTTAAAACACGACGTTTCGAGCATATACCCGTTATCAAGTGACTCGAAATCAATCGAGCCGAGCAAAGAGAAGAGAAGATTCGACAAATAGGAAGGAATGCCAGATGCAACGTGACGTAGCGTAAATAGGGAATGGGGAATAGGAGGAATGCGAGAAAAGAGTAAGGAAGGACCTATTGCAGATAAGTAAATTGCTTATTTAGTCCATTAGGATAAAGAGTTTTTAAGTTAAAAATTAAGCGTTTTTAACTTAAAAACACTTTTTTGTGTGATTTTTCCATATGTTGGTAAACTGATATGTGTAAGCATTTGACCGTAGACGAGGGGTAAAAATTCACCGCGGTTAACTGCGCTGTAATTTCAGCCTGGACTGACAGCTCACTTGTAAACAGGCCTTTACTGTCTGACGATAAAGCGGAGGATGAGGCAAGCGACGACAATCATTATCAACTTCATTTTATCGACATTTTATGTTGTTATAAATACAGTTTGAAAATTCCAGGAGACTTAAACATAGTGGACATAAACGGTTGAAAAAAACTGTTGAAAAAATACCTTTACAGTCTTTTTTATTTTACAGGCACAGATTCAGAATTTCATGGATGTGGTATTTTCACGTAAGATGCCAACAATACAAGCATTGCAGCTCCTTAAAAGGTGCGTTGCTATTCATTTTCATTTTATTTAATCATATTTAGCCACGACATCCATAGACTTATGACGATGAGTCTCTCGTTTCCCTGTGCTCTTTGACTTGATGATGGCGCTTCGGTCAACAGAGAGACTCATTTCCCAACGCTTGTAGAAACGGAATATCTCCGTACTGATTCTACTAATAGACCTTTTCGCTATTCTACACAAGGTTCGATTATGTGGCGTTGGAGCTTCTATCACTATTGTATACATTCGAACATTCTACAAATGTATCAAGCTATCGTTCGATTCGAATTCTTTTTTCGAATCTTAGCTAAAAGATCTATTGGGCCTAAATCAATCTGCTACTTTTTTCTCAAAACCACTGATCTTAAAACGCCACAAAAACGGTTTTCCAGAACTCCTGTACCATAAAATTTGCTATCAGAACTTCGATAAATGTTCATTCTAGCTATCAATGCAAAAAGCGCCTTCCTCTAAGCCATACTCTAATCAGCACATGACTTTGCGACAAAAACTTGTCGCAGATTGACCTTTTTGTCCGGTTTTACAGCTCTATGGTTATAAGGCCCTCAGTGGAGCGACAACAACAACAACAATTCAACTCAGTTAGATGAGCGTAACTAGAGGGTCCTTATGTAGTGAGGCTACGACATCCATTCAGTTGCAAAACAAAAGAAGAGTAAAGTACGATTACTATCCTCTGTGCAAAATTGCCATTAGCTATGTTGTGTTTAGCCTAAACACATTCGATGATTTGACACGCAGAGACAAGCAGGGCCACACAGAGAGGACGAGTGGTACAGCCCTTTTAAGGGGGGGGGGGGGGGGGTAATATTCATCATATTTTAACGTTGTCAATGGAATCTTCATATGTTGACTTTCAGATTCGAATCATTGAAAATCAAGTCAATGTCGCAGACTATTGAAGAAAAATATGAGAGGCTGTTTCATCTTTTTGGAAAAGAGATAGACATCATTGGCAAGGTAATTCATTTTTGTGTCTTTCATGTTTTTGCCCTGAATGGCCTTACCGTAAAAGCTCTGTTAGGCCCTCGGGAGGCTTATTTAATTTCGGAAACTCCAGAAGGGGCCTAGAATAGATGGGGCTTATTAGAGAGTGGGTTTATTAGATAGGCAACTTATTCACAAAGTCAAATAACGGGGATATAAATGATAGCCTTAAAGTTCTTTTGCCCTATGTTTTTCTGAGTCAACATACAATTTTACGAGTCAAATACACAAGCACACACAGATTTTATCCAAAACCATATTAAAATTGATATGCAACCTTTTTTAGCTGAATAATGGAAAATCTATGGTAGCCGATAGCTTTTGATATAAATACGGGGGGGGGGGGGCTTAATACAGAGGGTGCTTTGTTAAAATTCTGGCTTAAAAGAGAGGGGCTTATAAGAGAGGCTTATAAGAGAGGCTTATAAGAGAGGCTTATAAGAGAGGCTTATAAGAGAGGCTTATAAGAGAGGCTTATAAGAGAGGCTTAATAGAGAGGGGGACTTAATAGAGTTTTTACGCTAAATCATCGTCTGATAGACTGAAACAAAATTTTAATGTCATACCGGCTGAGCCAGAAAATGTTTGGAGAAACCTAGGGTTTTGCTGTAAATCTGCCGTGGAAATTCATTGATATCTTAATTATTTTCAAAATGGCGGCATTTATTAAATTTGAGGCTATGACGTCATCAAATTTTCGAAATCCTAAACCAGAAAGGCTACAGATTTCTGCTTGCCATCATATTGTAGACCTTCATAAACTATGGTTTTCTTGGAGGTTATATCATTTTTCTTCTATTTGTTTAGGATTTACGATTATTTGAATTTTGTCAAAAATTTCCATGAATTTTTTCATCAATAATTAAATTGCTGCCATTTGAAAGAACATCAAGATATCAAAGAATTTCCACTGCAGATTTACAGTCAAGTACCTAAGTTCCTTTCAAGCCATTCAATTCAAAGAAAATTGTCATATAATTTTACACCCACCTTTTTAAAGATTTGAAAGATTTGAACCCTATAACCTGTAGCTCTCAAATCAAACCATGGCTCTTAAATTGGTTGCTTATCTTCTTTGAAGGTTTACGAAGAACTGAAACATGATCCTCCCGTTGCAAGAGGTCTGCCTCCTATTGCTGGAAAAGTCACATGGGCAAGGCAGCTGATGAAGCGCATTCGAGACCCAATGAATTACTTTGACGCACATGCTTCAGTGTTTAGCGACAAGCCTGAGGCCCAAAGGTCCGTCAAAAATTTCAATCAGGTTGCAACTACATTGCAGAAATTTGAGATTGTCTTCATCGAGGCATGGCGACGTCAAATTCCTAGCGTAAGATCAGGTAAAGCATTTAGAATATATTGTGAAGCTCTTGCTAGATTGTGGCCACTTCTCATGTTGTAACGTTGAACAGTTGATCAAAGATTCTTGAAAATATTGCAAAGGTAAGTAAAAGAGTTTTGTTTAAAATTTGGATTTTCCAATTAGCTACTGGGTGTCCAAAAACGTAGATACTTTGTTTGAAAAAGTACTAAAATTTGATTACAAATTTGATCTTCGAATTTCTTCTTTTGGCAAGTAGATCAAAATCTAAATTATTTTCTCATTTATAATTTACCTTATATGGACAGACAATATACTATAAATAGAGGTAGATGCTCTGAATAAATCAGTTGCTCTGAAGATGCCCTAGTGGGCGAAACTAGTCAGCACTGAAATAAAGAATAAAAAGCGCAAAAGACCAATTGATACCTGTTTTCTTCGGATGGTTAGGCCCTCTTCAACGGTACACTTTTCATAAATTATTTTCTCAGATATAACTGATCTTGTGATTGTAACACGGGGCAATTGTAACACATGGTTGGAGCAATTGCTACATATCTTTAAAATCATTACAGATAATTATTGCATGACTCTGTTTTTTCCTTACACAAAATGAGCTTGCTTTAAAAAGAAAAAATTCAAAATGAGACGTGGTCTTTATGTTTTTGCAAATTTGGGTGCATCAGTTGAACAAAATTGAATCGATTGAGAAAAAATGGTTTTAGTTTACAAATTTCAACTTTTGACTCTTTAATGCTGCTTGGATGCACATTGTTCGACTAGATTAGAAAATGAATCAAAACCAAGCCATCAGCCAACCTACACCGGGGTATTGCCCCTGAACTGGTCAGCTATCGTTATTTCCAATTTTCACATATCATAAGCTGTGGAGCTTAAAAGTTTTAATGTAGTTTTGATCCTAAATAGATGTCATGTCTGTGATGTGAAAATGAAATATTTTGCTCATGAGCAAAATCTTTCAGACACAAATTTACAGTGAAAGCACATTTTTACTTTCATGCTCAAAAACATGTTTTTCTCCCGAGAATTTTGCAAACTTGGCTGAACATTCATGTATCTCAATTCGTATGTAGAGGGTTAGAATGGGTATATTCTGTGCAAAAATCAGATTTTTGCACTTTTCTGCAAGGCCAGTGTTACAATTGTCCCCGATCTCCCCTATTTATTTGTTTATTTTAGTTGATTTATCCATTGATTTTGTTTAGTTTGTATGTAAACTTGTATACCTATAGTAGACTGGACTATTCATTTCATCGATGTCATTTAAGGATACAAATGAAAACCTCAATTTGCAGGACTTCAGGCTACAATCTTGGTGAGAGAACACGAAACTGGTAAAATCTACGTCAATTTTGACCCGAAGATTGCCGAGTTGATGCGAGAAACTGACTGCATGATCAAGATGAATGATATTGATGTACCGCAAGAAGGGAAAGAGCTGTTTTTAAGAAAAGAAAGTCTGCAACGCAGCGAAAGCAAGCTGAAGGTTTGTGACTATTCTTTATTGATCGCTCAATGACTTCCAAGTTGTATCATGTCATGATAGCATGCTCAACAAAGACATAATTTGTAACAGACTAGCATTCGAGACCTTCAAGATACAACGAAGACACAATATGATTAGTCCACGAACGAAACGATTCAAAATACTCCAGATTTGGCAAATGTATGAATGATTTTGGGCTTTACCATATACTCATGTTGAGAAAACTGTTGTTTGTTTGTGCAGGTGATGATCGAGGCATATGAAGAGCTGAAAAAGTCAATTCCAGTCATCTTTGCTGCTCTTATGAAGCCGTCAATGAATAAGGTAAGATCAACATGATTTACATCCTCCTGGCAGTGTTACTTATAGCAATCCAGCCTCATGATAATACAAAATAGACAAAAAAGACAATGATTGTCCCAAGAGTACCCTACAATAAACCCCCGCGTGTGAGAACCTACAAGTTTGCAAGCCCGCCTGTGTTCTTGTACAGTTGATACAATGGATTGGTTCTTATGGAATGGAGGTTTAATTTGGAAACTTCAGCCTGTAGGTTTTAAATCCACCAGGTTCTTACATGCGCGTTTTTGCTGTATACGATGCAGCTACCTCTTTTTTTTATATCTAGTTAATGTTTGAGCAACGAGGTAGACGGATATAATTTTATGGTAGCTTGGTAACACATCAAAAGTTTTATGATGATTTTTCATGAGGTGCAAGCTTTCTTATCCGTTCCATAGATAATTTTTACTTCGTAGTAGCAGGGGAGAATTTTGTAAACAAAGAAACAGGTCTCTGAAAAGACAAATCGATTTGTCTTTCTGATGAATAGATTCCTCTCCTCTGAGCGCACTCAATCAAATCAAAAGATACAGAGAAAGCAACACTTCTCTCTCAAACGAGCTTGACAATACATTTAAAAGACAAAACCTTTGTAGCTAACATATAAACGTAGATAAGTTTGTCAGAATCAGTCTTGTCGTTCTCAAATTACAACTGATTAAGAAATCTCAAAATCGTTCAAAACAGGCCTAAAATCGATGACCAAATTTTCATTTAGGTCCACACCTATCATAAGCTCTATCCGTCTATCTTGTTGCTCACACATGTACTGGGTACATAAAGAGGATACATCGGAATTGTAAACATTTGGGACTGTCATTCTGCCCGTTTGTCTATTTCTAACTTTATGAAGCTGAATTGCTAGCAGATTTGATAAAGTATTTTAGGCCTGTTTTGAAGGCTCTTTAGCTGAAGCATTTTTACAAAATTGGTTGTAATTTGAGAAAGATACAATCGATTTTGACACAAGGGCATATTTTGTAATACAATAGCACGATTTGCTTTTGTTGACACCTTAATTCAAAGCAATTAGCGATCACAGACAAAGGAAATTCTCTCATCCAGTAATTCAAAACAAACAAAGCCGCAAAAGTTTCTCTGAAACCCAGGTAGCTAGCTCGCTCGCTGTGCATTCCAGAAATCATTTTTAAGGGCAAACATGAGCATAGATCGAAAGAAGAAGGATATATCTACACATCTGCCGTGGGCATTTTATTTCTTTGATTCAGAAGCTGAGCAGTAATTGTTTTGATAACACCCAAAAAAATAAGAGAATTGAATCGTATCCCGAACGGTTTTTGAACCAAACAAAATAAAGTGCCTGCGGCAGATGTGTAGATACATCCTTCTTCTTTCGATCTATGCTCATGTTTGCCCTTAAAAACTGTTTCTGGAATGCACAACGAACGAGCTAGCTACCTGCGTTTCGAAGATATTTGTGCGGCTTTATTTGTTTTGAATTTATGGTTGAGAGAATTTCCTTTGTCTGCAATCGCTAATCGCTTTGAATTAAGCTGTCAACAAAAGAATCTCATGCTATTGTATTACAAAATCTGCCCTTGGCGTTTCTTTGCAATTTTATCAAACTTTTCATTGATGACCCTAAACAGGTTTTTATGGTTTTCTTATGTACACTAAGGCCTCAGTTACACGATACCGGATTCATCACACACCGGACTACTTTTCGCATCGGATAGAGGGGTACAGTTACACGACACCGAGGCAATCCGGTGTCACTCCACTCCGTTTTCGTGGAGTGAAATCACTCCGTTTTCGCTCTCTAGGTGAGGTGAAAATCAATCCGATTCACTCCGCTCCGCATTCCATCTCGTGCAACTGCACCAATCCGATGTGACCCCACTCCATTTGGGCTTCGCAGTTTTCAAAGGCAATAGATTGAGACTTCGCAGCGGAGGGTGATTCAGTGTCGTGTAACTGCAATTCGAAATGCGTTCATGTCAATCCGGTGTCGTGTAACTGCGTGTGATTTTGACCAAAATGGGTTGAAACCAATCCGATGCGAAAAGCGACCCGGTATCGTGTAACCCAGGCCTAAAATGATCCTATTATTGTCTAGAATTCCGCCCGCTTGGAAGTTCCACTGACTGGAAATTAGCCTTTATCAGATTTTAAATAGTTGTTTCATCACCCACTTTTCTGATAGCTGTTGGACATTCGAGATGCCAGAATTGATGCTGGAATGGAAGAAATTTGTGAAATGTTATTATGTGAACTACCCGAAGATGAGGGATGGACTATTGAACGATTTGCCGCCAGAACAAAGGTTTGCCGTACCTTTATTTTGCTTTATCTTTATTTTTTCTTCAATAAATACAATTTCTTTTTCATCTACAAATTGTCCCAAAAAACATGTGCGCTGTTTGAGTGGCTTTTGCGGAGCAGCCTTAACTTCAATTTTTCTGTCTTTAAGATTCTTGACTGAAGAGACTTCAAATTAAAGGTTGACACCGAGTTTGAGTAAATATGATCACTGTTGCTGATTTATGGAGCAAGAAAGCCAAAATTATTGGCTGCCTCAAAACCAGAGGATTCATTATTCTCCATTGCGTTAAAATGAACGAAATTGATTGGAAAAAAACAGACCTAGCCCTGTTTTTTCTGTTCATTATTGAGACAGATAGTCACACATTGAATTTTGTGATAACCAAGAATATTGGACATATCTAGGGTTGCTAGGAATGGTAATATGCAACACAAGTGCTGCAGGGCATGGCATGCGTCCATCAGATATTTTGCTTCTCAAAAGTGAACAATATTGCGTTCAGCAGGCTGCTTGGTCAATATTCTTGAGTTATATGGTCATTAATTACTCCCAAATGCGTGTCCTGTACGGAGATAAATCATCTGGTTTTGAAGCAACGAGTGACTGTGACTTTCTTTTTCAATTTGTCAGATTTACACAAACTCGGTGCCAAACTCTAAGTTGAACTCTTTTCTATTCACAAATCTGAAAAACAGGAAAGTTAGATTTATGGCTCCTCCACAGTAGCCATCCAAACGGCGCACATGCTTTTTGGGACACCCTGTATATACCGGGTGAAAGAAAAATAAGTTCAAACGTTTGGTGGGCTGTGGAATACAGAGTATGCAGCTGATTTTCAAAATTGAAATTTTAATCTATCAGCCAAAGGTTAACTTAGGTGTGAAAATTTTGTTTGGTGAAAGCACTCATCTTTTAGACCCGTAAATCAGGAAAAAGCTTGTAAGGGGTTTGTATGGGATCGAGAATTCCACATTCCATTCTGGTCCATTATTTATTTGCCATTGAAATTTAGATTTGATACAATTGTCAATTTCAGAAATAGAATTTCAATTTTCAATGGTACGCAAATCATAGACCAGAATCAGGGTATGAAAATATATTTTCCTTTCTGCGACCGGAGAGAAATCATATAAGCATATAAGCAATTTCCTGCAAGCATACAAGAATTAGTATGTCCAGCTTTCTTGAAAATCTCCAGGCAAACGGGGCGCAATCTTGAATAGAAGTCTAGTTTCAAAGGTTCCAAATTATTGTTTTTAAAATCCCATGTCCATAGTATTTGTCAATAAAATAGTAATGCGAGTATCCCTTTCCAAGTTTTTACGAGTGCCCCCTTCTGGAACTGTTTTGTCCTGTTTTCGATTTGGTACAAGTGATAGCTTGCTCTGTCTCTCTGTCTCTCTCTGTCTCTCTGTTTCTCACTGTCTCTCTCTCCTCTTTTGAATACCCCTGCATTGTCCCAGTATAAAGGCAATCATATATCAGTTTGTTGAAAAACAAGGCTTTTAATTGGCATCGATCTTAGTCTGAAGTTAAGGAAAATGACAATATTTTTCTAGGAAATATGTGATAAATCGTCAGTAAAGATACAACAAGTCAGCACTCGTGTTGAAACTGCAGTCTACGATTTACTTGATATCCTGAGTAAGAGATACGAAGAGATAAAAGCAGAATCACATATTCCAAATCCATACGAGATCCCTCCAGATGAAACATCAGAACACAGGATCATGAGGGAGAAAGTTTTGCAGCGTGAAAATGACTTAGAAGAGGAGGCGAACGAATTAGTCAATTTCTTCAATCATAAACTGGTTGATAGTCTCCTCAGATGTATTCGCAATTCAATTGATTTGATCAAGCGACGAGTATTCCCAGCGTAAGTACTACCAGTTTTACCGGAATATGGTTTGACTGGTTTAACTGGTTTTGCCCAGTTTTACCAGTTTTACCAGTTTTACCAGTCTTACCAGTCTTACCAGTTTTACCAGTGTACCAAAATAAAGCCCACTAGCTTAGATATGACAAAGAGCGAGACAGCTATTATTAGGTTAAAATGGTGGTAATTTGGGACAAGGGAGATTTGGGACGCTTGTGTCTTATAAAGAGAGTCCTTACAAGTCCTGGTGCCAAGCTACGCAAACGAGATGCAACCAGTTAGCTTGACCTCCATAAAAAATTTGTGCTCAAAATGAAGATTTTCATATTTTGTTACAATCAGCCTTTAATGGCTTAGACCAGTGTCCCAATTAACCAGGCAGGGGCAATTTGAGATATCGTCTAAAAGGTAAAAAAAATTGTAATACGAATACATAAAAGTGACATTTTTTCTTGATCTGGTTGAAGTTCAGAGTTGATGTGAATCATATGATCAAATGGTTTGATTTTGGTGCATTTTCAGAGAATAATTTTTAGGACCTTTTTGTTTCTTTCCTTGAGTTTCCTCGGTTTACCCTACGTACAAATCAATTGTTGTTTCAAGCATCTTTCAGATGCGTTCACACAAAATTTGATTCCATAGATGAGCATAATTTTTGCGTAATGTAATGCAGCTACTGATCTCCACGTTCCAAGGATGACAATCAGTAATGGGCAAAAATCTCTTCCACATAAAATTGTGGAAAACAGTTAGAATTTTACTTCAGCAGTTGTTTAGGTTGTTTTTTAACATTCATTCATTCATTCATTCATTCATTCATTCATTCATTCATTCATTCATTCATATATTTATTTAAAGTTGGTATTTACATAGTTTCAAAAGAATAAAGCTAATTTACACCAACTATTTATAATAAACCTAAAGTAATACATGCTAATTTACAATCAAAGGAATTCAGTGTCTATTTACAAATTGTACAAAGGCAACTGGTTCCGTCCCAAGGTTTAATTTCCTTTTTGAAAGCTGCAATAGACGCTATATTCTTTACATCATCGTTTAGAGTATTCCACAGCATAGCTGCCCTAAATCTGAGGGAGTTTATCCCATAGTTTATTTTTTAACATTAAGTTTTCAAACCCCGGAATTGTTCTTTGAAGCTCCATTTTCCCTCTTTGTAGGGGGAGAACTCGAAATTATGGCAAGAGAGCTACGTCAGATGCAGTTTTAAAACAAGCAGAGCAATCAGCCTGCCTATCTACTGATATGACTCTTGCTATTCCCAATGTGGTAAGCTGCTATTCATTTCACTTTCAGTCATCATAATTACGCAGAATAGCCGTACTATCTTTAGAACGGTAGCACAGATGGTAAATATTAGCATAGGTTTCAAATCTTTAAAAAGGCTGGTGTAAAATTGAGTGACCTATTTCTTTGAACTGAATTATTTCAAAGAAACTTTAGCTATTTCTCTATAATTCTACCTTTGGACTTTTCTGAAATCTTCAATATTTTCAGAGTTAGAGTGTTTTTCTTCTTTTTCAAGAATTCAAGAAAAATTTTATAAAAACCTTTAAACCATCGTAGTTTCTAAACTGTTTGACGCAACATAAAGTAATTTCGAAGGAAACCATAATTTATGAGTGCCTACAATATGGTATCAAGCAGAAGTCTGTCACTTATCTGGTTTATGATTTAGAAATGTGATGACGTCACATCCTCAAATGAATTGAAATGTAAGATACGCTGTAATTTCCAAAAATGTTCAAAATTTCTGAAAAGTCCAACGGTAGAATTATAGATAATTATCTAAAGTTTCTTTCAAGCCATTCAATCAGAAGAGATAGGTCATAGAATTTTACACCCACCTTTTTATGCCGAGATATAGATTTGGAATCTATGCTGTGAATATCATATTTTTTCTTTCTGTGATGGGAATTGATAAGAATCTTTGAGAAAAATTGCTATCAGGGTGAACTCTGAATTATTCTTAGAGGAATCGTACAATCTTCAAAAAATATTGTTGATTAAGGTCTACAGGGTGTCCCAAAAAAATTGTGTCCCGTAACAAGGGCAGATTTTGTAATACAATAGCATGAGTTGCTTTTGTTGACACCTCAATTCAAAGAGATTAGCGATTGCAGACAAAGGAAATTCTCTCAACCAGCAATTCAAAACAAACAAAGCCGCAAAAGTTTCTTTGAAACCCAGGTAGCTAGCTCGCTCGTTGTGCATTCCAAGAAACTGTTTTTAAGGGCAAACACGATCATAGATCGAAAGAAGAAGGATGCATCGGCACATCTGCCGCGGGCATTTTATTTGTTTGGTTCAAAAGCCGTCTAGGAGGCGATTCAATTCTCTTATTTTTTAGGGTGTTATCAAAACATTTACTTCTCAGCTTCTGAACCAAAGAAATAAAATGCCCGCGGCAGATGTGTAGATATATCCTTCTTCACTCGATCTATGCTCATGTTTGCCCTTAGAAATAATTTCTGGAATGCACAGCGAGCGAGCTAGCTACCTGGGTTTCAGAGAAACTTTTGCGGCTTTGTTTGTTTTGAATTACTGGTTGAGAGAATTTCCTTTGTCTGTGATCCCTAATCGCTTTGAATTGAGGTGTCAACAAAAGCAACTCTTGTTATTGTATTACAAAATCTGCCCTTGTTGTGTCCCGTTTGTCTGAAGATTGTGACAAAACGGATAAAGATTCTCGCAAAACTTTTGCATGATGGTGCTCTTCAGATCTTCAATTAAAGTTTGCTACCATCCCCACTAAAATCCCTTGAAAAATGATGGAGCTATGACCTTCAGGAGACAAATTCGCCCGATCACTGAAACCGGCGGTCGGCCGTTTTGTCTTACTATTTTGCAGCGATAAATAGCTTCATGGACGGAAAATGAAACAACAACCTCCAATGTCATAGCTCTCCCGAAAATTCCGATATTCTTCGGAGAGTTTCATTATTTCTGACCTCACGGAAATTATTTCTTACTTTACGTGAAGATACTTATCACTGCAAAATAGTAAGACAAAATGGCCGATCGCTGGTTTCAGTCATCGTGCAAATTTGGTCTTCTGAAGGTCATAGCTCCATCATTTCTCAACGGATTTTTACGGGGATGGTTGCAAACTTTAATTGAATATCTGAAGAGCAGCATCATGCAAAAGTTAGGCAAGAATCTTTTGCCGTTTTGTCGCAATCTTAAGGCAAACGGGGCACAATTTTTTTGGGACACCCTTTATAATATGGTGGTAAACAGAAATCTGTAGCTTTTCTGGTTTACGATTTAGCAATTTAATGAGGTCACAACTTCAAAACTTGTTGAATTGAAACATAGACAAGTATTGTAATGCCGAAAATAGCCATGATATGAAAGACTGCCTAAATAAAAATCGTATAACGAGTAGCTGAAGTTCCTTTGAAGTTCTTTTGTTAATCACGCTATCAGATATGCTTTGGCAAATACTTTTCAACATGGAAAATTCGTGATTCCATCAAGCGAATGAATTCCTTGTAGTATGTGCATTATTTTGAAGGGTTGAGGTCGAGTCCAAATCTAGCCTAAGTTTATTCTTTCTTGCAGATGATATGCCAATTGAAAGTTTCTGCAAAAACATTTATAATACTGGTGTGTTTGTCGAAATTTTGCACCGTAATGCCATCAAAGTTTAAGTTTAAGTTTAAGTTTAAGTTTAACAAATTGTTGCGAAAGAGATGCTTACCAAAGCAAAGCACATTTTCAATTATAAAAAAAACTTGGTAAAATGTATGACTAGAAACTTGATGTAGAGAGGTTGGACGACAAAAAATACTATAAGGTATGTTTTAACACACTGAGGCCTTTCGGACTTGTGTCCTCGTCAGAGTATGATTTCGAATGGAATTCATTCGAAAGCACACTCTGATGAGGACACAAGTCCGAAAGGCCTCAGTGTGTTAAAACATACCTTATAGTATTTTTTGTCGTCCAACCTCTCTACATCAAGTTAAATGATCAAAATAGGTATTTCTCCTCAAAATTTTGATGCTTTTGAAATACCTTTCATTCTAGGTTGTGAATCCTTCTCTCGAAGACATCCAGCAATGCCTGAACGAAAGTGTGAAGCTGATTCTAAATGTTAGTCAAAACGTTGCCTCGTGGTGTCCAAAACCTGGAAAGTTCTCGCAAGCCGCCAAGGCAAACGCTGATAGCGGTAATCTTTCCTATTTGCAGCTTTAAAGAGGTTCAAAATTGAAGTACTGATCAGCATATGGCTCAAAATCTTTCAAATCTTTAAAAAGGTGGGTGTAAAATTCTATGACATTTTTCTTTGAATTAAATGGCTTGAAAGGAACTTATGGTACTTTGCTATAAATCTGCCATGGAAATTTTTTGATATCTTGATTTTTTTCAAAATGGCGGCAATTTAATTATTTTTGAAAAAATTGATGGAAAATTTTGAAAAGATTTGAATCATCGTAAATCCTAAACCAATAGAGGAAAAATGATATAACCTTCAAGGAAACCATAGTTCATGAAGGTCTACAATCTGGTGGCAAGCAAAAATCTGTAGCTTTTCTGGTTTAGGATTTAGAAATTTGATGACGTCACAGCCTCAAATTTAATAAATGCCGCCATTTTGAAACTAATCAAGATATCAATAAATTTCCACGGCAGATTTACAGCAAAACACCCTAAGTTCCTTCCAAGCCATTCACTTCAAAGAAAACTGTAATAGAATTTTACACCGACCTTTTTAAAGATTTGAGCCCTATGTTGTACTGATCCTAAAGTGATGTATTATCATTTGCCACAATGTACTGGGCGGACCAAAAAGAACATTGCATGTTTGAAAATTTGTTACCAGAATACTTGAGCTATTGGAATAAATCGAAGTTTCGTTGATACCCGAAAGGCTGAAGTATTTTGCTCTGTTTTTCTGAGCATTGGAAATTTTTTAGTGCGTGACAAGAGGCCTCAAAAGCCTCGATAAAAATTTGAAACAATCTCCTCATTCAAAAAACTCATTTCATTCTCCTCAAGAGGTAAGAAGCAAATATTTATGAAAAGAATCCGTGAACAAAGCCGCAAAAGTTTCCCTGAAACTGGTAGGTGCAGACTCTCGCCTTTTACAAGCGAAATGTGGTTTTTAAGAGAAGTTGCGTGTTTATAGTGAAAGCAGAAGGGTAAATCTAAAATTCTGTCTGGCCGATTTTGTTTATTTGATCCAGGAGCCGAGGTATTGTAATTCTCACGTATTTAGGGCTTGAATGAAACGATCTCAAAACAGCTCCTGAATCAAATAAAAGAAATCCGCCAGACAGAACTTTAGATTTGCCCTTCTTCTTTCGTTATGAGCACATAACTTCTCTTAAAAACCACCTTTCACGTGCACAAGAAGAAAGTTTGCCCTACTATAGTATTTTCAGGGAAACTTTCAGGATTTTGTTTGTTTTGAATTACTGGTTGAGAGAATTTCCTTTGTCTGCAGTCGCTAATCGCTTTGAATTGAGGTGTCAATCAAACGCAACTGTTGCTTTTGTATTACAAAATCTGCCGTTGTTTAATCAGCGATAATTGTTTGTCCATGATTTATTCAGAAACCACAACTCAGAAGCAAAAGAATTATTACAAATACATTGCTGAACATAAAGACACTACGAAGATCACAATGATGGTATCATCAGCAATTAGTACTACGAAAATTGATGCTGCTAAGAATCTCAATGAATTCTCCAAATTTATGTTTCTTTGGAAGGAAGATCGCGATTCTCAGATCCAGGTTAGACTGATTGCAAGTTCGTAGTTATTGCTATTGATAGGCTGATGAACGCTATAACTACGACTCATGGACTTTCACATTGAAAATTGGGACGAAACTGTTTCCCTCGTTTTCATGTCCGATATGGAAACCATAGCAACACTGTATGAAAAGGCGAGTAATGGCGTTGGGCCTAAATTATCAGCTCAAACCTCAGATAATAAAACGCTTCGAAATTCAAGTTTTGAGTGATGTTAGCAATGAACAAAAGTCACAAGTATTCGCATGAATGTTTCTTTAATCTAAGGATTGACAAACCTTTCAGTTTCAACAAGAATTTCCTCATTTTGAAGGATATCTTCATCTAGCAATAGTGCACGCACAGAAAAATCTGTGCGCCCATTGTTTATTTTCGTCCCACTTTTTGATGTGAAAGTCCATAAGTCCCAGTTTGAGCAAAAATTTATATTGTTGTTGTTGTTGTCATTGCTGTTGCTGTTGTTGTTGCGATAACTGGGACTATTTCGTGAGTCTAGATCCAGGTAAGCACTATTCAATAGACGATTCCGCTAAAGATGGCGGCGAGGAATTTTTTACCAAGATGCATTGTGTTCTAATTAAGATTCTTTAATGATTCTATAGGAATTCGATTAAAGAACGTAGTGCATCTCGGTAAAAAATTCCTTGCCGCCATCTTTAGCGCAATCGCCTATTGAAGCCCTTGTATTTCAGCATATTCAGCTTTGGAGTAAAATCTTTAACAAGACTTGACAAGACTTTTGTAGATTGATACAACAGCTGGGATGGCTCAGTGGTAGCACGCTTGACTACCAATCTGAAGGTTGGTGGTTTGAGTCCTCTCCCCGCCGAACCTGCTACGTAGAGTGAGGAGAGTCGCCAACTCTCTGTAATTCCTGGCTAGAGGAGTCACGAGGTGTAGTTACATCGAGAGGAAGGACTAGGACGCTGCTTTGATAAGCATAGCTTCTCAGCGTCCTCAACTGCCTTGTAGGTAGATGCTATGTAGAAATATAGAAGGAGATTTAAACAGAGATTGCAAAAATGGTTAATGCAGGCGATTTGACGCCTATGGGTTGGAGAACACGACTCTACATTTATCTGAAAGCATAAACATGATTTATTTTTTATCTCATTTTTAGGTTTTTAGTCATAGGAATTTTGCACCAACCTTTTTATAGATTTAGAACCTTTGCTGTATATGTTTGAGTCATATGAAGCATGAACATGATTTTCGCAAGGTTGATATGAGAATTTTTCTCATTGGATCTGCAGGATCTGGAAGTTGAATTAGAACCATGTACCCTTTAGGCTTGTTTTCTTTTTTCCACAGGAATTTTTGGACTCGGAGCCATTGCTATCAGACTTCAAAGCTGAGATATGCAGATATCAAAGTATCGAGAAAGAGATTAAGCTTATGCCTGAAAAGTATGTCATTGGTTACAGAACATTGCAGATGATGTCAGGTAAATAAAAACTATCATCTGAGTTAGATTGGGAGGCGGAACGTTTTCAAGTCAAGCGAAGCAAAATACCACCAATAAAAGAGTTGAAATCAAATGCTGTGTAGATACGAGGGGTGGCTAAGACGTTCTGTGCCTCACTTGGATGGAGATGTATGATTTTACAGGGTGTCCCAAAAATGTTTGCCCTGTTTGCCTGAAGATTGTGACAAAATGGCAAAAGAGTCTCGCCAAATTTTTGCATGATGCTGCTCTCCAGATATTCAATTAAAGTTTGCTACCATCCCTGTGAAAATCCGTTGAAAAATGATGGAGCTATGACCTTCAGGAGATCAAATTTGCCTGATGACTGAACCTAGCGGTCGGCCATTTTGTCTTACTATTTTGCAGCGATTTTTATCACTTGTGGTAGGAATATACGAGACTGAGCCAGGTTCCTAGAAAAGTATCGTAATTCCACAGTTATGTGAAAAGCAGTTCTTTAAGCTTGGACTTGGACGAAGGAAGTATGTTCTCTAAAACTTCTCTTATTTGCAGAACCGTTGAAACTGGCCCTGATTGTCGAGGCAGAAAACTGGAAATTTGCATTAGGGCGCAGTATGAATGCTAAATACAAAGAAAAGCTCGATTCAATGGTTAATTTTATCGCTGATTATTCAAGAAGACTTATACACCCCATCGAAGATTTGGATGATGTACGTTTCGCAATGGCTGCCCTGAATGATATTCGTCACAACGAAATCAAGCTTGACACTGACATGGGACCCATTGAGGTAATGACATAAGTATACCGTATAAGCCTTATTAAAGGCAGTCTGTCACGTGTATGATTGGCCGCAACAAAGTCAGAGCTTAACACAACTGATGTCTTTGTGAATCTGTGCATTTGAAACAAAGGAGGGCTGATCGTTATCACTTTTTACGGTCGTAGAAAGTCATTAGGATCAGCAGCCATTCAAGTCTCCTATTCTTTGTATTGTCCTTATCCTCCAATCAGATAGGTGACAAACTGCCGTTAAGCCTGGGGCTTACTTAATTTTGGGGACTCAAGGGTGGCATAAAAGTGACGGGGCTTATTAGAGAGAGGGCTTGTTCACAAAGTCAAAACGACAAGGATGTATTTGACAGCTTTTTAGTTATTTTATCCCATATTTTGCGGAATCGAACCCACAATTTTCTTAGTCAAATGCACAAATTCGACACAATTTTTATCCCAAACCATATCAGAATCAACATGCAGACCTGTTTAGTGAGATAAATGGAAATTCTTGGGTAACCTCTGGTATTTGATGTAAGTAAGGGTGGGGGCTTAATTTAGAGGGGGTTTATTTTACGTTGTTTTCACCAGCGTACATAGCTGTCTTGCATACCCGCATCTCTTTTCTTTTTCAGGAATCATACAGTCTTCTCAACTCTATTGGTATCCCGTACCCAAAAGAAGAATCTGACAAGTGTGACTCATTGCGTTACTCCGTGCAGAAGCTCTTGCGCCAGGCCGTATGTAAACTTTACTGCTCCTTAATGTTATGGACTCCCTATGGACAATATTATTCTGGTATTCTTATGTAATCCGTGCCACGAGGCAGTTGATAATTACGCATGTTCTACAGTAAGAACCCGCAAAATAGAAACCACTTTAGAAGAAACCTCAGGCTGGTTTTCTTTAGAAATGGTGCCCTCATATAAGAAACTTCTCAGCCTGATTTAAGAAGGTTCTTTACAGGAGGATCCCAAATTAACTCATATCTAGCACTCTTTGTCAAAACCAGGTGCCAACAATTGTTAAAGACTTCATCAAAAGCATCTCGATCTACTTATATAGATACATACCTAGCATTTATGCTAAGGTTGACTAAATTTCGAGCAAATACAAGGTAACAAGACAATACTGTTTGATAGTGTTTGCTCTGGGGTTTCTTTGAAGATTTAAGTTGAAGTAACTGAAGGTTTCTTAACCATTTGATAAGAAACCTTTCTGCCTGTTTCAAGATTAATGACCTTTTAATAGGAAACTAAACAGGCTGTTTTGGAAAAACTGGTTTCTATTTTGCGGGTTCTTACTGTATTCGGTTGAACCGCTTCATCTCTGATTTTTTACACTTACACTGCGGATATGTACAAGATATAATACTTAAATTTGTTTCTTATTTCCTTGATGTAGCTCTTATGTCATGTGGAAGTTAAACTATCATTCGAAATCACACATTATGGGCTTTGTTAAATTTGTTTTATTAAAGGGGCTCCGTCGTCAAAATGTAAACAAAACGATGATTTTTGCAGTTTTTTGAAAGGTGATATCACACAGGATTTTCGTATTTTTTTCAAAATGAAAGTTGCTGTTTGGGCATTAATCATTGTACTTCACTAAGGAACAAACCAAACATTCATATCTTCTACGATTGCTCGGATATAAGTGGATTTTTAACGGTCAATTTTTTGTGGCTTGGGTGAAGCCACCAAACAAACTGCAGAGAACAATGGATGAACAATGGATAATCCCCGACACGTGCTAGTTTACGGATTTGTTTACTGTTTGACGACTGATACCCTGGATCAGAGTATTTTTAGTATTTGTAAAATTAAAATATTTGGAAAAAATTCAAAAAATTAAAGTATTCGAAAAAAATTATAAAAGGTGAGAGGGGGGGGGGGAGGACTTCCTCCTTTCTTTTCTCTTTTTTTTCATTAAATTTTTTTTTATTTTTTTTTCTCTTTTTTTTTATTTTTTCTCATTAAATTTTTTTTGTTTTTTTTATTTTTTTATTTTTATTTTTTCTCCATATACTAAAAATACTCTGATCCAGGGTAGACGACTGAGCCCCTTTAATAGAATTTGTTTGGTTATTTGTAGAACACTGTCCAATCTGAACTGGTGAAGATTCAGCCTACATTCAAACACGATCTTTTGGAACGCGTCGAAGTCTTCAAAACCGAATCTACTTCTTACTATGAACAATACGCTCAAGTAAGTTTTGCGGTTCTCGATACTATTAATAGGTATGATTTTATACCGGGTGCGCCAAAATAAACTATGCACGTTTGGCAGGCCACAATGAATAGTACACTGGACCGATTTTGAAGATTTATGACTCAATCTTTAGCAGAAAGCCTGAATTAGATAAACCCTCAAATCCCCCTGAAAACGTTTTCTGTTTGTTAATTTTTGTTGAATCTCTTAAAATTTGATGGAGGTTTTTAATCGTTTTCAAATTTTTGAAAACGAGCTTTCTAAGAAACTCGATACCTGAAATTGAAAAAAATTGCAAAATATCCCAGTAACTAATTCAGGCTTTCTGCTAACGATTAAGTCATAATTCTTCAAAATCGGTCCAGTGTACGATTTATTGTGGCCTGCCAAACGTGCATAGTTTATTTTGGCGCACCCGTTAGAATATATCTTAAGATCTGTCTCGTGTGGGTTCTATTTATCTCATTCCGAGGCTGAGCATTAAATGTGACAATTAAACCAAAAGTGTATGAGCATTGTTGTGTACTTTTCACCTTCTGAATGAAATGAAAAACATCTGAATGGCAGATGTCTTTCTCAAATCAAATTGCACGTGAAAGTACCCGCGAATAAAACTACTGAAGATTTTCATAAGCAATTTAGCGCTATCGCAAAGCTCACGTGACATCTAATTTGAGACCGATATATCCTTCTTTATTCGATATTTACCCATGAGTCCTTTTAAAGGGGCTCCGTCGCCAAAATGCAAAAAAACGATGATTTTTGCAGTTTTTTGAAAGGTGATATCGCACAGGATTTTCATATGTTTTTCAAAATGAAAGTTGCTGTTTGGACATAAATCATTGTACTTCACCAAGGAACGAACCAAACATTCATGTCTTCTTTACCCTTTCCAGCTTTCATTATCCGTCAATCCTCGTTCCCATCTTCCTTTTCCTTTCATTTCTTCTTTCCTCTCCTCTTCGCTCATATCCTTGTTTCTTCCTTTATTCGGCGTGTTCTTTTTCTTCCTCTTTGTTCCTTCAAGATGAACAAGCTTCCTGTGAAGCTGCGCTTTTTCCACCTCTGTTGTCTTGTCCAACAGATTAGTGCAAAGGTTTGTTATGAAGCACAAGGCAGATGCAGGAATTATGAAGGACTTTTTCGGTAACGATAGTACAAATCTTTCTTACAGACTGGACCAATGGTAAGCGGCCTCGCTCCACAAGAAGCAAGTGATCGATTGAGCTTTTTCCAGGTACGGACAACCTTCGTTATCTTTCATTTAGACCCTCAAAAAGGGCCTGAGCATGTGAGGGCTGCTGGCAGGAAACTGCCTGACAGCTGAAATTCTGCAGGACATTTCTCCTGTCAAGGATACCTTTCTGGCAGCGAGAAATGATCATGTGTCGTAAAGTAGGTAATTATGAGGCATAAACTTGCAGTAAAGCACAATAACCTAACGGTAATCAGTGAACACATTTCTGTGTTCATGTGACAGTGAACAGGTGGAAAAAATTATATTTTGCAGGAAACTTTCCTTTCAACACTAATATTTTATTGGTAAACTTGGAGTGAAGTATTCTAAAGTCCTCGCCAAACGAGAACCATGTTTGCCGAACATTTGAGATTAGGTAGCCAAGCAAAATGTTAGTCCTTTTCGCCACATCGGAAATACTTCTTGACAAACATAGCATAGGGCTCAAAGATAGGTGTAAAATTCTACTGGGTGTCCCAAAGTGATGTATTATTGTTTAATTGCTTGTGTATCCAAAACCAACGAACGGATTTTCAAAAAACTTTGTTTTATTTGATTACCTAAAGGCTAAATTGGATGTTAAGATGTTGGTTGTGGTTTTACCAGTTTTTGAAAATCGGTTCATCGGTTACGGACACATAACCAATCAAACAATAATAGTTCATTTTGGGACACCCGCTAGTACATTTTTCTTTGAATTGAATGGCTTGAAAAATTTACAAAGTTATTGTTCTCGTAATCGGTAATTTGCACAGATGCTTAGCACAAAGATTTCATTCCATTTTCTCATTGTAGACGAAATTCGATACCCTGTGGCGCCAGTACCAAACTTACAATGGTGGTGAAGATTTATTTGGCCTTCCGATCACTGAATATCCAGAACTGATGAAAATAAAGAAAGAGCTTGGTCTGCTACAGAAGCTCTACGGGCTGTACAACTCTGTAATCACTACAGTCAATGGATACTATGATATTCTATGGCATGAAGTAGACATAGAGAAGATCAACCAAGATTTGCTGGAATATCAGAACAGGTAAAAGATACTGTAAAAATCATCATGTATAGTGTCTCGCTCAATCCTTACCCTGGCCACCCCCGGGACACTCCTGGGTATTTGCACATGAAATATCCCCGGCCCCCGGGTATTTGACTGCCAATTTTTCCCCTCCCCTTGGCATTTGACAATACTAGGAGCTTTTCCGTATAAAGTTACTGGGAATGTGCACTTTTTCAGTGCCCAGTGCCAAGTGAATCCAACGGATACACTGACTTTTTGTGAAATCTCATAAAAATCAAATACAATCAAATCTTTTTCATTCTTCGAAAATGGTGTGACATAGTTTTAAGAAACTTACTAGTTCCAACTATTTCCAATAAAATATTCAAAAATATTGACACAAATTATTACAAGCTACATAACACATGGACGGGCTACTTACAAATTCTACAATTACACTGCTCACCGGTCCAGGCCAGGTTTGGATCTTTCTTTTACAGCTTGCAACTGTTGGTTACTTATTTCATCCTTCAGAGTGTTCCACAAGGCTTCTTCTGAATGAGAGCGACTCCATACCAAATTTTATCGTTCTCAAAATTGGTAATCTGCACAGATGCTTAGTTCTGAGATCATATTGAATCTCTTTCCTGTCACGAAGGTGCCATATGTACGATAGATTTTGATGGCTCATTGACTTATAGATTTCTAGCATCAATTTCTGGAGATTTTTAGCGTGGATCGTTACAGTGTCACTTTTCTTCAAAAATTTATCAAAGGAAGAGTTATAATCATTTTGGAGTGTTCTTATTTCATGATTTAACGCCTTTGCTAATGTGCAATTTCATAAAAGTTTCTTCGCTGAATGGTCACCAATGGGTACAAAAGAGTTAACCAACCTGATCCATCAGCAGAAAAATATGAGGCAGTCGACTGGAGCTATGTCATAAGAGACAGAGATCTGTTTTCTATTACCCAAACTGACTCCATCGAATCGTTCTACACAGAACAGCAGCATAAATGGATAGCACATACTATCAGACGCCCTATTAATGAAATTATAAAGAAACTAACTTTTTTCACCAAACCAAGAATGTAAAACGTGGTAGAAGAATACAGTCTATGTTAGAAAAAGCACAACAGAGATCAAACACTGGGAAACAGCAATACCCGAGGGACTAAACAGCAATACCCGAGGGACTAAACAGCAATACCCGAGGGACTAAACAGCAATACCCGAGGGACTGTTTTAATGGAAAATGAACACAAACGTCATCCTATTCTGGCAATGACTACCATCTATTTTCAATATGAAAATGGTTAAGAAATCAATAATAATGATAAATCTCATTACTTATTATTTAGATGTCGAAGATTGCCGAAAGCATTGAAAGATTGGGAAGCGTACAATGAACTAAAGAAAAAGATTGACGATTTCAGTGAATGTTGTCCCTTGCTTGAATTGATGTCAAACAAAGCAATGAAAGAGAGGCATTGGACTCGTATTGGAGATCTGACCGGGCATCATTTTGATGTTGAGAATGAGAACTTTGCATTGCGAAATATCATGGAAGCTGAGTTGCTACATTGTAAAGAGGATATTGAGGTATTTATCAATCTATGAGTTTATTTTTGATATGGGATTTCATGAGAAACATACAGCATACGTTACAAGTCTTCAAAAAGGTTGGTGTAAATTTCTATGACCTATTTCCTTGAATTCAATGTCTTGAAAAACCTTGAGCTGTTAATCCTACCATTGGACGTTTCAGATATCTTAACTATTTTTCGAAATTGCAGCATATTTTATATTTCAACTCATTTGAGGATGAAATGTCATCAAATTTCTAAATCGTAAACCAGAAGAATGAAAAACTATTGCTTGGTACCATACTTTTCAAAAATTTTCTTGAATTCCTAAAAAAGAAGGAAAACAAGCTAATTCTGAAAATGTTGAAGATTTTAGTAAGTCCAGTGACAGAATTATAGTAATTAGCGAAAGTTTCTTTCAAGCCACCAGTCATATCATTGTACACCAACCTTTTTAAAGATTTGGAACCTCAGCTGAGACACACAAGGTGTCCCAAGAAACTGTTCCTTGTTTGTGTGGCTGCCGTGGAGGAGCTTAAACTTATATTGTCTTATTTGTAGACAGTTGCACAGGTCGGGCTTTGGAAGGGTTACGTTTTTTACCATCTCAGAGGGGGGGGGGGGGGGGTACTTGATCCACCTTTGTACAGAGATGTACCCCGGATATTTTGATGGCCCATCAAACCTTGTGATGACGTCTTGTGATGACGACAAAACTTCTTCAGAATTTGAAGAAATTTCGCATTGAGACCCATCTTTAAGGAGCTTTTAGCCAAATTAGACCCTGGAATTTTCACCTGCATAACCCATCATTTTGAGAGGCACATGCCTGTCAATGGATACCCCGGGCTATCTAAATTTGTCAAAATTTTTTCATTTCCAATAGGATGTTTGCATCTCAGCTACAAAGGAAAAAGACATAGAAGCAAAACTTCATCAAGTCGTTATTGACTGGAGAGCGCAGGATTTTGCTTTTTCACATTTCAAGAACAGAGGCGAACTTCTTTTAAAAGGAAATGAAACAGCCGAGACGGTTGCACTTTTGGAAGACAGTCTGATGGTTCTTGGTTCCTTGATGAGCAACAGGTATCGCTGAGTTCTTGTTTTTATCATTCTCTCATTGTGCAGGGTTGATGAAAAGTTTCTGACCCTGCCTTTGATATATGTAGTAATGGGTAGTAGTAGAACAGAATTGCCCCATTTGAATCCATTTCATATTCATTTCAAGTCAATGTTGTGCAGCTGAAACTCAATGTTTACATTACCGTAAAGGCTCTATTCAGCCCCCTGGGGGGGGCTTATTTAATGTCGGTGACTCCAGATGGGGAATTAAAAGAGTAGGGGGCTTATTAGAGAGGGGGCTTATTTGCAGAGTCGAATGACAAGGATATAAATGATAGCTTTTTAGTTCTTTTACCCCATAATTTGCGGAATCAACATAATTTTACGAGTCAAATACGCACATTCGACGCAGTTTCTATCCCAAACCATATCAACATTAACATGCAGACTTGTTTAGCTAGATTGATATAAAATCTTTGGTAACCTCTGGCATTTGAAATAGATGGGAGGACTTGATAGAGAGGGCTCATTTAGAATTCTGGCTTAGAACGGAGGGGCTTAATAGAGAAGAAGCTAAATTTCACACACATACCTCAGCCATCCCCCTCATGCGAGTTTTGTAAAGAGGAAGCACTATCTCAGACCTTTTTGTCTTGCAATACCCCGTAGAGTCACCTTTGATTGTACCGGGTGAGCCAGAAAAATGTTCCCACTTTCGAAAATTCGTAGCACCACAAGCAGTTCATGGATTTGAATGATTCACACTCTAGTTAAAAGCCAAAAGATCAAAGTATTTTTGTGATTTTTCTCGTTTTCTTACAAGCACTGCAAATATAAGTAAATTCAACTTTACAAAAATTTCATGTTTTCAAAATGACTGAAAAAGGGCCTAAAACACTTGATCAAATCGTTAGGAATCTCCTCACAAAAACAATACACACGGGCGTTTCACCTCTCTCAAGGCAATAAGACATAGATTCTCAAACAGATACTGAGGATTTTCGATCCCATGACAATAAATCTGCAGACGATATCTCTCATCTATGACAAATTGCTTTTTCTCTGTTGTTCTGAGTGAGGAGTCTTTTATGATTTGATCATGTATTTTA
Organism: Aurelia coerulea; assembly: GCA_039566865.1. Classification (NCBI taxonomy): domain Eukaryota; kingdom Metazoa; phylum Cnidaria; class Scyphozoa; order Semaeostomeae; family Ulmaridae; genus Aurelia; species Aurelia coerulea. The sequence continues at coordinate 24,205,802 of CM076948.1, read as the reverse complement.
GGCCTTTTTCAGTCATTTTACAAACACAAAGTTTTTATAAATTTGAATTTATCAACTTTTCCAATGCTTGTAACAAGGCGAGAAAAATCACAAAAATACTTCAATCTTTTGGCTGTCAAGCAAATATTGATTCATTCCAATCCATCCAGTACTCTTGGTGCCATGAATTTTCAAAAGTGGGAACTTTTTCCTGGCTCACCCGGTATACAAATTGATCAATTCCTATCCGTGACTTGCAGATATAACGCTCCATTTAAGAAGAGCATCCAAACTTGGGTAAATAACCTGTCAAATACATCAGATATTATTGAAAACTGGCTGATTGTGCAGAATTTATGGGTCTACCTTGAAGCAGTGTTTGTTGGTGGCGACATCGCTAAGCAATTACCCAAGGTGAGTTTTTTCTTCCACATGATACCGTTTTGGACCGATTACAACGGCTACGGTCACACTACTGTATTTTCCCGTTGTGATATGAATTGCTTCATTTTCTTCCTATTTGTTCTTGTCGCCAAAAAGTACGGCAACATAACGGTACAATGACACCCGGTCACACAGTGCTATGATGTATCATGTGACAACTACGCAAGGCGGCGATTGGTTCATTCTCCAAAACAACGCTGAAACATAGCTCGGGACCTTGTTTTGCCCGTTGTTTTGCATCTGATTGTTTTCTGATAGAATCAGCTCTCAGGACCAAAGCGCTGTAACAGCGTTATAAGTGAACACGAAATGCGGTCACATGTCACAGCGTAGTTAACCCGTTGTTTTGAAGGTATACAACGAGGTAAAAACGCCTAGTGTGACCGCAGCCAACAGCTTAGTTATCGCTATTGATAGATTTACTGGATATAAACGACTCTTAATCATTTATACACAGAAATGGTACTAAATTCCTGAGAGCTACCGGGTGTCCCAAAAAATACTCTAGTTTACAAAATCACGAAAAATCGATTATCAAACCTGTGATAAAATTTTCTATTTGATTTGTTTTGTCAATGATCCAAAACATTTATGGATATATAATGTTTGTTTCCTATGCTTCAAGTCAAAAATAGTTTACAATGATAAACCTTATTGTGAGCTATACTTTTTAAGTAAAAACGTAGATCTTAGCTTAAGAGACGAAAGTTTCGGATTCTTTATCATCTTCGCAGTTTTCAACGATAGTGCACATTTCTTTCTGTCGTTTATGACCAAATTAAAAGCTTGATATGCACAAAGAAATTGATCTGGTAATTATCGATGGCTTTTTGCAGTACGCTTCAAAACTAGGCAGCCCTAAAGAATGCCATATTTGCTAATTTCAAAACAACTCAGAAGATCAGCTACACCTGGAAGATAATTTGGTTCTTGATCTACTTGCCCAAAAAAAGAAATTTGAAGATCGGCCGTGTAATCAAAGTTTGGTGATTTTTCAAACGGGAGTACTTTTTATTGGGACACCCGGTTGTTACGAGTACCAGTTCGAGCGATGAGGAGTTTAATAGACATGTGGTAGTAGTGGTGATAATTAGGACAAAAACCGTAAGTCTAAAACCTTCCAAGAAGAGTCTTCCCAGAGGGCAGAGGGTACAGTATTACCCCGCCACTAAGAAGCTGATGTATAAGAAACTGCAGCTTGCCAGATGGCACCATAGTCATTGTCCAACATTTGGTTAATATCACATTTATATCATATTTATAAGAAACCAAGCAGCCTGGTTTTACAAAATGAGTTTCTTAGTGGCGGGGTAATACTGTACTTCATTTTCGGTTCATACGGGTGTTTACTCAAGAAGGTTTTCTGCTATGACTTATTTTTAGAGCCATGATTCGAAAAAACGCTTTTAGTGTTCCAAATAAAATATGGTATCGATCATTAGTATAGCTACTATATTATCGATTTTATTTCATGTCAATATTCTCGATCAATGAACCGTATCAAGGGACCCTGGTTCGAAAGATGTGATAAAGTTCTTTCCATGTTTCCTCTTCAGCAAAACGGTTTAAATACATTACGTAAATTTTCCGTAATATTTTTTCATCATTTAGATTAGTTTATCATATAGCGTTAGCTGAGAATGTACATCGAAAAAAAATTGAACATTGATATTGGTATACTTTACAACCGCACTTAATAAGAAGCGATATAATTCAAACAGCAATCTTTTTAGGAAGCTAAAAGATTTCACAACATTGACAAATCATGGGTGAAAATAATGACAAGAGCTCACGAAACAACGAATGTCGTCGAATGCTGCGTTGGTGATGAAACACTCAGCCAGCTATTGCCTCATTTGCTTGAACAACTTGAGTTGTGTCAGAAATCACTCAGTGGGTAAGCAAAATTTTAGCAGCTTTTTGTATTTCATTTTATGAATTCTTGAACACTCGGAAAGTCCTTTTTTTGCCGTTTTCAGATAGTTTTCATGCGGAATTGTTGGCAAATTAGATCAAGGATTTTAGGCCAATTTTGAAGGATTCTGAGATTGAACATCGCTCATAACCAGGGAACAACAAGGACAGATTTTGTGAGACAACAGCATGAGTGGCATTTCATTGACACCGACAAAGACAGAATTTGTAAGACAATAGCATGAGTGGCATTTGATTGACACCGACAAAGACAGATTTTGTAAGACAATAGCATGAGTGGCATTTGATTGACACCGACAAAGACAGATTTTGTAAGACAATAGCATGAGTGGCATTTGATTGACACCGACAAAGACAGATTTGTAAGACAATAGGACGAGTTGCTTTTGTTGACACCTGAATTTAAAGCGATTTGCCATCGCAGACAAAGGAAATTCCCTCAACCAGTAATTCAAAACAAACAAAGCCGCAAAAGTTTCTCTTAAACCCAGGTAGCTAGCGCGATCGTTGTGCATTCCAGAAATTCTTTTTAAGAGCAAACATGGGCACATATCGAAAGAAGAAGAATATATCTACACATCTGCCTCAGCCATTTTATTTATTTGGTTCAGAAGCTCGGCAGTAAGTATTTCAATAACACCCAAAAAATAAGAGAATTGAATCGCCTCCCAACCGGCTTTTGAACCAGATTAATAAAATGCCTGAGCTAGATTTGTAGATAGATCCTTCTTCTTTTGATATTTGATCATATTTGCTGTTGAAAACAACTTCTGGAATGCACAACAAGCGAGCTAGCTACCTGGGTTTCAGAGAAAGTTTTGCGGCTTTGTTTGTTTTGAATTACTGGTTGAGGGAATTTCCTTTGTCTGCGATCGCAAATCGCTTTGAATTCAAGTGTCAACAAAAGCAACTCATGCTGTTGTCTTACAAAATGTTTGTTTTTTAGTGAATATTTGTGAATCCGGCTGTAAACAAGTTCTTAACTTAGCTCTGTTATTCACGTTGAAGAATTTTATACATACATACATACAAAAACTGTCCTTGTTCCAGGGAACAATATGGCCGAGTTAAACCAACTAAATTTTGTTATATCTAAGTTGACATGCTTCCAACGCAAGGATAACAAGTTTTAAATAATCTGGTGAATAGGTAGGAAGTTTTGACTTTGAAACGTTTGAATTTATAAATTGATCTTCAGATCAACTTATACACTTTTCAATTTTGCAGCTATCTCGAGAAGAAGAGACTGATGTTTCCACGATTCTTCTTCGTATCAGATCCTGCATTGCTTGAAATTCTTGGTCAAGCTAGTGACTCACATACCATACAAGTGAGTAGAACGGTTATCTGTTTTTCGCTATGGCTCCATTCTCAAATGAGTGTTTTGTCCTTACACTTTCATATTATCGATGTCATTATGTTGCTGTTTCATTGATTGGCTCATGATTGTGACAGGAGTACATTCCTTTTTATTCGATAAATCTTTGAGTAAAATTTTTGAGCTCGTGAGGACTTTAGTGTGGGTTGAAACGAAAATACGAGGGAATCGAGTAACAGAGAGGCAAATAGATCATACAAGACGAGCAAAAAAGATTTAAAAGAGTGATAAAAATGACTGTTGGACCTACACCTACCCTTTGTTGAAATCAGCTGCGTCGATGTGGTTCACAAATTTTGCTCGAATTTCGGCTGTCCAGAAATAGATCCATTCTCAGCCAATGCAGACTAATGGTTAAGTGGCTGGACCGGAAGTTTGGAGTTCGCGGGTTCAGATCCTCATGCTGGCAGATATTTTCTCCATGACTTTCTTGGTATGATTGAATGCTTGATTTTCATCAGTAAATGGGAAATACGAGTACTAGCAAGCCGATGCGATGTTGTACCGTATACAGCCAATGCTCCCTAATGGCGTACGCCGCAAGCAAGAGCTGTGCTAAAAGCTCACGAATGAATTTAAGGCACTGGATGGGAAAATCTCATTTTGATTAATTTTTATACGGCGCTGAACCGGAAATCTGGAGACCATGGGTCAAGTTCCCCGCGCTTGCAGATATGTTCTCCATGACTTTCTTGACAAGATTCATCACAAAAACTGTCGTATTTTGTTCACTACTGATGCACGTCTTTTTGTTAGGCCCATCTTCTTGGAATATTCGACAATGTTAAGTCCGTGGCGTTTGACATCAAGGACTATAACAAAATAATGTCTATCGTATCAAGTGAGGGAGAGACTGTACAGGTTTGTGTTATTTTGTATTATTACTTCGTACTTTTTATTAAAATTTTTAACAGCCCAAGCTAGACAAGCTCTGCTTTCCTTGAGTCGGATAGAATGCAGATTTGTTATGTTGGTACTGTATTAGGTTTTTGTAATCTGGAAAGAAAAATTAATGGAATTGTTGATTTACATCATATTTATGATCACATTAAGATACTTTAGAGCGCAATACAGTAGACCCTTGATATCAAGAAATTTGAATTGTGAAACTAAGCTAATAATATTCTCAACTATAAAGATGCTATAGCAATTTTGTGGTTAGCTTCTTAGATTAAGGTGCAATACTTTCCCAAGTTTGTGAAATTTATTTGAGAAAAATAGCTGCTGATCAATTCTGGATATCGATAGTGCTGAAGTTAAATGCTTAGGAAAGTAGTTTGATGAGATCTTGTATTCTTCAGTGCAAGCTCGCACATTTGGTCGCTATTGTAGTTGGAGTTGTCAATTTACAACTAAACTAACGAGTCTTTGCCAAAGACATGATCACATTGGCTACAATTTTACGAAACTCCACAGAACGTAACCCTTAAAGGTTTCTTACACCAAAGGAATTACAACAAGAGAGCATAATGCGAATATTTAAGCCTTAGAGTTTCTTATACAGTATTTCCTTACAGCATGGATTTACTGTATCAAATATCAAAGTCGTGTTGTTTCACCGCTAGATTTTGATAAGGGTCATCAGGCGTGCATATACATGGGAACATGGGAACAAAGTTCCCAGGCACCTTTTTCCAAAGCAATATTATGCAGGCAGTTTTTCTCAAATAGTTCTTTATGAAATGTAATTGTAATTAGTTTCCAAACCAATATTTTGCAGGCAGTTTTTCTCAAATGGTTCTTTATGAAATGTACTTGCAGTATGATGACGAATAATAGCAAACAAATGGTGACACATTCCTTTTTCAATCCTCGCTGCACGTGCTCCAACCAATTTTCTGCTTACCTTCCCACATGGCATGCAGTTCTTTAGGAACCCTTCAAAGCTGAGATTCTCATGCAGCCCTTGACTTCTGGATTGTTTCGTTGCTCCATGTGTAAAACTGACTGTTTGATACCTGAATTCTTACTGGTTCTGGTAATAGGCTTCTCTACCCTAGCTGTACAAAATTGATATGCAGGCAGGCTTTCAGAGAATTTCTACCGCTCCCAGGCAGGTTTGAACATTATGCACGCCTGAGGGTCATCCAATTCTTACGTATTCGTCCATTTTGTTGATTTTTAAGTCCCTCCCTGCATTTGAAAATTCTAAGCTTTATGCTGAAGTTGGACATCCAAAGCTTAAACGTTCTTGTTTTTCTTTTCAAAGCTCGAAAAGCCAGTGCAAGCAGTAGGAAATGTGGAAACTTGGTTAATGGAATTATTACTCCAAGCTCAATGGTCATTGCATGTTGTCATCAGGGATTCTTCAATTCTCATCAAAGACCCTTCATTCTTATTGATGGAGTTCTTGAATACATTTCCTGCGCAGGTATGCCTTTAGACTTATTATATGAGTCCTTGTTTTCTCTCCATTTCCCCAACGATAACCCCCACAATACCTACGATATAACAGAAAATAACAATTCATTCGTATTGATGGAGTTCTATACATTTCCCGCGCAGGTATGCCTTTAGACTTATTATCTGAGTCCTTGTTTTTGCTCCATTTCCCCAACAATAACCCCCACAATATCCAGGATATAACAGCAAATAACCCTTCATTCGTATTGATGGAGTTCTTGAATACATTTCCCGCGCAGGTATGCCTTTAGACTTATTATCTGAGTCCTTGTTTTCGCTCCATTTCCCCAACGATAACCCCTGCACTACCCAGGATATAACAGCAAACAACCCTTCATTCGTATTGATGGAGTTCTTGAATACATTTCCTGCGCAGGTATGCCTTTAGACTTATTATATGAGTCCTTGTTTTCGCTCCATTTCCCCAACAATAACCCCCGCAATATCCAGGATATAACAGCAAATAACCCTTCATTCGTATTGATGGAGTTCTTGAATACATTTCCTGCGCAGGTATGCCTTTAGACTTATTATATGAGTCCTTGTTTTCGCTCCATTTCCCCAACGATAACCCCCACAATATCCAGGATATAACAGGAAATAACCCTTCATTCGTATTGATGGAGTTCTTGAATACATTTCCTGCGCAGGTATACCTTTAGACTTATTATATGAGTCCTTGCTTTCGCTCCATTTCCCCAACAATAACCCCCACAATATCCAGGATATAACAGCAAATAACCCTTCATTCGTATTGATGGAGTTCTTGAATACATTTCCTGCGCAGGTATGCCTTTAGACTTATTATATGAGTCCTTGTTTTCGCTCCATTTCCCCAACAATAACCCCCACAATATCCAGGATATAACAGCAAATAACCCTTCATTCGTATTGATGGAGTTCTTGAATACATTTCCTGCGCAAGTATGCCTTTAGACTTATTATATGAGTTCTTATTTTCGCTCCATTTCCCCAACGATACCCCCCACAATACCCAGGATATAACAGCAAATAACAATTCAATTCAATGGAGCAATACAGACGAATGTCATCAATCTAGTATGCCTTTAGGGTATGTTTGATTGGTACCATTTTTGAAAAAAGTAGAGTAGTGGTTGACTCGGAATCTGTGTTTGATTGACTCCGAAGTACTCAAAACGGTGGGGTTTTTGTCTTCTCAAAAACAATTTACAATGATAAACACACAATTACAATACGATACCACAGGGAGCATGGAAGTACATAGCAACCCTGTGACCATAAACAATGAACATAGAACACTACAAGAAAAGAGTAAGCGAGAAATAGACGGAATTTTCCCCAACGGTAGCTTTGGTAGGTTTGGAAAGCTTTCTGAATCTGCTGCTCCAAAAGGCAGAAGATTTGGCAGATTTTGGAGAGATTTTTGTTTTCATAAGTAAACCCTGGTGTTAAATCCGAAACCTACTGTTTTAAGATTTTTGTGTTTGATGGGGAAATATGTTTTCATCTCTGAAAAGTCTACTGTTTTCAAAATTTGGTAGGTTTGAAATTACCAATCAAACCCACATCTATTATTTCCTGTCTTTCAAGGTCAAATTTTCCGGGTATGGGGGAGGAAGGTGCTGGTACACGACTTTTGGTCGGGCAGGAGTTTGTCACTCAATTTTCAGATACATAACAGATGAAACAGAATAACGTTTAGATGTTTGAAAGCCTACAGCTCCCAAACCATTTATTAGATTCATATGAACTGACAATACCTGTGTAGCTAACATGTCAACTTTTATAAGAAAATTTAGTTGGTCAAAATCGCTCCTATTGTTCTCAAGCTACGAACGATTATATAAAAAAGTGCTGCAACTTGAAATTTTACATTTTTTGTCATTTAAGGTTGGTATTCTTGGAATTCAAATGATTTGGACAAGAGATGCAGAAGAAGCTTTGAATCATGCCAAAACAGACAAGAAGATTATGCAACAAACCAACCAATGCTTCTTGACATTGCTGAATACTCTTATCGATGTTACGACTAAAGATCTTACGAAGATTGAGCGAACCAAGTTCGAAACTCTTGTTACGATTCATGTCCATCAACGAGATATCTTTGATGACCTGGTGAGTGAATATAAGTACTTAGGCCCCGTTTACACGATACCGTTTTCATTTCATATCGGATTGGGGTTCTGTTTACACGACACCGTTTTCATTTCATATCGGATTGGGGTTCTGTTTACACGGAAACGTTTTGTCTTATGCTGCGGAGGATTCACCTTTGTTTCAACACCCCAGATGAATAGGAGGCTCGTAGATTTGATAAAGAGGTTCCGTTTTGAGTTGATACCGGATTCGACCGTTTACACGATATCGGATTCGTTTTATGCCACTTTCAGAGCGTTTTCATTTGAAAACACAAAAACGGTATGAAGCATATCGGATTGGTGCGTTCTCGCGTAAACGGGAGGCCAATCCGATATGGAGTGAAAACGGTCTCGTGTAAACAGAAGGCCAATCCGATATGAAACCAATCCGATATGAAATGAAAACGGTATCGTGTAAACGGGGCCTTAGAATGAGAGGTCGACCGCACGAAAATTGAGCAATAACCTCAACACGTTTTAGCACGTGTTAATCCACTTGGGAGAATGAAATCGCTCAGAAGAATGTTTTGCTCCCAAGGATGACAATTTCATCCCGTCAAAGGGATAATACGTGCTAAAGCACGTAAAAGCCATTGCTGTAAGGCAGAAAACATTAAGAAAATTACGTGGACAGGATTTTAGGCATGTTTTGCTTTCTCAAATGGGCTTTTTTGAGAAAATCCTTCATACTTTCAGAACAGAGTGGCCGATTTCAGTCAGGTCAAATTTTAAAATTCATTTGAACTAGTCCACTATTGAATGATATATTTGCCAATATAATTGCCCTGGTATTCATCCAGGGAGCAATGACCTTTCAAGCAGGGCTTTTTTGTCGCAATGTTGTGGATAACTCAAAAATGAAATATGGTATCAAACATTATGAAAGGTATTATTGTATTATTAAACATTGCTATTCATTTGGTTCAAAGAACATTTTCACTTCAGGCCACCTTTAACTCAATCACAAAAAGAGAAAATTCGATAGAGGCAAAGAGAACCAAATTTTGATGATTTTCAAGGAGAACGTCGCCTTTCTTTGAGGCAGCTATAACCTGGTTACCAGAGTCAGGTTAGGGCAGCTAGTAATCTAAGCTCTTCTACTTTCAGGTAAAGATGCACGTTCGCAGTTCATCAGATTTCGAATGGTTGAAACAAAGCAGATTTTATTTCAAAGATGACATCGATGATTGCATTGTCTCCATTACTGATGTTGATTTCAGCTATCAGAATGAATTTCTTGGTTGCACAGAAAGACTTGTCATTACACCCTTGACTGATAGATGTTACATCACGCTTGCTCAGGCATTGGGAATGGCTATGGGTGGCGCCCCGGCTGGACCTGCTGGAACTGGAAAAACAGGTCTGTTTTCACATGAACTTACAGTCTGTTCGCTCAACCCATAGACAAATTTTGCAACATGGTTCAACAACTTCAAAGCTAATTTTCCTTCGTGCTTCATTTCGTCCGAGGCCAAGTACATACTGTTCTTGTAGTCCCACTTAGAGTTGTCTTTCAGATCACAAAGGGGAATTGTGTATGACAAAATCTTCGTAGAAACTTTCTTTATTAAGTGAAAACTCGAATGAAAAGGGAAACACAGTACTTAAATGATGGTTAATCAGATCGTAATTCGAGAATTGTCCATGAATTGAGTAAACAGATTGTATGTGTTGTCCTGACCTTCAAGGCGACGTACTGCCCTGACGCTTACAGTCATTCCGAAATTGAAAACGGGGAAAGTTTGCCCATTTGTATTCTACCGGGCATAGCTACAAGAAAGATATAAAACACTCTAATGTGTAAAATATGCAAGTAGACATTGTCTCTAAAGGTTACCTACAAAAACAAAAGCCCATTTTGTAATTAGAAATTCGCAAAAATTAAACCAGTTTTTCCTTCTCTCTGTCATTCGTTCTTTATTTTCCTTTCAGTAGGCTGAAAAGTAGCTATTTCTAGCTAATCTAGGCTTGTTATGCATACTGTATCCAGGCATGGTAATTTAGACCCCTAGTTTAACGTTTCTTCAGAAGGACGGCGAAGTGAGTTGCTTGTTCAGGTTTCTGGAAGGTCACCCATCCAGATTTTGACTTCATGCGAGCAACCTTAACTTCCGTTTCCTAACGGAAACCGTATAAGCCGCTCTGGCCACTCAACCCACAACCACTTTGTGACTACCACTTTGAAAGAGACCTTTCTCTTGGTTTTGGTGAAAGGTTGATGAGCAAATTCGTTGAAACAACATCGAAGTTTGATAACCTTTGGTATTATTCAGGACCATGACAGAAACCATGAAAGGAAATGAAATTTTAGCAAAGTTGTTCATTTTTTTCAGAGACCACAAAAGACATGGGAAAAGCTCTTGGCAAGTATGTCGTTGTCTTCAACTGCTCAGATCAGATGGATTTCAGAGGTCTTGGAAGAATTTACAAAGGTAAGTACTAAAAATTCATTCATTAAGGACGTTTATTGTGAACAGAATGGTGAATGTTATGGCAAATGTTCTTGATATTCATAATCATCATCATCATCATCATCATCATCATCATCATCATCATCATCATCATCATCATCATCATCATCATCATCATCATCATCATCAACATCATCATCATCATCATCATCATCAACATCACCAGCCGTCTAGGCCATTGAAGGCCAATGGCCTCTCCAAATTTTTCCAACTCTCTCATTCTTGTGCATGTCTAATCTCATCCAGTAGATTATTGCTATAGTATTCAGGTCACCTCTCCATCTTCTCTTTTGTCTACTGCCGGGTTTTCGTTTAGCAGTCCATTCATGCATGTATCCCATTAAGATTTACAAGGCATTTTACTGCTTAGGCTTCCTACAAATTACGCTACAATACTACAAATATGAAACCATAGGGGTAAAATATTTTGTCTACCCCGCGGCCATTGCACGAAAAAATTGAATAACTACATAGACACGTAATTACTACTACTACAAAAAGAAGAAATTTACGAAAAGAGAATTTGCCAGCAGGATTCGGTGGTTTAGTGGTGTATATAACTAGGTTTTTAATGAGCTCAATCAAAACAACTAGTTTTATTGATGTACTACAAAGTCATCTCGAGAGCATAGGCTCCAAATCTTTAAAAAGGCTGGTGTAAAATTGAGCGACCTATTTCTTTGAACTGAATGACTTCAAAAAAACTTTAGCTATTTCTCTATAATTCTACCTTTGGACTTTTCTGAAATCTTTAAAATTTTCAGAGTTAGAATGTTTTTCTTCTTTTTCAAGAATTCAACAAAAATTTTCAAAAAATTAAAACCATCGTAATTTCTAAGCCGTTTGACGCAACATGAAGTAATTTGGAAGAAAACCATAGTTTATGAATGCCTACAATATGGTATCAAGCAGAAGCCTGTCACTCATCTGGTTTATGATTTGGAAATTTGATGACGTCACATCCTCAAATGAGCTGAAATTTAAAATAAGCTGTAATTTGAAAAATATTTAAAATTTCTGGAAAGTCCAACGGTAGAATTATAGATAAGTATCTAAAGTTTCTTTCAAGCCATTCAGTCAGAAGAAATAGGTCATTGAATTTTACACCCACCTTTTTACGCCGAGTTAAAGATTTGGAACCTATGCTCATCTCGAGTATATTTCTATCAAGGTCGTTGAGAACGTTTTTTCTCCATTGCAGGTCTTGCTCAATCTGGAAGTTGGGGTTGCTTTGACGAATTCAACCGAATTGAACTACCAGTTTTATCTGTAGCTGCGCAGCAAATCTACATCGTTTTAAATGCAAAGAAAGAACGCAAGAAACAGTTTATTTTTACGGATGGCGATGTTGTTGACCTCAATCCCGAATTTGGTATCTTCCTCACAATGGTAGGTCAATGAATATAGAGTCTTCGTCTGGTAGCAAGAACTTTACAGGACATTGTAGAAAAATTCTCTGTTACGAAATTGAAACGATTGCACCATATCTTTGTGTAATGTTGAAATTTTTTACTCGAAATGCAAGAAGGAATTGCATTTGTAAGGAATTTACAATAATTTACTTCCCTTTAATTTGTTCATTTGCTCTTGAGAATTTACAACGCAGCTGGAGTACTCTAAATATTTATGCTACCTGAAAATATTATGGGCATGCTACCAGTGGGGGAAAAATATTCGCCTTCCTGCGAAGGAACGTCAAACCAGAATTCTTCCATTTTTTCCTCCCTTTAGTCCTTCCTGTCTCGTTATGTTTTCAATTTTTGCTTTCTTTGTCATCCTATCTTCCTTCCATCCTATCTTCCTTCCATCCTTTCTTCCTCCTCTCCTTTTCTTTCCATCCTTTTCCTTTCCATTCTTTTTTGTGACCTTTTTCCTTTCATTTCTCCATTCCTCCATTCATCGTTTTCTTTCTTTCCTTCCTTCAATTTTGCTTACCCTCTTTCCTTTCTTCCTTCCTTCTAGACAAACAAGCTTCCTGCGATGCAGCTTCACGCACTTTTTCCACCTCTGCATGCTACAGTCTGTCTCACATTAGTGTGATTAGCGACAACACATGATTAGCGATGGTGAACACTTCAATCACTTTTAGTCACGGGTAGTATTACCAGAGATCTGATATGTGATAGATACTTCGTTGTAAAGCTTCACATGGTATTCACAGAACAATTTAAAATTAAAATAAATCGAGTATAGCATTAAGTTTTGGAACTATCGTTGACCTCTTTACGACCTAAGATTTCTGAAAACCAATTTCTTTACCACTGGATTCTTATAAAATGAATATTTGAGAAAATCTGTTATCTCTCTTCAGAATCCAGGCTATGCTGGAAGGCAAGAACTACCCGAGAATCTGAAGGTGCAGTTCAGAACAGTTGCTATGATGGTTCCTGACAGACAGGTACTTGTGTTCGTTGTATTTTTTTTTTATATTCATAAAATGTTACATTACACGTTACCTACTATACTTTCTAATTACTATACTACAATACAACACTACAGGTACGATACCACAGGCAGCAAAAGACAATGACTACGCCCGTGGCCATTAACATATAGACATGCAAATAAATGAGATTAAGTAAAACATCTACAAAAAGCTACGCATACAATACAATTAATTACTGACAAATACTGGGAACTGTTTCACATTTGATGTAAGGCCAGCATTGGCGCACGATACCGAATGATAGGAACCCCAGACGACAGAACAGGGCTACTGGTTTTCAATGTAATCCTTCTAAAATACTCCGATTTTGTGTGGATGAACTTTGGTTCATAAATCGTTTACTGAACATCAAGTGTGAAACAGACTTAACAAACGGGGAGCAAATAAAACACTTTGTGGCTGTGTGACGTATAATTAAAATTTGAGTTCAGCCAAACCGACCAATTTTGTGGATAAAATTTAAGGTCATTTCTAGTATATTCTTATTTACGTCATCAGAAAGGTCTTTATCACCATACAATAAATATTGTACTAGAACGTTGTTTGGAAGGCTGTTGATGTGAACAAATGGTTGTAATAATTCCGAAACTACTATCGTTGTATTTTCATTGTTATCTAACTTTAATTGATATTTCGTATGTATATATGTATGTATGTATGTATGTATGTATGTATATACTCATAAGCTCCTTATCAATGCGTAATAAAATAGGTATATCAACTCAGAAAAAAACACATTCTTTAAACGTTTCGGCGTAAGCCTTCATCAGTAATGACTGTGCCAATAATCAGACAGAGCTTAAATACACACCTTCAAATCCATAAACAATACAGCAATAATAGCCTAAGTGGGATCCTGCCCACCACACTGAGTGACAAAAGGTGTTAAATATGGGATGTTACCAGAGGTGGGAATAGGAAGATCAAAGAAAGCTCAGAGTAAAATGGTCCCCTTAGAGGTGCCCGTATAACCAAACAAAAGAAACATAGCAAAAGGAAAAACATGCTCCGTAAGACGAAACCATGATCGGGAGAGATGATGCAGGGTTAGAACATGAATGACCTCCTTTTGACAGCTTAGGCCAAATGAATCATGCAACATTTCTTGTTTGTAGATCATCATGCGGGTCAAGCTTGCTAGCTGTGGTTTCTTGGAGAATGTGATCCTGGCTCAAAAGTTTTACACTTTGTACAAACTTTGCGAAGAACAGCTGACGAAACAAGTATGATTTATTTTCAATCATGAATTCTTTGTATTTTTTGATCTGCAATAAGGGTGAATGACACTTCACGCTTTTTGGGCAATAACGATTTAGACATGAACCAATCAACTTCGTACGGTACGTGCTTTCCTGGGCAGCCGACACATAAGCTTTGATTTGAGAGCCCCCTTCATCGAAAATAGCCTTTCCTCTCCAAAATTGTGAATTTGATAAAAGTCATTTCTAGAACATTGCAAGACAGTTATAAATCATAATCATGATCTTCGTTTTCCAGGTACATTATGATTTTGGTCTGCGAAACATTTTGTCTGTACTTCGTACTCTTGGAGCCAACAAAAGAGCCAATCCGCAAGACAGTGAGAGCACTACAGTCATGAGAGTCTTGAGAGACATGAACTTGTCGAAACTTGTAAGTATCAGGAATATTCTGAATTAGTCCAGTTTCTCAGTGCACATCCATACAAAAGCGGGAAAAATCAGGTTTATTTATTTATTTATTTATAACACATGGTCCTGTTTGGATTCCAGATGTTCATATTGATGGCATGAGCTGCAGTGTGAAATTAATTAGGGATTGTCTCAAAATAGTTGAGGGGGTTAATTTTTTTGGAGAATTAAGGACATGAAGTCCCAAACCTCTGTCGTTTTGCAGGGAAAAGTTCGGCATATTTCTTGGTCGAAGAGGGGAATTTCATGAAAATGCCGGCAATATTGTGGCCTCTTTGGATTATCGGTGGAAGAAAAGCCTACGCAGGCATCCATAAATGCCACCAAAAAGTCTGTTTTTATTGAGACGTTCCCTTATCTTTTCATTACCGTTTCATCTTTGTTTCCATCTGCCTGATATGAAAGAAATCTAAGAAAATATGCTGAAAAATGCCTGTGCTATTTCTTTGTTCACCTCTGTTTCTGCAAACTTTTCACTGTACTCATTTTATGCTTTTTTCTTATTTCAAGCCTGTTATTTTTCGTGCGTTCCTTGCATCCTCATAAGCTTCAATGTAAATAGCTCTACTTTGAAAAAATTATACCTGAGAATATTTTAATTAACTTTTAATCGTCAAAGTTCTCATGACATATGCCGTTTCGCAAAGGCATTTTTACGGCAAAAAAGGTTCAGCTTGTAAGATTATCAAGAAAGAATCTGGGTAGGTTCCAATCGAAGTAGTTTTACAAGGCAAACAGGGACAAAACATGTCTCAAATGTTCAAATCTTTGCATGGCTTTTCTGTCTTATTTTAATCACAGAATAACAATTTTCTTTTTCTGTTTCAAAGGTTGATGAAGATGAGCCGCTTTTCATGAGTTTAATCAATGATCTCTTTCCTGGTATTGTTTTGGACAAAGCTGGATATCCTGAGCTGGAAGGAGCAATCCAAGTGAATACTGAAGCTGCTGGTTTGGTTTATCATCCTCCTTGGGTGCTCAAGCTGATTCAGGTAAGGACAAGGACTAAAATATGTCTCAGGCTAGATGTCGTGTGAGCTGTGCGATAAAGCAAAAGTGCTCATTGAAAACTCCTCCATTGTTTTTATTCGCGAACATATTCACATGACACCCAATTTGAGACAGACTACAGATTGATATTCGAATAAAATTTTACCATCTGCATCCATACAATGTTCACAAATTGTATCACCACGTCCCTCTTCAATCTTTGGCAAGTTTGAATTGCATGTATTGCAAATTTTCTTTCATGTATTATTCCATCTTTGCGTGTTCTATGAGCTCAAGAAATATTGTTGAGCTGTTTTCAGTAAAGTCAAAAACATGATCTCTTTCAGGAATTTTTTCGACAATGACACGCAACTGCCAATCGCTGTCAAAAAATATATTCGCGTCCCCGGGTGGGCTCGAACCACCAACCTTTCGGTTAACAGCCGAACGCGCTAACCGATTGCGCCACGGAGACATGCTTCGCTGGTTGAAGCTTTCTCATATTTATTTATTTCAATGCAACACAAACTTTGAAAACACTGTTAGCATTTTTGAAATTCACATTACACAGCTGCACTGCACTACCAACCGGTCGGTAAAGATGGTTGATTTCTTCTATGGTTCCTTTATCCTAGTCTTTTATGAAAGAAATCGTTTCAATATGCTGCTAGAAAGAAGATGCTACCTTTTAGTTTGTAGCAGCGCGATTCCTGATTAGAAAGTTAAAGGAGATATTTTTGGCCGGTGGTAGGACAACGAATACCACAGTAGACTTGAGTAGAGAAATTTTAATTGCTAGCAATTAATAGGTAATTGACAAAAAGGTGATTGAAGCATTGCCTTTCAAGTGCCCAGAGCAGACATATAAGCCGTATTCGTCATACGCAAAGTTTCCAACCAAGGATCCGTCTTACTGCTTGAATTAATTAATTTTGTATTCTACAACGCAACTATTCTCAAAAGGAAGGGTCTGTATTCTTAATTTTCTTGACTTAAAAGTAACTAAAATAGCTTTTGAATAAGCCAAAGGTATATGATTAGAAAGCAATCCTATGTGCTACAGCCGGAATGGATTTTGGGGGGTATGCGCCATTTAGTTCCATTTCCATAAACTTACAGCGTATATTTACGGATTTCTTCGGTGTCTAAAGAATTCACTCTAGCAATTCATAGAAAATGAATTAAGGGACTAAATAGTGTCTTGCAAAGCAAACTAAACATTGGACTTACGCAAAGATAGTTCTGTATCACAATTTACAAAAAAGTTTTTTCCATCTCGTAGTTGTATGAAACACAGAGAGTCCGTCACGGCATGATGGCACTTGGGCCAAGCGGAGCTGGCAAGACTGCATGTATCAATATTTTGATGAAAGCTATGGGGGATACTGGAATGCCACATCGAGAAATGCGAATGAACCCCAAGGCTATCACGGCACCTCAGATGTTTGGTCGGCTAGATGCAGCAACGAATGACTGGACTGATGGTATTTTCTCAACGCTGTGGAGGAAGTCACTCAAGACAAAAAAAGGTAGATGTTCGCTTTTCTAGAATTTCTGTTGCCATCCAATCTTTTAAAGAACTGCATGAAATAACAAGACCAGAGGGGCTTTCTTGCAGGCTGTTGCCATTGCTGAAGCAAATAGCTGGTTACCCTATTTATTTTCTTTTGGTCCAATATTACCACTTTTTGCGACAGTACAATCATTTTGTCTCAGGAAACCGCTTATAATATCCTCTGCTAGAAAACTAAGATATTCTACTCGAAAAAGTCAGAAGTCGTTTTGAGGCAAAGAAGCTGTAGCCTTTTTAATCTTTGACCATGAGTTGCAGAGTGTTTTGAAAAAAGCGCATTGCTAAAACAAATGATGCCAAAAAGTGTAAATTTTGTTCATGGTTTGGTTCTTTCATGTAATTCTCTACAATCAAAAAGCTTTATTTGCTGTCCTCAATGAATTGTGATAAATCATTAGAGTGTTAGCTTGATATGACGATCTTTTCTTACTTCGTAAACTTTTAAATTTTAGTCAGTGTGTGGAAAGAGGGCTTTCTCTGGTATTAATAAAATGGTTCATAGATTCTCAATACGTTTTCAATATGATTTATCTGTTGAGCAATCCTGCATACTTTTTAGTACGATGATGCTTTCATCAGTTGCTTTTGATTGACACCTCAATCCGCCTTAAACAAAAGCCATCAGACAGATCTTTAGATTTACCCTCCTTTTTTCGTTAAGCATATAACTTCTCTTAAAAACCACCTTTTGCGTGCATAAGACGAGAGCTTGCCCCTCTGGTTTCGGAGCAACTTTTGCGGCTTTGTTTGTTTTGAATTACTTGTTGAGAGAATTTCCTTTGTCGTCTGCAGTCGCTGATCGCTTTGAATTGAGGTGTCAATCAAACGCAACTGATGCTATTGCATTACAAAATCTGTCCTTGTTCCCATACACCCTTTCATGAAGCATGAAAAGCTGTAGTTTCAAAAATGATGATGATACCAAACATTTTCTCAGGAACTATGCCAAATTACCTAAAATTCCCTTCATGTAGTTCATTTTAAAGAACGAGACAATAACAAAATATGATTTGACGCCTATATTCTCGACACTTCCCTTCACAGGTGAATACGTTTGGCTCGTGTTAGATGGTCCTGTGGATGCTATATGGATTGAAAACTTGAACTCTGTTCTCGATGACAACAAAACTTTGACACTTGCAAATGGTGATCGTATTCCCATGTCGCCATATTGTAAAATCATCTTTGAAGTTCATAACATTGACAATGCATCACCTGCTACTGTTTCAAGAAATGGCATGGTCTACATGAGTTCATCTGTACTCGATTGGAGACCAATTCTGGAGGTAGGTGGTCATGGATCTATTTTTCTTACTACTATAACGTCGCACGCAGTTAGTAGTGCACAATGTTTCTTACATTGCCACGCCAGTTTCTTCAATCAAATGTCAGTTTCAGCAATCTGTTCAATTTTGTCCTGCTTTGAAAGATCTAGTTTGATTCTGATGCTTTTCAAATCTTGCCGTATAAGGTTTGCACTCAGGCCATTTTTGGTCTTCCCTGTGGTCTTTTCTTTTCCCTGAGATTTCCTGCAAGGGCGTTCTTGCTGGTGTTTCAGGATGCAGTCGCATCAGATGTCCTAGCCATGACAGTCCTCTGGTTCTTATTTATTTTTTAGCTTGTTTGAGTCCATCAAAATTCATTAAATCAATTTAAATGTTTATAGTAACGCTAATGGTAGTTAGAACAAGCTTACACTACCTGTGACCCAAAAAGAAACTTCACAAGCTTGATCCGCGCCTTGCTTCCGTAGAAGAATCGTTATCAGAAATTTTTGGTTTCTTGTGTTATACCTAGAACTTCCATTCTTCTGACTATACTTGTTTCAGAGGCTCTCAGGGCACTGCATTAGCTATTTTGTGTGTCATAATAGATCGATGAAAACATCGGTTCCGTTTGTTTTGCGTTTTTTTTTTCGAGCAAAGCACCATGGTTAGCGATTGGTCTTGAACAATCGATCAATCAATCAATCAATCAATCAATCAATCAATCAATCAATCTCATGCTTGTGTTTC
This sequence comes from Aurelia coerulea, assembly GCA_039566865.1. Lineage (NCBI taxonomy): Eukaryota > Metazoa > Cnidaria > Scyphozoa > Semaeostomeae > Ulmaridae > Aurelia > Aurelia coerulea. Next base: position 24,186,378 of record CM076948.1, on the reverse strand, counting down.
ATGATTGAGCAATCTGTAATTTTTCTTCGTAGGGCTGGTTGAAATCAAGAGCTCCAGGGGAGGGCGATATAATCCAATGTCTGCTTGATGAATCACTCGACGATTTGCTAACATATGTCCAGCAAAATCTATTCCCAAAAATGGATGTTCTAGAATGTAACATTATCAAACAGGTAATCATTTTTATAGCCATTACTAATGACCCCACTCACAATGATGTCATTTCTTTTGAAATGTATCCTTCGCCTCGATATGATTTGGAGCTAAAGCCCAAATGCTTATTGCTCTTAGCAACGCATGAACTAATTTTGTATGTGTGGTTGCAGAAAATTGTCCTTAGGCCATTGCTCCTGTCTGAAATTATAAGGAATTTTCTCGAGAAATCCCCTTCAAGAAACGTACAAAAGAGGCCTAAAGTTAGCAGCAATGACTTCTACACGTTTTAGCATTTGGGAGGATGAAATAGCCCGGAATAATGTTGTATTGCTCTCAAGGATGACAAAAAATATCAGGAAGGTTTGGTCATGATTTTAGGACTGTTTTGAAGGTTACTTGAAGGGGCTTTCTCGAGAAAATCCCTCATAGCTTCAGAACAGAGTTTCCGATTTCAGTCGGGTAAATTTTCGAATTTATTTGAACGTTTCTGCTATTGAATAATGTACTTCCTGACATTATTGCCTTGAAGCATAGGGCTCAAGTCTTTCAAATCTTTAAAGAGGTGGGTGTAAAATTCTATTCCATTTTTCATTTAATTGAATGGCTTGAAAGGAACTTATAGTACTTTGCTGTAAATCTGCCGTGGAAATTTTTTGATATCTTGATTTTCTTCTAAATGGCGGCAATTTAATGATTTTTGAAAAAATCGATGGAAAATTTTGCAAACATTTTAATCATCGTAAATCCTAAACCAAAGGAGGAAAAATCATATAACTTTCAAGAAAACCATAGTTTATGAAGGCCTACAATATGGTGAAATCAGTATTTTTCTGGTTTAGAATTTAGAAATTTGATGACGTCATAGCATCAAATTTAATAAATGCCGCCATTTTGAAACTAATCAAGATATCAATAAATTTCCACGGCAGATTTACAACAAAGAACGCCAAGTTCCTTCCAAGCCATTTGATTCAAAGGAAACTGTAATAGAATTTTACACCGACCTTTTTAAAGATTTGAGCCCTATGTTTTGCCTTGATGTCCAAGGAGCAGTGGCCTTTCAAACGGGGATTTTTTTACTCAACCGGTATTACAACATCTTTCAGTTTGTTGATCTGATGGATGGACTCATCCCAAATAAAGAAGACACAGGCATCCTTTCCAAACCGCACTTAGAGAAGCTTGTTGTATTTGCCATCATGTGGAGCGTAGGAGCTCTTCTTGAGCTCACAGATCGCGCAAAGATGGAAGAATATATGAAAGAAAACTGCACTTTGAATTTGCCAAAGGTTGAAGAGGGCAGTGGTGATACAATTTTTGAATATTGTGTGGATGCAGACGGTGAGATTTTATTCGAATTTGTAAATTATTGTAAATGATTTATAAATAATTGTAAATTATGAATGAATTCTCGAACTTAAGTTAAGATTTTTAACACAGTATACCGGATGCGCCAAAATAAACTATCCACTTTCGCAGTCCACGATAAATCGTACACTGGACCGATTTTGAAGATTTATGACTTTTGCAAATTTTTTTGTTTCAGTTTTTAGAGCCATAAGGGAATTTCTTAAAATTGTTGTTTTCGAAAACACCGAAAACAATAAAAAAACATCGTCGAAATGTTCTGCCTCACCCGGCAGTTTAATCAATGATAGAGGTCAAATATCATCCTGCCGTCTTGTCTTTTAGGAAACTGGGAGCATTGGAAAAACAGAGTGCAAGAGTATATTTATCCAACAGACAGTAAACCTGAGTATGCCTCTATTTTGGTACCAAACGTAGACAATGTGCGAACTGATTTTCTCATCGATTGCATTGCTAAACAGATGAAGGTGAGGCATAGGTTGTAATTCAAGTTTGTACGTGTACTTTCATTTGAAGAATAATTAGAGGCATTGAGTCAGGACAAATAGACCGGCTTTGTCATGAATCATGTTGCCCATATTATAAAGATCATACGATGAAGATAAAGTATCACTCCTATTGTAACACGATGCATTTCGTGTGATCAGTTTAATTTCAAACAGAGTTTGTCAGTTTTAGATGTGCCGTTAAAAAGCATGAGTCAGAAGATTCCTTACATTACGTGGGTATACGCGGACTATTTAACATGACTCAATGATAACAACCTCCCATTCTGAATGATGAATGTTTTAAAAAGGGTTACTTTTGTTGTCAGCTTTCAAATTCTCTACAAGAAAAACCACCCCCTAGTAAATTAAGTCTCGATGCAGATTCACATCAGCTTTCAGGTAATGCAATATAAACTCATATACAAGAGCAACTACAACTACGTCATATTCACTTTAAGAAAATACAGGCTTAAAGTGAATGACCTGAGATATATAGCGCTTGTCTATAAATAGGACAAAGAAAGAAAGATCTAATCCCTCTATTGTTTTCTTTAGTATTGCTTCCATTCGCCACGAGCTGGATTATCAAATACAATAGGCTATTTATAAATCTATGAGATCTCATCTTTTAACTCAGGTTATTCATTTTAACTTTGGGAAGAAATTTTCTTGCATTCGTAGAAATTACATTAAAAGTGCAAAAAGGATTCTGCAAGATGCTTGATGCTCAAAAAATTACATTCATGATTTTTCATTGATACAGGCACTCTTAACTGTGCTTTTCATAAATGCTTGTACCCAGAAGTAAAATCTTTGGTCGAATTTCAGAGAGTGAGGATTCTTATGTATGGGTTTCTTTATTCTATTTCCACGGGCACCGTGAAAATCAACTAATGGCCTACAATATGTCTAAAGCTTCCCCTCCTGGAGACGCATTTTGAAATTAGGCCTAGCTAATGGCGGGTTAGCTGTATCGATTGCAGTGTGACTTGACAGTTACGATAATAAGAGAGCAGATGGGCATAACGGACAAGAACTAAGATAGGCTTTAGGCCTCCTATTATAGGCCAATGTTTGATCTTCACGGTGCCCGTGGTATATCCTCGTTCTTTTCCAGGCTGTTCTTCTGATTGGTGAACAAGGAACAGCAAAAACAGTAATGGTCAAAGGCTACATGACAAAATATGACGTGGAACGACACATGGGCAAAGGATTCAGTTTTTCATCAGCCACAACACCGTTGCTAGTACAGGTATGCAATTGTCTCAAAGTACTCAGTGCTGATTACTTTTCTCGGTCTGTCAATAGCTTCAAATAGAGAATTTATAGCTTAGGGTTGTTTGCTCAACAAAAATTGGTTATGCTTATTTTAACACAGTCAAAAAGATGGGTCTGCTAAGCTGCTTTTTCATTTTTTTCATTTCATTTATTTATAGGAGGGTAACCCTTCAGCAAAGGCTGATTTACAAGGGGCCCTCCGTCAAAAATCTTACAATTTATGGAACATACCTACTATTAAAATAATTACAATATATGATTTCAAAATGAAAATCTAAAATACAAAATTGTTCTAATTTACAGAAGAAAAAAAAAAACAAAAAGTGCAAAAAAGAAACATATCCTAAATTGTTGTTTTAAACTATTGAGTTTTACGGCTTGCTTCGACTCAGCTGAGAGGCTGTTCCAATATTTTACTCCTCTGAACGAAAAACATCTTTGACCATTTCCACTTTTCATTAATGGTATCTTTAGGTCAGTAGAAGTATTTCGGAGGGTGAGAAGGGAGCCCTGCGACTTTTTCAAGAAAAGTTCGGTCAAATATTGAGGAGCAAGACCATTTAATGCCTTAAACACCATGACTTTGGTCTCGGAACCAATCAATTCCTCAATCGTTTGCCAACCAAGACTTTTATAAGAGGCATGGCGGAGGCATCAAAACGACTACCAGTGATTATTCTAGCAGCTCTGTTTTGTAGCTTCTGCAAGCGGCTTTTTTCTGTGGAACTACAGCAGCCCCAAACAGAGCAACAATAACGAAAATGTGGTTCCACAATACTTCTGTACAAACTAATCAAGGAAGTAGAAGGGACGAGGCTGCCATGCTTTTTTTTATCGAAATTCAAACGACCTTTTATTCCTGTTGAAAATCTGAGCTCTATAAAGCCCCCGGGGGGCTTATTTAATTTTTGACACTTTTTTGTCCTTTTTGCACAACATTTTGCGGTTTAAACATACAATTTTTCGAGTTAAATACATGATCGACAAGTTTTATCTCAAAACACATCAAAATTAACATGCAAACTTATTTAGCTCAATAACTGGAGAATCTTTGGTAACCTCTGGAATTTTAGATAAGTGGGGGAGGGGGGGGGGGGGCTTAATAGATCTTTTACGGTATATTTCGTATTGCAGACAAAAATGTTTGGGCATGATTTGCAAGATAGCGTTTATACAGGAAACTAGTTTACTGTTGTTTTGAACTGATCACACAATGCTAGCTCTTAAATAGATTGCATAAATGTCTGTTTGAGCTATCTGTTTTGTAGGTTTTGAAATTTCTTTATTTATTTGGTTAGTATTTTGATGGATCAGCTGTGTTCTTTTCTGCATTAATGGTGTTATTTTCTGGCAAGCTATGTAATGCTCTTTCTCGCATAAATATTTAGCTTGTTTGCTTTGAAAGGTAGCATTGGTCTGAAGAACGATGCGTAATGATGTAAAACATGAAGTAAGATATTAGGAAGCAAATATGCCTCCTTTTTCATTGTTTTGTAATTTTTGATAAACATTTTTTATTTCTGTTCCCAACGATAACAGAGGACTGTAGAAAGCTACGTCGACAAAAGAGTGGGGACGACTTACGGTCCTCCTGCAGGACGAAAAATGACCGTCTTCATTGATGACGTCAACATGCCTATTATTAATGAATGGGGAGACCAGGTTAGTGAATTATGTTGTTATAAAAACTTGCTAACTGGTTGGACCAAAATGAACTTCAAATGACAAATCAAATAAATACATATGAAAACACCCCTAATTGTTTTTTTATTCAATATCATTTTTTACAAACAAACTACTTAACACACTACGTACGTGCTTCTTTACTACACTACAAGGACGATACCACGGAGTGCATGAGACCATGACAACTCCGCAGTCATTAACATAGAGAACGTGTAACTAAACTAAAATTAAATGTACAGCTACGAAAAATACACCTAATTGTAGTGGCAGGGATGGCATTAAATGGTCGAATTGACCTAATTTCTTGCATTAAATGGTCCCCTCAGCGTGGTTTCTTACACGGAAAATGTAAAATTGTTAAACAGAAAGAAAAAATAAATAAGATATAACGAATGAAAATCATGTTTAATTCATCAAGACGAATCCAGTGATGTTACAGTTGTTTCGACAAATTCATGCAATGATTAGTAAATGGCTGCCATGTTAAAATAATTCTACAAATTTGGTGACTAAGACGTGTTAATATTAGAATTTTTTGAGACAGTTTGTCTCATCCTCGGCTAGAGAACTTTAACGCGTGTACAGATATTTCTTTGCGATAAGCAAGTTTCGCTCTCTCTCTCTCCCTCTCTAGATAACAAATGAAATCGTGCGACAACTGATGGAAATGAATGGGTTTTACAATTTAGAAAAGCCAGGTGAATTTACGAACATTGTTGACATTCAGTACATTGCTGCAATGATTCATCCTGGTGGAGGAAGGAATGACATCCCTAGCAGGCTGAAAAGAGCATTTTCCATCTTCAATTGCACGTTGCCATCAAATAACTCCATCGACAAGATTTTCGGTAAGTTTTGGTTGCATACTATATTGCAAGGAACTGATAGTCGTTCAATTGGTTGGCCCAACACAAGAGAACGTCTGTCTTTTTACAACTTAACAACAGTCCATTTTGATGCTGGTCTTTAAATTTGTATGCTCTGTTGTTGTTGTTGTTATTATTGTTATTGTTGTTATTGTTGTTATCATTTTGCTGTGCTGTGTTGTGTTGTTAATAATTATGTTACTGTAGGTTAAGGCATGGTCAGGGTTGTATGAAGAAAGTTTTTGAATTATTGCTTTTTAGCCATTGTTTTCAGAAAACACAGCTTTCTGATGGCATTTATTTGAACTTTTGAATCCTGTATGATAATTGAGCTTTCTCTATCATGTAACTAATTAGAGAATGAGAATAGATGAACACTGAATTTGAAATTGTTTCTTTTGATTTCATAAGATGCTCAAAATTTAAAACGCTTTCACTAATTTCAAATTCATTGCAGTTTTTAATGCATGAATTGGCAATCTCTGTATTCAGCTTGGTCTTTGAAACAAACCTTGCACTCAAAAGAGAAACCATTCTTTTCAATTAACGCTTTGAGTTCAATGAGCTGTTTTACAAGTACAAGCAATGTAGTACTTTAGTTAATATGCAAGTTTTTTCGTAAGGATGTTTGATTTGTCAGATTTACTGCCAGGAAGAAAAATATTTTTCCAACCCTGCAAAGGACAGCCTGTGATCTGTAACATCGTCAAATTTTAGCGAATTTTGAATCTTTTAGGCCATCGGCTATGAAAGTTATACACTTTCACAAATCATAAAGATTTAACTGCTTTGTTGCTCAGTGAAGAGAGATCCAAGTCTCCAAGAGAAGATTTTTAACTTCTGTATTTTTCGGTCCAGGTGTAATCGGATGTGGGTACTTCTGCAAGGAACGATTCTGCGAGGAAGTGTGCGATCTTGTATCGAAACTCGTTTCATGCACGCGTATTCTTTGGCAGAAAACAAAGGTTGGTACTTTATTTTCATTCAGTTGCTTGACCTGTAAACATTTTCTGATTTTTCCAGCCTCTAGATGGCAAGCATAAGCTCTTGGCTTTGTTTCCGGCAAAGGTTTTTTTCAACGGTCTTACATCTCACACGAATGCCAAAGCTAAAACAGCTTATTTTTTCAATCGATACAACGTTTCTCGCCCATGTCTTCGAATTTCGATAGCTTCTGGTCCGGAAAGACACCAACTTAGCAGTTTGTTTTATCTTCAACGATATACAGGGTGTTTCAGAAAAAAAACGCAGCCCAACTATAATTGAAAATTGACAAAAAATAGGAAGATCTGAAAATATGTAATGTGTACTGCCTGAAAGCACAATCTTTCTTCTTTCCAATGATACGCAGTTTGGATACATTAATGCAATTATTTATCATTTAATTGATATTTTAGAGCATAGGTTCCAAATCTTTAAAAAGGCTGGTGTAAAATTGAGTGACTTATTTCTCTGAACTGAATGACCTCAAAGAAACTTGAGCTATTTCTCTATAATTCTACCATTGGACTTTTCTGAAATCTTCAATATTTTCAGAATAAGAGTGTTTTTCTTCTTTTTCAAGAAATCAAGAAAAATTCTCAATAAAACTTAAAACCATCGTAAGTTCTAAACTGTTTGACGCAATATGAAGTAATTTCGAAGAAAACCACAGTTTATGAATCCCTACAATTTGGTATCAAGCAAAAGTCTGTCATTCATCTAGTTTATGATTTAGAAATTTGATGACGTCACATCCTCAAATGAGTTGAAATGTAAGATACACTGTAATTTCGAAAATATTCAAAATTTCTGGAAAGTCCAACGGTAGAATTATAGATATGTATCTAAAGTTTCTTTCAAGTCATTCAAACAGAAGAAATAGGTCATTGAATTTTACACCCACCTTTTTACGCCGAGAAAAAGATTTGGAACCTATGCTATATTTTCGTAAGTATGGTCAATCTCAATTTCTCTTAAGCCTGGTTTCCATTGAATCGCAAAGTGTCGCAGAGTGTCGCAAGTGTCGCAGAGTGTCGCAGAATTTTGATTTGCTGAACTCTGCGACTCTCTGCGACAGGACGTTTCCATTGGTCGCAGAGTGTTGCAGAATATCGGTGCCATGTTTCAAAGACAATAAGGCGGGAATTTTGGAAACAGATCAACATCACGTGACTCTTTTGTTTGAACCCAAAGAACTTAAGGTTTGAATTTAAACCAATAGGGCTCCAGGATATTAGAGAAGCAATTGGCAAGATTAAAATCTCAAAGGGCTCCGGAGTTGACGGTATCTCAAGCTATTTTCTGAAACTTGCCTTGCCATTCATTGAGAATTCTCTTGTTCTCATGTTTAATACCTCTTTGGAAACCGGCGTATTTCCTGATAGTTGGAAGACTGCCAGGGTTACACCGATTTACAAAGATGGCGAAAAGGCTACAAAATCAAACTATCGCCCTATTTCCGTCCTTCCCGTCATATCGAAGCTCTTTGAAAAGCTAGTTTTCAATCAATTGTACCAATATCTAAATAAGAATCGCCTTCTTTACAAGGGCCAGTCTGGCTTTAGAGAACTCTTTTCCACAGTCTCCTGTTTACTTAAAAATACGGATGATTGGTACAAGGGATTTGACACAGGACACCACGTAGGATCAGTTTTTATCGACCTCAAAAAAGCTTTTGATACAGTGGACCATAAGATCCTTTGTGAAAAACTAATGCATTACGGCGTTCGTCACAGAGAAATAAAATGGTTTGAATCATATCTTACGAACAGAAAACAGTTCTGTCGGGTTGGTGGAATTGACTCAGAAATTGACAATATCGAAGTTGGTGTACCGCAAGGCTCATGCCTTGGTCCCCTTCTCTTCCTTGTCTACATCAATGACCTACCATGTGGTATTCAAAGCTCAACTGTGTCCATGTATGCTGACGATACCAGCCTTTCTTATCAATCTAAGGATTTGACTCAGCTGAATGAGGCCATGAATAATGATCTCATGAGTCTTGAATCTTGGTTGAAGGGAAACAAAATATCGCTAAATGTCGCGAAAACTCATTCCATGCTCATTTGCTCCAAATCTAAACAGAATTTCCTGAAAAGATCCAATGGAAAATTGGATCTTAAAATTCAGGAAGACAGTTTAGAGGTAGTGGACAAGACAAAGTACCTTGGTGTACAAATTGATCAAAGCCTGGATTGGAAGGAACACATTAAATATGTCGCGTCGAAAGTTTCGAGGGCTATTGGTTTTCTGAAACATGCGAGGAGCCTCGTCCCTTCTAACTCCTTGATTAGTTTGTACAGAAGTATTGTGGAACCACATTTTCGTTATTGTTGCTCTGTTTGGGGCTGCTGTAGTTCCACAGAAAAAAGCCGCTTGCAGAAGCTACAAAACAGAGCTGCTAGAATAATCACTGGTAGTCGTTTTGATGCCTCCGCCATGCCCCTTATAAAAAGTCTTGGTTGGCAAACGATTGAGGAATTGATTGGTTCCGAGACCAAAGTCATGGTGTTTAAGGCATTAAATGGTCTTGCTCCTCAATATTTGACCGAACTTTTCTTGAAAAAGTCGCATGGCTCCCTTCACACCCTCCGAAATACTTCTACTGACCTAAAGATACCATTAATGAAAAGTGGAAATGGTCAAAGGTGTTTTTCGTTCAGAGGAGTAAAATATTGGAACAGCCTCTCAGCTGAGTCGAAGCAAGCCGTAAAACTCAAAAGTTTTAAAACAACAATTTAGGATATGTTTCTTTTTTGCACTTTTTGTTTTTTTTTCTTCTGTAAATTAGAACAATTTTGTATTTTAGATTTTCATTTTGAAATCATATATTGTAATTATTTTAATAGTAGGTATATTCCATAAATTGTAAGATTTTTGACGGAGGGCCCCTTGTAAATCAGCCTTTGCTGAAGGGTTACCCTCCTATAAATAAATGAAATGAAAAATGAAAAAATGAAAGGATCGCAATTGGTCGCAGAACTTTAGGGCAGGTGTTTCCATTGATCGCAGAGTGTCGCAAAGTGTCGCAAAGTGTCGCAGAGATAGAAAATTTTCTATCTCTGCGACACCGATCGCAGAGTGTCGCAGAGTGTCGCAGCATTTTAGTACAGCAGTTTCCATTTGTCGCAATGTGTTACAGAACCAAAATTCTGCGACTCATGCGACACTTACGACACTTTGCGATTTAATGGAAACCAGGCTTTACTTTCAGATGATATAAATTGCATATATTCAAATCTTCTCTAATTTTGAATTCTAGTTGGGTTGCTTTTCTTCTTATATGTAAATGAAATTACAGATGTTCAGTTTCTGTTGCACCTTAAGGCTGATTTCCAGTCATTGGAACTTTCTGAGTGGGTGGAAGGTCTATTGTTTACGAGAGAAAACGTTGCTCTGATTTTGAATAGAAAGTTACAGCTGAGCTACCTTTTATTGTGTAAAATTCCATTCACTGGAAACAGCCTCACAGCTCCTGTTGATTATCTCCAATACTTATTGTAACCTACATTGAGAAGGTTAAATCTTGAAATTCTAAATTTGAAAAAATATTGTGTTGATATTGTGTTGATGTTGATGCTGTGTTGATATTGCACTGTGTTGTGTTGTATTGTCTTGCATGGTCTTGTCTTGTGCTATGTTATATTGAGATAAATTTGAATCAAAAAACGTTGGAATATTTTCCTTTTGAATTTTTGGACATTCTTATCAGAATGTTAGACATTTTCTAAGACAGAATTGACTAACCAGACCTTTAACGAAACAGGTTCACTTTTTTCTTCCAGATCAAAATGTTACCAACACCTGCCAAATTCCACTATGTCTTCAATCTCCGAGACTTGTCTCGTATTTGGGAAGGCATGCTTCATGCAACAGGCGATACAATTAAAAATGAATTTGAAGTGCTAGCACTGTGGAAAAGTGAATGCACTCGTGTAATATCAGACCGATTCACAAGTGAAAGAGATCAACATTGGTTTGAACGAGCAATTACTAGTGTCATTACGGAAGAGATGGATGAAACGACCGCTGGAAATATCCATGAAGAGCCATATTTTGTGGATTTTCTCAGGTACATTTCAAACCAAACTGTAATTGAAATGAATTTAGATATTGCTGTTCTTTGAAGGATGCTATTGAGTTCTTTCTGGTATTGATGTTGGACAGAAATATCGAACGTGTACCGTCTTCTCGAAACGCCCTCAAGGAGTCCATTGCTGAATTAGTCGGCCTTGAAGTGAATGACCTGAGCTATGTGGCGCCCATTTGTGAATAGGACGAAACATCCTAAGCACGGTTGTTTTCTTTGGCTTTGCTTTCTTTCACCACGCGTTGGATTGCTTATTTGTAAAGCTATGGGATTTCATCTCTTAACTCAGGCTATTCACTTTGATTAGCTTTAACTTAGCTATTTTGTTTCTAATTTAGCCAACTTAGAAAATGGCGAACGAACAAACTTATGGCAAGTAGCCTTCAATAAGATTATGAAAATCATTCCATTCATTTATCTAGAGATGCACCCGAGCCCACAGGTGAAGAAGTAGACGATTCAGAATTCGACGCTCCCAAAATTTACGAAAGGGTGAGTGTTTATAAATACCAGCTGAGTTAGAAAAATTCAGACAGTTGAAAGCCTGTAGCTCTGAAACTGATTTTTAGATTTCTATGAACTGATAAAACCTTTGTAGCTAACATATCAACTTAGATGGGTGCTTCGTTTCCAATTACAAGTGATTTCATAAAAATGATTAATGAACTATGCCGAAGCCACAAGGAAGGCACCCGGTGGGTGCAATTCAATTGTATAAGATACACCACGCTCGTCCATACCATTTCATAGGATACCCTTTTCTCTGAGTTTCTAGTTGGTAAAAAGACCCCTTATCATGGAAAATTTTGAAGGTAACCCCCCTTTAAAGGAGTATCACTGAGCCCTAAAGAAATCTGTACAGTACAAAAACTGGTCCTGAGAGAAAGGTTTGGGATTTTTGCACTTTATTACGATTCACTATTCTGATATCTCTTTGTTGGAAAATAGTAGAATCCCATAAAACTTGGGGTATCAAACTTGGACCAGGTGAAATTGACTTTTATTCTAGGGTCCCGAGTCCACCAGCATTTAACTGTTTTTGGGTCGGGATATTTTCTGAAGAAAAATACCCCGTTTTTTCTGAGATTCTAGGTCCTAGGATTCTGCTTCGAATGTGCCCCTTTCTCAGCGAAATCATGGACGAGCGTGGTGTCATGTTTTCATTAACATTGCACCCACCGGGGGAAGGCACAGCATAGAGAGAACTGGGCATCCGTGACAGCCAACCTGCTCAGAGCGGAAGGCACCTGACGACGACGACGATTAAGAATTTGATCAAGGATTTTAGGCCTATTCTGAAGGCATTGGAAATGAAGCATTTTCATGAAATCACTTGTAAATTAGGAATCATAATACTGATTTTGACAAGCTGAATTTTCTTATCTAAGTTGATGTGATAGCTAGTTTATAGGAATTGAATAAGTGGTGAGAGCGACAGGCTTTGGAACGTCTAAACATTTTCCTGACTCGCCCGGTTGCGGTTGTGGTTGTGGGAAGAATCAACAATTATAAAGTCTGTCCCAAATTAGATGTCACGTTTTGAATATTGCCATTTTAAATTGTAAGTGCCTCTGATGGCGGAAACTCCGATGACTCGGTATCTATTCCCGCCATGATAGGCACAGTAGATGCACATTTTGAGTTTATTCTTTTGGATGATTATAAAACTACGATGTCACGTGAAAATGCCCATGAATGAGACAGACTTTACATGGTTATGGATAAATGCGCGACAAAGATAATTTATTTCAAGAAATGGCTGAAGTGCTCCAAGAGCTTTTTTTGCATACAATTCTACCTAGCATCCGAAGGTAGTTTTTTAGGAGGCTGAGAAGCTGAGCTTATCTCTTGATGTGACCACACCTCGTGATTCCTTTAGCCTGGAATTACAGGAGTTGGCGACTCTCCTCACCCTTCGTAGCAAGTTCGGCAGGGCGGGGACTCGAACCACCAACATTCAGATTGGTAGTCAAGCGCGCTACCACTGAGCCATCCCCGCTACTAAGAGCTTTTGGAGGGCATTGAAAGATGAGATGAAAGACAAATTTCAATGAGATATGAGATGAATCGTATGCATTTGCAGCAGTTTAACTTGAGTCGTACGTATTTTTCGCGTTTTATTTTCTGCGTGAGTGTTCTTCTTTCAGATCCCATCTATTGACGGACTACGTAAGAGATTAAACAGTTTTATGGAGCAATATAACGAGCTGATTCGTGGTGGAAGTCTTGATCTGGTCTTTTTCAAAGATGCCATGATTCATCTTGTAAAGGTATATCAACAAACTCTACGCTATTTCTGCATCGGGTGAATAGAAAATATTTAGATCTTTGAAAACGCGTAGCTCTTAAGCCATTTATTAGATTTTTATGAACTAATGATACCTTTGTAGCTAACATATGGATTTAGATAAGAAAATTTACTTTGTCAAAATCTGTCGTGTTATTCTCAAATTGCAAGCGATTTTTTATAAATGCTTCATCTCAAACCAGGCCTGAAATCTTTGATCAAATTTGTTGCGAAACTGAAGAATCCCTACCGGTTGCGCCAAAATAAACTATGCACGTTTGGCAGGCCACAATAAATCGTACACTGGATCGATTTTGAAGATTTATGACTTACTCTTTAGCAGAAAGCCTGAATTAGATTCCAGGACTTTTTGCAAATTTTTCCGTTTTCAGGTTTTGGAGCCAAAAGCGAGTTTCCAAAAATTTTCGTTTACGAAAGCACTGAAAACGATCAAAAACATCGATGAAATTTTAGAAGATTCAACATGAATAAACAAAGAGAAAACGTTTCCAGGGGGATTTGGGGGTTTAGTACGAACTCTCGTATAGCAGAGTACAATTGGTCGACTTCTAAATCGCAAATCACCATGAACAAGTTCTCTCTTTGTCCATTCATGTCGATTATTTAGAAAACTTGATCGATATTTTTTGATCTTTTCGAAAACTAAATTTTAGGCAATTCCCTTCTAGCTCTAAAAACTGAAAATGAAAAAAAATTGCAAAAAACTCCAGTATCTAATTCAGGCTTTCTGCTAACGATTAGTCATAAATCTTCAAAATCGGTCCAATGTACGATTTATTGTGGCCTGCCAAACGTGCATACTTTATTTTGGCGCACCCGGTATGATATTTAAGGGTTAGACCCATTGCATGGTTTGGTATGGAATTACCAGTCGCCTTCTTTTCTTTTGACCGTTAGTGTCTTGTCTTTTTTTCATTTTTGTCTTGAAGTTGGATTTGTAAAATTATTAGTGTCTTATGTCGTCCTACGCCAAGAAGGCTACTGTATTTATGCATTTATATTAATTAGTTTTGATTTGGTTTTAGTTTAGTTTAGTTTTAATTAGTTTTGATTTATTGTGAATAGAAACAAAGCTCGAAAGCAGATAAGGTTGTTTCTAATCTGTTTGTAATGTTTGTAATCATAGCAGATAAGACAAACCGTGATAGCATATTGTTTGCAATTTTGCAGACCGTTTTCAAAATGATTTTTTGTAACTGCCAGTTCCATTGATCATTGGTTTCACACGCAATGTAACATGATGTATTCTTTTCCGCAGATTTCTCGAATCATCAGAACACCACGAGGCAACGCTTTGCTTGTTGGTGTTGGCGGTTCTGGAAAGCAGAGTTTGACCAGGCTGGCGTCATTTATAGCTGGTTATGATACATTCCAAATTACATTGACAAGGTATATCATTTGAATATTGGAAGTATGTCCTTTTAAACTTCAACGCAGTTCATCCTAGTTTTATTCTTTGCGCAAGAATAAATCTATGAATTTTTATCATTTTGTAATTTTGGTTATTTGACTACAGTGGACCCGTAAGTCATTTGTGGGGTGAGTGGCCGAGCGGCTTATACAGTTTTTTTTTTTTTTTTTTTTTTTTGTATGCTCATAATATTTACAATATATGTAAACTACAAATACAACCTACATACACACAATCACATACGATTACACAACGATGCCACAGGGAGCATGGAATTTCACAACAACCCTGCGGCCATTTAAAATTAACTCAAAGTTTGTCCCAAAATAGACGCCAGGCCAGACATTCAGGAAAATTTCGATGAATATCGAGATATGCATGAGTAATAGTTTCGTATACAGTTTCCATCAGGTGACTGAAGTTAAGCTCGGTCGAGTGGGGGTAAAACTCTGGACGGGTGACCTCTCGAAGGGCTGACCTCGCAACTCACCTCGCCGTCCTTCGCAAGAGACGTTCAACTAGGGGTCCCATGCCTGGATGTGGCATGCATAGTGGGCTTAAATTAGCTTTAAATAGCTAGAAACCCTTCCAGCCCACTTAAAATAAATTAATGAACAAAAAATCAGAGAGATTGTTTTCAGTAGAAGGTGTCACGAATTTATGGAGCGTATAGAATCAATCTTAGGAAATAAACTTGCCAACTTCTGAAGTAAACTTTTAAGTAATTGCCACATATGATTGAAATCATGAGGAAATGGGATTTTTGTTAACGTTAATCTGATGTATGTGCAATTTGAAGCAAAACTGTTGCTAGAATTCCCAGGAGACTTTCCCCTTTTCTTAGCTCGAAACTCAAGTTCCTATCAATTTTCAAACCACTCTCTTGAGAATTTTTTGATAGATGCCTGTTTGGCAATGTTTTGATTAGAAATATAAACTTTCGGCTGAAAACTTTTTTGACCAATCTAGTTTTTGAGAGTACTTCAGTGTGGTGAACCAAGCTTAATCGTGGCTACTCTCGTTATCGTGTACTTGTAGAAAATGGTGGCAACATTTGGCTTAGCTTATTAGAAGTTTTCAACGAATTGACAGCTTTTTCGATGGAAAAAAGTTAGAATTTTACTTCAGCAGCTGGTGAGTTGGTTTCCTAACCCCCAGGTTTGTCCTGTAAAGGTGCCTACTATTACCGTTTGTTACGCCTATACTTTTTCATCGCTAATGTAGTTTCTGGAGACCTTAGAAATCCTGTGTCTTGTATCTGTCAGGTCCTACAACCAGAGTAACCTCATGGAGGATCTCAAGTTTCTGTACAAAAATGCTGGAGGACGTGGAAAAGGAATGACTTTCATTTTCACTGATAATGAAATAAAGGACGAAGGATTTCTTGAGTATGTCAACAACGTTCTCTCATCTGGTGAGGTAAGTTGTTAAAGGGGCCTAGCAACCGGTATGCCTTGCACGTGCCATCTCTGTTGTTGGTTTTTCTGTTAGACTGCGTTCACACAATACTGACACAATTTCAAAATGGTGAAAAACTTGACGGATAGGCCTCCCGTTCACACGAAAACTTCCTCGCCGGCAGATTTTGAAAACGGTAGCTTTTTGATATGGAACTCAAACTGGTACATTTTGTAAACGCCATCGTGTGAACACTCGAAAGCAATGAAAACGGAACATTCTTTGACGCTTTTCAAAACGAGGCTGATCGATTCTTAAGGTGTAGATATATTTCTTTGGCATCGAATTCCTCGGCAGATGATGACGAGTTTACTACCGTCAAATTTCCTTCTGTTTCAAATTGTGCCGGTATCGTGTGAACGCTATCTAAATTTTTGCTGCCGTCAAATTTTCAACTGTTTTAAAATTGCACCGCTACCGGTTGCCTAAAGTCCGTCTCCAGTTAGATGTCACCTGAGATTTGCGATAACGCAAATTCCTTTGCAAAACACATCTACTGTTGCTATTCGCGGGCATTTGCAGGTTGCATCTAATTTGAGACAGACTATAGTGAACCATTAAAGTGGCGACAATGAAGGATGCATCCATAAAGCATGCCAGTTGCAAAGGCCCCTTTGATATTGTCGTCAGTCGCAAGGAATATTTCTTTGACCTACACTGTCTCATGAAACGTACATGAAACGTTTGCGTGGTTGTACAGTTGATCTGAAAATTTTTATCGAAAATATTTTACGATAAACATGAATTCTAGAGTCTTTAACCTAGACTTTTAGATACAGGCATCATGAACATTGGTCAAGGAATTGCCGATTTAAAACATTTCAGTCCGCAAGAGTTGCAATAATTTCAACTTCCGAGTTAGAGTCAGAGCCTAAAGTAAAGTAAGGTAACCAAGACCAACAATAAAGAGCATAGTTTTCTGCACTGCTAGTAGCTTTAGCTACATGGCTCGGGCTATTTCGAGCTTAAAAAAGAAGGAGTGTGGAAGATGTTGACATTTTATCACATGATACATCATCCAGGTGCTCCTTTAAGCTGCATCTTGCTTTAAAATGTTAACTTCAGTCTTCTGTTAGGCTTCTCTTATTAGTTTCAATCTTCTGTCTTTACCTACTCAGGTCTCAAATCTGTTTGCAAAAGATGAATTGGATGAAATAACACAAGAGCTCATCCCAGTTATGAAGAAAGAATTCCCTCGAATGCCTCCCACCCAAGACAATTTGTACAGCTACTTCATATCAAGAGCCAGAAATAATCTTCATGTCGTCCTCTGTTTTTCCCCAGTGAGTAGTAATGATGGATCTTCTAACATACTCTGACATGGTGTCCCAAAGACTGTGCCCCGTTTGCGAGGCTGCTGTGGAAGAGAATGGTTTATCTCCTAGTCAATAGGGCGTACAGAAAATGTATGCAGCGCTGGAGAGGTTGTTGTGGGGTGGAGGCAGCTTTAATTTTCCCCCAGATTAGCATTTGATTTTTAAATATCGGTCACGTACTTTTTATTCCACAGCACACCAAACATGTTTACTTTTTAGCTTACCGTATATTTTGATAGCTCAATAAAAGTTTTGATGCCGCAATTTCATCACCTATCCTTCAGAACAACAAAATAGCGTCATCTGTTACATATACATTTGATATTTTATACAAATGGAGAAATAGAAACTTTAAAGATCGATAACATTGTCAAATCTCTGTGATTGCTGTCACTCACTGTACTCACGTCAATTTATTTGTAGGTTGGAGATAAATTCCGCAATCGTGCATTGAAATTCCCTGGTTTGATCAGTGGTTGTACGATGGACTGGTTCAGTCGATGGCCTCGAGACGCTTTGATTTCTGTAGCTGACCATTTCTTATCGCAGTTCGAGATAACTTGCAGTGAAGAGACGAAACACCATCTGGTTGAAGCAATGGGGATTTTGCATGATGGGGTCGCAGAATCGTGCAATGATTACTTTGAAAGGTATTCGTTGTTATTCCATGGTTAAAAAGAAACATTACCCCTTTTAAAATGTACTGTTCCCTGAATACCAAAGAAATAGTACTGGCTGATGCTCTAGTTAATAGCAGATGTTTTTAAATAGATGTAGAAATTTATCTAACTGAAATCAGCCATTAATTCCAACGTTAGGGACGATTTTCTGGTTAAGGCCTCTTCGATAAACCTTCAGAACGGTAGGAAATATGATGATCAAATTTCGTGATTTTTCTAAAGACGATTTTTTGAGCCATACTCGCTAAAGGCTGATTTTCACGCAGTATAATTTTCAGAGCAGACGGAATTTTACACAATGAAAGGTTTGTCACGCGAAACAGTCTGTTCAAATGCAAAGAGACATTTTCTCTCGTAAGCAATAGCCTTCCAGTCCGCTCGGAAAATTCGACTGAGTGTACGTAAGCCTTAATAGATTTTCCTTTTGCAAAAGAGCATTAATTTCGTATGTTTGATCAGCATAGGGCTCAAATCTTTAAAACCTTTAAAAAGGTGGGTGTAAAATTCTATTCCATTTTTCTTTGAATTGAATGGCTTGAAAGGAACTTATAGTACTTTGCTGTAAATCTGCCGTGGAAATTTGTTGATATCTTGATTTGTTTTCAAAATGACGGCAATTTAATGATTTTTGAAAAAATTGATGGAAAATTTTGAAAACATTTAAATCATCATAAATCTTACAACAAATGAGAAAAAATCATATAACTTCCAAGAAAGCCATAGTTTATGAAGGCCTAAAATATGGTGAAACGCAGAAAAGGTACGTAATTCTTTTATTGGACAGATTGAATATTGATGGAACCATGAACTTATCGCTTGCCTTTTTTTCAAGATTCCGAAGACAAACTCACGTTACACCGAAATCTTACCTGTCTTTTATAAATGGTTATGAAACGATTTACTCCGAAAAGCGTGGTGAAATTGGTGAACTTGCAACAAGAATGCAGACTGGTTTAGACAAGCTGATTGAAGCCAGTGAATCTGTGACCTCGTTGTCCAAAGAACTCGTTGTGAAAGAAAAAGACTTAGCTATTGCTTCAGCTAAAGCAGACGAAGTAGGTATTTTTTTAGCTATACACATTAAAATCAAACATACCCTTAACAGATAAACTAAGCATAAGATATATTGTATTATTCACAGCGGGGTCATCGAGTTCTCACTACAAGTAGCACTTACAATAAATGATCAATTCCTGGTATGCTCTCGAGTACCGAATAATTATCCCCCCCCCCGTTTATTAATTTTGAAAAATTTTCCCCCCCCCCCCCCACTATTATTCCAATTTATTAATTCTTGAAAAATTGAAATGATGGTGAACATAATTTTTGAATGGATATAAAAAAGATACGTGTTTAACTAAGAAAACGACTATTTTCAATGTTTCCAACCTCCCACCCCCTATTGCTCCAATCCCCCGATTATTATTATATCGAACCATTTCCAATATTATATCGAACTATTCTAAACATCATGCTTTTTGTCTCAACAGGTTTTGAAGGAGGTAACAGTAAAGGCTCAGGCTGCTGAGAAAGTCAAGAGTGGAGTGCAGAAAGTCAAAGACAAGGCACAGGCAATTGTTGAAGAAATCAACGTAAGAAAACAAAATGGTTGATATTACCAATCTATAGTCCTCCACCACAAAACTCAGAATATTTTATAGAAGAAATAACAAAACCGACTGATAAATATTCTAGATATGATGATGTAATAGTCATTGGAGACTTTAATCTAGAACCAGATGACATAGCCTTGTCATCGTTCATCCAAAATCATGATTTATCTAACATGATCAAACACCCAACATGTATCAAGTCTTCCAAGGGCCGTTGCATCGACTTAATATTTACAAATCGTATCCTTTGTGCATTCCAAGTCATTTGAGGCTGAATTTAGCGACCACCATCATATGATTTACACCATCTTGAAAACAACATTCATTAAACTCCCTCCTAAAAAAGTTATCTATCGAGACTATAAGAACTGGTCTCAGTTACGTTTTGAGGAAGAGCTGAGGAAAAACCTTATCTCAGCTCACCCATCTGTGTATGGAAACTTTGAATCTATCTGTTTGCAAACGCTTGAAGCAAATGCCCCTACTAAAACAAAGATAGTCAGGGCTAATGATAAACCGCCTATGAGTAAAGATCTACGGAGGGCTATGACGAAAAGATCGACTTTGGAAAAAATTGCAAACGATAGCAAGCGAGAGGAAGATGTTAGAAAATATAAGGACCAAAGAGACCTTGTCGCGAAATTGAACATTCAGGCTAAAAGACAGCATTTTATGTCGATACAGTCGAAAACAATTGACAGTGATAAGAAATTTGGGAAAACTGTGAAACCTCTATTGTCTAATAAGAATCCCATGAGTGAGAAGATCACCTTGATTGAAGATGGTAAAATCTAGACTTATGACGATGAGTCCCTTGTATCCCTGCGGTACCTTGCTCACAGGGACTCATAATGAAACAGTTAAAAACCTGACCCTATCTTCTGCATTCGATTGATCGAATCTGGATCGAACGACTGCTTCGACTCTGTTCAAAGGTCACTCCTCAGAAAGGAAATGCGATAGAAACCACGGTAAGCAGACACTTAATCAACAAAACTTGGTATTCATCTGAAGAAGGAAGTTCACTTTACCTGGTGAGTGCAAAATAAGTCTTTTAATGCTGCAATTTAAGACCAAAACATATCAGAGAAATCTTCAAGTACCTGCCGCAGCAACTTACATCAAATTTAGTAAGCTGCGTCAATCGAATTGAAGGTTCGAAACTGATTGTTCTTTGCCAAATCTCGCAATCTGATTGGTATGCTAGGAATCCCAGCATATTAGGCCTAATAGGGTCAGGTTTTTCAGAGTAATATTATGAGTCTCTGTTGACTGAAGCGCCATCTTGAAGTCAAAGAGCACAAGGAAACAAGAGACTCATCGTCATAAGTCTAGGTAAAATCCTCTCAAATGATGCGGAAGTTGCTGAGTGGTTTAATGAATATTTATAACGAATAATGATGATTGGTTTAAACCCGAAATATTTTAATTTTTGTCAAAAATGTCCAAACCATGACAAATTTATTGGGTCTTCATTTTTATTACAGTCAGTCTGGTTCGTTCTAACTTGTGTTTTCTTCCCAACAGGCGGACAAAATCATTGCAGAAGAAAAACTCGCCCTTGCAAAACCAGCTCTGGAGGAAGCTGAAGCTGCATTACAGGTAGACACCTTGAATCTAGGGAGAGCCCCCTCTCAATTTTCTCAATGAAATGAGACTCCCTTTTAATCGTTTAAGGCTGGTTTCCACTGCTGGTGCCCATTTTACTGCAAAGCCTGAGTTTTACAATCAGTGTTTATGAGGCTTTAGAATTTATCAAGATACTATTATTTTTAGAATTACCAAAATAACATAGAAAATGCTTCGATCTTC
This sequence comes from Aurelia coerulea, assembly GCA_039566865.1. NCBI lineage: Eukaryota > Metazoa > Cnidaria > Scyphozoa > Semaeostomeae > Ulmaridae > Aurelia > Aurelia coerulea. Next base: position 24,164,867 of record CM076948.1, on the reverse strand, counting down.
TGCCCACCAGAAAATTCATTTCTATGATTAAAATGCATGTACGTTTGCTGTAATGGTATTGGGTAGTCGCCCTGTAGGTGCAAAAAGATTATTAGTTTTATTATCATTATAGAATTATGGACTTTGTTTGTGAATCTTTCTTTTGTTGGTGTCAAGCTTGCTATAATCTCTTCAGAAAACATCGTATTATTTCATTTTAGACAATCAAGCCAGCTCACATTGCTACTGTAAGGAAATTGGCCAAGCCTCCTCATCTTATCATGCGAATCATGGACTGTGTATTGATTCTTTTCCGAAATAAAATATCTTCTGTCATACCAGATCTTGAAAAACTTTGCCCAGTACCATCTTGGTCAGAATCTCTCAAGGTATGTGACTGATAATTTTCTAGATTACCTTTTTTCTATCATATCTAAAAAGCTAAAAACTACTACAATTCAACTGTGCCAATCATAGCCGACAAAGACACAAGGTCATCAAATTTCCTCTATGACTGGCACTTACAATTTTACTTAGAATCAGATACAATAAGAAAACACAAATATGAAAACGGTTAAGGAAAACAAAATACAAGATATAAGGGACATAAGACACAAGCTGCTGCTTTCCAACTAATGATTATTAACCTAAATTCGTTTCGAGTTTTCGATAAAGCAAATCCTTTCCTCCATACTCATTTCATTCGCATTGATGCCTAAATCAGAGCTTCTAAAATGAGTAGCCAGAGAAACATTTGCGATTTGCTTGTTTTGAATTACTGGTTGAGAGAATTTCCATTGTCTGCAATCGCGAATCGCTTTGAATTCAGGTATCAACAAAAGCAACTGATGCTATTGTGTTACGAAATTTGTCCTTGTTGCTGGTATCTTCTTGGCAAAAATAACAACCTAATAGCCTGATGGCATAAGGTTGTAAATATTATAGCCATATTGACATGTAAGCAAGAAACCAAATGTGCCCTCCCGGTTCCCGTTTCCCTAGCCATATTGACATAATTATTGTTAAATTTGACCAATTCCAAGCCTAATTTACAAAATACTTGCAATCTTTTCTGCAGCTAATGAGCTCGACTGGTTTCTTGCAAGGACTCCAACAGTTCAACAAAGATTCCATCAATGAGGAAATGGTTGAGCTTCTTCAGCCGTACTTTGATATGGAGGACTATGTCCTTGAGGCTGCGAAAAAGGTAAACAACAGCTTAAATCAAGGGCGCCTACCTTGTAGGAAGTGTGTTTATTCCCAGTACTGTAGAGTAATTGGTGTCCTGTGACCCAGTACAGAGAGTGTCCTAGAACCGTACCGTGACCCAGCAGTACACAGAGTCAGTCCTCTCAAGGTCAAGATGACGTATGAATAACTTTGTGGTTTCAAATTCCGGTGTTTATGTAGCATGAGATCAACTGTTATACGATCTGGCCACAGAGAATCAGACAGCGTGATTTTTGATTGGTCAACAGTAACAGGTGTTAGAATTTAAAATACCCTGTAACAAAGATTGACAGGACCGAGTCATAGGACACCAATTACTACGCGTACAGTACCGGGAATAAACACACTTCCTACAAGGTAGACACCAATTACTACGCGTACAGTACCGGGAATAAACACACTTCCTACAAGGTAGGCGCCCTTGCTTAAATTGAATTTTTATCAACATTTTGACTGAAACTTTACAGATTCACGTAGAGAGTTTACATTTTCCAAAAATTGATTTACCTCCTATGCCGTGTTTTAAAGAGAAAGATTCCGATTACTAAAGAGAACAATTTTTATTTAGAGTTGTGGTGATGTTGCTGGACTTCTGCAGTGGACAAGAGCAATGGCTAAGTTCTTTGGTGTAAACAAGGAAGTTCTCCCCTTGAAGGTAATTTCATCTTTGATTTTTTACATCATAGGAGTATCAGTAACTGAGTAGCCTGCGTGCAGACTCAACTGATTTGTTTTCAAGAAACCTCTCTCTGAAACGAAACCAGTTGAGTCTGCACGCCGGCTATAACTGAGCAGATGAATGAGCAAATGAATGAATGAATGAATGAATGAATGAATGAATGAATGAATGAATGAATGAATGAATGAGTAAGCGAATGAATTAACAATTGAACTGAGAGAACTGTTAATTGATTAAATACTGATGTATCGGGTGAGGTAAAAAACTTTATCTTTTTAAAATCATCACAATTTGTTTATATTACTGATCATAAAATGTCTTCATGGCATTTACGTTAAGTACTACCAAATTTGTTCAAACATGTCATGTTGCAAAGTCTTTTTTTTATTTTTCTCATATCATTAAAAAATTTTACAAGGCAAGCTACTTACTACGCTACCTACAAATTACTTTGCGAAGCATTACAAGGACGATAGTGTTAGCATAGAAAGAAGTAAAAACTACCGCCTGAATCAGGAAGATGTACCACCCGCCCACAAAACCGCACCCCAAGAGTCACCCAACCGACTTGCATAGTTTGGTAAGATTTATCAATGTGTCGAAAAGGCATTGACAAAATTGTGTCCAGGCCTCAGTCGGGAATTGAAGTTGGCTACCTGGCTTTGAAGCATACTCTGAAATCACACGGAATGATTGTCACAATGAATTGCAACACCCCAATGGTTTCTTATGTCCTTGATGAAGCTCTTGTGTCCTGCAGGACTCGAACTGGCATGTGAAATCGCAAATTATAGATTTCTGCTTGGAATAACATTTTGTGAAAAATGCTGATGCTCAGAATGGGATTTCCATCGTTCCTGTCCCGGAAGAAGAATATTTGCAACGTGATGGACTATTTGAAATCTGTATAATTCAACCTATTAATAACCCCCTTCGTTTAAATGTATTTCATTGGCAAATTCAGAATTTCTCAATTTGTACCTCAGGCCAACCTTATTATCCAAGAAGCACGTCTTAATGTGGCACAGGATGATTTGGACGCTGCGCAGGCAATATTAGATGAAAAGCAAAGGGAACTGGATGTAGTGCAAGCTATGTACGATGGAGCTATGAAGGAGAAACAGGTTGGTTTACCTTCTGCTTTTAAACAGACAGAAGGAGCTTTACGGGGTGAGTGGCCGACCGGCTTAAACAGTTTCCGTCAGGAGACTGAAGTTAAGCTCGGTTGAGTGAGGTCAAACTCCGGATGGGTGACCTCGGAGGCTTGACTTCGCAACTCACCTCGCCGTCCTTCGGAAGGGACGTTAAACTAGGGGTCCCGTGCCTGGATGCGGCATGCACAGTGGGCTTAAATTAGCTTTAAGTAGCTAGAAATACTTCCTGCCCACTGAAAATGAATTACTGAAAAAAAGCTCTTGATGCTATCAGGGAGTTGTCATGAAAGACGATCGCTAAAAAGAACAGCAATCTTAAGTTATGTAAGACTTAGATTTAAGCATGGGTAGTTAGACACTGCTGGTGTGTTTCTATAGAGGAGCGCTGCAACTGATATGTACCTGCGGAGGAATAATTTATATAGTCTGCAGAGGAGATATCTCGCGCTAGCTCCTCCATAGTAATAAATAATGTTCTCCTCCGCAAACTAACAAAGCTATGGGATTCAAGCACAACTGCGGCGTCTAACCACCAATGATTTAAGCATGTAAGCAGAAAATTAATTTGATTTTGAACTATTTTGATATGATTGTTTTATATTCCATTTGGACTTAATCCAGGTGGAGTCTACTGTTAGACTTACGACGATGAGTCTCTTGTATCCCGGCGGTAAACCTTGTTCAACAGGTTTCCCTTGTTCTTCTCTTGATCAAAGCGCCATCTTCAAGTCAAAGAGCACAGGGAAACAAGGGACTCTAGGTCATAAGTCTCGTCTGGCAATGGCAAATATTCAGTGAAAAATATTAAAAATTGGCCTGAAAATTTGCTTCTTTGAGGTACAGTAAAAACCCGCACATAAGAACCTAACATTTTAAACTCGGCCTGTTTAGGTTCTTGTGCAATGAGGCACATCCAGTAATCAGGGTGTAGGTTCTTAACATAGGGAAATATGTGAATCTGAATCTTAGCCAAACTTATTTACACTCTTGGCCTTATCCATTTCAACCCAAGTTTGCCCAGTTTACCCCTGCAGGCCCTGCCTATCACAGTTCTGTAAGTAATGTTTTGGAGTTCACGAAAGAGGTTGATTGGCAAACAGATTGCATTTGTTTCCCAATGAATCAATGAAACGCTTTATTAAGAACCTAGTTAAGATGTCAGCCTGAAATGGTTCTTATTTATTGGGTACAAAATACATTATTTCAGGCTGTAGGTCCTTAATAGATGAAGGATCTTATGTGCGGGTTTTTACTGTATTTTGGAGAGATGGTTTTCATCAAAAACAGATTGCTTAGGTAACATACTCTGAATCCTGAGAATTTAGGACCCCCAACACTTTGGCGTGTTGCAGAAAACATTTTGGATATAACAGAACGTTAACATGACTTATCTCTGCAGGGATCCCGGTGCATAATTTTCATTGTCTTATCAATATTTCAATTTTTTTATTTTCAAAGGACTTGCTGGACGATGCAGAATCATGCAAGAACAAAATGGTGGCAGCATCAGCCCTAATCGAAGGACTGAGTGGTGAGAAACTACGTTGGACACAACAGAGTCGAGAATTTCAAGATCAGATTGGACGGTAACTATGCGGAAAAGTTCCTTGTTTCTACCATCAGGATTTAGTGTCCAATACTTAGCTTTTCTGCCAATGAAGAAAAGCGACGGAATCTCGCTTAATTTGTTGCTACGATTAGATTTGTTGTTCTTGTGAGGCAGTTAGGTGACACTTTCTGAAGTAAGCACCTTGGTCAACAGGTTACCTCCGTCTTCGAGACATTTATCTTACGGAATTAGTCATGGGACGTAACTCGATGAATAGATGAATAACATCAATGAAGATCTCTACTGAACATTCCATAAACAGACACTTGTTTGCTTTATTCAAGGGAGCAAGGTTATTCGTGCATAATGTTTATGGCCATGAAGTTATGCATGAATAAATTTGCTTTATTTAGATAAAGCAAATTATCGAGGTGACCTACTGCCTTTAAATCTCAAATATCAAAGGTCTAGAAAGTAGATGAATATTAGCTCAGTCCGTTGCATAGCTCCTTTGATGAGGGATTCATCATTGTACCGGGTGTCTCAAAAAAAGTACCCCCTTTTGACTCAACAAGGCAACAATACGATAATATTTCGGGACTTTTTGAATTCATGGCTACATTTGTTAGTCTTCAACTTAGATGCACATACCTTGCATTTGGAAATCTGCCACCAAACACCAGAGATGAGTTCACAAGGTCAAAATTTGGAGTGCACCTGAAACCAGAGGTTTTGAGAAATGGCCTAGCCATAATTTGACAACAAACAGGCATTTTGCAAACGAATTTTCGACTTTGACCTTTACTTTTCATGTTTGAAAAGATTTATACCTTGAATTACTTCAATTGTGCTTGCAGTGATTTTTCTTTTGAGGAAACGGTCCTTGCATTGTATTCGATCCCAAGTGTTTTATATTAAAGAAGAGGAAAAAGAGCACATGCACGCTTATTTTGGAGATGTGGCACGATTTTATGGCTCTTACCACATTTTTACTAAATTTGTTTAATCAGCGCAGCGCCATGTCCATGCATCTTTTATTCTTTTCAAAAGGAAAACACGGAAACATAAAGTCTACAGGTACTTTGGAAAATGTCCACGATACAAATCATGACTAGGCCCTTTTTCAAAACCTCTGGTTTTGGGTGCACTGTAAATGTTGACTTTGCGAACCTGTATCTCCGGTGTTTGGTGGACGATTTCTAAATGCAAGGTACGTGCATCTAAGTTGAACATTGATAAATTTAGCTGTGAAGTCGGGGAGCAATGATATCTTATTGCTTGGTTCCTATTTCCAGTCAAAAGGGCGTACTTTTTTCTGAGACACCCGGTATGCCTTCTCCTTGCTGTTATTTAACGTTTCTTTGTTTAGCACTTCGTTTAACAGTGGAAATATTAGTTCCATGAAGTGGATTATCGATAAACAAAATAAGAAGTGTAGAATGAAGATTGAATGAAAGCAAATTAACGGTTAGAAACTTATGGAAGAGTTGTGGCTTGGTTACAGTAAAAATGAGATTTTGAGGCAGAATATACATCCATAGTAATTAAGTTGCTAATTCTGCTAGAAAAACTCTACTGGGTCTAGTTCCGGTTCCCTTTTTCATTATTTTGTATATTCTTCTTTCTTCTATATAATAACAATTCCAAATAATAATAATGATAACTCTTACAATATATAATAAAATTTTGATAATTTTGATGAATCTTGATAATTTTGATTTTATTTAAATTTTATGTTAATCTAATTTTATTTACGTTGTATATAAACCTGGCTGTCCGAAATTGTAAAGTTAACTGATGAAGATTTTAATCGAAACGTTTTGAGGAATAACAGTTTGTGTTTTTAAGTATATAATAAAAATAACAATATAATAGCAAATCTTCTTTCTTCTGAGTTGCCTTCCATTATTCCGCTGAAAATGATCGTTTGGTATTAGCAAAAACTTGTTCTCTTTTGTTTTGAGATAAATGTATAAGTTTGGATTTTTACATAGATTTCATCTTGATTGATTTCAGACTTGTTGGCGATGTACTTCTGGCAACTGGATTTCTATCCTACACTGGTCCATTCAACCAGACATTCCGAACTAGACTTAGAGACAACTGGGAAAGAGTTTTGTACAAAAAAGGAATTCCATACAGTGAAAATCTTAATGTTACTGCAATGTTGGTCGATAATGCAACGGTAAGTCGTTTGTTTTCAATTTCCAGATCAATCAAAAATTATTTAGACATTTAATAATAATAATTATTATTATTATTTATTTATTTAAGGTTGGCATGATAAAGATAGCTAAAAAAAACTAATTAAGACCAAACGAAAGTGAAAACTTAATAGTCACATTTACATGTTTTTATTAAAATCCTAAATTATTTACATAGAACTTGCACAATCTACTGTTGCAATCGCTGAAATGATGTTTTTTTATTTTCCTCTTAAATTCTGTGAAGGTATGAGACTCTTTTATTTCTAGTGGCAACGATTGCCTGAGTTTGTATCCAGTGTACCTGATTGTCTCTATACCATACGCATTTTTGCGTGGAATTGGTACTGACAGGTGGTCATTACATCTCAGGCTATATGAGATGTTCTTCTCGACGAAGATTTCACCCATGAATTTAGGGTTAAGATCATGTTTGGTCTTATAAATTTATGTAGTTAGCAACTGTAGATTTCTTTGGTGAATGGTGACTGAGGCTGCCTTTATCAACAATTCTTCAAAATTTGATGACGTATCCTTGTAATCGATTCTTAATGCTTTTTCGTGGAAATGCTCTTTCGTGGAAATGCTCTTTCTTTAATGGCCTGTTGCTCTCAAACCATTGATTAGATTCCTAGAAAATAGTAATACCTGTGTAGCTAACGTACCAGCTTAGATAAGAAAATTCAGTGTGTCAAAATCCGTCGTATCGTTCTCAAATTACAAGGGATTGTATCAAATGCTTCATTGCAAAATCCTTTAAAACAAACTTAAAATTCTTTCATCAACTTTGCCAATAATGCAGCCACACACAGCTAGTATAATCAAAGTATATCTGTGTATCTTATCTTCTCGCTCTGGGTGCGTTAAGTTGCAGTTTCAGTTTCAGCTTCAGTTTCATCTCATTCAACAGTCATCCTAAATACGATAACAGATTAACAAATACTACACATAATTCTAAATACATGAAAATCAACAATCTACATGCAAAGAACAATGGAAATTAAAGGATTACATAAGTCAACATTACAATTTGTATTAAGAATGATTGTCTAAGGAGGTTGCTGCTTAGTTGTTTGAATTTGGGACTGTCATTCAGCCGTTTTCAGTCTATTTTCCAGGCTGCATTGGATTGCTAACAAAATGTGATCAATGATTTCAGGTCTGTTTGGAAAGATTTTGAGATGAAGCACTTTTATAAAATCGCTCGTAATTTGAGAACGATACCACAGACTTTTACAAACTAATTCTTGTATCTGAGTTGATTTAATAGCTACAGATGTATTGTCAGTTTATAGAAACCTGATAGACTGATTACAAGTTCGTAGTTATCGCTATTGAAAGATTGATAGACGCTCAAACTGCGACTCATGGACTGTTATATTGAAAATTGGGACGAAATTCTTTCCCTTGATTTCATGTTCGGATATGGAAACTATAGCAACACTGTACGTAAAGCTGAGTGCTCCAGGCAATGGCGAATAGGCCTAAGTTATCGGCTCAAGTCTCAGATGATAAGACGCCTCAAAATTCAAGTTTTCAGTGATGTTAGCTATGAACAAAAGCCACAAGTATCCAGATGAATGCTTCCTCAATCCAAGAATCAACAAACCTTTCATTTGCAACTAGGAGTTCCTCATTTTTGAAGGCCACTGAGCTTCACCACAGCAATGGGAATTTCCATCTCAAATTTTTGTGTGAAAGTCCATAAGTCCCAGTTTGAGCAAAGCATATTGTTGTTGTTGTCGTTGTTGTTTTGCGATAAGTAGAACTATGTTGTGAGTCTAGGAATCTGATAGATGATTTGAAAGTTACAGGGTTTCAAATGTCTTAGCATTTCGCCCGATATCGTATTTGAAATCATCATTGAGGATCTCAATTTTAAAATCATTACATTTTATTTCATATGTTATTTTATGAATTTTGTATCTATTACATAACAGATCGGGGAATGGAACTTGCAAGGCCTACCCAACGATGATTTATCAGTGCAAAATGGAATAATTGTAACGAAAGCTACAAGGTACCCCCTGCTCATTGATCCACAAACACAGGGAAAGAACTGGATTAAAAACAAAGAGAAAGCAAATGATTTTCAGGTAACAAGATTATTCGCATCTTCATTCTTTATCTTTCGTTGCTCCTGTCGAAAGGAGTCGAAGATCTCCAAATGGCAGTTTCAAAATCCTATACGTATACAAATATTACTCAGTGAGAATTCAGCCCTCTCTCAGTCCAAGGTCTCCAATGACAGTCTCAAAATCCTATACGTACACAGATAATACTTAGCGGGAATTTAGCCCTCTCCTAAATTATCTGGTGGTTCAGCACTGGGGGATGTGCCTGCAGATGGGTCCTAATTTCTGTTAAAGATCCCGGGACACAACTATACCTTTTGCAATGTGTTCTAGCATTGGAAGGTAAATGATGCTAATTTATTCCCGAATAAGTCAAAATATTTTACAGAAACTATAGAGAGCTGGGCCTAGAGAATTGTTTAGATTTTATTCCAGGACCGATATTGTATTTCCGATATTTTGTTCCAGGACAGATCCTTAAAGTTTTCCTTTGGATGCGCCTCCCCGCTGCTTACCTCCGAGATAGGCTTCCTGATCATAGATTTAGGTAAATAATCGTCGACTAAAGGAGGGAGCAAAAAGTAGTGTACTGTATACAGTATTACCCCGCCACTAAGAAACTCATTTTGTAAAACCAGGCTGTTTGGTTTCGTATAAATATCTTATAAATGTCATATCAAATCAAATGTTGGACAGTGACCATGGTGCCATCTGGCAGGCTGCAGTTTCTTATAAGTCAGTTTCTTAGTGGCGGGGTAATTTTGTATGAAATAGATTTATCAAAGGAGGCTGTTTACCTTTCATTTGAGATTACTCATGTCATACAGAATATAGACAATTTTTTAATCTGACAGTCGTCTTAGACTGATGATATGGTCGTAGTTATCGCTATTGAAATACTGCCGGACGCTTCTAACTACGACTCATAATCAAACGCCATTATTTTGAAATGACTATGACTGCCTCGTTTCGATAAGGGCCTAGGCAGAAAAGCACAGAAATTTGTAGTTTTCATATGAAACACATTGATTTGAAAACTTCACAATAAATCAGTCAATGCTTATCGAAAGCAGCAAAAAAGTACCTACGTACAAGATTTGATATTGTCGCCAACTGTTTTCATGGTATTCTTGTTCGTAAGACTTTGTTCTGTCCGGCTAAGCTCCTTGAAACTCCGCTTTGAGCTTCGAGTTTCCGTTGGTCAACATCAATCAATCGAATTTGCAGAGATTCTAATGGCGTTGTATTTGGTTGTATACTTTGTACATGGCTGTGTATAGCAGCCTCGTTCCCAAGGGCGTTCAAAAGTGAAAAAAGTCAGTCCAAAAATATTGCCGTAATAATATGAGTCCCAGTAAGAGCGGTCTCGGTCTGGTGTGATAGTCTCGTTTTGAATAGCGATTACTGGGACTCATCGTAATCAGTCTACAGTCGTCTGGGTATTTTTGCAATCTGCTTTGAAACGAGGCAGCTCTCAAAACAATTATATTTGCAAATTTAAACTTAGTGAAAGACAAAAACTATACGTAGAAACATACCGTAGTTTGGCCTTTTTTCTTTGGGCCCAAAAGAAAATGTGAAGATTGATATTGTAATCGAATTTTCGTGATTTTTCAAGCGTATCTATGTATTTGTTTGAAAACCCGGTTGTTAAAACGTTCATTTCTTTCATCTTCAATAGTCGACATCACTAAATCACAAGTATTTTAGAACGCATCTAGAAGATGCACTGTCACTTGGAAGACCATTGTTGCTGGAAGATGTCGGAGAAGAACTCGATCCTGCACTTGATAATGTGTTGGAAAAGAATTTCATCAAATCAGGCTCAACTTTCAAGGTAATCTTCTGTTGTGTCAAACTGTGTGTCAAACTGTGTATCAATTGTGCGAAGGATGCTAATAATTGCCTATTTCATTGGCCAGAACTCATCTGGACTTTCAGGAGCCCTAAATTTTGATGGTCATTTCTCATAAACATTCTAAGTATGTTTACACTGTACTGGCGGTGCCAGACAAAGTATCCACGTGTGATAGGCCAGGATAGATCATGCCATTTGCCGAAAAGTTAGATTATTTTGCAAATTAATTTTATTTTTTTGTTCTGCAACTTTTTCGAAGTCAAAATCTTTCGAAAATACAATACAAGAACATCTTCATAACCGTAGGAGGCTAGGGGCTGCCCCTCCCCCCCTCCCCATCGTTGGAGAAAGTTAACAAGCTCAGTCATTTTTGGGTAAAAGATTTGCTTCAAGTCAGGCAGCAAATTTTTGTAATCAATAGAATTTTATCGGGCAGCAACCTTAAGTCTTTAACTTGCCATATATTGAGACGGTAGTTGCTTCTCCTGGATTTCACAGGGAATGTCTGTTAACCTCCTTCGGAAATCCAGTGGAATCTGAACATTTCTTTCGCGCAGATTTCCTCTCCTTCTTTCTCTGGGTAATATTGGTGCATCGTATCGATCTTACATAGCAAAATTGTGAATTGATTCTCACTTTATTTTACGGTACAAAAAGACAACTTTTTATTTTTTCCTTCAAAGGTCAAGGTTGGAGACAAAGAAGTGGACGTAATGAAGGGATTCACCCTCTACATCACAACAAAGCTTGGAAACCCAGCCTACACGCCAGAGGTATCATTATCAATTTTTATTCCTGAAGTATGAATTGATTTATTCTTAGAAGACATTTGCCCAATTTTAGACACGCCTTATAGTCATATTTATATTTCTATCCAGCTACGTCCTGGGTTTAATAGATGGTTGTTTTGATTTTTAGATAAGTGCAAAATGTGCCATCATAGACTTTACTGTCACTATCAAAGGTCTTGAGGATCAGTTGCTGGGAAGAGTCATCAACACAGAGAAACAGGTTTGTTGTAAAATGGTTCTCAGATATAAGTGATAAGAAAACAAGCACAGTCTGCTAGGTTTGAAATGTCTGGGGATAATAATGCACATTGTTGTTGCTATTTTTACTAGGGATAGTAATACTATATCGACACTTCTTTTTCGACACTTCTTTTAAGCCAATAACTCTCAAATCAGGACGACATTTATTCACATTCAATACGTAATATTTATTCCAGTAAAATCCAATTTATTCAAGATCCATTGAAGCTATGAGCAAGTCCTGTCTATTGTTTGTACACAAACTGACAATCTTTATGCGTTACTTACAAGTATTTATAATTTTGCAATGACAATTTCAGGGTCTTTGTTGCAGTTACATGATGTCAGATAAAAATATTTCAAAGCTTCAACGAAAATTTTGGTCCCATTAACTGAACATTTTTTCTTCGTCTAAAATTGTTTGATGTTTTGTTGGAATTTGTTTCTGGAGACGTTTGAAGCCTTGGTAAAAGAAGCAAACATTGTTTTTCAAACATTTGAGTTTTGTTTACCAAACAAAGTATTTGTCAAACAATGTTTGCACGTTTGGCCAGGGATTGATACCAGCTAAATTTTTAACAATGATCTTACTCTAAATCTTTTCATTATTGCATGAACGTATTTTGAATGTGTTTTTCAGGAACTGGAAGCAGAGCGAGTAAAACTGATGGAAGATGTCACAGCTAACAAAAGGAAAATGAAAGAATTGGAGGATAATTTGCTGTTCAGGCTCACAAGTACTCAGGTAATGCTACTATGTTTTAGGAAAATTGTTGCAATGTTTTGCAGCGCTGTACTATCCTTTGAAGATGAAGGAGCCTTCTCGTGCTAGCCCTCTCTTCACGTCCTTACCAATATATGTAGGTAGGTGTGGGTCTGCTGAATTGAATAACAAGAACTGGTTTTGTAAATAATAGCATCAGTTGCTTTTGATTGACACTTCAATTCAAAGCGATTAGCGACTGCGGACAAAGAAAATTCTCTCTACCAGTAATTCAAAACAAACAAAGCCGCAAAAGTTGCCCCGAAGCCAGTAGGGCAACCTCTCGCCTTGTGCATGTGAAAGGTGGTTTTAAAAGAAGATATGTGCTTATAATGAAAGAAGATGGGTAAATCTAAATTTCTGCCCGGTGGTTTTGTTTATTTGATTCAGGAGCTGTGTGGCAGATACGCAAAAATTACAATGCCTTCTGCTCGGCTTCTGAATCAAATAAACAAAATCCACCAGGCACATCTTTAGATTTAACCTTCTTTCGAAAGTGAGAAACGGAGTTAGTCAATGCACAGAGTGTCCTAAAAAAGTACCCCGTTTAGATGGCTACTGTGGAGGAGCTGCAACTTCGATTGTCCCAGTTTTTACATAGTTGCATATGGTAGGCCCCAACTTAGAGTTTAAAACCTTATTTGACTCAGTCTGGCAAGTGGTTACTGATTTATGGTACAGGAAAGGCAAAATAAGTGATTTCCTTCACAGCAGCCACACAAATACCGTGAAAACTATATTAAGCCCCTGGGGGGCTTATTTAATTTTGGACACTTTTTAGTCCATTTTGCACCACATTTTACGGTTTAAACATACAATTTTACGAGTTAAATGCATGAATTCGACAAATTTTTATCTCAAAACACATCAAAATTAACATGGAAACTTATTTAGCTCAATAAATTTAGAATCTTTGGTAACCTCTGGAATTTGATATAAGTGAGGCTTAATAGAGCTTTTACGGTAGGGCACAATTTTTTGGACACCCTCTTGTGAGTCTTGTATATACGATATCGTTCATTCAGTACTCTCGCTCTCCAAGTTTCTTAACTTATCCTTTCCTTTATTGACAGGGATCACTAGTAGAGGATGAATCACTCGTTGCTGTGCTAAAAACAACAAAACAAACTGCAGAAGAAGTTAGCGAGAAACTTTTGGTTGCAAGTGAAACTGAACTGAAGATCAATGAGGCTAGAGAAGAGTTTCGGCCTGTTGCTACACGTGGCAGTATTCTGTATTTCTTGGTCGTTGAGATGAGTATGGTAAATGTCATGTATCAGACGTCGTTGCAGCAGTTTCTGACGTTGTTTGACAACTCTATGGCTAAGTAAGTGTCAGTGATATTTCGCTCTCTTTTTATAAAGATGAACAAAAAGGAAAGACGAACAGGAACATATATACACAAATTTTCTCTCAATTCCCAACTAGTTTCGACCGTGTGGTCATCATCAGCAGAATGAGCAGTATTTTCTACAGCAACAGATTTTACAAATTCTTTTTATAAGTATGACGTTAAATTAATTGATTGAACTTACGAATGATTGAGAAATGACGAGCCACAGGGGAACAATGTAATAACAAAAAACTGAACATAATTTTGTGGCTGATCCATTTGTTTTAAGAGCTATAATCTGATGTTTTCTGGGTGGTTTAGTTTGCTGTTTAGGCCATTTGGGGATAGGGTTTTAAGACGTAACATCCAATCTCTTTTTATATGTATATATATATCTTTAGAGATTTATAATACATGCTACAGATTACTCTACCTACAAACAACTTGACAATACTACAAGAACTATACCATGAGGAGCAATAGACTATGACTACCCCTTGGCGTTAAATGAAAAATAAGAGTTAAACTACATACAGTTTTACATAAATGCTACAGACATAAACGACAAATACTTTACTGGAGAATGTCTAACGTTAGATGTCAGGTTGGGGCTGTAATGACTCAAAAACAAATGTTGCAAGAAAGACTCTTTTTGTGTGTGTGCTTTTATTATCATACCTCACACCTGACATCTGATGCGAGACAGGATTTCCAAACAAGTAGAAACGTTACTTTAAGAGACTTGCGGTCTTTCTCGCTCTTTTTGCCTACGTTCGTAAAGCTCTTTTTCTTGTTTTCATTACCACAGTCTTGACATCTAACCTTTTATTGTGATTAGCCAATTTTATTGAAGTCTTTAAATGTGCATCTCTTTTTAATATTGTAAATTCAAGTTTTTTGATGCAGTTGATTCAATTTTTATGATTTATTATGGTCAATGACGACTCAATAACCAAATCTTCATATTCCCTGGCTCACAGGCGCTGTGTCTCGCTGTCTTCCACTGCTACTATTATGGATGGAACCTGTTTCCATGAAATCAGAAGCATCATGTCTGAGCCTATGAGAGCTAGTGGTCCCGCCGCCAGATCTATCCTCATCTATCACAAATGCTGTGTTCCACCTCCAAAAACTCGAACTATCTCTTATTCATTCCTAGAAGCTCAATTCTCTGGAATCATCTTCCAAACGCTGTCTTCCCAGTCAGTTATAACCAAGCAGCCTTAATGCGTTCTACCAATCATCTTTAACTTGTTCTCCTTAGCTAAGTCTTCTTTCTTTCTTGTGCCTTGGGTACTTGTATCATAGGTAGTAATACCATTCCTTGGCACCATGGACTACCAAAAAGCGATTTGATTTCTTGTTATGATGAAGTAGATTTTATTCTATTTCTACAGCGCAGTTTGTAAATCAGTAAATCTAAAGCTTGCCCCCTGTTGTTTCAAAAATTCCCCCACTAATCATACATGGAAAGTTAAACACAGTTATTCTTTGTAATTTTCTTAGAGCCACTCAAGAAACCCTGTTTTCTCTTTTCAGCTCAGACAAGTCACCAATTCCGACAAAGAGGATTCAGAACATTATAGACTACATGACATTCGATGTATTCAGATATGCTGCGAGAGGGTTTTACGAGACAGATAAATTCATGTTCACTCTTCTTACTTGCCTCAAGATTGATATGCAGAAAGGAAGTGTGAAACATGAAGAATTCCAAACATTAATCAAAGGTTTGTTCTTGTTTTTTTGTAAATCTCAACAGTCTCATTTTTTGCTCCCTATTCAATATGAAGGTTTGCAACAACAAATTACTTAAGACATTACCTACGATCTACCGGTTGTGCCAAAATAAACTATGTACGTTTGGCAGACCACAATAAATCGTACACAGGTCCGATTTTGAAGATTTATGACTTAATCGACAGCAGAGAGCCTGAATTAGAAACTGGTATTTTTTCAAATTTTTTCATTTTCAGTTTTTAAAGCTAGAAGCGAGTTTCCTAAAATTTTAGTTTTTGAAAAACACCGAAAACGATCAAAAAACATCGATCAACTTTTCCAAAGAGTCGACAGGAATGGGCAAAGAGAGAACTTATTCGTGGTGATTTGCGATTTAGAAATCGACCAATTGTAATCTGCTGTACGGGAGGTCGTATTAAACCTCCTGTATTAAGCCCCCAAATCCCCCCGAAAGCGTTTTCTCTTTGTTAATTCATGTTGAATCTTTTAAAATGTGATCGACGTATTTTGATCGTTCTCAATGTTTTCGTAAACAAATATTTTAAGAAACTCAATTCTTGCTCTAAAAACTGATGACAGAAAAATTTGCAAAAAGTTCTAGAATCTAATTCAGGCTTTCTGCTAACGATTAAGTCATAAAGCTTCAAAATCAGTCCAGTGTACGATTTATTGTGGCCTGCCAAACATGCATAGTTTATTTTGGCGTACCTGGTACTATACCAGACTACGAGGACGGTACCATGAGGAGCAACATGTCATGTTTACCCCCTGGGATTAAACCTACAATGCAACTAATTATACAGCCAAAAAATGCTGAATACAGTAAATCCCCGCATATAAGAAACTCAGATTTTCAAATCAGGATGTCTGGTTTCTTATATGCAAGAAAATATGTTCAAATGAGGCTGGAAGATTTCTTATATTTCCATCAAGAAACTTTCTTTCACATAATGCTTTCTTGTGAAAAAAAACCATATTTAAATTCAAGGACGCTGCTGCATAGTAAACAAGCATGTCCCAAGAATGATAATGGATGAAGCAAATATGAAATACTGTATATCTAGACATTGAACAGATTTTACAAATTATAGTACTGAAGCTACACAGAAAAACGGCAGTGTGGTTGAGTATTTTGTCAAATTTGCATCATTTATAAGAACTGGACAAAATGAAGCTGTCTGGTTTCTTATAAATGAGAAAATATTCCCTATACTGGCCTGCTGCAGTTTCTATATGTCCGTTTCTTATATGCGGGGACTTACTGTATAAAGACCTTTTTACGAATAAATACTTGAGCCGGTTTCACATTGTCTCCTTCTAAAGCCGCACGCGTATTTGTTTATAAGAAGCTAAGAATTTGGGCCAGTGCTGAAAGTTTCTTACAACTATCAGATTTTGAATATGCAGAACTTCACGCGAGTTCCATGACAATCTTCATGTTTACTCTATATTTACTCATGTTTGCGCTATGCCCTCTTTAAATTTTTAACGACAAGTTTTTTAGCCTTTCCAACGTTCAGACACTTATTGAGTACCTTCTGAGTAAGATGATGCAAGAAGCAGGTGGAAATAGAATAAAATATGCCTAAGAATTTCTTGACTAGTTATGTACTTACTTAAATATTTTTTTCCTGATCAAATTCACCGCGTTTTACAGCAGTGTTTGTGAATTTCTCATGTTTTTTTCTGACCTGAAGGTGGTGCAGCATTGGATCTGAAAGCAGTAGACCCAAAGCCTTACAAGTGGATTTCAGATATGACTTGGTTGAATTTAGTACAACTCAGTAGACTCGGTACATTTAGAGGAATATTAGAGCAGGTTAGAAATCAATAGTAGTCTTGTCTATAGTAATAGTAGAGCAGTGATAGTAGTCTGAATTAGTTGTCATGTGAAAATGCCTGTGAATGATAGTAATAGACCTTTTAGCTATTCTGAGAAGAATCAGAATCGAACAAAATTTTGCTAGATCTTGCAGAGTTTTTAATCTGCACAATAGTGATAGAAGCTCTAACGCCACTCGATCGAACGTCGCGTGTAAAATGTATTAAAATATTGCTCGATCCAGACTCTTTTTTAAATAGCTAAAAGGTCTATTGATTGGCTTTGCTTATGCTTTACCAAGGGTAATGCACGAACTATATCCAACAGTCGGTGAAGTTTCAACAACTTTTTGTTCACGCTCCACTTCCTTTAGGATTTGCAGCCTCTTGACTCGGAATGAAAGCTATCTTCAAAAATTTTGATTGATGGCCACTAGCTAAAGATTAGACTAAGATTTGTGTAAAGAGAACCAGCAGGAGCGTTGTAGATATAAAAGTTTGCTGCAGAGAGCGGCGAAGCAGGATCTCTCTTAGCTAGAAGCCAGTAGAAGCATTGATAATCAGATCCAATGACTATGTAGAAGTTGTAAGTTTAGTCCTATTATGAGTCGTAGCTATAGCGTGCGACAGGTCTATCAGCAGCGATATGCGTTGTGTTTAAAGACAATCTGTCACATATATCTGATTGGCCGTAGCAAATTCAGAGCTCAACACAACGGACGTCTTTGTAAATCTGTGCATTTAGAATGAAGGAAGGCTGATCGTTATAATTGCTACGGTCGTAGAAAGTCATTAGGATCAGAGCTATTGAATTCTCCTATTCTTTGTATTGTCCTTATCACCCAATCAAATGCATTACAGACTGCCTTGAAACAAAGGAAGGCTGATCGTTATAACTTTCTACTGTCGTAGAAAGTCATCAGGATCAGTAACCATTCAATTCTCTTGTTCTTTGTATTGTCCTTATCACCCATTCAAATGCATTACAGACTGCCTTGAAACAAAGGAAGGCTGATCGTTATAACTTTCTACTGTCGTAGAAATTCATTAGGATCAGTAACCATTCAATTCTCTTATTCTTTGTATTGTCCTTATCACCCAATCACATGCATGACAGACTGCCTTGAAACAAAGGAAGGCTGATCGTTATAACTTTCTACGGTCGTAAAAAGTCATTCGGATCAGTAGCCATGCAATTCTCCTATTCTTTGTATTGTCCTTATCAACCAATCAGATATGTGACAGACTGCCTTTAATCAATCAGGCTGCTGATATACTTCAATTACAGGCCATTAAATTGATGGCTTTTATCCTCACTTAGGTAACAAGAAATGAATCAGCATGGAAAACTTGGTGCGACAAAGATGCACCAGAAGAACATCAAGTCCCGGATGGATACGACTTATCACTTGATACATTCAAGAAACTGCTCTTGATAAGGTTACTGTGTCATTTCACCTTAGTCAACCTTAGCATCGTCTCAATGAATCTTCTCAAAAACTTTGAAATTGATCATGTAAAATGTTATTGCCATTTTCTTTCAAATGGATTATTCGACGGGAACTTAGGAAATTTGCCTTAATTCTAGCGAGGACATTTTTAGTATTATCATTTTTGTCAGAATAACAATATTTTTGATATTTCTGCTAATTTGTGACGTTGTGAAATTACTAATGCCCCGTTTACACGATACCATTTTCTTTTCATACCGGATTGGTTTTATATCGGATTGCCCTTCAGTTTACACGAGACCGTTTTCATATCGGATTGGTCTTCTGTTTACACGAGACCGTTTTCATATCGGATTGGCCTTCTGTTTACGCGAGACTGTTTTCATTTCATATCTGATTGGCCTTCTGTTTACGCGAGACTGTTTTCATTTCATATCGGATTGGCCTGCTGTTTACACGAGATTGCACCAATCCGAAAACGCTCTAAAAGTGTCATGAAACTGATCCGATATCGTGTAAACGGTCGAATCCGGTATCAACTCAGCACGGAACCTCTTTATCAATTCTACGAGCCTCCTATTCATCTGGCGCATTGCGCAGTGGGTGTTAAAACAAAGGTGAATCCTCCGCAGCACAAGACAAAGCGTAAACAGAACCCCAATCCGATATTAAATGAAAACGGTATCGTGTAAACGGGGCCGCATTAAGCTGCAGACTTTTAGGAAACACCATCGGGAAACACCATCTTGTAGACCTTCATAAACTGAGGTTTTCCTTGATAACTCTACCAATTTTCCACAACGGCTTTCATCTTTTCAAAAATTTTCTTGACCAATTTTGGAAAAGGAGGACCCTGTAATTCTAAAGATAGCCCAAATACCAAAAAGTTTTTCCGTAGAGTCCTAGCAAAGTACCTGAAGTTCTTGTCAAGTCTTTCAATCGAAAGATGCTGTAAAAACTCTAGTAGGCTCCCGGGAGGCTTATTTCATTTTGAAGACTCCATAGAGAAAAGTCAAATCACAAGGTTATGAAGTGATAGTGTTTTAGTTCTTTTACCTTACAATTTACGAAGACATTTTCTTTGTGTTAGATACACGAATTCAACATAGTTTTAATCCAAAACCATGTGAGCACTGCTATTTGAATTTTTTCGCTAGATAAATAGAGAATCGTTGCATTGGATACTACTAGGGAGCTTAGTATGGCCTTAGAAGGGAGGTCCTTATGAGAGATGGAGCTTAATGGAGATGGGGGTTAATGGAGAGGGGGGACAAACGGAGCTGGTGCTATTTTGCTGGGCGCGCCTTGAAAGCTTTTGTGCTTTTTCAGGTCATGGTGCCCGGATCGCACATTATCACAAGCAAGAGCCTACATTGTAGAATCAGCTGGTGAAAGATACGCCGAAGGAGTAATTCTAAATATGGAGAGGATGTGGGACGAAAGCGATATTCGAACTCCTCTTATTGGTTTACTTTCCATGGGCTCAGATCCGACCAGTTCTATTGAAGCTTTGGCGAAACGAAAGGAAGTTGGTAAGTGTGCTGTTATGCCATTCTCTTGCATATAGATAGATGGACGTTCGGTATACTTTATCAGAAATGAAGTTATGCGTTGACAGAAATCCATTGGGTTATCGTCCTGAATGGCTGGGTAATTATCCTATATGCGGCGGATAACCTCATACTGGGTGGGTTATGATGTTATACTGGATGGGTTATTATCCTAAATGCAGTGGATAGCCTTAAATCGGGTGGGTTATTATACTGGGTGGGTTAAGATCCTAGGATAATGATCTGCCAAGTATATCATCATATGCCGCCCAATATAAGATAATAACCCGCCCTGTATAAGATTATAACCCACCCAATGTAAGGTTATCCACCGCATTTAGGATAATAACCTACCCAGTTTAACATCATATATAACCCAGTATGAGGTTATCCGCCGCATTTAGGATAATTACTTCCACCATACCACAGCTTTGACTCGTCGAATCCATGCTTAATCCAGGGTTAACTTTAAAGAATATGATTTCTCGGCAGATTGCAGAGCAATATCGATGGGACAGGGCCAGGAAGTTCATGCCAGAAGATTAGTTCAGCAAAGTATGGCGAATGTAAGTTATTAGTTAATTTGACAATCCTTAACAACTTGTCCACATCATTTGTACTCTTCAACAGTATAAGTCATGTCATACAAGCAGGTAACAGTTGTACTTGTCAAGGATAGCATAGGTTCCAAATCTTTGAAAAGGCTGGTGTAAAACTAAGTGACCTATTTCTTTGAACTGAATGGCTTCAAAGAAATTTTAGCTATTTCTCTATAATTCTACCGTTGGACTTTTTTGGACAACCATCGTAGTTTCTAAACTGTTTGATGAAATAATTTCGAAGAAAACCAAAGTTTATGAATGCCTACAATATGGTATCAAGTAAAAGTCCGTCACTCATCTGATTTATGATTTAGAAATTTGATGACGTCACATCCTCAAATGAGTGGAAATGTAAGATACGCTATAATTTGAAAAATATTCCAAATTTCTAGAAAATCCAACGGTAGAATTATAGGAAAGTATCTAAAGTTTCTTTCAAGTCATTCAAGCAGAAGAAATAGGTCATTGAATTTTACACCCACCTTTTTACGCCGAGAAAAAGATTTAGAACCTATGCTGTCAAGGATGCATAGGGGCAATTGGTCCTAATGTTCAGTCTATCTTTCCAGAATTATGCGTTTCACTGGAAACTGAATTACAGATTTAAAATCGGAAGGAAATCTGCCTTCAGATGGCATGAAATGTACGTATCTACAGTTTGAAACAAAAAGGTGCTAAATTTCCAAGGGAAAATTATTGGGGCCACAACTCAAATTCTTCTTAAAATTCGAATTCTGCTCTTCAAGATCTTTTTATTGATGCCTAGGTTTTGATCAGCTTGCTTCGTACCAGCGAGCGAGGATAATTCAAGTCTTTCTCGAATCAGATGTAATGTGAGGTCTGCGATAACGCTAAATTACTCATGGAAAACACTTCAATTTAATTATTCGTGAGCTTTTTCATGTGACATTTAATTTGAGATATACCGTAATAGGCCAAATGCCTGGACTTTCGAAGCAGTTTGTGATATATACTCTTATGTCGCTGTTAGGAACGAACGTCGTCTCTCTTTTCATTAGCAACTATGCTGCAAGAAATGCTCGGACTGACCCTCGTTTATCATTCCTTGTCCATTTTATCATGAGTAACTCAGCTGTTTTTTCTTAGGGTGGCTGGGTACTGCTACAAAACTGCCATCTTGGTCTGGATTTTATGGATGAGCTGTTGGAAACAATACTATCTATCGAAAGTGCACATGATAATTTCAGGATCTGGATCACAACGGAGGAGCATCCAAAGTTCCCTATCGGTCTTCTGCAGGTAAGAAAGCAGTGTTGGTAAAAAATTCTGGCTTCCTGAGAAGCTGCATTAATGTTTCAAAATTTCCTGCCTACGTCGCTGGTTTGGATGTTGAAGTAGCCTGACACCAACTTTCCTTCGCTGATTTCTTTGCAAAACCCCTTTCTCTTCTCTTTTAGACGTCAATCAAATTCACAAATGAGCCCCCACAAGGCGTAAAAGCCGGACTGAAACGAACATATGCTGGAGTAACACAGGATCAACTTGATATATGCAGCATGCCACAGTGGAAACCTATGCTTTATGCCGTTGCAATGCTACACACTGTTGTTCAGGTTTATTTTATTAACTCTTAGATTATATGAGTACCCCCTTTCATTTTCGTGTCTTGCAGCAGTAAAGTGGATATGTCAGTTACTCACGTTTAATGATAGGTAGTGTCAGGGAACCATTGTACTTGATAGGAGGTGTCACGGAACCATTTTACTGGATACTTAACCATTCATAATTCATTGTAGATGGTGTGGACATTCGTTTGTCTTTGTTTGGATTGGTTGGCTTGAGGGGGGGGGGGTGGAGTTCAGTGCTTACTTTGGCTCTGTTGCTGCGATTTTGTTCTTTCGTTGAAGGTGTTGTTGTTCCGTGGTGTAATCCTCTGACTTTGCAGCCACAGCCCTAAAATCCTAGATCAAATCTGCTAGTAATCCAACCTCATGAAAATTGAACGTAGAAAGAGGTCTGAACCCAGAATGACAGTCCCAAGGGTATAGGATTATGCAGCAACGTCTTTATACACCTAACTTCTTAAGCAAAGACATTGACGAATATTACTCGATTATAATACCTCTGGGTTTAAATTGCTATCTTCTTTCCTATGGATTTTTAGGCTGGTGTTGAAGGACTTTGAGATGAAGAAAATGATTCGGTCGATTTTGGCAAATTAAATTTTCTTGTCTCGTTTGATATGTTAGCTACAGAATCATTATCAGTTGATAGGAGTTTGATAGATTGTTTGAGAATAGGCCTGTCCATCGACCTTTGATTAATCGATTGATCGCCACGATTGATCGCTAACTTCTGATTAATCGATTATCATGAAGCCTAACCGATTAATCGATAAGTGACGAATAATCGAGTAATCGACAACAGGTAATGATCGATTTTGCTGAAATAATCGAGTATTAGTCACAATCGATTTTCATTCAGGACTGACCTTGAATGACACCAGAATGCCATTGAAGATAATGATCGACTATTCCATTATTCTGTTTAACGGACTTTTTATTATTGGAAGTCTATTCTATTGCTACCATTGTTGGTTCCTGCCTATTGCACAATTATTACATTCAGGCCTTCGATTAATCGATTGATCGGCTTGTTCCTGCCTTTTGCACAATTATTACATTCAGGCCTTCGATTAATCGATTGATCGGCTATTTTGCATACGATTAATCAAATATTCAAATCATTGTCGATGGACAGACCTATTTGAGAGCTTCAGGCTTTATTTTTTTACTCAGCCGTTATTTCTGTTATTTTGTGCAATTTTCATGTTTTATCATGGGTAGTTAGACACTGCTGGTGTGCTCCTTGGGTAATATGTATCTGTGGAGGAAATTTTTTTATAGCACTACGGAGGAGATATCTAAAGAACGATTTCGTTCTTTCAATATCTCCTTCGCAGTACTATGAAAGATTTCCTCCGCAGATACATATTATCCAGCGTTCCTCCATAGAAGCACACCAGCAGTGTCTAACTACCCATGGTTTTATTCAACATCTTTTTAATAGCCTTTGTTTGCCTTTCCTTTGATAGGAACGACGTAAATTTGGTCCACTTGGTTGGAATATACCATATGAATTTAATCAGGCTGATATGACTGCAACTGTCCAGTTTATTCAAAATCATCTTGATGATCTTGATCCCAAAATGGTTCGTTTGCATCCTAATCTTTCTTTTTTCAGTTTTGGAGAATCAGCAGAAGTTGCTAAATCTCAGACTAAAAGACGTTTCACTAGCGTTCTAGTACAATGGAGTTGCTCCCATGCACAATTTCCCAATTTTCAATCTTATTTATTCAATCGCGAAGCTGAGCAATATATGTTTGAGTTGCACAACGAAACATACGATATTTGCAATGCTTCACTAAATAAATTTTACCAAAAATGCTCTATTCAGCCCCTCCCTCCTCTTTAATAAGCCCCTCTCTAATGAACCCCTCTCTTCTAAACCAAACATTTTAAACAAGCCCCTTCTCTATTCTATATCAAATGTCAGAGGTTACCAAATATTTTCCATTTATTAAGCTAAACAAGCTTGCATGTAAACTTAGACATGGTCTTGGATACAAACTGTGTCAGATTTGTGTATTTGGCTCGGAAAACTGTAAAATATGGGGTAAAATAACTAAAAAGCTACCTTTTATATCCTTGTCATTTGAATTTGTGTATAAGTCCCCTTCTCTAATAAATGCCCCTCTCTTTTAAGCCGCCCCCGGGCCGGGGCTCAATAGAGCTTTTACGGTAGGTACAAAATGTTTAGATAGATCCTTCAGTTCAGTTCAGTTTCATTTTAAAAATTCCACTACATACAAAAATCCTTTAACTAACAACAATGAACTAAAATTACAATGACAAGTTACAGAAGATGACAATGGTAAACATCAACTTTAAACAGAAACAAAATTACAGAAATAGGAATTTGTGCGGAGAAGAATTTTCTTAAAGGAGGAGCTCTCTCAATAGATAAACTAATCGAGGAGAGAGCACCCCCTTAGCTAAAAACCTATTGTTCAATTTGAAGTATTTTAAGCATTCAAAGATTGATTGATTGATGAAAAAGACCAACAGTTCTAAACTTGATAATTAGTTGAGAACAGGTGTAATTTTAGTTGACGACCAAAACTCATCACCGAAGGAGACTGTTTAATGATCAAGGGAATGTTGTTCCAAGATTTAGCACCAGTGAACCTGATAGATCTTTCACCATATTGCAAAGTGTTATGACGTGTCATGAAAATATCACCCTTCCGAGCCTGCCTTATTTCGATTTATACTCGTTTATTCTAGTTAACGACCCCTCTTCGTTTTGCGACTTCCTTTGCTTGAGAGACCTCCTTTTTACGTAAGAGCTAATCGCTTTGAAATGGCGTGTCAATGAAAGGCAACTTGTGTTATTGCCAGGACCTCTTTTGAGGGACTTGGACTAGGGGGCAAGCAATTGTTTCCTTGATTAAAAGGGACAAAGAACCTATTGTTTGAAAAGGTAAAGCAATAAAAGGGACCAGGGGTTATTGCCCACCCAGCTAGTATGTTAAAAGAGGCCCTGAATATTGTTATAAATCTGCCCTTGTTTTGGTAGATAGGATGTAGGATAACTCTGATTGTTGTCTCTCATCAGAGTGTATCGTGGAGCACGGTGAGATACATGATTGGCGAAGTGCAGTATGGTGGTCGTGTCACAGATGATTTTGATAAGAGGCTCTTGAATACATATGCAAGGGTAAGCATTTTAGTTGTCTCGACTTGATACTGTGGTGTAGGAAAGGCCTCAACTTGGAACTTGAGACCGATCGGGCAAGTGATTAGAGCGTTATGTTACAAGAAAGTCGAAGTCAGAGGTAGCTTCAAAACCAGAGGCCTCTTGCTCGTGCACATCACCTTAAAAAGGAGCTAGAGTGTCAATAAGATTTCAAGTCAACATTTCTTCAATACAACACAGAACTAATTCGCGCCATTAAAGGCAAACTGTCATGGGGCTGATTGGGTAAATAAGACAAATTCCAAAAAAAGATAGAATAAGGCCAGCTTTGTTTTTTCAGTTGCCAGAGAAATAGATTTTATGATAACAACCCGACTCCTTTCATTCGGGAAAGGAAGTGTAAGGCTTGGTGAATGAAGCCCCACCAGATCTTGATTTTATCTGAAGATCTAGCCAAGCATATCAATGACAGTGTGCCTTTAAACTTTTAATTTTTGCGAAGATTTGATACAACCTGTTGTAGTGATTTGTAACTTTCTTAGTAAATTGTCGTATTTTAAATAATTACTTGATCACATCTGTTGTAGGTTTGGTTTGGTGATCACATGTTTCTGGAGGAATTCAACTTTTACAAAGGATACCTCATTCCAAAGGTGATACTGATCGATCACTTTCGTGAAGCGATTCAAGACTTACCACCGATGGATACACCCGAGGTGTTTGGCTTGCACGCTAATGCGGACATCACGTAAGTAAATCTGATAGTTCTTGAGAATCTGTGCAATATAAGCATAGGTCTCAAATCTTCCAAAAGGTGGGTGTAAAATCTATGACATTTTTCTTTTAATTGAATGGCATGAAAGGAACTTATGGTACTTTGCTGTAAATCTGCCGTGGAAATTTTCTGATATCTTGATTTTTTTCAAAATGGCGGTAATTTGATTATTTTTGAAAAAATTCATGGAAAATTTTGAAAAATTTAAATCATCGTAAATCCTAAACCAATAGAGGAAAAATAATATAACCTTTAAGAAAACCATAGTTTATGAAGGTCTACAATATGGTGGCAAGCAGAAATCTGTAGCTTTTCTTGTTTAGGATTTATAAATTTGATGACGTCATAGCCTCAAATTCAATAAATGCCGCCATTCTGAAACTAATGAAGGTATCAATAAATTGCCACGGTAGATTTACACAAAAAATTCTAAGTTCCTTCCAAGCGATTTATTTCAAAGAAAACTGCAATAGAATTTTACACTGACCTTTTTAAAGATTTGAGCCCTATGTTTGCAATATATACCTGGGGGATGCGTTGAAAGTAAATTGTCGGTTGGTGTTTCTGTTACTCACCATTATCGCCTTTGCTCACCTGACATCCAATGTGAAACCGGTTTCAGCATTAATTAGTTAAAATCTTAGTTGTATATTTCCTTGTAACTTTAGATTTATTTTCTTCATGTCAATGCCATGGGGCAGTCATGATATTTCGCACCCCGTAGTATCGTCCTCATAAGTAGCGTATTAAAGAGACACTATCGCAAATTTTTTGTGTCTGAAAATCTAAACGAGATTCCTCATACATAAAGTAGAGACCTTGTACATTCTGAAGATATATTTGATACACGAAACTGAAAATTTAATTGACCGAGATTTATGAAAAGAAACTTGCAAGGCGAGAATTTGTCTGTTGTCTTTCCATTGTTTGTGCGCACGTGCCGCAGAAATGTGTGGGCACAAATATGTTGTTTTTCCTTTCATTTTACTGTTTTATGATACTTTTAGAAGTCGTACAAAACTACTAAATACATATTCAGAATGTACAAGTTCTCTTCTTTATGCATGAAGAATGTCGTTGAGATTTTCCGATGTCAAGCATTTGCGATTGTGTCTCTTTAAGTGCAGCAAAAGATGGAGGAGTGCAATGCAGGTGGCAAAAACCCTACCCGGTGCAGATTGTGGCACAGACCATCAACTTCTGATCTCAAAAATTCGAATAAGACTTAAGAAGAAAGCTACCAATGCTAAAGCACCAACACAATTCAATGTAGAAGAAATAACCACAGAATTTTCAGTGGAAGTAAAGAACAGGTTTGCAGGATTAGTTGATCATGAAAAATACCCAGATGAGCTTTGGGAAGAGGTCAGAGATATTGTTGAGGAAGCAGCGAATAAACACCTACCAAAGCGACAGTCTCCAAAAAGAGCCAAGTGGCTGTCGAAAGAAACCATAAATGTAGCGAAGGAACGAAGGATGGCGAAGGCAATAGGCGACTTTGGGAGAGTCAAAGAGCTAAATGCAGCATTTCAACGGAAAGCAAGAAGAGATAAGCAAAATTTTTTTAAAGATCAATGTAAAACGATTGAAGAGAGTAATAAAAAGGGCAGAACGCGAGATTTATTTAAGAGAATTAGGGAAATAACTGGAACGTTCACACCCAGAATAGGAATAGTTAAAAATAAACAGGGTAAAGATTTGAGCGAAGAAGCAGAGGTCAAGATAAGATGGAAAGAATACACAGAAGATTTATATAAGCGTGACGCTACAATTTCCGACAAATTCTTACCAAAAGATTTTCTACCAGAGCCATCAATATCTGAAAGTGAGGTAGAAAGGGCAATGAAAGAACTTGCTAACGGAAAAGCCCCTGGCATAGACAATATTCCAATAGAACTATTTAAGGTAGGAGGAAATGAGGCAAGAACAATTATAACAAAGATTTGTAACAAAATATGGGAAACTACTGAATGGCCAAGACAATGGAAACAATCGGTTTACATTCCAATTCCAAAAAAGGGGGATTCGCGTGCATGTGAAAACAACAGAACAATTTCTCTTATTGTGCATGCAAGCAAAATAATTTTAAAGGTTATACAGAAACGTCTAGAACCATATTTAGAGCGAGAAATAGCTGAAGAGCAGGGTGGATTCAGGAAAAACAGAGGAACACGAGACCAAATAGCAAACATCAGGAGATTAATGGAAACGACCAGAGAATACCAGAAGAATGTTTACATGTGCTTCATTGATTATAGTAAAGCATTTGATTGTGTGGACCACCAGGCCCTTCTGAATTGCTTACGGAAGATGGGCATTCCAGAACATATGATAATTCTGTTACGCGGGTTGTACACAGATCAGGAGGCAACAGTAAGGACTATGTACGGAAATACCGAATGGTTTAAGATCAACAAAGGAGTAAGGCAAGGCTGCATCTTATCCCCGTATCTGTTCAACTTGTACAGTGAAAATATAATGAGGATGGCTGGTCTGGAAGAGATAGAACATGGAATTAGGATAGGCGGGCGAAATATCAACAACCTTCGATATGCAGATGACACCACGCTACTAGCAGAAACAGAAGAAGGTCTCAAAATGCTGTTAAATAGGGTAAAACAAGAAAGTGAGAAAGCTGGGCTTCGGCTCAACATTAAGAAAACGAAAGTAATGGTTACATCAAGTGAGCTAGAAGACTTTATAATTGGGGACGAGGATGAACCAGTTGAAGTCGTAGATAGCTTCGTATTCCTCGGTGCTAAAATCGAAAGAGATGGAGGTTGCACATCAGAAATTATCAGAAGAATTGCCATGGGCAAGGCGGCGATGACAGGTCTCCATAGAGTCATGAAAGACAAAGAAATATCAATGCATACGAAAGTGCGCCTAGTTAAAGCATTAGTTTTCCCTGTAATGATGTATGGCTGTGAGAGCTGGACAATCAGGAAAAGTGAAAGAAGGAAGATTGATGCGTTTGAGCTATGGTGTTGGCGTAGAATACTGAGAATACCATGGACAGCAAGAAGAACAAATAAGTCTGTGTTGGAAGAAATAAAGCCAGAAATTTCATTAGAAGGCATGATTATAAAACAAGCACTGACCTTCTTCGGACATACAATACGAGCTAATGGGATGGAGAAAGATATTATGTTAGGGAGGGTAGAGGGGACAAGAAGACGAGGCAGGCAAAGAACAAGATGGCTGGATGTGTTGAAAGAATTAACTGGGATGTCCTTGCATAAACTTAATGAAAAAGCAATGAACAGAACAGAATGGAGATTGTTTGTTCAGAGGGTCGCCAGAAGTCGCCAGCGACTTGATGGTACCTAACACACACACACTCTTTAAGTAGCTTGTCTTATGAAATTTTATGTTGAATATAAGAAAATAATTTCGAATTTTAAAAAATTCATAAAAATTTGGTTAGATTACGTATCATGAAAATTTCTTTTTTTAACAACAAGTGCGCCCCTAAATGCGTAACTAGCATACTTTTTAAACCTGCTTTTGACGGAAGTGAGGAAAAAACATGCAACACAGGCAGTAAGTTAAAAAACCAAACGACTAAAACTTCCTGTCTCACTTGGCAGTTGTGGTGGTTTTGCTGGAATTCTGTTGGGTAATTCTTATCTACCTTATTGTTTGTAGTGAATTTCCAGGACCAGGACATAGTGGCAGGAAGCAAATTGAAAGTTTAACGCCAATACTGAGCATCGCTAAGCATTTTGCTCAATTAGATAAATAAGAATAGATTGGCCACAACAAAATGTGAAGATGGAAGGAATCTCAGCCAGAATAACCAGCAAGTTCACTCTAGAATGGCAGAAAACACTGTACCTGCTTTGACAGTACTTCGTTTACCTAAGAAAAGGTTTCAGAAACATAGGAATGAATTCCTTGCTAATTGTACCGGGTGAACCAGAAAAGTTCCCACTTTTGAAAATTCATAGCATCAAGAGTACTGGAAGGATTGGAATGAATGAATATTTGCTTGACAGCCAAAAGATTACAGTATTTTTATTATTTTCCTCGCCTTGTTACAAGCATTGGAAAAATTGGTAAATTCAAATTTAGAAAAAATATGTTGTTGCAAAATGACTGAAAAAGGCCTAAAATACATGATCAAATCAAAAAGGACTCCTCGCTCAGAACAACAGAGAAAAAGCTATTTTTCTCATGGGTGAGAGATATCGTCTGCACATTTATTGCCATGGGATTAAAAATCTTTATTATCTGTTTGATAATCTATGTCTTACTACTCTTGATAGAGGTGGAACGCCCGTGTTTATTGTTCTGTGTGAGGAGAGTCCTAACGATTTGATCGAATTTGATCAAGTGTTTTAGGCCCTTTTCAGTCATTTTGAAAGCATGAAATTTTTGTCAAGTTGAATTTACCTATATTTGCAGTGCTCATTAGATAACAAGAAAAATCACAAAAGTACTTTGATCTTTTTGCTTTTAACTAGAATTTCAATCATTCAAATCCATGAAGTACTTGTTGTGTTACGAATTTTCGAAAGTGGGAACTTTTTTCTGCCTCACCCGGTAGTGTTCTCGTACTATTATTTTACCCTGAAGGTACCAGAGCAATCGAACAAAAGACATATTGGATACAATTCTCAACATTCAGCCAAAGGATAGTGGCGGAGGAGGAGGTGAAACGCGTGAGAGCATTGTAATGCGTCTTGCAGCGGACATGTTAGCAAAATTACCACCGGATTACATTTCTCACGAGGTATGTTTACCATGATTTGTAACCGTTGCTAAAATCAAGAACGATAAAACTACAGAAGTTTCTTTCATAAGCAGTATTTCTTCAGCATTCTGTTAATTTTCTTCAGTCACGCTTTTGTGGTTTTGATATTCATCAAGTTTTGGATAGTTCATTTCATAGTTCTTTCCATAAAACATAAGAATCCTCTCCCTTGAATTATGGCAAATTGTGGCAAATTACCTAAACTTCCCTTCAATCAATAGACCTTTTAGCTATTCTAAAAAATTAATCTGAATCGAATGATATTTTGATACATTTTGTAGAATTTTCGAATGTGCATAAAAGTGATAGAGGCAACAAGGACAGATTTTGTAAGACAATAGCATGGTTGTATTTGATCGACACCGCGATTCAAAGCGATTAGCGATCGCAGACAAACGAAATTCCCTCAACCAATAATTCAAAACGAACAAAGCCGCAAAAGTTTCTCTGAAACCCAGGTAGCTAGCGCACTTGTTGTGCATTCCAGAAATTGTTTTCAAGAGCAAACATGAGCATTGATCGAAAGAAGAAGGATATATCTACACATCTGCTTTGGGCATTTTATTTCTTTGGTTCAGAAGCTGAGCAGTAAGTGTTTTAATTACATCCAAAAAATAAGAGAATTGAATCGCCTCCCAATCGGCTTCTGAACCAAAAAAATTAAATGCCCGAGGTAAATGTGCAGATATATCCTTCTTCTTTCGATATATGCTCACGTTTGCTCTTCAAAACAATTTCTGAAATGCACAACAAGTGCGCTAGCTATCTGGGTTTCAGAGAAACTTTTGCGGCTTTGTTTGTTTTGAATTACTAGTTGAGGGAATTTCCTTTGTCGGCAATCGCTAATCGCTTTGAATTGCGGTGTCAATCAAAAGCAACTGATGCTTTTGTATTACAAAATCTGTCCTTGTTGCTTCTATCACTATTGTGCATAGTTGCATAATCTGCTAAACCTGTCTTTGTTGATAGAAGCTCTAACACCACTCAATCGAATCTTTCATACCGGGTGAGTCAGAAAAAAGGATCCCCGCTTGGAAGGCCACTGCTCCATGAATATCAAAGCAATAATATTGAAAACTGTCTTGTTTTATTGCCAATATGTTCAATTAGGTTCAGTAATCTACCCCGTCTTAATCGGCCATTCCTGAAAGATGCATATGGTAATTTTCTGCAGAAAGCCCCTTCAAAAACCTGCAAAAACGAAAGAAAACAATGAGCACATTTTCCTTCCTAAAATTGATAACACTCAAATAAATTCATGTATTTTGTCCTCTTTGGAGAATGGAATCCCACTGAATAGGTCATCGATACCAGGGGGACGACTTGTTCATCCTCCCAAGAGGATAGCACGTGCTAAAGCGTTCACAAGTCATTGCTGTAAGGCCATTGTAAGGCAGAAATTTTAGGGAAATCTGTTCATGATTTTGGGCACGTTTTGAAGGTTTTTTGAATAGGCGTTCTAGAGAAAATCCCTCATGATTTCAGAATGGAGTGGCCGATTTCAGTCAGGTAAATTTTATAGTAGATTTGAACATCTCTACCATTAAACTATATATTTGCCGGTATCATTGTCTTGATATCCAGGGAGCCGTGACCTTTCAAACGGGGATTCTTTTTTCTGACTCACCGGTATAAAAATGTATGAAAATATCGCTCGATCCAGATTCTTTTTCAGAATAGCTAAAAGGAAAGTTCTATTCATTTGAAAGACAATTGCAATGTCTCTTTATGCAATTTTTTAAAGATTTGCAAAGATTGGCAGCCTTTGTTCCTTCGTTCTCGCACTTGTAATCTTCCTTTATTTCAGGTAAAAGGAAGATTGCAGAAAATGGGAGCTCTTTCATCAATGAACATTTTCCTTCGCCAAGAAATCGATCGTATGCAGCGAGTAATATCAATTGTTCGTACTACCTTGACTGATTTACAACTTGCCATTGAAGGCACAATCATCATGAGTGAGGTAAGTTGTTATTAAGAATCTATTTGAGCACCGGTGTCAAATGTTTGAAAAAGATACCGGGTGTCCCAAAAAAATGTATACGGATTTGGTTGATTCCAGCGATTTGAATTTAGCTTCAATCAATGTCTAATCACTCTCAAAATGTTCCTCGATAGTTAACTTGGACATAGGTACCTCGTTTGTTCGTATTGGTGCTTTGAGAGCAGACATATCATTCTTGAAAGCTCAAATTTCCCTCCTCCTGCAAACCAGAGTTTTAGCCTTTTGGCCTAAGCAAATTCTTACGGCACAGGGTATAAATCAATGGTAGCCTTGATAAAATTTGAATAATATTAGATCTTGTGTTATTCTGTTTTCCAGAAGTCACCCCCCAGTCACCCACTGGGAAGTTTCTCAACTTTTCATTAATTTGAGTTCTTAATTTCGAAGTGCTTCAGCAAAATTGTTTAGGCCAAAAGGCCAAAGCTCTGGTTTGCAGGATGAGGCAAATTTGAGCTTTCAAGATTGATATTTCTGCTCTCAAAGCATCAATACCAACAAACGAGGTATCTATGTTCAAGTTAACTATCGAGGAACATTTTGAGAGTGATTAGCCATTGATTAAAGCTAAATTCACATCGCTGGAGTCAGCCAAATCTGTATACTTTTTTTGGGACACCCGGTAGCACGAATGTTCATTGCATCTTCCTCTTGATGTAGTGGCCGAAAAGAAACTTCAGATACTTTGTAGCCTGCGTGCAGATTAGACTTTGTCATTATTTGTTACAGTATTTGCAAATATCTTGATTATTTTCAGTTTTATAGCAGTTTTCGCACAGGGGGTGTAGGAGTGTCAGTAAAGACTGTAGTTTTGGTTTCTTTGGTTTCCTGTGATACGAATTATGAAAGCAACAGCTGTGTAATTTGATACAGATTACATCATCGTTGCGGCCGGCCTGCTATTGGTACAGTAGAATATTTGAAAAAACCGCGAGTTACAACCACAACCAATGAGATTACAGCTCTCACATAACAAAAGTTTTCTACTGTAACAATAGCAGACCAACCGCAATGATGTATCTGTATCAAATTACACAGCTGTTGCTTTCATAGTCCGGATCACAGGGAACCAAAAAAACCAAAACTACAGTCTTCACTGGCACTCCTGGACCTCCTGTGGTTCTCGTGGAAACCATAAAAACTACGGATTTCTTTTTACCACCATGTTGTAGACCTTCATAAAGTATTATTTTCTTGAAGATTGTATCATTTTTCCTGTCATTAATTTTTTCAATTTTTTCAGTAAGAAGAAAAATGCGACAATAGACCTTTTAGCTATTCTGAAAGGAATCAGAATCGAACAACATTTTGCTACATTTTGTAGGATGTTCGAATGTGTACAATAGTGATAGAAGCTCTAAAGCCACTCGATCGAACGTCGCGTATCAAAATGTATAAAAATAACGCTCGATCCAGGTTCTTTTGTAGAATAGCTAAAAGGTCTATTCTTGAAATGATTAAGATATAAAAAACTTGCCAATTAGCAACAGTGGCACAGTACCTGATGTTTAATCATGGGTGGCCTCATTTGTGCTTAATCGCTGCAGGTTGTTCTTTTGCGGAGAAAAGCACGATTTATTACTACGGAGGAGCTGGCGTTCATTATCTCCTCCGCAGAACCATAGAAATTATTCCTCCGCAGGTACACATTGGTTGCAGCGCTCCTCCATAGAAGCACACCAGCAGTGTCTAACTGCCCATGTTTTAAGCCATTAAATCAAAAGGAAATGCAATAACAATTCGTGTAATTGTTTTCAATATTTAAAGCCATATTCTCGATTTTTTGTCAAAACGTGATATTTTATTTCTTTGTAGATTTCTTCCGTTATTTTCTAATTTATCATTCTGAAATTTTACATAACTTTTACAATTGTATTAAACTTCTTGTTGGCTAAATTTTATCTTTCTCTTATCAGAATTTTACCGGTTCTATTTCTCCAATTTCCACAGAATTTGAGAAACGCTCTTGATAACATGTATGATGCACGTGTGCCTCATCTTTGGCAAAAGGTATGTCTGAAACTTCTATGTGTGTATTTAACCTTCTTTGTTGCAGCTTACCCAAAATGCTCTCACAGAAACTGCCAGAATAAATGAAATGACGTGAAATTTTCCTGGTCATCTGAAAGAAACTGATCTCTGTTGTTTTTGTTTCGGCAACCCAAATTTTTTGCAAGAAACTAAGAATTTTAGCCAGTACTGATTCTCAGAATTATCTGATTTGTTAGTACTCAGAGTTTCTTACGAGATTCTTAACAGTCTTCATGTGCATTTCCTCTACCCTCGTGAACGTCTAAAAACGGAGTTTCATAAGTCTCTCAAACTGTTAGGCATTACTTAAGAACCTTCCGATTAATATAATACATGATCAAGTCAGAATAGAATAAATATGTGCTACGGATGACCTTGATTAAAATAAATAGTTGATTTGCTAAATAATTTTTCCCAAGCACTGTTAATTTTTTAGCGATCTAAGAGCTGAGTTTCTCATAAGCAGCTTCCTGTAAGGAAAGTTCATTGAAAAAGCACGAAATTTCCTGAGCTGATATATATCTTAGATGAATGAGATACACCTTTTAACAATAATTTTCTCTTCAAACATTAGTCGGAAAGGGCAGCTGTATTAAGAACTTCAGTAAAGGGAGGCCTTAATTAGAGTATAGGGAGGTCTTAATTTGTAGGCCTTGATTAGCTGCAATTTTAACTATTGTGTTTGTTTAGCCTACTTTATATAGAAATAAATAAATGATGATGAAGGACCACGGCGAGCATCATTGCATTTTGAACGTTTGAACATAGGTTCCAAATCTTTATCTCGGCGTAAAAAGGTGGGTGTAAATTTAAATGACCAATTTCTTCTGATTGAATGGCTTGAAAGAAATTTTAGATACCTATCTATAAATCTACCGTTGGACTTTTCAGAAATTTTGAATATTTTTGGACATTACAGCGTATCTTACATTTCACCTCATTTGAGGATGTGACGTCATCAAATTTCTGAATCATAAACCAGATGCATGACAGACTTTTGCTTGACACCATATTGTAGGCATTTATGAACTATGGTTTGCTTCAAAATTATTTCATGTTACGTCAAACTGTTTAGAAATTACGATATGGTTTTAAGTTTTTTTGAAAATTTTTCTTGAATTCTTGAAAAAGAAGAAAAACACTCTAATTCTGAAAATATTGAAGATTTCAGGAAATTCCAACGGTAGAATTATAGAGAATTAGCTAAAGTTTCTTAGAAGTCATCCAGTTCAAAGAAATAGGTCACTCAATTTTACACCAGCCTTTTTAAAGATTTGGAACCTATGCTTTGAACGTTAGAGAAAAACAAATCCGGTGTTTTCCAGTTATGACAGGCAATCCATGTGTCACAAACTCAGTTGAATTAATATTGAAAAGGACAAGGCCATGATTATTTGAAGTACGTTTCATGATGAGCTTGTATCATATCTGCAGCTAAATTGAATTTTCTCTTTATCCGAAAGGTTTCTTGGGAGTCAGCAACTCTGGGCTTTTGGTTTACTGAGTTGATTGAAAGAAACAGCCAATTTTCATCATGGATCTACCAACGCCGGCCCAATGTTTTTTGGATGACTGGATTCTTCAATCCGCAAGGATTCTTAACTGCTATGAGGCAAGAAGTAACACGAGCTCATAAAGGATGGGCATTAGATTCTGTTGTACTTCATAATGATGTCTTGAAACAGATAAAAGAGGATATCACTACTCCTCCGCAGGTTAGTAATGCTTTCCTCCGCCTCCATGAGGTTTCTTTACTTGTTCAGTGGTTCCGTGCTCCGAGGATTTCGTGCTTCGAATATTTAATCGCAAGTTCGGTAGGCGTGCACTGTGCTATTATTTAAAATAACAGTGAAGCGTGTGGCAATGTATAAAGAATTAGACCGGCGAAAATAGAACGCTCAGGAGCAAGAGGAAATACAATCATAAAAAGGAAAATTGCTTGTTAAGTCCTTTCGGAACACGTGTGTCCAGTTTAAAAATGATTCTTTTCTCGAGTGTCTTTCTTTTTCGCGAGTCTATGGGGGCATCCAACAGTCCAAGAATATTCATATCATGAATGGAATGCCCTGCCGAATTGAAGTGTTACGAGACGTTAATGTCGCCTTACTTACTATTACTTAAAACTCGATATAATTATCTACGATCGGGCAAGGTTTCCAAATTTCATTTAGAGCTGTCCAAACAGGTCCGCTCTGAACTAAATAATGCAACAAAATATATGGTCCGAAGTGATCTTTAATTCATCATTTTGTTCCACAGGAGGGCGTTTACGTACATGGACTATACCTTGATGGTGCTGGCTGGGACAGACGTGGCTGCAAATTAATGGAGCAATCCCCTAAAGTTTTGTTCGCAACCCTACCAGTTGTTCATATCTACGCAGTCAATAACACCGGACCGAAGGATGCTCGGTTGTACCAATGCCCGGTTTACAAGAAACCAAGACGTACCGACCTCACATACATCACCAACTTGTATTTGAAGACCGTACAAAGTCCGGACCATTGGATCTTGAGAGGCGTTGCTCTACTCTGTGACATTAAGTAACTGAAATACTGAACAGCTCGTTGTAAGTATAAGAACGCACGGATCAAAATTTAAGTTTGAAAGAATTTTTGCAGGTAATATCTTTCTGTTTCTCTGTAAATTTAATGTGAATTTAATGTGAATTGTTTATCTAAGCAGCCTCTCTTTTTACTCAAACTCTTTGAAAAGTTATTCTTCAACTAAACACTGTAACAATTCCTGAGCGTTATCCTTTTCACCAGAAAACTTACTCATTTCTCTTGGCATGTCATTTTCCTCCAAAAACGCCTTCCTCTTTTAAACATTTTTAATGCCAAAAATCGACAATTGGTGCCTCTAGACAACGCATCAGATCTACTATATTCTAGATAAACGCCTGCGATGTTTCTTAGCGGAAATACGGTTTTTCACAAAACTGAGCGTTAATTCCTGGTTTCCAACTGGCGATTATTACCATTACCTCCCAGTATGCCAGCAAGAATTGGGTGTGTACTACGATGAAGTGAGATATCGTTTTGTGTTAATAGTGAAATTTTGTGAATTATTGCTTCAGGCTAGGCTCTACCAGGAGCAGTTCATTTCAGGTCGAAACCGAAGTAATTCTTCAAAATAAACAACAAAGTTTCTTTTCAAATTACAGATTTTGTGTAATTAGACTACTTCTAGTGCTATCTACGGCCACTAATTTTCAGTCTCTCATTCGACTCAGATATCCATTTGACTAAAAAAATCGCACAATTTCACATACCATGCATTCAAAATTAAAGTCTCTTGGCTTTTTTGTGGCTTTCATTCGAGGTAACCTCGACCTAAACCTCCACAAGAATCCATGCCAAAGGTTAGCTATTGCAAGTTATTAGCTGAAGACTGCATTCAGTTGTTGGGTAACTCTAATGAAAGTTGTTCTTCTGGGCAATTCTTTCAGTTTATTGGCTCCAACGTAAGTACAAGCGGATCGCAAACCGCCAAGTACATCCAAAATGGTATCTTTCACATCACCTCTGTATGGAATTTCAACAGTCTTTCCTTCAGATGCCCTGAAAATGTGGAGACATCACTCATTTAGGCTATGTTTACATAGCAAAGCATCAGATAAAGAACTCATATTTCAAAAGCATTTCATAGCATAGGTTTCAAATCTTTATCTCGGCGTAAAAAGGTGGGTGTAAAATTCCATGACCTATTTCTTCTGATTGAATGGCTTGAAAGAAACTTTAGATACTTATCTATAATTCTACCGTTGGACTTGTCGGAAATTTTGAATATTTTTGGAAATTACAGCGGATCTTACATTTCAATTCATTTGAGGATGTGACAAACTCTGACGTCATCAAATTTCTAAATCATAAACCAGATGAGTGACAGACTTTTGCTTGATACCATATTGTGGGCATCCATCAACTATGGTTTTCTTCGAAACTATTTCATGTTACATGAAACATTTTAGAAATTACGCTAATTTTAAGTTTTTTTGAAAATTTTTCTTGAATTCTTGAAAAAGAAGAAAAACACTCTAATTCTGAAAATATAGAAGATTCCAGAAAATTCCAACGGTAGAAATATAGAGAATTAGCTAAAGTTTCTTTGAAGTCATTCAGTTCAAAGAAATAGGTCACTCAATTTTACACCAGCCTTTTCAAATATTTCGAACCTATGCTCATTTCCATACGGTGCATGTTAAAAGAAAACTTTAATTTTCGACAACCATCCAAAAATCTGGATTTTTACGGGGAAAAGGTGCAATTTCTGTTCTCTTTATTTGCAATTGGAATGAATACAAGTGCTTCAAATCGCACATCTGCATCTCCATTCTACCTCTATATAAAGAAAAGTTAACAACATGCTTCTCAGCCACTACGGAAGGGAAGGGCCAAGGAAAAACAATCCTTTCATAGCACAAGTCGCGTTAGAAAGGAAAGGGGAAAGGACATTTTCGAACGGAGTTTAAATGTCCAAAATGACTTCCAATAAACCCAACATTTTAAGAGACGATAACGTCAATGAAGAGCATCTTCGCAACAATT
This sequence comes from Aurelia coerulea, assembly GCA_039566865.1. Lineage (NCBI taxonomy): Eukaryota > Metazoa > Cnidaria > Scyphozoa > Semaeostomeae > Ulmaridae > Aurelia > Aurelia coerulea. The sequence goes on along the minus strand of CM076948.1, from coordinate 24,125,017 downwards.
TGCCTGATACAATTACCTGTATTCAGCAACGCCACCAGCATGCTTCTTCATGGCTGTAGATGAACTCATACCATAAAATATTTTCATCATTCGGCCATCTCTATCAACAAGTTCTCCGCCTGAAAGACACATTGTGTACCTTTCATAACCAATTTGAGCAGTAATGAAAGAGATAGATGGTTGATACATTACTTCAATACTTGAATAAACGGGTATTAGCAATAGGTGAAATAGAAACTTTTTTGCAATGCTTTTCTTCGTTTACGACAAAAATAAACCAACGTTTTCTGCACCTTGTTTGTATATGAGTAATGGGTAAAAATACCTGGGACCATACCAAACCATGTCATATTTTAGTGTTCTGTTCTCCATATCATTTTCTTCACTGTCCAATTACAGAATTTTCAGAAAAATTTGCTTTAAAAAGTCTCAGGTAGTTTTTCGTGGAGGCAATCGTTTTTCTTCAGGAAAAGTATTACACCCACCTGATTGATCATGGCCGGCAAACATACCACCAAGCATCACAAAATCAGCTCCAGCACCTACAAAAGAACAATTACAATGTAAAGATTAGAGGAAATTAAAGATTTGAAATATAATTTCAAATCTATATTAGTGCGAAATATAATTACTTTGGGGTGTAGACTAAATTTCTGATCTCGAATAAAACCATGTTTTTACTGAGCTCATTGGACTATTTCATTTAGTGCGTTTAAAAAAGACTTTTTTATCACTAATAGAAATAACTAACTACGACAAAAAATAAATATTCCACGGCTGCCATAGCTGGAATGGATATGATGTCATCAGGTTCCAACTACGGCAGCCACTAATATCAAATTCAAACTGAACATTTTTAAACCAGCTTTATCGAAACCGGGTTGAATTTTAACCAATCAGACGCATTCCGTTTGCTGGATTGACCAATTAGGAGGCCCCTTTTGATAACCTGGTTTAATTTAAGCTGGTTTAACTTGCAAGTGTGAAGGTGGTATTACTTTAACGATAAGATATGCAAAAAGTTTAATAAACAGAACAACGCAACCAGGCGTCTCAGAAAGAAGACCCCCCTCCACCTTTCAGCAGATGATTGACGCTAACGAATATTCACAAATAGGTGGAACACCCAAAAATATAATGACTTACCAAAAGCTTTGGCGATATCCCCTGGACATGTGCAGCCACCATCCTGAAGTAAAAAAAACCCAAAATAATGGGAGATCGTTGAACTGCCCTATGCATTAATCAGCTTACAGACACTAGTTACAGGAATTTAAATGAGAAAACAAAGAAAGCAAATGCTACTAAAAACAACAAATATGGGTGCAACCTTATATTACAAGGGAAGATTACCAAGTTTCCCAAAGGGGATCCCAGAAAAACTTGACGAAATCAGATCTCCTACGTATTTAAAGACTGCCCTCCATATCCAGCGTATTAAAAGAGCTTGAAGGCTGGTTCATTTGAAAGCTATTTTTGGCTTTTGCATTATTTTGATTGCATAAAATACAGTAGGATACAAATCAAGTGTCATTTCTCTGTTTTTGTAAAAGCATGTAAGACCTTGTGACAATCAATATTTCAGCTGAGCTAAACTTAACAACAGCACCTCAACTGGATAACAAACGGAAACCAAGAAAACTGATTACTTACAGATATGATATGACCTTTCAACCCATGAGCAGCATCTGCACATTCTAAGACTGCACTGATTTGGGGGTAGCCAACACCTGTCTTCTTGCGAGTGGTGCAAACAGATCCTATGGAGGAATGGGTAAATCAAACTTGAATATACCATAATTCTTGTCAAGTCGCTTATAAGCCTGACATTTACGATGACAACCTAAATATCCTTGTTTGTTTTTTTCAACATTTTACATGTTTCTCTTTTAATTTCTTGTTGCAATGTATGAAAGGTTTTTTCACATATGATTCTTCTTAAAATTTCTGTGATAAAAAAGAAGAATTTTCTCCAACAACATCTAGCAAGTTGCAACAAAACTTTTGCCCACTTTTGTTAACCAGACACATTTCATTTGAAAGAGTTGTAAGAGAGATAATAAAAATTAAGCATCACAAAGTAAGGGGTAACATCTTCCCATCATGAAATGAAGTTGGGATATCCTTTTCACGGGAAGAAACTTCTGAATTTTTCATCAAATTTTTGAAAATTCATTCTGCGAAACTTCCTAAAATGCAAAATTTGTAAAAGTTTATTCCCGCAAAATTTCCTATTCTATATAATCTAGTATTCGTAATCAAATATTGATATTCTTCTTAACCCTATCTGACCTGGGGGGGGGGTGGATTCCGCCCCCCCCCTAGTACATTTTTGTTTACACCGTTTTTTACACATGCAGCAGGCCTCTGATACTTCGTAAGTTTAACTTTGTATCATAGAACAATAAAATTGCAACAATTTGGACATTCTATTTTTAGCCTTGTCTCCATGGTTACCAATTTTTGATACTGCACTCTGTGAAAAACATACTTTGTATCTCTCTTAATCATGTTTAATTGGTCCAATTAAGTCTAAATTAAGAATTTATATATATTTTGATCTATATCTTTCATTTCTTTATGAAAAATAAAGTTTCATGACCTTTTAGCAAGTTTTCATTTATATGACGTCATATGACATTATAATGATCATCATGCTCTAGCAACAACAACAACATCGCTAATTGGATTATGATTTCAAATTTTCATTGTTTATATAATGAACTACCTTTGTGCCAAGTTTGGCTGCCATATCTCTTATGACAACAGAGATAAACAGGGGGGCGGAATCCGCCCCCCCCCCCAGGCATTGAGTGTTTCAAAACACCCAGGTCAGATAGGGCTAATGTTGTATGCCTTGTAGAAAATCCAATATGATCATGCGTAACAACCACTCTTTCAAACTACATTTGCTACTAACAAGCAAAGGTATCGAAGATTTGAAAGAGTCCTTGAAGAGTTGAGGAACATCGGAGACATTACAAAATTTGATAAGAAACCTAAAAGGCAAAAGTTTATTCCCTGAAAAATTTCCAATTTTTGACCAATTCGCAAAAGTCAATTCCAAAAATTTTGCGCTTTTTCAACTCATGCAAGTTTCTTCCCTTAAAGTATTTATGGACCATACCTGGGCCAATTCCAACTTTGATCACATCTGCACCACAAAGAATCAACTGTTCCACCATTTCACCAGTGACAACATTTCCAGCCATTATAATATGATCTGGGTGCCTTTGACGAACATCCTTAACATATTCAACAAAATATTCTGAATAACCATTTGCAACATCAAGGCATATTGCGCAGATTTGTGGGAATTCATGTAAGATCTGGTCCATTGTCTCATTGTCCTTCTTCACCATGCCAGCACTGACAACACAATACTATTAAAAAAGCAATGGGTATTCTAAGAGACATAATCTGAAGGAACAGAAAATAGCTTCAAAAGTACAGACCTTGCATGCATTATATAACTGTTTTTCTGCCTAAGAAGTCTCAAGAATTCTTGAGAAAGTTTCAGGTGCCTAAGAATCCCTTGTTTAAGAAACTGTTCATACAATTCCAGAATTCTTGTCAGAATTTGAAGTAACCATTCTTGAAATTCTCTTAAGAAGTCTTGAGCATTCTTGCCATGTTAATGTGTACAAAACCTGTATGTCAAATCTCTTCACACTGACTAAAATACTGAAAACAAAGGTCTTTGCATTTTGCTCAAAGACATACTGTAAATGCTATCAACCCAACCCATCAGCCTGTGATACAGTAGACATCTTTGGTCTTGATGTTCAGGTTCCAAAGCATGGCTTGCATGGTTCCACCAAACTTTCAAACTAAAGTTCAGATTCAAACCAGCTGTATAATACTGCAACAGGAGAAATAAGTGTTTTACAAAGATAAATATAAAGAACATGAATATTTAGTAATATGCTACTTACTGGTAAAATGTCTTCATTATTCTTCGCAAATTCTCTCCATTCATCTACACTATAATGCTTATGGATGGCTGTCAACAATTTGTGCTGTCAATAAAATGAAATCATAGTGTAAATCCTAGCATTAAACTACAAGATATTCTGTTGCTTAGAACATTTGAAAATAACTCTGTGCTTTTGAGCCAAGGGCCCTTTGCTTATATTGACAAAGTAACATGCAACAACTCATACTGTACCTTTGCTAAGACCATGGCCATTTCAAAAGTGCCTACTGTATCCATATTGGCTGCAATAATTGGAATGACATCATCTGGGAATTGCTTCTTTGCATGTCTGAAGACAAACTTTCTTCCCAGGTCAACCTAAAGGGCAAAAGACATAAAGAAAATTTTAAAGATACACTTAAGAAAAGGAGGTTTAGGAAACAGGCTCTAATGCTCCCAGATGCAAAAAAGGCTTTTTCGCCAGACATGTCCAGCACACAAAACACTTAGTTTTTATTGTTTCATTGTTTATTGGTGCAATGTCTTGCAAAAAAGCAAACATCATGGAATCTGGGTGCACCATACGCCGCAGATATACCGGGTGACCCAGAAAAAAGTGACCCAGCGCAATCTGTTACAGAAAATTAAGTAAGTGGCCGATTGAAATATTTCAAACGTTGTTGTGTCGTTAAAACACTAGCATATGCTATGAGTATTTTTAGCAATTTTTTTTTCGGCAAGGTAAACTTCCAAAATTAAAGATTTCGAGTAAAAGGACATGCCTGAAATCCTCAAAAAGTCATCAAAAACAGGGAATTGATTTACAGCCATTTCAAATCTTCAAAACAACGAGAAGCGTGTTTCATTTCAACCTGGGAATAGGCAACCCAGTCGGAAGTCTTCAGAGCAAGTTTATAGTTCCTAGGTACTTAAAGATATTCTCTGGCAAAAAGAAGCATGTTTATCCTTGTTTTGAAAACCTGAAATGGCTTTAAATCGATCCCCTGTTTTGGATGATTTTTTGAGGATTTCAAGCCAGCCCTTTTCTTCAAAATCCTTAATTTGGGAACTTTACCGTGCCCAAAAAATTGCAAAAAAATACTCATAATGTAGGTTAGTCTTTTAGCGACTGAACAACGCTTGAAATATTTCAATCGGCCACTTACCTTTTTTTCTTGAACAGATTGCGTTGGGTCACTTTTTTCTGGGTCACCCGGTACACCAATTTCTTTTGCTCTATTGTTATTTCCATTGTTTAGTACAAGTCTGTGCATCACAGATCTGTAGTGTACCATGCGTTGATTCCAGTCTGGTGTCCCTCCCTCATAAATATTGAAACATGAAAAATAAATAAAAACATGAAAATATGGGTCTTCAATCTTAAATCCTACTCTCCAAAAGGGCTAAGCCCATCAGGCGGAAGCTGCCAAACGATGACAACCATGCCAATAATCTATTGTTTTTTCTATTGTTTACATTTTTTAAATCGCAATTTTGGTGGTGTGTGGCTGTTGTGTTGTGTGCAGTGGCAGACACTTTGCCAAATATTGGGGGTGAAGCTATTGTTTCAGTTGAAAAGCATTGCCTATTTCTATCGTTATCAAACAAAAGATCTTTTTTCTAGCCAACATTGGGGGTGTCCGCCACTCCACTGGTTGTGGGGCCTTATGTGTCATGCCCATGCCATACTTTCCCTTATTTGAAGTGAAAGTGCATGTGGGAGCTAGCCTATAGAGTCTCTTGTCAAAAACTGAACAAAAAATTCCTGTTTGGTTTCTTAGATGGTTTTGAGGACTCGACCGTCCGTCATCATTTGGGAAGGATGGACTTGGATTGGACTGGCTGGAGATGGACCGGCCGGCGCTGTCTAAAAAGTCAGAAACAAACTTACATCAGCGCGACTTTTGATGGTACTTCGTTTAGGTCGGATGAGCACATCTTTGAAATCCAATTTGATTTCGTTATCAACGATTGGCATTTTGCTTTTGAATGGAAATTGGCTGCACAGTCAATGTGGATGTGTTGAGTTCTGCAGGGCCTAAGTTGAAAAGAAAGAAAGGCGGGAATGCGCAGCCTGAAGTGCCTGCGCAGCCTTTCATGGGTACGAAGACATTGTAGATTAATAGATTTCAGCGTGAGCGAAACAGAAATTTCTAGAAACTTACAAGTTATTAATTTCATTGGGGAATAAAGCACTTGTACTTGTTAGTTAGTAAAAATGTCTTTTGATAGAGTCGAGCCGACCTTCGTATCACCCGTGCAAAATGGTCCCTGCGGATCATACATCAAGTACTAAATTGTGTTGTTGCAGTTGTGCAGATAAGTTCTTTCCAAGATGGTTGGTTCATTTTCACGTGCCTTTGGAGGATGCCGCGCAAATTTCTCTCGAATGAGAGGCGGTCAAGCAAAGTTTACATTTAATGGAGCCAAAACAGGATCTAGAGGAAAGGTGAGTTGTTTTGGGACACTCATTATCCGAATGGAATGCAGTATAAGTGCAAAAATATATCTTCAAAATAGGCCTGTAAAAAGAAGAGCATAACCATGTCCATAGAAGCCTAGTTAGAAGGCCTAGCTAACAATGATTTGAAAACATCAACTTAACATAACATGGGCAGGCAATAATGGCGACAAAAGGCTCAAAAAGCCCAATTCTATGAAATGCAGCAGCAAACGCCGCAAACAATAAAAGCAAAATGATGTGGCTCATCAACAACTACTTTGTTTGTTCCTTACCCACCCCCCCCCCAGATTGGAAAGGGGATTTTCAAACAGGGGTAAAAATGGCGCAGATAGTATGCAAATTTGAGTTAACAATGTGCATATCAGTATAGCACAATATGCGCATGCTGTTACCAAATTATACAAATGCACAGATGAACGTTGCTTATCAAGGAGATTGCTACGCGTATGGCAGCGCTGATAACATAAAAGTGCGCAGGGATTAATCCCCACGCATGTCAAACTTTCCAATCTGGTCCACCCCAGGTTGGAAAACTTGCATTCATTCGCATATGTCTATGAAACACTGTCAAATTCGCTGCTCGCAGCTACAATAACTATGTATGTATGTCACATGTATCATTTGGCCACGTCAATTAAAAATATTTTCAAGTTTTATAAAAATTATATAAAATAGATACAATACAGTATAATATATAAGGTTAAAAACGTAAAGGAAAAATACCCCTAATTACAGTGGCAGGGATAGGCATTAAAAGGTCAAGATAACCTTAATTACATAATGGTCCCCTTAGAGGTGCTGGAACAACGAAAAACGTGAGAAAAAAACTGTAGTTGTTTTCCGTATTGTAGGCATGGGCCGTTGTCCTGGGTGTTTTCCTTTATTTTCTTTTACATTGACATAATCTTCTTTAACAAGTAGTCAATTAATTAAGTAGAAGTAGAGGAAGAAGCAAACCAGAATCCACACTTCTAAAAATGTATTCTTTACTGCTAAAATGTCTCAGTTGATCTTTGTGAGAGTTTGCACTGTATATATATTTATGTGTGTTATCCTTGTTCTATTTCACAGTTTCATACTGATTCAAAGAAACCAAGAGTATTTTCAAACATCTTTGGTCAGCAGAAAAAGACAACATTTGACAATGCCAGAGTCACTGCTTTCCCACCTTACAACTCAGCTGTCTGTGGATTACTTCTTGCTAAGCTTGATCTTGGAGGAGCAAGACTCAACTCATCATCTGTCTCCAGCGGTGTAGGAGCTGGTAAGTTTTCTGTCAATTCTTAATTGCTTAAATCCTTTTGTGTGTGCCAATGTGCATGCTTTTGATCCAATGGTGGAGCCACATGGTGGAATGGAGGGGGGCACTCCACTTTTCTCCAGGGCCAGTCTTCCAATTTGTCTAAATCTGTTGAGAAAATGTGTAAGGAGGGTTTAAATCAATATGAAGGTGTTGTGATGCAGTGGTGTAATCCATTGACTTTGCAGCCAGAACAGTCAGGCGGACGGGGTTCAATACCCGGTAGAACCCCATCACTTGAGCGTCATGGCAAGGGGTTGCTGACTCGATTAGGCCCTTTCTACTTCTGCAATCCCACCGCTTGGCTCTAAAAACCGCAACTTCACCTTCACTTCACCATATGGAAGTTTCCTGATAATGAAAAGGGCATGGATGGAAAGTTTGATTTTTGTGTGCTGGACATTGCGCTGATATGCAGTGAAATCAATGTGATCTGTCTAGACATGTCCAGCGCTTGAGCCTTTCTTTCCATATGGGGAAATGGGTGTTTCCTAAGTATAAAAGGGTCATATAAACATCTAATCTAGAATGAAATAGATTGTACCTGGAACAGAGTATGATAAATTCACGATATTTCGAGCTAAGCCCATTATCAAATCTTGTTGACTTGATAATGGGCTTGACTCAAAACATGGTGAATTTATCATGCTCTGTTCCAGGTAAAATTTATTTATTTTTAAATGTTCATATTACTATAAATATTGTACAACATGTTTTCCACAGACAAACAATGCTTTCTGTACATGAACACAGGTTTCCTTCCAGGATAAATATTTGCTGGAACTTTAATGATTCATATCCCCAACAAAATTACGGAAAAATGGACATTCATTTTTCTTCATGGAGTATACCATTGTGGTCTGTCTGGGGAAAAGAGTGTTTCCGGCTAACCCCCGGTTTATTGTTTATATCTTCTCCCATCCTGCTGTGCAAAATGAGCAAAGGAAGTTAATCTGCTTGGATTTAAGATAATAAAGGAAATATATCACAAATTATGATTGGACAAGCAAGAAAGGTGGAGGCACCTTACAAACAGGAAATAAGAGTTTTAATGAGGTCTTTGTCATGCAAAATCCAAGAAATGCAGTCATTATCGCAGAATAAAATGTTGGTTTTTTACATTACTTGTCAAGGATGAAGAAACATTTTGATATCTTTGGTATCAATGAAACTGGAAAGTGCTTACAATCAATTGAAAAAATATTGTTTGAGCTAAATTTGACCTCAAGGAAATCCTTGGAAAATAATGAGAAGAATGCTTCATGGCCCTCACTGTGCAGACTTGGAACTGCTCAATGAACAATAGGCCTGTGGCGAGCACTTGACTCTTTTAGTGATAAAACAAGGAGTAAACACATTTCAAGGGTTTTTAGATATATCCCAAATTTTCTTTAATCAATGCAGGTAGTGCAAAAGGTTTCTTTGATTAAGAAATATTCTTTTGTTCATATTTTCATCTGTGTGCACAAAAACAGACATAAACTAAATCTATGTACATACTAAACTAGCATATAAACTATGTATATTTATGTGCATAAAAACTAGGTTTATGTAACATAAACCTGTAGGTTATGCCATTTTTGTGCGAACCCCATTCCATACACAACTTGTTTTGACTTTGCAGGTCCCCTTTTAATTTGAAAATAAGTCTGCAATGATTACACAGATAGCTAATTTTCTAATGATCTTTCAGACATTGGCACAGCTAGTGAAGGTGGTGAAAGCGCCTTAGATCCCCTAATATCATCTGCGACTATAGAAGAGGTATTACCAACAGGAATGAAGCAGGTCCATGAGGCATTAATACCAACAGACAGCATTCAACATCTCATACCTATGGAGCAACTACAAGCTGCTTCAGAAATGCTGCCATCAGAGATTGTCCAAACAACGCAAGATATCATTGCTGCTGCAGAGCCATCTTTAGCAAGTTTAGGCCTTTGTAATTTCACCCCTGTAGGACTTGTACAATCAATTCTAGATTCATTCCATTTGACCTTTGGGATGCCATGGTGGGCATCAATAGCCTTGTGTACAGTAGTTTTCAGGACGTTAATGTTACCACTCATGGTAAAAGGGCAGATAAATACTGCTAGGCTGAATAAGATTAAGCCAGAGTTGGATCGTATTCAGGCAGAGATGAGAGAACTAGCAAATACGCAAGATACGATGAAGAAGTCATTAGCTGCTATGCAATTGCAAAAACTCATGAAAGAAAATGATTGTCATCCATTAAAGGTAAGATTTTGATCAACACATCATTGTTCTCAGATTATGTTGAAATTTCCTTGTCCTTAATCTTTGCAATTTCATTTTTGTTTCAGTCAAATCACCATAAGCCTTCATGGTTAATTAGCATCCATATGTTTTGGGTGGTTAAAGTTTGGAACAAAATTTTGTCACAAAGAAAAAAGAGAGATTGGGAATGAATATCAAATGAAAAAAGCAAAGATCCTTTTTTCAGAGTTTTTATATTGCAGCAATAAAAAAATGGATCAAAAACGGAGCTTTTCAAAAATGCTGTTGAAACCCAATTTTTGAGAAATTTAGATTTTGGAAATGGATCTGTTAAGCAGGAACACCTACCCATGAACAAAAATTGAGGTTTCAAAAATACTGCAACAACAGCAACAGAAATATGTGTTTTTCATTTATTTAGCTAAACAAGTTTGCATATTAATTTTGATATGGTTGGAATAAAACTGTGTCGAAATTATGTATTTGACTCGTAAAATTGTATGTTGAATCGGCAAAATATGGGGTAAAAGAACTGAACTGCTATCATATATATCCTTGTCATTTGATTTTTTTTCAAAGCCCCCCTTTCTTTTAACCCCCCCCCCCTCTGGAGTGTCTGAAATTAGAAAGCCTCCCTGGGCTTAATAGAGCTTTTACGGTAGTTCTTTGTATTGCTTTAGTTTCATCAATTTCGTTCCACTAGAAGTATTTTGATGAAGAAAAACAGACGAAGAATAAAAACAAGTAAACATAGCAGTGGAAGCAAGACCTCAGTTAGCCATGACCACTGACAGGAAGGCCTGAGATGCTGAATCAAATCTTATCTGAGTATATTTATCCATAAGTTTCAGGTTTTCAGGTTGTTACTTTCTATCCACTCCAACTTTATCTCATTCTTTCAGGGATTAATTGCACCACTGGTACAACTGCCTTTGTTCCTGTCCTTCTTCATTGCATTAAGAAAGATGGCTCAGCTTCCTGTTGAATCATTGAGCACTGGTGGATTATTCTGGTTCACAGATCTTATTCAACATGACCCATATTATATTCTGCCTGTTGTTACATCATTAACTATGCTTGCGACAATTGAGGTATGTTCATTTTACAACCAAGGGTAGATTTTAACTATCGTGATTGCCTGAAATATTGTCTGTACATTCCTTTTGATGAGCTTCTAGGCATATGATATGATATTGGAAAGTACTGGTTTATTATCAAGAAATTATGAAACTTTTTGATAATCTTTTGATTATATTGTCCATCTTCAAATTCGTATTGTGTCAGGAAGCCGGACCCAGATAATTTCAATGATTTTAGGGAACAATACCATTAAACCAAGGCTAGAAAACCCACATTTTGATAACAGTGCTTCACTGACTTCGTTTGGATGTCACGTTAATTTACTGAAGGAACGAAAATAGCATCGTTCTGGTTCACAGATCTAATTCAACATGACCCATATTATATTCTGCCTGTTGTTACATCATTAACTATGCTTGCAACTATTGAGGTATGTTCATTTCAAGCATAGCTTCCAAATCTTTAACTCAGCGTAAAAAGGTGGGTGTAAAATTTAATGACCTATTTCTTCTGATTGAATGGCTTGAAAGAAACTTTAGATACTTATCTATAATTCTACCGTTGGCCTTTCCAGAAATTTTGAATATTTTTCGAAATTATGGCGTATCTTACATCTCAACTCATTTGAGGATGTGATGTCATCGAATTTCTAAATCATAAACCAGATGAGTGACAAACTTTTGCTTGATACCATATTGTAGGCATTCATAAACTATGGTTTTCTTCGAAATTACTTCATGTTGCGTCTAACAGTTTAGAAATTACGATGGTTTTAAGTTTTTTTGAACATTTTTCTTGAATTCTTGAAAAAGAAGAAAATCACTCTAATTCTGAAAATATATAAGATTTCAGAAAAGTCCAACGGTAGAATTATAGAGAAATAGTTAAAGTTTCTTTGAAGGCATTCAGTTCAAAGAGACAGGTCACTCAATTTTACACCAGCCTTTTTAAAGATTGGGAAGCTATGCTTCCATTTTACAACTAAGGGTAGATTTTAACTATCGTGATTGCCTGAAATATGCTTATACACTCCTTTTGATGAGCTTCTACGCATATGATATGATATTGGAAAGTACTGGTTTATTATCAAGAAATTGTGAAACTTTTTGATAATCTCTTGATTATATTTTCCATCTTCAAATTCGTATTGTAGATTTGTGTCAGGAAGCCGGACCCGGATGATTTCAATGTTTTTAGGGAACAAGACCATTAAATCAAGCCTAGAAAACCCACATTTTGATAACAGTGCTTCGCTGATTTCGTCTGGGTGTCACGTTAGTTTACTGAAGGAACGAAAATAGCATCGTCTTATCAAAGACATTTTAAATCGATTCAATCAAAGTAATTGTTCTTCTTGGTTCATTGTCGATCTGTTAAAACGGCTTGCTTCCTTGAACATCCTCTTTGAAAGTTTAGAGACTGTCATGTCCTTCTCTTTGCTGGTTTTGTAAATTCGTATTCTAGGGTTGTAAAGGGTTGTACCACGCTTAAACTTGGAACAAACAATAAGCTAGACTAGTTAAGTTCGAATATAGTAGCTGGCTAATACAGTATAGTTGTTTATTCATACGAACATAGCACTCTTTTTTAAGTTAAAGCTTGAATAGACCTTTTTACTTGCTAGAAAAGAGGTCTGGATCGAGCGTCCAAATCTGGTTAACTTTGATAAGGATAACGAAAGTACGACCCCCGTTCTTGGTAGATGCACTGCTTGCTGTGGCACGAACACTTCGGATCTTGAAACACTTTTCAGAGGGTTGTATCGATACCTTTACTCTTAATGAGTTAGGAAAGGGTCAGTTTATGCACAGACAAATTTTATTCGCCTCTGGGCCTTGTTTCTCGTTATCTTCATTAATCGTTAGCTGACTCCGTTGTGCAACATTTCAAAACGAAGCGTGACCAACGAGAAACAAAGCAAAAAGACCAATAACACTTGCCTGTGTGTAAACTAAGCCATTGCAAACTCACTTTGTACGAAGTAGTTAATTAAAAACTCTCTGAAAAATGTTGAGTTCTGAGGCAACTTCATACCACAGCTAGCAGTGTATCCACTGAGAACGGGGGTCGTACTTTCGTTTTCCTTCACAATCTGTACCAGCTTTAGACGCTCGATCCAAACCTCTTTCTAGCAAGTAAAAATATCTATTGTCTTTCGATTCAATTTCCTAGTTTGGATTTTAAGCTTTAAATGCCTAATTGAAAACTAACAGCAATATTATGTATTTGTTATTTGACAGCTTGGTACAGAAATGGGTGTATCAAACGAGCAACTTCAAAAGACAAAACACATTATGAGATTCATGGCACTCATCATGATACCAATTACTGCGAAATTCCCTGCGGTTAGTTTTGTATGCTACACGTTTTGTTTTTCAAGGCTAAACTATTATTTCATTGTTGTTTATTTGTACTCCCCAAAAGAAGGTTTGAAGACTGATGTTTTAGTTGAATCTTTGGTGATCCTTCAAACATGTGTACAATTTTCTTTTGCCACCCGGATCTCTTAGCTACTCTACAACAGTGCCTGGATTAAAGGGGCTCCGTCGTCAAAATGTAAACAAAACAATGATTTTTGCAGTTTTTTGAAAGGTGATATCACACAGGATTTTCGTATTGTTTTCAAAATGAAAGTTGCTGTTTGGGCATTAATCCTTGTACTTCACTAAGGAACAAACCAAAACGTTCATATCTTCTACGATTGCTCGGATATAAGTGGATTTTTAACGGTCACTTTTTTGTGGCTTGGGTGAAGCCACCAAACAAACTGCAGAGGACAATGGATGGACAATGGATAATCCCCGACACGTGCGAGTTTACGGATTTGTTTACTGTTTGACGACTGAGCCCCTTTAAGCTAGAGTTCGAGTGTAAAGGCTGAAATACACTATCCAATTTATTGGATTCAATTAATTGGACAATGTAAACGCAAAAATTGGACGATATTTCCCAGTTTCAACAAATTGAAATCTCATTTTCAAAAGTTGGACGTGTTCAACTTTCATCCAACTTTTTCCCTTTGTGCTTCTTAATCCCTTTTGTCTTTATGGCGCCGAGCGAAAACCTACGCCTAATTTCGTATCTTGTGCATTTCTTTTGGATAGGCGGATAGGCAGTGCAAGCTAACGTGGCCGCTAAAGCGCAGCGTATTGAAGTGACTAAAGATTTCATAAATTTATGGAAGATAGAAAAAGCGTGTATGTCAAATTCAACGAGGCTTAGGAGTTCGTCGAAATTTTCTGAGGACATTCTCAGAAACTTGTTGTACTCTGCTTCATCTTCAAGCCGAAATTCTCGCAATAGCGTACTTTCAATGCCAAGCTCATTTCTTTGACTTAACCCAGACAGATCTTGCCTTTTTTTCGCAACCTTTTTCGTGCTGCAGCATACTCATAGTCAGAGTCCATTGTGCAATGAGAGACTTCCAAAAGATCGTTCCAATTTATTGGATGAATGTAAACAGAACTTCTCATCCAACTAATTGGAACATCAAATTTATTGAATCCAATAAATTGGATAGTGTATTTCAGCCTTAAAGGGTACCAAAATGAGGTACGTCGGGGAACGAGCTGTGACGACAGAGAAGACACAAGTATCGAGTTTCTCTGGTTGAGTGAGGTCAAACTTCTGATGGGTGACTACTCTAAGGCCTGACCTCGCAACTCACCTCGCCGTCGTCCTTTGGAATGGACGTTAAACTAGGGGTCCCATGTCTGGATGCAGCATGCGTAGTGGGCTTAAACTAGCTTTAAATAGTTAGAAACCCTTCCAGCTCACTTGAAATAAATTCTGGAAAAAAACTCAATACATTGCCTTTATGCCAAGTTATCCTTTCTCTTTCCAGGCTGTCTTCACATATTGGTTAACATCCAATGTGTATTCGGTTGGTCAAATAATGGCATTAAAGCACCCAGCAGTTCGGGCATGGCTTAATTTACCGGAAGCTGAAAAAGCAGTTGTGAAGCAAAAACCTTCCGGTAGCTTCTTCCAGAACTTCAAGGCTGGTAAGTGCCTCCTCCAAATTTATAACTGGTAAGTGCCTCCTCCAAATTCATAACTTAATACAATGCGTAACGAATGAGAAATGTCTTTCAATGATTTGGTCCTCGTTTAGGGTAGTGCGTGAAGGAAACAAGGAAGTTTCATATGGTTGAAGTGGCACACAATTTCCAAAGTCTCCAACGTCTGCTTCTTAAAAGAACCAATTTTGCTCACGTAGTCTTTATCAAATAGAGTATCAACTCAGTCCATTCTGTTAGTGGCAATAACCATTTTAAAGTGTAAAGGATATGTCAAAAAATTTTGTCCGTTTGTGTGGTCGCTATGGAGAAGCTGTAGCTTTCATTTCCTCGTTTTTATATTGTCATATAGAACTTACTTTAACTCCGAGTTTGAGATTTTTGAGTCAATCTTACATGTTGTTTGGTCTGGTAAACAGATGTCACATCTACTTACAGGTTGTTCACTCAACTCACTGAAGAATTTAGAAATTCGGTTCATTAGCCACGGTGCTAATTATTTCCCCATGTGTCATGTGAGAAAAGTTCCAGTGGGCACTATTCCTTGCAGTCTCCCGTTGAGCTGTCTTTTGGATCACAACGATAAATTTTCCAACGATTTCTTTCATCTAAGTTTTCGCGTGGAAGCAACAAGTATATATATCGTACGTATGCATCACCATCATTACCATTTTCTTTGGTGCCTTAAGCATGGTTGTTAGTCGGTGCTTTCACTTTTCAACTGTGTACAGCAAGTACACGAATCTGTGAAGCACGTCTGATAACTCTGCAACAACTACAGAGCAAAATCTTCGTTTGAAAGTGACTTTACGTCACTACTGTCTGAAACTGCTGACTTCAGTATTGTCCAAAATTCAAACGTAGACTTGCTACAGTACAAGACATGTTGGGTTGCCACAACTTGGTCTTCCAACTTTATTCTCTGCCATACACATTGGTTCAGGAGAGGAAAAGCTTCGATCTCGCGAGATGTTCCTGCCTCGAGGTAGCAATCTTAATTTCCGATTTATCAGAAATTATCAATCATAAGGAACCAATGCATATTTACGATCACAAAGCAGTGACATTGAGGACCTTTTAATCAGACGATGAACTGAGAATTGTCCTCGAGTTGAGTGAATGGTCTGTAACCATGGGATTTCATTATCTTTACAGGCTACAAGAATGCTCAAGCCCAAGCATACATAAAATATCAAGAAAAAGAGAAGCAAGCAAAATACAAAAAACAGTTGAAGCAATCGGACCAAACAACATATGAATACAATCCTAGACTGCAAGAAGCTGAAAAGGTATTTAAGAGTGATAAGAAAGATTAATGTCGGTGCATGATTGAGAATACACCAAGTGAATCCAAAATTTCCATGGAATTTATGTTTGGAGATGGCAGATTATATAGAAGGCTGTAAATTGCCTTAAAGAAGTGAAATGTACAAGTAGGTTTTGTAGATTCTGATCATTATTGTTTGTGCGTTTCTCCAAGGAATGAGAAATAGCGTACCTAAAATATTCTCTGCATGCTTATCCAGAAAGGTAAGCAAAGGAACCCATAAGGTGACTCACGTAAATAGCGCATCTAAATTTCCCCACGAGCTTACTCTGAAGAGGCAATTAAAGGAACCCTATTGGTGACTCACGTAATTAGCGCATCTAAAAATTTCCCCACGAGCTTACTCTGAAGAGGCAATTAAAGGAACCCTATTGGTGACTAACGTAAATAGGGCATCTAAAAATTTCCCCACGAGCTTACTCTGAAGAGGCAATTAAAGGAACCCTATTGGTGACTCACGTAATTAGCGCATCTAAAAATTTCCCCACGAGCTTACTCTGAAGAGGCAATTAAAGGAACCCTATTGGTGACTAACGTAAATAGCGCATCTAAAAATTTCCCCACGAGCTTACTCTGAAGAGGCAATTAAAGGAACCCTATTGGTGACTAACGTAAATAGGGCATCTAAAAATTTCCCCACGAGCTTACTCTGAAGAGGCAATTAAAGGAACCCTATTGGTGACTCACGTAAATAGCGCATCTAAAAATTTCCCCACGAGCTTACTCTGAAGAGGCAATTAAAGGAACCCTATTGGTGACTCACGTAAATAGCGCATCTAAAAATTTCCCCACGAGCTTACTCTGAAGAGGCAATTAAAGGAACCCTATTGGTGACTAACGTAAATAGGGCATCTAAAAATTTCCCCACGAGCTTACTCTGAAGAGGCAATTAAAGGAACCCTATTGGTGACTAACGTAAATAGGGCATCTAAAAATTTCCCCACGAGCTTACTCTGAAGAGGCAATTAAAGGTACCCTATTGGTGACTCACGTAAATAGCGCATCTAAAAATTTCCCCACGAGCTTACTCTGAAGAGGCAATTAAAGGAACCCTATTGGTGACTCACGTAAATAGCGCATCTAAAAATTTCCCCACGAGCTTACTCTGAAGAGGCAATTAAAGGAACCCTATTGGTGACTAACGTAAATAGGGCATCTAAAAATTTCCCCACGAGCTTACTCTGAAGAGGCAATTAAAGGTACCCTATTGGTGACTCACGTAAATAGCGCATCTAAAAATTTCCCCACGAGCTTACTCTGAAGAGGCAATTAAAGGTACCCTATTGGTGACTCACGTAAATAGCGCATCTAAAAATTTCCCCACGAGCTTACTCTGAAGAGGCAATTAAAGGTACCCTATTGGTGACTAACGTAAATAGGGCATCTAAAAATTTCCCCACGAGCTTACTCTGAAGAGGCAATTAAAGGTACCCTATTGGTGACTAACGTAAATAGGGCATCTAAAAAGTTCCCCACGAGCTTACTCTGAAGAGGCAATTAAAGGAACCCTATTGGTGACTCACGTAAATAGCGCATCTAAAAATTTCCCCACCAGCTTACTCTGAAGAGGCAATTAAAGGAACCCTATTGGTGACTCACGTAAATAGCGCATCTAAAAATTTCCCCACGAGCTTACTCTGAAGAGGTAATTAAAGGTACCCTATTGGTGACTCACGTAAATAGCACACCTAAAAATTTCCCCACGAGCTTACTCTGAAGAGGTAATTAAAGGAACCCTATTGGTGACTCACGTAAATAGCGCATCTAAAAATTTCCCCACGAGCTTACTCTGAAGAGGCAATTAAAGGAACCCTATTGGTGACTCACGTAAATAGCGCATCTAAAAATTTCCCCACGAGCTTACTCTGAAGAGGTAATTAAAGGAACCCTATTGGTGACTCACGTAAATAACGCATCTAAAAATTTCCCCACGAGCTTACTCTGAAGAGGCAATTAAAGGAACCCTATTGGTGACTCACGTAAATAGCGCATCTAAAAATTTCCCCACGAGCTTACTCTGAAGAGGTAATTAAAGGAACCCTATTGGTGACTCACGTAAATAGCGCATCTAAAAATTTCCCCACGAGCTTACTCTGAAGAGGTAATTAAAGGTACCCTATTGGTGACTCACGTAAATAGCACACCTAAAAATTTCCCCACGAGCTTACTCTGAAGAGGCAATTAAAGGAACCCTATTGGTGACTCACGTAAATAGCGCATCTAAAAATTTCCCCACGAGCTTACTCTGAAGAGGCAATTAAAGGAACCCTATTGGTGACTCACGTAAATAGCGCATCTAAAAATTTCCCCACGAGCTTACTCTGAAGAGGTAATTAAAGGAACCCTATTGGTGACTCACGTAAATAACGCATCTAAAAATTTCCCCACGAGCTTACTCTGAAGAGGCAATTAAAGGAACCCTATTGGTGACTCACGTAAATAGCGCATCTAAAAATTTCCCCACGAGCTTACTCTGAAGAGGTAATTAAAGGAACCCTATTGGTGACTCACGTAAATAGCGCATCTAAAAATTTCCCCACGAGCTTACTCTGAAGAGGCAATTAAAGGAACCCTATTGGTGACTCACGTAAATAGCGCACCTAAAAATTTCCCCACGAGCTTACTCTGAAGAGGCAATTAAAGGAACCCTATTGGTGACTCACGTAAATAGCGCATCTAAAAATTTCCCCACGAGCTTACTCTGAAGAGACAATTAAAGGAACCCTATTGGTGACTCACGTAAATAGCGCATCTAAAAGTTTCCCCACGAGCTTACTCTGAGGAGGCAATTAAAGGAACCCTATTGGTGACTCACGTAAATAGCGCATCTAAAAATTTCCCCACGAGCTTACTCTGAAGAGGCAATTAAAGGTACCCTATTGGTGACTAACGTAAATAGGGCATCTAAAAAGTTCCCCACGAGCTTACTCTGAAGAGGCAATTAAAGGAACCCTATTGGTGACTCACGTAAATAGCGCATCTAAAAATTTCCCCACGAGCTTACTCTGAAGAGGCAATTAAAGGAACCCTATTGGTGACTCACGTAAATAGCGCATCTAAAAATTTCCCCACGAGCTTACTCTGAAGAGGTAATTAAAGGTACCCTATTGGTGACTCACGTAAATAGCACACCTAAAAATTTCCCCACGAGCTTACTCTGAAGAGGTAATTAAAGGAACCCTATTGGTGACTCACGTAAATAGCGCATCTAAAAATTTCCCCACGAGCTTACTCTGAAGAGGCAATTAAAGGAACCCTATTGGTGACTCACGTAAATAGCGCATCTAAAAATTTCCCCACGAGCTTACTCTGAAGAGGTAATTAAAGGAACCCTATTGGTGACTCACGTAAATAACGCATCTAAAAATTTCCCCACGAGCTTACTCTGAAGAGGCAATTAAAGGAACCCTATTGGTGACTCACGTAAATAGCGCATCTAAAAATTTCCCCACGAGCTTACTCTGAAGAGGTAATTAAAGGAACCCTATTGGTGACTCACGTAAATAGCGCATCTAAAAATTTCCCCACGAGCTTACTCTGAAGAGGTAATTAAAGGTACCCTATTGGTGACTCACGTAAATAGCACACCTAAAAATTTCCCCACGAGCTTACTCTGAAGAGGCAATTAAAGGAACCCTATTGGTGACTCACGTAAATAGCGCATCTAAAAATTTCCCCACGAGCTTACTCTGAAGAGGCAATTAAAGGAACCCTATTGGTGACTCACGTAAATAGCGCATCTAAAAATTTCCCCACGAGCTTACTCTGAAGAGGCAATTAAAGGAACCCTATTGGTGACTCACGTAAATAGCGCATCTAAAAATTTCCCCACGAGCTTACTCTGAAGAGACAATTAAAGGAACCCTATTGGTGACTCACGTAAATAGCGCATCTAAAAGTTTCCCCACGAGCTTACTCTGAGGAGGCAATTAAAGGAACCCTATTGGTGACTCACGTAAATAGCGCATCTAAAAATTTCCCCACGAGCTTACTCTGAAGTGGCAATTAAAGGAACCCTATTGGTGACTCACGTAAATAGCGCATCTAAAAATTTCCCCACGAGCTTACTCTGAAGAGGTAATTAAAGGAACCCTATTGGTGACTCACGTAAATAGCGCATCTAAAAATTTCCCCACGAGCTTACTCTGAAGAGGTAATTAAAGGTACCCTATTGGTGACTCACGTAAATAGCGCACCTAAAAATTTCCCCACGAGCTTACTCTGAAGAGGCAATTAAAGGAACCCTATTGGTGACTCACGTAAATAGCGCATCTAAAAATTTCCCCACGAGCTTACTCTGAAGAGGCAATTAAAGGAACCCTATTGGTGACTCACGTAAATAGCGCATCTAAAAATTTCCCCACGAGCTTACTCTGAAGAGGCAATTAAAGGAACCCTATTGGTGACTCACGTAAATAGCGCATCTAAAAATTTCCCCACGAGCTTACTCTGAAGAGACAATTAAAGGAACCCTATTGGTGACTCACGTAAATAGCGCATCTAAAAGTTTCCCCACGAGCTTACTCTGAGGAGGCAATTAAAGGAACCCTATTGGTGACTCACGTAAATAGCGCATCTAAAAATTTCCCCACGAGCTTACTCTGAAGAGGTAATTAAAGGTACCCTATTGGTGACTCACGTAAATAGCACACCTAAAAATTTCCCCACGAGCTTACTCTGAAGAGGCAATTAAAGGAACCCTATTGGTGACTCATGTAAATAGCGCATCTAAAAATTTCCCCACGAGCTTACTCTGAAGAGGCAATTAAAGGAACCCTATTGGTGACTCACGTACATAACGTTCCTAAAGTTTTATCCAGGAGCTTGTCCTGAAAAGGTAATCAAAGGAACCCTATTGGTGACTCACGTAAATAGCGCACCTAAAAGTTTTTCCACAGGCTTGTTCTGAAAATGTAATCAAATGGACTCTTTTGCTGACTCACAGAAACCGTTTTGCTAAAACTACCATATCCCGGATCTGAAAATGCCTTAAATTTGTAAACCTCTTGTACCAAAGGAAATGTAACATCACATCTCGTGTTTACTTTATATATTTTCGATCTAAGCTTGAGTTCAAATCAGACATGAAAACGAAGAATTGCCAATAATGTATTTTGCACCGGCTTGTCTAGGAGTTAGGAATTTTCGATTCATCTTGATTCATAATACATGGTGTCCGTGTCAGGGTGTTGAAATGTGCGCAATCAGCACATTTTCTGAACAGTTCATAGAAGATTGTGAAGTGAATTAGCCATTAATAAGGGTTAACAAGCCATCAAAAGTATTGTTTTTCAAAACTTTGGACAGCCATATTTTCAAAGACAAGATTATGCTATCTTCAGGCTCAACGCTACTCCTTTATTATCTCTGATACGGTATGGCTGCATTGCGAGGCTGTATGAAATATGTTCATTTAAATGTAGTAACTTATGATTTTAGAGGCAGTTTGTATGGTTGTATGCGCGAGTGAAAACTGTTGTTTTCCTTTCATCCTACTTTGAGTCTTATCAGTAAACACGATGATCAACAATATATCTGTTAAGTGTTTCTGAACTTTACTGTTGGAAAACCTGATCCAAAGAGTGTATTTTAAATATATCATGCAATGAATGTCGGAGAAGTTGATTCGAAGAGAAACAAAGTTTTCAAATAACGAATAATCTGCTATTTACAAATATTTTATAAACATAACAACATTTAAATAAGGATTTTGATCCATATATATCGAAGGTATCAACGACAATGTTTTACAAAATCCTATTTATGCGAAGGTACTATGGTAAAGAATCTTTGGTGCCAAAATCAACAAAACTATAACAAACCTACATCCTCCAAAACTTACCTGGAGAATACTTCACAGTTTATTTTAAAGGTGAACGACTTGTTGGCTGTCGATATTGAATTGAGTTGTTGTGTAATAACTCAGTCGAATAAACAAGGGTTGATGTTGTTGTGTGAATCAAGCAAGCAATGTATATTTGTTAACGCAGGCTGGGCTAACTGGCTGGCAGCTATACATCTGATGTAGGCATGCGGCAGTACTATAGCTTGTGGCCTCAGAGTTGCTTGTGAGTACTCATTAACCGACTTTCGACAGATGGACAGCTGAATCGGCTTATGGCTTGTAGTTTATAGTTCCGACGACGGGATTCGAACCCATGCAGGTAGACTCCACAAGATTTGAAACACTGCGCCTTAAAGGGGCTCCTTCGTCAAAATGTAAACAAAACGATGATTTTTGCAGTTTTTTGAAAGGTGATATCACATAGGATTTTCATATTTTTTTTTCAAAATGAAAGTTGCTGTTTGGACATAAATCATTATACTTCACTAAGGAACAAAGCAAACATTCATATCTTCTACGATTGCTCGGATATAATTGGATTTTCAACAGTCACTTTTTGTTGGCTTGGGTGAAGCCACCAAGCAAACTGCAGAAAACAATGGATGAATAATGGATACTTGGTGACACGTGCGAGTTTACGGATTTGTTTATTGTTTGGCGACGGAGCCTCTTTAACCATTTTGCCACACCAACTAGGCGGCTAAACCGGAGATGGTTTAATAAGGCTAGGATTGCTTTCATTTAACAAAGTTCTCTTATTCGAATGTTAATGGTTTTTCACTGCTAAAGACCATGCTCTCAACATGGGTGGCTACACGCCGCAGTTGTGCTTGATTCCCACATCACCGCTTTTTCGCGGAGGAAAAGATTATTTAATAATATGGAGGGGCTAGCGTAAAGATTCTCCTCCGCAGAACTATATAAATTATTCCTCCGCAGGTACATAGTAGTTGTAGTGCTCCTCCGTAGAAGCACACCAGCAGTGTCTAACTACCCATACTCTCAGACAATATTTTGAGCTTTCAAATAGCTAGCCTAAAATGATACTTTCTTTAATTCATTTACTTTAAGGTGAGCTATTTCTGGAACGATTACATATTAAACTTTGTTTATGCTTTTGTTTTTGTTTTATGTTTTATCATGTGCACAAGATTTCATTGCATCTACTGGCACGTCAGTTCCCTTCATTATTATATCAGGATATGCCATGTTCTGCTTCCTCTTCGCTGCCCACCCTCAGTTGGTTTTCATAATACTAGGCCTTAGAACAAGCCTTCATACCATCGTTGCAAATTTGGTGCTTTGGCATGAACAGAACGAACCTCAGTCCAAATTATTCACTTTTATTAGTTACTGCTAGTACACTAAACGAAAGTTTGTCAGCTCCAATCTTTCTTTTATTTACAACCATCGTTATTGGGTTGTCAACTCTGATGCTTCGAAACTGTATCGTCTGAAAAAGAAAGAATATTTTCTTAAAAATCATCATAGTAATTTGCCATTTTTAACATAAATGTGTTGATCGAACAGTTCACTTTGCTGAAGGCTGAAGTATTATGTGGTCTCACTCTCACTCTCAAATAATCAATCTTGAACCAGTCTCAGCCTCAGACTTATATGTAAATGAAAATTAGACCTATCAGGTGGTCTACTCGCATCTAATATTCTTTCAAAATAATTCCAAAGTAATATATTGCTGTTCTTAAGCCAAAACTGCAAACCGTAACTTGAAGATTATGGACATGCGTCCGCCAGATACTGTAATTTGCTGATCAAAAGTCATGGAATCCTTCTAAACCAATAATATTGCTTTCCATAGAATTTTTGGTGAATATTCTTTAGTTATTTGGTAATTTATTACTTCCAAACGTGTTCCCTGGTATGAATGTAGAATTGAAGTCAATTTGGTGCCAAAATTCAGATGGAAGGTTAAGTACGGAGATGAAAATCCTCTGCAAACAACCAGTCATGTTGACTTTCGTCCCCTCTATAAATCACCAACTACCGGTCCCATTTATTCAAACTTGGTACCAAACTCTAAGTTGAAGTCTCTCCTAGTCATAAATTTGAAAACGGGTAAAATTGGATGGATTGCTCCTTCACAATAGCCATTCAAAGGGTACACATATTTTGGGACACCCTGTAGCTAAAATTGCTATTCAATCGATAGGCCCAATTTTCAACTTTTGTACCAAGTTTGGGATTGTTTACAATCCGAAAGCTGGAAAAGCTGCTCTGTAGACGTCTTTACCCTGCAAGTTTATATGAACGTTTGCTTTTTGCTCGCAGAACTTTCTTCTTGTCTTCCTGTATTCTATTTTCCCATCAATAAAAATATGCATTATCCCATGCCTTCACAAGACGAAGTTTGCTTCGTGCTCAAAAGTTCGCGCAACAGAACATGATGTGACGTGAAATACCTCTTCGCTGGATATTTTTACTTCGGTCGTTTGTACAAATGGCTCAGGAATGGCGACTGAATCACCAGCACTGAAACCTTTTCCAGCAAGTAGATTAAAAATAGTTACAGCTATGCAGTTTTCTTCACCATCAACCAACGCGAACGGACTGAAAAAAAGAAGAAGGAAAGAGATGAAACCTGGAGACGACTAGTCGAGTAGAAATGTGCTGACATTGACACTGAAAGCGGGAAATTATCAAATAGCCTCTGAAATTGAAGTACAGCCAACGTGAAACTCTGAAAACAAACATTCCGGCATAGGAAATGTGAACAGGTAAGTTCCCTGACATAAAGAGACGGTTAGATTATACTAGCAAGCAACAGCAAATTATCAACCACGTTCAAAGGACAGGATCAGTTGCAATTCAGCTACAAATACAGGGTGTCCCCAAAAAATTGTGGCCCGTGTTTGTGGTTGCTATGGAATAGGTCAGGCTTCAACTCGGAGTTTGAGACCTTTTTTGAGTCCGTCTGACGAGTGGTTGCTGATTTATGGCAGAGGAAAGGCAAAATAAATGGTTTCTATCACTCCTATTGTTTTCTACCAATACCAAAAATAAAAATAAATTTCAAAGAAAGGGTTCTCGCGTTGCATTTAAATTTTGTCTACATTTTGAAGAGTTAATAGTGTTGTTTATTAGACAACACAAGGGCGCCTACCTTGTAGGAGCTGTATTTATTCCCAATTCCCAGTACTGTAGAGCAATTGGTGTCCTGTGACCCAGTACACAGAGTATCCCAGTACTGTACCGTGACCTAGAACACAGAGTCAATCCTGCCAAGGTCAAGATGACGTATGAATAACTTTGTGGCTTCAAATTCCGGTGTTGATGTAATACGAGATCAACTGTAATATGAGCTGGCCACAGGGGACCAGACAGCGTGATTTTTGATTGGTCAACACAAACAGACGTTAGAATTTGAAAATCCTTGTAACCAAAAAAACTAGTTTCTAGTTTCTTATGATGTACACAAATTAACAGGACTGGGTCACAGGACATCAATTTCTCTATGTACTGGGTCACGGGTATAGTACTGGGATTAAACACATTTCCTACAAGGTAGGCGCCCCTTGGACAACACTGTCAATCCTTTCACAAAGTAAAGAAACTTCGAATATGACGTTAGAACCCGTTTTTCAAACATTACTTAATGTTGACATTGCTGAGGAACAACAGAAATGATGTTTTCGAAGCAACCACTTATTTTGCCTTTCCTCAACCATAAATCATCAACCATTTGTCGGATTGACTCAAACAAGGTCTCTAGCTCTAAGTTGAAGCCTATCTTGTATGGAACTGTGTAAAAATCGAGACAATTAAAGCTACAGCTCCTCCGCAGCAGCCACACAATCGGGGCACGATTTTTGGGACACCCTGTATAAGAAATTAGCCAGTCAGAGTATTAGTAAACCTTCTGAAGAGCAATGAACAAGCTACAACAAGGGAAGGTTAAATCTGACAAGGGTTATACGGAGAAATTCGGCCAATAGCTCCAAAAGCCAACACAGTTTTCGTGTGGATAGTGTGAAACATGCAGCTTGTCTGTGCAGAACTACAAGCGAAATCGGTTGAGGTTTGTTTTATCCATTTTAAGTCACATGATCATACTCTTGGGACGTTTCAGTATTATTCTAATTTTTCTGCATTTATAGCACAAGTTTAAAAATGGCACGATATGTAATAAAGAAATCAAAAGGTATTTTGTCGAGAGATTGATCACTTGACTTAAAATTGGCGTAAACAAACCATAGCCGATTTTGTCTGTTCTGAAAGGAATTTATCACACTCTGGAACATTAAATTTATCTATCAAATTTAGAACATTGGTTATATCAAGTACTCTACTCACAAAGGAACTGGATTTTCAAATGGTATTACAGCAGCGATTTTACCAACAACAACTTTGCCAGTATTTGTCTCATTGTGCAGATCTCTTATTCTCACTTGCTCAATTGCAACTGATTTTCCTGAAGGGCTTGTGTATTCTTTTCCGCCATAAGGCCCAGCGTCTGATGGTTTCAATGACTGAACCAAGTTTTGTAACTTCTTTGGTTTTAATTTCCCCTGCAAGAAAAACGAGGGCAACAATTATTTTATTTTATTTTTTTTATATTCAAGATAAAAATTTACAATACAATGATACCTCCTACTATACTCTCTAATCACAACTATACGACACTACCGAGACGATGCCAAGAGGAGGGAAGTGGCACGACTACCCCAAGGCCATAACATGAAACAAAAAACAAGGAAAATACCAGAACAGTATGTAAATGGGTCAAAGAACAGAACGAACAGCATACAAACATTAAACTAAGCTACAAGTCAGGACAGCCTGCAACCAAATAATTTGAATTTAATGAAGAGCCTAAACTTTAGACCAAGATATCATGGCTTGCAAGATGTCTTACTTGGTTGCAAGCTACCCTAATCTACTAGCTATTTAAACTAAAAAGGGACATTAAACAGATGGAGGGTTGGAATACGGAGGGTATTCATAAGAAAATGGACAAGTTAATTAAGGCGTTCTGTTTCCAAAATAAAGTTAATTGTTAAGTTCAAGATTAATGCATTTGCTTCCAAAGGCAGGCTTTCGTCTCCGTATAGTAAAAGCTGCAAAATATTGTTGCCCGGGGCTTCAGAATATCCATACATTCGGAGCACATCATTTGCACCAGCGAGAAGACTTCTTGTTCTTATTGACAATTATTCTGGGACATAATAAAAACATGTAAAAACGCCTCATTGCTTGATGAAATGGCAGTAAAGCAGGACCTCAATATAAATGAATTTACTTATCCCATGAGGTATACAAGCGGGTAGGTTCCCCTGAGATAAGTAAGTGGCAGTTTTGCATAGAATAAGGCCCAAGGGACTACAAGGTATATACTAGACTGCCCGGGGGGGGGGGTACTTCACATATTTTGGGTACAGGGACGTGCCATCGGGAAGGGTATCGATTTTCACGATTTTGGTATAAGGAACGGTATCGATTTTCACGATTTTGGTATAAGGAACGGTATCGATTTTCGCAATTTTGGTTTAAAGAACGATTTTGGTATACTTTTTCGGAAAATTGGTATAAGGTCGGGTATACTTTTTCGCAAAATTGGTATAAAGTCGGGGATACTTTTTCGCAAAATTGGTATAAGGAACGGGTATGTTTTTGAAGCTTCGATGGCACGTCCCCGAACAAAACCTGGTCAAGTACCCCCCCCCCCCCCCGGGCTAGACTGACCATACTATACTATAAGATATCAATTGTTGGTTGTATCTTAGCGTTAGTCATAAATTTGTGTTGATAAGTAAATAAAGTTATTTTCGATTGAGTTAGACGAATTAGAAAATAACAAAGATGATTTTACTGAGCGAAAATTTATCTGGAGACCAAACTAGAACAAGCAACGTTATTGGATATACATGTCCATTTTTTAAAGATTTTGCTAGGATAAAAGTCAAACCAAAATGCGCTTAGAAAAAGTTTTTTGTGACAAGCAACCCGATATTTTCAAAACCTGAATAATTACCTAGAAAACCTCACTCACCTAACCGTAAAAACCTTCCGTTGTTACACTGTGGTTATTAAAAAGTCTACCTTTCTCCTTTATCTCTAAGAGATAGGGTATGTTTTAAATGTGGTTCAATTTTCAAGAAAATACTGTAATTTTGTGAAACAAAGGATACATGTCAGATTAAGACTGCGATTTTCAGCCTAAAGAATAGATTTCACACCTGAGCTGCCAACCAGAACGTGTTGTTCGCTCTGTTTATTTAATTTTATTGGTTGCACTCGGATGTGTGAAAACTATTCTTCTGAAAGGCAAATCACTTTGTCTTCTCAGAAACCTAAATCTTTTCTTTTTACAAAATTTGCACCTGGATATTCAAGTAGATTTGACAAAATAAACAGATACGTTTAAACCTCAGTTACCTTTTTCTCAATATATTCTTGCGTATTTCGAAGATAATTGATCAATCTCCTTCGTTCTTCTTTAGGGTCCTCCCATTCAGGGTCTAGTTCCGCTGCTCTTTCAAAGCCACTCAAGGACATCTGAAATTCCTCTTGATATCTGTAAGCCTAGGTTTGTAAAAAAACAGGGATTTTAGTTATAACGTAAGGATGATTATCTAGTTTTCATTACTTACGATGTTTTACTTGAATCCCACCTGTACAAAAATACAAGGCTAATCTTGGCCTTGTACAGGCCAAGTTTTAGCCTTGTAGAGGGGATTATGACCTTGTTATGACCTTGTACTAACCTTAGAAGAAAATTACAAGGCTATCAGTAAGATTTCAAGTTGCAACCAGTCTAATACAAGGTTTCCACAAGGCTTCTACAAGGCTAATTAGCATTTTTCAAGCCATTTACAAGGTTACAGCAAGGTTATTCCAGGCTATAACAAGGTTACAAGGCCATAACTACAAGGCTTGTACATGGCTATTACATGGCCTTGTATTTTCGTACAGGCACTTTTTGTATTTACATCTTAACATTTTTCAATCCTGATGACTATCAATTGAACCGGTCGTGAGATTGTAATTTGAGATTGTAATTAATCTTGCAATTCTTATGATTATTAAAAGTTGATCGTTATACATACCATCGCTCTGTTGAAATGAAGATCAGGGTTATTGGCTTCCACTGTATCATTTTCCTGCAACGAAAAAAACAAATTAACCACAAAATCATGTATGGAATACCATGTTTCATCTACAATTGCTTATTGATAATCAACGTTGCTGGATGGTTCAAACCAGGTGTTCATCTGTTTTTTATAAATATTTCGAAGCCAGAGAACTCTTTACCAAAATAACAAACGATTTCGAGACGTGAGGCCAAAATTAGCAGGGTTTAATCAATTTCTGGATCTTAGCTTATCAACAAATAGTTTAAAGGCAAATTTCCAGTCAGTGGAATTTTCCGAGCGGGTGGAATTTTAGACAACTAAAGGTCACTCAGCCGTAACTTTCTATTCAATTCCAGGGCGACATTTTCTCACGCAGACAAAGGAAATTCCACCTGCTTAGAAAATCCACTGACTGGAAATCAGCCTTAACGGATGAACGTGATAAAGGAACATGAAGGGGAATTCATTCCTGCCTGTGACATGAATTTATTCATGAGATTTGTCAGGAATTTAAAGCAGCTGGCATATCAATACAACACTGCTTTTGGCTCTAAGATCGCACTCTGTTAGGCTTATAAATCTTGAAAATTCTAAGCACTTACAGCTCTTGCATATGCTGCCATTGATTGCTTTAGTACAGAAGGGCTTTGTCCACCAAGAAAGAACATTGACAAGTAAGCATTTCCAAGGACAACTAGACAATGAATCAAGAAAGATCGCTCTGAAATAGTAAATTTAATTCATAACTTTGTTTCATACAAAAGGTGATCAACTTTGCAGAACTCTTTTGCAAAGCTTATGAAAATGCAGCTCAGTGAAATGGCATCCTTTTGAAAACCAATGATTTCTAATACCAACACCAAAATACTTGCCTGCATTTAAGGTCTGCATGTGAATACAATCAGATGATCTGAAAACAATGATGTCATATCCTTGGTATTTGGTTTGGTAGCAGTAACATTTTCAGCAAGATTTGGCTGAAAATCTGCCAAATCAAAACCTTCTATATTTGATGTTCAGATGAAATTATGGAGGAGATACCTAAAGAATATCTAGACTTACACCATGATCTGCCATCAGTTAAATCTAAACCCACAGCTTCCTTGGCGATCTTTGCACTTTCTTTAACATTTTCTACAACATCATTTGAATCTACAAAAACAGATTCAGTATGAAATTATGATGACTGATTTGCAAGCCTGCAGTTTGATAGCGGTCCATCAAATTCCTTCAGACCATTTTTATGATGTAACTAACAATTCAATTTTAGATAATAAACCTTTAGTATAATGTCTAAAATTGGTCATATTGTTTTTCAAATGTTTCCTCTTGGAATCCTTCAAAAACTAACTACTGCACTGGCACTTCTGGATCAAATTTTCCAACATTTAAGCTCCACAATGATCAAAATTAAACTGCTCAATTAGCCTTTCTTATTGCCTAAGGCAACCTGTTATGTACATAGTTAAGCAGCCTGCCATATTATTCTTTACACACAGGAATTTTTTGGAGGACAAGCTCTCAATGTTTTAAGCCCTAATTATTAGCTAATTGAATTTGAACAAGGGTTTCAGGCTTCTTCAAGGGTTCTCAGAGAATGCTATAATACATTTTGATCAACTCGTAATATGTAATATGTAGCATCTTTTAATACGTAATAAGCATCTTTAGAAGCTTTGCGGAAATGTTCATAAATATAGAGCCTCTCTGAGGGATATCAATTAAGGACGAAATCAAATTTGTTGAGAGCAAAATTTTAAAACCTCCCAAAAGCTAAACTGTATCATATTATATACCTTTACCAAGTTGCCTCAGCACCATAGATAAGTTCCTCAATGTTACCTTTTCTCTTTTCTGCAACAAACATGAAAGAATCATATACAGCACACTGTCGAAAATTTAGCAAATTACTAGATGATAATTAACATTATGTAATAATATGATAAGGATCATGAAATAAAAATACAAAAAATGTACACACTAACCTTAGATAAGGCACATGTAAAACAATTCTTAGCTGCATCAATATCTTTATTTTTCCAATAACATTCTCCAAGATTATTCCATGCTTCAGTTAATGATGGATCAAGCTTCACAGCTTTTGATAGGAAATCGACTGCTTGGGTATCAAAATCTGCTGTGACATTCAATGCTTTTCCTCTCAGACTGAAGTACAATGCTTTGTTTTCAATACAAACTATAAAGAAAGATAACACAGTTTATATTGGGTATGGAGACAAGATTTTTATTAGCAATTGCTGTAAAAATTTTGCAACGGCTGAAATAGGTTGCCAATGTCAATTTTCAGACAAATTAGTGTAGTTAGCACATTTTACTATCTGAAAATGTTTTCCCAGGAAATTTGTTTAATTTTTGTTCCAAATTTGTTTGAGTTAGTAGAATCAAGATCAACAGAAAATCTAATCAATCAACAGTATGCATTAACATTCAAGGAAAACTTTTCAAGAGTTTTTTTCTACATTAAAATTGCAAACTTTTGGAGGATCAAACTTTTGAATAATTCTTTTGTCCGAAAGTTTAATTGTTTGAAAGTTTTAAATTGTGTGAAAATAGAAAAATACAAAATTTTCCCATGCCACTGTTAAAAAGTGATATACTGTTGCTGGTGATTTTGCTTCCAAAGTGAATTTCCACATTGCAGTTGTTAGTAACAAACAATGTTCTTGAGTCGATGAGGGTACCTCTTGTTTTCGTCTGCAATCTTGAAAATTGCTTTTTTATGCTTTGGATGCATCAATATGTATCTATATTGTTACTTTAACCTGCATATGATTAAATAACATAGAAATTGCAACTAGTTTTAACATATATTTTGGCTTTATGCAAAAATTGTGTGTCCGAAAGTTTTTTGTCTGAAATCTTTGAAAAAGCATCCAAAACTTTCTGTCCAAAGTTGTTTTTTTGAAACTTTTTCATCTGAAAGTTTTTAATCTTAATGTACTCACACTGCAATTTATCTAAAATTCTAAGTGTTTCCCTCAAATTTTTCTCCACATCTGAAGCTTTTTCTCTAGCTTTTTGAAGACCATTCGTTTCAAGGTAATGATCTCTGAAGTGGTAAAGTGAATTCACAGCATCCTGTCATGAAAAGAAAAACAGAAATACTGCATCATGCATTACATTTTAAATCTAGAATGTCTTGACCTTATTTCAAATGTAAAGATTCACTTGTGTGTGGACGGTGTAATATTGGAAACCAATTTATCACAAGATTGCCTTGTGAAAGGAAGATTGTCATTACACACATTTGATTTTATGTAGCAAGTGCACAAAGTCTAAGCATTTTCTAGTCGTCTTAAACTGGATTAAACTAAATGCAAGAGACCTATCCTGTATGAAAATACAAGGCCATGTAATGGCCATGTACAAGCCTTGTAGTTATGGCCTTGTAACCTTGTTATAGCCTAGAATAGCCTTTCTGTAGCCTTGTAAATGGCTCGAAAAATGCTAATTAGCCTTGTGGAAGCCTTGTGTTAGACTGGTTGCAACTTGGAATCTTACTGATAGCCTTGTAATTTTCTTCAAAGGTTAGTACAAGGTCATAGCAAGGTCATAATCCCTGCTACAAGGCTAAAACTTGGCCTGTACAAGGCCAAGTTTAGCCTTGTATTTTGGTACAGGTATACAAATAACAATGTTGTCCAATAATCAGACAAATAGTTTTAGCCTTGTGATTGTCTTATTTAATTCTTCTTCAAGTTTATTCACACACAGAGTAAACTTTTTTTCATTTATTCCCCAGTTTATTCAAAGCGTGCACAAGGAACAGGCTTTTCATTCTATCGTAGGTTCGTTGGATTTCGTGTTTTGTTTCATATATAACGTCTCTGTTTGTTTTTTATCATGCCTGCCCCTGATTGATTGATGGATCTGTTTGGCCTGCTGGGGAATGCAGGTAAAGCTTATTCCAGACAATCATTCAACTTTTAAGAATCCAAATTTTGGGACAAATGCACTTTGGCGGACACAGTTTCCAAGGAAAACAGAGGTTGAATTGAATTGTATTGTTCGAACTAACTGCTGATTGGCTTTCTAAACAATAGTGATGTAAATCCTATCATCTGATTGGATAATGCAAGATTCGAACGTAATTCGACTAATTCGCAATTACTGGAGAACGTTAACATGACCCGGACTGCAGAGTACGGCAGTTTCCAACGAGATCTCGGGTGTGCAAGAGCAAAATATCAGGTGTGCAAGTGTGCACTTTAATTTAAGTGTGCACTTCAAGTGTGCATATGAATTCTGAATTTGTATTTGTAAGAAAGTCTAAAAAAGACAAAAATTAACATGTAAAACATATACCAATTGGGCCTAAAATCCCGAAAAATTTGATTCCACGCGACGGAATTTCATGACTTATCACAATGAATACAAGATGCCAACTATCAAAATGTGACCATGAATGAGACTGCCAACAGTGATAAATACAACAATTATAGTAAGTCTACAAATAAACCAGTATGGAAAGTACGGCACTTTTCGACGAGATCTCGGGTGTGCACGAAAAAATGTCTAAGTGTGCGGTGTGCAACAGTCAGCAAGTGTGCAGTTCAAGTGTGCACATCCTGAAACTTTTCAAATAAAAAGTGCTTAAAAGTATTTCAAATTGACCTTTAAAGCTTTATTATCGGTATATAAAGCACAATTGAATCATTGGCAGCCAATTGTCATCATCGCCAACACCCTTTCAATTTTTCAATTGCGCTTGGGAGGCTGAAAGGTACCAATTTTCGCGCATGCGCACTTAGTTTCCGCTTCGTCGTTTTTATCGTAAATTTCTCAGGTGTGCAAGCAGCAACTCAAACAAAAATCTCGGGTGTGCATCTGCCATACTTTCCATACTGGCAAATAAATTGCTGTTGTATTTTTCATCGGAAGCTCTTCAATCGTCAGTGTGGCACAATAAAAGCAGCAAACAATAGAGCCACACCCAAATTACAGTGTGCCACACCCTTTCTAAGGTGTGCAGTGAGATTTCTCTGGAAAAAAATCTCGGGTGTGTACTTGCCGTACTCTGCAGTCAGGAACATGACTTAAATATCATGGACTAAAACTGCAGCAGGAACCGGCAAGCAATGAGTTCGTTTCGCTGCAAATTTTTGGGGGCTGCCGCCCCCAAGCCCCCGCTAGTTCAATAGGTATACTTTAATCTTAGTACTGATGCATATTTTCCATCCAAAATCAGTACAAAATTCACACACGGAGAAATGTTAAGTGTGTCCGCTAAAGTGCAAACTAGCCCAAATTTTTTACATTTTAACAATTTTACATATCTCATAAATAATAACAATAAAAACTATGCAAACCTCAGCTTGTTTCAGGGCTGTTTCTTCATCAAGATTGGCGGCCATTTTAATAGATCCACAGACAAAGTTGTTGTTGCTCAAATCTGAATGTATTTGTTGTTGCTGTTGTGCATTATTTACCTTGGAGACAAGATGGCTGCTGCTCGAAATTTTATTTCAGTTGACTGTAGCTGATTTTGGTAGAGTTTCAAGCCAGAATGGGGTCGCAGAAAGATGGTACTACTTTCCTGACAGAGTTAGACAGTGAAAGCAGAAAATCTGGCTACAAGTTGCGAAGCAAATGTAAATATTATAGTTATACTGTTTATAGACTTCGAACTAGCTACGCCTCTGATGTCTGAGTGATATACACTTACCTCACATAAGTATTGCACCACCTTACCCAAAATGGCGCCTAAAAGTGTCTTTCAGCCCAACCAACAAAATTTGCATAACAAAAACATCAGCATTGAAGGGCTTCTCTACCGGGTGTTATGGTGGGAAAAGAATTGTTGATTCGTTTGCTTTTCATTCATAAGTAAAATGAAACGTTATTTTATTGGTTTCTTTGATAAATTAGCAAAAACCTCTGGACAACACTGCACAAGATTTTGGCAGTATAGCTGGAGGAGTAGGCCAAAAAAAAAAATGAGAAACGGATAGATATCTGGGGGCAAAGAAAACAAAATTTAGTATTTTCAAATTAGGATTCGGCAAACTTTATCCTCACGATAAAATTTTTCCACTTTGACTTTGATAAAAGAAGAAATTTCAAATAAATAACAAAGCCTTCATTCAATGTAGCTGAACTTGAATTCCTCTAAGAAGGAGTCACGTTAAAAAAACATGCTCCAGTCACTTGTTAAATTTCAAAATCATCTTCAAACTAAATTAAACCGTAGCGATTTCGTTGAGCACATCAAAATCCATATATTTAAGTGTCAACCACCTGCCTAAAGTCTTCCAGGAAGCAAAATTAATGTTAATGTGATAAAAGTGATATCAAAGATATTCTTACCTTGGAATGGTTTCTTTCCGTTTTCCCTTTGTGTTTATCCTTCTTGCATTCCTCACGGAAAACTTTTGTCACAGCGATAAAGTTTGTAGAATCATAATTTGAAAACTATAAAATGTTGTTGTCTTTGCCCCCAGATATCTACCCGTTTCTCATTTTGTTTTGGCCTACTCCTCCAGCTACGCTCCTAAAATCTTGTGCAGTGTTGTCCAGAGGTTTTTGCTAATTTATCAAGAAACCAACAAAATAACGTTTCATTTTACTTATGAATGAAAAGCAAACGAATTAACAATTCTTTTCCCACCAAAACACCCGGTAGAGAAACCCTTAAATGCTGATGCTTTTGTTATGCAAATTTTGTTGGTTGGGCTGAAAGACACTTTTAGGCGCCATTTTGGGTAAGGTGGTGCAATACTTATGTGAGGTAAGTGTATATCATTCTAGAAGTTTTTTTAGCTGGCTTGTGTTGTGATAGGCCCTTGCCTGCCCTTGTTGGCCAAAAAAGCTGACAAAACGATAGCACCAAGAGTAAAGGGTTTGTGCAAAGTTGAAAGAATCCTACATTTACAAAGAGGAAAAAATCTGAAATGTCCCATGCAAATTGAAGTTGCACACGTGCCGTGAACAATAATGGATAAAAGGAAACAATGCTTTGCCTGAGTGCTTTCTTTATTCCTTTTGTAGAGAAGCCTTTTTCTATTTAGACTATTCCCCTTAAAATAGCTGATGATTTATTTTCTTGAATTGTGTAAATATTCAATTCACTTCGCAAAATGGCTTGGGTTTCTTGACACTAGATTTGTACTTCACTAATAATTCTAATTTAGCATCTTTTGTATTTCAGTGCCTCCCATTGCGAGTACAGGACTCATAAACTACGAAGGCTTGAAAGAGCTCTCAAAGGAAGTTGAAGCAAGGTAGGCTATGTATTATAGCAACAGACTGTAAAGAAGGCAAGACTTTAGATCATCGGCGTAGGGGGAGATAAAATTTAGGAGGGCTGCCCGATAAAAATCCATTGTTTGAGAAAATTTTGCCCGACTTTAAGCGGATCTCTGCTAGCCTGTGTTCCAGACCACTTGGAAAGGAAAGTGGTCTGTGTAACCAAGCACTAATCCGTGTTCAGACGATGAATTGAATTGCGAAATAATTAAGGGCATTCTTTCACGGATCTGATTGGCTGCAATGAAGTCAATGATCAACACAACGGATGTCTTTGTGAACATGTGTGTTTGAAACAAACCAGGGCTGATCGTTATCACTTTGCACGGGCGTAAAAACTCAGTAGGATTAGCAGGCATTCAAATCCCCTATTCTTTCATCGTAAAAAGTCAATAGGGTTAGCAGGCATTGAAATTTTCTATTCTTTGTATTGTAATGTGAGTTCTTCACATAAGACAGGCTTTTCCTTTTGATAACAAAACAAATAGTGATTATGCGAATTATTAGTTGCATATATTAATTTTTCTTCAGATTCCGAAGAAAACTTGTGAACACGGATTAGTGCTTGGTTACACAGACCACTTTCCTTCTCAAGTGGTCTGGAACACAGGCTAATCTCTGCCTGATTATGGCTGATTTTTGCAAATTTTTCTGACGTTGGGAGGGCTGCAGCCCCCCCCCAGCCCCCTGTCTCCTACGCCTATGCTTTAGATGGATACTGTGCACATCGTTTTAGTTGTTTTACTGTATGATTTTTATGGAGATGCCAATCAAAAACTCATGGACGTCTCCATAACATAGAGGGACTGCTTTGTTGGTTGACAGTGGGTTTTTAACATTTAGACACCAAAATTAAACCTGGTGCAAAATACAAGGGAAGGGCTTTCTAGGGCTCTACGCATATGTTTATCAACACAACTCTCTATGAAAAGCTCGACACTCAAACTACCAAAATGAGTAAGGAACTTGAGGGGAGGAAAGCTATTAATTTAGTAAAGTTTTTATCTCATGTGAAACTTTTTTATTGCACCTGAAGGAGATGCTTGCAGTTGTTTGTTGTGTTTTATTTATATTTTATCACTCAGTAGTTTAGACAACAATAGTGTAGTACCCGGTACTACACTACTGGAATAATGTATGAACAGAGATGTAGTCTAGATTTAATAAAATTGGATATGAAATATTTACAAAGGCACACAAGATCCCCACTGATAGATATACAGGAATTAGACATCTTCATTGATACTAGGAATTTTTCTTTCTCTGTGTTTTAGAAATAAAGATTCAAGAGAAGATGCACACAGATTATTCATGGACAATTATTCAACAATTTTCAATCCTAAACCATCCTCTAGACCACTATCCAGAACATGGTAAATTTAACCATTTACACATTTAAAATTTGTATGGATTGATGGATTGATGGATTGATGGATTGATGGATTGATGGATTGATGGATTGATTGATTGATTGATTGATTGATTGATTGCCTGGTTGATGATCTGAAATTTTCAATTCTTTCTTGCCCCATGTTTTTTAATGTTACGCTTGTATGATGGCATATGCAGAATTTATAAAGATGATTAATTAATTATATGTTTACTGTTTCTTGTAGTACAGCTGACAAGCCAAAAAGAAACCCTGAGGTGCAAGGTATAGTATATGTTTCAATTTCCAATTATTATTCTTTCTAAATGACCTTACAGTATTTGTGGTGGGTGGACCAAATTCATTATGCTATGTGATTTTTCTCTATTTTACTAAGCATTGAAAATACCGATGACATTTAATCAGGAAACATTCATTACTTCGAAATATATAAAAGAGGCCTGAAATACACTATCAAAAATCACAAAGAATTTCCTCACTCAAACACATTTCTTCCCCCAGAATCAAATCTTTATGAAAGCAATAATGTACAGGGTGTTCAAAAAAATTATTCGATGTTTGATTAACTATCAAAAATAATATGCGGTTATTAAACGATTACGAGGTCCATGCTGGAAAATATTTGGGCCGCAGTTTGACGTACGGACCGAACGCAGTGAGGTCCGTACAATGAACTAAGGTCCAAATATTTTCCAGCATGGATCGAGTAATCGTTTAATAAAGGCTTTATTATATGGCAGAACCTTTCGAGAACGTTGTTTATAGTATCGTACTTTTCTGTTGTGTCTTTGATCCTGTGCATCACTGTAGTTGCTCGTTGCAACGTTAACTACATTGGCATTTTCTTCGTGTATAATTGCAAGTTCGTCTTCAAAGTTTACAGAAAAGAAATCTTCGATGAATGGCTGACCCTTCTTACGGCCTAAGCCTACACAAGAAGCTCCTCCCTTGTTGTTGATTTTTAAGGCAACGCCCGGTCCAATACGGCTTCGAACGAAAAATACGGCTTTTACGGACCGATCAAGAACCAATCGAATTGCTGCGTTGCCGGTCTGAGGAGCCGTATTTTCGAACGCCATATAATAATAACGAAATACTGAACGGGCTCCATAGCAAGATAACCACATTGCTGAGATTCTAAATTAATTTTAGACACCAGAAGCTAGCAAATCAGCTAAATATTCAAGGAGTTACGAGCTTTTGAAGCAATTTAGGATCTGCAATTTAGGGGCGTCTGGTTTCAGCTTTCGCACAAACGTGAACTTCAAACGCTTGTAACTCCGTGAATTCTTAGCGGATTCGCAAGATTCTGGCGTCAAAAATTAATCTAAAATCTTAGGAACAGGGTTATCTAGCCAGGGGCTTGGTACAGTATATCGTTATTTTTTAATATTTAAAAGGTCTGTTTCATCCAGCATTCCTTGCACGTGCCGTCTCTTGGATTTCCTTTGTTGTCGCCATTTTCATGGGCCATGAAAATGGTGGCAACAAAGGCCAACCAGGAGATGGCACGCGCAAGGCATGCTGGATGAAACAGACCTTTTAATGAAACGTCCAACACTTTTTCTGAAACTCCTTGTATATTACCTACTACTTTTCTAAAGATCACTTAGCCGTTGAGGTGAGGGAGATGAGCAGATTCCTTCTAATCTTACTGAGCGATTTAGGATATTGCACAGAAAAATAGAAAAATCACAAAACCGAATCTTTCCTTTGGCTATCACCAAACTTTGATTCATTCCGTATTATAGATCGATTTTCCAAGAATGTACAGAGAATGTGAAGTTCTTTTTGGTACACATGGTATGCTTCTTGTTTTGTTTTTAAAAATCCTATGGAGGAAATTATACTCTTCGTACTAATTTGGAAGTGACGTTTTTATTCCTTCATGTTTGTAGAGAAACAGGAAAGTCACAACATTTCAGATCATACTGCAAAGCTTCATAGAAAGAGAACAAGTACAACAAGAGAGGCAAGATGTGAAGAAAAACTGAAGATTATCAAGAAGCTTGCCAAGAAATTGTGAGCTTTCTTTCAAACTACAGTAAAAACCCGCACATAAGAACCTAAGATCTTGAACTCAGCCTGTTTAGGTTCTTATGCAATGAGGCACATCCAGTAATCAGGGTTTAGGTTCTTAACAAAGGGAAATATGTGAATCTAAATCTTCGCCAAACTTACTTAAACTCTTGGTCCTATCTATTTCAACCCAAGCTTACCCAGTTTACCCCTGCAGGCCCTGCCTATTACAGTTCTGTAAGTAATATTTTGGAGTTCACAAAAGAGATTGATTGGCAAACAGATTGCATTTATTTCCCAATGGATGAATGAAACCCTTTATTAAGAACCTAGTTATGATATCAGGCTGAAATAGTTCTTATCCATTGGGTACAAAATATATGATTTCAGGCTGTAGGCTCTTAATAAATGAACGTTCTTATGTACGGGTTTTTACTGTATCTCAAGATCATGACATATTTTCAGTAGTACATTAATAATGTTGCACTAACTGAAGATCAGACAGATCTTCAGATAGTAACATTAAGAATGCTCTCTCCAAGATGGTTCATTTACTTTGCATATTCATTCTTTCAAACTTCATTGCATGTAGGAAATCTATTTCGTCAAAATTGGTCTTTCGGTTCCACAATTACTGGCGATTTTAGTAAGATCGTCATGTTTTATAAGATTGATTCCTGAAATATTCCCGTCCCCGGAGGAGTATTCATTTTAATAATTGTCATTGTTATGAGACAGAAAATTCTTCTAAAAGCGATACATGGCCACTTGGGTAGATTTAGTAAACAAAATTTTGATAACCAGTCATATCTTTCTTCCGCATTATAATTTGATATTTGATATTTGATTCTTTTAAGGAGGGTTGCCCTTCAGCCCGAGCTGTTTTACAAGGGGCCCTCCACATAAAAACACTACTTACAATATAAAATTACTAAGGAATAGATTAAATACACTATAAAAACTAATAAAACTTCAACAAACACAGTCTTTCGCGAAAATACTGTCTTTCTTTGATGAATGTTGAATGAAAGTTAGGACTCGTTGTTATCAGAGATGTTCTTACCAGTTGGCCAGAGCCGAGTAACTCGAAGATCTAAAAACAAACTAATTCAACCTTTCCGAAAAAGCAACACAGGACAAAATGGTCTCTCATATTTAGGACCTAGAATATGGAACAGTTTACCCTCAGAACTAAAATCTGCAACAAACAACAACAGTTTCAAACATAAAATCAAGGATCAATTCTTTAAAAATTTCCAAAGTCTTGATGATAGTCCCTACATATATTATTAGAAATCTAAAAACAGCCTACAGACATGCTTACTTATCATCCTTAAGAAAGGCTTTATTTCAGGTCTAGATCAATTTCTGTTTTTCATGAAAACTTTCTCTCTTTATCTCGCTAATTTTTCCTTTTCTTAATTTCAAAGGGCACTCCTGGAGGGACCATTATGGAAACAAGGTCGCATTGACCTTTTAATGCTATCCCTGCCATCTTTAACCATGGGGTGTTTTTATTAAATTAGATTTTAAATTAGATATGTAACTTTTGCCTGTAATTTTTTCAAACTTGTAAATATTGTAATTAGAGTTTTTTTTTCTGAATCTGTTATTTTTCATTTTTATTTTGATGGCGAAATTTTACATACATACATACATACATACAGTCAAAATAAACATGGCACAGCCACCTTCACTGTTGTAAACAACAACAAAGGCGTGCAAAGGCTGCTAGTCAGTCATAGATCTTTAAAAACCTCATGTTTTTCGACTCGCCAGGTATGTAATGCGAAAGGCAAGTAAAGGTTTAAATTGATGTCCCGTTTCTTTCAGGCCATTCGATCGCAGTACAGAAGACAATAAACAATTGTTAAAATGTTTGCGATATCTGGATTGTTTCCCACTAATGCCGAAGAAAGTTCTTGCAGGATTAGTAGCAACTGCTACATTGGAGAAATGGGAGCCTGATTACACTGGTAAGAATTTTTATCAAAATCTTTCTCACAGGGTATACCAACATTGCAGCCTTGTACCAAGTGACAATGAAGGTTTACTGTAAACTGCATGTCTCCTATTGACAACAAAATATACACTTGTTGACCGACAGTCTTGGTCAATGCAATAATGGAGAGACGCTCAACATTTTTTCTTGCGGGGAGGTAGGTCCGATATTTTTATGTTAAAGTTTCGTTCAAATATCATACTTTTTTTGCTGATATAGAGTAATTTTTAAAAACAGTATAGCATGACTATTTTCTTAAAATCTTTTGAACATTATTGTTATAGATTGTAAATTTGTTTGCAATGCGTTTTGCAGCTGACTTGGGCAATCTCAGATACTATGAAGCAGAACTACAAGCTGTCTATCATAGAGCTATGTGATATTTTGGGGTCAAAAATTCATAGATTTTGATATTTTGCGGTCTTTAAAGTTTCTTGGACTCCGTGCGTCGCCAGCCTTAAAAACAGTGGGTGGACTTGTAAGGAATTATGACCTGAAAGAAGCCTACGTTCCAAATCTTTCTAAAGGCTGGTGTAAAATTGCGTGACCTATTTCTTTGAACTGAATGACTTCAAAGAAACTTTAGTTATTTCTCTATAATTCTACCGTTGGACTTTTCTGAAATCTTTAATATTTTCAGAGTTAGAGTGTTTTTCTTCTCTTTCAAGAATTCAACAAAAAATTTCAAAAAAAACTTAAAATCATTGTAATTTCTAAAGCGTTTGACGCAACATGAAGTAATTTCGAAGAAAACTATAGTTTATGTATGCCTACAATATGGTATCAAGCAAAAGTCTGTCACTCATCTGGTTTACGATTTAGACATTTGATGACGTCACATCCTCAAATGAGCTGAAATGTAAATTTCGCTGTAATTTTAAAAAATATTCAAAATTTCTGGAAAATCCAACGGTATAATAATAGATAAGTATCTAAAGTTTCTTTTAAACCATTCAATCAGAAGAAATAGCAGGTCATAGAATTTTACAACCAACCTTTTTACGCCGAGTTAAAGATTTGGAACCGGCCCTCCTTGTGCTGTTTTTGCTTTGTAGTTAACATGTCCATCAAAATCCACCCTTGCAACGCCCTTGCTTGAACTGACTCTCGTACAAAAATAAGCATAGGCTCCAAATCTTTAACTTAGCGTAAAAAGGTGGGTGTACAATTCAATGGCCTATTTCTTCTGATTGAATGGCTTGAAAGAAACTTTAGCTACTCATCTATAATTCTACCGTTGGAATTTCCAGAAATTTTGAATATTTTTCGAAATTACAGCTTATCTTACATCTCAACTCATTTGAGGATGTGACGTCATCAAATTTCTAAATCATAAACCAGATGAGTGACAGACTTTCGCTTGACACCATATCGTAGGCATCCATAAACTATAGTTCTCTTCGAGATTACTTCATGTTGCTTCAATTGTTTAGAAACTACGATGGTTTTAAGTTTTTTTGAACATTTTTCTTGAATTCTTGAAAAGTAAGAAAAACACTCTACTGAAACTATTAAAGATTTCAGAAAAGTCCAACAGTAGAATTATAGAGAAATAGCTAAAGTTTCTTTGAAGTCATTCAGTTCAAAGAAATAGGTCACTCAATTTTACACCGGCCTTTGTAAAGATTTGGAACCTATGCTACAAAAATACCTCAGTGCACCCCCCTTCCTACAAATGTTCCTGAAGGCATAACTTCAGTGGAAAATTCAGTGAAGCTAAACAGCGTCATCGTACCCACCAAATAGAATTTGATCTCCTTGTTAGAGCAGTTTCTTCAGTTGCATTTAGTAGGTATCCCAAAGCATTTCAAACTGTTTCCCGTGGATCCCAAAATTGAAATGACATGTAATAAAGCGTTTGCTCTATTTTAAATCCTCTCTTCTGTTTCTTTTCCCTAGTATTCGGTGACTCTGGACAGTATCTTATCCTGAAAGGAGTATGTGTTCCACAGACTCCCCTCAAATTGCCAGGTGACACTGATCTTCAGAGACATGACACGTTTCTTTCATGTGCATCCACAAGTGAGAGTCATCTTCAAAGGTTATTCACAGTAAGTAGATGTTACGACCAGTATGTTTCTGTGCATAACTTTTGTCCTCGAGCTCTTTTAAAAATAAGTTGGAGAAGGTTCATGCCGATTATCAGTGAAGGCTTTCTCATGCTTTCTGACGCGAGCTCTGGTGGCAAAAAATTATTGCTTTAAGTTCTGCTCAAGAGAGATGAGAAAGACATTTTTGTAAAACAAAGAATACAGGTCTGATTACGACAAAGTCCTGTTTTTATGCATCTTCAAATTTTCCTATTTTTAGCAACAACATATCTGCTGTTGTGTCAATAACGACGAGGTCTCTTTTTATTTATTCAAATCACTTATCATTTTAGCTTACTGTTGGAGACTGCTTTGGACAGTTGGAAAACTCAGAACCATCTGGTCTAAGGTGAACAAATATCATGAATTTTTATTCTCGTTGTTAGCATTCGGTTTCTCCTGTAATCTCTCAACAAAACCAAGCTAGTGCCTCTGCATTAGGTTATTACTATACGTATTACTTGCTGTACTCTTTGACTTGAATTATGTCGCTTCGGTGAACAGAGACTCAGAATGATCCCACTCTGAAAATCTTGACCTTGTTTCTCGTACATAAGAAATTGTTGTGGCAATCAGCTTGCAAGATTTGATGAATTCCATTGTAATTCTAGCTAAACAATGGCAGATTTTGTAATACAATAGCAACAGTTGCTTTTGATTGACATCTCAATTCAAAGCGAATTAGCGACTGTAGACAAAGGAAATTCTCTCAACCAGTAGTTCAAAACAAACAAAGCCGCAA
Source organism: Aurelia coerulea (assembly GCA_039566865.1). Taxonomy (NCBI): domain Eukaryota; kingdom Metazoa; phylum Cnidaria; class Scyphozoa; order Semaeostomeae; family Ulmaridae; genus Aurelia; species Aurelia coerulea. Next base: position 24,080,228 of record CM076948.1, on the reverse strand, counting down.
AAGTTGCTCCGAAACCAGTAGGGCAAACTCTCGCCTTGTGCACGCTAAAGGTGGTTTCTAAGAGAAGTTATGTGCTTATAACGAAAGTTATATGTTACGTCTGTAGAGTATTCCCTAGAGACATCTTCAATTTGAAATTTTTCTTGTAGTCCATTGGCTGTTACAACATTGGAACAATGCGAGATGCTGCGGTTCTCAAGTACGGCATATGAGAGAGTAGTCAAGGTATGTAATTTTTAGACTTGGTGACTTGAAAAATGTTTATACTCTTGAAAGCCTCTATCCTTCAAACCATTTTCAGATTCCTATTAACTGATAATGCTTGCTTAGCTAACAAGGACACATTTTATAACACAATAGCATGAGTTGCTTTTGTTGACACCTGAATTCAAAGTGATTAGCGATTGCCAACAAAGGAAATTCCCTAAACCAGTAATTCAAAACAAACGAGGCCCCAAAAGTTGCCCCGAAACCAGTAGGGCAAATTCTCGCCTTGTGCACGCGAATGATGGTTTTTAAGAGAAGTTATGTGCTTATAGCGAAAGAAGAAGGGTAAATCTAAAGATCTTCCTAGCGGATTTTGTTTATTTGATTCAGAAGCCAAGCAGAAGGCATTTTAATTCTCGTGTATTTGAAACAAATTACCACACAGCTCCTGAATCAAATAAACAAAATCCGCCTGGTAAAACTTTAGATTTACCCTTCTTCTTTCGCTATAAGCACATAATTTCTCTTAAAAACGACTTTTCGCGTGCACAAGGCGAGAGTTTGCCCTACTGGTTTCATGGCAACATTTGTGGCTTTGTTCGTTTTTGAAGTACTGGTTGAAAGAATGTTCTTTGTTTGCAATCGCTAATCACTTTGAATTGAAGTGTCAATCTAAACCTTTACAAGAACTGAACTTATCTGCAAGAAGATACCACAGGAAGCATGAGAATACATTGCGACCCTATGGGCCCTATGGCTTTAACATAGAACAGAATAGTAACGTGAAAGCAATAAACTAATAGAACTTTTCAGGGGGTGGAAAGTAAAATAGTCTAGATTTGACAAGTGAAATCTAACCCAAACTATCGAGACTTGCCTATTCATATTTCTAGTTTCCCGTCCCGACAAACGAAATGTTTTGTGGATTTCTTAACCCTTTTACATCCCGACACTGCCATGGCACAGGTTGTGGAAAGCCATATTCATGCTGAAATCTTTTCATCTCGTACATTTTCTGCAGCAAGTTAAAGAAGAAGAGTCTAACGAAAAATCACAACTCGCTCAAAGTTGCAGAATATTTCATGGTTGGCCTACAATGGCTTTGCGAAAGGTATCAGATAGCTTCACATGGTCCAACAAACCTGCTGGAGAAGGTGAGTTAAGGGGATTACAAAGATCAGCATGCTTTACACCAAGTTAGCGACTTGCTCTGCACAGCTCCATGATAACATTCGCAAAAACCTTTGTGCTCCCTTTAAGATATGCATTTTTAATTTGCGGGAGTTGATTTTAATTTCAGCTGTTTCATTTAACCACTAGACCACTAGAGATGAGACTTTTTCAAAACGATTCTCACGACGTCTACCACCTTACTTTGTTTAATGCACATACTTTTCAGTGGTTTTTGGAAAGGGGGCATTTTTCTAAGAGGCTAAACGAAGCAATATATTATTGCAAATTTCTTCATAAAGATTAACACATCCATTTGTGAAAAACTTGGTATAATGTAGAGCTATAAGCGTAATGTAGAGAGATTTGGACGACACAAAATGCTAACATATGCTTGATTACAAAGAAGCATTTCGGACCTATATCAGAGCGTGATTTCGATGAGGACATAAGTCCGAAAGGCCTCAGCTTCAGTCCGTTCAAGTATGTTGTTCTTGTCGTCCAAGCCTCTCTTTACATATGTTACATTTTAACATGAAAATTCTTGTTGAATTGCCCTTGAAATGTTTTATGAAAGCTGACAGACGTCAATGGGTAAAGAAATTGGAAAGGTTTCTCCGAATGTCCTCGTCATTTTCTCAATTTCATTGCAGAATAACAGGCTTTTCTCGGAGCTGAATAGGATTAAGTGCCTTTAATTATTGTATGTCCTCCTTCATTTGGAAAGCGACTTTTACCGTCGTGAACATGTTTTTTCTCTTGACCTTGCAGTATTAACCTCTGAAGGAGAAATGACATCAAATATTTTCTTTATCAAATCTGGAACATGTCAACAATGGAAGACGTTATCTGTAGCATTCACTTACCCAGATGGAAAAAAGGTATATATCAATCAAACAGTTTTCAATGTTTTACATTATTCGATTACCCGTAAAAGCTCTATTAAACCCCCAGGGGGCTTATTTGATTTCAGACACTCCCAAGGGGGGGGGGGCTTAAAATAAGGGAGGCTTATTAGAGAGAGGGGGGCTTATTCACGAAATCAAATAACAAGGATATATATGATAGCTTTTAGTTCTTTTACACCATATTTTGCAGATTGAACATACAATTTTATGAGTCCAATACATAAATTCGATACAGTTTTATCTCAAACCATATCAAAATTAACAAGCAAATTTATTAAGCTCAATGATGGAAAATCTTTGGTAACCACTATAGTTTGATATAAATGGGGGGGGGCATAATAGAGAGGGCGCTTTTTTGAAATATTGGCTCAGAGTGGATGGGCTTATTAGAGAGATGGGTTCTTCTATGTCAACGACTGGTTCGTTACGGTCGTTGGAGTCTTTTTGGGTCTTTCTAAATGATCTTAACGATCAAAAGACCATGTATAAACCAAACCATGCTTGAAAGAGATGGTTTGTTTTCATAGCGTGTTTCAGCTCCTCACACATTGTAGAGTCAGTTCTATCTTTCCAACATGCTTTCTTCTACGAATATCTCCTGCCGTTATCGTGTTGGGGAGACGAGATACGCTTTGTCCTAGGAAATTTATGTGCCCTCCCCCCCTACACTGGGTACCAGAGCCTAAAAGGTTTCCTGGGACAAAACGTATCTCGTCTCCCAAACAAGTATACATGTATGTATGTAATATTTGCCATCAAAATTCAAATTAAATGTACTATAATTTTATCTTATGCGTCAATAATTTTTCTCTTGAGGTAAATAAGCGGAAAGAAGTCCTTACTGGCACCCTGGGACCTGGAGATTCCTTTGGAGAGAAAAGTGTCATGTTTCAGCAGCCGATTGAGCTGTGTATCATTGCCGAGACGCCACTTGTTATTGCTACTATCGATCGACATGACATTGAAGGTAACATTTCACATCAAGTTCTGTTTCATGCACGGGACTTTAGTGGTTACTTTTCAACAAACTTGCTCATTGATAGTATTACCTCATATCCCTGTGCTCTTGCTCTCAGAGAGATTGCATGGAGACTTCTCAACTTGCAAAATTTGACCTTTTCGCCAGACGTATTACTTTAATCCTAGTTTTTCCTAACACCACCTTAACCGCTACCTCTCGTTACATGCAACGGGAGAGTTAAGGTGTAGGAGGTATTGGTAGCCAGAATTCGACATGTTAAGTCTAAATGATCATATGTTGTCATGTCTATTCCCTGTCAATCGCCTTTAGCTTTAGACATAACCCAATGAAGGGCTTTAAAACGAAACTTTCTGGGATTTTCAAAGCACTAATACTGTTTTCCCTCTCATTCATAGGTTTGGATTCAGTTACAAGAGATCTTTTCCGTCAAACATGTGAGAGTTTTGACTCAGGAACTTCAGAGGTAAGATCATCTACCGGGTGAATCCAAAAAAGACCCGGTGTTTGAAAGGCTACAGCTCCCTGAATATATAAGCAATGATATTTTACAATGTCTAGTTGAATAGCTAACATGTTCAATAACTTTAAAAAAATTTTTCCTGGCTGAAATCGGTTGCTCCGTTAAGATTTTACAAGGGATTTTCTAAAAAAATGGTCCTTCGAGAAGCCTTGAAAAACGTGCTAAAATCCCGAGCAAGTTTTCCTAATGTGTTTACCTGACAGCCAGCAATGATTTTAGAACGCTTTAGCATGTGCTATCCTCTTAGGGGAGTGAAAATGTCTTCCCCCTAGTATGAATAACTTATTCAAGGGGATTCCATTCTCCCAAAAAGACAAAATGCATGAATGCATGTGAGTCTCATTATTACTAGGGAGGAAAACAACGTGACATTTTTGTTTGTCATTTTCCTTCGTTTTTGCAGGTTTTCGAAAGGGGCTTTCAGCAGAAAATCTCCCATATCGACGGGAAGGAATGATCCATTAAAGCCGGGTAAATTACTGAACCTAATTCGACATATCGGGAATAAAGCAAGATAGTTTTCAATATTATAGCTTTGATATTGAGGGAGCAGCATTTTATCAAACGCCGGGCCTTTTTATTGACTCACCCGTAGTTACTCACTTCTTCATTTTGCTCTGAAGAAATAAGCTTAATTTTCATTGTTAGAGAAAACCCGTTTCTGGGCACAGGCACACTTTCCAAGAATTGAAGCAATAATGGAGAAAAGAGCAGATTTAAGATCAGTTACAAAATCATACCGGGTGCGCTAAAAGAACTAGCCACTTTGACAGGCCCCAGGGGGTCTACATAATACAATGACCACCCGGGGATGTGCCTGCCAATAGGGTGTCATTTTCGGCTGAAAATTCCGGGACAGGAGTATACCTTTTGCACCTTTATTCCGGGGCCGGTGAGTCCTTTAGAGCTACATTTTCCAGGACAGATCAGATCATCATTTAAAAAGATACTCCAATTCATGAACTTATTAAATTAAAATGTTAGTAGCGTTAGCAATTAGCGAAAAGTACTTTTAGTAACATCATTTTCACGAGAACCATCAGTTTCCCCGATATTATTCCAGGACAGGTATTATGTTTTCAGAATTTTATTCCAGGACAGGGTCATAAAATTTTGTTCTGGCAGGCACGTCCCCGTTGTTTTTCTCCAAGGTAGACCCCCCGGGGACAGGCCACGATAAATGGCACACTGGACCAATTTTGACAATTTTGACTTAATCTTAGCGAATTTTGTCAAAGACGCAAAAATATTCATCGATAATAAAATGTTTGCTTTTGACACAGCAAAGTAGAGAAATTATACGTTTAAAAGCCTTATTTCGAGCTATAGCTTTGAAGCAAAATACTCAATCTTGCGTACGAGTCATAATTTTCAAATTTTTTATCATTATTGAAGTCTCCAATAATAGTGCGCATTTCTTTCTGTAATTTATGACCAAGCTAGAAGCTTTACATGCACAAAGAAATTGATCTAGCAATCATCAATGCTTTTTTGCAGTATGATTCAAAACAAGGTAGCCCCAAAAAGAGTAGACAGGCTATGAAAAGAGCTAAATTCGCTAATTTTGAAACCAATTAGAAGAATAACTATAAATTGGATAATAATTTGTTCCTTGATCTACTTGACACAAAAGAAAATCGAAGATCGGCTGTAAAATCAAATTTTGGTAATTTTTCAAACGGGAGTACTTTTTTGGGACACCTGGTATGTCACGAAAACAGTACTGGGAATAAACACAGTTCCTACAAGGTAGATGTCCTTGCATGAAACACAGAGACAACATTTTCGTGGTGATTTGGGGAATTAGAGATTATCTGCTGCACGAGCGTTAATTCAACGTTGGAAGAAATTGCTTTATTTTTCTGCATTTATTCATTCAACAGGACATAGTAAAAAGAAACTACATCGAAAGACAAGCTGAAAAAGAGTGGCAGTCAATAAAGGTATTTGATTTTGAATGCTTCGCAGCTATGAAAGTGTTTATGAAGATTTGCAAGTGGGCAGAAGTTGGAAGATAGAAATATCTTCTGATGACTTTCGAATAATATACATTTGATTGATAGTTTGAAAAAGGAACCTTATGAAATACTGAATTTTACTACATTTCACTGCAGAAAAATTAAAAGATTGCACATCAGGCATTATCAACCCTGGTTTCGTTTTCAAACCCATTTTGTTGGTTGGATATTTTCGTGAAAAGATTGTTTTCTGGGTGTGCTGCTCATTTTAATCATACTTTTTTTCCAAACAGGACAGAATTGTTCAAGATGCCCTCAATTATCGTGGTATAATGCCAGGCTACAGCAAATGGAGTCGTAATCCTTCAATCAAAGATGTTCAAAGTTTTGCAGGACCATCACATCAATAGAGCACACAAGGTGAAATACAGCACTGGCAAACAGTAAAAAAAATGTTGTGAAGAGAATTCTTACTTTTGATATGTGACGGCAGGCGCATTCTTTGTTGAAGGTAATTTCAAATTTAGGGGAAGGTATAACTGACTATGATTCTTTATTATCCCAAAGTCAACCTTTCGTATTATCTGAAGGTCGTACTTGGCCTGTGTTCTCTTTGTTTCGTCTTTTCAGCCTGCACTTATGGCTTTTCGTCCCTCGTTTCGCAGCGTTCTTTGATCTGCTGGTATTATTTGGTCAATAGGGACTCATGATATTACCCTTATAAAATGGGCCCCCTTTCACAAAATGGCCTAAGGTAGCGGTAGTTCTCGTACACTCAACAAAATCGCTTAAAAATCTGATTTAAAGAGCTTAAAAATTGAAAAGCAAACTTTTAGTACAAAGAATGATGTTTTCCTGACCTACTTATCGCAAAATATATGCCCTTCAAGCAGTAATCTTCCCCCTGTGCAAACAAAATAGATCCATTGCAGCTACGAGAACTCTAGGCCGTATCAACTGTTTTTTGTTTGCAACAACAACAACTGTCTAAATGGCGCCTCCTTATTGGTTGAAAACTACATTCTAGCAATTTGATTGGTGAATACGGACCCACTTTATGTGGACCTAAAGGGGGCCCACTTTTCATAATATTATGAGTCCCTATTGACCGCAAGTGATATCAGCAAGTCAAAGAACGCAGGGAAACATGGAAATAGATCTTTACGGTAGATATGCATGTAAAGTTCTTGCAACGTTACTTTGCAATGTGTCATGAAATTCTGATAAAATTTTCGCAAATATTTGTTGATAATATATCAAGATTTTTACAGTATTTGTAAATATCTATAATCGTTAATTTAACAATGTTGGTAGCTCTGATAAAATATATACTTTGTACGTAAAATTATCGAAAAATAAACTTTCTAACGAAAATTATCTGATGTTATCTGTGCTGTTTTTACGTCTTTTATCGAGGACCTGAAATTTTTATGCGCGCCTATCTGCGAAGGGCAATCAACAGGGCCGTAGGAAGAAGCTTCGGATTGGGGGGGGGGCAATTGTTCTTAAAACAATAGAGAACAATACATCTAATTAAGTCATGTGACGTAGCACTATTGTTTTGAAAAATTATTGGGGGGGCTTCAGCCCCCCCTACCCCCCCCCCCGCTTCCTACGGGCCTGGCAATCAACCCATCTGAGATCGTCTGACAAACACTCGTTTTTCAAAAAAATTCCAGAAGGTCGCTAAAAATTCTTATATTGTTTTCAAAAATCTCATACACTGTTTCAAAACATTTTATTATTTATGTGTATGAAAGCGCCATAAGAAACTCAACACTTAGGATTGCCAAAAAATGAAGAAACTCCAGTATTAAGAAACTATTTATATTGATAAAGGAACCCTTGTCATATTTAAAAAAATTCCTGTATCATATCATTAGTAAGGTACTTGAGTTATGTCTGGTTAGGGCTTCAAATACCCTGGGTACCAGACTCTCTAACATAAAAACAGAGATGCTGGTACCCAGGGTAGGCTTCAAACAACTTCGTTTGGAAATTTTCACGAGGGCACAAGACTTTCACGAGAGCACAGGAATAAATATCAAGATAATTATGGATCACGGATCACGTAAGAAACTCAAGAGACTCTGAGAACTCAAAAGACATATGATGATTTTAAGAAACTTTCTGTACTGGCCCGAATTCTTAGTTTCTTATAAAAAGTAAGTGAAAAATACCTGCACAATTTCTAGCCCAGTGCAGTCAAAGATAGGACCCCCAAGTTCCCCCAAGTATATTTCTCCAAGCCCCCCACCCATTCCTCTAAATCGCGCATGTCAAAATTGCGCAAAGAAAGTGAAAGCGGGAAGGAGGCTCGCAGTTCGCCATTACAGGAAAGGAAAGAAATTCTGTGAAGATCCTTTTGCAAGAACATCAGGAAAACAGGGTTCAAAGAGCGCAATGGAGAATAAAGTAGATATCAAACAGTACATTACTGATGTGGGTAAGTAGTACTGGATGATTTGACGCACAGAAAGATTTATTCAAACAGCTGAAGCTGTGTTTTTTATGAGACCTGCGACAGGTCCTTTGTATTGGGATCGGATGGGCCTAAAATTTCGTCTGATGTCTCGTGGCCTAAACTCATGTCTGTTTTGTGATATCAATGTTTCTACGTAGAGAAGCTTAGCACCATTTCGTTTTAACCCAAATGATAGATTTTCAGTCCATTTTCCGCAGCAGGTGCAGCTGTCATGGTCTGTCATGGTCATATGTTCTACTACAGATGTCTATTTATTTTACGTTCTCCAAAAACCAAAAGAGCTGAACCTGTCTCCAGCAGACTGATAAGTTTGCAAAGTGCGCACGGAAGATGCGCGCCAGGCTATTGTTTTAAAAACAAAGACTGTATTATTCTCCTTTTGTTACACTTGAAATTGCATGTGGAAGATCTTCCGTGCGCACAGGTGTGCAGAGTATGGCACTTGCACACCGGAGATTTTCAATAGCCTATTCAAATTAGACAATAGAGAACAAAAGAAATTTCTCGTTGCACACCGGAGATCTCGTCGAAAAGTGCCATACTCTGCAGACTGGCGTGCGCACAACATAAAAAGCAGTCTGGACCTGTCTGATCAGGAGACCACGTACTGTAACTTTCTTATAATATGGAGCTTCAATATCGATATTTTAGTAAATGGAAACAACTAGTTTACAGTCATACAATGTCAATATTGAGAAACACCCTTTTTGCACACCTAAAAGGGTGGTGGGAGGGTCTAAAAAACCCAGGAAAATTCCCGTGGAAGGTCTGTGGTGTCCATGTGCTGAAAAATTATTTCAAGACCATGGCAAATGTCCACAAAAATCTCTGCAGACTTCCATTATTAGAAACCATGGGCATTCAATTCAATTTTCTACACAATGCCAAAAGTGGACGAAATCCCTCAAAAATCACAGATGCTCATGGACTAACCTTTGATATTCTGTCGACACCTGCAAATTTAGCAACTTCTGTCTCACTTTCCACTGACAAGGCAGACACCGCATGGATGCATTCCATGTGCATTCAGCTCTATGGAGAAGATTATGCTAAGAAGAAGCCAGAGCATGGCAACTGCAAACGCAAGATTTTTCACAAAATTTTGATGTGCACACCAATTTTGAAGAAGATATTGTTGTTCTTTATTGCTTTTCTCTGAACATAAATACACTACTGCTTTGTTAGTGAGCACACAGAAGACCTCGTTGAGACCTAACCAATGCTCCATAGACTGGAGAAGAAGTAATATAGTTTACATCAGGGAAATTATACAAGAGCAGAATCGTTCTGTTCTAAATTACAGCTCAGTTTTTAGAGCTGTCCACTTTTCAGAACGGAATGGAGCAGAACAGAATGCAACATTCCTAGCCATTCTTATGTGAATACCTGGTAGACTTCCATTATTTCTTTGGCCATTTCCAGACCATTCCATTAAATGCCTGTGTGAATGGGGTCTAAAAATAGACATGGACATTTTGAACTGCATTCAAGCAAATTAATTATCTTGCCAACAGAAAAGAAGAGCTGTGGTTTGTGCCATTCTAAATTGTTTGTGAAAGTGTCAATTTAGCCTAAATTTCATTGGTAGTCTGATTAGTCAATCAATCAGAAATTTTCAAGACTTATTTTGGAAAATAACAAGACATTAGGTAATTTAAAGAATTCTGTTTACCAGGCAGCTTTCTGTAATTTATGCATGCCAAGAGAAAAAGTTCCACAGAAATATTGCAAAATAGTGAAAAGCATCCACACAAATATTATATTAACCAACGTTTGGAAGCTTCATGTTCATATTTCTAAGATATGGTTGTTCATTGACAGGTGGATTAAAATCACATTGACCATTGTTTTCGTGTTTTCTTGGAAGCAGATTTTTATTGGAAATGTACCTAAAGGTCACAGCTATTCTAAGCAATGAATTTCAGGGAAATGAGACTCAATTTCATTGGTTCATCAAGTCCTGAATTTATTGTTAGAAGTGAAAGACTGATGTAAAGTTAATAGATTGCATTATGAAAATGAGTTTATTACAGTTTATTCACTTAGCTAAGGTTTAAATATTGTTATTTGCAGAGAAGAATGCTTCAGCTGATCCAGAGTCTGCTGAAGAAAGTATAAGGTAGGTATTTTAAGACATTTGACATTGAGTTAACAGAAATTATTATGGAACTCACTAGAAACTCTTTCTTGCCTGAAGAGCATATTTTAGCTCTGCAGATCATTTCAAAATGTTGACCCTTTCAAAGCATCAGAAATATTCTTTGTCAAGTCAAAATCAAAAAATGAAAAGTTGTAAACGGGTCCCACATCATAACCAGAAAACCCACCTCAAAACCAGAAGTGAAAAACGAAGTAGACGGGATCCATCTCGATTACTCCAGAACAAGCCTGAAGAAACGGTTTACTTCATTTAAACCAATCACAGCTCGCTATTTCCCATATTACGAATTGGTGACGTAATTATAGCATAATCCCGTTGACAGTTATCACTTGGCACTTCATTCCTGAAAGCGTTTGAGGTACCACGACCTGCACGCCATACGATCAGCATGCCAGCAGCGGGAAATTTTTATCTTGGTATCTGCTAATCGATTGAAAAGGCCCACGGCGCTTGCAAGGAGGCCAGAAGGTCTCTTGGTTCAAACGAAGTTTAAAAGACTGCGAAGGGGGGAAGGGGGATTCAAACAAAATCTTTCCCTTATTCGGACTCAGAAACAAGAACAATTAAAACACGAAAGAAGAAATCGTCATACCTTTTGGCGTCGGACTGATTCTGAATTTTCCAACATTTGTTCTCGGTTATCATATCAAATCATTACATTTCTTGTCTGTCAAGCAAATTTTGCGGGAAAGAAGATTGCGCGCCAAATTTCCCGATGAGTCTTCACCATACTAGCCATTGCCTTTATGCTGCTTTGGTATCACGTCTTGCAGTCTTCCAGTATATATCAGTTCTCAGAAAAGATGTGCCATTCTCCAGTTATGTAAACAGGCAGCATCTTTCGATGCAAGTAGTCACAATGAATAATCGAATCCATCGCATCGTCCATTTAAAAAAACTTTCTCGCATGCTTTGTGAGTGGAGAAAACTTGTCAGTTGACATAGCTCGATGTCATGCAGAGTTTTTTTATTTGTTCATATGAATTGACACGAATGCTTGCTGTGCCATGCTGTGCCACAGACACACACTCTATTGTTTAACTGGCCCGCCAAAATTGTTCATCCATTGTAAAAACTTAATTTTCGTGCAAAATACTGTTGACAGAGTTTTCACAGACATAGCTGATTCAGTCGCCAACTCTTTGTAATACCAGGCTAACTACGTTTGCAGAAATCGAATGGAGTGACTGAAATCTCAATTTTCCATTAAACTCAATTCCATGTCTGTAAAGCTATTGAGTCCGCATTGTGGGGCGGGGGGAAGGGGTATATAATATATATTGCTTACGGGATGTGCACTCCTTTTCCTCCGGGTATTGCTTTCACCTGTTTTTAAACGCCTATCAAAAGAAAGCAATTTTTCTAAAGCCGGTTGTCAAAAGCGTGATTTCATCGTTATTTGAAAAATGTTTATTTTTTGGATGGATTCTACTTTTTGCCGTTTTTGTCTAAAGCCGGCTATCATTTCGAGTAAAAAATTCCAAAGTCGGGTGAAAAACGTTTTTCTTGGAGTGCACATCCCGGTACAATTTACAGTTGAAAGTCAAGTACCCCCCCCCCCTAGGGTGTGCACGCAGGCTAAGAAGTAAGGGAAAGGTAAAAGGTTAGAAAGATGGCTTTGAATTAAGCTTGGCTAATTTTCGTTTCAAAAAATAGCTAAAATTGCCTTTTTTGACAAGTACAAGCAAAGCAAGCTGTGACGCAGGGCACAACACCAAATTTGAGGCTGTCAAAACATGAATGGCTTAAAAAATTTTCTACCATCTTCTGAAATTGTTATTCCCTCACACGCTCCAGACGCAAAGAAATAGCGAAAAGCGTTTAGGTGGTCTTTCTTGCCATTTTTGGGCCCCTCACTCAGAAGTTGAGGTAGGAGGTTAATCTGCCCTCTGGTCGGGTTTATGCGAGTCGTATTTGGCAATAAAAATCTGGTTTGGTCTATTTTCCAAAGAACCATCTCGAAATCTTATCATAATGGCTAGAATGACGAGGTTGATTTTATCATGCCAATAATTTTATGTTCGTCCAAGAAATCCAGTGTGCATTTTCTCTTTGCCGCCGCCATTTTTCGAGTTGGATGGTTTTCGGAAGAACAGCCCAAACGCTATCTCTGGATTAAATGGTATGACATAGTGAATTTAAAAACGCACGCGAAGCTCTCTGGTTATCTCGATGCACTTTGTAATAGCATAGAGCTCATCTCACTGTATGGATTTGATACTGCGGAACATCAACGCGTGGATCCAGCAAACTCGGTTCAGCATTCTTCCGTTCTAAGCAAGCCAAACGAACGTTTAGTTTGAGTTGAATGAGCATTACCCCGTCACCATTGAGTTACATATCAAAGCAAAATGACTAATGTTAAAAAGGGCGCATCAGATTGACGGGGGCACAATTTGCTGATTTTACGACGAATAAAAAGGTGAAAACCAATGACATCATTATGCGCATGCGCTCACAATATGCATCAAACATCTTCAGTCACAAGTGAAATCAACGGAGATAAAAGCCACGCGCGGAAGGCGTCTGGGTATTCTATTATTAGCCTATTGTATTCGATGATTTCGAGACGTTCGTGGATATTGTTTAGCAAGAGGAACAATAACGAGCATAGGAGTTTTCTTTGTCCTAATTATAGATTGCCTCTACTTAGCTCCGTTGATTCACTTTAAAGGGAGTACAAAGACCAGCAGCCTTTGCCATCGTTTGTGTTTGTTTTTGTGAATTCGTACAGTCAGTTATTCTGGAAGCTGTTCAGAGCAAGTAGCTGACTTTGTGCCAATTATGCTAGTCTTTGTACTCCCTTTAATCTAAATACATCATCATAATAGCATAAACGCTCTACCTTATTACAGGTATGGCAGCTATAAAACAAACTAAACTAACGCATAATATTAAATACTCCCCGATAAAAGAAAAAAAGAAAACTTGAACAAGAGACTGAGCTAAATAAAAAAAAGAAATGAACTAAAAAGTATCAAATAAAGCTACGTGAAATGTAAAATAGCAGCAACAAAAAAAAGCGAGAATGTGTTTAGATGTCTTGGAACACCCAGGCTGGGCCTAGGTAACAATATGAAGCGAGTCTCTCAGCTTGTTAGCATCAATAATAAACTCAGCCAGGCATCTAAGAACTGCAGTGTTTTCGCTACTCATAATATTGGAAAACTGTATCTTTGGGTCTAAGGGCTCGACATTTGCAGTTAACAGTAGGTCAATTCTTAAGTTATCATATGCTGGGCACATTGTCAAAAAGTGAAATTCGTCTTCGACTAGGTTTAACTGGCACATTTTGCAGAGACGTTGTTCCACTTGTAGGCCTTTGTGCCTCCCCACCTCAATCAAAAGTGTATGGTCACTACATCTGAACTTACTCAGTGCTTTTCTATGTTCGAAAGTTAGGTCTTTAGTCAAAAAGGTTTCTAGTTTAAAATTAGATTTAAATGTCTTATAAGTTCGTAGTTTACTGTTCCGATCAGAGTTTAGACAGGCTAAGGATATTTCAGAATGCCAAAATTTCTTAAAAAGTGCTGCTGATTCGTACTTTAACTTTCTACATACTTCCTTTTCAGAGAAACTGGAAGGGTTATTCCAAATTGATGATAGGCCAAGCAGATTCAGTGTTGTTTTAACAGTAGTTAACCAGTTCGATAAATTATCTGGTAGAGAAGTAGATTCTAGGAATGCCTTTTTTACCAAAGTGTTATCATCTATTTGCACGATTCTGTGCCAGAATTTTATGACCCGTAGAATACTGTTTAATGTTGAAGGGGTGGCACCTAAATCACCGTATACAGCTAAGGTTGAAGTGTTTCGCTTCAAGCCTAGAATTAGTTTCGAAAATTTTAATTTAGGCTTTTCAGTAGGTGAGTCTAATAAGTATTTGCAGAAGAGATTAGGGTCTTTTGAAATAGATCTTAACTGGTGATGGGAAAGCACTCCCCATACTTCACTGCCATAAAGTACTATAGGTTGTATAAGTTTGTCAAATAGATTCATAGACGTTGATACTCCTAGACTGAATTTGAAAACAGTGTCTACGAGAGGGTGCATTGCCTTACTTGCCTTATCTTTAAGTGTTTGGATAGCATTAGAGAAAGAGCCACTTATAGAGAACGTAATGCCAAGATAGCTGAATTCTTTCACCATCTCAAGAGGTTGGCCTAGGTACGAGAATTTGTTATCTGTGATCAGTTTGCCCGATGGATTAAATACCATTGTCTTACTCTTTTTTATACTTACAGTTAGGTCCCATTGTCGAGAGTAAGTCCCAAGGGCGTTTAAACAATTTTGGAGGCCCTCGGGTGATGTGGAAAGGAGAATAAGGTCGTCAGCATACAGGAGGTGGTTTAGTTTTATGTCCATAAGAGAGATTGGGCAACAGGTTTTGTCAAAAATATTACCAATGTCATCGATAAATAAATTGAAGAGCATTGGGCTTAGAACGCAGCCTTGTTTAAGTCCCTTTTCACTGGGTATGGGGTTTGTATAGCCATTTGCCAGTTTTATACAGTACTTGACTGAACTATACATGGACTTCAAGCTATTAAGAAAAGTGTCACCAACTTCTGCTTGCCTTAGTTTAAAGAAGAGTTTTTCCCGATTTATAGTATCATAGGCTTTCTTGAAATCCACAAATGCAGCATATATCCGTTTCTTTTTGTACTTAACAGTTTTGTCAATTAGAGACTTAAGTACAAACATGTGATCAGCGGGTTGGTTCCCCTTCATAAATCCAATTTGGTTGTTCTTTATGAGATCGTGTTCTTTAACATGTAGTTGTAATCTGTTTAGAAGAACATAGCTGTAGAGTTTGCCCAAACAGGATCCAACGGCTATACCCCTATAATTATCGGGGTCTTTCCTGTCATCTTTCTTGTGTATAGGTCTAAGATACAAACCATAGATACAAACCAAAGAGTGAAACTGGGTTTCAAAAAAGGATTTGCAGATTCACTATAACTGTATAGTAGTTGAGGGAGCGGTCATTTTTAATCCTGGGTACTAGAGTGGAGGATAATTTTACACAATTAAACAACAGTTCATTCCCTGTACCCAGGGTATTCATACCTAATCTTGAGAAGAGAGTTTTTATACTCCATCACCTTTCAATAAAGTTTGATTTCAAGCAAAATAGTTTTGCACCCCATAAAATCTCCCTTGATATTTTCGTACTCCCACAAAGTAATGGGAAAAATTTCATATCCCTCTTCAAAATCCTCTGCCCTGGTACCCAGGATTAAAAATGACCGCTCCGCCCTGAGCGAGCTACAGTGCTCCAGCACCTGGGAAAATTCGTTGAAAATTGGTGTTTTGAGCCAATGATCATTTTAGCGAATCAAAATGTTTCCAAAAGCAAATTACTAAGTGCAGTGTAAATATGCTCATAATTATGGTTTTTGGAAATTCAGATATGAATATATTATGAAACAACCGAAATATCGATACTCATCACGAATTTCAAGAATTTTTGGTAACATCGATCAAACTGGGACTGTCGTCGACTTTATTCCTCTCTCTTGCTTCAGAGTAATATTGATATTACAGAGCAACAAGGCAAGGCGACTTCTTTAACAATAATTGATTGTTCAAATAAACTTCGTATTTTCAGTGCCCCAAACTGTCAAATGATTCTCCAAATATTCGGGAAATATGCGTATTGCTGCCAAAAGTGGTCAGGAAGTGACTTGAATTCAACTAAACTCAACTTAGAGATGCGCACCAATGCAACAAAGCCCATCAAAGGTTTAAACAAATTATTTCAGAAATCTGAAATTCCAATTTCGGCTTTAACATTATAATTTCTACCCTGCAGAATCCTGCAGAATAGCAGAATCCTCGTAGACAGCCAGTATTGACAAAAGACACATTGCGACTGTGACTGATTTCCAAATTTATATGTTCTTGTATATCTTGCGAGCTTTGTATTTGTGTTTCATTTCAATTGCAATTCATACGCAGCATCGACCTGAGTTTTCCATTTAATTTATCAATGATTCCTTTTATCTCAACAAATTAAATCACAAGAACATACTGTTTGATCGTCCTTCTGCTGGGGGTTTTCTTTGACAAAATCAGTGAAAGAAACCTAAATAGCCTGTGTTGAAAAAAAGCTGGTTTCTATGTCGCGGGCTCTTACTGTATATCGACTCTGCAAAATATGGAACAAAAGAACTAAACAGGAAATATGCCAGTTATATCTTTGTTGTTTAACTTTTTGAATAAGCCCCCTCTCTAAAAGCTCCTCTTTTGAGCCTCACTCTAGTAGTCTGCGTGTAGACTCGGGTCCAGGCAAAAAAAGTCAATATTTTTTACTGGGCGCGAGTCTGCACGCAGGCTACCCTCTGGTGTCTCCAAAAGTAGATAAGCCTCCGTTGGCCTGATAGACCATTTACGGTACTCCTGTTAGTTTCTTGTGTTTGAAATTTGGCCTTACATTATCTTTTTTGTTCATTTGAGTTTTTATGGGTTTTGATAGATTGGCTGTTATTTTCAGTAGGTTTTTACCATCCTAGAAAAGCGTTCGAGATTGTCTTTATTTCAATCATTCGTATGCTCATCCAAGAAATTCGGCGTAGAAATTCTTTGTTGCGATCATTTTCCAAGTTGTTTTCCGGGACGAACAGCCTAAACACTATCTCTGGATCAAATGCTTCGATACAGAGACTTCACGCTTAGATTCAGAAATATCAACGAATTGACAGCATACAGCGCATGTCACGTTATGGATTGGACACGCGATAGGCTTGGATACAGAGACTTCACGCTTAGATTCAGAAATATCAACGAATTAACAGCATACAGCGCATGTCACGTTATAGCATACGCTAGGATACTGCATAACAACGCTTAGAACCAGTAGCTTGGTTGTGCAGTCTCAATTCTTCTGTGCTTAGATTGGCCTTAGCCAATAGAAATGATTAGCCCAATGCAGCATCATTGTACCAGTGGTGTGACTACGGAGGGGGTATGGGGGCAATTGCTCTTTTCGAAAGCATTTTCAGAGAAATGTCAACTCTTTCATTTTAGGACTGGCAAATATGGAATCACGATGCATTGTGAGTGAAAGAAAAGGGTCCGGAAGATATTTCATGACCATACCTTTTAGATCGTTGGAAAAAGCCACATTTTTGGAGAATTTGAGTTTTAAAGGAGCAAAGGGTCATGACTGATGGTGATGGGAAAATTTTGATAATAGGACTTTAATTTCACGAGGATATAGATTATTTTTGAAATTCCATAATATCAAGGGTGATAGCTTGATAAATTCTGGTAACTTCCTCGAATATAGATCAGTTTCAATCTTCATTTCCAAGAGTTTGGCTTTCATGGTCTTTTCCCCCACAAAAATGAACGAACCTCAGCAAATTGTGGAAGACTGAACTTCTCCCCCACTTTCGACCGGCTTGCTTCTACATAGCCCTGTGTAGTGGACGTATTTCCGTGGTCTCGCTCGAATTATTGTACATAAAATGGCCATTTTCTGTTGACAGGAATTTTTCTTTTTGACGGAAATGTTTCTTCTTCACATGAGATTTTCTATTTGGGCCTATTTGACGTGAACTATTTGTGTTTGACATGAGGTTTCTCTATGTGACGTGAATTTTTTGTATTTGACGTGAGTTTTTTCTATTTGATGTGAACTTTTGTATTGGACGTTAGCTTTTGCTACTTGATGTCCATTAATGGGGCCACCGTAAAAATGCGTTTTAGTTTCAATGATGGAAACTGATTTTGTTGCTGTGGCTGGTATCGGCCCTGATTAAATGTCTATGCCACTGCTGGCCTCCAAAAGAGACAATCGAACATCAGCATGAAAAGATTTTACCAAGATGTAGTAGAGTGGGTGGGAAAAGCGAAAATTGAACACCAGCCACTATGGATGATTACCGGTGATGTTTGCATTCTCGATATTGAAATCAAAGTACGAGAAAACGCTCATTTTAAAATGCCTTAAAACGAGTTTAGAAGCTTGCTGACTTTTGTATCTAGGGAACAATCGGAAATGACCTAAACATTATCGTACCTCCTTTTTCAAGGCCATGTAAGGGCCTTTGATTATTCAGTGCTTTCTAAATATCATTCCAAGGCGCAAAGCACGGCAGGGCAGGGTAGTTATCTTGCAGGTATAGTTACTTCCTTTGAGAGAGGTCATGACACAACCTCTTTGCCTCAGTTAACATTGATGAAAAATTGCATCCTTACTTCTGCCTTTCTGTTGAAGCAAAATGAAACGCTGAATCCAGAATTCTGAAATCTCAACCTTTAAAAAATTCATGTCCCCATATCGAGAGAGATATGTTAGGGTAGTTTACTTCCTTGGTCTGGCTTAAATGAAATCGAAACGCCACTGCAGGATTTTTCAAAGGTTATAAAAAAAACAACTTTGCACTCTTGGCGAATCTTCTATGGCTACCTCTACGATCTATGCAGTATGGAGAACAAGGGTTGTAAGATTTTCTCGCCAGAAGATCTCACTAAATTTGGAGAGTTGGGAGTGCAGTACAGGTTCATTTCAACAACAAACCTTTAAGGCTTCATTTGGACTTGAAAACAAATAATCCCAAAGTAAGTTGCTTGTTCTGTTCATTTTTATCCCAAAGCTTAAATCCAGCCATTTTAATGTTCTGGTGGAATATGAAAAGCCACTTAAGAACCAGGGGAAGGGTACTTTCTACATTTCTGCAAGGGGGGGGGGGGGGTTCTTGACAAATTTTTGGGTAGAGTCTGCCACGAGCATATTCAAAGTGGTACCATTGGCTAGACCAACTTTTTCGAAAATGGTACCCTTGGCTAGATGAATTTCTACAAAAATGATTCACTTTGGCTGGACTAATATTGAAAAATAATACCCTTGGCTAGATTCATTTCAAAGCCATCCGAGTCAACAGATATATATTCAAATTGTTGGTTTGGACTTGAAAATATCAAAGGACGATTCGTTTCCCGAAAATTACTTCATTATCAACAAGAAGGGGTTGTCAGGATGAAAGATATGTACCCATACTACTTTAGCTGAAAACATGACCGTTCCCTAGACCAATATTGTCACATTTGATACCCTGGCTAGACTATGACTGGACCAAAATTGCAAAAATGTATCTATTTATAAATACCAGACAAAATGTCCGAAAGAGTATACCCTTGCTCGCGGCACATCCCAGGGTACCTTTACTATGGAAGAACCCCCCCCCCCCCCGTGGGTTTTTGTCATATTGGTAATCAGCAATAGCAACATATTTGGCGACTAAAATGTAGCATAAATATTGGGGGTCATCCCGGAAAGACGGAAGCTGCTCCCTGTTTGAAGATTTTGGAACCTTTCATGAGCCCTAGGAATATCAGCCACTTTGTAATGTGTTTAAGCACCATCGTAGATGCAACAAGAATAAGTTAAATAATATTTTTGAAGACCGGTGCCGATCAGATTGAGTCGCAGCTCGTTTTTTTTCTACCTACGCTCTTTTATAAGAATAATATTTATAAGAATATTTAAAGAATGTAATACGAATATTGCTGAGCCTCAGCTCGCACATATTCATTTGTCTCATCTTTCAGCAGTTGTCTTAACCCTATCTCACCTGGGGGGGGGGGTGGATTCCACCCCCCCAACCAAACTTTTATTCGCCTATGCTAGAATATGCAATGCAGGATGCCAAGACTCCGCTACTTTGACTTTATATCTATACTGTATCGAATGATGAAAATTTCAAGATGCTAAATATAGCCTTGTAACCATGGCAACCAATGTTTTACTGTGTAGTCAACAAAATTTGTATACTTTTTTTTTAATTGTTGCAAATTTTAATCCCAAATATATGCAAAATTATACTTACACATGTATTTGATGATATCCAACTCAATTTGAAACAAAAGATTTCAATTTAGTGCCTCATTTCATTGTTTCAATCATGTTGGTAACAATCATGATAATCATAACTTAAAATCTTCTTATTGTCATAGCAACGAGAACAATAGAGATAATTTGAATTAATCATGTGATTTTGATTGTTTGCATCAAAGTATATATATTTACCTATTCTAAAGATTGTAGCTACTACGACAGCGAAGAAAAAGAGGGGGGGTGGAATCCACCCCCCCTCAGGTATTGACCGCTTCAAAACGCCCAGGTGAGATAGGGTTAAGACTATATTTTCTTTTCAAGCTCAAAAACAATAGTTCGAATGAGACCACGGAAATACGTCCACTACACAGGGCTATGTAGAAGCAAGCCCGTCGAAAGTGGGGGAGAAGTTCAGTCTTCCACAATAATTTGCTGAGGTTCGTTCACTTTTGTGAGTGAAAAGGCTGTGAAAGCCAAACTCTTGGAAATGAAGATTGAAACTGATCTATATTCGAGGAAGTTACCAGAATTTATCAAGCTATCACCCTTGATATTATGGAATTTCAAAAATAATCTATATCCTCGTGAAATTAAAGTCCTATCATCAAAATTTTCCCATCACCATCAGTCATGACCCTTTGCTCCTTTAAAACTCAAATTCTCCAAAAATGGGGCTTTTTCCAACGATCTAAAAGGTATGGTCATGAAATATTTTCCGGACCCTTTTCTTTCACTCACAATGCATCCCGTGATTCCATATTTGCCAGTCCTAAAATGAAAGAGTTGACATTTCTCTGAAAATGCTTTCGAAAAGAGCAATTGCCCCCATACCCCCTCCGTAGTCACACCACTGGTACAATGATGCTGCATTGGGCTAATCATTTCTATTGGCTAAGGCCAATCTAAGCACAGAAGACTTGAGACTGCACAACCAAGCTACTGGTTCTAAGCGTTGTTATGCAATATCCTAGCGTATGCTATAACGTGACATGCGCTGTATGCTGTTAATTCGTTGATATTTCTGAATCTAAGCGTGAAGTCTCTGTATCCAAGCCTATCGCGTGTCCAATCCATAACGTGACATGCGCTGTATGCTGTCAATTCGTTGATATTTCTGAATCTAAGCGTGAAGTCTCTGTATCGAAGCATTTGATCCAGAGATAGTGTTTGGGCTGTTCGTCCCGGAAAACAACTTGGAAAATGATCGCAACAAAGAATTTCTACGCCGAATTTCTTGGATGAGCATACGAATGATTGAAATAAAGACAATCTCGAACGCTTTTCTAGGATGGTAAAAACCTACTGAAAATAACAGCCAATCTATCAAAACCCATAAAAACTCAAATGAACAAAAAAGATAATGTAAGGCCAAATTTCAAACACAAGAAACTAACAGGAGTACCGTAAATGGTCTATCAGGCCACCGGAGGCTTATCTACTTTTGGAGACACCAGAGGGTAGCCTGCGTGCAGACTCGCGTCCAGTAAAAAATATTGACTTTTTTTGCCTGGACCCGAGTCTACACGCAGACTACTAGAGGGAGGCTCAAAAGAGGAGCTTTTAGAGAGGGGGCTTATTCATAAAGTTAAACAACAAAGATATAACTGGCATATTTCCTGTTTAGTTCTTTAGTTCCATATTTTGCAGAGTCAATATACAGTAAGAGCCCGCGACATAGAAACCAGCTTTTTTTCAACACAGGCTATTTAGGTTTCTTTCACTGATTTTGTCAAAGAAAACCCCCAGCAGAAAGACGATCAAACAGTATGTTCTTGTGATTTAATTTGTTGAAATAAAAGGAATCATTGATAAATTAAATGGAAAACTCAGGTCGATGCTGCGTATGAATTGCAATTGAAATGAAACACAAATACAAAGCTCGCAAGATATACAAGAACATCTAAGTTTGGAAATCAGTCACAGTCGCAATGTGTCGTTTGTCAATACTGGCTGTCTACGAGGATTCTGTTATTCTGCAGGATTCTGCAGGGTAGAAATTATAATGTTAAAGCCGAAATTGGAATTTCAGATTTCTGAAATAATTTGTTTAAACCTTTGATGGGCTTCGTTGCATTGGTGCGCATCTCTAAGTTGAGTTTAGTTGAATTCAAGTCACTTCCTGACCACTTTTGGCAGCAATACGCATATTTCCCGAATATTTTAAGAATCATTTGACAGTTTGGGGCACTAAAAATACGAAGTTTTGAACAATCAATTATTGTTAAAGAAATCGCCTTGCCTTGTTGCTCTGTAATATCAATATTACTCAAAAGGAACACAGGGGGATAAAGTCGATGTGATGCTAATCGACATTTTGGTTTCTTCAGATCTAAATTTGAGTTTCCAAAAACCAGACGAAGGCTGAACCGAGTTTGTTAGATCCACGCGTTGATGTTCCATAGTAGTAAATCCATACAGTGAGATGAGCTAACCAGAGAGCTTCGCGTGCGTTTTTAAATTCACTATATGACCTATATCATACCATTTTAATCCAGAGATAGCGTTTGGGCTGTTCGTCCGAAAACCATCCAACTCGAAAAATAACGGCGGCAAAGAGAAAATGCATGCTGGATTTCTTGGACGAACATACAAATTATTGGCATGATAAAATAAACCTCAAACGTCATTCTAGCCATTATGATAAGATTTCGAGATGGTTTCTTGGAAATAGACCAAACCAGATTTTCGTTGCTAATTGCGTCTCACAAGTCGCATAAACCCGAGCAGAGAGAGGCAGATTAACCTCAACTTCTGAGTGAGTGGCCCAAAAATGACAAGAAAGACCACCTAAACGCTTTTCGCTATTTCGTTGAGTCGGGAGGGTGTGAGGGAATAACAATTTCAGAAGATGGCAGAAAAATGTTTAAGCCATTCATGTTTTTAACAGCCTCACATATGGTTTTGTGCCCTGCGTCACAGGTTGTTTTGTTTCTACTTGTCATAAAAGACAATTTTAGGTATTTTTTCAAATGAAAATTTGCCACGCTGAATTCAAAGCCATCTTTCTAACCTTTCCCTTACTTCTTAGCCTGCGTGCACATAGGGGGGGGGGGCGGGGGAGGGGTACTTGACTTTCAACTGTAAATTGTACGGGGATGTGCACTCCAAGAAAAACGTTTTTCACCCGACTTCGGAATTAGCCGGTTTTAGACAAAAACGGCAAAAAGTAAAATTCATCCAAAAAATAATCATTTTTTGAAAAACAATGAAATAACGCTTTTGACAACTGGCTTTAGAAAAAACTGCTTTCTTTTGATAGGCGTTAGCATTAGAAAGGCAAGTGAAAGCAATACCCGGAAAGGAGTGGAGTAAGCAAAATATATTACCCCCCCCCCCCCCACCCCGCCCCGCAATGCAGACTCGATTGCTTTACAGACATCGAATTGAGTGCGAGAGGCGTATCACTCTGTAAAAATCTCGTACACCTTTGGCAGAAACCCTTTTGTTTTCAAGAAAATCCGTAAAAAATCCCTAAAAACCTATTCTTTTAAAAATCTCGTGCGCCTTTTCGGAAGAGTTATACACCCCTCGGAATTGAGTTGAATGGAAAACTGAGATTTCAGTCACTCCATCCATTCGATTTCTGTAAACGTTAGCCTGGTTTTACAAAGAGTTGGCGACTGAATCAGCTATGTCTGTGAAAACTCTGTCAACAGCATTTTGCACGGAAATTAAGTTTTTACAATGGCTGAACAATTTTGGCGGGCCAGTTAAACAATAGAGTGTGTGTCTTTGGCACAGCATGGCACAGCAAGCATTCGTGTCAATTCATATGAACAAATAAAAAAACTCTGCATGACATCGAGCTATGTCAAGTGACAAGTTTTCTCCACTCACAAAGCATGCGAGAAAGTTTTTTAAATGGACGATGCGATGGATTCGATTATTCATTGTGACTACTTGCATCGAAAGATGCTGCCTGTTTACATAACTGGAGAATGGAACATCTTTTCTGAGAACTGATATATACTGGAAGACTGCAAGACGTGATACCAAAGCAGCATAAAGGCAATGGCTAGTATGGTGAAGACTCATCGGGAAATTTGGCGCGCAATCTTCTTTCCCGCAAAATTTGCTTGACAGACAAGAAATGTAATGATTTGATATGATAACCGAGAACAAATGTTGGAAAATTCAGAATCAGTCCGACGCCAAAAGGTATGACGATTTCTTCTTTCGTGTTTTAATTGTTCTTGTTTCTGAGTCCGAATAAGGGAAAGATTTTGTTTGAATCCCCCTTCCCCCCTTCGCAGTCTTTTAAACTTCGTTTGAACCAAGAGACCTTCTGGCCTCCTTGCAAGCGCCGTGGGCCTTTTCAATCGATTAGCAGATACCAAGATAAAAATTTCCCGCTGCTGGCATGCTGATCGTATGGCGTGCAGGTCGCGGTACCTCAAACGCTTTCAGGAATGAAGTGCCAAGTGATAACTGTCAACGGGATTATGCTATAATTACGTCACCAATTCGTAATATGGGAAATAGCGAGCTGTGATTGGTTTAAATGAAGTAAACCGTTTCTTCAGGCCTGTTCTGGAGTAATCGAGATGGATCCCGTCTACTTCGTTTTTCACTTCTGGTTTTGAGGTGGGTTTTCTGGTTATGATGTGGGACCCGTTTGTAGCAATGTTTATCACAGTGCAAACCTTGTGCATGTTAAAATGCTTTTAAGATATCATGTCATTGGCCTCTACTTGTAAAGTATGTACAGTACATTGCATCTGACATTGATCAGAATTATTCTCAATTGCCTCTATTTCTAATTATCAATACTTTAAATTCTACAGTGTTACTGAATCTGCAAGCACATTGATTTCATCTCCTGGTAGGAAGGTTAGTGTTTTACCAATTTGTTTTAGCAGCATCTCATATATGTGTTTTCATTGAAAGCTGGTTCATGAAAAACTATTTTGTGACAGCCAAATTTTAAGTGAGATTGGATGTAAAACATTATAAACACACTGTTTAGGAATTTTTCTAAATTTTAGAGAAGAATTTGTACAGCTATGGCATATTTTCATGTTGTTCTTATCACCATGTTTTGCGTTTCAGTAAGATAATTTGGATCCGTATGCTTGCAATTCAAGAAGTTCCTCATTTTTAAGAATGAAGAAGGCATCAGAAACATTGAATTCTATTTTCCCTTTTTAGCAATTGATGATGGCAGTGAACTCATCTCTTCAATCTGTTGATCCACTGAGCTTGCTCAAACCTGTCCAGCAAGCACTGTAAGTCTCAAAATTTGTTGCAAAATAATGAAAATTTTAAAGAGCTATAACTCTAATGTTGAAGTTAACATAAACTGGGTCAGATTGAGGAAGCTGCCTTCCTTTGACTGCAACGAGTTTAACTTGTCTGGAATAGTTTTATGAATGGTAGGAAATAGTCTCTATTCTAATAGCAGTTGAAGTACAGTAGAAGTATTAACCCTCCACTTCTGTACAAAACCTTGTAAGCTTGGTTTTGTACTGATGGATTAAGTTTGATATTTTCTGGCATTGCTCAAAGGAAACAAATATTATAGGCTTAGCAAAGCGTGTTGCATTTTGTATGAGTTTGTTCTGTTATTATTTCAGCCACTGCACAGGAGATGATAATCAGTCATCTTTCAGTATCTATGGGAACGATGTTTCAGTATTCCCTTGTGAATATGATGAAGCCAATAGTGATGCAAGTAGCAAGGTTTGTACCAGACAATTCACAATTGCAAGATTCACTTTTGATTCTCAAAATCGGATTATTTATATACCTCATTGATAGCAATAACAGCAGTCAATGAGGGGGCATGATGGTCTGATGATCCTGTTGTCCAATCGTCCATGGTCTGCTAGATAGTACACGCCACGCAGTGATTGTTACAATATTTGTAAATGAATTCCTCCAAGATAACATTTATGCAGTCTGATTTCATTCCCCCTTTCTTCAACATTTCATTTATTGACATCAATAATTTGCTTCTTCAAGAACAGTAGCAACAGGAATGAGGCAATTGCAACAATAAACATTGTGAGTGGTTCCTTTGCACTCCTTTGATTCATTGGCTGTGAAATTTATGTAAAATGCAAATGATGACATGATCAAAGCTCACAAATTTTTAGGAGACAGAGGGGTTTTGAAGTATTGGATTTTTATCGGCATAGACTAGCTGCAAGCCCTGAATCGCAGTCATGAGCTAGCCACATAGGAGCCATGCTACATAGCCTCCAGACAGACAGGCTGACCTCACTCTCTGAATGAAAACAAATTAGATGCTGCTGCGTAGCAAACATTGTTATGTCCTCCATTGTTCAGTCAGCTTGAAAAAATCACATCCTCTTTCTCATCCACATTTTGTGAAGAATATCACAAACATGAGTTATCCAACATTTTAAACTAAGTTTAGGGAGTGTATCGTTTTTTCAAAGTGTTGATGATTAGATGGATGCAAAACACAAAGCAACTCTAGTCCAATGTGAAAAGAAAGTTTCTTCCCTATTTTGAAATGCACTTGTCCAATGCAACTTCCAGTCAAGCGCTTTGTTGTATTGTTGCAAAACTTTGTTGTTGTACAAGGACAAGAACAGGATGTTGAATTTATGCTATCTTTCAAATTCTGCTTGATGTAAGAAGAATTCTGCTTGTTGTAAAAAGAATAGTTTTTTCCCCATTTTGAAATGCACTTGCCTAATGCAACTTCCAGTTAAGCGCTTTGTTGTATTGTTGCAAAACTTTGTTGTTGTACAAGGACAAGAACAGGATG
The DNA here is from genome assembly GCA_039566865.1 of Aurelia coerulea. NCBI lineage: Eukaryota > Metazoa > Cnidaria > Scyphozoa > Semaeostomeae > Ulmaridae > Aurelia > Aurelia coerulea. The sequence goes on along the minus strand of CM076948.1, from coordinate 24,053,257 downwards.
TTGAATTTATGCTATCTTTCAAATTCTGCTTTTTTATACGTTGTAGTGTGGCTTAATCCTATCTTTTTTTAAGTAAGCCCAAAGAAAGAGTCTTTACGGCTAAAATTTTCAAATCTTTTATCCTAAATTGTTGTCCTCCAAAATCTTCTGTTAAAGTGCATCATATCTTACCTTTTTTGCAGATAAGAATTAGTCAAGTTTGCAAATTTGATTGGGAGCAAAGATATTATTTTGGAGATTTAGTTGCAAGCAACAAAACATATGTTGCTTATGTAGTTGGCGGTAAGTTACACTTGTTCTGTCATTGATTATTTGCATAGGTTGTGATTGGGGTATGCAGAGCACTTCTAGCAAAATAAGAGCCCTTGCAAAATATTTCATCATAAAACGTACCATAACTCGGACTTCAATACCACTGTCTACATTTAAAAATGGAACAAGGACCAACAAATTGTTTAATAATCACTTTTAAAATTTTTTTACAGCTATGCTGGTGAAGAGGCTTCTTTTTTATAGGCTTCTTTTTTATAAAAACTTCTTGCTTCAGATCAATCAATGAATTATCCCCTAGGATACAAAGCGAATAAAAATGATTTGTCCTGTTTTGCTCTAACATAATGAATTGTTCCAATGTTTGGTAGAAACACATTATTTTGTCATCATATAGAAACTTACACATGCATAAGCATGATTCTGATTGAAGGCAGTGGTGGACACTTTGCCAAATATTAGGGGGGCAAAGCTATTGTTTCAGTTAAAAAGCATTGTTTATTTCTATTGTCTTCAAACAAAAGACCTTTGTTCTAGCCAGCATTGGGGGGCGATCGCACCCCCTGGCCCCCCCCCAAGTGTCCGCCACTAATTGAAGGCCTATTTTTGAATGTTGCGAAACAAGATATAACTACAATCGCTATTAGTTATAAAATGGAAGGACCAATTTCGACCAAAATGTTTTGTTCTATGTTAGCCTTTTTCCTATGCGATGAATTCTTAAAAGACTAATTTGTGAAATGAATTCCATCAGTAAAACTTTCCAATGCCCCATGCTTTTTCTGGCTCATCCGACAGTAACTTTTGTTTCAGGCAGGATCTTTGTCAAATTCTTCATAATTTGTGTCTGTTTTTAGTAAAAACAAGTCGAGATGAGCATGTGCGAGTGATAAACCACCACACATCTTCAAGAGTACTGCTCAAAGGATTTGACGGAAAAGTAACAGACATACGATTTGGGGGGCCAGAAGAAAATCATTTAGCTTGCATGGACACTGCAGGAAATCTGAGGATTTTTCTGTTGGCTGAAGATGATGGTATTTTGAAGTATCCTTTCAAAAATGTTGTGTTTAGAAATTCAGAGATTTAGACCCCGTTTACACGGTAGCGGATCAAAAGTGTTGTGGATCAAAGTGTTACGGATCACCCTCCCATCTACACGGTAGCGGATCAAAACTGTATCGGATCACGGTCTCGTCTACACGGTAGCGGATCAGCGGTCACCATAGAAATAGGGCGAGGTCACATTCAAGATTTTCTCGGATTTTCAGAGATATCCTTTCAACGTCAAAATTTCAAAACGAACTGAAATTATGATTAAACCTCGTTTGTATGGAAAATATCCTCGTAATGAATCCGAATCAAAATTGATGCGGATCACTTGCGTTTACATGGCACAGAGCAAGAGTGATCCGATACAGAAGTGATCCGACACAAAACGAGTTCGCTTTCGTAGCAGGATCAAAATTGATGCGGATAGCGGAGCAGAAGTGAATCGGATCACTTCGAGCTCGTGTAAACGGGAGGCTGATCCGCAACACTTTTTGTATCGGATCAAAAGTGATCCGCTACCGTGTAAACAGGGTCTTAATTCTTGCCCTTTCCAATACTGTTCGGCTTTTCTTATGACAATATTGGTTGATAGCATTGAAGACTAAACCGCAGGTGAACATTCTTAAAGGTGTAGACGGTGGTCGTAAAATACTGGGTTTCTCAAAAAGTACCCCCTTTTGACTGGAAAGAGGAACGAAACGATAAGATATCGGTACTTTTTAACTGCGCAGCTAAATTTGGTAATTTCCACCTTAAATGCAGGTACCTTACATTTATAAATCGTTCACCAAACGTTGGAGATACGAGCTTGCAAAGTCAAAATTTAGAGTGCACCTGAAACCAGATGTTTAAAAATGGGCCTAGCCATGCTTTCATTTCATATGCTTTTTCCAAAGGAATTTTCAGCGTCATCTTTTCGTCTTTACTTCTGAAAAGAATTCTACTGTAAGATGTTTCAGTTGTCCTTTAAATGTTGTTTCTTTTGAAGAAAAAATCGTCCTTACGTGGAAAAAGGAGCACATGCACACTTATTTCGGCGATGTGGCGCAAGTTTATTATTCTCATCACGTTTTTCTTCTATTCATTTGATTAGGGTCGTGGATAAGTATCTATAATTCTGTTTAAATCTGGGTGCACTCTAAATTTTGCCTGTACGAGCTCGTATCTCCAATGTTTGGTGGACGCTTTATAAATGCAATGTGACTTGATATCCGACATAGCTCGAAACGTCGTGAAATTATCCTCTGTTCCAAGTACGAATTATCTCACTTGAATTATTTATATTTACGTGAATTTAAGTTGAAGATTAACAAATTCAGTTGTGCAGTCAGAAAGTCAAGATATCTTCTCGTTTTATTCCTTTTTGATCAGTTCTATAAATTTCCCTTGAAAATGTGAAGCCTGCCGAGAAAGGCCTGCACAGGAATGGTTGCTGGGGAAATTTATTGATTGATAATAGGTTTCACCTGTAAAATGGCTAAGCTGCAAACAGAAATAAGTAATATGTAAGCAAATGATTCTTGGTACAAAATTTTAAAATAGCCTTGAATAACGGACTCATTGTATTAAACCCAAAAACGCAACAAAAACATTGAAATCAGTAGAAAGAAGACTGTTAACTCCTGTAAAAGAAACAACAACCAAAATGAACCTGTAACAAGAGAAAAACTGTTAAATCCTGTAAGAGAAAGCCGAACCAGTTACTGGTGAGTTACTAACTTATTTCTTTCCTTTCAGGCTTTAAGATTAATTCGGTTTTCTCTTACGGGTCATTCCAAATAAGAACAACAGATGCCTGTCAGGTGATGTTTTCAAAATTGCTTCTAATTTTTACCAAGGGGACCCAAGCATCAGAGAACCTCAGAAAAAAAATTTCAGCAAGATATCTCATTTGGTTCAGGTTTTATGATCAATTGAATATTTAGCCAATTGATGCAAATGTGTGTTTTTTCATGAGGTGGCAAATTCAAGGTCAAATATATGGAAATCAAAAACTTCTTTTCCTAACTCTTTCTGCACTTCGTTATAGCACACCATGGATTATTTTGGAAAATTAATGTTTCAGGTAATTGAAGACCAACATATTAGTAGAATATTGCTTCAAAGTTTGAACTAAGTATGATTTTGACCCCAATATGTGTCTGGGGAAGGGATTTTGTTGTTGGTTTTCTGATCGATAAATAGCATGGCACTTTTCAGCTTTATGACATAGAATATTGCTCTACCCCCGATGCTATATTTCAAACGACCAAACGGTTTTCGCAAAATTCCTTAATCCAGGGGGTTGCCAAGTCTGTCCATTTTTGCCTAACAGCCTATTTTACCATATTTTCAAACAGCATCTTGCAAAAATCTTGCAACATTGAAGATAACTATTCATATCACCCAAATGTGCACCTGCAGAAGTTCTGAAAAAGTGTAGAAACCAAGAAAATTTTGATCTGACATGAGAACAATAGCTCTATCAAGATGGATGCACGCTCAAAATGGCTAAATTCAGCCAACTTCAACGGGCTAGAAATCTTGTGTCCCAAGGAGGCACATGCCTGCAATTTTTACATGGACTCCTGCACCTTAGAACTGATGCTCTTGCAAATGTGAAAGCCAAACGGGGTCTGGAAGGGTGTCAAATAGCAACATTTGCCAACACGGGGGGTAACATGACAAATGAAGATTTTTAAGGGGGATTTTTTTCATAATGCAATTATTTACTCTTTTTTCAGAAGAAATCATTTTAGGAAGCTGTATTATGAAACTGACTTCATCCAAATATATATACATTTTGTTCTTGTGCTATAGTTGTTCAAAACAAGGGGTATCCTAAGGTCTTTCCAAGACCAAACTGTCATCTATTGGCATAGAATTTTTCCAAAGATGGAATATCGTGCAAAAAGACACAATAGGAAACAAACTGGTTTACTTTACTTTCACTGGATTGGTTAATGATATTCTTACTGAAATTTTTTTCTGAGGTTCTCTGATGCTTTGGTGCCCTTGGTGAAAAGTAGAAGGAATTTTGAAAACATCATCTGACAGGCATCTGTTGTTCTTATTTGGAATGACCCAATTGTGTCTTTTCGCACGATATTCCATCTTTGGGAAAATCCTATGCCAATAGATGCAAGTTTGGTCTTGGACAGACATGAGGATACCCCCTGTTTTGAACAACTATAACACAAGAGCAAAATGTATCTATATTCAGATGCAATCAATATCATTATACAACTTCCTAAAATGATTTCTTCTGGAAAAAAGCGTAAATAATTGCATTGTGAAAAAATCCCCCTTAAAAATCTTCATTTGTCATGTTACCCCCCGTGTTGGCAAATGCTGCTATTTGACACTCTTCCAGACCCCGTTTGGCTTTCAAATTTGCAAGAGCATCAGTTCTAAGGTGCAGGAGTCCATGTAAAAACTTGCAGGCATGTACCTCCTTGGGACACAAGATTTCTAGCCCGTTGAAGTTGGCTGAATTTAGCCATTTTGAGCGTGCATCCATCTTGATAGAGCTATTGTTCTCATGTCAGATCAAAATTTTCTTGGTTTCTACACTTTTTCAGAACTTCTACATGTGCACATTTGGGTGATATGAATAGCTATCTTCAGTGTTGGAAGATTTTTGTAAGATGCTCTTTGAAAATATAGAAAAATAGGCTTTTAGGCAAAAATGGACAGACTTGGCAACCCCCTGGATTAAGGAATTTCGCGAAAACCGTTTGGCCGTTTGAAATGTAGCATTGGGGGTAGATCAATATTCTATTCCATAAAGCTGAAAAGTGCCATGACATTTATCGATCAGAAAACAAACAACAAAATCCCTTCCCCAGACACATTTGGGGTCAAAATCATACTTGGTTCAAACTTTGAAGCAATATTCTACTAATATTGTGGTCTTCAATTACCTGAAACATTAATTTTCCAAAAGAATTTATAGTGTGCTATAACCAAGTGCAGAAAGAGTTAGGATAAGAAATTTTGATTTCCATATATTTGAAGTTGAATCTGCCACCTCATGAAAAAACACACATTTGCATCAACTGGCTAAATATTCAATTGATCATAAAACCTGAACCAAATGAGATATCTTGCTGAAATTTTTTCTGAGGTTCCCTGATGCTTGGGTACCCTTGGTGAAAATTAGAAGGAATTTTGACAACATCACCTGATAGGCATCCGTTGTTCTCATTTGGAATGACCCTTACAGGATTTAACAGTCTTTCTCTTGTTACAGGTTTATTTTGGTTGTTGTTCCTTTTACAGGAGTTAACAGTCTTCTTTCTACTGATTTCGGTGTTTTGTTGCGTTTATGGGTTTAATAAGATGAGACCGTTATTTAAAGGCTATTTTCAAATTCAATAATAAGTTTTGTACAATGCTGGTAGGATTTTGTGCAACGACATTGATTCGTATGACATCTTTGACTTTGTAAAGATACGACCTACTGCTTGATATACAAAGAAATGAGCCAGAGCCTACAGAATTCTGTTTGGTGTCATGGGCACCGAGTATTATTGATGAGGACAATGACGAGGATGAACCAGAGCTAATGGTTGCTGTAACATATAAGGAAAAAGCAGAAGTGTTTTCAATCAATACTGTTATCAGAGGACATGGAAATAATTGTCTTCTGAATGATGTCGTTTATGGCAGAAAGAGTGTTATTGATGGTCATATGAAGGTAAGAAATTCTGAATTTCTTTTCTATCTCTTTTATTCTAAATTCTAATTTGGTTTATAGGAGGTGACCCAACGAATTTTTAACTTCTAAACTTTAGTTTGTTGTCCATCACTTCGTGATGTAACCGAAAATACAGTATATACCTCTTAATTTGTTTTTATTGTTTGATATTTACCTCTTTTTTTTAGCCAATTACCCAACTGGTCATCTCGCCAAACTTAGAAGTCCTTGCTACGAGCAGCTTAGATGGCAGCGTCAAAGTCTGGGACATCAATTTCGAAAAAGACCAAAGTCCTAGGTATCTAGCTTTTATAAGATTTTCCAAAATCTAAATCTTTGATAATTCTTATTCTTTGATTCAGTTGAAACGAATTGGCCTTGATTCCAGAATTGTGTTTAGAGCTGTAACCTTTTCCGCTATGCTCTTGGTAGATGCATAATACTTGTATGTTACATATGACCAGGACAATTCAAGGTTGCTTGTCTCTTATGGAATAATCTAACAAGAACGTTATTTGATGGCTAAGCTTGACCTGAAACGTCCTTTTCTTACATCTATATACAAGTTGTTTTCAGCGAAAATCTGATTTATCAATAAAAACTACCGTAAAAGCTCTATCAAGTCTCCGGGGGGGGGGACTTATTCAATTGCGGAGACTCCCGAAGGGGGCATAAAAGAGAGGGGGCTTAGTAGAGATTGGAGGCTTATTCAAAGAGGCTAGTCAAATGACAAGGACATAAATGATAGCTTATCAACATACAATTTTTCGGGTCAAAAATACACAAACATGCAAACTTGTTTAGCAAAATAAATTGGAAATCGTTGGTGATCTCTTGTATTTTATGTAATTGGGTGGGGGACTTATTGGTGAGGGGGGGGAGCTTGTTTAAAGTTTTGGCTTAGAAGGGAGGGGCTTATTAGAGAGGGGCTTGATAGAGAGGGGGGAGCTAAATGGAGCTTTTATGAACCACTATGTTTTCTGCAGTTTGGTAAGTAAATTTTTTTTCCATTTTTAGTTGTTTGCACGAAATGCAGCCGCATGATGGTGAGCCAGTTACAGCACTATTCTTTTGCGATAATCATCTCTCCCAAGAAGAAGGATCTTCATGGCGATTTCTCATAACTGGTGCAAAATACAACACGGAATTGAAAGTCTGGTGCTCAGTATCATGGAAGTGTCTGCAAGTTTTAAGGTAGGAATGCTACTGATCATTAGCTGCAATGTGATATAGCATCTGATTGATAAAGAGGCTGTTCCTTAGACTTATTACCTGGAGTCTCTCGTTTCCTGTGTTTGACTTGATGATGGCGCTTCGGTCAACAGAGAGACTCATTCCCTTACGCTTGTAGAAACGGAATATCTCCTTACTGATTCTACTAATAGATCTTTTCGCTATTCTACACAAGGCTCGATTATGTGGCGTTGGAGTTTCTATCACTATTGTATACCTTCAAACATTGTACAAGACCTGTTGGACCTAAATCATCTGCTACTTTTTTCTCAAAACCACTGATCTTATAATGCCACAAAAACAGTTTTCCAGAACTGCTGTACCATAAAAATTGCTATCAGATCTTAGATAAATGTTCATTCTAGCCATAAATGCAAAAAGCGCCTTCCTCTAGGCCATACTCTAATCAGCACATGAGTTTGCCACAAAAACTTGTCGCAGATTGACATTTTTGTCCGGTTTTACAGCTCTATGTCCATAAGGCTCTCAGTGGAGCGACAACAACTACAACAATTCAACTCAATAAGATGAGCGTAACTAGAGGGTCCTTATGTAGTGAGGTTAGCTGTGTCTACCGTTAAATCGACATTCTTGCAAAATGGATTGCAGCAAAATGCTTTTCCTGACGCTGCACTTAAAGTCTTTTTGGAAAATAGAAACATACTCTGGTAGATTAACGATCGCAGATTTTGTATATGCGTCTAAATATTTAATTTTGCGAACTATTGCTGCGATGTAGACCGATTTCAAGGAGGGGTTCAGAAAGGCCTCTCACCCAAAGGCCAAACTGTGCTGGGAAATCTTATTGATTAAACCGGAATTTTCGTAGACAGATGTGGATATTAGCTTCTTTTACGCCATATTTGTTTACGTCTCTCGGAAAGTACGGGACAACCCGCGCACGTGACTAAAGGCTTAGATTTCAATGGCGGCCAGTTTCATCGCAGCTTCTTTGTAAGTTTCATTGCAGTGTCTTCTTGTCTATGTCTATGAAATGATGGAACTTTTGATATCCATTAAAACTCTCAAATAGTCGGCGTTAGAAAGATAGAACAAATCCTCCACCAAGGCTTCGATCACCAAGATTATCGCAGATACTTTGGATTACTATTCTCTGTGCAAAATCGCCATTAGCTATGTTGTGTGTAGCCTGAACACATTCGATAATTTGACACGCAGAGTCACGCAGAGAGGACGGGTTACACAGCCCCTTTAAGGGAACTCGATAAGAGCATTTAAACTGACTACTTTTCAGGTAATATATTGATTTCTCAGCTGCGTTTGCTGTGTTGTTTTTAGGCCATATTTTTAGCTCGTTTTACCCAGGTTAAGAGTGAATATAATGATTTTGACTACGTCAGTTGCTGACATTGGAATATAAGATCTTAAATAATTCTCGAGAGTAAATCTTTTTTTCTATTTTTAGGTTCTGTGCAAACCCACAAACAAGTCCTTCTGAAGAGTAAGTATACATTTCTACCTAGCATCCGAAGGTAGTTTTTAGGCGCTGAGAAGCTGAGCTTATCGAAGCAGCGTCCTGGTCCTTCCTTTCGATGTGACCACACCTCGTGATTCCTTTAGCCTGGAATTACAGAGAGTTGGTGACTCTCCTCACACTTATCCAGGGATTTGCAAACTTTTTCCACCTCTCCCACTTTTACATTTCATTGAAACTTTTTATCCAAGTTTCAGAATAATCGGAATAATTGTTTCGAGCTGGTAAATAAACGTCTACGCTTTTTGTTCAATTTTATTTAACCTCGATTTTGGCGAGTTCTGGCAGTTCATTTTGGTATTGCAATTTTTATGTTTATTTATTTTTCCTTTCAGGAGAAATCCATTTCCACGGTTAAAGCCACTGCTGGATAAATCTGCTTTGTTTTTCATTCTCTCAGATGTTAAGAGACAGGTAATCAAGCAATCAGAATTCAAACTTGTATTTCAATATTTAAGTATTGCAACATTTTTATAAAAGCTTTACTCTCGCACTGATTATGACTGATAGAAATTTAAGATAGAAAATAGCAGATTAAAGATTATATAGTGAGCAATTGATTCATATCAGCCAATTGGAAAGCCTGCTTAAGTCTTTTGGAAAGTCATTAAGTTAGTGAAAATCACAAAGAAAGAGTGAAGAGGTTCATTGCCAAGTTCAATAAACTTCACATAGGCCTCTTTTCATGGACATTAAACATTTTTTTAGCCACAAAGCCGTCATTTGAACGAACAAAGGCTTGCCAGAATGATCTGATTTTTTTAAGCATATGTTTAAAGTGCATATAGACTGGAATTCAATCACATACAATTGCATGTATTTTTGGCAAGCCAATGAGGCTTCGTATCTCCAGAATTTTAAAGGTTTTCTGTTTCTCAATGATCAGACTTCCTGTATATCATTGGAGAAAATATATATTCGTTAACTGAAACGTAACAGGTTTATGCAAGGTTAAACGTTTAAATTTGCAAATAGCTAGTAAATCTAAAATTTAAATCTAATCTAAAATCTAATCTAATCTAAATCTAAAACATTAGTAAATCTAAAATATTACAGCCCTGAAGAAGTCCTGCATGGCAGGACGAAATATTGGCATAAAATTTATTCAACCATTTGCGGCTTTTTTTTTTTTGTATTGCGGTGTTTCTGCCTTTCAACTTATTAATTAATTTGTCACCGCAAGCATCTTCGGATCCGACAATTGACGCTGGTATCGTGGCCTTTCCTTTTTCAAATTATTAAATCTAAAATGTCCCATTTTAAATGGAAGGTGCACACGTGCAGTGAACAGTGGATAACGATGAAACAATGAAACAATGTGTTTGAATGTTTTCTTTGTTAATATTTATAGAGAAACCTATTTACCATCCCTTTTAAAGTTGGATTTTTTGAAATTTTGTGGGTGAATTTTTGCATCAATGTATGTTTTTGCCACTATAGATTCTAAATGACAATTTTTCACTCTTGATTTCTTCCAGGCTCTATATAGCTTTTCAGAGGAAAATTAGTTTCAATGTTGTGGGTAAATTCTTGCATCAATGTATGTTTTGCCACCATAGATTCTGAATTGTAATTTTTCATTCTTGATTTGTTCCAGGTTCTATATCTGCTCCAACTCTACCAAGACTCTCAAGAAGGCACGGCGCATTTCACCTCGTTAACAGAATGCATACTCGCACAGCCTATGTTGTCATATTCTCTTTACCATACTAAGGCAACGAAAAAGAGCTCGCATGAAGATGAGACAGAGAATGAGAATGGAGCAGATGCTAATGATGAAGATGATGATCATAACGAGGCGAGAAATACGAGTGATTTTGATCATAATGGCGCCCAGGATGATACTGATCGTGATGATGTCTCTGATATGCTTGGGGATACGCCGAGAAGTGGATATCTTGTGTCATTGAAGATGTTTGGTATTCATGTCAAGTAAGCTGGGGTTTTAAAGGGGCTCCGTCGTCAAAATGTAAACAAAACGATGATTTTTGCAGTTTTTTGAAAGGTGATATCACATAGGATTTTCGTATTTTTTTCAAAATGAAAGTTGCTGTTTGGGCATTAATCCTTGTACTTCACTAAGGAACGAACCAAACATTCATATCATCTACGATTGCTCGGATATAAGTGGATTTTTAACGGTCACTTTTTGGTGGCTTGGGTGAAGCCACCAAACAAACTGCAGAGAACAATGGATGAACAATGGATAATCCCCGACACGTGCGAGTTTACGGATTTGTTTACTGTTTGACGACGGAGCCCCTTTAAGGATTTGGTGAAGGATAGTACTCTTCGTCAGAAAATCTTGCTTATAGTGTAATTTTAGAATGATGAATGTGCTGCCCTTGCAAGACAGGCGAGTAGGACCCCACTTTACTACCCTGTACGCTGAATTACGCTGTACAATCCATCAAATCAATATAAAATAAACAAATTCGCTGGAAGTTGTGGATGAAATCTTTCCCGCTCCCAGAAAGAAAGATATCGTGTCGGCCTCCGTTTGTGCTCGCTTGAGATCTCGTCTTAAAAAATTCTCATTGATACTGTTTCTTCTCCTTTGTTGAATATGCCCCAAGGTCTGTTCATTTCACAGAATGTGTAACATTTCTTTTCATTTAACTGAATGAATCGTAGTTAAAGGTAATATGTCCTTGTAAGTACAGCGGCTTTGCGGGGGCATGTCAAATTTATGTGATGTATCATGTGATCACTTTGATAATAGAACTCCCTAGATGGCAAGGAGTGATCTAAGCAGACTGATGACTTACTTGCGGTTGCGCTTTCGGAGCTGAAATTTTAGTTTGCATGTGATCAGTTAAATTCTGCCAATCACAGCGCGCTCTTCGAGGCTCTTCATCAGCATCATGTCAGCATATTTTAACAGAATGTATACGCGGCTATACTTACATGGACACATTTCCTTTAAAATGTAGTCAAAATGTATTTAAATTGTATATAATGTACTTACAAGTATATCGTCAAATACAGTAAAAACCCGCACATAAGAACCTGAGATTTTGAACTCAGCCTGTTTAGGTTCTTATGCAATGAGGTACATCCAATAATCAGGGTGTAGGTTCTTAACAAAGGGAAATATGTGAATCTATATCTTAGCTAAACTTATTTACACTCTTGGCCCTATCTATTCCTATCCAAGCTTACCCAGTTTACCCCTGCAGGCCTTGCCTATCACAGTTCACGTAATGTTTTGGAGTTCACGAAAGAGGTTGATTGGCAAAAAGATAGCATTTATTTCCCAATGTATGAACAAAACGCTTTATTAAGAACCTTGTTAAGATATCAGCCTGAAATGGTTCTTATCTATTGGGTACAAAATATATTATTTCAGGCTGTAGGTTCTTAATAGATGAAGGTTCTTATGTGCGGGTTTTTACTGTATATGTTCAAATTTCTTTCAGGTCATTACAGAAATTGCACATTCGATATTCACCATACTGCTCAGTACCACCACCTACTCCTTCAATATGCACTGCGGTTTCATCTGAAGATCATATGTGTAAGTGGAACCTTACTTTTCCATTAATTCTCGCACTCATGGTTTTAAATTCATTTCTATGGGAAAGTCTACCGGTTTTTATTTTTATATATATACAGATAAAATTTTGAAATACATGTTACTATCTACTCCACAAGTTAGTACAGTAAAAACCCACGTATAAGAACCTAGTGGATTAAGAACCTGCAGGCTGAAATTTTTGCAATTAGTCCCCCATTGCATAAGAACCCATTCAGCCTGGAATTTGAAATAGGTTCTTATTTGTAGAGATCATGGGGTCTTATTCACAACAGAGGTTTGTGGAAGAATAAAAGAATTGCATAGTATCCGATGAGAAGCTTTTAAAAGCTTTTCTTTGGATTATATAAACATTTCTGATTCTTCCAAAAATTTCTGTTGTGAATAATACCTCATTAACTCAAGCGATGTGAACTGACAGTAAATAATAGGCCTGAAGTTTGAATCTGAAAAAAAGAAATTCCTGAAAGCCCTGAATAATATAAGAACCAATTTAAGAACCTGAACAGCCTCATTTTCCACTAAATACCCAAAACATAAGAACCTAGTGAGGCTGACTAGCAAAATTGTAGGCTCTTATACGCCGGTTTTTACTGTACTATACAACCATACAAAACTACAGGGACAAGGCCACGAGGAGCAAATAGCATGTCTACCCCATGGTCATCACATTTAACGATAAAAAGACGCTAACAGGACAGCACATAAAAGAAAGCAAGAAAATAAATACTTGTAAATTAAACACTGTACGTTGATATATTATAAGTTACATATTGGCTGCGGTCACACTAGACGTTTTTACCTCGTTGTATACCTTCAAAGCAACGGGTTAACTACGCTGTGATATGTGACCGCATTTCGTTTTCACTGATAACGCTGTTACAGCGCTTTGGTCCTGAGAGCTGATTCTATAAGAAAACAATCAGATGCAAAACAACGGGCAAAACAAGGTCCCGAGCTATGTTTTAGCGTTGTTTTGGAGAATGAACCAATCGCAGCCTTGCCTAGTTGTCACATGATACATCATATCACTGTGTGACCGGGTGTCATTGTACCGTTATATTGCCGTACTTTTTGACTACAAAAACAAATTGCAAGAAAGTGCAGCGGGAAAATACAGCAGTGTGACCGCAGCCATTGTGTTTGATACAGTTATTTATCTATCTTATAGCTGCTCGGGATGCCATGTCAGACATAACAGAAGGACAAAGTAGTTTAATCTCCGATCTGGAAGACACAGATAGCTTTGCTACGGCTAATTTTAAACCCACAAAGATGGACGAAAGCGTGCAAAGTAACACAAGCAGTATTACGACAGTTACGGCTGTTGCCAGTACTCCAGTTACGCCACAGAGGGTAGAGCCGCAAAGTGATACTGATGAAAGAATCAATGGCAAAGATGAACGGCGAGCAAAGGGAGAAATTGATGTACCGGAAGATTACGAGGTTAGTGCTTAAAGGGGCAGTTGGACGTAAAACATGGGTAACAGATTCTGCGTAACACAATCCCATTCGTATAGGCCTAAAATATGGTATTAAAATGGCAGATGCAACGAACGAAAAAAGTCTAAGTAATTGGCACACTGAGGCCTTTCAAACTTATGTTATCATCAGAGTGTGAGTAACTAAACCAATGCAAACCTTTATATACGCATGGCTAAGTAATATTTGTAAAACACTGTTAAGTACGGTTTGCATGATTGATTCCAATTGTTCTTCGGAAAGGTGAACATTTTTATGTTCTGAACTGGTTTCGTTTGCTGGCATCCTTACGAAATATTTGGTAAAGGTGGTACGATAGAATATGGTATTAAAATATAATATGAGACTTTTTTCGTTCGTTGCATCTGCCATTTTAATACCATATTTTATCGTACCACCTTTACCAAATATACGTATAGGCCTAAATATACAAATCAAAGAAGGTATCCTCCCTTAGTAGTCAAGGAAGTCCCCCCCCCCCCCGCTTATATCAAATACCAGAGCTTACCAAAGATTTCCATCTATTTAGCTAAACAAGTTTGCATGTTAATTTTGATATGGTTTGGGATCGAAAGTGTGTCGAATTCGTGTATTTGACTCTTAAAAATTATATGTTGATTCCGCAAAACATAGTTTAAAGAACCAAAAAGTTATCATTGATACCCTTGCCATTTGACTTTGTGAATAAGCTCCCCCCCTCTAATAAGCTCCCTTTAGAGTCTCCAAAATTAAATAAGCCCCCCCGGGCTTAATAGAGCTTTTGCGGTATTGAAAGGGCTGTAAATTGTTCGTCATAGCAATCTCGGTTTTGCAGCCGTCCTTCCTAATTTTCTGTCTATTTGCATTCCAGGTACTGAGCGAGGGAGAAATTGAAAAGAGCGCGTCGGTTGAAAGCAGTCGATCGTCAATTGATGCATCTTCTGAGAGACCTAAATCCGGGACTTTCACAATCTTGAAGCGTCCTACACAGGCTACGAGGGTAGCAAGCACAACAGACGATGATCAAGGATCGCTTACAGATAACGAAAAAGCCAGGAAGCAAATTCTTGCAGAATTGGGGATCAGTTCGCCGAAAAGATCCGAGAAGCTCCCAGAGACGGCAAGAAGGCGATCAGGCACGCCACCGGATACAGAGCGAAGTGGAAGAGCGGTTACTTCCCAAGAGACGGAGACGAAATCGAGTGAAGATGTTGATAGTCCCAGAGTTTTTTTGGCCCAGCAATGTCAAGATGACGTAATGACTGGTGATCTCCTCGGGTTAGGTTTGAATGAGAATGTCCCAGATGATGAAAAAAGACCGATGTCCAAGAAACAAGATGTGAGTTGCTTTAAATTTTTGAATTTTCCAATAGTTTTTATGGAACAAGCCAGAACTGTCCCTGAGGATAATAGCAGAAAGTGCCGGGTGGTGGACCAAAAAGAACTTCAAGTGCTCTAAATTCATTTTATTATTATTATTAATTCTTTCATTTAAAGTTGGCCAAAAAATTATGGCTATAATTGCTAATTAAGGGCAAGTATTTGCAAAATACATAAAATGTTATAAGGAAATTATGATTTATAATAAAATCCTTGACCAAATGTAGACGACTTCTTGTCCATTATTTCCCTGCGTTCTTTGATTTGCTGATATCATTTGGTCAATAGGGACTCATACCATTACTCTTATAACGTGGGACCCCTTTAGGCTCGCGTGGAGTGGTTCCGTATTCACCAATCAAATTGCTAGAATTTAGTTTTCAACCAATTAGGAGGCGCTATCTAGACAGTTGTTGTTGTTGCAGACAAAAAAACAGTTGATACGGCCTAGAGTTTTCGTAGCTGCGATGGATCTATTTTGTTTCTACCGAGGTATACTTTTTGCGATTAGTAGGTAAGGGAAACACTATTCTTTAGTCTAAAAGTTTGCTTTTCAATGTCTAGAATCTTTAAACCAGACTTTGAAGCGATTTTGTTGAGTGTACGAGAACTCCCGCTAGATTAGGCCATTTTGAAACAGGGGGCCCACTTTATGAGAGTAATGCTATGCGTTCCTTTTGACCAAGTGATATCAGCAAATCAAATAACGCAAGGAAATAAGGGACGAAAAGTCGTAAGTTTAGACCAAATGCAGAGAATACTTACAATATTGGAATCAATCGAAGTTTGGTTGATACCCTAAAGGCTGAAGTATTTTTGTGATGTTTGCTCCAGTTTTCTGAGCACTGGAACTATTTGTAAATCTTTTGTTGCAAAAATCCATAGCTTCAAAAGAGGCCTAAAACATCCGATCAAAATTAAACATTGTAAGTTCGAAAAATGTTAAAGATTCGGAAAAGTCCAGTGGTAGAATTATGGCAAAATAGCTAAAATTTTCTTTCAGCCATTCAATTCAAAGAAATAGGTCTTAGAATTTTACACTAACCTTTTTAAAGATCTGCAAACCTGATGGGCAGGCAAAACTACCGGGGTGTCCCAAAATGATATATTATCGTTTGATTGCTTATATGTCCATAACTAATTAACCAATTTTCAAAAACTTTATTTTATCCAATTGCCGAAAGGCTAAATTGTATTTGAGGATGTTGGTTGTGGTTTTACGCCGATGTTTTAATGTCGAAAAGAAGATTGATAAACTTGCTGAAATTAAAGCCTTAGATGGCATGAAAAAGAAACGGCCTTCTTTTCCAGTCAACATTTTTGATGTGATACAAAAGGCTGAACTTATATGTCGTTTAGAGAATACGAATTCAGTTAGTACTAAATTTAGAGAATATGAATACGAGTTCAGCCTTTTGTATCACATCTAAAATGTTGACTGGAAAAGCAGGCCGTTTCTTTTTCATGCCGTCTAAGGCTTGAATTTGAGCAGATTTATCAATCTTCTTTTCGACATGAAAACATCGTTGTAAAACCACAACCAACATCTTGGAATACAATTTAGTCTTTTGGCAATCAAATAAAACAAAGTTTTTGAAAATCGGTTCATTGATTATGGACACGTAAGCAATCAACCGATAATACATCATTTTGGGACACCCGGTACTTGCCTTGTGAGTTCCGCAGGCAAAAAAATACTTCCGCAGGCTTCTCTCTTCGGAGAAAATTTGAGGTCCTTGGAATGAGGTGCCAGTTAAGGAAGTCTGCTTGGCTTGGCAATGGGCTCCTTGTAGATCCTTTGAGCTGACGATACGCTTTTAAAGGGCCAAAGATACGGTCTACAAGAAACTGCTTTGAAGCTTGTGCCCTGTCCTTTTAAATTTAGAATCAATCGATCAGTTCAATCAATTAATTAATTGATTAATTAAATTGTAAGTAAACGTCTTTCTTGTCTCTTCCCAGAATGTTCAGCCAATTGGAATCATACTGAAGATGTTACAAGATCAACAAAAGCACATCACACAGCTTACAAAAACAGTCGAGGACCTAAGCTTAAGGCTTGGGGAACAAACAAGACAAAATGAGACGATGAACAAAGCGCAGACAGAAGAAAGAGATAACACGAAAGTTTCTTTACAACTGATGCAGAAAAATTCAGGATCAAATCTCAATAAAGCTGTGAAAGAAATATCGAAAGCTTGTTGTATCCTTTCAGTCTCGTTTTGATCTAGTTTGAGGAGAAATTGTTATTTTTGTTCTCGAGAGTGTTGGTAATCTATGTCCCAGGGGGGGGGGGGCACTCAGCACATGCACATACTGGGAGGTAACAGGTAAGTCTGATTTTTTGGGTCAGAGCATTGCTGAAAGTGCTCTTTTTGGTCCAAATGAATTGAAATTATGGCCATAATATTTTTGGGCATCAAAGATAGTCAAAACGATATTTCTGGGTTCTTTAAGAGGCAAGCCTGGAATTATCGAATTGAGTCTCTGGAGAATATTTGGTTACAATTAGTTCTTTTATTTTCGCATTTTTTCTGGTTCTGAGACTTTCGAATCCCTATAGCACAAGTTTGATCCTTAACGGTGAAATATAGCTCAAAAACTTGATTCATTCAGTACATCAGTGCAAGCGAATTTACAACAATCACAAGACAGACAAATGCAGGCATTGCTTCAAGCTGTGAATAATTCAATAACTGGCAAATTAGACAAAATATTGAAGTCTGAAGTGAAGGCATCTGTACTCCCAAGTAAGCTTAATATTTTCCTAATCAGACTACTTCGAGGTGAAATCTATTAACTGGACAAGTCTCCCCCTTTGGGAAATCAATAGGAAAACGTAAAGCCATTGGGGGAGATCAGTCCTTTTTCTTGAGAAAAAACTATCGGCTGAGCGGAGACATCTTTTTCTGCGATACTTAAAGGGGCTCCGTCATCAAACAGTAACAAATCCGTAAACTCGCACGTGTCGCTGATTATCCATTGTTCATCCATTGTTCTCTGCAGTTTGTTTGGTGGCTTCACCCAAGCCACCAAAAAGCGACCGTTAAAAATCCACTTGTATCCGAGCAATCGTAGAAGATATGAATCTTTGGTTTGTTCCTCAGTGAAGCATAATGATTTATGATTAATGCTCAAACAGCAACTTTCATTTTGAAAAAAATACGAAAATCCTGTGTGATATCACCTTTCAAAAAACTGCAAAATCATCATTTTGTTTACATTTTGACGACGGAGCCCCTTTAATCAAAGTCTGCCTCAAATTAGATGTCACGTGAAAATTCTCACGAATAAAAGCAATTCTAATGTTTTTCATACCGTAGAAGCTCTATTAAGCCCCCCCCAGGGGGAGGGCTTACTTAATGTCGGACACTCTAGAATGGGGGCTTAAAAGAAAGGGGGGCTTATTAGAGAGAGGGTGCTTATTCACAAAATCAAATGACTAAGATATATATCATAGATCTTCAGTTCTTTTACCCCACTTTTGGCCGATTCAGCATACAATTTTACGAGTCAAATGCATAATTCGACACAGTTTTATTGCAAACCATATCAAAATCAACATGCAAACTCGTTTAGATTTGATTTGATTTGATTTGATTTGATTTGATTTGATTTTAACTTCTTTAGGCACGGTAGCCACGTCAGTCAAAGGACTGATTTACAGTGGGCCGTGCAAATACATACAATAACTAAATTAAAAGAAAAGCATACAAAATTAAATAATCTTATTTACAAAACAATCTAATAAGCAAATTAAAAGTAATGCATGAAGGAGAGAATCAGCATTCGCTGTTGGTATTGCTGATTCTTTTTTTGAATGTTTCATAAGTTTTTGATGATTTGATTTCAATGGAAAGATCGTTCCACAATTTAGCACCCTTATACGAGAAGCTCTTTTGTCCGAAGGCCGATTTGCGATGAGGAACGGCCAAATCTGTTTTGGTATTGCGCAGTTCTCTCTTGCATGAATCGGATAGCCTGACGAACATTTCTGTTAGGTAAGTGGGAGCTAGGTCATTTACCGACTTGTACACCATTTTTAAAGTTTCTGAATTGATAAGCTCGTTGATGGTGGGCCAACCAAGTTTTCTAATGATGGGTAGAGCTGAAGCATCATAAGCACTGTTTGTGACTATTCTTGCCGCCCTATTTTGGAGTTTTTGCAACCTATTTATAGCATTGATGCCAGAAACTCCCCACACCGGGCAGCTATATCTGAGGTAGGGTTCCACTAAACTTCTGTACATTTTCTGTACAGTAACAATGAGCTAAGTAGCTAAATAAATGGAAAATCTTTGGTAGCCTCTGAAATTTGATATGAGTGGGGGGAGGGGCTTGATAAAGAGGTGGCTTATTATATTGGCTCAGAGGGGAGGGGCTTATTAGAGAGGGGGGCTTAGTAAAGCTTTTACGGTAGTTGATTATGCGTTATCGCTGATTTCACGTGGGTTCTAATTTGAGAAACACTGTAGTTGTCATCGGATAAAGGCTTATTACTCTATGCAAGCATTGAGCATTTCCTGAAAATTTTGAGAAGTAAGATATTCTTTCTTGAGAGGCTCTTTGCTACTGGTAAAGTAAATAATTGTTAAATCTTAGCAAGTTTAATTAAAGTTTTTGTTGATATGTTTTTTTTTATTTATCAATATAAAATATTACAAGATATGCTACATTCTACTATACTTTAACTACTATGCAACACTACAAGGACGATACCATGAGGAGCAAAAGACAATGTCTACCCCCATGGCCAACACATAAAAACATACAACTAAGTAACTACATAAACACCTACAAAATGATATACATACGATAAGATACTGATATATACTGGAGTCTGTTTCACATTGGTTGTCAGGTCAGTGACGGAGGCGCCTGATGCTGAACAATAGAATCCCCGGCTGAGAGAACAACCAACAACAGCATCAATTGCTGTTGTTACTGACCCCCTCCAGAGTCCCTACTGCCCAAGACATAGCGCCTGTAAGTTGTCTGGGTTTATTGATCACAATAACGTAGATATTTAGATGTTTGAATTTGTGTAGATAAATTGTCGAACCTCACATCCAATGTGAAACAGACTTTTGGACCGGGACTAACGAATAAAAGGAGAGTTTACCACCATGTTACCACCATGTAGAATTTTCACAAGGCCTACTTAGCAAAGTCTTGTAACACTTTTTGTTTTTAATTGTTTCAGGTATGCAAAAGCTCGTTGGTTCCGCCATGGATCAAGTGACCTCTCATGTTACTGTCGTAAGTTCAATACAGTTCATTCGTAACTTAGCACAATTTTTGTTCAAAAGAATTCCCTCGAAAGAATTCCTTCGAAAGAATTCCCTCGAAAGAATTCCCTCGAAAGAATTCCCTCGAAGTCGTAAGCATCTAGACTAATTACAGGTTCGTAGTTATCGCTATTGATAGACTGATGGACGCTCAAACTACGACTCGTGGACTATTCACATTTAAAATCAGAACGAAATTGTATCCCTCGATTTCATGTTGGGATATGGCAACCATAATGACACTGTACGAAAAGCTGAGTGCTCCAGGCAATGGCGGATGGGCTTAAGTTGTCAGCTCAAGCCTCAGATGATAAAAGGCCTAAAAATTCAAATTGTCAGTAATGTTAGCAATGAACAGTTTCTTGAACTGTTTTTGCACGCTTGTATTCTTTGAAAACTTGGATGTGATATGATGTAAATGAAGACCTTTTGAAAAGCATAGCTTGATTAGGGGCATTAATAGAGAGGTGATTTAATTAAATTGTTTCTACTTTGGAAAGAATCGTGAAAATTGTATCGTAACCTAATTTCCTTTTTGGTAATTTCCACCTTTCGTTGTTTATTCTAGAAACTTGCAGCAATCGAGAAAACTCTGAGGGAAGAGGTTTCCATTATGGTCAAGAGCAAGGTAATGGTAGTTTTTATTGATTCATTATTGCGTTTGCTGCCTTTGTTATGTGGTTAGAAATCCTGTATTTTTAATCTTTGTAAAACAGTCACTTCAATAGTATTTACAAGATTCTATGCTGCGGCAATATCATTCGCAAACTTTCTTGCAAAATATCCCTTGAAAGATTTGTTGACTTTCAGTACCTTGCTTGTGATTTTGTAGATCTGCGTTTCTTTGTTTTAGGCTGTTGCGGAGTCCATTGGATTTACAGCAGCAACTATTCTGGAAGGAACCTTACCCAATGCTTACAGGGAAGCATTTGAAAATGTCCTGATACCTTCGTACGAAAGAGCTTGTAAAGAAATGTTTGGGCAGATTAATCAAGCTTTTGAGAAGGGAACAAAAGCATGTAAGTATGTAGCACTGTATTTAGCCTCACTCCATAACAGCCCTCTAGTTACGCTCATCTCATTGAGTTGAATTGTTGTTGTTGTTGTTGTCGCTCCACTGAGGCGCCATCTGTTGACCGAAGCGTCATTATCAAGTCAAAGAGTACAAGGAAACAAGAGACTCCAGGTAATAAGTCTACACTGTATTTATGATTAGTTCGTGGACTGAAATGATCTGCCTTTATCACTATAATTCATGGAAGTCGGAAATCTCCAAGTACTGTTTAAATTTGATCCTAAAACTGTATTAAAACCGTTTTTTCAATCGTTAATTTCGTCTGTATAGCTTTGTGATTTGACCTCTTATCGGTTTACTTTGTTGCTGTTTCTCATTGTACTATCATAACTGTACGTTGTTGTCGTAATTTAGCCTACAGAAGCCTTGTTGCCTTCAAGAAGTGCAGAACACGCGTTCTATATTCTTTGTATATACGCAAATGAATTTAACGGCTTAGGTTGAGTTTATTTTAGAAAGCTGTGAAAAAGTTGTATAGTTCCATTGCCTGATAAAGCTAAATTCAGACATCTTCACCAATCACATACATATGAAGCTTGCAGAGGACATCTTCTCGCACAATACAAACGAAGTAACATAAAGCTAAATTCACCTCAAGCGAGGGATCATGTTTTCTTCATAATCCCCACAGTCTTGTTAAAATATTAGGGAAGCTATTAATATGCTTTATTTTGACGTTCTGTTGTTATTTCCCTCCACCTTGGTTGTTTGGACGTCATAGGCAAAATCGGCTAAGCTTTGTTTACACCCATTTCAAGTCATGTAATCAATCTCTTGATAAAACATATTTAGATTTCTCTAACATATTTCGTGCCATGCAAAGTTGTGCCATGAGGGCAAAAAGTAGCATAATACTAAAACTTGCCAAGAGTATGGTCACGTGGTTTGAAATGGGTAAAACAAACCTTAGCCGATTTGGTCTATTGACGTAAAAAAGTACGAACGACATGTGGAGCAAACTTGATGATTTTTCTGTTATTGTCCATGACAGATTTCGACAAAATGGATGGTCATTTTGAAAATCGAAAGAAACGTCAAATGGAAATGCGTGACCCCGTCCTGAATCAATTGCAAGGACTTGTACAAACATTTCAAGACACGGCTGATAGGCTTACTGGCACTGAAAGTAATCTGGAAGTACTCATGCGAAATCAGATTGCAGACGTTATGGGCAGGTATGTTAGCTTTAATGTTGCATATGTAATGACAAGGGCAGATGTTGTTACAACAGGATCCTGCCACTTTTTATTGACATCCAAGCTCAAAGCGATTAGCGATTGCAGACAAAGGAAATTATATGCCCGGTCGGTCGGGTCACACAAAAGTTGCTCTAAAACCCAGGTAGCTTGCTCGCTCGTTGTGCATTTCAGAAATGGTTTTTAAAGCAGCCAGTCTTTTTCCGTCAAAATTGGCATTTGAAGTGTATTTTTGTAGTTTAGTAGTTTTTGAATTTAAAAGAGAAAAAAGTTAAGTAAATAAACTCCCCGTCCAAACAAAAAGTTGTTTGTAAATCGTGAAAATTGTAAAGTGTGGTTAATTTTGAATGTAGTACGCTGTTTGTGGTTTCCTCGTACGGATCTTATCGTACCATCAGCTGGGAAAAGTGTAGACATTTTTTGATATCTTGATTAGTTTCAAAATTTAATTGTTTGTGAAAGAATTCATGGGAATTTTTGAAAAAATTAAAATCAGGGTGAATCCTAAATCAATTGAGGAAAAATGATACGATCTTTGAACAACCTTAGTTTATGAAGATCAGCGGCAATCTATAGCTCTCCTGGTTTAGGATTTAGAAATTTGATGACGTCACAGCCTCAAATATGATGAATGCCGCCATTTTAAAGCTAACCAAGATATCAAACAATCTCCATGGCTGATTGACAGCAAAGTACCTGCGAAGTCCTTCCAAGCTATTTGACTCAGCATAGGTTCCAAATCTTTAAAAAGGCTGGTGTAAAATTCAGTTACTTGTTTCTTTGAACTGAATGATTTAAAAGAAACTTCAGCTATTTCTCTAGAATTCTACCGTTGGACTTTTCTGAAATCTTCAATAATTTCAGAATTAGAGTGTTTTTCTTCTTTTTCAAGAATTCAAGAAAAATTTTCAAAAAAACTTAAAACCATCGTAATTTCTAAACTGTTTGAAGCAACATGAAATAATTTCAAAGAAAACCATAGTTTATGGATGTCTACAATATGGTATCAAGCAAAAGTCTGTCACTTTTCTGGTTTATGATTTCGAAATTTGATGACGTCACACCTTCAATAGAGTTAAAATGTAACATACGCTGCTGAAATTTCGAAAAATATTGAAAACTTCTGAAAAGTCCAACGGTAGAATTAAAGATAAGTAACTAAAGTTTGTTTCAAGCCACTCAGTCAGAAGAAATAGATCACAGAATTTTACACCCACCTTTTTAAGTCGAGTTAAAGATTTGGAAGCTATGCTATTTGACTCAACGAAAAAAGTAACAGAATTTTACCTACACCATTAAAGATTAGATTCATATCCTGTTCATTAGAACATAGGGCTCAAATCTTTAAAAAGGTCGATGTAAAATTCTATTGCAGTTTTCATTGAAATAAATGGCTTGGAAGGAACTTTGCGCTTTTTGCTGTAAATCTGCCTTGGCAATTTACTGATATCTTCATTAATTTCAATATGGCGGCATTTATTAAATTTGAAGCTATGACGTCATCAAATTTCTAAATCCTAAACCAGAAAAGCTACAAATTTCTGCTTGCCATCATATTGTAGACCTTCATAAACTATGGTTTCCTTGAAGGTTATATAATGTTTCCTCTATTAGTAAAGGATTTACGATGATTTGAATTTTTTCAAAATTTACCATGAATTTTTTCAAAAATAATGAAATTGCTGCCATTTTGACAAAAATAAAGAT
The DNA here is from genome assembly GCA_039566865.1 of Aurelia coerulea. NCBI lineage: Eukaryota > Metazoa > Cnidaria > Scyphozoa > Semaeostomeae > Ulmaridae > Aurelia > Aurelia coerulea. Next base: position 24,028,886 of record CM076948.1, on the reverse strand, counting down.
ATCAAAAATTTCCACGGCAGATTTACAGTAAAGTACCGTAAGTTCCTTTCAAGCCATCCAATTCAAAGAAAACCGCAATAGAATTTTACACCAACCTTTTTAAAGATTTGAAAGATTTGAGCCCTATGCTGTTCATTAGCAAACTTTATTAATTTGAATAACTGACAGTCTTTAAATCCCTTAATGGGGACGTGCCTTCTTATATGAAAGACATGTTCACGAGAGTCAACAACTCTACCATTCGTTCTCTTAGAAACGCTGAAGTCAATCTCAGGTTGCCATTATTAAAATCGGTAGGGGGGCATAAATGTTTCGCGTACCGAGGCGCCAAGCTTTGGAACAGTCTTGGCCCTGAGATCAGAAATACTTCAACCCTGAGATCGTTTAAAAAGAAGGCGCAACCATGAATTTCACTCACCAATTCTTTTCTGTTTTCTTTCGTTTATTTATGACAAATTGTAATTAGTTTAGGTTTAGGTTTTATAGCAAATTTCGTTTTTATTGTGAATTAGTAGTTATTTGTAAGTTTTTAGCATGGCCCCCTGTAAATCAATTATTATTATTGAGGGGCTACCATGTGTAAAAAAGATAAAATTAAATGAATGAAATGAAATAACAGTTTCTTTATTCTAAACAGGTTCAAAAGTGAGCTGCTTGCTGCGATTGATAAAAAAATATCACAAGGATTATCAGATACAGTCAAGGGTGATATTACAGCATTATTAGGTCAACTAAAAGATGATTTGAATGCATCGATACAAGCAATTCCAGTTGGAGGATCAGGTGCTGTTGCCGGTGAAAATATCGACGAAGAAGACATCATGGTATGTGCTTAAAAATCTTGAAATTTTGGAATACCGTTTTCCATTTATCCACCTTTTCAAGGTAAGAGGCGCGAAAGCGGAAGTTTGTTGTTGTTTGAGATATTGCATTTTTTAGGCCAAACTCTTGTTCTGCGTACAAAGCCTAGCGAAGTAGCAAATTTCACATTCATATATGTCTTCATTTCAAAATTATGACAATTTTAAGAATTAAAAGTCATAAGGGCTTTGACCGTGAAGTTTATAGAGTTTATAGGAATATCGATCGAGATGACGCTTCATAACAGAACATAGGGCTCAAATCTTTAAAAAGTTCGGTGTAAAATTCTATTACATTTTTCTTTGAAATAAATGGCTTGGAAGGAACTTAGGGTTTTTGCTGTAAATCTGCCGTGGCAATTTATTGATATCTTGATTAGTTTCAATATGGCGGCATTTATTAAATTTGAGACCATGACGTCATCAAATTTCTAAATCCTAAACTAGAAAAGTTACAGATTTCTGCTTGCCACCATATTGTAGACCTTCATAAACTATGGTTTCTTGGAAGGTTTGTTTGCTCTATTAGTTTAGGATATATGATTGTTTAAATTTTTTCAAAATTTTCCATGAATTTTTTCAAAAATAATGAAATTGCCGCCATTTTGAAAAAAATCAATATATAAAAAAATTTCCACGGCAGAATTATAGCCAGGTACCATAAGTTCCTTTCAAACCATCCAATTCAAAGAAAACTGCAAAAGAATTTTACACCGACCTTTTTAAAGATTTGAAAGATTTGAGCCCTATGCTTCATAACAGTTCTTCGTTTCCCATACAGGATGGAATCAGCAAAAATCTAGAAGAATATGATTACCCCAGTGCATTTGAAGCTGCCTTAACAGCAGCAGATTTGAGCATGGTTTTATTCGTATGCCAGAAAGTGGATCCAGATGATTTATTCACAAAGAATGGCAGTGCATTGAGCCAACCGATATTACTCTCATTGATTCAGCAGTTGTCTGTTGATTTAACCAATGATACGTCGACGAAAGTCAAGTAAGTATAGCAGCATGGGTTCCAAATCTTTTAAAAGGTTGATATAGAAGACAGATTTTTTTAACAGAATTGCTTCAAAGAAACTTTTGAGCTATTTTGCTATAATTCTACTGTTGAACTTTTCTGAAATCTTCAATATTTTCAGAATTTAGGGTATCATCATCTTGAAATATTTTTGGGTCACCAAGAAAACAAATCAAAAGGAACATTTCATCGTTGGTGTGAAAGTCGAGTTTTGCCAAGCTCGTTCCCAAGGGTATCTGTTGTTGTAAATAGGAGGCTAGACCTCAACAGATACCCTTGGGACCGGTTGCCAAATTTTGGCAAATTTTGATCGGAATGATTAGCATAATTTGGCAGACAGCAGGTCTTTTCGAATCCCATATTCGACATTTCGAAATGAATATTCCATGATTCGAACACCACTCATTGTAACCAAAGCCAACAGCATGTGGGTGAGAAACTTCTTTTGTTTCGAAAAGAGCCAATCACATTGCAGAATAGCCCAACAGGTTCCAGGGTCCATGTAGGCTTTGCAGTTTACGGAAAACCTTCATTGTCACTGGGTGCGAGGTTGGAATTTTGCTGATTTTTTAAACATGGGTATTGAGACATCGGGTACCTCTAGAAGTGCTCAAGGCAATTGAGATTTCCTCCTGACAGGTAGTTTTCGTTATTTGGAAGAAATGCGAGTCTTTTAGCTCATCACCATTATACAAACTCTGCGAAAACTTTAGAGTTCCTTGTAACGGGTAGAGTTCTCGCTTCTCCAATGGGATAGATTGAACATTTTAGCCATATACATGATTTCTCTATGAGGTCTATTTGAGCAGAAAAACACTGAGAAACGTATCTAAACAATTTTTGTTATGACAAATTCTTTGAGGACAAGACCCTTTTTTAACGTATGCAAAACGCTGCTTTTAAAACAAAGCTGCCATCCAAAATTCGTCCCCTCCTAAAATCTGTCTTTCGGATACATGACCCGACAGGATTATCATATCTTACCCAACTTATGGTTGGTCTCAGTAAATTGAATTTTCACAAATTCAACCACAATTTCAGGGATAATTTAAACCTAATGTGCCCTACCAAGGATGGCATTGAGGATACGGAACACTTTTTGTCGCTCTGCCCTTCTTTTGAAGTACCACGTAGAGATCTTCTCGCTGGAGTTTCTGCTTTATTACGACCACTTGGACATAAAAATCTTTCGAACGAATTTCTAATGCAGATTTTATTGTATGGTGATAAAGATTTTCCCGATGGTATCAATAAAGATATACTCTTGTTAACTCTCTGCTATATCCATAGAACTGGTCGGTTTGATTAGAAATCTAAAACTCGGTTGCAAGTCATATCACCACCTCGTCCCTCTTTAGTAAATGTTCTCTCTTTTTTGTTGTAGTTACGGGTACTTTTATGCAGTTTTTTCGATTATTTCTTTATCTAAATGGCCACGTGGGTACGCAGCCCATGACTTACAGTAAGCTACTATTTATTATAGCTGCTTGTTAAGGAATTGCCTAGGTATCGGGTGGAACCCCCCGAATCAATACCCTTTCCTTACCAACTCCCACTATCTGAAAGAGATCAACAGGGGTTAACTCTAATCCAATGCACTACGATCAATATCAGTCCAAAGCTTAAAAGGCGCTATTCCCCCGTCCGTAAATGCTAAACTAACATTACCGTATATCTAAGTAAAGCTTTCTCCGGGTGAAGTCTCATTTAAACTAATTCTTTTTTTTTTATATCAAGACGCTATATCATTTGATACATGGTCAACTATGGCTACAGATAACAAAAGATGATTTAAATACAAAATAAACAGTACGAAATAGAGGTTACAACTAAATACCTAAGAATTTCTAGGTTGGGTTTGATTCTACTTTTTATTGATTTCCGTTTTCTGAATTGGAGGCGTTTGGAGTATATATCATGAAGAAATTCAGAAAATGTCTGTAGGAGAAGTTCATCTTCGTTGGACATTAAGTATATAAGTTTCTGTTCATCCGTTGGTATATATTTGAAATTGGGGCAGAGATTTTGTGTTTTATCTAGGAACACTGTCCGTCCAGAGATAAATGTTTGGCACGAGAGAATGAAGTGGGTCTCGTTTTCAATTTTGTTTTGGCAGGATCTGCAAAATCGTCTGCAATGCTATGATTGATTTCTTTATTCCAGTTACTTACTAGAAGCAGTCACCGCCCTTGACCAGACAAATGAAATCACCGCAGAGCACATGTCAAAGGTATTAGAATCTCTCATGGAGCAACTTACAATTGCAATGGACACGCTTAAGATGACTGACTCAGAAGGTGACTGTCTAAAGCAACTCAAGTACTTGTCAAGACTCACCAAGATCACATTAAGATAGGCTTCATAATCTGAAGGTATGCCATAAAGATAAGGCCATGTGCGCTACCGTTTCCCAAATGTATGCGTGAAGTAATCATGCCCCATTCTCATGGGAGGAAGAATTGCTGTTGAGAAGATTTTGCAAGGATGTCTGTTGAATGGAAGACGAGGTGACAATGTTTTGTTAATTATATTCTATGATCTGCTAAAGTTTATTTTGTAGCCCTGCTATCAATCTCTTTGTAAGAATCTTCATTCCCTACGGGACGTCCATTCAATGCGCTCGCAAATATGTGCACTATCTTTTTTGCCTGCAAAATTTTGTAATGTTTACTGTGCCAAAATTCCCAGTGTTAAATCTCATCTTCTTTCTAGCGTACGTATTAAGTTGATGTCCCCCGTTTGATAATCTAGCAAACTTTGAGATCGAGGCAAGAGAAATGAATTACATGAATAGATCCTTGCACGGGGTATCTCCAAGATTGTTTTGTCAATCGCCTAGTAAAGCTTCGATATGGTCTCAATGTTAAGGTTGAAAAACCAAAGGTTCAATTCATCTGGTTGATGAAAAGTTGAGTTGTTGTTGGAGAGGCGACCAAGGTCCTGTCTTTTCTACTTAGTTGAGAATTTTGTTTTGTTTTTATTTTCCATTAAAACCTTTTACAAGACATGTTACTTGCTACGCTACCTACAATTTATCTTACGAAACACTACAAGGGCGATACCACCAGGAGCAATAGACTATAATAACTCCGCGACCATTAATTTTTTGAATTTTCCTCTGCAAAAAAGACCAATCAACAAATTAGTAAGATGTAGCCTTTGAACGGTGGTGGTGTATCCCAACGTAGAGCTCAAATCTTTAAAATGGTCGGTGTAAAATTCTATTACAGTTTTCTTTGAATTAAATTGCTTGGAAGGAACTTAAGGCACTTTGCTGTAAATCTGTTGTGGAAATATATTGATATCTTGATTGGTTTCAAAATGGCGGCATTTATTAAATGAGAGGCTAAATCCTAAACCAGGAAAGCTACAGATTTCTGCTTGGTTGTATCCCAATTAATTTTGCTATTAATGAAGATTGTTTATGACAGAAGGAATCAGTTTTATCGCTAGTATTATCTCAATATTTCTGCCAAAGATTACGAGCTTGACTGTGTTGTATTCATCCTGTCGCTAACTACCAGAATTTTTCTTTGTTCATTAGAACAAGATAGAAACCAAACATTTTTTCATCTTTTTAAGCATCAGAATTTAGATTTTTGTTGTCTTAGTTGCAGCAATTTAGTCGATTTAGTTAGAGCCGAGTTAGTTGCGAAAATACTATATTTCCGAGCAGTCGAGGTTTTAGTTTGCATGGAGTAGCTGCTTCCTGCACTTTAGCCCGGCTCAAGAACCCTTCCAGTCCAGATAAAGGAAAAGAATTTCAGAGAAAAGAAACTTGACAGAGAGCAAGGATAGGAGAAAGAAAGAAATATGTCACGAGAGAATTGCGAGACTTCACAAGGACTGAGAAGGACAAGAATTAAATAACACATGATACAAATTTTCTTGATCCTGAACAGAATCAAAATTGTCTCTGGGAGCAAGGAATTCTGGAAGCAGTGAAGAGAAATAACATCTGTCGCCCTGCACGGAGGATTATATGATAAACTTTGTTCGAGCGAAAGAGTGTTCTATCAGAATCAGAGTTAAAAGAGTTAGAGGGATTATTATCCACCTCTCTTAGTTCGAGGCGAATTTCTGGCGCGGCAGCACTTACTGACTCATGCACAGTTCTGGTTTATACATCAAGCCAGTGCCTCCCTAGAAAAATACAATGTTTCACGGTTTGACGTGGTTGGGTTTTTCATTCTGTTTATTTTTGCTGAGTTTTTGTGTACTTAACGTGCTTGCAGGGGACTGACTCGAAAAGCATGCATGCTACTGTTTAGCACTGCGTATATATCAAACTGCAGGCCTGCTGATAGACTTTGTGGGGCCGGGGGCACAAAACAGAACAGGAGCCCTAAGAAATACTGTAATGGACTCAAATATGCCCATATCAAGCATAGTTTGGTCTCCCAAACCCTCTAAATTCACGGAAAACAAGAGTAAACGCCCTTTGTAATTACCCTCATGCCTAGCTTTTGGAGGCCCTTCTGAAGTTAGGGCCTTGTGCATTCTGCACTCCCTGCCTCGTTGATGCGAGCCTGTCAAATTGTCGTCTCATGCCATTTTAATGAGCTACAGCATTGGTACGACCTCTAACAATTCCTTTGAATGTCTTACTTGTTGGATAATGCCATTTTTTCGTACAAAGCAACAAGGACAGATTTTGTAGCACAATAGCATGAGATGTTTTTGTTAACACCTGAATTCAAAGCGATTACCGACTGCAGACAAAGTAAATTCTCTCAACAATAAGTTCAAGACAAACAAAGCCGCAAAAGTTTTTCTAAAACCCAAGTAGCTAGCGCGCTCGTTGTGCATTCCAAAATTATTTTTAAGAGCAAACATGCGCATATTTCAAAAGGAGCAGGATATATCTACACATCTACCTCGGACATTTTATTTCTTTGATTCAGAAGCCGAGCAGTAAATGTTTTCATTACACCCAAAAAAATAAGAAAATTAGATCGCCTCCCAATGGGCTTTTGAACCATACAAATTAAATGCCTGAGGCAGATGTGTAGATATATCCTTCTTTTTTCGACCTATGCTCATGTTTGCTCTTAAAAACAATGTCTGGAATGCACAACGCACGAGATAGCTACCTGGGTTTCAGAGAAATTTTGCGGCTTCGCTTGTTTTGAATTATTGGTTGAGAGACTTTCCTTTGTTTGCGATCGCTAATCGCTTTGAATTGCGGTGTCAATCAAAACCAATTCGTGCTATTGTCTTACCAAATCTGTCCTCGTTGTACAAAGCTCTCATAGAAAAGCTTATTCTTGTTAGATTTGTACAATTTATACCTTTCTTTCAACTCGTAAACGTTATGTTCTATGTCTTTATAAATAAAATGCATAATTTCGATTTCATTAATTATACAATTGACGTCGTTATTTCTATTGTATTTTCTGAAACGTAGAATGCTAATAAGTAACAACCAACAACTCTGTAAGTTTTGCAAAGGCTACGAATGTCCAAAGTAGCCTCAATCAAAGATGACATTTTGACGTGAAATTTTCGCGCCCTAAGGCCCCGTTCACACTGCTCCGTTTTTGTGCGTTCACATTGATTAAGTGCTTTTTCAAATACCTCCGTTTTTGTGCGTTCACATTGATGCAGAGCGTTTTGAACACCCTCCGTTTTTGTGGATATCCACTTTTGATAGCGTTATCGAAAATCTCCGTTTTTGTGCCGTTTTTGTGCAGATCAGTGTGAAAACTCTCACGAAAGCCGAAGTTTTTCTCTCCGTTTTTGTACAAAAACGGAGCTGTGTGAACGGGGCCTACTATGTAACATCACATTATGTAACGACAGCAGAATGTTGCAACTTTCCTCCCTTTTTCACAATAAGTTAAAAACACAAAAAGAACCAATTGGTTAAGGTGGCTCGCTACTGATAAAACTTTCACACACTTGATGTCCTATCGCTCATGGCCATATCTCGGTATTTTCTGCTGACGAAAATCAGTTACTCAAATATGTTCTGGCATGTGTCAAGAACTAGTGTCTGAATGAAAAATACAGTACCTGTATTTGCTAAAAGCTTGGGTTCCCTTCAAGCTGGTACTTTGGCAAAATTTAGCAGTTAATGTCATATATCCTCCTTGCTATACGGCCTGTTGTTGTGGTTGTATTGCAAAGCAGAGTCTCATGTTGTAAGTCAAACCGAGCTCACGATTATTAACTACATCTTACTCCTTCTGTAATGCGTAATATGATACCGGGTGTCCCAAAATGATGTATTATCGTTTGATTGCGTACATGTCCATAACCAATGAACCGATTTTCAAAAAATTTGTTTTATTGGATTGCCTAAAGGCCAAATTGTATTCGAAGATGTTGGTTCTGGCTTTACGACAATGTTTTCATGTCGAAAAGAAGATTGATAAACCTGCTAAAATTTAAGCCTTAAATGGCATGCGAAAGAAACGGCCCGTTTTTCCACTCAACATTTTAGATGTGACATAAAAGGCAAAAGGCTGAACTCGCATTCGTATTTTCTAAATCACCTACCCATCTGAATTCAGTATTAACTGAATTCGTATTCTCTGAATAACATATAAGTTGAGCCTTTTGTATCACATCTAAAATGTTGGCTGGAAAAGTAGGCCATTTCTTTTTCATGCCATGTAGGGCTTGAATTTGAGCAGGTTTATCAATTTTCTTTTCAACATGAAAACATCCGCGTAAACCAAAGCCAACATCGTCAAATACAATTTAGCCTTTCGGCAATCGGATAAAATAAAGTTTTTGAAAATTTCATTCGTTATGGAAATATCAGCAATCAAACGATAATACATCATTTTTGGAGACCCGGTACATAAGTTGAAAGGAAGATTATATATACTACATTTTGACTACATTTTACTCCTTTTGCAATGCGTAATATAATACATAAGTTAAAAGGAAGATTATATATATAAGGGGTACAATGAACCTAGAATAATAGTCTACGATATGAGCGTCTTCCAATACAAATGCTCTTTTCTGTTTTTTAGTTTGGCTCTCAAGTGTCGATAAATTGTCATTGCCATTTTTATCCTCATCTGTTCCGAGATTGCCAACTGCAACTCCTTGCGCTAGACCGTTGCTTATTACTGTCAATTTCCTCTCCTGTCGAGAAAGAAACAGGGACCATCATTAAAACATAAAACCCCTCAGGTTTATTTCATTTCATTTTCATTTAATACATTTAAGGAGGGTTGCCCTTCAACAAGTTGATTTTCAAGGGGCCCTCCGATAAAAGCATTTAATTACAATTTAGAAAACAAAGTAAAAAGCTATTAAATAAATTAAACTATAAAACCTTATTTACAATGTTCAAAACCTATTTACAGTGAAGTTAAAAATTCAGACCTAAAATCAAAATGAAAGGAAACAGTTTTTAAATAGTTTTCTTGAAACTAAACAAGGAGGTTGCCTGCTTTGACTCGGCTGACAGGCCATTCCATAATTTTGCACCTCTATATGAGAAGCATCTCTGGCCATTTGATGACCTTTTCTTCGGTAACCTAAGGTCGGTCCCCGTATTACGAAGGCTATATGATGAGCAGAGCGAATTTCGTGTGAAAAGGTCACAATATTATTCAAAATATTGTTTACCGGGGAAGTGGAAAAGAGCAATCCCTGCATTTGTTTGATTAGTAATTCTAAACATACCCAAATTCTGAATAAAGTAGATGTTGCAGAGACGGAAAGATACTTCCCAAACAAACAAGCAAATCTTTAAAACGGCTAGTTTAGGATGCATCATGAGGAAATGAAAATTCTCGAATGAAAACGATAATCCCTCCGAAGTCTGCCAAACTTTCTGCCATTTGGGGCAGAGGGCTCAGAAGGGCTTCCAAACTACCAGATCTACCGTTTTGAGAATTTCGAAGTCAACCAAACACAATTTCCGAGTCAACCAAGTGTACCGTTTTCAAAACTTTTACCAGCCGGGCGCGGCCTGTGTTTGAGGTAGGGGGTGCGTCTAAAGCCACGGAATAACGCGTGCTAAAGCGTGTTGAAGTCATTGCTGTAAGGCAGAACAATTCTTTAAATTTTATCTTTATTATTGGCTAATATTGAAGGTTCTTGAAGGGGCCTTTTTGAGGAATCACATTTAACTATAGAACGGAGTGGCCAATTCTCATCAGTTGAATTTCTAAATCTCGTTCAACTTGTCTGCTATTAAGTAAGATATTTGACAATATTTCTGCCTTTATATCCTGGAAACAGTATATATCAATTTGCCACATTAATTACAAATTTACAATGTTTTAAAAGCTAAAAATAGATACATTACAATGTTAATACAAGTTAATGAATACCTTTAAAAACACCCTTCAAACTGTAGTGACAGGGATAGCATTGCAAGGTTGAATCAAGGGCGCTTACCTTGTAGGAAGTGTGTTTATTCCTGGTACTGTACGAGTGGTAATTGGTGTCCTATGACCCGGTTCTGTTAATCTTGGGATTTTCAAATTCTAACGCCTGTTAGTGTTGACCAATCAAAAATCACGCTGTCTGATTTCCTGTGGCCAGATCGTATAACAGTTGATCTCGTGTTACATAAACATCGGAATTTGAAACCACAAAGTTATTCATACGTCATCTCGACCTTGAGAGGGCTGACTCTGTGTACTGCTGTGTCACGGTACGGTTCTAGGACACTCTCTGTACTGGGTCACAGGACACCAATTACTCTACAGTACTGGGAATAAACACACTTCCTACAAGGTAAGCGCCCTTGGTTGAACTGACCTTATTTCCGTAATGGTCCCCTGAGTAGGCATTCAAACGTGGATCGTTGAACAAGGACAGATTTTGTAAGACAATAGCATGAGTTGCTTCTGGTTGACACTGCAATTCAAAGTGATTAGCGATCGCAGACAAAGGAAATTCTCTCAACCAGTAATTCAAAACAAAGAAAGCCGCAAAAGTTTCTCTGAAACCCAGGTAGCTAGCTCGCTCGTTGTGCATTCCAGAAATTGTGTTTAAGAGCAAACAGGAGCATATATCGAAAGAAGAAGGGTATATCTACATAGCTGCCTCGGGCATTTAATTTGTTTGGTTCAAAAGCCGATTAGGAGGCGATTCAATTCTCCTATTTTTGAAGTGCAAGTAAAACACTTACTGCTTCTGAACCAAAGAAGTAAAATGCCCAAGGTAGATGTGTACATATATCCTTCTTCTTTCGATATATGCTCAAGTTTGCTCTTAAAAACAATGTCTGGAATGCACAACGAGCTCGATAGCTACCTGGGTTTCAGAAAAACTTTTTCGGCTTTGTTTGTTTTGAATTACTGGTTGAGAGAATTTCCTTTGTCTGCAATCGCTAATCGCTTTGAATTGCGGTGTCAATCAAAAGCAACTTATGCTATTGTCTTACAAAATCTGTTCTTGTTGGATTGTTATTGTTAAAGGGGCTCCGTCGTCAAAATGTAAACAAAACGATGATTTTGCAGTTTTTTGATTGGTGATATCACACAGGATTTTCGTATTTTTTTCAAAATGAAAGTGGTTGTTTGGGCATTAATCCTTGTACTGCACTGAGGAACAAACCAAACATTCATATCTTCGACGATTGTTCGGATATAAGTGGATTTTTAACGGTCACTTTTTTGTGGCTTGGGTGAAGCCACCAAACAAACTGCAGAGAACAATGGATGAAAAATGGATAATCCCCGACACGTACGAGTTTACGGATTTGTTTACTGTTTGACGACTCAGCCCCTTTAATAGTCACCGGGTATTGTCACGAAACCATGCAACACTGACTTACCTTTTTGTGGCATGATCGTACATTCAGCACCACTAAATACTCCACCATTGATAACAAGACGAAGAATAAATTCACGACGAGGAATATTTGAACTGCTGTCGTGTAATCAACTCTGATAATCTTCAACCCTTCTTGTTGAATGACGAATATTGTCGTTAAAAAATTCGTTACTATTAATGTAACTCTTGCTGGTACAGCTCTCGCTGGGATCCAGAATGTTCCCCATGTTAATACGACGAGTAGGCAGCTAGGCATGTATCCACTGTACAGGTGATATGTGAATGTTCGTTTCACTTTCACTTCTGCTTCTAAAGCTTGGAATGTTTCTGCAAGAAAATACAGCATAGGTACCAATTATTAAACGAGATTTCACAAAATATTCTTGTTGGGGAGATGAGATACGGTTTGTTCGAGGAAACTTGTGTCCCCCCGTGCAGTAGGTTAATGCTCATGTGCCCGTCAGAGTTCCAACCCAAAATGCTACTGCGCATGAGCATTAACCTACTGCACGGGGGGACACATACGTTTTTTCGGACAAACCGTATCGCGTTTCCTCGTCTCCCCAACAAATTCCGTTTGTTGCGATGACTTGAAAAGCGTTTCAAGTGTGAGCACAGGAGGCAAGCCCGACACCAGCTTTGAATTCATAGGGGGGGGGGGGCGACGAACCAAAATTTTCTGACGCCAAAATCTACAAGAACAACAGCTACAACCCCAATTTTAAGAATCATGCACGAAAGGACGGATGTGCACTTGATTTGCTCTAGATTTTGGAATTATTTTCCAGTTTCAACGCTGCTGCGCTGGAGCCTTCGAAATTATTGAATGTAAAGCAAGAGTATGCTCTAGATTCAAAATTCATGTCAGAATTTATCCTCGAAAGTCAATAAATTCATGTTCTATGCATCATTCTCCCAATACAATCGTCTAAATGTGGGTCTGTAACTACAAAAAAATCCGACAGGTAGAGTAAAATTTCCGACAAAGAGCCTCCTGGGGGGCGCCCTGCCCCCCCAGCCCCCCACTGGCTTCGGCCTTGACAGTAGGTCCAGACTATTGTGGTGAGGGGGCCTTCCTACATTCTAACGCATGATGTATCAAGATCTTATCTTACCTTAGAATCGCTCGTTGAGATTGAAAGGATTTACATATTTTTTTTCGTTCATATGAAGTTCTCTTGCCTATATTTCATATGACAGCCTTTTCGTTTGTTTCTTGCGCCCTTGCTCTTGGTCGATCAAATATAGCGCCTCAATGCTAGCCATCAATGCATGATAATGATTCCTGATTGAAACCCCGCCTGCTTTAGTAATGTACTGCAGTATCTATATGTATAATATAAAGACAATAAACGCAACTTATTTCCAAACTTATATTCCCAAGAAATGATTGACTTAAAAGTTACCATTGGTTATGTAGTGAACATTTTTTGTGACTCCTTTTATATTGACCAATTCATATCCGGAGAGCTGAACATGATCCTCGAGATATTCAACTTGTGGGCCCTTTGGTCTCCAGCTGAGTCTCAGTTCTCGTCCAGTATACGAATCTGAAATTATGAAAGGGGGAAGTCTATACACGTGCCTAAGGACCATGGGACCATGTCACATACGGGCTTCAGTACTGAAAAACAACAATTGTTAGTTATTTCAGATAAATTGAATTAAAACCTCAATAAACTACTTACAAGTGATGGAAATATGACTGTCCATCGATTTATATCAACATTTTGAAATATTGTCCTGCTTTGTTAGAAATATGACGTCATCAATTCGAATGATGTCCGGGATTCTACCAGGTGAGTCAAAATAAAGGTCCGACTGCTTTTGAGAGGCTGCTGCTCCATGAACAATAATAAGCAAAACATAGGGCTCAAATCTTTAAAAAGGTCGGTGTAAAATTCTATTGCAGTTTTCTTTGAAATAAATGGCTTGGGAGGAACTTAGGGTTTTTTGAAGTAAATCTACCGTGGCAATTTATTGATATCTTCCTTAGTTTCAAGATGGCAGCATTTATTAAATTTGAGGCTATGACGTCATCAGATTTCTAAATCCTAAACTAGAAAAGTTACAGATTTCTACTTGCCACCATGTTGTAGGCCTTCATAAACTATGGTTTTCTTTAAGGTTATATAATGTTTCCTCTCTTAGTTTAGGATTGACGATGATTTACATTTTTTCAAAATTTTCCATGAATTTTTTCAAAAATAGTTAAATTGCTGCCATTTTAAAAAAAATGAAGGTATCAAAAAATTTCCACGGCAGATTTACAGCAAAGTTCAAGCCCTCCAATTCAAAGAAAAATGCCATATAGTTTTACACCGACCTTTTTAAAGATTTAAAAGATTTGATCCCTATGCTTATAAGCAATAATATTTTGCAATATCTGATTGAACAGCTAGCATGTTCAATTATTTTTAGAATTTTTTCTGGTTGAGATTTTACAAGGGATTTTCTTAAAAAAAGTCCCTTCGAGAAACCTTAAAAAACGTGCTAAAATCGTCAGCAAGTTTCCCAAATATATTTACCTTACAGCAATGACTTGAGCACGCTTTTAGCACGTGCTATCCACTTGGGGGAAGAACAAGTCTTCCCCCTACTATGAATAACTTATTCAGGGGGATTCCATTCTCCCAAGAGGACAAAATACATGAATGCATGTGAATGTCATAATTGCTAGGAAGGGAGAAAATGGTAAATTTTGTTCGTCGTTTTCATTCGTTTTCATTCATTTTTGCAGGTTTTTGAAAGGGGATTTCTGCAGAAAATCTCCCATATAGTCGGGAATGAATGGTCGATTAAAGCCGGGTAAATTACTGAACTAAATTGGATATATCGGGAATAAAACAAGACAGTTTTCAATATTATTGCTTTGATATTGAGGGAGCAGCATTTTTTCAAACGCCGGACCTTTTTATTGACTCACCCGGTAAAGTTTGCTGATGTCAGCAAATATAGATAATGTATATATCAAGTGAAAGTACTTTGCAAGAGCAATCGTTTGGTACCAAGCACGACTTAATCAAAGTCCCCCCCCCCCCCTCTAAGGTGGAATAGGGTTAAAAGTCACGAAACATATGTGCAGAAGTGTTAGAGACCAAATGATAAGTTATGCGTTTCAAAAATAAGAAACAAAATTAAGAAAATTTTGGTACTAAAATGCGCAAATTTTTACATTGAATCAAGAAACTTTTAGTTCAATGATCCAAGTTTTTTTATATAGAAACGTGTAATTTGAGACAGACTTTAGCTCTGGTTAAAACAGCTATGTGAGGAACATATTGAAATCAAGTTTGTACTTACAACTTTCCAGTTGAACTCGACATGTTTGGATATCAAAAGGATATCTTTCCAAACGCATTTTACAAAACGTTTTCAATGTCATCCTGCGAGTAAGAATGGAGACAAAACGGCGTTAGATATATGGACATTGAAACTTACCAAAATCTAAAGGCGT
This sequence comes from Aurelia coerulea, assembly GCA_039566865.1. Classification (NCBI taxonomy): domain Eukaryota; kingdom Metazoa; phylum Cnidaria; class Scyphozoa; order Semaeostomeae; family Ulmaridae; genus Aurelia; species Aurelia coerulea. The sequence goes on along the minus strand of CM076948.1, from coordinate 24,013,793 downwards.
AACTTTCCTACTGAGACCCCGTTTACATTGTAACTGTACAACTTTACGTGGCACTTTTTGTTTTTTTCTGAGATTTATGTCCTAACTAGAACAACAAGGACAGATGTTACAATATGATCCGATCCGCTACTTTTGTTTGGGTTGACACAGAAGTACAAAGCGATTCGTGATTGCAGACAAAGGGAGTTATATGCCTGGTTGGGCAAGTCATAAACAAAAACAAAGCAAGCTGCAGACGTTGCTCTGAAACCCGGGTAGCTAGCTGGCTCGTTGTGCATTCCAGAAGTGGTGTTTAAGAGCAAACATGAGCATAAATCTACAGAAGAAGGATGGATCTAAACGTCTGCCTCGGGCATTTTATTTGTTTGGTTCAGAAGTGGATTCATAAGCGATTCGATTCAATTGGATGCTCCTATTTTTTGGGTGTTAATAAAATGCTTACTGTTCAGCTTCTGAACCAAGAAAAAATGCCTGAGGCAGATATGTAGATGTGTCCTTCTTCTTTAGATATATGCCCATGTTTGCTCTTAAACAATTTCTGGAATGCACAACGGGCGAGCTAGCTACCTGGGTTTCAGAGACGCTTTTGTGGCTTTGTTTTGTTTTGAATTACTGGTTGAGAGAATTTCCTTTGTCTGCGATCGCTAATCGCTTTGAATTGTGGTGTCAATCAAAACTGATTCGTGCTATTGTCTTACCAAATCTGTCCTTGTTAACTAAAGTAAGATATTGAGTTGAAGTTTCAAATGAGAAGCATAATTACGCAGGCGCTAAATACAATTTGATCTTCAATTGAATATGGTGCCACGTGTCCGTGGGTAAAGTTGCCACAGGTTGCCACTAACCTTGTGCTTACGTAAACTTGTCCGTAAGGCCCAAACTTCGTTCTGGTGTTTGTGGTCAATGTTTTGTGGCTTTTTGCTTCTACTGCATTTGGAAAGAACGTATCTGGAACCCATATCATATCACTTGGATCGCCATTGTAGTTGAATACTTCGCTGCCAAAGTTCAGCCTAGGATCTTTCCACCAATGGCGAAGATAGAAATCCATCCCTAATGTCTGAAAAAGATGATCGCTTACATGAACATCGAGAGACTGCAAGGGTTTTGAAATTAGAACTTAAATCCGAAAGGCAGAGAATATCCTATAACAACCCCCAGTAACGACCCCGCTGAAACGTTGCCCCGCCAATGTAGAAGGATGACCCGGGGACCCGCCAAGAAAATTTGTTTCCCCGCTAAGTTTGAGTTTAAGCACTTTCCCCGTCGTGTTTCTGTTGGTTCCCCGTTGAAACTTTAGTTACCCCGTCAAAGATTATAAAAGTTTCATCATAGAAAATAGCCCAAAATTTCCTTTCCCCGCCATGATATGTCTAATCCCCGCTGAAACTGTTTAATTTCATAATTTCCCCGCTGTATTTTCAATGTCAGACGGGGTCGTTACTGGGGGGTGTTCCTTTAAGTTAGTGGACGGAGAAAGATAGTTAAAGGCAATCTGTCCCCTTCGATGAATGAAAATAAAACCAATAAAGATCTCTGTTGTATATTCCAAAGGTTGGTGTTAATAATTCGCTTTATCCAAAGAAATCAGGGCCATAGAGACTCAGTGATGCATGAATTTAGCTGCAGCGTAAATAAGGTAAATAAAGCAGTAACCAAGGTCAGAACAATAGGGGACAGATTGCTTTTAAGTCAAGAGTTGCTCGTGCATGTCTGATATTAGACTGATAACATTCGTTTAACTTTTGCTCCGTTGAATTGAATTGTTATTTACTGTTATAGTCATTCGTTGAAGCGGAATGGATATTGTGGGGGTATTGTTGGGGGAATGGAGCGAAAACAAGGACTCACGTAATAAGCTTAGTCTGAAATTAGCCTGTGATGCAAATGAAACATACATACATAAATATCTACAGCTGTTTCTTTTTTTTATCACAAATAAAAACAACTAACTACAACGAAATATAAATATTCTGTGGCTGCCATAGCTGGAAAGGACATGATGTCATCGAGTTCCAACTACGGCAACCACTTACATCAATGGAAAAATCTACATCAAATGTTAAAAAAGAACAAGAACAGCACAGGCGTCTCAAAAAGAAGAACTCCCTCGACCTTACAGCAGTTTCTTGACTCTCAAACGAGCACAGATAGATGAAACACCTAAAGATACCGCGAGGATTATGTAGTATACCAGATCTGTAGTATCTACAGCTGTTTAGACATACCACGAATACGTAAAAGAGACTACTTACAAGGCTCGTTTCATCGACTGGACCCAGACCGATGACTCCAAGCTGTACTGTAATATTCAATCGAGCACCTTCAACAGGAAAAATATAATTTTAGCTATTGGCTTTCTTTAAAGGGAATGGGTATGGTTAAAATCTGGCCCTGGCCAAGCTGAAGGTATAATGTCTTGTACCCGGGGGGGGGGGGGTACTTGGTATATCTGTCCAACGGGGATGTGCCGTTTTTAAGGGTATCGTTTTCACCAATTTTTTCTAGCACAGGGTATCAAAATAAGGCAATTTTTCTAGAGCAGGTTGCCAAAACATGTCAAAGGGGAATATTTTGCTAGATCGGGTCGTTTTTCGGTCAAATTTCATCTTTTTGAGTATACTTTTCATCAATTTTTTCTGAAACAGGTTATCATTTTGAGCGAAAAATTCTGGACCAGGGTAAAATAATTTTTTTTCGTGGGCACACCCCCGTACAAATTTAAGTCAAGTACCCCCCTCCCCGGGCCTGGCCAAGCTGAAGGTATAGTGTCTTGTATCTGGCAACTTTGACATGTGACATTTCATTGTGTAGCTAAAGAAACAATGGGTATGTTGGCGTTTCTTTAGCCTATTTAAGCGGCTACTCGATACAGTTATGTCAATTCCTTTTGAAAGAGCCTCCCTCAAAAATTACACTCAGTTTGCAAGCAAAATCATTGAAAACGACACTGTGTTCAGAGACACATCGTGCGACAAAAATTGTCCCCTCCCCCGCACCCCTTGCCTGAGAGTATATCAGGCCCACATTAGCTGTGTAGCTTCCACTGGGGGTTGTTCCATAATAAATGTAAAGGTACAAAGGTACATGGGGATGTACCCCACTCAAGGGTATACTTGTTCGGACTTTTAGTCAGCCAAGGGTATACTTTTTTGCAATTTTGGTTATGTCCACGGTCTAGCCAAGGGTATCATATTTGACAATATTGGTCCAGGGAACGGTCATGTTTTCAGCAAAAGTATTCTGGGCAAGTATAGGAATTTCATCCAGTCAACCCATTCTTGTTCATAATAAACTAGCAAGTTAAACAAATCGTCTTTTTGAAATTTCCCAAAAATTTGAGATATATTCTGGGCAAGTATCGGAATTTCATCCAGTCAACCCATTCTTGTTCATAATAAACTAGTAAGTTAAACAAATCGTCTTTTTGAAATTTCCCAGTTCAAACCAAAAATTTGAGATATATGCTGACTCGAAAGGCTTGGAAATAAATCTAAATCTAGGGTATCATGTTTTCAAAATTAGTCTGGCCAAGGGTATCAGTTTTGTAGAAACTGGTCCAGGCAAGGGTACCATTTTCATAAAAAGTTGTCCACTTTGAATATGCTCGCGACAGACCCCTACCCAAAATAATTCAAAGTGTAAGCAGATGAAGATTGCTTGTTTTTAGGAGTCGATGCAACAGGATAACTGGGGTACTAAATCTCTTACTATCAGCATATGGTCGAACACGCATGTCGTAATTCTTGGTTGCATTCGTTAGCTGTGCAGACACAGAGCTGGCACTCGCCAGTACAGACGAACCTATAAATGAGAGAAAAACAATCACTTTTTGTTCATTTGTAAAGATTTTTAGAAAAAGCTTCCATACCAACGCGCCAGTGAGTTCGGAATGGTACGGCAGATTTTAATAAAATGAAATTTCATATCTTTAGCCTTTCCCCAGTAGATCTTACATTGCTCATTACATCAAGGGCGCCTACCTTGTAGGAAGTGTGTTTAATCCCAGTACTATACCCGTGACCCAGTACAAAGAGTAATTGGTGTCCTGTGACCCAGTCCTGTTAATCTGTGTATATCATAAGGATTTTCAAATTCTAACGTCTGTTAGTGTTGACCAATCAAAAAATCACGCTGTCTGGTTCCCTGTGGCTAGCTCGTATAACAGTTGATCTCATATTACATCAACACCGGAATTTGAAACCACAAACGTCATCTTGACCTTGAAAGGACTGACTCTGTGTACTACTCTGTGCACAGGACACCAGTTATTCTACAGTACTGGGAATAAATACAGTTCCTACAAGGTAGGCGTCCTTGATCACATTGGTGAATGTTTAGCGACTGCAACGGGTGAGTCCAAATAAAGTTAACATGTTTGACGGGCTGTGGAATGAAAAGTATGCGGCTGATGTTTAAAACTAAAATATTAATCTATCAGTCTGGGGCCAATTTAGATGCGAAAATTTTGTTTGGTAAATAACTCATCATTTAGACCCAGAAATTAGGAAAATGCTAGTAGAGCATAGGTTCCAAATCTTTAAAAAGGCTGATGTAAAATTCAATTACCTATTTCTTTGAACTGAATGGCCTCAAAGAGACTTGTATAGCTATTTCGCTACAATTCTACCGTTGGACTTTTGTGAAATCTTAAATATTTTCAGATTTACAGTGTTTTTCTTCTTTTTCAAGAATTCAAGAAAATTTTTCGAAAAGACTTAAAACCATTGTAATTTCTAAACTGTTTGACACAACATGAAATAATTTACAAGAAACCCATAGTTTACGAATGTCTGCAATCTGGTACCAAGCAATATTTTATCACTCTTCTGGTTTATGATTTAGAAATTTGATGACGTCACATCTTGAATTGAGTTCGGATAAGAAATACGTTGTAATTTCGAAACTGTTCAAAATTTCTGAAAAGTCCAACGGTATAATCATGGGTAAGTAGCTGAAATTTCTTTCAATCCATTCAACTAGAAGAAATAGGTCATAGAATTCGACACCCACCTAGATTTGGAACCTATGCTTGCTAGTAGTATAGGCGGTTTGTATATGAATGAGAATTCCACGTTTGATAGTGGTCCATGATTTACTTGCCATTTAAGTTCTCATTCAATACAATTGTCAGTGTCAGAAGTAGAATTCAATTTTCACTAGCAAGCAAATCATGGACCAGAATTGAACGTGGCATTCTCGTTCCCATAGTAACCCTTCGCAAACATTTTCCTAATTTCTGAGTCTAAAAGGCGAGTGACTTTACCTAACAAACTTTTCATATCTAAGTTAGCCACTAACTGATAGATTAATAATTCAGTTTTGAGTACAGTAAAAACCCGCACATAAGAACCTAAGATTTTGAACTCAGGCTGTTTAGGTTCTTATGCAATGAGGCACATCCAGTAATCAGGGTGTAGGTTCTTAACACAGGGAAAAGTGTGAATCTAAATCTTAACCAAATTTATTTACATTTTTGGCCCTATCCACTTCAACCCAAGCTTACCCAGTTTGCTTGCAGGCCCTGCCTATCACAGTTCTGTAAGTAATGTTTTGGAGTCCATGAAGGAGGTTGATGGGCACAAAGTTGCATTTTATTTCCCATTGAATAAATGAAACGCTTAATTAAGAACCTAGTTAAGACATCAGCCTGAAATGGTTCTTATTTATTGGGTACAAAATACATTATTTCAGGCTGTATCATAACATATTATCTTTTCGCGGCTATTTTTATCAAGGGCTTATATATGCTTAGATTCCCTTTAACATATTCTTAAAGTATTCTTATTTTTTCAAATCTGATATGGGTTCAGGCACAGGGTAACATAGTTAAAAGAAATGTCATGTCATTACGAGGAAACGGTCGAACGAAAGAAAAATTTAAGCAATTATAACAATAAGAATGTTTTTAACCATCAAAATATGTTTAACATGCTTTTTGAAAAAATAAATGAGATACATCAGTCATGCGATTCTCTGTTATGAATGTTGCGAGCTGAGGCTGAGCAACATTCTTATAATATTCTTAAGATTTTGATGATTCTGAGCCTGAATATTCTTATAAACAATATTCTTAGAAAAAAGAATGCACTTACTTTTGCCATCAAGCATTGTGAAAATAAGGAACATCAGCATCATTATCCTGTAAAAGAAAATAAAGATGTTACATGTTAAATGTCACATTACAGATTTGCTTCACGAAACCAGGATTTTGGGAGAAACTTAAGAAGCCAACAAAAAGTTGAGATCACGAAAACGCAAAATTCCTTTGCAAAACACTCCCCTCGGTGTTATTCGCGGGCATTTGCAGGTGACATCTAATTTGAGATAGACCATCGTTAGCAAACAGGAAAACATATTGCAGCAAACCCAATATACATATCTTTTTACATTGATACGAAGTGATGTGCTTTGTGCTACAGATTTAATAGCCCGTGAAGGTGAGCTTGTCCTGAATTTTAAATTTCAATTGAATTTGCTGGTAGTTTCCTAGAACTAACTATGAACTTGAATTTTATATGATCCCAGTGCTGGTTTTTTAAATTAATTTCGTGTAAATATACCTCACTAACATGACCACAGCAACCGAATCCCACTATCTCCTGATCGACATCATAGATCCAGCAGCCTCTAATGGCAATCCAAAATGTGATAAGAAAACGTGATAAAAGATATATTGATATGATAAAATAAACCCCCGAAGGTGTGGTCTAGGTTATGAATAAATCATGCTTATTTTTCATAATGCATAAAATCATATGAAATAAAAATATCAGTTGAAAATGGTTTTGGTAGAACGAAAACATTTTCAAGATCACCTGTTTAATAAACAAAAACTATTGTCTAGAGTAAGATAAATTCAATAAATAGAAGCTGTGTTTTTGATGAAATTTACTTTAATATGTAAGCAAAAATAATGACAGTATCTCTTTTCTGTCTTTCAAAAAAGCAAACTTTATTGAAATGTGGATTAGCTGGTGTATGATGCCAGCAGAGTCGAAATCAATTTGATGATTAGAAAACCACCGAAATTTTAGAATGACGCATACAGGGTGTCCCAAAAAGATTGTTCGACATTTGATTAAGTATTAAAAATAACAATAAAGTGAACGGACTCCATGGATAGAAAATCCCATTCCTAACATCATAGATCAATTTTAGACACCAGATTCATGCAAATTCGCTGACAATTCAATGAGTTACGAGCTTTCAAAGATCGAGTTTGTGCAAAATTTGGAGACACATCATGGGCAATAATGCACCGTTGATGTGGCCTATATTATGATCAAAATTGTATTTTTACTCACTGTGTTGTTTCTCTTCCACAAGATTGCAAGTAAAGCTTGATAATGTTGCTACTCCTTCGTTCTTCTCTCATCACAAATGCCGCCAATATTCAAATACAGTTGAAGCGGTGGGAGCTCCTACGCAGCGATACGTCTCATTTCAAACTTCCCTAGGGAAGTTTGAAATGAGACGTATCGCTGCGTAGGAGCTCCAACCGTTGCAACCGTATTTGAAATTTGAATATTGGCGGCGTTTGATTCCTTGTTGTGACGAGAGAAGAACGAAGGAGTAGCAACATTATCAAGCGCTGTACTTGCAATCTTGTGGAAGAGAAACAACACAGTGAGTAAAAATACAATTTTGATCATAATATAGGCCACATCAACGGTGCATTATTGCCCATGGACACATAGGCGACCTGCTTTGCAAAAAAGACGTCTATCGAACGTCCCCATACCTCACGTTATTATCAGAGTGAGCCAAAAACTTTCTCTTGAGTATCCAAGAAACAATAAATGTATCCAAGTTTCCAAGAAACAATAAATGAATATGTAATCGATGAGAGAGTGAGTCATTTTGAACTTTTCTCAGTTGAATTCCTCAAAGCATCCATAAGCTTGATTTCGAGCATGATTTAATGTTAGAGATAGTTAAGGTGTTCAAATTCCTTTCCAAATTTCATTTGGTTTGCTTGAAATAAACGAGAAACAAAGCACCATTGCCCAGAGCTACCCGTTTAGAAGCCTCAGGTTTGAGCTTTCGCACAATTTTAGGGACGTAGTTATCGTATCATGGAGCCTGTTGAATATATCATGAGTGATAAGTCACCAAGGTGTATCAAGGGCGCCTACATTGTAGGAAGTGTGTTTATTCCCAGTACTGCACAGTAATTGGTGTCCTGTGACCCAGTACAGAGAGTGTCCCAGAGCCGCACCGTGACCCAGCAGTACACAGAGTCAGCCTTCTCAAGGTCAAGATGACGTACGAATAACTTTGTGCTTTCAAATTCCGGTATTTATGTAATACGAGATCAACTGTTATACGAGTTGGCCACAGGGAATCAGACAGCGTGATTTTTGATTGGTCAACACTAACAGACGTTAGAATTTGAAAACCCCTGTATGGTTTCTTATGATATACAGAGATAAACAGGACTGGGTCACAGGACACCAATTAATCTGTGAACACTAGGTCACGGATACAGTACAAGGTAGGCGCCCTTCGTTGTATCAGTGTGAAACTTGATCAGTAGCGCCATCATAACCAATTGTCTTTTGTGTGTTTTGTACTTACTTTTACTTGGTAGTGAGCCACCCTATCACTGTTTCGTGATTTTGAAATTTTCAGTAGTGAGCCACCTCGCTACTGATAAAATTTCACTTTGACACAAACTTAGTGTCCTATCGCCCATGAATACATCGTAATCAAATGAGGCAACTAATTGGGTCAAAGCGGGCCAAACTTGATCAAAACTGCAGGCCAAGTGTCCTTTATTGTAAATTTGCAGCTTTTCAGTAAATAAAATTGCCTTTATTCATGATAGAAACTGATTTTCTGCGAGAAAAACACAGTAAATATTCAAATTCAAATATTCAAATCTCGATGACCCATTTTGCTACCCTGGGTACCAGAGCCTCAAAATTAGAAAGAAATTAAAAATTTGCTTTCCTTCTTTACTTTTTTTTTTTATTTCATTATTTTGTTGGCTCTGGTACCCAGGGTACCATTTTGCCTACCCTGGGTACCAGACTCTCTAACAGAAAGTTGAGATCTCCATTTTATGTTAGAGAGTCTGGTACCCAGGGTACATTTTGTCATTCCTTAGACTATATTTTCTCAACATTAAGCAGTAGGAGGGCGCTCAGCCCAGTCTCAAGGAACATCAGCAATGCAAATATCAAACGACCCTTGTGGGGATTCACTGACCTTTTGCAAGTCTTTCACATATTTAATGTTTTCCGCCAAATAATTTTTAAAGAGCACCGTTTAGCGTACATCTTCGTTACGGTAGCCGAAGAGAATTTGATTTACGAATTTGAAAGAGCACCGTTTAGCGTACATCTTCGTTACGGTAGCCAAAGAGAATTTGATTTATGGATTTGAAAGAGCACCGTTTAGCGTACATCTTCGTTACGGTAGCCAAAGAGAATTTGATTTATGAATTTGCAAGAGCACCGTCTAGCGTAAATCTTCGTTACGGTAGCCAAAGAGAATTTGATTTATGAATTTGAAAGAGCACCGTCTAGCGTATATCTTCGTTACGGTAGCCAAAGAGAATTTGATTTATGAATTTGAAAGAGCACCGTTTAGCGTACATCTTCGTTACGGTAGCCAAAGAGAATTTGATTTATGAATTTGAAAGAGCTCCGTCTAGCGTATATCTTCGTTACGGTAGCCAAAGAGAATTTGATTTATGAATTTGAAAGAGCACCGTTTAGCGTACATCTTCGTTACGGTAGCCAAAGAGAATTTGATTTATGAATTTGAAAGAGCACCGTTTAGCGTACATCTTCGTTACGGTAGCCAAAGAGAATTTGATTTATGAATTTGCAAGAGCACCGTTTAGCGTACATCTTCGTTACGGTAGCCAAAGAGAATTTGATTTATGAATTTGCAAGAGCACCGTTTAGCGTACATCTTCGTTACGGTAGCCAAATAGAATTTGATTTATGAATTTGAAAGAGCTCCGTCTAGCGTATATCTTCGTTACGGTAGCCAAAGAGAATTTGATTTATGAATTTGAAAGAGCACCGTTTAGCGTACATCTTCGTTACGGTAGCCAAAGAGAATTTGATTTATGAATTTGAAAGAGCACCGTTTAGCGTACATCTTCGTTACGGTAGCCAAAGAGAATTTGATTTATGAATTTGCAAGAGCACCATCTAGCGTAAATCTTCGTTACGGTAGCCAAAGAGAATTTGATTTATGAATTTGAAAGAGCACCGTTTAGCGTACATCTTCGTTACGGTAGCCAAAGAGAATTTGATTTATGAATTTGAAAGAGCTCCGTCTAGCGTATATCTTCGTTACGGTAGCCAAAGAGAATTTGATTTATGAATTTGAAAGAGCACCGTTTAGCGTACATCTTCGTTACGGTAGCCAAATAGAATTTGATTTATGAATTTGAAAGAGCTCCGTCTAGCGTATATCTTCGTTACGGTAGCCAAAGAGAATTTGATTTATGAATTTGAAAGAGCACCGTTTAGCGTACATCTTCGTTACGGTAGCCAAAGAGAATTTGATTTATGAATTTGAAAGAGCACCGTTTAGCGTACATCTTCGTTACGGTAGCCAAAGAGAATTTGATTTATGAATTTGAAAGAGCACCGTTTAGCGTACATCTTCGTTACGGTAGCCAAAGAGAATTTGATTTATGAATTTGAAAGAGCACCGTTTAGCGTACATCTTCGTTACGGTAGCCAAAGAGAATTTGATTTATGAATTTGAAAGAGCACCGTTTAGCGTACATCTTCGTTACGGTAGCCAAAGAGAATTTGATTTATGAATTTGAAAGAGCTCCGTCTAGCGTATATCTTCGTTACGGTAGCCAAAGAGAATTTGATTTATGAATTTGAAAGAGCACCGTTTAGCGTACATCTTCGTTACGGTAGCCAAAGAGAATTTGATTTATGAATTTGCAAGAGCACCATCTAGCGTAAATCTTCGTTACGGTAGCCAAAGAGAATTTGATTTATGAATTTGAAAGAGCACCGTTTAGCGTACATCTTCGTTACGGTAGCCAAAGAGAATTTGATTTATGAATTTGCAAGACCACCGTCTAACGTAAATCTTCGTTACGGTAGCCAAAGAGAATTTGATTTATGAATTTGAAAGAGCACCGTTTTAGCGTACATCTTCGTTACGGTAGCCAAAGAGAATTTGATTTATGGATTTGAAAGAGCACCGTTTAGCGTACATCTTCGTTACGGTAGCCAAAGAGAATTTGATTTATGAATTTGAAAGGGCACCGTCTAGCGTATACCTTCGTTACGGTAGCCAAAGAGAATTTGATTTATGAATTTGAAAGAGCACCGTTTTAGCGTACATCTTCGTTACGGTAGCCAAAGAGAATTTGATTTATGAATTTGCAAGAGCACCGTCTAGCGTAAATCTTCGTTACGGTAGCCAAAGAGAATTTGATTTATGAATTTGAAAGAGCACCGTTTAGCGTACATCTTCGTTACGGTAGCCAAAGAGAATTTGATTTATGAATTTGAAAGAGCACCGTCTAGCGTATATATTCGTTACGGTAGCCAAAGAGAATTTGATTTATGAATTTGCAAGAGCACCGTCTAGCGTATATATTCGTTACGGTAGCCAAAGAGAATTTGATTTATGAATTTGCAAGAGTACCGTCTAGCGTAAATCTTCGTTACGGTAGCCAAAGAGAATTTGATTTATGAATTTGAAAGAGCACCGTTTTTGCGTATTACGGTAGCCAAAGAGAATTTGATTTATGAATTTGAAAGAGCACCGTCTAGCGTATATCTTCGTTACGGTGGCCAAAGAGAATTTGATTTATGAATTTGAAAGAGCACCGTTTAGCGTACACTTCGTTACGGTAGCCAAAGAGAATTTGATTTATGAATTTGAAAGAGCACCGTCTAGCGTATATATTCTTATACATCTTTGTTACGGTAGCCAAAGGGAATTTGATTGATGAATTTGAAAGAGCACCGTCTAGCGTAAGTCTTCGTTTCGGTAGCCAAAAAGAACTTGATTGATGAATTTTAAAGAGCACTGTTTAGCGTTAATTTACATTTTATGCAGACTTTGTCCACAAGAGATTTGCTAAACCTATTGTTACACCCTTTTTTGTCACTTCTTTTGACCCAAAAGCTCCTGTTTACGCTGTTTCGTGCAATGATGAAAGTCACTCGAATCAATGCTTGCATTTGAGCTTTAATTTCGTATGTCTTATGACGTATGACATTGTTCGTCGATGGTGGTTTCACATAGTTGCAGTGCTTCATATCGACTCCAGCTTGGCTCAAACATTCCTAAAGTTATGACTTATAAGACGAAATAATGCCATGCTCGATAAGGCCCCCCCTTGACGTATAAAATCGGTGGCTTATGGTGGCCCTTGATTGTTCTAAGGATTTTATCTGTTGCAGTTGTTTTTTTCTATGCAACCCAAGCACAATTACAGTCAATGCAAAATTGGAAAAAAAATAGATAAAACTACTGCACTACACACGGGAGACACGAAATGTGCCTCTGTCTCATAGACTCCTGTGAGCTTTAGTCAGTCCCATTCTGATGATAACACAAATTTCAAAGGCCTTTGTTTGCCAAGAATGTTTCCGTTTTTCGCATCTGATTTTTTCTAGTATCTATCTTTAAGTGCAACTTTCCTTTAGCAATATCCATCAAATGGTTTCAATATTTTTGCACAATGATTCGGAGATTCTAAACTGCAATGTTTTTTCCTGCCGTCTTTTTTTTGGATCATTGCTTGTTTATGACCTACAAGTTACCCTTGTTATCTCCGATTTCCCCTAGCACATATTTCGCCCAGTGGTATCCTTCTTAGCAGTTTATAACCTTGTTTTTGTCTCAGTAGAAAAACAAAATCATGAGGTGATATCCTTTATATCCTCCTAGCAATATACTTGGATGGCATACAAAACCTTTTGCAATGGGATTTGCTTGCATTCAGACTGTTCTTTTAACTATTGCAGGCCGCACTTACAGTTGCTAGAATGCGGGAATCGGCCGTTAGCTACAGGCGATGCTGTTGACAGAATAATTCTGGTTTCCACTTCTGTAATAAATGTAACAGTCAGTAAGGTCCTCCTCACGCTAACATTCAACCTACAACTTGTTGAGGTAGATGAACAATGTATCGTGGATAGACGGAATATATTCATTTTGGTGCATGTGCAGCGAGCAGTCTTGGCCAGTTTTTCCATCACAAAAGCTCTTTAAAGGCTTCATTACATTGTTTATCTTAATGTACTACAAATGTAATTCTCGATTAAAACTTCAAAATTTCAACTTTACACTTTCTTGGGTAAAATATATTGTAGATTCCAGCTCTGTAAACGAAAATCTCCCTGGGTCACTAATTTCTGAATTATGGACCAACATTCTAACAGATGGTCAACAAATCATTCCCTGACAAGGCCCTAGCAACGGCTATTTTGTTAACTATTTGGAGGCCGAATTTCGAATTTTGGGCTTGAGGTCTGCAATACTTCTCTGCCTTCTATTCCACCATTCCATTTTCAAAGTGAATAGGAGGCTCTAGCATAATGGTTGAGTGGTTGAGAGTTCAAAATATTTGTATAAACAAGTAATTAGAGTAGAATATATTTATATTTATACGCACTTTTATGCGATTTGAAATAAGCACGACGTTCGAGCCAGGCCCGATACCAGCCTTAATTCTTAGAGGGGCAAAGAACCAAAATTTTCCGACGCTCTAAAGTCAACAACAACAACAGCAACAACCCCAATTTTAGGAACATACGTTAAAACATGCACGAAAAGACTGATGTGCTCCTTTAATGACTAGATTTTGGAACTATTTTGTAGTTTCAACGTTGCAGCCTTCAACATTGGTCAATATGAAGGAAAAAATGCTGTAGATTCAAAATCCATGTTAAATTTTATCCTCGAAAGACAATAAATTCATGTTCTATGCATCATTGTCCCAGTGAAATCTTCTAAATGTGGGCCTGTAACAACAACAAAATCCGACAAGTGGAGTAAAATTTCCGACAAATGGCCTTGCTCCGCCCCCCAGCCCTCCCCCCCCCCCACTGGCTTCGGCCACGGTTCGAGCATAGCCCGTTATCTTGCCTCAATATTTATCAAAATATTTGTAGCGGACAAGAAGTAAAGTTGAGTTATGATATTCATCGGCAACGATCGTAATATCAGCCAAGAATGGGAAATAAAGATATTGATGAAGGGGGGAAAAAAACTCACAAGCAGCTTTATCATGAAAATGGATTTTTCAGAGGCCGTGAACGATCCGAAGAGCAAGGCAAAAAGCACCTTTCAACCTCCTCAAAATCTGCCTAGTTAGGCGCACAAAATGAAGTTGAAAATGGCATTCTGGCCTACTTTGAAATTGGTCACGCAAAGAGAAACCATTTTTGAAACCAATTGAAACCATTTTTCCGAACTTCTTGACCTTACATTTTCAAAGATACACATTTAGGTCTTCCGAATTCAGGTTAAGTTAAATAATTTATCCATTTCTTGCTTGCTGTGATGAAATTTTTTAATATGAGGTCTAACTTTGCTGCATGCTTGACTAAAAAAAGAATTTTCTCTAATTTCGAATTAGTTGACTTAAGATTTGTTGTTTGCCTTTCATGGTAGTCTCCATAGTTCATATAACTGACATGCAAAATTTGGCAATTATTTGTAATTCCACGCAGAGTTGGGAACAAAACATCTTGGTAATTGTCCGTCCGACAGAAAAAAGAGAGGATTTACTTTTCCCAAAACAAATGGTAGTGATAAGCCACGGAATTTTGTTGGAGCTATCTCCCAACTTGCTAATTTGTTTGGAGGAATCACCTTTGCACGAAAAAAAGTATCTACAGCCTTTAAATTTTGACTAAAGAGTGTGTCCGTCCGACAGTTGCTGGTGTGTACTTTTCACAGTACTCTTCAATTATGCAACAGTGCATACAGCAATTGGAGTTGCTCACAATGGGAACAGCAGGAATTGTTCGCAATACGTTTTGAAGATTAATTCAGCATTGTTTTGTTTCAAACATATTTTTTATAAAACCTGTCGGACGGACTTTCGTTATATTTTTTATCCGCAATAGAAGTGAATAATGTGTCCCAATGTTAAAAAGTGGACATTACTGTGTCATGAATAGGTAGAAAGTATGCATCAAAAATAGATTTATGCGTATTTTGGCACCAAACTCTCCATTCTGAAAATCTGTCGGACGGACATTCCAATAAGATAATGCTTATCTTGTGCCTGGGCCAACGATAACACCAACGAGTATGTGGAACCTACGCAGCGCCATGTTGTTATTAATTTAGAATTACTTCTGTTTGTGTTTTCAGAAGTTCAATTTTGCAGTACGTTTTTGTCCATCCGACATGTCCATCTGACACGTTTGTTATCCTTTTTTGACGAACAAGTTGTTATTTTTCTAAGTGTTACATGAGTTACATTGTCAGCAATAGACAATACCATAGAACAGTTACAGTCTTTTGTGAGTTATGCTTAATGCTGAGATAGAATTGAGGTTGAAGTAACTATTTTTGCACATGTGCATTTTCTATCTAGTCCATCCGACATGTCGATGTTCTTCGTTATTCCCAGAGCAACATTCGTTTTGAAAACAAATCAGTTTCTTGTTTTCATTACCCTTTGGATGCTTTATATCATGCAAGGTTACATTATGGTCTTACATCAAAGCTAAGAATTTGGTAGGCTTCCAAAGTATCTAATGTCCATCCGACAGATTTTTGAATTAAAAAATAGGCCCTTCTTTCTGCAAGTGCAAAGAAACTAAAATTATGCACTACTTCTGGCCCCTTTCCACAAAAGCAAGGAAAGGAAATCATGGAGAAACAAACTAAGATCAACAAAAAAGGTTATGAAGACCAAGGGAAAAGAGTAAGAGAGGGAGACATTCAAATATCAAGTCACGAAATACTGATCTTTCATTTCAGTTTTTACAAGATTGCACTTTTTGCATTTTTGGGAAATTATATAACAATAATCAATAGAAGATTTCAGACTCAAATTTGGCGTGTGGCTTCGTCAACCTATGCTGCATCTACCGAACCAAAACATTTTTCAACGGAAGCATATACCCAGTGGCATCATATCCATAAAATTTCAGCTTTGTATCATTTGCAATTAATTTCTAAGAATTTAGAAAAATCTAAACATTATGCATACGGCATTCAAACAGGAATGTATCAAGGATGAAACTTCATTTTTTGACGGAGTTAGAGCTGATCAAAAGTAATACATATGTGGTACCTAATTTCTGTTTTCGCAGGGGTTGGTTTTTTCTGAGTTATGGAGTAGATAGCTTTGAGGTTTTATGGTATAGCTATATTTTGCTACTAATGTTTCATCTTTCTTTGTATTCTCTGCATGGTACATTACCGAAATTGTGACTTCCGAAGCACTCGGGTATCTTAGTTGATTTGAGAGGGAGAGTGACTAATTGGATGAGAATAGGTTACTATTGAACCATTACAAGCTTGTAGCGAATCAAATCTGCACCGTTGCAGTGTAGCAGGTCGTAAGGTCGTTATGGAAGGTTCTGAGCTGAAAATTTTGATGAAATCGTTCATAACTTGAGAAAAATACCCCCTACCGATTTTGAAAAACTTACCTTTCTGATTTTAGTTTGCATCTAAGCTACATGACAAATAGAAATTCGGTGACTTCTGATTCCATCTAGTCATGAAATTAAATTGCAGGCTCACTAACTATGTCCTGATATATTTCTGCCTCTGACACTATATTTAAACCGTTTCAGTAAATCTTAATTTTATTTTTCAATTTTTTTCATTTCATAGTCAAGATTAGTATATTTGAAGGTTAAATCCTAAAATTTTAAAGTTTACATTTTGATGAAAATTCTGCTGGTGGCGAATAAATTTATGGCTTATTTTGATGGTGATTTATACATTTAAACTAATCTAATTAATAATTCATGTTAATCTGAAGATATTTTGAAGTAGACAAAATTGCTAAAAACATACGATTTCAACTTTGTGTTTGATTTAAAAGTTTATGAGTTGACAAATTGGATGAGTGTTTATCTTAAAAAGAGAACCGAATCACTGAGTATAGATTACGAAGGTTACGAAATGACGACGCCAACTGCAACCTCAACGCATTGTTGCTTTTGTACGAATGCAATCCAACTTCTGTCGTTCTATACTTCAGATTTAGGCCTACCGGGGGGCACTGGGGGCACGTGCCCCAAAATTTTGCAATAAACAAAGAAGTGCCCTTTTTATTTTCAGGAAGTGCCCCAGTGCCCTTACAGTGTCGTGCCCCTAAGTTTGATCTGCTTCCTACGTAACTGATGATTGGTCTCAGACGTAACTGAAGAAGGAGGTTTCGCCTTGGCTTTTAGTTAGTGTGTAAAAGATAGCGTACAGCAGAGAATACTTTGTTTGCAAGATACAAGATGCGGTTCCTGCTGGCTTCGCCGTCCTAGTTCGTAAACTCTCTATTAGGTTCGAAACTCTATTTTGCATGCAATTCAAGTGAGATAGCCACCAAGTTTTTTATGACATCTTTTACATTTTATTATCATTTGCAGCCTCGCAATCGCTTTTTACATCTTAATTTTTTTACATTTGTGGCTAGGCTAATCGGTCTCAGTGGAGCGACAACAACAACAACAATTCAACTCATTGAGATGAGCGTAACTGGAGGGGCTAGACTGATTATAAGTTCGTAGTTATCGCTATTGATAGACTGATGGCGCCCAAACTAAATTTTGTCCCAATTTTTTATGTGAAAATCCATAAGTCCCAGTTTGAGCAAAAAATATTGTTGTTGTTGTTGTTGTTGTTGTTGTTGTTGTCGTTGTTGTTGCGATAACTGGGACTATCTCGTAAGTCGGCCATAGAAATCCACTTGTTTGCAATAGATTATCGCTTTTACTGGCCTGTTGGCGACACCATTTTGAAGAGGGTAGTGAAAGAGGTTCCACAACCATATTTTCCCAGTCGTATTTGAGACAAATTCCGGTCATTTTTTGTAAATATACAGGGTGTCCCAAAAATTGTGCTCAAGTCATATGATTGCTGTGGAGGAGCTGTACGTTATATTGTTCTATTCTTCATACAGTTGCATAGCATGGGCTTCAACTAAGAATTTGACACTTTTTTTTAGCCAATCAGACACATTATTCCTGATTTATGGCACAAGAAAGTCGAAAAAGTGATTTTTGAAAACAGCACTTTGTTGGTTATTCGGACATAAATCATAGACTGACTACGTGGTTCGTTGTGTTCGTTCAATGTTTCCGAGCTGATTTTTCATCTTAGCTCATAACCATCATTCAATTCAATGCGGAAAAATGACACTCGCGTTATCAATCTTTAACAATTCGACGAAATCTACCTCAAACTTGCTGAAACTCGACGAAAATTGAACATCAGGAAGAAAATTAATGGCACCCTGAAGACTTAGACAATACAGTTTGCAGTTTGTAGATTTGGACCATGCTATGCTTGGACAATACATTTCAATGAAGAATTTATTTCTTGGAAAAATAGCATGCATTTTGCATCCTATGATCCCATGAAGACATTAATCCCTTCGTACATCAAAAACAGCTGTTTAGCAATGCTTTGCAAAGAAATCATTTCTTCCTCTTCTTAAAAATTCAATAATTTGAAGTGCGATTGACCAATTGTTTAGAATCTAAGATCTAAAAACTGCAGCATGCAAGAAGATGGGATTAGAAGAAACCAACACTTCTATTTTTAATGCAATCTTGACTTCTGGAACATTCTGTGAAACATTTAATATGGGTGCAGTTTGGTAAATCTCGTTTGCTGAAAATACGCTCGGCTACCTTCATTGTACGTTTAATTAGAGATTTATTTATTGAGGTCTGTTGTTGACAGCTGCTCGCAAGGTGTATTCTTTGAGACTGCTTTAAGGTGGCAATGCACTATCATCTTCAGATAAAAGTTGCTTCACATTTTTTCTGTGACAATACAAGTTGCTCGAAGTTGCGCAATAAAGAGAATTAAATGGTCTCCCAATCGGCTTTTGAGCCATATAAATAAAATGCCTGAGGTAGATGTGAAGATATACCCTTCTTCTTTCAATCTATGCTCTTGTTTGTTCTCGAAAACAATTTCCGGAATGCGCAACGAGCGAGCTAGCTACCTGCGTTTCAGAGAGACTTTTCGGCCTTTGCTTGTTTTGAATTACTGGTTGTAGAATTTCCTCTGTTTGCGATCGCTAATCGCTTTGAATTGTGGTGTCAATCAAAAGCAACTCATGCTATTGTCTTACAAATTCTGTCATTGTTCTGCAGATTCGAAACCTTTAGCTATGACATCAACAAGGACAGATTTTGTAACATAATAGCACGAGATGCTTTTGTTGACACCTGAATTCAAAGCGATTAGCGAATGCAGACAAAGGAAATTCTCTCAGCCATGAATTCAAAACAAACGAAGCCGCCAAAGCTTCTCTGAACCCAAGTTGCTAGCGCGCTCATTGTGCATTTCAAAATATGTTTGCAAAAGCAAACATGAGCATATATCGAAAGAAGAAGGATATATCTACACATTTACCGCGGGCATTTTACTTCTTTGGTTCAGAAGCCGAGCAGTAAGTGTTTTCATTACACGCATAAAAATAAAGAGAATTGAATCGCCTACCAATCGCCTTCTGAACCAAAGAAATCTCAACCGGCTTTTGGACCATATAGATAAAATGCCCGAGGTAGATGTGTAGATATATCCTTCTTCTTTCGATCTATGCTCATGTTTGTCCCTAAAATACCATTTCTGGAATGCACAGCAGGCGAGCTAGCTTCCTGGTTTTCAGAGCAACTTTTGCGGCTTTGCTTGTTTTGAATTACTGGCTGAGAGAATTTCCTTTGTCTGCGATCGCTAATCGCTTTGAATTACGGTGTCAATCAAACCCAATTCGTGCTATTGTCTTACCAAATCTGTCCTTGTTTATGACATCTGGTGGACTGTACTTTTATCAGTTTCGCTCAGAAAGTTTATCAGAAAATTCAAACAATAGGAGACAGGTTCTTTCTTGATGCGCATTGCTTCTGAATTCGTTATAATCACTATAGCAACAATTAGTTGAACGTGTTCACCTCATAAATTCCTGGTTTCGATCTATTTTTCAGGATAGAAATCCGCCTGTGATTTCGATTGACTTCATCACGAAATATGTCTAATATTATGTATGCATTATGGATCTGTTTCGCACTGCAGGGTTTCCTCATTTTCACCTTTAATTATAATTTAATATCGGTATTTAGGCATCGTTTGAACATGTCAGAATTTAGCTGGATAAGAGCCGAGGAAACTTTTATTTACCCTGAAGAGAAAGAGAGATTTGACTGGAAAGGAATATTAGGCCCATGTCAACACGATATCGCATGGAAATACAGAAATATCAATCATGGAGAGAGACCACTGAGGACTAGTGCAAGGGAGAGTTTAATTTCTAATTATGAAATTAATCCGGCAGGATTTTATACCAAGTTTACTATGATAACGAGAACTGAAGCTGGGGTTACGAAGAAAGTTGGTGGAGATTTTTGGCGAGCTTATCTTACAGGAGCTGGCTACCAAAATGGAGTTGTTTATGATTTAAAAGATGGGACTTACGAAATATGGTTCCACATAAAAGACCCAGGGAACTATACATTGAATTTGATACTGGAGTTCTCGTTATGTGATGGGCTGAGGGACCCACCTGCTGGTTGGTTCGAGAAAGGCAATGCGAATGGGAGATTTCAAGAAGAAGGTATTCTTGGGTATCTGGATGAATACCTTGTGCAGAAGATGATGCCGATTCATTTCGAAGTGAAGCTTCCAAGGAAAACAGGGCTTAAGCAATTAGCTAAATTTAGAGGCCATAATCAAAGTCAATGCGTACATAGAGGTGGCAATAGGAGTTCATGCTTTACTTCTAAGAATTTTGATCACAAATGTACGTTTGTATGGGACGGTTATGGCAACTGGAAACCAAAGAGCGGTTCGTTCAGATGGAAACCAAACTTTCCGGTATCCAAACCTGCTAATTACAATTCGAAGAAAAAGCTCGATACCCTGTGGTTTTTAGGTGATTCCGTAACATACCGCTTATGGGATTCCTCGTATACCAGAGTGCTCTGCAGGCAAGCATTCAAGAAATGCAAAAAGACATATACGTGGGTATATGAAATTGGAAAGAGCGGAGAGAAGAAAAGGCCTAACAATGTCGGATTAGCTTTCAACAAAACAAGATTTTTCGAGCCGCTACATGCGATATTTAACCAACCCGACATGAAGAGTAATCGAAGCGTTGTTGTTATTAATTTTGGTCTGCATATTATCATGACCCTAAATTTCAGCGACTATAAAATCCTGATCAAAGACTTCATCAAAGTGCTGGATCATTACAGAGCACTTGAAAATCAAACAAGTGTTCCGCAAATTATATGGAAAACGACAACGATGTCACATAAGGAAAATACGGAAAGGTGGAACGTAACGCAGGCTCGATTCCTAACGAACCATCGAATTAGTCTCTTCAATGCGTATACAAATGCAGAATTGTGTTCTGCTGGTGTTACGATATTGGATATTTACCCAATTTCAGCGTCTTATCACAAGGGAACAAGGGACCATGTTCATTATGAATATTTTGTATTTGAGCCAGTTGAGGATGTTTTAGCTGATTTTGTATGGAAAAATTATAACATTTAAAGTTCTCATCACAGGGAAACCAGTTTCCTTCGCATCTTTTCTCCTTTGCACTTCATTCCCCTCATCCCACTCATGCACAGTTCCACCACCACAAAACAGGAAAGCTAAAATTCCCCAACCGCAGCACCGGAGAGGCTACGCAGCGTCAAAAACATAAAAGCAGCGAACTCAAAGCAGATAACTGGTTTCTCTGCGATTTTACGTCCTTTTTAGATACATTTCCTAGCCTCGTCTTTATAGTTGTCCTTCAGCGCTGTGGGAGACGGTCATCAAATCCCGTTGTTTTCCATATTATGCAAAATTAAAACAACAACAATAACAAACATAAAAGAAAACGGTGCGTATATGAACTCTGCACACGACGCCTCCTCATGACAACTGAATTAAATGTCTGCGATCAGCTAAGCGGCCTTCATACAGCGACTAGCAAGGGTGAATTTTGTAAAACTCTGGTTTGCGGGTAGAAACAAATTTGAGCTTTCAAGATTGATATTTGTGCTCTCAAAGCACCAATACCAACAAACGAGGCATCTATGTTCAAGTTAATATTGAGGAGCATTTTGAGGGTGATTAGATATTGATTGAAGCTAAATTCACATTGCTGGAGTCAACCAAATCTGTATACATTTATTTGGGACACCCGGTAGCATGATTTACAAGACTGTTGTTTGATTCCTTATCTCCAATGACAAACACATTTTGAGCGCATGTCAAGCAGAAAAAAAGCTGGGTTTGAAAAGGCCTAAAAAGCTCCTACATGACTTGAAATTTTAAACGCTTTTGTGAAATCTAAACGTTAACATAGGTTCCTTAGCTAGGCATCTATGTTTAAGTCAGACTCTCGACTATAAATCAATGCAAGAATCTCTTAAATCAACCAATTAAATTTGTTTCTAGAACCTTCCAAAGTTGATGAACTTTTTACTAACTAGATATTTGAAAATCAAAAAAAGGTGCTCACCTTTCCATAGCTGATATCGTTCGTGTCCTGCAATCAATAGGTGTCGAAGAAGTTAATCGAAGAACTTAGTAGACTTGGTTTATTCGTGTCGGCATCTAAATAAAAAGAAACTGAGTCATCAGAAAAAATAATACTATCAACAAGTTCTACCAACAGTATGCCGTTTCGTTCCAAAAATCATCTTCCCAAAGTTTATGCAGCGATAAATAGCTTCATGGATGAAATGAAACAGCAGCCTCCAATATCATAGCTCTCGTGAAAATTCCGATAATCATCAGAGAGTTCAACTATTTCTGATCTCACAGAAACTATTTCTAACCTCGCGTGAAAGCTATTTATCGCTGCAAAATAGTAAGACAAAATGGCCGACCGCTGCTTTCAGTCATTAGGCAAATTTGGTCTTCTGAAGGTCATAGCTCCATCATTTTTGAACGGATTTTGACGGGGATGGCAGCAAACCTAATTTGAACATCTGAAGGACAACATCATATAAAAGTTTGGCGAGAATCTTATGCCATTTCATCGCAATCTTCAGGCAAATGGGGCAACATTTTTTGGGACACCCTGTATACTCTTAACTCATTCTGACTCCTTGCATCAATCTCTCACATACTATTTAGTTGTGAATCAAAGTTCAATACAAGATGTGATGGCTTTGTTGTATCTATGATTCAAACTTCACCTGTAAATTCTTACGTTTCCCCGTAATTCAAAATCTGTTTTCAAACTTTGTTGCAAATGGTATCCTTGTCGTTCATCTTTGGCGTTCCTGCTTTCAAAACCTTGGATATAAGCAGCTATGCATTTCGTTCAGATTTCTTGTGTAAATCTGGTATTGGACAATTGCTCCAACTTTTATTTCCAGTAATACAAGTCCCACTGCTTTTAGCATGCTTTCTTTACTTTTCGCTGCAAGAAGGCAGCGTAAACAGCAACTTACTTTTTGCTCATCAAAATTTATTTGCAAACCTTATTTCAATAATAATGATATGCGTGTAGTAGGTCTCTTGTGTTCCTGCTTTAGAAAATTAGGTATAAATTTCTTTCAAATTTCTTGCATCAATCTGGCGTTGGGAGTTTGTTTGCAAACTTTATTGTCAATGGTACAAGTAATGCTGCTTTTAGCATGTTTCTTTAACACTTCACTTCATGAAGCCTCTACAAACAGCAGCTTGCCTTTTGCTCATTCTTGCAACAGCCCTGCTGTTCAAAATCTATTTGCAGGCCCTAACAGCAGTATATATGTAAATGCGTGATTCTTACCTGCTTTCAAACTTCACAAAGCATAAACTTCGTCCCTTTAGCGTAAATTAGTTTATACTATTGTAAAGCCAACATAAGATAAATCATTTATTATCATCGCCTCATTTTGTTCAGCGTAAGGAGCCAATATGAACTAATCATATTTCACACTTCACACATATCTTACTTCCACAGGACATGCATATTTACTGTTTATGGAATATAAATTGTCTCGTGAATTAAGATCATATTTAGAAAGGCATGCTGATTGCAACCTATGTTTGTTTAGAGTTCTCTTTCGAAGCATAGTCAACCTCGTATACTTTCTTAACTTTGTGTAAACAAAATGACGTCATCAGCCAATCCTACAAAATAGTGGATAACTCAAAAATGAAACAAGATATCAAAGCAATTTTGACAGAATCTTTTATCACTTAACAGTACTATTCAGTTGCATCGACAACATTTTTTGCTACAGATCACCATTAAACAGACCGAACAGAGTCGATTGCTTTAAAATTTTCGATCTATCTGTTAATGTGTTGGCTGTAAACAAGGTTTGAGGCCAAAATTTTCTCCGAAGAGTTATTCTTAAAGACCAATCCAATACCTTTCTTTCTGTCGAACTTCTCTACAAAGCTGGTGGTCTCTGGATATTCTGTAAGCTTTTCTTCACAAATTTGCAATCAAAACAATAACCAAAGAACAATTCTTGCACCCACAATACCAAAATTTATGTAACAAATTCTGAAAAGACCTCATTCTCGTTTGTATTTCGTATCTGCTAATGCGTTGGTTGCAAACAAGGTGGTATCACCGAATCTTAAATTGTCTGACCTCAGCATGACCTGATGAAATCTTTAAACAAACAACGCGAAATTCAACATTCACCTGTTAGGTTTTAGAAATTCATTACAAAGGAAAGTATTTCGTCCTTAAATTTTCTATTTTTGTTGAGATCATCGTTTCAATCAAATTGTTGGTGAAACTTTTTGGATTGATGATATTTCTATTATTGGTAAAACTTTTTTAGATGAGAAACCTCCATTAGACATATTTCCGGTTTCTATCCAGGAACAGAAGTATACCCGTTTTTTTTCAAGAAACTTGGATCAGCACTTAGTACTAAAAGTTTCTTAATTTCGCATAAAAATTTCGGTGTTTTAGTACTACAAGTTTCTTAATTATAGTTTCTTATTTTTGGGCCGAAAATTGCGTTATAGTTGAACCTTCTCATCGACAAAGGGCTTGTATTTTGTATTGACATTGTCACTATGAATAAGCCATGCACATTACGGCAAAAAGTTACCCATTTTCGCAGTCAAACGTTAAAAAAAGATGAAGGTAGCTTTGTTAGAGAGACATACAGAAATAAAATGTTTTGAGTTTCTCAACTGTTCTTGAGCGTAGTACTAGAGTTTCTTAAATTTTTGGTCATCGTAGTACTTGTTTCTTATATTCCATTTATCAGTTGTAATTTAAATCTTGTAATATAGAACTTTTATTCTTGTAAATTTTTAACTTTATTCTCGTAGATATCAACTTTTATTTTGTAAAATACAGGTCTTTGATTGATAACAGTAATCTTATTTACTGAACAAATTAACCTGTATAAATATGAAAGATTATTATTACTATTATTATTATATCATTATATACCAGTTTCTTATCAAAAACGTGTACAGAGCATTTTATTTATTTAATCTATATGAATCCTTAGAAGGACCAGATATCACATGGAAAATTATTTCCAGCTTTTCTAGATCTTCGAACAAGTTTCCATCAAATTTGAAAATATTATTGTCACTATACGTTGTGTTGCACCTACCCTCTGCCGTTTTTCCTTTCAAAGACGCCGGTGGCGTTTACCTAAAATCTCGCATAGTTGATACACGGGGGACTTCTTGGCCAAATTTTGGGTAGGGGTCTGCCGCGAGCATCTTCAAAAGGGTACCGTTGGCTAGACTAATTTTTACGAAAATGGTACCCTTGGCTAGACCAATTTTGACCATTTCCTCGACCAATATTGTCAAATTTGTGCCAAATATGATATCATGGCCGTTCGTTAGACCAATATTGTCAAAAATGCTACCCTTGGCTAGACTGTTGCTAGCCAAAGTTGCAAAAAAGTATACCCTTGGCTAGACTAGAAGTTCGAAAAAGTATACCCTTGCTCGCGGAACATCCCCAGGTACCTTTACTATGGAAGAACCCCCCCCCCCCCCGTGAGTTGATACGACATTTGATAGGAGAGGCGTTTATTTGGGGAGGCAGTATCTAACAGTGAAATGTTTCTTTGTTATGTGCAAATCTATTAAAAATCTGTCACAACTGATAAAGTTGATCTACGAGCAAAGCGAGCGCTGTTTCTTCTTTGTTGAAGGACTGAAGATTTTAGCAAACAAAGAGAAAGATCAGCTAGCCAATATCACAACTTTGTTTCAATTTGCTTGATTTTGACATTACTAGAACAAGCACAGATTTTGTAACACGATGGCATGAGTTGCTTTTGTTGACACCTCAATTCAAAGCAATTAGCGATCGCAGACAAAGGAAATTCCCTCAACCAATAATTCAAAACAAACACCGCAAAAGTTTCTTTGAAATCCAGGTAGCTATATCACGCTCATTGTGCATTCCAGGAACTGTTTAGAGCAAACACGAGCATATGTCAAAAGAAGAAGGATATATCTACACATCTACCTCGGGCAATTTATTTCTTTGGTTCAGAAGCTGAGCAGTAAATATTTTAATCACACCCGAAAAAATAAGAGAATTGAATGGCTTCCCAATCGGCTTCTGGGCCAAAAAAATTAAATACCAGAGGCAGATGTGAAGATATATCCTTGTTCTTCCGATCTATCTTCAAGTTTGCTCTTAAAAACAATTTCTGGAATGCACAACGGGCGAGCTAGCTACCTGAGTTTCAGAGAAACTTTCGCGGCTTTCCTTGTTTTGCCTTACTGGTTGAGAGAATTTCCTTCGTCTGCGATTGCTAATCGCTTTGAATTGAGGTGTCATTCAAAAGCTGCTGATGCTATTGTCTTGCAAGATCTGTCCTTGTTCATTGCTGGAGAACAACAAGTGGTGCTTTCAAAGCAACCACTTATTTGTTTGCCTCTCCTCCGTTTGAGACTGACATATTCAATTGTGTAAAAACCTAGATAACTGAAGCTACAGCTCCTCCACAGCAGTCATACAAACGGGGCACAATTTTTTGGGACACCTTCTGTATATCAAATAGGAGACATATTGCTCCTCCAAAGTTGCCGCACAAGCGGAGCACGATTTTTTGCGACACTCTGTACATGATATTTGATAGTTATGAAAAAAAGATATCTTGATCAAAATCGTTTCTAAATTGGTATTTTCTGGTGTGATGTTGCTCATTTCACTCTGTATAGATGTATTGCTGTATTGAACATGAAGTGTAAAATGCAACACGTCATCTCGAACAACTGCAACTACTGCATTATCAATTTAATAATTGTTTTCTAGTTAGAGTGTGCGTTATTACTTGTACTTGGAAGCTTGGTGAATACTGGTACCTGAAAGCTTGGTGGCTTGGTGATGGTATTGACAAAAGAATATTGTGAGCGTTGAAACAAGGACAGATTTTGTAAGACAATAGCATGCGTTGCTATTGTTGACACCTGAATTCAAAGCGATTACCGATTGCAGACAAAGGAAATTCTCTCAACCAGTTATTCAAAACCGAAACAAAGAAAGCCGCAAAAGTTGCTCTGAAACCCTGGTTGCTAGCGCGCTCGTTGTGCACTCCAGAAATTGTTTTTAAGAGCAAATATGTGCATGGATCGAAAGAAGAAGAACGTATCTACACATCTACCACGGGCATTTTATTTTTTGGTTCAGGAGCTGAGCAGTAAATGCTTTAATTACACCCAAAAATATAAGAGAATTGAATCACCTCCCAATCGGCTTTTAAACCAAATACTCGTGGTAGATGTGCAGATATATTCTTCTTCTTTCGATCCATGCTCATGTTTCTTCTTAAAAACAATTTCTAGAATGCACAACGAGTGAGCTAGCTACCTGGGTTTATGGCAACCTTTGCGGCTTTGTTTGTTTTGAATTATTGGTTGAGAAAATTTCCTTTGTCTGCGATCATTAATCGCTTTGAATTGCGGTGTCAATCAAAAGCAACTCATGCTATTGTCTTACAAAATCTACCCTTGTTGAGCGTTGAAATATGGTTACATTAAATCTGACTTACCCTGGGTACCAGCCTCTCTAACATATGTTAGAGAGTCTGGTACCCAGGGTAAATCTGACTAGTCTATGTTGGAAACCATAAACATGCCGTGTAACCGGATGACCCAGAAAAGTAAAAATATTTGAAAAATCATCAACATTTGATTATATTACGGATACCGATCACGAAAATGTCTTCATTTGCATTTGTGCAAGGACCAAATTGATTTTAGAAACATTTGGAAGTCTTGAAATGGCTTTGAATTTATGAGAATTTATGTTTTTTATTATTTTGAAGTATACTAGGACTTGGAAATCAGAAAAAATGATTATAAGATTAACTTTTTATCAGGCAACATCATTTAAACTTATATCCTTGCTAGAGCAATTGTATCATGCAACAAGGACAGATTTTGGAAGACAATAGCACGAGTTGCTCTTGTCGACACCCGAATCCAAAGCGATTTTCGATGGCAGACAAAGGAAATTCCCTCAACCAGTACTTCAAAACAAGCAAAGCCGCAAAAGTTTCTCTGAAACCCAGGTAGCTAGCTCGCTTGTTGTGCATTCCATAAGTTGTTTTTAAGAGCAAACATGAAAATAGATCAAATGAAGAAGGATATATCTACACATCTACCTCGGGCATTTTATTTATTTGGTTCAAAAGCCGATTGGGAGGCGATTCAATTCTCTTATTTTTTGGATGTTATTAAAATACTTACTGCTCAGCTTCTGGAAAACCTATCTTTGTTAGATCCCAAGGGAACTGGTCATTTAAACGTTGAGTCAAATGTTTTGTGAAATGATGCAGTCTTCATAGTAATAAGAGACATTATGAAAACATACCTTCCAGGAACTGCTGTCTGTGCATTAAATCTGAGCGCCAACAATAGAACAAAATCTGCTTGAACTAAATTTCCTTTTTAACAGCATTTGATAGATGATTGACCATGAGCCTTTGCATCCCAACACAAATTGACCAATCAGATCAATCAAAGTTCTTTGAAATGCAAATCAACATAGCGAAAAGTTTGCTGGCTGCGGCATCTTTAGCTTAATTATGTATTGAAACACTCACAGCGTGTAAAAAGGTGGTTATTTTCATTTTAAAACAATGTTATGAAGTAGTTAAAACAAAAATTCCTTCATTTAGAAACTCTTATTGCTGGTACTCCACTGCACTCAGCATGAATTTTTAAAGTCTGACCTAAATTTTCTGGGTCTGCAAAACGAATGCCCGGGGGGTACTTTCTCTTTCCTGTTAAGTGCACGGCAAACAAACTAAGAGGAAACTGCCAAGTTTCTTTGGGAAATTTAAGGGAAACGGCATTTCCAATCACCGGGAAACAGCCCGCAGTGAAATTTCAAGATTTTAGCGGTGGTGATACTGGACGCACCGCTCATGTGGGCGGACTTCTTTATGTGGGTCTGTTATTATATTTAATTCTGGCAGATGGGTATTTTTTTGGAATTTTCTTATCAAAGGGGCTGGTTCTGCATAGATTTTTGTGGATGGGATAACGAGGACAGATTTTATAAGACAATAGCATGAGTTGCTTTTGATTGACACCGCAATTCAAAGCGATTAGCGATCGCAGACAAAGGAATTTATCTCAAACAGTGATTCAAAACAAACAAAGCCGTAAAGTTTCTCTGAAACCCAGGTAGCTGGCTCACTCGTTGCGCATTCCAGAAACTGTTTTTAAGGGCAAACATGAGCGTAGATCGAAAGAAGAAGGATATATCTACACATCTGCCTCGGGCATTTAATTTGTTTCGTTCAAAAGCCGATTGAGAGGTGATTCAATTCTCTTATTTTGTGGGTATAATTAAAACACTTACTGCTCAGCTTCTGAACCAAAGAATTAAAATGCCCGTGGTAGATGTGTAGATATATCCTTCTTCTTTCGATCTATGCGCATGTTTTCTTTTTAAAACAATTTCTAGAATGCACAACAAGCGCACTAGCTACCTTCCGAAAAAATTTTGCGGCTTTGTTTTGTTTTGAATTACTGGTTGAGGGAATTTCCTTTGTCGGCAATCGCTAATCGCTTTGAATTCAGGTGTCAACAAAGCCAACTCATGATATTGTATTACAAAATCTGTCTTTGTTACTTGCCAAAAGGAAAAGAATAAATCTGAAGAACTGTCTGGGAATTTATGTATTTAATCATCAATGGGTTAATATGTATGAACTGAATTTGTATCTTTTCCCAAACCTGTAATTTAATTGCTTGCAACTCTTCCTCTGACGACTATGAGGCTACATCATAAGATATTTGATTTATCTATCTCCTGGCCAAAGAGGCCAGGTAAAAAACTCGGAGATGTCGGAGATGTCGGAGATGTCGGAGATGTCGGAGATGTCGGAGATGTCGGGAGCAAAGAGTCTCCAACGTTTCTCAACTCCGATTTTTGTACCTGGCCCTATATGCTCTACTAAAAAAGTCGGAGATGTTCAGAGATTGCATATTATATAATTCTCTACAATTCAAATTCTATAAGCGCGGTTCAAAAGCGCGGTTCGCTTTTATATATAAATATAAGTATAAATATAAGCGCGGTTCAAAAGAAGAATATAAGCGCGGTTCAAAAGAAGAATATAAGCGCGGTTCAAAAGAAGATCTCCAGAGCTATTGGCCTATTGAAGTATGCAAAAAATTTTGTTCAAACTGACACTTTGATAAATTTATATAGAAGAATCACGGAGCCACATTTCAGCTACTGTTGTTCTGTCTGGGGCTCTTGTGGTGCTTCAAAGCTAGACGTGCTTCAAAAATTACAGAATAAAGCAGCCAGAATAGTAACAAATAGCCCTTTCGATGCATCTGCAGCTCCTTTGCTCCAGAGACTTGGTTGGCCATCTGTACAAAAGCTGATAAATAAAGAAACAGGTTCTATGGTTTACAAATCTCTTAACTCTCTTGCACCTCAATATCTTAGCGATCTCTTCGTGAGATTGTCCGAGGTACATCCAAGAGAGTTAAGAAACTCTAAAACAAACCTTGCAATTCCCATGTTGAGAACTGGCAATGGCCAAAAATCCTTTGCTTATCGTGGGGCCAGTCTCTGGAACAGTCTTGATTTGGATACAAAGATGGCTCCCTCAATCAATGCCTTCAAGTCCAAAATCAATGAAAAATAAACCTTTTATATATGGAGGTGTATCGCTGTAAATTTATATATCTTTAATTTTGACGTATTCCGCTCTTTTTATTGTAAATTTTGTAGTATATAATTCTTTAATTTTGTAAGTAATTTTTTGCAGGGCCAATTGTAAAACAGTATTTATACTGAATTTGTACCCTGGGTAAACAATTTTAAAATGAAAATGAAATGAAATGAAATGGAATGAAATCTTCATTCGCTGTCACAACACTCAATCAATCTTTATAAGAAACTAGGCTCTGAAATCTGCAGTAACTTTGTCTTAATTTATCACTCTTCATTGTGGACTGTAAATATAGTTCTTTGAACCGAGAAAATAACGAGAAAAAAAGAAATCGTAAGTAAAAGAAAGCATATAAAAGTGGCTCAAGCCACCTGCAGTCGAATCCTAGACTATCAAATATCAGAATTTCCCGTTGACATAGATAATTTTATCCATGACTTTCGACGGGGAAACAAACATTTCAACGGGGAAATAACAGAAACAAGGCGGGGAAATGTTGCGACTCAAACTTAGCGGGGAAACAAATTTTCTTGGCGGGTCATCCTTTTACCTTGGCGGGGCATCGTTTCAGCGGCGTCGGTACTAGGGGGTATATACAAGGAACAAGTGAAAAATAAAATGAAAGAAAGTGTCTGTTTTATTGCTTTTACAGATTGCTCTTACTAAAAATGACGTTTTTCAACTAATTCTTGCTATAAAGTTTCTTATAGAGTTTCTTAAAGGTAATAAACTTAGGTAGGCCTATCTACGTTCATTTGTAAATGAAACAAAAAAACCTGTCAATTTCACCCAATTGCTTTTTTACTCGTGAACAACCCCTTGTTAATTATAAAAGACATCTCCGACTTTTTTAGTAGAGCATATAGGGCCAGGTAAAAAAGTCGGAGTTGAGAAACGTCGGAGATAAGACATTTCTGACTTTTTTAGTGGAGCATATAGGGCCAAGTAAAAAAGTCAGAGTTGAGGAAAGTCGGAGATAAGACATCTCCGACATTTTTAGTAGAGCATATAGGGCCAAGTAAAAAAGTCGGAGTTGAGAAAAGTCGGAGATAAGACATCTCCGACTTTTTTAGTAGAGCATATAGTGCCAAGTAAAAAAGTCGGAGTTGAGAAAAGTCGGAGATAAGACATCTCCGACTTTTTTAGTAGAGCATATAGGGCCAAGTAAAAAAGTCGGAGTTGAGAAACGTCGGAGATAAGACATGTCCGACTTTTTTAGTGGAGCATATAGGGCCAAGTAAAAAAGTCGGAGTTGAGAAACGTCGGAGAATCTTTGCTCCGACATCTCCGACATCTCCGAGTTTTTTACCTGGCCCTATCTTTGCTCCTTCTCGGGCTGCAGTATATTGATATGCATTCCCCATTCTCAGAAGCTAGGCAGAAGACAAAGGGAAGATTTTGTAATACAATAGCAACAGTTTGTTTGACACCTCAATCCAAAGTGATTAGCGACTGCAGACTGCAAACAAAATCCGCCTGACAGAACTTTAGATTTGTTTGCCCTTCTTCTTTCATTATAAGCGCATGACTTCTCTTAAAAACCACCTTCGCTTGCACAAGGCGAGAGTTTGCCCTACTAGCTTCGGGGAAAGTTTTGCGGCTTTGTTTGTTTTGAATTACTGGTTGAGAGAATGTCCTTTGTCTGCAATCTGCCCTTGGTAGGCAGCAAGCAAGCATTGCAATTTGCGTACATACTTAGGTGTTATTCAGAAATTGAATGCCCAAAGTCGAAGAAAACAAAAGAGAGAATATTCACTTCTCTTCATTTGCACTCTTCCTCCGTCTAAATCGCAAGAGGGGAATGAATTTAAAATCGAATTACTTACACGCTTTGCTTTCTGATATATCTCAGCTTTGAAACTTCATCAGCTCTGCGGTAAGTTTGCTAAACAGTGAGACCCTCAAAGTAGCATGAATATCTGTTATCCCTCAATTCTTGGGTGGGAAATGTTATCTGGCGCAATCTACTGTGCGAAGGCGTGTTTTGCCTTTATTCTTTTTATCTGCTACGACACCGAAGCTTTTCCTATTGATAAGTGAAATTTTATCTCCTGGGCACATGCCAGAGCTTATCCAACAACTTTGACACATGTTTTATTTACGAATCTCTAAAGTTGGACAAGTCATCGATGTTTTCTTTCCACATTCCTATCCTTTCAAACTCTTTCAACTTAAAATCTCGTTATCAAATGTGTTTTTTTTGTTCCTTGCACTTTGATATATCTCAAAATAATTTGCAATAAAAATGATTTATCTTTCCCAAAATGCGTGGGTATCATTTCAATAGGATCGCAAATGCCTGACATGGCAGGAATATTTTGTCAACGCCCATGATGGTGTATTTTCGTTTCGAACAGAGGAAAGGGGAGATAAAGCATCGAGGCTTATTATCAATTTTACAATGCTCGATCCCTTGTTGCTTGTAGAGATGTGTAGAGTCCGTCTCAAATTAGATGTCATCTGAGATTCACGATGACGTGAAATTCCTTTGCAAAACGCTTCTATGAAGCTCGACTGAGTTGGGTCATTTATCTACAGCCTAGCCAGACCCGAGCCAGACCAAGCTAGAAATTTGTTGCTGGTGAAGGTAAGGGTTGGTAGGGAGC
Source organism: Aurelia coerulea (assembly GCA_039566865.1). NCBI lineage: Eukaryota > Metazoa > Cnidaria > Scyphozoa > Semaeostomeae > Ulmaridae > Aurelia > Aurelia coerulea. The sequence continues at coordinate 23,979,895 of CM076948.1, read as the reverse complement.
GGTAAATCACTTAAAGTTTGTTAGCAGGTTGTTTTATAAAATGATGAATTATTTGGATAAGCACATTATGAAATTATCAAAATAACATTGATTTGATGGCTTTGCATGACCTGGAACTTTCTTGACGGGTTTGTCTCGTTGAGGTAACCAAGTAATAAATGAATATTAGTCAGCAATCATGCAGGGGCGGATCCAGCCCGAAGTTGAAGGGGGGGCAACTTGCAAAGTGGGCGCCAAATACGCGAGAGAAATTGTGCGCGCCGAAGGCGCGCGAAAATTTTTTGGACGCTTTTTAAAGAAAATTCTTTGATTTACTGCTAAATAATGCCTTGATTTATATGTTTCCCCCATATTTAAATCGAAACAGTTGAAAAATTATGCGTTAGAGTCAGGAAGAGGGGCGCTTTTCTCGCCAAAAGAGGGGCGCCAAGCTGAGTTTTCATTGTGAAGGGGGGGCAATTGCCCCCACTTGCCCCCCCTAAATCCGCCACTGCAATCATGTGCTCGTATTCATTCATGGGCGTAGGAAGCATAGGGGCTGGGAGGGCTGCAGCCTGCAGCCCCTCTAATCAGGCAAAGTTGATCATATTTACAGCCCCTCTAATCAGGCAAAGTTGATCATATTTAAGCCTCCGTTCGGGCAGTTTCACCTCCATGAAACCATCATATTCGATCAGGCAAGATCCATACCAAGCCCCCCTAAACTTTAGGGCCTAAACGTTGCGCGTCCCCAACGCCAATACGCGTATTATCTAAACTAAAGTAAAATTTGAACCAAACAGCATAAAATAATTCTCTGAAACCTAGTTGGCTAAGTCACACGTGCAGCATGCGAGATATTAAACGTAGGAGAATAAGTCTTACAATTTGCTGCCTGAAATTGTTGCTGTAGATCTGAGAAGCCGAGCAGAGGCCAAAGTGATTTTATATTCTGTATTTCATAATTCAAATGCTTGATCCTCAATTTTTGAATTGGATGAAGAACATTCCAGAGATTTCTTCTGAGTGCGCTTGTGAGTCAGAGAAATGTATCCTGTGTTTGAAAAATCGTACAGGATTACCCATGCAACCAATTTATAAAATTCTAATTCGTTATCTTACCGAGGATTCAATTTAGTTTTCAAGATTTTGCTCATAAGTTCAGGTGCATTATTTACTTCTGAAATTAGGAATCAACAGAAAGCCCTATTTCTTGATATGCCCCGAAACAACTAAAAATGGCTTGTTCACAATCATGTAGATTTAGATTTTTTGGTGCCCAGCATTGATGCCCAGCATTGATGCCCAGCATAATGGCATTTTAAGAGTTTCTACATCATTTAGAAGAAATGCTTCTACCAAGAAAATGTTATTTTACCAATTGTTGAATCATTGATCAAACTAGGGCAAGCACTTGCAGTTTTAGGGATAAGCCAATAGAAGCTTAGATCTGCCTCAAGTCTAATTCGTCAACTGTAATAAGTCTGTCTGAAAGTGAAATACGAAACAAACTTCACTTTCCCCTTTTCCCATTAAACATTTTTAGACGAAATAGACTTGGGACAAGTCTAATGGAAGCTTGTTTTGAGGAATTCTCCATTAAGAAAGACAATGCATTTCAAATCATGAATAGATTCTCAAAGTCAAATAAAACCCTCACTTGGGCAACGGAATTGTTATTGTTCACTTACGATGTTTCAAGGAATAGAATGCATATATTTTCTGACTATGTGGTAGATGTTATGCCTTATTTTGCTATTTTTTCTATACAAATTCATGTTTTCTCACGTATGAATCAGTTTTAGACGATGAAGATTGATGAATAAATTTATGCGAAAAACCATGAGCGATAGGACACCACGTAAATATTACTGTGAAAGTTTTATTAGTAGCGAGCACGGGGGGGGGGGGGGTTCTCGGCCAAATTTTGGGTAGGGGTCTGCCGCGAGCATCTTCAAAAGGGTACCGTTGGCTAGACTAATTTTTACGAAAATGATACCCTTGGCTAGACCAATTTGACCATTGTTTGAACCAATTTTTACGAAAATGGTACCCTTGGCTAGACCAATTTTGACCATTTTCTCGACCAATATTGCAAAATTTGTGCCAAATATGATGTCATGATCGTCCGCTAGACCAATATTGTCAAAAATGATACCCTTGGCTAGACCGTTGCTGGCTAAAATTGCAAAAAGGTAAAAAATGATACCCTTGGCTAGACTAGAAGTCCGAAAAAGTATACCCTTGCTCGCGGCACATCCCCAGGTACCTTTACTATGGAAGAACCCCCCCCCCCCCCCGTGGTAGCGAGGCACCTTAACCAATTATTTTTGGATAGCTAAGCGTTACCGCTATGCTGACAAACTGCTGACAGCCCTTTGTTATCGCACAATTGTGCTAAAGTCATTAGTAGTGGAGATTAAAGACTTCTTAATCGTTGCATTAGCAAGGATTAAGAAGTCTTTGATCTCCACTACTAATGACTTTAGCACAATTGTGCGATAACAAAGGGCCGTCAGCAGTTTGTCAGCATAGCGTTAACGCTCAGCTATTTATATGGACTCAATTCCTTTAATTTTGCTTGGTAGTGAACCATCTTATTGCTGTTTCGTGATTTTGGAATTTTCTGTAATGAGCCACCGTAAGTGCAGATCCACCTTAAGCATAAACTTCCAGAGAGAAAGACTTTGTGTTGTGATTTGTTTATTTGATTTAGGGGCTGAGTAATAATGGTTTCATTTAAGCCCTAAATATTCGAGAATTGCAGCGCCTTCTGCTCGGCTTTTGAATCAAATGAACAAAATCCCCAAGACAGATATTTACATTTATCCTTCTTCTTTCGTTAAAAACTCGTGACTTTACTTAAAAACCCACATTTGCATGGACAAGACGATAGTTTGCCCCACTGGTTTAGGGCAACTTTTGCAGCTTTGTTTGTTTTCAATTATTGATTGGGAGAATTTCTTTTGTAATCGCTAATCGCTTTGAATTTCGCTACAAAATCTATCCTTATCGTTAGCTTACCTTATGAACAAGAACTTTGATCTATCTCATAGTGATTTCAGCTTTACTCCACACATTCGCACAACACATCACTTTGCACAGCACTTTTAATCACTTTCTTTTCATTAATTTATATGCAACCCCGAACCAAGGTCACTTGACATCCTTCTTTCTAATGACATGATTTTCTTTCAACTTGCAAAATGATGGCCAGCCCCTGGGTGATATATCAAACTTGAAGTTCCGCCTTTCATTAAAGGGAGTAGAAAGACCAGCAGCCTTTGCCATCATTTGCTGTTGTTTTTGTGAATTTCATACTGTCAGTTATTCTGGAAGCTGTGCAGAGCAAGTTGCTGACTTCATGCCAAGCATGCTGGTCTTTGTACTCCCTTTTTTTAAATAATGAAGATTTGCTTGCTGCCACTTAAATTTGAAATCATGCCTACAGTTTCTTTAGCAAGTACGCATGCGTTGTATTGACTGCCTATGTTATAATTTTTCTTTCATTAATTGATTTACAGAAATGAATAAACTATCACTGACATAAACAACAGGGGATAAGGTAAAGCCACAATTTTAAATGACCGCGAACCAAGGTCATTTTACATCCTTCTTTCTAATGATATCATTTTCTTTCAACTTGCAAAATGATGGCCAGCCCCTAGGTAATATATTAAAATTGAAGTTCCGCCTTTCATTAAATAATTTAGATTTACTTGCTGCGACTTAAATTTGAAATCATGCCTGCAGTTTCTTTAGCAAGTACGCACGCGTTGTATTGACTGCTTATGTAATCAGTCCGCATCGGATGCTCAGCGGGGTAAGCGACGTCTTATGAAAAATTAGATGACGAATGTAATGAAGAAAGTTTTTTACAAAGAAACTGTGACGTCACGGGATAGATCACTCCAAACACATGCCGCAAAAGACCAGGTGTATTTGGATGACATGAGGACAGCATAGGTTCCAAATCTTTAAAGGGGCTGGAGTAAACTTCAATGACCTATTCCTTTGAACTAGATGAATTCAAAGAAACTTTAGCTATTTCTCTATAATTCTACCGTTGGGACTTTTCTGAAATCTTCAATATTTTCAGAATTAGAGTGTTTTTCTTGGGACTTTTCTGAGATCTTCAATATTTTCAGAATTAGAGTGTTTTTCTTCTTTTTTAAGAATTCAAGAAAAATCTTCAAAAAAACTTAACCATTGTAGTTTCTAGACTGTTTGACGTAACGTGAAATAATCTCGAAGAAAACCATAGTTTATGGATGTCTACAATATGGTATCAAGCAAAAGTCTATGGTTTATGATTTAGAAATTTGATGACGTCACATCCTCAAATGAGTTGAAATGTAAGATACGCTGTAATTTCGAAAAATATTCAAAACTTCTGAAAAATCCAACGGTAGAATTACAGATAAGTATCTACAATTTCTTTCAGCCATTCAATCAGAAGAAATAGGTCATAGAATTTTACACCCACCTTTTTTACGCCGAGTTAAAGATTTGGAACCTATGTTCATGAGGACAAAATTCGCAATAAGGGTGGTCATGCCGGGTGAGTAATAAAAAATAATCCTTGTTTGGAAGGCTACTCCAGGGACGCCGGAGCGATGGTAGGGCAAGGGGGGCGACTAGGAACGTAAGGGCAATCGAGACCGAAGGCGAGCCTAAAAATTAGGGTGTCCGGGGGTACTCCCCCGGGAAAATTTTTGTGACCACGCCCTTTAGATTGGCTTAAAATGCTATTAAAAACGTTTTAACCAACATTAATAATGTTATTTCCCAAAATTTTTCGGCTATTTCTCCACATGTCTTCATTCCGAATCACATAAAATCGCATATTGCTTATTTTGAAGTTGCAATTGCCAGTCATTTTTCGTTACTGGTGTGTTTCTGATAAGGGAATGAAGCTATGGCGGCTTTTCTATCAAGTTTCAAAGTAAATTATTGTTTTTCATTGAAAGGGCACTTTTGCCCCCCTTGCCCCCGTTAGGAAAGGGCAGGAGGGGCACTTGCCCCCCCGCGCCCCCCTCTCCGGCGTTCCTGGCTACTGCTTCCTGAATATCAAAGCAATAATATTCAAAACAGTCGTGTTTTATTGCCAATATGTTCAATTAGGCTCAGTAATTTACCCGGTTTTAATCGGCCATTCCTTCCCATGGATATGGGAAATTTTCTGCAGAAAGCCATCGTGCTGATTTTTACATAGTTGCCTAGGATAGGCTTCAACTCAGAGGTTAAGACCTCGTTCGAGTCAATTTGACAAATGGCTGCTTCAAAACAGCACTTCCATTGTTTTCTAGTAATGTCAAAATCAGGGATAAATAGTGTTTACCATTACGAATATCCCCTTGGTTACCCTGGGTACCAGAGCCTCAAAATTAGAAAGAAATTGCAAAATTTGGAAAAGGAAGAGAGAAGGAAGAAAGGACAACTTTCTTTCCTTCTTTACTTTTTTATATATTTTTTTAATTTTATCATTTTTTGGGTCTGGTACCCAGGGTACCCCTTGGTCAAAATCAAGCAACTTTCTAAAGAAAGAGTCGAAGCCTAGCGTTGTATTTGAATTCTTACATCTTTAAAAGGGTTGATGGTCTTGTTTTATACCGGGTGCACCAAAATAAACTATGCACTTTTAGCAGGCCACGATAAATCATACACTGGATTGATTTTGAAGATTTATGACTTAATCTTTAGTTGAAAGCCTGAATTAGAATCTAGGACTTTTTGCAAAGTTTTTGTTTTCATTTTTCAGAGCTAGAAGCGAATTTCTTAAAATTTTAGTTTTCGAAAACACTGAAAACATTGATATTTTACAAATGAATTTGTTGGACTCTTTCAAGAGCTGAGTTTGAATTTTGAGAGATCTTTAGAAATTTTGAACAGGCTATTAATAGTTGACTGACAAGTTTTTCGGGTGTTTTATTGCCGAGCGGGCTACTAAAGTTTGGAACTTATAGCAGCAAATCTAGCCAAGCTTTTGCCAAATTTGGCATGCGTCTCTAACAATTTATGATGTCAATGGTAGCAAATTTTGATTAAAATCTTCGAATCGATTCGATTAGTGTGTGATATAGCTTCTATAAGCTACGTGTTTAGTTTTCCACATGAGAGGACATGAATTTAGCGTTGAAAGGCTTGTTAGCCCCTCTCAATGATATTACTAGAGTTGAGAGTTTTATGATTTTCGGCAATCTTAGTTCTTATTTTTTGATAATGAAAAACCCTCATGGCTCAGCAGCTAAGTAACTTGCATATAGAATGAAGTAATGCAATGTTTGCGTGTGTGTGATCTTATTTTAATTCGAAACGCAAATACTTTTAGTTTCTATTTACGAATAAAAAGAAACTAATCCAATTCGAATTTTTTTTCCTAATTGTAAATTGACGAAAATTATAATACATTCCAAAAACTAATACATTCCAACCCCCCCCGGATTCGAGTATGCAGACAGAACTGATTTTTCGCTAGCTGATGCTGAATTCGTTTCAATCATATTTTTCAAGGCTCTTCATATCTGCACACATTACAATTGCACTGAATGCCAGGCCATTGCTTTATCAATCGTTTGAATATGTTAACAGTTTCCGAGGATTTGATCTCATTAGGTAAACTATTCCATACCTTGGGACCCAAACATCTAAGACTGTTTGTACCAAATGTTACTTGATTAGGTCTATGGTGATGTAGGTCGTAGGGGTTTCTCGAAGAACGATTCGGATTGGAAACTGATTTGAAATGAAAAATATCCTGCATAAAAGTAGAATTTTGTTTTTTCACAGTCTTGTGAATTTCAATGCACAAGCGTCTTAGACGAGAAACATGCATAAAGTTCTTGCCTGCCTTACGAAGAAGATCTTCATAGGAGTGGATTATCAACTTATCTGCTGATCTACTTACCATCAAATCATCTTCTTCCAGGCAGCAAATCTCTTCTGTACACTCTATCGTAGACAATGAAATGGACTAAATCAATTTCACTGATAAGAGCTTATATGCAGCAGAGTGGCACCTGCTTTCTTTAATTAAATGATTGTTCCTATTTCTAAAGTTTAGAATGATTGTTTTGGTCACGTAAGCATACGATTAAAAAGAAAGAAAATATTGGGTTTATCTTGGCATGATTTCTGTTATTGTTATGAATAGTATTCCAGGAAAAGAATACTTATTGTCAAATCTGGGAGCCTTTTTTCTCTATTTTCTGAAGAAATAATGAAATCAAAATAACATGGACAATATTATGTTTGGTGAAACAGTAAAATATTTCCTAGGAAACTACGGCAAATGCGTCAGGCAAATAGTTGTTTGCAAATATCTAACATTTGAATGCCAAGCAATGTTTTCCCATTAAGCCGGGCCGCTTCACAAACATGGCGTCACATCAGCTATTTTATGAATAATGTTTTGAAAAAGTGATCAAAATTATGGACTCCATCACCCATGCCTCCCCCTTCGTTTCAGCGTTATTTTGGGTTACTAAGTATACAGTAATTTATTCTAAGCTAAGACTACCCAGGCAGGTAATCTTTAGTTCTTACTTGTCTCGCAATACAATGTATCACAAATTTTATTCAAAATTGTTTTGAACTTTGCAAGGGCTTTGCAACTGCTGAACGAAGTTTTCTGTATTTTGTAGCTATTAGCAGTAATTTTAGGAGTGCTTCTACATGCTACAATTTAGCCTGCTTGCAGACTCTACTGATTTCTTTTCAGAGAGGAGAAACCTCTCTGAAATGAAAAGAAATCAGTAGAGTCTGCACGCAGGCTAGCTACAGTTAGTCTGTTGATGCATTTTTGGAAGGCCCTTTGCTTTCCATGCATATCTGCTTAGAAAAAATGATTGCTGGGTAAAATTGACAGAATGCAGCTTTTTTGTCGCAATCAGTGGAATATTCTGTGTAGGTGGAATCTTTGTTTGTGGGAGGAGCTGTCTCTTTGCAGTTGAATAGAAACCAGTAATTTGGTAACTTTTGATTGTTTAAGTTCCACATAAATGGAAAATAACTTGAAACAATGCGCAGGCGATGCCTACTCCGTGGAACTCAGGACAGCAGGAGGGCTACCTTTTAGAGAGTAGTGTCCAGACCCCCTTGGCGGGAAACGCAAAACTGGCCTAACTGCGAGATATTCTGTTTTTGGAAGGCGGAGGGAAGCAAAGAGGTTTCAAAAATTAGCTGCATCGCTGCATAAACCAAACCAGGTAAGCAAATCATTTAATGTGTCATCGTGATTCTGTTCTCCATGTTATTCTTGAGATCCTGAATAATGTTGATAGTTTGCATTTAAATTAATTAAATGAATGAGGTTGTTGGCCATGATGGGCCATGGACCATGCATGGCATATGGGGCTTGTCCTACCTACCTACCTACCTACCTAAACCTACAATTATATCAAGTCAAGTGTGACAGTCACATAATACCTTGATAATACATATCTGAAAGATTTCGTACTTTTTATATTTTACACATCAGCAAGCTAAAATTTGCATCACAACAACTTCAAACTTGTGCATTTTGCTGCTAAAAAGAAGTGCTCTGACTTAAACTTTATAACCAATGTGGTTGAAGTCAGCAGCATGCAGAGCACTTCTTTAATTTTCAGAAGGAAATTCACAAGTTTGAAGTGGAGCTGTCATCTGCAATGTGCGCAGGCCTGAACTGTAAATGTTCCTTGTCACATGATTTCTCCTTTTACAAAACAACCAAAATATTAATTTAACTGTGTCTTTATGATAGACTATAAATCAAGTTATGCTATTAGCCTTTCTTTGTTCATAGCTCTTTATATGGTGTCCTAAAAATTCAGGACCGTCAAGAGGGAGGTTGGAGGGGGTAAAAGGTCCAGGGCCCAGGGCTCGAAGGGGCCCGTAAAAATATCGTTCGACAACAATTAGTTATTGCTGTAAAATCTCCTTACAGCAACTCTTATGGCAATCTAGCTACCTGCCTTAAAACATAGACATAAGAAAATAGTTTTCTCATGTGGCTATGTTTAAAAGTTTTTGTGTCCGTACCTTACGAGTTTACCGTAAATACTGCTTCCTTGATAACTTTTTCATGGAATATCTAAACAATTTTTTCTAAAGTAGCTTTCTTAAGAAGGGCGTTTCCCTCATTCTCCGAGAGTCTGAAGGGTGTGGTCCCAGAAAATTTCTTGGTATCCTAGCAATCGGTCCAGGGCCCAAGCTGGCTCTCAATGGCCCTGTAAAAATTACTCCTGTTTGAAGAATCACCAAAATTTATCTTAAGGCCAATCCTCAATTTCTTTTTTGGCAAGTAGATCAAAGGCCAAATTATTTTTCCAGACATAGCTGATCTTATGAATGGTTTTAGAATTAGTAGATTGAACTCTTTTTAGGGCTATCTGGTTTTGAAGCATAACTGCAAAAAGCAATGTTGATTACCTGAGTAATTTCTTTTTGAACATTACGCTTCTAGTTTAGTCAAAGATGTCAGAAAGAAACGCAAACCATTATTGTACACTTGAAGAATAATGAAAAATCTCAATACAGGGCTCTTAGGCAAGATCAATGATGTTGCTTAAAAAGTATAGCTCAGAATGCATTATTTCTATGCACTATTTCATACCCTTTAAAAAATAAAAAGCAATATTTCATCACACCTTTATGATGAAATATTGTATACACCTGACGATGACCAAACAGTCGAAACGCGTCAAGAATAGCAGTGAAGATTAAAAGAAAAGAGCGAGGAACTCCAAGTTATCTTTTTCTTGTGTTCATCTTTATATACACTCATTTTTTTCTATAAGAAACTAAGGTCCGGGGCTGGTAGGCAGTTTCTTAAATTTTTGGGCCATTTTGCTACCACAAGTTTCTCAAGTGTTTCTTATATTTTTATTCTTATATTTTTGTTAGTAAAGTTTAGAGTTGATTTTGTCTTGTCTAAAGGGTTCCCAAATTACTTAGTAAAATATCAAAACGAGTAAATAACATGATTCGCACTCAAAATAATGTCCAAACAGTTGCTTTAACTGCACAATGTCAAAATATTTTTGAGTGTGATAGGAAAATTAAAACTGAAAATTGCAGAAGTTTCTTAGCTTTTTTCAGTTCAGGTAGGGTTGTTTCTTAGCTTTCGAAAAATTGAGCCTACCGTTTCTTACAAGCGGTTTCTCATAAAAAAAAAATGAGTGTACACCCAGTATATGATTTCCTAACTTTCATAAAAATCATGTTTACTCAGCCCAGCACCTTATCATTAAAAATGTAGGCTCACTGCAATTGTGAGGATTAGTTTCACCTTCAAAATTGTTTGAAATACTGTAGTGAATGCGAAATCTAGTGAATTTAATCGGCTTACTGTTTGCCCAGGTAGTTATTTATAAACATATATGCATACAATTATTTTCTGAAATGGAATTGTAATTTCAAATCACAAACAGAATTTATAATGAAGCTTTCATGAAAGATCTAAAACCAGATTTCTCATTACAGCTATCTAAGGGAATAGACATAGCTATATCTCGTAGCCGCTATAAATAGGCTAAAGAAACGCCCACAAACCCATTGTTTCTTCTGCTAGACAATGAGACCGGATGCCTAAAAGTGGTCGAGTACAATAGATTATATTTTTGACCTGGCCCGGGCCAGCTTTTAACTATGTCGATTCCCTTTAAAGTAGATAAATAACTAACTCAAGAGCTGCATCTAAAATTAGCCTATTGTAATTGATGATTTTGACATGTGCCATGTGTGTGCATATCTTTTCACCTATTTATAGATGCCTCTAGTTAGCTCCGTCTACTTACTTTAAAACATGTAATCTCCAACCTGGATTCAAGACTCCAGACTCCTTGCTTTGATAATAAATTTAATAAATTCAAATTCTATTTGTGAGACTGACAGTTTGTATTGATTTGAATTTCAATTGCAATGAGATCAAGCACTAGATTTATTACATGATTCCTTGTTTTTGCTCCATTACCCCCTCCCCCCACAATACCCATTCCACTTCAATGAAACTTTTTAGCGGAATGACTATAACAGTAAAAAATAATTCAATTCAATGGAGCAAAACTTAGACGAATATCATCAGTCTAATCAAGGACCAGAATTGAACGTTGAATTTTCATTCCCATACAAACCCCTTGCCAATATTTTCCTAATTTCTATGATGAATGATTTTACCAACCAACATTTTCACATCTAAGTTTGCCTTTAACTGATATATTAGCATTTCAGTTTTGGATATCAGCCACATACTTTTTATTCCCCAGCCCGCCAGGCATGTTAACTTTTTTTATTCATCTGGTGCAATACTACTGGGTGCGCCAAAATAAACTATGCACGTTTGGCAGGCCACAATGAATCGTACACTGGACCGATTTTAAAGATTTATGATTTAATCTTTAGCAGAAAGCCTGAATCAGATTCTAGGATTTTTTGCAAATTTTTTCATTTTCGTTTTTTAGAGCTAGAAGCGAGTTTCTTAAATTTTCGTTTTCGAAAACATTGAAAACGATCGAAAAACGTTGATCAAATTTTAAAAGACTCAACATGAATGAACAAAGAGAAAACGTTTTCAGGGTGATTTGGGGGTTTAGTACGAACTCTCGTTCAGCGGATTACAATTAGTCGATTTCTAAATCCCAAATCACCACGAGCAAGTTCTCTTTTTGTATGTCGATTCTTTGAATACTTGATCGATGTTTTTTGATTGTTTTCAGTTTTTTCGAAAACTAAAATTTTAAGAAACTCGCTTCTAGCTCTAAAAACTAAAGATGAAAAAAAATTGCAAAAAATCCCAGTATCTAATTCAGGCTTTCTGCTAAAGATTAAGTCATAAATCTTTAAGATTGGTCCAGTGTACGATTTATTGTGGCCAGCAAAACGTGCATAGTTTATTTTGGCGCACCTAGTAGTTTCTTCATTTCTTTTCATTTTATGAGTTACTTTTTTGATTTACGAGTTACCCCTTTTAATTCATATTAAGTTACCTTTAATTCAAGAAACTAAGAATTTGATCTAATACTGAAAGCTTCTTAAAATTATCAGATTAGCCTTTGAGTGATAGATTAATACTTCAGTTTTAAATATCGGCCACATACGTTTATTCCACAGCCCAGGGATGTAGGAAGCATCTCAAACTTGGGGGGGGGGGCACGGCACTTCAAGGGCACTTTTTTCATTAAGCTAAAGGGACACTTCCTGAAAATAAAAGGGCACTTACTTGTTTGCTGCAAAATCTTGGGGTGGGGCGCACGTTCTGCCAGTGCCCCCAGTTCCTACGTCTCTGCCACAGCCCATCAAGCGTGCTAAATTTTGTTTTACTCACCCGGTAGAATAAGGTTTAAAACTTGCAACACATACCGGGGTGCGCCAAAATAAAGCATGCACGTTTGGCAGGCTACAATGAATCGTAAACTGGACCGATTTTGAAGATTGAGGACTTAATCTTTAGCAGAAAGCCTGAATTAGATTCTAGGATTTTTTGCAAATTTTTCATTTTTGTTTTTTAGAGCTAGAAGCAAGTTTCTTAAAATTTTCATTTTCATTGGAAACGATAAAAAAACATCGATCAAGTTTTCTAAAGAATCGACATGAATGGACAGAGAGAGAACTTTTTCGTGGTGATTTAATCTGCTGTACGAGAGTTCGTACTAAACCCCCAAATCACCCTGAAAACGTTTTCTCTTTGTTCATTCATTTTGAGTTTTTTAATAGTTGATCAACGTTTTTTGATCGTTTTCAGTGTTTTCGAAAACGAGCATTTTAAGAAACTCGCTTCTTACTCTACAAACTGAAAACAGAAAAATTTCAAAAGTCCACAATCTAATTCAGGCTTTCTGCTAAAGATTAAATCATAAATCTTCAAAATCGGTCCAGTGTACGATTTATTGTGGCCTGCCAAACGTGCATAGTTTATTTTGGCGCACATTAGACTAAAAGCAACTCCTAATTCGTAAAATAAAACTACCTCGTAACTCGTCACTTGTAATTCGTGGGTTAGTAAACCTTCAGATACCATTTACCTTTTCCTTTACGTCTTGTCTTTGGATGAAGATGATGAACAGTATCACCGCACTGTAAATATCAAAAACTTCTTCATATCACAGATTCCTGAAGCTGGCGAATTATTTCCAGATGTCGCAATAAAACCAATCAGCAGAATTATGTTTTGTGCCTGAAGCAAGATGTTTCCGAGGAAGATATTTACATATGTCCAAATACTCAAATTGTTGTATTATGAAGATGAAAGATGGTGGCTAAGGTCAGTAAATTGTATCTTAGCAATAAACGAAGTACGTCAATCAAAGAATCAATTGGAATCTGGAATCTAATTGATTTGATTTAAATAATAAATAAGTAATGGGTGACTTGTTGGAAATCCCAGGGGGTACTCCCTATTTTTCAATTCCGGGGGGGGGGTCCATGCCACTATTTCTTTGCTGACCCCTAAATATTAAGCTTAATGTTTAATAAACGAAGTACATCAATCAAAGAATCAATTCGAATCTAATTCATTTAAATAATAGATAAGTACTGGATGACTTGTTGGAAATTCCATCAAAATTTTGATTTTGTTATCGATTTTAAAGGGGTCTTTGCTACCAGCATGCTTTGTGAATAAATTCTTTTGTGGTTTCTTTGTTGTCGCCAATTTCATGGTCCACAAAATGGCCGCCAACAAAGAGATGGCACGTGTAACTAGACTCACGAAATAATCCCAGTTATCGCAACAACAACAGCAACAGCAATGACAACAACAACAACAATATTTATTTTTGCTCAAACTGGGACTTATGGACTTTCACACCAAAGAGTGGAACGAAAATAAACAATGGGCGCACAGATTTTTCTATTCCCTTTGAAACGAGGTTAATGGCCTCTTTTCGGTAGTTGGAAAATTTCAGGAGCTGTGGCGTGTTGGCGTGCACTATTGCTAGATTAAGATCGCCTTCAAAATGAGGAAATTCCTGTTGAAACTGAAAGGTTTGTTAATTCTTAGATTAAAGAAACATTCATGCGAATACTTGTGGCTTTTGTTCATTGCTAATGTCACTCAAAACTTGAATTTTGAGGCGTTTTATTATCTGACGATTGAGCTGACAATCGTCCATCAGCCTATCAATAGCAATAACTACGAACTTGCAATCAGTCTAACGTGTAACCTGTACGAAACAATAGTGCTAAGCTAAGTAGTAATATGGCCATACTTTAGCCATGCTACCGGGTGTCCCAAAAGTACTCCTGTTTAAAAAACCACCAAAAATTAATTGTCAAATTTTTGATAAAATTTTCTTTTTGACTTGTTTTGTCAAATACCCAAACATTTTTATAGATGCTAAGATGTTTGCTTTTGATGCAACAAAGTAGAAAACTTACACATTGAAAAACCTTATTTTGAGCTATACTTTTTAAGCAAAATACTCAATCTTGCCTAACAGTCAAAATTTTCAGATTTTTCATCGTCATTGAAGTCTCCAATGATACTGTGCATTTCTTTCTGTCATTTATTACCAAACTAGAAGCTTTACATGCACAAAGAAATTGATCTGGCAAGCATAAATGCTTTTTTGCAGTATGATTCAAAACCAGGTAGCCCTAAAAAGAGCTAAATTTGTTAATTTTAAACCAATTACAAGATCAGCTATGTCTGGGAAAATAATTTGGTCCTTGATCCACTTGGCACAACAATAAAATTGAAGATCGGTCATGTAATCAAATTTTACGCCCGGTACTTCGAAGGTATAAGTAATTTAAGAATACAACAGCAGCACGTGATTCTTTGTACTGCTTAGGTTATGTTTATTGTGCTGCTAAAATACTGGAAGTTGGAGCTAATTAGTTTATTTTGGTAAAAATTACTACAAAAATCTGAGAATTGCCAAACAATTGAAAAGTATTACCATAATGCTGCTAAAGCTATTGCCTGGCTGTTTCGTACAGAATTAGGTATGCTGGTTGCAAAGACCCCTCATGTGATATTAAATTTTGACAACTGTTCTTCTCCACATTTCAACTAAGTGGTTTTGCGTCGACCTCTAGGCATTCTAACAGTTAGTTCCGCTTCTTCCAGTGCTATCCTTGCAGGTGTGAATAAAAAATGGTGCTGAGGATTTCCTTTATTAAGATAGCTTCTTACGTTATATTTTCCTCGTACTGGAGTTTCTTAAGTGTCGTATTTTGCGATCTGAGAGTTGAGTTTTTTTAGCAGTTTCTTATAAACAAGATACATTAGTTTCTTATAAACCAGTTTCTTATCTAAAAACGCGTAGTTTCAGGCCCCATTTACACGAGATCGGATTCACATTATATCGGATCCATTTGGATCCGATCCACTTTTCGAAGGGGCGTTTACACGGGATCATATCCAGAACTGTTCGCGTTTACACGAGAACGGATCCAAGGCAGATCCAGAATGCTGCGCACGCGCATTCAACAATGTTGCATTGTTCGCTAGGCCTCTCTTTCGATCCGTACCCGTTTGGATCCGATCCCACCCGTTCGGGATCGGATCCAAACAAGTGATCCCATTTGGGTACGGATAGCAGATCCAAATGAGTTCGGATCCGTCGAGTCCCGTGTAATCGCAAGGCCTATCCGGTACAATTTGAGTACAGATCCTTTGGATCCGATCTCGTGTAAACGGTACCTCAGTATCTAATGGCTGCACCAAGGCTAGAACGTAGACTAATTACACGTTCGTAGTTATTATTATTGATAGATTGATGGAGATAACAACAAAAACAACATCAATTCACTTAAATGGGATAAGCGTAACTTGAGGGTCGTTGTGTGGTGAAGCTAGTTAGAACGAGAGAATGATGATGATGTACATCTGGGAAATATCCAATAAAGTATTAATTTCAGGAATTCAAATAAAATGGATTAGATATTAATATTGAAATTGTTGTTTGACTATGCTTTTCTTCGCTCCAAAAAACACCAAGAAATCTATAATATACACTAGCTTAATGGGCGACTTAGGATCACGTTCTTTCTTTTAATAAGGATTTTAATCTACGCAGTACCGAGATATTTATGTCACAGTTTCGATAGACAACGCTGTTGAAAACGAGCTTTATAGTTCTCTGTTTACTGTATTATTTTCTATAAATATTTTTGTGTAATCTTCAGTCTGTGATATGATTAAGACTGTTAGCATTTCAAATTGATATCTCCGATACACTCTTTTTTTATAAGAATAATGTTTATAAGAATATTCAGGCTTAGACTTATCCAATTTTTAAGAGTATTATAAGAATATTGCTCAGTCTCAGCTCGCATATCTGTGTCTCATTTTTCAGCAGTTGCCTGTTTTGCGATGTTCACAACGGGGAATCAAAACATATTTGAAAAGGATAAGAATACTAGATAATATAAGATGAGAATAAGATAATATAAGAATATGGAGGCTGAACAAAATGTATGGTATACTTATAAAAAAGAGTGTTTTTGATGATTTATTATTTTGATAAAGAAAGAGATATCTTGTGCAACTATTTTATAAGAAACTGTTTTTTAAGAAACTCAACTCTCAGATCGCTAAAGAATTAAGAAATTCCAGTACGGGGAGATAATTATTTGAGAAAATTTCAGGAACCTTTCGGTACTGGCTGAAAGTTTTAGGCCTAGTTTAAGTAGCGTTTTTTGCCATGTCGAATCGAACCTATAAGAGGCAGAATCTGCCGTGCTTAAAAATCTTATTTGAAAATTGTCTATTGCCTTGTAGGATTGAAAATAAAATAGTTATCATGGCCATTTTTTCAAAAGCAGCGAAGTGGCCGATCACACGTACAAAACGCAGACAATGGCCCAGGTAGAATTGATTAATTAAACGCGATAGAAAGACGATGTTTAAATCAAGTCGTATTTCTGCCGTTTAAACGACAGAACTTGTGAACTCCTGCCGTTTTAACAATTTAAAAAGGTTGGCGATTTAAGCATCGTTTTCATGTCGAATTTCATTGACACTTAGACATTTACAACAGCATCTATGAAATTCAACAAAACACAAATACGGTGTTTAAACTGGGCCTTAGTTTCTTATAAAAAGGACACGTAAAAGTACGTTTTCCCCCGATGCTGGTTCTATGTGGCCTGCGAGAATTCAATTTTTGCGTGAGAGTCTGCACGCAGGCTTGTTCTATGAAATCCCGGCTCCTTTGACGACATGCGTAATGTCTAGAAGCCGAGTACCTACTCTGACTAAAACCCACTTAGCAATAGATTTGAGTGGCTCACCTTAAGAGTACTCAAAGAAAACAGCTTTTGCCGTTAATCGCATCTTTGATTACCGCAAGTGGTAAGTGTATTGGTTGGATTGGATGTCAGGAACTGCTATGGGTGTCATGCGTGCAGCCTCAGCCTCAGAAATTATTCATGAATTCTTCCATTAAAAAAGAAAAATGCTGTAATTCTGAAAATAACCAGATATAAAAATCCCCAAAATAGAATTATAACAAAGTAATGTTTATGCTGCGCTAATACAATAGGCTAATTTCAGACTTCCATATGCACCTCTTGAGTTAGCTATTTATCTCCAGTGGTGGAAAGAATATTTACATTCCTGCGAAGCAACTTCAACCTAAATTATCAATATTTCTAGTGCCAGAGTTCAAAGCACTATTGAACTACTGCACAACGCATATGAGCAGTAAAAGCTGCAAAAGAACACAACCAAACATTGCTCTATTCCTTTGTTCTATCTTTCCTTCTTCCCTGCTTTCCTCTTTACATTTTCAATCCCCCATTCCTACTCCCCATATTCCTTCCCTGCCCTTTCTTGTCATTTTCTCTTTCCTCCCATCCTCGTTTCTGTCCGTTTTTCTTCCGTCATTCAGCTTAATCTTTTCTTTTCCTTATCTTCGTTCAAGACAAACAAACCTCCCGCGAAGCTGCTTCGTAGCCCCGGGGGGGGGGGGGGGGGGGGTTTCTTTGCCAAATGTTGAGTAGGGGTCTGCCGCGACCATATTCAAAATGGTAGTACCATTATTCCTGGACCAATATTGTCAAATTTGTACTAAATATGATATCATGACCGTTCGCTAAACCAATATTGTCAAAAATGATACCCTTGGCTAGACCGTTGCTCGGCCAAAATTGCAAGAAAGTATACCCTTGGCTAGACTAGAAGTCCCAAAAGGTATACCCTTCGTCTCGGCACATCCCCAGGTACCTTTACTATGGAAGAACCTCCCCCCCCCCCGCCCCCGTGTTCGTAGCCTGCGTGCAGACTATACCCAAGGAAAACGTAGGTAATGTCTGCACGCAGGCTACTGTATCGCGGCTTCATGCACTTTTTCCACCCCTGTTTATCTCCGTCAACTAACTTTAAATTGTGAACAATTTTAACAGTAAAATTCCTTCAAACTTGATTTCACTTGTCTTATGCCAATTGTTTCTTTGTTCTAGCGCCTGTGGGATGTTTCATTTTCATTTCATTTTATTTTTCATTTTATTCTTATTTAGACACAATACCCTATCAGCACTTCAAAGTAAATATGAATATTAATCTAAACAAAAAAAATAAAGCTGCTCTTCCAAGGGGTTGTGTTTGCGTCGCTCTACCTCAAGAACTCCCTTAATCTTACTTTAAAGGAGCTCAATGTTGCAGAGTCTCGTATATGCTTCGGGATCTCGTTCCAGGTACTTGCTCCCTGGTATCCAAAAGACTTTTTGCAGTATTCAAGACGAAGCCGAGGAATTTCGAAATCATCAATTTTTCTTGTGTTATAACTCGAAATATTCGACCTAGGAGTGAATTTATTTTTGAGGTTCTCTGGGCAGAGTCCATTGTTAATTTTGTATGTAGTAATTAGCCTGTCATATTTTATTAGATTGCGTACATCGAGCCAATCACATACCCAGCCATCTTTGTGCCTTGCGCATTCGATTAGTCTGCGTGCCCTGTTTTGCAACCTCTGTAGGGATTCCAGTTTTGTGTTTGACAGACATCCCCAAATGACACTGCAATATCTCAGATGGCTTTCAATTAATGCTCGATAAACAGTTGCCAATTGTTTCTGGGAAAGGATGTTTTTGAGTTTAAACATCGCCCCTAAACCGTTTTTTATCTTTCGCTTTACGGTTTTGAGTTGTTCTTCCCAATTCATGCTTTCGTCTATTATGACACCTAGATATTTTGTTTTTTGAACTCTGCATAATTTTTGATCTTCTACTTCGAGGTCAGGGACATCATCTTCCTCTGTTTTGTGTGTGGTTCAGATCAGCACAAACTGCTCCTGTGCAACGGCTAGCATAAGGTGGAGAAAAAATAGAGGTTTTTCAACCATAGTCAAAAGGTATGATGATTTTTCTTGACTTTTCTATTGGTTTCCGATGAAGGACCGTTGGTGAAGGTGAAGGTGAAGTTGCGGTTTTTAGCGCCAAGCGCTGGGATCGCAGAAGTAGAATAGGCCTAATCGAGTCCGCGACCGTTTTTTTCTTTATTCATCTAAAATATTACAATACATGTTACATTTACATCCTACTATACTTTTCTAATTACTGTACGATTATACAACATTACAGGGACGATACCACAGGTAGCAAAAGACAATGACTATCCCCGTGGCCATTGACATAAAGACATGCAATAGATTGAAAATTAAAGCCTGGTTTCCATTAAATCGCAAAGTGTCGCAAGTGTCGCAGAGTGTCGCAGAGTGTCGCAGAATTTTGGTTTACTGAACTCTGCGACTCTCTGCGACAGGACGTTTCCATTGGTCGCAGAGTGTTGCAGAATTTCGGTGCCATGTTTAAAGACAATAAGGCGGGAATTTTGGAAACAGATCAACATCACGAGACTCTTTTGTTCTGGGATCGCAATTGGTCGCAGAACTTTAGGACAGGTGTTTCCATTGATCGCAGAGTGTCGCAGAGTGTCGCAAAGTGTCGCAGAGATAGAAAATTTTCTATCTCTGCGACACCGATCGCAGAGTGTCGCAGACGGTCGCAGCATTTTAGTACAGCAGTTTCCATTCGTCGCAATGTGTTGCAGAACCAAACTTCTGCGACACATGCGACACTTGCGACACTTTGCGATTTAATGGAAACCAGGCTTAAGTTAACAACTACAAAAGCTACGAATACGATTAATTAAAGGCATTGAGTCCATATAAACAGCTGAGCGTTAACGCTATCCTGAATTTTGCTGACAAACTGCTGACGGCCCTTTGTTATCGCATAATAGGGCCAAAGTCATTAGCAGTGGAGACCAAAGGCTTCTTAATCCTTGTATTATCCTCGGAAATTTCTTTGGTTTAATTTAAATAGCGATTAAATCACAACTTTCGTTTGATGATTGAAAAGAATTTGATATTGGTCATCAGCGCGCTATTTATGCGGACTCAATGCCTTTAATGATAAATACTAGAATCTGTTGCACATTGGATGTCAGGCCAGCATAGGCGCATTATGCCGAACAACAGGCACCCCGGACGAGAGAACCACAGCGAAGGCAGTTGCTACCACAACTGATTCCTCCCCAGAGTCCCCACCGCCCAGGACACTACGCATATGCTGTCTGGTCAGGGTTTCTGATTCCGCAACCGTTTCAGAAATGAGATACGATATGGTTGGGATTGATAATCCCACGAGAAAGCCATGGTTAATACTTTCTATTTTTAACCCGTGCTGATTAGAATTGTGAATGAAAATAGTGAAACATGGTTAGGTTTTGACCACGAAGAATTTCATTATTTCGCTAGTAGATTTCAACACTATCCAAAGAACATGAATTTCCTTCCCCTTTCGTTCAAAGAACTGTCTCTTAGGCCATAAAGCCATATTGTACAAACTGGGCTATCACTTTCTCAAAAGCGTACGAGTACATAAGTCGTCTTATCTTAGGGACCGTTGACCAACGATTGGCCAACAGTTACGTTTCGGAAATGATAAAATGCGAGACAGCTACTATTACATACAAAGCATTGTCAGTTCTTGCACCCGGCTATCTTTCAAACCTTTTCAAGAAAAACTCTGCGCGTGATATCAGTAAGTATGAATGTGCGGAATGCCATTGCTGATGTCCTTGTTCGAAGGATGAAAACTTGCAATGGGCGGAAAGGAGAAAGCGATATCTTTCCGGGGTGCAAAGACTTGGAGTGAATTGCCTTTGGATGTCAACAAGCACCCTCTCTTAGCATTTTTAAAAGTAGGCTGAAGAGTAATTTGCCTCTCTCCAGGCTAACTCCATTATTTTTCATTTATTTGTTTATTTGTAAATATAGGTAATTTTTTAGTAATTTTTAGTAATATTGTAAAGTTTGGAACGGCCCCCTGTAAAGCAATACTCTCGATTGACGGGGCTACCGTGTAAAAAAAATGAAAATGAAAATGAAACGTTCGTTATTTAGTCAGGGGTTTATTTAGTCAAGGTTGGTACCGAAGAGAAATTGGTTGGCTAAATAAAATTTCCCACACTAAAAAGGTTTGGTAAAAACATTCTTTACAAAAAAAATGCTGGGTAAAAATTTTTCATGATGCAATTATCAAAATATAACAAGGCGGTTTGAAATGTCAGCTCTCAGTTATTATCACTGGAATCGCTCAATGAAAAGTTTTCTGATATGGAGTCTTTTTCAGCAATATTAGCAGCAGGAATATTATCATCAGAGTTTTATGCCAATCCGCCAATCTTTTTAAGATATGAAATTGAAATAATGGTTGTTTCAAAGGAGTCTTTAGGCCTGTCAAACATTTCTTCAACTTCAAGATCTGGCCTAAAGTTGGGTAAAGTTTTTTTATATGATGTGGTGGGGTTGGGTGAAATTTTTTTTATATTCTTGCAGTTGGGTAAAAGATAATTTCTTTATGAAATTAATTTCTCTTCGGTACCGACCCCTGGCTATATAGTGAACGATCCCTTATTCATTAATACTAGGCTTGCCGCGCGTCGCCTACGGCGCCGCGCTGGCCCGCCGTCGTATTTGTCATTCAGGTGTATGGACAGTTGAATTTAGTGCGCCGGTGACAAAGGGATGAAATATATATACCGGGTGTCCCAAAAAAAAGTTCCGGCGTTTGATTGAACGCAGACAAAAAAGTTCGTTATCTGGCAATTTCTATTCATTTTATGTACATACTGGACATTTCAACTAACAGTTTGGCATATTGTAGGAAGAAATCAGTATTCTGAAGATGGAGTTATTAGTCCTAACATCGCATCTTCATGTTGAAGGCAAAACCAGAGAGATTAGTACGCGAGCCATTCTGCATCATCGTGGTGGAGGGGGAATCTCCGGATGAGCAACACAAAAACTGGGTTGACACTTTGTTTCATTGCCTTGACGACGTGCAAGAGTTCCGCTCATTGAGCATATTTGAAGTAAAGGTCTGAAAATCGAATCTAATAGGTCTCAGGGGGAAAATACTACGTTCATACCTTGCCACGCACTCAATTCGGACTGGACGAACACACAAAAATGCATTATTGCATAATATGGTAGGTCGAAAAAGCAATTGAAACTATTCTTTAGTTAAGAAAAGACAGTCTATTCTACTCCGTGCCGTGAAACCGTGAAACAGTAAAGATTCCCTTTTGAAATTCCCAGTTGGCACAAGGCAACAATAACAGCAGCAAACAGTTGTCCCGAGACTATTTGTCTCTATTCTTCGCACTTTAGGCTAATTAAAACAATCAAAAATTATTTAAATCTAAATTCCGTTCAAGTACAAACAACGCTTTCTCTTGTGAATAAAATTTCTGCCCGCTCGGGAAGTCAAGGTAATGAACGAATTGTCAACTCAATTTTTGTGTTGCTCGTCGAGGGAGTCCCCACCATAACGAAGCTGGAAGCCGTAATAATCTCTCTGGTTTTGCCTTGAACATGAAAGTGAAATGTTAGAGCTCATAACTCCATTTTCAGATTACTAATTTCTTCCTACGATATGCCAAACTGTAAGTTGAAATATCTAGCACGTAGCTAGAATAAATAGAAATTGCCAGATTAAATAGACTTTTCTCTGTGCTCAATCAAACGTCGCAACTTTTTTTGGGACACCCGGTATACATATTTTTTTATTCCATAATACATCGGTCTCAAAAGAACAATGGTGAAGAGGGACATAAGTATAATTTGGGAGTATCTTTGAGCACCAAGGCATAATGTTGATACTTTGTTAAGAAGAGCTATTTAGCGTTAAAAATCAATGCAATCAGTTTGTGGCGTATTCCACTCTCCAAGGGGCTCTGTTGTATTTATTTGAAAATTTAAAGCATGAGGGAGCCGATGCGAGAACGATCAACAGTTGTTTTGCTTAGAATTATATCCCTGCTGTGCTTTCTATTTTGCAAACTTAGTACACACCCTCTACACGGCATCTATTTTTCCTTTTCTCTTTTCATTTTGCATTGCTCTTTCCACTTTTTATAAACTATTACCCTGAAAACTTAACTGTATACTTACCGTAAAAGCTGTATTAAGCCCCCCTCTCTGTTAAGCCCTCCTCTCTAATAAGCCCCTCCCCTCTGAGCCAAATTCTAAATAAGCCACCTCTGTATTAAGCCCCCCCCTGTTATATCAAATTCTAGTGGCTACCAAAGAGTTCCCATTTATTGACCTAGAAAAGCTTGCATGGTAGTTCTGATGTGGTTTGAGATAAAACTGTGCCGAATTTATGTATTTGACTCGTAAAATAGTATGTTGAATCCGCAAAATACGGTGTAAATGATCTAAAAAGCTGTCATCTGTATCCTGTCATTTGATTTTGTGAATAAGCCCCCTCTATAATAAGGCCCCTCTCTAATATGCCCCCCTGTGGAGGGTCCGAAATTAAATAGGCCTCCTGGGGGCTTAAGGTAACATCATCCCGGTCATAGAATTACTATGAATATGGGTATATAACCAAGTTGAGATGGTACATAGGCATGACTGTAAGATTTTTGGACTGAGAAATTCAAACTGGCACCTTTCATGTTGCCATAGCAACCAAAAATAGCTGAAATTTTGCAAAAAATGGTACACGGAAAAGTACTTTTCATTCTCTACTGATTAAAGTTATCTCATTGAAATTAGCTGGACTTCATGCAAGTATGTACAATGCCTGCCAAAAGTCCTTGGAACACTTAGGCCATTTCTTGACAATCCGCAGCTCCAACCATAGCGATTAGGTATAAACAACCCCTCACCCCCGAAACAATTTTGATTTGCAAGGTATTGTCCTAGCATTCCATGAGAGTCGCGAATCGTCCTGCCATCCCCATTTGTATGATTAAATTTTGATGGAAAAAATGTAGACATCAGGGTCTTAATCCCCTTGTGCTTAGCCGATTGTAAAAGCAGAAATTCCTTTTGAAGCCCCATCTTCCGCGAACATTTTGACCAAATTTCATTTAAATATCTCTAATGGTTTGGAAATTACAAATATATCCATTACACAGATTTCACGAAAATCGCATTTCCGGGAAATTGACTTCAAAGTTCATGAAAATGATAGTAATCAAATAGTTGAAATTTGCTAGGTCAATAACTTTCAGCCTCTGAAAATCTCTTTCTTCTCATTGTTGGACTGCCCTTTACTCCTAAATTTGTTTGTTGAAAGTTTTGAGGCTCATTTCTTGTTATTTTCTGCAACTATATTCTGGTGCTGTCAAAGTAAACCAATGTTTTTATGTGAAATGTTTTTGTGCTACTTCGCAATTTCTAAGGGATTTTTTCACTGCGTCAACACTCATATCAAAGTTTGCAATAACATCATAAACACCAACTGAAACATAAATTTTCCAGTAAAAGTAGATTTTGAAATCTATCCCAAATAATTCTGCAATTTGATTTTATATCCATTCGCGGAGAACACTTTGTCACTTCCAAAAGACTTTCAATGCTGAGCCTTGAGAAAATAAGCTTCAAAAAATACTGCAGCTTTGAAGAATTACTCTCTGCTTCAATTAGATTAATTTTTGTTTGTAGAAACGCAGTTTCATAACTGAACAGACATTCCTTGCCCTTGGAAATCTTCGACCGAATACTGCAACAAACATTCCAGTAAAAGTTGATTTTGAAATCTATCCCAAATGATCCTGCAATTTGATTTTATATCCATTCGTGGAGAACACTTTGCCACTTCCAAAAGACTTTCAATGCTGAGCCTTGAGAAAATTAGCTTCACAAAATACTGCAGCTTTGAAGAATTACTCTCTGCTTCAATTAGATTAATTTTTGTTTGTAGAAACGCAGTTTCGTAACTGAACAGACATTCCTTGCCCTTGGAAATCTTCGACCGAATACTGCAACAAACATCAATATGAAACAGTCTTGTTGACTTCCAATTTCCTTTTCATGTCAGTGTTACCACGGCGCGCCCGACACCAGCCATGAATTCATAGGGGGGCGGGGGGCGAGGAACTAAAATTTGCCGACGCCAAAATCAACAACAACAACAACAACCCCAATTTTCGGAAACATGCACGAAAAGACTGATGTGCTCCTTTAATGGCTAAATTTTGGAATTATTTTCCAGTTTCAATGCTGGAGCCTTCAAAATTAGTGAATATAAAGCAGGGATATGCTGTAGATTCAAAATTAATGTCAGAATTTATGCTCGAAAATCAATAAATTCATGGTCTATGCATGATTCTTCCAATAAAATCGTCTAAATGTGAGCCTGTAACCACAAAAAAAATCCGACAGGTAGAGTGAAATTTCCGACAAAGAGCCTCCTCCGCCCCCAGCCCCCCCCCCCCCCACTGGCTTCGGCCCTGTACCACGGCAAACTCTTTGTGGCATATAACCAGCAACCGGCAAATCAATTTTTTCTTCCATATAACCACACCACGCAAAACAGATGAGTAATCTGGGTGGGAGAACATTTAGGCAAACTTTTTACATCCATCATTTAACATTTGATTCATTTCTAAGTTTCAAATCTATCTTGATTTCTACCTGAATGGAACCTGCTCTCTAGACCTTTGTTTCTGCAATGTTTATGAAGGGAAATGATCTTTCATGTGTTTATCTGACGGATTTAGGCCTGGGCTATGCTCTTGGAAAATGTGGATCCTCTTCTCTTCTGGAGGGATGGGCCACCTAAGCAGGGCCTACGTCACTTTGAAAACTCTTGACCCGATTCTGAAGCCGTAGAAGAGGTCTTTCTCTCTTCTTTACTGGCACTTTGATTATCAAACATCACTTCCATCTTTCTTGATGCACTGGTTACCAGAAAACTTGCGCTTTAAAGTTTCAAATGTAAAAACAGCATTGCAATCTTGGCTCTTTCATTAATAGCATGTTGCACGGTGATTCCAATAAGTGTCTCAGTGTTGTAATAGTTGCCCTGTTTGTTAGCTATGGTAAAGCTTAATTGGATTTTGTTGTAGCTAAGATTCTCACTTTCAATTTGACTGGATTTGTTCTTAAAATTGATCCCATACATACTCTGGTTCTTAAATTTACCGTCTCCGACTTTCGAAACGAAGTTTTTGAATTATAACAATCACGGAAGTTTCTTATGTACAGCTTTTCATTAACTAAACTAAAAAAGTTTCAATACTGCATCTCCTGAATTCTTGAAGAAATTGTTTTGCATTAATAAATTTCATAGTGGAAATATCCGTTTCCCTCCTCTGCGGCCTGTGAAAGCAAATATGAAACTCAGAACTCAGAGAAGAAAGCAACGCCAACCAGAGCTACCGGGGAGAAGTATGAGTGCTATTGCAAGGAACAATAAATGGCTTTCCTACCTATCAATCATTTTAAGCAGGTCCCCAAGTGTTGCACCACTGATTAAAATGTGATGGCTCATCGACTTTTTCAACCTTTGAGATGACGAATCAACAGGAATTCTTGACGTCACGTAAGTGATCTTGCCACCGGGTGCCTTGAGTATCAGAGCATTCTCTTGGGCCTAAGCCACCATAATGGTGCCACTGTGTGCTGCACGAGCTCAAGATATGTCGCATGGTCGAACCTCGTTTTCGTCAGGCATCTTGAAAGCATTCCAATTCATCGCAATGGCTCCTTTACCAACCTTCCTCATTCCAAAAAAGTGGGATTTTAAATGTAGCCCGCTCAGACATCTCTGCATTAACAGTGATATTATAGGGAGACGAAATAAAAATTTGTCCTAAGATTAAAGGAAAAAAAAAGAGAGGAAGAGTAGAGGATCATACTCATAGTATTCAAAAATATTGCTTCATATTGTAAAAACTATTTCCCTTATGAAAGCATTCCAAAAGGGCGATACCCCTCTAGTTTTTGATTAATCAACGAATGAAAGAAACTGTCAGTCGTTATCGCATCCCTCCTCAACCATAAAAGCCCATTCCTTGTTCGATTCACAAACTGTTTAGAATAAAATTCCCTTTCATTGGAGACCCCCCTCGAAGCGCTCCGTGGTAGCGAGAATATCTGTTCCCCTCCTCTAGGATGGGCAAAATTAAATGAGAAACTCTGAGTAAGACATGACCCTCATTGCCCTTATGTCCCCTCTACTGCCTCCGCCTGCGGTATCTCTGGAGAAAGGAACCAATTTGAAAACAAATGAAATGTTAGAAGATCGTTTCTTTTAGCTCTGTGCCCCTGCGAAGAAATTTGCGATCCCATTTGAGCTGCCCCCTGAAGCCTTCTTTGGTAAAGAAGAAATCCATGATATTCTCTGTTGGATTTCTTTGTAGGCCTTCAAGGGCCTTGGCCTAGACTTATGGCGTGATTCCTTGAATTCGTTCTATGTTTTGTAACTGCGCGAAGCGAAGCGTAGCGTCCATAAAGACGGGATGATGTTATAAGTCTCATCAGATGTCAACTGTGAAAGGCCTGATGTTGTCTTGGGACAGAACAAAAGCTCTGCAGTGCGTCATTGGAAAGGAATTTATACTTAAAACAATAATGACTACACTCAAATTCAATCAGCTTGTTCTAATTGCTTCAAAATTTAACAATGCTCAAATGTTCAATGAACGACCGACTCACGACTGTTTTGAAAGCCATTACGACGAAGGCCCTAATATTTCAATTTTCAATGTTGTCTAATCACACAAACAACAGAATATGACTGCTGCTTCGCAATTGAAAATATATAATCCGGAACAGTGGAATTATAGGAACCTTCCAATGCCAGTCCCTTGCACATCAGCATGATCTCCCGTTTTCATTGAAAGCCCCCATTAAAATTCCCCTGTTCTGTTCTCTCGAGCCAACGATATTTTAGTTGGAAAAAGAGGCCGATCTATGAAACTCTGCCCTTGCTCTTTAAAAAGAAAAAGTCGGAGTAAGACAGAGCTCCAACCAGTGGCGAACGGGGGCGTAACCTGGTTACGGTAACCACGTAACGCAGTTTAGGCTACCTTAGTTCAACAACTAAGGGCCCCCGATCAAAAGGGGCCCCCAACAAATTTGTCGTATTGTGTGCTTTTTGGCCGTACTGTGTTAAAAGTCTGCTAATACAACAGCGGATTTTCATTCCGTTTTCGTTCATTCCCTATAATTTGTCTCAAAACTTTATTCTTGTGAGCAAGAGCGAAGAGCACCTAATAACATACTGTGGCTTTGCATTATGTTTACTAAATTTCTTTTTAAAACTATTGTGTTTATTTGCATGGATAAGTATCAGGTATAAAGGGAGAACACTTATTCTGCACTAAATTTACTGCACCATTACACTAATACTGTACTATCCGCAGAAGCTTTTTTCATTCCAAAGAACCTGCCATGGAGGACATTCTTGGTAACATTTTTGTGTGTTCAAAGCAATCTTCATCAAACAGCACAACAGTACCGTCCGAACCTTTGAATATTGCCGTATTTCTTTAAAAAAGATTAGATATCATATAATTTCATACCGAAGAGCAACAATCTGCTATGTAAACTACTGAGCTTTTTGAAACGCAATTCCTATAAATGTGCTAATATTACTGTTGATTTTCCTTATGTAAAAACTTTCTTTTCAACATAACGTGGATTTGTCTAGGTTTTAAAGGGCATGGTTTCAAAAATTTACCCACCACCCCGAACCCCCTTCCAACATAAGGGCCCCATCTTAGCAAACTCATACGGGCCCCTAGTGTCTCCGTTACGCCACTGGGTCCAACGTGTTAACGGTCCGACAATTGTGATATGTGTAAAGATCATTCCCTTGTACACAGAAAACTGAAAGGGATTCCGCCAAACCTTTGATGTCACCGAATTCGCCCCTTACCCTGATTTGGGGGCGAATTTGAGAAAACAAAATCTCTATTGCACCCCGTAGAGGGAAGACGAAGATATTTGGAAAGTTTCGCGAGGATCAGCGCAACGGTGCTCGAGTTTTACGCCACACAAAATTCGCTTCACGTTTTAATAATATAGATTTCATGGTTAGTTCGGAAATCACAACAATAGTGTCCGAGCTGCCCATGGTAAGATCAGTAAGATGTAATCTATCAAAATCCGTAATTTCGAAACGCGTAAAAATAGGCCTGAACTTGTTGGGGAGATGAGATACGGTTTGTTCAAGGAAACGTATGTGTCCCCCCCCCGTGCAGTAGGTTAAAGCTCATGCGCAGTAGCATTTTGAGTTGCAGCTCTGCCGGGCGCATGAGCATTAACCTACTGCACGGAGGGACACATACGTTTCCTCGAACAAACCGTATCTCGTCTCCCCAACAAGAACCCTCGAAACACATCACAAAGCTCTTGCTAAAACCACTGGCTAAAACAGACATTTGTTGCTGTTGCTGCTCAATTATGCAGCGTATGGCACCTAATATGAACTGGCTATTGCTTTAAAACACAGGGAAACGACAGAAATTTTGGCAAAATTAGATAATTTCTGGATTAAAACAGACGCTGTTGTTGCTGATGTTCGATTACGGAGACTATGAAGATGCGGAAACGAACGGAAAATACTTTTAACAGAAACCCCTGACAACAATAATTGGTGAATTTTAGTTATGTCAGCGCTGGCAGAAATGGTTCCTTGAAAATCTCACTCACAAAGATCTGGGCTTAGTTGCCTTCGTAAAAGAGAACTTTTGGACGGCTAAATTTGAAAACACACGGAAATGGGCAGAAAATAAAACCTGCAGAAACGTTTGACAACAATTGGAGAATCTCAGGCATGTCATTCCGAAGAGATAAGGTTCCTTGAAAAGCATCATATAATCTCTTGGAACAAAACAATTTGTTTTGTGGCTGATCCTCATAACTCATAACTGGGCCTCAAATGCAAGCATCAACACAGAGGAGAAACTGGCAGCAGCGGACTGGATTCTTTCGTTCTGTCATTCTGTCTGGCAAGTCTGAAACGTTCTTTGCGCTGAAGATTGTGCTATCTTATTGCGTCAAACCCCTTGCTGTGTTTGTAGATAATGCCACAGCATTTAATTCACAAGTAGGACTTCTTTCGTCAGGTTTCATCTATCTGGCAAGTACTGGAGAATATTATCTTTCATTATTGCGTCAAACCAATCGCTGTGTTGGAAGATATTGCGATTTTGAAAAGCCTTCCCGTGAGCAATTTACGATAGCAATCCAAGGATACAGGAAAAAACAGGTTTGGGCTACGATTTTTGCTTGTTGATTTTCAAAATATTTTGTCAACATACATTGTTGATTTCGAAACTCGTGGTTGTTGGCTTCCAGTTTGAAGAAAAACTTTCAGTTTTGGTGCAATATCTCCTTCGAACTGCGCGAACTTCAAGTGCTTGGAGACGATTTGTGTGTGCTAATATTAACACAAAGAAACATCCAATATACACTTGCAGATCTGCCAATCTCTTGTTTCCTATTGTGGAGCTAAAGAAGCACGATCAGTCTTCTCGTGATAGTAGCAGTAAAAAAACATCTGTTTATTCATCAGTTTCCTATTGCGAAGATATTCGATTTTCCTTGCAATATCAAGCAAGGCGCAAGTTTGAGCGATTTTGTGATGTTCTTGGCCCAGTTTTATCGCGACATTCACACGAACAACATCCCGTGTACACCATTGACTGGTTTCCCATTGTGAAGACACACGGTATTACTTTTGCTCAAAATATTGAGCAGGGTGCGAACGTGATCGATTTTTTGACGATTTTGGCTCGTTTACAGCTAGATTTTACGTCAAAATATTGTGCATCTGGTTCGTAGCAGACATTCTAAAATAACTGGATGTCCATTGAAGCATAATATATTGACAGAATGAATTAGACCTGTTTTGCTTCGATTTTAGTCCGTTTGGATGACCATGTTACACTGAATGTACGTAAAGAAAGACGTGGATTAGCGGACATACACTTTCTAGTTGCTGTTTTCGTCTAGTGAATCAAACGGCATTGGTGTTTCAGCTGTTTTTTGGGAAAGACCAATTAGCACTGTTTTGCGAAGATGTTAGCCTGTTTAGAAACGAGTATTCATTGCAAAGGCTTTTGAGTTCGTTACTTGTTGTGAGATCACATAGTATTCGTGTTTCCAGTTTCAGAAATTATTAGTCAAAGACAAGGCCGGTTATTGGCCCTGTCTTGCAAAGATTTTAACCGTTTCAGAAACGATTCTTCATTGCAAAGGCTTGCAAGCGTGTAGCTTCAGTCGACATTCGATCAGCTGCTGTAAGAAATCGAACAGAAGGAAGACCCATCTACCGACGATTTGTACAATCTCAGACGCTATTTCATCGAAGAGCTCCGATATACATCAAGACAGTTGTGCAGTGCAAGTTGCCAATCATTGTACCAGCCGACTTTGGAATGTGAGATCAGCCGCTATTTGTTTTTCTGCACCAACAAGCCGAAAAAGTGAGCTAGGCCTTTCATACGACAAATTTGACCGTCTTAGATACGACTCTATATCATCAAAAAGAGTCACTGTTATAGCCTACTTGCGAATGCGAGGTCATTGTTTTGCAGCAACAGCCCAAGCAAAGTGATGTTGGTCGTGTTGGTTGGATACGGTGATAATTAATCGAAAAGGTCTGATGTAGGTTGATAGATTTGCGTATTGATAATAGCCAATCATTCTGCCAGCAGACTTTCGAAGGTGAGGTCAGTCATTATTCGTTTTGCAGCAATAATCAGGTCCGAATGACCTATGCTTGTTTTGCAACGAATTTGATCATCTTAAATACGAAAATTCATCAAAAAACAGACTCGCAAAACCCCAATTACAGGTCCCCCATTGTGAGACCAAGCTGGTATTCTACAGCAAAACTCAAACGACCCAAACAAGGCGACCTGGGTTTCTCATCGCGACGGGTTTTGGCCCCTTCAAATACGAGATTTTATGAAAAAATAATCTATGGATTAATGTATGTGCTAATTACTGGTTCTTCATTGTCAGATCAGCTGGTATAAATGTTCTCGCAATAACTCAGACAAGAGGAGTCTTGCGAGGAGTGTAGTTGTTTAATATACAACATTTCATCAAAAGAGTTCAGTGAATTCAACGATTTGCTAACTGGCTGGTATTTCATTGTAAGACCAGCCAATCTTTGCTTTTCAGTAGTACACAGATGATGCAAGTAAGGATTGTCTAACGAGAGATTTAGTTGACCGAACAACTCTAATGGGTTCGAAGGTTTGCTGATAACTTGGATTAGCTACATTGTCATATCAGCTGAAGAAGTTCAGTTGACCGAAAAACTCCAGTGCGTTCCAAAATTAGCCGAATTTTCATCGAAAAGACATCTCATGTATTCATGCAATCATTGAGTACTCTTCACTAATTGGGCAAGCAGATTCTATCCCCAGCGACAACTTTTGGCCTAAGATAGGACGACTTTTCATTCATCGCAAGGACATCCCACACATTCATGAAATTGCTTTCCTGGAAGAAGTTTGGCTTAAGACAGGACGAATTTTCATCACAAAGACATCCCATATATTCATAAAATCGCCGAGAACTGGTCACTAATTACTCAAGCAGGTCCTATCCAATGAGAAGTTTGGCCTTTCAGATACGTAATACCATTGAAAACTCAATCCCATTCATGGATATTCATTTTGCGCAGAAGTACGTCAGTTTGTCAGACAATGTGTGAAGCTTTGCGGTCGCAGATATGATACTCAGTCGTAAAGTGTTCTGTTACTGGTTGCGCATTGTGAGGTCGACAGTATGGTTTTCACTGGAAATTCTCGACATCTAAAACAATGACGATGTTAAAATTTGGCGTCAATCTTCGACATTGAATTTTTTCAGAATTTTTATTGAGAGCAGGTATGCGGTAACAGGGCGTATTGCATGAAAGCAATCGAAAAGAATTTGCCTCAATACGGTGGTGAGACATTTTTAAAAGCTGTTTTAACCAAACTGAACAGTGCTGCTTAATACATAACAGTGGCAGATCGACAAACTAATGTATTAACAATGGTGAAAGAATCATAAAATAATTATATACATTACTCGGAGGCCAAGCAGAATATGACAAGTTTGCAAACGACGCACAAGTTTGCTTTACCAGTGAACATTTCTTCGCATGGCATCGACAAACTTATGTATTAACAATGGCGAAAGAATCATAAAGGAATTAAAAACATTGCTCAGGGGCAGAGGAGAACACATCTCAAATATTATTCACTCAAATATATGACAAGTTTGCTGTCGACACACAAACGTTTTATGTGTGAGAATTTATTTGCAAAGTGGCAGATCGACAGACTTTTGTATGGTTTGAAGAACTATTGGTCAAGTTTTCGATTGTAAATGACAAGTTTACCATAGACACACTCATACGTGAAGATTTATTTATAAAACGGTGAAAGAGCAGAAGATTGATAAAATATTGTATTAACTTAATACAATAACAGTGGTTTAAGGAATTATATACATTATCAAAAGGGCGAGAATACATCGCAGTTTTCACATATTTGACGAGTTTGTCCTCGAAACACAACTACGTTTTATGTTTGAAAAGTATATTTGTAAAACAGCTTGAGAACTAAATACGAGGCAGAGTTGGTTGGAGAATTGCCACTCACTGACTCTCTGTAGAAGAAGAGAGAAGCATCAGGCAAACAAAATGATCACATCAGAGAGATCTCGCACATCACTGCAGCGTAAACTTAGTCGCCGTAGCTCCGTGTCCGTACGACAGAAAACAAATAACTTAGATGAAGTACTAGAAGCGATTGGAGGATGCAGCCACTTTCAAATGCGAAGACATGTTTTGTTTTTCTTGCTAACGATCCCGTTCGCGTGTCAAAATCTATTGATGGTGTTTGCTGGACAGAATCCAGGGATCTGTGTACCCCATGGCCATGGTTTTACTCAATGCAGGCCGATTGAAGGTTCTGTTAACGGGAAATATTGCCCAGTCAACAGTCGGTATAGATTCGTCAAGGACGATGTTTTCTCGATTTTGACAGAGGTAAATGAATTTTTGCTATTTCGATTTCAATGCGATACCGGGTGCGCCAAGATATGCACTTTTGGCAGGCCACGATAAATCGTACACTGGACCGATTTTTGAAAATTATTGCTTAATCTTAAGCAGAAAGCCTTAATTACATACTGGGATCTTTTGCACATTTTTTCGTTTTCAGTTTTTTTAGAGCTAGAAGCGATTTTCTTAAAATTTTAGTTTTCGAAAACACTGAAAACGATAAAAAACATCGATCATGTTTTCTAAAGAATCGACGTGAATGGACAAAGAGAGAACTTGTTTGTGGGGATTTGGGATTTAGAAATCGATTAATTGTAATCTGCTGCACGAGAGCTCATACTAAATCCCCAAATCACCCTGAGAACGTTTTCTCTTCGTTCATTCATGTCGAGTCTTTTAAAATTTGATCGACGTTTTTTAGATCGTTTTCAGTGTTTTCGAAAACGAAAATTTTAAGAAACTCGCTTCTAGTTCTAAAAACTGAAAACAGAAAATTTGCAAAAAGTCCTAGAATATAATTCAGGCTTTCTGCTGAAGATTAAGTCATAAATCTTCCAAATCGGTCCAGTGTACGATTTATCATGGCCTGCCAAAAGTGCATAGTTTATTTTGGCGCACCCGGTAGATAACGAGAAGATGGGGTAAAAAGTAGGGCAATAATGGAGACATATTGAAGATTCCGCTAACGGGAAATATTGCCCAGTCAACCGTCGGTATAGATTTGGCAAGGACGATGTTTTCTCGATTTTGACAGAGGTAAATGAATTTTTGCTATTTCCATTTCAATGCTATAAATAACCAGAAGATGGGGCAGAAAGTAGGGCAATAATGTAGACGTATTGAAGATTCTGTCAACGGGAAGTATTGCCCAGTCAACAGTCGGCATAAATTTACGAAGGGGCATGTTTTCTCGATTTTGACAAAGCTGAATTACAAGTGTACAACATAATCTAAATGTTAAAGTTAAAAATTTAATCTTAAAACACCCCTAGTTTAAAATGGCAGGGATAGCATTTTAGTGCAACCTTGTTTTCATAATAGTCCCTTCAGAGGTGCCATTGAAAGAAAAGTTTTCATGAAAGAAAAGAAACAACATATTTTGTACAAAAAAACTTTAAAAATTGAACATTGCAGCTTTTAGAATTTCAATAATCTATGTATATGCTGTTTTCTTGATTTTAGAGGTCTAAAGAATTTTTCCTTGATCTTATGTTTGAAACTGTTGACCCTCTGTATTTCAATTTCAAAACTATAAGGTGGGGCAACATCAGCCACACTGGCAAAAATTGGGTCATTGACAAATTCATTGATTTCATTTTTGTGTGTTCGTGTTTCTCGTTTTGTCAGATCATCTGACTATTTGATGTGGTCAGTGTCAGATGAAGATGTTCTGTAACTTGCCGTTATTTAACATGATTTTAAATTTTGCTGTCCCGAAAAAAGTTCAGTGAGTTTGCTAAAGATCTATTGGGCCTAAATCACCTGCTACTTTTTTCTCTCAAAAGCACTGATCTTAAAATGCCACAAAAGCAGTTTTCCAGAACTGCTGTACCACAGAAGTGGCTATCAGAACTTAGATAAATGTTCATTCTAGCCATAAATGCAAAAACCGTCTTACTCTAAGCGATATTCTGATCACCACACGACGGCGCGACAAAAACTAGTCGCCGATTGGCAGTTTTGTCCGGTTTTACAGCTCTAGGGAAATAAGGCCCTCAGTGAAGCGACAACAACAACAACAACAATTCAACTCAATGAAATGAGCTTAACTTGAGGCTAACCCGATGATATATTTTAGCTATTCTACAAAAGCATCTGAAACGAACGATATTTTGATACATTTTGAAGAATGTTCGAATGTGTACGATAATGACCGAAGTTCTAATGGCTCTCGATCGAACCTCTCGTATAAAAAGGTATGAAAAGATCGCTCGATCCAGGCTCTTGTATAATAGCTAAATGGTCTATTGTCGAAATGTTTCGACCAAAACAAGTAAATCCAAGGTCATTCCTGCGATAACGTCAGCTATGCGAAAGCCTCATTGCATAATTCAATTTTCACTACTTCTCGCAATAAAACTGCTTTTTCTATTCAAAACAAAATAATTGTTTAAGACGGAACTGAAGCCCGCTTTTGCTTTTTCCGCGGAAGTATAATTTGCAAAAGAAAGCAAGCAAGTCTTTGCAGACAGGTCGAAAAGGCCATCTGTCTCAGCCTTAAGAAAAGGCATGAAATTCTTCATTGGAAAGAACGGTTTCCAACGCTCATGATTCTATGCTTAGAATTAAATAGCTTTTTTTTATATCAAGTAAAATCTAAACTAACTATAATAAACAAGAGCAGATTTTGTAATACAATAGCAAAAGTTGCGTTTGATTGACACCTCAATTCAAAGCGATTAGCGGCTGCAGACAAAGGAAATTCTCTCAACCAATAATTCAAAACAAACAAAGCCGCAAAAGTTTCCCCAAAACTGGTAGGGCAAACTCTCGCCTTGTGCAAGCGAAAGATGGTTTTTAAGGGAAGTTATGTGCTTATAGCGAAAGAAGAAGGGTAAATCTAAAGTTCTGTCGCTTAGATTATATTTATTTGATTCAGGAGCGGAGTAGAAGGCATTGTAATTCTCACGTCTTTAGGGCTTAAAATGAAACGATTACAAAACAGCTCCTAAATCAAATAAACATAATCTAAGCGACAGAAGTTTAGATTTACCCTTCTTCTTTCGCTATAAGCACATAACTTCCCTTAAAAACCATCTTTCGCTTGCACAAGGCGAGAGTTAGCCCTACCAGTTTTGGGGAAACTTTTGCGGCTTTGTTTGTTTTAAATTACTGGTTGAGAGAATTCCCTTTGTCTGCAGCCGCTAATCGCTTTGAATTGAGGTGTCAATCAAACGCAACTGTTGCTATTGTATTACAAAATCTGCTCTTGTTACTATAATACATTATTGGTCCCATCCACAGCGGGAAAAGACACTGGGTCACCTAGTTCCCACTGCAGATGGGACTTACAAATTAAATAGCTTAGGCCAGGAAACAACGTCACGTCTTTTAGAACTATACTCAAAATGAACAGTTTTTGAGTGGGTCTGCAACACATTCATTGCAATACATTCATTGCAATACACTCATTGCAATACACTGCAATACACCGCAATACACTGTGTAGCGTCCTTTTTCGGCTTTCGTCTGTTACAGTTCTCTGTGTTGTATTGTTGCTGTGTTGTTATTTCTTTGGTTTCTGTTTTCGTTTTTGTTTTCGTTTGTTTTTCTCATGAAATTAACCGTTGAATAGTAAGTGTCACCCATGGTGGAGACCAGATGAACTTGTGTCTTTCCCGCCATGAATGGCACATGTAAATAGTATTTCACTTTATTTAGAATTAGGTTTTGTCGCTATAAAGAAATACACTCATGTTTGCATGAAACTGAGTTATAAGAAACAAATGGGAATTTTCAAAGAACTAAGGCACACTCATTGCAGCGACTAACATAACGTTCTAAGAAATAAAAATGTTATTTCGTTGTTAAAAGAAGAACTTGATCGTTTCAATAACTGAAGTCTGTCTCAAAGTAGATGTCCCGGGGGGGGGGGGGTACAAAACATGTTCAGGTTACAGGTGTGTGCCGCCCATATGGATGGGTTTTTTGGCCCAAAATTCTTTAAACAAGGGTCCTTTTTTCGGAAGATTTTCCATAAACATGAGTAGGGTTTCGCTGAAATTTGCAAAAATAGTTGAAAAGTGACAGTTTTCTGCCAAAGCTTATCACAAAAGTGCGTACCAAGGCAAGTTTCGGTAATTAGGAGAGGGTACCTTCTGAAAACTGGGTGGCAGACCCCCGTCCATCCACAAGTCATCTACCCCTTCCCCGGGGTAGATGTCAATTGAAAATGTCTGCAAATCTTTAAAGAAGGTATTGTAAAGTTATACACTTATATCAGCTCTTTCTTTGAACTGAATTACTTCAGTTGGTGAAGGTGAAGGTGAAGTTGCGGTTTTTAGCGCCAAGCGCCGTAGCGCTGGGATTGCAGATGTAGAATAGGCCTAATCGAGTCCGCAACCCCTTGTCATGACGCCCAAGTGCAGTTGCGGGGTTCTGCCTGGGATCGAACCCGAGCACTTGACTGTTCTAACTTCAATGTGAGAGGATTGCACCACTTCGCCGCAACACCTTCTATTGAGCTTACGGTACTTTGCCCCCACTCTACCTCGCCATTTCTTCTATATCTAGATTGTTTTCAGAATAAGGAAATTTATCATATTCGAATTTGTAAATCTTAAGCCAGGAGAGCGACAGATTTCTGCTTGCCACCATATTGTAGACGTTCGCAAACAATGATTTTCATGAAGATTGTAACATCTTTCTTGTTTCAATTGAGAATTTAAGATGATTTTAATATATTTAAAACATTTCCATGAATTCTTTCAACAAAAGAAAGACGCGGCCATTTTGACGATCAACATGTCAAAATGTAAC
This sequence comes from Aurelia coerulea, assembly GCA_039566865.1. Lineage (NCBI taxonomy): Eukaryota > Metazoa > Cnidaria > Scyphozoa > Semaeostomeae > Ulmaridae > Aurelia > Aurelia coerulea. The sequence goes on along the minus strand of CM076948.1, from coordinate 23,941,192 downwards.
TGCGGTAGAATTACAGCAAAGTATTTAAAGTTGCTTTCGGGCCACTCAGTTCTAGGAAAACGGTAACAGCATTTTAAACTACTTATTTTAAAGATGTAGACCCTATGTTGCTTGTTAGAACATTGCCTTATTTTCAAAGCATTACAGCCTGTGTTCCAGACCACTTCAAAGGTCGCTCGCTAGAAGCATATAACGTGTGGTCCAGACCACTTCAAAGGTCGCTCACTAGAAGCATATATCTTGTGTTTCAGACCACTTTCTGGAACACAGGCTAGAAGCATAGAGCTAACCCTGCACCAAGAATAGCATAACATCCACAAATGAGTTCTTTATTGCTATCTTTAACAATATTTCTCTTTCTTAGTTTCACTTGCTCTGCGAGAAAGGGTATCTGGAACAGGTTGCAAATTCTGCCTATTTTGTTGGTGCATTTATTGGGACAATCTTGATAGGATGGATCGCAGAAAGGTATGATCTTTGCTTTACTCTGTCTGTATATAAAATAGAGGAGCAACTGAGCCATACTTTCGATCGAATCTATACTCGTTTGTTGATATTCGTGCTTTGAGTGTTGAAATATTGTTGTTGAAAGCTTAGATTTGCTTTCACTCGCCTTGGTGTAAGCAAATTTTGGAAACACAACAGATAAATCAACAAATACAGTGAAAACCCGCGTATAAGAACCTACAATTTTGCAAGTCAGCCTGACTAGGTTCTTATGTTTTGAGTATTTAGTGGGAAATGAGGCTGTTCAGGTTCTTGAATTGATTCTTGTTTTATTCAGGTTTTTCAGGAATTTCTTTCCTTTAGAATCAAACTTCAGGCCTATTATTTACTGTCAGTTCACATCACTTGAGTTTATGAGGTATTATTCACAACAGCAATTTTTGGCGAAAGTAATAAAATTTTTATATAATCCAGGATAATATACACATTCCTGATTATTCCACAAACTTCTGTTGTGAATAAGACCCCATGATCTCTACAAATAAGAACCTATTTTAAATTTCAAGCTAATTGGGTTCTTATATCTTATACAATGGGGGTCTAATTGCAAAATTTCAGCCTGTAGGTTCTTAATCCATTAGGTTCTTATACGCGGGTTTTTACTGTATCCTTGATAAACTGTAAAAAAGCCTTGATCATATTATACTGTGTTTGCTAGAAGTCACCCATGTGCCATTTTTTAATTTTTTTTTAATTTCAGTTTTAAATTTCGATATGCTTCAGGAATTTGCTTACGCCAAGAGGCCAAAGCTCTTGTTTAGACATGGAGGCAAATTTGAACTTTCAAAATTTACTATTTTTTTTATACATCATTTAATAACTTACAATACATATTACTTTCAACATTACTTACAAAATACCATACCCTACTACTAATACAATACCAATTGGAGCGAAAACTACGTCTACCTCATGGCAACATAAAACAGGAAATACGAACATGCAACTGAACGTAACTACTAGAGAGAGAAATAATTGCTAAAACTACACGTAACTACAAAAAAAGAAAAAAAACGTTTACCTTTAAGGGGACATAAATTTTACAATACTTTCTAATTACAAATAAGTAGGTTAGGCTGTTAGGCACAAGATCTAGGGATATTTAATGAAGAATTTACTATTTTCACACTCAATACACCATTATTAACCCATGAGGTATCTTTGTGCGTTGTCCAAGTTAAATATTGAAGAGCATTTTGAAATTGATTAGCCATTGCCAAAAGCTAAATTATCATCGCTGGCTGGACCCAACCAAATTTGTAAACTTCTTTACAGTAAACACAGCAGGTATGCACGGACCACATTTATTGCGTTTTATAACCCATGCTGTCACATGGAAACGAGAATTCAAACATTAAAATTACGGGCTTCGCTACACCAACACGCTTCCTCCTGTTTTTATAGTTATTATTGAGTAACAGCTTTGATGTCTTATGCTTAATCAAACATTAAATAAAGATGTTTAAAAATCCAAATTTGTATAAATATGAAGAGAAATATTTGCGATTAATTTTGCGGTGTCATTTTACTGTTTGAAAGAAACAGTTGATTCTCAAATTAACTGGTGAGATTCTGACCGGATTCATCGGATGTAAAAACATCTAACTTTCATTAATTTGGCATGTTGTAAAAACCGGACCGTAAGACCCTAGGACCCTTGAGACCCCTAGGACCTTTAAGTACTAGAAATGAAAAGGACCCTTAACACCAGAGTGTCATAATGAGGAAATTGTGTATCATTGACTTCCCCTCTTCCATCCAATGAACTCCCACTCTTTCAAACCAAAGCCACGAATGATGCAGAGAGTTTATACCATGAAGAAGTACTATTTTGACTATCTCCTATTGTGTTATTTTAAAGACTTTCTGCATGAATAAAGGCATCCTGACGTTGGTTTGAACGGACGAAAGTTCGTAGGATGAAAGATGGGAAGCTCATACAACAAGCAGCCTCATGTTTGACAGCTTGATGACATTGATCTATTGTTTGTCTGTGGTGATGTCCCTCTGGTGTTAAGGGTCCTTTTCATTTTTAATACTTAAAGATCCTCGGGGTCTCAGGGGTCCTAGGGTCTTAGGGTCCGGTTTTTACAACATGCCCATTAATTTGGCATTTGGTTAGTTTGATTAAAAGCGTTATTCCGAGAAAGTGGTGGTGACCTATTAGCGCTTTGCAAAACCTGCCGAATCTTTGGTTAATATTGACTTTGAGTAATTCTGCTGAGAAATTTAGCTTCCTTGTTAAAAACTAAATGAAGTGGGTCAACCTCGCTCGGATGGGCGTTGAGATGGGATTTTATTTAAGCTGAATTGCTGGAATACGGAAATAGCCAATTATCATAGATGTCAGGTGCGAAAAGCTGCGAATTAAAACAATTAGCGAGTCTTGCATGGTTAATTTTAATTTATCGCAGATCTTACGTGAAGGATGATTATTATTTTGAAACATGAATGGGCATGTTCAGTTTTAATCTAAGGTCTCTCTCATACCAGATTTTAGGTGGTGGTTTATCGCTCACCCACTGGGTCATAACATTGAGCTCAAATCTTTAAAAAGGTCGGTGTAAAATTCTATTACAGTTTCCTTTGAATTGAATGGCTTGGAAGGAACTTAGCGTTTTTTGCTGTCAATATGCCGTGGAAATTTATTCATATCTAGATTAGTTTCAAAATGGCGGCATTTATTAGGTTTGAGATCAAATTTGTAAATCCTAAATCAGAAAAGATACTGATTTCTGCTTTTCACCATATTGTAGGCCTTCGTAAACTATTGTTTTCTTGAAAGGTATATGATTTTTCCTTCTTTGGTTTAGGATTTATGATGATTTAAATGTTTTCACAAATTTCCATCAATTTTTTCAAAAATCATTAAATTACCGCCATTCTGAAAGGTAATCAAGATATCAACAAATTGCCACGGCAGATTTACAGCAAAGTTCTTTAAGTTCCTTTCAAGCCATTCAAGTCAAAGAAAAATGGAATAGAATTTTACACCCACCTTTATAAAGATTTGAGCCCTATGCTATCGATAGCAGAGGTGATGTGCTACATTGAAATCCAACAAATCAATTTTACCGTGAATTTTTTAATTTTATGAAATTTTTTACTGTGACTGAAACTTTAGTCATTTTGCAAAAATGTGAGTTTCTGTGATGAAATACCTTTCGCGGTGTGGCAAGAGGCGATTTGTCGAAAAATACGAGGGTATCGATGTAAAAGTATCCCAAATTAAGTAGCTTTAATTTAGCTATTTATTTTTAGCCTACTTTGAATAGATATTTAATTATAGCATTAGCCTTATACTTTTGACCAATTCCTTGAGGAAAATTTCACTTTTTTCTCTCCTAGGTTTGGAAGAAAATCAGTGATGTTCTGTTGTATGACAGTCGTAATGTTGATAGCTGGTATGACTGCACTTGCAAAGACACTTTGGTTTTTCATCATGGCAAGATTTCTCACTGGTTTCTTTCTGTCTGGTTTCGCAGTTACAATATATGTTATTGCGTCTGAGATCATCAGCTTATCCTACAGATCGATATCATCTGTCTTCTTATGGAATTATTTCTCAGCTGGTCTTATGATACTAGGCCTAAAAGCGTATATGTTACAAAATTGGAGGAATTTGCAACTGGCTACGACTTTGCCGTATCTCATCGTGTTTGTATTATACAGGTATGTTTCATTAACTTTGGTGATGCTATATATACGTTTCCCTTTCGTTTTCAATTTAACAGGTTACCGGATGAGTCCGGAAGATGTATCCACTGTTTGAAAAACCGTACCGGATTACCTGTGCGACCAATTTGTACAATTTTAATTCCACCATCTCGTTAGAGGTTCAACTTGATTTTCAAGATTTTTCTCATAATTTCAAGTGCGCTATTTTCTGAGGTTGGGAAGTAGTCGAGAGTCCTCTCTCTTAATATGCTCCAAAAACAGCTAAAGAATGCTTGTTCACAAGCATGTATGAGTGCATTGCAGTTGATCCATAGCTATCTCAGCGAAAGGAAGCAGAGGGTGAAGATAAATGGGTCCTTCAGTACGTGAAGAGAAGCAGTTATTGGAGTGCCGCAAGGTTTGGTGTTGGGGCCTCTGCTGTTTAACATATACCTAAATGATCTCTTCATATTTTTGAAGGACACTAAAATCTGCAACTATGCTGATGATACGACAATTTATGCCTGTGCTAACAACGTTGAATGTGTCATCAAAACATAAAAGTGCGATGCCCTTAAATTGCAAAATGGTTTCCAAACCACTGCATGAAGCTGAATGAGGACAAATGCCACCTAATGGTATTTGGAGACAAAAGTAACAATATTTCCATGAATATCGGAAGTGTAACGATAAATGAGAGCACAGAAGAAAAACTGCTGGGTGTGATTTTTGACAAAAAGCTCAGCTTCAAACAGCAAGTAAAATCTCTTTGTAAGAAGACTGGTCAAAAGCTACAAGCTCTTTCCAGAATTCTCATTTCCTTGATACTGAGCAGCTGCATGAATGAATAAATTTGCAGGCAGAAACACTGCGATACGACGAAAAAACAACAGCAAATGTATGTGAATTATATATGTTACATTGTAAATATTTCGTGCTGCCGTGCAGGACTTCTTCAGGGCTGTTATGTGACAGTTATGTTCAGGATTTGAATATATACCGGGTGACCAAGAAAAAAGTGACCCAACGCAATCTGTTACAGAAAGTAAGTGGCTGATTGAAATGCTTCAAACGTTGTTCTGTCGCTGAAAGACTAGCCTATGCTATGAGTATTTTTCGCAATTTTTTTCGGCATGGTAAATTTCCAAAATTAAGGATTTCGAGGAAGAAGGCATGCCTGAAATCCTCAAAAAGTCGTAAAAAACAGGGGATCGATTTACAGCCATATGAAATCTTCAAAACAACGAGAAGCGTGTTACATTTCAACCTGGGAATAGGTAACCCAGTTGAAAGTCTTCAGAGCAATTTTATAGTCCCTAGGTACTTGAAAATATTCTCAGGCAGAATGAAGCACACTCCTCGTTTTTTGAAGATCTGAAATGGCTTCAAATCGATCCCTTGTTTTTGACGACTTTTTGAGAATTTCAAGCCTGCCCTTTTCCTCAAAATCCTTAATTCGGGAACTTTTCCTTGCCCCAATAAATTGCGAAAAATACTCATAATATAGGCTAGTCTTTTAGGGACAGAACAATATACTTCAATCTGCCACTTACTTTTGTTTCTATGACAGATTGTGTTGGGTCACTTTTTTCTGGGTCACCCGGTATACAAATCCTGTCACATAACAGTCCTGAAGAAGTCCTGCATCTTCATAGCAGAACGAAATATTGGTAACGTATATAATTCACACACATTTCCTGTTGTTTGTTCGTCGTGTCGCGGTGTTTCTGCTTACAAATCTACCCCATTTACCCTGCAGACCCAACTAAAACCATAATTTGATATCTTAGATATATACCAGAGTCTCTGCGTTGGCTTTGGAATAATGGAGAATACACAAGAGCAAACAAAACAATATTGAAAATCGCTGATGAGAATAAGACGTCAGAAAAACTCAGTCTGTTTCCAGAAGTACTCTCCATTGAGACGGATGATAGTCAGAATACGAACTGTTGCCTAATTTTTAGGCACAAAAGTATGCTGCATTATACGTTCATCATGGCATACACCTCGTAAGTGAAGTTTTACCTTGCTTTTGTTTTGAATACATAATTAATTTAATGACTGAGCTTCAAAACAAAGCTCAAAACCATTCTATTTTTTATAACCCTCCAGATAGCTCTCCAGATAGTTAAGTTACATGTTCTTTATGTAATGGCTGTGGGGTAGTCATGGTCTTTTCTTCTATATTTCTATCTAGCATCCGAAGGTAGTTTAAGGACGCTGAGAAGCTAAGTTTATCGAAGCAGCGTCCTGGTCTTTCCTCTTGATGTGACGACGCCTCCTGATTCCTTTAGGCTGGAATTACACAGAGCTGGCATCTCTCCTCGCGCTTTGTAGCAAGTTCAGAAGGGGGGGGGGACTCGAACCACGAACCTTCAGATTGGTAGTTAAGCATGCTACCACTGAGCCATCCCCACACATAACCCAAGTCATGGTCTCATGCTCTTTGTGGTCGTCCTTGCAATACAGTAAAGTAGTTCATACGTAGTGTCTTAAATACGTCTTTTTTGTTAAAGTTTTATATTGAATATATATAAAAAGATAATCTCCTATTTGCTGAAAGTTATGTTATTTGAATTACAGGACAGTCTTGATGTACCAAGAATGTTTTTCAATCTTTTCAACTCATCCAAATTTTGATGTTTCATACCTTATACTGATTTAAGATTGTTCAATTTCATTACCTTTAATTTTAAAAATCTGGTACTGAAAAAGTTTTGTTCCTCAGCTTTCTACTTTCTTTGCAGGCTTGTAGTTGGCATTCTTTATTTTGGCTTCTTCCTGATATCTGATGTTTTGAGTGGCAATGTTTACGTCGATTTTGTCCTGATGGCATTGATGGAAATTCCAGCAAATTTCCTTTCAATCTTTTGCGCTGGCAGGTATGAAAATTATCCGTTTTTTCTCAGTCGGTCAGTTCAGTTCATTTTAAAATTCCATTACATACAAATGCCGTTAAAGAACTACAACATACCGGGTGTCCCAAAACCCATGTATACAGATTTGGTTGACTCCAGCGATGTGAATTTAGCTTTAATCAATGGCTAATCACTCTCAAAATGTTCCTCGATAGTTAACTTGAACATAACTACCTCGTTTGTTGGTATTGGTGCTTTAAGAGCAGAAATATCAATCTTGAAAGTTCAAATTTGCGTCCACTTGCAAACCAGAGCTTTGGCCTTTTGGCCTAAGCAAATTCCTGAAGCACATCTAAATTATGAACTGAAATTAATGAAAAATTAAAAAACTTCCTAATGAGTGACTGGGGGATGACTTCTGGAAAACATAATAACACAAGATCTAATATTGTTCAAATTTTATCAAGGTTATCGTTGATTTATACGCTGTACCTTTAGAAATTGCTTATGCCAAAGGCTAAAGCTCTGGTTTGCAGGAAGAGGCAAATTTTAGCTTTCAAAGTTAACATGTCTGCTCTCAAAATACCAATGTCAACAAACGAGGTATCTATGTTCAAGTTAACTATCGAGAAACATTTTTAGAGTCATTAGACATTGGTTGAAGCTAAATTCACAGCGCTGGTGTCAATCAAATCCATATACATTTTTTTTGGGACACCCGGTACTACAAAATACAACAGAGAATTACAACAGAGAATTTACAAAATATCAAAATAACAACTTTGTACGGAAATTTGTATGCAGGGAATTTCTATTTTCAATAAAGTGTTCAAAACAATATGTAACATGGCTACGTCAAGAATACCATCGATAACACAGCATATATTGCCTAAATAATTTAGAACTTGTGAATTGGTGAATGAATGAAAGAATGAATCAATGGACAATAGACCTTTCTACTTGTTAGAAAAGAGGCTTGGATAAAGCTTCCAAATCTGGTGAAGTTTGGGAAGGAATACGAAAGCACGACCCCCGTTCTTTGTGGATACACTGCTAGCTGCGGCAAGAAGTTGCTGCGGATCGCAGCACTTTTCAGAGAGTTTGTTATCAACTACTTTCTGCAAAGGGAGTTAGCAATGGTTTAGTTTACACACAGACAAGTGTTATTGGTCTTTTTGCGTTGTTTCTCGTTATTTTCATTCATTTTTAGCTGACTTTTCTTTCTTTCGGTTGAAAACACTAACTTCGATTTGCAAAGCCGCAAAATGAAATTTTTCAATGCTCGAACCTTGTTTTGAAATGGTTGCACAACAAAATCAGCTAACGACGAATCAAAATAATGAGAAACAAGGCCAGAGGGCAAATAAAACTTGCCAGTGCATAAAGTGAACCGATTTGAGCAAAATTATCGTTGATTAACTCTCTGAAAAGTGTTGAGATCCGAAACAACTTCTTGCCACAGCTAACGCTAACATCGGGCGTCACGCTTTTGTTTTCCTTCCCAAAATTTACCAGATTTGGATGCTCAATCCAAACCTCTTTTCTGACAAGTAAATAGGTCTATTGAATCATTTAATTGATTAATTATTGAATGAATTAGTTGATAAATGAATGAATAAATGTTTGAACACCTTTGCATGAATCGTAAATTCTATTGCCTAAAATTTCACGAAAATGCCACCCTCTATAGGAAAATGTGAAAAGCATTTATTTTGCTAAAATTGAATTTGAATATTTTTTGCAAATTCTTAATTGTATTTCCTGAATATTTCACATCGTCATTTGAAAAGGCGTCAAGAGTAAACGAATAATTTCTTGCAGATATGATTCTCAGCCTTATGAATAACTTCCGTGACCCCCAGGTGGTAGGCGGGTCTCGCAAAAATTGAAATTATCTAATTTAAGTTTCCTACCAGGTGAATCAGATAAAATATTCATCGTTTGAAAATCCGCAAAATTATCTTTTGCTACTTATCGCTAAAACGTCTCCTTTTCAGGCAAAATAACATTATTTCACGGGCACCGTGAAGATAAAATATTGGCCTATAATAGGCCTAAAGCCCGTCTCAGTTTTTGTCCGTTATGGCCTAATGCCTTGTAAGGCAGAAATGTTAGGGAAATGTGTTCATGGTTTTAGGCACGTTTTGAAGGTTTTTTAAAGAGGCTTTCTCGAGAAAGTCCCTCAGAATTTCAGAATGGAGTGGCCGATTTCAGTCAGGTAAATTTTATAATACATTTGAACATTTCTACCATTAAACAATATATTTGCGGACATCATTGTCTTGATATCCAGGGTGCCGTGACCTTTCAAACGGGGTTCCTTTTTTTGACTCACCCGGTACCTCCAGTTCTTTATTGACTAAAGCATGCTTAGCATCAATTAATTGTTGAAAGCACCATGTTTGTTCTTCTTCTGTGTTCATCTGCTCTCGTATTATAGAAACTGTCAAGTCACACTGCAAGCGATGCAGCAGCCATTAGCTAGGCCTAATTTTTCTTTCCTGGAGGCGCATTTTAAAAATAGGCCTGGCTGCTGCATCGCTTGCAGCGTGACTTGACAGTTTCGATAATACGAGAGCAGATTAACACAGAAGAAGAACAAACATGGTTCTTTCAACATGATGCTAAACATTCCTTAGCCAACAAAGGACTGGAGGTATGCTGTGAAGGTTGTTGATTTTTGGGTATTAGGCCATCACGGACAAAAACTAAGATAGTCTTTAGACCTATTATAGGCCAACATTTGATCTTCGCAGTGCCCGTGGTTGTATTATGCAAAAGACATCATAGGATTCAAATCTTTATAAACATCGCACGTTTTTATTTTTCTTGGTGACAATGGAGAGTTTCTTTTACTAGAAATGGCAGGTAGATATCAAATGAGTAATTGGACTTTTGTATCTGCAGGTTTGGTCGCAAGAAAACCTTCATAATCAGTATGCTAATGACAAGTATAGCCACTGCATCATTATACCCAATCATAACAAGGCAGATAACTGGTAAGAAGAGGCAAGCAGTAAGCACTTTTGCTGCTTACTTTTAGACTGATCACAAGTTCGTAGTTATCGCTATTGATAGACTGATAAACGCTCAAACTCAAACAGTTTGAGAAAAACATGTTGTTGTTGTTGGTGTTGTTGTTGTTGTTGTTGTTGTTGTTGTTGTTGTTGTTGTTGTTGCGATAACTGGGACTATCTCATGAGTCTAGCTTACTATAATTGCGTAGCGAAACCAGAGATATCTCACCTGCTCCGTCAAGTCAGCTAGAATTAATCCTAAACACTCTCCGTGTAATTGTTGAGGATACCGAGGACTGCCCCTTTAGTCTAAGCCTTTTGTTATGCTGGTAAAGTTCAAGGCAGATCAACAGCTGGGAAACCTATTACCATGCGCGAGAATCTCTCTGTCTCTTTGCTAATTCTTGTTTGGATTGTGGCCGGATTGTCCGCTCACATTCTTTCAACAAAGCCAAACATGCTTTCTGCGCATGATCACAGGTTTCCTTTTTGGGGGATAACCGTTGCTTTGAACTTTGATGATTCGTATCCCCCACAAGTAAAGACTCTCCGTTCCTGTTGCTGCACGAGAAACTCATTTTTCCTGGATATCGACAAGAGTTGCACATTTTCCGTTTTTAGCTCCAAGTATTACTCACATTGTAATGGGAACGGTTTATACTAAATGTGTATACACCGTCCCCATTACTGCATGAGAAGGAAATTTTCCCTTGATCTAAAAAACAGTTGCAAATTTTTCGCTATTGGCTTGAACAGAGAGCTAAGGGCTTGAGCGGAGGGCTTAGTAATAAGTTTCAACCTAACACTGAACATTCATGTTCGGGATACTATCAGTGAAAGTCTTTCGGACTTTCTCCAGAAGAGCTAGACCCCCGTTTAAGCGCTTTGGAATATGCGCACTAGCGATTGCAGGGTCATCATCCTTCATTTTTCCTTTGTGAATTCGCGCATGCCCTAAAACGCTTCACCCATTCCATTGATCAGTGAACCAATCAGAGTTATGTTATCGTCTTTTCCATTGCGATTTACAAAAGGGGGAGTTCGCAGTATCCCGAACAAATTCACCATGTCGTTGACGATAGAAATTTACAAGTCGTTCATACCAGAGAGGGGAGCTGGAAATCCTAGTGTAGCCCAATAATGAAAACTCCCATAAAGCAAAAATGAAATGAAATAAAACAAAAGAGTTTTAATAGTGACATTTTTTAAGTTGTTACAGCCCCAACCTGACATCTCCAGTACAGACAGTATTTATCGTTTCGTTTTTAATCGTGTGTAGCGTTTATATAAAATTGTATGTACCGGGTGTCCCAACAATATGTGTACGGATTTGGTTGACTCCAGCGCTGCGAATTTAGCTTCAATCAATGTCTAATCACTCTAAAAATGTTCCTCGATAGTTAACTTGAACATGAATACCTCGTTTGTTGATATTGGTACTTTGAGAGCAGGGATATCAATCTTGAAAGCTCATATTTGCCTCTTCCTGCAAACCAGAGCTTTAGCCTTTTGGCCTAAGCAATTTATTAAGGCATAGCATATAAATCAACAATAGCCTTGATAAATTTTGAACAATATTAGATCTTGCGTTTTTCTGTGTACCAGAAGTCACCCCCAGTCACCCATTGGGAAGTTTCTTAATTTTTCATTAATTTGAGTTTTTAATTTCGATGTGCTTCAGGAATTTGAAAGCCAAAAGGCCAAAGCTCTGGTTTGCAAGTGGACGGAAATTTGAGCTTTCAAGATTGATATTTCTGCTGTCAAAGCACCAATATCAACAAACGAGGTATCTATGTTCAAGTTAACTATCGAGGAACATTTTGAGAGTGATTAGTCATTGATTAATGTTAAATTCACATCGCTGGAGTGAACCAAATCTGTATACATTTTTCTGGCACAGCCAGTAGCTGAACATTCTTTATGTAATGCCATGGGGTAGTCATAGTATTTTGCTCCTTAAGGTATCGTCCTTGCAGAGTTGTAAAGTAGTTTGTAGGTAGAGTAATCCGTAAAAATGTATTGTAATATCTTTAACAGTGCCTTAATTATTTTTTTAGCATGGCGCTCTACAAGTCTGTGTGTTGGTTTATTTGGTAAATTATTTTTGATGACTTCCATGGTATCATTTACAATTTGGTCACCTGAAATATATACCAACATCATCAGGTAAGCTTTGGATATTTTGAATCAATCAATCAATCAATCGATTTAGCATTTTAGAGGAATAATTCAGAGTCGGAAGTTGGATAGAAAATGTTATTATATCCTATCAAACGTAGGCGTTGAATCTTTGCAAAACTTTTACATTAATCGTTCAATATTGCCCCATTTTTCAAATGAATAGAGCTTTTAGCTATTCTGAAAACTAATTTTGATCGAACGATCTTCTTTTACATTTTGAAGAATCTTCGAATCGAATGTGTGTAATAGTTATTGAAGCTCTAATATCTAATGGCATTCAATCGCACCTCCCATACAAAAATGTATAAAAGACAGCTCGATCCAGGCTCTTTTATAGCCTAGCTAAAAGGTCGATCGCTCGATTGGAACTCTAGGTAAATTGCCATAATCCCAGTGAGAACATTTTTATATCATCTCTATTTTCGTTTTATATTCTTGCTACTTTTGAAGTTGTGATATCATTAAACTACCAAATCGTTAGGAATTATTCGTTGAACACTCTCTGTGCTGGCCTGATGCGCCATATGCAGGTCGGTTTGAAGAGCCCGTTATCATGACGTTTTCTCCGTCTCGGTGACGTGTTCAGCTCCAAGTTACAGTAATGAAGTCTGCCGATTGTCACGTTCATGCAAGTAGACCCAATATTTTCTTTATATTGATTGAAGGAAAAGTCATATTTGGTGCATTGATCTGTCTGCACATGGAGAAGAAAGAAACCAAAATAACGCGTCAAATATTGATTTTCATTCATTGCATTTTCTACTACTGCACAGTGCATCAAGTGAAAATTGAATTACAGCTGAGATATACCGGGTGTCTCAAAAAAGTACTCCTGTTTGAAAAATCATCTGAAATTCTATCACATAGCCGATCTTAAGATCTCTTTTTGTGGCAAGTAGATAAAAGGGCAAATGACTTTCCCAGGTAACATAGGGCTCAAATCTTTAAAAAGGTCGGTGTATATTTCAATAACGGTGTATAAATATATAAATATCATTTTCCTCTACTGGCTTAGGATTTATCGTGATTCAAATCTTTTCAAAATTTTCCATGAATTTTTTCAAAGATGATTAGATTGCCGCCATTTTGAAAAAAAAACACGATATCAAAAAATTTCCACGGCAGATTTACAGCAAAGTTCCTTTCAAGCCATTCGATTCAAAGAAAATGTCATAGAATTTTACACCCACCTTTTTAAAGATTTGAGCCTTATGCTTTCCCAAGTATGGCTGATCTTGTGATTGGTTTTTAAATTGCCAAATTTAGATCTTTTAGCAGTGCCTAGTTCAAAGCATTCTGCAAATATAACTGATAATTTACATATTAATTTCTTTTAATTTCTTGATTCCTGACGGAAGATTTTTATCGAGACGTTGGGCATATTAACAGTTGCGTTTTTATTTCTTTAAGTAAGTTGAGCTTCTAGTTGGTTCATAAATGTCAGAAAGAAGCACAGACTATCATTAGACCAAAAGGATACAGTAAAAACCCGCACATAAGAACCGAAGAATTTGAACTCAGCCTGTTTAGGTTCTTATGCAATGAGGCACATCCAGTAATCAGGGTATAGGTTCTTAACAAAGGGAAATATGTGAATCTAAATCTTAGCCAAACTTATTTATGCTCTTAGCCCTATCCATTTCAACCCAAGCTTACCCAGTTTACCCCTGCAGCCCCTGCCTACCACAGGTCTGCAAGTAATGTTTTGAAGTTCACGAAAGAGGTCGATTGACAAACAGACTGCATTTATTTCCCAATGAATGAATGAAACCCTTTATTAAGAACCTAGTTATGATATCAGGCTGAAATAGTTCTTATCCATTGGGTACAAAATATATGATTTCAGGCTGGAGGTTCTTAATAAATGAAGGTTCTTATGTGCGGGTTTTTACTGCAATGCAAAATCTCACAATAACAGGCCCGTAGGAAGCGGGGGGCCAGGGGGGCTCAAGCCCCCAAATAATTTTGAGAACAATGTTGCTACGTCCCAAGCATTAATTAGATGTATTGTTCTCCATTGTTTTAAGAACAATTGCCTCCCCTCCCCCAATCAGAAGCTGATTCCTTCGGCCAGCAATGATAGCTCTCGCGCAGGATTTCCAATGTTGCTTTAGGAGTATAACTCAGGCTAAACTTTTTCAACCTGTCATATACCCTTTAAGATGAAGACAAACATTTTATCATCTTTTCGTATATTTGGATCATTGAAAAAGAGATCAGAAAGACCATTCCATGATATTTTTCAGAATCGAATTTTATTGATCTTTATACTGGAGTACTTTTTATTGGGACACCTCGTAACTGTCAGCCATTAGCCTTTGTGAGCCAAATAAAAGGCAAGACAAAGAAAGCCCAAGCCAGAAATGACTTTCAGATGATAAGAGAGTCGACTTTGGCTTCGCGAAGGATCATGGTAATGGGCCTTTAGGTGCGAACTCACCTTTGAGCCTTTGGGAACTTATTTATGTGTTCAGGGTTTTTAAATATGCAGTAAGCATAACTGAGAGAGATTTTGTGGAGAACCTTCAATTCAATCAGTTGCACAGAGTTCAGAAAACATTACGGTCGCACGGTCATTGACCGGAGGAAGGCTTGTAAAACAATGGAATTTGGAGGAAGGTTTGGAAAAATGGAGATTTGGAGGAAGCTGAAAAATTGTTTTATCGCAATGAAAATTGAGATAATTTATTGTAAGAAATTGTCATACGCAATGTAGTCAGAGTCAAACTCACTATGCTTAGCTATAGGCAAAATGATTTGCCTTGCAATAGCTTTTGAGCGTTGATAACTGGTATATCCACTCATTTTCTATATCTGCTTTAAAAATCTTGACATATTTCCCATTACAACTTGCTTCATGTGTGGCACAATTTTATGTCTCAAATAAAATGAGAATGTTTTCAATAATATGTACTAACTCTGCAAAGTCTCCAAAGCTTATTAGGAAAGTTTCATTACAAACACCTTGACACAGGGGAATATCAACCACCATAGTCACAGACGATGTCAGAAATAGTTGCTGCATATAATGTTCCAGTTGGATTGATGGGCAAATCAAGGTTGAAAAATGTTTCTTCCTTGATTTCAGTTATTACATCCCTTCATTCCCTGACCCTTTGTTTTGTGGAGATGTCTTCATAATGTTTTTGGAATTTGTTGCAGTCAGCAATTCCAGCTACAAGTTACCAATCCTCAATCAAAACTTCGAGCACAGTTTTATGTTATAACGAACTTCAAACTCTGTAGTTGGACGCTCTTTTCGTTTTCAAAATTTTGGACTTCCAATAATAAATTCCAACAGTAAATCTTAATTCTTATGCTGCAAAAAAGATGCAAGACATACATCGATCACTGTCCACCTCACGTGCACCTATTACCACAGATTTTTGTTTACTTGGCGTCTGTTTTCCAAAACTAACAAGCAACCAGATCATTCTCATACCCATCTGGAATCCTTTTTTATGCAGATTGATTTAGGCCATCATCGCTATTTTTTTATTGTTGCTGCTGTTGTTGTTGCCCCTCGGTGCGCATTTAGATTTACTACCTGAGTCCTGTATTGCAATTCTTTTTGAAAAAAGGTACTGAAGAGAATATAAACTCAGGTAGTAAGTCTATAACGTTCCAAAAAATGGAGGAAGGTTTTGGTAGGAGAAAATTTTGACCGGAGGAAGGTTTGGTACTTTTCTGGACTCTGCAGTTGCACAGTGCCCATGGTCTCTGCTATTTCCAAAGTAATAAGTGGCCACACAGAGTGATAACCACAACCTTTCATCATTTTCCAATACAGTGATAATCTGTCAGCTTGGCTTTGGTAATGCGTTATCTTGAAGGATGAAATTAGGTATGCTATAGGAAGATAAAAACTAGCTTGAAAAACCCGCTATACCAAGGGCAGTGGGAAGATAAGATTTAGGCCAAAAATCCTCCTAATCAACATACCCAGTCATTTGTTGGCTTGAAAGCATTCTTTATGAAAGTTCGATAGTAAACCATGGCTGTCATCCGTGTGTCTGTTAACCTGATCTCGTAACCAAACTGTCATCTTGTTAGAGCCATTCCGAGCCAGGCAGCTGCAAACCGCCATTGCTCTTTTAGGCCCAAATTGAACCAAATTGAGCGACGAATATTTGTGGCTGGCTAACTCAGGCGAGCCGGAAGTTTGGATACGAGAGCAGGTTAATAGACACAAGAATGGTAACCATAAGATCGAATTGATATAAAAAATGCTTTAGAGCGAACAAAGGACTGAAGGTTAGTTGATAGATGGGCATAAGGGCTTTGCATTGATTATTGGGCTGTCATTTGGGCCTAATCTTATCTTCCCATACCCTTGGCTGTATGAAAATTTTACTCTGTCGGCGTCTTTAAGGGTGTTTTCCTTGGCTCACAATCTTGTCTTTATGGCACAGTTGGTCTGGTTTCTGGGCAGTAAGACATTAATAATCAGACTTCCTGGTAAACCCGAAACCATAACTTAATCTGGAATGTTCAGCCAGATAGACTTGCTCAACAGAAAATAGAAAACCAAACTGAATTATTTGTAGGATAGCCAAGATCTTGTAATAGACCATTTTAATATTAAGGAAAAGGGTCTACCGAGATCAATATTTTCTGGTAAATGGCGGGCACAAATTAGGTTAATGGCTTCCAAGGGGCTTTTACAAATTATATATTTAGCTCTACGAGTCTGTTGGTTCTGAATACGGTGAAAATAAAGAAATAATTGCAGAAAATGTAACAGAAAAAGATGTCCTACAACCAATAAGCCTCGTATCAAAAGAGAGACATTTTAAAAATTTAATGGATTTCGCGTGGCGTTTCCGCCTTGCACTTTTTTTCTGGGAGCCCTTTTTCTGGGAACTCATATTTTAGTTTTCTTGTCTTTTCCACAGGACTAAAGGAATTGGCTTCATCAGCGCGTTACGACTACTAGGAGGAGCTGTTGCCCCGTGGCTAACAAGTTATCTTCTCAAACAAAACACAGGACTTCCTTTTGCAATAATGAGTGGTCTTGCAGGCTTTGCAGCATTAATTTCCATGTTATTACCAGAGACACGAGAGGTTGTCAATAGCAAGTCATATGAAGATCTTCAAAGCGATTTTACAGATATGAATACTATTATCAATGGAACAATGAACAATAGAACGATTTCTTTAACTATGAACAATACGACAATGAATTCAGTGTCTGATAAAACAATAGACTCGAATAATACAAATGCCAAGAACAATAATGAAACAAAGGACGAAACTTTAGATGAAGAAAATTTCGAATATGCTGGATTGTTGACTCTTGATAGAGAAACGAATCTGTGATCACGTGTTTCGCTCAATCTAGATTGTCGTCAAGTAGTTAGTATGATCATTGGGTCCAAATCTTTAAACGTGGCATAAACTTCTGATATCGCTTTCTTTGAATTGAAAGGAACTTAAAGGGGCAGTTAGACGCGAAACGCGGGAAACAGATTCTGCGTGGCGCAATCCAATTCGTATAGGCCTAAGTACCAAAACATGTTTACTGTACCTCTTTGTTCGCTGTAATTCTGACGAAATTAATTGAGCAATGAATCCAGTAGTCTTTGAGAAGCTTCTATTCACCTTTCAGTTTCACCAAGCATCATAAAAAGGAAAACCTGACACTGTTTAGGCCCATACAGATGGTTTCCGCTTTAGACTGTGCCTAAAGCTAGGCCAAATTTGATTTCAGGCAGTCTAATATTTCAGTGTGCCCGCAAAGGACCCTGGGTGACAATGGCCCTTTAAAACTATTTTGCCGTAACTCTACAGTGGCATTTGTGTGATATTTTGATCATTTTTAAAATGCCTGTATTTTCCTTTTTACATAGCGAAGTTAGCCTGTGTTCCAGACCACTTGAGCAGGAAAGGAAACTTTCCTTTCCAAGTGGTCTGGAACACAGGCTAAGCAAAGTCCTTTCAAGCCATTCAATTCAAGGAAAGAGGTTATAGAATATCACACCGCTTTTTTAAAGACTTGGACCTGACGTTGTTAATGTGTAGATAGATATAGGTAGTAGAAAAATGGTAGATTTGCTGTTTTTTGAGACTGTAAAATCTTGAAATTAAAAGAAAGCTTTCTCACAAAATCGGATACGCTGATGAGATACATTTGTTTTGGTAGATTTAGAAAATGTGTGCTTGTAGCATTTCGTCAAGTCATTGTTGAGCTATGATAGACTGGAGTTTAAGCGCGCCCCCCCCCCCCCCCAGAAAGCAATCATCCTACTGCAAGAAATTGATCCTATGGACACATTTTAAACGTGATTTGAAATAGGCGTTTGCGCTAAAGATGCCAGCAAGGAACGTGTCAAGAAGATGCATCTGCGTTCTACCTATGAATCTTTAACAGTTATATGTGGATTACTTTAAAGAAGTCTATGCCTCTTGGTAAACAGTCCTCGCTGCCATCTTTAGCGTAACCGTGTATTACCCCTGGTAAAACGTACAGGCTGGATTGCCAGCATATTCATTTTTTCTTATTTTCCGATATCATGAGGCTGGATGCTAGCAAATTAAATCAAGGATTTTTAGCCTGTTTTGACGGATTTTGAGATCAATCATTTTCATGGAGTTGCCTGTATTTGAGAACGATACAACGGATTTGGATATACTTAAGTTTTCTTATCTAAGCTGATAAATCAGGTACACAGGGACTACCAGTTTATAGGAATCTGAAACATGGTTTTATAGAGCTGCAGGCTTTCCAATGTCCATACATTTTTGACTCGGAGTTGGTATGATTAATGATAAAATAAAAGATTTTACAGTTATGAATGCTGTATCGTATTTTTTCCACCATTTTTTGTCTTTTCTCTGTGATGCGTAGTGACTTCATTTTGCACAAAAGATCGGTGCCCTTTGACGTCATTTACAGCGCTAAGAAGGCTGCCCTTTTGCTGTTGGTATTTCGGTAAGATAGGCCGAATTTCAAAACGCCTATTTTTAACAAAAAGGTAAGGCTATAGTCTTTGCTTTCTCGGTTGAAAAAGCCAATTTAAAAATTTTCATTCTTAGCCAAAAGACAGGCTATAGGCTTCGGTTTTTCGGTAAATATGCAGAATTTCAAAATGCTTGTTTGCAGCCAAAAATGTAAGGCTATAGGCTTTGCTCTTTCAGGAAAATAAACCGATTTTCGAACTTCTCATTTTGGCGAAGCAGTATGGCAATAGGCTTTACATTTCCGCTTGAATTGACTGATTTTTGAATACTGATTTTGGGTCAAAATGCAAGGCTATAGGCTTTGATTTCTCAGTAAAATAGGTCGATTTTCAAAATTTATATTTCTTGCGAAAAAGTAAGCCTATAGGCTTTGCTATCTCGGTCAAATTAACGGACTTTGGAAATACTGATTTTGGGCCAAAAAGTAAGGCTTTGGTTTCTCGGTAAATAGGCAAAATTTCAAAATGCTTGTTTGCAGCCAAAATGTAATAGGCTATGCTTTTTGGGGAAAATAAACCGATTTTCGAACTTCTCATTTTTGGCGAAACAGTATGGCAATAGGCTTTACATTTCCGCTTGAATTGACTGATTTTTGAATACTGATTTTGGGTCAAAAATGCAAGGCTATAGGCTTTGATTTCTCAGTAAAATAGGCCGGTTTTCAAAATTCATATTCCTGGTGACAAAGTAAGGCTATAGGCTTTGATTTTTCAGTAAAATAGGCAGATTTTCAAAATTCATATTTCTGGCGACAAAGTAAGACTATAGGCTTTGGTTTCTCGGTAAATAGGCCAAATTTTAAAATTCTTGTTTGCAGCCAAAATGTAAGGCTATAGGCTATGCTTTTTCGGGAAAATAAACCGATTTTCGAACCTCTCATTTTTGGCGAAACAGTAAGGCTATAGGCTTTACATTTCCGCTTGAATTGACCGATTTTTGAATACTGATTTTGGGTCAAAATGTAAGGCTATAGGCTTTGCTTTTTCGGAAAGATAAACCAATTTTCGAACTTCTCATTTTTGGCGAAACAGTAAGGCTATAGGCTTTACATTTCCGCTTGAATTGGCCGATTTTTGAATACTGATTTTGGGTCAAAATGTAAGGCTATAGGCTTTGATTTCTCAGTAAAATAGGTCGATTTTCAAAATTTATATTTCTGGCGAAAAAGTAAGCCTATAGGCTTTGCTATCTCGGTCAAATTAACGGACTTTGGAAATACTGATTTTGGGCCAAAAAGTAAGACTATAGGCTTTGCTATCTCGGTCAAATTAACCGACTTTGGAAATAGTGATTTTGGGCCACAAAGTAAGGCTATAGGCTTTGCTATTTCGGTCAAATTAACCGACTTTGGAAATACTAATTTTGTGTCAAAAAGTAAGGCTATAGGCTTTGCTACCTGGGTCAAATTAACCGACTTTGGAAATACTGATTTTGGGCCAAAAAGTAAGGCTATAGGCTTTGATATTTCGGTCAAATTAACCGACTTTGGAAATAGTGATTTTGGGCCAAAAAGTAAGCCTATAGGCTTTGATATTTCGGTCAAGTTAACCGACTTTGGAAATAGTGATTTTGTGTCAAAAAGTAAGCCTATAGGCTTTGATATTTCGGTCAAATCAACCGACTTTGGAAATACTGATTTTGGGCCAAAAAGTAAGGCTATAGACTTTGGTTTCTCGGTTTAAATAGGTCGAATTTTAAAATGCTTGATTGCAGCCAAAATGTAAGGCTATAGGCTTTGCTTTCTCGGGAAAATAAACCGATTTTCGAACTTCTCATTTTTGGTGAAGGCTTTACATTTCCGCCCGAATTGGCCGACTTTTGAATACTGATTTTGGGTCAAAATGTAAGGCTATAGGCTTTGATTCTCAGTAAAATAGGTCGATTTTCAAAATTCATATTTCTATCAAAAAAGTAAGGCTATAGGCTTTGCTATCTCGGTCAAATTAACCGACTTTGGAAATAGTGATTTTGGGCCAAAAAGTAAGCCTATAGGCTTTGCTATCTCGGTCAAATTAACCGACTTTGGAAATAGTGATTTTGGGCCAAAAAGTAAGGCTATAGGCTTTGCTATTTCGGTCAAATTAACCGACTTTGGAAATACTGATTTTGTGTCAAAAAGTAAGGCTATAGGCTTTGCTACCTGGGTCAAATTAACCGACTTTGGAAATACTGATTTTGGGCCAAAAAGTAAGGCTATAGGCTTTGATATTTCGGTCAAATTAACCGACTTTGGAAATAGTGATTTTGGGCCAAAAAGTAAGCCTATAGGCTTTGATATTTCGGTCAAATTAACCGACTTTGGAAATAGTGATTTTGTGTCAAAAAGTAAGCCTATAGGCTTTGATATTTCGGTCAAATCAACCGACTTTGGAAATACTGATTTTGTGCCAAAAGTAAGCCTATAGGCTTTGATATTTCGGTCAAATTAACCGACTTTGGAAATACTGATTTTGTGTCAAAAAGTAAGCCTATAGGCTTTGATATTTCGGTCAAATCAACCGACTTTGGAAATACTGATTTTGGGCCAAAAAGTAAGGCTATAGACTTTGGTTTCTCGGTTTAAATAGGTCGAATTTTAGAATGCTTGATTGCAGCCAAAATGTAAGGCTATAGGCTTTGCTTTTTCGGGAAAATAAACCGATTTTCGAACTTCTCATTTTTGGCGAAACAGTAAGGCTATAGGCTTTACATTTCCGCCCGAATTGGCCGACTTTTGAATACTGATTTTGGGTCAAAATGTAAGGCATAGGCTTTGATTCTCAGTAAAATAGGTCGATTTTCAAAATTCATATTTCTATCAAAAAAGTAAGGCTATAGGCTTTGCTATTTCGGTCAAATTAACCAACTTTGGGAATACTGATTTTGGGCCAATAAGTAAGCCTATAGGCTTTGGTTTCTCGGTAAATAGGCCGAATTTTAAAATGCTTGATTGCAGCCAAAATGTAAGGCTATAGGCTTTTCTTTTTGGGGAAAATTAACCGATTTTCGAACTTCTCATCTTTGGCGAAACAGTAAGGCTATAGGCTTTACATTTCCGCTTGATTTGGCCGATTTTTGAATGCTGATTTTGGGTCAAATGTAAGACCATAGGCTTTGATTTCTCAATAGTATAGATCGATTTTCAAAATTCATATTTCTATTGAAAAAGTAAGCCTATAGGCTTTGCTATCTCGGTCAAATTAACCGACTTTGGAAATACTGATTTCGGGTAAAAAAAGTAAGGCTATAGGCTTTGCTATCTCGGTCAAATTAACCGACTTTGGAAATACTGATTTCGGGTAAAAAAAGTAAGGCTATAGGCTTTGCTATTTCGGTCAAATTAACCGACTTTGGAAAAACTGATTTTGGGTCAAAAAGTAAGGCTATAGGCTTTGCTACCTGGGTCAAATTAACCGACTTTGGAAATAGTGATTTTGGGTCAAAAAGTAAGGCTATAGGCTTTGCTACCTGGGTCAAATTAACCGACTTTGGAAATAGTGATTTTGGATCAAAAAATAAGGCTATAGGCTTTGCTACCTGGGTCAAATTAACCGACTTTGGAAATAGTGATTTTGGGTCAAAAAGTAAGGCTATAGGCTTTGCTACCTGGGTCAAATTAACTGACTTTGGAAAAACTGATTTTGGGTCAAAAAGTAAGGCTATAGGCTTTGCTATTTCGGTCAAATTAACCGACTTTGGAAATAGTGATTTTGGGTCACAAAGTAAGGCTATAGGCTTTGCTACCTGGGTCAAATTAACCGACTTTGGAAAAACTGATTTTGGGTCAAAAAGTAAGGCTATAGGCTTTGCTACCTGGGTCAAACTACCCGACTTTGGAAATAGTGATTTTGGGTCAAAAAGCAAGGCTATAAGCTTTGCTACCTGGGTCAAATTAACCGACTTTGGAAATAGTGATTTTGGGTCAAACAGTAAGGCTATAGGCTTTGCTACCTGGATCAAATTAACCGACTTTGGAAAAACTGATTTTGGGTCAAAAAGTAAGGCTATAGGCTTTGCTATTTCGGTCAAATTAACCGACTTTGGAAATAGTGATTTTGGGTCAAAAAGTAAGGCTATAGGCTTTGCTACCTGGGTCAAATTAACCGACTTTGGAAATACTGATTTTGGGCCAAAAAGTAAGGCTATAGGCTTTGATTTCTCAGTAAAATAGGTCGATTTTCAGAATTCATATTTCTGTCGAAAAAGTAAGCCTATAGGCTTTGATACCTCGATCAAATTACCCGACTTTGGAAATAGTGATTTTGGGTCAAAAAGTAAGCCTATAGGCTTTGCTATTTCGGTCAAATTAACGGACTTTGGAAATACTGATTTTGGGCCAAAAAGTAAGACTATAGGCTTTGGTTTCTCGGTAAATAGGCCAAATTTTAAAATGCTTGTTTGCAGCCAAAATGTAAGGCTATAGGCTTTGCTTTTTGGGGAAAATTAACCGATTTTCGAACTTCTCATCTTTGGCGAAACAGTAAGGCTATAGGCTTTACATTTCCGCTTGATTTGGCCGATTTTTGAATGCTGATTTTGGGTCAAATGTAAGACCATAGGCTTTGATTTCTCAATAGTATAGATCGATTTTCAAAATTCATATTTCTATTGAAAAAGTAAGCCTATAGGCTTTGCTATCTCGGTCAAATTAACCGACTTTGGAAATACTGATTTCGGGTAAAAAAAGTAAGGCTA
This sequence comes from Aurelia coerulea, assembly GCA_039566865.1. NCBI lineage: Eukaryota > Metazoa > Cnidaria > Scyphozoa > Semaeostomeae > Ulmaridae > Aurelia > Aurelia coerulea. Next base: position 23,917,335 of record CM076948.1, on the reverse strand, counting down.
TAGGCTTTGCTATCTCGGTCAAATTAACCGACTTTGGAAAAACTGATTTTGGGTCAAAAAGTAAGGCTATAGGCTTTGCTACCTGGGTCAAATTAACCGACTTTGGAAATAGTGATTTTGGGTCAAAAAGTAAGGCTATAGGCTTTGCTACCTGGGTCAAATTAACCGACTTTGGAAATAGTGATTTTGGATCAAAAAATAAGGCTATAGGCTTTGCTACCTGGGTCAAATTAACCGACTTTGGAAATAGTGATTTTGGGTCAAAAAGTAAGGCTATAGGCTTTGCTACCTGGGTCAAATTAACTGACTTTGGAAAAACTGATTTTGGGTCAAAAAGTAAGGCTATAGGCTTTGCTATTTCGGTCAAATTAACCGACTTTGGAAATAGTGATTTTGGGTCAAAAAGTAAGGCTATAGGCTTTGCTACCTGGGTCAAATTAACCGACTTTGGAAAAACTGATTTTGGGTCAAAAAGTAAGGCTATAGGCTTTGCTACCTGGGTCAAATTACCCGACTTTGGAAATAGTGATTTTGGGTCAAAAAGCAAGGCTATAAGCTTTGCTACCTGGGTCAAATTAACCGACTTTGGAAATAGTGATTTTGGGTCAAAAAGTAAGGCTATAGGCTTTGCTACCTGGATCAAATTAACCGACTTTGGAAAAACTGATTTTGGGTCAAAAAGTAAGGCTATAGGCTTTGCTATTTCGGTCAAATTAACCGACTTTGGAAATAGTGATTTTGGGTCAAAAAGTAAGGCTATAGGCTTTGCTACCTGGGTCAAATTAACCGACTTTGGAAATACTGATTTTGGGCCAAAAAGTAAGGCTATAGGCTTTGATTTCTCAGTAAAATAGGTCGATTTTCAGAATTCATATTTCTGTCGAAAAAGTAAGCCTATAGGCTTTGATACCTCGATCAAATTACCCGACTTTGGAAATAGTGATTTTGGGTCAAAAAGTAAGGCTATAGGCTTTGCTATTTCGGTCAAATTAACGGACTTTGGAAATACTGATTTTGGGCCAAAAAGTAAGACTATAGGCTTTGGTTTCTCGGTAAATAGGCCAAATTTTAAAATTCTTGTTTGTAGCCAAAATGTAAGGCTATAGGCTTTGCTTTTTCGGGAAAATAAACCGATTTTCGAGCCTCTCATTTTTGGAGAAACGGTAAGGCTATAGGCTTACATTTCCGCTTGAATTGGCCGATTTTTGAATACTGATTTTGGGTCAAAATGTAAGGCTATAGGCTTTGATTTCTCAGTAAAATAGGTCGATTTTCAAAATTTATATTTCTGGCGAAAAAGTAAGCCTATAGGCTTTGCTATCTCGGTCAAATTAACCAACTTTGGAAATATTGATTTTAGGCCAAAAAGTAAGGCTATAGGCTTTGATTTGTCAGCAAATTAGGTCGATTTTCAAAATTCATACTTCTGGCGAAAAAGTAAGCCTATAGGCTTTGCATTTTTGCTTGAATTGGCCGATTTTTTAATACTGATTTTGGCTTTGATTTTTCGGTAAAATTGGCCGATTTTGATTATCCCCATTTGTGGCGAAAAAGTAAGGCTATAGGCTTTTCTATCTCGGTAAAATTAACCCACTTAGGATATACCGATTTTGGGCCAAAAAGTAAGGCTACAGGCTTTGCTTTTTGCTGAGTTTAGCCGATATTTGAAATACTGATTTGTGCCAAAAATTAAGGTCTGGTGGTATCACTGCTGAGAATCACCGCCAAGCCTCTACCATCCAACGGAATCACATACTGACTGTTGTAAAGGCAGCTAAGGCAATCTTCGACAGTTTGCACTGCTGGTAGCTTTGGCTACGCGGCTAGGCCAATTACGAATGAAAGCAAAAAATGGCGGGAAAATGCGTTGTTCAAATCTAATCACCTAACCCATTCGTGTACAAGTTTACATAAAATTTAAGTTCCACATGGACTATCCATCAAAAATCTTCTCGTTGCGTGTAGTGCAATGTACAAAGATAAACAAGTAAATAAAGTAAAATACAAGCACTTTGATGCGAATTGAAATAAGCATGACGTCTCGAGCATAGCCCGTTATCAAGCGTGGCCATGTATAATATGTATACAATGTAGATATATACATAAGATGTACACAAAATAAAGACGCTTTGAAGTTCTTTAATCATTCTATTCCATTCTTCTACTCTCGACATGTTTCGACTCTTAGTCATCGTCAGGAAAATGAATATTTAAAAGTGTGCATGCCTTTTTATAGCCGTTTTATAGCCGTAGATATGTAGATTATGTACATAGGATAAACCGGGTGAACCAGAAGAAGTTTCGATGCTTGAAAAATCCACAAAATTTGGTTTTGATATTTGTCTTTAAAATGTCTTCTTTCTTATTTATATCATTGGTGCTATGAATTTTCAAAAATGGGATCCTTTTTCTGGCTCACCCGGCAGTTACAAGGTTACAAAACCAAATGGTAACAAGCGTACAAGCCTTTTCCTACCACTTGGCATTATTATCACCAATCGTAATATTCCTGATTATCATGATTGATAATTGCGTTGAAATAAACAAGGGCAGATTTTGTAAGACAATAGCATCAGTTGCTTTTGATTGACACCGAATTCAAAGCGATTAGCGATCGCAGACAAAGGAAATTTCCTCAACCATTAGTCCAAAACCAATAAAGCCGCAAAAGTTTCTCAGAAACCCAGGTAGCTTGCTCGCTCGTTCTGCATTCCAGAAATTGCTTTTAAGAGCAAACATGAGCATGTATCGAAAGAAGAAGGATATTCTTATTCTTATTCTTATATCCATATTTAAAGTCGGTATTCACAATAGTAATGACAAAAACATACTAATTCAAACCAACTATTTTCAAACAAAATAAGTATCTATATATATATACTTTATACTAAATTAGCGGCATATTTTGCAGGTGCATTTGTCTCCAGCCCAGTGCTTGATCCTCTTTTTGAAAACCGAAAGTCTTGTCTCATTTTTGACACTGTCATCGAGGGTGTTCCAGACTAAACTCCCTCTGAAGGACAGTGAGTCTTGCCCAAAACACTGTGTCTTCGTTTGCGGCAGTTTGCATAGATTTTGTATCCTTAGATTGTAAGTTACATGTTTCTTGTCATGAAATTCCCATAGAAGCGATGGATTAAGATGATTGATCGACTTGTAGATTTCTGTCATTAATTTCTGTAAATTTCTAACATGTATACAAAAGCTGCCACTTCGAGTGAGCAATGTTTCAAAGGAACATTCATAGTCTTTACAGAGGATCCGAAGAGTACGTTTATAAGTGCGATCAATCTCTTTGTTTGCACCTTTACTGCAGAATAGCCAAATCAAAGGGCAATAATTGAAGCTCGATAAAATTACCCATTATATATCTACATATCTGCCTCGGGCATTTAATCTGTTTGGTATAGAAGCCGATTGGGAGGCGATTAAATTCTCATATTTTTTGGGAGTAATTAAAACACTTACTACTCAGCTTCTGAACCAAAGAAATAAAATGCCCGAGGTAGATATGTAGATATATCCTTCTTCTTTCAATAGATTCTCGTGTTTGTTCTTAAAAACAATTTCTGGAATGCACAATGACTGCGCTCTCTACCTGAGTTTCAGAAAAAACTTTTGCAGCTTCGTTTTTTTTGAATTTCTAGTTGAGAGAGCTTCCTTTGTCTACAATGGCTAATCGCTTTGAATCCAGGTGTCAAAAAAGCAACCCATGCTCTTGTGTTACAAAATCTATCCTTGTTATTTAAATATGATATTAACATGCACGCTAAATGTGATCCGTTGTGTTTTTATACATTTATATCAATATTATCATTTACAATTTTGTATCATACATCTGTTGTTCTGCGTTCTTCGTTGTCTTTGTAGGTGTCACAGGAAGGATGGATGTGAAAGAATTTGATGCTTGTCTTTGGGCCTAGATTTAGAAGACAAGACTCCAAAATTAAAGGGAACAAACAGATTCCAGGCCTCATTAATGTCCGCGAACGCATGAACGCCGCTCGAAGGCAGAAAATATCATTAATCAATTCATTATCAATATCATTATCATTAGGCAAAGAATATCTTTACTCAAGCCTGACAGAGTCGCATGCACCGCGCGGCAAGTGTAAAATTAGCCTATTGTACTTGATGAGTTCGGCACGAGCGTGGACATTGTTTAGCTAGAGAAACAGCAGGGCGCGTATGCGTTTTCTTCGTCCTATCTACAGTTTACTATACTTAGCTCCGTTCCTCATTTCAAAGTGTCATGATAATGAACAAGGATCACAGGACAACAAGGGAGAGAAAGGAGCCTTAAATTGGTTGGGCTGGCTAGTTTCGCTGGCTGGGCTTATTGTTCTTTGGCTCTGCGAAAAATCTGGCACAAAATAATAGAAACGCGACTCTGCTCAGCTTTCTCTTATTCAACGTTTTAATATTTTTCATATATTTTCATATTTGATTCTTTTCAGGAGCGTTGCCCTCAAGCAGAAGCTGTTTTTCAAGGGACCCTCCGATAAAAACTTAATTACAATATGCAGTTAAAAATAACATCTAAAACTGGATTTATCTACTGTTACATTAATTTTTTGTGGAAATGTCAATCGAATTCGTCTCTTTTTGTCTGATCAACCGGAATATGAGCTGGAAGGACTGAAGACTGAAATATAAATAAAACAATAATCGTCGCAATCTTGGTAAGCTTATGCACAGAGTCTCAAAGTCCTTCATAAGGCATTATAAGTCAAAGTCCATAACTTACCGCACCACTAGAGCTTCCTGCTTCCCATTGCACATAAGATCGTGCCTTTCCTCTGAACTTCGCAAATGCCTCTTTTACCTGATAAAAGATTGGGAGATCTAGTTAAAATAAACGGTATTCTTGATCGAAACTAGTTCAGGATTCAATCAGTGAGGAAAGGATTCGAAGAAACATGAAAATATATAATTTTGAAATTCCTCGACCTTTGCCTTTTTTGTATCACAGATAAAAACAACTAAACTACAACGATTTATAAATGTTCTGTGACTGTTACTTCAATTCGCATCAAAGTGCTTATATTTTACTTTATTTACTTGTCTATCATTTTACAATTGCACAACACGCAACAAGAAGATATTTGTGTGACTGTCATAGCTGGAAAGGACATGATATCATCGAGTTCCAACTACGGCAGCCACTTCCATCAATGGAAAAATATACATTAAATTTAAGGAAAGAGCAACAAATACTAAAAAAACACCAACATGTTGCTGCTGTTTTGTGCTTAAATTTAATTTGAGAACCTTTTCGTATTTTTGATAAAAGAAATTTTTGCTTCAAGGATTATTTGATTGATAATGACATTATACTGCGAGTCCCCGAACAGAAGCAAATCACGCAAAGGTCTAACATCTAGATTGACAAACCAGGAATTTCAGAGAGCTGATCGAAGAGATCTTGCCGCATCGAGTCAATCTGCGGGCGATGCAGGAGAAAGTGCACGTTGTCTTCCCTGTCGGTACCACAAGCACAAAATGGAGTAAGACTATCAAAGTTGTGTCTAAATTTATGTTCATTCAGTACATTAAACTTTAAACGCAACTTTGCGAGTAATTCGAGACCCTTGTCTTGAATGCTATGAGCAAATGGTGGGATATCAGCAATCAAATCCTTGGAATGAAACAATAAAAGAGATACTGGATTCCATCATTTTGAAATCTAGATGGAGCGATATCTTGATACATCTTTAAAAGGATGGTTCGATTAAGTGGCGTTATAGCTTTTATCACTGCTGTTTACATAACCTCACTACATAAGAACCCTCTAGTTACGCTCATCTAATTGAGTTGAATTGTTGTTGTTGTTGTCACTCCACTGAGGGCCTTATGGATATAGAGCTGTAAAGTCATGTGCTGATTAGAGTATGGCTTAGAGGAAGGCACTTTTTGCATTGATAGCTAGAATGAACATTTATTGAAGATCTGATAGCAAATTTTATGGTACAGCCGTTCTGGAAAACTGTTTTTGTGGCGTTTTAAGATCATTGTTTGCGATATTGCGATGATTTCAATATCTTTAAAATTTTCCATGAATTCGTTCAAAAAAATTAAAAACGCCACCATTTTGAAAATGATTAAGATACAAACAAATTTCCACGACAGATTTACAGGAAAGTACCCTGAGTTCAAGCAATTCAATTCAAAGAAAAATGTGAAAGAAATTTACACCCACTTCCTTTAAAGATCTTTATTATCATTAGTAATTCTTTCATTTAACGTTGGCTAAAAATATAGCTATAGTTGCTAATTAAGGCCAAATTTGAAAGGTTTAAGCCCTATGCCCAGGGCTCAAAAAAAATTTTTTCTTCCTGGTAGCAAGGTAGGACCTTAGTTTCTTCGTACATACTTTCTTCTTCTTCCCCAATATACTGCTCGATTCTACCCCGATTTCCTTACTCTCCTAGTTTCTTTCCCTTTCCACCCCTTCCTTCATTTCTTTCTCCTCTTCTGCCTTGCTTTCCGTTTCTTTTTCCTTTTTCTCTTCTTCCTTACTGGGAAATTTGAGCATTTCAGCTACCTTCCTGTTAGCGCCGCTACCACGCTACTTCGTTTTTTTTAGCCCTGCCTATGCTGTACCGGATATGAATCAGAATGACACGTAAGTGAAAATGAAGCATTTACCTGAGGATCCATAAAGCAATGCAGGACAGCAAAAGCCAGACCCTGCGAGAGATAATTCAAAACATTGCAAAAAGCGTACAGTAAAAACCCGCATATAAGAACCTTGCATTTTGAAATCACCCTCTTTAGGTTCTTATGCATATGATACTATTCTTGAAAACAGGATGCAAGGTTCTTAAATAGGTTCTTATCAAAAGAATTAATTACAGATCTTTGGGAATTTAGGCCAAATATAAGAAAACGACATTTTCACATTCACACTATCATGCCACAATTTTATAAAAAACGACCTTATCTACCTAGCCTTATCTGTACCAAATCCATTCATACAAGGAATTTTTACACCGTGGCTTTGTATCTACTTAAGTATTTTGGCTAAATTTCTTTAAAAAATCTTATCACATATTACCAACCAGTAGTTTACATGTAACTTTTTTAGATAAGAACCTTCCTTGAATTTCAGGATGAATAGGTTCTTCTGTAATGGGGTGAAATTAGAACATTTTAGGCCTTAGGTTCTTATAAGTGGGTGGTTCTTGATTTGATGTTTTTCATTTGATGTAAAACAAAATTTGATGTTTATTTGAATATTAAAAATAATTTATTCGTGGAACATCAAATAACTCGTGGAAATAAACACCCTTTACTGTTTACTTACCAAGACTCCATTGACAAGGACGAATATGTATCCCATAACAATTGGGCTGCTCTGGATTGCAAACCCAAGAGAATATGATACACCAAGGAGAGGTACCAGTGCAAAAAATGCTCGTAAACTAGACCTGTCAAGAGGAAAAGAAGCTTTGAAGAAACACGACAAAACAATTATCTCTTTTTCCAAAGAACGGAGTCAATGAAGATCTAATTAGATAATGTACCTGAGATATTGGGCTGGTATTCTCTGTAGAGGTCCATGAAATTCTCTTTCTCAGGTATACTTATTTAACTCTAAATGCTCTATCTAGATCTGTACAGGGTGTCCCAAAAAAATTGTGCCCCGTTTGCCTGAAGATGACAACAAAACGGCAAAAGATTCTCGCCAAACTTTTATTTTTGCATAGATTTGCATATGGTGTTGCTCTTCAGATATTCAATTGAAGTTTGCTGCCATCCCCGTAAAAATCCGTTGAAAATGATAGCTCTATGACCTTCAGAAGACCAAATTTGCCTGATGAGTGAAACCAGCAGTCGGCCATTTTGTCTTCCTATTTTGCAGTGATAAATAGCTTCATGTGAGGTAAGAAATAGTTTCTGTGAGGTACGAAATAGTTGAAAACTCTCTGATGATTATCAGAATTTTCACGAGAGCTATGACATTGGAGGCTGCTGTTTCATTTCATCCATGAAGCTATTGTGATCGCTGCAAAATAGTAAGACAAAATGGTCGACTGCTGGTTTCAGTCATCAGGCAAATTTGGTCTCTTGAAGGTCATAGCTCCATCATTTTTCAACGGATTTTACGGGGATGGTAGCAAACTTCAATTGAATATCTGAAGAGCAACATCATGCAAAATTTTGGCGAGAATCTTTTGCCGTTTTGTTGCCATCTTCAGGCAAACGGGGCACATTTGTTTTGCGACACCCTGTAGATCTGTAGAAGGATAACAATTGTCAAAAAATGATTTCTTGTAAATAGAGTATTAAAGTAAAAATTATTGCTTGTAAATAAAGTATCAAAGTAAATTATTTCTTGTAAATATTTTTGTGATTACCCCCAACCAGTTTTACACTGTAATGTTATCATTTTATCTACTGGTATTTGTTCTACCGGGTGAGTGAATAAAAATAATCCCTGTTTGAAAGATCACTACTCCCTGAATATCAAGATGATGATATTTGAAAACATACCATTTGACAGGAGGCATGTTCAAATAGACCTCAACCTTTACCTGACTGAAATCGGCCATTCTATTCTGAAATTATGAGGGATTTTCTCCAGAAAGCCCTTTCGAGAAATCTTCAAAACAGGCTCAAAACAACGACCAACGTTTCCCGAGCTTTCTACCTTATCTCAATAAGTTCAACACATTCCATCATGTTTTATCCTCTTGGGAAGATGAATTCGTCCGGAATAATGTCATTTTGCCTCCAGCGATGACATTTTCAACTCTTAAAGGGATAAAACGTACCAAAGCATGTAAAAGTCATTGCTATAAGGCATAGACATACGAGAAATTTGGTCGTAATTTTATGCAATTTTTGGAGGTTTCTTGGAGGGGCTTCCTCGAGAAAATCTCTCATAATTTCAGAACGGAGTAGCCGATTTCAGGTAGGTAAAATTTAAATTATATTTGAACATGTTCACTATTGAATGACATATTTGCCAACATTATTGTCTTGATATCGAGGGATCTGTGGTCTTTCAAACAGGGATTCTTTTTTGACTCACTTGGTACTTTTTCATTTTCTTATTTTACCAGGGCCCTTGTTGATGACAGTGTTTCCTTGTATTGATAAGTTTTACCATATAAAGCCACGCATGTAATCATTCATTCATTGTCTAGTCCTATCATATCATCATTTTACTTACTTCAATCGCTCAGGTGAGGTTTTCAGTCTTGCCGATGATGCCATGTGTCTCATCAAGGCCCAAAGAATCACCACGAAAAGAATAGTGTTAACCTGTCAACATTAAAGAAACCGTTAGAAAGCAAATGATGTATTGCGTCCTCTCTCTGCTAAATTTTCTCACTCTTTATATCTGCTAAATGTTCTCTTCTTCCGGTGACAAGGGTATTTGTACAATGGGTGGCTATGCACCTCTCCACGTTACAATACACTAAAAAATGCCACAAGCTATTACCATAAAATTGTTACCATAATAGGATGTTTTTCTATCTCGCCAAGGTATGAAAGCATTAGCAATTTTACTTTCTATTAAATATTTCGAAGCATAACACTCACACTAAGAAGTATTGCAGCAGGGCCCTTGAATAACCATACGTCCATTCCCAATCCAATACATCTGAAAAGGTTAAAATGGTTCCAATTTAATCGGAAGTCCTTCAAAAGTTATACAAGTACACAGCTGTGCAAGGCATGAAATAACATTATACTTCCTGGGACTGGACAGAAATCATGCTCGAAAATCCAGCAAGCATCAAGCATAGAGTAATTAAAATATCCAGCTTTCTTGAAAAGAATTCAAGCTTCAAAGGTTCCGAGCGATTCATTTTCGAATCCCCATGCCCATGGCGTTTATCAAATACTGGATTTTAATTAAGTTTGAACCCAGGCACAGAAATTATAATGATTATGGCACTGGGTTCAGTTACTTTCTTTATTGATCTCATATTTGTTTTTACACTATGAATGTAAATGGTAGCCTCACTACATAAGGACCCTCTAGTTACGCTCATCTTATTGAGTTGAATTGTTGTTGTTGTTGTCGCTCCACTGAGGGCCTTATGGACATAGAGCTGTAAAACCGGACAAAAATGTCATTCTGCGACAAGTTTTTGTCGCAAACTCGTGTGCTGATTAGAGTATGGCTTAGAGGAAGGCGCTTTTTGCATTGATAGCTAAAATGAACATTTATCGAAGTTCTGATAGCAAATTCTATGGTACAGGAGTTCTGGAAAACCGTTTTTGTGGCGTTTTTAGATCAGTGGTTTTGAGAAAAAAGTAGCAGATTGATTTAGGCCCAATAGTTCTTTTAGCTAAGATTCGAAAAAAGAATTCGAATCGAACGATAGCTTGATACATTTGTAGAATGATCGAATGTATACAATAGTGATAGAAGCTCCAACGCCACATAATCGAACACATAGCGAAAAGGTCTATTAGTAGAATCAGTAAGGAGATATTCCGTTTCTACAAGCGTTGGGGAATGAGTCTCTCAGTTGACCGAAGCGCCATCATCAAGTCAAAGAGCACAGGGAAACGAGAGACTCATCGTCATAAGTCTATGTAAATGGTACGTATCTTGATACGTTAATTTTGCTTGATACTCTTTTTCATTTTCATGAAAAAAGAATATCAGAGCATGAATGAACAGGATATATTTGAAAAATTTCCTGCAGGACATTAGCAATGGAAAATTTCCTGCGACAGCCCAGTCACATGATCGGATGGGTTTTCATGACCTGCAGAACAAGTTTAAGCCGGTATTGACCTACTTAGCTGAGTAACAATAAAATACTTTAGGTCGAGCAAATATGGTTTAAAATTTAACCGAACGTCAGTTTTCTCCTGAACCTACCCATTACTCTTTAGGAAGGCACCGGGTTTGATACCAAAACAAATGGCAAGAATGACCAATGGTGTGCCTGAGGGTAAAGTTAGAAAAGAAATTGTCAGAAAGTTAAGAAACGTGGATGTAGAATTTTATTACATTTTTTTGCCACAGATGGCTTGGAAGGAAATTAGGGTACCTTGATCTAAATCTGCCGTGGAAAGGTTTTGATATCTTTACCAGCTTCAAAATGGCCGCATTTATTATATTTGAGGCTGTGACATCATTAAATTTCTGAATCCTAAACCAGAAGAGTTTTTAGATTAAATGGTACTTTGGGGTAGCTTGCAACCAAGTAAGACATTTTGTCAGCCATGATATCTGCGTCTAAAGTTTAGACTCTTCATTTAATTTGCAATTATTTTGTTGTAAACTATCCTGACTTGTAGCTTAATTTAATGTTCGTATGCTGTTCGTTCTGTTCTTTGTCCCTTTCTTTGCTTTCTTTACGCACTGTTCTAGTATTGTCCTCGTTTTTTGTTTCATGTTATGGCCCTGGGGTAGTCGTGCCACTTCGCTCCTCTTGGTATCGTCTCTGTAGTGTCGTATAGTTGTAATTAGAGAGTATCGTAGGAGGTAACATTGTATTGTAAATTTTCATCTGCTGAATATAAAGATAAAAAAAGAAGAGCTACAGATTTCGGCTTGCCACCATATTGTAAACCTTTATAAACTATGGTTTTCGTGAATGTTATATCATTTTTCCTCTATTGATTAAGATATACGATGATTTTAATTTTTTCAATATTTTCCATGAATTCTTTCAAAAATGATTAAGATGCTGCCATTTTGAAAATAATCCAGAAGTCAAAATTTCCACGGCAGATTTACAGCAAAGTACCCTCAGTTCCTTTCAAGCTATTCAAGTCACAGAAAAATGTAATATAATTTTACACCGACCTGGTGAAGGTGAAGGTGAAGTTGCGTTTTTAGCACTGGGATCGCAGAAGTAGAGAAGACCTAATCGAGTCCGCGAACCCTTGTCAGATGCTCAAGTGATTGAGTTCTACCTGGGAATGAACCATGTCTGCCTGATGTTCTGGCTGCACAGTCAGAGGATTACAACACTGCGGCACAACTCCTTCTCCGTTCTCCACTTAACACCATATACTCCATGCAAATGAAACTAGGCACCAAGGGTCCCAATTGGAATTAAACGGCTTCTGCTTTTGTTGATAGTCGGCGTTTGTTTGTTTGTTTGTTTGCTTGTTTGTTTGCTTATTGTTGCTTGTTGGCTGCAGGAGAGATGTGCTTGATTACACCTTGTGTGGCATAGTCGTGTAAATCGTCTTATGAATCGTCTTGTATCATGCAATTTGTGTTAAACATCAATCATAACTTCCTTGTAAAATTTCAAAAACTGTATTAACTTTACTTCGTTGTTGTTAAATTATTTTGTAGTTCTGTAGTTATTCATTGATATATATATAAAATAAAATAGCATAGGTTCCAAATCTTTAAAAAGGCTGGTGTAAAATTGAGTGACCTATTTCTTTGAACTGAATGACTTCAAAGAAACTTTAGCTAATTCTCTATGATTCTACCGTTGGAATTTTCCAAAATCTTCAATATTTTCAGAATTAGAGTGTTTTTCTTCTTTTTCAAGAATTCAAGAAAAATTTTCAAAAAAACTTAAAAACATCGTAATTTCTAAACAGTTTGACGCAACATGAAGTAATTTGGAAGGGAACCATAGTTCATAAATGCCTACAATATGTTGTCAAGCAAACGTCTGTCACTCATCTGGTTTATGATTTAGAAATTTGATGACGTCACATCCTCAAATGAGTTGAAATGTAAGATACGCTGTAATTTCCAAAAATATTCAAAATTTCTGAAAAGTCCAACGGTAGATTTATAAATAAGTATCTAAAGTTTCTTTCAAGCCATTCGATCAGAAGAAATAGGTCATTGAATTTTACACCCACCATTTTACGCCGAGATAAAGATTTGGAACCTATGCTAAATAAAATGAAACTAACATACCCCATCCAAAAGCAGCATATTTTAGATGTCTCTTTGTTCTTCCTTGGAACACAATGACAATGACCAGCAGAATGTTTATACCCTCGACTGTCATCCATGAAAACATCGCCATTTGTGCGTAGTAGTGAAATATCAGGAATGTCGCACAAAGGCCCTGAAATAAATATGTAATACCGTACTGAGTGAATAAAAAATGTGTCCACCTTTTTAGAAAACATACTACAAAAACCTGCGTATAACAGCCTACACTGTTGCATGGGCTCTTAAATAATGAATTACATGCCTTTCAAGCCATTAAAGACACGCTATCGTAGCACTGATTGGATGAACAAGACAATGTAAACAAATAGATATAGGCAGGCTTCAGTAATTTCGCTGTACACTGAAATTCATGAAGATGATGACGATCTGACTCTCGAAACAAACTATGCTCCAATACAGTAAAAACCCGCATATAAGAACCACCCACTTATAAGAACTTAAGGCCTAAAATGTTCTAATTTCACCCCATTACAGAAGAACCTATTCATCCTGAAATTCAAGGAAGGTTCTTATCTAAAAAAGTTGAATGTAAACTACTGCTTGATAATATATGATAAAATGTTTTAAGAAATTTAGCCAAATACTTAAGTAGATACAAAGCATAAAGAAACAATTCTTTGTAAATGGATTTGATACAGATAAGGCCAGATAGATAAGGTTGTTCTTTATAAAATTGTGTATTGATAGTGAGTATGTGAAAACCTTGTTTTCTTATATTTGTCCTAAATTCCCGAAGATCTGTAATTAATTTTTTTGATAAGAACCTATTTAAGAACCTTGCGTCCTGTTTTCAAGAATAACATCACATGCATAAGAACCTAATCAGGGTGATTTCAAAATGTAAGGTTCTTATATGCGGGTATTTACTGTAGCATAAAGGCTTGGTAATTATTCAAAGGCCAGGTCTTTTGCTAGTGATTTCATCAACATCACAACTAGCCAATCGTAGCCATGACAGTGTAACATAGGCTCAAATCTTTCAAAAGGTCGGTGTAAAATTCTATTACAGTTTTCTTTGAAATGAATGGCTTGGACGGAACTCAGGGCTTTTTGTTGTAAATCTGCCGTGGAAATTTATTGATACCTTGATTAGTTTCAAAATGGTATCACGTCATCAAATTTCCAAATACTAAACCAGAAAAGCTACAGATTTCTGCTTGCAACCATATTCTAGAACTTCATAAACTATGGTTTTCTTGAAGGTTATATCATTTTTCCTCTATTGGTTTAGGATTTACGATGATTTAAATTTTTCCAATGACAACTAAATTGCAAAAATAACAACATTGCCACCATTTTGAAAAAAATCAAGATATCAAAAAATTTCCACGGCAGATTTACAGCAAAGTACCATAAATTCCTTCCAAGTCATTCAATTCAAAGAGAAATGCCATAGAATTTTACACCCACCTTTCTACAGATTTGAATGATTTGAGCCCAATGCTTGACAGTGTGCCTTGAAATCAAAAGCAAAATGCAATAACAATTTATGCAATATTTCTTACAGACTTGACGCCAATGATGCCATGAAATCAAAACAAAGATGCATTAAGACTTACTCTGTATTTTATCAAGCTACTTTCTGACCAAGTTCCTACAACGTAAACCAACGTTACAATCATCATTGCAATGAACAAATTCTTCCTGATGAAAAGTTTTGTGGTTTTCTGAATTCTACGAAAAAAAATAACAACACTATAACTTTCCTTTGCAATGTTTACTTTGTTCTGACATTTTTAGAGAACAAAAAATGTTCTTGAAGCAACCACATATTTTGACTTGCTTGTGCCATAATTCAGGAGTCAGATTGACTCACACAAGGTGAAATACAGCAAATCCCCGCATATAAGAACCTACAAAAATAAGTACCTAGAGGCTGTTTTTCCTAAATTATGCACCTTGTAATTAAGAACCTGTTTCAGTTTTATGAAAAATATGTTCTTATTGTAGGTGTAGCAAAGTTAATTTTGGATAGTCGCTATTAAGTTAATTTTTGTCCCAGTTGGCTGTTAAAGTTTAAGTCACCTCCCCTGCTTTTGTAAGCTTGGAATCGTGTATTGGGTACATAATTAGTTTACCAAAGCAAATAACAGGGCTGGACATCTTTGGTAAAGATTCTAAAACGGCCTAAGCAAGGCACCCTTGACAAAAGAGCCTGTACACCTTGAAATAGGTCTTGGTAGCTTTGAAATAAGAACCTATTTCAGCCTGGCTCTAAAAAAGTAGGTTCTTGTATGCGGGGATTTACTGTAAGGTCTCAACTCCTAAGTTGCAGTTTGTCCCACGCAAATGTAGAATAAATGGGATAATTGAGCTTACAGCTGTTCCAAAGCAACCATACAAACGTGGCAAATGATTTTCGAGCCCCCTGTAATAGACTGCTTTTAGGCGTTTCAATCTACGATCTTTCTCAATGAAGATCCGACCAGTATGACATATTTTCACGAATAACGTTTATATACCATGGCCATGGTTCACGTAAAGGAAACAGATATAAATGTAAATGGGCTCCGTGTCTCCATTTCTTTCGGAACGGTGAGCTTTCTGAAAAGCAATATAACTCAGTCAGACTGTTCTTCTGTTTTTTTCAAAACGAAAGCGTTATTTTGAAGATATATCTTTGTACTTCACAGAGGAAGAAGCCAAACATTCATATCTCTTATCATTGCTTATGATTTGATTTTTTCGGGCTATATTTTGGTAGCTTGGGTGAAGCCATTAAAGGGGCTCAGTCGTCAAACAGTAAACAAATCCGTAAACTCGCACGTGTCAGGGATTATCCATTGTTCATCCATTGTTCTCTGCAGTTTGTTTGGTGGCTTCACCCAAGCCACAAAAAAGTGACCGTTAAAAATCCACTCATATCCGAGCAATCGTAGAAGATATGAATGTTTGGTTTGTTACAAGGATTAATGCCCAAACAGCAACTTTCATTTTGAAAAAAATACGAAAATCCTGTGTGATATCACCTTTCAAAAAACTGCAAAAATCATCGTTTTGTTTACATTTTGACGACGGAGCCCCTTTAAATAAACTGCAAAAAGAATAGACGCATGTCTAAACAATGGTGTTTGCAGGTTTATTTACGATTTGGGGACGAAGTAGCCTGCGTGCAGACTCTACTGATTGCTTGAAGAGAAGTGAGGTTCAACCTCATTTCTCTTTAGGGAATCAGTAGAGTCTGCACGCAGGCTAGTGACGAAGTTCCTTTAAAAGAAACAAGAGACTAAAAAATATGACTCACTTCAGCAAAAATAACAATGACACAGCAATCAACAATGCGACGAGGGATACCATGGACAGGAATAAATCCAAGCCAAGTTGAATTTTAAAATGAAACAGAAGATTTTTACTGATCGTCTGTTTCTGAAAAGAGAAAATATATCTACAGATATTGGAGTAGTAAAACGGAAGGGCAGACCAGTATAATATACCGGGTGCGCCAAAATAAACTATGCACGTTTGGCAGGCCACAATAAATCGCATACTGGACCGATTTTGAAGATTCATGACTTAATCTTTAGCAAAAAGACAGAATTAGATACCAGGATTTTTTGCAGATTTTTTCGTTTTCAATTTTTAGAGATAGAAGCGAGTTTCTTAAAATGTTCGTTTTCGAAAACATTGAAAACGATCAAGTTTCAAGAGCTCTTTTGTTTACGATGTACTACCTTTGAGGTTTGCAGCCTATTGCCTCGGACTGAAATCAACTCCAAAAAGGTCTGTTGGAGGAACAGATCACAATGGAATTCTTAACACTGTTTTGTCTATAGCTGGTTAGCACTTCAGATCTTATTCTTGAAATCCTTACAAATTTACCTACACTTAAACCTTTCGTAAAGTGAATCAACGGAGCTAAGTAGAGGCAATCAATAAATAGGACAAAGAAAACTCCTATGCAGGCTATTATTCCTCTTGCTAAACAATATCCACTGACGTCTCGAAATCATCAAATACAATAGGCTAATAATAGAATACCCAGACTCCTTCCACGCGGGGCTTTTATCTCCGTTGATTCTCTTTAAAGGGCGTAAAGGACCAGCAGATTTTGCCATCGTTTCATTTTTGTTTTTATGAATTTCGTACAGTCAGCTATTCTGGAAGGTGAAGGTGAAGTTGCGGTTTTTAGCACCAAGCGCTGGGATCGCAGAAGTAGAATAGGCCTAATCGAGTATGCGACCCCTTGTCATCTTGGAAGCTGTGCAGAGCAAGTCACTGACTTCATGCAAAGTATGCTGGTTTTTGTACTCCCTTTATAATAATAATAATAATAAATGATTTATTTACAGTTGGCAGCAGGAAAAAGTAGCTAACTACAGCTAATTAAAGCCAACTATTTACCTATTTACATAATACCATATATACAAAATTTATGAAAATCAACTATAAATACCCCAAATCTGCAATATATATTTTACAAAGTCGACAGTTACAGTCTATTTTCCAGCTCCTTATTTTCTTTTTGAATATTGCTAGATTTTCAGATTGCTTTAAACTTTCAGGCAATGCATGCCAAAGCCGTTGTCCTAGAAACGATATAGATTCTATTCCGTATGTTGTTGTTCTGGCTTTTGGTAACTGGAGAGTACTCCCACTTCTTAAATTATAGTTTTCCGTTTTTTCAACAAAAATATCTTTCATGAAGTTTGGATTTAGATTTGCCTTCGTTTTAAAAATTTCAACCAACAAAAACTGCAGATTCTTCTGATGAAGAGACACAGATTTATTCCTCTCTAAGAGGGATTCAAAACAAGAGCGACTATCTTTGTATGCGATTCGTAGAGCTCGTTCATGAATCTTATTTACTTTATTATTTATACGTCTGTCATGAAACATCCAGATCAGAGGACAATAGCTAAACTGTGACATAACAAAAGTAAAGATAAAGGACGGAGTTAAATTCAGTAGGCTTTAAATAGGCAAAACTAACATAGGCAAATATCTTTGATTTCAATAACTCTACAGATCGCATTGACTCAGCATAGGTTCCAAATCTTTATCTCGGCGTAAATAGGCGGGTGTAAAATTCAATGACCTGTTTCTTTTGATTGAATGGCGTGAAAAAAAACTTCAGATACTTCTCTATAATTCTACCGTTGGACTTTTCAGAAATTTTGAATATTTTTGGAAATTACAGCGTATCTTGCATTTAAACTCATTTGAGAATGTGACGTCATCAAATTTCTAAATCATAAACCAGATGAGTGACAGACTTTTGCTTGATACCATATTGTAGGCATTCATAAACTATGATTTTCTTCGAAATTATTTCATGCTACGTCAAACAGTTTAGAAAGTACGATGGTTTTAAGTTTTTTTGAAAATTTTTTTCTTGAATTCTTGAAAAAAGAAGAAAAACACTCTAATTCTGAAAATATTGAAGATTTGAAAAAATTCCAACGGTAGAATTATAGGGAATTAGCTGAAGTTTCTTTCAAGTAATTCAGTTCAAAGAAATAGGTCACTCAATTTTACACCAGCCTTTTTAAAGATTTGGAGCCTATGCTCATTGACTCTAACCTCTTTTATATCGGTCATGTATGTAGCTCCAAATTGTTGAATTCAGCAGCCACTGCACATAGAGTCCAGGAGTGTCAGTAAAGACCGTAGTCTTGGTTTCTTTGGTTCCCTGTGATCTGGATTATGAAAACAACAGCTGTGTAATTTGATACAGATTACATCATCGTCGCGGTCGGTCTGCTATTGTTACAGTAGAATATAATTTGACCGCGAGTTCAAGCCGCAACCAATGAGATAAGAGCTCTCACATAAATGAATTTATTAACAGTACAATAGGAAACTATTTTGTAGTAGCATTGTTAAGTTACTTAAGGGAATACTGTTGCACGATCTCCGTGGAGGCGTGCCTAGTAGGCAAATATAAAAAGCTCTTCAAGGCGTGGAGAATCACAGGTCGATAGCAAGTACTTTTATGAAAGATAGGATCCCTCCCACCCATCCCCTCCCTGTTTTCAGAGAGTCAGGTTACATGTATCAAATGAACGTACAAGCGATAGGAATAATGCGCTTTCCGTGTTAGCTCTATTTGGCACACCTATATACAATCTTGCTAGACTGACCTCACTACTATATGTGTATTGTAGTTTAGTTAATAAATAAAGTTATTTTCGGTTGAAAGCAATGAATCAGAAAATAACAAAAGATCTTTCTACTGTAACAATAGCAGGCCAACCGCAACAATGATGTAATCTGTATCAAATTACACAGCTGTTGTCTTCATAATCCGGATCACAGGGAACCAAAGCAACAAAAACTACGGTTTCTACTGATACTCCTGGACCCCCTGTGTCTCAAGTTCTGCACTATTCCACGAGTTTATGAATTATATTTATTTTCAAAAGCACAAGCTTTCTCTCTGCTCACCTTTTTCACTTTTCTTACAAATGTAGCATTGGCCAAAGAGGTATTTGCATATGTTTCATTGTTGATTGAAGAGTTGGTGGTATAGCGAGAAGATGCCATCATAAGACTGCCACTTCCACCAAATAAATTTGTCTAGGATAAAAAGCAAGATATTCTTTATTAAGTGGATTTGAACATGTCTACTGTTAAACTATACCGTATAGTTGTCGATATCATTGTCCTGATATCCAGGGAGCCGTAACCTTTCAAACGGGGATTCTTTTACTCACCCGGGATCTTCTGCAAATTCCCATAAGACTTTTTTGGGTTCACTCCGTATAAATTTAGAATTTTCGGCACCTATTTCACCATACAACGACCAAATTAATTTCTGAGACATAATCCATTTGACAAAAGCTGGCACAATGAAACAATCTAATTAATATTGTTTAGCGCAAGAAGTTCCGGGATCACCGTTTTTTCTAACTCACCAAAGCATGGAAAATTACCTGAGTTTCATCTGAAACGACTTCTGCATCATCTTCTTTCGAGCTCTGCAAAGAAAAATATTCTCAAATCACTTTCAACAGTAAAACATAAGACAGAGCTTGTTGTGTACCAAAAGACCATTAACGTTAGACTTGGAACAAAAATGTTTGCAAAGCATAGCGGAATTTCACATGCCTGTACGTTAATTATCTATCTTGCATAATGTTCATTCATCTGAAACGATTAATGTTCAAGAGGTCCAGAGCACGAAGTTTTCAGACGAGATGTCACTCGTAGCACTCGTTGCGGTTTCCACAGGGCGAGGGAGTTTGTCCACAGGGCAAGCTCTGCAGATCTCCAAGTCAGGCTCATTCTGCTCCTACTCTGCCTGGCACTTTTCGGGGAAAAGAAGGCGATTGGTGAAACTGATATATTCTTTCGGATTTGGCACGTTGATGCAAGGGCGACTCGGACGGGAAGAACGAGATCACAGTGACGTATGCACATGCGGACATCGTTTGGTGTCAACGTCTCAACGCTTAGTAATAGTAAATATCAAAACCTTTTTCGTGCGAGATTTATTGGTTGACGTGAACAGCACGATGGCTTGTCACTTAGCGTAGAACTACAACGAACGCAAACTAAAGACCCATTGAAAACCAGGATTCTATGTGGCACCCACGTCAATTTTCGCATGCCCATGTTGATCTGAAAGTCGTTTTTGGGCTAGGTTCTTTCTGTCTTGTTTTTAATTCAGCGCACAAAGATCATGGTTGACCATGGATGAGTCTTTTAGATCATATTTGCCTGTTTTAACACCATTTGAAATAATTTCTCAAATAAATAAATAAATAAATAATAAATAATTTCTTCTCACGAGAAATTCAGTTATCCTAAAAGTTCTTTTTTTCAGAAAAAAGTCTTCTTTATGGTCTTGCGCACAGTTATGCTAGTTGTTTCCACATTTTCGATAGCTACGATGCGATATCTTTAATATAGCTACAAGAAGAAAGTTTCCCGCATAAAATCGTGATTCAATCTTCCAAAAAAAATTGGACTAAGAGATCCAATCAATCAACCAATCAATAAACCAATCAATAAATCAATCAATCAATTAATCAATCAATTAATCAATCAATCAATCAATCAATTAATCAAGCAATTGTATCATCTCTACAGGAGCATAGGAATCATTCGTCGTACATAGCCGATTGCTCGTGGCCCATGGTCGAAACCGCCAAAACCTCATTTTCACGGACCAATCAAACGGCTAAAAAGCGAAGGAGACAAAAGAAACCCGTGAAGATTTTTCTAAATTTTACCTACCTTCATAAAACGCAGCCAGGACAAAAACCTGCTTGAGATTTCTCGAATTTTTTTAAAGCAATCTACTCTCCAGATGTTTGGGAGTAAAACTTTGGATGCCGGTTAAAATATCTCAAGGATTGGCGGAGTTATGACCACAAACAAACCGATAAGGCACTGAACCTTGAACAATAGAAATTCTGGCCTTGAGACAATAGTAATAACAATAGTGATTGTTGTAAGAACGACCCGAAAACGCCAAACTCTGCATTTTGCATTGTTCTTGCTATTGTCTTTCGCTAAATTTTCATTTATTCAAGATTCAATGCCCCTACGGTTTCTATGTGAATTGAAAAAGTCTACAAAGGCTTGTTCGCGCATTTCAAGTCATGTGGCAATACTCTAGGGAAGTTTCTGTATTGTACTACTTTTTGCATTCATGGCAAAAGTTTGCTCGTTGCGAAATAACTTATAAAATTCAAAAGAGGTTTTATCAAGAGGCTTTATCACCTGACTTGAAGTGGGGTAAACAGGTCTCGACAAGCCTTCGTCGATTTTCTCTATTGGAGAGGCAATAACTCCGCCAATCCTGGAGATATTTTAACCGGCATCCAAACTTGTACTCCCAAACATCTGGAGAGTAGATTGCTTTAAAAAAATTCGGAAAATCTCAAGCAGTTTTTTGTCCTGGTTGCGTTTTATGAAGGTAGGTAAAATTTAGGAAAATCTTCACGGGTTTCTTTTGTCTCCTTCGCTTTTTAGCCGTCTGATTGGTCCGTGAAAATGAGGCTTTGGCGGTTTCGGCCATGGGCCACGAGCATTCGGCTATGTACGATGAATGATTCCTATGCTCTCTTCAGGGTGAGTCAGAAAAATTTCTCATTCTTGACATTCATAGCACTAAGAGAACTTGATGGATTGCAATGAATCGAAATTTGTTTGATAGCAGAGAGATTGCAGTATTCGTATGACTTTTCTTGCATTTTTATGAGCACTGGAGATGTAAGTACATTCGACTTGAAGAACATTTCATGCTTGCGAAAAGACCCAAAACACTTGATCAAATCATAAAGAAACTTTTCGTACAGAACAAGACAAAAGTAGAAGTTCTCACAGGGGAGGGATATCATCTGCCCATTTATTGCCATGGGATTCAAATTTTCAGTATTTGTTTGAGTTGCTATTTTTTATAACTCCCGAGAGAAGTGAAAAGCCCTTGCGTATTTTGCTTGATGAGATTCCTTACAATTTAATCAAGTATTTTAGGTCCTACACGTATTTTTTATAAGAAATTAAGAATTTGGGCCAGTACACGTATTTTTTATAAGAAATTAAGAATTTGGGCCAGTACTGAAAGTTTCTTAAAGTTATCGGATTTCGAGTACTCAGAGTTTCTTATGAGTTTCTTAGAGGTTCCATAACAATCTTCATGCTCACTACCTGTGCCCTCGTGAACATTTCAAAACAATTATTTTTAAGCCTTTCCAATGTTTAGACCACTTAGACATTATTCAAGTACCTTACGAGTAACATGATACAGGAAACAAGTGAAAGTAAAGACAAAATGTGTCAAGGATTTCCTTCATCAAAGTAAATAGTTTCTTAACTTATATTCTCCCAGTACTGGAGTTTCTTAATTTTTTGGCGATCTGAGAGTTGAGTTTCCTTTGGGCAGTTTCTTATAAAAAAATACGTCTATTTGACGTACTTCGCAACCAATGAGATTTCGTATGTCGAATTTACTTATATTTTCAGAGCTTATAAAAGCTCGAGAAAAATCACAAAAATATTTTGGTTTTTCGGCTCTCACCAAAAATTTTGATCATTCAAATCTGTCAACTACTTTTGATGCTATGAATCTTCGAAACGAAAACTTTCTTCCGGCTCACCCGGTCTTCTAAGAAGCTTCTTATGTAGGTTCAAACACGATTTGTCATATGATTTTGTCAAACCACTTTTTGTAAATTAAAGGGGCTCCGTCGTCAAACAGTAAACAAATCCGTAAACTCGTACATGTCGGGGATTATCCATCCATTGTTCTCTGCAGTTTGTTTGGTGGCTTCACCCAAGCCACAAAAAAGTGACCCTTAAAAATCCAATTATATCCGAGCAATCGTAGAAGATATGAATGTTTGGTTTGTTCCTTAGTGAAGTACAAGGATTAATGCCCAAACAGCAACTTTCATTTAAAAAAAATACGAAAATCCTGTGCGATATCACCTTTCAAAAAACTGCAAAAATCATCGGTTTGTTTACATTTTGACGACGGAGCCCCTTTAAGGCCAGGAAATGTTTATACAGCAATTGTAGGAAAGAGTGAATTTTGTAAATTAATGTATTACCTTTCCAAAAAGAAGTTCCGGTACAAACAATGCATCATAATTTACCCACAATTTCACATGACCATGTTTCACATCTCCCTTATACAAGCTAAAAAAGAATGGTTGTTTCGAAATTGAATTCTAATCGATGCGCAGATACTACTCCAGAATTTCACAACAGACGCAGGCATAAAATGTATCTCATCCCAAATATGCAAATGTTATCGCAGCCCAGAGACGTAGGAACCGGGGGAACTGGGGGGCACGTGCCCCCAAGATTTTGCAATAAACAAAGAAGTGCCCTTTCTATTTTCAGGAAGTACCCTTTAAGCTCAATGAGAAAATGCCCTTGAAGTGTCGTGCCCCCCCCCCCAAGTTTGAGATGCTTCCTACGTTCCTGCTCATGAAACAGATTACAACTAATCCCCAAATCACCACGAAAAAGTTTTCTCTTTGTCCATTCATGTCGAGTCTTTAGAAAATTCAGTCGACGGTTTTTGATTGTTTTCAGTATCTTCGAGACAGAAAATTTATAGCACAGAGACGTGGTGTGTCAGAATTACTGGGTGTGTCAGAAGGAGCTGTCCTCTTTTGGCGGGCAATGGGGGTCGTGCGCCTGGGCGGTTTCGGGGGTCTGGGGCTTGGTCCTTGGCAAGGGTCCTGAGTTGGATGCCAGTTGGTGGTATCTGATTCGGGATCTTGGCTGGGGATTGGGTTGTGGGCCTTCGGGGCTGGTCTGGTGCGCGATTTGCCGTTGGCTGTCGGGGGTGGATGGTTCTTTTTGGTGTACCCAGTTCAGCATAATTCTAACAAATATTTTCTGCAGATTGTATTTTAATTTAATTTTTTATACCTTTTCGTTGTGTCCCCAATTAGCTTGTAAGCTAAAGATTTTGACACATTAATAAAGATATTGATTGATTGATTGATTGATTGATTGATTGATTGATAGCTTTAAAGCTCAAGAAATAGAAGACTACAAATTTACAAACAATTCTAGAATCGAATTCTGGATTTTCGCAGAAGATCAAGTCAAAATCGTCAAAATCTCGTGGCTTCTAAAAGCTGACAATGACAAAAATTAAATTTCCAACAGAAATATCGGGTGTGCCGAAATTATGCAGTTCTGACAAGGCTGATCAAATCTTTAGTCACATCACAGGGATTGAGCCCAGGAATGATAAGCAAACTCTCAAAATAAATAAATCTAAAATAAATTAAAATAAATTGCCTGAAATAGGCGCTGCATAGGAAACTGCGAAGGACTTGCGAAGGCTTAGAGCTGTGAAGGAACTATGAAAAAGAGTTTGCTAATTATTCCTGGGCTCCCTGTGGTCACATCTCTTCATCACACCGGGTGACCAAAACTAGTCAAATTGTTTGAAATTTTCTCAAAATTTGATTGGATGTCACCTGCGATTTGCGATACCACAAAATTGCTCAAGGAAAACTCTTCAATTGCTTTATTCGCGAGCATTGTCACGTGACATCTAATTTGAGACATAATTTAGTTTTAGCAATATTGCAAAGTGTTGAAATAGCTTTGAATTTTCATGAATTTTCATTTTAAAAGCTGCCTGCTTTGGAAGCATACTGCCCAAATCATTAACAAGTTGAAAAAGCCAAAAAAGAAAATCTAAAATCTAAAGATCAGAGGAATAATCAAATTTTGGTGATTATTTCATTTTGCTTTTCATTGGGTCACTTGGTACTTCTATATTTTTTCAACCTTTTCGCGGTTTCTTTGTACGGTACAAGTGTTGTATTTCAGTTCTGTAGATTATCTCATTATCAGGGACCACGCAGCCATTGGGGTAGGGGGGGCTAAAGCCCCCCCCCCACTTTTTCCAAAGATAGGTCTAAAAATTTTCACTAATATGGAATTTTCAATATTTTCATACACGCAACTGCTGCATTTGCTAAGAGACCTTCTCAATGGCTTGGCTAGATGTCTCAAAACCTGACTTCATTCCAATATGAAGCAAGCAAAATGTCAACAATCTAGCAATATTGAACTTTCATAAACAACGAGCAAACACAATGTCCCCATTAGAAATTGCTAACGATTTCGTTAAAAATTAGAATAGGCATCCAACTTTGGCACATTTGCTCTCACAGATCTTCAGTGGTAATATTTGTTAGAGTTGCGAACGCTTTGCTGTTAATTTTGTTGGTTGTAACGATGTCTCTTTTCATGGTAATTGAAATCTTTTTTGAACCAAACTGTATACGGTATAAATATGGACGCATTAAGAGGCAAGTCTTTTATTGAAAAGGGTGTTTTCCAACGTTCTAAAGGGCGTGGCCTCAAAAAATTTCCGGGGACCCCCATTTTTGCTCGCTTCGCTCGCCGTTCAGCCCCCCCCCCCACTTTGAAACCGCTGCGCGGTCCCTGCTCATTATGTTGTAATTTTAGTGTCAAAAATCCATCCTCTTACCTGAACAACACTCCAAATTTCATTTGAAATGTCGTTAACTTGAATTTCAGCTTACTCTTCAGTTCCTTTTCCTACAAAAAAATGAATATAAAAACAGCCGGCACGCTAAAATTTCAGACTATTTGACAATCAAATTTTGCCTGAGCGGAAAGCATGGATAGTTGAACTGATAGAAAAGATTTATTTGAATACTAACGTTATCATCTTGGCAGGGAGAGGATTTGCGTAGTTCGTTCAGCTTCTAAAACAGAAAAAAATAAATTGAATCAAACATATCCCTTATCAAAGCAATAATATTGATATCTGTTTTGTTTCACAGCCGATATATTCAATTAGATTCAGTAAGTTACCCGGCTTTAATCGGTCATTCCTTCCCATGAATATGGAAGATTTTCTGAAGAAAGCTCCAAAAACTATTGAAAGCGACGAGCAAAATGTTCTGGGTTTTCCTTCCTAACAATAATGACACCTACATGCACACTTGTCGTTGACACTTACATGTATTACTTATTAGCATATATGTTGCCCTCTTGGGAGGATAGAATCCCCTTGAATACGTTTCTCATACTAGGGAGAGAAGAAATTCTTATCCTCCCAACGGGATGGCAAGTGCGAGAGCAAGGTAGAGATATCAGAGAGATTTGTTTGTAATTCAAGGGCGTTTTTGAAGGTTTATCGAAGCGATTTTCTGGAGAAAACCCCTTGTAAAATCTGAACGAAGTGGCTGATTTCAACAAAGAAAAATTTAGAAAATAATTCAACACATTAACTGTTCAATTGCAAACTACACGTTTTTTTTTTTATAAGAAACTGGTTTATAAGAAACTAGTACTACGATGACCAAAAATTTAAGAAACTCTAGTACTACGCTCAAGAACAGTTAAGAAACTCTAAAACTTTATTTATGTATGTCTCTCTTATTCTATGTCTCTCTAACAAAGGTACATTTGTCTTTTCTTGACTTTTAACTGCAAAATTGGTAAATTTTTGCCTTGATGTGCATGGCTTCTTCTCGATGACAATGTCAATGCAAAATGGAAGCCCGTTCTCGAGAAAAAGGCCCAACTTCGAACAATACCGCAATTTTAGGCCCAAAAAATAAGAAACTAATTAAGAAACTTTTACTACTAAAACACCGAAATTTTCATGAGAAATTAAGAAACTTTTAGTACTAAGTGCTGATCCAAGTTTCTTATAAAAAAAAAACGTGTATTGTTTCTTTGATATTTAGGGAACACTGGCCTTTCAAATGGCGTGTATTTTTCTGACTCTCTCGCTAGTATGTGAAAATTCTTTCTTACCTTTCCAATTGATTTCAATGGAGTCGACACAGCTGATAGATTATAAAATTCCATCTCGAGAGTTGCATTCACCACCAGTAACGCCATTGACAGTGACTGCTTCAAATTGACCACTTCTTTACTGAAGTTCAGCAGCCTTGTTGTAACTTGTTCCAGTTCTGTTAATGATTTGTTTCGCAGATCCTAAAAAGTTGTTCGTGTTTTTACAAGTATGAATTTGATATTATGTAAATAGTAAAAATACGCTAGAAGCAAAGACCCAATTGCTTGGTGACCCAATTCTCTTTTTGAAAAATTACCAAAATTTGATTTGGTTAGAAATTTCTTTTCGTGAATTTGTGTCTTGGTTTAAGGGAAAAATCCGAGGTTGGTATGATTGATGATAAAATACAATATTATACTGTTATGAATGGTGTATCGCACTTTATTACCTTACTGACATTTAAAAAACGAGGCAATACAAGAATCCCGCCAATCCCATTGGTTAATCGCACGTTTCCCGCAGTTTTCCCGTAGCCTTGTATAATACGATACAAGGATGCGTTTTTGCATCACAGCAACTAATTTAGGCCTGTGAGATTTACAATAAACTTAAGCGACATAACAGTAACAAAATGCGTTTGACTAAATGTTATAACTCAAAATTAGAAGCTATCAGGTTATAAAACTCATACTAATCGGTTTTGTCGCTGTACAGGAAAATACTAAGCCCTCGGTCTTCTCGCACAGACCTCGCAAGCTCAGTCTGTACTTGGGCGTTACATTTTCCTGTACAACACAAAACCTGTTAGTATGCACATATTCTTCGACCATTTTTCGCCTTTTCCTTGCGAAACTACGCATTCAAATAAGCGATGTATGCGTAGACGTCATCATGCGCAAAGAACTGGGAGAAATCCTTGCGCGTGATGACGTCAAGTCGTATACAGTAAGGCCCCGCATTTAAGAAACCACTTTTCACACCTCAGCTCAAAAGGTTTCTTATATCTATGATACTTTTCATTTTTAGGCTGAAAGTTTCTTAAGTTTCTAATTTCTTTTCCGGAAAGTTCTGGAAAAATGGTTACAACAGAAAAGGGTTATTTATAGATAGATTAGCCATATGTGTATGTTATCAATGATTGTCAAGAACATCAATCAAAATATAGGTAAAAATCTGTTAAATCAAAGACATCTTTGTAGCAATTTCTTATGAGCGCTGCATGCACTGGAATACTCCCCAGACCGTCAGACCAGGACTCAGTGTTGTTCAAAATACAAGAAACTTCATTTTGGGTATGAGCCTCAAGAGCCTCAATTTACATTTTTTGAACTATTACAGCCCCGACCAGACATCTAATGTTAGACAGGCCACAGTCATCGTTTTTCTCTTTTTTATTGATTGTAGCACTGCCCGCAGGACCCATGTCAAATTGTGTGCAGTTTAGCATTTTTCTTAACAATGCCATGGGGTAGACATAGACTTTTGCTCCTCGTGGCATCGTCCTTGTAGTATTGTAAAGTAGTTTGTAAGTAAAGTAGTTTTGCAACATGTATTGTAAATCTTTAATTGAATAGGAGTTTCTTATAAGTAAGGGGTTGATCATTTTTCAGTAGCCTAAAAGTTATTTTAGCTGGTTTCTTAAATGTAGGGCCTTACCGTATTTGACTCGGTATTTTCCCAAGGAAAAGGTGAAAAATTGTTGAAGAAAGTATGATCATCTTTTTCATGTATAGCTGAAAGAATTACTCGAAACGTGCTCTCTCCTATCGATTTGTTCACTTGACGTACTCGCAATTTAATCTAAGCTTGTTTTTTCTATTCATTTATCTAAAGTTAGTTTTTTCTCATTAAATTGCTAAAGGCCAGTTGATGCTAACGAGTTTCAAGTCTCTCGAAAACATTCCAAGAAAGTTTGAGACAACTTTCCAGTCTCAAGGAGAGAAAATAACAAAGATATCGAGGAGTGAATTGTTTGCTTCACAGCATGCACAACCATTCGTATTCCCCTGGTTAAGCGGGCAAGAAATTCCATTCATGAACAAAAAATCTAAATTTGGCCAAATTTACCTCAATCGAAAAGAGAGATTTTCTGGTATCAATGCAAGTGCAACGGTTGAATTTGCTCCAAGCTGTTCCAGTGGTGTTGACATAACTGCATGTACGGCTTATGGTACCTTGAAATATAAACAAGGATAGCATCTTTAAACCCAAATCAAACATTGAAAAGCTCAGTGCTGGAAAACATCTCTGGCCTCCTGTATCACTTGTGTGGATTTGGCAGTAACTGTGTCCTTTCCCCTCTCACCTGATTCCATTTCTCCGACGCGAAATTCCTTTCCACTACTTCTGTTACAAAATCATTTCGTTTTCCTTCCCTTTCTTTCCTTGCTTCTGCTCCCTCCCTTCTTTCTCTCGGTTTCCTAGTTATACAAAAATTATATTTCCTTCTAAAATCGAACATTCCTGCGAGATTTCTTCACGACTTTGCGTATATTTCCAGTGATTTGATTTGATTTTAACTTCTTTAGGCACGGTAGCCACGTCAGTCAAAGGACTGATTTACAGTGGGCCGTGCAAATACATACAATAACTAAATTAAAAGAAAAGCATGCAAAATTAAATAATCTTATTTACAAAACAATCTAATAAGCAAATTAAAAGTAATGCATGAAAGAGAGAATCAGTATTCGCTGTTGGTATTGCTGATTCTTTTTTTGAATGTTTCTTGATTTGATTTCAATGGAAAGATCGTTCCACAATTTAGCACCCTTATACGAGAAGCTCTTTTGTCCGAAGGACGATTTGCGATGAGGAACGGCCAAATCTGTTTTGGTATTGCGCAGTTCTCTCTTGCATGAATCGGATAGCCTGACGAACATTTCTGTTTGGTAAGTGGGAGCTAGGTCATTTACCGACTTGTACACCATTTTTAAAGTTTCTGAATTGATAAGCTCGTTGATGGTGGGCCAACCAAGTTTTCTAATGATGGGTAGAGTAGAGCAGAAGCATCATAAGCACTGTTTGTGACTATTCTTGCCGCCCTATTTTGGAGTTTTTGCAACCTATTTATAGCAGTGCTAAGCTGCACCTTAAACAATTCGAAATTTGTTACCATTCCTATTCTAATTTGCCCCCAGTGACTTCATTAATCTTATATTCGCAACAGAAGATCCACAACATTGCCATTAAAATCTTATTCAATGATCTTTTTAACCACAGAAGAGGAAACTTCAACTGTCTACCGTATTAGAGTCAAATCTAGCTTTGATGACTTTTATTCAATGAAAACAATTAAAAGAAACAAACAACAAGATTTATAAACTACGTGCCATCCATAGCGGGAAAGGAGCGTGTTATTTCTTATTGAATAATTCCAGATCATGCAGCCCATGCAAGATAAGCATTGATTTGATGACTTTCAGCTGTTGGATAATTTTTGAGTCCAAGGTATTTGACTTTTGAGCCAGGTGAATTCCGCGGAAGTCGCGGAAACTATTGTTTTCACGAGAACAATAGCTTCCGCGGAATCAATTTTCTGCGGAATTCACTTTGGCCTTACACCCCGGGGGGTGTACTTGACTTTCAATTGTACAGGGGTGTGCACTCCAAGAAAAAAAATTTTCACCCGGCTTTAGAAATTTTCCCTCGAAATGATAGCCGGTTTTAGAAAAAATTGGCGAAAAGCATACCCTAAAACGTAAATATTCGTCTAAAAACAATAAAATGCAACTTTGGACAACCGGCTTTAGAAAAATTGCCTTCTTTTGATACCCGGCGTTAGAAAAAAGAGGCGAAAACGATACCCGGAAAGGAGTGCACATCGCGTCAGCAAAATATACTAAGTAGCCCCCCCGGGCCTTACACCCATAGTGAATTCCGCGGAAAATTGATTCCGCGGAAGCTATTGTTCTCGAGTAAACAATAGTTTCCGTGTTTTCCGCGGTTTCCGCGGAATTCACCTGGCCAGGTATTTGCCCTATATGATATCAAATATGCCTCCTCAGAGTCTTAAGAACAAATTAGATTCTGCAAAAAGATTGCAATGGTGGAAGCAGTGTTTCATCATTTGGATTCCATCAATAGACAACTGTGCTAAAGATGGTGGACAGGACTTTTTTACCATAATCCTTTGCATTACATTGAATGTCGATTAATTTGATTGGTTGATTTCTTCAATAACACGATCCCTGTTGCTGATTCAATTACACGATTTTGTTATAAGAAACTTGGATCAGGACATAGTGCCTAAAGTTTCTTGATTGAACTTGGAATTTTTGCATTTTGAAACTAAAAGTTTCTTAATTTGCTTCTTATCTTTAAAATGCATGGTTTATCTTGCAGTCTCCAACAGTTCTGCAATACGAGAAGTTTGGCTGTGATTTTATGCAGTTTTTGGAAGCTTCTTGGAGGGGCTTCCTCGAGAAAATCTCTTATAATTTCAGGACGGAGTGGTCGATTTCAGGCAGGTAAAATTTTCAATATATTTGAACATGTTCGCTATTGAATGACATAATTGCCAACATTATTGTCTTGATATGGACAGATCTGTGGTCTTTCAAACAGGGATTCTTTTTTTGATTCACCCGGTAGAGATTCTTAAATTTTTCAACCAGTTTCTTATAAAAACAATGTACATGACAAATTGTACAAATGAAAGACTTATAAAGTTACCTTTCCAGTGTTTGTAAATTCTGCCACAGTCCAGAGTCTTTGTAGCATCTAAAGGGCTTCTCTTCCATATGAAGGTCTTTGAAGCAATGTCTGTAGTACTTTGCCTGCAATACACTGCAAATAAATAAAGATCCACTGAAATTTGTATGGTCTTCTTTGGGTCTTCTTTACACTAAGGGCCTGTTCATATGGAGAAAGTTTCCCCAGCATTTTCCCGTTTCACCGGGAAAATCGATCGGCCGAGATCCCGCCTCATATAGCTTACCATATAAAATAGAACGAGCGTTCATATGAGAAAACACTTCCCCTGCTAGCCGAGATCTCGCTTGAACTCTGCCGGGATCCCGCCTACCCGAGGAAATATTTTCCCATATGAACACATTTTCCTAGCCTGCGTGCAGCCTCAACTCCTCCTCAAAGGAAAAGTAGAGTCTGCGCAACAACGAAGCAAAGCTACTACGCTGACGCTGCAAAACTGGTAGCCTCTGTCTGATATTCTCGACGCGCGGCAATGCAGATGTGAGCCGCTTCATAGCGCCTGATACCTATTGAATGCATAAATCCGTGTAGTGAATAAAACCGCAGGAAATCCCACGAGATCCAAGATTGGTAATAGCTTGAACATAATTTTTCTGATGAAACTGAAATAAATTTGCTTTGACGCTCTTGCCTGAAGGAAGCCTATTATGATGAAATATAAACTGAATTTATCAAGCATGTGAAAGTAAATGCTGATGGACCTGATGGCATAATTTGGTATTCAAAGTCAGCAGTGATAACATTCCGCCCTTTTCATTGAGAAGCCCAGCACATTAATCCCCATTGAATTGTTCTTGCCGTCCATAACGACATTCACTTTTATAATTTGAATTTACAATAGTTGTTTTGGAGAAACACTGCCCCTACTATTTATGAATTTCTTACATTCAAATATCGGTTTCGTTGCGTCTCGCCAACAAGGCAGATTTCGAGTTGTTTCACTTCAAGAGACGAAGGCTGTGGCCTTGACAAATAGAATAAACTGTGATGTGAGGTGAGTTGTACGACTCAGGCCTGGCTCGTCCGGTCCTGCCTGGCCTTGCAGTCCCCTTGCAGTGCTGCAGTTTCTTCGTTTACATCGAAGTTTTGGTTGATTGTGACGGCGAGCAAGCTTGAAGTGCGAAAGGCTGTTCTACAGTTGTTCTACCAGAAAGAGCGTCAAAACACAAGTACAAGAAACTGCAATTCAGACAATTTGACACGAGCAGACTCTTGGCTATTTTAAAGCCTGTGAGGTTTGTTCATTGCTTTTTTTCGCACCGCGCGATTCAAACTTTGTATGCAGAAAGGCAGTGAACAATCAACAATAGAAACTACAATCAAACCAATCTGGCAGAAAGTTGCCAGATGGATTTGATTGGATCATACACAATCAATAAACAATCAAAATTAATTACTACCGATGATCCAAGCGAGGCAGTACGAGCTTTGTTTCGTTGTTGCGCAGACTCTACTTTTCCTTTGAGGAGGAGTTGAGGCTGCACGCAGGCTACATTTTCCCGGCTAGACAGGCAAACTTCTTTTGTTTATTGTTAATCCTTTCGAATCCTTTGGCGTCAGAGACAAAGAGCTATTGTTTTAATTCCCCGGCCGGGGAAACTTTTCTCATATGAAAGGTCAAGAATATTACCTCAGCTGAGCGAGTTTCCCGGTGAAATGGGAAAATGCCGGGGAAACCTTCTTCTTATGAATAGGCCCTAAATGGTTTTGGCATCTGCCTAAACAAACAAAAAACAAGATCTAGATAGATGTGTAAAAACAAAGAGTCTTTTCCCCTTTGGACTCTTCATTTATATAATTACACGCCTTTCTAAAGTCTCTTTGTGAAAATGAGACCACAGAAGATAAATCCAAACAAGTCAAACTAAACCAAACAAAGAAAGTTTATTTTGTTTTCCTTTTTTATTTTCAGAGTAGTTGAAGATAAATTGCCCATTTCAAAGGCAATCACATGCAGTTGAGAAAGAGGTCCAAGTTTTGTTGTTTGTTTTGTCAAGTTGAAATCATGTTCACCCCACTTTCTTCTGCCAGTATTTATTCTTAAACAAAACGACGATGTACATAGCTTCTGGCAATCAATTCTACCCAATGTCTGCCCCAATTTTTCAGGGCTGGCATAGCCCAGTTAAAGCTAGCCCCTATGGAGGGTTTTGTACATGTGCCTCTGAGAATCCTGTGAACCCATAACCAGGGCATCATTTTGAAAATATTACCCATACCCAGCGCTAAAGTTTTTCACAGGAATAATAACAAGAACACATTACGTACCATTAGTAGAGTAAAGGTTTTTTCATCAGAGCCGTTTTAATCATATTAGCTAATTACATCAATAATAGTTTAACATTTACCCCAAGCTACATAAATCCTTATATACCCATAACCTGGGCAAAACTCACAAAGCTTGACCCATAACCTGGGCAAAACTTAACACAAGTTAATCCTTATAACCCAGGCAGGCATATGTATACCCAATCTCATGTAGGAGTTACCACCTCAGTGCCGCAACCCTGGCAATTCTTATGACCAATGTAATAATAATAATATAAATTACCACATCTCCATTTCGGAGCAATTACAAATTAAACTAATGTAACACTGGTAACCTAAACTAAATTAAACTAAACAATGGTTGAAAAGCTAAATAACAGAACCTAACACAAACTAAAACTATTTACAAAATCTTTTGAACTCTCTTATTATTCTTTTAAGCATTTTTGGATCACTTGAGAGAAGTTGATCTTTGCTACATTTTTCATGTCAAATTTCTTGCATTCCCATAGATGTTCTATATTTTCTTTATGTTTACCACATCGTCTACATGTATTATTGTCATACTTAGCCATGTAGTTTGCTTTTAAGTCTATCAAATTAAGTTTGAGCATCAGGAGATCTGATGCTGCTTTTGTATCCTTTAGATAATCCTATCTAAAGAGAATGTGAGACTTCTACAAGTACTTACATGTTGTACAGTTTTCTTCGTCACTCCGATCATCACAGTTGACAATGCCATCACAAATTCTTTCATGAGTGATTGCCTGTGGTTGTCTTCTACACATTGTATAAATTGATCCATATTTCTTCAAGAAGTCTTCTTTGTCTGGAAAAAATTAGAAAGTAGAGCAACTGTTAAGTCGAACCCAGGCTGGAATCTTTTCCAATTACCCACCAAAGTCTGTTGTATTCAAAACAATAACCTATTATTTCTATATCATTTGGTGTGCACAGCAAAACTTTCCAGCCTGCAGTCTAACCAATCTACCTATCTATACGTTAATGTACAGGACCAAGTAATTGGTATTACGTACAAGGTGGTTAGTATTGTTAGTGAAACGAAAATAAGGTGATTCAGCAGCCTAGTCCCATCATTTAGTTAGTTTTACGTGGAATCAACCATCATATTTGGTTGAAAGAGTTAGGCCAAATGATATGATAGGACTAATCTGCTGTCACACAAGTAAACAAATTAATAGTAAAAATACTAAATGTATTTAATTGTCCTTGCTTAGTTTATATTTGAAGGCTTCTAATGATTTAATAGATCTGTCTTCTATTGTTAATCCGTTCCAAATTTTGGTTCCTGTTGGTAAAAACGAATTTTTAAAATTAACTGTTCTGCAATAGGGAACTTGAAAGCAAGCTTGCGAACGGCGTCCATGATATGTTACTGGGGTGAAAAGGGATACTGGAATGTCTATAAGGTTGTTGCAGATCTTGAACATCATGATAGCTTTTGCTTGCCATCGTCTTTCTGCTAAACTTTCCCATCCTAGGGCGTTCATCATTTCGGTAGGGCTACTCGTTCTGCGATAATCACTATGAACAAATCTGGCACTCCGTCTTTGTACCATTTCGAGTTTATTTATATTCCTCGCTGTATATGGATCCCACACCGTAGATGAGTATTCCATGATTGGTCTGACTAGTGATTTGTAGCATTGTGACTTGACAGTGCGTGGGCAGTTACTCATATTTCTTCTAAGTAGACCAATAGTGCTATTAGCTTTGGAGCAGGTTTGATCCACATGAGTGTTCCAACTCAGTGATGATTGTAATGTTATTCCTAGGTACTTTTTACTAGCTACTTCATTAAGGATGTGACCATCTATCGTGTATGTTGATTTTAGAGGTTTACGTTTGTTAATCACTCTCAAGATTTCACACCAAGTGAGCATTGTTTGGAGATTCTGCTTGTAACTGGACTGCATTCCATGTAGTTTCTGCCACAAATCTGTGATGGGCAAGATAGTCATAAACAATAGAACAAAACAATGCAACAAACAATGGACTCTTTTGCTCATGGTGGGAATCTGTGGTGGGACAAACTAATCAAATACACTCGTGGCTTGTGCAACAGAACATTTATATCTATTTGGCTTCCAAATTAAACATTTCTACACAAATAAGTGGTGCATGTCCAGCCCAGAAAACATGCACAATTTGGCCCTAGCATTGTAGCAAGTGAAATATATTGCAAGGTGCAAGCCGCAAGTAGAGTTGAAAAAGTCACAAAAGTAACAACACATATTGTTCTCTGGTGGAAGAACCTTTATTCTAGCTGCGAGCCTGACTGCCTTTTATGTTGTGCGTGTGGAAGATCTTCTGTGTACAATTTCAAGTATGAAGAAGGAAAAACAACAGAGCCATTGTCATTAAAATAATACCATAGCCAGGCCCGCATCTTCCATGCACACATTGCAAACTTATCATGCTGATGCAGGTGTATTGTTGCAAGCAGCTACAAATTTTCCAACCAGTGCAGTGGTGGATTTAGGGGCAAATACTGCCCCCCTTCATGATGAGAAAAATCAGCTTGGCACTCCTTTTTTGGCAAGAAGAGCGCCCCTCATCCTAACCCTATCACATTCTTTTTTAATTGTTTCCATCTAAATGCAGGGGAAACATATGAATTAAGGCGTTATTTACTAACAACCAAAGAATTTTCTTCAACAGGCAAAAACTTTTGAACGCCTTTGCCGTGCTTACTTTAAATATCTTTGTTTGGCACCCTCTTTGCCTGTGTGCATGTGACAAAAAGGCAACCTAGCCATAAAGGCAAAATAATTCGTTGAAGGCCCCTTTGTTTAACTTCAGATTTGAAAGTGGTTGGTTTGTGATTCTGATGTGTGTATTTTTAGGCCCAAAACAGCCAGCTGGAGAGTCTTTTTGGGATTCTTGGAGTACTTGCACCGGTATGTATGGCCTCATATTGTCAGAATGATCTACTCTTCTTACCAATGCGTTAGCCTCATTCAAAATTGTTGCCATATATCTTCATAGTGTGATTTTCTTTTGTTCTTTTCTTCATCTCAACTTGGCCTCTCAGCCGCCATTGCTCCATCCATTCCCGCCTTTTTTGCAACCAAAACTCCTACGCAGCGCCAACTTTATTCCCAGGCCCCCATAAATTCCGCTGACCAGAAGGCTGATTCTTTACAAAAGATTTTCAATAGTTTCCTATCTCACTTGTCAAAAGTTTTTCTACTTGGTTCTTATTTTTGTTGCCAATGAATAACATAACTTATCTTTTCCTTCAATTAGATCTAAGCCAATGATAGCGACAAATGGCTCTTTCAAAATATGTTTGGGGGTAGGGGATGCTCAGTCCGAGTATTGATCTTGCCCGAATATGATTGTTTTATTGAAATAAACCTGCCCGAATGGAGTCTGAAATATGATAAGGTTTTCTTGATTAGGGGGGCTTTAGCCCTCCCAACCCCTATGCCTCTTATTCCAGCCCCTATGCGCCCCTGCGCCTACGGGGCTCACCCAGTTATTCCAACAGACATCCAACAGACATCACAAATATTTTTCTAGATGTTTGCTTGAGAGCGTCGACGATCAGGCACTTCCAAGCCTCTTTATCTTGGTATGTATGAATGAGTTTATTTCCATTTTATGTATTAGTCCATTCTTTGATGTGGCTCAAATATAAATATGTCATCCTCTGTCTCCCTCTTGCTCTTTTGCCCTCTACTTTTCCAGTTAGCAATAGACTCTCTACGCCTTTTTTCCTCATAAAGTGTCCTAAAAATGTCATTTTCCTTTTTTTGGTCATGTGTAATAGTTCGCACTTCGCGTTAGCGATTTTCATTACTCGCTAGTATTGTCAGTATGTAGCCCTACATACTCTTGAATTGTTGCTTTGTAAGTTTTGAAATGGATACGACAGATAAGACGCAAAATTAATGATGCAAAACACTTCAATTATTTTTATTCGCGGACATTTTTACGTGACATCTCATTTGAGACAGGCTTTAGGGCCTTACCTGGACTTGCTAAGCCTTACCTGGACAGATAGCACAAGAATGTGTCACTTTAGCTATACTCTGACACCATGGTTTGCGCACAAACTTGAATTTCAGCTCGCCGGAAACACAAGTGTAATTGCAGCCATTTGCCATCCATGAGACTTTGTCTGGTGCATTGTTGTAACAGTTCAAAGTTGCATCCCTTTGGCATTCTGTTGGGACAGATTCAAGTTATTCTCGACAGGGGAAATTCGCTTTTGCAAAACTTTATGCTTATGAAATGCCTGGAAAAGGCCTGAAACAGTCAGAAGAATAATGAAAATACAATTTTGCTTGGTAGGTGAGAGATACCGGGTGTCCCAAAAAACGCAACAGATTTGAAAAACTATGACGCGAGCTGTTTCAAAATAATGATCAAATAATTACTTTTATCTAACTTTGCAATGATTAGATTAAATTTTGATATATTTTTCAGAGTTTTTGGTGACTTGGTTGCAGAGTTAAAAAGCAACAAACTTCAAATTAGCAATTTGATTGGTCAATACCGAACTGTTCTATATGGGCCTAAAGGTATTACTTTATAAGAGTAATGGTATGAGTGGTGATATCAGCAAATCAAAGAACGCAGGGAAACAAGGGACGAAAAAAAGTCATGAGTCTAGTTGACTCACCCAATAAAACTCACCTTTGGAAACTCTTTGGGTAAAGTTTGTGCACATTTGTGACGACATGCAGCGCCCAAGCGAGATCGAATTTTTTCTACGACTCGTATGACGGCATCTTATCTCTCCAAGGAAACAAACGCAATTCATGCAATAAGGCATTTCACCAAAGCCAATGAAACTCGCATGTCCTTCTGAAATTGTTTTGCCCATGAAATGACAAGCTGTTTTGAAAGGAAATAGCAAAATTTCATTGTGGAAAGATCAATGATTAGGGTGTACTGGGGTGGGGGTAAAGTGGGTAAATTTGGGGTAAAATGGGTAGACTGAAAAATTCGAGAAAAAAGTGTCTCAATCTACTCTACTTGGCATAGTTGTTGGGGAGATGAGATACTGTTTGTTCAAGGAAACTTATGTGTCTCCCCGTGCAGTAATTTAATGCTCATGCGCCCGTCAGAGTTCTAACCAAACACGCTATTGGGCATGAACATTAACCTACTGCACGGGGGGACACATACGTTTCCTCGGACAAACCATATCTCCTCTCCCCAACAAATAGTGAATGTTGATTTATCAGTTCAGGATCTAAGGTTTCCGGCAATCGACACTACCAATTTCACGCAAGTCTTCCCAATTTACCCCTGTAGACCCTTTAAGAAAGTCAACTTGCAAATAAGTTGAAGTGATTCAGCAACAAAAAACAACGACTAAGGTCTAACCCCCGTCTTACCTATACAATTATGGAAGTGCCGACAAGCAAACTGTGCAACATCCAATGACATATTTTAAGAGAAAGGGGGTATTTGCCCCCTTCACAAGGAATACTCTGATTGGCATCTTTTTTGGCTAGAAGTTTGCCCCTAACAACCATGAACAAAACCTTTTCTACAAATTTAGAGCCTATGCTGTTTACAATTATCTAGTTGTGGCCAAAAATTTAAAACCACATTTTTGTCAACAATGTTTCTTGGCGTAACGATATGGAACCCTACCACTGGTCTTAAACTTATGGCCATAGCTGTGGACTGAAGGCCCTCTACTACCTTTTTCCCTGAAGCAATATTTTTCATGGAGTCTCGATGTTTTGCAGACAAATCATAGAAATGAATTGTGCATAAATTGATGTAAAATCTAGCTGATTAACACAATTTTTTGGTCATACCCCCTTGTCGTTAGAACCAGTGTAATTTCCGAAATTTTCTATAGATTTCATTGTGACGTCATAGCAAAATGAGGCCGAAATTGAAAAAACAACATCAAAATTTGGGTCTACATGGAAAGTTGATCGAAATGAGCTCGAAGATAGTAAAATAGGAAGAGTGGTATAGGGTTCCATATCGTTACGCCAAGAAGCATTGTTGAAAAAAATGTGGTCTTAAATTTTTTGCCACGACTGTATATGGTATCATACCTTTTTCATTCAGGAATCTTTTCATCTGTGACGTTTGGCACTTCACGCATGTTAACTCTCTGCTTAGGTGAAACTGAATTGCAGCTTCGGAAGAAACTCTCTTCTTGCATGCGATTACACCATCATAACAAGAGCACGTGGTATTCCAGCTTATCCTATAAGACTCTCTATGTAATCGAATTTTATGATGAACATTATCAATGCAAATTTTACATTTGTACTTCCTAATATACGAAAGGAGCCTTCTACGATTGCAATTAGGGCACCATCGAACACTCCTATAGGTTAAGATTCCAATTCTCACTAAGGGCAACTTGTCTCTGCCACAGAATATTCTCCCTGCAAAACATTGACAGACAAAGCATTTGTTGATCCCTCACGTTTTCCCATCATTATACCACTTCCTTGTCATGAAGTCATAGCACTTCTTGCAAGGGTATCTCTTTATAAATGATGCAACTACACAGTTTCTGCTAAGGCGTGACAACGGACGAAATAATGACACCCTTGGGACTGCATGTTTGCAAGTGATCATTCCGCTCAAACAAGAAGCAATTGTGCAACCATCTGGCTTCCATCTCTCCCCACTGTAATATTTTTTATTCTTGTAGTTATCAAGGCAAGTTTTGCAGGCTGTTTGCAATGAACTTGAACGCATATTGCAGTTTGAGCAAATTTGTCTTTCTTTCGATAAACTTTGGTCGTTTCGATAGCATGCGATGGAGGAATTGGCCTCACATACACAACGCAAACACGAGCTTTTGAATGTTGATGTGCGATTGTACCATCTTTTTACCAAAGGGTTATAGCATCCTATGAAAAAAAATTCAATTCTTTTTACTTAGCTCGTTTTAAAAGAAATAGTCAAGTGCTGTTCATAGCCAGACAGAACCAGATTATGTCATGTCTACAGTAGAAACCCGCATAAAAGAACCTGTTTTTATAAGAACCTTGAGGCTGAAATTTAATCTTTTTAACCCCCTAAATAAGAACCCCAAAGAGGCTGAAACTGGGAAAGGTTCTTATATAATAGCTTTCGTGTAAATCATTAAAACGACAAGAATTTTTAGAATTCTTAAGACTTCTTCATTGGTACAAAAGACTAAAGGATCTTTAAACAGCTATTCTTGTGCCCTATTGACACTGGCAAGTTAAACCAGCTGCAGGTACAGTAAATCAGGTTATGGTATTTTGCATTTTAATTTGTCAATCCAACAAGTCAAATGCATTTGAGTGGTTAAAATTTAACATGGTTTAAATAAAGCTGGTTTTACTGTGTCATTGTGAAAATTTCTGCGCTGGCAAACAGTGTTAATGTGTGCAAGGCCTGTACGTATATAAGAACCTTTTTAAGAACCTTACAGGCTGGAATTTAGAATAGCAGCCACTTAATTAAGAACCTATTCAGGCTGCCCAGAAAAAACATAGGTTCTTTTATGCGGGTTTCTACTGTATTTCTGCCATGGACAGCACAGAATATTGTATTTTGTTGTTGATTATTCCAGTTTAACATTGACATAAAAAAATGGTTCCATTTCATCAAACATAGCTAGACTTATGACGACGAATCTCTTGTTTCCCTGTGCTAATTGACTTCAAGATGGCGCTTCAGTCAACAGAGACTCATATTATTACTCTGAAAAAGTTGACCCTATTTAGGCCTAATATGCTGGGATTCCTAGCATATCAATCAGAATGCGAGATTTGGCGAAGAACAATAAGTTTCGAACCTTCAATTCGATTGACGCAGCTTACTAAATTTGAAGAAAGTTGCTGCAACAGGTACTTGAAGATTTCTCTGGTATGTCTTGGTCTTAAAAACATGGAGATTGCAGCATTAAAAGACTTATTTTGCACTCACCAGATAAAGTGAACTTTCCTTTTCTGATGTATACCAGGTTTCATTGATTAAGTGTCTGCTTACCGTGGTTTCTATCGCATTTCCTTTCTGAAGAGTGACCGTTGAATAGAGCCGAAGTAGTCGTTCGATCCAGATTCGATCGATCGAATGCAGAAGATAATAGGGTCAGGTTTTTAACTGTTTCATTATGAGTCCCTGTGAGCAAGGTACCGCAGGGATACAAGGGACTCATCGTCATAAGTCTAAAACGTAGCTTTATCGAGCAGCGACAATAAACAGGCTAAAGAAAATGCCTACACAACAATTACAGCATAGAAACCAAATATTTCAGCCAATTTTTGCGCATGGCCCATGGCTAAACCTGCAAAGCCTCAATTTCACGGACCAATCAGACGGCGAATTAGCAGAGAAGATGCAAGAAACCCGTGAAGACTTTTCTACATTTAGCTTACCTTCATGAAACGCAACCAGAACAAAAAACTGCTGGAAATTTCCCGAATCTATTTGAGGAAGTCTACTCTCCCGATGTTTGGGTATGCAAATTTGATGCCGTTTGAAACGTATCCAGGTTTCGAGGAGTTGTGGCCTCTCCAATTCACACACAAAACAAGGTTTCCGCCCATGAACCACAAGCGAAAATCGGCTGAAACATTTTATTAGTACGCTCGCCTACACACCCATCGTTTCTTTATCTACAACACAATGAAACGGCAAGTGTCAAAATTATCAAAGACAATAGACCATGTTTCTAACTTAGCCCGGACCAGGTTTTAACAACATGTCCATTTGGATTATTTGCAACCCAAGCTCTCGTCACGGGGGGGGGGGGGGATCTTCCATAGTAGAGGTAACTAGGGATGTGCCGCGAGCAAGGGTATACTTTTTCGGACCTCTAGTCTAGCCAAGGGTATACTTTTTGCAATTTTGGACTACAACGGTCTAGCCAAGGGTATCATCTTTGACAATATTCGTCTACCGAACGGTCATGATATCATATTTGGTACAAATTTGACAATATTTATCCAGAAAATGGCCAAAATTGGTCTAGCCAACGGTACCCTTTTCGTAAAAATTGGTCTAGCCAACGGTACCATTTTCGTAAAAATTGGTCTAGCCAACGGTACCATTTTGAATATGCTCGCGGCAGACCCCTATCCAAAATTTGGCCAAGAACCCCCCCCCCCCCTCCCCGTGGCTCTTGTATACCCTTACCTAATAAAATTACGCAAGGAAAGTCTAACCTCGTTGTGCACTAGTTGAACCATTAGAACTTGCTGAAGTTGTTGAATTATCTCCATTTACAACAGCTGCTGACAGTGAGACGAAGATGAAGATGACAGCAAGTATTTCTGCAATCAGATTTCAGAAGAAACTTTTATATCTATTACAATTATGGCAGCCAATCAGAATTTGGGCCAGATATCGAGATTTGCCCATTGATTGGTTTTGATAATGCAATATGCAATTGGAGATACTTAGCAATGCAGCAGCACTCCATTGATAGTCACAGGTGTGTTGTTTACTTACCTTTGGAAAGCTTCATTATTATTCCATTTCAGTCAATGCTCTCTACCAGTTGATTTACAGGTTGTGTGTGCCCTTAAGCGAAAAATGTATTAGTTAGACAATAATACCTTGTGTTTAAAAAACGAGCCGATTTTGAAAAACATCAACCAGGATTCAAATTATTTTCTGCTGTCTGTCATATTCTTCACATTCAGATCCAACGCATATCAAAGTGCACTTCTACGAAAAACTGCCCTTGAGTGGCGTACCCTCCCAAGTTTAATAATAATAATAATATAATAATATAATAATAATAATATAAGTAATTAAGGGAGTGGAAGGTCGTGAGACCTATAAAGCCCTGCTACGTGCTTAAGATGCTTCCTGAGGCCCTGGCTGCATGTTTTTCGCCAAGCACTGGGATTAGACTGATGACAGTGTGTCCCAGTTATCGCTCACCAAAACGAGACTAGGAACAGCCTCATCGAATCCACGACTAGACTCATTACACCAGTCCCTTTAACTTCACTTGTTGTTGTCGCTGTTACAGCAACAAGTGAAAACATAAAAAATTGGGCTGGGGAGGGCTGTAATTGTAAAATTTGTAAATAGTATTGCTGTAAATTAATTGATTTAGTTGGTATTTATCAAAACTACGTTACGCTTATTATCCAACTGTAAATAAAGTGATATTTTATTATTATCCCTTCAGTTGTAGTCAGTTTGGGGAGCGAAACAAGGGACTTTTGGAATGAGTCTAGTTCACGACCTCTTTTGATGGCAGCCATGCACATGCCGTGTGGGGTACTCACACGATTTGCAATACCATAAAACATCTATTCAGTAGATGTAAGTGGCGTATACATAAATTGAGACACCGAAGAACATCTGTTTTGTTTATTATTTACAAGTTTG
Source organism: Aurelia coerulea (assembly GCA_039566865.1). Taxonomy (NCBI): domain Eukaryota; kingdom Metazoa; phylum Cnidaria; class Scyphozoa; order Semaeostomeae; family Ulmaridae; genus Aurelia; species Aurelia coerulea. The sequence goes on along the minus strand of CM076948.1, from coordinate 23,872,912 downwards.
TTTTTTCTAACGAAAGCAATGCATCAAAGTTGTTTTCACTTGCCTGCTGTGCTCATAAAATGCCATTATCTATTAAAATGTCATTAAATGTCATTATTTTATCTCTTGAAATGCTTTCATGATGGTCAACAAATAACGTTAGTTGTTGATTGAAGCTGTCGTGAAGTAAAATCTATCGCGCTCGTTGTGCATTCCAGAAATTGTTTTTTAAGAGCAAACATGAGCATATATCGAAAGAAGATGGATATATCTGCGCATCTACCCCGGGCACTTTATTTCTTTGGTTCAGAAGCCGAGCAGAAAGTGTTTTCATTACACCCAAAAAATGTAAGAGAATTGAATAGTCTCCCAATCGGCTTTTGAACCAAACCAATTAAATGCCCGAAGCAGATGTGTAGATATATCCTTCTTCTTTCAATCTATGCTCATGTTTGCTCTTAAAAACAATTTCTGGAAGGCACAACGAGCGAGCTAGCTACCTGGGTTTCATAGATACTCTTGCGGCTTTGCTTATTTCGAGTTATTTGCTAATCGCTTGGAATTGCGGTGTCAATAATCAAAACCAACTCGTGCTATTGTCTTACCAAATCTGTCCATGAAAATAATCCAACACTTGAGGGCAAAATCTATAGGCACAATGTGCTGGCACTGATTGGATGAATAGGACAATCGAAGCTAATATAATAGGGCATACTTCGGTAATTTCACTGTACATCGAAATTCACGAAGATGGTAGCGATCCATGACCCATATGGCCAAATATCATGAAGCTTTTCGTAGTTCTTTAAAGGCCAGATCTTTTGTAAGTAGTTTTATCTAGTAACTAGCCGATAACCTTCACGACAGTGTGCCTTTAACCCAACAATTGTTGGGTGAGATGTTGAATCGCTTGGTCACCCCGGCCAAACAATCTGCCATCTCCAATATCTAACATTGTTTCACAGCTACCTCCATCCAAAATTGGCCTAACATTGTGGTTGATTGACTCCGAAATTCTTAAGACGATATGTCTGGTTGGTTTGGAAGGGAAGGCTTCTGAACGTTCAGTTCCAAAAGGTAGAAGGTTTGGCAGACTTTGGAGAGAGATTCTTGTTTGATTAGCCAACCACCATAGTGAGTCCAAAACTTGCTATTTTAAAGATTGTTGTATTTGACTGGGAAGTATATATTTCCATCTCTTCGAAGTCTACTGTCTTCACAATATGCTGGAACTGGAATTACCTAGTCTGCGTGCATCCTCAAAACTCCTTGAAAGTATACTGGAGTGTCGAGGCTGCACGCAGGCTAGAATTGCCAACAAACATCTCTATGTGAGCATATTCATAACCAAATACCCCATGGAAATATGAGAACGCAAGCTATTTCAAGAATAAGTTTACCCATCTTCGAACAGCTTTCTCAGGATGAAATTTGGATGCTTCAGTTCAATAACAATCAAGCATCTCCTTCTCAAAGGAGTTCTCTTTTTGTTGCAAAACAACAGATAAATTGATACACGAGGAAATTTCCACTCACCCTTGTATAATGAGAGGCAGAACTGCAATTTTGATACACCGAATCTCTTCAAACAAAAAAATCTAAAAACATCTCACTTACCAACAAAAATCATCGCACGTCTATTTCCTGCAGCTGGTAAGGCTTGATTAAATCAAGACTTCGTTTCTTCTAAATTTATCGAATTGATTGAAATATCTGATTTATGTTTGTTTTTCTCGTTTTGATGGTATTCAACGCCGACCGTTGGTGCCGTGGCCCATTGACCGCCAGCGAGTGCTTAAATCCAGGAATCACAAGACAACATCTTCTTCATATCGGGTGAGTCAAGAAAAGTTTAGGTGTTTGTCGGGCTGTGGAATAAAGAGTATCCGGCCGATAGTAGCCTGCGTGCAGACTCTTGGACAGGAAAGATAGGAACTCTCTTTTCAATTTTCCGACAGAGTCTGCACGCAGGCTAGCCGATAGTCAAACTGAAATGTTAATCTATCAGGCAAAGTCTAACTTAGATGTCAAAGTATTGTTTCGTAAAATCATTGATCTTTTAGACTCTGAAATTAGGAAAATGCTGGTAAGGGGTTTGTATGTGAACAAGAATTCCATGTTCCATTCTGGTCTATGACTTTGCTGAACTTAAAGGGGCTCCGTCGTCAAACAGTAAACAAATCCGTAAACTCGCACGTGTCGGGGATTATCCATTGTTCATCCATTGTTCTCTGTAGTTTGTTTGGTGGCTTCGCCCAAGCCACAAAAAAGTGACCGTTAAACATCCACTTATATCCGAGCAATCGTAGAAGATATGAATGTTTTGTTTGTTCCTTAGTGAAGTACAAGGATTAATGCCCATTTCATTTTGAAAAAATACGAAAATCCTGTGTGATATCACCTTTCAAAAAACTGCAAAAATCATCGTTTTGTTTACATTTTGACAACGGAGCCCGTTTAAATTTCAATGGCAAGTAGATCATGTACCAGAATGAAATGTGGAAATTTCCTTCCCATTCAAACTCCTTACCAGAATTTCACTAATTTCTGAAACTAAAAGATGAGTGGTCTTACCAAACACACATAATTTTGATATCTAAGTTTTGCCTTTGACTGATAGATTGACATTTCACTTTCAATATCAGCCGCAAGGCTGTATACTCTGCATTCCATGAGCCAACAAGGACAGATTTTCTAACACAATAGCATCAGTTGCTTTTGATTGACACCGCAATTTAAATTGATTTACGATCGCAGACAAAGGAAATTCTTTTAACCAGTAATTCAAAACAAATACAGCCGAAAAAGTTCTCTGAAACCTATGATTGCCAGCTCGCTCGTTGTGCATTCCAGAAATTGTTTTTAAGAACAAGCATGTGCATAGATCGAAAGAAGAAAGATATTTCTAAACATTCTGCCTCGAGCATTTTATTTGTTTGGTTAAAAAGCCGATTGAGAGGCAATTCAATCCTCTTACTTTTTTAGGAATAATTAAAACACTTACTGCTCAGCTTCTGAAGCAAAGAAATAAAATTCCCGAGGTAGATGTGTAGATATATCCTTCTGCTTTCGATAAATGCTTATGTTAGCTTTAAAAACAATTTCTGGAATGCACAACGATCGCGCTAGCTACCTGGCTTTCAGAGAAACTTTTGCGGCTTTGTTTGTTTTGGATTGCTGTTTGAAGGGATTTCCTTTGTAGGCAATCGGTAATCGCTAATCGCTTTGAATTCAGGTGTTACCAAAAGCAACTCATGCTATTGTATTACAAAATCTGTCCTTGTTAGATGAGCCAGAAAAGAGTCCCAACTTTTGAAACTTCTTAGCGTTAAGAGTATTGGGTGAATTTGAATGAATCAAATTCTGCTTGATAGCCGAGAGATTGAAACGGCATTTGCAATTTTTTCGCAATTTTGTGACCCTGAGGATATATTGGGTGAGCCAGAAAAAAGTTCCCACTTTCGAAAATTTGTAGCACCACAAGTACTTCATGGATGTGAGTGATTCAAATTTTTCTTAAAAGCCAAAGTGATTTTTCTCATCTTCTTACGAGCACTGGTAAATTCAACTTTACAAATGTTTCATTTTTTCAAAGTAACTGAAAAAGGGCCTAAAACACTTGATCAAATCGTTAGGACTCTCCTCACTCAGAACAATATACACACGGGCAGAGCCTATTTTAAGGGGTTTTAAGTGGGGAGGCAAATCCTAAAAAGGGGATATGTTAGTCTGATTGGCTAGAAAAGCAAGCTAAAAAATAGGAAATTTACGAATCCAAATATATATCAAACGGGCTAGCTAAAATCAAACGACAATAGGACAAGAATACTTTGTCAAGAGTGTTGTGTAAGACTTATTTGATATTTGACATACTTGATTTACACAACTCATCACGCATTCTCGTGAGCAGCGGCGTGGCCGGAAATTTTAAGTTAGGTGAAATGAAGGGGTCTGGGGGCAAAGCCCCCAGGAAAATTTTCAGGGCCACACCCTTTACTTTGGCTTAGAATGGCTCTCCCAATATCATGCTTGCCGTTAGTGAAAAGGAAACTTTGAGAGTTTTGTGACATTTATCCTATGCGTGAGTAACATTTTTGAAGAAACATCCTTGACTTTGGCTGAAACATCCTGTCTCTGGTGGTAAACAGTTCTGTTATCGTATTCCATTCATTTACACATGGCTTTTGCAGGTTGCCTACGCAGTGGTGGCGGCAATAGCTTACTTTCTAAAAATCACTTACTTTAAATAAGGGATATTTTTCTGGGGTCAAAAATTTCGACACTGGGGGGGCAAAGTCTAGGGATGGGGGGCAATTGCCCCCCCAGTTTTAATGTTAAAAAAGGCCCTGCACACGGGCGTTTCACCTCTCTCAGGAGTAATAAGACATAGATTCTCAACAGATAAAGATTTTCAATCCCGTGGCAATAAATGTGCAGACGATATCTCTCACCCATGAGAAATTGCTTTTTCTCTGTTGTTCTGAGCGAGGAGTCCTTTATGATTTGATCATGTATTTTAGGCTTTTTTTCAGTCATTTTGCAACAACAAAGTTTTTCTAAATTTGAATTTACCAATTTTTAATACCTGTAACAAGGCGTTAAAAATCACGAAAATACTTCGATCTTTTGGATGTCAAGCAACTATTGATTCATTCCAATCCATCCAGTATTCTCGAATTCATGAGATTTCAAAAATGGGAACATTTTTCGGGTTCACCCAGTAAAGGTAGACTTGACTTTACGAGAATTTTTGAATTTCTTTGTTGTGAAATGCCTGAAAATGTCCTTAAAAATTTGGTCAAATCATGAAGAAGCCTCTCGTACAGAACGATATACCCTGGGTGCCAGAGCTTCGTAATAAATCCCATTTTTTCACAGGTGAGAGATACTGTTTGCACATTTATTGCTTTGTGCATATTTATTTAAAAACATCTTTCAAAGTTTGTCTCAAAATAGATGTCAGGTGAAACAGTCCGTGAATTTATCGAATATTCAGGTATGCATGAATTTTGCAGGGCTATCTTCCTTTGATATAAGACAGCAAAAAGTTTGGGATTTAAATGCAAGTTGTTTCTTTTTAGAGGCGAAGAAAATTTTCGCAAATCTTAGCCTGCGCGCAGATCCAGTATTCAGGGTTTGCGCGCATAGCAAATCTCTGCCAGCCTTAAGTATAATGTATGCTCACTCGAATTGGTAGGTTGGTAGCCCGGGGGGGGGGGGGTACTTGACTTAAATTTGTACGGGGGTGTGCCCACGAAAAAAATTTTTTTTTACCCTGCTCCAGAATTTTTCGCTCAAAATGATAACCTGCTCTAGGAAAAATTGATGAAAAGTATACTCAAAAACATGAAATTTGACCGAAAAACGACCCGATCTAGCAGAATATTCCCCTTTGACATGTTTTGACAACCTGCTCTAGAAAAATTGCCTCATTTTGATACCCTGTGCTAGAAAAAATAGGTGAAAACGATACCCTTAAAAACGGCACATCCCCGTCGGACAAATAAACTAAGTACCCCCCCCCCCGGGGTTGGTAGGTTGGGTAGAGTCCTTGTCACAAAGGACAAGGTTAATTCAGAGAGAGGTCAATGCAATTCAACAAATCAGCAGAAGCAGGTGATTTAAGTATAGTCAACTCAAGTATTAGCTAGCTTCTCTTCAATCATTAGGCCGCGAAACATTCTCAATAAATAATTTCAAATTCTGAACTCCTGCTTGGAATCTCTGGAGGGAAGCAGATTACTGACGGACACAATTCATTATCTCTTTGTCTCTTTAAATAGATTTGAAGGATTTACCAACAGCAGAAATTTTGGCTTTAATGATTTACTAGATTATCTTTGTCTTCAAACTGCTAAACTTTAACTGATTTCTTTTAATCTCCAAGCCTTGAGAATTTACGATGAGCAATATTTGCGATATGAAGCGCAATGGCAGGACAAAAAGTAGCTATAATGGCGATGATAGATGAAGTGTTATCCTCGAAAAGGACGCCTTATTTTCTCTACGTTATCGCTAAATTTTGAATGTTGCACAAACTTCATACTTGATTATATGTTAAAAGCACCTACTATGCTTTCATCAAAGATTTAAGTAGCCTCAGTGCAAGGTTTCAGCTGAATTTTCAATTTAATCACTTTCCTTTGACTCTGCAGAGCTGCCCAGATCAGCGAGATGATGCCCATGCTATCATTATATTAAGTAGCATTTCATTGTTAAAGAAACACTTCGAAAACGATGGAAAATTCGAATCCGAGAACAACCCTAAGAATTGTCAGCGTAGTTTTGAAAGCGTCGAAAAAATAATAATCAGCTCTATTGCTGCAGATTTCGGACTTGTTTATTAAAACATTTTGACGTCCTCTCGTCTCAAATGTTAATCAGTCGAATCAAGATCGAATTTTGCATTATCTAATCAGATGACAGGATGCGTATTGCTATTTTTTGATAAGCCAATCAGTGTTCAGTTTCAATAATACAACTCAATTCAACCTCTATTTTCCTTGGAAGCTGTGTCCGATAAACTGCATTTGATGATAGCAGATAATACCATGGGTAGTTAGACACTGCTGGTGTGCTTCTATGGAGGAGCGCTGGATAATATGTATCTGCGGGGGAAATTTTTTATCGTTCTTCCGATATCTCCTCCGCAGTACTATAAATAATTTCCCCCGCAGATACATATTATCCAGCGCTCCTCCATAGAAGCACACCAGCAGTGTCTAACTACCCATGATAATACAAGCATATTTATGGACGATTCAGAAGAGTCATTGAAGAGTTGAGGAACATTTGAGACAGTATGAAAATGTGGTTAGAAACCTAATTTGCGAAAGTTTATTCCTGCGAAATTTCCCATTTTGGTCCATTCGCGAAAGTAAATTTCAAAAATTTCTTGTTTTTTCGTACTCGCGAAAGTTTCTCCCCGCGAATGAAAATAAGTGGATTTTCAACAAGCCCTTTATGGTGGCTTTGGTGAAGCCATCAAACAAACTGCAGCAAACAATGGAGAACAGATGATATGACCAACGCCCTGATGCTTCAAGTCACCTTTGTTGTTGCCAATCAGTAAGAATAAACTCGAATTTACCCTTGCCGAAACACACTGGGCCAACTTATACGTCGCTCTTAATATAAATTGGCCCAGGAGGATTAGGGTCAAAATTAATCAATCAGGATTGAGAAAAACTACGAACGGGAAGCCGTTTATCTTTTTACATACAGATGGCAAAATCACATCCCGCTGTTAGGCAGCAAATAACGATTTCAAAGCAAAATAACTTGCAGCAAATATTTGCAATAGATACCTGCGATAAGAATAATGCAACCTCAATGTACCACCAAGATTTGCAATAAATAATTCAGTCTTCTAAGTTTCATTTTGATAGCAAAGAGCATTGAGAAAAAGAATGAGAAGTGAGAATAACTTACTTAAATCAAATTTGAAAATTTTGTCTATTTATCTTCAGAATTTGAGAACCGAGAAATTGTTTAATTGTTGACTTATTTTCAATGAAACATTGAGCACTTCAGATATTTTTGCTTGATACAGCTGAGAAAATATTGTCTGCTTTATCTGCTAGCTTTCATCGATCAAGATAATTGTGGGTATCAGTATTCCGAAAAATAGGCAGAAAATGCATGAGGATTTTCAAGCCTGCAGCTTTGGGCTAAGAAAGAGGTTCGAAGTTCAGGCTTCCTAGTCTCGCTTCAGGTCTGCCTATATCCTAGTCTTATGATATGATTTTCGTTACTACTGACAGTATAAAAAACGAGCCATTCTCAATATACCCCTATTGCATTGCCTAATATCTAAAGGCCAGTCTCCACAAGAAGATCTTTTTGACGATAGTCCTAAAAATTTCAATTTGTTTGAAGAAACAATGAAATTAAATAAGAAATTATAAGAGGTATTACCAACCGTGTTTCTTACCTCACAGAAAATATTTCTTAGCTCACATGAAGCTATTTATCGCTGCAAAATACCGGGTGTCCCAAAAAAAGGTAACAGATTTGACTGGGGCTAGTAATAAGAATTTAAATCGAATCGATCCCTGATAAGTTTAGAACTACTCATAGATAGTTAAATTGAAGATTATTACCTTATTTGTTGATATTGGTGCATCAGGAGTTGGAATATTAATCTTGACAGTCCAAATTTGCGTCCAACTCCAAACCAGAGCTTTTGGGGTTTGGCCTAAGCTGTTAACTCGCTGTGCTGTGGAATCTCCTCAATCATAGCCAAGTACAAACAAGAAACCTCGTGCTTAGGAACACATCTTGGTGGAAATCTGACTCAGAACTTTACAATCAGATTCATGAATTTAGTCCCGAAGAGACCTTTTTCCTGATTTTACAAAACTGACAAGTGTGGCCGAGATAACATAGGTTTCAAATCTTTAACAAGGCTGGTGTAAAAATTTAATGACCTATTTCTTTGAAATGAATGGCTTCAGAGAAACTTTAGCTATTTTGCTATGATTCTGCCGTTGGACATTTCTGAAACCTTCAATATTTTCAGAATAAGAGTGCTTTTCTTCTTTTTCAAGAATTCAAGAAAAAATGTTCAAAAGAACTTAAAACCACCGTAATTTCTAAACTGTCTGACGCAACAAGAATTAAGTTCCAAGAAAACCATAGTTTATGGATGTCTACAATATGGTATCAAGCAAAAGTCTGTCACTTTTTTGGTTTATGATTTAGAAATTTGATGACGTCACATCCTCAAATGAGCTGAAATGTAGCATAAGCTGTACTTTCGGATAATTTTCAAGATTTCTGAAAAATCCAGCGGTAGAATTATAGATAGGTAGCTAAGGTTTCTTTTAAGCCATTCAGTTAGAAGAATTATGTCATAGAATTTTACACCCACCTCTTTATGCCAATTTAACGATTTGGAACCTATGCTGGCCGAGATAGCTCAGTCGGTAGAGCAACTAACTAGAATGCAGGAGGTCACGAGTTCGAAACTCGCTCTCGGCACACAGACAAGTGAGCTTCAACATTGTGAGCGAAATTCGAGAGGATGGAAATTTGAGAACAAATGTTGGTTTAGTGCTTCATTTGCCAGCATAGGTTCCAAATCTTTAACTCAGCGTAAAAAGGTGGGTGTAAAATTCAATGATCTATTTCTTCTGATTGAATGGCTTGAAAGAAACTTTAGATACTTATCTATAATTCTACCGTTGGACTTTCCAGAAATTTTGAATATTTTTCAAAATTGTTGCGTATTTTACCTTTCAGCTCATTTTAGGATGTGACGTCATCAAATTTCTAAATCATAAACCAGATGAGTGACAGACTTTTGCTTGATACCATATTGTAGGCATCCATAAACTATAGTTCTCTTCGAAATTACTTCATGTTGCGTCAAACGGTTTAGAAATTACGATGGTTTTAAGTTTTTTTGAAAATTTTTCTTGAATTCTCGAAAAGGAAGAAAAACACTCTAATTCTGAAACTATTAAAGATTTCAGAAAAGTCCAACGGTAGAATTATAGAGAAATAGCAAAAGTTTCTTTGAAGTCATTCAGTTCAAAGAAATGGGTCACATAATTTTACACCCATCTTTTTAAAGATTTGAAACCTATGCTTCATTTGCCCGCATTTGCCGACCTATTTACGGGGTGAGTGGCCGAGCGGCTTAATCAGTTTCCGTCAGGAGACTGAAGTTAAGCTCGGTCGAGTGCGGTCAAACTCCGGATGGGTGACCTCGGAGGCTTGACTTCGCAACTCACCTCGCCGTCCTTCGGAAGGGACGTTAAACTAGGGATCCCGTGCCTGCGGATACGGCATGCACAGTGGGCTTAAATTAGCTTTAAGTAGCTAGAAATACTTCCTGCCCACTAAATTACTGAAAAAAACCTACTCCTTTCCATGAAATGTCTCGCCCCCTCGCCCACACACCTCTCGTTGGGACAGCCTGAAAAGGATAGGTCTCAACATCTGCCTCACGGACTACTAAATCCGCAAAACATGCCCTGAATCCTTGATGACCAACTCACTGATTGTGCATGCAAAGTAGGATTGTCAAGAAAGGACACAAGTACTGAGGCTGTTTGCATAATCTTTGGTCAGTTGCCCTTCCGACACTGAAACGCTTTTCTCAATCTAGCCCAAAATATCAACCGGATGGTTTGTCTTTGGACAATTATGTCACATAGGATCCCATTCCGCTTCTTGGCTATCTTAAAGTATGTCTGAGGCAACAGTGTTCCTATAATCTATAACTTCAAAATGCAATCCGTGTGGGACGGGCAACTGATCATCAATTTCGAAACAACCCATATCCTCTCCGCTGAGTGCATCCCCTACTGTTTCCGTTGAGCTGAAAGTTTTCGTTGAATTGAATTTATTTGCTCGCGTCAGAAACTTAATGATTCAATTCAACGAAAAATTTCAAATCAACATAGACAGAAGGCTCCCCTATAGCGGCATGATCAAGTCTATCCCCTTTTAGAAGCACAGGACGAGCTTGTCAATAATGAGTGAAATCAGTATGGTGCGAGTGATTATTTATATACTTATAAGTCAAATTGTACACTTTTACAATAACAGAAGAGATTTACTTCAAATATCCTTTGCACAAGTCTTTTCTTTACGAATCAATAAATGTATCTAATCCATGTAAAGTTGAGCAAAACGAAGCAAGAACGTTGTCCAGCATTTACAATACTTAACTTAACTTTTCTTAACTCAACATCTCTGAATTCGGAAAATTTGTTTCAGACTTCATAAGACTTCATTTTTTCAAATTTCAGAAAAAGCAAAGGACAAAACCTTGACTCTCCCTTGACGACCTATGTTCCCATTGATCCTTTAGGCCCCTCACAGGCATTCACACTGCTTCGACATCAATTCAAGTACACTGATCGCAGATTCTAGAGCTTAAAGTCGCACTTGAAAGCGATTTTGAGGAGCAAATGTAGTGTGGCGCTATAAAGCTAAATGAGACTTTGCCCCATTTTGAAGCATTGCCGCGCTTGATGGTTTTCCTTGTTATCCGGAATGCTTCAGTTCAAGAACGAGCCTTCAAATATGAATTCAGCTTAATAGCATGATAACTACCGGGTGTCCCAAAAAAATGTACTCCCGTTTGAAAAATCACCAAAACTTTATTACACGGCCGATCTTCAATTTTCTTTGTTTTGTCAAATAGATCAAGGACCAAATATTTTCCAAGATATAGCTGATCTTGTAATAGACCTTTTAGCTATTCTACAAAAGAGTCTGGATCGAGCGATATTTTCATACATTTTCATACGCAAGGTTCGATTAAGTGGCGTTAGAGCTTCTATCACTATTATGCACATTTGATAATTCTTCAAAATGTATCAAAATATCGTTCGATTCAGATTCTTTTATAGAATAGCTAAGGGGTCTATTGGCTTAAAAATCAGCAAATTTGGTTCTTTCTAGGGCTACCTGGTTTTAAATCAAGCTGCCAAAAGCACTAATGATTGCCAGATTATTTTCTTTGTGTATGTAAAGCTTCTAGATTGGTCATAGATGACAGAAAGAAATGCGCACTATCATTGGAGACTTCATTGATGATAAAAAATTTGAAAATGTTGACTCTTAGGCAAGATTGAGTATTCTTCTTAAAAACTATAGCTCAAAATATGATTTTTCAGCTTGGAAGTGTTCTACCTTGCTGTATCAAAAGCCAATATTTTATCATCTATAAACATTTCTGGGTCTTTGAAAAAACAACTCAAAAAGAAAATTTTATCAAAGGCTTCATAATCAATTTTTGGTGATTTTTTAAACAGGAGTACTTCTTTGGGACACCCGGTAGAAAACTTGCATAATTTTCATTCTCTTGAAACTACTTTACCCTGCTTAGATAGATAAACTTGAAATGAAATAAAATGCAGGTACAGCTTGAAAACGGCAAAAAATGTGACAGTATCAAAACTTTAGCTAGCTTTTGATACTGACACAATTTGAATTCGACAGAAAACTTTGACCTTACCAATTTCTTTGCAAGCCCTGTGTCAAAGAGCCTGGGTATTGACCTAACACCTAACAGACATTTATCTAGGCCTAAAACCACCTCGTCCCCTTGGTTACGCCCTGGGGACGAGGCTGGGCCTGAAGGATCAATCAGCCTCGTTTCGAAATGTTCAAACATGTCATGTTTTCATCGTTTACGAATGTGAATCCTTTTGAAAATGTGCTGGTTAGAGTTCCGGTCAAATTCTGTCGTGTACAAACTGTGCTGGTAAAATGTGCCATCTAGATCTGAACGGGGGGCATATCCGTAACAATTTCATACCGTTTTCAAATTTTGCCTGTCATGAGCAACATGAGACATAATTATTTGAATTTGCAACTAATATGTAATGGGAACTTACTAGAGTTATTTTTTGTCTTACTTTCCAAGACTATACAACCGATCGCCATCTTGAATGAATTTTCGCTCCTCCGCAAGCAATCTGACGAGAACACGTGTTTTTGAAAGACTGCTTGCGGAGGAGCGAAGCTTCATTCAGAAACCGTTGATGCAGAATGGCAGTTGGAAAGGAATCTTGAACGGTGATGCTGATTGCGTTGGCTTGGAAAATGCGATTTAGGCAGTAATTGCGAGATTAGGAAACGACAAAGAAAAATTTGAGTAAGCTGTTATTATACCTTAAAGGGGCTCCGTCGTCAAACAGTAAACAAATCCGTAAACTCGCACGTGTCGGGGATTATCCATTGTTCATCCCTTGTTCTCTGCAGTTTGTTTGATGGCTCACCCAAGCCACCAAAAAGTGACCGTTTAAAATCCACTTATATCCGAGCAATCGTAGAAGATATAAATGTTTGGTTTGTTCCTAAGTGAAGTACAATGATTAATGCCTGAACAGCAACTTTCATTTTGAATAAGATACGAAAATCCTGTGTGATATCACCTTTCAAAAACTGCAAAAATCATCGTTTTGTTTACATTTTGACGACGGAGCCCCTTTAACAGCAGAATGAGTTAGCTACGTAGTCAAATCACGACGAGAGTATCTTAGGCCATTCGTAGCTTTGGCCTTTCAAATCACTCAATTGGTCTTCTGGTGCTCATGCTGTATCGTGTGAACGCAGTCTAAGTTAAACCCGTTAAACACAAATAAGACATTTCTTTCGAGCCCACAATCAATATTCCTTTTAATTTAGCTCTATGATACATCTCAGATTACCCTGGTTAAGTCCGTTATGATATCTAAATTTACTGCAACAAATGCACGGAAATAAAGTTTACAGATAATTGTTTGAATAGACATCCTATCAATCAGCTAAACCAGTTCAAATCTATTATAGATCTAAATCTTTGAGGCGCACATTTCATGGCAACGATGACACCTTAAACCCTTGCATCCTCTTTCGAATAGTCCACTTTCTTTTCACTTTCCCTGGCCAATGGACTAACCCTATCATCTGTCAATTTCAGTTGTGTGAGCTTCTCGAGTGAATCGGTTACCTTCCTGTTAAATAGGTGCCAATTAGGGCCGTCGCTGTTGAGCTTCAATGGGTCAGCCGGCGAGTGGAAAGGCGTGAAATCGTTGGCAGGCGTATTGAGCTGTGACTGACATGCCAACATTTTGTTGCGGCTTGTCAAGACTTTGAGAGCAGGAGTAACGCGTTTGGATTTCTTCTTTTCGGCCCTCGATGGCTCTTCATTGTAGTCACAGTTTGTAGCAAGGATTGGTTTGTTTTTACCCCTTGTTGACGGGGGATCGCTTATCTGCTTGCTATTCTCCGGCGTGGGTGTTATAGGGTCAGGTAACTCCTCTCCCTGCGTTGATATCTCGATTGCATCAAGTCTTGCAGCAGCTTCCATCTCTACGAGATTTCTGTAGCAGCTACGATATTCCTAAAATGTCACAAAGTACGCCGTATGAATGATAAATCCTTTTGTCATGCATGGGCTGCTGTTTAGCAGCAATACCTAAAATAGGGCCCAATGAGACTTATATAAAGCATCAAGAGGTTTTCCTTACAATACCTCTTGAGACTTTCTTAATCGTAGAGAAAAATTGAGTGCTCCATTTAAGTTGATCGTCGACCTGCAAACCTAGATACTTGGTGCTGTTAACCATAGTGATTCCTATCTACCGATGTTAAGGTCTGGTTTGGAAGGACTGGGCAAGTCTATACTTTGAAGTTTGCACCTGCTACCTGTTAGCATCTCTTGAATTTTTACAACATAAAGCGATAGCTTGTTGCCCTCAAGCCAACATCCAAGGGCTTCAAGGTTCAAGGTCAGCATTCATTAGCATACATTACTACGTCAGAAGTCTTTAAACAGTAAGGGAGGTCATCTACATAAACTAGAAAGAGTATGGGTCATAAGCAGGAGCCCTGGGAGCTCCACATCTATAGCTGACTGCCCTCAAGTCAACATCTAAGGGCTTTAAGGTTAGCATTTATTAGCATACATTACTACGTCAGAAGTCTTTAAACAGTAAGGGAGGTCATCTACATAAACTAGAAAGAGTATGGGTCATAAGCAGGAGCCCTGGGAACTCCACATCTATAGCTGACTGCCCTCAAGTCAACATCTAAGGGCTTCAAGGTCAGCATTTATTAGGATACATTACTACATCAGAAGTCTTTAAGACAGTAAGGGAGGTCATCTACATAAACTAGAAAGAGTATGGGTCATAAGCAGGAGCCCTGGGGAACTCCACATCTACCTCTTCAGTTACAGATGAATGACCGTTTACTCTACAAACTGGTTCCTATTGGAAGTTCTTTGTCGTGTTTGCTGTTAACCATAGTGATTCCTATCTACCGATGTTAAGGTCTGGTTTGGAAGGACTGGGCAAGTCTATACTTTGAAGTTTCCACCTGCTACCTGTCAGCATCTCTTGAATTTTTACAACATAAAGCGATAGCTTGTTGCCCTCAAGCCAACATCTAAGGGCTTCAAGGTTCAAGGTCAGCATTTATTAGCATACATTACTACGTCAGAAGTCTTTAAACAGTAAGGGAGGTCATCTACATAAACTAGAAAGAGTATGGGTCATAAGCAGGAGCCCTGGGGAACTCCACATTTACCTCTTCAGTTACAGATGAATGACCATTCACTCTACAAACTGGTTCCTGTTGGAAGTTCTTTGTCGTACAAACAATTTGAAAGATTTTAAACGCCATCACCGCTTTGAGAAATGGCCATCTGTAGTAGAAGAACCTGTTTTGTAGGATTGTGAGGGGTCCCTTTGACGAACTGTGAGTGAAATCGATTCACTCTCTAAGTTATATCTATCGATTTTTTCTCTCCTTTTCAAGCTAATAACGAATAACGACTGCTGCGATCAAATGTTTTTCAGAGAAAGACGAGACCACTGGCATCTGCTCACAGATAAGATGGCTGGCATGTTCCCATGGCTAGCAAAGAATGGAAGGGAACTTCAAAGGGAGGATTTTCGGCGGTTCCTCGAGATCTACGTGAAAGAACTAAAAATACAAGAAATTTGTGATTTTCTCATCTATATCGCTCTCTTGATCGCTGAAATCCATGCGGGACCAATGTTTACGGGATATTGATTTCTCAAGGGAATTTATCTACGTACACGGTCTTCTACCATCAATGCGAAAGCGAATTTAAAACGGCCGGCATGAATTTACACCTGTTTCCTGTTTGGCTGATGAAAGTTTGGAAAAACAACTCTATTATTTCACCAAATTAGCATTACTATCATAATTGATTCTTGTAAAGTAGCTCATTTACCGTAAGTCCTCGAATGAGCACGGGGGCTTCTTTCGCTAAAAAATGTTTTGGGGTGGGGGCTTATTCGATGAGGGCGTCAAAAATATTACCAGGACTAATTTTCTTCTTTTACTCGAGGCTGGTCAGTACAGCAGATATATTGGGATTTATTGTTTTCGAGGCAATATCGAGCCCGAGTACGTTGAAAAAAAAGTTTTCGATGAATGAAATCTTGCAAACATTGCTGTTTTGTTTCTCAAGCAACGCAGCAATTCTGTCTGACTGCATCACAGAAATTTCTGACTTTGGAAAAGCAATTAATATTGTTGACCTACCGGGAGACCGGGAAAATTCTCGATGCGTGCTTTGCCCAATTTCAAATTAGAAAAGCCTTGTGTTACTTTAAAATTCAAACAAATCATTATACAAAAGTACGGATAGATTTTTCCAGAAGTGCTGAACCGTGATTGCAGAGTATTTCTGAGCCAAAATAGAGGTTGGCATTCTTAAAGATTTACCTATGGTCACTGGAAATCTTCAGATAAAATCAAAAAATGTGCACGTAATATTAGGGACAGTGTAAAATTTATTATATTACATGGCCGGTGGAGAACAAAAATTCTTGCAAATAATTTGCTCGCCCTGTATGAAATTATTGCAAAAAAACCAACTGCCCCGTAACCCTTTCCTTAAAAAAATGTATCTCCCGTATTCATGAACAACAGATATTGTAAAATACCACCGATAAATTAGCCAAAGACCATAACAAAATCGATTCTTGCCCTTACAAGTCTTTGTCAACGAAAACAATCGACTTTGAGGATGAAGAGAAATTACTGATGAATTGTTCTTGCAAACAGCTGACATTTTGCGTCATTTTCATACACATCCTTCCAAGCATTTCTCAACTTGCATAATTCAGAATTTTGTCCTTAAAATGAGCCATTATATATTTCAAATTTCATCTTGAGCTTATAAAAAGGTACTGTCCCGTTCATATTTGCTTTGTAAAAAGTGTTGACCCAGTTCTGTAAAAGCTCAAAAAAGTAGTTGCCCCGTTACGTTTTGCACCGGCCATGTTATAAAATAAACTTTGCACTGTCCCTTAGGCAAAAGTATTCAGATTCCGTTCCCAAAGAAAATCAGCACAATTTGCAACCTGATTTGATGTGACATGATAAGAAAATATTGTAAGACATGGTCCAGCTACAAACCCTGTAAGGTCTAAGGTCCATAATTTAACTTATGGCATTTGTTCAGGTAGAAAGCGATGAGTTACTTGTCCATTTGAACAAAACCATAGGCATTAGGCAAGTCTGTATTGAGAGTAACAAGGACAGATTTTGCAAGACAATAGCATAAGTTGCTTTCATTGACACCTGAATTGAAAGCGATTAGCAATTGCAGACAAAGGAAATTCCCTCAACCAGTATTTCAAAACAAACAAAGCCGCAAAAGTTTCTCTGAAACCCAGGTAGCTAGGGCGATCGTTGTGCATCCAGAAACAGTTTTAAGAGCAAATGTGAGCATATATCGAAAGAAAAAGGATATATCTACACGTCTTCCACGGGCATTTTATTTCTTTGGTTCAGAAGCTGAGTAGTAAGTGTTTTAATTATACCCTTAAAAATAGGAGAATTGAATCGCCTCCCAATCGGCTTTTGAACCAAACAAATTAAATGCCCGAGGCTGATGTGCAGATCTATCCTTCTTCTTTTGTTCTATGCTTATGTTTGCTCTTGAAAACAATTTCTAGAATGCACAACCAGCGAGCCAGCTACCTTGGTTTCAGAGAAACTTTTGCGGCTTTGCTTGCTTTGAATCACTGGTTGAGAAAATTTCCTTTGTCTACGATCGCTAATCGCTTTGAAATACAGTGTCAATCAAAAGCAACTAAGGGCCAATTTATACGTCGTGCTTAACTCGCACCGAATCAAATATGATGTTTCAAAATTTCCTAAGTGTCAATTAAGTTCAAGATAAGCACGACGCATCAATTGAATTCGGAATTAAGCTCGAATCAAATGTAAAGCACGACGTAAGCTCGTCGTTGCCAGTCGCACTACGCGACCATAGCGCGACTTAGATTTAAACGTCGCGCTTCTGATGAATCAAATCGAGTTGATCTGTTTCGCTTGAAATTTGAAATACGACATTACAATGAAAAAGCCTCGTATCCGAATGAGCACCAAAAAGAGGTAGCTTTGGAATTGCCCGAAATTGCCGGAATGAGTTAGCGCGTCTGAAGTGCGACGTTTAAATCAAATCAAGTTTTCATGACGCGCTCATCTTGTGTTTTCGTCGATCTAAATCCTAATTGATTCAATGCGAGTAAAGCACGACGTATAAATTGGCCCTAAGGCTATTGTCTAAAAATCTGTCCTAGTTATTGAACGTACTGAGCCCGGGGGGGGGGGGGGGGTACTTGACTTAAATTTGTACGGGGGTGTGCCCACGAAAAAATTTTTTTTTAACCTGCTCCAGAATTTTTCGCTCAAAATGATAACCTGTTCTAGAAAAAATTGGTGAAAAGTATACTCAAAAGCATGAAATTTGACCGAAAAACGACCCTATCTAGCAGAATATTCCCCTTTGACATGTTTTGACAGCCTGCTCTAGAAAAATTGCCTTATTTTGATACCCTGTGCTACAAAAAATTGGTGAAAATGGTACCCTTAAAACGGCACATCCCCGTCGGACAAATATACTAAGAACCCCCCCCCCCCCGGGGTACTGAGGGTGTGCTAGGTTACTAGTTCCAAACCCCTCAAAACCTAGCAAGTTCTGAAAACAGTTGACTTTAAACGATTTTCAGACAGATGAATCGAAATTTTGAAGTCTTAGCAAAGCAAGCTAATATTGCATTGCTTGCCAGACATTCAGGGGCGGACTGGGGCATCAATTCCTTACCGGGAAATTAGCTTTTAGGGGCCCCACATTTGTAGAAGTTCAAATTATATTTGTAAACTAGCTAGCATGTTTGAAAAGCTACTTCGTAGTGTTTCTAATGGTGTAGCCAGATTTTTACCTCAATTGAGGCAACTTTGGGCAAATCAAGTGAAACGAGGGCCTGGGCCTCGGTCTAGGAAAATTGTTAAGTGTACAATTTTACAATTTACAATTACCCTTTTCTTTACAATGCCGCTGAGCACCCTTATTTTCGAAAAATCGACCCCCAATTGGATATGGGGTGAGCCTTCAAGCAGTCAAGTGAAATGAGATGTTTTGGAAAAAGTGAATTAACCCTAATCCATATGGGCTTTTTTCGAGCTACCATTTATGGGGGGGGTGCTTTCCACCCCCCCTCTGAAAACTGCCTTAGACTCATCCGAATTCAATACAACTTGGCACAGTTATAGAACAGGCAATTTGTAGCTCGTAGCGTAATTTGGGTGTGGCTGCCACACCTTGTGACGTCACAGTGACGTCACGAAGCTGAAAATCTGTGAAAATCAGGCTTTCAAGTTGAATTCCAGTTTAATGAAGATTTTGCATGAACTTTGTGCAGTTTTTGGTTCAGTTTGTTAACATATTTGGTGATAGAATATTATTTTATTGAAAATAACGATTTTGGAGTGATATTTTGGCAGAAATTAGCCGATTCTTATGACGTCATATGTGCGATTATTTTATTCTATGTAAAAAGAGACCAAAAGAACCTGAAAAATGGCGATTATCTATAACAAATGTATCATTAGAGTGTTTTTCATTGAAAAAGCTCGAAAAAACTTGAAAAAATTGCTAATTAGTCCAAAATGGCGGCCAAAATGACGTCATTATCAAAAAATGCTGACATCATCAAATTCCAGAAATTTTGGTATCAAATTGAAGCCCTTTGTTTGCTGATTCATTTGGTCTATAATACTTCATAATTCATCAAATAATTCCATTGAAATCATTGAAAACAATGATTTTGCTGCTACCTCCTTCCAAATATGGGCATGTCACGTGACCTGTGAGTCCTATTGTTCAAAAATTTTCCACCAAAATGTGGCTAATAGATAATTAGTAAAAGTCAGGGAGGCTGGGGGACATAGCAAATGTCGTTTAAAAACGCGGCAAATAAAACTTTAAGGGGGGGTGGAATCCACCCCCCCCCCATGTGGATTAGGGTTAAGCTACGGAGACTTTCGTGGCAGCTTTAAAACAAATTATAGTTTTTTTTTCAAATTCTCGTCTGATGATGGCACAGCTAAAAAGAAAGAAGCAAGCGAAACGAGCTGAACATTTAAAGTACCACTTCGTTTAACTTCCAAGAAAATGTTTCCACGTGCGGACGTAACGAGAGCCTAAATAAAGCATTCAACAGCCACGACAAATTAAGTGGTAGGGCATTGAAATAAGGGGGTCTGGGGGAGAAAATTTTCAGAGGATACGCCCTTTACTTTGGCTTAGAACACTTCTCGCATAGCGGTGCTAAAACAGAATTTGATCATTTCGTAACAATTGCTTTTTCAAATTAGCATCCGCAGTAAATTTTTTGAGGAACTAAATTTTCTATTTTCTAATTTTCTTATTTCAATGCTATCATGGTTTGTCATAATTTATCATAGTTCATCTGGGAAAATTTTGTAACAGGCGTACCTTTACTTTGGCTTAGAGCGACTCTCCCAATGCCCTCAACCACTCTCCGGTATTTTTCGGATAGATTCATACCCTTCTCTACCTATAACCAATTTCTCCTCGTTTTTGAAAGAGTCTCGAGGATCATCTTTTGACAGAAGTAGGGGGTGGCAAATGGCCCCATCCCCATCCGTGGCCGCGCCACGCCACTGGCATACAAAGTTGCACAAAGTGGCCGACAGTAGCCAGGAATACAGACGTCTTGAATTGCGAGCGAAGCGAGCTGAAAAATTTCAGGCATATTCTACTTAGATGGGCTTGAAAAGTGTTAAGATATCAGTTACAATTGCAAATCTTTTTTACTGTGGGCCACCAGCAAGCATTTGTGTCCAAAAGGCCCAAGATAAAAAGTGGCTATTGTCTTGACAAGGGCCCACCGGGAAATTTCCCGGTATCCCGGTGGGCCAGTCCGCCACTGCAGACATTTGAGATTTGCTTGCTCGGCAACATTTTCCCGTTTTGCCACGTCACCAGTACTGCACGACAGGCAGGTGTCGTCGTTGGGAAATGTTTTTTAAAAAAGCTCAAAAACATCTTCTGCCTGTCCAAGGCAAAACGTGTTGTTTGTCATCATAAGTTGTCACTGCAATGTCTTGCCTCATAGCCAAGAGAGCAAAATTTTGCTTAGCAGGCAGTTCTCAAATGTTTGCCTTGTGCACGCGGAGGATTTAGTTTATTTGGTTCAGAAGCCGAGCAGAAAGGTTGCAAGTCTCGCATATTTAGGGCTTAAATGAAACAATCACTACTCAGCTCCTGGATCAAATAAACAAAGCCCACCAGGCAATTCTTTAGATTTGTCCTCCTTCTTTCCATATAAAGTCAGGACTTCTCTTAAAAACCACCTTTCCCGTGCACAAGGCGACAGTTTGCCCTACTTGTTTCAAGGCAATTTTTGCAGCTTCGTTTGTTTTTAATTACCGGTTGAGAGAATTTACTTTGTCTGCAATTGCAAATTGCTTTGAATTGCGCCGTCAATCAAAAGCAACATGATGCTTTTGTGTTGCAAAATCTGTCCTCGTTTCTTAAAACAATCCCCATTTGAAAGCCTACTGCTCCTAACAAGGACAGATTTGGTAAGACAATAGCACGAGTTGGTTTTGATTGACACCGTAATTCAAAGCGATTAGCGATCGCAGACCAAGGAAATTCTCTCAACCAGTAATTCAAAACAAGCAGTGCCGCAAACGTTTCTCTGAAACCCAGGTAGCTTGCTCGCTCGTTGTGCATTCCAGAAATTGTTTTTAAGAGCAAACAAGAGCATGGATCGAGAGAAGAAGAATATATCTGCACATCTGCCACAGGCATCTAATTTATTTGAATCAAAAGCCGATTGGGAGGCGATTCAATTCTCTTATTTTTTTGGTATAATCAAAATACTTACTGCTCAGCTTCTGAACCAAAGAAATAAAATGCCCGTGGCAGATTTGTAGATACATCCTTCTTCTCTCCATATATGCTCATTTTTGCTTTTAAAAACAAAAGCACAACGAGCGCGCTAGCTACTTGGGTTTCGGAGAAGCTTTTACTGCTTTGTTTGTTTTGAATTTATGGTTGAGAGAATTTCCTTTGTCTGCAGCCATTAATCGCTTTGAATTCAGGTGTCAACAAAAGCATCTCATGTTATTGTGTTACAAAGTCTGCCTTTGTTTTACTGCTCCATGCATATCAATGCAAAAATGATATTGCCAAATATATCCTTCAATGGTGGACAATTGGACATGTTCAAAGTCATTTTATAATTTACCTGACTGAAATCGGCCACTCCGTCCTCACATTACGAGGGAATTCCTCGA
Organism: Aurelia coerulea; assembly: GCA_039566865.1. Taxonomy (NCBI): domain Eukaryota; kingdom Metazoa; phylum Cnidaria; class Scyphozoa; order Semaeostomeae; family Ulmaridae; genus Aurelia; species Aurelia coerulea. The sequence goes on along the minus strand of CM076948.1, from coordinate 23,850,832 downwards.
GCAAGGCCCACCAAGAAACTTTCAAAACGTGGCTAAAATAGCGAACAATCAATGCTTTTTAAATAGACTCGTTATTCCATATGAGAATTGAAGAAATTTTGATACTGGTGTCAGCTAAATCAGCCCAAAGGTTTGCCAATTTCACAGCGACCAGAAAATTAGTTCCAAACGTATGACTTCGGCGTGAAGCTATTTAGTTCTGGGCTCTTTATTCCATGTAGAAACTTAATGCCTTTGTCAACAAAATTTCACCCGAAGACCATTCACAATGCGAATGGCTAATGTTTTTCTGAAATTAGTCTCTAAAAAGTTTGCGATGTAGAAAATTAGCTCTGAATTCTTAATTGAACTGTGACGCTATCTAATTAAATGCTTTATTCCATATATATAAGATTTACAGAAAATGTTGATGCCTTTGTCAACAACAAAAATCGACCCAAAGACGAAAGACCATTAAATTTCACGATGCGAATGGCTAATGTTGTACTGAAATTTGTCTCTGAAAAGTTTGTGATATTGAAAATTAGCTCTGAACGTTTGGTTGCATTTACAGAAAAGTTTGATGCCTATTTCAACAAAAATCGACCCAAAAACCTATAAATTTCGCAACGCGCATGGCTGATATTGTTCTGAAATTTTCACTTAAAAGTTCGTGATTTACAACATTAGTTCCAAACATTTAATTGCGCTGTGAAGCTATTAGTTACTCCCTATGCTCTATTTTAAAATAGAAGGCAATTTATATGCTAATGTTTGCAAAAAATCAATTAAAGACCTGCGAAGGTGCCTATCATTATGCTGAAATTCATCTCTAAAAGTTGCTGTTTTAGGAAGAAAACTGCGAACACTCTTTGTTCTGGAGCATTTCAATCTGGTCTCGAAACTCCATATGAAAATTCGAGAAAGTTTCTTCCAATAGCAGCAAAAGTTTATAAATTTCAAAATAAGCCTGGCCAATATATTGTTCTGAATTTCGTCTCTAAGAATTGCTGTTTTTGGAAGATAAATGTAAGATCCGTTGCTCTGGAGCATTTCAAGCTAGTCTCGTAGCAATAGTTTATAATGTCAGCAATAGTTTATAACTTTTACCATATGCTTTGCTAATATTGTTCTTCAATCCGTCCCTAAACTTCTTCAAAATAAAGGTGGTTTAGAAAATTGAACTCAAACATACCGTATCACTGAAACTTTCTGCTATCGTGTATCTACCGTGGCTCTGTTGAAAGCAAATGAGCAAAGCAAAAGTTGCAGCTGGAAACCATGAAAGTAGATTATTAAAATTAATGAGACAGAATCTAACATCGCCTACGGATAAGAGAATAGAGAAATGAACGGAGAATTAGATGAGTCTATGCTCATCGCAGAGGTGTCGGTAGGAGAGTGAAGCAATAGACACAAACTCGGAAAGGGTACTACGGAGCTGGAATAAGAAATTCTTCCCATACCAGAGAATGAAATTTTTGGCGGAAACTTAACTGGCACACTTATATGCAATAGGAAATAGAGTGAAAGAAGCTCTGGAAACCCCCTGAATAGCAGACAAATGAAGTGTTCTGAAGACAGCAGGAAAGCTGTTCGTGAAAAAGGCATTGGCTGTTCATGTGGTGCCCAAAGATGATTGAGATGATCAGGGTGGGGTGATACATGCAAAACAAGTGATTTAGCTACCTAGGGAGATAGCTATAGGTTTCAGCTCTGCTTTGTTTACTTTTGCGGGTTGACTAATCGGTCATGTAAATCCTATTGTTTTCAACAGTTAATTGCTTTGTGCTGCCGTGTCAATCAAAGTCTCCGAGTGCCATAGTCACAAAATCTGTCTTTTATTGACTTCGCTGTTTGCCCAGGGGGGTTACTTGGGATGTGAAAATACGGGGAGGTGCCGCTGGAAAATCTGAAAAGTCACCCTTATCCTGGACTAAAATTCCCGAAAGGATACCCTGGCCCGGAGTAAAATCTTAAAAGGAATACCCTGCTCTTGAGTTTCTTCATACAAAATTGTAGGATGCCCTGGAAATTTGATAGAAATCTATTAGAAAATGCGGAAATTTCGCCATCCAAACGTCTAAAACCGGGCCTCTAAATTAGTTGATGCTATAATTGCTGCTACGCAGTAGCAGCTATATATACGGGATTCAATCGGGCAAGTTTGTTTGGTAGGATGGATTATTTTGAATGGAAAACCAAACAACAACAACAACAACAACAACAAACTTCAGGAAATCTCAAGCAGTTTTTTGTCCTGGTTGCGTTTTATGATGTGAAGGTAGGTAAAATTTAGCAAAATCTTCACGGGTTTCTTTTGTCTCCTTCGCTTTTTAGCCGTCTGATTGGTCCGTGAAAATGAGGCTTTGGCGGTTTCGACCATGGGCCACGAGCAATCGACTATGTACGACGAATGATTCCTATGATCATCTAACTAAGTGTTTCAAGTTTTAGTGCAATGCATGTTGATACTTGATACAGCAAATAAATGTAAAAAAATGATATTGATAGAAATACTCCGTGACACAAGATGTCGTAAAGAATCTTTTACATTAAAGGGAATCTAAGCATATGTAAGTCCTCGATAAAAATAGCCGCGCGAAGACAATAGACTATAACACGTGCCGCTCCATATTTGGGTAATTGATCTACGTCAACAGGAAATACTGGTATCTGATAGGCTAGAATTAGACTACAAGTGGCTTGAGCCACTTTTATCTGCTTTATATTCCCTTAAACCTTATTCAATTTTTGTTTTTGTTGCAGGAGCAAAGAATTGCCTGTTCTAATTCCTGTAATGAATGCGTTCTGATCTGATTTGCATATTCATTGGACTTGCTCCAAGTCTCGCTCTTCCTTTTTCCTCCTTTCCCCTCCCGCATATATTGATCAAGAGCGAGAATTTATTGATCAAGAGCGAGACTTGAGCAAGTCCACATATTCATTCATGCAAACTGAAACACAGTTGAATGGGAAGTCATTAAATAAAAGAATGTGCTGCAGGATGGACCATTATTGAACAGTTGTCATTTCGTATTATGAACTCTTTCCACCAAGATTGTTTTCACCATGTTTTCACCATGTTTTCACTCATACAAAACCTGTTTTTCGAAATTTTTGGACTTACACATTGAACAGTTTGTTGTGATGATACAGCTGTTTCATTATGCCTGCTGACGCTTATCAATGCAGTTGGATGGAGCAAACAATGAACAATAATTAAGTGCTTCCACTTTTCCAACATATGATTTCCTCTTTTTTCCTTCTTTTTCCTCGGATTTCCTTACCAGATACCTTAATATTTCTTTCAAATTTCCTTCCACGTATTATACAGAAAAGTAATATTCAAATTGGTAAAATGAGACCAAAGAACACCAACATGGCTTATTGTTTGACTAGATTCCAAGCTTGCTTTGAAAGGAGACTGGAGTCTAGTCCGAGGGTAGTTCCCTTAGAAATTATATGGTGGTACCAAAGGCGTACGAGATTTCTTTAATAGGATTTTTAGCGATTTTTTACGGATTTTTCTTGAAAACAAAAGAACTACAGTCTTTTGGAAAGTACAGCAAAAATATGTTTACGTATTTCTTACACGAAGGGCCGTCCGCCTATCTAAAATCGAACTGAATTGAATAGAAAATTGAAAATTCAGTGGGACTGAATTTCCATTCAACTCAATTCGATTTCTGTAAACCAGTCGAAAAGTCGAGTCTGCACTCTCCGCGAAGGCTAAAAGGGCCTAAGCAGGAATAATAATAGTAGGAATCTGCAGCCACTACACTGTGGTGATATTTTACACTGTTATCTGAAGATTTTCAACACGAGAAACCAATTAGCTTTAGATACTTTATCTCTTCCAGATTTCCTTCAAATTTCTCGCTTTATCGTCAAATTTCCTTCTAATTTCCTCCAAATTTTCATTTCCTTCTTTTTCCTTTCAATTCCCCAGATTTCCTTCTGGAGAGAAATTTCCTTCCAAGTGGAAGCACAATAAGTGAAAGCTAATTACAAAGGAATGATCAAAGCCATTGATGCAAATATGACTGTGAACTGCCATCCATGACAGTTTAAAACAATAAAGTTCACAAGAACTTTTGGACTATGAACAGTACCTGTACCTGACAAGTTTGACTTGCTACAAGTCTCAGTATAAATTGCAGACAGTGCCAAGGCCTCAGATGAGAGGGTTCTAAATGAAGGAGTCAGAATGAAGAGAAACTGTTCTTCCCCTCCTCCGCCTCCCTCGCGCTGCGCGCTCGTTCGCCTCCGGCGCGGTATGAACTATACACCATGACAATACGAATAGAAGGCAAACGAAGACTTGTAGCAAGTCAACTGACAAGTAAGATAGGAATAGCAGCATTTGATGAATAATATTTACTACTAGTATGATCAAGGGTGTTAGGACACGAACGTGTTGATTGCATGTTTATTTAGTTACCTTGTTTTGATCCTTGTCTTGATTTCTTATCTACTTTGCTTCTCTGTTTCGTCTACAACTGGTGTGTGCAACTGAACGGTATATTAGGCCCAAATGCCTCGTGTTATTTGAATATATCTTCCTTGTATTCCTGTGTCTTGGTACGCTTTCTTCTGCGAGGGCGCAATAAGACACAGGAATACAAGGAAGACATATTTAAATAACACGAGGCATTTGGGCCTAACAAACCGTTCAGTTGCACACACCAGTTGAAGACGAAACAGAGAAGCAAAGAAGACAAGAAATCAATACAAGGATCAAAACAAGGTAGGTAAATGAATATGTAATCAACACGTTCGATCCTAACACACTTGGTATGATGCTATATTTTCATATTGGCTCAACATATCTTTTTATTATGCCATCCTGAGGGTCAAAAACGGAGATTTTTTATTTGGTATTTTTGGCACTGTAACTATTTTATGAGTTTTATCACATGTCATACTGTTTTCATTCCAACTGCACTCCAGGTGCCCACCCAAACATCAACCAATCAAAATCCTTAGAATTTTAAGATCAGCCAATCAGAATTCGAGAATTTGAAAACCGCTTGAATTCAATTTGAATAATTCAAAGCTAGCGGGGAGATCAGAATTTGAACGGTTTCTTCGGAGAGAGTGTTCCTCAAGTTCATCGCTGAATTTATAAAGAATTTGAAGAGGAAGATGGATGATTTTACTAAGGTATGATTTCGAACTATTTCCAAACGCAAAGTCTGCGAATAAAATGATTCTGAGTGGCTCGTTTGTTTTGCGAAGTGAGTTCTTGTGTATGTTCCAAATAGATGGGCCTAAATCAACGCCATTTCGTTTCCATATCGTTTCTGACTGGAGGAAAAAACTTCGCATATAACGTGATATTTTAAGGGCTAGACAGAACTCTGATGGCTTACAAAGCATACACAGTACACTTGATTTTAGTGATGTTTCTGTTATTCTTTTGCAAACGCATTTCAGTAATTTAAAGGCGCCAAAACGCGTCTCTTTCCAGCTCTTTCCACAGGTATGAAAACTGTGAGCAGTTACAGAAGAGAAGACATGCATGCTATTAGCTCCTACTTGGGCCAAGCAGCCCAGCCTTATTTTAACAGGGTTCTCGAGCTTAGCAGTTCAGTTTTTAGCAGCTAACTTCAAAGAAAAATGCTTTTCTTTTGCACAACATCGTATACGTCGTGCCAGGAGTTTTTCCTGTTTGAGTAGAAGTTTGATTGAACTTTAATTGGTGGGCCATGCCCTACTGTAAAAAATTCACTTTTTGTTAATCATTAATGTACACTACCGATTTTGATTATGTATTATCATTGAGTTCTCATTCCATACAGTGGCAAATACTTTGCAAAAGATGGGGGAAGGGGGGGATTGGTTTGAAGCTATTTATAGGATTATTTCAATCAAAAAACATTCATTGCTCATCACACTATTGTTTTAAAACAAAGAATATTTGTTCTAGCCAACATTGGAGGGCCAACTAAACTCCCTCGCCCCTTACTACTGATTCTCTAAGACTGTGTCTGCCACTGATTCTCTTCATCTAGTAAGTTTCATTTACACAGCTTTTCTAGGCAAAAAAAGGTTTATAAGTAAAAAGAGCCTGCATAGGTTTCTCCTTCCCAGGAGGCAGTAAGAAATGTTACTTTACAGGAGAAAGAAACATCTCTGAAAAGAAAATCGGTCAAGATAGTAAAGTAGGCTAGACTAATGGAGGGTACTGATGTTTTTTTTAAAAGAAACTAAGGTTTTGGGCTAGTAGGCAGTTTTATAAATTTTTGGGCCATTTTGCTTCCAAAAGTTTCTTACTTGTTTCTTATATTTTTAATGCCGGAAGTGTATAATTGATTTTGTTTTGTTAAGAGAGCTCCCAATTTACTTGGTAAGATCTCAAATCAAGTAAATAACATAGTTTTCACTCAAAATAGTGTCAAAACGGTTGCTATACTGTACAGTGTCAAAACATTTATTGAGTGTGCTGGGAAACTTAAAATTGCAAATTACAAAGGTTTCTTAGCTTTTTAAATTCACGTAGGGTCGAGGGTAACTTGACATGATAAATTATTAGCCAATCAATCAGAAAGTAAGTTTGTTAATGTGGCATTTATCAAAATTAGAAACTATCAGGTAATAAAGCTCATAGCAAATTGATTTTTTGTAAAGGACCAAAATTAAGTATTTTGCGCATGCAAGTTGATGGCCTAAGTAAGAGTTTTGAGGAAATTTTACAGTTTCCGCACTTGACAACAATAGGTTAAAACTTAGCCTGCATGCAGACTCGACTATCCTAAAGGATAGTCGAGTCTGCACGCAGGCTAGTTAAAACTATACATAGGTCTTTTGGTTATTGCCAGCTGCGTGGCTCAGATTTGAAATCACATAAGTTCCTGAGCCTGCAAGATATTGCGTGCGCTATACAAACTTTCAAATCTAAATCGAGGGGTAGCCCATAGTGGAATTGAGGTAGAACTGCTGCCCACCATATGCATCCACCAGGCATATTTTCTGTATGCCGAGAGATTATCCATAGCTTATGGTTTACCTAAGATTTAGAGATTTTGGGCTTGCGTTTGCCAAAATTTAAGGTCATGCCCACCACATAAATGGGGTGGAACCCCCTCAATTCCATTACAGGAGGGGGAAAGCAGCATGATTGCTCTGTTTAAATGGTTATACTGTGCACTGTTTGTTCTCAAAATAGAATACGCAGTTACACAAAATGAGTAATGGCTTTTGCTTAATTGAATTTGGAATGGAGGTTCAATAGATCTATAACTTTGAATACCCAAATGACAAGGAGTAAAGAATGATAAAACTTTTTCACATAAAAAACCAACCAAAAACTATTCTCTTACTTATTAGGATAAGAAAATAAAGATGAGTGAAGAAAATCTTTGGTTGGTTCATGGACGAGATGATGTGAGCTATAAGGAAAGCTGGTCTCAAAGGGTAGGCCTAATGACTTAAACTAACCATTGACCTTTAAAAGTTAAATTTCATGTACAGATTAAACTGCTCCAAACTCCTATCTTACTTGTTTGGGATGCTATCAGAAAGTGTCGTGGATTTTCTCCAGAAAAGCTAGACCTCCATCTAAGAGCTTTGGACTCTGCGCACTAGGGATTGCAAAGTCGTAGTCCTTCATTGTCCCTTTGTGAATTCGCACATGCCCCAAAGCTCTTCTCCCATTCCATTGATCAGCTAGCCAATAAGAGTTAACAACTTTTCCAGAGTGATTTACAAACGGGTTGTTAGCAGTAGTATTCTGAACAATTACCAAGTTTTAAAAGTGACTATGTTTGAGGCAATATGCTGGCAAATATGTGTCATCTATGAAGCATGATAGTCTAACATCTGGACTTGGCATGTCCTTGTGTAATCAAATAAAATTATGTGTACATTTTTTCATATGTATTTGTAAATTGATCATTTTTTACAGAGATTACTTGAAAAGAAGAATGCAAGAAAGAGAAAGCAAGAAGAAGCAGCTGCTGCTCTGAAAAACATTGATTTGCCTTCAAGTGCAAAAAAGGCCTCGCCTGTCAAAAGCAGATACCCTTTGTCACCTAAAAATGACAATGATCAGGCAGGTGCAAAACTGGTAAGCGAACATCAATAATGATTTACAGTCAGTGGAATTTTCCAAACCCCTGCCTAATTTTACACAGTAAGAGGGCCCTCAAGTGTCACTTTCTTTCAATTTCAGAGTGAGATTTTCTCTCACTCAGAAAATTCCTCTGACTGGAAATGAGCTCTTAACCCTATCTGACCTGGGGGGCCAGTACATTTTTGTTTACACCGTTTTCCATGTATGCAGCAGGCCTCTGAGTTTTTGTAAGTTTAACTTTGTATCATAGAGCAATCAAATTGTAACAATTTGAACCAGGGGTGGAAAAAATATTTTAATTTCTGGGACCGAAAAGTCGTTGAAAAACTTTCTGTGACAGCAGGGTGCTCCAAACAAGAATCCACTTTTTGGCAGGTCGTTATAGAAATACGTGGGAAAGATTTTGAAGATTGGTCAGTAATCCTCAATCTCAGTTGTAAAGGATGTTTAGCGAATTTTATTGACTTTGTTAGAGACTACTTACCAAATTATAAACGGTATTGTTGTAGTCTGGAGACAGCCTAAATTAACCACACATCACTCCAATTTCTAAAGACTTAGTTTGAAATGCAAAGAGAAAATGTTGGATTCTCACGCAAAATAAAATCGTCAATTCTCCCTTCTTCTGATATTATTGAAGTCTCCAATGATATTGCGCATTTCTTTCTGTAATTTATGACCAAACTGGAAGCTTTACAGGCACAAAAACATTAATCTGGCAATCATTAATGCTTTTTGCAGCATGATTCAAAACCAGGTAGCCCTAAAAGAGCTAAATTCGGTACTTTTGAAACAAATTCCAAGAATAACTATATGTTGGATAATAATTTGGTCCTTGATCTACTTGACAAAAAAAAGAAAATCGAAGATCGGCAATGTAATCAAATCTTGGTTAAATTTTTCAAACGTGAGTACTTTTTTTGGGGCACCCTGTATCTAAGTACTGCTGCAGTGTGGATCCATATTTTGCAGCATAGGGCTCAAAGCTTTAAAAAGGTCGGTGTAAAATTCTATTCCAGATTTCTTTGGATTGTATGGCTTGAAAGGAACTTATGGTACTTTGCTGTAAATCTGCCATGGAAATTTTTTGATATCTTGATTGTTTTCAAAATGGTGGCAACTAAACTATTTTTGAAAAAATTCATGTAAAACTTTGAAAAAAACAAATCATCGTAAATCCTAAAATAATATAGGAAACATTATATAACCTTCAAGAAAACCATAGTTTATGAAGGTCTACAACATGGTGGCAAGCAGAAATCTGTAGCTTTTCTAGTTTTGGATTTAGAAATTTGACGAGGTCATAGCCTCAAATTTAATAAATGCCGCCATATTGTCACTAATCAAGATGTCAATAAATTGCCACGGCAGATTTACAGCAAAGTACCATAAGGTCCTTTCAAGCCACCCAATTCAAAGAAATCTGCAATAGAATTTTACACCGACCTTTTTAAAGATTTGAGCCCTATGTTTGAAATTGCAGCGTGCCTGCCAGGACTCTGAATGACAATGGCTCTTTAAACAAGTGTCCCTCAAAACGGTGATTTTGCAGTTTTTTGAAGGCTATATCACATATTTTCCTCCAATCTTTTTCAAAATGAAAGTGATGTTTCAAAGAAGGATTCTTGAATTTCACAGGAAACAAACAAAACGTTCATATGCTGTAAGATAGCTGAGACATCGGTGGATTTCTAAAAGTAATTCTATTGTGGATTCCCCCATCACCGAGATATGTGCAGCAGGCATCGCTAAAGTGCGCGAGCGTGCGAGCCGCTTGCAGGCACATTTTGAAATCCAGCAAATATTGTTTGAAATCCAGCAAATTACAAACAATCAATTGGTAGGAATTGAGTGACAAGATATTGCATTAAAATTATTTGAAAGGTTAAGAATAATGAAGCCATAATTGATTTGGACATCGAGCTAATCTTTCAACATCTCATTTCGCCTTGAAAAACTGCAAAGTTACGATGTACGCCGACGATACTAGCATATCCTATTCCTCTAAGAGCATTGAGGATCTAACTGAAACGCTCAACAACGAATTGAAATGTTTGAAAGAATGTCTTCAGGGCAATAAATTGTCTTTGAATGTAGTCAAGACTCAGGCAATGGTAATCGGATCTAGACCAAATCTTAAAAAGATTGGTGAAAACACTGTGGATTCTCCTGCATTCGTTATCGATGATTCCCCTGTAGAACTCGTCGACAGTATTAAGTATCTTGGTGTCTAAGTTGACCAGTACCTCGTGTGGGACGAGCAAATTAAATCTGTTCAAGCCAAAGTCTCCCGCTCGTTAGGTTTTTTAAAATATGCAAAGAAATTTTTGCCAAAAACTGTACTTTGCAAATTATGTAGAGGTATTGTAGAGCCACATTTTCGGTACTGCTGTTCTGTGTGGGGGAGCTGTGCAGAGTTCCGACTGGTTAAGCTTCAAAAATTGCAGAATCGTGCCGCTAGAATTATTACAAATAGCAGCTACGATGCTCCTGCCGAAGCTTTGATTACAGAGTTAAAATGGCCAACTGTGAGGGATATGATCAGAAGTGAGACTGCAACAACTGTATATAAATCTGTTAATAGTCTCGCGCCTGATTATCTCTCGCATTTATTTGTTAGAAATTCTGATCGCAATATTATCAACCTTAGAAATGCCGAAACTGACTTACTAGTGCCATTCATGAAAACTAGTAATGGACAGAAAGCGTTCGCATTTCGTGGAGCAAAAATCTGGAATGATCTCAGCCGCAAGGCCAAGCAAGCTCCCTCTTTATCTTCTTTTAAGAACAAGATAAAGGGTTTGTTGTAAATTTATTGTAAATAGTTGTAGATAAATTATTTATGATTGTAATTAGTTTCCTTTTCCCGTTATTAATTTTAGTAGATTTTTTAATTTGTAAAGTTTTTGGCACGGCCCCCTGAAAATCAATCATACTGACTGACGGGGCTACCGTGCATAAATAATTTTAAAATGAAAAAATGAAATGAAAATCTCACATCCAGTTAGGTTTGTCTGCAGCTAAATGAGCTATCAGTTAGACCCGTCACTAGTAACGATAATTTCCGAGAGTTTTTGAGACGTGTAGAGAAGCATATTGCAGTTAACGGCCCAAATATTGAACATGCGGATAGTGTCATTGATAACAGTATGAAGCAATATTGGAAGGAATCTGGGAAAGGGAATAAAAGTAATTGGCATTTCGCATGTTGCTTAGATAAAATGAAGGGCTTTACTGCATTCAAAGTTTTAGAGAGAATGAAAAAGTCACAAATAGATCTGATTCAAATTCAACTCTGTAACCAAACCATAAGTAATGAAAAAATTTGTGATTTGAAGGAAACCTCCATTGTATGCCAAATGAGTTTTGTTGTTTTAAGGTAACTCTGCTTTCCGCTCTAGTGCACAGCGAGATGCCGTTTCGCAAAACCACTCTCCTCAGAAAACAGTTAATTTCGCCAATATTATTTGGTCTATCGAAAAGCGGTAAAAAGGATGTTGTTCTGTATAATCTGGGCAATCGAAAGATGTATAAATCGCAATGTTTCCGTGAACCCTGGCTTTGCAAATCCTTGCTAAAATCTTTTTGCTGATTTCAGAAATGTGGATTTACCTCCAAAACTACTCGAAAAAGTTTCGATTTTCTTTCGCTCCATCATTAGCTAAATAGTTGATCTACAACTTTGCCAAGTCTGATTGAAAAAGCTAGGCTAGATTTCCTGCAATCGAATTTTACATTTCTGTTTACTTTTCGACATCGAAGGGGAAAAGCGTTGGTCAACAGTTTAGCGCATGCAGAACGATTTGAACGCCCGTAGAATGTTTTTGCAAAAAAATTAGTTCTTGATCTAAGATCTATGCTCATTGTGGACTCTAAAAGAAATTGATAATTTGTGAATGCTTACGAAAGTCTCGAAAGACACCCAAAGCATGGTTTCGTGAAGCTGCTGATAAAATCAGTAATTTTTAATCAATAGATGCAAATGATACTTTTACAAGCGCACTAAGGATGTCTTTTGAGACCTGCGTATGGTATTCCCAAAAGATGACGTTCTTTTGTTTGCCAATGGAAAAACTTATGAAAGTTTCTTCAAGCCTGAGCTTTTGCAAGCGTGCTTCATAGCATGGTAATCCGTTGACCAAGGTTTCTCCATTTCGCTGTCGAAAAGTAAACACAAATACGAAATTCGATTGCAGAAAATCTAGCCTAGCTTTTTCAATCAGACTTGGCAAAGTTGTAGATCAACAACCTAGCTAAAGACGGAACGAAAAAAAATCGAACATTTTTCGAGTAGTTTTGGAGAAAAATCCACTTTTCTGAAATTAGCAAAAAGATTTGAACTAGGATTTGCGAAACCAGGGTTGACGGAAAGATTGCGATTTATACATCTTTCGATTGCCCAGATTATACAGAACAACATCCTTTTTACCGTTTTTCAATACGCAGAATAATATTGGAGAGATTAACTGTTTTCTGAGGAGAGTGGTTTTGCAAAACGACATTTCGCTGTGCACTAGAGCGGAAAGCAGAGTTACCTTAAAGAAAAGAAACAACTGTATACTGTGTCAATGATTGTTGAAATGGAAGTATTCCTAAACAAAGCCAAAGTTTCATATATATCGTCTATGATACAAATTTATTGCATAAGGCACCATCCAACTTTTAGGACCAAAATGTCCCTCGCTTTATCAAAGTTTGCTTCATGTGATGCATTGAAAGAATTGAAATCCTATATGATATGCGTTGAAAAAAATTTGCAGGCACTTTCTTGTGGCAATTTTGCGCTCGCAGGCACAAAATACTTTTGGTGAGGTCTGAAGGTTAGAGACTCTTATTCAATCAGCATGCCTTACACGTGTGCCATCTCTTGGTTGGCCTTTGTTAACTATTTCAAATTCTGTTTGAAATTCAATAACTATTTGTCCAATCTTTACGCCAATGCTCTTTTCATTAGCCACCAGTTGCAAAACCTAGAACTGATCGTGCACATGGAAAGAGAACATCACCGAGAAAGAGATGCAATGAAGCAAAGAGCCCTGGAAGGGATCTTGAAGAGATTTTGGACACAGGCAGAAAATCTCAGATCTTTGCATCCTCAAGGCAAACTGGAAATAGCAGTTCTGGTCATAAATCAAATGCCATTAAGACAACAAGTAACCCAGTTCAGGTATGGGGTACCAAAGATTATTCCTATGATTTAGGGTGGGTGGGTGGTAGCGATTACTAGGACTCAATCGTAATCAGTCTAACCCGATCTAACGAGGGTGAATTTTCTAACAAGTTGATTAGGAAACAGCAATATTCGCATGCATCTTTAAGCTCCATTTTTTGCATTCATTGAGTTGGTTCTTCTTGACTTCACGATTCCCAAGCCGAAAAGGAAGGCTGACTTCAAAGAAGCGATGAGTAACTTTGCAACTAATGGCCTTTGTGGCGTTGTTTGCAAAATTAGCATAGCAAAGGCACGTTTCTAGCCTTTCCCTATCACTATCGCGAGGGAGATCATTACAGCAATTTTATGCAGCTTTTCAGAAGTGTCCGATATAGACCTACAGAAACCGACGAAAGATTTACCCAAAACCAAGGTTTCGTCGTGTTCTTAAAGGAGCTTTGTTGTCAAATCGTAAAATATCTGCAAACGCTATTATTTTAGGCTTACGGGCAGTTTGTTTGGTGGCTTCACCCAAGCCACCAAAAAGTAACCTTTAGAAATTCACTTTTATCCGAGCAATTGTAAGAGATATGAATGTTTCATTTGTTCCTCCGCAAATTACAAAGTTTTGCCTTCAAAATAGACTTGCCCCAAGTCTATTTCGTCAAAAAGAAATTCGTCAAAAAGATGTAATATACTTTCCGGTAGACTTATTACAGTTGACAAAACAGACTTGGGGCAAGTCTATCTTCAAAACAACCCCTTTATTGAAAAAAGGACGAAAGGTCTGTGTGATGTTGCCTTTCAAACACTACAAAATCACTGTTACGACAAAAGTTTGGAGACAGCTCTTTAAACGATTCTGTGGAGTTATGCCGTCTGCATGAAAAGCTCACAAAAGCTTTGATCGTTGATGTAAAATCTCCGAAAAAATCTCTGTGCAAACATTGGCGTAGTGGATTTTTAACTTCGTTGATTTTTCAAAGGCCTGAAACTTTTTCTGACTCATTACGGTATTTTCCCACAGGAAAGAAAAAGTCGACTGGAAAGGGAACCAAGAACCGATCAGAGACATGCAGTCAGCTCTAGACCTCCAAGTTATGGAGAAACACAAAAGGTAAGTGCATGTTTCTTCTTATGTACGTTAGATTCAGTTCATTTAGGTACAGAAAACCGAACCAGGGCTGTGATGGAAGCAGTGATCAAGATGCCAGTAAACAGCATCAGTGGTGGAAAAAATATTTGCCTTCCTGCGAAGCAACGTCAAAATAAAATTCTTCCTTTAATTGTTTTATGAATTTTCTCCGAGCCATATTTCAGTTGAACTATTGCACAGCAACATTTCAGTTTCGTTGGCCTATCTAGAATCACTTACTATTAATATCTTCCTTGGACCACACAACTGTAAATGGACAGAGCATAATGCAAGCACCGTTTTCCTTTTTCTTTAATCTTTCCTGGCTTTATTCCTTCCTTTACTATTTACCTTTTCAATCATTTTTTTTCTCTGTCATCCTATCTGCTGTCCATCCCTCGTCCTTCCTTCCTTCCTCCTCCTTTCATTTCTTCCTTCCTCCCTTTCTCGTTTCCTTTCTTTGCTTTCCTTCCTATTCCACTTTCTATCTTTCCTCTCCTGTTCTTCCTTCCAGACAAACAAGCTTCCTGCGAAGCTGCTTCGCGGCTTCATGCATTTTTTCCACCTCTGAACAGCATAGGCGACCGTAGGATGAAAAAATCTTCCCAACAAAATACATGAACATGTGTCATTATTGCCAAGAAGGAAAACAAAGGAGGTTTTGCTTGCCGTTTTTGCAGGTTTTTGAAAAGGGTTTTCTGCAGTGTATACCTCCCATATCAACGGGAAGGAATGCCTGATCGAAGCCGGGTAAATTACTGAATGTAATTGAACATATTGGCAGTGAACCAAGAAAGTTTTCAAGAAAGTGAACCAAGAAAGCCTAAATAAAGTGATGGAATTAAGATTTTAGAACTTGGTTGCAAAGGGAATCCTGTGCGATACAGTAAAAACCCGCACATAAGAACCTAAGATTTTGAACTCAGCCTGTTTAGGTTCTTATACATTGAGGCACATCCAGTAATCAGGGTGTAGGTTCTTAACAAAGGGAAACATGTGAATCTAAATCTTAGCCAAACTTATTTACACTCTTGGCCCTATTCATTTCAACCCAAGCTTACCCCTGCATGGCTCTGCCTATCACAGTTCTGTAAGTAATGTTTTGGAGTTCACGAAAGAGGTTAATTGGCAAACAGATTGCATTTATTTCCCAATGAATGAATGGAACCCTTTATTAAGAACCTAGTCATGATATCAGGCTGAAATAGTTCTTATCCATTGGATACAAAATATATGATTTCAGGCTGTAGGTTCTTAGTAAATGAAGGTTCTTATGTGCGGGTTTTTACTGTATTTCAAACAATGGATTCATTTTTCTGACTCACCCGGTACAACGACTGAGTTAGCATTAGCAGCATTAGCAACCTACCTTCTGTCTCTCTTTTGCGTGTGCCTCTGGTTTCATTCTTGAGTAATCTGCTGTGGAAATCCCTTTGTTTGAAACTGTGACGATTTTTGCAAATGTCCACGATGTTTGCAACTGCTCACGATGTAGGAAAGCAAGTTATCTCAAAACTTGGAAAACGATGAGTGAGTAACTCTTCAAAATCTTGAGATGAAATTTTGAATTTATAAAGAAATGCGTCGTTTCGCCATCTGCTATGACCTTGTAGGCGAGGCATTTTAACGGTACTAATGACATGATTTTTGGCATACACAGCTTATTTAGGCCAACACAGCCAATAGGCCTGTCATGCGCCATATATACATCATGCGTAATCTTTCAAACGTTGACCCCATTTAGAAAACCATATAAGTTTTTCACCTGTATGTAGTTTACACCTATTACAAAGGTATGAAATTATTTATTTAAAAGTGATCATGGAAATCTAGATATTTCCTTGCATTTGATATTGTGCGTGACCTTTCGTTCTATTGTTAAACTACATGGCTATGTGTCTGTCATTAAGGCATACTGCACTGTAATTTTAGGTTTTTTACAGAAATCGCACGGAAAATCTTCCTACGCATACGAGAAAGATGCAAAGCCTTTGAACACGCTGCGTCAGAATACTCAAAAATGGAGCCATATGCCTTTACACAAATCCCACAATCCATCGTAGAAATGCGAGAATCTATTGAAAGACTGACGTGAAGGTTTCCCCTCACTTCCAAGTCGCCCAAGGACATGCGTCACTGACGACAACCCACGAGATTTGCTATTAATACTTAGGCTTGGAAAACAGAGCGCCTTGTTTGCAGCGGAAAAGTGATTTTCCTTTTGGGCATACAGGTTTCGCCTCGAATTGACGTAAAGGCCTATTTCATGGCCAATTTTAGGTTATTTGCAGAAGACGCATGCAAACTTTTCCTGCACTTCTTTCCCAACCGGGTGTTGTTACTAAAAGGCGTACTTTGTTCGTAACGAGAAATATAAAATGCTAATGAACACGATGCATCAGAATGCTAGAAAACTGAGCTATATTATGGATAATTTTAGGTTGTTTGCCTCATGAACACACTACATCAGAGTACAGTAAAATCCTGCGTAAAAGAACCTGTTGTCTTCTGTCACAGGCTGAAGTGACTCCTATGAATTATAGAGTGTTTCTTACATAGAAGGTGGTTGATTGCGCAAAAATCAGGTTGCAGATTCGTTATCCGCAGTTGTTTTTGTGCGGGCTTTTACTGTACTTAAAAATGGCTTATTCACATTCATGTAAGGCAAGCATCGATTTACCATTTGATTGTTGAAACATTGATCAAATTGAGCAAATCACGTATTGTTTTACGAGCAGGCAATGGAAACTACCGGGTGTCCCAAAAAAGTACTAACAATTTATTATCAAACCTTTAGCAAAATTTTCTTTTTGAGTTGTTTTGTCAAAGACCCAAAAATATTCATAGGTGATAAAATGTTTGCTTTTGATACAGCAAGGTAGAAAAATTACTCGTTGAAAAACCTTATTTTGAGCTATACTTTTTAAGCAAAATACTCGATCTTTCGTAAAAGTCAACATTTTCAGATTTTTTATCATCATTGAAGTCTCTAATGATAGTGCGCATTTCTTTCTGTGGTTTATGACCAAACTAGAAGCTTTACATACACAAAGAAATTGATCTGGCAATCATTAGTACTTTTTGCAGTATGATTAAAAACCAGGTAGCCTAAAAAGAGTTAAATTTGCTCATTTTAAAACCAATTACAAGAACAGCTATATCTTTGAAAATAATTTGGTCATTGATCTACTTGACGAAGAAAGAAAATTGAAGATCGGCCGTGTAATAAAATTTTGGTGATTTTTCAAACGGAAGTACTTTTTTGGGACACCTGGTAGTTTTTCGGGAATTCTTCATTGAGATTAAAGCACATATGTCACGTTAACAATTGGTTAATACAACAAACAAGTTTGGAGTGGAATTCCATTGTTTCATGACTTTTTATTTCTGTTTCACGAATTTTCATTGCAATGAAAATTCAGCCTCGATCCTGTGCTTTGTAATAAACAATAGAGAGGATTGTATTGCATGAACCAATCAGCTTCTTGACATATGCCCTTTAAGATGATGGATGCAAATAATGAATGAATTCTCAAAATTATGTTCAACCATCAGTTATGCAATGCCATTATGCCAATGGAGTTGTAATTTTTCTCATCCTTGTTGCAATTTCTGTATAATACGTTTTATATAGTACAATACGTTTTATACATAGTACTGGTCGCTTTGAATAAAGTATCTCGGCCCCATCCCCCTAGTAAGCCACCAATCGTTTAGTTAACTATCGTATGTAAAGTCTGTCTCAAATTATATATGAGGTGAGATTTGTGATAGCGCAAAATTATCCATAACGGCGGCAGGCATTTTGTCTGTTGTTGTTCGCGGACAATTTTTCACCTGATGTCTAATTTGAGACAGAATGTAGTTTTTCCCATGTATTGTTGTTTTTCCTTAAATATTCATATGTAAGTCGTCTTAGTTTTTTGTGATGCCAAGGAATAGTCATGTTATACTCGAAATCATGTAATATATAAGCTATATCTTGGTACTGTACATATTTTAATTTTCTTTAGTTTAGGCCTTCCTGTTTTTGCACAGGTCATTTTGTTAAACAGCTACGTAACTGAAATTAATCACCTGTATAAATATTTGAAAATGAAAATGAAATGAAATGGTATTTTGCATCTAGTGGCATCGTCCTTGTAGTGTATTTAAGTATTTCTGTAAGTAGTGTTACTAGGAAATTTGTATTGTAAATCTTTAATGGAATGTAGAAATTTTTTTTCTGTATTACGATGGTTCAAAGAGTTATATTTCAAACCTTGTGCCCAACGGCCTAACCTACTTACTTGTAATTAGAAAGTATTGTAAAATGTCATCTGTATTATATTTATGTCCCCTTAAAGGTAAACGTTTTTTTTTCTTTTTTGTAGTTACGTGTAGTTTTAGCAATTATTTCTCTCTCTCTAGTAGTTACGTGCAGTGGCATGTTCGTATTTCCTGTTTTATGTTTTATGTTGCCATGGGGTAGTCGTAGTTTTCGCTCCAATTGGTATTGTATTAGTAGTAGGGTATGGTATTTTGTAAGTAATGTTGAAAGTAATATGTATTGTAAGTTATTAAATGATGTATATAAAAAGAAAGAGTGCATAATTTGTTCTGAATCACCCATACCAGTATTATATCCTTTTTTATTCATTCATTGCAGGATGAACTGTCTTCTGGTTCAATCAGCGACCGCCGTGCTATCTTTGAAAATGCCAGCAACAACAAGAACAGTCCTTCTGGATTACCAGCCGTTGCAACAAAACGAGATCATTCACAGTCTAACAGGCATGACAAATCACATGATGATACAACCAAATATGGTAAATCAAATGATGGCAGCTCTAGGCTCTCGGCCTCCAAATTAAAGAAGACAAGCACTAGGAAAGACTCTAGCTTTGACAGAAGTGGCGCACCCGGGAAGCTTACACCGAAACTTGAACGACTTAGCACCACCGCGGATGAGTCTTGCGACTTTAATTACGATGATGAGGAAAATCCATTCGATATTTCATCCATTTTACGAGCAGCTAATGAAGCAGGCCCTGAGGCGAGTCCGCAACCTGAATTCAAGCAAAGTGCATGGAATGTTTTGGACTATATGACTGAAGATTCTCCCAAAGTTGATTCTCCCAAAGTCACTACTCCAGATCGAGGTATGTTTCACAGCCATTATTACCCAGCATCCTTTGCGGGCACGATTCAATAAACTTTCTTATAAACTTAGTGAAACAGCAACTATAATGTACAAGTCAACAAATTGTCTTGCGCCTGAATATCTGCCTGAGTTATTTGTAAAAAATTCAGCTCTTAACACAATGAGACTAAGAAACACCGAAGCTGACTTGCGTGTTCCTTTTTTCAAAACGTCAAATGGGCAGAAGTCTATTTCATTTCGTGGGCCTAAGGTTTGGAACCAATTATGCTCAGATGTCAATGCACCCTCCCTTCTAACCTTCAAAAAGACGCGGAATAAGAAATTGTGGAGGGTTTTTGGTTTTTCTTTTATTTTTCTTTTGATTAATTTCGGAACATTTCTATTTATATCGTATTATCATTAGATTATTATTAGATTAACTGTAAATTAGGTTTTTAATTTGTAGTATTTGCACGGCCCCCTGTAAAGCAGTCTCTGCAGGCTGACGGGGCTACCGTGGTTAAAAAATAACAAAAAATACAAATGCAAAAATTCTGCTATATTTTCATAAAATTTACGATAAACAATTACAAGCTGATACCAATGAGAGCATGGAAATAGATGGCAACCCTGTGGCCATTACATTTAACGTAGAGACAACTAAATACAAACGTGACTAAACTTAAAGGGGCTGGGTCACGTAAAGTAAACAAACTTCTTCCGAAACGACGATTTGGCAGCTTTTTTGACAGACCATATCACACAGATTTTCCACTATTTTTCTCAAAATGAAAGTGCTATTTTGAAGATGAACTCTTGAACTTCAAAGAGAAACAAACGAAACAACCATACTTTGTAAGATTGCAAAGATATTAGCGGATTTATAGTAGTAACTTTATTGTGGATTCACCCCATCCACCAAAATCTGTGCAGAACACAATGGCCACGTGTGGGAAATAATATAGATTATAGAGATAACAGATTTGTTTACGGTTACGTGACCCTGCCCCTTTAAGGGAAGAAATGATTGCACGAAAGGCCAATGCACCCCTGCCTTGTCCATAGACCCGCAATAAACGTCATGTCAGGCACCCCGGCACAATTACCCACCGGCAGTCCCTGACACCACAGGCCTTTTAACCATAGCCTTACTAAAGTAAACCTTTTAGCTATTACTGCAACCTTGATACAACGGCCATTACTCCTGCATCGATACTGAAATCGGTCGACGGTTGAGATTGCGAGAAGACCGTTTGGGGCCTGGGAATGAGGTTGCTATTACCGTGGTGCTCATTCGAAAGTTCTACAAAAGGTTTGAAAATGACGTTCCATTCAGTTCTTTTTTTAGAAAAGCTGAAAGGTCTATTTCAGACTGTCTGTGATTCAAATCTGGTCCAAGCAGACAATTTGCTAGACTGATTACGATGAGTCCCAGTAATCGCTATTCAAAACGAGACTATTACACTAGACCGAGACCGCTCATATTGGGACTCATATTATTACGGCAATATTTTTGGACTGATTTTTTTCACTTTTGAACGCCCTTTGGAACGAGGCTGCTATACAAAGTCATGTACAAAGTATACAACAAAATACAACGCCATTAGAATTTCTGCAAATTCGATTGATTGATTTTGACCAACGGAAACTCGAAGCTCAAAGCAGAGTTTAAAAGAGCAGTCTAACAATTTACAGTCTAACAATATGCATCCCCACTGCAGTAATTTAAATAATAGAAAATTTGATTTTGGTTGACTCTTATATCTGTTCAACTATTGTAGCGTGTGATGCCATATTTTCCGCTTAGGCCATATTTGGTTTTGTGACGGTATGAATCGTAATGTGCTTGCAAAAACAAGGGCAAATTTTGTAATACAATAGCAACAGTTGCGTTTGATTGACGCCTCAATTCAAAGCGATTAACGACTGCAGACAAAGAATTCTCTCAACCGGTCATCGAACATTGAAACTTTTATTCACAGTTTCGTTGATCTTTTCTCCTTTGATAGGCAATCAAAGGCAG
Source organism: Aurelia coerulea (assembly GCA_039566865.1). NCBI lineage: Eukaryota > Metazoa > Cnidaria > Scyphozoa > Semaeostomeae > Ulmaridae > Aurelia > Aurelia coerulea. The sequence continues at coordinate 23,829,344 of CM076948.1, read as the reverse complement.
TCCATGTATAGCAACTGCGGAGACGAGGAAACCCTATCAGGTTTTGCTAAAGAAGTTGCTAAAAAGAGAAAGGCAATAAAAAGCCCTTATCAAGAAGAAAGCTTGCGAAAAATTGATGCAAAACTTGACGAAAAGAAATTGAGAGTTGTGGAAGACGTATACAAAGGAACAAATGAAATAGAACGAGGTAAACCAGCGTGAGATACATTTCCTACGCGCAAAGAGGACTCGAGGCCTAGGTCTCGAGTGTATATTTTAGGAACAAAATCAAAGGAAGGCCAAGGGAAAAGACGACTGCTGGGAATTAAATTCAGGTCGATCCTGTAAAATAAAGAGGCTTTCATGAATGAGTAAGTCAAACTCATTGCTGGCTCTGTCCAAAGTAGGGACATCTTAAACAAGGCGGCGTGCCCTGATTGGCTAATGTGGTCCCCGATGGCGGATGTACTCGCTTTTATCTTACAAATTGATCTTATACTTAGTGGGGCTAAGCTAGAAAAATCAGTAGAGTCAAAGAGATTGACAGATTTCATTTGTCATTTTATCCACATTTAAAGTTGGTATTTACAATAGTGACCAGGAATATATAATTCAAACCAAAAAATACTTTACATAAAAATTAACGGCATATTTTGCAGGTGCACTTGTCTCCAGCCCATTGTTTGATCCTGTTTCTGAAAACCGAAAATGTTGGCTCATCTTTGACAGCATCATCGAAGGTGTTCCAGAGCAAACTCCCTCTAAAGGACAGTGATTCTTGCCCAAAGCCCTGTGTCTTTATTTGTGGTAGTGTGCAAAGATTTTTGCATCCTTAGATTATAGGTTACATGCTTCTTTTCATGACATTTCCAGACAAGTGGTGGGGTTAAGATAATTTATGGACTTGTAGATTTCTGTACTTCATTTCTGCAAGTTTCTAACATGAATACAAAAGCTGCCACTTCGAGTGAGCAATGTTTCCATGGGACATTCGTATTCTTTATAGAGGATCCGAAGAGCACGTTTGTGTGTGCGGTCAATCTCTTTGTTTGCACCTTTTTGTTGCGTGGGCTGTGGGATAAAAAGTACGCCGTCGATGTTCAGGAATGAAATGTTAATCTATCAGTCAAGGACTAGCTTAGAAGTGAAAATTTGTTTGGTAAAATCATTCATGTTTCAGGCTCAGAAATTAGTAAAATGCTGACGAAGGGTTTGTGTGTGAACGACAGTAGACCTTTTAGCTATTCTACAAAAGAACCTGGATCGAGCGTTATTTTTATACATTTTGATACGCGACGTTCGATCGAGTGGCTTTAGAGCTTCTATCACTATTGTGCACATTCGAAAATTCTACAAAATGTAGCAAAATGTTGTTCGATTCTGATTCCTTTCAGAATAGCTAAAAGGTCTATTCCATTCTGGTTCGTAATTTACCTGTCATTGAAATTTGAATTCTATTTCTGAAACTGGCAATTGTATCGAATTTAATTGTCAATGGCAAGTAAAACACGGACCAGAATTGAACGTGGAATTCTTGTTCCCATACAAACCCCTTACCAGCATTTCCTAATTTCTGCGTCTAAATCGTGAATGATTTACCAAAAAGTTGATCACATCTAAAATAGACTTTGACTGTTAGATTAACATCTCAGTTTTTAATATCGGCCGGATACTCTTTATTCCACAGCCTGCCAAACGTTTCTCGGGTCACCCTATGTTTAGAGGAAATTGTCTAGAATCGTATCCATGATATGACGTTGGTGCCATGCTTTTGAGTCTGGTTTTAACATAACCAAATTTGACCCTGTTTTTCGCAATTGTTAGGAATTGTTAGCAATGATGTGAAGATGGCCAATGATGTGATGACGAGCAAGAAAACAACGCCGTCAAAACATGGAACTGGTAAAGAAGAAAAACGAAAAGCGGTAAGTTGATATAGTAGAAAGTAATCTTATCTCATATGTAAATTGTTTGTAACGCGTGAGCCAGAAAAGAGTCCCCACTTTCAAACATTATAAATCAACAACACTCATGATGTTTCCAAAAACATCGATTTAGATTAGCTAACTTGTATATAGTAAGCTAGATAATGTAAATAATCGATGTAAAACAAGTTGGACAAGCAAACACAAAAATCGAGGCGAAAACATAAGTTTAGGACCTTCCAAACATAAGTTTAGGTCATGTTGCTCTTACCTTGACCATGGGTAGTTAGACACTGCTGGTGTGCTTCTATGGAGGAGCGCTAAGTGATATATATCTGCGGAAGAAATGTTGTATAGCACTGCGGAGGAGATATCGAAAGAAAGTCCTCCGCAGTGCTATACAACATTTCCTCCGCAGATACATATTACCCAGCGCTCCTCCATAGAAGCACACCAGCAGTGTCTAACTACCCATGCCTTGACTATAAATTTGCGTCAGTTTTTCGTCACTGCAAAATAGATCATGGGCAATTTCATGTTCTCAACTCCTTTTAGCCGAAATGTCCAAGCGAAGAAGGTGCAAGAGATCGTCGTAGCGAACAGAAGAAGAGAAAGGCCCCATCCGAGAACAGGATCTCAGATCAAAGACCCTCGGATTATGGTACAATCGAGAAGGCAAATACATTGGAAAAACGAGCGTCGACTGAGGCGCCACCGAAGCCACCCAGGAAAGGTAAACTGTCTGTTCAAGAACAAGGAGACTCTTCCAAAATGAACCAAGATCAAGTTGCTACGTGGGAACCAGACATGCCGGTTAAAAATAAGGAGCCAAGGGCGAAGAAAGAAGAGAGGAAACGAGGGCGAAAGGAGAATGCTATTCATACCGTTAAGTCTGCCGTGTCTGATGGCCCCCCTCCTGATGATGCTGGACCTTATCATCCAAACATGGACAGTGAAAAGGATGCTGAGGAATGGAGAAATGATGGAGCTGGAGCTGTATGTAGTACTAAGGGCCTTGCTTCTTATTTGATCTCCACAGGGCCGCGGAGAGGTTTTATGAGCCCCCAGGTCGGAATAAAAACATGGGCCCCATCTAGGGGGTCGGGGTATATTCCCCATGACAATTTTTTAAATCAAGGTTGCTAGAATCTCTCTGGTAGCTTCTTTACACCTCTAAGTCCAACTATCATATGTCATCAAAATAGCCAGTCATTATGCACAAGAAGCTTAATATCATAAGTTCTATCATCGGTCAGTCCGCAGATGGAAAGGCAAGAAACGCGTTTCTTAAACTGACTTTCATTTGAATATTTAGTTTGTATATTTAACTGGTACTGCTAGTAAGGAAACATAATGAAGCTATCACTGTCTGTGTTTCTTCCTGATTTATAAGATATTGTGGGAAACAGAAATTATTGACAAGCCTCCTTTGATGTCCTAGAGACCCGCATTTGAGAAATAATTTGAACAACTCTGAGTCGTTATTTATGGACCCCTATGGCCATGTGCCCCATGTTTTTGAACCCCCTGACCCCCTCTTCGTGGCCCTGGATCTCCATAGTCATCGTTTGAATCTTGATACACAAATTTTTAAGTAAGTTAGCGGCCAATGTCGCCAAGACTGTGAGAATCGAATGTCGACGGCCCTTTCGCAGGATAATCGAGCACAAACTAAAATGATGCCAACATTTTGACGTAGAGATGTCCTTGAAAGCATAAGTGGCATCCACCTGTTTCATTCACATGAAGTAACAATTCAGTTTTCCCGAAAATATGAAAACATTTGCTTGGGACAGTACATATTTAGGTTTATCAGAGCTTCTCATTTCAGTTATGAAAGTCTTTACAGTTTCAAATATTTTGCTAATTGTCCAAAAATTTCTTTGCCCATCGTAGAAAACTTTTTGTTTGCACTCGTTTTGAAAGGACGCAAATGTTATAACTCTCTGGAAAAGATATGTTTTCAATTCGACTCCAAAAGTTTCCAAAAGAAAACAAAGTTATTGTGTACATCGATTGTATCAATAAAAACGTAAACTTCATGTGGAAATTCGACTATGTACGAAAACTAAAATAGTAACAACGTTTCGAGCATAATGTAAACCTGATGAAGAGTTATGCTCGGGACGTTGTTACTATCTTAAAGGGGCTGGGTCACGTAAAGTAAACAAACTTCTTTCGAAACGACAATTTTGCAGTTTTTTTGACAGGCCATATCAGACATTTTCCATATTTCCCCAAAGTGAAAGTGCTATTTTGAAGATGAACTCTTGAACTTCAGAGAGAAACAAATGAAACAACCATATGTTGTAAGATTGCAAAGATATTGATGGATTTTTAGAAGTAACTTTATTGTGGATTCACCCCATTCACCAAAATCTGTGCAGAACACAATGGGCGCGTGCCGGCGCGTGCGGACAACAATATAGATTAATAACAGATTTGTTTACGGTTACGTGACCCAGCTCCTTTAAAAGCAATCTGTCCCCTATTGTTCTGACCTTGGTTACTGCTTTATTTACCTTATTTACGCTACAGCTAAATTCATGCATCACTGAGTCTCTATGACCCTGATTTCTTTGGATAAAGCGAATTAACACCAACTTCTGAAATATACAATAGAGATCTTTATCGATTTTATTTTCATTCATGGAAGGGGACAGATTGCCTTTAATCTTCGTACAAAGACGAATTTTTAGACAAATTTATGTTTCCAGAAGGTTCCCTCCCATGCTGTTTGCAACCAAAGCCTTTTACTGCTACTACGGTATTTCCGCAACATATATTTATTTTTCAGGCTGACATTGCATCAAGTGACTTCCAAAAGCAACCCTTACCAGAAATTCAAGAGGACACTGCCAACAACATGAGCAATGATCTAATTTTCTCACCAAATTCCAAATCATATAAAAGTGTGAGAGAAAGAAAATCAACAAACAAGAAAAAGATGCGAAGATCTATGAGTTTCAGCGAAGGGCAAATCACTCTTGAAAATGGTGTAAGAGATTAATAATCACTTGTGATTATTTTGTGATTACTTTGATTTTATCTGAGATTCATTTAATGTTTTAGTGATTAATAGACCTTTTAGCTATTCTACAAAAGAGCCTGGATCGAGCGTTATTTTTATACATTTTGATACGCAACGTTCGATTGAGTGGCGTTAGAGCTCCTATCACTATTGTGTACATTCGAAAATTCTACAAAATGTTGTTCGATTCTGATTCGTTTCAGAATAGCTAAAAGGTCTATTCGTGATTATTCTAAAATTTATCACATATTCCAAAATGTTCTCAAATAATTTCCTACACTATAAAAATCGTATAAATATGGCTACATTGAGCAAGATGCATAAACCAAATTATAAAACATGACGGTAAGCTATTTCACAAATCAAATCATAGACTAACATGTACCATGGTAGTACAGTTTTTTGTAATACGTTACATGGAAAACGCAAAATTTGGAATATCCTTTTTAACAAGTGTTTCGTCAATGGTGGCAATGTAACTATTCGGAGCAAGAAAACAACACATGCAATAAATTCAAATTCAACTGATTTGAAAGATTGTTGGCAACTTGGCAGTCAAATGTACAGCAGCGACAACATGGTTTTCGTAGTGACCTTGGTATCAGGACGAGGCTTCATTTTTGCTCCATCGCAGGGTCTTCAGAATAATGCGCTTTTTATGTTTTTGAGCCTGTTTGACAATGTATTCGCATTAATTTGGGTTTAGGGGCAACGATGAAAAGGACATTCTAATCTTTTCATTTTTCTAACTAAGAAACGTAGGTAAATAAACGTAGTTAAAGATTCGCAATTTGTGATTAATGTCACTGGTGATTTTTCATGATTAATGTGATAAATTTATGATTGATATGATTAAAATGTGATTACTTTCGAAAGTGTACGTGATTTTAAGCAGTGATTTGCCCCTCGAGTTTCAGCGAAAGGCAAGCGTAGAATGTTTGGAATGCCGTCCGGGAGTTACGCACCTTTCGGCCCGAAGGCTAAAAACTAACTAACCTAGCGACGCACATGAACCTTATTTATACTAAACAACGTAAAAAACCTTAAAATTTTTACTCAAGAGATTAATTAATACTGTCTTCTAAGGAATCATTAGCAACCAACCCAGCATAGGTTCCAAATCTTTAAAAAGGCTGGTGTAAAATTGAGTGACTTATTTCTTTGTACTGAATGACTTTAAAGAAACTTTTGCTATTTCCCTATAATTCTACCGTTAGACTTTTCTGAAATCTTTAATATTTTCAGAGTTGGAGTGTTTTTTTTCTTTTTCAGGAATTCAAGAAAAATTGTTAAAAAACCTTAAAACCATCGTAATTTCTAAACCGTTTGACGCAACATGAAGTGATTTCGAAGAAAACCATAGCTTATGAATGCCTACAATATGGTATCAAGCAAAAGTCTGTCAATCATCTAGTTTATGATTTAGAAATTTGATGACGTCACACCCTCAAATGAGCTGAAATTTAGAATACGCTGCAATTTTGAAAAATATTCAAACTTTCTGGAAAGTCCAACGGTAGAATTATAGATAAGTATCTAAAGTTCCTTTCAAGCCATTCAATCAGAAGAAATATGTCATTGAATTTTACACCCACCTTTTTACGCCAAGTTAAAGATTTGGAACCTATGCTAACCAACCCACAGTGACTCAGGAAGTGAAGAAATACCAAAACATGAAGTTTCAAAATTCAAATTTATTTCATGCCCATATAATGAAGCACACTCTGAAGATTTATGAAACACAAAGATTTTTTAAATTGGACAACGGATAGCCAAGAAACTGATTTTTGGAGTTGGGCCTAATTCATTGATTTGTTTGCATAAGCACTTCCGGAATAACGCTGCCTGGACTGAATTTTTGAAACAATATTTCTCTGCTCAGAAAGGTCCGACAATTTTTCGTTTTTATTTTATTTCAATCCTCCAGACATGTACTTTCATGTAATCTCAATGTTCATTGGATATATTTATATTTTGGTTCATTGTTATGTGATTCATAATGGTGGAAATTCGCAACATTCATATCTTTAAAAATCATTTTAAGAATTCAACAGTTGAAATGTAGAAATTTGGGGAAATGTATTCACGAAAATTAAAGCCACTATTTGCGCAAGGTTCTGCCAAAGGGTTTGTCCGAAACCGTACTAAAAAAAAAATCAAAGAATTCTGGTCATTCATGTTTTTGTGGCACAATGGAGATTTTGGATATTTTTTCGACGTTTTCTGCAATATAAATATATCAACGGCTGCTAAAGCCTTCAAAACGGACTTAACTCCATCTCTTTGACATAGACTCGTGCAATTTAACCCTCAGAACGCTTTGTGTTTCATTGATATGCATGAATTCATTGTTTTCAATCATTTTTTACTTGTCCCATCAGCAAAAACTAAGAAAATCGTGTTTTCCATCATAATTTCCGCAGATTTGGGGCTTGAAGAGACTTTGAGTGAATTTTGAAACTTCATATTTTGGTGTTTCTTCAAAACTTTCTTTGTTCCGGATCACTGTGCAACCATTGTCCAATTTAACGCAAAACAACGAACTCTGCAAAACACCTTTTGTCTGATTTTGCGTAAACAGCTCTATTGTTTCTAAACTCTATTTTTTACTTGTCCCATCAGCAAAAACTAAGAAAATCGTGTTTTCCATCATAATTTCCACAGATTTGGGGCTTGAAGAGACTTTTAATGAATTTTGAAACTTCATATTTTGGTGTTTCTTCAAAACTTTCTTTGTTCCGGATCACTGTGCAACCATTGTCCAATTTAACGCAAAACAACGAACTCTGCAAAACACCTTTTGTCTGATTTTGCCTAAACAGCTCTATTATTTCTAAACGCTCAAGTAACTTGTTCGAAAAACTAGTATTGTCCCAACGAACAATTACAAAAATAATGTATAACATGTTTGTCTACAGATCATCCCTGTCATTCATAAATCGGGGTACAATGAGGAAGCCAGCTCAAAATATAACGTCATCACAAGTTGTGCTACCCCTGAGAAGGAGAAAGAGAAGAGTGTTTCGGATAAGATCAAGGTTTGTTAGGCCTGATTATTATTATTTTTTGCTGAAAATGCAGTCTTTTTTCCAGATGTGCATCAATTTGAGTGTCAATTAACAATTATACCTAGATACACTAAGCTTCATCATCATCATCATCATCATCATCATCATCATCATCATCATCATCATTACTGTATTTTCAGTAGGCTAAATTGAAAATAGCTAAATTAAATTAGAGCTAACTTTTACAATATCTAAAATAAAATGAATTTGTTAAGTATGTACAATATATGTATGCAGTTGCTCTGAAGATGCCCTAGTGGGTGAAACGTCAGCACTGGAAGAGAAAAAGCACAAAAGACCAAACAGATGCCTGTTTCTTTAAGTAGTTAGGCCCTCTTCTAACCGTACACTATATACAATATATGTATATATAGATTACAGGATAGAAATTAGCTACTTATTTATAATTCCACTGTTGGACTTCTCAGAAAAGTTGAATATTTTTTTAAATTACAACGTATTTTATATTCAACTCATTTATGGAATTTCTACAATTTTCGGATGTATGAAATATCCGATAATATCAGCGTCCAAAAACTGTGGCTTTAATGTACCAAATCAGCCTGTCGTGCTTGCTATACGGTTTTCCAAAAGCAAGGAATAAATCGAGACCGCGACCGAGACAGCCATTAAAAAGTGCTATATTTTTCATCGTAGGAGCTTCTTGATTACGCTGTGTCTCAGCAGAATATTGTCATTCAAGCCAGCCAAGCCCTGAATTTATCTCTAAATGGAGAAGAGAAGAGAGGATGCCCTGAAATCATTGAAGGAGAACGGCTTCTTCTCCTAGCGAGTAAGTATTCAAAGTAGAATTTGTCTGGTCGACGGCGGGAAACGAAGCAAGTACTAGTAAATTTGCGCTGCATGAAATTGATGCAAATTTAGAAAATTTTGCGTTTCTTTCAAGCCATTATATCATTATATTTGAGGTAATCGGCACATTATCAGTAAAATCAGCACGCAACAATAATCAGCACATGCCAATCGAGACTGCCCGTTATTTCATGGGTTTAAATGTCACAGAATATCTCAAATCGTGTGTATCAAGCCATTAGATAAGGGTCTCAAGCCGTTTTCCTTGAATTAAATGGCTTGAAAAGACCATTACAATGAAACATTAAATACATAATGTGTTGTAATGTTTTCTAATCAAGTTAATTTATTAGTGTATATGTGAAAACATCTTGTTGTCGTCTAGCATGTATTATTGTCTTGTTTTGAATTGTGACCAACAGCAGTTATGATTCTTCTGCTAGTGCTTTGATTGAAAGTTTGAATTGGCCTACTGTAGCAGATATGATAAAAACCGAGACAGCTTGCATGGTTTACAAATCGATAAATGACCTTGCTCCTGATTACCTGTCAGAAATGTTCATAAAAATTCGACATGCAGTAGGAAAAATTTGAGAAACACCGCAACTGATCTTTAAGTCCCACTAATGAGAACAAGTAATGGTCAGCGAGCTTTCTCATATCGTGGTGCTCGAGTTTGGAACCTCTTGGATTGTGAAGTCAAGCAGGCATCCTCATTCAAAGCATTTAAAGAAGCTTTAAAAAAATAGTTTATTTATTTATTTATTCATTTATTCATTATTGTAATTAAATTAGGGTTTTACTTTGTATTTATTTTTAACTTAATTTGTAACGTTTTATGCACGGCCCCCTGAAAAGCAATCTATCGATTGACGGGGTTACCGTGCTTAAAGAAATTAAAATGAAATGAATGAAATGAAAAATGTTTATTTTAAGTTAGGTAATGTATTGTTGTTGAAATGTATTTAGGTATATTTGTCACTGAAACCGAAAATGCACTTTGCTGTAAACCTGCCGTGGGAATATTTTAGTAACTAAATCATTTTCAAAATGGCTGCAACGTTATCAAATTTCTAAATCCGCACCCGGAAGAGCGATAGATTCCTAGCCTGCGTGCAGACTCTGTTACCCTGGATCAGAGTATTTTTAGTATATGGAGAAAAAAATAAAAATAAAGAAAATAAAAAAAAACATTAAAAAATTTAATGAGAAAAAAATAAAAAAAAAAGAGAAAAAAAAATAAAAAAAATTTAATGAAAAAAAAAATAAAAAAAAGAGAAAAGAAGGGAGGAAGGAAAAATACTCTGGAGACATGCGACCTCCTTTGTGTCTTCTTGACCAATCAGAGCCAGCGGCCTTGTGGATGGCCGTGAATTTATGAACGAGGCAAACTATGGGCAGATTGTTTTCAAAATGGCGACTGCAGAAGAAGATGGAGGGATTGATGACGATCTTGAAAGTTGTGTGAATGTCGCCTTGGCGAAATTCTTCCCTGAAATTGAAAAGACGACGAAGCAGCAGATGGAAGCGTGGAAAGGGATATTTAGAGGAAAGGATGTTTTTGCGATACTGCCAACTGGACCCGGGGGAAATCACTGATATATCAGCTCATTCCCTCAATCACGCAAGAGCTTGGCAAGAAGGGATACAGCAAATGGAAAGGGAAAAGGTTCGTTGTTGTTGTGTCACCATTACTGGCAATCATCGAAACGCAAACTGCTGAATTGAACAAGCGTGGTATTACTGCCTTGAATCTGACACCCGCCATTTTGAATAAATTACCCGCCATTTTTTTACTAAAAACCAGAACGAGGTTGCAGTCGCATGTCTCCAGAGTATTTTTCCTTCCTCCTTTTTTCTTTTTTTATTTTTTATAATTTTTTTTTCGAATACTTTAATTTTTACAAATACTAAAAATACTCTGATCCAGGGTAAGACTCTGTCAGAAAATTGAAAAGAGAGGAAAAAGTAGAGTCTGCGCAACTGAGCCGCTCTTCTTGTTCAATGACATCAGCATTTTTTTCAACTACTGTCCTCTTCGATGAATGAAACTTTGAATCGATAAAGATCTTTATTGTTTATTCCAGAAGTTTGTGCTAATTCGCTTTATCCAAAGAAATCAGGGCCATAGACACTCAGTGATGCATGAATTTAGCTCCATTTTAAATAAAGCAGTAACTAAGGTTTAGAACAATAGGGGACAGACTGCTTTTAATCTCGTCTTTAGAATCATTGCATTCATAATTTGAATGCTTTGTTAAACGTTTCCTGATTCCAGATTTTCAACATTGTTTGCTTTGAAAATTCCACTTTAGAAACTAACAAAGACGATTGAGTTCCCTAAACCAATCAAATTTGGTTCCTTGAATCCAAGGAACCTGTGAACAAGAAATGTGGCTCGGTTGCGCAGACTCTACTTTTCTCTCTCATTCCTATCTTGTCCTGTCCAAGAGTCTGCACGCAGGCTATAGATTCCTGTCTGCTATCATAGAGCATGCCTTCATAAACTATGATTTTCTTGAAGGTTGTGTCATTTTTCCCATATTGATTTAGGATTTATGATCATATTTATTTTCTCAAAATTTTCTTTGAATTCTTTCAACAAAAATAAGAACGCCGCTAATTTGAAAGTAATCGAGATATCAATAAAATTCCACGGCAGATTTACAGCTAAGTATCCGAAATTTCGTTCAAGCAAGTCAATTCAAAGAAAAATGAAACAGAATTTTACATCCACCTTTCTATAGTTTTGAAAGATTTGAGCCCTATGCTTGCAACCTTTAAATTCGAATTTTAAATGTGACCTATCCGTGCGCTCCTTCATGAAAAGCATGTTGTTACGCTGACTGAAAAATTTCTTTGTGAAAATGGCTATCTTTGAATAAAACAACTTCACCATTAGCGGTTTCTTCTTTGGACTTATCTCTGAGAGCCTTTCAAGCTTGCTTATGTTTTTCCATGATTTATATTCCAGAGTAAATCATTGTCAAATTTTCATCGCCGAGCAAATTCGTTTTGTCTCTTTCCGACAGTTGAAATTGTTACATGTTGCCGGCTGAAAACGAATCTCCCTTTTCGAACACCGCAAAAATGTATCTACTTAGAGAACAGTCCTACACTTCCCATACTTTAGTCACGAAAAGAACCCGCTTACATCTGCATAATCATTTAATGTATATTTCTCTCTGATTAAGCAAAGAGCACAGGCGTTCATTCCCTTGTACATCGTACGCAAACAAATGTTGGAAAGTTGAATCTGGCGTTAAAGATGTTCGATTAGACTGATTACTTGGTCGTAGTTGTCGCCGTTGATGTACTGATCGACCCTCTTAACTTCGACTCATCGAAATCTGTGCTCTCTGTGCTCTATTTTAGACATTATTCAAAGTGAAACAGCGACTATAATGTACAAGTCAACAAATAGTCTTGTGCCCGAATATCTGTCTGAGTTATTTGTAAAAAATTCAGCTCTCAACACAATGAGACTAAGAAATACCGAAGCTGACTTGCGTGTTCCTTTCTTCAAAACGGCAAATGGGCAGAAGTCCATTTCATTTCGAGGGCCTAAGGTTTGGAACCAATTAAGTTCAGATGTCAAACATGCACCCTCCCTTTCATTTTTCAAAAAGAGGCTAAAAAAGAAATTGTAGAGGGTTTTTGGTTTTTCTTTTTACTTTTCTTTTGATAAATTTAGGAACATTTATATTTGTATCTATTATCTATTTATATTATATTAATTGTAAATAAGGCTTATCCGTAAATAAGATTTTAAATTTGTTTTAATAGTATTTTGCACGGCCCCCTGTAAAGCAGTCTCTGCAGACTGACAGGGCTACCGTGGTTAAAAAAAGTAAAAATGAAATGAACGAAAAAGGCATTGAAAATCGGGGCGAAATCTTCTTACCTTGAGTTTATATCTGGATATTAAAGCCATTGCAACAGGGTGTCAAAAGCTGTGTCCTGCAGAAAATGGCGAATGGCCTAAATTGCTGGCTCCAGCCCCAGTCAATGAAATCCCAACTATTTTCCTTTCTTCATTCCAAATTGAAATTGAAGATAAATTTGGAAGTTTAAAGATCACAAAACGCCATAAGTGCCTATCCAAAGCAGAATTATTGCATGTAAATCATTTTACGGCACTGCCGCAAAGGATCAGTGTTAGCCGATGGCTTTTAATTGGCTTTTCATTCCTATTTGGTGAGAAGATCTTTGTAAGTGAGAAGATCATATATCTGTTTCTCTTTTGTAGCCCAGAGAAGAACTGCTTGTCTTGAAGAGGTTGAAAAAGTGAAGCAAGATGGGGTGGTTATTCCTGGCAACTTGAAACAAGATGGTTCATCTCTTCCCTGTAAAGCCAAGCTCGTCATATCTGGTGAGTTGACTCTCGTTCTTCTCTGTAAAAGATGAAGTGGGGAGTGGAAGGGGTTGGGGAATGGTATTGGTCAGATCAGATTTTAGTTAGCGACTCGCCACCCTGGCTTCAAAAGCATGCCCGTTCGCCGAACAAAGTTGACCTACGACGTGATTCCTTGTATTCGTTAAACATCTTTAATCTAATTTGTTATTTTCTCAACCATCCAGTTCAATAAATAATGTTGAGACTTATGCAATTAATCTACGTACAAAGTACAACTGATGGAGTTTGTGGCTCTATTTACAAAATTATTGTCGTAAAGGCAAATTTCTCACAGCTTTCTAGGACTAAATTTATGGCTTATTTTCAATTGAACATTTCATTCGCGCAATTATTTCATTGGTTTTGGTTTGACTGACATTTGCAGCACCTGTTCTTCCCCTACTCATTATCGCAAGGAAGAATACAATGCAATTTTCCAATAGAAACTTAGAAATCTTCTCCAGATTTAACCTCAAACAAGGTTGCGTCGTATTTTCAACGCTGCCAGTGGTGGAAAAAATAGTTACCTTCCTGCAAAGCAACGTCAAAATAAAATTTGTCCTTTCACTGTTTTATGAATTTTCTCCGAGCCAGATTTCAGTTGAACTATTGCACAACAACATTTCAGTTTCGTTGGCCTGTTTAGAATCACTTGCTATTAATATCTTCCTTGGACCACACAACTGTAAATGGACCGAGCATAATCCAAGCACCATTTTCCTTTCTCTTCAATCTTTCCTGACTTTATTCCTTCCTTTACTATTTACCTTTCAATCTTTTTTTCTCTGTCATCCTATCTTCTTTCCATCCTTCGTCCTTCTCCTTTTTCTGTCTGTCCTTTCTCTTTTCGTTTCTTCTTTCCTCCCTTCCTCGTTTCCTTTCTTTGCTTTCCTTCCTATTCCACTTTCTATCTTTCCTCTCTTGTTCTTGCTTCCAGACAAACGAGCTTACTGCGAAGCTGCTTCGCGGCTTCATGCATTTTTCCACCTCTGAACGCTGCTATGACGTCATGCCGTCTGGATGAATCGAAATGGCATTTTCAGCAAATCATGCAATTTTAAATGATCATGGCGTTATTTTATATTTCAGCTTGATTATTTTTGTATCTTATGGCAAATATACTGGGCTTCGTGAATCAGTGACAAAGGAGTTGTCTCTGTAAATTTCAATTTTGGCCTATTTTCACGCCAGGCTCCACTGTTGTATTATTAATATTTAAAACTGATTGTCAAAATGATGTGCTATCAAAGTGCCATTCCTGTAGTAGTTGTTTTTGTTTAGACCCATTAGTTGATAGTTTGACAACGTTGGATTATTGTTTGTCGATGGTGATGACCCTCTGTTGCAGGCGTGCATAATGTTCAAACCTGCCTGGGAGCGATAGAAATCCTTTGAAAACCTGCCTGCATATCAATTTTGTACAGCAAGGGTAGAAAAGCCTATTACCAGAACCAGTAATAATGCAGGTATCAAACAGTTTTTACAGATGGAGCAACGAAACGATTAATCATATATTCAACAGCAGAACATGAGCAATTTGTACCATTTGCTTGCTATAATGATTCATCATCTTACTGCAATTACATTTCATCAAAAACTATTTAAGAAAAACTGCCTGCAAAATATTGCTTTGGAAAAAGCTGCCTGGGAACTTTGTTCCCACGTTCCCATGTTTATGCACGCCTGCTCTGTTGTTCAGGGTCTCTTTCTTGTAGTCTCAGGGTCCTAGGACCCTACGGTCTGGTCTTTACAGCGTCCCCATAGAAAGACCACGAGTCTGAAATTGATTCTATCTCCTGCCCACGTCGGGCCGGCCGACCAATTGCGATAAATATCATTAGCGGAAAGGTTAGTAAAGAGCATTGTTGATTAGTGTTCATTTATCTGATGTTTTGATAAATTATCTGCGCTTTACTTATGCCGGCTATGAGAATGTACAGACTGTGATTTCAGTACAAGGTGATAGAATAATGCAACTCTTTAGTACAACAGCTGCACGGCTGAAATTCATGCTTTTACCGGGTGTCCCCAAAAAAGTACTCCCGTTTAAAATATCACCAAAAATTGATTATCAAGCTTTTGGTAAAATTTTCTTTTTGAGTTTCTTTGTCCAATACCTAAAAATAATTATAGACGATAAAATGTTTGCTTTTGATACAGCAAGGTAGAAAAATTACACGTCGAAAAACCTTATTTGTAGCTATAGTTTTTAAGCAAAATACTTAATCTTGCATAAGAGTCCAAATTTTCAGATTTTTTATCATCATTGAAAAATAAGTCTCCAATGACAGTGTGCATTTACTTCTGCCATTTCTGACCAAATTAGAAGTTATACATGCACAAAGAAATTGATCTGGCAATCATCAGTGCTTGTTTGCAGTATGATTCAAAACCAGGTAACCCTAAAAAGAGCTACATTTTGCTCGTTTTTAAACCAATTTCAAGACCAGCTATATCTTGGAAAATAATTTGGTCCTTGATCTACTTGACAAAAAAGAAAATTGAAGATCGGCCATTTAATCAAATTCTGGCGATTTTTCAAACGGGAATACTTTTTTTTGGGACAGCCGGTACGAAAAGCTTTTCAGCCTGGCAACATCAACGAAGATAACTCCTGCCTTTAACGAACAATTCTTCCCTTTTCCACAATGTGCGTGAGGAGCATGGGGCTCAAATCTTTAAAAAGGTCGGTGTAAAATTATATTGCAGTTTTCTTTGAAATAAATGCCTTGGAAGGAACTTAGAGTTTGTTGCTGTAAATCTACCGTGGCAATTTATTGAAATCTTCCTTAGTTTCAAGATGGCAGCATTTATTAAATTTGAAGCTATAACGTCATCAAATTTCTAAATCCTAAACTAGAAAAGCTACAGATTTCTGCTTGGCGCCATGTTGTAGGCCTTCATAAACTATGGTTATCTTTTCGGTTATATAATGTTTCCTCTCTTAGTTTAGGATTTACGAAGATTTAAATTTTTTCAAAATTTTCCATTAATTTTTTCAAAAATAGTTAAATTGCTGCCATTTTGAAAAAAATCAAGATATCAAAAAATTTCCACGGCAGATTTACAGAAAAGTAACATAAGTTCCTTTCAAGCAATCCAATTCAAAGAAAAATGCCACATAATTTTACACCTTTTTAAAGATTTAAAAGATTTGAGCCCTATGCTTGCGTGAGGAACTATTGACCTGGGTTCGTACACTGACTACGTGTATCTCAATTTTCTGCATTGAGCTGAATGATGCTATGTCTTCAAACTGAGACTCATGACAATGCAGATTCAGAATAGAGCCTACTTAGGCCAGCTGCGCCCTATTTCGGGCACACCCAGTTAAATCGCTACTGTCTTGAGTGGTTAGACCACGTGCCTATTCTTGGCGTTTGACTGGCTGATCCGATCAAAGTTCGACTTTTCGAAGCGAGGCGACGTTTTAAACTACCGTGAACTCTCTTTAAAATTGCCATATTCAGGGATCGTCAGGACCAACTGCATGTGTCACGTAAAGACCGTTTCATTACACATGAAACGTATTCCCTAACCGAAGTTAATCAGCTTCGTTCAAAAATTTTACGTATTAATTTTCATTCTAGAAATAAAGCTCCCCTTGAACGGTGACTTTTTGGTGGCCCTTAGAGGAGGAAGAATGGGTAAGTTTTTCCCGTTTCACCCAGTGTTTCTCATCTTTTTGCGCTGATCCTCTACTATCAAGGAATGGTATCCACATATAGACTACCCTGACCGCCACAAGTCTTCCACGAGGCCTGCCATCGTTGTCTTGTGGCACTGGCACGGAGGAAGATTTTTCAGAAAGATGAGATATTGATAAAAAGATGTCACTTCATCTTATGTTAGTGTCACAACCCTTTCTATTCACTCAAAAGCGAGGAAGGTTTTGAGATACGGAAGGTTTACAGCTTCTTCTGTACTCTGCGTCGAATCTTTCGTAAAAGTAATTAAAATAAGAGTGAGAACTTTGCAACGAACTGTTCGTTTTAATAGATTGCAACATGAAAAGAAATATAGTCTTATCATTTATATACACTGTATACCTTGCAAGTTAATTTGTCCTTATATTTTAAGTTGTTTCTTCTTTTAGATTTAGTCTCTTTGAAAGGTCCATTAGTTTAATTTTTCGTATTCCCTACATTTTCTGTCCTTGTCATTGTTAGGTTCGTTTTTTCCCCTTTTCTGACTGAGCTCATTTTTTTCATATAATCCAATAAAATGGTACAATACATATTACGACCTTCACTGTTTACAAGAATTACTCTACAATGCTACTAGGACGATAACTCCTGGGAGCTAAAGGCTGTGACTACCCCGGGGGCATTAACATGAGATAAAAGAAAGAAAAGAAACACAACTTAAAGGGGCTCCGTCGTCAAACAGTAAACAAATCCGTAAACTCGCACGTGTCGCCGATTATCCATTGTTCATCCATTGTTCTCTGCAGTTTGTTTGGTGGCTTCACCCAAGCCACCAAAAAGTGACCGTTAAAAATCCACTTATATCCGAGCAATCGTAGAAGATATGAATGTTTGGTTTGTTCCTAAGTGAAGTACAATGATTAATGCCCAAACAGCAACTTTCATTTTGAAAAAAATAGGAAAATCCTGTGTGATATCACCTTTCAAAAAACTGCAAAAATCATCGTTTTGTTGACATTTTGACGACGGAGCCCCTTTAAACCACGCAACTACAACAACACATGACAGAAATAAGAACGATATCTAAGTCTCTTTCATATTGGATGTCAGATCGAAGAAGTGTGGTCTTGCTACAAGTTTATCTTTTGGTCCTTAAGAAAATGGTCCTAAAGAACAAGATCAAGAACATTGTGTTTCTCCTCTCGTGTTTCCGTCTCTTTTACACGAACCAAAAGAGAGACTTGTAGCAAGTCCAGAAGAAGTGGTGAAGAAAAGTAACCAGTGGAAATACTTCCCTTTATGTTTTTTTAGCTCATTTCATTTCCGCTATATTATCCTGTTCGTTATTTTTCCTCTCGTTTTATTTTCAGCCTTCTTCATTGTTATGCTCTTTATACAGTAGTACCCCGCCACTAAGAAACTCATGTTGTAAAACCAGGCTGCTTGGTTTCTTATAAATATTAGATAAATGTTATATGAAACCAAATGTTGGACAATGACTATGGTGCCATCTGGCAGGCTGCAGTTTCTTATAAGTCAATTTCTTGGTGGCGGGGTAATACTGTATTTTGCTGCCGGCTACATTTACTGTTTGTTAAATTGTCTGTTCTTTATTTTTTCTTCAGATCTTGGTGTGTTCCATTTTGTCGTTCTCATTCAATATGGCCCAACTCAGATTCATTCGACCAAAGTCAGATGCACTTATGACGAACTTTCACGAAACTTCCTAACCTTCAAAGACAAAATCGTATTGTGAGTAAATTATTTTTTTCTGGTTTTCTCCAATTCGATAAAAAAATTGTTTGAAATTTAGGAACCCTTTCAAGTTGCGCTAGAAGTGCCCTTGGAGGGCCAGATTTGCTTGCAGTTTGGCGAGAGAGCCCTTCGAGGAATCTTTTTACAATTTCGTCTGCTTGAAGCGCCCTCAAAGACCAGATTTGTGTTCAGTTTGGCGAGAAAGCCCTGCGATGAATCTTTTTACCATCTCGTCTCCTTGAAGCGCCCTCAAAGGACCAGATTTGTGTTCAGTTTGGCGAGAGAGCCCTGCGAGGAATCTTTTTACCATCTCGTCTCCTTGCAGCGCCCTCAAAGGACCAGACTTGTTTTCAGTTTGGCGAGAGAGCCCTGCAAGGAATCTTTTTACCATCTCGTCTCCTTGAAGCACCCTCAAAGGACCAGATTTATGTTCAGTTTGGCGAGAGAGCCCTTCGATGAATTTTTTTACCATCTCGTCTTCTTGAAGCGCCCTCAAGGGGCCCATTGCCGTAGCTGAGTCGACATCCTCTTCCCAACGACTATAAGCTTTTTCTCTGAGAAGAGAAAAGAACGAGCAGAGAAACAAACAGAGCCCCTTTAGGATAAGATCAACTATTTTAGGATGGTCAAATTGAAAATAACGCTTCGATTCATATTTCATTCATTCATACTGGCACGTACACAATTTAAAACCACATAGATAGCCCAAGAGTGCAAGATACTGCTGTGTCATTGCAAAATATAACCACCGAAAAACATTTGTAAATCCTACATTGATTAACAGAGGCACTTTTAGGTGTGACCTGTAATTTGCACGATATGCAAGTTTGATAATGTTCTTCTACATTGCAGAAAGGATGTTACAGATGACTTTGAGCTGACTGTCAAAGTCTTTGGGATGGTAAGTACCTTGATTAGTTGAAAGGATTTAGTGAAACTAGGCAGATAAAATGCTAATATGATCCCAAAAATCCACCCATGTGGGCGGCACATACCCGTACCCTGAACATGTTATGACCCCCCCCCCCCGGGACAAAAATCTCAATCGGCGACAATTTCTTGTCGCCTTTTTGTTCAACTCGGAATATGACTTGGAGGAAAACGGTTTTTGCGATTATGGCTTGAAGAAACATTCATCTAAGTGCTACTGGTAGCTAGTCTAGTTTCATGGTACAGTAGTTCTGCAAAACTGCTTTTTGTGGCGTTTTAGTTCCGGTTGTTTTGAGAAAAAAATAACAGGTGATTTAGGCCCAATTGAATCCGTATGAGGTTAATCCTTGAGTCTATATAACCCTTCGTCATTGTGCAATTCTGTTTCAACGTGCTAAACAGATTACCTAGAGCTATTCAGGCCTGGGAAAAATGTTCTGCTCTTCCCACCCTTGTCTCCGCTGTCGTTGATTATTTACTATTTGTCTAATAATAGATTATTTTTCACGAAGAAAGATGTTTGACCTTTTTGCTGGGTCGCCCTTATCGTCAGATGTATTTATTCATTTCTTGTTGACTTGATTTCTTGCTTCCTTGATATTTCGATCGATCGATCATTGGATCATGAAAAGTCTCTCCGAAAGATTCGGGCGGAGGTGTGGATACCCAGAAGTTATCACATAGGCATGTACCGGATATCAACGGTAGAAGGCAACGAGTCAAAATAAATGGTTCATTCAGCTCTTGGAAAGAAATGAAATTAGGTGTCCCCCAAGGATCAGTTCTGGGGCCTCTCCTCTTTAATATATTTATCAATGATATTTTCCTTTTGTTGAATGAGACTGAAATCTGTAATTATGCAGACGATACGACAATTTACTGTTCTCATCAAGAGTTACGGGAAGTTATTTCAAGGCTAGAAAAGGATACTACTGAACTAAGCAAATGGTTTGAACAAAACTGTATGAAATTAAACGAGGAGAAATGCCATCTCCTTGTACTTGGCGAGAAAGAAACTGAAATGTCAATAAAAGTTGGTTCCTCTGTCATTAAAGAGAGTAAAGAAGAAAAATTGCTGGACGTTGTAATTGACCAAAAGCTAAATTTTAAGCAACACGTGAAAATGGTGTGCACAAAAGCAAGCCAGAAGCTACATGCTCTTGCAAGGGCCTCAACGTATATGCCAGAAGAAAAAATTAAGATTGTCATGAGGGCTTTCGTAATGTCACAGTTTAGCTACTGTCCATTGATATGGATGTTTCACGATAGACGAGTTAACGCAAAAATTAACTCTATTCACGAAAGAGCATTGCGAATAGCGTATCATGATCGGACCTCCAGTTTTGAAGAACTGTTAATTACAGACCATTCAGTCTCCATTCATCAACGAAATCTATAGTTGCTTGTCACTGAAATTTACCGAACAAGAATGTATTTAAATCCTTGTTTTATGAGAGAAATCTTCGCTGAGAGAGAAATACATTACAACTTAAGAGTTACGAGCAACATCTATGCACGCAAACCTAGGACTACAGCCTATGATGGGCTAGAAACTGTGAGCTTCCTGGGGCAAAATCTTTGGCGAGATTTGCCATTGCATATAAAAAAAGTCCCGATCTGTAGGGAATTTTAAAAGGGAAATTAAGTTTTGGAATTTTTCATGCAACTGTAGATTATGTAAGGATTTTATTGTAAATTTAGGTTATATTTAGGTTGATCATAATTATTACACATCTTTTGTATCGATAATGGTTGGCATTAATTAGCCTAGTGCTATATACCACGCCAACCTTAAAGAAATTAATTATTATTATTATTATTATATCGGGTAGGCCGGATAATCCGGCGCCGGATCGCACATTTGTCAAAAATCCGGTTGTTGCAGTCGCTTATCGCTTGGACTTGAGGTGTCAATCAAACGCAACTGCTGCTATTGTATTACAAAATCTGCCCTTGTTAAGAATGCCGCCTATTTTTGCAGGGTTTTCAGTGTTTGCTTCTTCGGAAGTTTTTCAGTTACTTTACCCCGCAAACGCACATGAATTTAGAGCTACTTTTTTATAGATTTTTATTTGATTTCCAATATTTTTGAGATTATCAATATTCCTGAAAAGGGCCTTAGATTGCGATAGCCTGAAAGGTTTAATGAAGCAAAGATTTTTCTGGCAACCCCTTTTTATAACATCCCAGTATTTTCAAGAGCCCTACTTTGTTTATGCCCTTGGTGTCACGCAATCGATCGATTGAAAATTTCTTCTCGTTGTGTGTAGTGCAATTGTAAAAAGATAAATTGTTAATCTATCGATTGCTTGATTGACCCCATCGGTCATATGATTGATAATTGTATGATTGAGTGATTGGTTGATTAATTAATTGATTGATTGTTAATTCTTTCTTTTCAGCATACGAAACGCGCAACGGACTCTGTGAATCGTGGAAAGAAGCTTTCGGTAAGTAGCTGAACAACGTTTTATTAACTTTAAATGTGATGGACACGGGTATGTACGTCCATCTGTAAAAAGAACAAAGGAAAACCCACGCAGTCCTTGTCTCATAAGCTCTTGCACGTTTCAATTTCTCCCATTTCAATTGTTTTTTACTCGTGCCAAACCCCTTGTTCATGAATACATCTTTTAACCCTGCCGATTAATTTTAAAGGGTTTGTGTAAGGTTAAGAGCTTGCATTTGCAGAGAGCAGAAAATCTAAAAGTACCCCATTCAAATCGAAGTTGTCAACAAAGTCAACGTCAACGAAGGGTAGCCTAAGAATGAGATTTGTATCTTGCTAAGAAACAATGCTGTGTCTGAGTTATTTCTTTGTTCTATTTATAGAGGAGACCTTGCACATTTACCATTGCACACTTGCTTTAAGGTTTGACATTTAAGTACAGTAAGAACCCGCATATAAGAACCTTTGATTTTCTGTAGCAAGCTGAAATATGGGTACTTTACATTTATACAGTGGCTCTTATATATAAGGTGCTTGATTAGCCAAGAAAGTTAAAGGTTCTAAAGCCTAAAGGTTCTTGATTCGCAGTTTCTTTTACACGGCTTTTTACTATGCCCCATAAATAAAAGTTGCTGGTGTTGCAAACCTATGGTTACTGTACTCTGACGCAAAGATTGAATTCAATCTAAATTTGTATTTAGGAGAAGGGCTAATATATATATAAACGATATAACGTGGCAAGCCACACAATGTTTTTTCAGAGTTACATCTCGTAGAGCAGCAAGGGCGATGCCACCATGAGAGTCCACCACCAGGGTTCTCAAGAGCTCAAAACCATGCAGTCCAAAAGAAAGCTGAAGAAGGGCTAACCTTTTATTAAATTATTAGCAAGAGGCATTTGCAGATTTTCTGTC
Organism: Aurelia coerulea; assembly: GCA_039566865.1. NCBI lineage: Eukaryota > Metazoa > Cnidaria > Scyphozoa > Semaeostomeae > Ulmaridae > Aurelia > Aurelia coerulea. The sequence continues at coordinate 23,806,437 of CM076948.1, read as the reverse complement.
TGTCGAAGCCTCGAGAAATTCTCACAAATCTAAAAATTTCACTTTTCACAGCAATCAAAAGAGAGCCCAAGTCTAATGAAAAATGTTTTTTCATCGTTCACACCCCGAGTAAGTATAATTCTTCCCTGTTTATTTATTGTTTTGTTTAATCCATATTTATTTACCGGGTATCCCAAAAAAATGTAACGGATTTGGTTGACTCCAGCGCTGTGAATTTAGCTTCGATCAATGTCTAATTACTCTAAACATGTTCCTCGATAGTTAACTTGAACATAGGTACCTCGTTTGTTGGTATTGGTGCTTTGAGAGCAGACATGTTAATCTTGAAAGCTCAAATTTGCCTCTTCCTGCAAACCAGAGCTTTAGCCTTTTGGCCTAAGCAAATTCATAAGGTACAGCGTAGAAATCGACGATAGCCTTGATAAAATTTGAGCAATATTAGATCTTGTGTTATTCTGTTTTCCAGATGTCACCCCCCAGTCACCCATTGGGAAGTTTCATAATTTTTCATAAATTTCAGTTCTTAATTTCGATGTGCTTCAGGAATTTGCTTAGGCCAAAAGGCCAAACCTCTGGTTTGCAAGTGTACGCAAATTTGAGCTTTCAAGAATGATACTTTTGCTCTCAAAGAACCAATACCACCAAACGAGGTATCTATGTTCAAGTTAACTATCGAGGAATATTTTGAGAGTGATTAGCCGTTGATTAAAGCTAAATTCACATCGCTGGAGTCAACCAAATCTGTATACATTTTTTGGGACACCCGGTACAAAAATTACTTTCTACAGAAATGAACGGCATATTTTACCGGTGCATCTGTCTCCAGTCCAGTGTTTGATCCTGTTTCTGAAAGCCGAAAATGTTGGCTCATTTTTTACTTTATCATCGAGGGTGTTACAGAGGAAACTCCCTATAAAGGACAGTGGTTCTTGTCCTAAGCCCTGTGCCTTTATTTGTGGCAGTTTGCATAGATTTTGTATCCTTAGATTATAAGTTACATGCCTGTCTGTAAGGTATCTGTGTGATTTTGTTCTATTTTTCTTGACATTGAAAATACAGGTAAATTAGATTTACAAAAATTAGGTAACATAGGAATGTGTTAAAAGAGGCCTAAAACCCTCCACCAAAAATATACACAATCTCCTCACTTTTCGTTCCTCTCGAGAGTTAAGAATTAAATCTTTATAAAAGTAATAACGTATATGGTATGTTACTTTTGTAAAAATCATGTTTTAAGCCTTGAGGGAAATGAAATGCATGTTGCTCTATGTGACAAGATTAACAAGGGCAGATTTTGTAATACAATAGCAACAGTTGCGTTTGATTGACACCTCAATTCAAAGCGATTAGGGACTGCAGACAAAGGAAATTCTCTCAACCAGTAATTCAAAACAAACAAAGCCGCAAAAGTTTTCCTGAAACTAGCAAGGCAAACTCTCGCGTTGTGCAAGCGAAAGGTGGTTTTTAAGAGAAGTTATGTGCTTATAAGGAACGAAGAAGGGCAAATTTAAAAATCTGTGGCGGGTTTTGTTTATTTGATTCAGGAGCTGTTTTGTAGTCATTTCATTTATGCCCTAAATAAACGAGGATTACAATACCTCTGCTCGGCTTCTGAATCAAATAATCTAAATCTGCCAGACAGAACTTTAGATTTGCCCTTCTTCTTTCGTTATATGCACATAACTTCTCTTAAGAACCATCTTTCGCTTGCACAAGGCAAGAGTTTGCCCTACTAGTTTCGGGGAAACTTTTGCGGCTTGGTTTGTTTTGAATTACTGTTTGAGAGAATTTCCTTTGTTTGCCGTTGCTAATCACTTTGAACTGAGGTGTCAATCAAACGCAACTATTGCAATTGTATTACAAAATCTGCCCTCGTTATGTGGCTATATTTGAGGAGATTACCTGTTCCCTTTTCACGCATTTTGAAAGAAAAGAATTTTCATGAATCCAATTTTACCTACAGATATTTACAATGCCGAGAAAAGTCGAATAAAATCACAAACGATACAGTAAATCCCCGCATATAAGAACCTATTTTTTTGAGAACTAAGCTGAAATAGGTTCTTATTTTAAAGGTACTAAGCCAAATTTCAAGGTATACTGGTTTTTATTTGAAGAGTACCTTGCGTAGGCCATTTTAGAACCTTCGTCAATGATTTTCAGCCCTATTATTTGTTTTGGCAAGGTTATAATATACCTAATAACCAATGCTAAGCTTTCAAACAACAGGGGAGGAGATTCAAATTCTGTCTATTAAAATCCCCCTCTCTAATAAGCTCAACCCTTCAAAGCGAACATTTTATAAAGCCTCCTTTCTTTGTCAAGCCCTGACCACTTATGTCATATGCCAGAGATTACGAAAAATTTCCATTTACTGGGACAAAAATGAACTTAACACTGACAATCCAAAATCAACTTTGCTACCCCTTTGCCAAATGCAGTGAAACAAGCAAGCACACTTCCTATCTTTAAAAACCTGATTAGATGTTGGAAGGGCGAGAACTGCAACTGTAGGCTATGCAAGACATACATTCCGCAGGTTGGGTATCTAACATGATATTCATAATTATGTCATTATGTTCAATCTAATGTTTTTAACGGTTTTGTAAATAGGACTTTTTTCCCCATTTATTTCATTTTATATGTTTGCTAAATAGTAGGCCTAAATTAGCAGTAATTTTGCTATCTAGTGTATTTTAAGCCTACTTTAAAGAAAGAAATAATAATAATCATAATAAATAATATAAGAACCTATTTTTTTAATCAAACGGAAACAGGTTCTTAATTACAAGGTGCACAAGTTTGGAAAAACAGCCTGTAGGTTCTTATTTTTTTAGGTTCTTATATGCGGGGATTTACTGTACTTCAGCTTTTTGGCTATCAACTAAACCTTGATTCATTCCAATACTTCAAGGATTCTTTGCATGACAAACTTTCAAACATACGAAGGTCTCTCCGGTCCATCCGGCAGGTGCTGTAATATTGGGGTGTTCATTGTATCAGGGGTGGAAAAAGTATCGGACCACGGGACCATTGGTCCCAGAAAATATTTTGGCTCTCAGAAAGAGAAAGGTAGAATGTAAGAATGTCCATTGTAATATACTAAAATTCTTGAAAGAAAGAATTAACAACAACAAAGCATTAGACAAGAAAATCAGCAATTTAATCAGTGGATGACAATAATGAATCATGGTTTTAAAGATGTGCTGCAATAGGTACAGTAAAGCCAGTAGCACCCTGTTTTCTTGGCTGAGAATTCTTAAGAATTCTTGAGGAAACTTAGTTCCTTAAGAATTCTTTTTCAAGAATGTTATTAGGCAATCTTTCATACCTCTCCAGATTTCTTATGAAAATGTGAAGAATTCTCAAGAATTCTTGGGAATTTTTTTCATGATATGATCATTTGCATGGACTGTAGTATGCCTAATGCACAGAGAGTCCTGTAAATTGTTGCAACAAATTTGTTCCACTGAATTAGTTGAAACAGATGTTGACAATGAAAAAATAAGGGCTTTTTAGTTGGTAAACCAGTCTAGAAGATAAGGTAAGGAAGCTTGTCTATTTTGTTTTAGATCTTATTCCTAAATAACGGTTTAGCTTAATGCATAACTTTCTGAAAAGGACCTTCACACATTTTGGAATGTTATCAACTAAATTTTCACACTTGGGGGGATTTAAAACTGCATAATTAATGTTCAAACTTCAGTGTATCTGTTCAATTCATGAAATTGCTTTAAAACATTTTGAAAGGTTTGAAACCATTGGACACAATATTTTCAGGAATTCACCATTTCAATCAAAACTGAAAAGTTAAAAAGTTAAACTTCAGAAAAGTTTAACTTAATTTTAATTTTCAGTCTTCCCTTAAATAGCATAGCTTTTGTATTACTATACATGTAAAAAAATGTGGACAAACAGCTTTTGGCTATTTTGAGTTAGGACGAATATATCTGTTCAGTTATATTACGATTGTATTTTAACTTGCATACTATAAATTGATTCCTCTTGAGCCATATTATGGTCTATTCATTCTATGATGTTGAAAAATTCGTATCTAAACCATAATGTTCCTGTTTAGAATTCAAGTGGTTAGTTTTTCACTAGCAATTTTATTTACCTTTGTTTGTTGTACAGAAATTTTTTCTATTTTCTCACTGCGGTCCCAGAAAGAGAAAAATATTTTCCACTCCTGCATTGTATCATCGATACTCTAGGGGGAGTACTGTTTGGGGATATCATCTGGGCTGTCGAAGAAACCATTAGTACTATAGAGGGTCCCGTACCGTACTGAACACCCTCCAAGTTACTGATGAGAGCTCTATGCAGCACTGAATCTCGCCGCAGCTCATAGTGGCCTGTCACCTTTGTAACTTTACATCCACTGACTTTTTTTGCTTTTTACAGCGAAGAGTTAATTCTGCTGACGACTCTCCAGGTATGTGAGTATTTTTGGTAAGAAGCATGTTACATTGAATGCCATATGCTGCAATAAATCCTTGATATCTACTTGTATCCATCAGCTTTTTATTGCTTTATTTCAAAGACCCTCCTTTAACCATTAAACTTTGCACACCACACATGAGAAAAACGACACAAGCACTATAAGAAAGAACTCTTATACAGTTGTTGATGATGTTTCAAAGGTTCACTTTTTGGCTCGCTCTGTGCACGTTCATGGCTGGCAGCAGGTTTAAATATCTTTATCTCCCTTTTAGTTCGTGGGTCTTCACCAAAACCTGTTTTCCGTTCAACCAATTTCACTGCTGTTGGAAATGCCAAGATTAATCTCTCTATGATCAGCGCTGGAAAATTTGTCTTGCATCAGGTGAGAGAAGCATGTTGTATTCCTTGTAAATTTCTCTGAACCGACTTATATAATATTAACAGTTGGTTTACGTGCCAAGCAATTAGCTAGGCCTAAGTTGTCAACTGAAAATTTGAGTTTACTGGCCCTTGGCTCCGAATTTATTTCAAGAGGGGATGGCTCAGTTATAGCGCACTTACTAATATGTGGGGTAGGTGATTTGAGTCTCCGCCCAATCGAACCTGCTACGTAGAGTGAGGAGAGTTTCTATAATCCCAGGCTGAAGGAATCATGTGGTGTGCTTACATCGAGAGGAAGGACTAGGACATTGTTTTGATAAGCTTGCTTCTCAATGTCCTGAAACTACCTTCAGATGCTACAATCGCGGACAAAACTCAAGAGACACGTTTCTTTTTGGGGGAATTTCGAATTAGGATCCCCTCCAGCCCCCGTCCCCCCATTGCAATGTTGGAGGCTGATGGAAATGTCATAGATGAGTTGACAAGTATGTGTTCTTCACACAAACAAACTTTTCAAAGGGGGAGGGGGGGTCATAAGCAGTGGACGGTAGTAGCTTACATGCAGGAAAGACCTCTTAACACAAAACTCATCTGTCCCAACGAGTTTTGACCGTGATTGTAGGTAGAAATACAAACAGGAAAAACAAATCATTTGTGAGTTAGTTGGACGAGTCCAGGCAAAAATTTGGGGAAACGAGTGGAAATTTTCATCAGATTACCATAGATTCTCGTAAAATTTCATATCATAATGAATACCGTTATTTTCATGCAGAATACTTCGTATTTGATGTGTTTCCTTTATGTAAAACTGCCAAAAGCTTTCATCACACTCCCAAAGATAAAAGATATGTTCAAGAATGAGAATAGTATTTGCTTCTTTTTTCAGGTACCGAAGAACTGTCCATTAGAAGGATTTGTCGAGCTGCAGGTTGATTGCGAACCTGAATTTACTGCATCGGCCAGAGGATTTTTGGTAAGAAGCCTGTCACATTGAATGCAGTATGCTGCATTATTACCTGACTGACGTTTCAAAAACGAGGCAATACAGGAATCCCGCCAATCTTATTGGTTAATCGCACATTTCCCGCGGTTTTCTCCTAGTCTTGTATAATACGATACAAGGACGCGTTTTGTCACCACAGCAACTGATTTAGGCCTGTGTGATTTACTATAAACACAAGCGACATAACAGTTGCAAAATGCGCTCGATAGAGTAATATAAGTCAAACGTAGAAGCTATCAGGTAATAAAACCTGTTTCGTAGTTGTACAGAAAAATATAAAACCCTCGATTTTATTGCACTAACCTCGCAAGCTCGGTCTGTACTTTTAAGACCTTGGGCATCATAGTTTCCTGTACAACACAAAAGCAGTTAGTATGCGCATAATAAATCCCTTGATTTCTTCTTTTCTTCTCGTATCCATCAGCTTTTCATTGCTTTATTTTAAAGACGCTCTGCTAACCATTAAACATTGCACGCCACACATGAGAAAAACAACACAAGCAGGAGCTGAGAAATGGCGGTGGTAAATGTTTACGGTTCTCCTATCATGCTCGAATAGAAGGACATGAAGAACAGACCACTCTGCTTGGAGGGGGGGGGGCTTAACAGAGAGAGGGTTTTATTCAAAAATTTAGCTCAGAAGCGCGTAGCTTACAGTAAATCCCCGCATATAAGACCCTAAGAAAATAAGAACCTAGAGGCTGTTTTTCCTAATTTATTCACCCAATAATTAAGAACCTGTTTCAGTTTGATGAAAAATATGTTCTTTTTGCAGCGGCAGCAAAGTTGATTTTGGATTGTCACTATTAAGTTAATTTTTGTCCCAGTTGGTTGTTAAAGTTTGAATCTCCTCCCCTGCTGTTTGTAAGCTTAGAATTGGGTATTTGGTATATATTTACTTTACCAAAACAAATAACAGGGCTGGAAATCTTTGGTGAAGATCCTAAAGCGGCCTACACAAGCCATACGCAACACACTTTTCAAATAAGAACCTTTATACCTTGAAATTGCTCTTGGTACCTTTAAAATAAGAACCTATTTCAGCCTGGATTTCAAAAAAGTAGGTTCTTATATGCGGGGATTTACTGTATTAGAGAGTGGGGCTTGATAGAGCTTTTACGGTATCGCATGTTTTTGTTGTTGCAGACTTTATTAGAAGAAGTTGGTGGTTTTACTGCATGGAACAGGAGATGGTGTGTCATGCAAGGAGATTTGATTTCATTCTGGAGATTTCCTGACGAAGAAGATTGCAAGGTAAACTTTCTCTATTTAGAAAGCAAACAATTTTTGAAGAAGCCTTTGAAGATTCAGACAGTAATTCAATTTGATATACCGGGTGAGTAAAAAAAAAAAGAATCTCTGTTTGGAAGGCTATTACTCCCTGAATATCAAAGCAATAACATTAATAACAACTGTCTTGTTTTATTGCCATTATGTTCAATTCGGTTCAGTTATTTACCCGGCTTTAATCGGCCATTCCTTCCGTTGGATATGGGAGATTTCTGCAGGAAGCCCTTCCAACCTGCAAAAACGAGTGAAAAAATGAGCAAATTTTCCTTGGTTTTCCTTCCTAAAAATGATGACACTCACATGTACAGTAAGAACCCGCAAGATAGAAACATTTTTTTTCAAAATAGCCTGTTTAGTTTCCTATTAAAAGTTCATTAATCCTTAAAGTGAATGAACGGAGCTAAGAGGAGGTCATCTATAAATAGGGCATTGAAAACTCCTACGCATGTTATTGTTCCTCTTGCTAAACAATATCCATGATCGTCTCGAAATAATCAAATACAATAGGCTAATAATAGAATACCCAGACTCCTTCCGCGCGGGGCTTTTATATCCGTTGATTCTCTTTAAACAGGCTGAAAGAACATAGGGCTCAAATCTTTAAAAAGGTCGGTGTAAAATTCTATTGCAGTTTTCTTTTAAATAAATAGCTTGGAAGGAACTTAGGGTTCTTTGCTGTAAATCTGCCGTGGAAATGTATTGATATCTTGATTAGTTTCAATATGGCAGCATTTATTAAATTTGAGGCTATGACGTCATCAAATTTCTAAATCCTAAACTGCAAAAGCTACAGATTCCTGCTTGCCACCATATTGTAGACCTCCAAAAACTATGGTTTTCTTGAGGGTTATGTAATGTTTCCTCTATTAGTTTAGGATTTACGATGATTTAAATTTTTTCAAAATTTTCCATGAATTTTTTCAAAAATTATCAAAATGCCGCCATTTTGAAAAAAATAACGATATCATAAAATTGCCACGGCAGATTTATAGCAAAGTACCAGAAGGTCCTTTCAAGCAATCCAATTCAAAGAACAATATAATAGAATTTTACACCGACCTTTTTAAAGATTTGAAAGATTTGAGCCCTATGCTCTTCCAACCTGCAAAAACGAGTGAAAAAATGAGCAAATTTTCCTTGGTTTTCCTTCCTAAAAATGATGAAACTCACATGTACAGTAAGAACCCGCAAGATAGAAACCATTTTTTTTTCAAAATAGCCTGTTTAGTTTCCTATTAAAAGTTCATTAATCCTTAAACAGGCTGAAAGAACATAGGGCTCAAATCTTTAAAAGGGTCGGTGTAAAATTCTATTGTCGTTTTCTTTGAAAAAAATAGCTTGGAAGGAACTTAGGGTTTTGTGCTGTAAATCAGCCGTGGCAATTTATTGATATCTTGATTAGTTTCAATATGGCAGCATTTATTAAATTTGAGGCTATGACGTCATCAAATTTCTAAATCCTAAACTGCAAAAGCTACAGATTCCTGCTTGCCACCATATTGTAGACCTCCAAAAACTATGGTTTTCTTGAGGGTTATGTAATGTTTCCTCTATTAGTTTAGGATTTACGATGATTTAAATTTTTTCAAAATTTTCCATGAATTTTTTCAAAAATTATCAAAATGCCGCCATTTTGAAAAAAATAACGATATCATAAAATTGCCACGGCAGATTTATAGCAAAGTACCAGAAGGTCCTTTCAAGCAATCCAATTCAAAGAACAATATAATAGAATTTTACACCGACCCTTTTAAAGATTTGAAAGATTTGAGCCCTATGCTCTTCCAACCTGCAAAAACGAGTGAAAAAATGAGCAAATTTTCCTTGGTTTTCCTTCCTAAAAATGATGAAACTCACATGTACAGTAAGAACCCGCAAGATAGAAACCATTTTTTTTTCAAAATAGCCTGTTTAGTTTCCTATTAAAAGTTCATTAATCCTTAAACAGGCTGAAAGAACATAGGGCTCAAATCTTTAAAAGGGTCGGTGTAAAATTCTATTGTCGTTTTCTTTGAAAAAAATAGCTTGGAAGGAACTTAGGGTTTTGTGCTGTAAATCAGCCGTGGCAATTTATTGATATCTTGATTAGTTTCAATATGGCAGCATTTATTAAATTTGAGGCTATGACGTCATCAAATTTCTAAATCCTAAACTGCAAAAGCTACAGATTCCTGCTTGCCACCATATTGTAGACCTCCAAAAACTATGGTTTTCTTGAGGGTTATGTAATGTTTCCTCTATTAGTTTAGGATTTACGATGATTTAAATTTTTTCAAAATTTTCCATGAATTTTTTCAAAAATTATCAAAATGCCGCCATTTTGAAAAAAATAACGATATCATAAAATTGCCACGGCAGATTTATAGCAAAGTACCAGAAGGTCCTTTCAAGCAATCCAATTCAAAGAACAATATAATAGAATTTTACACCGACCTTTTTAAAGATTTGAAAGATTTGAGCCCTATGCTCTTCCAACCTGCAAAAACGAGTGAAAAAATGAGCAAATTTTCCTTGGTTTTCCTTCCTAAAAATGATGAAACTCACATGTACAGTAAGAACCCGCAAGATAGAAACCATTTTTTTTTTCAAAATAGCCTGTTTAGTTTCCTATTAAAAGTTCATTAATCCTTAAACAGGCTGAAAGAACATAGGGCTCAAATCTTTAAAAGGGTCGGTGTAAAATTCTATTGTCGTTTTCTTTGAAAAAAATAGCTTGGAAGGAACTTAGGGTTTTGTGCTGTAAATCAGCCGTGGCAATTTATTGATATCTTGATTAGTTTCAATATGGCAGCATTTATTAAATTTGAGGCTATGACGTCATCAAATTTCTAAATCCTAAACTGCAAAAGCTACAGATTCCTGCTTGCCACCATATTGTAGACCTCCAAAAACTATGGTTTTCTTGAGGGTTATGTAATGTTTCCTCTATTAGTTTAGGATTTACGATGATTTAAATTTTTTCAAAATTTTCCATGAATTTTTTCAAAAATTATCAAAATGCCACCATTTTGAAAAAAATAACGATATCATAAAATTGCCACGGCAGATTTATAGCAAAGTACCAGAAGGTCCTTTCAAGCAATCCAATTCAAAGAACAATATAATAGAATTTTACACCGACCTTTTTAAAGATTTGAAAGATTTGAGCCCTATGCTCTTCCAACCTGCAAAAACGAGTGAAAAAATGAGCAAATTTTCCTTGGTTTTCCTTCCTAAAAATGATGAAACTCACATGTACAGTAAGAACCCGCAAGATAGAAACATTTTTTTTCAAAATAGCCTGTTTAGTTTCCTATTAAAAGTTCATTAATCCTTAAACAGGCTGAAAGAACATATGGCTCAAATCTTTAAAAAGGTCGGTGTAAAATTCTATTGCAGTTTTCTTTTAAATAAATGGGTTAGAAGGAACTTAAAATTTTTTTCTGTAAATCTGCCGTGGCAATTTATTGATATCTTGATTAGTTTCAATATGGCGGCATTTATTAAATTTGAGGCTATGACGTCATCAAATTTCTAAATCCTAAACTAGAAAAGCTACATATGCGTGCTTGCCACCATATTGTAGACCTTCAGAAACTATGGTTTCTTTCGAGGTTATATAGCGTTTCCTCTATTAGTTTAGGATTTACGAGTGTTTAAATTTTTTCAAAATTTTCCATGAATTTTCCAAAACTAGTGAAATTACCGCCATTTTGAAAAAGATCAAGATATCAAAAAATTCCACGGCAGGTTTACAGCAAAGTACCATAAGTTCCTTTCAATCAATCCAATTCAAAGAAAACTGCAAAAGAATTTTATGCCGACCTTTTTAAAGATTTGGAAGATTTGAGCCCTATGCTGGCTGAAAGGTTTCTTATCACATGGTTAAGAAACCTTCACTTCTTTCAACTTAAATCTTTAAAGAAAACCCAGACCAAACACTATCAAACAGTATTTTCTTCTTCCCTAGCATTCGCTCGAAATTTACTCAACCTAGCATGTATGCTAGGTATATACGTAGATTGAGATGCTTTTGATGAAGTCTTTAAAAATGTTTGGCATGTGATTTTAACAAAGATTGTTAGATATGAGGTTATTTGGGATCCTCCTGTAAGAAACCTTCCTAAATCCGGCTGAGAAGTTTCTTATATGAGGGCACCATTTCTCAAAAAAAAATCAGCCTGATGTTTCTTCTAAAGTGGTTTCCATTTTGCGGGTTCTTACTGTATTCATGTATTTTGTCCTCTTGGGAGAATGGAATCCCCCTGAATAGGTTATAGTTACCAGGGCGAAGACTTGTTCATCCCAAGTGCTAAAGTGTGCAGAAATCATTGCTGTAAGGCCCGTTTAAGGCAGATGTTAAGAAAATTTGTTTGTAATTTTGGGCACGTTTTGAATGTTGCTTGAAGAGGCTCCCTCGAGAAAATCACTCATAATTTCAGAATGGAGTGGCCAATTTTAGTCAGGGAAATTTTGAAATGGATTTGATCATGTAAGTCAAAATTATCTCATACTGACCGGCTTTGTGTTGTACCGGAAAATATAAAGCCCTCGGTCTTATTGCACATTCATCAGGCTTTATATTTTCCTTACAACACATAGCCGGTTAGTATGCGCATATGGTGATATTCCGGGTTATTTATGTCGGCCTTCCTCTATTATATTTTGGGAATAGACAGCGTCGTTTCTTAATGGCGGGTTTCTTGCTGTCCTGAAAGCGTATGTCTCCAAATCTGTCGGACTCGTCAAGTTGTTTGTTAGTCGGATTCTTCAAATAACCAGCGTCTGATATCCCGTTGAAAATGAAATTATGCCCCGACAAGGCACTGAAAATCCAGAAGAAAGTTTCATAACTTCTTAGCGTAATTCACAGTGTTGAATTTTGTTTTGATTTTTCGAGAATTTGGAATCTCAACGAAATTCGAAAGACCCTGCAGGGTTTTACAATGTTGCAGGAAGGCCTTCAACAGATTGCTTTGATTTTCCGTAAGATTTAAGAAAGATTTCTGTGTCGGACCTTGTTGAACGGATGAACAAATATCTTGTTCGTTTATCAATACCCGGTGCGCCAAAATAAACTATGCACGTTTGGCAAACTACAATAAATCGTATACTGCGCCGATTTTGAAGATTCCTGACTTAGTCTCAGCAAAAGGCCTGAATTAGATTCTAGGATTTTTGCAAATTTTTTGTCTTCAGTTTTTAGAGCTAGAAGCGAGTTGCTTAAAATTTTCGTTTTTGAAAACACTGAAAACGATCAAAAACGTTGATAAAATTTTCTAAAAGACTCGACATTAATTGGCAAAGGGAAATTGATCTATTTATCGACAAAACGAGTCGAGCCCAAATCACCAGGAAAAAGCTTTTTGTTTTTCAATTCATGTCGATTCTTTAGAAACCTTGATCGACGTTTTTTGATCGTTCTCAGTGTTTTCGATAACGAAAATTTTAAGAAACTCGCGTCTAGCTCCAAAAACTGAAAACAGAAAAAATTTACAAAATAGCCCAGAATCTAATTCAGGCTTTTTGCTAAAGATTTAAGTCATGAATCTTCTTAATCGGTCCAGTGTACGATTTATTGTGGCCTGCCAAACGTGCATAGTTTATTTTGGCGCACCCGGTAGGACAATGAAATGCTCACGTACGCATTATCTCCTTAGCTCGTGCATGCTCAACTTGCAAATTTCAATATATTTTTCACTGTAGCTCATGCCCTTGTTAATTAACACACCTTTTAACTCTGCTGGCTACTTTTGTTCTGCTGAAAACTGTGAATAAATGAGATAGAACTTCAACGACTAAAGCCAAATATATATTTCAAATTTCCCAGTCTTTAACTTAAAATAAGAACCTTTTTGATCCGAAAGTTTCGTCGCAGTTAAAATTTCGTATAAATTCTGTCTGACACTGTTTTGCCTGGATTGCCTTTAAGAGCGTCCACATTTTTTTGGGTATGTTTTTATGTCATGTTACTTCGATTTCAAGCATTCAGAGCCAATCTTTGGTCCAAATCAGGTAATTCTACGACAATAAAACTCGTTTCATGCGAAAGATCAAAAAAATTGTTCCCGACTTTTCAAAACATGTGAAATTGTTTGTTTGAAACTTCTCCGTCTGAAACATTTGGATTTCAATGCATGGCGCAAATAATTCTGCTGCTTTCATTTTTAAACAGTGTCTCCTTGTCTGTAATTATTTGATTCTTCTTTTATTTCAGCCTCCTATTGCTTCCATCGATCTACGAATGTGCTCTAATAATTGTGTTGACGTTGTTCCCCGAATGGAGTGCTCCCGACCTAATACTTTTGAGCTGCTCGTAAAAAGACCAGTAGCTAAGGGTGAAGTGCCGTCGTTGCTGTTAACGATTGAGGGAAGGCAAGCTCAGATAAAGTGAGTATTTCTGCGTGTTGATCTTCATCATGAAGTCGATTTGATAAATTACAGTTCGGTTGCCTAACTGAGGGTTTACCGTAAAAGCTCTATTACGCCCACAGGGGGCTTGCTTAATTTCAGCCATTCCAAGAGGGGCTTATTAGAGAGGGGCTTGTTCACAAAATCAAATGACAAGGATATGTATGATAGCTTTTCAGTTCTTTTGCCCTACATTTAGCGGATTCAACATATAATTTTACTTGTGTGTTTTTCTTCTTTTTTCAAAAATTCAAGACAAATTTTGACAAAAACTTAAAACCATCGTAATTTCTAAAGTTCTTGACGCAACAGGAAATAATTTCTGAGAAAACCATAGTTTATGGATGTCTACAATATGGTATCAAGCAAAAGTCCATCACTTTTCTGGTTTATGATTTAGAAAATTGATGACGTCACATCATCAAAAATGAACTGAAATGTAAAATACGATGTAATTTCGAAAATACTGAAGATTTCTGAAAAGTCCAACGGTAGAATTATAGATAAGTATTTAAAGTTTCTTTCAAGCGATTCAATCAGAAGAAATAGGTCATAGAATTTCACACCCACCCTTTTACGCTGAATTGAAAATTTGGAACCTATGCTATAAAACCTATTGTTCATCCTCTTTTCAGGCACTGGGTCTCAGCTGATAACAAAGAAGACAGAATGGCCTGGATGCAAACACTCAACTGCCAACTCAGTGACAGCAAAGCTTGGTCTTCCAAGAAAGATAAATCATCAGCTAGCAAACATCGTGGTGCGGTTCCTGTGTAAATGATATGAACTCAGTCTTCTATTCTAAAGAGAGAAATTGTTTGGTAGAGTTTAGTCGCATACATTGCAAGCCAAGACTGGCAGAACGTATGACATCAATTTTGTTCGACATTTATAGAAATGCTGTATTGCATGCTAGTTTGTATTTAAGCTACAAATTCTGTAAGGTTATGCCGTAGAATCTAGCCACTGTATAGTATTATCACACACTTACAATTAAATTCCATCTCAGATTAAATGTCACGTGAAATTCCCCGCGAATAAAAATAATTGGAAGTGTTTTCCTTGATTAACTTTGCGTTTTCGCAAATCTCACGTGACATCTAATTTGAGATAAACTTTAGTGTATTTAGTTTGGGATTACTGTGGCTTTTACCACAGGCTGCCCAACTTTCTGCCGTAATCCGGTTTTACTGCCGCTGAAATTTTGCTTCATGCAGTCGAATTTGCAGCAGTATGCCTTGTAGTTGATACCGCTAATAATGCTGCAAACCCATGCATCAATTAATCGCCGTTAAAAGGTCAGCATTGTCGAGTTTCGATGCTTTGCCCGAATTTATCAGGTTGTTTACATTTTGTCGACAATGCCTTTGGGGTGTTCAAACTTTTACTTGATACCAAATTGTAGACATCCATAAACTATGGTTTTCTTGAACATTAGTCCCTGTTTTTTGAAAATTTTATAATTTACGATAGTATCAAGTTTTTTCAATATTTTTCATGAATTCTTAAAAAATAAACGAAACGTTCTAATTCACACTCTAAGTTTGAACATATTACAGATTTAACCTTTTTGAAGATCGGGAACTTATGCTTAGGTTGGCCGTTTGATAAATTTGATCAGCAAAATATTGCTGGTCTCACAGCGGTGTACGATTCAACGCCAAACTGTCAGTCTATCTTATACAAATACGAGACAGCTTACTGTTTAGTTAGGATAGATTTGTCTAGAATTCGTGAAATGGCCAGCGATATTATCGAGTCTCCGTCTCAGCTAAGAAACATCTTGTGGAGCGAAATTTCAAGTTTTCCTAAAGCAATTTGATGAAATTTTATTACTGATTTATGACTATTTGTATCGTGTAGTTTTGTAATTCTTTCTTTGTCTTAATTTATCATAACTTTGTTTTTGTAAATACTTTGAATTCGTCTATAGTTTATTGCAGAATGTTATCGAATTTATGCATTCAGTTTCTCAGTTTGCTAACCACTACCTCTTGTCTCTGCGTATCAACTTCTGGCTGTGCTAGGATGGGGTGGAATGGGGTGGACAGAGTTGGGGGAAAGGGGCCATTGACAAGTCAGGCGTGTCACTGTTATTGTGATTTTGTTGAAAAAATGGGTTTCCCCTATGAACAAAACACTTGAAAGTTTTCAACGAAGGACACTGGGTCGATAGAAAGCGAACTATTAACGCCCCCACTCCACCTTTTCCCTTTGAAGAAGAAATTTGTCAAACGAGGGCAGACAATGCAAGAATGGGACTCGATACTTTTGATTGACACTTGATTGATTGTCGGTCGGTTGGTCAAGTCATTAACAAAAATACAATCATTTCTTTACAAGAAACCGCTGTGCGGATTATGTAATTTACTTTTTTTGAGATCTTACTAAATAGTTTGGGAGCCCCTTAGACAAAACAAAATTAACTCTTCCACTTCCAGCATTAAAAATATAAGAAACACACAAGAAACTTTTGGTAGCAAAATGGCCCAAAAACTAAGAAACTGCCCACCAGCCCAGGACCTTGGTTCGTTATAAAAAAAAATGAGTGTAAAGCAAGCTGCAAAAGTTGCTCTGAAACCCAGGTAGCTAGCTCACTTGTTGTGCATTCTTAGAATGTGTTTTAAGAGGAAAATTAGCTTATCGAAAGAAGAAGGCTATCACTAAACATCTGCCTAAGGCATTTTATTTTCTTATGTTCCTAAAACGAAAGGTTTTGTCTCCGATATCAACAAGGGCAGATTTTGTAATACAATAGCACGAGTTGCTTTTGTTGACACCTCAATTCAAAGCGATTAGCGATCACAGACAAAGGAAATTCTCTCAACCAGTGATTCAAAAACAAACAAAGCCGCAAAATTTTCTATGAAACCCAGGTAGCTAGCTCGCTCGCTGTGCATTCCAGAAATTATTTTTAAGAGCAAACATGAGCATAGATCGAAAGAAGAAGGATATATCTACACATCTGCCGCGGGCATTTTATTTCATTGGTCCAGAAACTGAGCAGTAAATGTTTTGATAACACCCAAAAAAATAAGAGAATTGAATCGCCTCCTAAACGGCTTTTGAACCAAACAAATAAAATGCCCGCGGCAGATGTGTAGATGCATCCTTCGATCTACGCTCATGTTTGCCCTTAAAAACAGTTTCTGGAATGCACAACGAGCGAGCTAGCTACCTGAGTTTCAAAGAAACTTTTGCGGCTTTGTTTGTTTTGAATTGCTGGTTGAGAGAGTTTCCTTTGTCTGCAATCGCTAATCGCTTTGAATTGAGGTGTCAACTAAAGCAATTCATGCTATTGTATTACAAAATCTGCCCTCGTTTCCGATATCGCAAAGCGATTTTGAGAGCTTTGAGAAGAGATTTCACGCCTTCAGCTCAGCCAATCATAAAGTTTTGCTTTATTGATTTGATTGAGTGCAAGAATAACAAGGGCAGATTTTGTAATACAATAGCATGAGTTGCTTTTGTTGACACCTCAATTCAAAGCGATTAGCGATTGCAGACCAAGGAAATTCTCTCAACCAGCAATTAAAAACAAACAAAGCCGCAAAATTTTCTCTGAAACCCAGGTAGCTAGCTCGCTCGTTGTGCATTCCAGAAACTGTTTTTAAGGGCAAACATGAGCATAGATCGAAAGAAGAAGGATGTATCTACACATCCGTCGCGGGCATTTTATTTGTTTGGTTGAAAAGCCGTTTAGGAGGCGATTCAATTCTCTTATTGTTTTGGGTGTTATCAAAACATTTACTGCTCAGCTTCTGGACCAAAGAAATAAAATACCCGTGGCTGATTTGTAGATATATCCTTCTTTCGATCTATGCTCATGTTTGCCCTTGAAAATAATTTCTGGAATGCACAGCTAGCGAGCTAGCTACCTGGGTTTCAGAGAAAATTTTGCGGCTTTGTTTGTTTTGAATTACTGGTTGATAGAATTTCCTTTGTCTGTGATCGATGATCGCATTGAATTGAGGTGTCAACAAAAGCAACTCGTGCTATTGTATTACAAAATCTGCCCTTGTTTGCAAGAATGGGATGCGAGGTGTAAGATCCATTCTTTAGATCTGCAAATAATTTCGTGTTTGGAGACTTGAATTCTTTGTTTCTAGCTTAGTTTTTAGTCAGCTGATAAGCAAGAGCAGATCTTATAACAAAAGTTTCCGTTGCGAGTAGCGGATGCAAAGATAGCCTTACAGCCAATTACTAACCCGCAAATTCCGCGAATATATAAAAGTGGACTGCATGGTGTAAATATAGCCTGAAATATGGTTGTCCGAGGCACCATCTACACTGCTCCGTTTTTGTTATATGCAGATTACGATGAAATTCTAATCGGAGTTAAGGTAACTCTGCTTTCCGCTCTAGTGCACAGCGAGATGCCGTTTCACAAAACCACTCTCCTCAGAAAACAGTTAATTTCTCCAATATTATTCGGTCTATCGAAAAGCGGTAAAAAGGATGTTGTTCTGTATCCTCTGGGCAATCGAAAGATGTATAAATTGCAATGTTTTCGTCAACCCTGACTTCGCAAATCCTTGCTCAAATCTTTTTGCTGATTTCAGAACAGTGGATTTACCTCCAAAACTACTCGAAAAAGTTTCGATTTTTTTTCGCTCCATCTTTAGCTAAGTAGTTGATCTACAACTTTGCCAAGTCTGATCGAAAAAGCTAGGCTAGATTTCCTGCAATCGAATTTTACATTTCTGTTTACTTTTCGACATCGAAGGGGAAAAGCGTTGGTCAACAGTTTAGCCCATGCAGAACGATTTGAACGCCCGTAGAATGTTTTTGCAAAAAAATTAGTTCTTGATCTAAGATCTATGCTCATTGTGGACTCTAAAAGAAATTGATAATCTGTGAATGCTTACGAAAGTCTCGAAAGACAACTAAAGCATGGTTTCGTGAAGTTGCTGGTAAAAATCAGTAATTTTTAATCAATAGATGCAAATGATACTTTTACAAGCGCACTAAGGATGTCTTTTGAGACCTGCGTATGGTATTCCCAAAAGATGACGTTCATTTGTATGAGGGGTACTTCGAGGGGGTCCCAATACCGCAATACCGCACGAAAAATACACCAAATACCGCAATACCGCACCAAAAAATAACAAAATACCGCAAATGCTAGAAAACTAAAAACAGCGCTGTTAATACAGTATACCAGTTTCTAGCAGTTTGATTCCGACCCAATTCCACCTTCCTTCATCAAAATCTGTAGTTTGGTCTATTAGATCGTAGTTAGATGTCAGACAAAAGCGTGACGTGAGAACGAATGGAAAAGTTTCATTGATGTGCTTTCAGTAAAACTGCATTGACGGCAGAAATTACGAAGATATACAGGGTGTCCCAAAAATGTGTGCCCCATTTGCCTAAAGATTGTGACAAAACGGCAAAAGATTCTCGCCAAACTTTTGCATGATGCTGCTCTTCAGATATTCAATTAAAGTTTGCAACCATCCCCGTAAAAATATGTTGAGAACTGATGGAGCTATGACCTTCAGAAGATCAATTTTGCCTGATGACTGAAACCAGCGGTAGGCCATTTTGTCTTACTATTTTGCAGTGATAAGTATCTTCACGTGAAGTAAGAAATAATTTCTGTGAGGTCAGAAATAGTGGAACTCTCCGAGGATTATCGGAATTTTCACGAAAGCTATGAATTTGGAGGCTTCTATTTCATTTTCAATCCATGCAGCTATTTATCGCTGTAAAATAGTAAAACAAAATGGCCGACCGCTGGTTTCAGTGATCAGTCAAATTTGGTCTCCTGAAGGCCATAGCTCCATTATTTCTCAACGGATTATTACGGGGATGGTTGGAAACTTTAATTGAATATCTGAAGAGCAGCATCATGCAAACGTTTTGCGAGAATCTTTTGCCGTTTTGTCGCAATCTTCAGACAAACAGGGCACAATTTTTTTGGGACACCCTGTAGAGCATATCATAGTTTTGAATATCGATTCTGCTACATAACGGCTGACTTTTCGCGAATACGAGATAAAGTTTACTCTGGCTGACGTATTTTTTTACACATTTTCCAAATGTCGATGTAGGTTCATATGGTTATCCAAATCTACACCAAGGTACTTGTATGATTTTGTCTCATGAATAGTTTGATTGTAGATGTTTATGTCCACGTTTGGCTGTTTGGACAACTTTTGATGTGATCCATATAGCACAAATTCAGTTTTACCTTTTTCCAGTTAATGTGGTTAATGAACAAGTTATTTTCGTCAAGCCAGTCTGCAACTTTTTGCAGTTCACTGTTAAGTAAATGTTCTACTGGGTGTCTCAGAAAAAAGTACCCCCTTTTGATTGAAAATAGGAACAAAACGATTAGATATCGTTACTCTCCGAGTTCACAGCTAAATTTATCAAATGCACACACCTTGCATTTAAAAATCGTACACCCCCGGGGGGGTACTTCATTGTCAACATGATTCGACCTGAATCTGGACTTTGAGAAAAGGACCCATTCGTATGACGGAGTATTCAAAAATTTCGAGCCCATTTGCATGAATATCAGGAAATTTTTGACCCATGTACATGAATTTGTCGATTTGAAACAAAGGAAAATGTCAGTTTTTTGGCCTGGATTATCATTATGTGGCCGATTGATAAGAAAATTCTCAAAGAAGTACCCATCTACCAGAATTGTGGTTAAAAACAGACCCATATGTAGAGAATTTCGGATGAAAAAACCCATCCATATGAGCGGCACGTCCAGTACAACTTAACAATGAAGTACCCCCCCCCCCGGGCGTACACCAAACACCGGAGATTCAAGTTTGCAAAGTCAAGATTTACAGTGCACCCAAAACCAGAGGTTTTGAAAAGGGCCTAGCCATGATTTGTGTCATGGACAGTTTCTAAAGCACTTGTGAAGATTAATTTTCAGTTGTTTTGCTTATGAAAAGAATAAAAGACCATGGCCCTAATAAAACAAAGATAATAGAAATGTGGTAAAAATGATAAAGTCGTGCCACATCTCCAGAATAAGCATGCATGTGCTCCTTTTCCTTGTCCTTGATACAAAAACAATTGGGATAGAATGCAATGCAAGGAATGATTTTGCAAAAGAAAAGTTATTTCAAGAACAATTGAAGCGATTCAAGGTATAATTCCTTTCAAAAGTAAAAACTAAAGTTTAAAATTTAAAATTGAAAATAAAATGTCTATGTGATATCGAATCATGGCTAGGCTCTTTCTTAAAACTTCTGGTTTCAGGTGCACTCCAAATTTTGACCTGGTAAACTCATATCTCCGGTGTTTAGTGGACGATTTCAAAATGCAAGGTATGTGCATTTAAGTTAAAGATCGACAAATGTAGCTATGAACTCAGCAAATCCCGAAATCCTATCGTTTTGCTCCCTTGTTCGGTCAAAAGGGGGTATTTTTTTTAGACACCCGGTATTTCATTTGAGTTCTTTCTTGCACAATATAAAACAGTATCGTCGGCATATGATATAATGCCAGCATCATCAGTGAACGAAATATGGATGTCGTTGATTATCAGCCCAAAGAGAAGGGCCCCCCCCCCCGGGATGTATAATTGTGGGACACCACGTGTAACGTTTTATTTGCATGAGCTGGTGCTATCAAATATTTCTTATTGTTTCCTATTAAAGAGATAATCACCTATCCATTGTAATTCCACATCATCTATACCATAACTTGGCAATTTTTCCAGCAAGGTTGCATGACGTACTGTGTCGAAGGCTTTACGGAGGTCAATAAAGACAGCACCACTAAGTAGCCCTTTTTCTAAACTTTTCGGACAGTAAGGTTACTGCATGTTGCGTAGATCTCCCTTGTCTAAACCCAGACTGATGTTGGCACAACAGGCCATTCGATTCAAGGTACTGGGACAGTTGATTATAAATGATCTTCTAAATAACTTTTGATAGAGCATAGTTGTCCAACATTGTCGGACTGCCTGATTTGTACCCTGGGTACCAGAGCCAACAAAATACCCACATACATAAAGTTTTGATTCGTGTAAATATTTTGATTCTTTTTCTTCAATAAAAATGTTGCGTGCTCTCCTCCGCAGATACTTTTTTAAGGTTGAGCAGGTGGAGCAGGCACAAGGAGAGAGAGAGAGATAAGGGACCTCCCTCTCCTTTGTTTTTCTCTCCTCTATCAATTCGTCTCGAAGATGCTTTGTTCTTCAACAGGAAAATGGCATTGCATGAAGTTTAGATGTTAGTTTTCGTACAATACCGCATACCGCGCTGTGAAAGCTCGATACCGCAATACCGCAAGCTTTTTCCGTCATTACCGCAATACCGCACAAAATTTACCCCCAATACCGCAATACCGCAAACCCCGAAGTACCCCTCTTGTATGCCAATGGAAAAATGTCCGAAAGTTATTTCAGGCCTGAGCTTTTGGAAGCGTGCTTCATAGCATGGTAATCTGTTGACCAAGGTTTCTCCATTTCGCTGTCGAAAAGTAAACAGAAATATGAAATTCGATTGCAGGAAATCTAGCCTAGCTTTTTCAACCAGACTTGGTAAAGTTGTAGATCAACTACTTAGCTAAAGATGGAGCGAAAAAAAATTGAACATTTTTCGAGTAGTTTCGGAGATAAATCCACTTTTTTAAAGCAACGAACATGCTGTTTATTGTTTATTACGCCTCTGGCGATTTGCAATACCATAGATTTTGACTCTCCAGAGATGTCATGTGTTTATTATCTACGTGCTCATTGATAGTCGTGCATGTGGCATGGTTTCTTCTTGCAGTATAAAACAGAGTTTGATTTGAGAATTTAGTAAATTTTGCACACTCGTGCGGAGTGGTTGCAAATTAAGTCTCCCACCCACCCGCCTCTTTCACATTTTTCATGTTGGATCTTCTTTCTTTTGCAGATGCATCTGGAAGTTTTGTCCAACATGGACGAGGGGACTAGTTTTGCGGGGAAAAATGAAGGTTTTCCGTCCAACCCTACCTTCGGGAGGGTTATTTGTTTTTCGGGAGATGGGCTAGTTCCCTCTAAGCCCAACTTGCCCTAATGATGAGAAAATGCAACCTTGTGTTTGTCCGATGCTTATGAGGAAATATTCACGATAAGGTTGAAATATATCTGAAGGGCAGCCAAGCCCCAGCAGCGTTGGGTCTATTCATGGGAGTGTAGCTTTAAGAAATGGATAATAACGTGAACGCGGCCTATGCCTAACTCACTCATTGCGCATGCAAAAGGCCTTTCTTCTTTCGATATGTTACAGCAAAGATAATTGGTTATAGGTGAGTTGCGCTGTGTTGATGTGCACAAGTTGGCTAATCGGCTGAAGAAATCCCTTTGTTTGTCATTGATTTTGATGTGGACGTAAAACACTGATCAGTGACGTAACGCATGATTCGCATGACGTATACTCACGATCACAAACGAGGCAGATTAAACAGAGCAGATTCAATCGAAAACACAGAACGGTTGGACCTACACAGGAAGAGTGGTCCTGCACGAAGAATGGAGAAAGAAAGGGAAAAGATATCTCAAGCAAATGAATAAGATGCTTTCTCGACTGTTTGTTGGATTTCAAAATAGGTAATGAATCAGATGGTGTATGCTGACGAAGAATATTTATCACGCGTGCACGTATAATGAACAAGGCAAGAAAAAAATGTGCAACGCAATAATAGGCCCTAGTTCACAAAATGTTGATTTGCACATCGATTTTGAAAGTCTAGACAAACTACTAGCAGTACACGTGTTTTATCTCATAAGAAAATGGTTTATAAGATGCCTTAAGGTTCTAGTACTAGGCCTCCCTAGGCGAGGATGGTGAAACATTTGAGAATCAAATAATGTAGTTTATTAGAGGACACCAGGGTATATCTCTCCATTGCTCTGCGCCAAATCCAGACTGCATTTTATGTCGTGCGCACGGAAGATCTTCCGCGCGCATTTTTTTGCGCGCTTGAAATATTATGTTTCCACAGGCGCGCTTTTTATGTGTTAGGGGCGGGCGTGCAAACACGTGCGCAGGATTAAAATCTTGTACGACGTCCATTCCATTTCTTGTCGAGCTTTGTTTCATTGAAATATTTGTTGCTTTAAATGGTCTGTGTTCACTGCGACGTATCTCTTTCTCTCTGATACAACCGGCAAATAGCGACTGGTTGCGGTGGAATCTGGATTCATTCCGTGTTTATTTGAGTAATGAAACCCCACTGCGAGGAACAAAGCCAAAGGATTAGATCGGGAGGAACGAAAGATAAATGCACGGCCTACCTGACTGCAGCTTACAAAACTTCAAAGGGCATAATTTTGATACTTGTATTCACTCAACTTTTGATATATATAGATTCCCAATAAATTGAGGAATTGCATAGTGAATATTCCAATTAAATTGGTCGATTGGTTCATTTTCTACTTCAATATTTAGGCCAGGCCAGCGCTCAAAAGGCACAAATCGCGTGATTGATCGCTAATTTATGCTTTGTTTCCCTGTAGGCATATTATCGAGGCGCGGGCATTTTCCTCTGTGCAGCCAGGTGCAGGCGCGCAACTACTGGCCTAAATTATTATCTTCCGCGCGCATTTTGCAAACAATGCAGTCTGGCGCCAAATATTTCCGAATGTAGTGACTTTGTGCGCCAGTGTGCGCCAAAGAATAATTGATATATATTGTTTAATACAATGAGACATTGAATTGCCCATTGTTTTAGGCCCCTTTCTATGCCAGAAATGTGCGCCAAAAATCTTTAGTACTATGTTTGAGAAGTGCTAAGAAAGTTTTAAAAGCCTTAAATTGAAGAAAATAGTGGAAAATGTTTTGGGTAATATCCGTAATACTTGTACGATTTGAGCCCAAAGGAACTTGCTCTCTTGCTAGAAATTTGTGCTGCATGTCAAAAAAATACCTGGTAGTGGTAGAAACTATATGCATCCAAAAAATGAGAAAAGAAACTTTTAGCAATAAAATTTTGAAATTTTCATGCGAAATCTAGAAACTTTAGTGCTCAGCTTATCCAAGTTTCTCATACTAGGAACAATGTGTATGCTCATTCTGGAGAAACTCATTAGAAATTTTCTTCAAAATGGGGAATGGAACAGCGTTAGAGAACAGTGAATGCATATTATTTCACAAAATCTATGATTGTTTCCATGTTCAAGTGCACTTTAGGGCCAGTCTGTGTGGCACTTCCATTGCATATCCAAGGAGAACAGTCTTGGCAGTTAGCAATATAAGAAGCAAAAGAAAATTGGCTCTGCACAACCGATGACCAAAGATTTTCTTGAAAGCTGCCATATTCTACAGCTGTCAAGGAAAACAGAGGTTGAATTGAATTGTGTTGCTAGAATTGATTGCTGATTGGTTTATTAAACAATAGCATAGAAAAATCCTATCATCTAGTTGGATATGCAAAGTTTGATCATGATGCAACTGATTAACACTCTTGCAAGAGGATGTCAAGCAAAGTGTCTTAAACATAGCCTAAATCTGCAACAGGAACCGGTTATTGACATATTCTGTTAGCTAATTTTTCGGGGGCTGCCCATAAACTCTTACTGGTTCAGTTTAGAGTATTTCAATCTAAGCACTGATACAATATCCATCTAAAATTGGTACAAAATTAAAACATAGAGAACTGTTAAAACTGTGTCCGCTCAAGAGCCAGGCCAGGCCAGCAGGCCTTTTTCTCTATAAGTATGTTTTCAACCAGTTGGAAAAGTTGCATTCACTCGCAGCTATATAATGTTCTGAAGCTTCCTGTACGAAAATACAAGGCCATGTAATAGCCATGTACAAGCCTTGTAGTTATGGCCTTGTAACCTTGTTATAGCCTAGAATAGCCTTGCTGTAACCTCGTAAATGGCTTGAAAAATGCCAATTAGCCTTGTAGAAGCCTTGTGGAAACCTTGTGTTAAACTGGTTGCAGCTTGGAATCTTACTGGTAGCCTTGTAGTTTTCTTCCAAGGTTAGTACAAGGTCATAACAAGGTCATAATCCCCTCTACAAGGCTAAAACTTGGCCTGTACAAGGCCAAGTTTAGCCTTGTATTTTGAGAGTCCACCGTAGCGCGAGCCGGTAAATTTGAGGCGCCGGTATATCTGAGGTTTGCCGGTAAATATGAGGTCGGCAAGATCAAAGGTATTCTTCTTAGGCGACAAGTAGTCATAACCTATTGTGAATTAGACAAAGGTCTGGTTTCAAAGGAAACAATAGGTTTTTCCGGGGGTCGAGTCAACCGTCTGAGGATTTCTGCAGCATATAATCTTTTCCTTCTGACAGTGTTCGGGAAAGCAAACGCTAGGATTTAACTTCGAAGGGTAGGGGCTAGGATTTTTGCTGCGTAAGGAAATCCGCGAGAAGAATCCAATTTCATTTGGTTTACTTTGGTATGGAATTGCTACATCTAAAAGTTATCAGTCGAAAGTAAACTGTCTTATTGCTCAAATACTTCGTTCCATTGCAATACCGTTTTGTATCTGGGTTGATGAAGATTATGATTTTCGAGCGCTGTTTTTCTTCCTTTCCGCGGTATATTTTCGTGTGATTCTCTTCAGAAGTTTTTAAGCATTAGGGAAAATACTGAAAGTTTACTAAGATTATCGGAGTTATAAGTTTCTAAGGTTCTTACAGATTCTTAGGAGTTTCCAAAATCTTCATGTGCACTTTCCCGTGCCTTCTCCTGAACCTTTCAAAACGAAGTTATTGAAGCCTTTCCGATGTTTAAACATCACTCAGACAAGTACCCTCCAATTTTAATTAGTACGATACAGGAAACAAGTCAAAATGTGATAAACGGAGTTTCTCAAGTTTTTGGCAATCCTAGAGTTGAGTTTCATATACCCTAATTTTTTACAAAAGAAACTAAGAATTTGGCCCAAAACTGAAAGTTTCTTAAAATTATATCATATTTTCAGTACTCAGAGTTTCTTACGAGTTTCTCAGAGGTTTCATAACAATATTCACGTTCACTACCTGTGCCCTCGTGAACATTTCAAAAATCGATATCGTGAAAGATTCTCCAACGTTTCTCAACTCTCATGATAAATATGAAGATTACGAAAAAAAGATGCAAATTATGCTGCTCAAGTTTGTTTTGCTTTTTTAGTAATCTGAGAGCTGAGCGCTCATAAGAGTTTCTTATGAAAAACTCTTATAGGATTTATATAAATTCGGCTGTAGATTGGAGAATGCATTTTAATTTGGCTTCTAAATTAAAGAAACAAATTATGAATCTTGTTTAGCTAGAATTGCTAAACGTTCTTTGAAGAGTAAATATTCCAAGGACCAAGGTATTGCTGAACCTGTCTGTTGCCAACCTTACCCCCCCCCCCCCCCGACAAAAAGCAGTCAACAGCGGTGACCACAAAAGAGTAATGTGTCTTGTACAATGAGCGATTTCTATACTGCATTGTTTAATTTGAATGGCTTCTTAAACAATAACCCAGGTGTTTGAGTAGTCCCACGACACCTCATATTTACCGGCAAACCTCAGATATACCGGCACCTCAAATTTACAGGCTCGCGCTACGGTGATATATGTGTATTTTTGTACAGGCTACTACTCACAGCTATAAGGAAAGGTTCTTGCATATGAGAACAAAGGGTCTATTGTTACTCATGTGCCTCTTGCTAACTCTCGCAGCTTTCACAGTCTATTTGCAGCTTGCATCATTCAATTTCTTTCACTTGCTGCTTACATGTAGGCCGAATCAAGAGTATTTTCCAACCTGGGCTGAAAAGATTTGAAAGCAATTTCATGTTCCTATCCTGTTAGGAACCAATACAAATAACGCACTTCTCTTTGCATGCAGGAAGTTGTTGGTGGCAAATGCAATTGTTACAATTAGGAATTTTGCATCCCATTCTGACGAATATGGAGCAGCACTTAGACAATTCTACTTTGCAGTTCATCCTGACTTTTTTGGACAGTATCCTGCAGAAAAGGTATTTTTTCTCATTGCCTCACACATTGTGCCTCACACATCAGAATTTAATTTTATCATGTTATAGGAGCTCATGCAGATTGCAAAATTTGCACCACAAGAGAGTTTGCAATAATACAATGCTTTTCTTCCTGAGAACTTCAAGTTTTAAAGATTCTCAGAAGTTTGTTAGAAATGAGTTGAAAAATGTATTCAACCATTTGTAAAATCCTGCTGCAAAAGACATGACATTGATTACAATGACACAAACTCCATCAGCTGTCTCAGGCAGGACCTTGAATTCTCCAAAAGGAATATTTTCTATTCTGGTGCAAAGGTTGGAACAAAATTTTATATGGCAAATTTGGAGGAGTTCATGATTACCATGTTCAAAAGGAAACCGAAGAAATTCCTCCAACTTTAGCATTCTTTCCTGGAGCACGATCCCCAGGAACCTTCAGAATTTTAATCTGTACAAAGTTGTTTATAGGTGTTCATAGGAATTTTTCTTCTTTTAGTTCATTTAAAATAGCTGACAGGGCTTTTTTTATTGAAATATGATCAAATCATGAATGAATGAATAATGGTTTTTAAGAACTGAAGAATGTCCCAAGAATTGAGCTTCAAATTGAACTGGAAGCAAATGGGAAAAACAGTAAACTGTATGATAATTTAGACAAATTGCAGTTATGTTTTTGACATGACCTCTACAGACTCTCTCCTTTATTTAGGAAACAAATGAAAATTCATTGAAGGTGTTGAATGATTTTATGAGTGAAGTGAGCTCCAAGAATGTTGTGAAACCTGTCACCGTCAATTTCTTCTTACGTCAAGTTGGCTTGAAATCAGATCAAAGCAGTCGCAGTGCAGATGCAGAACGTAAGTGCCTTTTAATTCAATCCAGCCCAAAATGTTCAGGCCTTTACTTACTAATAGGTTGGAATTACATTCCTTTATGGGTTACTGAGGCTACTGCAATTGAGTCATATGATTACATTGGGGCTCCCCAGGGTTCATGCTTTGGACCATTTCTTTTTCAATTCTACATTTATTCAAGTTCCATTTCAGAAAAAAGGTTGTGACTTGCAAGGAACCATGTAGCTTCTAAAAAACAGATGAAAATCTTTGTCGTAAGGATGGAAACATTTTTAAGTGGATGATATATATTGGTTCAATCAAACAGTGGTTAATACCTGAAAGAAAGGCTGAAGTAGTTATATGTGATTTTTCGTTCTAGTTTTCTGAGCACTGGAAATATAAGGTAAATCTAAGTTGCAAAAATCCATAACTTCGAAGTGTGTGAAAAAAGGCTTGAAACCCTTGATCAAAATTATGAATAATCTCCACACAAAAACAAAACACATTTCATTCCCTTCAAGAGTTACACTCTTTTCTTTTTATAAGAATAATGTTTATAAGAATATTCAGGCTCAGAATCATCCAATTTTTAAGAATATTATAAGAATATTGCCAGCCTCAGCTGGCATATTTGTGTCTCATTTTTCAGCAGTTGCCTGTTTTGTGATGTTCATAACAGAGAATCGCATGACTGACATAAATACTTTAAGAATATGTTCAGGCTCAAAACGAAACTTTCTTAAGAATATCGAGGCTGGACAAAATTTAAAATATTCTTTTAAAAAAAAAGAGTGTAATTAATAATCATTTGTCAATTCTTTAAAGAGCAAGAACGTATATGATCTGACACTTTTATGAAACTGACCATTTCCATGATACATTTTTCTTTTATTTACAATGCTCAGAAAAATAAAAAATAAATTCACAAAAATACTTCAGCCTTTCGTGTATCAAGCAATTTTTTATTCATTCCAATACCTCATAAGTATCCTCCACATATCGAACTTCTGAACATGTGACGTTCTTTTCAGTCTACCCAGTATTTATCAGCGCAAATTAAAATGAATAACCTGAGTTAAAAGATGAGATCTCATAGATTTATAAATAGCCTATTGTATTTGATAATCCAGCTCCTGGCGAATGAAAGGAATGCTAAAGGAAACAATAGAGGGATTAGGAGTTTCTTTGTCCTATTTATAGACAAGCGCTATATATCTCAGGTCATTCACTTTAAGGCGAAGAAACATGACTCTGAAATCAGCACACTAAGACCTTTCGAACTCTTCAGAGTGTGACCAGCAGTTGAAAGTGAACTCTATCGTAACGATTTATACAGCTTATACAGCTTGTGTGTCAATCGTTGCGATAGATTTAATTTTCAACTGTTAGTCACTCTCGTAGAACGTAAGAGAACGTAAATTCGAAAGGTCTTAGTGTGCTGAATCAAAAGTCGTGCTCGTCAAGCTCATCGTGCTCGTCGTGTTTCTTTGCCTCCATTTTCTTACAGATTTGTAGTATCTTACCTACCAAATATATTTGAGCAGCACAAATGCAGCTCACAGGTGATTTGATTTGATTTGATTTGATTTGATTTTAATTTCTTTAGGCACGGTGGCTAGCCTCACTGCATAAGGACCCTCTAGTTACGCTCATCTAATTGAGTTGAATTGTTGTTGTTGTTGTCGCTCCACTGAGGGCCTTATAACCATAGAGCTGTAAGATTAAATGTCATCTTTATTTCGTTTCTTTTCAGTCCTGTCGGGTAGCTTTAACCAAGTGGAAATACAGCTAAAATCACAACATCTACCGACCCTAGTACATGACATCCTTTCATCATGCCAATTACCAATTCAGGAAGAGCTAGAACAACTTGTACGAAAGCAAAAAGAAGAGAATCACAGAAAGCGACCAACTAGCATAAAATGGAGCAATTCTTTAAAAGATCTCATGGATGAGGGATTTTTCGTACCAGAGAGAAAAGCCACGGTTGAGACCTTACATTCGTGGATGCTAAATAATCTAAGCACTGCGCGTTATAGGCTTGAAGAAATCAGACCGATTGTGGAGGAGAACAGGAGAATAGGGAGACGAATGGTACGCAGACATAGGCTAAAAAGCTTTGTTGGTAGTGATACAGGATATAGCCAAATTACATTAAATGGAGCATTGAAGCAACTGGAATTTTTGTTTAAAAGAAAGGGTATTAATACAAAAGGACTTCATGCGAAAACTTTAAAACTTGGTGTTTTTAATGGTTTGGATCACCTGGGACGATTTATTATTGATGTGACGGACATTCCAAATGCTTGGATACAGGTGAGAATACTTATCGCTATCCTTTGAAAATCGTTACCTTTTATTGTCCCGCACAGATTATTAAACTATTTAGTGGCGTGGCTATAGGACAAAATGCAAGAAAACAGGGCCAGATCGGAAACTTCAGTTCAGTTTTCATATTTTAAATTCCACAACATACAATTTCTCAATAATATAACTAGAGAAGCATATAACTAAACTATAAGAAATATACAACAATCAACGTATGAGATCAGCGTGAGGGAAAAATAACACTGAAAACCTTCAGTAATACACTAGATTATCAACTTGGCAAAGTACAGGAAATTAATAAAATATACCCAATACAAACTCTCGGGTAACTCAGACGAGTCGGGTGAATATTTATCACGGCGAAAATAATGTGTAATGATTTTATGTAGACCTTCCTTGGTCATAGAAGTCACAAATATCCTTTGCCTTTCAAAACAAGGCAGAATAAAACAAGGCCTTTTCTAAAACAAATCAAGGCCTTTTCTAGAATCTACCCGAACCGCCCTGGTTTCTAATAAAATCAAAAACTCTGCTAGCTCGGGCAGCTTGGGCAAAGTGCAAAAGCACGATTAAACCAAAACAAACACTTAAAAACGTTAAATTCTTGCAAGAACCATGAGTAGATACTCTCGTTTGCCTATTTCTACAGGTAATCCTATTTTTAACTGTGAGCCTAAGTTTCACGGCAATGCAAAAAGAGTTTGCACACGTTTTATGCCAATAGAAAAGTTTATTTAGTCAAGGACGGATAAGGCAAATGAAACATTTGCAAATTCACAGACAGGCTCTGGATGTTGCAATTAACTCAAAGAAGATTGAATGTTGCACGTATTCATGTTTGCACGAGTCGCCCGAGTTTTCGTTCTGGCCCTGCAAAAAAAGAAAACTCTTTCTATGATTCTACATATAGCATCCGAAGGTAGTTTTAGGACGCTGAGAAGCGAAGCTATCGAAGCAGCGTCCTGGTCCTTCCTCTCGATATGACTACACCTCGTGATTCCTTTAGCCTGGAATTACAGAGAGTTTGCGACTCTCATCAAACTTTGTTGCAGGTTCGGCAGGGCGGGGACTCAAACCACTCACCTTCAGATTGGTAGTCAAGCGTGTTACCACTGAACCATCCCCACACTAAAAGAACTCAGGCGACACTGAGTAAATATGGAATCATGATTGAAGTGGACTTGTAATTCTTACATGATATCGAAAGAAAGGCAATAGAAATGCTCCATTGCCAATTTGCTCAAACATGGGCGTAAGCCTGCAAATGAAGACGTATCCCGGGGGGGGGGGGGGGTTGGGTACTTCACTACAAATTCATACAGGGGTGTGCGCTGCTAGGATTTCCATTATGACCCAATCCCAGAATTTTGGTCAGATATTGATACCCTTTCCCAGAATACAGGTCGGATATTGATACCCAATTCCAGAATTTTGAAGAAGTAACAAAGAACAATTCAACGTTAAATAGCATTCAATTTCAAGGCGAAAGAACGGATTTCTTCTTAGTTATGGTCACAAGCAGAACAAATCTATTCTGAATCAATTGGGACATTCAACACCCATTAACAGAACTTTTAGTATAACAGTTAACCCCAATCCCAGAAATACCCCAATCGCAGAAAATTTCCAATAAAAGTATACCCCATTCCCAGAATTTTCAGGCCAAAAACTACCCAAAACTGGCGCACATCCCCGTCTGACCCGATAGTGAAGTACCCCCCCCCCCCCCAGGACGTATCTCGGAGAAGCGACTAAGCAAGGTCTAGGTAAGGCAAGGCATATCAAAACTTAGAATTGTGGAATTATATGTCAAAATGATGGTAAAACTATATTTTTGTTGCATTGATTTACAGGCCGTCAGTACTATATCAGATCTGGATGGGTTGATTCACGTTCTCGATTTGACAGAGATGCAAATATCAGAAATGCTGCGTGGTCTTCAGATCTCTAGACGTCGAACCCAAGACCCTGTGCCAATCAAACTGTACTATAAACAAGCATCAAAATTATTATCAAGTTTAAGAGAGAGTCAATACATGGATACTATGATCTCGCCAGTTTTGGATAAAGTTCGAGCAAGAATAACGTGGTAAGTGTGATGTTAGATATCATGATCGTTAGAGAATTTTCTCATCTAAATTGGAAGTCAATGTTTTGGATGCTAGAAATTTCTTCTACGTGTTAGTTTCTACTGGGTGAGTAAAACAAAAAGACCCGGCATTTGAAAGGCTACTGCTCCCTGAATATATAAACAATAATATTTTGCAATATCTAATTAAATAGCTAACATTTTCAATAACTTTTATTTCCTGGCTGAAATCGGTCGTTCCGTTAAAATTTGACAAGGGATTTTCTAAATGAAAAACGTGCTAAAATCATGAGCGAGTTTCCCTAATGTGTTTACCTGACAGCAATGACTTGAGAACGCTTTAGCACGTGCTATCCACCTTGGGGAATGAGAAAGTCTTCCCCCTAGTATGAATAGCTCATTCAGGGGGATTTCCTTCTCCCAAGAGGACAAAATGCATGAATGCATGTGAGTGTCATTATTGCTAGGAAGGAAAAAGGGAAATTTTGTTTTTCGTTTCCATTCGTTTTTGCAGGTTTTTGAAAGGGGCTTTCTATAGAAAATCTCTCATATCGACGGGAAGGAATGGCCGATTAAAGCCGGGTAAATTACTGAACCTAATTGGACATATCGGGAATAAAACAAGACAGTTTTCGATACCCTTGCTTTGATATTGAGAGAGTAGCATTTTCAAAGGCCGGGCCTTTTTATTGACTCACTCAGTAGCAGTTTTATTTCTTTTGAAAGTTTGATAAACTTTAATTTCTTTTCACCTTTCAGCGCAACTGATCATTTAAGCATTGATCAAGATGGCGTTATCATTATCCCATGCACTTCTACTTGTGATGCAATTTCCTCCTTCCTTCGACTCAATTACCCTCATATTGCAGAATCTGGAAAAGCACATTCAAGGTATGTCTCGATTTTCTCTATGTTAAAGTATGGGCAATAATGCAACAAGGACAGATTTGGTAAGACAATAGCATGAGTTAGTTTTGGAGGCGATTCAATTCTCTTATTTATTGCGTGTAACGAAAACACTTACTGCTCGGCTTCTGAACCAAAGAAATAAACTGCCCGGGGTAGATGTATAGATAGATTCTTCTTCTTTCGATAGATGCTCATGGTTGCTCTCAAAAACAATTTCTGAAATGCACAACGAGCGCACTAGCTACTTGGATTTCAAAGAAACTCTTGCGGCTTTGTTTGTTTTGAATTTACGGTTGAAAGAATTTCCTTTGTCTGTGATGGCTAATCGCTTTGAATTGAGGTGTCAACAAAAGCATATCATGCTATTGTATTACAAGATCTGTCCTTGTTCAATAATGCAGCATTGATGTAGCCAATGTTATGATCAAACTTGTTTTTTTATTCAAATATGAAATTTTACAACATATCTTACATTCTGCTATTTCTAATTGCTATATAACACTACAGGTACGATACCATGAGGAGCGAAAGACAATGACTACCCTATATGGCCATTGTATAAAGACACCCAATACTAAACTGCATACAACTACACTACGAACGATTTAAAAATAATCAATACTAAACCATATGATGTCGAACATTAGATGTCCGGTCGGGGTTGCGATAAATTTAATGTAGTTAAAAAATGCCTTACATCTAATGTGAAAGCAGAATTTACAAAGAAAAAGAACATTTACGTAAAAGAACTTAAAATTGCATTGTTGCCCTTTGTGTTGTTTTTCTTCGACGGGATTGCCAGAAAAGCTTGAAAATGTTGCCTTTCCTTCGTTCTTCTTTCATCACAACAAGAATTGAATGTCGCCATTATTCAAGGGCGCCTACCTTGTTTATTTCCAGCACTGTTTTCATGACATAGTACACAAAGTAATGGCTGTCCTGTTAATCCGTGATTTTCAAATCTGTTAGTGTTGACCAATCAAAAATCACGCTGTCTGGTTCCCTGTGGTCATCTCCTATAACAGTTGATCTCGTATTACATCAACGCCGGAATTGGAAACCCCAAAATTATTCTTACGTGATCTTGACAAGACAGCCATTACTCTGTAAACTATGTCACGAAGACAGTACTGGGAATAAACTCAGTTCCCACAAGGTAGGCACCCTTGCATTATTCAAATGAAATTCAAACTGTATTTCACGCCTGAGCTTCACTTATGAGAAGTATTGCTGTGCAAGAGCTCAGATACGAAATACAGTTTGATCTTAAACATTGATCCTTGCTAAATAGCGGCGAGTGGACACAATTTTATCCCAAACCATATTAAAAATTGTTTGTATGAATGTTTGTGCTTGAAATTACCACTGTCCATTCCCTGATTGCTGATCGTTTACTTTGAATTTCTTTGATAGGTCACTCCAAGCAGAAATGAATTCAATAGATTCCTGCGTGGAAAAACTGAAATTATCTTCCCTCAAGAAAGACCGTATTATAACTTCAGAGCAAATGATAAAATCCTGTGAAAGATTAAAACGAGAAACATTTCTAGGACTAGAAAATATGCAACTTATTATTAGTAATTATTATGGAATATCTGGAGATGGAGACATCAGGATACCTTGGCAATGGAGAAAGTAAACAATGTTGAATCTATACAATGTATTAAGCTTGCATTTAAAATTGTTAGCAAATGTTAAAATTTGAAGGCGATAAAGGAAACATGATTTTGTTTACTGTGGCGTAATTGCGTTCTACATGTTGTACCTAAGTGTATCCTGTTGGCCGTGCGGCCAACAGTTCACAACTTCATGTAAAGTCACTAACATTTTGAACACACATACTCCTTGAAAAGAAACTAAGAATCGTACTGGAACTGAGAAATTTTCCAATTTTTGAATACTCAGAATTTCTAAAGGGTGCCTATCGACTTCTTTTATTAAAGGTAACGTGTCCATGTAAGTACAGCGGCTTTGCAGGGGCATGCCAATTTCATATGATATTTCATGTGATCACTTTTGGAAGAGGAGCTCACTACTTCGCAAGGAATGGTCTAAGCACTGACTGATGACTTGCTTGCAGTTGGGCTTCCATGCGATCAGTTAAATTCTGTATACACGGCTGCACTTACATGGACACATAGCCCTTAATTTTATGACGTTTCTATCCGGTGACATTTCACGACTGGACAGTCGTGAAATCAAGTCCAGTCATCAGGCAGCGTACCTTCGGAGTAATTAAATGCTAGAAACAAGTGAAAATAAAGTGAGGGTATGATATGAAATTTCTTTACGAAAAGAAACAACTCAACTTCTAGATCATTTTGTCCCAGTTTTCAACTTTCTTGATTTTTACTGATCTGAAGGTTGAGTTTCTTATAATCATAAGAGTATCATATAAAAAATTACCTGCATAGCCAAAAGCTGTATTTTTGGCTTCCATATACAATCAAATCTCAATAGCTTGGAGATTTTTGAAAGGTATGGAAGCGGGTATGGAAGTTAGGGGAAGCTATATCGAAGGAAACAGTTTGTTTCAAATTTGAAGTTATCGAGATATAGCCTAATTTTTCTGTAAATGGAAATAGTCCCGAAAATTTTGTTTTGCATCTCCATGTGAGACGATAAATACAGAACGGAAATGAATCGAAAACGGACGACGGAAAACGGAAACATAAGATCCTTTTGGATGATTACAAAGTATGACCTGAGCTAAGCAAGCATAAGAAAACTGAATATTGATTTCTCCATAAGCCCAAATGATCATTGATGCTGCTACAGTCAGAGAGATGCGTGTTGCTGCTAAAGTTGCCTTCAATAGAAAATCAAGCGCCTTGTATAAGGACAAGAATCGTTTGAAAGCAATATTTTGATCTTTATGTCAAACGAGGATGATACGCAAAAAATCAAAAGTCATTACCCCCAGTTTGCTTAGTTCGTGCATGAAACTATTGGTGCATCTGTCTCGAATTAGATGTCATGTGAGATTCACGATAACGCAAAATTGCTTATACGGAACCCTGCAGAATGTATCTATTCGCGGGCTTCTAATTTGAGGCAAGCAGTCACGAAGATAACCTCTGTGCAGAATCATATGCATGGAGATCTTTTGGTTCAGTGTGACCACGTGCCTTCCCCCAGTCAATGCGCCATTGTTTGCTGTAATTCTGCACCTTTCCTCTCAACTTCACCTGCGACGTTTGCATCTGTAGCTGTGTAGGAGGGGGGTCCTTCTACCTTCGGTGATGCTGCGAATGCTAGCCTCTGTGCAGGCCGCCGGTTACATCATCCTCTAAACTTGACTTATTTGTATAATGAATACCATCAATAAGTGGCTAATGATGCGTTCGTTCTAGAAAACGATTGTTTCAACATAATTAAGCTGCTAATGAAGTCAAGAACGTGCCAATTCTGGGTAAATTTGTTGTTGTGCCAGGGTAAACATCGTGGTGATTTATCCATCTTATGGTGTCAAATCTGTCTAACATGAAATAAGCCGACGTCAAATGTTGCTATAGGATCGCGGGAAACTTCTGTCTTGTATGCGCTTTCTGTGCGCTTTCTTTATTTCAGTGCCAATTAGCAGAGATAAAACGTTAATCAATTGCTTTAACGAGCGTGACGGACTTTCTTTCTTTCTTTCTTTCTTTCTTCCTGACCTGGAGCCCCCTCTTAGATTACAAAGTACTTTGTAATCAAAAACGGAAACAACGATGCCCTAGCGAACTCGAGGCTATCCAACGGAAATTAAAAAGAGGCTATTTGGCCTAGGTAGTGATTGTTGTTTTTGGCAACCATTTCAAAGAAGTTTTGCAAAAGCAGATACATTACCATGATGCTTGGTAAAATATTCACAGCAGCCGCGATTCTTCGTATTTTCCTTATCATTTATGGACATTGGCATGATATTTACATGGAAGTGAAATACACAGACATTGATTACATTGTTTTCAGCGATGCTGCAAATCATTTTGTGAACGGAAGCTCCCCATACAATCGAGCGACATATCGTTACACACCCTTGCTAGCAATCCTGATGAGTCCTAATTCCTTTCTACATCCATATTTTGGAAAATTATTCTTCTCGATATGTGATCTTGTTGTTGGTGGACTTCTAATCAAGATATTAGAACAGGAAAGGCAATTTCACAGCGGTCAACTCGAAGATGTAAAAAATTTAGGCCAATCCTTTATCAAAGGCGAGAACTTGATGAATATTGCAGCTTGCTTTTGGTTTTTCAATCCGTTAACCTTGACAATATCAACTAGAGGGAATGCTGAATCCTTCCAAGCAATTTTGGTGCTTGCAATGCTCTTTTTTGTGATCAAAGGATGGGATTTTGTTGGAGGAATTTTCTATGGTCTTGCAATTCACTTCAAGATATATCCACTGATTTATGGCTTTCCTGTATTACTGTACATTGGCAAGAAGAATCATGTTCAGTTTCCAACACAGGGGGGTTTAAAGTTCACGATGAAATTTCTGCTGGACCTTGCCAAGTCGAGTTTAACCTTTGCAGCATCAACTGGCATAACAATATGTTCTATCACTGCATTGTTTTATAATTGGTAAGATTCACAATGTAAAGTTGTGTCTGGAAGAGAGGGTACTTGATATGAATTGTGGCCAAACTGGCCAGTCTAGAAATTATGCCATAGATGCACCTTTAAGACTTCCAAATGAAAATCAAAA
This sequence comes from Aurelia coerulea, assembly GCA_039566865.1. NCBI lineage: Eukaryota > Metazoa > Cnidaria > Scyphozoa > Semaeostomeae > Ulmaridae > Aurelia > Aurelia coerulea. Next base: position 23,768,171 of record CM076948.1, on the reverse strand, counting down.
TTTTGCAACTGATATTTTGATGTGAATATAGGAGCAGAGGAGAAAATGATAGATTACTGGTGGATTTATCGTTCTTTGGGAACGTGCATACCCCAGCAACCATTGTTTTATTTTTGGCCAAAGCTCTATTGCACCCAAGATTTTGACAATAAGCTCCATATTTTTTAGACTGGCAAATGGGCATTAACATGGGGATGCCCAAGATTGTGGGTCTTATATGGATTTTGCTAGAATATGATTGCTTCAGTGAGTTAAAAACTGCCCAAATGGAGCCTGATGTATGACAAATTTCCCAGCTTAGGAGGCTGCAGCCCATTATCCTCTGTCTCCTACTGTATGCCTATGCAAATGGAGGTGTGTCACTCAGTTTTCGGAAATACACCCCTGATCTAACTGCTAAAATCAGGTCTTGTAGTTACTGTTTCAGCCAAAGAGAAGCCCATATTTGAAGAATTTTGCACCTTTAGACCCACCCCTATTGGCAATATATTCCTGTACTCTGAACATGTTATGCCAGGAGCTCTTAAGCATCCAAAAAAGTGCAATTTTTATTTTCCTGATTGAAGACAAATGAGATGTCTTCTAATGTGGCAATTTTCTGCATATATTTTACTTTATTAAATCTTCTCATTTCAGGTATGGAATGGAGTTTATTGAACACACATATCTGTACCATCTGACAAGAAAAGATTTGCAACACAATTTTTCGCCATATTTCTACTTATTATACCTCACTTCAAACTCATCATGGTCTCATGTGATTGGCCTTTTAGCCTTCCTGCCTCAAGCTGTATCTGTTATCATTCTGGGTGTAAAGTACCATGAGAAGCTATCTCTTGCGTGTTTTTTACAGACATTTGCTTTTGTAACTTTCAACAAAGTTTGTACATCACAGGTAAGCAAAATTTTGAAATTGATACAGTAAACACCCATGTATACTTTAAGGGAAGAAACTAAACCGAGGAAGAGGAAGGCTGAAGGGGAGACCAAGTGACAATATCAAATTCTTCCAAATTCGGTGATCTGAAGTTGCAAAAGAACTGTACTGTATATGGTGTTCCTTTGGTATATACACACAGGATATCTTTTGGTCACAGTTTACGAATTAAGTTTCTTACCAAATCTTCTCTCTTCAACAGTACTTCATATGGTATCTGAGCCTTTTCCCAATCGCAATGCCATACTTTAACATCAAACTGCATCCTGATGCGACCTGGATGATTCTTCTCTGGTTATCTTCCCAGGTAAGGCCTGTGTTTATTATCATTTTGATCAAATTTTTATTGCTTGAAGGAGTTCCTTGTGTGAAAAAACAAACGCATGGAGTTTGAAAAATACTGCTCCCTGAATACCAAAGCAATTATATCGAAAACGATCTTGTGTCACAGCCGATATGTTCAATTAGGTTCATTGATTTATCTGGCTTAAATTGGTCATTCCTACTTGTGGCTATGGGGGTTTTCTGTGCGGGGGGGGGGGTACTTTTGAAAACCGGCAAAAATGAGTGAAGGCGATGATCAAAATGTCATCAGTTTTCCTTCCTGCTGAAAACAGTGACACTTGCATGTGACAGCCTACTGTATATTTTGTTCTTTTAGGAGGATGGAATCCCCCTGAATAAGTTCCTCTTATTATGTGGAAGAATTTTTCATCCTCCCAAAGGATTGCACATAAAGCTTGTTGAATTCATTGCTAAAAGGAAAACATATTAGGGGAAATTGGGAAAAAATTTGGTCGCAATTTTAGAACGTTTTTAGACGTTTCTCAAAGCAACTTTCTCAAGGAAATTCCTTGTACAGTCTGACTGGAAAGATCGATTCCAGCCATGAACAATTCTAAAGATGATAAAATTAACTGTTTGGCTATTCAATCAGATATTGCAAATATTATTGCTTTGATATCTAGCGAGCAGTTGCCTTTCAAACGGTGTACCTTTTTTCTGACTCACCTAGCGTTATTTGGTTTCCATTTAGAAATATTCATCAGATGCCATGTCGAAAAGTGTTCTGGGGATTTCTTCTCAAATCTAACCGATATTTTGTAGCCAGGTACTACCTGGTGCGTCGGAAAGCTAAATAAATTGTACACTGGTAAAGCTGATAAATTGTACACTGGACCGATTTCGAAGATTTACAATTTAATCTTTAGCTAAAGTCCAGAATTAAATTCTGTGATTTTGCGAAAATGTTCGTGACTTTCTTAAAATTTTCGGTCTTGAAAACTCCGAAAGTTCTCGAAGAGCGTCAATCAAAATTTTCTAAAGATTCAACGTCCATGGAGAAAGAGGAAATTTTTTGGAAGTAATTTGCGAACTTAGGAATCGATTAGTTATAATATGCTGCACGAGAGTTTGCTATTGGCAATTGAATTGAATGCTGCTGGGATTGAACAGTAACATTTAAAGCTAATAAAGAATAATAAGAACTTTTTCGAAATCGAAGGAAAAGGCGTTGTTCTTTGTTTAACACATATTTTCCGTCTGAAACATTTGGATGCTAAAGTATTCTATTGTGGGTGTCCTTGAAGAGAGTGTGCAGCAATGGTATATAGGCTTCTCTATAAATAGAACAAAGAAAAGTTCGGGCACAAATTGTTTCTTTGGCTATCAACTGTTCACAGCACTTGTGGCACATCGATTTGAATGGGCTATATTTTAGTTTTTTTGCTCTTTGCAGATGCAAGCTTTTAACCTTGCACAAACCCTTTGTCAATACTTCCAATTATCAAGTTTTAACGAAACCTTCCAATATTTACTGAAAATTGTGTCTGTTTGTTAAATGTAAAACGTAGCTATCTCTCTTAAAAGAGACAGATAAATTGAAAGCCAAGCGAACCAATTTCTCAGGGTGCTCTTTGATCGAAGGGTTACACCCATAATTAAAAGAGATCCATCATAATGCCCTTTTAAAAGCTTTAGCACGCCATCATTTCACAGTTTTGTGAAATTTGTGAGCAATATGCAATATGATATATGCAATATGAAAAATGTTAGTCCACTCCTGGGCTTCTCAGAGCTAAAAGATCGCCGTCTCAACTCATTATTCCTTAGGGTTGTTTTACCCATTTTTAGTCATGTGATTAGCGGCTGAGTCAGCACTTGAAAATTGAGGGGGACTGGAAAATTTTGCGTGACCACGCCCTTCAGACTCTCGTAAAACGCAGGCAACGCCCTTTTAGCTTAATTTATCGTAGGAGAATATTCACTAGATTGTTTAGTTACGTGACAAAAATGATTGATCTGGCTTACCCCCCTGATAGACCAATTTTATTGCATTTTGGTGTGAATCTCGGAACCATATTTTGGAAAAGTGGAGGGTCCAGATCCCCCACATCCCTCCCCCCCCCCCCCGTTGGCTCCGCCACTGCATGTCACCATACTCTTGGGAAGTGTCAGTATTATACTACTTTTTGCATTCATGATGGCACATGTTTAAACAGAACGAAATTTGTTAAAGAATTCAAAAGGTGTTTTATCAAGAGATTGATCACCTGACTGGAAGTGTGAAAAAAGCCAATTTCGTCTGTTACTCAATTTTGATGATATATTCAAGTTCTTATATCGATATATTATTGTTTCAGGGCATTTGGCTATTCTTCGCATACCTTTTGGAATTTCGGCGAATGAAAGTTGCTATCCTTGTTTGGTTTGCATCAATCTGGTTCTTGGTTGTTAACATCTATATTCTTTTCAAGCTGGTGGCTGGTGTTCGCCAAACTCAAGCAGAAGAGCCGAAAAGTAGGACTAATAAGAGACTCAAAGTGACTTAAAGACGCATAACTAGCCACAATCCTTTGCAGCCCCAATGTTTTGACTTTTATATGACATAAAAGTTATTTCTGACCGAGATTCTAATTTTCAAAATCGGGCTATTTAACCGAGGAAGCAAAAAATATAACCTGACTTTTTGGTTATAATAAGGAATTTTCAAAATTGGGCGCTTTTACTGACAAAGCAAAGTATACCGCCTTACTTTTTGGCTAAAAATAGGCAGTTTCAACTTCGGTCTATTTTACCGAAATATCACAGCATACAGCCTTACTTTTTGGCTAAAAAAATGCATTTTCAACTCGACCTATTTTACGAAAATATCACATCCTGTAGTTTTATTTTTGGCTAGAAATAGAGATTTTCAAAATCGGCCTAATTTACCAAAATATCACAGCCTATAGCCTTACTTATTGCTTCAAATGGAGATTTTCAAAATTGGCCTATTCTACCGAAAGAGCAAAGCCCATAGCCTTACTTTTTGGCTAAAATACATGTTCTAAATTCGGTCTATTTAAGCAAAATGTAACAGCCTATAGCCTTCCTTTTGGACTAGAAATAGGGACTTTCAAAATCAGTCTTTCTTGCAGGAAACGCCTTACTTTTTAGCCTTACTTTTTGGTCTATTTTACAGAAAAAGGAAAGACTATAGCCTTGCTTAATTAGCTGTAATTATAGCCTTGCTTAATTAGCCTTAATTAATGTAGGCTTTAATTAGCTGTACTTTTAGTTATTTTTTGTTATGATAATGATTGATTTTTGGCTAAAAATAGGCATTTTCAAAATCGGCCTATTTTACCGAAAAAGTAAAGCCTTACTTTTGGCCAAAATTTACTTCTCGTGTTTATTTCTCGTTTTGTTTGTTGTGAAGGAAATAGGACATCTATCAGGATCTAGACTATTTTCTGCGATCACATCCTTACCGTTGAGAATGCGGCGTATATTGAAGTGTCCTCGTTATGAAAAAGTTCCCTTGAAGTGTCATTCTCCTCCACGTTGAAGATGCTTCCTTCGGCCTACCGTTGTCAAAATAAGAAGCTGGGGGCAACTACCAGGTGCGCCAAAATAAACTATGCACGTTTGGCAGGCCACAATAATCGTACACTCGACCGATTTTGAAGATTTATGACTTACGCGTATTTTTTTTTTTATAAGAAACTGCCCATAAGAAATTCAACTCTCAGATCGCAAAAAAATTAAGAAACTCCAGTACTGGGAGAATATAAGTTGAGAAACTATTTACTTTGATAAAGGAGACCTTTGACATATTTTTACTTTACTTTCGCTTGTTTCCTGTATCATATTGCGCGTAAGGTCATGTCTAAACATTGGAAAGGCTTAAAAAAATTGTTTTGAAATGTTCACGAGTGCAAAAGTAGTGAACATGAAGATTGTTTTGGAACCTAAGAAACTCGTAAGAAACTTTGAGTACTCAAAATCTGATAATTTTAAGAAACTTCCAGTACTGGCCCAAATTCTTAGTTTCTTATAAAATAAATACGTGTAATCTTTAGCAGAAAGCCTGAATTAGATTCTAGGACTTTTTACAAATTTTTCCGTTTTTGATTACAAAGTCCTTTGTAATCTAAGTCAGTTTTTAGAGCCAGAAGAGAGTTTCTTAAAATATTCGTTTTCGAAAATATTGATAACGATAAAAAAAAGTCGATCAAATTTTTAAAGATTCAACATGAATGAACAAAGAGAAAACGTTTTCAGGGGGATTTGGGGGTTTAGTACGAACTCTCGTATAACAGATTACAACAGGTCGATTTCTAAATCGCAAATCACCACGAACGAGTTCTCTCTTTGGCCATACATATCGATTCTTTAGACAACTTGATCGATGTTTTTTTATCGTTTTCAGTGTTTTCGAAAACTAAAATTTTAGGAAACTCGCTTCTAGCTCTAACAACTGAAAAGGAAAAAATTTGCAAAAAATCCCAGTATCTAATTCAGGCCTTCTGCTAACGATTAAGTCATAAATCTTCAAAATCCGTCTAGTGTACGATTTATTATGGCCTGCCAAACGTGCATAGTTTATTTTGGCGCACCCGATATAATGCAATTGAAATTGTTGCTGGATGCATAAAATTAACACGAAGTTTTAAATAAGTCGCAAAAGTTTCGTTTGAATATCTTCGTGGTTTTAGTTAATTTCAATCACTTCTCTTAAAAATCTACTTCTCAGGAGGTCTAAAAATGAGAAATTTCTCATCCAAATACCAGGCGAGCAAAGAAAAATAATCTCAAGTTTAAAGGGCATATGTCATGAAACTGATTACCCTGGGTACCAGAGCCTCAAAATTAGAAAGAAATTTCTTTACTTTTTTTTACTTTTTTATTTCATTATTTTTTTGGCTCTGGTACCCAGGGTAGAAACTGATTGGTTCATGCAATACAATTCTCTCTGTTGTTTATTACAAAACACAGGATCGAGGCTGAATTTTCATTGCAATGAAAATTCATGAAACAGAAATAAAAAGTCACGAAACAATGAAATTCCACTTCAAATTTGTTTGTTGTATTAACCAATTGCTGATGTGACATATGTGCGTTAAGGCTACTGTTCCCTGGATATCAAGACTTTTCATTGATCAAAAAAGGCATACATGAGTCACGACCAAATTTCCTGCCTTACGGCAATGTATTTTACATACTTTACGACGTGTTATCCCTTTGGGAGGATGAGATGAAAGTGCCATTGCTGGGGCAAAAATATTAGAGCGGAGTAGCTGATTCAGTAAGCTAAATTTAAAAAAGGATTTCAAATCGGAATTGTTTTCTTACTCACCCGGTACAACAAACGCAAGAATCACAACCTCATACTATCGGGCAGATACCATTGGTAACGCACTGGTAACGCATCTGATAACGCAACGGTAACGCATCTGATAACACAATGGTAGCTAATTTGATAACGCAACGGTAACACATCTGATAACGCAATGGTAACGCACTGGTAACAAATTTGATAAGGCAACGGTAACGCAACGGTAAATTTGATAACGCAACGGTAACACATCTAATAACGCAATGGTAACGCATTGGTAACGAATTTTATAACGCAACGGTAACGCATCTGATAACGCAATGGTAACGCACTGGTAACGAATTTGATAACGCAATGGTAACACACTGGTAATGAATTCGATAAGGCAAGTCTGATGACGCAATGGTAACCCATTGGTAACGCATTTGATAAGGCAAGTCCAATGACAAAATATCAGTGATTTAATGCTAATAAAATAGAGAGGATGTTTTATAGTTTCTCCAGTAACTACAATTCTAAATACAATTTACTTCAATCCAAAGGCTCGGCAGGAAGGAACCCTTTGCATTCCGTTGAACCACACTTGCAAGAAGTCCTACGAGAATGACAATCATCATCATTCAGCCCTCCAGAGTAATCAAAACTCAGTTCCTCTCCAATCTCAATTGTCCGTTTTGCAAACAGAGCCAGGCGTGGAACAGATGACTCAATGCGAACAGGATGTAACAACAAATTTGGCGCACAGGAATGATTGATAAATCTTGAGACATTACCAAACTTTTCTGCATCGATATCAGTTCGAATCAAATTAGGCCCGAATTTTTCTCGAACCGTCAGCAAATAGTTCTTTTCACCAGCTTCTTTATGAGTGATTCTCCTTGCAGCCTCGCTATAAGTCAGAACCTCGCCTGCATAATCAATTACGTAACTACCTTTGGGTATCTTTTCTAAGGCCTTGGCACCAAATCCCTTCTGATCCGTTGGGTAAACTTGCAATTTGAACTTTAGGCCCATTTGGACGACTCTGTTCTGGCATTTCAAGCCACATATACAACAGCTGTTGCATTCGAACACAGGTTTTGTGAAATACGGGTCTGTTAGCAAGTTATCTATAAACGACAGTGTTCTGTCCTTAGTATAATTGTTTCCATGCTCAGCAAGGCAAACACAAGCTGCCTCACTGCAGGAATCCTCACAACAACATCCAAAGCAAATTTGACTACCTTTGCTGCTTTCTGTACAATGCATGTTGTCATTTATGTGAGCATATTCGCTGAGATATTTATCTGGGATGTGATACTGTACATTTGAATTACCATAATCATAATCATGATGTAAGTTCTCCATCATTTGAAATAAACTGAGACAAAGCCAAATGAGTGTGTTGTCAAGTATCTTTCTGCATAAGACTTGTAACAACTTTGTGAAACCCCCTGCAAAAAGAATAAAGAATACAAGGCGAGTCAGAGAAAATTTTGGATGCAAGAAACAACTTTCCAACTTTGGACGTGCGAGTTTACGGATTTGTTTACTGTTCGACGACGGAGCCCCTTTAAACCTAAACAGCAATGGCGAGTTGATTGCTTTCTGACTGTTCAAGTTCTTTCCCACTATGGATGGCACGTCGCTTGTTTTTGTGAACAGTTTGTTTGTTTTGATGGATAAAGTGAAAAATCATGAGACAAGTTCAACAATAAAGTAGCCAAGACTACCACATAGTGGGTTAGAGGCAGACATTCCAAAATTTTGAAATCCTCTAAATCACTGGTTGTTATGCAGTTTTAGAAAGCTGATAAATTGGGCTTTCCTGTGCTCTTTAAAGTTTTCATTTATCTTGTGTTATCACAGAGTTATAGATTCTTGAATCTGAGTAAATGGGACAAAATCTTTGAAAATGTTACACCCAGCATTCTAGTGGCAAAGAATGTGGATAAATGCTTTTCAGCTACAAAAATGGCTTGCAGATTGTTTGATCGGTATACCAGAACGTAAATATTCACTATTTGTTGAAAATCAAGATGAAAATGTTTTATCAAGTCCACTTTTACCACAGCAACAATTTTCTTCAGACATTTTCTCAGATTTGTCGTCTCATTCATAGGGCAAAATTTGACTTCAATCGAGTATATCTCCAAAAGTACGAGGAGAAACATCAACACCAATACATTTTCTGAAAGAGAAGCTCATGATAAGTTTATTTTTTAAGTTTTCATTTTGTTTCACCTCGGAAAATCCAAATAAACAGGGGGGAAAGGCCTTTTTTGGGACATTTTGGGTGTCCCAAGAAAAGATATTGAGACAGGACCCATTTTTTCAGAATGATACAAAATATCTTAATGAAGAAGCATCCGCTAGGTAATATTGTGGTAATTTTATGTGCATAAGAACCTCTTACATAGCTTAGGCTTAAATTGAAATGCAACAGAAAGGAGATTTTTGGTTACAATTCCTGAAACTGAAATATAGGTCCCAGTCCCCTATATGTGGAGAAATATTAAACTTTATTCATTGCTCCAACAGAATATGTTGAAAAGAGCCATCAGTCACCATTGCTAATTTTCTTGAGACCGAGGAGCATAAAAGGGATTTTTGGCTTAGAGTCTCAAATTAGAATATCGGTCCCCAGTCCCCCTAAATATGAAATTTTTTTATTTTTTGTGAACCATTTGATTTATCCTTCTCATACATTGAAAATGAGCTACCAACTGCTCCTGTAATATTTAGTTCCCTGCAGATATCCACGAATGTCTGCAAAATCGCCATTTTGGACCACTGTGTACCAAGCGTAAAATAAAAGAAAAACAAAGAATGCAAATCCTTACTTCGATTTGATTTGATCTCCTGGAGTGTAAAATGGACAGCAAATCATATCACTGTAACCTGTATGCAATTTGCGGAACATCTAAAAAATGAAGCAAAACACGTCGACAGTGGCTATGATTTAAAATAAAAAAACGGCATATCCCCGTCGGACAAATATACTAACTACCCCCCCCCCCCCGCATGACATGTCTTGAGTCTAATTTCAAACGTTATCAACCAACAAGACAAGAAATGAATGATAAAAGAGTTGTATAAACTTACAGTTCGAATGTCACCATCTCTTAATGAAGTATTTGCTGCCTCAACGACAATAACAAACTTCACTTTTGTATTTGTTACATACCCATATCTGGTGTTTTATGTCAAGGATCAATGTGTAACAATGCCTGTCTATCTTATTTGAGCGGCCAGGTGATAGCATACTAGGAAATTAAAAAAAACATCCGTGTTAGCCAAAATGTATCTTGAGTTATTAATTTAGATTAAATGCTTAAATTCATTTTTTTAAATCTGGATTCATGGATTCATGGGCAATTTTGTTCGGAAGTCGTTTTTGAAAATACTTCAAGAACCAGAAATATTATTCCAACATTGTCTAATTTTCACTTTAAAATGAATTACTGCAAGCATAAGCATTCTCTAGGGATGCAAACAAAGGACAATAGGTGTTTCTTGCATGCTAAAATATTGTTGTTTAAATTCTTACAAGATTCATGAATACTGGCAAAATGGTTGTAGCTGATTGTCTTTTGCGAGTTCTTCAAAAAGGGTCTTCCAAGGAAAATCATAAATAATTCCAGAACGATTTGATCGATTTTAATGAAACAAATGTTCGAATATACTGTAAGTTAGCACTTTTGACAATGAAATGACATACTCTTTTCTTTGGTCGATCATAGTTTCTTCTAAAAAAAAATTGGCTTAATGTCCCTTTTCGTAAAATTGAATTGTACTGCCAATTAACTCAACATTTTGATCGGATGCAACAAACTGAATTATTAAAACTTCCAGCTAGAAATGTGTTTTTAAGGAAGCTGTCTTTAAGCAGGATCTCCACTCTGGTTTGAAATCCATTCCAAACTCAAAATCCTTCAGTATCAAATTTAAAGAAACAATATTAACAACCAAGCATAACATAAAATGCAACCAAACTCTGACCAGAAAATTGCGTTTTGCCTCATTTGTATTGTATTCTTGTAAACTTAGCTATCATTCTCCAACTTTGTATGTTTGAATCAATTATATGCATTTTCCTTTGTTATTCTTATTATTGTTTTGTTAACGGTCCAAGGTTGATAAGCTTTGCTTTTCTTTCTAAGTTTTGCTTTCTACAAAAAAATTGAAATGAATTGCAGAAATTGATGACACTATAAAATTGCTAGCAAAACAAGCATTTATAAACATCCTTATGTTTCCTTAACACCATTGTGCTCTGAACATGACAGAGCATCAGAAAAGAAAAGGTGAATTTGACCGAAGAAAAGGATACACTTTATAGTCTTCTGTTGGGTACAGAAGTCCAAGGTACAACTCTCTTGGATCATTTGAATTTTTTGTCAGAGATGATGCTGCAACAAAAACGATTTACTTCAAATGTATACCATGGCATGAATTAAAGGAACTGATGACTAAAGAAAAAGGCATGAAACGTAAAATGGCTCTGAAGAAAAGAAATGCCACAATACAATAATCCAGAGCATGAAATTAATTTGAAAATGAGCTTTTAAAAATGCACAAAGATATGAGTTGTTTCAAAGTGTAGATTAAAATCATGCTTCTGAAATGAGTAACTGGATGTTTTTAAAGTAGACAACGTTCTAAAGGATAGCAACTTGAGGATGTAATATCACCGTAAAAGCTCTGTTAAGCTGCAGGGAGCATAGGTTCCAAATCTTTAAATCGGTGTAAAAAGGTGGGTGTAAAATTATATGGCCTATGTATTTGAACTGAATAGCTTGAAAGAAACTTTAGCTACTTAGTACTTACCTTCAATTCTACCGTTGGGACTTTTAACAAATTTTGAATAATTTTTTAAATTTCAGCTTATTTTAAATTATAACTCATTTGAGGATGTGAGGTCTTCAAATTTCTGAATCGTAAACCAGAAGAGTGACAGACTTTTGCTTGATACCATATTGTAAACATTCATAAACTATGGTTTTCTTTTAAATCATATCATGTTTTATCAAAAATTGTAGAGATTACGATAGTTTTAAAATTTTTTCAACATTTCTCTTGAATTCTTAGAAAAGACGAAAAACACTCTGATTCAGAAAATATTGAAATCTTTTTGAAAAGTCCAACGGTAGGATTATCGCAAAATAGAAAAAGTTTCTTTTTAGCTGTTCGGTTTAAAGCAATACATCATAGGATTTTACACCAACCTTTTCAAAGATTTGAAACCTATGCTGCCGCAGGGGCTTATTTAATTACAGACATTCCAGAGGGGGGCTTAAAAGAGAGGGGGCTATTAGAGAGGGGGCTTATTCACAAAATCAAATGACAAGACATATATTACCTCTTTAGTTCTTTTACACCATATGTTGCGGATTCAACATACAACTTTACGAGTCAAAGAAATAAATTTGACAAAGTTCTATCTCAAATCATATCAAAATTAACATGCAATTTAGCTCAATAAATGGAAAATCTTTGGTAACCTCTGGAATTTGATATAAGTGGGGGGGGGGCTTAATAGAGGGGGGCTTGTTCAAATTTTGGCTCAGAGGGGAGGGGCTTATAAGAGAGGGGGACTTAATAGAGAGGGGGTTTAATAGAGCTTTTTACAGTATTTAAATTATGAACTGAGTCATCCACATTCAGTTATTTCTGCTCTGTGTGCAGAAATAAAATTGCATCCTCGTGTTGCTATCCTTTAGAATATATATATATATACGCCTCTAAACCCAAAAAAACAACGGATATTACACAGTAAAGTTTTATGGTCTTGACTTCTTTTGTCTCCTTCTCTCTCTACGCCTCTCGTCCTCCTTCACCCTCTTTACATTATAATTTTCACAAACAGTACGAATTAGTCTTCTCCATTCTTGTCTGTTATCTACAACAGTCTTCCATAGATCTAGTACATGACCATAGATCTAGTACATGATCCTTTAGAATATTGTTTACATAAAGTATTACTTCTTTTTAAACACCAGTCAGGGGTGATCCTACATATTCTTGATTGGCATAAAATCAAAATGAATCTGCAACTGCTACCAAAATGTTTCACATTGCAATGAAAGTATTTCATTAAAAAGCTTCCAGCACAATAAGTGTACTTAAAATCTTGAGACTGCATTTGTTACGAACAAACTCCAAGTCAAGTCACATACCTTTCTCTTCAATCACATCCAAGCAGGTGTGAACAATGTAATGGAATTTCAGCTCTGGTTTTGGGCTTGTTGTTAGAATGTACAGTGGGTAATTCTGTGGGGAAAGATTAAAGATTACTGAATAGAAGGATATGGACACTGCAAAAAATTACACAGAAACATTACAGCACACTTGCATCAATACATTAAACCAAGTAATTTCACAAGAGATTTTCTGCAGAAAGCTCCTTTCAAAACCTGCAAAAACGAATGAAAACGACTGGCAAAATTTCCCTTTTATTTTTCCTTCCTATCAATTATGACATTAATACATGCATTCATGCATTTTGCCCTCTTGGGAGAATAGAATCCCCCTGAATAAGTTATTTGTACTAGGAGGAAGACTTTGTCATTGCTCCAAGAGGATAGAATGTGCTAAAGTGTGCTCAGGTCATTACTGTAAAGTAAACATATTAAGGATGACTGTAGCACTTTTAAAGGTTTTTTCAGAGAAAATGCCCTTGTAAAGTCGGAATAGAGTGACCAATTTCAGCTAGGAAAAATTCTAAAGATAATTGAACATGTTAGCTATTTAATCAGATATTGCACAATATTGTTGCTTATATATTCAGGGAGCAGGAGCCTCTCAAACGCCAGGACTTTTTTACTCACTCCAAAGGCTTAAAAAGTTTGCATTCTCCACACCACTTTGACTGCTTCCAGCCACACCGGCACCATAACTCTGTAAAAGCGCAATCCATCAGGGACTGCGCAGCGGTTTGAAGGTGGGGGGGTCTGAGCGGCGAGCGAAGCAAGCTATGATTGGGGCCCGGGGAAACTTTGCCCCCGGAAAATCTCCTTAGACCACGCCCTTCAGAACATCGGAAAACGCCCCTTTCAAAAGAGACTTTCCTCTTTACGTCCATATTTATATTACACTTCTGTTCAGAAAAGATGTAATTACTATGAAAAGAGACATCCAGCGAAATTAACAACAAAGCGTTTCTTCTGAAAAAACTATACTACTTAAAATCTGTCAGAGCAAACTTTCCATACTTGCGATGCTTAGTTACTTTAACCAAATCGTTAGCAATTTTCAAGAGGGGCATCAGGTCTATTTGTTGTTTATGAAAGTTCCATATCGCTAGCTCAGTTGAATCTTGATTGCTTAATGCTTGAATGAAGCCATGTTTTGAGGCATCTCTTTCTCAATGGCTAGCTAGCCATTGAGAAAGATCTCTCAACAGATGCAGCAGATCATGTTTTACGCTATACTAAATATACCACGGTTGCCTGGTGGTTGACTTGACACATAAATTTGTGTAAGTTTTTCTTTGTTATCATTGATTTATTTGAATGAAAAAAATTGAAATCTTTGAAAAAAGTGGGGGGGCTATAGAAAAAAGTGGATTGCGCGGTCCCTGCAATCCATGGCAGTTTATTTATACAATTTACTTACCCCAACATTCAGATGCACCAGAATTTACTTGAGAATGAGCTCCCCTGCACCAAACAAAATCAAAGAATGCAATCTCGCGTTCGGTAGAATCTATCTTCACTTTAGCATTTCAGACACTTTTGTTCCTTGCTATATTCATTTCATAACAGTATAAAATACTCAGTGGGCCAGGTTGGAAAACATGCGTGATTTGGCCTACGCGTAGTAGCGAGTGAAACAAATTTGAAGGTACGAGCTGCGAATAGACTTTAAAAAGCTGCGAGAGATGCCAAATTAAAAATTGGTCTTTTGTTCTCGCCTGCGAGAACCCTTTATTATAGCTGCGAGTAGCGAGTTTGACACAATTTCATAGTTGCGAGTGATTGCAAGTTTTCCAACCTGGTCAGTGGGGGATGGTTAGGTAAATAAATACTTGGTGGGGGGCAACTTTGGAAAAATGAGGGGGTCTCAGTGTCTTAAAATAGCAATTTTAGCCACACTGTCCCATTGTTATGCATTGTTGTGGTATTTCACGCCTCTGAATGCAGAAAGTCACTGTCTGATTACTCCCGCAGAAGCAGCAGTTCCTTGACCTCTTGGCTGGCCTAATACATTTTTATTTTCCCCCATCAAACATAGAAATAAGCCTCTTAATTTTGAATACCATTATATCCAATGAATTCGAAATTTATCATACCTCATTGGCTATGACTGCAACGCAAACAGCCATAACATTTGTCCTCTTCTTCTTCGAGCTTGTCTGGTGCACTTCTGTTCACTTTGAAATCTGAAATCTCTGCTTGGCTAGGCCCTCCTCCGTAGTTTTCACCAATTCTCCTCCACAGCGTTAGACAATATTTTGGACAGTGGTACAGTGCCAAATTCATTTGAACTGCAATACACGTTTTTTTTATAAGAAGCTGGTTTATAAGAAACTAGTACTACGATGACCAAAAAATTAAGAAACTCTAGTACTACGCTCAAGAACAGTTAAGAAACTCTAAAACTTTATTTCTTTGTGTCTCTCTTATTCTATGTCTTTCTAACAAAGGTACATTCGTCTTTTCTTGACTTTTAACTGCAAAATTGGTAAATTTTTGCCTCGATGTGCATGGCTTCTTCTTGATGACAATGTCAATGCAAAATGGAAGCCCTTTCTCGAGAAGAAGGCTCAACTTCGAACAATACCGCAATTTTAGGCCCAAAAAATAAGAAACTGATTAAGAAACTTTTACTATTAAAACACCGAAATTTTCATACGAAATTAAGAAACTTTTAATACTAAGTGCTGATCCAAGTTTCTTATAAAAAAAAAACGTGTAAGTCTATCTGAAAATACAATTCTTTTTTTGACGAAATAGACTTGGAGAGTCTACCAGAAAGCCAGGACATATTGCAGCTGAACATGGTCACTGCAAAACCAACTAATTTTTTGAGCCCATGAAGTAGTCATAAAAGAATAGGGCGGGGTCAGCAGTTTTGTAAAGCAATTTTCATGAACGTAATATTGACGTTTGAAACAGGAAACTGTCTATTGTGAGGAAAACATAGCAAATCATGAAAGCTAGAAAAAGTGCAGTTCGTTTTTGCAATGATTTCATGCAGAGTGTGGGCAGATTTTTGCTGAATATTTCTTTTCTACCAGTGATGTAATATCAAAATTTTGCACCGTCCCCAACAACCTAATGTATTGAACGGAAGTAGACAGACTTAAACTTGACGGTAACAAACTCGTAACGATCTCCCCAAGAATTTGATGCCAAAGAAATGTACTTATCAGCCTTGTTTTGAAAGCATCGAAAAATGTTCCGTTGTGCCGAGTACAGCTTCGTTTTCAAAATCTATCTTTTGCAAAATTTCCCCTGCAAAAAAGTGCCATTTTCGTATGAACAGTAGGTCTATCCGTCACATTTGTCACCGTCTTTAAGCTGTGCCGGTATCGTGTTTCGTGTGAATACAGAAGCCGGGTTTTTCTAACCAGTTTGCCTCCTTTTAAAAAGATTTAAGCTCGCTATTTTAAAGTCTACGGTATCCACTTGACGTATGCATTCGCATTGGTAGCATAAACGAAGGAGTGCTTTCAGAAAAAACGAGCAGTTAAGACTGGTTGTCAAAAGCTTTCTTGTGCAAAACATACGCAACAAGTCAGCTCACAATGAATGAAAATAAAGAAAAATGAGGCAAAAAAGCGAACAAAAATACTCATTTGTGTATGAACTGAAATATTCGTAGTTCAAATTGGGCAAAGTTATCGATGATTATCCGAAGTATTTCTACTGAGAACAAGATTCGTGCTCTCGCTTTCCTTTACCAGATTTGGACGCTCTTTTCTGGCAAATAAGAATGTCCATGACAATGACATGAAACAATCGATACAAACAAAAGTTGATTTTAAAATTGACCAATATGTGGCCATAATGTATGCTATCGATCTGCTAAAAACATTACGAAGCATATCAGTAAGTCTACCCAATCCCCTTACAATAAATGCCACGAATATTCTCCTTATTTGGTTAAATTAACTTGTTTAGTCACTTTGGAACTAACTTTGGAACAGTCTTGGCACTGAAGTCAGAAATTCTTCAACCCTGAGACCTTTTAAAAAGAAGGTGCAAACATGAAAATTCAACATAACAATTCTTTTCGTTTTTCTTTTCTTTACTTATGACAAGTTGTTATTAGTTTAGGTTTTATAGCAAATTTAGTTTTTTTTTTATTGTAAGTTATTATTTATTGTAAGTTTTTAGCATGGCCCCTGTAAATCAATTATTCTTATTGAGGGGCTACTGTGGGTGAAACAGATAAAATAAAATAAAATCAGATCAGTAGGGAATGGCAGTGATAGTTATAGCGATGCACATCAGTAATTCAGAGAGGTCCATAAGTTCCAGATCTTTAAATCGTGTAAAAAAAGTAGGTATAAATTCTATGATGTATTTCTTTTCATTTAATGCCTTGAAGAAAACTTTAGCTACTTGTTTAGAATTCTACCATTGGACTTTTCAGAAATCTTGCATGTTTTTCCAAATCCAGCGTGTTTTAGATTTCAACTCATTGGAAGATGGGACGTCATCAGATTTCTAAATCATAAACCAGAAGAGTGACGGACTTCTGCTTGATACTATGTTGTAATAAGAGATCCATAAACTATAGTTTCCTTGAAACTTTTTTCATGTTTCGTCAAGAACTTTAGAAATTACGACGGTTTAAAGTTTTTTTTAATGTTTCCAAATTCTTAAAAGGAGAAGAAAACACTATAATTCTGAAAATATTGAAGATTTCAGAAAATTCCAAATAGCTAAAATTTCTCTGAAGCCATCCAGTTGAAAGAAATAGTTGATAGAATTTTACACCAACCTTTAAAGATTTGGAACCTATGCTATTCAGAAGTAGATACACGAGAATACGACTCATTTACTAAGTCTAATCAACCAGGCACTAGCAGGACTCAAAAGGACACTCCTATCTGTTTACTTTTTCTTTTCAGAGCTGCTAATAACTTTTCAACGCTAAGCTTCGAAATCTCCTCCGCTGGCTTGCTGTCGTTTAAAACAACGCTGTCGCAGTTTTGGAAAAATGATGGAATTGACGATTCTTGAGCAGCAAAAGTAACTATTATGATTTTCTCCCTCATTGTCTCGCTCAAATTCGCCTTTAACGTCTCTGCGTGCAGTTTGAGGTCAGTTGCGTTAATTTGAAGCTTGGCATCTTCTCCTTTATCAAAGAATCTTTTCAAAACAGGAGAGGACACAAGCATGATCCCTGTGGCACTATCCTTATTGATATAATCTATAAGGGCTCTTGCTTGGAGGATTGGATCATTGAATTTGTCTTTTCCTTTCATTACAGCTTGCTTGTTCTCCAAAACGATTGAGCCACTTCTCTTTATGGCTCTGCTCAGGGTTAAGATGGCTTCTTTTTGGTCATCTGCTCCCAGGATGGTCGAGAATAAAGTACCAGAACGGGTCTTAGAGCCTTGACCTGCAACAAGATAAACAATAAGGGTCAATTTATGTTAGTAAGCATTCAAGATTCAAAATAATTGTGCCTACTTTGATTCATAACTTTGAGTGTTTCTGTTGAAAATGCTATGCTCGTATAGAATAGATTCAAATAACAGGTGAAGCTAAGGAAGAAGCCATTTTCTTATGAGGAAAAGCGAACTTGTATGAGGAAATACATCTTGCTAAAGTCAGTTTTGAAGTTATGTGCGAATCTTTTAGAAAGAGTCTCAAAAAGCTAGAAAACTGACTAGAAACTGCTATCAAGTTTCATGCTGTTTTTAAACCAAGGGTCTCATAAGATGAGCAGGGCCATGGAGAAATTCACCAAGAGCTTCGATGTAATTTTTGCGGGCAAAATCAAATCAATCCCAATATGGGGGCTTGGTGCATGCGCAGGTAAAATTCTTTTTACAACCATCTTTGCACAGGTTTTGCACCGTTTCAGTTGTTGTTTTTGTTTTTGTTTTTGTTTTGCAATAATTCACCTAAACTAAGCTGGCGCATGCTAGCGTCTGTCAAGATGTAATGGTGCCATGGTACACAAGATTGTTGTTAAAAAAATTGTTAAGTGCCGTTCATAGTCAGAACCAGATGGCGTCATGTCTATTTCTGCTATGGACGGCACAGAATATTGTATTTTGTATATTGTTGAGTTTAACTGTGATTTAAAAAAAAGGTAAAATTTTGGGAAGCCAGCCAAGTTTCCAGCCATCCCAAGCAATCAAATGAGAAAAACGTTAATATTTCATCTTTTCGGACAGGACCAGCCCTGCCATGCAGAAGAGGAATCCTAGCTACCAGGGCTGACCCACTGACCATATAATCATGTTTCAGATTTATAAAAGGATCTCGGATAATATTGTCCAACTCGGAGAAAAGCACTAAGATTGATGAAAATGTCATCACATATTCGCTAAAATAAGATGTAAGCAACAATTTCTGACCAAAAGGTACTTGACTTCATTACCCTTACCTGATGCCATTTTCTTCAATGGAAGTTCTGCGATATGGAGAAAATAAAGATCAAAATTGTTAGTAAACTCAAAATTGAAAATCTCAATTAGGTCTTTCATGAGTAATTCCGGAGGAAAGTTCTTCCGTCTGAGAAATTACTATAATTTTCAATTTGTTCAATTACTGTAACCATCAAAGTTTCTCTCTGCATATGAAATTTATCAAATGCAATTCTAGAGCATAAAAATGTTCCATTCCTGTGGGAAAATTATTACTTGAAATCATGGGTAATTAGCATGGGTAGCTAGACACTGCTTGTGTGCTTCTACGGAGAAGCGCTGGATAATATGTATCTGCGGGGGAAATTTTGTATAGTACTGCGGAGGAGATATCTGCGGGGGAAATTTTTATAGTACTGCGGAGGAGATATTATTTTTGTTCTTTCGATATCTCCTCCGCATTACTGCAAAAAAATTTCCCCCGCAGATACATAATATCCAGCGCTCCTCCATAGAAGCACACCAGCAGTGTCTAACTACCCATGTAATTAGACCCCACAGTTGTACTTGATTCCGACAGCTTTGTTCTTTTGCGGAAGAAAACATTATTTACTACTATGGAGGAGCTAGCGTACTTTCTTTCGGTATTTTGTTTGTTACCTCATCCGTAGAACTATAGAGATAATTCCTCCGCAGGTACGTGTTAGTTGCAGCGCTCCTCTATAGATCAAAGATTCAAACATTCAAACATAAGATCAAAGAGAATTTTTTCCAAAACATACAAAAAGAGGAAGATGACATATATGTCTTCTATTAAGACTTGTCACTATCTCTCCCGATCATGGTATAGTCTTATAAACCATGTTTTATACCGTAAACAAACTACAGTTTAGTATATTTTTTTCTTACGTTTCTCGTTGTACCAGCACCTCTAAGGGCTAAGGGGACCATTATGGAATTAAGGTCATCTTGACCTTTTAATGCTATCCCTGCCACTGTAATTAGGGGTGTTTTTCCTTTACGTTTTTAACATTATTTATTGTATTGTATCTATTTTTATATTATATAACTTGTAAATAATTGTAATTGTGGCAAAATGATACATACATACATACATACATACATACATACATACATACATACATACATACATACATACATACATACATACATACATACATACATACATACATACATACATACATACATACATACATACATACATAGAAGCACACCAGCAGTGTCTAGCTGCCTATGTTGAAATTTAACGATATCACCAGCTATAAATAAGGTGTGTTCCGCTTTGTTGTGTCTTAAATTTTCTTTAGAACATACATCAGATCAAAAAATTAAAACAGTAGCTTATCCAGTCTGAACATTTAAACTGCGTCTGGAACATCTTTGGTCTGATCAAAGATTCCAAGACAGATAATTCTGTGATTTTTCTCCTTGAGAAGGAAATCTCAGATGAAAGACACGAAGGAAGATGTAATTGATGTTAAGACAGGAGCTTTTCTGTCTACCTTCTCAGTTGGTTTGCATAAAAATGGAACAAGAACAGATCAAAGGATCAAAAGACGACTTTGCTTGGCCTAAAGGCTCGACAAACTGATTCGCCTACAGACGGCTTGAAATGGCCCAGAAGGTTACGCAGCATTAAGCTATGAAGGAAGTCGAGGGTTTCCTGCAAACTAGAAAACCACGCTGAGGAAAGTTAGACCAGAACAATGGCGAGTTCTTTTCACTAAAAATGTTGGTACTTGCACTGATAAAATTTACAGATAGTCAACCTGAAATAGATCGTGTAATGTTTCGTTCTTTTCAAGTAAAGTTTGGCTCACATATTCATAGAATACTGAAAACCAATTGCTCGAAATTTGGCTGCGAAAAGGTTGGAAAATAAGAACAAAAATCGTTGAAAAAGAAGAACACATTTGCTTGACTTTGTCACTTTGATGCTTATATGGACAAGGAGATTGTGGATAGATAGTCGTTGCCCTAATTATAATAATGATAATAATACAATTTATTTACAGTTGGCTAGAGAGATAGCTGATGCTAATAAAGGCCAACTCTACCCTATTTACAATGTCTGAAATTAAGCTATATTATACAAATGCGGCAGTTACATCCGGATCCCTTCCAACTTCTGATTTTAATTTTGAATTCATCATCGCTTTTAGCAGCTTTGTATTGGTCTGGAAGCCGATTCCAAACCATGCTATGCTACCCCTATACGAAAGAGACTCGTTTCCATATTTATTGGTCCTGGTTTTAGGAAGTTGGAGGAGATCGTTTATTCTTAAGTTATATGGAAGCATTTTTCTATTGAAGAACTCCCACAGAAAGGAGGGGTTTCCAGAAGTAATACATTTGTATACCTCTAGCATAAGTTTTTGCAAATTTTTTACATGTATTGTGATTTCCCCGTTCTTGTGTAAGAGTTCTTCAAAACTGGAGTCAAAATCATTTAGCAGCACTCCCAGGGCACGCTTATGAACCCGATTGACTTCATCGTTGGCTGTTTTTCCACAGAACATCCAGATGAGTGGGCAATAGTTAAAATTTGTTAGTATAAATGAGTTGTATAGCAGGCTAGCTTTTTGAGAGTCAAGGTTTCTTTCTAAACAAACATTTTGCTTCAGGCGGGTTTCAACCGTTTTTAAAGATTGAACTTCTGTGAAAGCTCACGCAACAATGAAATTCTCTTCGAACGTAACACAGCTTTACATGCTAACTTCTATTGCGGGCAACTCGAGGGTACCATGAGGGTGATTCGTTTGGTAGAATTATTAAAAATATTTACGCTGCATTTTTTCAAACTCAGGATCTTCTTTGCGTCACACAGTACATGATAGCGCTTGGTTCGATATCAGAGCGTGACACAAGACAGGATTCTTTACAAATTGAGAAATAAACAACAATGTATTAAAAAAGAAGTAACACATACCTTTCCTGAAACCTCTAAAACCCTTACCAAACTCTTCCCGAAGGCGTCATAAATTCTTCGTTTTCATCAACATGCAGCTGCGAAACTCACAAAAATTATGTGTGATGCAATTTACATTAATTCTTAGACGAAAAATTCAACAAAAACGAGATAGGATTAATCAGTTTCAGTTGACTTCCATTCAAATGAACCATAACTAACCGATCTCTTTTCGTTGAACTGTTAATATTTTCATCGATTTTACACCTGCGCTGGACTTTGCAGAAACGAATCAGAATTGTTTGATAGCTGTTACGGCTTTTTTGAAGAAATGAGGTTGCTAATCAAGCCAATTATTCAGAAAGGAAAATAGTCCCTGCAGAATAGTAAAAAAATTCATCTGCTTACATTCATAAAGCAATTCGCGAAAATTCAAAGGATGCGGGGTTGCCCCGGGGGGACCACGCCTATACTTTCCTATAGTATCATGCTCGTACAAAGGCTTAACATTGGCACCCTAAACGCTGACCTGTTTTAGCGAAATACATACCCTAATCGCGGAAAAATTTTCATGAGAACATACCCTTTCCCGTGTCAAAATAAAACTTCTCCAATTCAGGTACCCTAATCGCTGACAAGTCAGTTACTAAATTTGCTAATATTGCCAGTGTGATTTGAAGAGGAGGAAAATGCTCTCGTCTTCCTTCCCCATCTTATGCTGGTCTGATAAGTTCTTTGACTCGTTAAGAATTCTTTTTTATAAATCATGACTAAAATATCATTGTAGAACAATTTAAATTGATCAAATGCAGAAAAATGCACCCTTTTTTAAAATTTTGGTCGAATTGGCACCCCTAAACAAGGGCCCGCGCGGGTCCGTGCCTAATTTCAAGAAAGGCACCCTTTCCCGCGCTTTTTTGTACGAGCATGATAACACATCAGGTACCAAGTGGTCCCCCCGGGGGGGGGGGGGTTGCCCTAGATTTATTGCCCTGCTTCTAGCTGCATTCTTTGGCTTGAACGATGTTATTTCGGCCTTCTAGTTGAGCAAGGTTTACTCAGGTGATAAGTCCAGGGTTTTCATATGGTATGTGTGTGTTGAGATGTGTGAATGAAATAGCTCCGGCTGAAGCTCCGGCTGAAGCTCCGGCTAAAGGGCAACCCTCCTTAAAAGAATCAAATATCAAATATCACATATCTAAATACAATGCCTGCTAAAAGTCTTTGGAGCACTTAGGAATCTTGATAAAGACGCACTTTCCCGCATTTCTATTTATAAATTATAGAACAAACCAGACTTAGCAAAGGTAGGTGGTTCAATACTTTTGGCAGGCCTTGTAGCTTACAAAGAATTTCAACATTGTTCCTGAATTAATACAAGCGTTGTGGTGCTTAAATTGTTATGAAAGCTAAAGATGAACCCCTTCCAAACTCCCTTCTCCCTTTAACAAAAAGTAAAATGCTGTAAATCCGACATTAATACTGATATGAAAGATGAGTCTACTGTGCACATCACGCAAACTTCCCTTCATGGGGAGAGCGTCAGTAGACCTTTTAGCTGTTGTAAAACGGAATCTGAATCACGCGATATTTTGAAACATTTTGTAGAATTTTCGAATGTGCGCAATACTGATAGAATCTCTAACGCCACCCAATCGAGCCTCTCGAAATGTATAAAAAATCGCTCGATCCAGGCTCTTTTGTAGAATGGCTGAAAGGCCTATCCAAAGAAATGCTCATTCATTCACAAGGTGCAATAAGCATCATGTACACTACACTCATTTCTTTATAAGAAACTAAGGTCTGGGGCTGGTAGGCAGTTTCTTAAATTTTTGGGCCATTTTGCTACCAAAAGTTTCTTACGTGTTTCTTACATTTTTAATGCCGGACGTGCAGAGTTAATTTTGTTTTTGTCTGAAAGTACTTAGTAAGTCTCGAAACAAGTGAATAACATAATTCGCACTCAAAATAATGTCCAAACAGTTGCTACAACTGTGCAGTGTTAAAACATTTTTGAGTGCGATAGGAAAATCAAAACTGTAAATTACAAAAGTTTCTTAGCTTTTTCAATTCAGGTAGGGTTGTTCCTTAACTTTCGAAAAATTGAGCCTACCGTTCCTTGTAAGCGGTTTCTTATAAAAAAATACGTGTAGCCATTTTAAAGATTCGACAAATGTTTCATTTATCATATAAATCAACACAAATTCACGAAGAACTGGAAGAAAACAACATTCTTGGCTTCCTGCAACATTCCAGGTTTGATATATCAAATAATCAAACACAAAATTAGGCACTAAATT
Organism: Aurelia coerulea; assembly: GCA_039566865.1. Taxonomy (NCBI): domain Eukaryota; kingdom Metazoa; phylum Cnidaria; class Scyphozoa; order Semaeostomeae; family Ulmaridae; genus Aurelia; species Aurelia coerulea. Next base: position 23,743,874 of record CM076948.1, on the reverse strand, counting down.
TCAATTGTAATAACTACATAACTTTTCTTCTTAAATCCTATCAAAATCTATGCGTTGAAGGTCTATTTCAAATTTCATTATCAGCAGTTTTAAAAATCTCACTCAAAATTTTGAGCCTATAGGTCCTAAGGGAGCAGTCATAAATAATTGCAGGGACCGGGGTGGAAGCAAATGAGGAGGGGTCTGAACATTTTTAGGGTAAATTTATTGGGGTCTGAAACTTTTAGAGGAATTTATGCTGGGGTCTGAAAATAAATGTGCCAAATTTTTGAACATTTTCGAAAAAAATTCAATTTTGTAGACTTTAGCTCAACTCTTTATTTATTTCCTCAAAAAAGTTAGACATCAATGTTTTTTTTTCTGGTTCTTTCTTCTTTCTTCGATTGAATTCTTCTTTGATTGGTTTGATGCTTTTGTGACAGTCTGGTTCTTTTTAAGTCGTTTTGTGCTGTCAGGGGTCTGAATTTCTTTGGCAAAAATTAGATGGGGTCTGAAACTTTTCATGGCTAGAATGCAGGGGTCTAAAACTTTTTGGGCGAATTTTCAAAATGCTTCCACCCCTCCCTGTTATTAAAAATGACAGCTCCCTAAGGTAAGGGTTCGCATATGCTATGCAGGATTCAACTGTCGCTCTTAAAGGTACTAATAAACATCTTTCATACAAGCCAAGTATCAACTTATTTTCTCAATTGAACTACCGGGTAAGTAAAAGAAAGAGTCCCCGTTTGGAAGGCCACTGCTCCCTGAATATCAAAGCAATAATATTTAAAACTGTCTTGTTTTATTGCCATAATGTTCAATTAGGTTCAGTGATTTACCCGTTTTTAATCGACCATTCCTTCCTGTGGATATGGGAGATTTTCTGCAGAACACCCCTTCCAAAAACCTGCAAAAGCGAGTGAAAACAATGAGAAATCTTCCTTGCTTTTCCTTCCTAAAATGATGACAATCACATGTATTCATGTATTTTGTCCTCTTGTGAGAATGGAATCCTCCTGGATAGGTCAGTGGTACCAGGGGGGATGTTCATCCTCCCAAGAAGATAGCACGTGCTAAAGCGTGCAGAAGTCATTGCTGTAAGGCCCGTGTAAGGCAGAAATGTTAGGGAAATTTGTTTGTGATTTTGGGCACGTTTTGAAGGATTCTTGAAGAGGCTTTTTTGAGAAATCCCTCATAATTTCAGAATGGAGTGACCGATTTCAGTCAGATAAATTTCAAAATGGATTTGAACATGTCCACCATTAAACTATATATTTGCCGATATCACCCTCTTGATATCCAAGGAGCCGCGACCTTTCAAACGGGGATACTTTTTATTGACTCACCCGGTATCTGAAGCACATTTTGGCAGGGTTCTATAGGAAATCATCGATCATGTCGTTCTCAAATTACAAGCGATTACATACAAATTTTTCATCTCAAAATCTTTAAAAACAGGCTTAAAATCCTTGATGAAATTTGCTGGCAATCCAGCCTCCTGATAATAGAAAATAGACGGAAAAGCATAATGAAAAAGGCTTGACAGTCCCAAGTGCAAAATATCATAAAGCATCCTCTTCGCAGAACTCCAAAACACTCTGTAATCTGCTCCTTTTTGGAAGTTCTGATTTAAACGTGAATGCGAATAAAATTATTATGGAGGAAACAATTTGCTTTATCGAAAACACGAAACGAATGTAGATTAATAAGCAAAAGTTGGAAAGCAGCAGCTTATGTCTTTTATCCCCTATTTCTTGTATTTTGTTTTCGTTGATCGTGTTCATATTTATGTATTTTTATTGTATTTAACTCTAAGTAATATTGTAAATGCATTTCATAGTGGAAACTTGATGACCGTGTGCCCTTTTCCGCGATGATTGGCAGAGTTGCATTGTATTATGTAGATTCTAACTTTTCAGATTTGATAGAAGAAAGAAAGTTCCACCCCCCCCCCCCCTCCAGTAAATGTTTGAGTTATAAGATAGACAGACAGACTTTGATTATTTATATTGTAGGGTTAAATTGCCTGAAAATTAGCTCAAGGATTTTAAGGCAGTTTTGAAGGATTTACCCCTGTCATGCCATCAAAGCACTATTAGGGTGTGTTCAAAAACGCTCGACTAACTCACTGAAAATTTTGTATTAAAGACGTGCAGTCATTCCTCCAGTTGCACACACAGTCTCTCCAGTTATATATTTTGATTCGTCAGATGCTAGAAACGTCACTAAGCCAGCTATCTCGTCAGGTTCACCAATTCTAGGAAGGAAAATTGGGTATGGTCATGAAAGGATTCATACAGGGAACAAAGATGCAGTAAATTATGAAGTGAGGTCATGGATGTGAAGTAGTAAAGTTCGACAAATATTGCAAAATTAAAGCCACAGTGCAACGAAAAATCATTTTTTGCTGAAACGCATTTAAGACTGTCCCATTTTGTCTCTTTATTGAGCCTCTTTGTGAAAAATTTTAGTTTGGATATTGTCCATATTTGCCTCTTTGCAAACATTGGTGACAACTAGATCCAAACAAAGTTTATTGGGCAGTGTTTTTAAAAAAGTTCGAAAACATTTTCTGCTTGTCCTAACCAAAAAATGTCTATAAGCAAAGCAAATGTTCGCAGCGTAGCCAGTCGAAGGCTTGGAAGCAAATGTGATATGTTTGATATGCTTGGCAACAAATTTGATATCGAAAAGTTAGCATTTTCTCTGCACAATAAACTTTGAAGAAATGAATTTTGCAAAGTAAACTCCACCAATAGAAACTGGCAAACATCCCATCCCACGATTTTTCTGACTAGCCCGGTATGTCCCTGAAAAATATCCCTTCGTTTTAATACACTTTTGAGAAACAGTACAGAGAGCTGGAATTAAACTGATTACAAGTTCGTAGTTGTCGCTATAGACCATTTCGCAATTTGGAGAAAGAGACTGAGGAGAGCGCGGCCCATTCTGACAGCCTTGGCAACAGGGAAATCCAGGGAATCCTCTTTTCTGCACTGCAAAATCTACAGCTTGCGGCTCACTCGCATCTCTCTCCAAACTCGAGTTATTCTCTGTTTATTTGCAATTTTCAAGAGTTATGCGATGCTTGTCTAGTTTGGTAAGTGTTTTCTCTGGATTATTAAGCCGTCTTGCCATCCCTCCTCCCATTTGTGAGTGCAATTTGAGCCACTTTATTTCAGGTATTTTCCTTCGACTTTGAAACGGCTCAGTTTAGGCCTAGCCGACCGGATGAGATTCCCTGTAGATTTCCTACTTGTTGCCAAGGCTGTCAGAATGGGCCGCGCTCTCCTCAATCCCTTTTCCAAATTGCAAAATGGTCTATTGACAGACTCATGGACGCTCAGTCTGAGCAAATAATGTTTTCGTTGTTGTTGTTGTTGTTGTTGTTGTTGTTGTCGCTGTTAATGTGATAACTGGGACTATCTCGTGAGTCTATGCTGGAAGATTGGAATCTATTTTCGCATTTCCATTAGCTAACCGAGATTAAATTTCATATAACAGTGAAGCGTGTAGCAATGTATAATAAATAGCAAAAATAACTGATTATTCAGCAAAAATAATACTTTATCGCCATAGAAAAACGAAACTAAACGTATCGGGCCGTGCCCTTCGTCAGTAATGAAACTTATCTACTGACGAAGGGCACAGCCCGATACGTTTAGTTTCGTTTTTCTATGGCGATAAAGTATTATTTTTGCTGAGTAATCAGTTATTTTTGCTATTAAATTTCATAGACGACAAAGGAGGGTCTTCCTTCCAAAAATATACCTAATAAAACTTGTGGTGCTATTTCACGGTAAGTTCAGGGAGAACAGCACATTAAGATGATAGATTTAAAGGTAGACTATGCACCCCGAACTCTTTTCGGGTAAGAGCAAAGACAACTTTGATACCAATTCGTTTAAAATCTATAGAACAGACGAGGCTTACCTTGATAGAGGAATTTGTCGAAGGGCCTGCTTCAGAATACTTTCACTGCTCCAAAGCTAAAATTTAAAATGAGATAATTAGGTGAATCGATGAGGATTCGCAGCATTTTCGTTGCGCTATCAGACATGCCCTATTTCGCTTAGGAGGGGCAAAACACCCCCCCCCCCAATTTAGCTCTTGATTTATAGTAAGCAGAGCAACCAAGCTTGTAGATTTGCCCCAAGTTTATTTCGTCAACTGTAATAAGTCTGTCTGAATTTTTTTGACGAAATAGACTTGGGGAAAGGCTACCAAGCTTGCTCTGTTAATAGCCGGAGGCACTGAATTTTTAAAGACACAACAAGTAAGCTAAAACTAGCCACCAATTTTACTTTGTGGCAGTGCATTTCTTTGTGTCACAAAGAAAAACTGCTAAAACCACAAAATCGGACGACAGAGTCAAACTTATACTTCATTCTAAAAAGTTATTAAGTAAACTTGATATATATTGAGAGATCCTTGCATTTATAACAAAACGTCATTTGGATGTTGGGAGAAGATGTTGGAGTTGCAATGCTCTAACTACACAACTGCCTTCCAAAAAAAAAAACGATTTTGAAGCAAGCATTGCCATTGAGTTTCACTTACTGATCAAAGTCATCCCCTATGTGGGATGACTTTTGATCACTTGCTGATGGCTGCAAAAGGAGAGGAAAACGTGCAGCTTACTTTGCAAATTCATCTATCTGAAATTCTTTTCACAGAAGAAAGGCGAAGTAGATATGTAAACTCATTTGGTCGATGAAATCGGTCTTCTGCTCTTTAACTACGAGCGATTTTAGTAAAATGGTTTTTCGCACGATTCGTAAAATAGGCCTTCAATCAGAATCATATTCATGCAAATATACATTGCACAACCATGACAAACGTACTGTTTCTCCATCAAAAACTGAAATAAGGCGTGTATTGTGTTTAGAGCACAAAAGGAAGAACTACTGTCATTCATTTTGTATGCCTTTGGGAATTGTCATTGTTAGGAAGCAGAAAGTTCTTTCACAAGAAAAAAATTTCACCCAAATAGCTCTGTCACAACATCACAAATGAATAGGGAAAGAAGTCACTGATTTAAGGATTTTAACGAAATAAAGCTCAAAACCTGGAGCCTTCTTCTGCAAAATAAAACTTCAACACACGTGATTGTCTGGTTTGTCACCAATATATGGCTTGTTAACGCCCAACGTTATTTCTGACCCCTCCCCCCCCCGGTTGTTTTCCCTCTGTAATTTCTATGTGAAAAAATCGCCAAAATTATTTGAGAGCTTATTCTATTTAGCTTATTCTATTTAGTTTTCCCTTTGCAAAAGTGTTGCCAATAGGTTAAACTTGATTCTGCAATAGGCTTTACAAGAATTCTGAAACATAGATTCTTTGTTTTTAATGTTGAAGAAGCGTTTCGTGATTCAGCTTTAGGCTACCATTATGAATTCGCAAAATTTGCACATCCCAAAATAAAATTTTCAGTCAACCTTTTCACTTCACATTCTGCAAGATTTAATCTATCAAACAAAACAAAGATCATGAAAATTGAGTGAGTGCAAGCCAAGAAATTTGAATTTGAAAGTTAGTGCTATTTTTCCTTGCTTTGCTAAGAAAGAAAAGAAACCATAAGTACACTTTTTAGGCCTAACTTGAAATAATGTTTTCTCACCATTGAATTGTTCGATCTGAAAATCTTTAGGTTTTGACATACCTCAGGCTACGGTTAACAATCGAAAAATCAGTTTGGTGCAATTCTGCACCAAATCAAAGTATCAGATCTGATACTTTCATTTTTTCATATCAGGGCTGAAAAATTTGTTCCCTTCCTGGTAGCAAGCCAATCACCTTTGTTTTTTCTCAGGTACTGTCTTCTTCTTTCTCGATATGCTGCCCAATTCTATCCCATTTCCTTTCTGTCCTTTTTTCTTTCCCTTTCACTTCATCCCCTTCCTCTATTTTTTCCTCTCTTTTCCCTCTTCTTCTGTTTCTTTTCATATTTCCCTTCACCCTTCCTGAGAGCACCACTACCACGCTACTTCTTTTTTTAGCCCTGTGTGCATTAATTATATGCCCTGGATCAATGTGGACCAATCAATTCCTTCGGTAATACAGCCTCTGCGAAGGAGAGTCCTATTTACATAAAATATATCTGATTCACAATGCTGACATGAAAAGTTGTAGAACATTTCTTAATTTCTGATCGAAATCATGAAGAAACAACATGAAAATTTGATCAACGTTACTCCCACTGGACAGTATGTGACAAGATTATGTTCGGGTACTTACAGCAGAACTGAAATTTGTTTTTATAATACCAGGTGCCACGCAGTTTACTCTAACATTCATCGGTGCACATTCAGCACTGAGGGCTTTTGTCAATCCAAAGAGGGCAGTCTTTGAAACGGAATAAGTGCCAAGACCCTACAGATGGAAATAAAACGCTAGCTTAACACCAAAATCGTAGTCATATATATGACTATGCCAAAACTATGGCCAAATTACGTCATTGCTTTATCAAAGCTTTATCACAGACATAAACAACTGACTAGGGGAGGGGGGGTAGTATGGGATAAATATTCAATTACAATGTAATCCCTTTCGAGTTTAGAGTATACTTTAACAATAAAAAAACTGCACCCCGCTTGTGTGGCTACTGTGGAGGAGCTGCACTTTCAATTACCCCGTTTTGACTCACGGAGTGAGGACAATAGTATAGGTCTTGAATCCTGTCCGGTGTGCAAATCTTTCTTGTGCAAATTAATGCAAATTTCCTTGTCTTATGTTTACATTATAGCATAGTATAGGTTATGTTGACATATTCTGATAAATGTTTGCTGATTTATGTGACAAGAAGGCCAAGATAAGTGGCTGCTTCAAAAACAGAAGTTCCTTTGCTTCAAAGAACGTCAAGATCAAGTCTATCAGAGAAAGGAAGGGTTCTAGCCTTGCATTCGAAATTTTTCTGCATTTGCAAAAAGGGTTCATACATGAAATAACACTGTATATACCTGCAGTGTCTCTCAAGATAATTTGGTCATTGTATAGTTTTATAAAAAGAAATTGAAAAGAATCGCTCACAAAATCATATTTTGATGATTTCTCAAACTGTTTTAATTTCTATCAGGTCACTCAGTACAGTAAAACCGCAACGCCAGATAAACTGAATGGACAACGAAATATGAAAATTTCACATATCTTGCTCTCAGTGAGAAATGAACGAGAATGAAAGGAATCAGATTGCAAGAGAGCATTCATAAATGAAAGAATACATACTGGCATTGGACTGAAGCCAGCGACTGAGGAAACAAATACTATGGAGCCCCTAGAAAGCAAAATGAAGTTGTAGTTAGCGTAAAAACAGATAGAAGATTCCTACTTTTGTTTGATTTCCTCCCTAAGTGATTGTCCCACTTGTTGTTATTGTTTTTAAAATGAAAACTAGACAAACTTGATAGACTCTAAAGGCAGTCTGTCATGTATTTGATTTGGTGATAATGATAATACAAAGAATAAAAAATGTGAATGTCTGCTAATCCTACTGACTTTCTACAACCATAGAAAGTGATAACGATCAGCCCACTTTTGTTTCAAATACATAGATTCTCAAAAAAATCCGTTGTGTTGAGCTCTAATTTTGTTGCGGCCAATCAGATACGTGACAGACTGCCTTTAACTGATCTTTGTCCCGCCAACGTCAGCTTTTGTATCATCTAAAGGTTGTTTTTTTTTTCGTCCTACGACTTGCCACCATGGAAACACCGGTTCCCATTTGCTTTGATCACCGAAGTTAAGTATGGTTGGGCCAGGTCATTACCTGGATGGGTGACCTCCTGGAAACGCCCGGTATCGTACACCAACTCACCAAGGGGTAAAATTGGTATCTTAGTAATGAAGGCATTAAAGGGGATCTAAGCATATGTAAGCCTGTGATAAAAATAACAGCGCAAAGACAAAGGACCATGACACCTGTGCAACCATATTTGGGTAACTGATCTACGTCAACAGTAAATACTTATACCTGATAGGCTAGAACTTGACCGCAAGTGGCTTGAGCCACTTTTATATGCTTACATTCCCTTTAAACAACTCTTGAGCACTGATTGTACGATAATTGTATGGCAGCATGAGTCAATGCTCCTCGGGGAGCATTTAAAAAAATCAGAAAAAAGAATGCCTGAGCTGAGGGGGTAGGAATTGTAAAGCGCTCCTGAACATATGTACTTATGAGAGGGGTGCTATGTAAAAGCAAATGACTTTACCTTACTTTGCATTAATTTTGTTTCGTCTCGCTTTTCATTCAGAGCATACTTGACAATGGATCTTTTACAATGATTTGACATAAATGAATCAAATTTTCACTTTATGAGTTACATCTTAACTCCAAAAGAATCTATCAAAAATAAGACTGATAAACAAGCTTATTGTCATCTGTTTCTTTCATTTTGATTATGACAATAACAATCTCTCCTTTTTCTCAGTCATAACCATTATCTGTAATTTTGTACCGGGTGCGCCAAAATAAACTATGCACGTTTAGCTGGCCACAATAAATCGTACACTGGACCAATTTTGAAGATTTATGACTCAATCTCTAGCAGAAAGCCATAATTATATTTGAGGACTTTTTGCAAATTTTTCTGTTTTCAGTTTTTAGAGCAAGAAGTGAGTTTCTTAAAATGTTCGTTTTCAAAAACATTGAAAACGATCAAAAAACGTTGATAAGATCAAGCATGAATGAAAAAAGAGAAAACGTTTTCAGGGGGATTTGGGGGTTTAGTACGAACTCTCGTACAACAGATACAATTGGTCGATTTTTAAATCGCAAATCACCAAGAACAAGCTCTCTCTTTGTCCATGCATGTCGATTCTTTAGAAAACTTGATCGATGTTTTTTGATCGTTTTCAGCGTTTTTGAAAACTAAAATTTTAGGAAACTCGCTTCTAGCTCTAAAAACTGAAAACGAAAAAATTTGCAAAAAATCCCAGTATCTAATTCAGGCCTTCTGCTAACGATTCAGTCATAAATCTTCAAAATCGGTCTAGTGTACGATTTACTGTGGCCTGCCAAAGGTGCATAGTTTATTTTGGTGCACCCGGTATGAAGAAATGAAATAATCACAGCTCAGCTAAAATCATGCAGAAATTCTTACCCATTAGTTTTCATGTGATCAATGAATCCTTTGGCTAAGAAGAACGCAGATTTGACATTGACATCGAATATCTAGGGGAAAACAAGACAGTTTTTAACATACAAACTGACAGATCACGAAATCAAAAATAAATTGCGATTTATTCTCTGTCAGTTGGAAGGTGTGGGGATAGTTTCTCATCTTTATCAGACAGAAGAGGTTTTCGATAGACTGAAATTGTTTGTACATGTACATATACAGTAGTTAACACATTCTTCTGTTAAGATACAAGGACAACTTACTTGATTTCTTCGTTGTCATTTCCTAATCTCCCAATTACTGCCTGAATCGCAGTTTCCAAGCCAACACAATACAATCAGCGTCACAGCTCAAGAGTCCTTTCTAACCTGTTGAAGAGAGGAGATACGGTTTGTCCGAGGAAAGGTATGTGTCCCCCCCCCATGCAGTAGGTTAATGCTCATGCGCCCAGCAGATTTCCAACAAAGACACTACTGCGCATTGGCTTTAACCCACTGCACGGGAGGACACATACGTTTCCTCGAACAAACCGTATCTCGTCTCCTCAACAAAACTGTCATTCTGCAGCAACGGTTTCTGAATGAAACTTAGCTTCTCCACAAGCAACCAATTAGAAAAGTTTTCTTTTGCAAGTGCATTTTTGCCAGATTGCTTGCGGAGGAGTGAAAATTCATTCATTGAAATGGCAGTCGGTGGTGTAGGCTTTGAAAATAAGACTAAGACAGTAATTGCAAGATTAGAAAAGGACTCTAGAAAGTTCCCATTATATACTATTAATTGCAAATTCAAACCATATTATGTCTCCAAGATGATGATTATGTATCATGTATAATTAGGATGATTATGTATGATGTATGCAAGTGACTCTAAAAAATTGGTACAACTGTATGTATGTAATATTAGACAAAATTTGCTCATTTATGTCTCACCTTTTCCCATGCAATTTCATTAGTCTAGAAACAAACAAAAACACAATGTAGACTTCTGACCTCTTCATACAAGAGTGTGAACATTATACATGGCAATAACACCATAGAGTGTGTACTTTGATACTTAGCAAGCAGCAGCGAAGAATTCTTCCAAACTAGAAATACCACTGGAATAATGATTGAAAAAGAAAGAAAAGTTTTTTGCCTCTCATCAGAAAACCAATATTGCAACATGGTTGGGAGTCTGAATTTTTGTGTTTCACACTTATGTTGTCAGTTTTTTTTATGAAAAGATAGGTTTGTGCATCATGAAAATCTAGGTATATTACAATTTATGTACTGAACTGTTATTTTTCCATCATATTTTTTTGTGAAACATTCTTGGACACCAACAAACAAACAAACTAAAAGAAGAACTGAAGATCTGGGTCTGTAATCATACTTACATCAAGAATGGGCCCAAAAATTGGATTCGTAGCTGCATTTGAGACCAGGATATCAACTGAACCATATTCCTGCATTGTCTGCAATTGAGAAAATTTACTGTACTTTGTCTTGGAGGAATTCTGAGGCAAAGAATTTCTTGGAAGTACTTGAGCTACTAAATTCTTGTATCTTAAATCATGATAGCTGTGCACATCGAACATAACTCAATTAAATATTTGTGGAAGGCTACCTTTTAACACACTTCCCTTGTTTCTATTTTCAAGTGGTTTGTAGTATTCTTATTCGTACTGACATGCCTTGCATTGAACATATCAACCCATGTTTCCTCCACAATGATTCTTAGAATTCTTGACAGTCTCTTTGTTTCTTGAAAATTCTTGTTAAAAACTGCCTGCAGTATTTTATGCCTTTAAAAAAGTCTTATCAGAAAGTGAAGAATTTTTGAAGGTGTTGTGGTGCAGTGGTGTAAGTTTTTGACTTTGCAGCCAGAACAGTCAGGCTGACAGCGTTCGATACCCAGTAGAGCCCCACCACTTGAAAGTCACGACAAGGGGTCGCAAACTCGATCAGCGCTTAGCTACTTCTATGATTCACATAAAAATCAAAAAGTAACACTGACCAAAAATGCCTGTCCTACTTGGGGCCAAAAATATGGAATAACCTATTATCTTCTGATCTAAAATCTACAACTACTATCAACTCGTTTAAGCACAAAATCAAACAAAAATTTTTCCAAAGTATACAGAAGAGGAAAACGACGTACATGTGTTCTACTAAAACGGCGAGTCCTCTCTCACATTCATGATTCGGCCTTGCTAAATTATGCTTTATTCAAAAGCACATGAATTTTTGTGTGCAACCACCTCTTAGGGGACCATTATGGAAATGAGGTCAACTCAATCTTTTAATGCTATCCCTGCCACTTTGATTAGGGGTGTTTTTTAACTTAATATATCATTGCATTTTAATTTACATAAATTGTGTCTTTTAACTAAATATTTTTATTTTGTGGTGAATTTAAAAATACACACATACATAACATACTGTACATATTCCAGTGCTTGGTGCTAAAAAAGGCAACTTCATCTTCACCTTTACATTGAAAATTCTGGAAAAACTGGAAAGACTTGTTGAGACTTCTTGTCGTGTTAATAATGTGCACAACGCATTTGCTAGTAACAATACAATCATCAAATTTGAACTTACAAAATCAACGAGATTCTGACGATGCTCTGACTTGCTCACATGACAAACAATTCCTTTGACATCCAAACCTTCTTTGGTCAGTTCCTCGCTTGCTCTGGCAACATTTTCAGCCTTTCTACTGCTGATCACAACCTTAGCTCCATTTTTTCCAAGATCTCTTGCAATTGCTAAGCCAATCCTTTAAAAATCATTATTAGCAGTGTCACAATTAGCCTGTGTGCAGACTCTACTGATTCCCATGGAAAGTGTTGCACTTGCACACCCAAGAAAAACAATAGGGTATTCAAAAAAGACAATAGATAAACAATAGACGAACCTTCTTGCACACCTGAGGTCTCAGCGAAAATTGCCCTACTTTCCACACTGGGAATCAGTAGCCTCTGCACGCAGGCTATGTCAACATTTCCCAATTGGGCAATAAAAATAGAGCAAAATGTCCTACGTATGGTCAGTTTGAGTAGGTTTGAGTATTTTTGAACTATCAATCCAAACATCTAAAAAAAATTTATATCGCTCGACTACTGACACTGTACCGCTTTTTGCACTGATACAGTTTTACATTTTGTTTCCTAAATGGCAAACTGTTTCCCAACCAGGCAAAAAATTGTTTCCTGAATGTGAATGGGCAACGTTTCCCACTTATTGGACAGTTGCCGAACTGGCAAAAAGTTGTGCATATGATATGGAAAATTAAACGCTCCTAAAACTTGATTATATCATATAATATGATATTTACTCTCTGATCAACAAGCTGCAAATAAAGGGTGATGTGGTATGCACTCGGTGGGTGCAATTCAATAATAAAAGGTACACCACACTCCCAGGGGGGGGGTACTCTGGTATATTCAGGATAGGGGTGCTCAGGTTACTTTTTGGGTCTAAAATTTGGGCAAGGGTTATTTTGTTGGGTCAATGATTTGTGCAGTTATTTTTTTGGGTTCCTGAGATTCTGGTTCACTTTTTCGGTCTAGAATATGGGACAAATTCAAAAATTGGGAAAAATGTAATTTACAAACGAAATCAAAATCAAATAACGTCATTTAAACCAAAACCTTGAATATCCAAATACAATATGAAGAAATCTAATCAGTTAGGGAATTTTTTACAGATTTAAGATACTGATTTCGTAGCCTTTGGGTATATAGCGTCAGAAAAATTATTTTTTTGGGTCTATTTTTATGCTAGAAATTACTTTTTGGGTCTATTTTCATGCTAGAAATTATTTTTTGGGTTGATCCGTTGTACCCCAGCCTGAGCACCCCTATCCTAAACATTCCTGAGTACCCCCCTGGGGCCACGCTCGTCCATACCATTTCATAGGATACCCTTTTCTCTGACCTTCTAGCTGGCAAAAATACCCCTTATTACTGAAAATTTTGAAGGTAACCCCCCTTTAGAGGACTATCAGATCACTGAGCCCTAAAGAAATCTGTACAGTACAAAAACTGGTCCTGAGAGAAAGGCTAGGGATTTTTGCACTTCATCACAATTCACTTTACTGATATGTCTTTGTTGGAAAATAATAGAATCCCATAAAGCTTGGGGTTTCACACTTGGGCCAGGTTGGTGCAATTGACTTTTATTCTAGGGTCCCGAGTCCACCAATATTTAACTGTTTTTGGCTGGGATATTTTTTGAAGAAAAATACCCCGTTTTTTTATGAGATTCTAGAGGTCCTTAGACTTGCTCCAAGTCTGTTTTGTCAACTGTAATAAGTCTACCGGAAAGTATATTATTTTTTTTGACGAAATAGACTTGGGGCAAGTCTAAGAGGTCCTAAGGATTCTGCTTCAAATATACCCCTTTCTCTCAGCAAAATCATGGATGAGCGTGGTGTCATGTTTTCATTAACATTGGACCCACCGGGGGTATGCATGATGTCTACGACGCAATATTGACCTAGTCTATGTATATGTATGGCCAACAAGGTCAGATTTTGTAATACAATAGCATGAGTTACTTTTGATTGACACCTCAAGTCAAAGCGATTAGCGATTGCAGACAATGAAAATTCTCTCAACCAGCAATTCAAAACAAACAAAGCTGCAAAAGTTTCTTTGAAACCCAAGTAGCTAGCTCGCTCGTTGTGCATTCCAGAAACTGTTTTTAAGGGCAAACATGAGCATAGATCGAAAGAAGAAAGATGCATCTACACATCTGCCGTGGGCATTTTATTTGTTTGGTTCAAAAGCCTTCTAGGAGGCGATTCAATTTTCTTATTTTTTGGGTGTTATCAAAACATTTACTGCTCAGATTATGGACCAAAGAAATAAAATACCCGCGGCAGATGTGCAGATATATCGTTCTCCTTTCGATCTATGCTCATGTTTGCCCTTAAAAATAATTTCTGGAATGCACAGCGAGCGAACTAGCGACAGGGTTTGAGAGAAACTCTTGCGGCTTTGTTTGTTTTGAATTACTGGTTGAGAGAATTTCCTTTGTCTGTGTCTGTGATCGCTTTGAATTGAGGTGTCAACAAAAGCAACTCGTGCTATTGTATTTCAAAATCTGCCCTTGTTTGTATGGCCCAAATTGATTTAATTGGTTGTTGATGGCCTGTCCTGCCCTCTGCCTTCTCTGTCTCTGTCTGCCGTGTGGGCCTAATAATTTTGCAAATCAATCCCTTACCCTTCTGTTGATGCAGTCACAACTGCAACTTTTCCAGCAAGTCTTTGACTTTCTCTCATAACTGTGGTTGAAAATCTGGCACGAGAAACGGATGAAACCAACGTATTATGCAGCTGAGATCTCATACATCTTCTTGCAAGCGCCGCCATTTTCTTGGCACCATGTTTGAACCAAATGTTTTGAACTTTGTTCTAACTTTCGACACCGACCCGAACGAGGCCATCAAGGCAAACAGAGCGTAAACATAATCATCCGAAAAAACAAGGCCAGATTTTGTAATACAAAAGCATGGGTTGCTCTTGTTGACACCTCAATTCAAAGCGATTAGCGACTGCAGACAAAGGAAATTCTCTCAACCAGTAATTCAAAAACAAATAAAGCCGCAAAACTTCTCTGAAACCCAGGTAGCTAGCTCGCTCGCTGTGCATCCCAGAAATTATTTTCAAGGGCAAACATGAGCATAGATCGAAATAAGAAGGATATATCTACACATCTGCCGCGGGTATTTTATTTCTTTGGTCCAGAAGCTGAGCAGTAAATGTTTTGATAACACCCAAAAAAATAAGAGAATTGAATCGCCTCCTAAACGGCTTTTAAACCAAACAAATAAAATGCCCGCGGCAGATGTGTAGATGCATCCTTCTTCTTTCGATCTACGCTCATGTTTGCCCTTTAAAAACAGTTTCTGGAATGCACAACGAGCGAGCTAGCTACCTGGGTTTCAAAGAAACTTTTGCGGCTTTGTTTGTTTTGAATTGCTGGTTGAGAGAGTTTCCTTTGTCTGTGATCGCTAATCGCTTTGAATTGAGGTGTCAACAAAAGCAACTCATGCTATTGTATTACAAAATCTGCCCTTGTTTTCATCCGAAAAGGACAGGCCACGAATCACGATACCAGCGTTGATGTGGCCTACATGTAGAGAAGAACGAATAGAAACATAAAATTATAATTTTACTCACTGTACCTACAGTTCAATAAAGTTTGCTGTCGGACATATGGAAAGAACTCGCAAAGAGCTATGTAGGCCATGATTTGATATGTAGAAAGCGTACATCTTCTGTTTTTGCGGCCGCAGAATAGAGCTATAATATAAAAAAGTACAGCCAAAAAACAAGGGCAGATTTTGTAATACAATAGCAACAGTTGTGATTGATTGACACCTCAATTCAAAGCGATTAGCGACTGCAGACAAAAGAAATTCTCTCAACCAGTAATTCAAAACAAACAAGGCCGCAAAAGTTGCCCCCAAACTAGTAGGGCAAAGTCTCGCCTTGTGCAAGCGATGGATGGTTCTTGAGAGGAGTTGTGTGCTTTTAATGAAAGAAAAAAGGATAAATCTAAAGTTCTGTCTCGCGGATTTTGTTTATTTGATTCAAGATTTATTGTGATTGATTGACACCCCAATTCAAAGCAATTAGCGACTGCAGACAAAAGAAATTCTCTCAACCAGTAATTCAAAACAAACAAGGCCGCAAAAGTTGCCCCCAAACTAGTAGGGCAAAGTCTCGCCTTGTGCAAGCGATGGATGGTTCTTGAGAGGAGTTGTGTGCTTTTAACGAAAGAAAAAAGGATAAATTTAAAGTTCTGTCTCGCGGATTTTGTTTATTTGATTCAAGATTTATTGTGATTGATTGACACCCCAATTCAAAGCAATTAGCGACTGCAGACAAAAGAAATTCTCTCAACCAGTAATTCAAAACAAACAAGGCCGCAAAAGTTGCCCCCAAACTAGTAGGGCAAATTCTCGCCTTGTGCAAGCGACGGATGGTTCTTGAGAGGAGTTGTGTGCTTTTAACGAAAGAAAAAAGGATAAATTTAAAGTTCTGTCTCGCGGATTTTGTTTATTTGATTCAAGATTTATTGTGATTGATTGACACCCCAATTCAAAGCAATTAGCGACTGCAGACAAAAGAAATTCTCTCAACCAGTAATTCAAAACAAACAAGGCCGCAAAAGTTGCCCCCAAACTAGTATTATTATTATTATTATTTTATTATTATTATTATTATTATTATTATTATTATTATTATTATTATTATTATTATTATAACATTCTTTAACGTTGGTTGTTAAAAATAGCTCTACTTCAAGAACTAATAAAGACCAACTATTTACAAATACAAAATAAATTACAGTTCATGATAAGAAACGAAAATACCCTAAAATACCCTATTTACAAATTTTGCAACGGCAAGTCTCTCCAATCCATTTTTTTATGCATGACTTAAAAGAACAGACGGAGGTGGCAATTTTTGTATCATTGGGCAGGGAATTCCATAATATGCTACCACGAAAAGATAAACTATCGTTGCCATAAGTAGTTGTTTTAGTTTGAGGCAACATCAACAGATTCTTTGATCGTAGATTGTAATTATTGTCCTTTTCATGGAACATATCCCACAAAAAAGAAGGGTTTTGTTGTGTTAAACTGCTATAAACCTCGAGCATTAACTTTTGCAAGTTCTTTTGATGAATAGTGCACTCCTTTCCTCTCTGTAACAACTCATCAAAAGAAGATATAAAATCGTTGAAGAGAATTCGAAGCGCTCTCTTATGGGTGCGATTGAGATCATTATTCGCAACCTTTCGGCAAAACATCCATATCAACGGACAATAATTAAACTGAGACATTATGAATGAGTTGTACAGTAAAAGTGATTGTTTCTCATCTAAATAATTTGAGACTCTAGAGAAGGCACTGATCTTGTTGTTTGCTTTTTGACATAATTTTGCCACATGTTGGTCGAATTTTAGTCTCGAGTCTATGGTAATCCCCAATAATTTAACACTACTGACAATATCAACAGATACATTTCCAATATCGAGAACAATATTATCATTTGTCTTCAAACCGAGTAGCATAACTTGGAATTTTGATGGATTGGCTACCATTTGATTAGTTTTGAACCAAGAGATCGCTTGAGACATATCTTCTTCTAGGTTTGAAGCCACACTTTCAAAAGTGTCATCACAAGAAAAAATGGTGTTATCATCAGCAAAATTGCACACCTCCGAATGTTCGACGATGTAGATGAAGTCATTGAGAAAAATATTGAATAGTAGTGGCCCTAGCACAGAGCCCTGGGGGACACCAGTTTTTGTTTGTAACCAGTCACTATATGTTGAGCCAACCTTTACTCTCTGCTTTCTATCTGAGAGGTAATTTGCTATCAATCTGAGACCCTGCAGACCAAAACCATACGCATTTAATTTAGCAATAAGTAAATCATGTGGCATGCAATCGAATGCCTTTGATAAGTCCATCAAAATCATACCAGCAACACCTTTCTTATCTAATGTCTTGCGAATAGTTTCAATAAGCCGAATCAGGGCATGTTGTGCACTATGTCCTTTTCTATAAGCACATAATAGATTTGATATCTTTGCAGTCACAAAAGAATTGATCTGTTTAGCTATCAAACGCTCAAAGACTTTGGACATCGCTGTTGCTACACTAATTGGTCTATAATTTACTTTACAGGTGGATTCAGAACTTTTGTATAACGATGATACATCAGTAGGGCAAAGTCTCGCCTTGTGCAAGCGACGGGTGGTTCTTGAGAGGAGTTGTGTGCTTTTAATGAAAGAAAAAAGGATAAATCTAAAGTTCTGTCTCGCGGATTTTGTTTATTTGATTCAAGAGCTGTTTGTAATCGTTTCATTTGAGCCCTAAATACGCGAGAATTACAATGCCTTCTGCTCGGCTCCTGAATCAAATAGACAAAATCCGCAAGACAGAACTTTAGATTTGTCCTTCTTCTTTCGTTAAAAGCACATAACTTCTCTTAAAAACGATCTTTCGCTTGCACAAGGCGAGAGTTTGCCCTACTAATTTCGGGGAAACTTTTGCGGCTTTCTTTGTTTTGAATTACTGCTTGAGAGAATTTCCTTTGTCTGCAGTCGCTAATCGCTTTGAACTGAGCTGTCAATCAAACGCAACTGTTGCTATTGTATTACAAAATCTGCCCTTGTTAAACATAGCCAAAATTTCACGTCATCTTTCTTTTTTCATTTCAATCAATCATCATTTTAAATCAAGACAAATATCCAAAGCATATTAAATGATTTATATTTATTTCCCTGCTATACAATTCAAATAACTAACAAATAATATTTTCTCTTCGACATGACTTTAAAAGTACGACATCGAGAAATGTTAAAAAATATTTAAAAATATGACATTATGCCATTATTTTGATCTAAAAATATGTATAAATGTTAGATTTTATAACTTTGCCAAATAAAAATATGGTATTTTCATACAGTAACCAAAGTTTCACACAATAATATCAAGATTTCATTCACTTATGGTATTTTCATACAGTTACCAAAGTTTCATACCATAACGTCAAGATTTCATCCACTTGGCAAACTCGAATAGATTTTCTGCAGTATTTGGAGGGGGTGGTGGGTTCGCTGTGGCAGGAGATTTGCTCCGACTGGAGTCTTCAAAACATAGGTTACTGGTACTGCTCGCCTTTGACTTCGCTTCGAATTCTGTTGTCAAACGAGGCAGCCTAACGACATTTCGCATGCCAAGACTTTTCCTGTTGATTTCCCTGTTCATTTGTCTCATTTCTACATGTAATCTTTGCTTGAAAAGCGAAGGAAGCAATGGGGGCTCATATGGGGGACATTTGGTGAAAGGGTGTTGCTCACTTTGGCGAGGTACCTCCTGCAATTTGAGGGAACGAATGCGATCCTTGTTCGAAGCCGTGAGATCCATGTCGTAAACCGGTGCTCTTGATGTCCATGATACCTTCATTTTGCCGAAGTGGCAAGTACCAGCGGTAGACGCTACGGAGATTAAAAATTTCATGAGAACATCATTTGAAAATTGGCAAACAAAGAAAACGTTGCCTTTGTTTGTTTTTGCGACTGCAGACAAAGGGAATTCCATGCCCGGTTGGTCAAGACATAAACAAATACAAAGCAGCCGCAAAAAATGCCCTGAAACGCAGGTCGATAGCTCGCTCGGTGTGCATGCCAGAAATGGTTTTTAAGAGCAAATATTAGCACATATCGAAATAAGAAGGATAGAGTGGTGTCGCCCATTATGCCTATGTCGTCGCGAAGTTCTGAGTTAGATCCAAAAAAAGCAATTAATAAAAAAACCAAATAGCCAGATTATGTCACCAACAAATGGAGAAAAAGATCACAGAGTATTGATTTTTTGCGTAAACTCTTTATACTAATATTAGAAGATTTTAAAGAAGGGGGTAAAAACGTCGCTTTCTTCTAGCGTCGCCCATTATGGCCGCAAGAGAAACAATGAACACTACTCTCTGGTAAAAAATTTTAACAAGAAAAACAGCTTTAATTACTGTTCTTTGTTTATCATTTGGTACTTTGAACCCAAAAATATCAATAAGAATTAACCTAAACTTCGAGTTTTGGCAATTGAAATACATGCTTCGAGCTGTTCTAAATCCTACCTTATCTCTTGTGCATGGATGGATGAGTTTTGGCATAGTTTCTAAAATGAAAATAGACTTAATATAATGCTGCGTTTTTTTGGGTTTCGATGATTTTCCAAGTCAGGAAGTAAGATTTTAACCCAAATGGGTGCTTTTTAAATAAATGTTGTATTTTAATATTTTGAAGCGATTGGAAACTTCTCTGGTAACTGATGGGCATAATGGGCGACGAAAATAGCAATTAGCAGCACTCAGATTTCATAACCTTAAATCTGAATCAGAAGTCACTTTGCTTTGGTTTCATCGTAGATTTCCTCTCAAGAGACAGGACTTCTGAAAAATCAAAGCATATTTGAAAAATTTCAAACGGCAAGGTGCCGAGCGAACGAAAAAGAAGGAAGGAATGTAAATAGAATCGTGAAATTTGCAATACTTGAAAGAATCAATTAGAGATATGTACAAGCCATCTCGTCGGTTTTCAATGCAAAGGAACTGAAATTTCAGTGAAGGTCAATCATGATAAAACAGATGTCAGCGAAGATTTTCCGCGCAATTGCAATTTTATTACTAGTCGTCAGTCCCCTGAAATTTAATTTCTCTTGCCAGCCGGCCATAATGGGCGACCGGCCATAATGGGCGACGCTACTCTATATCTAAACTACTGCCTCGGGCATTTTATTTTTTTCGTCCAGAAGCTGAGCAGCGTTTTAATTGCACCTAAAAAGTACGAGAATTGAATCCTCTCCCAATTGGCTTCTTTATAAAATAAATAAAATGCCCGAGGCACAAGTTTAGATATATCCTTCATCTTTCGATATGTGCAAATATTTGCTCTTAAAAACCAGTTCTGGGATGCACAACGAGCGAACTAGCCACCCGGGTTTCAGCAATCTTTGCGGCTTGCTTTGTTTTGATTTTTGTCTTGACCAACCTGGCATGGAATTCCCTTTGTCTGCAATTACAAATTGCTTTGTATCTCGGTGTCAATAAAAATAGCAAACCCTTGTTTATCGGACATGACACTGAGGGACGCAATTTTGTCACAATTTTAAATGTGACAATCCATGCGTCGTAGTTGTAGCATGCATCAGTTTATCAATAGCAATAACTACGAACTTGTAATCAGTCTAGGCTGGCTCCACAGAAGGTGTGAATATCGCTTCGTCTTAATCATACCCATATCCTCTGTTTTATAAAATTCGCCCTTGCTCTTGACCTGTAGACTCATTACATAAGTCTCAACATTGCTCATTGAATTGGATGGTTAACGCTCATACTGATAAACGAATACAAGGAATCATGTCATAAGTCTGACTGACCTGTACAATTGCCCAATCGTTCCGGCATTCCTGTTATTCGATGTAGCCTCGCTGAAGCAGAGTCTGGTGTTGCTTGTACGACTGGAAGCTCAATTGTCCGTGCTATTCTTTCTCCACGGATTCCAGACACCATTGTTCTGCGCAATGGGCTTGGTATGAGGCATCGCGGGCGCAGACTACGTTTTACGGATTTCATCGAAACCTGAAAATAAGAATCGTTGAAAATGAAAGTAAAAACGGATGGCGGAACGGAGCAATTTTAGAATACTATTTTGATTCGGAGGCAGAGGCGATTCAATACTCTTATTAGTTCGGTTGTATTGAAAACACTTACTGCTCGGCTTCTGAACCAAAGAAATAAAATGCCTGTGGTAGATAATGCTTATAGCGAAAGAAGAAGGATAAATCTAAAGTTTTGTTCGGCGGATTTTGTTTGTTTGATTCAGGAGCTGTTTTGCAAGCGTTTCATTTAAGCCATAAATACGCGAGAATTACAATGCCTTCTGCTGGGTTTCTGAATCAAACAAACAAAATCCGCCAGACAGAACTTTAGATTTACCCTTCTTCTTTCGTTATAAGCAAATAACTTCTTTTAAAAACCACCTTTCGCTTGCACAAGACAAGAGTTTGCCATACCAGATTCAGGGAAACCTTTGCGGCTTTGTTTGTTTTGAATTACTGGTTGAGAGAATTTTCTTTGTCTGCAGTCGCTAATCGCTTTGAATTGAGGTGTCAATCAAATGCAACTGTTGCTATTATATTACAAAATCTGCCCTTGTTACGGGGCAGTTTTATTTTTCAGGGAAGGGCTGACGGGACAGTTGGGTTTTTGAAGAAAATTTATAAACGGTTAGCAGATTTTTCAACAAGAACTTTATTTCTCCACCGGCCCCGTATAAATGTTGGTACGATAAATTTTGCACCGTCAAAAAGAAGGAAAATGCTCGAATTCTGTTAGAGTCTAAAGGTAGAGTTATAGAAATGTAGCTAAAGTTTCTTTCAAGCTGTTCAGTTCAAGCGAAATAGTTCATAGAATTTTACACTGACCTTTTTAAAGATTTGGAACCTATGCTGATTTCTATAGCCGATTCGTTAAACAAAACATACCACAAAATATGGCCTACGTGACCAAACTGGCTACACACATGAACTGCCAATGTAAAAAAGGATTTACTGTAAAAAATTGGAAAGAAAACGCTAAATTCAAAATATAGGAACCGATTACGGCTTAAACAAAACTTACATCATGAAAACGATCTCCTGGACCAGCAAAGCGATAGTTCGAACCAACAAAACGGTCTTCTTGACCAGCCAAATAGTTTTCTGAACCACGAAGATGGTCTCTTGAACCAACGATATGGTCTCCTAAACCCATAGAATTGTCTTTTGAGCCTACGACATGGACTCCTGAACCCACAAAACGGTCTTCTTGTGGACTAACAAGACGGTCATTTGGATCAAGAAAGCGGTCTTCCGGACTAGCGAAACGGTCATTTGAATCAACAAAGCGGTATTCTGGACTAACAAAACGCTCTCCTGCATCTGTAAAACGGTCTTCTGGACTAGCAAAACGCTCTTCTGGACCAGTAACATGGTCTTTTGGATCAGTACAACTGTTTTTTAAATCAACAAAGCGGTATTCTGGACCAACAAAACAATCTCCTGAACCAGTAACACGGCCTTTTGAACCACCGAAACGGGCTTTCGAATCTACAAAGAGGTATTCTGGACTGGCGAAACGGTCACCTGTACCAACGATATGGTCTCCAGAAGTAACAGAGCCGTGTTTTGAACCACGAAGACGGTATCCTGAACGAATGAGATCGTCTTTTGAACGAACAAAATGGTCTTTTGAACGAACAAAATGGTCTTTCGAACGAATAAAATGGTCTTTAGAATCAACAAAGCGGTCTTTCGAACCAGTCAAATGGTCTCCTGAACTACCACAACGGTCTTCTGAAGCAACAAAATGGTTTATTGGTCCTCCCTGCTCGTTGACGATCTGTACGGTCTCAACAGGCTGGAAACAACGTTCATACGTCGCGTCTGCAGTTTGCAACTTACGTCGCAATTTTTTCATCAAAGCAATGACATCATCTGCTATCCGGGTGAGCTTCGGATCGTCTTGATTCAATAAGTCTAGTAAATAAGAAATTTTCTTCAAAGTGGAGTCGGTTGGAATCAGTTTGTTTCCTCCTGCTCTTCTCAACATAAGTGAACGTGCTGATACATCGATCAGTAAAGCGATAAGCTCTGCTTTCTTATCAGCTGATAAACATATTTCATCAGTTGCTTCTTTTGGTATTCGTATCGTACGTTTGGCTGGCTTGACCCTATGCTTTGAAAAGAATCTGTCATGCAAGGTAGTGCCACTCAAGCCTAAAAAAAGATACAACGAAAGATAACTTTTTCCACTCAACAAAGGATAAAAGATAACTACAGTTTCAAACAGAAGATCAAAAATAAATTCTTTGAAGACCTCCAAAGTCAAGGTGATAGCTTTTCACCTGATGAAGAGCAAAGCTCGAAACGTTGTGTTTTATCAATTTCTCAGTACATTGTCGTTTTATAAAAGAATACTTGATTCATATGCCTACGACGTACTACACGCAAACAAACATTGTTAGCAAGATGATAGCCCCTGCATATATCATTGAAAACCCTAAACCAGTCAACGAAAAGGTTTAGGTTAACATATTTCGGAATAAATTTTCCTGTTTTTGACACAAAATCTTTTTTTCCTGAACACATTTCTTTTGATAACACTTCTGGAGAGAATATTTACATTATGGAAACAAGGTCGCAATGACCTTTTTGATGCTACCCATATTGTCAAGGTGTTGTGGCGCAGTGGTGTAATCCTCTGACATTGCAGCCAGAACAGTCAGGTGGACCGGGTTCGATCCCAGGTAGAGCCCGATCACTTCAGCGTCATGACAAGGGGTCGCGGACTCGATTAGACCTATTCTACTTTTGCCATCCCAACGTTTGGCGCTAAAAACCGCAACTTCACCTTCACCTTCACCTATCCCTGCCATTTTTAACCACCTCTTTGCCGCAATCTAAGATAACAGGCATACGACAGCATAGGTTCCAAATTTTTATCTCGGCGTAAAAAGGTGGGTGTAAAATTCTATGACCTATCTCTTCTGATTGAATGGCTTGAAAGAAACTTTAGATAATTATCTATAATTCTACCGTTGGATTTTTCAGAAATTTTGAATATTTTTGGAAATTACAGCGTATCTTACATTTCAACTCATTTGAGGATGTGACGTCATCAAATTTCTAAATCATAAACCAGATGAGTGACAGACTTTTGCTTGATACCATATTGTAGGCATTCATAAACTATGGTTTTCTTCGAAATCATTTTATGTTGCGTCAAACAGTTTAGAAACTGCGATGGTTTTAAGATTTTTTGAAAATTTTTCTTGAATTCTTGAAAAAGAAGAAAAACACTCTAACTCTGAAAATATTGAAGATTTCAGAAAAGTCCAACGGTAGAATTATAGAGAAATAGCTAAAGTTTTTTTGAATTGATTCAGTTCAAAGAAATAGGTAACTCAATTTTACACCAGCCTTTTTAAAGATTTGGAACCTATGCTGCATACGACTTGGACAAACATACGCACCTTGTTTGGAGACACCTGCCGGAGTACTTTGCATACTCTCATACGCTCCAAAATCCCTAATAGTATCATTCTCCGTGGTAACTCCACTTTCTAGTTCTCGGCGCGTATTGTCCAGGTTTGTTTCCTCATTTTCTGATATAGCTGAACAAGCAAATGGGCTTTTGAAACGATCGCTGCTCAGGCTGTTGTTTGATGTGTCGTTTAGGCCTAAATTGTCAACAAAAAGGAATGGTTTTAGTTCAACGTTATAATCATACCAATCACATCATATTGTCAGGTCATTCACTTTAAATACATATCTTATCAACAAGGACAGATTTGGTAAGACAATAGCACGAGTTGATTTTGATTGACACCGCAATTCATAGCGATTAGCGATCGCAGACAAAGGAAATTCTCTCAACCAATAATTCAAAACAAGCAAAGCCGCAAAAGTGCCTCTGAAACCAAGGTAGCTAGTTCGCTCGTTGTACATTCCAGAAATAGTTTTTATCAGCAAACGTGAGCATAGATCGAGAGAAGAAGTATACATCTATACATCTGCCATGGGCATTTAATTTATCTGATTCAAAAGCCGATTGGGAGGCGATTCAATTCTCTTATTTTTTGGGTGTAATTTAAAACACTTACTGCTCAGCTTCTGAACCAAAGAAATAAAATGCCCGTGGCAGATGGACCAGATGTGTAGATGTATCCTTCTTCTCTCGATTTATGCTCATGTTTGCTCTTAAAACAATTTCTGGAATGCACAACGAGCGCACTAACTACTTGGGTTTCAGAGAAACTATTGCGGCGTTGTTTGTTTTGAATTTCTGGTTGAGAGAATTCCCTTTGTCTGCAGTCACTAATCGCTTTGAATCCAGGTGTCAATAAAATCATTTAATCCTATTGTGTTACAAAATCTGTCCTTGTTTATCTTATCAGGGTTGCTCTGAATATGCCCTAGTGGGCGAAACTTCTTAGCACTGGAAGAAAATTAAATGCGCAAAAGATCAATTTGACGCCTGCTTTTTTATCTTGTTGCATCTTCTTCGATCAGAGTCTTAATTAACTCTGCTTCAATCGTACACTATATATCTTATCAGTAATATTTGTAACATGTTGTGTCGCATAAGTTCAGGCTCCATCAATCAATCAATCAATCAATCAATCAATCAATCAATCAATCAATCAATCAATCAATCAATCAATCAATCAACATCTTTATTAATATGTCAAAATATTTAGCTTACAGGCTAATTGGGGACACAATGAAGGAGTATATAACAATAAATTAAAATGCAATACACAAAATCACAATCTATTTATCAAAACTATACTATACTGGGTGCACGAAAAGGAACCATCCACCCACGACAGCCCACGACAAATCGCAAAACAGACCTTCGCGAGGAGAGTCATAAAGATTTGAACAAGTGTTTTTTGGCCATTTTTCAATCATTTTGCAAACATGAAATTTTTGTAAAGTTGCATTTACCAATAATTGCAATGCTCGTAAGAAAACGAGAAAAATCACAAAAATACTTTGAGCTTTTGGCTTTTAACTAGAATTTGAATCATTCAAATCCAAGCAGTACTTGTGGTGCTACGAAGTTTTGAAAGTGAGAACTTTTTTCTAGCTCACCCGGTACATGTAAAGAAGAATGCATCAGCATAGGGCTCAAATCTTTAAAAATCTTTTAAACAGGTGAGTGTAAAATTCTATGACATTTTTCTTGGAATTGAATGGCTTGAAGGAACGTATGGTACATTGCTGGAGATCTGTCGTGGACATTTTTTGATATCTTGATTTTTTCAAAATGGCGGCAATTTAATTATTTTTGAAAAAATTCATGGAAATTTTCGAAAAAACTTTAAATTGTCGTAAAACCTAAACCAATAGAGAGAAAATGATATAACCTTCAAGAAAACCATAGTTTATGAAGGTCTATAATATGGTGGTAAGCAGAAATCTGTAGCTCTTCTGGTTTAGGATTTCGAAATTTGATGACGTCACAGCCTAAAATTTAATATATGCCGCCATATTGAAACTAATGAAGATATCAATAAATTGCCACGGCAGATTTACAGCAAAAAAACCCTAAGTTCCTTCCATGCTATTTGTTTAAAAGAAAACTGCAATAGAATTTTACACCGACCTTTTTAAAGATTTGAGCCCTATGTTGAATGCACCATATTTCCAATGATCAAAGGGATTGAGTAATGATAAATAGGCCTGCTTTGCCATGCATCATGTGAAACATGCGAGAAAGGTCAATTACAATTGCTACCAAATTAAAAGGACATGCTGTTGCACAATGCGTCTCATGTGATCAGTTTCATTTCACATGAACGTAAGCCAATCAAATGCGCCATCCAGAACCACGAGTCAGCAAATTCTGACAGATAGGGTATACCTTTTTGCAGTCTTATGCTGATTCAATTCCTTTAATTTCAAGCTTTGCACCTAGACTGATTACAAATTCATAGTTATCGCTATTGATAGACTGATGGTTTGAGCAAAAAGTATTGTTGTTGTTGTTGTTGTTGTTGTTGTTGTTTTGATAAGTGGGACTTCCTCGTGATTCTACTTATTAGCTTACCTTTGCAAAATACTCACCTAAAAACTTTTCATATTTGTTCGCAAGAGTTGGCGCCAAAGTTGTAATGGGAGTCTTTCCATTTTTTTGCTAGAGAAAAGAGAGAGAGAGAAAGAAATATCAACTGTTGTATTTTGTAATGAGAAAAGCCACTTGATGAGAAATTCACAAATAACGCAAGAATTCCGTGAAATTTAAACAAAATTATTTATAAAAATATGTTCGTTGGATGTGGTACAATGTAATAGAACATTAATATAATAAATAAATGAGTTAAGTACCAAAAATAGCTTAGATGTTAAAAACACGACGTTTCGAGCTTAGCCCGTTATCAAGTGAACTTAGATAACGGGCTAAGCTCTAAAAGTCGTGCTTTATCATCTCTGTTCAAGGTACAATTGTTTTATTTTAAATAGTTATATTATAGCAACATTGTACGACACGCATACAAAAAGATTGTTTCTTTCTTTATACACCTTGTGTAAAATGGTACCTTAGACATTTGCAGAGATCCCAGGATATCCCCAAACAAAGAAATCTTTGTGTTTTCCTCTGGCATCTGTTCTGTGATTTTCTTCTTCTCTGTTAGTAGTGAATTTGCACTTTTCACCAATTCCGTGATATTTCCCCCCTCTGGTAGCAGTGGCTTCATACTATGCGCCCATCCTTTGACTAATTCTTGAGTCATTATGCTATCTTCGCGAATACCCTTCAACATGCCTTTCCCTACATCTTTGGAATTTTGTACTGGGGAATCATCTTTGAGAAATGCCTTTTTTTGGACGAAATCTAAGAGCGTGTGGTAATCGTTGATGCCTGAAATTCATACCATAAATAAATTCATTAAAAGCGTGATTTGTGAACATAGGGCTCAAATTTTTAAAAAGGTCGGTTAAATTCTGTTACAGTCTTCCTATAATTAATTGTCTTGGAAGGAACTTAAGAGTTAATCTGCCATGGAAATTTATTGATATCTTGATTAGTTTCAAAATGGCGGCATTTATTAATTTTGAGGCTATGATGTCATCAAATTTCTAAATCCTAAACCAGAAAAGCTACAGACTTCTGCTTGCCTCCATATCAAAGACCTTCATGAACTATGGTTTTCTTAAAGGTTACATCACCTTCCCGCCATTAGTTTAGGACTTACGAAGATCTGAATTTTTTGAGATAAAAACTCCAGCACCCTTCAAATTTTCAAAAAGCAAATAAGGTGCTGGAATGTTGCAAAACATATGTACAACAGGTTGGGTTCATAACAGGATAGTTATTGAAGTTCTTGTAATCATACATAGATATAAACATATTATTTTTAGATTAGACTTGTAAATGTTGTAAATAAGTAGGCCTTAATTAGCTGAAATTTTAGCAATTGTTTTGCTTCAGCCTACTTTGTAAATAAATAAATGATGATGATGATGATGATGATGATAAAGCAGGGAGCGCCGAAGGCGCGGCAGGGGAAACGCACAGTGACTTGCGCGAATGATGTATGATGCATGATATATGACGCAATATTAGGTACGCCATACTAAAATCTTCATTAGGTACGTACCTGCTAAACTTTCCAGTCCTGTTTTTGCTTCCTCTTTGACAATCGTGATCGGGTCATTCAGAAGATGAATCAGCTCCATTACAGCAAGGTCAACACGTTCAAATATGTGTTGGCTATCCGCATCAACTTCTTCTTGACTTCCACTTTGGTTTCCTCCTGGAGTTTTGCTGCGATTTCCTTCTCCTCGTTCGCATCCTTCTGCCTCAAAATTTTTATCAGGGCTTCTTTTCTTACTGCCATCTTCTTGCTCGTTTCCCTCTGCCTCAAAATTCCCATCTGGACTTCTTTTCTTATTTCCATCTTCTTGCTCGTATCCCTCTGCCTCCAAATTTTCATCCGGGCTTCCCTTATCGCTTTCGTCTTCTCGTTCGTACCCGTCTTCCTTCAAGCTTTCCCCTCCAGTTTCTATTTCATGTCCATCTTCTTGCTCATGTGTCTTTGCCCCAGAATGTCCACCTCGGTTTGCTTTCTCACTTTCATCTTCTCGTTCCCTTCCTTCTTTAAGATATGCATCTCGGGTCCTTCGCTGACTTCTATCTTCAAACTTGTATGCCTCTTCCAAATATCCATATCGGTTTGTTTTCTTGCTATTGTCTAAATGTCTGTAACCTTTGTTCTTAAAATTTCTACCTCGGTTTACTATACTTCCATCTTTTCCTTTGTGTCCCTCTGCGTCAGAATGTCCACCAGGGCTTCCCTCCTTATTTCCCTCTTGGCTCCCTTCCTTGTTTTCGTGTACTTGTTCGGGCCCCTCATTCATAAAATGTCCATCAGGACTTCCTTTGTTACTTCCATCTTCTTGTTCGTATCCGTCTTCCTTAAAATGTCCACCAGGGCTTCCTCCCTTATTTCTGTCTTCTCTGTTGTACTCCTCTGCCTTAGAATGTGTACCATTTTCATCATGTCGTTCGTAACACTCTGCCT
Organism: Aurelia coerulea; assembly: GCA_039566865.1. Classification (NCBI taxonomy): domain Eukaryota; kingdom Metazoa; phylum Cnidaria; class Scyphozoa; order Semaeostomeae; family Ulmaridae; genus Aurelia; species Aurelia coerulea. The sequence goes on along the minus strand of CM076948.1, from coordinate 23,714,137 downwards.
CGGAATGCCCACCTGGGCTTCCTGGACCACCAGGGCTTCCTTCCTTATTTCTGTCTTCTTGTCTGTACCCCTCTTCATCAAAACGCCCCTCAGGGCTTCCTTTCTTATTGTCACCTTCCTGTTCGTATCCCTCTTTCATAAAATGTCCACCTCGGTTTATTCTCTCCTTTCCGTCTTCTTGTCTCTCTCCCTGAAAATATGCATCTCGGTGTCTTCGCTGGCTTCCGTCTTCAAATTTGTACCCCTCTTCCAGATATCCATATCTGTTTATATCCCTGCTATCTTCCCTTTTGTATCCTTCTCTCTTAAAATGTTCGTCCCTGGTCTCTACCTTAAAACGTTCATCTCGACTTCCTTTATCTCCATCTTCTCCTTCGTGTCCCTCTTCCAAATGTTCACCTTGATTTCCTATTTCAATTCCATCTTCTCTTTTGATCCCATCTGCCTCAGAATGTCCAACTGGGCTCCCGTTCTTACTTCCATCTTTTTGTTCGTGCCCCTCTGCCATAGAATCTCCATCTGGGCTTCCTGCTTTATTTCCATCTTCTTCATTGTATCCCTGTGCCTCAGACTGTCCATCTGAGCCTTCTTTCTTATTTCCATCTTCTCGTTCGTCAAAATGCTCACCATGGATTCCTTTCTCTTCCCCGTCTTCTTGTTTGCATCCCTCTGCTTCAAAATTTTCATCCTGGTTTCCTTCCTTGTTCCCATCTTCTTGTTCTCTCCCCTCACTAGGAGATGCACTTATGATTCTTCTCTTGCTTGCGTCTTCAAACTTAGACCCCCCTCCAGAATATCCAAATTGGTTTTGTTTCTTGGCTCTGAATTCCAACTCATCTTTGGCCCTTTTTCTCTTACGTACATCTTCTCGACACATTTGTGCGAATTTAATCATTGTCTTCATTGCACCATGTTTTATTGCAGGGACGTTGCAGCGTCTCATTAGATCTTGCAGTTTATCAAAAACTGCGTCAAGGACTGGTGTTGTCATGTCCATGTGGCTGCGAAAAAGAATCAAATACTGGATGAATAAAAAAGAATACCCGTTTGAAAGGCCACTTTTCCCTGCATGCCAAGACCATAGTATCAACTACAGTAAAAACCCGCGTATAAGAACCTACAATTTCGCAAGTCAGCCTGACTAACAAGGACAGATTTTGTAAGACAATAGCATGAGTTGCTTTTGTTGACACTGCAATTCAAAGCGATTATCTATCACAGACAAAGGAAATTCTCTCAACCAGTAAATCAAAACAACTAAAACCGCAAAAGTTGCTCTGAAACCCAGGTAGCTAGCCCGCTGGTTGTGCATTCCAAAAATTGTTTTTAAGAGTAAACATGAGCATATATCAAAAGAAGAAGGATATATCTACATATCTGCCTCGGGCATTTCATATGTTTGCTTCAAAAGCCGATTGGGAGGCGATTCAATTCTCTTATTTTTTGGGTGTAATTAAAACACTTACTGCTCAGCTTCTGAGCCAAATAAATAAAATGCCCGAGGTAGATGTTTAGATATATCCTTGTTCTTTCGATATATGCTCATGTTTGCTCTTAAAAACAATTTTTGGAATGCACAACAAGCGCGCTAGCTACTTGGGTTTCAGAGAAACTTTTGCGGCTTTGTTTGTTTTGAATTTCAGGTTGAAAGAATTTCCTTTGTCTGCGATCGCTAATCGCTTTGAATTCAGGTGTCTACAAAAGCAACTCGTGCTATTGTGTTACAAAATCTGTCCTTGTTAGCCTGACTATGTTCTTATGTTTTGGGTATCTAGTTGCGAATGAGGCTGTTAAGGTTCTTAAATTGGTTCTCATTTCATTCAGGGCTTTCAGGAACTTCTTTTCTTCTGATCCAAACTTCAGGCCTAAATCGTATACTGGACCGATTTTGAAGATTTGTGACTTAATCATTAGCAGAGAGCCTGAATTAGATACTGGGATTTTTTGCAATTTTTTTCATTTTCAATTTTTAGAGCTAGCAGCGAGTTTCCTAAAATCTTAGTTTTCGAAAACACTGAAAATGATAAAAAAACATCGATCAAATTTTCTAAAGAATCGACATGAATGGACAAAGAGAGAACTTGTTCGTGGTGATTTGCGATTTAGAAATTGACCAATTGTAATCTGATGTACGAGAGTTCGTAATAAACCTCTAAACCCCCCTGAAAACGTTTTCTCTTTGTTCATTCATGTTGAATCTTTTAAAATTTGATCGACGTTTTTTTATCGTTTTCAATGTTTTCGAAAACGAACATTTTAAGAAATTCGTTTCTAGCTCTAAAAACTGAAAACAGAAAAACTTGCAAAAAGTCCTAGAATCTAATTCAGGTTTTCTGCTAAAGATTAAGTTATACATCTTCAAAATCGATCCAGTGTACGATTTATTGTGGCCTGCCAAACGTGCATAGATTATTTTGGCGCACCCGGTATGTTATTTGATGGTGGGCATATTCAAATCCGCTTTAAAATTTACCCGACTGAAATAGCTCAGTCTGTTCTGAAATGATAGGGGATTTTTTCTTGAGATTCCCTTCACAAAATATTCAAAAATTGCCTAAAATCACGACTGAATAATTTTCCTAACTGGCATTACAGCAACCCCGATATGATATGCAGCCCCGATCTTATTTTTCATTCACAACACAAAACGAGCACAGAAAATTCAAGCACTTGAAACGAATTTAATTTGAAGACAGTCCAAGTCTCTATTGACAGTGACGTTGAAATATTATAGAAATATGGCAAAATTTCACTTTATTAAGGCACATGAACTCAACGATAAATATAACATACGCGCAAAAATTCTTAAATTTCGCTTTTATCACCGCTTTCATCAAAGCTTTGCTTCGACTTCTTGTGCCTAACTGAATTGAATTTTCACGCACCAGTTAAATTTGAATTTTACATGTGACCCGTCGGTGTACGCCTTTAAATCAAGTTTTAAGCTAAGAATTAACAGGCTTAATTATTTCCTCGAAGAATTAAAGCAACCAGCGCAAAATCAACTCAAATTTTATATCATTCTAAACCAACAGACTTGTGGTATGCTATAAATAGATAGGAACAGATCATTTCGATAAATATCAAAGAAAATGTGCTAGTATATGGTCAAGAAGTTGGCTAGAGAGATTATGCAATCTAAGTAGTTTCCTTAACTTTAGCTAAACGTTGGTAGAACTCCTTTAAGAATTCCTCGATGAAGAGAAAGCTAAAATGCTACTAACATCAATTGTCATGTCAAACTTTTCATATTGTCCCTTGATACGGCTATTTTGTAGCAAAACTGCTAACAAAGATATAAATAGGACAAATAAACGTGCCTTGAGGGTTTTGTACGGAGATAACGACTCATCATTTGACCAGCTTTTAGCCAGGGCTGAAAGCGTTACAGTTCACCAGAAGAATCTGCAAAGTCTTATGATAGAAATTTATAAGACCATGAACCATCTTAATCCGTCATATATTTGGGAGTTCTTTGTTAAAGAGGATATACCTTACAATCTCCGCACCAAAGAGCTATGCAGGCTTCAATCAGCACAGTCACAGCGATATGGACTAAATTCTCTTTCGTTTAGAGGTAGTCTCCTGTAGAACACTCTAGTTGATGAATTAAAGAGAGCTGATACCTTGAGAAGTTTTAAAAGGGGGATCAAAGAATGGGATGGCAAAAGATGTAAATGTTTAATTTGTGAATAATTTTGTTATATTGTAAATAGTTTATTTAATTAGTTTTTAGTAACTATGTACATATCAACTTTAAATAATGATGATGATGATGATGATAGAGCAGGATGGTGTCTTCCTAATATTAGGGATGGCCTTAGCTAAAGCTTCATGAACGGAACATAGCAGGTGAGGTGTATGGTCCAAACTTGGTTTCTACCAGCGTACATTAAAAGCCAAACATTTCGGACGTCAATATCTCCGGGTATCTTCACATCCAAAGATTTTAAAGTCCTAAATTTTGTGTAGTCCGAAATATCTTAAGGCACAGCGTAAAAATCAAGGAGAGCCTTGATAGAATTTGAACAATATTAGATCTTGTGTTATTCTGTTTTCCAGAAGTCACCCCCAGTCACCCATTGGGACCAATACCAACAAACGAGGTATCTATGTTCAAGTTAACTATCGAGGAACATTTTGAGAGTGATTAGCCATTGATTAAAGCTAAATTCACACCGCTGGAGTCAACCAAATCTGTATACATTATTGGAACACCTAGTAGAGCACTTTGTATTAGGCTTTTATGAGAATGTTTTTATGTTAGCTGAAGGGGTATTCGTGTATGAAGAATAACAATGAATGAATGAATGAATGAATGAATGAATGAATGAATGAATGAATGAAAATGATGTTTGGAAATTTCTCACCATGAACCCCTAAAATGAAACATGGTCTATAAATGTATGACCTTTTCAGTAGAAAATAAAATAAAAATACATAGTCTAATAGTCGTCCAAAATTCCTGTGTCAACGTCTGAAATTCTGCAAAAAAAAGTCAGAAAATTTTTTGTCCGAGCATATTTTATCCGAAATTTATTCGTCCGAAATGTTTGGCTTTTAATAGCTATTCTACAAAAGAGCCTGGATCGATCATTATTTTTATACATTTTTATACCTGACGTTCGATCGAGTGACGTCAGAGCTTCTGTCATTATTGTGCACATTCGAAAATTCTACAGAATGTAGCCAAATATCGTTCGATTCTTATTAGCAAAAAGGTCTATTATGCTATGAATGTTCCTCTTACCGTCTGACATCCAGCAGCAAAGAAAATATGTCCCTTGCAGCCATTGTATCATTTCCGTTCAGTTCTTCAAGCACTGCTGTGATTATTTCTCCTGATTCCATTGTTTTGTCTTTAGGAAACCATGACTTATTAAAATGGCTTTTGAAAACAGGTGGGAGACGCTCTTGTTTTAATTTTTGTTTTTCAACTTCAGATTGAGGCTCGGGTACTGCTACGACTTTAGCAGCCTCAGGTGGTGGTGTCTTGCGACTCTCCATGACGGTGACAGGCTCCTGTATTGTAACTGACATGAGTTGTCTGCCCTTTGGAGTCTTTGCTCTAGAAGAGGAAATTTGTTTGTGTTACAGTAAAAACCCGCACATATGAACCTAAGATTTTGAACTCAGCCTGTTTAGGTTCTTGTGCTATGAGGCACATCCAGTAATCAGGGTGTAGGTTCTTAACATAGGAAAATGTGTGAATCTAAATCTTAGCCAAATCTATCCACTTCAACTCAAGCTTACCCAGTTTACCCCTGCAGGCCCTCCCTATCACAGTTCTGTAAGGAATGTTTTGGAGTTCACGAAAGAGGTTGATTGGCAAACAGATTGCATTTATTTCGCAATGGATGAATAAAACGCTTTATTAAGAACCTGGTTAAGATATCAGCCTGAAATGGTTCTTAATATTTGGGTACAAAAAAAATTTCAGGCTGTAGGTTCTAAATAGATGAAGGTTCTTATGTGCGGGTTTTTACTGTACCATTATGTGCAAGGTGTGACAAAAATCCATGCCCTGTTTGTGTGGCAGCTGTGGAGGAGCAGAGTTAGTTTCAAATGTTGATCATCATTGTCATTGTTCTTTCAAGTCATTCAGAAAAAAATGGAATGGAGAGACCTGCCGTTGCAAAATTTGTAAATAGGGTATTTAGGATATTTTCGTTTTCTTATCATGAACTGTAATTTATTTTGTTTTTGTAAATAGTTGGTCTTTATTAGGTCTTAAAGGGGCTCCATCGTCAAACAGTAAACAAATCCGTAAACTCGCACGTGTCGGGGATTATCCATTGTTTATCCATTGTTCTCTGCAGTTTGTTTGGTGGCTTCACCCAAGCCACAAAAAATTGACCGTTAAAAATCCACTTATATCCGAGCAATCGTAGAAGATATGAATGTTTGGTTTGTTCCTTAGTGAAGTACAAGGATTAATGCCCAAACAGCAACTTTCATTTTGAAAAAAATACGAAAATCCTATGTGATATCACCTTTCAAAAAACTGCAAAAATCATCGTTTTGTTTACATTTTGACGACGGAGCCCCTTTAACAAACACAAAACGAAAGAACAAAAGTCCAATTATATGGACTTTAATTACATCAACGATAAAACAATTAGATGGTGAAAAGAAGCGCTACCTCATTTTGAGATATGTTTACTTTGTTCTTGCTTGTGGATTCCTTAGCGACCTGTTTTGCAAAAGCTATACATCAAATGAAAGCTCAGGAGCAAAGCTTCCAGAAAATCACTATCGCATCTATGTCAGACTTGTCATTGCAGAGAAATTCTAATTTTTCAATCGGGTAGCTTTTTCCTAGAGATCAGTATCTTTAAAGGGGCTCCGTCGTCAAAATGTAAACAAAACGTTAATTTTTGCAGTTTTTTGAAAGGTGATATCACACAGGATTTTCGTATATTTTTCACAATGAAAGTTGCTGTTTGGGGATTAATCCTTGTACTTCACTAAGGAACAAACCAAACATTCATATCTTCTACGATTGCTCGGATATAAGTGAATTTTTAACGGTCGCTATTTGGTGGCTTGGGTGAAGCCACCAAACAAACTGCAGAGAACAATGGATGAACAATGGATAATCGGCGACACGTGCGAGTTTACAGATTTGTTTACTGTTTACGACGGAACCCCTTTAAAGGGGCTCCGTCGCCAAACCGTAAACAAATCTGATAACACCGAACGTGGTCATTGCTCTCCATCGTTTGTTTGGTAGCTTCACCCAAGCCATCAAAAAATGCTAGTTACAAATCCACTTATATCCAAGCAATCGTAAGAGATATGAATGTTTGGATTTTTCCTCTGTGAAGTACAAAGTGATCTATCTTCATCTATCTTCAAAATGATGCTTCCATTTTCGATAAAAACATGTAAACGTCTGTGTGTTATGTTATTGCCCATCAAAAAACTTCAAAATCACCGTTTCGACTGAAATTTGGAGACGGAGCCCCTTTTAACTTACCTTGCCGACTGCTGCCTTTTTTTCATCAACATTTCATCAAGATCTGGCAATGACTTTTCCGGTTCTTTTTTAGCAATCGAGTGTACAGAAGCACGGACACTTTTCACACTTCTCTCCGGCCCAAGATCACTGCCAGTGTCTGTGTCTGTGACCGACCCATAATAAGCTAGTTGATCTGGCGATCTCGGGCTCGTCGTTTCAACGCTCTGAACCAGTTTTGGCAATTTGGCAATATCAAATATAGCTGTGAAAATATGATATGATTCTTTAAAGTATGTCCATGTTAAATCCTTCCATTAATTTCTCAATATTCAGTACTATGAAAGTGTGGGTATTCATAACGCAACATCTGTAAGCTCAAACCAAATGAAATAAAAAATCACAAAGCAGGAATTAAATGCGCAGGTTCCATTGGTTTTTTCATTTAACAAGCTAAATGTCATGTTTCAAGGGTCCTTTGATGTATGCACAGCCATACATTCTATCCTATTTCATATGCGCCAAGATGACCACTCAACTCAAATCGACTCAAAATCTGCAGGGTTTACCACAGGTGGGGGCTGTAAGGGTTGACGGTTCGCAAAATCTAGCTCTTTTTAGAATGGTTTTAAGGTTTTAAGGCTGGACCGTTGTTAGGCCAAAATTGTAAAAAAGTATACCCTTGGCTAGACTAGAAGTCCAAAAAAGTATACCCTTCGTCGCGGCACATCCCCAGGTACCTTGACCATGGAAGAACCCCTCCCCCATGGGTTTTTGACCGTAAAATTGACGGTTTTACGGTTGGTTTTATGGTTTATTTTTCTCTTGGCGGCTTAAAGATTTGTTCACTAAATATGATTCGAGAAGGGAGCTGCTACCAAATTTTGAGGGTCATTAAAAATTATAACGAGGTGATCGTTTGCAACAAAGAACTGAGAATATACAAGGCTACAGGCAATGCATAGAAAGATGTGGTGAAGGTTTTAGCTGAATTTAGGGCCAGTTTCAGTCTTTCTGAACCACTATGGCGGTTTCACAGCTTTCGATACCCCCTACGACACCCATCTACAGTTTTTAATAAATGGCTTCTAATAGAAATAATAAGTGTGCCGACGTGTGTACACTTCTTTCTTGTCCCCCTGTGTGTATTTGCCACTACATCTGAATTCAACTTCAGGAAGATGACATCCTATGCAACTAATGCAATGAAAGCTACCACATTCAGAAAGAAAGCCGTTTCTAAGCCTTTCACATTAACTTATGCAAATGGGTTATTTGAAACGCTACACATATTTGAATAGGTCCTCCGTATCATCAAAGGATCTATTCGCACCAGGCCCGTAGGAAGCGGGGGGCAGGGGGGCTTGAGCCCCCCAATAATTTTGAAAACAATGGTGCTATGTCACACAAATTAATTAGATGTATTGTTCTCCATTGTTTCAAGAACAATTCCACCCCTCCCCCCTAATCCGAAGCTTCTTCCTACGGCCCTGATTCACACCGTATAAACTCGCCAATGGGTCTTTAATAAGTGATAAATGATAAGTAGTGGTTGGAATTTTCCAAATATTTAAAAGTGACCTGAGGCGAACATTTCTATTGATGATAAAAATAAAGAGCACTGTCGGATGATAAAAAGCCTGTTGAATCTTTTTTAATCAAATGATGTAAATTATCAGCTGATAGCGTCATTTTCGTTTGCAAATTTCTAGGATAATATGCGGAAATATGGTTGTGTCATATTTTGAAAAGTTACAGCTACAAGAAACCTTGCAACTATGCGGATACTAACCGGTCTGGTAGTTGTACAGGAAAATATAAAGCCCTCGGTCTTATTGCACAGACCGCGCAAGCTCGGTCTGTACTTTTAAGACCTCAGGCTCTATATTTTCCTGCACAAGACAAAACCGGTTAATATCCGCATGGTACAGCATTGGTTCTAAATCTTTAAAAAGGCTGGTGTAAAATTGAGTGATCTATTTCTTTGAACTGAATGACTTCAAAGAAACTTTAGCTATTTCTCTATCATTCTACCGTTGGACTTTTCCGAAATCTTCGATATTTTCAGATTTAGAGTGATTTTCTTCTTTTTCAAGAATTCAAGAAAAGTTTTCAAAAAGACTTAAAACCATCGTAATTTCTAAACTGTTTGACGTAACATGACGCAATTTCGAATAACACCATAGTGTATGAATGCTTACAATATGGTATCAAGCAAAAAAGTCCGTCACTCATCTGGTTTATGATTTATAAATTTGATGACGTCACATCCTCAAATGAGTTGAAATGCAAGATACACTGTAATTTCGAAAAATATTCAAAATTTCTGGAAAGTCCAACGGTAGAATTATAGATAATTATCTAAAGTTTCTTTCAAGTCATTAAAAGAAATAGGTCATTGAATTTTACACCCACCTTTTTACGCCGAGAAAAAGATTTGGAACCTATGCTGCATAGTACAGCTCTAGGAAAAGACAATAAGGCCCTTGCTCATGAACAAATTACATAGAAACCGGATTAAACTACTATTAAACCGGAATGAACGAGGAATGAACAAAGACATACCTTGGAAAAACCGGTCACTAGCTTCTTTATCTTCAAGCTCCTTTATCAATGCGGAATAATCGGGTGGCTTAACAGGCTTGATGAGATCCCTTACTATAGAATTGGGGACATAACCGTCTGGAGCGCATGGCCAGAAGAATTTCAAATCTCCCGCCAATTCTTCTTTCATATCATCATCATCATCATCATTAGATGCTTCCGAGTGGGTGTCTTCGTTAATGAGCTCCTCCTCAATGGCATTCAATGTCATTTCTTCACTCTCTTCGATAACACAGTTTTTCTCCATACGCTTCTGAAGGAATGATTAATGGAAATTTATTTCACAATGTGAACGAAAATACCGCATGAACCAGAAAAAGCTCCCACTTTTGAAAATTCGTAGCATCAAGATTACTGAATGGGTTGCAATCAATCAATATATGCTTGACATCCAAAAGATCGAAGTATTTTTGTGACTTTTCTCGCCTTCTTATGAACACTGGAAAAATTGGAAAATTCAAGTTTACAAAAACTTGATGGTTGCAAAATGACTGAAAAAGGCCTAAAATGCTTGATCAAATCATAAAGGACTCCTCGCTCAGAACAACAGAGAAAATTAAATTTCTCATGGGTGAGAGATATCGTCTGCACATCTATTGCCATGGGATTGAAAATCTTTAGTATCTGTATGAGAATCTATGTCTTATATCTCTTGAGAGAGGTGAAACGTCTGTGCGTATTGCTATGTGTGAGAAGAGTCAACGATTTGTTCAAGTGTTTTATAGCCTGCGTGCAGACTCTACTGATTCCCTGAAGAGAAGTGAGGTTGAGGAACCTCACTTCTCTTCAGAGAATAAGGAGAGTCTGCACGCAGGCTAGTGTTTTAGGCCTTTTTCAGTGATTTTGCAGCCATGAAAGTTTTGTAAAAGTGAATTTATCTATATTTTCAGTGCTCGTAAGAAGACGAGAAAAGTCACAAAAATACTTCGATCTTTTGACTTTAACTAGAATTATCCGTGAAGTACTTGTAGTGCTACGAATTTTCGAAAGTGAGAATATTTTCTAGCTCACCCGGTATGTTTCAGGAAAATGTTGGAATGGGTGAGTCAGAAAAATGTGGGGCGTTTAGCGAGCCATATTTAGGTGTACATTAAGTTGAATGGAGCGTACCCTGACCATCCCCCCCCCGGGCAGCCCGGGGGTCAACAAAAATTCCTTGCTCAAATGCCCAGGGGCCGGGGAAAAATCGGTGGTCAAATGCCCGGGGGCCGGGCAATGAGAAAATGCCATATTCCCAGTTACTGTATAAGCAAAAGCTCCTGTTCTAGTCAAATGCTATTCAAATGCCCGGGGGCCGGGGAAAAATCTACGGTCAAATGCCCGGGGGCCGGGAATATTTTTCGTGCAAATGCCCGGGGGTGTCCCGGGGAGGATGGTCAGGGTAGGAATTGAACGAGACATAAATGGAGCGTGCTGAAGCTTCATTTTGTAAAAGAATGATTGAATTAGTAAGGAATATACCGGGTGAGCCAAAAAAAAGTGTGCCCCGTGTGTCTGAAGATTGTGACAAAACGGCAAAAGATTCTCGCTAAACTTCTGCATGATGGTGCTCTTCAGATGTTCAATTAAAGTTTACTACCATCCCCATGAAAATCCGTTGAAAAATGATGGAGCTATGACCTTCAGGAGACCAAATTTGCCCGATCACTGAAACCAGCGGTCATCCATTTTGTCTTACTATTTTGCAGTGATAAATAGCTTCATGGATTGAAAATGAAACAGCAGCCTCCAATGTCATAGCGCTCGTAAAAATTTCGATAATCCTCGGAGAGTTCCACTATTTCTGACGTTAGAAATTATTTCTTACCTCGCGTGAAGATATTTATCACTGCAAAATAGTAAGAAAAAATGGCCGACCGCTGGTTTCAGTCATCAGGCAAACTTGGTCTTCTGAAGGTCATAGCTCCATCATTTTTCAACGGATTTTTACGGGGATGGTAGCAAATTTTAATTGAATATCTGAAGAGCAACATCATGCAAAAGTTTGGGGAGAATCTTTTGCTGTTTTGTCGCAATCTTCAGGCAAACGGGGCACAACTTTTTTTGGGACACTCTGTAGTTTGTTAAAATTTGCCATGTCTTTCTGTATTTCGTGCTATAGCTACTAGGTGAGTAAAAAAAAAAGAATCCCCGTTTGGAAGGTCACTGCTCCCTAAATATTAAAGCACTACAGTCGTCGCCAAAAATTTAAGACCATATTTTTCGAAACTCCACGAAGAATATTGATTCAGGAAAAAAAGTAGTAGAGGGCCTTCGATCCAACAGTTTTGGCCATTTAGTCAACAAGGACAGATTTTGTAACGCAATAGCATGAGATGCTTTTGTTGACACCTGAATTCAAAGCGATTAGCGATCGCAAACAAAAGAAATTCTCTCAACCATAAATTCAAAAACGAACAAAGCCGCAAAAGTTTCTTTAAAACCCAGGTAGCTTCCAGAAATTGTTTTTAAGAGCAAACATGAGCATATATCGAAAGACGATGGATATACCTACGCATCTTCCGCGGGCATTTTATTTCTCTGGTTCAGAAACCGAGCAGTAAGTGTTTTCATTACACCCAAACAAACAAGAGAATTGAATCGCATCCAAAAATACCTGAGGCAGATTTGCAGATATATCCTTCTTCTTTCGATCTATGCCCATGTTTGCTCTCAAAAGCAATTTGTGGTATGCACAACGTGCGAGCTAGCTATCTGGGTTTCAGAGAAATGTTTGCGGCTTTGCTTGTTTGAATACTGGTTGAGAGACTTTCCTTTGTCTGCGATCGTTAATCGCTTTGAATTACGGTGTCAATCAAAACCAACTCGTGCTATTGTCTTACCAAATCTGCCCTTGTTCGTTTAGTCAATACTTGAGAGTAAGCGTATTTGTAAAAATTCAGGATGAAGAAATCGATGATAGTTCATCGTGCAGTGAGAGCCACCCTTTAAAAGAAACTTACATTTTCATTTCGTTTGATATTTCTCATGAATGCACTCGCTGCCATTTGATAAACTGCAGTTGACTTCAAATTAAATTTCGGCATAGATATTCTTCTCACTGACTGCCTCCTGTCTTCCGGTGAAGAAATCAGCAGCACTGATTTCAGGCGTGTATACTACGAGAAAAATAGGGTTTATTTTATTGGTATTTTGTCCCTAGGAAATTTGATAGTATCTACCGGCAAGCTAAAAAAATTTAACACGTTTGGCGGGCTGTGGAATAAAAAGTATGGAGCCGATATTCAAAACTGAAATGCTAATTTATCACCCAAAGGCTAACGGAAATGTGAAATGTTTGTTTGTTAAAATCTCTCATCATTTAGACCCAGGAATCAGGAAAATAAGGGGCTTGTATGGGAACGAGAATTCCACATTCGATTCTGGTCCATGGTTTGTTTGCCATCGAAATTTGAATTCTATTTCTGGAGTTGACAATTGTATTAACTTTAGATTCAATGGCAAGTAAATCATGGACCATAATCGAACATGGATTTCTGGTTCCCATACAAACTCCTTTCCAGAATTTTGCTAATGGTGATCTTACCAAACAACATTTTCAAATCTAAGGTAGCCTTTAATTGAGAGATTAGAAGTTCAGTTTTAAATATCGGCCGCACCTTTTTATTCTACATCTTACCACCAACTTTTTTATCAACCCGGTGCAAATAAGGTGCTGCAAAGGTGATTAATGCAACTGCAGGCTCTGAAAAGTATATGCACTACAGGTTGGGTTTCCAATATGATAGACTTTTGCTTTCATCGTGTAGCTAATTAGTATCTATATCTACCTTCTGAAGTTGTTCTAAATTCTAAAAACTAAGTTCTAAGTTTGAAATTCTTCTAAATATCCATCTACTAGATTGTCCTGATGATGACCATACGGTCGAAACTTACTAGTTGGGAATTGAGATAAAATTTGTATATATAACGGGTGTATCAGAAAAACGGCCACTTGAAAGTGCCTTTGCGGTGGCTACTTGAACCTTGGAAACTTTTGGCATCGATCTTGGTAATCCATAATTCGGTTACATTCTCTTTACCTATATTTGCCAACAAAACAGATTTGTAACTTAAAGTTACCCAAATTTGTTGACCAGCCGATGACAGAGGGTCCCAATTTTCTGATGCGTCTCAATCCTTTAAAATTCCCAGAAAATAAATGTTTTGATTGTTTTTGTTCGATTCTTGAAAGCTACTATGTTTTAAGAGGATAGAGATAACTATTTCTTAACCTCAATTCAGTGATTTGAGCGTTTGTTATAACATATTTCAGCCCCTGAAAACGCTAATTTTTGACCATGCTTGAAGAACTAGGCATCAATCTCCCAACTTTTGGAATTGATCATCTTCCTTGGTACGGAATAGTTAATTTCATGCTTATAAATATGTTTCTCTTTCGGTTTCTATCCCAAAAATCTGAGATGTCCTAAAAATTATCTGACTTGCAACATAAACGATCTTAAGATACCACAACGAGAGAATGCCATGCGACGCAAAGAAGCAAGAGAGCCTTTGGTGCAAAGACAGACCGATGCAGAGCATGCACAGCTAATGGTGGCCAACTAATTGAATCTTTTACAAGAATCATTAATGGGTTGTTGTGCAAATTAGATAGGAACAAAGTAGAATATCATTAACCTTAGCGCTCAGATCATCGTTACCTTTCCTGTAGTCATTTTCCTCCACGAAATACCCTCTGTCATTGCCTGCTCTAGAAATCTGAGTTACAAGTGGCAATATTGTGCTGTTGAGCGCACCAAATTCAGTTAAGAGGATGTCAACTTTTACAACAACTTGAAAAGATTGCAAAACTTATCGCATGAGCTCAAGGCGTTTAAATTGCCATCGTAGAGGCATTTTGAAAGTGGCCCATTTTTTCTGATACAGCCGGTATATATTCCTGTTCATCTTTCTTTGATACTGATCATGATGATGAAAAAGACAATGATGATGATGATGATGATGATGATGATGATGATGATGATGATGATGATGATGATGATGATGATGATGATGATGATGATGATGATGATGATGATTGATAATTTTACAAATAATTACCGTTTCTCTCCAAAGTGTAACAGGGTTCGGGAACAATGAATCCATCATTTGAATCGGTCCAACATTCTCTTCATAAAGATCACTGGGTATCTTTGTAGACGGTTGTTCAGTAGTGCGTACAATTGGGATTCCTTGAACCCATCGCTTGTCATACCAGAATTCAAGCATTGGATCAAAAGAGATCGATTTTTCATTGACGTCATCGGCAATGTCCATTTCCAGCAATTTTGTCATATAGGATCGATTAAGGCAGTTCCAAGCAGGTACATGGTACAAGTTACCTGTGGCAAAATGATATATATGAGCATAGCTTCCAAATCTTTAACTCGGCGAAAAAGGTGGGTGTAAAATTCAATGACCTATTTCTTCTGATCGAATGGCTTGAAAGAAATTTTAGGTACTTATCTATAATTCTACCGTTGGAGTTTTCAAAAATTTTGAATATTTTTGGAAATTACGGTGTGTCTTACATTTCAACTCATTTGAGGATGTGACGTCATCAAATTTCTAAATCAAAAACCAGATGAGTGACAGACTTTTGCTTGATGCCATATTGAAGGCATTCATAAACTATGGTTTTGTTCGAAATTATTTCATGTTACGTCAAACAGTTTAGAAATTACGATGGTTTGAAGTTTTTTGGAAAATTTTCCGTGAATTCTTGAAAAAGAAGAAAAACACTCTAATTCTGAAAATATCGAAGATTTCAGAAAATTCCAACGGTAGAATTATAGAGAATTAGTTAAAGTTTCTTTGAAGTCATTCAGTTCAAAGAAATAAGTCACTCAATTTTATACCAGCCTTTTTAAAGATTTGAAACCTATGCTATATATATGAAGTTAGCGAGGGAAAGTAGGTGTTTGTTGGGGAGACGAGAAAAGGTTTGTCCGAGAAAACTTATGTGTCCCCCGTGCAGTGGGTTGAAACTCTGCCGGGCGCATGAGCATTAACCTAGGGTTAGGGTTAGGGTTCTTAGTTTTTCTGAGACACCCTGTACACTTATGATATTTCTGATATAGTTAGCATTACCAAGGGCCCCACCACTTGAGCGTCATGACAAGGGATCGCGGACTCCATTAGGTCTGCTCTATTTCTGCGATCCCAGCGCTTGGCGCTGAAACACGCAACTTCACCTTCACCTTCACCGCTTTTTACATAGCTATTAAAGTTGTACGCCAACTTTAAACAAATATTTATCATTATGATGGAAAAAATGGTACGAAACTGTAATTTACATCAATCGATAAAGAATTTCTTTCTCTGCACGATATGGAAAATCCGCTTGAAACTGCGTACCATCTTCTTCTGGGATCATTCACCTGTTGATAATTAAACTACCGGGTGTCCCAAAACCCAAGTACTCCTGTTTGAAAAATCACCAAAAATTGATTATTAAACCTTTGATAAAATTTTCTTTTTGACTTGTTTTGTCAAAGACCCAAAACAATATTCATAGATGATAAAATGTTTGCCTTTGATACAGCAAGGTAGGGAAATCATGCGTTGAAAGACCTTATTTTGAGCTATAGTTCTGAAGCAAAATACTCAATCTTGCATAAGAGTCCAATTTTTCAGATTTTTTATCATTATTGAAGTCTCCAATGATAGTACGCATTTCTTTCTGTAATTAATGACCAAACTAGAAGCGTTACATGCACAAAGAAATTGATCTGGCAATCATCAATGTTTTTTGCAGTATGACTCAAAACCAGATAGCCCTAAAAAGAGCTAAATTTGCTAATTCTGAAACCAATTACGAGAATAACTATATATTGGATAATAATTTGGTCCTTGATCTACTTGACAAAAAAAGAAAATCGAAGATCGGCTGTGTAATCAAATTTTGGTGATTTTTTCAAACGGGAGTACTTTTTTGGGAACACCCGGTACTATTATTTCAAAGGATTCTCATAAAACTTCTTTGTGAAGTTCCAACGAACAGAAGTAGAATTTTGAAAAATAACATCAAAATTCGGAATCTACCTAGACTCACGAAATAGTCCCAGTTATCGCAACAACAACAACAACAACAACAACAACAATATATAGTTATAGCGTCCATCAGCCTGTCAATAGCAATAACTACGAACTTGCAATCAGTCTAGAATCTACCGGGTGTCCCAAAATGATGTATTATCGTTTGATTGCTTATATCTCCATAACAAATGAACCGATTTTCAAAAACTTTATTTCATCCGATTGCCGAAAGGCTAAATTATATTTGAGGATGTTGGCTGTTGTTTAGGCCAATTTTTTTATGTCCAAAAGAAGATCGATAAACCTGATCAAATTGCGTTCTTTCCCAGTCAACATTTTAGATGTGATGCAAAATGCTGAACTTATATGTTGTTCATAGAATATATGGCGTCCAGAGAATACAAATTCAGTTAATACTGAGTTCAGAGGGTACGAATACGAGTTCAGCCTTTTGTATCACATCTAAAATGTTAACGGGAAAAATAGGCCGTTTCTTTCTCATGCCATCTTAGACTTGAATTTGAGAAATTTTATCAATCTGCTTTTCGACATGAAAACGCCGTGGTAAAACCGCAACCAACATGTATGTATGTATGTATGTAAAATTTTGCCATACAAAGTAAAAATTAAAAATGTAATAAAGGAAAGAAAGCTATTTACATGTATGAAATGGTAATAAAAACTAAAGATCTAGTATAAAAATACCTCTAGTTTAAAATGGCAGGGATAGCATTAAAAGGTCAGTGCAACCTTGTTTCCATAATGGTCCCTCCAGGGGTATTATAGAAAAGAAAAGTTTTCATGAAAAAAAAGAGACGTTCTTAAGAAAGTGTAACAGCCTGTTGGGCTTGTTATTTATGCAGTTTTTAGAAATTTAATAATATATATAGGGACTGTTTTCTTGATTTTGGAGGTCTTTAAAGAAATTGTCCTTTATCTTATGTTTGAAACTGTTAACGTTTTTAGCAGACTTTAGGTCAGAGTGTAGATTGTTCCAGATTTTAGGTCCTAGGTAAGATAGACCAATTTGCCCTATGTTGGTCTTAAATCTTAAATCTTAAATCTTGAATCTACATCTTAAAATACAATTCAGCCTTTAGGAAATCAAATAAAACAAAGTTTTTGAAAATCGGTTCATTGGTTACGGTCATGTAAGCAATCAAGGTAAATGAAAAATGGATCGGAAAATATCACAAATTTCAAAATAAGTAGAGAAGTTGTAGATAGTATTGCCCTCTCAAAATCGTGATTCACCTGTGATTCACTTGTGATTCACTTGATACGACATACGAGCGAGGGTGTATATCACATACCTTGCAGTGCAATCAGAAGATCACCACGATCATTCGCAAAACAGACTTCTTCGATATCTTGATCAAACTTCAGTTCTCGAATCAAATTGTTCTCTGTATCCCAGACTCGAACGTAGCGATCACTAGTGCATGTAGCTATGATTTGCAGTGATTCACAGGAGCAGATCTGAGGATCAAAACCACAATATGTTCATGAGTCTTTTGATTGGAAATTTGAATTCACCAAAAGTGTCTGTCTCAGAAACAGAATTTAAGAACACGTTTAGGGAGTGGTCATTTTGAATCCTGGGTACCAGGGCGGAGGATAATTTTACAAAATTAGGCAACATTTCATACCCAATCTTGAATATAGAAAAACGTTTTATACCCCATGACCTTTCAGCGAAATGGTTTGGTACTCCATCCAGATCTCTTTGAGAACGTATAAAACATATATGCAAACATGCCAATTTGTTCCAGGCGATTTTCATACAGGTCCAGTGATTCATCATTTCCAGTTGTCTGTTAATTCTAATTTTAAATGTTAATTGATGACTTCATTTAAATATTTTTCAAGCAAAAAATAGTTTTGCATCTGATAAAAATTTCTCTTGATATTTTCATACCCCCACGAAGTGATGGGTAACATTTTCATACCCCTGTCAAAAATCCTCCGCCCTAGTACCCATGATCAAAAATGACTGCTCCCTAACACTGTATCCGCACAGTTCTTATCCTCTACAAAGTTGCTGAACGTTGTTTTTACACTGCTCAAAAACAATATTATTGTACAGGGTGAGACAAAACGAGAATCGACATGGCAAAAAGCTGGCCCGCCCAGGCCAATTGATTATTTTGACGCATGCCATTTCTTTGTGTAGCTAAAGAAACAATGGGTGTGTGGGCGTTTCGTTAGTCTATTTATAGTGGCTATGAGACATGTTTATTCACCTAAACTAAGCTGGCGTATGCTAGCGTCTGTCAAAATGGAATGGTGCCATGGTACACAAAGTGCTTAATAAGATTGTTGTTAAAGAAATGTCAAGTGCCGTTCATAGCCAGAACCAGATGACGTCATGTCTATTTCTGCTATGGACGGCACAGAATATTGTATTTTGTATCTTGTTGAGTTTTTAACTGTGATATAAAAAAAAGACATGTTTATGTCTATTCCCTATACATAAGTGCATAACAGGACAGATTTTGTAAGACAACAGCTTGAGTCACTTTTGTTGACACCTGAATGCGCCTGAATGACACCTGAATAGCGATTAGCGATTGCAGACAAAGGAAATTCTCTCAACCAGAAATTCAAAACAAACAAAGCCCAAAATGTTTCTCGGAAACCCAGGTAGCTTGAGCACTTGTTGTACACTTCAGAAATTGTTTTTAAGAGCAAACAGCATACATCAAAAGAAGATTTGGCCCCAGCATTATATTTGTTTGGTTCAGAAGCTGAGCAGTATGTGTTTTAATTTCACCAAAAAAGACAAGAGAATTGATTCGCCTCTAAATTGACTTTTGAACCAAACGAATTAAATTCTCGAGGCAGATATGCAGATCTGTCGTTCTTCTTTCCATCTATGCTCATGTGTCCTCTTGAAAACGATTTCTGGAATGCACAACGAGCGAGCTAGCTACCAAAATCTGTCCTTGTTTACGTGCATACATACGTGTGTGATTTTTCCGTTATGATCTTGTATGACTGAATTGTAATTGAGATCCACTTGATTAAAAGTAACTTTCTTCTTTCCATCTTGCATCTCTTTTAACCTAGGATGATAAAAGTGAGTAAAAAACCAGTTCTCTGACCCTTTGGCGATCAACCCTATAGTCGTTGGGCTATCTGACACGTCCTATTTTGGTTGGGGGGCCCCCTACCTAACTCTTGACTGGAAATAGATAGAGCAACCAGATTTGGTGTACCAATAGCCCCAGGCATGTACTTCATGAGAATATAAAAATTAACCTAAAATTAGCCGTCATTATTGCTTGCATCAGCATTTTTCTTTGTGTGGTCAAGAAAAGTGACAAAATCGGTCAGAATCAGGAAAAATGCGATGAAATTTAATTTTGAGCACAATCTCTATCCAAATATAAAAATTATGATAGAATATATCAAATAACACTACCCTGCAAAATATCTTTGCAAAATATTGCAATTTTGCTAGTTTTTTTCATGAAAATTGATATTCGAGAATTGGCGATTTTGACAGAGTCAGTTCCGGAAAATTGTCTCCCTCCTCCTCATTTGTCGAAATATTTTCATTAAACTTCTTGAGTCATTCCACAATAAGTAGCAAAATTGTTCATGCAAGATTCATGCAAGTGTATTTATTCGCGGCAATCTAACGTGACATCTATTTCAACCCAACACATTTTTTTCATAAATTGATAGAAAATATGCAATTAATGATATAGCATGACTCTTTGTGATAAGTTTGCACTCGTTTGGAAAATATGAGGGTTCAAAGTACCCCATTTTGGTCGTTTATTGAAAAAAGTCGCGCACTTCAAAAAAGACAAGGGCGAGAGCTTCATAGCGTAGATCCCGGGATGAAATGCCGGCTTCTCAAAAGGTTTCTCATGAAAACCAACGTGGTTGACATTCGAACAGCAACACAGTGTTGAAGTCTCGAAAAAATAACCCAAATGCACGATGAATGCATTGTGTTGGAATGAGAACAGCAAGAATTAGAAAGAAAAAGGAATCGCTCTGCATAAAATCTAATTCTTTTGAGGAAGAAAGACCAGACGCAAAGAGAGGAAGAAAGGCAGTTGGTTGATTTTGTGAGGACAAGACAAGCCAAAAGAAACCGAGCAGAAGGCATTGTAATTCTCGCGTATTTAGGTCTGAAATGAAACGATAACAAAATAGCTCCTGAATCAAACAAACAAAATCCGCCAGACAGAACTTAGATTTACCTTTCTGCTTTCGTTAAAGTACGTAATTTCTCTTAAAAACACCATATCGCTTGCAAAAGGCGAGAGTTTGCCCTACTAGTTTCGGGGTAACTTTTGTGGCTTAGTTTTTTCTTAATTACTGGTTGAAAAAATTTCCTTTGTCTAAAATCGCTAATCACTTTGAATTGAGGTGTCAATCAAATCAAACACAACTGTTGCTATTGTATTACAAAATCTGCCTTTGTTCACCTGGAAGCTAAAATTTTGGTACCGTAACATTTTTTTACCGTTTCCAAACGTGCCAGGGTCATGCAAACGTAGTCTAAATTCTTGATACTTACTTATAATAATAAAGTAATTTCTGCGTCCTCAAAACAAGCACATCGCCACAAAATAGCATCTCTATTGGCTCATGACTCATCTCAATCTTCATGTGGAGTATAAAGTCAAGTTCATGATTGCTATCCTCCATTTTTTCTCCGATGCTAATATCCCAGATGTGAACACTATGATCTGCGGCATAACTAATCAGCTGTGCAGGACCAGTGACTGGGCTTATGTTGTTATATTCCCTGGCTTTCAATACTGTTATGTTTCCTAGATGTGCTTTCATTGGTGCAAGATTAAAGCCTAGAGAAACAAGCAAGCAAATTTAACATCATTACTAAGGAAAGGCATCCAATCCCAGGGTCGGTACGCCTCTAGCCGATCATAGAGAGCTCGGTGTGGAATGAAATCAAAAAGTTATCCCCACTAGTGCAAAAATTAAAGGGGCTCAGTAGCAAACAGTGGACTTGCTACAAGTCTCTCTCGCGGAAAAACGGGGGGAGGAAAAAATAGCGAGAGAGATTTTTTCCTCCCCCCGTTTTTCCGCGAGAGAGACTTGTAGCAAGTCCATCAAACAATAAACAAATCTGTAAACTCGCACGTGTCACCAATTATCCATTGTTCATCCATTGTTTTCTGCAGTTTGTTTGGTGGCTTCATCCAAGCCACCAAAAAGTGACCGTTAAAAATCCACTTATATCCGAGCAATTGTAGAAGATATGAATGTTTGGTTTGTTCCTTAGTGAAGTACAAGGATTAATGCCCAAACAGCAACTTTCATTTTGAAAAAAAAAGGAAAATTCTGTGTGATATCACCTTTCAAAAACTGCAAAAATCATCGTTTTGTTTACATTTTGACGACGGAGCCCCTTTAATCAAGGAGATTCCATTTTCCCAAGAGGATACCACTGAAGTGTGTTTCAAGTCATTGCTGTGAGGCAGGAAAGCTGACAGAATTTGATCATCATTCTTAGCCATTTTCGATACTTTTTGAAAAAGCCTTCTCAAGAATATCCCACAGAATTTCAGAACAGAGTGGCCAGTTTTGGTCGAGTAAACTTTAATATCTACACCAACTACCGGGTGTCCTAAAAAAAGTATACAAATTTGAGTGACTCCAGCGATGTGAATTTAGCTTTAATCAATGGCTAATCACTTTCAAAATGTTCCTTGATTGATAACTTGAACATAGATACCTCGTTTGTTGGTATTGATGCTATGAGAGCAGAAATATCAATACTGAAAGCTCAAATTTGCGTCCACATGCAAACCAGAGCTTTGGCCTTTTGGCCTATGCAAGTTCCTGAAGCACATCGAAATTAAGAACTTAAATTAATGAAAATTTAAGAAACTGCCCCATGAGTGACTGGGGGGTGACAGAATAACACCAAATTTAATATTTTTCCAATTTTATTCAGGCTATCGTTGATTTATACCCTGTGCCTTAAGAATTTGCTTAGGCCAAAAGGCTAAAGCTCTGGTTTGCAGGAAGAGGCAAATTTGAGCTTTGAAGATTTACATCTCTGCTCTCACAGCACTAATACCAACAAACGAGGTATCTATGTTCAAGTTAACTATTGAGGAACATTTTGAGACCAATTAGACATTGACTAAAGCTAAATTCACATTGCTAGAGTCAACCAAATCTGTATACATTTTTTGGGACACCCGGTACTAAAGATGACATTCGCAGATATTATTGCTTTGATATTCAGGGAGCAGTAATTTCTCAAAAGCTGCATGTTCTTTTTCTTACCCAATAAAACATGGGGGTCCAGGAGTATCAGTAAAGACTGTAATTTTGGTTCATTTGGTTTCTTTGGTTCCTTGTGATTCGAATTACGAAGAACTTAAAAGATTTTGGATATTTTCAAGGACTTGTTAAAAGATATTTGGAGAGTTTGCAACATTTGTTGGGGAGACTTCTGGGATCTGTTTAGATTTTCGAAGATTTTTAGGGTTCTATTAGGGAGTTCTAAGAGTTTGTGTAGATTTTGAGATTTTGCGGGATTTTTGAAGATCTCTTACGAAAGTGTGCCAGATTTTTAGTGTGACTTGGTCCTTTGCACTTTTGGATTTTTTGGATTGGATTTTTCTGAAATCTTCAATACTTTCAGAATTAGAGTGTTTCTTCTTTTCGTAAAAATTCAAGAAAACATTTTAAAAGCTTAAAACCAGTTATTTATAAACTCTTTGAGGAATCCCAGAATAATTTTCAAGGATGAGTTAGTTTATGAATACCATGGTATCAAACAAAAGTCTTTCACCCTTCTGGTTTACAATTGAGAAATTTGATGACAGCACGTCCGCACATGAACGAATTGAATATGAAATATGCCTATGCTGAATTAAAAAGAATTTCGATACTTTTTCTGAAAATAATAGCAAAGTTCTAAAGTTTCTTTCAAGTCCCCAATTCAAAGAAATACCATAAAAGCTCTATGAAGCCCCCGGGGGGCACATTCAATTTTGGACACTTTTTAGTCCTGTTTGCACTACATTTTGCGGTTGAAACATACAATTTTACGAGTTAAATACATGAATTTGACAAGGTTTTGTCTCAAAACACATCAAAATTAACATGCAAACTTATTTAGCTCAATAAGTGGAGAATCTTTGGTAACCTCTGGAATTTGATGTAAATGGGGGGCAGGGCTTAATAGAGAGGGGGCTTAATAGAGCTTTTACGGTATGTCATAGAATTTTACACACACTGTTTTACATCTCAATTTAAATATTTGAAACTCATGCTACTTTTAATATAACTAAAAATGGCAAAACTTACCTTCGCCTTTTAGTAAGGAAATACACCCACTTGCATGTCCACAAAGCACCAAAGAACAACAAGACCCTATTTCATTGTTTCCCAATACAGCTGACTCCAACTTTTCAATGGAACCAATTTTATCATCAACATCCGTTGCATGCCAAAGCTTGATTGCACTGCAAAATTTTGCAAAAACTGAGAAAGAAAATCTTTGAACTTGAAGTAAAGGCCATTATGAAAAATTCAATTTGGGGGCCTTCCATATTCAGTTTTTTAGCAGCATTGGGTTATTAACGGGAGAGAGTGGCGGTTGAAAGGTGGCAGTTCGGGGTGATGGTACTCTATATCAACTCAAAAAATGAAATCAGAGAGTTTTATAATTATAATAATATAAGTAACTAAGGGAGTGGAAGGTTGTGAGACCAGATGTGAGACCTATAAAGCCCAGTTACGTTCTATCACATGACTAAATCGTGTATGAGAATCTGTCTACGTGTTATAGTCGATCATATGCTCGTTCAAATTGTTGCACTGACGAACAGTTGGTGACTTCACTTGATAAATTGTCCCAGTCATTAATGACTCGGTGCGTCAAAAATGTTTTACGAACGTTTAAGTTACACCTCTTCTTGAATAGCTTAACAAGGACAGATAATGTTACAATAGAACTGGCTACTTTTCATTGACACCTCAATACAAAGCAATTTGTGATTGTAGACAAAGGGAATTCCATGCTCGCTTGGTCAAGACATGGACAAAACAAAGCACCCCGCAAAAATTGCCCTGAAACCCAGGTCGCTAGTGCGCTTGGTGTGCATGCCAGAAATGGTTTTTAAGAGCAAAAATATTAGCACATATCGAAAGAAGAAGGATATATCTAAGCTTCTGCCTCGGGCATTTTATGTTTATCGTACAGAAGAGGAGCAGTAAGTGTTTTAATTACACCTAAAATGTATGAGAATTGAATCCCCTCCCAATTGGCTTCTGCACAAAATAAATAAAATGCCCGAGACAGAAGTTTAGATATATCCTTCTTTCGATATGTGATAATATTTGCTCTTTAAAACTATTTCTGGAATGCACAACGAGCGCGCTAGTGACTCGAGTTTCAGGGCAATTTTTACGGCTTGCTTTGTTTTTGTTTATGTCTTGACCAACTGAGCATGGAATTCCTTTTGTCTGCAATCACAAATTGCTTTGTATCTAGGTGTCAATGAAAAGTAGTGAGTTCTCTTGTAACATTATCTGTCCTTGTTGAATAAATTTAGTTTGTGTCCTCTCTTGTGTTGCTTTGCTTCAATTCAAAGAGCAAGACAGATCAGTGTCCATAAGGCCTGTTAATAGTTTAAATGTGAGAATCATGTCTCCGCGTTTTCTTCTGTACTCGAGTGATGGCAGGCCAGACTCGAATCGAGCCCCCTTCCGCCCCGGGGGGGGCACTCCCATACTTGACCTGACGGGATGTGCCGCTCAACAGGGTGTCCTTTTACGGTAAAAATTATGCGACAGGGTGTCCTTTTCTAACGAAAATTATGCGACAGGGTATTATAATAGGTAAAAAATTTATGTGACAGGGTATCACAAGCAAAAATTGCGTTCTACACTATATTTGAGATGCAGAATTTTTATGCGACAGGGTATCACAAGCAAAAATTGCGTTCTACGCTATATTTGAGTTGCAAAATTTTTATGCGACAGGGTATACTTTTAGCCTATTTTTTATGCGACAGGGTTCAGGGTGTGGAGAGGTTTTCCGCACACCCCCGTCACTTCCCTAGCCAAGTACCCCCCCGGGCCTTCCGCCAAAGATCTCTGGCGGACAGACTGTCTCTAAACAATGGAAATAACAAGAGAACAAAAGAAATTGGCGTACGTCTTTGGCGGACGGCGTACACCGATTCCACCAGGGATGGCAGGTCTAATGCTCTTAATCGATCAACTAAGCCATTGAACATTTTTATTTGCTTGCCCCACTTGCAGTGCACCCCCACTTGCAAGTGCAACTGGAGCATCATGAGATTACAGCATAGCAGCAAGCAACGAAGGCTCGATCAAAAGCTTTACGCATCAGACAGTGCTTCTTTTGAAAATACCATCATCTTCTCGGACTGAAATATCCATGTGGCCACCATCATTTGCGTGCAAACTCGCCCAGTGCCTCATCTTTCTTTTTGACTGTTCTTTTTGAAGTTCCAACAGCAGTAGAGCAGCAATTGCCATTAGGCCCTTTTTGGCCTTGGAGACTGGTGACTAACGTTAAACATTTTCCCGCCAAACTGAAACGAGGCCATCAGGTGTGGGCAAACACGTATTTTTTTATAAGAAACTGCTTATAAGAAACTCAACTCTCAGATCGCCATAAAATTAAGAAACTCCAGTACTGGGAAAATTTAAGCTAAGAAACTATTTATTTTGATAAAGAAAATCCTCGATATGCTTTTACTTTACTTTCACTTGTTCCTGTATCATATTACTCGTAAGGTACTTGAGTAATAATAATAATAATATAAGTAATTAAGGGAGTGGAAGGTCGTGAGACCTATAAAGCCCTGCTACGTTCTATCACACACGACTAAATCGTGTACGAGAATCTGTCTACGTGTTTTAGTCGATCATATGCTCGTTCAAATTGTTGCACTGTCGAACAGTTGATAACTTCGCTTGATAAATTATTCCAGTCATTAATGACCCGTTGCGTGAAAAATTTTTTACGAACGTTTAAGTTACACCTCTTCTTGAATAACTTTAGTTTATGTCCCCTTGTATTGCTTTGTTTCAATTCGAAGAGCAAGGACGGATCAGTGTCCATAAAGCCCGTTAATAGTTTAAAGGTCAGAATCATGTCTCCGCGTTTTCTTCTGTATTCTAGTGATGGCAGGTCTAATGCTCTTAATCGATCAACGTATGACTTGTCCTTAATCGTTTTTACTAGTTTCGTGGCTCTGCGCTGTACACTTTCAAGCCTTAATAATGTAATGTCTAAACATCGGAAAGGCTTAAAAAACCTTGTTTTGAAATGTTCACGAGGGCACAGGTAGTGAACATGAAGATTGTTATGGAACCTCTAAGGAACTCATAAGAAACTCTGAGTACTCAAAATTTGATAATTTTAAGAAACTTCCAGTACTGGCCCAAATTCTTAGTTTCTTATAAAAAAAATACGTGTACTCTGGTACTTGTTACTCGTTTCTGTGTTTTTCGTTTTCGTCAAAATTCCGAAGAAAAGTGGAAAAGTATTTCTAAGGGTTTGCTTGATTGATAGTTCCAAGCCTAACAAATTCTGAAAACAGAATACTTCACAGAGACACATGTAGACTGAAATGGAATTCCTAATCAAGCGCAGATTTCAGACTCACCGCCAGGGTTGGCTTATGGAAAACGAGAAAGTCTGCCAAACCTTCCGCTGTGCTTTTGGAACAGAAGGTTGTCTATCAAAAAAATTCTGAATCTACCAAATTTACCCTTTCAGAATTGGTCCGAAGCAAGCACATCCTAAGAGAATCTAAGAAATGCCCATCGTGAGCATTTCAAAACGAAGTTTTTTCAAGCCTTTACAGCAACAACGCTTAGACATCAAGTGCCTTCCAAGTAACATGTCAAAGATGGTACATACGAGAAACAAGTGAAATAAAGTAAACATTACGCAAGGACTTCCTTAGTAACG
Organism: Aurelia coerulea; assembly: GCA_039566865.1. Classification (NCBI taxonomy): domain Eukaryota; kingdom Metazoa; phylum Cnidaria; class Scyphozoa; order Semaeostomeae; family Ulmaridae; genus Aurelia; species Aurelia coerulea. The sequence continues at coordinate 23,686,601 of CM076948.1, read as the reverse complement.
AATTTTTTAACGACAATATTCGTCATTCAACAAGAAGGGTTCAAGATTATCAGAGTTGATTACACGACAGCAGTTCAAATATTCCTCGTAGTGAATCTATTCTTCGTCTTGTTATCAATGGTGGAGTATTTAGTGGTGCTGAATGTACGATCATGCCACAAAGAGGTAAGTCAGTGTTGCATGGTTTCGTGACAATACCCGGTGACTATTAAAGGGACTGAGTCGTCAAACAGTAAACAAATCCGTAAACTCGCACGTGTCGGGGATTATCCATTGTTCATCCATTGTTCTCTGCAGTTTGTTTGGTGGCTGCACCCAAACCACAAAAAGTGACCGTTAAAAATCCACTTATATCCGAGCAAAGTGAAGTACAAGGATTAATGCCCAAACAGCAACTTTCACTTTGAAAAAAATACGAAAATCCTGTGTGATATCACCTTTCAAAAAACTGCAAAAGTCATCGTTTTGTTTACATTTTGACGACGGAGCCTCTTTAACTACAACCTCGTTCCCAGGGCCTGTTGCCATATCATGGGTACTTGTCCGTCAAAAGTCATCTTAAAAAGGATATGAAGGCAACTTCTGGCAATCAGAAGTGGGTAGTAGCTTTCTGAAAACCTGGCGACAGACCCCCGTCCATCCCCAAGTCGTGTACTTTCTCCCGGACTTGCTCATCCAAACGTGCCCTTTTGAAAAGATAATGCGATGCTGTATTTGTGTGCTATTGAAGAAGAGAGATTTACGAAAAAGTTTAAATATATGTGAAGGGCAGCCAGCCCCAGCAATCTTGGGCCTATTCATGAGAGTGTAGGCTAGACTCACGAAATAGCCCAGTTATCACAACAACAACAACAACAACAACAACAACAACAACAACAACAACAAAAATAGCATTGCAACAACAACAACAACATATTATTTTGCTCAAACTCTCAAACTGGGACTTATGGACTTTCACATCAAAAAGTGGGACGAAAATAAACAATGGGGGCACCGATTTTTCTATTCGCGTAGATACGAGATTAATTCGTAGTCATGGCCTCTTTTCAGTAGTTGGAAAATTTTAAGGGCTGTGGAGTGCACTATTGTTAGCTGAAGGGAGCTAAGTGGCCTTCAAAATGGGGAATTTTGAGTGAAACTGAAATTGTTGGGGATACGAATCGTCAAAGTTCAAAGCAACGGTTATCCCCCAAAAAAGAAACCTGTGATCATGCGCACAAAGCATGTTTGGTTTTGTGGAAAGGATGTGGGCGGATAATCCGGCGACAATCCAAACAAGAATTAGCAAAGAGACAAAGACATTCTCGCGCATGGTAATAGGTTTCCCAGCTGTTGATCTGCTTTGAACTTTACCAGCATAACAAAAGGCTCAGACAACAGGGGCAGTCCTCGGTATCCTCAACAAGAAAGGTTTGTTGATTCTTGGATTGAGGAAACGTTCATCTGGATAATTGTGGCTTTTGTTCATTGCTAACGTCACTCAAAATTTGAATTTTGAGGCGTTTTATTATCTGAGGCTTGAGCCGACAAGTTAGGCCCATCCGCCATTGCCTGGAGCACTCGGCTTTTTGTACAGTGTTGCAATGGTTTCCATATTGGACGTGACGTCAAGGGAAGTAACTTCAATGTGAAAGTCCATGAGTCGTAGTTATAGCGTCCATCAGCCTATCAATAGCAATAACTACGAACTTGTAATCAGTCAAAATGTAGGCAATGTAGGAAGTTCAGCTCAGGAAAATAAACATTTCAGTACCAACCTACATGGATTCGTTTGACTGCAAAACACCATCACATTTCCATCATCCATAATAACATATATCTGATTATCCCTAGGATCATGCAACGCATCTATCAATCGATGGTCCATTATTGGGAACATCATAGCCAAGATACTGCCATGTACTGGTGAGACCAAACGCACCCCGTCATCTAACCCCAAATGAACGATTCTCGAGGGCAGATCTTTGCCAGACGCTCGAAACAACCGACGAGTTTGGGCATCAATAGTTGAAAACATGTTGTAGAATAAGTTAATTTCCCATACTCTTATTGATCTATCTGATGTATAGAGCAATGTACTAGGCCCAAGCAGTTTGAATGATATAACAGGTTCCATTGCATTGAATCGATATGCTTCTGAAAATGTATCAATGTTCCAGATGCGTATAGTTTCATCTGTAGCCGAAGAAAACAATAGTGGTTGTGTCCAGTGGAGTACAAGATGCAATATCTCTTTCGTATGACCTGGAATAGCAAAGAGAAATACACATATTTTCCAGTACTGAAACCATCTTCATGTTCAATACCAGCACCCTCACCCTCATGAAGGTCATGAAGTAAGACTTTTTTAGATATTTTCAATGTTCAGACATTACTCAAGTACCTTCCAAGTAATCTGATACAGGAAAAATTTAAAACAAAGTGAAAGTATGTTCAGTCCTTTATCACAAAATGAACAGTCTCTTAGTCATATTTTCCCAGTACTGAAATTTCTTCATTTTTTGGTAATCTGAGAGTTGAGTTTCTTACGAGCAGTTTCTTATAAAAAGACATGTAATGTGAGAACCGGGAATTTGTTGAAAGGGCACCTTACAATAGCCTTGCAGGGCATTTTACAAAATCAATAGATATGCATTCCTACCTTGAAAGCTACCAAAGAGAGGAAATCGATGCATCATTGTGTTCCAAGCTTTGATGCTACCGTCTTTTGCACCTAGCAAAGAAAATTATTATATTTAGCAACAGAAGCTAACAAAAATAAGGACAGATATGAACAAATTATTTGCGTTACAGAATCTGAGAAGAGCCTTAATAACAGACTCATCGTAATAACCCACCAACGTGTAGCCTCCCTCGCTTTTCCTCCTCCCCTCCGCTCCACAGTGACATGACAGTAGAGGTTGCAGGCAGGCTAACAAACGTGATGCGAAGGACCAAATGAGTAGTCTGAGTAAAAAATGACATGATTATTTCATCTGACAATGAACCAACGTTTGAACTGCAAGCATGAAAACAGAAGTGAAAAATGATTTCAAGTACCACATACCTGTAATGACATAATTTCTGTTTGGGTATGCCACTGCTGCAGACAAAGACATCGAATGCCGATTTTCCAATTCCTTCAAACATGACAAACTCTGTCCTGACTCTCCTCCGAGAAATAAGACCCCTTCGTATGACACAGCAAGGATTTCTTTATTCCTTGAGTCGAGACTGATCTGTTTTATCCATCGTCGATCCCCTTTATAAGATGGCAGTTTAATGTCAGCTAGAAACACCGGAACCTCATTCATGCCTTTACGAAATCCAAAGACTTGCATAAAACCAATTCCGCTAATCAACACTACATCCAGAAATTCGCAGTACACCAAATCAAGTGCCGTGTACATCAGTTCCGTCGAAGACTGTTCATGGTAATGACTTCCATATGACTTTAATGTGAGGTCAGCACACGCGGCTACGTACATGAAGTGATTTGGTATGTGGATGATTTTCAGTATACGATAGGTCAGTGTACCATCACCTGCAGACCTGCGTGCTCTTGCTTGCTCGGAATCCTCCGTCCACGATCTCAGTCTATTGTTTACACCAGCTAAAAATTGAACAACGATGTTATTCGCACCCGATGTCACAGAATGCAGGCAACATCGAATTGGCTTAGGCACATGTATTGTGTATGAATGTTGCAGACCATATTGTACGAAGATATAATTGTCGTACGCATCGTCAACTAATTTCTTCAGACGGCGTTTAAAGTTGACTTTGTCTTCAACCTTTGACCGGAAAAAACTGTCCATATTTCTTATTACTTCAAAACTAAAAATTTAGGTATTCTGTTTGTAGATTTATCTGAGGAATTCTCAGATTTGTTTTCCTTGGGATTTGCTTCAACACACTCTTATATTTCTTTTAAAAAGTTGCTTCCCGACACAAGAATCATTGCTCGCACCTTCTTGCAACAATGTCAATCGTTTTATTTAAATAAACGCTATCACTTGGTCAAATCTGAGCAAATCAAACGTCATATTAATTCCATTTAATTCGTCGTAATCGTTACGATGTTTTGGATAAGATCGGGTTAGACTCGATGCATAGCATAGCAGAGACGTAGAAACCAGATGCACTGGGGGTATGAGCCCCCCCAAAGATGTTGCAATAAACAAAGAAGTGCCCTGTCTACTTCTAGGAAGTTCCCCTTTAGCTTAATGAAAGAATTGCCCTTTAAGTGTCGTGCCCCTCAAGTTTGAGATGCTTCCTACGTCCCTGTAGCATAGCCATACGTACCCTGGATACCAGAGCCTCAAAATAAAGAAAAGGAAGATTGAGAAAAGGATAAGAGAGAAAGAAGAAAGGATCTTTCGTTCCTTTTCAATGTTTTCTTTTTATCATTTTTTATTTTTGTTGGACTTGCCACTGGCAAAATGTTTTTCAAGCCTCTCCTCAACTCGTGGGGGCCTAAATGAACAGAGCCAAGAGAGATACGACAAAGAAACGAACGTTTACTGATCTTGTTCACTCAAATTGATCAACAGGGATGCAGAAAATTAGAGAACTTCATCGCCCATGCTATATCACAAATATGAAAAACGAGCGAAATTTACGACGAATTGTAATCAGTCTAGGCAAAGCCCCCCCATAACAACAACATTAGCAACAGCAGCAACAACAACCTTCTTGTGTAGAATATGGCGTCAAGGAAAACCTGGGAAAGAGTGAGAAAGATTCTTCCTCGGGAAGATTTCAGTCAAAACCTTCGAGGAAACGCTGCAAGACCTCGCTGCACCAAATCTAGATACTACCCCAAGATTAGAGACTTCCAAACAGTTGTAAGTATACAATAAACCATTTCATTGAATCGTTCATTCATTCATATGTTTTATTTTTGTAGTTTGGGTTGGCGTGGCGTGGCATTTTCAATTTGACCTTTGTCCCCATGTTATTGTGCTGCTTCAGTTTCGTTTTTCAAGTGAGTTGAAGTTTATAAACAATGATCAAACTCGGGTAGGTAAGTATGAGCACACTCTGTTTCATCTTGCTTGATAAGTTTTTGCATCAATATTTAATAAGAGCATGCAACAACAAGTTGTAATAAACGTACAAACGTACTTGTCACTGACCAAAACTTCTGCAAGTGGAGGTCTGCCCAGCCCAGTAGTGGGAGTTAACAACACAAAACGTGTAGTTAAGTAGGCTAGATATGTCATATTAAGTGTCATATCATTGTTTCTTCATACACTACAATCAAATCATATAAATATATGGCAAAACAATTATATACAAGAAGATGGGATACCTGATAAGTTTGCAAAGTCTGCACAGAAAATACATGCTTGGCTATTAATTTTAAGAACAATGACTCTATTTGTTATTCTTGAAATTGTGCAGGGAACATGTTTCAGGGTCCTAACTTAAAAAGCAGTCTGGATTTGGCACACCATCAGATGTATATCTATATATATAGATATGCCATATTCCGTTGTTTTGTGGTTCATTTGGTATCTCATAGTCAAAATTCTTCCATGTTTGACATGTTTAATTCTTTTGGAACCTTGTTAATACTCTGTACGAAATACCTTTGGATAAGGTATGAAACCGATTGTCTCCCATCTATCTATTTGAAGAAATTCCTCCTGAGAGCGATATCTCATACAATCTTAGACATGCACGGGCTTATAATCCAAGCATTCCAAGAACTGTTCGCTTCTCCAATACCTACTTTCACAACGTCCTTTATGAATGGAATATGCTCGATAATGAGATAAAAAACGCGGCTTCCCTTAGTAAATTTAAAAGGAAACTGTTGGCAAAAATAAGACCAAGGAATCCGATATTTCATGTGCATGATATTATTGGCATTCGACGATTGACAAAACTTTGTGTTAAATTTAGTGACTTAAACGAGCATAAATTCCGGCACAATCTTGACTGTTTAAGCCCTATTTGTGATTGCGGCGAGGCAAATGAAGATAATGAACATTTTCTCCTGCACTGCCCTATGCATGACACATTATGGCAAGGTCTTTTTGGTCATCTCGGAAACATTCCTGATTTAAACGTTTCGAGTATGGACTCCAAATCGCTTTGTAATCTACTCCTTTTTGGAAGTTCCGATTTATGCGTGAATGCGAATAAAATGATTATGGAGGAAACGATTTGCTTTATTGAAAACACGAAACGAATGTAGGTTAATAATCATTTGTTGGAAGGCAGCAGCTTATGTCTTATGTCCGTTATGTCTTGTATTTTGTTTTTCCTTAACCGTTTTCATATTTGTTTTTTGTTAATTGTATTTAATTCTAAGAAATATTGTAAGTGCCATTTATAGTGGAAACTCGATGACCTTGTGTCTTTTTCCGCTATGATTGGCACAGTTGAATTGTACAGTAGTTGTAGTTTTTTTTAGCTTTTTAAGATTTGATAGGAAAAAAATAACCGATTGATTCATTCTTTGTTGTTTTTCAACTCAGGTACTTTTGTTGCCAGAGATCCACAAATCAGAAGAACAAGGTCACAGAAAGAATTTCAACAATAACGAAAAGTTCCTCTTCTCTTTGGCCTTTGTTTCTGTGGCATATGCAATGGCTGAGAAAGAGACTAAACAAGAGAGTAGTGAAATAATTGCTGCTGCAGATGCACTTTATGAAAAAGTGGACTTTGTGCAGCTCTATGAACTTCTGTCAAAGCATAAAGACAGTAAAAACGCTGAAATTCTTTGGAGGTTGGCAAGAGCTGCGTATGAGTATTCAGCAATGTTAAACACTCCAAAGGATGTTAAAAAGAGGCTAGTCTTTGAAGGATTGCAAATTGCTGAAGAGGCTCTTAACATTGATGGGAATTTGTTTGCCTGTCACAAGGTGTGTAGCAGATCAGACTCATTTATTTTTCTATTCACTACATACTGTACAGTAAAAACCCGCGTATAAGAACCTAGTGAATTAAGAACCTGCAGGCTGAAATTTTGCAATTAGACCCCCATTGTATAAGAACCCATTCTGCCTGACATTTAGAATATGTTCTTATTTTTAGAGAACATTGGGTCTTGTTTACAAGAGAAGTTTGTGGAAGAATCAGAAATTTTACATTATCCGGTGAGAAGCTTGTGACAGTTTTTCTTTGCATTTTGTAAAAATTAATGATTCTTCCACTAATTTCTGTTGTGGATAAGACCCCATAAGCTCAAGTGATGTGAGTTGACAGTAAACAATAGGCCTGGAGTTTGAATCAGAAGAAAATGAATTCCTGAAAGCCCTGAATGAAATATGGGCCAATTTATACATTGTGCTTTACTCGCATCGAATCAATTAGGATTTAGATCGACTAAAGCACAAGATAAGCGCGTCATGAAAACTTGATTTGATTTAAATGTCGCACTTCAGATGTGCTAACTCATTCCGGCAATTTCAGGCAATTCCAAAGCTACCTCGGATACGAGGCTTTTTCATTGAAACGTCATATTTCAAATTTCAAAGGAAACAGATCAACTCGATTTGATTCATCAGAAGCGCGACGTTTAAATCCAAGTCGCGCTATGGTCGCGTAGTGCGACTTGCATCGACGAGCTTACGTCGTGCTTTACATTTGATTCGAGCTTAATTCCGAATTCAATTTATGTGTCGTGCTTATCTTGATCTTAATTGACACTCAGAAAATTTTGAAACATCATATTTGATTCGGTGCGAGTTAAGCACGACGTATAAATTGGCCCTAAGAACCAATTTAAGAACCTCAACAACCTAAAGATTTTCAATCCCATGGCAATAAATATGCAGACGATATCTCTCAACCACGAGAAATTGCATTTTCTCTGTTGTTTTGAGCGAGGAGTCCTTTATGATTTGATCAAGTATTTTAGGCCTTTTTCAGTCATTTTGCAACCACAAAGTTTTTCTAAATTAGAATTTACCATTTTTTTCAGTGCTCTTAAGAAGGCGAGAAAAATCAAAGAAATGTTTCGATCTTTTGGCTGCCAAGCATATATTGATTCATTCCAATCCATCCAGTACTCTTGATGCTACGAATTTTCAAATGTGGGAACTTTTTTCTGGTTCATCCGGTAGATGTTACAATAATTGCTAGCAATGGTAAGATTAGACAACCAGATAATTATGTTAAGAATCATACATTATTATAGTCCTTACATCTTGCCCTAGAGGATATACTATTTCTGATTGTCTTCAAGGTGTGCATGTTTGTTTTTCTGACTATTTTAGTGGTGTGGGATCATGCTGAGTGAGGTTGGAGATTATTCAGGATCAAAAGTGAAGATTCAAAATTCTTACAAGATAAAGGAACATTTCATGGTATGAAGCTAAGTCTCTTTGTTCTGTAAAAACTTTGGAGATTGAGAAGAGAGATTCTTAGGCAAGAAAAGCATAGGGCTCAAATCTTTAAAAAGGTTGGTGTAAAATTCTATTACAGTTTCCTTTGAAATAAATGACTTGACAGGAACCTAAGGCTTTTTGCTGTAAATCTGCCATGGAAATTCATTGATATCTTGATTAGTTTCAAAATGGCGGCATTTATTAGATTTGAGGCTATGACATCATCAAATTTCTAAATCCTAAACCAGAAAGGCTACAGATCTCTGCTTGCATCATATTGTACACCTTCATAAACTATGGTTTTCTTGAAGGTTATATCATTTTTCTTCTTTTAGGAATTACGTTGATTTAAATTTTTTCAAAATTTTCCATGAATTTGTTCAAAAATAATTAAATTGCTGCCATTCTGATAAAAATCAAGATATCAAAAAATTTTCATGGCAGATTTACAGCAAAGTACCATAAGTTCCTTTCAGGCCATTCAATTCAAAGAAAAATGTCATAAAATTGTACATCCACCTTTTTAAAGATTTGAAAGATTTGAGCCCTTTGACAAATGCAAAGCTGACTGAGGGGAAATTTGATAACATCTGTGTGCAGACAGATGTTATTGGCTTTATCTGTCCCTCTGTAGAATCTGTAGAATAGAAACTTCAGTGTTTGTTGGACAAACGACCAAGTTTCATCAAATAGATTGCGTTGAAAGAAAACACATGTTATGACTATTCACATACACTAGGTAACATGACATTATCAAGCCATCTGTTTTCAGCAAGCGGTTGAGCGTATTAACCCTTTCTAAATGAGAAATCAAGGGTTCAAAGATTAGAGATATCAGGACTTGCAAAGTTGCAATTTTCACACATGTTGTATGCGACTTCAACTCAGTTTACAAGACTTGTACTGTAGAAGGATGTAAGTTGTGCCTTGCAGAAGTGACGGCCTAAATCAATGAACATCATTGCTTTAATCCCAGGGATTGGACTTCAGAGTTTCCAGTGAATGAGATTCCTTCAATTTATTTTTTCTTGACAGAAATCAATTGAGTTGAATCCATCTGATGCAACGTCACACTACCTCTTAGGAATGTGGTAAGACGCTTTATGCTCATATCCTGATATATCATGGTGTGACCTATTACCCATTTCGTTGTTGTTGTTGTTGTTGTTATTGAGGGCGTATTCACTTGTTTTTTTGGGATGGAATATACATTGTGTCGGTTATATCAACGTCTGTGTGATAATGATTCTCTGTTGGTCTTCAAACCTATCATATCCTGTACCAGTTGAGCAGTCCTTTGACAGTAAAATCTTGCCTACGTTGTAGACGAAATTCCTTTTCTCATCCGAATTCGGTCTGTGACACAAGCTAATGCTCGAGAAAATCCATCATATTTTCCATAAGAGGGTGACAATTTTCAGCAAGAAAATTTTTAGCATTAACTCAACATGTTGGGTATTCAACAACATGGTAACAAAATATTCAGCGGACAATGGTCTTTGAAATGATTTATTTTCTCATGATTCGCCCAGGTGCACCAAAAAATTGTTCAGACTTTTGAAAAATGGTAATACATAGAGTACTGGATGCATTTTAAATGAATTGAGCTTTGTTTGATAGTAGAAGGACTGGATTATTTTTGCGATTTTTGTTGTGTTTTTGAGAGTACTGTAAATATACTGGGTGCGCCAAAATAAACTATGCACGTTTGGCAGGCCACAATAAATCGTACACTGGACCGGTTTTATAGATTTAGGACCTAATCTTTAGCAGAAAGCCTGAATTTGATTCTAGAATTTTTTGCAAATTTTTCCCTTTTCAGTTTTTAGAGCTAGAAGCGAATTTCTTAAAATGTTCGTTTTCGAAAACATTGAAAATGATAAAAAAACGTCTACCAAATTTTAAAAGATTCAACATGAATGAACAAAGAGAAAACGTTTTCAAGGGGATTTGGGGGTTTAGTGCGAACTCTCGTATAGCAGATTACAATTGGTCGATTTCTAAATTGCAAATCACCACGAACAACTTCTCCCTTTGTCCATTCATGTCGATTATTTAGAAATTTTGATCGATGTTTTTTTTATCGTTTTCAGTGTTTTCGAAAACTAAAATTTTAGGAAACTCGCTTCTAGCTCTAAAAACTGAAAATAAAAAAAATTGCAAAAAATCCCAGTATCTAATTCAGGCTTTCTGCTAACGATTAAGTCATAAATCTTCAAAATCGGTCCAGTGTACGATTTATTGTGGCCTGCCAAACGTGCATAGTTTATTTTGGCGCACCCGGTATGTAATGTTGACTTTACAAAAATCCGGTGTTTGCATCATGCCTGAAAGGGGCCTAAACACTTGATCAAATCATAAAGAAATTTCTCACAGCAAACAATGCAAAAGTACAGTATTTCATGGGTATTAGATGTTGTCAGCACATTTGTTGTCATGGGGTCCAAAATATTCAGTATTTATTCAAAAATTCATTTCCTATAACTCTTGAGAGAGATTAAAGGCAATCTGTCTCATTCATAATTGGCTGAAGATTGAATAGGGGGATTAAAGATTGGTATGGCAGGATTAACAGAAAAGAATTGGGAAGGAATCGTTTCGAATTGAACTGAATTTTTATGGTGCGAAAAATTCAAACAGTCTTGATTCTAGCTCCTTTCCTTTGTCTAAGCTTTGTTCTCTAAACCAATCACATACCTAACCCAACCCTAACCCTAACCCTTGCATCTTGTTCTGCGTGAGAGATTCCTTGAGATGATTTGAACAAATTAATTTCGTAAAGCCAAATTTAACTATCTTTTCTTTCCCCATAAAGATGCAAGAAGAATGACAAAAATACTGAATCTCTCTGCTATAAAGCAAAATTTGATTCATTTAAATTCATCCTGAAGAACGATTTTTCAAAAGTAGGAATTTTTTAGTGCATCCTTTATTCTATGAAAGGAGTAAATATTTCAAACATGTTTTTCCTTTCTTATAGGTTCTACACATTTGCAGATCTAGCATGGTATCAACGAAAGGCTGCCGCAGTAATATTTGCAACGCCACCATCAGGCACATATAAAGAGGTATAACAGCCAGTAGACCCAGTAAAAGGTCAAATTCTCTGAACGCCAACATTTATCGTTTTTCCAGCTTCATTTCTTCAGTAATTTTACGTAAAAGTGTGAACTCTAGATGATACCTGTTAAGTCAAAAAAGGAATCCCCGTTTGGAAGGCCACTGCTCCCTGAATATCAAAGCAATAATATTGAAAACTGTCTTGTTTTATTGCCAATATGTTCAATTATTTTCAGTAATTTACCTGGCTTCAATTGGCCCTTCCTTCCTATGGATATGGGAGATTTACTGCAGAAAGCCCCTTCCAAAAACGTCCACAAACTAGTGGACCAATGAGCAAATTTTCCTTGGTTTTCCTTCAAACATGATGACACTCACATGTATTCATGTATTTTGTCCTCTTGGGAGAGTGGAATCTACTTGAATAGGTTATTGATACTAGGGGGAATACTCGTTCATGCTCGCAAGAGGATTGCACATGCTAGAGCGTGCAGAAGTCTTTGCTGTAAGGCCATTGTAAGGCAGAAATGTTAGAGAAATTCGTTCTTGATTTTGGGCACGTTAGGATTCTTTTTATTGACTGCTTTGTTAAGGACATCCGGGGGGCCCTTGAAAATCAGCCTTTGCTGAAGGGCAACCCTCTCTAAATGAATCAAATATCAGCAACCAATTTAAATGATGGTGTGGGATGATGAATATTTCTCATAATTGTTGTGTAGTATGCTTCAAAGCCAGGTATTATATACAAGTACAAATTCACGCAATTTCATAGCCATTTCAGGAGCCACATCAAAGGAGGCTCAGACCCTGAATTCTTGCTAGGACAACAATAGAACAATGGGCTAATTACAAAAGAACAATGGGCTAAGGTAGAAATGGGTTTCGTAAAAAACTTTTGGTTTTATCAAGATTCAACTCCCTTTATTCTAAACCTCGAAGAAAATGTGAGAAATTGTTTCCACGCAGATACAGTCTTCCACCAAGATTATGCTATCTTCGGTACAAAATCAGAGCTCGTCTGCAAAATGTGACTATTTTTTCGATCACTAGAACCCCGGCGAGCACCTGACCTCTCACTGGGGCACTTAGAGCGACTAAGAGGGATGTCCAAAGCAGTGGTCGTTCATTGTGTGCCATTGATACCAGGGGGTCACGGTGTACATGAGTCTGAAAAAACTTGAAAATGTGTGAGTAAAGGATACAAATACTGTACATGAGATTATTCCAAGAAAAGGGTGTCAGGAACTTTGCTTGGTTAAAGTTGCATGCTGTCTAAGAATTTATCTGAAGTCATGAAGGGTTTCACGGTTGGTTGACCGTAGAGTTGGATTATTTTTCAAGTGAATGCAAGAGAAAAGTTGTTCATGATGTAGAGTGTCTTTCATTGTAGGCTCAAGATCACTTTCTACACGCTGAATCAAGTAAGTGCACTTTGTCCTATGATTACAGGTCATACAAATGTACCGTGTGTGTCAAAAAAGAACTTTACGCGTTGCATTGAATTACAGAGAGTTGGTGACTCTCCTTAGCCTACCGGGTGTCCCAGAAAAATGAAAGTAACCTGTGCAAAAATATAAGGCTAAACTTGGCCTTGCACGCCAAGTTTTTGCCTTGTAGCGGGGATCATGACCTTGTTATGACCGTGTCCTAACCTGTAGCTAATTTTAACTTTTTTCAGGCTCACTCAGTCTATTTTGAGCTGTTTCCATTTAGCAATGAATTTTCAAGTTTGATAGATTCCTACGTTTCTTAAGTTTGGTTGAGTTTGAAAACTGAAATTCCGTACTATGTGACGCAAATTACCAAAAACGTGGCATAGAAATATCCTGGGGACGAAGCTACCCAAAATCGGGGGCCGAGACATTGTGGACCCCAGTTTTGGGTCATAATGTTATCCCTGTAAGTAACTGAGTAACCTTGAAATAACTGATGTGATCCCTGTATCGACAAGATGTTATCCACGCAGAATACTGAGTAACCACTACTTTACTGATGTCATCCCTGCAACGACACGATGTTATCCTTGTACGGCACTGCTTGTTATCCCTGTAAGTAACTGAATAGCCTCAGCCTTACTGATGTGATCCCCCCCAACGACATCATGTAAGCCCTATAATTTACTGAATAACCTCAAATTTACTGAGGCAATCCCTCCAATAACATTATGTTCCCCTCTCATTTACTGTATGTTATCCCTGTAAATAACTGAATAGCCTAAAATTTACTGCATGTAATCCCACCAATGACATCATGTGATCCCTGTATCACACTGGGCAACCGCTGCCTTACCGAACAGCCTCTACAATACTGCACAGACGTTCTACAGGGTGATAAAGTCCCATCCATCCCCAGTTTTGCATTCTATATAGATGAAGATATACCTGTTGACTATCATCACAAATGTTGCTGTTTTGTTTGGCTCCTGCACATTACTTTTTGTACAGAAGACATTTTTAGAGTTTCTACACAGTTTGAATTTAGAAGAAATGTTTTTCGTATTTGAAATGGTTTTTGTAGGTGAGGTGTGGGATTACAAAGAATTCGCCAATTTTGGGTATGTCATCATAAAAGTTACCACAATCTTGGATGGTATTTTCAAATTATTATCTTTGTGTATACGTCTCCTACTCAAGTCCCCGTCCTCAGTCTTGGTTAGCTTTGCCCTCGGGAGAAATATGCAGAAACCGCAACAAGGACAGATTTGGTAAGACAATAGCACGAGTTGGTTTTGATTGACACCGCAATTCAAAGCGATTAGCGATCGCAGACAAAGGAAATTCTCTCAACCAGTAATCAAAACAAGCAAAGCTGCAAAAGTTTCTCTGAAACCCAGGTAGCTAGATCGCTCATTGTGCATTTCAGAAATTGTTTTAAGAAGAAATATGGGCATAGATCGAAAAAGGATATATATACACATCTGCCACGGGCATTTAATTTATTTGATTAAAAAGCCGATTGGGTGGCGATTCAATTCTCTTATTTTTTTGATGTAATTAAAACACTTAATGCTCAGCTTCTGAACCAAAGAAATAAAATGCCTGAGGTAGATGTGTAGATATATCCTTCTTCTTTTGATATATGCTTATGGTTGCTCTTAAAAACAATTTCTGGAATGCATAACGAGCGTGCTAGCTACTTGGGTTTCAAAGAGACTTTTGCGGCTTTGTTTGTTTTGAATTTATAATTGAGAGAATTCCTTTTGTCTGTAGCCACTAATCGCTGTGAATTCAGGTGTCAACTAAAGTAATTCATGCTATTTTTTTACAAAATTTCTCCTTGTTAGAAACCGCAGTATCGTGAACTGCAACAACTATTTTATTTGGAATTGCTCACAGTCTGTGAAAACTTGTTGGGGAGACAAGATACTGTTTGTCCGAGGAAACTTATGTGTCCCCCGTGAAGTGGTTAAAGCTCCTGCGCCCGTCGGAATTCCAACCCAAAACGCTACTGCGCATGAGCTTTAGCCCACCGCATGGGGGGACACGTACCTTTCCTGGAACAAGCAGTATCTCATCTCCTCAACAAGAATAATATTCCGATCATCTCATCTGCTTTCAGTTGACCCAAATTTCTATTCTGCCAATCAATTGATGCTGGGTACAACATATATGAAAATGGGAGACAATGAATCAGCTAAGAAATGGCTAACTAAATTAAAGGATTATCCAGCAAAAACTGACGAGGATAAAGAAGTGAGTATCTTATACAGGGTCACCTGAAAACATCTAACACCAATTTCTTTTTAAAAAGCTACCTTTTATTAATTGATACGCCATTTCAAAGCGATAACGATTGCAGACAAACGGGCATTCAATCAAAACAAACAAAGTGATCGAAACTGGCGATTAGCGATTACAGTCAAAGGAAATTTTCTCAACCAGTAGTTCAAAGCAAACAAAGCCACCAATGTTGCCCTGAAACCAGTAGGGCGAACTGTCACCTTGTGCACGCGAAAGATGGTTTTTAAGAGAAGGCATGAATTTCTAGCAAAAGAAGAAGGATAAATCTAAATATAGGTGTGGCGGATTTTGTTTATTTAATTCAGAAGCAGAGCAGAGAGCATTGCAATTCTCTCATTTTAAGGCTTAAATGAAACGATTACTAATCATCTCCTGAATCAAGTAAGAAATTCCCCCAATCAAATTTTTAGATATATCTTTCTTCTTTCGTTATTAACTCATGATTTCTCTTAAAAACCACCTCTCGTGTGCACAAGTTGACAGTTTGCCCCATTGGTTTTGCAGCTTTGTTTGCTTTGAATTACTGGTTGAGAGTTTTGCCTTTGTCCGTTATCGCTAATAATTTCGAATTCAGGTGTGAATCAAAAGCAACTGATGCCATTATGTTACAAAATCTGTTCCCGTTACAATAGGTGACACTCAAACGTTGAAATCAGCTACCAATTAATGAAAATAGCGAGAAACAAGGCCAAAAGACGAATAAAACCTTGTCTGTGCACAAACTAAAACTTTGCTGTGTAAAGTTTGAGTAAAGTTCTCGTTGATGACTTCGCTGAAAAGTGTTCCTTTCGTTTTCCTTTTCAATCTTTTCGAAATTTGAACGTGCAATTTAAACCTCTTTTCTAACGAGTAAACAGGTCTATAAAATTGAAATCAAGACACGGGAAGGTCTATTAATAAGGGTTTTCACGATTTGTTGGCTGTCGTAATTTTGAATGTTTTTCCTGTTTTAGAATGTCAAAAAGGCGGAAGAGCATCTGAAGACACTCTGAGAGAAAAAACACATGTACTGACTACAAAATCTTGTTTTAAAGTTTATTTATTAATCAATGTTAAGAAAATACTGAACACCTTATACCTACTGAAGACCTCAGAAATCTAAAGTCTGTCTGAAATTAGATATCATGTGAGATTTGCGTTAACGCAAAATTTCTCATCCAAAGCACTTAAATTGCTTTTATTCGCGGGCATTTTCACCAAACCCAATATTGATCTTAGTATCGTTTATCGACTGAATTGATACTGCTGCAACTATGACTCATTTCCTTACATTTGCAAGATAGGCGACATTCGTCTGAGCATGCGCCGTGACCTTCAGGGATGTCAGTGGGAACGAGGCCACAGTAGCTGTGGCGGGAAATTTTGAGCTGACGCTTTCCTTACGGATTAGCCTCGCACTGATTCTATATTGCCAAAAAGATAAACGATTGGGTCTAAATCATCTGCTATTTTTCTCAAAACCGCAGAGCCTAAAACGCCACAAAAAGCAGTTTTTCCGAACTGCAATACCATAAAACTTGCTACTAGTACTTAGATGAATGTTTCTTCAACCCATACTCGCAAAACCGCCTTCTTCTAAGCCATATTCTGATTGGAGCACAAAGGTGACGAAAACTGTCGCCGATTGAGATTTTTGTCCGGTTTTGCAGCTCAAGGGAAACAAGGCCCTCGCTCAAGCGACAACGGCAACATCAATTTAATTCAATGAGATGAGTGAAAAAATGGAGGGTCTTTCTGGAGTAAGGCCTCGTTTTCGTGTGACATCTATTTTGGGACAGACTTTGATTAAAACTTGTCATGCACCATTTATAAATTTGAAAGAGTCAAACGGCTCATTTAGCACAGAAAATGACTAATCTATTGTGTGCAATTTTTTTCAAATTGTAGATTTTTTCAGTTGCAAAAAGAGCCTTCGCAAAAAGAGCTTTACAAGCGGTTGCAATGTAAAACAGGCATGGTCGGTCTTCGGATCCTGTAATGCCAAAAGATATCAACTTTTGTTCCATATGTTGATTCAGTTTGTTTTCAATGCCCAAAACGCCGCAATCACTGACTAAGGTTTAGCCTCGCTACACAAGGACCCTCAACTTACGCCCATCTAATTGAAGTGAATTGATGTTGTTGTTGTCGCTCCAGTTGAGGGCCTTACGGACAAACTCTTCTCAAAACGGCAAAAAAATTCTCGCCAGGAACAAATTTGTTCCTGGACCAATCAGGATGCAAGACTTGAAATAACTTGATGGGATTGGCTGATTCTTCTTCAATTCAAACTTCCCGCCAAAGGCAAACAAAAGCGTTCGACTGAACTACTGCAACGATCAAAATCTCAAAGTAACGAGCGAATTTACGAGATTTTTTGCGCCCCCAAATCACTAATATAGAACTTATAGGTAAGAGTGTTTTGCTTTAATAGCTTGAAGAAACATTCCACTAAGTGCTGATAGCTTGTTTTGCAGTGTAGCACTTCAGGAAAATCATTTTTTGCGGCATTTTAGGGTCGGTGCTTTTGAGAAAAAAATAGCAGGTAATTTAGGCCATGTCCGTTTCTGGAAGCGTAAGTCCATGCGTCGTATTTATAGCGTCCATCAGTCTATCAATAACGATAACCTACGAACATATAATCAGTCTAACTAAGGTTATTTCTACCGAGTGAGTCAATAAAAAGAATCCACATTTGAAAGGTCACGGCTCCTTGGATATCAAGACGATGATATCGGCAAATATATAGTTTAATGGTGGACATGTTTAAATCCATTTCAAAATTTACCTGATTGAAATCGGCCAGTCCGTTCTGAAATTATGGGGGATTTTCTCGTGAAAGCCTCTTCGAGAAACCTTCTAAACGTCGATCAAATTTTCTCAAGAATCGACATGAATGGACTAAGAGAAAAGTTTCTCGTGGTGATTTGGGATTTAGAAATCGATTAATTTTATCGATTACTTGATCGACTTCTAGATCCCAAATCAACACAAAAAAGTCCGTTCATGTCGATTCTTTAGAAAATTTGATCGAAAAATTTTTATCGTTTTCAGTGTTTTTGAGAATGAAAATTTCAAGAGACTCTCGTCTAGCTCCAAAAACTGAAAACAGAAAAATTTGCAAAAATCCTAGAATCTAATTCAAGCTTTCTTCTCAAGATTAAGTCACGAATCTTTAAAATCGGTCTAGTGTACGAGTTATTGTGGCCTGCCAAACGTGCATAGTTTATTCTGGCGCACCCGGTATTTAGGAAGCAGTAGCCTTTCAAACGCATGGCCTTTGTTTGACTCATCAAAGGCTTCGATTCCATCCTTCCTACACATTCTGCTCCCAGCAGATTCCTCTATCTATTGATTCTTGAATAAATTTCACTAAATCATTTCGTTTCATTTCTTTGAGCCATTTAATCATGTGTTCCACTTCATCTCCACGTTCACAAAGATAATCGATGAACAGCCGCGCGGAATTCTTCCCTTCACTCTTTCCTTCAGCGTCAATTAGCTCGATTTCTTCCGTGCGAAAACATAAACAACTTGCTAAGTGTCTCCAATGACCTTTCACGTTATGAACAATAAGCTTGTCTGCTACTTTAGCAAGCAACAATTCAAACTGCTCATCGCTGAGGTCTTCCAACTTTAAATCATCATCAATTGGTATGTTCTTTATGTCTCTCCTTACATTTTTCATTTCACCAAAGTTTCTTACCTTTTTCCCATGCAATATATTGCACAATTCAGCGATTTGTAAATCTGGATTTTTGTTTCGTAATTGAATAAAAAACAATCGATGTGAACTGCTTCGAACTCTCATTTGGTCGATGATAACCTCCTCAATTTTGAAATGTCTTGCAAGTTTGATCCAATTTCCATTGGGACTGTCCGGGAACAAACGTCCGGCAAGTCCATCACGAAAATGTTCACTGGTGTGCCATACCAGATCTACAAAAGAAATTACGTTTTTGCAGGAATATCACAAACAAATCATCAAAATCCTAATCCATGCCTGAGAGGGTATTTTACACCACGGATCTTGAATGTTCAACGCAATTAATTTCTGTACCAGGGGTGCATATGCTCTTGTTGTAGTTGTTGTTGTCATTGCTGTTGTTGTTGTTGTGGTTGTTGTGATAACTGGAACTATTTCGTGAGTCTATGCTTCGTAGCCTACGCGTAGACCCATTATCCCAAAGGAGGAAAGGGTCTACGAAACAAAGAGCAAAAGCTTGCTACTGAGGTATCTAGATTTCTGGAAACTTAATCTATGCAGCCTTTGTTTCAACCATAGAAATATTTCTATTTCTATGGTTTCAACGCGTGTCACAAATCATTTGAAAAGGGGGATTAGAATGATTAATTGGGCGGCCGTAGCAAGCCTTTGCTCTTTGTTTCATAGACCCTTTCCTCCTTCGGGATAATGGGTCTACGCGTAGGCTAATGCTTCGTGGTTCTTTTACGTCAGAATCAAAATAAATTTTGCGAATCAAATATAAAATTTATACTCATTACATAAGTCGCAGCATCGCTCATATTGAATTGGATGGTATATGAGAGAAAATAAAATATTAGATTAAAAATGTTGAACGAATACAAGGAATCACGTCGCAAGTCTATATAAAATTCATCAGATGAAAATTAATATTTGAATTGTTTCAGCAACATGAAGGAAACCGTTGGTAACATCTTGCGCTGGATACCAGAAGAGGGGGACTTAACAGAGAGGATGCATACACGTTTTTTTATTTATAAGAAACTGGTTTATAAGAAACTAGTACTACGATGACCAAAAATTTAAGAAACTCTAGTACTACGCTCAAGAACAGTTAAGAAACTCTAAAACCTTATTTCTGTATGTCTCTCTTATTCTATGTCCCTCTAACAAAGGTATATTCGTCTTTCCTTGCCTTTTAACTGCAAAATTGGTAAATTTTTGCCTTAATGTGCATGGCTTCTTCTTGATGACAATGTTAATGCAAAATGGAAGCCCTTTGTCGAGAAGAAGGCTCAACTTCGAACAATACCGCAATTTTAGGCCCAAAAAATAAGAAACTAATTAAGAAACTTTTACTACTAAAACACCGAAAATTTCATGCGAAATTAAGAAACTTTTAGTACTAAGTGCTGATCCAAGTTTCTTATATAAAAAAAAACGTGTATTCAAACTTTGGCCCAGAAGGCGGAAATGTTCGAATCGAATGATATCTTATACAATTTATAGAATTTTGAAAAGCTCTAAAGCCACTCAATCGATCCATGCGTATGAAAATGTATAAAATATATTTCATATTTTCATATTCTATTCTTTTAAGGAGGGTTGCCCTTCAGCAGAAGTTGTTTTTCAAGGGGCCCTCCGATAAAAACTTAATTACAATATACAGTTAAAAATACCCGATCACTAAAAAAACATAATTTTAAAAGCCTATTTTTACAATTATATAATTTTTACAATAGAAAGACAAATTAACCTTTTCAGTGATTTTTTAAAACCCCAGGGAAACTGCCGTCTTTGATTCAGCTGGGAGGCAATTCCATAGTTTAGCTCCCCGGAAAGAGAAGCATTTTTGCCCATTTGCTGACTTTTTTTTGGCAACCTTAAATCAGCTTCAGTGTTCCTGAGGCTGCGGGAGGAACTAGTTGAGTTTTTGATAAAACGGTTACACAGTAATTGTGGAGCCAAATCATTGAGCGACTTGAAGACCATCATTTTAGACTCAATATCAACAAGTTCTTCGATGGTCTTCCAGCCCAGCTCCTCAATAAGTTGTCTGCTTGGGGTATCAAAGCTGCTATTTGTTATGATTTTAGCAGCACGATTTTGAAGCTTTTGCAACTGGTTGTAGAACCAGCACAACCCCAAACAGAACATCAGTATCGAAAAAGGGGCTCAACAATGCCTGTGTAAAGAGTTTTCCAACTCTCCTTAGGTAGAAAAGACTTTGCATGTCTTAAAAAGCCGATTGCCTTGGAGACCTTGGTAAAAACTACCTTAATTTGCTCCTTCCAGTCCAAAGAGCAATCGATTTGTACTCCAAGGTACTTTATCCTTTGAACTACTTCGAGCTCAGATCGAAGTATATTGCTCGATCCAGACTCTCTTGCAGTTGAAGAATAGGTAAAAAGTCGATTGACGGTATTATTCACCCTTTTGATATTAAATATCGAATGAGTTAATAAAAACAATTCCCGTTTGAAAGCCCACTGCTCCCTGGATATCAAGCCGATAATATTGGCGAATATATTAGTTAATGATGGACATATTCAAATCTATTCTGTCTGAAAGTTACTTGACTCAAATTAACCACTCCCTTCTGAAATTATGAGGGCTTTTCTCAAGAAAGCCCCTTCAAGACACCTTCAAAACTGACCTAAAATCACAAACAAGTTTCCTGATGTTTCTGCCTTACAAACAATGACTTCAAAGTGTTTTAGCATATGCTATCCTCTGAGGAACAAGGACAGACTTTGTAACACAATGGTATGCATTGCTCTTGTTGACACCTGAATTCAAAGCGATAAGCGATTTCCGACAAAGAAAATTCCCTCAACCAGTAATTCGAAACAAACAAAGCCGCTAAAGTTTTTGTGAAACCCAGGTAGCTAGCGCGCTCGTTGTGCATTCCAGAAATTGTTTTTAAGCGCAAACAAGAGCATGTATCGAAAGAAAAGAAGGATATATCTACACATCTACCACGGGCATTTTATTTATTTGGTTCAGAAGCAGAGCAGTAAGTATTTTAATAACACCCAAAAAATAAAAGAATTGAATTGCCTCCCAATTAGACTTGCCCCAAGTCTATTTCGTCAAAAAAAAATTGCGTCAAAAAAAATTGAAGGGAAATAATATACTTTCCGGTAGACTTATTACAGTTGACAAAACAGACTTGGGGCAAGTCTACCTCCCAATCGGCTTCTGAACCAAATAATTTGAATGCCAGAGGCAAATATGTACATATATATCCTTCTTCTTTCGATCTGTGCTCGTGTTTGCTCTTAAAACAATATCTAGAATGCACAACGAGCGAGCTAGCTACCTGGGTTTCAGAGAAACATTTGCGGCGTTGATTGTTTTGAATTACTGGTTGAGAGAATTTCCTTTATCTCAGATTGCTAATCGCTTTGAATTCAGGTGTCAACAAAAGGATCCCATGCTATTGTATTACAAAATCTGTCCTTATTATACTTGGCCAATATAATTACCTTGATATCCAGGGAGCACCGGCCTTTCAAATGGAGATTGTTTTTATTGACTCACGCGGTAGGAAAGTTCATAAAAAAAATGAAAAACAATGACTTACACGGGGGTCTTTCTTCGATATTCTCTCCACTACCACTACCATTGTTACCCAGAGAACTCGTTCCAGCCACAGAAGCTGAGCGGCGGGCATCAGTAGCAATGTTAGAGGTATGGCCTTCATATAAGAAAATACGATAAGTAATGGTAACAGAAATTACATCAATCTACTTTCCTAAATACAGACTTGTTGAGTAAAATGTGGCGTAAAGATGTTTGCCAAATTTTACAGTCACAAGCTAGTTTGCACCTTGAAGGTGACCTGAAAGGAAAACGTTTGTACATGCAACTTAACAGCACTGTCGTATGATATAGAATTCTGTTTGAATTTATTTGAGCTTGTCATCATATTAACATTTTGGCTGTGTTTTCCTAAGCATAGTCAGATAACCTATTGAAACGGAAACTGCCAGGATGGTGTACCTGTCAATTAACGAGGAAGCTCCTAATGACGTTTCAAGTCTGTTCGAATCGAAGGGTTGTAAGATAATAGCACTAGGGAACACAGACCTCAAGCTGTCTCTCCTAAAAATCCCAGGGGGGGGACTTGGTAGTTCAAGGTGACGTACCCGTCGCAAAATGTTGTAAAACCCTAAACCCTTAGCGGTAGTAGATTTTAGCCTAAGCGGTAGTAGCTTTTAGCCTAAGCGGTAGTACCTTGTAGCCTAAGCGGTAGTAACTTTTTCCGTAAGCAGCAGTAACAATAGGTCAATTGTTCCAGAAACAATAGTGCTATTGTATAGCAGATATTAGCAAAAAAAGACTTCATTTACGTAGATTTACTTTGGAATAACACAGTATAAATACACTCATCAATGAAACTACCCCCATTTCAGACAATTGATGTTTTTGCCTGGTGTCCTTTACTTCAATAAAATTAATAACGCAACAGGGCTTGTAACTAACTCTAACAAGCTGAAGGGAGGGCAAGATTTCAAATTTTAACATTCTAGGACAGACTGAGCTAGAAATTTATCCAGATTCTTTCGACTAGCTGGAGTTAAAGGTGTGCCCCCGGGCTCAAACAAAGATCTTAAAAATTGTTCAAACATAAATAGATTCCATTAAAACGCACACCTTTCTCGTAGATGAAATGATGAATGGGAATCCGATTGGATTTGAATCGAAGACGTTGCATAAAGTTTAATACTGTAGAAGTAAAGGTGGGATTTGGAGAACTTTCTCCAACTCTGTGGGCATATGGCAGTATGGTCAATCGTAGATCATTGATAAAAATTAATTGCAATAACCTGAGGTGCTGCTGAAGATAGTGAATAACTGGATAACTGGTTGATTTCTGTTGTTACAGAGTCTTACTAACAAAAATTCAATTCATCAAACTTTGTTAAAACTCCGCGAGCTAATCATATCGATTTTCACAACCCTAAGCGATAGTAAATTTGAAAATTTTCTACCCTAAAGGGTAGTAAATTGCAAAATTCAGGACCCTAAATTTTGCAACGGGTACGTCACCTTGAACTACCAAGTCCCCCCCCCTGGGCTAAAAATTTCCAGTGGCCAACGGTGCTTTGCTTATAGAGGAGCACGATAGAGAATAACCTGAAGATTGATATCAAGCCATCGCCCACCGTCAATCGATTCAAAGCTGCATAAAAACCAGGAAGTGATCTTTTCGTTCAACTCCTTAATTACATAGCTCTCATTTTGATCTATATTTAACTGTATGCTTAGCCCTGTGTAAAGAATATAAAATCAACAAAATCCATGAATGAATCAATCAATATCTAACGACCTCTTTTATACTTGGCATCCACACATATTGCAAAGAACAAACTACAAATGATACTTACCTCTGCTTCTCTCTCGTTCGACATCGATCATGCCATGATTTCCAAAAACAACGTTCCCTCCATAGATAATTATGTTGTATCTGGCTGCCTCTAGAATAAAAAGAATGTTTCAGCATCATCTAAATTCTGGTGTTGTGGAGCAGGTGTTGGTGGATTTGAAGGTGTTGTGTAATCCTCTGACTTTGCAGCCAGAATAGTCAAGCGGAGTGGTTCGATACACAGTAGGACCCCACCACTTGAGCGTCATGACAAGGGGTTACGAACTCGATTAGGTCTGCTCTATTTCTGCGATCCCAGCGCTTGGCGATGAAAAACGCAACTTCACATTCACCTTCACTTTCAATTCTGTTTGAAATTAGATATCACATGAAAATGTCCGCGAATAACAACAATTAAAGATTTTTGCATGAGAAATTTTGCAGTATCGCATGTGACATCTGATTTGAGATTATTGCTGCTGCAACTGTCACAGGCAAGCTAATAAATATCACAAAATTATTTTTTGTCAAGAGAGGGCATGGCCACAAAACTAACAGGTTGATAATTGTCGTAAAAATACGCTGTTCTTTCATTTTCTGCGATAATTAATCTAGGTACAGAATTTGTACAGGCGCTTCAGTGCCCGGGTCCGGACCTTTTACCCTCTTCAACCCTCCTCATTGCTCCTGCCAACAAACGCCATTGTTTCTCTGGCTTCGTTTCATAAAGGTTACTGTAACCGTTCAGGCGGCGATTAAGAAACTCCGTTTACCACGGCCGTACGTCAAAAGATACCAAATAAACTTATGCATCATTCGACGCAGAATTAAACGTAGGATATCATAAAAATATATTCAGTTGATTCAATAAAATCACGAATGATTTATTCTACCGGGTGTCTCAAAAAAAAGTACCCCCGCTTGACTCAACAAGGCAACAAAACGATAATATTTCGGGACCTTTTGAATTCATGGCTACATTTGTTGGTCTTCAACTTAGATGCACATACCTTGCATTTGGAAATCGACCACCAAACACCGGAGATATGAGTTGACAAGGTCAAAATTTGGAGTGCACCTGAAACCAGAGGTTTTGAGAAATGGCCTAGCAATAATTTGACAACAAACAGGCATTTTGCAAACGAATTTTCGACTTTGACCTTTACTTTTCATGTTTGAAAAGATTTATCACTTGAATTACATCAATTGTTCTTGAAGTGACTTTTCTTTTGAAGAAACGGTCCTTGCATTGCATTCGATCCCAAGTGTTTTGATTAAAGAAGAGGAAAAGGAGCACATGCACGCTTATTTTGGAGATGTGGCACGACTTTAACACTCTTACGACATTTTTTACTATATTTGTTTAATCAGCGCCATGTCCATGCATCTTTTATTCTTTTCAAAAGCAAAACACGGAAACTTAAAGTCTACAGTTACTTTGGAAAATGTCCACGATACAAATCACGACTGGGCCCTTTTTCGAAACCTCTGGTTTTGGGTGCACTGTAAATGTTGACTTTGCAAACCTGTATCTCCGGTGTTTGGTGGGCGATTTCTAAATGCAAGGTACGTGCATCTAAGCTGAACATTGATAAATTTAGTTCTGAAGTCGGGGAGCAATGATATCTTATTGCTTGGTTCCTATTTCCAGTCAAAAGGGGGTACTTTTTTCTGAGACACCCGGTAGATTCAAGGCAAAATCGACCACCCTTACGAAAAGATCTTTGAGTACCCCAATGATAATTGTTGGACCACGACTATCTATTTACCAAAGACTTAAGGCCCTGAACTGCAAAACAGTGTCACCAATTTTTGATAAAAGGTACTGTTTAGAAATAATATCATTTGAAATGAATGCAAAGGTCTTAAATGTCTTTTTTAACTTTTAGATCCTTGTAAAAATCGGACCAGTGGATCTATCACAAATCGCTGATAAGGTTTCGTAGTTATATGCATTGTGACTCTGTGTGCCAAGTTTCAAGCAATTCGATTGGCCTGTTGGGTACACAAAGATTTTTTATTACCCACCAGTAGTCTGGAATCCTGTTTCCAGAAATCAGGCTTTTATCAAAATGAAGCAAAAAATGCGGGAAAATACGATTATGCATGAAAGGTCAAGCAATAAGGCTCAAGCGCGGTATTTGGTAAAGCATTATGTCAAGAACATAGCAGCACGGGATCAGTGGTGGATTTAGGAGGGCAAGTGGGGGCAATTGCCCCCCCTTCACGATGAAAACTCAGCTTGGCGCCCCTCTTTTGGCGAGAAAAGCGCCCCTCTTCCTGACTCTAACGCATAATTTTTCAACTTTTTCGATTTAAATATGGGGGAAACATACAAATTAAGGCGTTATTTAGCAGTAAATCAAAGAATTTTCTTTGAAAAGAGTCCAAAAAATTTTCGCGCGCCTTCGGCGCGCTCAATTTCTGTCGTATATTTGGCGCCCACTTTGCAAGTTGCCCCCCCTTCAACTTCGGGCTGGATCCGCCCCTGCACGGGATGTCATGAACATAGCTGCAAGGTCAAGTGAGTTTACTTTAATCCCCTAATGTATATTCCCGCAATTTTTGAGAAACAGGATCGCTCCTTTTAAAATGCTCAAATTTCTAAGTAATTGTGACTATTTCTGGAAGTGAGTTGGTTTAATCAGTCCTCAAATACTTATACCATCAGATTATGACAAAACGAAAAATCGAAAATTTGTCGTCTGAACAGTTACAGTAACCTTAAATCCACACATAGAGATCATCAAACATAATACGCTATCTATAAATCTATGACATCTTATATTTGATATCTGATCATTCACTTAAAAGTTAGTTGACAGAGATAAATAGCTAACCCAAGAGCAGCATATGCATGTCTAAAATTAGCCTATTGTGTTTGATGATATCGACACGTGCGTGCATATCTTTTCACTAGGGGAGCAATTACGTACGAAGGCGTTTCTTTGTCCTATTTATAGATTGCCTTTACTTCGCTCCGTCAACTAACTTTAAAATTCATACCCTCTGTTCCACCAAGCGAATGCACATGAACAACATCAGTTATGTTCTCCGGGTCTTTATCATCTGTCACTTTTTTGTCCGTTGGAGGCTCTATGAAAACAAATCAAACAATATTACTAGGTGAGTCATCAGGGACAGTGCAAAGTTTATTTTATAACATGGCCGGTGCAAAACGTAACGGGGCAACTATACTTTTTTTGAGCTTATACAGAACTGGGTCAACGCTTTTTACAAAGCAATATGAACGGGGCAGTAACTTTTTATGAGCTCAAGATGAAGTTTGAAATATAAAATGGCTCATTTTGAGGACAAAATTGTGAATCATGCAAGTTGAGAAATGCTTGGAAGGATGTGTATGAAAATGACGCAAAATTTCCTTGTCAGTTACTTGCAAGAACGATTCATCAGTCATTTCTTTTCATCTTCAAAGTCGATTTCTTCGTTGACAAAGTCTCGTAAAGGCAAGAATTGATTTTGTTATGGTCTTTGGCTAATTCATCGGTGGTATTTTACCACATTGTTGTTCATGAATACGGGGGACACATTTTTTCAAGGAAAGGGTGACGGGGCAGTTGGTTTTCTTGCAATAATTTCATACAGGGCGAGCAGATTTTTTGCAAGAATCTTTTTTTCTTCACCTGCCATGCAATATAATAAATTTTGCACTGTCCCTCAAGGACAGATTTTGTAACACAATAACATCAGTTGCTTTTAGATTGATACCGGAATTCAAAAGCAATTAGCGATCGCAGACAAAGCAAATTCTTTCAATCAGTGATTCATCTTTCAATCAGCGATTCAAACAAATAAAGAAGCAAAAGTTGCTCTGAAACCAAGGTAGCTAGCTCACTCGTATTGCATTCTAGAAATGATTTTGAAAAGCAAACATGAGGATACAGTATATCAAAAGAACTAGGATGGATTTGGGTATGTGCCTTAGGCATTTTATATTTTTGATTCAGTAGCCGATTGGGAGGAGATTCAATTCTTGTATTTTTGGTGTAATTAAAACACTTACTCCTAAGCTTCTGAACCAAAAAACAAAATGCTCATAACAAATCTTTAGATTTCTAATAAAACTTAAACATTTCATTGATTTGTAGCCATTGATAGCATAATTCATTTTCCTAAACTCACTTTGATATTTCATGCAGTACAGGCCATGTTCACATGAACACGTTAAGGATTCTCAAAAATCCTGATAATTTTCAAGAATCCTTCATCTTCTCTTTTCTTTTTCTATGTTTCTACCGAGCATCCAAAGCGAAGGTAGTAGTTTTGGGACGCTGAGACGTTAAGCTTATGAAAGCAGCGTCCTGGTCCTTCCTCCTGATGTGACCACATCTTGTTATTTTGTTAGCCTGGAATTACGGAGAGTTGGTGACTCCCCTCATTCTTAGCAGGTTTGGCAGGGCGGAGACTTGAAGCACCAACCTTCAGATTGGTACAGTATAGTCAAATGTTTAAATTTGTTCAAATAAGAATTTGTACACTAAGAAACTTAAAAATCTAGGCCAATGATCAAGCTATGTGCTGTGGCACACCTTCCATGCAACTGACAAAAATGTAAACAACATTATGACAAATTTTCAAGAAATGAGTGTTCACGTGCAATCTAGTCCCTCCACTACGTCAAAATGTTATGTCAAATTAGCAGATAATTTGTGATGTAACATTTGTAATGACAAAACTTCTTCAGGTATATCTCATAGAATATTTAATAAAAAAAGGAGGCAGCTACTCACTTTCTGGTAAATCTACAAGATCAAGATCTTCCACCTTTTTAACCAGCTCATCTGTGGCAACTGTGTTTGGTTCAGCTATAGAAAAAATGTTACAAGTTTGATCATTATACTGCAATATAAAACATTAAAATTAAGATCAAAGAAGACTTTCTCCAAAATATACAGAAAGAGGACGATGACATGTTACAATATGTCTTCTACTAAGGACCATATTGAAAAACACACAGGCAGTTCTGTATTTCCTTTTTTCCATGTATTTCCGCTATATAGCACCTCTAAGGGGACCATTATGGAAATACAGTAAGGTCATTTTGAAATTTTAGTGCTTGCTATCCCGTAATTAGGGGTGTTTATCTTTACGTTTTTAACATATAATATTGTATCATATCTATTTTTATTATATAACTTGCAAATACACTCCCTCGTATCTATCGCATTGGAACCGTTCTGCTGTCCCTGGTTTAAAGTCATAAGAACATTGCCTGCTGGAAAGACCTTAGATGTAAAATACTGTTTGATGTAACATGAAGAACTTCTCCCTGAAAATAATACATGGTACTATTTACGGTAGATGTAAATTTTGCATTGTCTTCAAGTAATACTGTTAACTGCCTGCTGTCCTAATTATAAGGCCACTGTCCTAATTATAAAGTTATCTTTTTGAATACAAATACAGTCCAACTGAGTGAGAATCAACCTCTTCTCAGAAGAGAAGCATATATGGTAAATACCAGCCTTTAATTTTCATAAAAGGGGGTTTTCAACCATCAAAAAGGTGCAATATGTCAGAAAATATTGCTGTGGATAAGCCCCCCGGACCCCGCACACTTTCGTCACTTCACTCGCAGCTTTACCCCCCCCCCCCCCCACTTGCTAAAGTCGATCTGCAGGTCTTTGGTGCATTTGCTTGATAGGTACTGTATTCACATAAAGAATTTAATTTGCATACTAAAATTTCTGCAATTTGAGGTGCATATGCTGTTTTACAGTCCGTGGTGGCGTGAAAGATGAAAAATTGAATCATGAATCTGTGATCTGGGCCTTGACAAGGGCAACTGGTTCCTCCCCAAATTTTAATTTCCTTTTGAAAGCTGCAAAATAGACGATGATGTAAAGAATATTTATAGAGCCTGTTGCAGCTTTCAAAAAAGAAACTGAAACCTGGGATGGGATGGGACTATAGTGTCCCATGTACAATTTGTAGAAATGGACACCATTTATAAATTTTGTTGCATGAAA
This sequence comes from Aurelia coerulea, assembly GCA_039566865.1. Classification (NCBI taxonomy): domain Eukaryota; kingdom Metazoa; phylum Cnidaria; class Scyphozoa; order Semaeostomeae; family Ulmaridae; genus Aurelia; species Aurelia coerulea. The sequence goes on along the minus strand of CM076948.1, from coordinate 23,656,434 downwards.
GCATTTTTAAAAATCAATGGATCTTACCCGATTCCTCAGACTCTTCAAACATTGATTCAATTTCTTTCTTTAAGTTTTCCATATTTTCATCAAATTTCTGTGGGTCAGTGAAATTTATGTAAAATTTCCCAGCAGTTATCAACCCAAGAGCACCAGCTGGCTGAAACCCTTTCTCTAATTTGATTGGAATCATCTTTTTGTTGAGCACTTGAGCATATTCAAACTCTCGTTGGCAATTTTTTGATGCTTGGTATTTTGATGACATGCAGATTACCACGACAGAAGCTTCTTCAACTGCCCCTGACATCTTTTTATAAATATCTCCAGACATTTCCGCTTTATCCATCCATACTTTGAAACCAAAGATTGTAAGCTGATCATAGATTTGTTGAACTTCTGCCTGGAAATCCCATTGATATGATAGCATGACATGACCCTTGGATGCCATTGTTAATTACTAATATGACAATCTGGAATTGAAGTTTGAAGATGAATACATAACCAGGTGAGAAAAAAAAACATGGGGCATTGAACACGCTGTTTGGGCAAAAACTACTCAGATCATGTTTGTTGAAGCTTTATAATGCCGAAGAATTTTAAGGAACGAAAGGAGGGTCAATGGTCCAATTTGGTCCATTGATAAAGATAGGAAGTAGAGGACCTATGCCCCCAATCTGCTGAGTGTGCCAACTGCACGCACAAGATTCTTTAACAAAAATTGTATGTGTACAGCGACTTTGAACAAGATTTTTATTCCCTACTTTGAAAACAAAAGAATCAAAAGACCTTGCACGCAAGCACACCACTGCTTTGTTGGTCTGCATGCGCAAGATCTCATTGAGAACTGCCATACTCTGCAGACTGGCTGTGCCCTAAATGGTTGGGTAATGCGTTTCATCATATCTTACATCAACTTTGTTTCAAAAGGAGTTTATTCAGGCCTGGGTTTTGCAGGAAAGCATGTAAAATTATTTCCTGAGATTCCATTTCTGAGATTCTGCCTCCCTGTACAAAAATAGAAGGCTAAACTTGGCCTTGTACAGGCCAAGTTTTAGCCTTGTAGAGGGGATTATGACCTTGTTATGACCTTGTACTAACCTTGGAAGAAAATTACAAGGCTATCAGTAACATTCCAAGCTGCAACCAGTCTAACACAAGGTTTCCACAAGGCTTCTACAATGCTAATTAGGATCCAAGCCATTTACAAGGTTACAGCAAGGCTATTCCAGGCTATAACAAGGTTACAAGGCCATAACTACAAGGCTTGTACATGGCTATTACATGGCCTTGCATTTTCGTACAGGAGACCCCCTCCCCCAGTATGGAAAGTTGGGCAATTTTCACCGAGACCTTGGGTGTGGAAGAAGGGTGCTCTATTGTTTATATATTGTCTGTTTTGAACACCCTATTGTTTTTCTTGGGTGTGCAAGTGCCACACTTTCCATACAGTGAATCCGACAATTTAGGGTAGGCCAAAGTCCCTTCTTAGGCTTCCAAGACAACTTCAAGTGCTTTCAAAGATAGGCGTCAGCAAGCAGCATTGCTCTTGGCATCATCACCTTTTGCAGCTCTCAAAGCTCATGGCCCTCATACATCAGTAAACACACAAATTCTACAAAAAGAGTAATTCCAAAGAAGTCACAAACCCTTTTTGCTTGCACTTGCTGCCTTTTCCTTCAAATATTTCCAAGAAGGATAACCTCGATTTGGAGTTCTTGTTACTAGTCAAACCTCGTTCCCAGGGTGTTCTTAGGGTGTCGGTCTGTCTGTCGGTCGGTTGGGTGTCGAGTCTACATAAATGCTGATCACAACGCCGAACGCCAAGGACCCTTGATGCACCTTGGGTACACAAGGCCATTCCTTGCAAAAGTTCAATAGCTGTTGCGTTGCAAAGCAACCTTTTCATGCGGGATTGAAAAAATAAAAAATATTGATCTATCACGTGCTCTCCTCTGGGAGGCATACCTACAGACCTGTACGGGGACCCCAGGGGACATGACATTGGATTACTCAGTAGAAAGAGAACTATTAACTCCTGTAAAAGAAACAATAACCAAAATAAGCCTGTAACAAGAGAAAAACTGTTGAATCCTGTAAGTCAAAGCCGAATTAACCTTAAAACATGAAAGGAAAGAAATATGTTAATAACTCACCAGTTTCCAGCCTTTAATATTTTTCAATAGGGAGTCTCCAACAGCAATTGTAGTGTGCTTACCCAGTTTGTTAAACTTGTTTGTTATTATTGCTTTCATTGCAATTACCATTTGTCGCTGTTTCTGTACTTTGATTGTCATACGCGTTGCTGCCTTCGGAATTTGTGTTGCTCCCATCTCTGGGGGTGACGTTTACGGAGGCATCATTGCATCTAACACTAGCATGAGCCCCAGGGGGGGTACTCAGGTATATTTAGGATAGGGGTGCTCAGGCTGGGGTACAGCGCATCAACCCAAAAAAGTAATTTTTAGCATGAAAATAGACCCAAAAAAATAATTTTTCCGACCTTACATACCCAAAAGTTATGAAGTGAGTATCTTAAATCTGCTTAAAAATGCCCTAACTGATTAGATTTCTCATATTGTGTTTGGATATTTATGTTTTTTTATTTTAGTACTGTTACTTGACTCTAGTTTTGTTTGTAAATTATATTTTCCCCGATTTTTTTACTTTTTCTCATATTTGAGACAGAATTTCTTGAACCCAAAAAAATAGCTGTACAAATCATTGACACAAAAAAATAATTCTTGCCTAAATTTTAGACCCAAAAAAGTAACCTGAGCATCCCTATCCTGAATATACCAGAGTACCCCCCCCCTGGGGCATGAGCAGCGCTGGTATTCTCCTTGGATTTTGGTTGGGGAGTCGATGGCTCATGATCAAGTTGGTTCGCAGCGGGTTTAGTTTAGTGTTTTGTGGGCCTTTGCCTCTGCTGCGCTTTCGTCTTGCTTTCTTGTTTTCTTGTTTGAAACGTTTAATTGAATGTGTTATTTTTTACTACATATACATATATACATCTAAAAAACATCAAATTTTTGTCTATTTCTCGTTCGTTCTTCATCCGCACTTATAGTATCCATTTTTTTACATATTTACATATATATATATTATATATACAACCAGACCCTGATACAACTTAAACTTTACAAATTTAAACAAACAAAAGAAAGTGCTAGATGGGCACCTTGGATGGGCACTGTTGCTTTTTCACTTTCACTCCGTTTACCCGTATATCAAATACGTTATGGTGTATTGGCTACATGCCATGATTGTAGTCTGTATTTCTACCTGTCTGTAGTCTACTTATCATGATTGTTGACTTTATTTATCTGTCAGCAAGTCCCTAGACTTGCCCCAAGTCTGTTTTGTCAACTGTAATAAGTCTACAGGAAAGTATATTGCAAATTTTTTTGACGAAATTTTTTTTTGACGAAATAGACTTGGGGCAAGTCTAGCAAGTCCCCAGAATGGCACAAAAAAATTTACATTGCTCTTAACAATGGTTTTATTTATAGTACTTGTAAACCAACTAAACAAATGCCAAACCAAGTTACAGTTACATTTATAATTTATGAATAACATGCATTACATTGAATTGTCAGAAAAACCGAACGTGCGATACACGTTTTTTTTTATAAGAAACTGGTTTATAAGAAACTAGTACTACGATGACCAAAAAAATAAGAAACTCTAGTACTACGCTCAAGAACAGTTAAGAAACTCTAAAACTTTATTTCTGTATGTCTCTCTTATTCTATGTCTCTATAACAAAGGTACATTCGTCTTTTCTTGACTTTTAACTGCAAAATTGGTAAATTTTTGCCTTGGATGTGCATGGCTTCTTCTTAATGACAATGTCAATGCAAAATGGAAGCCCTTTCTCGAGAAGAAGGCTCAACTTTGAACAATACCGCAGTTTTAGGCCCAAAAAAATAAGAAACTAATTAAGAAACTTTTACTACTAAAACACCGAAATTTTCATGCAAAATTAAGAAACTTTTGGTACTATGTGCTGATCCAAGTTTCTTATATAAAAAAAGAACGTGTAATGAAAGCAAGTGTCAGTAACACAGTCAATTTCATGGTTTCCTTCTCAAGCTGGGGATAATGCTATTGCAGCGCACAAGCATCCATGCACTTGCCCTGAGCTGCATTACATGCCATTACTGCAGCAGGAACGCCAACTCCGCCAGTTGTAACACCAGCCGTACCTCCCGCGCCAGCCACGCAAGCAACCCAAACAGTGTTGCATTCAGTCTGACAAGTCTGACATGATATGACGCCAATGGCAGCATCCGTGGCTGGAAACGTCATCATCCAAAATAAACAGAACAAAATCAACGGTTTTTTCATCTTGCTCGACCTGCAAAGAAATTTTATTGTTGGAGAGACGAACTGGCTGCTGACTTGGGCCGCGCGTGGGTTTTAGAAAGAAGATTGGGTGCTAACCTTTTTTTGCGCAAGCGCACTACAACTGTTGCATCTAGGTTGTTGCTGTTGCCCATTTGTTTTGATTTGATTCAGATTGCGGGAGAACTGGTGTAATGGCCGGTAAATTGCGTGTGCTATGATGGTTGGTATTCTATTTAAAGACAGAACTATATGTAAAGAAAGTGTTCCTAAACAGTGCAGAGGTGAGAAAAAATTGTCTGATAACGAATATGATATTTTAGGCTCTACTAGTACACAGAGAGAGTGTTAGGCGCTCTGACTCATCTGTACTCGCTGCATGTTTTTTATAAAGAAACTGGTTTATAAGAAACCAAAAGCTACTTCAAAACTAACTGTGCTAGAAATGGAATTTTTTTAAAGTATTGATTTTGGATCTACAGTATAACATATTTCCTACTATTTGAAACAAATTTGGAGAAAATCAGTTGTCAGCAAATCAAATGGAATTTTCATGATAAGAAGGTATAAATTTGCCAATTTTCCTTTATTTTTTTATTTATCCTGGCAATGAATCACATGATTAATTAACTGCCATTGTTAGAATAGTAACAATAGGGGCATGTCTCATTGTTATATCTCTTGTAATTTTGGAGAAAAGAGGTGAAAGTTTTCAACATGATGAGAACACTGTTTATTCATCTATTATATGATGTTTTGAGTGGCAAGAATCATAGAATATCTGATCTGCATCAGTGTTACTTATCATATTGATAATTCATGCATTCAAAAAATAAAAAAAATTGTTGGTACTATGCCCATGGGGGGACACTCAGCACATACGCATACGGTCAGACCCAAAAATATCAGTTTAGCTTCATTACAACCCAAAAATATCAGCTCATTTTATACCTTGACATCTGTAAAGGAACATAAAAGATCCTGAAACAATGCAAATTGAGACCAGGATTGCCACTAGAGAACCCAGAAATATCATTGTGACTATATTTTATGCCCAAAAATATCAAAAACATAATTTCAGTTTATTTTGACCCAAATATATCACTTTCAGCAATATTCTGACCCAAAAATATTGGATTTACCTCCCCGTATGTGCATGTGCTAAGTGCCCCCCTGGGGTACTATGGCCCGATCAGAGTTTCTTATGAAAAAAGCCAATAATGTACCTTTTAGCAATCTAATGCTTAAATTGACACATGGTGCAAATGTTTGCGTTCCTTCTTCAAAAATACAATATGGCCTTCATCAAAATGTTTTTTTTTCAGGTGGCTGTGCAACAGAATACACCAACATTTCCAGTGGTGATGGATCCCTGTCATGTCTAAACTGTTTTTAAACTTCACAAAGTTCATTTGAACCATGTTTGATAGTTTCTAAAGATGTTATCAGACTGTGTCTGCATTTATATCAATCGTATTTTGTTTGTAGGGCATTTGCTAAGATAACTTTAAATTCTTGCATCAGATTCCATGTAGGTCATGCATGCGAAAAGGATGTCAACAAATTGATTGTTGATCATAAGATGTTTCAAGTTTGTCTTATTTAGATATTTATTGGCTTTCTTGTGGAAAAATTTGTATGTCTGAGACAGCATGATCAGGGAATGAAGATCTAAATACTGAAAGATTGCTTGGTTCTCTTTATCTAGCTTGCAAAACAAAGTCTGGAGGCAACAACTTGAGATCATTATGATCAAAATCTGGAATTTTATCAATCATTGTACAAAATATTAGTCATTTGTCTGCTTCATGTTTCTTCAGACATGCTCTCAAATAATCAAAATTGTACCAATCTTTCCACTGTTTTTGACCAATCAGTAATTTCTAAAATCAGCACCTTTATAAACCCTAAGAAATGTACACAGTAGCTGTAGCCATTCACAAGTACCGTTTCAGGTCTCAGCCATTTTATCTCATGGCAATCAGAAGTAAAACAATACCTAGAACAGACTTGGATTGCATATGCCTACTTATTTCTTTGTAAAACAAGGGGGAAATACTGTAGGCAGTTGAGCTAGAATTGTATGCTCGGGCTTTGCAGATGATGTTTGGTGGTGTTGAGATTTTACTTTTGTTAATAGCAGAAGATCTTCAAGGACTAAATTCCTGATTATCTGAGCCAAATTCAGAATTTTTTTCAAAATTGAAAAAAAAGAGAATTTGAGGTTGAATAGCAATGCTCATCTCTGACTTCAAAAGTAGGGTTAACAGCAACAAGTGATGATATGGCAGTTGCAGCACTGTTTGATGTTTCATTTTGTTTCTTTTGGCTTCGTTTACGTCTGAATATTGATTGCTTTGAGCCTGCATTCTCTTTTAACTGATGTGAAATCACACAATTTGCAGTGATATTGCCTGATATTCTTTGCATTTGTTGACGTCCTCGCATAAAATTTGAAAGTTGACGGAAGGTCTCATCATTTGCAGTGCTGGAACTTGCCATATCATCAGGTACTGTTAGGTATGTATCATTACAACGACTCTCAAACAAACTGATATGTTTCTAACTCAGTATGACAGTATAATTCTAGCCCAAGCGACAAAAAAGAGAAAGATGTGTCCAGTGGCGTACGCAGCACCTCAGGAGTGGGGGGGTCTGGGGCGTAGCCCCAGAAAATTTTTCGTGACCACGCCCTTCAGACGCTTGGAGAATGAAGGAAACGCCCTTTTTAGTTATATTTTGCATCGTAGTAATGGTTGCAATGAACATAAAATAGGCAGGATGTTTTGTTGAACTTGCATTGAGAATTGATATCCATCATAGCAAGCTAATCTAGGACAGTAAACGAAGAATTGTTATTCGGAAAAAAAAGTTAAGCATATCAAGTACGAATTACAAAATTGCTTTTCTTAGCTCTACTGAAAAAATGATTTGGCACTGGTTGCTCGCTTGATATTCGAGGAAATGCCTCTTTTCGCCACTTCATCATTGTCTGGTCAGTCTATAGCATCTTTTGCAAGAAGACTTTGCAAAAGAAATTTTTGTGTCAATTTGAATTATTTTAAGTAGGTCAGAGTACAGCTCTGCAAATCATTTTGATAAGAGTGTTTCAAGAAGCAGTAGCAAATATGGATCCCTATACTATAGACCTATAGCCAATCGCACACACAGGCTTAAACAAATGAGTATCTTGAATTGAGTGGGTCTGGGGCAAAGCCACCAGGAAAATTTTGAGAACATACATTCTACTTTGGCTTAGAATGCCTCTCACAACGTCGTTCAAGAAAGCATTTCTTAGAAACCCAAAACATTGTTCTATCAAACCTTGACAAAACCATTCTCTCCTTGCTTTTCAAGAATTTCAAAGACCACCGTTTGACAGATCTACCTGACCCCCCCCCCCCCTGACGTACAAATCTTATTGCATTTTTGTGCGAATCTCGAGGACCATCTTTTTGAAAAGTGGGGGGGTCCGGACCCCCCCATTCCCCCCCTTGGGTACGCCACTGGATGTGTCCTCAGCCGTCCACCGCTCATCCTGCCTAACAAAATGGCGATTGCACGGAAGAACGATGGTCACATGGCGATTAGCGTTGTTGTTGCTGCACGTAGCTGTGCAGGAGCAAGAAAGCTCCACTCTGATTGGTCGAAATGATCTACGCAGTCCGCATGCGCTCCCAAAGGATGGCTGCTGATTGGGGAAGTCGGCATTGTTTTTAAACAAAAGAATCTGAAGTTCATCTCTCCAACAATTTAATATTTTAATGTACGTAGGAATTTTGTGAGAAGTGAAATCGTTTTTCCAAACGCACAAAAACAACAACGAACAAGATGGCCGAGCAGGCAAAATGATTCATATACTTTCGTCCCGATAGCTTACATTTACGTTATTTGATAAAACGACCATAAAACGTAAAATAAAGGTTACTCAATCTAAGAAGTGAACTTACCGATTAAAACAGAAATAATACTGCAGTTGACGAAAAGAGAAAACTGCATGTATCCACTTCTCGCATGCAACGGTTCCGTGAGACAAAATTAAAACATAGCTCGCTGGCTCGCTGGACACCCTGTTGGGGTCTTTGAATGAAGCATAGAAGATTTTATCCTCGAGAGATATACCTATTCATCACAATGTATTCAGTATTCATTCATACATAGAGTATTCATCACAATGATTACTTGGAAATGGTAGCAGGTAGCATTACGTAATGGTATATTACGCATGCGCATGAAGATGAACTGAGAGGCGCGGGTAGACTTACTACATAGTTGTACTTTTGCTTCTGCATGAATTGATTTACCTTCTGTCCACAAAAGCATCGATACTAAGTTTCTTCATTTCGACTACAAAAATAAACTTTAAATCAAATAAAGGCAAGAACCCTGAAGTTTATAGCAACCTTCTATCAATTCTGTCTATGCTTTCAGAGTGCAACAAACTTGATTCCGAAATAATGCAAACCTCATTCCCTTAGTTTCTGCTTGCAAATTTATTTACACATTCCCTTAGTTTCAAGAAAAAATCAATTTCATTCATTACTCCTCTCCTAGCTCCACTTGATGGCTTTCATCGTCCTAAAGGGCTACCGCAACTCTGGATAGGTTTAAAAGATGTGATTCCCGTAGATTTTGACATAATTTTGGGGGCTCGATTGACTCAATGTGCCAGGGCCGAAGCCAGTGGGGGGGTCTGGGGGGGTGGAGCGCCCTCCCAGAAGGCCATTTGTCGGAAATTTTACTCCACTTGTCGGATTTTTGTTGTTGTTACAGGCCCACATTTAGAAGATTTTACTGGGAAAATGATGCATAGAGCATGAATTTATCGACTTTCGAGGATAAATTTTGACATGAATTTTGAATCTACAGCATTTCTTTCTTCATGTTGACCAATTTCGAAGGCTCCAACGTTGAAACTACGAAATAATTCCGAAATCTAGTCATCAAAGGAGCACAACAGTCCTTTCGTGCATGTTTTAACGTACGTTCCTAAAATTGGGGTTGTTGCTGTTGTTGTTGTTGATTTTATAGCGTCGGAAAATTTTTGGTTCTTTGCCCCCCTATGAATTAAGGCTGGTATCGGGCCTGCAATGTACCAAATATGGTAAAAAAGACACGGAACACTTTTTGCTCCTAGGGAAGGAGTATACGCGATTCCATTAGTCCGTGTGTTTGCACTCCAAGAGATCTTGTTTTCACCTTGCTCTTGAATTATTCTCTCAAAATGATCGCCGACTTTAGAAAAAATCGACGAAAAGTATACTCTGAAACGTACAAATTACACTGATCAATATTGAAACAACTACCATCTTGAAAAAATGCCCCTTTGACAACCCTACCCGCTAGCGTTAGAGAGGGGGAAATGATACCCAGAAAAGAGTCTCAAAGCGACGACAACAACACCCAACAACATCGAATCAATGAGAATAAAAACGAACTAAGTACCGTAGGTACACTCTTTTTTTTATAAGAATATTTTAGATTTTGTCCAGCCTCGATATTCTTCAGAAAGTTTCGTTTTGAGCCTGAACATATTCTTAAAGTATTTATGTCAGGTCAGTCATGCGATCCTCTGTTATTAACATAACAAAACAGGCAACTGCTGAAAAATGAGACACAAATATGCCAGCTGAGGCTGGCAATATTCTTATAACTAGGCTTGCCGGTCTGCACCTGCGGCGCCGACCTGGCCCGCCGTCGTACTGAGTGATTGCTTGGGAAAGAATTTGTTGCCTCTTGACGTTGTTTTCTGTTATCACTTTATGTGACAAAAATTTCGGCATAGGTTAATTCTACATTCTACAAAGCTGCTGTTCATAGTTGCGCAAGGGAGCATTTAACAAAATGAGTGTTTAACCCCAGGGCCGTCGAGAGAGAGGCCGGGCACCACGCCCTTTTATCCTTGGGCCACGCCCCCTATGCACTGGTAAGACACTGCTTTTAGATTTTTTTTAGAATCTCAGTCCCGGGGGGGTCACTACCATATGTACCAGTACGGGATGTGCCATTTTTTGGGGTACCTTTTTTCTGGCTGAAAATAAATTTTAGGGTGTCATTTTTGGTAATATCACAAATGAACATAAATTTTGGGGTGTCATTTTGGAAGAAAAATGCTTCAGGGTACTGAACTTGATCAAATTTAAGATATTTGGTAAGAATTTCTAATTTTTGTCACAATTTTAGGGTATCTATTTTGAATGGTCCGTAAATTTTGGGGTATGGTTTTTGAAAAATCATAAATTTTAGGGTATGATTTTACAATTCAAAATGGCACACCCCCGTCATCCGCCTATTGAAGTTACCCCCCGGGATCTCAGTGGGCCCGCAGGCCTGAAAACGTTCCTGAAAGAAAACTACAACAAAGAGAAAGACATACCTTATTTCTTGCTGGCCCACAGAGGCCCCAGGCCCCCTGGTAACTACCCTGGCTACTCCCCTCTCTGTTCTGAATATCCCCCTACTATACAGATGATGCCTCGCCACACACATCATGGTATCCTCCCACTGTACTCTAGATGCCTCCCCACTGTACTGAACACCCCCGTCCCCCACTGCACTGAAGGCATCCCCAACTGAACTCCAGAAGCCTCCCCACTGTACTGAGCACCCCCGTCCCCCACTGCACTGAAGGTATCCCCCCACTGAACTCCGGATGCCTCCCCACTATACTGAATTTCCCCACTGTACTCAAACATACCTCCCCACTGTACTGAACATCCCCAACTGTACTGCACGACTCCTGGTGGGTGCAAAATTCAACAGTAAAAGGTCTACCACCCTCGTCCATACCATTCCATTGGATACCCTTTTATAGCTCAATTGACTCTGTATGTTACGATTATTGTGGTAAATGTTTCCCGGTTTATGGGGTGATATTTTAAAATTTTGCCCTAGTTACGGGTCCTAATAAGACACTGCTTTTAGATTTTTTTTTAAATCTCAGTGGGCCTGCAGGCCTGAAAACGTTCCTGAAAGAAAACTACAACAAAGAAAAATACATACCTTATTTCTTGCTGGCCCACAGAGGCCCCGGGCCCCCTGTTAACTACCCTGGCTACCCCCCTCTCTGTTCTGAGTATCCCCCTACTATACTGATGATGCCTCACCACACACCACACACATCATGATATCCCCCAACTTTACTCCAGATGGCTCCCCACTGTATTGAACACCCCCGTCCCCCACTGCACTCAAGGTATCCCCCACTGAACTCCGGATGCCTCCCCGCTATACTGAATTGCCCCACTGTACTCAAACATACCTCCCCACTGTACTGAACATCCCCAACTGTACTGCACACTCCCGGTGGGTGCAATTCAACAGTAAAAGGTACATCACGCTCGTCCGTACCATTCCATAGGATACCCTTTTCTCTGAAATTCTAGTTGATGAAAAAACCCCTTATCACGGAAAATTTTGAAGGTAACCCACCTTTAAAGGCAGTGTGTCCATATATCAATAAATTGCATGCACGAACAGTTGAAACTGCTGACACGATGCTGACATGCATGTAACTGTTCGAGAATTTGATTGGTTTAGGGCAGGCTGTTTTAAACTGATCACGTGAAAATAAGAGCCTCGTTGTCGAAAGGAAAGGAAACCTATTCTGTCTGATAACAATCACACAAAAGAGGAAAACAAGGACCATTGAAAATTCTAGAACATCATTTCAAAAGGCGAGATTGCTAAGTCCCTGCTGACGAATTCAAAAGAACTTGTCAAAACATGCCTTTATGTTCATTAATCTGTCTGATAACAATCACACAAAAGAAGAAAACAAGGACCTTTGAAAATTCTAGAACACTATTTCAAAAGGCGAGATTGCTGAATCCCTGCTGACGAATTCAAAAGAACTTGAAACAATCGTTTGACTAACAAACAACGCTTTGCAAGAAAAGACTTTGCAAGAAACAACGCTCACATGAAAAAACGACGAAAGATCACATGTTTTCGAGATACCCCCCTCGAAGTCGTCTACTTACATGGACACAGTGCCTTTAAAGGAGAGTATCACTGAGCCCTAAAGTAATCTGCACAGTACCAACACTGTTTCTAAGAGAAAGGTTTGGGATTTTGGCACTTTATTACGATTCACTTATACTGATATCTCTTCTCTTTGTTGGAAAACAGTGGAATTCCATAAAACTTGGGGTATGAAACTTGGGCCAGGTGAATTTTGACTTTTATTTTGGGGCCCCGAGTCCACCAGCTAGCATTTCACTGTTTTTGGGTTGGAATATTTTCTGAAGAAAAATACCCCGTTTTTCCTAAGATTCTACAAAAATCTTTCATAAAAAGGAATATAGCTCTATAAATTCTCAATTTACTCTATATGTTACGATTATTGTGGTAGATTTTTCCCGGTTTATGGGGTCGTATTTTAAAATTTTGCCCTGGTTACGGGTCCTAACTCTGAATTCTCAAAGACACATATATACCAGACCCCCTAAAGGAGTTACCCCCTCGCCCTTTGCTTTCTAGCCCTCTCATCCCAAACAGAGGCTCTGAAATCACTTTCTGATTGTTCTTTCCAGCAATTGTTCTGGTTTGAAAAGTATTGACGTCAGATATGTGTCTGGAATGGAAGGGCAATTAGCGGTGTTGCCTTCCAATGAAGAAAGTACAAATAGAATTGTAATGTAATGTTTAATGTGTTGTTGTTCAACTTCAATGACCTCTGAAAACAGAATAGCTTGTAAACATTAGGCCTCTCAATTCAGATCACCCATCCTGTTCAGCCGAGGATAGTTCGGAAGAATGATAGCACCCCTCAACTCGTTTCACGTTTTTAATCGGGCAAAGGGCGACGTGCAAATCGCTGCTTTCTTTGCAAAACTGCCTTGTAAAATAGCAGATAAGTCCTAGTCATTGCTCATAAAGCATAAAAAGACAGCAGGTAAAAAGAAAACTTACGGAGACTCCTAAAATAAGACTGCGGGAAATCACAAGAGTCGACAGGAGTCTGAAAAACTCCAATAGCTAAACTTTATTTCGAGTTGGCCCAAGACCTGGCCCCTGTCTTCTTTGAAGGATTTTCTTCAGCTTCAATTTCTGCACATGTGGTTTCTGTCAAAAACAGAATGCACGCATTCGTTGCCGATCCCTTACTTCCAGTTATCGTCCAATATTTCACACCATTTTACTCTTCCTTCCCTCTTCTCATTTCATGAAGGCCTAGTCTTTAATAAGAGACTTGGCCAATGTAGGTTTAGTGGCCATTTGCTGCCAAAAGCTGGTCGAGAGTATCGTAAATGTTGATCCTCTCAAGGAACAGTTCAAGTACTATTTTAATCTAAAAACTATCAACAGTTTGAAAGCAATTTTCCATGCTGCACAACAATGTCAAAACCATTTTGCGTGACAACTCAGATGGTAGTTGAAAACATAAAAGGGGATGGTTCTCTTGAGAGGAGGGGGAGTCCCCGAGAAAGGGCTAAAAAGGCATCTAAAAATTAGAAAATGTTGCAATTATGGCACTCTGGAGCGCCAATCCCTCTCCCAATAACTCGTATATTGAGGTAGAAACTCCTTAAATATAGCAAGGCTGTCAAAAGACAACATTTAGCAAATAAACTGGCGAAAATGGCCTTTGAAGGGTGGGAAATGTGCAATTTCCACTCGACCCCCCTCCAGCACCTAGAAAATCCCCGGACCTGAATCCCTCTCCAAATGGGTCCCAATGCAAATCAAGCGAAAAGAGATCCCACTGGGATTTTTAAAAAATCAGAAAACCCCTCAATGGGGTTTTGAAGGACACCCATTTTTCGACGTCATGAGCAGCGCGAGAACAATCGAATGACAAAGGACTTCGAGCTCAACACAAAGGGGAACAAAGGGCTTGGCAAGCCGAAAGTGGGGTGAGGAATTTGGCGAATAACCCCTCGACCAGAGTCCTGACTGGAAAAAGAGGACGTTTTGAGGAGGAACGGAATGTTGGGCGACGTTTTCACCTTTGGTTTGACTTCGCCCATGTTACGGTTCTGCCAATCGAACTGTCTAGACAATGAGAACGTTGGCGAGAGGGACAAAGGGAATGACGCCACATCCGACTGCAACGAATATGTATATAGATATTCTTAAAAAGTGGATGATTCTGAGCCTGAATATTCTTATAAACATTATTCTTATAAAAAGAAAAAGAGTGTACTGTAACAATCCATAATCATAGTAAGGCATTCTATCCTGTCAACCCGAAAACCCGAGAACCAGGGACGTAGGAAGCATCTGAAACTTGGAGGGGCACGACACTTCAAGGGGCACTTCCCGAAAATAAGAAAGGCACTTCTTTGCTTATTGCAAAATCATGGGGGCACGTGCCCCCAGCGCCTCCCAGTTCCTACGTCTCTGCCGAGAACCCAAGCATTTTAACAATTTATATCTTTTCTCAATTCATGTGTGCAAGGATAAATGAAATGATGATTTATGTCCTATGTTACATTTGTCCCATGGTAGCCCCTGATAGCCTACCTGTATAGACTTATGACGATGAGTCCCTTGTATCCCTGCGGTACCTTGTTGACTGAAGCACCATCTTGAAGTCAAAGAGCACAGGGAAACAAGAGACTCATCGTCATAAGTCTACTACCTGTACTGTACAGCAACTATTTCTAGCTCTAAATCTTCACTTTGATTTGGAAAAATTAAGAAATATGAGAAGAAGTTCTTTCAAAAAAAACTCGTAGAAAAGAGACTGCAACAAAAATATCTCACATATTGGCTAGCAGTCATCAGTAAAACGGAGGGACAGTCTAAAAAAGGCTTCAATGAGCTGCGGACGTATCGCCTTTTAAAATCCCATTTGCAAAAAGAAACTTATTGCTCATTGACCTCCGCCTTCGCCGAAACATATGACCTTCGCCGCAACAAGGCAAAATTACGTTGCAGTGATCACAATTTACGAATTGAAACTAGCCTGGAGGAGGAGCCTCACTTCTCTTCAGGGAATCAGTAGAGTCTGCACGCAGGCTAATTGAAACGGGCTGAAGAGAAAATATTCCAGCAGAACAATGATTATGCCGCCTGTGTTCCCTGAACAAAGTTGAAAATGAAGAACATTACATTTCCTTCTGGAATGCCCATCAATCACTGCCAATAAAACTCTTCTTCGCGTTTGAGAAAGAAATACAAACTTTGCACTCTTTTGACAGTCAACAAAAGTTTATTTATTGCTGTCTTGTGAAGACCAGAAACTAGTCTTAGAGGTTGCAAAACATGTAAGAGGTGCCTTTAAACCGCCCTCAAATATCCCTGCTCTAATATCCCGTAATTAATAGTCATCGTATACATACCCCTAGTTTTCTCGTTAGTTTTTTTTAAGTTCTTCATTATAGTTCTTGTTCTATTTCTTGAGACATTTATTCTACAAGGTGTCCCAAAAACATGTGCGCCCTTTGAATGGCTACTGTGGAGGAGCCATAAATCTAACTTTCCTGTTTTTCAGATTTGTGAATAGAAGAGATTTCAACTTTTTGGCACCGAGTTTATGTAAATCTGACTGTTGTCGTTGCTTCAAAAGCAGAGGATTTTATCTCCTTGCTTAAGCTTATAACTTGAATTTCTTGAAGTACTGGGAAAGCACTTTTGCTCCATTGAATGGAATTATTTTTTGGGGTAATGGAGCGAAAACAAGGACTCATGTAATAAGTCTAGAAAAGCACAAACCACGTTTTCGGCATTTTGGTTGCTGTTGTTGTTTGCTGGCGCCATTTTAAGATGGTAGCCGCCGTTTGCAACAACCACATGTATAAATAAACACAAACACTGCTCACTCACATCACCAAACGAGAAGACGAAGCTCACTCGAAGCTCGGAAGACAACTTGCCATAAATGATGCCAAAAATCATTTCATTTCATGTGCTTCACGATGCAAATGTCTCCGTTATTGAAGATGGCAAACTCATCGTTGTTCTCGAGCTGGAAAGTAAGGAGATAATAAGATTTATTATTAGCTAGTAGCACAGGTAAAAAAAGCAATGGTGAAATTATCAGTAAGACCCATAAGGCATCGCACTGATGGAATTATCTTTGAAATTGTCTGTAAAATTGGCTACATACCAGGTTGGAAAACTTGTATTCACTCGCAGCTACATATCTATCTGTATAGAGCTCACTGCTGCTCGCAGCCAAAATAAAGGCTTTGCATCTCACCTCTACTCGCAGTTCAGTTTGGTTTATATTTTAAATTCCACTACATACAAGTCAAAAATATTTAACAATACATAAGAAGAAAACTAGACCACAAGGATAAGAGACGTGTTACATTTGAATGGGAAATTTATATACAATATACAAAAACTAGGAACAAAATGAATTCATGCAGGGCATTACTTAAAGGAGGAGCCCCCTCAATAGGTAGGGAGCCCCTCCTATCCTAAAAGGTTATTGAATGAGTTTGGTTGAATTGGAATAATCTGAGGAATACAAAATTTAGCATTTCATATGTAAAATGGTGCAATATATCAAAGTAGCTTAGACATACATTAGTTGACCTTGCTCAGTAAGTAAATTTTCGATTTTGTTTTGAAAGATATTTTGATTGAGCATTTCTGAGTTCTGCAGGTAGTGTATTCCAGTGTTTGGCACCAAGATAACGTAATGATTTTAGACCATATTGAAGGCTGTTTTGTTGAGTCAAGTATAAATCAGCTTGACTGGCCTGTCTAGTGGAATATTGATGAACAACTGAATTGAATACAAAGAAGTTATGAAAGCATTCAAAAGTTAAGAGTCTAAGTTCAAAAATATCAGAAGTCTGAGAAGTTTTAGATCTTTGAAGATGGGGAGAGAGGGTGACAAGCGAGGCTGAAATGATATGGCTCTGACTGCTTTTTTCTGTAACCTGAAAATAGGTTCGATGTATGATGCATATGTTTGACTCCAGACAATAGGACCATATTGTAAGAAAGACAGAAACAAAGCATCAATCGCAGCTCGCCAGGGGTGGCGCCAGGGGAGGGCTAGGGGGCTACAGCCCCTCCGTTGGAAGCATCTAGCCCCCCCCTGTCGGAGGAAATTTTTGATTCTTGTCGGAGGAATTTGGCGAAATGGCGAATGAAAACTGTATTTTCTACCATTTTAGCCCCTCTGTCGGAAGCTCCAGCCTCTCCGTCGGAAGACTTCTGGCGCCACCCCTGCAGCTCGCTTCAATGTATTTCACTTGCTATTACACGCAAGCCAAATCATGCATGTGTTCCAACCTGGGACACTGGCATGAGAGTTTAGCACTCATCATATGAAACATCAGATCTACTATCCAAAAAATGAAATATGAATTGATTGTTATAGCCAGTTGAATTTTCAATTAATAAATCAATCAATGTTTAATTGGTATCTTTGATGGATCCATTAAAAGGTGTCCAATATCCCCTTACCATGCCTTTGTAGCTCCAATATCCATTAGCCACCCCATTTTTTTTACCAGGTCTGAAAGCCATGGCAATCCACTAACCACTTTTAAAGTTTGACCAAATCCACATATCTACAGAAGCTATAATGGACCTACTTTTTCATCACCAATCAGAGTATTGACTAAATGATCAGAGTAATGTTTTGACTAATTCTCATTGGTCCACACACACAAGATGTTCATTCAATAGTCTATTCAAACTAACACTTATAGATATACATGTTAAAAATATCTAAGAATTACTTCCAATAAATATTTTATACAACAAAACCGTAAAACCTAACTATGAAAAATAAAAGAAAAGTGCATAAAACCCATAGACTGGGAAATTTCTCCAACAATCCAGCAACCAACACAGCCCTTCCTGTACGAAAATACAAGGCCACGTAATAGCCATGTTCAAGCCTTGTAGTTATGGCCTTGTAACCTTGTAATTGCGTAGAATAGCCTTGCTGTAACCTTGTAAATGGCTTGAAAAATGCTAATTAGCCTTGTGGAAGCCTTGTGGAAACCTTGTGTTAGACTGGTTGCAACTTGGAATCTTACTGATAGCCTTGTAATTTTCTTCAAAAATACAAGGTCATAACAAGGTTATAATCCCTGCTCCAAGGCTAAAACTTGGCCTGTACAAGGCCAAGTTTAGCCTTGTATTTTTGTACAGGTTGCTCCCATGCCTAACCCACACTAAACTGACAACGGAGACCCAGCAGAAATCAAGCTCAGAAGCAAGGGGCACGGTAGCCACCAGACCGCTAGAAAAACCCCCCATGTCTATTTTATACTTTGTTTGAAAACCTTAATGGAGGTTTCCTGCTTGATCTCAGCTTGGAGGCTATTTCACAGTTTTGCACCTCTATAGGAAAAACATTTATGCCCATTTGCGGTTGATTTCTTTGGTAACCTCAAATCTGTTGCCGGATTCCACAAATGGTTAATTAAATGCATCGTTTGTTGATTTGGCTTGAAAGGAATATTTCAGATACTTATAATCCTTGATTGAAAATGTGTCATATCTTGATTATCAAGAATTTTTAAGAAATATTTAGGTTCGCAAGGCCTCTGCTTTTTGTTAATTTTCCAACAAAGCTCTGTCTATGCTAACTATCATCTTATTTTTTTCTAGGATTATTTGAACAGCGATATTTTTGTAGCAATCCGTAAGTACAATGTTTTTTCAACTCAAACCTTAGAAGGGATATGGAAGGTAAATGGGTTCCATCTGTAGATAGACCCCAGAAGGGAGTGATTCTAGGATACCCCTCTCTTAATTTGGAAGCTGTCATATAGATTTTAGAGGATTTCGAAGATAACTTAAGGTGTTGTGGCGCAGTGGGGGTAATTCTCTGACTTTGTAGCCAGAACAGTCTGGCAGAAAGGGTTCGATCCCAGTACAAGCAACAGCATTTGAGTCCCAGAGGGGTACTCAGTAATATTTAGGATAGGGGTGCTCAGGCTGAGGTACGACACACCAACCCAAAAAATAATTTCTACCATGAAAATAGACCCAAGAAAATAATTTTGCTATCTTTTTCCCAATCGTTTTCCTTTTTTTCACATTTGAGACCCAAAAAAGCAAGCCAGAATTTCAGGAACCCAAAAAAATAACTGTAAAAATGATTGAGCCAAAAAAATAACTCTTGCCCAAATTTTAGACCCAAAAAGTAACCTGAGCACCCCTATCCTGAATAAACCAGAGTACTCCCCCCTGGGACTTGAGTGTCATGACCAGTGGCGGATTTAGGGGGGGCAAGTGGGGGCAATTGCCCCCCCTTCACGATGAAAACTCAGCTTGGCGCCCCTCTTTTGGCGAGAAAAGCGCCCCTTATCCTGACTCTAACGCACAATTTTCTAACTATTTCAATTTAAATATGGGGGAGATATATAAATCAAGGCCTTATTTAGTAGTAAATCAAAGAATTTTCTTTAAAAAGCGTCCAAAAAATTTTCGCGCGCCTTCGGCGCGCTCACTTTCTATTGTGTTTTTGGCGCCCTCTTTGCAAGTTGCCCCCCCCTTCAACTTCGGGCTGGATCCGCCCCTGTTCAAAATTCTGGGATTGGGTATCAATATCTGACCAAAATCAATATCTGACCACAATTCTGGGATTGGGTCATAACAGAAATCCTGGCGGCGCAGACCCCTGTATAAATTTATAGTGAAGTGCCCCCCCCCCGGGATTTTCATGCAGGGTGGGTGCTAAAAGCTACAACTTCACTTTCACGTCACAACTCAACAAACAACAATTCATAGAGCTTCTTATATTGACAATCTCCATTTATTCCAGTCGCAAGAATATTTTCATTGATCAGTGGAAACAGGCAATTGATCATGTAACATCTTTTGCTGATTTGCATCAGTTTGATATTGGCATTACTTCATGGTAATTAAACAAATTTTTTTCAATGTTTATTTTGTTTTCTACCCTTTCCCCCTTGATCTTTTTCCAGGCATCACTTTCTTTGCTGTCTGTTAAAACCTTATTATAAACATAAGATCCTTTTGGATGATTACAAAGTCTGTCCTGAGCTAAACAAGCATAAGAATATCTGAATGTTGATTTCTTCATAACCCCAAATGACCGTAGATGCTGTTTTTAGCTACAGTCAGAGAGATGAGTGTTGCTGCTAAAGTCGCCTTCAATGGAAAATCGAGCGCCTTGTATAGGGACAAGAATCGCCTCAAAGGCAATATTTTGGTCTTTATGTCAAACGAGAATGATACGCAAAAATCAAAAGTCATTACCCCTAGTTTGCTTAGTTCGTGCACGAAACTATTGGTGCATCTGTGTCAAATGAGATGTCATGTGAGATTTACGATAACGCAAAAATACTTATGCAGAACCCTACAGAACGTTTCAATTGTTGCTATTCGCGGGCATCTAATTTGAGACAAGCAGTCACGAAGATAACCTCTGTGCAGAATGATATGCATGAAGATGTTTTGGTTCAGTGTGATCTCGTGCCTTCCCCCAGTCAATGGCGCCATAGACATTTTTGCTATTCAGGAAAGAATCAGAATCGAACAAACTTTTGCTACACTTTGTAGAATTTTCGAATGTGCACAATAGTGATAGAAGCTCTAACGCCACTCGATCGAACGTAACGTATAAAAATGTATAAAAATAACGTTCGATCCAGGCTCCTTTTAGAATAGCTAAAAGGTCTATTGTTTGCTGGGATTCTGCACCTTTCTGTAGCTGTGTAGGAAGGGGATCCTTCTATCTTCGGTGATGCTGCGAATGCTAGCCTCTGTGCAGGCCACCAGTTACAGCATCCTCTAAAGTTGACTTATTTGCATAATGAGTACTATCAATAAGTGGCTAATGATTCGTTCGTTCTAGAAAACGATTGTTTTGACATAATTAAGCTGCTAATGAAGTCAAGAACGTGCCAATTCTGGGTAAATTTGTTGTTGTGCCAGGGTAAACATCATGGTAATTTATCCATCTTATGGTGTCAAATCTGTCTAACATGAAATAAGCCGACGTCAAATGTTGCTATAGGATCGCGGGAAACTTCTGTCTTGTATGCGCTTTATGTGCGCTTTCTTTATTTCAGTGCCAATTAGCAGAGATAGAACGTTAATCAATCGCTTTAACGAGCGTGACGGAAGTGGGTTACTTACTTTCTTTCTTTCTTTCTGACAGCCTGACATCGAAGCCCCTTCTTAGATTACAAAGTTGGACTTTGTAATCAAAAAGGTCCCGGGGGAGGTACTTGGTTTACGAAAATACGGGGAAGTGCCGCTGGATAATCTGAAAAGGCACCCTGTCCCGGAGTAAAATTCCCAAAAATGATACCCTGTCCCGGAGTGAAATTAATAAAAGGATACCCTGTTCTTGAGTTTCTTCATGCAAAATTGTACGCTGCCCTGGTAATTTGATAGAAATTTGATAGAAATCTATCAAAAGAGCGGAAATGTTGCCATCCAAACGATTTAAATCACACTCGCGGAGTGCAAATGGCTTACGACCACGTTACGTAGTCAATTATACAAAATATGGGCCCTGTCATGGAGCCGACTACATAAAAGTGATACCGATACCCTGTCCTGGAGTAGGAATCCTGAAAATGATACCCTGTTCGGCGGCATGTCCCCGTACGGTAAATATATGAGTACCCCCCCCCCCCGGGAAAAAGGCCCGGTGTTTGGAAAAATTCTGCTCCCTGAATGTCAAAGCAATATTATTGAAAACTGTCTTGTTTTATTCACGATATGTCCAATTAGGTTCAGTAATTTACCCAGATTTAATCAGCCATTCTTTCCCATCGATATGGGGATTTTTGGCAAAAAAGCCACTTTCGAGAACCTGCTAAAACGACTGAAAACGATGAGCAAAATTTCCCTTTGTTGGTGGTAGGTCATGCTCTGCGCCGCGGCGCAGAAGTGAAGTTATTTTTCAGGGCCACATTGACCATTTGACTTCGATAAGTTACCCAAATATGGTGCGGCACGTGTTACGGCCTATTATCTTTGCATTGTTATTTTCATCAAATGCTTATATATGCGTTAATAGATTCCCTTTGAAGGGTTGGGACCAATGCTGCCAGCAGCGTTTGTACAAAAACATTTTCTCCATTGTTGTTCTACCGGGTGAGCCTGAAAAAAGCTCCCACTTCCGATATGCCAGGATAAACCATACAATGGACCAATGTGAAATATTTTCAATTTAATCTCTTGTCAATATCCTATATCATTCTTGGTTATTTTTTTTTCGATTTTTCGAATGCCTACTTATTGACATGTTTACGATTTCTTGAACATTTTCTGCCTGCGGACTGCCCAAAAAGATCGAAAAAACAGTGATCAAATTTTCTAAAGACTGAACTTGGCAGAATACAGAGACTTTCAATTTTTTATCATTTCTTTGAAATGATACTTTCTAGCTACTGTAGTTTGTGCTTGTAGGGAATTTGCATCAAAAAGTCCTAAATCTACACACTTGCTTGAAATATTTTTCAATTTCCTACATGCACAAACTACAGTTGCTAGCAAATATCCTTTCAAAGATACATTCAAAAGTCCCTGGTCACTTCGAGGAGCACTTCCTTTATTTTGCCAAGTTCAGTCTTTAGAAAATTTGATCACTGTTTTTCGATCTTTTTGGGCTGTGCGCAAGCAAAAAATTCAAGAAATCGTAGATATATCGATAAGTAGGCATCTGAAAAATCAACGAAAAATAGCCAAGAATAATATAAGATATTGACAAAAGAACAAATGAAATTGGTCCAGTGTATGATTTATCGTGGCCTGTCGAAAATGGGAACTGTTTTCTGGCTCACCCGGTATTATTCCTGTCCTGCAAGGCCCTGCAACAGCCATGAGTGTACAGGAAGATAAAATGTGAGGGGAGGCTGCCCGAGAAAAAATCAATTAAATCGGATTTCTGCCCGATTATGGCTGACTTTTGCATATTTTTCGAACTTTGAGGGGGGGCTGTAACCCCCCCCCCCAGCCCTCTGTCTTCTACGCCTATAGCAAAAATGGGTGAATATGACCTCTGAATTTTCTACCTTGCAGGGTAATGCCAACACAAGTAAAGATCCTTCAATCTCTAGTCAAGGCGGAGAGGTACATTTTTAGTCTAGTTTTTACAAGAGAGCTCTCAATTCGATAACCAAGCTATAATCCAGGCTCGGGATGGTAACTTGAGTATTGGAATGATGGGGACGTGCTGCCAAACTTTTAGGGAAAGACCCACCTTAGCGGCGTTTGCGTTGCTCCATATTTGGAAGTTACCCCCGTGTACTTCAGGCTCAGTTGTAAGTCTGCTTGGCTTATTAGAAAAGAAAATTTTCTTTAACTATGGAAGCAAAGGCTAGCCAAATCACAGGCAAAAACTTTGGATTGCTCTGATCTCTTCATAGAAATGGCTGGCCAGGTTGGAAACTCATGCGACTTGGGCGAATATTTATCATGGGAAAATAATATTTGATGCTATTATTTAGACCTTCCTTGGCAATAGAAGTAACAAAAGTCCTTTGCCTTTCAGTCGAAAAGCCCTTTCTAGACTTAACCCATGTCGTCTGAGTTTTCGTTTTGGCCCTGTGAGAAAAGTGAAAACTCGGGTGCTTGGGCAAAATGCGAAATTACGAATAGACAAAAGATAACACTTAACAACGTAAAATTCTTGTGAGGCATATTTATTGGTACTCTCATCTCAGTTGCTTATTTCTACAAAGAATCCCATGGGTTACTTAAGTTCCCATTTTACGTGGTTGTGCCATTCAGGACCTGAAAGTTCCACCCATAAATCCGGAAAATTTTCTGAAAAGCATACCTATAAATCCGGGGAAAGCCAAAAAAGTATCCCTATATATCATAAAAAGAATGAAAAAGTACTCTCTTAAATGATTTTTTACCAAAAAGGATACCCATTAATCTGGAAATATTTAAATACCGTTGGAAATCGTACCCATTAATCCGGATTCTATCGTAAAAAAGGTATCCTAAAAAACGGCACAACCCCGTACCATGGAGTACTTAAGTAGCTCCCCCGGGAGAGAATTCTAATTTTTAATGGAAGGCTTAAGTTTCACGCCCATGCAGAAAGAGTTGACCTACGATGTATGCCAATTGAATTATTTATTTCTAGATTTATTTGATTATGATAACAGATGAAGGAAAAAACATTTGCAAATTCATAGAAAAATGCTGTAATTCTGAAAATCACCAAGATATCAAAAATGCTGCGAACCGAATTATGGCAAAGTACCTGAAGTTGCCGTTAAATCAAGCGGAAGATGAATAAACCATTGGTGCAATATTTTCCCCAATCCTTTTTCGGGTGTTTAGGTTTTTAGCCTATGTTTTGTTTTCTTTCTAGGTGGATAACAGTTGATCATCATTTGGCTCATGCTGCACTAGGTTTCTACGACTCTCCGTTTAATAGGTCACTCATTTTTTCATACGATGGAGGAGGGAACGATGGTACATTTAACGTTTATTTTGGCGACCGTCATGGTGGCATTAGGCATCTAAAATGGGTAGGTGATACTTTAACTACGCACAATGAAGTTTCAAAGCAAATGAACGTTTGGTGGGCTGTGGAATAAAAATTGCGTGGCCGACAGTCAAAACTAAAATTTCAATCTATCAGCCAAAGACTAACTTTGATGCGAAAATATTGTTTGCTAAAAGTAGGGGAGACTGGGGCTAGTTGTAACACTTTTCTGAAAAATGAAATTTCCTCCTGATGAGCAAAATGCAGACCTGTCTTTATACCACCATGTGTTGTGTTTGACCATTGGCCTGTGAGATTTGCAACAGACTTAAGCAATATGACAATAACAAAATGCGTTTGACTAAATTATACGAGTCAAAATTAGAAGCGTTCGGGTAATAAAATACATACTAACCGATTTTGTTGTTGTACAGCAAAATATAAAGCCGTCGGTCTTAATGGTCAGACCTCGTTCCTGTACAACACAAAACCGGTCAAACGAACTGAACATTTCACTGAGCAGCGCTCAACATTCCTGTGCAGAGAAAAGTTCAATTCTCTCTTGCTCAGCCGTGCTCAGTCTTGCTTAGTCTTGTTTGATGGCGATCAAAATTGTTTAGAGAGTCATTAAACATTTCTTTTGTTCGAGATATTGTTGAGCGTTGCTCAGTTTGTTTGACCACCCTTCTGAGCTTCTCTCAACTCGCGCAGCCCAGCTTGGATAGGTCATTGACTTCTGGCGCGAAAATTTCATTGTTCAAGGGGCGCCTACCAAGGTTTGCTTTGCTCAGTGAAATTTTGGGTGAAATGTTTAGCTCGTTTGACCACCCTGCACTGAGCAGCGCTGAGCATTGGCTGATCAAGATCTGAAATGTTGAGCGTTGCTCGGTGAAATGTTCAGTTCGTTTGACCGGGGCTTCAGTATGCGCATAGTACAGTCTGTCTTAACGAATTTATTCAACCAAGGGTGAGATCTGTCAACAACGGGACAGAAAGTGTCCGATTTAGAGGTCCGCAGCTGTGGCAAACGTTACCACCAACGATACGCAATTCAGAATCCCTTGGTCAATTTAAGACAAAGATAAAAAATTGATACGGAGAAAATTGTTCATGCAAATTATGCCGCATTTTTATTCCGAATTTAGGCTTCTTATAATAATCATTTTTGCAACATTTTTATTCCAAACTTGGGCTATTTATGATGAATATTGTTATGTATCTGTTTTATATTGTGTACTTTGAAAACTTGTGAATATTTTACCCACTACTTTCTTATCTGATATTGTATGTAACTTTTCAACGTTGGAATTAATTAGCTGCTGTTTTTATTTAGCTATGATATATTGTAGTCCAACGATAAATAGATTGATAATAATAATAATAATAATTTGCTTAGACTGATTACAAGTCGAGTTTCGCTCCTCCGCCAAACTGATATACCCCGCTACAACAGTTTGAGCGGTCTCGCTTTGGTAGGCTGTAGTCTCGTTTTGGCGAGCGATAACTGGTACTGACTGTCATCACTTTAACCTTTGCTATCCCGTCCTAGGTTGGTTTAAATCTCGGTACTCCATTCCGCCAGCTTGCTATTGCAATGCCTGAAGTGACTGGGAAATCGCAAGATGCCGAAGAAACCAAAGATTTACCGACGTATATGAGGTTTGCAGCACTGGCTCTTTCCGGCAAAGTAAGGACAATACAGGGTGTCCCAAAAAACACGTGCGCCCTTTGAACGGTTGCTGCGCAGCAGCCATGAATCCGACTTTTCCCCATTTCGAGATTTATATAGAAGAGGTGTCAGTTTAGTGTTTGGGACCTTGTATGGGCAAATCCGACTTGTAGTTGCTGATTTATTAAGCAATGAAGTCAAAATTACTGGTTGCCTCAGAACCAGAGGATTTGATATTCTCAATTAATGTCAACATCAAAGAAAATGAGTGAAAAAGCGTACCTGGCTCGGATTCCTTATTTTCGTAAGTGAATGAATTGGTCATAGATTAATTTCCTACTTTTGTTTTTAAAGTCAGACATTTCTTTATAGATTCAATGTAAAAAATTTACAATTTTCGAAGTACGTAAGACTACAAACGAGTTACCATACAATACTACAGAAACGATACCAAGGGGACAGGAAAGCCGGAGAGGGGGGCCCAAAGTGCCCTCTTAATGAAAAACAGTAATCTACTTTGAAACTTGATAGAAAAGCCGCCATAGCGTCATTCCCTTATCAGAAACACACTAATAACGAGGAATGACTGGCAATTGCAACTTCAAAATAAGCAATATGCGATCTTATGCGATTCGGAATGAGGACATGTGAAGAAAAAGCCGATAAATTTCGTGAATGAACATGATTAATGTTCATTAACATTTTTGATAGCATTTTAGCGTAGCCACAAAAAATTTTCCCGGGGGAGTACCCCCGGACCCCCCCCCCCTCTCAATTTTTGGCTTGCCTTTGGTCTCGATTGCCCTTACGTTCCTTTTCTCCCCCTTGCCCTACCATCGCTCCGGTGTCCCTGCAAGGGGAGCAAAAGATCATGACTACCCCAGGGCCATCACCTGAAGGACATAAACCTACAATACAACTAAGTATACAATTGACCCCCTAGCTATTCAGAAAAGAGTTAGAATCGAACGATGTTTTGCGACGTTTTGTGGAATTTTGAATGTGCACAATAGCGATAGAAGCTGTATCGCCACTTGATCGACCGTCGCATATAAAATATATAAGAATAACTCTCGATTCAGGCTCTTTTGTGTGGGTGTACATGGGGTTGAAAAATTTACCCCTCCTCCCTACCTCGCATTTAACGCCATCAGCTCTCCTCGCAAATACGTTTTTCTCCAATTGTTTCCTCCTCGCATTACAAAAATTAGTAAGTTGACTCCTCGCTCCTCGATGTCACAACGAAACAAATGTAACAAATAAAGGACACGATAAATACCGGCGTAAAATGAAAAGATTTGAAAATGAGACTTTTAAATGTGCCTTTAACTAGATCCAAAATAAATTTGCAACCAACATGTAAATCTTTATGTAAACAGGAATTTTCATGCTGGAAAATTTTTGGAAAGAAATATCCGTCGGATATAAATAAATACATTTTATGTTTCCCTCTTTCTCTTTTTCTTTTTCTTCTTTGGCAGATAACAATCCTCGCCCTTTCGATTCCTTTTTTCTCTTGTTCTCTGCTTGGTTTATCTTCTAACTCCACAAGCCCATAGGAACCTTTTTCAGATTAAAGGGTGGGCACTAATTCGCGCCAAAAGCGTAAAGACTCCGAGGGTCCGGGGGCGAAGCCCCCGGAAAATCTTCTTAGGTGATGCCCTCTTTTCTTTTGGCAACGCCCTTCTGTGCATTGCTGAAAGGGCATTTTATGCTCGGAGGTCCTGGAGGAAAAATAGGAAATTTACGAATCCAAATATATATCAAACAGGCTAGCTAAAATCAAACTACGACAGGATAAGAATACTTTGTCAAGACTGTTGTGTAAGATTTACTTAATATTCGACTTGTGTGATTTAAAAAAATTCATCGTGAATTCTCGTAAGCAGCGGTGATTAGAGTAAATTTTAAGTGGGAATACATCGAAATGAGGGGGTCTGGGGGCAGGGCCCCAGGAAAATCTTTAGGGCCACGCCCTTTACTTTGGCTTAGAATTCATCTCCCAATATCATGCTTGCCATTAGCGACAAGTAACTTTGATAGTTTTGTGACAGTTATCCAATGCGCGAGTAACATTTTTGAAGAAACATCCTTGACTTTGGCTTAAAATGCATCTCCCAATATTATGCTTGCGATTGGTGACAATGAAACTTTGATAGTTTTGTGACAGTTATCCTATCAATTGGAGTATGAGGAACATTTTTGAAAAAACATCCTCTACTTTGGCTTAGAATGCCTCCCCTGATTCCATATTTCCCAGTGAAAGATTTGAAATTCTTACCCAACCTATACACGCTATGGAACCTATGCGCCTAAATGGGTGGATGATCCTATACTGGGTGGGCTACGATCTTATACTGGGTGGGTTATTATATCCAGCTTTTTCTCTTCGGTTTTCGAGGGATCTCGAGGACAATCTTTCGACAAAAGTACCAAGAGTAATCTGTGCAACTCATCACTGAACTTTTGAAGGCTCGTTTCCATACAAATGATTCTGTGCAGCGCTATGCGCAATGCAGCGTAATTGTATCAGATTTCGGACAAGAAATTCTGACGACATGTCTTCAGATCGTTGTTCCTCCTCGCTTTTCAATGCAAAGGAACCTGAGCGCCTCGATTTTCAATCTCTAAACTTATTTTTTCCTCGCACCTCATTGGTTTAAGCAATTTTTTGGGATTCCTCCCTCGCACGAAAGTGCCAATCCTCGGCTCCTCGGAGTTAGAAAATAGCCTCCTCGCCTCCTCATTCTCCTCGGACTTAAGCCATGTACACCCACTTTTGTAGAATAGCTAAAATGTCTGTTACGAAATGCTACATGTAAACAAAAGAATACAGAGACGTGACTCAGCGACAGCAAGAGGAACGGCACTCGGCGATCTTTCAGACAGTTAGTTCTGTTACAGATTACGAAACGAATAAAATCACATTTTTGACCTGTAATTTTGCTTGTTGCGAACTTTGTCACAGAACTGTCTATGCGAAATGTTGCTTTGGTGGAATTTGTCAGGGATCAAGTAATATTTTAGCAAATTAATGAAATTACTGTTTCAATCTTTGTAGGTAATGGGTTATGCTGCTTTGGGTAAAATTCGTGAAGGATGGATTTCAGCATTTGAACAATACTATCGTCAGTTTATCAGCCCGCTACAAGCTATGTACTCACTTGGAGAGAAAATTGGCTTGGTATGAACAGGGCAACATTTCGTTTTCAATAGACCGAGAAGTTTGTTTTGATTTGGGGACTGACCAATCAGATCACGCTATTTTCAAAGATGGCGGCCCGCTGTAAACAAGCAAACCTCAGAAAAAGGGCTAAAACCTATCTTTGTTTTTGTTCCACGGATTTGCGGTTCTCGAATATTTTCAAGCAATAACAACGAATTCCTTAAAAATAAATTCTGATGCACACTTCCAATGTGCATTTTCCCGATATTCGGCCTAAATCAAGAGTAACAGGGTGTTGAAACTAACGAAAAAATCGCACGGTTTCAGACCATACCCTCGCCATTACTTGTTCCAATAATTTGCAGGAAAATTACTTGGAAATTAAAACATGCCCGAAAAGATTATTTTACAAGTCATTCCACTTTGAAATTGACAAATAAAAATAGATCTTTAGTCCTAATGAGTTAAAGTCAAAGGGGTTGACTGCTTCGTCTATCAAAAGTGTAGATTTCCAGGAAGGGGGCGTGTTGCTATTTTATGTTAAGGGTCATAGAACCATATCAGTTGGACATTTGCAACGAACTGATTTGGAGAGCGCTTTGCAAAAACAACGTTACATAAAAATAAACTATCGAAGCTAAACTTTAACTGAACTAACAACCATTGCTCTGGCATATCAGATTGGCACCATCTCAAGATTCTGTCCTCCAGTATCAGCGCCCTTTGATCGTCTGTTGCCTCCACCCCAACGAATTCATCTGGCACTGTTCCATCGTTATCGTCATCTCGTTGTCCTATCAAGATATCATGACTCACTAGCAGGACTCATCACATAATATCCGGGTTTGTCATATTTTCTGTGAGATGCAAGCTAGTATTCTTGAAGTTCAGAGAGCCTTGAGAGCAGGGTTGGATCCACAGCTCCCATAATCCCATATAGCTACAACAGACATGCAGTCTAATGTACAAAAACAAGGACGGGTAAGTTTTACATTTACTGTCATGAAAGTTTTTTCGTTATAGTTGGCAAAACTGTCCCAACAATTTTATAATCGCAGTTAAAAGTACACCAAGTCAGCAGAGGACGCATTACACGTATTTTTTTCATACGGGCCAGTACTGGAAGTTTCTTAAAATTGTCAGATTTTGAGTACTCAGAGTTTCTTGCGAGTTTCTTAGAGGTTCCATAACAATCTTCATGTTCACTACCTGTGCCCTCGTGAACATTTCAAAACAAGGCTTTTTAAGCCTTTCCAATGTTTAGACATTACTCAAGTACCTTACGAGTAATATGATACAGGAAACAAGTGAAAGTAAAGTAAAAACATGTCGAGGATTTCCTTTATCAAAATAAATAGTTTCTTAGCTTATATTTTCCCAGTACTGGAGTTTCTTAATTTTTTGGAGATCTGAGAGTTGAGTTTCTTATAAGCAGTTTCTGATAAGAAAAAATACGTGTAAGAATTATATTTCGTTGAATCTAAGTTGTTGAACCAATTTGACTCAATTGAAATCGTGGAAAAAAATGAGATTTTGCATTCCAAGGGCCACATTCGCAACGAAATTTGTATAACAAAAAGGTTGAATTAAAATTTACAACTAGAATAATTAAAGGGTATACGCGTATCTTTTTAATGCAAGAAACTGCTTGTGAGAAACTGCAGGCTTTGTTTGTTTTTTCAAACATTATGAAACCAAACTACACACTCGGATTCAAAAGCTACGAACCTTTTTGATTTGAAGTTAAAATTTTCCTAGGTCACCTGAAAGTATTTTGGTACTGTGCAGTACTGAAATATTTCTGAATTTTTTTAGTGCAATTTCTGTTAATACTTGCTATGGAATTTCATCATAAAAGGTACTCCCAAGACATAAAGAGACTAGTCACAAAATTTTTGAGTAAAATGGCCTAAAACTTAAGAAACTGGTAAAAAATTTGTCTAACCACGCACTCATAGTGTGCATAAAAGCCATTATGGTGATCACGATGAAATTTTACAAACCGGATCAACCAACTTGGTCATTGCTCTCGTTGAAGTTTGACCATCTTTTGCCAATTTTTTGAACACGTTCAGTTGCTTTTGAAGGCCATTAGATTTGATATTAACAATCTCCGTTTCTTTAGCATTCTTTATTCATACTTCAAGTAAGGGAAAGGGATTCCCACATTTCTGTGAAAATCCTCCAGGCATCTCGCGAACTTTTTCCGTAAACACAGGCATACTTCAGAACATTAGGCCAAAATTTGGCCGGCACAAGAACTAAGATTTTCCCGCCAAAACTTTCCCGCCCAAACATTCCTATAAAATTTCGCCCCCTTGGAGAGCTGAGATGAACAGTGAAGGGGCATGTGAAGAGTGAAAAACGCACTTTGGTTCTTACAGCAAAAATATCGAGTCCCCTCGTCAGAACATGTTTTGCAAAATGTTAGATAGGCAAGAGATACACTGTTTCTATAAGCAATAAAAAGCCACTTGACCTTTGTGGGCTCCTTCACAAGTTAGGATTAAAAAATAAATTTGAAAGTATCAATTTCAAGGTCGTATGACTTGTAAAATAATCTTTTCGGGTTTGTTTTGATTTCCAAGTAATTTTCCTGCAAATTATTTGAACAAGTAATGGCGAGGGTATGGTCTGAAACCGTGCGATTTTTTCGTTAGTTTCAACACCCTGTTACTCTTGAGTTAGGCCGAATATCGAGAAAATGCACATTGGAAGTGTGCATCAGAATTCATATTTAAGAAATTCGTTGTTATTGTTTGAAAATGTTCGAAAACCGCAAATCCGTGGAACAAAAACAAAGATAGGTTTTAGCCCTTTTTCGGAGGTTTGCTTGTTTACAGCGGGCCGCCATCTTTGAAAATAGCGTGATCTGATTGGTAAATCCCCAAATCAAAACAAACTTCTCGGTCTATTGAAAACGAAATGTTGCCCTGTTCTTGGTATGTAAACATCACATTTTATGCCGGGTTGACCGAAGATAGAAGAACTTCAACTGTTGGAACATTCGTTACGCAGAGAATAATTGAAGTGGAATCGAAGTTTAGTTTTTCTTTCCATTTTATACGGTATTCCATTGAGAATTTTCCTTTCATTTCAGTTCATTTAGGGAGGGTTGCCCTTCAGCAAAGGCTGATTTTCAAGGTGCCCTCAACCAAAAAGTTTTAATTACAATATACAATAAATTAAACCTACATTATAAAAACCATAAAGCTAAAAACCTATTTACAATAATTATACGATATTTACAATAAAAGAAAAGTTAACCCTTAATAGAATTTTTAAAACTACTAAGGGAGGATGCCTTCTTTGACTCAGCTGGAAGGCTATTCCACAGCTTAGCTCCCCGGAAAGAAAAACATTTCTGCCCATTTGCTGATTTTTTCTTTGGTAACCTCAAGTCAGTCTCTGTATTGCGTAGGTTACGAGAGGAGCATTGTGAGTTTTACAACACATACTGCGGATTACTCTACCTAAAAAGTTCTTTGCGATACTACAAAGACGATACCATGAGTAGCAAAAAACTACCGGGTGTCCCAAAATGATGTATTATCGTTTGATTGCTCATATGTCCATAACCAATGAACCAATTTTCAAAAACTTTGTTTTATTTGATTGCCTACAGGCTAAATTGTATTTGAAGATGTCAGTTGTGGTTTTACGACGGTGTTTTCATGTCGGAAAGAAGATCGATAAACCTGCTCAAATTCAAGCCTTACATGGCATGAGAAAGAAACAGCCAATCTTGCTAGTGAACATTTTAGATGTGATACAAAGGCTGAACTCTTATTCGTATTCTCTGAATTCAGCATTAACTGAATTCTTATTTTCTGAACGACATATATTCTCAGTAAAATATTTTGAAAAAGTAAAGGCCACGATACCAGCGTCGATTGTCGGATCCGAAGATGCTTGCGGTGACGAAAAAATGAATAAATTTAAAGGCAGAAACACCGCAATGCGACAAAAAACAACAGCAAATATGATTAATTTATTTATTGCCAAATTAATCATATTTGCTGTTGTTTTTTGTCGCATTGCAGTGTTTCTGCCTTTAAATTTATATATTCTCAGAGCGACATATAAGTTCAGGCTTTTGTATCACATCTAAAATGTTGACTGGAATAGTAGGCCGTTTCTTTTTCATATCATCTAATATCATTTGAGCAGGTTTACTGATCTTCTTTTCGACATGAAAACATCTGCGTAAAACCTCAACCAACACCCTCGAATATGATTTAGCCTTTCGGCAATCGGATGAAATAAAATTTTTGAAAATCGGTTCATTGGTTTTGAACATATAAGTAATCAATCGATAATACATCATTTTGGGACACCCATAGCATTACATAAAATACATTAAACTTTCACAATTTTACATAAATGCTACATACGACTAAAAAAGAAAAACGATGGCTGCTGTATTGGGATCTGTCTGACATTAGATGTCAGGTTAGGGCTGTAATAACTCAAACATAATCTAGCTGAATAATTCAAACACTGAAAAAAGTTTAGTTGATAACTGAACGGCTGAAGTATTTTAGTGATTTTTGTTCTATTTTTCTGAGCATTGGAAATATAGGTAAATTTTACTTTACAAAAAATCAGTACTTTCGATATACTTTAAAAGAGGCCTAAAGCCCTGGATCAAAATTATAAACAGTTTCATCACTCAGACACAGTTCGTTTCTCTCAAGAGTTAAGAGTCAAACATTTATAAAAACAACAGCGTACATGATCTGATTGTTTTTGCAAAAAATCAATTTTTAAGCTTCGAGGGAAATGAAAAGTATCTGCATGTTGCTCTAAGGCCCCGTCTACAAGTATACGTTTACGTTCCTAAACGCATACGTTGGTATACGTTTACACCTTGCGTCCACACGTAAACGTCGTTTCAGGTTTCCCTAAACGCATACATTCGAAAACGCTTTCCAAAGTGGATACTTTTGAAAACGCTGTTTTCACGTTTACATGTGGACGGTCGTAAACGCATACTTTTGTAAACAGGGCGTTTCAATGTGGACGGAAAACATTTTATGCGTTTACAAACGTAAACGTATACGTGTGGACGGGGCCTAAATGAGAAGGTTATATATACTTTTTCACACATTTCTAAGTGAATGAACTTTCATAAATCCAATTTCACCTATATTTTACAGTGCTCAGAAAAATAGAACAATTATCACAAATAGTACTTCAGTACCCTTTGGGCTATCAATCAAGCTTTAATTGATTTCAATACCTTAAATATTCTCTGCACTACAAATTTTCAAGCAGTTGAAGTTCTTTCTGGTTCTTTTTGGTTCTTTCTAAGCTTTCAAATGAAGTTGCCCAAAACTCTAGAAAGGTATTACAGATTTAGATGAAACAATGTTCACATCACAGATATGTTGACACCATATTGGAGAGAGGATTGGTTGGTGTGTCAAAACCACGGAATAATACTGGTTGAGTAAAAAAGACTCAGCGTTTGAAAGGCTACTATAATGGCTGAAGTTTGAAAGGCTCCCTAAATATGTAAGCAATGCTTTTTTGCAATATCTGATTGAATAGCCAACATGTTCAATTATTTTTAGAATTTTTCCTGGCTGAAATTCAATTCAATTCATTTAAATCCGTCATGTGTTCTTTGTGCTATGAATTTTCGAAAGCGGAAACTTTTTTATAGAGCAACCGGTAAATTTTAAAAAGCGAAACTATTTCGGCGCTGTCGATATATTTGACTGACACAGTACCACTTTTTTCTGTACTTTCGAAGGTTCTAGAACCGAACAGTCTTTCGAATGAAGATGCAAGGGATGTTGCTGCAACTAGTCAGGTATCAAATTCGAACGCTTTTTTATTCTCACCAGTGGCAATTTGGGAAGATTTTAAAACTTTGTAAATTACATTTGTAACCAGCATACCTTGCATGCGCCATCTCTTTCTTGGCGGCCATTTTTGTGGACCATGAAAATGGCGACAACAAAGAGACCACAAAAAGATGTATTCACAAAGTCTGCTGGTTCCAATTGTCCCTTTAATTCTTTTAGGGAGGGTTGCCTTTCTGCCGAAGCTTTTTTGCAAAGGGGCCATTCATTCATTCATTTATTCATTCATTCATTCATTCATTCATTCATTCATTCATTCATTAAAATTCATTCATTTATTCATTCATCAAAATTCATTCATTCATTCCTTTTAAATTCTTTACACGGGCTGAAAAACATTCAGTGCTAAAAACTGTTTGACAGTATGCCCAGTAAGAAAAAAGAACTAAAATTATCTAATGCTATTTAACACAATGTCGGAAAATTACAAAAGAAACCAATGTTCACAATTAATCATACCGGAAAACAAAAACATAATATTGCTACTGAAAAGAAACCTACAGCCTATCGCACATTAGATTTCAGGCAAAGAATTTCATCGAATAGAATGATGCCCCACTTCGTTGTTGGTGTAAATGGCAACAGTTAGGCCTACAATTTAAGACCTCGGTCCGCAAATTTGCCCAATAATGCCCGCAAATGCAACGTTATTGTTATATTATCATGAGGCTGGGTAGCTAGCAAACTTTCTCAAGAATGTTAGACCTGTTTTTGAAGGACTTTTAGACTGTTTGAGACGAATCTTTTTTAAAAGATAAAATCGGTTGCAATTTTAGAACGATATCACCGATTTCGACAAACTAAATTTTCTTATATAAGTTTATGTGTGTCTTTTTATTCACCTGGTTTTGTCTTTCTTCCTTGTAGCATGTCTTTGAGAAGTTACTTTGCGAACAAGTGGCAATTCACATGAATTTGAATTCAGATGAAGGCACCAGGTTGGTTTTTGTTTGCATGGGTGCCAAATCTCGATTGGTTTACAACTCCATTAATAAGGCCAATCACAATGCGCAAAGGGCTACGTTCACACTGCTACCCCGGGGGGGGGTACTCATATATTTTTCAGTACGGGGACGTGCCGCCGAACAGGGTATCATTTTCAGGATTCCTACTCCGGGACAGGGTATCACTTTTGTATGGTCGGCTCCATGACAGGGTCCATATTTTGTATAATTGACTACGTATCGTCGTTGTAAGCCATTTGCACTCCGCGAATATGATTTAAATCGTTTGGATGGCAACATTTCCTTTTTTTGATAGATTTCTGTCAAATTTCTATCAAATTCCCAGCGCAGGCTACAATTTTGAATGAAGAAACCCAAGAATAGGGTATTGTTTTTAAAGTTTTACTCCGGGACAGGGTATCATTTTCGGGAATTTTACTCCGGGACAGGGATGCCTTTTCAGATTTTCCAGCGGCACGTCCCCGTATTTTCGTAAATCAAGTACCCCCCCCGGGACTGCTACCCGTGCGGCTCCCCGTGCGAGTATATGACTTGTTGGGGGACTGCCGGCTGGTTTTCAGAATGCTACCCACTTCTGATTACCAAAACTTACCTTCGTTGACAAATTTTACCACAAAACTGCCCATTTTAAACTATTTTTTGCTAATTTCAACCAAACCCATCCATGTCTAAGGAAAATCTTCCTAATAAGGACCCTTGTTTTGAAAATTTTGGGCCTAGACCCCACTGATATGGGTGGCAATACCTGTAATCTCAGTATGCTATGATGCTACCCCCCTCCCCTCCTGGGGCTGCTCCGTTTTCATTTCTAGTAGTTTTTGTTGATGAAAATGCTGCCCGTTCACATTTCTCCATTTTCAAATGAATATGCTTGACACTGCTCCAGCAAGGCAATGTCGCTAATCCCTTTTCAAAACAAAGCCTTTTTTTTAGTACACGTTTTTTTTTTCATAAGAAACTGGTTTATAAGAAACTAGTACTACGATGCCCAAAAATTTAAGAAACTCTAGTACTACGCTCAAGAACAGTTAAGAAACTCTGAAACTTTATTTCTGTATGTCTCTCTTATTCTATGTCTCTTTAACAAAGGTACATTCGTCTTTTCTTGACTTTTAACTGCAAAATTGGTAAATGTTTTGCCTTGATGTGCACGGCTTCTTCTTGATGACAATGTCAATGCAAAATGGAAGCCCTTTCTCGAGAAGAAGGCTCAGCTTCGAACAATATTTTAGGCCCAAAAAATAAGAAACTAATTAAGAAACTTTTACTACTAAAACACCGAAATTTTCATGCGAAATTAAGAAACTTTTAGTACTAAGTGCTGATCCAAGTTTCTTATAAAAAAAACGTGTAGCCATCAAAAAGGCACCAATCATGAATTCGAAATCCCCTGTAATTAGCAGCTTGCACAAAGGTACAAAGGAATGTGGAGCGTTTTCAAATGTTTCCGTTTTTGGCGTTCACCCTGAAAACGGGTCGTTTTCAAAGACGCTTTGTTTTCAAATTTATCGGTTTTCTTATTAGAATTTTTGAAAAAACAGTAGTGCAGTGTGAATGCAAGGCAAAAAGGAGAAGTTTTGCTCCTTTTTCATTCGAAAACGGAGCAGTGTGAACGAGCCCAAAAACTAATAACTTTAGGCGAACATTTCCCCATATTTGTGTTCTCTTTGCAGTTATCAAGAGATGATTGATGGCATTGTCCTGACAGGAGGATGTGCTTTGGTATGCAAGTTTTGATGTTTATAAAGCTACTAAGCAGGAACACCCTAGTAGTAGTTTTCCTTTGAGGAGGAGTTGAGGCTGCACGCAGGCTAGAACACCCCAGTATAGTACAAACTACCTAAGTATTGAGCAGTGGCCAAATGTTAAACTTCCTTTTGGCTAGGCATGGTTTAAGTGCGTCTTTCCATTAAAATTCTGTATTAGATTCTTGAAATTTTTGCAAATTATTTAGTTTTCTTTTTTTAGCTATAAGCGAATTTCCGCGCGAATTTCTTAAAATTGTCGAACTTTTTGGTACACATTGTCAAACTGATAAATCTTCCCGTTGATTAAAATTGAAATATTGAAGAGTATTGATTTTTTCCATTCTTTAGAATGTTCACGCAAATGAGTTGGTTTTCGAGAAATTTGGATTTCCCGTCCATGTTCCCTCAGCTCCAAATGACTGTGGGATATCTGTAGGTGCAGCTTGGGCTATCGATCCGTAAGTAGATGATTTCCATGTTTGAAACCGAATGGTCAATTCATCCAGACAGCATGGCGTCACGGCAGCGTTCGACACGTGAGGCCATCTTGTTTTGGGATAAATCTTCAGAAAATCTTGTACGGCTTTTCGAAAGAGTGATACACCCCCGGTACCAACTGTCAGTCAGATCTGAACCAATGAAATAATTTAATCCAAGAAAGCTATGAGGAAGTTGCCTTTGTGGCATTAATTTTGTAAACAGCGCCACAAACTCCATCCGTTGTAAATTGCTCGTCCCTTCTTTTGAAGTCATCCTTCGCCTATCTATCCGCCAAATGTTTTGGAATGACGTGAACAATTTCCAAGCTTTTAGAAGTGATACATTTCGATGAATAAGCGAAACATTATCAAGATCGCATTGCGACGCTTTGCATTTCAATGGCTTCATTTACCCCAAGTCTGATTTTCGAACGCGAATGGACTTTTTAGCTTTCTGAAAAAGAGTCTGGATAGGGGAAAATTTTGTATACATTTTTATACGATGTGGTCGCTTGAGTGGAATTATAGCTTCTATAATTCTACAATATGTACAAACATGTTGTTCGATTCTGATTCCTTTTTAGAATAGTTAAAAGGTCTATTGATAAAGCAGTGCCACTGACTTTAGTTTGAATGCAATTTTAGTATTGGGTGGAAGAGACTGGCAAAGATCAATAAAAAGAATGAGGCATAAGTTAGGCTCATGATGCTCACAGCTCAGGCCTCGTCAGGCTCATGATGCTCACATCACAGGCATCGAATCTTTGAAAAGATTTTGGGTAAATGGCTAATGCCTCTTCCTTTTGATTCCTTGATAGTAACCTCAGTTAGTTTGCTATGATTCTACTCAGAGAATGTTTGATATCTCGAGTATTTTCAGAACCATAGCATTTTCTCCAATTCATGAAA
The DNA here is from genome assembly GCA_039566865.1 of Aurelia coerulea. Taxonomy (NCBI): domain Eukaryota; kingdom Metazoa; phylum Cnidaria; class Scyphozoa; order Semaeostomeae; family Ulmaridae; genus Aurelia; species Aurelia coerulea. The sequence goes on along the minus strand of CM076948.1, from coordinate 23,616,937 downwards.
ACTTTTGACGAAAAATTTAAATCATCGTAAATGCTAAATCAACATAAAAAAACGATGCCATTTACGGGAAAACCATAGTTTATGAAGGTGGTTTCTGTGACCATATCTTTCTCCAAAATCTCATTTCTCTGTACCTAAGGCTCATAATGAACTCATTCTTATTAAGTTAGTGTATTTTATGTTCTACTTAGTAGTGCTTATAAGTTTCATCAAAGTCTTTTATTCAGAATTTTTTTAGAACTTTTTCATCGTAGGGCTTACTTTCTTAGCCCACCCATTATTTTAGATTCTGAGTGGTTTAGATGTACTTGAGATATTGATCTATTTTTTAGACCAAAGTATGCGCCGAAACAAGTACAGTACGCTGGTCTGCCTCTCTTTGATCATCGGTACCTTCAAGGCACTGCTACGAAACGAGGTGCTCGCATGGTTCACATTCCAGAGGTATGCGTAAAATTAGTTCCAGAGTACGTTCACACTAGACTCAATACAACGTCCCATTTACAGCAACAACAATACTTTCCTAATTGAATTGAATTTTTATTGCTCTCCAATGTTTGAACCAGGGTGCGCCCCTGGTTTGAACGAACCGACATCCGACATTTTATCACAGACTCCTGCGCAATAATTTACATAATATTTTATGTAATATCCCCGAAGGGACAGGCGAGGGGCCGTAAACACAGAGACTGCTACATCCTTGGAGCCGGTGCTGAACGAAATTAAAATCAATATCGAAGGTATTTACAACATACAAAAGGTAGACCAAACTCTAAATATTACATTTGGGAGTACTATAATGCATGTCATTTTCGCTCCCAGATCGCCCGGATATTGGTTGAAGAAAAGGTAGCAATTGGTGTTGTCAGAGGAAGACAAGAGGTAAGCGAAACAAGGTAGATTATTTCACACTGACAGAGTTAAACCAAGTTTGTCTAAATCAAGTTACATTTCAACCAATCAAATGGCTTTGGTTCGTTGGATTGACCAATTAGAGCATAGGCTCCAAATCTTTAAAAAGGTTGGTGTAGAATTCAATGACCTATTTCTTTGAACTGAATGACTTCCAAGGAACTTTAGCTATTTCTCTACAATTCTACCGTTGGACTTTTCAGAAATCTCGATAATTTTAAGATTTAGAGTGTTTTTCTTCTTTTTCAAGAATTCAAGAAAAGATTAAAAAAAACTTAAAACCATCGTAATTTCCAAACTGTTTGATGCAACATGAAATAATTTCCAAGCAAATCTTAGTTTATGGATGCCTACGATAGGGTATCAAGCAAAAGTCTATCACTCTTCTGGTTTAGGATTTAGAAATTTGAAGACGTCATAGCCTCAAATGAGTTAGAATATAAGTACGCTGTGATTTAAAAAAGTATTCAAAATTTCTTAAAAGTCCAACGGTAGAATTATAGGAAAATATCTAAAGTTTATTTGAAGCCATTCAGCGAGAAGAAATAGGTCATAGAATTTTACACCCACCTTTTTACACCAATTTAAAGATTTGGAACCTATGCTACCAATTAGAATGTAACATTTGATAACCTAGGGTTAGGGTTAAGCGTGTTTAAGCTGCAAGTGTGAATGGGGTGTTAGATACCTAACTAACCCGCTATACGTGCGAGGAATATTTAGTCTGCTGCAGCTTTTATAACGGCAGTTGATGCTTTAGTTGAAGCCAGTTTCCTTCACTGAAGTTTGTAAATAGACACTGGATTCCTTTAATTGTAAATTTCTTTGCAGGGCAGTACTTTCCTCGACTCGGCTTATTTGGTCAATGGAATTTTCCGAGCGAGCGGAAATTCTTTTATTTACAAGAGAACTGTCGCTTTGTAAATGAGTAGAATTTGGGTTTGAATGATTTTTCACCGCGTGCTCGAAAATTCCGCGGACTGGAAATTTTCGTCAACACATTTTCACTTTATGTGCACCAAGCTTAATAGATTTCTCAATATCTTTATCAATCACATTTTATTTACTGTTAACAACTTTCTACATTGTTTTAGTTTGGGCCAAGGGCACTGGGTCATCGATCTGTTTTATGCTACCCAAACTGCAAAGAGGTAAAAGACCAATTAAACAGGTATGATTCTTTTATCGTCAATTCAAGGGTGTAGGCCCTTATCTGCACTAGGACTCTGTCTCCATAGACCATTTCGCAATTTGGCAACGGGACTGAAAGCGCGGCCCATCCTAACAGCCTTGGCAACAAGTAGGAAATCTGGGGAATGACGCATCTGGATGCAATCAACAAGGACAGATTTTGTAACACAATAGCATGAGTTGCTTTTGTTCACACCTGAATTCAAAGCGATTAGCGATGGCAGACAAAGGAAATTCTTTCAACCAGTGATTCAAAACAAACAAAGCCGCAAAAGTTTCTTTGTTACCCAGGTAGCTAGCGCGGTGCATTCAAGAAATTATTTTAAGAGCAAACATGAGCATATATCGAGAGAAGAAGGATATATCTACACATTTCCTTGGGCATTTTATTTCTTTGCTTCAGAAGCCGATTTGGAGGCGATTCAATTCTCATATTGTTTTAGGTGTAATTAAAACACTTACTGCTCAGCTTCTGAACCAAAGAAATAAAATCCCCGAGGTAGATGTTTACATATATCCTTCTTCTTTCGATATATGCTCAGCTTTGCCCTTGAAAACTATTTTTGGCATGCACAAGGAGTGCGCTAGCTACTTGGGTTTCAGAGAAACTTTTGCGTCTTTGTTTGTTTTGAATTACTGGTTGAGAGAATTTCCTTTTGTTTGCAATCGCTAATCGTTTTGAATTCAGGTGTCAACAAAAACAACTCATGCTATTATGTTACAAAATATGTCTTTGTTGATGCAATAAAAACACACATATGTGTGTTCACGCATACGTGTTCACATATAGTACCCACACATGTAGATACAGACACTAACATAACAAGCTCGAATTTGTAGTTTGTAATAAGACTGTCAGTGGAGTCATATGATTTTTACGATATATTTTCTTTCTTTATTTAAGATTCAAATCAAGGGAATGGTTCAGACCTCTTTGTCCTTCAGTGACGATTGAGTGTTCGAAACGCATGTACACGCAAGCATTTCAAATCGATAATTCTTCAACTGCAAAAACTGCCGGTCATGTTCCAGAATCACCGTATATGTCTTTTGCTCCAAAACTGAAAGAGGAAGTCAAAGATTTGTTCCCAGCTATCTGTCATTTTGATGGAACGTCCAGGTATGGTAGACTAATTACATAGTAGTCGTACTTGTCGCTATTGATAGACTGATGGACAAACAACTCAAACACACAGTTTGAGCAAGCAATAGACCTTTTAGCTATTCTGAAAAGAATCATAATCGAACAACATTTCGTAGGATTTTCGAATGTGCACAATAGTGATAGAAGCTCGAACGCCACTCGATCGAACGTCGCGTATAAAAATGTATAAAATAACGCTCGATCCAAGCTCTTTTGTAGAATAGCTAAAAGGTCTATTAGAGGCATTGAGTCATGATAAATAGACCTGCTTTTCCGTTTATCATGTGAACCATGCGAGAAAGATCAATTATCACTCCCAACAAACTAAAATGACCTGATGTTGCACAATGCGTTTCATGTGATCAGTTTTTTTCAAATGAATGTTAGCCAATCAGATGCGCCATCCAGAACCATGAGTCAGCAAATTCTGACAGATAGGGTATATCTGCCGTCTTATGCTGATTCAATTCCTTTAAATTAATTAAACATATCTAAAAAAGTGTAACAAATTGTTGTTGTTGCGTTAACTTTGATTATAGGATTTTTGTGATTTTAGAATGTTTTTAGGATTTTCTTTGAGAGTTCTAAGGTTTTTGTGTAGATCTGTGAGATTATTATTATTATTATTATTATTATTATCAAATTATTTACAGTTGGTATAATACATAGTAAAAAAACTAATTCAAACCAACTATTTACAATACTACGAATTAATAAAATAAAAATATGGGATCCTCACTATCACCTAACTTTCTTATTTAATTGCAGATCTTGCATGTACAATTTTGCCCATTCCATTCTTTGATCATTCTTTTAAATATCGCTGTTGAGTTTGAATTTTTTATGGTATCTTTTAGAGTGTTCCATAGGAGAGCGCCTTTGAATGCAAGTGAATTAACTCCGAATGTGTTTTGCATTTCTTTTCGGTAATTGCAACAGATTCTTTGTTCGTAATTCATATTTTATGTGTTTTCTTTCAAAGAATGTCCACATAAATGATGGATTTTCTTCTGAAAGGCACTTAAAGATTTGAAGCATCAATTTTTGCAAATTCTTAAAGATTTGATTTGCGTAGATTTTTAGGATTTCTACGAAAGTGCACGAGATTTTCAGAGCGATTTTCCTCTCGGTTGAAACCATCACAAAAACCCAATTTTGTTTTGTAGGTTGCAAACAGTGCAAAAAGACGACGAACCGTGGTATCATCAACTCTTATGCGAAGTTGGCAAATTAAATGGTGGTTATGAAATACTTCTAAATACTTCATTTAATGTGAAGGTGAGTTCATTCGTATGCTTGAGATTTTTCTTAATGCATCATTACACAGCGATTCATTTGCATGCAACAACAACGTACCTACAAGATATCTTTTTCGTACTGGGTGAGTCAAAGCAAATGTGGGGCTTTTACCAATATTTATTGATGTACTTTACTTCAAAAATTCGTTCCTTTAAGATTTCATTACGTAGGAAAAGGGCTAATTTAGTTAGGAAATTGAGCTTGATGCTTGAGCTTGAATCTTGATGCGATCAAAAATGGGTTTTTGGGGCTGCCCCCCGGAAAGAATTTTCATGATCACTCCCTTTAGATCGTTGTGAAATGCCCCATTTTTAGAGAATTTGCGTTTCAAAGAAGCAAAGGATCGTGACTAATGTAGCCTGCGTCTAGTGATTGTACTCTACTGATTCCCTGAAGAGAAGTGAGGTTCCTCCTCTTCAGGGAATCAGTAGAGTCTGCACGCAGGCTAGACTAATGGGGATCTTTCCGGGAAAATTTTGAACATAGTACTTCAATTTCACGAGGATATAGATTATTTTTTAAATGCATGATATCAAAGGCGATAGCTTGATAGATTCTGGTAGCTTCGTTGAATGCAGATAAGTTTGAATCTTAATTTTCAAGAGTTTGGTTTTCGTAACCTTACTCACGTTCAAAAAAGCCTTTCAATAATGCGAACAAATACAAATATCCTCCATAAAGTGTCGTTAAGAAGTTTTTAATGCGATTTATTCTTGTCGTTTTTGACTCTGTCGACCTTTATAAAATCTGAAGAGAACCTCACAATCGCTTTTCTCTCTTTACAGGGTAAACCAATTCTAAATAGACTCAGTACTGCCTTGGAAATTCTTGATTCTGCAGAAACAGACCTTTTTAAGTACGTTTTAATTGAAGACTTTCTATTTACAAAATGTAGAGATAAGATTTCGTGAAATGTGGCAGGGAGTTGTCGTAGATTCCCGGGGGGGGGGGGGGGGGGGGTACTTAGTATATTTGTCCGACGAGGATGTGCCGTTTTTAAGGGTATCGTGTTTTCATCAATTTTTTCTAGCACAGGGTATCCAAATGAGGCAATTTTTCTAGAGCAGGTTGTCAAAACATGTCAACGGGGAATATTCTGCTAGATCGGGTCGTTTTTCGGTCAAATTTCATGTTTTTGAGTATACTTTTTACCAATTTTTACTAGAACAGGTTACCATTTTGAGCGAAAAATTCTGGAGCAGGGTAAAAAAGAATTTTTTCGTGGGCACACCCCCGTACAAATTTAAGTCAAGTACCCCCCCCCCCCCCGGGCGTAGAATATAAAGCTAGAATGATATATTTTTGAATAGATGTTTTTCCTCCAATCTATGTTAAAAAATAGGCACCCGAACCCGCTCTTGGTTTGATACATTTGACAGTATTTGAGGGAGTTAAGCAAATGTGGAGAAGTGTAGCAGTGTGCCAAAAACAGGTATAATGATTGGGTTTGATCATAAGCGATGTGAATTTAGCTTTAATCAATGGCTAACTCCTTTCAAATTGTTCTTCGGTAGTTAAATTGAACATAGTTAAAATATACAGATTTGGTTTGATGCAGTGATGTGAATTTAGTTTTAGCCAATGGCTAACCCCTTTCAGATTGTTCCTCGATAGTTAACTAGAACTTAATTAAAATTTATACAGATTTGGTTTGATGCAGTGATGTGAAATTAGCATTAATCAATGGCTAACTCCTTTCAGATTGTTCGTCGATAGTTAACTTGAACATAATTAAAATTTGTACAGATTTGGTTTGATGCAGTGAATTTAGCTTTAATCAATGGCTGACCCCTTTCAAAACACTCCTCGTCATCAAATTTCTAAATTGCGAACATGAAGAGTGACAAACCTTTACTTGATGCTGCATTGTAGACATTCATAAACTACACGTTTTTTTAGAAACTGGTTTATAAGAAACTAGTACTACGATGACCAAAAATTTAAGAAACTCTACCGGGTGTCCCAAAAAATGTATACGGATTTGGTTGACTCCAGCGCTGTGAATTTATCTGCAATCAATTTCTAATCACTCTAAAAATGTTCCTTGATAGTTAACTTGAACATAGATACCTCGTTTGTTGATATTGGTACTTTGAGAGCAGGCATGTCCTACTAAAACATCGAAATTTTCATGCGAGATTAAGAAACTTTTAGTACTAAGTGCTGATCCAAGTTTCTTATAAAAAACGTGTATGTTTTCTTGAATATTATTTTCTGTGATTTCTGAAAAAGGTTGGAAATTGAAATGGTTTCAAGTTCTTTTCCAAATTTTTCTTGAATTCTAAAGAAGAAAATTGACAGAAAATGACTTGCCCTCGATAAAAATCAAGATAAGAATTGAGTCAAACCCTGCTGAAAAAACATTGAAAGTTTTAGAAGAGCTAACAGCAAACAGAAGGGACTGGAAACGAATTGTTATAACCGCTAACCATGTATTTTTTAGTGGAAAAATCCAATGGTAGAATTATGGCGAAAGAGCTAAAAGAAATTTAAGTCATTGAGTTCAAAGTCTTCAAAGAAATTTGTGGTGATAGAATTTTACACCACCTTTATCAAGGGGTTTGTGGAAGTTTATCTTTTAGTTAGAAAAACTTGGAAACATTTTCAATTTTCGTCTGGGGCGGAGTTGAACATCAGTGAGTTGAACCGAAATACGCGTATTTTTTGGCCAGAAATGAAAATTTCATAAAATGATTAGATTTTCAGTACTCATATTTTCTTACGAGTTTCTTAGAGGTTCCATAACAATCTTCATGTTTACTACCTGTGACCTAGTGAACCAAATCAAGTTTTCAGGACGATAAAAAGTTTTTCCGATCAATTTTTGGATTTTTAGATCATTGGATAGCACACACATCTACCTACAATTTCTGATAATTTCAAGGAATTTTACTTTATTTTTCAGCGAATTATAAGCAATTTAAAGCAAGGTGTTTTCTGCTAGGAAAATGCTGTTTACATGACGAGGATTATTTGAGAACTAAAGGTTAAAGGTTTCAAGTGCCTTTGATTTCCTGTTTTAATGGATTTTGCGGTTATAATACCAGTTATGTCATTGTAAACTCTGCACTAAATACATACAGGATTACTCTGTTTACTCTTGTGGCCAGATTGAAGTTAATCATTTTCAACAGTGGAACTGTACGCTAAGAAACTGTTTCAGCGCTTTTCCGCTTTTCTCAAAATCAATTTTTCAGCAACGAATGGGTATTCATACAGCTCCCTGTACCCAACGGCTTGATATAATTGGCTGAAATTTGGCAGACAGAGAGAAAAGGCATAGGGGGACCAAAGGGTGTCTCACTTTTGAGAAAAATTGCATGGTCCAAATTTAACATTTGAATGAATCTCAAAATGAGGCCAGGGAGCGAGGGGCAAAATCGTTTTATTAATTATTCTGAAGCTAAGGCATGCAAAAGAAATTTGAGGCACGCTTTGCTAGATTAATGTGTTGAGAGCGCAAAAATCCCATTGAGATTTAAATAAAACATATCTGGGGGACAGGGAGGTTCTAGAAGGGGGGAAGGTCCGATTTTCACGTTTTCGGATGTATAACGCCCAATTTTCGGATATTTGTATTCTTTTTGTCTCGTAAATGCTCCCTATTTAATGACGAATCGAATGATGTATAGTTTATACGTGTTATGTCGCGGGCGTGATAATCAAGAGAGAAAACACCGTGAGTGGTCACTGAAGGGATACAGTGACCTTAAGCCTTTTCAAATTCAATGTTTAGACATTACTCGAGTACCTTACAAGTAATATGATACAGGAAACAGGTGTAAGTAAAGTAAAAATGTGTAAAGGATTTCCTTTATCAAAATAAATAGTTTCTTAACTTATACTTTCCCAGTATTGGAGTTTTAATCTTTTGGCGAGCAGTTTCTTATAAAAAAATACGTGAATTATGTTTCAGCCTCTTGGTCGTAATGATCTTCATGCGAAAGAGGCTGGTATTTGCGCGCGAATTCTGGCATGAGAATTTCTTCGATCGTAAAAGCAGGAAAGAAGAAAAAGAATCTAGAATCTATCAAGCAAAATGGGTATTCATCAGCTATCAAAAGTTCTGGATGAGAATGCCCCATCATGCATGAAAGAGAACGAGATCAAGAACTATTTTGGTGAGATCTTCTGCCAGCCTATTTATTCAGATGTTGTTTTTCGATTGAGGTGGCTTGCACTGCGTGCTCTCTGTCGTTAGGCCTAGGCCGAGAAAGAAGGCCATTATTATTTGATTTGAAGGCAATACAACAGTAATAATTAACTAATACATGTTTTTTGTAGACCTGAGAAGAACAGAAGAGCCTTTTCCATGCCGCATTTTTCTTTCTGTGTGGCTGAAAGATCTTTCTCAAACTGCCCCCCTGATTGGATCACACTATCACAGGGGGAGACTCTTTTGACCATCAAGACAAGCAATTGGAAGATACATAAATGGAATACCTTTTATATAATTATATAAAGTTGTTCTATTTATGTATTTTCCTATTGCTAGTCGATGATCAAAAGAATCTAAACTTGCACACAGCAACTCTTCTTGTCTGCGGGGCCAGTCTGCAGAGTATGGCAGTTCTCGACGAGATCTCGCGCGTGCATACCAAGGAAGCAGTGGCGTGCTCGCATGCAAGGTCTTTGATTCCTTTGTTTGCTCGCGTACAAGGTTTTGATTCCTTTGTTTTCAAAGTAATGAACAAAAGATCTCGTTTAAAATCGACGTGCACGTAAAATTTTTGAAAAAATCTCATGCGTGCAGCTGCCACACTCTGGGTCTGGGGATGTGCCACCTCTCATTAACGAGTAGACTTTCTGGAATTCTGGTAGCAGCCAATTAAGGCAAAAGTTTTTGGGAATTTAAAGTTAGTTGACAGAAGATAGAAAACCCAGAGCTGCATATGCATTTGTCTGAAATTATCTTCAGCAATTTACCCAGGTATTTGAACGACTAATCTTTGCTTCAAAAATCTATGAAAAGGGGGGAGCCGCTGCTCCCAGGGTTCCCTTAAGGTATGTTGTTGATTAGGCTTTGTATTTGATGCTTCTTTTGATTATTTTTGAATTACAGTGTCTTCTTGGTTACAAGCAGTTTTGCAGTTATGACATCATCAAATTGTTAAATTGTGGAACACAAAAGATGTAGATTTCTGCTTACCACCATGTCATAATTATAGACCCTTGTACATTATGGTTGTCTTGAAGATTGTACTGTTTTTCATGATTTTGATTTTTTATGAAAAAACAATAATTCTAAAAGCAATCAAGTTATGAAGGATTGCCAATCAACACCTATATGGGGAAGTACCATTAAATCAAAGAAAAGAATCATCAACCAATTGTGCAATGTTTTTCTAAAGATTTGGTTAATTTCCTCCATTCAAGCACTTACTTGGTGCATCACTAATTGTTCGGTTTTCATATTTCACAGGTCGTAAAATTGCAATTGATGCTTCAATGAGCATTTATCAATTTCTCATTGCTGTACGCTCAGATGGGAGTCAACTAACCAATGAACTGGGTGAAACAACAAGGTAAATGGCTCAAAAACTTGACCATCTGTCATTCAAACACAATATTTACAAGAAATGGTCTTATTAACAAATATCTTCAAAAAATCAATTAGAAGGTGAAGGTGAAGTTGCGTTTTTCAGCGCCAAGCGCTGGGATCGCAGAAATAGAGCAGACCTAATTGAGTCCACGACCCCTTGTCATGACGCTCAAGTAGTGGGGTCCTACCGGGTATCAAACCCACTCTGCCTGACTGTTCTGGCTGCAAAGTCAGAGGATTACACCACTGCGCCACAACACCTTCATGAACAATGAACAACTACTATATGAAGAGTAACAGAAACAGAGAGGGAAACTAATGCCTTTTTAAATTGGTTGTAGTTTCCTGTTTTCAGAATTAAAGAGCTTGGCATATATTTTATAAATGAAATCAGAGAATGGTAAAAAGAACTCTGGTTCGTATGAGGAATTTTAGTTTCTTTTGCCATTCTACTTTTTACCAAAGTTCAAAGTTCCTTTTTCGAGTTCCTTTTACCAAACTACTGTACTTTTTTGCTTAGATCTTTTACTGCTGAAGAACACCCCACATAAAAACAAGAATGTTTTAAATATCGTTGGTCAAATTTTTAACGTTGTTATGGAACACATTACCCATTAACTTAAGAAGTATCAAAGGAATAGACACTTTCAAGAACCAGTTGAAAAGTATGAAGGAACATTTAAATGCAGTCTCATTTAACAAAGAAGCCTGTTTGATACAGAAAAAACAGAGGGATTTTGTTTATTATTAAATCTTTAAAATTCATATTTTAGTAAGAGTATTTAACTTTAAAATTTGAAACACGATCTTTAAAACTATTAGAATTTTCTTTCTTTTTTTTTGTAAAATGTTTTATTTCTATTTTAGTAGACAGCAGGTCCACATCAGCTTTATAGTTGCGTTTATAGGCAACCTGCTTTAAAAAATAGCAAATGTATGTATGTATGTATGTATGTATGTAACGCAATCAGAAGAAAATGTTGCTGAATGGAGAATGAAAATTTATTGAAATATTATTTTGAATGCTGTCAAGAAATGTCTTCAATCTCCTCTTTCCTTGCATTAACAAAAGTTTTGTTATTTTGTAGTCATCTCATGGGACTGTTTTACAGAACAATCAGAATGGTGGATAATGGCATCAAACCAGTGTAAGTTGATTATTTTCTTTCTTCATAAGAAGAAATGTGAGAAACAGGTGAAGTTAAAGTTGTGATGTTTAGCACACAGCACTGGAATCAGAGAAGTAAAGAAGACCTATTTGAGTCCATGACCCTTTGTCATGAGGCTCAAGTGGCGGGGCTCTACTTGAGATACGACCCTGTCCTGGCTGCAAAGTCAGATAATTATACCACTGCACCACAACACTCATTACTCATCAGTTGGTATGGTGGTGTTGCCAAATGGTTAAGGCACAATATTTTGAATCATGTGGGGTCTACCCACATGGGGTTGAATCCCATCACTGGCATTACAAACCACAAGCCAGCAGCCAGCTGTCCATCCGTACCAGGTCGGTAATGAGTACTCAGAGGCAACTCTCAGGGCATGAGCCATAGTGCTGCAGATCCACATCAGCTGTATAGCTGCCATATACATAGCCTGTGTTAGCAAGTAAATATTGCTTGCTTGCTTGCTCATTTGTGATGAGGAAAATCTCAATATTCTCATTTTTCAGTGTTTTTTAAGGGGAAACATTGTAACTACAATGTTAGTCTAAATTTGGGGAGTCTTGGTTGGGCCTAAGTTGTTCATTGCAAGGCTTAGGCCTAGTCAGATTGCATCAGCCCTCCTAGGCATGAATCATCAGCAGTAGTTCTTGCATCAGATTCGAGCTGATGCAACCTTCAGCCAATGGCTTCCTAGACTCCTAATTCCTTTTGGGCATATTTGGGTAGTACAGATTCATACTTATATGCTACCCATTAGTACTTTCTCATTCTGGAGGTCTGATGCCATTTGCTCTTCTTAAGACGTATTTTAGATTGTATGAATTTGCTTGTTTTGCCTAATGCTAAGTATCAGCTGACCCCGGAGTTCCGCAAGGATATATTCTGGTGGACAAATTTTTTGAGCGTATTTAATGGCAAGCGTCTTCTTCATAGCAAGATTCCTATAGCTGACGTCCAAACAGATGCCTGCAATGTTGCTGTTGGGGCATTCTACCGGGGGGACTGGGCCTATTCCTTTCTTCCTGCAGATGCCCCTTCTTTGACATCCATGCACATAAACTTCAAGGAGGCATATGCTATTTATTTGGCTGCAAAATGCTGGGGGGCCCTGTGGGCTAATCAGCATGTGGTTGTCAAATCTGATAACCAGGCTGCTGTTGCCATGATCAATAAAGGCACCACTGCCAACCCCCAGGTCATGGCATGGCTGCGGGATCTGTTTTGGCTGTCAGCTATCTACAATTTTCGCATAACAGCAGCTTATATTCCAGGTATTCAAAACATTTGTGCCGATAGTGTATCTCGTATGCATACTACTGCTAGCTTGCTGATTTTTTATTCCTTATTATGTAATATGTATCCACCAGTAGTTGTCCTCAGCAGCTCCCTCATGGACCATATGTCCTACAACAGTTCTGTGTTTCTCCTTTCTAGGTTCTGCTCCGGCTCTGTTGTCCAGGGAGCTTGCTGAGGAGGTACTTCACTTTCGCAACCAGGCATTTGCAGCTAGCACAAAACGTACCTATGGCACACACCGCAATTCGTTCCTGCGCTTCTGTGCCTTTATGAATCTTCCGCCAGTCCCAGCATCTTCCCGTACCATCTGCCTTTATGCTGCGTTTTTGGCACGGTCTCTCAAGTTTTCTAGCATTTCTCAGTACCTGGGCATTATTGGCCTCCTTCATAAGGAATTTGGTCTGGTCAACCCCCTCACAGGGAACTGGCACCTTTCCTTACTCCTTTCAGGCATCAAGCGCGTTTTAGGACAAGAACGGCTCCAAAAGCTCCCAGTCACGCCCAACATATTAATTCAGATTCATAGGGTTTTAAATCCCGGCTATAGTGTGGATGCTTCGTTTTGGGCTATCTGCCTGGTTGCGTTTTATGGAATGTTCCGCAAATCTCATCTTCTAGTACGTGGGAATGCTCATTTTGATCCGGTTAAGCAATTTACAAAATCAGATTTTCGGTTTTTCCCTTGGGGGGTTGTTCTGGTAGTCCGCTGGAGTAAGACCATTCAATTTCGTGAGCGTACGGTTTTAATTCCTCTCCCTAGTATCCCTGGGTCACCCTTGTGCCCTGTTTCGGCCATCCTTCATGCCTTTTCCTTCACCCAGGCGGCCCCTCCCAATTCCCAATCCTTTTGTTGGGCCAACCGCGGCTCCTTCGCTTTCAATGTTTTACATACAATTTCTTTATGTCCAAGCTCAAGGCACTTTTGGACAAGATAGGGTTAGACAGCACGAAGTATGGGACCCATTCCTTCCGTAGGGGTGGCGCTTCCTTTGCCTTCGAATCAGGGGTCCCTTTAGAATTGATCAAGGTTATGGGTGATTGGAAATCGGATGCTGTCCTTCTTTACCTCACTGTTCCACTCCACCTACGAATCCAGGCTACAACACAGATGTCTAAACACCTCAAAGAACTCACTGACTAATTTTCCCTTTGGGATTTGGAGGAATATTTACATAATGTAGAATTACATGCTACCTAAATATATCTTATTTCTATATATAAGTAGTGTATCGGTTTCGTGTATTGTATTGTTAGTGTAACATGTTGTTTTCTTGTGATGAACAATTTTGCCCCAAACACGCGTTTCTCTCGGCTCTCCTTATTTAGGGGAAACATTGTAACTACAATGTTAGTCTAAATTTGGGGAGTCTTGGTTGGGCCTAAGTTGTTCATTGCAAGGCTTAGGCCTAGTCAGATTGCATCAGCCCTCCTAGGCATGAATCATCAGCAGTAGTTCTTGCATCAGATTCGAGCTGATGCAACCTTCAGCCAATGGCTTCCTAGACTCCTAATTCCTTTTGGCCATATTTGGGTAGTACAGATTCATACTTATATGCTACCCATTAGTACTTTCTCATTCTGGAGGTCTGATGCCATTTGCTAGTGCCAGCTATGCCTAAATATTGCTGAATATCGCTAACCGCCCTCCCACCCAACTCAATGTCGTATTTGCAAGAAGCAAGGGAGGAATATTTACATAATGTAGAATTACATGCTACCTAAATATATCTTATTTCTGTATATAAGTAGTGTATCGGTTTCGTGTATTGTATTGTTAGTGTAACATGTTGTTTTCTTGTGATGAACAATTTTGCCCCAAACACGCGTTTCTCTTGGCTCTCCTTATTTAGCCCTTTGCAGAATTCTTTGCTTCATCTTGATTTAGCTTGGCTGCTGAAAACAAGCTTGCTTCCGTCCTTATTTACATTACTCCATCTTCATGAATGAATTGAATCAAAATGAGTGCTGTCTTTATTTAAGAGCATGTGCCGTTACATTGTTTGGCTAGAGGAGCAATAGCATATGTATGTGTTTTCTTCATCCTAATTATAGATTACCTCCTAGCTCCGTTCATTCACTTTAAAGAGGGATTTTTGCTTTTCTTCAACCGCCACACCTATTAATTATCGTTATTATGGACCGATTCAGTTCTTGTTGATATCCATTCCTGGTTGCATTCATGTAACTCCAGGCTTATTATCGTCCCATTCTACTTGTTCTCTTCTTGCTTTATTTTTACCTTAAAGTTGGTCCTCTTCACCAGCTAGAATAGTTTAACTTATGGGGTTTTCCCCAACTCAAATGGAGGAATATTCATGCATGTAGGATTGGGGAAATTTCCATCCATCCCGTTTATTCCAGACCTCCCTTTTATTCTGTACTTGAGATTTAGTTTCCTGAAATATACAGTATCAATTTACCTTTTTACTGTAGGTACGTATTTGATGGAAAACCACCAGAGATGAAATCAGGCGAGGTGAGACATGTCATTAACTGTGCTCTAATTATTCCTATTTAAAAATCAAATGTTCTGCCAGGTCATTTTCACCACTTGTCTTAGACTGATTACATGAGTCTCAGTTTTCTGCATTGAATTGAATGATGGTTATGGCTTCAAATTGAGACTCATGATGATACAGCTTCAAAACACAGGCTAATTAGGCAAAATGCACTGTATTTAGGGTGCATTTGATTGGCTATTTAGATCAAAGTCCTGCTTTTAAAAGTGAACTGATGGTCTGAGAGATGCTAGATTTTTGTTCGACATTTGTGAAGGATTAAGACAATGTTTCTACATCAGATTTTTCATGAGATTTTAGTCCATGTTTAGAATCTTTTTTGTTGTGAGTCTTTGTATAAGTGAAAATACAAAAATCAGGTTAAAGAAATTGAATGAATATAAGGAATCACATTGTAAGTCTACATGTGTTAGATAGTAGGGAAGTGACATGTGTCAAACGTTATACAGGATGTCCCAAAAAAAGTGTCCGACTTTTAAATTTGAATAAATCGGAAAATATTTGATTTATATTAACCGTTCTGGTATCATTTGAGAACAGACACTTGTAATTTTCTTTTGAGTCTATTGCAGTTCAAATTTGACAAATACTAAGAAATCAGGGGGTTCTCAAATTTATGACCAATTTTTGCATGCTTTCTTCGCCTTTGCTCTACTGTTGTCTAACTTTATAATGATATTTACTTTTGGGAAACCAAAGTAGCCATTTTCTTACTGGAAAAGAAGCTTTAAGTTTCATTGTTTAAAGATGAGTAACTCGAATTAGCAGAAATCTAACTGCTACCACTGGTAGGGAGGTATGTTATTCCAGATAATGCAGCGATGCGTTATGTCAAGATTGACATTGAAATGTACAGAGTTGGAGAAACAAAGATTATTGCCTGGTTTCGAAAGAGTGATTGAACAAGTTTGAAAATGCCATCAAAGAAACTACCTAACTGTCCGAGATGCATTTAATTTCAAAGCGGAAAACTTGCATAACGGATCAAAACTTGACAAAGTTGACATGTTCACTACCAATGGGCTAGAACGACTGCGTTGTTCATAACTAAGTTTTAAATGTCCCTCCGTCTTGCAACATCTAATATTTGAACATTTTTCAAGTTTGTGAATTACATTCTCAGGTTTCTAAAAGCACTTTTAATTGTGTTTTCTGGGCTATCTGGACAAGTCTATTTAGAAATTAGAATAACATTGGAGAATAGTATTAAAATTGGCATCAATTTTAAGGAACCCCCTGGTTTCCTAAAAATTCCAAAATTTAAACAGCGATAGACTCGACAGAAAATTATATGTTTCAGCTTTCAAAAAATGTCAAAATGGTTCTGATACATCAAACAGTCTCGGACATATTCAAATTTAAAAGTCGGACACTTTTTGTGGGACACCCTGTATATGACTTATGTCCATATGACTTGGCTATGTCACGCCAAGCTCCTTGCAACTCTGCTTTGAGCTTCAATTTACCGTTGGTCAACATCAATCAGTTGAATTTGCACAAAGTCTAATGGTGTTGAAAAAAACTAATTCAAAAGAAAAGTGCCATTATGAGTCTCAGTATGAGCGGCCTCGGTTTGGTTTTAAGTCTTGTTTCAATGAGGGATTACTGGGGCTAATCATCATCAGTTTAAGCGTCTTTCTACTCTTGTTGATGTAACGCTATTTTTTTCAAGCTTGCAAAGCGATCAGAGCGAAGAGCTGAAGCCCAAAAACAACTTGATGCAGCTACTGAAACAGGTTTTGTATTTATTTTAGATTCATATTTCAGCTGACTCTTAGTTTTGTTGTTGCCAATAAAAGGGAAATTCAGGAATGATTTGGTGCAACTTCTCCTTAATTTGCTTAAATAGAGAATAGTACTTGATGTTATATGTGAGTATAACTTACTGAATTTGCAGCTACACCTGGGGGGAGGGGTACTTGACTTTCAATTGTACGTTGGTGTGCACTCCAAGAAATTTTTTCACGCGGCTTTAGATTTTTCAGGTTCGAAATGATAGCCGCCTTTAGAAAAAATCGGCGAAAAGTATACCGGGTGTCCCAAAATGATGTATTATCGTTTGATTGCTTATATGTCCATAACTGATGAACCGATTTTCAAAAACTGGTAAAACCACAACCAACATCTTACAATACAATTTAGCCTTTAGGCAATCAAATAAAACAAAGTGTTTGAAAATCTGTTCATTGGTTATGGACATGTAATAATACATCATTTTGGGACACCCGGTACTCCAAAACGTAAAAATTTGTCAAAAAACATTGAAATCACACTTTTGGCTTGAGACAAATTGCCTTCTTTTGATACCCGGCATTAGAAAAAAGGAGGCAAAAACGATATCCGGAAAGGAGTGCACATCTTGTCAGCAAAATCTACTAACTACCCCCCCCCCCCGGGCAGCTACATTGACATTTCTTAAAATATTAAAATCTGTTTATAACATTTTTCTTGTTTTTTTAGGTGACACAGAGAATGTTGAGAAGTTTTCAAGGCGTTTAGTAAGTTCTCTGTTTTATGATCTGATGGTTTTGTCGATAATCTGCAAGCAATCAAAAAATTTTTCCAGATGAGAACAGGTCACGTGACTTTTTCAATGTGTGCTTCTCTTCAAAATCAAAGTTGATTGAATGATCCCAAAACAAGAAACCATCATTTGCAAACAAGGGATTTTCCTAAAGTCAAATTTACCTGCGGGGTGAGAAAAGAAAACAATCCCCATTTGAAAGGCCACTGCTCCCTAGACTGATAACATGTTCGTAGTTTTTGCCATGTTGTTGTTGTTGTTTTCGTTTTTGTTCTTCCGATAACTGGGACTACTATGTTATGAGTATTACTGCTCTCTGGATAGCAAGGCAATATTATTGGCTTTTTTTTCTATCAAGATTAAACAACTACAATATTTATACTTACATTACACTGTACCATCCATAGTGAAGAAAGACAGAGTCACCGGGTCTTCACTATGGATGGTACTTACAATTCAAGTCAATTTTCAATACACAAAACAAAGAACAAAAGCGACAAAATTAAAAATACACTACACAAAACAACAAAGCTAAGGCAGATTACTGGTTAAAAAGGAAGATTTGAACTATTGATTTGATATTATATTCATTTATATAAGATTTGATATTATTGGCTAGTATATCATTCAAAAGTGGACATGTTCAAATAGCTTTTAGAAGTTACCTGACTGAAATCAACCACTCTTTTTCTGAAATTATGAGGAATTTTCTCAAGAAAGCCCCTTCAAGAAACCTCAAAAACATGCTTAAAATCATTACCAAATGTTCTGCCTTACAACAATGACTTTTACGTTCTTTAGCACGTGTCATCCTTTTGGGAGTACAGTGATGCCATTCCAGGTGATTTCATCCTCCAAAGAGGATAACACTAGCCTGCATGCAGACTCGACTACTACATGCAGGCTAAGATAACACATGCTGAAACGTTTTGAAATCATTGCTGTAAGGCAGAAGTATTTGGAAAATTTGTTCGTGGTTTTAGGCTCGAGAAAATCCCTCATAATTTCAGAGCGGAGGGGCCGATTTCACGATTTCCATCAGGTAAATTTTAAAATGGATTCAAACATGTCCATGATTAAATGATAGATTTGCCAATCTTAAAGTCTTGATATCAAGGGAGTAGTGACCTTTCAAACGGAGATTGTTTTTATTGACTCACCCGCTGCGTTCTCAGTACTCTTAAAAACAAGAATATTCTCAAAAATACTTCAATGTTATCAGACAGAATTCATTCCATTCCAATCTATCCACTACTCAATATACTATTAATTTTCAAATGCATGAACTCTTTTTGGCCCACTCTGTAAATGCCCTGCAGCCCATTGTTTTTACAATATGTTGGTTACTTACTACAGATATGCTAAAAGAATTCACTGTTTGTGGTTGGGCAATCTTTTTGTAAAATCTTACGCAGTTGCGGGGACCTTGGGACCTTGTCTGAGAGATTATATTTATGTTATTTCCAGGTGAAAGTTACGCCAGCCCATAATGAAGAATGCAAAAAGTTGTTAACATTAATGGGAATTCCATTTATAGAAGTAAGTAGCTTCTTTTTCCAGGTTCCATATTTCTCAATGTTGAATGACACAGTATCCCTCTTCCGGATTGCCAAGAAGTACTTCAACTGTTCCGAAATTTGTTACGTGAAGAGTACTTGAGGTATTAGACTGAATCAAAATTTAGTTGATATCAGAAAGGCTGAAATATTTTAGTAATTTTTGTTCTGGTTCTCAGAGCGTTGGAAAGATGGATAAAATTTAATTTGCAAAAATCCATACAGTAAGGTCCCACATTTAAGAAACCAATTTTTCACACCTTAGCCTAAAATATTTCTGATATCTATGATATTTTTCATTTTTAGGCTGACAGTTTCTTAAGTTTCCTAATTTGTTCTCTGGAAAGTCCTGGAAAATAGGTTACAATTTAATGGGGTTACTCATTGATTTATCGGCCCTATTTGTATTTCATCAATGATTTTCCTGAAAATCAGTCAAAATTTAGGTAAAGATATTTTAAATTTAAGATACCTTAAAAGCAATGCCTTATGAACTCAGCATTATTGCAATGCCCCCAGACCATAAGTTTCTTTTAGGTAGTTTCTTAAATGCGGGGCCTTACTGTACCTTGGAAGTGCGTAAAAGAGGCCTTAGGACCCCAATCCAAATTATAAGCAATCTCAACACTCAAAGACATTTCGTTCTTCTCAAGTGTTAACATCAAATCTTTATACAGTAAAAGCAGCAAAGAATATGATCTGATACTTTTGCTAAAATCAGTTTTAAGTCTGGAGGGAAATGAAAAGTATTTGCATGTTGCTGTAAATAGGGAGGTTGCTTATCCTTTTCAAGCATTTCGAAGAAAAGGAACTTTCATAAATATCTAATCTTACCTATATTTTGCAATGCTCAGAAAAATTGAAGAAAAATCACAGAAAATACTTCAGGCTTTTGGCTATCAATGAAACTTTGATTTATTCCAATTCCTCAAGTGTTCTTCGTATTAAAAATTTGAACAGTTTAAGTTCTTGTTGGTCCATCCCCAGTACTTATCTGTCCATTGCGGTAAGATCTTATTTTTGATTCAGAGCTTTTGCAGCCTGTGCTTATTTGAAGCTGATGCCAATTTTTCGAATACTAAATTTCAGGCTCCTTGTGAAGCTGAAGCCCAGTGCGCCGAACTTGTTAAAGGAGGAAAGGTAAGAATCTGTGTTCCATCCCTAGTCTAACTGTTTACCGAGGGACCCACCTTTGTGAGGCACCAATAATAGAGCATAATTGTCAAATGAAGTGTTCTGATTGGTTGATCACGTTGATCATGACAGCCATGCCAACAGACGTTGACCCTCGCAGCTTCGATCCGATTTGCCCAATCTAGTTTGTCTCTATCACAGGAAGATTATTGCATGGAATTTTAAGTTTGCAAGCTTTTTGGATCAAAGAAAAATTCGTCTGACTACTGTTAGGCCTAACTATTTTTTACATATTCAGTGTTAACTAGTTTATACGATTTCTAAATGCAAGGTACGTGCATTCGATCAACAAATTTAAGTGTACACTCGGGAAGTCCTGATATCTTATGGTTTCGATCCTTGATTCAATCAAAAGGGGATCCTTTTCTGGAGACGCCCGCTATACCATAAAAAGACTTTTCAATTTCTTCTTGATATTAGGTGTTTGCTACAGCCACAGAAGACATGGATTCATTGACGTTTGGATCCACAGTTGTCCTTCGTCATATGACATTCAGCGAAGCCAGGTTAGTTTTTGCTGTAATGATCATAGAATAGGTTGCCTCTTTCAGTGCCAGGGCTAGGGGAGGGTATAAGGGGGTAAATACCCCCTCACTTCCAAAAATTCGGCTAAAATTGTGATTGAACAATGATATGAAAATGTCTGGGTAAATCTTTTATCCCTCCCCCTGCAGTCTTGAAATCTTGGACTTTTCCCCCTCATTATTTTTGTCTGGCTCCGGCACTGGCTTTGCTTGGTTTCGGTAGGAATTGTGGGAAAATCTCAAAAATTTAGTTGAAGTGTCAGTAGGATAGAGGAATTCTAAATTTCAATTTTGTTTCGCAGATTTCGCTGTACGGTTTTCAAACAGTGGATGTATTTTTTTTGACTCGCCCAGCACTTCCAATTTTCAAACGCATTTGCCCAAAGTTGTCAGATAAAGCAAAACATGGAGGATTCAATAAGTTAATGAAAATTACAAATCCATTTACTGCTCCTGGACATATTTGCGTACCCATGCTACCAAAACCACGCGTCCTGTACAAAAATACAAGGCTAAACTTGGCCTTGTACAGGCCAAGTTTTAGCCTTGTAGGGGGGATTATGACCTTGTTATGACCTTGTACTAGCCTTGGAAGAAAATTACAAGGCTATCAGTAAGATTCCAAGCTGCAACCAGTCTAACACAAGGTTTCCACAAGGCTTCTACAAGGCTAATTAGCATTTTTCAAGCCATTTACAAAGTTACAGGAATGCCATTCCAGGCTAAAACAAGGTTACAAGGCCATAACTACAAGGCTTGTACATGGCTATTACATGGCCTTGTATTTTCGTACAGGGTCCTCTCTCACATTCATGATTCGGCCTTACTAAATTATGCTTCATCCAAAAGCACATTAACACATATTGTTTTTTATTTTTTTGCAACCACCTCTAAGGGGACCATTATGGAAATAAGGTCAACTCGACCTTTTGATGCTATCCCTGCCACTATATAGGGGTGATTTTTAACTTGTATTTATTATCGCTGTATTTTGTAAATTGTATTGTATTTATTTTATGATGTTTTAAACGCTGTAAATTTTTACTTTTGTGGAAAATTTAAACATGCATACCTGCATTACATTACCCAGA
Source organism: Aurelia coerulea (assembly GCA_039566865.1). NCBI lineage: Eukaryota > Metazoa > Cnidaria > Scyphozoa > Semaeostomeae > Ulmaridae > Aurelia > Aurelia coerulea. The sequence goes on along the minus strand of CM076948.1, from coordinate 23,594,976 downwards.
CTCTCTAAAATTTTTATGTTAGGTAACCAGGGTAATTTTTGCTCAACCTGTACCATTTAGTTTCCGTATTTTTATGAAAATGTGTTTTATTTCAAAATTTTAGGAAAATGCCAATACAGGAGTACCACTTAGATCGGATCTTAGCAGATCTAGAGTTGTCACAAGATGAGGTATGTAGACTTAAGATCTTAACATTCCGTTATCATACCGGGTGCGCCAAAATAAACTATGCACGTTTGGCAGGCCACAATAAATCGTACACTGGACCGATTTTGAAGATTTATGACTTAATCGTTAGCAGAAAGCCTCAATTAAATATTGGGATTTTTTGCAATTTTTTTCATTTTCAGTTTTTAAAGCTAGAAGCGAGTTTCTTAAAATTTTAGTCTTCAAAAATACTGAAAACGATCAAAAAACATCGATCAAGTTTTCTAAAGAATCGACATGAACGGAGAAAGAGAGAACTTGTTCGTGGTGATTTGCGATTGAGAAATCGACCAATTGTAATCAGCTGTACGAGAGTTCGTACTAAACCCCCAAATCCCCCTGAAAACGTTATTCTTTGTTCATTCATGTTGAATCTTTTAAAATTTGATCGACGTTTTTTGATCATTTTCAATTTTTTCTCGCTTCTAGCTCTAAAAACCGAAAACGGAAAAATTTGCAAAAAGTCCTAGAATCTAATTCAGGCTTTCTGCTAAAGATTAAGTCATAAATCTTCAAAATCGGACCAGAGTACAATTTATTGTGGCCTGGCAAACGTGCATAGTTTATTTTGGCGCACCCGGTACAATAGTTCTTTTTGCTATTCTAAGAGAGAATTTCAATCGAACGATATTTTCACGGGCGGTAGGAAACGCTGAGTTGAAAAAGGTTTATGTATGCTGATACATCGACTTATTTATATTCTGATTTATCATTTCGTTCGTGATATATCGACTTTGTTTCCTTTCTGTGCCTACCTCTCTAGCGAAGACGCCATTTTAATCCCCGTGCGTGACGGTAGATTGACGTGACCTAGCCCTGGGGCAATTATGCCACTCAAATGTCGTAAAATTAAACGGAAGAGGAGAGAAGGAATATAATCCTCTCTTCGAGGAGTTTCCATTGGAGTGGTATTATAGAAGATTACGCTAAAGATGGCGGGAAGGAACTTTTTACCAAGATGCATTGCGTTCTTTGGTCAAATTCCTACAGAATCGTTAAAGATTCGCAATTAGAACGCAATGCATCTTGGTAAAATGTTCCTCGCCGCAATCTTTAACGTAATGGTCTATTGTCCCAGGGCTCTTAAGGTCACGTCGATCTGCTGCCACGCGCGAGGATTAAAATGGCGCTTTCGCAGAAGCGGTAGGCACAGAAAGGAAACAAAGTCGATATATGATGAGCGAAATGATAAAGTAGAATAGGAATAATTCGATGTATCATACATAAACCTTATTCAAATTCAGCGTTTCCTACCGCCCGTGATATTTTGATACTAAGTTAAAGTAATACTAAGATAAAGAAAATACTAAGTTCCACTTTAAGCCCGTGGATACACGTCAGGTCGAAAAGGTCTTTGGAAAATTCAAATCATCTATGGGATCTGGGCCTGATGGCATTGCCAACTTTTTCTTGAAAGCTGGACTTCCAATCTTGGCCGATTCTCTTTGCGACATGTTTAATCTCTCTTTAGCTACTGGTGTTTTCCCGGATAGTTGGAAAATTGCAAGAGTTGCCCCTATATTTAAAAGTGGCCAACAGAATGATCGCTCAAATTACAGACCCATATCAGTTCTCCCTTTTTTATCAAGGGTGTTTGAAAAGTTGGTTTACAATCAGCTTTATGAGTATATGGACGGAAATAAGCATCTTTTTTCGCATCAATCCGGTTTTAGGAGTTTGCATTCTGTAGTTACATCCCTTTTAAACAATACAAATGATTGGTACGTCAATATAGATAATGGAAAATACACTGCTATGGTCTTCATCGACCTTAAGAAAGCATTTGACACGGTCAATCATCAAATTCTTCTCGCGAAACTGAAGAAATATGGCATTGACGGCCTCGAATATTTATGGTTCCAATCTTACTTAGAAAACAGATGTCAGTTCTGTAAAGTTAATGGTGCATGTTCTGATTTGCACGATATTGATTGTGGTGTTCCTCAGGGATCGTGCTTAGGACCACTCCTTTTTCTAATCTACATTAATGATCTTCCTTTGGCACTCAATAAATGTAATCTGACAATGTATGCTGACGATACTAGCATCTCATATGCCTCTAAAAACATCGAAGAGCTTAATACGACACTAAATAGGGATCTCGACTGTCTAAACAAATTGTTGCAGGGTAACAAACTGTCGTTAAATGTTGTAAAGACGCAAGCGATGGTTATAGGTTCCCAACCAAACCTGAAGAAGATTGCTGAAAAGAAAGTAGATTCTCCAACTTTTTCTATTGGAGGCTCTGACATAAATCTAGTTAACAATGTGAAATATTTAGGTGTTCAACTTGACAGTAATCTTGACTGGAATCAGCACATGAAAGTCTTATGTGGCAAAGTATCTCGTGCTTTAGGTTTTCTCAAGTATGCTAAGAAATTCGTACCGAAACCTACTCTGATACAAATGTACCGAGGCATTGTCGAGCCACACTTTCGCTACTGTTGCTCTGTATGGGGAAGCTGTGGCGAAGCTAGATTGCAAGCTCTGCAAAAATTGCAAAATCGAGCTGCAAGGATTGTCTCAAATAGCAGTTATGATACATCTGCGACCCTTTTGATTAAGAACCTTAAATGGCTTACTGTCAGTGATATGATTAAAAGTGAAACAGCTACGGTTACGTATAAAGCAATAACTGGCCTTGCACCTAGCTATCTTTCTGATTTGTTCACAAAAAATTCTGACCGAAATATTGATATTAGCTTGCGAAATGCAGCCACTGATCTCTATATCCCAAGGATGACAACCTGCAAAGGACAAAAAGCGATATCTTTTCGTGGCGCTAGAACTTGGAATCAGCTTCCGTTGGATATAAAACAAGCAAATTCGCTTAATTCGTTTAAATGCCAACTAAAAAACCATCTGCAGCCTTCTGCTTGACCATTTGATTGTGATTTTTCGTTCCATTCACCAGTTTTGATTTTACTCTTTTTAATTTTTTATCATAAGTATTCTAGTTAGATTTTTTAGATTTTATCACTTGTAATTAGGTTATTTTAGTAAAGTATTGTTAATTTTGTAAGCTTTTTAACACGGCCCCCTGTAAAGCAGTCGTTGATTGATGGGGCCACCGTGTATAAATAATTGAAAATGAAATGAAATGAAATGAAATGAAATACATTTTGAAGATTTTTCGAATGTGCACAATAGTGATAGAAGCTCTCTAACGCCACTCAATCGAAAATCTTGTATTATGCGCATACTAACCGTTTTTGTGTTGTACAGGAAAATATAAAGCCCGAGGTCTTAAAAGTACAGACCGAGCTTGCGAGGTCTGTGCAATAAGACCGAGGGCTTTATTTTTTCCTGTACAACTACAAAACCGGTTAGTATGAGTTTTATTACCTGATAGCTTCTAATTTTGACTTATACCATTTAGTCAAACTCATTTTGTTACTGTTATGTCGTTTGAGTTCATTGTAAATCTCACAGGCCTAAATTAGTTGCTGTGGTGACAAAAACGCGTCCTTGTATCGTATTATACAAGGCTACGGGAAAACCGCGGGAAATGTGCGATTAGCCAATGGGATTGGCGGGATTCTTGTATTGCCTCGTTTTTGAAACGTCAGTCAGGTAATAAAAGATTGTATAGAAAATATCGCTCGATGCAGATTCTGTTGTAAAATAGCTAAAAGGTCTATTGTCAGTTTAAGAAATAGAATTTACATTTCATGTTCAATGGCAAGTAGATCATAGACCAGCATTGAACGTGAAATTATCAGTTAGCAGCATAGGTTCCAAATCTTTAAAAAGGCTGGTGTAAAATTAATTTACTTATTTCTTTGAACTGAATGACTTCAAAGAAACTTTAGCTACTTCTCTATAGTTCTACCGTTGGACTTTTCTGAAATCTTCAATATTTTCAGAATTAGAGTGTTTTTCTAATTTTTCAAGAATTCAAGAAATTTCTAAACTGTTTGAAGCAACATGAAATAATTTCGAAGAAAACCATAGTTTATGGATGTCTATAATATGGTATCAAGCAAAAGTCTGTCACTTTTCTGGTTTATGATTTAGAAATTTGATGACGTCACACCCTCAAATGGGTTGAAATGTAACATACGCTAAAATTTCAAAAAATATTGAAAACTTCTGAAAAGTCCAACGGTAGGATTAAAGATAAGTAACTGAAGTTTGTTTCAAGCCATTCAGTCAGAAGAAATAGATCACAGAATTTTACACCCACCTTTTTACGCAGAGTTAAAGATTTGGAAGCTATGCTTCAGTCAGCCATTGACTGATAGATCAACATTTTAGTTTTGAATATCGGCCGTGTACTCTTTACTTCGCAGCCCGCAAAATCTTCAATAGTGGATGTTTTTGGTGAACCTTATCTTCAGAAAATGTGTCTTTTACCGACCATTTTATATTACTAAACTACTCCAGACGCGCTGTAAATTCTGAATGTTGATATTTCTGATGGTGTATTTTCTTCCCATAGTTCATCGATTTGTGTATTCTCCTTGGATGTGACTATTGCAATTCAATTAAAGGTGAGTACGGTTAAAACTCTATGAAGCCCCCCTCTCTATTAAGCCCCCCTCTCTATTAAGCCCCCTCTCTATTAAGCCCCCTCTCTATTAAACCCCCTCTCTATTAAGCCCCCTCTCTATTAAGCCCCCTCTCTATTAAGCTCCCTCTTTATTAAGCCCCCTCTCTATTAAACCCCCTCTCTATTAAACCCCCTCTCTATTAAGCCCCCTCTCTGTTAAGCCCCCTCTCTATTAAGCTCCCTCTCTATTAAGCCCTCTCTCTATTAAACCCCCTCTCTATTAAGCCCCCCTCTCTATTAAGCCCCCTCTCTATTAAGCCCCCCTCTCTATTAAACCCCCTCTCTATTAAGCCCCCTCTCTATTAAGCCCCCTCTCTATTAAGCTCCCTCTTTATTAAGCCCCCTCTCTATTAAGCCACCCTCTCTAATAAGCCACCCCCTGTATTAAGCCCCCCTCTCTATTAAGCCCCCTCTCTAATAAGCCCCTCCCCACCCCACGGAGCCAAAAATTTTAAATAAGCCCCCCACTCTATCAAGTCCCCCCCCCCCACTTATATCAAATTCTAGAGGTTACCAAAGATTTTCCATTTATTAATAATTTTGATATGATTTGAGATAAAACTGTGGCGAAGTTATGTATTTGACTCGTAAAATTGTGTGTTGAATCTGCAAAATATGGTGTAAAAGAATTAAAAAAGCTATTATATATCCTTGTCATTGATTTTGTGAATGAGCCCCCCCCCCCCCTCTCTCTCTCTCTCTCTCTCTCTCTCTTTTAAGCCCTCCCTCTGAAGTGTCTGAAATTAAATAATCCCCGGGGGCTTAATAGAGCTTTTGCAGTAATCCTAACCTAATCCTTACCCTTGTCGTCGTGTAACTGGAACCCTGATCCAATGCGAAAAGTAGTCCGCAGTAAACCCGGCGCGGCGTCGTGTAAATCAGAATGGAATAGAGTGCGGCGAAAATTTATCCAGTATCAAGCAATTCAGGCCTCAGTGATAGAATTGTCAAGTGATAAATGATAGAATGGTCAAGGGATGTAAAAGCATGTTCATTTGTGCTGCATAATCTCTGTCAAGACCCCCACGGCTCATTATTTGATTACAGTGACTCCAGAGGGGGCTTAAAAGAGGAGGGGTTTATCAGAGAGGGAACTTACTCATAAAAGCAAGACAAAGGCTATACATTATAGTTTTTTTTTGGGTCTTTTTCCTCGTATATTTCGCAGCTCATTTTGGTGCCACAGGTAACGTGTTAAACTGAATTTCATTTGCAGGTATTGGACCGAAAAAAGCGATAACATTGATAAAGCAACATAAAACTATTGATGAAGTCATCAAACATTTGGATAAATCGGTAAATTTTCATTTGTTTATATACAATCTCCCTTCAGTTACCATTTAATACTTTAAAGAATATAGGTACAGTTTTATTTGTTATTATCATATGCAAACAAAGAAATCACTGAAAGCTAATGCCATTGCTAATCTAATGTACATATTTCACACAATGCAGTTGAAAGGAAAAGGTTGAAATAATGTCCTTCTTGTGCTGTTTCGTGTGATAATTCTCCCCTCTCGCCGGAGAGGTACCTCGTACATTTTGAATGGGTTGTGTTGCCCAAAGGGTATGCTTTGTCAAGACTTTGGTACAGATATGGATCTTGCTTTCTTTAAATTAATGTAAATGAAGGCTTGATTTCTTAAAATTTGGTATAAACAATGATTTGGATGTTAGTTTTCAAGATGTTAGTATAAAAGTGTTAAAAAAGTTTTACATAGATTTGAGTATGCCTTTTATTTCTTCGGTGGCTTATCCCTTTCTGTACCGAATCGAATGGGCCCCCCTCTCTGTTATCACGCTGAATGTTATCACGTTGTTCTCTTGTGTCTCTGCTGTCGCAGAAAATCTGTTTTTTGGCAGAGACGAGAAAGACTCTATAAAAGTTAGATTATTGTAGATTCTATGTTTTAAGCGCCAGTAATTCACAATGGGAACATTATCATCGCCCGCTTCTCAAATAAAGCTGGGATCTTCCCAGTAAAGGCTCGTGCATTACATTACTCGAACCTTACTTTAACAATATCAGGAATAACGCCCCCCCCCCCTCCCCCTCGGTGAGAGTTCATCTACAGTGATTGTCAGCAAATTACTTTTATTTTTCTTTTTGCAGAAATATCCTCTTCCAGAAGAATGGAAATATAAGGTAAGAACACATCGGGCGACCTAGTAAAAGTGAGTGGCCGAGCGGCTTATACAGTTTCCGTCAGGTGACTGAAGTTAAGCTTGGTCCAGTGTGGTCAAACTCCGGATGGGAGACCTCGGAGGCTTGACCTCGCAACTCACCTCGCCATCCTTCGGAAGGGACGTTAAAATGCCTGGATGGGGTATGCATAGTGGGCTTAAATCAGCTTCAAGTAGCTAAAAATACTTCCTGCCCACTCAAAAATAACTTACTGAAAAAAATGAGACCCTTTAACAAAATTATCAAACTTTTGAGTTGCATCAAGTTCAAGTGCAAATTAATTTTGATAGATCAGGGTGATTTAACTTTCTCGGAAGGGAATGGGAAGAGAAATATTGCACAAATTTTTAACCAAAGCTGCATCTTGCGATTTCATACCGGGTGGACAAAAGAACAAAAGAACAAAAGAACAAAAGAACAAAAGAACGAAAGAGCAGAAAATACGAGAGGTATTGGAATCAATCAAAGTTTGGTTGATACCTGAAAGGCTGAAGTATTTTTTGTGATTTTTCATTTCATGTCTATTAAGAGTTCGGAATCTAATCTTTACAAAAGCTAAACAGGGTGTCCAAAAAAGCTCAACATATTTAAATAACTATGACGCGAGCCGTTTCAAATTAATAATCAATTGTTAATTTTTATCTAAATTTGCAATGTTTAGATTAGATTTTGATATATTTTTCAGAATTTTTGGTGACTTGGTTGCAAAGTTAAAAACCAACAAACTTCAAATTTGCTGTCAGGGCAAAATCAAAGCTACCAGTAGTAGTGCAAAGTATACTGCAAAATTAGAAGCATGCCAATGTCTGCAGCTTCACAGGATTACAGACACACACACAACTTGATTAAGAAGATGTGACAAAAGGGATCTGATCCATGAGTTATCCAGTCTCGAGGGAGCTTTCAGTGTTCATTTATAATTGAAAGAATAACTCTAATAATGACCTTGTCATTTTAGAAAAAGTAAAGAACCACCACCATGGGCACTTAAGAAGCTCAACGGTGTTTGGACAGAAATCTTTATGAAAGTGCCTGTTTAATGTTCAACTAACTTGTGTGTTGGCTTTTGTCAGCAATGCTCAGGGATTGCAGGGCTGGTCATGTTTTGTAATTTGACAGTATAGTTCACCAGTGTTAGTGCAGCAGCTCTGGTTTTGACCTGGGGGCAATTTTGAAGTTTGTTGATTTTAACTTCACGACCAAGTCACCAAAACTACTGGAAATTATATCAAAATTTAATCTAATTATTGCGGATTTGAATGGAAATAATTGCTTGATGTTGAATATGAAACAATTTGCATGAGAATTTTTCAAATCTGTTGCGTTTATTTCAGACACCCGGTACATAAATGAGAATTTGACGAACCTTCTGAGAAACTGTCAAGAAACTTTCAATACTCAAAACTGGATGATTTTTAAAAATGTACTGGGTTAATTTCTCAAGTTATCATGTCCTATTATGAAGCAAATCGTAGAATGATTGCCCAGTGGGCGTATGGACTCATGGACTGGTGGACTGTCCGCTATTTAAAGATAGCTTATCCTGTTGTGCAGTCTTTTAGAAGTGCTCTCGATTTCTCAAGTGCTCTTATCCAAGAAATCCTTCAACAATGTTCTATCGATAAGTAATAATGCCCAACGATCATAACGATCAGTATATTGTGTATATATATATAGAACGTTGCGTATGACATGGCGCTCTACATCAAACGATTGCTCGTCTATCAAATGTGTATCTATTTTTATCAATCATTGAGTAGGTGTTTGAGTGAGAACTTCAAAAATACTTCAAAGTCCGGAAATATCTGCTCATATTGATAGTCTGACTGAGATTTATAGCAGATAATTAATGAAGCAGCCAAAAGTATCAATGATACTTTATCTACATTTATATATTAGTCTAAAGTTAGATGTCAGGTGAGAGTGTCCGCGAACTAAAAGAATTGAAGTGTTTTTTTGTGGGTAATTTTGCGTTACAGTAAATTCCCGCTTATAAGAACCTACAAAAATAAGAACATAGAGGCTGTTTTTCTTAAATTATGCACCTTATAATTAAGAACCTGTTTCAGTTTGATGAAAAACATGTTCTTCTTGCAGGCGTAGCAAAGTTTATTTTTCATTGTCGTTATCGAGTTCATTTTTGTTCCAGTTGGCTGTTAAAGTTTGAATCTCCTCCCCTGCTGTTTGTAAGCTTAGAATTTGGTATTGGGTACATAATTACTTTACCAAAACACATAAAAGGGCTAGGCATCTTTGGTGAAGATTCCAGAACAGCCTACGCAAGGCACTCTTCAAATAAGAACCTTGATACCTTGAAATTGGTCTTGGTACCTTCAAAATAATTACCTATTTCAGCCTGGCTCTCAAAAAGTAGGTTCCTAAGCAATACGACAGACTCTTGTGGTATTTTGAGCCTTTTATTTGGATTTCAAATGTTCACCTGAATTTGTTTTACTTCGTAGGAGTCACGAGAGCTATTCAAGAAACCAGATGTTACTCCTGCTTCAGATATCGAAGTAAGTCAGGCGTTGCTCATTTCAAGGCATGAAATCCAAACCGACCATGCGACCGGGCCGTCACAGGAATTTGTCCAGTCATAATTTCCTGCAGGAAAATTTTCAAAATATGTCCTGTTCATTCATGCTCTGATGCTCATTTATTTTCATAAAAATGATGGACCATTTGAATTTTTTGCGTAATAACAAATCATCATCATCATCATCATCATTAATTTATTTACAAAGTAGGCTGAAAACAAAACCATAGCTAAAATTACAGCTAATTAAGGCCTACTTATTTACAAAATTTACAATCTAATCTAAAAATGATATGTATATGTATAATTACAGTAATTTCACTAACTATCCTGTTATGAACCCAACCTGTTGTACATATGTTTTGCAAAGCCTACAGTTGCATTTATCACCATTCCAGCACCGTATTTGCTTTTTGAAAATGTGAAGGGTGCTGGAGTCTTTTATTTCGTGTGGTAGCAGCTGCCACATCCTATTTCAAAGGAAAGCTACAGACTCGATTCCAAAGGACGTAGTGCGTACTTTTGGAAGCAGCGCGTCGGTCCCATGCCTCAAGGCGTAGCCAGTGTTCCGCTGCGTGAAAATATCCTTCATAAAAGTTGGACTTAGATCTAATTTTGTTTTAAAAATCTCAGTCATAAGCAACTGTAGGTTTCTTATATGGATGGGTACTGAATTTGTTTGCTCCAGGAGAAAACCAAAATCATGTTCGTAATCTTTCTGTGCAATGCGCAAAGCCCTTTCGTGAACGTGATTTATTCTTTGATTCAAGGTTCTATCGCAGAACATCCAAACAAGTGGACAATAGCTAAAATGGGATAATATGAAAGCACGCATTAGTTGCTGCAGTTGATGAAAAAGGTACCCTAAAATATGGCACAACCCCGTACCACTGAGTACTGGAGTTACCCCCCCCCCGGGCCCAAATTTCATTTTCCTTGAAGGGAGTACAAAGACCAGCATGCTTTTCACTAAGTCAGCGACTTGATCTGCACAGCTTAGGGACTGTTCATTATTTATAAAGGGATTGGTACCGAAGAGAAATGGGTTGGGTAAGAGATATTTTCTAACATGAAAAGGTTGGGTAAATATTTTTTCATGTAATTTCAAGGTTGGCAGAACAAAATTTTCCCACCAATTAATACCAAATGTTTAAAGTCTAAAATTATCTCAATATCATCATCAATATTATCAACATTATCCATTTCACTTTCAGTGTCTACTTTGCTCATCTTTGTCATCCATATTTACAGTATTGAATTTACAATTTACATCGTTTGACATTGAAACCATGTTTATAGGTAGGGGTTGGACATAATTTTTTCAACCTAAAAATTGTTGGGTAGATGTTTTTGCTGTCACTTTTAGAGTTGGGTAAGAAGATTTTTTGGACAAGAAAATATTTCTCTTCAGTACCAACCCCTCTGTAAATAATGAACGGTCCCTTACAGAATAACTGACAGTACGATTTTCACAAAAACAAAGACAAACGATGGAAAGACTGCTGTTCTTTGTACTCCCTTTAATCACTCACACACCCTTTTGTTTCAGCTCAAGTGGTCTGATCCAGATGAAGAAAATTTGGTGAAATTCATGGCGGAAGAAAAACAATTTAAGTGAGTTTTCTCCTTGTAATGAACAAGGACAGATTTTGTAAGACAATAGCATGAGTTGCTTTTGATTGACACCGCAAGACAGATTTGTTCATTCATTGCATCCATTGATCTTTGTTTTCACCCACACAAATAGATATACGTTAATTCATTCGCAGTTAACTATTTATTCGCGAACCACGCTCGCAAGCAACAACACCCATTCTTGTCAAAACAAACAACCATTCTATTCAAGACACACATCGTGTACTGAAACCCTTTCATCAGCTTACTTCTCGGGTAAGAGGCAGACTTATTACAGAGAGTCTAGTCTAGCTCATTGATGGGAAACTCCTAAAACTAATGCCACACGATGTCACATCACCCGAACTGCTGAATTTGCTGCACCAACTTTTCTTTTTCGAATTGGACGTCGTTAAACTTTGTACAGAGCCTACTGATCCACGATTTACCATAGCTCTCATGAAAGGATCGGAGAGCGTAGAGAGAAAAAATTAAATCATGCTGAAAAATAACCCTCAAAGTGTTTAGGGAGGAGGTTAAACTTCTTATATAGCTCTTGGTCCGCAGTCAGTTCTTGGTACATTTGCAAATCGATCTTTTGTGCCTAGGCCCATTCTGTAAGGAGGCTGTCAAAATAATTGTGTATGATGAAACAAACTGAGCTGTAAATGTCTGAATTACTTACAAAAATATGCAAGTATTACATGGCCTACTTTTCACCTTCTGATTTGGACGGTAGATTTTTTGAACTGTTTCAGATTGATCGATATACTTAGATTATATTTACACGATAACGGCCCCGTTTGGAAACAAGCAATAATATGACGGTAGGAAACAGTTAGCTTGCGTTCACACCGAGGTTCACACGATACAGACAATATTTGAAAACGATTGAAAATTTCACGGTACCAATCCCTTTGCAATCTCCGCGCCAAAAAGAGGCTGGAGTTTTATGACAAAGAATTTGTATCTTGGCCTAAAGGAGCAACGAACCAATTTGTTCCATTTTATGTCATTTTCCAGTGTTCACACGACACCATTTTCAAATTGTGCCGGTTAGGGTTCCGTTTTCAAATTCTGCCATTTTCAAATTGTGCCGGTAAAATGTGCCGTTTTAAAGGGGCTCCGTCGTCAAACAGTAAACAAATTCGTAAACTCGCACATGTCGGGGATTATCCATTGTTCATCCATTGTTTTCTGCAGTTTGTTTGGTGGCTTCACCCAAGCCACAAAAAAGTGACCGTTCAAAATCCACTTATATCCGAGCAGTCGTAGAAGATATGAATGTTTCGTTTGTTCCTTAGTGAAGTACAATGATTTACAATGATTAATGCCCAAACAGCAACTTTCATTTTGAAAAAATGCGAAAATCCTGTGTGATATCACCTTTAAAAAAACTGCAAAAATCATCGTTTTGTTTACATTTTGACGACGGAGCCCCTTTAATGTGAACGGGAAGCCATGCGCAGCATTTTTATGCCATTTTCAAAACATGCAAGCTCTTCACCTTGCACAGATCCTTTAAGCGTCAAGCGTTCAAATCAATAGTGATCATGTCAACAATTGTAAAGGGTATGAATCTGGCTGACAATAATTTCTTGAAGGTTATTTATTTCTAAAGGAATTTGTTTGGTCAATATAATCTAGTTGTTAAGCTACACGCAAAGTGTACTTGCTGTGAGAGCAAGCAGAGTTTTTGATTTATATTCTCGTGACATCATTTGCACCATCCTGTGATCCCGCCCTCTGCATTTTCATCTTTTGCCAGAGATTTAGGAGAAATTCTTGGAATGCTATCAGAATCCATTTGCGTCAACTTTTTAATTGAAATCACTATGAACTAAAGAATGCTTAACTGACCCGGGAAATGGATTATAGATGCAGAATGCAAAGACATTGTGTTTTGTGGGCCTAAATCTAGATCTAGGCTAGTAAGGGCAAGTGCTGCTTGACAGCCAAAGCAAATGCTACTGCACACTTTCTCACGAGGGTATCTTACAAATATCCACATCTCAATTCTGCCAGCTTTTAATTACAAATGGGGGTTTTCTGAAGATCTGAAGGGCGTGGCCCCAAAACATTTTCCCCGAACCCCCATGTTACTCGTGGTCCGCATGCCTCAGTCACATTTTCGCCTTGGCCCATTCCTGGAAAGGCAGCTACTCTTGTTGTGATGTTGCTGTGGTGAATTTTCATATCAAAGTTTGGCCCTTCCACTTTTCTGGTCTCGTCGTAGGCCCTGTAATTCATTAATTGCCAACGCTTCCCTTCTTTTCAGTCCATGTTTTAGAAGACGTTACCCTGGGTACCAGACTCTCCATTCCGTTTTATGTTAGAGAGTCTGGTACCCAGGGTAGGAAGATGTGAGAAAACTGAATTCCAAATTTGCATGGGAGCACGAAATTTGAATAAGTAACGGGGCTCAATTATTTTACAGACAACAGATATCCCCCACAGACGACTTCAAATCCAAAATCTGTACGCTAAGTTTTCTAAAAAAGTTGACTGAGAAAGGATAGCGATTATTTCATTCTAAGTGAGTATTTTAGGATTCGACATTTTCTTTGAGTCAGGTTTTTCAAATGGTAGTCATAGATTAAAATGACCATGCAGAATCTCAAAAGACAGCCAAGCCTTTCAATAAATGGGGATGCAAGGCATTTGTCAATGACTGTTGATTTCAAAGTGCTACCGGGTGCGCCAAAATAAACTATGCACGTTTGGCAGGCCACAATAAATCGTACACTGGACCGATTTTGCAGATTTATGACTTATTCGTTAGCAGAAAGCCTGAATTAGATACTGGGATTTTTTGCAATTTTTTTCATTTTCAGTGTTTAGAGCTAGAAGCGAGCTTCCTAAGATTTTAGTTTTTGAAAACACCGAAAACGATGAAAAAAACATCGATCAAATTTTTTAAAGAATCGACATGAATGGACACAAAGAACTCTTTCATGGTGATTTGTGATCTAAAAATCGACCAATTGTAATCTGCTGTACGAGAGTTCGTACTGAACCCCTAAATCCCCGTGAAAACGTTTTCTCTTTGTTTATTAATGTTGGATCTTTAAAAATTTGATCGACGTTTTTTTTATTGTTTTCAATATTCTCGAAAACGAACATTTAAGAAACTCGCTTCTAGCTCTAAAAACTGAAAACGGAAAAATGTGCAAAAAGTTCTAGAATCTAATTCAGGCTTTCTGCTAAACATTAAGTCATAAATCTTCAAAATCGGTTTAGTGTTCAATTTATTGTGGCTTGCCAAACGTGCATAGTTTATTTTGGCGCACCCGGTAGTTATCATCTAGCTCGTGAAGTCTTTTTTGGGTCACCTGGTACCCGGGTGGGTGGTAGCGATTACTAGGACTCAATCGTTATCAGTCTAAGGGCCTGCTTACATGAGGTGGGCTGGCCCGTTAGCGAGCTGGCTCGGGCTCGCCTCCAAGCCAGCCCGGTTTTATATGAGAGATTCGATAGTGAGCCCATATGGTGAGCCAGCCCCGAGCCAGCCCGGGCCTTGGGTGCCACATGCAGTCTTTTTTGTGTGTAAATTTGTAAGAATGAGGAGATACTTTCCTGTGCTTTCATTTTTACAAAAGAAAGACTGCAGCCTTGGCGCCAAATGTGACAAAGGGTCCTCCATTTTTGGAAACTTGACAAATCTGCTGTGTTCTGCGTGTGCGGGCTAGCCCGTTTCTTCCGTTTTTATCAGAAAAGTCAGTCCATTTGAGGCGGGATCCCGACACTCGATAACCGGGATCTCGGCAAGACGGGCCAGCCCGGCATACATATAAACGCAAACTGCTGTTTACAAAGCTGTGACCAGGTAAGTAGGATCTCACCTGAAGGCGAGCCAGCTCTCTAACGGGCCAGCCCGCCTCATATAAACAGGCCCTAGTGTGATATTATGTTTGGTTCTAATATTCCTTTTCTATTTCAGTGAAGATCGTATACGAAATGGCGCCAAGAAGCTGTTGAAAGCACGTCACTCCTCTACTCAAGGACGACTTGACAGCTTCTTTAAAGTTCTACCCTCCAAAACGCCACCAACCAAGCGAAAAGTACGTATGCGTTATATTAGCCTGTGGCCATGCCTGGGAGCTTTAAAAAACGAAAATAAGAGAATATAGAAAAGTCTCTGAACGATCTCGTTTTGTTGCTTTTATAAGTTTAAAGAGAGCCTATAATTAACAGGCTACTGTTAGAAATAGTAGGTTTCCCAAAAAAGTACTCCCGTGCCCGTGGACATAGGGCTCAAATTTTTGAAAAGGTCGATGTAAAATTCTATTACAATTTTCTTTGAATTAAATGGCTTGGAAGGAACTTGGAATTCCTTGCTGTAAATCTGCCGTGGAAATTTATTGACATCTTGATTAGTTTCAAAATGGTGGCATTTATAAAATTTGAGGCTATGACGTCATCAAATGTTAGCCTGTATTCCAGACCCCCTTTTTCTGGAGTCTGGTACACAGGCTATCAAATGTCTAAAACCTAAACCAGAAAAGGTACGGATGTCTGCTTGCCACCATATTGTAGACCTTCGTAAACTGTGGTTTTCTTGAAGGTTATATCATCTTTCCTCTATTGGTTTAGGATTTACGATGATTTAAATTTTTTCAAAACTTCCATGAATTTCTTCAAAAATAATTAAATTGCCGCCATTTTGAAAAAAAATAAGATATCCAAAATTTTCCATGGCAGATTTACAGCAAAGTACCAAAGGTTCCTTTCAAGCCATTAAATTTAAAGAAAAATGTCATAGAATTTTACACCCACCTTTTCAAACATGTGAAAGATTTGAGCTCTATGCTACTCCTGTTTAAAAAAAATCACCAAGACTTGATTATCAGATCTATCATAAAATATTCCCTTTTTGATATCTTTTGTCAATGATCCAAATGTATTTAAAGATGATAAGACATTCTTTTCCGTTAGAGGGCATAGAATTACAGGTTGAACAACCTTATTCTGAGCTATGCTCTTTAAGCAGCCCAATAATCTTGCCATTATCGTGAGATTTTTCATTATTCTTCTAGTTTAGGTTGACTGTTTCAATTCTTCTTGACATTTATAAGCTTATTGTACACAAGGAAATTAATCTGGTGGCCATAGTGCTTTTTGCAGCAAGCTTCAAAACCAGGCAGCCCTAAAAAGAGCTAGATTTACCAATTTCAAAGCCAATCAAAAGATCAGTTATGCCTGGGAGGACAGTTTGATCTTTGATCCACTTGCCTATGAGCGAAGTTTGAAGATCGGTCATTTGATAAAATTTTGGTGATTTTTCAAACAGGAGTAATTTATGGGGACAAGCGGTAGATTTTCAAAAACTATCCATACATACCATACACAAATTTTATTTTTATCCTCTCAAAACCTGAATGTCATAAGAAATAGAAAATTATTTCTTGAACATGTTTTTATGAGATATTAGCAATGAAACGTATGCGCCTCAAATTTTGTACAAGTTCCTGCATTGGAATATATAGTCCATTCCTGATAATGAATCTCCTAGCCCGTTCAGCGTGATTGCTTTACTTTTTTCTTCGCGTTGGTCATATTCTGATACGCCCAACTGTGTTTCTTTACAGAATGATAAAGCTGGAAAAGGGCCTGCGGCGAAGAAGGCCAAAGGATCTGGTGGAAAATTTGGTAGAAGATAAGTTACTGTATAGATACTTTTTATAACTCATTTATGCCATGTTTTCGTTTGCCAAACCTATGCCATTCTTGATTTTATAAATCTTTGTCCATAGATATTTCTTGTTTTATTTCGCAATTTTGCCTGAAAATAGAGAGTTTACGAAGCAGGATGGCAACACCAGCCAGAGCTTTATATTTTATCCTGCAAACAAAATATTTTTCTATGCGCTACCTTGTACATGCTACTCAAAAGGCCAAGACGAAACCTTCTTCTTCAGTTAAAGGCACACTGTCGTGGTTGTGATTGGCTGGTTACGATGTTTTGATCACTAAGAAAAGACCTGGCCTTGGAATAATTACCAAGCCTTTATGCCCATGGCAACAAAGACAGATAATGCTACAATAGGACTTACTACTTTCTATTAACACCTAGGTACAAAGCAATTTGTGACTGCAGACAAAGGGAATTCCATCCTCGGTTGGTCAAGACATAAACAAAAACAAAGCAAGCCGCAAAAATTGCCTTGAAACCCGGGTCGATAGCTCGGTCGTTGTGCATTCCAGAAATGGTTTTAAAGAGCAAATATTAGCACATATCGAAAGAAGAAGGATATATCTAGACTACTGCCTCGGGCATTTTATTTTTTTCGTACAGAAGCTGAGCAGTAAGTGTTTTAATTACACCTAAAAAAGTACGAGAATTGAATCCCCTCCCAATTGGCTTCTGCACACAATGAATAAAATGCCCAAGACAGAAGTTCAGATACATCCTTCTTCTTTCGATATGTGCTAATATTTGCTCTTAAAAAACATTTCTGGAATGCACAACGAGTGCGCTAGCGACCCGAGTTTCAGGGCAATTTTTGCGGCTTGCTTTGCTTTTGTTTATGTCTTAACCAACCGAGCATGAAATTTCCTTTGTCTGCAATCACAAATTGCTTTGTATCTAGGTGTGTCAATGAAAAGTAGCGAGTTCAATTGTAACATTATCTGTCCTTGTTGCCCATGGCTCATACTTTGTTTCAAGAACAAAAAGGAGTCAGATCGTTATCACCTTCACAAATTTCAGTGTGCAGCGAAATTCCCGAAGCTTGCCTAATTCTATTCAGATTTATTATATTATTCATCCAATCACCGCCACGACAGTGTGCCTTAAAATACCTGAGAATCACTATGTTCTCCTTGAAACTCAACATTTGAAATGAGTGATATTTACATCGAACGCCTTCATCTGAAGTACAGAATAACGGAGGTGGGATTTCCAAGGAGGTGTGCAATTGAAAAGGACAACATCCTAGTCTCTTAAGGGAAAAAATTAGGCACGAAAAATAAGGAATCTTTTCAAGCTGATGAGCTGAAGAAAGAGAAACTTTGCATTTTCGTTGCAATTGGCCTCGTGTTTTCGTAAACTCCCTAAATATCTGATCTTACTGCCGCCTTGTCGCTATTCTGCAAGAGAATCTGGATTGAGCGACATTTGTGCCTACATTTTGATTCGAGATGTTCCAGTAGACTTACCATTTTTCGTCCCTTGTTTCCCTGCGTCCTTTGATTGGCTGCAAATCAAAGAACGCAGGGAAACAAGGGACGAAAAGTCGTAAGTCTAATGTTCTAGTGACTGATGCAAGAGCGGTGTACAAACAAGGGCAGATTTTGTAATACAATAGCATCAGTTGGTTTTGATTGACACCTCAATTGAAAGCGATTAGCGATTGCAGACAAAGGAAACTCTCTCAACCATAAACTCGAACAAACAAAGCCGCAAAAGTTTCTCTGAAACCAGTAGGGCAAACTCTCGCCTTGTGCAAGCGAAAGGTGGTTTTAAAGAGAAGTTATGTGCTTGTAACGAAAGAAGAAGGGTAAATCTAAAGTTCTATCTGGCGGATTTTGTTTATTTGGTTCAGGTGTGGAGCAGAAGGCATTGCAATTCTCACATGGGCTCAAATGAAACAATTACTACTCAGCTCCTGAATAAAATAAACAAAATCCATCTTGTTTGGTGTAAATTTTAAAATTCGAAAAATTTCTAAAGAGTTTTCTGAAGTCCATGCCTCATTATTGACGGTTCTTTCTATTTTTCGACGTACCTACAACTTTGTGGGGTGAGTGGCCTAGCGGCTGTATAGGTTACTTTCGGAAGATTGACCAAGCAACTCACTTCGCTGTCATTAGGAAGGGACATTAGGGGTCACCACATGCCTGGCTGCTGCATGCATAGTAGGCTTAGATTAGCTAGAAATAGTGAGAAATCCTTTCAACCTACTTATGAATGAGTGAATTAATTAATTGATTAATTGATTAATTGATGAGTTAGTTTTCGCTCACCCGTTGTTAGAAAGCATCCCTCTTGTTTTGATAGCGTTATGTTTACCGACAAAGACGAAGTTTTTGAAGACCCCTACTAGAAAATCTAGCTATAAACCACTGAGGCAAACCCCGAAGCCTGTAATATGAGCCACGGGAAGAGATATACGATATATTGAATGGCTGTAAGGTAAGAGGTTACTGTACAGTATTGGGTTCATTTTGCACATGTGTCACCACGCCATCAAGTACCATTCTCAGCTGATGACGTATACCATTGATGTGGCCTATTTTATGAACAAAATTGTATTCTTACTCGCTCTGTTATTTCTCTTCCATGGGATTGCGAGTAAAGCTTGATAATGTTGCTTTTCCTTCGTTCTTCTCTCGTCACAACAAGGATTGAATGCCGCTATTATTGAAAAATAATTGAAACCGCCTGAGTCTCATTTTCAAATGAGACTTATTGCTGCGTGGACCTCAGGGTGGCTTCAACTCTATTTGAATAATGGCAGCATTTTGCAGAATTAAAAAGGCCAAATTATGTCTCCACTTGAAGCATATATTTTGATAAGCTATTGAATTGGCACATATGGCTGTTTTGAGAACTGCCTGGTCTTGCTTGATACCCAAGCGACCAAAATGACCATGTGAAAAGCAGGTGTACCTTAAACTGATAACCAGCCCATTATTCTAAAGAAATAAGCTTATCTTTTCAGAATAATGGGCTGGTTATCTGGCTAGGTGTACTCAAAGTGCCCGGTCGTTGCTGTACTCTTGTTTTTAGCAATGACCCTAACGACCAAATGGAAATCACGTTTTGAGAACGAAAGAAACATTTTGTACTTCAGATCAGGTAGAATATATGAAATATGCTTGTACCATCGGCGATTTAATCATAGGATAGGGAAGCCAAGAAATAATTGCTGCTACAAATAAAAATTATCTTTCTTTATCCTCTGTGGGCTTGGATATATCTTTGTACATTCGTTCTCTGTGTTCGATTTGCGTACTTATCAATCGGAGGTACCACAATGACCAAGGCGCTGGACTTGATCCAAGTCTCACTCTTGAACAATACGGGAGGGAAAAGGAGGAAATGGGAGAGGGCACGGGGAAAGGAAGAAAGGAAGAAAGAAAGGGAAGGAGGGCTCTCCTGCCCTTTTCTCTTCCTTTTTTTCTTCCCGCTTCCTCTTCTCCTCCTCCTGTTTGTGTTTGGGAGAGAAGAGCGAGACTTGAGCAAGTCCACCAAGGCGCACATCATGGGACAAAGAAAGACAATCTTTATTCGCACAGGAGGTAAAGAAAGACAATTTATTTCTAGAAACAATGATTTCCTCGTTTAATTCGCTCAACCACACCCAGATGAAAGATTACATTTTCGAAACCTTTTAGCTGACGTCATAACATTCTTTGCGACACAGTGGCTCCTTCATCACAGATTTCTACAATTATTTCTCCACGCTGATAAGATAATATTTCGCATTTATTTGCCCGCAGAGGGCAGATCTTGTTAATTGGAGAGAGCCTATCTCGTCGAAGAAGGCATATGTGGTCGTCTGCCAAAATATAAGCCTGTTTACGGTAGGAATTTGCTTCGCAGGGAGGCTTTTCCAGGTACCGGGTGACGTGCCTCTAAGAAAGCTGCATCTCGGACACTTTTTGAAAATTGGAAACAACACCTGTTCTACAGGTTATCGATCAAATCAAATCTTTCGCTTGTAATAGGTTATATTTGTATAAAATTAACATTATCTCAACTAATCAAGAAATTTAGCCAGCAAAGTTTCGGCCAAAAGCTCTTGCTGTCCGAAACTTTTGGGTTTAATGTCTGCTGTCGTTGTCCGGCTGTTTTCTGTGTCTGACGTATAGCATTTAATATCGTGCCTCAGTTCATAAGTTGTTTATTTTAACTGAATTTTTCAGGATCAACACTTTCTGAGTTCATTGCTGTTTCTAATCCAAACATGTTTGCAAAATATTTGCAATTTTACGAATTTCGTTAAACTTGTTTTCATCTCATACCTTTTGAAAATGTATGAATTTTATCCTTTCCTTCTGAAATGCTTTTCAGAAGCTTTGGAATTTGGTATCCTGTTGATTTTTGGCTAATTGTAAACAAAATATCTAATTCTTGCTTTGGACATAGTTGCCGATGTTAGTTTGTATATCACATGTGTGCTAGACGGGGGTCAGGGTGCTTTCCATATACACGTAAGAAACAGTAGGCTCAGTTTTTCGAAAGTTAAGAAACAACCCTACCTGAATTTTAAAAGCTAAGAAACTTGTAATTTGCAATTTTGATTTTCCAGCGCACTTAAAAAGAACTGTTGACACTCTACAGTTATAGCAACTGTTTGGACATTATTTTGAGTGCAAATTGTGTTGTATTTACTTGAATGAGATCTTACTATGTAATTTGGGAGTCCTCTTGACAAAACTAAATTAATTCTACACTTCGGGCATTAAAAACATAAGAAACACGTAAGAAACTTTTGGTAGCAAAATGGCCCAAAAAAATACGAAACTGCCTACCAGCCCCGGACCTTGTTTCGTGTAAAAAGATGTGTGTATCTTTCGATTTCATTTATTGAATTGAACTTTTCCAAAGTTTAACGGGTTTCAAGATGTAAGAGACTCATAGGGAATTTTTGGTAACAAGTGTCCTAAATTTTAAGACTGCGTACCATTTCAACAAATGAGATAAAAATACAAGCAGTTTCTTACGGAAAAGATTTTTGTGCACGCTCCTGGCACGTACTTCGATCAGTTGATCGAGCATAATAAACCCCCTGGAACGTTTTGTTTTTACTCATGTCATCTCACCGGTCGAAAAAATATTTATAATTCAAACGCATTTGTATATATATTACATCTTTCGTTGTTTTTATCTTCGGGCTTAATATTAAAGTTTTTTTCGTCTCCAAGTTCATTCATGTTCAGTTGCGGGATCTCAGTTATTCCTGGTCTGCAAAACAAAAAGTCACCACATCGCTGCGCTGTGGTAGATTCAAAGACACGAGAATATTTGCTTGGTTTAGCTTCATTCCTCCTTCATGAGCTTTGTTGTCGCATAGCTTCTATAAATAACTAATAGATTGACGTTTTAGCAAATTTAGGTTTCATTACTGGCTTCAGAAGGATTTGCAGATTATTTATTAGACTCTCTTTTCGTGTGGATGTGACGTCGTTGGAAAAGGTAAGTTGTGTGTTCTTATTTCTTGATCTATCATTGAGTATTCTGAACCTATTTGGTTCCTTATTTATGAATAACATGAATTTGTCTTTGCAGCTTTGCGTGGGGCCTGTATTTTACCAGTTGTTATGATGGATTCTTGGGAAAATTGTCCTTTTGAATTCTCATTCTATGATTTAGCAGCTTGGAAAAAGAGAGGGGAAAAAGGAAAAAGAATTTGGGTCAGTACTGAAAGTTCCTTAAGATTATCAGTTTCAAATTATTTTGAGTAATCAGAGTTTCTTACGAGCTTCTTAAATGTTCCATAATAATCTTGATGCTTGTTAACTATTATGCCGTCGTAAACATTTCAAAACAAACTTTTTTGAAGTCTGTTCAACCATTACTGGAGCGCAATAAAAGTGCTGTTATTGAAGCAACCACTTATTTTGCGCCTGCTCGTAAAACTATTAAACTCCAGTACTGGGAATATAAGTGAACAAATTATTTATTTTAATAAAGGAAATCCTTGACACACTTTTACTTTTTTTTCACTTGTTGAAAGTAATGTACTGGGTTGCTTTATTTTCACTTGTTTCTTGTATTTTATTACTCGTCAGGTACTTGAGCACTATAAAAAAAACCTTGCTTTGACTTTTGAAATGTTCACGAGCCAGAAGAGGGCACAGGCCGTAAACATGAAGCTTGTTATGGAAAAAACTCTGAGTACTCAAAATCTGATGTGCTGGCCTAAATTCTTAGTTTCTTTTAAATACGCGTACTTCTTTGATTAAATGAATAAGTTTTTGGCAATCTTTTCCCGGTACTGAAGTTTTTAATTTTTCATTTGCGATAAAGCGTGGGACCTTCTGCGTCAGAGCAAACTCGTTACCGTCATCTGCCATGCTTGGTGTGACGTCACATGAAGTGATTTTTTCCTTTTCTTGCAAAAACTTCCTCATGGATGCGTTCCACTTCTGGTGCGGCGATATCTCAGCATACCGGTGGTGTCGCGAATCGCGAAGTGAAAAAACAATGGGATTCGATAGGAAGGAGGAATCTCGTCTGTCATCCCCGGGTCTGGCAGGTGACGCGCCAGGTGAGGTGAGGTGTTTTTCCCTATATAAACACTAGGCCCTTAGAAGAAATTTTATGAAAGAGATTTCATTGCATGTCATTCAGTTCCCGCAACATTCTCCTGAGTTCTCAATATCTTGACGAGATTTTTATGAGCGATTATCACATTTCGGCATTTATTTATGTTTATTTTTGCGGCATATGTATCGGCTTTGCGGCAGTTTCGAGCTCACATCTGCATTATTGGAAGTGCAGATATCAACTTCATACAAAATGGCAATTTTTCATTGCAACTGAAAATATTTGATTGCTCTTTATGTCGGCTGATGTCGGCAATCTTTTCTGTTTTGGGTCTGAGATTGGCTGGCTGAAGACCTAATACCTATCACAAATTTACTTTCCAAGCTGTATTTACTTTCAAATTGATCACAAGGCAAGATTAAAGGGGATGTGGGGGGGGGGGGGGCTCTTGGCTAAATTTTGGGTAGGGGTCTGCCGCGAGCATCTTCAAAATGGTACCGTTGGCTAGACCATTTTTTACGAAAATGGTACCTTGGCTATTCCAATTTGGCCAATCCCTGGACCAATTGTACGAAAATTGCACCCTTGGCTAGACCAATTTTGACCATTCTCTGGACCAATATTGTCAAATTTGTACCAAATAGGATACCATCACCGTTCGCAAGACCACTATTGTCAAAATGATACCATTGGCTAGACCGTTACTAGGCCAAAATTGCAAAAAAGTATACCCTTGGCTAGATAAGAAGTCCGAAAAAGTATACCCTTCGTCGCGCCACATCCCCAGGTACCTTTACTATGGAAGAACCCCCCCCCCCCCCAAGCCACCGCTTACAAAGACTGTAGATTCAGTTTTTCAAAAGTTGGGAAGCTGTGCCATGTGAATCACAAGTAGTGGGGAAAATTAATGAAAAAATTGATATTTGTACCTCTCTTTTTGACTGATGTGTTTGCCAAATTTTATCTGGATTAGGCTAACCACGATGTTCGATATAAAGAGTTCCGGTACGGTACTATTTATATCAAAACATCGTGTTGGGCCTATTCCAGACAAAATTTGGCAAACACAAAAGTAAAGATAGGCATTTATCAATGTTTTACTGGTTTTCTGCTGCCTGTGTGTAGATTAGGAAAGGCAAGAAACTTTGCAATTTGCAGCTTACATTATAACAGCATTGATAAATGTTCTTACATAGACTTGCCCCAAGTCTATTTCGTCCACTGTAATAAGTCTATCTGAAAGTATCACTTTTCCCTTCAATTTTTTTTCACGAATTTTTTTTGACGATATTGACTTGGGGCAAGTCTCGTTTTCACATTGCTTTGAGTGCGCTTGCTGTTAAAATGGTTGTTTTAAAATCTTGCTAGGTACTTTGGAGGAAGGGAAGCCCCGTTTGTAAAAGTAAGTCCCTAAATAGTTTCCATTTCGCGTGAAATTTTGTTTGATGTTCGCGGTATCAAACCTTGTTGAGAAGTCTGGGGCGAGAACCTCTGTGGAGGAGCATGGTTGAGCGAGATTCCCGCCAAAAAATTTACCGCGACAAAATGGAATTCATTGAAAAGAAATCAACAAAAAGGAGGTTATTCAAGAAAAAATTGCAACTATCAAAAATAAGATTGAAGTATTTCAATAGCATACTGTAGCAACAAACCGTCATGGTTTCAGATTCGTGGAGCCCTTTTTTTTCAGGAAACTTCCAGCTTCACACTTTTGAACTGGTGTCCTCCGTGCGAAAACTCAAAACTCAAAAACGGTGAACAGTTCTCTGCCTTTTCAGGCAAAACTTTGAGATCGAGATATCAAAAGATAAGGTTCCTATGATACAGCAGTATTGAGCATGAACAGACTCAATAACAAGGGAAATTTTCAAGCCACAATTTTTATTGTGTTCTCACCGTGAAAATGTGCTACCATAAAGAATGGCCTTCTTTTCCAGCCTAAATAAAAACATAGCTTCACGCGGCAGGTCGCAGTTTCTGCTGAGCTCTGTGGGCATGCCAAAGCTGCTGAAATGGGAAGGAATAAAGTGCCAGACAACAAAATAGCTATTTGTGGACCTCTAGTCAGTTCTCTCTGATGGAAAAAGAACAATAAGTCCCTTATTCCGCGAATAAATACGAATAAATAACTTGAAATGATTTCCTGTACCCAGCACGACGTAAACAGCCTGCGGGAAATGACATAGGCCGACACGCTTTCTGTTCGTGACTGTGCCGAAAGACTCTCATCACCGCAAAATCCACGCTTTGTTTTGGTACACGAATTTAATATTGTTATCGAGTGTTTTTGGCGACATTTCAAGATTCCATTGTTTGTTGTATTCCTTTGTCAATGACATCAATCATTATTTATTGTGTGCTCCTCACATGCTAAATACCTCATCAGATTGAAAGATTTACTTTTAGTTTTGGATTAGATTTCTCCATAATATAACTTAGCTTTGTTCAGTCCAGGAAAACTCTTCAAAACATGGCCTACCAAACCGCAGTTGTGATTTGTTTACTTGGTTGCATTATTCTTGCTGATTCAAATAACATCGATGCCGATTCCCAACTCTTTGAGGCTGGACAAGGTTGTGGAGAAACAGGTTAGTATCAAATATAAATAGATTTATATATTTGTATGAAAGTTCGTCGTGCTATCAAAATCTGTAAAAATAGAGAGGTCAACACGATCTAAATTTATGTTGATCCGCACCAGGGGGTTTCCAAAGTACACTCTGATATCATTTTGATGAAGTATTCAAATTGATTTATAGATTTCTGGTTTGAATAGAGCCTCGTTGTCGTTAACCGTTAGTGATTTTTTGACCCCCCCCCCACCCGTTTTTTCACCCTGTCGAAGGCCCATATTTAAAACATTTTTTAAACCATGCGAAGACCCATATTTAAGGAGAAGACCCATATTTATGGATTTTCGGTCGATTTTCGTACCCATTTTATGGATTTTTAGGGGAAAAGACTTGAATTTCCCAGAAATCAAGTTTAATTTCACTTTCAACGTACAACTATGAAGATAAAATTACAACCAGCCAAGTTTCAGAAATACTACAAAAAGCTAGCTTTAAAAATGCAAAACGTGACAATGTTTTGTTACAATTCATTACCCATTTCTAGCGGAACAGTTGAATTTTGAGACCAATATTTAGGGATTTTCGAGGTTCAAAACCCATCCTTATCTAAGCGGCATGGAAGACCCGTTGCTCCACATATAAACTTCTTAAATTTTAGTTCTTTAGATGTAGATGTTAAATTTGATCAAAAAATGCTTCGTTCAATATACTTCCTGGCTAATTCTCGAAACAAGTTGCAGAACAGAAATCACTCAGAACCCCAGGGGGGGGGGTACTCAGGTATATTTAGGATAGGGGTGCTCAGGCTGGGGTACAACGCATCAACCCAAAAAAGTAATTTCTAGCATGAAAATAGACCCAAAAAAATAATTTTGCCGACCTTGCCTACCCAAAAGTTATGAAGTCAGTATCTTAAATCTGCATAAAAATGCCCCATCTGATTAGATTTCTCATAATGTGTTTGGATATTTGTGTTTTTTTATTTTAGTACTTGACTCTAATTTTGTTTGTAAATTATATTTTCCCCGATTTGTTTACTTTTTCTCATATTTGAGACCCAAAAAAGTAAGCCAGAATTTCTTGAACCCAAAAAAATAACTGTACAAATCATTGACCCAAAAAAAATAATCCTTGCCTAACTTTATGACCCAAAAAAGTAACCTGAGCATCCCTATCCTGAATATACCAGAGTACCCCCCCCCCCTGGGCTCAGAACTGAATTTGTAAATATTTTGACCAATGGAATATTTTCGACGATTGAAGAAAGCAGAGCTTTAAATTTCAAAAATGTTCAAGACCTTACGACCAAGGCCGTACGAGACCGTACATAGCGGGGGCAAGGGGGGGGGGGCAGTTGCCCCTAAGAAATTTTCAAAAGTTAAGTTATTTTTTTATCGTAAAATGTATATCACGTTCGACTGCTGAAGTCATAGAGAAATTCAAACTTGCAAACAACCTACATGCCGAATAATTATTTAAACAGATAAATTGCACATATATGCCATGAAAAACTTTTACCATAAAAAATCGGTTTCAGAAGCTTTGCTCTGCAAAATTTAAGTTTCATGCAGCTGAATTCTGACTTTAATCATTAGATCGATTACTGGTATGCAGAGGCTCATTAATTTATTAGACCTGCCTTCGCTATTTCCTACTCCTAAATAATAATAATACAGTAACTGTTGTGTTGCCTAAAGATCATTTTTCAGTGGCTCAGCGGAGATGCTTGGTAACCTTAGTGAATCAAGAGTTTAGGAGCCCTGTGTATCCACCATCTGACAAAGAAAAGCTAGTACATTTCTGCATGGTATGATGCATTGTGTTTTCACAAGTTTTGGCGGGAATATACCAAAGGGGCCGAAGTAGGTTCATTCAAGACAATTTTACGTCACATTAGACATTTTGACCCTATGTTATACATGTCTTTACACCATCTGTTATCCTAAAATCCAATATAAGATCCAATAAAGCTAAAAAGTAATTATCTTCAACCACAAATCAAATGTGTCAAGCCAAATATGATCATATTTGATGTAGAACAGAAATCTTTTCCAAAAAGGCAACGTGCTTATTTCAAATAGAAAACATGTTTACTGACTTTATCCAAACCTGTATCGCGAAAGACAATAGATGAAGTCAATGGTTTATTTCTGGACATGAATGACATTTTGTTCTGGGATTGGGCAAATACGGACACCTACGGTTATGATTTTTCTACCCTACCGGAACCACGGGGGGGGGGGGGTTCTTGGCCAAATTTTGGGTAGGGGTCTGCCGCGAGCATCTTCAAAAGGGTACCGTTGGCTAGACTAATTTTTAACCAATTTTTACGAAAATGGTACCCCTTGGCTCGACCAATTTTGACCATTTCCTGGACCAATTTGTCAAATTTGTACCAAATATGATATTATGACCGTTCGCTATACCAATATTTTCAAAAATGATACCCTTGGCTAGACCGTTGCAAGGCCAAAATTGCAAAAAAGGATACCCTTGGCTAGACTAGAAGTCCGAAAAAGTATACCCTTGCTCGCGGCACATCCCCAGGTACCTTTACTATGGAAGAATCCCCCCCGTGAAAAAAACATCAGTCCCCGTTTTAAAGGCCACTGCTCCCTTTCCTTTCGACAACGAGGCTCTTATTTTCATGTGATCAGTTTAAAACAGCCTGCCCTTAAAGGGAGTAGACATAGCTATATCCACAAGCTGCTATAAATAGGCTGAAGAAACGCCCACAAACCCATTGTTTCCTTCGCCACACAATGAAACGGCAGGCGTCAAAGTTGTTGAATACAATAGATTATATTTTTAACTTTTTTAACTATGTCGATTCCCTTTAACCAATCAAATTCTCGAACAGTTACATGCATGTCGGCATCGTGTCAGCAGTTTTAACTGTTCGTGCATGCAACTTATTGATATATGGACACAGTGCCTTTAATATTGGCAAGTATTCAATATTGTACACATATTTTGAAATTTGCCTGACTGAATCAGGCCGCTCCATTCTGAATTATGAGGTATTTTCTCGAGAAAGCCCTTTCAAGAAACGTTCAAAGCAGGCCTAAAATCACGACCTGAATTTCCTGATATTTCTCCCTGACAGCCATGGCTGCTACTTACTTATACGTTGTTGTACGTTGCTTACTTACTTATCCCTATGGGACGATAAATGGACGCTGGTTTTAGGCCTATTACGTAGGTTCGACAGGGCCAGGACTCGAACGACCAACTTTCAGAGCGATTGTCTACTCGTTATGGCCACGCGTCTATGATTCTTAATTTCAAATGCTCGTGCTTTGAAGTCATGGCTAGGCCCTTTTCAAAACCTTTGGTTTCAGGTGCACTCTAAATTTTGACCTCATGAACTCGTATCTCCGGTGTTTGGTATTAAGGAGTGTAGCTAAACCTATGTATTCGGAAAGTCCCGATATCTGGTCGTTTTTTCCCTTTGTTTGGTCAAAAGGAGATACTTTTTTTAGACACAGGTAGTACGGGTGAGATAACAAGTTAGCAAGTTTGGCGGGCTGTAGAATATAACATATGCGGCCGATATTCAAAACTGAAATGTTGATATATCAGTGAAAAGCTAACTTAGATGTGAAAATTTGTTTGGGTGAAATCTCTCATCATTTAGACTCGGAAATAAGGAAAGTGCTGGAAACGGGTTGGTACGGGAACGAGAGTTCCATGTTCGATTCTGGTCCATAGTTTACTTGCTATTGAAATTTAAATTCAATGCAATTCAAATTTCCATTGCAAGTAAATCATAGACCAGAATGGAACGTGGAAGTCTCGTTCCCATGCAAGCCCGTTAGCAGCATTTTCTTAATTTCTGGGTCTAAGGATGGGTGATTTTACTAAACAAAATTTTCTCATCCAAGTCGGCCTTTGAGTTTGAGAGTTAGATTAAAATTTCTGTTTTGAATATCGGCCATATACTTTTTGTTCCACATACAGCCCACCAAACGTTTTAACTTTTTTAATTTTACTCACTCGATGTAGCCTATCATTCGGATCAATTTCTTTGCAGGTCAGCTATTCGATGCTCCTATCCCTCACGTGTACAAATATCATCACAGACGGATGCGAAGATCAACCGTTTCTGATGCATCGAAGCTGTGGCCCAATGCACTGATCCCCTATGTATTTGATTCAGGCATATCAGGTATGTTTTGTAGAATGGTACCTTGGTATGCATAGGTTCCAAAACTTTAAATAGGTTGGTGTGAAATTCTATGACCTACCACCGGGTGTCCCAATACCCAAGTACTCCCGTTTAAAAAATTACCAAAATGTGATTACATGACCGATCTTCAATTTTATTGTTTTGCCAAGTAGATCAAGGACAAAGTTATTTTCTCAGACGTAGCTGACCTTGTAATTGGTTTAAAATTAACAAATTTAGCTCTTTTTAGGACTACTTGGTTTTGAATCATACTGCCAGAAAGCATTTATGCTTGCCAGATCAATTTCGTTGTGCATATAAAGCTTCTAGTTTGGTCATAAATCACAAAAAGAAATGCACACTATCATTGGAGACTTCGATGACGATGAAGAATCTGAAAATGTTGACTGTTCGGCAAGATTGAGTATTTTGCTTCAAAAGTATAGCTCAAAATAAAGTTTTTCAATGTGTAATTTTTCTACCTTGTTGCATCAAAAGCAAACATTTTAGCATCTATAGATATTTTTGGGTCTTTGACAAAACAAGTCAAAAAGAAAATTTTATCAAAGGTTTGATAATCAATTTTTGGTGATTTCTTAAACAGGAGTACTTCTTTGGGACACCCGGTGTTTCCTTGAACTGAGTGACGTGACGGACACTATAGCTATTTCCCTATAATTCTACCTTTAGATTTGTCTGAAATCTTCAATTTGTTCAGAATTAGAGGACTTAATTTAAGAAAATTCTTGAAAAAAACTAAAAACCATCGCTATTTCTAAACTTTTTGAGAAAACGTAGAATACAGTAAACACCCGCGTATAAGACTTATAAGAACCTACAATTTTGCAAGTCAGCCTAACTAGGTTCTTATGTTTTGGGTATTTAGTGGGAAATGAGGCTGTTCAGGTTCTTAAATTGGTTCTTATTTTATTCATTGCTTTCAGGAATTTCTTTTCTTCAGATTCAAACTTCAGGCCTACTATTTACTGTCAGTTCACATTAGTTGAGTTTATTAGATATATTCCCCGACAGAAATTTGTGGAAGAATCAGAAATGTTTATATAATCCAGAGAAAATCTTTCAAAAGCTTCTCATCAGGTAATATAAACATTTTGTATTCTTCCACAAACTTCTGTTGTGAATAAGACCCCCATGCTCTCTAAAAATAAGAACCTATTTCAAATTCCAGGCTGAATGGATTCTTATATAATTGGGGTTTAATTGCAAAATTTCAGCCTGTAGGTTCTTAATCCACTAGGTTCTTATACGCGGGATTTTGCTGTAGTTTTCAAGAAAACCATAATAGTCTCTGAATCTCAACAATAGTTTATCAATCTCTGCAATTTGTATCAAGCACAAGTCTGTCGCTCTTCTGGTTTACGATTGAGAATTTTGATGATCGCACATTTTAAAATAGAATGAGTTGAAAATAAAATGCTCTTTTGTTTCGAAAATACTGAAGATTTCAGAAGAGTCAAACGGTAGAATTATAGCAAGATGGCTAAAGTTTCCTTCAAGCAAACCTATAATACTTAACTTTTTACAAAATTGAACCACATTTTGTGGTTCTGCTATTTTTGAATTTGTGATGGCATGAAATTTCTAACTATGATTTTTCTTTCGATTAGCTTCTGGAAAAAGATTGATTCGTCGAGCAATGGACCACTGGGAGCAAACAACATGCATCAAATTTGTGAAACGGACAAAAGAACATGATTACATCAACTTTTATAGAGGAAGAGGGTATATTTTTATCACTTTCAACCCCTTTTACATTGCATCGGTACAACGTTGGATCTGTAACGAATCAGCCTCCTTGGCGTAGGAGACGGGGAAGCTTGGGGGCTACAGCCCCCCCCCCCTGAACGTTAGATAGATTTGCAAAAATCAGCCATAATCGGGCAGAAAACCGCTTAAGTCGGGCAAAACTTTTGTGGACAATGGATTTTTTCTCGGGGACGGAGCCCCTAAAATGTTATCTTCCCTCGTGCCTGTTTACACTGCTCCTGCCAAACCATAACACTTTTGCTCATTCTATATACATAGAACAACGTCTTTCAACGTCAACATAATAAAAAAAGCGCTGAAGATCAACTTGATGCCTGCTGCTGTCTGTGGATGTTGTCCCTCTTCTTCATCGTTCACTTTATATAGAACAATGTTGTTCTGGGGGCAGTGTAAACGCTCATGAACCGCAACAACTTTGCAGCGGATCAAAGTTGTAGCGGTATAGCGTAAGCGTGGTGTTATTTTACATGGCGTCCCAAATAATTGTTCGAAGTTTGATTGAATATTAAAAAGTATCTATACGATACGGTAAATCGAATGGACTCTGAAAAAGGTTTCGTTAACCTAACTTTCATTTGCATTGAATCAAGCTGATAAATGCTTGGAGGAAGTTTATCCTCATAGAGTAAGTCTTCATTGAATGTTTGTGGATATTTTTACATTCCTGCAATCACGACAGTTAAGTTACTTTCGAAGTCCTATTTGATTTGCCTTAATAATAATAAGAGGTATGGCATAGTATCAATCATACCAGTATAATTTTCCAACATGTTAAGGGATTTGATCGAGCCTAGCGACGAATATCGTAAATAGAAACTGTCTATGAGTGCGTTGAGAAAGTTCATTTACCTTTTTGATAGCTAGTAGACTACATTGATTGATTCACGAAGTGCATTAACATTAAACGTCAAAAATTTTGGACCAATGAATTTCTGACAAAACAGTATGGGACAACAACTTGTCAGATATTTTTACACCGAATCTCGAACGTTTTTAAAGGATCTTTGGACAACTAAACAAACGATATATTTACAGTTTGTGTTTGCTTATTTTCATACTAAAAATGTCATACATTTATAGATCGTGCTTCATCTTAAGGGTTCTTGGTCAGAAATTTTCAGAACTGATTAATACTGAGGAAGATGAGAATGATTGCTAAGATTGATTTGAGAAAGTATCATATTTTTCACTTTCTCCACAGTCCTTTTCAATCCAAAACATTTCGTGAGCAAGACATGACCGTTTTCAAACAGTGGAAATGTCAGCTGCAAAACATTTCAGACACTAAATATTTTGAATTACAAAAGATTTCGGACATTAAAATTTGCGGACGCATGAAATTTCCGAGAATATTGACGTCCGAAATGTTTGATGTTAACGTATACATTTTTCCAGGTGCTGCTCACACGTTGGTCGAAAGAAAGGCAAGCAGAACCTATCTCTTGGCATTGGCTGTCTTCGTTATGGGATCATAGTCCATGAGTTAGGCCATGCTATTGGTTTTTGGCATGAACAAAATAGACCGGATCGTGGCAGCTTTATTGACATTTTGTACAACAATGTGGAACGTGGAAAATCAATTAATTTTGATTTAGTTGATGAAGGAGATGTCAAAACTTTTGATCAAGTAATTTATTCTGTATTCTGTTTTGATTCACTTTGGATTTCGTTTGAATAAACAAGGATACCGGGGTCGCCAAAATAAACTATGCACGTTTGACAGGGCACAATAAATCGTACACTGGACCGATTTTGAAGATTTATGATTTAATCGTTAGCAGAAAGCCCGATTTAGATACTGGAATTTTTTGCAAATTTTTTCATTTTAAGTTTTAGAGCTGGAAGTGAATTTCCTAAAATTTTAGTTTTCGAAAACACTGAAAACGATCAAAAAACATCGATCAAATTTTCTAAATAATCGACATGAATGGACAAAGAACTTGTTCGTGGTGACTTGCGATTTAGAAATCGATTAATTGTAATCTGCTGTACGAGAGTTCGTACTAAACCCCCAAATCCCCTGAAAACGTTTTCTCTTTGTTCATTCATGTGAATCTTTCAAAATTTGATCGACGTTTTTTGATCGTTTTCAATGTTTTCGAAAACGAACATTTTAAGAAACTCGCTTCTACCTTTAAAAACTGAAAGCGGAAAAACTTGCAAAAAGTCCTAGAATCTAAGTCAGGCTTTCTGCTAAAGATTAAGTCATAAATCTTCAAAATCGGTCCAGTGCACGATTTATTGTGGCCTGCCAAATGTGCATAGTTTATTTTGGCGCACCTGGTAGATTTCGTAACACAACAACATTTGCTTTTGCTTGACACCGCAATTCAAGACAATTAGCGATTGCAAACAAAACAAATTCTCTCAACCTGTAATTAAAAATAAACAAAGCTGCAAAAACTGCCCTGAAACCAGTTGCTAACTATCTTGTGCACGCGAAAGGTTGTTCTTAAGAGAAGTCATGAGTTAAAAACGAAACGAGAAAGATCTATCTAAACGTTTTCCTCAGGCATTTTATTTTTGTTGCTCAGAAGCTGATTGAGAGACAATTCAAGGTCGTATTTTTAGTGTAATTAAAGCTCATACTGCACAGCTTCTGCACCAAGCAAATCAACTGCCCGAAGCAGATGTTCAGAAATAGCCTTTTCCTTCTGTCGATGTATGCTCATGTTTGCTCTTAAAAACGATTTCTGGAATGCACAACGAGCGAGCTGGTTTTGTTGGGGAGACGAGATACATCTTGTCCGATGAATCGTGTATGTCCCCCCGTGCAGTAGGTTAATGCTCATGCGCAGTAGCGTTTTGGGCTGGAACTCTGCCGGGCGCATGAGCATTAACCTACTGCATGGGGGGACACATGAGTTTCCTCGGACAAACCGTATCTCATCTCTCCAACAAGGTTACCTGAGTTTCAGAGCAACTCTTGCAGCTTGCTTTGTTTTTGTTTAAAGATGTTTGCGTAAAAAATCTCTGTTTCTCTTGTCAGGATTATGACTACAAATCCATCATGCATTATGGCTCAAAATTCTTCAACAGAAATGGCGGTGACACGATTAGGCCTAAAGAATTTTACCGAATCAACCCGAATGTTATCGGCAGTCGATATTACTCGCACTCAGGTGAAGTGCTCAGTGAATTGGATGTCCTGAAAACAAATATCATGTACAAATGTAACAAAGTTAAGGGTAAGTTTTGTTTAGAAATGATGAGGAATTTTCATCAAGAAGGTTCCATTGAAATTCAATGGACTACCTTGGCTACCTACTATTCAACCGGAAGCTAATAATAATAATGATGACGATAATGAATATTTAACAGATCCATTACAGATGGCTTTTCACTGCTAAAGTTACACTACCTAAAATTCAGTTTGTTTAAAACTATTTACGGAGAAAGAAATGTCTCTTAGCATTATCTACATTGTTCAGCTCTATTAACTAAAAAATTTTTTGACAATGATAAAAATGTGTTGTAATTGGAACAGTTTCTTATTGTCTCTGGCAGGGAGTTAAATAGTCTAGCGGCATTGTCTTGAAAAGTTCCGCTGTCTTTCTTCGGTATTTCCAACGATCTGTTGCCATTCGATCTTAGTATTCTTTTGGTCTCTCTTACATTCAGCTGCAAATAGTCAGGCCACGTTTCCGAGTTACTACAATTTGTACAATTTACAATTTCCGAGTTACAGGAAGCTACAATTTTTAGACAATAGTGTTCAGCCACACCCTTGCAACGCTCCAAAGACATTGGAAATGCCTCGCGTACCGCTCTTTCTTGCTATCATACCTTATTGGCCCCCTTAGAACTTTGAGTAATTTGCCCTCTAGCTCCTCCCTCTTGGCACGTCTGGCTGTACTGCCCTAAATAAGGCGAAATGATGTTATTAGAAGTTGTGATACTGTTTGAATTTTATTTAAATTTGTGTGGGCACTTGCCTGAAGTTGAACAGATCTGGCAAGGAATTGAAAATGAGAGCATACAGATAGTGCATTTGAGACGTTCTTTAAAATTGATTTTTGAAGGAGATTTCGTTTGTGCTGGAAATGATAAAAATTCAGCCATATTCCCCAATGTCTTTTGGGCAAGAGAGCTTTTAAAGAATTTTTTCGCAAAAATTCTAACAAATTCTAAAGTTCTTAATGTATGAGATTGTTTTCTCAATATAATGAGATTGTTGCCTAGTACGTAGATTGCGCACTAGGCAAACTTTTCAGTCTTGGAGCTGCACTCACTTAACTATATTAACAGCTAGTTTCCTTATACCATGACTATGCATATACTGTCTCTTTTTAGAGTGTGGTGGTACGATATTCAATCAAAAAGGATCCATCTCATCGCCTTCATATACAAATCCATACAAGAGAGAAGAGAAGGATTGTGTTTGGGTTTTGAATATCGACAAGACTCATACGACAACTGCACGTTCTACCAAAACGATCACGTTGTCATTCGAAGAGTTCGACGTAGGACTGAAGAATCCAATGACAGGAAACTGCGAAGGAGATCATTTGGAAATAAGGGAGGGAAAAGGCTTCCTTTCCCCATTCTTGGGAAGGTATTGTGGCTATGGAACCCCACATCCTATCACTACATTTTCTGAAAGCCTCTACGTCAAATTTCATACAACAAGTGAGATTCTTGGGATGGAAGAAAGGATTCCACGATTCAAACTGCAGTACAAAACAGACGGTATGTTCCGGGATATTGTAGGGACCGTCCGAATGGATCCGTTAACTTTTGCCACTGTGAAATCTCTTAAATAGCAGCAAGCTGTGGAAAAACAGCCTAAAACCTGCTCAATAATGATAATAACAATAACAACTGTTGATAAAGGGGCTGGAAGGCCAAGGCCTATAAAACCCTGATTGTCTACGGCTACTAATAATCTGGTTTAATTTGAATTCGCATTTTGAATCCCAATGTAGGCTATCAAGAAGTTTTTCGAAAGTTATCACATTATCACATCCTTTGCTTCGGCGATGCTTGGCAAGCAGTTCCACTCTTTAACGATTCACTGGGAATAAAAGTTCTTTCTGACATCCAATCTGCACTCACTCAAGATTATTTTCTATCTATGACAAAGGGCCTTAGGACAGTCCCATTGCAGTTAATTTCTGACGTTTGTAAAACTTACCTATCCATGTCCTTGGTTGTTTATTCGTTAATAAATTTCTTGGTTTTGCTTTTTAAACGACATATATATATATCCCATATTTTCTCAAGTTGAAATAAATCGCTTGCTCCATCATCACCATATTTACGAGGCTGAAATTAACCTCACTTCCGCTTAGTTCTCCTAATTAAAAATGGCGATGATGGAGCAAGCGGTTTATTTCAACTTGAGAAAATATGAGATAGATGTCGTTTGAAAAGCAAAACCAAGAAAATTATTAATGAATAAACAACCAAGGGTATGGATAGCTAAGCTTTACAAACATTAGAAATTAACTGCAATGGGACGACTATAATGTCGTCCTAAGGCCCTTGCTATGACCCCTTGTCTTATTGTCGTTGAGCTTGAAGAACTTTGAGGGATCAGCTTTAACGAGACTGTGAAATAATTTGTAAGTTTTGATCATATTACCACGCGTTCTCCTATACTGAAGAGTCGATGATTTTAAACTTGCCATCTTTCGTTATAAGATAATTGGTTGATGCCTCGAACGAGATTCGTTGCTTGTCTTTGAACGGCTTCAAGTTGTTTTACGCGTATGTACCGGCACTTGGATGATAGAAAATTTGGTTCACTTACCGTGACGTACCGAATGTTTTGATTATCTATCCAGAAAACTTGGCCGTTATTTGGCCGTTCATTGTTAAACAACAGAATTCATTTACTAAATACTGTAGACGATTTCCAAAATTGCAATATCCAAATGTATAGACTGCCGATAAAATTTACATTTGGTAACATTTGGCTACAAACAACCCTATCTATTTGGATGATCCCTTTGCTGCCCTTGTGGTGTGCAATGCATTGGCTTCCTGTTACTGTTTCGAAGAACCAACATCCTAGCAACGAAAAACAACAGATTGTTTAAGTGTATCTGATTATCAAGCTCTGTCGTTTTAGGACTTGCACTTTTGTATGCAATGAGAGATACAGTAAATTCCCGCCTTTAATGAACCATTTTACAAGAAACTCAGGCCCTGAATTTTTGCTTGAACAATAGGAGAGCAATCGGCCAATCAACCCTTTCTGTATGGCCCCTGAAGTCCGTCTGACCGATATCGCTGTCCACACTTCCTGCATCCACAAATCCAGCATTCCGTAAATGAACAAAGGAGAGAGAGAGAGAGAGAGAGAGATACGGAATGTTGGAATGGCGGATCTTGGAAAGGGATTGGTCAGACGGACTTGAGGAAATAGAGTTGGGGCAAGTCTAGGGTATGTGGTAAACATCCTATACCATTCTCAGTGGGTTAACCCATCAGAATTTTGATTCATTTGAAAGTTCATGCATATTACGCTTATCTCTTCCTTGCATGATAATCGCCTATGAGGCATGAAACGGTTAAGGAAGAATAACAGGCTAATATCTAAAGGCAGGACTTCGCTGTGTAGTTTTTTTTCTAAACATACCATGCATTGAAGCCTATTGAAAATACAAGATTGTTGTAATTGCATTTTTATCAATCAACGAAGAAAGTTTTTGCCCGTACTCCTTCCGCCATGATGATTGCTTTTCTCTTGCAGAATGCTCCAAAATGTTGGTTGGCCTGAGAGATACAATCAAAAGCCCTGGCTTTCCCTTAGCCTCCCACCTCGGTGTTGATTGTTTGTGGAAAATTAAGATTCCGAAAGGCTACAATGTTGTCCTGAAGTTCGATGTTTTTAGCCTGCGGTCAGTTGAAGGGGAGAATGAATGCGCCGATTATGTGGATGTTTTGGAAGATAAAGAAGGGACAAAAATGAAAGGGCGTTATTGTGGAACACACAGTCCTGGAGAGATCAAATTCAACTCCAACGAAGCGACTATTCGACTGCATACCTCCAAAGAAGATTTTCAAAGCTTGGCCGTTGGGTTTAGTGCCTCTTATCGAGCGGAAGGTAAAGCTATATTCTTTTAATGGTGTGTTTCCAATCATGGGGAGGGTGTTCTCGCATGGTAAAGATTTGGGATTTAGATTTTAGAAAGGTTTAGAAAGGGTACATTTCTTCGAGGTCATGCAGGTTGAGTCAGAACAAATGTATGGTGTTTGAAAAGCTCTTGTCACATGAAGCAATTTTATTTTGCAATATCTAATCAAATAGCCAACATGCTCAATTTTTATTAGAATTGTTCCTGGTTGATATCGGTCGCTCCGTCCAGATTTTGCGAGTGATTGTCTCCAGAAAGTCGCTTCGAGAAAACCTCCAAAAACGTCTAAAATCACGACCAAATTTCCTTGAAATTTCTACCTTACAGCAATGATTGAACACGCGTTAGCTCTTGCTATCCTCTTGGGAGGGTGGAAAAGTTTTTGCCCTGGTATGAATACATTATTCAAAGGGATTCCATCTTCCCAAGAGGACAAAATATATGCCATTACATGCAAGTGTCATTGTTGTTAGTAAGAAAACGGACGGAATTTTGATCGTCATTTTCATTCGTTCTTGCAGTTTTTTAAAAGGGGCTCTCTTCTAAAAATTTCAAAAGTTTTTCAATCTAACGGTTACTTTTTGGGCCACCTTATTTTGGAATACCTTTCTCGGATCGTTCTCTGCTCAGATTGTGAAGTTGAATTGATTATTCTTACAGACATTGATGAGTGCAAAACAGGACAACATCATTGTGATTTGTATTGCGTGAACTTCGAAGGAGGATATGGATGTGCTTGTCTTGAAGGCTACCGGCCATTCTATCTGAAAGACAGACCAAATGGTTCATGCCTTGGTTAGTACTATGCGCATACTAACCGGTTTTGTGTTGTACAGGAAAATATAAAGCCCGATGTCTTAAAAGTACAGACCGAGCTTGCAAGGTCTGTGCAATAAGACCGAGGGCTTTATATTTTCCTTTACAACTACAAAACCGGTTGGTATGAGTTTTATTACCTGATAGCTTCTAATTTTGATTTATATCACTTAATCAAACGCATTTTGTTACTGTTATGTCGCTTGAGTTTATTGCATATCTCACAGGCCTAAATCGGTTGCTGTGGTGACAAAAACGCGTCCTTGTATCGTATTATACAAGGCTACGGGAAAACCGCGGGAAATGTGCGATTAACCAATGAGATTGGCGGGATTCTTGTATTGCTTCGTTTTTGAAACTTTAGTCAGGTAATAACATTTTGAATAGCCTGAACATTCTGAACTACTCACAACAAAAGAATGCTTTAGACTTTTTACAATGAGTCCTAACTATCGATAGTTTGCATGTCCAGGATAACAATGAAAAAGTTTGTAACACAATAGCTGTTTCTGATTGACACCGCATTTCAAAGCGATTATTATTTATTTATTTATTTATTTATTCGTTTAAAGTTGTTTTTCTGATTGAATAGCTAGGAATAGTTAAAAGCTAATTAAGGCCAACTAAACTGAAAAGAAAGTATGAAAATCACAAATGAAAAGTAAATTAATCTAAAAATTCTAAATCTTT
The DNA here is from genome assembly GCA_039566865.1 of Aurelia coerulea. Taxonomy (NCBI): domain Eukaryota; kingdom Metazoa; phylum Cnidaria; class Scyphozoa; order Semaeostomeae; family Ulmaridae; genus Aurelia; species Aurelia coerulea. Next base: position 23,554,548 of record CM076948.1, on the reverse strand, counting down.
GATAAAAATTTACACAATCTGCGATTAGCGATAGCAGACAAAAAACTCTCTCGACCAATAATTCAAAACAAACGAAGCCGCAAAAATTGCCCTGAAACCCTAACCCTACAATCATGGACAAAATATATTGGATTAACAACGTAAGATTATACAATTGCAAATGAGCAACCCCCCTTTTACCCCCGATACAATGTTGCTTGGATGTTTTCAGCTTTAAGATGCTGACCAACATTGTTTCGGGGAAACAAGGACAGATTTGGTAAGACAATAGCACGAGCTGGTTTTGATTGACACCGCAATTCAAAGCGATTAGCGATCGCAGACAAAGGAAATTCTCTCAACCAGAAATTCAAAACAAACAAAGCTGCAAAAGTTTCTCTGAAACACAGGTGCTAGCTAGCACGCTCGTTGTTCATTCCAGAAATTATTTTTAAGGGCAAACATGAGCATTGATCGAAAGAAGAAGAATATATCTACACATCTACCGCGGGCATTTTATTTCTTTGGTCCAGAGGCTGAGCAGTAAATGTTTTGATAACATTCAAAAAAATAAGAGAATTGAATCACCTCCTAAACGGCTTTTGAACCAAACAAATAAAATGCCCATGGCAGATGTGTGGATGCATCCTTCTTCTTTCGATCTATGCTCATGTTTGCCCTTAAAAACAGTTTCTGGAATGCACAACGAGCGAGCTAGCTACCTGGTTGTCAAAGCAACTTTTGTGGCTTTGTTTGTTTTGAATTGCTGGTTGACAGAGTTTCCTTTGTCTGCAATCGCTAATCGCTTTGAATTGAGGTGTCAACAAAAGCAACTCATGCTATTGTATTACAAAATCTGCCCTTGTTGGACGGAGATAATCAGCAAAAAACCAACTTTGTTCCAAATATTTTGTCCAGGATGGTAGGTTTTCTGATGTCTAAAAATCTTTCCGTTTAGTGGCTACTAGTTTTCTGAACATCTCTCATCAAATCGTTACTAAAGTCTTTCTCAATTTAGATATCACGTGAAAATCATCGCGAATAAAAAGAGTTGAAGCGTTTTGCATGAGTAATTTTGCGTTATCGCAAATCTCACGTAGTATAGCCATATAGATCAATCATGTTTATCGTGTCTACAGATATCGATGAGTGTGCCACAAACAATGGCGGTTGTTCCCATGAATGTATCAACACAGATGGAAGCTTCTTTTGTTCATGTCCACCTGGGCACACTTTAGCTGCAAACAAATCTTGTATTGGTGAGTTCAAATTCAAGTTCTTTCGTATTCAGAAACACACCCCGGTCTTGGGATGGAACTTAAAGTGTCCCGGTGATTGGACCAAAGTTCACCGGGGTTTTGTTGATCGAAACAAGTGTAAAATCTTCACCAGGAAGCTCCAATTTTGTACCGAAGACCTCGAAAACAGCATAATTATTGGCGGGGAACTCCTTTCTACATAGAATGGAAATGATTTTGCGAATTTATCCCCGAGTTGGCCAATTTGCAGCTGAGGCTTCACTTGTGAGGCGTTTTTACCGGGGAGATTCACATCTTATCCGGGGATAGATTTTGTTTGTTTTTCACCGGGGAAATCACCAGGGTAGAATGTACCGGGGCACTTTCACAGGGATGTCTTGGCTAGGCTATGAGTCCGAATGACAATTCATCCAAAGTTAAGTTGAAGCTTCAGATCAACAATGTTGTGCAAAACAGCCTGACTTGATAGCATTGGCGTGGTGTTTTGAGTGATGACGACTCTGAGCAGGGAGCAGCGACGTTTGCAGTTGTTGTCGTTGTTGTTCTCTCGCCTGCTCTTCAGCAATATCGTCTATGTTGGCCCGACATTTAATGTGAAAACGACCCTTGTATTTAGTATCTATCAGTAAAAATCGTTTATGTGTAGCAGTTTGTGAATTTATATTTAGGCCAAATTCTGTTGCATGCTCTTTATGTAATTGCCTTTGGGAAATCATGGTAAATTTTTGCTATAAATAGTCATACCCTTGAGGCTGACACATGGCACATGGCACGTCCTTAGATACTTTTTTTTATATTGCCCCCCCCCCCCCTTATTCTTATCCTTTTATAGCATATCCTTTCACGTTTCTCTGAAATGAGGTACATTCGTTTCTTTCTTTCCAGATACCAATGAATGCGAATTACCGTTTAAGCATTGTTCACATCAATGTCATAACACTGCTGGCAGCTTCAGATGTTCTTGTCCTTCTGGATATATTCTTCAAGGGGATGGCAAAACTTGTAAAGGTTAGAATTCACAAATGCTACTTTCTTTCTTAAAGGCACATTGTCGTGAATGTAACTGGCTAGTTGCTGGGCCAGTTGCATTATTCATCTGATCCAGGGAGATTAAGTAGTAGAAGCCAGAAACCAGTACTGCGAGGTGCGATATATAAAACGGGCCTAATTGGCTTATATTGGCTATCCTATCTGTCTCGCTGCTACACTTTTTAGTAGTATCTACCGCTGAGGCTAATTGGCTAAGGATATCTATTATGGTTATACAGAGGCGTAACGCACAATGTGCACCGTTAAGCATGGTACTAGGGCCCCCAAACGCTTATGCCTCAATAGGGCCCCCGAGAAATTTCGCAGGAAAGCGCGTTTTTGAATAAAAGTTTCCCGTAGACAAGAGAACAAGAAAGAACACTAAACAAACTTATTAGATGATTTCACAAAGAAGCAACTTCTACACGATGATCTGATCCAAGAGGTATCGAAAAACGAGTTAGATAATTCCATTTTCGTTAGATCATTCCATTTTCGTTAGATCATTCCATTTTCGTTAGAAAAGTCCATTTTCCTAAAATCTCTTGTCGCAGAGTCCCGTTTCTCTATCCTTTGTACGGCTGTTTCGATTTGATGTTAAGCTTATATACCTGGTGTAAACAACCAACAAATATTCTTTTTCACTACATATGAATCTTCACAATCAACTATATGTTAGAAAGAAATCCCGACCCAAGCGGTGTCTTAAGCGATGGAAACTACTGTATTTGAACAGCAAAGTAGGATTTGATCTAAGAAAGCTGCAAACATGCTTTTGTGACTTTGTTATCGTTTCGTTAAAAGCTTCTTAAAGGGGCTCTGTCGTCAAAATTTAAACAAAACGATGATTTTTGCAGTTTTTTGAAAGGTGATATCACACAGGATTTTCGTATCATATTCAAAATGAAAGTTGCTGTTTAGGCATTAATCATTGTACTTCACTTGGGAACAAACCAAACATTCATATCTTCTACGATTGCTCGGATATAAGTGGATTTTTAACGGTCACTTTTTGGTGGCTTGGGTGAAGCCACCAAACAAACTGCAGAGAACAATGGATGAACAATGGATAATCGGCGACACGTGCGAGTTTTCGGATTTGTTTACTGTTTGACGACGGAGCCCCTTTAAACTCCGGTAAGATGCGCGTGGCTTCTTTTTTGTCAAATTTCCTTTTTCGCATCACGTTAAAGGGAATCGACATAGTTAAAAGCTGGCCCGGGCCAAGTTAAAAATATAATCTATTGTACTCAACAACTTTGACACCTGCAGTTTGATTGTGTGGCGAAGGAAACAATGGGTTGATGGGCGTTACTTGAGCCTATTTATAGCAACTTGTCGATATAGCTATGTCTATTCCCTTTAAAGATTCGTTCACCTTTTCGGCTGCTGAAATTGATTTCATTATTTTGTTGCTATCAAAAGCTCTTTTGTTAAAAGAAAGGAAATACGTTACCTGCTTTAAGTTTCCAAATGCAAACCCTTTTTTGACTCAACCAATCAACCCGTAGACTCTTGAGTATTTAGACTTATTACGTCATCTTAGTTATCACAGTTGACAGACCTATCGGACACTCTTAACCAAGGCAGTCTCCCGCTTTCATGAAAAATAACTGGGACTCATTGCAATTAGTTTGCTGTGCAGGGACGCCGGGCGGGGCACATTTCTAGGGAGGCAAGACTCCACATTTGAGGGCAAAGCAATAGAAAATATCATAGTTAGTCAATTTTCAAGAGGGCAGCAGGTGTGGTCGCCCCCGACCCCGACCCCGACCCCGACCCCGACCCCGACCCCGACCCCGACCCCCCTTCTCCGGCGTTCCTCCTGCTGTGTATTGAGATACATTTTCTGTTTATAGCTCTGCCCCGCTGTGGTGGTACTCTGACGTCACTCGTAGCCATTATCCAATCACCAACGATACCATTATCATACAAGGAGGAAATCACGTGTCAATGGACAGTTAAAGTGCACCCGAATTTTGGTTTAATCTTTTCATTTCGCTTACCCTGGGGTGAAAACATTGGCTGCCATAGCTACATTGTCGTTAGATCACAGAATACTCAGAATGATGAAACGAGAGAGATGAAAATTTGCTCCATGTCAGATATTACTGATGAAGTGGATTTGAAATCAAATTCTGTCGTTTTGGAGTACCATGCAAAGGTATATTTTATGAACATCGGGCTCAAATCTTTAAAAAGGTCGGTGTGAAATTCCATTACAGTTTTCTTTGAATTAAATGGCTTGGAAGGAACTTAAAGGGTCTGTTCATCCAGCATTCCTAGCACGTACCGGCTCTTGGTTTTCCTTTATTGTCCGCCATTTTCATTGGCCATGAAACTGGCGGCAACAAAGGCCAACCAAGAGATGGCACGTGCAAGGCATTCTGGATGAAGGTTTTGCTGTAAATCTGCCATGGAAATTGTTTGATATCTTGATTTCTGATGCTTCGATCAAATTACTTTCGGTAAAATTGTGCTACAAAATAACCGATCAGTTCAGACGATCCCTAATAGACCTTTTAGCTATTCTGAAAGGAATCAGAATTGAATTATATTTTGCTGCATTTTGTAGAATTTTCGAATGTGCACAATAATGACAGAACCTCTAACGGCACTCGATCGAGCATCGCGTATGAAATAGCGCTCGATCTAGGCTCCTCTGTGGAACAGCTAAAATGCCTGTTACTTTTCAATGTTCTACCTTGCTGTAGCAAAGATCAAAGCGAAACTCCTAAGACTTTAGCATCTTTTTACACTGTGAAGGTGAAGTTCTGGAGAAGACATAATATAGTCCGCAACCCCTTGTCATGACGGTCAAGTGGTGTAGACTTATGACCTGGAGTCCTTTGTTTCTCTGTGCTCCTTGACTTGATGATGGCGCTTCGGTCAACAACCTGTTGAACAAAGTTTACCGCAGGTATACAAGGGACTCATCGTCATAAGTCTATGTGCAAGTGGTGGGGCTCAAAGTGGGCTCCACCCAAACCCCGTCCGCCCGGCTGTTCTGGGTGCAAAGTCCGATGATCATATGCCACATGCCACAACACTTTCGTTTCAGTGACACCTTTTTGTATTTTTCAGGCACCCTATCCAGCGTCTTTCACAATACGATACCGGAGCGTCCGAGTTAAAGCAAATGCATGCGGAGGAGCACTTTATTCTGATAATGGCGTCATCCAGACCCCAGGATACCCTTATCGTTACCCTAGCAACGCTAACTGTATTTGGAAGATTAAAGGCAAACGAGGCTACAAAGTTAGAATCTCTTTTATGGATGTTAGGATCGAATATAGCAGACAATGTTCATATGACTTTTTAGAAATTGAAGAACACAGCGTCCACCAATCTGTTACGAAGAGAATTGGACGATTTTGTGGATACAAAAACCCACCAGATATCGTAGTAAGTTCGTATAATGATATTTCTCTTAAATTTATATCAGATGCTACCATTAAGAAGAGGGGTGTACGCCTCCGGTATTCTAGGTTTTTGTAAACAATATGTGATAACAAAGGCAAATTTTGTAATACAATAGCAACAGTTGCGTTTGATTGACACCTCAATTAAGCGACTGCAGACAAAGGAAATTCTCTCAACCAGTAATTCAAAACAAAGAAAACTCCCGAAACCAGTAGGGCAAACTCTCGCCTTGTGCACGTGAAAGGTAGTTTTTAAGAGAAGTTATGTGCTTATAACGAAAGAGGAAGGGTAAATCTAAAGATCCGTCAGGCGGATTTTGTTTATTTGATTCAGCAGCTGTTTTGTAATCATTTCAATAAAGCCCTAAATACGCGAGAATTACAATGCCTTCTGCTCGGCTTCTGAGTCAAATAAGCAAAGTCCGCCAAGCAGAACTTTAGACTTGCACTTTTCTTTCGTTATAAGAACGTAACTTCTCTTAAAAACCACCTTTCGTGTGCACAAGGCGAGAGTTTGCCCCACTGGTTTCGGGGAAACTATAGCGGCTTTGTTTGTTTTGAATTACTGGTTGAGAGATTTTCCTTTGTCTGCAGTCGCTAATGGCTTTGAATGAGGTGTCAATCAAACGCAACTGTTGCTATTGTATTACAAAATCTGCCCTTGTTGTATGTGATATGTTCAGGTTTAATTGATATATTTCAGTTGGTTTAAAAAAGACTTTTAGCTATTCTACATAGATAGGTGTTTGGATTGAGCTATATACTTACAAATTTTTTATCTGAAAGGTTCAGTTGAGCGGCGTTAGAGCACGAGGGAAGGGCTTCTTGGCCAAATTTTGGGTTAACCAATTTTTATGAAAATGGTTCTCTTGCCTAGACCAATTTCTACAAAAATGATACCCTTCGCTAGACTAATATTGAAAACATGATATCCTTGGCTAGATTCATTTCCAAGCCCTTCGAGTCAGCATACATCTCAAAATTTTTTTATATCAATTTCTAAGAAAAAAACTACAATACAAGAATCTGAGCCAATCATAGTGGGAAAAGACATATGGTCATCTAGTCCCCACTATGAATGACTCTTACGATGAATATTAACAATAATCTAATTTAAGTAGAAAAAGAACACCACACCACACCACACCACACCACACCACACCACACCACACCACACCACACCACACCACACCACACCACACCACACCACACCACACCACACCACACCACACCACTCCACACCAAATGACACTACACTATACTAGAGTACAACAAGAAACCATGTAGAGGAGAGCCACTCCTAGACTGAGGACATTCGTCTAAGTGAATATTTTCACAAGTTTTGGTTTGAACTAGGAAATTTCAAAATGTTGATTTGTTTTATTCACTAGTTTATGATAAATAAAAATGGGTTGACTGGATGAAATTCCTATCCTCAAAGGCTTTGTGAAAATCAAAGCACAAATGTACAAAAGTGCCAATTTTCCTGTAACTATATTTCAGAAAATGATCCCCCCTTGCCCAGACTCGACTTATGACGATGAGTCCCTTGTATCCCTGCGGTACCTTGCTTGACCGAAGCGCCATCTTGAAGTCAAAGAACACAGGGAAACAAGAGACTCATCGTCATAAGTCTATGCCCAAACTACTTTAGCGGAAAAATGACCTTTCCCTGGACCAATATTGTCAAACCTTTGGCTAGACTGTGGCTAGGTGCAAATTGCAAAAAGTTATACTTTTGGCAAGACTAGAAATCCGAAAAAGTATACCCTTAAGCGTGGCACAGCCGAGAGGGGGGGGGGGGTAAATCATATTGGGAGACTGGTATACATGTGCCTGCCTGGGTTATGTGTTAATTTGTGATATTTTGCCCTGGTAATGGGTCATGTTTCATAAATTTTGTCCAGGTCGTGGGTCTGCTTTGCGGAGATTCGCCATAGTTATGGGTAAATGTTAGCAGTTTATTGCTATTATTCGCTATTATGACAAAAAAATTTCATAAAAAGGAATGTAGCTCTACAAATTTTCAATTGACTCTGTATGCTACGATTCTTGTGGAAAATTTTGCCCGGTTTATGGGGTCATCTTTCAAAATTTTGCCGTGGTTATTTGGTCATATTTTCAAAATTTTGCCGTGGTTATGGGTCTTAACTCTGAATTCTCAAAGGCATATATATGCCAAACCCCCTATAGGAGTTGCTCCCCTCGGGCACAGCCTCAGGTACCCTTACTATGAAAGAAGCCCCCCTCGTGCGTCAGAGCTTCTGCCACTGTTGTGCATGTTGAAATATTCGACCGACTTCCTCAAAAGGCAAGATAATATCGCTCGACCCAGAATCCTTTGTAGAATAACTAAACTGAAAAGGTCTTTTCCGAGAAGTGTCTTTTTGCAAAATTTAGTCAAGAAGCAAACTGCTCCTAGAAATATCTTCTTATGGTGCGAAAATGCAAATTATAGGTATATTGCACTGGGTGTGCCGAAACGGGCTTTTAAATTTGCGATTTAAGATTCAAAATTTACATGCGTTTAAAATTCATTATAGCAGACCATTTGATCAATTCGATTGCATAAGAGTTTGGTTGATAGCCAAGGAGGGGCTGACTTATTTTCTGGGAATTTTGCACTATTTTTCAGCTTAGATTTTGTTAACGACAAATCAGTTGTTTTGAGTAAGGAAAAATGGGCCTAATGTCCTTGATCAAATTATAAAGGATCTCCTCACTCACAGAAATATGCAAATGTGTTTTGCAACCATCATCGACTGAACAATAAGATTGACACAACAGTATTTTATCGTATGCTGTACTGCTTGGAAATTACTCACAATTTGACCGAGGATCTCAGGACCTTTTCCGCGCATTTATAAGGGAGAATCTTCATCCTTTCGGCTATCATGGGAAATTCTTTTGGCGCACGGCGCACCCGGTATGTGCCAACTATTTTGCTTCTAGGCGCGACACCACAGAGGTATTGTAACATAAATCTATCTAACAAATACAGTATCAGTTAGCAACGATTCCCTTGTGAAAGAAAAGTAGCTGTACAGAATCTTACCCACACAGCTCCATATAGAAGTTCTTATAAATGGATTCCTTGTAAAAATTTATTTCATTAAACTTAATTTTAAAGTGCAGGCTGCCATTTGTAGGTTTTTGACATATACTGCGTGTTACCATTTATTTATTCATCTTATTGTATAGATATTACAGGTCGTATTTTACCCTGGGTGCCAGAGCCTAAAAATTAAAAAAGGCCCTGGTACCCAGTGTAGTCGTATTTAGAAAACGTTTTCAGTATAGATTAGCTAACTCATATTAAAATTCATTTATCTGCCTAGTGATTCAGAAAATGCCTGCAGTGTTTTATGAATTGTAGCAATTTGATTTTTCTTCGAAATGTTTTGAAATGTTATTCCTTTTGTACTTGGCTCAATTATCAAATTTTTTTGATAGTTTAAACCAAATTTTCATTTCTAACCATTTACACGACTTGACGATTTTCATTTCTGAATTGAATGTTGTGGCGCGAAATTGCAAAATCCAAACGATTTACCAAAAAGAGCCCCTCTCATCGCAAAACTGATTCAGTCATTGGATGAATAAACAAGGGCAGATTTTGTAATACAATAGCATGAGTTGCTTTTGTTGACACCTCAATTCAAAGCGATTCGCGATTGCAGACAAAGGAAATTCTCTCAACCAGCAATTCAAAACAAACAAAGCCGCAAAAGTTTCTTTGAATCCCAGGTAGCTAGCTCGCTCGTTGTGCATTCCAAGAAACTGTTTTTAAGGGCAAGCATGAGCATAGATCGAAAGAAGAAGAATGCATCTACACATCTGCCGCGGGCATTTTATTTGTTTGGTTCAAATGCCGTTTAGGAGGCGATTCAATTCTCTTATTTTTTTGGGTGTTATCAAAGCATTTACTGCTCAGCTTCTGGACCAAAGAAGTAAAATGCCCGCGGCAGATGTGTAGATATATCCTTGTTCTTTCGATCTATGCTCATGTTTGCCCTTAAAAATAATTTCTGGAATGCACAGTGAGCGAGCTAGCTACCTTAGTTTCAGAGAAAATTTTGCGGCTTTATTTGTTTTGAATTACTGGTTGAGAGAATTTCCTTTGTCTGTGATCGCTAATCGCTTTGAATAGAGGTTTCAACAAACTCAACTCGTGCTATTGTATTACAAAATCTGCCCTTGTTGGATGAATACACCTTTTGACTATTCTGAAAAGGTGTTTGGAAGGAGCAACATTTTACTACAAATTTTTTACAACATACAAGTCTAACAAATATTCGAATGAGCACAATAGTTTTGGAAACTTCCAGATCGATCACTGGTACCTTTCGAATAAAATTTGATCACTCATTCTAAATGACTAAATCGTCTATCGAACAAAAAGAAGTTTTAAAGACAGAAAGACAAATTTCATTCAACAGATTTTTAAAAATTGTGAGTATTCTTATATTCATCTTGTGAACCATTTGTATAGTTTATTGGGAAAATCTTGTTCTTATTATGTAATTAATTGCATTTTTTAGTGATTGTTTTGACCATAGAAATAGTTTTGACATCCAGATTTCTTATTGGTCATTACGTCTGAATTCTGGTCACAACATGCAGTATATGTGCCTTCTTCAAGATAGTTTAAGAAAAGGTCAGGACAATGAGACAAGCCAAAGTGGGAGAACCTTGATACGAAATTCGGGCTGTCCTGAAATAAAATATCGTTTGCCCCCCCCCGGTTTTCGGAGATCTCTGAGATCTTCTAGCTGAATCATGGACCGATTTCCATGAGTTATTAATAATTGTGTTGCGAAAGGCTACCTAGAAATAGAAAATTATGTCAATAAAATCTCGTCCCCAGGGCCTTTTGTCATATTGGGACGGAGACGAAAAGGTTTGATTAGTAACATTTCTGAAAATGGTTCAGACTTTGTATTTGATTAAACTCTGAAATTCTCAAAACGAAAAGTTTGGAAGGTTTGAAAGGCCTTCCCTTCTGTACCTTCAAATGTTTGGCCGATTTTTGGAGAGATACTCGTTTTCATTGGTGAACCTTCACCTTCGCCATGATTACAACACGCAAGTCCAGAAGTGCTCAAAGATACCGGAAAGGGTGACAGGGCAGTTGGTCTTTTTGCAAAAAATCTATCGGGGTTGAGCAGGTTTTTCTGCAAGAATTTTTGTTCTCAACAGGCTATGTCCTATGTTTGCACTTTCCCAAAAGAAGAGGATTTTGGGTGTGAAATTTGCGCAGAGAAAGTTGATTGATCGGTTGATCGATTGTTGTTGTTGTCATGATTGCTGTCTGCTTGCCCCCAAAGGACCACTGTGCAGCAGTTGCTCCTTCGTAGACAAGAAGAAGATAAAATGGCGGAGAAGTTTGTGCAGTTGTAAACATGATTTAGACGCGATTTAAAGCCATAATTTGACACCATCCGCAGTGTTATGGTATGCATAGCTAGTCATAATGAGTCGTGTGACAAAGCAACTAAAGAAGGTAGGCATAAATCATTTAAAATATAGTAAAACGGTACAACTAAAAGTATAGTTATTTTAGGCCCTCTCTGACTCAGCAGACAGAGAGAGTCTCTATCTATCTCTCTAGGTAGGCATACTAGTGAAATGACAGTATTGAAACTAGAAAACTTCTTTCCATGTTGTCCAACTTTGTATTTCTTATATTTGTGAGGCGGAGGCCTACGTAGTCTTGTTTTGGTAAGGTTAATATTTTACAGCTAATTTAATAATAATTCAATTGGATGAGTGAGAGGCAAATCATATTTTTCGTACCATCAGCACAGCATGAAATCTACACCATGCCTATCCATGCTGGAAAACATGTATGTTATGCCCAATAATAATATCTATAGCGAGGAGTAACATAACATGAAGAACAATTGTAAAACAATGAGCCCATTGTCTTCAGACAATAATTGGCGTGGCATAAACCTTTGGCTATGGCATAGCAAACACATGCAAACACAAGCTTTCCACTCTTGAATGCAAATTATGAAATGATACAAAAACTAGTTCATGTCTTACTGAGAGCGATGCACGCACACTTGTGGGATTTAGCTCCACATCATATTGAGGCATTTCAAAGAACATCCGTCATTGTAAATGGGGTGTGTGATGCTAAAAACTGTCAGGCACCCACCCCCCCCCCCACTACAGGCAGATTCCACAACAATGGTAACAGACTCTAGAGGGGCTGCAGAGTCTGTTGTGGAAAGAAGATGATAAGATCTGAAAAATCTTTCTCCCAGATCAGAGACAGGTTGGAAGGTTGTCAAGGTAGCTCTTGCTTCAACAAGTTTGATTTCATGATTTGAAATTTTGCTGTACACAATTTGAATTGAACTACGCAATACAAATAAAGGGAAGATTACAAATAACAATTAGCAAGTAATGAAGATACGCAAGATGTAGCAGATGAGAATGAATAAGAATTGTATGCAGGGAACAGTGGTGGAAAAGATATTTGCCTTCCTGCGAAGGAACGTTAAACCAGAATTCTTCCTTCCATTGTTTTATCTTTTTTTTGTAGTCCCAGATTTCAGTGTAGTCGATAATCCACTAGGAACTGAAATGACTTTTTAAGCTTCCTTAAATTGCAAAACTGTAAATGAAAAGAACATAATCCAAATATTGATATTCTTCTATTCTTTCCTTCATTCAGTCCATCCTTTCTCTTTATGTCTTCAATTCTTTTTTTTTGTTATCCTATCTTCCTTCCTTCCATCCTTCTTCCTTTTCCTCTCCTTTTTCATTCTTTCCTTTTTACAGCCTTTTTCATGTCATTTCTTCATTCTTCACTTCACTTCATCGTATCGTATTCTTTTCCTTCCTTTTATTTTGCTTTCTCTCTTTCCTTCCATTTCCTTCCTTCCAGACAAACAAGCTTCCTGCGAAGCTGCTTCGCGGCTTCACGCACTTTTTCCACCTCTGGCAGGGAAATCTCCATGGGAGGGGGGAGAGCTCTCTCAGTAGGTAGCCCCAACAAAAGGCCCCCCTTCAATAAGAATGTCTCATTTGTCCTATTGTTTTATGGATGATAAAGCTGTGTACAATCAATTGTTGATAATTGTTGTCAAAGAAATGCAGGGGAATTTCTTACCACATGCTTGCCAGATGGAGCATAGTGAGATGGGGCAAATCATTCCAAAACTCTCATGTGTCTTTGTAAAAAGTCGTAAAAAATCATTAGAAATCCCAAAGAAAATCTTCATAACTATCCAAAAACGCCAAAAATTTCCAACAATGACAAATCCTCAAAAAAACTTAAGACACAAAAATTTAAAAAAATATGAAAAATATTGAACATCTTTGAAAACCTTAAAATTTCAAGATTCTTTAAAAACTTTGAGAGATTTTAAGTATCCCAAAATCCTGTACATTATAATGGAGAATGATTTGCCCCATGGATAGTGATGTTTTCTGATGCTTTTATCTTTCAGTTGAGCCTTAGTTCTCTCTTGGGAGATGGCCGCAATTCAGATAAAGATGATGCTCATTTGAAAAAGCTGCAGCAGCAGGATGGCAGAAAACGGCTTCCATCAATACCAACACAAGAAGAACAATCAAACATGAAACAATCTATAAGACTGCGTTCACCTGTTAACACGGATCACCTGACAGCGTATGGTCCTTTCTTCTTGGAATACTCAATGCTTGCTGAATTGTATGTTCTATTTTCATTCTTTTAAATATTCCGTAGAAGCTTAGCTTTTCAGTCCCCTCTCTATTAAGTCCCTCCCTTCTAAGCCTACGTAGTCTTGTCTTGGTAATGTTAATATTTTACAGCTAATAATAATTCAATTGGACGAGTAAGGCAAATTTCTACCCCCCCTTTCTATTAAGCCCTGTTACTTATCGGATGCTAGAGGTTCATTTGGCTATACAAGTTCAAGTTTGCATTTTAATTTTGATATGATATGGTTTGGGATAAAATCTGTGTGAAATTTGTGTATTTGACTGTATGTTGACTCTGCAAAATATGTGGTAAAAGACCTAAAGAGCTCTCAGCTATGTCCTTGTCATCAGTGGCGGACACTTTGCCAAATATTGGGGGGGCAAAGCTATTGTTTCGGTTAAAAAGCATTGTTTGTTTCTATTGTTTTCGAACAAAAGATATTTGTTCTAGCCAACATTAGGGGGGGCGATCGCACCCCTACGCCCCCCCAGGTGTCCGCCACTGCTTGTCATTTGTGAATAGGTCCATCCTCTCTAATATGCCCCCTCTTTTTAAGTCCCCCCTCTGAAGTGTTGGAAATTAGATCATCTCCCAGAGAGGCCCCCATCTCGCTATTAAGTCTCCCCCTTTCTAATAAAGCCTCCTCTAGTATTCAATGCAAGAGATTACCAAAGGTTGTCAATTTACTGTATTTACATTACTGAAAGTATCATATGACAGCCTTGTCATTGAATTCATGAATATTAGCCCCCTCTCGAACCCTTTTGTATAAATATGTGTAAAACTGTCACTTGATCCAAGCACTCCATTAGCATAGCTGAACGGTCTATTTGGGGCTTCATAGAGCTTCTACCTAATAAGACCTTCAGAATCAGTTTTATTGGGTTCCAGAACAAATAGTTAAGACCAGTGTCTTTATATGGTAACTATTGACAGTACACTGCTGCACTTTCAAGAGCTATGCAAATTTGTGATCATGGCCCTCAAAGTTGCAAAACTCAACAAGACTCTGTGATTGAAATATAGCACTTTTGCAGAATTTATATATAACGGCTTCTACTGTATAGTCAACAAAGACATATTGCCGTCAACTAAGCCCTAGGGCTCATGATGTGTTATCTTTTAAACTAACAGTTAAGCCATTCCATCATTGCAGCAACCATCTAAGGAAGCAGAGGCTGCCCGGAATCTATGTCATACCATCATATGAAAACCCCCTTGGTAAGAACTTTATATTATGATATAATAGACTTATACCCCCACTCATGCTTAAGATATGAAATTCATGCATTTTCATTACAAAAAAATCATGCTATTCTTGCAAACGCGAAAATTTATTCCCGCGAAATTTCGTCGATTCGTGAAAGTTACTTCCAAAAATTTCGCGTTTTTTCCAACTCGCGAAAGTTTCTTCTCGTGAATGTTTCTTCCCTTAAAATAACTGTGTCTGTGTGAATGCATTTTTTCACAAGTTGCTACGTTTGTCCTCACCTATATGGCAATGGAATACTTTATTGTTATCACCCTCTTAGCTTTGGGGTCTTAAATGAGGCCCTCCCAATGTGGTCAAAACCCGGGGGGGGGGGGTACTTAGTATATTTGTCCGACGGGGATGTGCCGTTTTTAGGGGTATCGTTTTCACCAATTTTTTCTAGCACAGGGTATCAAAATGAGGCAATTTTTCTAGAGCAGGTTGTCAAAACATGTCAAAGGGGAATATTCTGCTAGATCGGGTCGTCTTTCGGTCAAATTTCATGTTTTTGAGTATACTTTTCACCAATCTTTTCCAGAACAGGTTATCATTTTCAGCGAAAAATTCTGGAGCAGGTTAAAAAAAAAATTTTCGTGGGCACACCCCCGTACAAATTTAAGTCAAGTACCCCCCCCCCCCGGGGGTCAAAATTATCTTGTTCACAAGCAAATTTTTTGCTCCATCGTTTCTTGTAAGTCAAATTCATCAAGTTGTTCCTTAAAAATATGACTCTTTCTCAATATCGTTCCCTCTTTCTCGAACTCTTTTCACAAATTTGCGCTATTCCTAGCTTAGAAATTCTCTATAAAGCCTAGCAGGGCCTCTTACATGTGTTGTAACTGTTACCTTACCTTGTGTGAGAATCCTAAATATCTGTACAACCCATCCTCTCTGCGTGGCTCTGCGTGTCAATTCATCGAATGTGTTTAGGCTAAACAAAACATAGCTAATGGCGATTTTGCACCGAGAATAGTAATCTATAGTATCTGCGACAATCTTGGTGATCAAAGCTTTGGTGGAGGATTTGTTCTATTCTTCTATCGCGGAATATTTGAAAGTTTTAATGGATATCAAAAGTTCCACCATATTTTGTAGACATAGACAAGAGAACACTGCAACAAAATTTACGTAGAAGCTGCGATGAAACTGACCGCCATTAAAAACCCAAGGCTTTAAACACGTCTTACTTTCCGATTGTTTACAAAAATCTCGTACAGCCCCTTTAAGAAAATCTCAAGAAACTACTAAGTGAGCCAGAAAACAAGTTCCCACTTTCTAAAATTCGTAGCATAACAAGTACTTCATGGATTTGAATGATTCAAATGCTAGTTAAAAGCCAAAAGATCAAAGTATTTTTGTGATTTTTCTCGTCTTCTTACGAGCATTGCAAATATGGGTAAATCCTACTTTTACAAAATTGACATGGTTGCAAAATGACTGATAAAGGGCCTAAACACTTGATCAAATCGCTAGGACTCTCCTCACACAGAACAACACTCTAGAGTTATAAGACATAGATTCTCATAGAGATACCAAAGATTTTCAATCCCGTGGCAATAAATGTGCAGACGATATCTCTCACCCATGAAAAATATATTTTCTCTGTTGCTCCGAACGAGGAGTCCTTTATGATTTGATCAAGTATTTTAGATCATTAAGTATTTTCAGTCATTTTGCAACCACGAAGTTTTTGTAAACTTGAATTTATCAATTTTTCCAGTGCTCGTAAGAAGGCGAGAAAAATCACAAAAGTACTTTGATCTTTTGGCTGTCAAGCAAATATTGATTCATTCCAATCCATCCAGTACTCTTGATGCTATGAATTATGAAAAGTGGGAACTTTTTTTAGGTTCACCCGGTATATAGTTCAAAACTTCTTGCAATTCTTTTTACTCCAAAAGTTCCCTTGAGAATCCTTTGGCGTTGCTACACAAGGCCTGTGCTCTGTGGTCAGACAGAGGCTAAAATGTCAAATCATTTGTCCCACCACCTCATTTTCCTCAAAGATAATGTAATCCTTTTGTTATAGTTTGGCATGGTGTCATATTTGTTCGAATGGGTATCTATCAGGACGCAGTATTTAAATTCACATTGAATGTGCCCTCAAATTATCCAGACGGTGACTGCCCGGTAAGTATGTCTTTAAATTGTGGCAATGACAGAACGTATTGGTAATCAGAGGTTGTCAGAAGTTTTCAAAGATTCTTCTTGGCGCGTGTAGTGCAATTGTACAAAAGATCAACATTAAGTGTGAAATATAAGCAGTTTAATGTGAATTGAATAAAGCAGGATGTTTCGAGCTAAGCCCATTTAGACTTATGACTTTTCGTCCCTTATTTCCCTGCGTTCTTTGATTTGCTGATATCACTTGGTAATAGGGACTCATACCATTACTCTTATAAAGTGGGCCCCCTTTAGGCCCATATGGAGTGGTTCCATATTGACCAATCAAATAGCTAGAATTTAATTTTCAACCAATAAGGAGGCGTTATTTAGACAGTTGTTGTTGTTGCGTACAAAACACGGTTGATACGGCCTAGAGTTCTCGTAGCTGCGATGGATCTATTTTGTCTCTACAGAGGAAGATTACTGCTTGAAAGATATGTATTTTGCGATTAGTAGGTCAGGCAACATAGCTTGATCTGTGCTCAGAACGTTGTGCTTCATTCAATTTGCATCAAAGTGTTATATTTTACATTATTCACTTGTTTATGTCAGAAATGTTTACTGTAAACAAAATAGTTTGATCTGTTGTGCTAAACGTTATTGCTTAACCCAATGAAATAAACAAGGGCAGAATTTGTAAGATAATAGCATCAGTTGGTTTGATTGACACCTCAATTCAAAGTGATTAGTGACTGCAGACAAAGGAAATGCTCCCAACCAGTTACAAACAAAGCCGCTAAGGTTGCTCCGAAACCAGTAGGGCAAATTCTTGCCTTGTGCACGCGAAATGTGGTTTTTAAAAGAGGTAATGTGCTTATAACGAAAGAAGAAGGTTAAATCTAAAGATCTATCTGGTGGATTTTGTTCATTTGATTCAGGAGCTGTGTGGTAAGTGTTTCATTTAAGCTCTAAATACGTGAGAATGAAAATGCCCTCTGCTCGGCTTCTGAATCAAATAAGCAACATCCGCCAGGCAGAACTTTAGATTTACCCTTCTTCTTTCGTTATAAGCACATAACTTCTCTTAAAACTCACCTTTCGTGACTTTTTCGGCCTTGTTGTTTTGCATTACTGGTTGAGAGAATTTCCTTTGTCTGCAGTCGCTAATCGCTTTGAATTGAGATGTCAATTAAAGCAACTGGTGCTATTGTGCTACAAAATCTATCCTTGTTCATGAAATATTATTTCATATACAGGGTGTCCAGGAAAAACTGTTCGACGTTTGATTAAATATTGAAAATTAATGATAAAAAGTACAGATTTCTGGTTAGACACCCCTTTTCCTAAGATTTTAAATTGATTTTTGACGCCAGAATCTTGCGAATCCGCTAAGAATTCACAGAGTTGCAAGCTTTTGAAGTTCAAGTTTGTGCGAAAGCTGAAACATGACGCCCCTAACTGAATTTTTTTTCAGAATAAACGTTCCAAAATCGAGGTAAAAGAAGACTGTCCAATGTTTAACCTCTTGCTGATGTCAGAACAAACCAAATAGGACATCAAAAGTAATTTAATTCTTGTAACCGTTGCCAAATTATATTTAAGAATTCAAGGATCCAAAAACATGGATGAAAACATAGTCGATGAGAGACAGGGCCATTCCAACTTTGCTCAACAGGATTCCTCCAAGCATCCATAACTTTGATTTTATGTTAGAGAAAACTAATTTACCGAAAGTGTTTTTTAAAATTCGATTTGATTTGGTTTGAATCAACGAGATGCTACTTTCCCAAATTTGCAATTTAGGGGCGTCTGGTTTCAGCTTTCGCACAAACTTGAACTTCAAAAGCTCGTAACTCCATGAATATTTAACCATTCTGCTAGCTTCTAGTGTCTAAAATTAATCTAAAATTTCAGTAATATTATTATCTTACCATGGAATCTGTTCATTGTTTCGTTATTTTTGAATATTCAATGAAACGTCGAACAATTTTTTGGGACACCCTGTTTATTTGCTGCATTTATTTTGAGAGCAAAATTCTGTATGTATTTATTGCAGACAGTGACATTTTCGCAGAAAATATTTCATCCAGTGGTGCACCCAGAGACGGGAATGTTGGACATAAAAAGAGCTTTCAAGATTTGGAGGTATGTTGTGATTTCAGTGGGCATGACCAATATCTCAACTAACTAGGCATGCAGATAGCTAGGTTTTGTGTTGGTTTGATATTTAAAATCACATTGATGCATTGGAAAGCCGAATGTGCAGAAAAAGGTTGCCCCTCTGTACCACTCACCTTGCTAAGATATGCTGTATGTTGTGGTGAAACTGCTACTGTAGTCAAGAAATTTTATTCTTTGAAATCGGTCATACTATTTTGAAATTTAAAAATAGCCTTAAAAAGCGGACTTATGATATTAAACCCATAAACGCAATAAAAACACCGAAATCAGTAGAAAGAAGATTGTTAACTCCTGTAAAAGAAGCAACAGCCAAAATAAACCTGTAACAAGAGAAAAACAGTTAAATCCTGTAAGAGAAAACCGAATTAATCTTAAAACCTGAAAGGAAATTATGGGTGATTTTGCTTGGAAACTGTTTCTGAAAAATCTTTGAAAAAGGCTTGACAAATTTTCAAATTTTTCCAGCCTTTTGCTTTAGAATCATGAAAACTGCAATGTGTGTCTTAAAAGCAGTTAAAGTTGACCATGCTTAGTTTAAACGCAAGAGATACACATTTGCAGTTTGTTTGTTTTCCCTGGGGGATTGTTTTTGAAATCAGCAATTTGAACGCTTCTTCGCCGTTTTCTTATTACAGACCAAATGTAAACCATCTCTGGCAAGTTCTTCTTTATGTGAGGCGTATATTCTACAAAATTGAATCAACATCATCCACGAATCAGGAAGCAGCTCATCTGTAAGTTTGTCAATTTTTTTATAGAAACCAGAATGGGTAAAGGTAACCGGAAGCGAAAATATTTATTAACGAAGGTGTTGTGGCGCAGTGGTGTAATCCTCTGACTTTGGAGCCAGAACAGTCAGGTGGACCGGGTTCGATCCCAGGTAGAGCCCCATCACTTCAGCGTCATGAAAAGCGGTCGCGGATTCGATTAGGCCTATTCTATTTCTGCGATCCCAGCGCTTGGCGCTAAAAACCGCAACTTCACCTTCACCTTATTGATGCATATGAACGGCACTGTCGAATGATGAAGAATTCTGTTTAGATTTCTTTGATATCTCATTTCGTTTTCAAGCTATCCACTGATTTTAAGTACCAGCTGATGACGTCATTTTGTTTGCAAATTACAACGATAATATATGGAAATATAGCTGTATCTGATCTTTGAAAGATTACAGTTGTAGGAGACATTTCAGGTGAGCTGAATAAATGTAATAGAAATTGTCTCATGAATTGATATGATGTTTAGAAAGGCATTTCAACCGAAGAAGAGCTATTTGAGTCGATTTCCCTTTGGAACCATAGTCAACTTTGTATACTTTCTTTACTTTTTGCAAACAAATGACGTCATCAGCCAATCATACAAAATACAGTAGTGTCCCGCATATAAGAAACACAAATTTAAGAAACACAGACCGCGATTTTCAAAACAATACCCCATTTTATAAGAAACTTGTTCAGGTCTGAAAAAAGCTTGTTTCTTATTTAAAAACTATGGATTGAAACCTTGGAATTTTTTTACCTTTCCAGTTGTATTGAACTGTACCTATTCAAATGAAAAATGTAATTTTGTATGCAAAAAGCACCTTCCTGAAATAACTGTAACATTTTCTGGAAGTGAAAATTTACAAATACAATTCAAAATAATAATCATCAATAGAGATCATGTCTGGTTCAACAGTATATGATTTTTGTAACAAGAAACTTTACCCTGATTTGCATGTTTATCTCATTTTATAAGAAACGCATCAAACCTGAAATTGAAAAAGTTGTTTCTTATATGCGGGACACTACTGTAATGGATAACTCGAAAATGAAACAAGGTATCAACAAATTTTAAACGACATTCTTTATCATTCAACAGTCATATTCATTTGCACCAATAAAAAATTTCGCTTCAGATCACCTTTAAATGAACATCGTTGACTTGATTGTACTTACTACTTATAAAACAGGGCACTCTCACTAACAAACATTCTTCTTTGATATAAGTGTTTGCATCACGTTCACCGTAAATGTGTTTATATGTGCTGTTTTTATGTTGGCCGCAAAGGAGATGAGCCCAAACACACCCTGTGTGGTATGGCTCCGTCTTGTTCGATGTCCTTGTACCAGGTGTCCCAAAAAATTACTCTCGTTTGAAAAATAAGGCATGTGTACTATCATGCTCTTGAGTCATGTGACGCTACATTTTTCAACTTTGAGCATGTGTACAGAACAAGTTCTAAAATTCTCGCTAGAAAGTAAAATTCGGTGACTTGCGAAAAGTTAGATTTTCCTCAGGCTTTTTGCAGTAATGCTATTCTCTCCCCCTGTCCTTGAAAATCAGTTGATTAAGGGTTTGATCTGTATTTTGTTGCAGGTTTGAAACAAATCTAGAAGAATTTAAAGAACGAGTAAAGAAAGATATTGAGAGATCACATTCTGATGTCTTCAAGATTGGCAATGGAGAGGATGATGAGCACGGCATTAAGTAAGTTGATGGATACAAACTAAAAGTTAAATGACAGGAGAAAAGTTCGACGGAGAAAATTGTCAAAATTTTTTCAGAATTTTATAACTTTGACAGGAAAGTTAGCCTAATTTTTTCTGACGTTGTGTGTCGAAGGACTAGTGAAATACCAGGTGTCCCAGAAAAAAAGTGTACACATTTGTTTGGGTACAGCGAGGAAAGGTTAGCTTTGATTAATGGCTGATCATTTTCAAAATTCCGCGATAGTTAAATTGAACACAGAGACCTCATTTGTTGATAGAGGTGCTGTGAAAATGGAAATATTAATGCTGAACGTTCAAATTGGCCTCTTGAGTCCAAACCAGAGCTTTGGCGTTTTGGCCTGAACAAATTCCTGCAGCACATCAAAATTTAGAACTAAAAATTAAAGCAAAATGAATCAACGGCACAATGAGTGACTTCTGACAAACCTAATATAATAGGATCAAAGTTCTACTCAAATTTTATCAAGAATATCGTTGATTTGTTTACTATGCTTCGGCCAAAATGCCAAAGCGCTGGTTTGGAGGTGAAAGGAAATTTTAACTTTCAATATTAATATTGCATTACTCAAATCACCAATATCAACAAACGAGATATCGACGGTCAATTTAACTTATTTTGAAATTGAGTAGCCATTGATTGAGGCTAAATTTTATCACTGGACCCAACTCAATGCGTATAATTTTGTCTGGGACATCCGGTATGATTTAAACTGTTGATTGTACCTTGAATCGAATTGAAATTCATGGAATCTTGTGAGCTGATTGCCACCAAAATGTTTGTTTGTGAGTACCTAAATAGAGTCGAGGTTTTCATAGCAATGTTATGAGTCTCTATTCACCGAAGCGACATTATCAAGTTAAAGAACGCAGGGGGACAATTCATTCTAACGTAAAGCTTTCGTAGTACCAACCTAAGAAAACCTTCAGAGGATAGATGATGAAATTGCAACTGCTGTCGCAGTTGTTCTCTAATCCGGGGTTCCTGTTATTCGGCATCATGCGCCTATGCTGGCCTGACATCCAATGTGAATCAGATCCCAGTATTTATCAGTAATTAATCGTATTTGTAGCTTTTTGTAGTTGTTAACTTAATTTTCATCTATTTGCATGTCTTTATGTTAATGGCCACGGGGATAGTCATTGTCTTTTGCTACCTGTGATATCGTCCCTGTAGTGTTGTATAATAGTATATAGTAATTAGAAAGTATAGTAGGTAACATGTAATCTAATATTTTAGATGAATATAAAAAATTGAAATTGCTTGTTTTCTGGGGAACAGAGTTTCTATCAATGTATTTTCTTTCTGTAAAAGGTTTGCTGAATGGGATGCTGATGTTCACGAGCCACTGTGGAAAGAAATATTAGGAGAAAAGGTAAGTGAAAATAAAATCGTTTCAAAAAACTTAATCGTCTTTATACGACACATGTCAATCGTTGAATAACAAGCGTTGTACCAGCATGATATGACGTTAGGCCATGCTTACACTGTATCTGTGCAGTTTTGATCCGCTACAAAGTTATCACGGTTCATTATTACCTGACTGACGTTTCAAAAACGAGGAAATACAAGAATCCCGCCAATCCCATTGGTTAATCGCACATTTCCCGCGGTTTTCCCGTAGCCTTGTATAACACAATACGCGGATGCGTTTTTGACACCACAGCAACTGATTTAGGCCTGTGTGATTTACAATAAACACAAGCGACATAACTGTAACAAAATGCATTTGACTAAATGATATAAGTCAAAATTAGAAGCCATCAGATAATAAAACTCATACTAACCGGTTTTGTAGCTGTACAGAAAAATATAAGCCCTCGGTCTCATTGCACAGACCTCGGGCTTTATATTTTCCTGTACCACACAAAACCGGTTAGTATGTGCATAAGGGCGTTTACATTTCTTATATCAATTAAACACACAAACATGCAGCAAATACAACTACTGCGCCACTCATTGCAGGAAAGGACACGTAGTCAGCGAGTTCCCACAACGAGTGACACTTACAATTAACTAAGGAATTAAACGCAAAAGAAAAATTACAATGGAAAAGAACATAAAATGAAAAGCCTGATCGCTGAGCAGAACTGAGGCTGCTTGATAAAACGGCTGACCGGAAGCCGGTCTGACATGGATCCCTTGAACTATAGAGAAAGAATTGGTCCTATATGTTTCTACAGTAACCAAATAGCAACGTCTACGTCTGGTTGAATGGACATGGTTGTCCAGCAAGACCAACTACCCAATTGACACGTTTCGTAATTAAGAAATCCCACTGCAGGCCGGACGGACGATCGATCAACCATTCCGTAAACAGCCTCTGCTATATAAAACGTTCTCAATGTATTGGATTTCTCAATATATTGGATGGTTGCTTCTATTATCATTCTATAATCTATCACTGGAAGGGAAGGGCTTCCATACAACATTAGATGACATAGTTCTTTGGGATCAATATTCATTGCATCTTTATTTAATATTTGAGAGAACTAATCGAGGAGATCTTGATGCAACTCATTAAAAAGTAGGCAGTGCAGGAAGAAGTGCTCATTATCTTCTTGAGCCATGCCACAATTACAAAACGGGTTAAGACAATCAAAGTTATGCCGAAATTTGTCTTCTGAAGCGTTTACATTGCTTCAGAGCAAGCTTTTTTATTGATAGAAGGAATAAAAGTTTTTTTATATCCATATAAAATATTATAATACAGTTTACATTTTACTATACTTTCTAATTGCTATGCAACACTACTATACTTTCTAATTGCTATGCCACACTACTGGGACGATACCACGAGGAGCAACAGACGATGGCAGCCCATGGCCTTTCCTTTATATAAAGACATGCAACTAGGCTAACAATTACAAAATGCTACACATACATATAATTAATATTTCAATGAATACAGATACGTTAGATAGAAAAATTACTACAAAGAAATAGGTTAGGCACAATATTTAAGGATATTTATTGAAAAGGACCATGATATCATACGAAGCGTTCCGTTCTTGAATATACAAGATAGTTGATTTTAGGATGAAATTGTTTACTTTCAATGGCAACTTTTTGTCGCCGTGCACAAGAATCTGTAAAAGGACAGGATTTGGAACGTCAATAAATTCAAATGAGCGCAGCACCGGAAGGACACCAGCGAGGAGATCACGCCTTTGTTCTTCAAAAGAATGGCACAACAATAGGTAGTGTTCCGTGTCATCAAGACCGTCGTTGATTGGACACATCGGGTTGATTGTGTCACTAATATGACTGAATTTATGAAAATTCAGTTTGCTCAACCCTACCCTAAAGTTGAGTTAATAAAGAACGCCCTCGTGGATCATAAATACCGAAAACAGAGTCAGAAGATTAGAAAAAACAGTGTAAACAGGGAGCTGATCTTTTACACTTTTTGTTACGGATCCAAAATTCTATTAATACACTGTAAACGGGGTCTTAGTTTAAACATAGTGGTTTAAAGGCTTCCCAATCAGTGGAATTTTCCGAGCAGCCGGGAATTTTATTTTTAATGAGAGAAAAGATCGCTTTTAGATTGAATAGAAAGTTACGTCTGAGTAACCTTTCATTGTCGAAAATTCCGCACTGTCGAAAAATTTCTACTGACTGGAAACCAGCAAATGTTTATGCTCAGCCTCGTTTCCACTTTAGAATAACAACAACTCCATGAATGGGGCAAATGCAGAGGCGGATTCAAACAGAGCAATGGATGACGTAGAACCCAAGCCAAGTCTCTCAGGACTTTCATTCATGGAGCCCGGGTCAGTGGTGATATTTAGCAAGGAAGAGAAAGGTTGAATTATTGACCGAACACTAGCTTTTGAAATTTCGCATGTATTTAACGATAACCTAACCGTAGTTGGGGGTGTTCTTAATAAGAGGCTATGCTCGAAACGTCATGCTTTATTCAATTCTCGTTAAATTGCGAATAATTCGAAAACGTCTCCCTCATCATAAAGCATTTTAACGTTTGTGTTTTTGTATTTAGCTAGCATATGATGTATGTGTGTTTTTGTGTGTTTGTGTTATCAACATGCAGCAGATGCTCAGTTTAAGTGTCAGGTGAAAATCCCTCAAAATAACTACAATATTTGCGTGAGTCATTTTGCGTTATCGCAAATTTCATATGACAAGCCCGCTTTAATGAGTATGTCAGCTCGATAGCCTCATTTTCTAGGCTGCTTTAGCATGCTGACTAAGCTGATTGCATTCGTTTTAGGGGCACTTTGTTTAGAAACCATATGAAGTCGATTTTGTATGATCTAAAAGCATTACAATTTACCGAAGTTTTGAGTGTGGAATGCTTTCAACTTTATTTATTGTCAAAATAAATGCTAAATGATGTGATATTGCTATTTTTGCGAGCATAAATCGGCTGTCCCAGAAAAAAGTATACAAATTTGGTTGGGTCCGGCATGAAAATTTAGCTTTAATAATTGGCTAATCAATTTCTAAATGTTCCTTGATAGTTAACTTGAACTTTGATACCTCACGTGTTTAGTATTGGTGCTTTGAGAGCTGATTTATAACTCTTGAAAGCAAAGCTCACATTTGTCCCCATGTCTAAACCAGAGCTTTGACCTTTTGGCCTTGGCAAATAACTAAAATTAAAATAAAAACGAAAAACAGCACAATGGGTCAATTCTAACAAACGGAATATACTACGATTTAAATTTCGTTCAAATTGTATCAAGGCTATTGTTGATTTATTCACTGTGCTTCAAGAATTTGCTTAGGCCTAACGCCAAAGCTCTGGTTTGGAGGTGACAGCAAATTTGAAATTTCAACATCAATGTTTCAACACACAAAGCACCAATGTCATCAAACAAGGTATCTATGTTCAAGTTAACTATCGAGGAACATTTTTGAATGATCAGCTGTTTATTAAAGCTAAAATTTCATCGCTATGCCCAACCAAATCTGTTTACTTTTTGGGACACCTGGTACAATTCTACCAAGTCGCCTATTTTGACGTGGCTGCACGTGTTAAAGCTAAAGTTCGGTTTATCATGTACGAACAACAAGGACAAATAATGTTACAACAGGATCCGCTAGTCTTGGTTGACACCAAAGTACAAAGCGATTCGTGATCGCAGACAAAGGGAATTCTATGCCCGGTCGGTCAGGTCATAAACAAAGACAAAGCAAGCCGCAAAGTTGCCCTGAAAACCATGCCTAGCTAGTTTGCTCGTTGTACATCCCAGAAATGGTTTTAAGAGCAAACACGAGCATATATCGAAAGAAGAAAGATGCATCTAAACATCTGCCTCGGGCATTGTATTTCTTTGGTTCGGAAGCTGAGCAGCGAGTGTTCATCTGAAATATACGAGAATTGAATCACCAACCAATCTGCTTCTGAACCGAACAATTAAAATGCCTGAGGCAGATGTTTAGATCTGTCCTTCTTCTTTCGATATATGCTCATGTTTGCTCTTAAAATCAATTCGGGAATGCACAACGGGCGAGTTAGCTACCTGGTTTCAGAGCAACTTTGCGGCGTGCTTTGTTTTTGTTTATAAGTTGACCAACCAGGCATAGAATTCCCTTTGTCTGCGAACCCTAATCGCTTTGTACTTGGGTGTCCATCAAACGTAGTGGATCCTATTGTAATATTATCTGTTCTTGTTTGTAGGAACCAGAAATATATCAGCTGCTAGAATTGTATCGATTACCGACACTGTATCCAGTCGAACCGTTGCATGTTTACTCCAAATCTTGTTTCAGGCTTCTCTAAATCTTCATCAGGAGCTTTAGAGGTTTTTAACTTAATAGGTAATGCCTGTAATATTTTACCTAATTCTAATTTTTTTATTTGCTGTATATACTTTTGAGTGCATGATTCAAGTTTTGATCTGCTTTTGTACGAAATTCAGACATTTAGCAATTTGATTTCACCCGTATTTCTCGACGTCATTTTCTTGTGTATCGCTATTTCTTGTGGAAGGTGTTTTGAAGGACCTCTTCTCAGCAGTGATGATGCCCTGATGATGATGAATGTGAACTGTTCACAACACCATGAACAAACAAAGCCGCAAAGTTTCCCCGAAACTAGTAGGGCAAACTCTGGCCTTCTGCAAGCTTAAGGTGGTTTTTAAGAGAAGTTACGTGCCTATAGCGAAAGAAGAAGGGTAAATCTAAACTTCTGTCTGGCGGATTCTGATTATTTGATTCAGAAGTCGAGCAGAAGGCATTGTAATTCTCGCGTATTTAGGGCTCAAATGAAACGATTACAAAACTGCTCCTGAATCAAGTAAACAAAATCCGCCGGACAGAACTTTAGATTTACCCTTCTCCTTTCCCTGTAAGCACGTAACTTCTTTTAAAAACCATCTTTCGCTTGCACAAGGCAAGAGTTTGCCTTACTAGTTCCAGGGACACTTTGGCGTCTTTGTTTGTTTTGAATTACCGGTTCAGAGAATGTCCTTTGTCTGCAGTCGCTAATCGCTTTGAATTGTGGTGTCAATCAAACGCAACTGTTGCTATTGTCTTACAAGATCTGCCCTTGTTTAACACAATAGCATCAGTTGCTTTTGATCGACACTGCAGTTCAAAGCGATTTGCGACAGCAGACAAAAAGGACAGGTGAATCAAGATACCAGACAAAGCCGCAAATGTTGCCCCGAAACTAGTAGGGCAAACTGTCGTCTTATGCATGCGAAAAGTGGTTTTTAAGAGAAGTTATGAGTTTATAACGAAAGAAGCAGGATAAATCTAAAGATCTGCGCGGTGGATTTTGGTTATTTGATTCTGAAGCCGAGCAAAAGGCATCACAATTCTCGAATATTTGGGGCTTAAATGAAACAATTACCACTCAGCCCAGGTTTTGATTTTCCTTTTGAAAATAGTGATCGTATGTCTGACTGTTTTAAGTCATTTGGAAGTGTCTGCCATCTGTCATAATCTACACCTAAGAAACGATATCGTCTCTAAGCCATAGCACGTGGTACGTGCTGTAGCAAGGATAGGTTATGGTTTCATCTCTATGCCCTTTGGGAGTTAGCATCTTTCAAAGATGAAAAGAAAAATCACCGAGGGAGATGAAATCGTTATTCTAACAATGGTTGACTATTATGTTCTAACCAATAATGAATAGACCTTTTAGCTATTCTACAAAAGAGCCTGGATCGAGCGTTATTTTTATACATTTTTATGCGCGACGTTCGATCGAGTGCCGTTAGAGCTCCTATCACTATTGTGCACATTCGAAAATTCTACAAAATGTAGCAAAATATCGTTCGATTCTGATTCTTTTCAGAATAGCTAAAAGGTCTATTGTTACAGTGCTCATGAAAACTTCGAAATTTAATCGAACAAATGTGTCAAGCCTTTTCGTCGCTTTGATTTTTGTGTACAGAGTTTATTACGAAAAACAGAAAGCTGCTCATGCCTTGGTTTATTAAAAGCTTAGCACTTTCGGACACCATCAGGAGGGCTAAAGTTCCCCCATTTTTTGGATGTTATTTGTAGGCAATGTGACAGTGAGTTATAAGAAGATCAACATATCAATGATCGGTGATTCTATGGGCCTAAAAATCAATTCCATAACTTCAGTGTTGAAGGTGTTGACAAAATTCCCAAAAATCGTAGAAAATCCTATTTAAGGGCTTTTTAACTTTGGGAACGATGGCAAGATATAGCACATTTTCTCAGCGACGTTATGAATACTGAGAAAAAATAAATCAAGTCTAGGCCAGTCTAAATCTACTGCATTACAAAAATCATAGTCATTAGGGATAGTGCAAAATTTATTATATTACATGGCCGGTGGAGAACAAAAATTCTTGCAAAAAAATCTGCTCGCCCTGTATGAAATTATTGCAAAAAACCAACTGCCCCGTCAACCTTTCCTTAAAAAATGTGTCTCCCGTATTCATGAACAACAGATGTTGTAAAATACCACCGATGAATTAGCCAAAGACGAAAACAAAATCAATTCTTGCCCTTACGAGTCTTTGTCAACGAAAAAATCGACTTTGGATGGAGAGAAATTAGTGATGAATCGTTATTGCAAACGACTGACAAGGACATTTCGCGTCATTTTCATACACATCCTTCCAAGAATTTCTCAACCTGCATGATTCACAATTTTGCCCTCAAAATGAGCGATCTCACACTTCAAACTTCATCTTGATCTTATAAAAAGTTACTGCCCCGTTCATATTGCTTTGTAAAAAGTGTTGACCCAGTTCTGTACAAGCTCAAAAAAAGTAGTTGCCCCGTTACGTTTTGCACCGGCCATGTTATAAAATAAACTTTGCACTGTCCCTTAGGCCTATTGCTCTAATCATGAGCAACTTTGGTGGCAACGATGCCCCTAAATCTAAGAAATCTGCTACCGATCCAAAAGCTGAGTTCATTCGAAAACGTGTATGTAGGGTGTATGTACGCGTTTTGTCAAAGGCAAGGGCCACTTTCTTTGGAGCAGAGATGTAGGAACCGGGGGCACGGGGGGCAAAACCCCCCAAGATTTTGCAATAAACAAAGAAATGCCCCTTTGCTTAATGAAAAAAGTGCCCTTGAAGTGTCGTGCCCCCCCAAGCTTGAGATGCTTCCTCCGTCCCTGCTTTGGAGGGCACTTTCTTTGGGAAAGTACTTTCTTTGTGGGAGGGCACTTTTTTTGACGGCGCTCCGGCGCTGCGACATTTGCGAGAGGTTTTGTTCAAAAGACAATTCAATTCAACGCCGAAAATTTTTAAAACAAATTGGCGCCATTTTGAATTAAGCACAAACAGATAACAGACAGAGGAGCAAGACGGTGAGTTACAGCAGAGTATTATTCGAAATTTACTTTAATAAGATTGTGGGATACGTTATTCTGTTATTTGTTCAAGAGTTTTTTCTGTCTTGGTCTTATATATGTAATTTTGGGACCTGGAAAACTTAAAATTGAAAGTTTTTTGAACAACTCAGTACGGAGGAGGTCACAGCCAGCCAGCAAAAATGGCCTTTTAGGCCCTACTAAGTACTAGGAGACCACCCCTACCAGACCAGGGCTGGCCGGAGCCAACAGTTAAATGATTTTAAGTCCACGACACACAAACACTCTAACATTTAACAAGTTACAACAATTTGAATACTGATTATAAGTTAAGAATGCAAGGTGCCAACCATACACATAAAATAACATGAAGGTGTTTACTACACAACAGTGGATGTTTGTGGCACAACATTTGCATCATTATTGGAGATTTCAATAGGCTACTCACAATAAACAACAGAGAACAAAAGAAACCTTCTTTGGGTTCTTAAAAGTGCCAGGGTAAACTTTGCAGGTATATACTATCACGTATCACATATGTTTTGCCCCACAAATTATCCTATTCAAAGTTCAAACCCTTGCTCTTGAGCCATCTCTCTAAATAATTTAGAGTTTTTAGAGAAAACAAAATTTGATTAACGAACAAGTGCAATAGCGCCTACACCATTAAATTTCTTCATATGTTTGCATGTAGATATTTCTTCTTGCACAATGGAGATCTCATCATAAAGTGCCATGCTCTGCAAACTGGCCTTGACTTTGCAGCCAGAACAATCGGACAGACATAGCATGCGTGCAGACTATACCCAAGGAGAAGGTATAGTCTGCACAACACCGCTCACTTTTGTGTAATGCGTGCTTCAGCATTTATTTTGCAATAGTGATAACAAAGAAAACTTATTGTTGTAACAGCCAATAAAATCACTTTCCCGGGAAATGAGGAAGCAATCAGATTTGAGAGTGGCTATCTTGTGATAAAATCTCAGGTTTCACTTTGTTCTCTAGGGAAACTTCATTAGTAACACAATTCTCTGGAATTTTAACTACCCTACTGCAGACAATGAACAGACGCTAAGGAGAAAGGGCCATTCAAAGTGCCATTGAAATGAAATGCTGATGGATACGATGCACAAAATTGAATGGCGTTGCGCAGGCTATACCTTTTCCTTAGTTAGGTATTGTCTGCACGCATGCTAGACAGACAGGGTTCAATCCAAGGTAGAGCTCCACCACTTGAGCATCATGAGAAGGGGTTGCGGATCCCAGCGCTTGGCAGTAAACACTGCAACTTCACCTTCACCATAAAAGTTTGCAGATTCATGACTTGATAGAGAATATCTATGGATGGGGAGAGCCAGCAACAACAAGCTTGTGGTACCAAAGTTACAAAAGATGGTTACTTTTGAAGTTGAAAGGTAATGAATATAGCTGCAAGAAGATTCACTTAGCTATTACTGGCAGATATAGTATGGCAATGGGTAGTTGGGTTTTGACAAGATCTCTGATAAGCATGCACGCTTTGAATTCAAGTGCACACTTACCAAACAAAATGGCTATAAGTAAATACAGCAGTACTTTTTTGTCTGATTCTGTCCAAACCCTTTTCAGGAAACAGTTTGGCACAACTGATTGGAAATAGAGGAAGACAATTTGTTTTAGAAATGTCAGATGAACCGGGTGGAGTGCCTCAAATAGACTTCAAAAATATATTTGGGCTTGAAGACACATCACAGACTAACATCAGTGAAGTATCCTTCCCATCACATGTCAGTGGACTGGAATCTTTTTCAGAATTTGATCAAACATTTTCAACACTGAACAATGAGAATTCTCCTGGCCAAAGTCTTGTAGGTGATGGAATCAAATCGAGAGAAAATGATTTCAGTTTTGGGTTTAGGCAGCATGCAGGTTTGTCGTTAATCTTATTTAAATCAACAAAGATTTATACAGTAGCTTTCTATTTACAAAAATGCACATAGAAAACTAATCTACATCGATTAACAAAAGGACATAAATAAAGAAATAATTTACAGTAGCTTTCTATTTACAAAAATGTACACAGAAAACTACTCTACATTGATATTCAAAAGGACATAAATAAAGAAATAATTTACAGTAGCTTTCTATTTACAAAAATGTACACAGAAAACTAATCTACATCGATTAACAAAAGGACATAAATAAAGAAATAATTTACAATAGCTTTCTATTTACAAAAATGTACACAGAAAACTACTCTACATTGATTAACAAAAGGACATAAATAAAGAAATAATTTACAGTAGCTTTCTATTTACAAAAATGTACACAGAAAACTAATCTACATCGATTAACAAAAGGACATAAATAAAGAAATAATTTACAATAGCTTTCTATTTACAAAAATGTACACAGAAAACTACTCTACATTGATTAACAAAAGGACATAAATAAAGAAATAATTTACAATAGCTTTCTATTTACAAAAATGTACACAGAAAACTAATCTACATCAATTAACAAAAGGACATAAATAAAGAAATAATTTACAATAGCTTTCTATTTACAAAAATGTACACAGAAAACTACTCTACATTGATTAACAAAAGGACATAAATAAAGAAATAATTTACAGTAGCTTTCTATTTACAAAAATGTACACAGAAAACTACTCTACATTGATTAACAAAAGGACATAAATAAAGAAATAATTTACAATAGCTTTCTATTTACAAAAATGTACACAGAAAACTACTCTACATTGATTAACAAAAGGACATAAATAAAGAAATAATTTACAATAGCTTTCTATTTACAAAAATGTACATAGAAAACTAATCTACATCAATTAACAAAAGGACATAAATAAAGAAATAATTTACAGTAGCTTTCTATTTACAAAAATGTACATAGAAAACTAATCTACATCAATTAACAAAAGGACATAAATAAAGAAATAATTTACAGTAGCTTTCTATTTACAAAAATGTACACAGAAAACTAATCTACATCAATTAACAAAAGGACATAAATAAAGAAATAATTTACAGTAGCTTTCTATTTACAAAAATGTACACAGAAAACTACTCTACATTGATTAACAAAAGGACATAAATAAAGAAATAATTTACAATAGCTTTCTATTTACAAAAATGTACACAGAAAACTAATCTACATCGATTAACAAAAGGACATAAATAAAGAAATAATTTACAGTAGCTTTCTATTTACAAAAATGTACACAGAAAACTAATCTACATCGATTAACAAAAGGACATAAATAAAGAAATAATTTACAGTAGCTTTCTATTTACAAAAATGTACACAGAAAACTAATCTACATCGATTAACAAAAGGACATAAATAAAGAAATAATTTACAGTAGCTTTCTATTTACAAAAATGTACACAGAAAACTAATCTACATCGATTAACAAAAGGACATAAATAAAGAAATAATTTACAGTAGCTTTCTATTTACAAAAATGTACACAGAAAACTAATCTACATCGATTAACAAAAGGACATAAATAAAGAAATAATTTACAGTAGCTTTCTATTTACAAAAATGTACACAGAAAACTAATCTACATCGATTAACAAAAGGACATAAATAAAGAAATAATTTACAGTAGCTTTCTATTTACAAAAATGTACACAGAAAACTAATCTACATCGATTAACAAAAGGACATAAATAAAGAAATAATTTACAGTAGCTTTCTATTTACAAAAATGTACACAGAAAACTAATCTACATCGATTAACAAAAGGACATAAATAAAGAAATAATTTACAGTAGCTTTCTATTTACAAAAATGTACACAGAAAACTAATCTACATCGATTAACAAAAGGACATAAATAAAGAAATAATTTACAATAGCTTTCTATTTACAAAAATGTACATAGAAAACTAATCTACATCGATTAACAAAAGGACATAAATAAAGAAATAATTTACAATAGCTTTCTATTTACAAAAATGTACACAGAAAACTACTCTACATTGATTAACAAAAGGACATAAATAAAGAAATAATTTACAATAGCTTTCTATTTACAAAAATGTACACAGAAAACTAATCTACATCGATTAACAAAAGGACATAAACAAAGTAATAATTTACAAACTTTTACATGAAAAAGTTGGTATATTTATAGACGATAATATTCACAGATGGACAATAGATTCATATGTATTTGCAGACATTACATTTACAGTTTGGACCGTCCCATTCTTTGATCATGCGTTTGAAGATATTCAGATTATCTGCTGTCTTGATTTCATTTCATAATCTGTTCCAAATTTGAGGCCCAAGGGACCTTAGACTATTGAGCCAAAAGTTACTTGGTTAGGCCTGTGATGCTGCAAATTAAAGGTTGTCACAACAAGTATTTTGATGATGTTAATTTGAAAATGTCCTGCATAAATGAAGGATTTGCTGTAGGCTCTTAAGGGTTTTGAAAATGTCTACACATAGGACCTTCAAACGGGAAATATGCATTGTGCACCTACTTGACTTGGAAAGTAGCTCACTATATGCAGGACCGTCAAGAGGGGGGGTTAGAGGGGGTAAAAGGTCCGGGGCCCAGGCCTTGAAGGGGCCCGTAAAAATATCATTGGACAAAAATGATTTATTGCTGTAAAATCTCTTCACAGCAACTTTTATGGCCATCTACTTGCGTTAAAACATAGACATAAGAAATAGTTTTCTTCTGTGTTTAAAAGTTTTGTGTCCATGCTTTCAAAGTCACCTCGTAAGCGAATCTCTTCATTGTTTACCATAAATAGCGCTTCCTTAACAACGTTTTCATGGAATATCTAAACAATTTTTCTGAACTAGCTTTCTGAAAAAGGGCGTTTCCCTCATTCTCCAAGAGTCTGAAGGGCGTGGTCCCGAAAAATTTTCTTGAGGGGCCCAATCCTAAGAATCGCTCCAGGGCCCGAGCTGGCTCTCAAGGGCCCTGACTATATGAACTAGAATATGATAATTATATAAAAATCTTAATGTGTGTTCTTGTATTTTTTTCAATTCTCTGCAAGGAGGCAGCTGATGAAAAACACCAAACCAAGGGAAAATAGTGTGTTTATACAAAGAATATAGAGTTCAGGCCTTGAGCACATTAACATGACAAGAATTCTTTACATTATGATAAGAAGTCTTGAGCCATATGAGAGACTGTAAATTTTCCAATGAGAATTTCTAAGCAGATGTTAATGTGTGCGCAAGGCCTGTATGTATGTAGATATGATTTTTATATGGGAATAGAACCTCAAGAAATTTACTGAACACTTGTATCTGCAGAGGTGGGACAAACTGTTTTTTCTTGTCAGCTGAAAGGATGGACAAGAATCATTTACATTTATAATTATAAGAATTCTTGAGCCATAATGAAAGACTGTAAATTTTCCAAACGAGAATTCTAGCAGGAAAACCATTGTTAATGTCCCAAGGCCTGTACTGTATCAAGTAGTTTTTTATGTTGTGTGTTTTGAGCAAAAAACTGCTGTCGTCAAAATTAAACAATGACCAGAAAGGCAATTTATCTTTAGCACCCAAAGAGAAGACAAATGCACCAGGCTTGGACCACCTGAAATTGAATCTGGCTCCATTGGAAGCGGCATCACTCAGCTCAATGAGCACAGGTAAAAAACTTATGCCAATTTACAAATCAAGTACATCAATATGATGTTATTTAGAAATTTTTTTGTGTGGACAAACCAAGCCACCTGTACAAAAATACAAGGCTAAACTTGGCCTTGTACAGGCCAAGTTTTAGCCTTGTAGAGGGGATTATGACCTTGTTATGACCTTGTACTAACCTTGGAAGAAAATTACAAGGCTATCAGTAAGATTCCAAGCTGCAACCAGTCTAACACAAGGTTTCCACAAGGCTTCTACAAGGCTAATTAGCATTTTTCAAGCCATTTACAACGTTACAGCAAGGAGGCTATAACAAGGTTACAAGGCCATAACTATAAGGCTTGTCGATTTGGATTAGTTTGCATGTACATATCAAATTGCATATAGTAAGCTAGTGGACAAACAAATGGCTATTACATGGCCTTGTATTTTCGTACAGGCAGCTTCCAAATTTACATATTGATACAAGATCTGATAGAAGTATTTGTGCGTGACAAGTTGCTCATTTGAGTTATGTAATTTCACAAGGAAAAGACAAAAAAAAACGGTGGAAACAAGTATGATACACCATTGACCATTCTTATGAATCACAGTTAAATATTTCATGATCAATCATACAAACCCCAGACTTATCCTTTAAACTCAGGGGTTATTCATTTCAAGGGAGGGAATGTACACTTTCTTGTGAATGTTCATAATTTATCTTTGTACTCTAACGTTTTTTGCTTTCTCCTTCTAACTGCAGATGCTATTGATCTTTCAAATGGTGTTCTTGATTTAAAATCTCCAAGCACAGGAAGTGAAAGAGTTGTATCCAAATTTCTGAGTCAAGAAATTGGAGTGCATCCCCCTTCAGCTGCTGCAATGGGCTATCAGGAAGAGAGTGAAGAATTTTCAAAATCCGACAAGGAAAAGGTAAGGTAAATTTTGGGTTCTCAAAGACCCATGTTCGACCATGATTCAACTAGGCCAGAATGAAAGTCAGTCTGAAGCCAGATTGAAAGATAACACCTCTAAGGGGACCATTATCGAAACAAGGTCAGCTTGACCTTTTAATGCTATCCCTGCCACTGTAATTAGGGGTGTTTATCTTTACGTTTTTAACATTAAACATTGCATTGTATCTATTTTCATATTACAAACCGTCTACATATTTGTAAATATTGTGGCAAATGATACATACATACGTACATGAAATCGACTTTAGCACCATGAAGCATCATGGCTGGCAGTTGGTCTTTCATGGGTTTTGTTTCAAATTTCAAGCTCTTCCTCCAATAGTTTGTCAAAGACTTTCGAAGTGTCGTCCTCATGCTCGGTCCACATTTTAATTTATTGAAGAACTTGATCTTACCTACTGGCTACTCTATAGGAACGTTAAGTAGTAACAGCAAAAATTTGGAGGAAAGATTTTTGGACGTTTTTTCACAGAATTTAAACGTTTTTACAGACGTTCTGGATGACAACACCAAACGATATATTTATAATTTGCTTTCTGCCACTGGCAAAGAAGCACTGTAAATAAAATTGGAAAAGCGACGCTTGAAGAACGATGAAAGAAGACCTGACGTCAAAAGACGAAGCATGAAAATACAAGAACAGGACACGAGAACCGACCCCTACAACGACAACGACTCAACTGAAAAACAAC
This sequence comes from Aurelia coerulea, assembly GCA_039566865.1. Classification (NCBI taxonomy): domain Eukaryota; kingdom Metazoa; phylum Cnidaria; class Scyphozoa; order Semaeostomeae; family Ulmaridae; genus Aurelia; species Aurelia coerulea. The sequence continues at coordinate 23,517,083 of CM076948.1, read as the reverse complement.
AAGAACGAGGCTAACAACAGAAACAACATATGACAAGAACATTTTTACCTTATAAGGACAAAATGATACTTGTAAATTAATTAACCTTATATGGACATACATTTTACTATAAATAGAGGTCGATACTTTAACTTAATCAGTTGCTCTGAAGATGCCCTAGTGGGCGAAACTAGTTAGCAGATAGCTGAATAAATGAAAAAAGCGCAAAGATCTAAACTCGATGCCTGCTTTCTGAGGATGTTGTCCCTCTTCTTCATCATCCACTGTATAATTTACTTTAAATTTAAATCTAATTGAATTTACAGAGAATAATTGCTGAGATGGCCTTAGCTGAAAGAATATAATTCTATTTTACTAACTAGCTCTCACAGCGCATTCCTTTCAATGCAAATTTATTATGAGCAAGACATTGCATTATTTTCTTTAGTGCAAAAGGTTTCAAACAGAAGATATTTCGAACCACAGGGAATTTTTGGCATTAAAACTTTTGGATGTCGGAAAATGTTAATCGGAAATTTTTTTACGTTTAATGTATTTTGCGAAGGTGGTATTAGTTCCCAAATCTTTCATTATGATCGACAGGCACGTTCAGGTGGGAACGCTGAAGAGAGACAAGAAAATTCTCCAGAACCTCCTCATAGCAGGAGGAGCTCGTTGTCAATATTACAAGAGGATTTTAGAGACATTAGAGATCCTACTAGCACGCAAAGATTTGAAGAAATATCAGGTGATTATTTTGTTTATTTACCTGACTGAGGTTTCAAAAACGATGCAATACAAGAATCCCGCCAATTCCATTGGTTAATCGCACATTTCCCGCGGTTTTCCCGTAGCCTTGTACAATTTTTGTCACCACAACAACCGGTTTTAGGCCTATGAGATTTACAATAAACTTAGGCGACATAACAGTAACAAAATGCATGTTTACTAAATGATATCAGTCAAAATTAGAAGCTATCAGGTAATGAAACTCATGCTAATCGGTTTTGTAGTTGTACAGGAAAATATAAAATCCTCGGTATAGAATAATTTTCAAACTAGACATAGCAACAGTCAGCGAGTGCTGCCGATTAGTATTTGTACAAAATGCGACTGTAGCGAGGTCAATTTTATAGAAATTAATTGAATGATTATCTCTAAGGAAACGTGTATTATGTTTGAATTTACAGTTGGGTAATGGTTCAAAAGGTAAATGATTTAGAATATTGAGTTACTCTCCTCCGCCGGTTTCTAGTTCCTGAGTCCAAGGCTCTTGGCTCCGTAGTTCTGTAGTCCATGGTTCCGTGGTCCGTAATATTGAGTTCTGCATTGTCAGAAATAAACCTTTGTCGTCCATTGACGTAGTTAGGTAGTTAAGTAGGTAAGAAGAACTCATTATAAGTAGGTAAGAAGATCTTTTGTTGGAGAACTTTTGTCGTTGTTTGTTGGATAAATGCTCACAAGCCGCGAGCCCACGAGCCCGCGAACCGCAGCCGTGAGCTGGCCCGTCTACGCACAAAGCCTGACGGCAGACAGACAGCAGGCGGACAGGCTAATTTCGCCCGCTGATTGAAGCAGAATAGTTAGGCTGCCTTCGGCAGCAAAAATCATAGTTTATGATTGTCTACAATATGGTTTATGATTTGTCTAGCAACAGTCCTTCATCAATTTAGAAATTTAATTACGTCACATCCTCAGATCAGTTGAAATATAAAATACTCTGTAATTTCGAAAATATTCAAGATTTCTGAAAAGCTTAACGGTAGAATTATACATCAGTAGCCAAAATTTCTTTCAAACCATTCAGTTCAAAGAAATAGCTCATAGAATTTTGTGTCAAACTTTTGAAGATTTGGAATTTATGCTCTTCTCTTAGCGTTTTATTGAGCCTTTACATGGTAAGATCATTGTAAGATCATCAGCTATATATTTGATTGATTGATTGATTGATTGATTGATTGATTGATTGATTGATTGATTGATTTGCAAGTTGGCTTCATCGACTCTCCCGATTACGACATGGGCTTCGGGACACAGCAACGGCCAGGTCTAGATGGCAGCAGTAGTGACAGTGACGATGGTACAACAAACTTCGCACGCAGCAGAATTGGAACAGTTCAACAACCCCAGTTAGCTGCCTTATTAGACGAACGAGAGCAAGGAGCTGAAGCGAACCTTCTTGGTAAGTTTTGAAATTTGGTGAGACCAGTCAACAATCGAAAGTTAGGGCATGTTAAGTGTACACATTTAGTATACACCGTTCCCCTTACAGGAAGGATATGATTTTGAGGCTTTTTGCAACATTTTTGGAAGTAATGGGAAAAGTTTTCCTCCTGCAGTAGCGGGAACAGTGTATTCACATGCGGCACTTTGCTGTAAATCTGCCATGGAAATCTTTTTATGTCTTGATTAGTTTCAAAATTTTCAGGAGGCTGCCTTTTTCTAATTTCCAAAGTTAGCCTTTGTATCCACTTTTATGATGAATTTTTGTAGAAAACTGCCCACCTTATACTATTTTTGACCGATTTCAGCCAAACTGACCCATTGCGATAAATGACCCTTGTGTGGAGAACTTTGGGCCCAAAAGCCCACCGATATGTGCAGCACATACCCCCCCACCCACCGAGGGTGCCTGCCAAATTCCTTTCAACAATTTCCAGAACTTTCTGCCGAATAGTTCCTTTTATGGGCTTTTTTGTGTTGCAGAGGAGCGACAATTAGCTGAAGGTGATGACGTATTCTCACGTGACGGACCAGGAGACGGGGGAGGTGGTGGTGATGGTAGCAGTGGTCATAGTGACAGTGATATTGATGGAGACGGGGGTGTAGCTATTAGAGGTATGTTAATGCTGTCGGTTTTTGATGCATTGGTAGTAGTAGTTTATCAATGAGAACCAGTGGAAATTTCTTTTCTTTAATTTCATAAGTTGCATTTGCAGAGAAATGTTGGATATGTAGTTGGTATTTTGTGCCGTTTGCTTTTTGATTCAAGAAATTCATACAGCCGGCATTCCATCACAACAGCAATAAAAACACGACACCATCTTGTTTTGAGGGTAAATTTGCAGCAAATTCATAGGTTTCCATAGGAAATTTGCATAAAATCTTTCGTCAATTAAACAGTTTCCGTCAGGTGACTGAAGTTAAGCTCGGTTCAGTGAGGTCAAACTCCGGATGGGTGACCTCTCGGAGCCCTGACCTCGCAACTCACTTCGTCTTCCTTCGGAAGGGACGTTAAACTAGGGGTCCCATGCCTGTATGCGGCATGCATAGTGGGCCAAAATTAGCTTTGAATAGCAAGAAATCCTTCCAGCCCACTTAGACTGAATTACTGAAAGAGAAAAAAGAAGGGGATGCATTTGATGGATTTATAATCATCATTGAGGATTTATTTGCAAGTAATAGTGCACACTTTTGCTCTCAAATGAAGAATTTCCCGAAATTTTTTTATGGGCTTTCCTGAAAAATCATACTATATGTGAGATGTTCAACTTCGGTAATTTATTTGACTGTTAGAATGGCAGTAGTCTGTTTTCTGGCTGACACTATTGTGATCATAACGGTTTAATAAATTTTTTTTAGACGTTTGATTGCCTGTATGAATCTGATTAATGGTTTGAGAGGGACAGATTTTCAAATATTTGCAAAATTTTCTTCGTGAAATTGGAGAAAATTGGAGTGAAGGGGCTTCTTCGAGAAAATCCCTCATATAGTTTCAGAACGGAGTGTATGATTTCAGTCAGATTAATTTTCTTGATATCCAGGGAGCAGCGGCCTTTCAAACGGGGGTTTTTTTTTACTCACCCGGTGTAGAATGCAACTATTTTCTCGGATCATTGCTAGACACAAGAGATAACTGTTTCTGTTTGAAATTAGATTACGACTCATCATTTGACCAGCTTTTAGCCAGGGCTGAAAGCGTTACAGTTCACCAGAAGAATCTGCAAAGTCTTATGATAGAAATTTATAAGACCATGAACCATCTTAATCCCTCATATATTTGGGAGTTCTTTGTTAAAAAGGATATACCTTACAATCTCCGCACCAAAGAGCTATGCAGGCTTCCATCAGCACAGTCACATCGATATGGACTGACTTCTCTTTCGTTTAGAGGTAGTCTCCTCTGGAACACTCTAGATGATGAACTAAAGAGAGCTGATACCTTGAGAAGTTTTAAAAGGGGGATCAAAGAATGGGATGGCAAAAGATGTAAATGTTTAATTTGTAAATAATTTTGTTATATTGTAAATAGTTGATTTAAATTAGTTTTTAGTAACTATTTACATATCAACTTTAAATAATGTTATGATGATGATGATGATGATGAACTGTTGCTGTACTGGTAGAACACTCTGATTAACGATGATTTATCGTTTATAGTGAGGGCACGAAGAACACAGAGGAATAGAGTAAGGGCAACAGCTGCTGTCCAACCCCTTAATCAACGGAACGAAGAACTTCCTGGTAATTTCAACTTGTTTTCTTTGTGTCCGAAGAAACTTTGCTAATTGATTAATTCTTATGATAGTCATCATCATTGTTACTTTGTAGGTAGTTTTTGGTTTTTACAAGGACAGATTTTGTAACACAATAGCATGAGTCGTTTTTGTTGACACCTGAATTCAAAGCGATTAGCAACTGCAGACAAAGGAAATTCTCCCAACCATAAATTCAAAACAAACAAAGCCGCAAAAGTTTCTCTGAAACCCAAGTAGCTAGCGCGCTCGTTGTGCATTCCAGGAATTATTTTTAAGAGCAAACACGAGCCCATATCGAAAGATTAACGATATATCTAAACATCTACCTCGATTTTTTTATTTCTGTGGTTCAGAAGCTGAGCAGTAAGTGTTTTAATTACACCCAAAATAATAGAGATTTGAATCGCCTTTCAATCGGCTTTTGAACCAAATGAATTAAATGCCCGTGTCAGATGTGTAGATATATCCTTCTTCTTTCGATCTATACTCATGTTTGCTTTGATAAAAAATTTCTGGAATGCACAACGAGCGAGCTAGCTACCTGAGTTTCAGAGAATCTTTTGCGGCTTTGGTTGCTTTGAATTACTGGTTAAGAGAATTTCCTTTGTCTGCGATCGATAATTGCTTTGAATTGGGGTGTCAATCAAAACCAACTCGTGCTATTGTCTTACCAAATCTGTCCTTGTTGGTAGGCTAATCAAAATAGTCAAACTCTGTAATTCTGGAAATAATGATAATGTCAAAAATGCGATCTTTGGGATTATGACAAATTGGCTGAAGTTATCTTCCATCAATTTATTTGAAAGAATGAGGCAGTAACGTTTTACACGGTTAAGTTTATAGTTTTGCGAAGACTTGATGCTTATGCAAGATGGAAACTAAATTTGCTGGATTTCCCAAGATTCTGACCACAGTGTCTCTGTCTTCTTGCTAGAACGTGAACGGCCAGTTGGTGACTCAGTTCCAGCGATAAATCTACCATGGCGGAGCCAGTTGTCTGGTGGAGATGTTGAAGACACAAACGAAGAAAGCTCAAGGGCAAGCAACGGTGCAACTCAACGTAGTGACCTGGTAAGTTTGTTTGTGTTTTTGTAACAAGGAAAAGCTAGGGGTGCCTATTATCGAGAAAGCTACAGAAGGGTTAGAGAGAAGAGAGATCATGTTGGTCAATAAATTTTCTTAATGTGGAAACTTTTTTTTGTATATCTCCTCCAGAAAGAAACAAAAAACATTTCTATATTACTACGTACCATCCGCAACGGGAGAGAGCGCAGGATCATCTTGCTCCCATTGCGCAAGGTACTTACAATTCAACAACAGTATTTGAATTTTCGAGAATTACCCTACTCCAGAATGCACAAAGAAATGCCTAAGACCCTTGATCGAATCATAAAGATTCTTGGGCAATACGCTAATACATTTCATTTCTCTCAAGGTTTAAACAATCATTTTTGCACACGTAATAGATCGTATGCGATAATGCTCGTACAAAGATTTGACTTGTAACTCTTGAAGAAATTTTCAGTAAGGAGATTGTTTATAATTTGATCAAAGCTTTTAGCCATTTTGCTCACCTTTCGAGATAATGGATTTTTCGTAACTTAGATTTTACCCTTTTTTCCAATGCTCAGAAATATAGGTTAAACATCATCAACAATACTTCAGCCTTCGGCTATCAGACAAAGATTGGTTCTTTCCAAATTATCAAATATTGGCTGTATGACGAATAGACCTTTTTAGCTCTTCTGCAAAAGAGTCTGGATCGAGTGATATTTTTATACATTTTTACACGATAGGTTCGATTGAGTGGCGTTAGAGCTTCTATCACTTTTGTGCACATTCGAAAATTCTACCAAGTGTATCAAAATATTGTTCGATTCGTGTTCTTTTGTAGAATAGCTAAAAGGTCTATTTTGTAGCATAAGAAGTTCTTTTTGCCGCACCTGGTATATTATCAGAATTTCTCACAAAATTCTTGCCGTTACTTTCCATCTAAAACAAATTGTTTTCATTAATCTTTCATTTTCCTCCGCCCTTATGGATTATTTGATGCTCTGTTGTCTACTCCCCTGTTGCACCAGCTTGTCCCTTTCCCCAGAGTTGTAAAGTGCCAAAGCCTTGGATTCTATGGTTAACTTCTTTGTTGTAACAACTTTCCACTTTCATTACAAATTAAATCTTAACTTTAGGGATACCATATACCCAATGTGCCCTACAAACGATGGTATTGGGGACGCAGATCACTTTTGGTTGGTCTGCCCCTCCTCTTTGAAGAACTGTGAAGAGATCTTTTCGCTGGAGTTTTGCGTTATTACGAGCATAGGTTCCAAATCTTTTTCTCGGCGTAAAAAGGTGGGTGTAAAATTCAATGACCTATTTCTTCTGATTGAATGACTTGAAAGAAACTTTAGATACTTTCCAATAATTCTAACGTTGGACTTTCCAGAAATTTGGAATATTTTTCGAAATTACAGGTATCTTACATTTAAACTCATTTGAGGATGTGACGTCATCAAATTTCTAAATCATAAACCAGATGAGTGACAGAATTTTGCTTGATACCATATTGTAGGCATTCATAAACTATGGTTTTCTACGAAATTATTTCATGTTGCGTCAAATAGTTTAGAAATTGTGATGGTTTTAAGTTTTTTTGAAAATTTTTCTTGAATTCCTGAAAAAGAACAAAATTACTCTAATTCTGAAAAATATTGAAGATTTCCGAAAAGTCCAACGGTAGCATTATAGAGAAATAGTTAACGTTTCTTTGAAGTCATTCAGTTCAAAGAAATAGGTCACTCAATTTTACACCAGCTTTTTTAAAGATTTGGAACCTATGCTGTTATTACGACCATTTGGATACATCAGTCGTTCTAACAAGGTCGTTTAAACAATGCAGTGTTTATTGTACGGTAATGAAGATCTTTGGATGATACTGCTGATTGGAATAAAGACATACTGCTCTTAATCCTACGTTTTATCCATGGAACTGGTCGGTTTGATTAGAAATTAAAACTCCGTTGTAGGCCACTCAATCATCATTTCTCCCTTTTTGGAATATTTTCCTTTCGTTTGTAGTTGTTATTGTCTCCTTGTTTGTTGTTTGTTTGTTTGTTTGTTTGTTTTTGTGTGGTGTAATTTGGTTGTTTTTGTATATATATATGTAATGGTCATGGGGTAGAGACTGCCTTCGTGGTATCATCTTGATAGTTTCGTAAAGTAATTCTATAAGTAGCGAATCAGTAGTATACCAGGTGAACCAGAAAAAATTCCCACTTTCGAAAATTCGTTGCACCACAAGTACTTCATGGATTTGAATGATTCAAATTCTCGTTAAAAGCCAAAAGATTGCAGTATTTTTGTGATTTGTCTCGTCTTCTTACGAGCTGCAAATATAGGTAAATTCAACTTTACAAAAATTTCATGTTTTCGAACAGACTGAAAAATGGCCTAAAACACTTGATCAAATTGTTAGGACTCTCCTCACACAGAACAATACGCACGGGCGTTTCACCTCTCTCAAGAGTAACAAGACATGTATTGTCAAACAGATACTAAAGATCTTCAATCCCATGGCAATAAATGTGCAGACAATATCTCTCACCCATGAGAAATTACTTTTTCTCTGCTGTTCTGAGTGAGGAGTCCTCTATGATTTAATCATGTATTTTAGGCCTTTTTCAATCATTTTGCAACCAAAAAGTTTTTCTAAAGTTGAATTTACCAATTTTTCCAATGCTTGTAACAAGGCGAGAAAAATCACAAAAATACTTCAATCTTTTGGCTGTCAAGCAAATATTGATTCATTCCAACCCATCCAGTACTCTTGATGCTATGAATTTTCAAAAGTGGGAACTTTTTTCTGGCTCACCCGGTATAGTGTAATTTTTTTAAATGGAGTAGCTTAAATACAATTGCGACTTTGTTTCTAGCTGACGCCATTGGAACAACTGGATTTAGATTCAAGTCAAGATTCCAGATTATCTGCACGGTTTTTCATTACTTCAAGCACCCCTGGTCAAGCGATTAGAAGCAACTCGACGCCTCAAAATAATTGGATGGAGGATAACGCAACATTTAGATTGTCTGAGGTATTTTAAGTTGTCTTTTATTTCACCCTACCCTTGCACGGTAATTTAGAATTCCAAAGTAAGGGATTAAATGGCAAAATCTGAAGTTTTGAATATCAAATTAATTTTACCTTAGGGGCTGTACAAGATTTTTGTAAACAGATGCAAAGATCAGCTGGCCAATATCATCAAATTCAATGAGAAATTTCTCTCTAGTTGGCGCGTGGCGTATAATTTCTTTAGACTGCCTGGACTGCCTGTTGCCTTTCGTGTGGTCAGGCCAAACACATCTGAAACTCGTCGCTCAGAATCCAGCTGTATCTTTGTAATCGTTGATTGCATAAAAAATTTGATTGCACCCGTGAAATCTACGGGGTTCAAACATGTACAAAACATTCTATTAAACATTCTTTCTTTTTCTATAATCTTCGCTTCTACTAAGTTCCTTTACTACTGACGAAGGGCACGGCCCGATACGTTTAGTTTCGTTTTTCTATGGCGATAGAAGTTTAATTTTTGATGAGTAATCAGTTATTTTTGCTATTTATCATACATCGCCACACGCTTCACTGTTTTTTGAATGTACAAAACATTTTCGTTTGCAATGTATCTCGTTCTTCTTGCCTGCATCAGGGGAGAAAGTTTAGGGTTTTTGGAAGTTTAGCTTGTACAGCCACGTTAATTAAAGGGAATCTAATCATATATAAGCTAAGCACACGCTGGGGTCACTGGAGAACAACAAAAGTTCAAATCGATCGAGAGATAGTGGGGATATTGATTTTGAAGTTTGGATCAAATGATGTTTGGTGTTTGTTTACATTACCGTTTCTAGAATGGCAGTGTTTAAAGAGCATTTCTCAAACCATTATTTCCCAGCTCAGAAGAGTCAGAAACTTTTCATCTTTGTCTCATTCTTAGCCAAAAACAAAGTCATCAAGTTTCCACTATGACTGGCGCTTGCAATGTTTCTCAGCTAGAGATACAGTGAAAAACCGCATAAAAAGCTGTGATTTTCTGTAACAGGCTGAAATGGTTCTTCTTGATTGAATAAAAAGGCCTGGCGTTTGAAAAAATGCTGCTCCCTGAATATCAAAGCAATGATATTGAAAACTGTCTTGTTTTATTCTCGATTGGCTCCATAATCAGGCTCAGTAATTTATCCAGCTTTAAATGGCCATTCCTTCCCGTCGATGTGGGAGATTTTCTGCAGAAAACCCATTTCCAAAACCTGCAAAAGGGAAAACGACGAGCAAAATTTACCTTTTTCTTTTCTAGCAATTATGACACTTACATGCATTCATGTATTTTGTCCTCCTGGGGGAATGGAATCCCCGTGAATTAGTTATTCATACGAGGGGGGAGACTTTTTCATTCCCCAAAGAAGACAGGACGTGCTAAAGCGTGCTCAAGTCAATGCTGTAAGGTGAACATATCAGGGAAATTTGCTCACGCTTTTAGCACGTTTTTTAAAGTTTCTCGAAGTGACTTTTTTTTAAATCCCTGGTAAAATCTGAACAGAGTGACTGATTTCAGCCAGGAAAGATTCTAAAAATAATTGAAGATGTTAGCTGTTCAATCAGATATTGAAAAATATCATTGCTTATATATTCAGGGAGCAGTAGCCTTTCAAACGCCGGATCTTTTTGTCTCACCCTGTACATAGGATGCATTACAAGCAAACAGCCTTGACAGGTTCTTATATCAGTTCTTAAATTATCGTGGTTGTAGTACAGGATGGACGAAAAATTGTATTTTACGTTCTTGAAATTGGTTTAAAATGATTTACTTTTTACACTTTACCACTGTGCATGTTTTTTAATGATCGAACACAGATACTTGGTTTGTATTCAATCTTCAGTAATTTATTGTATTAGAGCCTGCTTCATTTTCCAGGCTGAAGTTGTTCTTATGTATAAGGTGCTTAATTTAGCCAAAAATCAGCCTGAAGGCTCTTAATCCACAGTTTCTTTCATGCTGGTATCTACTCTAGGTTGCTGCTTTTTGACTATTCGTTATTAATTAACAGTCGTTTTATTTTTTCGATAAAACAAATGTCTCTCTGCATGCTCTTTTTAGTCAAAAAATATCTCTCTTCGTTAAAACAAATATCTCTCTTATTCTCCCTTTTAGTCGACACCAGTTACCCCGCGAAATGCTGAGACAGATACTATTTGTGGGCCGAGCTTCAATTTTGATACACCTACCGCCGAATCGTCAAGGTAAGTGACGCAAAAAAGACCGCCTTGTTTGCAGTTCGTAACAAAAAGCAGAATTTTATTTATGCTGGGTATACAGGATGTCGCAAAAATTGTATCCCGTTTGTGTAGCTGCTGTGGAGGAGCTGTAGCTTTAATTGTCTCGGTTTTTACATAGTTACTTAAAAATAAGGACCCTTTAGCAGGCCCGACACCAGCCTTGAATTCATAGGGGGGCGAAGAACCAAAATTTCCGACGCCAAAATCAACAACAACAACAGCAACAACCCCAATTTTAGGAATCATGCACGAAAGGATTGATGTGCTCCGTTAATGACTAGATCTTCGAATTGTTTTCCTGTTTCAACGTTGGAGCCTTCAAAATTAGCGACTTTAAAGCAAAAATATGCTGTAGATTCCAACTTCATGTCAGAATTTATCCTTGAAAGTCAATAAATTCATGTTCTAAGCATCATTCTCCCAATAAAATCGTCTAAATGTGGGCCCGTAACCACAAAAAAATCCGACAGTTAGATCAAAATTTCCGACAAAGAGTCTCCTGGGGGGGGGGTGCTCCGCCCCCCAGCCCCCCACTGGCTTCGGCCCTGCCCTTTAGTTACGCTCATCTTATTGAGTTGAATTGTTGTTGTTGTTGTTGTCGCTCCACTGAGGGCCTTTTGGACATAGAGTTGTAAATCGAACCTTGTGTAGAATAGCGAAAAGGTCTATTAGTAGAATCAGTACGGAGATATTCCGTTTCTACAAGCGTAAGGGAATGAGTCTCTCTGTTGACCGAAGTGCCATCATCAAGTCAAAGAGCACAGGGAAACGAGAGGCTCCAGGTAATAAGTCTATACTTAGATCAGGCTTCAACTTAGAATTTGAGACCTTGTTTGAGTCAATCTGACAAGTGGTTGCTGACTTATTGTGGAGGAAAGGCAAAATAAGTGGTTGCTTCAAAGACAGCACTTCTAGCGTGTGAGTCAATAAAAACAATCCCCTACACCTCAAATATCAAGACGATAATATTGGCAAATATATCATTTGATGGTGGACATGTTCAGATCCATTTTAGAATTTACTTGACCGAAATCGGCCACTCCGTTTTTAAATTATGAGGAATTTTCTTGGGAGAGCCCCTTCAAGGAACCTTCAAGCAGAGTGTCCGGATAAATAATGTCTGCAGTTCTTTTCAAGAAATAGTATCAGGAGTCCCCCAAGGATCAGTGTTAGGTCCTATTCTTTTCAATTTCTATATAAATGATCTTTTCTATTTCATAAAGCAAGCAACCATGTACAATTATGCTGATGATAACACGCTGGCTTTCTTTTCCAAATCCTTGCCGGATCTTGTCAAGGTTTTGGAAAATGAAGCAAGCAGCGCTCTCTCTTGGCTTGAACAAAATGAAATGATTGCTAACCCTAACAAATTCCATGCACTTATTGTTAAAAAAGACCAGACAAACACTTGTGGCATAAATCTTGATTTCCAAGGACATTCTATCAAATCTGAGGAGACTGTTAAACTCTTAGGTGTAACACTAGATTACAAATTGAACTTTGACCCACACATATCAAACCTTTGCAAAAAAGCCGCGGCACAACTAAACGTTCTTAAACGACTTAAGTCATTTATTGGTTTTGCTGAAAAAGAAGTTTTCGTTCAAAGTTTCGTGTACTCAAATTTTAACTACTGTCCTTTAGTTTGGTATTTTTCATCTTCAAAATCAGTCCAGAAAATTGAAAGAATACAGGAACGCACGCTTAGATTTCTGTACAATGATCACAAAAGCTCCTATAATGATCTTCTTATCAGGTCAGAAAGATGCACAATGCAAGTTGCTCGTCAGAGAACTCTCTGTGTCGAAATCTTTAAGACAATAAAAAACTTGAATCCATCTTTTATGCGTAATATTTTTAGTTCAAGAACTTCAAATCATCCATCTCGGAATCCCAACAATTTAAATCATTTTCGACCAAATCAGGTAACTTTCGGTTCCAAGAGCCTTAAAGCCATGGGACCTCAGATTTGGAACTGTTTGCCAAATGAACTAAAATCAGCTGAAAATCTAAACAGTTTCAAGGTTATGATAAAACAATGGAATGGCCCCACCTGTAAATGCAACGTTTGTAAATATAATGATATCATGTAGATTTTGTCCATTTATGTCCATGTAGTTTGATATTTATCTTCTGTATATACGTATTCATTTCCTTAACGTTATTTTTCCATTTGTTAGTAGATTCGATTTAGATTAGTTGTATGTGTATATATTTGTATATATATATGTATAGCTAGGTGTAAAAAATCGAATAAAAATAAGATAACAAACAAACAAACAAACAAACAAACAAACAAACAAACAAACAATCAAAGTAGGCCTAATATCGCGACCAAATTTTCATAATATTTCTGATTACAGCAATGCCTTCAGCACGTTTTAGCATGTGATATCGCCTTGGTCAGATGAAATCGCCCGGAATTATGTTGTTATGCTCTCAGGGATGACACATTCATCCTACGAAAGAGATAACACGCGCTATAGCATGTAAAGTCGGAAATCTGGTCGTGATTTTAGACCTGTTTTGAATGTTTCTTGAAGAGGATCTCTTGAGAAATCCTTCCTATTTTCAGGACGGACTAGCCAATTTCAATCTGGTAAATGTCGAAATATCTTTGAACATGTTCACTACTGAATGATATGCTTGTCAATATTATTGGCTTGATATCCAGGGCGCAGTGGCCTTTCAAATGGGGATTATTTCTTGACTCACCCAGTAGATATATTAAAGGGGCTCCGTCGTCAAAATGTAAACAATACGATGATTTTTGCAGTTTTTTGAAAGGTGATATCACACAAGATTTTCGTATTTTTTTCAAAATGAAAGTTGCTGTTTGGGCATCCTTGTACTTCAATAAGGAACAAACCAAAAATTCATATCTTCTACGATTGCTCGGATATAAGTGGATTTTTAACGGTCACTTTTTGGTGGCTTGGGTGAAGCCACCCAACTAACTGCAGAGAACGATGGATGAACAATGGATAATCCCCGACACGTGCGAGTTTACGGATTTGTTTACTGTTTGACGACGGAGCCCCTTTAAATCACCACTGCAGGCAATATCAATTATCAGAAATAGGAAAGAAGGCCTTTTACTTTCAAGGAGCAAAGATTTTTAATAAACTGACAGATGCAATGAAGACTGAAAGTTCAATTTTACGATTTGAGACTTTCTGTAAAAATTTAACTTTGACTTTTAACATTTTATCTTCTCGATGTATATTGCTTTTTTCTTTGTATTTTAGACAGGTCTTTGATTGATAGCAGCAAATTTTTGCTGAACAAGTTTAACCTGTATAAATACGAAAGTATTATTATTTATTATCATTATCATGGTTTAGATTATTAGACTTGAGATAAAATCTCGACATTGATCAACCTCGTTCCCAAGGGTATCTGTTGTTTTCAATAGGAGGCTAGACCTCAACAGATACCCTTGGGACCGGTTTACAAATTTTTGTCTATTTTGATCGGAATAATTAGCATAATTTGGCAGACAGCAGGTCCTTTCGAATCCCATATTCGACATTTTCGAAATGTATATTCCATGGTTCGAACAGCACTCATTGTATCCAGAGCCATTCGAATGTTCTTTATTTCGACTGAACGCCAGGGCTTCAAAGGTGAGAGACTTCTTTTGTTTCGAAAAGAGCCAATCAAATAGCAGAATAGCCTAACAGGCTCCAGGGTCAATGTAGGCGTTGAAGTTTACGGAAAACCTTCATTGTCACTGGGTACGAGTTTGGACATTGATCTATTTTTCACCGCTTTACCTTTGCAGTGTGCGGAGAGATGTTCTTGGCGATGATAGTGAAGCTGACAAGGTATATAGATTTATATCTTAACTACGTTGACCGCAAGGGGGATTGAAAGTATGTTTCTGGTGAGGCAGTACAGGTTTCACCGTTTGCTATCCGGGTGACTGGAAAAAAACTTAAGACGTTTGATGGGCTGTGGAATAAAACATACGTGGCTGATATTCAAAACTGAACTGTTAATCTATCAGTCAAATGCTAACTTTTGATGTGAAAATCTTGTGTGGTGAAATCACTTATCTTTTAGACCAATAAATTGAAAAAATGCTGGTAAGGGGTCCGTATAAGAATGAGGATTCCACATTCGATTCTGGTCCATGATTTACTGGCCACCAAGCAAAACAATTTCCACATCTAATTTAGCTTTTGACTGATAGATTGACATTTCAGTTTTGAGTATTGGCCACTTACTTTTTATTCCAAATCCCATCAAATGTTTTAACTTTTTTTATTCACCATGTATTATCATGAATTTTCCACCAATAGACCTTTTTAGCTATTCTACAAAAGAGCCTGGATCGAACGTTATTTTTACACATTTTTATACGCGAGGTTCGATCGAGTGGCGTTAGAGCTTCTATCAGTAGTGTGCACATTCGAAAATTCTACAGAATGTAATAAAATATCGTTCGATTCTGATTCTTTTCAGAATAGCTAAAGGTCTATTAAGAACTTTTTCTCAGATTTGATTTTAATTGAAAGCCTAACTTAAACGTGGAAATATATTTGACTTGTAATCAGTCATACCATTCTTTCAAATTTGAGCAATTCCTCTGTGAAGCTGCTTTTCAAAATGCTTAAAGAGTACAGAAAAATCCTTTAAGAAATTGCGTCAAATTAGGGTGTGAGCTATGGTTTATGGGACCCAGCCTTATTTCGGAAGTCAAATACAGTGTCCTTGAACAACTATCCTAAGTTCCTGTATGTTTTTAAATTGAGTCCCTTTTTGTACGAAGAAACATATCAATCTGACATTTGACAATTGATATAATTAGCTTTTATCCTTTGTTTCATAGACACTGGTTGGGGTAGCATCAGGATGTTTGTCTGAGTCTAGAGACAAAACCCAGTCAATCGAGATAGACCTCGCTGCAGGATCCAATCAAACAACGCCAAACATAAGCCCGAGTGAGTACAACATCGTACAATCGCTTTAAAGGGGCTGGGTCACGTAAAGTAAACAAACTTCTTTCGAAACGACGATTTTGCAGCTTTTTTGACAGGCCATATCAGACAGATTTTCCACTATTTTTCTCAAAATGAAAATGCTATTTTGAAGATGAACTCTTGAACTTCAAAGAGAAACAAACGAAACAACCATATGTTGTATGATTGCGAAGATATTGGTGGATTTTTAGTAGTAACTTTATTGTGGATTCACCCCATCCACCAAAATCTGTTCAGAACACAATGGCCACGTGTGGGCAACAATATAGATATAGAGATAACAGGTTTGTTTACGGTTACGTGACCCAGCCCCTTCATGTTTCTTCCTGGTAGCCTAGAGAGATATTTTAAATTATCGTATGCTCGAAGTCCTCGATGATTTCTCTGCTGAAAGTTTCGCGGAGAATGTGAAATCATAAATATTGAAAATGAGAAAGTGGTTGGCGTCGAAACCACAAAGTAAGATGATGAGCAAGAACGAAAATGCAGTAGAACAGTACAATGATGCAAAACAATGTTTTTGAAAATTTCTGCCATATGATAAAGCCTTTGTTAAACGATGACTAGATCCATGCTGGAAAATATTTGGATCTTAATTTCTTGCACGGACCTTAGACTCGCGACATCGCAACAACAACAACAACAATCCTTTTTACATTTTTTATTTGAATTGGGCTTTTTGCTCAAACTAGGACCTATGGACTTCCACATATTGTAAAAATGGAGACGGCCAGGCACAGATTTATTTGTGCCCTCAGAAGCGAGGCTGAGGTGTAGTCTTGGCAACCTTTGTCAGTTGGAGATTCTCATTGCTGCGGTGAAGCTTGTGGAAGCTAATTGATCTTCAAAATGAAAAAATCCTTGTTCACAGTTTAAGGTTTGTTAAATATTGGATTGATGAAACATTCATCTGGATACTTGAAGCTTTTGTTCATGGCTAATATCACTGAAAATTAGATTTCTTAGGCGTTTTAGCAGCGGAATTTTGAGCCAGCAATTTAGGCTCTTCCGCCATTGCCTAGAGCACACAGCTTTTGGTACAATGTTGCCATGGCGTCGTATTTGGACATAAAATCGAGGGAAATAATTTCATCCTAATATTCAACGTGAAAGTCCATGAGTCGTTGTTTGAGCGTCCATCAGTCTATCAATAGCGATAACTATGAATATGTAATCAGTCTACACGGATTTCACTATTCCTTATGAAATACTATTGCGTGGAGTTTAATATTTTCATCGTGTATTTTATCTTCTTGTCTTCATATTGTTGAAACCGTCAACTCGAAAGTTTTATTGTATCTTACTCCTGTGCTTCTAGGAATGCCGTCTGAATTTGGATCCCAGTCAACGTTGAATCCATTTCGACTGCAAGATAATTCGACGAATCCATTTGCAAGTTTTTCATACTCAAAGAACCCGTTTGACTTTGTGGATGACACCAACAATGGAGCAAAAGCTTTCGACTTTTCAGGTTTCGGTAAGTTTGCAGTAAAATGTTTATTTAACCTTTGCATGACCACTGCAACCGTTTTTAACCCTGTATCCGGTAAACTTCACACAAAGAGTTGCAAAATTTCACTTCTAAAAAGTGGTATAAAACTGTCAGTTGCTAAGGCCGCAGCATGTTCACACGGGAACGGAATCCTTCCGTATTGTTCCGTTCCATATCGTTCCGTTCCGAAAAATGGAATGCTCAAGGGTTGCGTTCACGCGGGAATGTTTCTAAACATTATTCCGTTCCAGAGAGTGGAACGATAAAAAAAGTGATGCGAAAAGTAGAATTATACGCAATCACTCCATTCCGTTTCCGTGTGAACAGACAGTGGAGTGCAGGACTAGTCCAACAACGAAGCGATTAGACATTGCACTAAGCGCACGCATTGGTGTTGTTGTTGCTGGAAACAAAGAACGGAAAGAACTGAAGGAACAATCCTTTTAATATGCTTTTAAAAATTTACAAACATGTTACTAACTACAATACCTACAGACTACGCTACAATACTACAGATACGATGTCACAGGGAGCGAAATACATGTATACCCTGCGGCCTTTCAATGGAGAATTAATTGAAAGCTACATAATACTACACCTAACTACTATTACTAGATATAACATCAATCAGCGAGTGCTGCCGATTAGTATTTGTACCAAATGCGGCTGTAGCGAGGTCAATTTTATAGAAATTAATTGAATGATTATCGCTAAGGAAACGTGTATTATGTTTGAATTTACAGTTGGGTAATGGTTCAAAAGGTAAATGATTTAGAATATTGAGTTACTCTCCTCCGCCGGTTTCTAGTTCCTGAGTCCAAGGCTCTTGGTTCCGTAGTTCTGTAGTCCATGGTTTCGTGGTCCGTAATATTGAGTTCTGCATTGTCAGAAATAAACCTTTTTCGTCCATTGACGTAGTTAGGTAGTTAAGTAGGTAGGAAGAACTCAATATCTTTTGTTTGAGAGCTTTTGTTGTTGTTTTTGGATAAATGCTCACAAGCCGCGAACCGCAGCTGTGAGCTGGCCCGTCTACAAAGGCCATATTTGGACCAATTTGTTGACATTTGTTGGCATTTTGAGGTACAGTAAAATCACGAATGATCCAGGAAATTTGACGAACGGCAAAAACTTGAATCTTTAGAATTAATTTAATTTTCTACTCCTTCATAAAAGTAGCATTACAATTATTTCTTCGTAGGTGAGCAAGGTGGAAGTTGCTTTGGTGAATCCGATTTCAAGCTGAATAGTCAAGGTAGGAAGATTTTTTCTTTTCATCTTTATCAAATTCCGTTTATAAGTGTATGCTGGAGTTTTAGAAAGTAGCTAAACCCGGGAGATACCGGGTGAATCAATAAAAAGAATCCCCGTTTGAAAAATCATGGCTCCCTGGATATCAAGGCGATGATGTCCGCAAAAATATAGTTTAATGGTAGACATGTTCAAATCAATTTTAAGATTCACCTAATTGAAATCGGCCACTCCGTTCTGAAATTATGAGGGATTTTCTCAAGAAAACCTCTTCAAGAAACCTTCAAAACGTGCCCATAATCATGAACAAATTTTCCTAACATGTCTGCCTCACACGGGCCTTACAGCAAAGACTTCTGCACGCGTTAGCACGTGCTGTCCTCTTGGGAGGATGAACAAAGTTTCCCCCTGGTATCAATAACCTATCCAGGGGAAACTCCATTCTCCCAAGAGGACAAAATACAAGAATACATGTGAGTGTCGTCATTTATAGGAAGAAAAACCAAGGACAATGTGCTCATTGTTTTCACTCGCTTTTGCAGGTTTTTGGAAAGGGTTTTTCTGCAGGAAATCTCCCATATCCACGGAAAGGAATGGCCGGTTAAAGAGCCACTGCTGACATAAGTGCTTTGCGCCTGTGCGAATCCCACAATGCATTGCTTCTTCGACTTTCTGGGTGTCTAAAAGTGTTTTTTGGCCTAGCATGTCAACATTATTGCGGATGTGGAAAGAAGCCTACCTCAATACCACTGTTGCCTCCTCCATCATTATCTTCATAACTTTCTTCCTGGACGGTCATGATGGGTGATCCGTAAATATGTGGATTATTTCTTGTCGTTCTTGTTGTTGTACGGTTTAGTTTGCCATATCGAACGGTTCAAATACAAAGTTTAGATTACGTTAGAAAATGATGAGGCCATTTTGCCCTCCATAGAACTGTATTTCAAATTAACATAATAGACAGACGCTATAAGTGAAGAAAGGGCCTATACAATTGTGGTTAATACGCGTTAATCCGCTTGTGTTTTAGCAATGAAGTAAATACAAATCAATAAGCAATAATAAGCGCAAACAAAACATTATTCAGTTCAGTGCATTTGATATTCGGCACAAATATTCGTCGCCATTGCTATTTACCTCCTTTCGATTTTTTAGGCGCGCAAAGCACCTATGTCAGCAGTGGCTCTTTAAAGACGGGTAAATTACTGAAACTAATTTGCATATTGGCAATAAAACAAGACATCTTTCAATATTATTGCTTTGATATTCAGGGAGCAGTGGCCTTCCAAACGGGAATTCTTTTTTTTCACTCACCCTGTAGATTGCCAACAAATTTTTGTCCTTTGCAAAATACTCAGCGAGGTTTCACATCAGATGGTCAGGCATTTTACTTACCTCAATCTACATCAAATGAGTTGCACTCGTCGCATCAACAAATTCATCGCCACCCCGACCTGACATCTGGTGTGAAACAGAATCTAGTATAGTATCCTTTAATTTAGAAATGTTCGTAGTGTGACTGTGTACGGTTTAACGTTTCTTGTTTTTAGATATTGGCCATGGGGTAGTCATAGTCAAATGACTGAAATGTTCAAAACAATAAATAATCTAAACCCCCCATTTATGAATGAGATCTTTCTTCAAAGAAGTTCTGCCTATAATTTGAGAAATATAAATACATTCATGGTTCCAAAGGTAAATACTGTTAATCATGGTACTGAAACGGTCCAATATAGAGGGCAGCGTATTTGGCAGTCCGTTCCACAGGAAATCAAAGATGCAAATTCTGTGCAACAATTCAAGAATAAAATAAAATTTTGGAAAAATGTAGATTGTGACTGCAGACTTTGCAAACGATACATACCAGGGCTCGGCTTTTTATAGTTTCATACATCTTGCTTGTAGATTTTATATATAGATTTTATGAATTTTGTAATTTTATTGACTATTTACTTGTATATATTCTGTATCATTGTATTTACTGGTATCATTGTAATTAATTTGTTGGCTTGAATTAGCATTTCTTTTTGTATTTAGCTATGTAAGTTGCCAACTTTAAATAAAATGATAATAATAATAATAATTGTCTTTCGCTCCCCATGGTATCGTACCTGTAGTGTCGTATAGTAATTAGAATTAGGTATAGTAGAATGTAAAGTATCTTGTAAAATTTAATATTTGAATAAAACAAATACTTAGCAAGTTTATTTGAAAGATTTATCCACAAAAGGTCTTACAATGTTTCAAGCAGGGTCAATGGAATGTTTGATCGCACAGATGGTTGTAATCTTCTTTAAACTCCCTTTCTAGATGCAGAAGCTCTGTTTGATGACGACGAAAAGAGCTTTCAACATTCTACTACGATAAGCAAGGTTGGTGATATTTTTATACACATTTTATAAGAACGAATTGCAAGGCCATGAGTACCCCGTGACTATTATTTTAAGAACATGTAACTAAATTGAAAACTAAATTCACAACTACAAAAGGCTACACATAAATTATTTTTACTTTGCGCATACTAACCGGTTTTGTGTTGTGCAGGAAAATATAAAGCCCGAGGTCTTAAGAGTACAGACCGAGCTTGCGAGTCCAGTGTACGATTTATTGTGGCCTGCCAGACTTGCATAGTTTATTTTGGCGCACCCGGTATATTTAGCGAGAATACGTTTGAATGGGAGTGACTGTAAAACGACTTTGCCTTTCTTTCCTATTCATTTGCATGTATTAATTATGACGTCAATCGTTGTTTATTAGCATAGGTTCCAAATCTTTAAATCGGCAAAAAAGGTGGGTGTAAAATTCTAGGACCTATTTCTTCTAGTTGAATGGCTTGAAAGAAACTTTAGCTACTTACCTTTAATTCTACCGTTGGACTTTACAGAATTTTTGAATATTTTTCGAAATTACAGCGTATTTTATATTCTAACTCATTTGAGGATGTGACGTCATCAAATTTCTAAATCATAAACCAGAAGAGTGATAGACTTTTGATTGATACCATATTATAGACATCCATAAACTATGGTTTTCTTCAAAATTGTTTTATGTTGCGTCAAGCAGTTTAGAAATTACGATGGTTTTAAGTTTTTTTGAAAATTTTTCTTGAATTTTTGAAAAGGAGAAAAAATTCTAAATCTGAAAATATCGAATATTTTTGAAAAACCCAACGGTAGAATTGTAGCAAAACAGCTGAAGTTTGTTTGAAGTCATTCGGTTGAAAGAAATAGGTCATTGGATTTTACACCAACCTTTTTAAAGATTTGGAACCTATGCGTTGTTTATTTGATATCTTTTATTTCTATTTCACCTCAATAGCTTGCCAATCTGACTCATGAATCTGAATGGAATTTCGAAGATGTGAACGACAGAGGTGAAGTGCGTGTCAGTAAATACTTCAATGCTATGTCAGAGGAGCTTGGGACATTCAGCTTGGATAGACCTGATAGACCAAGGGTAATGCACCTTACTTTATTTGATATTCTATTTTTTCTCTTACTTGATTTAAAAATAGCCTTAAATAACGGACTCATCATATTAAACCCATAAACGCAACGAAAATACCGAAATCAGTAGAAAGTAGACTATTAACTCCTGTAAAAGAAACAATAACCAAAATAAGCCTGTAACGAGAGAAAAACCGTTAAATCCTGTAAGACAAAACCGAATTTACCTTAAAACCTGTAAGGAAAGAAATAAGTTAATAACTCACCAGTAACTGCTGAAAAGATAAACGTGAAATCACCAAATACTAGTTTCATCGCACTCTCGTCAGTCTTACTTTATTGTTCCTTTTCCTATATATTGCATTCAAATACCCAGTGTCCCAAAAAATGCTCCTATTTGAAATATACTTTGTTTGGGGAATCCCTGCATTGCCTCAGCTATGCGATGTTGTCAAACACTGATACCGTTTACTGTTATTTTACAGCCCAACTTCGATGATTACAAAGTCGTCAAGACCCCACCCGCAATTGAGCATCCTGCAATATTATTCAGAGGATTGTCCGATGAATCTGACATGGCCGCCCAAAAGATTTCATTCGGTGGGACGTCCAGCTTAGATCTGTCGACACTACCTAATAAACCATTCGAGGCTGAGACCCTGCCATCTAACTTCTCATCTACACAAGTTCTTCCAAAGCTTAGTTTCGATCAAAATTTAATTGATCTTGATGGATCTCGCCTTGATTTGCAAGCTGATGTCGGCAGCAGGAGTAATAGTAAGATCAGAGGACAGGAAGGGGATATCAATATTCCACGAACAAATGACGAAGCAGAGAATCTGCTTCATGAGATTGGAGTGGGAAGGGTTAGCCTAAGAGGCATTTCAGGTGTGAATATCTCAAACTTGGCAGCAAAGATCGCTGTTGCGACAAACTCTGAACCTAAATTTATTCTCAAACTGTTGATATCATTGATTGACGGAGAGAAACAGGAGATGCGGGATCGTGAAGTCATCACTAAAGGGTCTGGTGAATTAACAAGGAGGCAGCAAGTTGCAAGTGTGGAGATCAAGGGAGACGCACATCCATCACAAGTAACGCTTGCAGCAAATTCGGCTACGTATCGTCTAGATGAACCGATGATACCAGTTTCGGGTATTTCAATGCCGAGAAAAGACATTGCAACGATGGTTGCAGATTCCAAGAAACATTCTTCTAAGGCACATGAAACGTGGCCACAAAAACAACCTTCGGCTGCTAATTCTAAGGATCTCAGTGCAATGAAGCTATCTGATCTAGACGACACACTGACGCCTGTTAAAGCAGCACGCTCATTCCAAGATGAAGAAAAGTTAACGAGCGTTGTCTCATCCCAGCATAGGGTTCCTGTTCAGAGTTCAAGCCGTATGGGAAATAATGATACGTTGAGTTATGAGTACAGAGCGCTACAGAATTCCTCTCAAGCTTCAAGAAGTACCGGATTGATGGCATCTTCTTCAAGCATCCGAACTACGCCGGGAATTGCGAATAAGACATCGACCGCTCCAACTCGCCCGATCTCATCCGTTACGCCGTTATTCGCGCCATCTGAAAACCGCGCTCTGTATAGAGACTCGGGTGTCCAGTGCTATACCAGGATGTCTAACGAACAAAAGCAACCAGTCGAGCGTGGGGATACTTTTGAACGCGCGTTAAGCAGAACGAGCAGCAGAAGCGTTTCAACGGTTGACGCTGCTGTGCAATACGAACCACCGTCGTTGCGGCATGACACTTCAAGAGACATTTATGAGCTGGAGCTGCAGTCAGTGAAAACATTGGTAGATACAGCTACACGGACAAGCCACGCCTCCTTGACGAATATGACAAGTAAACAATTGAATAGCACCGCCATATTTGGAGATGAATCGATTGATAAAGCCGCTAAGGGAATTGCCTTGAGTCCGGTTAGCTCCCAGATGGAATTCCCAAATGAAGGCCAGCATGTTGAGGGATGGAGGCCACTGGCACTCTCGCAAAATAGGTCCCAGTCAGGGCTATTGAAAAATCAGCCAGTTAAAAATACTGACCAGCTAGGGGCATTACCTGGAACGCAAATGCATGCAGCTAAATTCCTTAGTATATCAGGGGAACAAATTCAAAATATTTTACCGCGCATATCAGATATAAGAGATCGAGAAAGCAGTGCCACATTTTACCCCTTGATTACAGCCAACCAAACTGTGCTTGGACGGCCTTCTGTAGTAACAGCGGTATCTGCCCAGCAACAACAACATCAATATGCTCCTTCTCAGCAACATCAAATTCCTTCGCAGCAGCCGTACCCTTCTCATGATCCTAACTTCGCGGAGTATTCGTCTGGGAAAGCTGATACGGTTTCATCTGAGCATCCTAGTGATTCTGTAGTCAGAAAGAAATTATCTTTGCCATTGATTCAAGTAATTGTTCCAACTGAAGTGACATTTATGGATGTACAATGCGTTGGCGTAGCTATGAATCAATGCGTACCAATACACAACCCTAGTAGTCGTTGGATCCAATGTTTGATTGAAGTCGCCTTCTATTCTGTCAATGGAGCTCAGGTAATTTGTCTAGTCAATATACAGGGTGCTTCAAAATGATCGTGCCCTATTTATGTGGCTGCTGGGGAGGTACTGTTTTATGCTTTTATTTTGAGGATAAATCTTTGTATTTCACAGAGGAAAAAACCAAACATTCGTATATTTTACAATTGCTTGGATATAAGTGGATTTTTAACAGGCACTTTTTGGTGGCTGAGGTGGAGCCAGCATAGGTTCCAAATCTTTTTCTCGGCGTAAAAAGGTGGGTGTAAAATTCAATGACCTATTTCTTCTGTTTTAATAACTTGAAAGAAACTTTAGATACTTATCTATAATTCTACCGTTGGACTTTCCAGAACTTTTGAATATTTTTCAAAATTACAGCGTATCTTACATTTCAATTCATTTGAGGATGTGACGTCATCAAATTTCTAAATCATAAACCAGATGAGTGGCAGACTTTTGCTTGATACCATATTGTAGGCATTCATAAACTATGGTGTTCTTCGAAATTACATCATGTTACGTCAAACAGTTTAGAAATGACGATGGTTTTAAGCTTCTTTGAAAATTTTTCTTGAATTCTTGAAAAAGAAGAAAATCACTCTAAATCTGAAAATATCGAAGATTTCCGAAAAGTCCAATGGTAGAATTATAGAGAAATAGCTAAAGTTTCTTTGAAGTCATTCAGTTCAAAGAAATAGGTCACTCAATTTTACACCAGCACCAGCCTTTCTAAAGATTTGGAACCTATGCTAGTGAAGCCACCAAACAAACTGCATAAAACAATAGAGAACTATGGACACGTGTGGTGCTATCAGATTTCTTTACAGTTTGGCCACGGAGCCCCTTTGATAATGGTTTGTACATCATCCTTAATGTTGTTTTCCTGCTTCCCATAAAGGTTGATGCAAGCTCTTCATGTGTCTTCAGTATCCAGCCAAAAGTTTTCATCGCCCCGCACACAACGGAAGATTTAAAGGTCGGTTTGTGTACAATATTCTTGCTTCTTTGAATCGAAAGCATCGACTCTGTCCTTCAAGTAGAGCTCAAGCTTCTATAGAGCTCAAACTTCATTTTATTACATGTTTCTTTGAATTACTTGATGCTAAATTTGGTTACTGAAAATTATATACTATGGAGGAGGTGGACACGAAGAAACGGACACATTTTTGGCACACTGAGGCCTTTCGAACCTGCGTTCTCGTTCTCACTCTGATGAGAACGCAGGCTCGAAAGGCCTCCGTGTGCCCAAAATGTTTCTGCTTCTTTGC
Source organism: Aurelia coerulea (assembly GCA_039566865.1). Lineage (NCBI taxonomy): Eukaryota > Metazoa > Cnidaria > Scyphozoa > Semaeostomeae > Ulmaridae > Aurelia > Aurelia coerulea. Next base: position 23,491,298 of record CM076948.1, on the reverse strand, counting down.
GTCCCCCTCCTTCTTAGTATATGATCTTTGAATTAAATGGCTTGAAAGGAACTTAAGGCACTTTGCTGTAAATCTGCCTTGGAAATGTTTGGATACCTTTACTAGTTTCAAAACTGTTTAAGATTTGAAAGATTTGAGCGCTATGCTGCTGCTCTGCCGTGTAATAAAGATAAAGTATCACTACTAGTAAGAACTGTTGTAGCATTATGCGTTTCTTGTGATCGGTCTCATTTCAAACGAAGTTTAGCTGATCAGATGCGCCATCGAAAACCATGAGTCAGCAGATTTCTCATGTTTGAGTATACGCAGACTATACGTAACATGGGCTAACGCCTTTAACAAGTTGTGGTTAGAATTCCAAAGAAAGAAACTGCTTTTATTGACATGATATAGAATTAAAAAATGCACTGCTTCAATGATTGTTTCAGTAGAACTTTCCAAGCCCATATGCAGCACGGAAACAGCAGGGGCAATTTCCCATTTAAAATTCTCAAAATACGATATAAAGAGGTGAAAATTTTAGAGGTGTTGGTCAGTTTGGAGGAACTTCTCTCCCCCCCCCCCCCCTGAAAATTTGAGCTATGTACAACTTTGATCAAATTTCAATTAAGGTCTCAGTGAACACGAACTAATGATTGATTTTATAGCCCATGCGAAGCATCTTTCTGAGCTAATTTTTCCGCTAGATTACAGTACCTATCTACCAGTTATTTCCTCCAAAAATAGACGTTGCCATCACGGGGGGGGGGGGGGGGCGATCTGAAACGTTTCCGTAACAACTCGGCGAACTTTTCTCGTGCCTGTGTCATCCTCTTAGCCTGATCACTTGATAATCCGAGTAAATCAACAATCTTGGTAGTGTCTTCTCCCTATCTTCTATCCGGTTTTGCAAACGGTAACGCTTTAAGGCTAATTTCCAGTCAGTGGAATTTTCCGAGCGGGCGGAATTTTAGACAATAAAAGGTCGCTCGGCCGTAACTTTCTATTCAATGCCAGAGCGACATTTTCTCTCGAATACAATAGAAATTCCGCCCGCTCGGAAAATTCCACAGACTGGAAATCAGCCCTTAATGAAAGCTGTGTTCTCTGCACTACATATGTGGGCTATGTACTTAACCTCTGGACCGTAGAGGGGGCCGTAGAGGGCATTGAGAAAAAAGGCTGTAAGAGGGCCGCCGAGGGCATTGAGAACAAATGAAATGTAATTCATTTACAACGATATCCCTTCAGTAATAAATAACAAATATAAGCTTACAGATCTGAAACTAAAAGTATAAACATAATAGATAATAAAACCTGATCTTCCAGGGAGTCGTTCTTGAGGGGGCTTGAATTAATTATCAAGGCTCATCAAATGCCTTTTCAAATGTGTTTGAAACAGGCGAAGCGATGACAGTTCTCTGATATTAATTGGAATACCATTCCAAGCCTTAATGCCAGAGTAATGAAATCCTTTCTTTGTAAATTCAAGGAAAGTCACGCGATGGTGTTGTTTTGAGGATCATTCGGGTATCTTGATTGCTGTAAAACAATGCATAATCTACTTCTTGCTCCTTGTCATCACATTTAGCACTTTATCGAATTCATAAATCTCATTTTCTTCGATATATTTTTAATGTTTCTGCAAATCTTTTCACAGTTAACATTCTACGCCGAGCATGCCGGAATTTTCATGGCAAAGCTTAACGTTATTGCAAGTCCAGTTGTCACTGATGATTCAATTTTGTCCGAAGATGATTTGTGTCCGAATATCGTCCACATTGAAGGAATCGCTGAACTGCCAAATATTGAGGTTAGTCTAGTGGTCTTAGTCTCTTTTTTATCACGAGATTAAGCAGCTTAAAGCTAACTATTTTTCACTTTACATTTAAATTTAAATTCCAAAAGATCAGAGTTAATGTCCAAGTGTAGCCTGCGTGCAGACTCTATTGATTTCTTTTCAGAGAGGTTTCCCCTCCAGTAGAGTCTGCGCATCAGCGACCACATCCTTGTTCTCAGTTTATGAGAAACGCTAAACCTTCTCTCATTGGCTAAAGCTTTCCCCTTTGTTTGAGTAGCTTCTGTGTCTTTGTTGGAGTCTTCTGATATTGGATTGGTATATGCATGAACAAAGCTAGCCAAATAAAAGCCAAAGAAAACCTTTTGTGTATGGGTGCTTTGTCTATCCTATTTATAGGCGGCTCTATTGAATCTAATTCAATGAGTTAGTTCCTCAATCGTGCGAACCGCACGTGACCTAGAACAAGGATGTGGTCGCTGATGCGCAGACTCTACTGGAGGAGAAACCTCTCTGAAATGAAATCAGTAGAGTCTGCACGCAGGCTAGTCCAAGTGCCGCCATGAGAACAAATATTATCTAATTAATTTCAAAAGAGACCCCACGTAAAGAATAGTTGTAAGATTGTGTCATCACGGTATATTATGTATAAATGCGTAAAACTGAGTAGGGTTTTTCAGTTGTCTGATGATCGCCGTATAGCGTGAAACTCTGTGTAACAACACAGAATGTAGTCTGTTTTATTGTCTCAATCCTGTTATAATTCGCTCTGTCTACATGGCATTGAGCACTGTTTTAACCAGTAAAGACACACACAACCTTTTGTAAATTTTAAATTAAACATTTTGGTTCTGAATAGCGGTCTCATAATTTTTATTCCACAGCCAGCCAAATGTGTTAACTTTTTATTAGACTTGTTCCAAGTCTATTTCTTTTTTCGTCAGTTGGTAAATGTTGGTAAATGCGAAATATAGAAGAAATGCGAAGGAGCATGCGACGGGGGTACCGGCCTCGTTTTCAATCATCCGCATGCTCCTTCGCATTTCCTATGAATTACTAACGAAGAATCACTGACGAAAAAAGAAATAGACTTGGAGCAAGTCTAACTTTTTCTTGACTCACACGGTAGAACTTTTCAAATAGATATTCTGCGTTTCATCTTTCAGATATTACATAACAACAACGAATCTCTTGACTTTGGAGAATTGCCTGGTGGAATAAACAGAAGTAGGGCATTTAAATTATTGAATAAAGGAAGAGCGGAAGTTCCATTGAGACTCATCTTAGCTGGGGTAAGTATATCTTTTTAGTAACTGCGGCAATTTTAGAGCAATAGCATGAGCACAAATTTTGTCATCACGCTTTTTTCTTGATGAAACCATGGGCTATAGGAAACTCTGAATTGAAAGTAGGATTTACGTATATGATACATCGAGCGCTCCCACAATCCTGACCAAAAGAAGCTGAGACAAGGCAAATTTCAGTGTTCTCATGATTTTCCGAAATATCGAGTTGAAAACATAAGTTTAGGACCTTCTGATCCCCCCTTCCCTCTACTTCAATATTGGCAAGGTCCAATGGCTATTATGCGCAAATTTTATATTCAGAGTTCCACTTAGGGTTTTTTGCTGTAAATCTACCGTGGAAATTCATTTGGTATCTTGATTAGTTTCAAAGTGGCGGCATTTATTAAATTTGAGGCTATGACGTCATCAAATTTCTAAGTCCTAAACCAGAAAAACTGATACTAAGAAAAGCTGATGCTGATCCTAAACCTGAAAAATTTCTGCTTGCCACCATATTGTAGACCTTCATAAACTATGGGTTTCTTGAAGGTTACATAATTTTTCCTCTGTTGGTTAGGGATTTCTGATGATTTTCCCATGATTTTTTTCAAAAATTATCAAATTTCCACCATTTTGAAGACAGTCAAGATATCAAAAAATGTCCGCGGCAGATTTACAGCAAAGTACCACAACGAAAAATATCAAATAGTTTTACACCTACCTTTTTAGCGATTTCAAATATTTCAGCCCTATGCTTGGTTTAAAATAACCGGTTGCTTATTGAAATTGATTGATATCTGACGGCTCTACATTTCAGAAAATTGTTTTCATTCGCCCGATCTATCTGTGGTTATCTTTTTGCAGAACGTTAGTGCTTGGAAATGCTTTCAATTCGTCGATTCAGACATGACTCCAATCGGCTCAACGGATTTGCATAAGCTTTCAGAGCCAGATGATGTCATTCAGCCTCCATCCTTGAATATATTGTTGCCTGGATGCCATCAAATGGTATGTTTAAATATATTCTTTGATTTTTATAGCAAACTCATACTAGTTTTCAGTCTGTTGTCGCAAAGGTCCAATGCCTGTCAAAAAACGAATCCCCTCTTGAAGAAACGATAGTGTCAATTCACCCCTTGGGAGCTCATCAGTTTAGGAGAACTGAAATTAGGCTTATATGGAGGAGAAAAAGCTATATAAAATAGGTATTTAGAAACCAGGAGAAGTTAAGATTAATTTTTTGAATGTTTGAAAAAACGGTTCTAGGGTGAATCAAGCCTCTCGATCAGGAGGTCGCATATCACATCGCTCGCGCATTGCAATGCGCGTTTCCTCTCCCGTCTATATCTCCCTGCTCTCGATCCATCTCTCATTGGGGAAAATCTTAAAATTGATAATGATGCTACTGCAATTTAATTCTGATGAACTGTAAGCAAACACAATATTTAAAAGTTTGTATTGCTCTTCTTTAGCTGACAGATGAGACAAGCTCGTCTCGAAATGTTCTAATATTCATGGCTTAGTCCAGTCAATTTACAGTTACAACTGTATTTGTCTTAATATTGTGTCTTAATTAACTATAAATATTTAATACACTGATTTGTCATTTGTCTTTTGTCTAAATAGACCCTCAACATAATGTTTGTCGTGGTCCAAATGTTAATATTTATAAAGTTACGATTTAACAAAGAACTGCTATTATTGAGATGCAAGTTCTGGTTTTATGTTTATGATTCTTTTTGTAGGGGAAAACTTTCGAGCCAGAGGTCATTTGGATCCAATTCAAAGCTCCGCAGTTGAAAGAACCAGGTGAGAAAAATATGAAAAAATTTATGGTGGAGTCTACTTTTAGTTGATTCTTCAAAGGAAAATCACATTTGCCTTTGACTTTTCCCTTCCAATAGTTACACGAGAGAAATATTTTCCCTAGACCTGATAAAAGTTCCATTGCTTTTAGGGTCGAAATCTTACTCTTAAAGGCGAATTTCCAGTCAGTAGAATTTTCCGAGCGGGTGAAATTTTAGACAATAAAAGGTCGCTCAGCGGTAACTTTCTATTCAATTCCAGAGCGGCTTTTTCTCTCGCATACAATGGAAATTCCGCCCTCTTGGAAAATCCCACTGACTGGAAATCAGCCTTTAGAGTAACGGAAACGGTGTGTACTAAATGTGTTTAAACCTTAATTTGTTAATTTTTAATTTGTTTAAACATTTACAGTGTAAGTTTGTTTGTAATAATGGTTTTTGAAACTTCAATACAGGTATGAAGCTACCGAAAAACAATTCATGTTTCATCATGCAGGAACAGTGGCGGACACTTGGAGGGCCAGGGGGTGCGACCGCCCCCCCCTAATGTTGGCTAAAACAAAGATCTTTTGATCGAAATCAATAGAAATAAACAATGATTTTTAACTGAAACAATAGCTTCTGCCCCCTCAATATTTGGCAAAGTGTCCGCCACTGTGCAGGAATATTGTAAAGAAGTGAAGGCTAAGTTTTGATCCATGAATGCAATTTAGAATGTATGTCGCAGGAGCAGCAGGAATAAATTTACAACGAAAACGATTAGATTCTACATTTGTTTCTCTTTCAGGATTTGATACAAAGCTCGGACCACCGAAGGATTTTATGGCTCGTGTTGACATTGAGATTGACAGTAAAGGCAATGGTGAGTTTCATCCCATATCACTGTTCACAATACTGTGTAGCATAAACGAAGTGCAATGATCCACAAAGGGACACTAAATCGAAGCTCAGAGTGCTATTCGTATGTCCTGCGCAATACAGAGACAGATTTAAGACTGGCCAATAAAAAATCAAGTAATGGGCAAAATGTTTTTTAATTCAATTCAATTCAATTCAATTTATAATATTTATCCACAAAAACCCTATCAGCTATTAGCAAAACAACAACAACACCATAATACTCTAAATCCTATAATACAAAATTTAAAATACAAATCTACAGAATGCTGTTCTTCCTAGGGATCGTGCTTTGGGAATCATTGCTGACTTAGCAAGAAATCCTTCAATTTCTTTTTGAAAGTGTAAATTGTAGGACTAGTTCTGATGTTCAATGGAATGACCTTTTTCTTATCGAGGAGCAAAATGTGGAATAACCTTCCTGCCCATACCAAACAGGCCACTTCCCTAAATAGTTTTAAACAGTCTATTGAGGATTTAGTTTTTCTTTCTTTTATCTTAAACTATGTAAATTTTTATGAGGCTTTTGTGAAGTTATGGTTTTCATGTTGTATTTTATCTATTCCTTGGTAATTTTATATTGTATGTAATGTTTTTAAGTGGAGTGACCCTCGTAAAACAGCTCCGGCTGAAGGGCAACCCTCCTTAATAGAATCAAATGTAAAAAATTATCAAACATCAAGTCTCAATTCACACTTATGGCGCTTTTATGGTGCGATGCGGCACATGCGGCAAACGTGAATTGATCTAACGAACTTAGTCGCATTACCGTACGCAGTTCATTTCTTTTTGTTCATTTAACAATAATTAGGCCCAGATAAACATCGTCTTTTGCCGTGTCGAATTTAATAGATTCTGCTAAAAACATCCAAGTGTCAATTAATTTCGACATAAAAACGATGTTTATATCACCTGCCGTTTTGAATAATGTTTTCATATCTAAGTAGTCGTATCCTTTGTCTTTTTTCAGGTATTACTGTTGGCAGCATGCTGTTAAAAGCAATCGTTGGAACTGCAAGATTGCATGCCCCAAGGTCTTTACAGGTACAATGATGTTGGAATTTTAATCACAGATTTTTTTATCTCTACAAAAGTGTCCAAAATATTGCTATTTGTTTGAAGAATTACTTTAAAAGTTCTTTTCATACTAATATTAAAGCCTGTGAACAGGCCTCATCCGGGAACTGCGGAGGAAGAAAAAGGAGACGGAAGGACCTTTTGGAGTGTCTTGTATTTTCGTATTCCATTTACCTGATTTGAGGTATATGGCTTTATTTGTCATTTTTCCTTGAATCGTAATTCTGAAGTCCCACAACAATATATTCATATTCATATTGTATATTCATATTGTAGGCAATTTCCATGTCAGCTCCTGAGGGTCAACGCGTAAGCAGAGGAATTCCTTTCCGAAATGCTGGAAACATATCACTGGAAATTCAATTGCAAGTTTCATCATTCACTGATCTCTTCTCCGTTGTACCTGACCAAGTAAAGCTAGTTCCAGGTCAGGTAAGGGCATTTCAAATCTTCGAATGCTATTGCGAGATGTTTATTTATGAAAAAGGTTCTTGCAAAAGTGGACCATGCAGCATTTACCGAGTGTGTCAAAGTATTCTAGACTTTTTTTTATATCACAGTTAAAATTCAACAAAATACAAAAAACAATAGTCTGTTCCGTCCATAGCAGAAACATGACGTTATCTGGTTCTGGCTATGAACGGCACTTAACAATTTCTTTAACAACAATCTTATTACGCACTTTGTGTACCATGGCACCATTCCATTTTGACAGACGCTAGCATGGGCCAGCTTGGTTTAGGTGAATTATTGTAAAAACAGAAACAAATACTATGCACTGGTGCAAAACCTGTGTATTCTAGACTTGCCCCAAGGAAGACTTATTACAGTTGACGAAATAGATTTAGGGCAAGTCTAAAAGAGTTCAGGTGCGTTTGAAAAAGCATAGAGCCCGGAGTACTCGATGGATTTGAATGAATGGAGTTTTGGTTGATGGCAGAAAGACAGAAATATTTTTGTGATTTTTCTCGCATTTTTATGAGCAAGGAGCACATAGTAAAATTTGCGAAGACTCATTTGTTACGAAATGGCTGAAAATGAATGAAGGCCTTGTCCCGTACATCCTTTACCATTCGATTACTTAAAAGCCCCTCTGCCCATTAACGTAGTGGTATAAGAATCCTTGCATTGCAAGATTGCATTTTATTGCATTTTTATGAGCAAGGAGCACATATTAAAATTTACGAAACTACATGTGTTACAAAATGGCTTAAAATGACTGAAGACCTTGTCCCACGGGGGGGGGGGGGGGGGGTTCTTCCATAGTAAAGGTACCTGGGGATGTGCCGCGAGCAAGGGTATACTTTTTCGGACTTCTAGTCTAGCCAAGGGTATACTTTTTTGCAATTTTAGCCAGCAACGGTCTAGCCAAGGGTATTATTTTTGACAATATTGGTCTAGCGAACGGTCATGACATCATATTTGGCACAAATCTTGCAATATTGGTCGAGAAAATGGTCAAAATTGGTCTAGCCAAGGGTACCATTTTCGTAAAAATTGGTTCAAACAATGGTCAAATTGGTCTAGCCAAGGGTATCATTTTCGTAAAAATTAGTCTAGCCAACGGTACCATTTTGAAGATGCTCGCGGCAGACCCCTACCCAAAATTTGGCCGAGACCCCCCCCCCCGTGCCTTGTCCCGTACGTCCATTCCATTCGGTTACTTAGAAGCCCCTCTGCCCTGCCCATTAACGTTGTGGTATAAGAACTATTGCATTGCAAGATTGCATTTTATTGCATTTTTATGAGCAAGGAGCACATAGTAAAATTTACGAAACTACATGTGTTACAAAATGGCTGAAAATGACTGAAGATCTTTTTTTTTTTTTCTATATCACCATAAAAATTACTAACCAAAAAACATATCAACACTGTGTACCATTCGCAACGGGAAAGAACTCAGGGTTATCTTGCTCCCATTGCGAATGGTACTTACAATTCAACAATTATATTTATACAACTAACAAAAGACTAAAACACCACAACAAAGCACAAATCAACAATAGTAGGAAAGAACAATACAACTAGGGACAAAATAAAGGCTACTTATACCCTTCTCACACCTGCAAGCCAAACGAGCCCAAATTAAAACTATCTTCAGAACACGTTTAATCGTTGGTCAATCCAACAAAATGGAAACCGTTTAAATTTGGTCAAATTAAATTTGGTCAAAAATAAACTAAATAAAAAAGGGGTTGGTGTGCTGCAGTTTCAATACGTGTATCAGTTTAGCCTCTTGGTCGATTCAATGAATGAAATGGTTGCTTCAAGGATAATTCTATTCACAATGACGTTAAAGTGTGGGTTTCCATAAAGAAGCAGCTCACATAATGTTTTGGCATTAAGCTTTGTGATATCTAATCCTGGGATGTCCGAGAGTTTCCTTAGGAGATCAAAGCGCATCAAATCAAACCTTTGGCAGTGCAGGAGAAAATGTTCATTGTCTTCATTTGCCATTCCACAAGAACAGAAGGGACTTAAACAGTCAAAGTTATGTCGGAATCGATGTTCATTTAGCTCACTGAATTCAAGGCGAAGCTTAGTCAAGAGTCTAATACCTGATATATTGAATACATTGTAAACAGAGTTTTTCACAGGTCTTATGATCTTTAGCAGTCTGTTTTTAAATTCACTAATAGTTGGTGAGTTTTTGATATCATCATTTAGTGAGTTCCATTCACTGAGCATATTTTGAAAGTATGAATTTGAGAAGCGATTTGTCCTTACTATACCTTGGTCATAAATGCGCGGATTCCTAAGACTGTAGACAAGATGACGCTCAGATGGGATTTCATCAAATAGATAAGCAGGAGATTGTGTCTTTTTCATATTATAAAAATGAGTTAAGCGACGGAACCACCTTCTGTGATACAGGCTCTCCCAACCTAATTCCTCGTAAAGTCTTTGCCTACTCGTACCTCTCCATGCTCCTGTTACCGCAAGAGCTGCTGAATATTGAGTCTGCTCAAGCCTCTTTGTGAAATCAAGCTTCATGTCGGGATCATGTTTGTGATAGATTATGTCACCGTAATCGAGATGAGGTCTCACATACAGCTTGTAGATTTGATCAAGTACATCCCTTGAAACATTTTTAGAAAGATCTTGTTCCGCACGTCCATTCCATTCGGTTCCTTCTTGCCCCCCCCCCCCATTAATGTGGTATAAGAACGATTGCATTGCAAGATTGCATTTAGGGGGCAGAAATAACGTAAAGACCAAGTTTCAGCCATTTTATGGAATGCATTAAATGCTGTTATCATAGATGATTTATAGATTTGCGACGAGAGGCATATATAAATGGGAACTATTGACTGCTCTTGGTATTTATGAAAGAAAAATATAATTTTATTGCCATCAAGTTTTGCAAACTGTTTTTAATGTGAAAGTCTTTGTTCTTGCTTGTTAGATGTTCTGCTTTTCTTTTCTCAGAGTGCAGAAGTATTCGTGCACTTCCAGTCCATGTCAACAGTGACAATCGAAAGGTAAAATATGTATTCAGCTCTAGACATGTTTTTATACTCCACCAAAAAGTTCACAAAACGTATTACGGATTAATCTATCGGGTGTCCCAAAAAATGTATTCGGATTTGGTTGACTCCAGCGCTGTGAATTTAGCTTCCATCAATGCCTAATCACTCTAAAATTGTTCCTCGATAGTCAACTTGAACATAGATACCTCGGTGTTGGTATTGATACTTTGAGAGTAAAGGTATCTATGTTCAAGTTAACTATCGAGGAACATTTTGAGAGTGATTAGCCATTGATTAAAGCTAAATTCATATCGCTTGAATCAGCCAAATTTGTATACATTTTTTTGGGACACCCGGTACCTACAGACCACAAGGATGATAGGAAGGAGGGGAAAGACCATTACTACCCCATATATATACATAAAAGCATTAAACCACAGACTGTTACACATGAATGCTGCACATGATTATAAACAAATAGATACTGTACTGGAGTCTGTCTAACAGCACTTATTGAAGTACTTACTGCAAAATCCAAGTTTATTCTTGATCTTGCCTTACACCGGGTGTCTCAAAAAAAGTACCCCCTTGTGACTGGAGATAGTAACCAAACAATAAGATTTCATTGCTCCCCGACTTCACAGCTAAATTTATCAATCTTCAACTTAGCTGCACATTCCTTGGATTTAGAAATCGTCCACCAAACACCGGAGTTACAGGCTCGCAAAGTCAAATTTACAGTACACCCAAAACCAGAGGTTTTGAAAAGGGGCCTAATCATGATTTGTATCGTAGACATTTTCCAAAGTACCTGTAGACTTTAAGTTTCCGTTTTTTGCTTTTGAAAAGAATAAAAGATGCATGCAGGGGGTACTTTTTTATGAGACACCCGGTATATTCATAAACGCATTTCAACTTTTTTCTGTTAGTAATAGTTCGCACTGTGCCATTTAAGCATTTTCTAGTCATTATGACTGTCTTTAAAGTCCCTCCCTTTATAAACTATACATTTGCCTCTTTGCAGTTTCCTGTTAGTATCTATTCATCCTGATGGCCCACAATACGAAGTTGTTCTTCGTGGAACAGCTGCTGCACCAAAGCCCGTTAAGGAGAAAGAAGAAAGGTAATTTCAGACATAATGATCGTGAGATGTTTGTTTTAAAGTAGAAAGTCTAGGAGTTCATCAGCTTGTATCAGATAGCCTTGTATGCTTATTCATCAGCAGCATTAAAAAACGACACCATCTTGTTATGGGGGTGAATCTTCAGAACACATGTATAGGTGTCTGTAGGAAGTTTGAGAAATTTGCATGAAGAATTACTGTTATGTTCTCCCTCTCGATAGCGAGTAGGGAAAGGGCAGATAGCAATTGTCAAGCAGATCAAAACCAATGAAATAATTGCACGAATAAGATATTCTTGAAAGCATTAGCAAACAATAAATTTAGTTCAAGAAAGCTGTGAGCAACTTGTCTTTGCGAAGATATTTGTGTAAACAGCGCCACACTTCTACTTCTTCTTCTTTGATTTCTAAATCCCAAATCACCACCAACAAGTTCTCTCTTTGTCCATTCATGTCGATTCTTTAGAAAATTTGATCGATGTTTTTTGATCGTTTTCAGTATTTTCAAAAAATGAAATTTTAAGAAACTCGCTTCTGGCTCTAAAAACTGAAAATGAAAGAATTTGCAAAAAATCCCAGTATCTAATTCAGGCTTTCTGCTAAAGATTAAGTCATAAATCTTCAAAATTGGTCTACTGTATGATTTATTGTGGCCTGCCAAACGTATTCATTTCGTACCGGCACAGTGTAAACGGGTCTAACATCAACATGTATTCATCTGCAAAGATGATTCTATCGATCTATCTATCTAGCTATCCGTTATTGTACAAAACCTACAATAGGTAATGCGCACAGTGTGTTATTGGTTAGTTGTATGTAAATTGTGATTTGTAAAGCCAGCAGATTACGCCACGTAAGATTTGCTCAGACTCAGCGGTGGAGAGCAGGCTTTGATTCTGGTGCGTAACCTTTCTCCTTGTGGCCTAATCTTCTCAATTTCTGCTTCAGATTCTTTTCTCGTAAAGTCACCGTTTTGATATCTTGCCTTTTACCCTAGACCTGTGCTCCTGTGTAACAAGCCTGTGTTATGTTGGGCTGGAATTCCTATTGGAAGATCAATGTAAGTTTTACATGTATTCCTTTTTATTCGGTAACTGTATATACATGCAATCAACTCCTTAAAAGTAACCATATATTTATCGAAGCATACATTCCAATGGAGACCTCTCTTCCAAGAAAATATCTCACGCTAATGCTTCTTTTAGCTATTGCCACAAAGGAGGAAAGAAACAACATTCGAACACGATGTTTAGCCATATTACAAACATCACGAAAAATGTTTCAGCCTTTCGGGTCTCAACCAAATTTTGATTCATTCCAATGCCTCAAGTACTCAAGTATTCTCATGGGCAACAGGAGACAAAATGAATGATTTGAATAGCCAAAGCTACGAAAGGCCTAAGCTACTCTCATCGTGATTTGAATACGTAGTTAACTCGTTCTGCTCTTAGATATGATGACAACTTACTCAAGTTCTTCTTTGTCGTTTCCTAATCTCGCAATTATTGCCTGAGTCGCATTTCCAAGCAAAAACTATCGGCATCATAGCTTGAGAGTCATTTCTAACCGCCATTCTGCATCAACGGTTTCTTACGGGCGATTTTCGCCAGATTGCTTGCAGAGGAGCGAAAATTCATTCAAGATGGCGGTCGGTTGTATAGGCTTGGAAAATAAGATTCAGACAGTAGTTGCAAGATTAGAAAACGACAAAAAAGAACTCTAGTAAGTTCCCATTATATATGAATTGCAATTCAAATCTTTGTCTCCTATTGCTCATGGTATTCTCCGCACAACGAATCTTCAAACATATGAAGTTCTCTTTGATTCACCCGCTATATAGTTAACCAACAGCAAATGTTATGGCCTAAAAATTTCCCAAACGAATATGACTTTCTCCTTTTAATGGTTTATTCTTCATCCATGCATGCAGGCAGCAAAGAGCTTTCTTACGCAACAACTCCCTTACTCAAGATTTGCAGATGGCTATTTCTGTCGAAGGAAACCATTCTGATTTTCAGGTATGCTGCATTCATTGTTGCTTGAAATAATTTTAGTCTTCTGTTTGCTATTGTATGATTACACTATCTGAAGATCAATTTTTTGACAGTGCTATTTCCTGTTAAGAATTTAAAAACATATGCACGGAAGGCGATTATGTTATTCAACAGAAAATTCACTTTAAAGAGAATCAACATGGTTAAAACATAGTTACCTGAATCCAATGCCTCAATCTTTGCATGAACCAGCAAAATCGTCCAATGTACAGGGTGTCCCAAAAAAATTGTGCCCCGTTTGCCTAAGGATTGCGAAAAAACGGCAAAAGATTCTCGGCAAATTTTTGCATGATGCTGCTCTTCAGATATTCAATTAAAGTTTGCAACCATCCCCGTAAAATCTGTTGAGAAATGATGGAGCTTTCAGAAGACCAAATTTGCCTGATGACTGAAACCAGCGGTCGGCCATTTTGTCTTACTATTTTGCAGTGATAAGCATCTTCACGTGAAGAAAGAAATAATTTCTGTGAGGTCAGAAATAGTGCAACTCTCCGAGGATTATCGGAATTTTCACGAAAGCTATGAAATTGGAGGCTGCTGTTTCATTTTCAATCCATGAAGCTATTTATCGCTGAAAATAGTAAGACAAAATGGCCGACCGCTGGTTTCAGTGATCGGGCAAATTTGGTCTCCTGAAGGTCATAGCTCCATCATTTCTCAACGGATTTTTACGGGGATGGTTGGAAACTTTAATTGAATATCTGAAGAGCAATATCATGCAACATTTTCGCGACAATCTTTTGCCGTTTTGTCGCAATCTTCAGACAAACGGGGCACAATTTTTTGGGGCACCCTGTAAATGAAACTTTTTTCTTGTGTCAACAATTTGCTTTTCATCTCAAATAAGATTAAGTTTGATTCCGTAAATCTGAAGGTATGAATTTTTCTAGGTTCAAAATACGTTTGACTTCAAAGAGAAGAGTGCAAATTCACTCGAAGTTACTCTGAAGCCACAGGTAAGGAAAACATTTTTCTTTCAGAGCGTGTCATTAATTCTTGCTGAGGAGGGCATTTTTTTTTTCAAATATTTGATAGCATCTTCGTCCCGCCTCTGTGATTTACCTGAAAATGTTGGTACCCCTCCAACATTGCAGTCAAAAATACTTCACCCCCCTCCTGAAACTCGTATATTTGGTAATAGCGCCACTTTGTCACTGTACTGTTATGATATCAATTGCATGAAGATTTACATCATAACAGCTGCTAGCACATGAAAGAAAAATACCATTTCGAATGTGATGAGAAAAGAGCAGGCAATAGCATTTAAGACTTACTTTAAGAAGAACTGATGTTAGAGATTAATAGGGTTTTACTTAGCAAGTAAAGAACTATGTTTTAGTTCTTAAGGATCTACTTTTTCAGAAATTAATAGGATTTACCTCAAATCATGTTCATACCCCTTCTTTAAGATTTGCTTTATCTTTTGTCCCCCCTCTCTTACTGTTGGTAAGATTTGATCCCCCCTCCCAGATGTCACCCCTTTCTCGGGAAGAACTATCGGCCGGTCCGTCCTTTATCTTTATCAAACAATTTGTTTCAACTGAAATTTGTTTCAACCTGGTATAGGATAAACTACGTACCAAGGTAAGGATAAACAAGAAAATTAAAACTGATGAGGTTATCTGTATTTATCTTAAAATCTTTCAGCTAAATATATTTTTTTATTAGAATTTTTTAATGGTAATTTAATTTAAGTCTATTTTTTGCTGATGAACTGTAAATTTTGTTTGGTTTCAGATCATAATGTAAGACTCTTTTGGTCAATTTTGTCCTATTTTGCAATTTGAAAGACGTTTTAAGTGTAAAATGTTGTGTGATGGATGGATGGATGGATGGATGGATGGATGGATGGGTGGATGGATGGATGGATATTGATTCAGTGATAGATGTAAAATCCAGTCATTTAGAAACCAGCTGCAGATAAGAGAAAAAGTGCGCTCTCTGTAACACTACGATATGTCTAACATGTTTCTTTCAATTATTTGCAGAGTGAAGTACCAGTCCACGTTCTATTTGTTCCATCAACATTTAGCATGATTTCAAGTGCCTTGGTCATCCGACCTGCTGATGGAGGCCCAAAGTTTAAGGTATGTTATCTTGCTGTTCCTTCTGGACAGCATCATTCTCAAAACTTCCAATTTAATCCAATTTACCGGTGAGCCAGAAGAAGTTCCCGCTTTGGAAAATTCATAGCACCAAGAGTACGTGATGGATTTAACTGATTCAAAAACTAGTCAAATGCTGAATGACCAAAAAGCACCAAAGCACCAAAAAATAGGTAGATTCGGATTTGCGAAGGATTCTTGTTTGCAAAATGCCTGAAAATGGGCCTAAAATACTTGATCAAAAAAATCGTCAGGAATCTCCTAACAGAAGAGAACGATGCGCAAGGGCATTTCACCTTCACCTCATTGAAGGAGTTATCTAATTTTTCAAGGACATTTTCATTTCAAACTCACTTCAAGTAAATGTTCTAACAAATACTGAAGACTTTCATCCCCATAGCAATGAATGTGCAGATGATATCTCTCACCCGTGGAAAGCTGTACTTTTTATTCTCTTGTTTGAGAATTTTCTTCGTGATTTGATCCAGTGTTTTACGTCTTGGCAGGCATTTCGCAACAAAGAAGTTTTCGTAAAGTCAAATTTGCCCATATTTCCAGTACTCATAAAAACGCGAGTAAAATTGCAAAAATACTTAAATCAATTGGCTATCAAGCAAAGCTCAATTCATTCGAATTCATCAAGTACTCTTCATGCTGTGAATTTTCGAAAGTGGGAATTTTTTTCTGGTGGTACTTTGACCAGAAAGTATACTCAGATCTTTATGTGTTATCCTTTAAAATAGGCACATTCTTGCAAGCATGTGGTGCGTTGTCTTGAGTCAATATCAAACTTGGGTCATTTCGAACAAAGTATTCTTCACTTTTCTCTTCATTGGCATGATAGCAAAAACGTAGATTTCCATCAAGATATTTCAGATAATTCCATCATTACAGCATGAAAATTTTACTTCTAGATACCCCTACATGGGTATGGGGGCTGCAGCAAATTACAACTCACAAATGCTCAGAAAGTTGGAGATAATTATTGGATTGATGCTGGTGAGGTATGTTTTATCGATTAAAGGGGCTCAGTCGTCAAACAGTAAACAAATCCATAAACTCACACGTGTCGGGGATTATCCATTGTTCATCCATTGTTCTCTGCAGCTTGTTTGGTGGCTTCACCTAAGCTACAAAAAAGTGACCGTTAAAAATCCACTTATATCCGAGCAATCGTAGAAGATATGAATGTTTGGTTTGTTCCTTAGTGAAGTACAAGGATTAATGCCCAAACAGCAACTTTCATTTTGAAAACAATACGAAAATCCTGTGTGATATCACCTTTCAAAAAACTGCAAAAATCATCGTTTTGTTTACATTTTGACGACTGAGCCCCTTTAAAGGGGCCTTTGCAACCGGCATGCTCTTTTGTGGTCTTTTTGTTGTCGCCAGTTTCATGGCCCACGAAACCGTTGGACTTTTCAGATATCTTGAATATTTTTCGAAATTACAGCGTAGTTTATATTTCAACTCTTTTGAGGACGTGACGTCATCAAATCTCTAAATCAGAGAACCAGAAGAGTGACAGACTTTTGCTTGATGCCCCGTGTATAATCTATACACTATGGTTTTCTTGAAAATTATTTCATGTTGCATCAAACAGTTAAGAAATTACGATGGTTTTAAGTTTTTGTCAATATTTTTCTTGGCTTCTTAAAGAACAAGAAAAGCACTCTACTTCTCAAATATTGTAGATTGCAGAAAATTCTAATGGTAGAATTATAGCTAAGTAGCTAGAGTTTCTTTGAAGCCATTCAGTTCAAAGCAATAGGTTATAAAATCTTACACCAACCTCTTTAAAGATTCGGAACTATGCTAGGCCAACCTACCATAACATGAGCTTTCTGTTTGTTTTTTATATAGGTATTACACGGAGAACAAAACATCGTTAAGATAAGTCTTCAGAATGTTGGTAACAGAGCTGCATTTGTCAAGATTGTCTGTTATACCGGTATGTCTTCTTTTTGTGTGTTTTCTCGAGACAGTAGACCTTTTAGCTATTCTAAAAAAGAATCTGAATCGAACGATATTTCATACATTTTGTAGAATTTTCGAATGTGCACAATAGTTATAGAGTGATTACAAGTTCGTAGTTTTTGCTATTGATAGACTGATGGACGCTATAACTACTACTCATGGACTTTCACATTGAAAGTTGGGGCGAAATTGTTTCCCTTGACGTCACGTCCGATATGGAAACCATAGAAACATTGTACGAAAAGCCGAGTGCTCCAGGCAATGGCGGATGGGCCTAACTTGTCGCTCAATCCTCAGATAATTAAACGCCTCAAAATTCAAGTTTTGAGTGACGTTAGTAATGAACAAAAGCCACAAGTATCTAGATGAATGTTTCCACAATCCAAGAATCAACAAACCTTTCAGTTTCAATCAGAATTTCGTCATTTTGAAGGCCATTTTGCTCCTGTGCGCTCACCACAGCTGAATAGAAATTTCCAACTTCCGAAGGTTGCCATGACTACGAATTAACCTCCTTTCGACGTGAATAGAAAAATCGGTGCCCCCTTTGTTTCTTTTCGTCCCACTTTTTGATGTGAAAGTCCACAAGTCCCAGTTTGAGCAAAAAAATGTTGTTGTTGTTGTTGAAATTTTTGTTATTGTTGTTGCGATAACTGGGACTATTTCGTGAGTCTACAATAACGATAGAAGCTCTAACGCCACTCAGTCCTCTCGTATAGAAATGTTTGAAAATATCATTCGATCCAGACTCTTTTTTTAGAATAACTAAAAGGTGTATTGTGCTCTTGATCTAGAGGCTGCTCTTCATCACAAACTGAATTGAACTTTGAATTGATCAAGTTCAATCTTTTCCTTTGGCAAAAGCAAGTTTTGAAATTAGTTGACGGAATTGAATAGCAAATCCAAGAGCTGCATATTCATGTCCAAGACGATTTCGACACGTGCGTGTTTATTGTTTAGCAAGAGGAGCAATAGCGTGTAGGCGTTTTATTTGTCCTACTTATGGATTGCCTCAACTTTTTGTTTTGTTTCAGATGTAAGCAAAAGAAAGTTATATCCAAGCAGTCACATTAGCATTGCACCAAATGACTTTATACTGAAGGAAAAATGTACAAAGGTGAGAGATGGTGAAGATATCCGCCTCAGCATTTTAATTTGCAAAACTTAAGGGTCTATCCAGATTCGACCTCCCCATGGAATCCTTCGAATGTTTCACATGTCCACTGTTGAATAATCTGCCCTTGATTACCATTGCCTTGATAACCTTGAGAACAGTGGCCTTCTAAACGGCATGTTGCAAAAACCGGACCCTAGGACCCTTGAGACCCGTATGACCTTTAAGTACTAAAAATGAAAGGAGTCTTAACACCAGAGGGTCATGATCAGGAAGTTGTGTATCGTTAACTTCCCTCTTCCATCCCATGAACTTCCACTCTTTCAAATCAATGCGAGGAATCATGCAGAGAGTTTCTACCACGTGGAAGTACTATGTTGAGTATTGCGTCCTGGTGATGGTTTGATCGAGCGAAAGTTCGTAGGATGTAAGAGGGGAAGCTAATATGATACGCAACCTCTTGTTTGACAGCTTGGTGACATTGATCTATTGTTTGTCTGTGGTGATGACCTTCTGGTGTTAAGAGTCCTTTCCATTTTTAGTACCTAAAGGTCCTAGGGGTCTCAGGGGTCCTAGGGTCTTAAGGTCTGGTTTTTACAACATACCCTTCTAAACGGGGACTGTATTTTTTTACTCTCTCGGTACCAATGTCAGACAAAAATTCTTCTGCAAACTTGGCTATTTTCCACGATTATCAAGTCTCTTTCTTACCACACAATGACTTTTCAGTTGTAATCTGTCTCAAATTAGTTGTCACGTGAAATACCCGCGAATAGCAACCGTTAAAATGCTCTGCATGAATGATTTTGCGTTATCGCAAATCTTACGTGACTTCTAATTCGAGGCAGACATTGATATTATGGATAGCACTCGTCACCTGCATCAAACCGTGTATTATTCAATTCAATTTCTCATTTCAGCAACTAGTAATCATTCTACAACCAACTGAAAAAGTCTTGCAAGATGCTATGGAAAAGCCGTGTGCTGCTGCTTCTTTGGCTATATTCAGTGGGGATGAGTCTGTTAGGCAGCTGTACCGCAAGTAGGCACCTTTGCTTATATTCAAATAAAAGTGCTTACGAGACAAGTTACTTTAATGAGTCTGTTAGGCAGCTGTACCGCAAGTAGCACCTTTGCTTATATTCAAATAAAAGTGTTTACGAGACAAGTTACTTTTTACACTACCGGGTGTCCCAAAAAAATACAGCTTTGGTTGACTTCAGCGATGTGAATTTAGCTTTAATCAATGGCTAATCACTCTCAAATTGCTCCTCGATAGTTAGCTTGAACATAGATACCTCGTTTGTTAGTATTGATGCTTTGAGAGCAGAAATATCAATCTTTAAAGCTCAAATTTGCGTCCGTCCACCTGCAAACCAGAGCTTTGGCCTTTTGGCCCAAGCAAAGTTCCTGAATCACATCAAAATTAAGAACTGAGATTAATGAGAAATTAAGAAACTGCCCGATGGGTTACTGGGGGGTGACTTCTGGGAAGCAGAATAACACAAGATCTAATATTGTTCAAATTTTATCATGGCTATCGTTGATTTATACGCTGTGCCTTAAGAATTTTCTTAGGCCAAAATGCTAACGCTCTGGTTTGCAGGAAGAGGCAAATTTGAATTTGAGCTTTCAAGATTAACATGTCTGCTCTCAAAGCACCAATACCAACGAACGAGGTACCTATGTTCAAGTTAACTATCGAGGAACACTTTTAGAGTGATTAGACACTTGTTAAAGCTAAATTCATATCACTGGAGTCAACCAAATTCGTATACATATTTTTGGGACACCCGGTACCTACATCATGGGTGAGAGGAAGCAAGATGTTTATTGTTTAATAAAATGTATGCACAAGTCATACCCATATCTGTATCATTATTTCCGTCTGTTTTCCTTGCAGCTACCTCAGCTCATTTTGATTCAAATTTGCAGCGGCTAGATGGTCTAATTTTGTTTCCTGCAAAAGTGAGGCTGAAAACCGCAAACGAGGACAGCTTAGCTTTTACAGGAAACAAAATTAGGCCGTCTGGCCGCTGCAAATTCGGTGATCGCTGATGATCTAAGACACTGATTGGCGATGAATTAAGATTTAATGAAAACCTGGCTTAAAGCGTGCTCAAGTCATTGCTGTAAGGTAAACATATTGGGGAAACTTGCTCACGATTTTAGCACGTCTTTAAAGGTTTCTTGAAGGGACCTTTTTTAGAAAATCCCTTGTAAAATGTGAACGGAGTGACCGATTTCAGCCAGGAAAAGTTCTAAAAATGATTGAACATGTTAGCTATTCAATCAGATATTGCAAAATATCATTGCTTATATATTCAGGGAGCAGTAGCCTCTCGAACGCCGGGCCTTTTTTGACTCACCCAGCATAAAGATGTATAAAAACATCGTTGGATCCAGACTCTTTTGTAGAAGAGCTAAGAAGGTCTATTATAGTTTGGTTAAAACTGTTTGGATATACTTTCAGGCATAAATGGAATTCAGCTGATAAAAGAATAGAGAAAGAAGGACCACTCCAGAATATGATATTTGATTCACCTTTCATGGATGAAGACAAAGTTGCTCATGGTTAGTCGATGGTCTCGTTGAATATTCCCCAATAAAACAAGTCCTTTCCTATTTCAAATGATTAGATTGTCAATGACCTTATTATGTTAACCATTTAATGTTTTATGTAACAATATGATGTGTGTGACTGTAATGATAGAAATAGTTCAAGTTTCTTAATTAAGAAGCTTCCAGCTTAAAGACATTCACTTACCAGGAGTGCTCTTCCTTTTTGCAACGTTTTGGAATGATAAAAAATCAGGCCAAAACAAGAGTCGATCTGCAAACTTTTATCTGTTGAAAGTTCCTGTGACTGATCTCCACTTTAGCGGACCAGCTGCAATATTGGTATCATCATAAGCCAGGGTAGGGGGTTCAGGGTTAACTTTTGAAAAAAGGGTTTTTAGGGTAAGTTGATGCTAGTTAGGATATGTTGGAGCAAGGTGGGTTAAGTTAGGATTGCTTGGGTATATGGCTAAATACTTTATTGATAAAGCATAAAACCGGTGATCCGCTGAAATGCAGTCATCCTATGTATAATTTACCCACGACATAATAGGTAAAGGAGTCCATCAAGTTTGAAAAACCTGTTGGCTTTTGGTGAGCTTTTTAAATGTGATCTGAAGCGAAAAAATTTATTGAAGCAAATGAACGGCACTATCGAATGATAAAGAATCCTGTTTAGATTTCTTTGATATCTCATTTCGTTTTCAAGTTATCCACTGATTTTAAGTATCAGCTGATTACGTCATATTGTTTGCAAAGTACTACGATAATACTATGCGCATACTAACCGGTTTTGTGTTGTACAGGAAAATATAAAGCCCGAGGTCTTAAAAGTACAGACCGAGCTTGCGAGGTCTGTGCAATAAGACCGAGGGCTTTATATTTTCCTGTACAACTACAAACCCGGTTAGTATGAGTTTTATTACCTGATAGCTTCTAATTTTGACTGATATCATTTGGCCAAACGCATTTTGTTACTGGATGTCGCTTGAGTTTATTGTAAATTTCACCGGCCTAAATCAGTTACTGTGTTGTCAAAAACGCGTCCTTGTATCGTATTATACAAGGCTACGGGAAAACCGCGGGAAATGTGCGACTAACCAATGGGATTGGCGGGATCCTTGTATTGCCTCGTTTTTGAAACGTCAGTCAGGTAATAAATGGAAATATAGACTAGCTGCATCTAATCTTTAAAAGGTTACAGTTAAGGAGACATTTAAAGTAAGCTAAATAAATGTAATAGAAATTGTTTCATGAGTTGATACGATGTTTAGAAAGGCATTTCAACTGAAGAAAAGTTCTTTGAGTCGATTTTCCTTTGGAAACATAGTCAACCTTGTATGCTTTCTTTGCGTTTTGCAAACAAAATGACGTCATCAGCCAATCATACAATTCAGAGGATAACTCGAAAATGAAACAAGGTTTAAAAAATGTATAAACAACATTCTTTATCGGTCAACATTGCTATTCATTTGCATCAATAAAAAATTTCGCCTCAGATCATCTTTAAAGATTTTACGGAAGAGAGAAAGAATACAGCAAAATGTATCCAGTATTTCTCTTTTTATTGCAGATATCGAATATCCTGACATCCCGAACTGGGAGAATTTCTTCATCACTTCAGTTTCGAGAACGGTAGTGAGTCTCATCACCCGACCAATGACGAATGATCTACCCTCCACGCCTTCGACAGACCGGCCATTAGGCCTGGACGCAAAGGATTTGATGGTTACTCAGACTCCGGCCAGGACTCTGCCCGTAGACACGCCCGTTCCAGGTATGCTTGCAGATATTCCTAGGACCGTTTACCCTGCTTTCGAAACCGCACTCGTACCTAAGACGTTAGAGTTTTATGCAACCTCGTACCCAGTGACAATGAAGGTTTTCCGTAAACTGCAACGCCTACATTGACCCTGGAGCCTGTTAGGCCATTGTTGAATTTGATTTGCTCATTTCGACACAAAAGAAGCTTCTCACCGTCAAAACCTGGTGTTCAGTCAAAATGAAGAACATTCGAATGGCTGTGGTTACAATAAGTGGTGCTCTAACCATGGCATATACATTTCGAAATTTCAAATATGTGATTCGAAAAAACCTGCTGTCTGCCAAATTATGTTAATTATTCCGATCAGAATCTGCCAAAATTTGGCAACCGGTCCCAAGGGTATCTGTTGAGGTCTAGCCTCCTATTTACAACAACAGATACCCTTTGGAACGTGGTTGGAGTTTTATGTTTTCAATTATATGTAGGCAGCTTGTTGTATAGGTTTAGTCAACCGGTAGGTTGTCTCAGCAACTGGACTCGGAAGTCAGATGAAGGATTCGGGATTTCTAAAATAGGCTGCTTGTTTCTTGATTTACAATTTTAGCCTCCGGACCCGGACATTAATTGAAGAAAGAAAAATGTTATAACGCTGGGGTTGATAGTTCTCTCATCACTAGGCCAAATTTGGCTTTTGAAGGAACTAGCCCATCTGCCGAAACTGAAAATCACCCTGTCGAAGGTGGGGTTTGAAGGAAAACCTGCATTTTCCCCCGCGAAACCATTCCCCTCATCCATGTTAGAATCCAGATGCATCTGCAAAAGAAAGGAGATCCAACATGAAAAAACTGAAAGAGGCGGGGTGGATGGGAGATTCAATTTGCAACCACTG
Organism: Aurelia coerulea; assembly: GCA_039566865.1. NCBI lineage: Eukaryota > Metazoa > Cnidaria > Scyphozoa > Semaeostomeae > Ulmaridae > Aurelia > Aurelia coerulea. The sequence continues at coordinate 23,467,401 of CM076948.1, read as the reverse complement.
CGCATGATACGTGTTTGCAAAATTACTAAATTATCAAATCAAATTCTCTGGTTTATACTGCATGAAAGAAACCATGCCGCATGCACGAGCATCTACGAACACGTAGACAATAAAGCACATTACTGTACATCTCTAGAGACTCAAAACCTGTGGTACTTCAAATCACCAGAGGCACAAATCTGTGATAAACAATAAAATACCTGTTCGTTGCTTTAACTCCAATTAGAATTTCATTCTAAGAGGCATTAATAATGAGGGCTTATGTTGATAGCAAGCAAAGTCAACTATTGATAGTACTATTTTCAATTCTGAATTCACATTTTACCCTTCCAGGTCTGTCAAGGCATTCTTCAGAAGCAGTGTCCATTCATAAAAACAACAAAGAGGCATGGGCAGTTTCTCCAGAACATATTGTTCTTACTACACCAAATACAGGTAAGTTGGTAGTGAAAGTATACATTCTATCTACTTACTTTTGTATCATTTAAAAGACTTGGCCAAGGAATAGTAAGCTTTACGCTACAAACAAATTTGAATTTCTTGTGTCAAGCAATATTTCTGTTCTTTTGGCTATTTATGTATGTACGTGTGGATATTGGATGTATCATTTCCCACAATATTTACAAATATTTACAAATTTTATAAGATAAGAATAAATACAATATCATATTTAATGTTAAAAATGTAAAGATAAACATCCCTACTTACAGTGGCAGGGATAGCATTAAAAGGTCAAGCTGACCTTATTTCCATAATGGTCCCCTTAGAGGTGCTGGTATAACGGAAATACGTAGGAAAAAAGGAAAATATAGAACTGCATGTGTGTTTTGAATATCAAAATGGTCCTTAATAGAAGACATATGTGTCATCTGTACATTTTGAGAAAGTTTCTCTTTAATCTTATGTTTGAACGTATTAATATTGTTTGTTGATTTCAACTCAGATGGGCCCTAGATAAGACAGGCATTTGTATTACTTTTGCGAAATGGAAGTTCTAATTGGAACTTGGACCTTCGCGTTGTTAGGCCCTGGTTGACAGGACGGAATACCTAAGCACTGTGCGTTGGGGCAGTTCCTTTGTTGATAACAGATTCGCTAAAAGATTTTCTCTTGGTAGTCACAATCTCTTTGTCAACACTTTGAAAATTCATTCAAAAAGATCGTTTGTGGAGCATTATTTGAAAGTCTGACGAACGGACTGCTAATAGTTTTGAATTAACCTTGCTTATTTTGTCCAGGATTCACCAGATGGCATTTTTTTTATCTCGTGAAGGCCTTGCATTTCATCGAAATGGCATCGTTCTAAAATTTGATTGAGATATTTGAAATTTACTTCCCAGCGAATGTTTAGAATAAAGTTTCTTCTAAGTCATCTTGTCATGGGTAGGCCCGGAACGATAGCTTTAATTTGAGGGAATCGAAGGTAGCAACATTGATATCAATGGCTGATTCGAAATCGTTTTAAATTTTTCTGTTTAATATTTAGTTTAATCTTTTTGCAGTCTCTGACAAATCCACAGCGAGGATACAGATGATCAACTATTCGGACACTCCACTCAGGTACTTCAGTGAGTTTGTAGCCTGTGTTCCAGACCCTCCAAAAAGGATAGGGCCTGTGCAACAGCGGCAGATTCCTTGGCCAGCAGTTGAGTTGGATTGTTTGCATAATATTCCATCAGTTTGGAATAATCAATAACGAATACAAATCTTTAGAAAAGTTCCCATTCTACAATCTGATCATTATCACGTTCTCTTTGAATTCCATTTGTTGAAGCGTTACAATTATCAGCGTTCTGCTGCACCATTTGAATGCAATTGGTCACAGCTAATGATTTGAGATCATACTACAGAAAGGCTTTAATGGGGCTTTTATTTGTTATCGTTTGATTTTGTTAAATGGCGTTGAAAGCTTTGTGCTGCACAAGACCATTTCAATGATAGGTTTGAAAGATATTGTTGTTGACTTGTCATGTTATGAAGCATAATTAGAACTTGCATATTAATTTTCCCCAGAATCTGAGGAAACTGTCGTACAAGGAATCTGACTCGGTTACACAGACCCTTTCCTTTTCGGAATTTTGGGGTCAGGAGCACAGGCTATGAGCTTGTAGTTGTAGCTATTCTCAATTTCAAATTCTGATCCTTTTTGCTCCAGTGCTGAGACTTGTAACAAAGGTACACTTTCAAATGCATTGACCGTGATCCCATGGAAGTACTACCTTGCATAACTTTGTTTCTTGGTGCATTATTACGTGTGTTGTGTGCAACCTTGTTTGGATTTATGTTTATCTGTGACGCTTTCTTTTTGCATTGTGCCATGTTTGAAATCCCAAAGTACCTTAGTACAGCAAGGGGGAACTTTGTAAAACAAAGGATACAGGTCTGATTAGGACAAAGCGATGTGGCATGGCAACCTCAAGAATAGCTTCCACACCTTTTTTATCATTATTGTTATTGTTGTATGGCATAAATGAGCATATCCACTACAAGTGTGGCTCTTCAGCTCTAAAAATTAAATATAAGTCTATATCTATATGGTCTACACCTTCAACGCAGCCTACCATAATATTTTGCCTTCTCTGTTTATTTTATTTTGACTAGGGCACTCAGAGTGTGAAATCTGTTCTTCTGAAAAGCAAATCATTTTGTTCCCTCGGAAACCTGAATCCTTTCTTTTACAAAATCTGCCCTTGCTAATCATTACCGAACAGCGTAACCTCTCCTCTTTTTTCTATTTCTTTTTGTTCTTGCTTCTTGAAGAATCCTCAGTGACTCATTACCCCACCCTCCCCCCCCCACACACACACACACCCCTACTAGCACTTCATTTCATGGGCCACCTTCTTCCAAGCGACATTCATACCTACTTCAAGGATGTCTGCTGCTACTTTCCCCAGAAAGAAGTGCAGTAGCGATGGGATTTTGCACAGAAAGTTCACTAAAATACAACTCCCTTACTTACCACGTGTTACTTACGATTGCCTTTCTTATTTCAGTTTCGAGTTTAGTTGGCCTGCTGAAAGCTTAATTATCACACCAAGCAAAGATAATATTCCTCCACGGTAAGTGCAGTGGCGTAATCCTCTGACTTTGCGGCCAGAACACTAGGTGGACAGGGTTCAATCCCAGGTAGGGCACTACCACTTGAGTGCCATGACAAGCGGTCATGGACTGGATTAGGTCTTCACCACTTCTGTGATCCCGGCGCTTGGTGCTAAAAACGCAATTTCACCTGCACCTTTACCTGCTCGCAACACGTAGGCCTACATTGTTACCCACGAATATTCAACCGTGTGTATGTGTTTGAATTCCAAACAAATAAATGCGATTCAGTGTTGATACTGTTTCAAAAATATTTGTAACATGTTGAACGAAAACGAACATGTTCATTCTTCGAAACATTGTGCGATGCTAAACGGACTTTCAAGAGGGGTTTTTCAAATCATTTCATCCCTTGATATACCGGGTGTCCCAAAATGATGTATTATCAATTGATTGCTTATAGGTCCATAACTGATGAAAAAATTTTCAAAAACTGGTAAAACCACAACCAACATCTTACAATACAATTTAGCCTTTAGGCAGTCAAATAAAACAAAGTGTTTGAAAATTGGTTCATTGGTTATGGACATGTAATCAATCAAGCAATAATACATCATTTTGGGACACGCGGTACCATTATGAATATGTCATGAAATATATTAAATCAGTTTGTATACTGGTGTTCATTTAGGACTCATGTTTCTGCAATGCTAAAAGGCTGCATAGGTCTTTTAGAAGTCTCTTACTATGAATAAACTAGATATAACAACAGTCAGCGAGTGCTGCCGATTAGTATTTGTACCAAATGCGACTGTAGCGAGGTCAATTTTATAGAAATTAATTGAATGATTATCGCTAAGGAAACGTGTATTATGTTTGAATTTACAGTTGGGTAATGGTTCAAAAGGTAAATGATTTAGAATATTGAGTTACTCTCCTCCGCCGGTTTCTAGTTCCTGAGTCCAAGGCTCTTGGCTCCGTAGTTCTGTAGTCCATGGTTCCGTGGTCCGTAATATTGAGTTCTGCATTGTCAGAAATAAACCTTTGTCGTCCATTGACGTAGTTAGGTAGTTAAGTAGGTAGGAAGAACTCATTATCTTTTGTTGGAGAACTTTCGTTGTTGTTTGTTGGATAAATGCTCACAAGCCGCGAGCCAACGAGTCAGCGAACCGCAGCCGTGAGCTGGCCTGTCTACGCACAAAGCCTGACGGCAGACAGATAGCAGGCGGACAGGCTAATTTCGCTCGCTGATTGAAGCAGAATAATTAGGCTGCCTTCGGCAGCAATTATATCAAAGTTTTCAAGGTTTATTTCAATTATAACAAGAGTTGACACAAGATTTCGCAATGTAAAAAAGCCAAAAATGATTGTCAGCAGTCTGAAATTTCTCTTTATTCCAGGAGCCAGTTAATTGTGTTTGTATCAACGAAACCTTCCTTCTTAACAACTGGTGGAGAGCTACCCTGGCGAGGCTGTATTTATGTTCAGTGTGAAGGTATACAAAAGGTATGTGTTTCTTGTTTCTCGACTTATAGTGACATTTATTGTTTTTTGGTAATTCCCCTTGACATGTGCTTTTAAGATTGTGGCCAAATTGTTGCGAATTGTGGTCGCTATTTTCTATTCTCTATGGGGTGAGTTGCTATATTTCTACCTAGCATTCGAAGGTAGTTTTAGGGCGCTGAGAAGCTGAGTTTATCAAAGCAGCGTCCTGGTCTTTCCTCTCGATGTGACCACACCTCATGATTCCTTTAGCTTGGAATTACAGAGAGTTGGCTACTCTCCTCACACTTTGTATTAGGTTCGGCAGGGTGAGGACTCTAACCACCAACCTTCAGATTGGTAGTCATCCGTGCTACCACTGAGCCATCCCCACGCAAAGAACAGAAAGAACATACGGCCTTGGAATGACTAGTGTTCCGTGAATATCATAGCAAGAACGTTTGTTGTTATCATGTTGAATAGCCGACATGTTCAATTAATCTTAGCAATTTTTCTGGCTGAGATTGGCCACCCCCTGCCGAAAATGAGTGATTTTCTTGAGAAGGCCCTATCGAAAATCGCTCAAAAGTGGTCAAAAATCGAGACCAGACTCCTCCACGATTTCTGCTGTACAATAATGACTTGCATATGCTTTAGTACGTGTTTCCCCTTGGGAAGATCAACAAGTCTTCCCCATTAGTATAAGAAAACTATTTTGGGGGATTCCATTCTCCCAGGAGGATAACAAGTGGTAATACTTGTAGGTATTTGAAAGGCCAGGGGCTAAAGAGAATCTCCCATAGCCACGGGAAGGAATGACCAATGAAAGCCGTGCAAAGTTGAACATTTTGAATATTAAACAAGACCTTTTCAATATTATATCTTTCGATATTCAGGGAGCAGTGTTTTTTCAAATGCCATGCATTCTTTTCATTCACCTGGTACTGGTAGTCTTAGCAGATTTACAAAATACCATTTGCAAGATACCTTAGTGTTGAGAACTGACTTTTGACCGATGCTTGATATCTTTCTTCCTCATTTATAGTGTATTCGAGTGCAAATCAGAGAAGATCTTGCGATGGAAAGTTCTCCCTCGACTGGTCTACCAAAACGACTTGCACCATTAAATCCATCCGATACACCACAACAACGAAAACAACCAGCAAAATCTAAGCAACTGCTTTTTTTGGAACCTTCAAGTGTCATCTTTCCTGTCACAGTGGTAAACAGATTTCAAGGTAAAATAGACAACAACTTTTTGTAACTTGATTTATTTTCACTCTCCTTCGACCGGCCTAGCAAAGAGACTTGTCTTGTTGAATTTAAACCATAGCAACGAAAACAACCTGGTAAAAATAACTGCTATAAAAAAACCTCTCTTGAACATTTTGCAGTTTCTGGTCGTGGACCATATTACGCAAATATGACATTAACAAGCAAAGCCTTTCTCCGGTTCACAACCTTGGAGCAGTGACTTTTCTGGGCTGTGAATGCGCAGATTATACTGGACAGTATTCTCTCGTGCTATTGGGTTTTTAAAGTATGCTAATGCTAAGAAAATACTACCCCAGAAAACTCTTAGCCAAATCTATAGAGGTATTGTTGAACCGCATTTCCGCTACTGTTGCTCTGTGTGGGGGAGCTGTGGGGAATCTAGGCGACCCACACTGCAAAAGTCACAAAGTCGCGCTACCAGAATTGTGAAAAATAGCAGCCATGGTGCACCTGCTGATGCCCTGATAAAAAGTTAAAGTGGCCAACTATCGCTGAAATTATCAAACGAGAGACAGCGACGATTGTTTACAAATCCTTAAATGGTCTTGCACCGACCTATCTCTCGAATATTTTTTCAAAGAACTCAACACGTGACACTGTCAAGTTGAGAAACTCTGAGACTGACTTACGTGTCCCTCTTTTTAAAACGAGCAATGGGCAAAAGTCATTCTCATATCGTGGTATGAATCTGTGGAACAGCCTTGAACCAGAGGTTAAGCAAGTGCCCTCTTTATATGCTTTCAAACATCGACTTTAAAGCACGATGATGGGTGGTGGTATGCAGTTGGATTGGACTGGTGTCTGTCGGACTCTTTGCCTGCCATGGGGTGCTGCATGAAAGTGTGGCATTTCAGGGTGGGCATGGGGTTTGATCTGTTCTGGTCCGGTCTGATTGTGTCCTGCCACCCTTGGTTTTATCAATCTCGGTTTTAACATTATGTATTAATTTTATTTTCACTTTAGTTTTGTAATTAGATTATTTCTTTCGTTTGTAGATTTTAACATGTAAATTAAATTGTAAATTTTTGTCACGGCCCCCTGAAAAGCGACCTTTGTCGACGGGGTTACCGTGTTGAAAGAATATAAAATGAAGAATATAAAATGAAAGTATTTTCTGTTGATCAATGACTATGAATGAACTTTTCCTTGCAGAGAGTTTCGTGAAAATCGAGAGTAACGCAACAGCGACATTAAAATGGGTGCTGAGCTCAATTGCTCCTCCGTATTTCAAGGACATGACTGAAATGGGGGATATATTCCGAACTACATACACTGCTTTCCGGTTCCTCAGATATTCAGGAACACTTCAACCCAAAGAAGCAAATACAGTAAGTTGATATTGGTATTATCTGGAAATCTTTATTCACTCTTTCCTAACTGATAAAATCGTTAAAGGGGCTCAGTCGTCAAACAGTAAAAAAATCCGTAAACTCGCACGTGTCAGGGATTATCCATTGTTCATCCATTGTTTTCTGCAGTTTGTTTGGTGGCTTCACCCAAGCCACAAAAAAGTGACCGTTAAAAATCCACTTATATCCGAGCAATCGTAGAAGATATGAATGTTTGGTTTGTTTCTTAGTGAAGTACAAGGATTAATGCCCAAACAGCAACTTTCATTTTGAAAAAAATACGAAAACCCTGTGTGCTATCACCTTTCAAAAAACTGCAAAAATCATCGTTTTTTTTTTACATTTTGACGACGGAGCCCCTTTAAGAGACGAAACTTAGTCAGTATACCGGGTGTCCCAGAAAAAGGTATACACATTTGGTTAGGTCCAACGATGTGAATAAAGCTTTAATCAATGGTTAATCACTCTCAAAATCAGGGCATGAAAAGATATCTCTCTTCCTGCGACCAAATAAAAATCATCATTAAATTTCCTGCAAGAACACTAAAGTGACAATATTGAGCTTTCTTAAAGAGAGGTCATGTTCCAATGATTGGCAATAAACGTCTAACTGGTTTTTCTGTGAATGCGAATGGGACATGGTGAAAAATGAAGTTTGAAGCCGATTAAGTTTGAAAACCATGCACGAAATCATCTATGATTTCTAAAAGGCACGAGTAAAAATCAAGCTCTGCACTTTTCTTATATTTGTTGTTTTCATTGTTCATAAAAACTGTACATGAGATACAATCTATGTTAGATATCTTGCTTGATTTTATAAGCTATTTTGATTATGAGAAATTAGAAAATAGAGCACGATACATGAAAAGAGATAGATTTTGAGAATTTTTCTGCAGGACATTCTGATTGAAAGTTTCCTGCGACCACCCGGTCGCATGGGTTTTCATGCCCTGCTCAAAATGTTCTTCGATAGTTAACTTAAACACAGATACTTTTTTGTTGGTATTGGTACTTTGAGAGTAGATCAGAAATGATAATCTTGAAAGCTCAAACTTGCATCCACCTCTAAACCAGAGCTTTGGCGTTTTGAGCTCAGCACATTCTTAGAGAACATCAAAATTAATAACCAAACGCAAAGAAAAGCTGAAAAACTGCACAATGGATAACTTCCAGCAAACAGAATGTAATATGATCTATTATTGTTCAAATTTTATCAAGGCCATCGTTAATTTATTAGAAGTGCTTCAAAACTTTGTTTAGGCCAAAATCGTCAATGCTCTGGTTTGGAGGTGGATTCAAAGTTGAGCTTTCAAGATTAATATTTCTGCTCTCAAAGGATCAATACACCAACAAACGAGGTACTTACAAATTGACTAACAAGGAATGAGTGAGTACCCATAGATTAAAGATAAATGCTCATCATTGGAGCCAACTAAATCCGCATACATTTGTGGGACATCCGGTAAACGTTTGAAAGCCTGTAGCTCTAAAATATTTTATCAGATTCATATAACCTGATGATATCTTTGTAGCTAACATGTCAGCTTAGATGAAAAATCTGGTTTGCCTAAAGCGGCCATATTGTTGTTATGTTACAAGCGATTTTATAAAAATGGCTCGCATCAAAATTCTTCAAAAACAGGCCTAAAAGCTAAAGCCCTCTCTTGCAGCTTCAAATCACCCTCTCTTACTCTCTTGTTGTTTCATTTTCATTCTCTCCCTTCTTATCCTTCACATGCTTCCTCCTCTGTCATCTTGGTGGGTGTCTATGTCGCCAGCCTGTACATTTGTGTATTTGAGGCCATAAAAATTTGGGAGAATGTGAAGTTACTTTGAAAAAATCTTAGGCTTTGAACTGTCGCAGCTATTTGATTTAGTCAGAAACCCACTTTACCAAAAACCGCTCCCACCAAAAGGATAACTTTTGGAATATCCTAACCTACTGATTACTCTTTGCAGATTCAAGTCACTTTTCAGCCACGTGACTTTGGAGAATATTCACAATTCTGGGATTTACAGGTACGTACTCAGCTTTCACTTACTAATGTCTTACCCGATGACTACTTTAAAGAGCTATTGTCACCCAGGGTCCTTTGCAAGCATGCTGCAATTTCTGATTGTCTGAAAATCAAATTTGGCCTAAGCGGAAAATATGGATCCACGCTGCAGTACCGTAAAGCTCTATTAAGCCCCCGGGGTGCTTATTTAATTTCGGACACTTCAGAAGGGACGGGGCTTATTAGAGAGGAGGGCTCATTAGAGAGGGGAGGCTTATTCACAAAATGAAATGGCAAGGATACAAATGATAGCTTTTTAGTTCTTTTGCACCATATTTTTGAGGTCAGCTTGATCGATGTTTTTGATCGTTCTCAGTGTTTTCGAAAACTAAAATTTTAAGAAACTCGCTTCTAGCTCTAAAAACTGAAAATGTAAAAAATTGCAAAAATCCCAGTATCTAATTCAGGTTTTTTGCTAAAGATTAAGCCATGAATCTTCAAAATCGGTCCAGTGTACGATTTATTTTGGCCTGCCAAACGTGCATAGTTTATTTTGGCGCACCCGGTATCAGTTCAACTATTTCAGTGTGGATCCAAGTTTTCTGCCTAGGCCAAATTTATTTTCAGACAATCAGATATTGCAGGTTGGCTGCAAAGGATTTTGGGTGACACTGGCTCATTAAGCTTCGGCAATGGACTGCTACTGGCTTATCCAGTTTTCTTTCATGAGTCAAATCAAACTTTCCGAAAAGATTTTTTGAGGGCGTTGTGAACCTTGTTTGAAGGACGAGCACCTTATCGCTGTTTCGTACTGAAAATTTCAAAATCACGAAACAGTGATAAGGTGGCGCACTACCAAGTAAGAATGAGTTAAAAACACACACACAAAATTGGTTAAGGTGGCTCACTACTGATAAAATTTTCACACACTGGGTGTCCTAATCACTCATGGTTGTAGGCCATTCAAGACTCCTTTGATGAGGATTTTTAATGTTGTATCTCCCTTTTCAGGTAGCAGTTGAGTCAACTGGCGAAACTGGTAAATCAAGGGTTGAACTTCGGGGAAAGGTAATGATTGATTGATTGATTGATTGATTGATTGATTGATTTATTAATTGATTAATTGATTGTATTCTGTATTCTGTATTGTATCTGATTAATTGTATTCTTACTGAGGAGGCTGGCAGAGGGCAGCGAAAATTCTGAGAAGAAATTATTTAAGTGTGTGTTTTTAAATTATGATTATTAAAGCTCGATATAGATATGAAGCTACCTAAATACAATTTGTCATATATCACACGGGATCTCATCAAATCATTGGCTCAAAACACCAGTGACCGAAAACATGATTGATTTATCGTTTGATCGCTTGATGGTTTGATTGATTGATTGATTGATTGATTGATTGATTGATTGATAGATAGATAGATAGATTTGATTGATTGATTGATTGATTGATTGATGGATTGATTGATTAATTGATTGATTGATTGATTGATTGGTACGAAATGAGTTAGTAAGAATTGATAATAAACAGAAAGATCTGTTCATTATAATCGTCCTAAATTCATCATTTTATTTGTTTTCATCATATTGAGTCTTATTCAAAGCAAAGTAACTGTGCGTTCGTATGTTTAAAGGGTTCGTGCAAGGTTAAAAGCCTGCATTTGTAAAGAGCAAAAAAATCCAAAATATCCCATTCAAATCGAAGTTGTACATGGATACACGCGCCGTGAACAAAGAATAGCAGAAGAAACAATACTGTATCTGGGTGTTCTCATTGTTATACCGGGTGACCCAGAAAAAAGTGACCCAACGCAATCTGCTTTAGAAACATAAGATCCTTTTGGATGATTACAAAGTCCGTCCTGAGCTAAGCAAGCATAAGAAAATCTGAAAATTGATTTCTTCATAACCCCAAATGATCGTTGATGCTGTTTTTAGCTACAGTCAGAGAGATGAGTGTTGCTGCTAAAGTCGCCTTCAATAGAAAATCAAGCGCCTTGTATGTCTCAAATTAGATGTCATGTGAGATTTCCGATAATGCAAAATTACTTATGTTTATGCGGAACCCTGCAGAATGTTTCTATTCGCGGGCATCTAGTTTGAGACAAGCAGTCACGAAAATAACCTCTGTGCAGAATCATATGCATGAAGATGTTTTAGTTCAGTGTGATCATGTGCCTTCCCCCAGTCAATGGGGCCATTGTTTGCTGGAATTCTGCACCTTTCCTCTCAACTTCACCTGCGACGTTTGCATCCGTAGCTGTGTAGTCCTTCTACCTTCGGTGATGCTGCGAATGCTAGCCTCTGTGCAGGCCGCCGGTTACATCATCCTCTAAACTTGACTTATTTGCATAATGATTACTATCAATAAGTGGCTAATGATGCGTTCGTTCTAGAAAACGATTGTTTTAACATCATTAAGCTGCTAATGAAGTCAAGAACGTGCCAATTCTGAGTAAATTTGTTGTTGTGCCAGGGTAAACATCATGGTGATTTATCCATCTTACGGTGTCAAATCTGTCTAACATGAAATAAGCCGACGTCAAATGTTGCTATAGGATCGCGGGAAACTTCTGTCTTGCATGCGCTTTCTGTGCGCTTTCTTTACTTCAGTGCCAATTAGCAGAGATAAAACGTTAATTAATTGTTTTAACGAGCGTGACGGACTTTCTTTCTTTCTTTCTTTCTTTCTGACTTTCTGACTGACATCGGAGCCCCTTCTTAGATTACAAAGGACTTTGTAATCAAAAATTAGTACGCGGCTATTTGAAATACTTCAAACGTTGTTCTGTCGCTAAAAGACTGGCCTACATTATGAGTATTTTTTGGAATTCTTTTCGGCAATATTAATTTCCCAAATCAAAGATTTTGGGAAAACGGGCAAGCTTGAAATCCACGAAAAGTCATCAAAAACAGGGGATCGATTAAAAACCATTTCAGATCTTCAAAACAATGAGGAAGGTGTTTCATTTCAACCTGGGAATAGGCAACTCAGTTAAAAGTTTCCAGATCAAGTTTATGGTCCCTAGGTACCTAAACATTTGGAGCTGAGCATAAAATGTTCTTTGTAAACTTGTGGAATTTCAAAGAAATTCAATTACCACGCAAGTCGAAATGTTCAAGAATTGCTTACAGAAAAGCAGGAGTATCCTTGTCCCTTGAGACAAGAATATTTAGGTATCTAGGGACTATAAACTTGCTCTGACGACATCCGATTGAGTTGCCAATTCTCAGGCTGAAATGAAACACGCTCCTCGTTACTTTGAAGATCTGAAAAGGCTACAAATCGATCCCCTGTTTTGGACGACTTTTTGAAGATTTCAAGCATGTCCTTTTTCTCAAAATCCATAATTCGGGAAATTTACCATGTCGAAAAAAATTGCGAAAAATACTCATAATGTAGGCTAGTCCTTTAGCGACATAACAACGTTTGGAGTATTTCAATCAGCCACTTACTTTTCTTTCTATGAAAGATTGCGTTGGGTCACTTTTGTTTGGGTCACCCGGTATTTGTAGAGAGGCCTATTTGCCATTGCATATTCCCGTTAAAGGGGATCCGTTGTCAAAATGTAAACAAAATGACGATTTTGCGCTTTTTTGAAAGGTGATATATCACATAGGATTTTCATATTTTTTTTTCAAAGTGAAAGTTGCTGTTTGGTCATAAATCATTGTATTTCATTAAGGAACAAACCAAACATTCATATCTTCTACGATTGCTCAGATATAAGTGGATTTTTAACGGTCACTTTTTGGTGGCTTGGGTGAAGCCACCAAACAAACTGCAGAAAATAATGGATGAACAATGGATAATTGGTGACACGTGAGAGTTTACGGATTTGCTTACTGTTTGGCGACGGAACTCTGTACAAAAATACAATGCAAACTGTTGTAGCCTTGTAGCGGGGATTTTGACCTTGCTGCGACCTTTTCCTAACCTTTGAAGAATATTTACGAGGCTATCAGTAGGATTCTAAGTTACAATCAGTCTAACACAAGGCTTCCACAAGGCTAATTAGCATTTTTCAAGCCATTTACAAGGTTACAGCAGGGCTTTTCTAGGCTAGAACAAGGTTACAAAAGGCCATAACTGCAAGGCTTGTACATGGCTATTACCTGGCCTTGTATTTTCATACATGAAGCTGACTTTGTCAAGTGCAATCTCATATATATATTACCTCTTCGGAATACCAAAATCAAATTTAAGACAACTTGTTTGACCCAAATTCCTACCATATATCTTTTAATATATTGAGTGTGCCAAAAAAGCCAATTACAGCAAACTTGACTGCCGGTGCAGAAAAAGCTCAGATAACTCTAGATATCATGTTGGGAAAGCTTAGAGGTGGGATAAAAAGTCCAGCTATCTTTCTACGTTTACTTTCAGGTCGTCGAACAGTTTGGAAACACAGACGAAATTAAATTGCTATGCAGTTGGCCATTAAAATGCGAATTTATTGTGAATTTATTGCGAATTCAAATAATGCGAATTCATTTTAATGCAAATTTATTGCGAATTTTTTTTTTGTGGCGCACCCGTAGTCTTGCGTTACTTCTAATTTTCTTACTGTTATATTCATTTGTACTTCAGGGGGTATTAGCTGAAACCAATTTACACCAAGAAGAAGGGAAGTTGATTGGAAGAGCACATCCTATCCTAAAGCCTCCTTCTGAAGCAGTCACCGTTGATAAAAGCAAAAATGATACAACGCAACGGAAAACTGAAGATATCCCTACGTAAGCAGACGTACTGTTTTGGCACTGTTTGGTATTGTTTTCTTTCATTCTGGTTGTATCATTAAGCAGATGTTTTTAGGGATACGAACAAGCTAAGTTGTGAGCCTCAATTAATTCCCCAAAAAGGGCTCCAGATCGCATGTGCAATAACGATTCACTTCAATGACGTAATAAGCAAATTAGCTTGACTGCTGAGAACCAATAGCAAAGACGTGCATGACAGTGTGAGCCCCAAACGTGATTCGCTCATAACAAAACTGAAACACAATGTGGCAAAGCAATGGGTCAGCACTGCTCCCCAATAAGGCACTTGACAAAAGGAAAGCTTTTCTTTGATGAATCGCTTTCAGGAAATCTTTTTGAACTTGATGGATACTCAAAAGTATTGCAAGAATTTTGAAAGAAAACTAGGAACTTCACTGCGCTTAAGGCTAATTTCCAGTCAGTGGAATTTTCTGAGCGGGCGGGATTTCTATTGTATGTGAGAGAAAATGTCGCCCTGGAATTGACTAGAAAGTTACAGCTGAGCGTCCTTTTATTGTCTAAAATTTCGCCCGCTCTGAAAATTCCACTGACTGGAAAACAGCCTTTACAGCGCAAGACTTTTTCCGAGTACAAACATTTGTATAAAGTGAATATCTAAGTTGCCCATAGATACAGCCATTAATTGAACATAATGTCTGGCTTAGTATTGTTATAAACTCGCAGAAATTATTTCATGTATTTTGATGGTTTCAGAGAGTATATGAAATATTGTTTGCACCACAGCCTAACGCCCGTATCTTTGCTGATGGACCTTGAATGCCTGGTGAATCGTAGTTTCTTCCAATATTTAAACAGATTGTTTCTTCCCCAAGTACCATTGTGGTGGATGAGACCTTCTCCTTCATGTTCCATTAAGGACGACGTTGACGTCGACGTCGACGTTGGATGACACAGTAGCCCTCCACTTGTCCGTGTCCTTTGCTATTCGTGTTGCCCGTTCATACTGCATACCAGTCCACTCCTTGATGTTGTCTTACCAGTTAATCCTTGGGTGACCTCTGCCTCTCTTTCTATCTAGATATCCTTCATGTGGATGAGACCACATGGAACAAATTCATTAATAAATGTTTGTAATTGTTTTGAAAATTTAAGTTTCTGCAGAAAATTGTATTGCCAAAGAATGAGTGACACTGAGGAAAGTGGCTGTAATTCTGCTTTTGTATTTGTTCTGAGGCAATCAGATTGTTTTAACTCTTGGAGTTGTCAGCCAATCACAATTTGATGCCCATGTTGTTTTTATTCATTTACCTAATGCTTTGATTCTCATTTACAGAAATGCTAAATCGGATGCAACAAGAAATCGTGGAATTTTTGTCAAAGATGATATTGTAACATTCAAAGCAACTCCCAAGGGTGAAACAAGTGAAATGCAATTTCGATTATGTAATGACACTATGGAGCTACAAAAGGTAAGATTTTTTATTTCGCTAATTTTTGCTGTAGAACTGGGGTTCCAGGAGTGTCAGTAAAGACTGTAGTTTTGGTTTCTTTTGTTCCCTGCGATCCGGATTATGAAAACAACAGCTGTGTAATTTGATACAGATCCCATCATCGTTGCGTTCGGCCTGCTATTGTTACAGTGAATGATGCACAGGATTTGAAGAAACCACGAGTTCAAACCGCAGCCAATGAGATAAGAGCTCTTACATAATAAAAGTTTTTCTACTGTAACAATAGCAGGCCGACCAAAACGATGATGTAATCTGTATCAAATTACACAGCTGCTGTTTTCATAATCTGGATCACAGGGAACCAAAGAAACCAAAACTACAAACTTTATTGACACTTAGTGGTAGATCAGGAACATGTCACTGTGACTGTGCAGATAAAAGTATAAGTTTTTATAGTTCGTTTCAATAGCATTTTAAGACTTTTTTTAAGGAAACTGGGACTACAGTTTTCACGTGGTCGCTTAAATTTTCTACAGTTATGTACGAGGACCAAATCACACTAAAATCTCGCACACTCGTAGGAAATATTCAAAAATCCCGCAAAATCTAAAAACCTACACAAAGTCTTAAAACTCAGAAATAGAACTCTAAAAATATTCGATGCAAACCCTCCAAATATTTTTTGACAAGTCTTTGAAAATCTCTAAAATCTTTTACGTTCTTTCTACAAAACCTCGAAAATTTTTAGAATCTCAGCAAAAAAGCGCCAAAATCTTTGAAAATCTGAGAGATATTTTAAACTCCCAAACATCTCGTAATTTTTTTTTGGTTTAATTTATGCAGCAGGGGGAGGATTGGTGTTTGTGGAGCCTTAAAAATAGTGTAATAAACTTATGTTTGTTGTGATCTGTTTGTAGGGGTAGAAAGCTGCGATAGATTGCATTCAACCCAAAGGTGACTAAACTATTAAAGTTAAATAATCTCAGGGAAGGGAACAGGGGTGCCATGGTTCTATCAAAGCCCATAGATAGATGGTAAGTACTAAAAGTACCCTGTGACAATGTTCATCGTCCTGAAGAATGCTACATCTTGGATAATTTAATGCGAAAGTACCTACTGTCTTTCAGGTGAGATTTTCTGGATTGAAGCCACCGTTTTCAATAAAACACAACAAGCTGGCAATAAAGTGAGTACAATTATTATAGAATTTTGACCTTTCTTTGAGATTTATGATCAATGTGGCATAATATTCTATTAAAGGCTAGTTTCCAGTAAGGTTCTTTGCTCTTAGCTTGTGTTTGTCAAGGTGTTTGTGTGCCCCCCACCCCCACCCTCAATCAGCTTAACTTAGCTACCCTACCGGTAGATTTTCTTTGCAAAAACCTCATGTAATGCACAGATCTTGAAATCTCATTGAGTAACTGAACTGTTTGCTAAATGGCTCTATCATTCTATCAAATCTGTTAGTTTCCTTTCCTTTCCATGGTAATCTTTTCCCTCCTAGTTGTTGCACACTTGTTGTCAAACTTTGTATTGGAAAACTTTAGACCTTACAATGAGTACCTTACATTGCCTTTGCTAGTTTTGATTTTCAAGATAGAGTCAGGTCTATTAGGAGCCAGAAGAAGCACTCTGTTTCATGTCATTGTTTTTTGTTGCTTGCCTTAGTTCTCTGTAATGTACCGGGTAAGCCAGAAAAAGTTCCCACCTTGAAAATCACGCAACCTGAGCCTGCAATCATGACCAATATCTTTTATGCCCCTTTTTAGGCATTTCGCAGCCAAGAAATTTTTGTAAGATAAAATTTACCTATGCTGTCACTGCTCGCCAAAACGCGAGAATAAACCACAAAGATACTGCTGCCTTCCTGCTTTTAACTCGAATTTGAATGATTCAAATCAGTCACATACTCTTGTTACAATGAATTTGCGAAAGCGAGCACTTCTTCTGGCTCACCAGGGTACTTGTTTCGTTTTTCCCTGCCACAGCTTAACACCTCCTGGTAACGACCCCGCCGGGCATACAAAATACGGCGGGGAAATTATGAAATTATGCATTTTCAGCGGGGATTAAAAATATCATGATAGGGGAAGGAAATTTTCGGCTATTATCTATGATAGAACTTGTATAATTTTGACGGGGAAACAAAAAATTTCAATGGAGAAACAACAGAAACAAGGCTGGGAAAATGTTTAAAGTCATTAGCGGGGAAACAAATTCTTGCCGGGCCATCCTTCTATCTTGGCGGGGCACTGTTTCAGCGGGTCGTTACTAGGGGGGGTGTAGCTTACAACCAAAACGAGAAATAGAGTGCACCCAAGCTTTCAATGGTGTTAAAAAGACAACCACCTTAAAGATATCGATTGGATTTGACTTTCGTACGAGTAATTTCCTGAGATTATTTTGTCTTTTGTTTTAGGTCAAAGAGTTTCATCCGATGTCCAGTGTATTATTCGCCCACGGAACCAGGATCGAGATCTGAAGGACGCCTTGAAATTTCAGCAGTAACTGGGTCTGCTAGGACTTCATATGTGAAGGTTATTGGAGTTTGTAACTCAATACGATAGCAAGAAAACCGTAACTATTCAATAATCTTTTAGGATATGATTGCTCAAAGGGTGCACTTGGTACCAGTCTCTATTGCAGAATTCCATCTCAAAGGGTCACTGCAAGCTTCACATTTTCCAACCCTAGATTATCGAGACACCACAATCAAGGGCCAATGAAACAATCTGACTTGTATGTGATGTTATAATTAATACTTATTTATTAACTTTGTTATAAAAGAATCAAATGCAGCTTAATGCTTGCCTCACACTAGAGAAGAAATGCATTAGAACTGAGATAATACACTTTCTAAACTTGTTTCAAACACATTTTAGTGATTTATTGCTTCTAACTTAAATTAGATAGATTCCGTTAAAATGATGCTGAAGACGTGGACAAAATCTTTATAGTAAGGCAAAATTATCATAATTTGTTTCACGTTCATTTTGAATGCATTTCTAATAAACATGATTTTACTCTGTGTGAACCAAGCTTAAGGGAGCTCCATCTTCAAATTTTTGTTCAAATAGTGATTTATTGCTTCTAACTTAAATTAGATTGATTCCATTAAAATGATGCTGAAGACATAGACAAAATCTTTAAAGTAAGGCAAAATTATCATAATTTGTTTCACGTTCATTTTGAATGCATTTCTAATAAACATGATTTTACTCTGTGTGAACCAAGCTCAAGGGGGCTCCTCCATCTTCAAATTTTTGTTCAAATAGTGATTTTGCAGTTTTTTGAAATTCACCATCACACAGACTTTTCATCTTTTTTTCAAAATAAAAGCATCATAAGATAAATCTCTTTACTTCACAGAGGAATAAACCAAATATTCATATCTCTTACAATTGCTTGGATATAAGTTTGTCAGTTTGCTAGCTTGGGTGAAGGCCACCAAAAAACTGCAGCAGACATTGGAAATATGCATAAAACAATGGTGTGGTGGTTACAAATTTGTTTATAATTTGGTGATGGAACCCCTTTCAGTAAAATTGTTCTGTTGGGATTTAATTTATTTTCTTATGGGTGTTGAAAATAAGGTTTCAAAAAGACGTGAAAAGAGAAAATTTGACACTGAACAGAAATGACCAAATTGCTCTGAATTATTCCATTCTTCTGGAGCTAGAAATACCATACCTGTAGTGCTGCCTTCAATAAAGATCTGTCACTTAGAGAATATGACAAAAAAAGAATTCAAATTTTTACTGAAGATAACATGACTCATTGTTTCACTAAAATTTAAAAATAAGAGTTTATTTGTGCATAGTGCATTACAATATTACCATACCATACCTAGCTTTAAAATAACTATCCAAAAGTTTTAATATCAAAACATATTTATAAAAAACTAGGATTTACAAACAATGTATTGTAAGAGGTACAGTATTGAAAATTATAAATGACAAAAGAGGTCACAAAAGACTATGCTAAATTTTAAACTTGTTAGGATTTTTTCTGCAAATTACTATTAAAGTGAAAGTGTAATATCTAAAAAGGTTCATCTTTAATTTTTAAAAAGACATATTTTGAGATGTAATATCCATGATACTTGATGGAAATATAACAAATTACTTGTAGGTTCGTGAATACCATGCTATAATCATACTTGATCGTGCAAATCTCACTGCTTTTGGCATAACATATTATATACTGTATTCTACAAACAATACAAATTCCGTCCTTTGTAAGGGACATTGAACTAGGGATCCTATGCCTCGATGTGGCATGCATAGTGGGCCTAAATTAGCTATAAACAGCTAGAAATCCTTCCAACCCACTTTAAATGAATTACTGGAAAAAAATGGTTTTTGAAAACTTCCTTCATGATTCAGTCCAATTATTTAATTGTTTGCAGATTGATTGCATTATTCTTTAGCTTCTGCTTTCTTCCAGTTGGCTTATCTAAAATCCCATAGGATGGTGTGTACTCCCATGAAGAAGATAATATTTGCCACATTTGACAGTTTTAAGTTTTGACAAACAAATTCTGTCACAGGGTGATACATCAGTGTAAAAGGGAAAAGTGTACTTGCAACACGGTGCAGTCTTGATCTCATGAAATGAAAATTTTGGCATAAGATTCATCAATTAATGTAATGGATGTACCCAATTCATCCCACAGTAGCAGCTCCCTGGGTTCTAAGACCATATCAGAATTACATTACTTCTACGGTACAGGCTATGCACCCATTAAACCTCTTTTCCTGCCTCAGATTTCTTCAAAATTCTAGAGAAAATTTGAGTTCTTAAGAATCCTCGTTGAAACATTTTTACTGTCTTTCATACCACTAACAAAATTATTAGCAGAGAGTTGGTAATTCTTAATCATTTTTGAGAATCTTTGTCATGGTAATGTGTACAAGACCTGTACTGTATATATGTCAAAACAATATGAAAGATTTGAAATCAACACAGCCTCGCCACAGGTACATTACTGTATTACATTATATGATGGATTCCATTGGCCAGTTCAGTGATTTTAAAAATGTTTGCTGCTTTTTTGTGTATCTTCCATATCTCTCTAATTTGCATTGTTCTTCTGAGCTCCTCCAGCCAATCATTTTTGAAGTAGTTTTGGGAAAACTTTGCATAGGCTTTCCAACAGATAACTGTGTAAGAACATTTTGATCAATTGGTGGTAGTTTTAACCTCTCTCTTCTGTTTTTTATTTTCATTGCTGATGTTTCCCTGTCAGGGTCAGGTGCTTCTCCTGTCAACTGAAAGCAAAAATAAACTGATATTTTGTTGAATGCAGGGGGCACCAGGGTAGGGCCAGGGGGCTACAGTTGTTCTGTTGAAAGTATCTTGTCATTGGGCACTTACATGAGAACTTGAAAATATTATCCTTTTGTATTATTGTTGCTGGTTATTAAAAGTACAGTGGGTAAATTTTTTTCAATTTCACAGTCAAAGACTGACACACAAGTGCTGGTAATTATTTTTCTCGCAGCTTTCAAATGGGCAAAGATATTGTGACATCCAGTATATCATAATTGATACTGGAAAACATTTCTTATGTCACACCAAAGATATTTGGCATGGAGCGATTTCAATAACAATGGTACACAATAGCTCTATTGCCTTTAAACAATTGGTTCGGCCTAAAACTTTGGCATATAGTAATCATAATCCTATACCTCTTGACTCATTTCTGACAAAAATCCCCAATTTTCTGGCCATCTCTTTGCTGCACTATGTTCATGATGAATGTGGTCTTTCCTGAAATAAAGGAATTAAAAACTCAGGAAAAAACACTATAATTTTCTTGCCTAAGCATTCTTTGAGACTTTTTTGATTTATAGTCTTTTGTGTGGATATTTGCAAATTATTGTGCAAGGCTTGCACAGTACAGAACAGGCTATATGATGAGCACGAGGCCAACAACATTTTTTTCTTCCCGGGAACGACAAAATTTCGTCCAAACTTCCCGTAAAAGTCTTTTATTTAACATTGATTTAGTGGATTGTACAGCGTAGTTCATGCAAGTTATAGGTAAAATATAATTCAAAAGCTACTTGGTGGAACTGAACACATTCATTAACTAACAGCTGTAAGGTTTAAACTTGACATAGCATGAAACAAATGCTAATATTACATACAAGTTTAAGAAGATTGCTCGGTAGGTGACTCAAAATAGACAAGGTAACTGTATGCAAGCAAGCAAAGTGCACGCACAAATCTGTTGCCACTCTCTTCCTTCCTTGAAACGAAAAGCACTACCAAGAAACAAAAAGCAACGGAACAGCTCAATGATAGGGTTGACCTGGACGAAATCTACTACTTGCAACGACCAATGATTTTCAAATTCTCGATGCAAGCTTCTTGGTCAAGATTCTGCTTAATTAAAGTTGCTGCAGCAATTCAATTTCTTTTTCAAGTTAACAATGATGACAGGTTCAGGCTCTGCTGTATTTGGGGGGCAACATAAAATTTAGCTTCCTTTCAAAAAATTTCCTACTACCTAAAAATCTCGCACAAATTTCCTGGGAACGGCGTTCCCCTCTTCCCACACTTTGTTGGCCTCTGATTAACATTTCAAAAATTTTCAAGAATTATTCCCATTTTGAAACTGAGTCATATCATGAATATGATTGACTGTACATCTTTTAAACAAGAATTCTTACGAAACTAAAAATGTTCTTGAGAATTATTTGCAGAAAAACCATGTTGAAGTGCACAAGACAAGGTCTGTACTATAAGATCATCAGATGAGCTATGATTCCAAACTCACCCATAGAAACTTTTTAAAATGTCTTTTTTAAGACCAAACCCTTCTCATTCTGCAGATCACTTAGTTGCATTCTGGCCAAAACTCCTGCAACTTTTTTACAATTTCCTTCAGTCTTGAAATTTTTGGTACAACACCAATAAAACCAGCCCCAATCTGAGCCCCACTACCCTTTTTAAGTGAAAAGTTTTCATTCCAGAAACTGAATCCTGAACATCTTTCAAAAGTTTGGTTTTCATGTTTGCGACTGTTTGAAGAAATTTCCAGAATGTCGTGATTTTATTTGGGTATTTGTACAAAACTCACTGAATTTAACTTCCCAAAGTTTAGTTCATTAATTGAAGAAACCAAATTAATTTACTACTACTATAAGTCACACGCAGTTACTATTGCACAACGCGTTTTTTCACAATGCTACGCCAATTTTTTGTATCATTTGTCAGTTCCAATAAAATAATTTATTCATTGGTTGCTTCAGAAATTCATTGATTTAGGCCCGTTTTATTCTCACCAAATTTGATCATCCGCCACATGATTCCCTGATGCTGGCATTGTTGGGCGAACCATGTTGTTGATACTTATTTTGATCCTCGACTTCAAATGGCTTTGAATTAATCAATGAAGTTGTTCACTTTCAACCAAATTTAATCTTCTTCGTTGGGTGGTTTCTGCAGCTGAACTTCGCTAAGCTTCCTTGCTTCGTTGTAATGATGTTTATCCATTGTTTGTTGCTGTTGTTGCTCGTTGATATGGCAACGACATGAATTATTATATTTCATATTTTCATATTTGATTTGCGCTGCGCAGCAGCAGCAAATCTTTAAAATAGGCTCGTAGGCTCGATGAACGAACGTTGACATGGCGCGCATAACTAAACATACAGTGAACATTTCATGGTTTCAGCCAATGACATTCCTAGAAAACAGACGCATGTTTACTGCGTTCAGGATTGACGTCATCGGAAGTTGTCATCCATTGTTGTCCACATACGTCACAAAATTTTAAGTGCGCGCAGGAGGAAGTGATCAGGAAGTGACAGTCCATTCATTGGATGTTTTTGATTGATTAAAATTGGCATGTCTGCAGATGTTTTTGGCATCAAATTTGGAGACCAGAGAAAGATCAGGGCAGTTGGGTTGTGTTGTGAGACGCGTAGGTTGTGGAAGTTTCCCGGTCAATGAGCAACGAGAGAGCATGATCTGTAATTTTTCAGCTCCTGTTTGGTGATAAAATTCCTTAGTATGTCGTCATAAGCTATTTCAACGATTATTTTCAAGACTCATTGAATAAGATGTTATTTGCTTCTCAACGGCGTAATCATTTTGAAAATTTTCAGTTCTCGAATATTGACAAAATTTGACTTATTTCAAATTAATCTAATACCATACACAAAAGAGAACAACAAAGAACCGTAAAGATTATTCGCCAGTGTCTTGTGGTAATTGCGTGTGTACAGGGACGCCGGAGCGATGGTAGGGCAAGGGGGGCCACTAGGAACGTAAGGGCAATCGAGACCGAAGGCGAGCGAAGCGAGCCTAAAAATTAGGGGGTCCGGGGGTACTCCCCGGGAAAATTTTTATGACCACGCCCTTTAGATTGGCTTAAAATGCTATCAAAAACGTTTTAACGAACAATAATGTTCTTTCACAAAATTTTTCGGCTATTTCTCCACATGTCCTCATTTCGAATCGCATAAAATCGCATATTGGTTATTTTGAAGTTGCAATTGCCAGTTATTTTTCGTTACTGGTGTGTTTCTGATAAGGGAATGAAGCTATGGCGGCTTTTCTATCAAGTTTCAAAGTAAATTATTGTTTTTCATTGAAAGGGCACTTTTGCCCCCCTTGCCCCCGTTAGGAAAGGGCAGGAGAGGTGCTTGCCCCCCCCCGCGCCCCCCCCCCCTCTCCGGCGTCCCTGCGTGTGTATAATAATCAAAATGCGATCCATGGCATTGTAAAGAACAGAAGAGAGTTGAATAGGGGTTGAATTTCTCGCGATATTCTCCAAAATCTTTTGTGAAAATCCCGTGAAATACACAGCAACCATTTGTACAGAAAAATGCTCTCCACTTTCTTCATGTTCACCTACCTGCCTTGCCTCGCATGTTTCAGTGCATTGTGACATTTATTAATATATTACATTATAAATAAAGAATAAAACTTTATATCAAATTTATCGATATCATGTTCAGTTGAGTAAATAAATGCTTTCCTGCTAAACGTTTCTGTATTTCTGTCATTTTTGTCTCTCTACTCTCCGTAATAAATTTCATATTGCAGCATACGAAGAGCGTATCATTTTCGAAAGAAATCTCGTACATCTTTGGAGAAATCTGCAAAAAAAAACCTGAAAATCCTAGTGTTTAAAAAATCTCTTACGCTTTTCTGGAAGAATGATACTCCCATCGCTTTGCTTTCCTCAAATTTTAGACCCAAAAAAGGAACCTGACCACCCCTATCCTAGATATACCACAGTACCCTGGACAGGTAAAAAACTTGCAGACGTGCAAGCAAGCATTCTTCGAGGTAATCTGTGTGCTCTACACAAATCATGCACATTCATTATCATTCCTGCACAGTTTGCAACAAAACTTCATTTGTAACAATACATATGACATGATCTTCACCCTTGCGTCTATCCTCAAAATACTGTCGCAGTTCACAGCGCAAATCTTCAGATAGCAATATCTCTTGTTAATTCTTTTAAGGAGGGTTGCCCTTCAGCAGAAGCTGGTTTTCAAGGGGCCCTCCGATAAAAACAATAATTAAAATCTACAGAAACAAAGTAAAAAGCTATTAATTAAATCTATATATATAAGGCATGAAGCCGTTTATCCAATTAGCTTTCTTCTTTTGTCAACCATTGTCAATTTAACACTACTCCATTGTAAGATAACAATAAATCATTGAATTTGGACAATCAATCTTTTCGATGTATAACCGGGAAATCAATCCTTTCATGTCCCAGGGGGGTACTCTGGGACAGAGGTGCTTGATGCAAAAATTAAAATCCTGCCCATTTTGAAGTCTTCTTCCGCCCATACAATTTCGATTGGAGCACTTCTTCCTATGCATTCCTAATGAGATGATTCTTACGTCCCTGAATGCAGTCGACATTCTTTCATACTAACAAAATATACAGCAACCCCCCCCCCCCTCTAAACATTCAGATTCTAGCAACAATATTTGCGGGCCTATGGAAACTCGGCAACCTTCACCGGAGGCAAAAAAGTTTAGCAGGAATGGGAGGCAGATCTTAACGGGGACGACAAGTCTTTAGTAGATGACCCCCAAATAAACATTATCCCATTGGATGTATGACAGGGTTAGCGAAGCAAAGAGATGTCAAATAAGAAACTTGCCTACTTTCTTCTCTCTCTCTTAAAGTCAACTTTCCTTTTCGAAATTTGGCTTGGTATCCTCGAAGGTTCTTCAGCTTGGTACTCCATGCAAAATTCCGCATGTAATGGGATTCATTTGCCCTAACCATTAATTGATATGGTCACATGGCAGGAACATCTCAATCGCAAATGAATACATTCAATAAATTTTCCGCCACGTGACCAGATATGGACAATAATTTTTCCTACCTGACCAAGGCTACAAATATTTTTTTAATCGACGGCTTTCAAACAGCGATTCTCTGCAGCTAAAATAAATTTTCCGCCACGTGACCAGATATAGACAATAATTTTTCCTACCTGACCAAGGCTACAAATATTTTTTTTAATCGACGGCTTTCAAACAGCGATTCTCTGCAGCTAAAATAAATTTTCCGCCACGTGACCAGATATAGACAATAATTTTTCCTACCTGACCAAGGCTACAAATATTTTTTTTAATCGACGGCTTTCAAACAGCGATTCTCTGCAGCTAATTCCATTCATAATCCCAGTGTGGGAAAATTCCAATAATTAATTACCCATCAGTAGCATCTTATGTTTGTTTGAAATAGTTTCATTCGCGGTTTGATTCATGGCCTCCCGATAAAGATCTCCTTTAGAAAATTGCACTTATAGCCATATTCCTTTTTATGAAAGTTTTTGTAGAATGTTAGGAAAATCGGCGTATTTTTCTTCAGAAAATATTCCAACCCAAAAACAGTGAAATGCTAGCTGGTGGACTCGGGGCCCTAAAATAAAAGTCAAAATTCACCTGGCCCAAGTTTCATACCCAAGTTTCGTGGAATTCTACTGTTCCCAACAAAGAGAAGAGATATCAGTACAAGCGAATCGTAATAAAGTGCCAAAATCCCAAAGCTTTCTCTTAGAAACAGTGTTTGTACAGTACAGATTTCTTTAGGGCTCAGTGATACTCCTTTAAAGGGGGTTACCTTCAAAACTTTCCATGATTAGGGGTTTTTTCATCAACTAGGAAGTCAGAGAAAAGGGTATCCTATGGAATGGTATGGCCGGCCAGAAACTCCAGGGCCTTTTTTAACATTAAAACTGGGGGGGGCAATTGCCCCCCGATCCCTAGACTTTGCCCCCCCCAGTGTCGAAATTTTTGACCCCAGAAAATTATCCCTTACTTAAAGTAAGTGATTTTCAGAAAGTAAGTTATTGCCACCACCACTGCGTAGGCAACCTGCAAAAGCCATGTGTAAGTGAATGGAATACGATAACAGGACTGTTTACCACCAGAGACAGGATGTTTCAGCCAAAGTCAAGGATGTTTCTTCAAAAATGTTACTCACGCATAGGATAAATGTCACAAAACTCTCAAAATTTCCTTTTCACTAATGGCAAGCATGATATTGGGAGAGCCATTCTAAGCCAAAGTAAAGGGTATGGCCCTGAAAATTTTTCTGGGGGCTTTGCCCCCAGACCCCCTCATTTCACCTAGCTTAAAATTTCTGGCCACGCCGCTGCTCACAAGAATTCGCAATGAGTTTTGTAAATCAAATATGTCAAATATCAAACGAGTCTTACACAACAATCTTGACAAAGTATTCTTGTCCTATTGTAGTTTGATTTTAGCTAGCCCGTTTGATATATATTTGGATTCGTAAATTTCCTATTTTTTAGCCTGCTTTTCTAGCCAATCAGACTAATTTTATCCCCTTTTTAGGATTTGCCTCCCCACTTAAAACCCCTTAAAAAAGGCTCTGAGAAACTCCATGCACTTGCCCGTATATCCTGCTACATGGACACTGACAAATTGCAGCAGCTAATGAGACCATTTGTGTTATCGCACTTTAGCTACTGTCCACTTGTTTGGATGTTTTATGACAGAACTTTAAAGACCCTTTATTGACCAGCATCCTTTGCGGCCTTCGATTGCTGTTCCCCACAGCTTCGACCCGTTCGTTAGAGTTTCTGACATCCAGAAACTATCGCATTTGTAATCCATCTTAATCTTCAACTGAAATCGCGTAATTGGTCAACTACTTATATCAATAGTCTCTTTAGTTCATAAACAATGTATTTAAGCATGTATTTTCGTACTGCATAATCGGAGTTGTGGGAATTAGACGAAATAATTTGGGTCACAATGACTGAGAGAATGTTGAGAAAGTGGAGAGAAAATTATCTTATTTACGGGAAAGATTGCATCTGAGATCAAATATATTTCAATTGTTTCTTATGATCAAGCAATAAACTCATCAAATAAATGCATTCGAAACGCAAGGATTAAAACAGAGAAATGTAATGAACTGTACAGACCCCATTGGATTGGACTCCTTCTTGTGCAAGCAACAACGGAAAAATAGGCCAGAATGAGAACAGGTGGGTGAGAGTTTATCGATTCAATTTGGTCTTCTTCCTCTTAGGAAACATATCTGCAGTTATTTTTCCATTATCCACTTAGCCTTGTGCCGAAATCTGGAAGTAATCCTTCATCAGTACTGACTTGCCGCCATAATTTGTGTGCGATCGAGTGAACACTAGATTTATTACATCATCGTATCCATCACTATTGACAAAATGGCAGCAGTCTCGTTATGACGAACGATAGCTTGGACTCGTTGTTAAATCAGTCTGTATGTAGCCACCTTAACTTTTGTAAACAATAATAAAGGCGTGCAAAGGGTGCCGGTCAGTAAAGGGTCTTTAAACGATAGAATACATCATGTTCACGAGAGGGCACTGCGCATTGCGTACAAGGATCACGGAAGTGATTTTGGTTCTCTCCTGGAACAGAGCAATTCGGTGCCCATCCATGTAAGAACCCTACAGTTGCCTATGACGGAAATTTTTAAAACAGTCTGATCTAAATCCACCTTTCATGAAAGATATTTTTATGGAGAGAGGTATTAGCTGCAACCTAAGGCATGGCAATGACGCTCAAATTCCAAAGGTGCGAACCACGTCCTTGGAAATAAACTTTGGCAGTTTTTACCGCACGAAATAAAACGATCAAGCACCCTTCCTATTTTCAAAAAACGAATTAGATGTTGGCATGGCGAAAAATGCAACTGTAGGCTCTGCAAAACAAACATTCCAAGAGTTGGGTTTCTAACATGATAAACATTTCTTGGGCCTTCTCGCAAGGATGGGGGCGGTGCGCTGCTTCCCGGTGGGATAGGGGATGTGCTGTGCGGGATGTGAGGTCCCCTTCACGATGCAGGCACTGGGCTGCGGTTGAACTGGGGAATTGCTCACTAGCGGCGACCGCAGCTTAGGATATGCGTGTGGGGGTTCCCTCGCGCGGTGTGTCCGCCGTCTCTTTGGGAGGTGGGCGTCGCTCCGTACCTCGTAGGGAAGGCATGCTTTTATCTTGTATATAATCCACTAAATGTTTTTATTGATTAGCTTTAGGAATTAATTTGTAAATTTTGTAAATTTTTGTAAAGTAGGCCTAAATTAGCTGTAATTTAGCTATTCTTTTTATTTTACTTAGCCTACATTAAATAAATTATTGATGATGATGATGATGATGACGAGCGTGATGTACCTTTTACTGTTGAATTGCACCCACCGGGAGTGTGCAGTACAGTTGGGGATGTTCAGTCCCGGGGGTGAAGCTACCCAAAACCGGGGTACGGGGACTTGTGGACCCCGGTTTTGGGTCATAAATTCCGATCAGTCCCCAGTTTTGGGTCATAAATTTCTCACAATCCCCGGTTTTGGGTTATAAATTCATACCAACACCTTTTTTTCAGGAAGATCCTATCATCCTCAGTTTTGGGTAGGAATTCTACCACTCCTTACTTGTCGAACGCAAATTAAAGTTTAAGCTCATCTCTATAAGAGGTCTGATTAGTTACTGATGCTTATTGCTTGACAACTCACGCCAATTCATTTTTTGTTTTTACTAATAAAGCAGTTTTCAAAGTTTTTTGAAGTTCATAATATCACATGGTTTGACACTACTGGTGAAGTGGAGCATATATTCCCTGTTCTCTTTGATACAAAGTCATTGCTTTTAGTAACTTCTCCTGGAGCATTTCTGCTCTTGTTAATACACCACATTATATGCACTCTACTATAAATTAGTGACTGTTATCTGCCTGCTCTGTCTGATGCTTTGCCATCCATCGTTGTCGTTCTACCATGGCATGAAATCATATCAATGCTGGATGATGGGATATGTGTGTTTGACACTGTTTGACACATACATACACCCCAAAGGCCAAGCCAACAAGTCTCTACTGTGGTTCTCTGTGGTTTCAGGTTGATAGTATTATTAATCCACACTATTTTCAAGTTCATTGAAATATTCAGGATTACTCCATCAAATAACATCAGATGAGATGAAATCTTCAGTAAGAGCCTTCTTTCGTTGCTTTCAGACAATCGCCTCAATCAGTTGTGAAAAATTCTGAAAAATTTTGCTCGGTCATTTTCGAATGACCTCGCTTTCGCCCGAGAGGGCGCGAAACTAAACTTGTTGTTGTTGTTGCTATGTTTTTGTAAATTTTTAAAACTTGAAAACTGGAGAGATGGCAAAATTACAAAAGGCGAAAGATAGCAATGCCACACACCAGGGAGGGTATGTCTCCGCTTTTATTGTATTATAAGTTCAAATTATGCCATAACTGAACAGGATTTTTGCTGTTACACTCACACTAAAGGGGAAGTATGTAAATTATTAGGCCTTGGGCGTTACCTCAACCTCAGATTTCTTTGGCTGCCAGATCTTGCCTCATTATTGATTAAGCAAACAGAGAGGCGAGAGCTCAATAATTGTTGTCAAAACAGTATAACAGATGGTTATTATCTTGATCAGCAAGCATGGTGAATCCCTCTCCATCTCATCAAGCTTATTCATGAAAGGCACACTACTGATGATGATTTCACTATGATTTCTTGTGCAGTTTTTGTACACACATGGAATAATCTTGCAGGTTGCTGTGTTTGTTGTGATATTTAGACATTTAGATATGCACTAAAGCACTAAAGTAAATATTGATCAAGCAAATAGAAAAAACGAATACAGCATAGTGTTGACCAAAGTGGCCCACTGTCACTGATTAAGCTCTGCATTTGCTCATAATTATATTATTGTATTTAGATTGGGATATACCTGTCGACCCAAGAATTTGCTATTTTGTTCTATGTATGTATGTATTTTTTAGAATTTGGCCTTGTTATGAATTAAAAATTTGATGTAACATGAACTTAGGAAAAAATAATCAGTTTAATTACAAGTGTACCATATAATATAAAAGTTAAAACTTGAACCTAAAAATACCCCCAATTGAAAATGGCAGGGATAAGCATTCAAAGATCAGTGCAACCTTGTTTCCATAATGGTCCCTCATAATGGTCCATAATAGTTTGGCTCCAGCACATTACTTTTTGTACAGAACACATTTGTAGAGCTTCTACACAGTTTGAATCTGTTTGAATCAGGAAGAAAGGTTTTTTCATGTGAAATATGTTGCAGGTGCGGGATTACATGAATTCCACAATTTTTGGTATTTCATCATAAAAGTTACCCCAGTTTTGGGTGGTCTTTTCAAAATATTCTCCCCGGTTTTGGGTACTCTTGCCTAGATGACCTACTCAAGTCCCCGTCCCCGGTTTTGGGTAGCTTCACCCCCGGGTGTTCAGTACAGTGGGAGGTATGTTTGAGTACAGTTGGGCAATTCAGTATAGTTGGGAGGCATCCGGAGCTCAGTGGGGGATACCATGATGTGTGTGGTGAGGCAACATCAGTATAGTAGGGGGATATTCAAAACAGAGAGGGGGTAGCCAGGGTAGTTACCAGGGGGCCTGGGGGGCCTCTGTAGGCCAGCAAGAAATAAGGTGTGTATTTTTTTTGTTGTAGTTTTCTTTCAGGAACATTTTCAGGCCGGCGGGCCCACTGAGATTCAAAAAAATCTAAAAGCAGTGTCTTACCAGTGCATAGGAGGGCGTGGCCCAAGGATAAAACGGCGTGGTGCCTAGCCTCTCTCTTGGCGGCCCTGGGGGTAAACACTCATGTTGTCAAATGCTCCCTTGCGCAACTATGAACAGCAGCTTTGTAGAATATAGAATGAACCTATGACGAAACTTTGGTCACATAAAGTGATAACAGAAAACAACGTCAAGAAGCAACAAATTCTTTCCCAACCAATCACTCGGTACGACGGCGGGCCAGGTCGGCGCCGCAGGCGCCGATTGGCAAGCCTAGTCAAACTATAAAACCTTATTTACAATATTCAAAACCTATGTACAATGATGTTTAAAATTTAAAATCAAGCGAAAGAAAAAGATGCCTGTACCTAAATAGTCTTGAAACTCTTCAGTGAGGCTGCCTGCTTAGACTCGGCTGAGAGGCTATTCCACAGTTTTGCACCTCTGTAGGAGAAACATCTCTGGCCATTATTTGACCTTTTCTTGGGTAACCTAAGGTCGGTTCCTGTATTACGAAGGCTGTAGGATGAACACTGCGAATTTCGTGTGAAGAGGTCACACAGGTATTGTGGAGCCAGCTCATTTAAGGACTTGAAGACCATTGTCTGAGACTCATAGGCTACAAGTTCGTCAATGGTCTTCCATCCCAGCTCTTCGATAAGGGGTCTGCTTGGGGCATCGAAGCTGCTATGCGTTACAATCCTAGCAGCACGTTTTTGAAGTTTTTGCAACTGATTAATTTCAGTTGAACCAGCACAGCCCCAAACAGAACAACAGTATCGAAAGTGGGGCTCAACAATACCTGTGTAGAGAGTTCGCAGAGCTTCTTGTGGGAGAAAAGACTTGGCATGTCTCAAAAAACCAACTGCCCTGGAGACCTTGCTGGAAACTGCCTTGATTTGTTCTTTCCAATCCAAGGAGCAGTCAATTTGCACACCAAGGTATTTTGTCTTTTTGACTACTTCAAGCTCATTATCGCGAATTTTCAGTTCCAAGTCTTTATTTTGACTTTTGAGAATGTTGTGTTTCTGCTTAGTAGAAATAAGCATGGAATGAGTTTTCGCAACATTCAGGGAAAGCTTGTTGCCTTGTAACCAAGTGTCCAGCTTCCTAAGGTCACTGTTAATAGCCTCATTCAGCCGAGTCAAATCATGAGACTGGTAGCATAAACTGGTGTCATCAGCATACATGGAAACGGTGGAATCTTGGACAGCTTGTGGGAGATCATTGATGTAGATGAGGAAGAGAAGAGGCCCAAGACATGAACCTTGCGGAACGCCAACTTCTATGTCCCCAACTTTTGAATCAACCCCATTAACCCTACAAAATTGTTTCCGGCTGGAAAGGTAGGATTTAAACCACGAGAGTTCACGTTGCTGTACACCGTAAAGCTCGAGCTTTTTGCAGAGGATATTATGATCTACAGTGTCAAATGCCTTTTTGAGGTCAATGAACACTAAACCCACAAGCCTACCAAGATCCAATCCATTGTACCAGTCGTCAGTATTTTTAAGTAAGCATGTTACTGTTGAATGAAGGCGTAAAAAGCCGGATTGGCCAGATGAAAAATGACCGTTATCATTCATACACTGGTACAGCTGGTTTGTTACTAGTTTTTCAAAGAGCCTTGAGATGACAGGCAAGACTGATATTGGTCTATAGTTAGACTTGTCAGTCCTATCTCCATCTTTGAAAATTGGAGTAACTCTAGCAACTTTCCATGAGTCAGGAAAGCGACTTGTTTCAATAGATGTATTAAACAAGAAAGCAAGCGAATTTTCAATGAAAGGCAGTGCAAGCTTCAGAAAGTAGCTAGATATGTTGTCAATCCCAAAGCTCTTTGCTGTTTTAACCTTGGCAAATGCATCCCTGATCTCCTGCACTAAATAGTCCTGAAATGGAATTTTGTCTTATGCTTGTTAATTTCATAGTCACCTGCAAGGAGGGGATTTGGGGCTGGATCGATTTTATCGGCAAGATCCTTACCTACTGAGCAAAAGAAACTGTTCATTGCATCAGAAATATCTTTTTTGTGAACAGTCTCTGAACCAGACTCTTTGAGACAATCAATGTTGCTAGACTTTGATCTCTTATTGAGGAGTTCGTTAATTGCCTTCCATGACTCTTTCATGTTACCTTGACATGCAGAGATCTTATTAGTGTAATACTGCTTCTTTAGTTGGATGTTTAGGACATTGACTTTATTACGGACCTGTCTATATGAGTCCATAAGGATTGGGGATTTTCTTTTGGCTGCAGACTTTTTTAGCCTATCCCTGGTCTGCATTAGCTTCTTTAGGTCTTTGTCGATCCAGGGGCAGTATTTCTCAGAGACACGCATTTCAGTCATTGGGGCATGTTTCTCTATGATCAAAGAAAATAGGTTTGACCAATTGCTTACGAGAATATCTATGTCATCCGTTTCAGTAAGCATTTGCTCCCAACATACGCCAGAAACATCAGCCAGGAATTCTTCTTCATTAAAATTCTTCATCTTCCGAGTTTTGATCATTTTATGGCCTTTTTCTACTGCTCCATTAAATTTCCGAATGCAGTAGACCATATAATGATCACTCAAGGATACTTGATGCACTCCGGATCTTACAATGTTTCTGGCACATGTTGTAGCAATATGGTCAATGATGGAAGAGGTAGTTAGAGTGACCCTTGTTGGTTCGTCAATAAGCTGTTTGAAGCTGAATAACCCATAGAGATCAAGCATGTGCTTTGAATCATTGTCTATGGGCTGATCAGCTTGCTTTGGAATGAGATCACAATTAGTGTCTCCTAAGAGGATTAATTCTTTACCCTCTTTGTCCAAAAAAGAAAGAGCCTTTTCCAGCTTATTGAAGGACCCAACTGGGTCGCTGGGTGGCCGGTACCAAACGAGAACAAGAAAGGACTTGCTTTTAGGTGGTTTAACCTCAATGCAAATGAGTTCCAGGTCATCAGTAGGGACATCAAGACGACGTTTGTACTTGATAGAGTCCCTAATATAAATAGAAACACCACCACCATTGCATGTCCTATCTAGACGTTCTTGCTGGTAGCCAGCCACACTAGTTAACTCCTTTGGGTAGCCAGGATCGAGCTTAGTCTCATTTAAGGCAAGGATTTGAATCCCAAGGTCCCTTATTGATAGCTGAACCTCATCTAGGTGACTGCGAAGACCGTTAATATTCAGGGATGCAATTGCCATACCCTTTTTAAACCCCAGATGCTGATGAGACCTGGTCGACGCCACACTCTCACCAGTATTTGTAAAATTTTCAGGTGACGAACAATTGATGCATGGTTGCGCAGGAATGTCAGACGATAAATCTCGAGACAATCAGCTCGGCAAATATTAGACCCAGACGAAAAGAGGGTGAAAGGGGGAACTTCAAGCAGGTGGTAAAATCAATCCAGCCCTCCTGGGGGGCGGGGCAGGGGCGGATCCAGCGGAAATTTTGACCGTCTTACGAGCGCGAAGCGCGAGCAGGTCGTGGGAGGCCTCGAGCGCGAAGCGCGAGGAGTTTGGGGGTCCGGGGGCGCAGCCCCCGGAAAATTTTTTCGGGCCACGCCCTTCAGATCCTCGGAAAACGCCCTATTTTCCAACGTGATCTCTAAATCATATATAGTTTCCTTGCCGGTAAAAGCCACTTCAGGGCCTCAATCTTAATGCTATCTGAATAATTTTCACTCATGTTGGACAATTTATCCACATTATAAGAGACAGAACCACTGAACATGGTCTTAAGAGGTTTCTTAACTTGCCAAAAGATTGAGGAAATGGGGATGAGATGCATAAAAATCAGAGTGAAGATATGATTCTGCTGATGTAAGTGCTCTCAACAGATGACACATTTCTTCTTCACCATTAATTGCTAGGGAACAGGCATTGTATAAGCTGTTTCTGTTGGATGCAACCCTGTATAAATGTGAAATGAAAATCTGTTGCAAATAGTGTGGATATTTTTTGGAACTTGGGATGGACAGTTAACAACCAATTACAGAAATTACAGGAACAAAATAAAAATAATCAGGCTACTAAGAAACTGAACAGACATGCATTCATGCCCTCATTGCTGTGCAAGTATCATCATTAACTAAAATAGAAACTAAACTAAATAGAGAACTAAAATAGAAACTAAAATTTTAAATTCTTGTGATCCAACATTGATTTATAAATGAAAGAAATCTTAACAGAAGACCAAAAAAGAGTTTTAGCTTCCTCCTAAAGTTTTTCAGCCAGCAATATGAAAAATCACAGCATAAATCAGATTATCAACAGGGGCGCAAATGAGGGGGGTGTGGGGGGGGGGTGTGACACCCCCCCAATAATTTCATAACTCGGTCCCAATCGCGATAAAATCGGTCCCGATCTGGCTCTGAACTTGAACCTGAATTTTTCAGGACGTCGATACTCGAAATGCAAAGATTTCTGTGTTAGCTGTCTTTTGTTATTTCGTAGAAACTAAGTTTACAGAAAGAAATCCTCGAGATTCCTTTACAACCGTAGAGAGAATGGCTGGGTTAAGTCGGGTAAGGAATGCCTTCTGAGCCAAAGTAGAGGATGTTTCTTCAAAAATTTTCTTCGTGCTCCAATCTATGGGATAACTGTCACAAAACTATCAAAGTTCCCTTGTTGCTAATGGTAAGCATGATATTGGGAGATGCATTCTAAGCCAAAGTAGAGACTGTTTCTTCGAAAATTTTCTTCATGCTCCGATTTTTAGGATAACTATGTATCACAAATCTCGATCTTCTATCTTCTATCACTATCAAGGTTTACTAGCTGCTAATGGCAAGCGTGATGATATTGGGAGATGCATTTTAAGCGAAAGTAAAGGATGCTTCTTCAAAAATTTTCTTCGTGCTCCGATTTATAGGATAGCTCACAGGATAACTATCACAAAACTATCAAGGTCTCCTCGCTGCTAATAGCAAGCATGACATTGGGAGATGCATTCTAAGCCAAAGTAAAGGATTCTTCTTCAACAATTTCCTTCGTGCTCTGATTTATAGGATAACTCACAGGATAACTGTCACAAAACTATCAAGGTTTCCTCGCTGCTAATGGCATGCATGACATTGGGAGATGTATTCTAAGCCAAAGTAAACGATGCTTCTTCAAAAAGTTCCTTTGTGCTCCGATTTATAGGATAACTCACAGAATGACTGTCACAAAACTATCAAGGTTTCCTCACTGCTAATGGCAAGCATGATATTGGGAGATGCATTCTACGCCAAAGTAAAGGGTGTGGCCCCAAAAAATTTCCTGGCCCCTAGGCCCATGCATTTCCCTGCCTCCCTCTTAATTTACCCTGGCCACGCCACTTATTGATTCCATATGAGCAAGCGTGCATGCCTAAAAACATGGCTATTCTGTGAAGCTTTGACCGGATCATTAAGGGAAGATGGCTAAGATGCTAGCCAGAGACAAATTGATGTCGAAAACTGTTTGTTTAATTCTGTTTCAATCGTTGGGAAAACACTGTCTGTTATAGTTGTATTTTCGGTAAATTGTGGCAGATAGGAAAACTTTATTTTTCATACATTTGCAACAACATTTATTTCGCAAAAATCGGTCCCACGTGGAAGAAACTCGGTCCTTTGAGCACACACCCCCCTCCAAAAAATTTGCATTTGCGCCCCTGATTATCAAAATAATGATACCAAGTTGGTGAACAGTTTTGAATATTCTATGAATAATTTTGCTATTCAATACAGCACATTAAAAATCAGTCATAACTGATAAATACTAAAGAAATGCTATTATCTGTACACTACCCTGACCCTGCCCCCAGATTAACTTCTTGCGCACATCCATCAAGAATCACCTTTTTTGGTTTTATAGAATATTGATAATGGATGGTAAAGGAGCATATCCATCCATAGATTTTGGCCAAAATATTCTGGAAATGGGTCTACTTCTGTGAATTTCTGGAGTTAGGGTGTAGTTTTAGCAAGAATTTCTAGCAATGTTATGCTTTTGCTTAATGTTAGGTAGCAAACGAAATTCTGGTAATGTTCTGTTAATAGGATAAGCAATAATTGTCCAGTCAGTTGTCTTGTAGATAACAAAGCACACATATGCATGATCTATTACTGAAGTCCCCCCCCCCCCCTAGGGTCCCTTCCCATATAAA
The DNA here is from genome assembly GCA_039566865.1 of Aurelia coerulea. Classification (NCBI taxonomy): domain Eukaryota; kingdom Metazoa; phylum Cnidaria; class Scyphozoa; order Semaeostomeae; family Ulmaridae; genus Aurelia; species Aurelia coerulea. The sequence continues at coordinate 23,429,882 of CM076948.1, read as the reverse complement.
TATAAATAATTTTTTTCATAATCATCTGAAAGAAAACTCAAACTGTACATCATAAGAGTTTACCAATTTTTCAAAAATGACCGATTTTTTTGCTCTTTACCAAAGAGCCACAACAATTGACACCGTTCTTTGTACCAGGGTCGTGAAAATCAGTATCAAATCAGTATACGAAAACTGGGAATAATCGACACTGTTCCTTGTGATCAGTCACCACTCACCAGCTCTATCATACCATTCCTAGATTTTATCCCAAAGTTATCGAAGCGTGTTTTCGTATTTTACGGTACCGCAAAAACCAAAATGTTGATACATCCGGATGTTCGACCGTGGTCTGTGGAAATTGGTCAGATACAATTGTTTAGCAGGAAATTTGTCGGGTAGGACTACTTGCTTTCAGACAATAATGAGAATAGAATGGCACTCTTCCTCCTGAAGAGAAACATGTTTTTCAGTCCTTGCCTTGGCCTGGTTTTTTAAGAAAATGTCATTCTGCAGTTTTCGTTTGCTGACTGCCCGTTGTCTGTAAAATTCGCTATTTCGGACAAAATTCATTTCCCCTCCCTTTGGAAAGGGTTTCGTTTAATGACCAGACTCTCTGTAACTTGTAAGTAAGTATTTATGAATATATACTTACTTACAAGTTACAGAGAGTTTGGTCATTAAACGGTTCAAATACGCTTTCAACAGTAGCTGTTCCTAAAATTCCCTGGGTTCCTCGGGGGCCTAGAAATAATTTGCCAAATTTACAAGGAAAAAATGTTTCATATTTGCAAAGTAGGCAAAAATGTCAAACGTGTTTAGCCGCAAGTTTCAAGGTGCGGCACACAGCAAGGAACCGTCTGAAATAGCGGAAGCCTGTCACTTTCATTTGCTCACACTGTTGGATCTGTCGTTGGCTTGTCAGAATTGCTTGATAAGCTTTTATACTTGTGTCAGCAAAAGGGGAGTAAACGCTGAAGTTCCAGAAGGTGGGACCACTGCTGAAAGCAACAGTGTCCAGTGAAGCGGATTTGGCCTTGGAGATGGGTGGCTTCAAAATGAAGATATCCATTCTAGTGGTCCTTGGTAAGTCTTCAAATTTGTTTGAACCTTAAAAGTTGTAGCCTGACTCACAGACCAAACAAGGAACTCGAGTTCCTCGTTTGGTCTGTGAGTCAGGCTATAAAAGTTGCCCAAATGGCCTTATTACATGTTAGTATATATGTTTAGGTGGTGTGTTGCCTTCAATTGCTTTAGATTTAGGATAAATGAGGAGAACAATCCTTGAAGATACTGAGAAGAGAATGCTGCAAGCAATAAATTCCTGGGTGTCATTGATATCGTTCTTTCTTTCAGTATAGAATGACATAGTTTTCTAGCTTTGAAGTGTTCATTAGCTGGCCTGAGTTAAAAGTTTTCCTTGCCAACTTTACTTTCACTTTCTCTCTCAGCTCAGCTGGTTCAAATTCTAAAGCAACAAACCTTTTTAGATTTGAAGGCAGAAACACCGCAATACGACGAAAAACTATTATTTCTATAAAAGAGTCTGGTTCGAGCGATATTTTCGAGGGGCGTATCACTCTGTAAAAATCTCATACACCTTTGGCAAAAATCCCTTTGTTTTCAAGGAAAATCCCTAAAAATGCTATTGTTTGAAAAAATCTTGTATGCCATTTCGGAAGAGTGATAAATTCCCAATAAAGTCAGTCCAGACAATGTATAAAAGTCTAGTAGAGCCATACTTTCGATATTGTTGCCCAGTTTGGGGGGTAAGTGGAATCACGACAAAAAACAAGCTATAAAAGTTACAAAATCGTGCGGCCAGAATTGTAACCAATAATAGCCCTGCTCCTGCAGGACTGAACCAGAATCGTGATTTGCTATATTTTACAACACCTTTTTATTATTCTATGTAGTTCTGGCATTGTTTACTGTGGCACTGGCAAAGGAAAAAGACACAGAAACAGACGAAATTTGTGTCGAGGTAAGTTAAGTTTCAATCTTTCCTTGACAAAAAATAACTTGGGAAAAAATCACTGCAAGAAAGCATTCTACTTCTAAGGCACTGTTAACCTCGTCCCCATAAGGCCCTGGGGCGAGGTTGAGGCACGGTAATCTGTTGCATCATAGTCAGAAGAGGTGGTTGCATACAGACAATGGGGCTGGTACTGACGGAAGTGGAGGTTTTAATGGCATATAGATCTGCAATCTGCAATACGCATTATTTTCATGATGTTTGCCTTTTTATATCAGGCTAATCAGGAATAACATGGAGTGTTTGCCAAATTTTATTGATACAGCTTACTTCGTAAATTCGTTTTTTTAACTCCATTTAAAATTCCGACCCCAGGGGCAGTACCAGGTAGCAAAACGTCCGGTACCCAGTACCATCAAGGTCAGTACCAGGGACCGTGGGACCTGGAAAACAGTAATATTTTAAATAGAGAATTACTAAAAAGTACTGGGGAAAAGTCGGAATGAAAAAATTAATAATTTCCGTTTTCCAAATCCTCGAAAAATGTCCTCGGTGGTACCACAGTCATTCCTACCAGTACCCAGTATCCATACCCACTGTATCCATCCTGGGTGGTGTATTGCACCCCCTGTAGGTTTTTGCAGGGCATTCCTTAACAGCAAAGGCTATGACCCTCAAATTATTATCATTATTATTATTATTATTATTATTATTATTATTATTATTATTATTATTATCATTATTATTATTATTATTATTATTATTATTATCACTTTATTTAAAGTAGGCACATACAAAAGTAGCTCTAAAATAGAAGCTAATTCAAGCCTACTACAAAGTAAAATAGGTTAAAAATGAAAATAAAACTTATCTATGATACAGAATAATTAGATATAAATACATATATACAAATTTTTTACAAAATGCTTTCAATTTTTTTTCTTTTCATGGTATTTATCCGCTCAAGAACCCAACCGGAGCCACGAAAGGTTTACACAGTCTACAGCTGCATTCCTCTCCTTTCCAGAACTCTCTGACAATTACTAATTATCTATTAGCGGCACTTTGACAATAATATTTTGGAACATTGGGTGTTACGTGACAAGGTGACTCACTGACACTACCATATTTGGGAGAAAGCATTGGAAAAATTAATATTTTTGATATTTTACTCCCAGAATTAGTTTCAAACGTTGACTATTGTACTTTAAAAGAATCAGGAAACAAATGACGTCACTCAGCAATCTCGTCCCCAGGGCCGTCTCGATATTTTGAGCAACTTATTATCAATTTTTGGTGGAAAAACACAGTTTGTAGTTATAGTTTCGTTGCACACATTTATTGTAAGTAATCCTTAGATGCTTTTAACCTGTATATTTTGTCAGTTTTTATGTGGAGAGCCCCTTGAAAATCAGCCACTATGCTGAAGGGTCTCCCTCCTTGATAAATTTAGATATCAAATATCTTTCATCAATGCTGCACCTCCCCTTTGCAGACTGCATCAGGAGACAGCAAATGCAAGGACTTCAAAGCTACCAATGATAATGCAGAGGACGCTCTGGAGGACCCTTCGGGCAACGTTGCGGAATTAGATGAAGATTTTGAGCAAAACTTGGTTGATGATGCTGATGATGATAAGGATGATGTTGATAGCCTGAAGGAAGACGACGACGAGTCTAGCCTTACCTCAGACTCAACAGGTAAAGCGAAGAGCGATGCATGGGGCCGCAGATCAGGCTCGCGACGACGTTCTTCAAGGGGAAGTTGGGGCTCAAGGCGTCGTAGTTGGAGCTCGAGACGTCGATATTCTTCTCGGAGAAGGAGCGTGCGTCGCCGTCGTGCTGTACGACGCAGACGTGCAGTGAGGAGACGACGTGCTGTTAGGAGAAGACGCGCGGTCAGAAGGAGACGTACGGTCAGGAGACGACGTGCCGTCAGAAGGAGACGTGCGGTCAGGAGACGACGTGCCGTCAGAAGAAGACGTGCTGTTAGGAGAAGACGTGCGGTCAGAAGAAGACGTGCGGTCAGAAGAAGACGTACGGTCAGGAGACGACGTGCCGTCAGAAGAAGACGCGCGGTCAGGAGAAGACGTGCAGTCAGAAGACGACGTGTTGTCAGAAGACGACGAACAGTAAGAAGAAGAAGAGTTACTCGCCGAAGAGTTAGACGGAGGAGAATTACTCGCCGAAGGAGAATTACTCGCCGAAGAATCAGACGAAGGAGAACCATCAGAAGGCGACGAATTACACGAAGGAGAATAAGGAGACGACGAATTACTCGCAGGCGAATTTTCACAAGGCGACGTATATGGTCTCGTCGAAGAACTTCAGCAAAATGTGAGTTGTCTCTATTTAACCTGGATAAATGTTATGAAATCTCTAAATCTCTCGAGATGCCTATTCGTAATCAATTTCCCTAAAATTTGTGATCTGTTTATGCTAGCCATTTTCGCATACTCATAACCACGGGGTTGTCACTGAAAATGTTTACACTGTGACATGTGTTTGGGCACAACGTCCTTGGGTAATTAAATCATATAGCTTACAATTCTGCTCGAGCCTTTCATATTTCCATATTTCATATCAAATTAGTTATAACGCAACACAAAATCCCATCACCATGGAATAATACAAGTTAAGTTAATACAATTTGATATATTGTGCTGGGTGAGTCAATAAATAGAACCCCTGTTTGAAAAATCACCATTCCCTGAATATCAAGATGATGATATTGGGAAACAGAACATTTAACAGTAGACATGTTCAAATGGACCTCAACATTTACCTGACTGAAATCGGCCACTCCGTTCCGAAGTTATGAGGGATTTTCTCCAGAAAGCCCTTTCGAGAAATCTTCAAAACAGGCTCAAAACAACGACCAACATTTCCCGAGCTTTCTGCCTTATCTCAATGAGTTCAACAAATTCTAACATGTTTTATGCTCTTGGGAAGATGAAATCGTCCGGAATAATGTTGTTTTCCCCCCAGGAATGATATTTTCATCTCCCAAAAAGATAAAACGTGCTAAAACAAAAAGCATGTACAAGTCAGTGCTATAAGCCATAGACACACAAGAAATTTGGTCGTGATTTTATGCATTTTTTGAAAGTTTCTTGGAGGGGCTTCCTCGAGAAAATCTCTTGTAATTTCAGAACGGAGTGGCCGATTTCAGGCAGGTAAATTTAGAATATATCTGAACATGTTCACTATTGTATGACATATTTGCCAACATTATTGTCGTGATATCGAGGGATCTGTGGTCTTTCAAACAAGGATTCTTTTTTTTACTCACCCGGTACAAAAAGAACAGGTAAGTTTTGAACCGTTGGGGCCTATTTGCTGCTCTTTCAGGGAGTCGTGTTTCAATTTAAATTCAGCTCACTAAGTGAGTTTTTAGGGGAAATAAGACTCCTTAGAAGATTTGGAAGCTTTATATTTTGACTTAGTTTAGCAGGATTCTATGACTCAATGTTTCTGTCCTCTTCACAGCCTACCTGCACGTTAACAAGGGTCAAATAACATTTGATTCAGAAGGAAATAACAACAAAAAGAGTAGATACTACAGCCGCAAGCCACACGTGCCTGGAAAGTGGTCTGGTGTTACTCTTGGCAGAGGATATGACATGGGACAGAAGTCAAAGAAACAGATAATCAAAGATCTTACTAAAGCTGGGGTGTCCAAGCAAATGGCGAAGAAATTGGCTGAAGGTGCTAGTCTGAAAGGAAACAAAGCCAAACAGTTTCTAAAGGTAATGGTTTATCACTGCCGAGTGAGCTGGAAGAAAGTTCCCGCTTTTGATAGTTATTAGTAGACTAACGACATGATTCCCTGTATTTTTCAAAAATCATCCAATTCAATGCAGAAAACTGGGACTCATGTAATCAATCTAAATTCATAGCAGCAAGTAAATTGTACTTGACGCATTTGAATTTTTCAATTCTGGTTCAAAGCCTAAAGACCGATTGCGTTCTTTGTAGCCTTTTATGAGCATTGAAAATACAGGTAAATTCAACTTCACAAAAATTGCTTGGTTTCCAAATGCCTGAAAAAGAATTTTTGGATTTATGCTCACGTTTGCTCTCAAAAACAATTTCTAGAATGCACAACGAGCGAGGTAGCTATCTGGGTTTCAGAACAATTTTTGCGGCTTGCTTTTTGGTTTATAAGTTGACCGACCAGGCATTTAATTCCCTTTGTCTGCAATTGCTAATTTCTTTGTACTAAGGTGTCAACTAAAGTAGCGGATTAGATCCTATTGTAACATTACTGTAGAAGATCTATTAGGCCGCTGGGGGGCTTAGTTAATTTCGAACACTCCCGGGGGGCTTAAAAGAGAGGGGGCTTATTCGCTTATTCACAAAATCAATTGACAAGGACACATCTGGTAGCTTTTTAGTTCTTTTACACCTTCTTTTGCAGATGCCACATAGAATTTTTCGAGCCAAATACATAAATTTCGACACAGTTTTATCTCAAACCATATCAAAATTAACATGCAACCTCTATTAGGTCAATAAATGGAAAGTCTTTCGTTACCTCTGGAATTTGATATAAGTGGGGGAGGACTTAATCGAGAGGGGAGCTTATCAAAAAGTTTGGCTCAGAGGGGAGGGGATTGTCAGAGAGGGGGCTTAATAGAGAGGGGGACTTAATAGAGCTTTTACGGTACCTTTCCTTGTTTCGCCCGGTACAGTCTTTGCACTTCCTCGTAGAAAAATCATCTTCAAAGCTTCGAACTGACTGGCCAGCAACAGAAGAACCTCTTCAAAACAACATACACCAGGCAAGAATCAACAACAAAGCGCCTAACGAAGAAATATTACAAGACAGAGTGGAAATCATTGAACCCGAAGATTAAAGAGGTTCTTGTTGACTTGAAATACAGGGGAGATTTGTTACCGAGATCCACCAAAGCTGGGCAGAAAGCATTGAAAGCTGCTGTGGAGGCGAATAATCTCAAGAAATTCAAAGAGGTATGAAAATTATTGTGGATTAACTGCAATAAAAAGGATTTCTTTTTTCAATACTTAGTTGCAACAACCCGATGAAAAATTTTATTGTGTTTTCCACAGATTTTCGTAGATTTTCAGAAACATGTCCCAAGAGAAATCCCCTATGATTTAAGTTCAGTTTGACATTTTTCGCCAAAGTTAGCCTCTTAATTTTGAAAGGGTATGCAGTAATAGCCCATATATCAGGTTTGTAAAAAAACAAACCCCCATTTAAAAGGCCACTGTTCCCTAGATATCAAAACCATGGTATTTAACAAATATATCATTTAAGGGCGGACATGTCAAATCGACTAGTCATGAATGAAAATCGATTAATGGCTCAAACTCGATTATTACAGCAAAATCGACTATTACCTGTAGTCGATCAATCGATTATTCGGCACTGACTAATTAATCGGTTAGGCCAAATGGTAATCGATTATTTGGAACTCTTCGATTCTTAACCACACCTCCCCAACTCCATATTTTGCGTTTTCAGGTAATGGCCAACAAGAACTATTGGAAGAATGTGCCAAAAGATAGATTTGATCGAAGAAACAAATTTCTAAAGAGCAGCTCAGGGACAAACAAGAAGGTGCCACCAAAGGATGTGTTCAAGCAGGACGAAAATCAAGAGTAAATCTAAGAGAACTTGTATGCTTTGCTTTTAAGTAACGTTCGGGAAATCCCTGCTGCTGAGAAATGTTGTTAAGAATTGCTAAAATGCTGTTCAGACGTTTATGGGTAATTTTAGGGAAGATAAAAGCCAGTGATTTAGTTTCCAAGGCCCCTTGTTTACACGATACCGTTTCCGTTTTATATCAGATTGGTTTCTGGTGGGTTTCTGATCAGCTTTGGATATTCTTTCATACTGTCGTTACATTTTGAAATGAAAACGCTCTGAAATAAGATGAAACCAATCCGATATTATTTCAGTGGTCGAATACTATTTTCATGTAAACAGAGCCCCGATTCGATATGCGATGAAAACTGAAAAAAGTTTAATGTAAACAGGGCCTTAAGGCCATCAAATTCTATCTATCTATTCAATTCGCATCAGAATGCTTATATTTTACTTTATTTACTTGTTTATCTATCCATCTGGCTATAAAGGAAATGAAAATGTTCCCTTGCGTTAACATGGGGACAACATTAGTATCAACTAGGCCCGCTCGGCGCGGCTTCGCCGCGCCTCCGCGTTCCTTTTAGCTTCGCTGTAGTTCGTCTAAGTGGCAGTACTTCAGTGGAAAATGTATCTTCGTTAGTTCATTCAATAAAGCAGTACTTGAGTGGAAATTCAAGGAAATGCATATGAGTGTATTTTGGGACTTGCTTCTTCCGTGGAAGTTTGGACGTGAAAGAGATAATCTGCTGAAAAGTTAGTTGCCGTCATTATTGTGGGTGCATTGGTTGTATCAGTTGTTTCAGTTGAGTTAGTCTAGCGGCGTTTGTTGCCTTAAGGACTCAGCTGCCTTAACGCTTTTAGGTGCGTCACCCGGGGGGGGGGGGGGTACTTGACCTAAATTTGTACGGGGGTGTGCCCATGCAAAAAAATTGTTTTCCCCTGCTCCAGAATTTTTCGCTCAAATGATAACCTGTTCTAGAAAAATGTCGTGAAAAGTATACTCCAAAACATGAAATCTGACCGAAAAACGACCCGATCTAAGAAAATATTCCTTTTTCACATGTTTTGACAACCTGCTCTAGAAAAATTGCCTCATTTTGATTTTGATACCCTGTGCTAGAAAAAATTGGTGAAAACGATACTCTTGAAAACGGCTCATCCCCGCGCGACAAATATACTAAGTACCCCCCCCCCCCCCCTTAGGGGTGCGTCAGTTGCATAACGGGACTCAGTTGGTATAGTGGCCTTACTTACGTTAGTGGCTTCTTGCTTTAGTTGTTGAGTAGATTTAGTTGCGTTTCTTGGCTTAGTGGACGTGGTTATAGCTTGATGCTGTTTGCTTTTATCTTTGTTACCGATGGCAGCCCCTCAGTTATAATAACTGATTTTTAGGAGGCTATGCTAAAAACTTAAAATAACTAATAATGTACATGTACATTGGTAATTTGGTAAATTACAATTGGTCGTTCGATGATGCATTTTTGCAACTCTTTTTTTAATGCTTTCAGGGTGGGGAAATTTCTAACTTCAGCGCCTTTTGTGGCGTTAGTTGCCTTATTGGCCTCAGTTGCTTTAGTGGACTAACTTACGTTAGGTGTTGTCTTGTCTTCGTTCAGTTGTGGAGTTGGTTTTGTGTTCTTTCTTTCCTTAGTGGACTTAGTTGCCCCAGCACCTTTAGTTGTGTTAGTTGTCGTATTGGCCTTGCTTTGATGACATTACGTACGTTCAATGATATAGAGGCGCTTTCGGTTATATTATTGTATACACGTTACGTAGGGTGAATGTTGTGGTTGCCTTACTTGCTGTAATTGCTTTACTTGGCCCAAGCAGCTTGTTAAAAAAGTTATAGGGGAAAATTAGTTGGGTATTGCCCCAGTAGCCTTTGTTGTACAGTCTTGTTTGTTGAACAGTCTTGGGCCTGAGATCAGAAATACTTCAACCCTGAGATCTTTTAAAAAGAAGGTGCAACCATGAATTTCACTCACCAGTTCTTTTCTGTTTTCTTTCGTTTATTTAGCACAAATTGTAATTAGTTTAGGTTTAGGTTTTATAGCAAATTTCGTTCTATTGTAGATGAGTAGTTATTTGTAAGTGTTTAGCATGGCCCCCTGTAAATCAATTATTTTTATTGAGGGGCTACCATGGGTAAGAAAGATAAAATCAATCAATCAAATCAATAAAATCAATCATGTTGCCTTAGGTGACCCTAATCCGTATGGGTTTTTTGAGGTACCATTTATGGGGGGGGGGTTCCGCCCTTCTGTGAAAACTGCCTTAGAGTCACCAGAATTCAATAGAACTTGGTTCAATTACAGAGCAAGTAGTTTGTAGCATGTAGTGCAATTTGGGTATGGCTGCCACGTCTTATGTGGTCACAACGGGGTCACAGTGACATAATGAAGTTGAAAATCAGTAAAAATTAGGCGTTTAAAGTTAAATTTGTGTTTAAAGGCCATCTTGCATGAACTTTATGCAGTTGTTGGTTAAATTTATCAACATAGCTGGTGGGAAAATATCATTTTATTGAAAATGACGATTTTGGAGTGATATTTTGAGCGAAATTAGCCAATTCTGATGACGTAATTTGTGCCACTGCTTTTTCTATGTAAAAATAGAGAGAAAGTGGCTGCAAAATGGTGGTAACCTATGACAAATGTATCAATAGAGCTCACTGAATTGAAAAAGTCTGAGAAAATTGAAAAAATTTACGAATTAGGCGAAAATGGGAGCCAGAATGAGATCATAATAAAAAAATGCCGACATCAGCAAATTCTAGAAATTCTGGCATCAAACGAAAGCTCTTATTTGCAGATTCATTTGCTATGTGATGCTCCATAATTCAAGGAAATTTTTCCATGGAAATCATGGAAAACAATGATCTTGCTGCTACCTGCTTCCAAGTATGGGCATATCACGTGATTTGTTTTAGCTCTATTGTTTAAACATTTTTCCGTCAAAATGTAAGTAATCAATAATTAGCAAAAGTCAGGGAGGTTGGGGTGACATAGCTGATTTCGTTTAACAACCTGGCAAGTAAAACCTGGAAGGGGGTTGAAAAGCCCGGCTCACATATGGATTAGTTTCAAGATAGCTGGCTTACTTGCTTGCTCGATTCCTTTAGTTATGTATCATTTACGTTTTCTTAGTTAGTTAGTTAGCTACGTTGTTACAGTAGCATTTGCTGCGTTAGCTGCTCTTGCTGGTGCTGCTGTCTTACTTGCCCTGGTTGCCTTAGTAACGTTAGCTTCGTTTTTTGGTTTTTTAGCAGGTCAGTAAGTGTTGAATCTCCCTATGCAAGGTAGCTTTTGAAATAATGATCAGGGGAATGTGCTGCATGTCATCAGGGGGTGAATTTAGGGGAAGTTGGCAAGGTGCCAAGTGACGTCACAGAACTTGGCAAGGTGCCAAGTCACATGCTGAAAACCTGGCATTGTGCCAAGTCATGTGCCCTACATTGGCAACTTGCCAAGTAAGTCACATGACATGGGGGCTAGGCACGTGACTGCCCCCAGCAATTTAAAGTATCATTACCCCCCACATCTTCGTCAGTAACTATGCTATACGCGCCCTCACTTGGTGTCATCCCAATATGTCTTGTATACTCTTAGGAAGAGCACCATTGTGAAGGAGAAGGTATCACGTGATATGGGTGTGGCCATGTGACAACCCCCAATTGGTGGTAACAATCGCTGGCATCGATCATGCACCCCACCACCCTACAACCTCGTCAATACTTACTGCGGGATGATGAAACCCTTTAGAGTGCCGTTGTGAAGGAGGATACCGCTGGCAGAGGCCTGCCAGCCACTGCGAAGGTGAATGTGCATGTGACGTCCAATGTGACGTCTTTGGTTGTTTACCATCGACCACAAAGTGATTTGTTCGTTGATGGCCCTTGATAGCACCATCAAGTGTCGTTAGTAACAATCGGCTAACAATCGGCTGTCACTCAAAAAACAATAACCTGCTGAAGAAGGCTGCCAACAATTTTCCCCCGCTGATACCCCAGCTGCAGGAGGCTACCCCAAAATATGGACATCCTCATGCACACATAGATTTTCCTGTCGATTTTTGGAGACGAAGAGCGAGCTTCCAGGACACGGGAGAGGTCTGGAATAAGTGCGGCAGACAGACAAATTCAGCGTTTGATCTGACCGTCTCAGCGAGTAGTAATATAGATTGTCACATCATTCAAAATAAGGGCCGCATCGACATTTTAGAACTGAAAACAGAGGAAGTTTCTTACAAGCAGGGATACGCTTCGCATTTCCTTTCGCTTTGCATATTATTACGTCCAACATTGCCATGAAGAAGTGTAAACATTTTTTAATTTTTATGCAAAGATGTTTGCTTCAAAATGTGATTGGCTAGCAACACTCTGAGGTGTATTGTTCTTTCTCTTTCCTGCGAGTTGGACACAAAAGAAATCCTGGTCAATTCTGGGCCAAACAAACAAGTATTATTTGGTAAGCACTTGGAATTTCCTTGCCACTCCAACTGTTTTGTCTGTTCCGGTTTTTCACAAAATTCTGCTAGGCCAAAATCCATAGCTTGTAACTACCGTAGTATGAAATGCTTTCAGCGTTTTGTTTGCTATTTATTCACTTGATTTTCGGATTTCTTCATATCTCAGCAGCGAAAAACCTTTGAGAAACGCAACGATGCCATCCTAGTTATTTAACCTTTTAAGCCGGGTGTGTTCTGAAAAACAAAGAAGAAAGCACATTTTGTGTCTGGATTCCTTTGTTTAAATGGATAAATGTAACCTTTATTACCAATCAATGTTTTGCAATTTGACCAAAAAAGAGAGCAATTCTCAAATTTTTAGCAAACTTTGACCAGGACTAGGACGTAAAGGCTCTTGGGTAACCAGCATGCTTTGCATTGCAGCCCTGTTTGTAAAAGTGACCTCATTCCATGCTGGTTTGAAACAGTTTTTTTATGTTGATCAAGTTAAAAGCACGTCGCTGCAAGTCGCTGCACCTCCAGATGCGGCCATATTTCTCCCTTCATCATGTATCAAGCAACTAGTAAAAATAGACCTTTCCCCTGATTACGTCACACACCTGTGAGCGCGCAGTGCATTCTGGGAGTTGTATTTAACACGCGATCAGCTGTTTGTGTTTTTCTATGGTGATCGTACGGAGTTCTACTTTTATCTCAATATTTACAGCGAATATTCAACGAAATTGTGGAAAATCTTTCAACTTTAGCCGACCAGCACATCCTTAGTTTTTTTCAAAACTCTTGCACGGGAACTGGTGCTTCAGAACGAGGAGAAAATGAAGATTCGTCCCAGAATAGCGGTGAGAATCCGATGCGGCCTAAAGTGTCTGGAATGGAAGGAAGTAAACAGAAACCGGCGGTTGGAGGGATCACTTGCTGTGTGTGATTAATGCCCAGACAGCAACTTTCATTTTGAAAAAAATACGAAAATCCTGTGTGATATCAACTTTCAAAAAACTGTAAAAATCATCGTTTTGTTTACATTTTGACGACGGAGCCCCTTTAAGCGGAGACAAAACCCTTGTGCTTGGAAGCTGGTGTTGATTTACACCCTCTTTCCCAACATAAATCATTGTCGTTGCAAGCAATCAAGGAAAAAGGTATAAAATCGTGTTGTTCTTGCTTGTAATTCCTTTTCCTGTGGCTCATACAATCATGTGAACAATAGACATCCATATAAGGACAAACGCATGTAATTACATATGGGGGCGAAATGTTTGTGGGTGTGCCAGGTATTTAAGACAGTGAGAGTAGCAACGAACTGTCAAGTAGTCATTGTAGTTTACAGAAGCAACTAGTGAAGCTGGATGTCGATGCGTCTCTACAAGATGAAGATACCCTGCCTTGCAGTTTTTGGTAAGTTATCAACTTTTTACAATAACGGTCATTAAATCTTGATCTTTGAGTGCCAGCATGCTGCGAATACCGAACGACATGTATTTGTATCCAGGGACCGATTAATTTATGTTTACAAGTCGATCTCTTTAGTCCGTCTTACCGTTCCCTTTTCTTTAGTTCCTGGATCCGCCATTCCAACATTCCGTCAAGAGAGGGACGGAATGTTGGAATGGCGGATCCAGGAACTACCGAACAGGGAACCGTAAGGCGGACTGAAGAGATAGACTTAGGGCAAGTCTATTTATGCTTTGACCAATATTTAATTCGTTCGGAAAAGAAGCATTGAATTGACAGCTTGAAACCCAATTTTTGAGCAATAGGCAGATGATAAAATGATACAAATAGTGAAAACTGATACTAAGAAATATAAATGATACAAATCAAAATAGCAAGGTAATGCCAACCCCACCCCCTAAGGACCCACAGCAAGATATCGCTAATGTTTTGAGGGTATTGTGTGCAGGAGCTGTTACATCCATCATTTTCCATCCATCCAGGCCGGTTCTATTTGTTAAAATTGGTTGTAAGATATTATGGTGGTATAGGGTTTTAACTTGTTTTTGGCAAATAATTGATGTATGTTATTAAACTAACCAAATTTATAGTACTGACGTAAGTGATGCAAATCCTCAGCCGATGTCCTGTCACCATCAGGCGCCTCAGCCAACCCAAAAAAGAGTCACTCGGGACCTAATATCAAACTAATTTTTCAGAGTGGCTTGAAAAAGCCCCAAGATCCAATTATGTTGCTGTAATTTAATCATTCATACATTAACTGCAAGAGATTTATTGTATCTGCTTGCTTTTAACTCAATATATGAACAATGACACGTAAGCTGGAATTTTGTTTTTCCATATGTATTTAGGTTTGGTGCTGTTGGCTGGTGCACTGTCTACAGTAGGAGCAACTGGAAATGGCACAAATTGCACAGAGGTATGCATATGTAATAACTGGTAAGGTCTACATCTGCTGCCACCTCTATCGCCTTAACGTAGTCATTCAATTCAATGCAGAAACTGAGACTCATGTAATCAATCTTCCGTAGGTATATGAAAAGGTCAAAGAGTGTGACTATAGTTTGCCCAGGGGGGACACTCGGCTCATACGCATACGGGGGGGTCAGTCCGAGAAAATTTCAGGAGCCCCAAAAATATCAGTTTAGCTTCTTTACAACCCAAAAATATCAGCTCATTTTATACCCTGACATCTGTAAACGAACATAACATATCCTGAAACAATGCAAATTGAGGCCAGGATTGTCTCTAAAGAACCCAGAAATATCATTTTCACAATATTTGATGCCCAAAAATATTGAAAACATAATTTCAGTTTATTTGAACCCAAAAATATCACTTTTGGCAATATTCTGACCCAAAAATATCGGACTTACCTCCCCGTACGTGCATGTGCTGAGTGCCCCCCCCCTGGGATAGTTTGGCGAGGGTTTGAGGGCTACATTCTTCATTTTGTTCCGAAGATAGCCTTGAAAATGCTGATCTTTCATTCAATTCAAATGGTCTCTCAACTCTTTTTTCTTGGTCTTTTCATTTCAATTCTAATGATGCATTGCAGTCTCGATAGTTTTGGCGGGAAAATACCAAATAAGCCTAAGTAGGTTCAGCCAAGTCCATATGCGAAGAGATGGAAGTGCGACAAAGTTGTTGAGGGTATCCTCTGATTTAGCACCAAGAAAGATTCTAATCTTGTTTTTCCAATCCAATCTACATAGCAGGGATTAAAACTACGAGAAACAAGCAAAGAACGTAGATTTCTGTCTGCGTACCTATCTCGATTTGTGTATTGACACCATCTTTAACGCTTTGCCGGTACAGTTTTGACACACTGCAAAGTTGTTACGGTTGAATATTAGCATTTGCACTGCTGTAGCATAAAATTATTCTGCAGGGGAGGCCAATTCGTTGAAGAAATGAAAGTGACTCCTGGTTCTGCGGAGGAAAATATGTATAGTTCCACGTAGGAGATAGCAAAAGAAAAGGGATCGAAGCCTCCTCCACATAGCCTACGAGTAGACTCATTATCCTAAAGAATAAAGAATAATGGGTCTACGCGTAGGCTACCTCAACAAAGCAATGGAGATTTGACTCTGCAAAACCAGCTGCGGTGTCTATCTACCCATATGACACTACCTCTTCATAAGTCCTAATAGCTACAATTTATTTTGCAGGATACCTTCGGACTAAACGCAACGATCATCGACATTGATGCATTAGTGGCTAACTTTTGCGTGAATATATCTTCAACAAATTCATCGATATCTTCTACAAATTCATCGACAAATGAAACGAAAAAAGGTACATTTTTAACATGTTCTATTCTATTCTGTTGACCAAAATATGACTCAAATTGATCTGAACCAAGAGTGATATGAATTGTACAATTCAATTTTCAGACTCAGTTTGCTAGCATGTATCCGTGCCCGTTTTATAAGAGAAATCTTTCGTCCCTCCCTTCCTGGCAATGCCCCTCAGTTTTTCATGGTATTCATTGTTGCCATACCCTCGATCATACCTTTGTAAATATCACCTTTTGTCCAATGTTTGTGGCCTAAAGCTTGCTTCTGCGGACTTTTTTATCCTTGTAATCTATTTCCCTATTTCATACCCTGGGTATCAGACTCTCAACAAAATTTAGTTCTTTGATTTTTTAGAGAGTCCGGTACTCAGGATATACCGAATGAGTCAGAGAAAGGAATCCCCGTTTGAAAGGTCACTGTTCCCTTGATATCAAGACAATGATATCGGCAAATATATAGTTTAATGGTAGAAATGCTCAAATCTACTATAAAATTTACCTGACTGAAATCGGCCACTCAATTCTGAAGTTATGAGGGATTTTCTCGAGAAAGCCTCTTCAAAAAACCTTCAAAACGTGCCCATCATGTGAAGAATTGCTAAGTTGTTGAACCTTTTTTGGGACATTCTTGAGCGAAGCCAAGTATCATGAACAAATCGTATCGTGTGTATCATGAACAAATTTGCTTAGCATTTCTGCCTTACAATGGCCTTACAGCAGTGACTTGTGGACGCTTTAGCAGGTGCTATCCTCTTGGCTTGGGAGGATGAGCAAGCCGAGGTATCGATAACCTATTCAGGGGAATTCTATTCTCCCAAAAGGACAGAATACATGAATTTATGTGAGTGTAATCAAGTGTAGGAAGAAAAATTTGCTTCTTGTTTTCATTCGTTTTTGCAGGTTTTTGGAAGGGGCTGTCTGCAGAAAGTCGCTCATATTCAAGGGAAGGAATGGCCGATTAAGGACGGGTAAATTACTGAACCTAATTGAACATATTGGCAATAAAACAAGACAGTTTTCAATATTCTTGCTTTGATATTCATGGGGCACTGGCCTTCCAAGCGGGGATCCTTTTTCTGATTCACCCGGTACAATTTGGTGCTTTCCTTCTCATTGCAGATTTGAAGGTTTGCAAAGGACAAGTAACATTCGACTCTGAAGGAAATGACAACAAGAAGAGTAAATACTACAGTCGTAAACCACATTGGCCAGGAGGTTGTTCGGGTCTAACGATTGGTAGAGGATATGACATGGGAAAAAGGACCAAAAAAGAGATTATTGATGATCTAACAAAGGCTGGTGTGGCTAAAGAAACAGCAAAGAAACTGGCTGAAAGTGCAGGGTTGACAGGAAAAAAAGCCAAGGAGTTTCTTAAGGTAAGAACTAGCTATGATCAATAAATCTTAGCACGCAAAAATAAGAGACTTGTACTTGTATCCGAGCTTGTATCATTTACTGCCTGCATTCCAGATGCTTTTGAATCAGAAATGAAACACAGGTGGTACCGGGTTAGTCAGAAAAAACGCTCGCCACGAAGAGAATCCTCTCAACCAGTAACTGAAAACAAACAAAGCCGCAAATTTTCCCCCAAACCAGTAGTGCAAACAGAAGTCAAGTGCTTATGTCGAAAGAAGAAGGGTAAATCTAAAGTTCTACGAGGCGGATTTTCTTTATTTCACAGAAATATTGCTATGGTTTATTTGATTCGGGAGCTGTTTTGTAATCGTTTAATTTAAGCCCTAAATACATGAGCATTACAATGCCTTCTGCTTGGCTCCTACATCAAATAAATATATTCCGCCAGACAGAACTTTAGATTTATCCTTCCTCTTTCGATAGAAGCACATAACTTATCTTATTAAAGCCACCTTTCGCGTGCACAAGGCGAGAGTTTGCCCTTCTGGTTTCGGGGCAACTTTTGCGGCTTTGTTTATTCTGAATTACTGGTTGAGAGAATTTCCTTTGTCTAAAGTCACTAATCGCTTTGAATTGAGGTGTCAATCAAACGCAACTGTTTCTATTGTATTACTAGATCTGCCCTTGTTACTGTTAGTTGCATAGAACAATGTTTCGACAACGCTGGAAAGTAGTATGAAAAACTTATTTAAGGAGGTTCCGTTCTCTATAGAGGAGAAAATAAATGCTGATACCTTAACTATCATTGTTGTTAGCCTAACAAATAACAATGACAGTTAATGTATCAGCATATATTTTCTCCTCTTGAGAGAACAGAACCTCCCCAATTTAGTTTTCATAACAGTGGGAAAACCCAAGAGGATGGCTTGTGAACAACGACAGATTTGGTAAGACAATAGCAGGAGTTGGTTTTGATTGACACCGCAATTCAAAGTGATTAGCGATTGCAGACAAAGGAAATTCTCTCAACCAATAGTTCAGAACAAGCAAAGCCGCAAAAGTGTCTCTGAAACCCCAGGTAGCTAGCTCGCTCGTTGTGCATTCCAGAAATTGTTTTTAAGAACAAACATGAGCATAGATCGAAAGAAGAGAGATATATGTACACATCTGCCACGGGCATTTAATTTATTTCCTTCAAAATCCGATTGGGAGGCGATTCAATTCTCTTATTTTTTGGGTGTAATTAAAACGCTTACTGCTCAGCTTCTGAACCTAAGAAATAAAATGCCCGAGGTAGATGTGTAGATATATTCTTCTTCTTTCGATCTATGCTGATGTTTGCTCTTAAAGCAATTTCTAGAATGCACAATGAGCGCGCTAGCTACTTGGGTTTCAGAGAAACTTTTGCGGCTTTGTTTGTTTTGAATTTATGGTTGGGAGAATTTTCTTTGTCTGCAGCCACTAATCGCTTTGAAGTCAGGTGTCAACAAAAGTATCTCATGATATTGTGTTACAAAATCTGTCCTTGTTTAGCTAGTGCCCAAACGTGTTCAAGTCATCGCTGTAAGGTAGACGTAATGGGGAAATTCACTCGTGATCTTAGAAGGAAAACCAAGGAAATTTTGCCCATCGTTTTCACTCGGTTTTGGTGGTTTTTGAAAGGGGTGTTCTCCAGGGAATCTCCAAGCAACGCGAAGGAATGACCCATTCAAGCCAGTTAAATCACTGAATCTAATTTAACATATCGGTAATGACACAAGGCAGTTTGCAATATTATTGCTGTGATATTCAAGAAGCAGTATTTTGTCAAACAGAGATTGTTTTATTGACTCACCAGGTAGATTGCTAGACTTGCTTCAAGTCTATTCAGTTGACTACACGTTTTTTTTATAAGAAACTGGTTTATAAGAAACTAGTACCACGATGACCAAAAATTTAAGAAACTCTAGTACTACGCTCAAGAACAGTTAAGAAACTCTAAAACTTTATTTCTGTATGTCTCTCTTATTCTATGTTTCTCTAACGAAGGTACCTTCGTCTTTTCTTGACTTTTAACTGCAAAATTGGTAAATGTTTGCCTTGATGAGCATGGCTTCTTCTTGATGACAATGTCAATGCAAAATGGAAGCCCTTTGTCGAGAAGAAGGCTCCACTTCGAACAATACCGCAATTTTAGGCCCAAACAAATAAGAAACTAATTAAGAAACTTTTACTACTAAAACACCGAAATTTTCATGCGAAATTAAGAAACTTTTAGTACTAAGTGCTGATCCAAGTTTCTTATAAAAAAACCTGTATCAGCATAATTACTTCCTCAATCCTCGTTTCTCCTTCGCAGCGTCACCATAATAGCTTACACCCCGGCAGGAATGATTATATTCTTTTTACGCTGATAGTCCACTGAATAGACTTGGAGCAAGTCTAGTCATCATCATCATTGTCAGTCATTCAGGCCACTGCAGGCCGACGACCTCCCCAACGTTTTCCAGCATACTCCGTTCCCTGTTCTTCTCATTCAATTGACCCCTGCTGTTTCTGTGATTTCATCTCCCCATCTGTTTTTTGGTCTTCCTCTGCTGCGCTGCCCGTGGATTTCTTTGCCCATCGGTTATCTGCCATCCTTCTTATGTGGCCTGCCCACTCCCACTTCAGTGATTTCGCCTTGGCTATGATGTCTACTACTCTTTTTTGCTCCCGTACCCATTCGTTTCTCTTCCTATCTCTTCTGTCTAGTAGATTGCAGAATTATCTTTAATTCTTAGTCTTTCTAATGCTAACATATTAATGCAACTTTGTTACAGAACTTAAAGAAAAACAGTACTGCAAACGAAACACTAGATGAGTTTGAGCTAACACGTGAGCAGCAAAAAAAGCTGTTCGAGATCACATACGCGAGGGAAGAAGCCGAGACAAAAAGATTAGTAAAGAAGTATTACAATATAGAATGGAAAAAGTTGCACCCCAAGATCCAGCAAATTCTCGTCGATTTGAAGTTCAGAGGAGATTTTCGCCCAACTTCTAAAGCAGAAGGGCAAAGGGCATTGAAAGCTGCTGTTGAAGCGAATGATCTCGAAGAGTTCAAAAAGGTATACCTTAGATTGTATTAGAGAACTCCAAAATTCATTGATTATTATTGCTGCAACGACCATATTGCCATGCAGAAGAGGAGCCTAGTGAGTTGAAATCTTATAACTGACCAGGGAATCTTGGAATACCTCCAATTGGTAGTATGTGTTTGACAAAAAGGGCCATTTAGTCGATTTTTCGTAAGATTAGGTTAAAGGAAGAAACACCGCAATACAACAAAAACAACAGCAAATGGTTAAATAAATTTCATGCCAATATTTCGTCATGCCATGTAGGACTTCTTCAGGGCTGTAATTTCGTAAGATCCTCAAATCGACTGGACCCCGTGTTGGGCCATAATATGAGTACCCTCCCCCCCCCGGTTGTCTGTCCCAGTATTCAACTCCCGGAGCCTGAGCTCTGTCACTCGTCACTGCCGTCTGCCAATGAGCAAACTGATATGCATGTTATCAATGATTATTCAAAGTGGTAGAAACAAAATACTTTTTTTGCCTGTAGATGAATTTTCAGACAGACCTTTCAATTTCGTTCATTTGGGCATTGCATATTCCTTTTCAGGTTATGGCTAATAAGAAATATTGGAAACATGTTCCAAAAGATAGATTCGAAAGAAGAAACAAATTTCTGAATGGCAAATGAAGAAAAGGGTGAAGCCAAGAGCGTTACAGATAGTTGCATACACGTATTTTTTTATAAGAAACTAAGAATTTGGGCCAGTACTGGAAGTTTCTTAAAATTATCAGATTTTGAGTACTCAGAGTTTCTTACGAGTTTCTTACAGGTTCCATAAGTGGGTGTACATGGCTTAAGTCCGAGGAGAATGAGGAGGCGAGGAGGCTACTTTTTATCCCCGAGGATCCGAGGATTGGCATTTTTCGTGCGAGGGAGGAATCCCAAAAAATTGCTTAAACCAATGAGGTGCGAGGAAAAAATAAGTTTAGAGATTGAAAATCGAGGAGCTCAGGTTCCTTTGCATTAAAAAGCGAGGAGGAACAATGATTTGAAGACATGACATGTGGTCAGAATTTCTTGCCCGAAATCTGCCCCAATTACGCTACATTGCGCATAGCGCTGCAAAGTATCATTTGTATGGAAACGAACCTTCAAAAGTTCAGTGATGAGTTGCACAGATTACTCTTGGTACTGTTGTCGAAAGATGGTCCTTGAGATTCCTCGAAAACCGAAGAGAAAAAAGCTGGGTATAATAACCCATCCAGTATAAGATCATAACCCACACAGTATAAGATCGTAGCCCACCCAGTATAGGATCATCCACCCATTTAGGCGCATATGTTCCATAGCGTGTATAGGTTAGGTAAGAATGTCAAATCTTTCACTGGCAAATATTGAATCAGGGGATGCATTCTAAGCCAAAGTAGAGGATGTTTTTTCAAAAATGTTCCTCATTCTCCAATTGATAGGGTAACTGTTACCAAACTTTCAAAGTTTCATTGTCGCCAATCGCAAGCATAACATTGGGAGATGCATTGTAAGCCAAAGTCAAGGATATTTCTTCAAAAATGTTACTCATGCATAGGATAACTGTCACAAAACTATCAAAGTTACTTGTCGCTAATAGCAAGCATGATATTGGGAGATGCATTCTAAACCAAAGTAAAGGGCGTGGCCCTAAAGATTTTCCTGGGGGCCCTGCCCCCAGACCCCCTCATTTCGATGTATTCTCACTTAAAACTTACTCCAATCGCACAAGAGACACAAGACAAAGGGGTGATTTTCAGAACGAGGCTTTTTAAAAATGGTAGAGCATTTTTGGTGCTGTGGAAATTTGAACGAAGTTTGGCCAAGACCAAGAACAAAATAGGCCACGCGCGATGTCTTCATTTTCAGCTGCGGCTTTGGATAAAAAGTTTGGTGATTTAACAAATACACAGCAAAGTGTCCAAACATTATCTTTATGGATAATCCATCATCGAAAGCACTGCAAAACTATTGTTCAAAACTGGCTGAAAGAGCTCCAAAAAGGTGAGTATGATGAAAGCAAGGCCTAAATATCGGCCTGGCTGAAAGCCTACCCCACTGCGGGGCCTACCCCTAACGCCAAAATAAGTACAATAATAAGGCAAACAAACGTGAAATTAAAGAGAAGGCATGGATAAGGGCAATGCAAACAGTTTCTTGGTTGAGAAACAAATTTGCCCAATTGTTTTGAAATCCTGTGTTGGTAAATCAATGCCGTTTTTTGGGCCCTTCTTAATGATAAAAAGAATGATAATGATTATGTCTGACTAATCTGCGTTTAAAGTTCCAGTAAAGTTCAAAAGACAAGTACAACAGGTGCATTCACATTTCCCTTTGTTAAAGTGACAAAAAGGGGAAATTTTTCCATTCTAGGACATTGCGCTGCCTGGCTGTACAAAAATACAAGGCTAAACTGGCCTTTAGTGCAGGTCAAGTTTTAGCCTTGTAGTAGTATATAGTGGGGATTATGACCTTGCTATGACCTTGTACTTACCTTTGAAGAAAATTGCAAGGCTATCAGCAAGATTCAAAGTTACAACCAATCTAACACAAGGTTTCCACAAGGCTAATTAGCATTTTTTGAGCCATTTACAAGGTTACAGCAAGGCTTTTCTAGGCTAGAACAAGGTTACAAGGCCATAACTACAAGGCTTGTACATGGCTATTACATGGCCTTGTATTTTCATACAGGTGAACTGCCAGACTGGAAAGTTTGTATTATTATTAAGCGCATTCAATATCTTGCAGGAACTCAGGTTTTCAATCTGAGCCACATGTAGTTGGCAATAAACAAAAGGTTTACTGTTAACCTGTAATTTTCTCCACTGCAGAAACTCTAAAATTTCCATCAAAGGCCATCTCAATTTGCATGTGCAAAATACAAACTTTCCTGTCTCGCTGAACTGCTCATTATTTTACTTTTTTTCTTGGCAGTGGTTCCATTTCCCAGCTGATATCAATTTCATGAAAAGGGCTAGCAGATTTTATTAGTATTTTTACTACAAGGTATACTGCAGGTAAAATGGGTAAGTTTTGGGTAAAATGGGAGGGTGAATGATTTAGATAAATTTGAAATTGAAACAAATTTTATAATGTCATATTTTTGAAAGTTCTTGCATATATGCATGAATAATATATAATATAATATATAATAGTATTATCGACTTAGACCATTGGCTTGTACAAAAGTCTCTTCTATTTGACTTGGCCCAGGTCTATTTTCAGTCACTCAAAAAGACAATAAAAAAAATGAAAAATTTAAATGAAGTAGATCTATTCTAACGCAACCCAAGTAGATGAATTAACATCATGTCATTTTTATCTGTTTAGCCAAGCCAAAGAAGAAACTAACATTGATGTATCTTACAAATGACATTTTGCAGAATAGCAGAAAGAAAGGAGCAGAATTTTCAAGAGATTTTTCCACTGTGCTACCAGCTGCATTTCGCCATTGTGCAAAGTAAGTTTCTTCATCATGTTGCAAACAGTGTTTTTCAAAATGGTGCAATCAACTGCAATCAAAATCTTGTATTAAGGGCTTTAATTTTATCTTGTATTTCTCTGCAAATGAAATACAAAGGGCTTCCGTTTTGGTTATTTTCCAAGGTTTGTATACTAAATAGGATCAAATTTTTATTTGCACCTGCCTGGCATTAATTTGCTGTCAACTTCTTGGGTCAGAGTTCTCAGACCTTCTCTTTTGTTATGTAAAATGCTTTAGAATATTGGTTGTACAGGTCCCCCTGTAAGCAATCCTCTCGATTGATGGGGCTACCATGTAAAAATAATGAAAAAATGAAATGTATTTATTGGATAACTGTGCAAAAAATTGTTTGTGCTCAATAGCTTTTGCCATTTCTTTGCTGTACCAGATGAGAGAATATCTTGAAAATATTTGCTTGAAGGGGCTCCGTTGCCAAAATGTAAACAAAACAATGATTTTTGCAGTTTTTGAAAGGTGATATCACACAGGATTTTCATATTTTTTTCAAAATGAAAGTTGCTGTTTAGACATTAATCATTGTACTTCACTAAGGAACAAACCAAACATTCATATCTTCTACGATTGCTCGGATATAAGTGGATTTTTAACGGTCACTTTTTGGTGGCTTGGGTGAAGCCACCAAACGAACTGCAGAAAAAAATGGATGAACAATGGATAATTGGTGACACAGTTTACAGATTTGTTTACTGTTTGGCGACAGAGCCCCTTTAAATGCAGCTAAAGTAGAAGCAGATCATTTTAAGAAATTTGACTTGCTTTTCAAAAATTGAAGATCCACTTAGATTAAACAGCATGCAGAGGATTAAAGTCTTTCATATCACTCAAGAATCCTTATCCAAATTTAAAGACTTCGTGAAAATTTTGAAGAATTCTCAATAATTCTTATCATGTTAATGTTCACAAGGCCTGTACTATAAAGATGAAAGAAGTTTTTATTTGTTTTTCAGAGAATGTAGTTCAGGGACTGTGACTGCTTTGGAAAGAATCTTAGAGATCTGGAAAGAGAGAGATGTTTATGACCAGATATTTCTTGACAGACTTAGAAAAGGCATGAGTAAGTATTGTCCATTTTATTTCAGTATATATATACATACTTATCAGGAATATTAATTCTATGATATACATGAAGAGTTTTCTCAGAAAACGATACATTGTTGCCTTAAATTATCAAAGTAATTAACAGAAATTTTCTGATCAGTTTAAATAACTTACATGACTATCCCAAATCCCAACATATCTTCTGTTTCATTTTTTACCCAATTTATTTTACCCAGGTCAAATTTTTGGCAGCAAAAAAGCTGATATTGACTTGATAATTCTTTCCAGTTTCATATTTCAAAATTCCCCAGCATACAATATATACATTAAAATGAAAACACTTGAAGACTCCTGCACAACATTGGTTCATGTAGGCAAAAAATGAGGATGTTTTGCACACCAGAAACCTCATCAGGTAAAAAGGCTGCATTTGTGATTCCAGACAAAGGGATTCTGATGGCTGAGTAATCCAGCCAAGGATGTAGACAAGGCAGACCACAGATATTGCCCTGAAACATTGGGTAGCTAACTCAGTTATTGTGCACACAAAAGAAGTTTTTTAAGAGAAAAAGTTGTATCTTTCAAATGAAGGAGGATGTATCTAAAACATCAGCTGCCAAGATTCTATTCATTTGATCAAGATCAAGAAGCTGAAAAATATACATTTCAAATCTTTCGTATTCTTGTGGGTAATTCAAACATTAATCTCTTGGTTTCTGAACAAATTGAATTTAGGTGGTAGATGTTTAGATATTTCCTTATTCTTTTGAAAGATACTCAATTTTACTCAAAAGTTCCTTTTTGCATGCACAAGAAATGAGTTAGCCACCTATGTTTCAGGGTAACTAGTGAAGTCTGCTTTGTTTACATCTTTGCCACAGGAAAGCCAGAGAAACAATTTTTGCTAAAAGTAAAAATTGTCTTATTATGCCAACTGTGTGCTTGGTCATTTTTTGTACCTTAGTCCCCCTTGTTTTTAAAGGTACAAAATTAACCAAGTGCACAGGGGACAGAGAAAGGCCACTTTCATTTTTAGCAACAATCATTTCTTGGTTTCCCTTGGTCAATCAAAGGCAACTTTTGCTATTGTTGCAAAATCTGCCCTTTGAGAATTCTTGTATGTAATACAAGTCCTGTACTATGTAACATAAGTTCTGTGATACCTGGTGCGCCAAAATAAACTATGCACGTTTGGCAGGCCACAATAAATCGTTCACTGGACCGATTTTGGAGATTTATGACTTAATCATTAGCAGAAAGCCTGAATTAGATACTGGGATTTTTTGCAAATTTTTTTCATCGTCAGTTTTTAGAGCTAGAAGTGAGTTTCCTAAAATTTTAGTTTTCGAAAACACTGAAAACGATCAAAAACCATCAATCAGGTTTTCTACCCAGTTGAAAGTTTTTTTACCCACAAATCGACATGAATGGACAAAGAGAGAACTTGTTCATGGTGAATTGCGATTTAGAAATCGACCAATTGTAATCTGCTATGCGAGAGTTTGTACTGAACCCCCAAATCCCCCTGAAAATTTTTTCTCTTTGTTCATTCATGTTGAATCTTTTAAAATTTGATCAACGTTTTTTGATCATTTTCAAAGTTTTTGAAAACGAACATTTTAAGTAACTCGCTTCTGGCTCTAAAAACTCAAAACAGAAGATTTGCAAAACGTCCTAGAATCTAATTCAGGCTTTCTGCTAAAGATTAAGTCATAAATCTTCAAAATCGGTCAAGTATACGATTTATTGTCGCCTGCCAAACGTGCATAGTTTATTTTAGCGCACCCGGTACATGTTTCATTTGCTTCCACTCCCCAAAGAAGATGCTACCAAATTTGTCATTACATTTTTCATTTCCCTCATTCAAAAACTTTTCATCTCATAGCAATCATAACGACAGTGGTAGAAGAACCAGAAAGCCCTCCACCACCGAAAAAGCCTCGACTTGAAGATCTGAAACCTCCATCAAAAATACCAGATGTAAGTTTGATTGTTTTTATTCTAATGATATGATCTTTGTTGTCGAGCAACGTAGCTGATGTTTGGAAGTACGAATTTAAAGAATGTGCTTTAATGTGCTTCCTACAGAATAGGACATGAGTACACGAGGCCTGCATGAAAAGAAAATCGCTCTAAAAATGAATCAACCTTAGTGGTACTTAAGCAGATTTTGGCTGAGGATGTGCTGGTTCAAAAACAAAGCCAAAACTTATACCAATTTTTCGAAAAAGTATACCTGATTTTGTAACAATTTTCAAAAAAGATGTCCAACCTTAAACCAATTTATTCAAAAAGGGCCCAAACATTTCTGTTCTTTATACAAAAATCACAAAAATTGAATACTACTCTGCTCTGTGTAGCAAAATTGTGCAGTTTTTTATCGTTCTTTTTTCCCAAATCGTGAAAATCAATTCCGTTCCTTATATCAAAATCTTGAAAATTGATACCATTCCTCATATCAAAATCGTGAAAATTGATACCTGATGGCATACCCCAGTACCTAAAATATCTGTAGTGTCCCCCAGAATTAATATAGGCATTGTGCAGGCTATAGTAAAATCGACACATGCAGATTATTTTGGATGAAGCCTTCTTTATTTGTTGATAGATATTAGTTGGGTGTGTTTGATCATGGCAGATATTATTCCTATGTTTTCACAAACTTCCCCTTGTAATTACTGGCGATGTGATTGTAATGTGCAAAAGTTGCAAAATTGAGCTCTGAGAATTGTCACAAGTAGTGCTTATGATGCATCTAACCTGATCCAGTGTCTCTCCTGGCCCACAGTTGATGACATCAACATCAAACATTGATGATTGTCTTTAAATCAAGTAATCGCCTTGCACCTGAATATTTGTCAGATATCTTCACGAAATGTTCAGAGAATAGCCACATGAACACAAGAAATACCTTGTCTGACCTTCGTGTGCCGCTGATGAGAACTAAAAAAAAAGTCCTTCTCGTATCGTGGGGCCAGACTCTGGAACCAGCTGAGCTCCGAAGCTAAAATTTCTCCCCTGATTAGTGCTCTCAGAAGACTATCAAAATAATTTATACCGCCTGTATTTCTTTTAATGGTTTTCGTTTTTCTATTTTCTTTGTATTTATATGCATACCATTATGCATTCCTATCAGTTCTTTTGACAAACTGTAAACATTGTTACCTTATTCAAGTTCCCTTTTCTTTTTTAACAGGGCCAATTTTAAATCAGAAATTATGATTCCGTATTGTTACCCTGTATGAATATGTTTAAAATGAAAATGAAATGTTGCTTTAACTCTTCAAGAGACTATTCCCCCTCCACCCCAACATATTGCCCAAATGATATATCCTGTTTTATGTTGCCATGAGGTAGACGTAGTTTTCGCTCCAATTGGTATTGTATTAGTAGTAGGGTATGGTATTTTGTAAGTAACGTTGAATGTAATATGTATTGTAAGTTATTGAATGATGTATAAAAAAAGAATGATATCTCCTCTTTCTCCTACAGCCAGATGAATTGATAAAGAAATTGAGTGAATTGGAACATTCAGCCTCACAAGATGCTTCTGCACGAGAGAAAATTGCAGGTCTGCCGAATGAAATAACAGATCCATCAAATCTGGACAAAATCACAGGTATGAAATGATTATTTGTACCATTTTGCCAGCGAAAATGAACGAGAAAGCTAGCCTAGATATCCTGCAATCGAATGTTATATCTTATCTGTTTAAGTTTCGACGTAAACAGAATAAATCCACCTTTCTTAAGTTCAATTCAATTCAATTTTCTTTGTAGAATACAAAACCTAACATATACGCTTATCAAAAAGTTGCATTCTACACGACCCAAGAAAAGCAAGCTTATCTAGCTTGGGCCGTTTAAGAAACAATGGAAAAAATAACATAATGTATATGATGCTAAAACGTGAGTAGCATGAAAAATACAAACAAAACTAGTGCTGGTCATTTGGTTTAATAACTTGCAATTATTGTTCCTTTATATTTACTGCTAAAGGCTTTGGAGCTAGAAGTTGATTTCAAGGGAGGAGAGAGGTTGTACCAGAGGCGTGCTTCTACGTTTTGTAACGTGTTGTCTCCCCATTTTTTATTAGCTTTGAATACTTTATGATCATATCTTTGTTTAGTCTAGTAATTATGAGATAGTTCATTTGTTTTAAAGTAGTTTTTGAAAACCTCAGGAAAGTCTTTGTTTTGAAAGTGCACGTGGTGCATAAGCTGAAGGACCTTTAATCTGTAGAAATCAGCTACCGGATGCGCCAAAATAAACTATGCACGTTTGGCAGGACACAATAAATTGAATACTGGACCGATTTTGAAGATTTAGGACTTAATATTTAGCAGAGAGCCTGAATTAGATTCTAGGATTTTTTTGCAAATTTTTCCGTTTTCAGGTTTTAGAGCTAGAAGCGAGTTTCTTAAATGTTCGTTTTCGAAAATATTGAAAACGATAAAAAAAACGTCGATCAAATTTTAAAAGATCCAACATGAATAAACAAAGAGAAAATGTTTTCAGGGGGATTTGGGGGTTCAGTATTAACTCTCGTACAGCAGATTACAATTGGTCGATTTTTTGATCGCAAATCACCACGAAAAAGTTCTCTCTTTGTCCATTCATGTCGATTCTTTAGAAAACTTGATCGATGTTTTTTGATCGTTTTCGGTGTTTTCGAAAACAAAAATCTTAGGGAACTCGCTTCTAGCTCTAAAACCTGAAAATGAAAAAATTTGCAAAAATCCCAGTATCTAATTCAGGCTTTCTGCTAACGAATGAGACATAAATCTTCAAAATCGATCCAGTATACGATTTATTGTGGCTTGCCAAACGTGCATAGTTTATTTTGGCGCACCCGGTAGTGTAAGGATATTTAGCCCTTTTTGTGCAAGAGCTTTGTGGAATACTTACGATCTTTGATGTGAATGATTTTGAGTATTTTATTTAAGTCACGGAAAATGTTTACAAACAATTCACAAAAACAACATTTTGGGAAATATTGCAACTTTTATGTGTATATTGATATTACCAAGACTTTGCTGAACTACAATTTTTTACAGATGGCCTGTAAAAGTCACAGTCACAGGCTTTATTCCACAGCCGCCAAACGTGTTAACTTTGGTTTTCTTACCATGTACGGTACACGTATTTTTTTATAAGAAACTAAGGTCCGAGGCTGGTAGGCAGTTTCTTAAATTTTTGGGCCATTTTGCTACCAAAAGTTTCTTACTCGTTTCTTATATTTTTAATGCCGGACGTGGCGAGTTAATTTTGTTTGTCTAAAGGGCTCCCAAGTTACTTAGTAAGATCTCAAAACAAGTATTCGCACTCAAAATGATGTCCAAACAGTTGCTAAACTGGACAATGTCATAAACATTTTTGAATGCGATAGGAAAATTAAAACTGCAAATTACAAAAGTTGTTTAGCTTTTTAAAGTCAGGTAGGGTTGTTTCTTAACTTGTGAAAAATTGAGCCTACCGTTTCTTATAAGCGGTTTCTCATAAAAAAATACGTGTATTGTAAGACAGTTGTTATTTGTCGGTGTTTCTTTCTTATCCCAAATCAAAATTATTTTATAAACAACTTAACATGACTATCATTTCCTTAATTATTGATTAATATTGCTGATTTCATTCAGCTATGCCTTATAAACATATCACAGATTTTCAATAACATTCTAATCGATACTTAATCTCATATTCATCATTATGTTAACTTTAGTTTATGTTTAGCAATTTTCGGTTAAAAATCTGGTCTCCTAGATGAATCTTGTTGAAAATATTTACCTAGAGATCTTATTAATTTTAATTTTAATTCAACAAACAAATTATCAATGAATTGTTCGCATCTTTCTGCTTCACTGAATCGCGTTTTGAAGTGAATGAGTTTCCATTGGAGACACAAATTCAATATAGAGTGAACCCTTAAATTATTGATAGTTAAGGGAATCTAAGCATATATAAGCCCGTGATAAAAATAGCTACGCGAAGACAATAGGCCGATACACGTGCAGCACCATATTTGGGTAACTGATCTACGTCAACAGGAAATACTGATATCTGATAGGCTAGAATTTGATCGCAAATGGCTTCAGCCACTTTGATATGCTTACATTCCCTTTAATACACGTCTTTTTTTATAGAAACTGCCCATAAGAAACTCAACTCTCAGATCGCCAAAAAATATAGAAACTCTAGTAATGTGAAAATATAACTTCAGAAACTATTTATTTTGATAAAGGAAATCTTGGAAGAAAATGGCCATAGCTGTGGACTGAAGGCCCTCAACTACCTTTTTCCCTGAAATAATATTCTTCGTGGAGTTTCGATATTTTGCAGACAAATCATAAAAATGAATTGTGCATAGATTGATGTAAAATCCAGCTGAGAAACACATCTTTTGGGTCACACCCCTTGTCGGCAGAACCATTGTAATTTCCGAGAATTTCTATAGACTTCATTGTGACGTCATAACAAAATGGCGCAGAAATTCAAAAAACAACATCAAAATTTGGAATCTACATGAAGAGTTGACCTATACGAACTCCAAGCATGTAAAATAAGCAGAGCGGTAGGGTTCCGTCTCGTTACGCCAAGAAAATTTGTTGACAAAAATGTGGTCTTAAATTTTTGGCCACGTCTGTAACACGTATAAACCTTTAACCTTTTGTTATCAAATTTCCTTCCTAATGTAAACAGCATTTTTCTAAATGTGAAGACGTTGCTTTAAATTGCTTATAATTCACTGACAAATAAGGAAGGTTCCTTGAAATTGTCAGAAATTATAGGTAGATTTTATGTGCTGCGTAAATACCTAAAATTCCAAAATTGATCGGATAAAAGATGTTATGGTCCTGAAAGGGTACAGTGACCTCAAATGACCTCTAATGAAAGGAAATAAACTATATTCAGAAAGTTGTCTCGCAGGTACTATTGCAGTGCTAGGATACAATGTGTGTTGCGTGTTTGCGGTTATGGGAGCCAAATAAGCCGCATTTGTAACGGCATGTGGCTAAGATTCAAGCTTAAAATCAAATTCAATACTACTTAAATATGTTTGGTTGTCATTCATTGTTTCTCAATGGTACTGAATATGTTGTTGGAGATTTGGTTAGAAGCTAAAGCTAATTGAAGTAGATTCTGTTTTGCAATATTACAGGCAATTTGATGTTTTAGTGATTTGTTATTCAGGTGTTGATGCAACACTTGAATCAAATGGAAGAGAGAGATTTTAAGCGTCTCTTTTTTGGCACTTGTAGTCTCGCAACCCATCTTAATGGGTCTGTTTCGACAACACGCTTTGAGCGTATGATCTGTTACATGTCTCTTGTTTTTCACCATTTTCATGAGCGATTAAAATGCAACAACAAAGGCCGATAAAGAGATGGAACGCGCAAAGTATGCTGATTGAAACAGATCCTTTGAAAATAATTCCCCAATGAGGAATTTTGGAAACGGTATAAATTCAAGAAATCGCAAATAGTTTTGTTTACAGCTTGAAAATAGGCATTCTTCGGTATAGTATACCCGTTGAAGAGGGCCAAGTCTAACCACTCGAAGAAAACAGGCATCAATTTGGTCTTCTGCGCCTTTTATTTTATATTTCAGTGCTAACTAGTTTCGCCCACTAGGGCATCGTCAGAGCAACTTTTTCGGTAATTTTTTTCGGTAAATTCTCTTTGGCGTGTGAACTTTCGAAATTCTTGTGAAGAACAGAAGACTTTGCTGAGAAAAGATCTCTTTTACAAAACCATCTGAAAATGGCAGATATTCAGAAACTCAAACAATGAGACAATTTAAGGAACTCTGGGGGGGGGGGCGTAGCTGCCATATAGACTTTTACAGGATGTGTAATTTCTTGGGGTGCCTTTTTAGATAGAAATTATAGGGTGTCATTTTTGTAAAATCACAAATAGCCATAAATTTTGGGGTATCATTTTAAAAATAACTCTTTAGAATATTAAATTGCATTTTATTTTATATACTTGGCTAGAATTGTGGATTTTGTCACAATGTTAGTGTATGTGTTTTGAATGGCCCGTAAATTTTGGGGTTCAGTTTTCGGAAAATTTTTAAGTTTCAGGGTGTGATTTCACAAATCAAAATGACACACCCCCTCATCTGCCTATTAAGGTTACCCCCGGGAGAAAACTTACCATGCTCGTGAAAGGGAAATGTTTAATTTACCAAAGAAATACCGGATGTCCCAAAAAAAGTGCTCCCGTTTGAAAAATCACCAAAATTTGATTACACGGCCGATCGTCAATTTTATTTTTTGGGACATAGATAAAGCCTCAAATTATTTTCCAAGATATACCTGATCTTGTAATTTGTTTTAAAATGAGCAAATGTAGCTCTTTTTAGAGCTGCCTGGTTTTGAATCATACTGCAAAAAAGCATTGATGATTGCGAGATCAATTTCTTTGTGCGTGTAAAGCTTCTCGCTTGGTCATAAATGACAGAAATAAATGCGTACTATCATTAAAGATTTCAATGATTATAAAAAATCTGAAAATTTTGACTCTTAGGCAAGATTGAATATTTTGCTTAAAAACTATAGCTCAAAATAAGGTTTTTCAACGTGTCATTTTTCGACCTTGCTGTATCAAAAGCAAACATTTTATCATCTGTGAATATTTTTGGGTCTTTGACAAAACGACTCAAAAAGAAAATTCTATCAAAGGTTTGATAATCAATTTTTGGTGATTTTTTAAACAGGAGTACTTTTTTGGGACACCCGGTATTTATGTTACCTTTCTTTTATCTTAATTTCAGAGTACGAAGATGGCAAGGTATTACTCAAGTCACTGGCAGAGGCCTGTTCCCATCTTTCTGAATACAACAAACGCTTATCCTCAGAACTTGCAGACAGGCAGATAGTCCAAAAGAAATTAGCAGATTACACAGTTTATCAAAAATACATGTTGGCAGTTACTGAAGATAGACTAGAGGTATGTGCTTGCTTGTTTTTGTAGCCCTGAATTGTGTACCGGTTGTGCAGCATAGGGGTCAAATCTTTCAAATCTTTAAAAAGGTGGGTGTAAAATTCTATGACATTGTTCATGGAATTGAATGGCTTGAAAGGAACTTATTCATATGTCTATGCCTTTTAGCTATGACTTGTACGTGCTCTGGCACGTGTTATCCCTTTGGGAGATGAAAATGTCATTCCTGGGGACAAAACAACATTATTCCGGGCGATTTCATCTTCCCAAGAGGATAAAACATACTAGAATGTGTTGAACTTATAAGGCAGAAAGTTTGGGAAATATTGGTCGTTGTTTTGAGCCTGTTTTGAAGATTTCTCGAAAGGGCTTTCCGGAGAAAATCCCTCAATAACTTCAGAATGGAGTGGCCGATCCCGGGGGGGGGGGTAACTTGGACCAAAAGATGACGGGGGCGTGCCGCCCAAATTGTAGCGTCATACCCACCCTTATCAATTCACATACTTTTTTCATACCCACTTTTAAGGATTTGGAGAAAAACATACCCAGTTTTATGGTTTCCAAATTGAACTGTATGTAACATGCAAGGGATTGAATAAGAACGTAAATAAACTACAACTAACATTTTATTTGTTTTTTTCTTTATAAGAAACTTGGATCTGGCCATAGCCCTAAACGTTTCATAATTAAACAAGCAAATTTTCGCATTTTTTTTAGTACTAGAAAGCTTCTTAATTTGTTTCTCATCTTTTAAACTCATGAATTGCCACTGTGGTCCCAACACTGCTGCAGATATGTTTCTTGAGATCTACAGTGGCGGCCTGGCTTTTTTCGTCCGGTGGGGCCGGTAGCGAAATGGCGCCCCCTTATATCAAGCATAGTCGTCAAGTTTCTGACGAGATTGGCAATGTTGCAACTTTCTTACGCTTACTCTTTGAGACCCTGACCTGCCCAAGGCTAGATTCAGACATCTGAATGACTAATGTAAATTGCGACGGTCTGTGGGCGAAGCCCACAAGAAAATTTATTGCAATAGGGGCAAATTAAATGAGGAGTCTGAGGGCAAGGCGTTAGGGAAGAATTTTGGACTACACCATTTACTTAGGCTTAGAATGCATCTTCTAATACTACGAGGATTATTTTTGAAGAAACATCCTTTACTTTGGCTTGGAAATCATCGCCTAATATCATGCTTGCCTTTAGCGACGAGGAAACCTTCAAAGCAAGAGGAACATTTTTGAAGAAACATCCTTTACTTTTGCTTACAATCATTTGCGTGGCCGGTGTAAATTAAGAGGGGGGATTGAAATGAGGGGGTCTGGGGGCAAAGCAAGGAAATTTTTTGGGGCCACGTCCTTTGCTTTGGCTTAGAATGCATCTCCCAATATCATACTTGCCACTAGCGACAAGAAAACTTTGATAGTTTTGTGACAGTTATCCTATGAATCAGAGCACGATGCACGAGGAAAAATTTTGAAGAAAGATCTTTGCTTTGGCTTTGGATGCATCTCCCAATATCATGCTTGCCATTAGCGACGAGAAAAATGTTGCTAGTTTTGCGACAGTTATCCCATGAATTAGAGCACGAGGAAAATTTTAGAAAAAAGATCCTTTACTTTGGCTTAGAATGCATCTCCTAATATCACGCTTGCCATTAGCGACAAGAAAAACGTTGATAGTTTTGTGACAGTTATCCCATGAATTAGAGCACGAGGAAAATTTTAGAAAAAAGATCCTTTACTTTGGCTTAGAATGCATCTCCCAATATCACGCTTGCCATTAGCGACAAGAAAAACTTTGATAGTTTTGTGACAGTTATCCTATGAATTAGAGCATGAGGAAAATTTTTGAAGAAAGATCTTTACTTTTTTGGCTTAGAATGCATCTCCCAATATCAATATCATTTCGTCAAAACCCATTATTAAGGTTTCAGGACAGTAAAACCAACCCATTTCTATTGGAATCACTGCATTTTGAGACCCATATTTAGGGATTTTGAAGCTTTCGAACCCATCCTTATGGGCGGCACGTCCCCGTTCAGCTACACATAGGAGTTACCCCCCCCCCCCCGGGTGGCCGATAGTCAGGTAAATGCTGAGGACCATTTGAACATGTCCGCTCTTAAATGGTATGTCCCCAATATCATCATCTTGATATGCAGGTAACAGTCTTCGTAATATGAGGCGTGCGATCGCACGCGCACGCCTCCGTACACGCCTAAATTGTCCAAGGCGTGCGAAACGTCGCACGGGCAAACCTGAAAATTTACCGAACTTCATAAAATTTCAATCACAAACAATGTCACAAAAACAGAGCCCTCCTTTTATTTAGAATTTGAAATTTCTCCTTCATTCATCACTCGATGCTACGATTTTGCTTCGGTCTCTTTACGAAAGGAAACCGTTGTAAAGGTCAGCTCACTAACGGAACTTTAAATGTTTATTGATCGATCTTAGCAAATGGATTCAACAAAAAATCTTTAAAGAACTGCAAGATGCGGAGGATAGACTTGTCTTTAATAATCTCTCCAATCTGTTGTATTTTGCGATAGAAAAGTTTCTTCGTGGGTCTATTATCGTTCTCTCTTCTTTGTTCATGTTCCTAGTTGAACTAAAATGTTACCGTCGTCAAGAATCAGGGAGCAAAAATGATGAATAATACTCACTTTAATCTGACTTTAACACAAAACCCTTCTCTGGATTTTCTGCATTGCATCTCTAGAGTAGGCCAACTACGAATTTGCGTAAACTCTCCAATAAACTTTAGATGCCTTGAAAGGTTTGGTTTGGTTGCTTTTTCTAGAGCATATATTCGCTACTTAATCACCTTCTTTAATCTGTCAATAACTTTTGTGAAATCTTTATTTGTTTTGAATTAGGCTTGAAGCCTAATTTTTAAGTTCACATTTTATTAAACGGGAAAACAGGAAACTGGATGGCCTAACTGCTTGACCTTTCCCTAACTTGAAAGGTAGTAGGACAGAGAAATACACACTCAACAAAATATTTTTCGTAACTTTAGTAGGACGGCAGTTTCTTTCCTGCCTTCTCTCTTCTCGACAGGAAAATAAGCCACAAGTCTCGTGGAAGAGAGCATTCACCGATGCGAGAACAACGTATTGAAAGCTTATGAATAAAGAGCAAAAATACTCGAAAAAGCGACGCTATATTGGGGGTGATCACCCTCACGAGCTTATATCTGAGGGCAATAAAAGGCCGTTATCGATCAGCTTTCATAATTTACGGTAGTTTACGATATGAAAGGTCATCTTGAAACCACTACCCCATATTTCTTGAGAACAAGAATGAAAAACAACAAATAATCGCAATCATGATGATAAAAGTTAGCACCTTCGTATCGCACGCCATCGCACGCCTAAACTAACCTAGACGTGCGAAATGCCGCACGCGGCCCATCTTCATATTACGAAGACTGAGGTAATGGAGATTTTTCAAACAGGGATTCTTTTTATTGACTCACTTGGTATATAAAGCCTTGAATGGGCTTGCACCTCCCAACATGCAGTCAATGTTTCACAAATTGTCCGATTCTTGCAATCGGACCTTACGTAATACCAGTACTGACCTCAGGATTCCACTGTGTAAGTCCTCAAATGGGCAGCGGAGCTTTTCTTATCGAGTAGTTACTGTTTGGAACCAGTTGAGCTATGGAATCTATACTGCTCCTTCGCTAGCTACTTTCAAAATGAGGCTAAAAGCATTTTTGAAAGATCAAAGAGGCTGATAATCTAATTCAACGTTCAACACATTCGTGTGACTTCCGAGTCCCTTTCTTTTTATATATTTTTCTTTCTTTTATATAGGATCTTCAAGTTGGTTTGTTAATATATATGTAATTAGGTTAGATATGTTTTAAGCAAGGCACATCGTAAATCAGTTAATTTGCATCTACTGAATGTATTTAACCCTGTTAAAATAAATCAAAATGAAATGAAATTAGATGTTTCTCAAGAATTTACTATCTTCGTCATCTTTTTATCCAGGAATCCAAAAAGAAACTTGCAAGAGTCACTCAAGTAAGAAAAGGACTTCAGTCACATTTGCATAACCTTCCTGATTTATCGAAGTTACCAGATCCAAATGCGGGCCTTGCCCCTTTGCCGTCAGCCGGAGATCTCTTTGCAAAATCGTCGTAGCATCATCAGGTACATTTACTTATCGATGAACTAGACAGGGGAGCGTTTCCGGTTTACCTTTGGTTAATGAATCCTCTAT
Source organism: Aurelia coerulea (assembly GCA_039566865.1). NCBI lineage: Eukaryota > Metazoa > Cnidaria > Scyphozoa > Semaeostomeae > Ulmaridae > Aurelia > Aurelia coerulea. The sequence continues at coordinate 23,391,953 of CM076948.1, read as the reverse complement.
CAGGGTCCCTTTTCACGAACCTAGGGTAGTGCCCACCCCGGGTCAGCTCAACCCGCCTCATCGAAAATAACTTGGTGTTTACACAAGCCTGGGGCAGCTCTGTGGCGTGGTAAGTAGCCAGCCTCGGGGCAGCTCTGTGTTAGTTGGCACGTGGCAAGTTGGCTTTTCGTTTCCACGACCCCGGGTTGAGCTGACCCGCCTTCACATGGAAAATTCTACAAAAAGCTAGCCCGCCTCAACGAGTCAACCTTACCCTCGAGAAGGATTACCCGCCTAGGGTTGTTGACCTTGGCTGGCTGCTGCGTTCATGTACACGCTTGAAGGGATTTGAGTGGAGAAGGGCTGACCCTCCGTGGCGGGTTGCAGCCAACCCGGGCTTTTGTAAATGGGCCCTCAATTGCCTTACATTCCAGATAGACATTACTCGGTTAGCTAGAAACTACCTTTGATGACCCCTACAGGTTTTGGAATAAACTACATGATGCGTAGGAAACGTGGAATTTGTTATGGATTATATATCGTTGTAAAGAATCAGAACTGTCAGGCCTACCTTTGTGCAGGCCTCATTAGGAATATTCTGTGCCTGCAAGTAAATGGTTGGGAAAAATGTACCTGCAATCAAACCACTCTCAGCACAATTAAGGTGCCAGCAAACAATAGGTCATAATGTTTTGTGAATGAGGTCTGCCTTTGCGTACTTTTTCTGTCTCGATATTCTCCGTTGTCCTGTCCATGTTGCATTTTCAGTCCGCTGCCAGTCGCTCCACTCCACATGTCAAACCGCCATGTTTTCAAAGTTATTGTATGTTGTTCTGTAAAGCTCATATAACAACTTAAAAACATGGCGGTTTGAAATGTGGAGTGGAGCGACTGGAAGCGGACTCAAAATGCAAAATGGACAGAACAACGGAGAATATCGAGACAGAAAAAGTACACAAAGGTACGTCTGACAGTTCTGATTCTTTAAGACGATATATAATTGTTGTAAATTCAAGGCTGTCATGCCTCCCCTTTAAACACTCGATCATTGTAAATCTTCTTTCAAAAGTTTAAATATGAATTCAGCTCATTAACAAGATTTTAGTTTGTCTCCTCCCTCCTCAACCTCGTTCTCAGGCCCCAAATGGTCTTCTCTCAATCTCGCAATCTCGCAATCTCAACCGTCGACCGATTTGGGTGCAGGAGTAATGGCCATTGTACGATGGTTGCTCGCTCCTCCTGTTTGCTGAAACCCTTCTCCTTCTTCCTTGCTAGCAGTAAAGTAAATTTGTCAAAGATAATACTGTCTTTAGATTAGTAGTTAGTATTGTCTTCATTGTATATAAAGTACTGTTTAAAAACCAAACAATTATATTTGTATTTCGTCACGTGTGATTTCTGGTAAAGCCCTGTTCTGAAGTACTGCGTGACCCAAATGGACTTTCACGAGGTGGATCTTAACGGGAATAGACATAGCTACATCGACAAGTTGCTATAAATAGGCTGAAGAAACGCCCACAAACCCATTGTTTCCTTCGCCACACAATGAAACCGCAGGTGTCAAAGTTGTTGAATACAATAGATTATATTTTTAACTTGGTCCGGGCCAGCTTTTAACTATGTCGATTGCCTTTAACCAGCTCTTTGAAATCAAAAGTTATTGACAAATTCTTCGAACTACTGCTAAGTTAAAAGGCTTGTCTACCTTTTGAGATACAGCATGGTCACTTTTTACCATGATTACCGTCTGAAAACCCAGATTTAAAAAAATTATGAATCCCTACATTTCTCCTTTGGGATGAAATAATTGCCATCCCTTTTCGGTCAACGTTTTGCGTAGAGATGGTTTGTCGTCGTCTGTGGAAATCTATTGTTTATAACCTGACTAATCTCTGCTCCTTACACAGGTAATGGGGAAACATTAATGTAAAAGTTACAAGAACCTCTCTCTTTACTTCAGTGTTTGCCAATTTTGTCTAGATTAGATTAGGTCAACCAGGACGATGCTTGTGATGTCGGAATCGTTTGTATCACAAACATCGTCGTGGTTGGCCTAATCTAATCTAGACAAAATTGGCACATTTGGCAAACACTAAAGTAAAAAGAGAGGTTCTTGTTACTTTTATACTAATTTTTCCCCATTACCTGTGCTCCTCAAAGCAAATTTGGAATTTGTTTTTTCTAAAACATGGACTGGAAAATGAGGGACGTGTCCAAAGATGCATGAATTACCCTATCTTTCAAGCTGATTTTTGGAGGGTAGTTGTAACTTGAAGTGACTAAGCAACATAAAAAAAGCCAAGCTCTTCAGCTACATCAAGATCCCGGGGGGTCTACCTTGGAGAAAAACAACGGGGATGTGCCTGCCGGAACAAAATTTTATGACCCTGTCCTGGAATAAAATTCTGAAGACATAATACCTGTCTTGGAATAAGACTTGGAAAACTGATAGTTCTGAAGAAAATGAGAGTATACTTTTCGCTAATTGCTTTCGCTAGTAAAAATTTCATTTAATAATTTCATAAATTGAAGTGTTTCTTTAAATGATTATCATAATCTGACCTGTTCTGGAAAAAGTAACTCTAATGAACATACCGGTCCCGGAATAATGGTGCAAAAGGTATAATCCTGTCCCGGAATTTTCAGCCGAAAATGACACCCTATTGGCAGGCACATCCCCGGGTGGTCATTGCATTAAGTAGACCCCCCGGGGACCTTGTTTGTTGTCACAACATTTGCTTTCAGAAAGCTATGCGTGATCACGCTCGTGAGGATTTGTTTGATTCATCCTGGTATGTGAATGCGACGAAAGAAAAGGAAAGAGAATTGATGGAAAGAAAGTTTTTGAATTTCTTTATCAATTAAACTTCTAAAAGCTCTTACAGCAGCTACACTACTTGCAAATTTTAAAACAGTTTTTATGTAATTTATTTGACTTTTTGTTTTTATCGAAGAAAGTAACATATCAATCTCCCGCATAGAAACATTACTCCGTTTCATCGATCTTTGTTGTATTGAAGTCTACCCGAGAAGGGCAGGAGTACAACTGAACTACTGTACAGACTTTGAGATATCCCCTATTCTTAACGAAGGCCTCGGTAGACTTATTGCATCTCAGCAATTTTTGCTCCTTTGCAACTTAGAACAGACTCCTGGCTGCTCTTCACTAGCAAGCCACAGCATCGTCGGCTTCTTTGTTGACTTCAAGCAATATGTCGTTGTTAGCTTCTTTGTACAGAGTCACTTATTATTTCAAGCAATCGGCCTAAACGACGGCTTTATGTCTCTAAATCTACACAGTTCTTCGCGTTTCACTTTAAAATGAGGACTCATTTCATGATGAAAATGTCGGCTGTGTGAATCTTGCACTTGCGATGATGTCATCGTTGTATGATATTGTTGAGTGTGATTAATATCATGATGTCTTCTATGCTCACTTTGTATCACGTGATGGGGATTCCGTTGGAAATTTGCATGACAATGATTTTGTACAGGCATGTGAGATGAGTGGTCAGGAAGCTGCATTCTAGCCCAGTGTGCATGACGGTCTACTACTACTTGATTCTTGCATACCTGAGCTGCCGTTTTGACGTCTGTATCTCCCTGCCTATCCAGGAATCTATGTATCTGGGGACTAGATCTCAGAGGTGGGCATACACCTCCATGGCTATTGGGCCTTAATGAAGTATGTGCAAGTTCTGTGTCATTTTTGCCAATTCTTTTCAAATATTTATACGCAGTCTCTGTCGTTTTCAGATCAACTGAAATGTCTCTCCTAGGGCCTAAAGAACGCTCATTTGCATGGATTTTCCTTGAGTTCGGACTCAATTGCTGCAATTTTTCGAAATCTCTCTCTTTTTTTATCAATTGTCTCTCTTCGTGTTCTGCCTCAACGTATCGCCTCTTACGGACTCCTTCGTGTTGTGAGTTGGTGTACCCTTTCCTCTTGCCATTTGAACCTGAATTTAAAGGATCAAAGATTGATTTTAGTAACACCTTTGTGCTGATTAGTTTTCAACATTATGTTTTTGGATGTAAGGTATATATTTCATGCGAAGATTCATTGAGATAATGTAATTATACTTCTAAAAATCATCAACTAAAACCTAACTTGTGGGAAGGGAGGGAATATCAAATGTTGCAACGAGCTAGAAGTCTTTCTCAAATTATGAACGTTAGGTGAGATTTACAAAAAATTCATCGTAGTCTCGCTTTATACTCATTACATAAGTCTCAGCATCGCTCATATTGAATTGGATGGTATCGCTTATATGAGAGAAAATAAAATATCAGATTAAAAATGTTGAACGAATACAAGGAATCACGTCGTAAGTCTAGTCTCGCTTTTCAGGTTTCATATTCATACCAAGGATAGACTGACGACGCGATTCCTTGTATTCGTTCAATGTTTTCAATGTTATTTTTCCTTTGCATTCATACAAAGTTAAAGCCATAATCATCATTCAACTCAATGCAGAAGACTGAAACTCATGTAGTCAGTCTATCACTACCGGGTGTCCCAAAAAAATGTATACAGATTTGGTTGACTCCAGCGATGTGAATTTAGCTTTAATCAATGGCTAATCACTCTCAAAATGTTCCTCGATAGTTAACTTGAACATAGATACCTCGTTTGTTGGTATTGGTGCTTTGAGAGCAGAAATATCAATCTTGAAAGCTCAAATTTGCGTCCACTTGCAAACCAGAGCTTTGGCCTTTTGGCCTACGCAAATTCCTGAACCACATCGAAATTAAGAACTGAAATTAATGAAAAATTAAGAAACTTCCCAATGGGTGACTAGGGGGTGACTTCTGGAAAACAGAATAACACAAGATCTAACATTGTTCAAATTTTATCAAGGCTCTCGATGATTTATATGCTGTGCTTAGGCCAAGAGGCTAAAGCTCTGGTTTGCAGGAAGAGGCAAATTTGAGCTTTCAAGATTAATTTTTCTGGTCTCAAAGCACCAATACCAACAAACGAGGTATCTATATTCAAGTTAACTATCGAAGAACATTTTGAGAGTGATTAGCCATTAAGTAAAGCTAAATTCACAGCGCTAGAGTCAACCAAATCTGTATACTTGGGTTTTGGGACACCTGGTAGAAGATTCAATGAATATTACTCACTTCTTGTATCATTCCAAGCCATAGGTAGGCCAAGTAATTGCGTGTATTTTGTGTCATACCAAACCAGCAGTTCTGATCCAGGAGCTATTTCACGAGTTGTTCTGTAATAGATACAGCCGTGATATTGAAATACAACCATATTTTGTTCTTTTTTATGCCGTGCACATTTCACAAATGGCATCCATGTATTCTGATCCCTTCCATCTAGAAAATGGCTCACTTCTCCGTCATGAAATATCTATGAAGAAAGGAGAACATTGTTAGATTTCCTGGAAACAATGCGCTTCTTTGCTAATGACTGCCTATTTACGATATTAGGTAGAGCATGAGCTAGCTCTCACTTACTGCAGTGCTGTGCTGTTGAGTGTTCAATCTGATGACTATCCTCACTGCACAAGGTGAAGATGGGAGTGAAAACGACCTTTTCGCTCGGCGTCGCCCAATATGGCCGCAGTTCAAACAAGTTACGCCACTCTGCAGAGAAGAGTTAAACTAAGAAAAACAGCTTTAATTACAATTATTTATTCATCAATGAGCACATTAAACGCAAAAATTTCAATATGACTTTGCATTAAGTTTGGGATAACGGAACGGGTATTTTAGGACATAGCAGCCCTGAAGAAGTCCTGCATAAGAAATATTGGTATGAAATATATTCACTCATTTGCTGTTGTTTTGTCGTATTGTGGTGTTTCTGCCTTCAAATTTATTTTAGGACGGCTGGTTTCACCTCGAACAGAAATCGATGTTTCGTAACGGCCTATTGAGCTTACAGAATCGATTTGACATGTCCCTGAATTATCTCGTAGGGCTTCGATGCAAAGAAACTGAAACTTCAGTGAAGGTCAAATTATGTTAAAACTGACGTCAGCAAAGATTTCCCGCGCAATTCCAATTTGTTTACTTGTTCCCAGTCTCCTGAAGTTTAATTTCTCTTACTAAGCGGCCATAATGGGCGACCGGCCATAATGGGCGATGCTACTCTAGTACGAAAACTTTGAAAGTACAAAAATTGTTGGTTCTTATTGGCAGTTGTTTACTGTAACCACAGGAGGACCAATTGCGTATTATGGCAACCTTGCTCAACAAAGGTAATTTACACTGCTGCTGTTTCCTAACTGCAACATAAAGATAGCAGTATTTGTAAAGAAAAATGAAATTCATACCGTAAATGGTTGATTGTTATCTCGGTTATCTCTGTGTCTTTCCTCTTGTGCTCTTGTGCTCCATAATAATATAAGCATTCTGCCGCCATGGTAACTTGCTATTATTCTGTTGCTGTTGTTGTACTGCATTAACGCAACATTATATTATGAGATAATTTTTTCAAAACTGTTGTTAGATTTAGGCAGGTAAATAAGCTTCCTTCCTTGTTATTTCATAATATACTACAACCTATAATGCTGCGTTGATGCAGTACAACAACAGCAACAGAATAATAGCATGTTACCAAGGCGGCAGAATGCTTCAATGATTTCAGAGCACAAGAGGAAAGACACGGAGATAACCGAGATAACATTCAACCATTTACGGTATGAATTTCATTTTTCTACAATCCAAAGAACAAATACGCTATCTTAATGTTGCAGTTAGGAAACAGCAACAGCGTAAATTACCTTAGGTCGCCATAATTATGCGATTGGGCCTCCTGTGCTGTAACGTTCGGTGTTTTATCACAAACAGTAAAATTTTCTGTTCATACATACCTCCCACATATATTCAGAAAGTACACCACCAATACTTTCATTCGTCCGCACCAATTTCCCTTCGAATGGTCCGAACCATGTTCCAGCCTGAATATCCTTCACTGCACAGACACCGTACTTTGCTCCGGGGATGCTTGATGCGCACAATGCGATACCATCAGGCGGTCGGATCTTCCTCGGCACTTTCATTTCTTCGGAATGCATAGCTTCTTCTTTTGATTCCTGGATGAAAGTTATTCCGTCCGGTTTTTGTAAATGGTTGTTGTTTGTAGCTGAAACGTGAAAAGTCCAGTTATGTCTCTGCAGATATTATGGGGCTTCCCATATAAGGCATAGATTCCAAGCTTTTGAAGATGTACATATAAAATTCTAACAACCTATTTCGTTGAACTGAATGGCTTGAAAGAAACTTTAACTTTTTTGCTATAATTCTACCTTTGGACTTTGAAGAAATTTTCAATATTTTTCGAATTTACAGCATATTTGATGTTTCAACTCATTTGAGGAAGTGACGTCATCAAATTTCTAAATCAGAAATCAGAAGAATAGACCTAATTGGCTAACGTTTGTTTTACCCATTTCATGTCATGTGACCATACTCTTGGGAAGTTTTAGTATTATGCTATGTTTGGCACTCATTGCATACTTTGCATGGCACGAAATATGTTAGAGAAATCAAAAGATGTTTTATCAAGATATTGATCACATGACTTGAAATGGGTGCAAACAAACCTTAGCCGATTTTGCCTATGAGTTGATACCATATTGTAGACATTCATAAACTACCGGGTGAGTCAGAAAAAAGAATCCCCGCTTAGAAGGCCACTGCTACATGAATATCAAATCAATAATATTGAAAACTGTCTTGTTTTATTGCCAATATGTTCAATTAGGTTCAGTAATTTACCCGGCCTTAATAGGACATTCCTTCCCGTTGATATGGGTGATTTTCTGCAGAAAGCCCCTTCCAAAAACTTGCAAACACAAATGAAAACAATGAGCAAATTTTCTTTCCTAAAATTGATGACACTAACATGAATTCATGTATTTTGTCCTCTTGGGAGAATGGAATCCCCCTGAATAGGTCATAGATACCAGGGGGAGGACTTGTCCATCCTCTCAAGAGGATAGCACGTGCTAAAGCATCCGCAAGTCATTGCTGTAAGGCCATTGTAGGGCAGAAATGTAAGGGGAATTTGTTCATGATTTAGGGCACGTTTTGAAGATTTTTTGAAGAGGATTTCTCGAGAAAATCCCTCATAATTTCAGAGTGGAGTAGCCGATTTCAGTCAGGTAAATTTCATAGTAGATTTTAACATTTCTACCATATTTGCCGATATCATTGTCTTGATATCCAGGGAGCCGTGACCTTTCAAACGGGGATTCTTTTTTCTGACTCACCCGGTATCATAAACCATTCATACACTTCTCTTGGAAATTATTTCTTCTCAAAAGTTAAGAAATCACGATGGTTTTAATTCAAGATTTTTCATGACTTCTTAAAGGAGAAGAAAACCCTCTTAGTTTGAAAATATTGAAGATTTCAGACCAATACCAACGGTAGAATTAAAGCAAAGTGGCTGAAGTTTCTTTCAAGTCATGGAGTTCAAGAAATAGGTCATCGATTTTACACCGACAAACTTAAAGGTTTGGAAGATATGTTTGACAAATTACCAAAATTGATTATGATACCTGAATCCCTTGCAGTAATGGAGCTGTCATCGATTGTAATAGATGATTACGCTAAAGATAACGGTGAGGAATTTTGGCGGCGAGGAACTGCATCTTGGTAAAAAGTTCTTTGCCGCCATCTTTAGCGTAATCGTGTATGCAGGGTGCCCCAAAAAAGTATGCCCCGTTTGCCTAAAGATTGCAACAAAACGGCAAAATATTCTCGCCAAACTTTTATATGATGTTGCTCTTCAGATGTTCAAATAAGATTTGCTGTGATTCCCGTAGAAATCCATTGAAAAATGATGGAGCTATGACCTTCAGAAGACCAAATTTGCCTGATGACTGAAACCAGCGGTCGGCCATTTTGTCTTACCATTTTTCAGTGACAAATAGCTTCCTGTGAGGTAAGGAATAGTTAAAAACTCTCTAATGATTATCAGAATTTTCACGAGAGCTATTACATTGAAGGCTGCTGTTTCATTTCATCCATGGAGCTATTTATTGCTGCAAAATAGAAGACAAAATGGCCGACCGCTGGTTTCAGTCATCAGGTAAATTTGGTCTCGAGAAGGTCATAGCTCCATCATTTTTCAACGGATTTTTACGGGGATGGTAGCAAACTTTAATTGAATACCTGAAGAGATCATGCAAACTTTTTTGCGAGAATCATTTGCTGTTTTGTTGCCATCTTCATGCAAACGGGGCACAATTTTTTTGGGACACCCTGCAGATGATTATGTTCGAGATCACCCTCGTGCCCAGTGACAATGAAGGTTTTTCGTAGGTACATTTCTTTGACATCAGATTATTGGAGGGGGGGGGGGGATTGCAACGAGTTTGTTTATTACAGTTTCAAACTGTGTCGGTATATCGTGTCAACGCTAGCTAAAATTTTGCTACCGGCATATTTTTCACCATTATCGAATTGTGCCAGTGCAGTAGAATTATGACGTGGAGTCCCTTGTTTCCTTGTGCCCGTTGACTTGATGATGGCCTTTCGGTCAACCTGTTGTGGTGAGCAAGGTTTGCCGGTACATTTTTAACCGTTTTCGAATTGTGCCAGTGCAGTAGACTTATGACTTGGAGTCCCATAATTGTTTCCCTGTGCCCTTTGACTAGATAATGGCGCTTCGGTCAACGTATTGAGCCAGGTTTACCGCAGGGATACAAGGGACTCATCGTAATCAGTCTACCAGTAGAGTGCAAACGTAATCTAAATTTACAAAGTTAGATTGTAGACTACAAAGGATAGATACCTGAAATATTGCAAGAGTTGATTTCATCTTGACTTGCCAATCTCATTGGTTGATATCCATACAAATAGTGATACACAATTGTTGCATCAAATTTCATCTTGACTGCCTAACATCAAACAATATAATTATCTAATTTTATTTTTGTTTAAATCTGTATCTGTATGATACTTAGCAACTACTCACTTTATGTGTTTGTTTTTTAGCAGTTGTCTTCGTTTGTAATTATGTAATGTCTTAAGGCAGCTTGCAATCAAAAATCGAATTTGCAAATTTACCATGTTTGGCTCTAACTTTCAAACCTACACTTGCAATTGTATTTGATTGCAAGCTACCTTCGCTTGTACCTTAGTTTTCCCGTTTGTATTCCTTTTATTTGTAATAGCAGCATGGGTAGTTAGACACTGCTGGTGTGCTTCTATAGAGGAGCGCTGGATATTATGTATCTGCGGGGGAAATTTTTTTGCAGTACTGCGGAGGAGATATCGAAAGTCCGCAGTACTATAAAAATTTCCCCCGCAGATATCTCCTCCGCAGTACTATAAAAAATTTCCCCCGTAGATATCTCCTCCGCAGTACTATAAAAAATTTCCCCCGCAGATACATATTATCCAGCTCTTCTCCATAGAAGCACACCAGCAGTGTCTAACTACCCATGATAGCAGTTGGCCAGTTGCGCGTTGTTTTATGTAGCTTATTAATTATTTTTAGAATGGCCGCAGGGTAGACATAGTATTTCGCTCCCTGTGGCATCGTCCCTGTAGTATTGTAGCGTAGCTTGTAGCTATTGTAATTACTAATGTTGTTGTAAATTCTTAATGGAATAGAAAAAAATCTACTCACTGATGAGCAAACACGCTAAGGGAAATCGTTCGTTGTGGATTTCCAATTTCCACTGAACGAAATCTTTTCACGCGAAGCGAGTTTACTCAACCTTGAGCATGAGCAAACGGCTGAGATGAAATTTTTTGTGTCCAGAAAATATCAGCACAATTTGTGTGATGGTTCTCCATGATGGTTCTCCATTTAAGGCTCTCCAACCGATGTGCGACCTACTTTTTTACATCTTTGGTTTTGTTTTGAGCTCGAGACGAATAGCATTTGCGCCAAAGATTTTCCAAAGAAAAAATGTTTAAAGCTCTACAGAACTGTAATTTGTTTTAATGTTTAGGCTTGCAAGTAGCGTCTCTCGGATGACATAAAAATTAAACTCCGCAGGATGTCCCTAAAATTTTGCCCCATTTGTGTAGCTGCTGCGAAGGAGCTGTACGTCCTATTGTTCCGTTGTTGATACAGTTGTACTTGCACAGGTTTGCACAGGATATGTTTGAACTTAGGGTTTGATACTAGACTCATTACATAAGTTTCAGCATGTTTCAGATCTTGTTTTAGCCAATAGTTCAAATGGTTGCAGATTTATGGCAAAAGTCGAAAAAATCTGTGTTTCAAAATTGCACGTTCTTTGTTCTCCAACAATGTAAAATCAGTCAAAATCACGTAAAGTTTGAGAGAAAGGGTTCTGGCAGTGTGTTTGCTCTTTTTCTCCATTTGAAAATGGCTCAATGCTTTTCTGTTATCGCGAAACAATGCAGTGAACCCATTTCAAACTGTAAAAAGATTCCAACACAGCAGCATTTACTCCATTTTGGCATTTTGGCATAGCCATCAGAACCGGGGGGGGGGGGGCACGCGCCTCCAGTTTTTTGCAAGATTTTGCTAAACAAAGAAGCGGCCTTTTTATTTTCAGGAAGTGCCCCTTTCGCGTAATGAAAAAAGTGCCTTTGAACTGTTGTGCCCCCTCCCCAAGTTTGAGCATGGGTATTGTTGACACAATTTGTGTCGATCGTGTCAACAATACCTGGCCTAAATGTTACTAAATGAATAAATGTAGTTTGTTACCCTGCTTGTCTTCATTTCATGAGTATCTCTGCGTCGTTCGAGGGCTGCGACGATCTGGGCACTAGTTCTCAGGCGATAACTTTCAGAGCGCGGCACTGTTCAAACCTTAGGCCGTTGAAAGTAAGCAAGAATGGTTGCCGAAGCAAAAGAGCAGAGATACTCATGAAATGAAGACAAGCAAGGTAACGAACTACATTTATTCATTTAGTAACATTTAGGACAGGTATTGTGGACATGATCGACACAAATTGTGTCCATGGTTTGAGATGCTACCTACGGCCCTGCATTTTGGAGAGAAAAGAATGTTGTTTTTGACGATATCATTTTTTCGATTTTCCTATGCCATGAATCAGCTACCACTTGTCTGATTGGCGAAAACTAGGTATCAAACTCTTAGTAGAAGCCTATCCTGTGAAAATGTATCGAGAATGGAACAATGGAGCATTCAGTTCCTCCGCAGCAACCACCCAAGTAGGGAACAGTTTTTTGAGACATCCAGTAGAGTTTAATGTCATCTAAAAAGCCCATTCACGAGCATAAACATGAAACCCCATAAAACCAAACTTACAGTTTTGTATAGCTTCGAACATGTTTTCCGTCGAAAATCTTTAATGGTGGAAATATTTGTAAAGTATTTCCAAAATTACTTGGAAACAATTCAGACGAAATGTCGAAAGAAGATAGTTATGAATTTATAATGGATCTATTTATGAAGAGAAATCTCAAAGACCTCATTACAGAAACGAAATTCTAAATTGTAGTAAGAAGCTTCTAATTTCTTAGAGAAATTCTAATATCGTTCCGGTAAATTTCTGACAAATATTTATTGGAACTTGGAATGGTTTGCCCCACCAAAAAACTGTCCCTTTCATGTTGTTAAAAGCTTGTTCGCAATGAAGGCGTTTTGACCCAAATTTTACAACAAAAATGATCGTCCGCCTAATTAAGCGAAGGTTTTAGCTGGGTCGAAAAAGATGGGGCTAACTCTAAACCACCGATATGGAAATCGACTTAAAAGTACTGAAAGCTTACTCTTATTTGAGAATTTTAAAGTGTAAATCACGTTACTTTAATTTTCACCAAACAAGATGGTCGTCGCCAGTTTGTGTTAGATGCATTTTTGATAGACAGGTATAAATTCTTCAGAAAGCCCTTACGTTCAAATTGCTAAATCCTAAAACATATGAAATTTATTTCCAAACAGCTTTGATGATTTCGAAGAACATGGTTTCCTCTTTCTGAGCATGGCAAATGCCTAGTTTTTTAGGCCAAAACCGGCCAAAACAAACAACATTGTTGGACTCCAAGGAGCGCTCTGCTGCAATTAAGTTCTCAAATTTTTAGTTGATCAGCAGGAATTAGTTTCTCATTGTTTCTTCTTCATTTTGCTTTATCGACTCGTTGAGTTATTTTGCTTGAAATAGATTTGTGATAACTGACATTTACTTTAAAAGGGACATCCATACTCACAAAAACTTGCCCCAAAAGTTCGCCAGAATAGGCCTTCGAGACCATTTGAAATATTATCACGGACCCATATGCTATATATTGTGAAGTTTTCGGCAAATTTTCTGATAAGCTTAAATGTGAATCTACTTTTCTATATTTCGTAATTGCCAACAACCAAGGTTAATTAGTGTATACGATTGCTGAAACTCGTAGCTTGAGGGTCGTTTGGTTTCAACCCACTCTTAATTTCACTTTTGCCACAACGAACAAATACAAATATTGGAAGATATTTTTTGCGGAAAATTCCCAACGTACTTAGAAGACTTCTGAAGATACATGCAACCATGACTTGATAAATATCAGACAACATTTCTATTTAAAAAGCAAATTATGGATGTGTTGATTTGAATCGAGTAGGCCATTGTCCGCTAAAATCAAAAGGAAAGGATGTGCGGATTCGCTTTGCAGTACCATATCCAAACATCATGGATGCCATCCGATGAAATTAAACTAGCGGAGATTTCTTTTCTTTCGAGGATAAATGTTTGCTGGCCTGAGCAAAGCTTATCGTTTTATCGCCGAAATAGTTCGAAACAGTGCAATGAATGATTGATAGCAGTAACAAACAAATCAAGGAATACTTACACGCTTTCTTGTGCTGGAAGCAGCAATTCTCTTCTTGTTTTGTGATGCTTTGGTTTGTTAGGCCGAGGAAGATTAAAGCTTCGTTTCAACGGCGTGAAAAGACCGAGCAAAGTAGATAAATGCAAAGTATATCACAGCAAATCTAACTAATAGCGCGGTCTGAAATGTAACATATAGTTCAGGAGTGATCGGCTCGCTGGTGTGCTATTTTGAAAATTTAATTTATTATTTATGGGCATAAAATTTAAAGAGAATACAACATGGGAATACGCACCAGTGAGCAACCAGTCATTGGTACGCTCGCTAATTTTCCATTTGCTACTCGATATGCTCATAACCTTTTTAGAATAGTCATGACTAATCTTTTTAATCATCAACATTGCTAAGTTCACATAAACCGACTGTGAAGAAGTTCGATTGTAGCGCGCCACTCTCAAGAGCACTTTTCTTTCTCACAGTACACAGTTCTATATGATTCTAGGGGTGGCGCCACACATAATTTGAAATGCAGGGTAACATGGGGTAACATGTCACAGATTATTATCTCCTCAAACGATTTACACTCAACTAGTACAGTTTTGATTCGTCACAAAGTTGTCAGTGTCCAAGAGCATTTGCACTGCTCCGGAACAAAACCTGTCTATAGATACCGGGTGAATTAAAAAAAAAGAATCCCCGTTTGGAAGGCCACTGCTCCCTTAATATAAAAGCAATATTATTGAGAACTTCTTGTTTTATTGCCAATATGTTCAATTACGCTCAGTATTTTACCCGGCTTTAATCGGCCATTCCTTCCCGTGGATATGGGAGGTTTTCTGCAGAGAGCCCCTTCCAAAAACCTGCAAAAACGAGTGAATCAATGAGCAAATTTTCCTTGGTTTTCCTCCCTAAAAATGATGACACTCGCATGTATTCGTGTATTTTGTTCTCTTGGGAGAATGGAAGACTTGTTCATCCTCCCAAGAGGATAGCACGTGCTAAAGCGTACAGAAGCCATTGCTGTAATGCCCCCCGTGTGTACGGCAGAAATGTTAGGGAAATTTGTTCATGATTTTGGGCACGCTTTGATGTTTTCTTGAAGAGACTTTCTCGGGAAAATCCCTCATGATTTCAGAACGGAGTGGCCGATGTCAGCCAGATAAATTCTAAAATGGTTTTGAACATGTCTACCATTAAACTATATATTTGCCGATGATACCATCGTCTTGATATCCAGAGAGCCGTGACCTTTTCAATGGGGGATTCTTTTTATTGACTCGCCCGGTAGCAGGAACACAATTACTAATAATTAGCAGGAACTGTCTAAGCGAGAAGCTGATCCGTTACATGTTTGTTACGGATCCAAAGCGGTACAGTTTTGATCTGTTACAAAGTTGTTAGGGTCCAAGAGCGTTTGCATTGCTCCTGAGCAAGATCTTGCAATCGATGAAAGGAATAAAAGCAGGAACAGTGCAAATGGGATCAATATTTGGCGAAATGAAGCGTAGAGTTCATCTCGTGGACCACTTTTACATTGTACCGGTTCATTGCCAGAATTTAATGTTGTAAAACATTTACTTTTGTCCGAGCTGCAGCATAGGTTCCAAATCTTTAAAAAGGCTGGTGTAAAATTCAGTTACTTATTTTATTTCTTTGAACTGAAAGACTTCAAAGACACTTTAGCTACTTCTCTATTCTACCGTTGGACTTTTCTGAATTCTTCAATATTTTCAGAATTAGAGATTTTTCTACTTTTTCAAGAATTCAAGAAAAATTTTCAAAAAAAACTTGAAACTATCGAAATTTCTAAACTGTTTGAATCAACGTGAAATAATTTCGAAGAAAACCATACTTTATGGATGTTTACAATATTATATCAAGCAAAAGTTTATGACTTTATGATTTAGAAATTTGATGACATCACACCCTCAAATGAGTTAAAACGTAACATACGCTGAAATTTCGAATAATACTGAAAAGATTTGAAAAGTCCAACGGTAGAATTAAAGATAAGTACAACTGAAGTTTGTTTCGAGCCACTCAGTCGGAAGAAATAGATCAAAGAATTTTGCACCCACCTTTTTACGCCGAGTTAAAGATTTGGAAACTATGCTCCTAGCTGCTGCCTGAGTTTTCGTTTTTTCAGAGCCAGAACGAAAACTCGGGTGACTCAGGTAAATTCTTGAAAAGGCCTTATTTTGAAAGGCAAAGGATATTTGTGACTTCTTCAAAGAACGTCCAAATAATACCATCAAACATTATTTTTGCAGTGATAGATATTCGCCCTAGTTTCCGACTTGTCCCTGACTGACCACGTCTTTTTGCAAAACACAGCCAAACAGCAGCAGGACGCTTTATTTGCAAAAAGGATTGTGCTGTGCATCAGGTCATCAGGTGCATCAATAATTCTTTCGACCTGGCAAAGCTCTCCAGCCTTTTTGGGCAGCAGTTGGTTGCTCTAAAGTTGCTCGTTGCTCTCATGAGAGACACTTTGAAAACATGCGATGAATCGCTGCTGTGCTCTTGATGCAGAAAGAAATTTTCTTTGCTTTCTTTTCTGAAATTTTTATATGAATGCACCTGACTTTCTCGACTTGAATGTTTCAAAGGTAATACTTAAAGTATCTGGGGATTCAAAAAGTTTTGAAATCGATTTTACTTTCTAAATTGAACTCGCTTCGGAAAAGCCGCTGAAAATAAGCTAGAGGTTATCTGTCGGTAACAGGTGCTACCTAAAAATGGTAACGCGAACGGAGCATATCAGCTTTAATAGTGAAATCACATCAATTTAAGATGTTTTCGGTGCGTTTGAGGATGTCCTAGCGCATTTTCATTTTTGGATGGAATCAAACAGCTTTGGTTCCATTTTGAAGCGATCATAACGCACTAAAAATGCGTTTAAAACGAGTTTAGAAAATGCGTTCTTCAAATGCTAATACGTTTTTATTCCAATAGAAACCAGGTTTTTCGCATGCTTTAGCGATCGAATCTTTAGTTTTTTAAAGCTCCCAATTCAGAATAGAATTTAACCCCCGAAAATTCTCGTTGACTTGAGAATTGGGAAGAAGTTAGTACGGATAATGAATCACAAACTACGTCTTTTCTCTTATGAGACGATTTTGACGCAAAACTCCTTTGCAAAACTCTTCAATTGTTGTTATTCGCGGTCCTTTTTGCGTGACATCTAATTTGAGACAATAGTTTTAATCGTAAGATAGAGAATTTCGTTAGGAAAGTAGGCCTGGTTATTGATCGATGATAAATTAAAACTTTCTAGTTAGAACCCCCCAAATTCGACAATGAAGGTTTTATTTTCAGGATGAAATATATTTGTGAAAAATTTAATTTAGATCTTGATGTTTCGATTCAACGATAGTAGATGTCAATTTAAACAACGCGTTTGACCATGAGCACCAGGAGACAAAATGAGTGATTTGGATATTGCCTAAGCTACTCTCATCGTAATTTGACCACATAGTTAACTCATTCCGCTGTTAAGATATAATGACAATTTACTCAAGTTCTTCTTCGTCGTTTCCTAATCTCTCAATTACTGTTTGAATCGCATTTTCCAAGCCAACACAGTCAGCATCACAGCTCAACCGCCATTCTTCATCAATGGTTTCTGAATGAAAGTTCGCTCCTCCGCAAGCAAAATCTGTAATCGGTTGTAAAGGCTTGACAATAAGATTCAGACAGTAATTGCAAGATTAGAAAACGACAAAGAAGAATTCTGGTAAGTTCCCATTATATGGTAATTGCAAATTCAAATCATTATGTCTCCTATTCAGCTCATGGTTTGACACAAGACTGGATCAAACATAAACAATTCTTCTTGGTCTTCTTGTAAACATTTTAGAATGGTGACATTTATACAAAGAGTAACAATTTTCTAGTTGTACCACCGACCTCTCTGCTGAATTCCCGCAGATCACGGATGCGGGAAGAAACATTTCCAGTAGACTGTATTCACTAGGCTTTTTAGCTATTCTAGAAGAGTGTCTGGATCGAGTGTTATTTTCATAAATTTTCATACCAAACTCAATTAAATGGTGTTTAGGTCTCTGTCATTGTTGTGCATATGTGCATAGTTGACAACTCTACTAAATGTACAGAACTATCGTTCGAGACAGACCATTTTTGGAGCATAACTAAAAGGCTATTGCAGTTAGCCTCAGTATGGAGAGGAGGCGAGTAGACACAGTAGGAAACGCTAAGCCATTGGACGCACAGGGCCAGTCTTTAAATGGGATTTTTGCGATTGAAATTCTTATAATAAATGCTATTTGCGGGTACAGTGAGCACTCCAAATGGATACCAGTACATGTCGCCATGAATAGAGCACTGGTCAAGATTTTGAACAAACGAAATAACTCGCCGATGCATTCATTATTCAAATTTATTCACCATCGTTCCTGAGAATAGCGATTTCAGATCTTGCTCAGCCATAATGAATCAATGAAACCACCTGACAATGGGTGCACCTAACTGACAATAGGTTCACTAAAATTAATTATTTATTTCGGAAACGTACCACATGTAAAACTTCTCAAATCACAACTTGTTTAACAAATAGATTTGCATGTGGTAAATAACGTTGGCCTGGTGCTGTTGTAGCCTCCATGCAGCCTCTCTTTGAGGAATGGCGTTGCGAGATTGAGGCTGCTTGCAGGTTAGTTTTTGGTAAGGAAGAAGCCTTTTTATCCTTAACAATAGTGCAACGGATCAACCTCCCATTTACATTCTTCCTGCTCCATCTTCCTATCTACAGAATAGTTTCGTTTTAGAGCAGTTTAAACGCTCTTGAACCCGGAGGGGATAGACTTATGACATTTCGTCCCTTGTTTCCCTGCGTTCTTAAATCAAAGAACGCAGGGAAACAAGTGACGAAATGTCATAAGTCTAGGGAGGGGGTACTTCACTATCGGATCAGCAGGCGATGTGCGCCAATTTTGGGTAGTTTTTGGCCTAAAATTTCTGTGATTGGGGTATACTTTCACTTGGAATTTTCTGGGATTGGGGGTTGACTGTTATACTAAAAATTCTGGTAATGGGTGTTGAATGCCCCCATTGATTCAAAATAGATTTGTTCTGCTTGTGATCATATCTGTACCCTGGGTACCAGACTCTTTAACATAAAAAAACAACAATTTTCTATGTTTCTTATGTTAGAGAGTCTGGTACCCAGGGTACCATATCTGAGATGATATCCTTTAACGTTGAATTGTTTTTGTTACTTCTTCAAAATTCTGGGATGGGGTATCAATATCTGACCAAGATGCTGGGATTGGGTCATAACAGAAATCCTGGCGGTGCACACCCCTGTATGAATTTATAGTGAAGTACTCCCCCCCCCCCCCTCCGGGCTGTTGAACCGTGAAAACTTTGAACCGGATCGAAATTGTACCGGTACATTGTTAAAGTGGTCGGAGTTTTGATCCTCTACAAAGTTGTTACGGTGCAAAGGCCCCAGAACAAAAGGATTCTGTTGTTGATTGAAGGAACAAACTTGCTACGCATTAAGGGTCAGTCATTTATAACTCTGGGTACCGGGGCGGGCTAGAATTGCTAAACTAGCTAAAAAATGTCATACCCTTTCCAATTTTCCCTAAAAAATTTCGAGCACCATTGGAGAATTAGAAAAACATTTCCTACCCTACCAATGGCCATCTATCAAACTATATTCAGATAAACACATCACAGAAGCTCTGTTTTTGTAAAAGAGACAAAAAATAGGAAAGGCAATGCCATTTGAACTTAATGAAGTACTACCATGGAAGGCCAGTGAGCTGGAATTTTACACACATATAATGGGGTACAATGGATGATTTGAAGGCTGTCATTAAGAAGCTAGCTAGAGTTGCAGGTAACAAGATATTGTATTCCATAGGCCTTATTGTGTCATTGGATTGGAATAATTTTGTAACAAATCTACCATGAAAGTTTTCGTACCCCCTTTAGAATTTCCAAAAAAGTGTCATACCCGCAATTTTCCTTGGAATAGTTTTCATACCCCACTAATTCTAACCCGCCCCTTGTACCCAGAGTTATAAATGACTGACCCCTTAGCAGGAACAGTGTAAACAGGAGGCTGATCCATTACAAATCTGGTGAATCCTAAGTTGTACCGGTCAGTGTAAACTTATTTATTCTCAAGAAAGATGATCTCGATCCGACCGGCCTGAAGTCTCAAGATTCCTTGTGTATTGTATCAATTGCAATTTTAAGTAGCGAGCTGTCTGCACCTTGCTTTTCAGATAAAATCTTGTGTTGTCTATGCTTGAAACAGTTATGTTTGAATTTGATTAATTGATTTTGCTAAATCATATCTTTTAATAATTTGAATCTTAGTCTGTCGAACCAACTGTTCAATGTTTTATAAACAAACAGCGGCTGACTCTAAATTCATTTAAAACGAATTTATAATCCTTTTGAGTTATACCAGCAAGCATTTTGTGCATTTGCTGAAAGTTTGAATATAGTATCCTATCCGTAGCAAAAGTCAGAAACGTGTATTGAATCAGCCTACAGGTTACACTGTTCCTACAAAACTGTGACACTTCTTGTTCTTTCCAGCTATTCATTGATATTTTTCTGGAGCAGAGCATTGGTAATAATGCACCGTTGATGTGGCCTATATTATGATCAAAATTGTATATTTACTCACTGTGTTGTTTCTCTTCCACGTGATTGCGAGTAAAGCTTGACAAAAATTCCTTCGTTCTTCTCTCGTCACAGCAAGGAATCGAATGATGCCATTATTCAAATACATTTGAATCAGTTGGAGCTCTTACGCAGCGATACGTCTCATTTCGACGAATTTATTGAATTATGGCAATCAACGTCGAGCAAGTTAATTAGGCATTTACATTTTGTAGATATAACTGCTGACACATTTTCGAGAAAGACATGACAAAGGTGGTCTGTGGAATAAAAAAGATTCAGGGCAAGTCCAGTCTGTCTCAAGAAGATCCTGAAGAGGGAAAACTTCAATGAAATTTCAACCTCAAACTTCCGGAAATGACGTCAAATCCCAGAATGAGAATGAGGCGAAGTATTTTTGGAAACGAGGATAGATTACCCACAAGTCATTTGTTCTGAAAATATCCCACAATTCCGTGTGGATTGCATGCGCATCCGTCGGCGCAACGTTTTGTGGTGCAATAAATCAAGAAGAAGTATAGAAAGACTGCACTTACTTTCTTCGCAAATAATTCGCATTTATTAGCTCTGCAAGGATTTTTAGCTGAAACAAGACGCTGTCCTACATCTGAATATCAAAAGGAAAGTTTCCATGAGGTAAGGAGATGAATCGTTCCAAAAATACCGCACTTTTTGACCACGAAGAATCGGTGCAAAGTTTAGGCCTTGCCTTCGCCGATTTTGATTCAGAGATGGAGGAGTTCCGCGATGATTTCATTTCGTTTGTCGACACGAAGACTCAAGATTTTGGTCTTGGAGTTTCACCAGCACATAGCAGTGATAGCGGAGTGGATGTGGTGGTTGATGATTTGTTAGGATTCGATAGTAAGCTGACTGGCGAAGGAAGATTCTCTGCAGAGTGGGAATGTTTGGAGGAAGGAGATACACAGATGGATATCGACGAATTGGATGGATTTTTACACTCAGGGCTCATTGATGTTGAAGGGGGAGATGAAGTCGGCGGTTGGGAAGAAAAGGAAGATTGTAGTGGGAATGAAGAAGGTTCTGGAAACGACGGGAATGGGAGTCGAGAAGAAAAGGATGACGAGAAGGGTGGTAAGTGCTACAAACAGCAACTTTCTGTGACAGAAGATCATTGCTACACTAACAAAGAACTTCCTGTGAGTGAAGTGCAA
This sequence comes from Aurelia coerulea, assembly GCA_039566865.1. Lineage (NCBI taxonomy): Eukaryota > Metazoa > Cnidaria > Scyphozoa > Semaeostomeae > Ulmaridae > Aurelia > Aurelia coerulea. The sequence continues at coordinate 23,370,401 of CM076948.1, read as the reverse complement.
GAAACCTCTGTTCAGGAAGCCAGGATATACCAACCATCATCACAGGCAAGACCAAATGCTCGGTCAAGGAAGAGCTTTGACAGTGAAAGGGCTGAGGATGATTTTGAGTTTCAGCAGCAAAAGAAGAAGACCAACATTGAAGATGATGAAATAGACCTTGAAGAGGCCATGAGCAACCCTGACAAATGCAACAACAGAAATGCCATCATGGCAAGATTAAACAGGCAAAGGAAGAAAAGATATGTCAACAACTTGGAATCTGAAGTCAGTTCATTAAGAAAGGAGAACACATCTTTGCTGTCAGAGAACAGAAATCTAAAAGGTGAAATTTCAAGTTGCAAAGAAGAGCTGGCATACTTGAAAAATGTCCTTGCAAATCAAAGTATGCTGTCATCAGTCATCAAAGCCGTTTCATGTGTTCCAGGGGTTAATATATCAGGAGTTGTGCCATCTAATGACACAAATGATCATGACACTATGGATGGTGCAGAAATCCCTAAAATGTCGGGCACAAGCGAGAAATCCAAACGGCAAAGGAATCAAAACTCATGGCAAGCAAATGCTAAGACTGGACTTGGAGCCTCTTCAAATGCTGGAATTTGTCTGCACGTCAGCCAGGAAAATGTGTCTGTTGAATTCTGCCAACATTGCAGCAAACATGCAAAAAAATCTGCTTGATGACCGGTGAAACACCAGAAATGTTCCTCGGATGTGCGTTGGGTTGTACAGTACCAAAGGATCACAACCTAGATATGCCCAAAATAAAGGTTGTATTTCCACAGCTTCAAACTAATCAGGATGTATGGATACTTCTGGGGACCAAGGTTTAGTCATAGCCATACATTTATGATCTAATTATCACCCATTGAAAGCAAGGCTGGGGGATATATGTGGCTATAGGTCTTGCAGGGTTTGAGCAGTTTTCTTGACTCCAAAATTTTTTCTGTATAATTTCAAGAATTTATAATTTTCAATAGCCAATTTTCTCATTATGTGTTGGCAAAAGGCCAGAGTGGAAGGTTTGTTGTGCATCCACATGGACTTGCATGCCTAAAACCTATATAGATTGTTGATCTTGGCCACACATTTTATTTCCTAAGAAAAGCATCATTTTCTATTGTTTTTGAGCGGCTAATTTCACCACCAATATTTTACCCTGATATTTTACCCTGGCCATTAAATTTGCATGTGCAAAAAAGTATTCCAGCCAGGGCAAAAGTAGGGTCTCTCAGTTAGGAAGGAATCTTTGACATACTGTATGTGAAAGGATTTCAACTAAATTTATGATCTTTCAAATCATTTTCAGTTGACAAAAGTTTGACCTTGCACAAAATTCCCTCAGCCTTGTCTTTTGGGAAAATCAAAGTTTTAGGGAGTATCAGAAACATTAGATTTGAATGACAAAAATTGCCAAAATGTCAAAAACATTGCACAATGGTTTGCTTAAACTGAGCAGAAAGCAAGATATATTTGGACACTTAGTGCCAGATACAAGAACAGAACTTGTATATATGCAAATGGAACCGTTGCAAAAGACAGCTGGAACCCCTGTAAATATTGCACCCATGTGCCTAGAATCAGAATTATCGTTTCAACTCGTTGTCTTTTCGTATCGTTGGGAAATTGTGTACTTGGAAATTTTTCTTATTTTTCAGGTCATTCTCTTCAATGCAAGAAACATTGCAGCAATCTGTTATTGATGCATGTTGAAACTTGGTAAGGCGAAGTTAGTTTACCCTTTTTTTGTTACAATGGAACAGACATGGTTTCTTTTCCAATGATAAGGCAGAATTTTGATATAACTTATAAGAGTTTGATTTATATACTGAGTGAGAAAAAATGTTACCTTGTTAGATGGGCTGCTGAATTAAAAATATACAGCTGATATTCAAAATTGAGATGTTAATCTATTAGTGTAAGGCTAACATTGATGTGAGCACTTTGTTCAGAAAAATCTCTCATCATTCAGACCCAGAAATTAGAAAACTGCTAGTATGGGAACGAGAATTCCATGTTTGATTCTGGTCCATGAGTCACTTGCCAATTAAATTTGACACAGTTGTCAGTTTCAGAAATAGAATTTCAATGGCAAGTAAATCATGGACCAGAATAAATATGGAATTCTCATAGCCATACAAACCCCTTACCAGTCTTTTCTTACTTTATTGGTCAAAATGACAAATGATTTTATCAAACAAAGTTTTCACATCTAATGCAGCCTTTGAATGATAGATTAACATTTCAGTTTTGAATATTGGTCTCGTACTTTTTATTCTTCAGCCTGCCAAACATGGTTATTTTTTTGAGTCACGCGGTATATACAGCCTATCCTAAAATTATATATCAGTAAATTATATATCAAGAAATATAGTCTTGGATTTTTATGAATGACTGACTGTTCTGTAGGATAAGGCCTAAAGTTTACTTTGCTAAAATCAGAATTACATTTTAGAGTTGCAGACATTTTTTATTTGAAGATATTTTGCAATTCTTAAAAATTCACAACATACACATTTAGAATTGGACCGAAGCTTATAACCATACTTTTGTCTGCTAAAGATTTAGAAAGAAAATAAAAACAAATTATTTCATGGAAATATCCTTGCATCTGACTTGAATTTTTAAAGAGTTGAAACACAGAGTTTGTGCCAAAGTTTAAGACCATGCGCAGTGGCTGTACTTTATAACACAAAGAAAGGAGTGTGACAGTCACAGAGTTATGTAATGCAATTTTCACGACAAATCTAAGATTGGGTCACCAAGGGCTGTTATTAAAATGAGAGTAATTCAGCAACATAATTTTGTTAACTGATATGGTTTTTCTTTCCCATTAAATGTTTCCCAACATAACATTGCAAAAATATATCCAGCCTTTTTTGCTCACCCACATTAAAAATGTTTACCTACATTACATGATCTTTAACTTCTGTATTGTTTGATATGAGGATGAACTAATGGGCTCGTTAAAAGCTATCGCAAATGTTTACATTTATTCATGTTTATAATGTGAAGTAGTTGATTTTTAACATTGTCCATATGAATAAATTTTAGGATAATGATAGTTAAATATGGAACACATTCCACCAACAGCTACATAAGCCAATTTTCCCATACTTCCATGATTCTTAATTTGACATACAGTAAAGGTGGCTTTGTATAGATTGAAGAATTATCACATCTCTTTTTGTGCTATGTTTAAGCTATCAGCCTTCATCTTTAAAGGACATTGTTTTCCCAAGGCAGTTTGAATATTAATTCCTTGCCTGGCCTTCAGATTCCCCGAAAATCTTATGCCCCATGCTGCCCAAATTTGATTATTTTTTTGCCATGATCTTAGATTATATTGGTAGCACTTCCACAAAATCATTTGAAGGCTTATTTATTTGCAAGGGTAATGATGATAATACTGACAATGAAGCAAATACTGAAATAGTAAATTTAGATGATTGCTGCATCCAAATACACAGCCATGTTTTTACGCCAAATAGAGTTTTCAAATGCAATAAATTTACACAATAAGGAGATATTTTACTGTTAATTACATGGCAAATTAAAGTGCGTGGCATTCTAAAATGGAAAATTGTTTATTGCGCAAAAGCTCTTCACATTTGAGAAACATGAAATAAAAGAAATTGGCTCTGATGTTGCCTTGAGATTGCTGCAAAGAGAGACATCTTATTTTAGAAAACTGTAACCAAATAAATGAATAACAAAACACAAGTAAATAAGAATACGTACGGACAGACTATCTACATAGGCAGGGGGTATACTAGCCCAACACTGAGACAAAAGAACTTGAAATATGTTTTTTGGGGAAACTATCTATGGAAAGCTTCTTTGGGTGTAGAAATTTGGTGGTAAATACCAGGAAGGTATAGGTCTTTTAAAGGGGCTCAGTCATCAAACCGTAAACAAATCCGTAAACTCGCACGTGTCGGGGATTATCCATTGTTCATCCATTGTTCTCTGCAGTTTGTTTGGTGGCTTCACCCAAGCCACAAAAAAGTGACTGTTAAAAATCCACTTATATCCGAGCAATCGTAGAAGATATGAATGTTTGGTTTATTCCTTAGTGAAGAACAAGGTTTAATGCCCAAACAGCAACTTTCATTTTGAAAAAATACGAAAATCCTGTGTGATATCACCTTTCAAAAAACTGCAAAAATCATCGTTTTGTTTACATTTTGACGACAGAGCCCCTTTAAGTCTCATTATAGCTAAGTAGCAGTCACTCCTTTCTTGTGTTTGGTACAGCCATATGTATATCTGTTCCATTGTGACAAACCCCTCCCCTAGCATAGGTAACCAAGAGATCTAATTGCAAGTTTTTTCTTTCCCTAAAACACAAAGGTTGATGCTTTGCACGTACATCATGTACACCTCAGTTTAATTCTTACAAGGAAATGAGAGCTTTGGATTTTTACCAAAGATAAAAGGTGGTAGATTTTTAGTTTACTTTGATTCCAATTTTGCATTTTTGATACATTCTTGATTTGCCTGCTATGAAGTTGATATTAATGGTGTTGTATGTTTATCTGTAAAACAATGTTTATATTCTGATTTTTCTTCGCATATTTGGCGTTGAATGCTTTTTATATATAAAGATATATATTAGGCAAGATATAAGGCAGTGTCCGCATGTATCAAAAATGTATCATTGGACATAACTTCTTTGGTCAGATTAACACCAAGAACACTTGTAACTGCACAGGCCTTAGGTACATCAACATTGTTGCCTTCTTAAGATCTTCTTGAGAATTCTTCTTTGAAAATTTGCAGTCGGTCACTGCTTTCAAGACATACAAAAACTCTCTGCATTTTGAGAATTCTCAAGAATTTATACATCTTTGATGTTGATGCACACAAGGCCTGTACTGTATATAGCTAGACCTGGCCTGAAGATCACTGATGTTAAGAGCAGATCTTATGCCTTTTTGAAACCAGTTAAATCTTGTTTAATACCAGAAACGTTGTGCACTAGTGAAATTCTTGGGTTTCAATACCAGTCGTGAGTTTATATTTTCAAATCGATGACATTCAAATCTTAGTTTGGTACAGTTGATTGCAAAGAAAGTTAAGAGTAGCTCTTGTGAATAATTCAGGTCTGGAATAGTGAGCATTGCAGCTTTTTTTGAATGGAAAAACTTCAGTGAAGGCAAGTCATCAAATTATTGTTTGATCGTGATAAATGGTTTCAGACTTTTATGGAGCTCAATTTTACAGAGCAATCAACTGATGATTTGGTGTGTTTGCAAAACATATAGTGGCTATTATGCACAGAGTATGCAATTATTTTTGCAAAGTTTTGATAAATTTATGATCTACAGTTAATGAATTTCATAAAATGTTGACTGAAAAGTCACCTGATGTACAGAGACAAACCATGTTAAAGTTAAGTTAATGGAGCATACAACTAGGGTAGGGTGCTAAAGCAAATGATTTTACTGCCACGATAAAGACAGTAGGAGTAGCATAAACTTGCAATCTAATATCAAAGGGAAGCTAATGCCACATATTTTGATCCTTGCCTTGCTGCAATTTGAAGTCAAAACATGGTTTAGACGGCTTTAGTTTTATGAACAAAACACTAATTTTTCTCAGATTTTCTCAAGCAGGTTTTGGTTAGTAAGGTATTGCAAATAGGTAAGTTGATGTTGTGTTTTCGTTTGTGAAGACAAAATTACACTCTTTTTTTATAAGTATAATATAAATTTTGTCCAGCCTCAATATTCTTAAGAAATTTTTGTTTTGAGGCTGAATATATTCTTACAGTATTTATGTCAGTCATGCGATTTTCTGTTATGAATATCGCAAAACAGGCAACTGCTGAAAAATGAGACACAAATATGCCAGCTTAGGCTGGCAATATTCTTTTTATATTCTTAAAAATTGGATGATTCTGAGCCTGAATATTCTTATAAACATTATTCTTATAAAAGAAGAGTGTAAAATACCATGTTTAAAACGGAGCAATGAAGAACAGATTTTGTGACAAAAAAGCATTACAGGATTGGAAGGATGTCCCTGGAGCTTCAAAACAGCATGGTTGCAGCACTGAAAGTATTCGAGATGGATATCTGAATCCCATTCACAGCATACAGAGAAGCATGGTTCCAAATCTTTAACTCAGCGTAAAAAGGTGGGTGCAAAATTCAATGAACTATTTCTTCTGATTGAATGGCTTGAAAGAAACTTTAGATACTTATCTATAATTCTACCGTTGGACTTTCCAGAAATTTTGAATATTTTTCAAAATTATTGCGTATTTTACATTTCAGCTGAGCTCATTTTAGGATGTGACGTCATCAAATTTCTAAATCATAAACCAGATGAGTGACAGACTTTTGCTTGATACCATATTGTAGGCATCCTTAAACTATAGTTCTCTTCGAAATTACTTCATGTTGCGTCAAACGGTTTAGAAATTACGATGGTTTTAAGTTTTTTTTAAAATTTTTCTTGAATTCTTGAAAAGGAAGAAAAACACTCTAATTCTGAAACTACTAAAGATTTCAGAAAAGTCCAACGGTAGAATTATAGAGAAATAGCTAAAGTTTCTTTGAAGTCATTCAGTTCAAAGAAATAGGTCACTAAATTTTACACTTGCCTTTTTAAAGATTTGGAACCTATGCTGTACAGAGAGCATTATCTGGACGCAAGGAAAGAGACAATTTTAGGTGCTCTTTTGAGATGCAAGAGAGATGCAGCATTAAATGTAGCTGAAAAGGTGTTGACAGAAAAGCATGTTTTGACACATTTTAGAGAATTAAGGAACATCAAGATGCTGTCATGGGGCACATTGTAGCGAGCGTGGGGGTACGTGACCAGGTTTTGGTCGGGGACGTGCCATCGAAGCTTCAAAAACATACCCGTTCCTTATACCAATTTTCCGGAAATGTATATTCGACCTTATACTTATGCCAAAATCGCGAAAATCGATACCGTTCCTTATACGAAAATCGATACCGTTCCTTATAACACATTTGCAAAAATCGATACCCTTCCCGATGGCACGTCTCCGTATCCAAAATATGTAGTAACCTCCCGGGGGTACGAAGTAGTCGTGCCGAACAAATGAAAGGGGCTCCGTCGCCAGACAATAAACAAATCTGTAAACTCGCACGTGTCACCAATTATCCATTGTTCGTCCATTGTTTTCTGCAGTTTGTTTGGTGGCTTCACCCAAGCCACCAAAAAGTGACCGTTAAATATCCACTTATATCCGAGCAATCGTAGAAGATATGAATGTTTGGTTTGTTCCTTAGTGAAGTACAAGGATTAATGCCCAAACAACAACTTCCATTTTGAAAAAAATACGAAAATCCTGCGTGTTATCATCTTTCAAAAAACTGCAAAAATCATCGTTTTGTTTACATTTTGACGACAGAGCCCCTTTAAAGGTAGTACCGCAATTTTGTTTGGTACCTTTAAGGTACTGAACAAAATACCTGTACCTCGGGACAAAGTAAGATTTGTAAGTTGCTTTCAGGTTTTGTCTTGGAAGGTATCACAGATCTCTTATGAAGGCAAACGGTTGTCCATAGTTTGTTTACAAATGACCAATTTAAATGAAGTTTCTTTAACAAACTTGCAAGTACAATAGAGATTGATGGGTAGCTAAAAAAGGCATAGGACACCTTGAAATTGGGGTTGCTAACTCCCGATGTTGGAATGGAAAAAGCCGTGTTTTGAAATTGTCATAGCAATATAGTCAAATGGGCGGATAACTGTTATTAATTATGTGCAAACTGTGTTATCTATTTCATAGTGTACAGTACTCATCTTTATCGAACCTGCAGTCTAACGTAATGATCCTATTAAGAGTTCCATTCAATACATGACTTTCCGAATTTTTCCCGGGCAGTTTTCTTAGATCCCATTGAGTTTTTAGAAATTTTTGGAAAGGAATAGACTGGAAAAGAGAGAGGGCGAAATGAGATGAGAGGAACAGACTTTTCGATGTGAGTTGTAAATATCTCGTGTTTTCTTCTTTTTAATCATTTCGGCCAAATTTATTTGATGCAATGATGAAAGTGGAAAAAATGTGTTGTTTTTCTTGGATTTCTTTTGTTATGGCGCAAAGACGGCTGGCTTTGGAGAGAAAACAGGCAAATATGTTGAGTTTATCAAGGAGAAGGGCAGTCTGAATTTAGTTTACCCCAAAACAGTGCCTAGAACAGGACAGAAAATTCGCTAAAACTAGCCCATTTTAAAGATTCTAATTTTCGACCAGAAGCAAGGCAGTAGATCTAATTTTTCGCTAAAGGTGGTCGATTTCTTATGATTCTGCTTTTCCACCAATTAGAATTTTCAGATCGCCCAATTTTAGCGGGAATGGTAAGCCAACAGCCTTGCCTTCTGGTCGAAAATAAGAATCTTCAAAATCAAAATTTTTCAAAATCCAAATTTGTTCGAAAAAGGTGCTGTAGGCTTACCTTTTTTCTTAACCAAAAAAGTAAGGCTATAGGCTTGCCTTTTTCCCTAAAATTAGCCAATTTTGGACCAAAAAGTAAGTCTATAGGCTTACCTTTTTCGTAAAATTTACCCATTTCGAAGATTCTGATTTTGGAGCAAAAAGTAAGGCTATATGCTTGCCTTTTCCCTAAAATTTGCCGATTTCGAAGATTCTGATTTTTAACCAAAAAGTAAGGCTATAGGCTTACCTTTTCCCTAAAATTAGCCGATTTAGAAGATTCTGATTTTGGACCAAAAAGTAAGGCTATAGGCTTACCCTTTTCCCTAACATTAGCCGATTTTGAAAATTCTGATTTTGGACCAAAAAGTAAGGATATAGGCTTACCTTTTCCCTAAAATTAGCCGATTTAGAAGATTCTGATTTTGGACCAAAAAGTAAGGCTATAGGCTTACCCTTTTCCCTAACATTAGCCGATTTTGAAAATTCTGATTTTGGACCAAAAAGTAAGGCTATAGGCTTACCCTTTTCCCTAACATTAGCCGATTTTGAAAATTCTGATTTTGGACCAAAAAGTAAGGCTATAGGCTTACCCTTTTCCCTAACATTAGCCGATTTTGAAGATTCTGATTTTGGACCAAAAAGTAAGGCTATAGGCTTACCTTTTCCCCTAAAATCAGCCGATTTTGAAAATTCTGATTTTGGACCAAAAAGTAAGGCTATAGGCTTACCTTTTCCCCTAAAATCAGCCGATTTTGAAAATTCTGATTTTGGACCAAAAAGTAAGGCTATAGGCTTACCCTTTTCCCTAACATTAGCCGATTTTGAAGATTCTGATTTTCGACCAAAAAGTAAGGCAATAGGCTTACCTTTTTCCTTAAAATTAGCCGATTTAGAAGATTCTGATTTTGGACCAAAAAGTAAGGCTATAGGCTTACCCTTTTCCCTAACATTAGCCGATTTCGAAGATTCTGATTTTGGACCAAAAAGTAAGGCAATAGGCTTACCTTTTCCCTAACATTAGCCGATTTCGAAGATTCTGATTTTCGACCAAAAAGTAAGGCAATAGGCTTACCTTTTCCCTAACATTAGCCGATTTCGAAGATTCTGATTTTCGACCAAAAAGTAAGGCAATAGGCTTACCTTTTTCCTTAAAATTAGCCGATTTAGAAGATTCTGATTTTGGACCAAAAAGTAAGGCTATAGGCTTACCTTTTTCCTAACATTAGCCGATTTCGAAGATTCTGATTTTCGACCAAAAAGTAAGGCAATAGGCTTACCTTTTCCCTAACATTAGCCGATTTCGAAGATTCTGATTTTCGACCAAAAAGTAAGGCAATAGGCTTACCTTTTTCCTTAAAATTAGCCGATTTAGAAGATTCTGATTTTGGACCAAAAAGTAAGGCTATAGGCTTACCTTTTTCCTTGAAATTAGCCGATTTTGAAGATTCTGATATTCGACCAAAAAGTAAGGCTATAGGCTTACCTTTTTCCTTGAAATTAGCCGATTTTGAAGATTCTGATATTCGACCAAAAAGTAAGGCTATAGGCTTACCTTTTTCCTTGAAATTAGCCGATTTTGAAGATTCTGATATTCGACCAAAAAGTAAGGCTATAGGCTTACCTTTTTCCTTGAAATTAGCCGATTTTGAAGATTCTGATATTCGACCAAAAAGTAAGGCTATAGGCTTACCTTTTTCCTTGAAATTAGCCGATTTTGAAGATTCTGATATTCGACCAAAAAGTAAGGCTATGGGCTTACCTTTTTCTTTGAAATTAGCCGATTTTGAAGATTCTGATATTCGACCAAAAAGTAAGGCTATAGGCTTACCTTTTTCCTTGAAATTAGCCGATTTTGAAGATTCTGATATTCGACCAAAAAGTAAGGCTATAGGCTTACCTTTTTCCTTGAAATTAGCCGATTTCGAAGATTCTGATTTTGGACCAAAAAGTAAGGCAATGGGCTTACCTTTTTCCTTAAAATTAGCCGATTTAGAAGATTCTGATTTTCGACCAAAAAGTAAGGCAATAGGCTTACCTTTTTCCTTGAAATGAGCCGATTTTGAAGATTCTGATTTGGACCAAAAAGTAAGGCTAAAGGTCATAGATCATAAATTAAGTCATAGTTTGGAAATTTCCTGCAGGACGGTATGAATGGAAAACTTCTTGCGATTAAGTCATAAATCTTCAAAATCGGTCAAGTGTCCGATTTATTGTGGCCTGCCAAACGTGCATAGTTTATTTTAGCTCACCCGGTATAGTTATGATGCCTGAAAAACATGCGGGAAAAACCAGAAATTTGTTGATCTTATACTTGTGACATACACAATGAATATAAATGGTACATGAGATACAAGCTACATTTGTTTGGCTTTAGTTATGTTTTTAATTTGTACAAACAAATGGGGAAACAAAACATGATACATGAAAAGGGATATTGTTTGGAAATTTCCTGCAGTATGAATGGAAAATTTCTTGCGACCGCCCCATCGGTCAAAGATGCTCTTCACTCTTATATCAACCATAAATCATTTTCACTATAAAAGATATAACTATGGTTGAAAATGAAAGTGAAGCTATTACAACCTTTTTAATAATGTCTGATTTTGTAGGTCTGTCAGCAGTTCTTTCAAAGAATGTTTCACTGTGTTCTACGCCTTCTTCTGAATCCCCTTCTTCAGGATTGCTTGTCTTGCGGAATTCTGCAAAAATTATAAAATAAACCGTAAAACTTCATACACCGGGTGAGTCAAAAAAGGTCCGGCTTTTGAAAGGCTTCTGCTTCCTAAATATATAAGCAATGATATTTTGCGATATCTGACCGAATAGCCATCATGCTCAATTATTTTTCAGAAGTTTTCTTGGCGGAAATCGGTAACTCCATTCAGATTTTACAGGGGATTTTCTCAAGAATATCCCTTCGAGAAAATTTTGAAAAGATACTAAAATCAGAGTAAATTTCCCTGATACTTTTACATTACAGCAATGACTTGAACACGCTTTAGCACATGATATCACCTTGGGAGGATGAACAAGCATCCCCCTGGTACGAATAAGCTAGCTTTTCTTGGGTCGTGTAGAATACAACTTTTTGATAAGCGTATATTGTATTAGGTTTTGTATTCTACGAAGAAAATTGAATTGAATTGAATAACTTATCCCGGGGATTCCATTCTTCCAAGGGCAAACTACACGAATGCATGTAAGTGTCATTATTGTAAAGAAGGAAAACCAAGAAAATTTTGCTCGTCGTTTTCATCCGTTCTTGCATGTTTTCGAAAGAGGCTTTCTGCAGAAAATCCCCCATATCCAAACCATCGTAGCTTCAAAATAGATGGAGGGAACGGGGACAAATTTCGCAGAAAACTTTAGTTTATGAAGGTCTAATATATGATGGTAAGCAGACAGCAGAAATTTGTCGTTCAGAAATGGATTTTATGAGAAAACATGAGATATTACCTCGGGCATTTCATTTGTTTGGTTCAGAAAATGAGCAGTAAGTGTTTTAATTATACCCCAAATAATAGGAGAATTGAATCGCCTATCAATCTGCTTCTGAACCAAACAAATAAAATCCCAGAGGCAGAAGTTTAGATATATTCTTCTTCTTTGGATATATGCTCGTGTTTGCTCTTAGAAACCAATGTTTTCATTGACAATGAGTGGGCTAGCTAGCTGGGTTTCCGAGCAATTCTTGCGACTTCCATTGTTTTTGTTTATGATTTGACTGAACGGGCATAGAATTCCCTTTATCTGCGATCGCTAATCGTTTTGTACTTGGGTGTCAATACAAAGTAACGGATCCTATTGCAACATTATCTGTCCTTGCTGGTTGGAACGCAAAAAATTCTGTCATTGTGAAATTAATGAAATTATTAAGAAAGTTCACGGTAGATGTACGGAAAAGCACATAAACTTTCTTTCGGGTCTTCAATTCAAAGAAAGACAAAGAAGCATTTTTTTAAATAACCACTTGGGGGGGTTCTTCCATAGAAAAGGTACCTGGGGATGTGCCGCGAGCAAGGGTATACTTTTTCGGTAGTCTAACCAAGGGTATATTTTTTCGCAATCTTGGTGTAGTTACGGTCTAGCAAAGGGTATTATATTTGACAATATTGGTCTAGAGAAGGGTCATGTTTTCAGCTAAAGTAGTCTGGGCAATGGTTTTTCATCCTGACAACCCATTTTTGTTGATAATGAACTCCATTTTCGGGAAACGAATCGTCTTTTGATTCTTCCGAGTTCAAACCAACAATTTTGAGATATCTGCCGACTCGAATGGCTTTCAATATCAGTCTAGCCAAGGGTATCATTTTTATACAAATTGTTCCAGCAGAAGGTACCATTTTCGAAAAACTTAGTATAGCCAACGGTACCACTTTGAATATGCTCGTGACAGACCCCTACCCAAAACCCAAAATTTTGCCAAGAGCCCCCCCCCTGTGTAAATAAATAAAGTCTGTCTCAAATCAGATGTCACGTGACATTTGCGATAACGCAAAATTACTCATGCAAAACCCTTCAATTATTATCATTGGCAGAAATTTCACGTGACATCTAATTTGAGACAGACTATATCTTTAGAGATTTGAAGCCTATGTTTAGACTGGTGCTTTGATTCTACCCACAAGCATTGGTTCAAAACCTGTAAAAAGATAGCAGAGATACAGGGTGTCCCAAAAACATGTATGCTGTTTGGATAGCTACAGTGGAGGAGCCATAAATCCAACTTTCCAATTTTTCAAATTTTTAAATAGACGATATTTCAACTTAGTTTGAGCAACAAGTTTGAGCAAATCTGACAAGTGGTTGTTGATTTATTGAGAAAGAAAGTCAAAATCAGTGGTTGTTTCAAAACCAGAGGATTTTATCTCCGTACTTAACCTTATAACTTGAATTAGCATCAAATGGACTTACATTTTGCCTTTATGTCAGGAAACACATTTGGGAGTAACTAATGACCACATAACTCAAAACTATTGACCAGGAAGCCTGCTAAACGCAGCATTGTTGGTTTAAAACAACTTTATCACTTTTGAGAAGCAAAATAACTAATGGACGCATGTCATGGCCTGCAGCACTTGTCTTCCATATTACCATTTCCAGCAACGCTAAATATATTCAAAATTCTTGGTTATCACAAAATCCAATTCATGACTATCTGTTTCACTTATGAACAGCAGGAAACCGGGCTAGGTATGTTTTTCAATCAATTTCTTTTGATTTTCAACATCATGGAGAATAATGAATCCTCTAGTTTTTGAGGCAGTCAATGATTTTGATTTGCATGCTCCGTAAATCAGAAACTACTGATCAGATTTACTCAAACTTGATGTCAACCTTCAAGTTGATGTCTCTTCTATTAAAGATCTTAAAAACAGAAAAAATTGGATTTATGGCTGCTTCGCAGCAGCTACTCAAACAGTGCACATGTTTTTTGGGACACCCTGTAGTTAATGCATATTCCTTTTAATTTAATGGCTTAGAAGGAACTTCAGGTACTTCGCTATAACTCCATTTTGGGTGATCTTTGATATTTTGGTAACAAGGACAGATTTTGTAACACAATAGCATGAGATGATTTGTCGACACCTGAATTCAAAGCGATTAGCGACTGCAGACAAAGGAAATTCTCCCAACCATAAATTCAAAACAAACAAAGCCGCAAAAGTTTCTCTGAAACCCAGGTAGCTAGCGCGCTCGTTGTGCATTCCAGAAAGTGTTTTTAAGAGAAAACATGAGCATATATCGAAAGAAGAAGGATGTATCTAAACATCTACCTCAGGCATTTTTTTGTTTGGTTCAGAAGCTGAGCAGTAAGTGTTTTAATTACACCCAAAATAATAAGAGATTTGAATCGCCTCCCAATCGGCTTTTGAACCAAATAAATAAAATGCCCGTGGCAGATGTGTAGATATATCCTTCTTCTATCGATCTATACTCATGTTTGCTCTTAGAAACAACTTCTGGAATGCACAACAAGCGAGCTAGCTACCTGGGTTTCAGAGAATCTTTGCGGCTTTGCTTGTTTTGATTATCTGGTTGAGAGAAGTCCTTTGTCTGCGATCGATAATTGCTTTGAATTGAGGTGTCAATCAAAGCCAACTCGTGCTATTGTCTTACCAAATCTGTCCTTGTTTATTTTGGTTACTTTCAGAATTAATGAATTTATCTTTGGTTCTGAAGGAATCTCTCTAACTTATATCGATAACCGTATAGCCCTGTGAGTACAGGCATCTTTTTCTGCATGCTTCACGCAGAAAAGCAAGTAGGGTAAAGTGGGGGGTAATTTGGGCCTACGGGGAAATAAGGAGGGACTTTTTGCCTTTTTCGCTTCTAAACAGATCGTAAGTTGAAAATTCGATTCACAGCTCAGTGGGTGATAAAATGTATGATAACCAGCCCCACTACTCCTAAGACACGATTTTTCTTGTGTCAGTTCTCGGAAAATTAAAGGAAATAGCAGCGTCTTATCTATGTTTCAACCAGCTTCGAGGCTGTGACGTCATCAAATCACTGAGTCGTAAACAAGAAAAGTAGCAGATTTTCGCTTACCACCATATTATACCGGGTGAGTCAGAAAAAAGAATTCCCGCTTGGAAGGCCACTGCTCCATGAATATCAAAGCAATAATACTCAAAACTGTTTTGTTTTATTGCCAATATGTTCAATTAGGTTCAGTAATTTACCCAGCCTTAATCGGCCATTCCTTCCCGTGGATATGGGTGATTTTCTGCAGAAAGCACCATCCAAAAACCTGCAAAAAACGAATGAAAACAAGGAGCAAATTTTCCTTCCTAAATTGATGACACACACATAAATTCATGTATTTTGTCCTCTTGGGAGAAAGGAATCCCCTTGAATAGGTCATCGATACCAGGGGGAGGACTTTTTGATCGTCCCAAGAGGATAGCACGTGCTAAAGCGTCCACAAGTCATTGCTGTGAGGCCATTGTAAGGCAGAAGTGTTGGGGAAATTTGTTCATGATTTTGGGCACGTTTTGAAGGTTTTTTGAAGAGGCTTTCTCGACAAAATCCATCCCTCATAATTTCAGAACATAAGATCCTTTTGGATGATTACAAAGTCCGTCCTGAGCTAAGCAAGCATAAGAAAATCTGAAAATTGATTTCTTCATAACCCCCAATGATCGTTGATGTTGTTTTTGATTACAAAGTCCAACTTTGTAATCTAAGAGGGGGCTCCAGGTCAGTCAGAAAGAAAGTCAGTAAGAAAGAAAGAAAGAAAGAAAGAAAGAAAGAAAGAATAATTTCAGAAAAGAGTGGCCGATTTCAGTCAGGTAAATTTTAGTGAAGATTTGAATATTTTTACTATTAAACTATATATTTGCCGATATCATTGTCTTGATATCTAGGGAGCCGTGACCATTCAAACGGGAATTCTTTTTTCTGACTCACCCGGTAAACCTCCATAAATTATCATTTTCTTGAAGATTTGACAGTTCTTCCTCTATCAGTTTAGGACTTACGATGATTTTAATTTCTAGTCAAAATATCTCATGAATTCTTTCAATGAAAAGAAAAATGCTGTAATTCTGAAACCAATCAAGATATCAAAAATTGCCAATGACTACTTGTAGCAAAGCACCTTAACTTCCTTTCAAGCAGTTAAATCGATTGGAAAATGCATCAACCATTTTTGCATTTTCCTTCGACGACTGGCCAATTCAAAATTTTTTGTTAAGAGTTCCAACGTAATACAGGGAATCTTATGCGACCCAGGAAAAGTAAAGTGCTTATCTAGCCTGGGCCGCTTCAAAACAAAACAAAGCACAACATTGTATATTTTGGGATACAAAAACTAAGATACCGCGAAATAAGCAATGAAAAATATTGAGGTATAGATATACAACTTTTGTGATTTTATAGTTTTACATGTGACATGTGATAAATATTTAATATTTCGATCTGACGCCTATGCTGGGTGTACGAAAGAAAATTGAACCAACCTCCGGATGAGACTAGGCTTGTCGCTTTGCTCTCTTTTGACGTCAAAGCAGAGTTAGCTTCTTCATTTTCTTCCTCGTAATTTGAACCATAGCCAATTTTTGAACGGGCATTCAATAAATTCAATTCACTCTCTTCAGCTGATTCTAAATGCTCTGTGTCATCATCCGAATTCGTTTCTAATGCTGCAACACCAGATCTTTCTCTTGCCTGAAAAACAAAAAGAAATAAATTGGAACGGTATACAAGGGACAAAGGAGTAAGTGGGGGAGGCAAAATGTGAATAATCGTCGTGTAATGAACTTTCTTGAGCTAAATCTGTTTGAACTAATATAGTTCTGAGCAAATCTGTAAACACCATTGTTTTCGGCATAATTCTATTGGTTTCTGTAGTTCGTTTGTTGGCTTCAGCTAAGCCACCAAAAAGTAACTGTCAAAAATCCATTTTAAATTTGAGCAATTTTAGGAGATATTAATATTTGGTTTGTTCCTCTATGAAGTAAAAAGAAGTTATCCTCAAAATAACGCTTTCATTTTGAAAAAGATGAAAAGCTTGTGCCAGATTTCCTATAAAAAACCGGAAACTTATCGTTTCGACAAAAATTTGGACACGGGGCCATTTCAACTGCTCGTGAGGTACGGTTCATCAGCCAAAAACTTTGAAAAAAACTTAAAAACCATCTTGAGATTCAAACTCAAACCATCAAACAACATATCGAAATGCGGATTGCTGTGTTTGAAGCAACCATTTATTTAGTTTTGCCTCTCCCATAAATCAGCAAAGACTTGATCAATTCACCCAAACAAAGTCTTAAAATCTAAGTTGAAGTCTATCCGATGCAACTGAATCGAAAAATCGAAAAGAACTCAAGGCAACTCAACCGCCATATCAAGTCCATTTTCGTAAAGTTCCCTGTCGCTGAGTGCCGTTCCCGTCCCGTTCCTTTTGTTTATATGTAGGTTTTCGTAAATGTATATTTAGTTGCATAAATTGTCTGTGTTCTTCATGTGATGGTCCTGGGGTAGTCATGATCTTTTGCTCCCCTTGGTATCGTTTTTGTAGTATTGTATGGTAGCTCGTTAGTAGTCTTAGGTAATTCGTAAATTGTAAATTTTTAAGTTGAATTTATAGAAAAAAAGTGTTGATATCGTTCAATATGCTCCAAATTGACAATGATTGTTTTCGTTTTTTTTTTACATCTTTGATAAAAGTATAAGCTTCATATGCAAAAAAGGAATCTGGTACTCACGAGCATTTCTTATAATGCTTTATTACCTGACTGACGTTTCAAAAACGAGGAAATACAAGAATCCCGCCAATCCCATTGGTTAATCGCAAATTTCCCGCGGTTTTCCCGTAGCCTTCTATAATACGATACAAGGACGGGTTTTTGTCACCACAGCAACTGATTTAGGCCTGTGAGATTTACAACAAACTCGAGTGACATAACAGTTACAAAATGGGTTTGACTTAATGATGTAAGTCAAAATTAGAAGCTATCAGGTAATAAAACTCATACTAACCGGTTTGTAGTTGTGCAGGAAAATATAATGTACCTCGGTCTTATTGCACAGACCTCGCAAACTCAGTCTGTACTTTTAAAGGCGGGTTTCCACTTGTGCGAATTTGATCGCGCGACCCGTGTGATGGCTCGAGAGCAGTCGCACGAATGATTTCCACTTGTGTCAATCTGGTCGCGCGACCAATGGTCTGGGCATGCATACTTGCTCGTACTGGCTTGGCTGGCTCTACTCGTGCGTATTTGATTGGCTCTGGTCACGCTGGTCACGAAAAAGTTGAAGTCAATCCAACTTCCAAAATCAGTCGCGCGATCGCTGAAATCTGTAATTATGCAGACGATACGACAATTTACTGTTCTCATCAAGAGTTACGGGAAGTTATTTTAAGGCTAGAAAAGGATACTACTGAACTAAGCAAATGGTTTGAACAAAACTGTATGAAATTAAACGAGGAGAAATGCCATCTCCTTGTACTTGGCGAGAAAGAAACTGAAATGTCAATAAAAGTTGGTTCCTCTGTCATTAAAGAGAGTAAAGAAGAAAAACTGCTGGGCGTTGTAATTGACCAAAAGCTAAATTTTAAGCAACACGTGAAAATGGTGTGCACAAAAGCAAGCCAGAAGCTACATGCTCTTGCAAGGGCCTCAACGTATATGCCAGAAGAAAAAATTAAGATTGTCATGAGGGCTTTCGTAATGTCACAGTTTAGCTACTGTCCATTGATATGGATGTTTCACGATAGACGAGTTAACGCAAAAATTAACTCTATTCACGAAAGAGCATTGCGAATAGCGTATCATGATCGGACCTCCAGTTTTGAAGAACTGTTAATTACAGACCATTCAGTCTCCATTCATCAACGAAATCTACAGTTGCTTGTCACTGAAATTTACCGAACAAGAATGTATTTAAATCCTTGTTTTATGAGAGAAATTTTCGCTGAGAGAGAAATACATTACAACTTAAGAGTTACGAGCAACATCTATGCACGCAAACCTAGGACTACAGCCTATGGGCTAGAAACTGTGAGCTTCCTGGGGCAAAATCTCTGGCGAGATTTGCCATTGCATATAAAACAGTCCCGATCTGTAGGGAATTTTAAAAGGGAAATTAAGTTTTGGAATTTTTCATGCAACTGTAGATTATGTAAGGATTTTATTGTAAATTTAGGTTATATTTAGGTTGATTATAATTATTACACATCTTTTGTATCGATAATGGTTGGCATTAATTAGCCTAGTGCTATATACCACGCCAACCTTAAAGAAATTAATTATTATTATTATTATATTATTATTATTATTATTATATTATTATTATTATTATATATGAAGGCAGAGGAATCTTCGTAACTGTAACAAACTACGCATGCCCAGACAACTGGTCGTGCGACCACGCGACCAAATTCGCACAAGTAGAAAGCCGCCTTAAGACCTTAGGCTTTATCTTTCCTGTACAACACAAAACCGGCTAGTATGAGCATATCAAAACCAGGCAGCTCTAAAAAGAGCTAACAGTGGAGCTAACTTTACTCATTTTAAACCAATCAAAGATCAGTTATGCCTGGAAATATAATTTGTCCTTTGATCTACTTGCCAATAAATGAAATTTGAAGATCGGCCATGTAATCAAATTTTGATGACTTTTCAAACAGGAGCATTTTTTTGGGACACCCGGTAAAAATAAATAGATAATTGAACTTACTACTTTAGACTGAAATTCCCAGTCGGTCTTATGCAGTATGATGCTAACAGAGATCACCTAAAAGAAATGAAACAAAGTATAATTGTGCCACAGTCATAAATCATTTTAAAACTGCTCAAGCAATTGAGTGGAACAAGCCCGGAGGTAGCCTCACTACACAAGGACCTTCAACTTACGCTCATCTCATTGAAGTGAATTGATGTTGTTGTTGTCGCTTCAGTGAGGGCCTTTCACATCATTTCACATGATTGGCTAGACGCCGTTTTAGTTGTTGTTGTCTCTGCAAGAAACGTCGTTGTTTCTCGACTACATCATTTCACAAGCATAATGCAAAGAGATTTTCAGTCATTTTATGCGGATCCCTCAGCCCTGCTAGTTTCGTAGAAGGAAATGAAAAAGATTTACCTGTACTGCAACACCAATGCTCATGCCAGTCCAGAAGCCTGCAAAAAGGAAGAGATCATAGGGAACAGCCATCTTGAAAAATATTTTACGGAAAGTCTTCTTGGTACTCTACGATATTTTTAATATCTTGAATTTTTTCCAAAATGGCGGCAATTTCGTTATATTTGAAAAAATTCATGGACAATTTTGAAAAAATTTAAATCATGGTAAATCCTAAAACAAAGGAGGGAAAATGGTATAACCTTCAAGGAATGCATAGTTTATGAAGGCCTACAATATGGCGGCAAGCAGAAATCTGTAGCTTTTCTGGTTTAGGATTTAGAAATTTGATGACGTCATAGCCTCTAATGTAATGAATGCCGCCATTTTGAAACCAATCAAGATATCAATAAATTTCAACAGCAAAAAACGCTAAGTTCCTTCCAAGCCAATTAATTAAAAGAAAACTGTAATAGAATTTTACACTGACCTTTTTAAAGATTTGAGCCCTATGTGCAGTTTGAAACCTACAGTGCGTAAATCTGAAAAGTAGCTGCTGATTTATTAAGCAAGAAGGTCGAAACTATTGGTTGTCTCCAAACCAGAGGATTTGATATTTTCCATTAATGTCAAAATCAAAGAAATTGAGTGAAAAATGTACCTAGCCCGGTTTTCTATTTTTCATGAGTGAATAAGGCAATCATAAATTAGATCTTGTTGTGACCAAGAAGAAGAAAAATATCTACGGTTGCTTAGTGACGTGCAACACAAGTGCTGCAGGG
Source organism: Aurelia coerulea (assembly GCA_039566865.1). Classification (NCBI taxonomy): domain Eukaryota; kingdom Metazoa; phylum Cnidaria; class Scyphozoa; order Semaeostomeae; family Ulmaridae; genus Aurelia; species Aurelia coerulea. Next base: position 23,349,632 of record CM076948.1, on the reverse strand, counting down.
CAAGGAGCACTGCAGGGCAAGGAGTGCTGCAGGGCAGGACATGGATCAGTCAGATATTTTGCTTTCCTTCAAAGTCATGGGAAATCCTCTTGAAATGATATTACTATCCATACGAGACTCCTGGTAAATTCTCTTCAGTTATTTAGTGAATTATTACTCCTAAATGTGTTCCTTGGTACAAACGTAAAATTAAAGTCAACTTGATGCCAAAATTCAAATTCAAGGTAAAACAAGAAGTGATTTTGATTTCGTTCTCCATAAATCAGCAACTACTGATCAGATTTATTCAAACTTGGTATCAAACTCTAACTTGAGGTCTCTTCTATTCATAAATTTGAAAAATTAGAAAATTGGATTTAAGGTTCCTTCACAGTAGCTACTCAAACCGCACCGCACCGCACACATGTTTTTGGGATACCCTGTATATAATACAAGAACCATATAACATCAAGTAATCCAATTTTACTGAACTTCTTACCATAAACTCCAATACGAGCAACAAAGATGAGAACAGAATAGGTTGGAGTAGCAACGCATATAAAACCAATAAAGTTGACAATTGCACCATATTTTTGAAATCCAATACCTCGTACAACACCCATCAATACTATCTGCAAGGAAGAAAGAAACCAGCGTTTGATTACCATAGATGTCAAATCTTTAAAAATATTGGACAAATTGTCATTGAAAGTTAAATATTCGTTTTGATTTAAGGGCTTGAAGGTTTTAAGAAACTCGCGTATAGCTCTAGAACCAGAAGATTAAAACATTTACAAAATATCTTAGTCCGCACGTACCCGGATATTTTTGAAAATGCATCTTTTTTGTCCGTTTTGGGTTCGCGTCCACGCGTAGACGGCGTTTTCGGTCACTGACACTCTCTAGAGTGGATCTTTTGGAAACGGTTACCATGTGGACAGGTGAAAACGGAGCTTTTTATTATATATAATTCAATAAAATGCTACAATACATAATTACAACTCACACTACTCACAAGAATTACTCTACAATACTACTGGGACGAATACGCCCGGGGAGCAAAAGACTGTGTCTACCCCAGGGCAATTAACATAAATATAAAAAAGAAAGAATGACAACTAAAACAATACATGACAGAAAATAAATGCATTTTAATACCAGTTTCCTTCATATTAGAAGTCAGATGAAAATGATTGCGAGGAAAAGTAACCAAAGTTTCTTCTATCTTATAAGCATAGGTTCCAAATCTTTAACGTGGCGTAAAAAGGTGGGTGTAAAATTCAATGACCTATTTCTTCTGATTGAATGGCTTGAAAGGAGCTTTAGATACTTCTCTATAATTCTACCGTTGGACTTTCCAGAAATTTTGAATATTTTTCAAAATTACAGCGTATTCTAAATTTCAGCTCATTTGAGGGTGTGACGTCATCAAATTTCTAAATTATAAACTAGATGACTGACAGACTTTTGCTTGATATCATATCGTAGGCATTCAAAAGCTATGGTTTTCTTCGAAATTACTTAATGTTGCGTCAAACGGTTTAGAAATTATGATGGTTTTAAGTCTTTTGACAAATTTTTCTTGAATTCCTGAAAAAGCGGAAAAGCACCCCAACTCTGAAAATATAAAAGATTACAGAGAAGTCCAACGGTAGAATTATAGAGAAATAGCAAAAGTTTCTTTGAAGTCATTCAGTACAAAGAAATAAGTCACTCAATTTTACACCTGCCTTTTTAAAGATTTGGAACCTATGCTTATCTTATACCACCTCACTGCGATCCAGCTAAAGGAAGAAAACACAAAACACCGCAAAAACTGCACCATTTTGCATTTCCCCCCTCCAGCCTGACCACAATGCACTGTGCACCTGTTATCTAATATGCAACAGACTTGGATCGAAAGAGACAAATAACGGACGGGGAAAACAGGCAAGTTTTGTGGATGAACTGTAGAGTCAAGTTGAGAATTTCGGGGCTTTTCGAAAGTGAACAATGGATAACCAAAGAACAGTGCTGTCTCAGAGTGTTTTCCTTGTTCTATTTATAGACAAGTCTATTTACCACTGAATGTTTGCAAAGGCACGCAACAAACAAACAAACAAACAAACAAACAAACAAACTCAGACAAACAAACAAACTCGTGCTATTGTCTTACCAAATCTGTCCTTGTTGATTTGAAGCCAATGTTTGCAAAGGCTTACCTGAGCTCCGTCTAATAGTTGTGCGAAGGAAATGAGGGGAATTGCTTTGGCTGTCATATTTATAACTTCCCTGAAATAAAGACGTTGGAAATTTACGATTATGACTCAGAAATTGGGTACCGCATATGAAAGTGCAATTAGGGTCCTGAAGGAATCGTCAATCCCATCTTCACAGTCATCACCCTCCTCCTTAAAGATACGAAGCTTGTGCTCTTAAAGGGGCTCTGTCTCCAAATTATTGTCGAAACAGTGATTTTGCGGTGTTTTTCACCCACAAACTTTTCACCTCTTTTTTCAAAATGAAAGCGATATTCAGAAGATACATCTTTGTACTCCACAGAGGAAAAAACGAAACATTCATATCTCTTACGATCGCTCGAATACAAATGGATTTTGACAGTTACTTTATGGTAGCTTGAGTAAAGCCATCAAACACACTGCAGAAACCAATCTTGGTGACGGATTCCTTTTAAATGGACCTTTGCAAACAGCATGCCTAGCACATGTTATCTCTTTGTTGGCGGCCATTTTCGTGGAACCATGAAAATGGTGACAGCAAAGAGACCACATTCGAATGTATTCACCTTTAAGTTGGCGTGCAGTGCATCTCTACAAAGAATATTTGCATTCTTTGACAAATCCACCAATCAAATTAATCGAAATTTCTCTCAGATGCCAAGGATTATACAGGCTGTCCCAAAAAAATTGTGCCCCGTTTGCCTAAAGATTGTGACAAAAAGGCAAAAGATTCTCGCCAAATTTTGACATGATGTTTTGTTGGGGATACGAACAGGCTAAGTTGTGAGCCTCAAGGAATCCCCCAAAAAGGGCTCCAGATCGCATGCGCAGTGACGATTTACTTCGATTACGTAACATGCAAATTAGCTGGACCATCGAGAACAAGGGAAGAAACAAAAGCAGCGACGCGCATGACAACGTGAGCCCCAACAATGATTCGCTCTCAACAAAGCTGAACCACAGTGGGTCACAACAAAAGGGTCAGCACTTCATCTCCCCAACAAGTTGCTCTTCAGATGTTCAAACAAAGTTTGCTGCTATCCTGGTAAAAATCCGTTGAAAAATGATGGAGCTATGACCATCACAAGACCAAATTTTCCTGATGACTTAAACCAGCGGTCGGTCGGCCTTACTATTTTGCAGTGATAAATAGCTTCATGGATGGAAAATGAAACAGCAGCCTACTATGTTACAGCTCTCGTGAAAATTCTGATGATCCTCGGAGAGTTCCACTATTTCTGACCTCACAGAAATTATTTCTTACCTCACGTGAAGCTTTTTATCACTGAAAATAGTAAGATAAAATGGCCGACCGCTGGTTTCAGCCATTAGGCAAATTTGGTCTTCTGAAGGTCATAGCTCCATCTTTTTTTAACGGATTTTAATGGGGATGGCAGCAAACTTTATTTGAAAATCTGATGAGCAAAATTATACAAAAGTTTGGCGAGAAGCTTTTGACATTTTGTCGCAATCTTCAGACAAACGGGGCACAATTTTTTGGGACAACTTGTAGTTAAAAACTTCGCTTTCTCATTTTGGAAGCTATCGTTATTGTCGAAATGCATTGTTTATCTCAATATTTTAAAATGAAATTCTATTATTCTTTCAAATCCCAGGGGTGTCTGCCACAGAGCATAGGTTCCAAATCTTTAACTCAGCGTAAAAAGGTGGGTGTAAAATTCCATGACCTATTTCTTCTGATTGAATGGCCTGAAAGAAATTTTAGATCCTTATCTATAAATCTATCGTTGGACTTTCAAGAAATTTTGAATATTTTTTGAAACTTCAGCGTATCTTACATTTCAACTCATTTGAGGATGTGACGTCATGAAATTTCTAAATCATAAGCCAGATGAGTGACAGACTTTTGCTTGATACCATATTGTAGGCATTCATAAACTATAGTTTCCATCGAAATTACTTCATGTTGCGTCAAACTGTTTAGAAATTACGATGGTATTAAGTTTTTTTGAAGATTTTTCTTGAGTTCTTGAAAATGAAGAAAAACACTCTAATTCTGAAACTATTGAATATTTCAGAAAAAGTCCAACGGTAGAATTGTAGAGAAATAGCTAAAGTTTCTTTGAAGTCATTCAGCACAAAGAAATAGGTCACTGAATTTTACACCAGCCTTTTTAAAGATCTGGAACCTAATGCTCTGCCACAGCGTTTTCTATTATTCATTGCATTGACAAGTGTTCGCTCGGGTGCTAATAGCAGTAAAACCAGACTTTGAAATTTGGCCTGAAAGTTAAAGCTTGAAGCTGTAAATTTTCAAGCTTAAAATCTTGAAATCTCAACATACCTATCCCTTGTGAAAAGATATGCAATAACGTCCTTTGATACAATCAAAAGCAAACCAAACATGAGGGTGATTAGTGCTAGGAGTGAATGAAGATTAATTAATGTATGCAGGGTCTGTAAGGGGAAAATGGGTAATATTGATTGCCGAAAAACAGTAGATTGTGCACTGTTCCAAACAGAGTTTTTCATTACCAAAGACGGGTGTTTATTCATTAAGTTCTTTTGCAAGCTGCTCGATTTTCGAGTGCGAATTTCGAGTTCGAAGCCAAGATGCTTGTGCAGAGGATGGTTGGAAAGCAAATTGGCAATGACTAGCCCTTGTTTTTGCACTAATATTGTCTTTTTCCTGAAGCTGGCTGCAACAAATTATATTACAGTCTGTTAAGGAATAAATGAGCTTCATTTTGATGTATGATAAAGTGCATTTCAAGCATGGGATGCTGCGTTAGAGAGCAAATAAAAACGATTTTCGGGTTTGGCCTTTGAAAAACTTTCCTTCCTTGTTATATTCATAACAATGGTACAGTACACTGCAACCGTACTAGACTTATGACGATGAGTCCCTTGTATCCCTGCGGTACCTTGCTCACAGGCAAAATAAGTCTGTTGACTGAAGCGCCATCAAGAAGTCAAAGAGCACAGGGAAACAAGAGACTCATCGTCATAAGTCTACAACCGTACCAGCAACCTTATGTGACGTAATATAGTTGCCTCGACTTCAGATCAAGTACGGCTGGTTGCCTTGACTTTGGAATAAGAAATGGCAGACCTGGCGGAGGTTAGGTTAGGATGAAGAGAATGCTGCTTTGTTTTACAATTAATGCAAGAGTTAGATACACAAAGAAACAACACTGATGCTTTAAAAGGTAAATGATAATCTTTAACTTCATTCTGAAAAATCTACTGATCATCATTGATTAGAGCTGCACATACACCAGTAGTCGGCCAACACTGATATCTATCATTTATCCATTTGGGCTTCCTGTGATGTAGCTAGAGCAAATATCTGGGGCCGACTGCACTTTAGCGGACCAGCTTGATGTCATATCGCTACGGAAGGTATTCAACTAAATACCCTTCTAACCCTAACCCTAACCCTAACCCTAACCCTAACCCTAACCCTAACCCTAACCCTAACCCTAACCCTAACTAACCCTAACCCTAACTAACCCTAGCTAGCCCTAACTTACCCTAAAAACCCCTTTTACAAAACCTAACCCTGACCCTAACCCTTACCCCATGACACATTACGTCCCGATATTGAAAGTTGGTCCGCTAAAGTGCAGACTAGCCAATATCTGCATCCAAATTTTACAAAATCTTTTCATTTTTTGCTTTACCTATTTTATCCCAAGCTTACCCACTTTACCCCCAGTAGACCCAACAAAATAAGTCTAAAAATGCTTCAAATGCTTCAAAATCCTATTTCAAAATCATGCAGTAAATTTTTGAAATCTTATGATCATTCTCTCATTTGGGCTTCGACATATACCCATTTAATCAAAGGCAATTAGCAGCGAACCAAACACGAGCGTATGTATCATTAGAAATGCCCCCCGTAAAATAGGAAAATAAGGTCTCTGCTTTAAACATACCTGTGAACATAAGGGATACTTTCATTGCTCTTTTGGCACGAGCTGGATGTCCTGAGCCTAAGAAGTTACCAACCCTGACAGCTGCTGCGATAGAAATACCAAATGAGATCTGAAAAGAAGAAGGGGAAGCGATTTCAAGCATAGCATGCGTGCAGACTCGACTGCTTTTTTGGTTTACAAAATCGAATTGAGTTGAATGGAAAACTGACAATTGAAATTCTACTGGGAGTGAGTTTTCAATTTTCGATTCAACTCAATTCGATTTCGTAAACCAGAAAACCAGTCGAGTCTGTACGCAGGCTACTTCAAGCTCGGTTTACTGGACAAGAAATTGACGAAAACGCTTCTACACGGGTTGTTCGAGACCTTTTCTTTCTATCATAAATAAAAGTTAAAATACAAAGAACAATACAAGTCAATTTTATCTACTGTTGAGATGGAGGCAAATAACATAATGTTATCAAGTCGCCTCCAAACTCAACAGATCAAATTATTTATTATTTTACAAGAAATAGTTGAAAGAAAGAAAGAAATAGATTGAAAGAAATAGTTGAAAGCTCTCTGATGATTATCAGAAATTTCATGAGAGCTATGGGATTGCAGGCTGCTGTTTCATGTCACCCATAAAGCTATTTATCGCAGCAAAATAGTGAGATAAAATGGCCGACCGCTGGTTTCAGTCATTAGGCAAATTTGGTCTCCCGAAGGTCATAGCTCCATAATTTTTCAACGGATTTTTATGGGGATGGCAGCAACCTTTAATTGAATATCTGAAGAGCAACAACATGCAAAATGTTGGCTTGAATCTCTTGCCGTTTTGCTGCCATCTTCAGGCAAACGTGGCACAATTGTTTTGGGACACCCTGTAGAATCCAATATTTATGTAATCAGATATTGATATTCCTCTTCTTCAGCAACAAACCTTTCGAACTATGCTACTTCAAGCATATTTATGGACGTTTAGGAAGAGTTATTGAAGAGTCGAGGGACATTTGAGACATTATACAAAATTGATAAGAAACCTTATTCGCGAAAATTTATACTCGCGAAATTTCCCATTTTGGTTGATTCGCTTCGTGAAAGGTAATTCGAAATATTTTGTGTTTTTCCAACTCGCAAAAGTTTCTTCCTTTAAACATTCAAAAACCGGACTTAGAAAATCATCTTAGTCGGTCTTACTTACAAAATAGATGAGTCCAGCAATATAGCAGAGAATAATTTGACATGCCTGCTCTGTCCTTCCTATGATACCTGGACATGAAAATGAGACAGAACATCAACACCATGCAATAAATCATAGCAGTAAGCAATAGAGGGAAAACCGGGGACAATTCTAACACAGGGCAATTGTAACACTGGCTCTCACGCCTTGCAAAAAAAAGCAAAAAAATCTGATCTTTGCACAGAACATGCTCATTCTAACCCTCTACGTACGACTTGAGATACAGGAATGTTCAGCTAAGGTTGCAACATTTTCGGGGGGAAAATAAGTTTTTGAGCACGAAAGTAAAAATGTGCTTTCATTGTAAATTTGCGTCTGAAAAATTTTGCTCTTGAGTAAAACATTTCACTTTCGCATCACAGACATGGCATCTATTTAGGATCAAATCTACATTAAAACTTTTAAGCTCCACGGCTTATGAAGTGTGAAAATGGGAAATAACGATAGCTGACCAGGTCAGGGGCAATTGCAACACGCTGTCACAATTGCCCCCGTGTCAGCTGGCCGATGGCTTGGTTTTGATTCCTTTTCTAATCTGGTCGAGCAATGTGTATCCATGCAGTGTTAACGAGTTAAAAGTTGAAATTTGTGAACAAAAAATATATTATTTCTCAATCGATTCAATTTTTTCAACTGATGCACCCAAAGTTACAAAGCCATGAATAATCTGCTACCTGGTGCTACATTTTGTGTAAGGAAAAAACAGAGTCGTGCAATAACTATCTGTAATGATTTCAAAGATATGTAACAATTGCTCCAACCATGTGTTACAATTGCCTCGTGTTACGGGGGGCAATTGTAACGCTTGATCACTGATTTTAAAACTATCACATCTTTACAAAAATTGGTTCCAAGTGATGGGCACTAGGGTCTTTTTTATTCCAAGAGATGCAGCTACAATAACATTTACTTCCAAGAGCGCAATTAATCGTTATTTAGATGATATGGTTGATGTTTCAAAAAGTGTTGCAATTGACCCTGGTCTCCCCTACTAAGTTGCAATGCATTAAATTACAGCGATGATTGTTGGCAAATTGAATGAGTTGAACAACCAGGCTTGGCCACGCGTGGCGACAAACCTATATTTCAGTCGCTAGATAGGAAAATATGCATACCTAGAAAAATTGATCCCGAGCTTCAGCTCCGTTAGACGATTTTCTGGACGATCGTCATAAAATTTTCGACGAGATATGCGCAGTAGAACATTTTTAATCACCGCATCGAAAAATTCACTGGACGAAAGGTAGAACTGGTTTTTATTTTTTGTCCAGCGATCTTTTTCGCTCAGTTTCTTGGCCGATGGAATTGGAGGATTTCTCCGGCCTCGCTGAAATTTTGTAAATTTCCAACATGTATTTGCGACGAAAGGAACACACGTGGAGATGAAAACAGCTTTTTCCTTACAAATCTTTTGGATCGAGAAGATCGAAGATTTTGGACCAATCGTCGAAAAGATCATCTAGTCGAGATCGGCCTTTATCATTGTTTGTTCCAACTATTTCGACAACTCAGGTGATTTCAGCGACCAGGTTTAAGTTTAAAGAACGAAAAGTAAATTTGGTGAAATATAAGCACTTTCATGTGAATTGAATTAAGCACGACATTTCGAGCATAGCCCGTTATCAAGCAAAGAAAGCAAAGGCTCGATTCTAATTACCTAAATAGATGATCCCAAGTTCAAAGGATAGACATTCGACTTCAACAATACCAAAGCAAGGTAATGCCAGATATGCAAATTCTTTCCAACCAGATAAACATTCTAATGACCAACCTACAAAATTAACGGAAAAATTGTAAATTTCTTCATGTTACATGATACTAAGTTAGATATTTCAAGCTCGTCCCCAGGGCTTTTTATCGGATATGATTAAAGGCCCTGGGGACGAGGTTGAGAAATTTAACAAGGAAAATTTTGAAACAGTTTTGGAATTTAAGGTTCTGTACGTCCCATAGCGGCAAATTTGTTCTACTGAGATTCTTAAACAGTACTCCTTTTTAGAAAATCACTAAAACTTTTCAATGTTCCAAATATATTTAAAGATCACAAAATGTTTTTTTTTATCATTTGACGAACAAGGACAGATTTTGTAACACAATAGCAACAGTTGCGTTTGATTGACACCTGAGTTCAAAGCAATTAGCGACTGCAGACAAAGGAAATTCTCTCAACCAGTAATTCAAAACAAATCAAGCCGCAAAGGTTTCCCCGAAACTAGTTGGGCAAACTCTCGCCTCGTACAAGCGAAAGGTGGTTTTTAATAGAAGTTCTTTGCTTATAACGAAAGAAGAAGGGTAAATCTAAAATTCTGTCTGGCGGATTTTGTTTATTTTTGTCCATCGCATTGCTTATGACCCAAGATTTTAAAGAAATCAAAAAAGTGATCATTTGATTTGAAAAGGATGTAAACAAACCTCAGGCGATTTTGTCTATTAGTTTTAAAATTCCCTAACGAAGAAGGGAAGAGTCCTTACCATGCCAGCTATTCGTGTGTAGCTTCTTTACTCGAATAAAAATCAAAATAAATAAGCAACATGACAAAAATGCAACATCTACTGCCAATGCACCACCCCTACAATGAAAGACATCATATTTTAGTTAAATGCCGCAACTATGAGCAAATGTCACAAAGAATTGGGCACAAATCATGCTTTCTCATTGCTTATTTGCTTTTGGAGTGAAGCGTTAACGTCCTGAGTAGTTCACTTTACCACGCAGTTCAATTTACCCCGTCTTGCCCTAATTTGAAAACGGAGACATTTGAAAACGCATCGTTTTAATGGAAACACTCAAAACAGAGTGATTCGAAAACGCTACAACAACAGCAACCGACCAGGCACCAAAAACAGAGCAAAAAAAATGTCTGAACAAAGTAAATGAAAATGAATGAACACGGAGTGATGGGAATACCTCTGTTTTTGTGACAGGCATTCTTCACAGGGGCGGAAAAAATATTTAAATTTCTGGGACCAAAAAATTATTGGAAAAAGTTTCTACGACATCTAGTTGCTCCAACAAAGAATCCATTCCTTGTTGACAGCATGATAAAAATACCTTTGGAAGGATTTTGAATATTTTCTCTACTTCCCAGATTGCAAACAGTTTTTAGAAAATTAATCTAAATTTATTAAAGACTTAGTTTGAAAATGCAACACAGAAAATTTGAGATTTTCATACAAAATCACATCATCAATTCCTCCTCCTTCCTTGCTGCTCTTTCTTTCTGGAGACCTGAAAACATTTCTGGAACCATTGGTGCTGTGGTCCGCTATTTTTTCCACCCCTGATTCTTCGCGAAGACGGAGTAATGGAAACGGTTCAAGATCATCCGAAAATGGAGTGATTGGAAAAAGGAGACATTTGAAAACGGAGTAATGGAAACATAGCCTAATTAAATGTAACTAATTTAGGGGAAGAAACTTCCGCGAGAATAAACTTTCGGGAGTTCGAAAAAATGGGAAATTTTTGGAATTAACTTTCGCGAAACGACCAAAATGGGAAATTTTGCGGGAATAAACTTACGCGAATTAGGTTTCTTGTCAAATTTCATCATGTCTCAAACGATCTTTGACTCTTCAATAACTCCTCAAAATCTTCAATAAAAATGCTTGTAGTGGCACAGTTCGAAAGGGTTGTTGTCAAAGAAGAGGCATATGTGATTACATAAGCATTTGATTCTGCATCTCAGTAAATTTTGCGGGAAAACACTTTCGCAAATTTTACATTTCAGGAAGTTTCACGGAATAAACTTTCGCAAATTTCCGCCAAAATGCGAAAAACGCGAAAGTTTCTTCCCGCGAAAGTTTCCTCCCTTAAAGTAACAATGCAAATCGAGATAAATTTCATTAAGATGCTTTACGAAGGACTCAAACTGAATGAAGAATGAAGTAACTCTAGCAAACCAAGGTGGGTTTAAAGTCATTTGATATTCATTCACAAATCAGCTAAAACTAAATACTTACTGGCTTGTACGGTTGTACGCCCTAGAAAAAGCAATGCTTATCTAGTCTAGGGCACTGGTGCATCCAGGAACTAGGCGGACGAAAAGGGGGAAGACTTAATCAGGGATTTATGGTGTAAGTTTTCAATAGCCATTTGCAATAAATATTCGTCAAGGCTGCTTTCCAGTCAGTGGAATCTTCCGAGCAGACCGGGAATCCAATTGTTTACGACAGGAAATTAAAGAACGTGTTACATCTGAGTTACCTTTATCGTTTAAAATTCCTCCCGCTCAGAAAATTCTGCAATAAAGCTACGTTTTGCGCTAAAAGCTTCTTTGTAAATGAGTTATTTTCAGCGATTTATTATGACATTGCGCAAAATATGAATAAGACTGTAGAGAAATTAATCTGCATTTTGCAGTTGTGACGTCAAGATTAGTTAGTTGTATCAGAAATGAACAAGAGAAGCCAATGAGTTACTTAATTCAAATCTTATTGATTCAAAGTCTAATTATAGTTATTTTGATCTTCCCAGCAAATGTTACTCTTAAGAGGTTTAGCGATAAGAGCTCCAAATCTTAATGCACAAACGTTGCAATTGCCTTTACGTCGTATAATGTCTACGGAGACTTTAAACATGCTACTTCATTAGTGTAACCAAAATAGCACCTCCAAATCAGAGGATAATTTGCTTAAGTTACATTGCTGTGTGTTAATTTTGTTGTAAGCAACCCTTATACTTGTCATAGCGTGTAAGCTAACACAATTGACTCTAATGTTCATGCTCCTTCGCACTGTGTGTAGTGATAATCATAACTGATGCAACGCACCTAGATTTCAAACTGACTCGCTCCCAACTTGACGCTTGTCAAAGGTCATAGCCATTTGTTTGTTTGAATGATAAAAGTTGATTGATTTATCTGTGTGATGAAATGCGTCTTTGCTTACTCAATGTTGCTCTTTATTGCAGCTATTTACTTCTTTTCTCTCCTTTCAGGGTTTCAGGTTAATTCATTAATTTCCCTTTTCTTTATATATTCAAGATAAAATGTAAAAAAATGAATTACTCATCCCAGGGACATTTCCCCGGGAGAGGGGGGGTTCTTAGTATATTTTGCTGATGGGATGGGCACTCCTTCCCGGGTATCGTTTTCGCTTCTTTGTTTTCTAACGCTGGGCATCAACAGAAGGCAATTTTTCTAAAGACAGTTGTCAAAAGTGTCATTAGTCATTTCATTGTTTTCCTATCAATTTTCTACGTTTTGGAGTATACTTTTCGCCGATGTATTCGAAAGCCGGCCATAATTTCGAGAGCAAAATTCTCTAAAGCCGGGTGAAAAAATAACTTCTTGGATTGCATATCCCGTACAATTGAAAGTCAAGGTACCCCCCCCCCCAGGGGTAATTACACAAAATTGATTTCTCTTTTAGGAATTAACAGTTTCCTCTCTGGATACAGTTTAATATGGTTATTATTTTTGTCCAATGTCGGCAATTGTAGGTTTATTTCAATAGCTATATCTTGTAGCCACTATAAATAGGCTAAAGAAACGCCAACAAATCTATTGTTTCCTTTGCCACACAATGAAACAATAGGTGTCAAAAGTTATCAAATACAATAGATTATTTTTTTAGCTTGGCCCAGGCCAGCTTTTAACTATGTTGATTTACTCTCCTCCGCCGGTTTCCAATTCCGCAGTCCATGGTTCTTGGTTCCGTAGTTCTGTAGTCCATGGTTCCGTGGTCATATTGATTCCCTTTAAGGTTTTATTGAAATTCCACTGACTGGAAACCAGCATTTATGCAAATGAGCAAATGGCTAAAAAAATGTTGGTTGAATTGTAAATTAAGAATAATTGATTTACCAGCCTACTCACCGAACTCCCCATTTGAAGACATAAACAAACAGATAACAGCAAATTCCATTTATCAAAAACGCAAACAGAGAGCCATACACAGTTGGGTAGACTATTTTCTAGAAAGGAAGAAAACAAGCTCAATATAAAAATGGCAAAAAGGAACGGCATTCCTACTTTATTTTAAACATATTGAGTGACCCGAAACATTGGCAAACATAGCATATCATAAATATCTATTTGAAATAAGTTACTGACAAAAACTTTGTATCACTAGGTCTCAAATCTTTCAAATCTTTAAAAAGGTGGGTGTAACATTCTATGACATTTTTCTCTAAATTGAATGGCTTGAAAGGAGCTTTGGGAACTTTGCTGTAACTCTGCCATGGCAATTTTTTGATATCTTGATTTTTTGCAAAATGCGGCAATTTTATTATTTTTGTAAAAAATTCATAGAAAATTTTGAGAAAATTTAAATCATCGTAAATGCAAATTAATAGAGAAAAAATGATATAACCTTGGTCTATAAAGGTCTACAATATAACAATTTGTTTGGTTCAGAAGCCGATTAGGAGGTGACTCAATTCTCTTATTCTCTTGGGTGTGATTAAAATAATAGTGTTCAGCTTTTGAGCCAAAGAAATAAAATGGCCGTGGTAGATGTGTAGATATATCCTCCTTTTTTCGACATATGCTCGTGTTTGCTCTTAAAAACAATTTCTAGAATACACAACCAGCGCGATAGCTACCTGGGTTTCAGAGAAACTTTTGCATCTGGGTTTGTTTTGAATTACTGGTTGAGGGAGTTTCCTTTGTCTGTGATCGCTAATCGCTTTGAATTCAGGTGTCAACGAAAACAACTCATGCCATTGTGTTACAAAATCTATCCTTGTTCTTGTCATGTCAATGTGAACAAAGCCTGTTACAAACCACCAACAAATCCTATCTTATTATCAGCACAATAGTTGAGTAATAAGAAACATACATACCTGACAAGCAAGATATCTTACTAAAATGTTGTATAAGACAAAGCACTGCAATAGAAGGCATTAAACCAGATTCAGATAAAAAATGAGATTAAAATAAAGCAGAAGAAAGTGTCTTGTTGGAACACTTTTTAATCAGCCATACTGATCCATTCCAGTTATACAGTACATGTCTTGTTTGATTCCAAACTAAGTAACATTTGATACAAACAGAAACAGTCTTAGATATTTGGGTCTCAAGGTGTGGAATAGCTTACTAAACGAGATTAAATCTTCCAAAACTGTGAGGGTATCAAATGATTGAAATGAATGGTCTTGCATTCAATGGAATTTTAATCTAATGTGTGCACAGGAAGCCCACATTACAGTTAATTAAAAAAATGTTTCAAAAATATCTTATTCAAAAGAAAATACCTTCCCTTTCGTCTCTATAGCGTTTTTGTTTTCTTACGCCTTTCCAGTTTGTTATTTGTGAAATAAATACAGCACTTTTTGAGAGAGCACAAGGAAACAAGGGACTCAAAAGGAAAAACGGAAGAACCCTTGTTTCCTTGTGCTCTCTCAAAAAGTGCTGTATTTATTTCACAAATAACAAACTGGAAAGGCGTAAGAAAACAAAAACGCTATAGTGACGAAAGGGAAGGTATTTTCTTTTGAATAAGATATTTTTGAAAAATTTTTTTAATTAACTGTAATGTGGGCTTCCTGTGATGTGTGTAGATATGAAGGGCCTTGAACCATATGCACTGAAATGAATTCAACATCTCCAGTGAAAAGTCAGTTCTGTCTACACATTCAAATTAGGGAGGGGGATGGGTGTCTTCAGAAGTATTTTGGTTGATTTTATTACAATTTGCAAATAAAAACAAATCATATTATTCCCTAGTTACTCAAATTAGATTAATTTCTTTTGCTATGCAAATAGAATTATTCTATTTCAAATTAAAATAAGATCAGGAAGTAAGGCACAGTGTAGAATTGCCACAAGTCTATCTCTCCAGTTGGTCTTGACATTCCCTTTACGGTAGTTCCTGGATCTGCCATTTCCTGGATCCGCCATTCCAGCATTCTGTCAATCAAGCTCTCTTGACAGAATGTTGGAATGGCGGATTCAGGAAATGGCGGATCCAGGAACAACCGTAAAGGGAACGGTAAGACGGACAGAAGAGATAGACTTGGGGCAAGTCTAGGCACAGTACGGCTTCTGAAATTGTTCTGAGTTACCCAGCATAGTTAAAAGGAATATTCCTTGATCAAAGACAAGAAAGAAATAACATAAAAAAATCTAATACTTACAAATAATGCAGGGATGTAGCAAATAGTAAATTGACCAGCTAATCTGAAAAGGAACAGAACATAATGAAAAGTGTGTCCTTTATGGCATTAAATGATAGGGAAAATTAATATAAAATTCAGCAAAAAGCGTTGAAATAAATTCATGTACATTACTTCAATCCTGCAGCAAAATTTCAACACAATATCCCAAACGTTTCAAACTCACAAATGTACTTTCTCTTTAACCTAAAGAAAAATTCTGCAAGTTCCATTTGATGGAGACGGTCAAAAATATTCAAGGTTAGAAGACATAAATGTGTGTATGATACAACACAGTAAGGCCGTGCATTTAAGAAACCACCTGAAAGAAACTTTTAGGCTACTGACAAATGATAAGCCCTCCTGCTTATAAGAAACACTTGGGGCTCACAAAGAACATAAAGTTTCTTGTATTTTCATTGATATCCGCAATTCATGCATAGTTCATAAGAAATGGCTACCAAAATATCTCTACATGTATCTGGATATTTTTGAAAACACATCATTTTCATCAGTTTTTTGTTGGCGTTCACACATGATGGCGTTTTCACTCCCCGAAAATGAGGCTTTTCAGAAACGCCCTCTAGAGTGGATCTTCTTGAAAATGCTGTTTTCCTGTTGTCTTGTGGACGGGTGAAAACGGAGCTTTTCAAAAACGATCCACGTGCGGATGCAGATCTTTTTTATACAGATAATAAAAAGAATTGTTTTCAAAGTATCTGGATACATGTGGATGTGGCTTAAGAATTAATAGATTTTACCTAAATTTGAACTAATTTTCATGAAAAACATGGATGACATACACATGTCTAACATATCCATAAACAAGCCCATTCCGTTATAACTTACCACAAAGTCTCTATTAAGCCCCAGGGAGGCTTTAAAAATCTAGGCACTGCAGGTGGGCTTGAAAGAGATGGTGGCTTATTAGAGAGCAGGGCTTATTCACGAAATCAAATCACAAGGGAAAAATGATAGCTTTTCAGTTCTTTTATCCCATATTTTGCGGATTAAACTCAGAATTTTAAGAGTCAAATACTATAGGTAAATAGATTCAATATAGTTTTATCCCTTAAACCCTATCAAATTTAACATGCAAACTTGTTTATTTAAATGAATGAAAAATCTTTGGTAGCTCTAGAAGTTGATATAAATGGGGGGGGGCTTGGCTTAATAGAAAGGGGAGGGCTTATCTAAAATTCTAGCTCAGAGGGGAAGGGCTTATTAGAGAGGGGGCTTAATAGAGAGGGGGTAAATGGAGCTTGTAAGGTATTGTTCAAGGACCTTCCAGAAAAGAAATTAGAAACTTAAAGAAATTTTCAGCCTATGATATGAAAACAAAAATATTTTAGGCTAACGTGTGAAAAACTGGTTTCTTAAATGAGGGCCTCACTGTAAAGCACTCACATAGCAATTTCTTTATCTTGTCCAAATGCAATGAGAATTTTATCTGTATTAATCCAAAGAGCGCAACTTGGGAGGATTGCAATTGTTGAAATGACAAGAGCTCTTTGAGAGATAATACCAAGACTTCTAAAGTGTCCAGCTCCATATGCCTGAGAGCATAACGTTTCACAAGCTGCAGTCAGTCCAATAACTGATACCATGCCTGTCAGGTTACACACAGACAGCCCAAGCCCTGTTGCAGCCAATGACTTCTTGTCTATGTGTCCAATAGCAAAGAGCATGGCTAGGGGAAGGAACATCGAGAAGAAACTGTTGAAACAGATTCCCCATGCTAACTTAACCAATGCTTTACTTTCAGGTATTGCATCTGCAGGGATCAGTTTCTTTTTCAGCCAAAGGCAACATTGATAAGGGTACAAACTGGAAGTGCCTTCTTTACCACCTACAATGAAAAGTTACAATGAATACAATACAGTACAAGCCATGCACACATTAACACATTAACAAGAATTGTTTTTTAAGAATTCTCAAGAATTCTTCATATTCTGATAAGAATTGTTGAGGCGTATCAGACTGAGATTGTATATTTTGAAACAAGGATTTTAAAGAAACTAGAAATATTCTGAAGAATTCTTGAATTTTTTCGCTGGAAATCCATGTTAATGTGTGCAAAGCCTGCATCAGAGAACATGCAGACTTTGTAAAACTGGTTGGCTCTTAGACTGATTATCCTCATTCTGGTTTGCATAGCCTGCATGCAGACTTGACTGACTCCTTTCAGAGAATAAGTTACAAGAGGTTTACATAAGAGGTTTACATAAGATCATAGAGAAGTTTCTCCAAAACATACAAAAAGAGGAAGATGACATATAATGTCTTCTATTAAGACTCATCATTATCTCTCCTGACTATGATATGGTCTTATAAACCATGTTTTACATGGAAAACTGCTACAATTATTTTCTCTCGTGTTTTTCGTTGTTCCAGCACCTTTCAGGGGACCATTATGGAATTTAAATAGGGGTGTTTTTCCTTCACGTTTTTAACCTATCATATAGTATTGTATCCATTTTTATATTATAGAGCTGTGTCGCCCTGGTCCGTCCACTCTTCAGAAAATGAAGATTTTCCGCGAGTTCAAAGAAGTTTTGGAGAGGAACTCACCCTGAATAGGCTTCTCAACTCATGCTACAAACCTCACAGTGAGATCTGCATCATCCGTTTCCTTTTTGTCATGCTGGAACCACACAAATACGGACATGTCTTGAACGCCTAAATTAGGCCGTAGCGCCCTGGTCAGACCGCGGCAGAATTGATTGTTTTAGTACATCAAAAACTTGTCAAGCCATTCACCAGTTCACAACAGTATTATTTCATTTCCCAGAAGACCGGAAAGTTACAACACAAATTCTAATTTTATTAAAATGATTGCAAAATATTGTTGATTTCAATCCCGCTTTTGACTCTCTTATCCTTGACCTCAGTCACCTCTAAAGCACATTATGCATCAACAGCCTACAGAACTAAAGGGTTTCACGGTGTGGACACACCAGGGCGCCATTATGTCAGTTACAGTGCTCTTCCAAAATGAGCCGTAGGTCTCACAATTTGTGTGCGATTCTTGAGATTTCTTTGGATGTAAAACCAGAAGAGTTGGAGGAAACTGTCCTCAAGTCAATTCTGTTTTAACTGTAAGATTTACCGAGAAGCGACACAAAATAGACATGGTATGTGGAAATGTCAAGGGAAAGTGAATCGTACTTACACCTTCGCTGCAGGTAGGTCAAACTTCAAAACTTTACTGTATGTAGCTCTTCTGAGCAACGCAAAGCAGCGAAATCGAAAAAATATGAAAGAGATGACATCAGCAAACAATTTTCGCGCGCTTTTTGGAAAAGCTAGGCTTAAGCTCCCTTTGATTTCAAAGTATTTTTTTTTTTTTTTTTTTAATTCATTTAAAAATTACAATATAGGTTTACAGGCTACACTACTTTACAAAATTACTATACAACTATACAATACTACTGGAACGATACCCCGAGGAGCAAAAGGCTATGACTACCCCGAAGCCATTTTGACATAGATATTAAAACTAAAGATTAAAACTAAAGTCTAAAACTAAAGCTAAAGTCTGTCTCAAATTACATGCAACGGGAAATGTCTGCGATCGAAACAAAATTTAAGTGTTCGGATGGGTAATTAGACATCGTCGCAGATATTGCGTGGCATCTAATTCGAGACAGACGTTTAATATACAACGAAAAGAAGAACAAAATAGAAGCAAAGAAAAGAAGAACACATTTATTTAAATGAGACATG
The DNA here is from genome assembly GCA_039566865.1 of Aurelia coerulea. NCBI lineage: Eukaryota > Metazoa > Cnidaria > Scyphozoa > Semaeostomeae > Ulmaridae > Aurelia > Aurelia coerulea. The sequence goes on along the minus strand of CM076948.1, from coordinate 23,330,492 downwards.
GTGGTTGTGATTGTGTGGCTTATAACGGAGTGTGAAGTTTTCTAATCAAATCGACCGGATTTGTGGATAAATTTCAAAGTTAGTAGGAGTATATTTCTATTGAGTTCGTTGGGAAAATTTTTATCACCATACAATAAAATTTGCAATAGAACGTTATTTTGGAGATTAGTATATCCAAATGGTCGTAATAAAGCAAAAACTCCAGCGAGAAGATCTCTGCGTGGTACTGCAAAGGATGGACAAAGCAACAAAAAGTGTTCTGTATCCTCGATACCATCGTTCGTAGGGCACATTGGATTTATGGTATCCCTAAAATTGTGGTTGAATTTGTGAAGGTTTAATTTGCTGAGACCAACCCTGAGTTGAGTGAGATAGGATAGACCTGTTGGGTCATGAATGCCAAAGATAGATCTTACAGGGGGTCTAATTATTGATAAAAGTTTCTTCTTAAAAACAGAAACAGACGGTGCAAGTCTAATCTCAGGATCAAGTTCGTTCCATTCAGATAAGCAATGAGGATAGAAACTAGACTTAAATTTTTCTGTTCTGGCCTTTATTCGCCCAATAACATCCTGGTTGCGAAGAGAGTAATGTAACTGTTGAAGTGGTGGGATTGGATCCCTAGTATAGACTGGAGTTAGATTATTAAGGATCTTGTAGAACAAAGTAAGGCGTCTGCTCCACCTTCGGCAGCTTAGCGATTCCCAGCCAGATTTCAAAGTATTATGCAAGGCGGTTGCACAACCCGGAATCCATTAGTGGACAGACCAGGGCGACGCTACTCAAACTTGTAAATATTTTTAAGTGGCAAATAATACATACATACATACATACATGTTTTTCCTCCAGTATTGTTGGAGAGATGAACTTCAGATTCTTTTGTTTAAAAACAATGCCGACTTCCCCAATCAGCAGCCATCCTTTGGGAGCGCATGCGGACTGCGTAGATCATTTTGGCCAATCAGAGTGGAGCTTTCTTGCTCCTGCACAGCTATGTGCAGCAACAACAACGCTAATCGCCATGTGACCACCGTTCTTCCGTGCAATCGCCATTTTGTTAGGCAGGATGAGCGGTGGACGGCTGAGGACACATCTTTCTCTTTTTCGTCGTTTGGGCTAGGATTATACTGTCATACTGAGTTCGAAACATATCAGTTTGTTTGAGAGTTGTTGTAATGATACATACCTAACAGTACCTGATGATATGGCAAGTTCCAGCACTGCAAATGATGAGCCGTTCCGTCAACTTTCACATTTTATGCGAAGTCGTCAACAAATGCAAAGAATATCAGGCAATATCACTGCAAATTGTGTGATTTCACAATCAGTGGTTTCAGTTAAAAGAGAATGCAGGCTCAAAGCAATCAATATTCAGACCATTCAGACGTAAACGAAGCCAAAAGAAACAAAAATGAAACATCAAACAGTGCTGCAACTGCCATATCATCACTTGTTGCTGTTAACCCTACTTTTGAAGTCAGAGATGAGCATTGCTATTCAACCTCAAATTCTCCTCTTTTCACTTGTCTACAAAAAATTCTGAATTTGGCTCAGATAATCAGGAATTTAGTCCTTGAAGATCTTCTGCTATTAACAAAAGTAAAATCTCAACACCATCAAAGACATCAAACATCATCTGCAAAGCCCGAGCATACAATTCTAGCTCAACTGCCTATTTCCCCCTTGTTTTACAAAGAAATAAGTAGGCATATGCAATTTGAGTCTGTTCTAGGTGTTGTTTTACTTCTGATTGCCATGAGATAAAATGGCTGAGACCTGAAACGGTACTTGTGAATGGCTACAGCTACTGTGTACATTTCTTAGGGTTTATAAATGTGCTGATTTTAGAAATTACTGATTTGTCAAAGACAGTGGAAAGATTGGTACAATTTTGATTATTTGAGAGCATGTCTGAAGAAACATGAAGCAGACAAATGACTAATATTTTGTACAATGATTGATAAAATTCCAGATTTTGATCATAATGATCTCAAGTTGTTGCCTCCAGACTTTGTTTTGCAAGCTGATAAAGAGAACCAAGCAATCTTTCAGTATTTAGATCTTCATTCCCTGATCATGCTGTCTCAGACATACAAATTTTTCCACAAGAAAGCCAATAAATATCTAAATAAGACAAACTTGAAACAGCTTATGATCAACACTCAATTTGTTGACATGCTTTTTGCATGCATGACCTACATGGAATCTGATACAAGAATTTAAAGTTATCTTAGCAAATGCCCTACAAACAAGATACAATTGATATAAATGCAGACACAGTCTGATAACACCTTTAGAAACCATCAAACATGGTTCAAATGAACTTTGTGAAGTTTAAAAACAGTTTGGACATGACAGGGATCCATCACCACTGGAAATGTTGGTGTATTCTGTTGCACAGCCACCTGAAAAAAAACATTTTGATGAAGGCCATATTGTATTTTTGAAGAAGGAATGCAAACATTTGCACCATGTGTCAATTTAAGCATTAGATTGCTAAAAGTTCCCTTATTGGCTTTTTTCATAAGAAACTCTGATCGGGCCATAGTACCCCAGGGGGGCACTTAGCACATGCACATACGGGGAGGTAAATCCAATATTTTTGGGTCAGAATATTGCTGAAAGTGATATATTTGGGTCAAAATAAACTGAAATTATGTTTTTGATATTTTTGGGCATAAAATATAGTCACAATGATATTTCTGGGTTCTCTAGTGGCAATCCTGGTCTCAATTTGCATTGTTTCAGGATCTTTTATGTTCCTTTACAGATGTCAAAGTATAAAATGAGCTGATATTTTTGGGTTGTAATGAAGCTAAACTGATATTTTTGGGTCTGACCCCCCCTATATGCGTATGTGCTGAGTGTCCCCCCCATGGGCATAGTACCAACAATTTTTTTATTTTTTGAATGCATGAATTATCAATATGATAAGTAACACTGATGCAGATCAGATATTCTATGATTCTTGCCACTCAAAACATCATATAATAGATGAATAAACAGTGTTCTCATCATGTTGAAAACTTTCCCCTCTTTTCTCCAAAATTACAAGAGATATAACAATGAGACATGCCCCTATTGTTACTATTCTAACAATGGCAGTTAATTAATCATGTGATTCATTGCCAGGCAATAAAAATATAAAGGAAAATTGGCAAATTTATACCTTCTTCCCAGGGGGGGTACTCCCTAACTTTCAATACGGGGGGGTCCATGCCACTATTTCTTTGCTGACCCCTAAATATTAAACCTGATGTTTTGGGGACCCCAAATATTGATTCTAACGTTTTGGAGACCCCAAATATTGTTATCTATTTCTCGGTTCCCTGAAATGTTTTTGAATGATTTCAATTTGAGCTTCTTGATCTTTCTTCATTTATTTTATGATTCGCCACTTCAGGGCCAAATTGCACGTTTCTTCCTTTCTTCAGATTCCTTGACCCCAAATATTGAATTTTTGTCCATGTTGTAATTCACAGACCCCAAATATTGATTTAACATAAAATTTCAGACCCCAAATATTGGCATGGACCCCCCCGTATTGAAAATCAACGAGTACCCCCCCTGGGACCTTCTTATCATGAAAATTCCATTTGATTTGCTGACAACTGATTTTCTCCAAATTTGTTTCAAATAGTAGGAAATATGTTATACTGTAGATCCAAAATCAATACTTTAAAAAAATTCCATTTCTAGCACAGTTAGTTTTGAAGTAGCTTTTGGTTTCTTATAAACCAGTTTCTTTATAAAAAACATGCAGCGAGTACAGATGAGTCAGAGCGCCTAACACTCTCTCTGTGTACTAGTAGAGCCTAAAATATCATATTCGTTATGAGACAATTTTTTCTCACCTCTGCACTGTTTAGGAACACTTTCTTTACATATAGTTCTGTCTTTAAATAGAGTACCAACCATCATAGCACACGCAAAATACCGGCCATTACACCAGTTCTCCCGCAATCTGAATCAAATCAAAACAAATGGGCAACAGCAACCACCTAGATGCAACAGTTGTAGTGCGCTTGCGCAAAAAAAGGTTAGCACCCAATCTTCTTTCTAAAACCCACGCGCGGCCCAAGTCAGCAGCCAGTTCGTCTCTCCAACAAGAGATAGAGATAGGTAAGCTCAAAGTAGGTATTGTCATCGTCGCAACATACCTTCAGTTTTTTTTAATTAAAGCATGCTTAGCATCAATTAAATGATAAAACCACCATGCTTGCTCTTCTTCCGTGCTTATCTGCTCTATAATCGAAAATGTCCAGACGCTGCGCGCCACGGCCACTGATGACTGATCTCCAAAAATTAGGCCCATCTTTCTAAGATAGGCACTAAATCCTAACTGGCTAACGAGCTTGGCACGTGACACGCTCTGAAACCAATCAATGGAACGGAAAACCGACCGGGAAATTTGAAAAGTCAAATTTAGGCCGTTTTTGGACGATTTTATCACCCTTCACCAAAAAAAGATTGTACGGAAGGAAAATTAAGATTTTCAAAAAATTCCTTCACAGACGTGTTCCCAATACTTGAATACATGCCTGTTCACGGGGGCTAAAAATTATCTCAAAATCTGGAGAAATGCCGAAGTTTTGAATTTGACCTCACTGACCTCACTGTAGCGTGTCATAGTAAAAACCTCAGTAAACACAGAAACGTATTCTTCATATGCATCTGGAGACTAAATACTTTGCTTCGAAGTTCTTATTCTGTGTGTTTAAAAGATGCCAAACTTAGAGCACTACAGCATCTGAATCTTTTTTAGTTTGAAGCTAACATGAATACCACCGGCGATTTTCAATATTTAATGCTGAGGGGAAGGTGAAAAATGGGAAGATTTGCACTGCACTGGCCTAATAAAACATCACACTGTCGTTATAAATAAGGACGAATTAACAGATACTTACATTTCTATCTTGCAAAATGAGAACCACAAACTGAAAATATGAAGCAGAACAAATGCCAAAAGTATTTCAACTGGTTTTAATGGCAAAAATCCACTTTTTTAACCGTAATCTGCAGCCAGTTTCTCCAACAAATCGTTCAGACTTTCCTCTTGCAACATCATTGTCAATAGAAAGGGCGCGGAAATTTCAGTGATCAGCTGCATGCTTGCTAGTCATCATCAAATAACATACAATTCCAATGAACTTTGAATAAATAACAATTGTTTCAGGAATGGCAAGAGCTGTAAAATTGAACGTGGCCAGAACGAAAGATTTTATGATGTCTTCTTCGATAACCATTGCTCCCATTCCTTTATCCAATTCTGCTCTCATCTTTGTGAGATCATAAGAGAGGGAATCAGCAATTACATGAACCAGAACATCATATAGATTCATGAATTGTGTCCCTTGCTTTTTAGCACAAGAAATGGCAAATCATCTCGTCTAGCAGGTACATGAAATGAATATGAAATACTAAATTTAATTTTGCGAAAGATCACAATAACAACTAACGGAAGAAATGTACATCTTGTTTTTAATGTGAAAAATAGATTGGCCATTTCTGCAAAATAACATTTGAAATACTACTTTTACAACTACTTCATATCAATTTCACAGTTTGTGCGGATATCATAGAAAAATATCTATCTTTGGACTACACGTATTTTGTTTATAAGAAACTAAGAAATTGGGCCAGTACTGAAAGTTTCTTACAATTATCAGATTTTGAGTACTCAGAGTTTCTTATGCGTTTCTTAGAGGTTCCATGGCAATCTTCACCTTTGCCCTCCTTAACATTTCAAAACAACGTTTTTTAAGCCTTTTCAATGCTTAGACATTACTCAAGCACCTTACGAGTAATATGATACAGGAAGCAAGCGAAAGTAAAGAAAAATATACCAAAGATTTCCTCTATCAAAGTAAATAGTTTCTTAACTCATATTCTCCCAGTACTGAAGTTTCTTAATTTTTGGCGATCTGAGAGTTGAGTTTCTTATGGGCAGTTTCTTATAAAAAAATACGTGTACCAAAGGAAAGGCCATTCATTAGAAAATCACTCTTGTACTGTCAAACAACATAGCAGCATAGAGCACAACTTTTCTGTGAGATGATAAAACTTCGACCCCCCATAGACTGAAGTTTCTTAGAATTCTTATTCTCGTTTGACCGCATAGGGGTGATTTTCTAATGGATGACCTCTGGTAGTCCAAAGATAGATATTTTTCTATGATATCCGCACAAACTGTGAAATTGATATGAAGGAGCTTTAAAAATAGTATTTCAAATGTTATTTTGCAGAAATGGCCAATCTATTTTTCACATTAAAAACAAGATGTACATTTCTTCCGTTCGTTGTTATTGTGATCTTTCGCAAAATTAGAATTAGTATTTCTTATTCATTTCATGTACCTGCTAGACGAGATGATAGCCATTTCTTGTGCTAAAAAGCAAGGGACGCAATTCATGAATTTATATGATGTTCTGGTTCATGTAATTGCTGATTCCCACTCTTATGATCTCACAAAGATGAGAGCAGAATAGGATAAAGGAATGGGAGCAATGGTTATCGAAGAGGACATCACAAAATCTTCCGTTCTAGCCACGTTGGATGTTACAGCTCTTGCCATTCCTGAAATAATTGTTATTTATTTCAAAGTTCATTGGAATTGTATGTTATTTGATGATGACTAGCAAGCATGCAGCTGATCACTGGAATTTCCGCGCCCTTTCTGTTGACAATGATGTTGCAAGAGGAAAGTCTGAACGATTTATTGGAGAAACTGGCTGCAGATTACGGTCAAAAAAGTGGATTTTTGCCATTAAAACCAGTTGAAATGCTTTGGCATTTGTGCTGCTTCATATTTTCAGTTTGTGGTCCTCATTTTGCAAGATAGAAATGTAAGTATCTGTTAATTCGTCCTTATTTATAACGACAGTGTGATGTTTTATTAGGCCAGTGCAGTGCAAATCTTCCCATTTTTCACCTTCCCCTCAGCATTAAATATTGAAAATCGCCGGTGGTATTCATGTTAGCTTCAAACTAAAAAAGATTCAGATGCTGTAGTGCTCTAAGTTTGGCATCTTTTAAACACACAGAATAAGAACTTCGAAGTAAAGTATTTAGTCTCCAGATGCATGTGAAGAATACGTTTCTGTGTTTACTGAGGTTTTTACTATGACACGCTACAGTGAGGTCAGTGAGGTCAAATTCAAAACTTCGGCATTTCTCCAGATTTTGAGATAATTCTTAGCCCCCGTGAACAGGCATGTATTCAAGTATTGGGAACACGTCTGTGAAGGAATTTTTTGAAAATCTTAATTTTCCTTCCGTACAATCTTTTTTTGGTGAAGGGTGATAAAATCGTCCAAAAACGGCCTAAATTTGACTTTTCAAATTTCCCGGTCGGTTTTCCGTTCCATTGATTGGTTTCAGAGCGTGTCACGTGCCAAGCTCGTTAGCCAGTTAGGATTTAGTGCCTATCTTCATCTTTCTACGTTTGAAATGCGCCTCCAAGAGGGCTGCTCCTCCTTACGCTTTCCCTTCCGGAGGAGTATTTTAACAGGCTAGGTAAGGTAAAAAGAAAACTTTTTTTGTGAGCATCTGATTGAGCTGATATTTTACCTGGATATAGAATAGCCTGTGCTGAACATTTCTACAAACTTTATTTTGTGCTATTTTTAGCTGTTGCCATGGAAACGGAGAAAATGTGACACAATTGGTCAAACTTATGGCATAAATTTGTAGACAACTAGATAGGTTGTAGGAATGAAACAAGTACCATCTGAAAGAGCAGAAAATTCTCTATGCAATGTCAGGAGGATTTCTTTGTATCATTTTTGTAACAAAAATTATAATTCAAAAGGTTTTTGTTAATCTTTTGCTGCGTGCGGCCAAGTTATCATCTCAATATATTTTCACATGGTAAAGATAGCAGAAAATCCTTCTGACATTGCAGAGAACATGTGTTTAACTGTAACTTCACCAAATTTCAGGGTCATATCTCAAGTAGTTTGTCTAAAATTTGTGCCACAAGATCGAGGACGCTGCAAAAAACACGTTTTGAGAAAATCGCGATTAAAGATTGACCAACAATTCAACCTTTGTTTGATAATCAGAATCCACCATATTCATATACATTCCCCTAAATTTAACAATTTCTGTCCTCTTCTCCTCATCTCTTTTCTCTTCTTGCCTGCCTCATTTGCTTCTCTTTCTCATTGACCTTTCTTTTATTTTGGTGAATTCTTTTTTGTCCTTACAAAACAGTACTCTGGTGCATGATTTCCGCATTGCATTTCAAGGCTCTTCAAAAGTGATATCAGACTTTGGCATCCATCATTATATGTACACACTGCCAGTGAAGAGGATATGTTCATAGAGGTTTTGATCCAACAAAAGTTCCCTTAGGACAGATATTCCACAACTGTCCATTAAAACTCTTTGCAGCAATTTGGGTGTGTCCAACCAAGTATCGCTCGAGCAATTCATTCGTACTGAGATGATCAACAACTTGATATGCACTACAACTGCCTTTGGGAAAGGGTTTCTATATTTGTAATTAGGTCCTTTTGGTATAAAACATCTGGTATCCTCTACTTTGGGACATTTGGAATCATTTGGCATCCTGTCTGTAGATAAACGATAACTCATTGCAAGAACGAGTCGCATGTTTACTTGAAATGGCCACTAAATGGCCTAATGCCTTTTTTTGCCTGTGTTTAATTTGCACCTTTGGGAAGTGAAGAAAGCTTGACTTTAGTTGCAGTGTTCATTTTCACACTTCTTTTTTATTCACTTCAGTTATTGATATGTATGATAGCACCCAACTTTCCAGACCTTGCATGCTACACAACAACAGAACAGCATTTGATAAAAATTGATTGAACATTCCACACCACAGTCTATCTATGATAAAGCTATCTTCCTCTGTCTGTAGTACCTGATGAGCTTTCACTACCTAGTACCTGAAAGGTTGTTGAAAGGTTGTCATGTCGATTTTCAGCTCACATCGTGATTTGTTGGCAACTGGTTCCAAGTATTAGGTAGGTAGGCCTAGGCCAGTGACAGTTTATTTTACAACCTTCCCCTTCACGAACTTCTTCAGCTTGAACTGCAGCGTTGTTATCCATAGCTTCGTCAATAGCTTCCCTTGGTTCATTGAAGTGTGGTGCACGCTTTGGTCTTCTAGCTGAAGCCAAATGTTCACTTCTTGAACGTTTCCTTGAACACCTACTGAACCAAACTTTCTGTCACTGCTTTTGCTAATGATGTCATCCATACTTGGCTCGAGGCTGCCACTTGCATGCAATCGAGGCAACTCTTCCCTTGTAAAATTCTTGGGGTTTTCAAGCAAGGGGCTCCCTTTTCAAGCCTTTAGATCCCCCCAAAAGTCAATGAAGGATACAAGAATTAAAGTGGTGTACATGGAATCATGTCTGTGCAGTTTTTGGAACTCATCATCGTAAAGATAGTAGCATTTTTGAAATCTATGATAAATTTGCTATCAGAATACATGTTTACCGAAAATTACCCCAAATTTTCAAAAATCGAAATTTTATTACCTTACCTAGCCCCTTAAACGTAGAGCTTTTGATAATCTTTTGGCAAATGCCATATCAAGCGTTGATACTTCAGCATTTTGCATTTTAAAAAAAGAACTGCCTTTCGACTATTGACTGCACCCTGTCAGGATTTCTCTGTAGTTCTCCGATGGCAGTTGTGAAACTTATTAATGTAGCAGTGAATAAAATCATTTGCACACCTCTCAAACCATTGCCTCCACATTGCAGTATACTACATCCTCCAGTAATAAACCCGCTGAAGCGATGCCCTACCAAGGTAAAAGGAAGACACTCCAAGAAAATTTGTTTCCTCGCCATATTTTGAGTTTAAACATTTTCCCTGCCTTGTTTCTGTTATTTCCCTGTTGAAATTTTCATTTCCCGGTCGAAAATTATGCAAGTTCCGTAGATGATTGCCAACATTTTTCCTTTCCCCGTCATAATAGTTGTAATCCCGGCGAAAATGTATGATTTCAAAATTTTCCCCGCTGCATTTTTAATGTCCGACGGATTTCTTTTGGATACTGTTGCCACTGATGCCCTCTCAACTCGATTTGGATGGGGAGAAACAACAATTTCAATGGATACAGACAGCAGCAAGAGCAAAACAATAGAAATAGAATTCATTTTGAAAATGATATGTTCATGCCTGCCTTTCAGATAAACTGGGATTATCTTCTCTGATAAACTGGGTTTATCTGCTTATGTTTAATTGTGGTGACTATCGCGTGTCATATCTTCTGATAAACTAGGTTTATCTGGTGATAAATTGGGTTTATCTCAGATAAACTGGGTTTATCTCACATAAACTGGGTTTATCTGTTTCTCTTTGATAAACTGGGTTTATCAGCAGATAAAGTGGGTTTTCGTGATAAAGTGGGTTTATCTGAGATAAAGTGGGTTTATCTGAGATAAACTGGGTTTATCTGGTGATAAACCGGGTTTATCTAATTGTGGTGACTTTCGCGTGCCATAGCTGCCCACCCTAAAATTATAGTCGTTGGATTTTTCGGAAATTTTAAGGTTTTGTCGGAAAACCACTGACTTTGGGCTTGGCCAAATACTGTTCATTTGATCGATTCAGATTGTGCACATTGCTTTCACAGGTTTTAGCAGAGCAGTTTACACACACTGCGTATCAGAGGGTACCAGAGCCTCAAAAATTCAAAACAAGACTTTATGTGTGTAAGTTTTGTATGAAGACCTTTTAGAAAAAGCTCATCGCTTCGGAAGATAAAGTTGATTTAAACAGGTAGGTCTGAAATATACATTTGAAGATGGCACCAAACAAGTTAAACAGGGTTTAGTGATTATTCAGTTTCACCAAAAATAAAAACCATTTTCTCTTCATACAGGACATTTTCGCTTCAGCCCCAAATTTTTTCCTTGTTCAATGAAAAAAGCTCTGAAAGTCAAGCTTATGGAAAAGAAGATTTAACCCTATTACTACCGGGGGGGGGGGCACAAAGTGCCCGCGGCAAAGTTTATTTGATGTAGTGTCGTCAGTTCAAAAGATAAAGAGCTGAAACTTTGCGACATTTCCTTAAATTTCATGGACTAATTAAAATATGTAATTTTTTTCAAAATGGTAGATACTGATCACGTGACCAACCTCTTTTCAACACGTGGTCAGCCAGACAATTAAAGAAGCAAGTCCAGTTTTAACAAGGATGATCGTAGAATGTTGAGAATACCACCATTCGATAGCTCTCGATGAGAGCTTTCAGATGATGTATAGTTTTTGATGACATCAGCAAATTTAACGTTCATGACGTCATCAACGTTTATGACGTCATATAAATAACAACACATGTGTTAGATAACCTTAAATGGTCAAAATTGGTTCTATTAATTGTTATCAACAATTTTGAGGCATTTTAGAGTATTTTCATCCGTAATTAGGGGTTTAAATGAAACAATTAAAAACTGATGCAAATAAATGATGAATATATTATATAAATAATAAGCTTAAATTGAAATTACATTGCCAATCTTTATTCAGTGATGCTTTGGGATACATTCTAGTGGCAGTATGAAAGAAATTATCAACCAAGCACTTAAATATTGCCAATATTGCTAATAGTAAGCAAAAAGTGCAATTTTCCTCAATTATGACGTCATGGTGACGTCAATGATGTAATGAAAGAATAAAAGAGTAGCCTATTATGTAGATTTTGTTCCTGTGCACCATTGTACAAAGTTTCATCCTCATATCTGCAATATTGGTGAAGTTACGGAGGGGGGCACTTTGTGCCCCCACCCCCCGGGTACTACGATGGTCGAAAAAACCCGGTAGTAACAGGGTTAAAGAAATGAAGATGCAAGGAAGCGATCAGAGTTATCAAGCTATTATGCTTATATTTCATAAACAGCAAAAACCAATCCATTTCTAAGTGATTTTTAAGTTCTACTTTGAAAATTTCCCAAGAAAGCCTTCCGTCAGTCAAGTTCTGCTGCTCCTTTCAGGGGCGACTTCTTCACAAAAAGGGGCACTTTCTAACGATGTAAATACTTAGTGTGGTCGTACAAATTTTCCTGCGGGTGAGCCCCCGGACCCCATTTTTGCTCACTTCGTTCGCACTTGATTTCAGCAACCCAAATATCAATGTCGTTCGGACGGGCCTAACCGTTGTGTTTCATCCCAGGAGGATTGGCCTCTTCGTCGCTGTTCACATGGACCTAATCCTAACATAACACCAATAAACCCAAAAAATGTCCGTTAGCCACTGCGAGCGTCTCGCAAACGGAGAAAAGGGCGAAGTTAAAAATATTATTTTTCGGAAATTTCGGGGCTTTGGCCCCTCCCTAATAGACAGGCCCCACGACGCCCCTGCGACGAATATTGACCTTCGTTCAAACATTGATAAAAGTCGCTACAAATAAGATATGAGGATAAAGATATCAGTGATTATGAATATTGCCCTAAGAAATACAACCCAAACACTTTTCGTTCATTTACATATCAAAATCGCAGGCGATTTTCAGCGATTGCTGTCAGAAATGTCATTTGGGCCTAAGCTTCTCACCGATTAAAACCCATACGTTGGCTCCAATAAGGCGTAGTTTGTAGGTCTTGGGCTAAATGATTCACTCATCAATGACTCGAGCAGACTATACCCAACTATACCCAGCGTGCAGACTATACCCAAAGAAAACGTTTAGGGTAAGACGGGGTGAAGTGAACTATTTTTGAGGTTTTTCAAGGATATCTTAAAGAGACAGTAGCTGAGGGCAAACTTTTTAGCGTTGTTTTGACATTATGTCTTTGGGTCAGTTTATCCAGGAAAAAAAATTTTCAAATCTTTTCCATTGTCTCACAAAAGAGCTTTCTTTGGCGACCGCTCTGCCTAGTTCATTTTACCCCAGGCCGGGGTAAAGTGAACTACTACTTAGCAATTGTTCGATAAAACAATGCTGGTAATACCCGAAAACATGATTTATTTTGCAACTCTAAGGTGTCCTTCGCATGCCAAAACGAAACAAACCCAAAAATTTCGCAAGAGGGAATTTAAAAAAAGTTAAATGGTGACCTATGTTGAGAACGATCTGTGCAGATCAAATATTAACCAAAACTATTGTCAAAGTCACAAATTCAAGTCAGATTGCGAGACCTGAATACAATTCGATGAACAATACTGTGAATATACTTGGAAAATACTATATTGCACATAAATACTAAATCACTAAAAAGAGAAACACTATTTTCAAATAGTTCACTGTGCCCTGAAACCTACGCCCAGAAATAAAATCAAGAATAGTTATAAATCTATAACAATTATCAATATTCTAATTTCACAGTGATGGCCATTTATCCTTTCCATGTCGATAGGTATACTTGCTTCATCAAATCCCAATAAAATTCTTGGATCAGTAACCGCATTTTTGAATGAAGATCAAACTTAGGCTGTCAAAATTTTTGGAGGTTTTTCAGGGAGCTGGTATCAGAATATATTTCTGTCATCAGAGCGACAAATTATCCTGGAAATTATGATTTTTTGAAGGCATTGTTATGAACCAAATGAGGTTGAAACGGTCTTCTTCATCTGACTTCGTGTTCACATGTGAATATAAAAAGTTATGGGTAGTTCACTTTACCCCCGGCGGGTGCACTTGAATTACAGGAGCACATACATGCTTGTCCATAGATTCACGGGAAGACCCCTTTCACTGACAATCGGTTCCAATTTTTGACCCCTTATCACTGACTTTTCACGGCCCTTCAAAATGTGAAAACCACCCTTTTTATTGAAAATCACTGATATCCATAAGCCTTCAAACAACATAATACCAACAAACTGTAGCCTGAATATGATATAACCTCAGCAATTCACAGCTCCTCTCTCAATTTATGACAAACAGTCAACCAAATTGTCAGTGATTTTCATAGAGACATAACAAACAATAACTTCATTTAGATGCAATAGTTCTAGATGCAATAGATTGATTGTGATTTGGGCAACAAGAAGCATGAAGAAGTTGTTCTAATTATGCAGCTTTAGAAGAATTCACAAAAGACAGCATATTCTTTATGTGATTAAACCAAAAATCTTATATCATATGCAGATGATAGGACCCTCTTTGCCCTGATCTTTCCAATAACATGCAATTGTGAAAAAGAATTTTTTGTAATATACCTTCATTTCAAACAAAACTTAATGCTCAAGAATCCTTTAAGGCATACATAACTACACAATACTAATTTATACTACCTTCTTTTTATTTCATTTACACCCTTATATGGAATAGACATATATCTATATCTCATAGCCACTATAAATAGGCTAAAGAAATGCCCACACATCCATTGTCTCTTTAGCTACACAATGATACCGCAGGTAAGTTGTCAAATACAATACAATACTGTAGATTGTATTCTATTTCTAACTTGGAGATCTTCTACTTCTAACAGAATAATCTGCATCTGCATACGTGATCCCCTTTTCTCTGTTTTTCTAATGAGAATTGTTTCAAACAGTGAATCTCACCTAAAACGACCACTTCTTTCTTAGTTTTCTCATCAGTGTTTTTTTTTTCATTTTATATAAAGCGCAATACAATACTACATTGTATACGGCCTAAACAGAACATAATTTTAAAAAATACAATTATAACAAACTACGATAGAATATTACAGCGAGAAAACAGTAACGGAATATCGTGTAATAGAAAAGTATAATAAAACGAATTATTTTCGTGGGTTATGGCAACATACTCGGTTTTGGTGTGTTTTTACGAGTGGACATTTTATGGCTTCATGTTTAGAGTTTTTGTTCTGAGTTCTGCTGCTTGTTGCAAGAATTGTGCGAGGTTTTTCTGCTTGCTGATATCTTGGGATGACAATATATCAATGAATGTGTGCTCTACTTGTGTCACTGTTAGCATCCTGTTTAAATTAGGTCCGAGGAAAGTATGTCTTAGGTCGCGATATATTTCGCATTCAATCAGGAAATGAATTTCGTTTTCCACGTTGCCAGACTTACACATGTCGCATGTTCGTTTTGATACTTCTAGTTTTTGGTGTCTGCCAGTTTCGATTCTGAGTTGGTGGTCACTGCATCGGAATTTGGCAATAAGCTTCCTGAAGTTGAATTGGGGGAGGTTTAGATAAGTCTCCGCTCTGAGCTCCTTCTTGAAAAGTTTATAAGTTCGTAGTTTAGAGTTACTTTTGCTGTTAATTGACGATTGGTTTACTTTCTTATACCATTGACTCTTGAAAATTTCGTTCAGTTTTTTGAGAGTCTTTTTGAATAATACATTACTGGATATTTGATTTGCATTAGTGTAAATGTGTTCCATATCAATTAGTTTCAGGATAAACTTAACAGAGTTTAACCAATCATTTTTATCTTCCGGGAGCATTTTGACTTCGTTGTACGCAAGGTGAATGAGTGAGTTATCATTTAGGGTAGCGATTCTGTGCCAGAATTTCATCATTGTGGCCAACATATAGATTGTTACAGGGAATTCGCCTAATTCCCCAAGCACTGCTAATGTCGGACAGTTTCGCTTCAAACCTAGGGTAATTTTACAGAATTTTATATGTACCTTTTCAGCTTCTGATTTCAATGCGTATTCGCTGAGCATTTCGTTATCTTTTTTAAGTGTATCTAATTGATGTTTGGTAAATGGGGCAAGTATTTCTGACCCGTACGTGATAATAGGTTTGATTAGATGATTAAATAAGAATAAAGCCTTGGATGGTTTAAGGTTAAATTTGAAAATGGTATCAATGATAGGGTAGAGGGCTTTCATACCCTTTTCTTTTAGGATCCTCTTAGCAGCCATGAAACTTCCACCTGCTGAGATGTCTATTCCTAGGTAACAATATTGTTGTGCGAATTCAAGGTCTTCGCCTGCAATCTTAAATGTTTCCTTTGTTATAAGTCTTCCTTGGGCATTGAATATTAAGCATTTGCTTTTGTTAATGTTTATAGTCAGTTTCCATTTTGAACAAAATTCTTCGATTTTTCCCAGGGAGCTTTTTAGGCCTTCAGATGTAGTTGACATAACAATTAGGTCATCAGCATAAAGTAGGTGGTTAATAAAAGTTCCATCAAGGTCAATTGGGTCACAATCTCCAGTAAATATATTTTTTATGTCATCAATATAGATGTTGAAGAGCAATGGGCTCAAAACGCATCCTTGTCTAAGGCCAATTTCACTAGGGGTTGGGTTCAAAAACCCCCCTTGGGTTTTTATGCAGTAGCTTATATTTTCATATATCGTCTTTAAATTTTTGTACAGGAATCCTTGGACATTTTTCTCCTGCAGTTTTAGAAGCAGGAGGTTTCTATTAATCGTGTCATATGCCTTTCTAAAGTCTATGAATACTGTGTAGAGCTTTCTCTTTTGTTTTCTAATTGCCTTATCAATCAGTGTTTTTAGTACAAAAGTGTGATCAGCTGTTCGCTTTCCCTTTTGAAACCCAATTTGGTTAACAGAAATAGGGCACTTGAGGGAAACTTCTGTTTCAAGTCTTTTTAAGAGAACGAGACTATATAGTTTGCTAAAGCATGAGTTAACCGCGATGCCTCTGTAATTATCAGGGTTTGATGTGGCACCTTTCTTATGGATGGGGCGAAGGAAGTTTAATGACCATTCAGATGGTTGTACAGCAGATCTAAATATCATGTTGAAAAGTTTGCAAAGGGGTTCAATGAGTACTTCTTTTCCATGAATAATGAACTCACTTAGTACTTTATCAGGGCCAGGTGATTTGTTCAATTTGAGCTTTTTAATGCCTTCTAAAATTTCATCGTTGCTTATGCGATAGTCAGATTGGCAAAAGTTGACCTGTTTTTCTAGTTCTGTAAGCTTAACTTTGGTTGCTTCTTTGCTTACAGGGCATTGGTTATCACTAAAGAGAGTTTTAAAATGATCAACCCATTTGCAAGGTTCAATGGAATCTCCTGGATCATTTTTATAACTACCCCAGGATCTCATGTCATCTATTATTTTCCAAAATGATTTGGGGTCCTTGCCCTCTAGGTCTAATAGTTTGTTTGTTAATGAATTTCTGAAAGATTTTTCAGATTTTCTAAGGCATCTTTTGTACTCTCTTCTTACAAGCACAAAATTTAACCTAGAATTTGGGTCTAATGGGTTTGCCTGGACAAGCTTTTTGGCTGAGTTCAATCTATTTTTTAGTTTCCTACATTCATCATTAAACCATTTCTTTTTATTTTGCTGCTGTTTTTTGGGTCTATTATTTTTCCGTTTAATATGTTTTTTAGCATTTAATGTTTGTTCAGCAGTAGTGATGATGACTTCCTTTAATGTTTTAAAGGCATCATCTATTCCTTGTTGGCTTTCATTACAAATGTTGCTGGTGAAATTAGTTAACTTCAGTTTATTGGTTTCTGATTTCAGTGCAATTTCAAATAATAGTAATGATTCTTTATCTGCAAAAAATCTCTGTTCTCTGTTAATATTAAGGTTATTTGGTTTAGGTTCTAATAATTCAGTGTTGACTAGATTAGTATTAATTCTTGTGGTAATACTACAATGATCAGATAGAAGAGTGAATGGTAGTACTTTAAAGTCATTAATTGCATGCATTAGGGAAGCATCAATCATCATATAGTCAATTACACTAGGATTGTCACTAGTTTTCATAGGGAACCTTGTAAAGGACCCATATTTGTCTCCCTGAAAACGACCATTTAGAATTCTTAGATAGTTTGATTTGCAGAATTCAATAAGTTTTTCTCCATGAGAGTCACATTCTTTGCTGTCTTTATTGTTTCTTTTCATGGGGTTATCAAGTTTATAAGAATTTATGTCATTTATTGGTGAATGTTTATCATTATTGTCATCTACAAAGTCTTCCCTCGTGTTAGTTCTTGCATTGAGGTCACCTGCTAATAATACATTGCCTTCAAGTCTGAACTTAGCTGTTTCTTCATCTAGTTGATTAAATATATCATAAGGTAGAGATTTAAAGTATGGAGAAGAGTCAGGACTTATGTAAACACAGCAAATGTAGAGATCTGAAGAGAAGCCAAAGAAGCTTTTATCAAGTTTTATCCAGACCTTGTCTGGAGCTGACTGCTCAATAATTTTGATACCTTTGGCAAGGAAATTCCTGTAAATCAGCATTATACCACCAAATGCACGGTTATTGGCACTTGTTTTGCGTGCAAAATGTTTTAGTGTGAAGCCTTTTAGGGAAATAGTTGTTATGTCAGTTTGTTTGCAGTGGGTTTCTTGCAGCCACAGAATGTCATGTTTTCTCAAAACCTGTTGAAATTCATCTTCATTAAGTTTGCATGTTTTAAATCCATTGGTATTCTCAAAAAGGCCTTGTATGTTCCATGTACCCACATCAATATGGTTATAGAAAAGTTGCTTCATGTTGTACTTTTGGTCTAAGTTAAACGGTTTGGAATATGAACTTTTAAAGAAACATTAAAGAACAGAACATTGTTATAACTTGATTGTTCTAGAGTGTATACTTTATTTGTATTTACCTCCTTTGATATGGAAAGTTTCTCCTTGGTCTGGATCCCCTGAAACCATCTGGTGAGTTTTGTCTTACTCGGTTGACAACAGTTAAGTTCAGTGCCTTGCAGATACTGACTTTGACATTTGAGGCAAAAGTAGAGTTGCCATCCTTACTTAGATGCACTTTATCTTTAATATCAAAATATCTTCCGACTTGATCTTCACGGACATTCAGAATGCTGTTGTCACAGAGGACAACCTTGTCATCTTTGAAATAGATTTCTGCAATGCGTGCATTGAACAGCTGGATTTTCAGCTTCAGGTTTGAGTCATCATATCTTGGGATGATGGTACTGAGAACAACTTGTTCAGCCTTTTGACATGCTTCAACCACACAATCTTTGGTTAGCTGCACCATTTCATCAATTGTGGATGATTTCAGATTATTTGTACCACAGTGCAACATGATGCAGCTTGTGTCAGCTATGTTTTGGAGCTCTTGCCTGGCTTCCTGTAGAGTGGGGGCAAATTTAATTTTGGTCACTCTGCCTTCATTTTTTAGTAGCCAATCTGCTTGTAGGCCTTTGAACATTGAGTCTCCCAATAAAATAACATCATTTGCTTTTCGTGGTGGTTTCCCGGTTGGTTGTTCAGGGTCTGGTGATGATTCTCGTACGTTACTTCTTCCAGACAAGAAGTTTCTTGCTGTCTCCAGGTGATCTTTTAGGCTTTTGTTCAGCTCTTCTAGGTTCTCGTTCCTAGTGGACAAGAGATCCAATCTGTTCTTTAGGTCATTGATTGTGTGCTCAAGTTCTATCACTTGCTCTTTGTTTTCTTTTGATGCTTCGCGTTTCTGCATTGTTGTATAAATAATCTCGTCTTTTTCTTTTATCATGGCAACCAGGTGTTTGTTGTCTGCGGCTAATTTTGCAATTGATCTGTTTTTTTCTTCGACTTCTCCCATCAATAGGTCATTTTGTGCACCGAGTGAAGATATAGAATCTTTGAATTTATTCAGGTGTTTGTTGTCTGCGGCTAATTTTGCAATTGATCTGTTTTTTTCTTCGACTTCTCCCATCAATAGGTCATTTTGTGCACCGAGTGAAGATATAGAATCTTTGAGTTTATTCAGCATTGAAAGATCACGTTCATCATTTCGTTGGTTAGCAATTATCATGCTCATCTCTTCCTTATGTAACTCAAATTTTTGGCCAAGCTTTTTTTCGAGGTTGGCATATTTCTCCTCCATTTTGGAAAATTTTGAAAATAGGGCTTCATTTGTATCTTGGATGTTGTGGAAAAAATCAATGAAGTTGATTTTTTTGAATACCCCAAGTGACTCTTCAATTTCAGATAACGTGGATGAAGTGGATTGAGATGGTTCTTGGTTACGCTTCTCTTCTTGGTGCTTCTGTTCGTTGAGGAGGGGGATGTCTGCACTTATCTTGTTTGGCATTAAGGCTTTCAGCTCTGGGAAGATTTCTTTTATAAATTTATGAATCATGGAACCCTTTACTTGTATCAGGGCTGTTGTCAGAAAAACATGAATAGCCAGGGATTTTTTCTCTTGAGCATCTTGACTGCTTTTTTCAACGATGTGGATTTCAATCTCGATAATGTTGTTCTTGCTATCAGTTTTATTATTCCACTTTACATCGAAACCATTGCTCGCAAGGTCAACGTAGACGTGGTTCTGCAGGGCAAAAATCCAGTGGCCTAGTCGGTCCTTTGATGTTTTGAAAGCGTTACTAAAGCTGTTGCTTTCGAATGTTTCATCTTGAAACTCCTCAAATCCGTGGTTAGTGTTTTTAGTCTTGACTTTTAGTTTTTCAATTCTGTAATATGTATTTATTTCTTCGACTGTTACGTGTACATCATCTTTATCGTTGGTTCGACGGGATTCATCTTCGTTGGTTTTTGCATGGCCTAAGTGCGACATCTCGTTAGGCTCTCGTTTGCCTTTATTGCGTTGTTATTTTGCACAAGTTTGCTTTAGATCATTTGTGGTTACCTTAAACGACTGTTCAAGCTAAATTCCAACTGTTTACACTATAGGATCGCGAAGATTCGTGTAGATTTCGAGACAGCATTTATATCACTTACAGCAGCCATCTTGCAACTTTCTTACAGCACTTACAGCAGCCATCTTGCAGCCATCTTACAGCAGCCTTTACTACAGCCTCGATTTGGCTATGAATTAGAGGCTTTCATTTCACGGCAAAACAAACCAGGTGTGAAGTGTCAAATGGCCTAAGTGGAAGAATTCAAGCACAAAGATCACAAAAAACTGAATTCAGATTTGGTCTCCATGATCATGAAGTTGGATCGCATTGAAGTTGCTGTATGTTTGATGCATAAGTAAAATATCAGGCCCAAAAATTCAAACATGGCATGATGTGAGACTAAATATACTGTATTTATAGACTAGTGCTTTTTATACTCATCAGGACCAGGTATTATCAGCATCATCTACCACTTGCCTTTACTTAGCTCTACTTTAGGTTTAGCAGGCCAACATAATAATACTCATCTGCACCAAAGTGAATATTTGTAATAGCAAGAAATATACTTTACTGTAAGCAGTATTATTAGCTGAAGTATAGCTAGAAGAAGTGTGTAGAATTTTCTGGCCTACTTGTTTCAATAAACACATATCTAATGTTGTGTGGAACCCTTATCCTGCCTCATCATTAGTAGTCATGGTACTTTGAGTCTCAGTCTTATAAACATCTATCCTTTTTCAAAAAATGAAGTTATTTTTCACGCTTTTGTCTGATCAATGAAATACTTTGATGAAATTAAGCAATTCACTTCTACTCTTTCTGCTTGTAGCATTCTGAAAACCAAAAACCAATCCTTTTTTTTAAAATTCCCAGACAGATTTCTGTAAAAGTACCCCTTTTTCTTAAATTCTAGGTCCTTGGATTCCATTGATTTTGTACCCCTTTCTCAGTGATTTTATGGACACGCATGATATACATTTTTCCATAACAGTGCACCCGCCGGGACTTTACCCCGGTCGAAGCAAAATATCGACTGAGCGGTAGATCTTTTAAAATATCATGTTAGCTGACAAAAAGGTCTTTCTTGGCCTTTTCCTTTTGGAAAACGTAAACACATAATATGTGCTTCAAATCGATCAAAACAATTATAGAAATGAATTTCGTCTTGGGGTCAAAAATTAAGACCAAAGATAGGAGCCCAAACCTAACAACCATAATTTCCCGAAGTTGTTTTTACTGCCTCGGGTAAAGGGATTTTTTGCAACAACAGGAAGGACTATTTTGCAAAAATGTTTTGATTTTCTGTGAGCACATGTAACAAAGCATTGGGCATAAATCATGTTTTGTCATTGCATGTTTACTTTTGGAGAGAAGCGCGAATGTTCTGAGTAGTTCACTTTACCCCGTAGTTCACTTTACCCCGTCTTACCCTAGTCTGCGCAACGTCGCTCATTTTCGTGTAACTAGTCTAGTAGTACCTGCTTCAGCATTTATTTTGCAATATTGATAACAAAGAAAACTTATTGTTGTGACTGGTTGTAACAGCCAATAGCATCGCTTTCCTGTGAATCGAGGAAGCAATAAGATTTGAGCCCGGGGGGGGCCACTCCTATACTTTCCTATAGTATCATGCTCGTACAAAGGCTTAACATTTGCACCCTCTAAACGCTGACCTGTTTTAGCGAAATACATACCCTAATCGCGGAAAATTTTCATGAGAACATACCCTTTCCCGTGTCAAAATAGAACTTCTCTAATTCAGGTACCCTAATCGCTGACAAGTCAGTTACTAAATTTGCTAATATTGCCGGTGTGATTTGAAGAGGAGGAAAATGCTCTCGACTTCCTTCCCCATCTTATGCTGGTCTGATAAGTTCTTTGACTCGTTATTAAGAATTCTTTTTCATAAATCATGCAGAGTCCAGAAAACATTACGATCGCACGGTCATTGACCGGAGGAAGGCTTGTAAAACAATGGGAATTTGGAGGAAGGTTTGGCAAAATGGAGATTTGGAGTAAGCTCTAACAATTGTTTCTCACAATGAAAATTGAGATAATTCATTGTAAGAAACTGTCATACACAATGTAGTCAGCGTCAAACTCACTATGCTTAGTTATAGGCAAAACAGCTTAAATAATTTGTATTGCAATTGCTTTTGAGCATTGACAACTGGTCTATCTATTCAGTTTCTATATCTGCTTCAAAACTCTTGACATATTTCCCATTACAACTTGCTGCATGTGTAGCATAATTTTATGTCTCAAAGAAAATAAGAGCATTTTCAATAACATATACTCTGCAAAGTCTCCAAAGCTTATCCTAGGACAGTTTCATTCAAACTCCTTGAAACAGGAGGATATCAACCACCATAGTCACACATGTTGCCAAAATTAGTTGCTGCATAGAATGGTCCAGTTGGGTTGATGGGCAAACCAAGGTTGACAAATTTTTCTTCCTGAATTTCAGTTATTACCTTCCTGACCTGACCCTTTGTTGTTGTGGAGATGTCTTCATAAAGTCTTTTGGAATTCGTTCCAGTCAGCATTTCCAGCTACAGGTTACCAATCCTTAATCAAAACTCTGAGCACAGTTTCATGTTATAAGCAAATTCAAATTCTTTAATTTGACTCTATTTTCGTTTTCAAAATGTTGGAATTCCAATAGAATTATAAATTCCAACAATAAATCTTATGATGCAAAAAGATGCAGGACCGAGGACATCCGTCTATCATACTACTGTCCACCTCACGTGCACCTATTGCCACAGATATTTTTTTACTTGGCTGTATTTCCCACATCACAAATATGTGGATCACTTGCCAAATATATATTTGCAGAGATATGCAATCGCCACCACCAACCGCTCCAACTCCAAAAAGACAGAGTCAATCTTTTCTCTGCCTTTTCCCTTCCTTTTCAGTTATTGCATGGCTCTGACTCCTTGCTGTTATGGGCAACAATAATTTGAGCAGTCTGTTTATCAAAGCTGACTCTACCAAGCAACAAGTTGCTCACTAAATGTTTGCGAAATTCATAAGAATTCATACCCAGCTGAATTCTTTTTGATGCAGATTGTTTAGGCCATCATCGCTATGCTGTTGTTGCTGTTGTTGTTGTTGCTGTTGCTGTTGCCCCTCCTTGTGCAATTAGACATAACATAAAAATCAGGTAGTAAGTCTATAAAGTAACAGCTATGATGTCAAAAATGGTCACAATCTTGTGTTTTACTTTTTTCATTTTCAAACTCTAAAGACTGGCACGCCCTACCCAGGACCTAGCCACGCCTCGACATTTCAAAAGCTGGAGGAAGGTTTTGGTATGAGGATATTTTGACCGGAGGAAGATTTTGTACTTTTCTGGACTCTGAAATCATGTCTAAAATATCATTACAGAACAATTTAAATTTATCAAATGCAGAAAAGTGCACCCTTTTTTAAATTTTGGTCGAATTGGCACCCCTAAACACGGACCCGCACGGGTCCGTGCCTACCTCAAGAAAGGCACCCTTTCCCGCGCTTTTTTGTACGAGCATGATAACACATCAGGTACCAAGTGGTCCCCCCGGGGATTTGGAGACGCATTGGCTCGGAGAAGACCCAAATGGAGTAGGGACCAAATGGAGTAATTCTTCTCTCCAGGGCCCAAATGGAGTAATCCTATTAAATGGTATTTTAACTCATTGTCAAATCTAATTAACACCCAGAGATAGCGCTTTATCATAAATCTTTTTCTAACAATAGATTTATAAAACTGTCCTCGCTGCCTATTGAAAATTCATGATGACATTTGACCTACATCGTAATTTATGTCTCTGACGGGGGTTTGTGTCACGTTCTATTTCACCCTAAACCATGTGGAGGGTATCATTTTACTTGATTTAATCTATTGTGGTTTAAAGAAAACAAACAAAGTATAGATGAAAGCAAGAAAGTCTTGAAAAAGCAAGACATTGAATCTGTGCTAAAAGATTCTTGAAATGATCAGATTTTTATCATGTAGGCCTAGTGGCTTTTTGATAATCTATTGGTAGTAATGAAGTGCATGAATTTTTTAATAAGAAATTTGGTTTAGTTTATTAAATTTTAGGGTAATTTTTGCTGCCAAAAGTTTCTCATCAGTTTCTTAAAATGTAATTGTGCTAAATGTGGAGCGAATACATCCACGTTAGAAAGGCTTGCAAATTACAATGGTAAGGTTTCAACACTTGCTATTGTATAATTCTCGTTCAAAACAATAGACATTGGGAGAGACAATATTATTTCGCCATTGGCGAATACAAATATCTTAAACACTATTTAAACCTCTATATTTATAAATAAAGTTGGATTAGTCCTTGGTTCTAAAATTTTGAGTGAAAACGTTATCAGTCAATTTTTAAAATATTGTCAATATTGCGTTGGAATAGTGCTCAAAAATGTTTGTCCATATGGGCAGTACTAGTTTTTTTTTAGAATCCAATTTTTAATATAGAAAACGAACAGCTTTAATCGTGTTGGAACAGGCAACTGCACAATATTTATCAGTTCTGTCTTGATTTCGTTGAATTCTCGGTCAAATGGAAGCAGAGCTTGTTAGTGTTTACATTCAGGGATCAATCAAGGGCAGTCGCGTTTTAATGATATTTTTAAAGTTTTTATGATATATTTCTGCTAGTTTTAATAGCAGCAAACATACTTTACATGAGAGGAATGAGAGGAAATACTTGGAAGCACACACATCTGAATCAGCTGAATCACACGAAAAAGGAGGTTTGAAGGAAACTAGAAATCTAGAAGAGCCATTGAAATACATAAACCCTCAAGTTTAACCCCCCTGGACTTCACGATAGATACACCAGTAATGATGATATTGTCTTTGGAAGAATCTGGCTGGTCTAGACAGTCTATACATCTATTATTAGGTATTATTAGGTATAGATTTATGATCAAATGTTATCCCCCGCCCCCAGTGTTAATTAGTTTTGACAATGAGTTAAAATACCATTTAATGGGATTACTCCATTTGGGGCCTGGATAGGAGAATTACTCCATTTGGTCCCTACTCCATTTGGGTCTTCTCCGAGCCACTATGTATGGATATTTTGGCTGTTTGGGGACGCAAAAGATCTCGTAAATTCGTTCGCTACTTTGAGATTTTGATCGTTGGAGCAGTTCAGTCGAACGCGTTGTTCGAATTCGTTTGTTTGCCTTTGGCGGGAAGTTTAAATTGAAGAAGAATCAGCCAATCCCATCGAGTTATTTCAAGTCTTGCATCCTGATTGGTCCAGGAACAAATTTGTTCCTGGCGAGAATGTTTTTGCCGTTTTGAGAAGAGTTAGATGAGTCCCTGTGAGCAAGGTACCGCAGGGATACAAGGGACTCATCGTCATAAGTCTAGGGCCAGTGTAACTGAAAAAATTGAATTTCTTAGGGAGCTGTCATTTTTAATAACAGGGAGGGGGATGAAGCATTTTGAAAATTTGCCCAACGAATTTTAGACCCCTGCATTCTAACCATTAAAACTTTCAGACCCCATCTAATTTTCACCAAAAAATGTCAGACCCCTGACAGCACAAAACGACTTCAAAAGAACCATAGGCGTAGGAGACAGGGGGACAGGGGGGGCTGCAGCCCCCCAACGTCAGAAAAATTTGCAAAAATCAGCCATAATCGGGCAGAAATCCGTCTCAAGTCGGGAAACATTTTTTCAAACAATGCACTGTTTATCGGGCAGCCCCCCCCAAATTTTATCTCCCCCTACGCCGATGAAAAGAACCAGACTATCACAAAAGCATCAAACCAAACAAAGAAGGATTCCATTGAAGAAAAGAAGGAAGAACTTAACAGACAATAACATTGATGTCTAACTCTTTTGAGAAAATTGATGAATAGTTAAGCTAAAATCTACAACATTTAATTTTTTCGAAAATATTCAAAAATTCTAAAAGTTTCAGACCCCAATAAATTTACCCTAAAAATTGTCAGACCCCTCCTCATTTGCTTCCACCCGGGTTCCTGCAATTATTTTTGACTGCTCCCTCACTGATATGTTTAAGAAATCAAATTTTCAGTACTCAACATTCATCACTGCTCGTTCTATGTTATCATCAATGGTACCATGGTAGAACCAAGCAACCCAACCTCCTTTAAGATTTTAGTGCTAACCACTAAAACGTCGTGACCTAATTTTAGTTGTCTTTCCTAAAATTCTGTCAATATTTACAACACTAGTATTGTTTATTTACATGAAGTAGTTGTACGTTTGCCGTCAGCTAGGGTCATGCAGAATAGCTTACGAAATGGAGGCAGCATCGAACAGCGGTAAGTTCTTACTTATTATTACGTACTTATTACGTATAAGAAGACATTGCTATTGTTGAATTCAATTAGAATTAGTTCATCGAATCACATTTTACTAAATTCTCTAACCTGTCCTTTTAGCCCGACGTGATTTCAGAGTTTTAATACAGTGGATCTTCGTCTCAAATCTGACATGATACGCACGCTTAACAGTAGGCCTAGGCTAAGGTAGGCCTTTGATGACTATTATGGCGTTTGATCGCGCGCCTCTCAAAGCTCCTTGGTTTAACTTCAATTAATTTGGCATCAATCGATAGCTGAGAAAATGCAATATACTGACATTATTTAAAAGCTGAAACCCCCTTGAATTGGATTTTCTACGATTTTTGGAATTTCTTCAGCATCTTCCTACCCATTGTTTAGTTAGGCCCATATAGGCTATGCAGTATATTAAGATCTTTGTCCCCCGTGGGGAGGGGTACTTCATTGTGATCGTGATTAGGGCATCATCCGGAATTTCTTTGACGATAGGACCCATTTGTATGACGGAATATTCAAGAATTCCAAACCCTTTCGCGTGAATATCAGGAAATTTCTGACCAATTATCTGATGAATCCTGTCAATTAATTAAGGCAGTAATATGCAAGGTTTATTCAAATTTCTTCAGCTTTGACTGGCTACACAAAACGTTGTCTTTTCTTGAATTAATCATTTCTTAAAGTTAGTTGAGGGAGCTAAGTAGAGGTAATCTAAAAATAGGACAAGGGAACGCGTACACAAGTAATTGCTCCCCTAGTAAAAATGTACCTGTGCACGCACATGTCGAAATCATCAAATACAATAGGCTAATCTTAGACCTGCATGTGCATATGTGCAGCTCTTGAGTTAGCTATTTATCTTGTCAACTAACTTTAAGCAAAATATAAGGAATTTTCAGAGTTGTTGGTGCACATAATCATTATGAGACCCATTGATAAGAAAATTCTAGAAAAACTACCCACTTACCAGAATTAAGGTTAAAAACAGACCCATTTTATTTGTAAGGAATTTCAAATGAAAAAACCCATTCATACAAGCGGTAGGTCCAGGCTCACTTTAACCATGAAGTACCCTTCTCCAGGATCTTTGTAACAGAGATATTTTAAATATGGAGTTTAGAGGGAATCTAAGCATATATAAGCCCTTGATGAAAATAAGTATGCGAATACAATAGGCTATCACACATGCCACATCATATTTGGGTAACTAATCTATGCCAACAGGAAATACTGATATCTGATAGGCTAGAATTTGATTGCAAGTGGCTTGAGCCATTTTATGTGCTTACATTCCCTTTAACATGGTGTTTGTCTACATGCAAGTGAATGCAACTTCCTTTTCCAAAATGTTCCTTGTTGTTTCATTTAAAAGTAATTGCCTGTTAATTTGGAAGGAAATGTTAAGAGTAATATTTTTCCTGATGTTTTTACTTATCTTGTGATATTGTTCTGGATTCCCTTTCACAAGAATTCCTTGCATAAGAAAAAGAATTCCAAACAGATTCTTGAGACATTTTGTGTTTCAAGAATAGGATTATTCAAATGCTGCAGAAAATGTAAATTTTAATGTGGGTATGTACAGTAGCATGGTTTTTAAAAGTAATTGCATCACAATATACAGTAACAGGTCAGTCAGATTTTGCCATATCTTGTTGAGCAGGCTCTTGCCTCAAGGCTTTAGTAGAGGGAGCATTTCAGTGTATTATATTTTTGTTTTGGGTTTTCCACAGTTCACAAGAGGCTGTTTATGCCAGTCTTCATAAGATCAATTTGTATGTTTTAGCAAAATAAGCGAGCGGTGTAGCACGCTATTGAAAAGACGTGGAAAATTTGTTTAAAAAAATGGGATTTTTAGCGATTATCTACAGATTTTCCCTGAAAACAAAAGGATTTTTGCCATTGAAGTTGTTTGAGATTTTAAAGAGTAAGACACCCCTCAAAAAAAGAATACAGCTGTTTACTTGATAAATGCCGTGTTAGCCCACGCATTGTTGAAAATAGTCTTGGTGCCAGGTGCTATCATATGTTAGGTAATTGTTGTAGATTATAAGCTAAATATTGACAGAAAATGTAACTCAGGCAGTTAGCATTAGGTTGTTTCATTGCAGGAAGGAAGCCAACAAGACCATCCATTGCCATGAAAGTAAGCACATTTGTTTTGCTCTTTTACTTCAAATAATGAAAGGTATGAACTTGATTAAATTTAACAGTATGGACCTTGTACACATTAATGTAATTTTCTTGCCCCATAATTCTTGTACAGAAAAAGTTACAGTATTTCAGATGGCTCAAGAATGCTACAAAGGCCCACAAAACATCATGCTGATGGAGGTTAACACACACCTATGAGAAATCATTGAAATGGTGACAATATGGTAGAAACTCTTTGAAACTCTACAGGGTGTTCCAAAAAATTTGTGCCCTGTTGGCCTAAAGATTGCGACAAAACGGCAAAAGATTGTCGCCAAATTTTTGCATGATGCTGCTCTTCAGATACTCAATTAAAGTTTGCATTTTGCAACCATCCCCATAAAAATCCGCCAAGAAATTGGAGCTGTGACCTTCAGAAGACCAAATTTGCCTGAAGACTTAAACCAGCGGTCGGCCATTTTGTCTTACTATTTTGCAGTGATAAGTATCTTCACGTGAGGAAAGAAATGATTTCTGTGAGGTTAGAAATGGTGGAACTCACCGAGGATTATCGGAATTTTCACAAAAGCTATGAAATTGGAGGCTGCTGTTTCATTTTCAATCCATGAAGCTATTTATCGTTGCAAAATAGTAAGACAAAATGGCCAACCGCTGGTTTCAGTGATCGGTCAAATTTGGTCTCCTGAAGGTCATAGCTCCATCATTTCTCAACGGATTTTTACGGGGATGGTAGCAAACTTTAATTGAATATCTGAAGAGCAGCATGCAAAAGTTTTGCGAGAATCTTTCGCCGTTTTGTCGCAATCTTCAGACAAACGGGGCACAATTTTTTGGGACTCCCTGTATTCTTATCACTGTATCATTGATTTCCAGAAGGTCTGTACTATAGGGATTTCATATTTTGGTACATTATTTGCCATAGTTAATTCCCATTCTTTGTGTCATTTTCAGAAATGTTATTCTTGCAATTCTGATGAACTGCAACCAAATGCCAATCGGACTTGTAAATTTTGCAAGGCTGTATTTTCAAAGAAGAGACGTGTTTGTGGTGTGAAGGGGAAGACAAATCAGTCCGAGCAGTCAAAGAGAATGTTTGAGAGGGTGAGTATACCAATTCAATATTTGTATGCAGTATGGGTTTTGTGAACATTAAGTTGGCAAACAGTTTCTCAAATGCTTCTGTGTGTATGTGTTTTCAAGAGTTTGACCTTCTGATAAGAATAATTGAGCCTTTGAAAGCCAGCCAAAATGTTTAAACAAGAGCTCCCAAGAAGGAAAAAATGAGTTTAAAGGCAGAAACACCGCAATACAACAAAAAAACAACAGCAAATGGTTGAATCAATTTATTTATGCCAATATTTCGTCCTGCCATGCAGGACTTCTTCAGGGCTGTAATGTAACAGTTATAAGTCAAGGATTCTTGCGAACTCTTCAGAAGGAAGAAAATATCAATGTGCATCACCCATACTAAAAAAAACTGGAAAATACCTAGGAATTCCTAGGATTTATCTGCGTAATTTCTGGGCAAAATTCCCTAGCTTCCTACATAGGATTCCTAAGGATAAAAAAGATGGGAAAAAGAGCAAAATTCCTAGGAAAGCTGGGAAATAGTAGAATATAATTTCTTTCCTAGCTCTTTGGGTACTGATTCACAGCTTCCCCAGCTTCATAGGAAACATAATTCCCAGCTTGAAATTTGTTTTGATGAAAAAGCTAGGGAAACTGGGGAAATCCTAGGAAATCCTAGCTTTCCCAGTTATCTCCCCAGCTTTTGTGGTACGGGCAGGCCCATACTTCATGTATGTTGTAATGTGCTGGCTATGCTGAAACCAGAATCTGGCCAGCAATTTATGGAAAAGGGTTTGTTCTAATTATTTTCAAATGGCAGCTCAACATTTTTTTTTCCATTTATGACACCACAATCATAGGAATTAGTCATATGAATAATCAAAAATAGCGAAATCTCGTTAATAACCCCATTTCATTGATGTTTGAAAACCCTTGTTTCAAAGAGAGAAATGTGGGTTGAGCCATGTTTACTATAATGTCTCATTCAATTCCCCAGCCAACCCTGGACATTTCCAAAATAAATATACCCATCCTCCGTTGATTGAGAATTTTTGGGCCATTTTTGGATGGCATTTGACAACACTGTGAGCTTTTATACATACGTTACTGGGAATATGGCATGTTCTCAGTGCATGGCCCCCAGGCATTGCCCTAGCACATTAACACATAAATTTGTTGAAGACAGAAATACTGCAACACAACGATAGATGCAACAGCAAATGTGCTTGAATTTATTTGAATTTTTTATATTTTAACATATCTTGCCTGATAATTTTATTTTCAAGAACTTCATAAGTTCTTAATTAAGAATTTCCAGTTTAAAGTTGGAACATACTAGTCTTAATTGGTTCTCATAAATGTGAACAATTCTTGTCATGTGCAAAAGGCCTGTGATCTGCACGATTTAGAATGGTCAAGTACCAGGTATAAAGTTATGTTGGAAAAAACTGTATTCTAAAATTTACATAATGCAGCCTTGATATACTTGGATTTTCCAGGAATTATGACGAGTTCTTCAATGCAGATACAAATCCTTGAGGTACTGTATGAACTTAGGCTTGGTGCAAAAAGTTCCTGAAAAGGAACTCGCAAATAATTTCTGAACAAGACTTCATAAGATTCTACTTACTGTATGATTAATGGACTGAATGGATGGATTGAATGCAAATACATTGCAACTTCTGGACTTTAATTTTGTTTCAGGCTGAGATCTTGAAAAGAAATCATGATACAGACACAATATTGATATCTGTTAACCCAACGGCATCTGGAAAGCATCTTTCATTGAAGGTGCAGAGCACAAGCGGGCTAGCACAGAAATATGTTGGTGACAGCAAATCATTGACCACTATGGGGGAACTGATTGCCCTCTCGTTTGTGAAATTTGAATCATGTAAGTAAGTTGCATTAAGAACAGTTCTATAATCAAATAAGCATTAATATGTGAATGGGGAATGTTTTCCTGTCCCATCTTATGAGAAACCTGGGGCTACAGTGAGGTCTTTGAAAAAGATTCCATAGTTTCCATAGTTTGAGGAGCTCTGCTTTTGTTATTTTGGAAACCAAATTGCAGAACTCAGTGTTTGTAAAACTGTGATATCTTTTAACTGGGAGTTTAGATTCTATAACCAGATTACATTGGATCCATTCTGCAAGATTAATGTCCACTCTTTTGAATTTTGCCCCATAAAAAAATTCTAAAAGGAGGACCACACTTCACAGACCTGACTGTCATCATTCTGGAGAAGGTAGCTTGGTCCATGTTATACACCTGGCTCCTTTCTATGATGAACTGTTATGAATTTAGTATAGGGTCCAGCTTTAGCTGTCCTTTCCATAGTTTCTTTGTATCCCAAGACATATATGTAAAGGCTTTGTTTGATTATGAATAGTCATTACTGATGACAGCTCTGCGCCAAAACATTTATTGCATGTATTTTTTCTGAGATTTATTAATATCTGTAATTTGTTGTTAAATTTCAAAGGTTCTATTTAAGTTTCTCACTTTAGGATTTTTCTCTTTGAAGCTGAAAGGAATATTCCAGTTGACATAAAAAGATGGAGACGCACTATGAAGAGAAATAGAGGTATATATATTTCATTTTAGATACAGAAAATATTGAAAGTATTGGTATGCCCTTAGTTCTACTCTATGATTGTGGCAGTTGATTGATAAAAGTGATCTTTCCAGTGGAACATCTGTCATTGTTACAAAGTCAAGTGATGAAAATAACCTTTGAGTTTTATAGCATCACTACTGTAGTGACAGTAATTTCACACAGCAGACCAAACCTCTACACACAAGGCTCTAAAATGAAAATGACATTTCTTTTCTGGTACTTGTCAATTCACTAAAATTTTGAAAAATGCCCCCCCCCAGCAGAAAAAAATACTGACAGTTTACTACGACTAGCTTTTTGCAGGCTCTGCTGAAACCAGTTTTTAAAGAGATTGTGTGTCATCTGAAATCTGAATTCTTCTTGATTCTAAATATGGAGAAGAATTAAGAATTCCAAATATGAGATCAAGCAAGATATGGGGTGTACTTTTGAATCTGCATGTCACATCTTACTGTACGTGTCATCAACAAATATTTTGGGATAATTTTTGTGACGAAAGTTTATCCAACTCAGCGCTGGTTATGTGAAACAGTCTCGGGAACGATCTGAGCTCATTTATGAAATTGGAACAAATTTGGCTTTCAGATGATGAACACAGGTACATGTGCGCAATCTCTTTATATTTTCTATTGATAGGCCAACATATTTGTCTATTCCTTCACGTTAATTGTTAAAACTCAAATACAAATTAATTGCTATAATTTGCCAGAGAATAACCCCCAGCTATTGAACAAATTTAGTGAAGTAGGCTACCTACAGTAAATGGCCGCAAATTGATCCTGACAGGGACATTTTGTTGATTGGTCTAACACTTAGGGTGGTGGTTTATAGCTCTGTTCGTTAGTAATAGTATTTTTAAAGTTGGATTCAAAAACATGGCTTCCTCCAAGAATATGGTAACTAGGTCCAGCCAATAATTAAAAAAATGCATTAGTTACATTTTCAGCTAATTAGATATGCATTTAGAATTGTCTCCATTCCATGATGTGATTGTTTAACAAGGCTATAGATTGGCTTGACTTTATCTCATCAGATATAGCATTCCAAAGTTTAAGCCATTTAAGACAGCTGTAGTTTAGGTAGCTGCAAGAGATCTTTGAGTACGACACCCAAGTTACTTGAAGGTTTGTCAGTTCATTGAAGTAGCTTTTCCAAGTAGCTCTCTCTATGTAATGTACAGTTCGAAGCTGAAAGCAAAATGTACCTTAATTTCATATCTTGAAAAGAATACATAGCCTTTCACTTACCCAACTATTCTAAACCAAGTAATGTTATCCCACTGCAACTAATCATTTATGCCTAATTTGTTTCTAGAGCAAAGTTCATTGAGAAAAGAGGCAACCAAAAGTAAGTTTAACAATGAAGCAAGTGTTCCTGTGAATTTTAGATCAGGCTCCTAATGCTAAAAGACAGTGGTTGAATTCATACAGAAGGCAGGCAGCAGGACTCTGAGCAGGAAATTATATTAGCAAAGTTGCTTTGGAAATCATTTTAAGATGCAGTGAATAACAAAGCTGCTTGCTGAGGAAGTTAAGCATTGTTTGGCCCAACATCAAATCAAGTGCAGATTGATTGATTAATTGATGATACCAGTAAACAACGAAAGTTCAAAGACAAGGCTATAAAGATTACGATTTAGAAGGAGAAATCTTAAGAACGAACTTAAGAACGAAAAGTGAGATTGTTCTATCTGATATCAAATCATTCCACTTTGCCTTTTAGTAGGAAGATCTTTTTGACGTCCACAACTTTTTTGTAGACGCTGACAGACAACCAGAGAACGAGGAAAATGATGATAATGATGATAATGATGATAATGATGAAAATGACGACAGATTGCCTATTGAAGAAGGACTGCTGAACGATGGTGAGACATTGTTTGAAGGTTGGAATGAATTATCGGTTCCTTTTGACAAATATTTACCCTATGTTAGCAAGCCTTAGGGCCTGTTTAGATGGGAGTTTTTGCAGTGGCTGAAACTTTAGCCCTGCTACTTGAGGTAAAAATATGTTGCCATTACTTTATATGCGGAAATGAGAATGATATTGGAGAAAAGTAGAGTAATGAGTGAAAATATTTAAAGATTCGCGTCAGTTTTAAGGAACACCCTGGTTTCCTAAAAGTTCCCAAACTGAAACAGCAATAGACTCAACAGAAAATTATATTTTTCAGCTTTCAAATGTCAAAATGGTTCATATACATCAATTAGTCTCGGACCTATTCAAGTTTAAAAGTCAGACACTTATTTGGGACCCCCTGTGTATCTTTTTAGATTGAATAGATCCTGTTAGAGAAAGATGTCGACGTTTCTTTACAGTTAATAGTAATTTATAGTACTTTGATTATAGAAATCCTGTATTTAGGGCTGTATGTAATGTTTTAGGGCTTTCCAAGTACTTTCAGTCAAAACCACACCGAGCCTTTAGCATTAGACAAATAACATGGTATCCAATCAAAATCTGTGCAAGATGGAAATATAAACTATTTCTGTTATGTTTATTTTCACCGCATCAGACGTTTCATGGAAGATAGGGGCTCTTTGGATCAGTTGTCTCGAAAAAAGTACCCCCTTTTGACTGAACAAAGGAACAAAACGATAAAATGTGGGGGCTTTTTGAATTCAGAGCTACACCAAACACCGGAGATATGAGCCCACAAGGTCAAATTTGGAGTGCACCTGAAACCAGAGGTTTTGAGAAATGGCCCAGCCATAGTTTGACACCACACAGGCATTTTGCAATCGAATTTTCAACGTTGACCTTCGTTTTTACCTTTGAAAAGACTTATACCTTTAATTGCTTCAATTGTTGTTAAAGTGACTTTTCTTTTGAGGAATCGGTCCTTCGATCCCAAATGTTTTGTATCAAAAAAGAGGAAAAGGAGCACACGCATGCTTGTTTTGGAGATGTGGCATGATTTTATTATTCTTACCACATTTTCATTACATTCGTTTGATCAGGGCCATGTCCATGCGTCTTTCCTTTTTTCCAAAGTAAACAACGGAAAATTAAAATTTACAGGTGCTTTGGACAATGTCCATGATACAAATTATGACTAGGCCCTTTTCAAAACCTCTGGTTTGGTGCACTGTAAATTTTGACTTTGCGAACTTGTATCTGCGGTGTTTGGTGGACGATTTCTAAATGCAAGGTATATACATCTAAGTTGAAGATTGATAGATTTAGCTGTGAAATCGGGAAGTAATGATATCTTATTGTTTGGTTCCTATTTCCTGTCAAAAATGGGTACTTATTTTTGAGATACCCGGTATAAACAATTTATTGTTAGGTAGAAATAAACAATTTGCAAATTGGTATTGACGAGGACTCTTAGAGGCGTACCTTTGCATTTGCTTGTTTATTCAATGCGTCAAATTTCATTATTCAGATGAAAGTAACACTGGTGAAGAAATGGACAGTGACGGTACAGAAGAAAACTTTGGTAAATAATTTTTACTTCAATCAGTATTCTGGAACAAAAACGAAATAGTTGTTTTTATGGAAAGAAAAATTTGTCAGTCTTGAAATCGTACACGAGAAAAGTCACTTGAAATGGTGCACAAAATCTTTCTTAAACCTTGGTGAACAGTTTCTTTGCAAGATATTTTATTCTTATGCAAGTGGGACTACGACTTGTTATGTTCTTTTAGTGATTATGCTAATATCCCATTGGCCTCTGCTATCTGCTGCTTTGGTTGCAGTTTTCCGTATGCTTTTTGTGTCTACGAATTTCTATTCTCATTTAGATCCTGATCGATCCCTTGGAAACCTTTTTGATGCATTGAACAGTTGAAGGTATTGCGATGTCGCTATTTCCTTGTCAAGTGCACTAAACATGTTTCATTTCTTGTTATTCAGTTGACATAATGATATACCGATTGACCAGTTAATGGAAAGATATTTTCTTTTGACATACCAAGCCACTAGTTGCATGGTCAACATACATTACTTTATTTTTGCATATCAAAAGGAAATTGCCGGTCTTTATTATGCCCCATTCACACTGACACAGTTAAACCAGCAATAGCTTCACTGTACGTCATATATTACAACAAAACGAAAGAGATCTAATTTATACAAGTATAAACTATTTACAGGCGAAAGCTAGAAAATTGATCCAAAAACACTCCATGTTTAAGAATGGCAGATATTTCAATAAAAGGTCAGTGCGACCTTGCTTTCATACTGGTCCCTCCAGAGGTTTTATTGAGACTAAACTGTTAAAAAAGGATACTGCGTGCAAACTTGGAAACAAAATGTGATGACATGCTTTATTTTACGGAGATTTGACATGTGAATTGAGTATTAGGGATAACGGCAGTTTTTTCCCAAACAATGAGACCTCGACTATGATATTCAAATTGAAAGTATTAACTATTAAAGATTTTCAATAAATCGTTGGGCATTTTAGCAAGGGTCTTAACATACAAATTCAGCCGAGTTCCTGTTTTAAAGCATAGTTTTTTTAGGGCCAGAGAATGTCCGCAGCTTTGTTGATAATTTCACAGCTCTGCAGCTCTATATTATGCAAAAGAGATTTTTAAGAATTGCTTCCTTTGTAAAATAGAGACCGTCCGTTCCCAGGAGATGTCCGTCTTTGTGCATATCTGATCATCATAGTAATCTTTGTTTTATTGGTTCATTGGCGTAGCCTTGTTAAGAATTTGTCTCAAATGATTATTTCTATTATTATTTGATACCCCCGCTCTTTATTGATAGCATTTAATCATTTGCAGGAAATGTCATCGTAAAAAGAGTGCAAAACTGACAACTATTCTGAAGAGTGAACATTGATGGTTTAATAATCATACTTCATTGACAATTACTTCAACAACTAGTCAACATTAATTGAACTTTATTTTGCAAGTTGCGTTTCCCATACTGGATTCCATGCTGGTGCAAATGTGTGCGTTCGCCTTATAATTGTTAAATAACTTTACCTGAAACAGAGATGACAAAAAGAGGAAAGATTTTACTCGTTCTCGTTTCACAGGTTACTTGTCAGTTATCTTCAGAGTGTTTGGCTGCATGTTCACTCAAAAATATCAATAGTATGATAAGCGTACATGAATGTAAAGCAATACTGTGAAAACTCACCATATAATTCTTGTTACCTTAACCCAGCTAAAGTTCCCTAATTGCAGGTGCAAAAATGTAAGAATACAGGTCCGCCAAAGAAACTATCTACTTTTTTATAAACCACGATAATTTGTACACACGGCCATGCAGCAGATGGTATCTAATCGATTTGCATATCCCCAAATTATCACGAAATAGTTTTTCTTTGTCCATTCATGTTGGATGTCAAGAAAATTTGATCGAGGATATTTGGTTGTTTTGCAGTATTATCGAGAAGAAATATTTTAAGAAACTTGCTGATAGGTAAGGAACCAGAAAACTGAATATTTTAAAAAAATCCTTCAAGTTTAAGTCGTAATTCTCCAAAATCGATCCAGGGTGCGATTTATCGTGGCTTGTCAAAAGCGGATAGTTTTTCTTGGCACACCGGGTAGTGCAATCATGGTCACCTTTACGCAAAAAATGCTGTTTAAAGAGGCTAGGTCACGTAAACATCAAAACTTTCGCCAATTTAGGAACAGTTCGCTTGTGATATAGAAATTGATGCTGTGATGTTAATTTTCGATCGTCTTGTAAATTGATGAGGGGTAGACCTAATCGACTAACGTTTGTTTTACCCTTTTCAAGCCATGTGACAATACTCTTGGGAAGTTTTAGTATAATGCTACTTTTTGCACTCATGTCATAACTTTGCATGCCACGAAATATGTTAGAGAAATCAACAGATGTTTTATCAAGAGATTGATCACATGACTTGAAATGGTTGTAAACAAACCTTGGCCGATTTTGTCTCTTGCTTTTTTTTGGATTATTTATTGTCGATAGTTTGTTTTTATATTATGATATTGATATATTCCTGATATCTACTGAGAGTTTTCAATTGTTGTTACCTGTGATTTGGCTGTTTCTTTTTACCAGAGAGCAGAGGATTGTTTGTGACATTTTAAACAAGGACTTTTGTTTCACTTGCAAATCAGTTTTCCTACCGGATGAGTAGAAGACAGTTACATCTTTTGAAACCTTGTAGAAACTAATCCTCTCGGCAGATTTCTCCTATGTTGCTTCTCTAGCTGTCGATGTATTTCTTCGATTTTAACATCGACTATTTGCATCAAAGAGTTACTGTTTGGAGCCATTTGAGCTATAAAATCAAAACTGCTCCTTCGCTAACTACTTTCAAAATGAGACAAAGCATTTTTGAAAGATCACAGAGATTGATAACAGAAATTGGATGGCATTGCAGTATAGAAAATATGCCTCAATTCATCCTTGAAACTGGACAAAACTACCGTCAGAATCAATAGGCTGCTTTTTCTTCCGTTCTTCACAAAAATGAATTGTGGGGTTTTAACCCCAGGGGGACTGCCTATTAGTAGGTGACGGGGGTCAGACATTTTTTGGGTTTGGGAAACGTTGCCTAGTATGCCTTTGGGTACGCTATTTGGCGCATAATCGGTATATTATAATTTATAAACTCTTGTTTTCATTTACTATGAAGCAATGAGTATTTTTTTGGGGTCTAAAAATGTCCTAAGTTGAGTATATTCTTGGCTTTTTCAAAATATGATGTGTCTGACCACGTCACATACAATAGAGAGTGGTTTTAACCCTATCTGTGGTTTTAACCCTATTTATACAAGCATAGGGTGCAAATCTTTAAAAATGTGGGTGTAAAATTATATGACAGTTTTCTTTGCAAATTTGCATTGAATAGCTTGAAAGAAACGTATGGTGCTTTGCTGTAAATCTGCCGTGGAAATTTTTTGATATCTTGATTTTTTTCAAAATGGCGGCAATTTCAATATTTCAAAAAAATGCATGGATAATTTTGAAAAATTTCAAATCATCGGAAATCCTAAACTAACAAAGGAAAAATCATA
Source organism: Aurelia coerulea (assembly GCA_039566865.1). NCBI lineage: Eukaryota > Metazoa > Cnidaria > Scyphozoa > Semaeostomeae > Ulmaridae > Aurelia > Aurelia coerulea. The sequence goes on along the minus strand of CM076948.1, from coordinate 23,290,920 downwards.
TAACTTTCAAGAAAACCATAGTTTATGAAGGCCTACAATATGATGAAAATCAGAAATCAGTTTCTTGTTTGGTTTAAGATTTAGACATTTGATGACGTCATAGCCTCACATTTGATAAATGCCGCCATCTTGAAACCAAGCAGAATATCAATAAATTTCCGTGGCAGGTTTAGAGCAAAAAATGCTAAGTTCCTTCCAAGCCATTTAATTCAAAAGAAACTTTAATAGAATTTTACACCAACCATTTTAAAGATTGGAGCCCTATGTTATTTATACATGTAAATTACGATCAATGGAGAAACATCCCCCTCCCCATAATTATATAGCGATCATTGAGGTCATGATTATGGAAGTAGGTTAAGAGCATGACCGTTAAATTCTCAACATAAAGAGAATTCCTTGTCAGGAATTCCAATCGTGGGGGTACAGTAAGAACCCGCACATAAGAAACCCCCTTGTATAAGGAACAGGCCTCATTTTCTTCAAAAGGGGCTCCTTTAATATGAAACAATTGTTGGTCTGAAATTTAAAAGTTTCTTATTTTCAGGTTTGTCATAGTTCCTACATGCTAGAAGATAATTCCCATAAATGACTGTAATATAATGTAGCATTCTCTAAACAGCATTAACATTTTCAAAATTAAAGATTCACACAACAAAAAGGTAACATGGTAAACATGTAAAATGTACCAGTACTGTGCAATACACATGCATGTATGGTACAGTCATACCATGGTCATACACCTTCACTTGACTTGATTCCCTATCTATAAGAAACTTTGAACCTGATCAAATAAGAAACAAATAAGAAACTTTCTGAGGCCTCAATTTAAAAAGTGGTTCCTTATTTGCGGGTACCCGCTGTAATTACCAAATATACCGGTACGGGATGTGCCTTTTTAGGGTACCTTTTTTAAGCAGAAAATAAAGTTTAGGGTGTCATTTCTATGCCAAAAGACATGCATTTTGGTGTGTCATTTTATACCCTGTGTGCCAATTTTTCTATTCTAGTATATTTATTTTATTTTTTTATTGATGGCTCTGGCACCCAGGGTAGTCATTTTAAAACGATAACTCATTTGGTTATTAATTTTGATCTAAGTTCATATGCTTGGTTATTGCTTTTACTTTTTGTCACAGTTTTAGGGTACACATTTTGAATGACCCGTACATTTTGGGTATGGTTTATGGGAAATTTACATATTTTATGGTGTGATGTCAAAATGGCACACCACTGTCATATTCCTATTGAAGTTACCCCCCCCCCCCCCACCCAGAACGTGAATCCTAGGGATGACTGGTTTTCAGTAGTAACGAGTTATGCGCACGTAAACTGTTTCCACCCAACTTTAGAATTACCCCCCCCCCCCCCCACCCAACGATAGGAAACATTTGTAAAAATATGAAGTTGAATTGAATTGAAGATTGAATTGAAAGTGAATGTTTACCGAGAATATCTTGAAATAGCAACCAGCTTCAATCAAGCGATGTAAGAAAATAATAAGAGTAGATGATACCTAGAAAATTATATAATATCGGGAAAGATATGCAAAATACCCCCACCCCTCCCCCTCTAGAAAGTACAATGCTACCCAAACTCATGTATGAAACCTGAAAACTAATCCAGTCTGACCGGCTAGCTCCTCACTCTCCGTTGTTATAAGTCACTCTTTCATGAAGATTCTAAATATTGATGTTGCTTTGAGAAATTATGCACCATTCACTTGCGTGTTCACAATGATGCACCATACCTTACGATATTTCGGAGAGCAGATATTGTGGGCGTTTAGCAATTTCAGAAATCAAAAAGGATGATCATTTGAAATGGCTGAACTACACTTCTTGAGCTTTGCATTTTATGTATTTATTCCACGGCATCCTTGATATATTTTCGGTTGCTTAATGTATTTTGTATTCTTGGAATGTAATCCCTCCCCTCAAAAAAGATAGAGTACAATTTTTCATCCTGTTTATGACTTCATAGGTTTTTTTGTTTTAAATTTGGTACGAATAAGAGTTGTGCTAGCTCCAAAATTGGCATGAACAACGGTTTGGTTTACACTTGTTTTGCGCTTTTTTTGAAGCATTGCATAGAGTACGTCTTGAAAAAATTGCATTTCACCTTGATCAGATAACATTTCATTCTGATATTTTACTGAATGAGCCAATAGAACTCCATTTGCTTCAATTTGAAAATGAAAATCATTTTATTCTTTTACCATGGATAGAATTGCTTTTCTCCCAAGGACAAACGATTTCAACAGAAATTTATATGTCATCCCTTCATACAAATGAAAGTATACATTTTAATATGGCAAATGAGGTCAATTGGGAGGGGGGTGGGGGATTCTCAGTATATTTGTCCAACGTGAGGTACCGCTTTTCAGTTAATTGTTTTTTGCACATGTTTTCTAGCGTTGGTTATAACAAATGCACTTTTTCTAGGGGTGGTTGTCAAAAGGGGATATTTTGCTAGAAATGCTTGTTTCTCAGTCACGCATTTATGTTTTGGAGTATTGATTTTTCAGTTTCACCGGTTTTCAAAAGTCGGAGCAGAAAAATCTGGATCTGGATCCGGGTAAACAATTTCAAGGGCATACCCAGCACAAATCTAAGTTAAGGAGGGCCCAGGAGGACCCAGAGTTACATTTACTTTTTCCTAACGTAGGGCTCAAATTGAATGGCTTGGAAGGAACTTAGCATTTTTTGCTCTAAACCTGCCACGGAAATTTATTGACATTTTGCTTGGTTTCAAAATGGTGGCATTTGTTAAATTTGAGGCTAGTGCATCATCAAATTCCTAAATCCTAAACCAGAAAAGATACTGATTTCTGCTTTTCACCATATTGTAGGCCTTCATCAACTATGGTTTTCTTTAAAGTTATATGATTTTTCTTCCTCTGGTTTAGGATTTACGATGATTGAACTGTTTTCAAAAGTTACCATCAATTTTTTCAAAAATCATTAAATTGCAGCCATTTTGAACAAAAATCAAGATATCAAAAATTTCCACTGAAGATTTACAGCAAAGTATTATAAGTTCCTTTCAAGCCATTCAATCCAAAGAAAAATGCCTTGTGCTTTTTTTACTAATTTCATTCATACGTTGTTATGCACCGAGTGCGTTGAGCCTAAAGACGTTACTTTTCCTTTCCGTTTTGTTATGCTTTATAGTTGTTAATTGCCTTGTTATTTTCTTATGATAAATTCGAAGGTAATCGATCATGATAAATAGACAGTGCTACTGAAATATATTTCATTTCTTCATGTATATGAATGATACGATGTAAAGCTACTTTTGTAAATATCAATTATTTTACTCTTGAGGGAACTGAAATACAGTTTCATATTGCTGTGACTGAGAAGATTCTTCATTTTTATCAAGTGTTTTTGGCCCTTTGTGCTAAAATCCAGTTTACTTACATCCTCGATCATGCAATAAATAGAGGAATCGAAAAAACCATCAGATATTATTTAGCCTATCAATCAAACTGTTCTTCACAGACATTCATCAAGCTTATATTCCGTACAAGCAATTTTCAAACGAAAAAAGTTCTTTTGGCACAACTCTTATTTGATAAGAATTTGGTGGTGAATTATAGCCAGCCAATGTAGACAAAAGCTTCTCAATTAGGATTCAGTTATCCTAACGATAAATGGTTAATGCTGGTACCAGGTTTATTAGAGAAAATGGCCAATTTTACCATGCCCCTGTAAAGGCGTCTTTTCAAGAAATTCCAAAGTGGCCCATATTTTCTGATACACTAGGTAGCTCATCACGTTGTTCCAAAACGAAGTCAACAAATGGTAAGGAAAAAAATCAAAGAAAAGCGATTTTTGTCAATCTAGACATGATAAATTTATAGATTAACACAAAATAGCCAGGAACAGAAACAAAATATTCATCTTATTCCAAATTTACAATGTCAGTCAACTCCAAAATGACATCTAATCGTCACAAGATACAATGGTTAGTGTGCCAGTGTTATAGTCTGTTCCCAGAATTGAGGAAAGAAAGCTGCAAATACTTTTGAATGTAAAGAGCGATGAACGAAGTAGTAGTGCTCCATGCGTAACATGAGTATGAGTGTCAATAAACAGCACTCTACCGTCTGTAGAAAGTAGCAACGCACATGTCATTTCCTGTAAGGTTATAAGAGCTGAAATTCTCTTTCCTAGCTTCATCAGCCGTCGTAGATGGTAAAAGAGTGAGAACTGATCACCCTTTGGTTGCAATGGGATAATGTCATCAATTGTCGTCGAGAACCATGGGGCAAGAACTGTTACTCCTTCCAATACACTCAAAAACCTTGGAGGCAATGCATCTCGGCATCGATCATGGAGGTAGTTTCCAATTCGAATGCTGTTAACGACAACGGCTCTAATCTCTTCTGGTGATTCTAAGTCAAGGCTGATGTCCGTTTCATTCCTAAGAAACCAGTGACAGGCCAGTAAACTTATCACGCAACAAGCTTGGCTTTCATTGCGACCATCCAATGTTGATTGGGAGACATTGTGAGGAAAGTAAGAGATAAGGACTCCGTCATCTTCTCTGTCTGATACGGCGAACTTTTTGCTGCTGCGATGAAATCTCTTAATATCAACGTTTCTGTAACAAACACCATCTACTCCTCTCTGATACGTTAGACCGGATGCCTGAACCTGGGGACCAATGTCCGGATCATTATCAATTTCATTATCCTCCTCAGCATTGTTATCCTCGTCATATTCATCCGAGTCACCATCCAAATCATTGGGATTTTCATGTCTGTATTGGACATTTTCTGCAGTATCATTTTCACCACTAGCTTCATAACTTTGTGAATCTGTTCTCTCCGTTCTTTCCTTATCATCTTCAAAAGACTGAAGTCCCTTGACAATCTGAGAAAGGGCGAATTGGAGACCTCTTCTTTTCACTGAGTTGATTCCTGCTTTGATATCACCATTGGAGTCTTCTACCATGTATGTGCAATGCTTGAGAACATTAATCAAGCCATTAATAAGAAGTTTTGAGCAAAACGATTAAAATCTATGGTAGGGTATTCGATTCCTGCCGTTTGAAACAGTCTATTTCATTGGAGATCGGGTCCCAGTTCAATCAATTTAAGTTTTAGTCAACTTTACGATGTCATAACAGAACGAGAAAAGTTAGACCTTTCTTCTTACACAGAAGGTTAAGCAGCATATGTCTTTATGAAGGGTCTTAAGTGAACAAGATTTAAGTGCCTATATCGATAAAAACATTTACTTCAAATGCTTCCTATATAGCATTACAGAGCCAATTCCAAAAAGAATGTTTAAATTGCCAATTCCACATTCTTTTACCATTCTAGCAGCTATGAACTTCAGCCGTTAGCAGCTGGGAACTTCGAATAAAGCATATTTGTATCAAAATAGAAGAACTCAAAACATAACTTACTTCGTTCCCTTGTTGGTTCTCCGACTCACATGCAGTTTGCTGCTCATTTGGATCTATAAAAGAAATTTTCAATTGTGAACTTTTCGTACCAAAGTAAAGTATCTTTTTATGTATGCATGCATGCAAACATTTTCCTGGGATGAAACTTGATTGCAAACTGAATTTAACAAAGAAAAGCACGATATAATAACATGCATCTAACAACTTCATATAAAAGAAAACAAATTGATCTAACAAGGCTTTGAACTGCTTTAAATGGCAGAGATATCATTAAGACAGCATGCGTTTGAAAATATGCCACTCCCTGAAGTAATGATATTGAAAACTGTCTCGTTATATTTCAGATATGTTCAATTAGGTTCAGTAAATCATTCAGTTTTCATATGCCATTCCATCCCATGGCTAGGAGAGATTTTCTGCAAAATCCCTCTTCGAGAACCAGCAAAAGTGAAGAAAAATGACGAGCAAAACTTCAGCGGCTTTCCTTCCTAACTATAAAGGCACTTACATGTATTAATGTATTTTGTCCTCCTGAGAAAATGATGAATTATTGGAAATAAAAATTAAAGATAAAGAAATTAAATTAGATTAATTCATCCAGGGGAAATTAAAAATCCTCCTGGATAAATCATTCATACTACAGGATTTGTCTATTTTTCCTAGAGTATATCGTGCTAAAGCGTGTTCAAGTCATTCCTGTAAGGTAAATGTTTTAGGAACAGTTGCTCCTGACTTTGGCACGGTTTTTACCTCTTCTCGAATTCGAGTAAATCCTTTGTAAAATCTGAACAGAGTGGCCGATTTCAGACAGAAAAAGTTCCAAAAATAATTGAACATATTTGCAATTCAGTCAGATATTGCAAACTATTATTGCGTGTACCTTTAGGGAGCAGTAGCCTTTTTCTGACTCACCCAGTAGCATTGCGCATTTATGCACAGACTCAATGATCTTCAATCAAAGCATGGAATAATGTATAACTGGGTGCTGGCGTGAATTGCAAGCATAACTTCAACGATAAAACTTGTGTATACATGGAATATATAGCATGAAAAGATGTACGAGAATAATTGATTTGGGTGCCATTTACCTTCAACGGATGATATCTCCTGGCGTAATATACGAATGACCTCTCTGTAGAATCTCAGATAGTTCGATTTCTCTCTTTCTAATATGTTCAGTTCCTCGTTCGCTCTATCTAGAAACACAAACTTCTCCAAAAGTGCTCTCTCCTTGTGATTAATACCTAACAAAAACGAACAGGAATGAAAAATTTATTCTGAAATCCGTTTTAACAACATAGCTAGCTTGTGAAAGAAGTGTGTCTGACTACCGAGAAAATAATAAAGCAAGAAAGAATTGTCGAAGGCACAAATTACTTTGCCTGGTTTATCAAAGACGTTCAGATTTAGTAATAACACTCCAAAATTGTTTCATAGTTCCATGATCATGTAATACTGTTTGAATTCAGTAAGTTTGCATCAAAACCAAGAGCTAACTAAGAATTGACGACGAACGTGGATAAGCAGTAGTCTCAGAAATGGTTTTGTGAAGAAGCATTGCATCACATATACTTAAAGGGCTGGATTTTCCTCCTTTGTTGCATACACCCTTGCGCCTTCAAATATGTACCGTTATAGAACAATTCATTCGTTCTTACGATGTCTTACCTTGTAGCCCACTTTTTGAGGTCCATGGGAAATTGCCAATCTCTAAGCTATCAGCGGATATCTTTTTAGATGCTGGCTTCTTTTCAAGTTTGCATATAAACTCGTGCAAGGTGTTGTACTTCTCAATATTACACTTCAAGGTCTCCCTTTCTTTAGAAAGCTGTCTCCACAAGGTATTTCTCTGCTTGCAGGTTGCTGCAATTGTAAATTACAAATTTATCTGGTATCTTTCACGTGTTTAATGATTCCCAAATATTCATATCCCCCACTCCCAATACCCAACACGCGCTGCCACCCAGGAGAACCACCTTCCAACGGACACGGGAAATGAAATGCGAAATCAAAGGGCTTGTGCATGGTCAAACCCAAGTTAAACCTAACCGAAGCTGCACACACGCCCTCAACAATGGATGCCAAAGAAACAATGCTGTGTCTGACTGCTTTCTTCTTTCTTCTATAGAGTAGCCTATTAACCATTGCATACGCCCTTTGGTTCTGCAATAGTTATAATGATATGTTGTAGAAATAAAGCTGTTAGAACCTATTTACACGGAATCACAAACCAGTGCAAAAGTAGTGTAAACAAAAACCAACGTGATTGACGGAGTGTTCAAACCTAGAATAAACTAGCTTCGTTTATTGAAATACTGGCTTAATCGTATTTGCTGATAGTCATAACCTAGTTTAGTCTTGACTGATTTGTGCCGCTCATTGTGAATGTTGTGACTTCTTATGTTCCAGAAAATTGGCATTTTTCAGTTTTAACTGATTTTACGCATGGATATCCTGAAAGCAAGATCAAGATATCATTTCATCTTACAAAATGAAAGATGTAATCATCTTACCAGCTAATTTCTTCATATTCAAGTGTTTCTGGACATTGGAATAGTAACTGGATTCAATTTGACCTTCAAAAGAACCAAGGATTTTACGACAAACTGGTAGCAGGTGATCAGATGATGAAATGTCTTGATTTTGCTCCAAATATTTCTTGATGTAATTTTGCTTCCAAACAACTCCTCTTGTAGTGCATGGGTGTTGAAGAGCTGAAAGTGGCAGATCAGGCATTTCTTCATTAAATTGGATTATGACATCAGTTGGTAACTGGTGCTCCTTCCACAACTGATAGGAGATAAGGAATGCATCTTCTGACCGATCAAAGTCATTCTCTGCTGCAGCAGATTCAATATCGCCTGCAACAGTTAAGAGAATAAATGAAAACGGGCAAAAGAACAATCTCTACCAGGCCACAAATAGTGCTTTTAGTAATGGAATTATTTGCTAATATCTTAATCTGACACTGAGGGACAGTGCAAAATCTATTACATGACAGGGCCGGTGCAGAAGAAAAATTCTTGCTAGGAAACCTGCTCACCCCGTATGAAATTATTGCAAAAAAAACCACCCCGTCACCCTTTCCTTAAAAAATATATCTGCCTCGTATTCATCATGAACCACCGATGAATTAGCCAAAGACCATAACAAAGGCAATTCTTGTCATTACCAGTCTTTGTTAACGTAAAAATTGACTTTTAACATGAGGAGATCTGACTGATGAATCATTTTGCAAACAACGGACGAGAAAATCATTTTGCAAACAACGGACGGATTGGAAAGAATATATATCCTAAGGTTTCCTGATGGAAACTATTGGGTAATGAAGTATCTGATAGTTGGGCATGTATTTTATATTCTAAATCAATTTACCACAGCAACTCACTCCTGTAGCAAGATGCACATATTCAGCACAGAATCATACATAGATGAATAACTCTCAAGAGTCCTAACAATACCTTTGGCCCAGTTTTTGACTGTCTCCTTCATCCTCTTCAATTTTTGCACATCTAGATCAAGTTCTCGCATTTCTGTATTCAGCTCATGTCTAGTATCAAGGATTGCCTTCTTAACCTAAAATAGATATGGTAACCATCAATGAGTACAAGGAGCATACCAAACCAACTTAATTTGCCATATCGCATGCAACTTATCTTCATGTGTAATAAAGAACATGAGTTTTACAATGATTCTAGGTCAAGGCAAGAGCTGCACGTCAGTGAGAGAAGCTAGGGACAAATGTTAGCCGGATGGAGACTTAGATATCGACAAAAAAATTAAATGAGCATCTTGATGAATTGATGTCATAGTGCCTAAATAAATGAACAAGTTTTTAAATTCCTGTTACCTTCTTTGAACGCTTTGTTATAGTTTCTGCCAATGCACCAATTTTCCTTCTGTTCCAAGCGAATGCATGCTCTGTTAGTGTCTCTTCTCGCCCTGATTTGAAAGAAAGCAGAGTACACTACACTGTGAGATAATTCAAAACGTGAGAACAACAGTAAAACCCGTATGAAAGAACCCGATATTTTTTGTAACAGGCTAGGATGGTTTCTTTACATTTACATAGTGGTTCTTGTGTGGAAGGTGCTTAATTGGCCACAAATCAGCCTAGAGGTTCTTAATCTACAGTCTCTTTTATGCGGCTTCTACCATATTTGATCAAACATTTACCAACTTTAAGCTCATAAAAGAATCAAAATGACTCTGCAATATGTTTTACAATCAGCCCTATACTGGACTTTTGTGTGAACTGTACAAAAGACGTTACATTCATAAGAAAGTATACCTTCAGGAAGCATGTGTTTAGTGTTATTCCCCAGTCTTGAGAAATACGAAAAGAACTGCTCACACTCTTCGCCTGCTGTCAAACCCATACCGTCTACCCAACGTGTACCAAAGTTGACCTAAAATGAAAAGTATGCATTAATAGGAAGCTTTCGCTTGAAAAATTTTGAACTGCTTATGATAAAGTTTAACCAAGGGCTAACCTCCTTGGGACTTATTGCACGCTTCCATATCTACCAGGTGAGTAAATTCTTTTAGACCCAAGAATTCAGAAAATGCCGGTTAGGGGTATTTTGAGAACGAGAACTTCACAATTGATTCTGGTCTATGATTTACTTGCCATTGAAATTGAAATTATATTTCTATGAAAGTGAAAATTGTATTTAATTTCAATTTCATTGCCAAGTAAATCATAGACCAGAATCAAGTATGGAATTCTCGCTCCCATACATACCCCTCACGGGCATTGTACTAATTTCAAGATCCAAAAGATAAGTGATTTTCTCAAACAAAATGTTTACATGCCAGTTAGCCCTTTACTTCAGTTTCAAATGTCAGCCGCATGCTTGTTATTCCACATCTCGCCAAAACTTGTTAACTGTTTTGACTCTTTTTCTCTCTCTCTTTTTCATCATTAAACAAACAACAACTTACGATAGCGTTGAATTCCTAAACTTGGTTCTCTTGCTTGTTTTTACCAACTTGTCATTGAGGCTCTGTAAATCATAGTCATATGTGTATAAGCATGCAATAAAGTTAGCATTGCAAGAAATAAATTACGAAGCTCCTCAAACCTGACACGAAGGCTTGTGCTGTTTACAATGCATGACGCCAATTGCTGGATGCATTACTGCTGCTAAATCAGGATCAACTCTCGACAACCATTTCCAGTATTTGCAGGCAACATCTATCACCATAAATTCCACATTTTCTGGCTCCATCAATTTTCTTTGTAAATACAACGAATAGCCATACAGTTCTCCCTGAAACATGTTGACTGCTTTCTGTGCTATTCCATGACGGCAGACAGCCACCTGAAGGCCTGTTTCATTTAAGTTACGCTTCCTCTTTGGGAGGTTATCAGCTGCTTTCCAAACAGAGTCACCACATCGATTGTCAACGTCGGACTAAGAATATAATGAAATAACTGTTAACGTTGTCTATGCAGCTACATGCGAAATAACTGAACTGTTGATCAATGCAGTTACATTATCTGGATATTGGTAAGGTATGATATTTCGTAGAAATCTATTACCAGACCATTAATGAGTTGATAGGATCCTTTTTATAACAGATATCTTCCTGAAGTGTCTCGAATATAAGCATGAGCCATCACTATAACATATCACAGCATAAGTTGAAAATCTTTACATCTGTGGAGAAAGGTGGGTGCAAACATTCTATGACCTATTTACTTTAATTGAATGGCTTGAAGAAATTTTAGTTACTTGTCTATAATTCTACCGTTTGAATTGAGCACTCGTCGTACCTTCGTCTTGTTTAGCTTCAGGGCAGAAAATACCAAAATTAAATTTGCTTTCTGCACTGCCAGGAGCTAGGACGGTTTTGAATGAATGATTGAATGAATGACTGAATGAAGGAATTGAATAAATGAAATAATTAGTTTGTCTAGAATCATGATTGAAAAACGAAATACATGTCTACGTACCCGTTTCAATTTGCCATTTTTGTATACCTTCTGGAGAACCAAGTCTACTTTACTGTTGTCATAGATGAATGCTTCTTTGTAGTATGAATCTTTTATTTTGCTTTGGGGATGAAAGTATAACTATCATTCAGCTAAAATTACCAGTGTCAGCCAAGTTTACAAATGATGATATCAAAAGCGTGATATTTAAGGTGGGAATATCAAACTGGGGATGACAGCCATACCATTGTAGGGCATTGATAAAAACCGTTTGGTCAACCCCTCCGGCTCCGTATAGTAAACTGCTTGCTTTGGGTAGCAACATCATGCTTTGCAAAATGGTCTTTTCCCCAGCAATTTAGGCCCCACTCACACTGCTCCGTTTTTGTACAAAAACGGTGAGAAAAATCTCCATTTTTGTGAAAGTGTTCACACTGATCCGCACAAAAATGCCACAAAAACGGAGGTTTTCGAAAACGCTATCAAAAGTGGATATCCACAAAAACGGAGGTTTTTGAAAACGCACTTTATCAGTGTGAACGCACAAAAACGGAGGTTTTTGAAAACGCTCCAATATTCAACAGTGAGTTTCACAAAAACGGAGCGATGTGAACGCACAAAAACGAAGGTTTTTCTCTCCGTATTTGTTATCAGGCGGTTCAGTGTGAACGGACAAAAACGGATTTTTTCCCTCCATTTACAAAAACGGAGCAATGTGATGTGAACTAATAGCTTGAATGCCACAAAAACGGATATCAACAAAACCATGGAGGTCAAGTTTGTACGATGCTACTTGCCCACCCCCGGTATGTAATTATTCCTAACCTTCCTCCACTCTTGCAGCGCACCAACTTTGCATCACCATCGCAATGAGCTGTGTGTTGGTTTCCATCACATGACGGACAGGCAAAACCATTTACCCCTTCTAGTACTGATAGTTCATACTTCAAATAGCACCACTCATCAAATGCTGCATCAAATGCATCTGGATTGATAACACCAACCTACAGTACAAACATTAACAGTATAAATTAATTGTTAATATACATAGAGCACCCAATTAAAATAACCTATTTCAAGTTTTCCTAGATTTCCAAGTTTTTGAGAGGATTTAAAGACAATTCATGCACATTTTCCTAGCCCTTTCTACCTTTTCTAACCTTCCTTAGGGATTCTCGGGAAATTTTCCAAGCTTTCCTATTTTCCAAGCTCTTTCAGTTCCTTGGTTTTCTCAAATTTCTTTGCCAGAATTTTCCTAGGAATTCCTAGGAAATTCCGATCTTTCAACGTAAGAGCATTGAAATAAATTCATTTTATTAGTTCAAACAGAAACGAGACCAAAATTTCTCAAAAGTTCGCAATCTACAGTAAATTACGATAATTGACTGCTCATAATTATCCCCTTGCTATTACAAATTGGTCACTATCCTTTGTCTGTGCATATATTTTATGATCTGCTGCAGAACAATAGTAGAAATAGTCTGCATTATTTTGCATTTATTTCACAGCAAATTTGCAAAGAGTTTGCAAAGTTTGCGTCGAGTATGTTTAGGAGTGTGTAACCTCTTAGTGAAGAGCTTGAATTGTGGGCCAAAATTGATCATGCAAGCTTACAAACTCCAAAAGAATGATAGAAGAACAAAGAACAAAGAAGTAAACTTGATGCAAACTGATTGCAAATTCTGTGCAAATTGCATTTTCTACTGAGGGGTGCATATTCAGTTTGCACCTTTTTGGATGTAACAAAAGTTCTGTAGCAGCAAAAACTGAGCAATCTTAGGAATCATACCCTGCCTTTACTAACTGAGATGTCCTCTAAAGACTTGAGAAATCCCCTTGAAGATGATCCAGGCAATCTTTTCCTGAGTGAGTCCCATAGGTTTAGAACATCAAATGAAAATAGATATGAAATATTCAATGTACTTCCAGGCCAGTATCCACAGCAAATCAGATTCTCAAGCTCAAATGGCTTTACACTATTTTGGCATTCTTCGCATGACAGGAGAAACTTTGGAAAATCATATCTCCCTATGATGGAAAAAAATTTCTTTTAATTAAAGAGCACCTTGAATCATTTCTGGTTGCAATGCAACAAAAAATAAAGGATCTGAATGTTACAGATTGCAATGTGGCAAAGAAATATTGATAATCAAACTTTAAATCTTATGAATCTGAATATTTTTAAATCATTATTGAATATACACTAAATATCATATGATGTTTTAGTGCACTTGAGAGATTTCAGTTGCCCATCAGTCTCTGCATGGAAGGCTTCTCTGCACTCAAACAAAAATCACAAACAATAGGAGAACATATCAAAATAAATGCGCCCACCTTTTACTGTCACAATAGCACATGTTTGGGATGATTTTTCAATGGTCAAAGTTCCTCCACAAGAGCAATGGTTTTCTTTGCACAAAAGTAATGGAGGAAGCATTCCTGAAGTTGAAATAAAAGGACTTAATCACAACTATACTATTAGGAGAGGGTACCTTTCTGAAAATCAGGTGGCAGACCCCTGTCAATCTATAAGTCATGTACTCCCCCCCTGCGGGCCTTGGGTTAAAAATATTGTAAGCACAGGATTGGATACAAGGATTCTTGTGAATTCTTTGGAACATTTTTAACTCTGAAGATTTTCTGTAAGATCCCTTCAGTTTACAGTATTTATCTCTGGAGAATGTGTTCTGTATCAGGAGAGAAAGATTTCTTGAATGTTCTGACCAAGTTCAGGAAATTGTTGTGATAAGGCATGAACACAAGGCGTGGACTGCTATATTGATATAATTACATCATTTGCAAAAACAGTATTACCTTTCTCTGTAATATTCCCTTCTTCGTCCAGTGTTACGTTTGACGACACAGCCTGATAAAAACCATTACGCATGACTTCACGGTCATGAAACGGTTCTCCTTCATGCTTCACTGCATCACATTTGAGACAAAGAACTTTCCAACAACAGTCAAGGCAACGAATGACACCATGTTTTGAATTGCAGTAATCACACAATCTTTCATCTTCACAATTTTCATTTTTCAGCACTGCTTTCATGATTCCTTGTCTGCATACTTCCCACTTCTCAGCAGATCTAGAGCACCTTTCTCTCCACGATAACTTGGCAGGTTGAACCTCCTTCATATCATTGTAAGCACTTAGCAGTTCTACACAGTCACTTTTCAAAGCTGCAAAGGTAGGGTCAGGCTGAAAATGGTCATTATCAAAATGCTGTTCTTCTGTCACAGGAGTGCTATCATCATCTTCATCTAGGGTAAAATGAGGAAAATAATACCAGAGTCCATTTGATTTGAAATTGATACTAGATGTCAGATTTGCTATTATGTGAAAATAATGTTCTAGTATGGCACCCATTGACTGGTACAAAAAAGGATGCTTGCTTCAAACAACTCCAGTATAGAATTTGAAGATAAAAAATTATTATAATTTTTTTCATGAACAGATGTCATATACTAAATCATCAAACACACAAAGTAGATCATGAATCTACTGCAGATAAAATTAAACCAGAGGTCTTGAAGGGCTGCCTCTATCAGAATGATTTGATCATAAGCATCACGCTCCCCTCTAAAGCCGTAATTAAAAAAATCATGAAAACAAACAAATATGTATACAATTACAAATATTCAACAGCAGCAAGCAAGGATTTCTCCTTCATTGCTGGAAAGAAACATTGAAATTGTTAGATAAATCAAGAAAATTAAAACTTTCCGGACAAGCTTCTTAACCACACCACATTGGCTTGTTTCAATCTCCTTGATTTAAGCACTTTATAAGTTGCTTTCGGCTTTCACTTTTTTCAAGCAGCATTTTTTATAAATAGATACGGTATGAAATAAAAATTACCATCAACTAAAGGAGCATCCATTTCATAAAAACCTAGATTTGTACATGGTTCTGAGCCTGCCAAAGGAGCTTGCTTGCTGCTTTGCTCTATAAAAAATGTATTATTAATATAAAGTTTATGGTGCACAGAAGATATAAATGAGACTAATTAGCACAAGACAGTTGTCAAATCAATGTACACACATATTAAACAGATAATGTGACCAATCAAGCCAAATATATAGAGTAGTTATGTATAACCTATCTACAAATTTTTGAATAATTTACCTCCAATACAGCAAGGAGGATGTAAACGTTCTTGTAAAACAGAATATAAAGGATTTTAAGAAAATTTTAGTGCTCTCAGATGTTTTAAAATAATAATAATAATAATAATCTATATTTATACAGGTAAACTTGGTCAGCTTGCACAGAAGCTGCTATCATTCAAGGTCCTGTTACGTGTGTAAATAATTATTTGAGAAAACCAACCAGGAGATCTTTTGAAAAATATTAACATTCAAATGGTGAAATTTGAGAAAGTGTTAGTATTGTTTCAAATCCATGGTTTCCTTAAAAACATTAGGTGCACATTTCCGAGCATCAGATGGTTTAGCAAAATAAGTTACACGTGGTACAAACTTTTTCCACCCTTTGCTAATGATGGCTTCCTTTTCTTTATATCCTCATCTCGTCTTTTTCCTATCACACTACCCAAAATTGGCTGTTCCAAGTAGCTTTTGAGTGGCTCCAACAAACCCTCTGGGGTTAACTCAAGCTTTTCAAATTCATCTTTTTTCTTTCGCTTTGCCATTGCTTCTATAAATCAAGAGCTCAAATGTATAAGTATATTGTAAAATTTACGGTTTTCCAGAACTCCTGTGGCTGTACCATAGAAATTGCTATCAGAACTTCGATAAATGTTCATTCTAGTCATCAATGCAATAAGCACCTTCCTCTAAGCCATACTCTAATCAGCACATGAGTTTGCGACAAAAACTTGTCGCAGATTGACATTTTTGTCCGGTTTCACAGCTAATAAAGTTGCGACGCAATAAAGTCACAATAAAGTTGCGACGGCCTAAATCTATCGCAACTGTGGTAAAGATTTTATGCTGCAGTCACAATCTCGTCCCCAGAGTGAGTTCGTTGCTCTACCTCTACTCTGGGATACAAGAGGCCGTTCGGCAATTTGATTGGCTATTCGAAAACAATATTAAAATCAGATTATAACTTGCTCCCATTCAAAAATGGCCTTTATTGAATCGGCAATTTCACAAAATCAATGGGGTGTATGGGGCAAGTGAGGAGTTTAAGAGGGGTAATGGACCACGGCGCATCCGAATTTCGGAGTTTCAGGAAATGTTGGGCTCATTATGACGTCATAACAGGGGTTGAAAAATAAATGTTGCGATTTTCCGACCTGAGGTTACGTTTGGAGTCGATGCTCCATGGTTACAAGCCCGATTTCAAAACAGAAAAAAGTTTTCAAGAGACCATGCGTCTGCAAGTCTAATAACGTAATTTGGGGTTTAATATTGCCCCCCAGAAGCGGAGCGTGCGCCCCCCAAAAATGGGGAATAATTTCGGCCTACCCCATTTTACACCGTAACTCCGTTTTGCGAGGAGTAAACGGCCGCGGCATGTCAAAAATCAACGGAAAACTGTATTCTTTCACTAAAGCACTTTTAATCTCCAATTTATCTCTAAAATTCGCCGAATAACGAGCCATTCTATTTTCAAAGCTGTGGGGGAAATTCTCGAAAATTTCAACTTAGGCCCTTTTGCCACTTAAATGGGTCGTGCTCGTTTTCCTACTGAATGCACTTGCTAACCCCGGATTAATGATTAAATACCTTAAAAAGGGCTAAAATAGGGTCCTCAAAGTGTTTGTTTTTAATTTCTCAATTTATATACTTCAGAATTAGCGCTAGAGCAACGACCATTTTTCGTCGATTATCGTTGCCTAGCAAACTGCAAATCCATAATGGGGCGCATCTTGCCATATATTGGCAAGATTGATGCCAAGTGTACCAGGGTGTTCTTTCGGCTTCGTGACCAGCGTATGACGTCAGAACACCCTGGGAACGAGGTTGCTGCAGTCATAAATTTTGGTAGCTATGCGTTGCTAGGGGGCATATTCCTATCATGCATTGCGCGAAATGAGAGGAAATGAGGTACGCCATCTTTTCCGTAATCGTCTATTGTATTCCCAGTATTATTACGTTATTTTTATTAACTTAGATAGAATTAATCATGTTGACTTAGTATTGTTTCACAGTTAAATTGTAAAGGGTTGAAATTTATCATCATCACTTAGGCTATCACTGATCGCTCACAAGAGAAACGCAAAGAATACAAGACATGTGTTGCACAAGGCAAGGGCAAGGGAGGCGGCCTAGAAAGGTGGCCTAAGTAAAGAAAATAAATTGGCCAAGTTTCCTTTCCGAAATCAATAAATCAAGCAATATAATTTGTATGCACAGTACTTGCCTTTTCTTTTTGAAGCTATCACCTTTCTATGAGCCAATTTGCAGTTCCTTTGACTGGATCAAATGTGATGTATCGGTCCACAATCCGCTGTTGTTCAACTACACAACATTCAACAAGAGCGAACACGTCACAACCACGATTAGCCTCGCTTCCGAGATAAGACAAGTCATTATAAAAACTGACAGAATTTTAGGAAAGACAACTAAAATTAGGTCACGACGTTTTAGTGGTTAGAACTAAAATTTCTTAGGAGGTTGGGTTGAACCAAGAGATAGTATCACTGTGGGCAATCATCCATTGGTTAAAAGGTTTATGAAAGGAATATTCAAGTTAAAGGGAATCTAAGCATATATAAGCCCTTGATAAAAATAGCTACGCGCAGACAGTAGGCTATAGCACGTGCCACACCATATTTGGGTAACTGATCTACGTCAACAGGAAATACTGATATCTGATAGGCTAGATTTTGATCGCAAGTGGCTTAAGCCACTTTTATATGCTCACGTTCCCTTTAAGACCTTCACTCCCAAAACATCCTGTAACATATTACGCTGAGATAGTTCTACAGCACATTGCAAGAATGCCTCCATTAGCGCAGCTAATTTTACCTATGAGATGAGGTAACTAAGAAGTTAGCAACACTAATGGCACTCCTGAGTGGGCAACGCACGAGGGGGGGGGGGGTTCTTCCATAGTAAAGGTACCTGGGGATGTGCTGCGAGCAAGGGTATACTTTTTCGGACTTCTAGTCTAGCCAAGGGTATACTTTTTTGCAATTTTGGCCTACAACGGTCTAGCCAAGGGTATCATTTTTGACAATATTGGCCTAGCGAACGGTCATGATATCACATTTGGCACAAATTTGACAATATTGGTCGAGGAAATGGTCAAAATTGGTCTAGCCAAGGGTATCATTATTGACAATATTGGTCAGCAACGGTCATGATGTCATATTTGGCACAAATGGACAATATTGGTCGAGGAAATGGTCAAAATTGGTCTAGCCAAGGGTATCGTTGTTGACAATATTGGTCTAGCGAACGGTCATGATATCATATTTGGCACAAATTTGACAATATTAGTCGAGGAAATGGTCAAAATTGGTCTAGCCAAGGGTATCATTTTTGACAATATTGGTCTAGCGAACGGTCATAATATCATATTTGGCACAAATTTGACAATATTGGTCGAGGAAATGGTCAAAATTGGTCTAGCCAAGGGTACCATTTTCGTAAAAATTGGTTCAGACAATGGTCAAATTGGTCTAGCCAAGGGTACCATTTTCGTAAAAATTAGTCTAGCCAACGGTACCCTTTTGAAGATGCTCGCGGCAGACCCCTACCCAAAATTTGGCCAAGAAGCCCCCCCCCCCCCCCGTGGGGCAACGAGCCCAAACACTTCATGTTTTGGATGTTACTTATATGCATATTGCTCTAGAGAGAGTCATCTTTTACATATCAGAACTTCTGAAGACATCAAGGCCCTCTTTCCATCAGCAGCCTTTGAACTTAACAGCATATCCACAGGATGAAAAATTGTGTGTTGTACAAACACTGAAAGAACACTTGAAACAGATAATACCCATAAGAGGAGCCTGCACCAGGCTATCTATATCTGTATCAAAACCTCATCATTCTGTCACCACAGAAACCATTGCCCGTTGGATTAAAGAGATACTGAGCAATCAGGTATAGATACCACCACTTTTACAGCACATTCTACTCGGGTAGCATCTACTTCTCTTGCAAAGTCAAAGGACTTTCAGTTACAGAAATCGCTAAAGCAGCAGGATGGTCAAACTGTCGCACTTTTGCTAAACATTATTACAAACCTATAATGGACAAAGATGTTAGCAGTACAATCACACATTGATGTACCAATTGTTATTTCTCAGTTATGTTCTATTGATAGCAAAGTTTTGATAGACTCCTAGCTTTCTTCTTTTTGGTGTGTTGCTCTGTATTAAGACACACGGTCCATTTCAGGGCTGTTTGGAATCTCAAGCAGTTTTTTGTCCTGGTTGCGTTTTATGAAGGTAGGTAAAATTTAGGAAAATCTTCACGGGTTTCTTTTGTCTCCCTCGCTTTTTAGCCGTCTGATTGGTCCGTGAAAATGAGGCTTTTGCGGTTTCGACCATGGGCCACGAGCAATCGGCTATGTACCACGAATGATTCCTATGCTTTGGGAGACTTAAAGTTAGTTGACGGAGATAAATAGCTAGGTCAAGAACTGCATATGCGTGTCTAAAATTAGCCTATTGTATTTGATGATATCGACACGTGCGTGCATATCTTTTCCTTAGGGAGCAATTACGTGCGTAGGCGTTTCTTTGTCCTATTTATAGATTGCCTCTACTTAGCTCCGTCAACTAACTTTAATTCCGCAGGAGTGTGCAAAATTTACTAAATTCTCAAATCAAACTCTGTTTTATTGCAAGAAGAAACCATGCCACATGCACGACTATCAATGAGCACGTAGATAATAAAACACATGCCATCTCTAGAGAGTTAAAATCTATGGTATTGCAAATCGCCAGAGGCGTAATAAACAATAAACAGCATGTTCGTTGCTTCCGATTAGAATTTCACTCTAATCTGCACTAGGGAACAGATTATCATGATATTCTTGGTGCGCTACCCGGGGGGGGGGTACTTGACTTTCAATTGTACTCCAAGAACTCCAAGAAAAAAGTGCACTCCAAGAAAAAAATTTTTCACCCGGCTTTAGAAATTTTCCCTCGAAATGGTAGCCGGCTTTAGAAAAAATCGGCGAAAAGCATATCCCAAAACGTAAAAAGCGGTGAAAAGCATACCGCTTAACGTAAAAATTCGTCGAAAAACGATGAAATAACACGTTTGACAACCGGCTTTGGAAAAAATGCCTTCTTCTGATACCCGGCGTTAGAAAAAAGAGGCGAAAACGATACCCAGAAAGGATCGAGTGCACATGGCATGGCATCAGCAAAATATACTAAGTACCCCCCCCACCCCCTGGGTGCGCTATTACAAGAAGGCTAATACTGGATTAGGACTACCTACGCAAATGTCTACAGACTTCAAAAAGATGAATGACCTTACATATAAATAGGGCAAAGGCCAGAGGCCAGTGCATATAAATAGCACTTGCCTATAAATAGCACAAAGAAACACCAATCCCTCCATTGTTGATTACTATTAAGCAACGGGTAGTTCACAATGGCACACCAGTCACCAGTCAATGACTCATCAGTTAGCCTACGTGTAGCCTGGGTGCAGCTTCAACTCCTCCTTACAAATAGACTGGGATAAAAATGTTTACCTTGCATCATAAAAATTCTGGGGCTGAGCGACATAGGGCCGAGGGCCGAGGGCCGGGGGCCGGTGACTGCTGATAGCTTGAAGTAAATCAACGGGGTTAAAGGGGCAGTCAGACGCGAAACGCGGGTATCAGATTCTGCGTGTAACAATCCAATTCGTATAGGCCTAAATACCAAAACATATCTACTGTACCTCTTTGTTCGCTGTAATTCTGATGAAATTAATTGAGCAATGAATCCAGTAGAGTGTGAGAAGGTTCTATTCACCTTTCGGTTTCACCTAACATCATAAATCTGACTCAAAAACCAGATTCTTTGGCGAGTTTCTTGCCCACTTCGACTTGTAGATTATCTCTTCGCAGCTTCAAAGTTGCTTCTGCAAAATCGCTGTTTACGACTTTCAGGAATTTGTGATAAACAAAATAACTTTGCAAATACATGAAATCGACATAGACGAACAATATCTGTCAATTAAATCCTTGAGATTGTCAAGAACAATGTCGATGGAGATGGATTGAAATGTGCGATAATCCAATTCAAAATCTCCATTGACGAGTCGATGCTAGGCCTAAGCACTTTTCATGCAAATACAATGGAAATGTCCCGCGCAACATCACGTCTGACTGCCCCTTTAAAAGCAAAAGGAGTCTGGGTATTCTATTATTAGCCTATTGTATTTGATGATTTCGAGACTTCAGTGGATATTGTTTAGCTAGAGGAATAATAGCCTACATAGGAGTTTTCTTTGTCCTATCATGGGTATTGTGGACAAAATTTGTGTCGATCGTGTCCACAATACCTGGCCTAAATGAGAATGAATGTATTTCGTTACCTTGCTCGTCTTCATTTCATGAGTATTTCTGCGCTTTTGCCTCGGCATTCATTCTTGCTTACTCAAGTTCGTAACGGCCTAAGATTTTTGAACAGTGCCGCGCTCTAGACTAGTTCCCAGCCCAGACCGCGCATTCCTCCAATGACTCATCCTGAAATTGAAAATTGAATTCAATTTGTTTCAAATTGAAAAGCATGTTGATTGTTCAAAGTTTTTTAATTAGATTTCTCTTTGGAAACATAGCCAACCTTGTATACTTTCTTTACATTTTGCAAACAAAATGACGTCATTAGCCAATGGTACACAATAGTGGATAACTCTAAAATGAAACAAGGTATCAAACATTCTTTATCATTCAACTGCGCTATTCATTTGCATCAATACAAATTTTCCCAAATTTTCGCTTCACACCACCTTTAAGCCTGGTTTCCATATAATCGTTACGATCGTTATCAATGTGAACGACTCCAGCGATCCCAGCGATCTTATGGAAACGTGCACGAACGATCCTAGCGATCGCGACGATCAGGATCGCTGGGTAGACTGATGATATGGTCGTAGTTATCGCTATTGAAATACTGCCGGACGCTCCTAACTACGACTCATAATCAAACGCCATTATTTTGAAATGACTATGCCTGCCTCGTTTCGATAAGGGCCTAGGCAGAAAAAAAAAGCACCAAAATTTGTAGTTTTCAAATGAAACACATTGATTTGAAAACTTCACAATAAATCAGTTAATGCTTAGCGAAAGCAGCAAAATAGTACTTACGTACAATATTTGATATTGTCGCCAACTGTTTTCATAGTATTCTTGTTCGTAAGACCATGAGCGATAGGACACCAAGTGTGTGCCTCCTTAACCTTATTTTGGTAGCGAGCCACCTTAATCAATTGTTTTTAGTGTTTTTGCCTATTTTTACTTAGTAGTGAGCCACCTTATCGCGGTTTCGCCATTTTGAAATATTTAGTAGTGAGCCACCTTAAGTGCAGATCCACCACTTAAGGTGGCTCACTGCCAAATATTTCAAAATGGCGAAACCGCGATAAGGTGGCTCACTACTAAGTAAAAATAGGCAAAAACACTAAAAACAATTGATTAAGGTGGCTCGCTACCAAAATAAGGTTAAGGAGGCACACACTTGGTGTCCTATCGCTCATGGTAAGACTTTGTTCTGTCCGGCCAAACTCCTTGAAACTCTGCTTTGAGCTTCGAGTTTCCGTTGGTCAATATCAATCAATCGAATCTGCAGAAATTCTAATGGCGTTGTATTTGTTGTATACTTTGTACATGACTGTGTATAGCAGCCTCGTTCCCAAGGGCGTTCAAAAGTGAAAAAAGTCAGTCCAAAAATATTGCCGTAATATTATGAGTCCCAGTAAGAGTGGTCTCGGTCTGGCGTAATAGTCTCGTTTTGGATAGCGATTACTGGGACTCAGGGACTCATCGTAATCAGTCTAATCGCTGGGATAGAAACTTGCTCTTTTCCAGCGACAGCAACAACCTACAACAACAACAACTGGCTGAAGCTTCGAACGAGGCAAATTAACAAGGGATCCTGCCCCCTTCGTTTCTTGGTTGTGCAAAAAGAGGCAAAGATCCAAAAAGATGCCACAGGTGTGGTATGGTGGTGTTGTGCAACTAAGATCTGCGAAATGAAGATTAGCTGCTAAACAACCTTATTGAAAAGAAGTTTGCCATATAAATCTGGAGTTTGCATATGCAGAAGACTGATGTGACACAATGGGTAAATATTGTTTTTGGTTCAAATCTTCCATTTTTTAGGCCTATTAATATTATTATTGTATTATTTATATGAATGATGGGTGCGCTGGAAAGCAAAGCGAGAAACAGGTTCAGGCGTTTCTTGAAAATCGTAGAACCTGAGATGGATTTTATTAGTATTGAACTGAACATCAGATCAGTTGATAGCAGAAATAATGACTGAAACATTTTTGTGATTTTGCTTTTTCATTTTGTATGCAGCAAGGCAAGGCCAAAAAATGAAACAACAAGTAAACTCAACATTACATATACGATACGAATATTAATTCGTTGCAAAAGGGCCGGGACGAGTGCAGTTTAGCAGGCGGCGCTAAATGTCATATTCCATTCCTAACCCTAACTTACTCTTTCTAACCCTAACTTACCCTAACTAACGCTAAATTACGCCGAAAACGCTTTTCTGAAACTAACCCTAACCCTTACCGTATGCCAGCAACAACAAAACATTTGAATGCCGCCCGCTAAACTGCACTCTAGCCAAAGGGCCTAATAAAACACTCAATCAAATCCCATGGAATCTGCTGTTACCCAGAACAATATGCAAGGGCCTTTAAGGGGCTATAGACTTTTGATTTTTGATCGTATTTTCAACGGCATTTTGCAGTTATGGGGGCGGGGGTTTTGCCTTAGGCCGTTAAGAGAATGAAAATCGTATGGAAATCTCCGAGAGAATTTTTTTGAGAAACGTGGATAAACAACTTCACAAATGATGGGTAGAAGGCCGTTAAGGGGTAGGGGGTGGGGTTTCGATCTTGACGGCCAAATGCTGTTAAAAAATACGACAATCAAAAGTTGATGGCCCCTAATCCTCCTCACATGCTATTAGAAATGAATTTGTTGATAAATACGTAAAGTTTTCCGATCCCATGGCAATAAAATAAGTGCCCATACCCATGAAAAATGCAATTCTGTGTTGTCCTGTGTAAGAAGTTTCTGCCTGATTCCAGAATTCAGGTCTCGCTGTGATATTGCCATTCATTTAAGTAATTTTGCCATTAATTTAACGAGACGAGTGAACCTTTAATTATGTGATCACTCTGAAGTTTAAGGTATGATAAAGCAGCGCTAACTCAACTGTGACTGAAACGAATCAGTCAAGTCTGCATGCAGGCTATGCTAACCAGGATGAAGATAATCAATCTAAGAGCCAACCAGTTATTTTACAAAAAAGTCTGTACATTCTCTGATGCATGCCTTCCATGCATTGACATAGTTTTCCTTCCAAAATATTCAAGAATTCTTAAGAATGTATCCTTGTTTCAAAAGTACAGTCGCATACACCTCAAGAATTCTTATCAGAATATGAAGAATTCTTGAGAGTTTTTTAGAAGCAATTCTTGTTATGTTATTGTTGTTAATTTGTGCATGGCATGTACTGTATTCATGGTAACTCTTCATTGTAGATGGTGAAGAAGACACTTCCAATTTGTACCCTTATCAATGTTACCTTTGGATAAAGAAGAAATTGATTCCTGCAGATGCTAAAACCGAAAGTAAAGCATTGGTTAAGTTAGCATGGGGAATCTGTTTCAACAGTTTCTTCTCTATGTTCCTTCCCCTAACCATGCTCTTTGCTGTTGGACATAGAGACAAGAAGTCATTGGCTGCAACAGGGCTTGGGCTGTCTGTGTGTAACCTGACAGGCATGGTATCAGCTATTGGACTGACTGCAGCTTGTGAAACGTTATGCTCTCAGGCATATGGAGCTGGGCACTTTAGAAGTCTTGGTATTATCTCTCAAAGAGCTCTTGTCATTTCAACAATTGCAATCCTCCCAAGTTGCGCTCTTTGGATCAATACAGATAAAATTCTCATTGCATTTGGACAAGATAAAGAAATTGCTAAGTGAGTGCTTTACAGTGACGCCCTGGATTTAAGAAACCAATTGTTCACACCTTATCCTAAAATATCTTTTTGTTTTCATGTCATAGGCTGAAAATTTCTTCAAGTTTCTAATTTCTTTTCTGGAAGGTCCCTGAACAGTACCTTACAAGCTCTACTTACCCCCTCTATATTAAGCCCCCTCTCTAATAAGCCCTTCCCCTCTGAGCCAGAATTTTAGATAAGCCCCTCCCTTTTCTATTAAGCCCCCAATTTGTACTTCTAACCTTGAATATTTTTGACCGTGTCCATAAAGTGGAACTTGCAAAATTTTCAGAACTTTTCTTTGGGTTAAAGAGAAATTACTTTTGTGAGTTTGAAACATTTGGGATATTGTGTTGAATTTTTGCTGCAGGATTGAAGCATTTTTTCCTGAATTTTATATTAATTTTCCCTATCATTTAAAGCCATAAATTTTCAGAACTTTTCTTTGGGTTAAAGAGAAATTACTTTTGTGAGTTTGAAACATTTGGGATATTGTGTTGAAATTTTGCTGCAGGATTGAAGTATTTTTTGCTGAATTTTATTCATTATTTATTCATTGAATTTTATTTATTAATTTTCCCTATCATTTAATGCCATAAAGGACACGCTTTTTCATTTTTTTCTATTCCTTTTCAGATTAGCTGGTCAATTTACTATTTGCTACATCCCTGCATTATTTGTAAGTATTAGATTTATGTTTTTGCTCCTTTCTTGTGGAGGAATGTTCCTTTTAACTATGCTGCATAACTCAGAACAATTTCAGAAGCTGACCTGTGCCTCACTTCCTGATCTCATTTTCATTTGAAATAGCATAATTCTTGTTTTTAATTGCAAAGCAAAAGAAGTTAATCTAATTTGACTAACTAAGGAATAATATAATTTATTTTTTTGCAAATTTTGATTAAATCAACTAAAATATTTCTGAAGACACCCATCCCCCTCCCTAATTTGAATGTGTAGACTGAACTGACTTTTCACTGGATGCTGTTGAATTTATTTCAAGGATATTGTATGTTTCAAGGCTCTTCATATCAACCAGGGGAACCAGAAAAAAGTTCCCACTTTTGAAAATTCATAGCATCAAAGATTACTGGATGCAGGAACGCCGGAGAGGGGGGCGTGGGGGGCAACCGCCCCTCCTGCCCTCTCGGAAATGGCCTAAATATGTCATTTTCCTATTGTTTTGCCCTCAGATTTTCAGTTTTGCCCCCTAAAAATGTGCCCCGTACGGTGTCCCTGACTGGATGGATTAGAATGAATCAATATTTACTTGACAGCCAAAAGATCGAAGGAATTTTTGTGATTCTCATGCCTTCTTAGTACTGGACAAATTAGTAAATTCAAATTTAGAAAAACTTGGTGGTTGCAAAATGACTGAAAAAGGCGTAAAATACTTGATCAAATCATAAAAGATTCCTAGCTCAGAACGAAAGAGAGAAGGCAATTTCTCATGGGTGAGAGATATCGGCTGCACATCTATTGCCATGGCATTGACAATTTGAAGGATTTGTTTGAGAATCTATGTGCTATCCCTCTTGAGAGAGGTGAAACGCCGGTGTGTATTGTTCTGTGTGAGGAGAGTCCTAATGATTTGAAGAAGTGTTTTAGGCCCTTTTCCAGTCATTTTGCAACCATGACATTTTCGTAAAGATAAATTTACCAATATTAGCAGTGATCGCAAAAAGACGAGAAAATTCACAAAAATACTTCAATCTTTTGGCTTTTATCTAGAATTTGAATCATTCAAATCCATGAAGTACTTGTGGTGCTACGAATTTTCGAAAGTAGGAACTTTTTTCTAGCTCACCACACAAAATCGGAGTATTTCAAAAGGATTACATTGAAAACCAGTTAGCCCTGTTCTGTCGTCCGGGGTTCCTATCATTCGGTATCGTGCGCCTATGCTAGCCTTACATCAAATGTGAAACAGTTCCCAGTATTTGTCAGTAATTAATTGTATTGTATGAGTAGCTTTTTGTAGTTGTTTTACTTAATCTTATTTATTTGCATGTCTTTATGTTAATGGCCACGGGCGTAGTCATTGTCTTTTGCTGCCTGTGGTATCGTACCTGTAGTGTTGTATTGTAGTATAGTAATTAGAAAGTATAGTAGGTAACATGTAATGTAACATTTTATTAATATAAAAAAAAGACCATTCCTTTCAAATATTTGATACGTTCACAGTTTTGAAAGATTTTATCTCGTTTAGTAAACTATTCCATACCTTGAGACCCAAATATCTCAGACTGCTTCTGTTTGCATCAAATGTTGGAATGTTACTTGGTTTGGAATCAAGCAAGACATGCTCTGAAACTGGAATGGATCAGTATGCCTGATTAAATGAGTGTTCCAGCCATGTGCAATAATGCACCGTTGTTGATGTGGCCTATATTATGATTGAAATGAGACGTATCGCTTCGTAGGAGCTCCAACCGTTTCAACTGTATTTGAATATTGGCAGCATTTGATTCCTTGTTGTGACAAGAGAAGAACGAAGGAGTAGTAACATTATTAAGCGTTTTACTTGCAATCTTGTGGAAGAGAAACAACACAGTGAGTAAAAATACAATTTTGATCATAATATAGGCCATATCAATGGTGCATTATTGCCCATGTTCCAGCAAGAACCTTTCTTCTGCTTTATTTTAGTAGTCTTATTTGATCTTAATCATTGTATAACTGATTGAATACTTTCTATTGCAGTGCTTTGTCTTATACAACATTTTAGTAAGATATCTTGCTTGTCAGGTATGAATGTTTCTTACTACTCAACTATTGTGCTGATAATAAAATAGGATTTGGTGGAAGCTAGATAAGCAAGGCATTACTTGGTTTGCAGAGAATACAGTACAGGCTTTGTTCACATTAACATGACAAGAACAAGCATAGATTTTGTAACACAATAGCATCAGTTGTTTTCGTTGACACCTGGATTCAAAAGCGATTAGCGATCAAAGGAAACTCCCTCAACCAGTAATTCAAAACAAACCAAGACGCAGAAGTTTCTCTGAAACCCAGGTAGCCATCGCGCTGGTTGTGTATTCCAGAAACTGTTTTTGAGAGCAAACACGAGCATATGTCGATAAAGGAGGATATATCTACACATCTTCCACGGGCATTTTATTTTTTTGGTTCAAAAGCTGAACAGTATTATTTTAATCACACCCAAAAGAGTAAGAGAATTGAGTCGCCTCCCAATCGGCTTCGGAACCAAGCATATTGTTATATTGTAGACCTTCATAAACTATGGTTTTCTTGAAGGTTATATCATTTTTTTCTCTATTTGTTTAGGATTTACGATTATTTAAATTTTTTCAAAATTTTTCATGAAATTTTTACAAAAATAATGAAATTGCCGCCATTTTGCAAAAAATCAAGATATCAAAAAATTGCCATGGCAGAGTTACAGCAAAGTTCCCAAAGCTCCTTTCAAGCCATTCAATTTAGAGAAAAATGTCATAGAATGTTACACCCACCTTTTTAAAGATTTGAAAGATTTGAGCGACCTAGTGATACAAAGTTTTTGTCAGTAACTTATTTCAAATAGATATTTATGATATGCTATGTTTGCCAATGTTTCGGGTCACTCAATATGTTTAAAATAAAATAGGAATGCCGTTCCTTTTTACCATTTTTATATTGAGCCTGTCTTCTCTCTTTCTAGAAAATAGTCTATCCAACTGTGTATGGCTCTCTGTTTGCGTTTTTGATAAATGGAATTTGCTGTTATCTGTTTATCCATGTCTTCAAATGGGGAGTTCGGTAAGCAGTCTGATACATCAATTATTCTTAATTTACAATTCAATCAGCATTTTTTTCGCCAGTGTTTGCTCATTTTCATAGATGCTGGTTTCCAGTCACTGGAATTTGAATACACTGTTAAAAGCTTGCCCAGGCCAATTTAAAATAGTAATCTATTATATTTGATAACTTTAACACCTTTTGCTTCATTGTGAGGCAAAGAAATAATGGATTTGTTGGCGTCTCTCTAGCCTATTTTTAGCGGCTACGAGATATAGCTATGTCTACTCCCTTTAAGTAACGGACTCATTGAAATAAACCTACAATTGCAACATTGGACAAGAATGATAACCATATTAATCTATATCCAGAGGGGAAACTGTTAATTCCTGCATGAGAAATCAACTTTATGTAATGACCCGGGGGCGAGGGTACTTGACCTTAAACTGTACGGGGATGTGCACTCCAAGAAATGATTTTTTCCCCCGGCTTTAGAATTTTTTCTCGAAATTATACCCTGCTTTCGAAAAAATTGGCGAAAAGTATACTCCAAAACATGAAAAATTAATAGAAAAACAATGAAAGACAAATGTCTTTAGAAAAATTGCCTTCTTTTGATACCCGGCGTTAGAAAACAAAGAGGCGAAAACGATACCCGGGAAGGAGTGCCCATCCCATCAGCAAAATGTACTAAGAATCCCCCCCCCCTCTCCCGGGGTAATGACCCTGGGATGAGTAATTCATTTTTTTACATTTTTATATTGAATATATAAAGAAAAGGGAAATTAATGAATTGACCTGAAACCCTGAAAGGAGAGAAAAGAAGTAAATATCTGCAATAAAAAGCAACATTGAGTAAGCAAAAACGCATTTCATCACACAGTTCAATCAATCAACTTTTATCACTCAAAACAAACAAATGACTATGACCTTTGACAAGCGTCAAATTGGGAACAAGTCAGTCTACAATCTACAATCCTGGCCAAAAGAAGCTGGGAGACAGGCAAATTTCAGTGTTTTCGTGATGTTTCCTAAAATATCGAGGAGAAAAGATACGTTTAGAATCTCCTAATCTCTCTTTAGAGAATAACTCCGTGTTCATTCATTTTCATTTACTTTGTTCAGACATTTTCTTTGCTCTGTTTTTGGTGCCTGGTCGGTTGCTGTTGTTGTAGTGTTTCAAATCACTCTGTTTTCGGTGTTACCATTAAAACGATGCGTTTTCAAATGTGTCCGTTTTCAAGTTAGGGTCTTCTTCTTCTTCAGGTGCCATGCCGTATGGCCTGGGCGATCATAGACCTCCATTGCTCTCTATCTCGGCATCTGTGAATCACTTCGCAGCTCCTGTCTAGTTGTAACCAACCTCTGATGTTGTCAAGCTGTTTTATTCTTTGTCTCCCTCTGTCCCTAGTGCCTTCAATTCTTCCTGTTGAGATCAATTCTTCTATGTTTCCTTCGCTAACTATATGTCCGAAAAACTTCATTTGTTGTTCTTTGATTCCGTTCAGTAATTCTTTCTTTGTGCCCAATGACTGACCTCAGCACTTCATCGTTACTTTTCCTTTCGGTCCAACTGATTTTTTGCATTCTCCTGTAACACAAAAGTTCGAAACTATCAATTTTCCTTCCTTCTTCTTTTCCTATGTTCCATGTTTCACAAGCTATTTCATGATGGGCCAGATATATGCTTTTAATGTCCTAAGCCTTGTTTAGATTGATATTTTTTTATTACTTAGAATGTTTATCATATTTCCAAATGCACCTTTTGCTTGTCCAATTCTTCTGTCAATTTCGACTTTGCTTCTGCCATCTGAGGTAAGGATGCTTCCCAAATGATTTAATTGCTTCACTTGCTCAAGTTCTACTCCATCTATCTTGATGCTGCACTTTGGAATCTCTTTCTTTTTGGAGAATACCATAGTATATGTTTTCTTCTTGTTTAGTGATAACCATATAATTTACTCTCTTCTTTTATCTCGTTTACCAACTCCTGAAGATCTATTTCTGTGTTCGCTATGAGTGCTGTATCATCAGCAAAGCGTACATTGTTAATATTAACCCCTCCCACTTTAGCTCCTGGCATGTTTTCTATTTTCTTCATTATTCTTTCGCTGTAGATGGAAAACCCGTCTGGAGAGAATACGCAACCCTGTCTCAAGCCTCTTTTGATATTTTTCCATGCTCCTAATTCGTTTTCATATCTGATTGTTGCACTTTGATCCCAATAAATGTTCCTTATTAATCTCCAGCTTTTCCCTTCGATGTTGAGATCCTTTAGAATTTCCATAAATGGTTCATGTTGTACTAGGGTAAGACAAGGTAAATTGAACTACGTGGTAAAGTGAACTACTCAGGACGTTAACGCTTCTCTCCAAAAGCAATTAAGCAATGAGAAAGCATGATTTGTGCCCAATTCTTTGTTACATTTGCTCATAGTTTTGGCATTTAACTAAAAGATGATGTCTTTCTTTGTAGGGGTGGTGCATTGGCAGTAGATGTTGCATTTTTGTCATGTTGTTTATTTATTTTGATTTTTATTCGAGTAAAGAAACTACACACGGATACCTGGCATGGTAAGGACTCTTCCCTTCTTCGTAAGGGAATTTTAAAACTAATAGACAAAATTGGCTGAGGTTTGTTTACATCCATTTCAAATCAGGTGATCACTTTTTTATTTCTTTAACAGATTTCATGCCATGAAAATATGTGCCATGATATGATCGCAAAAGTAGAAATACTGAAACTTCGTAAGAGTATGGTCACATGAAATGAAATAGGCAGGACCAAACCAACCTTAGCCGATTTCGTCTATTCCTGTGAATTGGTTTACCTTTATTAAATTCAGGTGAAATCCTAGACTCATTACATAATTCTCAGTATCGCTCATTGAATTGGATGGTTATCGAGAAAATAAAAGATCAGGTTAAAAATGTTGATCGGATGCAAGGAATCACGTCGTAAATCTAGTGGAATCTGCCAGTTTCTAGAAACTTGCTAGCATTCCGACTTCTCTTTTGAACAGGGGATGGCTCAGTTGTAGCACGCTTAATTATCCATGGGAAGATCGGTGGTTCGAGTAGGACCTGCTACGCAAAGTGAAGATTGTCACCAACTCTCTGTAATTCCTGGCTAAAGGAATCACGAGTTGTGGTCACATCGAGAGGAAGGGCCACGACACTGCTTCGATATGCTTAGTGTCCTGAAACTACCTTCGGATGCTAGGTAGCAGTATAGAAAAATGAGGCATCATATCGGACCGGATGAGTATAAACCCCGTTGATACGGTACCGGATCTCGCATGAATATTCTTTGGGATTCTTTAGCACATTTTGGAGCGTCGCGATAAGGGGTCACGGACTCAATTTGGTCCTTCCTGTATTTTTAGGAATCTCAGTAGAACAAATTTGCCGCTATGGGACGTACAGAACCTTAAATTCCAAAACTGTTTCAAAATTTTCCTTGTTAAATTTCTCAACCTCGTCCCCAGGGCCTTTAATCATATCCGACGGGGGACGAGGTTGAAAATATCTAACTTGGTATTGTGTTATATGAAGAAATTTACAAATTTTTCCGTCAATTTTGTAGGTTGGTCATTGGAATGTTTATCTGGTTGGAAAGAATTTGCATATCTGGCATTACCTTGCTTTGGTATTGTTGTTGTCGAATGGCTAGCCTTTGAACTGGGGATCATCTTTTTAGGTAATTAGAATTAAGCCTTTGCGTTCTTTGTTTGATAACGCACTATGTGCCCAGGATCTCATTTTCGGGAAACAACTCATAACTTTTTCAAAAATTGTCATATATATCCAGGGAAGAAATCATTAGATGCGCAATTGCATACCCGATTCAGCTGTGTTCTAGAATTTCAGTTTTGAGGTGATCTTGGGGGACTGGGACCTAATCTCGGAAGGAGGTAGCAGCAAAATCATTAATTTCAATGATTTCAATGGAAAGATTTGATTGAATTATGAAGTATTATATGGCAAATGAATCAGCAAACAAAGGGCTTCAATTTGATACCGGAATTTCTGGAATTTGATGACATCAGCATTTTTTTATAATGACATCATTTTGGCTGCCATTTTGAACTAATTAGCTATTTTTTTGAATTTCTTCAAACTTTTTCAATAAAAACACTGTAATGATACATTTGTAATAGGTTATCACCATTTTGCAAATTCTTTTGGTCTCTTATTACATTGCACAAATTAGCAGCACAAATGACGTCATCAGAATTGGTTAATTTCTGCCAAAATATCAGTCCAAAATCGTCATTTTCAATAAAATAATACTCAATCATCAAATATGTTGAACAATTGAGCCAAAAACTGCTTAAAGTTCATGCAAGATCTTCTTTCAACACTAATTTAACTTGGAAGCCTGATTTTCAGAGATTTCCAACTTTTTGACGCCACTGTGACATCACAAGCCGTGGCAACCACACTAAAATTACGCTACAAGTTACAAATTACTTGTTCTGTAACTGTGCCAAGTTGTATTGAGTTCTGGTGAGTCTAAGATAGTTTTCAGAGGAGTGAAAAAAATACCCATAAATGGTAGCTTGAAAAAGCCCATATGATTTAGGGTAGCAAATCATATAATCCACGTTTTCGCACGTCTTCGCACGTGAAACTCATTGATTTTTCTATTCTTGAATGGTTATACTTAGAGGAAAATATATCGGCTTTGGTGTGGAACACTGTGAACTTTTTAAAAACAGTATTTTACATGCATCAATTAAAGCATGAAAATCAAAAGTTGTGTTTTTATGAAATAATCTTAATATTGTAAAAAATCACATTTAATTCCTTAAGCTCGTCTTAAATTCCTTTCAAGTAAAAGAAGCTATTTCCTTTCAGATAAGCCATAGTATAAATGGTTTGGACAAGTATAACAGTTTCAATTGATTTAATAGAAATGAGTAGTTTTTCAGAAGCAGCTGGATCACATATTGGATTCAAAACTGAAGATTTTCACAACTTTGTAAATTCACAGAAAAAAAAACCATAAGACATAGAAAAAAACAGTTTTCAGTTTCAGGGAGTTCAGAGCATTGTTAATAAGAGAAAAATTAAAGGAATCGCTTTTGAAAAAATCGATTTTTTTAATTGTTTCCAGGTCTGGGCACACAGTGTAACGGGCTATGCTCGAAATGTCGTGCTTAATTCAAGTCACATAAAAGTGCTTATATTTCACTAAATGTACTTTTCTGTCTTTAAACTTAAACCTTGTGGCTGAAATCACCTGAGTTGTCGAAATAGTTGGAATTCATCCAATTCATCCAAGTCATTCTAATCCCCTTTTCAAATGATGTGTGAAACGCGTTGAAACCATAGAAATATAAATATTTCTATGGTTGAAACAAAGGCTGCATAAATTAAGTTTCCAGAAATCTAGAAACCTCAGTAGCAAGCTTTTGCTCTTTGTTTCGTAGACCCTTTTCCAAAATTTCAGCGAGGCCGGAGAAATCCTCCAATTCCATCGGCCAAGAAACTGAGCGAAAAAGATCGCTGGACAAAAAATAAAAACCAGTTCTACCTTTCGTCCAGTGAATTTTTCGATGCGGTGATTAAAAATGTTCTACTGCGCATATCTCGTCGAAAATTTTTATGAAGATCGTCCCGAAAATCGTTCGGCGGAGCTGAAGCTCGGCCTCAACGACCCGAAAGATTTATTGTGAACGGGCAATTAATGAATTTCTCTTTTTGCGTGCAAGGAAATTGTGCAAAAATTAGATTTTTGCATTTTTCTGCAAGGTGTGAGAGCCAGTGTTACAATTGCCTTGTGTTACAATTGCCCTGTGTTACAATTGCCCTGTGTTACAATTGCCCTGTGTTACAATTGCCCTGTGTTACAATTGCCCTGTGTTACAATTGCCTTGTGTTACAATTGTCCCCGGTCTCCCCTATATTGCTTACTGTTTTGGTTTATTGCATGGTGTTGATTTTCTGTCTAATTTTCAATTTCCAGGTATCATAGGAAGGACAGAGCAGGCATCTCAAATTATTCTCTACTATATTGCTGGACTCATCTATTTTGTAAGTAAGACTGACTAAGATGATTTTCTAAGTCCGATTTTTGAATAATTTGAAGGAAGAAAATTTGCGAGTTGGAAAAACACAAAATTTTTTATAATTAACTTTCATGAATCAACCAAAATGGGAAATTTCGCGAGTATAAATTTTCGCGAATAAGGTTTCTTATCAATTTTGTATAATGTCTCAAATGTCCCTCGACTCTTCAATAACTCTTCCTAAACGTCCATAAATATGCTTGAAGTAGCATAGTTCGAAAGGTTTGTTGCTGAAGAAGAGGAATATCAATATCTGATTACATAAATATTTGATTCTATATCATAGGAAATGTCGCCAGAATAAACTGTCGCGAATTTCACATTTTAGGAAATTTCGCGGAATAAGCTTTCGCTAATTTCGGCCAAAAACGCGAAAAACGTGAAAAATGCGAAAGTTTCTTCTCGCGAGATTTTCTTCCTCTTAAGTACCCTTTTTCATGATTTCTAGATTTCTCTCCCATTTGATCAAGGCTGGTCCATATCTAATTTGAGCCGTTCATGACCACGACGAGCGACAGGACACCAAATTGTCTATATCAGTGTAAAGTTTTAGTATATTGTGAGCCACCTTACCCATTGTTTTAGCGTTGGAGATTTATTTTTGATTGTTAGTAAGAAATCTCAAATGTCCAGGGGAATACTCAGGTATATTTAGGATAGGGGTGGTTATCAGGCTGGGGTACAAAGCATCAACCCAATAAAAATGTTTAACATAAAAATAGACACAAAGCAAAACGTAGTTTTCTGACCCGATATACCCTGTGGAAAAATCTGTGGAAAAGTCCCCTAACTTATTAGATTTGTCATATTTTTTTGGATATTCAAGTATTTTGATTTCAGTATTGTTACTTGATTTTGTGTGTAAATTATGTTTTTCCCAACTTAGAATTAATTCTGAATGTCAGAAATTTTTCCAAAATTTTGACCCAAAAAAGTAACCTGAGCACCATTAACCTAGCCTGCGTGCAGACTCTACAGTCAGTCAATGTGGAGGAGGGAAAAGGAGAACGCTACACTAACCTAGAAATACCAGAATACCCCCCCCCCCGCTGGGTTAGACGTAAACCTCAATGAGAACGCGTTTTTACTCTTGAATATTTACACTTATTGTGGACCAGCCCTTAAGGTGGTGGTTCACTGCAAATTATAGATAGATTATTATTTTTTATACCATTATAAACTTGACAAAATAAATTACTAATTACGCTACAAGGACCCACAAATTTCTGTACAACACAACACGCTATAAGGATGCCACGGTGAGCAATAGAAATGACCACCCTATGCCCATTACATAGAAAGAAATAAAAAGACACCAGGTGAATCAGGACACATGCACCACCCGCCCGCAAAGCCGGACCCAAAGAACCACCCAACCAATTCACAAAATCAATAATAGACCATTTTGAAATTTAGAAAAGGGTCTTGGGAGAGAAACATTTTTCTGGTAAATGGTGGACACAATTATAGTAAAATGGCTGCCACAGGGCTTCTAAAAAAGATAAATTGAACTGTACAGATCTATTGGTTTCAAAGTCATGATGAAAACTAAGGAACAGATTGCCCAAAATATACAGGGTGTCCCAAAAACATGTGCGCTGTCATCATCATCATCATCATCATTAATTTATTTACAAAGTAGGCTGAAACAAAACCATAGCTAAAATTACAGCTAATTAAGGCCTACTTATTTACAAAATTTACAAGTCTAATCTAAAAATAATATGTATATGTATAATTACAAGAATTTCAATAACTATCCTGTTATGAACCCAACCTGTTGTACATATGTTTTGCAAAGCCTACAGTTGCATTTATCACCATTCCAGCACCTTATTTGCTTTTTGAAAATTTGAAGGGTGCTGGAGTCTTTTATCTCGTGTGGTAGCAGCTGCCACATCCTATTTCCAAGGAAAGCTACAGACTCGATTCCAAAGGACGTAGTGCGTACTTTTGGAAGCAGCGCGTCGGTCCCATGCCTCAAGTCGTAGCCAGTGTTCCGCTGCGTGAAAATATCCTTCATAAAAGTTGGACTTAGATCTAATTTTGTTTTAAAAATCTCAGTCATAAGCAACTGTAGGTTTCTTATATGGATGGGTACTGAATTTGTTTGCTCCAGGAGAAAACCAAAATCATGTTCGTAATCTTTCTGTGCAATGCGCAAAGCCCTTTCGTGAACGTGATTTATTCTTTGATTCAAGGTTCTATCGCAGAACATCCAAACAAGTGGACAATAGCTAAAATGGGATAATATGAAAGCACGCATTAGTTGCTGCAGTTTTTCTGTGTCCATGTAACAGGATATTCGGTTAAGAGCATGAAGTTTTTGGCTGGCTTTCTTACATAGAGATTTGACATGTTGTTTGAAGGAAAGAGA
Organism: Aurelia coerulea; assembly: GCA_039566865.1. Taxonomy (NCBI): domain Eukaryota; kingdom Metazoa; phylum Cnidaria; class Scyphozoa; order Semaeostomeae; family Ulmaridae; genus Aurelia; species Aurelia coerulea. The sequence continues at coordinate 23,253,260 of CM076948.1, read as the reverse complement.
TCGATCAAATTTTATGCCAAGAAGATTCTCCTCTGTAGATTCTTTCAAACAAGCGCCTCCTATTTTGATGGATACGTCATTGTCTTTTGCACCGAAAATCATTAAATGGCATTTATCCTCATTTAGCTTCATGAGATTGTTCGGAAACCACTCAGTTAACTTAAGGGCATCATTTTCTAAATGCGAAATTACATTATCGATTTTTGGACCCTACGCATAAATCGTTGTATCGTCCGCATAGTTACATAGTTCGGTCTCCTCTAGGAACAGGAACGAGTCATTCAGGTATATGTTGAACAAGAGGGGGCCTAGGACAGAACCTTGCGGTACACCTAGGGTGGTCTTTGTCCACGTGCTGAATGAACCATTGACCTTTACCCTTTGTTTCCTGTCGACGAGATAGCTATGGATGAACTGCAATGCAGATCTACTGAAACCGTATGCATTCAATTTTGCAATCAATAATTCGTGATTTAGACAATCAAAGGCTTTCGAAAGGTCCGTCAGGACGGCCCCTGCGACGCCTCCGCTGTCCAACGACTTTTTGCAGGTTTCAACTAAACGTAGAAGTGCATGCTGTGTACCATAGCCCTCTCGAAATCCACAGAGGAGTGGAGACAAGAAACATTGGACAAAGGGCAGCATTTGATCTTGCATCAACCTTTCGTATATCTTTGATGCCGATGGCAAAACTGTAATAGGTCGGTAGTTTTTCTTCGAAAAGGCATCCTCTTTTTTGAAGAGTGAGCTTAAATCTCCAGCTTTCAATTCGTTGGGAAAAGTACCCTTGGATAAACCAGAGTTGAATAAATTTCGAATGGCAACAGAAAATACATCAGAATTTTCCTTCAGGATTTTCGCTGTTTGAGTGGCTGCTGCAGAGCCATACATTCAATTTTTCCGTTCTTAAGATTTTTAATAGAAGAGACTTCAACTTAAAGTTTGACACCGAGTTTGAATAAATTTAATAAGTAGCTGCTGATTTATGGCGCAAGAAAGTCAAAATCATTGGCTGCCTCAAAACCAGAGGATTCATTATTCTCCATTATGTTAAAATCAAAGAAATCGATCGAAAGAAAACAAACCTAGTCCGGTTTTCTGAAGCTAACAAGTGAAACAGATAGTCATGAATTGGATTTTGTGATAACCAAGAATATTGAACATAGCTAGGGTTGCTAAAATGGTGATGTGGAATACAAGTGCTGCAGGCCATGACATGCGTCTATCAGTTATTTTGCTTCTCAAAAGTGATAAAGTCGTTTTAAACCAAGAATATTGCGTTCAGCAGGCTGCCTGGTCAATATCCTTGAGTTATGTGGTCATTAATTACTCCCAAATGTGTTTCCTGACATAACTGCAAAGTTTAAGTCCTTTTTATGCTAAAATCCAAGTTATAAGGCTAAGTACGGATATAAGATCCTCTGGTTTTGATAAATCAACAACCACTTATTAGATTTGCTCAAACTTGGTGCGAAACTCTAAGTTGGAATCTCATCTATTCAAATTTGAAAAATGGTTCAAGTTGGATTTGTGGATCCTCCACAGTAGCTATTCAAGCAGCGTACATGTTTTTGGGACACCCTGTATCTGAAAAGCGGTTCTATGATACATATGCCTCGTAACAAAAGACAGACCCTCTCCCTAACCCATCCCTCGAATCAAACGGTTTTGGTTGGTGTTTGGCAGAATTAAGATTAAGATAAAGGGTTTTTCAAAAGGCATGCAGAGAGGTCTTGAACAACCTGTGTAGAAGCATTTTTGTCAATTTCTTGTCCAGTAAATCTTGCTTGAAGTCGCTTCTTCTTCTTCGTTTTTTCAGATCTCATATGGTATTTCTATCGCAGCAGCTGTCAGGGTTGGTAACTTCTTAGGCTCAGGACATCCAGCTCGTGCCAAAAGAGCAATGAAAGTATCCCTTATGTTCACAGGTATGTTTAAAGCAGAGACCTTATTTTCCTATTTTACGGGGGGCATTTCTAATGATACATACGCTCGTGTTTGGTTCGCTGCTAATTGCCCTCGATTAAATGTGTAGAAGTTGAAGCCCAAATGAGAGAATGATCATAAGATTTCAAAAATTAACTGCACGGTTTTGAAATAGGATTTTGAAGCATCAAAGCATTTTTTAGACTTATTTTGTAGGTTCTACTTAAACTGACGACGTGATTCCTTGTATTCGTTCAACGTTTTTAATCTGATGTTTTATTTTCACTCCTACAAGGACTCAAGACCAAACAGATTCAAAACAGAGACTAAAATCTTACGGGAGATCTGAAGAAAAATAGAGCGTCTCTCATCCTTCGAGCGTCGAAAGAAAAGTTGAACGTCGCTTCGAACGTCGTTTCGAACGTTGCTTCGCTTCGAAAAGTCGAACTTTGATCTAATCAACCAATCAACGCTAGGAATAGGCACGTGGTCTGACCTTGTTAAGAAAGTAGCGATCTGATTGGTCCCGCCGTAAACGCGGCGGAGATGGCCTAAATTAGTCTGCGTTTTGAAGCTGTTTCTCAGTTTGAAGCCATAACATCATCCAATTCAACGCGAAAACTGAGACTCATCGTCATAAGTCTATGGTCCACTAGGGGTAAAGTGGATAAGCTTGGGATGAAATAGGTAAGGCAAAAAACTGAATTAATTTTGTAAAATTTTGATGCAAAGATTTGCTCTAGCTACATTTTTAGGAGCTTTTCTCCTGCAGTAACAAATATTGATGGAGCAGTTCACAATCTGCTGTTTTTCGGCAATCAATATTACCCATTTTCCCCTTGCAGACCCTGCACTACATAACAAGGACAGATAATGTTACAATAGAACTCGCTACTGTTCATTGGCACCAAGATACAAAGCACTTTATGATTGCAGACAAGGGAATTCCATGCTCGGTGGGTCAAGTCATAAACAAAACAAAGCAAGCCTCAAAAATTGCCCTGAAACTCGGGTCGCTAGTGCGCTTGTTGTGCATTCCAGAAATGGTTTTTAAAAGCAAATATTAGAACATATCGAAAGAAGAAGATTATATCTAAACTTCTGCCTTGGGCATTTTATTTATTTTGTGCAGGAGCCAATTGGGAGGGGATTCAATTCTCGTACTTTTTAGGCGTAATTAAAGCACTTACTGCCCAGCTTTTGTACGAAAAAACTAAAATGCCCGAGGCAAAAGTTTAGATACATCCTTCTTCTTTCGATATGTGCTAATATTTGCTCTTTAAAAACCATTTCTGGAATGCACAACGACCGAGATAGCGACCCAGGTTTCAGGGCAATTTTTGTGGCTTGCTTTGTTTTTGTTTATGTCTTGACCAACGGAGCATGGAGTTCCCTTTGTCTGCAATCACAAATTGCTTTGTATCTAGATGTCAATGAAAAGTAGCTAGTCCTGTTGTAACATTATCTGTCCTTGTTGCACTTCATTCATTCATTTTTATTCATTTCCAGCAATATACACCCTCATGTTTGGTTTGCTTTTGATTATATTAAAGGACGTTATTGCGTATCTTTTCACAAGGGATAGGTATGTTGAGATTTCAAGATTTTAAGCTTGAAAATTTACGGCTTCAAGCTTTAACTTTCAGGTCAAATTTTAAAGCCTGGTTTTACTGCAATTAGCACCCAAGCGAACACTTTTCAATGCAATGAAAAATAGAAAACGCTGTGGCAGACACCCTTGGGATTTAAAAGAATAATAGAATTTCATTTGAAAATATTGGGATAAACAATGCATTTCGACAATAACGATAGCTTGCAAAATGATGATAGCCCCGGGGGGGGGTACTCCAATTGTGGCCTGACAGGGGGGTCCAGTCAGGGTTAAAGATGCCCAAAGCAAAATTTTTGGAAAATACCCTCAAATGGTAGTATCTTTTTATAGAAACCCCCAAATGGTAGTTGGTGGACCAAAAATTGGGCAATTTGGTAGCGTCTGGTAGCAAAAATTTTCTGCAATTTTTCAAAATTTTCTATTGTAAAAACTGATTGAACGAAGCAAAAAACTTCAAAATTCAATGATAATTACTGCTGCAACGACCATATTGCCGTGCGGAGGAGCCTACAGAGTTGAAATCTTATAACTGGCCAGGAATCTTGGAATACCCCCAATCGGTAGTAGGATTTAATAAATAGGGCCATTTGGTAGTCATTTCGTAAGACCCTCAAACCGACTGGACCCCCCTGTTGGGCCATAATGAGAGTACCCCCCCCCCCGGGATGATAGCGAAGTTTTTAACTATAATTCTTGGCATCTGAGAGAAATTTCGATTAATTTGATTGGTGGATTTGTCAAAGAATGCAAATATTCTTTGTAGAGATACACTGTACGCCAACTTAAAGGGACCTTTGTAACCGGCATATTTTGTGAATACATCCGAATGTGATCTCTTTGCTGTCACCATTTTCATGGTTCCACATAATTGGCCGCCAACAAAGAGATGGCATATGCAAGGTATGCTGCTTGCAAAGTCCCCTTTAAAGGGACTCCGTTGCCAAGATGTGAATAAATCCTTAAAAACCATTGTTTTAGGAATGTGTCTATTGTTATCTGCAGTGTGCTTGATGGCTTTACTCAAACCACCAAAAAGTAGCCGTCAATAATCCATATATATTGGAACAATCGTAAGAGATATGAATGTTTGGTTTGGTCCTCTGTGGAGTACAAAGATGTATCTTTTGAATATCGCTTTCATTTTGAAAAAGAGATGAAAAGTTTGTGGGATATTGCCTTTCAAAACACTGCAAAATCACTGTTTCGACAAAAATTTGAAGACAGAGCCCCCTTTAAGAGCACAAGCTTTGAATCTTTAAAGCCGGTTTTCCCACTTGGCGGATTTTTCCGCGCGCAGCGGAGTGGCTGTTGTTTATAGAATAATGTACATTCCGTATAGACTGGCTACACAATCTCTGTATGCTCCTTAGAACTGATTTGTCGCTAATACAGAGACTTGTTGCCAAACAGTGTCTGAAATCGGAATAACTTGATAGCCTCGTTTTCCTAAGCGCTACATGCGTAAAACGCGGACCACGGAATTAGTATTTTGGTTGTTGTTGCTGCTGTGATCAGTAATCATCAAAATATGACTCAAGAAAACAACACATTGATACAAAGTTTCATTCATGTTAATTTGAAAGAATTTTAGACAGTTTATGACTCTGACAAAATTGAGCATGGACAGTGAACACAAATTTGAAATTTCAGAGGAGTTTCATTTTCATATATATATAAATTCACCACGGAGAGAATTATTTAAAGGAGGAGCTCTCTCAATAGGTAAACTAATCAAGGAGAGAGCCCCCCCTATCAAAGTGACCAAAGATAAAGTAACCAAAGTTCAGAGTGACCAAAGATAAAGGAAGGAACCAAAGACTTGACAAGATTAGACATTTCATCATCATTATACATTATCATTAGCAATCAGTTAAGTGGTATCTGAAGGACTGAAGTACAAGGAATTTTCAAGGGAACTGTTCTTTATATTTGCTCCAAGTGATTTGCTGCATCAGATAGACAAACTCTCTCCAAGAAAAGTGCCACCTAAATGCATACTGATGCGAGGTCTGATAATAATGAAGCAGATATCTTGCTTTAAACAAACCCCTATGAATTAAGAACATCAACATCAATGTGATAAAGTAACAAGTACTTGTTAAATAACAAGCAAAAATCATATCACCCTTTCCTTTTCGTATGTGATCCAAACACGGGGTGGGGGGGGGGGGGGGGGGGGGTTGGATCAAATATGGAACTTATAAAGATTCTAAACTTCTAAAATATCTAAAGATTGTTTTATTTGGCAGATCAAATGCATTCAAACCAAAACAACTGTTAAGGTGATAAAGTACAACAGCCCAACATTGCCAAGCAACATGCTTGCAGTTAGATAATATTAGAAATTCAAGGCCCCCGACGAGATCAGAAAAGTGGGGGGGGGGCCAAGCAAAACTTGATACAAAAAATTACCACAACACAATAACATGATGAGCTGCCTTTCAAAACGGCATGATTTGCAAAAATGTTGGGGCGTGGCCCCCCGGCCCCCCCGGTCCCCCCGTCATTGGAGGCCCTGAAATTGAAATACACGAGCCAAATGTAAACGAAAAAATCACTAACCTGAACTTAGAGTAGGCCTACACTACACTGCAGTGTACTGACAGACTGACACTCACTGCTGTCTTGAAAATGCCTCTCAAGTATCACAACAGCATTACATTTTGCCATTTCCTGTTAGAGCACAAACAAATATCTCTTCCCAGTGCCCACTTCATCATGCCAAATGGCTAGCTAAATTCCTTCAGCTTCATTTGCTTCTGCTCTTCAGATCGATCAAGCTGCGACGACAGCGCCAGTCGCCATTGCTTCTTCTTGAAAAACTCAGACCAAACAGGCCTCTACTTCAAAGGGAGGTTTTCCAGTAGAAATAAGTAAAGAGAGGAAAAGTTGATTGGCTACAAAAAAATTTTCTATTGTTTTAGCCGAAATGCTCCAATCAGATTACAATCCGGTTTTTCGTTCTGAAAATTCCGATTTGAGACACTCTCTGGCAACTAGTCCCTCATTGAGCTGGCCATCAGCAACAACAACAACAGCGAAATCGAGGGACTAGTGTAGCTAGTCTACATTCCGTAGGGATTCTGTGTGTCCTCATCTTGATCAGTCATTTTGAATCCCTGTCTTGCTCATGGCTTTTGTCTTGATGTCATGTGTCAAAGCTTTCGAGTGATATGATTGGTTGGCGCCATCGAGCGCGGCGGAAAAATTGAAGTCGATCCTTCTTTCAAGTACGCGCGTAGCGGAGCGACAAGACATGGTCATGTTTGTCAAAAAAATGTAAATGCAATAGCCGCTCCGCTGCGTTGCGCGCTGAAAAATCCGCCTAGTGGAAAACCGGCTTAAGGAGGGTGGTGACTGTAAAGGTGGGATTGACGACCCCTTCCTGACCCTAATTGCACATTTAGTGTACTTGGATACCTCATGTTTGAGCCATGTTGGTAATTTCCAATGTCTTTATTTCAGGGAAGTTATAAATATGACAGCAAAAGCGATTCCCCTCATTTCATTCGCAGAACTATTAGACGGAGCTCAGGTAGGCCCTTGCAAACATTGGCTTCAAATTTTTAGAGGGTATGTACAGTGGTAAATAGACTTGTCTATGAAAAGAACAAGGAAAGCACTCAGAGACAGCATTACTCTATGGTTATCCATTTATTATTATTATTTTTATTAGTAGTATGATGTTATCATTAGTAACTGATGAAGATTTTAATCGAAACGTGTTGACCAATAACAGTGTGTTTTTATATATTATTATTATTAATTTCTTTATAGTAGGCGTTTAAAAGTAGCTAAATTACAGCTAACTGATTGTCCACTTTCGAAAAGCTCTGTTTTCACCTCTCCACATGGCAACAGGAAAACGGCATTTTCACAAACATCCACTCTAGAGAGCGTTTTCGAAAAGTTTCATTTTCAGTGACCGAAAACGCCGTCTACGCGTGGACGCGAACCCAAAACGGACAACAAAAAAGATGCGTTTTCAAAAATATCCGGATACGTGCAGACTAAGATATTTTGTAAATGTTTTAATTTTCTGGTTCTAGAGTTTCTTAAAACCATCAAGCCCCAAAATCAAAAGGAATATTTCTAAAGATCTGACGTCTATAGTAATAAAACACTGGTTCCTTTCTTCCTTGCAGATAGTATTGATGGGTGTTGTACGAGGTATTGGATTTCAAAAATATGGTGCAATTGTCAACTTTATTGGTTTTATATGCGTTGCTACTCCAACCTATTCTGTTCTCATCTTTGTTGCTCGTATTGGAGTTTATGGTAAGAAGTTCAGTAAAATTGAATTATTCGATGTTATATGGCTCTTAAAGATAAGGCTCAAATCCTTACTGGTTGCCAGAGCATGCGAAAATCATCCAATTTCATGCTTGTCAGCCAATGAGATCACCGCTTTCTAGCTCCTGGAGACAAAATCGGTCGTTTGAGGTAAATTTTCTGGTACCCTCACAAAAACTGAAGTGGAGGCTAAAACACTTCAGTTATTTGCATTTTTATTAATAAATCAGTTGTGGGGATGTCCGTCCAGAGTTATTTACATGTTCAGGGAAATAGCTTGTTTGGCGCCGGAGCTACGTTCCTTTTTCCGGTCGAAGAATAGTGACCTTCGTTAAAATATCTATAGAAATCGCTACAAATGAGATATACAGATAAAAATTTCAGCTATTATGCATGCTGACCTGAGCAATAACCGAAACTCCTTCACTGCTATCATATCTCAAAATTGGAGGCAATTTCTAATGATTTCTGGCAAAGACATCATTTAGGCCTAAGCTTTTCCTCGCTTAAAATTCGTTCCAGTGCACTTAAAAAGTTATTTTTGAGCTAAATAATGCACTTACCCATGACTCAGACACCAATGTGACTTCGTTTGCCTTTGTTACTTTAGCAAATTTTTATGAGAAACAACCAGTTGTGGGTGAATTGTAAAAACTTTACTCGGTCCATATTTTTCTCTGCACAGTCTCTCCGCTTCAAACAACAAACAGTGAACTCTGACATTGTATCATAAACGTCTTGCATCACAGAAGAGGCACTCGTGAATTGTTTTCACGCATTTCGTTCTTTTCATTCTGATTTCAATAAATGCAAAACATAAAAAGAAAATATTTTTGGTTCACAAAAAAAGATACCCGGTTTTGCTTTTTTGTTTGTTTGAATTGATTGATTGATTGAACCAAATGCGTGAAAACAATTCACGAGTGCCTCGCTAAAGCGCATGTAATCGTTCTATAGGAATGTTCTGTGATGCAAGACTTTTATGATACAATGTCAAAGTTTACTGTTTGTTGTAACTTAACTCGTAAAATTGTATTAAACCGCAAAATGTGGTGTAATAGAACTAAAAAAGGGTCCAAAATCAAATAAGCCCCCCGGGGGCTTAATAGAGCTTTTACGGTATACATTAAATCATGGGTGGAAAAAATAGCGGACCACGGCACCAATGGTCCCAGAAATTTTGTCAGGTCTCCAGAAAGAAAGAAATGCAAAAAGAAGGGGGAATTTTAAAGTCCTCAATTTTCTCTTTGCATTTCAAGTCTTTAGAAATTGGATTGATGTTTGGTTGAATTAGGCTATCTCCAGACTACAAGAAGACTGTTTATAACTTGGTAAATAGTCAGTCGCAAAGTCAACATAATTCAATAAACTTCCTTTACAACTGACATTGAAGATTTCTGATTTCGGACTGAGTGTCCCGGAACTATTAGTAGTCCTTTTGTTGTTTCTTTTTGATATTTACTTTTTGATATTTATTTATTTTATATAGCCAGAAAATTGATGTTGCCTTCAGCAAAAAAAGTCGATCAAATCATTGAAAAAATCAATCTTGAATTAGAGCCTAACTCGTTTGAAACCACTTGCCATAACGATAGCAAAATATGTACCATCTGCCAAAAACGTGTTCATAAAAATCAAAAAGCCACTACTTGCAGTCAATGCAAACACGAAATCCATATTAAATGCAATGACATCTCACCATCTTCATATGCATCTCTTGAGGAAAAAACTCTTGACTGCCTAGCCTGTACAGTTCTTACTAACTCACAAATGTTTCCATTCACCTTAGTAACTGATGAGATTCTGTTTGGAACAAATGTTACTGATCTACCTTCCATAGTTGATTCTCTTCCAACTCTAGAAATGCTCTCAAAGCTACAAAACCTTCCTAACCTTTCTGATTATGATATTGATGAGAATATTGAGCCTGACATAAACTGTAATTACTACAATGTTTCAGAACTGCAATCTCTGGAAACCTCAGCAAATGATTTCTCAGTCCTGCATATGAATATAAGGAGCCTTTCACTCCATTTTGATGAACTTTTTGCTCTCTTGGGAAACATTGGTATTGACTTCCAACTCATTGGTCTTTCTGAAATCAAGGAGTCTGTTGAACTGCCCATCTCAACAAATGTTGACCTTCCTGGGTACAAATTCCACTATACCTCCTCCCAGAGTGCTGCTGGAGGTGTTGGTATTTATGTTAAGTCAGTCCTTAAAGCTAACAAGAGACTAGACCTTAGTATTAGTTCATGTGAATATGAGACAGTCTGGATTGAAATTGAGAATGCTAAATCCAAGAACATTCTATGTTGCTGTGCTTACCGTCATCCAAGCTCTGACATCAATGCCTTTATTGACCACATGCAAGAAGTCTTGTCCAAGGTTGCCAATGAAAATAAAATTGCTGTCATTATGGGGGACTTCAACATAAATCTACTAAATTCTGAGAATCACACACTCACTAGTGAATTTATCAATGCTATGTTTTCCAACCACTTCCAGCCACTTATACTTCAACCAACCAGGGTAACTGATTCAACAGCAACGCTAATTGATAACATCTTTTCTAATGATTTATCTTGTAAGGTAACAAGTGGAAATGTCCTAGTACAAATTTCCGATCACTTCCCTCAGTTTTCTATTTTCAATAACTCTGCTCCTGACTATAATAACTCCTCTTACTGTGTTTATAATTACAAAAATTTTGATGAATCAAAATTCCTTGATGACTATCAAAAAATGGATTTTGCATTTCTAAATACTGATGATCATACTGTTGACCATAAATTTGATCAATTCCTAACTAACCTCAACCAGCTTGTTGAAAAACATTGTCCAAAAAAGAAATTAAACAAAAAATCGTTGAAACTAAGAAACAAACCATGGATTAACAACCAAATCCAACATATGATGAGGGTGAGAGACAGAATTTTCCAGCAGTTTAAACATACAGAATCCTCTGAAGTTTATGCCCATTATAAACTATTTCGTAATCGTGTTGTTAATGAGATAAAAGAAAGCAAAAAAAGTTACTTTCAACATTATTTTGCTGAAAACAAATCAAATATGAAGTTACTCTGGAAGGGGATCAGAAGTGTGATAAAAATGAAAAGTAATGGCGGTGAAACAAATTCGATCCCATTCATAACTAATGAGAATGGTAATAAGATAACCGATCCTAACTTAATTGCCAACAACTTTAATGACTATTTTATCAATGTTGCTAACAAAATTACAAGTAAAATCCCTAGGAACTCAAATTCTCCTCTAAGATATCTAGCTTCTTCTAATAACAGCTGCTTCTTTATATCTCCCACTGTTCCTGTTGAGGTTTCTTTGATAATCCAGTCACTTAAGAAGGGTAAATCTACTGGGCCTAATAGTATTCCAGTCAAACTATTGAAAGTTCTTGACCCACACATTTCCATACAGCTCTCTCAAATCATCAATGAATCATTTCTAAATGGTATCTTTCCTGATAAACTAAAGATTGCTAAAGTTATTCCTATTTTCAAAAAAGGTGATGCCTCCAAGAATTCAAATTACAGACCCATCTCTTTGCTGTCAGTATTTAGTAAGATCTTTGAAAAGCTCATGCATCAACGCTTGTACAATTTTCTAGAACTTCATGAAATCCTGTTTCAAATGCAATTTGGATTCCGCAATGGTCATTCCACTGATCATGCATTGATCAGTTTAAGTGAGAGAATTAAATCTACTTTGGACTCAAAAAGAATTGGCTGTGGGATCTTTATTGACCTGCAAAAAGCCTTTGATACTGTCAACCATAACATTCTACTACAAAAACTTAGTCACTATGGAATAAGAGGCTCAGCACTGCACTGGTTTGAGTCCTACCTTACGGAAAGACTTCAATATGTTTCAATCAACAATCATTCTTCTAGTCTTAGCAAAGTTACTTGTGGTGTTCCTCAGGGCTCTGTACTTGGTCCATTACTGTTTCTAATCTATATAAATGACCTGCCTAATGTATCCAAAGTGCTTTCTTTCTTCTTGTTTGCAGATGATACAAATATTTATTTTGAAACTGAAAATATTGCAAAGCTTCAGTATAAAATCAATAAAGAACTGATAAAAGTAAAGTCATGGCTTGAAGTTAATAAATTAGCTCTGAACATTGAAAAAACAAACTTTGTTGTATTTCACTCCCCTAGAAAGAAATTGCCTGAGCATATTCTTATTAAATTTGGTAAGAAATTAGTGACCAGATCTAGATATGTTAAATTTTTGGGCGTGCTGATGGATGAGCATCTTTCCTGGAAATTCCATATTTCTGAGTTGACTAAAAAACTCTCCAGGACATCTGGGATCTTCTTCAAAATTAGACACCTCCTTCCACAGGATATTCTGAAAAATCTTTACTTCTCTATTTTCTCTTCCTTTCTTAGCTATGGTTCATCAACTTGGGGTCTCTCCTATGATACTTTCCTTGAACCTCTCTTCTTGTTGCAGAAAAAAGTACTCAGGTCTATCTCCTTTCAGCCCCTTTTCTCTCCTTCAACACCAATCTTCTTTTCTCTAAAAATTCTTAAACTAAAAGACATGATACATCATGATATACTCAAATTTGTCTGCAAGTCTCTCAATAGACTTTCTCCTTCTCATTTTCTCAACTACTTTACGCTCAGTAACACTGTTCACAGTCATGAAACTCGTCAGGCAGCTAGGGGTGACATTTTTCAATCCATAAGGAATACCTTTCTCTATGGTCTAAGGTCTATAAAGTATTTTGGTGCTAAACTATGGAATGTCATACCTATTTTCATTAAAATGTCAGTTTCATTTAATATTTTCAAATCAAAATTGAAGGAATTCTTTGTCAATGGTTATGGTCTTTGATTTTACACCAACATTTAGTTCTTTGGAGGCATCTTCTGGTTTTGTGTTTATTCTTAAGAAAAGTTTTTCCTTGTTCTTTAGTTTTTAGATGGGGGGGCTCTCTCTCGATTAGTTTACCTATTAGAGAGCTCCTCCTTAGACAAATATATCTAAATACTTATGTTTCGTACTGTACCATGTCTCTTTGCATTTCTTTGTGTTGGGTGTAATTGTATCCTTGTAGTGTATCCTTGTGTACTAATATATTGTCATCTGTATATTGATTGTCTTTATTTAATTTAGGTAAAAATTGTAATTTATTTGTAGTCTTTGATGTATTGATGTATTTAGATATATTTGTTGATAATGAAAACTGAAAACTGAAACTGACCAATCTTCAAAATGTGTCCCACGTATTTCTATCATGACCTACCAAAAAATGGATTCTTGCTTGGAGCAAGCACCGTGCTGTCACAGAAAGTTTTTCAACGACTTTTCGGTCCCAGAAATGAAAATATTTTTTCCACCCATGCATTAAATGTATACACGTCAACTAATCAAAATCGAATATACAGTACTAATAAAAAATAAATATTTTTCTAAATTATACAGTTAAGTTGGTAGGCACTTGGAGGCACTGCATGTGCCACTGGGGCCGCCCCATTGTTTTATTAAAATCTTAAAACTTTTCAATTTTTTTGCTGATTTTAGTTCGTTTGGTAAGCCATTCCAGATCTCTGGTCCAACAGACTTGAGACTTCTGGACCCGAACTTTGCTTGATTGGACCTAACATGGGCTAAGTTATTTGGATTTCTTAACGACTAATTTGAAGAACGTAATTCAAAAATGCTCTGCATAAATGGTGGATTCAAATGATTCAATGTTTTGAATATTTCGATGCAAAGAAGTCTTTGGCGAGCAACGTGCATCTTGCATTTATTTGATTTCAAAAGCAAATCATTATACGAACTTGTGTGATCGTTATAGAGAAACCTTAGAGTACCATGAAGACTTTGCGGAAAATATTTTTCAAGATGGCTGTTCTCACAGATCTCTTCCTTTTTGCAGGCTTCTGGACTGGCATGTGCCTTGGTATTGCATCGCAGGTAAATCTTTTTTATTTCCTTCTACGAAGCTAGCAGGGCTGAGGAATCCGCATAAAACGACTGAAAATCTCTTTGCATTATGCTTGCGAAATGATGTAGTCGAGGAAGAACGACGTTTCTTGAAGAGACAACAACAACTAAAACGGCGTCTAGCCAATCAAAGCAGGAGAACTTAGGATCGACTCATTTACTTGTCTAGCAAAGGATCATGTGTATCAAAATCGACCAAATTAGGGTTAAATCAATTCAATTATTTCTCAGCATCGCTCAGTGAATTGGATGGTTATCGCTCAAACTGAGATTTATGACCAAACGCATCAAAAATAGAATATCTTATATGAGAGAAATTGAAAAATCAGATTAGAAATAATGAATGAATGCAAGGAATCAAGTCGTAAATCTACACATGTCTTGGACATTTCCTGATATTCATGCAAATGGGTTCGAAATCCTTGAAAATCCTGTCGTTCAAATGGGTCCTGAAGTCTATATGCAGATCTAATCATATGGTCACAACAAAGTACCCCCTCCCCCTCCCCTCCGGGCTTGTTCCGCTCAATAGCTTGAGAAGTTTTAAAATGATTTATGACTGTGGCAGAATTATATTTTGTGTCATTGCTTTTAGGTGATCTTTGTTAGAATCTTACTTCGTAGCATGGACTGGAAAAAACAGTATATTGTGTGTCATTGCTTTTAGGTGATCTCTGTTAGAATCTTACTGCATAGCACGGACTGGGAAAACAATATATTGTGTTTCACTGCTTTAGGTGACCTCTGTTAGAATCTTACTGCATAGCACGGACTGGGAAAAACAGTATATTTTGTGTCATTGCTTTAGGTGATCTTTGTCAGCATCATACTGCATAGGACGGACTGGGAAAAACAGTCAAGAGTAGTAAGTTCAAATTTCGATTTATTCATACCGGGGTCCCAAAAAAGTTCAATAAAATCTTGAGGTTGACGTGCACCAACAGTTGATAAACATAAATTTATCTATTAATTAAACTAAAATGCCAGGATTTAATTAGACTAAACGTATCGGGCATAACCTTTCATTAGTAGTCCACTACTACTACTGACGAAGTAGACTACTGATGAAGGGTTATGCCCGATATGTTTAGTCTAATTGAATCCTGGTATTTTAATTAGGATAAAGCGTTATTTTGAGGATGAATCTCTTTACTTCATGGAGGAAGAAACCAAATGTTAATATCTCTTAAAATTACTCAGATTTAACTGGATTTTTGACGGCTACTTTTTAGTGGTTTGGTAGACTTGCCCCAAGTCTTTTTCGTCAAAATTGAAGGGTGCTTTCTGGTAGACTTATTACAGTTGACGAAACAGACTTGGGGCAAGTCTAGTGGCTTTGCTGAAGCCACCAAACGAACTGCAGAAACCAATAGACTTACGCCTAAAACAATGGTGTTTACAGATTTGCATAGAACTACCAGGTGTCCCAAAAAAGTGTATACGGATTCGGTTGGCTCCAGCGATATGAATTTAGCTTCAATCAATGTCTAATCACTCTAAACGTGTTCCTCCATAGGTAACTTGGACATAGGTACCTCGTTTGTTGGTATTGATGCTTTGAGAGCAGACATTTTAATCTTGAAAGCTCAAATTTGCTTTTTCCTGCAAGCCAGAGCTTTAGGCTTTTGGCCTAAGCAAATTCTTATGGCACAGCGTATAAATCAACGATAGCCTTGATAGAATTTGAACAATATTAGATCTTGTGTTATTATGTTTTCCAGAAGTCACCCCCAGTCACCCATTGGGAAGATTCTCAACTTTTTATCAATTTGAGTTCTTAATTTCAAAGTGCTTCAGCAAAATTGCTTAGGCGAAAAGGCCAAAGCTCTGGTTTGGATATTTGGATATTTGACAAGATAGATATTTGTGCTCTCAAAGAATCAATACCAACAAACGAGGTATCTCTACTTAAGTTATCTATAGAAGACTATTTTGAGAGGGATTAGCCATTGATTAAAGCTAGATTCACATCGCTGGAGTCAACCAAATCTGTACACTTTTTTTGGAACACCCGCGGTAGATCAAGCAGGTTTGTCTTTTCATTCCAAGAAAATTCAAGAAAATTCATGACGCGATGAATATTCACATTTTTGCCCCCCCCCCCCCACTTACCCCTTTGTCTCTTGTATACAGTTCCAATTTATTTCTTTTTGTTTTTCAGGCAAGAGAAAGATCTGGTGTTGTAGCATTAGAAACGACTTCAGATGATGACACAGAGCATTTAGAATCAGCTGAAGAGAATGAATTGAATGTATTGAATGCCCGTTCAACACTTGGCTATGGTTCAAATGACGAAGAAGAAAATAAAGAAGCTAACTCTGCTTTGACGTCAAAAGAGGGAAATAGCCAAAATAGCAAAGCGACAAGCCCAGTCTCACCCCGAGGTTGGTTCAGTTTTCTTTCGTAGAACCAGCATACCGTAAAAGCTCTATTAAAGGGGCTCCGTCGTCAAAATGTAAACAAAACGATGATTTTTGCAGTTTTTGAAAATTGATATCACACAGGATTTTGGTATTTTTTTCAAAATGAAAGTTGCTGTTCGGGCATTAATCCTTGTACTTCATCAAGGAACAAACCAAACATTCATATCTTCTACGATTGCTCGGATATAAGTGGATTTTTAACGGTCGTTTTTTGTGGCTTGGGTGAAGCCACCAAACAAACTGCAGAGAACAATGGATGAACAATGGATAGTCCCCGACACGTGCGAGTTTACGGATTTGTTTACTGTTTGACGACTGAGCCCCTTTAAGCGCCGGGGGGGGGGCTTATTTAATTTCTGGCACTCCAGAAGGGGGCGGTCTTATTCACAAAATATAATGGCCAGGATATATATAAAGTTTTCAATTCTTTTACCTTTTGTAACCCTTTCTTTTACAAATTTAGCCGATTCAACATACAATTTTATGATTCAAATACATAAGTTCAACACAGTTTTATCTCAACCCATATACCAAACACTTACTGCTCATTTTCTGAACCAAACAAATGAAATGCCCGAGGTAATATCTCATGTTTTCTCATAAGATCCATTTCTGAACGACAAATTTCTGCTGTCTGCTTACCATCATATATTAGACCTTCATAAACTAAAGTTTTCTGCGATATTTTACCCCGTTCCCTCCATCTATTTTGAAGCTACGAGGGTTTGGATATGGGGGATTTTCTGCAGAAAGCCTCTTTCGAAAACATGCAAGAACGGGTAAAAACGACGAGCAAACTTTTTTGGTTTTCCTTCCTAACAATATGACACTTACATGCATTCGTGTATTTTGCCCTTGGAAGAATGGAATCCCCCAGGATAAGTTATTCATACCAGGGGGATGCTTGTTCATCTTCCCAAGAGGATATCATGTGCTAAAGCGTCTTCAAGTCATTGCTATAAGGTGAAAATATCAGGGAAATTTACTCTGATTTTAGTATCTTTTCAAAATTTTCTCGAAGGGACATTCTTGAGAAAACCCCCTGTAAAATCTGAATGGAGTTACCGTTTTCCGTCAAGAAAACCTCTGAACAATAATTGAGCATGATGGCTATTCAGTCAAATATCGCAAAATATCATTGCTTATATATTTAGGAAGCAGAAGCCTTTCAAAAGCCGGACCTTTTTTGACTCACCCGATATATGAAGTTTTACGGTTTATTTTCAATATTTTGCAGAATTCCCCAAGACCAACAATCCTGAAGAAGGCGATTCAGAAGAAGGCGTAGAACACAGTGAAACATTCTTTGAAAGAACTGCTGACAGACCTACAAAATCAGACATTATTAAAAAGGTTGTAATAGCTTCACTTTCATTTTCAACGGTAGTGATATCTTTTATAGTGAGAATGATTTATGGTTGATATAAGAGTGAAAAACATCTTTGACCGGGTGATGTCCTCAACATTGGAGCTCTAAGATTGATGTTAGAACCCCGGTGTCGAGTACATCATTTGGTCAAAGATGTTTTTTCTTCGTTGCTGTTCTTTCTGATAGAGACTTTCACATTGAACCTTCTTTTTCGTCGCTGATATTGATTTGAGAGAACCTATAAATTTTCCATGTTTCCATGTGATCATAAAGCAATACTCTTTGCCATTGTTGGGAGGCGAATCAAACAGAGCTGATCATGTCAATTTGGTTTTCCTGGAGTGCTACACTGCAAATCAAGCTATCAGTACGTTAATGAATGCTCCTTCTAACTATTAAAGCAAAAACTCCTACCTATAAATGATATTTTGGTTGTTTAGGGGCGCAAAATATCTCGTAAATTCGCTCGCTACTTTGAGATTTTGATTGTTGCAGCAGTTAAGTCGAATGCGTTGCTTGAATTCATTTGTTTGCCTTTGGCGGGAAGTTTGAATGGAAGAAGAACCAGCCAATCCGATCAAGTTTTTTCAAGTCTTGCATCCTGATAGGCTGGGAAAAGATTTGTTCCCAGCGTGAAATTTTTTTGCCGTTCTGAGAAGGGTTTGTCCACAAGACCCTCACTGAAGCGACAACAACAGCAACAATTCACTTCAATTAGTTGAGCGTAAGTTGAGGGTACTTGTGTAGTGAGGCTAAGTCATCAGTATGCTTATATTAGAGCTGGCTACCTTTTAGGCTCCACGTCAAAGTGATCACATGAAATATCACATGCAAATTGCACCGTCGCTGTATTTACATGGACACATCATCTTTAAGTTCGTGTTGATCTGTTCTGTTAGTACATCCAAAGTGCTTATGTAAGCTGTTAATGGAGAAGGTTTTATCCTTGAACAATTATGTACCATGAGATACATCGCATAGATAAGTTTACGACAACCGTATAACCTCTGCGTTGCCACCATTCCTTGCCAATCACGAACAACCTCTTTTTTTCAAATTGCCGTACACATTTTAATCCTGACCGTACCTGTCGTTTAAGAGCCGTGGATTTCTAAGTCCAGAATGCCAGAATTGGCGTTTGGAAGACGTACAGTTAAGCCCGAAATTATTCATACCTATGCCAAAGTCTGAGTATTTTTGCATCGTTCTATTTGAGGACCAATTTTATTGTGGCTGAAGTTTCGTAAGAATGTGATAAAAGAGGGGTACTTCGGGGTTTGCGGTATTGCGGTATCTGGGGGTAAATTTTGTGCGGTATTGCGGTAATGACGGAAAAAACTTGCGGTATTGCGGTATCGAACTTTCACAGCGCGGTATGCGGTATTGTACGAAAATTAACATCCAAATTTCCTGTAATACCATTTTCCTGTTGAGGAACGAAGCATCTTGGAGACTAATTGATATAGAGGAAAGAAAAACGAAGGAGAGGGAAGTCCCTTATCTATCTCTCTATCTGTGTGCCTGCTCTACCTGCTCAACCTTGAAAAAGGTACTTGCGGAGGAGGGCACGCAACCTTTTTATCTGAAGAAAAAGAATCAAATATTTGCACGAATTAAAACTTTAAATGTGGGAAAATCAACCCTGCTTTCAAATCAGGCAATCTGACAATGTTGGACGCCTATATACGCCTATCACGGTAATTCCTCCTCTATCAAAAGTTACGGAGAGGATCATTTATAATCAACTGTCCCAGTACCTTGAGTTGAATGGCCTATTGTGCCCACATCAGTTTGGGTTTAGACAAGGGAGATCTACGCAACATGCTGTCAGAAAAGGTTACACAGAAAATTGATAAAGGGCTATGTAGTGGTGCTGTCTATATTGACCTCCGTCAAGCCTTCGACACGGCATGTCATGTAACCTTGCGGGAAAAATTACCAGGTGATGTGGAATTACAAAGGATAGGTGATTATGTCTTTAATAGAAAACAAAAAGTAATTTTTGATAGCACCAGCTCATGCGAAGAAAATGTTACATGTGGTGTCCCACAAGGATCCATCCTGGGGCCCCTTCTTTTTAGGCTTGATAATCAACGACATCATTCCATATTCCGCTCACTGATGCTGGCATTATATTCTATGCCGACGATAGTGTTTAACATTGTGCACGAAAGAACTGAAATGAAATAGAACATTTACTTAACAGTGTACTGCAAACAGTTGCAGACTGGTTTAATGAAAATAACTTGTTCATTAACTTGAAAAAAGGTAAAACTGAATTTTGCTATATGGACCCTATATGGATCACATCAAAAGTTGTCCAAACAGCCAAAGGTGGACATCAAAATCTACAATCAAACTATTCATGAGACAAAATCATACAAGTACATTGGTGCAGATTTGGATAACCATCTGGAACCTACATCAACATTTTGAAATGTGTACAAAAAAGCATCCGCCAGAGTAAAGCTTTTATCTCGTATTCGCGAAAAAGTCAGCCGTCATGTAGCAGAATCGATATACATAACAATGAAACGATACGGCCACTACTGTTGTACTGCTACCCACTACAGCTTTCCCTACCACAAGGAACAGTAAACAAGCTACAGTGTATACAAAATAGAGCAGCCAGAATTTTCAACCCAAGAGCAAAGATAACGTCATGGGACAACAAAGACCTGAATGGTTACTTCAAAAGATCTCAGCATGACATTAACACTCTTGTGTTGTTTTACCGAAAATGCGCACTGAAACTGGAAAAAAAGTGTTTGCCTACCAGGGAGCCCGCATTTTTAACCGACGAAATATCCATCTTGCTATATAAATAGAAGCTAAAACCATCGAAGTCTTTGTAGATGTTCAAGAAAAACGTATTTGACTCTAATAAATTCTTATCCTTTAATTGTACATTAAACTATTTTCATTTTATTCTACTTTTTTGCCTTAATTTCAACTACAACGATTGTCAATAGGTAGGATTACAGGTCCTGGAATGATAACAGATAGTTTTATGCTGAACAAGTCAACCTGTCAAAATATTAGTTATTATTATTATCATTATTATTACTTTTTGTTTTGAAAAGTTTCCTTTCCAACCATGTTGCTTTCGAATACATTTGCACCTTTGACCCCGATATTAACAGTACCACTAAAGGGTAAACAGTTTAGATCAATGATACGACTATGATATAAGATCTGTTCTATATATTCATAATTTCTGCCGTCAATGCAGTTTTACTAAAAGCACATCGATGAAATTTTTCCCCACCGTTCTCACATCACTATTTTGTCTGTAAAACATCTAACTACGATCTAATAGATCAGACTACAAATTTTGATGGAGGAAGGTGGATTTAGGTGGCAATCAAACTGCTACAGACCGGTGTACTGTATTAATAGCTTTGTTTTTAGTTTTCTAGCGTTTGCGGTATTTTGCTATTTTTTAGTGCGGTATTGCGGTATTTGGTGTCTTTTTCGTGCGGTATTGCGGTATTGGGACCCCCCCGAAGTACCCCTCATAAAAGGCTGAAACAAGTGCTACAAGAGACATTTCAAGGAATGAAATATCTTGTGAAGTGGTTATTGCATCAAAATAATGTCCTATATTTTGCCTGATGTGTGCCGAATATCAAATACACTGAACTGAACAATGTTTTGTTTGCGCTGATTATCGTTAATTGATTTTTATTTACGTCATTGCTGAACGACGAGCTGAATATTCTACGCGTATTAAAGGCACACTGTCATGGCGGTGATTGGCTGGTTGTAATGTTGAAATCCCTAACAAAAGACCTGGCCTCTGGATCATTATAAAGCCTTTATGCTCTTAGGTTCTTAGATCATACTTTGTTTCGAGAATAAAGGGAGTCAGATCGTTATCATCTTCATGAATTTCAGTGTACAGCGAAATTACTGAAGCCTGCCTAATTCTATTCTTTCATGTTGTCTTATTCATCCAATCAGTGCCACGACAGTGAGCCTTTAAAGGCAAACTGTCATGGCGCTGATTGGGTACATTAGACAATCCAAAAGAAAAGAATTAGGCAAGCTTCAATTATTTCTGTAAAAGGCACACTGTCATGGCTGTGATTGGCTAGTCATAATGTTGAAATCACTAACAATGAGACTGGCTTCTGAATAATTACCAAGCCTTTATGCTCTTGGATCATACTTAGTTTCGAGAATAACGGGAGCTAGGCCGTTATCACCTTCGTGAATTTCAGTGTACAGCGAAATTACTGAAGCTTGCCTAATTCTATTAGTTTACATTGTCTTGTTCATTCAATCAACACCACGACAGTGTGCCTTTAACCACAATTGTATTAGTCCTTTATTTACTTATAGCTTCTCTTTTGTTACGTCAATTTGAAATACAGTCCTCTGGAAGGCAAAATGGCCTCATGATTTTTTGTCGTAATCTAAACTTCGTATTTGAACCATTCGATATGGCAAACTACACCGTATAAGAACAAGAACAACAGGAAATCCACATGATGGCTAGAATTTAATAGTCAACGCATGTTAGATTAGTTATGTTACAGTAATTCTGCTTGGGGCGGTCAACATGGTTTCGATGGGCCGCCCCGTTCTCGCACTAAATATCCAGGGTCTTTGCTACAAAAGTCACCCTAGGTACTGCGTAGTGGGACTGGTGTTCTGAGGGCAACGCTAGTTCCTGTGTGTTGGTCCGGGGAGCAAAGCTCAACATAGTACCAACAGTAGCAAAATTTTGAAATATAACGCAACCCAATATCTGCAAAAGCAAAATGTTGCTTTTTATTATCTCTTGATCTAAAGAAGGTAGTTTTCAACGAATATCAGAATCTTCAAAATTGGCTAATTTTAGGGAAAAGTGTAAGCCTATAGCCTTACATTATGGTCGAATATCAGAATCTTCGAAATTGGCTAATTTTAAGGAAAAAGGTAAGCCTATAGTCTTACTTTTTGGTCCAAAATCAGAATTTTCGAAATCGGCTAATTTTAGGGAAAAAGGTAAGCCTGTAGCCTTACTTTTTGGTCCAAAATCAGAATCTTCAAAATCGGCTAATTTTAGGGAAAAGTGTAAGCCTATAGCCTTACTTTTTGGTCGAATATCAGAATCTTCAAAATTGGCTAATTTTAGGGAAAAGTGTAAGCCTATAGCCTTACTTTTTGGTCGAATATCAGAATCTTCAAAATCGGCTAATTTTAGGGAAAAGTGTAAGCCTATGCCCTATGAAACTATGATACTATGTCCTGCCGCTGCTCTGCCATAGTGGACAAAAGTGTGACTTTTTTAACATGTGTCGTCTTGTTTTTATAAGGACTGTTTTATCAAAAGAGCTTGTTCTTTACTACCCTGTGGGTACCAGGCTCTTAGTCTGGTACTCAGGGTAGTTTTATACCAACCTATCTAGTTACACTTTTGAATTGAGTATGGATTTTTTGCTCAGTTTGAGTCTCCATCAGTCTATCAACAGGAATAACTACGTACCACGGATCTAGTCGGGAAAAATCAGTCTAGTAAGGAGGTGTACAGTACAACTGACTTTTTCACATTGGAGAAAAATGGGGTGGACACCCCAGTCCGAGGGGCGTATCACTCTGTAAAAGTCTCGTACACCTTTGGCAAAAATCCTTTTGTTTTCAAGAAAAATCTGTAAAATATCCTTTAAAATTTTATTGTTTAAAAAAATCTCGTACGCCTTTTCAGAAGAGTGATGTACCCCTCGCCCCAGTCCTCGCCCCAGTCCTTCATGTGATCATGATTCGATTGACTGCACAAAATAGAGTCAGCTTTCAGGTTGTATTACAGGGACTGAAATAGGGTAGATATGCCCACTCCACTTTCTCAGGTCGCTATTTATTCTTACCCAAAAACGCTGTAAAGAACATAGCCTCTTTTGTCATCAATTCAGTCCCTTTTTCACTCCAACATCTTGAGGACTGACACCTCCCCTGCATGAGTCCCTGTGAGCAAGATTTACTGCATACAGTAAAAAAACCCGCATATAAGAACCTTACATTTTGAAATCACCCTGTTTAGGTTCTTATGCATATGATACTATTCTTGAAAACAGGATGCAAAGTTCTTAAGTAGGTTCTTGTGAAAAGAATTAATTACAGATCTTCGGGAATTTAGGCCAAATATAAGAATACAAGGTTTTCACGTACTCGCTATCATGACACAATGTTATAAAGAACAACCTTATCTACCTAGCCTTATCTTTATCAAATCCATTCATACAAGGAATTTTTTACATATGCTTTGTGTCTACTTCCGTATTTGGCTAAATTTCTTAAAACATTTTATCACATATTTATTACCAACCAGTAGTTTACATTTAATTTTTTTAAAGATAAGAACCTTCCTTGAATTTCAGGATGATTAGGTTCTTCTGTAATGGGGTGAAATTAGAACATTTTAGGCCTTAGGTTCTTATAAGTGGGTGGTTCTTATATGCGGGTTTTTACTGCAGTTGCGAAAGGCTCAGGCAATCAGCAATTTTTGGACTAATTTCATTGTGGAGATGAACTGACATGACAGGTTCCGTGAAAAGAGCTAACAACAACAGCCATTATTAATTTGATATTTTCCACTGCGTTGCTATGGTGACGTTTTTAAGCCTTCTATCGCCATTGATCAGCGGTGTAAGTTGCTTTAAGAATTAATTTATTGACTTTGGTGCCATATTTTGCATTGCCGATAGATCTAACTGTCCTTTGCCAAACAGGCCAGAAAATATTTTGTGTTATGCTCATGAATTATTAACAGTATTTGAACAGTCTCTATTCAGTATCGTTTACTTTTGCTTGTGACAGATTGAATTTTTGTGAATCTGAAAATAATTGTTCAAGGAGCTTTTACTAATAAGACCAAACATCCTCGTCCCCTGGGCCCTTTGTCTCCGTCCCAATATGACAAAAGGCCCTTGGGACGAGGTTGAAGACCAAAGACTGTCTTGAATTAGATGTCTCGTAAAATATCCGTGAATGAAAAAAATTGGATAGTCATGCATGAGCAATTCTGCGTTATCGCAAATCTCATGCGACAAATTATTAATTCTCTTTCCTGCTCTCTCAAACAGTTGAATCCTGCAAGAGAAAAACGAATTAATCTTAGAACCTTTAACTCGTTGATACTGAAGAGAAATGTTTTCTTGTCCAAAAAATCTTCTTACCCAACTCTAAAAGTGACAGCAAAAACATCTACCCAACAATTTTCAGGTTGAAAAATGTTGTCCAACCCCTACCTATAAACATGGTCTCAATGTCAAACGATGTAAATTGTAAATTCATTACTGTAAATATTGATGACAAAGATGAGCAAAGTAGACACTGAAAGTGAAATGGATAATGTTGATAATATTGATGATGATATTGAGATAATTTTGGACTTTAAACATTTGGTATTAATTGGTGGGAGAATTTTGCTTTTCCAACCTTGAAATTACATGAAAAAATATTTACCCAACCTTTTTATGTTAGAAAATTTCTCGTACCCAACCCATTTCTCTTCGGTACCAGCCCCTTTATAAATAATGAACAGTCCCTTACAGGTATATTTTGGTTGTTGTTCTTTTTCAGGAGTTGACAGTCTTCTTTTACAGAGTACGATTTTTCGTTTCGTTTATGGGTAAAGTACGATGAGTCCGTTATTAGGGCTATTTTCAAATTTGTACCACAGATTTTGAGATTTGATATCTTTATAGAATCGCCCAGAACTTGACAACGCTTCAATATATTTTGACAAACTAAATTTTCTTATCTAAGCTATCAGTTTATGACCATCGGTTACCCTACCGGTTACCAGCTGGTTGTAACACACTTCAAAAAAATCAAATTTTCTCATTATGAACAAAACACAGACCTGTCCTTATACCACCACGTGTTGTGTTGGACTATTGGCTATTGAACATATGTTGTGCTTCATCAAATACAGGGGCGGATCCAGACTACTGCGACTACTGTTGAAGCAGTAGTCAGATTGTCAGATCCTTGTATCTATTTATTTAGGTACACGCCTATTTTCAAAAGGCCACACCCTAGCATTTCGAATAACCTCATCTTAGTCACATTATTCCTTTGATCCGCCCCTGATAAGAAATCAAGTAATAATTCTCTGTAAATGTCTCAGACTTAATGGAATAGATGTTTTCTGTAGTAGTGATCCTCTACCAAATTCTCACATCTATTGCAATCTGTTGGATTAAAGCTGAATATCTCTATTCCTGCAACAGTTACAGCAGTCTAAGTGACATTTTTGAACTCAGCATTCAATTTTGCATCGAAACATTGCTATTACAAATCAATTAGTGATTCTCTATAAATGTCTCAGCCTTAATGGAATAGATGTTTTCTGTAGTAGTGATCCTCTACCAAATTCTCACATCTATTGAAATATGTTGGATCTCTATTCCTGCAACAGTTACAGCAGTCTAAGTGACATTTTTGAACTCAGCATTCAATTTTGCATCGAAACATTGCTATTACAAATCAATTAGTGATTCTCTATAAATGTCTCAGCCTTAATGGAATAGATTTTTTTTGTTTGTCAACTTATTTTCATTCGATTATCTTTATCTAGCTATACATATTTACAATATATACAACTAATCCAAATCGAACATACAAATATATAAATTAAGAAATGAAGAAATTAATAGATAAGTTAAATAAGTTAAATATTCAAGACATATATGGGCAAAGTTTACAAGATATAATTGAATTGACAGGCGTAACAAATATACAAATATTTTCTACTATTTCATAATCCAGATAATTTTCTAAAATTCGGGTGAATGTTGACAAGCATTGCATTTACAATTTGGTCCATTCCATTGTTTTATCATGCGTTTAAAAGAATTTAAGTTGTCGGCAGATTTAGTTTCATTTGGCAATGCATTCCAGATTTGAGGTCCTAGTGATCGAAGACTGTTTGAACCAAAAGTGACTTGATTTGGTCTATAATGTTGTAAGTCGTACGGATTTCGTGATGAATATCTGGAAGATCTTATTTTGAAAATATCACGCATGAAAGATGGGTTGAGATGTTTCAAGGTCTTGAAAACTTCTATACAGAGAATTCTAAGACGGGAAACATGCATAGTACATCTTTCTGATTTCAAGAGTAATTCACTGTAAGAAGATTGGTGATCATTGTACAAAAATCGAAGAGCACGTTCTTGAATCTTCTCAATTTTTTGCAAAGACTTAGCTGATGAGAAGTACCATACTAGCGGGCAATAGTTGAAATTGGAATATACAAAACTTTGCACAAGAATTTTCCTTTCATTAAAGCCAATGAATTGTTTGAGTCTTTTTAACACATTAAGTTGTGATGCTGCTTTTCTGCAAAGTTCAGAGATATGCTGTTCAAAATTTAGCTTATAATCTAGCTGAATACCTAACAATTTGACTGTTTCTTCCGACTGGATAATTTTGCCTTGGATGTTGATATTCTCTCCGCAGGTATTTGTTTGATCCTTTCTAATAAGGAGTGCATGGAATTTTTCTGGGTTAGCAATCATTTGATTCTGTTTCAGCCAAGTCAAAGCAACTCCAGCTTCTTCTTCCAGTACCCCAATCAAATCTGATAGGGTCCTGGAAAAATAAGCCAGAGTATTATCGTCGGCATAATTATGCAATGTTGCTTGTTTGATAAACAAAAAGAGATCGTTTATGTAAACATTAAACAGAATAGGGCCCAAAACTGAGCCTTGAGGTACCCCTGATAAAATAGTTTGGAAAGAACTGTATGTATTATTGATTCTCACAGACTGTTTCCGCCGTTTTAGATAAGAGTAGATAAGGACAAGAGCATTTTCATCCAAGCCATAGGCATGTAGTTTGGCTATTAGCAGGTCGTGTGGAATACAATCAAAGGCTTTCGATAGATCCATAAGGATGGCCCCTACAATATTATCATTATCAAGTTTAGCTCTCCATTCTTCGATCATTCTTATCAAGACATGTTGCGTGCCATATGCTTTTCTGTAGGCAGCGATGAAGATTGAAAGGGTCTCATCTAGGTATGGGATGAGTTGGTTTTTCAAAATTTTTTCATAGATTTTGGAAAAGATATTTAAAATACTGACTGGACGAAAGTTTCTTTCGACTGTACGATTAGGCTCCCCTTTATCTAAAGGGCATACTGCGGCTCGTTTTCCATTATCTGGAAACCTATGTGTACGTATGCTGCTGTTAATAGCATCTGTAAGAGGAACTGTGAGCTCGTCTGCTGCCAATAAAACAAGTTTTGGAGGTATTTGATCTTCTCCAGTAGATTTTCTACTGTCCAAAGACCTTAGTTGTTTCCTAACTTCGGAATTTTGCACTTCGTTAAAGGAAAATGAGTCAAACTTGTTGTCAGGGTTTTGAATGATAGCTAAAACACTAGGATGATTTTTGTATTTTTCAAGAATCAGTCTAATAAGTTGCCGATCATCATCGATCGCGGCTGTATCAGCTATGTTGCAAGGTTTTGTACCACTAGATTTTTCCACGATATTAATGTAGTGGTCGTTAAAGATTTCGGTCAGTTTTTGGTCATCAGTGACAATTTCATTGTTTTTAACAAGGGAAATATCATTACCAGCCAATCCTCCTTTGTTAGAAAGAAATGGTTTAACAAGATTCCAGAAAGCACGATTCGACGCGAGACCATTTTCTGTTGCTTTTTTGAAGTGCTGTTTGATTGCCTTTTTTCTCAAGGAAACGCATTTATTTCTTTGTCTTTTAAAATTATTTTCATTTTCTTTCGTAGGATTTTTGTTGAATTTTTTCTTTAGTCTTGTTCTGGTATAAATTCCCTTCTTTAGTTCATGAGTCATGAAAGGAGCACTGTTTCCTCGTTGCACTTTTGTTTTTAGAGGGGCATGTTTGTCAACAATTTCTCGAAAAGTACAGACAAGATTATCATAAGCTTGTTCAGGATCCGCAGGAGCACCAAAATTTGCCAGCTTTACATCTGACAAGAAGTTTTCGGCAACAAACTTTTTGTAACTTCGATACTTGATTACTTTGGGCTTAAGTCTAGGGAGTTGAGACTTCATAACTGTCACGACTAGACCATGATAGTCACTTAAGATGTTTTCTGTAGTAGTGATCCTCTACCAAATTCTCACATCTATTGCAATCTGTTGGATTAAAGCTGACGCTGAATATCTCTACTGCTGCATTAGTTACAACAGTCTAAGTGACGTTTTTTGAACTCAGCATTCAATTGTGCATCAAAACATTGCTATAACAAATCAATTAGTGATTCTCTATAAATATGTCTCAGCCTTAATGGAATAGATGTTTTTCTGTAGTAGTGATTCTCTACCAAATTCTCACATCTATTGAAATCTGTTGGATTAAAGCTGAATATCTCTGCTCCTGCAACAGTTACAGCACTCTAAGTGACGTTTTTTGAACTCAGCATTCAATTGTACATCGAAACATTGCTATAACAAATCAATTAATGATTCTCTATAAATTTCTCAGCCTTAATGGAATAGATGTTTTCTGTAGTAGTGATCCTCTACCAAATTCTCACATCTATTGAAATATGTTGGATCTCTATTCCTGCAACAGTTACAGCAGTCTAAGTGACGTTTTTGAACTCTAAGTGACGTTTTTGAACTCAGCATTCAATTGTGCATCGAAACATTGCTATGGCAAAAATAAACTCAAAAGCAGGGAAATATAATCAAATAAACTCAAAGTCAGATAAGATACATTTCATTCAGTATTATTTCAATATTTACACACCAGATGTAATCTTAGCTGCTTTCGCTGATCTGAAAATCTTGAAAATCATCTGATGAATGTATCAGTTTCAATCGATTTCACTCTTAGTAATGTCTCGTAAACCTTTTCATGCGTCGCAAACCCCATTTGGATCAGAAGAGGCACAAAATTTTGATTGGCTGACAAATTATACACAGCTCTTCTGCGGATTGGGCCAATTGCATGGAAACCGCAACGAACGCAAGATACGTCGGGATATTTAGGTTTTTTAGGAAGTTTTGAAAGACGTTCGAAACGAAAAGTCTCCATAGCTTTCAGAAAGAACTTGCATGTTTTTTGGTGGATTTTTTTGTTTTGTTACAACTTGCCCCAGACCGACAAGGTGTGAAAGTGCACTGTTCTTGAAAAATGCATTTGAATATAGCATTCAATCTCAATTTCAGGAGAAACAAAACATTTTACTCCAATACTGCATGGGAATTAGGAATCCACACTAAATACAAAACGCTGCAGAACGAAAAGTTCTGAAATCCAAAACTTTAGTTTTAGGCCAAAAAGGGGACAGCAGTGCTAAAAAATAACCACAGGCAAGAACAATAAGAACCACTGTTTAAATTGAAGCTACTAACAAAACCTTCATTCACACAAAAGCAGGTGAACACAGCTTTGATAGCGAAAGAGAAATATACTCTGTTACAACTTGCCCCTGTTACTTCTAGCCCGGTCTCCCCTACCGTTTCTACCGTTGGGCTTACGAATTTCTCAAAACAGATCCCATGGGAAAGAAAATTCTCCAACAGCTATCCTTTAATTGACACCTCGATTCAGAGCGATTAGCGATTGCAGACAAAGGAAATTCTCTCAACCAGTAATTCAAAACAAACAAAGCTGCAAATGTTGCGCTGAAACCAGTAGGGCAAACTGTCGCCTTGTGCACGCGAAAGGTGATTTTTAAGAGAAGCTATTTGCTTAGGAACGAAAGAAAAAGAGTAAATCTAAAATTCTGAATCAAATTCTGAATCGAATCGAATTCGACTTCTGAATCAAATAAACATAGTCCGCAAGGCAGATCTTTAGATTTACCCTTCTTCTTTTGCTATAAGCACATAATTTCTTGTAAAAACAACCTTTCGCGTGCACAAGCTGAGAATTTTTCCTACTGCTTTCGAAGCAACTTTTGCAGCAAATTTCCTTTGTCTGCAATCGGTAAGCGCTTTGAATTGAGGTGTCAATTTGCCTTTGTTGTCATGAAGCAAGACAAAAGCAGATTTCTACTCGTTCTCTAAGCAAAGTGTCATGATAAAACTAATTTTTTTTTCATGAAAATCACGAAAGTAATTTGTAATTGCTGCTGCTGGTGAAAATTTTCTGCACAAAGATATTACACAAAAAAATCAAAACCTTGTGTTCTAATAACTGCATGCATAATTGATATCTGTGCTTTAGCAAAACAGCGCACGACCACAATTTCATTGACATGCTGTTTACATCAAGTTGAGCAGTGATTAAAACATGCTTAGACTTATTCACTTGTCCTACCTCGAACGATAATACCACACTTTAGTTCTTAGTTTGTTGATTCGGCGAATTTAATAAAATTATAATCAATTCTGCATTTGTGTGGCCTAGGATTTAAATGTTGTTCTGTAAAGTTGCTCAAAGAAAATAACTGGGTTTAAAATATAACGGGCAAGCAAACAAATCATCTGGAATTTCATCAATATTTTTCTTGAGGAAACATGTATTTTGCATCGACACAACCAAACAGATTCTTCCTTGTTTAGCATCCTTATGCTTGATTACACAGCTGATGGAACTATGTACAGTACAGAGATATTTTTACCTAAGGGCATTTGACTCCCAAAAAATCTCGTACACCTTTGGCAAAAATCCTTTTTTCAAGAAAAATCAATTAAAAATCCGTAGAAATCCTTTTCTTCTGTTATGATTCTTTTTGCATCTTCCTCATGATTTAACGGTTTGAGAGGAATTTCGGTACTTTTACTATTGTCAGTCATTGGCTATTTTTGATAGCTTGCTTGATTACTTTTAGATGTATACAGTTTTTTGGAGTTTATTGCCTCCTCATAAGATCTGTTCTTATGAGGAGGCAATAAACTAAAAAAAAGACTGTTCTGAGAATACCGATCACCTATTAAATACATTTCATCTTTGAAACACATAGAGATAAACAAAACATTTTAAGATCTGTTACAATCTTTTTTGTGATTTTTCAAAAAGTGCACGCCTTTCTACTGACACAGTATCGACTTGTCCTACTTGATCCGAATGTATAGATGAAACCCAAAAGGACAAGAGGGGCTTCCATCCAGCCTCTCGAGTCTATCTTCCGCCTATCTAGGCTTGAATCGCAGTACTTTCTGCCCTTGATAAGATTAATTGCCACGCCTTGGCTCAATGCCTTACAAGGTTGAAGGTGTTGTGGCGCAGTGGTGTAATCCTCTGACTTTGCAGCCAGAACCGTCAGGTGGACAGGGTTCGATACCCTGTGGAGCCCCACCACTTGAGCGTCATGACAAGGGGTCGCGGACTCGATTAGGTCTTCTCTACTTCTGCGATCCCAGCGCTTGGCGCTAAAAAAAGCAACTTCACCTTCAGTTTACCTATTCTTGAAAACGGAGCAAAAGCCGCTTGCTAGACATTAGTAATTCTGTTATCTTTACTGGGGAGTCCAAAGCATTCGGGAATCAAAAGGAATTGAAACTGTTATAAATTGATTATTAAAGTCTCTGGATGCTGCGATTTTGAAAAACCCATCTTTTTTAAAAAGGGTGAAGATTTTCACTGTTTGTTCAAGGTGGGGCAGTGCAAACGCCTCAGTAGCAGAGATACTTATTGTGTTTCTGAAACGATTTTCTGCAGTAAAGCTTCTAAACTCTAAAAAGAAATGACGCAGAAACTTTATGATAACTGATTTACAGTGGTGAGATATCAGAGAGATTTGCCAACATTTCCTCGGCTCTTCCTGGCTTAAACCGCCCTTTATCTGCCACTTAGATGTTCTAATATCTAGCTTTCCTAATAGTTACATATTCATGCTGTTAAAATTCTAAGAGTGTTATTATTATGTTTTTACAGAAACACCTCTGCAGTTAAGCAATAAACCTTGATTTTCTTGCCTGGATTTTTTGTGAAAGCTGATTCAAATGACTTTGTGAATGCTTCCATTATCAAACTTGATTTCGAACTGTCTATATACTTGCTACACAATGCCCTAATGAGTTGTAGTTTTAAAAGTTCAGTCTCCTTGCAAGGGACCAAACAAGAAATATCAGCAACGTTGAAGTAGAGCTTCCCGAGGGGTCTATTTCATACATTGAGCACCAGGGGATGTACACCTGCTATTAGGCCCCAGTTACACGATACTGGATTCGTTACGCAACGGATTGTTTTTCGCATCAGTTTTCTTGGTTGCCAAAAAAGAGGATACTTGTTCAACAGACTTTTTATGATGGGTTTGGCCTATATGAACTGTGTCTACTCTTTTTTGATAAAAGCTCATGATTTTCTCAATGTTGCGGTTTTCTTGTGAATTTTCTTGAAAAGAATATCAGGCATGCTAATTTTTATATCAACCATTGAGAAAGGCACAAACAAACACAAAATAAGAAAGGCAGTTGACTGTTCCAGGAAATTACAACAACGCTATCAAAGTGATCAGGCTGATAAGAAACCTTTTGGGAGCCTGGTCCTCATACGTTAATAGCATCAATCAAACCCCTTGATCAAACGGGGGGATTTTTTGGGGCTGGGGCACCCCTCTCTACAAAAATTAGTGGTTAGGAACACAATAATGCGGCAATGGGCCTAAATTTGCATTCATTGCAATTTATACGTTATGTGGTTGGCCAAGTCCACTAAAACCTATCAAACTTCTAAGCCAATCAAATGTTGGTGCCTTTGCAGACTGCAATCCTGTACAAGCGCAAACCTCGTCCCCAGGTTATCTTGTCATGTTGTAGGACAGAATGTCCTCGGGACGAGGTTGGAGCAAAAAGGTCTGCAACAAAAGTGATTTAGGATTTGGCCCGTATCAAAGAAAGATTCATCCGTTTAGGGAGGTGCCTGGGGGGGGGGGGTACTTGACTTTCAATTGTACTGGGGTGTGCACTCCAAGAAAAATTTTTCACCCTGCTTTAAAACTGTTCCCTCGAGATGATAGCCGAAAAACAATGAAATAACACTTCTGACATCCGGCTTCAAAAAAATTTCGTTCTTTAATTTGATACCCGGCGGTAGAAAATAGAGGTGAAAACATTACCCGGAAAGGAGTGCACATCCCAAAATATACTAAGAAACCCCCCCCCCTTCCCTTAGCCTGCGTGCAGACTCTTCAGTCAGTCAGTGCGGAGGAGGGAAATGGAGAAGGAAGGAGCTTCCTTCTCCTTTTCCCTCCTCCGCACTGACTGACTGTAGAGTCTGCACGCAGGCTACCTTCCCTCGGAGGAGGTGTTTGGTGAGGTTATCAGTGCAGAGCACAGTAGTCAAAACAGTTTGCAACTTTTTCTGGAAAAATTGAATCCAAAATCACCCTCCTTGCACCTGCCTAGCGTCTGCAAGCATGATCACGTGGAGCATTATCACGTGGTTTTTCTATCACGTGACCCTACAATCGTGGTCGTGGAATGGGCGGATCCTAGTCACGTGATTAAAATCAGTCATGTGACGAAAACAAGTTTATTTTGGGAATCGTGCTGTGTATTGACAAAGTTGCTCTCTCCGTGGTCAGTTTGGTAAGCTCTTGCAACTGGTTATGAAACGGCAACAAAAAACCATTTCGACCAATCCATAATCATATCTATTAAAGAATGACTGCAAGCAAAGATCGAAGTTCGCGACAGATGAGTCCTGATGTCGACAAATACTTCAACATGTTAAAGGAGCAGTTCAGTTGTGATGGTGGCCTAAGTCAAAGAAGAGAAAGGCGATCTTCGTCTGGAGGCATCACAACAAGCAGGGAAAATCGATCCATCGTTTTTCGACATCGATTTGAAAGCTTGAGTAATGATATTTCACATAAATACCACAGACATAGTATGATCGAAGGAGGTAGTTTGTATGTATCAAAGCAGCGAAGCCTTGACTTGAATTTAGGCAGTCGAAGTTCCTCGCGGAGTTGTCGAGAATCTGATCACATGGCGCATCAAGGAAGGTTATCAGCTTCGTTATCGAGTGGAGAGTTCCGAGATCTCATTAATAATAATGACGTTGATGCCGAAGATTTACAATCCAGGCACATGGAAATGGCATTAAATCAAGGAAAATTAAACAGTGTTTCGGAAGAGAATCGAAAAAAGCGACGGAAAGTGTTCGAGAAGGAACGAAAGTTGTCTAAATAACGGAGACCTTTTGTTTTTTGGTTGCAGATTTAGGAGGCCATAGGCCACAACACAGCGGCAGCTCACAATAGTTCTGTTTGGTAATACAATTTAGTCCTGTCGCGATGTTGTGTCTTGGTTATTTGCGACTGGTAAACATGTTCGCGAAAGATTTTCCTGCTTCCTGCAATCTTTCCGCGACAGCCACAATATATTTATTCTGTGGTATAGCTGCAAACAGTGTGCAAAACATTTTCCTGCAATCTTCAGTTTACAGCCACAGAATATTTATACACACTTGTTACAGCTCGCAATAATGTTTTCTTTCCGTCCTGGCAACATCATGTTTTATGTCTGAAAAAATGTCTGGACAAAGTTATGATGAGTGTCAATATAAACAGCCATTGTTTTGAAAACGATTTGCAAACAGCCCAATCATCACCCAGTTATCAAGCGCGAATTTATTGTGCGTCGAATATTCAAGAGAAGAAGCTCAACGATGTTCCACATCATCAGCTATCAACCCTGAAGTTATTATTATGCAGAAATAATACGAAATAGCTGTTGAAACTACTGTCTTTGGTTGACCCCTGGAAATCTCGCATTTCCAGCAGGCACGATATCATCTGTGCAGGACATTATCTTTGGGCATCAACAGAATATTTGTTTTTCAAGAAAAGGATCAAATTATCTTTCTATTGTTGTCTCGTCTGAGGATAGATTTATGGTTTGCAAGACCAACACGATATCGTGTCCCCATTTCGTATGAAAATCCTCGTTTACTTTGCATTGCATGGGTTCTTTTCATGTAGACAGATTTATTTTGGAGCCCATGTTTTCAGGAATTCGTGTAAAGCCGCAGCTGCAAAACCATCCAAGTTTGAATTACAGAAGTTTACTCCAGAGACCTTCCAAAGCAGAATTCACACTAGGGATGAGTTGATGGTGTGAAGCAGCATGCATCCAATTTGGTTGCATTGCAGCTCTTCATTGTTATTCTGAATGCATTAAGAACAATGCCTCAAGTGTTAATTTAGCTTAAGATAGGTCACAAAAGGGGAACTTTGCAATCTGATGGAGTGTGCAAAGTATTTTATCTGAAACTAACATTGAAAATGTGTTTTCATTATCATTTTAAACACTGCTTGATTTTTGGCTGTGCATTAAATTTGTCCGACCTACCAAAGCAAATGAGATCAAACAATTCAATTTGAATTAATGAATGTGTGCAGCCAAAATTTCTACAACTTATATCAAGATGAATTTTTAAGATTTAATTCAGTATTCATGACCAAAAGCTACCCTAGTTCCTAAGACCCGATCTTACAATTGTCATAGCAATTCATTAAATATTTCAAATGTGGTTTTATTATTTGAAGTTTGTTCCTCATTTTAACAAAGGAATAACAGCTGTTCCAAATGTAGAGGTCAGTCATATATCGATTTCGTCCCCGCTTAGCATCATTTCAACGCTAACTTTCAGACCCCCCCCCCCCCACCCTTAGCATCGGTTGATGAAAAACTGAAAAATCGGCCTAGCAATCGCTAGAAATGTGATCAGGGCCATTTGAAAAACTGGAGCTGGTGCTGGAAAAGGCTCTTCTGTAAGGTATTTTCTTCTCAGGACATTCCCTCACTTTATAATTGTGATATGAAAATCGATGTAAAGCAATTTCTTTTAGCGTCATGGCTGTTGACCCCCCCCCCCCCCACCCATTAATGTTGAGATGACGCTAAGCGAGGATGACATCAATATATGACTGACCCCTTAGTGGATGCTTTGTGTTGCATTCAATTTTTCATTGATTTGATTGGCTAGTTTTCTTCAATACTGCAAAGGATCTTTGTAGAGGGTTCCTCAACACCATCGTAAGCCTAATTGTCTATATTGTAATTTCTTGGATTTTTGTGTTGGAAACTTCTTAAATTGAATTGTTTGGAGAACATGTAGAAACATTTTTGGTGTTGTGTCTTAACATATGTGTAGATATTTTTCTAACTGTACATTTTTTCGTAATGTTGTGACACTTAGGCATGACTATGTAGCACTAGGCTTTGCGTTAGACAGAGGGGATGGTTTATGTGCAGTTCTTAAGTAATTGAATTTTGAGCCACATTCTGTAGTGCAATACCCAAAGAATACCACTGGGAAACATAGATTCCAAATCTTTAAAAAGGTCAATGTAAAATTCTATGACCTATTTTTTCAACTGAATGGCTCAAAAGAAATTTTAGCTACTTTGCTATAATTCTACCATTGAATTTTTCTGAAATCTTCAACATTTTTTTCGAAATTACGGCATATTTCATATTTTAACTCATTTGAGGATGTGACATCATCAAAGTTCTAAATTGTAAGCTGCCAAAATACGTAAACGATAGTTTTCTGTGAAATTATTCTCCTCTCAAAAATGTTTAATTGGATGGTTTTTAAAGTTTTTTTCAAAAGTTTCCTCTACCTAATTCTGAAAATATCGAAAATTCAGAAAAGTTCAAGAGTAGAATTATAGCAAAGTAGCTAAAAGTTTCTTTCAAGTTATTCAGTTCAAAGAAAGAAGTTGTATAATTTTACACCAACCTTTTTAAAGATTTTGAACCTATTCTCAATTCTGATGATTTCTCTTTGTTTGAAAAAGTTGGAAAAAGGTGAAGTTACCATTTTCAGTGAGGCATTGAGCTCTTTGGAAATCGCAGCTTCTGGAGTGACCAAACCAAACTGAAACACATAAACACTACCCATTTGCCAAGCAGAGTATTTGCGTTTTGTTGTATCATACAGTAGGAATAACATGTAATTTGGAAGATTAAGGAGTAACAAATTGTAAATCTAGAAACATGTTTATACGCAGTCACGTGCAAGTTTTCGTTTGATTTCGTTTGATTAGAACATATTATTTTGTTTGTGAGTGAATTTGATTCGAGTTTTGTTAAATTTGTCAAAATTGTCATGCATAAACGATACATATCGAAGCTGAGTAGAATACACGCAAAAACTTGTAGTGCTATTTCGTCTCTTTCTGTGTCAGAGAAACAAGGGCAGATTTTGTAATACAATAGCATCAGTTACTTTAATTGACACATCAGTTGACTCAATGACACCAAAACAAACAAAGCCGCAAAGTTGCCCGAAACCGGAAAACTCTCGCCTTGTGCACGTGAAAGGTGGTTTTTAAGAGAAGTTAGGTGCTTGTTACGAAAGAAGAAGGGTAAATCTAAAGTTCTGTCTGGCGGATTTTATTTATTTAATCCAGGAGCCGAGCAGCAGGCATTACAATTCTCGCATTGCATAACAAAATCCGTCAGGCAGATCTTTTGATTTACCCTTCTTCTTTCGTTATAAGCACATAACTTTTCGTAGAAACCAACTTTCGCTTGCACAAGGCGAGAGTTTGCCATACTGGTTTCAGCTCAACTTTAGCGGCTTTGTTTGTTTTAAGCATTTCCCTAGTCGCTAATCGCTTTGACTCGAGGTGTCAATCAAAAACAACTGAACTATCGTAGTACAAAATCTGCCCTTGTTTATTGGAGAAGTTTCCGAATTCAAGAGGACAGCAGGGGTGGCGCCAGGGGAGGGCTAGGGGGGCTACAGCCCCCCGTCGGAAGCATCTAGCCCCCCCGTCGGAGGAAATTTTGGGTTATTGTCGGAGGAAATTTGGCAAAATAACGTACGAAAACTGCATTTTCTAGCCATTTTAGCCCCCCTGTCGGAAGTTCCAGCCCCCCTGTCGGAAGATTTCTGGCGCCACCCCTGGAGGACAGATATTTTCAAAATTCTCTTGTTTTATAAGGATCGTTAGTACTACACCTTATTTTTTAAGATAAGCGTAAAGAATTTGACCCAATGCTGAAATTTCACAAGTCTAAAATATATGTATCTACAAGAACTCGCATTGGCTCGCAGAGTGCTCAAGAGAAATTTTCCTGACTTTCCACGCATGTAGCCACGTTTTAATTGTTTTGATACCAAATCAGGAAAAATTATACCAAACCAATTTTTCCTGATTTGTTTCTTTTTCCTTCGAAGCAAGATTCTTAAAATGTGCTACCCAATTGCTACAGACACATTTCTTGAAATTTCATATATAATTGTTTGCTTTGGATTTGTCTGAAAGTTTCCGAGTATTTCTGAGGATGTTTCTGAATACTTTAAAAACTTTAACCCTGTCATAAAACAATTTTCTGATGTGCCACTTTTTGGCGATTGACCAAAAACAGTTGTTTTTGACGAAAGAAAATACTTGCAAAGCATAAGATCTAAAACATAAACGCAAAAATATGATAACCTTGTTTCAAGCGTTTCGTTGATTAGCGCCTAGCAATCTTTATCATCATCAATTGCAAATGTTGGACACAGTTTATCGAAAAGACTACAGATCAAAACGTCAGAGATAACAAGTTGAGTTGACTAAAAACTTGACACCGAAAGGTTGCACCAAAACAAAAGCTATCCACCTTTCTGTCAAAATTTGATAGGCCACAACACGGGGGGGACAGGCTAGGGGGGTTCTTGGCTAACTTTTGGGTAGGGGTCTGCCGCGAGCATATTCAGAATGGTACCGTTGGCTAGACTAATTTTACGAAATTGGTACCCTTGGCTAAACCAATTTTGATCATTTCATTCCCTGCACCATTGTCAAATATGATTCCCTTGGTACCAATAATATGATGACATGACCGTTCCCTAGACCAATATTACCAAATATGATACCCTTGGGGCCTTGGCTAGACTGTGGCTAGAACAAAATTGCAAAAAGGTATACCATTGGCTAGACTAGAAGTCGGAAAAAGTATACCCTTGCTCGCGTCACATCCCCAGGTAACTTTACTATGGAAGAACTCCCTCCCCCCCCCCCCCGGGGCCACAATCCGATTTCAAAGATGTGTGACTTAATCGTTATTAGCTAAAATCTCTAGTATAATCTCTAGTTTATTTTTTTGCCATTCTATCACGAATGCTTACTTTCAGTTCATGTTTCTTCGTGTCAATTTATTTTTACTTGCACAGCAGAGTAAACAACAAAGCAAGTAAGGACATGCCTGGATTTAGGTGCTACTATAGTATAGCATGAGTTGCTTTTGTTGACACCTGAATTCAAAACGATTAGCAATTTTTCATTTCATTTTCTTTCCATTTTTGATTGTTTAACCACGGTAGCCCCGTCAGCATGCAGAGACTGCATTGCAGGGGCCGTGCAAAAATAGTAAAAATTGACAAACAATAAAACTAAACAGAAATGTCCCGAAATTAAGTAAAATAAAGATAACACAAAAACAAAAAACTCTCTACAATTTCTTGTTTAGCCTCTAGGGAGGGTGCACGTTTCACATCTGCGCTTAATTGGTCGCAGCGCAGACAGCGATCGCAGACAAGGGGACTTACCTCACCTCAACCAGTAATTCAGAACAAGCAAAGCCGCAAAGGTTTCTCTGAAACCCAGGTAGCTAGCACGCTCGTTATGCATTTCAGAAATTGAGCACATATCGAAAGAATAGGGATATATCTACACATCTACCTCGAGCATTTTATTTATTTGGTTCAGAAGCTGAGCAGTAAGTGTTTTTATTACACCCAAAAAATAAAAGAATTGAATCGCCTGCCAATCGGCTTTTGAAGCAAACAAATTTAATGCCTGAGGTAGATGTGTAGATATATATCCTTCTTCTCCTTTCGATATATGCTCATATTTGCTCTTGAAAACAATTTCTGGAATGCACAACGAGGGAGCTAGCTACCTGGGTTTCAGAGAAGCTTTTGCGGCTTTGTTTCTTTTGAATTACTGGTTGAGGGAAATTCCTTTGTCTGTGATCGCTAATCGCTTTGAATTACGGTGTCAATCAAAAGCAAGTGATACAACGTTTTTGTCTTACAAAATATGTGTTTAATCACTTTAACTTGGTGTGCATACATCGGGCATACACAAAGTACTTCGTTGCATTGCATTCTGTAACAAGATGGCGGACAGAGAGTACGATTTGATTGTATTTGGTGCAAGTGGATTCACGGGACAATATGTCGCATTGGAAGTATCAAAGACATCCAAAGAAGATGGAAAGACATGGGCAGTTGCAGGAAGATCATCGCAAAAACTTGAAAAAGTACTGAGCAATATCAAAACAGAAATAGGTAAGGCAAACGAATTTAGGCCATAATAATTAATATTGATACCACATGTCGTGTGGCCCGCCCCTTTAACTCTATGCAGACTGGGCTTTTTGAGCTACTAGAACACTGGGGGAGGGGGCTCATTCAGTCCCCCTCTCTAAAATCGTCATTCCTTTACTTATGAAGGTGAAAATTACCACGCAGGTAGCAGTGCTTATGATCTATCATTTTTCACAAAAAACATTCTAAAAGTAGATATGACGCCATAATTATTCAAGACCAACTGGGATGGATGGGTGCAAGAAAAAATAAGAAAATCACCTTTTTTTAAATCTTTATGATTTTCTAAGATTGATTCATGAAACCAAAATGTCGATCAAAGCATTGTTAGGGTTTAGTCATTTATAACTCTGGGTACCGGGGTGGGTTAGAATTGGTGGGGGTATGAAACTATTCCAAGGAAAATTGGGGGGTTTGAATCTTCTTTTGGAAATTTTAGAGGGGGTACGAAAACTTTAATGGTAGATTCTCCAGAAAATTTCTTCAATGACACGATAAGGCCTATGGAATACCATATCCTCGCACAACTGCAACTCTAGCTAGCTTCTTAATGAGGGCCTTCAAATCATCCATTGTACCCCATTATATTTGTATAAAATTCCAGCTCACTGGCCTTCCAAGGTAGTACTTCATTAAGTTAAAATAGCATTGCCTTTCGTCTTTTTTATCTCTTTTACAAAACAGAACTTCTGTGATGTGGTTATCAGAAAATAGTTTGATAGATGGCCAGTCGTAGGGTATGAAATCTTTTCCTAATTTTCAATTGGGCTCGAAATTTTTTTGGGATAATTGGAAGGGGTTTAAAACTTTTAGCTAGCTTAGCAATTCTAGCCCGCCCCGGTACCCAAAGTTATATATGACTGATCCCTTAGAAGGTGAAAATCTATTTATAAAGTGAAAAATTTGATTTTAGCAAATCCAATTCATTCAGTTCATTTGTAGGGTTGCCCTTGACAACAGAGTTGATTTACAAGGGGCCCTCTAATTAATATAATAATTTACAATGAATACTTGATACTAAAAACCATAATTTTAGAACCCTATTTACAGCAATATACATATTTACATAAAATAATACAAAAATTCCAGTGAAAATAAAAACAAATCATCTCTAAATAGAGTGTTTAAAATTACTTAGTGATGATGCCTGCTTAGACTCAGCTGAGAGGCTATTCCACAATTTTGCTCCTCTGTAAGAAAAACATTTTTGGCCATTTGCTGTTTTTTTCTTGGGCAGTCTCAGGTCTGTCTCAGTATTACGGAGGCTGTGGGAAGCACATAGCGAGTTACGGGTGAAAAGGCTACTCAGGTATTCTGGAGCCAACTCATGCAAGGACTTGTAAACCATTGTTTTAGATTCACAGCTTATAAGTTCTCCATCCAAGTTCTTGGATAAGTGGTCTGCTTGGGGCATCAAAGCTGCTATTTGTTATTACTCTTGCAGCACGATTTTGAAGTTGAATTTTTGGAATTTTGAAAATTGTAGAGTTTGTAAAAGGACAGTTTGTAGATTTATAATGAGGTGGACGAATGAAGCTTTTGCTAGAAGACATGCTGGATGCACGTATCACACACTTTGCAGCATGTGGCAGATGCATACTTGAGGAGAACAATAGGAAAATCAACAATAAGAAACAAGGGAAAGTTGGTTCTGCACACCTGAGATCTCGTTGAAAACTGCCATACTCTGCAGCCTGGCATATCACACACTTTGCATTCTGGAGGCCTTTACTATTTTTGAACCTTTGAACAGAAAAAT
The DNA here is from genome assembly GCA_039566865.1 of Aurelia coerulea. Taxonomy (NCBI): domain Eukaryota; kingdom Metazoa; phylum Cnidaria; class Scyphozoa; order Semaeostomeae; family Ulmaridae; genus Aurelia; species Aurelia coerulea. The sequence goes on along the minus strand of CM076948.1, from coordinate 23,210,682 downwards.
GCTTGGTGTTTGACTTCTCCAAAGATTCTTCTTCTTCTTCTTCAGGTGCCATGCCGTATGGCTTGGGCGATCATGGACCTCCATTGCTCTCTATCTTGGCAACTGTGAATCACTTCGCAGCTCCTGTCTAGTTGTAACCAACCTCTGATGTTGTCAAGCTGTTTTATTCTTTGTCTCCCTCTGTCCCTAGTGCCTTCAATTCTTCCTGTTGTGATCAATTCTTCTATGGTTCCTTCTCTAACTATATGTCCCAAAAACTTCATTTGTTGTTCTTTGATTCCGTTCAGTAACTCTTTCTTTGTGCCCACTGACCTCAGCACTTCATTGTTACTTTTTCTTTCGGTCCAACTGATTTTTTGCATTCTCCTGTAGCACCAAAGTTCGAAACTATCAATTTTCCTTCCTTCTTCTTTTCCTATGTTTCTTGTTTCACAAGCGTATTTTATGATGGGCCAGATATGAGCTTTTAATGTCCTAAGCCTTGTTTGGATTGATATTTTTTTGTTATTTAGAATGTTTATCATATTTCCAAATGCACCTTCTGCTTGTCCAATTCTTCTGTCAATTTCGACTTTGCTTCCGCCATCTGAGGTAAGGATGCTACCCAAATAATTAGATTGCTTCACTTGCTCAAGTTCTACTCCATCTATCTTGATGCTGCACTTTGGAATCTCTTTCTTTTTGGAGAATACCATAGTATATGTTTTCTTTTTGTTTAGTGATAAACCATATAATTTACTCTCTTCAAAGATTAACTGTCACAAAACTTTGCTTTTAATTTACATGCCTTCTTTGATTAGCTGTTTCCAACACAACTCTACCGTATCATGATTTTCTGTCTGTTTTTATCCAGGGGATGAGCTGAATGAAGTTGGCATAATCACAGCAGACACCAGTGATGATCAATCTCTCTTTGAAATGTGCAAGAAAGGAAGGATTGTTCTCAACTGTGTTGGCCCTGTATGGAATTTCATCTTTCTTTTTCATTTATTATTATACTACATTCATGTGGCACCTGCATAATTTAGAACAACGCAAAATGTGAGAGCAAAGAATTCTACGCAGCATTAAAAGTGATGCCAGCATGATTTGGAAACAACAGAAAATTTTGCAATAACGAACTCTTTGCAATCTGCATTGCAAAAATTTGCTTTTTTGTGCCAAAAATTAATCCGGCAGAAACAATCAACCAGCCTTGTTTTGAAAGTATCAAAACATGTTCAGTTTGCTTTTTGAGTGTTCACATGATGCCTCTTCAAATTTTGCTGGTTAGTTCACAGAGAAATTGTAGAAAATTGTAGAAAATTGCTTACTCACGTTGTATTCCTTGTTGTATTTCTGCTATACTTTCACTGACGATGCTCGACGTTTAACGCAATCACCCCAAAACATTTTGTCTTTGTCCATTCATGTCAAGTCTGTAGAAAATTTGATCAACGTTTTTGATCGTTTTCAGTGTCTTCAAAAACGACAATTTTAAGAACCTCGCTTCTACCTCTAAAAACTGAAACAAAAAAATTTGCAAAAATCCTAGAATCTAATTCAGGCTTTTTGCTAAAGATTAAGTCATAAATCTTCAAAATTGGCCCAGTGTACGATTTATCAATGGCCTGCCAAAAGTGCATAGTTTATTTTGGCACACCCGTCATACTTTAGGGATCCCAGTACTTGATGCTAGAAAATTTTCCTTTACATTAATGAGCCTCAACAATTCCCTGATGCTCTACATATATGTTTATTTGTTCTTTTCAGTACCGATTTTATGGAGAACCAGTTGTCAAAGCATGTGTGAAGGCAAAAACAAATTATGTGGATGTCAGTGGAGAGCCGGAGGTATGCAGTACAAATGGTTTACTGGAATTTGATTCATTGATTAAGGCCACACAAAAGATACAGTGTCAGCATAGGAACCTAACCTTTAGAATTCTAAAGATTAGGGTTCTGAATTTTGAAGAATTCTACACATCATGATAAGAATTATTGAGCCATATGTAGTAGGACTGCAAATTTTTAAGCATTGAATACCAGGCCTTGCACACATTAACATTTACAAGAATTCTGAAGACCTCTCAAGGATTTGCAAGAATTCTTGTTCATATTTTAATAAGAATCCTTGAGCCATATGATAGACTGTATAAATGTTCTTGAGCAAGAATTCATAAAACGTTGAGAAATATGCTCATGGAATTCTTAGGCAGGAAACCATGTGAATATTGCTTAATTGGAAGTTTTTGCTTATTCATATCTTTTGAAGAGTCTTTTACTTACAATCTTGCCTTTTTATTCAGTTCTTAGAGACAATGCAGCTGAAATACAATGATGATGCTGAAGCAGCTGGGATCCATATTATTGGTGCTTGTGGTTTTGACAGTATACCGTCTGACTGTGGAGTTGAACATCTCAGAGACAAATTTGATGGTACATGATCTAATGGAATGATTTCACTGATTTTTGTTGTAATCTTTCAATGAAAGTATAGATTAGGACTAGAGAATGTTTATCCAAGATTATACAGGGTGTCCCAAAAAGAATTGTTCGGTGTTTGATTAAATATTAAAAAATAACGAAATACTGAAATACTGAAATGGCTCCACGGTAAGATAACCATGTTGCTGAGATTTTAAATTTATTTTAGACACCAGAAGCTAACAAATCAGCTAAATATTCACGGAGCTACGAGCCTTCGAAGATCAAGTTTGTGCGAAAGCTGAAACCAGACGCCCCTAAATTGCATATTTTGTGAAAGTAGAATCTCGTTAATTCAAAGCAAATCAGATGGAATTTCAAAAGCTTTTTCGATAAATCAGCTTTTCATATCATTGAATCAAGGTTATGGATGCTTTGGGGAATCCTGTTCAGCACAATTTGGAATTACCCCGTCTCTCATTGATTAAATGTTAATTCCATGTTTTTAGATACTTGCATTCCTAACTAAATTTTGACAACGGCTATAAGAATTAAATAGCTTTGGCAGTCCTATTTGGTTTGCTATGATATCGACGAGGCGTAAAACATTGGACAGTCTTCTTTTACCTCGATTTTGGGACGCCTTTTTGGAAAATAAGTCAGTTAAGGGCGTCTGGTTTCAGCTTTCGCACAAACTTGAGCTTCAAAAGCTTGTAACTCCGTGAATTCTTAGCGGATTTGCAAGATTCTGGCGTCTAAAATTAATTTAAAATCTTAGAAACAGGGTTATCTAACCAGGAGCCTGTACATTTTATCGTTATTTTTTGACATTTAATCAAACGTCGAACAATTTTTCTGGGACACCCTGTAGGTCAATTTTGAAGTCCTAATGACAAGATGAAAATTTTTATCAAATGAAATCTCTTAACTTTGAAACAATGAGACCAATCTTAATCAACTAAATTTAACATCTAAGTTGATACAGTATATTAGCGTGAGGACGATGAACAGTTTTAATGAATCTGATGAAGACAGTCAAACTCGCATAAGTCAGACTTCCGTAAGTCAGGTTTTCATAAGTTGGACAAAAAAATATCAGTCCCAGCCCCATATTGGCATGAATCATTGAAATTTTTTCAGCAAACTCGGATTTTGTAAGTAGGATAGTCACGTATGTCCATCCTTTTTAGGGGTCGCCTGAGTAAATAACATTGTATAAGTTGGATTTCGCGACAGAAAACGGGTGTCTTGGGTCATTTTGGCACCATTCGCAAACAAAAAGGCTGTTTGTTTAGTCCAGGTTCTCTTTGTTCTATATCAACTTTGATACTCAAGCTTGGAAAAGCTTCTTTTTTATTTTTTTTCATATGCTCATAATATTTACAATATGTCTAAACTACAAATACAACCTACACACAATACAACCTACAATACAACCTACATACGATTACACAACGATGCCACAGGGAGCATGGAATTTCACGACCCTGCGGCCATTTAAAATTAACTCAAAGTTTGTCCCAAAATAGATGCCAGGTCAGACATTCGGAAAATTTGGAAAAGCTTATACTGGACAGTAATTAATTTCAATAACCTCCTTCCTTCTTGAAGCCTCGATTTCAAAGCTTTGCCTGAGTCGGGAAATATCTGACCCATCCCTAAGTCGGGTCAGTATAAGTTGGATTATTTTCTCGGTCCAAAGAGATCTGAAATATGTGACTTTGACTGTAACTGAAAAATTACAGGCTCGTAAACGTTTTGATCTTTTTTGCTTACGCAGTTTGAAAATTTAGCTATCTTCACTCTTCAGGTGATCTTACCGCAGTAGAGTCTTACTTGAAGTACCATGGCCGAATGAAGGTATAGCTTACATTTCTATATAAGTGTTCCAATCATTCACAGTCAATTTTACCTGTATCATCCTTGTTGAATCATCGCCAGATAGCGTGCACTCCATTCCGAGTATCGTTTTCGTCTCTTTTTTCTAAAGCCGGTGGTCAAAAGTGTTATTTTATTGTTTTTGGACGAATGTTTGCTTTTTGGAGTATAATTTTCGCCGATTTTTTGTAAATCCGGTTATCATTTCGAGTTTTTTCAGCGATTTTTCAATGAAATTAAAGTATGTCCGAAAGAATATACGAAACTTCTAGAGGCTGATTTGCCCCTTGAAAACAACGATGCTGGCGCATGGCACTAATAATTTCATGCCTAGATTGGTTAAGAAAACTTCACTGCCTTGTATACGTATTTTTTTACCAAAAAGCTAAGAATTTGAGCCAGAAATGAAAGTTTCTTAGAATTATCAGTTTTGAGATTTCAGGGTTTCTTACGAAGTTCTTGAAGTTTAAATAACATAGAGAGAAATATCACAAAATTTTATGAAAATATCTACAGTGGTGTCGCCCATTATGCCTATGCTGTCGCAATTTTGAAGTTTTCCTCAAAAAGTATAATCAACAAAGCCAAGTAGCTAGTTTACTTGCTAATCGGCCGTAATGGGCGACCGGGCATGACGGACGACGCCACTCTAAACATAAAAGAGAAAAGGTTTACACGAGAGAGTTAGAGCATAAGCATCAGATCCCCAGAAAAGACCACACGAAACTGCGCAATCCCCCCAAAGACCCAATGCCCACGCTGGTTTTAGCAATTCATTAGAACCGTGAACCGTGGGTATTTGAACATGCCCACTATTGAATTAGCCACTATCATTTCCTTGACATCCAGGGACCAGGCATCTTTTAAACGAGGATTGTTTCTTTTTTTTACTCAACCTGTATTTCGATCGAATTTATCTTGTCTCTAAATATAAACTAGTAATATAATGATAGATACGAATTTCTTTATTTGAAATTGGCTTTGGCTACTTGTTTAGCTGATACTAATTAACGCCAACCAGAATTAGGGCCTGTTTATATGAGGAAAAACACCTCCACCTGCCAGACCCGGGGCTCTCGCCTGTCAGCCTCGGGGCTGAGAAGAGGTGAAGTGGAGTAAAGTCGCTCATCCGTGAAATCAGAACGAATTAACCAATAGAAATCAACGAAGATAGCCAATACACCTCACCATACCGGTAGCGTTTCATTTATATGGAAAAATTTCACCTCGCCCAGGTGAGATTTCACCTCTGGTGAGGTGATATCTCACCATACCGGTGGTGTCGCGTTTGTCATATAAACGCGAAGTAAAAAACAATGGGATTGTATAGGAAGGAGGAATCTCTTCTCTCAGCCCCGGGTCTGGCAGGTGAGGTGTTTTCCCCATATAAACAGGCCCTTAGAGAAGGGTAATCATCTCCCTCAATATCAAAGCAATAATATTGAAAACTGTCTTGTTTTATTCCCGATATGGCCAATTATGTTCAGTAATTTACCCGGCTTTAATCGGCCATTCCTTCCCGTCGATATGAGAGAGTTTTTACAGAAAGCCCCTTTCGAAAACCGAGTCGAAAACCTGCAAAAACGAAGGAAAACGACAAGCGAAATTTCCCTTTGTTTTCCTTCCAAGCAATAATGATACTCGCATGCATTCATGCATTTTTTCCTCTTGGGGGAATTCAATCCCCCTGAATAAGTTATTCATACTACATACTAGGGGGAGGCTTTTTCATTCCCCCAAGAGGATAGCACGTGCTGAAGCGTTCTCAAGTCATTGCTGTAAGGTAAACACATTAGGGAAACTTGCTCATGATTTTAACACGTTTGTCAAGGTTTCTCGAAGGGACATTTTTTAGGAAATCCCTTGTAAAATTTCAACAGAGCGGCCGATTTCAGCCAGGAATAATTCTAAAAGTTATTGGACATGTCAGCTATTCAACTAGATATTGCACAATATCATTGCTTATATATTCAGGGAGCAGTAACCTTTCCAACGCTGGGCCTCTTTGACTCACCCGGTAGCAACACTCCATCTCCCACGTCTAGACTGATTACAATGAGTCCGCTCATACTGGGACTCATATTATTACGGCAATATTTTTGGACTGACTTTTTTCACTTTTGAACGCCCTTGGGAACGAGGCTGCTATACACAGTCATGTACAAAGTATACAACCAAATACAACGCCATTAGAATTTTTGCAAATTCGATTGATTGATGTTGACCAACGGAAACTCGAAGCTCAAAGCAGAGTTTCAAGGAGCTTGGCCGGACAGAACAAAGTCTTACGAGCAAGAATACCATGAAAACAGTTGGCGACAATGTCAAATCTTGTACGTAGGTACTATTTTGCTGCTTTCGCTAAGCATTAACTGATTTATTGTGAAGTTTTCAAATCAATGTGTTTCATTGGAAAACTACAAATGCTTGTGCTTTTCTGCCAAGGCCCTTACCGAAACGAGGCAGTCATAGTCATTTCAAAATAATGGCGTTTGATTATGAGTCGTAGTTAGGAGCGTCCGGCAGTGTTTCAATAGCGATAACTACGACCATATCATCAGTCTATCCCACGTCCAGTACTCGAGCTGTTGAGCGATTAAAGCTCGAAGGGAAAAACGCTTTAGATTAAGCTAAACAATTTTGAAACAGACTTCTTATATCTTTTTCAGGGAAATTTTGGAACATACGAGTCGATAATTCATGGCCTTCTATCAAGTGGAAACTTAAAGGATATAAGAAAAAAGTTGATGCCAGAAAAGATGAAATATGCTGGACCGAAACTTCAAAAAAGGTATTTATCTAACTTTTCTTAAACTATGTTAATAGGTTTTTACCTTTGAATACATGTCTGTTTCAGGAGATTAATGAAGAAAAGTTAATTTACCCATTCCGACCCGTCCATAAAATTTGGAATTCCTTCTATGGATAAGCTTAAATTTTGCATCTTAATATCATGCAGTAAATCCTTGCAAAGAGAAAAGTAAAATTTTATAACCTGCTGTCATAAAATTCCGTTTTGTGGACCATGCAACGAGCTATAGGTTGTTTTCTTCCCCAACGTTTGGTTAAACCCAAAAATTAACGCGTAAAAAGGTGGTTGTAAAATTCTGTGGCCTATTTCCTTTAATTGAATGGCTTGAAAGAAACTTTAGCTACTTATCTATAATTCTACCCTTGGACTTTTGAGAAATCTTGAATACTTTTCGAAATTAAGGTATTTTCTATATCTTAATGTGACGTCGTCAAATTTTGTAGACTTCGTAGATATCATCGCAGGGTATACATAAAGTATGGTTTCTTGAGAATAGACCCTTTCACGGTAGATCGAACGGGGGATTCGAATGGAGTTTTCGAGACCATGCCGCGTGAAATTTTTGATTTCAATATCATTTGGGCATCGCTACATTTTGCAAGATTTCTCTTCTTCAACAAACTGGAACGCGATGAAAATTTAACTGAGCCTACCTGAGCATCCAAAATACGTATCTTTTGTTTCCATTCTTTCTAAACTTTCTTAGAAATGACGAGGAACCATCCCAAACTCCAACGACTCTTTGCTCCCTTCACAAAACCGCTGCCTAGGCCCAGCGACCGCCCGAAACCCTTTCGACCATAAATTCTGTCCAGAAGTAGCCACCCTCGCGATTTCCAAAATGAAGAGTCTTTATTCATCCATGATGATCCTCTGAAATTTCCACACTTCTATCTCACTTGGTTTTTGCAAAATTTCCTCTTGATTTCACTCTCTCCGTGTTTTCCAAGTAGGCTCGCGGTCAGAAGCCGGTGACAGAGAAGTTGGCTTGGAGGAAGTGTTTGGAAAGTCCTTATGGAGCAGAGACGGAGTGAATAAACGGGGGTCACTATGACACTAAATGAATTTACTGAACATTTCCCGCCAAATTTAAACTCGTTCTCCCAGCTATCAGCTGTTTATATTGTTTATATCTTATCTCATCCAGATTTAACGAATTGTAAGAAAGTGTTTCGTTTGACTTTGCTGTTGGAGAATGCCAGTTATAATGATTTCTTGGAGTTTTCTGTTGAAGAATTGAATTTTTTTGTGGCATACGAGAACAATTAAAAACCAAAAAATATGTTGACTTGCAGAAAGCTGTTGTAAAAGAGTGTAATGGTATTTCGGAAATTTGGCTGCCAATAAGAAACTCAACTCTCAGATTGCCAAAAAAAATTAAGAAACTCCAGTAGTTGGAAAATATATAAGAATCTATATTTTTGGACAAAGAGAATCCTTAACATATCTTTACTTTATTTTCACTCGTTTCCTATGAGGTGCCGTTTACGTCAAAAATATTTGTTTGAGAATACTAGGTACTTCATTCGAAATACTTGGTACTTCGTATAAAATACTTGGTACTTCACATGAAATACATTGCCATCTCAAAATATGTCAAGTGGTAATCATACTGTTTGGGTTCTGGCTGACAATTGTGGGGACGTTCTTTGCTGGTCTTTCACGATGTTTTTATCATGTCATTTGCCTTGCATCTAAAGACAGTTGATCGGCAGTTGATCAAAGAAAAATTTAAAAGTTCCTGTATCTCTGACACCAATGAAAAGCCCATTTGTGCAAAGTGCATTGGGACCTTATCTTGCCATTGAGGAGCTGAGAAGCCATGTATTTAAAAGAAGTTGCAGTGCTTTTTATGTCTGTTGGGGGAGGAGTGGCAACCTCGCGAACAATGTTTCTTCTCTTTATTTTCAATCTCAGTTAAGAAAACTGAAGGAAAGGTGACTGGAGTGCAGGCTTTCATCTCTAAACAGATGACGCTGTTGTCAGTGGCAGAGAAGTTGGGATTGTCAAAGGACTTTCTTATCATGCACTCCCATTTATGTCTTGCTTCTTTATCTTTTGGAAAGCGATGAAACAGTAGTTTTTCAACATGACTCCTGGTTTTCCAATTATCTGCACATGCTTTCCTATTCAAGCACAATGTCACACATCATTGATTACAAAGTCCAACTTTGTAATCTAAGAGGGGGCTCCAGGTCAGTCAGAAAGTCAGAAAGTCAGAAAGAAAGAAAGAAAGAAAGAAAGTCCGTCACGCTCGTTAAAGCAATTGATTAACGTTTTATCTCTGCTAATTGGCCCTGAAATAAAGAAAGCGCACAGAAAGCGCATACAAGACAGAAGTTTCCCGCGATCCGATAGTAACATTTGACGTCGGCTTATTTCATGTTAGACAGATTTGACACCATAAGATGGATAAATCACCTTGATGTTTACCCTGGCACAACAACAAATTTACGCAGAATTGGCACGTTCTTGAATTCATTAGCAGCTTAATTATGTTAAAACAATCGTTTTCTAGAACGAACGCATCATTAGCCACTTATTGATAGTATTCATTATGCAAATAAGTCAACTTTAGGGGATGATGTAACCGGCAGCCTGCACAGAGGCTAGCATTCGCAGCATCACCAAAGGTAGAAGGGCCCCCCTCCTACACAGCAACGGATGCAATCATCGCAGGTGAAGTTGAGAGGAAAGGTGCAGAATCCCAGCAAACAATGGCGCCATTGACTGGGGGAAGGGACGCGATCACACGAAACCAAAACATCTTCATGCATGTGATTCTGCACATAGATTATTTTCGTCAATGCTTGTCTCAAACTAGATGCCCACGAACAGAAACGTTCTGCAGGGTTCTGCATAAACATAAGTAATTTTGCGTTATCGTAAATCTGACATGACACAGATGCACCAATAGTTTCATGCAGAGACTAAGCAAACTAGGGGTAATGACTTTTGATTTTTTGCGTATCATCCTCGTTTGACATAAAGATCAAAATATTGCTTTTCAGGCGATTCTTGTCCTTATACAAGGCGCTTGATTTTCTGTTGAAGGCGACTTTAGCAGCAACACTCATCTCTCTGACTGTAGCTAAAACAGCATAAAAGACATTTGGGGTTATGAAGAAATCAATATTCAGATTTTCTTATGCTTGCTTAGCTCAGGACGGACTTTGTAATCATCCAAAAGGATCTTATGTTTTTTCTTTCAAATCTTGCCAAAACATCAGCTGTCGAGAATATTCTAGAATATAGTTATAAATCAGCAATAACTAACGCTTACGCATGCCACATTGTAGTCAACAGCTGAATCATCTTGCTTCGCCATTCGCCATTTTAGGCCTAATGACAAACATGTAGCCTCGCTTTCGTATAGAAATTGCGTAATCGTACGAAATCGTAATCTAGACACGTAGGGGCTTATCTGGAACATTCTAGGGGTAGGGTGAATAAACACAAAGGAATTCTTTGGACTTTGGACAAATTAGGAGTATTTCATAATAATTTGAGTAGTCATGATAATACAGCATTACGCAGCATTACGAGAACATTCTAAGCAAACAGTATAAAAGCTGTAGCCTTACCGTAGAGGAGGGAGAGTGAGTGTAAGTGTGTATAGCGTAACAGTATCAACAGTATTAACGTCACATTAACAGTAAAATCAGAGAGAGTAGACATACGCAGTTGTGATCATGGAGGGCCCCTTGAAAATCAGCACTTGCTGAAGGGCTACCCTCCCTAAATATATGAAATCAAATCAAATCAAATCAAATCAAGTGAGCTTCAACATCGAGATTCTTTGTGGGTCTATCTATCGTGAGTTTTGTTGCGGATTAAAGCGTGATTCCCGACACAGCTTACACGAAATTCTTTATAAGAAACTAAGAATTTGGGCCTGTACTGAAAGTTTCTCAAAATTATCATATTATCAATTAAAATTATCAATTGAGTGCTTAGAGTTTCTTATGAGTTTCGTATCGGTTCCATAACAATCTTCATATTCACTAATTGTGCTGTGCCCTCATGAACATTTCATTTTAAGGCATTTTAAGACTATCCAAATGTTTAGACATTACTCAAGTACCTTACAAGCGATATGATACAGAAAACAAGCGAAAGTAAAGTAAAAATATGTCAAGGATTTCCCTTATCAAAAGAAATGGTTTCTTAGCTTATATTTTCCCAGTACTGGAAATTCTTAATTTTTGGCGATCTGAGAGAGGGAGACGGGAAGTGAAAAAATCCAAAATACGAGACTGCATTTCTGAACAAATTTTTAAATTGTCGTCAATAATGTTAGATTATTTCCAACATTTTCGTTTTCACTGACCCTCTATGCATGGTTTGAATAATTCGAAAGCTGGTTTTTCGATCTCAGTTAGCTACAGGGACTGTGTGACTTTGAAAAGGCAAAAACATAGGAATTTTTGAATGAAATACCCGAAACCCGAGCATAAAAATTGGCCAAACCTGCAACCATGCTGCAACCCGTCACACATCTCAAAACCCGAAATTCGTACGATCTAAACGTAAAGCCCGGAACCCGAGGGTTAAATCTGGCCAAACCCACAACCCCTGAAACCCAAAGCCCCCCCCCCCCCACCTGAGAGTTGAGTTTCCTATGGCAGTTTTTCATAAAAAATGCGTTTATTATCACAGTTTGTATGCAAAATTTGCAAAAGAAACCAAAACCATTGCAAACATCGTAAACTCCGGATGAAATAGTTTATAAACAACATAGAAAGCTGATAGATGGGAGAACGAGTTTAAATTTGGCGGGAAATGTTCAGTAAATTCATTTAGTGTCATAGAAAGATCCATGATTTCAGAGCATAGAACCAGAAATCATGCAGATCTGCAAATTCCCAAAGTTAGGTTAGAATATGCAAAGCGAAGTTTCTACTTTTCTGGTGTCAAAAATTGGAATGATATCCCGGACAACATTCGAGAACAAGAATCAATCGCTCGTTTTAAAACAGGTTTTAGAAAGTATCTTTTGAACCTACAAAACCCAAACACGACCCCTTGGTAGAGCAGCATATTTAAATTATTTACAATGTTTTCTTTAAATTTTTTCTCTGAGATAATTTGTAAATACGCTGAAAGGTTTTTCGTGTATAAATATTGATAAAAATGAAAAATGAGTGACCCCCGTTTATTCACCCCGTCTCTGTTCCAAGGATTTCCCAAGCACTTCCTCCAAGCCAACTTCTCTGTCACTGGCTTCTGACCGCGAGCCTACTTGGAAAACAAGGAGAGAGTGAAATCAAGAGGAAATTTTGCAAAAACCAAGTGAGATAGAAGTGTGGAAATTTCAGAGGATCATCATGGATGAATAAAGACTCTTCATTTTGGAAATCGTGAGGGTGGCTACTTCTGGACAGAATTTATGGTCGAAAGGGTTTCGGGCGGTCGCTGGGCCTAGGCAGGGGTTTTGTGAAGGGAGCAAAGAGTCGTTGGAGTTTGGGAAGGTTCCTCGTCATTTCTAAGAAAGTTTAGAAAGAATGGAAACAAAAGATACGTATTTTGGATGCTCAGGTAGGCTCAGTTAAATTTTCATCGCGTTCCAGTTTGTTGAAGAAGAGAAATCTTGCAAAATGTAGCGATGCCCGAATGATATTGAAATCAAAAATTTCACGCGGCATGGTCTCGAAAACTCCATTCGAATCCCCCGTTCGATCTACCGTGAAAGGGTCTATTATGTCATGTTTTCGCCAACAATTTTAAGAATTGTGATAATGCCTTTGAGCTTTTTGCAAAAATTTCTTGATTTCTTAAAAAGGAAAAACACTCTAATTCCGAAAATATTGAAGATTTCAGAAACGTTCGAATAGACAAAATCGGCTAAGGTTTGTTTACACCCATTTCAAGTCATGTGATGAAGAAAACACCCTGATAAAGTATCTTTTGATTTCTCTAACATATTTCGTGCCATGCAAAGTTGTGCGATGAGTGCAAAAAGTAGCATAATACTAAAACTTCCCAAGGGTATTGTCATATGACTTAAATTGGGTAAAAAAAACCTTAGCCGATTAGGTCTATTAATAGTGAAGTAGCTAAAAGTTTCTTTGAAACCATTCAGTTCAAAGAAATTTCTCATAGAACTTTTTACGCTGAAGGTGTTGTGGCGCAGTGGTGTAATCCTCTGACATTGCAGCCAGAACAGTCAGGTGGACCGAGTTCGATCCCAGGTAGAGCCCCGTCACTTCAGCGTCATGACAAGGGGTCGCAGACTCGACTAGGCCTATTCTACTTCTGCGATCCCAGCGCTTGGCGCTAAAAACCGCAACTTCACCTTCACCTTTACACCAACTTTTTCAAAGATTTGGAACCTATGCTCGGAGAATTACTTTGTCCTCGAAATATTCTAAGCAACTTTTATCATTGTATTTTTCAGAGGCACAGTTTTCCACAGCAAGCAAGAGAACCAATGGTCATTATTGTTTATGGGAGCAGATCCGTCCGTCGTACGTCGTACACAATATCATGAGCAGCAAAAGTCTGGCCAATCTCCAATTCAATATGGCGCATATTTCTGCATGAAGAATCTTCTTGAGTTGATCGGTCTGTTCATTTTCGGCCTGTTCCTCGGAATATTGGCTCCATTCAAATGTGGGCGATATCTGTTGAAAAAGGTATGTAACTACCACTGCCTTGGCTGTTCCATGATTGTGTGATCACAATGGGTTGTTTACAGCAAATCTCGTTTCACCTCCGCAGTAACCTTGGAAGCGTTAACGGAAGACTCTTTTTTAAACATGAAATCGAGGATTTCATTTCATTTTAAATTCTTTATACACGGTGACCCCCTCAGCCAAGACTGGCTGCTTTTCAGAGGGCCGTGGCAAAAACCTAATTCAATTTTATTAGTATAAAAAAGGAATATTTACATTGTTAAATTAGAATATGTAAAAAATTAAAAGCTATTTTCTACTCAATCTACAAGTTGCTTAAGGATATACTTATTTCGTTCGTTTGTTGGTTCCTTAGATATCTCAAATTTTTTATTGAACTCGAATAGCGCAGCAATTATAAGAAGAATCTCAAAATTAAGTTGAAGCCTGAGTAAGATAATTAGATTGAAATTTTACAAATTTGTTACATATCTTTTCTTGAAGAATTTTTCAAACAGTCGATAAAGTAAGAAGCCGCAAAAACAGAAGCCAGTTTTTTTCAAAATGGCCTGTTTAGTTTCTTATTAAAAGGGCATTATACTGGAAACAGGCTAAAGGTTTCTTGTCACTTTATCAAGAAATCTTCAACGATTTCAACTTAAATTGTTGAAGAAAACCCAGAGCAAACACACTATCTATCGAACAGTATGTTCTTGTTTCATAGCATTCTCTCTCAATTTATCTAACCATAGCATGCATGCCAAGTATAGATGGAGATGCTTTTGCATAAATCTCTAGAAGATGTTTTGCACCTGATTTTAACAAAGATTATCAGATGTGAATTTATTTGGGATCCTCCTGTAAGAAACCTTCCTAAAATCAGGCTGAGAAATTTCTTAGATGAAGGCACCATTTCTATAAAAACCAGTCTGAGGTTTCTTATAAAGTGGTTTCTATTTTGCGGGTTCTTACTGTACATTTTCTGACTCTTTCACTATGCAGCGATATTGTAAAGAATACATTTGTTAGATTTACTGCAGCTTCATAACTTGGCAACTGCCTACGTTTTAGGCCCCTCGGCATTTCTTCGCATTTTAATTTCACATCATAGCTTCACAATTGTTTTTCTTTTTAGTACCCGAAATTCTTCACTCTTGGGTCCTTTTCTAAAGAGGGACTTACGCGACAGGAGGTATTGTACATCAAATTTTTATCTCATTTAGGGCGTATTCTTTTGGGCATCTTCTGAAAACTGTAGAGTTGGTAGAGACTAAAATCCCATTCTTTTGGTGCAATTCTACCGAAAACGGGAGACTTTGCAGACTTCAGATCATTTTTTATGAAAGTCCATTCTTTTGGTCATTCTGTTTTCGGTAGACTTCCGAAAGATTTTTGACGTATTCTTTTGGGCTCTACTGAAAACGGTAGACTTCCGAGGCCTCAGAAACCTTCTGCCCCTGAAGCTGGTAGACTTCCGAGAGATCGCAAAGAGCATTGTTTCGTGAATGAAAAAGTTTACAAAACATTCGAAAATACAATGAAGTATTATAAATTCTTTTCTCTTGGGATTTGCAAAACGAGAGTATAATGCATTGCAATGGCTTCAATTCGCTCTGCCGAACACAACATAACATTCGAACTCTCAACCTTTTAGAATTCTCATTCTTTTGGGAATTTTCTCTGCGAAGTCTGCCAACTCTACCGTTTTCAGAATGTGTATTCTTTTGGCATTTTTCTCTGCGAACTCTACCAACTCTACCGTTTTCAGAATGCGCATTCATTTGGTAACTGACAATTTTCTCTGCGAAGTCTACCGCTTTCAGAAGACTTCGCAGACTTCAGATGCCCAAAAGAATACGCCCTTGATATGTTATTGAAATCGAAATTATACTGGGTACAACAAGAAAAAATTCAGGCGTTTGAGAAGTGATACCTAGACTACCTAAATGGATTGGAATGGATCGAGCTTTGTCTGATAGCCGAAAGCCAACGTAGGGCTCAAATCTTTAAAAAGATCGGTGTAAGATGCTATCACAGTTTTCTTTGAATTAAATAGCTTGGAAGGAATTTTTGCTGTTAATCTGCCGTGGAAATTTATTGATATCTTAATTAGTTTCAAAATTGCGAAATTTATTAAATTTGAGGCTATGACGGCATCAAATTTCTAAATCCTAAACCAGAAAAGATTTCTGCTTGCCACCATATTGTAGACCTTCATAAACTATGGTTTTCTTGAAGGTTATATCATTTTCTATTGGTTTAGGATTTACGATGATTTAATTTTTTTCAAAATTTTCCATGAATTTTTTCAAAAATGATTAAATTGCCACCATTTTGAAAAAATCAAGATATCAAAATATTTCCACGGCAGATTTACAGCAAAGTACCATAAGTTTCTTTCAAGCCATTCAATTCGAATAAAAATGTCACAGAATTTTACACCCACCTTTAAAGATTTGAAAGATTTGAGCCCTTTTCTCCGAAGGCCTGAAGCATTTTTGCAATTTTTCTTGCAATTTTTTGAGCATTAAGAATATGATTAAATTCGACTTTGGAACCTAAGCTAAAGAAAAAAATATTCTTTCATATTTTCTGAAGTGAGGAAATGCTTTAAACTGTTTGATCGAGCGTTTTAGGCCTTTTTCACACATTTAACAGCGAAAAAGATTTTCGTAAAGTTGAATTTACCTATATTTTCCAGTGCTCATAAAAACGCGTGAAAAGCTGCAAAGATATTTCGGTCTTTTGGCTATCAAACAGAAATCGATTCATTCCAATCTATCCAGTGCTCTTCGTACCACGAGTTTTCAAACGTCCTGAACCTTTTTTGTGACTGCCGGTATTGCTGTGTTTATGACTAAATTAAGGGAAACGTTTATCGATTCATCTTTGGAGAAGTGTCCGAACTGTTTCGAATTGCTACCAATATTCTACAGATTAAAGGCTTTTGTAAATATATGCGCAGAGTTGTCAGCAACACTTCCTTCTCCAAGTATGTTAGCATCATACTGGATTGTGTTGATGCAGTAAAATCTGAGCAATATTTAAACTTATTATTTTTATTTGAAGAAGTTAAATAAAGGCACTAAAGAGTGTAGTTGGTTGGCCGCAATTTGTTCACCCTTTGTTAAGTAGATTGCAATCTCATCCCCAGAGTGTGTTCGTTGCTCTACCTCTACTCTGGAATACGCAAGACCATTCTGCAATTTGATTCTTTCTTTTTTTGTTGTAGTTACGTGTAGTTTTATGTCTTTTTTCGATTTTTTTATTTAATGGCCACGTGAGTAGACATAGTTGTTGCTCCCCGTGGTTTGTCCTGGTAGTAGAGTAGAATAGCTTATAAGTTTCACTTATTAAATTCATGCATTTTCCAAATTCTATTTAAGTTTCTTTTTCTTTTTATATTTATTTCAGATGTCGGAAAGATCATTCTCCATGATCTTCTATGGCCGAGGGTATAGCCCTGATAGTGACAAGTGAGTATACATTTCCTTACCAAGCAAGCTAACTTTTAAACTCGTAAACAGACACTAGCGTCCAGTACAAGTATCTTTTTATAAGAAACCAGAAACCGTCTTTAAGAAGCTCAACTCTCAGATCACCATGGGAATTAAGAAATCAGTCTTGGCAAAATATAACCTTATTTTTACAAAGGACATCTTGAAATATTTTTAATTGATCTTCCTTTTGCCTTTGTAACATCATTCGGAATGTACTTGACTTATGTCTAAGCATTGGAAAGGCTTCAAAAACTTTTTTGTTCTGAAATGTTGACGAGGGCACAGGTAGTAAACACGAAGATTGTAATGGAGCCTTCAAGAAACTCGTAAGAAATTATGAGAGCTCAAAATATTGACGATTTCAAGGAATTTTCAGTATTGGCTCAAATTCTTAGTTCCTTATATTTCCGCAGGAAACGGTCAACTTGTTACTGTTAAAAAAGAATTCATATTTGCGTGATGATTGAAGTTCGCTACACTCATTTCTTAATTTCATTGCTGCTCAAATTTTTGAAATCATTGTTCATTCACAAGGCTCAAATCTTTCAAATCTTTAAAAAGGTGGGTGTAAAATTCTATTCCGTTTTTATTTGAATTGAATGGCTTGAAAGGAACTTATATTACTTTGCTGTAAATCTGCCGTGGAAATTTTTTGATATCTTGATTTTTTTCAAAATGGCGGCAATTTAGTGATTTTTTAAAAAATTGATAGAAAATTTTGAAAACATTTAAATCATCGTAAATCCTAAACAAAAGGAGAAAAAATCATATAGCTTTCAAGAAAACCATAGTTTATGAAGGCCTACAATATGGTGAAAAGCAGAAATCAATATCTTTTCTGGTTTAGGATTTAGAAATTTGATGACGTCATAACCTCAAATTTGATAAATGCCGCCATTTTGAAACTAATCAAGATATCAATAAATTTCCACGGCAGATTTACAGCAAAAAGCGCTAAGTTCCTTCCAAGCCATATAATTCAAAGGAAACTGCAATAGAATTTTACACCGACCTTTTTAAAGATTTGAGCCCTATGTTTTCATTCTATTTCAAGGACTGGAAAGCCTGACAGTGCTCTTGGCCTAAAGATACATGGTCCAGGTAATACATAAGCTAGTTTTCCTATTTTTCTTCATTGAACGTTAAACGTTGTACCGCTAAGCAACTAGGCTGGCCGACAGTGAATGATTTGATTGTGTTGGAAACATTGAAAATGGTATACAAATGTACAAATGGTGAAGCTCCCTAGTATCTTGCATGCCTGTTCGACAGGTTGTCAAAAACCAGTACTCGGGAACTTCGGAACACTGAAACTGATCTCTGTGTCCCGTTTCTACGAACAACATGTGGCCAAAAATGCTTTTCTTTTAGAGGGGCAAAATTATAGAATGACCTGGACACAAAATTAAAATTATCGAAAACATTCAAACAGTTTGAATTCTGTCTCGAAAACAAAACAAAAGAAGAAGGGTAAATCTAAAGTTCTGTTTGGCGGATTTCGTTTATTTGATTTAGGAGCTGTTTTGTATCGTTTCATTTAAGCATTAAATAGGCGAGAATTACAATGCCTTCTGCTCGGCTTCTGAATCAAATAAACAAAATCCGCGGGACCGAACTTTAGATTTACCCTTCTTCTTAAAAACCACCTTTCGCTTGCACAAGGCAAGAGTTTGCCCTACTAGTTTCGGGGAAACTATCGCGGCTTTGTTTGTTTTGAATTACTGGTTGAGAGAATTTCCTTTGTCTGCAATCACTAATGGCTTTGAATTGAGGTGTCAATCAAACGCAACTGTTGCTGTTGTATTGCAATATCTGCCCTTGTTGTCTTAAAGCCGAAGGACCGTAGTATTTTTGTGATTTTTCTTGTGTGTTTTGAGTACTGAAAATAATGGTAAATTCGACTTTACGAAAATATCTTCGCTGCGAAATGCCTGAAAAAGGGCCTTAAAGGGGCTCCGTCGCCAAAAAATAAACAAATCCGTAATCTCGCACGTGTCACCAATTATCCATTGTTCATCCATTGTTCTCTGCAGTTTGTTTGGTGGCTTCACCCAAGCCACCAAAAAGTGACCGTTAAAAATCCACTTATATTCGAGCAATCGTAGAAGATATGAATGTTTGGTTTGTGCCTTAGTGAGGTACAATGATTTATGTCCAAACAGCAACTTTCATTTAAAAAATATATATGAAAATCCTGTGTGATATCACCTTTCAAAGAACTGCAAAAATCATCGTTTTGCTCACATTTTGGCGACGGAGCCCCTTTAAATGCTTGATCAAATCATAAAGAAACATCTTGCGCAGAACAACACGAAATCACATTTCCACACGTATTGACACATTTGTTGCCATAGGATCTAAAATGTTTAGTAATTGATTGATTGGAATTCTCCAGAGGCTTTAGGAATTCTTTCAAGTGGAAAACTTTGATGAGGTAATATAATGATCGTTAAAACTGATCTGATTCGCCACTATTTTTGTTGATATTGTCTCAGCATGTTTGCACTTTGAGATAACATTCGGAAATCTTCTAGCAATTTTTTATTTTTTACAGAACCGGGATATGTTGCAACTCCAATATTTATGGTGCAAGCTGCTCTTACCATCCTTGAAGGGAAACTACCAAATAGGTAAGTTTTTCAAATCGCCATTTTCGTAGAATCGAACCTTGAAGTAGATCAACGGAGATATAACGATCTTGTCTAAACGTGCAACTAAAGAAGGACAAGAATGTGTCCCCTCGGCATGGTACGTTGAACATAGGTTCCACATCTTTAAAATGGACTAAAATTCTAAAACCCATTTCTTTGATTCAAACGGCAATAAGAAACTTTAACTACCCTGCTCTTGTGCTACCACTGGAATATTCTGAAATCCTACAAAGGTGGAAAAAGTTTTTTCCTTTCTGGGAACCTAGGTTTACGCCTCGAACTTTCTGCCAAATTTTGAAAGGAGTAAATTACAAAAATATCTGTTTGTTCCCATTTCTGTAGCAAAGGACGAAAAAAACATTAAATTGAGAAATTCTTTAGACAGTATACTGTTTAAAAAAACAAGTATTCAAACGTTGCTCAGTTGCTAAATGATCGACCCACACATCATCATAATTTTGCTCTTGTTGTTAATATCGGAAATTGGCGACAATAAGGATTTAAAGGGGCTCAGTCGTCAAACAGTAAACAAATCCGTAAAATTGCACGTGTCGGGGATTATCCATTGTTCATCCATTGTTCTCTGCAGTTTGTTTGGTGGCTTCACCCAAGCCACCAAAAAGCGACCGTTAAAAATCCGCTTATATCCGAGCAATCGTAGAAGATATAAATGTTTGGTTTGTTCCTTAGTGAAGTACAGGGATTAATGCCCAAACAGCAACTTTTATTTTGAAAAAAATAGGAAAATCCTGTGTGATATCACCTTTCAAAAAACTGCAAAAATCATCGTTTTGTTTACATTTTGACGACGGAGCCCCTTTAATGAAACTTGGGAGATTAGAATTTGTTGTTTCTCTGTGACGCTTTCAGTGTAATTTGATTGACATGCTGTTCAATAATTTTCTCAATAATGTTGAATATGTCAAAAGAAATGTGGAACATGAAAGAACTTCTTCTGAAAAAGTAACTTCTTCTGTTCGATGGTATTGTCAAATTTTAACGATTAACGGTTTATTTCTCCATTCTTCCTTCAAACTTTCTGTGAATATTTACACCCAAAAACAAATTTTGGGAACTACTTTGTTAGGTACCAATATTTTTCCACCTCTGCTCTGCTTCAATATTGTTCGAAATTACAGCGTATTTAATATTTTAACTCATTTGAAGATGTGAAGTCATCAAATTTCTAAATCGTAAACCAGTCGAGCAAAAACTTTGCTTTATACTGTATTGTAGACATCCATATTGTAGAAGTTTTTCTTGAAAATCATTCTGTAATTTCTCAAAAAGTTTAGAAATAAATTCTTTTAGAAAATTATCTTACATTCTTGAAAAAGAAGAAAACCCTATAATTCTTATAACATTGAAGATTTCAGAAAAGTCCAAAGGTAGAATTATAGCAAAATAAATTAAATTTCTTTCAAGCCAATCATTCAAAGAAATATGTCATGGAATTACAACCAACCTTAGCATAGGTTCCAAATCTTTATCTCGGCGTAAAAAGATTGGTGTAAAATCCAATGACCTATTTCTTCTGATTGAATGGCTTGAAAGAAACTTTGGATACTTATCTTTAATTCTACAGTTGGACATTTCAGAAATTTTGGATATTTTTGGAAATTACAGCGTATCTTACATTTCAACTCATTTGAGAATGTGACGTCATCAAATTTCTAAATCATAAACCAGATGAGTGACAGACTTTTGCTTGATACCATATTGTAGGCATTCATAAACTATGTTTTTTTTTTCTAAATTATTTCATGTTACGTCAAACAGTTTAGAAATTACGATGGTTTCAAGTTTTTTTTGAAATTTTTTTCTTGAAAAAGAAGAAAAAACTCTAATTCTGAAAACATTGAAGATTTCAGAAAATTCCAACGGTAGAATTATAGAGAATTAGCTAAAGTTTCTTTGAAGTCATTCAGTTCAAAGAAATAGGTCACTCAATTTCACACCAGCCTTTTTAAAGATTTGGAACCTATGCTACCGACCTTTCTAAAGATTTGGAACCTGTGCTGATACGTTGGGTTTCCTATGCCTTGATGCACAGTAATTCTTGATGATTTTGTCTTCATTTATTTCAGAGGAGGAGTGTTGACGCCTGGTGCTGCCTTCTGCAAAACATCATTGATCAATCGATTGATGAAGTCAGGTATCGAAATCTCCACCTTCAAAGTCGACGTAAAAGATTTGTAATTGACTGGCTTTTGCTGGCTGAATTTGAACTGCAAGTATTCTCTCAAAATATTATATCGATTTAATCGAGAGGGGCAAGTCGTTCCAGATTTCTCGTACACTATTGAATTGTAAAATCTTTAACAATCCTATAAATCTCGTGAAGTCGTGAATATCCCAAAATGCTTCATAGTATCTTTATCAGAGATAAGCCTAAAATTCTTCGAAAATCTATCAATCATCGCAGGAATTTCCCCCAAAAATGTTACAAACTCTCAAAAAATCCTTCGACAATTGTTTAAAAATATCAAATACTTCTAAATCCCCAAAAATCTTTGCAAAATCTCAAAAATCTTTGAAAATTTCGGACGATTTTAGAAAATCCCAAATATCTCAAAAAGTCTTACAAGTCTCAATAAATCTTTGAAAATCTCAGAAAAAATCGCAAAAATTTTTGAAAAATCTGAAAGATTTCATTTTCATATTTGAAGGAAAATTCAGTTTCAGACTTGACTTCACAGACTTTCTATTCAGATTTGAAGAAAAATCCCAAAATCTTCTACTCTAGTTTTGAAGTGACTTCCCCATGGAAATGATGAATTTATTAGCTGCTTGCTAAATTGAATTTATTAGGATCCAATGAATTTATATGCTGCTCGTCGAGTGAAAACTGTCTTTAAACAGCACCTTTCTTTGAATTGAATGGCTTGGAAGGAACTTCAAGTACTTCAACGGTGAATAATTTTGAAGTCGTACATTTTTCAACAAAATTGCGGTATTCTTTTTTTCATGAAAAGAATCTCGTAAGATTAAAACTGGTAAAAGTTTTTTTCAAGATATAGCAAGAAAGAACACAGATCAGTATGCAAAAACGGATTTGCCTGAAATTGCCATGCGCTGGCCGGAATGGCTTTTGTTTGTGCAAGTCTGTTTTGACAATTATTTACCAAGTTCTGTGAAAACCACAACATAGATTTTAAATGCCTTTGCTGTTGAAACCAACCCCGGTATCCCGTTTTTCTGTCGCTCCCTTTTTCATTTACTTTGACAAAGTAGGGTGCAGTCAGGTAAAATGGATCGCAGCAAGCATAATGGGTTACGTGATTTTTGCTTCTAAGACCATGTTTACATTGTGCCGGTACAATTTTGATCCATTGCAAAGTGTTGACGTTTCAAGGGCGTTTACATTGCTCCAAAACCAAATTTTTCCATGGATAGAAGGACGAAAAATATTACGGATTACCCCGCCACTAAGAAACTGACTTTTTTTATTCAAATATTAAATTTTACAAGATACTTTACATTCTATTATACCTAATTCTAATTACTATACGACACTGCAGGTACAATACCATGGGGAGCGAAAGACAATGACTACCCCGTGGCCAATATCTAAAAACACGAAACGTTAAACCGTATACAATCACACTACGAACATTTATAAATTAAAGGATACTATACTAGATTCAGTTTCACTCCAGATGTCAGGTCAGTGTTGCAAAAACTGACTTATAAGAAATTGCAGCCTGCCAGATGGCACCATGGTCATTGTCCAACATTTGGTTTGATATAACATTTATATGATATTTATAAGAAATCAAATAGCCTGGTTTTACAAATTGAATTTCTTAATGGCGGGGTAATACTGTAACAGGAACATTGCTAACGGGACGCTAATCCGTGACACGTTTTTTACAGATCCAAAGTTGTAACGGTGCAATGTAACCGGGGCAACCGGGGTTTGAAATCAAGGTGAAATGCCCTTGCTTGATCAGTTGCAGCTCTTGCAATGAATCAAATTGTCTTCGTCCGTGATAGAACAAAAACTGATTTTCTTCAGCTAAAGCACAAGGACAGAACAAGGACAGATTTTGTAACACAATAGCATGAGTTGCTTTTGTTGACACCTGAATTCAAAGCGATTAGCGAGTGCAGACAAAGGAAATTCCCTCAACCGGTAATTCAAAACAAACAAAGCCGCAAAAGTTTCTCTGAAACCCAGGTAGCTAGCGCGCTCGTTGTGCATTCCAGACATGCTTTTAAAGAGCAAACATGAACATATATCGAAGGAAGAAGGATATATCTAAAGATCTATCTCGGGCATTTTATTTCTTTGGTTCAGAAGCTGAGCAGCAAGTGTTTTAATTACACCCAAAAATACAAGAGAACTGAATCGCCTCCTGACCGGCTTTTAAACCAAAAAAATTAAATGCCCGAGGCAAATGTGTAGATACGTCCTTCTTCTTTCGATCTATGCTCATGTTTGCTCTTAAAAACAATTTCTCGAATGCACAACGAGCGAGCTAGCTGCCTGGGTTTCAGAGAAACTTTTGCGGCTTTGTTTGTTTTGAATTACTGGTTGAGGGAATTTCCTTTGTCTGCGATCGCTAATCGCTTTGAATTGCGGTGTCAATCAAAAGCAACTCATGCTATTGTCTTACAAAATCTGTCCTTGTTCAAGGACAGTGAAATACATGAATTGTTGTCAGAAACCCACTTTGCGTCACGCTAGCTCCATTTGCTCAACCTTACCGTTATCCTCGTGTCCATACTGAAATTGCGATGAGATGAGACGCGACGTCTCGCGTCTTGAAGGATTTTGATGCACACAAAATAACCGTATTCACTCAAATGAGCCCCCAACACCCCCTCAGAATCATGGGACACATCATGTCCGTTATGGTATAGATTTTTGTGGTAAGCTCAGATGAGGCACAACGATTCTTTACAGCATCGCAAATTTACTTTTTATCACTAGAATAATTACATTACAGCTGCTTAAGATATATAAGTTTAATATAACTATGCAAAATTATGATTTTGTATTGTGTTACGTAGAAAATAGATTAATTTTCTCCTGCAACCCATGACTGATTTGTATTTTTTCAATCCTGTCTCGAAGCTTAAAGGAACTTTTCAACTTGGAATTCTAGCTTACCTTTTTTTGCTAACCCTTGTTGGGGCTAGGCAAGTAAAAGCATTTTCAAAACAAATTAAACAAAGAATAATACCAACATACCGTTCCGTTATAACCCACAAATGTTTATCCTATATATACTTAGCCTCTCCGTTAAAGGGTCTGTTTCATCCAGCATGCCTTGCACGTGCCATCTCTTGGTTGGCCTTTGTTGCCGCCATTTTTATGGCCCATGAAAATGGCGGACAACAAAGGAAAACCAAGAGACGGCACGTGCAAGGAATGCTGGATGAAACAGACCCTTTAAATTTTGAAACAGCTACATTATACTAGCACTATTTTGATTCAAATTTTCAGTTTAATATTCTCATTTTAGTTAACGGCCCAGACTTAATAAGCTGTGCTTCTCCTGGGTGGTATAGAATACACATGTTTAATGATAACCTTGTATTAGGGTGTATTTCTATAAATAAAATTGAATTGAATGCTAAACTTCTTGGAACTGTTCCTAAACATTTAGGACATTTTCAAAGGTGTTCTTAAAGTGTTAAGAACAGTTTCAAATGAAAGGAGGTATCCCAGGTATCCTAAACTCACTTTCAGGAATATTTTGACGGTGTTCCGAAACTTTTAGATCACTTTTAATCAGAGGTTTTCCTAAAGTCTCGGGAACAATTTCAAACCTGTTCCTAAACTTCTAGGGATATTTTGATTTTCAGTAGTGTTCTTAAACATTGTCGGAAAATTTTTGGGGAACACTTTCGATGTTACACGTTTTTTTTTTATAAGAAACTGGTTTATAAGAAACTAGTACTACGATGACCAGAAATTTAAGAAACTCTAGTACCACGCTCAAGAACAGTTAAGAAACTCTTAAAATTCAATTTCTGTATGTCTCTTTTATTCTATGTCTCTCTAACAAAGGTACCTTCATCTTTTTTAACTTTTAACAACAAAAATTGGTAATTTTTTGCCTGAATGTGCATGACTTATTCGTGATGACAATGTCAATGTAAAATGGAAGCTCTTTGTCGAGAAGAAGCCTCAAATTTGAACAATATCGCAATTTTAGGCCCAAAAAATAAGAAACTAATTAAGAAACTTTTACTACTAAAACACCGAAATTTCCATGCGAAATTAAGAAACCTTTAGTACTAAGTGCTGATCCAAGTTTCTTATAATAAAAAACGTGTACCTCAAAGATGTTGCCAAACCTTAGCAACACTTTCAAAGTTCCTGAATTTTAGGAAGAATTTTTTAAAAGTGAACCCTTGAAGTTTAAAATAGGAGTCTTGAACTTTTTGGAAAACTTTCAAGAACACGATGCCCTTGTATTGAGACCTAAGTTGAAAGTTTGTCGAAAACTGGTCGGAAATTGATCGATGATCGATTTGATGAAAATCGATTCTTTGAGTACTTTCGGAAACGAGGTTGTATTCGTTTTGCCATCGGAAAGAGCAACAACAACATCCACACGGCATGGGAAAACAAAATGGCCAGGCGTAAGAATCAGAAACACAGCCAAAAAGAATCGATAAATAAAACAAAGAAGCAAAAGAATTCATCCATATCTCCGAAAAAGAAACTGAAGAAAATCAAACAGGTATTATGTTTTCATTCACTAATATCTATTCGCTTCTAGCTCAAAGTAGACAGAGGCCAAAAAAGCAACAGAAAAAAAAATGCCAAGAAATGAAAAAGCATTTTTTGTTAGGTAACTAGGCCTAGACCTAGATACTTACCGCCTATTTATTTCGGATTTCGACTGTCAGCTTAATTCAAGATAAATTTTGGTCACACCTACTTAGCAATTAGGCCCAAGAATGCTCTAATTTTTCATCAAAAAAACCTTATAATTTTCTGAAATGTTGGTCGTTAATAAACGAGACAAAAATTGAGCCCACCGGGTTGGGACATTATGGCTATAGAACACTGTCCTAGACTGATAAATTTGCAAAGTGCACACGGAAGATGCATGCCTGGCTATTGTTTTAACAAGAATGGTTCCATTGTTCTTCCTTTCTTATACATGAAATTGCGCGCGGAAGATCTTCTGTGTGCACGACATAAATAGCAGTCCGGCACATGGGCTGTCCTGTATGGAACGAGTGGCACTGGCAGATCCTTGTAGGTATTAAATTACATTCACAGCTGTGCCTATACTGCTACTGTAGACTAATTCTAGACTTGCTCCAAGTCTATTCAGTGGACTATCAGCATCAAAAAATATAATTACTACTGCACTGGGGGGCTGCGTAGGAGAAACGAGTATGAAATTGAATCTTACTCATTTTTCCTTCGCAGCGTCACCTTAGTACCTTACTCCCCCGCAGTAGTAATTATATTTTTTGATGCTGATAGTCCACTGAATAGACTTGGAGCAAGTCTATCTAAAGCTTGAATTTGAGCAGGTTGATCAATCTTCTTTTCAACATGAAAACGCCGTCGTAAAGCCACAACCAACACCACCTTCAAATACAAGTTAGCGTTGATGCCAGAGTTGAAAAAAATATTTTCCTTTCTGGGAACCTGGAAAGCAGGGTAAAAATTTTCTGCGAAGTCAAAATATCTTGTCAAAACACTTGTTGTCTCTGCTGGTCACAATGTGCTCAAAAGGTCCAAAGGATATTCTGACCAAGCTAGTATTAGACTTAGCGGCGTGGCCAGGGTAAATTAAGTGGGGAGGCAATGAAATGAGGGGGTCTGGGGGCGAAGCCCCCAGGAAAATTGCTGGGGCCACGCCCTTTACTTTGGCTTGGAATGCATCTCCTAATAGTATGATTGCCATTAGCAACCACAAAACTTTGATAGTTTTGTGACAGTTATCCTATAAATAGGAGCACAAGGAAAATTTTTGAAGAAACATTCTTTACTTTGGCTTAGAATGCAACCCTGGAATCCATATTTGCCAGAGTATTTGCCAATGCTATAGTGGGAGATTTGACATTTCTCAAAAAATTCTTACCCAACCAATACCTAGTGGCCATGCCACTGATAGTAGAGACTTTATTAGATATAGAATTGTAAAATCCACAATCAACTGGGGAGTGTTTTACAAGACCTCAAACTCTAAAATTTGCATGTAAATTATTTGCCATTTGGTAAAACATGAAGAAAATGTTTTGGACAATTTCACAAATTTGGAGAGTCAGTCATGAAAAATGTTATTAAATCAAAATCCAAAATTACATAATCTGTTCATCTATTCAATCTTGGTTCAAATGTGGCTAAAATTGCTGAAAGCAAGAATGGGAGAACCCTCAAATATATGTCAATATAATGGTATGAACTGAAAATTCTCAACTTTTTATGAAGGAACAGTATTTTGTATTTACTAAAATTGTGAAGTCTTTTCAAATGTTTGTGCTGTACTTTGGAATGAAAACACATTTGTTGTAATTTAGGTTTCTAGAATTATGATTTTTACATTGCAGCCTTGAGTACATTATTATGGATTCTTAAAGAGTATTTAATATTCTACTGAGGTATGAAAGATTGTGACTGTCTTAAACAAGAATTCTACAAAATTTAAAACTTTGTGGCTAAGAAACCATAATTTCTGTAAAAGTGGTGAGTTATGGCTGCAGCACAAGAATTTCAGGCAATAGAATTTTCTGAATGTAAAGTTAGAAAGATAATCCTTGGAACAATTTAGAGGGTGCCAAATGTCTAGGAAAGTGAGAAGGTCCCTTTCATTGCAAGTTAGATACGCATTTTGTATTGCAAATATTCAGTGTCAGTACAGACTTTGCATATATTGACACTGTTTCTCCCCCAAGAATTCTTGGTTGAGGATTTTACTCTTTCATGTACCTCTAAAGAATTTTCATCAATGATGTGAAGGATTCTCCGAAATTCTTAAGAATTCTTAAGACTTCTTGAGAATTCTTGCCATACTGATGTGTGCAAGACCTGCTGTAACCTTGCATTTTTACTGGGGATTATGATCAATAGTATAGAAAATCAAATAAGTTTTCTCTTTTTGAAAGAAATTGTAGAATACAATCATTTTCTCCTTGTTTGAGCAAAATTTTCTTGAAAAATTTTCTGGCAAGGCTGAAAATTTTCTGGGAACCTAGTTCCCAGGTTCCGATACTTTTTGCAGCTCTGCTTGATGCAATCAAATAAGCAAGGTTTTTGAAAATTGGTTCATTGGTTATGGACATGTAAGTAATCAAACAATAATACATCATTTTGGGACACCCGGTAGATAGCTTTTTTCTGAACTTATAGGTTGGTGAAAAGTTAAGAGAAGAAATTTCAGACATTGATGGACACTTTAATGATCTGCAACAAGACATGATTGCTAATTCAATTGTAGCAGATAAGACAGATGATTCAAACAAGGCAACTGAGGTACTGTACTGTATGCAATATTGAGGCATGATTTCATCAAAACTGATTTTGATCAGTGATCACAGGAGATTAAAGCCTGGTTTCCATATAGCCTGTAAGGTGCTGTAAGGTTGCCAGCGACAATCTTCTGCCATCTTCCATCTGTCATGCCCCCCATACCGCAGTCGAACAATTTAGATGGAAAGTCTGAATCTAGTGCCGCAACACCATTACCAGTACGATTCTATATGGATTGAGAAAAGTTGAAATGATTCTTCAACTTTTTCCAAGTCGTTATGGTACCGGCGGTACCCAGAGAAGTGGTTTCCATTTAAGATGAAAAGGTTGAGGTGGCATGCCGGCAGCAATGGTTCCGGCAATCGCTGCGGCAACCTTACGGCATCTTATGGTGCCCAACGGCAATATGGAAACAAGGCTTAAATGTTGATTTCCAATCAGTAGAATTTCCTGAGCAGGTGAAATTTACACAATGACAGGTCACCCATCCATGACTTGCTATTCAACTTCAGAGTGACATTTTCTTTCATAAAAACAATGCTCTGCCTGCTCGGAAAATTCCATGGGCTGGAAATCAGAATTTATACAAGGCGTGAATGCTGAAGCTAAACCAAAAAGTAGCACATTAGCTTTGAAGGGTGTTGATAGCCAGGCAGTATCCTGGGGTGAATCATGTGTCACTGGATTTTTGGGGAAGGATTTTACGGATCTCTTTGAAGGCCTCCAGTGGAAAAGTTAAAAGTAGAATTACAGTGATATTTGAATTTTTAACCAAACTGAAAACTAAATTCTTGAAAAGATTCAGCCAAAAGTTTTCTTTAGATACAGTAAAAACCCGCATATAAGAACCTTGCATTTTGAAATCACCCTGTTTAGGTTCTTATGCATATGATACTATTCTTGAAAACAGGATGCAAGGTTCTTAGATAGGTTCTTATCAAAAGAATTAATCACAGGTCTTTGGGAATTTAGGCCAAATATTAGAAAACAACGTTTTCCCATACACACTATCATGACACAATCTTATAAAGAACAACCTTATCTACCTAGCGTTATCTGTGTCAATACATACAAGGAATTTTTTACACGGGCTTTGTATCTACTTAAGTATTTGGCTAAATTTCGTTAACAAACCTTATCACATATTACCAACCAGTGGTTTACATGTAACTTTTTTTAGATAAGAACCTTCCTTTAATTTCAGGATGAATAGGTTCTTCTGTAATGGGGTGAAATTAGAACATCTTAGGCCTTAGGTTCTTATAAGTGGGTGGTTCTTATATGCGGGTTTTTACTGTAAGCAAATGCAATTTCTTTTTTGCCCAAACACAATAGATGCCCTGTTTTCATTGTTTAGGAGGGAGACTGTATGTTTGTCTTGGTGTAGAAGTTCACACATGCATTGAATATGAAATTCATTCCAAGTGATGGCCTATTTTAGGAAAATTGCAAAACGTGTTGTTACTCTCGTAATTATGAAATTGACTGACTGATTTTATACCAAATGAATTTCCATATCAGAAGTTAGTCTTTTGCTACAGAACAGGCCTTGTACACATTAACATGGTTTTAAGAATATTCTTGCCTAAAAAGAGTTACTGTCTTTCATTTGACTTAAGAATTCTTATCATGATGTGAAGAATTCTTGAAAATTATTAAGAATGTATACAATAATTGTTTGAAGAATTGTTTGCACTTATAATGAAGTATCATCTGTTATTCAGGCTCTAAAGAATGGTAAATCTTGTGGTCCCAATAGTATCCCAGTCAAATTATTGAAGATACTTGAGTCACCTATCTCTTTTCATCTTGCTAGTTTGATCAATGAGTCTTTTTTAACAGGTAGTTTCCCTGATAAGTTAAAAATTGCAAAGGTGATTCCAGTGTTTAAGAAAGGTCTCACTACCAAAAAGTCAAACCATAGACCAATTTCTCTGCTTTCCATTTTCAGTAAAATATTTGAAAAAATAATGTATCAACGCCTTTATAAATTTCTTGATACATGTGAGTTGCTGTTTAACATGCAGTTTGGGTTTCGTAATGGTCACTCAACTGATCATGCGCTAGTCAGTTTAACTGAGAGTATAAAATCATCACTTGATAATAATAGAGTTGGTTGTGGTATATTTATTGATCTACAAAAGGCCTTCGATACTGTCAATCATGATATTCTCTTGAAAAAGCTGGAACACTATGGTATCAGAGGAACTGCCTTAAGTTGGTTTAAGTCTTACCTTAGTGATCGTAAGCAGTTTGTTTCAGTTAATGGTATCTCATCATCTACATGTGACATAACATGTGGTGTTCCACAGGGGTCTGTACTAGGTCCTTTGCTGTTCCTAATCTACATTAATGACTTACCAAACTCATCTAAAATATTGACTTTCTTTTTATTTGCTGATGATACCAATATTTATTTTGAAGCGAATGACCTGACAAGGCTAACCAAAAAAGTTAATAAGGAACTTAGCAAAGTAAAATCCTGGCTTGATTGCAACAAACTTGCTCTGAATATTGACAAAACAAATTTTATCCTATTTCATTCCCCCAGGAAACAATTACCAGACTTGATAAACCTTAGATTTTGCAAGAAAAGTATCAAAAAGGACTAAGTATGTTAAGTTTCTAGGTGTACTTGTTGATGAGCATCTTTCTTGGAAATACCACATCAATGAACTTTGTAAAAAACTTTCTAGGACTACTGGAATCTTCTTTAAAGTTAGACACTATGTTGCTCTACAGACCCTGATCTGTCTCTATAATTCACTCCCAATTCACTCTTCTCGTCTTTTCTCAATTATGGTATTATAGTATGGGGTCTTACCTATGACACTTACTTAAATCAGTTGTTCCTTTTGCAGAAGAAAATCTTAAGATGTATAAAATTCCAACCATTTACTGCTCCATCTGCACCTTTGTTTCACACATTAAAGATAATCAAGCTTCAGGACATGCTTCATTTAAATATATCAACAATTGCCTATAAAGCTATAAACAAACTCTCACCTGTCTGCTTTTATAACTACTTTACTCCAAATTCTTCTGTTCACAGGATTGGAACTCGTCAGTCTACCAGAGGTGATCTGTTTCTTTCTTTAAAAAGGAGCTCCCTTTATGGACTCCAAACAGTCCAATATTTTGGCTCTAAATTATGGAATACTCTTCCACTTTTCATACGCGTTGCTGGCTCTATTTCACTCTTTCGGTCTAAATTGAAAGCTTATTATATCGACTCCTATGTCTAGTTTGTCTGTCTCTCTTCCTCCGCATCAAGGTTTGTCATTTCCTCGGGGTACATCTGGTTCATAGTTTTTTATCTTAATATTTTTTTAGTTTCTTTGTTTTTATGGGGGTGCTCTCTCTCTCGATTAGTTTACCTACTTAGAGAGCTCCTCCTTAATCAATCTATACTATATACAATCATGTAATATCCTTTCCTTTTGCTTATATTGTAGTTTTGTATTTGATGTTATTAATTTAGTATTGTATTTATTTGTAATGTAATTGTGTAGAATTGTATATAGTATAAATTGATGATCAATGAAACTGAACTGAACTGAACTGAACTGAAGAAACAATGTTGCAAGTTACATTGAATCAAAAACTTCCGGATGGAAAAGTTTTGGAAAAATAACTTCAGACAAAAACTGTCAGACACTTTTCAGAGAATTTCGGACAAAAATACTTTCGGACACAAATTTTTTCCACAATTATGTTAAAATTAGTTGTCATTTTAGGTTAAAGGGGCTCCGTCGTCAAAATGTAAACAAAACGATGATTTTTGCAGTTTTTTGAAAGGTGATATCACACAGGATTTTGGTATTTTTTTCAAAATGAAAGTTGCTGTTTGGGCATTAATCATTGTACTTCACTAAGGAACAAACCAAACAATCGGTGAAGGTGAAGGTGAAGTTGCGTTTTTCAGCGCCAAGCGCTGGGATCGCAGAAATAGAGCAGACCCAATCGAGTCCGCGACCCCTTGTCATGACGCTCAAGTGGTGGGGTCCTACCGGGCATCGAACCCACTCCGCCTGACTGTTCTGGCTGCAAAGTCAGAGGATTACACCACTGCGCCACAACACCTTCAACGATTGAAATCATGTCTTCTACGATTGCTCGGATATAAGTGGATTTTTAACGGTCACTTTTTGGTGGCTTCTTTTTGGGCAATTAAAATTTCGGACAAAGATTTCTCCGAAAGTTTGATCATCCAAAAGTTTTCGATTTTAATGTAAATTGCAGTCATACAAATTGGAAAATGACCTATTTTACTCACCCGGTATTTCAATCTTTTGTTTGGTAGAAAATTCCACTCAGTGTCACAGATCGAGATGTCGATGAAACTTTAAATCAGATTATGGCTTTATGACCAAATGAACAATTGAAATGAAGGTATTTATGTATTATGTGGAGCAAAGAATGGTGAAGGAACGGTATGATTAAAGTATGCTATACGGAGCAGGATCCGTGCTATACAGAGTTTCAAAGGTGCAAACTTTTTCTGGCTCACCCACGGGGGGGGGGGGGTTCTTGGCCAAATTTTGGGCAGGGGTCTGCCGCGAGCATATTCATGGTACCGTAGGCTAGACTAATTTTTACGAGAATGGTACCCTTGCCTAGACCATTTTGACCATTCTCTGGACCAATTTTTACGAAAATGGTACCCTTGGCTAGACCAATTTTGACCATTTTCTGGACCAATTTGTCAAATTTGTACCAAATATGATATCATGACCGTTCGCAGACCAATATTGTCAAAAATGATACCCTTGGCTAGACCGTTGCTAGGCCAACATTGCGAAAAGGATACCCTTGGCTAGACTAGATGTCCGAAAAAGTATACCCTTGCTCGCGGCACATCCCCAGGTACCTTTACTATGGAAGAAGCCCCCCTCCCCCTGTGGGCTCACCCGATGAATCCTTTTCTATCATTTGTGTCAAAGACCAAGTCAATGCTGGATTGAATATTCTGGAGATGGTTTCAAATTGGGGGCAATTTTTCTGTATTTGCTTAACCTCAAACTTGACTTCAAAGCATATGATCCAGTGACCTACAACTTTGCCAAGTCTGATTGAAAAGCTCGGCTAGATTTCCTGCAATCGTATTTTATTTTTCTGTTTACTTTTCGACATCGAAGGGAAAAGCGTTGGTCAACAGATTAGTCCATGCAGAAGGAGTTGAACGCCTTTGCAAAAAATTAGTTTTAGATCTATGCTCATCGTGGACTCTGAAAGAAATTGATAATTTGTGAATGCTCATGAAAGTCTCGAAGGACACCTAAAGCATGTTTTGGGAAGTTGCTGGTAAAATTCAGTAACGTTTAATCAATAGATGCAAATGATACTTTTACAGGCGCACTGAGGATGTCTATTGAGACTTGGGTATGGTATTCCCAACAGATGACGGTCATTTGTTTGCCAATGGAAACATTTCTGAAAGTTATTTCAAGCGTGGGCTTTTGCAAGCGTGCTTTATAGCATGGCAATCTGTTGATAAAGGTTTCTCCCTTTACCTGTCGAAAAGTAAACAGAAATATAAACTTAGATTACAGGAAATCTAGCCGAGCTTTTTCAATCAGACCATGAGCGATAGGACACCAAGTGTGGGCCACCTTAACGTTATTTTGGTAGCGAGCCACCTTAATCAATTGTTTTTAGTGTTTTTGCCTATTTTTACTTGGTAGTGAGCCACCTTATCGCGGTTTCGCCATTTTGGATATTTTGGTGATCTGCACTTAAAGTGGCTCACTACCAAAAATTTCAAAATGGCGAAACCGCGATAATGTGGCTCACTACCAAGTAAAAATAGGCAAAAGGCAAAAACACAACATGGGGTTTTTTTGTTTTTTATGCGCACGCACACTCGGTTTGAAGCAGAGGAATCTTATTTTTTGCAAGCGTGATACATCGAGGCAAAGCAAAGACAAATTGTCATACTTGTAAAGGCAGTACTAGACTCATTACACAAGTCCTTCAATGCTTTTCGAGAAAAATTGTGAAATTCGTTGATTAGTTTTGCAATCAGAAATCTGTCAATTAATCCAATTCGATCTAACACATTTTGTTAAAATGATTTTCCATGAATAACAAAACTTGAAAGGTACCTCAACTTCCAACAT
Source organism: Aurelia coerulea (assembly GCA_039566865.1). Lineage (NCBI taxonomy): Eukaryota > Metazoa > Cnidaria > Scyphozoa > Semaeostomeae > Ulmaridae > Aurelia > Aurelia coerulea. The sequence goes on along the minus strand of CM076948.1, from coordinate 23,175,254 downwards.
TGCCTCTGATCACTGCTACTAGAAGAGTTTCTTAATTTCTTGGAAGGGCCTTTGTTTCTTATGAGAATAAGAATGCACTCTTCACAAACTGGTTTTGAAATAATTTTTTTTAATTTTTCAACAGATTTTGCTTGCCCGTGAAATTTTAGGTGTACATTATTGAGGATACTAGCATTACTGTCCAAAAAAATCATGAAATGTGTCAAATTTGCTCATGTTGGTCAACATTTTTTCTGGTGACCCTTGACCTATTCCAAAACATCTTTTTCTACCAATAGAGTTTTATTGAAAATAAAACCATCATTCTGCACAGATACACACACGAATAAAAACAGAAAAATTCAGTGAAAGCAACTTGAAAATACCTCTCAGAATTAAAATACAGTTATCTAGCTAAAGATATCCTGCAATAATACTGTGTACTTCTGCAAATGATGCTAAAAATGTTCATGAAATGTTCTTTCTTTCAAATCTCTCAGTGATATAGGAACCAGGAGGCATTGGGGGCACATGCCACCCTTTCCTGAGATTTTGCAGTAAACAAAAGAGTGCCTTTCCACTTTAGAAAGTGTCTCTTTAGCTTGATGAAAAACTCCCTTGATGTGCTGTGCCTCCCAAGTTCAAGATGCATTCCTACAGCCCTGAAATCCCTTAATTGCAACTGTTAACATCTGCTGTACAGTCCAGTGCTGTTTTTACATCTCTATGCCATCTATGTATAAAAGCTAGCCAAGTTGGATGGGTCAAGGATATGCAAGCAAAATATCACTGTAAATGTTGTATGCATTGAAGGTGCATGGATCTGCAAGGCAAAAGAATATGCCCTCCCTGGTAGAAGAAGCATGGAAAAACCATGGAATTCCATGGAAAAAGCATGGGGAAAATTCCATGGAATCCTTGAAATCCATGGAAATCCATGGGAGCAAAATTCCTGGAAAGCATGGGGAATTTTACCATGCTTTTCCATGCTAGCATGGGTAAATCATTACCAGAGAAAAGCATGGGTAAGCATGGGTAGTGGATCCATGGAAATCCATGGAATTCCATGGAAAAAGCATGGGGGAAATTCCATAGAAATCCATCGGAGCAAAATTCCATGGAAAGCATGGGGAAATCATTACATGGAAAAAGCATGGAGAAAGCATGGAAAGCATGGGTAGTGAGACCATGGAATTCCATGGGATTCCATGGAAGCTGGCAATCCATGGAAATTCAGCAAAACCCTGATCTGGTCCAAATTTTCCCTTGCAGGGGCTTAGGGCTGGGGGTAATTGCATTGGGCTATTTGTGCCTTGTATTGACATTAGGGCTTGGGGCTTGCGGCTGCAACACAAAATTGTATTCTCAACTTGCTAGTGCATAGTAAAGTGGCACACAAACGACAGACACACAAATCAAAGTTATTTTTCCATTATTGAAGCATTATTTGGGCTTTTTTGCCTTCTTCTTGAATCAGTTTATATCACACTAATCGTTGCTAAAGTGAACATTTAAGAGCATACACAAAATCTGCAGATGTTGAAATTAAAAAAATGTTACTATTTTCCAAAGAAATGTCTACCTCTAGTTTTGGGAAGATGTCCATGTATTTTTTTCCCTTGCCCACCCAAAAAAGGGTGGATTTTTGCCCCAAAAGGCTGATTTTTGAATTTTTTTTAATGCTTCCTACTGCTCTCCCATAGCCCCCTTTCTCGTATAATTACGGAACGTTCATCATATTCAAGCCATATTTAAACGTAAAACAGACCTTGTTTTTCTCTGACATTGTATTTCTTTCTGTTGTTGAGATAAATTGGAAACGAAATATGTAGAAATTAGCTATCCTTTAAAGTAAGAAGAGCATGAAATTTTCATTTCCTAAATCGTTTCAAGAAGATTGATGTAGCCTAAGTATCATCAAATCAACGGTAAGAAACTTCTGAACTTTGTACTGTACCTATGTTTTCCACGAGGGGCATTTCTTTCCCAAAAAATCTCATGCTTACTTTTGCCCGAAATCTTTGTGTTTTGAAACAATGAACTGAGACTGCTTTGAAGAAACCTCGTACGCTTTTTCGAAAGAGTGAAATTCCCCTCAGTTTTTCTGAGTTTTCTTTTCCACATGCCATAAAAATGCTTAATGGATTGAATCCACGTCTTTTCATAAGAAACTTGTATCAGCACCTACTGTAGAAATAAAAGATTCTCAATTTCGCATAAAAAATATCGATGTTTTTGTTGTAAAAGTTTCTCAATGAGTTTCTCATTTTGGTGGGGTCTAAAATGGCGCTATGATTCGAAGTTGGGCCTTATTATCGACAAAGGCTTGAATTTTGCATTGATATTGTCATCACAATTTAAAAAAGTTACAATAATAATAATAATAATAATAATTTCGAATATTTAGACTGGATAGACACTTCAACTTACGAAAAGCTGTTTTCAACGTGTGTCCAGTATAAATTAAAGAGTGTAACCTAAACATAAACCTAACCGAAAGAAAAGCAATATAAAAAAGTACTTATCAATTTTTACAATAAAAGTGTCCGCGCATTTCAGCTAAAATGTTTCTTTAAAAAAGTAAGAAAATCAGTTGTTGGCATTTCACGAGCTTCCAATGGGAGCATATTGTACTCTTTTGCACCGGTGAATGAGAAACTTTTTCTGGCGTACTCTGTTTTAATCATTGGCAGACGTATTATTTTTGAACTGTTTCTTATTGAACTGTTTGAACTGTTTGTTTCACATTTTTTGCAGTCAAAACTTGATATTTATAAACGCAATGCCGCGCGAACCGTAACCTACCGACTCTTATTCTAAAAATTAAATTTTAGAATTTTTTAATTGTTCTTCATCGTAGTCCTGGAGTTTCCTAAATTGTTGGTTATCGTAGTACTAGTTTCTTACAAGCCAGTTTCTTAAAATATAAAAACACGCAGAGAAAAGTTTGCTGGCAAAGGGTTGGTGGAGGCAGAACGGTGTGCTGTGTTTCCATTTTCTAACACTAGAAAATTGGAAACGCTCTCTCCGATGCTCTCAGATGTCAGAGAACCAGCTTTTTAGCTTTTTATTGCTTGGTTGAAGATGAAGTTGTTTTAATCATCATTGATCGTTTCGAGAGACAACCATTCCTTCGACGATCAACAAAATTGATAAATATTTCGTAGGCAGATAGTTTAGTGGCCTCCAAGATATCTGCAACTGAATAATTTTGAGACCTGTGTTGCTATTATTTTGATATCTATTTCCATCCTAACGATTGCAAAGAGAGAAGAAACCAGTAAGAATGGCGCTGGCGATATTAATTAGATATTGATATGATATTTATACTCACGTAATAGTTGCATAACCATTACTTTCTTTCAATGATTTAAAGCTTCTTACGGCGAATCTTCGATGTATTTTCAACACAACTTTACAGGAAAACTCTTATCATACAGCATGAAATTGTTGTGTGCTTTCTGCTTTGCGCCTTTTTTCAAATTTAAACCCAACGTTTTTTTACAACAAACAAACACATCATCTAGTTTTCCCGGAGGGCTCCTTCAGTTTTTAATTATGGCCAGGCTCATTTTCTTCATTGTTTCAATAAATTCCATTACACAATAACTTTTTAAATCCTCAATGGACCCCTTGAGACAGATATTCATCATGCAAAGAAAGGAATACTGTTTCAGAGTCCATGAGGACGAGGCACTTATTTCTGTGGTGTCTTTCAGCAAAAAGAAAGGAGGGGAATACAAAAGGCAGAGATGTGCATCCTACTCCATTCTACCAGAAGAGGCTTCATTTCAGAAAGGTCACACCTTCTAAAATCTAGAAATTATATCTTTGTGCTTGTAGTTGTGAGGCAGCCTTGCAACCATATACACGCCACTGTATGAAACTTGATTACAGAGGAAACGCTTCAGGGTATTTTATATCTTGATGCATATCTCTGCCAGGTTCGACCAAATAACTCACCAATGACCTAACATTGTGGTTGCATGAGCCCAATAATAGTAAGCGCCAAAGAAATGAAGTTCCTGCAGTGCCCTGCAGTGCTAGTGCAAGCCCATTCAAGTCCTATAAATCATGGCTTGAACAAACTCAAGAGTTTCTGCAAGATAATTCAGATACTTGCAAAACGGGCCAAGATTTAGAAAGGCTATTTTTGGATGACTGGGGGACATTGAAAGATCTTTTTCCATGCTTTCCCGTACTTTTCCATGCTCTTACGAATTTTCCATGGTGAGTATCTCATGCTTCAAACGTTGTCCAAGAGACCTTCCCTGCTTTCCCATGCTTTTCCATGCTCTTGCGAATTTTCCATGCTGAGTATCCATGCTGCAAACGTTGTCCAAGAGGCCTACCCATGCTTTCCCGTGCTTCTCCATGCTTCTACGAATTTTCCATGTTGAGTATCCATGCTTTCCATGCTTATCCATGCTGCAAAAGTTGTCCAGAGTAGGTCTACCCATGCTTTCCCGTGCTTTTCCGTGCTTTTAGGAATTTTGCATTCTGAGTATCCATGCTTTCCATGCTTATCCATGCTGCAAAAGTTGTCCAGAGTAGATCTACCCATGCTTTCCATGCTTTTCCATGCTAAGAAAAATGTCTCCATGCTTTTCCATGCTTTTCCATGCTACCTTCATGACTGAGTTAGACTTCAAAGCATGGGAAAGCATGGGAAGCACGGAGATTCCATGGAATTTCCATGGACTCCGTGCTTTTGCCCATGCTTTTTCTACCAGGGCTTTTGCAAACAATTGTCACCCTTTTCACATTAATACCTATTCAGGGATTGCAAAAGTTAGTTGGACAAGACAAAGTAATAGAAAATAACATATTCAGGTCATTTCTTAGATGGCAGCAAGGGCAGTCACCCTATGCCCCTTTTCCAGCATTCCTGACCCCCTTCATATAAAATGGAATTAAAACTAAAGTGACACATTGCCCTCAGCAATACATCAAACAATTTGCACATGTTTCTGCATTAAATAGGAATGTGGGTAAATTTCTTGACTGTTAATTTGAGGATTCGTTACTTCTTGCATTCTGTCTAAAGATATGTAGATAGTTGGATTATATAGTAAATCTTATGACATTAAGTACGAAAATCCCCTTGTACACGATGTATCAGGTACTGAAATATCGGCTTCTTATGACACATGACATGTAGCCCTTGCCCCGTATGTGATTGTTAAGGACAAAGCATTTCCTTGCCCAAATCGTTGTCTATGTAAACAAAACCTTCCCCTAAAAAGATGAATATTGACGTTTAACGCAAAACACAGTGCATATACCGACACTGGCATACTGTTACTGAAGACATTGCAAGTGCACTGGCAAAGTTTGGTGATGTGGCACGGTGCCGATTTGGAGAAATAAACGCCTCAAAATTGGCAATTTCAGATGACGACCGTAGAACCATTTTAGACTGCAGTTTGGTAAATAACATTTTACCTGCCTTGCCGACCAGTTTCAGTTTCAGTTTCAGTTTTCATTGACAAATATACCTAAATTCATATACAAATACAACAATATCTAGTAACTTAAAATAAATAAGACAATAAGACATGTTACATAACAACAAAACGAAATACCTAATCTACCAGGAAAACATTACAAGACATCATGAATTTAAATATATTTGTCTAAGGAGGAGCTCTCTAGTAGATGAACTAATCGAGAGAGAGCCCCCCCATCTAAAAATAAAAAGAAAAACAAAATTTTTATTAAAAAACAGAAAAGAAAACCAGAATAATCACCAAAGAACAATTTACTTCTTGATTAATGAGGAATTATAGACCATAACCATTGATGAGGAATTCCTTCAATTTTGACTTGAAGATATTGAATGAGACTGACATTTTGATAAAGGTTGGGATACCATTCCAGAGTTTAGCACCATAATATTTTATTGATTTAAGACCATACAGAAATGTATTCCTTACCGACTGGAAAATGTCACCCCCAGCAGCCTGACGAGTTTCATAGCTATGAACCATGCTACCGAGCTGAAAATAGTTGTGGAAATGAGAAGGCGTGAGACCATTAATAGACTTATAGACAAATTTGAGAATATCATGGTTAATCATATCATCTAATTTAAGAATTTTCAGCGAAAAGAAGATTGGCGTTGAAGAAGAAAAGAAGGGCTGAAAAGAGATAGACCTTAGTACTTTCTTCTGTAGCGAGAAAAGGGGTGCAAGATATGTATCATAGGAGAGACCCCAAGCAGATGAGCCATAGCTTAGAAAAGAAGAGAATATGGAATAATAGAGATTTTTCAGAATATCAAGTGAAAGGAAGTGCCTGATTTTAAAGAAGATCCCAGTTGTCCTTGAAAGTTTCTTGGTTAGTTCGCTAATATGGAATTTCCAAGAGAGATGTTCATCCATCAGGACACCTAAAAATTTAACATATTTAGCTCTAGTCACTGGTTTTTTACCAAATCTAATATGGATATCATCAAGCAATTTCCTTCTAGATGAGTGAAATACAACAAAATTTGTTTTTTCAATGTTTAGAGCTAACTTATTTATCTCTAGCCATGACTTTACTTTCAGCAGCTCTTTGTTTATTTTATCCTTGAGCTTGGTTATATTGTCAGATTCATAGTAGATGTTGGTATCATCTGCAAACAGGAAAAATGAGAGAACTTTGGACACACTAGGGAGGTCATTGATATAAATTAGAAAAAGTAAAGGTCCAAGTACAGAGCCCTGAGGGACACCACAAGTAATGCCTCCAAGTTTAGATGAATAATTGTTGACTGAAACATACTGCTGTCGATCTGTCAGGTAGGATTGAAACCAAAGGAGTGAGGTACCTCTGATACCATAATGACTCAGTTTTTGTAGTAAGATGGTATGGTTAACAGTATCGAAAGCTTTTTGCAGGTCAATAAAGATACCACAGCCAACTCTGTTTGAGTCCAAGGTACATTTCACTCTTTCACTTAAACTAATCAATGCAAGGTCAGTAGAGTGTCCATTACGGAAACCAAATTGCATTTGAAACAGAATGTCATGGATTTCTAAGAAGTTGTACAAACGTTGGTGCATGAGTTTTTCAAAAATCTTACTGAAAATTGATAGCAATGATTATGACTATGAGCTTCTGGGTATCAATTGTCCATAGGTAGTTTTATCAACATAAACAAATGCCAGACTTCCAGCTTGAGTATTTCAATGCAAACAAAATATGAAAGAAATGGTTCCTTCTGCTACTTACGTAACATGGTTCTTGAGTAGTGTCTAAAAAACCTAGAATAACGTCACAACGCAAAAAACGGTGAATAACCCACCTGATAGGTCATGTTTCTGATATCCTTGGCAAGGACTCCTGTAAAGTTCTTGATGTGGCACGGTGTAGTTTTGGAGAAATATCCTCTTTCATCAACATGAATCTGCGTATGAATTAGGCCATTTTTTCATGGCCACAAGAAGTCTGCGAATAGTGCTTTTCAATTAGAAAATTTCGTCGATTGATGTCTCCCAATGTTCGCCAACCTTTCTTCCATCAAAATCAAATAGTGGATTTAACTGCGAACGGATGAGCTCACGCTGGAATGCAAAAGCCGATGCCCGACCCATCTAGGCCAGTTGTCTCACTCGCTTTGAAATCTAGCTGTGAGACTGGTGATTTTGAGTGGTCAGCGGTTTGTGAAACGAAATGTCACTGTGTTCAAAAACACTAAAAACAATTGATTAAGGTGGCTCGCTACCAAAATAACGTTAAGGTGGCCCACACTTAGTGTCATATCACTCATGATCAGACTTGACAAAGTTGTAGATCAACTACCTAGCTAAAGATGGAGCGAAAAAAATCGAAACTTTTTCAAATACCGGGTGTCCCAAAATGATGTATTATTGTTTGATTGCTTACATGTCCATAACCAATGAACCGATTTTCAAAAGCTTTGTTTTATTTGATTGCCTAAAGGCTAAATTGTATTTTAAGATGTTGGCTGTGATTTTACCACGGCGTTTTCATGTCGAAAAGAAGATCGATAAACCTGCTCAAATTCAAGCCTTGGATGGCACGAGAAAGAAACGGCCTATTTTTCCAGTGAACATTTTAGATGTGATACAAAAGGCTGCACTCGTATTTGTATTTCTGAACTCAGTATTAACTGAATTGGTATTCTCTGAACGCCATATATTCTATGAACGACATATAAGTTCAGCCTTTTGCATCACATATAAAATGTTGACTGGCAAAGAAGGCCGTTTCTTTTTTATGCCATCTAAGGCTTGAATTTGAGCAGGTTTATCGATCTTCTTTTCGACATGAAGAAATTGGCCTAAACCACCACCAACATCCTCAAATAAAATCTAGTCTTTCGGCAATCGGATAAAACAAAGTTTTTGAAAATCGGTTCATTGGTTATGGAGATATAAGCAATCAAACGATAATACATCATTTTGGGACACCCGGTAGTTTTGGAGAAAATCCACTTTTCTGAAAACATCAAAAAGATTTGAACTAGTATTTGCGAAGTCAGCGTTGACGCAAACATTGCGATTTATACATCTTTCGATTGCCCAAACTATACTGAACAACATCCTTGTTACCGCTTTTCGATGGGCCGAATAATATTGGAGAAATTAACTGTTTTCTGAGGAGAGTGATTTTGCGAAACAGCATCTCGCTGTGCAATAGAGCGGAAAGCAGAGTTACCTTATTTTGGGGGGGGGGGATGATAAGGTTTTCTACCACTGGTTGTTTCAGTGAAGTTTCCACAAATCTTTGCTGTTACTCCAGAAGCTCACTGCTTTGTGCAGTGATATAAAATAACAGATTTAAAGATGTAAAAGACAGAGGAAAGAAGCTATTTTATGTTATTTGAAGCTATTTTATGACAGCTGATTTTGATTTCCCGCGAAAAATGATTGCGCCAAATGAAAATCTCGTATTGACACCGAGGGTAGAAAAAGATGTCTTCCATGCCATGTGGTTGCCATGGAATCAGGAACTCAAGAGCTATTTGGGGAAATCAAAAATATTTATTTTGAAGAGGAACAGAGGAGACGAGCTGGAAAGCGGGAGTCGAAAAATCAACCAGGAAAGATGTCGGCAGGCTGTGCAATGATGAGTTTCAAGCTTCCTGGGGTCAAGGACCAGCTTTACCACCCAAGGCTACCAAGTTTGCGAAGAATGGATATGGACACAGCAAGACACAGCCTTCCTGATGAGCACTGCCGGCTAACAACACCATGCACTACAGGTAGGATTTTAGGCCTGTTTCTATACCGCAAGAATTATCTTAACAGGATGCAATTGACACATACAACATGACGAAAAGTTTCAAGTAATGTTGTTAATCTTACAATTCACAGCGTCGACTTTGAAATTTAGTTTTTGTGTCCTTTTCATTTGATTTCGTTAACTTTTGTGTTTTGTGGTTTTCTGTTTACATAACAAAACGTTTTGTCGCTAGCTAAAAGCCAGATTACACTGAAAGACGCTACACTAACTGTGCTGTGCTGTAAATGACCATCAGCTTGCTTCAGTTAATAATCTTGATTTAATTAATGAGAAAATTTTATCTCTTTATGATAATCAATAAAATCAGAAAGTTAGAGGGCATAAAATTCTAACCTGTTTTGTTGCTAAGAGACGATGACCTACCGGGTGCTCAAAAATAAACTATACTATGCACTTTTTGGCAGGCCACAACAAATCGTACACTCACTTGGCCGATTTTGAAGATTATTTATGACTTAATCTTTAGGATTTTAAAATGTTTTTCGTTGTCAGTTTTTAGAGCTTTTAGCGAGTTTCTTACAATTTGTTTTCGAAAACATTGAAAACGATAGAAAAACGTCGATCATTTGCATAAAAATCTAGACTCGGGATTCTATGTGTTCTTTCAATTTTTTTGACGAAATAAACTTGGTAGAATCTAATTCAGGCTTTCTGCTAAAGATTGAGTCAAAAATCTTAAAAATTGGCCCAGTGTGTGATGTATCGTGGCTTGCCAAAAATGCATGGTTTATTTTGGTGCATCCAGTGTTATAGTTTTTTACTTCCATATCTCAACAAGTCACCAATTTTATTAGGAATGTCCCATTGGCAACAGCTTTTATTGAGTTTGTATATTTGTTGAAAATGCATTCCATTTGAAGGTGTTATGGCGCAGTGGTGTAATCCTCTGACTTTGCAGCCAGGCAGACAGGGTTTGATACCCAGTAGAGCCCCACCACTTCAGCGTCATTTCAAGGGATTGGGGACTTGATTAGCGCTTAGCTACTTCTGTGATCATCCCAGCACTTGGCGCTAAAAACCGCAACTTCACCGTCACCTTCACCCATGCAAAAATTTGACCATGAAATCATAGTCAACCACCATGTTTCACCATGTTTGCTCATGGCAGCCATGGTGCTTGACCATGAACTTCTCTGATCATTATGTTTAAATGCAGATGAAATTTAAAGAAAGAAGAGAGACAATTATTTCTTTTTATTTGTTTTTTACAGGAGATTTCAAGAGAGGAGCTGTGACAGTTCGGTTCAACCCACATGACTCACTGAGACCGGTTTGTATCTGCCAATGTTTTAATGTTTTCCTTCCTTTGTATTGCCAGGAAAGTCTGATTGCAAGGCCAAAGTCAGTGGGGGATGGAGTGCCCCATCAGGAGACCATTTGTTGGAAATGTTGGTCTTTGCACACATTTACACGGTTTCCCTGCCTAAGAAATGTTTTTCAGAAAAATTTACAGTCTTGCATGTGGCTCCAGAATCTTATCATAATATAGGGAATTCTTGGCATGTTAATATGCACCAGGCCTGTACTATGAGTGACTAAATTTCCAAGAAGCCATATTCATAGCTTTGCCTTGCATAGTGGATTTCTCTGCATCACATTTTAAATGTTATCTGCCATCCAAACCTCAAGATACTGAACAAAAAAGGCCTGCCTTATCTAGGACCCAAAACATGGAATAGTCTTCAATCTGACTTGAAATCAACAAACAATATTAATATGTTCAAACATAAGATCAAAGAGATCTTTTTCCAAAATATACAGAAAGAGGAAGATGACATATGTCTTCTACTAAGGGCCATTTTGGTATTGAAAACACACATGCAGCTCTGTATTTTCCTTCTTTCCTATGTATCTCCGTTAAGTACCTCTAAGGGGACTATTATGGAAATAAGGTCAGCTTGACCTTTTAATGCTATCCCTGCATTTCCCCTGCCACTATAGTTAGGGGCATTTATCTTTTACGTTTTTAACATTAAATATTATATTGTATCTTTTTTTGTTTTATAAAACTTGTAAATATTTGTTTATAGTAGCAACTGATGCATAGTACATAATATATATACAAGATTCTCAAAAAGTGGGTTGGACATGTCCAGCCCAGTCCATCCCATGGCACCACCCTTGTGCTCAAGCAACTTTCAAGCAGAGGAACTTCTCCACCCCTTCTTTGCATATCCAAATTGAAATGGAAAGACCAAGTTGCAGCTCTTTCGTAGTAACTGTGTAAACAGTGACATTCTTTTCCAAAACCACCATACAGAGAAAACTGACATTATCAATCCATTTTGTCTTGTAGATCTATCCAGGCACAGGAAGGCACTGGCGTTACAGAGAGCTTTGCGGGTACAATGTTAGATCTTGTTAATTATGATCTCCATTAAAGACGTTAGGTCAAAGTAGAAACCATTTACAGTACTCTCCAATACCAAACAGATGTGCCCCTGTGCGTTAAATTTCAAACTTTGCCCCATCCCTCAAGCCATTTTAGGACCCCTGGCTAATTGGATTTCATTAAAAATGTGAGCAAAGATTTTCCTTAATTCATGTGAAATCTATTATACGCTAAAAATGATATCATTTTGAGATATTTACATCCTTCTATTCAAGATCCCCACTTAGTAAGCTTTCCAATTTGTTTCCAATTCTCTTCAGTGTCATTTTCTAGCTATACCTAAATAACGAAAGGGCTTTGCTCAAAATGATATGCTTACTTTGGTTGATATCAATGTTATTAGACACGTAATCATAAAACCCAGGGGGGGGTACTCGGGTATATTTAGGATAGGGGTGCTCAGGCTGGGGTACAATGCATCAACCCAAAAAGTAATTTCTAACATGAAAGTTGACCCAAAAAAATAATTTTTCCGACCTTACATACCCAAAAGTTATGAAGTCAGTATCTTAAATCTGCATAAAAGTGCCCTAACTGATTGGATTTCTCATAATGTGTTTGGATATTTGTTTTTTTATTCTAGTACTGTTACTTGACTCTAATTTTGTTCGTAAATTATATTTTTCCCAATTTTTTTTTACTTTTTCTCATATCTGAGACCCAAAAAAGTAAGCTAGAATTTCTTGAACCCAAAAAATAACTGTACAAATCATTGACCCAAAAAAATAATCCTTGCCTAAATTTTAGACCCAAAAAAGTAACCTGAGCATCCCTATCCTGAATATGCAAGAGTACCCCCCCCCCCTGGGTCATAAAACCTTTTATCAAAATCCCTATTTCTTTGCTTTAGATAGCAAACACCAAAATTTTATTTACTCACCCGATCAATTTGTGCGAAAGTCTTTTGACGTTCTAGAATAAATGATGAGGAAAAAGATGATGAATCTGAAACAGAAGAGGAAACAACTAAACGTAAGTCATGACACAACATTTTGTTTTGATTGAGTGGCCCAAAGGAAGTTGCTCTTTTCGGAAGGCGACTTTGGATAAGCTATTTGCTCATCAATATTGTACCCGGTGGGTATCCCAAAAAATCCAAATCAAACCCAAACATCGATATAAAGGTGGATGGAACTACTCTAGAGCAAATGGAAATATTCAAGTACCTGCTTCAAAAGATTAAGACAACGCATAGAAATCGCAAGACAGTCTTTCCTAACTTTGAAAATGCCTATTTGAAAGTAAAACAGGACAGTTGTCAATATTATTGCTTTGACATTGGATGAGCAACATTTTTTCAAACGCCGGGTGTTCTATTGACTCGCGCGGCAATTGCTGAATTTTAAAGGTGATCTGAAGTGAAAATTTTTATTGATACAAATGAATAGCAATGTTGATTGATAAAGTCGTCTACACATTTTTGATACCTTGTTTCATTTTCGAGTTATCTACTATTTTGTATGATTGGCTGATGACGTCATTTTGTTTGCAAAACGCAAAAAAGCATACAAGGTTGACTATGTTTCCAAATGGAAATTGACTCAAAGAACTTTTCTTCAGTTGAAATGCCTTTCTAAACATCGTATCAACTCATGAAACAATTTCTATTAAACTTATTCAACTTACCTTAAAAGTCTCCTCAGCTGTAACCTTTGAAAGATCCCAGGGGGGGTACTCCCTAACTTTCAATACGGGGGAGTCCATGCCACTATTTCTTTGCTGACCCCTAAATATTAAGCCTTGTGTTTTGGGGACCCCAAATATTGAGCCTAATGTTTTGGAGACCCCAAATATTGCTATTCATTTCTGGGGCCCCTAAAATGTTTTGAATGATTTCAATTAAAGTTTCTTGATCTTTCTCAGTTTTTAAATAATACCAGAACATTTATCTCATGATTCGCAACTTCAGGGCCAAATTGCACGATTCTCCCTTTCTTCAGATTTGTGGACCCCAAATATTGAATCCCGGCCCATGTTGTAATTCACAGACCCTAAATATTGGTTTAACGTAAATTTCGGACCCCAAATATTGGCATGGACCCCCCGTATCGAAAGTAAATGAGTACCCCCCCCCTGGGTGAAAGATTAGATACAGCTATATTTCCACATATTATCGTTGTAATTTGCAAACAAAATGACGTCATCAGCTGGTACTTAAAATGAGTGGATAACTTGAAAACGAAATGAGATACCAAAGAAATCTGAACAGGATTCTTTATCATTCGATAGTGCCGTTCATTTGCATCAATGAAAATTTTCGCTTCAGATCACCTTTAAGTCAACATAACACAGTATTCAAATTAGGTGAATATTTACGTTCAGCAGTATGAGCGAAGTTTAAGATACTGGCTAGTAATGCTGCCACACCGACACGACCGGCAAGCTGGCAACACCTTGATATGCGTGTCTTAAATCATACCTAATTTCTTTTTAGCCACTTACAGAATTAATGCTACTCCAAGTGGTAGTAATGGATTTCGTTACATGAACACTGATCCAAGAGAATGGAGAGTAAGTTAAAAAATATCTATATTCAGCCTTCTGAGATGATATTAACACAAATGGGCTACCAAACATTGGAAATGTAAAATGTACTCCTGCCTCCCTGCTTGTGATTCGTCACAGGGAGCAGAGTCCAGAAAATGTCACTTCTCCTCTGCTGTGAGCCAGAGGAAGGTTTTTCTTGTTAATGTCTTATGTTATTTTGTTTATGTTCCATTAAAATGTACAACTAGTTCCAACAGTTCCAACAATTTTGAAGGTGATGTGGCGCAGTGGTGTAATCCACTGACTTTGCAGCCAGACAGAACAGTCAGGTGGAGAGAGTTCGACACCCGGTAGAGCCCACCACTTGAGCGTCGTGACAAGGGGTCGCGGACTCGATTAGGTCTTCTCTATCTCTGCGATCCCAGCGCTTGGCGCTAAAAAACGCAACTTCACTTCACCTACAACACATATTACGGATTACTCTATCTACAAACTACTTTACAATACTAAGAGGATGATACCATGAGGAGCAAAAGACTATAACTACCCCCAGGTTGGGGCTGTAATAACCCAAAAAATGTCACGAGCAATAACTCTTCTGTTCGTTTTATTTGGATAACATACCTGACATTTAATGTGAGACAGAATTTACAAACAAGAAGAAAATGTACTTTCAGGCATTTGGTGGTTGCATGGCTTTTGACAGAAGTTTGATATGATCTCGGTCAAACCGAACAGTATTGTGGATGAATCTTATAGTCAGTTCGAGTATATTTCTATTTAAGTCTTTAGAAAGGTCTTGATCACCATATAATAAGAGGTGCATTAGAGAATCGTTTGAAAGATTGGTGATTTCAACAAATGGTCGTAATAAATCCAAAACTCCAGCGAGAAAATCTCTTCGTTGAATGTCAAATGAAGGACAAAGCTACAGAAAGTGCTCCGTACCCTCAATCTTATAAGAAATCTATTAAATCTTTACAAGAAATCCATGAAAGTTGGCATCAGCAACTGGCTTATTGATATCAGGGTTATAAACAACGCGAAAACTTCAAAATATCTTGGTTATTTTGACTTGATGAAATGAGGAAGCTTTAAAAAACGAAATTGGCATCCGGAGGTTGCTTTTCTGGACTCTGACAGGGATCTTTACCGGGTGTCTCAGAAAAAAGTACCCCCTTTTGACTGGAAATAGGAACCAAGCAATAAGATATTATTGCTCCCCGACTTCACAGCTAAATTTATCAATTTTCAACTTAGATGTACGTACCTTACATTTAGAAATCGTCCACCAAACATTGGAGATACAGGTTCGCAAAGTCAAAATTTACAGTGCAGCCAAAACCAGAGGTTTTGAAAAAGGGCCTAATCATGATTTGTATCGTGGACATTTTCCAAAGTACCTGTAGACTTTAAGTTTCCTTGTTTTGCTTTTGAAGAGAATAAAAGATTCATGGACATGGCGCTGATTAAACAAATATAGTAAAAATGTGGTAAGAGTGATAAAATCGTACCACATTTCCAAAAATAAGCGTGCATGTGCTCCTTTTCCTCTTCTTTAATACAAAACACGTGGGATCGAATGCAATGCAAGGACCGTTTCCTCAAAAGAAAAGTTACTTCAAGAACAATTCAAGTAATTCAAGGTATAAATCTTTTCAAAAATAAAAAGTAAAGGTCAAAGTCGAAAATTCGTTTGCAAAATGCCTGTTTGTCGTCAAATTATGGCTAGGCCATTTCTCAAAACCTCTGGTTTCAGGTGCACTCCAAATTTTGACCTTGTGATCTCCGGTGTTTTGTGGTCGATTTCCAAATGCAAGGTATGTGCATTTAAGTTGAAGACCAACAAATGTAGCCATGAATTCAAAAAGTCTCGAAATATTTTCATTTTGTTGCCTTGTTGAGTCAAAAGGGGGTACTTTTTTGAGACACCCGGTAGTTTCCAAGAATTCTTGTGAACAATTCGTTCAGGTGCAATAGAACCGTAACAGACCGTAACAGTGAAATCGGAAATGGTGCAGTGGATTTTCTTACAAGAATTTTTAGAGGCCATTGGATCAAATCCCGGCATCATCATCATCATATTATTATTCAAAGTTGATATGTACATAGTTACTAAAAACTAATTTAAATCGACTATTTACAATATAACAAAACTATTTACAAATTAAACATTTACATCTTTTGCCATCCCATTCTTTGATCCCCCCTTTAAAACTTCTCAAGTTATCAGCTCTCTTTAGTTCATCATCTAGAGTGTTCCACAGGAGACTACCTCTAAACGAAAGAGAATTTAGTTCATATCGATGTGACTGTGCTGATGGAAGCCTGCATAGCTCTTTGGTGCGGAGATTGTAAGGTATATCCTTTTTAACAAAGAACTCCCAAATATATGAAGGGTTAAGATGGTTCATGGTCTTATAAATTTCTATCATAAGACTTTGCAGATTCTTCTGGTGAACTGTAACGCTTTCAGCCCTGGCAGGAAGACATTTTACTCATTCAACTTTGGTTGCTCACTCACTTTGAATATTGTTTTAGAATATTTTGATATGCTCCTTTATGTTCTTGTTGTTGAGTAAAAAAATCATATTTCTAGTGGACGCACAAAAATGAAGTAGTCAATTTTCGCAGATTTTGCAGAGAAGTTTCATTGGGTTTTGTGAATGAAGGTCGACGAAGAAAAGGACTACGAGGACTACGAAAGTGGGGATTAAACTTTTCCCAACAACTTTTTTCAAATGTCTCAAAAATTCTCCCAAGAGGACAAAATACATGAATTTATGTGAGTGTCATCAATTTTAGGAAGGAAAATTTGCTTATTGTTTTCATTCCTTTTTGCAAGTTTTTGGAAGGGGCTTTCTGCAGAAAACCACCCATATCGACGGGAAGAAATGGCCGACAAAGGCCGGGTAAATTACTGGACCTAATTGAACATATTGGCAATAAAACAAGACAGTTTTCATTATTATTGCTTTGATATTTATGGAGTAGTGGCCTTCCAAGCGGGGATCCTTTTTTTTACTCACCCGGTAGAAAAAACTTCGTTTAGGTTCTGCCCTGGGGTATCCAGATCTAACTCATTTTTTGTTGGATAGTTAGATACTTGAGATCTGGCAACAAGTCTCCCTCTTAAGTTGTCGTCGGTTGCATTGGTAATCCTCTACGATTTTTCAAGTGGTGGATGCATTTTCTCACCCGGTGGTAGAATCCAACTTTCCATTATTTTTATGTTGTCTATTTCATTTATTTCTCATTCTTCTAGTTAAAACTCCAACAAGAACCATTTATAGACCACATTGGACAACGACCTATACCTGCAACAGCATAGTAAGTATCTAATGAGCGAGCCTTTTGAAGGATAGCGAATGTAACAATTGTTTGACAAGGAGCATAGGTTCTTCATCTGTTGATGTAAAACTCCATGACTAATTTCTTTGCACTGTGATCCAGATTTCCGTTTTAGTGTAATTAATGCCAAAAAAATGAAAATTTCAGAATTGTACAAAACTGATTTTTCTATATTTAACCATAGCCTGAGGTATATCAAGACGCAAACAATTTTATAAAATCGGACAATTTAGTGCTGAGAAAATATCATTTCAAGTTAGGCCTAAAAGTGTACAGCAGGCTTCTTTTGTAGCACAGCAAGGCCACAAAATAGCACTAACTTTCAAATTCAAATTTCTTGGCTTGCACTCACTCGATTTTCATGATCTTTGTTTTGTTTGACAGATTGAACCCTGCAGAATATGTAGTGAAAAGGTCGATTGAAAATTTCATCTTGGGATGTGCAAATGTTTCAAATCCATAATGGTGACCAATCGTTCATAAAAACTAAAACTGAATCACGAAACGCTCCTTCGACATTGAAAACAAAAAATCTATGTTTCAGAACTCTCGTAAAGCCTATTGCAGAATCAAGTTTAACCTATTGGGAACATTTTTGCAAAAGGGCTAAGTAGAATAAGCTCTCAACTAATTTTGGCAAATTTTTCACGAAGGCCAGTGAAGAAGAAGTCTTTTTTAGCAAATTATGTCTGTATTTGTCACTGTACTATAGACTGAACTAGATGTTCAATGAGACAAATATTTCCCTCTTAGACCAACTCCCTAATCATGTTGGGAATCTATTTTGGTGTTTGTTCTATTTTTCGATGTTACTAGGCGCATTTTTCACCTTGGGATATAACAAATCATTGTAGAGTTGGCTGCATGTTTTCAAAACCTTGATAATTAGTTAATTATGTAAAAATACTTTATACTACTATTGCTAAAAAGCATGTATTTGAAATTGTGGAGATATGATGAAATATTGCCTTTGCTAATAGGTTTTCGTCATAAAAATGCAATATTTTACTCTGAAAAGGTGCAAAACTGGTTTTCGTGAAAAATTCGCCAAAATTATTTCAGAGCTTATTCTACTAAGCCCTTTTGCAAACGTGTTGCCAATAGCTTAAACTTGATTCTGCAATAGACTTTCCGAGAATTCTGAAACATAGATTTTTTGTTTTTTATGTTGAAGAAGCGCTTTCGTAATTCAGTTTTAGTTTTTTTGACGTTTAGTTACCACTATGAATTCGCAAAATTTCCGCATCCCAAGATAAAATTTTCAATCCACTTTTTCACTACATACTCTGCAAGGCTTAATCTGTTGAACAAAACAAAGATCATGAAAATCGGATGAGTGAAAGCCAAGAAATTTGAATTTGAAACTTAGTGCTATTTTGTGGCCATGCTGTGCGTAAAAAGAAGCCTGAAGTGCACTTTTTAGGCCTAACTTGAAATAATGTTTTCTCAGCACTAGATTGTCCGATTTGAAAAATTTTTGGGTTTTCACATACCTCAGGCTACGGTTAACAATAAAAAAATCAGTTTGGTACAATTCTGATACTTTAATTTTTCACATTAATTACATGCCCTGGAACACTGTGCTTTGAACTGAATGGCTTGAAAGAAACTTTGGCTACTTTTCTAACAGGATTGGGGCAATGAGATAGATTGCATTCTTAGTTTTTGTCTACTTTCTACAGGGTGTCCCAAAAAAATGTGCCCCGTTTGCCTGAAGATTGCGACAAAACGGCAAAAGATTCTCGCAAAATTTTTGCATGATGTTGCTCTTCAGACATTCAAATAAAGTTTGGTACCATCCCCATAAAAATACGTTGAAAAATTATGGAGCTATGACCTTCAGGAGACCCAATTTGCCTCATGACTGAAACCAGCTGTCGGCCATTTTGTCTTTCTATTTAGCAGCGATAAATAACTTCATGGATGGAAAAGGAAACAGCAGCCTCCAATGTCATAGCTCTCGTGAAAATTCCGAAAATTCCGATAATCCTCAGAGAGTTCCACTATTTCTGAACTCACAGAAATTATTTCTTACCTCACGTGAAGCTACTTATCACTGCAAATAGTAAGACCAAATGGCCGACCTCTGGTTTCAGTCATCAGGCAAATTTGGTCTTCTGAAGGTCATAGCTCCATCATTTTTGAACAGATTTTTACGGGGATTTATTTTTAAAACTTTATTTTAAAATCTGAAGAGCAACATCATATAAAATTTTTGGCGAGAATCTTTTATCCTTTTGTTGGAATCTTTAGGCAAACGGGGCACAATTTTTTGGGACACCCTGTATAATTCTATTGTTGAAATTTTCGGAAATCTTCAATATTTTCAGAATAAGAAGATTTTTCTCATTTCAAGAATTGAAGAAAAATTTTGAAAAAATTAAAACCATCCTAATTTTTATTTTTGTTCAGAAAACATAGGATGATTTATGAGAAAATCTTTGTTTATGAATGTCTACAATATGCTATCAATGAGTAATATTTCACTCTTGGCTAAGATTTATAAATTTGATGACGTCACATCCCCAAACGAGTTGAAATATAGAATACGCTGTAAATTCTGAAAGTATTTTAGATTTCTGACAAGTCCAACGGTAGAATTATAGCAAAGTAGCTAAAGTTTCTTTGAAGCCATCCAGTTCATAGAAATCTACATAAACCTTTTAATGATTTTGAACGTATACTTTGACTAGGTGAGTACTAGTGGAGTGAAAAAAGGCTGTCCCTTTTCTCAAATTGTAGAAATTTATCTAAGGCCTAGGTTAAACATCGTTTTTTGCCGTGTCGAATTGAGCTGTATGCAAAACGGCAGCAATATGCTGTGTCGAAAAATCTGATTTAAACATCATTTTTTGCAATGTCGGATTGAAATCAAAATAGTTAGAATAGCCATTTTCAAAATGCACAGGCGCTGTGGCTGATCACACGTTGAAACCGTGGACCATGGCCTAGAATCGATTAATTAAACGTGGCAGAAATACGATGTTTAAATCAAGTCGTGTTTCTGCCGTTTGATACAACAGAGCTGTGAACGCCGGCTGTTTTATTGATTCAAAAGGCAGGCGATTTAAACATCGTTTAATAGCAGCATCTATTAAATTCGACACGGCAAACCGGGCCTAATAGACTGTCTCAAATATTTTTTTCATGGTTCTATCGATAAAAGTCTAACCTAGATTTAGGGGCCACGTTGGGTAGATTGGTCAACATTTGGTGATCGAGAAAGCGATTGGAATAATGGATGGGCCAGCATAGGGCTCGAATCTTTGCAATCTTTGTCCATTTTCGTAAAGTTTCTTGTCGTAGAGTCCTGTCCATATATTCCTTTGCAAGCCTGTTTCACATTGGATGTTAGGCTTATATTAGAAATCCAGACACGATAGCGGTGTCTCGAGCGATGGGGACCTTGGATGGGGAGCAGTGACGGGGACAGTTGTTGTCGTTGTTGTTTCCTCGGCCGGCGTTCCGATTGTTCACTATTATATTTTGGCCTGACATCTAATGTGAAACCGGCTCAAATATTTATTTGTAAAATGTTTTTATAATTAGAATTTCTATCTGTATTAGTTGTAGCGTATGTATAGTAGTTTGTATTAGTTGTATTTTAGTTTATATTAATTCCAGGGGGTAGACATGACAATTTGCTCCTCCTGGTCCCCGTCCTTGTAGTGTGGTATAGTAGATTGTAGGTAGTGTTTAGGTAACTTTGTTGTAAATTTTTATATTGAATATAAAAAAAAAAGAATCTTTGCAAGAATTTGAAATGAAATTTGTAAATACTATATTGCGTCGTTCTTTCAACTGAATTGATTCGAGGGAACTTTATGTAATTTGCTATAATCCCAGAGAGAACATTTTTGATATCATCTTGAATGTTTCCTCAATCCAAGAAGCAAACTTTTCACTTTCAACAAGGAGTTCTTAATTTGAAGGCTGCTTAACTTCCATGAGCTTCACCACAGCAATGAGAATTTCAGACTGCCGAAGGTTGCCAGGACTATGTCATAACCTCGTTTCTGAGCGCACAGATAAATCTGTGCCCTTTCCGTCTCAATTTTTTATGTGAAAGTTCACAAGTCTCAGTTTAAGCAAAAAATGTTGTTGTCGTTGTCGTCGTTGTTGTTGCGATATCTGGAACTATATCGTGAGTCTATTTTGGTGCACCTGGTACAGCTCGTTAAAACGATCTTTTTCTCTCTACAGTTCTCGCCACAGAACAACTTCATCGCTATATGGGTAAGTCAATGTTTTCGAACATTTTTGAGATGCTTGATTGAATTAGTCATGCAGATTTGTAATTCATTATTTTTATCATCCATTGATTCTCTCTTAAAGTTGGCTTAGAACAATAACCACAGGGTGAGTCAAAAATACATCCAATGTTCGAAAATCCTGCCTTCAAAATCATCGCATTAGCTGCTGTCTCACTGGACATTTTTTGCTTCGTTGATAGCTGCAAGTTTGCTGATTTCTTTCCCCTCGTTCTTTACCAGATGGACAGAAAATTCAGATTGTTAGAATTTAGGGAAATGTTCAGATTTTTCAAATGTCTTAGATATTGTGATCAAACCACCAGCATAGAAATGAATGAAAACAATTCTTGCACTTTGGGAACCAAAGCTTTAGAATATTTATTTTTTTCAACGTCGCTATGTGCTTTTAACTTCAAAGTTTGTACGAATTTTAACAGTGGTCTAAGGTTCATTGAAAAGTTCCAGATTCAATCAAAAAGTTCTAATCAGCTTATGTGCTCAATTTTTCTAACAAAATTAAGGAGAAAGCCATTTAGAAATTTGCAAATAAAACAGGGAGAAAACTGAGCTTTTTTACAATTTTGAATAATGATAGAAATAATCTCGATAAAATTATGCATCGCATAATCTGACCTTATCATCGAAAGCTTTGCCAGTAAAGATTTCCTCACATTTTTATCCAAATTTTTGCGTCCCGAAATTTGGACGTGAATAACCATTATTTTGGGTTCGCATGATCATTCTTGGCTTAACTACCAACAGTCTTCTATTCCCTTAGCTTTGTTTCAATCATTATCCTTCGGCCTAGCCTGATAACCAGAAGGTAGCCTGATAACCAGACCCGATTTCAAAAAAATAGTAACAGTAATAGAAATAGAAACTATTTCTTTTGAAATAGGGTCTGGTTATCAGGCTACCTTCGGCCTAGCCCCATTCGCTTTCTTTACACGTATGAATTGTAAACATGCACTTTTATCTGTCTATTGTCGTTATGGATATAAATGTAGCCTTGTGCTTTTGTAGCACTTAATTCTAATAATAAAGCACGGAACTCGCTTCGAAATAGTAATTTGATCATGGCGTGGCCTAATATGAATGTAGTAATTTATCTGATTGCCTCTTATCTCATACCTAGAACGTCGAATAATCCTTGGAACCGTCAATAAACTGGAATGTCTTTTAAATATGAAAATTGCAGCATAAGTTCCAAATCTTTAAAAAAGCTGGTGTAAAATTGAGTGACCTATTTTTTTGAACTGAATGGCTTCAAAGAAACTTTAGCTATTTCTCTACAATTCTACCGTTGGACTTTTCGGAAATCTTCAATATTTTCAGAATTAGAGTGATTTTCATCTTTTACAAGAATTCAAGAAAAATTTTCAATAAAACTTAGAACCATCGTAATTCCTAATCTGTCTGACGCAACATGAAATAATTTCCAAGAAATGCATAGTTTATGAATGCCTACAATATGGTATCAAGCAAAAGTCTGTCACTCTTCTGGTTTATGATTTATAAATTTGATGACGTCACATCAGTAAATCAGTTGAAATGTAAGATACGCTGTAATTTCGAAAAATATTCAAATGTTCTGAAAAATCCAACGGTAGAATTATAGATAAGTATCTAAAATTTCTTTCAAGCCATTCAATCAGAAGAAATAGGTCATAGAATTTTACACCCACCTTTTTACGCCGAGTTAAAGATTTGGAACCTATGCTAAAAATTGTCATTTATGTCGCATATCCTTCGTTTCTTAAGCTTCGATTTCTTTCCACTACTCCGATTTTTTCTATTTCATGTTGTAGGGGACAAGTTTCCATCAAATCCTGGAGACCTTGAGAGCAGCTTACAACACACTACGCCACCTAACGATTAGCACCACTACACCAGATATGATCTCTAATTTTGTAAGATAGACTTAAATTGAATAAACCGCTTGACTTCATAAGTTGGACCCCATGATTTTTTAAATCATTTTTATCATTAGATTTGAACGCAGAGTTTGTAAATAGAGCTGTTAATTTATTTGTTGATTTAAAAGACTTAATTTATTTAAATACGCTTTACATCACTTTATTTGCAATTTGCGTATGATACCTTCAGCATTAGGAACAAACAAGGGCAGATTTTGTAATACAATAGCAGCAGTTGCTTTTGATTGACACTTCTCAATCAAAGGAAATTCTCTCAAACAGTAATTCAAAGCAAACAAAGCCGCAAAGGTTTCCTGGAACCAGTAGGGCAAACTCTCGCCTTGTGCACGAGAATGGTTTCTTTCAAGAGAAGTTATGAGTTTATAATGAAAGAAGATGGGTAAATCTAAAGTTCTACCTGGCGGATTTGGTTTCTTTTATTCAGAAGCCGAGCAGAAGGTATTGTAATTCTCGCGTATTTAGGACTTAAATGAAACGATTACGAAACTGCTTTTTTATTCCATTAGAAATTTACAATTCATGTTACGGACTACTCTACCTACAAACTACTTTACAATACTACTGGGACGATACCAACGAGGAGCAAAAACTATGACTACCCCATGGCATTGTTTAAAAAACGCTAAGCTACATACAATTTTACATAAATGCTACAAACAATTAAAAAAGAAAAACAATAATTACTATACTGTGGCCTGTCTAACATTAGATGTCAGGTTGGGGCTGTAATAACCCAAAAAATGTCACGAGCAAAACCCTTCTGTTCATTTTATTTGGATAGCATAACTGACACATCTAATGTGAGACAGAAATTACAAACAAAAAGAAAATTTACTTTAGGCACTTGGTGGGCACTTGGTGGTTGCATGGCATGTGACTGAATTTTGATATGATCTTAGTCAAACCGACCAGTATTGTGGATGAATCGTATAGTCAGTTTGAGTATATTTCTATTTAGATCATTAGACAGGTCTTGGTCACCATATAATGAAAGGTGCATTAGAAAATAGTTTCAAAGACTGGTGATCTCAACAAATGGTCGTAGTATATCCGAAACTCCAGCGAGAAGATCTCGTCGTTGAATGTCAAATGAAGGGCGAAACAACAAAAACAGCTCCTGAATCAAAGCAAAATCCGCCTGGCAGATCTTTCGATTTATCCTTCTTCTTTCAATACAAGCACATAGCTTCTCTTAAAAACCACTTTCGTACGCACAAGGCGAGAGTTTGCCCTACTTTTCCAGGGCAACTTTTGGGGCTTTGTTCGTTTTGAATTACTTGTTGAGAGAGAGAATTTCGTCTGCAGTCGCTAATCGCTTTGAATTGAGGTGTTAGTCAAAAGCAACTGATGCTATTGTATTACAAAATCTGCCCTTGTTACAGGGACAAGGATAAAACTGACCGAGTGTACAAAAAGAACTTCTCATGTTTGAAAATTCGCTCTCCGGAGAATACTTGGTAAATTGGAATTAATCAAAGGTTTCGTTGATAGCCGAAATGTTGAAGTAGTTTTATTTTTATTTTTCTGAGCATTGGGAATTTCTAAATCGCTCAATGAGATTTCAAGGGATCTCCTCAACAAGGACACATTTTGTAAGACGATAGCATGAGTTGCTTTTGTTGACACCTGAATTAAAAGCGATTAGCGATTTGCGATTAGCGATTACCGACAAAGAAAATTCCCTCAACGAATAATTCAAAACAAACAAAGCCGCAAAAGTTTCTCTGAAACCCAGGTAGCTAGCGCGCTAGTTGTGCATTCCAAAAATTGTTTTCAAGAGCAAATATGAGCATATATCGAAAGAAAAAGGATATATCTAAACATCTACCTCGGGTATTTTATTTCTTTTGTTCAGAAGCTGAGCAGTAAGTTTTTTAATTACACCCAAAATATGAGAGAATTGAATCGCCTCCCAACCTATTTCGGAACAAAACAAATGAAATGCCCGAGGTAGATGTTTAGGTACATCCTTCTTTTTTCAATATATGCTCATGTTTGCTCTTAAAAACAATATCTGGAATGCACAACGAGGGAGCTAGCTACCTGGGTTTCAGAGAAACTTTTGCAGATTTGTTCGTTTTGAATTACTGGTTGAGAGAATTTGTTTGTCTGCGATCACTAAAATCGCTTTGAATTGCGGTGTCAATCAAAAGAAACTCTGCTATTGTCTTACAAAATCTATCCTTGTTGATCTCCTCATGTAGAGCAAAATGCAAATTCATTTTATTTCCCTCATGGGTTAAAAACGATCTTTACAGAAGTATTTGATCAAATACTTTTCCGCTTTTATATAGATTTTATTCTTAACTTTCAAGCATATGGATGCTTTGAGAAGTTCTGACCAACAAAGTTTGGAAATAATTCAGTTTCACGTCGATTATGTGTTCAGTTAATATTTTTGAATACATCCATTCTGAAGCAAATTTTGGCAATGGTTGTAAGAATTAAATTACTTTCGAAGTCCTATTTGGTTTGCTCTGATCTGATATTAAGGAGAGGTATGACATTGAAAACTTTCTTTTACCTCGATTTTTGAGGTTTTTTTTGCATTAGACGATATCTAGTGGTCTCTTGTTTCAGTTTTGATCTTTGAATGCTCAGAACTCAGTGGATTTTCAACGGATTTGCAAGATTTTGGTGTCTGAAATTAATTTGTATCTTAGAGACAGGTTTATCTTACAATGAGCCTGTTCATGAAATCATTATTTTCAAGAGTTACTTGATCCTCGAACAATTTTTTGAGACACCCTATGTATTACTCTATTTTCAATAATACCTAAAGATTGTTTTCCAAACAAAAGTCGATGACAAAGAGTATCATCATCCATATTATTAATACTGGCGATATATAGTCCTAGGACATCAGAAAGCTGGTCAAAGAGATCTCTACGAAGTACATCGTATAGGGGGCAATGCAGGAGAAAATGCTTGCTATTTTCATTGTGTTCACCACTAAAAGAAACTACGACATTGTTTAAGTCTACCGAGTGAGTCAAAATAAGCTAAAACGTTTGCAAGTATGTTGTTTGCTGGCTATTCATCAGATTCTTTCAAAGGGATTCTTACTGAACAGCTAACATGTCAATGTCAACTGAGGCCTACAGGGTGTCCCGAAAAACATGTATGTCGTTTGAATAGTTACTGTGAAGAAACCATAAATCCAACTTTCCCATTTTTCAAATTTTTGAATAGACGAGATTTCAACTTAGAGTTTGGCACCTAGTTTGAGCAAATCTAACAAGTGGTTGCTGATTTATTGAGAAAGAGCGTCCAAATCAATGGTTGTTTCAAAACCGAGGATTTTATCTCCGTACTTAACCTTATAACTTGAATTTTAGCATCAAATGGACTCAAGACCATTGGCCAGGAAGCCTGTTGAACGCAATATTGTTGGTTTCAAACGACCTTATCACTTTTGAGAAGCAAAATAACTGTTGGACGAATGTCATGGCCTGCAGCACTTGTGTTCCATATATCCTTTTCCAGCAACCCTAAATATGTTCAATATCCTTGTTTATCACAAAATGCAATTTATGACTATTAACAATCTTAAAAACGGAAAAGATGGATTTATGGCTGCTCCGCAACAGCTACTCAAACAGTGCATATGTTTTTTTGGGACACCCTGTAGTTTAAACATCGTATTTTTGCCGTGCCAAATTTAATAGAATATCAAATGCGACATGAGACACCAACCGTTTTATATTGTTAAAACTAAATTTGGTCATCTTGGTCAACACGTTACCTACACAATAAGCAGCCAGTTTTGTCGAATCTGTTGAATAAATAGCAAACCAGAGGCTTTGAAATGGTTTAACTTTGTTTTACTTACCTAGTATGTCTCGATGATATTTAAATCAACTTTATCGTTTAGGGTTGTTTAGTAACGAAACAAAGAAGTTTGTACATAAAGCTGTAACTTATCGTTGATTTTTAGATCCTTATTTATTAGATTTTGAATAAATGCTTTGTTTACATCGATTTATTTGCATCTGCATTGATTTGTTTGTGTCAAACTTGCTTTTGATGATTCGAAGTTTAAAGTGATATCGAAGTAGCAGATGCAGGAATCGAGAAAAGTCTAAGTTCTTGGCACACTGGGACCTCTCAAACCTATGTTATCATTACTTTATTGGCACACCCTGATAATAACATGGGTTTAAAAGATCTCAGTGTGCCAATAACTTAGAATTTTTTCGCTTCTTGCATCTTTCATTTTGAAATAATTTTAGTGTACCAATTTTGCCAAATACGAAGTTTTAAGATAGATATTTCACTGAGCAATTCTAAACACCGATATTTTCACTGCAATCTATGTCTTTTATATCTACCTCTACAAATTTACGACACATGCTACAGATTACTCTACCTACAAGCTACTTAACAATACTACAAGAACTATACCACGAGGAGCAATAGACTATGACTACATGCGTTAAATAGAAAAAATAAGAGCTAAACTACATACAATTTTACATAAATGCTACATACAAACGATAAATACTTTACTGGAGAATGTCTAACATTAGATGTCAGGTTGGGGCTGTAATGACTCAAAAACAAATGTGGCAAGAAAAACTCATTTTCCTGTGTGTGTTTTTATTATCATACCTCATACCTGACATCTTATGCGAGACAGCATTTCCACACATATAGAAACGTTACTTTAAGAGACTTGGTGGTTGCATGGTATGTGACTAGAATTTAAAATAATATTCGTCAAATCGACCAGTTTTTTGGATGAAGTCATGAGAAAGGTCTTTATCACCATATAACAATAGCTGCGTAAGAGCATCGTTTGAAAGATTGGTGATTTGGACAAATGGCCGTAACAATTCAACAAACTCCTACGAGAAGATCTCTTCGTTGAACGGCAACAGAAGGGCAAAGCAACAAAAGTGCTCAGTATCCTCAATACCATCGCTGGTTGGGCACATTGGGTTCACGGTATCCCGAAAATTATGCTTGAATTTGTGGAGGTTTAATTTGCTGAGACCTATCCTATGTTGAGTAAGATATGATAATCCGATTGGATCGTGAATTCCAAATACAGATTTTGCAGGAGGGCGAATTATTGATGAAAGCCTTTTTAAAAAACAGAAACAGATCGTGCAAGTCTCAATTCAGGTTCAAGCTTGTTCCATCCGGACAAACAATTAGGATAGAAGCTGGACTTGAATTTTTCTGTTCTTGCTATTATTTGTCCAGTAACATCCTGACTGCGAAGCTGGTACTGCGATTGATGAAGTGGTGGGATTGGATCCATTGTATATGCAGGGTTTAGGTTTTTTTATAAACTTGTAAAACAAAGTGAGGCGTCTACTCCATCTTCGGGAACTCAGTGACTCCCAACCAAGCTCTGCGTACAGCTTCTCTCGGGATGTTCCTCTACATGCTCCTGATACAGCTAAAGCAGCAGAATACTGAATGGACTCTAACTTCTCCATTAAATAACTTTTCAATCTATTCTCAAAGGCATCATTTTGCTGTGTCATATGGGAGACCTGAGTCCTTTTGTTTTATGCAAGCCTTCCAAGGTGTTTGCAACAAGAAAACTTTGAATCGAGGGTACTTGGACGGTTTGCTGCAGAGGCTGTGAAATAATATCACATTTTATCGAAATCATTGATGATAAAATGGTGGAAAGAAATTGGATTTGTGGTGACTGTATTGCTAAATGCATCCGTTGGCTATTACTGCGAAAGAGACTGTAAAATTCCGATCACTGGGATTCTGCTGCGGGTGAAGGTAGGCCCACTAACTTCCTTGGTAGCAAATAGCTTTAATTCGTCAAGGATTTTCGATAATCACACAATTAACAAATATTTTCATGTTGTTCCTGGACATAATTTATGTAACATGTGAAATTGTGAAAGCTGTATCTTGTTTTGAGCGTTCCTGAATAATTATAGAACATATAGGCCAATGTGGAGTGCGGCATGTAGAATCGATTCGTGGTGAAACTAGCTCTGTATCTTTATTGGTCGAATATCCATCTTTATGTTCGTGAAGGTAATCAAAGAGTTGTCTCAAAAACCTTATTTTCAGTCATCTGATCGAAATACGACGAAATCATTGGCTAACAAGCGTGAAATTGGAAGATTTGCGGGTTTCGCTGTGCCCTATTGAAAGATTTGACTTGCATGCTTGTCTATGGAAAATTTGCCGAAAATGGACCCTTGTGTAGAGAATTTTGGGCCCCAAAACCCATCCATATTGGGGGACATACCTGTACCATCAACATGTTTTGTACCACCCCCCCCCCCCGGGAGTTCATAATTGTGAAAATAATGTTTGTGCCTTTTGTTGCGTTGTGGCGTTGTCAACTGAGATGAAGTTCACGTGATCGCGAAGGCTATCAACAAAGCATCAGAAGACCGTTTCATGAGCGAAAGATAATTCTAACTGAGGACAGGGGGAGATTCGATCTGTGATTACTCTTTTGTAGAAACGAGGGAACAAGGGAACACGCACAAAATAACTGAGGAACATAAGAACGTTGACCCCCCTGGGAGGATTTATATGCAACGAAATATGATGTCTCGTCTGGCAACGCGCTGCGCGATGCAACGCTACGAAGGAGCCTGAAATTTCTATCCAATGAAGTTTGAGGAAAATACAAACCAGGTGTAACAAATTGCGTAACGGAATGACTTCTTTATTCAACAAAGCTGTCCTATCTTTCATTGTCTCCGGTTTTAACTCCCTTTGTTTTAGGACAATCTGTCTACACCTGTCGTTTCCAACAAAAGCATCAGTCGACTTGTTTGCTCCTTCTTAGCGGCGTAATTACTTCTTTAGAAAAAATCAACAATGCCAAACCTGCCACAAATGTTTTACCACTTTGACTTCACTTCGCCATTTACTCAATTGAAAGTTATGAAACGGAAGAACTTCTACAGTATCGGAGAACAGAAATGTCAAAGGAAACTGTTTCACACTGTTTTTGCTGGCTTTTACCATATTCTGTAATTTAGGGAGGGGATAATGTTCTGTTAGTTTCACAGTATTTTTCTGGAAAATATCGGATTGTATGTGTGAGGTCAATCTACAATAACCCTCAACGACAATGATACTATGAACAGGCCAATATTTAGCCAAATTTAGGGCATTTTGTGAAAAAGAATCAGTTCTTTTCTAGTTCCACCCAAGAATCTAAATCAGGCCCTCGCCTCAAAAAGGGGTTTCCATGCAAGATGCTACCCATGGAAATGACGCTACCATAAGATATCACGCAGTTAGAATTTCATTTTCGTCAAATAACTGTTTTATTTTCAGTCTATTCTGTTTCTCAATAAAGTTCTCAATTCATTCATTGAGATGATTAAATTTTAATTTTGTACCTTGAATAAAGTTGTTTTGGTAGTATGCTCCTTCGTGGTGGGCATACTGATGTGAAGATGCGCAATTTCATGATCCGGGACTTAGCAATCGTTGAAAGTTGGAATCAAAGGAAGGGGTCCAGAAAATGGTAGAAAATTTTTGGTTTAATTGCGTTGATTTGTTATAGACGAGTTAATTTATTTGTTGCAAATAAAGGGATCTTTAGGTCTTTGGCGCCTTGAAAATGGTTGTTTTGGTAGAATGCTCCTTCGTGGCGAGTAGTACAATGCGACTGCGCAGCGTCTTTATCCGGGACCTTTTGGCGATTGAAAAGCTTTGAAGCAAACGTTTCTGCTTTTCCAAAATGGAGAACATTTCACAGCTTTGTTTGTGTTGCTTTGAAATAAACGACAAAAACTCAGTGCAAAGCAGCTAATTTCAACTCACTTATAATGTTTATCAATTTGATGTGGTATGTATCGCTTCTTTCTCTATTTATTAATAATATATGCGTACTATATGGGTGATTGTTGAGAGGTAACGTCGAGGTGGTGTGACTCCGTCCGATCTGATCAAGTGATGAAGCGACTCGGCTTCGATCAGGCTGCCTGTTGTCTTGTGTATTCTCTGTCGACATGTGATTCTTGCAAAGCAATTACATTCTACCCATCTTATCGCTGCTTGATCACAAGCGATTAATTATTCACTTAATATTTCCCAATTATTCCTCTTAGATGCCGGTAACGCAATGAAATGAAGAGTCATTCATGTTCTACAACACAAGCGAGCGAATACACAGTGGACTACAGAAATTAGGAGGTAGGCTGCACATCCCCGCTAAGATCGAAACTCTTTCGCCGCAGCGGAAAACATGGCCTTTACCGTGTAACGCACGTTTCTCGTTCATGTCGTTAACATCCACACAAACAATATCATCTCATCACAAACATTGCTGTTACATCCCCTGAAAGGCCATATTTCATTGAAGATCTAAACCGCATATTTGTGCTACAAGTTGCCTTTAGGCCCAAAGTTTGCCTTGTACTTCCTGGAATAATGAGTCAACCCGTGCCGTGGAATGAAAATATATTAATGGAATGATTTCAAATTGATTAATCTGCGTGCCTCAACACTTCAGCTTTCACAGAGTCAAACCTTTTGTCTTTCGAAATTATATAAGGTTTGAATTTAAAAATAGTTTCATCATTCCAAAACACGGTTTGATATCCAAAAGATTTCAAAAGAACTATCAGTTTTACATTTAGTGTCACGCGAAATATCAGCAAATTACAAAAGGCATTATTGATGAAAACAAAGAGAGTATTTGTCTTCAAAAAGATCATTCGTTTAAATTGTCTTTTGATATTTTTGTGTCAAATAATCAACATTTTATTTCGAAATATATTTTTATCCAAAACATAGATGTGGGAGCAGACTCAACAGCAGGATTTAGAACCTATGAAAAGGAATGCAAACTCTGCTGGCAAAAATCAAACTATGAAATATTGTAACTGATATAAAATAAAGTTACAGATTGTCAGAGGAACCTGTTTACTTTCCATTATTAATGACAAGGGATTCTGGAGCACAATGGTTTCAACACCACAAGGGTTTCTGAACCTAAAAAATAGTAACTGATAAGAACAGGGGAGTTCAAATACTTGTTTAGTTTCTATTTTGAATCATAAAGGGATTCTACCCCACAGCACAAGGGTTTCTACACTTCCAGGGTCTCCTTATTAGTACAGTAACAAAGAAATAGTTTACTGTCCATTTTCAATCATAAGGGATTCTACTCTACAGTACAAGAAGGGTTTCTGCATTACAAGTTTCTACATTACTGTACAAGGGTTTCATCCAGGGCTTTATGCCAATATTTTCATGATAAAATTGTGTCCCTGTCTGGAAAGTAATAGTTTGCCTTGCCAATGTTGAAACTCAAGCATAGGCAATTGCTCAAGTAATAAATTTAGTATGGTATGGAATGATGTCTGCAGAATAATTTTACAAGTAACACCTGGCGTTCTCTGACTTTTGACTTGCCCTGAAGGTAGAATTTTTCCCAGTTTTAGTTTCTGTTGTTGGTTCAGGAGCATCTTTAGGAGGTTGTTCTTGTGGTTGTGTATATTTAGTGTATTCCATCTTGGCTAACCAATGGACTTCATGCATATATTCGGTGTTTATTATATTTCAAGTGGGAACATAATTTTTAAGTGGGAAGACATTTGAATTCTATCCTTGTGTAACACTGTATGATATTTTTGGAATCCATTGTTGGTTTATGGGGGTGTTTCGAAGTTCAGTCTGCCAGAGCATATCTTGAAAAATGTCACGATTTTACAAAATATTAACGCAGTTTTGAAATAGGATAAAGCAAAGAGGCTCAATACCTCCTTTGTGGAATTTATCATGTCACCAACTGTCAAATTAGCGCACGGTATGTATGATCACGGAGTCTGGTTGAGCCGTACGTCAGTTACACAAGTCGTTGACATTTGTGCTGTGAATGTTTTGGTTTCTACTCAATCTGGCGATTTTCAGAGGTAACTATGAAGCGGATTTTATTTTGAATAATCTAGTTGTTGTTTAATATCAATTTGTTTATCCTTTTGTGGTCCCTTTTATCGAGAAAGAATGATGATAAATTATGACGATGTTGCGAACAGGCAGCGAAAAGATGTTGTTGAATAATGGGCCTAGCCATGCAAATCTTCGATTTTATTCGTGGTTGTTTTGAGTTTTGCCGTAAGTCTCAGCTTGTCGTTTAGTTTCATTTATCGCCATTGTATGTTTTGTGCGTTCTTGGATATTCAAGGGATTTATTTGGAAGTTATTGAGATAGTTTTTGGCCTTTGTTTTGCGTGAGATTTTGATGTTTCTGGCCTAAAGTTTACACAGGCAGTGGTATGCCACATGGGTCGTCCAGGTGTCCTTCTTCTTTGTGTTCTAAACTTAGGACGTGCTTTTTGAGATCATTTGTTTTCCAAGTACGGAATAAATACCAGTAAATACCTGTTTCTCAAAGCCATTAATTCAGGTTTATTTCAAGTCTTACTTTAATATTTTTCTTCACATATGTACTGAATTATCTGATGTAGTTGAGATTCATTTGGAGGTAGGCTTTGCTTGAATCTTTGAGAATTCCTGGCTTTTTGAGTTTTCTTGTTTGTTTTAAATTGAGTTTCTGTGAGGAGAAAGTTCTGAAAAATATGAGGTGAGAATTTTTTGGAGTTTAGTTTCAATGTCAAGGTGCTTTGATATTGCTTATTTTTACCCCCACTCAATATTTTTTCTGCCTGGTTTGAAATATTTCAGTTCTTGAGTAAGAATCCTAGAATTCATAAGAAATATTTTGAAACAGAGACATAGGAACCGGGGGGCACTGGGGGCACGTGCCCCCCAAGATTTTGCAATTAACAAAGAAGTGCCCTTTTTATTTTCAGGAAATGTTTTGAAAGCATGAACAATCTGATTTGCTAAATTTTTCAAGTGCAAATTTTAGTACAATCCAGAACAAGGGCAGATTTTGTAATACAATAGCCACAGTTGCGTTTGATTGACACATCAATTCAAAGCGATTAGCGGATGCAGACAAAGGAAATTCTCTCAACCAGTAATTCAAAACAAACAAAGCCGCAAAAGTTTCCCCGAAACTAGTAGGGCAAACTCTCGCCTTGTGCAAGCGAAAGATGGTTTTTAAGAGAAGTTATGTGCTTATAGCGAAAGAAGAAGGGTAAATCTAAAGCTCTGTCGCTTAGATTATGTTTATTTGATTTAGGAGCTGCTTTGTAATCGTTTCATTTTAAGTCCTAAAGACGCGAGAATCACAATGCCTTCTGCTCGGCTCCTGAATCAAATAAACATAATCTAAGCGACAGAACTCTAGATTTACCCTTCTTCTTTCGCTATAAGCACATAACTTCTCTTAAAAACCATCTTTCGCTTGCACAAGGCGAGCGTTTGCCCTACTAGTTTCGGGGAAACTTTTGCGGCTTTGTTTGTTTTGAATTACTGGTTGAGAGAATTTCCTTTGTCTGCATCCGCTAATCGCTTTGAATTGAGGTGTCGATCAAACGCAACTGTGGCTATTGTATTACAAAATCTGCCCTTGTTACAATCCAGTGAGTCGAGGGATGTTTCACTCTTTCAAAGAGCTTATAAGATTATTCAAAAAGGGATGTTTGGAGATTTGCCTCAAAAGAAAAGTTTTACCAAAAGCCCACAAGATTTTTAGGGACTGAGATGTCCCTGGTGAGAATGATAGGCAGTACAAAACCAGAAAATTTGTGTGAGAATTTTGAAATGCTGTTTTGAATCCTTTTCAAGTTAAGATGTTTCAACAACTTAGCAAATTGTGAAAACAGTTGCACAAGACATGGGATGAAATGCTCACACCATATTTGTGTGTCATGTCGCAATCATCCCTACCTTCTACAGTATGTTCTGTTTCTGATTGACTTGAAAGTAGGAAATGGCAGCATGGGAATCAAATTTTTAAAATACATTGCACAATTGTTTGATGCATCTTTTTGTTTTGTTTTATTTTATGGGTTGAAAGGAACTTCAGGCACTTGTTTATTACTGTTCATTGGCAATCTTTAATATCTTGAATATTTTCAGAACTGTTGCATTTTGCTTTTTATTGAAAGAACTCACAATTGAAGCTTTGAAAAAAATATAATTGTTATGAATCCTAAACAAGTAGAGGAAAAATTGTGCAATCTTCTGGAATAACCATAGTTTATAAAAGTCTATGATATGGTGGTAATGGAAATCTGTAGCTTTGTGGTTTAAAATTTAGCAATTTGACAACCTCACAACTGAAAACTTTTTAAAACCAAGAAGACACTGTAATTCTGGAAATAATCAAGATATTAATATCTGGCTCCTTTCAAGTCATATGCATTAATCAATCCAAGATGAAATATCAATCATTAAATAGGATGTTCTTTAAAGATTTGATTCATCTGCAGGGAACAACAACCCCATAACAGCTAAACAATACACTGTTACAAGACCCCCTGGTGTTGTCATTAAGACTTTCCCTGCTTGAAATATCTGAAAGGTGTGTCACAGTGCTTGGAGGCACTAGCAAATTACATCTGTGAATCCCTGTATGTAATGTAAATAGTCTCTTGTAACAGAGCAAAAAGATTGCACCAACACAAGCAAGGTTTTGTGTGTTGTTGATGTTCAGATTTTACCACATAAGATGAAATATTGGCTGAAACATATCCCAATGCAAATGGAGGCAAGTTTCATGCAAAGTTTCACCACTGAATTATGACCAGAGGATTTTCCACTCCCAGAACCCAGGAGAGATCTCTGAAAGAACCACAGTCTTTTTTAGGATTGCTCAAAATTTCTGAGGATTTTTTGCAGAAATTTTCACCAAAGGTTAATTAAATTTGAAGGAAGTGATGCATGATAGGTTGGAAATAGTAAATAGCCTGCCCAGACATAAAATGATACCCTCATGATATTTTCAATAGGTGTTAGGTCAGTATTTACAAGCAACTAATTAATTTAGTTACATATCTTGATATTATAAATTTAGATGAATTTAATAAAGCTCTTTTGTGGCAAACATTATTTGTTCTGTTTACATGATGCTAGAGATTACACAGATAAAGATCAACTAGTAAGATTTGTATGCAATTAGACCATCTTTTGTTACTACAAATTGATGGCATTAGCAGCACCCAGACAAAATAGTCTAGCATGCTGCAAACCATTGCTGAGATATGTCATGAGATTTTGTTAGCCTAGCAAGAGAGAATTATGCAAGAAAGGTTCAGGTTTCTGAACACCAAAGCAATTTGCCTTTCTAAAGAATGGAGTTCACACCTCAGCAGTGGTGGAAAAAATAGTTGCCTTCCTGTGAAGGAACTTCAAACCAGAATTCTTCCTTCCATTGTTTTATCAAATTTTTGTTGTCCCAGATTTCAGTGTAGTTGATAATCCTCTAGGAACTGAAATTAAGCTTCCTTGGATAATGAAAAGAGCATAATCCGAATATTGATTTTCTTCTATTCTTTCCTTCCATTAGTCCTTCCTGTCTCTTCAAGTTTTCAATTTTTGCTTTCTTTGTCATCCTATCTTCCTTCTTTCTTCCTCCTCTCCTTTTTCTTCCATCCTTTCTTTCCATCCTTTTCTTTACAACCTTTTTCCTTTCATTTCTTCATTCCTCTCTTTGTCGTTTCCATTCTTCTATTCTGTTTTCTCTCTGTCCTTCCCTTTCTTCCTTCCAGAGAAGCAAGCTCGCAAATGAAAACTGTAACAAAACTGCTTCACAGCTTCACGCAATTTTTCCACTTCTGCACCTCAGAGAGCACAGGAT
Organism: Aurelia coerulea; assembly: GCA_039566865.1. Classification (NCBI taxonomy): domain Eukaryota; kingdom Metazoa; phylum Cnidaria; class Scyphozoa; order Semaeostomeae; family Ulmaridae; genus Aurelia; species Aurelia coerulea. The sequence continues at coordinate 23,137,937 of CM076948.1, read as the reverse complement.
TGAATATAAGTAAACAGAGAGAGCTTAGCTTCATGGATTACTGTTTGTAAGGTGCAAAATCTAATCTAAGGGCTCCAGAGTTGCTTTGTCACAATCAGACCTTAATCCTTTGTCTTACGAAATTTGCTCTCCAGTCGTGACCTTCTTTTGTTGGAGTTCAAAATCCCCCCAAAACCAGCCCCCTCCAGCAGATTCTTTGCTGTACATTAAATGTAAAAAATAGATTTTTAGCCCAAAAGTATTTATATAAGCTTTTTCCAGTACAGAAAGATTCATGTGACAGCATTTTTGCTGTTTGAAAACGTAATGTCTTGCTCTCAAAACATTTTGCATTGAAAAGAAATCTGCTCAGGTGCTCAGAAAAGCCACTTCTATCATTTCAAGTAAATTCACCTTAGCAATCATCCTTGTCATCATCCACAATGAATATTCTATGGAAATTTTCGGAAATTTTTGTAGAAGTAGCAACCTTAAAATGAAGGGAATATTCTAGGAAAAGCAATGCTTTGGGTGAAATGAAATGTTCCTTTCCATCACAGAGATATTGGATGATGTGTAATGTCTAGTTGTTATAGTTCTTTTGTCAGAAGAATTTCACAAGAAGTGGTATGATTTCATGTTTTTGTATCAGTGTAGAGGCACTCTTACGTTTGAAATTGACAGGGCCCCAATATTTTTGGTCTTTATGATTCTTATAGTAAAGCTCTTTTATAGTTTACTGTAGCTGCTTCTTTCTTAAAAATCGTAGAGAATTCATAAAACATCTGGTGAACTTCCATATTTTGGAAAAACCTGTACGAGCCATGTAATAGCCACCTACAAGCCTTGTAGTGATGGCCTTGTAACCTTGTTCTGGCCTAGAAGAGTCTTGTTGTAACCTTGGGTCAAATAATGCTAATCAGCCTTGTCAAAATCTTGTGTTAAACTGGTTGTAACTTGGAATCTCACTAATAGCCTTGTAATTTTCTTCAAAGGTTAGTATAAGGTCATAACAAGGTCATAATCCCTGCTACAAGGCTAAAACTTGGCCTGTACACGGTCAAATTTAGCCTTGTATTTTTGTACAGGAAGCCACAAGGTATGTACTGTGTGCAGTTCATAAATTTACTATAAAGTCTGGGGGTGGGGGGCTTCAGACAGAGTCCATTGTTTATCAAAACTGTGGCAGACTTTAGGCTAATTTTGCCTGAATGTGGCCAATTTTTGTAAATTTTTCCAAAGTTGGGGGTCCCCTAACTTCCTACAGCTATAAGGTCAATATGAAAAGAATATGTTTTGTTTCTAGAAATTCTCATGAGTTTATGAACTCTGTTTCTAAGAATTCATGGACTTTAAGTTATGAAAGAACCGTACTGCAGGATGTTTTTTAGATTCTTTACAACTTGTGCATTTTACCTGAACATGGCATTTCCATCCACCCATTCCTGATATTTATTAGGGTTTGGGAAATTGTCCAATTTTCCCTCTGTTTATTGCCAACTCAAGAGTAGTCATCTAGGAAGTATATATGTAAATGCACTAGAGATTGTTTTGGTATACAACTATCCCTTGTCTTTTAGACTAAGGATTCCAGTATGATTAGGCATCCAATCCTTTTCAACAAGAAAATATACTTTTCATGATTTAGAGAACAAATCTTTTGCTTGAGGAATAAGTGAGCAATGAGCAGTGTAAATCCTGTTCTTACTCCTGTTCAAATAGAAAAAGCTTTGAACTGTTAGCCTTGTGACTTTGGATCAATGGCTGTTTGTAGTTTTTTGTATAATGAGTCAAGAAAGATGATGCTTTGAGTAGGAGAATATTGAATTTGCAATTTTATAGTAGCAGGAAGGTTTTGTCAAATGCAAAATAAGATATTAAAGGGTTTGTTTCAGCCAGCATGCCTTGCATGCTGAGGTGTGCATCATTCTAAAAGAATCTTGTAAACCCTTGGCAAAAGTCCTTTTATTTTAAGGAAGTAGAAGTCCGTAAAAAATCCCTAAAGATCCTATTGTTTTAAAGAATCTTGTGCACTTTTTTGGACGAATGATATACCCCTTGGCGTCTATCTCTTTGTTGCCCTTTATTTATGCCATTTTCATGGCCCATGAATTGAATACAATTCAATGGCCAATCGAGAAATGGCACATGCAAAGCATGCTGTTGAAACAGACCCTTTATAAATGCAGTTGTTGTCTATGAGTTCAGAAAGGGTATAATTCAAGCAGGAAAATGTTTATGTTTGTGAGTTTTTAATGGAAGAAAATACTTCAGATGAAACATGACTAAATGCAAGTCAGCTATATCTTTGATTTACATATTCATCTTTTGTTCCCTTTCAATCTGCTATTATTTTCTGTGGTCAACCACATTTTAACATTTGCATGCAAGGCCTTTCAAAACAATAGGCTGAATACTGGCAGGTAGATATGTAAATTATGTAAAGTTTTACACAATGCTCTCTACTGGCTTTTCTATTTGGAACATCTTAACTCTTCCTTTCTTGTCCAAGAATTTTTTCTTACAAACAATCTTCAGAATTTTTTAAGAATTTGTGATATCTTGGGCATCTCTCACATTTGAAGAGTTCCTTTCCTTGGGAATTCTTTGATATTAATGTGCACTAGGCTTGCAGTATATGTATTTTTTGTCAGTTGTTTCTTTTCACATTTGCTCAGTGGTTTAGAAACCGATTTTTTTGCATTTTTTATTTCAAATTTATGAAAGGCTGAAATGAATTTATTGCAAGTCAAGACGTAAATTTATAGTCTGCAGAAGAAATAAAAGATTAGCTTTTTTTCACAGAGCAAACATTGTGATAGACAAGGGGGACTCTGAGGGATGCATATATTTTATTTGCTATCTTTTATTTTATTTTGCCTCTCTCAGATTTTCAGGGATTCTTGAAAATTTACCGAATTTTTTTGGACTTAAAGAAAATAGACAATCACAGAAAAAATTGCGCCCAGGGCATTTGACCAAGATGCATTGCGTTCTATATTGGAATCAAGAGTGATTATTTAGAAATTTGATCATGAAATGCAATGCATGTAAATTAAATGCCCCCAAGGCCTCTTTTCCATGATTGTTGCTTGCTGTTAAATTATATTTTTACCAAGTGAAGCAGACTCATAACTTTTTTTGGGTCTGAGAAACTTCCTGTTACTTTTTTCAGGTTCCACTAGGGTTGATGGGGTCCATTTTCCATGAAACATATTGATTGTTAAGGGGATCTGCCCCAATTAAGCATCCAGTTGCAGATTTTATCAAAACCTGTTGGTATCTGCAGGTCCTCCTCATAAATTAACATCTAATTATTCTCAGGAGATCCACATCCTGAGAAGAATTCTAGGGGGATATGAAAGCCTTCACGAAATTTTCCTGTACACAAATACAAGTCTAAATTTGGCCTTGTACAGGTCAAGTTTTAGCCTTGCATCCGTTATAACCTTGTTATGACCTTGCACTAACCTTTGAAGAAAATTACAAGGCTATCAGTAAGATTCCAAGTTACAGCCAAGTTACAAGGTGGTTTCCACAAGGCTAATTAGCATTTTTCAAGCCATTTACAAGGTTAAAGCAAGGCTTTTCTAGGCTAGAACAAGGTTACAAGGCCATGACTACAAGGCTTGTACATGGCTATCATGGCCTTGTATTTGCATACAGATTTCAACAAGAACTCTCACAATTTTTTTAAGAATCTCATTCCCACCAACTGCATGGTTGTTGCATGTTGCCGCATGGTTCTCTTTTCCTTAATATGGCTAATTTTTCTCAATAATTCCAATGTTGGGGGGTTTTAGCCCCCATTCCCCACCTGCACCTATAGATGGCTGATGAAAACCAGCAATGTTTCTATGTGTTGTTAGAGGTCTTAAAATGATTGTAATTGTGGGAAGAAGTAGATGTTTTACTGTGTCTATGTGTCACCACTAATTTGATTTGGAGTTTTCTCATGAAGTGGGGAAGTTTCCATTTTAAACCACAGTGTTATACATTTAGTTTTGATGGGTGTGTTTATGAATATTAAGGTTTTGTCATTGTGGTGGACTGAAGGGATTTGAAGTGAAGACTTTTGTCAAATTTCTTTTGACATGGCAGTTCCTTTGTATTGATGGCTTTATAATAAGTATCGTTGGAAAATATTGAGTGATAAATGGTCTTGGATATTTGTCACGAGTTTGAGAATTTGCAATTAATGAAACAACATGTTTTCTCAAATGTTGTTAATTGAGGTTTCGTTGATGGGGTCCATGCTCTGATTGATCTTGTTGATGATGCTTAATTGCAGTGCTGTGTTGGAAGCTCAGATGGCACGGCATTCCCAAAAATCAAACAGGGATGCTTATTTAAGCCTTTACATAGACAGTTGGCCATATACCTTTTTGGACTGGTAAAAATGGTTTTTTTTTTGACAAATTTGAGGGCATATTGTGGGATGATCTGTTGTTGTTTAGGTCTGATGAACGGCTTGTAATTTTTTGATCGAAGTAAAAACTCCTCAGATGAATATCCTATGTTCAAGATTTTGCCGAGCACCACCCCCTGGGATTGGCAGTAGGTAAAGATTAGTAAGGCTCTTTTGGGAGTTTTGGGAGCAAAGTAGCTGGACCTAAGAATGGCTGGAGGGAAGGGGGCATGACCATGAAAAGAAGGAAAGTAAGGAGCAGGCAGAACAATTAATCTCTAGGGTAGATGAAGAAGCCAGTAGATCTAATCCGATGTGGAGCATGCATCTTTTAAGGGGGAGCAAGGAAGTAATGACCCCCTATCAATACCTCATTTCTTGGGTTTCAATTTTCTTAGCAGCAAGACAAAGTTATCTGAACAACAAGAACAAAGAATTTAGTCAATGATTACATAGCAGATTGTTTTGAGGGTTTTAAAGATACCAAAGACCCTGCTTCCGAAGGCCCTGATGTTAGTATCAAAAGGTTAGCCTATTATGCTTGGTTTCTTTCGAAAGAAATTGACTGCTTGCCTTCATTGTTGTTGTGTTGAAAACCCTTTGCAAACTGCTGTTCATGTTCTTATCAAGTGCTAATTTGTCATTTGCATTGACTCCTGTGTTATGGTAAACTAAAGCAATGACAGGTGCATGCAATGTACATGCTACTTACCTAATAACCTGCTATTTCTTTCAAAGGAAGGTTTAGGGCAAATGTGAAAATAGGAAGAATTAGGGGTATTTATTCTTCACAAAGATAGTATAGCCATCGAATCTTTTGAAAAGTTTCACATCAAATATGTAGAATGTTATTGCCCCGTTCTTTAAGCTTAATTGGTCAAAGGGAACTTCAGATAATTTTCCATAATTTCAGAGAGAGCATTTTTGATATCATATCATTATTTTCAGAATTACAGAATTTGTAAGATTTCAGCTAATTTTGAAGTTGTCACCGAGGGATGTATCACTCTTCCGAAAAGGCGCTCGGGATAGGCACAGGAACCAGGGGGCTGAGGGGGCTACAGGCCCCCCCCAACATTGGAAAAATGTGCAAAAATCGGCCATAATTGGGCAGAAATCGGTCTTAAGTCGGGCCAAAGTTTTGTAAAGAATAGAGTTTTATCACCAAACACCCTCCCCCTTCCCTCTAAATTTTATCTCCCCGTACGCTTATGGCAATACATGTTTGAGTCCATCAGTCCAAATCGGTGCCTAATACCGCATTCACACTGACACAGTTAATCCAGCTTTATCTAAACCAGGTCAAATTTCAACCAATCAAATGCATTAGATTCGTTGGATTGACCAATTAGAATGCCCAACTCGATAACCTGGTTTAGTTTAGGCTGATCTAAAAGTGTGAATAGGATATAAGACTTTTCCTCTTCATTTTCTTGAAAATGAGGATTGCAGCTGATTCGCTTCGGGTTAGTTTGTCTTAGTTTTGTCTCGAGTTATCCATATTTACTACTATTTCATATATCTGACATATATAGGTGGGGTTGTTAATGCGGTTTCGCTCTTTCGCTATTTCGTTTCGTGATTTCGTGGTTTCGTTGTTTACAAACAGCCTGCCCCCTCACTGTGACCCGCACAAATTGATCGTTCGAGCTCTGATAAAGATCTGGACGACCGTTGCAATTGATTTGTTTCTATTTCTCGTGGATTATAATACCATATTTTTCCCATTTGAGTGGATTTGCAAACAAAATTCGAAACCATGAAAAATTAGAACGAACGATAATACGAATCACGATAAGGGAATTTTGATTCGGAGAACAAATAATGTTTCAAAATGTGGCTTCAGGTTTGTGGTGAACACAGATTGGCTTTGATCAAGGCAGAAAAGAAGAACATTATATTTAGACCTCAGAGTTTTGCATGACAATGACCTAATCTTTGAAAAATCTGTCGCTGTTTTCTTGAGGGTTTTTCAAGTATGTGGAAGAGTTACTCCTTTGTGGAGGAAGATTCGCATCATTGGATTCTTTAACTTTGGCTGGGAAAAGACACTGTTGAAATATCTTCATGTCACGGGGGGGGGGGGGGGTTCTTGGCTAAATTTTGGGTATGGGCTGCTGCGAGCATTTTCAAAATGGTACCGTTAGCAAGACTAATTTTTGCGAAAATGGTACCCTTGGCGAGACAAATTTTAACCCTTCCCTGGACCAATTTTTACGAAATGACACCCTTGGCTAGACCAATTTTGACCATTCCCTGAACCAATATTGTCAAATTTATAGCAAATATGATATCTTGACCGTTCGCTAAACCAATAGTGTCAAAAATGATACCCTTGGCTAGACCAGAAGTCCGAAGAAGTATGCCCTTCGTCGCAGCACATCCCCAGGTACCTTTACTATGGAAAAACCCCCCGCCCCCCCCCCGTTCTTTATGTGTTAAGCAGCATATGTTCCCAATCTTTAAAAAGATTGATGTAGAATTATAACTGCCTTTTGTTTGAAAGGCTTTAAAGAAACTTAGCTACTATTGCACCTTTCTGAACCCTTGTGAAAATGAAATTGTTTTACGAACGTTCCAGTTTGCACCTTTTCTTGAACAGCATTAGTTTGTGTTCTCTTGCACTGTTTGCTTCAATTCGAAGAGCAAGGACGGATCAGTGCACTTGCAACAACGCACCGTTGATGTGGCCTATATTATGATCAAGATTGTATCCTTACTCACTGTGTTGTTTCTCTTCCACGGGATTACGAGAAAAGCTTGATAACTTTGCATTTCCTTCGTTCTTCTTTCGCCACAACAAGGATTAAATGGCACCAATACGATATTCTATACAGTTAAACTTTGAACATTTTTAAGCTTTTCTCGCAATCCCTTGGAATGAGAACACAATTTTGATCATGATTGATAAGATACACGTTTTTTTTTTATAAGAAACTGGTTTATAAGAAACTAGTGCTACGATTACCAACAATTTAAGAAACTCTAGTACTACGCTCAAGAACAATTAAGAAACTCTAAAACGTTATTTCTGTGTGTCTCTCTCATTCTATTTCTTTCTAACAAAGGTACCTTCATCTTTCCTTGACTTTTAAATGCAAAATTGGTAAATGTTTGCCTTAATTTGCATGGCTTCTTCTTGATGACAATGTCAATGCAAAATGGAAGCCCTTTCTCGAGAAGAAGGCTCAACTTCGAACAATACCGCAATTTTAGGCCCAAAAAATAAGAAACTAATTAAGAAACTTTTACTACTAAAACACTGAAATTTTCATGGGAACTTAAGAAACTTTTAGTACCAAGTGCTGATCCAAGTTTCTTATAAAAAACGTGTAGGCCACATCAACGGTGCATTATTGTCCGTGATCAGTGTCCATAAGGCCAGTTGATAGCTTAGACTAGAATCTTCGTTATAATTGTGATATCTTTCCTCGCAGATGAAGAAATCACAACGAAATTTGCCGAAAGATTACAAGTAGCTGAAAGAACAGCCACAACATGAATAATAATTTTATGGGGTTCTTCGACCCATCCCATAGCGGCATGGGCATGGGTCCTGACTTCGGAAGAGGCCCTCCTGGGCAGCAAGGAGGGTTTGGGGGCCTGCCTCCAAACATGAACCCCCATGGAGGACTCAACATGCCGGGCTTTCAACATCATCCGAGAATGCTGCATTACGAAGGTAATCATATGATGGGACCATTGTCACCAGGTCTGCCCGGAATGCCGTCCGGATCAAGCATAGGTCCGCCACCATCAGGACGTCTGATGGATATGAATTTAGCAAGGCTGCAACATTACAGAGCTGCCCAACAATCGCATTTGCAACACTCGCCTGGTTCTCTATCGCCTATGCCAAGCATTGGTCTCACAAATCAAAGTCCATATGGCCTAAGAATGCCAAATCTCGCGCCAAAACAACAAATGATGGAGCCAAGATTACAGTCCTCCTTAGGCAATGGTATATCTAGATGGCCGAGGATGCCCGGTACGTCCGGATTAACAAGACCTCAAATGCCTCAATTAATGATGAACCAAGGACCAATGCCGATGCTACAAAATGCCAATGACTTTCAGTTAATCGGTTCGCCTAGTTTATCGAGCGCTGATATGCTGCGTTACATGAAAATGGACACAGAGGACAATTACCCGGGTCCTGGCATGAATTCATTTGATTTCCCGTCATCGCATCAGTTCCACCCTAATCAGAATCCATACAGTATTGACTCGCCGTTAGATCAACCACCTTCTTTAAAACAAAGTGGGGGCAGTCAAATGTCAATATCGCAAAGCCCGTTGTCGTTTGGTCAGCCGCAGTCGTTGTCGTATGGACCCCCACCAGTGTCGAAATCATTTATCGATAGTTACTCAAAGTTCTCGAGTCAAATGCCTCATTCACCTAAATTAACACATTTTGGACCAAGTCCAACTAACGATATTTTTGATCAGCCCCCGAACCCAATGACGCCTTTAACATCACAGCAGAGATCGCCATTCTCGCCATTTGGTAATACATTTAACGATAATTTGAATTCTCCTCAACCGATGGGTTTGAGAAACATGCCTCATCCATTGCCGATGCAATCATCATCTCCAGTGATGCAGACTAGTTCATTGAACCTAAGATCACCGACCAAAATGAACCCATTACTCGCGCAGTATCAGCATCTCAAGCAGCAAATAGTTCATATGGAAGAGAACCCAATGCAGCAAGGATCTCCGCAATTGCCAATGCTAAAGCAGCAGCTTGATCAGACTTATATGCAATACATCAATCAACAACGATCAGCCGATTTTCCATCAATCAAGGAAACAAGCCGGTTGCCTCAGCCGCCACCTGATTTTTACTTAGATAAGCCTCCGATGACTCCAAGGCCGCATTCAGACTTTTCGTTAGACAAGCCGCCACCAACCCCACGGCCGCATCCGTCAATGAATGATTTTCCGCTTGACAAGATGCACAAGCACGGGCCCCCTTTATCGCAAAGCGATTTCATGTTGGAGAGAAGCCTCAGCCAACCACATTTGAATCAAGATTTTCTCATCAAGAAGTCCCCACAGACTCCGATTGGCCCCCCTCATCATGATATTTTTGATAAACCCCCAATGACACCAAGACCACCACCCCATCATGATTTCCTTATGGAAAAATCGCATCTACCGCCGGGAGATTTTGCGCTAGAAAAGGTGCCAGTTACACCACGGTACAAATCGCAGCAAGGATTTGGGTTTGGCAGGCCTCAGTTTCCACTTTCACAGTCTCAGATGCCAGTGTCTCGTCCTGATTTACCTTCAACTCAGTCGCAGGGGCTACCACAATCGCAGCAGAATTACTTCGACAAGCCTCCTAGCACGCCTAGGCCACAGCCAATGCAACAAGATACTATGTTAGACAAGCCTCAGCCGCTTCCTCCACCAAACACAACACCTGACTTCTTGCTTGATAAAGTTCCTTCAACACCAGGACAGCTCTCGTCAAGTCAGTCACAGCCACCGAACTTCAATATGGTGAAATCGCCTGTAAGGACGCAAGCTCCAACGCAGTTGTCTTTACAGCAACAATCCCTGCAACAACAACCTCCGCAGCAGACGCAAGTTCCTGTGCAGCAGCAGCAGCAGCAGCAACCACCACAACGACCTACCCATATCCCATTGCAGTCTCCACTTCAATCTCCGCCTTCGTTCTTCTCGCAAGCCTCACAGTCACCAATGTCCTCGATTTCAACTCCAATACATTCGGTGTCACAACAACAGGATGCAGACATGGACCTTAAGGATGATATTGCATTTTTAGATGAGCTGTTTCAAGCCAAATTGAATGAGCCGCCTGAGAAACAAGAGATCTTGAACCCTCCGTCGACCAGAAAGAACTCTCTGAATAGAGCATCGAATCCAATGCCCGTACTTGATGGCATGCATTCATCAGTGCCATCACCAACGATACCTCCGACAATGCCAGTATTGGCACCATCTGTACCTCCACCGTCACCGATGCCAAAATTCGATGGTCAGTTCCTTGGTTCAAACCAAGGCATGCCACAAATGAATCAAAGTCCGATTTCATCGATGCCGATGCCATTCTCAATGCAAATGCCAAATATGTCAATGCCAAATATGTCAATGCCAATGGGTATGCCAGGTATGCAAGAAATGCCGCATCCCATGATGATGCCTGGATTATTTGGTCCAAATTATGGTATGATGCCATCTGTAAAGCCACCTCAGTTGAGACAACCAAATAATAAAGAGAAGACAAGAGCACCCAAGAACGCAGGACCAAAGGCTGCGAGGTGAGTGAAACATTGTTTGACATGATAATGGGTTTAAAGGGTCTGTTTCATTCAGCATGCCTTGCACGTGCCATCTCTTGGTTGGCCTTTGTTGCCGCCATTTTCATGACCCATGAAAATGGCGGACAACAAAGGAAAACCAAGAGACGGCACGTGCAAGGAATGCTGGATGAAACAGACCCTTTAAGCCCGAAATGTCGTACAAAATAAAACTCTGTTCAGACCACAATTATTTTTCTGTTTTTTGTTTGTATTTAATGAAACATTGTGCAACACGCATACAAGAAGATTGCTTGTGTTTTTTAAGAATGAACCATTGTTTTTGTTTCGCCCTATGCTTTATTTATGATCTTAGTATGTTATGCCTGGACGAGAATTTTAGCGAAAGTGAGTATGACGAATTGGAGAGAATGGGAGAAACTAAAGTGCATTACAGCACAGGTTCCAAATCTTTAAAAAGGTCGGTGTAACATTCTACGACCTGTTTCTTCAAACTGAATTGCTTCAAAGAAATTTTAGCTTTTTCGCTATAATGTTATCGTTTGACCGTACAATATTACCCTGCCACTAAGAAACTGACTTATAAGAAACTGCAGCCTGCCAGATGGCACCTTAGTCATTGTCCAACATTTGGTTTAATGTAACATTTATATAGTATTTATAAGAAACCAAGCAGCCTGGTTTTACAGAATGAGTTTCTTAGTGGCGGGGTAAAACTGTACTGAAATCTTAAATATTTTCAGGATTAGTGTTTTTCGTCTTTTTATATTTTCGGGATGAAGATCCGATAAGATACGAGCTGAGATCAGTTTCTCTTTTCTGGATCGAATCAAGACATTCGGCACTTTACATTTGCGGCATAAAGTCGGCGAAATCTTTTCGTTTTCATTCATTCATTTTATATTCTTTAAGCACGGTAACCCCGTCGACAAATGTCGCTTTTCAGGGGGCCGTGACAAAAATTTACAATTTAAAATTTACAAGTTAATCTACAAACGAAAATAAATAATCTAATTACAAAACTAAAGTAAAATTAAAATTAATTCATTGCAAGTCATCCACCCAATCTTATCATCCAAGTGCCAGTATTCGGACCATTCAGACAGTCGCTTGGGATTTGTGTTTGTTTTAAATCGTTGCCTTTCGTTTTAGTGGCCTAGCTCCAGCGGCGAAGAAAAAGAAAGTTCGTCGAAAGTCATCGGAATCGGATACAGTTGTGCAATCACCGAAATCACCAGTGACTCCAGCCACGCCGAATCCGACGTCAGCCACGCCGAATCCGACGTCAAACACGAGTGCCGTGAACCCATCATCGAACGTATCAAGTGTTCATTCTGGTGAGAGTATTGCTGCTGTTAATCCTTTCATGCTTGATGACGCATTGGCTGATAATGCTGCGACTGTAAGTATATCACGTGACTTTTACCGAGTGATAGGGTGGTCACAGGAAATTTTCAATCAATAATGTCCTGCAGGAAATTTGTCAAAATACCATAAAAGCTATATTAAGCCCCCTCTCTAAAATGCCCCTCCCCTCTGAGCCAAAATTTTAAATAAGCCCCCCTCGCTATTAAGCCCCCCTCCCTAATAGTCCCCTCGCCTCTGAACCAAAATTTTAAATAAGCCCCCCTCTCTGTTAAGCCCCCCCCCACTTATATCAAATTCCAGGGGTTACCAATGATTTTCCATTTATTGAGCTAACAGCCTTCAGTCTTCTTTCTAGGGAAAATCTTTGGCAACTGTCTTGAATTTGATAAAAGTGGGGGGGAGGGGCTTATTAGAGAGGGGGTTGTTTAAAATTTTGCCTCAAAGGGGAGGGGCTTAATAGAGAGGGGGGCACAGTGATCCAGAGCAGTACAGAAATACCAAAAAACAAATTTTGAAAAATGATTTTGGCTCTATTTTTACTCCAAAGATAACACATGGATTAGTTTAACACAAAAAACCTCATTCTAATAGGAGTTATACTCGTAGAGCTAAAAATTCACAAAGTTAACGTAAACAAATGAAATGCAACATTTAGTCAATTTCTGGATGAAATCCACTATTGCCTGCAATAAAGTACATTTTCAAATGTCTGTAGAATCGCTTTGCCATATCGGATCTTTACGAACTTTTTTTTACTTGAATGAGAAACACTTTGACTATATTGTGACTTAAAAGATAAATTTTCGCGATTTTTGTTCCTTCAATTTTTGCGAATGCCGAGATGTACTTTTTGTGAATGCTTAGGCCTGAAAATTGTAAATATTTTGAAATTTGAGTTAAAAACATGAAATACATGTCAAAACATGTCTTCACAACACGCTTTGTCGTTAAATTTGAAGCATTGGCTGCACTTTTACCAAAGGCTTCGTACATATTCGTACCCAAAAAATGTTCATGCAATTTTCTTCTTTTCTGGTATTTTCGGGGAAATTGGCAACTTTTTGCAACAATTGTCATATGATATGAAATGTGTTTCTGAAGTTGTGATATACGTAAAACCGTGGATGAACCAAATGAATATATACTTGCAGACAATCTAAATGCCCTTTTATGCTACTTTTATCAGCCTCTGATACTCATTTTGTTCGCGAGGCAGTGTTTTAAAATCGTAGCATGCAATTGTGATACATACAGTAGGGTGCATCAAAACATAGAGTTACTTCAAGACTTACACTCTCCGGAACAAAAGCTCTGAAAGGAATTAAATTGAATAATGATGCTCTGAAAGCTCAATTTGTATGGTTTCATTTGATTTTGTAAGTTTTGCAAAATATGTCTCTAGGGAATTCATAAGGAGAGAAATTTAAAAATAGGTCAATATGAAGTGACTTCTCTTTTTGTGTTCGGATTCTGCAATCAGCAAAGAAGCTTTTATAGTAACATCTATTAATTATTAAATTATTTCGGACCAAAGCCAATCAGTTGCTGGTTGAAACTTCTCAAGAATAAAAAATTTTCGAGTAGCCTTGGCTGCACCATGTTTTTTTTCGAAAGAAGTTGTTGAAATAAAACATTTCCATTTATGTGAGACAGTTTCTAATGAAGGTTTGCTTTATTCAGCGCTGCCTTATTTACTGCGTGCTTTCTAACTCCCCGGTAACTTACGAACACGATTTGCAGGATTAAACGACAAAAATTTGATTTGCATGAAACGATATACAATTGGAAAAATGTCTAAAAAGAAGTCTTGCTTCATTTTGATCTTTACTTACTCTTCCCTTGCTTACAAATTCCCTAACAACCAACTTGCAAAACCTTTTGATCAAATGAAAGTGTATGACTCTGGCTGCAGAACATCAAATCACCATCTAATTTATGCCAGACATTTTGTTTCAGAGAAATTACTTTTTTCGACTGGTAGCACCTTTTTATACACCCTATAAAAACTACCAATGAAAGAACGGATACACGTTTCAAAATATCAACATTTGAACCAGTCAAACATGTTTTGAGTTAGTCAAATATACATACAGTAGAGTTGATGAAAGTAAGAGTTGTGTAGATTTTTAAAAGCTTCTAAACAGTTGTGCATAAGATACAATTGGACAAAGAAATGGCTCAAAATTTAATGAGGCTTAAACTGTATACAAATAGTTAATGGGTACCATTGTAGAGATATAGCCAAAGGACATCAGGAAGTTTTAAAACGTAAATTCTCCATACTTTAACCAAGAATGAAATGGTCATAAACTCCATGCATATTTGCTGACTGAAACGGTTACAGTATGCGTTCAAAAATATATCTGTTCTTTTCTTGTTAGTTTCCATATCTCCATTCATAATTTTGGATTTTAGAGCGCTGCTCACGAACAAAATGAGTACAATATGCTGATAAAAGTAGCATAAAAGGGCATTTAGATTGTCTGCAAGTATATCTTCATTTGGTTCATCCACGGTTTTACGTACATCACAACTTCAGAAAGACATTTCATATCATATGACAATTGTTGCAGAACGTTGCCAATTTCCCCGAAAATACCAGAAAAGAAGAAAATTGCATGAAAAATGTTTGGGTACGAATATGTACGAAACCTTTGGTAAAAGTGCAGCCAATGCTTCAAATTTAACGACAAAGTATGTTGTGAAGACATGTTTTGACATGTATTTCATGTTTTTAACTCAAATTTCAAAATATTAACAATTTTCAGGCCTAAGCATTCACAAAAAGTACATCTCGGTATTCGCAAAAATTGAAAGGAACGAAACTCGCGAAAATTCATCTTTTAAGTCACAATATAGTCAAAGTGTTTCTCATTCAAGTAAAAAAAAGTTCGTAAAGATCCGATATGGCAAAGTGATTCTACAGACATTTGAAAATGTACTTTATTGCAGGCAATAGTGGATTTCAACCTGAAATTGACTAAATGTTGCATTTCATTTGTTTACGTTAACTTTGTGAATTTTTAGCTCTACGAGTATAACTCCTATTAGAATGAGGTTTTTTGTGTTAAACTAATCCATGTGTTATCTTTGGAGTAAAAATAGAGCCAAAATCATTTTTCAAAATTTGTTTTTTGGTATTGCTGGACTATTTTCTCATTTCTGGATCACTGTGGGGGGGCTTAATAGAGCTTCTAGGTAAATTGTCAAGATTAAATTAAACGCTCAACCAGGCAACGGAAGTGGGATTTTTCAAGTTGAACTTATAGGTTTAGTTTTACGCGTTTTCAAATAGCGTATACATTTTTTACTCATACGGTATGGTATACTGTAAGTCCTCGCATATAAGAAACTCAAATTTTTAAATCGCTGTGTGGTTAATGAGGCTTGCAGATTTCTTATATGTCCATCAAGAAACTTTCTTTCACTTAATGATTTCTTGTAAAAAACCATCTTTGAATTCAAGGATCATGCTACATAACAAGCAAGGATGCTGCACTAAATGATTATGGATGAAGCAAATATGAAATACTGTATATCCTCTAGACATTGAGCAGATTTTACGAGTTTTAGTAATGAAAGCTACGCAGAAAAATGACAATACTGTACCGGATGCGCCAAAATAAACTATGCACGTTTGGCAGGCCACATTAAATCGTACGCTGGACCGATTTTGAAGATTTATGACTTAATCTTTAGCAAAAAGCCTGAATTAGATTCTAGGACTTTTTACAAATTTTTTCGTTTTCAGTTTTTAGAGCTAGAAGCGAGTTTCTTAAAATTTAAATTTGCCGAAAACACTGAAAACGATAAAAAAAACATCGATCATTTTTTCGAAAGAATCGACATAAATGGACAAAGAGAAAACTTGTTCGTGGTGATTTGGGATTTAGAAATAGATTAGTTGTAATCTGCCGTACGAGAGTTCGTACTAAATCCCCAAATCATCCTGAAAACGTTTTCTCTTTGTTCGTTCATGTTGAGTCTTTTAAAATTTGATCGATGTTTTCTGGATCGTTTTCAGTGTTTTCGAAAACGAACATTTGAAAAAACTCGCTTCTAGCTCTAAAAACTGAAAAAGGAAAAATTTGCAAAAGGTCCTAGAATCTAATTCAGGCTTTCTGCTAACGATTAAGTCATAAATCTTCAAAATCGGTCCAGTGTACGATTTATTATGGCCTGCCAAACGTGCATAGTTTATTTTGGCGCACCCGGTAGTTGAGTATTTTTTCATCGTAGCATCATCTATAAGAAAGTGAATAGTCTCTATACTGACTAGCCTGCGTGGAAACTTTTTCTTTCCACTGCGAAGGAGAGCCAAGGCGGAGGCTCTCCTTCGCAGTGGAAAGTAAAGTCTGCACGCAGGCTATATACTTACAGGCTGCAGTTTCTTATATGTCCGTTTCTTCGTTTCTTATATGCGGGGACTTACTCTAGCATTGTGGAACTTCCTGGATCACCCGATGTGTTTGGTTACTTCAACAAAGTGTTACTGTTTTAATTGCAGAGACGATCACTACGAGAGCGAAAAAAGAAGAATTACAATGATGATTATGATTATAACATATCAGACGAAGAAGAGAAGAAGAAAGGTGAAAATGGGGAACCACTAACAGGACCATTGAGCATTCCTGGTGGACACAAATTGATAGCGTATAAACCAAGTGATGCTGTCGAAGGTGAAATTGCAACGATTGAGAGGATTCTAGCTGGTCGAATCAGATCGAATATCAAGGTATTGAAATGGAAATTAAGATTTTCATTCCAGTTATCGCTACTAATACCTCAACTATTTCCCCCTTATCACTCAAGCTAGGACACACAATTTTTGATGCACAAAAATTGACTGAATTTCAGGTTGTTTGATTTTAGATTTTGAATCAGATTTTCTAATTTTGACCTCAAAATGTCACTTGGAATTGGGAAACTTTCATGCAGTTATAAGGGTGATACTGTAGGGCAGCCGCTTGTGAAGATGCACGCTAGGGTTTTTATACGTGTTTTATTGCAGCCTGGTTCACTTTATGTCTTTTGAGTCGTTAAGGTTGTAGGAGTCTTTAGGGTCGTTGACAAAGGCCCAGACGACTCGTGTGTTCATTCTAGGTCTATTGGGTTGTGGGTCATTGACGAAAACCCGAACGACTGCGTCGTTGAATGGATTTAGCCAGGTGTACAAATATAAAATTGCTGTGATAAAGTGAAACCCAGCACAAAGAGACATGTGATTTTCTATAACATGCTGAAATAGCTCTTTTGCACGTGCTTAATTGGCCAAAAATCAGCCCGGAGGTTTGCAATCCGTAGTTTCTTCCTTTTTTGCGATATTTGGATCTTTGGGTCGTTGGCTGGTTCACACTTGGTAAAATCATTCATGCGTGGATCGTTTAGTCTTTGAGATATAATCTTTCCTATCTCTATTTTGATCGATGAATCGATCTTTCATGACACACAAAATAGTTGATAAGCAGTGCCCTGAGAGCCTCTGGAACAAGTGTAGTCAGAGGAATGGAAGTTCTAGGTATAGCACAAGAAACAATCGAAATCTCGACATCCCAAAGTTGCTTGAGTGTACAAAAGAGGTCTCCACCTTTCTGGGCTTAAATCTTGGAATGAAATACCTATTGAAATAAGGAAAATCCACTCGCTCTATCAGGTTAAAAGAAAATTTTGGAAGACGTCAGTCACAAGGTTTCTAGCAGTAGTGTAAAGGAAACTGAAACTTGGCTTGCTTTAAACAAGGAAATGAAACTGTTACATATTCAATCGACCGCAAAAATCTGTTATCATTTTGCTGAATAAAGAAACAAACAGTTATCTGTAATGATGTCAATCTTGTTGCTATGCTTTTCAGGATGAAGAGGGAAAAGACGTCGAAGATGAGGAATTTTGTGTCAAATACAAAGGATAGTAAGTGCCCTATTGTTTTATTCCTTTCCTGCTGATTGTACATAAGCAGCGCATAAAATTCTCAAATTCATCTCATTGCCAGCATTCAAACCTTTTAGCTTTTCTGCAAAAGAGTTTGGATCGAGCCATATTTTTATACATT
This sequence comes from Aurelia coerulea, assembly GCA_039566865.1. Classification (NCBI taxonomy): domain Eukaryota; kingdom Metazoa; phylum Cnidaria; class Scyphozoa; order Semaeostomeae; family Ulmaridae; genus Aurelia; species Aurelia coerulea. The sequence continues at coordinate 23,119,843 of CM076948.1, read as the reverse complement.
TTTAAACGAAAATTTTGATACTTGATATTTGTGTTCAAATTTCTTTTTGAGCAAGTAAGCCAAAGGTCTGATATTTTTTAAATGATTAAAGAGAATCCGGATGCTTTGGTAATTGCTTGGTTTATAAACCACTGCTTATATCTCATCAGATTCATTTCTTAATCCACCTTAAGCTTCTGATATGGTCATAAATGTTGTAAATGAATGCACACCTTCATGAAGATCTCACCTATTGGTTAGAAACCGTCATGATACTGCTTCTAGGCAAGAATTGCAATGCCTCTTAAAGGGGCTGGGTCACGTAACCGTAAACAAATCTGTTATCTCTATAATCTATATTGTTGCCCACACATGGCCATTGTGTTCTGGGCAAATTTTGGTGGATGGGGTGAATCCACAATAAAGTTACTACTAAAAATCCACCAATATCTTTGCAATCTTACAATATATGATTGCTTCGTTGTTTCTCTCTGAAGTTCAAGAGTTCATCTTCAAAATAGCACTTTCATTTTGAGAAAAATAGTTGAAAATCTGTCTCATATGGCCCGTCAAAAAACTGCAAAATCGTCGTTTTGAAAGAAGTTTGTTTACTTTACGTGACCCAGCCCCTTTAAAGGATACGGTTCAAAGTTGCACACTCTATTGTTAATGGGAACGAAAATGTTGTTATTGCTGATAATGATTTTGCCCCTCGAATACTTGCAGAAACAGGAAAGTTTAAAGGGGCTCCGCCGCCAAATTGTAAACAAATCTGAAAGCACCATTGTTTTACGTACTTATGTTTGGTTTGTTCCTCTGTGAAGTACCAAGATTTGTCTTCAAACTAACGATTCGTTTTGAAAAAAGATAAAAAGTTTGTTTGATATTGCCTTTAAAAAACTGCAAAATCATCATTTCGAAAAAAAATCTAAGCGGAACTTCTTTACAAATTGTTCGTTTACCAAATTTTAATGAAATGTGAAACATTTATGCTTTCCAGGGGTCACCCTTGTACGTTCATTCGTTCAATGATTTTTTGATTTGTTGCATGAAAGTTATTCACGGCTAGTTTTCAGTACTTCACAATATCATATAATATAGTGTCAGTTATCAGCTATTTATTAGGACATTTTGAAAATTTTCAGAACATGGAAAGGGAATGCATTGGTTTTATAATCCGTTTTTATTATATCTCGTTTGTCATTTTTAGCTCATATCTTCATTGTGAGTGGGGAACGGAAAAAGAACTAACCAAAAAGGACAAACGAGCGCCAATGAAAATCAAGAGGTTCAAAGCCAAGCGAGACCCTGTGGCAATTCTTTCGGAGGTAAGATTTGTTGTCAGAAGTACACTCTATCTCAAAATATTTCAGCAAAAAATCTCGGTGATATTTTGCCCTCTGAAATTAAAATTAAATATAACATAAATTTAGGAAATTTGGGAAATTTAGGACAAAGAAGTTTGATTATATAAGTTCAATGTAATATAAATATAAAAGTTAAAAGTTTAATCTGAAAACAGCCCCAGTTTAAAGTGGCAGGGATAGCATCAAAAGGTCAGTGCAACCTTGTTTCCATAATAATGGTCCGATCAGAGGTGTCATTAAAAGACAAGTTTCTCGAAAGAAAAGAAACTAAATATTTTTGTGTCAAAAGTTGAGAATAATGCTGCATTCTTAAAAATGTTAACAGATAGGTATGTTTGCAGCTTTAAAATTTTAATGATTTATATAGAGGCTGTCTTCTTGATTTTGGAAATCTTTAAAAATTTGTCCTTGATTTTATATTTGAAACTGTTGACGTTCTAATCAGATTTTGTGGTTTACTCGTGTGCTGTTGCCAAGCCCTTTACATTCTCCTTTCTTTTGCAGCTTGATGACGAACCGTTTAATCCTGATTTTGTCGAAGTTGATCGTGTTCTGGATCAGTCAACGTGCCTCGATCAAGTCACTGGTGATGTATGTGATGTGTTTCTTTTTAATCATATTTTTCAAACAACGTTCTATGTGATTTTAAAACGTGATACAGGTGTCCCAAAATTCTTTGTCCAAACTTATTCGAACGAAACAGCAGAGACTTGCTATGGCTAGAGGTCTCTGCAAACAAAGGTCAATAGTTTCACATAAATATTCGTATCTTGCACTCTGACTTAAATTACTTCTTGCTGGAAATACTTTCGTCAAACGCTTTTGAATCAGGGAATTACTCGCTTAAGTGATAAAGCCAATATAGATTGCTTCTTGCAGCTCGCACATTTGCGTACAGTTGTGCTCGAAACAGATTCATTTGATAGTGAAGCACTAGACTGATTCAATGTTCGTAGTTATTGCTATTGAAAGGCTGCCAGACGCTCCCAACTAGAGCATTCAAAAATGAAAAAAGTCAGTCCAAAAAAATGCCGTAATATTTATGAGTCCCAGTATGAGCGGTCCCACTTTGGTGAAGTAGTCTCATTTTGAATAGCGACTACTGGGACTCATCGTAATCAGTCTACAGATGTTTATTTTATTTTTATCTCTTGCTCTTTGTCTGAGCATGCTGTAATGATGGAAGCCAAGGATTCAAACTTAATGGTTTTCCATTCAGCCAGCTACTTTTCTTACAGAATGTTTATCGAGGTTTTGTTGGACAGAAATCACAAGCAAAAACTGAGGACACGAGCAAGTTCTTTCTAAGTGTCAAACTGTTTGTTATGAGGAGCTTTTTGTATTGATTTTCTCTTTTGCAGCCTGTTACTCACTATCTCGTAAAGTGGCGATCGTTGCCATATGAAGACAGTACTTGGGAGCTTGAGGTATTTGCAGTTGAATCTTAATTATGGCACTCAAGAGTTAATTGAATTTTTCTGCTTTAATTTGCTTTGGAAATATGGTTTTGTAAGTACCGTACTGACTGATTCAAACAAATATGCAGATCCAATTAATTTATTTATTAATGTCGAATCTAGAGATAGAGAGAGGCCATATTTGGCTTTGTACATCAGCAATTTGGCATCAGTAAAAGTAATAGCAATATATTATGGTTGTAAGCATTTCATTGGGCATTAGGAAGAGGACATTCAGGTCTTTCAAACGATTTGTGAGATGGGGTATGAGGCATAAATTGAAAGGTCTTCAAGGCTTTTCTTTCCTATCTTGCGAAGAATTGATTGTTTTGCTCCCTTGGTAAATAACGAGTTAGCATTTGTATTTTAAGGTGGTTTCATACCTATATTGAGTTTGAATAACCATAATTTAAAAAGCACACTTACACTTAAATGATTTCTTCTTAGAGTTTTCGCTTCCCTTCCTGCAGCCTCCTCAGTGAGAATTCAAATATAAACAAGTTCATATTTATTTTAAAGGTGAATGTCGATGAGCCAAAGATCAAGCAGTATCTTGAACTAAAGAAACCTCCGCCGCCTGAATTCCAGCAGGTAAGAGCTGTAGGTTTGCAATTCTACTTCAGTGGATTCGTCCAATAATACAGGGTGTCCCAAAAAAATTGTGCCCCGTTTGTCTGAAGATTGTGACAAAACAGCAAAAGATTCTCGCCAAACTTTTGCATGGTGCTGCTCTTCAGATGTTCGATTAAAGTTTGCCAACATCCCCGTAAAAATCCGTTGAAAAAATGCTGGAGCTATGACCTTCAGGAGACCAAATTTGCCCGATCACTGAAACCAGCGGTCGGCCATTTTGTCTTACTATTTTGCAGCGATAAATAGCTCCATAAATGAAATGAAACTACAGCCTCCAATGTCATAGTTCTCGTGAAAATTCCGATAATCCTCGGAGAGTTCCACTATTTCTGACATCACAGAAATTATTTCTTACCTCACGTGAAGATACTTATCACTGCAAAATAGTAAGAGAAAATGGCCGACCGCTGGTTTCAGTCATCAGGCAAATTTGGTCTTCTGAAGTTCATAGCTCCATCATTTTTCAACGGATTTTTACGGGGATGGTAGCAAACTTTAATTGAACATCTGAAGAGCACCATCATGCAAAAGTTTGGCGAGAATCTTTTGTCGTTTTGTCGCAATCTTCAGACAAACGGGGCACAATTTTTTTGGGACACCCTGTACAACTCAGTTTTTCTCTATTTTCTTCAAATAGATCGTTGTTCTTATTCCTAGCTCTTGAGATAAATTAGCCTCTTTGCCCCTAATTGTTAACAGTTCTTTTCACAGTATGTCGTACCAATTAATTGAAAAGTTTTTGTTGCCTCAAATATTAAAGGTAATCGGCAGGGTTAAAAGATGTGTTCATGAACAAGGGGTTGGACACGAGTAAAACAACAATTTAAAATTGACACGTGCAAGAGCTTAAGAGACAAAGAATGCGTGGGTTTTCCTTTGTTCTCTTTACAGATGGACTTATATACCCGTGTCTGTTACCTTTAACATTTCCTTGAATTGTGGAACCATAATAAGACAAACCTAAGTAGCATCTGAAACAAAGAATTCCGTGCATTTTGCGAGCAAGAAAAGGTCAAGATTTCATTCAAATACACAACCAAATGAAGGGCCTTAAACTGAAACAATATTGAAATCTTTAAACAATTCAGTCATGATTATTATGACTGCCAAAGAATCGCAAGAATAGATGAGTTGACAGATGTTAAAATTTGAAATTATTTTCTGTCAGTATGTTGCAAGACCGCAAGCATTCCAGTGGAAAAAGATCGACAAAAGCCCTGAATACAAGGATGGAAACACTCTTCGAGATTATCAGCTTGAGGGACTAAATTGGCTAACGTTTTGCTGGTACAAACGGTGGGTATTTAAGTGCTTTGAAACTAAGATACACAATTTTCTAATTAAAGATTTTGGAAGCTAAGAATGAAAGAAATTCTTAAATGACTTGTAATTCAATTTTCTTCAATTTGTTCGTGACATGGACCTATGTTACCCTTTTGCTTCAGCTTAACCCTGTATCCTTCCCCCATTTGCTCTCATTTTTCCGAGTGTACCTTCAGACAACATGGGGCTCAAATCTTTAAAAAGGTCAGTGTAAAATTCTATTGCCGTTTTCTTTGAAATAAATAGCTTGGAAGAAATTTAGGGCTTTTTGCTGTAGATCTGCCGTGGCAATTTATTGATATCTTGATTAGTTTCAATATGATGGCATTTGAGGCTATGACGTCATCAACTTTCTAAATCCTAAACTACAAAAGCTACAGATTTCTGCTTGCCACTATATTGTAGACCTCCATAAACGTTGGTTTTCTTGAAGGTTATGTAATGTTTCCTCTATTAGTTTAGGATTTACAATGATTTAAATTGTTTCAAAATTTTCCATGAATTTTTTCAAAAATTATCAAATTGCCGCTAATTTGAAAAAGATAAAGATATCATAAAATTTCCACGGCAGATTTACAGCCAAGTACCACAAGTTCCTTTCAAGCAATCCAGTTCAAAGAAAAATATACTATAATTTTACACCGACCTTTTTAAAGATTTGAAAGATTTGAGCCCTATGCTCATTCAGACATTTGTTTGCCACAGATACTACTTATAAATCTCACAAAATATTGCTCTCTTTTACAGGCAAAACTGCATACTCGCGGATGAGATGGGCCTTGGCAAAACTGTGCAAAGCATTTCTTTGCTATGTGAACTCAAGGTAAGTAATCATAAATGAGTACAAAAGGTATATGCACTTGAAGCCTAAAATTATCCATGCCCATGCCAAATTCGGATTATTTTAATCGCTTTATTTGCGGACCAATTTTATTGTGACTGAAGTTGCATAAAGGAGTTGACAAATGGGTAGCAGAAGCACTTCAAGGTATACTTTGAGGATTACAATATTTTTCGTATTGAATTCGTCCGCAGATGAAACGATTCAATATACTCTGAATTCTGCATATGTATGAATAATTTTGTGCTTAATTCTACAGGGAGTTGCAAAAATTGTTCCCCGTTTGCCTGAAGATTGCGACAAAACGGCACAAGTTTCTCGCCAGACTTTAGCATGATGTTTCTCTTAAGATAGTCAATTAGGGTTTGCTGCCATCCCCTTAAAAATCCTTTGAAAAATGATGGAGCTATGACCTTCAGGAGACCAAATTTGCCCGATGACTGAAACCAGCGGTCGGGCATTTTGTTGTCTATTTTGCAGCGATAAATAGTCTTTGGTAACCTCTGAAATTTGATATTTAGTGAGGGGGCAGGGGAGGGGCTTATTAGAGAGGGGGCTTAGTAGAGAGGGGGCTAAGTAGAGCTTTTACAGTTAGTCAATATTTGAGAGACATTACCTCTTTTATTTCGCATTTATTTGTCATCGGCACAAATTTTCCCGCTAAGGATCAAAAGGGCTACGTCCTTCTAAGCTGTATCTTCTCGTACAAGAGGGAGGTAGAAGCTTTTACAGAATATGACAGTATAATTCGCTTCAGGGAAGTACATTTGCTTTCTCTCTATTTCGTAGCGTTTTGGTGTGCGTGGTCCATTTCTTATCATTGCTCCTCTGTCGACAATTGTACACTGGCAGCGGGAATTTGAAGCTTGGACTGACATCAACACGATTGTGTATCATGGAAGGTAGGTTCCTTGCATAGCATTTCTCAAGAAATTAAGACTGGTTTCGTCACTTGATAGGCAAATTCTCTATGGTTTCACCGCTAGAAAGTAAATAGGATCCGAAAAGTTGGGCAATTTTCCTATTTTAGTAAGAAGATGGCGTTGTCACTTTTTAGGGTCAATTGACCAGTGAGATTTCATTATGTTAGGAAATTGTGGGCGAATTCTTCCATGTGGAAACTGGTGCGAATCTGCCTTTGTTTGAAACGGACCAAGGAAAAGACCTTTCTTAATTCTGTTTGTTTCAATCTGTGGGTGCAAAGAAACTTGAGGTTATTGCATCGCGAAGCTTTATCTGGTGTGCAGTGTGCGGATTTAATTTATAGGATCCTTTGATAAATTTTTACCTGAGTAACTGCATTGGCTTTTTAATTGCCTGTTAGTAGTTTAATATTCGCAGTTGTCTAATCCTCTGACATTGCAGCCAGAACAGTCAGACGGACAGGGTTCGATCCCACGTAGAGCCCCATCACTTTTGCGCGTCATGACAAGGGGTTGCGGACTCGATTAGGCCTATTCTACTTGTGCGATCCCAGCGCTTGGCGCTAAAGCCGCAACTTCATCTTCAGGTCAGTGCATTGCCTCTCTTTTTCATTATAGCTCGCCCAGTAGACTGTTGATACAGCAGTATGAAATGTCATACACCGATGAGAAGGTAATAATAGTCATGTTTATTTGGAACATAATTTACCTGCTGCGGTTACCGTACATATACTACCGGGTGCACCAACACAAAAGTCAATCGTTTGAAAATTTCCAACACCTACAATACTGGATCGATTTGAATCAGGCAGATTTTGGTTGATAATAGAAACATTTAAGTTGTGGTTTTTCTTGTGTTTCATGAGTACTGAAAATGTAGGTGAATTCGACCTCACGAAAATCCCTTGTTTGCAAAATGCCTTAAAGGGGGCCTAAAACGCGTGACTAAATCGCAAAGCATTTTTCAAGTGTTTCACAACCAACAAGTTTTTGTAAATGCACACATAAATGCACACCGAAATGCTTCGGTCTTTTTGCTGTCAAGTAAAATTCGATCCATCCAGTATTCTGGTACGATGTTTCAAGCGCTTGAACTATTTTTGGCTTAGGCACTCGGAAGCCTTCATCTCTCGTGGATTGAAGCGTTATTAGCCGTTGCAAGTAAATATGACTTTGTGAAGACGCAATATCAATTTGACTTTTTGACTTGATACTTCTCTATTTGATTTAAAAAAAAGCTCTTTTTAACATCTTTGGATATGCATACTTGCAGTTGAGATATTGGCAACAAAGAAACAATAAAATGGATGCTAAAAGTGCGGATGAAAAACGAACGAGAAGTAGACAAAAAAATTATGTTTTTTAACACATTAAGGCCTTTCAAGTTGATACTATCATCAGAGTGTGACTGACAAACTGAATCAAAAATTTTATAATACAATTCCGATACTTGTAGTCGAGAGATGGTTTTTCAGACGTTACATTCTTGAGAAGGCAGATTACTTTATTGTGCATTTTTGTTGCGTTGGCTTTTCTCCATGTGAGATGAGATGTTTATTTTTCTTCTCAGGGAGAGAAAATTACTGGTTTCTACAAGTTCGAAGCTGTTGTTACAACCTATGAAATGATTCTTAGTAAGTTGCTTTTTGAAAGCTTTTTGCTCATATTAACATTTACTTGGTTCAGAAACGTTAAAGGGGCTGTACAACCCGTCCTCTCTGCGTGGCTCTGCGTGTCAAATCATCGAATGTCTTTAGGCTAAACACAGCATAACGAATGGCGATTTTACATAGAGGGTAGTAATCTAAAGTATCTGTGACAATCTTGGTGATCAAAGCTTTGGTGGAGGATTTGTTCTATTTTCTAACGGCGAATAGTTGAAAGTTTTAATGGATATCAAAAGTTCCATCATATTTCAGAAACATAGACAAGAAAACACTACAATATGAGACTTGAGTAGAAGCTGCGATGAAACTGGCTGCCATTAAAAACCCAAGGCTTTAGTCACGTGCGCGGGTTGTCCCGTACTTTCTGATTGTTTACAAAAATCTTGTACAGCCCCTTTAAGCGAGACACATTTACTTTAGACTTCCCCAATTTAAACGTGTTTGCAGCAGTAATGCGTAGTTATATGAACAGCAGAGCAGCCTTGCTTTTTGTTCAGTCGCCATGGGGTAGTCATAGTTCTTTCTTTGCTCCACGTTGTTTTGTCGTTGAAGTATCATAGAGGTTTTTGTAGGTAGCGTAATAAGTAAATATGTAGATATGTTATGTAAATATCAATGAAAGATGAGAAATTTCCAATGCTCTGTTCCACAGTCTGGGCCATTCTTCAGACTCCTTCGTAGAGAAATCGTACGATAGGGAACTACACATTGAAGTCGAATTTACGAAACGGATTTAGGCAATTCTGTGGCCTGGTTCGGCACGAATTAAACGAATTCAAAACAAAGTAACATAGACACAAAAACAAGATAGTATTCTTGAAACTCAATCTTTCATCATCCAAACCTCTAAGCAACTTCCTTGCATAGTCTTTTAATAAAAACAAAAGGTCCTCTTATTCCAGTGGTAAATTCTTGCTTAGCTTCTTCATAGAAGTAATGGGCCTTCGCTTCGCAGAGGTCCTCACATCTACATTCAAGTCTTTCAATTCAAACATGTAGGCCACTCTCGTTTATGTCCTAATTATACCTGATTCGTCACTAAGCAAGTGGAATACAACCTTAGGATCAAAAATTTGGTAAAATTGCCTCAAATAAAACACACACTTTTGGACTACACTCTGTAACCTTCAGAGGCAGCATCCTTTGGAATGCACTAAGTGACGATATTAAAACATGTGAAAATGTGGCAGCTTTCAAAAGGAAAATAAAAACATGGAAGGGGGCAAACTGCAGCTGTAAACTATGTTGTAAATAGGATATTGTATTATACTTTATATTATGTAATTATTTTTAGTTGTAGTTGGTTTAAATTAGTTGATGTATATATTATGCTGATAACTATTTGTAAATAACCAACTTTAAAGAATGATAAATGAAAAAATGAAAAAAAATTCGTACCTCACTTTTAGGTGACAATGATATGCTGAGTAAAATCCCATGGCGATGTGCAGTGATCGATGAGGCCCATCGGCTGAAGAATCGAAATTGCAAGCTTCTGGAAGGACTGAACAAGCTTCAATTAGAGCACAGAGTATTGCTGACAGGAACACCGCTGCAAAATAATGTGGAAGAACTGTTCAGTTTGTTGAATTTCCTTGAGCCTAACCGATTCCCATCACAAGCTGCCTTCTTGCTGGAATTTGGTGATCTGAAAACTGAAGCACAAGTTGAGAAATTGCAGCAGGTAAGATTATTATCATTATCAATTTCTTTATCGTTGGATTGCAATGAAAGATAGCGAAAAGTTAGCCCATAAATTCCAACGTTAAAGGGAATCTAAGCATATATAAGCCCTTGATAAAAATAGCCGCGCAAAGACAATATGTTATGACACGTGCCGCTCCATATTTGGGTAACTGATCTACGTCAACAGGAAATACTGATATCTGATAGGCTAGAATCTGATCGCAAGTGGCTTGAGCCACTTTTATATGCTTACATTCCCTTTAAACATTAAAATGCGTATATTGGAAGATTAAAATGCGAAAGAAAATAGTGGATAAAATATTTACAAATCATCTAAAGTATACAGTTCAAAAGAAGATATATAAAAATATTTATTATAAAAAGCCCAAATTCGGAACAAAAATTCAGCATAATCTACATGGACAGCTTTCTCCATACCAATTTGTATCTTTGTTTTAAACCGACAAAGGGATTCTGAAGTCTGAAAGTATAGTTGGTACATTTTTCTGTAGATTACAGATACCTATCGATGTTTGTTTTACATGATCATGGAAGCAAAACTACACGTGAAAGTCACGAAATTTCTCTGATATAAATCAGGAGGAGACCTTTTTGAATTAAGAATGTCTCATGAATGTGGAAACAGGAAACCTATTGCAGTTTTAAGTCGCTTTGAATTATTCCTTGTGGCCAGACGGAGCGTACATCTCTTATCCTTGTATGGGATGTTACAGTAAAGCCTCGCCTTGCAAACCTGCCAAACCTGCCGTTTTAGGAATCTGGGAGTCAATCAAACACAAATTCCGAGTCTACCTTTTTTGGAATTAGCAATCAAAGACACCCTAAGTATGATCAATTGCATTTCTCTAGATCTTGAAACCAATGATGCTGCGAAGATTGAAAGAAGATGTTGAGAAGAATGTGCCGCCGAAAGAAGAAACCATCATTGAGGTATGTATATCAAGTAATTAATCGTATTTGTAGCTTTTTGTAGCTGTTAACTTAATTTTCATCTATTTGCATATCTTTATGTTAATGGCCACGGGGATAGTCCTTCTCTTTTGCGACCTGTGATTTCGTCCCTGTAGTGTTGTATAAACGTACAGTAATTAGAAAGTATAGTAGGATGTAGATGAAACATGAATTGTAATATTTTAGATTAATACCGGGCGCGCCAAAATAAACTATGCACGTTTGGCTGGCCACAATAAATCGTACACTGGACCGATTTTGAAAATTTATGATTTAATCTTTAGCAGAAAGCCTGAATTAGATTCCAGGACTTTTTGCAATTTTTTTCCGTTTTCAGTTTTTAGAGCTAGAAGCGAGTTTCTTAAAATGTTCAGTTTCGAAAACATTGAAAACGATCAAAAAACGTCGATCAAATTTTAAAAGATCCAGCATGAATGAACAAAGAGAAAACGTTTCAGGGAGATTTGGAGGCTCAGCATGAATTCTCGTACAGCAGATTACAATTGGTCGATTTTTAAATCGCAAATCACCACGAACAAGTTCTCTCTTTATCGATTCATGTCGATTTTTTAGAAAACTTTATTGATGTTTTTTCATCGTTTTCAGTGTTTTTGAAAACTAAAATTTTAGGAAACTCGCTTCTAGCTCTAAAAACTGAAAATGAAAAAATTTGTAAAAAATTTCAGTATCTAATTCAGGCTTTCTGCTAACGATTAAGTCATAAATCTTCAAAATCGGTCCAGTGTACGATTTATTGTGGCCTCCTAAACGTGCATAGTTTATTTTGGCGCACCCGGTATAAAAAAAGAACTGAGTATTCCCAGGTTTCATTCTTCATAATTTCTTTTTTCAGGTTGAGCTAACGACGATTCAGAAGAAATTTTATCGAGCAATATTGGAAAAGAATTTTGCATTCTTAACTCGAGGTTTATCAAATGCAAGCAATACTCCAAATTTAATGAACGCCATGATGGAACTGCGCAAATGTTGTAACCATCCATTCCTCATAAATGGTGCGGAGGAGCGTATTGTTTCAGAGTATACTAACGGTGCTGAGGGTATGGAGAAAATAACATTACATTTCAAAGCGATGACAGAGTCGTCTGGAAAAATGGTTCTTATCGATAAACTATTACCGAAGTTGAAGGCCGGTGGCCATAAAGTCTTGATATTCTCGCAAATGATTCGCGTCTTGGACCTTTTAGAGGATTATTTGTTATGCAAGAAGTATCTTTACGAGCGGATTGACGGACGTGTGCGTGGAACCGCGCGGCAAACAGCAATCGATCGTTTTTGCCGTCCGGACACAGACCGTTTTGTGTTTCTGTTATGCACGAGAGCTGGCGGCCTAGGCATCAATCTAACCGCTGCTGATACTGTTATTATTTTCGACTCAGACTGGAATCCGCAAAATGATCTGCAAGCGCAAGCAAGATGTCATCGGATCGGACAAAGCAAACATGTCAAAATTTACAGACTTATTTGTAGGAACACATACGAGAGGGAAATGTTTGACAAAGCAAGTCGGAAACTTGCACTCGATAGGGCTGTCTTGCAGAATATGAGCTCAAGGGAGAATCTCCCCATCTCGTCGCTACCCGGAAATACCGTGCCTGGAGGTGCAATTCCTGGAACTACGATTCCAGGTGGTGCTATTCTTGACAATCCACTATCAGAGAATGCAATTCCAGGAAATCCGAGTCCTGGCAATCCTGCACAGATGGTAAGTACAGTTACACGTATCCTCCCTCCTTTGGTAGCAGTGACCCGTCTTTTTTACGAAGTTCATGAAAACGGGTCAGTCTTTATACTTTTAATCTTCAGATGTTTTGAAGTTGGCAAAATCGTTATATGCTAATGCTAATTCTACTCTGTTTTTCTGTGTATGTGGAAGTTTTCCTTTTTTAACGACATTCATCGTAACAGTCGGGATGTTATTTGTGCTTGTCGTAAAAGTTCTATTTAGCCCCTTTTCTATTATCCCCCCCATCTAATAGGCCCCTCTCTTCTAAGCCAAAATTTAAGCCCCCCTCTTTATTGGGCACGTTCCACTCCCGGGCTTCTACTTATGTCAAATGCTGGATGTTACCAAAGATTTTCCATTCATTTAGCTAAACAAGTTTACATGTTAATTTTGATATGGTTTGGGACAAAGCCTGTGTCGAATTTGTGTATTTGACTCGTAAAATCGTATATTGGTTCCCAAAATTAATGGGTAGAGGACGCTACCACTTATCACTTACAGGCTTGTCATTTGACTTTGCGAACCATTGCAGCAGCCACAATGCCCGTTAGTTGACACCATTGATATCCTGTGTATGGGTTCCCCTTCGCTGTCGAAAAAAAACAGAAATATAACATTCAATTATGAGAAATCTAGCCCAGCTTTTTCAATCAGACTTGGCCAAATTGTAAATCAACAACCTAGCTAAAGATGGAAAGAAAAATCAGAAATATTTTTATTTGTTTTGGATGTAAAGAGATTTTTCTGAAATCAAACGGGAAAGTTTCGAAGAGAATTTTTAAAGTTACGTCAAGATCTGCATAGGTATGTTAGGTTATATACTTTGCTTTGATTTGCAGCAGCCACAACCTCTCATGTCCAAGAAAGAAATAGAGGATCTATTAAAAAGAGGCGCTTATGGGGCGTTAATGGATGAAGATGGTGACGCAAGCAGCAAATTCTGTGAAGAAGACATCGATCAGATACTTGAGAGAAGAACGCAAATTATTCAGATTCTTGGGGAAGGCAAAGGATCGACTTTTGCAAAGGTAAACTTCACTTTTACTTTTGTTGGGGAGACGAGATTGCTTTGTCCGAGGAAACTTATGTGTCCCCCGTGCACTGGCTTAAAGCGCATGCGCCCGTCAGAGCTTCAACCCCAAAACGCTACTGCGCACGAGCTTTAACCTACTGCACAGGGGGAAGCATGGGTTTCCTCGAGCGAAGCGTATCTCGTCTCCCCAACAAACTTGTGGTTATTTTAGGGGATGGTAGAACCATAGTTAAGGTACAACTATAAAACTAAAGTTTGTCTCAAATTAGATGCTTCGTGAGATTTGCGGTAACGCAAAAATAGTCATCCAAAACACTTCAATGGTTTTATTCGCAGACATCTTCACGTGACATTTAATTTGCGACAGATTTCAAAAGTGCAGAGTGAGCAAAGGAGGTTTTTGTAAACGAGAGATTCAGGTCTACTGTAAAACTAGACTTAATAATCTTGAGACCCTTGTTTCCCTTCGTTCTTCGATTTATTGGGGTTACTTCGGTTAATAGGGACTCATACCATTGCTATGAAATAGTGGGCACACGTTCGCCCCTCGCAGAGTTGATCCCTATGCACCAATCATGTTCCTAGAATCGTCTGGAATTTACTTTTCAACCAATCATGAGACGCTATTTTACAGTTGTTGTTGTTGCATGCATGTGAAATTAGCTGATATCACCCAGAGTTCTCGTAGCTGCGATGGTTTTTTTATCTACAGAGGAAGAGTACTGCATGACAGGTTTATGTTTTGCAATCGGTTGGTCAGGGAAACACCATTCTTTGTATTAAAGGACAAGTCCGGGGTTGGTATGATTGATGATAAAATACAAGATGATACTGCTATGAATGATGTGTGATACTTTTTTCCACTATTTTTCGCCTTCTCCTTGTGAAATTACGTATTCAAATAAGCAATTTGAGCGAAATGACGTCATGTTGCACAAACGAAAACGAAGCTGTGTGATTGTTTTTTCGCCTCTTTATCGTAGCAAGCCTCTTTATCGGGTTCTAGTGCCATTTTCAATGCATGAGTGCACAATAAAGAGGCTAGAAGCGATTAAGAGGCAAAAACAATCACACAGCCTCACTTTCGTTTGTGCGATATGACGTCACTTCGCTCAAATTGCTTATTTGAATACGTAATTTCACAAGGAGAAGGCGAAAAATAGTGGAAAAAAGTATCACACATCATTCATAATAGCAGTATTATCTTGTATACATCATTCATAGCAGTATTGGGTCATTCCAAATGAGAACAACGGATGCCTATCAGGTGATGTTGTCAAAATTCCTTCTAATTTTCACCAAGGGTACCCAAGCATCAGGGAACCTCAGAAAAAAAAATTCAGCAAGATATCTCATTTGGTTCAGATTTTATGATCATCTGAATATTTAGCCAGTTGATGCAAATGTGTGTTTTTTCATGAGGTGGCAGATTCAACTTCAAATATATGGAAATCAAAAACTTCTTTTCCTAACTCTTTCTGCACTTCGTTATAGCACACCATGGATTATTTTGGAAAATTAATGTTTCAAGTAATTGAAGACCACAATATTAGTAGAATATTGCTTCAA
This sequence comes from Aurelia coerulea, assembly GCA_039566865.1. NCBI lineage: Eukaryota > Metazoa > Cnidaria > Scyphozoa > Semaeostomeae > Ulmaridae > Aurelia > Aurelia coerulea. Next base: position 23,104,649 of record CM076948.1, on the reverse strand, counting down.
ATTTTGAACCAAGTATGATTTTGACCCCAAAATGTATCTGGGGAAGGGATTTTGTTGTTGGTTAACTGATCGATAAATGTCATGGCACTTTTCAGCTTTATGGAATAGAATATTGATCTACCCCCAATGCTATATTTCAAACGACCAAACAGTTTTCGCGAAATTCCTTAATCCAGGGGGTTGCCAAGTCTGTCCATTTTTGCCTAAAAGCCCTTTTTACCATATTTTCAAACAGCATCTTGCAAAAATCTTGCATCACTGAAGATAGCTATTCATATCATCCAAATGTGCACCTGCAGAAGTTCTGAAAAAGTGTAGAAACCAAGAAAATTTTGATGTGACATGAGAACAATAGCTCTATCAAGATGGATGCACGCTCAAAATGGCTAAATTTAGCCAACTTCAACGGGCTAGAAATCTTGTGTCCCAAGGAGGTACATGCCTGCAATTTTTTTACATGGACTCCTGCACCTTAGAACTGATGCTCTTGCAAATGTGAAAGCCAAACGGGGTCTGGAAGTGTGTCAAATAGCAACATTTGCCAACACGGGGGGTAACAAGACAAATGAAGATTTTTAAGGCGGAGTTTTTCATAATGCAATTATTTACGCTTTTTTCCAGAAGAAATCATTTTAGGAAGTTGTATAATGAAATTGATTGCATCTGAATATAGATACATTTTGTTCTTGTGCTATAGTTGTTCAAAACAGGGGGTATCCTCATGTCTGTCCAAGACCAAACTTGCATCTATTGGCATAGAATTTTCCCAAAGATGGAATATCGTGCAAAAAGACACAATTGGGTCATTCCAAATAAGAACAACAGATGCCTGTCAGATGATGTTTTCAAAATTCCTTCTACTTTTCACCAAGGGCACCAAAGCATCAGAGAACCTCAGAAAAAAATTTCAGTAAGAATATCATTAACCAATCCAGTGAAAGTAAAGTAAACCAGTTTGTTTCCTATTGTGTCTTTTTGCACGATTTTCCATCTTTGGAAAAATTCTATGCCAATAGATGCCAGTTTGGTCTTGGAAAGACCTTAGGATACCCCCTGTTTTGAACAACTATAGCACAAGAATAAAATGTATATATATTTGGATGAATTCAGTTTCATAATACAGCTTCATAAAATGATTTCTTCTGAAAAAAGAGTAAATAATTGTAATATGAAAAAAATCCCCTTCAAAAATCTTCATTTATCATGTTACCCCCCGTGTTGGCAAATGTTGCTATTTGACACCCTTCCAGACCCCGTTTGGCTTTCACATTTGCAAGAGCATCAGTTCTAAGGTGCAGGAGTCCATGTAAAAAATTGCAGGCATGTGCCTCCTTGGGACACAAGATTTCTAGCCCGTTGAAGTTGGCTGAATTTAGCCATTTTGAGCGTGCATCCATCTTGATAGAGCTATTGTTCTCATGTCAGATCAAAATTTTTTTGGTTTCTACACTTTTTCAGAACTTCTGCAGGTGCACATTTGGGTGATATGAATAGCTATCTTCAGTGTTGCAAGATTTTTGCAAGATGCTGTTTGAAAATATGGAAACAAGGGCTTTTAGGCAAAAATGGACAGACTTGGCAACCCCCTGGATTAAGGAATTTCGCGAAAACCATTTGGTCGTTTGAAATATAGCATCGGGGGTAGAGCAATATTCTATGTCATAAAGCTGAAAAGTGCCATGATATTTATCGATCAGAAAACCAACAACAAAATCCCTTCCCCAGACACATTTTGGGGTCAAAATCATACTTAGTTCAAACTTTGAAGCAATATTCTACTAATATGTTGGTCTTCAATTACCTGAAACATTAATTTTCCAAAATAATCCATGGTGTGCTATAACGAAGTGCAGAAAGAGTTAGGAAAAGAAGTTTTTGATTTCCATATATTTGAAGTTGAATTTGCCACCTCATGAAAAAACACACATTTGCATCAATTGGCTAAATATTCAATTGATCATAAAACCTGAACCAAATGAGATATCTTGCTGAAATTTTTTTTCTGAGGTTCTCTGATGCTTGGGTCCCCTTGGTAAAAATTAGAAGGAATTTTGAAAACATCACATGACAGGCATCTGTTGTTCTTATTTGGAATGACCCTATTATATCGTATTTTATCATCAATCACACCAACCCCGGACTTGTCCTTTAACAGTTTATTTTCAAAAGTTCTTTTCACCAGACTTTAAAATGATTATGTCGTGTCATCATATTGACAAACTTTCACCATCTCCTTCTTTTGCAGGCAAGTTTTGTTTCCAACACAGCGAAGATGGACATTGATGTCGATGATCCAGAATTCTGGTCAAAATGGGCGCAGAAAGCCGCCATTGATGTCACAGATCTTGAGGTATTTGATTATTCATTATTTTTGATCCATTTTGCATTAAAATTTTGATACGACTTGAAACCATCGCAATTTCTTAATTTTTTGAGGAAACATGGAACAATTTGCAAGAGAGCCACAGCTTATGTTGTATGTTTCTTTATTGTGATGCCATTATATTGTATTTTATTAGTTTATTTTGTTTGGCATTAGTTGTAGCTGATTGTAGGTAGTGGAATTTAAGAAACGAATGAACATGAACATTATGAATGACTATAATATGGTGTCAAGCGCAAGTCTTCCACTATTCCCGTTTATGATTTAGAAATTTGATGATGTCACCTCACTCGATCGAGCTTAACTTCAGTCACCTGCTACTATAGCTACTATATATAGCTTCAGCTACTATACCGCCAAAGTAATGTTTTAAAAGACTACAATATATGCTACTACAATACAATTACAATCAATAAACTGTAAGATTAATAAAGAACAGCTACTTGAAATTCATATAAATCAACTGTATGACTATAATCAGTCTTTTTATTTCTTAACTTTTTGTTATTCAACCAAGCTGAATGGCAGTCAAATTAGTATTGATCAATAACACTTTTCCTTAGTTTGATTGTGAACCTTGTTGGGTTTTGAATGCTTTTGAGTGAGGAAAGTAAAGCATTCCACAGACGAGCCCCTTTGTTTCGCATCATTTTGTTTCCCCATGTTTTGTTGGCCTTATGAATTTGATAATGTTTACTTTGATGAGTGTCGTATTTATGTAAATTCATAAATAGTACAGTGCATTGAGGGGTATGTATAAAAATGACCATTTCAATTTGGCATGTCTTTTCCTTTCAAGGAAAACCTGATTATCGATAAACCACGAGAAAGGAAACAGACGAAAAGATTTGGAAATGAGGATGGCACGATGGAATTAAGTGATGCTGAATCTGGCGAGGAAGAAGAGAAACCAGTTGTAGATGTGCCTCGTTCTTCTTGGTCACGTGTCGAATGCTTCAGAGTTGAGAAGAACCTTCTCGTCTACGGGTAAGGGTCGCCAGTCAGTTTTTTAACATCTGCCTTGGATTGAACCAGGTTCAACAGAACTAAGATCTGAAAACATATGATTTCAAAGGCCTCAGTGTGCTGAAAAATCTGTCTGTTTTTTGCGTCCGTTTTTTCTCCTAGTACCTATTATTTAGTATATACTACAGTACCAAGTTTTGATTTCAAAAGATGGACAAGTTAGTCCAAAATGTCAGGCATAGTAGAGCAGTCCGAGTTTTCGGCCTTTAGATATCATTTCATGGACCAAAAAGATTTGTGAAATGGAGTATTCAAAGATAAATCTAAATTAGTTCTTTGGCCGTGTTTTTAGTATAATTTTGGGTGTGAGCAGGTCTAGACGAGCTGTATTGACAAAAATTCTTTACAAGTAAACACAAGCTAATTCTGTGTAAAGGAGAGCTCAAATTCTTGCTTCAAAAATATGACTGTAGAAGTAATTGCCCTATCACATACAACGTTTTTTGCGATTCTTAATTGTTTATTCACCGAGTTCACCTACCGTTTTTAGTTCTTCTATTTGCTACAAACTTAATTGTACTTAAATGGGCTCCGTCGCCAAACTGTAAACAAATGTGTAAACACAGCACGTGTCCATTGTTCTCCATGTTTTCTGCAGTTTGTTTGGTGGCTTCACCCACGCCACCAAAAAGTGCTCGTCAAAAACCAATTATATCCAAGCAATCGTAAAAGATATGAATGTTTGGTTTTTCCTCTGTAAAGTACAAAGATTCATCTTCAAACAGGTAAACGTCTGTGTGATATTGCCCATCAAAAGATTCAAAGTCAACGTTTCGACTGCAATTTTGAGACGGAGCCCTTTTAAGACTCTCAAGAAACAGTAGAAGATTATTATTTAGAAGATTATTACTTATGTATGACCAGAAGGAGATATTTTGAGATTTATTTTCTTTGGTTATTTTCAGATGGGGCAGATGGCGCGACTTTCTCGTGCATGACAACTTCAAAGTGCAAGTACATGAACGTGAGTTAGAGGCAATCGCACGAACGATATTGGCATTTTGTTTACATCACTTCAAAGGCGATGAGAAAGTGAAATCGTTCATCATCAGCACAATCACTAAATCAGTCGCAAGATCACCAATCATCGCACAGGATCCTGCATTGAAAGATGTCACCATCAAAGATGAACCTTACACCCCGGAATCGGCTGATCCAACGAAACCGAAGAAGATAGCTAAGCAAATACGCAAAGGTATACAGAACAGTAAACCGGTTCTCGTTGAAGCTGGACCGGACTGGCAGACTGTTGATCCGGAAACATTAATTGTTGAGCCGAGTTACAGCAAGCATCTCTCACATCATTCAAAGAAGATTCTCTCACGTGTCCGGTTATTGTATTGCTTGAGGCATGAAATCATTGGTAATGTTGCGGATAAGATATTGCTTGGACTGCCAGCTTCAGATATCCCATTGCAGATTCCACATGTTGATGGGGAAGCGCCTACACCATGGTGGGATGCGGAGGCTGATAAGTCATTGTTAATTGGCGTTTTCAAACATGGTACGTAGCATGTTGTCGTTTGTCAGGAAAACATCTCTGTCTCTTGGGGTACAGTTAAATCCCGGTACAGCGAACTCTGAAAGGATGTAGCCGAAGGAAGGGCAATTTTTTAAACAACAGATTCAGGTTTCCGAAAAACAAAGCAATTTGCCTCTTTGAAGGGTAGATTTCACACCTCTGAGTGCACTCAATCAAATCAAAATAAACTGAGAGAGCAAAACATTATGGTCAGCTGCGTTGAAAGAATGAAATCTATTTTTCAAGCTGCCAAATCGCTTTGTTTTAAAGAGAGCTCTATCCTTTGTTTTACAAAATTCACCCTTGTTATGCTACTGGGAGAAGATTCGTTATATCTGGAGTTCATTAAACGGAAAGGATTTGTACAAATTATGTTAGTCAAGGGACTGGTCGTTCTACCAGGAAGTTCGTTGTCTCGGGGATCGTTATTCATGGAAACATTTTCATTTCATTTTAAATTCTTTATACACGATGACCCCATCAGCCAAGACTGGCTGCTGTTCAGGGGGCCATGGCAAAACCTAAGGACAATTTTATTGAAATAGAAAGGAATATTTACAATGTTAAATTAGAATAAATGTAAATATTAAATGCTAGTTTCTACTTAATCTGCATTTAAAAGTAGACAGAGAGGGGGCTAGCTTGACCTCATGTTCTAATTCATTCCAAACCTTTGATCCACGGAACGAAAATGCTATTCTTTTCAAACCATTAACCTTTCACCATTCATAGCCTGAATATAAGAATGACAAAACAGCAGGTAGTGTTCCTTGTCCTCCATACCATCATTTAAAGGAAGGACACAAAAGGTTGACTGTATCTCTGAAGTTGTGCTTTTATTTATTATAATTTAGTTTATTGAATAAGAATGGCTAGACTTTTCCATCGTGAATACCGCACACTAGTTTAGGAGCGGATCGACTAAGCTTTGTCAATGTTGTTTAAAAAATGCTCACCGATGGTGATAATCTAATATCTGGGTCTAGCATGTTCCATTCAGAGAGTTAGTCAGGATGAAAATTAGAAAAACGATTCACCTGCGATGCTACCACCATCCAATCTTTTAGATCTGATAAAAAACGTCATTTTGCAGAGGGTATATAAAGCCAGGAAATTTGATGTACTTCTGTTATTTTTCAGGTTATGACCAGTATAATGCAATCCGAGCTGATCCATGTTTGTGTTTCGCAAATAAATTGAGATTATCTGCTGCTGAAATCGAGAAGCTCTCTGCAATTTCCCCAGAGCACGGCTCCATGGACAGGTTTGTTTTCAGTTATTATCAAATTTTTGTTCAGGAAGCAATATTTTTTCAAACGGGGATTGTTGTTATTGACTCACCCGGTAAAAGGAACCGGGGGAAAGGAAGAAATGGAATAGCAGAGTTGATATTTTTGTTGAAAAAACGGAAAACTATAATTTAAGAAGTGGGAGTACTCTCCAGTTACCAAAAGCCAGAACAACAACATACGGAATAGAATCTATATCGTTTCTAGGACAACGGCTTTGGCATGCATTGCCTGAAAGTTTAAAGCAATCTGAAAATCTAGCAATATTCAAAAAGAAAATAAGGAACTGGAAAATAGACTGTAACTGTCGACTTTGTAAAATATATATTGCAGATTTGGGGTATTTATAGTTGATTTTCATAAATTTTGTATATATGGTATTATGTAAATAGGTAAATAGTTGGCTTTAATTAGCTGTAGTTAGCTACTTTTTCCTGCTGCCAACTGTAAATAAATCATTTATTTATTATTATTATTATAGATTAGAAAATGGTAATTGTACCGGGTGTCCCAAAAAGAAGTACTCCCGTTTAAAAAGTCACCAAAAATTGATTATCAAACCTTTGATAAAATTTTCTTTTTGACTTTTTTTGTCAAAGATCCAAAAGTATTTATAGATGCTAAAATGTTTGCTTTTGATGCAACCAGGTAGAAAAATTACACGCTGAAAACAGTGGTGGAAAAAATATTTGCCTTCCTGCGAAGGAACGTAGACCAGAATTCTTCCGCGAATTCTTCCTTCCATTGTTTTATCAATTTTCTGTAGTCCAAGATTTCAGTGTAGTGGATAATCCACTAGGAACTGAAATTACTTTAAAGCTTCCTTGGATCACAAAACTGTAAATGAAAAGAGTATCATCCAAACATTGACTTTCTTTTATTCTTTCCTTCCTTTGGTCCTTCCTGTCTCTTCATATTTTCAATATTTGCTTTCTTTGTCATCCTATCTTCCTTCCATCCTTCCATCCTCCTCTCCTTTTTCTTTCCATCCTTTTTTACAGCCTTTTTCCTTTCATTTCTTCATTCCTCCCTTCATTGTTTTATTTCTTTTCCTTCCTTTTATTCCGCTTTCTCTCTTTCCTCCCCGTTCCTTCGTTCCTTCCAGACGAACAAACTTCCTGCGAAGCTGCTTTGCGGCTTCACGCACTTTTTCCACCTCTGGCTGAAAAACCTTATTTTGAGCTATACTTTTTAAGCAAAATGCTCAATCTTGCCTAACAGTCAAAATGTTCAGATTTTTCATCGTCATCGAAGTCTCCAATGATAGTGTGCATTTCTTTCTGTCATTTATGACCAAACTAGAAGCGTTATATGCACAAAGGAATTGATCTGGCAAGCATAAATGCTCTTTTGCAGCATGATTCAAAACCAGGTAGCCCTAAAAAGAGCTAAATTTGCTAATTTCAAACCAATTACAAGATCAGCTATGTCTGAGAAAATAATTTGGTCCTTGATCTACTTGGCAAAGAAAGAAAATTGAAGATCGGTCATGTAATCAAATTTTGGTGATTTTTCAAACGGGAGTACTTTTTTTTGGGACACCCGGTAGTATTTTATTTTGTTTTTTCTTTTACCTGGAATGCGTGCATTGAAGGTAAGATTGTAGCCAAGAAAACTCGCAAATGTTTAAACTGAAAGTTAAGACCATTCAAGGAGCTAGTTTTAAAGGGGCTGTACAAGATTTTTGTAAACAATCGGAAAGTACGGAACAACTCGCGCACGTGACTAAAGCCGTGGGTCTTTAATGGCGGCTAGCTTCATCACAACTTCTAGTTTCATTGCAGTGTTTTATTGTCTATTTCTATGAAATATGATAGGACGTTTGATATCCATTGAGACTTTCAAATATTCCGCGTTAGAAGAATAGAAAAGATCCTCCACCAATGCTTCGATCACCAAGATTGTCGCAGATACTTTGGATTACTATCTTCTTTGCAAAATCACCATTAGCTATGTTATGTTTAGCCTGAAGACATTCGATGATTTGACACGCAGAGCCACGCGGAGAGGACGGGTTGTACAGCCCCTTTAAGGAGCTGATCATCCCAATTCTTATATATGTTTTCGTTTTTATCTAGGCATGACGATGATGGTATCAATGCTCCTGGCAAAAGGAAACGAAAAAGGAAGTCTCAGGAGGACGATGATTTCAATTCTGATCTTGATGATATTGATCGAGATGATGATGCAGAATCATTCAGTATGATCGAATCACCTCAATCAACGGCATCACCTCACGTGACCTCGGAAGGTAGGTTTTATTTGCCTATTTCAGTTTGTTGAAAAATCTTCCTGCATACGCACAAAGCTTGAAATTTGCGTTATGTAATGAAGTCATTTGCAGGACAGTTTCATCTGACAATAATTTCAGCAATCGTCAGATACAATCCTAAATGGAAGTGCACTGTGTTTGTTATGTACACTTTTAAATTTGATCTTGCTCTTTCTGATCCATCTTGGGGTTGCTGTCACCAGTGCGTCGAACCAAAATTCGTGGCAAGTGATGCCCTACTAGAATTGTAACAAACAGTAGATTTGATACGCCTGCTATGGCTCTAATTCACAGTTTAAATTGGCCTTGTAAGTGATGTCATTAGAAGCGAAACTGCTACTATAATGTACAAATCGCTAATTGGTCTCGTCCAAGAGTACTTTTCTGACTTGTTTGAAAACAATTCGACTCGAAATGTCAGAAAACTGAGAAATACCGAAACTGATCTTTCGATACCCTTACGGAAAACTAGCAATGGTCAAAGGGCTATATCTTTTCGTGGACCTAAGCTTTGGAATCACCCTGAACTTGATGTTAAACAGGCACCCTCCCTTGCCAACTTCAAGAAAAGAATCAAGAGCAAACTATGATAAAAATTTCAATTTGTTGATATAGCATTTATCGTTTTAATTTTTAGATGTTTTTGCCACGGCCCCGCAGTTCTCATGGACTGGCAGGGCTACCGTGCCTAAATAAATAAAACTGAATGTATGAAATGAACTAAGCATACCTTTATGCTCCTTTGTTATTAACATCGCATCGCATCGCATCGGCGAGAAATGACTGGCGTTGTTTTTGTATTTTTCTTACGGATGCCTCCCTTTCTGTTTTTCGAATGCACCTGTTTTTGGTGCAACAGGTTAATAAGGATGTATCAGATTTTGAAGTCGCATATAAGCTTCACCTTCATTCCCAGGGCTTTTAGATCATAGATTTAACAATGGTGCAAGAGACGCTTACGCTAAAGATGGCGTCAAGTACTTTTTTACCAAGATCGTTAACAGTATAGAATTTATCAATCAATCTATCAATCAATTAGTTAATCGAAATTTAATGCAATTGAAACCATCTTGGTAAATATTCCTGTCTGCCGTCTGTAGTGCAATCGTCTGTTCAGAGTGCTGCATCCACTGAGTTGGTACACTTGACCCTTCAGCAATCGGCAGTAACTGCCGTTGTAGTTTAGCCATTTCCCCTCAATTTTATTAGAATTTAATGTGGGGCTGTTTACCCTTTTGGTCCTTACATGCAGCTTTTTACCGTAGTACTTAGAGTTATATTGAACTGTCAACGCATGTGAATACTTTTTAAGCACGTTGCTTATTTGCTGTCGTAGCTGGGCATCCTCATGCACAAGCTTCATCTCTGAAATGGCCACAGACACCGGATCTGAATACTCGTCTCAGGAGGTTAATTGCTGGATATCTCAAGGGATGTGAAAAAGAACAAATGAAGCAAGCCCAAGCTGAAAAGGTACGCAACAAGTTTTAGTTTTCATTGCTTTGTGAAATAAACCTGTTTCAAATTAGGTTGCTGATGTCGCTGGATTCGTTGGAATGAACGACCATAACTACCCAAAAGGCGCAAAAGGCTGAATGTGAACGACGAAAATAGACTTCTCAATGACCCTGATGATCCCAACGACTGAGTTTTGCCGTTCACATTCAGGCTTTTCGATGTTTTGAGTCATTCGTTCCCAACGAAACTAGCGAGTCCAGCAACTGCAACAAACTATGTAAACCAGGCTTTAACAGGCAGTTTTCCTTCACTTTTTCTGAAGATGATGCTCAAATTTGTCATGAATCCACCTTTTCAAGATAGGAGGCGTGAAAGCGGAAGTTTTTTGTTAATATTGCATTTTTGAGGCCAAAATCTTGTTCTGCGTACAAAGTTTAGCATAGTAGCAAATTTTCACATTCATGCAAGTCTTCATTTCTAAATTATAACAGTTTTAAGAATTCAAAGTCATAAGGGCTTTGACCGTGAGATCAGAGTTTGGACAAATTTTTGTCCAAACTCCGATTTCACGGTCAAAGCCCTTATGAATTCAAATTCTTTATATCATCATAATTTCTGAATAAAGACAGATATGAATGTGAAAATTTGTTTCAATACTAAACTTTGTACGCACAGTAAGATTTTAGTCTCAAAATGCAAAATCTCAAACAACAAAATACTTCCGCTTTTGCCCCTCGTACCTTGAAAAGGTGGATTGTCAATACCAAGGTAAAGGTGTTTGATTGACTCGGAAATTCTGAAAATGGTAGGTTTGGTAGTTTTGGAATGCCTGCTGAACCTTCTGCTCCAAAATACTTGGCAGACCTTTGAGTTATTCTCATTTCCATCAGCGATTCGCACTGGTGAATCCAAAACCTGTGTTTCAAAGACCTTTATTTTGATTGGGAATAATATTTTCGTCTTTGCGAAGTCTGCTGTTTTCAGAATTTTGTGGTTTGGAATTAACAATCAAACGTGGCCTAACAACTCGTCATTCTACTGTTGAGAGAAGTTTTGTGGGTGAAAGATTTGATGGTTGCCTTGAGTAAGAAAATTTTTTTTTTCATTATTTCATATTTTTACACGATATCCCATCAGTATAAAATTAAACTGCAAATGTCACAAGTTTGTTATAGATTAATAATGAAAAAGAAAATTTTGAATTTGGTTTTAGCTAGGATTGGATCCAGGCTGAGATCTGATCTTCCTGGGAGTCGTGTTTTAGTTAGGGTTTACTGAGCTCTTTAATGCGTTTTTAATTTTCTTTTAAACTGATAGAGCGAGGGGATTTCCCTTATTTCAATAGGTATTTCATTCCAAGCTTTAAGCACAGAAAGGTGGAAACCTTTTTTGTACACTCAAGTTTAAACTTTAGGATGTCGAGATTTCTGTTGTTTCTTGTGTTATACCTAGAAATTTTTGAAATGATATTTTTCTCAGTAATGATGTTTTAAGTCAGTAGTGATGTAAAATGATGTTTTTCTCAGTAATTTATTTTAAGGGATAATTCATTTTGCATTATTTCTGTAGGAGAAAGAAAGACGAGAGCGACAAGCACAGCAAATCAGAGAAAAGCAGTTGAAACGAGCTGAAATGGCGTTGAGGTATTGAAAGCAGAATTGATTTACTTTCTACAGATTCTTTAGATTGTGACTGCAGAGAATTTGCACTATGAGACGGTGAAAGTTTATTTATGAAGTTTCTAAACCCGGGGGGGGGGGGGGTACTTCACTATCGGGTCACACGGAGATGTGCGCCAGTTTTGAGTTGTATTTGGCCGGAAATTTCTGCGATTGGGATATACTTTCACTGGACAATTTCTGTGACTGGGTATCTGGGTATTCTGTGATATATGTACGCCTTCCTGCATCATCGGGGTGAAGGGGGAATCTCCGATGAGCAACACAGAATAACTGAATTGACACTTTCATTTTTTGAAAATTTCACTTGGAATTTTCTGGGATTGGGGTTGACTTTTATAAGCTACAAATGCTGGTTTTGGGTGTTGAATGTCCCCATTGAATCAGAACAGATTTTTTCTGCTTGTGACCATAGCTGAGAGGATGTCCTTTCTATGGCCTTGAAATTGAATGCCCCTTTAACGTTGAATTGTTTTTGTTATTTCTCAGTAAAAATTTAACATGGCCTCACTATATGTGCTGGTAATTGTACTTTATTGACTGACGATAAAAAGTCTCAATTTCTCCTCTTAAAGGTGGTCTCGAAGAGAAGTGACTGATTTCTATCGAGTTGCAACGACGTATGGAGTCATTTATGACGAAGAGACAAAGGAGTACGATTGGTCCAAGTTTCGGTAAGTGGCGGTTTCTATTTTGTGTTGAGGTTTGCGTCATTATCAACTTTTATGTTTGTAAACAGAATCGCACGTTGTGGCGTGGTCCTAGAGACACAGCTTGAAAAAGTTTTACTGTTCCTGCTACCATTTTGTCGAGCAAAATGTGCTGCAACATTACTACGGCTATTCTTTTAAAATTTTGGGTTGCAGCCAAGTAGGAAGCTTTCCAAATCTGCCTCGAGAGACAGATTATTGTGCATAATTACACAATATGTTATTCTGTTTGGGTTTCATTCTAGAACAGATGACGGATTTTAACCAACTAAACTACTATGTAAATTGACAGGTTGCCCACACAATGATAGTCAGTCATTCAGTCTAATGCAGATTTTATTGTATGGTGATAAAATTTTCCCAACGAACTTAACAAAAACATCCTCCTGCGAACTCTGAAATTCATCCACATGTCTGGTCGATTTATCAGAAAATTTCAAACTCCGTTATAAGCCACTCAACCACAACCACCATGTTGCATGTTCCATTTTTTTTGGTCGTGTATTTTAACGTCAATCTCTACTTGGATGCCGCACAATATTTGCGATATTGCCTAAAAATTTCCCATCCAAAACACTTACGTCAATTTGATCACAGACATTTCTCGTGGCATGTAATTTGAGAGGGACTATAGTAGTTTTTAGCTCAATTCCTAAATGGCCTTTGGGTAGTCACAACCTTTTGCTCCTAGGTGTATCGTTCCAGTAGTATTGTATATTAATTTTGTAAGTAGTGTATAAGTAATATATATTGTATTTTTTCAATGTATAAAAAAGATTAGTCATTAAAGCAATATGATGAGCAGCTGACAAACTACAGGATTGCAAACGTTTTCATTTTTTTACCAAACGTCTGTTGGAGACAAATTATTTAACGCTTTTGTAAGCATTTAAATTTCCAATCATTTTGTTGCCGCATAGAAATTTACTTGTGGGACAACAGAACAGCTGATAAAACGTATCGTATTTAGAAGTAACTCCTTTAAGGCCAGTTTCCAGTCAGTGGAATTTTCCGAGTGGACGGAAATTCTTTTGTTTACAAGAAAAAATATCACTTTGTAATTGAATAGAAATTTAAGGTTAATTGACTTTTTATTGTGTGAAATTCCACCCGCACAGAAAATTCCACCGCCTGGAAACTAGCCTCAACTGGGAAGATGACAGCTTCGCAAAGTTATAAATTGAAACTAAAGATCAGCAAAGTAACGAAATTTTTCTGGCGATTTTTTAGTATATGCAGGTTTTGGTTAAAGTTGTTTTTTCTTTTGGTTTCCCGTTTCAGAGCAACGTGTAATGACATTTGGTTTTTTATAGCAAATTGGCAAAATTGGAGAGGAAAGACGATGAAAGGATAACAGCATATTATGAAGAGTTTGTTGCAATGTGCCGCCGTGTTTGCAATAAGTCTACTCCAGAAGATATCGAAACCAAGAAAGGTGCGTAGCATCGAAATGTTTCTCAAGGTCAAAACAAATCCCGTCCTATCATTAATCTACCATGATCAAATCAAAACGTAGACTTATGACGATGAGTCTCAGTTTTCTGCATTGAATTTGATGATGTTATGGCTTTAAACTGAGACTCGTGACCACACAGCTTCAAAACTCAGACTAATTTCGGCTATCTTCGCCGCGTTTACGGCGGGACCAATCAGATCGCTACTTTCTTGATAAGGTCAGACCACGTGCCTATTCCTAGCATTGATTGGTTAATTAGATCAAAGTTCGACTTTTCGAAGCGAAGCAAGGATGGAAGACGCTCGATTTTTCTTGAGATCTCTCGTAAGATTTTAGTCTCTGTTTTTAATCAGTTTGGTCGTGAGTCCTTGTGAGAGTGAAACGTTGAACGAATACAAGGAGTCGTCAGTCTAATCAAAACGTATCTCATCTCTCGTCCTAAATCTATCGTTCTACAACTCTCTAACTACGATTCTAACAATTCCCACAGAAATCATTAATTATCCAAGTGTCAATCAACATTACGATCAGTGGAGTGTGGTGTATAACAACGGCAACTAGAAAACGTTTTGGACCATTCGTCAAGATTCGATATGTCTGCAAGGTGGCCGCTAATTAAAAACCAACACTTTCAAAGTGTTGTTAAACTGTCTTGAACCAAGAAGATTAATGTAGTGTCTATCCCTTTTTACCCCTTTAGATAGTGCAAAATTTGGCCCCTTGCAGGACAAGTCTTTTGCTCGTGAATTAACACTGTCACATCTTTGTTTTTCCAGGTGAAAATCTGGAACCTATTTCTGACGAGAGAGCGAATCGAGTACTGCACAGAGCGGGATTGCTGCAGACTATCAGAAAACAGGTACAGTTTTTATTTACTCTAAAGAAACATAACACACGAACATACTCTGTGTATGAAAGCAATTAATTCTTCAAAAAATACGACTATTTACTTGATAGAGCACAACGTTTCGAGCTTACCTCTTCATCTGATGAAACGTTGTGTTCAATCACTAATCAAGAGCGTGGTCGTATTTTTTAAAGAATCAATTGCTTTCATATACCTAATGACGTAGTACACGCAGAACCAACTTTGTTATCTATTTGCTTACACATTCGGTATGTATGCCTGTATCTGTTTGCCTGTGTGTGTGTGTGTGTGTGTGTGTGTGTGTTTGGCTGTCTTGACAATTGCTGTCAGCCGCTGATTCGTAAAACTTGTATCTTGTGCAAGATGTCATATCCGATCTCCTGACTGTAGACTTTTAACGACGCTAAAAGTGAATCTGAAGGTCACCTGTAGTTCATAAGATATGTTTTAATGTTTTAGGTCAGTTGAACCGACAACTGAGCAGCCAAACTAAACCATCATATTCTTGATGAGTGAAACTGTTATGGGAATTTGGGCATCTTATGAGCACAGGGCTCAAATCTTTAGAAATGTGTTTGTAAAATTGTTTTAAATTTTTCTTTGAATTAAAGTTCTTGAAAGGGATTTTGGGTACTTTGCTGTAAATATGCCATGGAAATTTGTTGATATCTTGATTAATTTAAAAATGGCAGTATTTATTATATTTGAGGATGTGACGTCATCAATGTTCTAACTCCGAAACCGGAGGGGTGACAGATTTCTGCTTGCTACTATATTGCAGAACAAGAGCAGATTTTGTAATACAATAGCAACAGTTGCGTTTGATTGACAACTCAATTCAAAGCGATTAGCGGCTGCAGACAAAGGAAATTCTCTCAACCAGTAATTCAAAACAAACAAAGCCGCAAAAGTTTCCCCAAAACTGGTAGGGCAAACTCTCGCCTTGTGCAAGTGAAAGATGGTTTTTAAGGGAAGTTATGTGCTTATAGCGAAAGAAGAAGGGTAAATCTAAAGTTCTGTCACTTAGATTATGTTTATTTGATTTAGGGGCTGTTTTGTAATCGTTTCATTTTAAGCCCTAAAGACGCGAGAATTACAATGCCTTCTGCTCCGCTCCTGAATCAAATAAATATAATCTAAGCGACAGAACTTTAGATTTACCCTTCTTCTTTCGCTATAAGCACATAACTTCCCTTAAAAACCATCTTTCGCTTGCACAAGGCGAGAGTTTGCCCTACTAGTTTTGGGGAAACTTTTGCGGCTTTGTTTGTTTTGAATTATTGGTTGAGAGAATTTCCTTTGTCTGCAGCCGCTAATCGCTTTGAACTGAGGTGTCAATCAAACGCAACTGTTGCTATTATATTACAAAATCTGCTCTTGTTATATTGCAGATCTTCATAAACTGTGGTTTTCTTGAAAAGTGTGTCGTTTTTCCGCTGTTGATTTTAGGATCTACGATGATTTTGATTTTTTCCAAACTCCCCATGAATTCTTTCAAAAATAATTAAAATGCGGCTATTTTGAACATAATCAAGATATTGAAAAGTTTCCACAGCAGATTTACAGCCGACTACCCTAAGTTCCTTTCAAACCATATCGAATGAACAGTCTTCAATATGGTCTAAAGTCAATTCGATATCTTGGTGCTAAATTCTGGAATTCATTACCTGTGGAACTCCGAAATGCTCCATCGAAAATATCATTCAAAAAGCAACTGAAAATTTACTTACTGAACAAGGCCAATCAATAATTCTGAACCATTTTTGCGTGAAAACCAAATGCGTATATTTCTTGAATCATTTAAATCCAACCAAATTCATTTGAAATTATTGTAGGATAGGGGGGGCTCTCTCCTCGATTAGTTTACCTATTGAGAGAGCTCCTCCTTTAAGTAATTCACTCCATACAATTTATCTCATTTCTCTGTATTTGTATATTGTATTAATTTTCCGTATCAATATATTAATTTCTGTAATATCTTATTTCCTTGTAGTTTAGTTATCTGTTAGTAGAGTAATTTATAAATTGTATGTTGTGAATTTAAAATATATGAACTGAACTGAACTGAACATTCAATTCAAAGAAAATGTAACAGAATTTTACACCCACCTTTTTAAAGATTTGAGAGATTTGAGCCATGTGCTGAGCACTGTGTAATAAATGCACTGAGTAGAAATTAACAAAACAATGACAAATTCTCAATAATATATGATATATCTTCTACATTTTTAGGTATTAACCCATGAGAAATTTGATGAACGCATATCACTTTGTGAACCTTCGAATGACTTCCCAGTCTGGTGGAAACCTGGTGAACATGACAAAGAATTGTTGATTGGTGTTGCAAAGTAAGCTGTTTAGATTTCCACGTAATTTATCTTAAATGTCATGGACAATTATAAGAAATAATGTTGAATAAAGGCTACAGTAGCTCCATATTTATCTTTCGCTGACAGCAAATGGCCAGGGAATGTCTTAAAGGGCAGAGAAAATGATTAAGATTGTCAGCGTTTCAGATTTTGAAAGTTTTAAGCACTGCACTATGTTGTTTATACCTTAAAGGGGCTGGATCTTGTAAAGTAAACAAACCTCTTTCGAAATTGACAATTTTGTAGTTTTTTGGCAGGCTATATCACAAAGATTTTCCACTATTCTTCTCTAAATGAAAGTGTTATTTTGAAGATGGATTTTTGAATTTCACAGAGAAACAAACGAAACATTCACGAACGCAATGGACACATGTCTGAAACAATATAGAGTATAGAGATTACTGTTTTGTTAACGGTAACGTGACCCAATCCCTTTAAGTTTTTTGTGTAAAGTTAAAAGCTTGCATTTGCGAAGTGCCATAACAATCAATAGCCAAAAAAATAATGCTGTTTTGAGTGTTTTCCTTCCTTCAATTTATCGACATGCGTATTTACGATTGCATATACCCTTTAAAGAACGTTTTCTTTGTTCATAGGCATGGAATTGGCAGAACAGACTTTCATCTATTCACAGACCAGAGCCTCTGTTTCAAAGGTATTTTAGACAGCCTCGCAGTGCAGTTGAAGAAAAGAAAACAGGAACAGCTTGCATTACATCAGATAAAAAAAGGTAAGTAGCTGTAATTTAACCATAACATTCTATTTAGGCCCATCTCTATAAAGCTATAAAGCCCCCCTGATAAGCCCTTCCATTGTAAGCCAAAATTGTAGATAAGCCCCTTCTCTATTAAATCCCTAAATCCCCTTCCCCACTCACATCCATACCAGTGGTTGCCAAAGATTGTCCATTTATTTAGCTAAACAAGTTTACATGTTAGTTTTGATATGGTTTGGAATAAAAACTCTATCAATTATGTGTGTTTGACTCGTAAAATTGTATGTTGATTCCGCATAATATGGGGTAAAAGAACCAAAAAGCTATCATTTATATCATTTTCATTTGACTTTGTGAATAAGCCCCCTCTCTACAATGCCCCCTCTGGAGTTTTGACATTGAATAGCCCCCCCCCGGAAGCTTGATAGAGCTTCTACGGTAGTTGAGCCCTCTTCTAACCGTACACAATACACTTTAATTTGTATTAACATTGTAGAAGATGCAGTGAAGCCACCAAACGAACAAGCAGACAGCACCCCGCCAGTAACGAATAGCACTGCTGCAGACAGTCAAACAACAAGTAGCTCTGAAACACCATCCTCTGGAGTCAATGCCGATCGACAACCCGTCGCTACGCAGCATCGTCAGAAGCCGGTGTCAACAAGCGAGGAAAAGGAGGAATTCCCAGAATCAGTGTCTGATGAAGTTGCTGAAATTTTGGCTGCCTGGCCCAAGGTAAATAGTGTAGCCTTCAGCTTGGTTCACACAAGAACAAAATGCATCAGAAATGGATTATGGATATGATAGAGAAAGGTGTCGAGATTGTTGTTGCCTTAATAGACCATTGGCTGAAATGATATTAGCCTTCCTGCGAAGCAACGTCAAACTAGAATTCTTCCTTCCGTTGTTTTGTTAATTTTTGCCTTGCCAAATTTCAATCCACCTTTTCAAGGTAAGAGGCGTGAAAGCGGAAGTTTTTTGTTATTTGAGATATTGCATTTTTGTGGCCAAAATCTTGTTCTGCGTACAAAGTTTAGCAAAGTAGCAAATTTTCACATTCATATATGTCTTGATTTCAAAATTATGACAATTTTAAGAATTTAAAGTCATAAGGGCTTTGACCGTGAAATCAAAGTTTGGACAAATTTTTGTCCAAACTCCAATTTCCACGGTCAAAGCCCTTATGAACTGAAATTCTTTACATCGTGATAATTTCTAACTAGAGACAGATATGAATGTGAAAATTTGTCTCAAGACTAAACTTTGTACGCACAATAAGATTTTAGTCTCAAAAATGCAAAATCTCAAACAACAAAATACTTCCGCTTTCGCGCCTCTTACCTTGAAAAGGTGGATTGAACCAGTGCACAACACATATTTCAGTTCTTTAAGGTACTTTTGAGTCAGTCGGAATAGTCTTCTTCTATAATCAGGTTTCAGTGTAAGTTTAAGGGAAGAAACTTTCGGAATCAAGGGATCCTGACATTCCGTATTATTTGTGGTAACATTTGCCACAGTTGTGGACCTTTACATCTGATGCTTTCTGTGCCATTGCCGACTGATTTCGCCCTGGGTTGCACGAATTCGTTATTGTTACGCAAATTGTAATTCTCATCACATCTTTACACTGTCTCAAAGGTTCCTCAACGCTTCAGTGACTCTTCCGAATCGTCCATACATAAGCTTTTAGTAGTATATTTCGAAAAGGTCGTTAAAGAAGAGGGATATCTATAACTGATTATATTATTATTTGATTCTATATCTTAGGAAGTTTCGCGAGAATAAACTTTCGCAAATTTTACATTTCAGGGAATTGCGCAGAATAAACTTTCGCGAAAAACGCGAAAGTTTCTTCCCGTGAGCCTTTCTTCCCTTAGATAAAAACATACTATCATTTGAGAATTCGACTTTGTACGAAGCCGAAGATTGTAACAACGTTTCGAGCTTAACTTTTCATCATTTTCAAAGAAGAGTAAGCAATATAGAATATAGATTATTCTTGCTGAGATCTGAATTCAAATTACATTGAGATCATTTGGTTCCTTAATTTCATTTTTATTCATAAATTTACTCTGATATTAACATCTTATCATTCATTAGGATAAAGCCTTACTTGGAAGACTAGAGAAGATTTGTCATTGCGTGTTGAACAACTCATGGCCTAGGAATCCCCGCATGGAACCAAGCAGATCACATGGTCATAGCCACGCCGGTCATAGCCACGCCGGTCATGGTCACGCCGCTCATAGTCATGCCGGTCATAGTCATGCCGGTCATATTCACGCCGGTCAGAACCATGCTATGACCCTGCCAGGAGCATTTGACAGGACGGAACTCCTGCGCCAACCGGCTGCCACTGTTGGAGGCGAAGATGGACCAAGAGGTGAAATGGCTGAAGGATTAGTGAGCCCCGACAAGAATTTCAAAGTTACTAGTGTGAGTAATGTAGAATGAAGTTATCATGATATTGTTTCAGCTGTGCATCTTTAGTGTTTGTTACCTTTGAACTTTAAGCTGCTACCTGGGATGGTACTATCGCTGATTTGGGACATTTTTAAGGTCTTATTTCATTTTCATTTCATTTTAAATTCTTTATACAGGGTGAAAACATTCAGTTATTAATCAAAAACTGTTTTACAATGTGCCCTGTTAAAATAGAAAAACAAAAACAAAACAATAATAATAACAATAAATTAATTGATAAATAACTATCTAATACTACTAACTACATTTTCAGATGAATTACAAAAGTAAACCTATTTTTTAATTAGTCCCATCGAAAAGAAAAAGAAAATTACATTGCTGCAGAAAGAAAATCTATAGCCTATCCCACATTACTCTTCAGGCAAGAGACTTTCCGTGAATAGAATGATGGCTAGTTTTGGGTAAGTGGTAGACGTTGACGGCAATCTAGCCTGACGTCTATTGTGGGACCGACTTTGGTCAATATGCAAATACCTTATGAACTATAAGGTCTTATGCTGTCATGTGCAGGCAGCAAGGACAAATGTCGTGAAACAACAGATTTAGGTATTCGAGGAGACGAAGATTGACTTCACACCTTTGAGGCCTAGTTTAAACATCATTTTTTGCCTTGCCGTGTCGAATCGAACTACATTAAAAACGACAGAATCTGCCGTGTCTAAAAGTCTGATTTAAACATCGTGTTTTGCCGTGTCGAATTGAAACTAAAATTGTTAAAATGGCCATTTTTCAAAATGCACAAATGCAGTGGCTGATCACACGTAGAAACGCGGACCTTGGCCTACAGTTGATTATTTAAACGCAGCAGAAATATGATGTTTGAATCAAGTCGTTTTTCTGCCATTTGATACGACAGAGCTGGTGAACTCCTGCTGTTTTATCTGTTCAAAACGGCAGGCGATTTAAACATCGTTTTTATGCGAATTTAATTGAAACATAGAAGTTTTAGCAGCATCTATTAAAATTGGCACGGCAAAGGGCGATGTTTAAACTGGGTCTGAAGGCACTCAATTAAATCAAAATAAACAGGGAAAGCAAAACATTATGGTCGGCTAAGTTGAAGGCTTGAAATGTTTTCTTGAAGCTGTCAAATCGCTTTGTCTTTGGTCGAAGAGTTCGATTCCACCTCTCGCATAATTCTTCGTTTCAATCATGCATCAAAAATCATAATTATGAAACAACAAATTATTTTCCTGTGCCAATGTTTCATGCATAGAAAGACAACTGCATTTTCATGACTGCAAAATACTACAAATTTTGTTTTGGTTTTAACGAATGATAAAATGAAAAAAAACTTTGTATTGGACTCAGAGTTTTGGACCCAACTGTTATTATTGATATCGAGCACTACTGCATCGCATGCTACTCAAATTCGATCATTTGCCCCTGAAATATGGCTGACATAACTCAGTTTCCAAAACGATCTCATCAAACTCTGGAAAAATGTTTTTCAGAGTATATCAGTACTTAACAGCTAGCAACAAAAATCGAGGAGATTAAAAGTCTTAAAACGTACCACTGTGATCTTGTGGTTAAGACGCGTGCCTGGAAGGCAGGAGATCCGTGGATCGATTCCCGGCTGTGGTAACTTTTAATTTTCTCGATTTTTCTGATAATTCAGATCGTATTAGAATGCTTGATAACTTTTCAAGACACCACAGAAAAGGTGAAATTGAGTGACCTATTTCTTTGAACTGAATGACTTCAAAGAAAGTTTAGCTATTTCTCTATAATTCTACCGTTGGACTTTTCTGAAATCTTTAATAGTTTCAGAATTAGTGTTTTTCTTCCTTTTCAAGAATTCAAGAAAGATTTGCAAAAAAACTTAAAACCAACTTAATTTCTAAACCGTTCGAGGCAACATGAAGTAATTTCGAAGAGAACTATAGTTTATGGATGCCTACAATATGGTATCAAGCAAAAGTCTGTCACTCATCTGGTTAATGATTTAGAAATTTGATGACGTCACATCCTAAAATGAGCTGAAATATAAGATACGCTATAATTTTAAAAAATATTCAAAATTTCTGGAAAGTCCAACGGTAGAATTATAGATAAGTATCTAAAGTTTCTTTCAAGCCATTCAATCAGAAGAAATAGATCATTGAATTTTACACCCACCTTTTTACGCTGAGTTAAAGATTTGGAACCTATGCTAATATCACGTGAAAATGAGAATAAAAACAAATGAAGAGTTTCGCACGAACAATTTTGCGTCACCTAAAATCTCACGCGACATCCAATTTGAGACAGACTTTAGAGTTATATTTGGTGTAATGATAGTTTCGTCGCACACAAGAAATGTTCCTGGGCACTGAAGTCGGTTTCTAGCAAGAGACGATTGGGTTTCAACAAGAATCATTCTCCTTTAGTCTCTAAGCACTCATTATTTCATGTTTACTTGTAGCTCGATGGATTGAAGATAACGGTCAAGAAGAAAAGGAGGCGGAGGACCAAGGAACAAATGGGTAAGTGTATGATTTGATTTTATTACCTTTAGGGCCGAGGTGAGCAAAAGATCAATTCAGCTAACATAGACCATTTTGACATTTAGAAAAGGGCCTGGGGAGAGCACCATTTTTCTGGTAAATGGCTGCCACAGTGCAATTTATCGTTGGTGAAAAGCCCTGTGGCAGCCATTTACCAGAAAAATATTGCTCTCCCCAGATCCTTTTTCTAAATGTCAAAATGGTTTGCACCCAATTCAGATCACAGGATTGTTCTCTTGGGGAAACTCTCTTTTCATACAAGTCAAAAACTTTGTACAATGAAAGTTGTGATGCGGGTGACTTTGTCAACAGACGAAGAGATGATGTTCCAAGGGTGTGGTCATTTGATCCGAAGTGGGAATAAGTAGTGTCAGCTGAACTTGTCTTTTGAACTATGTCTATGTGAAAGTTTTATATTTTCTTTCAGCTTTCTTTCTTCGTGTAATAATTGCTGCGCAGCGGTGTGAAGCACTGTGAAGCAAAATATAGTCTCAAAAATCGATTTTCGATCTGTCAAAAATTCGATCGTTGGGACATCACCAAAGAAGATGACCTGGGTATTACTTCTCCGCCTGAAGTAATTGCATTGTTACTGCGAGCCAGTTGATAGATACTGGATTCGCAGTGAATTCAACATAGGGCTCAAATCTTTAAAAAGGTCGGTGTAAAATTCTATTACAGTTTTCTTTGAAATAAATGGCTTGGAAGGAAGTTAGGGTTTTTGCTGTAAATCTACCGTGGCAATTTATTGATATCTTGATTAGTTTCAATATGGCGGCATTTATTAAATTTGAGTCTATGACGTCATCAAATTTCTAAATCCTAAACTAGAAAAGCTACAGATTTTTGCTTGCCACCATGTTGTAGACCTTCATAAACTATGGTTCCTTTGAAGGTTTTATAATGTTTCCTCTATTAGTTTAGGATTGACGATTGCTTAAACTTTTTCAAAATTTTTCATGAATTTTTTCAAAAATAATGAAATTGCCACCATTTTGAAAAAAATCAAGATATCAAAAAATTTCCACGGCAGATTTACAGCAAAGTACCATAAGGTCATTTCAAGCCATCCAATTCAAAGAAAACTGCAAAAGAATTTTACACCGACCTTTTTAAAAATTTGAAAGATTTGAGAATGATATGCAGATGCCAATGGCTGCTAAGGACAAGGTGAAGAGACGCCGAAAACGAAAGGGGGATATGATGGATACAGGACCCCCTCCCATGAATTCACAATCATCTTCGGATGAACCACCTTTGAAAGTTGTACCACATCATATGAAATACTCTCAATCTCCAGAAACAGGACACACTGATCTGAAGGTAAATTGTTATCATTTGCTGTTGTTGCTATTCGTACAGTCAAACCATGTACTGCCAAAGATACAGAAAGGCCTTTTTGCTTACAAAGAAGTTCGTTTTTGTCGAAAGGCAAAGGGTTCTTTGCAAGTTTTGGGTAGAGGTGTGTCTCCATACCTATGCCTGGAATTCCTGGACTAAAGTAGCCAAAACTATACCTTCAAAAAGAGTATACTCTTGGCTGTACTAGAAGTCCGAAAAAGTATACCCATGAGGGTGGCACATTCCCTGGTATTTTCATCATGGAAGACGACCCCCCCCCCCATGGTTTCTGGCCTTTTACCTGATGATTTACAGTGAGTACTTTCAAAAAGAGATACGTAACCCGACTTTAGTCAGGCTTCTCTTTGAAAGCAACTGTTATGTTGCACTCATTTTGGTGCAGTTTGTTTTCGTGAAAACAACTCACTTTTTGATACAGTTTGCTTTAGTTTATGCACAAAATTACGAGGACTACAGTACGTAAAGACATAAAGAGATAAGGTTCGTAATTCTGTCCGGCTCGATGCAAATAGATCTCATCATTCTTAAAGTCATGAGAAGTTTTATGATCAATTTATGATCAATGCTATTAATTTGCAGTTTTTTTTGTGAAGAATTTCCCCTAAGATTTAACATCCCTGTACCGTTAACATATTACCGTAAAAGCTCTATTAAGCCCTCCTCTCTATTCAGCCCTCCTCTCTAACAAGCCCCTCCCCTCTGAGCCAAAATTCCAATTAAGCCCCCCTCTCTATTAAGCCCCCGTCTCTATTCAGCCCTCCTCTCTAACAAGCCCCCCCCCTCTGAGCCAAAATTCCAATTAAGCCCCCATCTCTATTAAGCCCTCCTCTCTAACAAGCCCCTCCCCTCTAAGCCTAAATTCCAATTAAGCCCCCCTCTCTATTAAGCCCCCCTCTCTATTCAGCCCTCCTCTCTAACAAGCCCCTCCCCTCTGAGCCAAAATTCCAATTAAGCCCCCTCTCTATTAAGCCTTCCCCAATATCAAATGCCAGCGGTTAGCGAAGATTTTTTATTTATTTTGCTAAACAAGTTAGTATGTTAAGTGTGATAAGGTTTGGGAGAAAACTGTGTCGAATTTATGTATTTAACTCTTAATATTGTATGTTGAATCCACAAAATATGGGGTGAAAGAACTGATAAGCTATCACATAGATCCTTGTCATTTGATTTTGTGAATGAGCCCCCCTCTCTAATAAGACCCCTCTCTTTTAAGCCCTCCTTTTAGAGTGTCCGAAACTAAAGGAGCCCCCCCCCCCCGGGGGCTTAATAGAGCTTTTACGCTCCACCTGATGATTTCATCTTCGAGAATGATCCTGACAAACACTACCATACCAGAAAGTGTCCAGTCCATGTTTGTTTACAGAGAACATCAGATATGGACCATATTATTATAGGTGTTTCTGTGGAAATTTGGTTGACATTGTTGTTTCTCTTGCAGATGCAAATGAACCCTTCAATCATACTGCACGTTCCTGCAAATATGGACCAAAGAACTTCGCGTATTCCAAGCTCATTGACAAGTCCAACTAGTCAAACTCCTCCAAATCCTTACAACGCTACAAGCCTGCCTAATCAGAACAATGAGCGCCATATAAACACATCAGACAAGCCTAATATTACAGCATCTTCTATTAGTCATAGCATTGACAACCTTGTGCACTCAAACCCCAAGTCAAGTAGTGGTCATACACCAGCTATTCGTACCTCTACTGTCGAACATTTGCCTCATTTATCAAGGCAGTTAAGCAATGAATCACCGGCTGATTTTAATGTCAGGAATACTGTATTCAGTAGAGCGCCATCAGAGATCTCCAATGCATCGCCAATCAAAGAGGCATCCATACAGGCGTCTCAAAGAGACATGAAAATAGCTAGGTCTATGAGTAATGATTACGGTGAGCCACCAAGAAAACCTAATGTGTCAAGTGGAGGTCGATTCATTGAACACCCTGCGATAGTCTCACCTAACGTAAATCCATTTGAGAAGAGGCGGTCCGTAGTTGGGGAATCCAATATATTTGACATGTTACCAATGCATATGCATCGACATCCATCCAGCAAAGAGGGCAAAGAAGCTGTGCCGTATTCAGAAACAAATGCCATGTACGGGATGAAATCATCTGGACAAAAGCATGATAATTCAAACACCGATGAGCATGAAACGCCCCCGGCGATTACCAAGTATTTTGAAGGTCATAAAGCCTCAGCTGCTATCGCAGCACTGGCTGCAAAACTGCACTCGCAAGCTGCTGTGAGGTCACAGGAAGAGAAGTCATTTGCTTCAAAAGAGCATGGAGCAAGGTTGCCCAGCCAAAGTGATATTTCGAAAAGCGATATTTCGCCTGTGATGAGCATGAATATGAGTGGTCCTCCTAATACTGTTGCTAAGCAGAGTACCATCAGCTACAAGACAGTGGCCCCAGAAACTGGACCTGTAAGAGAAACTATGCAAAGCCCCATATGTAGCGGCTCTCATGTCACTACTGATTCATTGCCTGGTACTACAAAAGATTCAAATGAAGCTAAAGGTTCGCCGGTAGATGCTAATAAGTTCAAGAAGAGCATAGTTGGACATCCACACAGCATGGCTTCACTTCTTAGCTCACATCCATCAAGTAAAGCTCCATCCACGCAACCAAATATTGCGGCACCACTTAACCCAGTGCAATCACCACCATTGTCTATGCCACATAGTACAGCAAGGGATGCTTGGGCTAACACATCAAGTGATCAACAAGCACGAATTTCTCATTCTGATCAAAATCGTCCAATGTCAACAATCATACGGAGATCTTCATCAGATGATGGCACTTCGAAACATTCTCACTATCCTATTTTTATGTCAACTTCGCATCGCACAGCACCACAAGAGATTCCTGGTCAAATGTCTGTCAAGAAACCACCTGTGACGTCAGTTCATATGCCGATGAAACCTGCTATGAATATGACATCAGGCATGTTCCAGTCTAAAACAACATCAACAACGGTAACCACAGCAACGAACCTCCATCATCAAGGTAATACACCAGCTAGAGTGAAAAGCCCATCGTCAAGGAGTAGGGCTGCAAAGAGTGGTAAAACTGGTCAAGCTAAATCTGTGATTAAAAGAGCAAGTCCAGTTAGTACACCAAGTAGTTCTGTGAGCATGACTGGTAGTGCTTATTTTGAAGGTTCCATGAAATCGCCTGCAGTTAATCAGAAGTTTGATGAAATGACATCATCAGGAATAATGAGATCATCTAGCGATAGAAACCAGATGCCAGTTGCAAGCAGACCTCAGTTTCCATTCTCCTCGCAGACAGTGTTATCTGAGTCCTCAAAAATGTTTCCTCAAGGTAAAGATCATGAGAACGACAATAAAACAGTCGAAAATCGGCCATCAGCAACAAGTTCAAGTTTGTCAATGCAAGCCAGCAAGCCACTAAGTGTAACTTCACATAGTGATGCCATCGTTAGCAGTATGTCAAGACGGGCAACACCTCCACAACGGTCAACGCCTCCGCAACGGTCAACGCCTCCGCAGTGGTCAACGCCATCACAGCAACAGCTTCCAACATCATTCCAAGCAAAACCGTCAGTAACTCAGCAAGCTCCTAACTCTGTAATAGCCTCTCGTGCAAGCCCGCTATCAGTGATAAAATCTTCAGTGAGCTCCCATTCAATTGTGTCTTCACATCCGCCTCCTGCAAATGTATCTGTGATAACGCCTCTATCTGGGTTGATGAGGGTGGTAGATGCTGCCAGCCAGAGAGCAGCTGCTTCTTCATTGGCAAGAACTCATTCGGGTGTTGGTGCTCTGTCTGGGGCTCATGGTACGTCAGTCATAGCGGCAACAATCCCATCATCTAAGCCTTCAAAGAGTATCGAATCTTCTAGTGCTATGAGCTTAAATATTGCGAGAGGTTTGTCTTCTAAGCAGATCAGTGTGCAGATCATGACAGGCGCTACTAGTGTAGTGGCCTGTCTCACAGGAGCTACGTTGTCACAGGTTGCTGAAAGGATGCAGCCTTTAAGCGGGAAGCAGCAGACGCTTAGTCAGACGTCAGTTGTCTCGACCATCCTGAAGGTTATTCCATCCGTTGGAACAAAGTCGGATTCTCCAAGTGACAGAAAATCAACCAAGCCAGTATCTGGTGTAGCCACGGCTAAATCATCCTCAACAGCCAGTCAAGTCAGTTCAAGGCCAACCAATGCAGCTGGTCATGTTGGCTCGAGGACAAATACTTCTAAGGTTTCATTAACTGCTGCTCAGTCAATATCATCTGCAACAGTGACGAATAAATTGAAGGCAATAACGATAGTTCCTATCACAATGGCTACAAAGGTATCAAACGCTAGAGATCTCGTTGATGCAAAGAAAACCAGTGCTCAAAGCTCATCGAATGTAGTTCCATTACTAACAACCGTATCAAGCACAGCTAACCCCCCGAATCACCCACCAAACACACAGACGAAATCAACTAATCAGAAAACACCCTCGGCAAAACAGCAAAGAACTACATCATCAAGTCGCTCAAGTAGTAAAGCTCCGAAAGCTTCAGTTTCTACTCCTGTTAGTGAAAACGAACCGAGCACAACCAACAATGCTCCCGTTGCATCGCGTACACGTCCGTCAACACGCAGGATTACAACACTATCTGCGCTTGGATCAGGTCCGTCTAAGAAACCATACAAAGGATCGGCTGTGTCACCTGTGGGCTCTTCTGGCTCCAAAAGCCAGACTACGTCGCCAACTGGTCACAGGAATGTACCAGAAACGATCCCAGGCATCATAAAATCCAAAGGAGCTGCTGCTAAACAACACATACAGCCTACATTGGTCCCATCAGGAGGTCAAAAGGGAAGTACCGTGATTCGGTCATCATCGCAAAGAAAAGCTATGCAAACGGACACCATTTCGGTTGGCAATAGAAAAGCTGATGACAGTATGTCCAAGGAAGGGGCTGCTAGCTCGCAGACTGACGTAAGAGGAAGTGTATCGAGTTCGCAGGTAAGCCAGTCGAAAGTAGAATCATCGAGTTATGCCGCAGCAGCACTTGCAAAATTGAATGAGAGTATTGTGATTCCATCGACAATACCAGTTACATCCGCGCCTGATCGGCCTAAGCCCCAGAAAAAGAAGAGTCTTGCTAGTATTGTAAATCTCCTTGCCTCCAAAACTACCGGACAACAGAGCGTCGTAGAGAGCACCAAAGCTTCGGAGCTATCCGATGGTGAAGTTAGTACGTCTAAGAAAAGCATAGAACTACCACCTAAGGATGCCGTCGACAAATCTCCACCAGTTGCAAAAATTGATTCTACACAGAAAAGTAAGGATGCGCCGCAGAAAGGCAAGGCTCCGGCAGTAACGGAAAAAAGTACAACGCAGAGTGAAAGTGCTAATGCACAAAAAGGGAGGGTTTCTAACCCGAAAGATAACACATTAACGGCTATCGAAAAGGTTGCAACGAAGAATACTTTAGAAACCACTGAGAAAAGTAAGGATTCTATGCAAAGCAAGGAGTCTGTGCAGAGCAAGGAGCCTACACAGAGCAATAAGGTTGTAGCACACAAAACTAAAAGTACTTTGGACAAGGTAAAAAATTTAGCTCAAAAATGTAATGATTTAGCACAGAAAGCAAAGAGTTCCACGTTAACAGGTCAAGTCGTTACACAGAAAAGTGAGCAAAGTGTTACAAAGAAAAGTGGGCCGGTTGTTACAGAGAATAGTGTGCAGGTTGCACAGAAAAATGTCCAGGGTACACAGAAAAGTGTCTCGGATGCACAGAAAAGTGTCCAGGGTACACAGAAAAGTGTCTCGGATGCACAGAAAAGTGTCCAGGGCGCACAGAAAAATGCCCAAGGTGCACAAAAAAGTGTCCAAGGCGCACAGAAAAGTGTTCAGGTTATCAAGAAATCCAAGGAAGCCGCGCTAAAGGTTAAAGACACAAGATCGAGGAGTCCAGTTGTTACGAATAGCGAAAAAGAATCCAGTCCGAACGTTAAACGAAGAGCTACGGCTTCTCCGGTAACTGTTAAGGGTTCAGCGCGGAAAGGCGCTGACTCTGTAGAGAAACGTGATGGTAAATTGCCAGCAAAGGTAAACGACTTAACCAAAAGCGAAAAGACTTCAACCCAGAAGAAAGTTGATACGATACCAAAGGGTAACATTGTTGGGACTGCAGTTGTAAATCAAGCTGAGAAAGATGAACCGAGAGCTGATGCGAGTTTAACGCAGAAAGACAAAGAAGTATCGCAGAAAGAGAAGGACATATCGCAGAAAGGTAAGGTGCAGAAAACCGAGCCTACCTTGACGCAAAAAAACGCGAAAGATTTACGAAAGGATGAGAAAGTGCTATCACAAACAAAACCTGAGAAACAAAATGATGAGAAAAAGCCACCACAGAAAGAAGAAACAAAAGTTACACCCAAGAAAGATAAAGAACCAGCACAGAAAGTTGCAGTAACGCCTACTGTGAAGGAGGACAGAAAAGTGGTAGATAAAAGTGAAATAAAACCAGCAGCAAAGGACGACGGAAAAGCAGTGCAGAAAAGTGTGGCAACTCCTAAACTATCGGATGGGAAGAAGATTGAACAGAAAATGGACAAAACGCCTGCTGTAGCTGAAGACAGGAAAATTGCACAGAAAAGTGACACTCCAGTTTCAAAAGGGGTTGATAAGGAGGCTGCTTCAAAGGGCCTGAAATGTGTTGATAACGAGACTACTTCAAAAGGCCTGAAAAGTGTTGAAAAGGACACTACTTCAAAAGGCCTGAAAAGTGTTGACAAGGAGACTACTTCAAAAGGCCTGAAAAGTGTTGATAATGAGGCTACTTCAAAAGGCCTGAAAAGTGTTGCAGAACTAGATACCAGGGGCACTGCTAAGACAGATGCCAGTAAAAAGATTTCGCCTACTGAAGGAAAGGGTGTGACGCTAAAGAATAACGCGGACTCAAAACTCAACGTAATTGCCAGCTCTTCAAAGCAGAACGATATTGAAACTGATAAAAAGGTAAACTGTTCTGAAAAAACTGTGACTTCGTCTGTCATGTCAGCAAATAGTAAAACATCGGAGAAAATAGTGACATCAGAGAAAACATTGACGTCATCAAAGACTGTGACGTCACAGAAAGTGGAGACGTCAGAACAGAACGTCACGTGATATTAACTAAATGTATATGATTTCTAATGATTTTACTTTTATAGGCACTATACCTATGCCGCAAGCGAGCTTTTAAATGATATTTCTTAGTGGATCGTTGTAATATCATTTTGATATAAACAGTCAGAGAACGTCTAGATAGCCCGCTATGCGCATTGACTTTATAATATAATACATATTCATCATAGTATGCAACCATAAGGTAATGATGCTTTGTTTAAGCCTGTCATCTCATATAAGTTATAATAGGCTGGCTTGTAAATTAAAGTAATGTAGCTTGGGACGGCTAAGTTAAGTCCTCTTGTAACAGATTGCTCTTAACCCCCCCCCCCCAATTTCCCAATGACCTAATTATCAGCTTCTGGTGGGTGCCCCCGATAAGTTAATGCGGTACAACGCTCAATATTGCCCTTTCAAGAACTGTCCGCAAACGCAGATACATGCATGATCTTAGAGTTTTAGATGGTTGTATTTTAAGTAGATCTTTGTTTGATGACAAATATCTCCATAAGATTCTGCCAGTGGTAAGCCCAATAACAAGATTGTACTATTCTGCTTAGAAGATACAGGTGCAAAGACTTTCTCAGGAGACCCCCGTGTCGAAAGTTAGCATAGCTTTAGATAGGCTTAATTGGTTATGATGCTTTGAAACTAGGGTTGCACAACTTTTCAAGAAGGACACTTGTTATAGCTGTGAAGATATATTTCAAATGACCCAGGATTGCGATAGAAAGTTTGAATATTTAGTTTTATCGAAGAATATAACTCCGAGATAGGAGCGCACCGAAGACTTTAATGATCAGCTCCATACCGTCTGCCACTCTAAGATACTTAGAAAGAACGACGTGTTTGTACCCAAATTTGGAGAACCATCTCATGACCGTCCTTAATAGAGTAAAACTTCTTCGTGATATCTTTCGTGGTAGGGACAGAAGGGGGAGACTGGAAATCCACCTCAATTGCAGAAGATAGAATGCCCCGTTGAATATTGATGTTTATTTTCAAAGGAAACATTGTGGTGACGCCCGGAAATATATTGCCCTAAACAGTGAGATATCTATCGCTCAAAATTTTCGCACAGCAACCCGTTGTAAAAGTATGACGTTGTAAGAACTCTTTCCAGAAAGGGAGAGATCGTATATGATACCCTTGATCGTGGAGTAAGGAATGGGCCATCGAAAGTTAGACGTATCGGGTCGTCGAAGGGAACCTTTTGGTGACTCTTTGAGGTGGTGGAACTAAACATGTCACATTTATCTTTGTGAACATTTTTAGAACAGTATCCCATTGTAAAAAGTATGATATTGATATGGTATGATGAATTAGCTGATTCTGCTTAAATGGCTTAAATTTCAAATTAACTGAACTACTTGTGCATGATAATTTCTAAAAGTATTGGCTTCGTGAGGCTAGAATTTGTCTATAGACGTTAAATAAGCTGTGTTTTTAGTATCATTATTATTACTATTCTTCTTACTATCATAAGTATAATTTAGCATTATTTTTTGTAGTTGTATGAATATCATTGCATATAATAGATGATTAATTTGCTTGTAGCGATAAATGGCGGCGGCTTGGAATTGCGACGAGTCTGCCTTGAGATAACATTTTTATTTGTCACAATTTATCATGCTATTTATCTTGTGTGGCGGATATTTATTCACGCTGCAAGCACATATTACAACCTTTTCTGATACTGTTCTTCCTTGAATTTCGCGCGGGGGTGTAGTTACTGGATTAGTCAAAAATAACAATCTTTTTGAAAGGCCACTGCTCTCTGGGTATCGAGATGAAAATATTGGCAACTGTATCATTTAAGGGTGGACATGTTCAAATTCTTTTTAAAATTTGTCTGACTGAAATCAGCCATTCCGTTCCGAAATTATAAGGGATTTCCTCAAGAAATCTCTTTCAACAGACCTTCAAAACAGGCCTGAAATCACAACCAAAATTTCCTGATATCTCGAACAAGGACAGATAATGTTACAATAGGACCTGCTACTTTTTATTGACATCTACATACAAAGTGATTTGTGATTGCAGACAAAGGGAATTCCGTGCCCGGTTTATCAGGTCATAAACAAAAACATAAGTTACCCTGAAACCCAGGTAGCTATCTCGCTTATTGTGCATTCCAGACATGGTTTTAAAGAGCAAACGTGGGCACATATCAAAAGAAGAGCACATATCCAACTTCTATCTCGGGCATTTTATTTGTCTCGTTCAGAAGCTGACCAGTGAGTGTTTTAATTACACCCAAAAAATACGAGAATTGAATCGCCCACCAATCAGCTTCTGATCAAAACAAATAAAATGCCAGAGGCAGAACTTTAGATATATCCTTCTTCTTGTGATATTTGCTCACGTTTGCTCTTAAAAACCATTTCTGGAATGCACAATGAGCGAGCTAGCTACCTGGATTCACAGCAACTTTTGCGGCTTGCTTTGTTTTTGTTTATGACTTGACTGACCGGGCATGGAATTCCCTTTGTCTGCAATCACAAATTGCTTTGTATGTAGGTGTCAATAAAAAGTAGCGGATCCTATTGTAAGATTATCTGTCCTTGTTTCTTCAAAAGTTTTAGCATGTGTATCCTCTTGGGGGGGATGAAATCGCCTGGAAAAACGTCGTTATGCTCAAAAGGGATGACACTCGCATCTTTCCAAAGGAATGATGCGTTCGAAAACAAGTAAAGCCATTACCCAAACAACGACAGATTTGCAACACAATAGCATGAGTTACTTTTCTTGACACCTGAATTCAAAGTGATTAATGATTAGCGATTTCCGAAAAAGTTCCCTCAACCAGTAATTTAAAGCAAACAAAGCCGCAAAAGTTTCTCTGAAACCCGGGTAGCTAGCGCGCTCGTTGTGCATTCCAGAAATTGTTTTTAAGAGCAAACATGGGCACATATCGAAAGAAAAAGATATATCTACACATCTACCTCGGGCATGTTATTTCTTTGGTTCAGAAGCTGAGTAGTAAGTGTTTTAATGACACCCAAAAGTTAGGAGAATTGAATAGCCTCCCAATCGGCTTTTGAACGAAACAAATTAAATGCCCGAAGAATATATGTACATATATATTCTTTCGATCTATGCTCATGTTTGCTCTTAAAAAGAATTTCTGAAATGCACAACGAGCGAGCTAGCTACCTAGATTTCAAAGAAATATTGGCGGCTTTGCTTGTTTTGAAAATTATTGGTTGAGAGAATTTCCTTTGTCTGCGATCGCTAATCGCTTTTTGAAAGCAACTCGTGCTATTGTCTTACAAAATTTATTCTCGTTCCAATTACCCAATTTGAAGTTTTGGACGTTTCTACTTTCTCAGTCAGGTAAATGGATTGGCCTGTTTTAATCACGTTTTTATTAACCCATCCAGTAAACCTTTTGTTTTAGGGGATCCGAAGTTTCTGCACAATGCCTGAGTGATGGTCAATTAAACTTTAGTAAACTCAAGGAGTTGCAGCGCTGTATCCACAGTAGCGGCACGAAACTCCCCCTCAGTCCAAATAGGGTTAGTTTCAGTTTCATTTATTTATCAATCAATCCTACATACATTTCAACATAATTACTATACTAATTCACAAAGATACCATACAAAACTAAATGGAATACTCTACTAACTATGAATACAAACAAACTTAACCTAATTACAATACAACTGCTACTTTACAAATATTACCATAACCATACTTACAATACACTAAAGAGAAAACACTATTACGTACGACAAAGAAAAAACTTTACATGTGTATGTAAGATTGATTGATTAAGGAT
Source organism: Aurelia coerulea (assembly GCA_039566865.1). Lineage (NCBI taxonomy): Eukaryota > Metazoa > Cnidaria > Scyphozoa > Semaeostomeae > Ulmaridae > Aurelia > Aurelia coerulea. The sequence continues at coordinate 23,069,645 of CM076948.1, read as the reverse complement.
GAGCTCTCTAAATAGGTTAACTAATCGAGAGAGAGCCCCCCCCCCCCCATAAAAACAAAGAAACTAAATTTTTGTAAAAGCAATAACCAGAGCCAGATGTGCATTAGAAATTATAGCTGGAGTGAGAAGTTAAGTCTAGTAATACAGTAAGAGTTATAGATAGGAATTAATGAAGTGTGTCTTCAGTTGTGATCGAAAGACTGAAACAGAACTAGCAACACGTATGAATAAAGGGAGAGTATTCCAAAGTTAAAATTCCAAGGTTAAAATGTTCTGTGTTGAAAATACTCGATTTTCAGATTTTGTCAAGACTCAACAAGAAAGAAAACTTTTCCATTGAAGGAGCATTTGGAACACAATTGCTCAGAAAGGACCACAACAAAGTTGTTTGTTTTCGGTTTTATTCAGTGTTTAGCGCTCGGAAAACGCATTCCTCGGTTGTCCCCACCAATCTTGGCAGGGTATGCCACCCTTCCCCCTCTCTATCCGGCCATGATCCAGCGCATCCCCGACAGACGCTCGTTTCCAGACCCTAAAGCGACCAGTTGTTTTCTTTGCGTTGTGGATGGATAATGAGAATGCTGTAATGTTGTGAAAGTCGAAGGTATCCAAACATCCGACTTGATCTTCATCATCACCACTCGAAGGAAGCGGTAAAGTTATCAGAAATGAGTGCAAGTGGCACTCCATACATTGGAAGCAAGATAAGTCTTGTTTCCAAAGCGAAGATCAGATATGAAGGTTATTTGTACACCATCGACACAGAAGAGTCAACCGTGACATTAGCCAAGGGTATATTCATTTTTCTTTGTCTTTCAACAGTTTTTACTCCCTTTAATCCACATTGGAGCCTTCGTTAAAACATCTTTTATGTGTTGGATATGTTTACGAACTATTTTATTGCTAATTAGTGAGTTCTTCGTGCAACTACACAGCGGGCATGCTAGAGCCTTATCTTTCATGCAGTTTAGGCCCCGAGTTTCAAACGCTCTTTCACAGCCGGTTAGGTCTATGGTTAGGTTTTAAATTTAAAAAACATTACGAAATAGAAATGCGAGGCAGAAAGACATCTCCACAAAAAAGCATGGGTTTTCACATGTTCCTCAGGTTTAATTGTCACACACAACAATATTTAATTAATAGAGCAAGACCAACTCATTCCATTTTGATCGACGAAATATCAGTTTTAACATTACGCACTGCAACAACAGACGGGGACCTAAGGTCATGGCCTAAATTTGAACTTATTAGTGAAATTTGTAAAGTTTTGAACATGAATGCAGACTTTTAAAAGCCCCCACCCAGATTGAACTAAAGGCTGATTTCCACTCATTCGAATTTTCAAAGCGGACTGGAAATCTATTGTTCATGAGAGTAAAGGTTGCTTTGAATTTAAATATAATGTTAGATTACACTACGCATGACAAACATTTTATTGTGTAAAGTTCCTCCCATTTGGAAAATTCTACTGAAAGGAGATGAGCCTTTCCTGTCCACCTTCTGATCCACACAAATTCTTGCATGCACTGGCAAATATCTAAGCTTGGTTTCATATTTCCTGTCCCTTTTGCAAACAGTATATCACCCCAAAATGTTATTAAACCTGAGCCAAAATGTGCAGGCCTGAATTAGCCATTAATTTTAACAAGCGTTGCATCATTTTGATGGTTAAAATGCTCAAGAAAACTATTTCACAAAATCAGTTGTCGTTTCGGATGTTACACACATTTTATTTGTTAATAAGTGCTTGTAAGAGACAAGAGTTGAAACGTCAAAAAAAGAAACTATGGTGCCTGGATTAATAGAGCAAACAAGCTACTGTATTGCAATTTGGAATTTTACTTTGCCCAGCTTGTACAAGAATACAAGGCTATACTTGGCCTTGGGATTATGACCTTGTTATAACCTTGTACTTACATTTGAAGAAAATTACAATGCTATCACTAAGATTCTAAGTTACAACCAGTCTAACACAAGGTTTCCACAAGGCTACTTAGCATTTTTCAAGCCATTTACAAGGCTACAGCAAGGCTTTTTTAGGCTAAAGCAAGGTTACAAGGCCATAACTACAAGGCTTGTACATGGCTATTACATGGCCTTGTATTTTCGTACAGGAGGTGACTCAGAATGTTTCAAAATACACATATTTTTTCATAAGAAACTGCCCATAAGAAACTCAACTCTCAGATCGCCAAAGAATTAAGTATGGGGAGAATATAAGTTAAGAAACTATTTACTTTGATAAGGAAATCCTTGACATTTCTTTACTTTACTTTCATTTGTTTCCTGTATCATACTACTTGTAAGGTACTTGAGGAATGTCTAAACATTGGAAAGGCTTGATTTTGATAAGTTCACAAGGGCACAGGTAGTGAACATGAAGATTGTTATGGAACCTCTAAGAAACTCATAAGAAACTCTGAGTACTCAAAATCTGATAATTTTAAGGAACTTTCAGTACTGGCCCATAGTCTTAGTTTCTTATAAAAAAAATATGTGTAATATACATACGCTTTATTAACAAATGTTTTGATGTTCTTCTGAAGTTCAAATTCAGTTAAAACTTGTTTTGAGATGGTACTATGAGTGCCATAGAAGCCATCACATTAGACCATTTATCTATTCTATGAAAGAATCAGAATCGAACAATACACGTTTTTTTTTAAAGAAACTGGTTTATAGGAAACTAGTACTAGGATGATAAAAAATTTAAGATACCCTAGTACTACGCTCAAGAACAGTTAAGAAACTCTTAAAAGTCAATTTCTGTATGTCTCTTTTTAATTCTATGTCTCTCTAACAAAGGTACAGTACCTTCATCTTTTTTAACTTTTAACTGCAAAAATTGGTAATTTTTTGCCTGAATGTGCATGGCTTATTCGTGATGACAATGTCAATGTAAAATGAAGCCCTTTGTCGAAAAGAAGCCTCAAATTTGAACAATATCGCAATTTTAGGCCCAAAAAATTAAGAAACTAATTAAGAAACTTTTAGTAATAAAACACTGAAATTTTCATGCGAAATTAAGAAACTTTTAGTACTAAGTACTGATCCAAGTTTCTCATCAAAAAAACGTTTATTTTGAAGCAGTTTGTAGAACTGTTGAATGTGAACAACAGTCAAAAAAGCTCTGAAGCGAAATCTCCATTGGGTGCAAAAATGTTGGGGTGGACGGAAGGCAAGACATGTGGAAGGCAAGACATGATCTCCAAATTCTCGCTGTCTGCATTGTTGCTGTGTTGCATCAGAAAATAAACAATTTCTATTGGATATTTTCTTGCAGACAAATGTCGAGCTGCGAAAAGTAGAACCTATTCCTACTGTTCATGGCGCAACATTTTCCGTGGTGACAATCTTAATTAGTCAATTAACTTACTGGAAATTTCTCCGCCTTGTAGAGATCCAGCTTAATGCCACGCAATCAAACATTAGATACAAAAATGTATATATTTCAAAAATATCACTTGATCTGGACTCTTTTGTAGAATAGCTAAAAGTTCTCTCAGAGTATTACATAAGTTCAGAAACAAGCAAAAGCTTCAGAATTTTAGAAACTTGCTACCAGCAGAAAGATATGCATATTCGCAATTGTGTGTGGAAGATGTTCGTGATCAAACTTGAAAAGGATTAAAAACAGTTGGTCCATGTGTCAGCTTCAAACTGTTCTCAACTTGGGTTAAACTCCAACATTATTCACCACTCAAATCAAACTTCCACTGTCTTTCATGCTACTGCAATGGCCAGGCCCTATGCTGTGATGCTTCTCATTCCAGACTTCCACTGAAAAAAACAGTAGCAGCAATTTTGATATAAAATGGTTCATTATTGCCTGTGTTCTAAGGGAGGGCTACTCACAAAAATATACCAGGATGAATTTTCTAAGATCCAATTTTCCTAGATCTTCAATTGAAACATACAGTAGCATAAAGCTCAAATCTTTAGAATGGCGGTGTAAATTCTATTACCTTTTTCTTTGCGCTGAATTGCTTGAAAGGAACTCAGGATACTTTGTCTTGATTGTCATAGAAATTTTTGAAACCATGATTATGTTCACAATGTCATTTTCTTTTTATTGCAAGAATTCATGCTGCCATTTTGAAAATGATAATAAATAAATAAAGAACTCTACAGGTGTCCCAAAAAATTGTTCAGTGTTTGATTATATATTGAAAAATAATGACAACATGAACAGGCCCATGGGAAGGTAACCCTGTCCCTGACATTTTGAAATAATTTTAGACACCGGAATCTTGCAAATCCAGAGAAAATCAATTGACTTGCATGCTTGCAGAGATCAGATTTATGCAACTACTGAAACCATAGACCCTTAGATGACTTGTACTGCAAAAAGGCTCCAAAGTGGAGGTAAAAAAAGGTTATCTTGTATCATACCTCTCATTAATATCAGAGCAAACCAAAAAGGGCTTCAAAAGTAAATCAATTGTTGTAACCATGTCAAAATTTGATTAAGAATGCATGTCTCCAAAAAAATATTAATGGAATACATAATCAACAAGAGATTGAATCATTTTCAAATAATTCCTCCAAGCATCCATAGGCTTGAAAGTTAGGTTTTCAAAATATTTCCAAATCCCATTTGGTTTGCTCTGAAGTAAACAAGAAAAAAAGAAATGACGCCCATACCACCTTGGCCACAAATGGTTTTTTGTTTCAGCTTTTGCACAAACTTGAACTTCCAAGGCTTGTAACTCCACGAATATTCCCTGGATTTGGAAGATTCAGGTGTCTAAAATTAATAAAGATGTCTGGAATCAGGTTATCTCATCATGGAGCCCCTGAATTATATCATTATTGTCTAATATTTAATTGAATGTTAAACAATTTTTTGAGCACCCTGCATGACAGAATTACAGCAAAATACCCAATATTCCTTTGAAGCCATTCAATTCAAAGAAAAAGGTATATAATCAAATTTTACCCTGCCCATTTTAAAAGTTGTGAGCCCTATGCTTTGAAACATTCAGCACTCTATACTTTTGAGGTAAGTCATCTTATCACCCATTTGCAGGCATATAAGCGGTTTTATCAGCTGTTTTTCCACAACTGTTGACAGATTCACTATGCCAACAGTTAACTTACCAATTTGGACTGTCCATGATCTAGTGTGCATTTTTTTGCAGTGAAATCATTTGGTACTGAAGAGAGAGAAGCACCAAATAAAGTTCCAGAGAGAAATGAGATCTATGAGTATATTGTCTTTAGAGGGAGCGACATAGATGATCTCCATGTTGCAGAAGGACCAAAAAATAATAGACCCGCGCAAGGTCAAGTGGCGCAAGACCCAGCTATTGTTCAGGTAATTATTTTGGTTATTCTGAAATGACATCATTGCTGACCAATATACAGTACAAGATCTTTGACTGCCTCCTCTCCTTGTGAAGTGTATCATATATGTTTTTATTATCCTCTTTTTTATTATGCACAGCAAATGAACATGCTTACTGGGCATTGATGTCCATGCATATTTGTTTCGTTCATTGTTTGCTTATGTCTAGTCTAATTATCCCCCTGATTATGCCCCTGGACACACCTGGGTATTTGCTTGAAAACATCCCTGGCCTCCAGCATTTGACTGGAAATTGTTTCCCTGGCCCCAGAAGGCTGTATGTCATAGTACCCCACCACTGGGCATTCACCAGAAAACGTTGCCCCCCCCCCCCCTGTGGGTATTTATGCAAGATTCAATTCATTCAATTCAATTCAATTTTCTTTGTAGAATACAAAACCTAATACAGTATACGCTAATCAAAAAGTTGTATTCTACACGACCCAAGAAAAGCAAGCTTATCTAGCTTGGGCCGTTTACAAAACAATGGAAAAAAACATAATGTATGATGCTCAAAAATTGATTAATATGGAAAATACAAGCAAGACTAGTGCTGGTCATTGGGTTTAATAGCTTGCAATTATGGTTTCTTTATATTTACTGCTAAAGGCTTTGAAGTTAGAGGTTGATCTTAAGGGAGGAGAGAGGTTGTTCCAGAGGCGTGCTCCTACGTTTCGTAACGTGCTGTCTCCCCACTTTTTATTAGCTTTGAATACTTTATAGTCATATCTTTGTATAGTCTTGTAATTGTGAGATACCCTTATTGACCCCTGGGCTATCTGAGGGTATGGTTGTGGCAGGAATTGAACAAGATTTTACTACTGGTTTAAGTTGCCACAGTCATATATCATCCTACTGTTATTGTTTGTTGCAAGTATGTCTGATAGAAAGCGGTATTTCTTTCAAATTATATTTGTTGCACTGAATCGTGCCGTGCATTGCACTGTTTTGAGACTTAGCTCCACATCATATCAAGGCAAATGTTGTATTTCGTAGGAATTGGCATCATTGTGAAAAAGGTCATTGGTTCTTGATTTATTAGATGTTCCTGTAAAGTAATTTTGTCAGATTTCATAGAAATACATCTGTTTGTATTTTGCAGACAGGAAATACACAGCCTAGTATGTACCAGCAACAGATGCAAATGCCAATGCAGCATTTTCCACATCAAAGCTATGGACCTTTTGGTGGAATGCCCCCATTTGGATACCCACTTGGTTTTAGACCACAAGGAACAATGCCTTTATCATCAGTTATTGGACCTGGAGTTGGATCAGACAGAAATCAGCGGTCATCACCATTTGATCGGTACAGGCAAAGCCCCTCACCACCAAGTGCAGGAGTAGTAGGTAGTCGATATCAATCCAAAGAGAAAGATGAAAAAAGTAGGTCACCAGAAATGGCTCATAATGATGAGAGGCAAAGAGAGAGTGACCGTAGCTCTGATAATCAACAAAGTGCTCCAAAACCACAGAGAGAACAAAGGAATACGCAACGCCCAAGGGAGAATGAGCATCATAGAGAAAGAAACCAAAATAAGGAGCATGATCAGCCGAGAAGACATAGTAGGGATGGAGGTCAACAAAGGGACAGATATAACCAGAGAGAATCTGAAGAGTCTAAGACCCATGGTAGAAGTAGAGATAAAGAACAGTTTCGTGAGAAGACTAGAGAAGAAGGACACTATAAAAGGCACAATGATGGAAATTCTAGAAGGCACATTGATGCCAAGGAAAGTGATAACTCAGGGCGTGGAAAGAGCAGCGAGGAACCTAAAGGCAGAGTAGATAAGGAAAAGCAGAGACAAAGCAATGATGCTCAAAAGAAAGGTGCTAATAACAAGGAACCACAACAGGAGCCAGCAAGAGAGTCAAGTAGGGGGACAAATAAGGAATCAACTAAGGAGTCAAGTAGAGAATCAAGCAGAGAAGGTAATTTGAAAGATTTTTGCTTCTTTTCATAATATTTAACAGATAACAATCATGATACCCTCCATGGTTGATTACTCTAACAAGTGCAAATTTTGTAATACAATAGCAACAGTTGTATTTGATTGACACCTCAATTCAAAGTGATTAACGACTGCAGACTAAGGAAATTCTCTCAACCAGTAATCCAAGACAAACAAAGCCGCACAAGTTTCCCAGAAACTAGTAGGGCAAAATCTCGCCTTGTGCAAGCGAAAGGTGGTTTTTAAGAGAAGTTATGTGCTTCTAACAAAAGTAGAAAGGTAAATCTAAAGTTCTCTGTCTGGCGGATTTTGTTTATTTGATTCAGAAGCCGAGCAGAAGGCACTGTAATTCTTGCGTATTTAGGGCTTACATGAAACGATTACAAAACAGCTCCTGAATCAAATAAACAAAATCCGCTAGACAGAACTTTAGATTTACCCTTCTACTTTCGTTGCAAGCATGTAACTTCTCTTAAAAACCACCTTTCGCTTGCACAAGGCGAGAGTTTGCCCTACTAGTTTCGGGCCAACTTTTGCGGCTTTCTTTCTTTTGAATTACTGGTTGAGAGAATTTCCTTTGCCTGCAATCGCTAATCACTTTGAAGTGAGGTGTCAATCAAACGCAACTGTTGCTATTGTATTACAAAATCTGCCCTTGTTGATTACTCTTGGATGATGGGCATCTATGGATGTTCCTGAACCTTTTTCCTTTCTTGCTTAGGAATTAGCCTTTGTACAAGAACAATTACAGTATTACCCCACCTCTAAGAAACTGACTTATAAGAAACTGCAGCCTGCCAGCTGGCACCATGGTCATTGTCCCACGTTTGGTTTGATATCACATTTATTGCTGCGAAGCGCGCATGCGCAAGCAGTCTTCTAGAGAGGTTTGATCGAGGGTGGACAGTGGAGTATTTTTTGAACAACTACAACAACAGGCTGTGTAGCATCGTGCTTTTGTAACTGCGACTGGCGTAGTGTCGAGGATTTTGGGAGAGAAGCTGGCAGAGGTTTCGTATGAAGAAGAAGGAAAATTTCACTGATTCTGGTAAGTATGGAATCGTTTTTTATACCTCATTTCATAGCAAATATGAGGGGATTTCTTTTTGTCCTCTCTGTTGCTTTCACCATTTACTGTTCTGCAGCGGACAGGTTTCAGAAGTGGCAGGAAGACTTCTTCGACGAGGAGGGCCTAGGCGTTGCTCACGCTTTCACGAATAAACAGCAGGAAGTATTGCTTGCCACCGACAGGAGGTGGATAAGGAACCATTGTTCAAAGTTAAGATGGCGAATTGGAAGGAGCTGTGGTATTTACTATTAGGCCTAATGATACCTGCATTAGTGTTACAAGTATTTCCTTGTAAGAGAGCGCGTGGCCGAGTGGATAAGGCGACTGACTCGTAAACCAAAGGTCAGAACGGCCGAGGTTCGAATCCCGCGCTGGACAGTTTGGTCGCTGTCCGTAACTCTAGCCCGGGTCGACCAGAGCCATGTGAGGGAAATCTGGTAGCTGCGGCGGGTTGATGGTAAAACATCCGTGGCCCCTGCTGGAAATAAGTCTCTCTCAGACTTTCGCAGGCTAGCCACGTTAAACATGATTACCTACCTACCTTGTTTGCTTTTGCTCTTGCTTGGGGAGCCTTGGCTTTGCAGGAGTATTTTGAATTTACCCCATGACCATTGAAAGGATCTTTTATTTTATGCATCTGACAGAATTTTGATTCGCATCTTGATTAAGTTTTCCCCTTCTGTTGCACACATTTTTCTTGTGGTATATTTTTGTTGTCTACTTAGTAGTCACAATGTGTACTTAAATTGGCCTTTGCAACCAGCCATGCGTGTGCCAGCTTTTTTTATTGGTGGTCTTTTTGTGGACCGTAAAAATGGCCATAGCAAAGAGATCACAAAGCCCACCAAGGGTGTATTAAATCAGTGTATTGGCAGGAAAAGGTGCGAAGAGGAAGAATTGCAACGATAATCATCCATTGCTAATAATATTTCATTTCAAGACAAATCTAAGGTAATAATTATGACAAATCCATGTGTGGCAAATCTGAGAAGTTAATCAAAATTGTATGTATTCACAGATCATGCTGGTTGCAAAGGCACCTTTAATGTTGCCACACATGACCCTGCATAGATAGATGTCCTACATTTATGCTTATCTCATGTATTTGGTTGCAGGAATGAAAGGCAAGTTATTAATTTGTGACAGCCATGTGACGATTTAAACTGGTTTGGGTCAATACAGCATTGGATCACTATCTGCAAATTAACTAATTGACATTTTTGTAACAGTTTGCACAGCATTGGATCAGTATTTGCTTCTTTTACCATTGACATTCAAGGCCAACACAGCATAAGATAGCTGCTTGAGGATGCTCATTCTTACAAATACCAAAAAGCATGGGATCAGCATTGCTTCTGGGAATTCGTCACACCTTGTGACCTTTAATTTTGATACAAACTCTTACCAGATGAACCTTTGAAGAACTTTAGTGGCTAACTGTTGTGCATCATGTACTCTCAAGACTGGTTTCCGTTCAAGGCAAAGTACAAAACCTGTTATTTTACACAGAATTGAACGGGGGAACACTTTCTTTGTATTGTGCCATATTTTAACAAGTTCCCAGGGGGGGGTAACTTAAATTTCCATGGTACGGGGATGTGTGATTCAAAGCGTAAAGCTACCACCCATAAATCCGGAAAAAATTCTGAAAAGTATACCCATAAATCCGGAAAAGCAAGTATGGTTGACCAATACATGAAGTTTTACAAAAAATCATACCCATAAATTCAGATAATGTAAAAAATCGTTGAAAACCATACCCATGAATCTTGACTCCATGACAAAAAAGGTACCCTAAAAATGGCACAACCCCATACCATGGAGAGCTTAAGTTAGCCCCCCCCCCTCCGGGATCAAGTTGTCTGACTATTATTGAAGATGCTGATTAATGCAGATAGAAGCAGATAGTTGACAGTCAGGGCCAGTTACAAAGAAATGATCAAAGCTGGTGCTATTAAATTATCGAACTATTTTTGCTTCAAAATGGCAGTGTTGATCTATGGAAAAATCATAAAACCACACCATGTGAAGTACCACCTGGAGAAAAGAAAACCTTGTAGTCCAAGAAAGTACAAAACAAATTGACATTAATTAACTGTTCTTAAAGTTGCACTTCAGTAGAGTCTAAAATCATTTTGAGTTTTTACGAATATTATAGTCGCATAATGCAGTTTTGAAATTTGCAAACAGTTCTCGTAGTTCTTTAGAAATTGTTTCTGCCTCAAAAAGCTCGATTCAACTTTATTTTAGCGCCAAAAACTCCACTATAGCCTGGAGAATTGCATTAAAAACAACGCTATGAGCAGCACTTACTTAACTGCGTTAACAGCTAGTATGATATTTATAAGAAACCAAACAGCCTGGTTTTACAAAATGAGTTTCTTAGTGGCGGGGTAATACTGTCGTTATATATACACTGTAGAATTTCAATGGTATCTGTAGAATTATAAACTACATAATAGTGGGTTATGGCGCCAAATGAAGGTGTTGTGGCACCAAGCATCGTGAAGAGGGGTCACCACGAGCAGCGCTGCAAAGTTGGCCATTGTCTGAGGAATTAAGATAAAGATTCTGCTGTCTCGTGTAGATATGAGCTTATTTTGCTAACAATGCAAAATTCCATAGGCAGAAAATTGTGTCAACATTGTTTGAAAGATCTTAAAGACATCACTAAATAGTGAGAACCCTGCTGATTCATTCTGCGCAATTTTCCTAGATTACTCCAATAGTCAATCCTCAAGCAATGAGAGAGGACGTCCACGTGGAAGAGCAAGGGGGCGTGGAAGAGGAAGAGGTTCTTACAACAACAAGCAAAGATTTGACAAGGATTTTGATTTTGAGCGCTCAAACGCAAAGTTTAACAAGGAAGAAGTTGAAAAAGAATTACTCTCTGCGCTGAAGAAGAATGTCTCTCTGAAAGATGAAGATGATGTAAGTACTGTCATGTCATAATTTTATGTCACACCAGCATAGGGCTCCAATCTTTAACAAGGTTGGTGCAAAATTATATTGCATTTTTCTTTGAATTAAATGACCTGAAAGGAACCTAAGGCGCTTTGCTGTAAATCTGCCGTGGCAATTTTTTGATATCTTGATTAATTTCAAAATGGTGGCATTTATTATATTTGAGGCTATGACGTCATTAACTTTCAAAATCCAGAACCAGAAGAGCTACAGACTTCTTGTTACCACCATATTGTAGACCTTTCTAAACTATGGTTTTCTTGAAGATTTTGCCTTTTTTGCTCTATTGATTTAGGATTTACGATGATTTTCATTTTTTCGAAATTGTTCATGAATTTTTGCAAAATTAATTCAAATGCTGCCATTTTGAAAATAATCAAGATATCAAAAAATTTCCACGGCAGATTTACAGCAAAGTACCCCAAGTTTCTTTTAAGTCATTCAATTCAAAGAAAAATATAATACAATTGTACACCCACCTTTTTCAAGATTTGAAAGATTTGAGCCATATGCTTGTCACACCAACAGAACAGAAACAGTCTGTGGTTGCACAATAGAAAACAAGAAATTGAATTACATTAACCATATCATATGCATACTAAAACACATAGGTTTGCCAGCATTCTTTAGGCAATAAGCAAGGGAGAGAGAGAGTGTGAAAATGGTTGTACAGTTCATGTGGTGCCATGCAGAATTATTTTGAGGTGAAGTTTGTAGGAAATTTGATTTTGAGGATTGTATTTGCTGATACTTTAAATTTCAATATGAATAAAGACAGCAGCCACAAAAAAGACAGCTTTAACCGTAAAATGGATTTTGTTTGGTCCTCGTCCATTTTTTATTTGATAGTTTGATAGTAATAACATTCTTTTTCAGGGTGATTCAATCAGCCATAATAATTTTTCTTTGATGCTAAATTTTTTGCTTTTTTAAGGGTTTATGAATTGCAGAGAAAATATTGATGTTCCTTCATGGGATTTTATCAAATAATGTAATCTGTTAGACTTAATCTTTCTTCCAGAATGAGTTTTCCCAGCTCAAAGGTGAAGGTGAAGTTGCGTTTTTCAGCGCCAAGCGCTGGGATCGCAGAAATAGAGCAGACCTTATCGAGTCCGCAACCCCTGTCATAATGGTCAAGTGACGGGGTCCTTCCGGGTATCGAACCCACTCCACCTGACTGTTCTAGCTGCAAAGTCAAAGGATTACACCACTGCGCCACAACACCTTAAAACCTAAGGAACTTTGAATTCTTATGTGAGACAAAAAGTGATCATTTGTTAATTCTTGCCAGGTTATTGTCGAAAAGGATGGGCACAGAGACTCTTTTAGTGATGACATTGAAGCTGAAATTAATGGGGAAGAAGCATATTATGACAAGACAAAATCATTTTTTGATCAAATATCATGTGACTCTTCGAATCAGCCAAGCCCTGAAGTGTAAGTAGCTTTGAAATTTTTAAATTTTCTCATCATTTATTTTCATTATCAGGAATGCTTTCTTAACATAATCGTCCATTATTTCGGAATGTAGTGACTGATTTGGAGCAAAATGCTTTCACATCTAAGTTTACCAAAGAATCATTCAGCAGTGGTATGGGCTTGGTATTCACCTGATCATGAACACAGCCGGATAAATCGTTATTTTGCCTCCTTGTCATATAAGTAAACAAACCATCTGGAGGACATAAGAACGGCTCTTGGTAACTAAATATCTTGAGCTCGGATACAACCCTCCAAGATTGAAATTCATCTTTAGAACACCAGGGCTGAGAAGAATGTCAGCTATGTTGGTATTATTGCTTGAAACAATCCTTGTGTTTGATGAACGTTCAGAAGTAACAGCTTTACTCAAGTTTGCACGATATCACCTGACGTACAAGCACGCCAGGCCATAAGATTTTTAGCAGGGGGCGGTAAATGGCTCTTCTATTGATGTTCAGACAAGCTATGTTAAAATGAATATGTAGAAAGCAAATGATTCAAGGGGATCAATTTACTGCTATTCTGAAAAGCTCAGGAGAGCAACCTACAACTCGGCTCCAGCATTTGAGGGGAGCCTGGAAGGCAACTAGAGCTAGTCGCGTTAGAAATGCTTTCAGAATTTGATAGAAAAACACGTCAGAATCATTTTATGTATAGTTTGAGATTTTATCAGCTTCGATTTGATTGAGAAGGGAGGACTTTTCAAAAAGATGGATTTAATACGAGGTTAGAAAATGCATTATGCCAATCATTCCATCGTATTTTTACTCCAACGTTAACCAAGCTCGAGAGCAGATTATGGGATGAGAAAAGAGATCAATTATGTCTCTGATTTGCATGTAAACATGATGTCATGACTCAAATCTGTCTGTTATGTTGGGATCATGTTCACTTTGTTAGAACTTAGGATGCTTTCTATGGTTGGTAGAACTGTACTGGAATTTTTCAAGCCTATTTAGAAAGTGAAATTCTAATACAAATTTGCTTGAATTTCTTTTTAAGATTGTATGAGATTGAGTAATGTATCTTTTGTAGATTTACAAAACGCAAGGAACGAGCATTAAATGCAGAAACTTTTGGTGCGTTGCCACGAAACTACAGAGGAAGGCCGTATCGTGGTCGAGGAGGACGAGGTGGCAGAGGGAGAGGTTATGGCCGTGGAGGACAAAGAGGACGAGGACGCGGGGGCAACAGTAACAGAACTTGGGTGGATTATGAATTTGATTTCGAAGCAGCAGGAATAAGACAAGGAAGCAATTCAAACAAGGCTGGAGGTAAGAATCATTTGAATTGAAGTCTGTTTGAAAGGTCCAGTAAATTACCGTATATCTGTCTTTCATTTTGAAAAAAAGATTAAAAATCTGTGTTGTATTACCTTGCAAAAACTGCAAAATCACCGTTGACAAAAATTTGGAGCAAGAGCCCTTTGATATATTATGTTCTCTTTCGTAGGGAGCTGACCTGTTGGACCCCTAAGAGCGTAATTTGAGTTGTTGAAGATTTTGAGAGAATTGAATGGAAAGCCTCCTCCAGTAGAAGGTTGATTTGTATTGCATTTAAATGCTTTATCATTATGTATAAATGAGAAGAGACGAGGAGATAATGAATCCATGCCATGCTACCTTTAAAGATCCTAGATGGTACATATGGTAGTCGAGGACATATGTAAATACATATAAAATGATTCCAGGCATACATTTGCGTTTAGATATTGGTAGTTTAACTTATATTTCAATAACTTGTGTTTCTAAATTGTGACTAAATATCGTGAAACTTGCTTGTTTCGTATTTCAGGGGGGGGGGTTGTTTTAACTTGCAGATAGTAGTAGATGTGTGATATTATTTAGGGGTTTCATTTCATGAAGGATATGAATTTGACAGTGACCCGGAATTATAGATACGCAACTTGAAGGAAATTCATACAGGCCTATGAATAGGAAGTATTAGATTTAAGAAAGCTGTACAATTGATTGACTTCATAAAATCAGTTAACGGTTACGGGAAACGTCTGTAACACGAGATTTGATTTTCTCTCCCTCACCATTCGATGCACAAGAATGTGGGGATTCTAACCATATCAAAATAATTGGCAAATATTGTAAAATTACATTTTCCAGGCAAATTTATTGCTTAAAAGAGTGTACCACCTTCAAAAGCTATTTTGTACCCTTGCGTTTGAGGTACCAAAATCTGACTTATATCAGCAGGAAGTGCAGATCCTAAGCTTCCAAAGTGTGTCTGGGATTTTTTTAATTCCTCCTCCCCTCAAAACTATACGCTTTCGAAAATTGACAAATAATATTTCTGCCCTCCCACAGTTGTGTTTGGCTGTAAAAGAGGGACATGCAAAGATTTTGGGACACACGTTTATCGTAACCTTTAGCCAGTATTGACAAGGACTGTATCTGTACATTCTGTGCCGAAGCAGCTTAGGCTTCCTTCTATAATTTTTAAGAAGAATTAGACGAGGACTATTTTGCTTCGCATTGCTGGTAATTAATTTCAAATTCAAAACCAAATTGTTTGACATATGAAGGATGATGGTTGAAGTACGGCCAGGCTGTTTCATGCCAAGGCAATACATCACACGTATTTTTTATGATATGAAGCTGCCCATAAGAAACTCAACTCTCAGATCAACAAAAAATTAAGAAACTCCAGTACTGGGAAAATAAATCTTAAGAAACTAGTTATTTTGATAAAGGAAATCTTTAGCATATTTTTACTTTCTTTTCACTTGTTTCCTGTATCATATTACTTTGAAGAGTGATGCCTAAACATTAGAAAGGCTTGAACGGACCTTGTTTTGAAATGCCCACGAGGGAACAGGTAGTGAAAATGGCGATTGATATGGAGCCTTTTAGGAGTTCGTAAGAAACTGTGAGTACTCAAAATCTGATGATGTTAAGACACTTTCAGTACTGGCAAAAATCTTAGTTTCTTTCAAAAAAAATACGTGTATTCTGATTTCGAACATTATAACCCCGTTAACATTGACATCATGGGCCCCTCAAAGTTCCTACACAAAAGATTGCTTGCAGAGTCTTCTCAAATAATAAACCCCTCTTCCTCGCACACGCCGTTTAATTTTTCGCGTTTTTGTTGAAATTGTTTGGAATTCTTCATAAAACTGTATGATGTAATCACAACAGACAGTTAGGGTTTGCAAAATCCATCTTTCTGCACCGTACTGCACTAGGCAGTTGACAATCTCATTCAGTTAAATTTGAATTAATTCTAGTTTTTATCATTCATAAAGTTTTTTCTACTATCCATGTCTGCTTTCCAATATCTAAATGTTTATGGATGAAGACTTGAGTTATTAAAGCTGTTTCATTTTTGCTCCAATCTTCCTCGAATTAAGTTGCTAAAAATTGCCAAGTCTGTGCTCATTCTGTTCACCATACGAGTGAAATCCTCATTTTCCCGTAGAAAGTAAGGCTATCGACTGAAATTAGCTATTTTTCACAGTACTCATTTTTCACCAAAAAATATGCATACCCTTTTCTCTTAAAATAGCTCTTTTTGAAAGTCCTCATTTTTCACCAAAAAGATAAGGCTTACCTTTCTGCTGAAATTAGCTGTTTTTCAAACTCCTCATTTTTCACCAAAAAGTAAGCTTACCTTTTTCTATGAAAATGGCTCTTTTTCAAAGTCCTCATTTTTCACCAAAAAGGTAAGGCTATAGGCTTACCTTTCTCTATGAAAATGGCTCTTTTTCAAAGTCCTCATTTTTCACCAAAAAGGTAAGGCTATAGGCTTACCTTTTTCTATGAAAATGGCTCTTTTTCAAAGTCCTCATTTTTCACCAAAAAGGTAAGGCTATAGGCTTACCTTTCTCTATGAAAATGGCTCTTTTTCAAAGTCTATAGGCTTACCTTTTTCTATGAAAATGGCTCTTTTTCAAAGTCCTCATTTTTCACCAAAAAGGTAAGGCTATAGGCTTACCTTTTTCTATGAAAATGGCTCTTTTTCAAAGTCCTCATTTTTCACCAAAAAGGTAAGGCTATAGGCTTACCTTTTTCTATGAAAATGGCTCTTTTTCAAAGTCCTCATTTTTCACCAAAAAGGTAAGGCTATAGGCTTACCTTTTTCTATGAAAATGGCTCTTTTTCAAAGTCCTCATTTTTCACCAAAAAGGTAAGGCTATAGTCTATAAGCTTACCTTTCTCTATGAAAATGGCTCTTTTTCAAAGTCCTCATTTTTCACCAAAAAGGTAAGGCTATAGGCTTACCTTTTTCTATGAAAATGGCTCTTTTTCAAAGTCCTCATTTTTCACCAAAAAGGTAAGGCTATAGGCTTGCCTTTTTCTATGAAAACAGCTCTTTTTTAAAGTCCTCATTTTTGGTCAAAAAGTAAGGCTATAGGCTTACCTTTTTTTATGAAAATGGCTCTTTTTCAAAGTCCTCATTTTTTCACCAAAAGGTAAGGCTATAGGCTTGCCTTTTTCTATGAAAACAGCTCTTTTTCAAAGTCCTCATTTTTTCACCAAAAAGGTAAGGCTATAGGCTTGCCTTTTTCTATGAAAACAGCTCTTTTTCAAAGTCCTCATTTTTGGTCAAAAAGTAAGGCTATAGGCTTACCTTTTTGTTATGAAAACAGCTCTTTTTTAAAGTCCTCATTTTTGGTCAAAAAGTAAGGCTATAGGCTTACCTTTTTTTATGAAAATGGCTCTTTTTCAAAGTCCTCATTTTTTCACCAAAAGGTACGGCTATAGGCTTGCCTTTTTCTGGGAACATGGCTCTTTTTCAAAGTCCTCATTTTTCACCAAAAAGGTAAGGCTATAGGCTTACCTTTCTCTATGAAAATGGCTCTTTTTCAAAGTCTATAGGCTTACCTTTTTTTATGAAAATGGCTCTTTTTCAAAGTCCTCATTTTTTCACCAAAAGGTAAGGCTATAGGCTTGCCTTTTTCTGGGAACATGGCTCTTTTTCAAAGTCCTCATTTTTCACCAAAAAGGTAAGGCTATAGGCTTACCTTTTTCTATGAAAATGGCTCTTTTTCAAAGTCCTCATTTTTCCACCAAAAAGGTAAGGCTACAGGCTTACCTTTTTCTATGAAAATGGCTCTTTTTCAAAGTCCTCATTTTTCCACCAAAAAGGTAAGGCTACAGGCTTACCTTTTTCTATGAAAATGGCTCTTTTTCAAAGTCCTCATTTTTCACCAAAAAGGTAAGGCTATAGGCTTACCTTTTTTTATGAAAATGGCTCTTTTCACGGTCCTCATTTTTTCACCAAAAGGTAAGGCTATAGGCTTGCCTTTTTCTGGGAACATTGCTCTTTTTGAAAGTCCTCATTTTTCACCAAAAAGGTAAGGCTATAGGCTTACCTTTTTCTATGAAAACAGCTCTTTTTCAAAGTCCTCATTTTTCACCAAAAAGGTAAGGCTATAGGCTTACCTTTCTCTATGAAAATGGCTCTTTTTCAAAGTCCTCATTTTTCACCAAAAAGGTAAGGCTATAGGCTTACCTTTTTCTATGAAAATGGCTCTTTTTCAAAGTCCTCATTTTTCACCAAAAAGGTAAGGCTATAGGCTTACCTTTTTCTATGAAAATGGCTCTTTTTCAAAGTCCTCATTTTTCACCAAAAAGGTAAGGCTATAGGCTTACCTTTTTCTATGAAAATGGCTCTTTTTCAAAGTCCTCATTTTTCACCAAAAGGGTAAGGCTATAGGCTTACCTTTTTCTATGAAAGTGGCTCTTTTTCAAAGTGCTCATTTTTCACCAAAAAGGTAAGGCTATAGTCTATAAGCTTACCTTTCTCTATGAAAATGGCCTTTTTTCAAAGTCCTCATTTTTCACCAAAAAGGTAAGGCTATAGGCTTACCTTTTTCTATGAAAACAGCTCTTTTTCAAAGTCCTCATTTTTCACCAAAAGGGTAAGGCTATAGGCTTACCTTTCTCTATGAAAATGGCTCTTTTTCAAAGTCTATAGGCTTACCTTTTTCTATGAAAATGGCTCTTTTTCAAAGTCCTCATTTTTCACCAAAAAGGTAAGGCTATAGGCTTACCTTTTTCTATGAAAATGGCTCTTTTTCAAAGTCCTCATTTTTCACCAAAAAGGTAAGGCTATAGGCTTACCTTTTTCTATGAAAATGGCTCTTTTTCAAAGTCCTCATTTTTCACCAAAAGGGTAAGGCTATAGGCTTACCTTTTTCTATGAAAGTGGCTCTTTTTCAAAGTGCTCATTTTTCACCAAAAAGGTAAGGCTATAGTCTATAAGCTTACCTTTCTCTATGAAAATGGCTCTTTTTCAAAGTCCTCATTTTTCACCAAAAAGGTAAGGCTATAGGCTTACCTTTTTCTATGAAAATGGCTCTTTTTCAAAGTCCTCATTTTTCACCAAAAAGGTAAGGCTATAGGCTTGCCTTTTTCTATGAAAACAGCTCTTTTTTAAAGTCCTCATTTTTGGTCAAAAAGTAAGGCTATAGGCTTACCTTTTTTTATGAAAATGGCTCTTTTTCAAAGTCCTCATTTTTTCACCAAAAGGTAAGGCTATAGGCTTGCCTTTTTCTATGAAAACAGCTCTTTTTCAAAGTCCTCATTTTTTCACCAAAAAGGTAAGGCTATAGGCTTGCCTTTTTCTATGAAAACAGCTCTTTTTCAAAGTCCTCATTTTTGGTCAAAAAGTAAGGCTATAGGCTTACCTTTTTGTTATGAAAACAGCTCTTTTTCAAAGTCCTCATTTTTGGTCAAAAAGTAAGGCTATAGGCTTACCTTTTTTTATGAAAATGGCTCTTTTTCAAAGTCCTCATTTTTTCACCAAAAGGTACGGCTATAGGCTTGCCTTTTTCTGGGAACATGGCTCTTTTTCAAAGTTCTCATTTTTCACCAAAAAGGTAAGGCTATAGGCTTACCTTTCTCTATGAAAATGGCTCTTTTTCAAAGTCTATAGGCTTACCTTTTTTTATGAAAATGGCTCTTTTTCAAAGTCCTCATTTTTTCACCAAAAGGTAAGGCTATAGGCTTGCCTTTTTCTATGAAAATGGCTCTTTTTCAAAGTCCTCATTTTTCACCAAAAAGGTAAGGCTATAGGCTTACCTTTTTCTATGAAAATGGCTCTTTTTCAAAGTCCTCATTTTCACCAAAAAGGTAAGGCTACAGGCTTACCTTTTTCTATGAAAATGGCTCTTTTTCAAAGTCCTCATTTTCACCAAAAAGGTAAGGCTACAGGCTTACCTTTTTCTGGGAACATGGCTCTTTTTCAAAGTCCTCATTTTTCACCAAAAAGGTAAGGCTATAGGCTTACCTTTTTCTATGAAAATGGCTCTTTTTCAAGGTCCTCATTTTTCACCAAAAAGGTAAGGCTATAGGCTTACCTTTTTCTATGAAAATGGCTCTTTTTTAAAGTCCTCATTTTTCACCAAAAAGGTAAGGCTATAGGCTTACCTTTTTCTATGAAAATGGCTCTTTTTCAAAGTCCTCATTTTTTCACCAAAAAGGTAAGGCTATAGGCTTGCCTTTTTCTGGGAACATGGCTCTTTTTCAAAGTCCTCATTTTTCACCAAAAAGGTAAGGCTATAGGCTTACCTTTTTCTATGAAAACGGCTCTTTTTGAAAGTCCTCATTTTTCACCAAAAAGGTAAGGCTATAGGCTTACCTTTTTTATGAAAATGGCTCTTTTTCAAAGTCCTCATTTTTTCACCAAAAAGGTAAGGCTATAGGCTTGCCTTTTTCTGGGAACATGGCTCTTTTTCAAAGTCCTCATTTTTTCACCAAAAGGTAAGGCTATAGGCTTGCCTTTTTCTGTGAAAATGGTTCCTTTTCAAAGTCCTCATTTTTCGTCAAAAAGTAAGGCTTACCTTTTTCTATGAAAATGGCTCTTTTTCAAGGTCCTCATTTTTCACCAAAAAGGTAAGGCTATAGGCTTACCTTTTTCTATGAAAATGGCTCTTTTTCAAAGTCCTCATTTTTCACCAAAAAGGTAAGGCTATAGGCTTACCTTTTTTATGAAAATGGCTCTTTTTCAAAGTCCTCATTTTTCCACCAAAAGGTAAGGCTATAGGCTTGCCTTTTTCTGGGAACATGGCTCTTTTTCAAAGTCCTCATTTTTTCACCAAAAGGTAAGGCTATAGGCTTGCCTTTTTCTAGGAAAATGGCTCTTTTTCAAAGTCCTCATTTTTCACCAAAAAGGTAAGGCTATAGGCTTACCTTTCTCTATGAAAATGGCTCTTTTTCAAAGTCCTCATTTTTCACCAAAAAGGTAAGGCTATAGGCTTACCTTTTTCTATGAAAATGGCTCTTTTTCAAAGTCCTCATTTTTGGTCAAAAAGTAAGGCTATAGGCTTACCTTTTTTATGAAAATGGCTCTTTTTCAAAGTCCTCATTTTTCACCAAAAAGGTAAGGCTATAGGCTTGCCTTTTTCTATGAAAACAGCTCTTTTTCAAAGTCCTCATTTTTGGTCAAAAAGTAAGGCTATAGGCTTACCTTTTTGTTATGAAAATGGCTCTTTTTCAAAGTCCTCATTTTTCACCAAAAAGGTAAGGCTATAGGCTTACCTTTTTCTATGAAAATGGCTCTTTTTCAAAGTCCTCATTTTCACCAAAAAATAAGGCTATAGGCTTACCTTTTTCTATGAAATTGGCTCTTTTTCAAAGTCCTCATTTTTCACCAAAAAGTAAGGCTATAGGCTTACCTTGTCACTGAAATTAGCTCTTTTTCAAAGTACTCTTTTCTCATCAAAAAGTAAGGCTTACCTCTTTCTATGAAATTGGCTCTCTTTCAAGTCACAATTCTTCACCAAAAAGAAAGGCTGTAGGCTCAGCTTTTTCGCAGAGATTCTCTGAAATTAGGTTTTTCACCAAAAAGCAATGGAACAGTCATACGTTTTTTCTCAAAATTAGGTCTTCTTTAAAAGGCCTTTAGGCTGAAATATGAATTACCATTAAACGGAGCTATATCCAAAGTGCAAATATTTTGGGAGCAGCCAAAACTATCGCCTTGATAATTTCGGAAACGTCGAAACAAAACGTAAAGAAAAACATTACTTTACAACCTGATTATCTGCAATGCAACTATAAATCTATAGACTATATGTATATTTATTGTCTACTAACAAATAAAAGTGAGATACTACTTTCAAATAACGGTATTCGATGCTCGATGAAATCGTGTTTGTTTGTCAGCATAGGTGTTAAGGCGTCAAAAAAGATTTCATAAATAGAACAAGGACATATTTTGTAACACAGTAGCATGAGCTGCTTTTGATTGACACCGGAATTCAAAGCGATTAGCGATTGCAGACAAAGGAAATTTGCTCAACCAGTAATTCAAAACAAACAAAGCCGCAAAAATTTCTCTGAAACCCAGGTAGCTAGCTCGCTCGTTGTGCATTCCAGAAATTGTTTTTAATAGCAAACATGAGCATAGGGCGAAAGAAGAAGGATATATCTACACATTTACCGCGGGCATTTGTTTCTTTGGTTCAGAAGCTGAGCAGTAAGTGTTTTAATTACTCCCAAAAAATATGAGAATTGAATCGCATCCCATTCGGCTCCTGAAGCAACCAAACAGAATGCTCTAAGGTAGATGCTTAGATATATCCTTCTTTTTTCGATGTTAGCTCATGTTTGCTCTTAAAACAATTCCTAGAATGCACAACGAACGCGCGACCTACCTGGGTTTCAGAGAAACTTTTGCGGCTTTGCTTGTTTTGTATTACTGGTGGAGACAATTTCCTTTGTTTGCAATCGCAAATCACTTTGAATTCAAGTGTCAACAAAAGCAACTGATGTTATTGTGTTACAGAATCTGTCCTTGTTCACAATTAGTTTACAAATTGTATCTTCCTTTTGATTTAATTATTGGAAAATAATTTGCGGTAATTTGAAAGGAATTTGAGGTAATTTGGAAAGAATTTAGACGGAATTTGAGGTAATTTGCTTGGGGTGTAGAGTCCCAGAAACAGTAAAATTCGGCATATACTGAAAATTTCCACTTACAGATGTCCACTTTACGGCTACAGATTCACTTACAAATGTCCATTTACGGCCACAATGTCCACTTACAAATGTTCACTGAACGGCTATAGATTGCAGTTTCTTTATCAGTCCTACTCAAAGTTACACTATTGCTCCGAACATCCCAGAATGTAAGAAACCAGTTTCCAAACCAAAATAATGTTTAAAACGAGAAAATAAAACAGCCTCACATCAGCTCCAAATCTCAGCAGTTAGCTAATGTTTAAATTCACTATAGCAGCCTTTTGAGCCTGGGTGTGCCATTTCGAATTGTGAAATCACATCCTAAAATTTTCAAATTTTCCGAAAATCATACCCTAAAATTTACGGGTGGCCATTCAAATTACGCACCCTAAAAATGTGCCAAAACCCGAAATGTTAACCCAGCGTATCAAATCAGATAAAATGTAATACCATAAAGACCTATTTTTTTAAAATGATTCCCTAAATATTATGGCTATTGTAATCTTACCAAAAATGAAGGCCTAAAATTGATTGTCTTCATGCAAAAAGGCACCCGCAGAACATGACACATTCTGTGTTGGTATATATGTTAGTTACCCCCCCCCCCCCCCCCCGCTCCAGCCTGAACGCAAACAGCTGGGTTCTTGGATGAGCAGTTCTTTCTAAGGGCCAGTGTAAACATCGTTTTTTTTGCCGCGTTTAATTTATCAATTCTAGGCCATGGTCCGCGGGTTTTACGTGTGATCAGCCACTGCGCTTGTGCATTTTGAAAAATGGTTATTCTAACCATTTTAATTTCAACCCGACACGCCAAAAGAACGATGTTTACGTCAGATTTCTAGACACGGCAGAGTCTGCCGCTTTTAATACAGTTCGATTCAACACGGCAAAAAAACGATGTTTAAATTAGGCCTAAAGAAGATCATGTTGAGCGTATTTGAAGACTTCTAGCAAGGATTGCATGCACTGAGACAGAGTCATTGCTCTTTGGGTGCTAATCTATATGCTATGTAATATGTGCTGTGACAATGACAGCATAGCTTCCAAATCTTTAAAAAGGTTGGTGTAAAATTTAATGACCTATTTCTTTGAACTGGATGGCTTTGAAGAAACTTCAGATGTTTTGCTACAATTATACAGTTGGACTTTTCAGAAATCTTCGATATTTTCAGATTAAGAGTGTTTTTCTACTTTTTCATGAATTCGAGACAAATTTTCAAAAAAACTTCAAACCGTCGTAATTTCTAAACTCTTTGACGCAAGATGAAATAATATTGAAGAAAACCATAGTTTATGAATGTCTACAATATGGTATCAAGCAAAACTCTGTCACTCTTCTGCTTTATGATTTAGAAATTCAATGACGTCACATACTCAAATGAGTTAGAATATAAAATACGCTGTAATTTCAAAAAAATGTTCAAAATTTCTTAAAAGTCCAATGGTAGAATTATAGGTAAATAGCTAAAGTTTCTTTCAAGCCATTCAACTAGAAGAAATAGGTCATAGCATTTTACACCCACCTTTTTACGCCGATTTAAAGATTTGAAGCCTATGGTTGCTGTGACCATATTTATGATATAAACGTAAAAAACCTCAAAACAACGAGCATCAGCGTTCAGATCGCAAAAAAATCGCAAAAAACATCGCAAAAATGTTATTGTATCTTTCTTTTGATTGCAAAAAACAACTTGAGGTAATTTGCTATGACTGTGCTTTGAAAATTTCGTATATTGATTGGTTTTGGAATTACAGCGTTCTCCTTCTTAAGGGTGTCGACTTCGAACAAACTTCGAGGTTGGTACTAGGGACAGATGAAGCTTCAACATAGGCCCATCTCTTCTTATTGACAAAATTCAAGACCAATTTTGAAAAATTAAAATCACCACGATTCAAAAATGAATTGAGGAAAAGCGGCACAATCTCCAAGAAACCATAGCTTATTAAGGCATGGCAGCAAGCAGAAATTTGTTGCTTTTCTGGTTCACGATTTGGCAATTTGATGACGTCATAACCTCAAAGCGGGTTGAAACACGGAAAACAGCTGTAATTCCGACAAGAATAAAGATCTCTAAAATATCCGTAATACAATTTTAGCAAAGTACCCGAAGTTCCTTCCTAGGGCCTGTTTATATGAGGGAAAACACTTCACCTGCCAGACCGGGGCTGAAATGCGAGATAAATTTCAGCCACTGTTTATACCTCGCCTGTCAGCCCCTAGGCTGAGAGGCGACATGGAGTAAAGTCTCTCTTCCGTGAAATCAGAACGAATCAACCAAAAGGAATCAATGAAGAAAACCAATACACTTCACCATACCGGTAGTGTTTCGTAAATATAGAAAATTTTCACCTTGCCCATGTGAGATTCTACCTCTTGAGGTGGGATTTCACAATACCGGTGGTGTTGGGTTTGTCATATAAACACGAAATGAAAATAAAAAGGATTCTATCGGAAGGTGGAATCTCGCCGGTCAGCCCCGGGTCTGGCAGGTGAGGTGTTTTTCCTCATACGGTATAATTAGGCCCTATACCATGAAATCAAAAGGAAGATGCAATAATCATGTGTGCAATCCTTGTTGGGGAGACGAGATACGGTTTGTCCGAGGAAGCGCATGCCCCCCCCCCCGTGCAGTAGGTTAATGCTCATGCGCACTAGCATTTTGGGTTGGAACTCTGACGGGCGCATGAGCATTACCTTCTGCACGGGGGGAGGGCACATACGTTTCCTCGGACAAACCGTATCTCGTCTCCCCAACGAATCCGTGTCAAAGATTTAATGCCTGTAATAAAACAACGTGCCTTAGCTAATTGAGACTTGGGCCAACAAGGACAGATAATGTTACAATAGAACTCGCTACTTTTCATTGACACCTAGATACAAAGCAATTTGTGATTGCAGACAAAGGGAATTCCATGCTCGGTTGGTCAAGACATAAACAAAAACAAAGCAAGCCGCAAAAATTGCCCTGAAACTCGGGTCGCTAGCGCGCTCGTTGTGCATTCCAAAAATGGTTTTTAAGAGCAAATATTAGCACATATCGAAAGAAGAAGGATATATCTAAACTTTTGCCTCGGGCATTTTATTTTTTTTCGTACAGAAGCTGAGCAGTAAGTGTTTTAATTACACTTAAAAAGTACGAGAATTTGAATCCCCTCCCAATTGGCTTCTGCACAAAATAAATAAAATGCCTGAGGCAGAAGTTTAGATATATCCTTCTTCTTTCCATATGTGCTAATATTTGCTCTTAAGAACCATTTTTGGAATGCACAACGAGCGCGCTAGCGACCCGAGTTTCAGGGCAATTTTTGCGGCTTGCTTTGTTTTTGTTTATGTCTTGACTAACCGAGCATGGAATTCCCTTTGTCTGCAATCACAAATTGCTTTGTATCTAGGTGTCAATGAAAAGTAGCGAGTTCTATTGTAACATTATCTGTCCTTGTTACTTGGGCCAACAAATACTAGACAGCTAATTCAAAACTACAATAAATTACAAAAGTGAATCTTCCTCCAAGTTAGGTTCTTTGTCTAATCTGTCATTTGATGCTTCACCAACATCATTCAAAAACATCCCAGGGGAGAATGGTGCCATGCTGTCAACATCTGTTTCTCCTATTTGTAGTAAGACATTCAATCGTCAGCGTTCAGAAAAAATGCAGCCCAACTATCATTAAAAATCTTTAAAAATGACGAGATTTAAGCAGATGTAATGTATACTGCCTGAAAGCACAATCTTATCTTCTGTTCAATGACATGCCCTTTGGATGCATTAATGGAATTATTTATCATTGAATTCACATTTTAGGACGTATGGCCCATTTCAAATGCAGCATGCTGTAAGAGCAAAATCAACACCTTTTTTACCGTAAAAATTATGAAAGAGATTTTGGCAAAGCATGCCAGGCCTAAAAGGACTTGTGGTAATATCCTAAGGAAGGGAAGAGACAAATTTACTTCCATGAGATGCATTTATTACGAATGATAAAAGAAGCTCTCACAAAGAAGGGTTTTCGCCTATGTAAAAGTCCTATTACTTTCCGACATCTGAAATAGGCAGTAGTAAAAAAAAACCTGAATTAAGTGATGAATAATTCAAAAGCTGGATATCATTAAAAATAAGATAGATTGGGCTTCCAAAGCGTATGCTTATTCCTGAAAAGTCCAATGGAGAATTATAGCAAAGTAGCCAAAGTTTCTTTCAAGCCAATCAATCCAAGTAAATAGGTCATAGAATTTTACATTCACCTTTTTATGCTGATTTAAAGGTTGGAATACCGGGTGTCCCAAAATGATGTATTATCGTTTGATTGCTTATATCTCCATAACCGATGAACCGATTTTCAAAAACTTTATTTTATCCGATTGCCGAAAGGCTAACTTGTATTCGAGGATGTTGGCTGTGGTTTAGGCCAATGTCTTCATGCTTAAAAGAAGATCGATAAACCTGCTCAAATTCAAGCCTTATATTAGATGTGATGCAAAACATTGAACTTATATGTCGTTCAGAGAACATATGTCGTTCAGAGAATACGAATTCAGTTAATATTGAGTTCAGAGAATACGAATAAGAGTTCAGCCTTTTCTATCACAACTAAAATGATGACTGGAAAATAGGCCGTTTCTTTCTCATGCCATCTAAGGCTTGAATTTGCGCAGGTCCATCGATCTTCTTTTCGACATGAAAACGTTGTGGTAAAACCACAACCAACATCTTAAAATACAATTTAGCCTTTAGGCAATCAAATAAAACAAAGGTTTTGAAAATCGGTTCATTGGCTATGTACATGTAAGCAATCAAACAATAATACATCATTTTGGGACACCCGGTATATGCTATGTTTGCGTAGCTATGGATTAGTTAAGCAATTCTACTCACCACTTCCACTACTGCCATCCATTGAAATCTGGGCGTCACTCGTTCTTTGCAAATCTTCAATCATTGCCTATAAGATGGAGCAGAAACTGCGTAAAATGACGTCATCACGCCCCTTCATATATAGAAGTATTCGATTACCGTAAACACTCTATTTAGCCTCCGCATTAACAGTTTAATTTAAAGTTACTTTATTAAGATATTAGTAAGAGTTGCTGTAAAAATTAACCAAAACAAGATTACGCAAAGAGACCGATATCATTTTATCAATGTTATATCCAAAAATTGAGCCCGTTTCTTCGTCGAGTCATGAGGACACTAAGGAGGCATATCATAACAGCTATGTCCAGGCCCCCTCTCTATCAAGGTCCCTCTCTAATAAGCCCCCCTCTTCCAAGCCGAAATTCTAAATAGGCCCCCTCTCTATTAAGCCCCCTCCCACGTATAACAAATGCCAGAAGCTACCAAAGACTTTCCATTTATTTAGCTAAACAAGTTTGCATGTCAATTTTGATATGGTTTCGGATAAAAGCTGTGTCGAATTTGGTTTAGAGTAATTAAATTCAGAAAATCTATGGAATACTACTCTAGGCTAAAGGTTTTTACATTTCCATTGTAGCAAAGAGAACGATAAAGCACCTTACAGAAACATGACATGAATATTTTCACACATCCCACATTTATAAATACATACACAGATTTTCTCCCGATTACAGTAAGTCCCCGCATATAAGAACCTACAAAAATAAGGACCTAGAGGCTGTTTTTCTAAAATATGCATCTCATAATTAAGAACCTGTCTCAGTTTGACGAAAAATAAGTTCTTATTGCAGGGGTAGCAAAGTTGATTATGGATAGTCGTTATTAAGTTCATTTTGTCCCAGTTGGCTGTTAAAGTTTACAATTGTCCCAGTTGGCTCCTCCCGTGTGTTTGTAAGCTTAGAATTGGCTATTTGGTACATCAAACTTTGCCAAACCAAATAACAGGGCTGGACATCTTTGGTGAAGATTCTAAAACGGCCTACGCAAGGCACTCTTCAAATAAGAACCTTCATACCTTGAAATTGGTCTTGGTATTTTTGAAATAAGAACCTATTTCAGCCTGGCTCTCAAAAAAAGTAGGTTCTTATATGCGGGGATTTTCTGTATCTGATTTTCACAATCGGGTCTTACGAAACACTAAGTGCGATCTAGCAATACGCCGAATGAGAACAGCTTATGGTCAAAAGCCTTTCGCTTTCCGCGGAGCTCATATATGGAACAAACTCAATTCTGATATCAAATTAAGCCCTTTCATTTGGTCATCTAAAGCCAAGCTCAAAGCTCATAATTGAACAGATTCATAGTTAGCTGGTTTTACATTTTCGTTTTTCTTTTCCATTTAAGTTTTTGATACATATATTTCAACTTTATAACTTTAGATAAATATATTGTAATAGGCTATTTCTATTTCTAAGTGACAGGGTTCATCGTAAAACGGTTAATTAAACTGAATTGTAACCCTGGGTAAATAATTTTGAAATAGAAATAAAATAGAAATAAAGAAAATAAATAAATATACCAATAAATACTTACGTGACCGGCAATAGCCTCAGAATTGATAGATGCTTCAGGGTGAAACAACTGAAAGAAATTTGATACACTGAATCACAAAAGATGGCATAAATACAGGAAGGAACTTACAATTCAAAGAAAGAATTGAGTGAAAAGAGCGTATTGAATGTACCCGGTGTCCCAAGTGACGTATCGGCGTTTGCCGACCCGTACAATCATGAATTATGCACCGATTTCATCGATTCACCGGTTCATTTGTTGTGGCGCAGTGGTGTAATCCTCTGACTTTGCAGCCAGAACAGCGAGGTGGACAGGGTTCGATCCCAGGTGGAGCCCCACCACTTGAGCGCCATGACAAGGGATCACAGACTCGATTAGATGTTCTCTACTTCTGCGACCCCAGTACTTGGAGCTAAAAAACGCAACTTCGCCTTCGTCGTCATTTGAAGCAAAAAGTCTATCTTAGATATAGAAATTTACTTCACTAAAATCGGGCAAATGATTGTAGAGTTCTGGAAATTGTTACTTACAGACAGTAAATAACAAGGACAAGCAATAACACAAGTTTAAATTAGAGATAATTTTATAACTACCTGCGACAGCATATCTGGTTCGATATTAAACTGTGGTCCAGACAATAAACTGTGCAAAGAATCCAGAGAATTTGTAATGTCGTCCACGTTTGTATCGATAACTTCCCTGTAAAGAGAGCAGAGGATTTTGTGAACTGAACTATAGGAACTTTTGTTATAATATTTGCTCTACCGGGTGAGTCAGAAAAAAGAATCCCCGCTTGGAAGGCCACTGCTCCATGAATATCAAAACAATAGTTTTCTAAACAGTCTTGCTTTATTGCCAATATGTTCAATTAGGCTCAGTAATTTACCCGGCTTTAATCGGCCATTCCTTTCCGTGGATATGGGTGATATTCTGCAGAAAGCCCCTTCCAAAAACCTCCAAAAACGAACGAAAACAGTGAGCAAATTTTCCTTCCTAAAATTGATGACACTCACATAAATTCATGTATTTGTCCTCTTGGGAGAATGGAATCCCCCTTAATAGGTCATCAATACCAGGGGGAGGACTTGTTCATCCTCCCAAGAGGATAGCACGTGCTAAAGCGTCCACAAGTCATTGCTGTAAGGCCATTGTAAGGCAGAAATGTTAGGGAAATTTGTTCATGATTTTGGGCACGTTTTGAAGGTTTTTTGAAGGGGCTTTTTCGAGAAAATCCCTCATAATCGCAGAATGGAGTGGCCGATTTCAATCAGGTAAATTTTATAATAGATTTGAACATTTCTACCATTAAACTATATATTTGCCGATATCATTGTCTTGATATCCAGGGAGCCGTGACCTTTCAAACGGGGATTCTTTTTTCTGACTCACCCGGTATTTTGATCTTCAAACGACCGCCATCCCTATAAATTTGGCCTTCATACCATAAAATATGGTAATTCTCACTGCCACTTTCAAACACTGATTTCCTGTCACTGCCAAAATCACTGCCACTGTCACAGCCAAATTCATTCATACATCAGAGCGTTTCTTGTACCACCAGCAAGGCAGGCTCGCGAGCCTGGTATATCTATGACACAGCACAACACCTTGCAATATGGTTTAAGATCTGTTAGATATGCTGGGGCGAAATCTTGGAACAACATTCCGTTCAACATAAAACAATCTCCTATATTGATTAGTTTTCGTAAGAGACTAAAATTACATTTGTTCTCCATCAATTACTAGTAATTTTCCAAAAAATTTTCGTGTATCAATCAATCTCAATTACTGTATCTAAAAAGTCTTTCTGATCAAATAATATCATAATAGGTTTTTAAAACAGGGGGTGCTCTCTCCTCGATTAGTTTACCTACTGAGAGAGCTCCTCCTTAAGAAATTCCCCTTGTAATATTTAACATTTAGTCTTTTTGTTGTCTCTTGTAATCTTGTTATAATTTTTGTTAATTGTTGTCTTTTTAAAGGATTGTTGCATGTAGTAGTGGAATTTTAAAATGAATGAACTGAACTGAACTACAAACCTAGGTAAATTAATCTTCTGTCTCATCCTTCTCTTTTAATCTTTAATCTTCAAACAACACAATAAATGTGTAGTAAATGTATCTATGTTACTAAAGACTACCAAAATCTGTCAACTTTTAATTTCGATCAAAGCAGCAGTGTCATCTATACCTAAGCTAGTTCTCCCTGCGGAGAGACCAACATAACTTTGGTATAGCCTTAGTATCTGTATTGTTATTTTTTAAAGATCTTCTAGGGTAGCCATGCCTATCATGCTCCCAATGGTATCATATTTGTAACTATGTTTTTGCTAAATTGTACACTTTTAGATTGTGTGTGTATACAGGGTGTCCCAAAAAATGCCTAAAGATTACGGCAAAAGGGCAAAAGATTCTCTCTAAACTTTCATATGATGTTGCTCTTTAGATGTTCAAATAAAGTTTGCTGCCATCCCCGTAAAAATCCGTTGAAAAGTGATGGAGCTGTGTCTTACTGTTTTGCAGTGATAAGTAGCTTCACGTGAGGTAAGAAAACATTTCTGTGAGGTCAGAAATAGCGGAACTCTCTGATGATGATCGGAATTTTCATGAAAGCTATGACATTGGAGGCTGCTGTTTCCTTTTCCATCCAGGAAGCTATTTATTGCTGCAAAATAGACAACAAAATGGCCGACTGCTAGTTTCAGTCATCGGCCAAATTTGGTCTCCTGAAGGCCATAGCTCCATCATTTTTCAACGGATTTTTATGGGGATGGTGTCAAACTTTAATTGAATATCTGAGGAGCACCATCATGCAAAATTTTGGCGAGAATATATTGCCGTTTTGTCGCAATCTTCCGGCAAACGGGACACAATTATTTTGGGACACCCTGTATATATAAAAAAAACATAGATTTGCTCGCTTCCCATGACGCATGAACAAGGATAGATTTTGTAAGACAATAACATCAGTTGAATTGACTGAAAGCCAATTCAAAGGGATTAGCGACTGAAGACCAAAAATCACTTCACTTGAATATCGATTAAATGGATTAAAAACCAGAGAAGCTACATTGCTTACGGACTACTATTCTGACGTAGACTTATGACGATGAGTCTCTCGTTTCCCTGTGCTTTTTGACTTGATGATGGTGTTTCAGTGGAGCGCGCATGATGGCGCCTCAGTGGAGCGACAACAACAACAACAATTCAACTCAATTAGATGAGCGTAACTAGAGGGTCCTTATGTAGTGAGGCTAATTTTGACGATCAAAAAAAACTCTGGCGAGAGGCAAGTCCTCAGTCAATTGGCTCGAATATCGATTAAATACATTAAAAAGAGAGAAACTTACTTCGGGCTACTGTTCTGACGATCGAAAACAACCAACTTCGACGGGTTATGTGAACTCTCTAATTCTTCCAAAGTTTCACCGATATCTAAATTCGTATCAGACGGAAATATCTGTCCAAAATTCTCGAATATACTTGGTGAAAAGTCAGTATTCGGTTCTTTACTTGTGCTCAATGAAACCATTGTTGGCATTTTCAAATCAAGTGAGTTTCCATTTGTCTTGGAAGAGCTTGCTTGTTTCTTCTTTGCTTTGCCCTTAGTGTTCATGTATGTTTTACCTTTGTTGGGCAATATGGGTGGATGCTTTGGGCTTTGTTGGGCTGTATGGGTGGATGCTGGTGAAATGATGATGGGAGCTTGGTTCGAAATGTTTTGAGGTGTTGGTTCATCTGGAAGAACTGTAATTTGAGGGCCTAAGATGAGAAATAATAATCACAATGAAACAATAAAAGGAAGCAAAGCCTGAGCAACGAGTACAATGAATCAAAGTTATTGAGAATACATCAAACGCCAGAAATTTCGGACGAAAAAATGTTGGGCAAAATATTTTCGGACGCTTTTTTCACGAAATTTCCGCCGTTTTTACAGAAATTTTGGACGACTAAAAATGATAAATTTACGGTTTATTTTACCTTTTTTGTATTCAAATTGTACCCGCATAAAGAACCTAGGTTTTCTCAAGGCAGCCTGAATGAGGTTCTTGATTAACTGATGCTACGATCAAGTCCAGCCTACAAGGTTCTTAAAAAGGTGCTTATAGTTGGGACAATGCAAGCGTGCTTTCATACATGCCAGTGCATTCCTTCTATGAATTGAAAGTGTTTCAATATATTTCTTTTTGATAAAGTTTACATCATGAAAGATTTACAGTTTTCAAGTAAAATACCATCTAATAAACTATTATACAGGAACCTTTAGAAATTTCAGCCTCTTGTGGGTTCTTGTTTAAAAAGTTGTAATCATGGAATTTCAGCTTCAAGATTCTTCTGAAACTACAATCCTCGCCAAAACCCTTTAACTAGGAAAATATCATGCAGCAAATGTCCTGAGCGAAGACAAACAACATTGACTTGGGGGAAGGGGGGGGGGTTTACGAGATATTCCCGCTGAAGCAGTAGGCACTGTGATTTTTTGTCGAAAAATGCTGAAAACTTAGGCCCCGTTCACACTGCTTCGTTTTTGTTAGTATCCGTTTTTGTGGCATTCAAGCTACCCGTTCACATTGCTCTGTTTTTGTACAAAAACGGAGGGAAAAACATCCGTCTTTGTCCGTTCATATTGATCAAAGTGCGTTTTCAAAAACCTCCGTTTTTGTGGATATCCACTTTTGATAGCGTTTCGAAAACCTCCGTTTTTGTGGCGTTTTTGTGCGGATCAGTGTGAACACTTTCACAAAAACGGAGGTTTTTCTCTCCGTTTTTGTACAAAAACGGAGCAGTGTGAACGGGGCCTTAGTTTATGACAACAGGTTTTGGCGAGGACTGTAGGTTCTTTTATGCGGGTTTCTACTGTATGCAAGACCTGTTTCATGGACTCCAATTCGTGTGAAGAATTGATTTCTATACATAGACTATGTCAGTGAAGATGAAAAGCCCTACCTTTATCAAATGACGATGCAATTGTTTCTGCAGACTTTGGCTAGAAGGAAAAGGTTGTATAGTAGAACAATGATCAATTGTTTCAGTCAACAACAATAGGTGTATTTCAGCATAGGGCTCAAATCTCTCAAATCTTTAAATTGGTGGGTCTCAAATGGTACTTTGGAACTTATCGTACTTTGCTGTATATCTCCCGTGGAAATTTTCTGATATCTTGATTTTTTTCAAAATGGAGGCAATTTAATTGCCATAAAAGCTTTATTAAGCCGCCGGGGGGGGGGGCTTATTTAATTTCGGACACTCCAGAGGGGGCTTAAAAGAGAGGGGGCTTGTTAGAGAGGGGGCTTATGCGCAAAATCAAATGACAAGGATTTATGTGACAGCTTTTTAGTTTCTTTACACCATATTTTGCGGATTCAACATACACTTTTGCGAGTCAAATACATAAATTCGACACAGTTTTATCTAAAACCATATCAAAATTAAAATGGAAACTTATTTAGCTCAATAAATGGAAAGTCTTTCGTAACCTCTGGAACTTTATAAAAGTGGGGGGTTTAATGCAAAAGGGAGGCTTATTTAAAATTTTGGCTCAGAGGGGGGGGGCTTATTTATAGAGCTTTTTTCGTATTTTTGGAAAAATCATGGAAAATTTTGAAAACATTTAAAATCATTGAAAATTCTGAACCAATAGAGGAAAATGATATATATAACCTTCAAAAAACCATAGTTTAAGAAGATTTACAATATGGTGGCAAGCAGAAATCTGTAGCTTTCTGGTTTAGGATTTATGAATGTCATGAAGTCATAGCCTCAAATTTAATAAATGCCGCCATTTTGAAAAAAAAACATCGAAAAATCAATAATTGTCCACGGCCAATTTACAGCAAAAAACCTAAGTTCCTTGTAAGCCATATAAAACTGATATAATTTCACACCGATCTAACACCGACCTTTTTAAAGATTTCGGGCCCTATGTTGTGTATTCGCTCTTCTCATTGAGGGATTCTGAAAGAATCATAGCGAATCACTACGGGTTGCCCAAAGGTATTCTTGTTTAAAAACTCACTAAACTTTGAATACAAGCCCGATAATTACATTTCTCTTTAGCATGTAGATCAGAAACCAAATTCCTTTTCCAGGTATAGCTAATCTTGTGATTGGTTTTAAAATTAGCATGGTTTGAAGCATACTATCGGGTGAGTCAGAAAAGGGAATCCCCGTTTGAAAGGTCACGGCTCCCTGGATATCAAGACAATGATATCGGCAAATAAACACTTTAAAGGTAGAATTGTTCAAATATACTCTAAAATTTACCTGACTGAAATCGGCCACTCCATTCTGAAATTATGAGGGATTTTCTCGAGAAAGCCTCTTCAAAAAACCTTCAAAACGTGCCCAAAATCATGAACAAATTTCCTTTACATTTCTGCCTTACAATGGCCTTAGAGCAATGACTTGTGGACGCTTTAGCATGTGCTATCCTCTTGGGAGGATGAACAAGTCCTCCCCCCTAGTATCGATGACCTATTCAGGGGGATTCCATTCTCCCAAGAGGACAAAATACATGAATTTATTTGAGTGTCATCAATTTTAGGAGGGAAAATTTGCTCATTGTTTTCATTCGTTTTTGCAGGTTTTTGGAAGGAGCTTTCCGCAGAAAATCACCCATATCGACGGGAAGGAATGGCCGATTAAGGCCGGGTAAAATACTGAACCTAATTGAACATAGTGGCAATAAAACAAGATTGTTTTGAATATTATTGCTTTGATATTCATGGAGCAGTGGCCTTCCAAGCGGAGATTCTTTTTCTGACTCACCCGGTACGAAAAGCACTAATGATTACCACATTAATTTCTCTTTGTGTACTAAGCTTCTAGTTTGGTCATAAATTTCAGAAAGAACTTTAAGGATAATAAAAACTGGGAATAAACAATGTCAGTGACATGGCTCTTAGGCTAGATTTACCATTTTGCTTGAAAGAGTATTAGCTCAGAATAAGGTTTTTCAACGCATCATTTCATACACTTTAGTGGATGAAAAGAAACATTTTATCATCTTAAATGTATTTGGATCATTGATAAAAGAGATAAAATAACTCATGATAGGTTTCATAAACAAGGACAGATTTTGTAGTACAATAGCATCAGTTACTTTAATTGACACCTCAATTCAAAGCTATTAGCGATTGCAGACAAAGGATTCTCTCAACCAGTAATTCAAAACAAACAAAGCCGCAAATGTTGCCCCGAAACAAGTAGGGCAAATTCTCGCCTTGTGCATGTGAAAGGTGGTTTCTACGAGAAGTTATGTGTTCATTACTGATTACGATGAGTCCCTTGTACCCGGGGGGGGGGGACTTGACCAGCTTTTGGTCGCGGACGTGCCATCGAAGCTTCAAAAACATACCGTTCTTTTTATACAAATTTTCCAAAAAAAGCATACCCGACCTTATACCAATTTTCCGAAAAAGTACGCCCGACCTTATACCAATTTCCCAAAAATGTATATATGCGATCTCATACTTATACCAAAATCGTGAAAATCGATACCGTTCCTTACACCAAAATCGCGAAAATCGATACCCTTCCTGATGGCACGTCCCCGTATTCAAAATATGTGAAGTACCCCCCCTGGGCCCTTGTATCCCTGTGGTAAACCTCGAGTAAACCTTGCTCAGCAGGACCGAAGCACCATCATCAAGTCAAAGAGCACAGGGAAACAAGAGACTCCAGTTCGTAAGTCTATAGTTGTGTACCTTAAGGCTTGAATTGAATTGAGTTGACAATAAAATAAATAAGGAGTGAAGGCTTACCGATTCGACAATATATTGCAAATTGTCAAGTTCTTCGATTTTTGCTGGCTGCCCTGAACGTCTGCGTTTCGATGAATCACTCTGTGCTGACTCAATAGCAAGCCTGATTTGAAAAAAAATGAGCTTAATAAGCAAAAGTAGACAACGAGCCAAAGAAGATACTGAACAGATTCTGCCTCATTTTGAATTGCACCATTTAGAGGCTAAAACTGCGCCGGTAAACGACTAAATTTTCACTTAATTTTACCAAACAACCTCAAAATTGGTTACAAAGATACAGTAAAAACCCGCACATAAGAACCACCCACTTATAAGAACATAAGGCCTAAAATGTTCTTATTTTACCCCATTACAGAAGAACCTATTCATCCTGAAATTCAAGGAAGGTTCTTATCTTAAAAAAAGGTAAATGTAAACTACTGGTTGGTAATATGTGATAAAATATTTTAAGAAATTTAGCCAAATACTTAAGTAGATACAAAGCATATGTAAAAAAATTCCTTGTATGAATGGATTTGATACAGATAAGGCCAGGTAGATATGGTTGTTCTTTATAAAATTGTGTCATAATAGTGAGTATGTGAAAACCTTGTTTTCTAATAATTGGCCTAAATTCCCGAAGATTTGTAATTAATTATTTCGATAAGAACCTATTCAAGAACCTTGCATCCTGTTTTCAAGAATAGAATCATATGCATAAGAACCTAAACAGGGTGATTTCAAGATGTAAGGTTCTTATATGCGGGTTTTTACTGTATCCCAAATCTCACAAGGAGAAACATAGAAATATACAGCAATAAACCTAAATACCCTATATCTACGGAGGATGCTTTCGGATGAACAATTCCCTACACACCAATGTATACAGTTATATACCTAACGGTACCTGAATATACAGCAATAGACTATACCTAAATACATCATCTTCATCGAAGATGAAATAAGAAAATGATGGCGATCATATGTGGGATTGTAAATTATTTCAGGACATTTCGTTTGATGTTAGGTGGTGCAGTGGTCTTACTGGATACCGTATAATGTATCATTAGAGCATGGTTTCGCGACATTTCGTTTGGTCTTATACCAAGTACTAGCCCAAAATTACCTGAAGTATTCATCTGGCAGTAGCTAAGCTACAAAAATAGCAGTGTCTGACTAAATACAAAAAATATTCATAAAACAAATACCTCTTACGTGTGTCAACTCCTCTTTTGCCTCCATACATCAAGATCAGAAACTTGATTAGCTAAATAAGAACAAGAAAATCAGATATATACACTTACCTCGCATAAGTATTGCACCACGCCCAATAAACGAAATGTGCACAACAAAAGCATCAGCATTTAAGGGTTTCTCTGCAAGGTGTTTTGGCCGGAAAATAATTGTTAATTCGTTTGCTTTTCATTCATAAGTAAACTGAAACGTTATTTTGTTGGTCTCTTTGATAAAATACTGCAGGAAAAGCCTCAGGACAACATTAAAAGAGATTTTGGCAGGATTGCTAGAAGAGTAGGCCATAACAAAATGAAGAATTGATAGATTTCTTAGAGCAAAGAAAAAAACATTTTATAGTTTTCAGATCTGGATTCTGCAAAATGTATCGCTATGACAAGAGGGCTTTCAAGTTGATACTATCATTAGAGTATGACTATGAGTAATGTCTATCTTATCTAGGGCCCAAACCATGGAATAGTCTTTCGTCTAAGATGAAATCAACAAACGATATTAACACGTTCAAACATAAGATCAAAGAGAATTTTTTCCAAAATATACAAAAAGAGGAAGATGACCTGTATGTCTTCTATTAAGACTTGTCATCATCTCTCTTGACTATGGTATGGTCTTATAAACCATGTTTTACATGGAAAACAACTACAGTTTCTTTGTTTTTTGTTTCTTTTCTCGCGTTTTTTCATTGTTACAGAACCTCTAGGTAGGTAGGTAATCATATTTAACGTGGCTAGCCTGCGAAAGTCTGAGAGAGACATATTTCCAGCAGGGGCCACGGATGTTTTACCATCAACCCGCCGCAGCTACCAGATTCCCCTCACATGGCTCGGGTCGACCCGGGCTAGAGTTACGGACAGCGACCAAACTGTCCAGCGCGGGATTCGAACCTCGGCCGTTCTGACCTTTGGTTCACGAGTCAGTCGCCTTAACCACTCGGCCACGCGCTCTCTGAGGGGACCATTATGGAATTAAGGTCATCTTGACCTTTTAATGCTATCCCTGCCACTGTAATTAGGGGTGTTTCTCCTTTACGTTTTTAACCTTATATATGGTATTGTGTCTATTTTTATATTATAAACGTGTAAATATTTTTAAGATACTTGGCAAATAATACATACATACATACATACATACATACAAACAAACATACATACATACATACATAATGCGGCAAATGATTCTTGATTGATAGCATAAGGAAGTCAAAATTACTCACTGCCTGAGAAACATTTATTCCTTTGTTCTCTAGCAATGTCAAAATTAAAGTTAGTTGACAGAGCAAAGAAGCGGCCATCTATAAATAGGACAAAGAAAACGCCTATGCACGCTATTGTTCCTCTAGCTAAACCATTTGGACGCACGTGTCGAAATCATCCAATGCAATAGGCTAGTTTTAGACTTGCATATGCCGCTCTTGAGTTAGCTAGGGTTCTAGCATTATATTCAAATTTTTTAGATGTTTAAAAGGGTTTATAGTGTTGTTTAACTGTAAGAAATAATAAGTCGGAACATGAATAATAAATTGAACAACATTTAGAGACAAAAATGAAAAAATATATGTGATATATACCTTATTCAAAACATGTTGTTGCTTGCTATGTTTCATTCTGAGATCAGTCACTTCTTGCCATAACATTTCATTTTCACTGTTGAAGAAGTTGACAGAACAGGTCAGTGTCTATTACACAAATATTGTGGAGGCAAGGGTATGAGGAGACAATGCCTTTTACCAGGTGTCAGTAATCAGTAGCTTTTCAGGGCCTATTGCTTGAGAGATCTTTACCACACACAATATTGTATACAATCTTCTAAGTACCTGAGACCTCCTTTACCTTTTGCTAATGCAGTTATACATATTGTGACGCGATCATTGGAAGGGGCATCTGTTTGAGGGAGAATTCCTCGAACAAGGTAGCCAATGCAAGATAGCTTTATTGCCGGATGTGTAAATAATAATTAGAATTTCACGTGTAATACTAAGCTATAACAATTGATTCTCTGTACTAGAAATGATAAACCTAAACAAAATATGACATGAAAGTCTTACAGCTTCAATTGTTCCAGTGATGTTTTGACCATGCCATGCTTCGTTTGTAACTCCTTTACATCTTCCAAAATATTTGTAACATTTTCACTCTTTCCTTTCTTTTCCTCAGGGTGAACCTTTGAAAAGGAAGGAATGTCAACATGTACAAAAAATAAAAATTAAAGCATCAATACATCATTCAACATTTACAGCCAGAATGTGCATGGAAAAACATTTCACAAACATTTCTGAGTTGATTAAACAGTGTTACTATGACCAGTCTCCTTCTAATGCTAAGTGCTGAGCCATATTTATTTCATACCACACAATTTTGAACATTCGGATAAATTAAAAATGTCTCAAGACATTTTAATTCAGATGGACATTCCGCAGATAATGTGTTGGTTTTCGGATTATTATATGCTGATAAAGATGCAACAAAGAGAAAAACTTTAGAGAAAAGAAATACTTTTAAATTGGGGACTCTTCTGCCACATGGACAATTTTCATTTATATCCTTGTATCTTTGTTGTTTTGATTTTGTAGTAGCTTCCATCATTTTTCGAATATTTTGCTCCTTCCTGTACGAAAATACAAGGCCATGTAATAGCCATGTACAAGTCTTGTAGTTATGGCCTTGTAACCTTGTTATAGCCTGGAATAGCCTTGCTGTAACCTTGTAAATGGCTTGAAAAATGCTAATTAGCCTTGTAGAAGCCTTGGGGAAACCTTGTGTTAGACTGGTTGCAGCTTGGAATCTTACTGATAGCCTTGTAATTTTCTTCCAAGGTTAGTACAAGGTCATGACAAGGTCATAATCCCCTCTACAAGGCTAAAACTTGGCCTGTACAAGGCCAAGTTTAGCCTTATATTTTTGTACAGGTTCCCTTTCATCGCATTCTTTTTCTGCATTCCATTTATCACCTGTTCTAATAAATAATCATTCCTTTTCTATTCTAACAACCTTATCATACTCCACTTTGTTATGGATGAAGGGTTATGCCCAAAAACTTCTGATCATAACATTCAAGGCTATACATCTATTCATAATCAATATCTTTGCGTACGTTCAAAGAATTATAGCCGCACATACAAACAACTGATGCATTTCTTACTTTATCATTCTCTGTATCCAGACTCAAATCAGCCACTCTGTTCTGAATAATGATGTAGTCCTTAACAAAACCTTTCATTCAAGCAAATTTTCATCCTCCCATCCTCCCACAAGAATAACACACTATAACAAGGTAATCCTCGTTGTTGTATGGCAGGAAAGTAAGAACATATCACAATTTACAACACTTTGTTGTAGGCTATTGAAGGGTCTTTTTTCCATGAAAAACAACAAACATTCAATGGAAAGTAATGCACTGTGATCCAGATTTCCGTTTTAGTGTAATTAATGCCAAAGAATGAAAATATCAGAATTTTACAAAACTGATATTTCTATATGAAACCGTAGCCTGAGGTATATCAAAACGCAAACATTTTTCAAATCGGACAATTTAGTGCTGAGAAAGTAGCATT
Source organism: Aurelia coerulea (assembly GCA_039566865.1). Lineage (NCBI taxonomy): Eukaryota > Metazoa > Cnidaria > Scyphozoa > Semaeostomeae > Ulmaridae > Aurelia > Aurelia coerulea. The sequence goes on along the minus strand of CM076948.1, from coordinate 23,027,939 downwards.
TCAAGTTAGGCCTAAAAAGTGTAATGCAGGCTTCTTTTGTAGTACAGCAAGACCACAAAATAGCACTAACTTTCAAATTTCTTGGCTTGCACTCACTCGATTTCCATGATCTTTGTTTTGTTCGACAGATTGAACCCTGCAGAATAGGTACTGAAAAGGTCGACTGAAAAATTCATCTTGGGATGTGCGAATTTTTCAAATCCATAATGGTAACCAATCGCTGATAAAAACTAAAACTGAATTACGAACTGCTCCTTCAACATTAAAAACAAAAAATCTATGTTTCAGAACTCTCGTAAAGCCTATTGCAGAATCAAGTTTAACCTATTGGGAACATATTTGCAAAAGGGCTAAGTAGAATAAGCTCCCAACTAATTTTGGCAAATTTTTCACGAAGGCCAGTGAAGAAGATGTCTTTTTCAGCAAATTCTGTCTATATTTGCCACTGTACTATAGACTGAACTAGAGGTTCAGAGAAACAAATATTTCCCTCTTATAGTCAAAAGGAGGTTAGAGATCAACTCCCTAATCATATAAGGTGTCTATTTTGGTGTTTGTTCTGTTTTTCGAAGTTACTAGGCGCATTTTTCATCTTGAGATATAACGAATCATTGTAGAGTTGGCTGCATGTTTTCAAAACCTTCAAAATTAGTTGAATTATGTAAAAATACTTTATACTGCTATTGCTAAAAAGCATGTATTTGAAATTGTGGAGGTATGATGAAATATTGCCTTTGCTAATAGTTTTTCGTCATAAAAATGCAATTTTTAGCTCTGAAAAGGTCCAAAACTGGTCTTCGTGAAAAATTCGCCAAAATTATTTGAGAGGTTATTCTACTAAGCCCTTTTGCGAAAGTGTTCCCAATAGGTTAAACTTGATTCTGCAATAGACTTTCCGAAAATCCTGAAACATAGATTTTTTGTTTTTAATGTTGAAGAAGCGCTTCGTGATTCAGTTTTAGTTTTTTTAACGTTTGGTTACCAGTATGAATTCGCAAAATTTCCGCATCCCAAGATAAAATTTTCAATCCACTTTTTGACTACATACTCTGCACGGTTTAATCTGTTGAACAAAATAAAGATCATGAAAATCGGGTGAGTGCAAACCAAGAAATTTGAATTTGAAAGTTAGTGCTATTTTGTGGCCTTGCTGTGCTTAGAAAGAAGCCTGAAGTACACTTTTTAGGCCCAACTTGAAATAATGTTTTCTCAGCACTAGATTGTCCGAGTTGAAAATTTTTTGAGTTTTGACCTTCCTCGGGCTGCGGTGAACAATTGAAAAGTCAGTTTGGTACAATTCTGATACTTTGATTTTTCACATTAATTACATGCCCTGGAACACTGTAATGGCTGATGTAAGCTAGGTAAATTCCAATAGCCCTGGTAGAAAAAGCACGTGCGAAGGCCTTGAAAATGGGGTAAATTTTTGGCCCACCGCATTTTGCGTGGTAACTCCGCATTGCGCGGAGTAAATGGCCTCGGAAGGTCAAAATCTAATGGGAACCATATTCTTTGCCATAAACAACTGTAATCTCCAATCTATCTCTTAAATTCAAGGAATAACGAGCCATTCTATTTTCAAAGCTGTGAGGAAATTCTCGAAAATTTCCACTAAGGTCCTTTTTCCACCCAAATGGGTCGTGCTCGTTTTCCTACTAAATGCACTTGCTAACCCCAGATTAATGATTAAATACCTTAAAAATGGTTGAAATAAGGTCCTCTGAAAGTTTGTTTTTTTAGTTTGTTGATTTATCCACTTCAGAATCAGCCCAAAACGATCAGCCATTTTTCGTTGATTTTTCAAATTTTCTCCGAAGTTTTGGACTTGTTACATGTGAAAAAAGGGGTCAAAATCAGGTCTTTTTTTTCTTGTACCCTACTCTACAAATCGAGCCGCCTTACGATCATCGGAAACACATCGAATAAGATAGTCTGAAGTGGAGAGGATTCCCCAAATTTTCGACTGTTACTAGGGCTGTCGGAATTGGGCGCGCTCGCCTCAATCCCTTTTTACTAATTGGCAAATGGTGTATTGATATCCCAAGAATGGTAGCAAGTCAGATGGGGATTATTTCTTTACACACCAAGTAGAAAAATATTTTTGGTAAGTTTTGTATTCTAAGAATCAGGAACTGATCTTTTAAACTTTATGTTGCATTAGACTACTAATGAAGCAGCTTGAAAGAAAAATACAAGGAGAATACAAGTTATAACATACCTTTCTCTTCACTAACTCAAGTATTTCCTTTTTGCCTTGAACAAAATTTTGATGGTGAAACTCCCATTCATCTTTCTCTGGACGGATACCACCTTGATCAGTTGCAACTACCTTTTTGAAGCCATCTAAAAATGCAAAATAATGTGTTTGTATTACACTAAATGAGACTGTAATGGAGTCTATATTTTTCTCTACTATAATACCAGGCTTTGTACGCATTAACATGGCTTTCCTGCCGAAGAATTCTTAAGAATTTTTTAGTTTCTTACAAACTCTTGCCTATAAAGATTTACATTCTTTCATATGGTTCACAAATTCTTAACATAATGTGAAAGATTTTTGAAAATTCTTGAGAATTCTTGTCATGCTTAATGTGTGCAACGCCTGCACTGTACATCCACAAATTATTGTACCCTGATAGCCTCGTGTACATTAATAATGTCACAAGAATAGACCCTGGCAGAGATTGAGCTTTTCAACTTTGAATTTCAACAAAAGAAACCTTTGTCTCTCTTTGAGAATGTTACGTGTTTCATTTTGCATGTATTACCAAAGCAATGCAAGAACTTTTTCAACAGTAAGTGACATTTCAACAGTTCTTTTGTTTATGAGCAGTCATGAAAACCAGCATATACTAAGCTACCCATTATTTGGAGCTCTCTGAAAAATTCTATTCTTACAATTTTCATGTTCTGATAAACTTCTAGAGAGGTGTAAGTAAAGGGAGCCTTGCTTGAAAATGTTAAAGAAGAATTTCTAAGAAGAAAATTTTCTTGATAATTTTTGATAATTCTTGGTCAAAAACGTTAACAATTGCCTTAACTTTAATGGCTATACATTCCATATAAATGTCAAAACATAAAGTAGCTGGATTGTATCTCCCAAGGAACATCAGCTAAGATTTCCAAATGACAATAAAAGTTTTCAAATAAAATTTCCAAAGAGTCAAAAATTTCCAAAACAAAAAATCCTTCTCCCCAAAAATCTACTGGATGTTTTGTAAGAACAAAAATGATTTTACTTGCCAAAATAAGAAAACAAAAGCCTTACAAATACTCACACATATTCAGCTGTCTGACAAAACTTGTGAAATTGTTGTGTTTGAAGTAATGTGGAAGAACTTCTCTGGAAAATGTGACAGGGTCATGGACACAAAATGCTGTACCGCCCTGTGGGAAGAAACAAACAGATTTGTAATAATTCCTCAAATTTTTTAGTAGGCTATTTTGAGTTTCCGGGAGTATATCTATCTGGAACGATTTGCGACTTGAAGGCTCAGCACAGCCAGAAATTTACACCAATGATGTCTATTTTGATAAAAATACACTTGTGAATTCCATATTCCATGTGTTGCTGAGAGCAAGCACACTTTTTCAAGTTGTTAGCTCCACATTATATCACTGCTTATTTGGTTTTTGTCTCTTAGAAAAGTGGTAATACCCATTAGCACATACCCTGCGATAACACAATTTGCACTCAAAATAAAGTCCAAATATTTGCTATAACTGTACTATAAGGGGCCATCAACTTTTGATTTTCTTATTCTTTAACGGCATTTGGCCGTTAAGATCAGAACCCCCACCCCCCTCCCCGCTAACGGCCTTCTACCAAACTTCCTCTGACCAGCCTAAAATTTTCGGCCTTTTAAGATGTTGGGAGCAGCAAATAGAGGTCATGTAGAATTCAGCTGGACTTCAACAGCAGGCCTTTTCGTTTGACGCGTGCGATCGCACGCGCACGCCTAGGCACACGCGCAAATTGAGTCACGAGTGCTTTTCATCGCACGCGCAAAGTGTTATTTTGATTAAGTAAAGCGGTACTTTGATGCTCGACACATCCAATATCAACTTGCGCTTCAATAAACCGTGATAACTGACAGATCCCGCAACACTTTCGACAAAGTCCCAAGTGGCAATTCCCACAATATGAAATAATTGCGATGAAGCATATGGAGTCAATAATGAGAATAAGCGGTAATGGCAAGAACTGGTTTCCAATCGAAAGAGAACACATCATTAAACAGGCAGTGGGAATTTATGTTTCAAAACGCCGAAAGACGAAGATAGCCTCCCCACCAAGGAAGGTCGTTATTATCGATAGGGATGTTAAAAATGAACAGAGCAGACGGATTTGTCCTGTTGACATTGATAGTTCAAACGAATCAGACACTGACAATTCTGAGTTTCCGACGAAGAAACTTCCGAGTAGTACACGAAATATCTTTAAATGCAGTTTATAGCCCTACAAACTCATTGACACATAAACATAACGATAATATTAATTTTACGGTAGTGTGATTGCAGTATCTTTATCAATAGATGGAGACTTGAATACCTATTTTTGTCACTTCTTAATTACCGTCTCAGTCTTTGTAATATGAAAATGGGCCGCGTGCGGCATTTCGCATGTCTAGGTTAGTTTAGGCGTGCGATGGCGTGCGATACGAAAGTGCTAACTTTCATCATCATGATTGCGATTATTTGTTGTTTTTCATTCTTGTTCTCAAGAAATATGGGGTGGTGGTTTCAAGATGACCTTTCATATCGTAAACTACCGTAAATTATGAAAGCTGATCGATAACGGCCTTTTATTGCCCTCAGATATAAGCTTGTGAGGGTGATCACCCCCAATATAGCGTCGCTTTTTTCGGATGTTTTTTGCTCTTTATTGATAAGCTTTCAATACGTTGTTCTTGCATCGGTGAATGCTCTCTTCCTTGAGACTTATGGCTTATTTTCCTGTCGAGAAGAGAGAAGGGAGGCAAGAAACTGCCGTGCCATTAAAGTTACGAAAAATATTTCGTTGAGTGTATATTTCTCTGTCATACTGCCTTTCAAGTTAGGGAAGGGTCAACGCAGTTAGGCCATCCAGTTTCCTGTTTTCCCGTTTAATAAAATGTGGACTTCAATTAGGCTTCAAGCCTAATTCAAAACAAATAAAGATTTCACAAAAGTTATTGACAGATTAAAGAAGGTTTTTAAGTAGCGAATATACGCTCTAGAAAAAGCAACCAAACCTTTTAAGGCATCTAAAGTTTATTGGAGAGTTTACACAAATTCGTAGTGTGCCTACTCTAGAAATGCACTGCAGAAAATCCAGAGCAGGGTTTTGTGTTAAAGTCAGATTAAAGTGAGTATTATTCATCATTTTCGCTCCCTGATTCTTGACGACGTTAACACTTTAGTTCAACTAGGAACATGAACAAAGAAGAGAGAACGATGATAGACCGACGAAGAAACTTTTCTATTGCAAAATACAACCGATTGGAGAGATTATTAAAGACAAGTCTATCCTCCGCATCTTGCAGTTCTTTAAAGATTTCTTGTTGAATCCATTTGCTAAGATCGATCAATAAACATTTAAAGTTCCATTTGAAATCCTTGTATCTTGTTTGCTTCGCCAGTGAGCTGACCTTTACAACGGTTTCCTTTCGTAAAGAGACCGAAGCGCTATGCAGCAAAATCGTACCATCGAGTGATGAATGAAGGAGAAATTTCAAATTCTAAATAAAAGGAGGGCTCTGTTTTTTGCGACATTGTTTTTGATTGAAATTTTATGAAATTCGGTAAATTTTCAGGTTTGCCCGTGCGACGTTTCGCACGTCTTGGACAATTTAGGCGTGTGCGGAGGCGTACACTTGCGATCGCACGCCTCATATTACGAAGACTGCCGTCTTGAATAACTACGCGTGCGAATCGCACGCGCAAATGAACTTGCCTGTGTGGTTTGCCGCACGCGTGTTGTTTTATTCCCGAAAAGGACTGCAACAGAAGATACGCCATAAAGGAGGTAAAGCAAAACTGTTTTATTCTACATTTAGCATTATTTGTGAAGTTGTTTATCCATGTTTTTCAAAAAAATTCCCTTTCGGAGATTTTCTTACGATTTTCATTTTCTTAATGGCCTAGGGCAAAACCCCCTCCACCCATAACGGCCAAATGCCGTTAAAAAATTTGAAAATCAAAAGTTGATGGCCCCTAACTGGACAGTGCCAAAACCTTTTTGATTGCGCTGGGAAAATTAAAACTGTACAAATTATAAAAGTTTCTTAGCTTTCTAAATTCAGGTAGGGTTGTTATACCAGTCACGATACAGGACCTGTTGATAAAAGTTGGAAAAGGTTATCTCCAACACATCCAACATTAGTTTGAGCAAATGTAGGGCAGACAACTGATAAATCCAATCCCTGCTAACAAGAGACAATCAAAGGGGAACTGAATACATCCTTAAAAATAACCACTGGCTTGCTTCCAAGTCTAGATGGCTATTTGAATCCATACTGGTGCAACATTCGACAATGTGGTATTGATTATTTTTTAGTACACACAAAATGAACCTGAATACATTTATTGGTTTATATTAGCAACTAATGAGGTGTGTATTTTATCCAACGAACATCATCCAATGCTTCCAACGAACATCATCCAACGCTTCCAACGTTTCCAACGCTTCCAACGCATCCAACGCTTCCAACGCATCCAACGCTTCCAACGCATCCAACGCTTCCAACGCATCCAACGCTTCCAACGCATCCAACGCTTCCAACGCTTCCAACGCATCCAACGCATCCAACGCTTCCAACGCATCCAACGCTTCCAACGCATCCAACGCTTCCAACGAATCCAACGCTTCCACCAACGCTTCCAACGCATCCAACGCATCCAACGCTTCCAACGCATCCAACGCTTCCAACGCATCCAACGCTTCCAACGCATCCAACGCTTCCAACGCATCCAACGCTTCCAACGCTTCCAACGCTTCCAACGCATCCAACGCTTCCAACGCATCCAACGCTTCCAACGCATCCAACGCATCCAACGCATCCAACGCTTCCAACGCTTCCAACGCATCCAACGCATCCAACGCATCCAACGCTTCCAATGCTTCCAACGCATCCAACGCTTCCAACGCATCCAACGCTTCCAACGCTTCCAACGCATCCAACGCATCCAACGCTTCCAACGCATCCAACACATCCAACGCTTCCAACGCATCCAACGCTTCCAACGCTTCCAACGCTTCCAACGCTTCCAACGCATCCAACGCTTCCAACGTATCCAACGCTTCCAACGCTTCCAACGCTTCCAACGCATCCAACGCTTCCAACGCTTCCAACGCATCCAACGCTTCCAACGTATCCAACGCTTCCAAGGCATCCAGCGCATCCAACGCTTCCAACGCATCCAACGCATCCAACGCTTCCCACGCTCCCAACACTTCCAACGCATCCAACATTTACAACGCTTCCAACATATCCAACGCTTCCAACACATCCAACGCATCCAACGTATCCAACGCTTCCAACATATCCCACATTTCCAACGCATCCAATGCTTGCAACGCATCCAACGCTTCCAACACATACAACGCTTCCAACACATCCAATGCTTCCAACGCATCCAACACTTTCAACGCTTCCAATGCATCCAACGCTTCCAGCACATCCAACGCTTCCAACACATCCATTTCACATGAATGTCAGTAAATCAGAGTCACCATCCAGAACCATGAGTCAGCAAATTCTAACAGATAGGGTATACCTTGCTGTCTTATGCTGGCTCAATTCCTTTAATAATATTTCTTTGCTAAACTGCCCAACAAAATTTCTCCAAGGTAAAAAGTACATGTTTTACAAAATGCTGAATAACTTGCATGAAAATTTCAAAGTTTGAGGTCTTGTAGAGCATTCCCTAGTTGATTATGGAGTTTAGAATTCTGCATTTTTTTAAGAAATCTTCCATAGTTGGCAAATACTCTGGCAAATATGAAAACAGGCGATGCATTCTAAGCCAAAGTAAAGGTTGTTTTTTTTAAATTGTCCACGTGCTCCAATTTATAGGGTAAATGTTGGAAGCGTTCCATTAGTTGCAAGCATTGGATGCATTAGAAGTGTTGGATGCGTTTGAAGCATTGCATGTGTTGGATATGTTGGAAGCGTTAGATGCCTTGGATATGTTGGATGCGTTGGATGCATTGGAAGCGTTGGATATGTTGGAAGCATTTGATACGTTGGAAGCGTTGCATTTGCTGGATGCATTGGAAGCGTTGGATATGTTGGAAGTGTTGGATGCGTTGGAAGCATTGGATGCGTTGGAAGCGTTGGATGTGTTGAAAGCAATGCATATGTTGGAAGCGTTGGATATGTTAGAAGCATTGGATACGTTGGAAGTGTTGGATGCGTTGAAAGTGTTGGATGCGTTGAATGTGTTGGAAGCGTTGGATGCATTGGAAGCGTTGGATATGTTGCAAGCGTTGGATGCGTTGGAAGCGTTGGATATGTTGGAAGCGTTGGATGCGTTGGAAGCGTTGGATATGTTGCAAGCGTTGGATGCGTTGGAAGCGTTGGATGCGTTGGAAGCGTTGGATATGTTGGAAGCGTTGGATGCATTGGAAGCGTTGGATGCGTTGGATATGTTGCAAGCGTTGGATGCGTTGGAAGCGTTGGATATGTTGGAAGCGTTGGATGCGTTGGAAGCGTTGGATATGTTGCAAGCGTTGGAAGTGTTGGATGCGTTGAAAGTGTTGGATGCGTTGAATGTGTTGGAAGCGTTGGATGCGTTGGAAGTGTTGGATGCGTTGAAAGTGTTGGATGCGTTGAATGTGTTGGAAGCGTTGGATGCGTTGGATGCGTTGGAAGTGTTGGATGCGTTAAAAGTGTTGGATGCGTTGAATGTGTTGGAAGTGTTGGATGCATTGGAAGTGTTGGATGCGTTGAAAGTGTTGGATGTGTTGAATGTGTTGGATGCGTTGGATATGCTGGAAGCGTTGGATGCGTTTGAAGCGTTGGAAGTGTTGGATGCCTCCCTTTAGCTTCATGTGCAACTTTCAATGCAAAAACACTTACTGTCCATTGTTTCCAGAAAAGGATGACAAATCTGCACACATTTTGCTGCATTAACGTGTCATATATGAGAAAAATATGCCACATATGGTGGAGCTAATCTATTTCTATCCATGCATATCTGTTGGAAGTGTTGGATTAACTTTGTCTCCAACGGCAAGTGGTTGGTCCTGTATCGTGACACATTTGAGGGTTGTTTCTTAACTTTCGAAAAATTGAGCCTACCGTTTCGTATAAGCGGTGTCTTATAAAAACAATAAGTTTACTACAACCACTCTCTGCAGACTGATGGAGTAAAGGTGGGTACTCTACAATCTGGTCTAGCTGCCAAAATCAAACTCCAATTAATTAAGTTTAAAGTGAACATTGTTTTCAACTGTTTTCAAAGTCAAACAGATTCTTGCCTTGAATGTCTGATTTTATTTCCCCTGATATAAAGGATTTAATTTCATTTTTATTATCAATAGTTTGGATATTTTTTCTTAGAGGAGCCGAAATTAGCTTCAATTACAAATTACGTCATCCATCATGCTTATTTAGGCCCATCAAGTAGTTAGACTACCAAGTACCAGGGTCTTTGTCTGCAAATTCTCGATAATTTTACACTCTTCGTGCAAGCTATATTTTTGGGTAAAGCTTAAATTGCTATATATTCTAAGCTAAAAAGAACCATTAGGACTGCCACATGAAACCGCTTGAAACGTCAAACCCCTCGAGGCGGCGCAGCATTTCCTTGTGCTGTCCTTCTTGTTGTGAGTAGGCCAAGAATACCAAAACGTCGCCCTTGCAAATCAACAATGCGGGGATCATACCTTGCTCCATGATATCAATTGGTTGACACTTTGATCTTCAACTAATTTCCAAAGCTTTAGCACGAATGCTGGTACATTGCTTGAGACAAATGAGGCGTCTTGCTCCATTATTTTGGCATGAAAAAGACTTCAAATTGCCAAAGAATTCCTCGCTTGTACTTTTAGGCCACTTCAGTTCATTCACACTGAAAAGTTTCTGCGCGCATGCTTCACTTATTAGCGGACACCGGACGCAAAACTCATTAACACTGTCCGTAAAATCAAAGTAGGGATTGTCGACTACAAAAGTACGGATTATCGACTACTTATTGTTCAACAAAAGCATTTAGAAATTATTCTAAATGCTATTCCCAGTTAATTATCACATTATTTCAAAACTTTCAATTACCTATTGTTGCTATTCATATGTTGATTGTCAGTTATGGTTTGCGAGCAATAAGCTACAAATGTCTCTGTAAACTTTTCTTTCAATTGGAACAAAATTCGACTACTGGGCAGGGCCGTAGGAAGCTGCTTCTGATTGGGGGGCAATTGTTCTTAAAACAATAGAGAACAATACATATAATTAATACTTGTGACGTAGCACCATTGTTTTCAAAATTATTGGGGGGGCTTGAGCCCCCATGCCCCACCCCCTTCCTACGGGCCTGCTACTGGGTGAGAAAAAACTAATTAAATCAAAGATGGTAATATTGCCGAATACAGTATCTAACCATAGTCCATCAATTTTAAATGGATCCATTTAAAAGAATTTACCTGACTTCCGTTCTTAAAATTATGACGGATTTTGACGTCCAAGAAACCTACAAAACGGGCCTAAAATCACGACCAAATTTTCCCAAACACTTCTTCCTTACAGAAATGACTTCAGCACGTTTTCAGCACATTTTATCCTCTTGGGTAGCATGAGCAGCTTCTGAATGACACCTGAATTCAAAGCGATTAGCGATTGCAGACAAAGGAAATTCTCTCAACCAGTAATTCAAAACAAGCAAAGCCGCAAAAGTTTCTCTGAAACCCAGGTAGCTAGCTCGCTCGTTCTGCATTCCAGAAATTGTTTTGAAGTGCAAACATGAGCATAAATCGAAAGAAGAAGGATATATCTACATATCTACCACGGGCATATTATTTCCTTGGTTCAGAAGCTGAGCAGTAAGTATTTTAATCACACCCAAAAAAGTAAGAAAATTGAATGGCCTCCCAATCGGTTTCTGAGCCAAAGAAATTAAATTAAAAGTCTAGATATATCTTTCTTCTTTCGATCTATGTTCAAGTTTGGTCTTAAAAACAATTTCTGGAGTGCACAACGAGCGAGCTAGCTACCTGGGTTTCAGAGAAACTTTTGCGGCTTTGCTTGTTTTGAATTATTGCTTGAAAGAATTTCCTTTGTCTGCGATCGCTAATCGCTTTGAATTGAGGTGTCATTCAAAAGCTGCTCATGCTATTGTCTTACAAAATTTGTCCTTGTTCTTTCACACATGAATGGTTTTTTACTAACCCCATATCATAATAGTTATTAGTTTATGCTAAAAGGGCAGATAATTTTACAATAGGATCCGCTAGTTTTGCTTGACACTCAAGTAAAAAGCGATTAGCGACTGCAGACAAAAGGGATCTAGTCTATATGCGCGCGTGGTGGGTCAAGTCACAAATAAAACGAAGCAAGTTGCACATGGTGCTCTATACGATACCCAGGTAGCTAGCTCGCTCCCTGTGCGTTCAAGAAATGGTTTTTAAGAGCAAACATGAGCATATATCGAAAGAAGGAGGATATATCTAAAAGCAACACCTGCCTCGGGCATAAATACTAAATATCCTTCTTCTTTCGATATATGCTCACGTTTGCTCCTAAAATCATGTCTGAAATGCACAATGAGCGAGCTAGCTACCTGGGTTTCAGAGCAACTTTCTTGACCAACCGGGCATAGAATTCCCTTCATCTGCAGTCGTTAATCGCTTTGTACATAGCGGATCCTATTGTAACATTATCTATCCTTGTTGTTTATGCTTCTTTGTGTGGAACGAGAGTTATCGATGAGAATCAGCCCTCATAAGAATGGCTCAAGATTTCAGCCATTATAAGAATGCCTCTTTTTCTTGAAGACAAAAGGACTTCTGAAGAAGGAGAACAAGATTGACGGGGATGACTTGCCCCTTTCTAATTATCATGCTCGTATCTAATTTCTAATTTTCAATTCCCGTCAATATACCAAAATATACCAAAATATATCAGTTTTTGTCAATAATATCTAACGTAGGTATCAATTTTCGCAAAAAGTCTTTGCTGTAGTCAGTCGATTTGCATAATGTGTTTCCATCTAAGCATATTTTCTTCAAACCTGGGACTTTCCCAATTGTTTTCAAATCTTCTAAGGTTCGGATTTCTGTGGAAGGTTAAGGAAAAATGAATTGCTCTAAACAAAGGGAATTTTGTAAAACAAAGGATTCAAGTCTGATCAAGACAAAGCAATTTTGCAGCCTCAAGAATAGATTCACACCTTCTGCACAGCCAACCATAATGTTTTGCGTTCTCTGCACATTTTAATTTGAGTGCACTCAGAGTTGTGAAATCTATTCTTCAGAAGGCAAATCGTTTGGTCTTTTGAGAAACCTGAATCTTTTGTTTCACAAAATTATTCAAAATTATTTATCCATACTTCCATACTTGGTCAACAAAGACAGATCTTGTAACACAATAGCATCGACTGCTTTAATTGACACCTCGGTTCAAAGGCATTAGCGACTGCAGACAAAGGAAATTCTCTCAACCAGTAATTAAAAACGAACAAAGCCGCAAAAGTTGCCCTAAACCAGAATGAAAAACTCTCGCCTTGTGCACGCGGAAGGTGGTTTTTATGAGAAGTTATGTGCTTATAACGAAAGAAGAAGGGTAAATCTAACGATCTGCCTGGCGCATTTTGCATATTTGATTTTGATTCAGAAGCCGAGCAGAAGGCATTGCAATTCTCGCACATTTTTGGGCTAAATGAAACGATTACCAACCAGCTCTTGAAGCAAATAAACAAGATCCGCCTAGCAAATCTTTAGACTTACCGTTCTTCTTTCGTTATAAGCACATAATTTCTCTTGAAATCCACCTTTCGCGTGCACAAGGCGAGAGTTTACCCTACTGGTTTCGGGGCAACTTTTGCGGCTTTGTTTGTTTTGAATCACTGGTTGAGAGAATTTGCTTTGTCTGCAGTCACTAATCATTTTGAATTGAGGTGTCAATCAAACGCAACTGTTGCTATTGTATTACAAAAGACCTATATACCTACTGACCAAGTGATATGAGCAAATCAAAGAACGAAGGGAAACAAGGGACGAAATTCATAAGTCTAGGGCTTACCAACAAAATTTTGCTTCGAAGGGAGGGGTTTATTAGAGAGGAAGGGACAGGACTTAATTGAGAGGGGGGAGTAACTAGAGCTTTTACGGTATCGGCGGCAGCATAGGTTCCAAATCTGTAAGTCGGCGTAAAAAGGTGGGTGTAAAATTCAATGACCTATTTCTTCTGATTGAATGGCTTGAAAGAAACTTTAGACACTTGTCTATAATTCTACTGTTAGACTTTCCAGAAATTTTGAATATTTTTCAAAATTACGGCGTATTTTACATTTCAGCTCATTTTAGGATGTGACGTCATCAATTTTCTAAATCATAAACTAGATGAGTGACAGACTTTTGCTTGATACCATATTGTAGACATTCATAAACTATAGTTTTCTTCGAAATTACTTCATGTTGCGTCAAATGGTTTAGAAATTACGATGGTTTTAAGTTTTTTTGAAAATTTTTCTTGAATTCTTGAAAAAGAAGAAAAACACTCTAATTCTGAAAATATTAAAGATTTCAGAAAAGTCCAACGGTAGAATTATAGAGAAATAGCTATAGTTTCTTTGAAGTCATTCAGTTCAAAGAAATAGGTCACTCAATTTTACACCAGCCTTTTTAAAGATTTGGAACCTATGCTATCGGCGGCCTATTCATTGAAATATTAACTTCAAAAGAAAGGATACGGTTATTTCGAAGTGACAACTCTTCTAGAGAAGCCAAATTTTCAAACCCATCAAGATTGTCGATTTCATTTTGGTCCAGGTCAATAGACACAGCATTTTGTAACATATGAACTCGTTTCAATGATTTCAGTTTATTGCCAGATAATTTAACAACCTTGAAACCAGTGAGATACTCATGGTAATAAACAGCCGTTAACTCCTGGAAAAAAGAACAGTTCTCAGCAAGTCTGCAAGCAAAATATATCTTCGAGAAATCGAAGTCAAAATTTGAACTAAATACACGCAATACGTACCAAAGCTAAGGAAAATGTTACTGGGAGAACAAACAATATTTCTAACAATTGCCAAACGTGTCGGTAATGAATTGTTTTATAGAAATGGTTGGATTCGGTTCGGCACCACCAACTTAGGTGACAATTTCTTTTAAAATCAGCAATAAAATCACAAACCTGCAGAAACCAATATAATTTTTTGCCAACAGTATTTTTTGCAAGTTTACCCTCTCCTAAAAGCAAGATAGCGTCATATTTTGATTGAACCTGGCAACAAACCTTATTTCGCAGATCCAGTGTGTCGAAATTATCCTGGGGAAAAAATTTCTCTATTAGATGAATAGAGAATGTCTCCAAGGAGAGGGACTTGTCATTGGTGGTTTTCGCTAAAGATATTTATTCAACAGATATAGAAAGTCTAGAAATAGCATTGAACTTGCTTAAATTTCTGCCTATTACGAGATACCTGGTTTTGAAGCATGGTGCAGAGGTGGTGCAAGCAGAGACTTCTGTAGTAAAACTATCGTCGATTGAAATGACAAGCAGATAGCTACATACAATCGGGATACAATCATCATAGCAAAAAACAACTCTTTAAATTGCTCCTTCAAGAGAACGAGGTGAGCCACAAAACTTTCCCGCGTTCGATAATGCATAGAATCAACATTGTTTGACCTATGTAAATTATTCAAATTCTAGTTAAAAGCAGAATGACCAAACTACAGTGCAAGTTTTCTCGCGCCTCTTTCAAAAAATTTCTTGGTTGCGAATTGCCTGAAAATGGGCCTAAAACGCCGGATCAAGTGTTAAGGGGTCTCCCCACAGATAACCATACGCAATTACGTTATAAAATGGCGGCGGGGGGGGGGGGGGTCGACAAATCTGAATCAAATTTTCAGCCTCTAAGCAACTAGCTTGCGGAATGTTGCGGTACAACTGCACTGTAGATATGTATCTTTGTTTACTTTCGTTTATAACTTAGTTTACTCGAGTTTATTGTAAATATTCGAATCAGCTTAGTTTCTTGTATTTTATATTTCAGAAGCTGGTATAAACTTTCGAATTAAAATAACTTGGCAACAACAACGGCGAGCAGATGCAACTGTTTTCTTTTCAGAGAGGTTTCTCCTCAAGTGAGAAACCAGTCGAGTCTGCATGCAGGCTACAAACCAACATTTCACAAAAGCAACATATGTGATTGGCCATACCATAATGATTTGCCTATACTTTTAATTTATATCAAAATCAATGACACCCCTGCAAATGAAACATACTTCAAATGTATAAAACCCCATTTCTGTAAGTAGGACGGGGGCTAGTGCAGCAAAAAATTGTAAGCATTTCAGTTATATGTTGATATGAAAAGCTGCTTACAAATGGTGAAAGTTGACACAGATTTGACGACCCCCCCCCTCCCCCGTTTTGTTTCCGTTTCTCAATTTGATCACACTAGCGCTCATTCAGTAACTGCAGTTACTATCTCTAGAATGAGCAGGTCAAGAGATATTTGAGTTTAAAACTGGGAAGCTTCTATGAGACACACTGTATTTTGCTGACTCAGCCGGTATTACGAATTGAATAGGCTGAATACCTTGTTTCTTTTCATTCGCCTCAGTTCATCTTCGATTCTGTACTTGCTTCCTGAAACAGGAACGCAAATCAATCCATAGCTTCTAAGAGGCAACGCATGCACACATTTAATGCAAAATTAAAGACCCTTGGTTGACCGTGATCCTTCGTTGCCCGACTTTGGTATGATATGAAAGATCTATGCATTAGTACGACCACTTGGATATGTAAATCTTGCAAATGAAACTTTGTTACAACTTTTATTATATGGCAATAAAGATTTTCCCATTTCACTGAAAAGAGACATTCTTGAAGTTACGCTAATTCATGAAACTGGTCGATTCAAGTGAATTCCTGCAGTCACTTACCCATTCCTTTATAAGCCACCCGATTTTGTAACTTGTTTGTAGGAATTGTAGTTAAAGTAGCTTTTTTTCTTTTATCATCTTATTTAATGGCCTCAGGGTAGACACAGCCTTTTGCTCCCTGGGGATTTGATCGTCCTAGCAGTATTGTAGAGTAATTTTAAAGTAGTGTGGTTCGTAATGTGTATTGTAAAATTTTATTTGGAATACCGGGTGAGCCAGAAAAAAGTTCCCACTTTCAACAGGCCAGGATAAATCACACACTAGGCCAATTTTAGTTGTTTTTGATTTAATCTTTTGTCAATATCCTATATTATTCTGGGTTATTTTTTGTAGATTTTTCGAATGCCAATTTATCGATATATTAACGATTTCTTGAGATTTTTTGGCCTGCAGACTGCCAAAAAAGATCGAATAACAGTGATCAAATTTCCTACAGATTGAACTTGGCTGAACAAAGGGAGCGCTCTTCGAAATGACGAGGGACTTTGGAAATGGATTAGGTACAATCTGTCGCACGAGCGGTCGTGCAATGATTGCACAAGTTTAATGCCATTTTTATTAATACAAAGACTCTCAGTTCTTTTATCATTCTTTGAAATTAAACTTGCGCAATCATTGAACGACCCCGCGCTCGTGCGACAGATTGTACCTAAACCATTTCCAAATTCCCTAGTCACATAGCACTCCCTCTGTTCTGCCAAGTTCAATCCGTAGGAAATTTGATCACTGTTTTTCGATCTTTTTGGGCAGTCTATAGGCCAAAAAATTTCAAGAAATCGTTAATATATCGATAAATTGGCGTCAGAAAAATCTACAAAAACTAACCAAGAATAATATAGGATCTTGGCAAAAGATTAAATCATAAACAACTAACATTGGCCTTGTGTGTGATTTATCCTGGCCTGTTGAAAATGGGAACTTTTTTCTGGCTCACCCGGTATAAGAAAAGAATTAATATGAAAGTCAATTCTGGCCTAGATTCTGTTTCCTTCGCTTCCCTTTAACCCTAATTATGAAAGTAAAGGCTCTAACTATTGGTGTCCGCGATACCATATCTACTATTATGACATGAGGAATAAAGCTGGATTGTACATACTCAGATCCATGTAGTACTGCCGTCTCATAGGATCACATTCCATCAAGTTGGAAAGTAATGTATCCGTCTCTTCCAAATGTTTGTCTGCATCTAAAGATCTCATCAGAAATACCACTGTCAGCATAACCCCTGTATGAACAAAATAGAGACTTATGATACAGTTCACTGGAAAGTGATCTGTGAAGAGAGTTCAGAAAAGGACGCAACCAAGGGCGGTGCCACGGGGTGGACTGGGGTGGGAATCACCCCACTTTCCTCAGGTCGGTATCTATTCATAAGCAAAAACGATGCAAAAAACGTTAGGTATACCTTCTGGCAATCAGTTTTATCTCTTGTCCACCCCACTTTTCAGGGCTGGCACCGCCCCTGGCCGCCGCAACTTAGTAGTATGTTTAAGAGCACCCACAGAAAATTTGGATTGGCAACATAATTAAATTTTGGCGATGTTTCAAAGAGTCAGTGTCGAGTTCTTTACTAACTAGAAGTAACAAATGATGGGTACATTGTCTGGGTAGTTTTTGGAAAAATAACAAACCAAATGAAGTGAATGAAATCAAATTGCTTTCGTTATAGGCAAGGATGAACTTAAAGGCAATCTGTCTCATTCATAATTGGCTGAAGATTCAGAAGATTGTATGAGGGGATTGAAGATTTGTATAGCAGGATTAACAGAAAAGAATTGGAAAAAGAGGTCGTTTCGGATTTCAATATTGTGTACAGCGTAGATGATAATCCACCAGGAACTGGAATTAATCTTGACAACTTCAAAGGATCACACAACCAAAAATGGAAAGAGCATAATCCATATATTGCTCTCCTCTTTCTGTTATACTTTCCTACCTTTTTTTGCTCCCTGCCTCTTTACATTGTCCATCACTGCATTCCCCTCCGTCCTTTTTCTCTTCTTCGAAGAAAAGAGAACTTCCGTCCACACTGCATCGTTTCCTCTCCGTCCCACCTCTGCAAAAAGCTTTATTTTTTTCACCAGGTATAGTTTATTCAACTTACATTTATTTTCTGTTTCTTCCTCCAGCAGCATCTTGCAAGATTCCAATTCATTTGTTAAGACTGAGCTTTTTGCAGCCGTGTGTTCATCTCTGTCATAAAATAACAATATAATAAGATCGAATCCAATTACCATAACAGCGATATTAAAGGCAATGTGTCCATGCAAGTAGCATGCTTCGAGGGGGATATTTCGCAAACATGTGACAATTTCCATGTACCCGTGTGACTCACGTGATCAGCCTTTGTGCGAATACGAGGTTGAGCATTGGATAACTTCCTACACAGTCTAAAGTCCAATGTTTTTCATGTGATCAATTTGAAACAGACTCGGTGTACACCAATCAAATCATCCAAAAGCTGCATGCATGTCAGCATTCTGTCAGCAGTTTCAACGTGCATGCAATTGATATTTATATGGGCACACTGCCTTTAAGCTTCCAGGGAGGAGGGAGGGTCTTATTCAACTTTAGAGGCCCACAAGAAACGGGCGTAGTGAGGGGCTCAAGAGGGAGCGGGGCTTGTTCACAAATTAAGTATCAAGACAATGAAAACAAAGTTTTACAACTTTCATTTCATACGTTCCGGCTCTAACATACAATTTTGCAATTCAAACGGCAGGGGCAAATTTGAAACACACGATTTAGGTTTGCGAAAAGACAAAGCGAATTGCT
Organism: Aurelia coerulea; assembly: GCA_039566865.1. NCBI lineage: Eukaryota > Metazoa > Cnidaria > Scyphozoa > Semaeostomeae > Ulmaridae > Aurelia > Aurelia coerulea. The sequence goes on along the minus strand of CM076948.1, from coordinate 23,009,065 downwards.
TTTCTGAACAATGGATTTCACACCTCTGGGTTTACTTAATCAAATCAAAATAAACAGAAAAAGCAAAACATTATGGTCGGCTGCGTTGAGGGTGTGAAATCTACAGGGTGTCCCAAAAAATTGTGCCCCGTTTGTCCGAAGATTTCGACAAAACGGCAAAAGATTCTCGCCAAACTTGTGCATGATGGTGCTCTTCAGATGTTCAATTAAAGTTTGCAACCATCCCCATAAAAATCCATTGAAAAATGATGGAGCTATGACCTTCAGGAGACCAAATTTGCTTGATCACTGAAACCAGCGGTCGGCCATTTTGTCTTACTATTTTGCAGCGATAAATAGCTTTATGGAATGAAAATGAAAGAGCAGCCTCCAATGTCATAGCTCTCGTGAAAGTTCCGATAATCCTCAGAGAGTTCCACTATTTTGACCTCACAGAAATTATTTCTTTCCTCACATGAAGACACTTATCACTGCAGAATAGTAAGGCAAAATGGCCGACTGCTGGTTTCAGCCGTCAGGCAAAATTGGTCTTCTTAAAGTCGTAGCTTCATCATTTTCAACGGATTTTTACTGGGATGGTGGCAAACTTTAATTGAACATCAGAAGAGCACCGTCATGCAAAAATTTGGCGAGAATCGTTTGCCATTTTGTCGCAATCTTCAGACAAACGGGGCACAATTTTCCTGGGACACCCTGTATTCTTGAGGCTGTCAAGTCACTTTGTCTTCAACAGAACTGTTTCCCTTGTTTTACAAATTTACATGAGCGATTTTACGTTATCACCAATCACAAGTGACATCCAATTTGAAACAGACTTTAATTTGTTTTGGCTAAAATGGATAAAAAATCTTCAGCATTCTCTTCTATTTGATAGAATCCGGGAGATTTCGTAGAGATGGGATCTTATCTAATATTTGGCTACCCTGCGTGCAGACTCTATTGATTCCCTGAAGAGAAGTGAGGTTCGCTAATATTTGCCTTGAGAAGGAGAGGCTTAAAGTGAATATGACGCGAACATTCTTATTAATGAAAAACGTCAATTCGAGTGTGCTGATTTCGAATGGCAATAATAAACTTTCCAAAACTAAACCGTAATTTAGACATAGCCATTTGAAAATCAACCTTCTGCTCAAAAAGTGTCCGAGAGATCTGGGTCGAGTTTTGACTTGTAACGCGAAGTGTTTGGGTGGATATTAGGACATCAAGGGACAGTACGGTCGTCAAAGGGGTCAAGGGAAGGGAGCTAATAAGAGCTTCTACGCAATTTCATTTTATTTGAAAAGTAAACTAAGAAAAACAAATCTATCTTCATTATAAAATGTATCCTCTTACCTAAACATCAAATTGTAATCTTCATACGACCAATGCCAAGCTGCTTCATTTTGACCTAAAATAAATATAAATAGTTGTTTGGGAGATGAAGTGTAGCCTGCGTGCAGACTATACCCAAGGAAAAGGTATATGCTGCGCAACACGGCTCACTTTTGTGTAGTGCGTGCTTCTGCATTTATTTCGCAATAGTGATAACAAAGAAAACTTATTGTTGTAACAGCCAATAAAATCACTATTCCGGGAAACGAGGAAGCAATCAGATTTAAGAACGGCTATCATGTGATTAAATCTCAGGGTTTACTTTGTTCTCTGGGCAATCTTCATTAGCAACACAATACTCTAGAATTTTAACTACACTACGACAGACAATAAACAGACGCTAAGGAGAAAGGGCCATTCAAACTGCCATTGAAATAAAATGCTGACGCATACAATACACGAAATTGAGCGGCGTTGCGCAGACTATACCTTTTCCTTGGTTAGGTATTGTCTGCACGCAGGCTAGATGAAGTGCTGATCCTATTGTTTTGAGGCGTTGTGTTTCAGCTTTGCTGTGAGCGAATCGACGTATTCATCAGTAAAAATCTTTTATGCGTAGCCTTTCGTAATTGTATTTGAGTATATATTTAGGCCTAATTTAGTTGCCTGTTTTCATGTTGAAGCCATGGGGTAGTCTTGGTCTTCTGCTCTGCTCCCAATTGTATCGTCCTTGGAGTGTAGTAAGGTTGTTCGTAATTGTTGTTTTAAGTAATTTCACTTTTGTAAATTTTATATCAAATACAAAAAAAAATTTGAAACGGGAGTTCTCTCAATTCCATTTTCACTCATGTCTTGAAGGAACAGACGGAGGTGGCAATTCTGTATTATTTGGCAGGGAATTATCAAATCGAAGCAACTAACCCTATTGTAACACTATTTGTCCTTGTTGATTAACATACCTTCAAGTAAATTGCACTCCTTGGTCGCAATGTCGTCAACAGTTATTCTGAATTTAGATACATTTTTGTCCAATTTCATCACAGCAATGTAAATAAAGTCAAGGTCAAGGCCATTCACTATGAAAACAATTCTCTAAGTCAGCCGGTTGCTTCTTGCTGCTACAGTCTACTGGGTAACACAAAAACAAAGGCAATGTGAACTTGGTAAGAAAGTCAGCAGGCCACTATGCTCCTGCACAAAGTGTTTTTACATGATTTCTAAACTTAAAGGCATTGAGTCATGATAAATAGACGTGCTTTGCCGTGTATCATGTGACCCATGTGAGAAAGATCAATTGTCATTCCCAACAAACTAAAAGGACCTGTTGTTACACAATGCGTTTCATGTGATCAGTTTCATTTCACATGAATGTTACCCAATCAGATCCACCATCCAGAACCATGAGTCAGCAAATTCTGACAGACAGGGTATACCTTGTTGTTTTATGCTGATTAAATTCCTTCAAATTTCTCCGCACAAACGATGTCTTAACACCCATGCCTGTCAACTAGACTATTTTGAAAACTTGAATTTCTCTCCAGCAAACAATTGTACTGCAAGGTGGTCAAAAGCGAGGTTAGAGGTCTAGATTTGCAGGTTAGAGGTTTGCAGTGGTTTTTCAACAATCTTATTGGTGCAATTTTTTAGTATGTCTGTTGGTCAGCCAATCATCATTTGCTGCTTATAGCATGACGGTATAAAGAAAAGAGAGCTATTGCAAAATGGAGGGTGTGTTTGTTATACTGGTATTTGCAAACCTAGCACATTCTAAAAACGGTAGATTTTGCAATGAAAATATGTTCGTTGCGTGTAGTACTATAGCAGTTGAACGATAATATAATAACTAAATGGTTTTAGTTCCAAAAATAGCTTAAATGTTAGATTTTGCAGTTTGCAGTGACGAAAATATGTTTCCCAATTAAATATGTTTCCCAATTGAACATAAAAATCTTGAAAACGGGTGGTTTTGGATTCACGATGGGGATCTAAGCGGTTCTCTAAAGAAAAAGAGAATTTATTCAAAGTCTGCCAAACCTTCTATGTCTTTAGGAGCAGAAGACCTTCCAATCTACCAAGCCTACCATTTTGAGAATTTCGGAGTCAATCAAAACACAAATTCCAAGTCTACCAAATCTACCGTTTTCAGAATTGGTGCCAGACAAATACATCCGAAATAAATAAATCAGCCTCCATATCAAATGGAAATGAGGTCACTTGAAAAGGATATCCAGACAAGGGAATGACTGTTTCTGTCGTTGCTTGGTTGCCAGGTTATATCTTTCACTTCTTCATCATTCAAATACAATGTTATCTTTGAGTTCTTTGCTAACTAAAAGTAACAAATGATGGGTGAATGGCAAACCAAAATAACAAAAATAACAAACCAAATGACTTGAATAAAATCAAATTGCTTTCGTAATAGACAATGATGAACGTAATAGTGAAACAATGAAGCCATAATACGCGAATGGTAAACAAACAAAAGTTTCAGGCCTACGATATAAAGATGCGATTTGAAGCAAATAAAACCTCTAGCACCAAAAAAGGGGTACTTGATGAGAAATATGTGAAAATGTAATCAGCCGGAGGCCTTAATAAAATTTGGGACTGCTTAAGATGGCGAGAGATAATGAATTGGGTAGAATGAAAACAAAGAATAAATGCAATCAACCAAAACTACTAGTTTGAATAAAAGGTTCTTTTCGATTTAGATAAAACATGTAATCCGGGGGGGGGGATTCTGATGAGACCCAGGAGGAGGAATTTCTGAAATTTTGTTAGCGTGCATACTTTTTTGGCTATTTGACACTCAAAAGTAAACTGAACATTTTCAGCACAGTTGACTGATTACCGAAGTCCCATGTATCCCTATGGTATCAAGTCAAACAGCACAAGGAAACAAGGGACCAAGGTAATCGGTCAAGACAACTGTGGAGCTTTCTCTCTCTCTATCTCACTCTCTTTCTCCTTGTTTACCTTGATTTAATTGAGCTTAAATAAATGGCGGCCATTTAATTATTTTTGAAAAAATTCATGGAAAATTTTGAAAAAATTTAAATCATCCTAAATCCTAAACCAATAGAGGAAAAATGATATAACCTTCAAGAAAACCATAGTTTATGAAGGTCTACAATATGGTGTTAAGCAAAAATCTGTAGCTCTTCTGGTTTAGGATTTAGAAATTTGATGACGTCATAGCCTCAAATTTAATAAATGCCGCCATTTTAAAACAAATCAAGATATCAATAAATTTCCACGGCAGATTTACAGCAAAAACCCCAAGTTCCTTCCAAGCCATTTATTTCAAAGAAAACTGTAATCTTTTTAAAGATTTGCGCCCTACTTTCTTCGCACATTGCTTTTACAATGCATAGCCTTGTTAGGGGAGTCAAAATCCGTGTTGCAAGAAATATCTACAATTTAAAGCATTTTCTTACGCAGATTGGTTTTGACAGGCTCAAAATAATCCGCATTCCATCAGCTATTCTTTTAACACCAAAATGAAGAATTTCCAATTCTCTTTCCTCTGGAAATGGAAAAGAAACGTAAGAATAAATCTTGGCTGAAAATAAAGATTTTCTGAAAATGATAAGGTCATAAAAATTGCATGCTCGCGGTGATTCAAATAAAGTTCCTCTCAGGTCAGGCCTCTCAGAACATGTTTCAATAAATAGCATCTAAATTAGAATCTCGAAAAAAGTTACGGCTCCACGGCTGCAACCGGGTTACCCGGCGGAAGGTTTAGCTTTTTAATGCCTTATTTAAGGTTACGGTAAACGTTTGAAGACCAAAAATGTCGATTTTCGGATTTCCTCAAATTGCAACAGCCCAACTTTTGATTTAATCATTTATATGAGAGACACGGAAATTTTTGGGTTATTTTCGCAACAGCAACTGGTGGCTTATAAAAATGTAGGGTTATACATAACGCGTTCAACTTCTAAACTCTAGTTATCTTGATTCTTAACACGAGGAGCATAGTTTTAAATCTTTAAATCAGTGTAAACTGGTGGATGTAAAATTCTATCACCTATTTCTATAGACTGAATGGGTTGAAAAAAACTTTACGTTTGGTCAGAGGTCTCGTCCATAGCCGAGAGAAGAGTCTAGTCTTTATCCATTAATCTCAACGATAATCAAAACGAAATAAACGAATAGCAAATACAAATCTACTACCCTTGTATTTATAGTAAAAAACAATTCAAAGTCCAGTAAACAAAGTTTAGACGCTTTGTCTAGGAAACCCAAAAAATACTACTATTTTATCACAACCATGTCTCATGAGAGTTTCTTATCGATACTATGTTTAAATCATGTCTCTCGAGGGAGTTTCCTAGTCTCGTTTCAATGTTCACAACACTTTAGCTACTTATTGTGAATTCTACCATTGGATGGAAGAAGGTTAGACCTTTTTCTGAGCTCTGGTTTAAATACAAACACAAGTTTAAATGTCTTCTATAATCAAAATAAAGACTTTAACGGATATCAATGCGCACAAAATCGTTAAAGGACAATTCCAAGATTGGTATGATTAGTGACAAAATGAAAGATTATATTGTTATGAATGATTCTATATCATATGCATGGCTCTGATGAAGGATTAATGCCGATACACGAAAAAACAAAAAATGGCTTCTGTCCTGGTGTAAAACAAGGGATCTGAATGACTTCAGATTTCTCCAACATTTCAATGCACTTGTGTGGCGCAGTGGAGTGTTGGAGAAACTTTTGACACGAAGACCCCAGGCTCGATCCCAGGCAGGGGCACATTTTAATTCTCCAATTGTGGCAGCCCACTCGTGATAAATATATTTCACCGTGTCAGCTAATGCCGAATGATGGATTCTATATATTGTTGTGAATGGTGTATTGCATGCAATTGCAGTCTTTTCAAGTTCTTTCGTCTTTTCTCTGTGAAATTACGTGTTATAATCTGCGACAACGGTGTTATGACGTCATTAACCCTTATACCAGAGCATTGGTCAGATCTGTGTGTCACGCTGCATTAACGTTGCGTTACGTCACATTGAACCCGAACGAGGCTGCTTATCGCGTACCTTTACAAAATGATGACGATAATGGCCTAACTTATGAAAAATGTTTAACGAATTGGCAGCTGTTACGGATATCAGAATGTGGAAAAAAGTTACAATTGCTCTTCAGTAGTTGGTAAGGTTGTTTTTTAGCATTATTTCATAATCCCCGGAATTTTCCTTTAATTTGAAATGGGAATGGCTAGGAAAATGTTTCATTACCTCTTCCGAGGAGCCATCTTTGATAGAACCACGCACTTTGATCATTGGGATCAGTGAAGAAAGCGTTTTGTACCAATTCAAATTCTGCAAAAGATGAACGATAAAAATGTAAAAAGGGTTTAGAATTAAGATCAAATTTTTTCTACAGGGTGTCCCAAAAAAATTGTGCCTCGTTTGTCTGAAAATTGCGACAAAATGGCAAAAGATTCTCGCCAAGTTTTTGCATGATGCTGCTCTTCAGATATACAATTAAAGTTTGCCACCATCCCCGTAAAAATCCGTTGAGAAATGATGGAGCAATGACTTTCAGGAGACCAAATTTGCCCGATCACTGAAACCAGCAGTCGGCCATTTTGTCTTACTATTTTGAAGCGATAAATAGCTTCATGGATTGAAAATGAAACAGCAGCCTCCAAATTTTTTTTTTTTTTTATATCAGTGAAAAATTTACAAAACTACAGATAATCTAACAACAACTAAGTAAAGTTAATACAATTTTTTCATAATTCAAAAGAAACTTCTAATAGATACAGCACAAATTGAATTAACAATACGATTACAACATAATACGAAATACGAAAATGATTACAACATAATACGAGACGATTCACAAGACGATTTACACAACTATACCACAAGAGGTGTGATCAAGCACATCTCTCCTGCAGCCAACGAGCAACGATGAACAAACAAACACCGACAATCTAACAAAACACAGAAGCCGTTTCTATTCCAATTGGAACCCTTAGTGCTTACTTATGAAATAAATCCCTTTGGTAAGGGATATTCAGATGCCGCCAAGGGCGCTTTAAAGTTTTGGCGCTGTATAGAACAAGGCGGGCTGATATATATCGTGTGATCCCTATTGGAATACCTCCGGCACACAGGGATCACATGTTACACGAAGGACACAAACAAAGAAGACGGAGAAAAAGGGGTGCAGCTTAATTAAATCTGTTTGTAGTATTAATGTAAATGATTGTTGCCAAGAGAATGTTCTTATTCGAAGATTCACTAAAGAGATCATTGCCATAGAGTAGGAGTGTGAGCAGTTCTACATCGTCTCCTCCTCGTCGCCTCCAATTTCATAGCTTTCGTGAAAATTCCGATAGTCCTCGGAGAGTTCCACTATTTTGACCCCACAGAAATTATTTCTTACTTCACGTGAAGATACTTATCATTGCAAAATAGTAAGACAAAATGGCCGAACGCTGGTTTCAGTCATCAGGCAAGTTTGGTCTTCTGAAGGTCATAGCTCCGTCATTTCTCAACGGATTTTTACGGGGATGGTTGCAAACTTTAATTGAATATATGAAGAGCAGCAGCAACCAAAAGTTTGGCGAGAATCTGTTGCCGTCTTGTCACAATCTTTAGGCAAACGGGGCACAATTTTTTTGGGACACCCTGTACATTTGTAGGAGGGTTACTTGTGCATTTATACGAAACACTATTTAACTCTTATACAAATGTAGACAATTTGGAATCTAAAGCTGCAGTATAACCTATTTAACAACGTACTTCATTTGACATTGCAGCAGAGGAAAGGAAGTACTGTTTTTGAAGCAACTACTTATTTGCCTTTCATGTGCCTTAAATCAGCAACTACTTGTCAGTCAAGCCTATCCATGTGGCACTTTCGTTTTCTGACTGAACTGATAAGGCCCTCAAATCCGGGGGGGGGGGGGTTCATGACTTGTGGATGGATATGGGTCTGCCACCCGGTTTTCAGAAATGTACCCTCTTCTGATTACCGAAACTTGCCTTGGTACCCACTTCTATGATGAATTTTGGCGGAAAACTGCTCCATGTTTGCGGGAAATCTACCGAAAAAGGAACCTTGTTTAGAGAAGTTTGTGCCCAAAAACCCATCCTTATGGGAGGCACACACCCGTACTCTGAACATATCATGTACCCCCCCCCCTCCGGGCCCTCAAATAAGGAACTCGAAAATGGCCCTCACTGGAGCGACAACAAGAACATCAATTAAATTAAATGAAATGAGATGAGCGTGTAAAAACAGGACGATTGAAGTTACAGCTTCTCATCAGGAGCCACACAAACGGGATCAACCTTTTGGGACACCATGTGAGGCGGTTCTTCTTTCTGGCACTCAATTCAGTAAAGTCATTCATACGTGAGACAAGTTTCAATAAGGTTTCAATAAGGTTGAAGGTGTTGTGGCGCAGTGGTGTAATCCTCTGACTTTGCAGCCAGAACAGTCAGGCGGCGTGGGTTCGATACCCGGTAGGACCCCATCACTTGAGCGTCATGACAGGGGTTGCGGACTCGATTAGGTCTGCTCTATTTCTGCGATCCCAACGCTTGGCGCTGAAAAACGCAACTTCACCTTCACCTTCAATGGTCACGAAGAACACATTTTGGAGCAAACAGAATTGGAATTTTCTCGTGAACAAATAAACAATACGTTCAATTCACGTTTTAGCTATTCTAAAATAGAGTCGATATTTTATAGACTTTCAAACGATATTTTATAGATTTTCATTCGAAAAGTTAGATCGAGCGGAGTTTTACCGTCTATCTATCATTGTTGCTCAAATTTGAAAATTTGTCTCTTCGCATAAAAATCTATACAATGTCGCTCGATCCAGAATCTTCTGAAAAATAGCTGAACCATCTATTTACCTTTCAGGAGGGCATCTTCGGTCACTTTTCCTTTGCATTCTGTATCTGGATAAACTTTAGGAAGAAGTTTAGATCGGTTGTGCCACGCAGAATAATTCGAAAAATTCTCAGAAATCTTCTTTGTTGTGAAATCGAATTCTTCTTGGCTTGATATTTCTGCGTTTTTCACAACGAATCTTCGATAATCCCAGCAATGAACTGTCAAAGTAGAAAAGATTTGCAAAACAGGATAGCCAGCAAAGTTTTAAGCTTCAGCAAAAATCTTGAAAAAGTCGCGTAAAATCATGGGTAGTTCGGACACTATTGTTGCGATTTCCGAACTAACCATGGAATATGGAATAAGATAATTGACTTACAAAGCAAAACATTGTTTGCATTCCGTTAACAACATTGTCACTTGCTTAGGCCAGGCCATAACTTTAAGTTGTGAGCAACAGACAACAACATTCCGCCTGCCAAACTAACCCAAACGAAAATCCCCCGCAGCGATTCCATGGACTCGTCACTGCAGGGGCATTTTCATTTTGAGCTTGTCTGGAAGGCAGAAAGTTGTTGTAGTTGGGATTCAGAGTGCCGGAGCAAGTCACAATGTTGTGAATGGAATACAAAAAAGTTGCTTGGTAAGTAAATCATCTTATTTCATAATTATTTCATGGTTAGTTCGGAAATCACAACAGTGTCCGAATGCCCAAGGTAAAACAACAACGGAAAAATTGAGCTATTGGTCACATAAAACGTAAGTCAAGAACAGTGGCGGACGCAAAAGGGCGAGAGGGTAAGGTCGCTCCCTAATTCGAAAAAAACAATGATCCTTGTTTTTAGAAACAAAAGTTTCCAAAATGATGCAAGGAAGGATCCAAGAATGGCAAAGGAAACCAAAACCTTCAAAACATGCCAAAAAATCACGACTATAGTTTCTGCCTTACAAGGATGATTTCCACAGGCATTAACACGTATTATCCCTGGAAGGATAATAACATCATTCTAGGGGATGTCATCCTCCCAAGAGGATAACACGTCCTAGAACACATTAAAGTCCTTACAGAAAATTTGGAAAGTTTGGTCGTGATTTTAGGCTTGTTCTGAAGTCTTGAAGGTCCTTCACGAGAAAATCCCTTCATAATTTCAAACCTGAGTGGCCGATTTGAGTCAGGTAATTTTTAAATGGATTTGAACATGTCCACAATCAAATAACGTATTTGTTGGGGATACGAACAGGCTAAATTGTGAGCCTCAAGGAATCCCCTAAAAAGGGCTCCAGATCGCATGCCCAGTAACGATTTACTTTAATTACGTAATATGCAAATTAGCTGGACCGTTGAGAATGAAAGAAGAAACAAAAGCAACGATGCGCATGACAACGTTAGCCCCGACGTTGATTCGCTCTCAACAAAGCTGAAACACAGTGGGTCAAACAACAGGGTCAGCACTTCATCTCCCCAACAAGTATTTGCCAATATTATCATCTTGATATTAGCATGCGTGAAGACACTACCAAAGGAAAAGGAGTAGTCTGCGCAACGCCGCTCAATTTCGTGTATTGTATTCGTCAGCATTTTATTTCAATAGCAGTTTAAATGGTCCTTTCTTCATAGCTTCTGCTTATTGTTTGCCGTAGGGTACTTAACAGTCCAGAGTATTGTGTTTTTAATTAACTTTGCTTACAGAACAAAACGAAGCTTGAGATTTAATCGCGGGATAGCCGTTCTCAAACCTGATTGCTTCCTCGTTTCGCGGGAAAGCGATGTTATTGGCTGTTGCAACAATGAGGTTCCTTTGTTATCACTATTGCGAAATAAATGCTGAAGCATGCACTAGTCTACACAAAAGTGAGCGGCATTGCGCAGACCATGCGCAGACTATACTTTTTCCTTGGGTTATGAGAAAAATCGAGAAAATTTAAACTTTTCCTTTGGTATAGTCTCATCATCATCATTAATTTATTTACAAAGTAGGCTGAAAACAAAACCATAGCTAAAATTACAGCTAATTAAGGCCTACTTATTTACAAAATTTACAATCTAATCTAAAAATAATATGTATATGTATAATTACAGTAATTTCACTAACTATCCTGTTATGAACCCAACCTGTTGTACATATGTTTTGCAAAGCCTACAGTTGCATTTATCACCATTCCAGCACCGTATTTGCTTTTTGAAAATTTGAAGGGTGCTGGAGTCTTTTATTTCGTGTGGTAGTAGCTGCCATATCCTATTTCCAAGGAAAGCTACAGACTCGATTCCAAAGGACGTAGTGCGTACTTTTGGAAGCAGCGCGTCGGTCCCATGCCTCAAGGCGTAGCCAGTGTTCCGCTGCGTGAAAATATCCTTCATAAAAGTTGGACTTGGATCTAATTTTGTTTTAAGAATCTCAGTCATAAGCAACTGTAGGTTTCTTATATGGATGGGTACTGAATTATTTTGCTCCAGGAGAAAACCAAAATCATGTTCGTAATCTTTCTGTGCAATGCGCAAAGCCCTTTCGTGAACGTGATTTATTCTTTGATTCAAGGTTCTATCGCAGAACATCCAAACAAGTGGACAATAGCTAAAATGGGATAATATGAAAGCACGCATTAGTTGCTGCAGTTTTTCTGTGTCCATGTAACAGGATATTCGGTTAAGAGCATGAAGTTTTTGGCTGGCTTTCTTACATAGAGATTTGACATGTTGTTTGAAGGAAAGAGATCGATCAAATTTTATGCCAAGAAGATTCTCCTCTGTAGATTCTTTCAAACAAGCGCCTCCTACTTTGATGGATACTTCATTTTGTCCTTTGCACCGAAAATCATTAAATGGCATTTATCCTCATTTAGCTTCATGAGATTGTTCGGAAACCACTCAGTTAACTTAAGGGCATCATTTTCTAAATGCGCAATTACATTATCGATTTTTGGACCATACGCATAAATCGTTGTATCGTCCGCATGGTTACATATTTCGGTCTCCTCTAGGAACAGGAACAAGTCATTTAGTCTGCAGGCAGGCTAAAGAAAGCCTTTGAAGGTGTTGTGGCGCAGTGGTGTAATCCTCTGACATTGCAGCCAGAATAGTCAGGTGGACCGGGTTCGATCCCAGGTAGAGCCCCATCACTTCAGCGTCATGACAAGGGGTCGCAGACTCGATTAGGCCTATTCTATTTCTGTGATCCCAGCGCTTGGCGCTAAAAACTGCAACTTCACCTTCACCTTCACCTTTGAAACGGGAATTATTGTTTTCTTTACTCACTCGATAACGATCTACTTACAATTTCTGGAGTCAAACGCCAAGAATTGGTTGCAAAGCTTCAAATCATTTGTCCAATCTGGTTTTGGCATATTCTCAAGAGCAAATCGTCGGTGTTCCCAAACACCATAGGATTTTGGATTCACATGAAGGCAGCCTTGAAGAAATTTAAGTTCATGGAGAAACAATTCCTGCATTTCTTCCTCCGTCCTGAAATATAAAAAAATCACCATGAAAGAAGGTTTTCAAATATAGTAAAACACATTCAAGCAGAGATTTAAAGTCCTGCAAAATGTGTATCTCCATAGCCGAGGGGTGTATCACTCTTCCGAAATGGCGTACGAGGATTTTTTAAACAATAGGATTTTTAGGGATTTTTTATGGATTTTTCTTGAAAACAAAGGGATTTTTGCCAAAGGTGTGCGAGATTTTTACAGAGTGATACGCCCCTCGTCCATTGCTACAATTTTCCAGCGAGATAGGAGAATCTTGTCATGCAAACTGTGGTGATTTTACCCCTCACAAGAAAAGCTTCCTCGTCACTAGTATGTAGACAGAGGCGCCGGAAGCTTCCTGATGCGCTGATGCGGCGGGGCAGGAATTGCAGAAAGGGCACCTTGGACATCATTTTGATCTATTTCGATATTTCTGGAAAAGCAAACATCTCAAGCAGTACTTTTCATAACAGCGGAATTTTTGCACAACAAAAATCGAAACAGAGAAGTATATCATATATTTATTTATGAGGAAGGAAAAGATATGATTGAATTCAGAATTCAAGAGGAAGGCCAGTTATCATAAAAGTTTCAAGTCAATCAAAATCTACCCTCCCCAAGCTTTTTTAGCTGATTTTGAGTTATAAGATCGACCTCTGTGAAATCTGGGGTTGACATGTCCACCCCAGACCACCCCGTGGCGATGCCACTGTCCTTCAAACGTACTGTGATCTTGAGAGCAGAAGGAATCGTTCTATTATTGTGACTGGGGACGATATACAACTCGCTTCCAATGTCTAACAGACGCGATGAATTAGTAGTTCTCTGAAATAATTTTTTGGAAAGGGCACTTTGCTGCCCCCGCTGCCCCCGTGGCTCCGGCGCCCTTGTTTAGAAGTGGTTATAATAATAATTATTAATTATTAATATATATTTACAATATTTACAATATTATATATATAATATATATAATATATAATAATTATATACTATGGAGGAGGCGGACGCAAAGAAACAGACAAATTATATATATATAATATTAGAGAAGGTTAATTTTCTCGATGTACAAGTCATCAAACAAGGCAACAGACTTATAACAGATTTGTTTACAAAACCTACTGATACTCATCAACTCTTGCATCGAGCTTCCTGTCATCCGAACCACACCAAAAAGGGAATTCCATATAGTCAGGCTCTTAGAATTCGTCGTATTTGCTCAGAGGAACAGTTTTTCATAAATAGGGTAGGAGATTTAAAACCTTGGCTTTTAGCAAGAGGTTACAGTGGAAACGAGGTTGATAATCAAATTGACAAGGTGCGGGACAAAGATCGGGCTACTTTATTAGATACCAGACCTAAGGAAAAGGATGATATAAAAATTCCCTTAGTGTTAACATATCACCCAGCCATGCACAAAGTTTATGACATTCTTCGCAAAAACCAGAACTTACTGCTGGTAGACAGGGAGCACGAGGCAGCTTTTAAAGACAAAATATTTGTAACGTTTAGAAGGGCAAAAAGTTTGAAAGATAAACTTGTTAGGGCTAAGCTGCCAAGTATCGATGAAGAGTTGATGGAAAAGGGTACTTTCAGATGCAATGGCAGAAGGAGTTGCCAGATTTGCCCTTTGATGAGGGAGGGGGGTACTTTCCATAATTTTGATTTAACAAGGTCTTTCAAAATTTCTCGGGGCGATACGATTGCAACTCTGATCATGTTGTTTATTTGTTGCAGTGTGAATCATGCAACAAGAAATACGTGGGTAGCACTAAGACGAAATTTCGGCAAAGGTTTAATGTTTACAAGTCCTATTTCAGAACATATGCACGCAAACACGACGAAAACTCTCTCGATAAAGGAAAACCTGTTCCACAAGTTTTTTCGGTCATTTTTTTGAAAACGGACATAATGGGAGCTTTCGGGTTGGTATTAAAATCATAGATGGGGCGGATGATGTTTTTTCACTTCGTAGGAAGGAGTTGTTTTGGCAATATCGACTTCAAACTTTTACACCCAAGGGTCTTAATGAAAGAGCTGCAGACGTGGAATCAGACGTATTTGCGTGCGGGGGAACGGCTTAGATTCTGCCACTGCATCTGAAGGTCCCTAGAGGTTGCGTTGGCGTCCGCTTTGTGGTTGCCCTTTGTTACTTCGCGCTTTTATGCGTGTGGCGGTAGGGTGGAATTCCCTATCTGGCCATCCGGGATTCAGCAATTGCTAAAAAATGTTTTAGCAGCGAGCGAATCTATCGGAGGGTCACTTGGGGTGACTGCAGAGTTGCCAAGGTAGCCTCAAAGGAATCAGTAGAACTTTAAAACGTTTCCAATCCCTTCTCAAATTTAAAAAGGACAAAAAGATTATGTAGAGTAGCCTGTGTTCCAGACCACTTGAGAAGGAAAGTGGTCTGTGTAACCAAGCACTAATCCGTGTTCACAAATTTTCTTCGGAATCTGAAGAAAAATTAATATATGCAACTAATAATTCGCATAATCACTATTTGTTTTGTTATCAAAAGGAAAAGCCTTTCTCATGTGAAGAACTCACATTACAATACAAAGAATGGGAAATTTCAATGTCTGCTAATCCTATTGACTTTTTACGATGAAAGAATAGGAGATTTGAATGCCTGCTAATCCTACTGAGTTTTTACCTTTTTACGCCCGTGCAAAGTGATAACGATCAGCCCTGGTTTGTTTCAAACACACATGTTCACAAAGACATCCGTTGTGTTAATCATTGACTTCATTGCAGCCAATCAGATCCGTGAAAGAATGCCCTTAATTATTTTGCAATTCAATTCATCGTCTGAACACGGATTAGTGCTCGGTTACACAGACCACTTTCCTTCTCAAGTGGTCTGGAACACAGGCTAATGTAGAGTGGCATAAGTGGGAAAGGATGTTATTGCTTTTAATTGTAAATTTAACATTTTTATGTACTTTTTGTTTGTAAACAACTTCTTCTGTATAAATTCTCGGCTGCCCAGTAAAGTTGTAGACTGATGAAGATTTTTAATCGAAACGTATTTTTATGAAAACAGTTTAATTTCTTTTATTATTATAATTATTAATATTATTAATATTATTAATATTAATTATTAATTAATTATAATTATTAATAATTAATATTAATAATAATTATTATTATTATAATTTTATCAATTTCTTTATCGTTGGATTACATAAACAAAGATAGCTAAAAGTAATCAGCTAATTAATTCCAACGTTAGTTAAAATTCTAAAATACAAATATAACATCAGAAAATAAGGGGATAAAATATTTACAATTCATCAAAAGTATACAGCATAAAAGCATACAAGCGTATAAAAGCAGATATCCAAATATTATTATCATAAAAAGCTCAAATTCGAAATAAAAACGCGGCATAATTTACATGGACAGTTTTCTCCGTTCCAATTTTTTAGTTTTGCTTTAAACTGACAAAGGGATTCTGAATTTCGTATAGTTGGTGGTAACGTTTGCCACAGCTGCGGACCTATAAGCAAAGGAAGGAAGCTAAACAAAGTTTGCGTATGAAAAAACATTTCCAGTAAAAAGCGTGATAAATTTTCTCGAATTAAAGTCTCGCTGGTCACCGAATTACTTTGAGCCAACCAAATCTGATCGCAAGGATGGACACTTAAAACGAAATCAAATGGTACGCAAGAACAAGGAAGCACGACAAAACACAACTCGTAGATTTATCTCCCGGGGGGGGTACTTAGTATATTTGTCCGACGGGGATGTGCCGTTTTTAAGGGTATCGTTTTCACCAATTTTTTCTAGCACAGGGTATCAAAATGAGGCAATTTTTCTAGAGCAGGTTGTCAAAACATGTTAAAGGGGAATATTCTGCTAGATCGGGTCATTTTTCGGTCAAATTTCATGTTTTTGAGTATACTTTTCGCCAATTTTTTCTAGAACAGGTTATCATTTTGAGCGAAAAATTCTGGAGCAGGGTAAAAAAAAATTTTTTTCGTGGGCACACCCCCGTACAAATTTAAGTCAAGTACCCCCCCCGGGCAGAGGCGGATCCAGACTATTGCTATTGATGCTCAAGCAACAGTCAGATTTTCAAAACAATAGTAATAATTTCTGATGTATATAGTTGTTCAATTTCGAGATTTTTCTTCCGTGAATTCATCTCATCGTTCAAGTCGCATTACGTCGATTCCGGCAGTTAAAACTAGGCTTTATACCCCGTATACTAAGCTTTGATGTTAAGAACTACTGCGAAGGAGAACGCATATTTGGTAGACCACTTTGCTTGATATTTACCTTTGTTCTGTCCATCGATAGGAGGTTTAACAAAGGCTGACATTCCGAGCAATAGTGGTCCGCAGATTACTGCGATCCCACGCTCAATCAGCTATGGCCTTCTGTAGGCAAATTTTAGCGGGAGCAACAGTGAAATTTGAAAATGTGGGTGATAGCCAATCAGAGTTAGAGTTGACTGTTGCTCGATTTTGGCGGGAGCAACAGTGGACTTTGGCCTCCAGAGCTGCACTTTGTTTTATTTGAGAACTGGAGGTCAACAAACACGAAGCTGCGAGAAGCCGTCGTTGCTACTATAGCCTTTCAAAATGAACGAAACCTTACTTGAGATTGAAGAAATAGTGAAGCATAGAGCAACGCTGCCCGAGGAAGAGAGAAAAACCGAATTATAGAGAAGTAAGGAGAATGTGGATGCTATTTTGCTTGCGAGCAGGAGTCCTCAGGAAGACGTTCATAGGCTAGGCCTAATGTGGTTTTTCTGCACTGCAGTTCCCAAAGACGCAATTGGAAATGGCTCCTCAAAACTTTTGCCTTTTTCGGTATGCTACACAGCTTTCCAATTACTGATTTTCTTTCCTCCTCATTCTTTCACTTCATCAACTCAGAGCAGCATTGAACAATTTTTACCATCGATAGTCGAGTGTCACGTTTTCTCTTGGGATGAATTTCATACAGAACGGTGACAAAAGGACCCTAACAAAGGGATATTGTTCTGCGGGGATCCTCATGCAATGGGCTATTATGTTCAATGCTTTGGTCTTATAGGCCGTATTCTCTACATTGTCACTGATCTTGTGTTATTGATTAAACCATTGTAAGGGTGAACAAACATTCTGAAAGGCTCTTTTGTCATTACAGCACGGTAGTTTTGAATGGGAATACGTTGGGGAAAGTTGCAGGCAAGTTTTATATCAGGTCGAGACTTTGACGGGAGAGAAGCTAAAGGACGGAAACTAGATCAGTGTGAATGATTGAATGCATGGCCTAACACAACTTGACTTGACGAGGAACTAGTAAACACCCATCCACCCATCCTATTTCTCTCTTTCTGATATGTTTGATTCTTTATTGCCATCAGCTATAACTTCACTTTGAGATGTAGTTCGAAAAATGTACGTTTAGTTCATATCAAAAGTTCAACAACATATTTGGCATAACATCCTTGCATTTAACTCACAAATGTTTCTCGGGACTTCTCAGACATAGTACAGTAGTGCTGGAGTTTCTCAAAATGTTGGCCATATTAGTACTGCTTTTTATATAATAGATAGTCTCTTATAAAAAACGTGTAGTAGTACATTACACATTTTGTCTGATAAGAGCAAGCGTCCTGGAGTCTTGATTCTCTGGAAAGGCACTTTAAACCTATTGCTCTGGTTGGTGATGAGTCCTTGTCAGTCATGTATGGTTTTTATGATATTTAAGACACCGTATTGGGTTTTACGAGATATTCTCATTTTAAGGAGACTTTAGATTCTTTTCGGATAAGTACTATTTAGGGCGTTTCCACGAGATTTCCCTTTATTAAGGGCGTTTCCCGTTATGCAAAAGGGCGTGGTCCCAAAAAATTTTCCGGGGGCTTCGCCCCCGGACCCCCATTACCCAGCGCCTTCGGCGCATGCCTCCCCTACCCTAACGCGCCTTCGGCGCGTAGCACCGTCAGCTATAGTCAGATTTCTCTCTGGATCCGCTCCTGATATCATCAATCAAAAATTTACAATACACGATGCTCATTACATTGCCTACGAAGTACTATGCGCATACTAACCGGTTTTGTGTTGTACAGGAAAATATAAAGCCCGAGGTCTTAAAAGTACAGACCGAGCTTGCGAGGTCTGTGCAATAAGACCGAGGGCTTTATATTTTCCTGCACAACTACAAAACCGGTTAGTATGAGTTTTATTACCTGATAGCTTCTAATTTTGACTTGTGCCATTTAGTCAAACTCATTTTGTTACTGTTATATCATTTTGAGTTCATTGTAAATCTCACAGGCCTAAATCCGTTGCTGTGGTGACAAAAACGCGTCCTTGGTAATAATCTACTATACTACGACGACGAAACCACGAGGAGCAAAATATCATGGCTTTCATTTTTTTTTCATTTTAAATTATTTATACACAATATCCCTTCAGCATAATAAAACTACAAAAAACATACAATGCAATTAATCAATATATTTATATAAACAAAAAGAAAAACATCGAGGGCTAAAGATTATATTGCTGTTCTCCCAGGGAGTTGTGTTTCAAATTGCTTTCAGCTCATCAAATGTATTTTTAGTTGATTTTTGAATCGGCACAAGGTAGGTAGTCCCCTGCTATTTAAAGGGATTTCATTCCAGACCTTAAGAGCTGAATAGGAAAATCCTTTTTTGGCATACTCCAGATTGTACCTTGGAATCTGAAGATCTCTACAGAACCGCGTGTTATAACTGGAGTATTGGGATCTTTGTTGAAATTCTTTCCAGAGATTTTCCGGTCTGAGTCTGTTCATAATCTTATAGGCCATAACTGCACGATCAAACGTGACAAGTTGTCCAACCTGAAGGAAATTATTCGACCATTCATCTTTTATCCTGGACGTATCGATCATGGAAATGGCTCTGTTTTGAAGAGGTTGAAGGGACTCCTTTCTGGAATTAGAGAGGCTACCCCAGATTACATCTGCATATCGCATGTGACTTTCTACAAGAGCACAATATACATTGCTTAACTGAGATTGTGGGAGGATGTTCTTCAATTTTTTTAAAGATGCGAGACCTCCGTGAACTTTCCCTTTGACAGTTTTGAATTGTTCTTCCCAGTTAAGCCCTTCGTCTACAATGACTCCAAGTGATTTGGTTTCTTTCACTCGTTTTAACCATTCAGTCTCAATGTATCGTTTATCTCCACTTTATTAGTTTTACGAGGGTGCCCAATTACCATATACTCTGTTTTTTGTGGATTGGCACTTAATTTATTTATCCGCATCCATTCAGAAATATGGGTCAACTCCTCTTGAGCCTTATGAACAAGTTCTTCGACATTCTTTAATGTTAAGGTCACGTGAGTATCATCAGCATACATACCGGCCTTTGAGACTTTCAAACATTTTTCAAAGTCATTGAGGTACATTATGAAGAGAAGGGGGCCAAGACAGGAACCTTGGGGAATGCCACATGTAACTGTCCTAGGCCTTGATTCATAACCGTTGGCGGCACAGTACTGCTTTCTGTTTTCAAGGTATGATTTCAACCAGTCTCCGGAAAGTTCTACCCCGTGGCACGAGGAAGAAGATAAAGAAATGCGAAACTACATGAAACTATTACTTTAAGAGGAAAATTCACAAAAAGGGGACTTGGTGGTTGCTTGATGGATGGCAGAAATTTGAATGAGTACAGTCAAATTGAGTAGTTTCATGGATAAAAAGTAGAGTTTAGACAAGGATATCTCTATTAATTCAATCCGGAAGGACTGTATCCCCACACATTAAAAGATGCATTAAAACCTCGTTTGAAGGATTACAGTATCCAAATAGTTGTATTAATGCAAGGACTCCAGCGAGAAGATCTCGTTGTTGAAAGTCAAAAGACGGACAGAGCAATAAAAAATGTTCCGTATCCTCAATACCACGTTTGTAAGGCACACTGGGTTTACAGTAACCCTAAAATTGTGCTTGAATTTGTGAAAGTTCAATTTGCTAAGACCAACCCAAAGTTGTGTAACATCCACAATACAATACAATACATCCACACAAGCGGTCGATTCAATTAAGATCACAGAAATCTAGCTAAATGCAACTCAACCACCATACCAAGTCCATATTCGTAAAGTCTCTTGTTTGCCGAGTCCCGTTCCTCTATTCTTTTGTTGTTTTGTTTGTAAGTAGCTTTTCGTAACAACACCCTTTAGCTATTCTACAAAAGAGCCTGGGTTGAGCGTATACATTTCATACGCGACTTTCGATTGAGTGGCGATAAAGCTTCTATCACTATTGCGTACATTTGAAAATTCCATTAGCAAAATATCGTTCAATTCTAATTCTTTTCTGAATAGCTAGGGGGTCTCTTATATATTTAGTTGTATTTTAGTTTATCTCCTTCCTGTGATGGCCCTGGGGTAGTCATGATCGTTTGCTCCCCTTGGTATCGTCTCTGTAATATTGTATGGTAGCTCGTTTGTAATCTTAGGTAATTCGTAAATTGTAAATTTTTAAAATTGAATTTATAGAGAAAAAAAATGTGTAAGATACGATACTCCTCTTGGGTCTGTATATTTTGATCTGATTAAAAACAGTCAGAGGTGTGAAATCTATTCTTCAGAAAGAAGGCAAATCGCTTCGTATTTTCAGAAGCTTGAATTCTTCGTTTAGCAAAATTTGCTACAATTTGCCCTCGCTCAACAATGAACCTTTTTCTAAATTTCTACCTAGCATCTGAAGGAACAAGGGCAGATTTTGTAAGACAACAGCATGAGCAGTTTTTGAATGACACCTCAATTCAAAGAGATTAACAATCGCAGACAAAGGACCTTCTCTCAACCAGTAATTTGAAACAAGCAAAGCAGCAAAAGTTTCTCTGAAACCCAAGAAGCTAGCTCGCTCGTTGTGCATTCCAGAAATTCTTTCTAAGAGCAAATTTGAACATAGATCGAAAGAAGAAGGACATTTCTTCACATCTGCCTCTGGCATTTAATTTGTTTGGCTCAGAAGCCGATTGGGAGGCCACTCAATTTTCTTACTTTTTTGGGTATGATTAAGGTACTTACTGCTCAGCTTCTGATCCAGGGAAATAAAATGCCCGTGGTAGATGTGTGTATATAACCTTCTTCTTTCGATACATGCTCATGTTTGCTCTTGAAAACAACTTCTGGAATGCACAACAAGCGCGCTAGCTACTGGGGTTTCAGAGAAACTTCTGCGGCTTTGTTTGTTTTGAATTACTGGTTGAGGGAATTTCCTTTGTCTGTGATCGCTAATCGCTTTGAATTCGGGTGTCAACAAAAACAACTCATGCTATTGTGGTACAAAATCTGTCCTTGTTATATGAAGGTAGTTTGAGGACACTGAGAAGTGGAGTTTATCGAATCAATGTTCCGGTCCTTCCTTTAGAAACAAACACAAGTTCTGCCAGTGGTGACTTTTCGCTGAAAATTTTTTCAACAAACCTGGTTTCCTTGAAACTGAGAAAAAGCTCTTTTCTTATATTCCACATAGTGTAAAAGTCTGGGTTTGCACCAAGCAATTTTTCAGTGAGTTTCATAAGCTCATCATCTTTATCACCATTCCTTCTCTGCAGAGAAAGATAAAAAGCAAGTAACGACCATGTTGTCAAAGCATCAACAAGAAAAATAAAAGTAGGAATCAAACCAGATGTTGCGTGGAAATATCCGCGAATAAAAACAACAGACCCACAGGGACCCCAGGAAGTTGAATAACCCTCCTCCCCAGTCATAAAGCCCCGTAGCCTCCTTTGCGATTGTGAGGCTATGATGTAATGCTTTTAATCAGAAATCGAAAGCAAGGCGGGCGAAGGGAATGGAAAATTTCGAAGTCGATACTACAAAATATACCCTTGCTTTCGGCAAAACCCAGGGTATATTTACTATGGAAGAACCGCCCCCCCCCCCCCCCGTGTAGCAGTGTAACGAGGTATAGAATTACCTTATCAAAAATTTGCTTTGTAAGAGCTTGAAATTTCTTGGCCTTTTCAGTTCTTTCTTTTCTTTTCTCTGCCTCTTGCTCGGCAGTTGTTTTGACTTTCAATACCCCATGCTGAAAAAGAGAACGAATTTATGAGAAAAAAACGCTTGTAATTTGTGAATTGTTCTGCTACAGGCTCACAAGCTTGACATGGGCTTGACATGCTACAAGTCTTTGTTTGCTTCCTATTCGCATGATCATGGTGTGTAGTTCGCACCAGGGGCGTCGCCAGCACAAAGAATGTGGGGTGGATAGTTACGAGCAGAACAATTTTCCTGACCACGCCCTTTAGACGATCTATTTCGATATTTTTGGAAAAGCAATCATCGCAAGCAGCATTTTTAGCAACAAAGGGCATTTTTGCAAAACGAAAACAGAAAAGTACATCATATATCAAGGTACGAGGAAGCAAAGATATGATTTGAAATTGAAACGCAAGGCTTTTCTCGAAATGTTCAATAACGAAATTCAGACTTAAAGAGGAAAACGAGTTATCATAAGAGTTCAAGTCACTAAAAATCTACCGCTCTATATGTCCACCACAGTCTACCCCGTGGCATCGCCACTGGCTCACACCGCAACAATAAGCGCAGCGCAAGTACACACCATAATTGTACAAAGTCAATACACAAGCTGGATAGCCTCCTTCAAACAAATGAATATGGTGGAAAAATCTTGTTTCATTGAACGGTCAGTTTATTCTTTGTGGTATCTTTGCTGAAACATAACCGTGGTGTCTAGCTACGCATGATATAAATAGCTCAGTAGGTTATTGTGACCTTTTCTCTGATGGTCATTCGCCTGCGCCACTGAAGCTGTGGAATAAAACCACAGTTTCCTTTGTTTACTACGTTTAGAGAAATCAAAATACTGAAAGACCCGAGACGTAAATCCGCAGTACAACTTCCAATGTCAACTGGATAGATCTGTGAAAAAACTTGCCTTGTTACTTGACTTCTATCCGAAGTAAGAAGGACATAACCAGCTCACAAGAGTAGCCTTAGTACACAAGGACCCACATACATTGACTTGATAAGAAACTTTATCTTCACTTAAGAAAAAAATCGCGGCTTTCATTATATTCTAGGGTATAGTAAAATTGTAACTAAATTTCTAAATCCTAATCCAGAAGAGCGACAGATTTTTGCTTCCAACCATTTTTAGACCTTCACAACTATGGTTTTCTAAAATATTGTATAATATTTCCTCAATTGGTTTAGGATTTACGAGGATTTTTCAAAATTTTCCATGAATTCTTTCCAAAAATAAGAACACCGCAATCTTGAAAATGATCAAGATATGAAAAATATGTCCAAGGCGGATTTACAACAATTATTATTATCATTATCATTATTGATTCATTTAAAGAAGAAAATAGCTATAAGATAAGAGCTAATTTAAGCCTACTATCTTAGAAAGTGAAATTAAAAAAAAGTAAATCAGATCCAGAATAATTAGCTACAAATACATAAATTTACAGAGTACTTTCGAGCACTGAATAAACGGGGGGGGGGGGTTAGAAAAGGTTCGATAAAATAATAATCGGTGGGGTGGAACAGTTGGGGGGCTGGAAAATTTGAAAAAAATGACTTTGCAAGAGTTAGCATAGGGCTCAAATCTTTCAAATCTTTAAAAAGGTCGGTGTAAAATTCTATCATATTTTTCTTTGAATTGGATTGCTTGAAAGGAGCTTATAGTACTCCGCTGTAACTCTGCCGTGGAAATTTTATGATATCTTTATTCTTTTCAAAATGGCGGCAATTTGATAACTTTTGAAAAAATTCAAATCATTGTAAATCCTAAACTAATAGAGGAAACATTGCATAACATTCAAGAAAACCATAGTTTATTGAGGTCTACAATAAGGTGGCAAGAAGAAATCTGTAGCTTTTGTAGTTTAGGATTTAGAAATTTGATGACGTCATGGCCTCAAATTTAATAAATGCAGCCATATTGAAACTAATCAAGATATCAATAAATTGCCACGGCAGATTTACAGCAAAAAAACCGTAAGTTCCTTCCAAGCTATTTATTTCAAAGAAAACGGCAATAGAATTTTACACCGACCTTTTTAAAGATTTGAGCCGTATGTTGTAAGAGTTATCTGGTCTGCATGCTGATGGTCCGGCCCGCCCTCTTATCACAGTCATATTTCGTTCCATTCTCAGCTATGATAACTTATCAATGATAAGATGAAACTTGCATCAATTACAGTATCTTGCAACCAATGCACAGAAAATGATTACAGAAAAATAGAGTTGCTGTTTGTGAAACAACTATTTCATTTTGCCTTTCCTTTGCCATAAAACAGCAACCACTTGTCAGATTGACTCAAACAAGGTTTCAAACTCTAAGTTGAAACCTGACCTTTTTTTTATATTCAATATGAAACTTTACAACAAAATTACCTAAACACTACCTACAATCTACTATACCACACTACAAGGACGGGGGCAAGGAAGAGCAAAATGTCATGTCTACCCCCTGGAATTAATATAAACTAAAATACAACTACTACAAACTACTATACATACGCTACAACTAATACAGATAGAAATGCTAATTATAAAAACATTTTACAAATAGATATTTGAGCCGGTTTCACATTAGATGTCAGGCCAAAATATAATAGTGAACAATCGGAACGCCGGCCGAGGAAACAACAACGGCAACAACCGTCCCCGTCACTGCTCCCCACCCAAGGTCCCCATGGCTCGAGACACCGCTATTGGGTCTGGATTTCTAGTATAAGCATAACATCCAATGTGAAGCAGGCTTACAAAAAGGAATATATGGACAGGACTCTACGACAAGAAACTTTACGAAAATGGACTTAGTGGTTTGGTGACGTTTAACTAGATTTACGGTGATCTCAACTGAAGCGACCAGTTGCGTGGATGTGTAGCCTGCGCACAGACTTTACTATTTTGTAAAGTCTGTGCGCAGGCTAGTGGATGTGCAACTATGACCTGACCTGTGCAACTATGTAAAACCGAGACAATTAAAGCTAAAGCTCCTCCACAGCAGTCACACAATCGGGGCACAATTTTTGGAACACCCTGTACATGAGTTCATCTTGAGCGGTGACTGGTGTTGTTGTTGTCGTAGTGGTTGCAAAGGGTTCTCGTATAGTCCAAACCATATCAACAATTGGCACCACATGCATGCTGAATGATGCAATGTTTAGTGCTTGACCTTGAAAGCTTCTTCTAGCAAGCTTACCTCGATCTAGATACCATAAACCATGTAAGGTCTGTCGCAATTTGACAACAGACTTCATTTCATTGTGGCAGTGAAGGTCAGAAGCCAGCAGAATGCATTTGAGAATTTTGTTCTTCCTTCTCACCACCCTAGCAATCTACAGCATCTCAAAAGCAGAAAACGTCGACGAGAAGCAAACGAAATGCCTTGGGTTATGCAAAGAGTTTGTTTCCTTCATTTATGAAATAATTCAAAGAAAAAGTCTTGCTGCTGGGGTAGCTCCAATGCAAACCTTGTATAATATGGTGAAAACTCGAGCAGAGGGATTCTGTCCCAAGAGAGTTCAGCATGCACAAGAGGTAAGTATTTTCTTGAGCATCGTAAGTGCTTGTTCCAAAGTATTGCATCGCCATTTGGTATCAGGTAGGCGAAATTTCACTCTCCAAGTACCACGTGAGTTAATAAAAAGGCCTGGCTTTTGAAAAAATGCTGCTCCCTCAAATCAAAGCAATAACATTAAAAACTGTCTTGTTTTATTCCTGATATGTCCAATTAGGCTCAGCAATTTACCCAGCTTTAATCTGCCATTCCTTCCCGTCGATATGAGAGATTTTCTACAGAAAGCCCCTTTCAAAAACCTGCAGAAATGCAGGAAAACGGCAAACAAAATGTCCCTTTGTTTTCCTTCCTAGAAATCATGACACTCACTAAGTTATTCAGACCAGAGTCTATGTTTAATTCCCACAAGATTTTAGCATGTTTTTCAGGTTTCTTGAAGGGACATTTTTTAGAAAATCCCTTGTAAAATCTTAACGGGGAGACCGATTTCAGCCAGGAAAAATTCTAAGAATTATTGAACATATTAGCTATTCAACTAGATATTGCAAGATATCATTGCTTATATATTCAGGTAGCAGTAGCCTCTCAAACGCCGGGCCTTCTTCTTGACTCACCTGGTATAAGTTCTACACTAACTCATTTTATACTAAGAAAACGAGGAGAAAAACGATAGAGTACAGATTGAAACGCTTACCATTCTCGCTACACTAGCCCCCGTCCTGATCAAACAAATCGTATTTGATACACTTGACATATGTTTAATTTGCCGGGGTGTCATTGATGTTGAGATTAGTATAAAAATATAGGCAGATCATTATGGTATGAACAATTAGGGTCAATCCTTGATAACTCTGGGTATCGGGGCGGGTTAGAATTTCTAAACTGGTTAAAAGTTCTCATACCGTTCGTCCGTTCCGAAAACTGGACGGCTCTGAAAAGTGAGCCGTAAAACGGAACGGAACGGAGCAATTTAGCTCTCGTGTGAACACATCTTTGGACCGTTCCGTTCCATTTTGTGGATTTATTTCGTGTACTTTTACATGAAGTTGGTTTTGAGCAAAAATGGCCACAGTAAATAGAAAGGCGTTTTTGGTTTCTGCGAAGGAGCGAGTCGATCTGAGAACCGTTCCAGTGTCGCGTGAACACCTCTTAAAAGTTCCGTTCCGTTCTGGTCCGTTCCGTTCCGTTCTCGTGTGAAAGGGGCCTAAAAATCTTCATACACCTCTGAAAAATTATAAAGAAAATTTCATACCTGTGGCGATCTATCAAAATGTTTTCAAATTACCATATCAAAGAAGTTCTGTTTATGTGACAGAGATACAAGATAGGAGGGCAAAGCTACTCCAACGTCGATTACTGTAACCTCCTGAAAAGTGTTGAGATCCGAAGCAACTTCTTGCCACAGCTAGCAGTGTTTTTACTGAGAACGGGGGTCATGCTTTTGTTTTCCTTCACAAAATTTACCAGATTTGGAAGCTCGATCCAAACCTCTTTTCTAACAAGTAAAAGGTCTATGTGCTATCTATCGAGTGTCCCAGACCCGGGGGGGGGGGGTACTTGACTAGGGAAGTGACGGGGGTGTGCGGAAAACCTCTCCACACCCTGCACCCTGTCGCATAAAAAATAGGCCAAAAGTATACCCTGTCGCATAAAATTTTTGCCTCTCAAATACAGTGTAGAGCGCAATTTTTGCTTATGATACCCTGTCGCATAAAAATTTTGCCTCTCAAATACAGTGTAGAGCGCAATTTTTGCTTGTGATACCCTGTCGCATAATTATTTTACCTTTTATAATACCCTGTCGCATAATTTTCGCTAGAAAATGACACCCTGTCGCATAATTTTTACCGCAAAAGGACACCCTGTTGAGCGGCACATCCCGTCAGGTCAAGTATGGGAGTGCCCCCCCCCCCGGGGTCCCAGAAAACTTTAGCGCCACAGTTGTGCTTGATTGCCGCAGCTTCGTTCTTTTGCGGAGGAAAACATTATTTGCTGCTACGGAGGAGCTAGCGTACGATACCTCCGCAGAAAAATTTATTTTCCTCCGCAGCAGCATACAGTTAAGCCCGAAATTATTCATACCTATGCCAAATTTGGACTATTTTCAACCGTTATATTTGCTAACCAATTCACAAGTTATTTCATTCCTTGAAATGTCTCTTGTAGCACTTGTTTCAGCCTTTTATCACATTCTTACGAAACTTCAGCCACAGTAAAATTGGTCCTCAAATAGAACGATTCAAAATACTCAGAATTTGGCATAGGTATGAATAATTTTGGGCTTAACTGTATATGCTGAAACATAACTACGGTGTCTAACAAGCCATGATAAATTTGCTATTTCGACGCTCATTTCCATCTCTCACATTGTCTAAACTTTTTATCCATATTCCTAGTGTCGCTCTCTGGTAAAAAACACATGGATCATAGTTGTCGCTTTAGAAGTTGGATCCAACAGTGACGAAGTATGCAAACATTTGGAAACATGTAGAAAAACCAAAGAGAAGCCTAAAGATAAGAAGGATATTATGGAAACCTTCAAACCTCTAGCAGAAGTTTGTGCTGAAATTTTGCAAAAGCCATCTGATCGAACCAACATTGTAAGATTTCTTGTTTTATTTAGTCCCGGGGGGTAACTTCAATTGGCAAATGGCGGGGGTGTGCCATTTTGACTTGTGACAGCACACCCTAAAATTCATAAATTTTGCAAAAGCCATCTGATCGAACCAACATTGTAAGATTTATTTTTTTATCTAGTCCCGGGCCGGGGTAACTTCAATTGGCAAATGGCAGGGGTGTGCCATTTTGACTTGTTACATCACACCATAAAATTTATAAATTTTTCAAAAACCATACCCCAACATTTATGGGTCATTCAAAATATATGCCCTAAAACTATGACAAAAAGTCAAAGCTTAGATTAGATTAGATCAAAATCAATACCCTAAAGAGTTTTTCTTCTAAAATTTTACACCCCAAAATTGATGTTTATTTGTGATCTTACCAAAAATCACACCCTAAAATTCATTTTCTACCTGAAAAAAGGACCCCAATAATGGCACATCTCCGTAACGGTATATATGGTTGTTATATCCCCCCGGTTTTGTCAATAGACCTTTTAGCTATTTTGCAAAAGTATTTTTT
The DNA here is from genome assembly GCA_039566865.1 of Aurelia coerulea. Lineage (NCBI taxonomy): Eukaryota > Metazoa > Cnidaria > Scyphozoa > Semaeostomeae > Ulmaridae > Aurelia > Aurelia coerulea. Next base: position 22,979,773 of record CM076948.1, on the reverse strand, counting down.
TTTAACATCAGGATTATCCCCAGTTGGAAAGTAGGCTCGATCCTGATCTATATTAACATTTTAGTGTGGAAGAATTCCGAGTTGGGGAACAGCCTTACTACATTCCACGATCAAAGTATTAAATGGAGCAAACTTTGCTCAAGAGTTAACACGATGTCCAAAAGATGGCTCTGCAATTGGTTGCTACTTCAAAAAAGCGCCACCACAGATCAAAATCGCAACTGGCTTTATTTACTCAATGATGCCTGATTTCTCAAAAATCACGAAGAAGATTCAAGATAGGTTTTTACCACCAGATGCTTGGGTAAGTGGATATTTGCTGCTAGTTTGTAGTAAAATTACTGGATCTTTTCGTTAAATAACCTCCTCATACTACAGACATAGCCAAGGACGAGGGGCATTTCCTTCGTTCGAAAAAGCGTACGAATCATTTTAAGAAAAAAAGATTTTTACGGCTTTTGATGGATTATTCTTGAAAACAAAAGGATTTTTGCCCAAGGTGCTCGACATTTTTTGGGAGTGAAACGCCCCTCCTCGGCCAAGGAATGAGAGAAATGTTCACGAGTGTGGTCAATAGCAACTCGTGTTGGCAATGCCTTCATGCAAGAATCCTCTAAAGTTCCGAAATCATGAAACTCCAAAAATAGTTGCAGTTACATGACAAATTTGTTGGTATATTGACTTTTAATGAACATGCAAATAATGTTGTTTTTGTTTGTAAAATAATATACTATTATGATACTTTCCATAATGCGCATGCGCTAATTCATGAAGTAAACTGCAGTGTTATCATTTGACAGCCACGATAAGGCCTGCAAAACTTTTTGAAAAATCGGACAAACAAACAAACGAACAGAATCTATTGTGCAACGATATTATGCTGCTTGGCAGCAATACAAATTTTTACCATTATTGTATTCTAGCTTCAAATGAAATCAATCAATTCATCACGAAATCCGTACGACTTATTATTATTATTATTATATAGAAACACAACTGTTTAAATAAAAACGTTTCGATTATAAAATCTTCGTCAGTTACTAAAACTGGGACAGCCGAGCAAGTATAAATACATAAATATTTAATTTGCATTACAATACGGTTTACAAAAACTTGTTTTACTTTAAATAACAATGGAGACAACAAAGTGAAATATAAAGGCAACAACATCATACAATACGACTAAGATATCAACTATAAAAAACCCCGTCTCTAAAGTGGATCTCCATTCAATTTTCAATTCCTCCTTCCCTCCTTTTCCGTCTCCAATCAAAACCCCTGGGACTGGCAGCCCTACTCTCATGTTGTTGGAGCCAAGAACTACTGAGAAAAACATCCATCCAATGACCCTCCAAGGATTTGCAAAACGGCTAAAAACTATTTTTGCCTCTGCTAAATCCCGGATGGCATGATAGGGAATTCCACCCTACCACCATGTGTAAACAACACAAAGCCAAAGTCTAGAGTGCCCCGCCCAAGTAGACCCAGACTCCTAAGTTAAGTGTAATGGCAGAATTCATGCCGACCCACACGCAAACATATCGAGCTCAATATCTGCTGCCCTCTCGTTTAGGCCCGCGGGTACGAATGTTCCAAGTTTGTATTGCCAAAATAACTCTTTTCTTCGAAGTGAGTAGACATCCTCTGCTGTGTCAATAATTTTGATGGTAACAGAAAAGTTTCCCCCGTGTTGTTCATCGAAAAAATGGCTAAAAAAGCCAGCTTGTGGGACAGGTTTCCCTGTCCCAAGAGTGCCCTCGGTATGTTTGCGTGCGTATGTCCTGAAATACGATTTATAGGGTAAGACGGGGTAAAGTGAACTATTTTGGAGGTTTTCGTAGAACCAAACTTTTATTATGATAAAAACATCAAATATGTTTGGACCAAAGTGACATTATGGCCTTTGCTGAAATATTGATGCATGTTTTTAATTTTAAACGGTTGAAGTTTCCATGCATCAGCGTGTTTTTGGCAGGCGGCCGGGTAGTTCACTTTACCCCGTAAAAAAGGGTAAAGTTAACTAGTAAACTAAAGGTCACAACACGGATGTTTTATCGACTTTAAACTGCCTTGTTGGGGATATTTACGTATTTTTAGGTAATTGGTAGTATAGACAGGACGCAGCGAGCTTTCGACGCTCAAGGAGAAACTACGTTCACACTACACGTATTTTTTTTATAAGAAACTGCCTATAAGAAACTCAACTCTCAGATCGCCAAAAAATTTAGAAACTCGAGTACTGGGAGAATATAAGTTAAGAAATTATTTACTTTGATAAAGGGCATCCTTGACATATTTTTACTTTACCTTCACTCGTTTCCTGTATCATATTTCCGCCCGATTATGGCTGATTTTTGCAAATTTTTCTGACGTTGGGGGGGGGGGCTGCAGCCCCCCTTTGCCCCCTATCTCCTACGCCTATGGATCCACCTTACATTGAAATGCACAGAAAGTGATTTAAGTTGAGAAATCCGAGAAAAGCTACGCACTTTCACATAACGCAAGCTCACAATGCATCAAAACTCCCTTTTCATGCACGTAATACAGGTAGTTCACTTTACCCCGTTCGAAGCAAAATCTCGACTGAATCGTAGGTCTTCTAAAATGCCATGCTAGCGGACTAGAAAGTCTTTCTTGGTCATCTTTTTTTTGGAAAAAGGAAACACATAGTGTGTGCTTGAAATCAATTGAAAATATTACAGAAATGATCTCAGCTTGGAGCCGAAAACTAAGACCAAAGACAGGAGGCCAAACCTAAGAACCGCAGTTTCCCAAGGTTGTTTTTACTGCCTCGGATAAGTCGATTTTTTACAGCAACAGAAAGAACTCTTTCGCAAAAATATTTTGATTTTCAGTGAGCACATGTATCAAAGCATTGGGCATAAATCATGCTTTATCATTGCTTGATTACTTTTGGAGAGAATCGCTAATGTTCTCAGTAGTTCACTTTACCCCGTAGTTCACTTTACCCCGTCTTACCCTAAACATTAAACCTTTGCCTAAACTTGTTTTTTGTGCTGCCTATGTACTTTTTATTGCAACAGTTACACTGCAACATATAAACCACACTTTCTGTGTTGCAATGAAAGGCCCCTGAAAATATTTTAAATGTCCTAGAATCATCTGCATTTTTAAAGGTATCCCCTTCTTGTATTAGAGGACAGATTTGACAACTCCTTCTGCCATTGCACTTAAATGTCCCCTTTTCCACCAACTCCTCCTCCTCCAATGGCTGAAGCTTCGCCCGTACCAGATTATCCTTAAGACTTTTTGCCTTCCTAAAAGATACAAAGATTTTGTCCCTAAAAACATTTTTGTGCCCCTCATCTACGCAAAGAATATTCTCAGATTTGCGCAGAATTTCGTAGACCTTATGCAAAGCTGGATGGTACGTCAACACCAATGGCATCCGTGTGTCGTCCTTTGGTTGTTGTTGCCGAGAAAGTAAGGAAGTACGATCCAGACCTTTAACCCTGTCAACCTTCAGTTCAGTTATTATTATTATTATTATTATTATTTCTTTATTTTTAGTAGGCTAATTTAAAAGAATAGCTACAATACAGCTAATTAAGGCCTACTTTAAAAATATTACAGATACTAAAACAAATTCATAAAAAAGAAATGTACAATCCGTGTATATTTACAAAAAGATTATATGATAAAAGCATCTATCCTGTTAGGAACCCCACTTTAGGAATATAAATCTTGCAGAGCCTACAGTTGCATTTATCACCTTTCCAGCATCTAATTCGTTTTTTGAAAATAGGAAGGGTTTTGGATTGTTTTATTTCTAGCGGTATTAGTTGCCACAGTTTATTTCCAAGGTAGGTTATGCTCTCAATTCCAAATGACGTAGTCCGTACCTTTGGAAGTTGAGCATCATTGCCACGCCTTAGATTGTAGCTAATATTTCGTTCCGTGAAAATATCCTTCATGAAAGGTGGGTTTAGATCGAATTTGGTTTTATACATTTCTGTCATTAACAACTGTAGGTTTCTTACATGGATTGGTACCGATTTGGTCTGTTCAAAGAGAGAGCCAAAATCATTTCCGTAATCTTTATATGCTATGCGTAATGCCCTTTCTTGTGTGCGATTTATTCTATGGTCCAAAGTTCTATCATAAAACATCCAAATAAGTGGACAGTAACTAAACTGAGATAACACAAACGCCCTCATTAACTGCTGTAGTTTTTTAGTGTCCATGTAACGTGATATTCTGGCGAGAGCATGGAGTTTTTGGCCAGCCTTTTTGCAAAGAGCCTTGACATGTTGTTTGAAAGAAAGTGATTGATCGAAAGTTATGCCGAGAAGATTTTCCTCTGTACTTTCTTTCACACAGGCCTCGCCTATTGTAATTGATATTTCATTATTTCCTTTTGCACCAAAAATCATTAAGTGGCATTTGTCTTCATTTAGTTTCATAAAGTTGTTTGGAAACCATTCAGTTATTCTGAGGGCATCATTTTCTAAATGCATGATGACATTTTCGATGTTAGGACCACACGCATAAATAATACAACACTATAGACCAAATCAACACTATAGACGACTTACAACATTATAGACCAAATCAAGTCACTTTTGGTTCAAACAGTCTTCGATCACTAGGACCTCAAATCTGGAATGCATTGCCAAATGAAACTAAATCTGCCGACAACTTAAATTCTTTTAAACGCATGATAAAACAATGGAATGGACCAAATTGTAAATGCAATGCTTGTCAATATTCACCTGAATTTTAGAAAATTATCAAGATTTTTGAAAAATATTTGTATATTTATAGTGCCTGTGAATTCAAGTTGTATCCAGTAAACCTTGTCCATATTATGTCCATATATGTCTTGAATATTTAACTTACTAAACTTATCTATTAATTTCTTCATTTCTTAATTTATATATTTGTATGTTCGATTTGGATTAGTTGTATATATTGTAAATATGTATAGCTAGATAAAGATAATCGAATGAAAATAAGTTGACAAAAAAAACAATCTCTTATATACAGATTCCTAACATCGCTCTCCCGCATCTCCTCTTTCTTTCCTAGTGCAAACTTGAAGAACTCAGCAAAAAGGGCGAAAGGAAGCACCATCAAATTCTCAAAGATCAATGCCAATTAACCTGCAAATTCGCAGCAAGGAGCTTCTTTGCCTCGATTTCATTGAACCCTTATGATTTGACCGACGTCAAAGAAAAGATCGGGATCGCTTGCAGCTTCATGAACCTTACGCAGCCTGACAAGGTAAGTGACAAGGGCCGCGGAGAGGATTAAAGAGGCTGTACAAGATTTTTGTAAACAATCGGAAAGTACGGGACAACCCGCGCACGTGACTAAAGCATTGGGTTTTTAATGGCGGCCAGTTTCATCGCAGCTTCTACGCAAGTTTCATTGCAGTGTTTTCTTGTCTATGTCTATGAAATGTGATGGAACTTTTGATATCCATTAAAACTTTGAAATATTTGGCGTTAGAAAAATTAAACAAATCCTCCAACAAAGCTTCGATTACTGAGATTGTCGCAGATACTTTGGATTACAATTCTCCGTGCAAAATCGCCATTGGCTGTGTTGTGTTTAGCCTAAACATATTCGATGATTTGACACGCAGCGCCACGCAGAGATGGCGGGTTCTACAGCCCCTTTAATGGGCCCTGGGGTTGGAATTAAACATGAGACCTTTGTAAAGCGAAGTACGGAAGGTACGCTGAAGGTATACGCCAGGACTACAGGGACATCCATCTGTGCGGGGTCCGGGAGCATGCTCCCCCCGGAAAGTTTTCAAATCAAGGTAGCTAGGATCGCTCTGGTAGCTACTTTACTCCTGTAAATCGTGGCTAGCCTCCCAGTACTGGAACAAGACCAAAATGGTGCTCCGAATCAGGCTATGAAGACTACAGTTAAGAAAGGGAAAAGGTGAAAAGATATCTAAACTTTTCTTGAATAGAAAATAAGCTTGTTTTATGAAGTCTTTTTTCAAGCAACTCTGGATTTTTCCTTCAAAAATTTTCATCGGTTAAAATGGTAACTAAATAAAGGGAACAGCATCATGAAATCAAATCACTTATTCTATCAGCTCCGTATCTTACATTCTAGTGCATGAAACTTGCAACTTTCGCATCTAACTTCAAAGCAACATTTTCTGCAACAATGGCTGATCATTTGTGCTCGAATACCGCCTGCAAAATGCCCACTAAAGCTGAAATCGATAAGAAAGCTGGACAGCACTGCAAGAAACCAGTTTTTAAAAAGTCGAAGCCTGTCCAAGTGGCCAAGTTTAGTGCAAAAAGAGGAGCTGCTGTCAGAGTAACAACAAATGCTTGGTAAGTATTGAGCGAGTTGACCCCGAAAAGTCTTTGGGATAAGTATCAATATAGATCCACGTACTCAAATTATGAAACAAGAAATTGTAGGGATCTCCAGGTCCCTGGGCCTAAAACAGAACATTCCAAAAAGGATCTTACTACTCTGCCTTGAAAACTTTGAATGATATTCCAGCTAACGTTAGCAAAATCCAAACACTCGGGCGCTGCAAACATAAAAATCTCACAAATCCACGAAAATACTGGAAATCTTGAAAATCTATGGAAATCTCATAAAGTTTTAATAACTTTAAACTATTCATTAAATCTTTGACAATCTCAGAAAAGATCTCAAAAACTTTGAACAGCCTGAGAGACTATCAAAACCCCAAAATGTTGTAAGCACTGTTTGGAATGATCTGGTCCTAGGTTTTACTGGTTTGACCACAGGTGATGGGGGCCAGTGAATATCATTGTATGGAATGAAAATAATGCCATAAAATATACCGTCAGTGCTTCATTTTTCTTGTTGTTTCTCTTGCAATCCATGTGTGTGTGCACTCCACTGTTTGGCCCCTCTCAAAATAAACCGTGGGCCTAAGGCCCCGTTCACACTGCTCCGTTCTTGTTAGTATTCGTTTTTGTGGCATCCAAGCTACCCGTTCACAATCCCGGGGGGGGGGGGTGCTTAGTATATTTGTCCGACGGGGATGTGCCGTTTTTAAGGGTATCGTTTTCACCAATTTTTCTAGCACAGGGTATCAAAATGAGGCAATTTTTCTAGAGCGGGTTGTCAAAACATGTCAAAGGGGAATATTCTGCTAGATCGGGTTTTTTTTTCGGTCAAATTTCATGTTTTTGAGTATACTTTTCACCAATTTTTTCTAGAACAGGTTACCATTTTGAGCGAAAAAATTCTGGAGCAGGGTTAAAAAAATGTTTCGTGGGCACATCCCCGTACAAATTTAAGTCAAGTACCCCCCCCCCCGGAAGCTACCCGTTCACATTGCTCTGTTTTTGTAAAAAATTGAGGGAAAAACATCCGTTTTTGTCCGTTCACATTGATCCGCCTGATAACCAATACGGAGTGAAAAACATCCGTTTTTCTGCGTTCACATTGCTCCGTTTTTGTGAAACTCATTGTTGAATATTGGAGCGTTTTCAAAAACCTCCGTTTTTGTGCGTTCACACTAACAAAGGGATAAATTGCGTTTTCAAAAACCTCCGTTTTTGTGGATATCCACTTTTGATAGCGTTTTTGAAAACCTCCGTTTTTGTGGCGTTTTTGTGCGGATCAGTCTGAACACTTTCACAAAAACGGAGGTTTTTCTGTCTTCGTACAACAATGGAGCAGTGTGAACGGGGCCTAACAGTGGAGTGCACAAACACATGGATTGCAAGAGAAACAACAAGAAAAAATGAACATTCTATACAATGATATTCACTAGTCCTCATCAACTGTGGTTTGATATCAGGCCTGTATTTCTAATTTGCTCAATTCTTGAATTGTTTTATTTACAGGTTTGCTGGCATGATAGCTTTGGTGACGGCTAGTACTACCTGGCGAGACAACCTGGCGTAAAGAATCATTTGAACATTACTGCGTGTTAGCACAGCCATTAAATCTTTGCAAAACTTTAGAATTAAATGTGTGAAATGGTATGAATTGCTCGAATGGAACTTTATGTAACAATTACAAGGGCAGATTTTGTAACGCAATTGCATGAGTTGCTTTTGATGGACACCACAATTTAGAGTGATTAGCGATCGCAGACAAAGGAAATTCTCTCAACCATGCAGAATTACATACGACACCGGTCCTTTAATCTTTGTAATATGCTAGGATTGTATTCAGAAATTCCGAAGTGTGCTCTAAATCTTATTCGTCTAAAGAATGCCTTAAGGTCCTTATCGAATGCGGTAGTGTTATATCTAGGGGGTCGGGGGCAGAAATTTAAACTTTTATCTAACAAACTAAATACATCTAGTACAGAAAAAGTGCGTTTACTTAAATTTACAATGCGTATATTTGGGTTATTCTGAAGTCTACTACAAGTCTCTGGAACTTTCTTTGAAGCATCTCGAAAGCTTGTTGCGTGTTTGTGAGTAGGTCTTGAATGCCCCCTCCTATGGTGTCTGTTCGGGGGCTGGCGTAGTTTTTTTGAGATGTCATATTCCTTGCTGGTTGGATTGAAGTGGTCTTGCTCGATGTAGGCGGTGGTCCTCGGGTGGCTTTCAGTTTCAGGATGTCGGCATAGGTACGGGCACGTGTGTCCAGTCGTATATGTCCTTGGTCCTTCGGGGTTGTCGATTCATCTACGTCTGTTTTGGTGGTTGTTGTTGTCTATCAGATATTTTCATGGTAGGTGCTGTGCGTTGGGGTCTTCTAGCGGCTTCCTGTCTTGATGGTGGTTGTTGTTGTTGTTGTTGTGGTTGCTGTTGTTTGATTGGTTGTACGTCGACTATATTCCATCGGAGCTTCCAATGTGTTTTGCTGTCTTTGTTTTCTCTAGCTCGTGTTTCTTTTGTTCATTGTACTTGTTGACGATGGTCTTTATTTTATAGTATTCTTCGTCGGCTGTGGCAGCTTTTAATGCGTTGTCAAGTGAGTTTGCTTCTGTCGTTGCGGTGTTGATGGTTGCTTTGCAGAACTTGACTGTGTCCGACATTAGCTCGAGTGCGAGCTTTTCGATCTTTTCGTACCATGACGTCAGGAACTGGTCGTCGTGGTTACCGATGGATGGTTCCACTTCTATCTTGAAGTTCATTGGGATGATCTTAATTATCTCTGATGCAGGTGGTGAGGAAGTCACGATGTGACTCGAAGCGGGCGATCTTTTCAGTCTTCCGGTTGAGTTTGATCGCAAGTTGTTCCGTGTCGTCAGCTGTTGATGACGTCGTTGCTGTTTTATCGATGACTGTTGCTAAGCTGGAGTCACTGGCTGATGAGTCGGCCTCCGGTGTGTCGGCGTTGCGGGCGCTAGCCCCTCTTCCTCCACGTCTTCCAGCCATAATATACAGATGAACACAAAAATAAGACGACTTGGAGTTCTTCTTCTAGTCTCTTCTTCAACGGTCACGTGATTTAAAAGGGGTCACGTGATGCAAAGTTAGGGTCACATGATGCAAAATATGGCGTCACATGAATCCTTGATTGAATTTAGAATATTGTATTCTTAGATGTACGACTTAGATATATTTGTCAATAAAATTGAAACTGAAACTGTGCACTAGATATTGTGAAAAGACACTGGACATCCATATCTACTAGGCCAAAAGGCCAAAGTTCTGGTTTGCAAGTAGACGCAAATTTTAACTTTCAAGATCGATATTTCAGCTCTCAGAGCACCAATTCCAACAAACTAGGTATATATGTTCAAGTTAACTATCAAGGAACATTTTGAGAGTATTAGCCATTGATTAAAGCTAAATTCACATCGCTGGAGTCAACCAAATCTGTGTTAAAATATACGAAAAATAGAACAATAGGACTATTGTTATGTTACGAACAATAACGTTTTACGTCCGTTTTCATTGCACGCTTTTCATGCTGTGAGTAATATGATAGCTCCTTCGTTGACCTGTTGTTGATCGCTGTTATGTTATGTTACAGTCGTGAATTTATCTAACATCGCTTATCATTATGCGTTATCTCTAAAACGTTATCATTATGCGTTATCTCTATCCGCTATCTCTAAAACGAGGAAGGGCATTGGCTTGCTAAAGTATCTCTCCAAATATTTGCCTAGACATACCCTAAACGAACTGTATAAGCTTTGTGTGCGCCCCCACCTGGACTATGAGGATGTTATTTATCCACGGGGGGGGGGGGGGGGGGGGGTTCTCGGCCAAATTTTGGGTAGGGGTCTGCCGCGAGCATCTTCAAAAGGGTACCGTTGGCTAGACTAAGTTTTACGAAAATGATACCCTTGGCTAGACCAATTTGACCATTGTTTGAACCAATTGTTACGAAAATGGTACCCTTGGCTAGACCAATTTTGACCATTTTCTCGACCAATATTGCAAAATTTGTGCCAAATATGATGTCATGACTGTTCGCTAGACCAATTTTGTCAAAAATGATACCCTTGGCTAGACCATTGCTGGCCAAAATTGCAAAAAAGTATACCCTTGGCTAGACTAGAAGTCCGAAAAAGTATACCCTTGCTCGCGGCACATCCCCAGGTACCTTTACTATGGAAGAACCCCCCCCCCCCCCGTGTATTTACCATACTCCAGCTAAAGTATGTGAATTCAGCCAAAACATCCTTTTGCCAAACTTAATGGGAAAACTAGAGTCTGTCCAGTATTCTGCTGCACTAGCTGTATCAGGAACATGGAGGGGGACATCGCGCGAAAAAATCTATGCAGAGCTTGGCTGGGAGTCACTAAGCTCCCGTAGGTGGAGTAGACGGATGACGTTGTTCTATAAGATCATGAATAATCTCACTCCCTTGTATACAAAGGAGCCAATCCCACTACTTCATGAGTCGCAATACTCGCTTTGCAATCAGGGTGTTATTGGGCGAATATGGGCAAGAACTGAACAATTTAAATCTAGTTTCTATCCTAACTGCATTTCTGAATGGAACAAACTCGATCCTGAGATTAGGATTGTACCGTCCATTGCTGTTTTTAAGAACACAGCGAAGAAATGCAAAACGAAGCTAGGAGCGAACATTCCGCAAAAGAAAAATTAATGGCGGACCGGATTAGAGCCGCCGGATGCCAGTCTCGGGTTTTGGCACCCGATCGGTGTTTGCGCGCCAAAATCTGCACCTGATTTTCATTTCATTTCATTTTAACTTTTCTATCCACAGTAATCCACTCAATATTTACATACTGCTTTACAGGGAACCATGCTGACCATGCTAAAGTAATATTAAAAATTAGATAATAAATAAATATATAATACACTCCTATTTACAATAAATCGTTGACAAAAAAAAGAAAGAAAAACGAGAAGAGTCATAGTTTGGCTTTATATTTTCTTCGAAAAGTGTGGAGCGATGAGGACGCCTTGACACCACTATCTAGGTCACTCCAGACATTTGCCCCTCTGTAAGCAAACGATTTCTGACCAGTTGATGTTCATAGTAATGGTAATTTAAGGCCCGTTTTAGAGTTCCTCAGCTGACCGTTAGTAGCTTCGGATACACTTTGAAATATGTTACTCAAGTAATCAGGGGCAAGGGCGTTAAGAGATTTATAGACCATCTTGCTAGTCTCAAAATCGATCAGTTCTCTAATAGTAAGCCAACCGAGATTCCTTATTAAAGACTATTCAAATCAAAATAGTCTCGTGGGAGGTTGGCGAAGCTGCCAGAGCAGAAGATCTCCAAAGATTTATCAAAGAAGCTTCAGGAAATGCCTCAGTTGCTGTTACCAAAAAGGTGCAATTCTGTCCAATAATAATGATTTATTCAAAGTGAAATAAAAAGAAAACTGGTCCTGGCCCTACGGTCTAACTTGGTGGAACAAAACTTCAGGATACAACAAACATGGTGGACAAGGTAGGATATCTGGGAAAATTTGCAAACTATTTGTAAATTCCTGGTACTTTGCTCAAGTCGCAATATCTCTATTTTCCTGCAACAGTACCACTCCCTCTTCAAATTAGCATTACTCCATCAGTTTTTGGAATTAAAGGCTGAGAAAAGTTTGAGAAAACAGTAGAAAGACCCCTAATTTGATTTTTATTTCTGGACTTAATAATTTCACTCTCGTTGAAAATATTTGTGGAAAAGTAGCAGATAAACGTTTTTATGCATGAAATTCCAGCCCCTCGACTAACCCCAGGGGAATTGTTGTAAAAGCAAATCCACTCATTGCCCTACGAAGAAACTTCGTAATTTTGCAGTTAACATGTTGGTTGACATGGCAGTGTACTGCGATTATCCAGGAAAATTTGCAAAATGTGTTATTTTCGTTTTTGAAAAATTACATTTCTGACGGTAATTTCTCTCACAAACAATGGCCTATGGGCCTAGGCACTGCTTTGTTTTGAACTGAATAATTCAAGTAGGCTTGTTTATGTTATCTTCAAAGAATGAAGAGCAAGATGAAGGGTGGAAACTGATTATCACATCATATGTTATGATGAATGAAAAAAGAGTTTCCTGCTAATTTCAAGCAATTGTTTGAGAAAAAGAAGCGTTTTAATCAAAACACTGACCCATGTTTTTAGTTGAGCTTAAGTGCACAGCTGCAGACTTCAACTATTATATACAGTATTTGTACTTAAATTTTTCTTGTTTCCTGTGCATTAAACAGAACTTATTCGAGAATGGAAGATAGGAAACAAATAATCATTCCATTTCATATATTTACATACGAATATTTTACCCTATTTCCTTTATTTTGCAATATTTTTCATGAATGCATATTTGAAATGAGAAGGGGAGATCCTGCATCCCTCTCGTGAGCACACCCTCCCTCAAAAGAAATGTCAGTACAGGATTTGGAAATCAGTCATAAAAGCATTTTTAGTGCTCAGCATTTTTTAGAAGGAACTAGAATTTCCAGTTGCACCAGTTGGATGATATCCCCCCAAGTAAAATGTTGGGGGACTTGCATCTTCAACTGTACATCTTCAATGTGGTTTGCATCTTTGATTACAGACAACAACAATGATCTGCTGCATCTTGCCTGTGATGGCTAATTACAGTTGCTGTTTTGAGAACAGATTCTGAGAGAAGATTGTGTGCATCTTTCCAAGAGGATGGCTCTTAAATGGAACCAGTAAAACAATCTAAAATCATCACATTTTTCTCGGATTATTTTGACTTTGTTAAAGTCACAATCTATTAATTTCAGTTACCAGCAAACATTTATCAAAGTAGAGGTAGAGACACAAGGAAGTATTTCTTTCAGAAAGGCAGCTTGTTATTTACAAACTATCAGTGCAGAAAAGTGATAATTTGTGAAACTTTATTTCCTTGAATGAGCACCCTCCCTTTGCATGGCTGTCCTGTCCCCAGAATTAAGGGGCATATTAAGCCACCCAGGGGGTGTACTCTGGTATATCTAGGATATGGATGCTCAAGTTACTTTTTGGGTCTAACATTTGGGCAAAGGCTATTTTTGAGTAAGTCATTTGGAAAAAGATTTTTTGGGTCAATTTTTATGCCAGAAATTATTGTTTTGGATTGATTTTTTGTACCCCTTGAGCATCCCTATTCTACTTATACCACAGCAGCAAAAATTAAGAGCAGCAAGAACATCTTTGAATCTGAACTGAAGGGAAGGGAAGCTGACATGTTCGCATAAGCATGTTTCGTGTTCTTTCAGTATTATGGTTGTTGAAAAAATTGCGAGGTGTGTCGTGCATTGAGTAGGCCTTGAAAAAAGTGCTTTGCTCATTTCAGTTTCATTGCTTTGCAGTTATTTCTTCTTTGTCTGGACTAACAAGTAACCAAATTTGTATGTGGCCTCCAGGAAGTTCTTTCCAACTCAATCTATCTCATGAAAGAAGCATATCCAGTATCAAAGCGCGTGTCGCGTTGTCCGCTTTAGGCCGTGCCGTACTTTTCCAGTTTTGAAAGCCAAAGCTGGCCGGCAGGGGGGGTTGGAATAGTATCCCACAATGCTTTGCGTACCATTCATATTATTGGAATTGCGCATTGGAATTCGATCAGTCGGAAGTTTTGCACGAGCGCAAAAGGACAAAGCTGTGATGCTGGCCTAAAATAATGGAAGCTTTACGAGATGTCAATTCGCCGATTTTGAAACAAAATAAATCCACCCAAAAGCTTTATAGCATTGACCAACTATCAGGAGAAGATATAGCAGTGAAACCAGGCGAGAATATTGTTCAGCGTTGTTGTGGGGCACGTATAACTATAGTTTCTTTGGACAAATTGGACGAAAACCGCACCTTGTTTTCAGGTGAAATAAAGCTTTAGATGTTGGGACTTAGCGGGACTTAGATGTTTTTCTGGCAGCCAAAGCCTTTCGAAGTATAAATCAAAGCAAAACATTGCTAAGTCCCTTCCCCGTCTGTCAGAAAACGAACAACAAATTGGATAAATATTGGTCGAACTGCGGTACTTAGGCCCACAGTAACTTCCCACAAAAACGGCCGATTAAAGCTTATCGATAACTGACAATAACTGCAATTCATAATAAAATTATGTGTAAATGCCCATTAGTCATAATTCGAATCAATACACATACCTAGATTGAATGTTCTGTCTCTACAATGCCAATTTTCAATCTCAGTGCAGAAGTGAACGAAAAATTTTCAGCCATTTGCCAAGTTTCGAAGAACGGCGCTCAAAAACTTCGCGGGGGGCTTTGCCAACCCCCCCTGGCTGGCCGGTTAGCAATTATGGCCTCGTTTTCGTTTTGCATTTTTTCGCTGTGTTGTTTTTAAGTCAAAACTTCAAGCTTCTATCAATAATTCGTCCCCCGTCAAAATATGTCTTTGGAATTCATGACCCAATAGGTTTATTGTATCTTTCCCAAATAAGAGTCGGTGTCAGTAAATTAAATTTTCACAAATTTAAGCACAACTTTAAGGACACAATAAACCCAATCTGCCCTACGAATGATGGCATTGAAGATACGGAGCACTTTTTGTTGTCTTGCCCTTCATTTGACATCCATCGACGAGATCTTCCAGCTGGAATTTCGGTAGTATTGCGACCATTTGTTCAAATCAACAGTCTTTCAAACAGCGCTCTGATACAACTTTTATTGTATGGTGATAAAGACCTTTCTAACGACGTTAATAAACATGTACTTGAACTGACCCTAAAGTTCATTCACCAAACTGGTCGATTTAACCATGAGCGATAGGACACCAAGTGTGTGCCACCTTAACGTTATTTTGGTAGCGAGCCACCTTAATCGATTGTTTTTAGTGTTTTTGCCTATTTTTACTTGGTAGTGGCTCGCTACCAAAATAACGTTAAGGTGGCACACACTTGGTGTCCTATCGCTCATGATTTAACCAAGGAAATTCACAGCGTTTGCGTTTGTTTACAATTCATAGTCCCCAAGTTCCTTTGTTTCTCTTTCTTTTTGCAGTAAGTTTGTTTCACATTGTATGTTTGACTCATTGGGCACAATCCATTCTAATTTGAAAAATCGAATCTCCAGTTCACCCATTCTTGTGAATAAGACCTGATTGCCCAAAGTTAGCTCGACATACAATTCGAGACCAAGACCAGGAAGATAGGTGAAGAGGGTGAAGGAAAATGTTCAAATGAAAAGACGTTGACAGGGAACCAAATGATGACACCGGATGACAGGGGACCAAAGAAACCAAAACTACAGTCTTTACTGACACTCCTGAACCCTCCTGTGGCAATATCAGCTGATTTAGGCCTTCTGTGAGCAGTGCATAGCTGATCCAGGCATATGGCACCTAATTCAACCATACTCATACTATGGGCAATTAAACTACCGGGTGTCCCAAAAAAAGTACTCCTGTTTCAAAAATCACCAAAAATTGATTATCAAACCTTTGATAAAATTTTCTTTTTGAGTTGTTTTGTCAAAGACCCAAAAATATTCATAGATGATAAAATGTTTGCTTTTGATGCAACAAGATAGAACAATTACACGTTGAAAAACCTTATTTTGAGCTATAGTTTTTAAGCAAAATAGTCAATCTTGCCTATGAGTCAAAATTTTCAGATTTTTTATCATCATTGAGGTCTGCAATGATTTTGCGCATTTCTTTCTGTCATTTATGACCAAACTAGATGGTTTACATGCACAAAGAAATTGATATGGCAATCATCAGTGCTTTTTTGCAGTATGGTTCAAAACCAGGTAGCCCTAAAAAGAGCTAAATTCGCTACTTTTTAAGCCAATTACAAGATCAGCTATATATCGAAAAATAAGTTGGTCCTTGATATACTTGACAAAAAAAGAAAATTGAAGATCGGCCGTGAAATCAATTTTTAGTGATTTTTCAAACGGGAGTACTTTTTTGGGACACCCGGTAGCATGAACAAATACGTTGTAAAAATAGAATCATTAAACAAGAAACTATGACCTCCAGTCAAATGAATGAAACAAGACATATCATCCAAGCGGCAGGTGTTTAGCCTGCGTGCAGACTCAACTCCTCGACGCAAGCTACAGGTGTTACCATCAAGATATCATAAAAACATTTTATGATAACTTGTTACCATGAATACGTTAAAATGGTCGGTTTGATCAACAATTTACCAAAGTGGTCGAGATTTTGATGTAAAAATTGATTGGTCACTGTCAAATATGAATTGACAGACGCTGATTGGCTGATGGATCGCAGCCAATCAATCATTAGCAACTGGAGAAGTCTTATAACACAACTCTTTATAGCATTGCTTATACGAAACACAGTACTTTGTAAAGCAGACATCGACATGGCTCCAGAATTATATTTCAACATGCTCTTTGTTTTGGCCTTCTGCACTACAGCTAATGCAGGGGTGTATTTCAAAGAAATAACAGGAGCAGAGAATGAAAATGGCAAGGAAGCGAGTCTTTTTCACAAAAAATTTCATCATTGCGGAATGGAGGAGAGTTGTAATTTTGTTATCAGAAATCTGCAATCGGACAAGTACAGCACAGCCTCAAGGGAGCAAGATTTGCCGGCAAACAAAGAGGGGTTCAACATATGGAAGAAAGAGGAAGTACCTATCAAAGGTAGGGGGCAAATTTGTCTTTTAACTTGAATTAAAAAATCCTCCTCCCATATTTTCGAGAAGGAATGATGAGGCTGCAATCAGGCTAGATTGATGGGTATGATTTGAAAGGGTATCTAATGATTTCCGAATTTACGGGTATGATTTTGGTATAAAATCATTTGAGGGTGTATGATTTTGTGATACTTTCTTCACTTTCTTCTGATTTATGGGTATACTTTTTCGGCTGTTCCCGGATTTATGGGTATGCTTTATGCAAATTTTCCAGATTTATGGGTGGTACTTTAAGGTTCTGAATAGCACAACCATGGAAACCTAGTTAGGCCTTGAAAATGGAACTCTAACCATTACGTTTCGAAAGCGGCATCGTTTAACGTATTTGCAAATTCCTTTGACATCAAATTCTTAGAAAAAATAGAAGTATGAAATTGGCAAGTACTTAACCCGATCTCACCTGGGAAATTTGAAGCGGCCAATAACTGGGGGGGGGGGTTGATTCCACCGTCCCCTCTTTGGGGCCCTTTACATGAGCAAACTCAGACCGGCACGAGTTTCAGATCGGTTTGAAATTTTGCCATGTCTGCTTTTTTGCGTTGCGTTTACATGGAGTTTCAAACCGGTCTGAAATTATACTAGCGTCACATTGCACATGCGTTGAATGCAATTGAGGCAACTGTGACAATGGTTTCTTTTCTCAAGTTTTGGATTTAGGCCTATTTTCATTATTGCGCTAAGTTATCAACAACACAGGATGTTATTAGAGTTGATAATCAACTGTACGTTTGTACTGCATTACAAATCTATTTTGGTTTGATGGTTCAAATGCTGCTTCAGAACCTGAAAATAAAACAGGAGGCTTTAGTTTTTTATGTTTAGTTTCTTAGTTATAGTTTCTTGCGTCTGGAGAAAAACAAATGGACGACCAAACAATGAAAATGGCTCCCAATAGTGCAGTTATCACTTCCGCAATTATTCATTTCGCCCCGATCTGAACACATTTCTGTTTACATGAGAATTTCAGGTCGACCTGAGTTTTCAGATCGATCTGAAAGACCGAAACGAACCCAGACCGGCACGAGTTTCATTTCGCCCCTTCTCATGTAAACACTCTAAGGGCCTTGACCAGACACCGAAATGAAACTGATGCCGATCTGAAACTCGTGCCGGTCTGAGTTTGCTCATGTAAAGGGCCCCTTTGTGTTCGCTGTTATAGTAGCTATACGCTTATACACTTGGTAAAAAGATGGAATTTGATGCAAAAAATCAAAATCTCGTCATTAGATCAAAATATCTCTGTTGTTCTTGTTGCTATGACAATAACAACATATTTAGTTATGATTATCATGATTATTGCCATCATGATTGAAACAATAAAATGAAGACTAAATTGAAATTTTTTGTTTCAAATTGAGTTGGATACCATCATGGGGCCCTGAGTGGGTGTGGTCTAAATCATTAGGGTGTGGTCACAGGTAAAAATTCGTCGCAATTCCTCGATTTCTTACCAATAGCAAAGCTTAGCTCAATTTCTTTGAACATGAGGCTCATATCTTCTTATGGCATGATTAAAATATCTACGTAGTCTCTACTTTATAAAAGTAACATTGACATTTTTTTAGTATTGTGGGCCAGATAATCTGTAATGTGCTAGTTTCTCAAACTGTTGAGCAACCCTTTCCCGAACCTTACCCAGCAGTGTGGCAAGGGAAAATTAACTGATAAAGTAACCAAATGAGGGGTCTGGGGGCAAAGTCTGCAGGAAAATTTCTGAGGACACTCCCTCTACTTTGGCTTAGAACGCTTCTCCCAATCCCATGTTATGTGTAACAGTAGTTTATGAATTAGCATGCACAGGGAAATTTTGTGAATAAACATCTGTTCTTTGGCTGAAATCTTCAAACATATCTTGGAAGTTTTCTATCGATCAACACTCTTATAAAAATTTTCGCGCAAAAGTTTTTAATTTTTCGCAGCAATCCAATTTTTGCGTGCCCCCAAAGTGGAGGCCTTGACAAAGTTTATCCCCGAAAATTTTTGAAACTGGCAGCCTTACTTTACTCTCCAAGCCATTTTCTAGCATTTGTCACAGTCTTAGCCTACACTACATGTACAGGAGAAACCCGCATAAAAGAACCTAGTTTTATAAGAACCTTGAGGCTGAAATTCCATTATCAAAACTTTTTAAACAAGAACCCACAAGAGGCTGAAATTTCAAAAGGTTCTTATATAATAGTTTAATAAATGGTGCTGTACTTGAAAACTGCAACATTTTTCATGATGTAAACTTAATCAAAAAGAAATATATTGGAAAAACTATTTAATTCATAGAAGGAACGCACTGGCATGTATAGAAACACAATTGCACTGTACCAACTATAAGCACCTTTTAAGAACCTTTCAGGATGCCTCAAGAAAACATAGGTTCTCTTCTGCGGGTTCCTACTGTATCCAACTATTTTCTTTGAAGGAATCTCGAGAACCATCTTTTGACAGAAGTGGAGGGGGCCTTTACCATATCTCCATTCTCGACTGTATTCATTTCTTTCATCACTGCATGGCGGTGGTTTTCGGACAACAAATTAATCAATTGTTTGGTTGGGAGAAGAGAATGAATAAAGTTCAGATTTGAAATGCGATTTGGATTTTCATATTTATTTCATAAATATTTGTAAGTAGTTCAATCTAAAGTTGTAATGAGATCAAGAAAATATTTTTCTCGCGCATCTCCCAGTTTATTGATTGGTTTGCACGTCCTGAGAGCTCTCCAGAATGTCATTTAGAGAACCGATAGTCAAACAATTGTTTCGTATTCAAGAATAGGGAAACAAGACAAGAAAAGTGAAGCACACGAGTTTACAGACTGAATACTTGCCAAGTATGCATAGACAAATAAATTTCTTAGCACATTCTGCATTGTGAACCTGCTGTCTGAAAACCACCGCCACTACTGTCCGAAAACCACCGCCAAGGTCAGTCTCAAAAACATCGTTGCCAAAGAAAAGGAGGCAAAGTCAAAAACTAAAACATTTTAGGAAAATATGCCTGAATACTTGTCCATTCACCTGATTTTGGTTTTTGTCTGTGGTTGATTTTTCTTTTGAAAATAGTTAGTTTTCCGCGGCCGATTACCACCGCCGGCAACCTAGGGTTGTTTCTTAACTTTCGAAAATTGAGCATACCTTTCCTTATAAGCGGTTTCTTATAAAAAAATGCGTGTATCGTTTTATTATTCCAATGGATCTAACTATAGAAGTTCGGCTTGTAGCGTATTCTATATCAGCTAAGATCTCCGAAGGTACCTCTGACTGTTATATTGCTGAGGAAAAACCAGACAAATACCAGTGGAGAACAAATTAATAGCAAGTTCAATCTCCATAAATTCAAGCATACATTCAGAGATACCATAAACCCAATATGCCCAACAAGCGATGGCGTTGAAGACATGGAGCACTTTTTGTTGCTCTGCCCTTCTTTTCATGTCCAACGACAAAATCTTCTGGCTGGAATTGTGAATTATTACGACCATATATACAAATCACCAATCTTTCAAATCATTCTTTGACGCAGCTTTTATTGTATGGTGATCAAGACCTTTCTAATGAGTTGAACAGAAATGTACTCGAATTACCTTTACGCTTTATCCACGAAACTGGTCGGTTTGATTAGGATCTATTGAGAATTCAGCCATGTACTAAGCAATCACCAAGTCCCGTATCGTTAGTGTTTCTTTTCCTTGTAAATTCTGTTTCACATCAGATGGTCAGGAATTCTACTTACCTCAATCTACATCAAATGAGTTGCACTCGTAGCATCAACAAATTCATCGCAACCCTGACCTGACATCTGGTGTGAAACAGAATCTAGTATAGTATCCTTTAATTTATAAATGTTCGTAGTGTGACTGTATACGGTTTAACGTTTCGTGTTTTTAGATATTGGCCATGGGGTAGTCATTGTCTTTCGCTCCCCATGGTATCGTACCTGTAGTGTCGTATAGTAATTAGAATTAGGTATAGTAGAATGTAAAGTATCTTGTAAAATTTAGTATTTGAATAAAAAAATCAATATCATGATGGCAAAACAATCAAATCTGAGGAGTAACCCCCCCCGGCTACCTTTCATATTCTTGTAATTTGACTTGTGAATAAGCCCAATATTTAATACACTCTTTTTTTATATGAGAATATTTTTGATCTTGTCCAGCCTCGATATTCTTAAGAAATTTTCGTTTTGAGCCTGAATATATTCTTAAAGTATTTATGTCAGTCATGCGATTCTCTGTTATGAACATCACAAAACAGGCAACTGCTGAAAAATGAAACACAAATATGCTAGCTGAGGCTGGCAATATTCTTATGATATTCTTAAAAATTGGATGATTCTGAGCCTGAATATTCTTATAAACATTATTCTTATAGAAAGAAAAGAGTGTATGTCCCACTCTTTTGAGCCCCTTCTCTGGAGTCTCCGAAAATTAAAAAGTCCCACAGGGGTTTAATCGTGCTTTTACGGTATTTCTTATTCACCTGTCATCTTTTCTTTTTGTTGACCTAATCAATGTCTTGAATTTTAGCTTCTCCTCCCACTCCGACTCCTACTGCTTTCCAAAGCGTTCTTGCAAATGGGTCAGCCGCAAGTGGAGTGTATGACCTAAAACGGAGCAATAATGGAACACGATACAAGGGGCCCTGCGATATGCCACTTGATACAAGAGGATGGAACGTAGTACAAAGGCGACTGATGGGAACAGTGGACTTTGCACGAAATTGGCAAGACTACGAAAAAGGATTTGGCGATGTAGATGGAGACTGCTGGATGGGGTTAGAGGCTCTACACGACCTTACGAAGGACAGAGGTGTCACTCTTCGCATTGACATACGGAGAACGGATGATGTTTGGGCCTCTGCAACATATTCTCATTTTCGTGTTGAAAACAAAACGGCCAAGTACAAATTACGACTGGGGATGTACAAAGGAGGAGACGCATATAATGCATTTGCATTCAACAATGGGTCTGAGTTCAGCACTAAAGATCAAGACAATGACAAATGGGTTCATAACTGCGCAGAAGCATATTATGGAGGATGGTGGTACAACCAGTGCTCTTTTGTTTTCTTAAACAGCCGGTTTTACACAGAGGCATCAAACAAACCCGATGAAGAAAAGATGAACTGGCTAGGAAAATATGGTATTTCTCAGTATGGTAAATTTGGTTACCTGAAGTTTTCTCAAATGCAAATAAGATATGACGAACATTAAGACAAGTGTTGTCATGATGTGCACCAAGAACTTGTCCAAAAAAATATGCACTTTGTTAATGTACTCATTGCAGTGTAGTTCATCCTTTGTATCAACCAAGCACGGATATTAATAGTTTATTTTTAAGTTAGGTTATATATATTGCATTCTTAGATGTACCACTTAGATATATTTTAAGTTAGGTTATATATATATTGCATCCTTACAGATGAACACAAAAATAAGACGACTTGGAGTTCTTCTTTTATTCTCTTCTTCAATTCTCTACGCGTTTCCACTCTATGGTCATCGTCAGGAGAATTAATATTTACGTGATGGTATGCCCCTTTTATAGCCTTTTAGCGGTGACGTGATTTAAAGGGGGTCACGTGATGCCTAGTTGGGGTCACGTGATGCAAAATATGGCGTCACATGAATCCTTGATTGAATTTTAAAGTTACGTTTTATGTGTAGAAAATGATAGGCCACAGGGAAACAAAGTGTTGAATAAATGATCGAACGGAAACAAAATGGCCTATCCATTGGTTTTTTGAGGAATTTTTTGCCAATATTTGTCTGGGTGGCTAAGTTTATTATTTAGACCTTTTGGTGTAAGAGTCTGCAGTCGCATGATCCAGTTATCTTCGTGGGTTTCCAATAATTTTGTCATATTGTCGACGTCTTCTTTCTCAATTTGTTCGATTATTGTAAACCTTGCGTCCCTTGCAAAGATATGGTGTTGTTGTTTAAAGTGTTTTTCTACGGGAAGGAGCTTGTCGTATTGAGTTGATTTTATACTAGAGCGATAGTTGTTCAATCTGTTGTTGAAAGGCCATACAGACTTAACGACATGTTGTATGCTACAGCGAACGCATTCAAGGAGGTAAATGACATTCATGCTCCTACAGTTTGATTTATGAAAGATCTTGTATGTTTTATTGGTGGTTACACTTATAAAAGAATTAGTTTCGATGACATTATAACAGCAAAGGCTTCTTCTGATGTTACAAGGTGAGCAATATTTAGCTATTTGGTTTCTCGCTTTCTTTCTGAAAACTTTGTTATTAGTGATGGTGTTGCTACCAATAATCTCTCGGAGGTTCTTGCATCGACGGAATGCGATAATTGGGGGTTCTGGGAAGAGTGCCTTTAATTTTGGTTTTATATTTAAGATATCCCATCTTTCTCTTAAGATCTTACCAATTTGGGGAAGTGTAGAGTTGAAAGTAGTTACTAGAGGGATTCTTTTTGTTCTTTCTTTCAAGGTTTTTTGTAGCGTAGTTTCTCTTGGGGTTGTGATGGCTTTGTGGATCTGCTCGTGGAGTATTTCTGTGTGATATCCACGGCGTATAAAATTTGCTTCCATTTGTTTGCAGTGACTCTAGTGCATATTCCTCTTGGTCTAAGTGCTTGAGAATATGGTAGACTGTTCTTTAAGTGCCTGGGATGAGCTGATTTGTAGTGGAGGTAGTTGTGTGTATCGGTTGGTTTGGTGAAGCAGAGATGGCGCCAGGGAAGAAATGCTAGGGGGGCCAATACTGCCAGAGTGCCGACAGTCAGAAATTTGTTATGAATGAGTTCAATTCAAGTTCACTGAGATGACAACGCAGCAAAGACATCTGGAGGTTTAGGTTATGAAAATTGCGTAGTTGTCAAAAATTTAAGTGCCGATAGGGGGGCTGAGTTTTTGGGGGGGCTCCTGCCCCCCCCTAGCACCCCCGCTGGCGCCATCCCTGGTGAAGTTGCTTGTAGTTGTCTATTTTCGTCGATGTTTATGCGGGTGTCAAAGAAAGGAATTGATGACTTTGATATTTCGTAGTAAAACTTTATGGATGGGTGCTTGGTGTTCAGCCTTTCAGCAAAGTTCTTGAATCTTTGTTCATCTCCTTTGTAGATCATCAAAGTGTCGTCTATATATCTGCCGTAGTACAGACAATCGTTAGTTACTTCAGGGTAGATGTATTTTTCTTCGAATTCACCCATGTGAATTACTGCATATGAAGATGCTGCAACCGTGCCCATGGCACATCCTCATGTTTGTAGATAGCTGTTTCCGTTAAACGTAAATCAATTAAGCGTGAGCACATGTCTCATAAGGGTCAATAGGACCTCAGTCGTTGGCTCTTTTTCGGGTCTTGCGTTAAGTGCATTTTTAAGGGATAATAATCCTTCTTCGTGGTATATGTTTGTGTAAAGGGACCTTACATCCATGGTTACGAGTAATGCATTATTCGGTATTTTACCTATATTCTTTATTTTGTGAAGTAAATCTGTAGTATCACGGATGTATGATCGAACGTTTTTCGCTAGCGGTTGTATAAAATGATCTACGTATTTTGATATTTCCGTTATGTGACAGTTTGTAGATGCCACAACAGTTTTACATTTTTAGGAGCTTTTAAAATATCTATTGCTTCTGCGTCTATCTTGCCTTGAGAGCGCATTTCGTCTAGTGAGTTGTTGATTATTCGACTGTAGCCTTGAAACGGGTCAAATGTTAATTTCAAATAAAACGACGTGTTTCCTAATGGTTATTGGCTTCTGTGAGGCATTCTTCGATGCCCCAGATGACGTTGGCCCCGCCTTTGTCGGCTTGTGTTATTACAATGTCATCTCTTTTTGACAAGTCCTTTAGTGCCTTGCGTTCTCCTTTCGTAAGATTATGCGCGCGCATTGCCTGTTTGTCATGTTTTTTATGTCTTCAATGCAGACTCAACGGTCGTAATAGTGGTGTCTACGTTTTGCGGTGTAAATGAACTGTTCCGGTCCTTTAATCTTTGTAATATGCTAGGATTGTATTCAGAAATTCCGAAGTGTGCTCTAAATCTTATTCGTCTAAAGAATGCCTTAAGGTCCTTATCGAATGCGGTAGTGTTATATCTAGGGGTCGGGGGCAGAAATTCAAACTTTCATCTAACAAACTAAATACATCTACAGAAAAAGTGTGTTTACTTAAATTTACAATGCGTCCATTTGGGTCATTCTGAAGTCTACAAGTCTCTCCAAGTTTCTTTGAAGCATCTCGAAAGCTTGTTGCGTGTTTGTGAGGAGGTCTTGAATGCCCCCTCCTATGGTGTCTGTTCGGGGGCTGGCGTAGTTTTTTTGAGATGTCATATTCCTTGCTGGTTGGATTGAAGTGGTCTTGCTCGATGTAGGCGGTGGTCATCGGGTGGCTTTCAGTTTCAGGATGTCGGCATAGGTACGGGCACGTGTGTCCAGTCGTATATGTCCTTGGTCCTTCGGGGTTGTCGATTCATCTACGTCTGTTGCTGGTTGTTGTTGTCTGCCAGATATTTTCATGGTAGGTGCTGTGCGTTAGGGTCTTCTAGCGGTTTCTTGTCTTGATGGTGGTGATGATGGTGGAAGTCTCAGCATTGTCAGTTGCTTTACGCCAAAGATATCGAATACTCCAAACAAGGAATTTTTTACCGGTCTTATCAAAGTAAGCAATTTTCGTTTGAACTCGGCAATTGTTGCAGAATTTCTAATATTTTCATCAAGCATATTCCATTCATGGAGAACATTTGTGAAGTATGTATTTGAAGAGCGCTTTGTCTTACTGAAAGGTATGTCATAATCACGTTTGCCTCTTAGACCATACTGAAGTGGTCTTTCAGTTGGTAATTCTGCGAACAGATAGGAAGGAGTACCCGTTTTCCTTAGGTTGAAAAGATGACATAAGCGTCTGAACCATCTTCGATGGTACAGACTTTCCCAACCAAGCTCATTATAGAGCTTTTGTCTGCTAGTTCCTCTCCAGGCACCCGCAACAGCGAGAGCCGCTGAGTACTGGGTTTGTTCAATTCTTTTTGTAAAATTTAGAATCATGTCAGGATCATATCTGTGATAAATGATATCACCATAATTCAGGTGCCGCCGAACGTATAACTTATAGACCTGATCAAGGACATCTCGAGATACATATTTAGAAAGATATTTGATCATTCCTATTCCTCGTCTAGCACCCCACCTGGACTATGGGGATGTTATTTATCATACATACTCCAGCTAAAGTATGTGAATTCAGCCAAAACATCCTTTTGCCAAACTTAATGGAAAAACTAGAGTCTGTCCAGTATTCTGCTGCACTAGCTGTATCAGGAACATGGAGGGGGACATCGCGCGAAAAAATCTATGCAGAGCTTGGCTGGGAGTCACTAAGCTCCCGTAGGTGGAGTAGACGGATGACGTTGTTCTATAAGATCATGAATAATCTCACTCCCTTGTATACAAAGGAGCCAATCCCATTACTTCATCAGTCGCAATACTCTCTTTGCAATCAGGGTGTTATTGGGCGAATATGGGCAAGAACTGAACAATTTAAATCTAGTTTCTATCCTAACTGCATTTCTGAATGGAACAAACTAGATCCTGGGATTAGGGTTGCACCGTCCATTGCTGTTTTTAAGTCAAAACTTCAAGCTTCTATCAATAATTCGTCCCCCGGTTAAATATGTCTTTGGAATTCATGACCCAATAGGTTTATTGTATCTTTCCCAAATAAGAGTCGGTCTCAGTAAAATAAATTTTCACAAATTTAAGCACAACTTTAAGGACACAATAAACCCAATGTGCCCTACGAATGATGACATTGAAGATACGGAGCACTTTTTGTTGTCTTGCCCTTCATTTGACATCCATCGACGAGATCTTCCCGCTGGAATTTCGGTAGTATTGCGACCATTTGTTCAAATCAACAGTCTTTCAAACAGCGCTCTGATACAACTTTTATTGTATGGTGATAAAGACCTTTCTAGCGACGTTAATAAACATGTACTTGAACTGACCCTAAAGTTCATTCACCAAACTGGTCGATTTAACTAAGGAAATTCACAGCGTTTGCGTTTGTTTACAATTAATAGTCCCCAAGTCCCTTTGTTTCTCTTTCTTTTTGCTGTATGTTTGATTCACATTGTATGTTTGACTCATTGGGCACAATCCATTCTAATTTGAAAAATCGAATCTCCAGTTCACCCATTCTTGTGAATAAGACCTGATTGCCCAAAGTTAGCTCGACATACAATTCGAGACCAAGACCAGGAAGAAAGGAGAAGAGGGTGAAGTAAAATGTTCAAATGAAAAGACGTTGACAGGGAACCAAATTATGACACCGGATGACAGGGAACCAAAGAAACCAAAACCAAGGGCCTAAGGACGATCGTCTAGTCGTTCCCACTGCAGTTAATTTCTATCGTGTGTAAAACTTACCTTTCCATGTCCTTGGTTGTATTGTTCGTGAAGGATTTTCTTGGTTTTGCTTTTTAAACGACATATTATATCTCATCTTTTCTAAACCGCATGCTCCATCATCTTCCATTTTGAATTTGGAGAACTGAACTGAACGAAAGCATGAAAGTGAGGTTAATATCACGCCAGCGTCGGAAGGGAGGAGAGGGAAGATTGGTGTGTCATGCGCTGTCTCTTATTGTTTCCTCGCATACCAAGGCTTGTAACCCAGCCACTACCATATATGGAAGCGTGTCCTGACACCTCTCAATTTTGATTGGTTCCTGTATTGTGGCGCGGGCTTTTCAAACCGAATGAAGGTAACGAGCCTAGGACCGTCACATGACACGCTTATAGCTTTCTTATTGGATAAGAGACA
Organism: Aurelia coerulea; assembly: GCA_039566865.1. Taxonomy (NCBI): domain Eukaryota; kingdom Metazoa; phylum Cnidaria; class Scyphozoa; order Semaeostomeae; family Ulmaridae; genus Aurelia; species Aurelia coerulea. The sequence continues at coordinate 22,951,988 of CM076948.1, read as the reverse complement.
GCGAATGACAGACCCATCTTCTCTCTCCTCCCTTCCGACGCTGGCGTGAGATTAACCTCACTTTCATGCTTTCGTTCAGTTCAGTTCTCCAAATTCAAAATGGAAGATGATGGAGCATGCGGTTTAGAAAAGATGAGATATAATATGTCGTTTAAAAAGCAAAACCAAGAAAATCCTTCACGAACAATACAACCAAGGACATGGAAAGGCAAGTTTTACACACGATAGAAATTAACAGCAGTGGGAACGACTAGAAGATCGTCCTTAGGCCCTTGCCAAAACTACAGTCTTTACTGACACTCCTGAACCCCCCTGTGGCAATATCAGCTGATTTAGGCCTTCTGTGAGCAGTGCATAGCTGATTCAGGCATATGGCACCTGATTCAACCAGAGACGTAGGAACCGGGGGGGGGCACTGGGGGCACGTGCCCCCAAGATTTTGCAATAAACAAAGGAGTGCCCTTTTATTTTCAGGAAGTGCCCGTACAGGGTAATGAAAAAGTGCCCTTGAAGTGGCGTGCCCTTCTAAGTTTGAGATGCTTCCTACGTCCCTGAATTCAACCATACTTATACTATGGGCAATTAAAATAGCATGAACAAATACGTTGTAAAAATAGAATCATTAAACAAGAAGCTATGACCTCCATTCAAATGAATGAAAGAAGACATCCAATCCAAGCGGCAGGTGTTTAGCCTGCGTGCAGATTCAACTCCTCGACGCAAGCTACAGGTGTTACCAAAATATCATTTCATTTTATGATGTGATATGCTACAGGTGTTACCAAGATACCATTTTATGATAACTTGTTACCATGAATACGTTAAAATGGTCGGTTTGATCAACAATTTACCAAAGTGGTCGAGCTTTTGATGTAAAAATTGATTGGCCACTGTCAAATATGAATTGACAGACGCTGATTGGCTGATGGATCGCAGACAATCAATCATTAGCAACTGAAGAAGTCTTATAACACAACTCTTTATTCCATTGCTTATACGAAACACAGTATTTTGTAAGGCAGACATCGACATGGCTCCAACAATATATTTCAACATGCTCTTTGTTTTGACCTTCTGCAATGCAGCTGACGCAGGGGTATATTTCAAAGAATTTAGAGGAGCAGAGAATGAAAATGGCAAGGAAGCGAGTCTTTTTCACAAAAAATTTCATCATTGCGGAATGGAGGACAGTTGTAATTTTGTGATCAGAAATCTGCAATCGGACAAGTACAGCACAGCCTCAAGGGAGCAAGATTTGCCGGCAAACAAAGAGGGGTTCAACATATGGAAGAAAGAGGAAGTACCTATCAAAGGTAGGGGGCAAGTTTATCTTTTAGCTTGAATTAAAAAATGCTTCGTCACAAACTAGGTTTAGACTGCGTTCACCACACGGGTGGGAGAGGTTCTTCCATAGAAAAGGTACCTGGGGATGTGCCACGAGCAAGGGTATACTCTTTCGGACTTCTATTCTAGGCAATGGTATACTTTTTTGCAATTTTGGTCTTGTGACCGTCTAGCCAAGGGTCATATATTTGGTAATATTGGTCTAGGGAACGGTTATGTGATCATATATTTGGTACCAAGGGCATCATATTCCACAATATTGGTGTAGGGAACGGTCAAAATTGGTCTAGCCAAGGGTACCATTTTCGTAACAATTAGTGTAGCCAATGGTACCAATTAGAATATACCCCTACCCAAAATTTAGTGAAGGTCGAATTATGATAAAACTAATGTCAGCGCAGATTTTCCGCGCAATTGCAATTTGATTACTAGTCTCCAGTCGCCTCAAATTTTATTTCTCTTACTAATCAGCCATAGTGGGCAACACCACTCTATCCTGTCCAAAGCAGGATTGGAGCAGCGTCGCTAAATCATTCATTGGAAAGCATTAGGATTATTGGGTACGATAGCAAAACAACCAACATATTACCATTTTCTGACAAAGATTGTCAATGCTCAAAAATCAACATCATGAAAAGAATGTGAATCCACCACTGTCAGGCTCCCAGATATCCCAAGGGAACCGGTTCTTCAAATTGTCTGTCTCATATTGTTGTTCTGATACCTGTATGCTACCCAAATATCCGCATGTACCATTCAGGGTACCGTTTTATTATTTCAATAAAAAAATCTATAGAAGTTCGGCTTGCAGTGTATTCTAAATCAGCTGAGATCTCCCAAGGTAACTCTGATATGCAATTAATAGAACTATAGGGGTTCGGTTGCAAGGTATTCTCTGTCAACAAAATTTCTGCGAGAGAACTCTAATTTCTGCTCTTCAAGCAGCGGGAGGTTGATTTTAACGCTGCATTTCCCCACAACTTAGAACCACATTCTTATTCAGCTGAAGCATATTGCTTAACTATATGCATCATTTAGCACACACTGGTTTGGTTGAATCATGGGTAGTTAGACACTGCTGGTGTGCTTCTATGGAGGAGCGCTGGGTAATATGTGTGTGTGTGTAATCTTATTTTAATTCGATCATTTTTACATATAGCTAACAATATATACATCATTTAAATATATACAAGTTAACTAATCAAAATCGAATATACAGAACTAATAAACAAAATTAATATTTTCTAAATAATACAATTAAGTTGGTAGGCAAGCACAAGCACTACATTTGCAGTTGGGACCGTCCCATTGTTTTATTAAAAACTTAAAACTTTTCAGATTTTCTGCCGATTTTAGTTCATTTGGTAGGCCATTCCAAATCTGTGGCCCAATGGACTTGAGACTCTTGGACCCGAAAGTTGTTTGATTAGGCCTAAAATGTGCTAAATTATTTGGATTTCTTGAAGAATAAATTGAAGAACGTAATTCAAAAATGCTCTGCATAAATGGTGGATTCAAATGATTCAGTGTTTTGAATATTTCAATGCAAAGGAGTCTTTGGCGGGCAACATGCATCGTGCATTTACTCGATCTCGAAAGCAAATCATTATACGAACTCGTATGATCATTATAAAGAAATCTTAGAGCGCGTTCTTGTAATTTTTCTATTTTCTGCAATGATTTGGAAGATGAGAAATACCAAACCAAAGGATATGTATCTGCGGACGAAATATTGTTTAGTACTGCGGAGGAGATATCGAAAGAACGAAAATATTATTCTTCTCTCTTTCTTCTCTCTTCGTTTTTTCGATATCTCCTCCGCAGTACTAAACAATATTTCCTCCGCAGATACATATTATCCAGCACTCCTCCATAGAAGCACACCAGCAGTGCCTAACTACCCATGGTTGAATTCTCTTTTCCCTAGCGATTAGTCGGCCACTACTAAGCTTTGCATCCACCTGGAATCCTACCCGGGGTCCAATGACCTGAAGCAGGCTACAGTAATATCCGTAAACAAGACCGTGAGAAAATAAGAACCTATAAACCAAGGACGTAGGAAGAATCTCAAACTTGGGGGGGGGGGGGTACGACACTTCAAACACTTTATTCGTTAAGCAAAAAGGGTTACTTGCTGAAAAAAATAAGGCACTTCTTTGTTTATATCAAAATCTTAGGGGGCACGTGTCTCCAAGTGCCCCTTCCGCCGGTTCCTACATCTCTGGTACAGACTCATAAAGATGAACAAAAAGAAAGACGAACAGGAATATAAATATATAAATTTTATCTCAATTCCCAACTAGTTTCGACCATAAGGTCATCATCAGGAGAATGAGTAATATTTTCTAATGCAACGGATTTTACAAATTATTTTTATAAATATGGCGCTAAATTAATTGTTTGAAATTACGTATGATGATTTAGAAATGACGAGCCACAGGGGAACAATGTAATAACAAAAAAGTGAACGTAATTCTGTGGCTTGTCCATTTGGTACAGACTCATCTTTATCAAAAGGCAACAAAAGAGAAGAACCAAAAACAGACCGACTTCTGTCCATGTTCTCGTAAGATGATACACTTATCAAGAACAATTAAGGGTATCGTTTTCGCCTCTTTTATCTAACGCCGGGTATCAAAGGAAGGCACTTTTTCTCAAGCGGTTGCCTAAAATGTGATTCATTGTTTTTCGAAAAAAATTTACGTGTTGGAGTATGCTTTTCGCAGATTTTTCTAAAGCCGGCTATCATTTCGAGGAATAAATTCTAAAGCTGGGTGAAACACATTCTTCTTGGAGTGCACATCCCCGTACCATTGAAAGTCAAGTACTCCCCGGGCGGGCTGCCATTCATATCCATGTAATTTGACTTGTGAATAAGCCCACTCTTTAATATGTCCCCTCTCTTTTAAGCCCCCTCTGGAGTCTCCGAAAATGAATAAATCCTACAGGGGTTTAATTGTGCCTTTACGGTATTTCTTAGCCATCTTGTCTTTTGGTTGACCTAATCAATGTCTTTAATTTTAGCTCCTCCCACTCCGACTTCTACTGTTTTCCAAAGCTGTAAAAGCGTTCTTGCAAATGGGGAAGCCGCAAGTGGAGTGTATAACCTAACATGGAGCAATGGAACACAATACAAGGGGTTCTGCAATATGACAGTTGATGGAGGAGGATGGACCGTAATACAAAGGCGAGTCACAGGAACAGTGGACTTTGCACGAAATTGGCAAGACTACGAAAAAGGATTTGGCGATGTAAGTGGAGACTACTGGATGGGGTTAGAGGGTATACACGATCTTGCGAAGGACAGAGGTGTCACTCTTCGCATTGACATGCAGAGAACGGATGGTGTTTGGGCCTCTGCAACATATTCTCATTTTCGTGTTGAAAACAAAACGGCCAAGTACAAATTACGACTGGGGATGTACAAAGGAGGAGCAGCATATAATGGATTTGCATACAACAATGGGTCTGAGTTCAGCACTAAAGATCAAGACAATGACATATGGGTTCATCACTGCGCAGTAGCATATTATGGAGGATGGTGGTACAACCAGTGCTCTTTTGTTTTCTTAAACAGCCGGTTTTACACAGAGGCATCAAACAAACCCGACGAAGAAAAGATGAACTGGCTAGAGAAATATGGCATTTCTCAGTATGGTAAATTTGGTTACCTGAAGTTTTCTGAAATGAAAATAAGATATGACGAACATTAAGACAATTGTTGTCATGATGTGCACCAAGAACTTGTTAAAAAAATATGCACTTTGTTAATGTACTCATTGCAGTGTAGTTCATCCTTTGTATCAACCAAGCACGTATAATAATAGTTTATTTTTAAGTTAGGCTATGTATATTGTATTCTTAGATGTACCACTTAGATATATTTGTCAATAAAACTGAAGCTGAAAATGTGCACTAGATTTTGCAAAAAGACACTTGACACCCATATGTACTACCGGGTGTCCCAAAAAATGTATACGAATTTAATTGACTTCAGCACTGTGAATTTAGCTTCAATCAATGTCCAATCACTCTAAAATGTTTCTCAATAGTTAAAGGCACTGAGTCCACATAAATAGCGCGTTCATGACCAATATATGCTTCTTTTCAATCATAATACAAAAGTTGTGATTTAATCGCTATTGAAATGAAACCAAAGAAATTCCTGAGGATAATGCAAAGGATTAAGAAGCCTTTGGTCTCCACTGCTAATGACTTTGGCCTATTATGCGATAACAAAGGGCCGTCAGCAGTTTGTCAGCAAAATTCAGGATAGCGTTAACGTTCAGCTATTTATATGGACTCAATGCCTTTAACTTTACAGTGATATTTACCGTTGGAAAACCAAACTATAGCCCTATTCTTAGTGTTAAAGAAGGCTACAGGTTTCTTTCTTTGAACCTGAGTTACTCGAATTACCAGAAATTATTTGCTACCACTGGTAAGGAGGTATGTTACCCCAGATAACGCAGCGATACAATATGTCAAAATTGACCTCAACATGTACAGAGTTGGAGAAAAGAAGATTTGAAAGAATAACTGAACAAATTTGCAACTGCCATTCAAGAAACTGCCCTACTGTCAGAGATGCATTCAATTTCAAAGCGGAATGTTTACATAACTGACCAAAGCTTGACAAAACTGACATCTCTACTACCAAGGGGCTAGAAAGACTGCGTCCTTCATAGCTAAGTTTTAGGTGTCCCCTGTCTTGCAACATCTAAGATTTGGAAATTTTGCAAGTTAATAAATTACGTTCTCAGGTTTCTACAAGCACTTTAATTGTTTTTTTCTGCACTATCTATACAGTCTATTTAGAAATAAGAAAAACATTGGAGAATAGTGGAGAAATGAGCGAAAAACACTCAAAGATTAGCTTCAATTTTAAGGAATCCCCTGGTTTCCTAAAATTTCCCAAATTGAAACAGGAATAGACTCAACAGAGAACTATATGTTTAAGCTTTCAAAACATTTCCAAATTGTTCACATACATCAAATAGTCTCGGATATATTCAAATTTAAAAGTCGGACACTTTTTTGGGACACCCTGTATATAATTAACTATAGTAGCACCCTTCCTTTGTAAACTGACGAAAAACCAGCACACATAAACTTGGATCGCTACGTGGAGTCGTTTGAAAAGAATAGACCCATTTAGGGCGAATTTTCCCCGATTTGTTTGCATTCGGAAAAATACTCATATCGACAACAAAAATAGGCGAGATGTTTCGATAAATGTTAGAATTTACTCTCAAAAGATTGGTATGAACTGTGAAACGGGTTAACTGGATATCAAATTTGCAAAAGTGAAAAAATGCAAGCTGACTCATTCAACTCATTTGAACGAGAAAAGAAGATTTGATGAAACTTAAAAGTCCACGGAAGACTGTATGTCTGGAAATGTCATATTTTTCAGAAATATCACCTTTAACGAAACAGAAGCGAAGTATATCGTAAAGAGAGGCGTTTGCAAAAACGACTTTGTAGGGTTTTGAAAAATATTACATCCAGGCGCCTTGTATTTCAAGTCGAAAGAAGGAGCATGCGATTCCAACGAAAAACAGTATATTAGACTTAGTCAGGGCGACTGTACTCTAGTTATGATTTGGCTTGTGAAGTTCTTTTTTTGAGTCACCCAGTAAGTGATTTAAATACAGCGAAAACCAGGATATCTACAAGTAACAAACATAATTCACAATTCCATCCTTCCCTAAACTTGAGAGCTCTCTTGACGGAATGTTGGAATGGTAGATCCATGAAATGGCGGATCCGAATGTAGACGGACGGAAGAGATAGACTTGGGGCAAGTCTAATCCTTCCCCAGCTCATAACTTGATTTTCTGCAAAAGGAAGTGACCGTTTAGCTGCTCTTTATCACATCAGGTTGGTACGCTGTTGAAGAATATGTTACCCCTAAGACACATCATGCTTATGCCAAAGGCAATGGTACAGTCCCTGGGGGGGGGGGTACTTCCATTATGGCCTAACAGGGGATCCAGTCGGTTTGAGGGTCTTACGAAATGGCTACCAAATGGCCCTATTTGTCAACTCCTACTACCAATTGGGGGTATTCCAAGATTTCTACTATGTAGGCTCTTCCGTAGGGCAATATGGTCGTTGCAGCAGTAATTATCATTGAATTGTGAAGTTTTCTTGCTTTTTTCAATCAGTTTTTACAATAGAAAATTTTGAAAAACTGCAGAAAATCTTCGCTACCAGATGCTACCAAATGGCCCAATTTTAGGTCCACAAACTACCATTTGGGGGTTTCTGTAAAAGGATACTACCATTTGAGGGTATTTTTCACAATTTTTGCTTTGGCCCTCTTTAACCCTGACTGGACCCCCTGTCAGGCCATAATGGGAGTACCCCCTAGGGGTACAGTACATGTGCTTGGCAGTAAAATTGTGTCATTTTTCTGAGATTGTACCTGACCTCTCTTCTGCATATAATTCTGCAGAGAATTCTTCTGATGTAATGTTTTGTAAATCCCTATCATGGATCTTTGTATGACATTCTGAACAGGAACAGCATTTTCATCATTGCTGACAAAACGATATTGGTGAATCATAGTCATCAAACAAAGCACATTGAGCTTGTTTATGTATGTATATGTATGTATATATCACTTGCCACAATTAAAATATTTACAAGTTTTATAATATAAAAATAGATACAATACAATATATAAGGTTAAAAAGGTAAAGGAAAACACCCTTAGTTACAGTGGCAGGGATAGCATTAAAAGGTCAAAATGATCTTAATTCCATAATGGTTCCCTTAGAGGTGCTGGTACAACGAAAAACGTAAGAAAAAATACAAAACTGTAGCTTTTTTCGGTATAAAACACGGTTTATAAGATCATACCATCTTACTGATCTTATCATTAGGTATGTTGTATAATATATTACTGATCTTATTATTTGCACCTCTTCCACAGAACAACCAAATTAAGGGCCAACCAACTAAAATTAAGGGCCAAACATCCCGGGGGGGGTACTTCCATTATGGCCTAACAGGGGGGTCCAGTCGGTTTGAGGGTCTTACGAAATGGCTACCAAATGGCCTTATTTGTCAAACATATACTACCAATTGGGGATATTCCAAGATTCTTGGTAAGTTATAAGATTTCAACTCAGTAGGCTCCTCCGCACGGCAATGTGGTCGTTTCAGCAGTAATTATCATTGAATTTTGAAGTTTTTTTGCTTTGTTCAATCAATTTTTACAATAGAAAATGTTGAAAAACTGCAGAAAATTTTTGCTACCACACGCTACCAAATGGCCCAATTTTAGGTCCACAAACTACCATTTGGGGGTTTCTATAAAAAGATACTACCATTTGAGGGTAGTTTTCAAAATTTTTGCTTTGGCCCTCTTTAACCCTGACTGGACCCCCCTGTCAGGCCACAATTGGAGTACCCCCCCCGGGCCAAACATTTATCAAAAATATTTTTGTTTTTATTCAATATAAATTTTATAAAACAACCTAGTACTTACAGTAAGACACTACTGTACGTAGGAACTACTTTGATACACTACAAGGATGATGCCACAGAGAGCAGGAGACCATGACAACTCCACAGTCAGTAACATAAAGACGTGTAACAAACTAACATTAAATCTATGGCTGCAAAAATATGTATGAACGATTTATACTGATAAATAATAAAGTTGTTTCATTTTGTATGTTGGGTTTCGCTTTGGGCTAATACTGTAGGTCTTTCTCACAGATTAGATGATCTAAAGATTTGATTTTCGGATTGGAAGCAAAAAAAGAAGTAAAGGGACTTAGTGACTATGAAGTGTGAAACATAAGTTTAGAATTACCATAATCAAACTGACCAGTTTTGTGAATGAAATTTAGAGTCAATTTGAGTACATGTTTATTAACGTCTTTATCAAAAAAGGTCTTTATCACCATACAATAAAAGTTGTATCAAAACGTTGTTTCAAAGGCTACTGATTTTTGAAAAAAAGGTCATTACTACGGAGATATCAGCAAGAAGATCAAGTCGTTGGATGTCAAATGGAGGGCAAAGCAACAAAAAGTGCTCCGTATCGTCAGTACTGTCATTCGTTAGCCAAAAATATGCCGTAAATGTAATAATTTCTGCTATACTTCTACTTCTACGATTTTAATAAAACTACTTCAATACTTAAGGCTCTGTTGAGGTAAAGAAAAAAAGAAACGAAAGAAAATAAGATGAAAAATGAAGGAAAATTAATTTGCTAAAAAGAAAGAAAATGATCAATAAGTTAGGTAACAGAGCAGCAATAATGTGGCTGAAGATAGTATTTTGTTAGAATTTATCTTTCAACGTTAATAAATTCATTGTATATCCATCATTTTCTCCTACAAGTCTTCCTGAAAAAGTATAGACCTGTGAATCCCAAAAAGTCCGACAGAGAGCAAAATTTCTGACAAATAATTTGACTTTTTACCCAAGCATTTGATTTGTTAAGCAAGCAAAGATGTACAACACAACTTTTGCAAAGCAAAAGGTATTTCTTGGTTTTTTCAGCAGAAAATGATTGGACTTATTTCAGCTGTTCTCAATTAACAATTATGCTTGAAACTTGGGCATGCACCTGCCAACCCTGTGTGTACCCAGGAATTTGAAAGGGGCCACCAAGGGAAAACATGTGTGATTTAGCCTACGCGTAGTAGCAGAGGAAATAAATTTTAAGGTGCAAGCTGCAAGTAGACTTTAAAAGCTCTGAGAGAGGTAAAATTAACAATAGGTGTTTTATTCAGGAACACCGGAGAGGGGGGGGCCAGCGCCCCTCCTGCCCTTTCCTAATGGGGCAAGGGGGGCAAGAGTGCCCTTTCAATGAAAAACAATAATTTACTTTAACGAAAAATGACTGGCAATTGCAACTTCAAAATAAGCAATATGCGATTTATGCGATTCGGAGTGAGAAATTGCCAAACAATTTCATGAAAGAACATGATTAATGTTCGTTAAAACATTTTTAATAGCATTTTAAGCCAATCTAAAGGGCGTGGCCACAAAAATTTTCCCGGGGGAGTACCCCCGGACCCCGCAATTTTTAGGCTCGCTTCATTCGCCTTCGGTCTCGATTGCCCTTACGTTCCTAGTCGCCCCCCTTGCCCTACCATCACTCCGGCGTCCCTGGTTTTATTCTCGCATGCGAGAACTAGTTATTGTAGCTGCAAGCAGCCAGTTTGACAGAGCTTCATAGTTGCGAGTGAATGCAAATTTTCCAACCTGGCAAAGGGGAGGCTGATGATTGTTATGAAATTCATAGAGTAGTGCCACCCATTATGCCCATGTCGTCACAAAGTCCTGAATCAGATCCTAAAAGAGCAATTTTTGAAAAAACCAACTAGCCAGGTTATATCACCAACTAATGGAGAAAAAGATCACAGAGTATTGACTTTTTACATAAATTCCGTATACAAATGATTTGTGGTACAAAATTTAAAAATAACCTTAAATAATATGATGAGTCCGTTATTTAAGGCTATTTGTAAATTCCGTATACTGATTTTAGGGAATTTTAAAGAAGGGTGCAAAAGCGTTGTTTTCTTTGAGCGTCGCCCATTATGGCCACAGGACAAACAAGTACTGTAACACTACTCTCCGGTAAAAAGTTTTGATGAGAAAAACAGTTTTAGTTACTGTTATTTGTTTGTCATTGGGTACTTTTAACACAAAAATATCAATAAGAATTAACCTAAACTTCGAGTTTTGGCAATTGAAATAGTATGCTTAGTTTGGATTCACCACAAAATTAAAATATTTACAATCTAAAAATAATACATAGCAATTAAAATACGCAATTTACATGACAATACATTTAATATAACTTAAGAAACACCCCTAATCATAGTGGCAATGGTCCCATTAGAGATGGTTGCAAAAAAAAAAAAAGTATGATATAATTTCAAGTTGTTCTAAATCCTGCCTTATCTCTTGTGTATGGACGGATGAGTTTTTGGCATAGTAAGTAAGATTTTAACCCAAATTGGTGCTTTTTTATAATAAATTTTGCATATTAATATTTTGAAGCAACTGGAAACTTCTCTGGTAAACCGATGGGCATAATGGGTGACGAAAATAGCCATTGGCAGCACTCAGAATTCATAACCTTAAATCTGAATCAGAAATCACTTTGCTTTGGTTTCATTATAGATTTCCTCTCAAGAGACAGACTTCTGAAAAATCAAACCGCATTTCAAAAATTTCAAACTGCAAGGTGCTGAGCGAACGAAGAAGAAGGAAGGAATGTAAATAGAATCATGAAATTTGCAATACTTAAAAGAATCAATTAGAGATATGCACAAACCATCTTGTCAAGTTTCAATGCAAATGAACTGAAACTTCAGTGAAGTGAAGGTCAAATCATGATAAAGCAGATGTCAGCAAAAATTCTCCGCGCAATTGCAATTTTATTACTAGTCGTCAGTCCCCTGAAATTCAATTTCTCTTGGTAGTCAGCCATAATGGGCGACGCTACTCTAGGTGTTAATTCGTTTAAAAAATTCTATGAAAAGGGGGAGCTGTGGCTCCCAGGGCTCACCCCTGGCTGGTACGTCCTTTTTGCAGCTGAGACGACTACTGAAATCTAGAGGCATGTACCACTTCTTTTGGAAATTATATATGATATGAGGCATTTTCTCCAGAGAGAGCCCCTTCAGAAACCGAGACAAATGCACTATGGCGGACACAGTTTACAAGGAAAACAGAGGTTGAATTGAATTGTTAGGACTAACTGCTGATTGGCTTTCTAAGCAATAGTGATATAAATCCTATCATCTGATTGGATAATGCAAGATTGGAACATGGAAAATGTGACCAATTCGATCCAATTCGCACTTACTGGGAGAACGTCAACATGAAGTCAACATGACTTAAATATTATGGCCTAAAACTGCAGCAAGAACTGACAATCATTGAATTCATTTGGTTAAAAATTGTTGGGGGCCGCCGCCCCCAAGGCCCCGCTGTTCCATACGTATACTTTAATCTTTTTACTGATGCGCGTTCCAAAAAAGGGATTTTCAACAGAGCCTTTTTTAAGGGGTTTTAAGTGGGGAGGCAAATCCTAAAAAGGGGATATGTTAGTCTAATTGGCTAGAAAAGCGACGACTTTATTCTGCAGGCCAGCAGGTCAAGTAATCTGCGGGTCAAACACGAAAGCAAACATGCGGGTCACCATCAGGGCCAAGGGCCCAATACAAAGATCTATGTGTTGTGTTTGGTATTTTAGGCCGTCAACAAATGGTCAAAGGCCAATCCCTTGGATGATTTTGATCTCTCCTTGGACCATCACAATATTTTTCCCAATGTTTTCACAAGCTTTTGTTTCAATGTCTTTCAACCATGGGATCCTTATTCGTTTGTGGCATTGAAATGCTTTGTGCCAAAGAATGTCCTGCTGTTCAAATCGTGAACAAAGCCAATCTAGAAATGCAGTGGGCATATAGATTGATTACATGAGTCTCAGTTTTCCGCATTGAATTGGATGATTCATAGTCATAGTCAACATAGTCATTCAACTCTCCAATTCGTCCCAAAGTTTGATCGTTTGAGAGTTTTCGATTTTAATGGGGCCTAGTTCCTGCCTAAAGACTCGGAGATAGAGATGCAATCATGACTGATGCAATCCTCATCGCGAGTGCAGATGATACGATTTGGCTTGACTATTTCTGTCAATCAGATAACGATAATTTGTTGTACTGTTACGGGATGTGCTTGACGTAATAAGCAATACATTTCCAGCTTTTTCATGCCATGTCTGGAGGCCACTGGGCCCTTGGCCCTGGTGGTGACCCCGCATGTTTGCTTTTCGTGTTTGACCCGCAGATTACTTGACCTGCTGGCCTGCAGAATAAAGTCGTCGCTAGAAAAGCAAGCTAAAAAATAGAAAATTTACGAATCCAAATATATATCAAACGGGCTAGCTAAAATCAAACTACAATAGGACAAGAATACTTTGTAAAGAGTGTTGTGTAAGACTTATTTGATATTTGACATACTTGATTTACAAAACTCATCGCGCATTCTCGTGAGCAGCGGCGTGGCCAGAAATTTTAAGTTAGGTGAAATAAGGGGGTCTGGGGGCAAAGCCCCCAGGAAAATTTTCAGGGCCACACCCTTTACTTTGGCTTAGAATGGCTCTCCCAATATCCTGCTTGCCATTAGCGTAGGAAACTTTGAGAGTTTTGTGACATTTATCCTATGCGTGAGTAACATTTTTGAAAAAACATCCTTGATTTTGGCTGAAACATCCTGTCTCTGGTGGTAAACAGTCCTTCTCGTATTCCATTCATCTACACATGCTTTTGCAGGTTGCCTATGCAGTCAGTGGTGGCGGGGTGGCGGCAATAGCTTACTTTCTGAAAATCACTTACTTTAATTAAGGGATAATTTTCTGGGGTCAAAAATTTCGACACTGGGGGGGGGCAAAGTCTAGGGATCGGGGGGCAATTGCCCCCCCCCAGTTTTAATGTTAAAAAAGGCCCTGATTTTCAACAAAACAAGGGATTACAGCAATACAATTTCATTCTCACAGACACGAATTTTTTAAAATTGCATACCATGGTTATGTCTTTGAATAGTTTCTGGCCTTTTTTTGCCTTGATCAGTCGTCCTCAGCTCCTTCGACTTCGTTAATTTCACTTCACAACTTCACAGTATCTGGCATGGGCCCTCTATCAAATGGCCCTTTTCATGTAGCCTCGTAGTCGACACTTCCTGGAAACAGATTTACAACAACAACAACGAATTTTCTGTTTATGTTTGCGCATTCCAGTGAGTGATCGCGATCGAAACAAATGAAGACGTGTACGAAACTTTAAACAGAGCGTGCCGAAAACATCCTCAAGCATTTCATCGAGGATATAAGCTGGGTAGAGATTTTGGTGAAGTGAAGTCTTTTGATGCTTCTTCTGCTGCTGACTTTCATCAACATTATACCGAGGAAACAGACAGGAGGAATGTAAGTAAAAGTGAAGAGGAGGTTGTCATAAAAAGCGGGGGCCTAAAACTGCCTAAAACGGATTACCAAAAACTAGCTAGGTTTTTCGAACATAAAGTCCCCCCTCCCCCTTAGTCAATTTTGTTGGTACAGATTGACAGTAAAATCAGGTCATAACCATTTGCTTTGGAACACTCTCTTCCACTTTTCATACGTCACGTGTTGCTAGCTCTGTTTTAGTATTTCGTTCAAATTTAAAGACTTTTTTCATTGACTCAATATTCCCAGAACTAATTCATTTGCTGGGAAAATACAACATATTGACTTTGTTTTTGGGGGAGGGGTTTTGGAAATCCAAGCCAACAGATGAGTCAGAGGGTCTATAACTCAAGATTTAGTATTTGGGCCTTCTTTTACATCTGTCCAGTAACCTTTTGGCCATGATTGTATTTGTAGGCACCTAGCGATTCAATTTCATAAAGATTGTTATGATAAAGACCGTTACCATAAAGATCTTTACCATCGCCCAACCAATGCAATGATTACCAACAGTTTTCAGTGGAATACAGATTACTAATGATCATGCAACAAACAGATTAGGGCCCGGTTGTTCAAAACTGGTATTAGGCTAATACCGGATTAGGACTATGCAAATGGTTACAGAATCATGCCTTTAATCCAAGGTTAGCGCTAATCGTGGTTTGAACAACCCGGCCCAGGTGTAGGTAGGTAGGTAGGTAGGTAATCATATTTAACGTGGCTAGCCTGCGAAAGTCTGAGAGAGACTTATTTCCAGCAGGGGCCACGGATGTTTTACCATCAACCCGCCGCAGCTACCAGATTTCCCTCACATGGCTCTGGTCGACCCGGGCTAGAGTTACGGACAGCGACCAAACTGTCCAGCGCGGGATTCGAACCTCGGCCGTTCTGACCTTTGGTTTACGAGTCAGTCGCCTTAACCACTCGGCCACGCGCTCTCTCTATCTATCGCGTGTCAATCCCTGTACAGAAATACAAGGCTAAACTTGGCCTTGTACAGGCCAAGTTTTAGCCTTGTAGAGGGGATTATGACCTTGTTATGACCTTGTACTAACCTTGGAAGAAAATTACAAGGCTATCAGTAAGATTCCAAGCTGCAACCAGTCTAACACAAGGTTTCCACAAGGCTTCTACAAGGCTAATTTGCATTTTTCAAGCCATTTACAAGGTTACAGCAAGGCTATTCCAGGCTATAACAAGGTTACAAGGGCCATAACTACAAGGCTTGTACATGGCCTTGTATTTTCGTACAGGTCTTTGAATAGACCTTTCAGCTATTCTAAAAGAGAAATCTGAATTAAGCTATATTTTTACCGAGGTTGGAAAACATGGCACAATTTGAATAGTTACAATTTGCATTGTTGAATTTCCCTACCCAGTTTGCGCAGTCTTGAAATAGTAGTAAACTGTTGTTTATTTTTCTTTCCATCTCTTTTGAATCTTGCAAGGATTCACTTCGCTGTGTAAGACAAATGTCAATCAAAGTCTGTTGCAAATTAGATTTCACATGAAAATTCTCACAGATAAAACCATTGAAGGGCTTGCATGAGCAATTTTACATCGCCACAAATCTCACATCACTCAAATTTGAGACAGACTTTAGAAACTGTAGCCTGTGTTCCAGACCACGTGGAAAGGAAAATGGTCTGTGTAACCAAGCACTAATCCGTGTTCAGACGATGAATTGAATTGCGAAATAATTAAGGGCATTCTTTCACGGATCTGATTGGCTGCAATGAAGTCAGTGATCAACACAACGGATGTCTTTGTGAACATTTGTGTTTGAAACAAATCAGGGCTGATCGTTATCACTTTGCACGGGCGTAAAAACTCAGTAGGATTAGCAGGCTTTCAAATCTCCTATTCTTTTATCGTAAAAAGTCAATAGGATTAGCAGACATTGAAATTTTCTATTCTTTGTATTGTAATGTGAGTTCTTCACATGAGACAGCCTTTGCCTTTTGATAACAAAACAAATAGTGATTATGCGAATTATTAGTTGCATATATTAATCTTTCTTCAGATTCCGAAGAAAATTTGTGAACACGGATTAGTGCTTGGTTACACAGACCACTTTCCTTCTCAAGTGGTCTGGAACACAGGCTATAGAAACTGCTGCTTTGCTGGGGAGATGAAGTGCTGACCCTATTGTTTTGATACATTTGTTTCAGCTTTGTTGAGAGGGAATCAACGTTGGGGCTCACATTGTCATACGCATCGCTGCTTTTGTTTCTTCCCTTGTTCTCAACGATGAAGCTAATTTGCACATTATGTAAGTGAAGTAAATCAGCACTGCGCATGCGATCTGGAGCCCTTTTTGGGGGATTCCTCGAAGCTTGCAACTTAGCCTCCTGTACAAAAATACAAGGCTAAACTTGGCCTTGTACAGGCCAAGTTTTAGCCTTGTAGAGGGGATTATGACCTTGTTATGACCTTGTACTAACCTTGGAAGAAAATTACAAGGCTATACGTAAGATTCCAAGTTGCAACCAGCCTAACACAAGGTTTCCACAAGGCTTCTACAAGGCTAATTAGCATTTTTCGAGCCATTTACAAGGTTACAGCAAGGCTATTCCAGGCTATAACAAGGTTACAAGGCCATAACTACAAGGCTTGTACATGGCTATTACATGGCCTTGTATTTTCGTACAGGCTGTTCGTATCCCCAACAATGCTCACATCACAGCACCAAACATTTCCTCCTGATACTGGTCACCAGTTTATTTCTTTTTTAGTAGCTTAGAATTTGGCTTCAAATATAACCTAAAATGGAAGGTGGAGGAGAAAAGCAAGATGGACTAAGGAAAATTGCAGAAGTGGTTAAAAGTATTGAACATGGTCATCTCATTCCAAAATTCTCTTCAATTAACATAATCACTGTGGTCTCCTTTGCTGCATCAGCTGCTATGGTATTTGGTGGAGTTGTTCCATACATTCCACAGTATTATGATATTTACAAGAGCAGGAATACTGATGGATTCTCAACACACGTTTGCTTGGCTTTGCTGATTGCCAACATCCTTAGAATTTTGTTCTGGTAAGGAATTACACATTTTTGGAAGAACCTAAATTAATATTTACGTAAACTTGCAACAGGATTTTGTATTCATTTAATAGTTTTAATCTGAGACTTACTATGAGCCTAATTAATATCTAAAAAATGCAATGAAATGCTAGTTTACTCAATTGATTCTTTTTTGTTGAGGCTTCTGCCTCTCCTTTGAAGCATCTTGCAATGGCTTGCTGGGGTAAGGCAAATACTGTACAGTACACTTGTAAGAGCAAATTCAGTGTAAATACACAAATTTATTTAATAAGAAGCCTCTTATAAGAAACAGCCTCAATTTTTCAAAAGTTAAGAAACAACCCTACCTGAATTTAAAAACTTTTTGTAATTTGAAGTTTCAATTTTCCCAGCGCACTCAAAATGTTTTGCCACTGTATAGCTATTAGCAACTGTTTGGACACTATTTTGAGTGCGAATTTAGTTATTTACTTGTTTTGAGATCTTACTAAAGTAATTTGAGAGCCCTCTTGACAAAGCTAAATTAACTCTACACTTCCGGCATTAAAAATACGTAGCTTTTGGTAGCAAAATGGTCCAAAAATTCAAGAAGCTGTCTACCAGCCCTTTGACCTTAGTTTCTTGAAAAAAGATGGATGTATAGTGGACAGAGCAATTGTGGCGCAAATGAAGAAATATTTAAATTTTATATTTTGATGATACCTGAGGGTACCTGAATACCTAGTCTTACCTCAGTTTTTTCATTTTTCTCCATTTGTCGAAAAAATTTAGTATCAAATTAAATTTAATAAATAGTTTAGTATACAACACTTAGGATTGAATAGAAGTTCCTTTGAATCAGTGAATACCAGAAGAACTAATAACGATTGTTTTTAAGAAATTTATGGCTGTCATTAGTAAAACTGTAGAAAAATGCTAAAAATATTATTAATGGATTACTGGAATTAACATTCTAAATTAACTACAACAAAACTTTGCAAAAGTGTGAAGAAATAATAACACAGTTACGAAACTAACTACAGTACAAAATTTTAAGGAACGCTGAAGATATTATTATGGATTGCCTGAATTACCTTTCTACTGTAAATTAACAACAACAAAACTCTGCGAAGTTTGAAGAAATAATGCCACAGTTACGAAACTAGCTACAAAACTTTAAGAAACCCGAAAGTTATTATTAAGGATTACTAAAGGATACAGTTTATTTCTAAATTAAGCAGAAAACTTTACAAAAGTAAAGTATCACTTACAAAACTAACTAAACAACTATATGAAACTCTATAAAGGTATTTAGTATTACTAGACCATATTTCTAAATTAACTACAAAGATACCCACATAACTGCTTTCCTGTACAAAAATACAAGGCCAGGTAATACCCATGTACAAGGCTTGTAGTTATGGCCTTGTAACCTTGTTTTAGCCTCGAACAGCCTTGCTGTAACCTTGTAAATGGCTCAAAAAAGCTAATAAGGTTAACCTAGGCCAGCGCAATGTTGAGCTTAGCCTTGTGGAAACCTTGTGCTAGATTGGTTGTTACTTGGAATCTTACTGATAGCCTCGTAAATTTTTTCAAAGGTTAAGACAAGGTCATAATCCCTGCTTTGAGGCTAAAACTTGACCTGCAAAGCTTGTTACCTTTCATTTTTTGTACAGGTTGTTAACCATTCCTGATTTCTTGTAAAAATCAGTATTGTGTACACTTGCAAATTTTCTCAGACAAACGATTGGGAATTCTTGCCTCCTTGGCTTGGCCAACCCTACCATCCCTGCTCTTTTGCATTCTTTTTCATACACTGGGTGAGTCCGGGTGAGTAAATAAAAAGAATCCCCGTTTCAAAGGTCATGGCTCCCAGGACATCAAGACAATGATATCGGCAAATATCTAATTTAATGGTAAACATGTTCAAATCTATTTCAAAATTTACCAGACTAAAATCAGCCACTCCGTTTTGAAATTATGAAAGATTTTCTCGAGAAAGCCTCTTCAAGAAACCTTCAAAACGTGCCCAAAATCACGAACAAATTTTCCTAACCTTTCTGCCTTTCAAGGGCCTTACAGCAATGACTTCTGCACGCTTTAGCACGTGCTATCCTTTTTGGGAGGATGAATAAGTCTTTCCCTTTTGGTATCAATAACCTAGCATGTGGATTCCATTCTCCCTAGAGGACAAAATACATTAATACACGTGAGTGTCGTCATTTTTAGGAAGGAAAACCCAGAAAAATTTGCTCATTGTTTTCACTTGTTTTTGCAGAAGGGGCTTTCTTCAGAAAATCTGTCATATCCACAGGAAGTGATGGCCGATTAAAGCCGGGTAAATTACTGAACTTTATTGAACTTATTGGCAATAAAACAAGACAGCTTTGAATATTATTGCTTTGATATTCAGGGAGCAATGGCCTTTCAAGTGGGGATTCTTTATTTTGACTCACCCGGTATATTCCACTAAAAAGTTACAATACACATCTGAACCTCAAGGCCATGTCTTGAATTAAATTAGATATTCCTGTACGAAAATACAAGGCCATGTACAAGCCTTGTAGTTATGGCCCTTGTAACCTTGTTATAGCCTGGAATAGCCTTGCTGTAACCTTGTAAATGGCTTGAAAAATGCAAATTAGCCTTGTAGAAGCCTTGTGGAAACCTTGTGTTAGACTGGTTGCAGCTTGGAATCTTACTGATAGCCTTGTAATTTTCTTCCAAGGTTAGTACAAGGTCATAACAAGGTCATAATCCCCTCTACAAGGCTAAAACTTGGCCTGTACAAGGCCAAGTTTAGCCTTGTATTTCTGTACAGGTTACAAGAAACTGTTGGGGCATTCATTCCTGGTCTTCTGCTCCCCAGGGTATTGCATTATCCTTGTAAGGTAGTTAAGTACATAATTCATGAGTATTGCCTGAAGTAATTTGTTTTGGAAATTTTGGTAAAAAAGAAAATTTCCATCAGAACCATTTAAGTGTTTTGGGTGGGTAATTTAGGCGTTATCGCGAATATGCAAACATCTAATTTGAGATATAAACTTCTAAATACATGAAATTCTCATAAGCAAATAAAATTGACACATGTCATTCCCATCAACAGGTATGGGCATCCATTTGAGTTGCCTCTTCTTGCTCAAAGCATCATAATGACCTTTGCCATGTTAGTGCTTCTAGAATTATGCATTAGGATTAAACGTGAAAGTGAACTTTCTGCAAAAAGGAGGTCTCTTTGGAGTGAGTATTCTGTTTTCATTATAATTTTAATTACGTAATGGTGGGATAAACATTTTAACATTTTCAAGTGATGAATTTCTGAAAATTGAATTGAAGCACATTTTTTCGAACATATACTAAGTTTTTAGCTAAGGGGAGGGGGTGCTCTCTCCTCGATTAGTTTATCTATTGAGAGAGCTCCTCCTGTAGGAAATTCCCCACATGCAAATCCTTCCTTAGTTTTGTAAAGTTTGTTGTTATTTAATTTTCAGTAAGTTATATTTTTAGTTACGAATTTGTTTGCAGTGGAATTTTAAAATTAAAGGACTGAACTGATAAATTTGCATGATGCAATAAAAGTTAACATTGTTTATTCTGAGCAAAGGAATGCTTTCCCTTTTGGCCTTGTTGCAAAGCATAATGCTTGACAAGCAGAATTAAGCATACTTTACGGGAGGAAACTTTCGCCGAAGCAACTTTCGGATTTTTTGCGTTTTTGGCCTAAAATTCATGAAAATGTATTCTGCAAAATTTCGGAAAATGTGAAATTTGACAAAGTGTCTAAAATACAGAGTCAAGTATTTAGGCAGATTAATTAGATATTGATATTCCTCTCCTTGTTTTTTATTGCATATCTTAATAAAATGAAAGGAAATTCATGAATATTATCATATTTGACAACAACCCTTTCGAACTACGCAACAAACAAGCATTAGCATGGAAGATTCAGAACATTACTGATGTGATAAGAAACCTTATTCGCGAAAGTTTATTCCCACGAAATTTCCCATTTGGACTGATTGGCTAGACTTGCCCCAAGTCTGTTTTGTCAACTGTAATAAGTCTACCGAAAAGTATACTGATTGGCAGAAGTTAGTTGAAAACTTTCGCGCTTTTTCCAACTCGCGAAAGTTTCTTCCCTTAAAGTATATAATATAATTTGTTTTGTTTGTAAAACTAAAAGGTACAGTAAATAACTTGACTGGAACACAGGCTAGTCTCGAACGAATGTCAAGAAAAATATTGCCATGTCCTGACCTCAAATGAGTAATGTAACATTGTAATTACTCATGATATGTGTGTTCCTAATGTAGTGTAATTGCTTGTAATTTAATGTGCAACACTGAAAAATTGAAAAATCATAATTGTCATTATTCAACTGCTATTAGCAAAACATGACTAACACTTATTTGAAGAAGATTGATTCTGCTCAGTCAGTTTCAAACGGTAAATTCAAATTCACCAAGCCCTACCTTCACCCTAAAAATATACACTTCATTGGAGTTCAACTGTCGCTTCTCCTTCGTCTTCAGAAGATATTTTGAAAGTCCTTTGAATGTTTGTAAACGCAAGGTCTTTCTAGCCTTTCTAGTCGGTCCCGTCTACCGGGTGAATCAATAAAAAGAATCCCCGTTTCAAAGGTCATGGCTCCCAGGATATCGAGACAATGAAATCGGCAAAGATATAGTTTAATGGTAGTAGACATGTTCAAATTTATTTTAAAATTTACCTGACTAACATCAGCCACTCCGTTCTGAAATTATGAAGGATTTTCTCGAGAAAGCCTCTTCAAGAAACTTTCAAAATGTGCCCAAAATCACGAACACATTTCCCAAAAATGTCTGCCTTTCAAGGGCCTTACAGCAATGACCTCTGCACGCTTTGGTATCCTTTTGGGAGGAAGAACAAGTCCTCCCCGTGGTATCAATAACCTATTCATGGGGATTCCATTCTCCCAAGAGGAAAAATTCATGAATACATGCGAGTGTCATCATTCTTAGGAAGGAAAACCAAGGAAAATTTGCTCATGTTTTTGCAGGTTTTAGAAGGGGCTTTTTCAGAAAATCTGTCATATCCACGGGAAGGGATGGCCGATTAAAGCCGGGTAAATTACAGAACTTAATTGAATATATTATTGGCAATAAGACAAGACAGTTTTGAATATTATTGCTTTGATATTCAGAGAGCAATGCCCTTTCAAATGGGGATTCTTTATTTTGACTCTCCCGGTGCGGTATATGCCTGCATGGCAGCAAAATTTCTGGATTTATTCCCAATAGACGATTACGCTAAAGATGGCGGCGAGGAACTTTTTACCAAGATACAATGCGTTTGACTAATGAATCTTTAACGATTCTATAGGAATTCTATTAAAGAACACAGTGCATCTTGGTAAAAAGTTCCTCGCCGCCATCTTTAGCGTAACCGTCTTTTGGATCGATCCTATTTACAACCTTTTCTAATTTGGAACTAATCTTTTTAATCTTTAGATTTAGAGTATGCAAATTTCTGGAACTGGTCAAACTTCAGAGATTATGTACAGTTCATTGTAATTTTCATTGTTTTTGGTGCCTTGTTGACGTATTCGTTGCTGGAAGTGAAAGTCTATTTGGAGACCCTGGGATTTGTATCAGTTTTTACAGAAGCAATGCTGGGTGCTCCTCAATTTTATAGGAATTACAAGAATCAATCGACGGAGGGTATGAGGTTAGTTTTCCTTTCAGGTATCTTAAATCTTTATATGGGTCAGAAAACTGTGCACAGTGTTTGAAAAATTGTACGCCAAGAAGCATAAAATCGATTTGAAAAATTACAACTCCATTGTCTGGCTGAGGGTTCAACTCAATTTTAAGAATTCATTCGTAATTTACGATGCTAAATATTAATCTCAAATCAAGAAAAGACCTTTTAGCTATTCAACAAAAGAGCCTGGATCGAGCGTTATCTTTATACATTTTTATACGCGACATTCAATCGAGTGGCAATAGTGTTATATTCTCACAGACCTTATGCTCTCCTTACCAAATATTTAGACATGGGGAATGCGAAGGAGACTTCGCTGTTGTGGTAAGGAGAGTGGCTTTAAACGTGTGCTGCCACTGAGGGAGGTGGGTGGGTTGATTTCGAGTTCACCGATGTTTGTTGTTTCTTGAAGAGAGCTAAAACTGACTGCTACAAAGGTTTAAATATGACCCTTGGACTGTGGGGGACTAGAACTAGTCCCAAGATAGGCGATTTTGCAAAAGTTAGGCCCGTGGGACTAAAATATTAAAAATTCCGAGCATTAGGTCCTGTGAGAATAGGGCTTCTATCACTATTGTGCACATTCGAAAATTTTACAAAATGTATCAATCAAAGTATCGTTCGATTCAGATTCTTTTCAGAATAGCTAAAGGTCTAGCCTCACTACATAAGGACCCTCAACTTACGCTCATCTAATTGAAGTGAATTAATGTTATAATCAGTCTACTAAAGGTCTACAACCTGGTTCCTAGGGTCTAGACTGATTATATGTTCGTAGGTTATCGCTATTGATAGACTGATGGACGCTATATAACTACGACTCATGGACATACGCTTCCAGAAACGGACATGGCCTAAATCATCCGATATTTTTTCTCAAAACCACCGACCCTAAATCGCCGCAAAAAGTGGTTATCCTAAGGTGCTACACTGCAAAACAAGCTATCAGTACTTAGATGAATGTTTCTTCAAGCTATTAAGGCAAACAACTCTTACCTATAAGTGCTATTTTGGTTATTTGGGGGCGCAAAAGTTCTCGTAAATTCGTTCGTTACTTTGAGATTTTGATCGTTGCAGCAGTTGAGTCGAAGGCGTTGTTCGAACGCTTTTGTTTGCCTTTGGCGGGAAGTTTGAATTGAAGAAGAATCAGCCAATCCCATCAAGTTATTTCAAGTCTTGCATCCTGATTGGTCCAGGAACAAATTTGTTCCTGGCGAGAATTTGTTTGCCGTTTTGAGAAGAGTTTGTCCATAAGGCGCGTAAGTTGAGGGTCCTTGTGTAGTGAGGCTACCTAGGGCCAGCTTCCTACGTCGATGACCTAAGGAAGACAATGGTGGGCCTGGGAACGAGGTGGAAAGGTCTATTGTCAATAACTAGCTTCCATGTGCTTTGGCAAAACTTGTAAGTGCGTTTCTCAATTTAATCCATTTTTCAACCATTAAAGCAGAAAATAATGTTGTTCTAAGCTCTGACATTGCCTTTTAATGATATTGAAAGTGAAAGTGTTGAATTGTAATTAGGCTCTCTCAGCAATGCTGAGCATCAAATATTTAAAATTTACTTTATGGCGAACAGCCCATTTCAGGCTAAATTTTGGCAAATTGAGAAATAGGACTTTTGGCTTTAGGTCATTTTCAGAAGGAAATGATGCACCAAAAATTATTAGGAAAGTATCAAAAATTAACTTGAAGCCTCAGTAGGATGAAGGCATTAAAACATTACAAATTAGCCACATAGCCTTTCCTGTACAATTTTTTAAACAGTGCAGTAAAATCTGAAACAATACTCGGCAATTTTTGTCGATTTTTCAGCCGCCTGCTTCTCGCGTTAAACTCATTATTTGATAAGAAACTCCTTATAAGAAACAGTAGGCTCAATTTTTCGAAAGTTGAAACTCTTCCTGAATTGAAAAAGCTAAGAAACTCTCGTAATTTTTAGTTTTAATTTTCCTATCGCACTCAAAAATGTTTTGACATTGTACAGTTAGAGCAACTGTTTGGACTTTATTTTGAGTGCGAATTATGTTATTTACTTGTTTTGACATCTTACTAAGTACTCTGGGAGCCCTTTAGACAAAACAAAATTAACTTTACACTTCTGTCATTAAAGATATAAGAAACACATAAGAAACTTTTGGTGGCAAAATCGCCCAAAAATTTAAGAAACTACCTACCAGCCCCGGACCTTAGTTTCTTATAAGAAAAATGAGTGTATAACCTTACAAACCAGTGTAGTGTCCCGTAGCGTACAATTTATCTCAGCCCATCTCAAGTCAATCTTCTCTTCTGGTTCACCCGGTAGTACATTGTCAGTATCCCATGTCCCATTTTAATGACAATTTACCGTTCATACAGACACAACAGGATAATGAAACTCTCCATGAGGAAAGCTCACAGACTATGTGGGCACTAGACCGCCGGGTTACAGACTCCCTAGTGATGTCCTTGGCGCGCAGTAAATAGACAAAGGAGGGAAATAAATTTAAATAGTACATTTGAAAGGATGGGAACGTTTTGTGACAAAAAGTTAGGCCACCGTGCTATGACATTTTTGTAATTTCCAGCTTCATTTCAGTATTTTTTTTATTAGAAACTCAACTCTCAGATCGCCAAAATATTAAGAAACTCCAGTACTGGGAAAATATAAGTTAAGAAACTATTCATTTTGATAAAGGAAATCCTTGACATATTTTCACTTTACTTTCACTTGTTTCCTGTGTCAAATTACTCGTAAGGTATTTGAGTAATGTCTAAACATTGGAAAAGCCTAAAAAACCTTGTTTTGAAACGATCACCAGGGCACACTTAGTGAACATGAAGATTGTTATGGAACCTCTAAAGAAACCCCTAAGAAATCATGAGTGCTCAAATCTGATAATTTTAAGAAACTTTCAGTACTAGCCCAAATTCTTAGTTTCTTGTAAAAATATACGTGTATGTAATCTCAAATGTTTTGACATTGTTTTGAGTGTGAAATTACTTGCTTCTAGATCTTACTAAGTCATCTCAAACCCCCTAGCAACAAAGATAAATTAATTCTACATTTAGGTAATTGAAAACACAAGAAACTCATACGAAACATGTGGTCGCAAAAGTGTCCTAAAATTTAAGAAATCACCTTCCAGGCCCTACCTAAGTTTCTTTCATAAAAAATGAGCGTAACGCCCGTAGTTAGAAATTATTATTTACGACGAGGAACCACAAATTTTAACGGGGGAAACAATTTAAATAAGGCTTTTAAATTTGAATTTAAAATTAATGGGGGAACAGCTTTCTTGGCGGGGAATCATTTTTCATGCCAGGGAATCGTTCCAGCTAGGTCGTTGCTGGGGAGTGTGGAGACTAACTACTTCAGTCCCATTTCCGCTTCGTTCATTGAATTGGATGACGGCACTACGCTTCAAGTGGGACTGATAATCGAACTAACTGAAAATCCGGCCAAAATCGCCAAAAAAATGGCGCCACCAATCACATTGCAGGATCTTCAACTTGTGATTTGATTCGTCGAGAGAGGATCTTTGCTAAGCGACGTTGCAACCTATACTTGATCATAAGTCGTAGTTATAGCGTCCATCAGTCTATCAATAGCGATAACTACGAACGTGTAATCAGTCTAGGGAGTGTGCGGAGTGTGCTTTTCAACTCATGTTACTCATTCAGTAGCATCAGACTTCAAAAATTAGTCCTGGATATTGGAAACCGTATACATCGTTAAAAGCTCGCCATACACCAGAAGTAGATCGACATTCAAAGCCATCCTTTTTAAATAGTTCCTTTGCAGAATCCTGAAGACTGTATGAGTAAGGTCCAGTTATAAAAGCAGAAAGATTGACTTTCTGATTTGGGAGAAGTTTGGTTGGTTGCTGTAATGACACGCGAAACGAGTCAGTCACTGGTCCTGAACTTGGTTCTCCCAATGTAAAATTTGGCGTAAAGGTGCTTGAGTTGGTCGTTATTGTAATCTTTGAAATCTTGTGTGATTTTGGATTGCCAAACAAGAAAAATCCTGTCAGGATCGCTTTCATGTTGATTGTAAAGTCAATTACATCTTGCATTGGGCTATCGTGATGCCGCTTGGAATACTTTGTATTTGGAAGGATACGATCAGCTATGATTTCTTGCCTTAAATTCCTTGGTTTTGTACTGAAACAAATCTTATCCACGATAGAATCTTGAAGATCCTTTGATTCTAAGCTAATGTAATGGATGACGTCAACCACTTGCTCAAGGGTTAATATTCCCGATTTGGAGCAATCTTTTGCAATATCTTTCAAGGCTATGGTCGGAAAACGAATTAAATACACTGCATCACCAAGAACTTTTCTCTTCGACTCAGCACAGATTTTATTTCCTTCTTTGCTCAACTGATTCTCGCACCATTTATTTACGGCTAGAAACAAATCGATCTCTTCGATATTTAGGGTATCTAGCATCAAGATGGCTTTGAGTGATGCCAGATTTAATGACAGGAATGAATCTTGCTTAACAACCTCAGAAGCATTTTCTGCGATGATTTCCATGCTTTTTTTGATGGCAGCATTTTCATCAAAAGCTAAGGATTGCTGCAGAGCGACCAATGCATTTTCTTCTGTCACAGATTCTTCAATGAATTTGGTGCATTTTGCTTGAAGACATGGAATCAAATAACATTTCGCCAAATTTAGAACTTGGAATACATTCTCCCAGTTCAACGAAACTTCATCTGTGTAAATGAATCCGAGAAACTCTGAGATGCAGTCAGCATTTCCATAATGACTGAGGTCAAGTTCTCGTTCCTGTCCTGCCATTGGGCCGCAGAACATAGCATGAAAAACAGCACTTGTCGAAGCCAAGATCAACTTGTGAACTGGAAATTTGACATCATCAGAAATAAACGTGAAGTCGCTCATGAAATCATTTTTCAAAAGATGACCTATTCTTTCTTTGACGGTTGTTTTAGATTCTTGCCAATCTTTTTTGTTTCCGCTTTTTTGGGCCATTTCCTTTGCAGATGCAATGCTAGAATTTAAAATGAGTTCGATGCCTAAAGAAAGTTGAATCAATCAAGCCTCTATTGGCTTATACCAAAAGAAGCTACAGTACCTGTTGGAAATTCAAATTTCTCAGAAACGTAAAAGGTCTGATATAAATGGGATAATGATTTCCGTGCAGCCCGATTGGTGTGCTTAAATTTGTACAACTTTTGGAAAATTGATCAAGAGGGAATTGGTTTGTCGTATAAAAGGAACTATTGGTCAAAATTAGGTAGCACCTCTTTCTGTCATTGCTCTGATTGTATTGTTCTGATGAAGGCCGGGCTGATGTCCTTTTACCACGCAAATCGTTGAATTGGTTAAGCGGGGTGGTTAAGTCATTGGGGATTTTTTTTAAAGCAAGCAGTAACATAGGCATGAATAATAAGCCAGCTCTTATGTATGTATCCCAATGGTCATTACACTTGCTAACCCAGGTTCGCTCAGGTTTAATTTACACATGTGCAATGCAATAATCAAATGCATAACTAGATTTCTCATACAACAGAATGCAAGGATCAAATCACCCAAGTAGCAGTCTCTCAACTGCACTCCAAGAGCTAAACATTTAAAATGACGCCCTTTGGCAATTTTAGCTTTCAATGCATAAGCATGGTAAAATGCATAACCCAGGTTCACCCCAAGTTCGCTTCACATGGCACTTAAAATAAAATCCTTGAACAAATAAATTGTTTATGTTCAGCAACCCCTTATTCCCCCCAGTTCAATGTTGTTTGTGGAGATATCCTAAAATCTAATCTGTCAAGGCATGACTATGAGCACAACAAAATTAAAAATGAGCTTAGGAAGGGAGAAAATTTTACCGTTCTTGGCTGCCGTGAAGCGTAAAAAAGAGGGGAAGTCTTTCTTCTCAAGACCTTGTGAAAAGGATTGTGGGTCGAACCGGAGTTGCCCCACCTCTTGAGCAGGATTGCCTCAAACCAGGGTGAATGTGGGTTTAGCACAACAGGACAACTGGGTAAAAAGCCTGGGGGGGGGTACTTAGTATATTTTACTGACGGGGTGTGCACTCCTTTCCGGGTATCGTTTTCGCCTCTTTTTTCTAACGCCGGGTATCAAAAGAAGGCAATTTTTCTAAAGCCGGTTGTCAACAGTGTAATTTCATTGTTTTTCGACGAATTTGTACATTTCATGGTATGTTTTTGCCGATTTTTACGTTTTGGGGTATGCTTTTCGCCGATTTTTTCTAAAGCCGGCTTTCTTTTCGGGGGGAAATTTCTAAAGCCGGATGAAAAATGTTTTTCTTGGAGTGCACACCCCCGTACAATTGAAAGTCAAATACCCCCCCCCCCCAGGGTAAAAAGCAAACCTGGGGACAAACCTGGGTTAAAAAGTGCAGCGTAATTGGGCTTTATCAGAAACTCGTCAATTGAAATATTTCATTTTCACACTTTTTTAATAAACATGGTGTGGTTAACGTTAGAGCACAGAGTGTTTGTTTTCAATCATGTAATCTACAGGGTGTTTCAGAAAAAATGCAACCCAACTGTTGCAATTAAAAATCTTCAAAAATTGAAAATCTTTCAAAAAGTCTTCCTTCTTTCTACTGATTATGCAGTTTGGATTCAGTAATGGAATAAGTTAACATCAAGAGACCCTTAACAATATGGGGGAACAGCTTTCTTGGTGGGGCATCATTTTTCATGCCAGAGAATCCTTCCAGCTAGGTCGTTGCTAGGGAGTGTGCGGAGTGTGCTTATCAACTGACGTTGCTCGTTCAGTAGCATCAGACTTCAAAAATTAGTCCTGGATATTGGAAACCGTAGAAAGTGTTTCCAACGCGGTCTCTACCAGAAGTAAATCGACATTCAAAGTCATTCTTTTTAAATAATTCCTTTTCAGAATGTCGAAAACCGTTTGAGAAAGGTCCAGTTATAACAGCATAAAGATTGACATTCTTATTTGGGAGCAGTTTGATTGGTTGCTGTAATGACACGCGAAACGAGTCAGTCACTGGTCCTGAACTTGGTTCTCCCAACGTGAAATTTGGCGTAAAGATGCTTGAGTTGGTCGTTATTGTAATCTTTGAAATCTTGTGTGATTTTGGATTACCAAACAAGAAAAATCCTGTCAGGATCGCTTTCCGGTTGATTGTAAAGTCAATTACATCTTGCCAGTCACTTCTGTAACCCCGAATACTCCACTTTGGATTTGGAAGGAGACGATCAGCTGTGATTTCTTGCCTGGTTTTATTTCTTGGTTTTGCACTGAAGGAAATCTTATCCACGGTAGAATCTTGAAGATCCTTTGATTCTAAGCTAATGTAATGTATTACGTCAATTACTTGTTCATGGGTTAATATTCCCGACTTGGAGCAATCTTTTGCAATATCATTCAAGGCTATGGTCGGAAAACGAATTAAATACACAGCATCACCAAGAACTTTTCTCTTCGACTCAGCACAGATTTCTTTTCCTCCTTTGCTCAACTGATTCTCGCACCATTTATTTACGGCTAGAAATAAATCGATCTCTTCGATCCTTAGGGTATCTAGCATTAAGATGGCTTTGAGTGATGCCAGATTTAATGACAGGAATGAATCTTGCTTAACAACCTCAGAAGCATTTTCTGCGATGATTTCCATGCTTTTTTTGATGGCAGCATTTTCATCAAAAGCTAAGGATTGCTGCAGAGCGACCAATGCATTTTCTTCTGTCACAGATTCTTCAATGAATGTGGTGCATTTTGCTTGAAGACATGGAATCAAGTAACATTTCGCCAGATTTAGAACTTGGAATACATTCTCCCAGTTCAACGAAACTTCGTCTGTGTAAATGAATCCGAGGAACTCTGAGATGCAGTCAGCATTTCCATAATGACTGAGGTCAAGTTCTCGTTCCTCGCCTGCCATTGGGCCGCAGAACATAGCATGAAAAACAGCACTTGTCGAAGCCAAGATCAACTTGTGAACTGGAAATTTGACATCATCAGAAATAAACGTGAAGTCGCTCATGAAATCATTTTTCAAAAGATGACCTATTCTCTCTTTGACGGTTGTTTTAGATTCTTGCCAATCTTTTTTGTTTCCGCTTTTTTGGGCCATTTCCTTTGCAGATGCAATGCTAGAATTTAAAATGAGTTCGATGCCTAAAGAAAGTTGAATCAATCAAGCCTCTATTGGCTTATACCAAAAGAAGCTACAGTACCTGTTGGAAATTCAAATTTCTCAGAAACGTAAAAGGTCTGATATAAATGGGATAATGATTTCCGTGCAGCCCGATTGGTGTGCTTAAATTTGTACAACTTTTGGAAAATTGATCAGGAGGGAATTGGTTTGTCGTATGAAAGGAACTATTGGTCAAAATTAGGTAGCACCTCTTTCTGTCATTGCTCTGATTGTATTGTTCTGATGAAGGCCGGGCTGATGTCCTTTTACCACGCAAATCGTTGAATTGGTTAAGCGGGGTGGTTAAGTCATTGGGGATTTTTTTTAAAGCAAGCAGTAACATAGGCATGAATAATAAGCCAGCTCTTATGTATGTATCCCAATGGTCATTACACTTGCTAACCCAGGTTCGCTCAGGTTTAATTTACACATGTGCAATGCAATAATCAAATGCATAACTAGATTTCTCATACAACAGAATGCAAGGATCAAATCACCCAAGTAGCAGTCTCTCAAATGCACTCCAAGAGCTAAACATTTAAAATGACGCCCTTTGGCAATTTTAGCTTTCAATGCATAAGCATGGTAAAATGCATAACCCAGGTTCACCCCAAGTTCGCTTCACATGGCACTTAAAATAAAATCCTTGAACAAATAAATTGTTTATGTTCAGTAACCCCTTATTCCCCCCAGTTCAATGTTGTTTGTGGAGATATCCTAAAATCTAATCTGTCAAGGCATGACTATGAGCACAACAAAATTAAAAATGAGCTTAGGAAGGGAGAAAATTTTACCGTTCTTGGCTGCCGTGAAGCGTAAAAAAGAGGGGAAGTATTTCTTCTCGAGACCTTGTGAAAAGGATTGTGGGTCGAACCGAAGTTGACCCACCTCTTGAGCAGGATTGCCTCAAACCAGAGTGAATGTGGGTTTAGCACAACAGGACAACTGGGTAAAAAGCCTGGGGGGGGTACTTAGTATATTTTACTGACGGGGTGTGCACTCCTTTCCGGGTATCGTTTTCGCCTCTTTTTTCTAACGCCGGGTATCAAAAGAAGGAAATTTTTCTACAGTTATTTCTTGCAAGCAATCTTCAGAGAAGGGAATACAGAGCAGGAAAGTAGCTGAGGGCTATCAGAAAAGAATACTTTGATAATGAAAAAGACGTTGAAGGGGTTGGGAGCTATTCATCTGGTGCCAATTGACATTTTACTAACTGAGATAGAATGCAAAACGTTAAACGCTGTTTACCGAAAGTAGCGTTTTTATGAAAGTCAAACAGTTTGAACAGAATTTTCTCAGCAACTACTTGAGATAAATGTCTGTTTTTTCACAGATGCAAGTCAAGGTGTTGAACTGAGGTGTAAGCCTCTCTCCAGCATTTTGAATAAATAAAATCAAAGTTATGATCAATTTTTTCTCAAGCGCACATTAGAAAACTGTGCTTTTTGTCAAAATTGAAATATTTTTGAATTTACAAAAGGTATTAGGCTAGGTAAGGCTTAATCTCTACAAGAGCCTATGCTTTAGCAACTGTGCAAATTTCATTCACCTAGCCCTTGTGGTTTCTGAAAAAATTCCATTCAAAGATGTGACCTTTTATGCGATTTATGTTAATTTATGCAAATTAGATATGCATAATTTATGCTAATTAGGTAAAATTTTATATAACTTTTAATTCTCTCTTAGATGATAGTAAATAACATTGGTTAAATCTTCAAACAAAAGAACTTTCTCCTAATGGTATAGTGCTACCTTGAATAAGGTTGGGTTGCGTTTTTTCTGAAGCACCCTGTATGCATAATTCGATATGCATAATAAAAAGGAGCTTCTGGCAAGTTGCAATAAATTTTATGTACCGAAAGACTTGTGCCCCAAACCTCCTACAAATACATAGCCTGGAGGCAAGTTTCTTACAAAAATTAAATGTATTATGCTTTGTCCAAAATAGTTAATCAACTATTGATATCATTGTGAAAGCTGCTTATGTTTATTAAAAAGTTATTGTTAATTACATATAAATTCTGATATGACTGATCATTTCTAATACAAAAAACAACTTTACTTACTTGAAAATAAGATGACGTGACTTGACAGGGCTTTTGACTTGAGAGTAATTAACGTTTTGGACTTGTGAAGATGTTTAAAATTGTGATCAATGATATTTTTCCTGAAAAAATAAGGATCAAAATATCCAGCTGCAAATTTTGTCTCACCATAACAAATATTTGAAAATACCTCATGTGAAAACATTTTACTGGCCTGCATGCAGACTTCACGTAAATACTGCAAATGAAGTCTGCGTAATGATGCCCGATCTACTTTTTTCTTTGAAATGCATTACTTGTGTGCCCTGACTCTTATTGTCTGATAGCCAATGAAAATGCTGTGAGTTTTACATTTTGCAAAAACATTGTTCCGCAGAATGCATTGTTCCTAATAGACCTTTTAGCTATTCTGAAAAAAATCACAATCGAACAATGTTCTGCTATATCTTTTAGAATTGTTGAATATGCACAATAGCATTTAGAAGATCTAACACAACTCGATCGAACCTCACGTATCAACCAGTGCGAAAATAAAAGGCCATGTAATAGCCATGTACAAGCCTTATAGTTATGGCCTTGTAACCTTGTTATAGCCTGGAATAGCCTTGCTATAACCTTGTAAATGGCTTGAAAAATGCTAATTAGCCTTGTAGAAGCCGTGGAAACCTTGTGTTAGACTCCTGTATTCAAAAAGTATTGTTGGTCTTTTACCCACAGAAAAACTTGCAGGGGTGATTCTCCTGACTCTACAAAACAGTGAATCATGCGTCATTTTGCAGACTATACTTGTTTCCGTAAAGTCTGCACACAAGCTACCATTTGCAAACAAAACAAGATATTTTGGTGCAGTACATAATCCACTGAAATTGCAGCAAGATGATTTGGGCAGACAGAGTTTGAGATCCACACACCACTTAAGCATCTTGTCAAGCCGGGTGCATCCATGTGCACTTCATGGTTAAGATCACACCAAAAAAGTAATTTACACCAGGAAAATAGTTGTTATTTATTTATTCAATTTCAACCAAGTTCTATATTGTTTTTACCCCATTTAGACTTGTATGAAATATGAAAAGATAATGTTTTCATGCTGAAGATCTTTGTGCCCAAGCACATGGAATCCTACTTGGATATTTGATCCATTTTAATCAAGTTTACAAGGCAATGAAATAACAAGGAAAAGTACTGACGGTTTATATTTCAATGTGATCTTTCATATTTCTATCATTCTCATCATAATCAACAAATTTTTTCCCTTTCTTGAAGAGATGAAATGTGCATAAAGCACCAGTCTGGGCTTTGGCACATAAGGCATCGAGTCTGCATAAATAGCACGCTCATGACTATTGTCAACTTCTTTTCAATCATCAAAGTTGTCAGTTAATCACTAATGAAATTAAACCAATAAATTCCTGAGGATGATGCCAGGATAATAAGGAGTCTGTTAAACTTCACAAGCAAAGGCTCATCATCAATAATGGTTTGTCAGCAACAATTCAGTATTACAGTGCAGCATTAGAGCTCATCATGTATTTAAATGGATTCAATGCCTTTAAAATTGGCTTCATGAAACAGCAACTTTGCACACATCTCGCTCCCTGCAACAGTTACCAAAAATAGGCAACATTTAAACGTTTGCAGTAGATGGGGCGATGACGTTATTTTACGCTGTTTTCTGTTACTTTCGTTTTTTGTGATCAAAGTCTTCAATATTTCGTGGTCTCGTCTTACCTAGAAAAATCAAAGCTTTTAGAAACTTTACAATTCGTTGTTGTCTTACTTACGGCGAGGCGAGAAAGCGCTTCAACTTGTTGAAGCGAAGCTTCTTAGGGTTAGGCCATGGCCATAGGCCCATAGGGCAGGGCCTACAAGTTCAAGAATCAAGATAGATCGGCCAAAAAAAAGAAACAAAAGGAACATGATGGGCAAGATCATAAATTTATGTTCTTTTGGAATAATGATACACTTCATAACTGAGTTGAAACATCTAAGAAATTAGAAACGTGACTTACTTAAAAACTTGACGGTCGCGCCTTGAACTGCAGTGAAAGCGAAAGAACGATTCGATTTGGGAACGTCACTTCTTTCACTTCCAAGAATCAATGAGGTGAGACGGAAGAAGACGGAAGTAAATTTCATCTGTGAAAGAGAGGCTGAAAGAACAGCGCTGCTGAAACCATGAAACCATGAAACGCTGCGCTGCAAACTAAGATATTAAAATCATATATATATGACTACGAGAAAATGCTGTTCGGCAGAGATGGCGCCAGGGAAGAAATGCTAGGGGGGCAAATACTGCCAGAGTGCCGACAGTCAGAATTTTTTTATGAACGAGTTCAATTCAAGTTCACTGAGATGACAACGCACCAAAGAAATCTGGAGGTTTAGGTTATGAAAATGCCGACAGTACGTAGAAATTGTCGAAAATTCAAGTGCCGATGGGGGGGCTGAGTGAAATTTTGGGGGGCTCCTGCCCCCCTAGCACCCCCGCTGGCGCCATCCCTGCTGTTCGGCTGTTACTTTCAACATCTACACGTATTTTTATAAGAAACTAAGAATTTGAGAGCTTCTCCCGAGTTTCTTCAAGGCTCCAAAAGAATCTTCATGTCTACTTCCTCTGCTATATCGTGAACATTTCAAAACAAAAGTTTCTTCAAGCCTTTCCAATTTTTAGACATTGCTCAAGTACTATCCAAGTACTGTACTACGATACAGGAAACAATTAGAATTAAAGTAGAAATATGCTAAGGACAAGGCAGGGATGTCCTTTATTAAAATGAAATTTTTAACTTATTTTTCCCAGTACTTCAAAACAAGTCCACATCCCTTTTTAAAAATTGTTTGGCTTTTCGAACTCTCTATCGCTAAAGAAGATTCTACCCGTAAAGGTAAACTATGTACTTATCAAACCTTTAAATCTAACCTGAAACTAGAACCTTATTTAACCCACAATTCATGCTTTGAAAAGACCGGTCCTTTGTAAATTCAGGTGCAGAGATCATACTCTCTTCTCTTGATTGAGGTTGGGGGGAGGTACAAAGGTTTGGTAGTCGAGGAGCGAAAATGCGAAATGTGCACATTAGGTCTCGCTTGGTCTCGTCGAGGACGAAATCCACTTCTTGATAACATGCCCCGCCTATGATAATTTAAGAACTACGCTTCTATGTTTATCTAGTGTCGACTTTTTACCTGCAAGCTTACAGTTGTCTAAAATCATGAGTAGTGATGACCTAAATATCATACATGTCCATCGGCGTAGGGGGAAATGAAATTTGGGGGGCTGCCCGATAAAAAATCCATTGTTTAAGAAAATTCTGCCCGACTTAAGGCGGATTTCTGCCCGATTATGGCTGATTTTTGCAAAATTTTCCGACGCTGGGGGGGCTGCAGCCCCCCTTTGCCCCATGTCTCCTACGCCTATGTACATGCCCTAGCCAAATTCATTAATACCTATTAATAATGCAAACAGTTTCAAACGAACTTCTTCTGCGGACTAATAACTGGATGTTCCAACACCAAAAAAGGATTTTCATTACAGTTGGGTTTTCCCATTGTATTTCGTTTTTTTGGTTCCTTTCGTAGGTTAGCTCTGTTTGCCTGTAGCTTGTTACGTTCTTTAACCTTTTGCTGCCACGCCTTGTAAAATTAGGTAGTGTATTTTAGCATTTATGATGATGGTGATGATAACTACTGGAGTTTTTGAATTTTTTGGCGATATGAGTTTTTGGCCAACTATTTACTTTTTAGTATGAAGATGGTAGTGATGTGGTTCTGCGGGGACACTTTCAAGACTGGTTATTTCATAGTAAAGCAAGCACCAGTGCAATTTGGAATTTGTGGACTGCTTCAAGTTAGTATTGACATGGCAATTCTTTATCAAGTGTATCATTATAGAGGAAGAAAATTATTAAAGGATCATAATGTAATGGATTAGAAAACTCTTTATTACCCTGTGGTCAGGGCCAGTGGCAAACCCACGGGGAAGGGGATCCCCATTTGTCAAAAAGATGGTTCTCTAGATTTTCCAAAAATGCAATAAAATTGCTACCTTAGGAGGGTTGGGTAGATCCAGTAAATTTTGACGTACAAGGGCGGGCATGTCACACTGGGAAGGATGGTCCTACCTTTGTCCGAAAACCGGTAGTTCATGAAAAATTTTTGCACCACCTTTGTCCCAAAAACTGGTCGTTTTTGATGACAAATTTCCGCTGTTATATTTCTCTAATTTGAAGGACAATTTTTAACATTATGTATCACTGACGATGTTTGTCCCCAAAACCGGTAGTTTCGACCTACTACTGTTTTCCAAAGCAAGTAGTAATTATAGATATGAAAGTACAAGTGTCCCAAAACCGGTTGCCGGACAATTGTAGGACGGCTTCGGTGAAAAATTTGAAATTCTGGCCTTTTTTTCGGAAATTTGCCGGACAAAGGTAGAACCGCTTTAGTGAGAAATTGTAATTTCTGGTCTTTTTTCCGTAAATTTGGCGGACAAAGGTAGAACCGCTTATGTGAAAATTTTGAAATACTAGTCTTTTCTGCCTAAATTTGGCGGACAAAGGGAGAACCAGCTTCCAGGTAAACTTCAGAATTTTGATTAGATAGGAGGTTGGGAAACTTGATTTTCGTGACAAACTGATGGACAAGGAAGAATGATATTCAAATTTCACCTTTGTCCCAAAAACTGGTTGTTTTGGGCACGAAAGGTGTACTATTTGATAAAAGCATCGGTTATTTTTCCAATTCCTCTGGACAAACATGGGGTCAAATATTTTACAGTACTTGCCCGCCCTTGCATGCTTAATTTTTATTGATATTTTTGAAACGAGAAATTACTGTAGGCCTATCAAGCCTTACCATAGAACCTTATAATAACCTTCGGGTGATACCAAAAATACTAACTCTTAGCCTCTGTAAAACTTCAGGTTAATGTTATCTTCTGGTATTGCCATCGGAAACAGCTGTTACAAACAGGCCAAAGGTGGACTTGCCCAAGTCGCAAGTCCAGGCCCACGGCAACCTCGTCCCCAGGGCCTCTTGTCATATTGGACAATCCCGTCCCAATATGACAAAGGCCCCGTGGACGAGGTTGGGCCCAGGGGTGATCATGTCGAATGGGGCCAGGTCAGTGGTTCTAGGTCTGTCTCAAACTTGGCATTTTCCACTGTGAAGTTTGGTTCAGCTCTGTCCCCAAACGATGGCTTTTCGCTGTAATTAAGTTTTTGTATTTCCCCCCAATATTATCAGACAATAAGTCATTTTGCAAGGTTTGTCCCTAAAAAGGGTTGTTGTGAAGTTTGCATTTTCCCCCAATATTATAGGACAAGGTCATTTGCAAGGTTTGTCCCTAAAACTGGCTGTTTTGGCGTTGTCAGCACTGCTTCTCAAGGGCTTTTTGAAATATATAGATTAGGCCTAAGTTAGACGCATTCTTGTCTTTTTGAATTATCAGTCACATCTTACTTTCTGTGCACTTCAGCTTTCCCTGACATTCTAAAGTCTGTCTCCAGTTAGATGTCACCTGAGATTTGCGATAACGCGAAATTCCTTTGCACAGCACTTCTATTGCTGTTATTTGCGGGCATTTGCAGATGACATCTAATTTGAGACAGACTATAATCGTCTCGGCTGATGTTATAAAGATATACTGTAAACTAGGTAACGCTTAAGAGAACATATGGCAGTTAAACCTCGACCTTCTCAGCAAAAATGGCTGCTGATTTTAACTGAGCAAAAGAAATTAAAACAAAGACTTTTGTTGACCCTCTACAAAGTTGCTTCGGTTCAAGAGCGCATTTACACTGCTCCAGAACAACATTGTTCTGTGGACAGAAGGCACAGTGTGAACGTGATACCGGTAAGTGATACCGGTACTGTGTAAATGTGGTATAAGGCCCCGTTTACACTTTACCGGTGCAACTTTGGACCCGTAACAAAACAGGAACGGATCAGCCTCTCATTCACATTGTTCCTACTGATACGTAACACTTTTGTTCCTTCTTCTGGAGAAATTTTTTGTTCCGGAGCAGTGTGTAAATGCTCTTGCTTCGTAACAACTTTGCAGCAGATTGACCTGAAGGACTAAGAAACAAACAGCATAGTTGCATTGGATGTTGAGGGTCGATATGCTCATGCTTTCCCCGGCATTTTCTCTGTTCGCTACTGAAGGCTGTGATTTGTGCCCTGCGAGGAAATCTTGCCCGACGCTGATTTATAGAACTACAAAACTGACCAATGATGGCAAGAAAATATCAAAATTTCATTTTGTCATTGAGGGTCTACATAAAATAATTTTGGGCCATTTTGCAAAACTCTTAGCGTCAGAATTTTTCAAATTTCTACAGTTTTTTTGGGACACCCAGTGCTTACTTTCTTATCATACATTCATGAATTGATGGATTTTAAAGTTTATTATTAATCTGTTACTAATCGTGTATTTATTTCTATGCTAAGGAAACAAATATTTAGTGGCTAACAAAAAATGTATTTTATCTTCGTTTTGGCTTTGTCTCGTGTCTTTAATTTACCTGGATTATGAGTTTATTAAAATTTAAGACCATACGATTTTGTCATTTTGTGTCATTGAACGGTGTTTCATCTGTGCGGCGAAGTGCATGACTGTGCACAGCTGAGAAGTCTCCTAGATAGAGAAGAGATCTAAGTCTCGGACAGAGATGTTCATTTGAGTCAATGCTATTTCCTTACCGAAAAGACAATACGAAATGCTCATTTTCTGAATACGATAACGGATGTGCCAAGAAAAAATGTCCACTTGTGACCGGCCACGATAAACCGTACACTGGCTCGATTTACAGGAATTATGACTTAAACTTTTGCAAAAAGCCTAAATTCAGAGCATGCGCTCGGGTCTTTGGGGATCACGCGAGGCCATCTTATGCTTTCTGTTTTCTTTTATCGAATCTCTGGTATGGGATGGATCTCGTTATTGAATATCGAATTGCAAGTGTCACAGCACAGCGTTTTCGTGTGGACAGAGATATTTTCAAAAATGCTCTTCACGTGAACGCAGATCTTTTTTATATAGCCTGCGTGCAGACTCTACTGATTCCCTGGGGAACCTTACTTCTCTTCAGGGAATCAGTAACGCAGGCTATTTTTATACGGATGAAAAAGATGCGTTTTCAAAAATATCCGGACACGTGTGGGCGGGAAAAATATCCGGACACGTGTGGGCGGGGCCTGCCTTTTCAATACATTTGAAAGAATGGAAAAAGAGATGAAAATTCAAATAGTCTCAACATTTTAAAGTGGAAATTGAAGCTTAAAATCATACTTAATCAATGTTTCCCTTCGTTCTTTTCTTTCCTTTTGTGATCAGTTTTCCTTTTGCAAATAATTCATCAATTTCATTGCTGCTCTGCTTCGCAATCGATTTCTACAAGAAAGGAAACAAAATGTGTTACACAATATTTCTATTTGAGGAAGGGTCTTGAAAACGGGGATGGACAATGAATAGAAATGATTGCTCGAAGGTATACCTACAATCCTGGACATAAGGTGTTGAGAAAAAAGCGACTTTCCCCACTCTTTAGACCTCACTATAAAAATTCTGTCAAAATGTTCACTTTCCCCCCTCCTGTAATCTCAATGTTGGTTTTTTGTGCTGAGTAGTCATTGCAGGTATCAGATTCGACAATATCTCCACAAACAACATTGAATTGGGGGAGGAGGGGGTTGCTAAATGAAAAATTTAGCAACATGCCGAATATTCTCAACATTTATGGCCAGGATTGTAGCTTTTCTTTACATCGTTGTTGCTGAAAAACAAATTCCCACACAAGAAAAGTAGGTTTCCCCACACCCAGTCTATCCCCTGGTGTCGCCCTTGATTTGGAAGCAAAGATTACAGTCCCGTGTACCCTGCATTGGTAGCAATTTGAATCGTAACAAACGTTTCAGACTTGAACCTATTGAAGATCAGATGAGATTTTCATTGAATTAAATTCATTGACCAAAAACAGTGAAGTGACAAAACTACTTCCCTACCGGATGAGCCAGAAAAAAGTTCCCACTTTCGAAAATTCGTAGCACCACAAGTTTTTTCATGGATTTGAATGATTCAAATTCTAGTTAAAAGCCAAAGAATCAAACTCTTTTTGTGGTTTTTGTTCGTCTACTTACGAGCATTCAATTCAACTTTACAAAAATTTCTCTTTTTTCAAAATTACTGAAAAAGAGCCTAAAACACTTGATCAAATTGTTAGGACTCTCCTCACACAGAACAATACACACGGGCGTTTCACCTCTCTCAAGAGTAACAAGACATTCTCAAACGGATACAAAAGATGTTCAATCCCATGGCAATAAATGTGCAGACGATATCTCTCACCCATGAGAAATTGCTTTTTCTCTTGTTGTTCTGAGCGAGGAGTCCTTTATGATTTGATCATGTATTTTAGGCCCTTTTCAGTCATTTTGCAACCACAAAGTTTTTCTACATTTGAATTTACCAATTTTTCCAATGCTTATAACAAATCGAGAAAAATCACAAAAATACTTCGATCTTTTGGCTGACAAGCAAATATTGATCCATTCCAATCAAATTACAATCCTCGCCAAAACCTCTTGTCACAAACGCCTTTTAAACGCTTCTTCGGCAAAAAATCACACTGCCTACCATTTAAACTGAAATATTTACCGAACCCCCCCCCTCCCCCCAAGTCAATGTTTTTTTTTAGTAAGGACACTTGCTGCATGATATTTTCCCATGGTCAATGCCAGTATCTCTTTTTTCCAAAACATACAGAAAGAGGGAGATGACATTTCTGTCTTCTATTAAGACTCGTCATTATCTTTGTCAACCACTAAATAATGAGTCTGATGTTTAGAAACCCCAAATATTGTTATGCATTTCTGAGTTCATCCTGGGTTGCTTGGTCAGGCTTCCAAAAGGTCACCCATATGGATTTGGACCTCACATGACCGAGTTTAACTTCATTGACCTGATGGAAACTGTACAAGCCGCTCGGCCACTCACCTCACTGATATGAAATCTCATGAGAAATGGAAGTGAAATAAATATGTCACACTTACTGATTTAGCATGAGTGGTACTCGAATCTTTATCAGTCTCTTCTATATCTTCGCCGTTAACACAAATACCAAGTTTTTTAAATTCTTCATCGTACAATGATTTTGAAACTGTATTTGTCTTAGGCTCTCTCTTCTCTGTTGTTTTGACATTGGAATAATCCGAAGCTCTTTTCCTTTTCTTTCCTGCTTTCACATCTCTTTCGAGATCAGCTTGCGAAATTTCATCATTTTGGACTTCTTTCTTCTTGACCTTCTTTACTTCCGGTGTTTCACCTTCTGAGTCATTTTCTGAAGCTTGTTTTCTTTTAACTCCCCCTTTCGCCTTGTTTTGACCTTCATTTTGCTTGCCCGTTTTGGCATCTCCTGTTGCTTCCTGTGCAGCATTTTCCGAAGCTTTATTTCGCTTTTCTTCTTCCTTGACTTTCTTTTGTTGACGGGTTTGCACACCGTCATCATCATAGAAAATATTTCTAATTTGAAACGATTCAATACCACAATTTCGCAAGACACATCTTCCATACATGTTGCCTCGTAGCAGACTCAAGCTTCCGCGAAGTTCGTTTGCAATAATTTCTTTACCGAACTGGTTTTCACTGCTCCATAACTTGTCAACGACACGACTTCCAAATTTGTCTGTAGCCATCGTTACTAATTTACCCTTTAAAATCGAGAAAAATCTGCATTACAAAAGGACCGATGGGCCCATTTCCTGGTGCACCAGTCCGGCACTGGAGAATACAGTTATCAAATAATTACGAGGTCAATACTGGACAATGTTTGGACTGCAGTTTGATGTATGGACTGAACATAGTGAGGTCCAATACGGTTCGAAAAATATGGCTTTGCGGACCAATCAAGAACCAATCAAATTTCGCTGTTGCCGGTGCAAGAAGCTGTATTTCGAAGGCCGTATAATGATAATAAACTTTATTTAATGATCACGAGGTCAATGATGGAAATTGTGCGGACCGCAAGACCGAGGTTTGATAAGAA
Organism: Aurelia coerulea; assembly: GCA_039566865.1. NCBI lineage: Eukaryota > Metazoa > Cnidaria > Scyphozoa > Semaeostomeae > Ulmaridae > Aurelia > Aurelia coerulea. The sequence goes on along the minus strand of CM076948.1, from coordinate 22,908,684 downwards.
AATAAGGTCTGAATAATTTATCATATGCTTTATCATATGGCAGAAAGTTCTCAAAAATATTTCTATCATTGTATTTGGTCATTTCTACACAAACTACGTTATCGTTTCACTCTTTATGATTTTAAATTCTTCTTCGAAATTTATAGCAAAGAAATCTTCAAAGACTAAGATAAGCCTCGGCTGTTCATTTTAACAGCCAAGGCCTAAACGAAGAAGCGTTCCCGTGTTGTTGGTTTCTAAGGCAACGCTGGCTTCGAAAATACGACTCTTGCGAACCGATCAAGAACCAATAGAGCTTCTCCGTTGCCGGTAAGAAAAAAAAGGGCAGATTTTGTAACACAATAGCAACAGTTGCGTTTAATTGACACCTCAATTCAAAGCGATTAGCAACTGCAAACAAAGGAAATTCTCTCAACCAGTAATTCAAAACAAACAAAGCCACAAAAGTCGCCCCAAAACTAGTAGGGCAAACTCTCGCCTTGTGCAAGCAAAAGGTGGTTTTTAATAGAAGTTATGTGCTTATAACGAAAGAAGACAGGCAAATCTAAAGTTCTGTCTGGCGGATTTTGTTCATTTGATTCAGAAGCTGTTTTTTAATCATTTCATTTAAGCCCTAAATGCGCGAGAAGTACAATGCCTTCTGCTCGGCTTCTGAATCAAATAAACAAAATCCGCCAGACAAGTTTAGATTTGCCCTTCTTCTTTCGTTATAAGCACGTAACTTCTCTTAAAAACCACTTTTCGTTTGAACAAGGCGAGAGTTTGCCCTGTTAGTTTCGGGAAAACTTCTACGGCTTTGTTTGTTTTGAATTACTTGGTTGAGAGAATTTCCTTTGTCTGTAGTCGATAATCGCTTTGAATTGAGGTGTCAATCAAACGCAACTGTTGCTATTGTATTACAAAATCTACCCTTGTTGGTCAGAGAAGCTGTATTTTCAAACGCCATATAATAATTCTACATTTACAATATGACTGATAAGTGAATTTAGAACGTACCTCTATTTTAGATAGGAATCTCCTCTTCCTTTGTTGCGGTACTGTCTGAGATGTAAGAAACTGCTCGACAACAAAACTGCCATGTTCATGTTTTACAAGAAACAAGTGCTCATCGCTCATACTTATCAAGCTCCTGGTCAGTATCTTTGCTCTGTTAAACTGAAATAAAGTTTTCGCAAGGCAAGCGCCATGATAGTTCATTGCCTCTCTCGTCAACTTCCAATCTGATACCTGCAGAGTAAGTATATAAAATGGTATGTTATACAAGGTCACTAATAAAAATAATGATAATAATTTTAAAGAATTTATTTAAAGTTGGACACAAAACATAGTTTACTCTAAGAATAGGGTAACTAATTCAAATCAGCTATTTACAAAAATAAATTGTTTATAATCTCAGCTAACTGCAGATGTTCCAATTACAGTTGACTCCATGCCATGGTTTGATGTTACGTTTGAACGAGGTTATTGATTGGCTTGAAAAAAGGTCAAAGGTTCACTCAGCACGTGGACAAAAACCGTCGTCCTAGGTGTACCACAAGGTTCTGTCTTGGTACCCTTTTTGCTTAAGTAGCGCAATGTTTCAGTGGTTGTAACAACAACATCTATTGCCTTTGACTGGAATATTGCCGTGCCACCCAAAGAAATGAACCGAGTAATTTTTTACAGAAAATAAAGGATGTGTTTGGTTGGTACTTCAAAACTCACCAAATTCTGAAAACAGTAGACTAAGCACACAAGTATTCAAAACAGTAGGTTTTGGATTCACCACGGCCCATCGGGGAGGGGGGGCGTACTTAGCATACCTCTTAGCATGCATTACAGAAGATTCAGGAGGTCTTCCAAACCAACCAAACCTACCGCTTTCGGAGAATTTCGAAGTCCATCAAATACAAATTCCGAGTCTGCTAAGTCTACCGTTTTCAGAATTGGTACCAATCAAACACACCCAAGGTAATCGACCAAAATCAGGGATGTAAACTTTGTTTGTAGCTATAGGCGGCATTATTCTTATCGACGTTGCAAACTGGCAAAAATAAGGATTCAGTGAAACCAGGCATCTTAAACCCGTCAGGTAATCAAAAACAGGGATCGATATTGTAATATGGTATTGTTCGGTATGTGAAGTTTACAGGCATTTCACAAAACAAGGGATTTTCGAAAGTCGATTTTACCTTTATTTGCAGTAGTCACAAAAACACAAGAAAAATCACAAAAATACATCCGTCTTTCTGACATCAATCAAATCCCATCCAATTCATTCAAATCCATCCAATTCATTAAAACCCATCCAGTACTCTAGGTACTACGATTTTTCAAACTTTTGAACTTTTTTGGCGCACCAGTGCACCATCTAACTCAAAAAACACTGAAGTTCTAAAATGAATGGTTTTGCCAAAATATCCATCAAATGCCAAGCCAATTTTGTATCTGAAAGCAATCTGCAAAAGCTTTTCGCATTTTAGTAATTCTCCAATAGCCAACGGCAATACCTACCCATATTTTGCCACTCTTTGATTCACCCTCCTTCTCAGTAGAATTCCTTTCCTTTACATCCTCCAACGCTTCAACAGCAACATCATGCGTGGTCAAAGTGAGCAACAATCTTAAAAATGCTTTTCCTCCCAGTCTCGTTTCTGGTAGATGTAACGCTTTCTTTAATGCCTTGATGAATTCCTTTTCTTGGCATTTAAATCGCACGCAAAGCTCTGCCATTCGGACAGCAACACCCATGAAACCACTAGCTAAAACATCTTCTAGAAATGGTATTAGTTCTTCCAACGCTTCTTCTGCCTGCAAACAAAGAAGCAAAAACGCTTGACGAAGATCTCAGAAGTAAATCAAATGAACTATTACCATTTTGGAAGAATCAAGGCAATTTAAGACCCAGATTTAAACACTCTGTGAAATGCATCTTGAGTGTAGCTCCCATAAATAGCGTAAGAATCAAACCAATATATCAGTATTCACAAGCATAGGTTCCAAATCTTTAACACAGCGTAAAAAGGTGGGTGTAAAATTCAATGACCTATTTCTTCTGGTTGAATGGCTTGAACGAAACTTTAGATAATTGTCTAAAATTCTACCGTTGGACTTTACAGAAATTTTGAATATTTTTCGAAATCACAGCGTATCTTACATTTCAACTCATTTGAGGATGTGATGTCGTGAAATTTCTAAATCATAAACCAGATGAGTGACAGATTTTTGCTTGATACCATATTGTAGGCATTTATAAACTATGGTTTTCTTCGAAATTACGTCATGTTGCGTCAAACGGTTTAGAAATTACGATGGTCTTTTTGAAAATTTTTGTTGAATTCTTGAAAAAGAAGAAAAACACTCTAACTCTGAAAATATTAAAGAGCAACAGTGGCATTGAGGTAGGCTTCTTTCCACACCCGCGATAATATTGACATGCTAGGCCAAAAAACACTTTTAGACACCCAGAAAGTTGACGAAGCAATGCATTGTGGGATTCGCACAGGCGCAAAGCACATATGTCAGCAGTGGCTCTTTAAAGATTTGAGAACAGTCTTTGTATTCACAACGTCAAGGAGGAAAACTGTCAACAAAGATTTCAGCAAAATTTATCCAAATTTTTCATTCTTCCCATTTTACTCCAAACTTACCCATTTTACTCCCTGTAGACCCCACTGGGAGAGTTAAAGAAAAAGCAAAAACGTTTTTTAATGTGTTTGATGTTTACCCCCCAAAAGAGACACATTTCTTAGCATCGATTACGTCATCAATCAGCCTCGATTTGATATCATTGTTGTTGCTGTCACGCTAGGCCTAAGTCTTGAACGCCTGTTTTTATGAAGTCGTGTGTATTTAAAGCTGAAGTTCTTATGAAATATCGCGTTTACAGACTTCGTTTATTGGTGTCAAACCTTATACTAATCGAGTGTCTAACATTAAAGCCTGTCGTTTGTTACCTGTTCATCACATTGCTTGAGGCTGGCTGCCATTGCGTAGGCAACAAGGCAACTTAGATAAAAACTTAGTTGGTTTAAATCGGTTGTAGCGTTCCCTACTTAAGAGCGAGTTTATGAAATTGTTCAGGGTTCGAATCCTTCACATCGTTGATCAAAATTTCCAAGAGAAAGAAGAAGGTAGTAGAGCTGGCTCTGCATTTACAGGGTGAGTCAATAAAAAGGATCCCCGCTTGGAAGGCAATTGCTCCCTGAATATCAAAGCAATAATATTCAAAACTGTCTTGTTTTATTGCCAATATGTTCAATTACGTTCACTAATTTACCCGGCTTTAATTGGCCATTCCTTCCCGTCAATATGGGTGATTTTCTGCAGAAAGCACCTTCCAAAAAACTGCAAAAACGAGTGAAAACAATGAGCAAATTCTCCTTGGTTTTCCTTCATAAAAATGATGACACTCGCGGGTATTAATGTATTTTGTCCTCTTGGGAGAATGGAATCCCCCTGAATAGGATATTGATACAACCCTCCAAGGAGGATAGCACGTGCAAAAGCGTGCAGAAGTCATTGCTGTAGGGCCCGTGTAAGGCAGAAATATTAGGGAAATTTGTTTGTGATTTCGGGCACATTTTGAAGGTTTCTTGAAGAGGCTATCTCGAGAAAATCCCTCATAATGCCAGAACGGCGTGCGTGGCCGATTTTAGTCAGGTAAATTTTAAAATGGATTTGAACATGTCTACCATTAAACTATATATTTGACGATATCAAACGAGGATTCTTTTTATTGACTCACCCCATGCTATAAATAAATAAATGATGACGATGATGATGATGATGGTGATGACACAACTGGTTGCCTAGGGCAATAGAATCACCAGACCAAGCTTCATTTTCACCGCTGTGGAGGCTAAATGCTAGAAACTTTTGATCCATAAGTTTAGACCGCTTTCAACGACCTGCTTTGACCTGCTTAAGAGTTACTTACTTAGGACTTAGGAGGAATATTTCAGATGAGGAAGCGTTGTCACATGTAAATTGGGATAGACTAAATTATATCTACAAGAGACGAATGCTGACGAATGATAATTGTCCATGGAAGACTTTAAACGGCTCTTTGACAAAAACTGTGACCGGTATGCGCGGAATAACTCATTTGTTGTGCCGCGAGTAGCAACGGAACATGGAAGGATGTCAGCAAGGTTTCGTGGTCCAAATCTATGGAATCAGTTGCCAGAGACTCTAAATCAAGTCATAACCAAGAAACGTTTAAAAGGAACATTAAGACTGCAAAACAAATCATAACAACATCAAGTTTTCAAAAAGGAGCATCTGTAATAACTTTTTCAAACAGCAAGATTTTATCTATTATTAACTCTTTTTTCCATTTTTCATAAATTTTAGAACTGACAATTTTAAATGGATTGTAAAAGTAGCTAGATAGCAGGTCCACATGAGCTAGCGCTGCCGTAGTTTTAACCTGCGTAAACAAATAAGTTATGTATGTATGTAGTGTATGTATGTATGTACCCTCGCCCCCCCCCCCCCCCCCCTCCTTCGTATAACTCTCGTACAAGGTTCACCTACCATTTCTTTGGTGGGAATGGTCGAAAACATATGCTGCAAGATGTAATTTGCAAGTGGGTGTAAACTGAGCAGCAGCAGATTATGTTTGAAACATTTATTGAAAAGCAATTGATGGAGATCTTGAGATGCTACATGAAAGATTTTTTCCATCACATGACTGCCAACTTCATCTGCGAACAGTATCGGAACCCTGTGGGAAAAGAAACAAGAAAATAAACTTGTTTGGTTTCTATTTAATATGGGTGACTCAATAAAAAATGGAACATTTTGACCAGGAACAATCAAAATAAGCGGATGATTGTTATTCTATTCCTTCGGGAGAGAGATGACAAAATTACGGCATGAAAAACCACATTTTGGACAGTGATAATATCAATGTCAAAGTGATAATATCAATGTCAAAGATAATGTCAAAATATCGTATCTTTAGCAAGAAAAAGCTATTTCTTGCCATTTCATACCGGGTGCGCCAAAATAAACTATGAACGTTTGGCAGGCCACGATAAATCGTACACAAGACCGATTTTGAAGATTTATGACTTGATCTTTAGCAGAAGGCCTGAATTAGATTCTAGCATTTTTTGCAAATTTTTCTGTTTTCAGTTTTTAGAGCTACAAGCGAGTTTCTTAAAATTTTTGTTTTCGAAAACACTGAAAACGATCAAAAAACGTCGATCAAGCTTTCTAAAGAATCGACATCTAATTCAGGCTTTCTGCTAAAGATTAAGTGATATATCTTCAAAATCGGTCCAGTGTACAATTTATTGTGGCCTGCCAAAAGTGCATAGTTTATTTTGGCCCACCCGGTATAAAGTTTTAAAGTTTACACGATATAAGAGCTTTCAAATCAATTTAATAAAATATTGGTGTGAATTGTGACCATTAGAAATGAAGTACAGTGAGAACCTGCAAATAGAAACCACTCTACAAAAACCTCAGGCTGGTTTTTCTTAGAAATGGTGCCTTCACATAAGAAATTTCTCAGCCTGATTTTGGGAAGTTGTCTTTTAGGAGTATCCCAAATAAATTCACGATTAATAATCTTTGTTAAAATCAGAGGTGCCAAACATTTTATTAGAGATTTTTCAGAGTATTGCTATGAGTCTCTGATGACCATATCATCAAGTCAAAGAGCACAGGGCAACGAGGGACTCCGGGTGATAAATCTATCTGCTTAATTTTGTCCATTCCAACCCAGTAGTTTATGGTGGATTTCAAAGGAAGTTTCCAATTTGCTTTCCATCTCGCCATTGCCCTTCCTAGCAAATAGTTTAACAATCATTTCAAACTAAATTCGTTATCAAATATTCGCCGAGAAATTAATAATATGATGTGAATGTACAACCTAATAATGTATGATTTCTTAAGATACCATCGGTTCGCACTTTTCAAGAGCATGCTAAATGAGACTTTGTTTTGCAATTATACCCACATGGTGTTTGTTGTTGACAATAGAAGCTATTAACGGGTCTGCTTCAATCTATGATCTAAAATGGCTGGAAGCTGGAGTCATAATCTCGTTGAAGTTGAATCTATTTACAGTTGAAGCAAACTAGGCCTGCAGATCGCGATCAGAGGATCTAAAGTGTGAAGTGCTCTCGACCAGCAATTGACTGACGGCAACAGTTAATAGACTGTCAATCAAGGCTTTAATGCGCGTGGTTTTTTGACGTTATTTTCGACTGCCTACCCTGATGCCCGCCTTGATCATAGTTCAAGGAAAGAGCATACTAAGAAGGCAGTTACCATTACCTACAAGGGAAGGCCGTAATGCCTTGGAGATTCTTACTAGCACTGATTGATACCTGATTGATGGTTACCTCTAATAAACTGTCAACTAAGTTAGCTTTGTAACGTCGACTTGCATCAATGTGCTTCTGTTTATTAAGACGGCATTTCTCAAGATGGCATTAATGGAAAGACGTTTGCTCTGCAAAGGAAGGTAAAGCTTTAGGAATCCTTATCAATGTGTTGGTGTGATGGTTACACCGTAAAAACTGCCAGTCAGGGTGGCTTTGTAACGTCGCATTCTGCTTTTATTCGACTGACTGCTCTAACGGTAGTTCTAAAAAACGACAAATTTGGAAAACAGTTGTCATAACTTTGATGATCTTTATGAAATGGCTGATTGATTGATTGATTGATTGATGGATGCAGATAGAAAAACGTCTGTCAGGCTGTTTTATATCTGTATTCGACACTCTGTTCTGACGAAGATAGTTCCAAAAATGATGCTTCTGCATCAGAAATGCTGATAACCATGTTTGATTGATGTTTACACCTTAATGGTTGCCAATCAAGGTGTCTTAACAACGTTGTTTGGTGCTAAAATTCGACCCAGTAATTTAACGGCAAATCTAGAAAAGGACAAATTTTCAACACAGATATCATAATATAGGAAAGTGGAGCGCTGACAATCCATATGGAATGATTGATAATTAGTTACAGATGGAAGACTGTCAGTCACACTGCTTTGAAACGCCGATTCGTACCTGCGCTCGACTGTCTTTTCTGTAGAAAGTGCCAAGAACCAACACTTCAGAAATGCTTTATGAATATGTATAATTGACAGTTGGAGCTTAAAGATTGCCAATCAAAGTTGCTTGCAGCTGATAACAGGATCGTATGCTGAAGTGTCAAGTAAATCCTGTTCGTATCATTGTCATTATAGCATTATTTACCTAACGATCAGCAGTGAACTATACGCTGAAATGCAGCTCGGAAACAACAGTGACAATATGGCCCCGAAATGCCAACAATTTTCAGAGAACATAAAACAGAATGCAGAAATCGTTGCATGCTTAGCTGTACTACCAAGTTTCCTGGCAATATCAGGAAATGCCATCTTCTTCATAACATTCATAAAAACAAGGTCATTACAGACGCCTTCCAACCTCTTGCTTAGCGCGGTGTGCGTTGCAGATCTAATGGTTGGCTTGATATACGACCCTATTTTCGTTGCTTTCCTCTTTGGAGTACGGTACGGTTATCGTGCCTCAGCTTTGACACTTTCCTATTTCTTGTTATTCGAGTTGTTTGCTGGTGTGTCTGGGGCGCTTTCTTTTTCTATTACGTTAGATCGCTACATGGCTATTTGCCATCCATTCTGGTATCACAGCCACGTTACTTGCAAACGATACTTGGCACTGGCATTATCGATCGCGTTCCTCTTTGTGATCTTGGTCACAATCGCACGCACTTTAATGGCGCTAAACTCACATAGCGGAGTGATCGCTACGGCAGTTATAACAGCATATTTAGCCGTAGTCACGTCATTGGTTGTTTTAATGTATATTCGAATCTATAAAGCTGCATCCCGGCAGACAAACAGAGTCGTAAACATTGGGACTATCGAGGGAGAGGAACAGAATCGAAAGATTCAACAGAGAAAAAGAGAACACAAAACAACATATACAGTCGGTCTTGTTTTGGGTATCTGGATTTTATTCAGTTTGCCATCTCTCGTGGAAGGGATTGCTATATTGGGATTGACGACTAATGCACCAAATTCTGCATTTTGCTACATAGATATATTGAAATTTGATATGTGGGCTAAACTTTTCACAGTTGTAAGTAGTTTTGCAAATCCGCTTGTGTACTGCTACAGAAGTAAAGACATACGAAAAGCTGCTTTCAAGATCTTCTGGCCAAAGCAAATACAAAACACTCCGACTGAAGTTTAAGAAGAAAGAGAGCTCACTTGCGATTAATATATTTGTTGATTTTCATAAAACCAACAAATACGCTTACTTCAGATACACGACAACAAAAGAATGTAAGACGAGCCACAGAAACATACTTCATTGGCCTGGCCATCCAATTCAATGAGCGATGCTGAGATTTATGTAATGAGTCTAGGCCTGGCTAACAGTCTATCGCCCAACGGGCCAAAAAGAACTACAGACCGTTAACAAACACACCTCCTCGATACTAACCGCGGTTCTGCAAGCAAACACATTACCATAATAACATAACACTTTAACCCAAATAAAGCCCCTTCGCAGCCATCACATCTAAGCAATCACGTGTAACATCCGCTTTAAAATCGTTGCACATATTTTAATCTTGTATGTAACTATCACATAACAGCAGTGAAGAAGTGCTGCCTGGCAGGGTGAAATATTGGCAATATAGTTATTCATCACTGTTAATCGTAGCATATTCACTGTCGTGTTTGTCGTTTTGCGTTGTTCCTGTTTTTATTTCATTCTATATTTACATCATCGCAAGCATCCTGCCAAAGTCTGTAAACATAATTGTTTTGAGTACGTGTCCATTGTTTTTTACCGTTTATTTGCTGGCTTCACCCAAGACACCAAAAAATGATGCGATCGTTAATCCACTTACATCCCAACAATCGTTAAAGATATGAACGCTTCGTTTTTAGATTTACCCTACGCTTTCATTTTCGAAAAAAAAACTAAAAGTATGTGTGATATTGCCTTCAAAAAACTGCAAAAACACCGTGTCGACCGAAATCTGGAGACGGAGCCCCTTGGGCCTAAATATTGCCGTCCGATAAACGCCGAAGAAGAACGGATTTTGTAAGACAATAGCATGAGTTACTTTTGTTGACACCTGAATTCAAAGCGATTTACGATCACAGACAAAGGAAATTCCCTCAACCAGTAATTCAAAACAAACAAAGCCGCAAAAGTTGCTCTGAAACCCAGTAATTCTTTAAATATCCCATTTTCAACTTTTATAATCCCAATAACAGTCAAACGATCAGGTTAGTGGTATAGCATTTCGCTTTTTCCGTTGTCTTGAGATCAATGGCAGTAACTAACTTGAAATCAGACCTGTATTTTCACAGCATAACGATTTTTGAAACAATGTTGGAAACAACATATTTGCAACTAAAGCATTGATTCCTGTTTCAAAGTAGCTTGTCACACAGCACATAGTAGTGGGATGGCTTGTCTACTTGCTCTGAAAGCAAAATTTGTTTTTTATTTGCAGGTTAAAACTCGAATTTTCTAAGCCTTTAGTGCTGTTTTCAGAGCTGCTACTGTTTCGTTACTGTTACTAAAGTTGATGTGCGAGCCATGGCAGAAAATGCGGAATTTCAAAAGCAGTTCTTTGAGTCAAAAATGTTTACATGTTTGGTGGATTGTGGAGTAAAAAACAGTTGTGACTGATATTCAAAACTAAGATGTCAATCTATCAGATAAAGATTAACTTAGATGAGAAAATTTTGTTTTAGTAAAATCACTGATCTTTCAGACCCAAAAATGACAACAATGCCTGAAATGGTTTGTAAGGGAATCAAGAATTCCAACCTCCATTCTAGTCCATGATTTTTTACGTGCTATAAAAATCAAAATTCTATTTCTGAAACTGACCATTGAATTGAATTCAAAATTTCAATGCCAAATAAATCATGGGCCAGAATGTAATGTGAAATTCTCGATTCCCACAAAAACCCTTAGAGGCATTTTTCTAATTTTTGGGTCTTAAAGATGAGTGATTTTACCAAGCAAAATTTTCTCATCTAAGTTAATCTTTGTCCGATAGATTAACTTCTTAGTCTTGAACATCAGCCAAATACTTTTTATTCCACAGCCCGCCAAACGCATAAACTTTTTTGACTCATCTGATAGAACAATTTTCATGAAAGGCATATTTTATGAATTTCTACAATATAGTTTCAAGCACAAATTTTTCACTCCTTTCTAGGCAATTTCATCCTTTCAAGGGGATAATACTTGCTCAAACATGTTCAAGTTGTGAGGCAGAACAGAACTATTAGGAAAATTTTATCAAGAATTTATGATTTTGAAGATTTTTTGAATTGGCTTTCCTGAGAAAATCCCTTACAATTTTGAAACAAAGTGGTCTTCCCAAAGGGGGATTATCTTGTGAATAACCAATAAGAAAACTTCAGACGGATATTCAGAATGAGGGGAAAATTAACACTGCTTTATTGTTTCTTCTCTTTCAGACCTCAACTTGCTGTGACTAGTGTTAGATGAAAAATGATAAGTACCTGGCATTAGATGAGGCAATGTCCACTTCATGATCTGTTTTCCACTCCAATAACCTGCTCTTTTCAACAACAAGATTGCAAATTTTGTTGCATAATTTCAAATCATTTTCTTTCAAAGTAAGAAGTGTTGTCTGAATAACTGGACTTGCGTTTCGATGACAAAGAAGTTCACCAAAATTGTCATCTTTTAGAATTTCCTTGCCAATTCTGTGAAGAGTTTTCTTGAAACTTTCTGGAGTTGGTTTTGTTGATTTTTGAAACAGATTATCACAAACTGAAGAACCTGGAAAAAAGGTATAGTGCATTTAATTAACAGCACAATGGAAAACAATTGATAATAATAATTAACTATCAGAAGCGACACATGGGTTTGGTCACTGGGAAACCAGGAATTAATCATTGCTAAAAATAAAAATTATTTTTCAAAATAATTGTTGCTAAAAAAATTGCATTTCTTTGTCCCCTGTGCTTGCTGTTGGTCATTTTTGTACCATCTTCCCCTGCGTTATAATACAATTTTTTAGCAACAATAATTTTGAAAAATAATTTCTATTTTTAGCAATGATTAATTCCTGGTTTCCCTGTGGTTTGGTTGGGACATTTAATCCCAAGGCATACAGTAAAGGCATTGTGCACATAAACATTACATATTTTCCTGCTGAAGATTTCTTGGGAAAGTCTATGCCCAAATTTTTGTCCTGTGTATGATCATTTTTGCCTAATTTACTTTGTCGGGAGGGGAAATGTTAATCTGTTTTTACCTTTATTAGGAGCTTATGTAAAAATTCACATCAAGGCTAAGGAGAAGAGAAAGAACAGCAGAATCCTGTTTGCAAGAACAGCAGAAACCTGGTTGCACGTTTTCAGTCGTGGACAATAGAGATGGAGTGTGAGGGGTGCGTTTGTGGGGGATCCAAGGAAAAAAGCAAGCTTCCTGAAAAGAATAGCAGTAAACAATGCTCTCAATTGAAAGATTAGCTTTGGAGCCCCCAACAGTTGGCTCTAAGTGTCTGCCACTGCCCTTTTGACATTTGGGCAATTGACATGAAATGAAAAGTTATGATCTTTAGACTGATGTAGAGAAGACCAAATGGAGTCCGCAACCCCTTGTAGTCCCTTGCCATGACTCTCATGAAGTCATGTCTCACTAAAAATTTCCTGTGCTTGTTAGCAAATAGTTTGGACAGATGTGCCTGCAATCAATGCGCTCTGAGTACATAAATGTGCCATCAACTAATGTGTAAATTATATTTTTTGTGCCTGTGAGCAGTGCTCCCTCGTTTGCACATAAACATATCAATGAGACCTGCATGAGTTGTTGGTTGGGTTAAAACCAGGGGCGGCTGGGACCAAAATAAATAGGTATTCAAATTGTAGGAAAAGGGCCCTCTCTCGAGAGGGGTGCAGGGCATGCCCCCACCCTGAAAAGATTGGTTTTAAGGTATTCTAAAACGTCGCAAAGAGCCTTTCATAAGTTGTTCGTGGAAAAAGTTTCTCTCCTGGAATCATTGTATAACAGAAAGTAGTAGCATATCACATGTCAAAAGTAGTTAAAGCCTACTATTGAAGTCTTCTAAGTTTGGAAAAGCCCAGGAAAATCCCTTGTGCTTCGGAAACCCATGACAGATGAACGAACAGAGCAGGAGGAAGAGAAAGGGTGGGCTTTAAACCGCAAGGGTTAAAGTTATTATCAGATATCATGATGCAATCAAAACACGCGGAGACTTGCCGCCTCCGGAAAGCCACCAAAAAGGCAAGGTATTGAGATTTCGACCTGAATACCATGGCCCCGTAAGAGCCCCGTAAGAGGGATCTCCACCTTCTCAAAATCCTCCAAATACGATCTTGTCTGGATTCTGAAGCTCTCTGCTACATTTTTTAGTGGTATTCAACGTTTCATAAAGTAAATCTAAGAGAATTTGAACGTTTTTTCTTTCAAGATATTAGAAACTCGCACTCGCATGATCATGGACCCTTCAAACCGATAGCTATGAATTACACTGATGTACAAAAAAACGTTGTTACGGGCCTTGTAACTTACCAATGAAAGCTGCTTGTGAATGAGCTGATTTCTTTATACCGATCGCAAATAAATGAAATTGAGAAACACCCCAACGCTGAGCCCAACGATACTTGCTACGAGTCGTTTCCTAAAACCCAATCCATCATACACAACGGACATTGAAAGCGAAGACACAAGGGAACCTTCCCGTAGTATTCAGAATGAAAACTGAATATGTTCAGTTTAGAAACTCTTTGTTGTGAGGCCGAATGTTCAATGGCTGTCAACGTCACAGAGGGCGACGGAAACAAAGAGTTAGTATTCACGATGGCCTCTGAATACCTCACGGCCAATAATCCCTGATATCAATAGCCTATCATATTCTCTTAGAAACAAATTCCTCAACGGATTAGCTTTCAATTATACTCTTTCTTTGGGACAAAATGGAAAATAAATATAGTCTGTGCGTCATTTCTGACATCATAAAAGGGTTCTTTCACCAAATTCAGCATCTCCTCCACACATAGGGTTGTTGCAGGAAACTTATTTTCGAAGGTTAAAAATATTAAGAAATCTTTGCAAAAAAATAGGTATTCAGTGAATACCTTGAATACCCCTCAGCGCCGCCCCTGGTTAAAACCCCATCCACTTGACTGTTCTGGTTGCAAAGTCAATGGGTTACAACACAGCATCTCAATACCTTATCAGGGCCGTAGCTAGAAGCTTCGGATTGGGGGGGGGGGGCAATTGTTCCTAAGACAATAGAGAACAATGCATCTAACTAATTCGTGTGACGTAGCACCATTGTTTTCAAAATTATTGGGGGGCTTCAGTCCCCCCCTGCCCCCCGCTTCCTACGGGCCTGTACCTTATTTATGGAAATTGATCAAGATACAGCAGGGGTGGCGCCAGCAATCTTCCGACAGAGGGGCTGGAGCTTCCGACAGGGGGGCTAAAATGGCAAGAAAATGCAGTTTTCATATGCCATTTTGCCAAATTTCCTCCGATAAGAACCCAAAATGTCCTCCAACGATGGGGGAGGGGGGGGTTGTAGCCCCCCTGGCCCTCCCCTGGCACCACCCCTGAGATACAGTAAACATTACTGCCTGACAACACTGAATAACTGTGGAAAAATTCCAATACCTTGCTGAATTGAAACAGCTCCCTTTTTGAAGAATTTCTTCCTTGTCATCCTTGAATTCCTGCTTCTGGAGACCAAATCTGATATTTCCATGCCCCCTAAAACTTGGATCAAACAACTGATAATGTGACAAGCATACACGCTTCTCATTAATTCTGAAATATTCTTCTTCATGATCCTTGCTAATTTCAAAACAGCTTCTTCAATTTCACTTCTGACCTCAATATTATCACAGTTGATGTGATTAGGAATCAAAGTTACAGCTTTTTGGATAACATGACTGCCAAAGCGATCATCTGACACTATAACAACATCTTCCAGCAAGCTTTTGAACACACCTAGATATTGTGTAGCATTACAAAACGCCAGCAATGTTTCTAAAATTTTGCTAGTCAGTCTATGCTTTGCAAGCTGACATGTTCTTAAACCCTGCCCTACTTGATCTAGGACATTATTCAGGAAAAGTTCTTGGCTCTCTTTGTCTTCAAATCCTTCTTCCAGTAATTTTTCGACTCTTTTGAAGTAATTTAAAGTGTGGACATCAATTCTTCCTTTGAAATCCTCTTCTTCCTCAGAAATTCCAGTTTTCTCCCCTTCAATTTCATCTTGTGTTTTGAATTCCTTTTTCTTTGACGGAGATTCTTTCTTCGCTTTGCTATGCTTCTGTTTTGCATTCTTGTTTTGCTTGCTCTTCGTCTCTGCACTTTTGCTTTCCATTATCGTTTCTGCAACAAATCAATCTACAAATACACAGGTGTCATGTCAATAAAACAGGACGGCCTATTCTGGTTTTGCTCACATGTTCACAATGTTCACATATATGCCGACATTATTAGAGAGCCTCTCAATCATATTTGCCAATGAGAACGAGATCACGAGTAACAACCGCTGACCGCTGACCAATATGGGCTGATCAACAGAGCGGAAACTGCGTAGAATGACGTCATGGAGCAATCTGATATGAGTAGGAAGTTTTAGTTTTATTTAGCTTTCGTTTCAGTTTAGTTCTAGTTTAGTTATATTAAAAGAGGTCGACAAATTTTCAACATGAGAGGTTTTAGGAAAAATCCCTCAAGGTTTTAAAATACGAAGCATGATAGAAAAAATCAGAATGTGCTCCCCAGCCAGGTACAGTATTACCCTGGGTACCAGCGGTTGTTGGGGAGATGAGATACGGTTTGTATGAAGGAAACTTATGTGTCCCCCCGTGCAGTAGGTTAATGCTCATGCGCTGTCAGGGTTTCAACCCAAAACGCTGACAGCGCATGAAGCATTAACCTACTGCATGGGGTGAGGGACACATAAGTTTCCTCAAATAGACCGTATCTCATCTCCCCAACAATTATACACAAGAATAAAGTCTATAAAAACTCAGAACTGATGAAAGCTGATCAATTCGTTAGGTGTAGGTGCATTTTTTTACGTCAATTCTTGGGAAGATTACAATGATTTTATTGCCGTTAGCGTTAGATTTTCTGCCGTTCTCAGACTGTTCAGATTTTGCCGGTATCGTGTGAACGCAGTTATGGTGCAGAACGTTGGAAGAACAACGATTTAGACGTTGTTAATTTGAAGAAACCTAGCCTGAGATCAAATTTTTAAAAAGGCCTGCTACCAGACAAGAAAAGCCAAATAATTCTCTCGGCAAAACATTCAAGAAATTTGCTTTCACAAGACTGAGCTCTCAACTGGGTGCAATGTCGGGCTTCAACAACACAAGTAGAAGAAAAATATTCGATACACAAGTCCATGTGCTTATGGGCAATTCCAGGGTACTATAAACAATTTTTCACATTCGGCAAATAAAAAGACGCAGAGATCACCGTTGTGCTTGTTATAAATCAGCTTTTACCATTTTACCATGGGTAGTTAGACACTGCTGGTGTGCTTCTATGGAGGAGCGCTGGATAATATGTATCTGCGGAGGAAATTTTTTGTAGTACTGCGGAGGAGATATCGAAAGAACGAAAATATTTCCGCAGTACTACAAAAAATTTCCCCCGCAGATACATATTATCCAGCGCTCCTCCATAGAAGCACACCAGCAGTGTCTAACTACCCATGCTTTTACCATGGCTTTTACGCACAAACATCTGATCTCTGATCAACCATAATATCGACAGGTGCTGCTCGGCCTTAGATAAAACTTCACCCGTCTCGTCTGGTCTTAAAGCATGCGTTGTTGAACGATGATGAAATCTTAAAGACTAGAGTTATCTTTGGGCCTTACAGCATAAAATTCAACCGCACTTGAAATGCACATATGCCATTAAACTGCTGAGAACGCATTATTTGAGGTGGATTCGTATACGATATCCTCAGAAAAAATTAATTTACTTGATAGAAGCTACAAGCTACGTATCACCAGCGGGCACGGCCTGGTTGAACAAGTTAAGTCAACAAAGACCCACTAAAATGATAAGACTAAAAGTTAATATCAATATTTCAACACGCTGTATTACTTGTCTTGTGGAATAAGATGAGAGAAATCATATCCATCCAAGTTGGCCAGTGTGGAAATCAAGTTGGAAATAAGGTATGTTTGTTTACATCTTTACACTTTGTTATCATTTGTTTGATATAAAGTCTTGTGGAGTTTATTAATTAGGTTATAAGCATATTTCTGTTGCATGTATACACTGTTTAGATTATTGCAGACTCCCAAAGAAGAATACATTGATTAGTAATATTTTTCTGAATCGTGAAAATGTTATCAGTTACCGTAAAAGCTCTAGTTTAGCCCCCTCTATAATATTTCTATTAAGACCCCCCCCTCCATTTATATCAATGCGAAAGGTTACCAAAGACGTGCCATTCATCTAACTAAGCAAGCTTTAATGCTTCTTTTCATTGATATGGTTTGGGATAAAACTGTGTCGAATTTATGTAGTCGACTAATAAAATTGTATGTTGACGCAGCAAAATATGGGGGAAAAGAAGTAAAAAGCTATCGATTAGATCCTTGTCATTTGCCTTTGTGAATAAGCCCTCTTTCTTTTCAGCCCCCCTTTCGACTTTCCAAAATTGAATAATCCCCAGGGGCTTGATAGAGCCTTAACGTTAAGGCATTTCCTATACTGGGTTCCAGACTCATCCAGAAAAGAAAGACATTTCCTTGTGGTGAGGTTATATGTGGGTATCGCCATGAATTTGATGAAAGCGCTCAGTCATAAAGAGCATAAGCAACGCGATTTTTCGAGAAAAAAAACTAGTCATTGAAGCTCTCGATTATTTTCTTGAAAAAGAGAGGGGAATAGAATTTCAAAGGCCTACGAGATCTTTATGATGCCATATACTAACAACCACCCACCCTCGCCAATGTCTGATATTCAATTTTATGGCTGTGCCAGATTTCGAAATTGACACATCAGATACTGCAATTTTCGCCATTTTCGTTGATATTTCCCAGATATCTGGTGCAAATATATTCCATTACTTCCGCGTTTTGCAATCTTGCATCATCAGGAAATTCGATGTCAAAACAGGATGATATTTTGCTCCATAACTTTAGCAAAGTTAGCATTTGAAGACTGAATAGACCTTTTAGCTATTCTACAAAAGAGCCTGGATCGAGCGTTATTTTTATACACGAGGTTCGATAGAGTGGCGTTAGAGCTTATATCAATATTGTGCATATTCGAAAATTCTACAAAGTGCACTTTGTAGAATTTTCGAATTTGCACAATAGTGATAGAGCTCTTAGCACCACTCTATCGAGCCTCGCGTATAAAAATAACGCTCGATCCAGGCTCTTTTGTAGAATAGCTAAAAGGTCTATTGCTTACTTGGCTCATATTCGCATTAACCTGCCCCGTCCTGCACGTATTCATTTCGCAAATGACGAATTTTTAGTTGAATAAAATCTTGAGGGAGACGTGCAGCAATAGTTTCAGTAAATAAACCATAAATTCTCTATTAAATAAAATAGAATGCCAGGATTCAATTAGACCAACCATACGGGTATAACCCTTCATCAGTAGCGATGAGAAATAGAACGCACACGGCAGTTAAGCGGAAGAGATCGAAAAATCGAATGATAGAACTATTAGAACGTCTTGTAGAATTGGGGACGCTGCTAGACGCTGCTGAGAAGAGTGGTCGCGAGGAAGCTACGAAGGAGGAAAAGATGACGCTTGAGTGAAAATGCCTATGAAAAGGAAACTGTTTGTTGAGACCATTGGGGAAATTTTGTGAAAGTTTTTCTTTGCTTTCTGTAAATAGGTGCCATGGTTAATCCAAGTATCGACATACAACTTTTATACCTGCAAAATCGCCCATGAGTGATTGAACTTAGACTTCCCATAAACTTTTTAAATTCTACTGTTAAAATAACGCTATTTTGTTAACATTAGCCGTAAGGGTTGGGTTCTATGTATATTTTAGGCGATTTTAGGTACTGGTAGGTGCTGCCCGGACGGTACCGACTTTCACGCTACGATATAAAAAAGACATCCACTTTTCTTATTTTGATAATAAAGAACAGATAGGTAGAAACCATTCTCAAATGTTGAAACGTTGTAACTAAATTTTCGAAAAATTTGGTACAACCTACAACGAACAGGTATGGTTTTGAAGCATATGCGGAACGCCCTACCCTGGGTACCAGATGTACATCGCTTATAAAAAAAATGGCCCGCCTGGGGAAAAATTAGTGGATTATTTAAAATTAGAAGCCTATAAACATAAACAGGTGAACAGAAATTTTAGCAGCTGCATCTTGCGCCAAAGTTAATATATTAAACCAGTACGTTCGGCGCTAGATTTTCCATTGATGTTTTCAATATTGGTATCCATAGCTGGATATTTCAAGGTTTTTATTAGTAAGGTTATGTATTGGCCGGGAAATTTTACGTGAAACAGATGTTGGCTCAATCCTCCCTAAGACTTCTTTACGCAGGCTCAGACAGCTTGAAATTGACCGTGTATTGCAATAGATGATTTATTACGCTCTAAAGATGAAGGCGAGCGAGGAACTTCTTACCATGAAATATTGCAGTAACAAGGGCCAAATCACTCCAGAAATCTCGTATACTTTCGCGAAAAATACTGAAAAATCTTTAACATTCCAAACATCTAAAAGATCTTGAAAATCTTCACAAAATCTTAGAAATCCCAAAGAAAATCCTAAGAATCTTCAAAAATCTCAAAGAATCCCAGAAATCTTCCCCGACAAGCGATACAAATTCTCAAAAAATCTTTCGAAAATCTTTGAAAATCTCAAAAATCTTTGAATTAAACAAATCTTTGACACTCTCAGAAAAAATGTCAAAATCTTTGAAAAATCCGAAATGTATCTGCAATCCGATCTCATCAGTTATAATGGATCTTCCCCTCTACGCAATGCATCTTGGTAAAAAGTTCCTCGCCACCATCTTCAGCGTAATCGTCAAAAACTCTCAAGGCAGGGAGGCAAATCAAGGTGCGTTTTAACTACAAGGCAAAGGGAAGAGTTTATGACAATTGATGTTGCTTTGCAAGCACAATGTTACCAGCACAATGGTAACATGGTTTTGAAGGTTTCTTGAACGGGCTCTCTCAAGAAAATCCCTCATAATTTCGGAACGGAGTGGCCGATTTCAGTCGGGTAAATTTTAAAAATGGAGTTTACTATGTCCACCATTAAATACCGGGTAAGCCAGAAAACATAAGATCCTTTTGGATGATTACAAAGTACGACCTGAGCTAAGTAAGCATAAGAAAACTGAATATTGATTTCTCCATAAGCCCAAATGATCATTGATGCTGCTACAGTCAGAGAGATGAGTGTTGCTGCTAAAGTTGCCTTCAATAGAAAATCAAGCGCCTTGTATAAGGACAAGAATCGTTTGAAAGCAATATTTGGATCTTTATGTCAAACGAGGATGATACGCAAAAAATCCAAAGTCATTACCCCCAGTTTGCTTAGTTCGTGCATGAAACTATTGGTGCATCTGTCTCAAATTAGATGTCATGTGAGATTTACGATAACGCAAAATTGCTTATGCGGAACCCTGCAGAATGTTTCTATTCGCGGGCTTCTAATTTGAGGCAAGCAGTCACGAAGATAACCTCTGTGCAGAATCATATGCAATGGAGATCTTTTGGTTCAGTGTGACCATGTGACTTCCCCCAGTCAATGCGCCATTGTTTGCTGTAATTCTGCACCTTTCCTCTCAACTTCACCTGCGACGTTTGCATCTGTAGCTGTGTAGGAGGGGGGTCCTTCTACCTTCGGTGATGCTGCGAATGCTAGCCTCTGTGCAGGCCGCCGGTTACATCATCCTCTAAACTTGACTTATTTACAAAGTACGACCTGAGCTAAGTAAGCATAAGAAAACTGAATATTGATTTCTCCATAAGCCCAAATGATCATTGATGCTGCTACAGTCAGAGAGATGAGTGTTGCTGCTAAAGTTGCCTTCAATAGAAAATCAAGCGCCTTGTATAAGGACAAGAATCGTTTGAAAGCAATATTTGGATCTTTATGTCAAACGAGGATGATACGCAAAAAATCCAAAGTCATTACCCCCAGTTTGCTTAGTTCGTGCATGAAACTATTGGTGCATCTGTCTCAAATTAGATGTCATGTGAGATTTACGATAACGCAAAATTGCTTATGCGGAACCCTGCAGAATGTTTCTATTCGCGGGCTTCTAATTTGAGGCAAGCAGTCACGAAGATAACCTCTGTGCAGAATCATATGCATGGAGATCTTTTGGTTCAGTGTGACCATGTGACTTCCCCCAGTCAATGCTTCATTGTTTGCTGTAATTCTGCACCTTTCCTCTCAACTTCACCTGCGACGTTTGCATCTGTAGCTGTGTAGGAGGGGGGTCCTTCTACCTTCGGTGATGCTGCGAATGCTAGCCTCTGTGCAGGCCGCCGGTTACATCATCCTCTAAACTTGACTTATTTGCATAATGAATACTATCAATAAGTGGCTAATGATGCGTTCGTTCTAGAAAACGATTGTTTCAACATAATTAAACTGCTAATGAAGTCAAGAACGTGCCAATTCTGGGTAAATTTGTTGTTATGCCAGGGTAAACATCGTGGTGATTTATCCATCTTGTGGTGTCAAATCTGTCTAACATGAAATAAGCCGACGTCAAATGTTGCTATAGGATCGCGGGAAACTTCTGTCTTGTATGCGCTTTCTGTGCGCTTTCTTTATTTCAGTGCCAATTAGCAGAGATTAAACGTTAATCAATTGCTTTAACGAGCGTGACGGACTTTCTTTCTTTCTTTCTTTCTTTCTTTCTTTCTTACTGACCTGGAGCCCCCTCTTAGATTACAAAGTACTTTGTAATCAAAAAGTTCCCACTTTCGGCAGGCCAGGATAAATCACACACTGGGCCAATTTTAGTTGTTTCTGATTTAATCTTTTTTTATTTTTTGTAGATTTTTCGGACATCAATTTATCGATATATTAATGATTTCTTGAAATTTTTTGGACTGCAGACTGCCCAAAAAGATCGAACATAAGATCCTTTTGGATGATTACAAAGTCTGTCCTGAGCTAAACAAGCTAAAGCCCCGTTAAAACGCTTTCAACATTGCACTGAACATCGCTCTACATTTGTAGAGCGATGTTCAGCGATGTTGAGTGGTGTTTAGTGGGGGTGTTAAAACGCTCTCAACAATTTGACTGAAAATTTGTTGAGCGACGTAACTTCTCACTTTCGGAGAGCCAAGACGAGGCAAACCTCTATTTGGGTACAATCGTTTTGGCGCCATATACAGTAGTTTGTGTTAGTTTGTGTTCAAAATGGCGGTAGGAATTTTTAAATGAAATTAAACTCCTCCCTCATCACTATTCGATCACGCTCTCGATATGTTCTGGAAGTTTATTTGTTTCTTTCTTTCTTTGGCGCAAAAAGTAATGGTTAGTGCGCTTGCGCCGACTGAACATTGTTGGACGGAGTGTTAAAATGCTCTCAACATCGCTCAACAACACCTAGAACAATAGAAATGTCGAGTCGACCCACTGAACATTTTTGACTTCTTTCAAACTCCACTCAACATCGCTGAACACCACACAACATCACTGAACATCACTGAACAGGGTGTTAAAATGCTCTCAACATTTGTCCTCTACAAATGTAGAGCGATGTTCAGTGCAATGTTGAGAGCGTAACCCCAATAACCCCAAATTCCCGTAGATGCTGTTTTTGATTACAAAGTCCAACTTTGTAATCTAAGAGGGGGCTCCAGGTCAGTCAGAAAGTCAGAAAGTCAGAAAGAAAGAAAGAAAGAAAGAAAGTCCGTCACGCTCGTTAAAGCGATTGATTAACGTTTTACCTCTGCTAATTGGCACTGAAATAAAGAAAGCGCACAGAAAGCGCATACAAGACAGAAGCTTCCCGCGATCCTATAGCAACATTTGACGTCGGCTTATTTCATGTCAGACAGATTTGACAGCATAAGATGGATAAATTACCAAAATGTTTACCCTGATGCAACAACAAATTTAACCAGAATTGGCACGTTCTTGACTTCATTAGCAGCTTAATTATGTTAAAACAATCGTTTTCTAGAACGATCATATCATTAGCCACGTATTAATAGGACTCATTATGCAAATAAGTCAACTTTAGGGCATGATGTAACGGGCCTGCACAGAGGTTAGCATTTACAGTATCACCGAAGGTAGAAGGACCTCCCTCCTACACAGCTGCAGAAAGGTGCAGAATCCCAGCAAACAATTGACTGGGGGAAGGCACGTGTTCAAATTGATTGAACCAAAACATCGTCATGCATATGATTCTGCACAGAGGTTATCTTCATGACCGCTTGTCTCAAATTAAATGCCCGTGAACAGCAACGATTGAAACGCTGTGCAAGGTTCTGCATAAGTAAGTAATTTTGCGTTATCGAAAATGTCACATCTTGTCCTCAAACAAGGCGCTTGATGTTCTATCGAAGGTGACTTTGGCAGCAACACTCATCTCTCTGAATGTAGCTAAAACAGCATCAACTATCATTTGGGGTTATGAAAAAATCAATATTCAGATATTCTTATGTTTGCTTAACTCAGGACGGACTTTGTAATCATCCAAAAGGATCTTATGTTTAGCTACAGTCAGAGAGATGGGTGTTGCTGCTAAAGTCGCCTTCAATGGAAAATCGAGCGCCTTGTATAAGGACAAGAATCGCATTAAAGGCAATATTTTGGTCTTTATGTCAAACGAGAATGATACGCAAAAATCAAAAGTTTCGTGCACAAAACTATTGGTGCATTTGTGTCAAATGAGATGTCATGTGAGATTTACGATAACGCAAAATTACTTATGCAGAACCCAACAGAGCGTTTCATTTGTTGCTATTCGCGGGCATCTAATTTGAGACAAGCAGTCACGAAGATAACCTCTGTGCAGAATGATATGCATGAAGATGGTTTGGTTCAGTGTGATCTCGTGCCTTCCCCCTGTCAATGGCGCCATTGTTTGCTGGGATTCTGCAACTTTCTGTAGCTGTGTAGGAGGGGGATCCTTCTTCCTTCGGTGATACTGCGAATGCTAGCCTCTGTGCAGGCCGCCGGTTACATCATCCTCTAAAGTTGACTTATTTGCATAATGAGTACTATCAATAAGGCTAATGATTCGTTCGTTCTAGAAAACGATTGTTTTGACATAATTGAGCTGCTAATGAAGTCAAGAACGTGCCAATTCTGGATCAAAAAACGGTGATCAAATTTCCTACAGATTGAACTTGGCAGAACAAAAGGAGTGCTCTTCAAAATGACCTAGGGATTTTGGAAATGGATTCGGTACAATCTGTTGCACGAGCGGTTGTTGAATGATTGTGCACGTTGAAATTCAAAGAAATGATAAAACAACTGAGAGTCTTTATATTAATAAAAATGACATTCAACTTGCGCAATCATTGAACGACCGCTCATGCGACAGATTGTACCTAATCCATTTCCAAAGTCCCTAGTCATTTCGAAGAGCACTCCCTTTGTTCTGCCAAGTTCAATCTGTAGAAAATTTGATCACTGTTTTTCGATGTTTTTGGGCAGTCTGCAGGCCAAGAAATTTCAAGAAATCGTTAATATATCGATAAATTGGCATCCGAAAAATCTACAAAAAATACCCCAGAATAATATAGGATATTGACAAAAGATTAAATCAAAAACAACTAAAATTGGCCTAGTTTGTGATTTATCCTGGCCTGTCGAAAGTGGGAACTTTTTTCTGGCTCACCCGGTATATATTTGCCAGAATCATCGTTTTGATAACCAAGGAGCATAGCAGTGGCCTTTTAAGCGAGGACTGTCCTTTTACTCACCCGGTACAATGTTTATTCCAATTGGGATCATATAATTTGCAAGCATACACTGTAACTGAGAATTCTATCTTGCAGTTCTGGGATGTAATCTGTAAAGAGCATAAAATTGACAACGATGGAAAGCAATGTAAACCAAAAGACAGTGACGAACATTTGGGAAGACTTGAAGTTTTCTTCCATGAATTAGAAGGTTAGTAAAAGGGAGATAGGAGAATTGGAACCAAAATCTTTTCTCGCTATTGTATCATATGATGGTAAGATGATCATTGCATTGCATGCTTACTTTTGGAGAGAAGTGCTAATGCTCTGAGTAGTTCACGAAATGTGTTTGAGCGAAGAGCTTGTATGCGTGTGTGTGATGCGAGCAATGCTTTTAATATTCTTCACCCTAAGAAACAAGGTATTCTTATGAACTACTGACATAATTTGGAGAGCAATTTGGTTATGTCTCTTTCATCCCACACCTGACACCATGTTATGTGGTCTAACGTGCCCATATATATATTACTCTATGATTGCAGAAAGCTCACAGACAATACACGACAGATTTAGGTCATGACTAAGTTCTATTGTCCTAGAAATCTCCCAAAAGTCCCGTATGTAAAAAGATCATAGCGAGGCACAGCAGCAACAACAACTATAACAACCTACTTCAAAATCCATTTCGAAAAAGGCTTTTTGCAGCCGAAAGTTTGCTTTCTGAGAATTTATCGCAATAAAAGTTTCATGCACTCATACAACTTTACACTTATTTTCTATCCTATCCTTTCAGGAGAAAGATACGTTCCGAGAGCTGCATTAGTTGACTTGGAACCTGGACCATTGGACGCGATAAAAGGTGGACCATCTGGTGGACTTTATAGGTCTGACAACTATGTTTATGGTAAGCAATCAACACGATGTTACATTCGAATTGCTGAGCTGAATAGAGCAGAAAAGTTCTATGTTGAGGTTTCATGTGGTTGTTGGAAAAAGCGTTATAAATCAGCATATGATCCGAATCTTTGAAAATATGATAGCATATGGGATATTGTCTAAAAATTTCGCTGCGACGACCTTCGTATGTCATTTTAATGTCATATCAGCTACAACCCTCCAAACTTGAAATTTTCTTTCATTTCAGGCCATGGTGGAGCGGGTAACAACTGGGCGACTGGATTTGTTTCGAAAGGAGCTGAGAAGATAGACGAAATTTTCGACATCCTTCGAAAGGAAGCTGAATCATGCGACTGCCTACAAGGGTTCCAGCTCTTTCATTCACTTGGCGGAGGAACAGGCTCCGGCCTAGGCACATTGATACTGAGCCTCCTACGAGAGGAATACCCGGACAGGATGTTCTCTTGTGTTAGTGTCCTGCCATCTCCAAAAGTATCCGATATCGTTGTTGAGCCGTACAATAGTCTGCTAGCAATGGATCAGCTGATAGAGTGGAGTGACGAAGTCTTCTGTATGGACAATGATGCATTATATGATATCTGTACGAGAAGTCTGAAGCAGCAAAGAGTGTCGTACGACAATCTGAACAACCTAATCGCACAAACCTTAAGTGGTGTGACGACTTCCTTACGATTCCCTGGGCAGGTATGCTATTAATTGTTTACTGAAGAAACCGTTTCGATCTTTCTAATTTGTGAGAAAAAAACTTTGGGATTGCAAATAGGTGAGTAACTTTCATTCAGCAGACCAAAGTAACAAATTTACTCAATTTCGATATTTTCATTCATTCATTCATTCATTCATTCATTCATTCATTCATTCATTCGTTCATTTATTCATTCATTTAATAATTAATTCATTTTAAGTAGGCTTGAAAGATTTCTAGCTGTTTCTAGCTAAAATAGGCCCACTCGAGTCCACTATGCATGCCGCATCCAGGCTTCTGGAAGGTCGCCCATTTTGATTTTGACCTCACACTACGAAGATTAACTTAAGTGATTTGATTTTGAAATTTCTGGAGGACATTCTGACAAGCGGTTGCTAATTTATGGTACAAGAATTTCAAAATATGTGGTTGCTTCAAAATATAGCAGTTTCTTTATTTTCACTCCATTCCATTTTTACAGTAGTACGATCACTGCAGCGGAACTGCGTTTTTTTCTTCTATAAATTCAATGTTAAAAATTTATAATTTACGAATTACCTAATATTACAGAACGAGCTACCGTACAATACTACAGAAACGACACCAAGGGGAGCAAAAGATCATGACTACCCCAGGGCCATCACATGAAAGAGATAAACTAAAATACAACTAAATATATAAGAGGCCCCCTAGCTATTCAGAAAAGAATTTAGAATTGAACGATATTTTGCAAATGGAATTTTCGAAATGTATAAAGAAGATGAAATGTATAAGGAAGACGCTCAATCCAGGCTCTTTTGTAGAATAGCTAAAGGGTCTGTTACGAAAAGCTACTTATAAACAACAGAATAGAGGAACGGGACTCAGCGAAATAAGTTATTGCGCAGGAGCATAAATGATAGCAATTCAATTCAATTATAGAACATGTTGTTGTTGTTGCGATAACAGGGACTTTGTATTAAGTCTAGCTTGATGCTGAAACAAGAGCATTCAACTTAAATTTGAACTGACCTATAATCGTCGAATCTTTGTTTTCAGTTAAACTCGGACCTGCGGAAACTTGCAGTGAACATGATCCCATTCCCACGACTCCACTTCTTCATGACTGGTTTAGCCCCACTACAAAGTCATGCCTCAGAAGGATATTACTCTGGCTCAGTAGAACAAATAACACGTGAACTATTTGAACCCAAGAACATCATGTGCGCTTGCAATCCAAGCGCAGGCAGGTATCTCACGTTCGCTGCTATCTTCAGAGGTGAGGTCGCTATGGGTGAAGTCGATGAAGCCATCATGCAAATGCAGAACAAACGCAGTGGATTGTTCGTTGAATGGATACCAAACAATGCCAAAGTGTCTGTTTGCAGTACTCCTCCGCTGGGACAGAAAGTTGGAGCTGCGTTTATTGCGAATAATACAGCACTGCAGGAGGTCATGGGACGATTCCGTGAGCAGTTTTGTAAAATGTTCAAGAGAAAGGCCTTTGTGCATTGGTATACGAATGAAGGATTGGATCCACTCAGTTTTAATGATGTGAGTTATCCATAATTGATTCTTGTATGGTGCAAAGGTGCAAGCTAACATCAAAGGCAGAGGGCTGCTGTCTGTGCATGCTTGCCCCTTGAAAATCAGGGCTCCTTGGAAAGGGTCACCCTCTTTAACAAACAGAAAAATATGAATGTGAAAATGCAGTTTTTAGCGCCAAGAGTGCTAGGATCTAAGAAGCAAAGAAGACCTGATCGAGTCCGCGACCCCTTGTCATGAAGCTCAAGTGGTGGGGCTCTACTTGGGATCGAGCCCTGTCCGCCTGACAGTTTCGGCTGCAAAGTCAGAGGATTACACCACTGCGCAATAACACCTTGAAATATTCTTTTATTTTTCATAGCTGATTTCCAAGGAGCCCTGATTTTCAAGGGCAAGAATGCACAGACAGCAGCCCTCAGTCAATGATGTCAACTTGCATATCTTCGGTGTTGTATAAAGAATGCACGCACTAAATACGATGAAACCATCTCGCTACTTATTTGTGAACTACTTTAATATGTCTACCAGATTCAATAGCGGAGCCAAAAGATATCTTTGGTCATTCAGAATCCAGTAGTAACATTTGGAACCAAAGATATCATTTCAACCCTGAATGATAATCAAAATACTAGAAGCTTTCTCGCTAGATACTGGCTACAGTATGAAACATCTGATGAAACCAAAAGATGGAAGCATAACAAAACAGTTTCTCACTGACTAATCCGGTGTGAATTCGCTTTTGGTTATCATCGCACATCTAAAAGGGGCTGTACAACCCGTCCTCTCTGCGTGGCACTGCGTGTCAGATCATCGAATGTGCTTAGGCTAAAGGGGCTGTACAACCCGTCCTATCTGCGTGTCACTGCGTGTCAGATCATTGAATGCGTTTAGGCTAAACACAAAGCAGTTAATGTCGATTTTGCACAGAGAATAGGGATCTGCAACAATCTCTGTAATTTAATCTTTGCTGGAGGATGTTTTATGGTTTCAATGCCGACTATTTGAAAGTTTTAATGGATGTCAAAATTCCATCGCATTTCATAGACATAGATAGGCAAGAAATCATTGCGATGAAGCTTAGGTAGAGGCTGCAGTGAATTTTGGCCGCCATTATACCTGAAGGTTTTAGTCATTTGCGCAGGTTGTCCCCACAAAAATCTTGTGCAGCCCCTTTAAAGGTGGTCTGAAGCAAAAATTTTCATCGATGCAAATGAATAGCACTGTTGCCCTACAAATCTATTTGATATCTTATTCCATTTTCGAATTATCCACTATTTTGTTGAATTGGCTCATGACATATTTTTGTTTGCAAATCAATGGGGTAATATACCGAATATATAGCTGTATCTTATCTTCGAAAGGTTACAGCAAGGGCGCCTACCTTGTAGGAACTGTATTTATTCCCAGTACTGTAGAATAATTGGTGTCCTGTGACCCAGTACACAGAGTATCCCAGTACTGTACCGTGACTCAGTAAACAGAGTCAGTCCTGTCAAGGTCAAGATGACGTATGAACAACTTTGTGGTTTCAAATTCCGGTGTTGATGTAATATGAGATCAACTGTTGTATGAGTTGGCCACAGGGAATCAGACAGCGTGATTTTTGATTGGTCAACACTAACAGACGTTAGAATTTGAAAATCCTTGAAACAGGACTGGGTCATAGGACACCAGTTACTCTGTGTACTGGGTCACGGGTATAGTACTGGGATTAAACACATTTCCTACAAGGTAGGCGCCCTTGGTTACAGTTGTAAGAAATTTTTCAGCAGAACTACATAAATGGAATATAAATTATTCAACCAATTGACATGAGAGGCAAGGTGATTGACAAATGGCTATGATTTCATGTCCCTTCGAAATATAATCAATCTTGTATACTTTCCTGACTTTTTGCAAACAAAATGACATCATCAGCCAATCATACGAAATAGTGGATTACTTGAGAATGAAATGAGATATCAAATAAATTTAAACGGTATTTCTTATCATTAAACAGTGCCATTCATTTGCATCAAAAAATTTTGCTTCATTTACCTTTAAAACTGCGACCACTGGTTATGATCTCCAAGCCAGGCCGAAAATTGTGCACCACAATGATGGTTCCTTTATTTTCACAGGCGAATTCAAACTTGACTGATCTGATAGCCGAGTATCAACAATACACAGAATTGGGCATTCACGAGAAAGTGTTAGACAGTGATCTTGACGATTCACTTGAAGATCTCGATTCAGGATTTGGTCTTTGACCAGAAGAGTAACGTCACTCTAAGAACCAACAAGGACAGATTTTGTAACACAATAGCTATAGTATAAATAGCATGCGTTTCCTTTGTTGACCGCTGAATTCAAAGCGATTAGCAATTGCAGACAAAGGGAATTTTCTCAACCAGTAATTCAAAACATGCAAAGCCGCAAAAGTTTCCCCGAAACAAGTAGGGCGAACTCTCGCGTTGTGCACGCGAAAAGTGAAGGAAGACGCATATAAATTCAATTAGTACTCCAAAAATTGTATCAAGTTAAAGTTGAAGCCTGGCGTGTAAAAGAAAGAGTGTTCAGTGATGAAGTAGATGAACGAGTTAAAAAACGTCGCCGACCAAGATCAGGCACTCAGTTATCATTAAAGTGAGGTGATCGATACACTAAACCGAGAAGAGGCCTTATCAAGGACATGTACAATGAGAATTAGATTATCGACCAAAAACTAAATACTCTAGAGACACAAGCTCTACTCAAGTAAAGCTAAGATAGTTGAAAGTAGTTTGCATAAACACTGTTTGTATGCGGAACAGTTCAATCATGTACAAAGCCAAAAATCATTGCCAAAAAATCAACGTTAAACCAAAAGGGCCTATCATACCAAATGTGTGATAACTTTTTTTCCTGTACGAAGCTGTACAAATCCTTTGGTAGAAATTCTCTCAAGACATCATATTCAATTGTGATATTTTTTTTTGAAGAGTTAGATTTAGTTAGATTTTTTGTTTTCACTATAACAAACGGAATTTTGATAATTTGCCTGGTTTTTGTGCTTAAAAAGGTCATACACCATTTTGACAAATATTGATATACCAACTTGAGATTTTGCAAATGGCTTTGTATTTTTAGATAGCTTAGGTGTTTATCTGTAGAATAAAAAGAAGTTGCAAAAATCGGTGCATTTGTTGAAGAGTTACAAGAACTTGAATGCATGGGTTTTCAACGATAACACAAACAAAAGGCCGGAAATTGCAATGTAAACAACAGTTCGCAATTTAGTCAAACTTTAAAAAATCATATCTCTGGATTCATGAGTCGGATTTAAGAAAGTTTTGTTTTATCGAATAGCTCAATGTCTCTTCGCCATGATGAAACCCTCAAATAGTGTATACTCGTATTTTCATTTTTTGGGATTAATTCCCTGTCTGGATCACAGTGTTATGTGCTTATAACGATAAATCTAAAGATCTCCCTGGAGGATGTCGCCTATTTGATTCAGAAGCCGAGCAGAAGGCATTGTTATTCTCGCGCATTTAGGGCTTAAATTAAACGAATACAAAACAGCTCTTGAATCAAATAAACAAAATCCGCCAGGCAGACAGATCTTTAGATTTACCCTTCTTCTTTCGTTATAAGCACATAACTTCTCTTGAAAACCACTTTTCGCGTGCACAACGCGAGAGTTTGTCCTGCTAGTTTCGGGGAAACATTTGCGGCATTGTTTGTTTTGAATTACTGGTTGAGAGAATTTCCTTTGTCTGCAGTCGCTAATCGCTTTGAATGGAGGTGTCAATCAAACGCAACTGTTGCTATTGCATTACAAAATCTGCCCTTGATCTAAGGACCAAGTTCAACATCAAAGCATGATGAAAGACAGCCAAGAGCAGCGTAGGCTCCAACTATTTAAATTGGTGTAAAAAGGTGGGTGTCAAATTCTGGTACCAATAACTTTGAAATTAATGGTTTGAAAGAAACTTTAGCTACATTGTTATAATTCTAACCTTGGATTTTTCAGACATTAAGAATATTTTCTTGAAAGTACAGCGTATTTTATATTTCAAACCATTTCAGAAGTGACGTCATGAAATTTCTAAATCGTAAGCCAGAAGAGTGAAAGACCTTTCTGTCAGTAATTTATCTTAAGTGGACTGAAAGGATTTATAGCTATTTAAAGCTAATTTAGGCCCACTAGGCATGCCGCATCTAGGCATAACGTCCCTTCTGAAGGACGGAAGGGAACGAGCTTAACTTAAGTCACCTGACAGAAACTGCAGACATTCATAAACGTATTCATAAAGTCTATCTTGAAAAGTTATTGAAGATTTCAGAAAAATCCAACGGTAGGTAGAATTATAGCGAAATAGCCAAGGTTTCTTAGCGGTCATTTAGTGCAAAGAAATAGGTCATAGAATTTTATATCAACCTTTTTAAAGATTTGGAACCTACCAATACCAGATAACTATGTCGTTGTGGATTGATCAGTTTTACTATGTCCTGGTTTAAACATCGTAATTTTGCCGTGTCGAATTTAACATATGCTGCTAAAAATCTCCAAGTGTCAATAGACGATTACGCTAAAGATGGCGGCGAGGAACTTTTTACCAAGATGCATTGCGTTCGAATAACGAATCTCTAACGATTCTATAGGAATTCGATTAAAGAACGCGGTGCATCTTGGTAAAAAGTTTCTTGCCGCCATCTTTAGCGTAATCGTCTGTTTAATTCGAAATGAAAACAATGTTTAAATCACCAAACGTTTTAAATTGTTCAAACGGCAGGATTTCACCAGCTCTGTCTTGTTAAATGGTAGAAACACGATTTGATTTAAACGTCGTATTTCTGCTATTTTTATTTTATCGTATTTCTGCTATGTTTAGTTGATCAATTATAGGCCATGGTCACCTGTTTCTATGTGTGATCAGCCATTGCGCTTGTGCATTTGCAAAAAAGGCATTTTAACAATTTTATTTCAATCCGATGCGGTAAAAAACGATGTTTAAAGGGAATCGAAGCATATATAAGCCTTTGACAAAAATTATCTTACAAAAACAATAGACCATGACACGTGCCGCACCATATTTGGATAACTGATCTACCTCAACAGGAATTTCTGATACGTGATAGGCTAGAATTTAACCGCAATTGGCTTGGGCCATTTTTATATGCTTACATTCCCTTTAAATCAGACTTCAAAATACGGCAGACTCTTCTGATTTTAAGACAGTCTGATTCGACACGGCAATAATACGATGTTTAAACTAGACCTAACCCTCACATTTTTCGAATGTCATACAGGGTGACCTAATAAAAAGTAAAACTTTTTGAAAAATCACCAAAACTTGATTATGTTACCAATCTTGAAATTTTCTTCCTGCGTATTTGTGTCAAATTTAATTGATTATCATTATTTTAATTCTATTGGGAGAGAAATGCCACAACAAAGTCATGAAAAAAGACATGTTTTGAGCAATACTATTTAAAAAAATATTACACTTTCAGCCAAAAACAATTCCGTGCGATTTCTTATGAATTTTCGAGTTTCAAATCTTCAAACGACAAAATAGGGTTTTCAAGGACGTAGGCAACAGATTTCTTTTCAGTGGCATGGACGGATAAAATTAAAATTGAAACAAGTTTCACTTTTTTGTGTCATCCGTTATGTACAAAACATTCTGCTTGACGGAATGTAAAATACTTTTGCTCCGGAGATATCATAGTATGGAAAGAACTCGCGCATTCTGTTATTTTAATAACTTAATGGTAAAAATAAATCAAATAATTTATT
Source organism: Aurelia coerulea (assembly GCA_039566865.1). Lineage (NCBI taxonomy): Eukaryota > Metazoa > Cnidaria > Scyphozoa > Semaeostomeae > Ulmaridae > Aurelia > Aurelia coerulea. The sequence goes on along the minus strand of CM076948.1, from coordinate 22,874,896 downwards.
GCAGCAGGCCCTAATTCACGTTCGAGATTCCTCCAGAGTAATTATTTCATTATAATCGTAGCCTCTGTATATCTTCTGTCCTGAAATCAACCCTGAAAGCAAAGAACGCTATGATCAGTCAACTTGTAAAGCATTCTGTTACCTCAATGAGTTACCCTGCAAAGACAAACAAGAGCAGATTTTGTAATACAATAACAACAGTTGCATTTGATTGACACCTCAATTCAAAGCGACCGCAGACAAAGGAGATTCTCTCAACCAGAAATTGAAAACAAACGAAGCCGCAAAATTTGCCCTGAAATCAGTAGGGCAAACTGTCGCCTTGTGCAAGCGAAGGGTGGATTTTAAGAGCAGTTATGTGCTTATAACGAAAGAAGAAGGGCAAATCTAAAGATCTGTCTGTCTGGCGGATTTTGTTTATTTGATTCAAGAGCTGTTTCGTAATTGTTTCATTTAAGCCCTAAATATGCGAGAATTACAATACCTCCTATACTCGGCTTCTGAATTAAATTAACAAAATCCGCCACGCAGATCTTTTTAGATTTACCTTTCTTCTTTCGTTATGAGCACATAACTGCTCTTAAAAACCATCTTTCGCTTGCACAAGGTAAGACTTTGCCCTACTAGTATCAGGGAAACTTTTGCGCCTGTGTTTGTTTTGAATTACTGGTCGAGAGAATTTCCTTTATCTGCAGTCGCTAATCGCTTTGAATTGAGGTGTCAATTAAACGCAGCTATTGCTATTGTATTACAAAATCTGTCCTTGTTGCAAAGACATGGGTAGGAATACCTCCACGGAAAGTTCATTTAAGTGAAAAAGAGTGATGTTTAGGAATTTAAAAAATGTAATTTGGAGCTATGCAGATACCTTGACTTGGAACTTTTGTTCCTTCCAGATTGACAATAATTTTGTTCTGGAGCAGTGTTAACCTTCTGGAACCGTAACAATTTCATAACGGATCAAAACTGTACCAGTATAGCGCAAAGACAGGGAAACCAGATCAACCGTTGATTTTCGTAATATTTGTTATTTGGTAATTTATTTTCTTTTCTATTCATTTTCCGTGACTTCTATTGTGCTGCGCAGCAAACTTCCACTGCCAAGGAGCGAAAGGGAACGTCGCATTTTCCTCCCTCACTGCGCGCTCCTTGGCAGTTTCCTTGGCAGTGGAAGTTCACTGCGCAGCACGATAGACGTCACGGAAAAATGAATAGATTACCAATAACAAAATTGATAAAAAACAGAATAGATTAACAATTAACAAATGTTACAAAAATTAACAGTTAATCTGGTTTCCCTGTGGTGCAGACGTGGTCTAAATTTGGTAGCCTTGATTATTCAAACATACTTACTGCCGATGTTAAGGACGCCCACAAACCCATTGTTCTTTTCTTTTGCTATGGAATGAAACGGTTCACGCCAAAGTCATCAAATACAATGAACTACATGTTTAACTTGGCCCCTGGACCAGCTTTTGGTTATGTTTTAACCATGTTTTATCAAATACTCTTCCAAAATTTCAAATGAATTTTAGCTGGGATTGTAACTTATGCCGAAACTTACCGAAGAATGAGTACTTGTCGCACTTCTGCAGGGGTGAGCCTCCATGTCATAGGACCAGAATTCGCTCCCCAATAATCCAGTAATTCCCCAACCTAAATTGAAACATGAGAACCGGTTATAAAAATTGTGTCAGTCGAAAGATGAAGCTTTAAGTTTAATGAAGATGATTAAACCTCATATTTCAAAAGGCAAGCATCTTGATATACTGGATGACTCAAAGATTTTTTTTTTATATTCAAGATAAAAATTTACAATACAATGATACCTCCTACTATACTCTCTAATTACAACTATACGACACTACCGAGACGATACCAAGAGGAGCGAAGTGGCACGACTACCCCAAGGCCATAACATGAAACAAAAAACAAGGACAATACCAGAACAGTGTGTAAAGGGGTCAAAGAACAGAACGAACAGCATACAAACATAAAACTAAGCTACAAGTCAGGACAGCCTGCAACCAAATAATTTGAATTTAATGAAGAGCCTAAACTTTAGACCAAGACATCATGGCTTGCAAGATGTCTTTCTTGGTTGCAAGCTACCCCAATCTACTAGCTATTTAAACTAAAAAGGGACATTAAACAGATGGAGGGTTGGGATACGGAGGGTATTCATAAGAAAATGGTCAAGTTAATTAAGGCGTTCTGTTTCCAACATAAACTTAATTGTTAAGTTCAAGATTAATGCATTTGCTTCCGAAGGGAAGCTTTCATCTCCGTATAGTAAAAGCTGCCTTTTACTCAAAGACTAAAAGATGTCCCCCTGTTTAAACATTATTGCAACGAAAGTAGTTGTGCTACAGTCATAAAAATTAACTTTTCTAATAACTAAAAGATTGAAGCATTTTTCAAACTTTTTTGGTAATTTCTGAAATAGCAGTTCCTTGGTAAACTCTAAGTTTAAAATGATCAGCCTTGCAGAACAACCAAAAAATGTCCTAAAACGCATGCTCAGATCCTCCAGATTCTTTTAAATCGATTTGAAACTCTTTTGAGAGTCAGCATACCCAATGAAATGACAAACTGAAATTGAGACCTAAACTGAAAACAATATCTCATTAATAATAATTATTAATAATGGTTAATTATTATGATTAATGATAATTAATGATTCATAATTAATGATTGATAATCATTAATGATAGCAGGTAGACCTGATCTGAAATTTATAAATAGTTCAGGATACAACACTCGGGATCAAACAAGAATTCTTTCGAATTCAATACAAACGAAAGGAAGATGTCTTGTTCATTATTCTGAATTGAAAATGAGTATTGAAAATAGTAAAACTGAAAAGGTGCATTTCTTTTATTTTGAGATGCTTTTGATCGTGCACTTTAGGGCATTCTCTGGGTGTTCTGCAAACTATTTTTTGAATCTTTATGATTTACCAAGGAACTACTATTTACTATTTTGAAAATTACGAAAAAGCGCAAAAATATTTCTATCTTGTAGCTGTTAGAAAAACTAATTTAGATGATCATAGCACAAGTAAATTTTCGATGCAATGATTTTCGAACAGAGGACATTTTTTGGGGTCATCCGTCAAGCTTGCATTCCTATGCTGCCCAAAGTAACCAGCTATAATGAAACTAATTGTGAATGAAAATGCACTTTAATTTTATATTCTGTGCGTTTAATTTCCAAACAAAAGGTGAATGCAACGTAAATAGCTTATTTTTGGGAATAAGTTAATTAAATGTACACAAATTAAATTAACGTAAATGGAGGGGGAAAATATAAACAAATAAAGTAACTTTGACCGTACAATCACTGAAAACAAATTGTACGCGACTTAAACTACCGCAACTTTTTCAAATCCGTGCTAATTTCATCACAGGTAAATGGTCATGGATGGTATATTAATTATGGTGTTATAACTGTTAGTTAGAATCACAGGAAGAGTTGAGATACCTTTGTTTTTTTTTTCGTTGTATTTCCTGCCTAAACTGTACTCCAATTCTAACAGTACTTTCAAGGCCAGTCAATCCCCAAATACCTTATTTTCTTCATTGTATTTCCTTTCCAAATTGCATTCCAACGCAAATTTTGCTGCCTAGGCCAGTCCTTCCTCATGCAACAGAATTTCAAACAATGAAGAAAACAAGGTATTTGGGGATTGACTGGTCTGGAAAGTACAGCTGGAATTGGAGTACAGTTTGGGCAGGAAATACAACGAAAAAACAAAGGTATCTCAACTCTTCCTGTGATTCTAACTAACAGTTATAACACCATAATTAATATAGCATCCATGATACTCACTACCTGTGATTTCATGCAGTGTTAACTTTCTAAATTATGAGGTATTCAGTAACAAGGTACCAAGGACTAAATTTAGGATCTTGGAGAGTAATGAGTAAGAAAAAGTCACAAATATGTTCGCTTTGTTGCCATCTTCTGGATGAAACCATCTTGCATTACAAATGAGAATGAAAGTCATTAAAGGGGCTCCGTCTCCAAATTTCGATCGAAACGGTGATTTTGAAGTTTTTGATGGGCAATATCGCACAGATGTTTGCCTGTTTTTTCGAAAATGAAAGCATCATTTTGAAGATAGATCTTTGTATTTCACAGACGAAAAATCCAAACATTCAGATCTCTTACGATTGTTTGGATATAAGTGGATTTTTAACGAGCATTTTTTTGGTGGCTTGGGTGATGCCACCAAACAAACTGCAGAAAACAATGGAGAACAATGGCCACGTGCGGTGTTATCAGATTTGTTGTTTACAGATAATCAGAATCGAACGATGTTTTGCTACATTTTGTAGAATTTTCGAATGTTCACAAGAGCGATAGAAGCTCTAAAGCCACTCGATCGAGCCTTGTGTATAAAAATGTATCAAAATAACGCTCGATCCAGGTTTTTTTATAGAATAGCTAAAAGGTCTATCGATTCGATTAGTTAACAGACCTTTTCAAGATTCAGGATTGTGGCAATCTGAGTTAGTCGTGCGAATTTATCCCTTACTGTCCATTCAGTGGTATTCGTAAGGTAACCAACAAGTGCACGTAACTCTTTATCGAATTGTAATCCACCAAGCTATGATAAAGAAATAGATAAGAAACCAAATTTTTAGGCAAATTGCATGGAAAATAATGTTGGAAATTTTTTCATTCAAGAGAGAAACGCTTCGATCTAGATCAGATTCTCGACATTAGGCTGTACACGCTAAACTTTCAAAAACCCTAAACTTTTTCCCCCTAATGCAGGCAAGTAGCAGCAGATACATTGCAAATGAAGATGTTTTTTACATATCTGAACTCCGTAGAGTTCGCCAGTGCAATCAGATTTTTATGCAATGAACGATCATAAAGATACAGCTGGATTCAGGTGACGAGTTTCAGATATGTTTAGCCTAAACACACGAAAGGCAAAAGGCAGGCCAAAGAAATTGTCTGATCTTTATCTTTTATCACAAAAAGCTTGAAATGTGATTTTATCAGTCAGCGGATACATGCTTTTGACTTAGCCTAGTGGGATAGCAAAGGGCTCATATCTGTATAAAAGTGGGTGTAAAATTATACTGCATATTTCTCTGAATTAAATGGCTGGAAAGAAATTTAGCGTATTTTGCTGTAAATCTGCCGTGGAAATTTTTTTGACATCTTAAAAGTATCAAAATGGCACCGTGTATTATACTTTTGGGTGTGACGTCATCAGATTTCAAAATTAAAACCAGAAGAGCAACAGACTTTTGCTTTGCACCATCTTGTAGACCTTCATAGATCATGATTTTTTTGAAGATTGTATCTGTTTTCCTCCACTGGTTTAGGATTTACAATTATTTTGATCTTTTTTTAAATTCTCCATGAATTCTTGCAAAAAAATTAAAAACGCCTCAATTCTGAGAATAATCAATTATAACAAAATTTCCACGGCAGATTTACAACAAAGTACCCTTAGTTCCTTTCAATTCATTCAATTCAAAGAAAAAAGTAAAGCAATTTTGCACCGAGCTTTTTAAAGATTTGAAAGATCTGAGCTCAATGCTTAGTGGGAATTGCTTTGTCTTTACTTTCAGAGAGTTTCCACACAATGATCACATCAAAGTAAGAATCTTGGAGCCTTGAAGGAAAGAAAGATGATTTCTTCTGAAATTGTTTTATAAAGGGTAACTTCAGTTGAAACACCAAAGATTATATCAATAAAGATACTACCGGGCGAGTCAGAAAAAACGCCTGCTGTTTGAAAAGGCCACTGCTCCCTAAACATCAAAGCAATAATGATTGAATAGCTAACATGTTCAATCATTTTTAGAATTTTTCCTGGCCGAAATCGGTCACTCCATTCAGATTTTACAAGGAATTTTCTCGAGAAATTCCCTTCGAGAAACCTTAAAAACATGCTAAAATCACGAACAAGTTTCCCTAAGGTGTTTACCCTACAGCAATGACTTGAACATGCTTTAGCACGTGATCATGAAAAGTTCCCCCTAGTATGAAAACTTATCCAGGGGGATTCCATTCTCCCAAGAGGACAGAAAACATGAATACATGATAATGTCATTATTGTTAGGAAGGAAAACAAAGAAAATTTTGCTTGTCGGTTTTACTCGCTTTTGGTGGATTTTGAAAGAGGCTTTCTGCAGAGAATGTCCCATATCCACGGGAAGGAATGGCCGATTAAAGCCGGGTAAATTACTGAACCCAATTGAACATATCGGCAATGAGACGGGATAGTTTTCAATATCATTGCTTTGATATTCAGGGAACAGTATTTTTTCAAACACCAGGCATTTTTTTACTCACCCGGTACAATGGTAGGGATATGAAAGCATAACAATACCCTGTTGTAAGAGCTCTTCATGGCAGCCTTCTCCAATTTAGCAGCAACTTCAGTACATATCAGATTGACTACATTCTCGTGATTTGATGCTGTAAGCGATTCCTAAAGGACACAAAGAAAGCTCTGCAACACCCCTGCCTTGTAACTCTTTAGAAAATCATTGATGGGAATTTAAGCATATGAAAGTGGCTGAAGCCATTTGCTGCAGTCAAATTTTAGCCTATCAGATATCAGTATTTCCTGTTGACGTAAACATTAGCATTTCCTGTTGCCTAAATATGTTCGGTACGTGTTAGGGCCTATTGCCTTTACATGGCTATTTTTACCAGGGCTTCTATATGCTTTGATTCTCTTTAATGTAGCTATCGACACTGGTAGAAACACTAGTTTCCCAAAGGTAATAATAAACAAGTAAACATTTAAAGATACAATGCTTGTTTTTATAGCATAAAGTTTTCTAACTTAGGGGCTACCAGGCTTAAGAAGGGGAGCAGTTGCCCCCCCTAAAACTTCTCAAAATACTATCTGAAAAAATGTAAATTAAAGAGGTTTTGGTCACTTTTGAGAAGATTTTCTTTCATTGCCCCCTATAAATTCTGAGCTGTGAATGGCCATGAATGAAAATGACATAGGAAGTCCTGCAGTCCTAAACAGAACCTGCTGCCACAGGCCTTTCTTCCAGGTTTATTGACAAACAACACAGTCCCTACTACTGGTTGAATGTATGTGAAATGCAACTGTAGGCTTTGTCGAATTTTTGTTCCAAATCTAGGTTTTTTAGTTTGAACATGTAAATAGTACTTTTTGATTGCAAAGATATTTTTTCCAAATTATTTTTTTAGTAGGCCTACTAAGTTTAAATTAGCTATTGTATATTAGCCTACTTTGAATAAATAATAATAATAATAATCATCATCATCATCATCATCATGATAATGATAATCATCATCATCATCATAATGATAGTAATACTATGTTAAAGAATTTGAATCATCAAAAAGATAGACCAGACTTGCCCAAGACTCCGTGGAGATTCGTAGTAGCCTTCAGAGCCAGGAAGTCGACACAAATCATAATTTCGGCAATTCATCTCCAATGGTAAAACGAGTAATGTCGCTAAACTTAATCTGATCTTTGACCTTAACACATCAGGGAAGACATTTTAAAGAATAGAAGAAATTTTGACTTTAGGGGGAGAGGGTGACTTATCTAAAACAAATTCGCTCATCCTATATTCAAGCAGCAACATTTCAAACCTCTCTCATAATTCAATGTTATCTTTCTTGAATCGTTATAACTATACCTTTAATGATGATAAAGTCTTTTCGAGCGTTGCGATGAAATTTTGTATGAAAGGGTCATCAACTTCGTACAAAGAGAACTCATCCTGTAAAGAAACATATTTCAATTCATTGCAAAGGAAAACATCAATCGCTAACAAGCTATACTCTGCTGCACGAGCGTTAGTTCAACGACTTGCCCGTTGCAAACTCTGGAATAGTTGCAGTGACATGCCGCACCAAGCTGTCCCTAGCAATACAATACACAACCCACAAAAGTCCATGCTTGCTTCACCTCATGACGCTTCCCTGTTTGTCTTTTTAACCCCCTTAATATTGGAACGTAGCCTGTATCAAAGTATAAATTCAATTAAATTGAAAAGGAAAGACATTCCTTTGTATCATTAAAAGTAATGTTACACATCTCCTAATGTTGAACAAACGCTCATGCATCAGATTATAACTGATCAATTCCTAAATCCCCAAATCATAACTTTCTAATTGTTTATTTATATCGACTCTTTAGAAAATTTGATCGACGGTATTTGATGGTTTTCAATGTTGTCGAGACCAAAAACTAACAAGCCCACTTATACTGGGTGAAGTACTCCGGTTTGAAAAATCCTTAAAATTTGAATGTCAAACCTATCATAAAATTTTTGTTTGGATATCTTTTGTCAAAGATCCAAATATGCATTTTCATTACTTAAAGGACACGAAATAACGCATTGAAAAACCTCATTCTGAGCTATACTCTTTAAGCAACATCGTTAATCTTGCCTAAGAGCCATTATATCGACATTTTTCATTACCCTTCACATCCACAATAGTAGTTTGCTCTTCATTCTGACATTTATGACCAATCTAGAGGCTTAATAAACAAAAAGAAATTACTCAGGTAATCATCAGTGTTCTTTTCAGTATGCTTCAAACCAGGCAGCACGAAAAAGGGCTAAATTCAATAATTTTAAGACCAATCAAAAGATCAGCTATGTTTGGAAAAATCTTTTTCTTTGATCTACTTGCCAAAAAGAGAAATTTGAAGATTTTGGATTTTTAATCAGATTTTGGTGATTTTTCAAACCGAAGTACTTGGGTATTGGGACACCAGGTAACTCAAGACACAGTATACTGGCCCATCAAAAGGAGACAGCATTTTTTGGGCACCCAGTAGAATCAATAAAACTACTACAAATACATAGGCAATATAGATAATCAAAAACTGGTAGGGGAGAAGATTATTTGGCTGGGAAGACATTAAGCATACCTCTGATATGACACGACTTGTGTTGTTAAATCCATCAATTAATGAAGTTAACTTTGGAAGAATTCCATTCGTGCAAAGCTGAGATAAACCCATCTGTCAATGAGAAGAAAATCTAATATCATTCAAAAATTGGGTAAGTAAAGCAAACGGGTTGCTTCAAGGGGCGTAACAAAGCAGGTAACCGGCAAGCAAAACCAGCAAGAAACGTAACAAAGCAGATAACCGGCAAGCAAAACCAGCAAGAAACGTAACAAAGCAGGTAAACGGCATGCAAAACCAGCAAGAAACGTAACAAAGCAGGTAACCGGCAAGCAAAACCAGCAAGAAGCGTAACAAAGCAGATACCCGGCAAGCAAAACCTAGCATTCCTATGCAAATTTTCATTATAAAATTCACCTGATTAAAATCGGCCGCTCCATTCTGAAATTATAACGGATTTTCTGGAGAATGCCTCTTTAAAAAACCTTCAAAATTTCAAAATTTCAGAAAATTACGATCAAATTTTCTTAATATTTCTACTTTCCAGCGATGACTCATAAATGCTTCAGCATGTATTGTCCCTTTGGGATGATAAAATTGCCACCACTACGCGCATAACTAAACCATTCCAGGCGAGTTCATCCTTCCAAGAGGATTACACGTGCTAAAACATGTTTAAGTCATTGCTGTAAGGGTAGAAATATTTGAAAAATTTGATCGTGATTTCATGCCGTTTTTGAAGGTTTCTTGGAACGACTTTCTCAAGAAAGTCCTTCATAATTTCAGAATGGAGTGGCCGATTTCAGTCACGTAAATTTCAAAAGCTGTTGGAACATGTTCACTATTGCTAATATTTTTGCCTTGATATCTAGTAGATTTGCCCCAAGTCTATCTCTTCAGTCCGTCTTTTCCTGGATCTGCCATTTCCTGGATCCGCCATTTCCTGGATCCGCTCGAGGACTCTCTTGACGGAATGTTGGAATGGCGGATCCAGGAACTACCGTAAAGGGAACGGTAAGACGGACTGAAGAGATAGACTTGGGGCAAGTCTAGGGGAGAAGTGGCATTGCAAACGGGGATTACTTTTATAACTCACCCTGTAATTGGATGAAAGATAGGATTTCTCAACCACGCTTTGATATCTTGATATCAATCTGTGTAGGATACCGTGACAATCGTTGCAGATGCCAAACAGTTAAAAGGTATACGTAGAAGCTTCGTTTAGTTATCTGTTAAAGGGCCTTTAAGCGAGAAATTTAAGCCCCCCGGGTTTCAGCCCGTGCTAAGTTCAACATGGGCTGAGTTTTGACAGCACTGCTAATTTTTGCTTTGCGTTTACATGAAAAATTCTCGCTGGGGCAAATGATGTGCTCCGAATGTACGAATATCCTGAAGCCCCGGGCAACAATCTTTGGCAGCATTTACTTTGTCCATTTTCTTACGAATACCCTCCGTATCCCAACCCTCCATCTGTTTAATGTCCCTTTTTTGGATTAAATGGTAGTTTGGGGTAGCTTGCAACCAAGTAAGAAATTTTGCCAGCCATGATATCTGGGTCTAAAGTTTAGACTCTTCTCTTAACTTGAAATTATTTGGTTGCAGGCTATCCTGACTTGTAGCTTAATTTAATGTTCGTATGCTGTTTGTTCTGTTCTTTGTCCCCTTGTTTGCTTTCTTTACACACTGTTCTAGTATTGTCCTCGTTTTTGTTTCATGTTATGGCCCTGGGGTAGTCGTGCCACTTCGCTCCTCTTGGTATCGTCCCTGTAGTGTCGTATAGTTGTAATTAGAGAGTATAGTAGGAGGTAACATTGTATTGTAAATTTTTATCTGCTGAATATATTTATATAAAAAAACATGAAATCTCAACGTGGAATGAGATACGTCACACAATATGAATGGAGTCTCAAACAACAGAAGAAGAACCCCATTCTGATTGCGGAAATAGATTCGATCTCCTTTGCCATTTCAACACCCCCGAGCTGAAGTTATTCTGTTTGTATAAAATCTTTTCAACATTCTCAGCCCGTGCTGGAATTTCAACACGGGCTGAGTTGCCACATTGGATTCAGCCTAGCCTCATTACACAAGGACCCTCAACTTACGCTCATCTAATTGAAGTGAATTGATGTTGTTGTTGTCGCTCCAGTTGAGGGCCTTATGGCCAAACTCTTTTCAGATTGCAAAAAATTTCCCGCTATCACTTATAGGTAGGAGTTTTTTGCTTTAATAGCTAGAAGAAACATTCAACTAAGTACTGATAGCTTGTTTTGCAGTGTAGCACTTCAGGAAAACCACTTTTTGCGGCGATTTAGGGTCGGTGGTTTTGAGAAAAAAAATCAGGGGACTTGGGCCATGTCCGTTTCTAGAAGCGTATGGCCATGAGGCCATGAGTCGTAGTTATAGCGTCCATCAGTCTATCAATAGCGATAACCTACGAACAAATAATCAGTCTAGATTCAGCCAGTGTTACCTCCTGCATGTAAACACGACGAAGGCTTACACCGTCAACCGAGTTGAAACTCAACTCGTGTTGAACTCAGCATGGGATGAAATATCTCATGCAAAGACCATTTAAGAATCTACAGAATGATCAATGTATCTAAGTCAATGAAATGTTACTTACCTGTAAAAGATCTTTCAATGTTTGTCCGCATGAAGTCATGTCCGTCAGGCAGCTCTGTCAGAAAATATGTTTAGCTTGTATCAACTTTTCAATGACTTCTTCAAGTACCGGGTGAGTAAAAAATCTCCAAAGCAGTCCTAAAACACGACCAAATTCTAGCATAGGTTCCAAATCTTTAAATTGGCATAAGAGGTGGCTGTAAAACTCTATGACTTATTTCTTCTAATTGAATGGCTTGAAAGAAACTTGACATGAAAGTTTGGATATTTTTCGAAATTACAGCGTATTTCGTTTTTTAACTCATTTGAGGATGTGACGTCATCAAATTTCTTATAGAGTGATAGACTTCTGCTCGATACCATATTGTAGACATTCGTAAACTATGGTTTTCTTGAAAATTAATTCATGTTGCATCAAACAGTTTAGAAACTACGATGGTTTTCAGTTGTTTCTTTTGATTTTTTCTTGAATTCTTGAAAAAGGAGAAAAGCACTCTAAATCTAAAAATATTGAAAATCTCAGAAAAGTCCAATGGTAGAATTATGGCGAAACAGCTGAAGTTTCTTTGGAGTCATTCAGTTCAAATAAATAAGTCATTAAATTTTACACCAACCTTTTCAAAGATTTGGAACCTCTGCTCCAAATTCTCTGCCTCACAGCAATTACATGCTGTAACACGAGTTTTAATCCCGAGGAACATGAATTTTTGGCGATTCCATCCTCCCGAGAGGATAATACGTGCTAAAAAGTGTTGACGTCATTTCTGCAGGGGAGAAACATCAAGAAAATTTGGTCGTGATGTTAGGCCTGTTTCTAAATCCCTCATAACTTCAGAACGGAGTGGTCGATTTTGGTCAGGTAAATTTTAAAATGGATTTGAACACGTCCATCATAAAATGATAAATTTGCCAGTAGCACCGTCTTGATATCCGGGGAGCAGTGGCCTTGCAAACGGGGATTGTTTTTTCTTACTCACCCGGTATATTTACACTTGAAAATCTTTAACTTTAGACTGCCTAGAATAAATCAATCAAAATTCAAAGATGGTATGAAGTTTCAGTGGCGATGATAGAAACTAAATTTGCTTAGGACCAGATTGTCTTTTCAGCAGAACTGTTTTCATAGCTAAGTCAAATTTGATCTTCCTCATTCCGAACAGAAATCTCAAAGATGTGTAGCATGATCAAATTTTGATGAATTTTGTAACGAGTAACAAATTTTCGGGACACCTGGTTTAGCTGACAAAGCGAGCTCTTTGTGTGGCAGGCCCAGGCCTCATGAATGTACGCGAGCTTACAAGTGCCACTCGCAAACACAAAATATCATCAAACATCGTTGCTGGCACCTTTACTGTATTCAGAGTGCATTGACTGCAGGCACATTTTCCCAAGCCATTTGCTCGCAGGCACAGAATATCTTTAATGAGGCCTGTAATGCGTAGCTCAAATTTCTCTCTCTTTTTGACTAAAATTTAGTAGTCCACACTGGAAATGAACCAAATGTCCATTGAGTTTAAGGATCAATCAGTGAATTTCATGCTTCGTTTTAAATTTTCAAATAAAATAATTATCCATACTTCTACTTTGTCTTTTCCTCTTGATCCTATTCTGTTAAATAGACTGTCACATTCGCTCTGAAACGAAGAACATAAAACTTGAAAGTAAATGGCACAAAAATATTCGAATTGCTTACTACATCTTACTACATACAGTGCTCGTTTAAAGGTTCCGTGGCACAGTGGTGTAACATCACATCACATCTAGAAAATGTTTACTCTGACGGGCATCTCTCCCAAAACAACTTGTACACCTTTGGCAAAAAGTCTTCTTGCTTCAGAGAAAATCCATCAGAATCCGAAAAAACCTTTTGTTCTGAAAACATCTCGTACGCATTTTCGAATGAGTGAAATGCCCGTGGGTTTACTCTTGCTTCTGTCACAAAACAAGTTCTTCCTGGCAGACAAACCTGTTGTAAGGTAGCTTTCAAAGAGAGATAGATTGAACTCTCTGCGAAAGGGAAATTTGAACTGCCTTTAAATTTTGAAATAAGTTACGATAGCCGATATTTATCCTCACAGAGAAGTACAGATTTTAGGCCATGTAAAGTTGATTTTGAAATTTTTGGAGCAAAACAGTTGCCGGAATTCTAGAGAGAGTGCTTCTCAGGAATTATCAACACAAATACATATTGGGTTACAGTAGATATTGCGACTTAAAGGGGCTCCGTCGTCAAAAATGTAAACAAAACGATGATTTTTGCAGCTTTTTGAAAGGTATCTTCTACGATTGCTCTGATATAAGTGGATTTTTAACGGTCACTTTTTGGTGGCTTGGGTGAAGCCACCAAACAAACTGCAGAAAACAATGGATGAAAAATGGATAATTGGTGACACGTGCGGGTTTACGGATTTGTTTATTGTTTGGCGAAGGAGCCCAGGAAAAATGTCGGGCAAAATTGCATAGAATAATGGCTATTGTTAACTAGAAAATGAAAGAACTAAAAAGCACAATATAAAAAATAGGGCAATTTCCAAACCAATATAGCACACCGTCTTTTTCAACAAAGTTGGTACCTCACTACGCCCCTGATGGTCACATAATGATATTTGCAAAGTACTTTAAAATTTGCAATGGATGTTGACAAAGAGTGCTGCAAACATGATACCTTTATCACAAATCTGAGCTTCTTCAAGTTCTCTATACTGACTTCTATATTATTCAGAGCAACCTAGAAAAGAAAGAGAAGGTAGCTTCTTAATTTCGTTGAATTTTTTATAAATCCTCTGCACAGAAATCAGCTTTCATTGATACACGCTTCTACGTAGAACTAGAACGAAAAAATGGACTGTAAGCCTAGGCGTCAAATCTTTTCAAAAAAAATTTTCAACTTAAATGTGTACAAAGTTTTGCCTTGTTCTTTCAAGTAAATTGGTTAAAGGAAACTCTAGCTAATTTCCCATAATCTCAGAGAGGGCATTTTTGATATCATCATTATTTTCAGAATAGACCTTTCAGCTATTCTGAAAAGGATCAGAATAGAACGATATTTTGCAACGTTTTATAGAATTTTCGAATGTGCACAAAAGCGATGGAAGTTCTATCGCCACTCGATCGAGCCTCGTGTATAAAAATGTATAAAAGAACGCTCGATCCAGGCTCTTTTGTAGAATAGCTAGAAGGGCTCTTACAGCATTTATAAAATTCCAGCTAGTTTTGAAGTTGTGACGTCATAAAATTGCTAAATCGTAAACCATAAAAGCTACAGACTTTTGTTTGCAACCATCTTGTAGACCTTCGAAAACTGAGTATTTCTTGTATTGGTCATATTGATTTTCCTCAATCAGTTCAGAATTTTGGTGCTTTTAATGTTTGTCAAAGCTTTAGATACTTCCTCTCGTACATGCTCTCGTCAAAATAAAAACAGTGTGATTCCAAAAATAGCGATGATATAAAAATGCTCCGTCTTCATTTCATTTTATATTCTTTCATTTTATATTCTTTCAACACGGTAACCCCGTCGACAAAGGATGCTTTTCAGGGGGCCGTGACAAAAATTTACAATTTAAAATTTACATGTTGAAATCTACAAACGAAAATAAATAATCTAATTACAAAACTAAAGTGAAATTAAAAATTAATACATAATGTTAAAACCGAGATTGATAAAACCAAGGAGGCAGGACACAATCAGACCAGACCAGAACAGATCAAACCCCATGCCCACCCTGAAATGCCACACTTTCATGTAGCACCTCATGGTAGGCAAAGAATCCGACAGACACCAGTCCAATCCAACTGCATACCACCACCCATGATCATGCTTTAAAGTCGATGTTTGAAAGCATATAAAGAGGGCGCTTGCTTAACCTCTCGTTCAAGGCTGTTCCACAGATTCACACCACGATATGAGAATAACTTTTGCCCATTACTCGTCTGGAATTATGAATTACATGACATTCCCTTCGAGTACTTCGAGTTCCCATCGAGTACAATAGACCATTTGCCAATTAGGAGAAAGGGATTGCTTGGAGCGAGGGCAGCCAATTCCGACAGCCCTAGTAACAGTCGAAGATCCGGGGAATCGTCTCTTCTACAGCATAAACGGCAAGCCGACCCGCCGACCCACCGACCCACCGACCTGCCGACCCGCCGACCCGCCGACCCGAGGCTACTTTTGCAATCGATGCTCGATGGTTACTCAACCAATTTCAAAACGGAAAAAGTTTACAAGAGACAACTCGTCTGCGAATCTCATACCACAATTTGGGGTTCGAAACGGCCCCCAGGGGCTCTGCGCGGGCGTGTTGAAAATAGGGTAAATTTTTGCCCAACGCCATTTTGCGAAGTAACTCCAATAAGCACCGGGCAAACGGCCTCGGCATGTCAAAGTTTGACGGGAAACCACATGCGCGAGCATGAATTGCTATTGGTGATACCTGAATTCAAAGCGATTAGCGACAGCAGACAAAGGAAATTCTCTCAACCATAAATTCAAAACAAACAAAGCAGCAAAAGTTGCTCTGAAACCCAAGTAGCTAGCTCTCTCGTTGTGCATTCTAAAAATTGTTTCTAAGAGCAAATATGGGCATAAATCGAAAGAAGAAGGATACCTCTAAAAATCTAACGCGGGCATTTCATTTCTTTGCTTCAGAAGCTGAGCAGCAAGTGTTTTAATTACACACAAAAAAGAAGAGAATTGAATCGCCTCCCAATCGGCTTATGAACCAAACATGAAATGCCCGAGGCAGATATGTAGATACATCCTTTTTCCTTCAATCTATGCTCATGTTTGCTCTTGAAAACAATTTCTGGAACGCACAACGAGCGCGCTGGCTACTTGGGTTTCAGAGAAACTTTTGCGGCTTTGTTTGTTTCGAATTTCTGGTTGAGAGAATTTCCTTTGTCAGCAGTCGCTAATCGCTTTGAAATCAGGTGTCAACACAAGGTTCTCATGCTATTGTGTTACAAAATCTGTCCTTGTTTTTCTCCAATGGAATATTGCAGTATTATGAAAGACATTTACCCCTGGGTGTTCATCATCATCATCATCATCAATTTATTTACAAAGTAGGCTGAAACAAAACCATAGCTAAAATTACAGCTAATTAAGGCCTACTTATTTACAAAATTTACAATCTAATCTAAAAATAATATGTATATGTATAATTACTGTATATGTTAGCTGCGAAGATGCAAAGAATGGTTCTTTAGAGAATTAGTAAACTTTATAAACCTACCAGAAAGTTTTTCCTTAATTTGGCTGTGTCTTGGCTTTGACTGCTGGACTGCATTTGAAGTTTTCCTTGGAGCATGCCAGAAATGTCAAGGCTATGGGAAACGGCAAAACTGCTGAGAAATCTGGGATATTTGTAAAAAGTAGCAGAGAAAACTGTTGTAGAACGCTTAATGCAACTATCGTAGTTTGCTCTTACGCCTAAACAGATATCTATTCACCAACTAGTGTGCTCTGATTAGCTACTTGCAACAAAAGGCATAATTTGACCTGACGGATACCAACTCTTGAATCTTTGAGGAAATTCACCGAAGCTACTATGCCTCAAGTTCTCGAAAATTTTGAATCGAAGAAACGGTAGTCCTGGTACTAATAGCTTAAAACTGATATATGAACTAAACCACCATCTTATCATAACAGAAAATAAAAGTATAAAACAACACTGTTAAAAATTTCGTACGTTTCGATTCAAAAATCTTCTTCAGCTTCAGTTTAAAACTGACTAATATCAGGAATTGCTTGTAAATGCCTGAACAAGCTAGTCCTTGAATACCTGAATACAATTTTTCTAAGAACTCGCAGTCTTCGCCACCCTAGGACTGACATCAAAGACCCCGAATTAGAACATCTAATGGACCAAAATCTTTCGTTTATCGTGGAGTCAAAGTTTGGAATGATCTTGATCCAGAAACAAATTGGCACCCTCTTTTCATTGCTTTAAATTGAGACTGAAAACTAACGAGGGCCTCTAACATTGACAATTTGTTTTCTTTCGTTAGCATTGATAGACTGTAAATTATATATTCAATTCTAACAAGTCTATATTGTAAGTATGTTTTCACAGGACCAATTGTAAAGCAGATTTCTAACTATCAATTGTAATTTGAAAAAGGAAAGGCCACGATACCAGCGTCGATTGTCGGATCCGAAGATGCTTGCGGTGACGAATGAATGAATAAGTTTGAAGGCAGAAACACCGCAATACGACAAAAAACAACAGCAATCGTCCTGCCATGCAGGACTTTTTTAGGGCTGTAATTCAGTCATATTTGCTGTTGATTTTTGTCGTATTGCGGTGTTTCTGCCTTCAAACTAATCAATTGTAACCCTGTTTAAATAAGTTCAAAATTAAAATAGAATGAAAATGAAATCGAAAGAGTTTTCGATGGTTCAGCAACTTTCAACGCATTTGAATACAGTAAATCCCCGCATATAAGAACCTAATTTTTTGAGAGCTAGGCTGAAATAGGTTCTTATTTTAAAGGTACTAAGCCAAATTTCAAGGTATAATGGTTCTTATTTGAAGAGTACCTTGCGTAGGCCATTTTAGAACCTTCGTCAATGATTTTCAGCCCTATTATTTGTTTTGGCAAGGTTATAATATACCTAATAACCAATGCTAAGCTTTCAAACAGCAGGGGAGGAGATTCAAACATTAAAAGCCCACTGGGACAAAAATCAACTTAACACTGACAATCCAAAATCAATTTTGCTACCCCTGCTATAAGAACATATTTTTCATCAAACTGAAACAGGTTCTTAATTACAAGGTGCATAAGTTAGGAAAAACAGCCTGTAGGTTCTTATATGCGGGGACTTACTGTAGCACATACCTTGAAGAGGGATATCCTCCTTTAATTTTTGATCGCAACACTTCTTTGTAATCAGACAGCAATATTGAACTGTGAAAATCAGAAAACACAGGAAGTTCAAAACCACTGGATGAACCAAGGGCGCCTACCTTGTAGGAAGTGTGTTTATTCCCAGTACTGTAGAGTAATTGGTGTCCTGTGACCCAGTACAGAGAGTGTCCTAGAACCGTACCGTGACCAAGCAGTACACGGCGTCAGTCCTCTCAAGGTCAAGATGACGTATGAATAACTTTGTGGTTTCAAATTCCGTTGTTTATGTAACACGATATCATTTGTTATACGATCTGGCCACAGGGAATCAGACAGCGTGATTTTTGATTGGTCAACTCTAACAGACGTTAGAATTTGAAAATCCTTACACAGATTAACAGGACTGGGTCATAGGACACCAATTACTACTCGTACAGTACCGGGAATAAACACACTTCCTACAAGGTAGGCGCCCTTGGATGAGCCAGAAAAAAGTTCCCACATTTGAAAATTCATGGCACCAAGGGAACTCAATGGATTGGAATGAATTGAACTCTGCTTGACAGCCAAGATATTGAAGTGGTTTTTATATTTTTCTCGTGTTTCTTTGAGAAATGAGAATAAAGGTAAATTTGACTTTACGAAAATTTCTTGAAGGTGTTGTGGCGCAGTGGTGTAATCCTCTGACTTTGCAGCCAGAACAGTCAGGCGGAGTGGGTTCGATACCCGATAGGACCCCCCACTTGAGCGTCATGACAAGGGGTCGCGGACTCGATTAGGTCTGCTCTATTTCTGCGATCCCAGCGCTTGGCGCTGAAAAACGCAACTTCACCTTCACCTTCACCTTCACCTTCACCTTCACCTTCACCTTCACCTTCACCTTCACCTTCACCTTCACCTTCACCTTGGTCGCGAAATGGCTCAAGAAGGCCTAAAACACTTGATAAATTGATCAAATCAAAAAGAAACTTCTCGTGCAGAACAACAACAGGAGGGCCCCTTGAAAAACAACTTTGTTGAAGGGCAACCCTCCCTAAATGAATCAAATTTAAACAAAAAACCATTTTTACGGGTGAGAATATCCGTTGCACATTTATTGCCATGGGATTGAGGAAATGCCCTTACGTATTGTTCGCTATGAGAAGATTCCTTATGATTTGGTCAAATGTTTTAGGCAAGTTTCAGGTATTTCGCAACCAAGAAATCTTTGTGAAGTCAAACTTACCAATAGTTTCAGGCCTCATAAAAACGTGAAAAAATCACAAAAGTAGTTTGGTCTTTCAGCTTTTACTAGAATTGGAATCATTAAAATCTATCAAGTACTCTTTGAGCTATGAATTTTCCAAGGAACTTCTTTCTGGCCCAGTACATTTCATTAGCTTCCAATCCGAGAGAAAAAGTATTAACACAACTTGGTGTCGTAAATAACCACAGGGAGCAGGCAGTATCTTCCTTGGACTCAAGACAAACAGCTTTTATTTGTC
Source organism: Aurelia coerulea (assembly GCA_039566865.1). Classification (NCBI taxonomy): domain Eukaryota; kingdom Metazoa; phylum Cnidaria; class Scyphozoa; order Semaeostomeae; family Ulmaridae; genus Aurelia; species Aurelia coerulea. The sequence goes on along the minus strand of CM076948.1, from coordinate 22,855,048 downwards.
CAGTAAAGTCCATTCATTAGAAAGTTTGATCCAGGCTTCTAGACTAAGAATTTTGACGACAGAAATTGCTCATAACTCCAGAACAAGCAGGCCAATCAAAGAAATTTACCAGGTATGACCAGCCCTGTGTATGCTTTGTCCTGACCTGTCTAGATTAGCAACTTTCTTGTATTGGAGGATCCGGCAGTTGTCAAAGCATGAAAAAGAGGAGTGAAAGGTTGCGTTAGATCAAACCTTTAATTAATTAATTTTTAATTTTTTTTAATTTAATTTAAATTAATTTAATTATCTATTTAATCAAATTTAATTATTTTTGAAAAAGTTAATGGAAAATTCTGAAAAAATTTAAATCATTTTAAATCCTAAAACAAAGAGGAAAAATGAGTTTATGACGGTCTGCAATATGGTGGCAAGCAGAAATCTGTAGTTTAGGATTTAGACATTTGATGACGTCATAGCTTCAAATTTGATAAATGTCGCCATTTTGAAACTGATCAAGATATCACTAAATTTCCAAGGCAGATTTACAGCAAGAAACCTTTAATTTCTTCCAAGATATTTACTCCAAAGAAAACTGTCATAGAATTTTACACCGACCATTTTAAAAATTGGAGCCCTATGTTGACCTATCTTTTCTTGATGTCTTGATGGTCTTGATAGTATGGCGCAAAATCAGCGAATAGACCTTTTACTTTTAGCTAGTCTGCTATTCTACGAAAGAGCCTGGATCGATTGTTGTTTTCATACATTTTTATACGCAAGGTTCGATCGAATGGCGATAGAGCTTCTATCACTATTGTGCGCATTCGAAAATTCTACAAAATGTAGAAAAATATCATTCGATTCTGATTCTTCTCAGAATAGCAAAAAGGTCTATTACCAGTTATGATTGTATAATGGTGTAATTATTGCATCACACCGTTATTGACACTATCATTGGACGTTCTAATAATGCACAGCTCTGGTTTCAAAAGTTCGGCAAGAAACAGAATGAAAAATAGGATTTACCTTGCATTGTTGACCATAGCACAAATCGCATCCATATTTGACGTGGAAATGGTTCGCCTACAATAATAATCAATCAAAGAAATTGTTTTACACTCTTTTTTTTTGAGAATATTGTTTATAAGAATATCAGGCTCAAATATTGCTCAGCCTCAGCTCGCATATTTGTGTCTCATTTTCCAGCAGTGGCCTGTTTTGCAATGTTCATAACAGAGAATCGCATGACTGACATATCTCGTTCTTTCAAAAAGTGTTATAATTGCTTAAATTTTTCTTTCGTTCAACCTTTTCTTCATAATGATGTGACATTTCTTTGAACCATATCAGATTTGATGATATGGCATTTCGCCTTAAACGATATCAGATTTGAAAAAATAAGAATACTTTAAGAACATGTCAAGGCTCAAAACGAAAAATTTCTTAAGAATATTGAGGCTGGAAAATATTTATAGTATTCTTAAAAAAAAGTGTAAAGCCTGCTAGGTATTTCGAAAACATCATTCTTGAAGCTTGCGTGAATAAATGAAAAAAACTTCATAAAGCTTTTATCAAAGATTATACATCAAACATAAAAACTGACGGACGTTTATATGTTTGGACATTTCAAAACGTCCAAAAACTTTAATGTCCGCAATTCTTTTTAGTCTGAAATATTTAGTGTCAGAAATTATTTCAATGAAAGCAAGTGACAGGAAAGCATTTCTGTTTTTTAAACAAGCAAAGTGAACTGTTAATAAACCGTTTTCCTTGGTCGTCCAAAATCCTCCTGAAAACAATTGAAATTCCGTGAAAAAATGTCAGAAAATTTATTGTACGAAATTTATTTGTTCGAAGTTTCTGTGTTTAATTCGCTATTATTGTTCATCATTATAACTTAATCCAGAACATAACGATTTCTGGCTTTATAATGTAATTTAAAGGTTTTCTTCCTTTTTCTTATTGGTTTTTTCCGTCTTATTCAAGACATTAGCCTTGCCACTGACCAAAGAAACCAAAACTACAGTCTTTACTGACACTCCTGCACCCCCTGTGGAGATACATTCTTGATTTACCAGGTATAAAAATTCGATTTTTTATCACATTTTTAGTAAACAACTGAACATATACGTTGGCTCCCAAGTACACAAAAATAAACAAGAGCATGAATAAAACATCGTCAGCTAACACTTACATTAAGGACTTTTGAATGACAAAGAAAACATCATCCACCATACTGGATATGAGAGAATCCCCATCCGTCAAATCCATTGAAACAGCCTACGATAAACACTTAAGTATTTCATCTAACAATATACAAATTCTTAAGATTCTCATTTCACGTTTGATGCATTATTTTGACTGAATTGGGTACATAGTCAACAATAATTTCCTTGATAAACATACCGTCGGGTCTAAAAGTCATAGTGCGGGCTTGTCACACTGGGAACGATGATCCTACCTTTGTCCGAAAACAGGTAGTTCATGAAAAAATATTTACAAAATGTTCGTTACAGGAGGTATAAAACCTAAAGTAGATATAAAACCTAAACAGGAGGTATGAAACCAAAACTACAGTCTTTATTGACACTCCTGAACCCCTGGAATATGAAACTTGGCTTGATGCAGTTCGTCCAAATGAGCCATACATTTTGAAACATTTGAAACCTCATCAGGTTAATGAGGCTCAAATGATAGTAAATGTTCAAGAAGAAAAAGGAGGTAAACACACAGTTTAAAGTTGAAATTTTATGAATTTATTGTCAATGAATGAAATATTAAACTTGGCTTGATGCAGTTCGTCAAAATGAGCTATATATTTTGAAAGATTTGAAACCTCATCAGGTTAAAGAGGATCAAATGATAGTAAATGTTCGAGAAGAAAAAGGAGGTAAACACAGAGTTTAAAGTTGAAATTTTATGAATTTATTGTCAATGAATGAAAAATTAAACTTGGCTTGATGCAGTTCGTCAAAAAAGGGGCTATATATTTTGAAGCATTTGAAACCTCATCAGGTTAAAGAGGCTCAAATGATAGTAAATGTTCGAGAAGAAAAAGGAGGTAAACACACAATTTATCGTTGAAATTTTATGAATTTGTTGTCAATGAATGCAATATGAAACTTGGCTTGATGCAATTCTTCAAAAACGAGCTATATATTTTGAAACATTTCAAACCTCATCAGGTTAATGAGGCTCAAATGATAGTAAATTTTCGAGACAAAAAGGAGGTAAAAACACAATTTATCGTTGAAATTTTATGAATTTGTTGTCAATGAATAGAATATGAAACTTGGCTTGATGCAATTCTTCAAAATGAGTTATATATTTTGAAACATTTGAAACCTCATCAGGTTAATGAGGCTCAAATGATAGTAAATTATCGAGAAGAAAAAGGAGGTCAAAACAGTTTAAAGTCGAAATGTTATGAATTTATTGTCAATGAATGCAATATGAAACTTGGCTTGATGCAAATCTTCAAAATGAGCCATACATTTTGAAACATTTGAAACCTCATCAGGTTAATGAGGCTCAAATGATAGTAAATTTTCGAGACAAAAAGGAGGTAAAAACACAGTTTTTAGTTGAAATTTTATGAATTTATGATCAATGAATGCAATATGAAACTTGGCTTGATGCAGTTCGTCAAAATGAGCCATACATTTTGAAGCATTTGAAACCTCATCAGGTTAATGAGGCTCAAATGATAGTAAATTATCGAGAAGAAAAAGGAGGTCAAAACACAATTTATCGTTGAAATTTTATGAATTTGTTGTCAATGAATAGAATATGAAACTTGGCTTGATGCAATTCTTCAAAATGAGTTATATATTTTGAAGCATTTGAAACCTCATCAGGTTAATGAGGCTCAAATGATAGTAAATTTTCGAGACAAAAAGGAGGTAAAAACACAATTTATCGTTGAAAATTTATGAATTTGTTGTCAATGAATAGAATATGAAACTTGGCTTGATGCAATTCTTCAAAATGAGTTATATATTTTGAAACATTTGAAACCTCATCAGGTTAATGAGGCTCAAATGATAGTAAATTATCGAGAAGAAAAAGGAGGTCAAAACAGTTTAAAGTCGAAATGTTATGAATTTATTGTCAATGAATGCAATATGAAACTTGGCTTGATGCAAATCTTCAAAATGAGCCATACATTTTGAAACATTTGAAACCTCATCAGGTTAATGAGGCTCAAATGATAGTAAATTTTCGAGACAAAAAGGAGGTAAAAACACAGTTTTTAGTTGAAATTTTATGAATTTATGATCAATGAATGCAATATGAAACTTGGCTTGATGCAGTTCGTCAAAATGAGCCATACATTTTGAAGCATTTGAAACCTCATCAGGTTAATGAGGCTCAAATGATAGTAAATTATCGAGAAGAAAAAGGAGGTCAAAACACAATTTATCGTTGAAACTTTATGAATTTGTTGTCAATGAATAGAATATGAAACTTGACTTGATGCAATTCTTCAAAATGAGTTATATATTTTGAAGCATTTGAAACCTCATCAGGTTAATGAGGCTCAAATGATAGTAAATTTTCGAGACAAAAAGGAGGTAAAAACACAATTTATGGTTGAAATTTTATGAATTTGTTGTCAATGAATAGAATATGAAACTTGGCTTGATGCAATTCTTCAAAATGAGTTATATATTTTGAAACATTTGAAACCTCATCAGGTTAATGAGGCTCAAATGATAGTAAATTTTCGAGACAAAAAGGAGGTAAAAACACAATTTATCGTTGAAATTTTATGAATTTGTTGTCAATGAATGGAATATGAAACTTGGCTTGATGCAGTTCGTCAAATGAGTTATATATTTTGAAACATTTGAAACCTCATCAGGTTAATGAGGCTCAAATGATGTTAAATTCTCGAGAAGAAAAAGGAGGTCAAAACAGTTTAAAGTCGAAATTTTATGAAATGATGGTCAATGAATGGAATATGAAACTTGGCTTGATGCAGTTCGTCAAAATGAGCCATACATTTTGAAACATTTGAAACCTCATCACGTTAATGAGGCTTAAATGATAGTACATTTTCGAGAATAAAAGGAGGTCAAAACACAGTTTTTAGTTGAAATTGTATGAATTGATGGTCAATGAATGGAATAGGAAACTTGGCTTGATGCAGTTCGTCAAAATGAGCTATATATTTTGAAAGATTTGAAACCTCATCAGGTTAATGAGGCTCAAATGATAGTAAATTTTCGAGAAGAAAAGGAGGTAAAAACACAGTTTAAAGTTAAACTTTTATGGATTTGTTGTCAATGAATGGAATTTGAAACTTGGCTTGGTGCAATTCTTCAAAATGTGCTATATATTTTGAAACATTTGAAACCTCATGAGGTTAATGAGGCTCAAATGATAGTAAATTTTCGAGACAAAAAGGAGGTAAAAACACAATTTATCGTTGAAAATTTATGAATTTGTTGTCAATGAATAGAATATGAAACTTGGCTTGATGCAATTCTTCAAAATGAGTTATATATTTTGAAACATTTGAAACCTCATCAGGTTAATGAGGCTCAAATGATAGTAAATTATCGAGAAGAAAAAGGAGGTCAAAACAGTTTAAAGTCGAAATGTTATGAATTTATTGTCAATGAATGCAATATGAAACTTGGCTTGATGCAAATCTTCAAAATGAGCCATACATTTTGAAACATTTGAAACCTCATCAGGTTAATGAGGCTCAAATGATAGTAAATTTTCGAGACAAAAAGGAGGTAAAAACACAGTTTTTAGTTGAAATTTTATGAATTTATGATCAATGAATGCAATATGAAACTTGGCTTGATGCAGTTCGTCAAAATGAGCCATACATTTTGAAGCATTTGAAACCTCATCAGGTTAATGAGGCTCAAATGATAGTAAATTATCGAGAAGAAAAAGGAGGTCAAAACACAATTTATCGTTGAAACTTTATGAATTTGTTGTCAATGAATAGAATATGAAACTTGACTTGATGCAATTCTTCAAAATGAGTTATATATTTTGAAGCATTTGAAACCTCATCAGGTTAATGAGGCTCAAATGATAGTAAATTTTCGAGACAAAAAGGAGGTAAAAACACAATTTATGGTTGAAATTTTATGAATTTGTTGTCAATGAATAGAATATGAAACTTGGCTTGATGCAATTCTTCAAAATGAGTTATATATTTTGAAACATTTGAAACCTCATCAGGTTAATGAGGCTCAAATGATAGTAAATTTTCGAGACAAAAAGGAGGTAAAAACACAATTTATCGTTGAAATTTTATGAATTTGTTGTCAATGAATGGAATATGAAACTTGGCTTGATGCAGTTCGTCAAATGAGTTATATATTTTGAAACATTTGAAACCTCATCAGGTTAATGAGGCTCAAATGATGTTAAATTCTCGAGAAGAAAAAGGAGGTCAAAACAGTTTAAAGTCGAAATTTTATGAAATGATGGTCAATGAATGGAATATGAAACTTGGCTTGATGCAGTTCGTCAAAATGAGCCATACATTTTGAAACATTTGAAACCTCATCAGGTTAATGAGGCTTAAATGATAGTACATTTTCGAGAATAAAAGGAGGTCAAAACACAGTTTTTAGTTGAAATTGTATGAATTGATGGTCAATGAATGGAATAGGAAACTTGGCTTGATGCAGTTCGTCAAAATGAGCTATATATTTTGAAAGATTTGAAACCTCATCAGGTTAAAGAGGCTCAAATGATAGTAAATTTTCGAGAAGAAAAGGAGGTCAAAACACAGTTTAAAGTTAAACTTTTATGGATTTGTTGTCAATGAATGGAATTTGAAACTTGGCTTGGTGCAATTCTTCAAAATGTGCTTTCTATTTTGAAACATTTGAAACCTCATGAGGTCAATGAGGCTCAAATGATTGTAAATTTTCGAGACAAAAAGGAGGTAAAAACACAGTTTTTAGTTGAAATTTTATGAATTTATGATCAATGAATGGAATATGAAACTTGGCTTGATGCAGTTCGTCAAAATGAGCCATACATTTTGAAACATTTGAAACCTGATCAGGTTAATGAGGCTCAAATGATAGTAAATTTTCGAAACAAAAAGGAGGTAAAAACACAGTTTGTAGTTGAAATTTTATGAATTTAAGATCAATGAATGGAATATGAAACTTGGCTTGATGCAGTTCGTCAAAATGAGCCATACATTTTGAAACACTTGAAACCTCATCAGGTTAATGAGGCTCAAATGATAGTAAATTTTCGAGACAAAAAGGAGGTAAAAACACAGTTTTTAGTTGAAATTTTATGAATTTATGATCAATGAATGCAATATGAAACTTGGCTTGATGCAGTTCGTCAAAATGAGCCATACATTTTGAAGCATTTGAAACCTCATCAGGTTAATGAGGCTCAAATGATAGTAAATTATCGAGAAGAAAAAGGAGGTCAAAACACAATTTATCGTTGAAACTTTATGAATTTGTTGTCAATGAATAGAATATGAAACTTGACTTGATGCAATTCTTCAAAATGAGTTATATATTTTGAAGCATTTGAAACCTCATCAGGTTAATGAGGCTCAAATGATAGTAAATTTTCGAGACAAAAAGGAGGTAAAAACACAATTTATGGTTGAAATTTTATGAATTTGTTGTCAATGAGTAGAATATGAAACTTGGCTTGATGCAATTCTTCAAAATGAGTTATATATTTTGAAACATTTGAAACCTCATCAGGTTAATGAGGCTCAAATGATAGTAAATTTTCGAGACAAAAAGGAGGTAAAAACACAATTTATCGTTGAAATTTTATGAATTTGTTGTCAATGAATGGAATATGAAACTTGGCTTGATGCAGTTCGTCAAATGAGTTATATATTTTGAAACATTTGAAACCTCATCAGGTTAATGAGGCTCAAATGATGTTAAATTCTCGAGAAGAAAAAGGAGGTCAAAACAGTTTAAAGTCGAAATTTTATGAAATGATGGTCAATGAATGGAATATGAAACTTGGCTTGATGCAGTTCGTCAAAATGAGCCATACATTTTGAAACATTTGAAACCTCATCAGGTTAATGAGGCTTAAATGATAGTACATTTTCGAGAATAAAAGGAGGTCAAAACACAGTTTTTAGTTGAAATTGTATGAATTGATGGTCAATGAATGGAATAGGAAACTTGGCTTGATGCAGTTCGTCAAAATGAGCTATATATTTTGAAAGATTTGAAACCTCATCAGGTTAAAGAGGCTCAAATGATAGTAAATTTTCGAGAAGAAAAGGAGGTTAAAACACAGTTTAAAGTTAAACTTTTATGGATTTGTTGTCAATGAATGGAATATGAAACTTGGCTTGGTGCAATTCTTCAAAATGAGCTTTCTATTTTGAAACATTTGAAACCTCATGAGGTCAATGAGGCTCAAATGATTGTAAATTTTCGAGACAAAAAGGAGGTAAAAACACAGTTTTTAGTTGAAATTTTATGAATTTATGATCAATGAATGGAATATGAAACTTGGCTTGATGCAGTTCGTCAAAATGAGCCATACATTTTGAAACATTTGAAACCTGATCAGGTTAATGAGGCTCAAATGATAGTAAATTTTCGAAACAAAAAGGAGGTAAAAACACAGTTTGTAGTTGAAATTTTATGAATTTAAGATCAATGAATGGAATATGAAACTTGGCTTGATGCAGTTCGTCAAAATGAGCCATACATTTTGAAACATTTGAAACCTCATCAGGTTAATGAGGCTCAAATGATAGTAAATTTTCGAGAAAAAAAGGAGGTAAAAACACAGTTTTTAGTTGAAATTTTATGAATTTATGATCAATGAATGCAATATGAAACTTGGCTTGATGCAGTTCGTCAAAATGAGCCATACATTTTGAAGCATTTGAAACCTCATCAGGTTAATGAGGCTCAAATGATAGTAAATTATCGAGAAGAAAAAGGAGGTCAAAACACAATTTATCGTTGAAACTTTATGAATTTGTTGTCAATGAATAGAATATGAAACTTGACTTGATGCAATTCTTCAAAATGAGTTATATATTTTGAAGCATTTGAAACCTCATCAGGTTAATGAGGCTCAAATGATAGTAAATTTTCGAGACAAAAAGGAGGTAAAAACACAATTTATGGTTGAAATTTTATGAATTTGTTGTCAATGAATAGAATATGAAACTTGGCTTGATGCAATTCTTCAAAATGAGTTATATATTTTGAAACATTTGAAACCTCATCAGGTTAATGAGGCTCAAATTATAGTAAATTTTCGAGACAAAAAGGAGGTAAAAACACAATTTATCGTTGAAATTTTATGAATTTGTTGTCAATGAATGGAATATGAAACTTGGCTTGATGCAGTTCGTCAAATGAGTTATATATTTTGAAACATTTGAAACCTCATCAGGTTAATGAGGCTCAAATGATGTTAAATTCTCGAGAAGAAAAAGGAGGTCAAAACAGTTTAAAGTCGAAATTTTATGAAATGATGGTCAATGAATGGAATATGAAACTTGGCTTGATGCAGTTCGTCAAAATGAGCCATACATTTTGAAACATTTGAAACCTCATCAGGTTAATGAGGCTTAAATGATAGTACATTTTCGAGAATAAAAGGAGGTCAAAACACAGTTTTTAGTTGAAATTGTATGAATTGATGGTCAATGAATGGAATAGGAAACTTGGCTTGATGCAGTTCGTCAAAATGAGCTATATATTTTGAAAGATTTGAAACCTCATCAGGTTAAAGAGGCTCAAATGATAGTAAATGTTCGAGAAGAAAAGGAGGTAAAAACACAGTTTAAAGTTGAAATTTTATGAATTTGTTGTCAATGAATGGAATATGAAACTTGGCTTGATGCAATTCTTCAAAATGAGCTATATATTTTGAAACATTTGAAACCTCATGAGGTCAATGAGGCTCAAATGATTGTAAATTTTCGAGACAAAAAGGAGGTAAAAACACAGTTTTTAGTTGAAATTTTATGAATTTATGATCAATGAATGGAATATGAAACTTGGCTTGATGCAGTTCGTCAAAATGAGCCATACATTTTGAACATTTGAAACCTCATCAGGTTAATGAGGCTCAAATGATAGTAAATTTTCGAGACAAAAAGGAGGTAAAAACACAGTTTTTAGTTGAAATTTTATGAATTTATGATCAATGAATGGAATATGAAACTTGGCTTGATGCAGTGCGTCAAAATGAGCCATACATTTTGAAACATTTGAAACCTCATCAGGTTAATGAGGCTCAAATGATAGTAAATTTTCGAGACAAAAAGGAGGTAAAAACACAGTTTTTAGTTGAAATTTTATGAATTTATGATCAATGAATGAAATATGAAACTTTGCTTGATGCAGTTCGTCAAAATGAGCAATACATTTTGAAGCATTTGAAAACTCATCAGGTTAATGAGGCTCAAATGATATTAAATTTTCGAGACAAAAAGGAGGTAAAAACACAATTTATCGTTGAAATTTTATGAATTTGTTGTCAATGAATGGAATATGAAACTTGGCTTGATGCAATTCTTCAAAATGAGTTATATATTTTGAAACATTTGAAACCTCATCAGGTTAATGAGGCTCAAATGATGGTAAATTCTCGAGAAGAAAAAGGAGGTCAAAACAGTTTAAAGTCGAAATTTTATGAATTTATGATCAATGAATGAAATATGAAACATGGCTTGATGCAGTTCGTCAAAATGAGCCATACATTTTGAAACATTTGAAACCTCATCAGGTTAATGAGGCTCAAATGATAGTAAATTTTCGAGACAAAAAGGAGGTAAAAACACAGTTTTTAGTTGAAATTGTATGAAATGATGGTCAATGAATGGAATATGAAACATGGCTTGATGCAGTTCGTCAAAATGAGCCATACATTTTGAAACATTTGAAACCTCATCAGGTTAATGAGGCTCAAATGATAGTAAATTTTCCAGACAAAAAGGAGGTCAAAACACAATTTATCGTTGAAATTTTATGAATTTGTTGTCAATGAATGCAACATGAAACTTGGCTTGATGCAATTCTTCAAAAACGAGCTATATATTTTGAAACATTTAAAATGTCATTAGATAAATGAGGCTCAAATGATAGTAAATTTTCGAGACAAAAAGGAGGTCAAAACACAATTGATAGTTGAAATTTTCTAAATTTATGGTCAATGAATGGAATATGAAACTTGGCTTGGTGCAGTTCGTCAAAATGAGCCATATATTTTGAAACATTTGAAACCTCATCAGGTTAATGAGGTTTAAATGATAGTATATTTTCGAGAAAAAGAGGAAGACAAAACACAGTTTTCAGTTGAAATTTTATGAATTTATGGTCAATGAATGCAATATGAAACTTGGGTTGATGCAAATCTTCATAATGAGCTATATATTTGAAACATTTGAAACCTCATCTGGTTAATAAGGCTCAAATGATAGTACATTTTCGAGAATAAAAGGAGGTCAAAACACAGTTTTTAGTTGAAATTTTATGAATTGATGGGCAATGAATGGAATATCAAGCTTGGCTTGATGCAGTTCGTAAAAATGAGCCATACATTTTGAAACATTTGAAACCTCATCAGGTTAATGAGGCTCAAATGATAGTAAATTTCCAGACAAAAAGGAGGTAAAAACACAATTTATCGTTGAAATTTTCTGAATTTGTTGTCAATGAATGCAATATGAAACTTGGCTTGATGCAATTCTTCAAAATGAGCTATATATTTTGAAATATTTGAAACCTCATCAGGTTAATGAGGCTCAAATGATAGTAAATTTTTGAGAAGAAAAAGGAGGTAAAAACACAGTTTACAATTGAAATTTTATGAATTTATTGTCAATGAATGCAATATGAAACTTGGGTTGATGCAAATCTTCATAATGAGCTATATATTTGAAACATTTGAAACCTCATCAGGTTAATGAGGCTCAAATGATAGTAAATTATCGAGAAGAAAAAGGAGGTCAAAACACAATTTATCGTTGAAACTTTATGAATTTGTTGTCAATGAATAGAATATGAAACTTGACTTGATGCAATTCTTCAAAATGAGTTATATATTTTGAAGCATTTGAAACCTCATCAGGTTAATGAGGCTCAAATGATAGTAAATTTTCGAGACAAAAAGGAGGTAAAAACACAATTTATGGTTGAAATTTTATGAATTTGTTGTCAATGAATAGAATATGAAACTTGGCTTGATGCAATTCTTCAAAATGAGTTATATTCATAATGAAACAGGTTAATGAGGCTTAAATGATAGTACATTTTTGAGAATAAAAGGAGGTAAAAACACAGTTTTTAGTTGAAATTTTATGAATTTATGGTCAATGAATGGAATATGAAACTTGGCTGGGTGCAGTTCGTCAAAATGAGCCATATATTTTGAAACATTTGAAACCTCATCAGGTTAATGAGGCTCAAATGATAGTAAATTTTCGAGAAAAAACGAAGGTTAAAACACAGTTTAAAGTTAAACTTTTATGAATTTATTGTCAATGAATGCAATATGAAACTTGGGTTGATGCAAATCTTCATAATGAGCTATATTCATAATGAAACAGGTTAATGAGGCTTAAATGATAGTACATTTTCGAGAATAAAAGGAGGTAAAAACACAGTTTTTAGTTGAAATTTTATGAATTTGTTGTCAATAAATGGAATATGAAACTTGGCTTGGTGCAATTCTTCAAAATGAGCTATATATTTTGAAACATTTGAAACCTCATCAGGTTAATGAGGCTAAAATGATAGTAAATTTTCGAGAGGAACAGGAGGTAAAAACACAATTTATCGTTGAAATTTTATGAATTTGTTGTCAATGAATGGAATATGAAACTTGGCTTGATGCAGTTCGTCAAATGAGTTATATATTTTGAAACATTTGAAACCTCATCAGGTTAATGAGGCTCAAATGATGTTAAATTCTCGAGAAGAAAAAGGAGGTCAAAACAGTTTAAAGTCGAAATTTTATGAAATGATGGTCAATGAATGGAATATGAAACTTGGCTTGATGCAGTTCGTCAAAATGAGCCATACATTTTGAAACATTTGAAACCTCATCAGGTTAATGAGGCTTAAATGATAGTACATTTTCGAGAATAAAAGGAGGTCAAAACACAGTTTTTAGTTGAAATTGTATGAATTGATGGTCAATGAATGGAATAGGAAACTTGGCTTGATGCAGTTCGTCAAAATGAGCTATATATTTTGAAAGATTTGAAACCTCATCAGGTTAAAGAGGCTCAAATGATAGTAAATGTTCGAGAAGAAAAGGAGGTAAATACACAGTTTAAAGTTAAAATTTTATGAATTTGTTGTCAATGAATGGAATATGAAACTTGGCTTGATGCAATTCTTCAAAATGAGCTATATATTTTGAAACATTTGAAACCTCATGAGGTCAATGAGGCTCAAATGATTGTAAATTTTCGAGACAAAAAGGAGGTAAAAACACAGTTTTTAGTTGAAATTTTATGAATTTATGATCAATGAATGGAATATGAAACTTGGCTTGATGCAGTTCGTCAAAATGAGCCATACATTTTGAACATTTGAAACCTCATCAGGTTAATGAGGCTCAAATGATAGTAAATTTTCGAGACAAAAAGGAGGTAAAAATACAGTTTTTAGTTGAAATTTTATGAATTTATGATCAATGAATGGAATATGAAACTTGGCTTGATGCAGTGCGTCAAAATGAGCCATACATTTTGAAACATTTGAAACCTCATCAGGTTAATGAGGCTCAAATGATAGTAAATTTTCGAGACAAAAAGGAGGTAAAAACACAGTTTTTAGTTGAAATTTTATGAATTTATGATCAATGAATGAAATATGAAACTTTGCTTGATGCAGTTCGTCAAAATGAGCAATACATTTTGAAGCATTTGAAAACTCATCAGGTTAATGAGGCTCAAATGATATTAAATTTTCGAGACAAAAAGGAGGTAAAAACACAATTTATCGTTGAAATTTTATGAATTTGTTGTCAATGAATGGAATATGAAACTTGGCTTGATGCAATTCTTCAAAATGAGTTATATATTTTGAAACATTTGAAACCTCATCAGGTTAATGAGGCTCAAATGATGGTAAATTCTCGAGAAGAAAAAGGAGGTCAAAACAGTTTAAAGTCGAAATTTTATGAATTTATGATCAATGAATGAAATATGAAACATGGCTTGATGCAGTTCGTCAAAATGAGCCATACATTTTGAAACATTTGAAACCTCATCAGGTTAATGAGGCTCAAATGATAGTAAATTTTCGAGACAAAAAGGAGGTAAAAACACAGTTTTTAGTTGAAATTGTATGAAATGATGGTCAATGAATGGAATATGAAACATGGCTTGATGCAGTTCGTCAAAATGAGCCATACATTTTGAAACATTTGAAACCTCATCAGGTTAATGAGGCTCAAATGATAGTAAATTTTCCAGACAAAAAGGAGGTCAAAACACAATTTATCGTTGAAATTTTATGAATTTGTTGTCAATGAATGCAACATGAAACTTGGCTTGATGCAATTCTTCAAAAACGAGCTATATATTTTGAAACATTTAAAATGTCATCAGATAAATGAGGCTCAAATGATAGTAAATTTTCGAGACAAAAAGGAGGTCAAAACACAATTGATAGTTGAAATTTTCTAAATTTATGGTCAATGAATGGAATATGAAACTTGGCTGGGTGCAGTTCGTCAAAATGAGCCATATATTTTGAAACATTTGAAACCTCATCAGGTTAATGAGGTTTAAATGATAGTATATTTTCGAGAAAAAGAGGAAGACAAAACACAGTTTTCAGTTGAAATTTTATGAATTTATGGTCAATGAATGCAATATGAAACTTGGGTTGATGCAAATCTTCATAATGAGCTATATATTTGAAACATTTGAAACCTCATCAGGTTAATAAGGCTCAAATGATAGTACATTTTCGAGAATAAAAGGAGGTCAAAACACAGTTTTTAGTTGAAATTTTATGAATTGATGGGCAATGAATGGAATATCAAGCTTGGCTTGATGCAGTTCGTAAAAATGAGCCATACATTTTGAAACATTTGAAACCTCATCAGGTTAATGAGGCTCAAATGATAGTAAATTTCCAGACAAAAAGGAGGTAAAAACACAATTTATCGTTGAAATTTTATGAATTTGTTGTCAATGAATGAAATATGAAACTTGGCTTGATGCAATTCTTCAAAATGAGCTATATATTTTGAAACATTTGAAACCTCATCAGGTTAATGAGGCTCAAATGATAGTAATTTTTCGAGAAGAAAAAGGAGGTCAAAACACAGTTTAAAGTTTAAAGTTTATAAAATTATTGTCAATGAATGGAATATGAAACTTGGCTTGATGCAATTCTTCAAAATGAGCTATATATTTTGAAACATTTGAAACCTCATCAGGTTAATGAGGCTCAAATGATAGTAAATTTCGAGAAGAAAAAGGAGGTCAAAACAGTTTTTAGTTGAAATTTTATGAATTTATTGTCAATGAATGGAATATGAAACTTGGCTTGATGCAAATCTTCAAAATGAGCTATATATTTTGAAACATTTGAAACCTCATCAGGTTAATGAGGCTTAAATGATAGTACATTTTCGAGAATAAAAGGAGGTCAAAACACAGTTTTTAGTTGAAATTTTATGAATTGATGGTCAATGAATGAAATATGACACTTGGCTTGATGCAATTCGTCAAAAATGAGCAATATATTTTGAAACATTTGAAACCTCATCAGGTTAATGAGGCTCAAATGATAGTAAATGTTCAAGAAAAAATGAGGTCAAAACACAGTTTTTTGTTGAAATTTTATGAATTTATTGTCAATGAATGGAATATGAAACTTGGCTTGATGCAAATCCTCAAAATGAGCTATATATTTTGAAACATTTGAAACCTCATCAGGTTAATGAGGCTCAAATGATAGTAAATGTTCGAGAAAAAATGAGGTCAAAACACAGTTTTTTGTTGAAATTTTATGAATTATGGTCAATGAATGGAATATGAAACTTGGCTTGATGCATTTTGTCAAAATGAGCTTTATATTTTGAAACATTTGAAACCTCATCAGGTTAATGAGGCTCAAATGATAGTAAATGTTCGAGAAAAAATGAGGTCAAAACACAGTTTTTAGTTGAAATTTTATGAATTGATGGTCAATGAATGGAATATGAAACTTGGCTTGATGCAGTTCGTCTAAATGAGCCATATATTTTGAAACATTTGAAACCTCATTAGGTTAATGAGGCTCAAATGATAGTAAATTTTCCAGACAAAAAGGAGGTCAAAACACAATTTATCGTTGAAATTTTATGAATTTGTTGTCAATGAATGGAATATGAAACTTGGCTTGATGCAATTCTTCAAAATGAGCTATATATTTTGAAATATTTGAAACCTCATCAGGTTAATGAGGCTCAAATGATAGTAAATTCTTCGAGAAAAAAAGGAGGTCAAAACACAGTTTACAATTGAAATTTTATGAATTTATTGTCAATGAATGGAATATGAAACTTGGCTTGATGCAAATCTTCAAAATGAGCTATATATTTTGAAACATTTGAAACCTCATCAGGTTAATGAGGCTCAAATGATAGTAAATTCTCGAGAAGAAAAAGGAGGTCAAAACAGTTTGGAGTTGAAATTTTATGAATTTATTGTCAATGAATGGAATATGAAACTTGGTTTGATGCAAATCTTCAAAATGAGCTATATATTTTGAAACATTTGAAACCTCATCAGGTTAATGAGGCTTAATGATAGTAAATTTTCGAGAATAAAAGGAGGTCAAAACACAGTTTTTAGTTGAAATTTTATGAATTTATTGTCAATGAATGGAATATGAAACTTGGCTTGATGCAAATCTTCAAAATGAGCTATATATTTTGAAACATTTGAAACCTCATCAGGTTAATGAGGCTCAAATGATAGTAAATGTTCGAGAAAATATGAGGTCAAAACACAGTTTAGTGTTGAAAGTTTATGAAATTATGGTCAATGAATGGAATATGAAACTTGGCTTGATGCAAATCCTCAAAATGAGCTATATATTTTGAAACATTTGAAACCTCATCAGGTTAATGAGGCTCAAATGATAGTAAATTTTCGAGAAAAAATGAAGTCAAACACAGTTTACTGTTGAAAGTTTATGAAATTATGGTCAATGAATGGAATCTGAAACTTGGGTTGATGCAAATCTTCAAAATGAGCTATATATTTTGAAACATTTGAAACCTCATCAGGTTAATGAGGCTTAAATGATAGTAAATTTTCGAGAATAAAAGGAGGTCAAAAACACAGTTTTTAGTTGAAATTTTATGAATTGATGGTCAATGAATGGAATATGAAACTTGGCTTGATGCAATTCGTCAAAATGAGCCATATATTTTGAAACATTTGAAACCTCATCAGGTTAATGAGGCTCAAATGATAGTAAATTTTCGAGACAAAAAGGAGGTCAAAACACAATTTATCGTTGAAATTTTATGAATTGATGGTCAATGAATGGAATATGAAACTTGGCTTGATGCAATTCTTCAAAATGAGCTATATATTTTGAAACATTTGAAACCTCATCAGGTTAATGAGGCTCAAATGATAGTAAATCTTCGAGAAAATATGAGGTCAAAACACAGTTTTTTGTTAAAATTTTATGAATTTATTGTCAATGAATGGAATATGAAACTTGGCTTGATGCAGTTCGTCAAAATGAGCTATATATTTTGAAACATTTGAAACCTCATCAGGTTAATGAGGCTCAAATGATAGTACATTTTTGAGAAGAAAAAAGGAGGTCAAAACAGTTTTTAGTTGAAATTTTATGAATTTATGGTCAATGAATGGAATATGAAACTTGGCTTGATGCAAATCCTCAAAATGAGCTATATATTTTGAAACATTTGAAACCTCATCAGGTTAATGAGGCTCAAATGATAGTAAATGTTCGAGAAAAAAAGGAGGTCAAAACACAAATTATCGTTGAAATTTTATGAAGTTATGGTCAATGAATGGAATAAGAAACTTGGCTTGATGAAAATCCTCAAAATGAGCTATATATTCTGAAACATTTGAATCCTCATCAGGTTAATGAGGCTTAAATGATAGTAAATTTTCAGAAAAAGAGGAGGTCAAAACACAGTTTAGTGTTGAAAGTTTATGAAATTATGGTCAATGAATGGAATATGAAACTTGGCTTGATGCAAATCTTCAAAATGAGCCATATATTTTGAAACATTTGAAACCTCATCAGGTTAATGAGGCTCAAATGATAGTAAATTTTCGAGACAAAAAGGAGGTCAAAACACAGTTTTTAGTTGAAATTTTATGAATTGATGGTCAATGAATGGAATATGAAACTTGGCTTGATGCAAATCCTCAAAATGAGCTATATATTTTGAAACATTTGAAACCTCATCAGGTTAATGAGGCTCAAATGATAGTAAATTTTCGAGAAAAAAAGGAGGTGAAAACACAGTTTTTAGTTGAAATTTTATGAAGTTATGGTCAATGAATGAAATATGAAACTTGGCTTGATGCATTTCGTCAAAATGAGCCATATATTTTGAAACATTTGAAACCTCATCAGGTTAATGAGGCTCAAATGATAGTAAATGTTCGAGAAAAAATGAGGTCAAAACAAAGTTTTTTAGTTGAAATTTTATGAATTTATTGTCAATGAATGGAATATGAAACTTGGCTTGATGCAAATCTTCAAAATGAGCTATATATTTTGAAACATTTGAAACCTCATCAGGTTAATGAGGCTCAAATGATAGTAAATGTTCTAAAAAAGATGAGGTTTCAACACAGTTTAGTGTTGAAAGTTTATGAAATTATGGTCAATGAATGGAATATGAAACTTGGATTGATGCAAATCTTCAAAATGAGCCATATATTTTGAAATATTTGAAACCTCATCAGGTTAATGAGGCTTAAATGATAGTAAATTTTCGAGAAGAAAAAGGAGGTCAAAAACACAGTTTTTTGTTGAAATTTTATGAATTTATTGTCAATGAATGGAATATGAAACTTGGATTGATGCAAATCTTCAAAATGAGCTATATATTTTGAAACATTTGAAACCTCATCATGTTAATGAGGCTCAAATGATAGTAAATTTTCAAAAGAAGAAAAAAGAGGTAAAAACGGAATTTTTAGTTGAAATTTTATGAACTGATTTGTCAATGAATGAAATATGAAACTTGGCTTGATGCAAATCTTCAAAATGAGCTATATATTTTGAAACATTTGAAACCTCATCAGGTTAATGAGGCTTAAATGATAGTAAATTTTCGAGAAAAAATGAGGTCAAAACACAGTTTTTAGTTGAAATTTTATGAATTGATGGTCAATGAATGAAATATGACAACTTGGCTTGATGCAATTCGTCAAAAATGAGCTATATATTTTGAAACATTTGAAACCTCATCAGGTTAATGAGGCTCAAATGATAGTAAATTTTCGAGAAAAAAAGGAGGTCAAAACACAGTTTTTAGTTGAAATTTTATGAATTTATGGTCAATGAATGGAATATGAAACTTGGCTTGATGCAAATCCTCAAAATGAGCCATATATTTTGAAACATTTGAAACCTCATCAGGTTAATGAGGCTCAAATGATAGTAAATGTTCGAGAAAAAATGAGGTCAAAACACAGTTTTTTGTTGAAATTTTATGAATTTATTGTCAATGAATGGAATATGAAACTTGGCTTGATGCAAATCCTCAAAATGAGCTATATATTTTGAAACATTTGAAACCTCATCAGGTTAATGAGGCTCAAATGATAGTAAATGTTCGAGAAAAAAAAAGGAGGTCAAAACACAGTTTTTAGTTGAAATTTTATGAATTGATGGTCAATGAATGGAATATGAAACTTGGCTTGATGCATTTCGTCAAAATGAGCCATATATTTTGAAACATTTGAAACCTCATTAGGTTAATGAGGCTCAAATGATAGTAAATTTTCGAGAGAAAAAAGAGGTAAAAACACAGTTTTTCGTTGAAATTTTATGAATTTGTTGTCAATGAATGGAATATGAAACTTGGCTTGATGCAATTCTTCAAAATGAGCTATATATTTTGAAACATTTGAAACCTCATCAGGTTAATGAGGCTCAAATGATAGTAAATTTTCAGAAGAAAAAGGAGGTCAAAACACAGTTTTTTTGTTGAAATTTTATGAATTTATTGTCAATGAATGGAATATGAAACTTGGCTTGATGCAAATCTTCAAAATGAGCTATATATTTTGAAACATTTGAAACCTCATCAGGTTAATGAGGCTCAAATGATAGTAAATTTCGAGAAGAAAAAGGAGGTCAAAACACAAGTTTTTTTGTTGAAATTTTATGAATTTATTGTCAATGAATGGAATATGAAACTTGGCTTGATGCAAATCTTCAAAATGAGCTATATATTTTGAAACATTTGAAACCTCATTAGGTTAATGAGGCTTAAATGATAGTAAATTTTCGAGAATAAAAGGAGGTCAAAACACAGTTTTTAGTTGAAATTTTATGAATTGATGGTCAATGAATGAAATATGAAACTTGGCTTGATGCAGTTCGTCAAAAATGAGCCATATATTTTGAAACATTTGAAACCTCATCAGGTTAATGAGGCTCAAATGATAGTAAATTTTCGAGAAAAAAAGGAGGTCAAAACACAGTTTTTAGTTGAAATTTTATGAATTTATTGTCAATGAATGGAATATGAAACTTGGCTTGATGCAAATCTTCAAAATGAGCTATATATTTTGAAACATTTGAAACCTCATCAGGTTAATGAGGCTCAAATGATAGTAAATTTTCGAGAGAAAAAAGAGGTCAAAACACAATTTTTAGTTGAAATTTTATGAACTGATGGTCAATGAATGAAATATGAAACTTGGCTTGATGCATTTTGTCAAAATGAGCTATATATTTTGAAACATTTGAAACCTCATCAGGTTAATGAGGCTCAAATGATAGTAAATGTTCGAGAAAAAATGAGGTCAAAACACAGTTTTTAGTTGAAATTTTATGAATTGATGGTCAATGAATGGAATATGAAACTTGGCTTGATGCATTTCGTCAAAATGAGCCATATATTTTGAAACATTTGAAACCTCATTAGGTTAATGAGGCTCAAATGATAGTAAATGTTCGAGAAAAAATGAGGTCAAAACACAATTTTTAGTTGAAATTTTATGAATTTGTTGTCAATGAATGGAATATGAAACTTGGCTTGGTGCAATTCTTCAAAATGAGCTATATATTTTGAAACATTTGAAACCTCATCAGGTTAATGAGGCTCAAATGATAGTAAATTTTCGAGACAAAAAGGAGGTCAAAACACAATTTATCGTTGAAATTTTATGAAATTGTTGTCAATGAATGGAATATGAAACTTGGCTTGATGCAAATCTTCAAAATGAGCTATATATTTTGAAACATTTGAAACCTCATCAGGTTAATGAGGCTCAAATGATAGTAAATTTTCAAAAGAAGAAAAAAGAGGTAAAAACGGAATTTTTAGTTGAAATTTTATGAATTTATTGTCAATGAATGGAATATGAAACTTGGCTTGATGCAAATCTTCAAAATGAGCTATATATTTTGAAACATTTGAAACCTCATTAGGTTAATGAGGCTCAAATGATAGTAAATTTTCGAGAAAAAAAGGAGGTCAAAACACAGTTTTTAGTTGAAATTTTATGAATTGATGGTCAATGAATGGAATATGAAACTTGGCTTGATGCAGTTCGTCAAAATGAGCCATATATTTTGAAACATTTGAAACCTCATCAGGTTAATGAGGCTCAAATGATAGTAAATGTTCGAGAAAAAATGAGGTCAAAACACAGTTTTTTGTTGAAATTTTATGAATTTATTGTCAATGAATGGAATATGAAACTTGGCTTGATGCAAATCCTCAAAATGAGCTATATATTTTGAAACATTTGAAACCTCATCAGGTTAATGAGGCTCAAATGATAGTAAATGTTCGAGAAAAAATGAGGTCAAAACACAGTTTAGAGTTGAAAGTTTATGAAATTATGGTCAATGAATGGAATATGAAACTTGGCTTGATGCAATTTGTCAAAATGAGCTATATATTTTGAAACATTTGAAACCTCATCAGGTTAATGAGGCTCAAATGATAGTAAATGTTCGAGAAAAAATGAGGTCAAAACACAGTTTTTAGTTGAAATTTTATGAATTGATGGTCAATGAATGGAATATGAAACTTGGCTTGATGCATTTCGTCAAAATGAGCCATATATTTTGAAACATTTGAAACCTCATCAGGTTAATGAGGCTCAAATGATAGTAAATTTTCGAGAAAAAAAGGAGGTCAAAACACAGTTTTTCGTTGAAATTTTATGAATTTGATGTCAATGAATGGAATATGAAACTTGGCTTGATGCAATTCGTCAAAATGAGCCATATATTTTGAAACATTTGAAACCTCATCAGGTTAATGAGGCTCAAATGATAGTAAATTTTCGAGACAAAAAGGAGGTCAAAACACAATTTATCGTTGAAATTTTATGAATTGATGGTCAATGAATGGAATATGAAACTTGGCTTGATGCAATTCGTCAAAATGAGCCATATATTTTGAAACATTTGAAACCTCATCAGGTTAATGAGGCTCAAATGATAGTAAATTTTCGAGAGAAAAAAGAGGTCAAAACACAGTTTTTAGTTGAAATTTTATGAATTGATGGTCAATGAATGGAATATGAAACTTGGCTTGATGCAAATCCTCAAAATGAGCCATATATTTTGAAACATTTGAAACCTCATCAGGTTAATGAGGCTCAAATGATAGTAAATTTTCGAGAAAAAAAGAGGTCAAAACACAGTTTTTAGTTGAAATTTTATGAATTTATTGTCAATGAATGGAATATGAAACTTGGCTTGATGCAAATCCTCAAAATGAGCCATATATTTTGAAACATTTGAAACCTCATTAGGTTAATGAGGCTAAAATGATAGTAAATTTTCGAGAAGAAAAGGAGGTCAAAACACAGTTTAAAGTTAAACTTTTATGGATTTGTTGTCAATGAATGGAATTTGAAACTTGGCTTGGTGCAATTCTTCAAAATGAGCTTTCTATTTTGAAACATTTGAAACCTCATCAGGTTAATGAGGCTAAAATGATAGTAAATTTTCGAAGAAAAAAGGAGGTCAAAACACAGTTTTTAGTTGAAATTTTATGAATTGATGGTCAATGAATGGAATATGAAACTTGGCTTGATGCAAATTTTTCAAAATGAGCTATATATTTTGAAACATTTGAAACCTCATCAGGTTAATGAGGCTCAAATGATAGTAAATTTTCGAGAAAAAAGGAGGTCAAAACACAGTTTTTAGTTGAAATTTTATGAATTTATGGTCAATGAATGAAATATGAAACTTGGCTTGATGCAGTTCGTCAAAATGAGCCATATATTTTGAAACATTTGAAACCTCATCAGGTTAATGAGGCTCAAATGATAGTAATTTTCGAGAAAAAAAAAGGAGGTGAAAACACAGTTTTTTTGTTGAAATTTTATGAATTGATGGTCAATGAATGGAATATGAAACTTGGCTTGATGCAATTCCTCAAAATGAGCTATATATTTTGAAACATTTGAAACCTCATCAGGTTAATGAGGCTCAAATGATAGTAAATTTTCGAGAAAAAATGAGGTCCAAACACAGTTTTTAGTTGAAATTTTATGAATTTATGGTCAATGAATGGAATATGAAACTTGGCTTGATGCAGTTCGTCAAAATGAGCCATATATTTTGAAACATTTGAAACCTCATCAGGTTAATGAGGCTCAAATGATAGTAAATTTTCGAGAAAAAAGGAGGTCAAAACACAGTTTAAAGTTGAAATTTTATGAATTTATTGTCAATGAATGGAATATGAAACTTGGCTTGGTGCAATTCTTCAAAATGAGCTATATATTTTGAAACATTTGAAACCTCATCAGGTTAATGAGGCTCAAATGATAGTAAATTTTCGAGACAAAAAGGAGGTCAAAACACAATTTATCGTTGAAATTTTATGAATTGATGGTCAATGAATGGAATATGAAACTTGGCTTGATGCAGTTCGTCAAAATGAGCCATATATTTTGAAACATTTGAAACCTCATCAGGTTAATGAGGCTCAAATGATAGTAAATTTTCGAGAGAAAAAGGAGGTCAAAACACAGTTTTTAGTTGAAATTTTATGAATTTATGGTCAATGAATGGAATATGAAACTTGGCTGGGTGCAGTTCGTCAAAATGAGCCATATATTTTGAAACATTTGAAACCTCATCAGGTTAATGAGGCTCAAATGATAGTAAATTTTCGAGAAAAAATGAGGTCAAAACACAGTTTTTAGTTGAAATTTTATGAATTTATTGTCAATGAATGGAATATGAAACTTGGGTTGATGCAAATCTTCAAAATGAGCCATATATTTTGAAACATTTGAAACCTCATCAGGTTAATGAGGCTCAAATGATAGTAAATTTTCGAGAATAAAAGGAGGTCAAACACAGTTTAAAGTTAAACTTTTATGGATTTGTTGTCAATGAATGGAATTTGAAACTTGGCTTGGTGCAATTCTTCAAAATGTGCTTTCTATTTTGAAACATTTGAAACCTCATCAGGTTAATGAGGCTCAAATGATAGTAAATTTTCGAGAAGAAAAAGGAGGTAAAAACAGAATTTTTAGTTGAAATTTTATGAACTGATGGTCAATGAATGAAATATGAAACTTGGCTTGATGCATTTTGTCAAAATGAGCTATATATTTTGAAACATTTGAAACCTCATCAGGTTAATGAGGCTCAAATGATAGTAAATTTTCGAGAAAAAGAGGAGGTCAAAACACAGTTTTTAGTTGAAATTTTATGAATTTATGGTCAATGAATGGAATATGAAACTTGGCTTGATGCAGTTCGTCAAAATGAGCCATATATTTTGAAACATTTGAAACCTCATCAGGTTAATGAGGCTCAAATGATAGTAAATTTTCGAGAAAAAAAAGAGGTCAAAACACAGTTTAAAGTTGAAATTTTATGAATTGATGGTCAATGAATGGAATATGAAACTTGGCTTGATGCAATTCTTCAAAATGAGCTATATATTTTGAAACATTTGAAACCTCATCAGGTTAATGAGGCTCAAATGATAGTAAATTTTCGAGAAAAAAGGAGGTCAAAACACAGTTTTTAGTTGAAATTTTATGAATTTATGGTCAATGAATGAAATATGAAACTTGGTTTGATGCAGTTCGTCAAAATGAGCCATATATTTTGAAACATTTGAAACCTCATCAGGTTAATGAGGCTCAAATGATAGTAAATTTTCGAGAAAAAAGGAGGTAAAAACGGAATTTTTAGTTGAAATTTTATGAATTTGTTGTCAATGAATGGAATATGAAACTTGGCTTGGTGCAATTCTTCAAAATGAGCTATATATTTTGAAACATTTGAAACCTCATCAGGTTAATGAGGCTAAAATGATAGTAAATTTTCGAGAGGAACAGGAGGTCAAAACACAATTTATCGTTGAAAGTTTTTGAATTTGATGTCAATGAATGGAATATGAAACTTGGCTTGATGCAGTTCGTCAAAATGAGCCATATATTTTGAAACATTTGAAACCTCATCAGGTTAATGAGGCTCAAATGATAGTAAATTTTCGAGAAAAAAAGGAGGTCAAAACACAGTTTTTAGTTGAAATTTTATGAATTTATGGTCAATGAATGGAATATGAAACTTGGCTTGATGCAGTTCGTCAAAATGAGCCATATATTTTGAAACATTTCAAACCTCATCAGGTTAATGAGGCTCAAATGATAGTAAATTTTCGAGAAAAAAAGGAGGTCAAAACACAGTTTAAAGTTAAAATTTTATGGATTTATTGTCAATGAATGGAATATGAAACTTGGCTTGATGCAATTCTTCAAATGAGCTTTCTATTTTGAAACATTTGAAACCTCATCAGATTAATGAGGCTAAAATGATAGTAAATTTTCGAGAAGAAAAGGAGGTCAAAAACACAGTTTAAAGTTAAACTTTTATGGATTTGTTGTCAATGAATGGAATATGAAACTTGGCTTGGTGCAATTCTTCAAAATGAGCTATATATTTTGAAACATTTGAAACCTCATCAGGTTAATGAGGCTCAAATGATAGTAAATTTTCGAGAAAAAAAGGAGGTCAAAACACAGTTTTTAGTTGAAATTTTATGAATTGAAGGTCAATGAATGGAATATGAAACTTGGCTTGATGCAATTCTTCAAAATGAGCTATATATTTTGAAACATTTGAAACCTCATCAGGTTAATGAGGCTTAAATGATAGTACATCTTCGAGAAAAAGAGGAGGTCAAAACACAGTTTTTAGTTGAAATTTTATGAATTTATTGTCAATGAATGAAATATGAAACTTGGCATGATGCAGTTCGTCAAAATGAGCTATATATTTTGAAACATTTGAAACCTCATCAGGTTAATGAGGCTCAAATGATAGTAATTGTTCGAGAAAAAATGAGGTCAAAACACAGTTTACTGTTGAAATTTTATGAAATTATGGTCAATGAATGGAATATGAAACTTGGCTTGATGCAATTCGTCAAAATGAGCTTTATATTTTGAAACATTTGAAACCTCATCAGGTTAATGAGGCTTAAATGATAGTACATTTTCGAGAAAAAGAGGAGGACAAAACACAGTTTTTAGTTGAAATTTTATGAATTTATGGTCAATGAATGGAATATGAAACTTGGTTTGATGCAGTTCGTCAAAATGAGCCATATATTTTGAAACATTTGAAACCTCATCAGGTTAATGAGGCTCAAATGATAGTAAATTTTCGAGAAGAAAAAGGAGGTAAAAACACAATTTATCGTTGAAATTTTATGAATTGATGGTCAATGAATGGAATATGAAACTTGGCTTGATGCAATTCTTCAAAATGAGCTATATATTTTGAAACATTTAAACCTCATCAGGTTAATGAGGCTCAAATGATAGTAAATTTTCGAGACAAAAAGGAGGTCAAAACACAATTTATCGTTGAAATTTTATGAATTTGTTGTCAATGAATGGAATATGAAACTTGGCTTGATGCAGTTCGTCAAAATGAGCTATATATTTTGAAACATTTAAAACCTCATCAGGTTAATGAGGCTCAAATGATAGTAAATTTTCGAGACAAAAAGGAGGTCAAAACACAATTTATCGTTGAAATTTTATGAATTTGTTGTCAATGAATGGAATATGAAACTTGGCTTGATGCAATTCTTCAAAAACGAGCTATATATTTTGAAACATTTGAAACCTCATCAGGTTAATGAGGTTTAAATGATAGTAAATTTTCGAGAAAAAGAGGAAGTCAAAACACAGTTTTCAGTTGAAATTTTATGAATTTATGGTCAATGAATGCAATATGAAACTTGGGTTGATGCAAATCTTCAAAATGAGCTATATATTTGAAACATTTGAAACCTCATCAGGTTAATAAGGCTCAAATGATAGTACATTTTCGAGAATAAAAGGAGGTCAAAACACAGTTTTTAGTTGAAATTTTATGAATTGATGGTCAATGAATGGAATATCAAGCTTGGCTTGATGCAGTTCGTAAAAATGAGCCATACATTTTGAAACATTTGAAACCTCATCAGGTTAATGAGGCTCAAATGATAGTAAATTTTCAGACAAAAAGGAGGTAAAAACACAATTTATCGTTGAAATTTTATGAATTTGTTGTCAATGAATGCAATATGAAACTTGGCTTGATGCAATTCTTCAAAATGAGCTATCTATTTTGAAACATTTGAAACCTCATCAGGTTAATGAGGCTAAAATGATAGTAAATTGTCGAGAAGAAAAGGAGGTAAAAACACAGTTTAAAGTTAAACTTTTATGGATTTGTTGTCAATGAATGGAATATGAAACTTGGCTTGATGCAAATCTTCAAAATGAGCTATATATTTTGAAACATTTGAAACCTCATCAGGTTAATGAGGCTCAAATGATAGTAAATTTCGAGAAGAAAAAGGAGGTCAAAACAGTTTTTTTGTTGAAATTTTATGAATTTATTGTCAATGAATGCAATATGAAACTTGGTTTGATGCAAATCTTCAAAATGAGCTATATATTTTGAAACATTTGAAACCTCATCAGGTTAATGAGGCTTAAATGATAGTACATTTTCGAGAATAAAAGGAGGTCAAAACACAGTTTTTAGTTGAAATTTTATGAATTGATGGTCAATGAATGAAATATGACACTTGGCTGGATGCAATTCGTCAAAATAGCAATATATTTTGAAACATTTGAAACCTCATCAGGTTAATGAGGCTCAAATGATAGTAAATGTTCAGAGAAAAAATGAGGTCAAAACACAGTTTTTTGTTGAAATTTTATGAATTCATTGTCAATGAATGCAATATGAAACTTGGCTTGATGCAAATCTTCAAAATGAGCTATATATTTTGAAACATTTGAAACCTCATCAGGTTAATGAGGCTCAAATGATAGTAAATGCTCGAGAAAAAATGAGGTCAAAACACAGTTTAAAGTTGAAATTATATAAAGTTATGGTCAATGAATGGAATATGAAACTTGGCTTTATGCAATTTTTCAAAATGAGCTTTATATTTTGAAACATTTGAAACCTCATCAGGTTAATGAGGCTCAAATGATAGTAAATGCTCGAGAAAAAATGAGGTCAAAACACACTTTTTAGTTGAAATTTTATGAATTGATGGGCAATGAATGGAATATCAAGCTTGGCTTGATGCATTTCGTCAAAATGAGCCATACATTTTGAAATATTTGAAACCTCATTAGGTTAATGAGGCTCAAATGATAGTAAATTTTCCAGACAAAAAGGAGGTAAAAACACAATTTATCGTTGAAATTTTATGAATTTGTTGTCAATGAATGGAATATGAAACTTGGCTTGATGCAATTCTTCAAAATGAGCTATATATTTTGAAATATTTGAAACCTCATCAGGTTAATGAGGCTCAAATGATAGTAAATTCTTGAGAAGAAAAAGGAGGTAAAAACACAGCTTACAATTGAAATTTTATGAATTTATTGTCAATGAATGCAATATGAAACTTGGCTTGATGCAAATCTTCAAAATGAGCTATATATTTTGAAACATTTGAAACCTCATCAGGTTAATGAGGCTCAAATGATAGTAAATTCTCGAGAAGAAAAAGGAGGTCAAAACAGTTTGGAGTTGAAATTTTATGAATTTATTGTCAATGAATGCAATATGAAACTTGGTTTGATGCAAATCTTCAAAATGAGCTATATATTTTGAAACATTTGAAACCTCATCAGGTTAATGAGGCTTAAATGATAGTACATTTTCGAGAATAAAAGGAGGTCAAAACACAGTTTTTAGTTGAAATTTTATGAATTTATTGTCAATGAATGCAATATGAAACTTGGCTTGATGCAAATCTTCAAAATGAGCTATCTATTTTGAAACATTTGAAACCTCATCAGGTTAATGAGGCTCAAATGATAGTAAATGCTCGAGAAAAAATGAGGTCAAAACACAGTTTAAAGTTGAAATTATATAAAGTTATGGTCAATGAATGGAATATGAAACTAGGCTTTATGCAATTTTTCAAAATGAGCTTTATATTTTGAAACATTTGAAACCTCATCAGGTTAATGAGGTTTAAATGATAGTACATTTTCGAGAAAAAGAGGAAGACAAAACACAGTTTTTAGTTGAAATTTTATGAATTTATGGTCAATGAATGCAATATGAAACTTGGGTTGATGCAAATCTTCAAAATGAGCTATATATTTTGAAACATTTGAAACCTCGTCAGGTTAATGAGGCTTAAATGATAGTACATTTTCGAGAATAAAAGGAGGTAAAAACACAGTTTTTAGTTGAAATGTTATGAATTGATGGGCAATGAATTGAATATGAAACTTGGCTTGATGCAATTCTTCAAAAATAGCAATATATTTTGAAACATTTGAAACCTCATCAGGTTAATGAGGCTCAAATGATACTAAATTTTCGAGACAAAAAGGAGGTAAAAACACAATTTATCGTTGAAAATTTATGAATTTGTTGTCAAAGAATGGAATATGAAACTTGGCTTGATGCAATTCTTCAAAATGAGCTATATATTTAGAAAAATTTGAATCATCATTAGGTTAATGAGGCTGAAAATATAGTAAATGTTCGAGAAAATATGAGGTAAAAACACAGTTTTTTGTTGAAATTTTATGAATTTATTGTCAATGAATGCAATATGAAACTTGGCTTGATGCAATTCTTCAAAATGAGTTATATATTTTGAAACATTTGAAACCTCATCAGGTTAATGAGGCTCAAATGATAGTAAATTATCGAGAAGAAAAAGGAGGTCAAAACAGTTTAAAGTCGAAATTTTATGAATTTATGGTCAATGAATGCAATATGAAACTTGGGTTGATGCAAATCTTCATAATGAGCTATATATTTGAAACATTTGAAACCTCATCAGGTTAATAAGGCTCAAATGATAGTAAATGTTCGAGAAGAAAAAGGAGGTCAAAACACAATTTATCGTTGAAATTTTATGAATTTATGGTCAATGAATGAAATATGACACTTGGCTTGATGCAAATCTTCAAAATGAGCTATATATTTTGAAACATTTGAAACCTCATCAGGTTAATGAGGTTTAAATGATAGTACATTTTCAGAAAAAGAGGAGGTCAAAACACAATTTATAGTTGAAATTTTATGAATTTATGGTCAATGAATGAAATATGACACTTGGGTTGATGCAGTTCGTCAAAATGAGCCATACATTTTGAAACATTTGAAACCTCATCAGGTTAATGAGGCTCAAATGATAGTAAATTTTCGAGACAAAAAGGAGGTCAAAACAGAGTTTTTAGTTGAAATTGTATGAATTGATGGTCAATGAATGGAATAGGAAACTTGGCCATGATGCAGTTCGTTAAAATGAGCTATATATTTTGAAACATTTGAAACCTCATCAGGTTAATGAGGTTTAGATGATAGTACATTTTCGAGAAAAAGAGGAGGTCAAAACACAATTTATAGTTGAAATTTTATGAATTTATGGTCAATGAATGAAATATGAAACTTGGCTTGATGCAGTTCGTCAAAATGAGCTATATATTTTGAAACATTTGAAACCTCATCAGGTTAATGAGGCTCAAATGATAGTAAATGTTCGAGAAAAAATGAGGTCAAAACACAGTTTTTTGTTGAAATTTTATGAATTTATTGTCAATGAATGAAATATGAAACTTGGCTTGATGCAAATCGTCAAAATGAGCTATATATTTTGAAACATTTTAAACCTCATCAGGTTAATGAGGTTTAAATGATAGTACATTTTCGAGAAAAAGAGGAAGACAAAACACAGTTTTTAGTTGAAATTTTATGAATTTATGGTCAATGAATGCAATATGAAACTTGGGTTGATGCAAATCTTCATATTGAGCTATATATTTTGAAACATTTGAAACCTCATCAGGTTAATGAGGCTTAAATGATAGTAAATTTTTGAGAAGAAAAAGGAGGTAAAAACACAGTTTACAATTGAAATTTTATGAATTTATTGTCAATGAATGCAATATGAAACTTGGCTTGATGCAAATCTTCAAAATGAGCTATATATTTTGAAACATTTGAAACCTCATCAGGTTAATGAGGCTCAAATGATAGTAAATTCTCGAGAAGAAAAAGGAGGTCAAAACAGTTTGGAGTTGAAATTTTATGAATTTATTGTCAATGAATGCAATATGAAACTTGGTTTGATGCAAATCTTCAAAATGAGCTATATATTTTGAAACATTTGAAACCTCATCAGGTTAATGAGGCTTAAATGATAGTACATTTTCGAGAATAAAAGGAGGTCAAAACACAGTTTTTAGTTGAAATTTTATGAATTGATGGTCAATGAATGAAATATGACACTTGGCTGGATGCAATTCGTCAAAAATAGCAATATATTTTGAAACATTTGAAACCTCATCAGGTTAATGAGGCTCAAATGATAGTAAATTTTCGAGAAAAAAAGGAGGTCAAAACACAGTTTAAAGTTGAAATTTTATGAATTTATTGTCAATGAATGCAATATGAAACTTGTTTTGATGCAAATCCTCAAAATGAGCTATATATTTTGAAACATTTGAAACCTCATCAGGTTAATGAGGCTCAAATGATAGTAAATGCTCGAGAAAAAATGAGGTCAAAACAAAGTTTAAAGTTGAAATTATATAAAGTTATGGTCAATGAATGGAATATGAAACTTGGCTTTATGCAATTTTTCAAAATGAGCTTTATATTTTGAAACATTTGAAACCTCATCAGGTTAATGAGGCTCAAATGATAGTAAATGCTCGAGAAAAAATGAGGTCAAAACACACTTTTTAGTTGAAATTTTATGAATTGATGGGCAATGAATGGAATATCAAGCTTGGCTTGATGCATTTCGTCAAAATGAGCCATACATTTTGAAATATTTGAAACCTCATTAGGTTAATGAGGCTCAAATGATAGTAAATTTTCCAGACAAAAAGGAGGTAAAAACACAATTTATCGTTGAAATTTTATGAATTTGTTGTCAATGAATGGAATATGAAACTTGGCTTGATGCAATTCTTCAAAATGAGCTATATATTTTGAAATATTTGAAACCTCATCAGGTTAATGAGGCTCAAATGATAGTAAATTCTTGAGAAGAAAAAGGAGGTAAAAACACAGCTTACAATTGAAATTTTATGAATTTATGGTCAATGAATGCAATATGAAACTTGGCTTGATGCAAATCTTCAAAATGAGCTATATATTTTGAAACATTTGAAACCTCATCAGGTTAATGAGGCTCAAATGATAGTAAATTCTCGAGAAGAAAAAGGAGGTCAAAACAGTTTGGAGTTGAAATTTTATGAATTTATTGTCAATGAATGCAATATGAAACTTGGTTTGATGCAAATCTTCAAAATGAGCTATATATTTTGAAACATTTGAAACCTCATTAGGTTAATGAGGCTTAGATGATAGTACATTTTCGAGAATAAAAGGAGGTCAAAACACAGTTTTTAGTTGAAATTTTATGAATTGATGGTCAATTAATGAAATATGACACTTGGCTGGATGCAATTCGTCAAAAATAGCAATATATTTTGAAACATTTGAAACCTCATCAGGTTAATGAGGCTCAAATGATAGTAAATGTTAGAGAAAAAATGAGGTCAAAACACAGTTTTTTGTTGAAATTTTATGAATTCATTGTCAATGAATGCAATATGAAACTTGGCTTGATGCAAATCTTCAAAATGAGCTATATATTTTGAAACATTTGAAACCTCATCAGGTTAATGAGGCTCAAATGATAGTAAATGCTCGAGAAAAAATGAGGTCAAAACACAGTTTAAAGTTGAAATTATATAAAGTTATGGTCAATGAATGGAATATGAAACTTGGCTTTATGCAATTTTTCAAAATGAGCTTTATATTTTGAAACATTTGAAACCTCATCAAGTTAATGAGGCTCAAATGATAGTAAATGCTCGAGAAAAAATGAGGTCAAAACACACTTTCTAGTTGAAATTTTATGAATTGATGGGCAATGAATGGAATATCAAGCTTGGCTTGATGCATTTCGTCAAAATGAGCCATACATTTTGAAATATTTGAAACCTCATTAGGTTAATGAGGCTCAAATGATAGTAAATTTTCCAGACAAAAAGGAGGTAAAAACACAATTTATCGTTGAAATTTTATGAATTTGTTGTCAATGAATGCAATATGAAACTTGGCTTGATGCAATTCTTCAAAAACGAGCTATATATTTTGAAACATTTAAAACCTCATCAGATTAATGAGGCTCAAATGATAGTAAATTTTCGAGACAAAAAGGAGGTCAAAACACAATTTATCGTTGAAATTTTATGAATTTGTTGTCAATGAATGCAATATGAAACTTGGCTTGATGCAGTTCGTCAAAACGAGCCATACATTTTGAAACATTTGAAACCTCATCAGGTTAATGAGGCTCAAATGATAGTAAATTTTTGAGAATAAAAGGAGGTCAAAACACAGTTTTTAGTTGAAATTTTATGAATTTATGGTCAATGAATGGAATATGAAACTTGGCTGGGTGCAGTTCGTCAAAATGAGCCATATATTTTGAAACATTTGAAACCTCATCAGGTTAATAAGGCTCAAATGATAGTAAATTTTCGAGAATAAAAGGAGGTCAAAACACAGTTTAAAGTTAAACTTTTATGAATTTATTGTCAATGAATGCAATATGAAACTTGGGTTGATGCAAATCTTCATAATGAGCTATATTCATAATGAAACAGGTTAATGAGGCTTAAATGATAGTACATTTTCGAGAATAAAAGGAGGTAAAAACACAGTTTTTAGTTGAAATTTTATGAATTTGTTGTCAATAAATGGAATATGAAACTTGGCTTGATGCAATTCTTCAAAATGAGCTATATATTTTGAAACATTTGAAACCTCATCAGGTTAATGAGGCTCAAATGATAGTAAATTTTTGAGAAGAAAAAGGAGGTAAAAACACAGTTTTTAGTTGAAATTTTATGAATTGAAGGTCAATGAATGGAATATGAAACTTGGCTTGATGCAATTTTTCAAAATGAGCTTTATATTTTGAAACATTTGAAACCTCATCAGGTTAATGAGGTTTAAATGATAGTACATTTTCGAGAAAAAGAGGAGGACAAAACACAGTTTTTAGTTGAAATTTTATGAATTTACGGTCAATGAATGAAATATGAAACTTGGCTTGATGCAGTTCGTCAAAATGAGCTATACATTTTCAAACATTTGAAACCTCATCAGGATAATGAGGCTCAAATGATAGATAATTTTCGAGAAAAAAAATAGGTCAAAACACAGTTTAAAGTTGAAATTATATAAAGTTATGGTCAACGAATGGAATAGGAAACTTGGCTTTATGCAATTTTTCAAAATGAGCTTTATATTTTGAAACATTTGAAACCTCATCAGGTTAATGAGGTTTAAATGATAGTACATTTTCGAGAAAAAGAGGAGGACCAAACACAGTTTTTAGTTGAATATTTATGAATTTACGGTCAATGAATGAAATATGAAACTTGGTTTGATGCAGTTCGTCAAAATGATTTATATATTTTGAAACATTAGAAACTTCATCAGGTTAATGAGGCTCAAATGATAGTACATTTTCCAGACAAAAAGGAGGTAAAAACACAATTTATCGTTGAAATTTTATGAATTTGTTGTCAATGAATGCAATATGAAACTTGGCTTGATGCAATTCTTCAAAAACGAGCTATATATTTTGAAACATTTAAAACCTCATCAGATTAATGAGGCTCAAATGATAGTAAATTTTTGAGAAGAAAAAGGAGGTCAAAACACAGTTTAAAGTTGAAATTATATAAAGTTATGGTCAACGAATGGAATAGGAAACTTGGCTTTATGCAATTTTTCAAAATGAGCTTTATATTTTGAAACATTTGAAACCTCATCAGGTTAATGAGGTTTAAATGATAGTACATTTTCGAGAAAAAGAGGAGGACCAAACACAGTTTTTAGTTGAATATTTATGAATTTACGGTCAATGAATGAAATATGAAACTTGGTTTGATGCAGTTCGTCAAAATGATTTATATATTTTGAAACATTAGAAACTTCATCAGGTTAATGAGGCTCAAATGATAGTACATTTTCCAGACAAAAAGGAGGTAAAAACACAATTTATCGTTGAAATTTTATGAATTTGTTGTCAATGAATGCAATATGAAACTTGGCTTGATGCAATTCTTCAAAAACGAGCTATATATTTTGAAACATTTAAAACCTCATCAGATTAATGAGGCTCAAATGATAGTAAATTTTTGAGAAGAAAAAGGAGGTAAAAACACAGTTTTTAGTTGAAATTTTATGAATTGAAGGTCAATGAATGGAATATGAAACTTGGCTTGATGCAATTTTTCAAAATGAGCTTTATATTTTGAAACATTTGAAACCTCATCAGGTTAATGAGGTTTAAATGATAGTACATTTTCGAGAAAAAGAGGAGGACAAAACACAGTTTTTAGTTGAAATTTTATGAATTTACGGTCAATGAATGAAATATGAAACTTGGCTTGATGCAGTTCGTCAAAATGAGCTATACATTTTCAAACATTTGAAACCTCATCAGGATAATGAGGCTCAAATGATAGATAATTTTCGAGAAAAAAAATAGGTCAAAACACAGTTTAAAGTTGAAATTATATAAAGTTATGGTCAACGAATGGAATAGGAAACTTGGCTTTATGCAATTTTTCAAAATGAGCTTTATATTTTGAAACATTTGAAACCTCATCAGGTTAATGAGGTTTAAATGATAGTACATTTTCGAGAAAAAGAGGAGGACCAAACACAGTTTTTAGTTGAATATTTATGAATTTACGGTCAATGAATGAAATATGAAACTTGGTTTGATGCAGTTCGTCAAAATGATTTATATATTTTGAAACATTAGAAACTTCATCAGGTTAATGAGGCTCAAATGATAGTACATTTTCCAGACAAAAAGGAGGTAAAAACACAATTTATCGTTGAAATTTTATGAATTTGTTGTCAATGAATGCAATATGAAACTTGGCTTGATGCAATTCTTCAAAAACGAGCTATATATTTTGAAACATTTAAAACCTCATCAGATTAATGAGGCTCAAATGATAGTAAATTTTCGAGACAAAAAGGAGGTCAAAACACAATTTATCGTTGAAATTTTATGAATTTGTTGTCAATGAATGCAATATGAAACTTGGCTTGATGCAGTTCGTCAAAACGAGCCATACATTTTGAAACATTTGAAACCTCATCAGGTTAATGAGGCTCAAATGATAGTAAATTTTCGAGACAAAAAGGAGGTCAAAACACAGTTTTTAGTTGAAATTGTATGAATTTATGGTCAATGAATGGAATATGAAACTTGGCTTGGTGCAGTTCGTCAAAATGAGCCATATATTTTGAAACATTTCAAACCTCATCAGGTTAATAAGGCTCAAATGATAGTAAATTTTCGAGAAAAAAAGGAGGTCAAAACACAGTTTAAAGTTGAAATTTTATGAATTTATTGTCAATGAATGCAATATGAAACTTGGGTTGATGCAAATCTTCATAATGAGCTATATTCATAATGAAACAGGTTAATGAGGCTTAAATGATAGTACATTTTCGAGAATAAAAGGAGGTAAAAACACAGTTTTTAGTTGAAATTTTATGAATTTGTTGTCAATAAATGGAATATGAAACTTGGCTTGATGCAATTCTTCAAAATGAGCTATATATTTTGAAACATTTGAAACCTCATCAGGTTAATGAGGCTCAAATGATAGTAAATTTTTGAGAAGAAAAAGGAGGTAAAAACACAGTTTTTAGTTGAAATTTTATGAATTGAAGGTCAATGAATGGAATATGAAACTTGGCTTGATGCAATTTTTCAAAATGAGCTTTATATTTTGAAACATTTGAAACCTCATCAGGTTAATGAGGTTTAAATGATAGTACATTTTCGAGAAAAAGAGGAGGACAAAACACAGTTTTTAGTTGAAATTTTATGAATTTACGGTCAATGAATGAAATATGAAACTTGGCTTGATGCAGTTCGTCAAAATGAGCTATACATTTTCAAACATTTGAAACCTCATCAGGATAATGAGGCTCAAATGATAGATAATTTTCGAGAAAAAAAATAGGTCAAAACACAGTTTAAAGTTGAAATTATATAAAGTTATGGTCAACGAATGGAATAGGAAACTTGGCTTTATGCAATTTTTCAAAATGAGCTTTATATTTTGAAACATTTGAAACCTCATCAGGTTAATGAGGTTTAAATGATAGTACATTTTCGAGAAAAAGAGGAGGACAAAACACAGTTTTTAGTTGAATATTTATGAATTTACGGTCAATGAATGAAATATGAAACTTGGTTTGATGCAGTTCGTCAAAATGATTTATATATTTTGAAACATTAGAAACTTCATCAGGTTAATGAGGCTCAAATGATAGTACATTTTCCAGACAAAAAGGAGGTAAAAACACAATTTATCGTTGAAATTTTATGAATTTGTTGTCAATGAATGCAATATGAAACTTGGCTTGATGCAATTCTTCAAAAACGAGCTATATATTTTGAAACATTTAAAACCTCATCAGATTAATGAGGCTCAAATGATAGTAAATTTTCGAGACAAAAAGGAGGTCAAAACACAATTTATCGTTGAAATTTTATGAATTTGTTGTCAATGAATGCAATATGAAACTTGGCTTGATGCAGTTCGTCAAAACGAGCCATACATTTTGAAACATTTGAAACCTCATCAGGTTAATGAGGCTCAAATGATAGTAAATTTTCGAGACAAAAAGGAGGTCAAAACACAGTTTTTAGTTGAAATTGTATGAATTTATGGTCAATGAATGGAATATGAAACTTGGCTTGGTGCAGTTCGTCAAAATGAGCCATATATTTTGAAACATTTCAAACCTCATCAGGTTAATAAGGCTCAAATGATAGTAAATTTTCGAGAAAAAAAGGAGGTCAAAACACAGTTTAAAGTTGAAATTTTATGAATTTATTGTCAATGAATGCAATATGAAACTTGGGTTGATGCAAATCTTCATAATGAGCTATATTCATAATGAAACAGGTTAATGAGGCTTAAATGATAGTACATTTTCGAGAAGAAAAGGAGGTAAAAACACAGTTTAAAGTTAAACTTTTATGGATTTGTTGTCAATGAATGGAATATGAAACTTGGCTTGGTGCAATTCTTCAAAATGAGCTATATATTTTGAAACATTTGAAACCTCATCAGATTAATGAGGCTCAAATGATAGTAAATTTTTGAGAAGAAAAAGGAGGTAAAAACACAGTTTTTAGTTGAAATTTTATGAATTGAAGGTCAATGAATGGAATATGAAACTTGGCTTGATGCAATTTTTCAAAATGAGCTTTATATTTTGAAACATTTGAAACCTCATCAGGTTAATGAGGTTTAAATGATAGTACATTTTCGAGAAAAAGAGGAGGACAAAACACAGTTTTTAGTTGAAATTTTATGAATTTACGGTCAATGAATGAAATATGAAACTTGGCTTGATGCAGTTCGTCAAAATGAGCTATACATTTTCAAACATTTGAAACCTCATCAGGATAATGAGGCTCAAATGATAGATAATTTTCGAGAAAAAAAATAGGTCAAAACACAGTTTAAAGTTGAAATTATATAAAGTTATGGTCAACGAATGGAATAGGAAACTTGGCTTTATGCAATTTTTCAAAATGAGCTTTATATTTTGAAACATTTGAAACCTCATCAGGTTAATGAGGTTTAAATGATAGTACATTTTCGAGAAAAAGAGGAGGACAAAACACAGTTTTTAGTTGAATATTTATGAATTTACGGTCAATGAATGAAATATGAAACTTGGTTTGATGCAGTTCGTCAAAATGATTTATATATTTTGAAACATTAGAAACTTCATCAGGTTAATGAGGCTCAAATGATAGTAAATTCTCGAGAAGAAAAAGGAGGTCAAAACAGTTTGGAGTTGAAATTTTATGAATTTATTGTCAATGAATGCAATATGAAACTTGGCTTGATGCAAATCTTCAAAATGAGCTATATATTTTGAAACATTTGAAACCTCATCAGGTTAATGAGGCTCAAATGATAGTAACTTTTCGAGAATAAAAGGAGGTAAAAACACAGTTTAAAGTTGAAATTATATACAATTATGGTCAATGAATGGAATATGAAACTTGGCTTGATGCAATTCTTGAAAATGAGCTATATATTTTGAAACATTTGAAACCTCATCAGGTTAATGAGGTTAAATGATAGTAAATTTTCGAGACAAAAAGGAGGTCAAAACACAATTTATAGTTGAAATTTTATGAATTTATGGTCAATGAATGAAATATGAAACTTGGCTTTATGCAATTTTTCAAAATGAGCTTTATATTTTGAAACATTTGAAACATCATCAGGTTAATGAGGTTTAAATGATAGTACATTTTCGAGAAAAAGAGGAGGACAAAACACAGTTTTTAGTTGAATATTTATGAATTTACGGTCAATGAATGAAATATGAAACTTGGCTTGATGCAGTTCGTCAAAATGAACTATATATTTTGAAACATTAGAAACCTCATCAGGTTAATGAGGCTCAAATGATAGTAAATTTTCGACACAAAAATTAGGTCAAAACACAATTTATAGTTGAAATTTATGAATTTATGGTCAATGAATGAAATATGAAACTTGGCTGGATGCAATTCGTCAAAAATAGCAACATATTTTGAAACATTTGAAACCTCATCAGGTTAATGAGGCTCAAATGATAGCAAATTGTTGAGACAAAAAGGAGGTAAAAACCCAATTCATCGTTGAAATTTTATGAATTGATGGTCAATGAATCCCTGTGAATAAGTTATCTAGCGTATAACTTAGATTCATACCTTCAAGACCATTTCCCTCATGAAGTATTCTTCCATGAAAATGTAGTCACCAATCAAAGTCTGAAAAAAGAGCAGTAAGGAGAATTAACAACGTACAGCAGCATGTAAAATAGCAAAAAAGACAGAAAAACAAATTAGACATTTGAAAGCCTGTAAATCTCGAATCATTTATCAGATTCCTGTCAACTGATGATACCTGTACAGCATAGGGCTCAAATCGTTCAAATCTTCAAAACCTGGGTGTAAAATTCTGTGACATTTTTCTTTGAATTGAATGGCTTGAAAGGAACTTACGGTATTTTGTTGTAAATCTGCCATTGAAATGTTTTGATATCTTGATATTTACAAAATGATGGCAATTTAACTATGTTTGAAAAATTTAATGGAAAATTTTGAAAAAATTTAAATCATCGTAAATCCTAAACCAATAATAGATGGCAATGCCTTTGCATGAAATCTCTAAGAAATGTTGGGCACCTGAGTTAAACAAAGATTATCAAATATTAATTTATTTGGGGTCCTTCTGTAAGAAACCTTCCTAAAATCAGGCTGAGAAGTTTCATATATGAGGGTACAGTTTCCCAAAAAATCAGCCGGA
Source organism: Aurelia coerulea (assembly GCA_039566865.1). Taxonomy (NCBI): domain Eukaryota; kingdom Metazoa; phylum Cnidaria; class Scyphozoa; order Semaeostomeae; family Ulmaridae; genus Aurelia; species Aurelia coerulea. The sequence goes on along the minus strand of CM076948.1, from coordinate 22,813,941 downwards.
CGTTTCCTATAAAGTGGTTTTTTGCGGGTTCTTACCGTACAAGCGATCTTCTACAAATGATTCATCTAAAAATCATTCAAAACAGGCCAAAATCCTTGATTTTATTTGCGGAGAAGCTTTTAATTTTAATACCCCTCAAATTTGGCTGCCGTTTCAGCAAATGACTTTTATGTATGTATAATTTGGCCAAAAATTAACATTAAAATAAAAATAAGTTTATCAAAACGGAAAAATCTAATTACATGCATGTGATATTAAGTAAAAACAAGAGTTAAAAACATTTAATCTAAAAACACCCCTGGTTAAAATGGCATTACGGATTTGAATAATACAATACCGAATCGAGCGTGAGAGGGTATGCAGTGTCAGTAGTACACATATACGTCATCTTCCTCTCTTTGTATATTTTTGAAGAAATTTTCTTTCAAAAATATACAAAGAGAGGAAGATGACGTATATGTTTACTACTACTACTATGTACTACTTTTCTTCCACAAGAAAGTGGCTTGCCTAAGCAGAGGAAATAGAACAACTTCCTGATAACATCGGTTGATCCATGGGTTGATCGAAGCATACATTCTTGCAGGTTCGTTGGGAAGGAATGTAAAGCTCCATCCGCTTTGCTGCACAGCAGTAAAAATAGCTTCAAAAATGAGACTTTTGAGTTAATGCACAATTTCAATACCTGTAATTTTCGACATAAACCTGAGTTTGAGATCAGTCGACCCTCTAATGTTGCAGCATCTAAAAAGAAAAGATTCATTTTTAACAAGGACAGATTTTTGTAATGTTGATACAATGTTATGTTGATACGGTTCAAGTAGACTGATTATAGTGAGTCCCAGTTATCGCTCACCAAAACGAGACTACGGTCCAAAGGCGTTTACACTGCTCACGGGGGGGGGGGGGGGGCCGCCCCGTGACATTGCTCCAGAACAAAATTGTTCTCTAGATCAAATGAGTTATGGATTAGCAGGAACTTGTTCTGGATACTATCAATGAAAGTCTTACAGATTTTCTCCAGAAGAGCTAGACCCCCGTTTAAGCGCTTTGGAATATGCGCACTAGCGGTTGCAGGGTCATCACCCTTCATTTTTTCCTTTGTGAATTCGCGCATGCCCCAAAGCGCTTAACCCATTCCATTGAACAGCGAACCAGTCAGAGTTATCGTCTTTTCCATTGTGATTTACAAAAGGCGGAGTTCGCAGTATCCCGAACAAGAACAGTGTTTACGAGAGGCTGATCCGTTACATTTTTTTACGGATCCACAGTTGTACCGGTGCAGTGTAAACAGAATCTAAGTTTCACCCGCAGTTTTGCAAAAGGAGGGTATTTGGTAGACTTATGACATTTCGTCCCTTGTTTCCCTGCGTTCTTTGATTTGCAGATATCACTTGCTCAGGAGGGACTCATAGACTGATTATATGTTCGTAGGTTATCGCTATTGATAGGCTGATGGACGCTATAACTACGACTCATGGACATACGCTTCCAGAAACGGACATGGCCTAAATCACCTGCTATTTTTTCTCAAAACCATCGACCCTAAAACGCCGCAAAAAGTGGTTTTCCTGAAGTGCTACACTGCAAAACAAGCTATCAGTAATTAGATGAATGTTTCTTCAAGCTATTAAAGCAAAAAAATCCTACCTATAAGTGATATTTTGGTTGTTTGGGAACGCAAAAGATCTCGTAAATTCGTTCGCTACTTTGAGATTTTGATCGTTGGAGCAGTTCAGTCGAACGCGTTGTTCGAATTCGTTTGTTTGCCTTTGGCGGGAAGTTTAAATTGAAGAAGAATCAGCCAATCCCATCAAGTTATTCCCATCAAGTTATTTGTTCTTTAAACCTGATGAAGAGTTATGCTCGAAACGTCGTTTAAACCTTAGTTCTTTGTACGATGTCGAATTTTTAAATTAATTTATGAAGTTATTTCAAGTCTTGCATCCTGATTGGTCCAGGAACAAATTTGTTCCTGGCGAGAATTTTTTTGCCGTTTTGAGAAGAGTTTGTCCATAAGGCCCTCAACTGGAGCGACAGCAACAACATCAATTCACTTCAATTAGATGAGCGTAAGTTGAGGGTCCTTGTGTAGTGAGGCTAAGGGACTCATTTCATTACTCTTATAAAGTGTAGCCACTTTAGGCCAATATGGTGTGGATCCATATTGACCAATCAAATTGCTAGAATTTAGTTTTCAACCAATAAGGAGGCGCTGTTTAGACTGTTGTTGTTGTTGCGTACAAAAAACGGTTGATTCGGGAAAGAGTTCTCGTAGCTGCGATAGATCTATTATGTTTCTACAGAGGAAGATTACTGCTTGAAAGGTATGTATTTTGCGATGATTAGGTTCGTAAAGCATTATTCTTTGTACTACAAGTTTGCTTTTCAATGTTGAAGCTCTTTAAACCAGAATTTGAAGCGATTTTGTTGAGTGTACGAGAACTCCCGCTAGTTTAGGCCATTTTGACACAGGGGGCCCATTTTATAAGAGTAATGAAATGAGTCCCTTATTCAGCAAGTGATATCTGCAAATCAAAGAACGCAGGGAAACAAGGGACGAACTGTCATAAGTCTAGGTATTTGGTAGCATCTGCTCTGCCTGTGCCCCAGTATACACTTCAGGGATAAGACAGGAAAGCAAGCTAGTTATTTGGCAACGCACAGAGATTCCCAGTTTGAAAAGATAAGGCAACTAACTGATAAAACTCTGTCAACTTTACCCCTAAGTTTACGAACCATTATTCAATTTGTGAGCTTATCTAAACTTCTATCGAGTCAATTGCTTTTCAGGACACAGCCATCACTGACATCATATGCGCAGTCAATAATTATTCAGGACTCTGGAGGGGAATCAGAGGCGGTAGAAAATGCTGTCGTTGTTGTTCTCTCGCCAAGGGTTCCTATTGTTCGGCATCATGCACCCCTGCCCTGACATCCAATTTAAAACGGATTCTAGTATTTATCAGTAGCATTTTGTAGTTGTTTACTTAGTTGACATTTATTTGCACGTCTTTACGATAATGGCTATTTGCATGCACGTTTTTACGTTAATGGTCATTTGCATGTGCGTCTTTACGTTAATGGTATTTTGCTCCCTATTGTATCGTCTTTGTGGTATTGTATAGTTGAAAAGTAATTAGAAAGTAACGTAGAATGTAACATGTATTGTAATATCGTGTATGAATATAAAAGGAGGCTGTTTCAGAATTTGACTGGTTTTAGAACCAACAATCAAATATGCATCGAATCGAGCATTCTGAGAACATCTACTGAAGTGGAAATCAATTACACGTATTTTTGATAAGAAACTAAAACATTTTGGCGATCCAGGAGTTGAGTTTCTTATGGGCAGTTTTTGATAAAAAATACGCGTATATCGGTGCGTTTGACCTCACTCATTTCATGTAAAACTTCTTATTTTATCACGCCTCCAACTGTGTAACTGGTTGAAAGATCATCTTTTTCCTATACGATGTTATGATACGGGGTTCCTATTGTTCGGCATCATGCACCATTGCCCTGACATCCAATCTGAAACGGATTCTAGTATTTATCAGTAGCATTTTGTAGTTGTTTACTTAGTTGACATTCATTTGCACGTCTTTGCGATAATGACCATTTGCATGCACGTTTTTACGTTAATGGTCATTTGCATGTGCGTCTTTACGTTAATGGTATTTTGCTCCCTATTGTATCGTCTTTGTGGTATTGTATAGTTGAAAAGTAATTAGAAAGTACAGTAGAATGTAACATGTATTGTAATATTGTGTATGAATATAAAAGAAGGCTATTTCAGAATTTGACTGGTTTTAGAACAAACAATCAAATATGCATCGAATCGAGCATTCTGAGAACATCTACTGAAGTGGAAATCAATTACACGTATTTTTGATAAGAAACTAAAACATTTTGGCGATCTGAGAGTTGAGTTTCTTATGGGCAGTTTCTAATAAAATACGTGTATAGCGGTGCGTTTGACCTCACTCATTTCATGTAAAACTTCCTATTTTATCACGCCTCCAACTGCGTAACTGGTTGAAAGATCATCTTTTCCCTGTATAATGGTTTTAGGAGCTTTTGGCAATTCCAACTTTGGCATTTAAAAGATCATGTGTGCACAGTAAACTAACCATATCATAAACTGCTTGGCTATCTTTAAAAGGCGGTATGGACTGACGGAATGGACTGACGGAATGGACTGACAGAATGGACTGATGGAATAGACTGATGGAATAGACTGACGGAATGGACTGATGGAATAGACTGGCAGAATGGACTAACGGAATGGACTGACGGAAGAGACTGACGGAATGGACTGATGGAATAGACTGACGGAATGGACTGATGGAATAGACTGGCAGAATGGACTAACGGAATGGACTGACGGAAGGGACTGACGGAACGGACTGACGGAATGGACTGGCGGAATGGACTGACGGAAGGGACTGACGGAATGGACTGATGGAATAGACTGACGGAATGGACTGATGGAATTGACTAAACTGCTTTGCTGGGTGCAAAACCCAAACTTGGCACGATATTCTTAAATTGGCCTGCTCTCCTAGACTTATTACGTTGAGTTCTAGTAATCGCTACTAGCCACCCACGCTATTAAGTCTGTACTAATCTCCCTCTCCCTCACTTGATCTGTACTGCTGTCGTGGCACTCTTTTTAAAAACGATTAAATCATTTTTTAGTAGCAGATGAATTTAGAAAAATTCCCCTTTTGAAAGGCCAATACATGTTCAAATCAATTATGAAATTTACCTGACTCACATCGGCCAATCTGTTCTGAAAATATGAAGGATTTTCTCGAGAAAGCCCTTTCATGAAACCTTCAAGATAGACCTTTACAATCGCCCGGAATAAGTAAAAACAAGCAATAATATCGGCGCCTCCTATTGCTCTCTCTATTGTTATTTCTATTGTTCTTGTCCAACAAAGGAGATTTGGTAACAGTATCATCAGTAGTTTATGATTGACACGCCATTTCAAAACAATTAGAGATCAACAAGTCTAGACAAACGAGAAAGAAGGGTTGATTCCAACTGCACTTCTACAGGTAAAAGTTCGCACGGCGAAAAATTGTTTTTGTCGCCTCGCGCTACATTTGTCGCCGAGTGGAAAACCAGCTTTACGCATATATTAGACTACATGTCACCACTGAAACATGTCAGCACTGAAATAGAAATAAAAGGCGCAGAAGACCAAACGAATGCCTGTTTTCTTCGAGTGGTTAGGCCCTCTTCAGCGGTACAATTGTTCGAGATACTGTCAGTGAAAGTCTTACGGATTTTCTCCAGAAGAGCTAGACCCCCGTCTAAGTGCTTTGGATCATGCGCACTACCGATTGTAGGGTCATCCTCATTCATTTTTCCTTTGTGAATTCACGCATGCCCCAAAGCGATCCTCCCATTCGATTGATCAGCGAGCCAATCAGAGTTAACGCCTTTTCCATTGTGATTTATAAAAGGGGGAGTTCGCAGTATCCCGAACAAACACTTTATATTACATGGTATATAATATATTTCTCATGGTATGAAACCCAGAGCTGACAGCATATGCACAATGTGTTAAGCGTTGGGGACTCTGGATGGGGATCAGTAGCGGTAGCAACTGCTGTCGTTGTTGTTCTCTCGTCCGGGGTTCCTATTGCTCAGCATCATACTACTATGCTGGCCTGACATCCAATGTGAAACGGATTCTAGTATTTATCAGTAATTTATCGTATTTGTAGCTTTTTGTAGTTGTTAATTTAGTTGCTATTTTTTGCATGTCTTTATGTTATGTCCACGGGGTAGTCATTGTCATTTGCTCCTTGTGGTCCCGTCCCTGTAGTGTTGTATAGTCTGTAAAGTAATTAGAAAGTATGGTAGGATGTAGATGTAACATGTAGTGTAACATTTTAAATGATTATATAAAAAAAATGTATTTCTTAATAAAGTTATGTAGTTAGGATTTCTTGATAAAGTTATGTACTTAGTAACAACCTTGTCCCAATCCCACTGCCAGGGGGCATTCTTAATGACTTTTTTGCTGGTTATTAATAAGAAGAACACTTTGCACAAAATCATGTTGTCTATCAAGATATCAATCAATAAATCAGGCATCATTAATCACTAATCATTCATCAACAACTTCAATCATAAACATAGAACAGAATTAGGTATTGACAGTTTCTATTGTTTCCAGCCACTGTTTGAAGGCAAGATTGTCTGGTACTTCTACATCAATGACTAAAACAACTATGGGATTACTTCTAAAATCACACGGGAATCACTCAGTAATCATTTATCACGTTTCAGAAAATCTATCCCCGAAGCTATATATCAAATTTTTGACCACAGAATAGGACTTGGTGTTCCGAATTAAATCTAGAAACATGCTGTTACACTCTTGATGTTCGTAATACTGAATTTATGACGATGAAATTTGAAATAACATCAGGGATTTGACTATGAAAAGCAGGGACAAAAACTGTCGCAGCTCAGAGATATCAGTACGATTTTTGTTCGTGTAAAATTGTGAGTGCTTGTTTCCGCATGTGATACCTGTGGATATGTATGCACTTTTGTATAATTTAATTCATAAATTAGTTTATGGTAAATATTCGAAGCAGATTCGCTTCTTTTATTTTCTATTTAAGAAGCTAGAAATGAATATTCGAATTAAAATAACTTGACAACAACAACAACACAATGATTGTGGGAAGGGGAGGGGGGGGGGAGTACTAGGATAATACCGGGTGAATCAGAAAATAGAATCCCCGTTTGAAAGGTTACGGCTCCCTGGATATCAAGACAATGATATCGGCAAATATATAGTTTTATGGTAGAAATGTTCAAATCTACTACAAGATTTACCTGACTGAAATCGGGCACTCCATTCTGAAATTATGAATGATTTTCTCGAGAAAGCCGCTTCAAAAAACTTTCAAAAACGTGCCCAATATCATGAACAAATTTGCCAAAGCGAGGGTTCTTTTTTTTTGACTCACCCGGTAGTTAAGGTAGTTGAAGCAATAACTAGGAAAAGTACAGTTGTTATTCTAGGCCTTGCATATCTTTCGCAGTGACTAAAGTCGTGTCGAGCGAAGTTGTCCAGATCCGGAATGCCGGTTGCTTATCTGCTCATTAATTGCCGGTACCTTACTGGCGCGACAGGAGCACTTTCTCAATACATCAATAACAGCAGATCGGAACGTTGGATGAAATATTGCATAAATGAATGGATTGCACGCTGAATTGAGATATTGCATCCATTTTGCTACACCGACAAACCATTCCATAGTTGAATTACTCCACGCCACATTTCCCAAACCAAGCGAAAAGTTAATCACATGAAGTGGTGTCCAGCAAACCAAAAACACGACAATCACGCAAAACACGGCTTTCACGAGTCGTCGTTCGCTAATTCGTCGTCCCCGTGTCCGGTTGTTGCGGTAACGGACATTGATAAAGATAACAGCGTAGCAGACAATAAGTATCATTGCTGGAATAATGAAAGTGATGATTCCAATAATAATAGAGAAATGAGGGATGTAGGCCCGTTTGAAAGTGAACGACGCTAGCACGACAGAAGATATCCATGGAAACAAGAGCAATTTAAACGCAAATGTTTGTTGTTGTTGAATGATTCGTTGACGAAGAAATGGCCTCGTAACAGCAATGAGGCGATCACCTGCCATAAGACACAAGTGTAGGACCGAGCACGCACCAAAGAAAACATCAGTGCTTGTGTAAATAGTCAACAATTGTTGATGAATATTTTGTTGCAGTAAAAGTACAAGGTACAGTGGAACAGCTATGGCTCCAACAAATATATCTGTGATTGCTAGTGAGAATACGTAATATTTCAGGGCTCCTCCTGTTGTTTGGCGAACACGAATCACGTGACAAACAAATGCGTTTGTAGCTATGCAAACGATGGAGAGTAGGCAGACTGATATAAATCCGATTATTTGGGGAAGAGTAAACATTGCCAGATTTATTTGAGTTTAAAACTGTTTTCTGCAGACTCCTTTCCCGGCCTTTGCTGCAAACTTCTTTCTGAGCCTTAAATGCTTAGATGCTATGTATGTCTTTGGTAGAGACTCCTTCAATTTACATCACAATTCGTTGTACGATTGTAGTCGTTTAGTAGAAGCACAGCAAGTACTTGCTTGAAACGCATCTGTCAAATGGCAGATTGGATATCTGATCTAGTTATGGGTTTGAATATCAATCGACCACTGTCTGACGGGTCAATTTTCTATATTGGGAACCGGAACGATGAAATAAAGGTACAATGTATCATTTTTGTGAAGCTAGAATACGAGGATTACCTCAGAAAATTACAGGACTGACTACCATATAATCTCCCCTCTTTAATTTGCTCATTTTACCTTTAAATGACCAAATACTTAGAATTCATGCCAATCAGATTTATATCATTCTGTCTACTCTCCATCGTTTGCATAGCTACAAACGCATTTGTTTGTCACGTGATTTGTGCTCGCCAAACAACAGGAGGAGCCCAGAAATATTACGTATTCTCACTAGCAATCACATATATATTTGTTGGAGCCATAGCTGTTCCACTGTACCTTGTACTTTTACTGCAACAAAATATTCATCAACAATTCATGCCAAGAGACATATTTTCCTTATATGAGCATTTTGGGTAACAACAACACCGTTCCCTAAAACTTGATAAACTACAAGTTTACAAGTTTTACAAGTTTTACAGTACAAGTCCGATACACAAATTGTCTGTTTCGATATTTACCACAGTCTAAGGATCACTATGCGGTTACGTGTAGTTTTAGCAATTATTTCTCTCTCTAGTAGTTACGTGCAGTGGCATGTTCGTATTTCCTGTTTTATGTTGCCATGAGGTAGTCGTAGTTTTCGCTCCAATTGGTATTGTATTAGTAGTAGGGTATGGTATTTTGTAAGTAATGTTGAAAGTAATATGTATTGTAAGTTATTAAATGATGTATAAAAAAAACTATGCGGTGCGTGGAACTACTCTTGCGGCAGCAGCATACCCATAATTGGGCAAGACCTGTCGAAGGAGTAAGTGTTCTCACAGCTGGGCACGCAATGGCATACTTTTGTTCTGTGAAATTGGGTGCTGGCTATGCCTAGCGGTACTTGGTGACGTAGATTGAAAAGTCATCAATGTACCTAAGGGACCTTCGCTGGAGCAATTTTCTAAGTCTGTTCTGGGGAAAAATGCTCTGTGGGTTGTTCTGTATTTCCTGTCGTTAATCATCCTTGTGTGATTGCATCAGATGGACAAATCATTAATCACTAATCACTCAAGCATCCAATCAATAATTACTTAAATCATAAATTTAGGACTTTATCAGGTACTAAAGTCTCTTTTCTTTGTAGCTACTGCTTAAAAGCGAGCGCGTCTGGTATGGCTATATGCAACGCTAAATTGACTACGTAATTATTACTAAAATCACTCGACAATCGGCCAGCAAGTCACTTATCACATTTCATCAAATCAATACCATCTACCCCTTATGAGATGAGTGAAGCATTTTAGATTTTATCGTAGACTTTATCACAGACGTTTTTGACTAATGACTACAATTATCGAAATGTTTAAAATTCCTTCGTATGAAAATGTGGGTTACAGGGTGTCCGAAAATCTTGTGCCCCAATTTGCGTGGCTGTTTTGGAGAAGCTGTAACAAAGATTGTCCAATTTTTCCACAGTTGTATAGTATAGACTTCAAATTAGAGTTTGAGACATTGTTTGAGACAATGTGACAAGTGGTTGCTCATTTGTGGTACAAGAAAGGCAAAATAGGTGGTTGCTTTAAAAAATTGTTCTATTATTATTATTGTTATTATTATAATATTACTGTTCTATGGTTCTATTTTATTATTCGATTGTTCTCCAACAATGCTAAAATCAAATAAATCTTGAAAGAAAGGGTTCTAGCGATTTATCAAAATTTTTCTATAATTGTAAAGAGGTCAATAGTGTTTTTTATCTATAAGACAACACTATTGTAGCTAGAGTACTGGTAGTGATAATTAGTTAAAGTCAATTGTGTGGCTTTTCTCTAATTTAAGACAGAGATATATTTCATAGTAACTAAAGTCGTGTCGAGCAAAGTTGTCCTAGTCCGCAATTCAGGTTGCTTATATGGTCATTATTCGCCGGTACGTTGCTTGTTCAAACACCGCAACATAAGCATCCTTTTCAATACATCAATAACAGCAGATCGGTATAGATTTTATAGCAATTAAAGTCGTGTCGAGGGAAGTTGTCCTAGTCCGCAATTCAGGTTGCATATATCGTCATTATTCGCCAGTACGTTGCTTGTGCAAAAAATACGACAGAAGCATGGTTCAAATACATCGATAACAGCAGATCGGTACATATTTTATAGTAATTAAAGTCGTTTCGAGCGAAGTTGTCCTGTTCGGCAATTCAGGTTGCTTATATGGTCATTATTCGCCAGTACGTTGCTTGTTCAAACACCGCAACAGAAGCATCCTTTTCAATACATCGATAACAGCAGATCGGTATAGATTTTATAGTAATTAAAGTCGTTTCGAGCGAAGTTGTCCTGTTCGGCAATTCAGGTTGCTTATATGGTCATTATTCGCCGGTACGTTGCTTGTTCAAACACCACAACAGGAGCATCTTTTTCAATACATCCATAACAGCAGATCGGTATAGATTTTATAGTAATTAAAGTCGTTTCGAGCGAAGTTGTCCTGTTCGGTAATTCAGGTTGCTTATATGGTCATTATTCGCCAGTACGTTGCTTGTACAAACTATACGACAGAAGCATGGTTCACAATACATCGATAACAGCAGATCGGTATAGATTTTAAAGTAATTAAAGTCGTGTCGAGGGAAATTGTCTAAGTCCGCAATTCAGGTTGCTTATATCGCCATCATTCGCCGGTACGTTGCTTGTACAAACTATACGACAGAAGCATGGTTCAAATACATCGATAACAGCAGATCGGTATAGATTTTAAAGTAATTAAAGTCGTGTCGAGGGAAATTGTCTAAGTCCGCAATTCAGGTTGCTTATATCGCCATCATTCGCCGGTACGTTGCTTGTACAAACTATACGACAGAAGCATGGTTCAAATACATCGATAACAGCAGATCGGTATAGATTTTATAGTAATTAAAGTCGTGTCGAACGAAGTTGTCCGGACTGCTGGTTGTTGCTTGCCTGGTCATAAATCCCCCGTACGTTGCTCGTGCGACAGGAGCACTCTCTCAATACATCAATAACGGCAGATCGGAACGTTGGATGAAATATTGCATAGATGAATGGATTGCATGCTGAATTGAGATATTGCATCCATTTTGCTACACCGACAAACCATTCCATAGTTGAATTACTCCACGTCACATTTCCCAAACCAAGCGAAAAGTTAATCACATGAAGTGGTGTCCAGCAAACCAAGAACACGACAATCACGCAAAACACAGCTTTCACGAGTCGTCGTTCGCTAATTCTTCGTCCCCGTGTCCGGTTGTTGCGGTAACGGACATTGATAAAGATAACAGCGTAGCAGACAATAAGTATCATTGCTGGAATAATGAAAGTGATGATTCCGATAATTATAGAGAAATGGGGGATGTAGGCCCGTTTGAAAGTGAACGACGCTAGCACGACAGAAGATATCCATGGAAACAAGAGCAATTTAAACGCAAATGTTTGTTGTTGTTGGATGATTCGTTGACGAAGAAATGGCCTCGTAACAGCAACGAGGCGATCAGCTGCCATTATGCACAAATGTAGGACGGAGCACGCACCAGAAAAGACATCTAAGCTTGTATAAATTATCAACAAGGTTTCATGCACATCACTGGGAACTTTCTTTAGAAGGAATAAAATGTATAATGGTATAGATATAGCTCCGACAAGTATATCAGTGATTGCAAGCGAGAAGACGTAATATTTCAATGCTCCTCTAGTCGTTTTGCGCACACGAATCACGTGACATACCAATACGTTAGATGCAATGCAAACAATACCGAGCAAGCAGAAGGAAACCAAACCAAAGATCTGAAGATATGTAAACATGGCCATCTTCTATTCTTTGCTAAATATTTCTTGATGGGCTTTCGCTAAAATATCTTGTTTCCAATTGCTACGGACTTCTTGGTGAGCCTTTGTAGAAAGATTTTGTAATTCTGAATGTAAACAGACAGGATATACACCACTGAAGTACAAATTGTAAGAGTACAAAATTGCTGCAGACTTTTTGGTGAGCCTTTGTTGAAAGATTTTGTAATTCTGAAGGATACGCCACTGAAGTACAAAATTGTAAGAGTTACTCTATGCTACAGAAGTTTTGATAAGCCTTTGCTGAAAGATTTTGGCAATTCTGATAATATCTGAACGGACAGGATACGCCCTGAAGTACAAAACTGTAGGAGCTACTCTTTGCTACAGACGTCTTGATAAGCCTTTGCTAGAAGATTTTTGCAACTTTGATGATATGCCAACAGACAAGATACACTCTGTGCCACAAAATTGTATAGCAAAGTCAGCACCGTGAATTTATGATTGAAAACAACTGCACAGCAACTTTCTTCCACTCAGCTCCGCTGCATTACGACTTGAATCAAATGCGCGGCCAGTGTTCTTTACCTTAAGTTTTTATCTTAAATTCTCAGCTCAAAGTTAGTGGACGTTGAAACTATAATACACGCTGTATGTAAACAACGCGGTTGTACGGTGAAGCTCTTTCGACTAAGTTCGGCGAGATTACGTCTTTAATCGATGTGAAAATATGGACAAAAACAAAACAAAAACCAGGAGGCTGTACAGTAAATTGTTTTTCAACTATACCCCACAAAAGTAAGGCTTATTATAATTGTAGTCGAGCTATACAAACAGACTACACCTTGAACAAAAACCACGACGTTACGTGGCAAGATTTCTCTGAGTGAGTCCTGTAAAATTCCAATTCAGCACCACGTTAGTTGATTGTAGAAACAGGATACAGCTGGAACGGAACATACACCACAAGGAGAAATTGCGCTGGCTCAACCCGGCAAAATTTCGGTCCAGTACTGTGTTAGTTGATTGTAGAAACAGGATACACCTTCAACATATGGCAGAATTTCACTAACTAAACTGTGCAAAATTGCAACTTGATGCAATTAAAGCCACACCTTCAATATTTTTGGATTTATCAGGTGAGAGTGTCACATAATTTTGTGGTATTCACAATTACTCGAAAGCTCAGCTTAGGCGATGGAAGTAGGTATTACCGTGCATATTTCCATGTAATATTATTAGCTGACTGGAACTTAATATAGCTACAACCCTCTTCGTTTAATAGCATTTGTCAGGCAATAATTGTTAGAGTTTCGAGATCGTTTTTCAGCTGTCCAAAGTCTCAATTACAAGGTTGATAAACTAAGAAGTTGTGTTCAACTTTGCCTGCGAAATTTCCTGCAAAACCTCGTCAATTGTGTTGAGCGTTTTCTTGAATTGGGGCTCAATAAAACACTGCTATGTTGCACTTTTCATGAACAGCAGTAAAGCTGTTTGGATGGCCTTCTGAAAGTTTAGGAATATCGGCTTCGCTGCAATTTAACCGGCGATTCTCGTGCAAATTACAAATAATTTTTGCGACAAACTGCTTCTAATTGTTTGTGCCTCCTTTATTCAGCTAGAGTTCTGCTATATATAACATATATAAATGGGATCGTTATAATTTCGAAGTCTCAGCGTAAAGACGCCACAACAAGGGCTTTTGACGCAAATTCTCCAAATAGCACGCGAAAAAAAGTTCTTTACTTGCAAGTCCTTTCAATTTGCTTGCAAACTCTCGTCTAACTGGAGCCAAAAAACTGGAGCCCAATTTATTCACAGTAGCAGGAATCAAAGACAATATTCCTCAAGCAATATGTTAATGTTATTTGGTTCGATCTAGCAACTTTGGCACGTTCTTTGTTTCAACGTAATGCAGCATCACTTTTCGAAGTCTTGTATATAGCAAATTTTGTTTAGCTTCTTCGCGTGTCGAAGTGGAATAAGGATTGCTAAGAAGTTCACAACGATTACCCTGATAAATAAAAACTGAGCTGTCGTAATGAAAATATTATCACAGATGTCTATACGATAAGTATCACATGCGACAAAATATGTCCAATTTGTTTTCATTTTCCAGTGTAACTAAAAGCACATTGCTTGCAAAAAGAGGTCTGATACGACATAGTGCGATCTCAGGAAAGAATGTTTCGTCCGATATTTAATCTTTTTGCAAGCGACGAAACGGCGAAGCGGCGAAGTTCGAAAGCAATCCAATGGGGAAAAGAGTCTGCGCCGACACAGGTCTGTGTTGAGTCACTCTCTAAGGGGTAGTACTTCTGACAAGTCTCTCTCTCTCCCTTTACAGTGTTACCTCCATTCTTAAAAGCTGACAACATTGAAGTTTCATTAATTAATCATCAAAGCAAATAGTCAAGTAGAATAACTCAGATTTATCACTTTAAATCATCCTTTTACTTCAGCTTGTCATAACAATCTTTCAAGAAAGCCAATTAAACTTTCTTTAAGAGGAAGCTTCACCACCTGCCTGCTTAAAGTAATTTATCCCAGTGTGATTTGCCTGAAAATCCAAAAAGCCTGACCAAAAAATTCTAACCATTCTAAGCAGTCACTTCACAAAACAATCTTCAAGCTTCGATAAACAATACTGCTGCGTGAAACACAAATATTTTGTAGCAGATCTCAGCAAATTTCAACGAAGTCACTAAGATCGAACCGCGGATCTGTGATATGCCACCAAACTTTCGCAATGAATTTGCCACCAAACAAAGTTTTCTTTTACGGCTTGATAAATAAAAAACGTCCTTCTGCAACATCAGAATCTTTTGTGCACATCAAAGCAAATTTCAGCAAGCTTACTAATCACGAATTTGACAAGGGTATTCACGACATTTTCCCAACGAATTAACCACGAAACGACGTGTTCTTTAAAGGTGAAGACTTGAATAATTGAAGACTTGCTGCTGAAACATCAGAATCTTTGTGTAAATCGCTGCAAATTTCAGCAAATCCACTAATCATGAATATGACATGGGTATCCAGGAATTTTCACCAACGACTTGCCACCAATGACTCGTTTTGACCAACGACTTGTTTTCATTAAAATGTTGATAAATGAACACTTGCCCTCATACATCAGAATCTTAGCAGCAATTCAATAACCATGAATTAGAAAAGCGGATCCAAGAATTTTCACTACAAAATCAGCCATAAAGCGAAGCATTTGTTGAAGCTTTAAAAATGAATAATTACCCTTCTATAACATCGTCATCTTTTTGTGTAAATCACAGCAAATGTCAACAATCACTACTCCTGAATTCATAAAGCGAGTCTGCGACATTCTCCCAAAAATTTGGTCACCAAGCAAAGTATTCTTTATAGCTTTAACAGAAGAAGAATGTCTTCATCAAACATTTTTCATCAAATCCCAAAACATGCCAACAGTTCACCAATCACGAATTCATGAAGGGTATTCATGACATTTTCTCAACAAATTAGCAACCAAACAAAGCATTATTGGAAGCTCCCAATGAATGAAAAATTGCTCGGATAACTTCACAATATTTTGCGTCGATCGACGCAAATCTAGACACACACGAATTCCGCAAATCGATCGCCAACAGTTCACCAATCACGAATACATGAAGGGTATTCGCAAATCAATACACACACACACACACACACAAATTCCGCAAATAAAACCAGTGTCGTTCGAAAATTTCACCAAATGTTCGACAAACGTTCGAAAATCTTCATCAGTATTCCCTTAGTCTATACGTGCATGTTCTTGCACTGCTTACAGTTTCTGCAAAGCAACTTCCATTTAAGGATTTATATGCCAATGCTATTCAGCTGTCACACAATTCTTCTGTCAATCAATTTAATCTAAAGCTACCTTGACTTCGAATGCCATCGTAGTTTCTTCGAAAAGATTCATGAAATAATCTCTTTTTGTTCATATTCGAATAAATTCTCTTTCCTTCTGAACGAATTCCCAAGTGGATTACAAATTGGGGATTTGAAACACACACACGATAAATTTCCCACTGAAAATCCTCTAGCCACTAGCCTAACTCACTTTGCGCATTGAAGAGGATTCAGAAGTGAGTGACAGTGAGAGTGACGACAACGAAGAAGTTTTTTGCTAATCTTAATGTTATCGATATTGAAGAGCAAAAGGCAGAAAGACAAACGTCTATCAAATTCTCTCGCTCCTTAGAGAATGTTCTTCAATTCTTGATTAAAGTATTCTTCTCTCTTCCTAAAACGAAATCAATGTGTACCATACTACAGTTGTCATATACTCTTTGTTTGTCTTCTTGAAATAAGTTCGTGTTACGCAAGAAATCCTCTTGCAGTCAGCATGTGTTCTTTATGAGATGAATTATGCAACTTCTTTCATATGCCAGCGTTGTTTATCTTGCTATATGGTGAACGAACGGAGGTCCACGAAGAATTTCTTGAAGATCTATAACTCCTTTCGTTTTGTCTCATTGGTTATTTAACAAAATAGAGGACGTCATGTATGCATTTCTTGCAAATCTGTAATTCCTTTTGACTATGAGTTCAGTTTGATTGGTTATAAAACAAAAGGAAGGAGGTACAGTATGTATTGTGTGAAAACGTATAATTCTTTTTGTCCGCGAATTGTTTCAACTTGGTTATATAACAAAAGAAGGAGGTCTATGATGCATATACTAAAATCTGTAATTCCTTTCGTCTATGGATTGTGTCTGTTTGGTTTTATAACAAAAGAAACAAAGTTCAGCGCGCATTTCTTGACAATCAGCATCTCATTTCGTATAGAAGTTGTCTCTCTTTGGTTACATACAGTATGCATTTCGTTACAATCAACAATTCCATTCGTCTACAGATTGTGTCTGCTTGGGTATTTGATGAATGAAAGGAGACTGAGAATGTATTTCCTTACAATCAACGCCTCATTTCGTATAGAAGTTGGTGTGGTTATATACAGTATGTATTTCTTGACAAATCAACCATTCATGTCGACTACGGTTTGCGTCTGCTTGGTTATATAACAAAAGAAACAAGGTCCAGTGCCCATTTCTTGAAAATCAGTAATTCTCTTCGCCTACAGATTGTGTCTACTTTGTTGTTTAACAGACGCACAGAGCTCACCACACAGCCTATTTCTTGAAAATAAATAGCCGCTTTCTTTGACCAGATTTGTCTTATTTCTGCTATGCAACGAAGTAAGGGAGGGTTCAAAATTTAGTCCTAATTCCAATCAGCTGCTGAAACGCTTATAGCATTTCATTTACGAAAACTTTGTTTACTAACAGAAGAAATTTTCCAGCAAAATAAGTTCTCTACAACAGCATTGAGGATCAGATAGCATTATAAAGAATATTCCAGTGTTCACTGTTTTGCACTAGGTGGCTTAAAAAACACTGCTTGAAATCTACCAAAAAGCATATCACATAATACATTTAAAGCTACATCTTTGTTCTCCATTGATTGTTTCGGCCTTTGAAGGAACTTTCATTAACACAACTTGCAAAGAAGAGCTCTCTGATCCATGCATCTTAGCTTCTAGGGAGCTGAGACTAAAACAGATATCGATTGTATGTACGTAAGGTGACTCACTTGAACTCCAATTGATGTGAAACTTCAGGAACTCGTTGTAGACAAGCAAGTGAAATCGAATGTAAACACAACAGTGCAATGTTGCGGTAATATAGAATAACGTTTGTGTAATCTAACGACAATTGTGTGCGATCTGGTTCACGTGGCTGCGATCTACAGCCAATTTGAGCCACCCCAACAGAAAGGCTGCAAATTCAACGTCAATTTTAGGATAACAATACTAAATGCAATGAAATACCAAATCAATGGCATCAAAGATCAAATTTTGTGCAATATGACAGAAAATTCGTAATACTGACGATAATCTATGCGATCTGTATTCAAGTAGAATCTACAACCACAATGATTAGGCCATTTACTAAAATGACTGGGATCCCTAGACAAGTCAACGAAATACCAAATCAGCGGCATCAAAGATCAAATTTTGTGCAGTCTGACAGAAAATTCGTAATACTGACGATAATCCATGCGATCTGTATTCAAGTAGATGTGTAATCTACAACCACAATGATAAGGCCATGTACTAAAATAACTGGGATCCCTAGACAAGTCAACGAAATACCAAATCAGCGGCATCAAAGATCAAATTTTGTGCAGTCTGACAGAAAATTCGTAATACTGACGATAATCCATGCGATCTGTATTCAAGTAGAATCTACAACCACAATGATTAGGCCATGTACTAAAATAACTGGGATCCCTAGACAAGTCAATGAAATACCAAATCAGCGGCATCAAAGATCAAATTTTGTGCAGTCTGACAGAACATTCGTAATACTGACGATAATCCATGCGATCTGTATTCAAGTAGATGTGTAATCTACAACCACAATGATAAGGCCATGTACTAAAATAACTGGGATCCCTAGACAAGTCAATGAAATACCAAATCAGTGGCATCAAAGATCAAATTTTGTGCAGTCTGACAGAAAATTCGTAATACTGACGATAATCCATGCGATCTGTATTCAAGTAGATGTGTAATCTACAACCACAATGATAAGGCCATGTACTAAAATGACTGGCATCCCTAGACAAGTCAATGAAATACCAAATCAGTGGCATCAAAGATCAAATTTTGTGCAGTCTGACAGAAAATTCGTAATACTGACGATAATCCATGCGATCTGTATTCAAGTAGATGTGTAATCTACAAACACAATGATAAGGCCATGTACTAAAATAACTGGGATCCCTAGACAAGTCAATGAAATACCAAATCAGCGGCATCAAAGATCAAATTTTGTGCAGTCTGACAGAACATTCGTAATACTGACGATAATCCATGCGATCTGTATTCAAGTAGATGTGTAATCTACAACCACAATGATAAGGCCATGTACTAAAATGACTGGGATCCCTAGACAAGTCAACGAAATACCAAATCAGCGGCATCAAAGATCAAATTTTGTGCAATCTGACAGCAAATTCGTAATACTGACGATAATCTATGCGATCTGTATTCAAGTAGAATCTACAACCACAATGATTAGGCCATGTACTAAAATGACTGGGATCCCTAGACAAGTCAATGAAATACCAAATCAGTGGCATCAAAGATCAAATTTTGTGCAATCTGACAGCAAATTCGTAATACTGACGATAATCTATGCGATCTGTATTCAAGTAGATGTATAATCTACAAACACAATGATAAGGCCATGTACTAAAATAACTGGGATCCCTAGACAAGTCAATGAAATACCAAATCAGCGGAATCAAAGATCAAATTTTGTGCAGTCTGACAGAACATTCGTAATACTGACGATAATCCATGCGATCTGTATTCAAGTAGAATCTACAACCACAATGATTAGGCCATGTACTAAAATGACTGGGATCCCTAGACAAGTCAATGAAATACCAAATCAGTGGCATCAAAGATCAAATTTTGTGCAGTCTGACAGAACATTCGTAATACTGACGATAATCCATGCGATCTGTATTCAAGTAGATGTGTAATCTACAAACACAATGATAAGGCCATGTACTAAAATGACTGGGATCTCTAGACAAGTCAACGAAATACCAAATCAGTGGCATCAAAGATCAAATTTTTGTGTAATCTGACAGAAAATTTGTAATACTGACGATAATCCATGCGATCTGTATAATGATAAGGCCATGAACTAAAATGACTGGGATCCATTACTGACTCGTTTTTTGTTTCATGTTACGGCCCTGGGGTAGTCGTGTCATTTCACTCCTCATGGTAGCGTCCCTGAAGTGTCGTATAGTTGTAATAAGAAAGTGTAGTAAGAGGTAGCATATATTGCGAATTTTTATCTGATGAATGAAAAAAAGCCTTTTGATATCTTTGCAATGCCGTTATTAAAGTGGACCAGGATCAGTTGTATTCGACAGATTTAAAACGTATGAATATGTCAGTTCTATCCTGATTCCGTCTTTTATACTGTGCCTATAACATTACCGCCACTGTAGCCTTTTGGTATCTTTGAAGTGCCGTTATTGATCATCACATCTCTTTGAAAACGGCAAAATTTAGCATGACCTTGTACAAAGCAAGCAAGATTTATTTTAGCGTATTGATGCACTGAGATTTTACAGGTTCAGTTGAAAGATTCTGCGAAAAACAATATGATGGATCTCATCTTTGAATATGAAAGAAGACGACAACTGATAAACAGCTCACCAAATTTTCAACCTTTGACGGCTATCATGAAAATTTAATAATGAATGCAAAGACCGTTCGCGGTGTCAATAAACTCGACAAATATCACCGTTTGGATTTGCGGCTATCTCCAAACTCAACCATTCATCTCTGCTTACATGTAAGCAACTGTGGTGTTCAAGGACCCCGAGATCCGACACGTGCTTCATGAAATTGATCAAAGCAGGATGTAATATTCAAGTTGCAGCCCTAAAATTAGACTTAATTCCATCCAACTCAATAAGCTAGTTGAGACTTATGTAATAAGTCTACCCTAAAATACTCTCAGGATTGAAAACGCTACGTTCTTGCTGCGTCAAACAATAGTCATGTACAGACTTTTACGTTCTCAAAATTCTTCACAAGCTACGCAAGCTTCAGTTACAACTTTCAAATCATCGAATATTTGAATGGTCAGCTTGTCTTGCTGCCATTGGAGATTCTCTTCTCTTCATATCATGAACAAGTTTTACAGACCCTCTGTGGTTTTACCATCAAACAGATTTTCGCTTTTCTGTATCAGCTTATCAGCTACAAAAACTTTTCCTGCAAGTTTGAATTCAACCGAAGTAAGAAATAACAAGCTTGTTTCTTGAGAATCTGACCTCGAAAAAACTTGACATCGAAAAAAAATTTCGCAGATCTCCTGGGGGAAAATCGAAGAGTGACTCACAAACAAGTATCTAGCTGTTAGCTCTATGTTTCAGCAAGCTCCAACAATCAAATTAGGCCTACAGTTTAAATTATTATTAGTTTACTCAGCAAGGAGCACAACCATCTGTTCAGCTCTGTTCTCTATAGACTACAGTAGTGAAATAACGATTGAAGTGTTTAGATAAAAGGAAAACCAATTTTTGGAATCTCATTTGTTCAAATATAGTAATTCTTACATTTAAGCTCGTAAATATGCAAGAATTTGAATGCCTGTTGCTCGGCTTCTGAATCAAATAAACAAAATCCACCAGGGATACCGGACGCAGCACATTTTTAGTGGGAGGAAACTGTAAATTTGAGCGCAAAACAAAGGAAAATAACAAATTTTGGCAATTTTCAAGAAGGGCAGGAGGGGCGGTCGTCCCCCCCCGCACCCCCCTCTCCGGCGTTCCTGAAATCCGCCAGAGAGAACTTTAGATTTATCCTTCTTCTTTTGCTATAAACTAATGATTGTTTTTCCCTTTAAAGCCACCTTTCGCGTGCAGAAGGCGACAGTTTGCCCCACTAGTTCAGGGCAACTTTTGCGCCTTTGTTTATCTTCAATTTCTGGTTGAGAGGATTTCTTTCGTCTGCAATCGCTATTCACTTTGCATTGCGGCATCAATCAAAAGCAACTGATGGTATTGTGTTAGAAATTTTTCCTTGCTTTTTTATTTCAAAACCTTTCGAACAAAACAGAGTACCATGATACTAAACTCAGAAAGTTTTTCATGTAAGACAAATGTTCACGGCTCTTTGATCCTAGCAGTGGCAGTATCATTATTAATATTATTATCATTACTATTATTATTATTAACTTATTCAAAATGCTGGCATAAAAAAGTATACAATAGCTAAACAAAATTTCGATCATAATATCTTCTGCTTCCCAGCCGGGGGTAAAGTTCTAACTGCAGTCAGATAGGCCACAGATCGCCCTTTTCCGATCACGAGATTTGGCTTCGAATTCTGGGATTCTCTCTCAATGAACAGACGGGGTGGAAGGTGAAATAAACAAAGAAACCTCGCCAGGGGGTTTCGTTGACTTTGGATGCGTGTAAGGTAGGGTTTGAATTAATGCCAGGGGGGCATTGAAGTATGGGAAGGGGGCTATGCTATAGTGTTGCCAGTTATCTTGTAATAGACTGTAAATTTCAATTGTAAATTGCCTATGGTGTCATTAAACGAGTAAAGAGGCAAAATGTTACTTATCAAACGATAACATGAGATAAATATCTTTTGTTATGTGTATGGCATCCATTGCAATTGGAAACTGCGCTTTCTTGAGCCCTCTGCGGTGGTGCTGTTCGAAATTCATGCGCGAACATGCGCGATCGGAAAAGGGCGATGGAATGAACTATACATGTATGTAAGAAAATATTCACAAACACAGCCAATAAAAGCAAACTGGTTCGAATGACAAAAAACTGAATTGATAAAAATTGCATATAAAACTCAAATACGGTACAAAATTTCGACAAAGTCTACACTGGCATTGGCACTCATTTCCTTTCCAGGCTTCGATTTTGGTCTTAAAGTCAGTCAGGCTGACTGACTGGCTAATCGAGATTGAAAGCGTAACCGCAATTGTGGACCCCAAAATCGAACAGGCTCTGAGCCATACATGATTGATTTCACTAGTCAACCGGATTTTCCGGTCACAATTGTCAAAATCCGGCCGGATTTTTATATTTAGTACAGCAACAGCTGCATAATTTTGCGGCTGTTGAAAGCAGTAGGGAATCGTACAAGAAGTTGGTATGGTAAAAAGTCCGTTTCATGCATCCTCGTAAGATGAATCTATTGCTTTCTATCTTATCTGACGATTTGACGTAACCACTGTCACATGAAAGTATCTGTTACTTAAAGCTGCTGTCCACTTCTGTATGCCAAGCAGGGCATTAAAAAAAATTTCTTCCTGCGACCAGAAAAAAATTGTGCATACATTTCCTGCAGGAACAGACAAGTGTCCAGCGTGCAAAAAGATTTTAGGATCCAGATATAGCTATGCAATAATATTTAACTGGTTTTATGTAAATACACATCAGGCATCAAGAAAACAAATTGTATGAAGTTGGGAATGATAAAGCTGGGCACCTTATAAAACAAACCATTATAATTTCAGAGAAGCATGAAGGGAATCTAGTACTTGCCGATCTTGCAATTGTTGTATACTTGCATATCACTTTATATCAGTATGAGTATCTGTGAAATTATGCTTGAAACTGTGAAAATTTAATCTTATGAGACCAACCCTAAAGTAATTTATATAAGATACGATAGATGTGGAAGAAAGAGCTACCTTTGCTGTGAAATACCAATTTGATTCAAATGCAGTTCGAATAACAAAAAGATGAGGTACAAAAGAACAGCATTTTCTAATTTTAGACTCTCTTTTGCGCCATAATCTCTGAAAATGATTGTGAAGTAATCTTCTTCGCCTGACAGATACTCTGAGCAGCTGGACGTTCCGCAAAGTTTTATTGCAGTTAGAACTGTGCAACTATCATTTTAAACAATGAAATTTCTCGGAAACCTGCCCATAATTTGAATAATATACGCCTCCTGTTTTGGTACATTGATTGCAAATTGCACCAGAGATACAATCTATGTCAGTTGACCTTTCTTTGACTTTGTAAGTTGCTTTTTTTAAATGAGTAATAGAATGATACATGAAAAATGGATATATGTTGGAAAATTTCCTGCAGCTCATTATGAATTAAATTTTTTTCATGCCCTGATGCCTAGATATGTCAAAGTAAAGGTCTTCAAGGGAAATTTCAACCTGAAACGAGCATTTTTTCATTTTAGAATTTGAAATTTGCTGCAAAATGCATAGGAATTACTGTAAAGCCACACCTCAGCTTGTCGTCCTACATCCTTCAGAGGATGCAGCAACAGATAACAACCTAAATATCTTTGTTTTGCGCCCACTTTCATAAATCTAAAAGCTTAATGAATCACATTTAAGTTTAATGTAGGACAAAGCAATTTCTTCCACAACCGAGTGCACCAAAAGAAACTATCAATTTTTGACAATTCACGATAAATCGTACATAAGAGCAATTTCGAAGATCTATAGATCTATGACGTAATCTTTGACAAAAAGTCTGAATTACATTCTCGGGTTTTTCGCAATTCTATTGTTGAAATTTTCGTTCTGCAAATACTGAAAACCATTATAACATCACTTAAATTTTCCTAACGATCATAGAATCTAATTCAGACTTTGTGCTAAAGATTAAGTCATAAATCTTCACAATTGGTCCAGTGTACGATTTATCATGACCTGTCAAAAAAGTGGGTAGCTTTTTCAGAACACTCGGTGCATCATCCCTTGAAAAATTTAAATTGTCATTCAAATTCATTGCTTCCATTTATCGTACGGAGCCAGCTCAGTAGCCAAAACGGGATAAATGTGTGATGTGTGTGAACAAGAACGTAAAGTTTAACAGGAGATAATCATGATGACAACATTATGGTGATTTTGCACAGATTCATATGTTTCTAGGTCACATTATTGGTCTTTCTTTCAGTTCAGTTCAGTTCAGTTCAGTTCAGTTCAGTTCAGTTCAGTTCAGTTCAGTTCAGTTCAGTTCAGTTCAGTTCAGTTCAGTTCAGTTCAGTTCAGTTCAGTTCAGTTCAGTTCAGTTCAGTTCAGTTCAGTTCAGTTCAGTTCAGTTCAGTTCAGTTCAGTTCAGTTCAGTTCAGTTCAGTTCAGTTCAGTTCAGTTCAGTTCAGTTCAGTTCAGTTCAGTTCAGTTCAGTTCAGTTCAGTTCAGTTCAGTTCAGTTCAGTTCAGTTCAGTTCAGTTCAGTTCAGTTCAGTTCAGTTCAGTTCAGTTCAGTTCAGTTCAGTTCAGTTCAGTTCAGTTCAGTTCAGTTCAGTTCAGTTCAGTTCAGTTCAGTTCAGTTCAGTTCAGTTCAGTTCAGTTCAGTTCAGTTCAGTTCAGTTCAGTTCAGTTCAGTTCAGTTCAGTTCAGTTCAGTTCAGTTCAGTTCAGTTCAGTTCAGTTCAGTTCAGTTCAGTTCAGTTCAGTTCAGTTCAGTTCAGTTCAGTTCAGTTCAGTTCAGTTCAGTTCAGTTCAGTTCAGTTCAGTTCAGTTCAGTTCAGTTCAGTTCAGTTCAGTTCAGTTCAGTTCAGTTCAGTTCAGTTCAGTTCAGTTCAGTTCAGTTCAGTTCAGTTCAGTTCAGTTCAGTTCAGTTCAGTTCAGTTCAGTTCAGTTCAGTTCAGTTCAGTTCAGTTCAGTTCAGTTCAGTTCAGTTCAGTTCAGTTCAGTTCAGTTCAGTTCAGTTCAGTTCAGTTCAGTTCAGTTCAGTTCAGTTCAGTTCAGTTCAGTTCAGTTCAGTTCAGTTCAGTTCAGTTCAGTTCAGTTCAGTTCAGTTCAGTTCAGTTCAGTTCAGTTCAGTTCAGTTCAGTTCAGTTCAGTTCAGTTCAGTTCAGTTCAGTTCAGTTCAGTTCAGTTCAGTTCAGTTCAGTTCAGTTCAGTTCAGTTCAGTTCAGTTCAGTTCAGTTCAGTTCAGTTCAGTTCAGTTCAGTTCAGTTCAGTTCAGTTCAGTTCAGTTCAGTTCAGTTCAGTTCAGTTCAGTTCAGTTCAGTTCAGTTCAGTTCAGTTCAGTTCAGTTCAGTTCAGTTCAGTTCAGTTCAGTTCAGTTCAGTTCAGTTCAGTTCAGTTCAGTTCAGTTCAGTTCAGTTCAGTTCAGTTCAGTTCAGTTCAGTTCAGTTCAGTTCAGTTCAGTTCAGTTCAGTTCAGTTCAGTTCAGTTCAGTTCAGTTCAGTTCAGTTCAGTTCAGTTCAGTTCAGTTCAGTTCAGTTCAGTTCAGTTCAGTTCAGTTCAGTTCAGTTCAGTTCAGTTCAGTTCAGTTCAGTTCAGTTCAGTTCAGTTCAGTTCAGTTCAGTTCAGTTCAGTTCAGTTCAGTTCAGTTCAGTTCAGTTCAGTTCAGTTCAGTTCAGTTCAGTTCAGTTCAGTTCAGTTCAGTTCAGTTCAGTTCAGTTCAGTTCAGTTCAGTTCAGTTCAGTTCAGTTCAGTTCAGTTCAGTTCAGTTCAGTTCAGTTCAGTTCAGTTCAGTTCAGTTCAGTTCAGTTCAGTTCAGTTCAGTTCAGTTCAGTTCAGTTCAGTTCAGTTCAGTTCAGTTCAGTTCAGTTCAGTTCAGTTCAGTTCAGTTCAGTTCAGTTCAGTTCAGTTCAGTTCAGTTCAGTTCAGTTCAGTTCAGTTCAGTTCAGTTCAGTTCAGTTCAGTTCAGTTCAGTTCAGTTCAGTTCAGTTCAGTTCAGTTCAGTTCAGTTCAGTTCAGTTCAGTTCAGTTCAGTTCAGTTCAGTTCAGTTCAGTTCAGTTCAGTTCAGTTCAGTTCAGTTCAGTTCAGTTCAGTTCAGTTCAGTTCAGTTCAGTTCAGTTCAGTTCAGTTCAGTTCAGTTCAGTTCAGTTCAGTTCAGTTCAGTTCAGTTCAGTTCAGTTCAGTTCAGTTCAGTTCAGTTCAGTTCAGTTCAGTTCAGTTCAGTTCAGTTCAGTTCAGTTCAGTTCAGTTCAGTTCAGTTCAGTTCAGTTCAGTTCAGTTCAGTTCAGTTCAGTTCAGTTCAGTTCAGTTCAGTTCAGTTCAGTTCAGTTCAGTTCAGTTCAGTTCAGTTCAGTTCAGTTCAGTTCAGTTCAGTTCAGTTCAGTTCAGTTCAGTTCAGTTCAGTTCAGTTCAGTTCAGTTCAGTTCAGTTCAGTTCAGTTCAGTTCAGTTCAGTTCAGTTCAGTTCAGTTCAGTTCAGTTCAGTTCAGTTCAGTTCAGTTCAGTTCAGTTCAGTTCAGTTCAGTTCAGTTCAGTTCAGTTCAGTTCAGTTCAGTTCAGTTCAGTTCAGTTCAGTTCAGTTCAGTTCAGTTCAGTTCAGTTCAGTTCAGTTCAGTTCAGTTCAGTTCAGTTCAGTTCAGTTCAGTTCAGTTCAGTTCAGTTCAGTTCAGTTCAGTTCAGTTCAGTTCAGTTCAGTTCAGTTCAGTTCAGTTCAGTTCAGTTCAGTTCAGTTCAGTTCAGTTCAGTTCAGTTCAGTTCAGTTCAGTTCAGTTCAGTTCAGTTCAGTTCAGTTCAGTTCAGTTCAGTTCAGTTCAGTTCAGTTCAGTTCAGTTCAGTTCAGTTCAGTTCAGTTCAGTTCAGTTCAGTTCAGTTCAGTTCAGTTCAGTTCAGTTCAGTTCAGTTCAGTTCAGTTCAGTTCAGTTCAGTTCAGTTCAGTTCAGTTCAGTTCAGTTCAGTTCAGTTCAGTTCAGTTCAGTTCAGTTCAGTTCAGTTCAGTTCAGTTCAGTTCAGTTCAGTTCAGTTCAGTTCAGTTCAGTTCAGTTCAGTTCAGTTCAGTTCAGTTCAGTTCAGTTCAGTTCAGTTCAGTTCAGTTCAGTTCAGTTCAGTTCAGTTCAGTTCAGTTCAGTTCAGTTCAGTTCAGTTCAGTTCAGTTCAGTTCAGTTCAGTTCAGTTCAGTTCAGTTCAGTTCAGTTCAGTTCAGTTCAGTTCAGTTCAGTTCAGTTCAGTTCAGTTCAGTTCAGTTCAGTTCAGTTCAGTTCAGTTCAGTTCAGTTCAGTTCAGTTCAGTTCAGTTCAGTTCAGTTCAGTTCAGTTCAGTTCAGTTCAGTTCAGTTCAGTTCAGTTCAGTTCAGTTCAGTTCAGTTCAGTTCAGTTCAGTTCAGTTCAGTTCAGTTCAGTTCAGTTCAGTTCAGTTCAGTTCAGTTCAGTTCAGTTCAGTTCAGTTCAGTTCAGTTCAGTTCAGTTCAGTTCAGTTCAGTTCAGTTCAGTTCAGTTCAGTTCAGTTCAGTTCAGTTCAGTTCAGTTCAGTTCAGTTCAGTTCAGTTCAGTTCAGTTCAGTTCAGTTCAGTTCAGTTCAGTTCAGTTCAGTTCAGTTCAGTTCAGTTCAGTTCAGTTCAGTTCAGTTCAGTTCAGTTCAGTTCAGTTCAGTTCAGTTCAGTTCAGTTCAGTTCAGTTCAGTTCAGTTCAGTTCAGTTCAGTTCAGTTCAGTTCAGTTCAGTTCAGTTCAGTTCAGTTCAGTTCAGTTCAGTTCAGTTCAGTTCAGTTCAGTTCAGTTCAGTTCAGTTCAGTTCAGTTCAGTTCAGTTCAGTTCAGTTCAGTTCAGTTCAGTTCAGTTCAGTTCAGTTCAGTTCAGTTCAGTTCAGTTCAGTTCAGTTCAGTTCAGTTCAGTTCAGTTCAGTTCAGTTCAGTTCAGTTCAGTTCAGTTCAGTTCAGTTCAGTTCAGTTCAGTTCAGTTCAGTTCAGTTCAGTTCAGTTCAGTTCAGTTCAGTTCAGTTCAGTTCAGTTCAGTTCAGTTCAGTTCAGTTCAGTTCAGTTCAGTTCAGTTCAGTTCAGTTCAGTTCAGTTCAGTTCAGTTCAGTTCAGTTCAGTTCAGTTCAGTTCAGTTCAGTTCAGTTCAGTTCAGTTCAGTTCAGTTCAGTTCAGTTCAGTTCAGTTCAGTTCAGTTCAGTTCAGTTCAGTTCAGTTCAGTTCAGTTCAGTTCAGTTCAGTTCAGTTCAGTTCAGTTCAGTTCAGTTCAGTTCAGTTCAGTTCAGTTCAGTTCAGTTCAGTTCAGTTCAGTTCAGTTCAGTTCAGTTCAGTTCAGTTCAGTTCAGTTCAGTTCAGTTCAGTTCAGTTCAGTTCAGTTCAGTTCAGTTCAGTTCAGTTCAGTTCAGTTCAGTTCAGTTCAGTTCAGTTCAGTTCAGTTCAGTTCAGTTCAGTTCAGTTCAGTTCAGTTCAGTTCAGTTCAGTTCAGTTCAGTTCAGTTCAGTTCAGTTCAGTTCAGTTCAGTTCAGTTCAGTTCAGTTCAGTTCAGTTCAGTTCAGTTCAGTTCAGTTCAGTTCAGTTCAGTTCAGTTCAGTTCAGTTCAGTTCAGTTCAGTTCAGTTCAGTTCAGTTCAGTTCAGT
Organism: Aurelia coerulea; assembly: GCA_039566865.1. NCBI lineage: Eukaryota > Metazoa > Cnidaria > Scyphozoa > Semaeostomeae > Ulmaridae > Aurelia > Aurelia coerulea. The sequence goes on along the minus strand of CM076948.1, from coordinate 22,785,055 downwards.
TCAGTTCAGTTCAGTTCAGTTCAGTTCAGTTCAGTTCAGTTCAGTTCAGTTCAGTTCAGTTCAGTTCAGTTCAGTTCAGTTCAGTTCAGTTCAGTTCAGTTCAGTTCAGTTCAGTTCAGTTCAGTTCAGTTCAGTTCAGTTCAGTTCAGTTCAGTTCAGTTCAGTTCAGTTCAGTTCAGTTCAGTTCAGTTCAGTTCAGTTCAGTTCAGTTCAGTTCAGTTCAGTTCAGTTCAGTTCAGTTCAGTTCAGTTCAGTTCAGTTCAGTTCAGTTCAGTTCAGTTCAGTTCAGTTCAGTTCAGTTCAGTTCAGTTCAGTTCAGTTCAGTTCAGTTCAGTTCAGTTCAGTTCAGTTCAGTTCAGTTCAGTTCAGTTCAGTTCAGTTCAGTTCAGTTCAGTTCAGTTCAGTTCAGTTCAGTTCAGTTCAGTTCAGTTCAGTTCAGTTCAGTTCAGTTCAGTTCAGTTCAGTTCAGTTCAGTTCAGTTCAGTTCAGTTCAGTTCAGTTCAGTTCAGTTCAGTTCAGTTCAGTTCAGTTCAGTTCAGTTCAGTTCAGTTCAGTTCAGTTCAGTTCAGTTCAGTTCAGTTCAGTTCAGTTCAGTTCAGTTCAGTTCAGTTCAGTTCAGTTCAGTTCAGTTCAGTTCAGTTCAGTTCAGTTCAGTTCAAGTTCAGTTCAGTTCAGTTCAGTTCAGTTCAGTTCAGTTCAGTTCAGTTCAGTTCAGTTCAGTTCAGTTCAGTTCAGTTCAGTTCAGTTCAGTTCAGTTCAGTTCAGTTCAGTTCAGTTCAGTTCAGTTCAGTTCAGTTCAGTTCAGTTCAGTTCAGTTCAGTTCAGTTCAGTTCAGTTCAGTTCAGTTCAGTTCAGTTCAGTTCAGTTCAGTTCAGTTCAGTTCAGTTCAGTTCAGTTCAGTTCAGTTCAGTTCAGTTCAGTTCAGTTCAGTTCAGTTCAGTTCAGTTCAGTTCAGTTCAGTTCAGTTCAGTTCAGTTCAGTTCAGTTCAGTTCAGTTCAGTTCAGTTCAGTTCAGTTCAGTTCAGTTCAGTTCAGTTCAGTTCAGTTCAGTTCAGTTCAGTTCAGTTCAGTTCAGTTCAGTTCAGTTCAGTTCAGTTCAGTTCAGTTCAGTTCAGTTCAGTTCAGTTCAGTTCAGTTCAGTTCAGTTCAGTTCAGTTCAGTTCAGTTCAGTTCAGTTCAGTTCAGTTCAGTTCAGTTCAGTTCAGTTCAGTTCAGTTCAGTTCAGTTCAGTTCAGTTCAGTTCAGTTCAGTTCAGTTCAGTTCAGTTCAGTTCAGTTCAGTTCAGTTCAGTTCAGTTCAGTTCAGTTCAGTTCAGTTCAGTTCAGTTCAGTTCAGTTCAGTTCAGTTCAGTTCAGTTCAGTTCAGTTCAGTTCAGTTCAGTTCAGTTCAGTTCAGTTCAGTTCAGTTCAGTTCAGTTCAGTTCAGTTCAGTTCAGTTCAGTTCAGTTCAGTTCAGTTCAGTTCAGTTCAGTTCAGTTCAGTTCAGTTCAGTTCAGTTCAGTTCAGTTCAGTTCAGTTCAGTTCAGTTCAGTTCAGTTCAGTTCAGTTCAGTTCAGTTCAGTTCAGTTCAGTTCAGTTCAGTTCAGTTCAGTTCAGTTCAGTTCAGTTCAGTTCAGTTCAGTTCAGTTCAGTTCAGTTCAGTTCAGTTCAGTTCAGTTCAGTTCAGTTCAGTTCAGTTCAGTTCAGTTCAGTTCAGTTCAGTTCAGTTCAGTTCAGTTCAGTTCAGTTCAGTTCAGTTCAGTTCAGTTCAGTTCAGTTCAGTTCAGTTCAGTTCAGTTCAGTTCAGTTCAGTTCAGTTCAGTTCAGTTCAGTTCAGTTCAGTTCAGTTCAGTTCAGTTCAGTTCAGTTCAGTTCAGTTCAGTTCAGTTCAGTTCAGTTCAGTTCAGTTCAGTTCAGTTCAGTTCAGTTCAGTTCAGTTCAGTTCAGTTCAGTTCAGTTCAGTTCAGTTCAGTTCAGTTCAGTTCAGTTCAGTTCAGTTCAGTTCAGTTCAGTTCAGTTCAGTTCAGTTCAGTTCAGTTCAGTTCAGTTCAGTTCAGTTCAGTTCAGTTCAGTTCAGTTCAGTTCAGTTCAGTTCAGTTCAGTTCAGTTCAGTTCAGTTCAGTTCAGTTCAGTTCAGTTCAGTTCAGTTCAGTTCAGTTCAGTTCAGTTCAGTTCAGTTCAGTTCAGTTCAGTTCAGTTCAGTTCAGTTCAGTTCAGTTCAGTTCAGTTCAGTTCAGTTCAGTTCAGTTCAGTTCAGTTCAGTTCAGTTCAGTTCAGTTCAGTTCAGTTCAGTTCAGTTCAGTTCAGTTCAGTTCAGTTCAGTTCAGTTCAGTTCAGTTCAGTTCAGTTCAGTTCAGTTCAGTTCAGTTCAGTTCAGTTCAGTTCAGTTCAGTTCAGTTCAGTTCAGTTCAGTTCAGTTCAGTTCAGTTCAGTTCAGTTCAGTTCAGTTCAGTTCAGTTCAGTTCAGTTCAGTTCAGTTCAGTTCAGTTCAGTTCAGTTCAGTTCAGTTCAGTTCAGTTCAGTTCAGTTCAGTTCAGTTCAGTTCAGTTCAGTTCAGTTCAGTTCAGTTCAGTTCAGTTCAGTTCAGTTCAGTTCAGTTCAGTTCAGTTCAGTTCAGTTCAGTTCAGTTCAGTTCAGTTCAGTTCAGTTCAGTTCAGTTCAGTTCAGTTCAGTTCAGTTCAGTTCAGTTCAGTTCAGTTCAGTTCAGTTCAGTTCAGTTCAGTTCAGTTCAGTTCAGTTCAGTTCAGTTCAGTTCAGTTCAGTTCAGTTCAGTTCAGTTCAGTTCAGTTCAGTTCAGTTCAGTTCAGTTCAGTTCAGTTCAGTTCAGTTCAGTTCAGTTCAGTTCAGTTCAGTTCAGTTCAGTTCAGTTCAGTTCAGTTCAGTTCAGTTCAGTTCAGTTCAGTTCAGTTCAGTTCAGTTCAGTTCAGTTCAGTTCAGTTCAGTTCAGTTCAGTTCAGTTCAGTTCAGTTCAGTTCAGTTCAGTTCAGTTCAGTTCAGTTCAGTTCAGTTCAGTTCAGTTCAGTTCAGTTCAGTTCAGTTCAGTTCAGTTCAGTTCAGTTCAGTTCAGTTCAGTTCAGTTCAGTTCAGTTCAGTTCAGTTCAGTTCAGTTCAGTTCAGTTCAGTTCAGTTCAGTTCAGTTCAGTTCAGTTCAGTTCAGTTCAGTTCAGTTCAGTTCAGTTCAGTTCAGTTCAGTTCAGTTCAGTTCAGTTCAGTTCAGTTCAGTTCAGTTCAGTTCAGTTCAGTTCAGTTCAGTTCAGTTCAGTTCAGTTCAGTTCAGTTCAGTTCAGTTCAGTTCAGTTCAGTTCAGTTCAGTTCAGTTCAGTTCAGTTCAGTTCAGTTCAGTTCAGTTCAGTTCAGTTCAGTTCAGTTCAGTTCAGTTCAGTTCAGTTCAGTTCAGTTCAGTTCAGTTCAGTTCAGTTCAGTTCAGTTCAGTTCAGTTCAGTTCAGTTCAGTTCAGTTCAGTTCAGTTCAGTTCAGTTCAGTTCAGTTCAGTTCAGTTCAGTTCAGTTCAGTTCAGTTCAGTTCAGTTCAGTTCAGTTCAGTTCAGTTCAGTTCAGTTCAGTTCAGTTCAGTTCAGTTCAGTTCAGTTCAGTTCAGTTCAGTTCAGTTCAGTTCAGTTCAGTTCAGTTCAGTTCAGTTCAGTTCAGTTCAGTTCAGTTCAGTTCAGTTCAGTTCAGTTCAGTTCAGTTCAGTTCAGTTCAGTTCAGTTCAGTTCAGTTCAGTTCAGTTCAGTTCAGTTCAGTTCAGTTCAGTTCAGTTCAGTTCAGTTCAGTTCAGTTCAGTTCAGTTCAGTTCAGTTCAGTTCAGTTCAGTTCAGTTCAGTTCAGTTCAGTTCAGTTCAGTTCAGTTCAGTTCAGTTCAGTTCAGTTCAGTTCAGTTCAGTTCAGTTCAGTTCAGTTCAGTTCAGTTCAGTTCAGTTCAGTTCAGTTCAGTTCAGTTCAGTTCAGTTCAGTTCAGTTCAGTTCAGTTCAGTTCAGTTCAGTTCAGTTCAGTTCAGTTCAGTTCAGTTCAGTTCAGTTCAGTTCAGTTCAGTTCAGTTCAGTTCAGTTCAGTTCAGTTCAGTTCAGTTCAGTTCAGTTCAGTTCAGTTCAGTTCAGTTCAGTTCAGTTCAGTTCAGTTCAGTTCAGTTCAGTTCAGTTCAGTTCAGTTCAGTTCAGTTCAGTTCAGTTCAGTTCAGTTCAGTTCAGTTCAGTTCAGTTCAGTTCAGTTCAGTTCAGTTCAGTTCAGTTCAGTTCAGTTCAGTTCAGTTCAGTTCAGTTCAGTTCAGTTCAGTTCAGTTCAGTTCAGTTCAGTTCAGTTCAGTTCAGTTCAGTTCAGTTCAGTTCAGTTCAGTTCAGTTCAGTTCAGTTCAGTTCAGTTCAGTTCAGTTCAGTTCAGTTCAGTTCAGTTCAGTTCAGTTCAGTTCAGTTCAGTTCAGTTCAGTTCAGTTCAGTTCAGTTCAGTTCAGTTCAGTTCAGTTCAGTTCAGTTCAGTTCAGTTCAGTTCAGTTCAGTTCAGTTCAGTTCAGTTCAGTTCAGTTCAGTTCAGTTCAGTTCAGTTCAGTTCAGTTCAGTTCAGTTCAGTTCAGTTCAGTTCAGTTCAGTTCAGTTCAGTTCAGTTCAGTTCAGTTCAGTTCAGTTCAGTTCAGTTCAGTTCAGTTCAGTTCAGTTCAGTTCAGTTCAGTTCAGTTCAGTTCAGTTCAGTTCAGTTCAGTTCAGTTCAGTTCAGTTCAGTTCAGTTCAGTTCAGTTCAGTTCAGTTCAGTTCAGTTCAGTTCAGTTCAGTTCAGTTCAGTTCAGTTCAGTTCAGTTCAGTTCAGTTCAGTTCAGTTCAGTTCAGTTCAGTTCAGTTCAGTTCAGTTCAGTTCAGTTCAGTTCAGTTCAGTTCAGTTCAGTTCAGTTCAGTTCAGTTCAGTTCAGTTCAGTTCAGTTCAGTTCAGTTCAGTTCAGTTCAGTTCAGTTCAGTTCAGTTCAGTTCAGTTCAGTTCAGTTCAGTTCAGTTCAGTTCAGTTCAGTTCAGTTCAGTTCAGTTCAGTTCAGTTCAGTTCAGTTCAGTTCAGTTCAGTTCAGTTCAGTTCAGTTCAGTTCAGTTCAGTTCAGTTCAGTTCAGTGCAGTTCAGTTCAGTTCAGTTCAGTTCAGTTCAGTTCAGTTCAGTTCAGTTCAGTTCAGTTCAGTTCAGTTCAGTTCAGTTCAGTTCAGTTCCAGTTCAGTTCAGTTCAGTTCAGTTCAGTTCAGTTCAGTTCAGTTCAGTTCAGTTCAGTTCTGTTCAGTTCAGTTCAGTTCAGTTCAGTTCAGTTCAGTTCAGTTCAGTTCAGTTCAGTTCAGTTCAGTTCAGTTCAGTTCAGTTCAGTTCAGTTCAGTTCAGTTCAGTTCAGTTCAGTTCAGTTCAGTTCAGTTCAGTTCAGTTCAGTTCAGTTCAGTTCAGTTCAGTTCAGTTCAGTTCAGTTCAGTTCAGTTCAGTTCAGTTCAGTTCAGTTCAGTTCAGTTCAGTTCAGTTCAGTTCAGTTCAGTTCAGTTCAGTTCAGTTCAGTTCAGTTCAGTTCAGTTCAGTTCAGTTCAGTTCAGTTCAGTTCAGTTCAGTTCAGTTCAGTTCAGTTCAGTTCAGTTCAGTTCAGTTCAGTTCAGTTCAGTTCAGTTCAGTTCAGTTCAGTTCAGTTCAGTTCAGTTCAGTTCAGTTCAGTTCAGTTCAGTTCAGTTCAGTTCAGTTCAGTTCAGTTCAGTTCAGTTCAGTTCAGTTCAGTTCAGTTCAGTTCAGTTCAGTTCAGTTCAGTTCAGTTCAGTTCAGTTCAGTTCAGTTCAGTTCAGTTCAGTTCAGTTCAGTTCAGTTCAGTTCAGTTCAGTTCAGTTCAGTTCAGTTCAGTTCAGTTCAGTTCAGTTCAGTTCAGTTCAGTTCAGTTCAGTTCAGTTCAGTTCAGTTCAGTTCAGTTCAGTTCAGTTCAGTTCAGTTCAGTTCAGTTCAGTTCAGTTCAGTTCAGTTCAGTTCAGTTCAGTTCAGTTCAGTTCAGTTCAGTTCAGTTCAGTTCAGTTCAGTTCAGTTCAGTTCAGTTCAGTTCAGTTCAGTTCAGTTCAGTTCAGTTCAGTTCAGTTCAGTTCAGTTCAGTTCAGTTCAGTTCAGTTCAGTTCAGTTCAGTTCAGTTCAGTTCAGTTCAGTTCAGTTCAGTTCAGTTCAGTTCAGTTCAGTTCAGTTCAGTTCAGTTCAGTTCAGTTCAGTTCAGTTCAGTTCAGTTCAGTTCAGTTCAGTTCAGTTCAGTTCAGTTCAGTTCAGTTCAGTTCAGTTCAGTTCAGTTCAGTTCAGTTCAGTTCAGTTCAGTTCAGTTCAGTTCAGTTCAGTTCAGTTCAGTTCAGTTCAGTTCAGTTCAGTTCAGTTCAGTTCAGTTCAGTTCAGTTCAGTTCAGTTCAGTTCAGTTCAGTTCAGTTCAGTTCAGTTCAGTTCAGTTCAGTTCAGTTCAGTTCAGTTCAGTTCAGTTCAGTTCAGTTCAGTTCAGTTCAGTTCAGTTCAGTTCAGTTCAGTTCAGTTCAGTTCAGTTCAGTTCAGTTCAGTTCAGTTCAGTTCAGTTCAGTTCAGTTCAGTTCAGTTCAGTTCAGTTCAGTTCAGTTCAGTTCAGTTCAGTTCAGTTCAGTTCAGTTCAGTTCAGTTCAGTTCAGTTCAGTTCAGTTCAGTTCAGTTCAGTTCAGTTCAGTTCAGTTCAGTTCAGTTCAGTTCAGTTCAGTTCAGTTCAGTTCAGTTCAGTTCAGTTCAGTTCAGTTCAGTTCAGTTCAGTTCAGTTCAGTTCAGTTCAGTTCAGTTCAGTTCAGTTCAGTTCAGTTCAGTTCAGTTCAGTTCAGTTCAGTTCAGTTCAGTTCAGTTCAGTTCAGTTCAGTTCAGTTCAGTTCAGTTCAGTTCAGTTCAGTTCAGTTCAGTTCAGTTCAGTTCAGTTCAGTTCAGTTCAGTTCAGTTCAGTTCAGTTCAGTTCAGTTCAGTTCAGTTCAGTTCAGTTCAGTTCAGTTCAGTTCAGTTCAGTTCAGTTCAGTTCAGTTCAGTTCAGTTCAGTTCAGTTCAGTTCAGTTCAGTTCAGTTCAGTTCAGTTCAGTTCAGTTCAGTTCAGTTCAGTTCAGTTCAGTTCAGTTCAGTTCAGTTCAGTTCAGTTCAGTTCAGTTCAGTTCAGTTCAGTTCAGTTCAGTTCAGTTCAGTTCAGTTCAGTTCAGTTCAGTTCAGTTCAGTTCAGTTCAGTTCAGTTCAGTTCAGTTCAGTTCAGTTCAGTTCAGTTCAGTTCAGTTCAGTTCAGTTCAGTTCAGTTCAGTTCAGTTCAGTTCAGTTCAGTTCAGTTCAGTTCAGTTCAGTTCAGTTCAGTTCAGTTCAGTTCAGTTCAGTTCAGTTCAGTTCAGTTCAGTTCAGTTCAGTTCAGTTCAGTTCAGTTCAGTTCAGTTCAGTTCAGTTCAGTTCAGTTCAGTTCAGTTCAGTTCAGTTCAGTTCAGTTCAGTTCAGTTCAGTTCAGTTCAGTTCAGTTCAGTTCAGTTCAGTTCAGTTCAGTTCAGTTCAGTTCAGTTCAGTTCAGTTCAGTTCAGTTCAGTTCAGTTCAGTTCAGTTCAGTTCAGTTCAGTTCAGTTCAGTTCAGTTCAGTTCAGTTCAGTTCAGTTCAGTTCAGTTCAGTTCAGTTCAGTTCAGTTCAGTTCAGTTCAGTTCAGTTCAGTTCAGTTCAGTTCAGTTCAGTTCAGTTCAGTTCAGTTCAGTTCAGTTCAGTTCAGTTCAGTTCAGTTCAGTTCAGTTCAGTTCAGTTCAGTTCAGTTCAGTTCAGTTCAGTTCAGTTCAGTTCAGTTCAGTTCAGTTCAGTTCAGTTCAGTTCAGTTCAGTTCAGTTCAGTTCAGTTCAGTTCAGTTCAGTTCAGTTCAGTTCAGTTCAGTTCAGTTCAGTTCAGTTCAGTTCAGTTCAGTTCAGTTCAGTTCAGTTCAGTTCAGTTCAGTTCAGTTCAGTTCAGTTCAGTTCAGTTCAGTTCAGTTCAGTTCAGTTCAGTTCAGTTCAGTTCAGTTCAGTTCAGTTCAGTTCAGTTCAGTTCAGTTCAGTTCAGTTCAGTTCAGTTCAGTTCAGTTCAGTTCAGTTCAGTTCAGTTCAGTTCAGTTCAGTTCAGTTCAGTTCAGTTCAGTTCAGTTCAGTTCAGTTCAGTTCAGTTCAGTTCAGTTCAGTTCAGTTCAGTTCAGTTCAGTTCAGTTCAGTTCAGTTCAGTTCAGTTCAGTTCAGTTCAGTTCAGTTCAGTTCAGTTCAGTTCAGTTCAGTTCAGTTCAGTTCAGTTCAGTTCAGTTCAGTTCAGTTCAGTTCAGTTCAGTTCAGTTCAGTTCAGTTCAGTTCAGTTCAGTTCAGTTCAGTTCAGTTCAGTTCAGTTCAGTTCAGTTCAGTTCAGTTCAGTTCAGTTCAGTTCAGTTCAGTTCAGTTCAGTTCAGTTCAGTTCAGTTCAGTTCAGTTCAGTTCAGTTCAGTTCAGTTCAGTTCAGTTCAGTTCAGTTCAGTTCAGTTCAGTTCAGTTCAGTTCAGTTCAGTTCAGTTCAGTTCAGTTCAGTTCAGTTCAGTTCAGTTCAGTTCAGTTCAGTTCAGTTCAGTTCAGTTCAGTTCAGTTCAGTTCAGTTCAGTTCAGTTCAGTTCAGTTCAGTTCAGTTCAGTTCAGTTCAGTTCAGTTCAGTTCAGTTCAGTTCAGTTCAGTTCAGTTCAGTTCAGTTCAGTTCAGTTCAGTTCAGTTCAGTTCAGTTCAGTTCAGTTCAGTTCAGTTCAGTTCAGTTCAGTTCAGTTCAGTTCAGTTCAGTTCAGTTCAGTTCAGTTCAGTTCAGTTCAGTTCAGTTCAGTTCAGTTCAGTTCAGTTCAGTTCAGTTCAGTTCAGTTCAGTTCAGTTCAGTTCAGTTCAGTTCAGTTCAGTTCAGTTCAGTTCAGTTCAGTTCAGTTCAGTTCAGTTCAGTTCAGTTCAGTTCAGTTCAGTTCAGTTCAGTTCAGTTCAGTTCAGTTCAGTTCAGTTCAGTTCAGTTCAGTTCAGTTCAGTTCAGTTCAGTTCAGTTCAGTTCAGTTCAGTTCAGTTCAGTTCAGTTCAGTTCAGTTCAGTTCAGTTCAGTTCAGTTCAGTTCAGTTCAGTTCAGTTCAGTTCAGTTCAGTTCAGTTCAGTTCAGTTCAGTTCAGTTCAGTTCAGTTCAGTTCAGTTCAGTTCAGTTCAGTTCAGTTCAGTTCAGTTCAGTTCAGTTCAGTTCAGTTCAGTTCAGTTCAGTTCAGTTCAGTTCAGTTCAGTTCAGTTCAGTTCAGTTCAGTTCAGTTCAGTTCAGTTCAGTTCAGTTCAGTTCAGTTCAGTTCAGTTCAGTTCAGTTCAGTTCAGTTCAGTTCAGTTCAGTTCAGTTCAGTTCAGTTCAGTTCAGTTCAGTTCAGTTCAGTTCAGTTCAGTTCAGTTCAGTTCAGTTCAGTTCAGTTCAGTTCAGTTCAGTTCAGTTCAGTTCAGTTCAGTTCAGTTCAGTTCAGTTCAGTTCAGTTCAGTTCAGTTCAGTTCAGTTCAGTTCAGTTCAGTTCAGTTCAGTTCAGTTCAGTTCAGTTCAGTTCAGTTCAGTTCAGTTCAGTTCAGTTCAGTTCAGTTCAGTTCAGTTCAGTTCAGTTCAGTTCAGTTCAGTTCAGTTCAGTTCAGTTCAGTTCAGTTCAGTTCAGTTCAGTTCAGTTCAGTTCAGTTCAGTTCAGTTCAGTTCAGTTCAGTTCAGTTCAGTTCAGTTCAGTTCAGTTCAGTTCAGTTCAGTTCAGTTCAGTTCAGTTCAGTTCAGTTCAGTTCAGTTCAGTTCAGTTCAGTTCAGTTCAGTTCAGTTCAGTTCAGTTCAGTTCAGTTCAGTTCAGTTCAGTTCAGTTCAGTTCAGTTCAGTTCAGTTCAGTTCAGTTCAGTTCAGTTCAGTTCAGTTCAGTTCAGTTCAGTTCAGTTCAGTTCAGTTCAGTTCAGTTCAGTTCAGTTCAGTTCAGTTCAGTTCAGTTCAGTTCAGTTCAGTTCAGTTCAGTTCAGTTCAGTTCAGTTCAGTTCAGTTCAGTTCAGTTCAGTTCAGTTCAGTTCAGTTCAGTTCAGTTCAGTTCAGTTCAGTTCAGTTCAGTTCAGTTCAGTTCAGTTCAGTTCAGTTCAGTTCAGTTCAGTTCAGTTCAGTTCAGTTCAGTTCAGTTCAGTTCAGTTCAGTTCAGTTCAGTTCAGTTCAGTTCAGTTCAGTTCAGTTCAGTTCAGTTCAGTTCATATAATTTAAATTCCACTACATACAATTTATAATCCCAACTACCAACTATACAAACAAATAACTAAACTACGAGGATAAAAGATAATGTTACAGAAAATTAATACAATAATACTGAAAATTAATACAATATACAAATACACTAGTCGCGATCATTTATGAGGTTATCCTGGTTGGTTTGTGAACAGAAAATTTCATTCATAAAGCGAAGATTTAAGTTAAGCCATATGTTGCTTTGAACATTTCTATCATTAAAGGGAATGTAAGCATATAAAACTGGCTCAAGCCACTTGCGATCAGATTCTAGCCTATCAGATACCAGTATTTCCTGTTGACGTAGATCAGTTACCCAAAGATGGTGCGGCACGTGTCATAACATATTGTCTTTGCGCGGCTATTTTTATCAAGGGCTTATATATGCTTAGATTCCCTTTAATACTTGTAAGTTCTTAAACTAAGGTGCGGTGATTGTAGGCAGTTCCTTGAATTTTTGGGCCATTTTGCTAGCAAAAGTTTCTCATGTGTTTCTCGTACTTTTGATGCCGGAAGTGTAGAGTTAATTTTGTTTTGTCTAAAGGGCTCCCAAATTACTTAGTAAGATCTCAAAACAAGTAAATAACATAATTCGCACTCAAAATAATGTCCAAACAGTTGCTATAACTGTACACTGTCAAAACATTTTGAGTGCGACAGGAAAATTAAAATTGTAAATTACAAAAGTTTCTTAGCTTTTTCAATTCAGGTAGGGATGTTTCTTAACTTTCGCAAAATTGAGCCCACCGTTTCTTATAAGCGGTTTCTTACGAAAAAAAATGAGTGTGTACTGTTATCATATCAGAGCCCACCAAACGTGCTAACTTTTTTCCACCAGTATTGTACAACATGAAATTGAGATGCTTTTTAAGAAATTGCCTAGAAGCATTCATTACTCAAACAGCTAATTTCAAGAAACTATCAGTACTGGTTCGATTTCTTAGTTTCTCATAAAAATGCGTGTGGCTTTACAGCGTGTAGCCAATGTAATTCAGATAAATTTTAATATCCAAGTTAGTCTTTTCAATACAAAATGACTTAGGAATCCGTGAAATTGGTGTGTTTTTCACAACATAATTGCTAACAACTCTCATATGCATTAACATCTCTTTCAGCTATTATCCTGAGAGTAAACACGCGAATTTTTCCTAATCTATTTCTATTTGCAAGTAATTGTTATTTTTCTTGTAAATTAGTTACAAGTGAACTTGACTGCAGATTTTTTAGAAACTGTTCCTTTCTGTTTGCTATGGTTAAAAAATGCATAACGTTGCCTCGCAACAGGCAAAACAAAACAGTTGCAGAATGAATTGGTTTCATCTGCACACTAGGCAGATATACAACCAAATCATTTTTCGACGATATTTCTTCATTTGACAAAAGTACAACAAAAATTATGTAGAGTAAAACAGTTCTGACCATAAAGAGATCTCGGCTAACCGGGCCAACCCGCTTGCCATGCAATCGAAAGTCTCTGAAACATCTCAAATGCTACTGCAATGCTACTGCAATGCTATCGCAATGCATGATTAAACGCAATACATCTTGGTCAAATACCCCCCGATGCCATCTTTTGCGGAATCATCTATTTGACATGACTTTTAGTTTAACTGTTGCAGTGCGGATCCATATGTTTTGTTCACACCAAATTTAATTTTCAGAAAGTCAGAAATTGCTTCCACAATGTCCGCAAAGGACTCTGGGTGATAATGGCTCTATAAAGTCGTTGTTAATGGCGGTGGTGCCACATACATACATACATACATACATACATACATACATACATACATACATACATACATACATACATACATACATACATACATACATACATACATACATACATACATACATAGCTCTATTTGTTACAGCAGGGGATAATTAGCAGCACAGAAGTGCTGATGTGGACCTTCAAGAGGTTTCCTCGAGGCAGCTCTAGGCAGATGTGTAGATTTTAGTGTATCAAATTTTTTTTTAGTGTATCAAATTTATTCAGATATCATATATCATTGTCAATCCTTTATTTCAAATAGTGGAAAGGCTATTATTGATATGGATATTCATTATATCAAAATCAGCTATACCATTCCAGAGTTATGGACAATTTTGTAAAAGCTGGTTTTGAAAATGCATCAAGACCAGAATTGAAATTATATTTCATCTGGTGTTGAGCTTTGGAATGGTTATGATATATATGATATGATATGATATGATATGAATAAATATTTATACACGAGATATATCCTTCTTCTTTCTATCTATGCTTATGTTTGCTCTTAAAACGATTTCTGGAATGCACAACAAGCGCGCTAGCTACCTGGGTTTCAGAGAAACTTTTGCGGCTTTGTTTGTTTTGAATTACTGGTTGAGCGATTTTCCTTGTCTGCGATCGCTAATCGCTTTGAATTCTGGTGTCAATCAGAAGCAGCGCTCATGCTATTGTCTTACAAAATCTGTCCTTGTTATCGTAGCCGCAATAAGGAATGGTTGATAGATTGATAAAGATTTGTGTGGCATTGAAAATATAAAAGAAAGAATGACAGTACCTTCAGTTTTCTCGTCTTCAGGGATACTTTCAAGGTCGGTCTAAAAGAGACAGAAATATAATTAAAAAAATCAGCTCAGTTGAATCAAAATTGAGAAGGAAGTCTTGATTTAAAAATCAAGGAGCAATGCCATTAAAAATTTAATCAAAAGATGCAACATTCTTCTGTCAAAAATAAGTTCAGTTAGTTTTGCCTTGGTCACTGTCAGTTGACTGTACAACCATTCAGTATTTAACCTTGCAATGATTTTGGAACTTCTTAGATCTATAATTGAGGTTACTTTTGGGACGCATGGGACTTACTTTTTTCATTTTTGCTACATTGATTTGATACAGGTTCTTGTGACCATTTTCAAAAATTTTCAAATCGAAAGCTAATCATCTAAATTTTAGGAAAATATGTGAAAACGTTCAGAAAACTTCAGAAATGCAGCTTGGGCTAAAGATATTCGAATGACATTGGATCACAATAAATTTTTAACAAAATTGTACTGTATTTAGTAAATAAGCGTAAAATCTTGATAAAACTTTGAAATTGATCGTGTAAAATGCTATTGCCTTATCCTTTCAATTTAATTAATCGAAGGAAACTTTAAGTAAATCCTAACAATCACAGAGTGAGAATTTTTGGCATCATTATCATTCTCAGAATGACCGTGTTTTAAAATTAATTTCTTTTAATTTCCACCCTGGAGAACGTCTGTGCAGTAGTGTAGAGGCTGCTCAGTAAGGAAGCGGTTGTCCAGTGCGATACAGGGATCACATGATGTCATTGGTGGGATCACATGCAGTACATTTAAGGCTATCCAGTTATTTACAGGGATAACATACAGTAAATGAGTGGGGAACATAGTGTCATTGGAGGGATTGCCTCAGTAAATTTGAGGTTATTCAGTAAATTATAGGGCTTACATGATGTCGTTGGAGGGCTCACATCAGAATACTGAATAACCGCTACTTTACTGATGTCATCCCTGCAACGACACGATGTTATCCCTGTACGGCACTGCTTGTTATCCCTGTAAGTAACTGAATAGCCTCACCCTTACTGATGTGATCCCTCAAACGACATCATGTAAGCCCTATAATTTACTGAATAACCTCAAATTTACTAAGGCAATCTCTCCAATGACTCTATGTTCCCCTCTCATTTACTGCATGTTATCACTGTAAATAACTGAATAGCCTTAAATTTACTGCATGTGATCCCTCCAATGACATCATGCGATCCCTGTTTCACACTGGGCAACCGCTGCCTTATTGAACAGCCTCTACACTACTGCACAGACGTTCTACAGGGTGATTTCCAAGTTGTGACGTGATCAAATTGCTAAATCGTAAACCATAAAAGCTACAGATTTTTGCTTGCTACCATCGTGTAGACCTTCAAAATCTGATTATTTCTTGCATTGGTCATATTGATTTTCCTCAATCAGTTTAGAATTTACGGTGCTGTAATGTTTGTTAAAGCTTTAGATAATTAAGCACTGCTACCTGTGTGGTTATTTTTGTCAACATAAACAAAGGAATGCCGATTTTAGAGGGGGAGGGGGGTCTTCTAGTAGATCAAAAAGCCCAGTCTGGATAGGGTTAATACTCAGATACTCGTAAATCCAACAGAAAAAACACTGCAACTCGAAATAATGATGAAATCGGAAATGCTCTCTCTGGAATTATGTCAAATTACGTAAAGTTCCATTAGAGCAATTCAATTGAAAGAATAAGGCAATAACACTTTACACATTTAAAGGTCATGTAAAGCGAAATTTTCAGCAATGCAAATGAATAGCATTGTTGGATGATAAAAATTTCTGTTAACGATTTGCTCATATCTTATTTCGTTTTCGAGTTATCCACTATTTTGTATGATTGGCTGCTGACGTCAATTTGTTTGCAAAAAGTAAGAAAGTGTTAAATGCACTGTTGGATGATAAAAACTTCTGCTAAAAATTTGCTCATATCTCATTTCGTTTTCGAGTTATCCACTATTTTGTATGATTGGCTGCTGACGGCAGTTTGTTTGCAAAAAGTAAGAAAGTGTTAAATGCACTGTTGGATGATAAAAACTTCTGCTAAAAATTTGCTCATATCTTATTTCGTTTTCGAGTTATCCACTATTTTGTATGATTGGCTGCTGACGGCAGTTTGTTTGCAAAAAGTAAAGAAAGTGTTAAATGCACTGTCGAATGATAAAAACTTCTGTTAAAAATTTGCTCATATCTTATTCGTTTTCGAGTTATCCACTGTTTTGTATGATTGGCTGCTGACGTCAATTTGTTTGCAAAAAATAAAGAAAATGCTAAATGTTGTCTTCAAGAAACTTCTTTCAATTAACATGTCTTTTCTAAATATCATATTAAGTCATGAGACAATCTATATTACATTTATTTAGCTTAGCTGAAATGTTTCTTACAATTGTAACCTTTCAAAGAGCAGATACAGCTATATTTCCATGTAGTGTCCTAACACTGCTCCGTTTTTGTACAAAAACGGAGAGAAAAACCTCCGTTTTTGTGAAAGTGTTCACACTGATCCGCACAAAAACGCCACAAAAACGGAGGTTCTCGAAAACGCTATCAAAAGTGGATATCCACAAAAACGGAGGTTTTTGAAAACGCACTTGATCAGTGTGAACGCACAAAAACGGAGGATTTTGAAAACGCTCCAATATTCAACAATAAGTTTCAAAAAAACGGAGTAATGTGAACGCACAAAAATGGAGGTTTTTCTCTCCTTATTTGCTATCAGGCGGATCAATGTGAACGGACAAAAACGGATGTTTTTCCCTCCGTTTTTGTACAAAAACGGAGCAATGTGAACGGGTAGCTTGGATGCCACAAAAACGGATACTAACAAAAACGGAGCAGTGTGAACGGGGCCTTAAATTCTAAAGTTTTGCAACGATCCGATGCAATGCTCCAATTGGATAACGTTTGTGGTACAACCAATAACAGCCACTGAGTGTCTCAAAAAAGTACTCCAGTTTAAAAAATCATCAACATTTTACTGTACGGCAGATCTTAAAATTTCTTTTTTTGGCATGCACATCAATGACTAAATTATTTTTGCAGGCATAGCTGACCTTCTGATTGGTTTTCAGATTCTTAAATTTAGCTCTTTTTAAGGCTGCCTGATTTTGAAGCATGCTGCAAAGGGCACTGATAACTGCCAGATTATTTTCTTTTTGTGTATGAAGCTTCTAGTTTGATCATAAATGTCAGAAAGAAATGCAAACTATTATTGTAGGAAAATGAGAAATCTCACTATAATGGCTCTTAAGGCAAGATAAACGATGTAGCTTAAAGGGGCAGTCAGACGCGAAACGCGGGTATCAGATTCTGCGTGTAACAATCCAATTCGCATAGACCTAAATACCAAAACATGTCTACTGTACCTCTTTGTTCGCTGTAATTCTGATGAAATTAATTGAGCAATGAATCCAGTAGAGTGTGAGAAGGTTCTATTCACCTTTCGGTTTCACCTAACATCATAAATCTGACTCAAAAACCAGATTCTTTGGCGAGTTTCTTGCCCACTTCGACTTGTAGATTATCTCTTCGCAGCTTCAAAGTTGCTTCTGCAAAATCGCTGTTTACGACTTTCAGGAATTTGTGATAAACAAAATAACTTTGTAAATACATGAAATCGACATAGACGAACAATATCTGTCAATTAAATCCTTGAGATTGTCAAGAACAATGTCGATGGAGATGGATTGAAATGTGCGATAATCCAATTCAAAATCTCCATTGACGAGTCGATGCTAGGCCTAAGCACTTTTCATGCAAATACAATGGAAATGTCCCGCGCAACATCACGTCTGACTGCCCCTTTAAACACAGGAAGCCCAGGCGCTTGATTGAACGAAAATAAGTTCAAAACTTCAAAATAAACAATGGTAATACCTTTGCGTCTTATCTGTTGCACTTCTCTACGGCTGCAGTGTGTTACCTTTGTTGACTTCTGTACTGCGTAATTGTTCAAATACGAGAGTTCGATGTGAAGTGACACTAGGGCTTTCTATATAAAATTACAGGATTTTAATCTACAATTTTAATTGTAATTTTATATAGGAAGGCGTAGTTTTACTTCACATCGAACTCTCGTATTCGAACAATTACGCAGTACAGAAGTCAACAAAGGGAACACACTGCAGCCGTAGAGAAGTGCAACAGATAAGACACAAAGGTATTACCATTGTCTATTTTGAACTTTTGAACTTATTTTCGTTCAATCAACCGCCTGGGCTTCCTGTGGCTTAAAGAGTATAACCCAGCATGAGGTTTTTCAATGCGTTATTTCATACCCTTTAAGTAATGAAAATAAACATTTTAACATCCTTCAATGATGTTGGATCATTGGCAAAAAAAATTGATCAAAGAGAAAATTTACGATAGGCTCGATAATCGAATTTTCGCGATTTCCCAAGCAAACGGGAGTACTTTTTATTGGGACACACTCCCCTCCCCCCCCCCGGGTATCAACATGCTCTAACAGGCTAAAAATCCTCAAATTTTGAACAATCTTTTGAGCAAACAGATCAATGTCACAAAACATATTATTTACCCGCAGTCTTTTGCGCAAAAACCCAACATAAAGCTCTGTTCGTGCACTCAGTAATACAACTTCTCCAAGCAGAATGTCGAGCTCCCTTGGATCGAGTCTGAAACAAAAAGTGAAAGATGTAATTATGCTTTCAAAATTTTACACAATTCTTCACACTATTGCACAGATCTACTTTGCATCTCAAACGTGTACTCGATAAGTCTCCCTACGTCAGCCTTAAAAACGGGGAAATGAATAATGTTTGCCTTTTTACAACTTTTCATACATTTCTACAAGGTGTCCCAAAAATATTGTTCGATGTTTGATCAAAGATTGAAAAATAATGACAAAATGAACCGGATCAATGGTAAAATCCCCTGAGTCTTAAATCTCGAAGATTTTTAGATCTTGAATTGATTTCAGACAACAGATTCTTGCAATTTCGCTGAAATGTTTCTTTGTATTCCATTAAAAATTTTACAAGACAAATTACTTGTGACACTACCCACTAATTACTCTACGAAACATTACAAGGACGATAATACTACGGGGAGCAATAGACTGTGACAACCCAGCGGCGATTAACATAGAAAGAAAAAAATACCAGGTGAATCAGGAAAGATTTACCACCACCCTCAAAGCCGCACCCCAAGAGCCACCCAACCGATTTGCATAATTTGGTAAGATTTTATCAAAATGAAATTTCACAGAGTTTCGAGCTTCAAAAGATCAAGTTTGTGCGAAAATTGAAACCACAAATCATATATATTACTAATACTTTTATATTCTCGATCTTAAAGCATTACGTTAACTCTCGTATGCAAATACCTTTGAGTAGATGCTGCAGCAGTAGGCTTTGTCATTTTTGTACTTTTCTTCACTTCAGTGAACTAAAAAGAAAAAGGGCATCAAAATATTAGAATTAAACAGGTCACACAAGTCTATATGAATATATATTACCTGACGGACGTTTAAAAAACGAGGCAATACAAGAATCCCGCCAATCCTATTGGTTAATAGCACACTTCCCGCGGTTTTCCCGCAGCCTTGTATGATACAATACAAGGGCGCGTTTCTGTCACCACAGCAACTGATTTAGGCCTGTGAGATTCACAATAAACTCAAGCAACAAAATGCAACAGTAACAAAATGTGTTTGACTAAGTGATATGAGTCAAAATTAGAAGCTATCAGGTATCAAAACTCATACTAACACGTTTTGTAGTTGTACAGGAAAATATAAAGCCCTTGTATCGTAAAAAGAAGAGGGGTATATCTACACATCTACCTCAGGCATTTTATCTATTTGGTTCAAAAGCCGATTGGGAGGCGATTCAATTCTCTTATTTTTTTGGACGTTATTAAAATACTTACTGCTCAGCTTCTGAACCGAATAAATAAAATGCCCGAGGTAGATGTGTAGATAAATCCTTCTTCTTTCGATATATGCTCATGTTTGCTCTTGAAAACAATTTCTGGAATGCAAAACGATCGCACTAGCTACCTGGGTTTCAGAGAAACGTGTGCGGCTTTGTTTGTTTTGAATTACTGGTTGAGGGAATTTCCTTTGTCTGCGATCACTAATCGCTTTGAACTCAGGTGTCAACAATAGCAACTGATGCTATTGTCTTACAAAATCTGTCCTTATTCGTTGAGACTGGAATATCTTGAATGTGCAACAAAGAACGACACAGTAATTCGTTTCAAAGGGAGCATTACTTGAAAACAGTAGTCACAGAGTAAAGTGAAAATAAATAACAGCTAAATTACCATCTTTTCAAAGCTGCGAGAAGACACAAATTGCTCGATGACTTTTTGTGACTGTATGTCACATTCTTCCTGAAAAATTAAAAATAATAACAATGATAATGATACATTTTTTATGTTGATTTGATTGAGACACACAGAGGCACGAAATATATTCTTTCGGAAGGCAAGTCGCTTTGAGATGTCTGTCAGAGAACGGAGTCTTTTTTATTACGAAATTCAAATTTACTTACCTGCAGTTCTTTCAAGACTGTAACCATACGGCCAGGACCTATACAGTAAAATGGAATAAGATTATTTACTTTTAATACATATTCTTGGCTCGTAAGATTCTTTTGGATATGGATTTGAAACGAATCTCCCCAGAGGGGTTCTAGGAGCGTCAGTAAAGACCCTTGAAAGTTTTTGTTTCCTTGGTTCCTTATGATCCAGATTATTGTTACTATTGTGACATGATTTCAACTAGCCTACGTGTAGACCCATTATCCAACTGGACAAAGGATCTACGAATTAATGAGCAAAAGCTTGCTACTACAGTTCCAGATTTCTAGAACTTAATTTATGCAGTCTTTGTTTGGACGGGTTTCATACATTATTTGAAAAAAGGATTAACATAATTAATTGGGCAGCCGTAGCAAGCTTTATCTCTCTATTTCGTAGACCCTTTATTCTTCAGGAAAATGGGTCTACTCGTAGGCTAAATTTCGACCTGCTCATTCATGAAAGTCTATTAATTTTACTTGAACGTCCTTCACTTGATTCCTAGCACTCTCCAAGTCCCTTGGCTTTAAGGTATTGTCCTTCGGGCTTGCTCCTTATTTACTTTTCACGTAGAAATTGTAATCACGCATTTTAGTAGCTATTTGTCTCTTTATGCATACAAAAACAGCCTTGTGCTTTCGTAATTTCGTCTTCTGAAGACGAAGTACAATTTTGCGTTGAAACGTCAACAAACATATGGCCTAGTCTCAAAGCAGCTTTTCAGAAAATCGGATTTAGTACACTGCAAATGTCACCAATATTTATGGAAATGTCGCTTTGAACTTAAATTTGTCTATTTCTTTGGATTTGTCTTGAACATGGAATGACTAAATAATGACATATAAAATGACAATGGTCGCAATCATAGTACTTCAATTTTGCTGAAACTACGGTTCCCTACCAATACTTCAATTTCTAATAACATGATATCAAATTACGTCATCGTTGCGGACAGCCAGTTCTTGTTATCATAAAAAGAAAGAGTCAAAGAAGTTTAAAGGAAACGCATTTACATTGTAACAATTGAGAACAAAGATTTTAAGCTATAAATAGTCAGGATCACAGGAAACCTGGGAAATGAACCTTCAAAGGTCCTTTACGACACTCCTAAACGCCATGTACTTGTGATATCAATGCGTTACAGCCTTCCAGCAACAAAAAGGTTGCAGGTTGACTCAAAATCGAGAAACCCTCGGTGAAATCAAAATACCACATTACTTGAACATTTCGTTGAATAACTTCGAAAAATCTATGTATTGTCATTCTTCATCTCCTCTTCTTGCAATGCTATTGCGAAATGTAAGAGTGGAAGAGTAGGGTAGGGTGGGGTAAGTTGGGTCTACGGGGTAAAGTGGGTCTACTGAGCTTTTTGCTAGAAATATCCCTTCTCGTTACATGGAAGAAAGGTTGGCTATTTTTCCTTTAATGTCTACATACTAAACTGCCTTTTTACATAAAACATTCGTCTTAGATGTATCTCGACTCGTTTTATAAAATAACTTTACTGAACGGCCTATTGTGCAAGAATCTCAAAGCCCAGGAAAACTTTCTCCTGCCACTGTTGTTTTGCTTTTCTGGTCAATCTAATGACCATGAGGTGAGAGTTTGGTCATTTACGAATGAAATAACGTTTATTTCAAAGTCATTGACGCGATTGTTCTTTTTATATTTATTTTTTTACCAGGTGGGGTAATGTGGGCATACTGAGAATTCAGCCATAATTCAAATTCAACGAAGCCTTGAATTGCTTAAATTTTCGCACTTATATTCATCTTGCCACGTTGTTTTCTGTCTAAAATGCGAACATGGGTTTCCTATTACCGCAGTTGCTGTCTTGTAACCAAAGAATTGGAGTAAACATACTGCAAACAATTTTATTTGACTGTTATTATCAAATTCGATCACTCACTTGTAAGTCGCAAAGATGGTGGATCACAGCATAATGACCGTAGTTTTAGTTTCTTCGCGGGAACGGCATTGCTTGCGATAAAAGGCAAAGCTTGTGATTTTATTGACTGGAGAATAGTTGAGAAAGGTAATTCCATTAATTTTTTTAATCATTTATCCTTTCGTATTCCGATATTGTACAAGTTTTGAAAATAGACTCACTTTTCCCGCTCGTCGGAAAAAGTGGGCCTATTTTAGTTGCCATAAGATAAAATTTTTTAGAAATATTTATTTGCCTTTGTCAGAGCTGAAATTTTTTCCCAAGAAACAAGAAGCACTGAATGTCAATTAAACAAATATTTTGAAATGTTTTGCATTTTAGTCTCGTTTTACCAGCTATCCATTTTGAGATTTTGCTCATTTTAGACCGACATTACCCCACCCTACCCTAGACTTGATCGCAGATATTTCTCGTGGCAAGTAATTTGAGACAAACCATAGTAGTTTTAGCTCCATGTCTAAATGGTCTCGGGGTAGTCACAGCCTTGTGCTCCTCGGCGTATCGTCCCGGTAGTATTCTATAGTAGTTTGTAGGTAGTGTAAGTAATGTATATTGTAATTTTTTAGTTGATATGAAAAAAATGGAAAAATGATGTGTAGGAAGTACCATAATAGTTAAACAAGAGAATAAAGTAAAATATAAGCACTTTGATGATGCGAATTCAAGTAAGCACGACGTTTCGAGCATGGTCCGTTATCAAGCAATAGACTGCTTGTTTCAGTTCGCATCAAAGTGCTTATATTTTACTTTATTTACTTGTTTATCCTTGCACAATTGCACTACACGCAACAAGAAGATTGTTTGTACCATAATAAGTGTCCACTAATGGTTGATGATCTTCAACTATCCTTGCGATGCCTTCAAATAGCAAAGTCAATGTATCTGCAAATATCACGTTTGCTCTCCTGTCTGTAATAGAAAAATGAATTGTTAACAGTTAGCTAAGTTATTTGGTTTTGATAAAATCTTGTGTATTCAAGTATTCAATGTATATTCTCAACAAATTTAAAACTAATACATTTCAACTAGTGCAGGGTATAATAGAAAGCTAAATTTGACAAAACAAATAGTGACATATATATGTATACATTTAACAACAAAATATTGCTGAAGGACATATGAAAAGAACTCAAATGAGCTCTCGAGCCATATGCCCCTCTGGTGAATTACAATTTTAAGAACAGCAGTTATTGAATATACTATGAAAGTAATGAATTGCTACAGGTTATATAAAAAACCTAGGACAAAAATTATTTATCAATCTACTTTAATTCCAATGAGAGGATTAAGAAAAAATAAATGAAATAAAAATTCAAATACCGACAGGATGGACTGTCAATGAGATGGGGGTAGTTTGGGTTGTCAGAGTTTTAACCGTAGTTATTGCTAATGTGTTTCTTTAGTTTTTGTAGAAAATTTTCTTTGATTTTACATTTCGTATGTCAGGTGGGATTTCATTTCATTCCAGATTTTGACACCAGTACAAAGTATTGATCTTTGTGCTACGAGGAATTACAAAGTTTCCCATGGAAGAGAATCAAGTTTGATATCAAACAGGAATTTTGCAACTTCGCATTTGTAGGTATCGTCAAAATTTAACAACGCTACACATCGAGCATTAACACGGCAAGTAACAACACAAAGATATTCAAAATTGCGATAGTTTCAACTTACAAACAGCTTTAAAAGAGCTTGATTTTAATTACTTTATTACAGTATATTGCAGTTTATTATCACAGAGGCTAGACAGACTTGTAACTATTTAAAGCCAATTCAGGCCTACTATACAACGTA
This sequence comes from Aurelia coerulea, assembly GCA_039566865.1. Classification (NCBI taxonomy): domain Eukaryota; kingdom Metazoa; phylum Cnidaria; class Scyphozoa; order Semaeostomeae; family Ulmaridae; genus Aurelia; species Aurelia coerulea. The sequence goes on along the minus strand of CM076948.1, from coordinate 22,762,005 downwards.
TGGCTCAAATCTTTAAACAGGTCGGTCTAGAATTCTGTTACAATTTTCTTTGAAATAAATGGCTTGGAAGGAACTAAGGGTTTTTAGCTGTAAATCTGCAGTGGAAATTTATTGATATCTTGATTAGTTTCAAAATGGTGGCATTTATCAAAATTTGAGGCAATAACGTCAGTAAATTTCTAAATCCTAAACCAGAAAAGCTACAGATTTCTGCTTGCCACCATATTGTAGACCTTCATAAACTATGGTTTTCTTAAAGGTTATGTCATTTTTCTTATATTGGTTTAAGATTTACGATGATTTAAATTTTTTCAAGATTTTCCATGAATTTTTTCAAAAATAATTGAATTGCCACGATATTGAAAAAATCAAGATATCAAAATTTCCAACGCAGATTTGCAGCAAAGTACCATAAGTTCCTTTAAAGCCATTCAATTCAAAGAAAAAGCTTACGCCACTACTACAGCGGACAGCCAAGTAAAGGAAGGATAGAGAAAGGTGTTTGTAATAGAAATGATGGAAGAAATTCGAATCAGATGAAAGGGGAAAAACAATGACTGCCACATAAATGTCAGCGACATCAGAAGAAGATTTTTAAACACAAACACAGCTTCGCAGGAAGCCAGAATTTTTTCCAGCACTACAATCAAACATGGCAGAATTTTCAGAGCATCGAGCAGTAGACTGTATTTGTAGAGCAAAAATCATGCAAGAAACGTAAGCAATTAATTACGCTGTAGACGAAGGCAGTGTACAATACCGTAAAAGCTCTATTAAGCTCCCCTCTCTAATAATACCCTCCTCTCAGAGCCAAAATCTTAAATAAGCCCTCGTTCTATTACGCCCCCCCCCCCACAAAGTTTGCATGTTAATTTTGATGTGGTTTGAGATAAAACTGTGTCGAATTTATGTATTTGACTTGTAAAGTTGTATGTTGAATGTGCAAAATATGGTGTAAACGAACTAAAAAGCTATCATGTGTATTCTTGCCATTTGACTTTGTGAATAAGCCCCTTCTCTTGTAAGCCCCCCTCTTTGGAACCCCCCTTTTGAAGTCTCCAAAATTAAATAAGCCCCCGGGGGCTTAATAGAGCTTTTACGGTAGTTGTTTGAATGTATTTGAATTATCTCACTCTTGTCTAAAATGTTGACCAAGTCCATTGGCAAGGTAATATCTATTTTGGAAACTCACCCTGAGGATTGATTTTTATTGCTGTGTCGAGATTTACATCTGCCATACTCTCTATCTGCAAAAGCGAAACGAAATGACAAATAATTCTGGTAAGAATATGCAAATTTGAATTGATTCCAAATTGTCTCAATGTTGCACTCAATTTTGCAAGGACATTGAAAAAAAAACAGTTTACTTAAAGGGGCTCCGTCTCCACATTACGTTCGAAACGATGATTTTGCAGGTTTTTTAATGGTAAAATCACAAAGGTTTTCATTTTTTTATCAAAATGAAAACGTCATTTTGAAGAAAAATCCTTGTACTTCACAGAGGAACAAACCAAACGCTCATATCTTTTATGATTGCTCCAATATAATTGGATTTTACATGGTCACTTTTTGATGGCTTGGGTGAAGCCATCGAACAAACTGCAGAAAAGATCCATCATGGAATGGTAGCAGTCGATAAAGATAAATACATGTAACCATCTCCCAGGAAGTCAAGACATAGCCATGACCAAGCATATCAAGTCCCAGGACCTGGACCAGATTATGATGACTTTTTGCACTTTCCCCGCACAATTAAAGCGTTGAATCTGTTACCACAATCAGTGATAGACTCAAAAACAATCAAATCTTTTAAAAATTCCATTTAGTATAAGTAAATAAAAAAGAAAAATTTAAAGAAAAAAGTCTAAAAATCGTAAAGAAACCATTAACAGATAAATAGGTACGGTTGCAGTGCAGTCTTACTGTGTGCCGCTGTGTTGTTTAAGATCCATAGGGCAAACTATCAGCATTGCAAAACATCCATAGGGTTAAATATCACCATTGCAAAATATACTGTCTTCGGCTACGGTATTGCTGCTCTGTTACCAAACTTATTCAATCATATTTCGAGCAAATAAATTTGCCTTTATTTTTCATCTTATTTTCTTTTCTTCTATTTATTCAGTTATTCATTTGTTTTCTTTACATCAACAGAGCCTTCAGTATTGAAGTAGTTGATCAAAATTGTAGAAGTAGAAGTAGAAAGAATGAAGAACAATGGACACGTGCGGTGTTTACAGATTTGTTTACAGTTTGGCGACGGAGCCCCTTTAACATTCCTTATATAGGTCGTAACTATTTTTTACAAAATACATTAAAGTTTGGAACCATTTTTGATAACTTCTCGAAAAATATCCTCTAAAATCGAAAGAAAATAACTTTATAGGCTCTTTAATATGTCAAGTAGTGCTCATAGCTGCCAATCGGTCTTATCGAAATATCGAAAACTCCAAACCTGAAAATTTAGAGTAGGAAATTTGTAAATATTGCCACAAACCTGAGTCCTCAGATATTTTGAAAATTTAACCAGACCTTCTTCATCAATACCAACCAGTGGGAATAATTTGAAAAATCTGCAACAAAATTAAGACAAAATATCAGATACTAAACGAAATCAATTCAACTCTGAACAAAGAATTAACTTCGTCTATGATCAACAAACTTTTCTTCTTCAATGGAAACTAAATAAAACGATGGGAAGAGGTAATAGGAGGAGGTAAGAGGCCTATAGAAATGCTTTACAAAAAATGTGCATGTAAGACTACGTTCACACGATGTTAACCTGCGTGTAGACTAATGATATTTGTCTAAGTTTTGCTCCATTGAATTGAATTATCATATTATTTACTGTTGTAGGTATTGTGGAGGGTATCGTTGTTGGGGAAATGGAGCGAAAACAAGGACTCATGTAATACGTCTAGCCTGCGTGCAGACTCTTGGACAGGACAGAAACGAGAGAGAGAGGTAGAGTCTGCGCAACCGATCCACTTTTCTTGTCCACGGGTTCTCAGGAATCAAGAAACCAAATTTAATTGGTTTGACGTAATTCTATGGTCTTTGTTAGTTTTCAGAGTGGCATCTTCAAAGCAAACAACGTTGACAATACCAAAGAAGCAGCTGGAATAATTTCTAGTTTCTGTATACAATAACAGTGCACATTTTTCAATCAAAGCGTTTTATTAAATTAGGTATTGTTGCAACAGTGTTTGAATGGTGCGTCCTCTGGCTAATTATTTTCTCTACTTTCCTCGCCGTATAGAGCCTGATTTCCGGTTACCGAAAAAGCTGTATTAAGCCCCAGGGGAGCTTACTTAGTGTGGGAGACTCAAGAGGGGGGTTTAAAAGGGAGAGGGGCTCATCTACAAAGTAAAATGACAAAGATATATATGATAGCTTTTCAGTTCTTTTATCCCATGGAATCAACACACAATTATACGAGTCCAATACACAAATTCGACACAATTCTCATCCCAAACCCAATCGAAATTATTAGTTAAATTTTTTTACCTAAATGCACGTAAAATCTTTGGTAACTTCTGGTATTTGATAAAAGTGGGGAAAGGGGCTTAATAGAGAGAGGGGATTTTTCTAAATTGTCTTCTTAAAAGAAAGCAGTTATAAGGAAGGGATCCTAAAAAGGGGGGCTAAACAGAGCATTTACAGTAAGTTGAAAGTTGCTCCTTTCGAAAAAAGAAAAGACGAGTCTCGCATGTTCTCACCTTTCAACTGCAGGTCCATTTCCATTAGAAACAGCTGTATCAAATTTTAATCTGACGATTTCTTGCAGTCTTCCCTGAGCATCATGTAGAAAGTTGAAAGAGTGTTTTAAATCAGTCCCTGAGAAAGAAATTGACAGCATATTTTCAGCTATTCAGTAAAGATGGAAAGTTAAATCAGTAAAGATCACGAATCATCTTTCGTTCTCTTAAAAACGCGGGTGTCAGCCTCAAGTTGCGCTTATCAAATCGACAGTGGGGCAGAAATGCTTGGCATTGAAGTTAGACATTCTTCTTCCCTGATAGCATTCAAAAAGGAGGTGCAAAAATGAACACCGAAAATTCTCTACTTTTCTTTTTGTCTATTTTATGATGATTTGTGACTTGGTTTGGTCTTATATGGCTTATCTCCTATTTATTGTAAATCATCAATTATTGTAAGTTTTTAGCATGGGCCCATGTAAATCAATAAATCAACTCAAAATCTTGCAAATAAAAAATCTTGTTGTGCCACAAAGTAACTAACTCCTTTTTCTTTCTCGTTTGTTGATATGTCTGTTTCACGTTTGATGCAAGGCATATATAATTGTAATATGGCAATTCATCCACACTAAATTTTCAAAAAGCTTCTCATTGGATAATATAGGAATTTCGATACTTCTGTTGTGAATAAGACTTCAAATTTCAAGCTGAATGGGTTTTTATACACTGGAGATCAATTGCAAAATTTCAGCCTGCAGGTTCTTAATCCACTAAGTTCTTATACACCAGATTTTACTGTATTTCATAAACAAGGCATACAGTGCATACCTTCAGAATTATCAGGAAGAATTTCTCTCAGTGCCCTCTCATCAAGGTTCAGATAACGGTGGATGAATGCTGCAGCCTGAAAAATCAAATAACAATTCAATCAAAAAATTTCTTCTCGAGCATTCATTCGTTGTTTTTTTACTGGTAACATTGGTAAAACTTTGTACCTATTCAAATCAATCTTATTCGCACAATACAACATCCTAATACAATGTAAGATAAAGATATATGTATTCTACACTACCCAAGAGAAGCAGAGCTTATCTAGCCTGGGCCGTAAATTAAAGTTCAAAGGAATATACGAAAAACAAAAACATTACGTCATAGTACAAAGCTAGTAATTCAACAGTAAGATGTATTTTTGTTAGTAAGAAATTTTATAGGTTTGTAAGTCTTGATCATGTAAATTTTCTATGGTTGATTTTGGTACGTGGAGATGATATTTTATTTGAGTTTTTTACTGAAGTGTTTTTTTTTTTTATCATTCTTTAAAGTTGGTTATTTACAATAGTTGTCAGCATAATATATACATCAACTAATTTAAACCAACTACAACTAAAATAATTACATAATATAAAGTATAATACAATATCCTATTTACAACATAGTTTACAGCTGCAGTTTGCCCCCTTCCATGTTTTTATTTTCCTTTTGAAAGCTGCCACTTTTTCACATGTTTTAATATCGTCACTTAGTGCATTCCAAAGGATGCTGCCTCTGAAGGTTACAGAGTGTAGTCCAAAAGTGTGTGTTTTTATTTGAGGCAATTTTACCAAATTTTTGATCCTAAGGTTGTATTCCACTTGCTTAGTACTGAAAAAATCCCAAAGGTATGACTATAAGGAAGGAGGAAGGTTATTCCACATGCGAGCACCAATGTTTTGTACAGTGTAGTCACGCCACTTTTTATTCCACTTTTTATTAGATTTCACTATTTTATAATCTGATTTTTGTCTGGTCTCGTATTTATGAGAGTTCTCGTCGGTTTTGAAGTAATTTTGAAATACTTCTGGTAATCTATCTTTGCTGGAGTGCACTTGAGGCATTACTTTGAAGATTCTTATGCGGTAAAGATCGTAAATATGTTAAGCTCTTTATTAGATCATTTGTAGGATAATTATGATCTTTAAAGTGAATTATTTTGAGTACCTAAAGATCTGAAGGCACACTCTGATGATAATATAAGATACAAAGAAACAAAAAACAACAAATTAAATAAAATACAAAATGACTTAACCTGTAACCTTTCATAATATTAACCATTATATTTTTACCAGTTTGCTACTACTATTCTTCTCGTTACGTTTTGTATATATTTCGCTTGTTTTGTTCTAAAAGCGGCTCAGACTAGATAAGCTTGGCTTTTTCTGAATCGTATAAGTTTTACAGTACATTGTATTATGTATTATGTATTTCTTATGAACAAAGTTTGAATTGAATTGAATTGATTGAAAGGCCTCAGTGTTGTGCTAAAAGACTTTAATTTTTGCATCTGACTCTTATGGTATCTTTCTTTAACTGTTAACATAGACTTTGGGGAAGAAGTTAACATATGGATTGGCTTGATGACAAAGTTTGTAAAGATCGAAAGCAACGAATAGAAGATAGAAGAGATGTAGACCCCAAAAACGATAGAAAGATCGGGTAGAAGAAGACACGAGAGTGGTTGGTGTTAGAGAGACATGGTACATACTGTTTATTTGTTTAAGCAGGTTTTAAAGTTGGGCAGAAATGCTGATGTAGACCTGTTTTCAAAAACGGAAAATATTTAGGAAATTAAAGTAAAGCCTATTACAATCATATCATCTTATCAAATCTTATAAATTGTTAAAACCACCTAAATTGTGAAAATTGTTAAAATTGCCTGAAAGAGAATCTAATAATATACATAGTTATAGTCCTTACTATCTATGATACTGCTTTCTTTTTCATATGAAATATTTTCTGAAAGTCCAGCTACTGATTTCAGTTCTTTCTTAAATACTGAACTGATGCGTTTCTATGTGACTTAATATTGTCCGGAATTGCATTCTGAGCTAATGCAGCTCGATGTTTGAATGCCCTTCTTCCAATTTCAGTTCTCGGTCGATTTAGTTTTATTTTGAAACAGTTCCTAAATGAATACTTAATGTTAACTACCACACCATCAATTTCATCAATACTATCATTATAGTAATCACTATGAGTTACAGTAAGAATCCTTTTTTGTGCATGTACTTCAATGAGTTCCAGGTTCCAGCCAACAAAATTTAACACTCCCCCATTGCAAATGTCCTTTGGAACTTTACGGATTAATCTTACCGCATTGATGTGTATTTTTTCAAAGTCATTGAACAATGGTGCAGAGGAAGACCCCCATACTGCGATGCCATAGGTAACACTTGGGATAGTGTTCTAAACTACAATGCATCCAATACTTCCTTTGTCAGGCACAGATGTCTCATTAATTTTATCTTCCCATTAAATGAGATACAAGCCCTTTTTTGTGATCATTCTGTGACAGCTTGCTGTCAATTCTGTCAGAGAGGGATGTTCATGACAAAAGCAAGAGGAGAAAAAAGATTTCTTGTGGCTGCCTATGAAAATGGTAGAGCCAAGAAAAGATCAATAATTTCTAGAGATGCAAATTCAAATAAAATTTGTGCTAGAGATTCTAAACAAGGAATGTTGCAATATCATAAACCTTTTTAACGTGACTTTTGAAACAAAGTCAGATATAAGTAACGCGTGAACTAACGTGTGAAGTAACAAAAGAAGTGAAGAGATTTCAAATGTATAACAAATGTTTTGCTGCACTGCCATGCTTACGATGCATACAGCAGAGATCTTCTCGATAATGTAAACGCAATGTTGCCACCATACGGTTTGTCAAATCTTTCAAACGGGCTATTACTTGAAATGATGCTGTATGGTAATGAAAGGTTTTTTGTTGATTCTAATACAGAGATTCTTAAGGCAACTTTAAAATACATAAATGCAACACAACGCTTTGAATAAAATGACTGCTACTAATGATTAGCTGCTGCTACCTGCAAGGGGGGCGTAATTTTAAGTTCCTTATCGTTAGTGTTTCTTTTCCATGTAAATTCTGTTTCGCATCGGAGGTCGGGAATTTTGCTTGCCTTGGCCGGTGGCGGGTGAGTTGCGCTCGTGGCATCAATAAATTCATCGCGGTTGCGATGGGTATGTTGGTGCTGCAGGCGCGGCTCGTTTGTTGTTGGTTGGGGTGGGTTGAGTGCCTGGCATCTGGTGTGAAACAGAATATAGTATAGTATCTTTTAATTTATAAATGTTCGTGGTGTGACTGTATACAGTTTACTGTTTCGTGTTTTAAGATATTGGCCATGGGGTAGTCATTGTCTTTCGCTCCCCATGGTATCGTTCCTGTAGTGTCGTATAGTAATCAGAATTAGGTATAGTAGAATGTAAAATTTATTGTAAGATTTAATATTTGAATATAGAAAAAAAAATGTATAACATACCTGTTCAAATTCTTCTTTTTTGACAGCAGTTTCAACCCCTTCTACACATGACTAAAAATGATAAAAACAGTCCATTGATTGTGTTTGAGCATTCGATTGCTGAGTTTCTTGGTGCAAAGTTGAAAAGATTGAAAATCATCATCACCTACTCTCAAGTGCAAAATAGAGAGGGTGGTATTCCTAACTAGAGGGGAGGGGAAATTTGAAACTGATTAAGTGGAGGATTTCAGTTTTCGGGAGTAAAGTGTATAAATTATAAAAGTGTATAAAGTGAGAGTATCATTTCTGGCACATTTTAATCAATTTTTCCAAATTGAAGAAAAATGTTTGCTCACATTTCCAATGAAATATATCGATAATGGGGTCCTAATAAAGCTTGGGGGCGGGAAAACGTTTTGAAATTCAATGGTACAGGGGGATGTTTATTGGCATTGGAGAGTACTTGTTCTCATCTCTTTAGTTATGACAGTTCAAAGCACTAAGTACTTAGCTCTATTCATCGTTGATTCTTAGCAATTGGAGAGTACTTGTTCTCATCTCTTTAGTTACAACAATTCAAAGCACTAAGTACTTAGCTCTATTCATCGTTGATTCTTAGCAATTGGAGAGTACTTGTTCTCATCTCTTTAGTTATGACAGTTCAAAGCATTGGTACTTGGCTCTATTCATCACTGATTCTTAGCAATGACTTAGGGAGAAATGAAAGATAAAAACCAAATGTGGCATGTGAAAAGAATTGGGTAAGTAGGCATCCTCCTTATCGTGACGTTTTGTAGTTGTTATTAGACGCTTTGCTGCACGCTTCGCTGAATGTCATGTTTGATTGACACTTAGATGATTAATGAGTTTTGTAGGAGTAGTTAGAATCGAGTTTCAGAGTGATAGGTCAGGACGTTAGATTTGGGACGAGAGAATCAGGATGCGCGATAGATTTACTCATGGTCAATTTCATGATTTGGATAAGATTGTTTTGCCCTTAAGATACATTTTTGGTACTCCTTGAACAGCTTATGATTAGATTAGATAGAGGGATTCCATTCTCCCAAGAGGACAAAATACATGAATGCATGAAAGTGTCATAATTGCTAGGAAGGAAAACAAAGGGAAATTTTGCTTGTTGTTTTCATTCGTTTCTGCAGATTTTCAAAAGGGGCTTTCTGTAGAAAATCTCCCATATCGACAGGAAGGAACATTGGCCAATTAAAGCCACATAAATCACTGAACTTAATTGATATATCGGGAAGACAGTTTTCAATATTATTGCTTTGATATTCAGGGAGCAGCATTTTTCAAATGCCGGGCCTTTTTATTGACTCACTCAATGTTTGTAAATATTGTTATAGTGGAGGGCCCCTTGAAAACAAGCATTTCTGAATGGGCTACCCTCCTTAAATATATGAAAATAAACAAACAAATCGTAATAATTGGGAAAAACTCTACAGGCATCTTTATCAATCAACATTTTACAACATTTTTGAGAACATCAACTACGGTCATGATGATACCAGATTTTTCTCTCTACTATTGAGCACATACAGTACATCCATTTATCTATAGGATTTTACTGCCAGATAGATCCCTCATACATTATTTATGGTTCTAACAACAAATGAGAACACCTCAAGCTGCAAAGTCTTGAATTTGGTGTCACTCTCGTACCACATTCTTTTGTGACTCTTATGATATATAAGCGAGAACCAGGCTTTGAAGAACAGAAAATTCAGAAATGTCACCACTTTGAGACTTGTGTTTACCTTTAAATCCAGTATGTCATCTACTCTCTTTATTGTGTCTTGAACTCTGCTCTAAAGAAATGAGTAGAACATTATAACATTAAACCATATAAGAGCCACATATAGTGCAATATAAAAAATGAAGCCATACAGTATGTACTGTACATACTTTTTCAAGCTTTGTTTGTGTAGTCAAATGTAAATTTGCAAACCACAACTACCTGAAAGAGTAAAACATTGAAAATTACAAGCCTTGTAAGCAATAACATCAAAGAGTTATTGAGGAATTCTTAAGAATGCATCAGCAAACATTTTGGCATAAAATATGTTGTGACAAAATTTGAAATGATGCCACTATCTAAAATGTTTATATTGCAAAATGAGCCATCCATCTGTTGCTCTAAACCAAACCAACCAAAACGTGTTTTGTTTTTCACAACATGTTACAGAGAGCAAGAAGATGTTTTACTGTTTGACTAAAGTAAATATTTAGAGAATCAAAGTAATTGCCTTTGCCAAGTCCAGTATTCTGACTTTGCTGCTGACTTTCTCTGCTAATTCATTTGTATCACATATGACTTTCTCAAGGTGCTTTGCGTTCTCAGTAAGTACTTCAAGATTGGGTCTGAAGGATAATTAAAAAATTCAACAATTCAGTAGCCTGCATTTGATCTGTGATGGGCTGATAGGCTGTAGTGGATAAAAACACTGATGGCTGGTGTTTACTTAAATTGTTTAATATATATGCTAGCACATGCTTTTGACAGCCCCCTTTCAAAGGTAGCTCATGTGAGAAGCCATTAATCTTTCAGGGTGTTTCCTCTATTTACATAATACAAAGCTTGACCAATTCGAAGGTGTTGTGGCGCAGTGGTGTAATCCTCTGACTTTGCAGCCAGAACGGCCAGGCGGAGTGGGTTCGATACCCGGTAGGACCCCATCACTTGAGCATCATGACAGGGGTCGCGGACTCAATTAGGTCTGCTCTATTTCTGCGATCCCAGAGCTTGGCACTGAAAAACGCAACTTCACCTTCACCTTCACTATTGGTTGTAGAAATTTCCTTGTTTGTAAGCTCTATACTGTTGTGTGAATGAAAAAGGAAAGAATCTAATCCTCATAGTAAAATGAAGGTTTGCATATACCGGGTGTCCCAAAAAAGTATACAGATTTGATCGATCCAAGCAATGAAAATTTAGCGTGAATCAACCCAAACTAACTTTTAAAACATGCATCAACAGCTAACTTGAACATAGATGAACTTGAACTTGAACCTTGCTTGTTGATACTAGTGTGTTCAGAATTATTGTACGATATTAATCTTCAAGGGACAAATTTGCCTCTACCTCCAAACCAGAGCTTTAGCCTATTGGCCAAAACAAATTCCTGAAGAACAATGAATAAGTCAACAATGGACTTGACAAAATTTGAAACACGACAAGACACATTAAAAACTGCACAACAGATGCGTTTTACAAAAATTTACGTGACACTTATCATCAAGGGAGCTCTGAAATCAACATCATTCCTCTTAATATCAACAATTCACTTCACTTGAAACCCGGTAGTTTGGATTTAGTTTTCAGCAAATTAGCAAGCACAAAATTTGTTGTGAGTTTGCTTTGAGTAAGTTTCAGATTTAGTTGTTTGTAGATTGTTTGTAAACAAAGAGTTTGAATTTGACACCAAACCAATTTGCAACAGTTTGTTTGAAGCTTCCGAAGCTCCACACAAACTTGCAAACCCCAACAGAACAATGGAGTAGACTCAATGCAAACTGATTGCACAAGTTGTATTTTTTACTGAGGTGTGTTGGCAACATAAACTGCTTGTTGCTAGCTGGTATACAAATTAACATGAAAATGATTGCTAGTGGAAGATAAAACTTAAAATAGGTACTGTATGGTTAAACTTACACTAAATTATGTACGGATTCAACTTTTGTTGTAACATTTGAGCAGTTTTCAAGTATTGCATCTAATTCTTGATCAAGTTCTTGCTGCAATAAAAAGTAAAGTCTGCATGTCAATCATTCTTAATAACTTACAGCCAATCAAGTCACATCGAAACTGGATTCACCCAAACTGGATAGTTTGGTGTGTATGTAACTAATTTCTCTGCCATGCACTTTAAGTTTCAGCCACAGCAAAAATTTTCATAAAACAACTAAAGGGAAAAATATGTCTGTTGTTTAGTGACACAAATACAGCAATGCGATACGATTTGAATGAAAGGGAGAACCTCCACACATCCATTCCGCAAACTTTCACCACACTAACCTGGCAACCGCACAGTCTCATTGCAGAGAATAACGGGACAAATGCACTTTGGCGGACACAGTTTCCAAGGAAAACAGAGGTTGAATTGAATTGTATTGTTAGAACTAACTGCTGATTGGCTTTCTAAACAATAGTGATGTAAATTCTATCATCTGATTGGATAATGCAAGATTCGAACGTAATTCGACAAATTCGCAATTACTGAAGAACGTCAACATGACTTAAATATGGCCTAAAACTGCAGCAGGAACCGGCAATCAATAAATTCGTTTCGCTCCAAATTTTTGGGGGCTGCCGCCCCCAAGCCCCCGCTGGTTCAATTGGTATACTTTAATCTTAGTACTGATGCACTTTCGATCCAAAATCAGTACAAAATTCACCCACGGAGAAACGTAAAAAGTGTGTCCGCTAAAGTGCAAACTAGCCAGAATAACTCCCATGCATCCCATCATCCATGCATTTTTATCTTTAAAATGCCAGGAATTTTTCTTTACACATTCATTAGGAATTCAGGAATTCAAAAATGCCAGGAATTCATTACACAGGCTTACATTTGGTTTGCTACTCATCGTTTTCTTTTCATTTTTTGGTAGATAGACCTATATGATACAACTAAGCCCAAGTAAAGAAGTATCTTGCTTTTAGATTTGAGGATTGTTAAACCAACAAGCTCTGCTGAGAGCGAGGGATAAGCAATTTCCTTCAGCTATACCACATGCATGCATCATGATTCATAGCTTCATAAATACACCACTTCAATATACAGCCTCGTTTTGGAAAATATTCAAAATTCTTTGATACGAACTTTCAGAGGCCGAATTCGGATTTAGCACTCAAACTTTAGTCTAACTGCAAGTTTTTATGTTGCTATCGGTAGTAATTTTGATTTTATGGCGATGCAAAGTTTGAAAACCTGTAAGGGATTTGACCGTGAAAATGACTCAGGGTGTAAAGTTTCACCCTGAATGATTTTTCACGGTCAAATACCTTATAAGTTTTTAAACTTCATATCGTCATAAAATCAACATCACAATCGCCAGCAGTTCAAAATCACGAAACTAGACTAAAGTTTGGGTGCTAAATCCGAATCTGGGCTTGACATTTTCATATGAACAATAGAAAGAAATGTTGATACATTTCCAAAACGAGGCTTCTATATTGAAGAGGTGTATTCAGTCGGCTTTTACACCGAAGGCCTACAAATGAGGAAAACCATAGGTTTGTTATCAATATTGCTTAATTCAGGCCTATAAGTAGCGCTAAGGTAAGGTTGGGCCTATCTTTCTTAGTAGGCTGAACAAGTAAAACACTCTTTTTAACAACTTTATATGTATGTATGTAAAATTTTGCCATACAAAGTAAAAATTGAAAATGTAATAAAGGAAAGAAAGGCTATTTACATGTATAAAATGGTAATAAAAACTCAAATCTGGTATAAAAACGCCCCTAGTTTAAAATAACAGGGATAGCATTAAAAGGTCAGTGCAACCTTGTTTCCATAATGGTCCCTCCAGGGGTATTATAGAAAAGAAAAGTTTTCATGAAAAAAAAGAGACGTTCATAAGAAAGTGTAACAGCCTGTTGGGCTTGTTATTTATGCAGTTTTTAGAAATTTAATAATATATATAGGGACTGTTTTCTTGATTTTGGAGGTCTTTAAAGAAATTGTCCTTTATCTTATGTTTGAAACTGTTAACGTTTTTAGCAGACTTTAGGTCAGAGTGTAGATTGTTCCAGATCTTAGGTCCTAGGTAAGATAGACCACTTTGCCCTATGTTGCTCTTTCGGAATGGTTGATTTAATTTGTTTTTAGACCTTCGAGTAATCCGACTCTGGCCAGCTGGTAAGAACATCTCCGACATATAGGATGGGGCTGAATTATCGAAAAATTTGTAAACGTTTGTAGCAGTACATTGTTTAAACCTCTCTTTAGTAGGGAGCCAATTTATATTTTTAAATTCTTTGATTCCTATGTGTGCTCTGTTATTCATACTTAAGCAAAACCTGATACATTTATTTTGAGCTGTTTGAATTTTTTTGGTTAGCCTTTTATTAATCAATGGAAACCAAGCACTGCATGCATAGTCAAAGTGGGGCTGGATTAGAGCATTTGCTAGTAACCTACGAAGAGAGAAGTCAAGAAAATCTTGCTTTCTATAGAGGAACCTTAGCCTGCCATTTATTTTGCCCAGGGTCCTGGTAGCCATTGATTCACCAGACAGGTTTCCATCAAGAATACAGCCCAGATAGGTCACTGAGGTGTGCTGTTTAATCCTGATGTCACCCCTTCTGATGTCCAGATTTTGATTGTCGGTTCTCATTTTTGCTCTGCCAAAAAGTATAGACTTTGTTTTGTCCTCTCCAAAATGAATGCTTAGTTTGTTATCAACGAACCAATCACAGAGGGAATTAAAATTCTTATTTAGTTGCTTTTCTATTTCATTGACGCTATTGTCACTGAATACAAGGCAGGAGTCATCTGCATATAAAAGAAGGTCACAGTCAACTGCCTGAGGCATATCATTGACATACAAGAGGAAAATTAGTGGGCCAAGAATAGAACCTTGCGGGACTCCACATGATAGTTCCCCAGGTGACGAGATCTCCTTCCCTATATTTACGAAAAAAGTTCGGTTTTTTAGATATGATCTAAACCAAAAAATAACTGAATCGGCAAAGCCTATGTGTTTCATTTTTTCAAGGAAAATTTTGTGGTCGATTGTGTCAAACGCTTTTTGTAAGTCAATTAATATCATGCCGGTAAACTTCCCGTTTTCAAACCCTTGTATGATTTTATCACTTAGATATGATAGGCATGTGTCTGTTGAGTGGAAAGGACGAAAACCAGACTGGTATTGATAGAGAATCTTATTTGTATCCAAGTATTGTTGTATCTGCTCGTGGAAAATTTTTTCAATAACTTTGGAGATCTGAGGCAAGAGTGAGATTGGCCTGTAATTTTTTGGTTCATCTTTCTTGCCCTTTTTAAAAAGTGGTTTCAATTTAGCTTGCTTGCAATCGTCTGGGAAACGAGCTAGAGAGATGGAGAGATTGCATAGCTCCTTGACTGGTTTTGCCAGTATTGGTGCACCGTCCTTAAGGAATTTTGCTGCGAGATTATCAGGCCCGGCTGCTTTTGCGGGATTTATTTTCTCTAAGAATTTGAGAACATGTTCATCAGTTGTATGATGTAGTGTGAATTTGTTCTTCCCTGGGTTGAGGTGTTGGTAGTATTGTTTGACACTTTCTGACCCAAATATTTTGGGTGGATTTGGTAGCTTATTTACAAGTTCTTTAGCCAAATTTGAAAAGAAATTTTTGAAAATGTTTGAATTAATTTTATCATCAAAGCAATGCTCGCCATCATTTTTTAGGCATATTTTGGAGGGTTTGTCTTGTTTAGAAGGAAGTCCTAGTGATTTCAGGCTTTTCCATAGTTCTTTTGGCTTGCCAATATTTTCATTTAGTTTCCCAACCACACAAGTTTTCTTTTTCTTCTTTATAAGAGACAAAACCTTGTTTCTAGCTTTCCTGAAATTGACATGGTCCATGTGAATTTTTGTCTTCTTAAATTTGCAGAGCAGCTTGTCTCGAATCCTGATCCCTTCAAGAACTTCCTCATCTATCCATTCTTGAGTGTCTTTTCTTATGCGAATTTCTTTCATTGGAGCTATTTCATCAATTATGGAAATGATCATTTGTATGAAGTGAGAGTATGCAGCATTGATATCAATAAATTCGGAATATTTTGGGAATTTGACCGATTTCAGTTTTTCCAGGAAGAGCTCTCTATTGTAATTTTTCATTGAACGGATTTTGACATACACTTACCTCACATAAGTATTGCACCACCTTACCCAAAATGGCGCCCAAACGTGTCTTTCAGCCCAATCAACAAAATTTGCATAACAAAAGCATCAGCATTTAAAGGCTTCTCTACCGGGTGTTTTGGCGGGAAAATAATTGTTAATTTGTCTGCTTTTCATTCATAAGTAAAATGAAAAGTTATTTTGTTGGTGTCTTTGATAAATTAGCAAAAACCTCAAAACAGCATTGAACAAGATTTTGGCATCATGGCTGGAGGAGTAGGCCAAAACAAAATAAGAAACGGATAGATTTTTTAGAGCAAAGAAAACAACATTTTATAGTTTTCAAATCTGGATTCTGCAAAATTTATCGCCATGACAAAAGTTTTCGGCGAGGAATGCAAGAAGGATAAACACAACGGAGAAACGGGAAGAAACCATTCCAAGGTAAGAATGGCCTTGTTACCACTTTTATCATATCAAAATTAATTTTACCTCCTGGAAGACTTCAGGCAAGTGGTTGACACTTTACTATATGGATTTTGATGCATTTAAAAAAATTGCTACGCTTGAATTTAGTTTCAAGGTAATTTGAAATTTAACAAGTGACTGGAGCGGATTTTTTTTAACTTGACTCCTTCTTAGACAAATCTAAGTTCAGTTACATTGAGTGATGGCCTTGTTATTTATTTGAATTTTCTTCTTTTATCACATTCAAGTGGAAAACCTTTATCATGGTGATAAATTTTGTTGAATCCCAATTTGAAAACACTAAAATTTTGTTATCTTTGCCCCCAGATATCTATCCGTTCCTCGTTTTGTTTTGGCCTACTCCTCCAGCTATGCTGCCAAAATTTTGTTCAATGTTGTTCGAAGGTTTTACTAATTTATCAAAGAAACCAACAAAATAACTTTTCATTTTACTTGTGAATGAAAAGCCAAGGAATTAACAATTATTTTCCGGCCAAAATACCTGGTAGGGAAACCCTTAAATGCTGATGCTTTCGTTATGCAAATTTTGTTGATTGGGCTGAAAGACATTTTTGGGCGCCATTTTTTGTTAGGTGGTGCAATACTTATGTGAGGTAAGTGTATTTGTGACCAAAGATTTTAGTTTTTGTGCTCTTTCTTGTGCAGTAAATCATTTGATGGTCAGATATTCCCAAGTTGAGGACACCATGCTGAGAAATTTTTTGGCCCGAATTAGAGATTATATGGTCCAATAGAGTTTCAGATTTTTCAGTAATGCGCGTTGGTTCTTGGATTAGCTGTACAAGTCCGTGAAGGGAGCAGAATTCTTTGTAGGTAGCGCTTGATCCCGTTTGAATTACTTTCTTACCTCTTTCTGTTGAAATAGCGAATACAGACGCTTAATTTCAGTCATGTCTGAGACAGAGTCAATGTCGATGTTCTCAATATCTTGCTTGTTGTTAGCCATCTCGTCTATTTTGAGTTCAAACCTGGTTGCTGTCAAGATCTTGTTTGCTTCGACGTGGCCATTTTGAATCTGCCGCAAAATAAAACTTTCGCATCCACGTCCTTTATTTTCGCGCTCTTCTATTTTTCACTCTCATAATTTTTGCGCAATATATTTTCGCGCACTAAGAAAATTTCAGGATCTTGGTAGACTTATGACGATGAGTCCCTTGTATCCCTGCGGTACCTTGCTCACAGGGACTCATAATGAAACAGTTAAAAACCTGACCCTATTTTGTAAAGTCTCGCTTTCAGATTGCCTGCCAGAGAGCCCAAACATTTTGCGAAATATTTTTGCGAAACCTCCAAGGACTTGTCTTTTTGTGTGAAGAACAAAACTCTTTTGCTTATTTCAGGACGTTCGATTAGTTTCCCTAGAGACGTTCTAGAGTTCAAAGTCCACAGCAAGACTTCGCTCGTTCTTTGCAAGTAGCTAGGGTGGACGCGGACATAAAAGCAAAGCAAAGCAATAAGTTCTAAAAATAAGAAATAAGTTTTCCCTGTTCCTGCAGCCAGACACGAAGATATCTCCACTCTTCAAAAGTTTTAAATAAACAGCCTGGAATTAGCACAACTCCACTCCAGACTGTGTTTCTGTTTTGTGCAGAAGCTCCGAGTCAGCCATCTTGCATTTTGTTTGGCGAATCAAGATTGCGAAATCGCTAAATCGCGAAAATTAAAAGATGAACAGCCTCCCTTTGCTACCTGCCCTGCCAGACCTCGCCTGATTGGCTAAAAGTCCACAGGAAGCCCAATCGCGTATTATGGCGGCCTAAGCTAATACTAGTAAAAGAAAATAAAATTCATACCGTAAATGGCTGATTGTTATCTCGGTTATCTCTGTCTCGATTGTGTCTTTCTTCTTGTGCTCTTGTACCCCGAAATGATTGAAGCATTCTGCCACCATGGTAACAGAATTGATGTTGTTGCTGTTGTATTGAAATAACGACGCAACATTATAGGTTGAAGTGTGTATACATATAAGAAAGAACAAGGACTGAAGCTTTCTTACTTACATAAATCTAACAACAGTTTTATCCTTGCTCAATCTCGATGAATTTTCCATCAAACGCCCAGTTCTTTGCATGAAAATGTTCCCCAGCTTTTAAACTTCGTACTCAATGCATTTGTCTTCACTTTCCTCCCCGAAATGATTTAAAACAAACGCGAAACAAAACTTATCACTTTGACAGTTTGAAATCTACTCAAGCTCCGTCCACCATCGTGGCCAGGATAAAAGGCGCCGACGTTCGAAATTCGTTCGAAATTAGTACACAACGAATTTCGAACGTCGGCGCCTTTTATCCTGGCCACGATGGTGGACGGAGCTTGAGTAGATTTCAAACTGTCAAAGTGATAAGTTTTGTTTCGCGTTTGTTTTAAATCATTTCGGGGAGGAAAGTGAAGACAAATGCATTGAGTACGAAGTTTAAAAGCTGGGGAACATTTTCATGCAAAGAACTGGGCGTTTGATGGAAAATTCATCGAGATTGAGCAAGGATAAAACTGTTGTTAGATTTATGTAAGTAAGAAAGCTTCAGTCCTTGTTCTTTCTTATATGTATACACACTTCAACCTATAATGTTGCGTCGTTATTTCAATACAACAGCAACAACATCAATTCTGTTACCATGGTGGCAGAATGCTTCAATCATTTCGGGGTACAAGAGCACAAGAAGAAAGACACAATCGAGACAGAGATAACCGAGATAACAATCAGCCATTTACGGTATGAATTTTATTTTCTTTTACTAGTATTAGCTTAGGCCGCCATAATGCGCGATTGGGCTTCCTGTGGTCCGATCAAAAGATGCTTTGTTGTGAGGGATAGAGGTAAATTAAAGAAGAGCTTTCTTTATTTTGATGATGAATGACTACTGAAATAAAAGAATTTAGGCCTAAACTTAGGGGGGGGGGGGCTAAATCTCTTGCCTTTCGTAGCATAACTCAAGCTAGAGAGAGTTTGATGATTTGTTCAGAAAGTCTGTTTGAAATTCTTCCCTTGTAGCATTTCGAGGTGTTTTAATGCAAACAACTCTCACAGGAGATTGCTTAAACTTAAGGGTTTATTTCAGGAGAAATGACAATGTTCAGAAGAACTCTTAAATATATGAATACATCCTAAGTAGCCATACTGGAAAACATGTATGTTACACCAAATATTTGGTGAGGAGTGATGTCCAGATGAACAAGGGAGTGGTGGACACTTTGCCAAATATTGGAATGCAAGGTGTTGTTTAAAAAGCATTGTTGGTGTTGTGGCACAGTGATGTAATCCTCTGACTTTCCAGCCAGAGCAGTCAGGTGGACAGGGTTCAATACCCAGTAGGGCCTCACCACTTGAGTGTCATGACAAGGGTTTGTGAACTTGATCAGTGCTTAGCTACTTCTGTGATCCCAGCGCTTGGCGCTAAAAATCACAGCTTGCCTTGGACCTTGTTTATTTCCATTGAAGGTGTAGTGGCGCAGTGGTGTAATCATTTGACTTTGCAGAACAGTCAGGCAGACAGGGTTTGATTCCAGGATGAGCCCACCACTTGAGCATCATGACAAGGGGTCGCAGACTTGATTAGGTCTTCTCTATTTCTGTGATTCCCGTGCTTGGTGCTAAAGACTGCAACTTCACTTCACCTATTGTTTTTAATTGAAGATCTTTTTCTAGCCAGCAATAGCTTCATTGTCTTGATACAACTGGCATCTTGTTTTGGAACACAAAAATGGAACTTTCCACCCTGGCTAAGTCGCACTATAGAATCTATCCCCTTTCTTTTGGCCTCTTGTTAAGCAAGGTTTGACATAACCACTGATCTTATTAGTGAGCCAAATGGTAACATTTGCTATAACAATAATCAAATCATTGTCTTATCTATCATAGATAAAAGCAAGTCATGCAGAGGATTTGGATATGTGACTTTTGTAACAAGTGAAGATGCAAAAAAGGCTCTTGAATCCACTATCAGTGTTGGAGAAAGAAAAGTGCAATGTTCATTTGCAGATAAAAAGCCCAGGCAAAGAGATAATTATAAACCAAAGAATGTTGTAAAAGAAGGTAGCTATACTATGTTGAACTTTAATTATTATAAAGCTGTTAACTCGCTGTGCTGTGGAATCTCCTCAATCATAGCTAAGTACAAACAAGAAACCTCGTGCTTAGGAACACATTTTGGTGGAAATCTGATTCTGAACTTTACAATCAGATTCGAGAATTTAGCCCTGAAGAGACCCCTTTCTTGATTCTACAAAAATTTTAAATTACAACTGCCTGAGAAAAGTTATTCATCAGCGAAATAAGTCCCGTAGGCTTTAACACATAGACTATCTTCCAATCTTCCTTGCTTGAATGAAATGTTTTTTGCATCATCTCTCACGAAATTATTACGAAACAAGCTATCGTATATGCCCAAGGGAACATCAAAAATGCTCATTCGTGCTTTGCTTGGTGTACTTTTGTAAATGCATTTTGACTGGAGAAAAATATTCCTTGGTGACTATATTCATTAATTTGTTTGTTAGTTTTCAGTTTTTTACGTTCTTTTGAAACGGGTACCCAAAGGACTGATCCTTGTCCAAAAATGTCTGTGACTGAGGAGATTCCCCTAACCAGCGCGTTAGCAGTTTAGGCCAAAACCCAAAAGCTCTGGTTTGTAGATGGACGCAAATTTTGGCTTTCGAGATTAATATTTCAACTCTCAATGCGCCAATATGTACAAACAAGGTATCAATCTTCAAGTTAACTATCGAAGAGTACTTCAAAACTTATTTGGGATCGATTTGACTTATACTCTCATCGCTAGTCCCCATCAAATCTGTTACCTTTTTTTTGGGACACCCGGTATTTCATGACAAGGCTTCAATAAAGTATTTTTTAGGTGGAACAAAGGCTTAACGAAGATACAGTTATTCAACTTCATGCCCAGTGACAATGAAAGTTTTCTGTAAATTGCAACCACATTGACCCTGGAGCCTGTTAGGCTTTTTTTGCAATTTGATTGGCTTTTTCAAAACAAGAGAAATTTCACCTTCAAAACATGGCGTTTAATTGAAATGAAGAACATTTGAATGGCTTTGGTTACAGTGAGTGGTGTTTGAACAATGGAATATATATTTGGAAATCTTTAATATGGGATTTGAAAGGACCTGCTGTCTTTCAGATTATGCTAATTATTCCAATCTAAATCTACCAAAACTTGGCACTCGGTCACAAGGGTATCTATTAGGGTCTAAGGGTATCTATTTTTTTTCTTTATCTCAGGGGGTCTAGCCTCGTGGTCTTGTCCTCGTAGTAGAGTAGAGTAGAGTAGCTTGTAAGTATAGTAATTAAGTAAATATGTATTGTAAATTTTTAGCAGATACCCTTGGGAATGAGGTTGACTTTATATTCAAAATCTTTTTAACAAGTGATAATTTTACCTAAACAAGTTGTCAGATGAGATTAGAAAGAAAAGAACAAAGGGTTATAAAATTGATGAATTTTTTTCCAAATTTGCCAAGTAAAGTGTTTGCATGATCAATAAAATCAAGCCTGTGTTCTAGTCCTTTCAAAGAAGTGTATGGACTATGCAACATTCTCGGGGCCCACCATTGCAACCACTGCAGAATTTTGCAACAGTCTCGTCCTTCAACTAACTCCAGTGCAGCAAATTATAACTAATCGATTCTAGATACCCAAATCACCATGAAAAGTTTTCTCTTTGTCTATTCATGTTGAATTAACTGACTTGTTCTTGTACCTTTTAGTGCAAATATAAATGTATTTTTTGTTTGTAGAGGATACAACAGAAGAACTTACAGATGAGCCAAAAGTGGAACCTAAGTCTAAGGCAAGATCTAAGCCAAACACAGATCCAAAAATAGAGGTAAAAACTGAGCCAGAAACTGAGCCAGAAACCAAGCCAGCTGTAGACGAACGAAAAGGCTCAGACGAAGTTAAACATCACAAGGACAAAAAAGAATTTGATGAAATAAAAAGAACAGTTGTTGTTACTGGTTTGAATAATGAAGTCACAAAATCAAAGCTCAAAGTGTTTCTTTCACAACAAGGAAAAGTAGAGAAAATACAGTTTCCTGCACCAAATAGAGATGACAGCACTGCCTTAGTGACTTACAAATCAATCAAAGGAGCAGTTAGGGCTTTTCAAAAACTTCCTGGAGCAAAATTTGGTAAAAATATTCTTCAGGCTTGTTTGTTGACAAAAGAAGGCAAGCAGCCATCAAGAACTGTTCTTGACAAGTCCAAACTAATTGTCAGAAATTTATCCTTTAAGTGTAAAAAAGGAAGACATTTCAAAGGCGTTTGAAAAATACGGGAGAGTATTGAATGTTGAGCTCCCTACGAAGATTGACGCTCGAAAGAAGAAGAAACTGCGTGGCTTTGGATTTGTGCAATTCGCAAATGAACAAGTGGCAAAAGCTGCATTAAATGGTCTCAATAAAGAGGAACTGCTAGAAAGACCAATGATCATTGATTGGGCAGTGCCTAAAGATAAATTTGTTGCCAAGAAAGGTAAGCAGTTAAGATTTCTTGAGGGCAAACTTTTCTATATTACATGGTCAGCGACGAGGAGGGGCTTCTCAGACGCGTTTACAGTATATTACTCTTGTTTGTAATATTCTTCGACAGAAGTTTGTTTGGAACTTGTTGTCCGAATTGCCTTTTAAAGCGTGCGATAATTATTTTGTCGGCTATATTTCTATCGCTCATGATATGAAGCATTCAGCGCAGCACTTTGGTTAAGACTATGGTTTTTTTTTTTTTTTTTTTTATATTCATAAAATTTACAATAACAAACAATTACAACATTACAAAACAACGGCGAAGGGAGCATGGAAATACATAACAACCCTAAAACCTACACTTAACATAGCGACAAATATTACAATACTACAAAAATGACTACAGTGGTGTCGCCCATTATGTCCATGTCGTCGCAAATTTGAATTGAAGACTATGTCATTTCTATGTAAATATCACCCATTTTAAGCGAAAGATTCTACCAATGAGTCCAATTAGCTGAAACAAGGAAATTGTTTCCAAAAATGTTCGAAACATTTTGGTGCAAAGTTAAAAGGTAAAACCGAATCTTTTCGTCTGAATCGTTTGAATGTTAATCTAATCTCTTGTCGATCAATTCTTTGTCTCCAGAAATGACTGCCGAGGAAAATCCAGAGAAAGCTGATGACAAATCGGCGAATAGAAAACCGGAGAAGACGAAAAGCAAAAAGAAGGATCAAAATGATGATGTCAACGACACTGATGGTAGTAATGATGATGATGATAGCGAATCAGAGGAGGAGGAAGGGAGCGATTCCTCCTCCGAAGAACTCGATAGTGATAATGAAGATAAGAGCGATGAGAACGATGAGAGTGATGAAAGTGACGATGAAGCCAACGAAGATGAAAATATTTCAGGCAACAATAGTGAAGATGAGATGGAAATTCCGAAAATTGTCAAAAAGCAATCACATGACGTCAAAGAAGGCAGAACAATATTCATCCGAAACTTGCCTTTTGAGACAACAGAAGAAGATTTAGAGGAACGTTTCAGCAGATATGGGCCTATTCACTACTGTAAGGTTGTTATTGACCCAGATACCGGGCACAGTCGAGGTTCTGGCTTTATCAAATTCAAAGAAATCGAGGGTGTCGATGCTGCAATCGCTGAATCAGAGGCTGCGACATCAGATGGAGGCATTAAGATAGAAGGAAGGAGGTTGGTTATCATGAAAGCTGTAACACGTGGTAAAGTTAAAGAGATCGAGAAGGAGGCTAAGGAATCGAAGAAAGACCCCAAAGATAAGAGGAATTTGCATCTAGCCAATGAAGGCGTCATTTTTCCAAACTCAGAAGCAGCGAAGGAGCTTGGTGAAGCTGACTTGAAGAAAAGAGATAAAGCATGGACAGAAAAGAAAGCGAAGTTGAAAAATCAGAATTATTTCATCTCGAAAACAAGGTTGGTATTTTGTCCGTATACTTCGTGATGAGGTTTCCAAGAAAAATGTTTATTACTTTGAACATGCATAGAAATATAGCCTGCATGCACCCGAACTGTTTCCGTTGAGTTGAAATTTTCGAACTGAATTCTCCTTCTGAACAAAAACGATTCAAGTCGACGAAAAGTTTCAACTCAACAGAAATAGTATAGGGGATGCACGTAGGCTATAGAAATAGGGCTCCATGCTCATTCTAGGCAATTCTAACAACGTTCTACTGCAAGACTATCTACATCTGCGTCTGAAGGAAGCTATTACTACGAGCAGCAAGTTGTAACTTGATTGCAAACTAGACATCATACAGGCTTCTAAACACGTAAGTCAGTTCGTTGAAAAGTTGGTTGAATGGAACCCAAAGGAAACACAATGTTCACAGGAGTTCTCGTTTTTTCAATAGCAGAGGCTTTTAACTTTAGAACAAGACAACCATAACGAAACACACATGTAACATGCTTCTTCCTAGGGTTCTGATTACAGCATGGGAATGTCTGAGAACAATCCAAGGAAGGAATGTAAATATAACAAGCTATTCAAGAACTAGACTTATGAACAAGGACAGATTTGGTAAGACAATAGCACGAGTTGGTTTTGATTGACACCGCAATTCAAAGCGATTAGCGATCGCAGACAAAGAAAATTCTCTCAACCAGTAATTCAAAACAAACAAAGCCGCAAAAATTTCTCTGAAACCCAGGTAGCTAGCTCGTTCGTTGTGCATTCCAGAAACTGTTTTTAAGAGCAAACATGAGCATAGATCGAGAGAAGAAGGATATATCTACACACCTGTCACTGGCATTTAATTTATTTTATTCAAAAGCCGATTGAGAGGCGATTCAATTCTCTTGGTTTTTTGGTGTAATTAAAGCACTTACTGCTCAGCTTCTGAACCAAAGAAATAAAATGCCCGAGGTAGATATTTAGATATATCCTTCTTCTTTCGATAAACACTCATGATTGCTCTTAAAAACAATTTCTGGATTGCACAACGAGCGCACTAGCTACCCGGGTTTCAGAGAAACATTTGCGGCTTTGTTTGTTTTGAATTTCTGGTTGAGAGAATTTCCTTTGTCTGCGATCGCTAATCGCTTTGAATTGCGGTGTCAATCAAAACCAATTCGTGCTATTGTCTTACCAAATCTGTCCTTGTTAGACTTATGACGATGAGAGCATAGGAACCATGGTCGAAACCGCCAAAGCCTCATTTTCACGGACCAATCAGACGGCTAAAAAGCGAAGGAGACAAAAGAAACCCATGAAGATTTTCCTAAATTTTATCTACCTTTATAAAACGCAACCAGGACAAAAAACTGCTTGCGATTTCCCGAATTTTTTTAAAGCTATCTACTCTCCAGATGTTTGGGAGTAAAAGTTTGGATGCCAGTTAAAACATCTTCAGGATTGGCGGAGTTATTGCCTCTCCAATATACAAAATCGGCGAAGGCTTGTCGAGACCTGTTTACGCCACTTCAAGTCAGGTGATAAAGCCTCTTGATAAAACCTCTTTTGAATTTTATAAGTTATTTCGCAACGAGCGAACTTTTGCCATGAATGTAAAAAGTAGTACAATACAGAAACTTCCCTAGAGTATTGCCACATGACTTGAAGTGCGCGAACAAGCCTTTGTAGACTTTTTCAATTCACATAGAAACCGTAGGGGCATTGAATTTTCAATAAAAGAAAATTTAGCGAAAGACAATAGCAAGAACAATTGAAAACACAGATTTTGGCGTTTTCGGGTCGTTCTTACAACAATCACTATTGTTATTACTATTGTCTCCCGGCCAGAATCTCTATTGTTCAAGGTTCAGTGCCTTGTCGGTTTGTTTGTGGCCATAACTCCACCAATCCTGGAGATATTTTAACCGGCATCCAAAGTTGTACTCCCAAACATTTGGAGAGTAGATTGCTTTAAAAAATTTCGGGAAATCTCAAGCAGTTTTTTGTCCTGGTTGCGTTTTATGAAGGTAGGTAAAATTTAGGAAAATCTTCACGGGTTTCTTTTGTCTCCCTCGCTTTTTAGCCGTCTGATTGGTCCGTGAAAATGAGGCTTTGGCGGTTTCGACCATGGGCCACGAGCAATCGGCTATGTACGACGAATGATTCCTATGCTGACGATGAGTCCCTTGTATCCCTGCGGTAACTGTTGACCGAAGCGCCATCTTGAAGTCAAAGAGCACAGGGAAACAAAAGACTCGTCGTTATAAGTCTATTCAAGAACGTCTGTTAAAACGTTTCATCATGGTGTTGTTTTCCAGTAGCTTGAAGTATGCAGTAAACACCTGCGTATAAGACGTACAATTTTGGAAGTCAGCCTGCATTCGTGTACAATGAATGCAACGGATTGGTCCTAATAAAAACAATTTGAAATTTTCAGCATGTAGGTTCTTAAAGGGTCTGTTACATCCGGCATGCCTTGCACTGCCGTCTCT
Organism: Aurelia coerulea; assembly: GCA_039566865.1. NCBI lineage: Eukaryota > Metazoa > Cnidaria > Scyphozoa > Semaeostomeae > Ulmaridae > Aurelia > Aurelia coerulea. The sequence goes on along the minus strand of CM076948.1, from coordinate 22,735,284 downwards.
TGGTTGGCCTTTGTTGTCGCCATTTTCTTGGGCCATGGTTTTTGTGGTTTTTGTACGTGGGTGTTTACTGTATACCACAAGAAGCAAACAGACAAAGGTCCATTAATTAGTTTCGTTGTTTTTCTAGGCTCTGTGTCCGCAACCTACCACTGCAAATTGAGGACAAAGATCTCAGGCAAACTTTTATCAAAGCCGTCAACAAAAAAGATGTAAAGATAACTAAAGTCAGAATTATGAGAAATAAAGAAAGAGCTGATCAGACAGGGAAAGGACGCTCTTTAGGGTATGCATTTGTCGAGTTTGAAACCCACGAAAATGCTTTGGCTGCCCTTAGGGCTACGAACAACAATCCTGACATATTTGGGGATAGCAGACGGCCCATTGTGGAATTCGCCGTTGAGAATAAAGTTGCCTTGGACTTGCAAGAGAAAAGGAGAGTGCGACAGAAGCAAAAACTTGGATTTAAAGAAGGAAATAAGGAAGATTTAGGCGAGAAGGGGAAAGTTTGGGAGAAGAGAACGAAAGGGGCGCCAGCTGAAAGAAAGGAGGGGAGTGCTGTTGGGGGAGATGGGAAGGCGAACAGGAACAGGAAGCGAAAGGGAGAAGAGAGACTGGAAGAGGAAGGAGGGGCAGATGGAAAGGGAGGAATAGGTGAAAAGGGAGGGAAGCGGAAAAGAAACAGCGAGTCTCAGCAGGGTGTCGGAGTTGAGGGACAAGAAAAACAACAAGAACGGAACAATCCTCATTTGGCAAAGAAAGGTAACACGAAAAACAAAGACGAGAGAACTTCGAAGAAGAAGTTGGGACGAAAGGGCCTGAACAATGACAAGAAGAAAACTGCGCTTGCCATGAATGCAAAACAGGAAAAGCAGCCAAGTCTAAAACGCCACAGGGAAAGTTCTGAGCAGGGGGGTGATCTGAAGCAGCCAACGAAAATAAAAAAAATATCGAAGAAACCAAAAGTGGACCGAGATGAGGACAAGTTTAATTCTCTCGTGAATCAATATAAGGCAAAACTATTTGGAAGTGATGAATCGAGGAAAAGGATTGTGGATAAGAGATGGTTTGAATGACATGTATAGTTTGTTTTTGTTTAGCTTCATAAATAAGTACTGGGTGTCCCAAGAAGAAAGATACAGATTTGGTTGGGTCGAACGATGTAAATTTAGCTCTAATCAATGGCTAATCACTCTCAAAATGTTCCTCTATAGTTAACTTTACCATAGATACCTCGTTTGTAGGTATTGGTGCTTTGAGAGCAGACATATTAATCTTCAAAGCTCAAATTTGCATCCACTTGCAAACCAAGCCTTTGGCCTTTTTACCTGATCAAATCATGGGTAGTTAGACACTGCTGGTGTGCTTCTATGGAGAAGAGCTGGATGATATGTATCTGCGGGGGAAATGTTTTATAGTACTGCGGAGGAGGTCCTTTCGATATCTCCTCCGCAGTACTACAAAAAATTTCCCCCGCAGATACATATCATCCAGCGCTCCTCCATAGAAGCACACTGGCAGTGTCTAACTACCCATGATCAAATTCTTGAGGTACAGCGAATAAATCAATGATAGCCTTGATAGAACGTGAACACTGAACAATATTATATTTTATATATTCTGTTTGTCAGAAATGACCCCCCCCCCCCATTGGGCAGTTTCTTAATTTTCTTGGGCTTAGTTTCAATTTTAATTTCGATGTGCTTCAAGAAGTTGCTCGGGTTTTTTTTCAATTCAATCTGAAAAATTACAATTTACGAATTACCTAAGACTACGAACGAGCTATGCCATACAATACTACAGAAACGATACCAAGGGGAGCAAAAGATCATGACTACCCCAGGGCCATCACATGAAGAACATAAACCTATTATACAACTAAATATACAATTACGAAAGGCTACATATAAACAAAAGAACAGAGGAACGGGAACTCAGCGACAGGGGTTTAACGAAAATGGCCTTGTTATGGTGGTTGCGTTGCATTTAGCTAGATTTCGGTGATCTTAATTGAATCGAACGCTGATGTGGATGTATTGTAGAGTCAAATCAAGTATATTTCTGTTGATGTCATATGGGAGGTCTGTTTCACCACATAATAAAAATTGGGTTAAAACATCATTTGAAAGATGGATATATCCAAATGGTTGTAGCAATGCAAAAAATCCGGCAAGAATTGTTCAACGTTGAACCTCAGACGAAGGGCAAAGCAACAAAAAGTGCTCCGTAGTCTCAATAACATCGTTAGTAGGACACATTGAATTTATGGTATCTCTAAAATTGTGCTTTAATTTGTGAAGGCTTAATTTGCTCAGACCCACAAGTTGGGTAAGATAGGATAAGAGCATTAGGTCATTTGCTCAGGTCAAAAAGCTGAAGCTCTGGTTTGGAGGTGAACGCAAATTGTTGAGCTCTTAAGATTAATATTTCTGCTCTCATATCACCAATACCAGCAAACCAGGTATCTATGTTCAAGTAGAGCAAGGGCAGATTTTGTAATACAATAGCATGAGTTGCTTTTGTTGACACCTCAATTAAAAGCGATTAAGGATTGAAGACAAAGGAAATTCTCTCAACCAATAATTCAAAACAAAAAAAGCCGCAAATGTTTCTTTGAAACCCAGGTAGCTAGCTCGCTCGTTGTGCATTCCAAAAAATTGGTTTTAAGGGCAAACATGAGCATAGATCGAAAGAAGAAGGATGCATCTACACATCTGCCGCGGGCATTTTATTTGTTTGGTTCACAAGCCGTTTAGGAGGCGATTCAATTCTCTTATTTGTTTGGGTGTTATCAAAACATTTACTGCTCAGCTTCCGGACCAAAGAAATAAAATGCCCGCGGCAGATGTGTAGATATATCCTTCTTCTTTCGATTTATGCTCATGTTTGCGCTTAAAAATAATTTCTGGAATGCACAATAGTCCAGAGGGTGAAGGGGAAGTATTACCACCCGAGCGGGGACTTTAGGAGATATAAGGGGGTTTAGGCTAAAAATTCTGCGATTCGGGTACCCCTCCTGGCCAAATCTCAGTCGGCAAATCAAGGGAACGTAACACTCAGTCAGCAAATTGAGGAAATTCCGGTGATCGGAACAAGAGCAGTTCAGTTTTGCCAAGTTACATCACTCTCTTATTTGTTTGGGTGTTATCAAAACATTTACTGCTCAGCTTCCGGAGCAAAGAAATAAAATGCCCGCGGCAGATGTGTAGATATATCCTTCTTCTTTCGATTTATGCTCATGTTTGCGCTTAAAAATAATTTCTGGAATGCACAACGAGCGTGCTAGCTACCTGGGTTTCCGAGAAACTTTTGCAGCTTTGTTTGTTTTGAATTACTGGTTGAGAGAATTTCCTTTGTCTGTGATCGCAAATCGCTTTGAATTGAGGTGTCAACAAAAGCAACTCATGCTATTGTATTACAAAATCTGCGCTTGTTTGTTCAAGTTAACTATCGACGAACATTTTGATAGCTGGACCCAACCAAATCTGTCCCATACTTTTTTGGGACACCCGGTAGAACTTTCGATGATTATAGCATGTGATTCATGTATCGTCGATTAACTATATCGTTATTAAGTTTCTTAATCAGAGGGTACTTCTCATCAACCAAGATCTCTTTGATTTTCATAGCTCTAAATTGGGTCTACATGAGTATGATGGGATGGGAATGCTGTTGGGGTAAAATAGGTGTTGTTAATGGAAGGATAATTGTAGATCGTGAACTGTCAGATAAACATTCATAGCAAAAATTCTGTTACAGTTTTCTTTGAATGAAATGGCTTGGAAGGAGCTTTGGGGTTTTTTTTACTGTAAATTTGCCGTGGAAATTTATTGATATCTTGATTAGTTTCAAAATGGCGACATTAATTTAAATTTGAGGCTATGACGTCATCAAATTTCTAAATCCTAAACTAGAAAAACTACAGATTTCTGCTTGCCACCATATTGTAGACCTTCATAAACCATGATTTTCTTGAAGTTTATATTATTTTTCCCCTATTAGTTTATTGGTTTAGGATTTACGATGATTTAAAATTTTTCAAAATTTTCCACGAATTTTTTCAAATATAATTAAATTGCCGCTATTTTTCGAAAAAAAATCAAGATATTAAAAAATTTCCACGGCAGATTTACAGCAAAGTACCATAAATTCCTTTCAAGCCATTCAATTCAAAGAAAATGTCATAGAATTTTACACCCACCTTTTAAAAGATTTGAGCCCTATGCTTTCCAAAGGGAATGATTGATAGAAAACTGTTACAAAAATATGAATGTTGCCAATTTGGCTCTGGTAAACATGGGATGGAAATAGGCATTCGAAGCCAAAGATGCTTATTCGAGAATTTTCCTGGGAATGCTAACTTATAAAAATATTGTTAAAAGTCTATTTTAGCACCGGCAAACATAGGATCTGGAGGAGCGCTCTCAGCTAAACAACAGGGCGTGTCCTCAAAGATTTTCCTAGGCGCTTTGCCCCCAGACCCCCTCATTTCAATACCCCAACAGCTGATTTGCCTTGGCCACGCCACTGCTGCACCGAATGATGAACTGAAATGAAAACCATAGTTTACCTTACCTGAGCTGAGTAATTTGCTGCTTTTTTGGCGTTGTGAATCATTTCTTCGCTTGCTGCCAAGACGATAAGCACACCACTTATGTCTTTCTGTTGATGGCTTTTAGCTTTAAAGCTTCTACTTTCGAGCAGTTCCAGGTGTTATGGCACAGTGGTGTAATACTCCGATTTTGCAGCCAGAACAGTCAGGTAGCCAGGGTCGCGGAGGTCGTCTCCGCTTGGCGCTAAAAACCGCAACTTCATCATCATTTCGTCTTTTTAAAAACTTTCGCTCAGCGAAGCTACCGACGACCGTTCGAGACGAGAACGCGTTCTGAGTTTATGCTCTGCTATTTCTGATACTCAAGAAAGCTGTAAACAAAAGACCAAAAAGGTGTCGAGGAAAATTGCTTTTGATTCAAACAATGAAAAACTAAAGGATCCGTAAACACATTGCTAGCTAACAATAGGAACTTTTGGAGAGCCAAGAAATTCTTTTCCTTTGGGACCTAGCCCCGGGGGGGGGGGGGGCCTATTTGCATGAATATCAGGAAATTTTTGACCCTTTCGTATGAATGTGTCGATTTGAAACAAAGGAAAATTTCAATTTTTTGGTGTAGATTATCATTATGATAAGAAAATTCTCAAAGGACTACCCATCTACCAGAATTATGGTTAAAAACAGACCCATATGTAGAGAATTTAAGATGAAAAAACCCATCCATATGAGCGGCACGTCCAGTACAACTTAACAATGAAGTACCCCCTCCCCCCCGGGGACCTAGCCTACCGGAAGACCCATACGAAGGTAGGCTTTTGGGACCGCGTTGATTGGTGAATTTTGTAAAACAAAGGATAAACAGTTCTCGTTTGTGGAGCGTCGTTTGCATCTTTCATACTCCTTTGTTAGTGGTAAATCAAACAGTTGTAAACACTTCTGTTCAACACAAAGCGATTTGACAGCCTCAAGAATATATTTCACACCTTCATTACAGCCTCCGACCATACCATAATGTTTTCCTTTCCCTTTGCGTACATAGAGGTGTGAAATCTATTCTTCAGAAAAGCAACTCACTTTGTCTTTTCGGAAATCGTAATCTTTTGTTTTACAAAATTTTCTCTTGTTGTCAGTGCGCTGAAACTTTATTCAAATCTTTTCCCAAGAGAAATATGTCCTTTGTTGAAAAATGGTTCTTTCATTGGCAGTACTTGGATGATTTCATTGCTTTATGAAAAGAAAATGCTTTTCTTTATGCAGCAAAAGGGAAAATTGGTCGAAACAACAACCGTAAAATAGACTTATTACAGTTCGTCCCTAGTTTTCGCTCGCTATTGAGAAACTAATTGAATTGAATGGAATCGCTGCGAAAGGGTTAAAATCAAAATATAAAAAACGAGCGAAATTTACGACGAATTGTAATCAGTCTACCGTAACTAAAGGATAAAAAAGGGCTAGGATAAAAAGTATTTGTCCCACGAGAGGCCTGAAGCGAATCCTAAATTACACATCCCGAAGGGCAAATCACTCTGTAAGAATCTCGTACTTTTGGCAAAATCTTCTTGTTTACAAGAAAAATTCGTAAAAGATCCCTAAAAATCCAAAAATCTCGTTCGCCTTTTCGGAAAAGTAATGTAGGGGCAATGTACCCCTGAACACATCCCCTAGCAAGCTGGACCTCAAATAACAATTCAACAGGACTGGGGGGCTCTTAGCTCGAGTCTTGGAACATAGGGAAACATGGTAAGCTTAGTGAATGAATGTTTTACGAATCTTGATTCAAAAATTCTCCCCAGCCACAACGACCAGAAGTACCCTCGTTGTTGCTGCAAATGTTGATTTAAGAGTTTACGACATACCGTTTTCCGGTCACCAACGCTACCTATTTTGAGGCAGCAGACCTATTTTACCCCCAGCAGGCCCCGTTTGAGGCTTGAAAAAGAATAAACTCAATTTACTTATTCAACATCATCGAGCACGCCCTGACGGAACAATTTCAGTTTGAATTCAGTGTAGAAAGTGGTTTCAGGCGTTGTTTTCTTCAATGCGTAATATGAACATAAATTCTACTTGCCACACAATCGTATAAAAAATTCTATCTGATATAAACGAATTTGTTTACGTGTTCACCCTTTCTACCATACTACATTCATTTTTATAAGAAAACGCGCTTATAAGGAACAGCAGGCTCACTCTACCTGAATTGAAAAAGCAAAGAAACATTTGTAATTTACAGTTTTAATTTTCCTATCGCACTCAAAAAGGTTTTGACACTGTACAGTTACAGCAACTGTTTAGACATTATTTTGAGCGCAAATTATGTTATTTACTTGTTTTGAGATCTTACTAAGTAATTTGGGAGCCCTCTAGACAAACAAAATTAATTCTACACTTCCAGCATTAAAAATATAAGAAAGACGTAAGAAACTGTTGGTAGCAAAATGGCCCAAAAATTTAAGAAACTGCCTACCAGCCCCGGACCTTAGTTTCTTATAAAAAATGAGTGTAGTAGAGTTGTGCCATACGAAAATATGAAGAGGTCTTCGTAAAATCTAAACAAAGGAACAACAAATTTTCTACGTTGGACGCACGGAGATACAAAACTGAGATCTTACAACTATCAGAAAGGGGTTTGGAAGATCCAACGATGAGTCATTTTACCCCTTCTAGAATTTTACAGTAGAATTGTTGTGGTTAATTGAAAAAGCTACTTATTTGAATCTTGCAAAGTCGACAGGGCCACTCTTCTTTGCCGAGATCTCATCTTCTGGTCTAATGCTTTGAAAATTTTCGTTTTTGTTTTTACGTGAGGAGGGTCCTAGGCAAGATCTCGTTACTGATGAGGCTACCCGAGATCTCGCATAGGAAGGCTGGAAATTTTCGTCGTAAACGCAATCGAGAGGGCTGTGCGCGCAGGCTAGGCTGTGGGCTGATGGAAAAAATAGGATCGACGTGGAGCAATATGATTCGAATCGAATGGTTGGCGTCATCATGTCTAGCCCTCATAGAAAGGCTATCCCTTCCCAATGTAAACACAACTGGCTTTCCTCACATGAAATTGACCAACCCTCCTCCTCAAATATAAAGAACAGAAGAAAGTTTGACTAAACCTTTAAACGTAAGGTTTGACGAAAGGAATAACAATTATCTAGTGAGATTAAAACATAACGGAATTAATATTTAACAAAACAGTACGAGAAAGCGTATTTTGGAGCCTACATAGACTTGCTCGTTGTCCATTTCTTGTTTGTTAAAAATCTGCGTGGGGGAAACGTACCCGGGGGGGGGGGGGTACATATAACATGTTCTAGGTACGGGTGTGCCGCCCATATGGGTGGGTTTCTGGACCCAAAATTCTCTAAACAAGGGTCCTTTTTCGGCAGATTTTTCATAAACATGGGTGGGGTTTTTTTGAAATTCGCAAAAATAGTTAAAAATAGGCAGTTTTCCGCCAAAATTCATCATAAAAATGAATATCAAGGCAAGTTTTGGCAAGAGTACCTTTCTGAAAACCGGGCGGCAGATCTCCCTCCATCCACAAGTCATGTACCCCCGGGGATTGTACTTTCTCCCCGGCAGAGATAATCCCTCACAGTGGTAGCAAGAACTTACTATCTTTATCGACACTTTAGAAATAGCTTTGGAGCAAGTCTAATAAAGCTAACACGACCCCTGCGTCTTCTTACGAATTTTAATATAAACGAATATAAATTTCATGTCCTTCCCTTGAAAAGTCTTATTGGGGGGAGGCTTTGCGTTTCTTCAATATCAACAGAAACTAGCGAATCATAAGAATATTAGCCTGTGCTGCAGACCACTTGGAAAGGAAAGTGGTCTGTGTAACGGAGCGGTAATCCGTGTTCAGAAATTTTCTTGAGAATCTGAAGAAAAATTAGTATATGCAAATAATAATTCGCATAATTACTATTTGTTTTGTTATCAGAAAGGAGAAAAGCCTGTCTCATGCGAAGAACTCACATTACAATACAAAGAATAGGAGATTTGAATGCCTCCTAATCCTATTGACTTTTTACGACCGTACAAAGTTATAACGATCAGCCCTCGTTTGTTTCAAACAAATATATTCACAAAGACATCTGTGGTGTTGATCAATGACTTCATTGCCCAATCAGATGTGCGAAAGAATGCTCTTAATTATTTCGCAATTCAATTCATCGTCTGAACACGGATTAGCGCTCCGTTACACAGATCACTTTCCTATCCAAGTGGTCTGGAACACAGGCTAAAGAATATCCCCGTAAAAAGATTCGATGACAACCACCAATGCTACATGACTAAAATGTTAATGTATCAGTCAAAGGCTAACTTAGATAGAAAACTTTCTCGGTAAAATCATGCATCTTGGCAACCCAAAAATTATAAAAATGCCTGTGAGGGGTTTGTATATGGGAATCGAGAATTCCACATTCCATTTTGGCCCATGATTTATCTGGCATTGAAATATAAATTCAATTTAGTAGTCAGTTACAGAAATAGAATTTTGATTTCAATAGCACATAAATCATGGACCAGAATGGACGGTGGAATTCTCCATTCCCATACAAACCCCTCACAGACATTTTTCTAATTTTTGGGTCTTAAAGATGAGTGATTTTACCAAACAAAATTCAATCATCTAAGTTAACCTTTGTCTGATAGAATAATTTCTCAGTTTTGAACATTGGCCACATACATTTTATTCCACAACCCGCCAAACGTATAAACTTTTTCTTGACTCACCCGGTAGTATCGGATGACTCAAAAAAAAACTTCACGAGCAAGATCACACATAGCTTCCTGAAAACAAACGCTATGGACAACAAGGGCAGATTTTGTAAGACAATAGCAACATGTGCGTTTGATTGACACCTCAGTTCAAAGCGATTAGCGAAATTGTAGACAAAGGAAATTCTCTCAACCAGTAATTCAAAGCAAACCAAGCCGCAAAGGTTTCCCCGAAACTAGTAGGGCAAACTCTCGCCTTGTGCAAGCGAAAGGTGGTTTTTAAGAGAAGTTATGTGCTTATAACGAAAGAAGAAGGATAAATCTAAAGTTCTGTCTGGCGGATTTTGTTTATTTGATTCAGGAGCTGTTTTGTAATCGTTTCATTTAAGCCGAAATAAGCCAGAATTAACAATGCCTTCTACTACGCTCCTGAATCAAATAAAAAAAAATCCGCCAGACAGAACTTTAGACTTACCCTTCTATTGTTGCTATGGACACAAACACGCTATCAGCATGCAGCTGAAGGGCTTAGCTACCTTTTGAGATTTTGTTTGGTCAGTTTAATTTATGACAACCTTCTTAAAAATCAGTTTCAAAATGTGGTAATTCATTTATTTCTCTAGCAACCCATCTTTCAGTCCATGTTTTGGAAGATGTGAAAAATGTTGAAGTCCAAAGTTGCACTGAAGCTCAAAATTTGAGTAAGGAACAGAGGTCAATCATTTTGCAAACGACAGATTTTTGCAAAGTTTGCACAAAAATTTGACTGAAAAAAAATTATGATTCTAAATTTTCCTTGAATCTAATTTTTCAGGCGGTAATCATCGCTTGAAGTGACAATAGACCTTTTAGCTATTCTGCAAAAGAGCGTGGATCGAGCGTTATTTTTATACGCGACGTTCGATCGAGCGGCGTTAGAGCTTCTATCACTATTGTGCACATTCGAAATTTCTACAAAATGTAGCAAAATATCGTTCGATTCTGATTCTTTTCAGAATATCTAAAAGGTCTATGCAGCATATCAAAAGATAGCCAAGCCTTTCAACTAAACGGTGATACTTCGCGTAGACCTTTTTACTTCTTAAAAAAGAGGTTTGGATCAAGCATCTAAATCTGGTAAAGTTTGGGAAGGAGAACGAAACGAAAGGACGACCCCCGTTCTTAGTGGATACACTGCTAGCTGTGGCAAGAAGTTGCTGCGGATCTCGACACTTTTCAGAGAGTTTGTTATCAATAACTTTACGCAGAATGAGTTAGCAATGGCTTAGTTTAAATTGTACAGGCAAGTGTCATTGGGCTTTTTGCTTTGTTTCTCATTATTTTCGTTCATTTTTAGCGGACTTTTCTTTCATTTGAATAACAACGGTTGAAAACGCAAAGTTCGATTTGCAAAGTCGCAAAATGAGACCCCTGTAATGCTCGCACTGTAACACAACAAAATCAGCTAACGACAAATGAAAATAATGAGAAACAAGGCCAGAAAGCAAATAAAACTTGCCAGTGTATAAACTGAACCAGTCGTAAGTCAATTGGAGCAAAGTTATCGTTGCTTAACTCTCTGAAAAGTGTTCTGAGATCCGAAGGAACTTCTTGCCGCAGCTAGCAGGTATCTATTATAAACGGGGTCGTGTTTCCATTTCTTTTCACAAAATTTACCAAGTTTGGACGCTCGATCCTAGCCTCTTTTTTAAGAAGTAAAAAGGTATATTTGTCAATAACCTTTTATTTCAAAGAGCTGGTTATGATCTAGCTGACGAAGTCTTTTCGGGTCAGCTTAGAGTGATCGAGTGATTGGTCCACAACTATTCCTTCAGCAAGATCATTGAAATCGTCGCAACTAGCATGATCAAGTGATAACCTCAGGGTGATTATGCGATTAAGTGATTGGTCCAAAGTCATCAAATGCAACATCACTATCACTATCATCGTCTTCATCTGATGAATCAACATCGCTGTAATAACCAATGGGTACTCCATCTGAATAATCTTTCACTGGCACGTCTTTTGTTTTCGTTGATGGTAATGATCTTGATGAAGGATCTATATGACGAAAAAGAGATATCAAAGAATGTGGACTGTTTGGAAGAAATTGCCTCGGATCACGGACAAGAGATTATACAAACCAAGACGGCAATGCCAGCTAGAGCGTCATCTTGTATCCTGCAAACAAAATAAAGTTTCCTACACGCTACCGCATACACATTATAGACTTGCTCTAGACTTATTACATGAAACGATACCCCCCACAATAACAGTAAATAATAATTCAATTCAATGGAGCAAAACTTAGACGAATGCAACCTCGTCCCCATGCCCCAAAAGGAGTCTACCGCCAACCTATTTGGGATACTCAGTACTGAGTTTTCCTACGTCGGACTGAGTTTCCAAGCCTGATATCGTTTCTGTATATTCTCTGTTATTAACATCGCTAAAAAATGTGACACAAATATGCAAGCTGAGGTTGAGCAATATTCTTAATATTTAATATAATATAATATTACTTAATATAATAATACTTACTATAATAATATTATAATAATATTATAATAATAATAATAACAATAATAATAATAATAACAATAATAATATATTAATATTATAATATTACTATAATATAATAATACTTAATATAATATTCTTAAAAATTGGATGATTCTGAGCCTGCATATTCTTATCAACATTATCCTTATAAAAAGGAGTGTAATTTAACTAAATACGGAATGTGGAATTCTCAGTACTGACGTAGGAAACTGGCCCTCGGAACCAGGTTGAGAAGAATGTCAACTAGACTTGCTCCAAGTCTATGCCATGGTCTATCAACGTTAAAATCAGAGAGATTAAGCTGTGGGGCTAATGATTATAGCGTGCAAGTAACTCTGCAGCAACGATTTTTGAAAAAGGAGGACATCTTTTGAGCCAAGTATCTTTTGAGCCAGCCTGTACTTACTGGTTGTTTCGTCTCATCATTCAGGTATAAGTATAAGTATTGTATTAATTTAAGTATAAGTATTCAAGTATAAGAATCACAGTATATGTATACCCATAACGTAACTTTAGAATCAGTTTAGTTTTGTATGTCACACTCTGATGAAGACATAAGTCAAAAATACCTCAGGGTGCTAAATATCTTGCCTTTTTTGCATCCGAACTTCTTTCATACAGTTTTTCAAGTATAAGTATAGGTAGGTACTTTACAAATGCGCTTACCAGTGATAAAACTGCTTTCTTCATCGCTGTCAGGCAAATCTTCTGACCATCTGTCAAAATCTATGTGTAAATACGGCGGCTAAGAAAGAGGGAAATGACGTCACAGTATCGATTTAATATCAGAGCATGAGCTCGGCACAGTGATCCATTGATCCAGAGCATGTAATAAATTGCAAAGAATGAATTTTCGAAAATGCAATAAATACACGACAGTCTTTACAGAGGACATCCTGAGGATTAATGTGAAACAAACAGTTTTAAAATCGGACCACTGATTGCAAAGAAGTGTATTTTCGAAGTTGGCCTAAATTTCATATGGTTGTTTACACTGACATGTCCGCTACAACTGTCAAAATAACGTAAATTTCAAAATTTCGAAACGTCATCCGATTTTAGAGTTTTTTTTATTGTAAATGACAGCTGATTCCTTCTTCTTTAACGCTATCTGCTGGATTCATATGGTAATCGGTTATCCAAGAATTATGCAAAGTTATGCGCTTTGTACTCTTCCCCAGATTTTTTTGTCAAAACTGGAAACTTAAACTTAAAAGTTGAAAACAAAAAAAACAAGCGTTAGCAAGCCTTAGCGACTAATTTTCTATTAAACTCCAACGTCTTCTGAACGTTTACCTGAAATCTTTCGTTCTGAGTCGTTCAAATTAATCGTCAAACATTCTTTTGAATTCGTTCATTTCCTTTTCTTATTTTCCATTTCAAAATCATTCATCCATGGTAGCACCGTCAGTCAGTATGATTGATTTTCAGGGGGCCGTCCAAAAACTTTACAAATTGAAAATCTACTAAAACCTCTAAAACTAATAACGGGAAAAGGAAACATCGTTGGCAAAAGTTATAATGATCATAATGAGCACTTTAGTCAGGCATCTTATTGATTCCTATTTGCTGAAACAAACAGCAAAATTCGAATAACTTTCCTTGGGGTTTTCTCAAAATATAAATAAAGTTTAAAGACATAATGGAAAGAAATATTCATGTGATTAGATGGGAAAATAATCTAGGGAAGAGTAAAAAGCGCATAACTTTGCATAATTCTTGGATAACCGTTTACCACATTAACCCAGCAACTAGACAGCATTAAAGAAGAAAGACTTACCTTTCATAAATTTCGATTACAGAGATTGTCGCAGATACTTTGGATTACTACTCTCTGTGTGAAATCGTCATTGGCTGTGTTGTGTTTAGCCTAAACGCATTCGATGCCTTTACACGCAGTGCCACGCAGAGCAAAGGGTTGTACAGCCCCTTTAAGACAAAGCAATTTGGCAGCCTCAAGAATATATCTCACACCTTCCGCGCAGCCAATGATCAAGTTTTGCCTGCCCTATTCATTTTAAAGAGCAAAGTGTTGTACAGCCCCTTTAAGACAAAGCAATTTGGCAGCCTCAAGAATATATCTCACACCTTCCGCGCAGCCAATGATAAAGTTTTGCCTGCCCTATTCATTTTAAAGAGCAAAGGGTTGTACAGCCCCTTTAAGACAAAGCAATTTGGCAGCCTCAAGAATATATCTCACACCATCCGCGCAGCCAATGATCAAGTTTTGCCTGCCCTATTCATTTTAAAGAGCAAAGGGTTGTACAGCCCCTTTAAGACAAAGCAATTTGGCAGCCTCAAGAATATATCTCACACCTTCCGCGCAGCCAATGATAAAGTTTTGCCTGCCCTATTTATTTTAAAGAGCAAAGGGTTGTACAGCCCCTTTAAGACAAAGCAATTTGGCAGCCTCAAGAATATATCTCACACCTTCCGCGCAGCCAATGATAAAGTTTTGCCTGCCCTATTTATTTTAAAGAGCAAAGGGTTGTACAGCCCCTTTAAGACAAAGCAATTTGGTAGCCTCAAGAATATATCTCACACCTTCCGCGCAGTCAATGATAAAGTTTTGCCTGCCCTATTCATTTTAAAGAGCAAAGGGTTGTACAGCCCCTTTAAGACAAAGCAATTTGGCAGCCTCAAGAATATATCTCACACCTTCCGCGCAGCCAATGATAAAGTTTTGCCTGCCCTATTTATTTTAAAGAGCAAAGGGTTGTACAGCCCCTTTAAGACAAAGCAATTTGGCAGCCTCAAGAATATATCTCACACCTTCCGCGCAGCCAATGATAAAGTTTTGCCTGCCCTATTTATTTCAAAGAGCAAAGGGTTGTACAGCCCCTTTAAGACAAAGCAATTTGGTAGCCTCAAGAATATATCTCACACCTTCCGCGCAGCCAATGATAAAGTTTTGCCTGCCCTATTTATTTTAAAGAGCAAAGGGTTGTACAGCCCCTTTAAGACAAAGCAATTTGGTAGCCTCAAGAATATATCTCACACCTTCCGCGCAGCCAATGATAAAGTTTTGCCTGCCCTATTTATTTTAAAGAGCAAAGGGTTGTACAGCCCCTTTAAGACAAAGCAATTTGGCAGCCTCAAGAATATATCTCACACCTTCCGCGCAGCCAATGATAAAGTTTTGCCTGCCCTATTTATTTTAAAGAGCAAAGGGTTGTACAGCCCCTTTAAGACAAAGCAATTTGGCAGCCTCAAGAATATATCTCACACCTTCCGCGCAGCCAATGATAAAGTTTTGCCTGCCCTATTCATTTTAAAGAGCAAAGGGTTGTACAGCCCCTTTAAGACAAAGCAATTTGGCAGCCTCAAGAATATATCTCACACCTTCCGCGCAGCCAATGATAAAGTTTTGCCTGCCCTATTTATTTTAAAGAGCAAAGGGTTGTACAGCCCCTTTAAGACAAAGCAATTTGGCAGCCTCAAGAATATATCTCACACCTTCCGCGCAGCCAATGATAAAGTTTTGCCTGCCCTATTTATTTTAAAGAGCAAAGGGTTGTACAGCCCCTTTAAGACAAAGCAATTTGGCAGCCTCAAGAATATATCTCACACCTTCCGCGCAGCCAATGATAAAGTTTTGCCTGCCCTATTTATTTTAAAGAGCAAAGGGTTGTACAGCCCCTTTAAGACAAAGCAATTTGGCAGCCTCAAGAATATATCTCACACCTTCCGCGCAGCCAATGATAAAGTTTTGCCTGCCCTATTTATTTTAAAGAGCAAAGGGTTGTACAGCCCCTTTAAGACAAAGCAATTTGGCAGCCTCAAGAATATATCTCACACCTTCCGCGCAGCCAATGATAAAGTTTTGCCTGCCCTATTTATTTCAAAGAGCAAAGGGTTGTGCAGCCCCTTTCACGTAATTCAGCTTTAAATTTAAACATACCTTGACTTTAGCTTTCAAAAGACGTGGCCAAACAACTTTTTCTTGCTTGACAAGATTTATGAGGACTTCACCACCAAGTACTTGCCACTTGCTTTCCTACAAAGAAGTTTGGTTCAAGTTTAGTAAAAGAATAAAATGTTTCTTCATAAGATTCGTATTTAAAGAGTCATTGTTACCCAGAGTTCCTTGCAGGCACGCTGAAATATCAGACTGTCTGAAAATCAACAATGGGGGGGGGGGGGGGGGGGTTCTTGGCCAAATTTTGGGTAGGGGTCTGCCGCGAGCATATTCAAAATGGTACCGTTGGCTAGACTAATTTTTACGAAAATGGTACCCTTGGCTAGACCAATTTGACCATTCTCTGGACCAATTTTTACGAAAATGGTACCCTTGGCTAGACCAATTTTGACCATTTCCTGGACCAATATTGTCAAATTTGTACCAAATATGATATCATGACCGTTCGCTAGACCAATATTGTCAAAAATGATACCCTTGGCTAGACCGTTGTATGTCAAAATTGCAAAAAAGTATACCCTTGGCTAGACTAGAAGTCCGAAAAAGTATACCCTTGCTCGCGGCAAATCCCCAGGTACCTTTACTATGGAAGAACCCCCCCCCCCCCCCCCCCGTGAAATCAACGTTGGCCTAAGCGAAAACCAAGGATCCGTACTGCAGTATTTGAACTGATAGAATATTCGTATTATCATTATTATTATTATTATTATTTATCTACAACAAGCAAGGCATTTCGATCATTACTTGTTCGTATTGTTATTATTATTATCATTATTATTATGATTATTATTATTATTATTATTATTATTTATCTACAACAAGCAAGGCATTTCGATCATTACTTGTTCGTATTGTTATTATTATTATCATTATTATTAAGATTATTATTTTAGTTGACTTTTCTATCAGTTCAACTACTGCACTCTATTAACTATGACTGCACTGTGGATCTATGGTTTCCGATTAGGCCAAATTTGATTTTCAGACAGTCTGACATTGTAGCTTGCTCGCAAAGGACCCTGGATGACAATGGGTCTTTAAAGACTACCATTCCCAACAATAGGAGTCTTAGATGTCTTCGTAACACCAGTTTGTTGCCTCCATGATCATTATCCAACACAATTTTCAAGTTACATACTAAAGTCACAACGATATATGATGCATGTTTCCCGACTTAGATTTCTCTCTCTGTGAACATTTGAAAACCAGTGAACGGTCTGAATCCATCTTTCACGAAAAATATTTTGCAACTTTAGATTCTCCAATTATTCATCATGAAATCCTAATAGTCTTACTCACAATCAGGTTACTTTCAGCACTAACAGTCTCAATTTCTTAGGACCACACACGGGACCACAGATTTGGAACTGCTTACCAAATGAGCTAAAATCGGTGGACAATCTTTAACTCAATGGAGTGGTCCCACATCCAATTGCAATGCCTGTCATTTAATTGTGAATATTGTAGCAATTACTTTAATTAATTCGTCCATCGATTTTGATTACAATACTTGTACATTTCTTACGAATGGAAGCACATTTAAAAAAATGTTTTTGAGCAATTTGAAAGTGATTTTGACCAGTGACAGATTTATACCGTGCCTGATCCTGATTTGGAAAATATGCTGCCATTTTCGCAATTTGATTGCGAAGCGTCATCGTCATCATCATCATCATCTGAACGATATTACATAAAAATGAACCAAAATAAAAATATTTCCAATCGTTGTTGCAATTTCATAAAAGAATGACTAGAGGATTGAAATAAGATCAAAACAAAAATTGTCGGACCTTTCTGAGCAGAGAAATATTGCTTTGAAAATTCAGTCCAGGCAGCGCTATTCCAGAAGTGCTTATGTAAACAAATCAAACAATTAGGCCCAACTTCAAAAATCATTTTCTTGGCTATCCGTTGTTAAATTTTAAAATGTTTGCGGTTCATAAACATTCAGAGTGTACTTGATGGTATGGGCATGAAATAAATTCAGATTTTGAAGCTTCATATTTTGGTATTTATTCCAAACTTTCTTTTGTTCCGGATCGCTGTATACTGTTAAAACATATCCCATAAAAATATCTCCTTTCCGATGCACAAATTCAAATCAAATCTCGTGTTTAAAACCAGGATCATTTGCAGACTGTCTCGTTTCTGAACACAAAGAGGACTGTCACTGTCAACTACGCAGATGAATATGTTCGCACAACAAATAGAAAGATATTTTCCGTTCGTTCATTGTTCAAAACAACCAGAAAGAATGTGCGCAGGCTATAGTCATACCAACTTCAGGTGACCAATTCTCAATATTCTCAGATGTGGTTAGCAAACAAACTTAAAGTAGTCAATTCGCTATCAGATCCGACAATTGCTAGGGAATTGCTAAGACACGGCTGACAGCGGTAATACTACCAGCAGGGCAATCAGAAAACGTCAATGCGCTGTTAAGAATATCTAGACGACAACCAGTGGTGCAATGGAGCGGAACAGCTTGGGGCCTTTAGTAAATCAGCAATTCCGGGGACCCCTTCGGCTTAATATAGGCTTAAAAAAATGTGCTCAAATTTTCTAAAATCAACAACCTGTTTTGTTAGAAAACAAACCTCTCGTAAAAGGTTCGCCATTGAATGAAAACTCCCCAAGAAATTCATCACAACAAGAGCTGCAAAACCGGTTTTTGTCAAGTTATCTACGAAATATCTTCATGATCCCTAGATTTAAATGACCAAACTAGATTTAAATTTGATGACCAAACTGGCAATTATAGCATTTTTCAATTCATTGGAAGTCTTGCAGCCCCTATAGCTCGTGGGCCCTTGGGAGCTGTTTCAACCCCCCAACTACCGCACGTTACGCCACTGCCGACACCCGACAATGTTATCAGCTATACGACAAGATACTAGGAGCAAATGAATGGATGAAATGATGGACAGGTCGTCACTGTTTCATTGATAGCGCCTGGTTGACAGCTCTGTAAATCCCAAGAAGGGCGCCATACGACGTTTCTAGGGCGTATGGTTGACATTGGTAGAATTACCATCAATACACGTAGTCAGAAACGTCAAAACACAGTCAAAATAGCACATCTGACC
Source organism: Aurelia coerulea (assembly GCA_039566865.1). Lineage (NCBI taxonomy): Eukaryota > Metazoa > Cnidaria > Scyphozoa > Semaeostomeae > Ulmaridae > Aurelia > Aurelia coerulea. The sequence goes on along the minus strand of CM076948.1, from coordinate 22,716,467 downwards.
ATAAAGATATTTACTGGTAATAGAATATAACGTGTACCGTTGAAGAGGGCCAAACCATTCGAAGAAAACAGGCATCAATTTGGTCTTTTGCGCTTTTTATTCTTTATTTCAGTGCTGACTAGTTTCGCCCACTAGGGCATCTTCAGAGCAACTGATTTATTCAGAGTATCTACCTCTATTTATAGTGTATTGTCTGTCCATATAAGGTTAATCAGTTTACAAGAATAATTTTGTCCTTATAAGGTAAAAATGTTCTTGACGTATGTTGTTGTTGTTGTTAGCCTCGTTCTCGTTGTTTTTAGTTGAGTCGTTGTTGTCGTAGGGGTCGGTTCTCGTATTATGGTGTTGTATTTTTGTGCTATGTCACTTTGACGTCAGATTGTCTTTCGTCCATCGTTCTACGAGCCTCGCTTTTCCAATTTCATTTACGGCCCTTCTTTGCAAGTGGTTGATTCCGTGAATCTTAAGCCACCGCGGGTGTACCTTTACCCTGTTCGTTCTGTTCTGTTCGGTTCTTTTCAATGGCGTTGTTTGCAATGCGATATTTTCGTTTTGAAGTGCTGTTGTTATGATGTTTCTTGTCCTATGACGTCGGTTGTGTGTCTTCGTAGTCTTGCTGTTGTTGTTGTAGTTATGTGGTTTCTTACCGTTTGTAGTGTGTCATTCGTAGTCAGATGTTTTCCCTGTGCTGTAAGGTCAGGTGTTGGTGAGTTGCAGTTGTTGTTGTTGTTGTTGTCGTACTTGTTGTAGTTGTATTCTTTTGAAGCGCTTCCTGAGTCTTTGTAGCGGGCCATTCGTGTCTGCGTCCAGACTAAATATTATATAACGTGTACCGTTGAAGAGGGCCTAACCATTCGAAGAAAACAGGCATTAATTTGGTCTTTAGCGCTTCTACTGCGCTTGCGCTTTTACTGGTAATAGAAGATAGCTGCAGCATCAAATTGATTCAGAAAATTCAAAACAAGGCCGTCATGTGACGTTGTTAGGGTACATTTGTCAATGGAAGAATTACCATTAACGTCAAAACACAGTTAAAATAACACATCTGACCATAAAGATATTTACTGGTAATAGAAGATAGCTCCAGCAACAAATTGATTCAGAAAATTCAAAACAAGGCCGTCATGTGACGTTGTTAGGTTATGGTTGACAACGGAAGAATTACCATCAATAATTTAAGCGACAAAAACAAATATGCTCCAACAGGGCGACGCGCCTCCCGCATGATTACAGTTCCTCACAAAGAATTTCCAAGGATATATGAACTGTTTAGCACTACTGAAGCCTCGTATGCCAAGGCGATCTATCAGCTTTCAAAAACAGGGCGTCCAAAAATATTGTGCTCCGTTTGCGTGGCTGCTGTGGAGGAGCTGTACCTTTAATTATGCCGTTTTTTATGAATTTGCGTAGAATAGGCTTTAACTTAGGGTTTGAGACCTTGTTTGGGTCAATCTGACAAGTGGTTCTTGATTTATGACCCAGAAAGAGCAAAATAAGTGGTTGCTTCAAATCAGCACTTCCATTGTTCTTCAGCAATGTGAAAATCAAGTACAGTAAGAAACTTTTAGGCTACTGAAAAATAATTAGCCCCCTACTCAGAAGAAACTCTTGAGGCTCACACCAAAAATAAAGTTTCTTTTAATTCAATTGACAACATTAGGTCCCGGTTTGATTGCCTGGAAGCATTCCCCTCCCAGGATTCCACTTCATGCAGGGTTCATAAGAAATTGCCACCAAGATATCCTAGATTTAACAGATTTTTACCAAAATTTTAACTGATGTGATGGTCTTTGCAATCATGGATGACATGCATATGGATATTGAGACATGAAGCTTCTTGTAATTCTTTTTCTTATTAAACTCTACGCCAGTTGTAGCATTTTCAATACACATATGGCTGATATTCTATAAATAGCCCCATTCTGTTGTAACATATTTTCCACGACTTTTCAGAAATGAAATCAGAAACTTTCAGTCTAAGAAATGAAAAGCATAATAGATATAAGAAACATTTTAGGTTCAGGTGTGAAAAAGTGGTCCCTTAAATGTGGGGCATTACTTTAAACTTGAAAGAGAGGGCTCTAGCATTGTATTCAATTTTTGTCTACATGTTTAAAAGGACCAATGATGTTGTCTTACAGATATAACACAGTACTATTAACCCTTTTTAAAATATAGAAAATTTTCAAATATCCGCAGTAGTATTTGCAGCTGAGTGGACTTGCTCCAAGCTTCACTCTTGATCAACAAACAAGCAGGAGAGGGAGAAGTGGAAGAAGAAAAGGGAAGGAAAGGGGGAAGGAGAGCGATCTCCTTCCTTTCCATTTTCTTCTTCCTCATCCCCTCCCTTTCCCCCACGGGGGGAGGGAGTTCTTCCATAGTTAAGGTACCTGGGGATGTGCCGCGACAAAGGATATACTTTTTCGGACTTTTAGTCTAGCCAAGGGTATAATTTTTTGCAACTTTTGGCCAAGTAACGGTCTATTTTCGTAAAAATCGGTCCAGACAATGGTGAAATTGGTCTAGCCAAGGGTACCATTTTCGTAAAAATTAGTCTAACCAACGGTACCACTTTGAATATGCTCGCGGCAGACCACTACCCAAAATTTGGCCAAGAACCCCCCCCCCCTGTGTTTTCCCCTCCCATTTGTTTATTAATCAAGAGTGAGACTTGGAGCAAATCCAGCAGTCGAGAAGCAAATATGGCGAAATCGTACTCAAATGAAGCGCTTTGAAAGGTTCATTGTAGACTCATTACATGTCAAAGTTGTGCTCTTTGATAAACTGATAATCGCTACAGTTGAATCAGCGTAGTGTCGTCATCCAATTCAATGAAAAAAGCTGAAACTGGGACTGAGTTAATTAGTCTAGGTTGATCACACTTATCATGCCGAAGACAGACCCTAACTCTTGCAGCTTCGAGTAAACAGAACGAGTTCATCTCTCTGCACACGATGATTATTGCATACAAGTTCAAGTTTTAAAGTTTTGGATAAGAAAAAAATATCTACAAACTGGTTGAATTGAATGATTTGCTCAAATTTGTTTGACCGTCCATCAGCGATATCTACGACTAAGTAATATGTGCGATGTAATTAGTCTTGGTAGCAGCATATCATCTAAGGCAATGGGTGAAACTATGATGATGTGATGAGCCTACAGGAGTGGCTACTCATAGAAACTAGTGGCATCGTAATAAAAACGAGACAGCACTGCTTCAATCACACCCTGAATCACACCCTAACAAAACATGTGAGATGTGAAAGAATACAGAGCGTTGCGGGACTCTGCCAAAAATACAAGTTATGCAACAGCAAATATTTATATGGAAATATCTTTGTCAGTGAAACAAGTAGTACAATAACAAAGTAATAATACAAGTGTGAAGACCGACGTTGGTCTGAAAAAAGGTTACTGGTTTATAGTAAGGCAAAATAAGTGGTTGCTTCGAAAAAAACAGTACTTCTGTTGTTCTCCAGCAGTGTTAAAATCAAATAATGTTTGAAAGGAGTTTCAAAGACGGAACTGAAGAACAAGGGAAGATTTAGTAATACAAAAGCAACAATTGCGTTTGATTAACACCTAAATTTAAAGCGATTAACGGAGAGGTATTCGGAAAACGTCACCACTCCTTTCATTTCAAGGTGACTTCTATAAATCCAAGTGGCAAATCAAATAAGTTTCTATATACAACATCGCCATTGATAATGAGGTCCATCAGTCGACGAAGAAGGTACAAATGCGCTTGTCAAACCTGCCCCATACGTAATAGTTGGCTTTACAAAAGTGCCACTTGACGCTGCAATCGTGTTCCATTGTGCATTTGACAACAATTGGAAATGCTGGAACATTTCACCATACAGTCTCACTTTTGGCCCAACGACACTTGTACCATATATTTCTTTCTTTACATTATCGATAAAGGAAACATTGATCATGATAGAATTCAAACCGTGCCATGTATTCGATGTTGTGTTGAAAAAGTAACAGTTTGATCGATGAATCTTTCTCATGACGTCATATGGACCACAAATGATCACTAATGACATCGAGTTTTCGATGATTTTCGTATAGATCTCTTTTGGCAAGATAACTTCACTTCGTTTCAACGAAAACGTAAATCTGTACCCCTTTTGCTTGATTAAATGTTCCACTTCTGTCCCATTATCGTAAATGTTACGACAATGCTTCCGAGGACAAAACGAGATTTCATCCACCAAAAACAAGCCTTGTGTTGCCTTGAGTGATTTTCTGTTCCACTTTGTATTGCCGTCAATTCGAATGTCAATCATAAAATGTCTACCATCGCCAAGCAATAGCTCTGGAATATGAATGACATTTTGTGACATTGAAGGAGTATATACCACATCACCAAGTGTATTCTGCAGACCACTCACACTGACCAACGACAAATATGGTGGCAGAAACAATTTGATCATCACATTATATGCTCTTTGCAAAGACACTGTATAATTATGACTCAATTTTACTTCATACGTTATATTTTCACCAACGGAGTAATTTCGTATGCCAGAGATCCCTTCCAAGACTTCTAGTCTTGCAGTCTCGTTTCCATGGTTCATGATTGTTAGTTCATTCTTGATTGTGCGAACATATTCATCTGCGTAGTTGACAGTAACGGTCATCTTTGTGTTCAGAAACGAGGCAATCTGTAAATGATCATGGTCGTAAACACGAGATTTGATTTGGATTTGTGCATCGGAAAGGAGATAATTTGTGAGATATGTTTTAACAGTATGCCATCGTTCAGATGATGATGATGATGATGATGATGATGATGATGATGATGATGATGATGATGATGATGATGATGATGATGATGATGATGATGATGATGATGATTTGTTTTGTGTCATATCCACTGATCCAGCACATTGTGTCGATGAAATATTCACACTTTCGATGTACACCAATGGTTCACCTTTGAGAACGGGATATGAAATTGTGATTATCAAGGGGTGTATTTTTGATGTATAAAATCCCTTGAGACTTAAAGAATCTGTTAATATCTGCCCAACGCTTACATTTCGTTGGTGGTCGTTGCTTGTTAGTGTTACTTTGAAGCCTTGGAAACATGGTGGTGATGCCCTGAGATCATCAAATATGGTATGCCCCCATGTCGTGGTACCCTGATCAAATATCTTCAGGTATGCACATTTTCCTTTGTATGATGTCACATCCCACCAATACCGGGCCGACCGTACTGCACCGTTTGGTCCAACATGGTCTTTACTTCTGCCAGCACTTTGAAATTTCTCAGCATCATCAATGAACAGGCCAACGTAGTTCTGGGATGGTGATCCCCCACCAATAACAAAATGTAGCATGTTCGTTCGTATTTGAAACATTGGTGATGTTAAAGTTCCTGTTGGTGTATCGCCAATTGTAGCCTCTGGCGCACTTTCAGACATGCTGTAGTTTTTACGACTTGAATGGGTATCAATCAGTCTATGACCAACTTTACCTGATGGTCGACCGTAGAATGTTTGTTGGCTAACAACGGGCTGCTGTGCGAAGGCAGTTCCAGTTTGAACCCATTTTGAAAGATCGTCATCTTCAAAATCGAAAATCGGGCATCCAGTATGAACGTAAATTTGACTATCACTTCCAACTGCATACTGTACTTTATCAGTGATTGCAATATCATTAAATTTTGTTGACTGATACCCTCGCCTTTGCCAATTTAACTTTATAAAATTGCTATCGAAAAGGTTAACAGCTTGCCATGTGATGCCATTGGTGTCGATCTTCCAGAGCACGTTATCACCATAAGCTGAGATCGTTTTGACTCCTGCCTCCAGATAGATCCAATCATGTGGCATTGTTGGAGAATCGATGTTGGGTAGTAGGGCAGTCGTCCATAGGGTAAAGGCAGTTGTGGTTAGGACACATACCCTCTTTCCACAAGACAAAAAGGCAACGTTTGCTCCATATAGTAATGACCAATTGCTTCCTTGATGCGCGCTCGGAGTTACACCACCTCTTACGAAAACTTGTCCGTAGACATTTCTGGCAAATACAAGGCCATATCTTCCCGTTGTGATAACCGTCAATCCTCCAGCGATATTTGTCCATGAAGTTCCTTTTGGATTAGAAGCTGTAACGCCCGATCTATACACAATTTGATAATTTGGTCGTGTACACCATATTCCATTGTCATCATTTACATCGACATCATGTATGTTACTGTCAATTGTCTCAAATCCTGAATCACTTATTAAGTTTTGGAGACTGTTGGATGTTGTGACAGAAAATAAATGATTCTTATTCACGGCTACTGTCCTGACGTTGGATCCTCTGTTTAGAATGTGCCATTCGTCGAGATCTGCTATGACCAAATTAACGAAAAATAGACCGACGCAAACCACCGCAGCTTTAGTCAGTTCCATTTTCATTATCTCGTTATTTGAAAAAGTTCGGACACATATCGATGATTTTTAAACCCACACCTATTAAGGGAACTCTGCTGTATTCCCATATCTTCTTCCAAATAGCTGTGATAAATTTCTTTCACGAAAATAGTTTCATCAAGGTCAAATTCTCCAAAAAATAACTTTGTTAAATAATCGTCTTCCACAAGTTCTAAGATTCATCTCTTTGAAAATAGTTTGGATTTGCTTCGATAGATGTTAATCAAGACCTCCACTATCCATTTATATTTTGCAACAAACTTTTGATATGTTTCTTTTGTTAAAGCAGTCTTCTATTTGAGTTTGGTTTTAAGTGTCTTTGCAGTCACTGAATTTTGTCAAATTTTCATCTTCTACAAATTCTAAGATCTCCCTCTTTCAAAATAGTTTGGATTTGCTTCGATAGATATTAATCAAAACCTGGAACATACCTGGAACTCAAACATGGAACTCTGAGGTGCTCGTATTCGTCTTAAGCATTCCGATGTACTGCCTTTATGAGAGACGTTTTTCAATTTTGTTTTCAGTGTCACTGCACAGATATTGAGCTTTCCCAAAATCTCGTTTTCTGCAAATTGTAGTTTTCTCCTTCGTGTTGTAATTGTAATTAATTTCAAACAGGAAATGTTTAGAAATCAAGAGGTCTGATAATCTTTGTGTGTCAGTTCAATGTATAAGGAACTGTCATCTTTCTCTCAGTCTCTCTCTCTCTCCCTCTCTGATAAACTCCTCTATAGAAGGCAATGCTACGTTTGTTCAGCTTACCCAAATTCTATGGAAGAAATCACTTTTGAACATAGATGAAATTTAGCAAAACTTCATCTTCATTTGTTGTCGTGTCCTCTCTGAAGGCAATAAAGATTTCATTTAACTTGTTGAATTCTAAATTACGAGTGGTGTCTTTGAAATTATGGAAACTTGCGAACTGTAGCTTCATTCATTTGTGCCGTGTTCAAGACTTCTGATATGTTCTCCAATCAAAGGAGTTTGGACAATCCACGCCAAAGTTACTGAATGTCAAAACATCTTGCGAGTTGATGTGTCTCCGATGGAACAAGTTACGTTCCGTAGACGGCCAAACAACTTGTTGATGAATGTCGCAGATGTTTTAAAGAGTTAAGTCTCTTCGACGCGATTCAGTTCAGTTCTGTCCTTGCTCTCCCCAAAGTCTCTGTTTAATTTCTATCGTTGATACAGCTGGCAGATGAAGATCTTGGAATTCTGGATGTGACTTTCCAGTAACTTCACCATTTGCTGCACCTTAGTCTATGCGAATCGTGAATCTCATTAAGTTCAACAGTGGAGTAATATGTTTCTTCAATATTCTACCGTTAGGAATGCCAAGCCTTCCCGAAGCATGTCATGCTTACCTTATTTCTTCACCGTAAAAGACTCTTTGCTACAAATGCAAGACTTTCTATCTATTTACAATCACTGATGAATAATAGATAAACCAAAACTTAAACAAAGGAGGCAACCGCGCTGGTCTTGTCTAACTGCAATCCAGGTGGAGGGTAGATAACATAATAGACGATTGCGCTAAAGATGGCGGCGAGGAATTTTTTACCAAGATGCATTGCGTTCTAATTATAGACTCATTCCAATAAAGTCTCTTGTTTCGCTCCCCCTAAGTTAGAGGGACTTACGTCATGAGTCTATTCTAATTACGAATCCTTAACGATTATATAGGAATTTGATTAAAGAACGCAATGCATCTTGGTAAAAAGTTCCTTGCCGCCATGATTTGTATCAAAGACAAGGAAAAGAAGCACATGCACGCTTATTTTGGAGATGTGGCACGACTTTATCATTTTTACCACATTTTCATTATATTTCTTTATCAGGGTCATGCACGTGTGTCTTTTATTCTTTTCAAAAGCAAAAAACTGAAAATTAAAGTTTACAGGTGCTTTGGAAACTGTTTATGACACAAATCATGGCTAGGCCCTTTTTCAAAACCTCTGGTTTTGGGTGTACTCCAAATTATGACCTTATAAACTCATATCTCCGGTGTTTGGTAGACGATTTCAAAATGCAAGGTATGTGCATTTAAGTTAAAGATCAACAAATGTTGTTATGCACTCTACAAATCCCGAAATGTCCCCTTGTTCAGTGAAAAGGGGGTAATTTGTTTTGAAACACCCCCGGTATAATACAATGTGTTCGAATGAAATAAATGAACACAATATCTATGATAAAAGATTTGGGCTGTTCTTGAGGGTCGTGTTTCAGTGTGTTTTGGCGTGTGCGCTTTTAGTTCTCTTTTGAAGCGCCCGAGTGTTTTGATTTCTCTAATATTAGATGGGATATCGTTCGAGGCTTTTAGGCAGAGTAGTAAAATCCCGTTTTGGCATGTTCTGTTTTAACGGCCTTATAGGGGGGGGTGGAAAGCACCCCCCCCCCGGCTATGTGAGATCAAAAAAAGCCCGGTAGGATTAGGGTTAAGCCTGGGGATCTGGAGATTCTTAAAATTCCTTGTTTCATAATTTGAGTACGTGGATCCAGGTGTGTTGATACTTATCCCAAAGGCTTCCGGGCTCAATTTATATGACCATTCATCCTTTCTGCGTGCATTTTATATCATTGGAAGGGCATGTTCTATCTACCGGACCCTCTGGACCATTGGACCATTGGACCGTTGGACCATGCCACAGACCCCTGGCCGCAATTTTGCATCGCACTGTTTCTCTTGCTGTAAATTCTTTCTATTATTTTCTCAGGTTTTTATTATTAATTGCACTTTTCCTGAGAAAATAAATGAATTTCGTCATTCTAATTGTTGTCTGCTGGATTCAATATTCTCAGTTGCGTATGATCTACTGGTCAGAAATCTTTTGCTTTCAGAGGGGCCTTTACAGCCTCATGATATCAGATGGTCTGCGGCATGTAGAATTGCACAGAAAGCATATTGAAAATGCATTTGTTTGACTTTGCAACCATGGTCTATTGTTGTAAACCTTACCACCCTATGGCAGCCCATCCAAATACTTAGCTAACTTTTGGACCTACATTTTTGGGGAAAATGCGAATTTAAGCGTCCCTGAAATGGTGACGAGCAGTGGCGGATTTAGGGGGGGCAAGTGGGGGCAACTGCCCCCCTTCACGATGAAAACTCAGCTTGGCGCCCCTTTTTTAGCGAGAAAAGCGCCTCTCATCCTGACTCTAACAAACAATTCTCTACCTGTTTTGACTTAAATACAAGCGAAACGCATAAATCAAGGCTTTATTTAGTAGTAAATCAATGAATTTTCTTTAAAAAGTGTCAAAAAATTTTCGCGCGCCTTCGGCGCGCTCATTTTCCATGGTATTTTTGGCGCCTTCAACTTCGGGCTGGATCCGCCCCTGGTGACGAGGGGCCTTTTCCTCTTTCAAAAAGTGAACGAGATGAGACCTTTCAGAATGAAAGGATTTTTTACGAATTTTTGATGGATTTCCTTCAAAAGAAAAGGGTTTTGGTCAAAGGTGTACAAGATGTTTCGGTAATGGATGCCTCTCGCATTGTGAATTGTTTGGTCTTACCCTCAAATTATTGGTACGGTATTATTGTAAATCACTGTACTCAAATCCTTAGGCTGTGTTACAGCGCCTTCTCTCGGTGGTGACAGCACAGGCAGCACAGCAAGAGTGTGCAGAATAAGCGAATGACTTCACATTCACGTATTACTTCAGCAAAACAGAACAATTTGCATCCATTCTTTGTCTGGTAAAAGGTCTACAGTGCTTCCACTTTTTCAAAACAGAATATCCTCTTTTTTTCCTTCTTTTTCCTCACATTTCCTTCCAGATACCTAAGTATTTCTCTCCAATTTCCTTCCACGTATTATACAGAAAAGTAATGTTTAAATAGAAACATAAGATATAAACCAGTTGAGTCTACACTCTCCACTCCAGTCATGAAGGCTAAGAGGGTCTAAGCATGAGTAATAATAGTAGGAATCTACAGCCACTGGACTGTGGTGATATTTTACACTGTTATCTGAAGATTATCAACACGAGAAACCAATTACTTTGAGCTAAAAAGTGTCTCTTCCAGATTTCCTTCAAATTTCTCACTTTATGGTCAAATTTCCTTCCAATTTCCTCCAAATTTTCATTTCCTTCTTTTTTCCTTCTTTCTTCTGGAAGGAAATTTCCTTCCAAGTGGAAGCACTAGTCTTGGACTTGTTCTTGCATGCATTTGATTTCAACTTCAGCTTTGTATGACCAAATTCAAACCAACGACTAATTTGCTTTCTGTTCTGGGGTATTGCTGCTTGTGTTGCAAACATTGAAATTCTAAGGTTGTAAATCCTTCCTTGTTTCCTCGTTTCTTTTCGAACAAAAGGGTTATCTGCATGACTGAGACCATAGGAAATTTCATTCAGCATAACTTCATTTTTACTCGTCAGTAATAGAGAGAATGCAAAAGAGACAGCAATCATAACAGCGACAATATATTGGCGGCCAGCGGAGCGGGCCGGGGTCTGTGGCATGGTCCAATGGTCCAATGGTCCAAAGGTCCAATGGTCCAGAGAGTCCGGTAGATAGAACATGCCCATTGCACAGTGATCCAGAGGATGGAATAAATAGGAAAAACGAAGTTTGAAAAATTTGCAGCATTTAATATCCTCCGTGAAAAGGGGGTGTCAGGGGTCAACACAAAGCAAAAATTTTCGAAATCGGACCAATGGTTCCGTCACAATGATTTTTTGAAGTTTGGGGAAATGACATGTTGTTGTTTATCATAGCATTTCCGGCAAAATTTATTGTTTTAGCTTAACTTTAAACTTTCATAGCTCCGCTCATGATTGTCCGATTTTTACAAACTTAGTTTCATTTGAAAGATGATCATCTACTTGTACGTCACATGTAACTTGTTTTCAACAAAATCACATTAAAGCATGGGTAACCGGACACACATTATGCTTTGTAGTTTTTGAGAATTTCGTGACAAAATAGCCACTCAATAGTAAAAACAAAAAATTCAAGTGATATCAAGTGTTAGCTATAAACAGATAAAAATACTACAAGGTCTTGGGAAGATTTCTGCCAAAGGGTTCGTTCCAGATCGTTTTAGTTTTTTTTCAAAATTTTTTTGAAAAATGCTACCAGAAGTCCTGATCTGCAAGCTGAGTTAGAAAAACAATCATCGTGTGATATCTGGCTCTCTTTTCTGTTTACCATTGTTCTCCACATACTCGGAACCATCTAAAAATAAGAAACGATGACCTACCGTTTCCATGAAATAGGTATTAATTCCGTAAAATTCTATTTTATTTGTTAGTGTTCGTTGCATAAAAGACCACACTTGAAAGCATAATTTTTATGACATTTAAGCCTTCGATTGACACTAATAGAGGTTAATTGCATTAGTTCTGTCCAAGTAATACACCTTTTAATTGTGTAGCGGAAACCTTCAGATTTAACTGTTGAGTTGAAGTTATGAACAGAAGGATTATTTTAGCATTGTCTATGGCCAGCTTAATGTATGTATTGGTTTTTAACAGAATACAGACAAAGAACACTTGTCTAACATGATACATTTTTGTATGTTGAAATACTTAAGCATTGCTCCTACAATGTGAAGCTGCATCTTTACCTACATTTTACCCAACCACCCATCAGATGCTTGTTCACAAATGGGAGCATGCTTTAAATGATTGATATTGATGGAGGCCCTGTTACAGTTTGGTCTGGAAGCAGTTTAGAAGAATAGAAAAAGGAACAGAAGAAACCTTGGAAGTGGACCTGGTTGCAGGGTTAGGCAAATTTCAATATAAGCAAAGACTCCAATCGAAGTGCAAAGACTCCGATTCTGATCATATCAGCTTCTTTGTAGCTAAGGCCAAGCAAAATTTCTTAAGAAAGCACTGTCATTATATCGAAGTGCACACAACAGATACCAAAGAAAGTAATAGATGTAATTATCGCTATGTAATGTCGATGAACAAAATAAAACTTGTTTCATCAGTGAATGCTTGGTTTTTGACACAGTTTCATACATTTTTAGCTGTGGCAGATTGCATATATTGTTAGTTGTTCAGGGGGGTAAATGCTCAACAATAAGGAAGCAAGGCTTGAAAGTTCATGCAATTATTTTGAAACAATAGACTGTTGTTTTGCATTACTTCAAAAATTTATTTGCCCTGATTTTACAAATGGTTGCTTCTATAGCTGTGTGAAAAAATTGTGAAAATGAGGGACTCCACATTAATTCTTTTAAGCTTAGCTTGCAGTTCAGGACTTCTAGTAGCATTTTTCAAAAAATTTTTGAAAAAAAACTAAAACGATCTGGAACGAACCCTTTGGCAGAAATTTTCTCAACACCTTGTAGTATTTTTATATGTTTATAGCTAACACTTGATATCACTTGAATTTTTTGTTTTTACTATTGAGTGGCTATTTTGTCACGAAATTCTCAAAAACTACAAAGCATAATGTGTGTCCGGTTACCCATGCTTTAGTATGATTTTGTTGAAAACAAGTTACATGTGACGTACAAGTAGATGATCATCTTTCAAATGAAACTAATTTTGTAAAAATCGGACAATCATGAGCGGAGCTATGAAAGTTTAAAGTTAAGCTAAAACAATAAATTATGCCGGAAGTGCTATGATAAACAACAACATTTCATTTCCCCAAACTTCAAAAAATCATTGTGACGGAACCATTGGTCCGATTTCAAAAATTTTTGCTTTGTGTTGACCCCTGACACCCCCTTTTTATCGAGGATATTAAATGTTGCAACTTTTTGAAATATTGTTTTTCCTATTTATTCCATAATTTCTCTGATCTGGATCACTGTGCATTGGAAGAGCCTTGTTATTCAGACGTTGGAGAGTATCTAGTTTTGTCTTTGTGAGACTCACCAAAATAACATTTGCACAGCTAGCGAAGATTACTTTTCACGATTGCGTGGAATACACTACACAACTACGATCATCCCACACGCGAGTAATCACTGTACTTCGCGTCCTTGCCTCGATTTCATTTCCACGGATTGCACAATTTTCAAAATAAAGACCTTTTAGTACCCTTAGCTTAAGACAAGCGATAGTATGATCTAGCCTAATGCACTTCCAGTAAACATAAAATGGAGTTTATGACCGCAAACAGGTATTCATGAGTAAACTGGTTAGCGCAATAGGCGCAAGCTTGATTGATAGTAGACAAACTTAACAGGTATGGTGTTAACAATGTCAAAAGTTCATTACTGGTACTACGGAGTTGTAAGTTAAAGTCAATGTTATCCCACAATTCACGCAAAAAAACATCAACGAGCCAGAACTGGTAATACAGAAGGAGCTAAAGTCCGCCTCAAATTAGATGTCACCTGAGATTTGCGATAACGCAAAATTCCTCTGCAAAATACTTCTATTGTGTTACTCGCGGGCATTTGCATGTGGAATCTAATTCAAGACGGACCATAATTGACTAAGAGTACCAAGTGCACCCTAAAAGACACAGACAACCAAAATGCACTAAAGAAGACAATAATTTCGGACCTTAATATTTTCGGACACATCATGCGTCCGGAAATCTCAATGTCCGAAATATTTTGCATTCCGAAAACATCTAGTGCCACCATTTTTGCAGCATAGAAAAACTACAGCAAAACATTTCTATTTGTTGAAAATGTAACGTCTTGTTCATGAAACGCTTTGCATTGAGAAGGCAAGTGATATGAAGCACAATCTATAAATGTATGACGTTTTTTATATGAAATAAGCAAACGAAAAAAAATCTGAAAACGTCTTGTTTTTAGTCGTCAGAAACTACTGCAAAAAAGTCCGAGATTCCGTGAAAAACCGTCCGGAAATTTTTTCCCAGAAAACAATTTATCAGAGATTTAATCATCCGATTTTTTTCGCTTTGATGTAATCTAAATACATGTTTACTTGCAGCGACATCAAATACGTGTGGATCTGACTCATTTCGTGGAGTTGTAAATCTAAATTGTGGATATGTATTTGAAAAAGTGTGGAGCTGCAAAAATAGGGCACATCATTTAGTTGGGGGGTTGACATGTGTGTGCACAGCACTTCATAAAACGCACGCGGTCTGCTAGAGGGCAAGACGTGAAAAGAACGATCCAACTAACATCTCTGAAACAAGGTTTGCTGAATTTGTTCAATTATATAAACATTTTGACATGTGCGAAGAAAGAAAGTATGCCTTCATTAAACTTGAGTCATCCTTGGACAAGTGTAGGTGCAAAGCTGAACAAAGTGAAGGGTGAAGGAGTGCCAGGAGAAGAAAGCAAACTACCGGATGAACAAAGCAATGTACTGGGCGTCGAAAGCAATTTCCAAAAGGAAGGAAGAAAGCAACCACGTTTCATATCATGTGCATTGTCATTAGGCCTAATAGATCTTTTAGCTATTCTAAAAAGAATCTAAATTCAGCGATACCTTGATACATTTTGTAGAATGTTGGAATGCCACTTATACCCCACTATGCCGGTACGAAATGAATACGACACAAAACTGCGCCGTATTGGCCTCCCGTTTACACTATGCCGGCATAGTTTTTACTTGAATACGGCACGAGATGAATGCGGCATACTAAATGGCTTCATCGCTCAACCGGCATAGTGTAAACAGGGCCGCCGAGAGCGAGGGCGGGCCCCGGGGCAACTAGTGGATGCGGGCCCCTTGCTTGGCACTGGCAATAGGTCCCTCTATGGCCCTCTAACTTTTGTGTTATGTTGTTGTTGTTATCACTCCTTTTGTAGCAGCAAGTCAACAGAGGGAGGGGGTGAAACAAGAGACTTTTGGAATGAGTCTACTACGGGTGCACAGTTGGGAAAATTTCGCAAATTCCAAAACATGAAAATCGTGAATTTTCATGTCGGATTTTGTGACTAAAGTTCAAAAACAAGTTTTTCAAAGTAGCACTGGCAATAGCAAGTCAGTATTCCTAATTTTAGACACAAAATGAAAGAGCCATTGTTGGCGACATTAACAGAGGGAGGGGGTGAAACAAGAGACTTTTGGAATGAGTCTACTACGGGTGCACAGTTGGGAAAATTTCGCAAATTCCAAAACATCCTCATCAATTTCTAGCAGCAAAATGATCCACGGTAAGAACTAGGCATGTCGGAATGAAATTCTATTTTGGGAGGCTAGAACTAGATGTGAGCGCAGCGAGCAAAAATGGGGTCCGAGGGCTCGCCCCCGGGAAAATTTTTCATGACCACGCCCTTTAGATCGCTGGAAAATGCATCATTTTTGTAAAATCTGCCATTTAAAGAGGCAAAGGATCATGACTGATGGAGGTTTTTCCGGGAAATTTTGAAAATAGGACCTCAATCAATTTCACGAGGATATACCGGGTCCGCCAAAATAAACTACGCACGTTTGACAGGCCAGAATAAATCGTACACTGGACCGATTTTGCAGATTTATGACTAAATCATTTGCAGAAAGCTTGAATGAAATACTGGGATTTTTTGCAAATTTTTCATTTTCAGTTTTTAGAGCTAGAAGCGAGTTTCCTAAAATGTTAGTTTTCGAAAACACTGAAAAACAATCAAAAATCATCGACCAATTTTTCTAAAGAATCGACATAAATGGGCAAAGAGAGAACTTGTTCGTGGTGAGTTGCGATTTGGAAATCGAATGATTGTAATTTGCTGTACGAAAGTTCGTACTAAACCCCACAATGCCCCTGAAAACGTTTTCTCTTTATTCATTCATGTTGAATCTTTTAAAATTTTATCAACGTTTTTTGATCGTTTTCAATGTTCTCGAAAACGAACATTTTAAGAAACTTGCTTCTAGCTCTAAAAATTGGAAACGGAAAAATTTGCAAAAAGTCCTAGGATCTAATCCAGGCTTTTTGCTAAAGATTAAGTCATAAATCTTCAAAATCGGTTTAGTGTACGATTTATTGTGGCCTGCCAAACGTGCATAGTTTATTTTCGCGCTCCCGGTAGATTATTTTTGAATTGCATAATATAAAAAAATGACAGATCTTCCGACGGGCCTGAAGAACGTAGATAGAAAAGTAATAACATTTCTGACAGAGTTTATTTATTCGAAAACACCAGTAATGGCATGAGCAATACTTTCAGTAGCGTATTCTCAATACGATTTAACGAAACAACGTTGATAGCAGCGAGGAGATGTAGACCCGTTCGATTTCTGTACATTTTTGTTGTTGTTTACATTCGGCCAGAGAAACTTACAACACAACACAAAGTTTATTGCAATTGAAATGAACTGAGGCCCGTGATATTATTTGAACTTGAAAGTGCAATGGACAAGCAGAAAATTTGATTTTGCCGGGGCCCCTTGCGGGGCCCAGCTAGATGATATAATTGCAACATACAATGGAAAAACAAAGCTTCATTTTTACGGGCCCCTGGCGGGGCCCGGGCCCCGGGGCAGTTGCCCCGGCTACCCCCCCCCCTCTCGGCGGTCCTGAGTGTAAACGGCGAATACGGCATCATTTCATGTCGGATTCACATCGAGGCAATAATCTGGCAAATGAGAGCATGCGCCTTGACTAATTCTCGCTCTGCGCATGGTCAAAACCTATCGTATTCATCTTGTGCCGGTAAAGTACAGTGTGAACGGTGATTCCGTTTGAAAAAAACCAAAACGGCACAGTTTTATGCCGTATTCATTTCGTACAGGCAGGGAAATGAGTCGTAGTTATAGCGTCCATCAGTCTATTAATAGCGATAACTACGAACTAAATTTAGCTTAAACAATTCTCATTAAAACTCATCCGAAGCAACATGAACAAGTAATATAAAAACATCTTCATCTCAAACTGAACTAAGACACCATAAAACAATGAATACTTCTAACTGTGTGTAGAACATGGCAACCCAGTTTCACACCATCCCTCTTAAATATTAACGAATAGGTCCATAAAAACAACCGTCAAATGTGATTCAAATAAGATATCATTTCAAGATGCATATTCAGAAGCGTATTCAGAAGCATATTCAATCAGCACCCATGAATCATTCGGTAAAACGACAAACTCAAAACAACAAATTCAAATGTTCATACCAAAATCATTAAAAATTGATAGACCGCACCGTTCCTCCCATGGACATTTTGAATCCAAATCGATTCAAGGAAGCGTGAGTGAATCCAATACAGTATATGGTTGGTTGATGTACAGAGTGTCTCAAAAAATTGTGCCCTGTTTGCCTGATGACTGCGACAAAATGGCAAAAGATTTTCGCCAAACTTTTGCATGATGTTGCTCATCAGATATCCAGTTAACGTCTGCTGCCATCCTCATAAAAATCAATTGAAAAATGATGAAGCTATATGACCTTCAGAAGACCAAATTTGCCTGATGACTGAAACCAGCGGTCGGCCATTTTGTCTTACTATTTTGCAGTGATAAGTAACTTCACGTGAGGTAAGAAATAGTTTTTTGAAGTCAGAAATAGTGGAACTCTCCGAGGTTTATAGTTATTTTTATGAGAGCTATGACATTGGAGGCTGCTGTTTCATTTTCAATCCACGAAGCAATTCATCGCTTCAAAATAGTAAGACAAAATGGCCGACAGTTGGTTTCAGTGATCGGGCAAAGTTGGTCTCCTGAAGGTCATTGCTCCATCATTTTCAACGGATTTTTACGGAGATGGCAGCAAAATTTATTTGAACATCTGAAGAGCAACAGCAGATAAAAGTTTTGCGAGAATCTTTTGCCCTTTTTTGCAATCTTTAGGCAAACGGGGCACAATTTTTTTGGGACATCCTGTATATGTGTGAGTCTTTGCCGTGCAAACTCTAACTGAACTAGTAGGGCAGTTGATTTACACATTGATGGCATACTGTTAAAAATATATCCACAGGGACACAAGGAAATTAGATAACGCCCCCCAATAATAAAGCCCCGTAGCCTCCTTTGAGAGTGCGAGGCTGTAACGTAATGCCTTTAATCAGAAATCGAAAGGCAGGCAAGGTATTACGTCATAGCTTCGCAATCGCAAAGGAGGCTACTGGGCTTTATCACTGGAGGTGGGGGGGGGGGTATTCAATTTCCTAGGGTCCCTGTGACATATCTCACAAATTATCTCCTTTCTGATGCACAAATCCAAATCAAATCTCGTGTTTATGATCATGATGATTTACAGACTGCCTCGTTTCTAAACACGAAGATTACCCTCACAGTCAACTACGAAGATAAATATGTTTGTACAATAAAAAATGAACCAACAGGGTCCAATAAGATCACTCGTCTCAATTATCGCTGGTGAATAATCCAGCCTTAAATCAATTCAATTCAGTCACGAAACGCAAACGACCACCTAAACTGGGTCTATAACAAAACAATGAAAAATTGGTCAGTCGCCCAAACTATTTGATGTGTAATGGGGGTAATATGGGGGTAATATGGGGGTAATATGGGGGTAATTTGACATGTAAAGTGAGGGGTAATATTACAACATCGTCCAACAGGATAGCAGTATTTCTTTGATTTAAGTTCAAATTTAGCTCCGACCAAATTGACTGAAATCAGCTTTCGAAGCTGTGCGAAAATTACACCCAACTCTTATGTCTCCATAGATATCGCCTCCCAGGGAGGTGAAACGTTTTTCAGATCTTTCATGTAATCACATTGACTGATGATGTTCTTCTAAGTATTGCTCCATTGAATTGCCCCATGTAATAAGTCTAGATATCATGCCGCAAAAACAACCTGTAATAAGACATATATGGCCTGTAAACAAGATCGAATCCAAAGAAACAACATATCTAAATAGACATAATGATATGAATGCCAAAGTATTCTTATTCATGAAACGGAGGCATCCATAATTAATGACTTTGTACATTGCGTTCCAATCAAATATAGAAGAAGTACCAAGTAACGAGGAGACTTTTCAAAACCACGCACTGAGCATACAGCATTTGGCACGAAGGAAGATCATCGCAAAACTTTGAGAACAAGAAGTGAATGTAGTAAGACCACAAGCTAGATTCATTTTCCATAAAATGCTTGGTCAACAGGAGGATGCGACGTGTCACAATTTAAGACATATTCTTACAATTACACAAACATTAAAAATTCTCGCCACAGCTACTAAATTCACAAGATGGTATCGATTCGACACACATCTTGCGATAAAGGACTGA
Source organism: Aurelia coerulea (assembly GCA_039566865.1). Lineage (NCBI taxonomy): Eukaryota > Metazoa > Cnidaria > Scyphozoa > Semaeostomeae > Ulmaridae > Aurelia > Aurelia coerulea. Next base: position 22,696,948 of record CM076948.1, on the reverse strand, counting down.
TCTGATGGTAGATTGTTCAGCAATCTTCGAGAAAGCTCACAAGACGACGTTGGACAACTGTCAGCCTCTTGCTGGTTGAGAAAAATGATGAAGAGTCTTTGTTAAATTCACTGACGTAACAACTCTGATGAGAGAAATTTGTCACAATTCTGTACCATGAAATAGCTCGACAACGAAAGGACTTGAACAAATCTTCAAAGAATTTCAAAAAATACCTCTTTGCAGCGACAACGAAGAGGGCAAATATCTCTAGCTCAGGTGGGTACAATTCCTGCACTTATGACAGAAATGTCTAGACAACTTAAAGAACAGGACAGACGGATACGACAGAATCCGCTGTAGTATGTTGACATAAGATACGCCGAAGGAAGTCTGAACTGCTTGCAAGAAAGGAGCCACTTAAAATGGGGCTGTGTCAGGTAACTGTGACATACATATTCCTACTTTTTGTTAGTACAGTCACAGCAGATCTCGACGAATGGAACATTCTAAACAGAGGATCCAACGTCAGGTTCGTGGCGGTGAATAAGAATCATTTATTCTCTGTCACAACATCCAACAGTCTCCAAATCTTAATGAGTGATACAGGATTTGAGACAATTGACAGTAACATACATCATGTCGATGTAAATGATGACAATGGAATATGGAGTACACGACCAAATTATCAAATTGTGTATAGATCGGGCGTTACAGCTTCTAATCCAAAAGGAACGTCATGGACAATTACCGCTGGAGGATTGACGGTTATCACAACGGGGAGATATGGCCTGGTATTTGGCAGAAATCTCTACGGACAAGTATTCGTAAGAAGTGGTATAACTCCTAGTGCACATCAGGGAAGCAGTTGGCCGTTATTATATGGAGCAGCCGTTGCCTTTGTGTCTTGTGGAAAGAGGGTATGTGTCCTAACCACAACTGCCTTTACCCTATGGACGACTGCCCTACTACCCAACATCGATTCTCCAACAATGCCACATGATTGGATCTATCTGGAGGCAGGAGTCAAAACGATCTCAGCTTATGGCGATAACGTGCTCTGGAAGATCGACACCAATGGCATCACATGGCAAGCTGTTAACCTCTTCGATAGCAATTTTATAAAGTTAAATTGGCAAAGGCGTGGGTATCAGTCAACAAAATTCAATGATATTGCAGTCACTGATAAAGTACAGTATGCAGTTGGAAGTGATAGTCAAATTTACGTTCATACTGGATGCCCGATTTTCGATTTTGAAGATGACGATCTTTCAAAATGGGTTCAAACTGGAACTGCCTTCGCACAGCAGCCCGTTGTTAGCCAACAAACATTCTACGGTCGACCATCAGGTAAAGTTGGTGATCGATTGATCGACACCATTTCAAGTCGTAAAAAGTACAGCATGTCTGAAAGTGCGCCAGAGGCTACAATTGGCGATACACCAACAGGAACTTTAACATCACCAATGTTTCAAATACGAACGGACATGCTACATTTTGTTATTGGTGGGGGATCACCATCCCAGAACTACGTTGGCCTGTTCATTGATGACACTGAGAAATTTCAAAGTGCTGGCAGAAGTAAAGACCATGTTGGACCAAACGGTGCAGTACGGTCGGCCCGGTATTGGTGGGATGTGACATCATACAAAGGAAAATGTGCATACCTGAAGATATTTGATCAGGGTACCACGACATGGGGGCATACCATATTTGACGATCTTAGGGCATCACCACCATGTTTCCAAGACTTCAAAGTAACACTAACAAGCAACGACCACCAAAGAAATGGAAGCGTTGGGCAGATATTAATAGATTCTTTAAGTCTCAAAGGATTTTACACATCTAAAACACGCCCCTTGATAATCACAATTTCATATCCCGTTCTCAAAGGTGAACCATTGGTGTACATCAAAAGTGTGAATATTTCATCGACACAATGTGCTGGATCAGTAGATATGACACAAAACCAATCATCATCATCATCATCGTCATCATCATCATCATCATCATCATCATCATCATCATCATCATCATCATCATCATCATCATCATCATCATCATCATCATCATCATCATCATCATCATCATCATCATCATCATCATCATCATCATCATCATCATCATCATCATCATCATTATCTGAACGATGGCACACTGTCAAAGCATATCTCACAAATTATCTCCTTTCCGATGCACAAATCCAAATCAAATCTCGTGTTTACGACCATGATCATTTACAGATTGCCTCGCTTCTGCACACAAAGATGACCGTTTCTGTCAACTACGCAGATGAATATGTTCGCACAATCAAGAATGAACTAACAATCATGAGACATGGAAACGAGACTGCAAGATTAGAAGTCTTGGAAGGGATCGCTGGCATACGAAATTACTCCGTTGGTGAAAATATAACGTATGAAGTAAAATTGAGTCATAATTATACAGTGTCTTTGCAAAGAGCATATAATGTGATGATCAAATTGTTTCTGCCACCTTATTTGTCGTTGGTCAGTGTGAGTGGCCTGCAGAATACACTTGGTGATGTGGTATATACTCCTTCAACGTCACAAAATGTCATTCATATCCCGGAGCTATTGCTTGGCGATGGTCGACATTTTATGATTGACATTCGAATTGATGGCAATGTAAAGTGGAACAGAAAGTCACTCAAGGCAACACAAGGCTTGTTTTTGGTGGATGAAATCTCGTTTTGTCCTCGGAAGCATTGTCGTAACATTTACGATAATGGAACAGAAGTGGAACATTTAATCAAGCAAAAGGGGTACAGATTTACGTTTTCGTTGAAACGAAATGAAGTTATCTTGCCGAAAGAGATCTATACGAAAATCATCGAAAACTCGATGTCATTAGTGATCATTTGTGGTCCGTATGACGCCATGAGAAAGATTCATCGATCAAACTGTTTCTATTCCAACACAACATCGAATACATGGCACGGTTTGAATTCTATCATGATCAATGTTTCCTTTATCGATAATGTAAAGAAAGAAATATATGGTACAAGTGTCGTTGGACCAAAAATGAGACTGTATGGTGAAATGTTCCAGCATTTCGAATTATTGTCAAATGCAGAATGGAACACAATTGAAGTATCAAGTGGCACTTTCGTAAAGCCAACTATTACGTATGGGGCAGGTTTGACAAGCGCATTTGTACCTTCTTCGTCGACTGATGGACCTCAATATCAATGGCGATGTTGCAGATAAATGCTTATTTGATTTAGCATGTGGACTTATAGAAGTCACATTGAAAGGAAAAGAAATGACGACGTGTTCTGAATAGCTCTTCGTTAATTATCCACGAGACGTGAAGGACCTCATTTGACAAGAGTTTGCAAAAAGTCCCAATGTCAAGAAATTCAAAATCTTCATGACTATTGTTGAAAAATCAAGATCAAAGATACCACGTGAAACCCCAAAAATCATCCGGCTATCCCGTAGAGAGCCCTTGGGAAGAAGTCATCATTTTTCTTTCTTTCAAGATGACGATGTTGTAAATAAATACTGTTTGACGCAGCATGTAAGAGCCTGTGAAGCTCAGGCGTAAGTAAGTCATCAATCTGCATCATATCATATTATATTATATCATCACATCATATATTATCAGAATTAATTTGTAAACGTAGGTTAAATGGTGGAAGCCTCAAGATAGCTAATGTGGCCCTGCAAAATTGAAAATATATACACTTAACTAAAATGATAAAATTTAGGAATAGGTTAAAAACTGTCATACAGTTGCTTCGATTTAAAATTACTACAGCTTTCCGAATACACTTTGGCATCTTTAGGTTTACAATTGTTAATAATACCGGGTGTCCCAAAAAAAGTACTCAAGTTTGAAGAATCGCCAAAATTTGATTACACAACCGATCTTCAATTTTCTTTTTTTGTCAAGTAGATCAAGGACCAAATTATTTTCCCACACATAGCTGATTTTACAATTGCTTTCAAAATTGGTAAATTTGGCTCTTTTTGGGGCTACCTGGTTTTGAATCATACTGCAAAAAAGCAATGATAATTTCCAGATCAATTTCATTGTGCACTTAAAGCTTCTAGTTTGGTCATAAATGACAGAAAGAAATGCGCATTATCATTGGAGACTACCATAACGATAAAAATCTGAAAATTTTGACTTCAACAACGTAAGATTGAGTATTTTGCTTAAAAAGCATGACTCAAAATACGGGTTTGCAATGTGTAATTTTTCTACCTTGCTGTATCAAAATCAAACATTTTAACGTCTATATGAATATTATTGCATCTTTGACAATACAATTCATAAAGAATATTTTATCGAAGGTTTGATAATCAATTTTGGGTCATTTTTTAAACAGGAGTACCTTTCTTGGGACACCCAGAATATATAATTTTTCATATCCTACTTTCTTGTGACCGTGGTTCCTTTAGTGTAAGTTGTTGTATTCAGTTCAGTTATTGCTTTGTGCTTTACTTCATATTTGAAATTTTGTATGTCTTTACCACATTTCCCACAATATAAAGAATATAACATGAAAATGGCAGCATAATGCAGAGCATTCCAGATCACTGGCCCTCTGAAACTCAATGTATTTCTCTCAAACTCTGATCGAAGCCTTTTAACTTGGAGTCGATCCTTTTTGTATGAAGACATTATGTACTGGTCTTTCAATGCATGTCCCCCTTGTCCTTTTATGATCTTGTACCGGGTGTCCCAAAAAAATGTATACAGATTTGATTCACTCCAGAGATGTGAATTTAGCTTAAAAAATCAATGTCTAATTACTCTAAAAATGTTCCTCGATAGTTAACTTGAACATAGATACCTCGTTTGTTGATATTGGTACTTCGAGAGCAGACATGTTAAGCTTGAAAGCTCAAATTTGCCAAGCCTTGCAAACCAGAGCTTTAGCCTTTTGGCCTAAGCAATTTCTTAAGGCACAGCGTATAAATCAACGATAGCCTTGATAAAATTTGAACAATATTAGATCTTGTGTTATTCTGTTTTCCAGAAGTCACCCCCAGTCACCCTTTTGGAAGTTTCTTAATTTTTCATTAATTTCAGTTGATAATTTCGATGTGCTTCAGGAATTTGCTTAGGCCAAAAGGCCAAAGCTCTGGTTTGCAAGTGGACGTAAATTTGAGCTTTCAAGATTGATATCTCTGCTCTCAAAGCACCAATACCAACAAACGAGGTATCTATGTTCAAGTAAATTATCGAGGAACTTTTTGAGAGTGATTATCCATTGATTGAAGCTAAATTTACATCACTGGAGTCAACCAAATCTGTATACATTTTTTTGGGACACCCGGTATGTATCCCTACTGCTATCTTTTTGTTGTAGGTGTATCCCAAGTTATTCCAGCAAGCCACCTCTAAAATATTGTTTGACTCAACGGTACCTGAAATATTCTTTATCAATTTTGCTGCTCTTATATGCACCTTTCAACCCTTTGGAACTTACTGTTGGCATATATTAAAGCTGGCTAACTTTTGAATTCCATAGTCAAGTAAATTCCAGGCATAAATTAGCTGTAGTTTAGCTACAATTTTCAACGCCTACTCTAAAGAAATAAACGATAATGGTAATAACACTAAAATCACATCAAATATCACGTGAATTAGCGAAGTTTCTGTACTTACATGAGAGAGTTTAAATGTCCTTGGGTATTTTGCTGTCAGAGAGATTCCTCATGATTGAATCGAGTGTTCGAGGCCCTTTTGAGCCACTTGGCAAGCAATGAAATTTTACAAAGCGCAATTTACATATATTTCCTTCTTCGAATCCACCCAAACTTGGAATCCACACAAAGTTCTCGCGCTGCTATATCGGGGATTTCCAATCAACGTGTAGGAGAATTTCGTTATATGAGCCCACTTTTCAGAATAAACAAACAAACCATTATGACCTTTTGTACTTTTACAAACATTAAAGCATCCACTGTCGACCAAAAACATGCATAATCATGTTGCTAAAAAAGCCTGCAACTACAATAAGAGAGGTATCGTCTGTATACAGGAATGACGACATGAAAATAACACATTTACAATTTGGTTTAAAATTCATTGAACTTTTGCAAACATCGAAGCATTCACTGTCGACCGAAAACATGAATAATCGTGTTGTTAAAACAACTTGCAATACAGCAAGATATTTATCGTGTTGCCTGCCAACATGGTGGAAGTCTTTGACGAAGTTTGCCCAGGAAAATTTTCTGAAACGACAGTCTTTACTGTGGCTTAGAATGACTCTCCAAAGTCTCTTTATCGCCTTCTTCAGAAATATTCTTGCAATACCTTAGCTTTACCCAACTACTTTCTCCTCGTTTTAAAAGAATCTTGAGGACAATTTGTTTACAGAAGTTGACCCCCCATCTCCAGCCATGGCCACGCCACTGCCTCAGCACTACATGAACAAGATCAAAGCAAAATGTTTTGAAACATAAATACAGAATCACTCAACTTCGATCGCCATTGTGCCATTACGAAACATAAAGTAACGCAAGCCTCGGCTCTGGAGTTTAAACAGAAGATCTAACACATTGCACAAAGGTCTCTGTACTGAGACCAAAGGCTACTCTCAAGCGAGGGTTGTGAGGGAAGGGTTAGAAATTTGGAGGCTTGTGTAAGGCAATTATCTTTGCTTTGTGTGTCAAAGTAATTCCTGTGCTCATTCAATAGCCATAAAGTACCGGGTATTCCACAAAAAGTACTCTCGTTTGGAAAATCAACAAAATTTGATCACATAACCGATCTTCAATTTTTTTTCAAGTAGATCAAGGATCAAATTATTTTCCCAGATATAGCAGATTTTGTAATTGCTTTAACAATTAGCAAATTTAGCTCTTTTTGGGGTTACCTGGTTCTGAATCAAACTGCAAGAATCACTGATGATTGCCAGATCAATTGTTTTGTGCATGTAAAGCTTCTAGTTTGGTCATAAATGACAGAAGGAAATGCGCACTGTCATTGGAGACTTAAATGATGTTTTAAAATCTGAAAATTTTGACTCTTAGGCACGATTGAGTATTTTGCTTAAAAACTATAGCTCAAAATAAGGTTCTTCAGCCTGTAATTGTTCTACCTTGTTGTATCAAAGCAAAAATTTTATAATCTAGAAATATTTTTTGGTGCTTGAAAAAACAAGTGAAAAAGACAAATTTTATCACAGGTTTCATAATTGATTTTTGGTGATTGTTTAAACCAGAGTACTTTTTTTAAGACACCCGGTACAATTCGTTTAAATGGGCCTAATCACTGATGGGGCAATTTTTCCTCAGTGGTGTGGTGAGCATAGGTTCCAAATCTTTGAAAAAAGGTTGGTGTAAAATTTAATGACCTATTTCTTTGAACCGAATTGTTTCAAAGAAACTTCAGCTATTTTGCTACAATTCTACCGTTGAATTTTTTCAAAAATATTCGATATTTTCAGATTTAGAGTGTTTTTCTTTACTTTCAAGAACTCAAGAAATTTTTTCAGAAAAACTTAAAACTATCGCAATTTCTAAATTGTTTGACGAAATAGGAAATAATTTCCAAGAAAACCATAGTTTACGAATATCTACAATATGGCATCAAGCAAAGGTCTATCCTTCTTCTGGTTTATGATTTAGACATTTGATGACGTCACATCCTCAAATGAGGTAGAAAATAAGATACGCTGTAAATTCGAAAAATATTCAAAATTTCTGAAAAGTCCAAAGGTAGAATTATAGATAAGTAGCTAAAGTTTCTTTCAAGCCATTCAATTAGAAGAAATAGGTCAATACAATTTTACACCCACCTTTTTACACCGATTTAAAGATTTGGAACCTATGCTGGTGTGGTGGGGGTAGCAAGAGGGCCTCCAGTACATATCTTAAAACATGCCTTGATCGTGTTGCTAAAACAACCTGCAATACATTTATCGTCTCTATACAGGAATGAACGCACGAAAATAACATATTCAGAACAGCTAAAAATCCATTGAACTTGTGTACTTTTGCAAACATTAAAGCATTCAATGTCGACCGAAAGCATGCATTATAATGTTGCTAAAACAGCCTGCAATGGTACATTTATCACCTATAAACAAAACTGAATCCATGAAACGGGGCATCCATAATCAATGACTTTGTACATTGCGTTCCAATCAAATATAGAAGAAGTACAAATAAACGAGGAGAGTTCTAAAAACCACACACAGAGCATACAGCATTTAGCACGAAGGAAAATCATCGCAAAACTTTCAGAACAAGAAGTGAATGTAGTTAGCCCATAAGCTAGCTTAATTTTCCATGAATGCTTGGTCAACAGGAGAATATTTACTACACACTCTTACTGTTATCCAAAGACTTAATTCTGGCCACAGCTACTAAATTCACCAAAAAGTATCGATTCGACACACATCTTGAGATATAGGACTAATTTTGATGGTAGATTGTTCGGCAATCTTCGAGAAAGCTTACAACCCAAGGTTGGACAACTGTCAACCTCTGGTTGCAAGAGCTGGTTGAAAAAATGATGAAGAGTCTTTGTTAAATTTACTGACGTAACCATTCTGATGAGAGAAATTTATCAAACTCCAAAACTCGACAACGAAAGGACTTGAACAAACTTCAAATAATCTAAAGATACCTCTTTGCAGCGACAACGAAGTGAAAAAATATCTCAAGCTCAGGTTCGTACACTTCCTGAATTTACAACAAAAATATCTGAAATACTTTAAGAAAAGAACAAACGGATAGGTCAGAATACGCTGGAGTCCGTTCACATTAGAAACGCCAAAGGACCCTGAACTGCTTGCGTGAAAGAAACCATTCAAAATGAGGCTGTGTGATTCAACTGTGATACACATATTCCTACTTTTTGTTAGTACCGTCATAGCAGATCTCGACGAATGGCACATTCTAAACAGAGGAACCAACGTCAGGACAGTTGCCGTGAATAAGAATCATTTATTTTCTGTCACAGTATCCAACAGTCTCCAAATCTTAATAAGTGATACAGGATTTGAGACAATTGACAGTAACATACATGATGTCGATGTAAATGATGACAATGGAATATGGTGTACACGGCCAACATATCAAATTGTCTATAGATCGGGCGTTACAGCTTCTAATCCAAAAGGAACTTCGTGGACAGATATCGTTGGAGGATTGACAGTTATCACAACGGGGAGATATGGCCTTGTATTTGGAAGACAAAACAAAAGAGTTTACGTAAGAAGTGGTGTAACTCCGAGCGCGCATCAAGGAAGCAAATGGTCATTACTATATGGAGCAAACGTTGCCTTTTTGTCTTGTGGAAAGAGGGTATGTGTCCTAACCACAACTGCCTTTACCCTATGGACGACTGCCCTACTACCCAACATCGATTCTCCAACAATGCCACATGATTGGATCTATCTGGAGCCAGGAGTCAAGACGATCTCAGCTTATGGCGATAACGTACTCTGGAAGATCGACACCAATGGCATCACATGGCAAGCTGTTAACCTCTTCGATAGCAATTTTATAAAGTTAAATTGGCAAAGGCGTGGGTATCAGTCAACAAAATTCAATGATATTGCAATTACTGATAAAGTACAGTATGCAGTTGGAAGTGATAGTCAAATTTACGTTCATACTGGATGCCCGATTTTCGATTTTGAAGATGACGATCTTTCAAAATGGGTTCAAACTGGAACTGCTTTCGCACAGCAGCCCGTTGTTAGCCAACAAACATTCTACAATCGACCATCAGGTAAAGTTGGTCATAGATTGATTGATACCTATTCAAGTCGTAAAAACTACAGCATGTCTGAAAGTGCGCCAGAGGCTACAATTGGCGATACACCAACAGGAACTTTAACATCACCGTTGTTTCAAATACGAACGGACATGCTACATTTTGTTATTGGTGGGGGATCACCATCCCAGAACTACGTTGGCCTGTTCATTGATGATGCTGAGAAATTTCAAAGTGCTGGCAGAAGTAAACACCATGTTGGACCAAACGGTGCAGTACGGTCGGCCCGGTATTGGTGGGATGTGACATCATACCAAGGAAAATGTGCATACCTGAAGATATTTGATCAGGGTACGACGAACTTTGGGCATACTATATTTGATGATCTTAGGGCATCACCACCATGCTTCCAAGGCTTCAAAGTAACACTTACAAGCAACGACCACCAAAGAAATGTAAGCGTTGGGCAGATATTAACAGATTCTTTAAGTCTCAAAGGATTTTACACATCTAAAACACGCCCCTTGATAATCACAATTTCATATCCCGTTCTCAAAGGTGAACCATTGGTGTACATCGAAAATGTCAATATTTCATCGACACAATGTGCTGGATCAGTAGATATGACACAAAACAAATCATCATCATCATCATCATCATCATCATCATCATCATCATCATCATCATCATCATCATCATCATCATCATCATCATCATCATCATCATCATCATCATCATCATCATCATCATCATCATCATCATCATCATCATCATCATCATCATCATCATCATCATCATCATCATCATCATCATCATCATTATCTGAACGATGGCACACTGTCAAAGCATATCTCACAAATTATCTCCTTTCCGATGCACAAATCCAAATCAAATCTCGTGTTTACGACCATGATCATTTACAGATTGCCTCGTTTCTGCACACAAAGATGACCGTCACTGTCAACTACGCAGATGAATATGTTCGCACAATGAAGAATGAACTAACAATCATGAGACATGGAAACGAGACTGCAAGACTAGAAGTCTTGGGAGGGATCTCTGGCATACGAAATTACTCCGTTGGTGAAAATATAACGTATGAAGTAAAATTGAGTCATAATTATACAGTGTCTTTGCAAAGAGCATATAATGTGATGATCAAATTGTTTCTGCCACCTTATTTGTCGTTGGTCAGTGTGAGTGGTCTGCAGAATACACTTGGTGATGTGGTATATACTCCTTCAATGTCACAAAATGTCATTCATATTCCAGAGCTATTGCTTGGTGATAGTCGACATTTTATGATTGACATTCGAATTGACGGTAATACAAAGTGGAACAGAAAATCACTCCAGGCAACCCAAGGCTTGTTTTTGGTGGATGAAATCTCGTTTTGTCCTCGGAAGCATTGTCGTAACATTTACGATAATGGAACAGAAGTGGAACATTTAATCAAGCAAAAGGGGTACAGATTTACGTTTTCGTTGAAACGAAATGAAGTTATCTTGCCGAAAGAGATCTATACGAAAATCATCGAAAACTCGATGTCATTAGTGATCATTTGTGGTCCATATGACGTCATGAGAAAGATTCATCGATCAAACTGTTACTATTCCAACACAACATCGAATACATGGCACGGTTTGAATTCTATCATGGTCAATATTTCCTTTATCGATAATGCAAAGAAAGAAATATATGGTACAAGTGTCGTTGGGCCAAAATTGAGACTGTATGGTGAAATGTTCCAGCATTTCCAATTGTTGTCAAACGCAGAATGGAACACGATTGCAGCATCAAGTGGCACTTTTGTAAAGCCAACTATTACGTATGGGGCAGGTTTGACAAGCGCATTTGTACCTTCTTCGTCGACTGATGGACCTCATTATCAATGGCGATGTTGTGCATAGAAACTTATTTGATTTGGCATGTAGACTTATAGAAGTCACCTTGAAAGGAAAAGAAATGTCGACGTGTTCCGGATAGCTCTCCGTTAATTATCCATGAGACGTGTAGGACCTCATTTGACAAGAGTTTGCAAAAAGATCCAACCTCAAGAAATTCAAAATCTTCATGACTATTGTTGAAAAATCAAGATCAAAGATGCCACGTGAAACCCCAAAAAATCATCCGGCTATCCAGCTGGAAGCCGTTGGGAAGAAGTCATCATTTCTCTTTCTTTCAACATGACGATGTTGTAAAAAATAATGTTTGACTCGGCATGTAGGAGATCATATTGAATATACGGTGCTCCAGACAAGGTCTCTAACTCTAAGTTAAAGCCTGACCTATGCAGCTATGTAAAAACCGAGACAATTAAAGCAACCGCTCCTCCACAGCAGTCACACAAAAGGGCTATAATGTTTGGGACACCTTGTAAGCTTTGGTCGGTATCAATTAAGCACTTAGCTATCTTTAGAGCAGTTAATAACAGAAAGTAGAACAGAGATGAATATTTCGTTACAAAGTCTGCCCTGTTTGAACAATGGTTCAGTGTATGCAGAAAAAGAGTTTAGCAATTATGTAGTTTGCGGACTTAGGCATTCTTATTCTCACGTTGTATCTGACAAACAATAGGCAATTCTGAAACACCAGTCATGAAGCCTTGTAGCGAAATAAATTGGGCCTAAAGTCACGTACAAATTTTCCTAATATTACTGCTTTACAGCAATGACTTCTTCAAGTCTTACCACATGTTATCCTCTTGGAAGGATGTGGTCGCCCATAATAATGTTGTTATGCTCGCAGATGATGTTATTATGCACCATCTCAAAGGGATAAAGTGCAAAAGCATGTACAAGTCATTGCTGTTAGGTACAAAAATCTGGTCGTGATTTCAGGCATGTATTGAAGGTTTCTTGAAGAGGCTTTCTCTGCAAAATCCCTTATAATTCCAAAACGGTGTGCGCGATTTCACTTAGGTACACTTTAAGATAAACTTTAACATCTCCACCATTAAATGATATTATGCCAATATTATCAAAATGATGTCCAGCGAGCAGTGGCCTTTTAAACGGGGATTAATCCTATTATTCACACGGTGCTCCGAAGCAGCTTCGTGCAAAGAGCTAACTGCCTTTCGCTGCAATAGAGGTCATGATTTCGTTTCACATCACTAAATCTGCCAATTACAACGCTTGATCCAAACCTCTTTTCTAGCAAGTAAAAGATATACGCAAACAAACGTAAACAAAGGTAAATGTGTACCGTATATAAATAAAAAATGATTTCACGATTATACCAAATGCTAACTTCTACTCTCGGGTGCTAAGTAGAAGCGCTCCCCCCGTCCCCCGTTTATCAAATTTAAAAAAATTCCCACCAGCTTTTAGCAGCGTTATTAGGACCCTCTCGCTAATTAAGTTCATAGAAATGCAAGCAAAACTTTTCCGTAAGGAGCCAGGGACATCCAGGGTCCTTTGCGCCCAGGCTATCATCATCATTCATTCATTCATCATCATTTAAAATATTTATACAGGTTAAAAAAAGTTTCAGAATAATATCTGGTTTTCAAACTGACCTGTTAAAAAAAAAAACCTAAGCTGCAAAAGGAAAACTAGTTACAATAATTTTATATATTTACAAAAGCCAATCATTTACAGTATAATACGGTAAATAAACGGCGAATAAATTAAAATACGAAGGAAAGCACGTAATCCGACTTATTAGATCAGATTTTTGAAAGCACCAAGAGAGGAAGCTGATTTACTAGCTTTATCCAGGCTGTTCCAAATGGTGGTTTCTCTGTAGCAGAAAGATTTCTGACCTGTCCTATCCAGGCTATAATTTCAGACTGTATGAAAATTGAATTTGGCCATAAGCAGAAACCATGCCAAATTCAACATTGGCTGAAGAGCTCAACTGAAGTACAACTTTTCTATCCGTTCAACTAATGCAGTGTAGATCTAGCCTCACTACATAAGGACCCTCAACTTACGCTCATCTAATTGAAGTGAATTAATGTTGTTGTTGTCGCTCCAGTCAAGGGCCTTATGGACTAACTCTTCTCAAAACGGCAAAAAAATTCTCGCCAGGAACAAATTTGTTCCTGGACCAATCAGGATGCAAGACTTGAAATAACTTGATGGGATTGGCTGATTCTTCTTCAATTTAAACTTCCCGCCAAAGGCAAACAAACGAATTCGAACAACGCGTTCGACTGAACTGCTCCAACGAAACAAGGACAGATAATGTTACAATAGAACTCGCTACTTTTCATTGACACCTGGATACAAAGCAATTTGTGATTGCAGACAAAGGGAATTCCATGCTCGGTTGGGCAAGACATAAACAAAAACAAAGCAAGCCGTAAAAATTGCCCTCAAACCCGGGTCGCTAGCTCGGTCGTTGTGCATTTCAGAAATGGTTTTCAAGAGCAAATATTAGCACATATCGAAAGAAGAAGGATATATCTAAACTTCTGCCTCGGGCATTTTATTCATTTTCTGCAGAAGCCCATTGGGAGGGGATTCAATTCTCGTACTTTTTAGGCGTAATTAAAACACTTACTGCTCAGCTTCTGTACGAAAAAAATAAAATGCCCGAGGCAGAAGTTTAGATATATCCTTCTTCTTTCGATATGTGCTAATATTTGCTCTTTAAAACCATTTCTGAAATGCACAACGACCGAGCTAGCGACCCGGGTTTGAGGGCAATTTTTGCGGCTTGCTTTGTTTTTGTTTATGTCTTGACCAACCGATCATGGAATTCCCTTTGTCTGCAATCACAAATTGCTTTGTATCTAGGTGTGAATAAAAAGTAGCAAGTTCTATTGTAACATTATCTGTCCTTGTTCTCCAACGATCAAATTCTCAAAGTAGCGAACCAATTTACGAGATCTTTTGCGTCCCCAAACAACCAAAATATCACTTATGGGTAGGACTTTTTTGCTTTAATAGCTTGAAGAAACATTCATCTAAGTACTGATAGCTTGTTTTGCAGTGTAGCACTTCAGGAAAACCTCTTTTTGCGGCGATTTAGGGTCGGTGGTTTCAAGAAAAAATAGCAGGTGATTTAGGCCATGCCCGTTTCTGGAAGCGTAAGTCCATGAGTCGTAGTTATAGCGTCCATCAGCCTATCAATAGCGATAACCTACGAACATATAATCAGTCTAGTGTAGATCCATGGTTTCCGCTGAGGCCAAATTTGAATTTCAGATAATCTGACATTTCAGCGTGACCGCAAAGGATCCTGGTCGACAATAACTCAATAACTAAGGCCAAATCAATTGAAAGCTGCTAGAAATGGTACTTTCACTTTGCAATATTTACACCCCCAGCAACAAAGATCCCCCACCTATCAAGTTTCGATTTCTTTTTCACTCCCCCAATCATCAAGGTGTTGTAGAGCAGTGGTGTAATCCTCTGACTTTGCAGCCAGAACAGTCAGGCGGACAGGGTTCGATACCCGGTAGAGCCCCACTACTTGAGCGTCATGACAAGGGGTCACGGACTCGATTAGCGCTTAGCTACTTCTGCGATCCCAGCGCTTGGCGCTAAAAAACGCAACTTCACCTTCACCTTCATCAAGACCCCCTTCCATTTGTCACCCGTGAGTAAAGTCTGTCTCTAATTATATGTCACGTGAGAATTTTCATACCGGGTGCGCCAAAATAAACTATGCACGTTTGGCAGGCCACAATAAATCGTACACTGGACCGATTTTGAAGATTTATGATTTAATCGTTAGCAGAAAGCCTGAATTAGATTCTACGACTTTTTGCAAATTTTTCCGTTTTCAGTTCTTAGAGCTAGAAGCAAGTTTCTTAAAATGTTCGTTTTCGAAAACATTGAAAACGATTAAAAAACGTCGATCAAATTTTAAAGGATTCAACATGAATGAACAAAGAGAAAATGTTTTCAGGAGGATTTGGGGGTTTAGTACGAACTCTCGTACAGCAGATTACAATTGGTCGACTGCTAAATCGCCAATCACCACGAACAAGTTCTCTCTTTGTCCATTCATTTTGATTCTTTAGAAAATTTGATCGATGTTTTTTGATCATTTTCAATGTTTTCGAAAACTAAAATTTTAGGGAACTCGCTTCTAGCTCTAAAAACTGAAGAAAAAAAATTGCAAACAATCCCAGTATCTAATTCAGGCTTTCTGCTAACGATTAAGTCATAAGTCTTCAAAATCGGTCCAGTGTACGATTTATTGTGGCCTGCCAAACGTGCATTGTTTATTTTGGCGCACCCGGTATTGTTCTGTATCACGTGAGAAGTGTTGTGTATGAGCAATTCTGTGTTATCGCAAATATGGGCTGCAGTCTCTTGTTACGTTACAGTTAAATGAGACAAGCCAGATTGGTCCGGCAAGGCAAGTTAAGATATACATACAAACTAAACATGCAACCATAGCATAGGTTCCAAATCTTTAAATCGGCATAAAGGTGGGTGTAAAATTCTATGACCTATTTCTTCTAACTGAATGGCTCAAAAGAAACTTTAGCTACCTATCTATAATTCTACCGTTGGACTTTTCAGATATCTTGAATATTTTTCGAAATTACAGCACATGTTACTTTACATTTATTTTATTTGTAATTCATAATCACGTTATTTTAGACCCACGTTACTGTTCATTCGTTATTGTTGTCATTTAGTTTAGTTAGTTCCTTAGTAGCTGCTTAAGTATACAAGTTCTCTTGTACTAGGCTATTGATGGGAAAATGAAAATCTGAAAAATCTGAAAATCTGAAAATCACTTCGAAATCACAGCACATGTCAGGATGTGACGTCATCAAATTTCTAAATCATGAACCAGAAGAGTGATAGATTTTTGCTTGATACCATGTTGTAGACATCCATAAACTATGCTTTTCTTGGAAATTATTTCATGTTGCGTCAGACAGATTAGAAATTACGATGGTTTTAAGTTTTTTTGAAATTTTTTCTTGAATTCTTGAAAAAGAAGAAAAACCCTCTTATTTTGAAAATATTGAAGATTTCAGAAAAGCCCAACGACAGAATTATAGCAAAATAGCTAAAGCTTCTTTTAAGCCATTCAGTTCAAAGAAATGGGTCATTGAAATTTACACCAGCCTTTTAAAAGATTTGGAACCTATGTTTACAACCACAAGCATAGCTATGAGCGCAGTGCAGAAAACTATCGAGGATTGGCACACCTGCATTAAAAGGAATCTAAGAATATATAAGCATTTGATAAAAATAGCCGTGCAAAGACAATAGGCTGTGACAAGCCACTTATATATGCTTACATTCCCTTTGAAGACACTTGGTACGTACTCAGTTGGATGGTAGAAGATTTTAATAAAGACATTTGGACTACCTTATAACAACTTTTACAAGTGTCAATATGTGGGGAAAAGTTAGAATTTTTCATCAGCAGTTGTATAATTTTTCTGACAACACAGGATACTTCAAAATTTTGAAAAGGTGGGTGTAAATCTGCCGTGGAAATATTTCCGGGGGGGGGGGGGGGGGTACTTGATTTAAATTTGTACGAAGGTGTGGCCACGAAATTTTGTTTACCCTGCTCCAGAATTTTTCGCTCCAAATGATATCCGATTCCAGAAAATATTGTTGAAAATGATACAATGAAAACGGCACATCCCCGTTGAACAAATATACTAAGTACCCCCCCCCCCGGGAAATATTTTACATCTTGATTATTTTCAAAATTAGCTTCTACTTAAGTTTCATTTCAGTGGTTCTTGTCCTCTTGATATCCACTAAAACGTTCAAATATTCAGCGTTAGAAAAATAGAACAAATCCTCCATCAAAGCTTCGATCACCAAGATTGTCGCAGATACTTTGGATTATTATTCTCTTTGCAAAATCGCCATTAGCTATGTTGCGTTTAGCCTAAACACATTCGATGATTTGACACGCAGAGCAACGCAGAGAGGACGGGTTGTACACCCCTTTTAAGAATGGATGTATCCAAATTTTGCCCAACAGAATTCCTCAAAGCATTCATATCCTCCACAGTCAACTTGTCGAAAATCGTTTCCAATCCCATTTCGTTTGCTTTGAAATAAACGAGAAACAAAATAAATGATAGCCCATGCTACTCGTACCAAGAATGCTATTTGGAGGCTTCTGGTTTCAGCTTTCGCACAAACTTGAACTTCAAGAGCCTGTAGCTCCATCAATACTCTGCGAATTTGCAAGATTCTGGTGTCTAAATCAATTTAAAAATCTTACGAACTTCCTTAAAAATCTAATCATGGAGCTCCTTCATTAAATCGTGATTTTAATATTTAATCAAAGGTCGAAAATTTATATGGGACACCCTGTACATCCACCTTCTTAAAGATTTGAACCATATGCTCTTTCTTACATCAAGTTTTTAAACCACGAACTTGTCCTCCAAAGTCAAACCCAATGTGCTAGCCTCCACAACATTGCCACTGATTCCAAGGCCCTCCAGCAGTACCCTTTGGTTCTGTCAGCGTGCCACCTCCATTCTTGCCGTAAAATATCTTAGGTTTTATATACGATCCACTATCTGCAACAACAACATTCCAATCTTCGTTGCTAAGCATTTGTGATCGTTTGAATTGCTCGTCGTACAGCCTCAGTTTTTTACCAACAGCACTCGTTCCGAAAATGACTTTATTCTTCACATCGTACAATGTGATATTATTTAGAATAGCATCAAGGCTATGCCATTGGGATGACGTTGAATTTCCATAGTAGCAATTTGGTCGCTGTTTCTTGGTCATGACATCATAAGGTCCACAAATAACGACCAGACCATTTGTAGTGTCGTTGATCTTCGCGTAAACATCGTTAAAAACAGGTGCTTTCTTTTCGTATGAAAACTCAAACAAATATGGTTTCGTTGTTACTGGAATCTTCACTTCTGTTCCATTGTCGTAAGCATTACGACAGTTTTTACGGGGACAATATGAGATCTGGTCGACCAAAAATCTTCCCTGAGTAGCTTTTGAAGACTTTCTTCCCCATATCACTTCACCATCAATGCGCATGTAAAAAACCAATGTCCTGTTATCATCGAGCAATAACTCAGGAATTCGAACTGCATGCTGGGACATTGCCGGTGAATATAACACATCACCAAGGGTATTCTCATGCCCACTGACACTGACCAGAGTCATGAAAGGTGGAAGAAACAATTTGACCATGACATTATACGCTCTTTGTAAAGATGAAGTAAAATTATGGCCAAGCCTTACTCTGTAAGTAACGTTTTCACCAACATGATAACTACGTGGATTGACAATTCCTTCGATGACGTCAATAGCAGCAGTCTCGTTTCCAAGTTTCCTTACTCTTAACTCCGTTTGAATCTTGTCAACATACTCATCGTTGAAAAAGTTAACATAAACTCGAAGCATGGTGCGATAGACTGAGTTGATTTGCAAATCGCGATGATCATAAACACGTGAGATGATTCTGATTTCAACGTCAGATAAAAGATAGTTTTCCAAATATGTCGTCACTGTGTGCCAGCGTTTTGACGATGTAGACGTCATGTTTTGCGTCATATCAACATCATTTTGGCATTGAGTTTTCGAGATGTTGATGTTCTCAATGTAAAGAAATGGAGATCCCCTCACAACAGGATACGAGATTTTGATCATCAACCGTCTTGTCTTTGATGTATAAAAGCCTTTGAGAGACAGAACATCGGTGATCGTCTGGCCTACCGTCGCATTCCCGTTGTGACCAATTTTCGTTAATGTTACATCCATACCCTTGAAGCATGGTGGTGATGCCCTAAGATCATCAAACAAGGTATGCCCCCATGGCGTGGTACCCTGATCAAATATCTTCAGGTATGCACATTTTCCTTTGTATGATGTCACATCCCACCAATACCGGGCCGATCGTACTGCACCGTTTGGTCCAGTATTGTCTATACTTCTGCCAGCACTTTGAAATTTCTCAGCATCATCAATAAACAGGCCAACGTAGTTCTGGGATGGTGATCCCCCACCAATAACAAAATGTAGCATGTCCGTTCGTATTTGAAACATTGGTGATGTTAAAGTTCCTGTTGGTGCATTGCCAATTGTAGCCTCTGGCGCACTTTCAGACATGCTGTAGTTTTTACGACTTGAAATGGTGTCGATCAATCGATCACCAACTTTACCTGATGGTCGATAATAGAATGTTTTTTGGCTAACAACGGGCTGTTGTGCGAATGCAGTTCCAGTTTGAACCCATTTTGAAAGATCGTCATCTTCAAAATCGAATATGGGGCAACCTGTGAGCACCCGCAGAGCCTTATCCTTGCTAATTGCAAAGTGCAGCTTGTCTGTAACCGCAATATCTTTGAGATCACTTGTCTGATGGCCACGCCTTTCCCACTTGAATTTGGTGAAAGTGTTATCCAATCTATTAACTGCCTCCCAAGCCCCACCGCGATCATCTAATCTCCAAAGCCTATTGTAATCATATGCGGAAATATCAGATGTATTCGCATGAGCGAATAACCAGCCCTCGTTCATTGGGGGTGACTCGACTTCTTCAAACTTTGTTGTAAAAAATAGATCAGCTGGGCCAGTACGACAAAAACAAACTCGTTTTGCACATGCCAGTTTTTTTATACCAGAGCCGTGTGCGACTGTCCAACCACTACCTTGATGGGACCCTGATGTAATGCCGGTTCTTGAATACAACTCACCCAGGCGATTATAATGGAATACAAGTCCGTATCTCCCAGTGGCGACACCAGTTGCAATCCCTTGTATCAACGACCAGCCGGTCCCAATCAGATTACCGGAACCCGTACCGGTACGGTAGTACAATTTTCCCGCAGTGGTGACCATCCAAATGCCATAGTCTCCGTTTACGGAAACATCAAGGGTATCATGACCAATATCAACAAAACCTATGTCTGCTGACATAATATACAATACAGCTCCCGTAGTAACTGCATATACTGCTTTGTCATTGACGGCAATTACGGTTAATGTCCCTCCTCTGTTCACCAATTGCCAATCGTCAATTTCTGCTTGAAAACCAACAACCAAACACATAAATACGAGAAGAAAATGTTTGACCGCCATTTCTATTTTGTGGTGAATTCATCAAAGAATGATGGAAAGTCTCTACAGTCCGCTACGGGCTTCATTTCCTCTACCACTGCTTTGTGAACTTGCAGATTGTCTCCCTCTAAGCGAGTCTCTCTGCAACAAATTCGCAAATTAGGCCAGTTCAATTTCTTGAGCCCTTCGTGGTGAGTTTATCAAAACAATTTCAAAGTTCTCTACAATGCGCTACCGGCTTCGCTTCTTCGATCATTTCCTAGTTTCTTGTGTACATGTGTCTGTCTCTGTTTCTGTCTCTAACAAAACATGCGAGTCTCTCTCCAACAAAACATGTGCGAATTAAGTCAAATTTCTTTTGCCTTCCAGCCTTATGATTATCGCTCAATATCATCAACAGATCGAAGCTAAACTTTCCAGGCTCCAAATTTCTTGGCAGTGAAATTTTTCAACGATTTTCTTTAATCGTAGATTTCATGTTGAATTTTACATGCAAGTTACCTCCATGAAATCAAAGTATACGTTGTAATTTTTGTCATGACATACAGCAGTCAAATTGCAAAAGTCTCTTGTACTACATACAACATAAGTCGAACAGCAAGGTCGATTCTCACGACGAAGAGCACAGTAAAAACAAAACTCTAGATTCGCATCAAAGTACAAAGTTGGCACTTCAACTTAAATAGCACAGTCGAATCAACAACCTAATTTGCGTAGAAAGGCTAGAAATGGAACAAGAATTCCTATGTATTTTGTGTGACAATACAGGGGAACTTCGAGGTCGATCCTTTACGCTGAATAGCACTGTCAAATTGTGAGATCAATTCTGGACGGTGAATAGCACAGAAGAATTACGAAGTCAGGATCTTGATGCTGCATACCACAGTCGAAATATGAGGTCGGATCTAGTTATCAAAGAGCACGGTCAAAGTGAGCGGTAGAAAATAGCATAGTCAAGTTACAAGGTCAATTTTGGAGGTTGAATTTCACAGTCAAATTATGAAGTAGCTTCTGAACGCTGAATGGCAAAGTTAAACTGAAAGTCGAAACTGGACGCTGAATAGCATAGTCAAGTTACAAGGTCAATTTTGGACGCTGAATTTCACGGTCAAATTGTGAAGGAGCTTCTGCACGCTGAATGGCAAAGTTAAACTGAAAAGTCGAAACTGGACGCTGAATAGCACAGTCAAGTTACAAGGTCAATTTTGGACGCTGAATTTCACGGTCAAATTGTGAAGTAGCTTCTGAACGCTGAATGGCAAAGTTAAACTGAAAAGTCGAAACTGGACGCTGAATAGCACAGTCAAGTTACAAGGTCAGCTTTGGACATTGCATAGCACAGTCGAATTGCGAGGTTTGTCCTTCACGGTAAATAGCACAGTACAATGACCAGGCTGGCTCTTCACTTTAAATCACACAGCCCAATCAACAACGTATAATTAGCATGAAAACGCTCAACAGTCGAAAAAAGGAGTCCACTATGTTACATACGATAGTTGTTGAAATATGAAATTCATCCTTCACGTTGTATAGCGCAGTACAATAGCGAGGCTGCCTCTTGGCGTTGAAAATCACAGCCAAATCAAATCGTACTTTCGCGGGAAACACACAGCATTCGAAACAAGAAGTCCACTATGCTAAATGCAACAACTGTCCAATTACGATATCTGTGTTTCACGTTGAATAGCACAGCTAAATCAAAATGTAAAATCGCGGGAAACATTCGGCATTAGAAACAACAATTCCTTCGTGTTTATTGCAACGATCGTTCAGTTACGATATCTGTCTTTCACGTTGAATAGCACAGCTAAATCAAAACGTAAAATCGCGGGAAACATTCGGCATTAGAAACAACAATTCCTTCGTGTTTATTGCAACAATCGTTCAGTTACGATATCTGTCTTTCACGTTGAATAGCACAGCTAAATCAAAACGTAAAATCGCGGGAAACATTCGGCATTAGAAACAACAATTCCTTTGTGTTTATTGCAACAATCGTCCAGTTACGACATCTGTCTTTCACATTGAATAGCACAACCAAGCCAAAACGTAGTTTTGCTGGTCGGCCCTTTGCCTTCAACACCACACAGCAAAACAGATTTGAACAGAAGCCACGCAGCTTACAAGTAAACACACCAAGAAAGAGCAAACGAACTTCGTTTCCTGGTTCCAAGACCAAACAAGTACAAATGAAAGCTGGGTCACAATACAGTGCATAATGAATGTGAATGCTATACCTCAAGCTTGAAAAGAGCGAACCCCGGGGGTTAGATGGCAGGTTTACAGCTCATGCACCGGGTGAGTAAAAAAAAGCACGTCGTTCGAAAGGCTACTATTCTCATACTCTCTTAGCAACAACACGTATTGAGATTTTATTGAATAGCCCACATGTTTGATTAATTTTAGAATTTTCCTTGGCAGAAATCGGTCACTCCGTTCTGGCTTTATCAGGGGTCTTCTCAAGGAGGTCAATCCCTTCGGAAAACGTGGAAAAACGGCCTAAATCACGATAAAATTTCCCTAATATTTCTACCTTGCAGGAATGACTTCAAAATGTTTTTTTCCTCTAAGTCCAGCTTATCCCAAAAACTCTTTCTCGCACCAAAATCTCAAAGGATTGCAACACTTTGGCATCACTTTTTGGCTCTTTGGCTCCTCAATTAGTCGCAATATTTCAAAAAACTCCAGTGGGAATATCTCGTCCTTGTAGCTGGTTGTTGTACCCCCTAATTTAGATTGCAAAGAACTCGGTGTGGACTTTTAAAACCCTGTCAATTTACGGTAATGATATTGACAATTTATCTATATACGAAATCCAATAATCCTATTTACATCTTGACCATACAAACAAATACATATCTATAAAAATCCTAAATTATTTACAAATCATCGACTGTTAAAATTGAATGCGTGTATATATCATTTATAAAAGCATGAAATAGGTGTATACAGTGCATATAAATAGCATGTGGATGTAAGTTATAGCCTCAAGCTGCTCCGGACCAAGATCCAAAACAAAATTTATATTGCAATTCATGGTTGTATAGTCAGATTGCGTCAATGATACCATGGTATTTCAAATATACATAGTGTTTCAGGTCAAACGCAACCCAACTGTAATTGAAAATCTTAAAAAAAATTGGCAAGGTTTTAGTAGATACTAGTAATAGCTGCTGCTAAAGTGCCCGCGCTTTTGAAAAAGATTAGTAAAATTCATCAAATTGAAAACCCCAGGAAAGTCTCGCATCAGAAAGAAACACAAGCAACAAATAGAAGTTTGCCAGTGGAATCCTCAAGTACCCACAAAAACAGCTTGGGTTCTCTTCAGAAAAAAATACGATGTAGCCTATCTAACATCAGCCACTCCACCGTTTCCACGACTTCTTTGTGATTACAAGAAACGTGCAGAAAATTTTGGCCCATTCAACGATCAAAATATGTCACTGATCAATGAAAGGGCCCTGGTCAACATCGATGCTTGCGGCCCTCGGCTATTATCAAGATTATATATGATTGCAGCGTAATCATCACTAGCGTATTGTTGGATGGCGTAGCGGTAGGCATCTATTCCACTGACCGCAATGGTCGGAGATCGAAACCTCATGGTGACTCTCTATTTTCTTTATTTTTATATTTTTTCTTAAAGTCCCTGCTGGTTCTGCTAGTGCAATCTAGTATCCACATAAAATATTCGGAGGAATGGAAATCGTTGATATATATAAAATTGTTTGAAAAAAACCACACAGGTCACTTGTAAAAATTAGAAACTTACGAATAATACGATGTCGATACCCTGCTGTGGTGGTGGTTTCAGAGTTCATAAACCGTTGCAATTTGTTCGTTTGATTCTCCCTATAATTAAAAATTCGTATTGCATGCTCTGAATACTTTATCAATCCCTTCCCCCATCCCTTCCACACTGAACAAATCAACACATCGGTATTATTGTGGGTGAAGCGATCAAAGATAGGCCTAGCGGAAATAAAAGTTTATTTTCAACTGTGCATGAGAACAAAAGCTGTATGCTTGAGAACAGAAGATTTTTCAGCACCAGGCTTCTTTCGACCCAGACCTCCAAATCGCCGCCATTTTTGTTGACGAATTCTGCTGTCTCATCATTGGAAAACTAAAATCAAGCTCCTAACAAAATCTTGTGCACGCATAGCCAATTAGAAGCCCTTGCTTCGCGCGCTATGGCGCGGGCAATAATTCATACCATCTGAAATAGCCTGCGTGCAGACCATACTTTGGGAGCATAGGTTTCAAATCTTTAAAAAGGTTGGTGTAAAATTGAGTGACCTATTTCTTTGAACTGAATGACTTCAAAGAAACTTTAACTATTTCACTATAATTCTACCGTTGCACTTTTCGGAAATCTCCAAAATTTTCAGAGTTAGAGTGAGCTTCTTCTTTTTCAAGGATTCAAGAAAAATTTTCAAAGAAACTTAAAACCATCGTAATTTCCAAACTGTTTGATGTAACGTGACGTAATTTCGAAGAACACCATATTTTATGAATGCCTACAATATGGTATCAAGCAAAAGTCTGCCACTCATCTGGTTTATGATTTAGAAATTTGATGACGTCATATCCTCAAATGAGTTGAAATTGAAGATACGCTGTAATTTCGAAAAATATTCAAAATTTCTGGAAAATCCAACGGTAGAATTATAGATAAGTATCTAAAGTTTCTTTCAAGTCATGCAAACAGAAGAAATAGGTCATGGAATTTTACACCCACTTTTTTACGCCGAGAAAAAGATTTGGAACCTATGCTAACTTTTGGTATTGTCTGCACGCAGGCTACATCTGAAAGTGCAGACCTTCTGGAGCTTGGATACATTGATGGAATTATTTATGATTTAATTGATATTTTTGTGCATATATGGCCGATTTCAAAGGTAGTATGCTGTACAAGCAAAATCAACACCTTTTTACCGTAAAAAATTACAAAACAGATTTTGTCAGAATATTTCAGCTGCTACCACACGAGATAAAAGACTCCAGCACCCTTCAAATGTTCAAAAAGCAAATAAGGTGCTGGAATGGTGATAAATGCAACTGCAGGCTTTGCAAAACATATGTACAACAGGTTGGGTTCATAACAGGATAGTTAGTGAAATTATTGTAATTATACATATACATATTTTTTAGATTAGATTGTATATTTTGTAAATAAGTAGGCCTTAATTAGCTGTAATTTTAGCTATGGTTTTGTTTCAGCCTACTTTGTAAATAAATTAATGATGATGATTATGATGTAAGCACTTGAGGCGATGCCCTTCGGTAGAAAGCCGAGTGTGTTCCCATTGGATGCATTTATCAAGAATGGTAAAATACGCTCTCACTAAAATGAGTTTTCGTCTATATAAATGTCCTATCGCTGTCTGGCGTCTGAAATATAATCTTGGCCAAAATACTTGGGACAAGTCACCAAATTGCACTACTTCGGTCTTTGATTACGTGCCCCCTGCTCCCCCTGTTTCAATGTTGCTTCAATCAAACGCCATTCGACCTTCTCAACATTGAATCGGGGGAAGGGGGGATCAGGAGGTTCGAAACGTATGTTTTCGCCTCGATATTTTAGGAAACATCATGAAAACACTGAAATTTGACTATGCCCCAGCTTCTTTTGGCCAGGATTGTAGGTGGAACAAGATCGGGTTGCGCTTTTTCTGAAACACCCTGTAAGCATACAAATACAACACCGTCGTGAAGGTGACGTTACGGTTTTTAGCGCCAAGCGCTGGGATTGCAGAAGTAGAATAGGCCTAATCGAGTCCGCGACCCCTTGTCATGGCACTGAAGTGATGGGGCTCTACCTGGGATCGAACCCGGTCCACCTGATTGTTCTGGCTGCAATGTCAGAGGATTACACCCTGCACCACAACACCTTCAACGAAAGAACCATGATGCAAGAACAGAGCCTTGCAACAACAACGACTTTACAACTTAACTATTAACAACAAGAACGAGGCCAACAACAACAACAACAACAACAACAACAACAACAACAACAACAACAACATACGATAAGAACATGTCTACCTTATGAGAACAAAACGATATATGTAAATTAATTAAACTTATATGGATATACAGTTTCCTACATTTTTTTGGTAAACTTTTCGACAAATGGTAAAATGGAAAAAGTGGGCTATTCCTCGATATATCAAAGAATGAAATCCTACTAATAGAAATTGAGGGGACCAACATTTCATTCCAGTTTATCATGATTGATCACTAATCTCTGATTGATCACTTGGATAGTCATGATTGATCAATAGCTCAATCATTTTGGAGCATTGATTTGGAGCAGAGATTGAAGGAATCTAAGGGTGCAAGAGAACGAGAGATTGAGAGAATCTTAGGGTGGACAGGGTGGACGGGTGGACGAGTTGCATGTGGTACGTCATGGGAAAGAAAACGAGAGATTGAGAGAATCTTAGGGTGGACAGGGTGGACGGGTGGACGAGTTGCACGTGG
Source organism: Aurelia coerulea (assembly GCA_039566865.1). Classification (NCBI taxonomy): domain Eukaryota; kingdom Metazoa; phylum Cnidaria; class Scyphozoa; order Semaeostomeae; family Ulmaridae; genus Aurelia; species Aurelia coerulea. Next base: position 22,669,790 of record CM076948.1, on the reverse strand, counting down.
TACGTCATAGGAAAGAAAATGAGAGATTGAGAGAATCTTAGGGTGGACAGGGTGGACGGGTGGACGAGTTGCACGTGGTACGTCATAGGAAAGAAAACGAGAGATTGAGAGAATCTTAGGGTGGACGGGTGGACGGGTGGACGAGTTGCACGTGGTACATCATACGAAAGAAAACGAGAGATTGAGAGAATCTTAGGGTGGACAGGGTGGACGGGTGGACGAGTTGCACGTGGTACGTCATAGGAAAGAAAATGAGAGATTGGGAGAATCTTAGGGTGGACAGGGTGGACGGGTGGACGAGTTGCACGTGGTACGTCATAGGAAAGAAAATGAGAGATTGAGAGAATCTTAGGGTGGACAGGGTGGACGGGTGGACGAGTTGCACGTGTTACGTCATAGGAAAGAAAACGAGAGATTGAGAGAATCTTAGGGTGGACAGGGTGGACGGGTGGACGAGTTGCACGTGGTACGTCATAGGAAAGAAAATGAGAGATTGGGAGAATCTTAGGGTGGACAGGGTGGACGGGTGGACAAGTTGCACGTGGTACGTCATAGGAAAGAAAATGAGAGACTGAGAGAATTTAAGGGTGGACAGGGTGGACGGGTGGACGGGTGGACGAGTTGCACGTGGTACGTCATAGGAAAGAAAACGAGAGATTGAGAGAATCTTAGGGTGGACAGGGTGGACGGGTGGACGAGTTGCATGTGGTACGTCATAGGAAAGAAAACCAGAGACTGAGAGAATCTAAGGGTGGACAGGGTGGACGGGTGGACGAGTTGCATTCTAGTAACACTGGTCAGGTCTCTGTCTCGGGACGCATTTCTTTTCGCCAGGAACCAGGATGACAGAAGTTACGAAGCAAGGGAAGCTTTTGCATGAAAATCCTTGATATATTTCTACTTTAATTTCACTTGTTTCCTGTATAATATTACTCATAAGGTACTGGAGTAATGTCTAAACATTGGAAAGGCTACAAAAATATTGTTTTGAAATGTTCACAAGGGCACATGCAGTGAACATGAAAATTTTTATGAACCTCCAAGAGACTCGTAAGAAATTTTGAGTACTCAAAATATGATAATTTTAAGAAACTGTCAGTACTGGACAACATTCTTAGTTTCTTTTAAAAAAATACGTGTAGTAGGCTTAAATTAGCTCTTATTTTATAGATATCTAAAGATAAAGCCGACAGCATGAAAAATTTCCTTTCAACCATTGAAATATTAGCTTTCCTATGCAATTCTTAGTCAATGCAGTGGAAATGCATGCATGTATTTTTGTAAGGAACTTTTGATTTGAACCTTTGACTTTCAGATTATCATACAGTCAAGAAACAGGAGTAATATAACCCGGGGGAGGGGGGTGCTTCGCATATTTTGGGTACGGGGACGTGCCATTGGGAAGGGTATCGATTTTTGTATAAGGAACGGTATCGATTTTCACGATTTTGGTATAAGTATAAGGTCGGATATAAATTTTCGGAAAATTGGTATGAGGTCGGGTGTACTTTTTTGGAAAATTGGTATATGGTCGGGTATACTTTTTCGGAAAATGGGTATAAGGAACGGGTATGTTTTTGAAGCTTTAACGGCAAGTTCCCGACCAAAAGCTGGTCAAGTACCCCCTCCCCGGGTAATATAAGGGAAAGATAAGGCTCAAATCCTTACTGGTTGCCAGAGCATGCGGAAATCATCCAATTTCATGCCTGTCAGCCAATGAGATCACCGCTTTCTAGCCCCTGGAGACAAAATCGGTCGTTTGAGGTAAATTTTCTAGTACCCTCACTAAAACTGAAATGGATGCTAAAATACTTCAGTTATTTGCAATTTTTTTTGATAAATCGGTTGTGGGGATGTCCGTCCAGAGTTGTTTACATGTTTAGGCACACAGCTTGTTTGGGGCCGGAGCTGCGTTCATTTTCCGGTCGAAGAATATTGACCTTCGTTGAAATATCTATAGAAATCGCTACAAATGAGATATACAGATAAGAATTTCAGCGATTACGCATACTGACCTCAGCAATAACCCAAACTCCTTTACTGCTATCATATCTCAAAATTGGAGGCAATTTCTAACGATTTCTGGTAGAGACATCATTTGGGCCTAAGCTTGTCCTCGCTTAAAACTCATTCCATTGCACTTAAAAAGTAATGGTAAAGTTCTTGAGCTAGATAATGCGCTTACCCATGACTCAGACACCAGTTTGACTTCGTTTGCCTTCTTTAATTTGCCAAATTTTTGTAAGAAACAACCAGTTGTGGGCGAATTGCAAAAACTTTCCTCGGTCCATATTTTTCTCTACACAGATTCTCCGCTTCAAACAACAAACAGTGAACTTTGACATTGTATCATAAAAGTCTTGCATCACAGAACATTCCTTTTGAACGATTCCATGCGCTTTAGCGAGGCACTCGTGAATTGTATTAACGCATTTCGTTCTTTTCGTTCTTATTTCAATCAATGCAAAACATAAAAAGAACAAAACATTGTTTTGGGTTCGCTAAAAAAGATACCCGGTTTTGCACTTTTGTTTGTTTGCATTGACTGATTGAACCAAATGCGTGAAAACAATTCACGAGTGCCTCGCTAAGGCGCATGGAATCGTTCTATAGGAATGTTTTGTGATGCAAGACTTTTATGATACAAAGTTCACTGTTTGTTGTTTGAAGCGGATAGACTGTGCAGATAAAAATATGGACCGAGGAAAGTTTTTTGCAATTCACCCACAACTGGTTGTTTCTTATAAAAATTTGCTAATGTAAAAAAGGCAAACGAAGTCAAACTGGTGCCTGAGTCATGGGTAAGTGCATTATTCAGCTCTAGAATTTTACCATGACTTTTTAAGTGCAATGGAATGAGTTTTAAGCGAGGACAAGCTTAGGCCCAAATGATATCTCTACCAGAAACCATTAGAAATTGCCTCCAATTTTGAGATATGATAGCAGTAAAGGAGTTTGGGTTATTGCTGAGGTCAGTATGCATAATTGCTGAAATTCTTATCTGTATATCTCATTTGTAGCGATTTCTATAGATATTTCAACGAAGGTCAATATTCTTCGACCGGAAAATGAACGCAGCTCCGGCCCCAAAAAAGCTATGTGCCTAAACATGTAAACAACTCTGGACGGACATCCCCACAACTGATTTATCAAAAAAAATTGCAAATAACTGAAGTATTCTAGCATCCATTTCAGTTTTAGTGAGGGTACTAGAAAATTTACCTCAAACGACCGATTTTGTCTCCAGGGGCTAGAAAGCGGTGATCTCATTGGCTGACAGGCATGAAATTGGATGATTTCCGCATGCTCTGGCAACTTGAGCCTTATCTTTATAAGGGATAATGTTGAAAAATTAAATCTGAGAAACTCTTTATTCGTATCCAGGAATATGAATACTTCCGGGACTTCCGCTTTGTTAGCTGCACCATGGCTGCACTTAATTACTCAGTGATATGATAATAATCTTATTTAAAGTTGGTCTATTTACAATAGTAATATAATCACTAATTTATACCAACTATTTACAAAAAACAACTTTAATAGAAAATATACAAATTTACAATTCTGGCTATTTACAAATCCGGCAATTACACTTATCGCCAAGCCAGTGCTTGATCGCTCTTTTGAAAGCTGCAACTTTTGGAAGTGCTTTTATCTGGTCACTAAGGGTGTTCCAAAGGAGGCTTCCTCTAAAGGATAATGACTCTATTCCAAATTTTGTTGTTCGTGTTTTTGGCAATCGACATAAATTTTTTGTTCGTAGGTTGTATTTCACAACCTTTTCTTCATGAAATTCCCAAATATATGAGGGGTTCAAGTTGTTCATTGTTTTGTAAATTTCGATCATCAGTTTCTGGAGATTTTGAACATGTATTTTCACGCTTTCGCTTTTCTCCAGTAACTCATCAAAGGAAGAGTCATAGTCCTTGAAGAGGATCCTTAGTGCACGTTTGTGTGGTAACAGTGCTAACAAAAGTTTCTAACGTGTTTCTTATATTTTTAATGCCGGAAGTGTAGAGTTGATTTTGTCTTGTCTAACGGGCTCCCAAATAACTTAGTAAGATATCAAAACGAGTAAATAACATGATTCGCACTCAAAAAAATGTCCAAACAGTTGCTTTAACTGTACAATGTCAAAGTAATTTTGAGTGCGATAGGAAAATTAAAACTGAAAATTACAGCAGTTTCTTAGCTTTTTTCAATTCAGGTAGGGTTGTTCCTTAGCTTTCGACAAATTGAGCCTACCGTTTCTTATAAGTGGTTTCTTATGAAAAAGTGAAGTGAGTGTATATCCTCGTGAAATTGAAGTCCTATTTTCAAAATTTTCCTGGAAAGACCCCATCATTTATGAACCTTTGCTTCTTTAAAAGGCAAATTCTTCAAAAATGGGGCGCTTTCCAATGATGTAAAGGGCGTGGCCATGAAAAATTTCCCTGGGGCAAGCCAAGCCCCCCCGGCCACCATTCTTACTTGCTACGCTTACATCAAGTTTCATTGACTTTTTTTCACAGACTGCATTGAGACAAATGTGAAATCTTAAAATCAGTCTTCCTTTTTTAAAATCAATTTGTCCTAGAAATCAAATTTTCTGACCTCCTATCCAATCAAAATCCTAAAATTTACCTGTAAGCTGCTGATGCTACCTTTGTTCGCCAAAATCAACACTTTAGTGGTTGGGCTATCTGACACGTACTACGTATCTTGGTTGTAACGGGGCAACAAAGCCCCCCCCCCTTTCCCTAACTCTTGCCGGGAAATAGGTAGAGCAACCAGATTTGGTGTACTAACAGCCACAGGCATGTACTTTATGAGAATATGAAAATTAACCTAAAATTCGTCGTCATTATTGCTTCTGTTGCTCGTGTCAGCATTTTTCCTTGTGTGGTCAAGAAAAGTTACAAAGTCGATCAAAATCAGGAAAAATGCGATAAAATATAATTTTGAGTACAATTTCCATCCAAACATGAAAATCATGATAGATTACATCAAATAAAACTACCCAGCAAAATATATTTGCAAACTATTGCGATTTTGCTATTTTTTTCACGAAAATTAATATTCGAAAATTGGCGATTTTGACTGAGTCAGTTCCAGAAAATTGCCTCCCTTCCCCTCATTTGTCAAAATATTTTTATAAAACTTTTTGAGTCGTTGCATAGTACGTAGCAGCAAAAAGTCAGAAAGTTTCCTGGCCATAGTTGTTCTCCTGGCAGAGTTATAACAAAAAGTCTACTGGGAGGGGGGCAAATTTGATAGGGTTAAGAACAAAATACCAGTATCTCCAAATTTTAAAATAAGCAGTTCTACCTTTGTCGGCCAAATTTACAAAAAAGACCAGAAACTCAAAGTGTTCGCCAAAGCGACATTATACTTGTCAATACGATCTATAATGGTCAATATTCTTTTTCATCTGAAAAGCTTCTCGAGCTAGAATGTTCCCATTAAGTAGTAATAAATATTTTTTGGATACAGCATGGTTTGAGGCTAAATGTTTCTAAATTTTTTACTTTATCAATTATGAATAATTCATTAGTAATTTGATTTGTCCCTAAAAAAGAAGAAAGAGACAAATGATAAACAAAAACTATACCTTTGGATTAGATGAATTGGAAATAAAACTTTCGTTTTAAAAACATCATGGGTTATAAAATACAATTAATGTGGTTCGTGAAATGTACCGATTCATTCCATGAAACTGTGTTAATCTCAAGTTTTTTATTGGTGAACAATGTGCAAAGAAATAGACAATAACTCTAGAAATTCACTTCCGCACTCATTTTTGATTACAAAGTCCAACTTTGTAATCTAAGAGGGGGCTCCAGGTCAGTCAGAAAGAAAGAAAGTAAGAAAGAAAGAAAGAAAGAAAGAAAGAAAGAAAGTCCGTCACGCTCGTTAAAGCGATTGATTAACGTTTTATCTCTGCTAATTGGCACTGGAATAAAGAAAGTGCACAGAAAGCGCATACAAGACAGAAGTTTCCCGCGATCCTATAGCAAAATTTGACGTCGGCTTATTTCATGTTAGACAGATTTGACACCATAAGATGGATAAATTACCATGATGTTTACCCTGGCACAACAACAAATTTACCCAGAATTGGCACGTTCTTGACTTCATTAGCAGCTAAATTATGTTAAAACAATCGTTTTCTAGAACGAATGCATCATTAGCCACTTATTGATAGTATTCATTATGCAAATAAGTCAAGTTTAGAGGATGATGTAACCGGCGGCCTGCACAGAGGCTAGCATTCGCAGCATCACCGAAGGTAGAAGGACCCTCCTCCTACACAGCTACGTATGCAAACGTCGCAGGTGAAGTTGAGAGGCAAGGTGCAGGATCCCGGCAAACAATGGCCCCATTAACTGGGGGAAGGCACGTGATCACACTGAACCAAAACATCTTCATGCATATGATTCTGCACAGAGGTTATTTTCGTGACTACTTGTCTCAAACTAGATGCCCGCAAATAGAAACTTTCTGCAGGGTTCTGCATAAACATAAGCAATTTTGTATTATCGGAAATCTCACATGACATCCTAATTTGAGACATACAAGGCGCTTAACTTTGTATGGAAGTCGACTTTAGGAGCAACACTCACTGTAGCTAAAAACAACATCAGCGATCATTTAGGGTTATGAAGAAATCAAGTTTCAGATTTTCTTATACTTGCTTAGCTCAGGACGGACTTTGTAATCATCCAAAAGGATCTTATGTTCTTTCCTATGACGTACCACATGCAACTCGTCCACCGTCCACCCTGTCCACCCTAAGATTCTCTCAATCTCTCGTTTTCTTTCCTATGACGTACCACGTGCAACTCGTCCACCCGTCCACCCTGTCCACCCTTAGATTCTCTCAGTCTCTGGTTTTCTTTCCTATGACGTACCACATGCAACTCGTCCACCCGTCCACCCTGTCCACCCTAATATTCTCTCAGTCTCTCATTTTCTTTCCTATGACGTACCACATGCAACTCGTCCACCCGTCCACCCTGTCCACCCTAAGATTCTCTCAATCTCTCATTTTCTTTCCTATGACGTACCACATGCAACTCGTCCACCCGTCCACCCTGTCCACCCTAAGAGTCTCTCAATCTCTCGTTTTCTTTCCTATGACGTACCACGTGCAACTCGTCCACCCGTCCACCCTGTCCACCCTTAGATTCTCTCAGTCTCTGGTTTTCTTTCCTATGACGTACCACATGCAACTCGTCCACCCGTCCACCCTAAGATTCTCTCAGTCTCTCATTTTCTTTCCTATGACGTACCACGTGCAACTCGTCCACCCGTCCACCCTGTCCACCCTAAGATTCTCTCAATCTCTCGTTTTCTTTCGTATGACGTACCACGTGCAACTCGTCCACCCGTCCACCCTGTCCACCCTAAGATTCTCTCAATCTCTCATTTTCTTTCCTATGACGTACCACGTGCAACTCGTCCACCCGTCCACCCTGTCCACCCTAAGATTCTCCCAATCTCTCATTTTCTTTCCTATGACGTACCACGTGCAACTCGTCCACCCGTCCACCCTAAGATTCTCTCAATCTCTCGTTTTCTTTCATATGACGTACCACGTGCAACTCGTCCACCCGTCCACCCTGTCCACCCTGTTCACCCTTAGATTCTCTCAATCTCTCGTTTTCTTTCCTATGACGTACCACATGAAATTTCTGATATTGATGAATCGGAGATCATGACTCTCCTTGCTATTCATGGTATTTTCAGTTGTTTCTGATTAATGATTACTCTGATAGAGCTGTTGATTAGTAGTTATTTAGATATTGATTAATCAAAGATCATGATAGCTCTCTTTCTATTATTAGTATTTCATTCTCTGATGTATCGAGGGTCTGCCAAAAAGTGTGCCGAGAGCGAGTTTTTGCTACAAATAGAGATGGATACTTCGAATTAATCAGCTGCTCTGTAGATGCCCTAATGGTCGAAACTAGTCAGCACTGAAATAAAAAAGAAAACGCGCAAAAGACTAAATTTGGTGCCTGCCTCTTCGAGTGGCTAGGCCCTCTTCAAATGTACACTATATATTCAATATGACGAATAGTCAACAATCATGGCCAAAACAAGGTGGGAAGTAGGAAAATTTCAAGATTTTCTTCATTTTTCCTAAAATATCGAAGCGAAAACATGCACTGTCATCGAAAATACAACTTAGTACCCTCTTAGAGAGTTGACGGATTTATGCCAAATGGCTTTATGTTCAACCCATTTATTCAGGGCTGGCAACCCCCGATTTCTTGCATATTAAAGTGAAAAAATTAGTCAATAGACCTTATTCACAATTATTATCAGTTCGAGGCGAATGATGAAATCCCAGCACAGCAAGGAATCTCCATGCCTATTTTGATGGAAATTCAAGTACCAACTATGCCATGCGTTGCTGAGAGCAATTGACGTTAGAAGAATGACCACGGGTGGCGGGCTGCGGTTGGATTGAATATATAAATTATATATGGAATATATATATATGATGATTGGGGTGGGTCAGATTCTGTGCCTGCCCTGGGGCGCCACTTGCTGATTTGCCGATTTGCTCTGGTTTGGTCTGATTGTGTCCTGCCACTGTTGGTCTTTATTTCTATTATATTTTAGTTTTGTAAATAGTTTTGCATAGCTTATGCATTTCTGTTTTTAATGATATTCCATATCGATTATTGCAACGAGCGAAGCGGCTATATAGATGCAACAAATTGCCATCGTGGAATATCTGGCTATCTGGCTATCTATGTGGTTCTGCTCAACCTGCGCAGCAAGATTGCTGACTTTCACGGAGGAGCTGTTTGTGATTGGATAAAACACAAGAACTGCAATGCATCATTCGAAAGGCAATTCTACCTGCAGAGTTCCTTTGGCAACCAAAATAATCATGGCTACATTCAAATTCAATCAGCTGATTCTAATTGCTTTAAAATCAAACAAAACAATGCCCAAATCTTGAATCAAAGACTGATGATTGCTTTGCATGCCTTACTGCACCCGCATCTGGTTTCCATTCAAACAATTCCCACAATTTCCAAATTCGAACATGAGAATTATGATAAAATACATGAAATAACACTACAGTAGTATGTGGAAAAGACTTTGCAAAATACTGTAATTTTCTTACTTTTTTCACGAATATTGTGATTGTAGAATTGCGGTTTTGACAGGGTCAATCATAGACTGATTACATGTTCGTAGTTATCGCTATTGACAGACTGATGGACGCTATAGTTTGATTATCAGTCCCACTTGCAGCGTAGTGCCGTCATCCAATTCAATAAACGAAGCGGAAATTGGGACTGAAGTAGTTAGTCTAGGTCAATCACGTAAATTTGTCTCCCTCCCCTCTTTTGTCAAAATATTTCAATGAAACTCTAAATACATAGCTACAAAGCGCAATACAATTTCAATTCCATAGACTTCCTCATAGCAGGGTTATCAGAAAAATCTACAAGGGGGGGGGGGGGGAGCAGGCCCCCGACCAAAACAGGATTCAACAAACTTCAGACAGCCATCCGATCAACTGTCAACAGACATCATTTACTTGATATTCCTTACTAAGAGTTACCCCATTTTTGGAATTGTACTTTAACTCGAATCTTTCCTTGCAACGCCCGCCCTTGTGATGGAGGGGGGGGGGGCAGATTACTGCTCTTGATTGGTAGTGAGTAACCGCCCCCCTCCCAACGTTGGCAGACGAGACGATTCTTCTGAGCTGCATTCACCTAACTATATTAACGGCTAGTATTTTAGTTTAGTAGTTAGGTTAAGTATGTTTGTTTTAAGATATCAGCAGGTAAATTGTAAATTTTTGTCACGGCCCCCTGAAAAGCAACCTTTGCTGACAGGGTTACCGTGGGTAAAGAATATAAAACGAATGAAAACAAATACCGGGTGACCCAAAAAAAAGTGACCCAACGCAATCTGTTATAGACAAAAATGTAAGTGGCTGATTGAAATGCTTCAAATGTTATTCTGTCGCTAAAAGACTAGCCTATGATATGTGTATTTTTCGCAATTTTTTTCGACACGGTAAATCTCCCGAATTTAGGATTATGAGAAAAAGGGCATGCTTGAAATCTTCAAAAAATCGTCAAAAACAGGGGATCGATTTGCAGCCTTTTCAGATACTCAAAACAACGAGGAGCGTGTTTCATTTCAGCCTGGGAATAGGCAACTCGGTTGAATGTTGTCAGAGCAATTTTGTAGTCCCTAGATACCTAAAATATTCTTGTCTCAAGGGAAAAGGATACTCCTGCTTTTCTGTAAGCAATTCCTAAACATTTCAATTTGCGTGGAAATTGAATTCCTTTGAAATTTCTCAAGTTTACAAAGAACATTTATTTTCAGCTCCAAATATTTAGGTACCTAGGGACCATTAACTTGCTCTGGAAACTTTTAACTGAATTGCCTATTCCCAGGCCGAAATGAAACACATTGTTTTGAAGATCTGAAATGGCCTTAAATCGATCCCCTGTTTTTGACGACTTTTTGTGGATTTCAAGCTTGCCCGTTTTCTCAAAATCTTTAATTCGGAAAATTTACAGTGCCGAAAGAAATTCCAAAAAATACTCATAATGTAGGCTAGTCTTTAGCGACAGAACAGCGTTTGAATCATTTCCATCAGACACGTAATTTTTTCTTCTGAAGCAGATTGCGTTGGGTCACTTTTTTCTGGGTCACCCGGTAAAATAATGAATGCAAGCCAAAAATTAGCAAACAGATATTTAATACAGTATTCAGAATGAGTTCAATCCATTAACAATACCATGGCAAATTTAATCCACATGGCAACTAAACTGAATAGGATCAATCTAGACGGAATCTTTAGAGCTATCTCCGGAATATACATGCATAATTTATACTACCCAGATAAATTTTGTCAGCAAAAAAGATGATGTGGACTGCTTGATAAATAAAAATAAAACAAAACTTTAAAACTACCGTGTGTCCCAAAATAAACGCAACGGGTTTGATCGGGACTAGTGACAAGAATTTAGGTCCAATCAATCCAAAATAATGTTTGATATAATCCTCGATAGCTAACTTAAAGATAAATACCTTGTTTGTTGATATTAGTGCATGGGGAGTTGGAATATCAATCTTGAAAGTCCAAATTTGCTTCCATCTCCAAACCAGAGGCTTCGGGATTTGGCCTAACTGAAAACGCGTTTGAGGAATCTCCTCAGTCACATGCAAAGTGTAGTAATGTTAGGCACACATTTCAATTGAAATTTGAAAGCTAAAAATTTACAAACATAACAATGCCGAAGGGAAAGTTCACAAATGAATATATTTTTTCAATCATAGTGAGCCTGCAAAAGATCCAAGCACGAATGAGCATTTTTAAGGATCTTATCCATGGATAATTTTCCCTTGGGTACATCTGATTTCTTGTTTCGTAATAATTCGAAGAAAGATTATGCAAAATGCATTTTATTAAAGTCATAAAGATTGCAAGAACTAATTCAGTTTTCATACCCAAGCAAACTACTTCGCGAATTGCTCTCTTTATGAAATAGATACAATGCTAACTTTTCAAAACTTTTGAAGCATAAAAAAAGATGTATTGTCACGACAAAATTGATGAAATTGATTGAATTTCTATTCCAATGTTTTCCTCAGCAGGAGGCTTTATTCTCTTATTTCACAGTACTTCGGGAGATTCCCCAAAATAGCGCATTTGCAGTTTAGGCCAAAACCCAAAAGCTCTGGTTTGGAGGTTCAGGCAAATTTGGACTTTCAAGATTAATATTCCAACTCTCCATGCACCAATATCAACAAACAAGGTATCTATCTTCAAGTTAGCTATCGAGGATTATATCAAAGATTATTGTGGATTGATTGGACCAAAATTCTTGTCACTAGTCCCGATGAAATCCGTCGCGTTTTTTTGGGACACCCAGTAGATCAATAAGCTTTATTACATGCTTGTTAAAAATGAAAGAAAGTTACAGTTAGTTGTCTCTAAACTGATATCAAACTGTCCCTGTTTAAAACTGAATGAATCTATTTGGCAATAAAATAGTTTCTGATATCAAATACAATTTTTGTCTCTGTCTGTGTTAAAAGTTATTTCTTCTCCAAAAGAAAATTTCTTTAATGTTTTCATGCTTGATATCAACTGACGTTTGAAAGTTTCTATGTTTGTTTGCTTCTTTATTTCCTTGTGTAATGAAATGTATTTTATTTGGTGAAAATACCTGCCGTGGTCTCGCTTTCTGACTGATCTGAGACCGCTACAACTACGACTCATTTCCCAACACTTGTAGAAACGCATTAGCCTCGTACTGATTTAATATGACCAAAACAATTGGGCCTAAATCAACTGCCATTTTTCTCAAAACTACAGAGCCAAAAACACCACTAAAAGCAGTTTTCCAGAACTGCTGTATCATGAAAACTACAATCGCGGACAAAATTCGTTGGGACCGATAGAGTTTTGTGTTAAAAGAGGTCTTTCCTGCATGTAAAATACTGCCTTGCACTGCTGATGACCCCCTCCCCCCTCTGCAATGTTGGTTGCTTGAAGATCACATACTTGTCAACTCATCTGTGGAAGATTTGCGTCACTAAAGAAATTAAAAAATATAATTCCCCAAACAAAGCTGTGTAGTATCTATCACGCTATTGTCGAGAGCCATCTACGTTATGCCCATGAAATATGGGGCAGCCCTCCAAAAACAAAACTTGATACCCTCCAACGTCTGCAGGACAGGGCCCGGTCAATAATCGAAATTGCCAGATTCAAGGATAACTGGTCATGTGACTGGCGGAACGTTGAAAATATCATTCGATTTGATAGATCGGTCATGACATATAAGATTATGAACAAACTAAGCCCTGAAAGACTCTTGGATAAATTTCAGCAAAGATCCTCGCAGTCAAACTATGTAACAAGGTACTGTAGAGATCTGCAAATTCCAAGACTAAATACAGAACGTGCAAAAAAGAGTTATCACTATTCTGCTATGAAAGTTTGGAACGATATTCCAGTTGATATGAGAGAGCTCCGGACTTCTAGTCGCTTTAAAAAGAACTAAAGGAGTAGAACAAGGGCAGATTTTGTAAGACAATAGCAACAGTTGCGTTTGATTGACACCACAATTCAAAGTGATTAGCGACTGCAGACAAAGGAAATTCTCTTAACCAGTAATTCAAAACAAACAAGGCCGCAAAAGTTTCCCCGAAACTAGTAGGGCAAAGTCTCGCCTTGTGCAAGTGAAAGATGGTTTTTAAGAGAAGTTACGTGCCTATGACGAAAGAAGAAGGATAAATTTCAAGTTCTGTCTGGCGGGTTTTGTTTATTTGATTCAGAAGCCGAGCAGAAGGCATTGTAATTTTCGCGCATTTAGGGCTTAAATGAAACGATTACAAAACTGCACCTGAATCAAATGAATAAAATCCGCCAGACAGAACTTTAGATTTACCCCTCTTCTTTCGTTATAAGCACGTAACTTTTTTTTAAACCATCTTTCGCTTGCACAAGGCGAGAGTTTGCCCTACCAGTTTCGAGGAAACTGCTGCGGCTTTGTTTATTTTGAATTGCAGGTTGAGAGAATTTCCTTTGTCTGCAGTCGCTAATCGCTTTGAATTGAGGTGTCAATCAAATGTAACTGTTGCTATTGTATTACAAAATCTGCCCTTGTTAAGGTAACTCTGCTTTCCGCTCTAGTGCACAGCGAGATGCCGTTTCGCAAAACCACTCTCCTCAGAAAACAGTTAATTTCTCCAATATTATTCGGCCTATCGAAAAGCGGTAGAAAGGATATTGTTCTGTATAATCTGGGCAATCGAAAGATGTATAAATCGCAATGTTTCCGTCAACCCTGGTTTCGCAAATCCTAGTTCAAATCTTTTTGCTAATTTCAGAAAAGTGGATTTATCTCCAAAACTACTCGAAAAATGTTCGAGTTTTTTTCGTTCCATCTTTAGTTAGGTTGTTGATCTACAACTTTGCCAAGTCTGATTGAAAAATCTAGGCTAGATTTCCTGCAATCGAATTTCGTATTTCTGTTTACTTTTCGACAGCGAAAATCAGCAAAAAGATTTGAGCAAGGATTTGCAAAGCCAGAGTTGACGGAAACATTTCGATTTATACATCTTTCGATTGCCCAGATTATACAGAGCAACATCCTTTTTACCGCTTTTCGATAGACCAAATAACATTGGAGAAATTAACTGTTTTCTGAGGAGAGTGGTTTTGCGAAACGGCATCTCGCTGTGCACTAGAGTGGAAAGCAGAGTTACCTTAAGGAGTAGCGATTGCAGCGAGGATTGTATTTATTGCCCACCCGCTGGTAAATTCCCATATCCACAGTAAGTCACCAAAGAATACAAAATCTCATACCTTTGGGTCGACGGCTTTAAGTAACTCGAAATCCAGTTCGTACTTGTGATCTGCGGTGCAGTAACTGAGGAAGAACAAACTTTCCACTGTATTGACCATATATATGTAACTAGATATAACAACAGTCAGCGAGTGCTGCCGATTAGTATTTGTACCAAATGCGACTGTAGCGAGGTCAATTTTATAGAAATTAATTGAATGATTATCGCTAAGGAAACGTGTATTATGCTTGAATTTACAGTTGGGTAATGGTTCAAAAGGTAAATGATTTAGAATATTCAGTTACTCTCCTCCGCCAGTTTCTAGTTCCTGAGTCCAAGGCTCTTGGTTCTGTAGCTCTGTAGTCCATGGTTCCGTGGTCCGTAATATTGAGTTCTGCATTGTCAGAAATAAACCTTTGTCGTCCATTGACGTAGTTAGGTAGTTCAGTAGGTAGGAATAACTCATTATCTTTTGTTGGAGAACTTTTGTTGTCGTTTGTTGGATAAATGCTCACCAGCCGCGAGCCCGCGAACCGCAGCCGTGAGTTGGCCCTTCTCTACATAGCCAAACGGCAGGCAGGCAGACAGGATAATTTCGCTCGCTGATTGAAGCAGAATAGTTAAGCTGCCTTCGGCAGCAATAACTATGTAGCCCTACATTTTTGCTAATAATTGAGATTTATAAAACAAAATGCAATTTAAATCCACTATTCATGAAGGATATTTTCGTGTAACGAAACATAAGCTACAATCTGAGGCATGGTAATTTGACGCTCGACGCTCAGCTTCTAAAGGTACAAACTACGTCCTTTGGAGTTGAGTCCATAACTTACCTTGGAAATAGACTGTGGCAGTTTTTACCACAAGAAATAAAACGCGCAAACACGCTTCGCATTTCTAAAAAACAAATTATGAATAAATGCAACTGTAGACTCTGCAAAATATAAATCCCGAAAGTTGGGTTTCTGACAGGATAGCTTATGCGTTTTCCTGTAAAATATATTGCCCATATATCACCAAATTTAAAGTAAATAAAAAACACGAAATTCTTTCACAAAATTTTGATTTGGTGAAAGTCATGACGTTCAGGTTACCATTTACAGTAAATGACTTTCCAAGGAGTCATTCGAATATATGACATAAACTGACTGCACATTCATTTGAACTAACAGAGGACATATAACAAACTGCGATTTCGCCAGTAAGAACTGAATATTATAAAATGATGAATCAAATTTCATATTTCATCTTTTCTTTCAATTTCCTTCTCACACCCTTTCATTTTCTTTCTGCCATTTTTGAAAACTTTCTGGGACCATTGGTGGCGTGGTCCGCTATTTTTTCCACCCCTAATGGTAAGTTTGCAATTTAATATTAACCTTACAAACCCCAGATTTGTCCTTTTCAGTCCCCTCATCCCCAAAATCAATCAAGCTCCCCAGGGCTCAATAGAGCTTTTACATACTGTAAATTAACTCTGCTGACATGTGATGAAGGTCGTTCTCAAACTTGAATGTCATGTGAAATTTGCGAAACGCAAAATTACTCATGCAAAAACATCAATGTTGGGTATTCGCAAGCATTTTCACGTGACGTTTAATTTGAGACAGACTATGATAACTACCTGAAGTAAAATTTTCTGTCGGTAATGTTTACCACTTCGCCAACCACGCCTCTAAGTTGTACGGCAATTGTCAGCTTCCTTTTTCTTTGGGACCAAAGGGTTTTTGGTGATAAACTACGAGAAATGAAAAGAGTTATTTGATTACCCAGTAAAACATAGGTTTCAGATCTTTGAAATGAATAGTGTAAAATTGTATGGCCTATTTCTTTGGACTCAATGTCTTCAAAAAAACTTTAGCTATTTCACTATAGTTCTACCGAAACTTTTTGAGGAATGTCAATCTTTTGGTTTACGATTTAGAAACTTGATGACAGCATAGCATAGGCTCCAAATCTTTAAAATATAAATGTAAAATGCAATGACCTTTTTCTGAATGACTTCAAAGAAACTTTAGCCAATTTTCTATAATCCTACCGTTAGACTTCTCTGAAACTTTCAACATTTTCAGAATTAGAATGTTTTCTTCTTTTTCAAGAATTCAAGAAAATTTTTGAAAAAAACTTGAAACCATCGTAATTTCTAAACTGTTTGATGCAACATGAAATAATTTCTAAGAAGACCTTATGGTTTATGGATGTCTGGATTATGGTATCAAGCAAAAGTCTGTCACTCTTCTGGTTTATGATTTAGAAATTTGATGACATCACATCCTCAAATGAGTTGAACTTTAAGATACGCCGTAATTTCGAAAAATATTCAAAACTTCTCAAAAGTCCAACGGTAGAATTATCGGTAAGTAGCTAAAGTTTCTTTGAAGCAACTTAATCAATGAAATAGGTCATATAACTTCATAACCCAACTTTTTACACCAATTAAAAGATCTGCAACCTACGGTCCCAGTGAGTAGAAATCTTTCAGTACAAACTTGATTTATATTAGGTACCTAACATAGAAATGCACTTTCTAGGCAAACTTGAAAAATGACGACTATCCGGTAATTCTTACCAAGGAAGTTCTTCCATCGATACCAGTGCTGGCGGTCCGTTATCAGGTGTTATCTTCGGAACTTGAACGATCTTCTGTCCGGATCCGGTACTACCCTCAGGAATCTTTATGTTAATGAGCAGCTCACCGGAAAGACGCTTTACTTCCAAGCCATAATGCAGTGGGGCGTACAGTAACCTAGAGACATAAGACGCAAAGTAAGAGACCAGGCTCAGTTAAGTTTCACTGCAAACCAATAGACATTTTAGCTATTCTACAAAAGAGCCTGGATTGAGCGACATTTTTATGCATCTTTATACTAAGGTTTGATTGGGTAGCGTTAGAGCTTCTATAATTATTGTGCACATTCGAAAATTCTACAAAATGTATCAAAATATCGTTCGATTCAGATTCTTTTTTAGAATAACTAAAAGGTCTATTGCTATGATGTTATTTGCCTGTGCAGCTATGGACCATAGAAAGGCTCTTTACAGAAAATGCTTCTCACAGAGCTCGTAGCTGCAACCCTACTACTGGGAGTCCGAACAAAGTTCGAACAGATTAGTAAAAGTTTTACCGGGTGAGTCGGAAATGTACCGGGGTGAGCAAAATATTCTCTTTTATCATGTCTTTGAAATAATACTTGCTAGCTACTGTAGTTTGTGCCTGAAGGGAAGCAGGTAGTGTGGCGCAGTGGTGTAATCCTCTGACTTTGTACCCAGAACAGTCAGACGGACAGGGTTCGATACCCGGTAGAGCCCCACCACTTGAACGTCATGAAAATGGGGCCCCGGACTCGATTAGGCCTATTCTATTTCTGCGATCCCAGCACTTGGTGTTAAAAACCGCAACTTTACCTTCACCAGGTAGTAGGTATTCGCATTAAAAAGTCCTACATCTACACGCTTGTTTGGAATATTTTTCATCTCCTACATGCACAAACTATCCTTTCAAAGAAGTTATAAAAAACTGAAAGTCTTTACATTGATAAAAGTGATACTAATGTTGTTCAATCACTAAACGAAAGCTCGTGTGACATAATCGACTCCCAATTCCCTAGTTTTTTCGAGTAGCACTTCTTCTATTCTGCCAAGTTCAGTTTTTATAAATTTGATCACTGTTTTTCGATCTTTTTGGGCAGTCCGCAGGCAAAAACATTCAAGAAATAGTAAATATATCAATAAGTAGGCATCTGAAAATTCGGAAAAAATAACCAAGAATAAAATAGAATATTGGCAAAAGATTAAATCAAAAATATTTGAAATTGATCCAGTGTATGATTTATCCTGGCCTGTCGAAAGTTGGAACTTTTTTCTGGCGCACCCGGTAGTTACTTACGTTGTTTTCATGGAATGTAACTGATGTTTTTACCAGAGGGCCCCTTTAAATCGAGCTTCTGCTGAAGAGCAAACCTCCTTGAAAGAATCAAACATGAAAAATATAAAATACAAAAGGCCTAAATTTCGAATGAGATATGATGGTGGAGGGGGAAGTTCGGCTTCTAATAGTGTTTTTTTCAGAAATTTATTTTAAGTGGGGTGAAAGTATTTCTAGCTATTTAAAGCTAAATAGACCCACTATCCATGTCGCATCCAGGCATGGGACCTGTCGTTTAACGTCCCTTCCGAAGGACGGTGAGGTGAGTTGCGAGGTCAGGCCTCCGAGAGGTCACCCATCCGGAGTTTGACCTCACTTGACCGAGCTTAACTTCAGTCACCTGACGGAAACTGTTTAACCCGCTCGGCCACTCACCCAGTGTTCGTACTGAAATAATTCTTATCATACCTTTCAATGGAAGGAATTAATCCAATCTTCCTGATATATTCTCGGTTTATCTGGTTGGATATCGTCGCATTTTTCAAAGTTTCCAGAGCATTTGTCAGACACTAAGAAAATAATGGTGGCTACATTTAGATTTACTGGAGCAGAAAAAGAGAAAATTGAGGTGTAAATGGGAGATAGATTCAAATTCCAATTCCAATCCAATTTCATCAAGTATTCCAATATCATCAAGAAAAATTTTAATTGCAAAATCTGACGCATGAAGTCGCTGCGAAGGAGCGCGGGAGTGAGGCTACAAAAGATCTGTCAATAGGTCGCTTTGCCTTGCATGCGCTATCTCTTGCCTGGACTCTGTTGTCGCTAATTTTATGGAACATGAAACAAAGGCAAATCTGTGATAAACAGTTCACACCTTTTTGTTCTTCGACTTGGAAATCAAATCGCCAAGTATGTCTATGCCTTGCAAGTCACGCAAACTGTCTCTGCATCTACAAAAACAAACACAACCATCAAGCAGTGACATATTCTAAAAACAAATGAATATGGAAACAAATGACCGATATTAACCACGAAAGTAATCTTCCTCCTGCGTAAAAAATTGCAAAGAAAATCTGAGTTGTTTTATTGCCAAAATATGGCTTTTTCGATACCCAACGTTTTTCTGACGCATATGCAGGTATCTGATGAAGGCGTAACGCCGAAGCATGAAGAAGGAGCATGGGTGAAAGAGCATGGATGGAAAAAATCGAGCTTGTAAACGGACCTATTTTTCAAAACCTACCGGGTGAGTCAGAAAAAAGGATCCCCGCTTGGAAGGCCACTGCTCCATGAATATCAAAGCAACAACATTGAAAAATGTCTTGTTTTATTGCCAATATGTTCATTAAGGTTCAGTAATTTACCTGCCCTTAATCGGCCATTCCTTCCCGTCGATATGGGTGATATTATGCAGAAAGCCCCTTCCAAAAACCTGCAAAAACGAATGAAAACAATGTGCAAATTTTCCTTCCTAAAATTGATGACACTCACATAAAGTCATGTATTTTGTCGTCCTCTTGGGAGAATGAAATCCACTTTATTAGGTCATCGATACCAGGGGGAGGACTTGTTCATCATCCCAAGAAGACAGCACGTGCTAAAGCGTCCACAAGTCAAGGCCATCATAAGGCAGAAATGTTAGGGAAATCTGTTCATGATTTTGGGCACGTTTTGAAGGTTTTTTGAAGAGTTTTTCTGGAGAAAAATCCCTCATAATTTCAGAATGGAGTAGCCGATTTCAGTCAGGTAAATTTTATAGTAGATTTGAACATTTCTACCATAAAACTATATATTTGCCGATATCATTGTCTTGATATCCAGGGAGTCGTGACCTTTCAAACGGGGATTCTTTTTTCTGACTCACCCGGTAGCATACAATGAAAAGTGGAACCCGTGATGATTAATACCTTGGGTTTCTTGAAAGGATAACTATGGTATTTGTGCATTCTTCGAGAACCTTTTCCTCTGAACAACATTTCATCAAATTGATAACCGGCTCTATACCATCACCATCAAGAACACGGTGGCAGTTCCTTTACAAAGAAAGACAAAAATTTAAAAATGGATCAAAATGAAGCACCAATCTACTCGTGAATTTTAATTTTGAGATTCTCAATAGATTGATTACTCTATTGAGATCACAGCTATGTACTAAGCAGCCACCAAGTCCTTTATCGTAAATAGCTCTTTCCTTTGTAAATTCTGTTTCACATCAGATGTCGGCCATTTTACCTTCCTAAATCAACAATTAAATGATTTGCACTCGTGACATCTTTCAACCCATTTAACCCTGACCTGACATCTGATATGAGACAGAATCTAGTATAGTATCCATTAATCTTTAATTGTTTCGTAATGTGTCTGTATACAGCTTAATGTTTCATGTTTTTATATATTGGCCATGGGGTAGTCATTGTATTTCGCTCCCATGGTATCGTACCTGTAGTATTGTATAGTAATTTAGATAGGTATAGTAGAATGTAAGGTTATTGTAAAATTTTATATTTCAATAAAAAGAAAACAAATTTAAGAGAAATTATAGCAAGTTTCTGGACTTTCGGATAAGTCAATAACAGTAATTGCGAAGAAATTAAGAAAAATCTAAAAATCGTAACATCTTTAAATCTCCAAGGAAAATATATTCTGTACTAACTTGTCATTGTCAGTACAAAGAATTCCCAGGGCTTCGACAGCAGGACAGATGACCTAAAATGCAAGGAAATTCTTTTAATCATTACTACAAGTTCGCTGATCAAAATGCATCTCACAACTGGAAATTCGTGTTTCTTGGGTCAATGCTACAATTATGCTTTCTTTTGCTGAGGAATAAGACAATTTTCTGTATTCAATTTTGGCTAAGCTTTGTTCAGTTCAAAGCTCTGGTTTCGGCTGGACAAAAGACAAATACACAAATCTCTCAACTTTAAAGATTTCATATTGACAAGAAAGGTTATCAAAGATTAGCACAACTATTGCAGAGTAGAATCCACTTTGTATCAGATCAATTCTAGCTAAATATCTACATTGCTACGTTCGATCAAATCCGTGACAATTTTGAAAGATCTGGAATAAGAAAGCTAAATACAACAACAACAACGAATAGCCGCAAATGGTGTGGAAAGTTCTTCTGCAAAATCTGAGAAGGACATTTCGCCTATTTAAGCTGATATAACTGTCTTTAGAGATACAGTAAATCCTGGCATATAAGAACTTACTTTTTTGAGTACAAAGCTGAACTAGGTTCTTATTCTAAAGGTACTAAGACTAAATTCAAGGTATAAAGGTTCTTATTCAAAGGGTGCCTTGTTTAGGCCGTTTTAGAATCTTCACCAAAGATGTTCATCCCTGGTATTTGTTTTGGCAAAGTTATTATGGACCTAATAACTAATCCTCAGCTTACAAACAGCTGGGAAGGAGATTCAAACTTAACAGCTAACTTGGACAAAAATAAACTTAATAACGACAATCTAAAACCAACTTTGCTACTCCTGCAATAAGAACACATTTTTCATCAAACTGAAACAGGTTCTTAATTACAAGATGTATAATTTAGGAAAGCAGCCTCTGGGTTAATATTGTGTAGGTTTTTTAGATGCGGGGGTTTACTGTACCAGACTATCTGAAGGACAAATTTGGAACTGGTACGACTAATGCAGACTAATGATAGAATAAAATATTATAATGTTATAAATAATTTGTTGTACCTTTCACGGGCATTTTTTTGTTGCTCTAAAATGGGCCACTAGTGCGCAGTGACGTCATCTTGCTCAAACGTTGGTGCATTGTGAGGTCGCAATTTTTCGTGCAAACTAGAAAACGGCGCCAAGAATTGGACCAGTTAAGGCCCAATGTTTGAACATTCTTGAAGGATAACAGGATGACAAGAGCACGAGAAGGTAAAAGACGTTGAAATTTATTCACCCTGAAGGTAAGCTTGCTTTATAACCCCAATTGAAACAACCCCAGTTTGTCCTTTAAACAACTCAGAGTGGCAGGTTTTCTCGATGTTTTTACGTTAGTAACTTCAGGTAAGTTAGATCAGAAGTAATATTTGATAGAAACCTTATCATCTTTCTTTTCTTTGAGTATTCTGCATAACGCTATAATGCCACCATAAACCTTTACAGCAGACTTGTTCCTGCAAGAATTACACAAAATCAAACAGTTATTATACAGCTTCATCCTGCATACAAGAATCAGCAGTTATAGCTTTTTGATGTCTCCAACGAGTGCTCCCAGAGGGTGTTATGGATACATCATCGGTCATCAACAAGGGAAATCATTGCATTCCCTAAGGTGCCTCATCCAAAGCTTTTTCCCATGAAACGACGTTATCTCGTTTTCTTAACTTATCAACTATCATTGCAAAGAATATGTGTCAATTTGTCGTTTGATATATGAAAATAAGGAAATTACAATCAAAGAGCTTACCTGTCACCAGTTGCAAGACTCTTTAGCGCAGAGATAATTTCTGCTAGATATGTGCCACTGTCCATCTACGAGAAAAACAATACTTCAACAACTTCAAAAGACTTTGTCCACAGTTATGAGAAACAAAATTTTCGCTGAAAATATCTGAAAACTGGCTTATAAAATCTTAAAGCTCCTCTCAGCGAATGATAGTGGTCCTTCAGGGCAAGGGGACAAGGGGCTAACTATCTCTCCATAGAAAACTTATTTCAAATACCAGATATAATGAAAACCATTACCGTAAAAGCTCTATTTAGCCCCCCTCTCTAATAACCCCCTTCCCACTGACCCAAAATGTTAAATAAGAAATAATACCCCCTCTCCATTAAGCCCTCCAACTGATTTCAAATTCCAGAGGCTACCAAAGAGTTTCCATCTATTTAGCTAAACAAATCTGCATGCTAATTTTGATGTGCTTTGGGATAAAACTGTGTGAATTTATGTATCTGACTCGTAAAATTGTATGCAGAATCCGCAAAATATGGGGTAAAAGAACTGAAAAGCTTCCATATATATCCTCGTCGTTTGATTTTGTGAATAAGCCCCCTTCTCTTTAAAGCACCCCCCTCTGCAGTTTCCGAAATTAAATAAGCCCCCCCCGGGGGTTTCAAAACTGACCAGGTACCTTTGGAGGAACTATTACGCAAGTCCTATAAAGCGTATGTGACCGCAAAATCCACTTGAATGTCAAATAACAATATTAATCTCAAAAGGAGACGAGGAACTTTCAAAAACGGGCAAATTAGTGATAGTATTACAAGGTCTTTGGAAAGAATATGCTTTTTAGCTATTCTGTAAAGGAAGTAATTAATGATATAACACAACGTTTCGTGCTTAACTCTTCGTCAACTCACACCTGATAAAGAAGAGTTAAGCTCAAAAAGTTGCGTTATATCATTATTCCAGTAATCTAGTACAAAGTTGCATTTCTTAAAGAATCATTTGCTTACATATACCTAACGAAGCACTACACGCAAAACCAATTTTATCGTCTATTCTAGAGTCTGCATTGAGCGACATTTTTATACATTTTAATTCCAATAGTTCGATTGAGCAGGGCCATAGCTTCTATCACTGTTGTGCAAATTCAAAGAGTCGTCAAATTTCTTCAAAAAGTATAAAAATATCAATTGATCCAGACGCTTTTCTAGGGCGGCTAAAAGGTTCATTGTAGAAACAAAATGGGCCTGTTTACCTTTGCTAACATAGAGAATTGCAGAAACAAGATAGGCCCACTTACCTTTGACAGCATAGAGCATATAGCTTTCAGACCTCCGTAATGTCTCATTTCTTCTTGTACTCTGAGTAGAAAAAGTAATTTGATCAAATTTAAGTTGGATAAAAAGCACATGGTCTGAAAAAGCATTTTAAACCCTAAGAATACACCATTAGCAACCAAACAACAATTAGCTTTGGAAGTAATCTAGTAATTAAGCGGGGATGGCTCAGTGGTAGCACGCTTGACCACCAATGTTAAGGTTGGTGGTTCGAGTCCCCACCCTGCCGAACCTACTACAAAGTGTGAGGAGAGTCGCCAACTCTCTGTCATTCCAGGCTAAAGGAATCACGAGGTGTGGTCACATCGAGTGGAAGGACCAGGACGCTGCTTCGATAAGCTCAGCTTCTCAGCGACCTAAAACTACCTTCGGATACTAGGTAGAAATGCATAAAAAAGTAATCTAGCCGACTCATTATTGCTATGGCTATGGGCATTTGGGCAAGGATCCAATCCCCAGTTAAATGGTAAATAAACTGATCCCAAATTCAAGGCCTAAAACCGACAGTTTTCATACATAACATAAAATAATAAATAAAATGCTTATTCAAAGTTGACCGATTCAAGATAACAGCTAACTACAGGTAATTAAGGCCAACTATACTTAATTTTAAGTACAATTCATTTTATTATACAAGTCTTAAATTTCAGTACATTTTGAAGAGCCTACAGCTGAATATGGCACATTTCAATTTTTAGACATATTTTTAGGTCTTTCCAAGGGCGGTATGAAATGCGAAGACAAACCAATGCGCAGTTCCGTTGAAGATAAAAATCGCTGCGACGGAAAATCCACTGTCTGCAGATACCAAATTCCAGGCAATTAAAAGCGGAAAAAGATTATATTTACAGAGCTGTAAAGACAATAAATGCCATGGAAAGTTTAAAGGTATTGCATGCCAGTAAGGTATGAACAATTTCTCGCAGGAAACCAAGCTAGAAACAAGCACCGATACATGTGAGATGTGAGTGAGCAATTAGGCCTAAGAATCTATACATGCTCTCCGATCTGGCCTAAATCAATATTGAAACAGAACTGCGCATTTCATATCGACCTTGGTCTTTATGAGCTGTTCGATTCTTTCACTCTAAAAGTAGATGCAGTCAAAGTTTATTACCATATAGACCGTACGATACCGTCTCTTGACCTGAGAGACTTTAGCATCTTCAACTATCCATAACTTATGTTTTATAGCACCTGTAAAAATTGGTTTGAAACAAGAAAAGTTTAAATTTGATTTAGTCTTGAAAATTTCTGTCATGAGTTGCTGTAGGTTTTGCTGATGTACAGATACTGATTCACTTTACATCTTTTTATGTGATTGATAATGCCATCTCGTGTAGCTTTTTACTTGACTATCAATATTGCGACTGTGAAACATCCTTACGAGAGGAAAGTGATTAAAATGAGAATTTGGTCATAACCGTGTTCATTGCACTCAGTTACATTTATCAGTCTCCATGAATGTTGATACTCGCATTGGTGCATATGGTTTTCATGGGTTTCAGCAAGGTTAAAGCTTGCATCTGCAAAGGGCGAAATATCTAAAATTGCCCCATTCAGATCGAAGTTGCACACACGCTGCGAATAATGGATAACCAAAGAAACAATGCTGAGTATTTTCTTTGATATATTTAAAAAGAAGCATATTCCCTTGATATTGAAAATTCTGAAATAAACTGACCAAAGTCTACTGGTTTATAGAATCATTACCTTTCGTCTTTCGATGCCATAAACGTTGTGATCTCTAAAAGAATCCTTGAAAGCTCTGGTTCTTTACACAATGACAACAGCTTTGCAATTGATTTTATTCCACCAGAGCTGCAGAGTTCGTTTAACATGCTGGACAAAAATTAAACAAACAAACAAATGAATGACAGAAAACTCAACAGATGCAGCAAAAATCAATTTACCGTCAAAATCAAATACAGTAAAAGCCCGCACATAAGAAGCTTCATTTATTAAGAACCTACAGCCTGAAATCATATATTTTGTACCCAATGGATAAGAACCATTTCAGCCTGATATCATAACTAGGTTCTTAACAAAGGGTTTCATTCATTCATTGAGAAATAAATGCAATCTGTTTGCCAATCAACCTCTTTCGTGAACTCCAAAACATTACTTGCAGAACTGTGATAGGCAGGGCCTGCAGGAGTAAACTGGGTAAACTTGGATTGAAATGGATAGGGCCAAGAGTGCAAATAAGTTTGGCTAAGATTTAGATTCACATATTTCCCTTTGTTAAGAACCTACACCTTGATAACTGGGTGTCCCTCATTGCATAAGAACCTAAACAGGCTGATTTCAAAATCTTAGGTTCTAATGTGCGGGTTTTTACTGTAATGGAACAGCGATAGAGATTCTTGAAATATTATCTTATAACAAAAATCAGAATCTACAGTTAATATACCACTGATACACAGATAAAATTAATAAATGTGAGATAGAACATACCTTTCTGAATCGGTTACAATTTGTTGCAACTTCCTTGCAAGATTCAATTTTTCTGCCTCGACCTAACAAGATACAAAATCCTTACTCATCATTCTAAAATTGGTTACTTCAACAAAATTCGTGAAGAATTCCACTCTCAAATAATGCACAAAAGTAACCCAATAACTTTCCAAAAAATCCCATTTACTAACACAAGTTTGTGCTAAATCGTTATTACAAAAATCTTTGTTACATTCGCTGACTCTTTATCAACTGAAAGCGTTGCTTCCTTAGACTCAATACATATCGCAGTTTCGCTTTTTTCCTGAACTGATAACGCTACAACTACGACTCATTTCTCTACGCCTGAAGAAACGGAATAGCTCCTGTATGGCCTATACAATAAACCTTTTAGCAATCTCGTCCCCAGAGTGAGTTCGTTGCTCTACCTCTACTCTGGGATACAAGAGGCCGTTCGGCAATTTGATTGGCTATTCGAAAACAATAGTAAAATCAGATTATAACTTGCTCCCATTCAAAAATGGCCTTTATTGAATCGGTAATTTCACAAAATCAATGGGGTGTATGGGGCAAGTGAGGAGTTTAAGAGGGGTAATGGACCACGGCGCATCCGAATTTCGGAGTTTCAGGAAATGTTGGGCTCAATATGACGTCATAACAGGGGGTTGAAAAATAAATGTTGCGATTTTCCGACCTGAGGTTACGTTTGGAGTCGATGCTCCATGGTTACAAGCCCGATTTCAAAACAGAAAAAAGTTTTCAAGAGACCATTCGTCTGCAAGTCTAATAACGTAATTTGGGGCTCAATATTGCCCCCAGAAGCGGAGCGCGCGCCCCCAAAAATGGGGAATAATTTCGGCCTACCCCATTTTACACCGTAACTCCGTTTTGCAAGGAGTAAACGGCCGCGGCATGTCAATAATCAACGGAAAACTGTATTCTTTCACTAAACCACTTTTAATCTCCAATTTATCTCTAAAATTCGCCGAATAACGAGCCATTCTATTTTCAAAGCTGTGGGGGAAATTCTCGAAAATTTCAACTTAGGCCCTTTTTCCACCCAAATGGATCGTGCTCGTTTTCCTACTAAATGCACTTGCTAACCCCGGATTGATGATTAAATACCTTAAAAAGGGCTAAAATAGGGTCCTCAAAGTGTTTGTTTTTAATTTCTCAATTTATATACTTCAGAATTAGCGCTAGAGCAACGACCATTTTTCGTCGATTATCGTTGCCTAGCAAACTGCAAATCCATAATGGGGCGCATCTTGCCATATATTGGCAAGATTGATGCCAAGTGTACCAGGGTGTTCTTTCGGCTTTGTGACCAGCGTATGACGTCAGAACACCCTGGGAACGAGGTTGACCTTTTAGCTGTTCTGCTAAAGGTTCGATTAAGTGGCGTTGGAGCTTCTATCACTTTTGTATACAATCGAGCATTCTACCAAATGTATCAAGATATCGTTCGATTCGAATTCTTTTTCAGAATTTGTTTTTGATCAGATTGTTTTTGAATAGGTCATTGATACCAGGGGGGACTTGTTCATACTCCTAACACGATAGCACGAGCCAACGTGTGCAGAAGTCACTGCTTTAAGGCTTGCGTAAGGCAGAAATGTTAGGGAAATTTGTCCGTGATTTTGGGCACATTCTGAAGGTTTCTTGAAGATGTTTTCTAAAGAAAATCTCTTATAATTCTTAAATAATAATAACAACTTTGTCTCAGAACGGAGTGGCCGATTTCAGTCGGTAAATTTTACACTGCATTTGAACATGTCTACCATTAAACAATACTTTTGACGATATCATTGTCTTGACATCTAGGGAGCCGTGACCTTTCAAACGAGGATTCTTTTCACTGATTTGCCCGGTATTACGGTGTTAAAAGAATGTACACTCCCGTCACGAAAGTATCCGGACAGCCGAAACAAAATGGCGTCGAATTTTGACCGTTGGTCCTTCGACCCCCAAACGGTTCAGCCGTTATGCGGCCATTTCAGGGAGTGGAAATAAACGATTTTACCGCCAAAATTGTGTTTATCGATCACGCAATCAAGGAAGAGATAAGAAATTGAAAAACAAAGCAAGATAAAAGTGTTTTGATAATAAAACATGAAATTAGCTGCGAGGAGAAAATGTAATCGATAACAAAGGAGCCTCCCAACTTAGAACTGATATTTAAGATACTCTTCCAAATAATTCGTTCACTGGAATAGCATCACTTGGTGCAGAAAAGTCTAAAATTTGCACATATGAAAGAAAATTCAAGTAAAATCCAGATATAATGAAGTTATAAATGAAAAAAGAAACAGTTGCTGCGATCGAGGTAAGGTTTTGTAACAACAGAATTATTGCAATCAAACTCGATACCAAATTGTTGCAAAGAAAATTCGTTAGGGACTATAATTTTGCTCAGATTGATTCCCCTATGTAAGATGTACAAAATGATACCAACTTTAGGCCAACCTTTGGTGGCATTAATTATATTTTTGGGGCTTTGATACAAATTTAAACTTACCTTGGCAAAGATGATATCGCAACCCTACAGCCATGGGAGACTCAAATTTAATTTTGCCATTTTATAGCCAAGTGCCTTTTTGCTATCATTCACATGATTCCTAAAACGGCGATCTTTTCTGCTTCATTTGACATAAAATACAATCTTCTCCTGTCATGTAGCAGCCTCCAAGACTGGAAATTTGTTGAACATATTGTCTTGTTTTCGATTGCTTTTCCTTCTCACAGCTAAATTCATATTTTGCTATCAAAACACTTCATTTTGCTTTGTTTTTCATTTTTTTCATTTCTTCCTTGATTGCGTGATCGATAAACAAAGTTTTGGCGGTAAAATAATTGGTTTCCAGTCCCTGAAATGGCCGCATAACGGCTGAACTGTTTTGGGGTCGAAGGGCTAACGGTCAAATTTGACGCCATTTTGTTTCAGCTGTCCGTATACTTTCATGACGGGAGTGTATACGGATTTACGTCTCAGCCAGTAGTAGATGCTGGGTTGGATCTGAAGTTTAGATAACAAATATATACCTCATGTCGATATATCTGTAAGCAAATATCTGGAACACGCTCAAATTCACTCTAAAATGATAAAAAAATGTATTATAAATAACGAGAATGAAGTTACAGACCCAATCAGCTGATTAAAAAGAGAGTTTGGACGCGTTTAAATCTTCTTGTTTGCAAGTAACAGTGACTGTTTCTTGTAATTTGACATGCTAAATCAGATTTGCTTTTTCGAGTGAAAGTGAAGGTGAAGTTGCGGCTTTTAGCGCCAAGCGCTGAGATTGCAAAAGTAGAGAAGAAGTAATCGAGTCTGCGACCCTTTGTCATGACGCTCCAGTGGTGGGGCTCGTACTGGTGTCGAACCCTGTCCGCCTGACTGTTCTGGCTGCAAGGTCAGAGAATTACACCACTGCGAAACAACACCTTGAAATATCGCCTTTGGAAGCAGTTGTAAAGTCTTCTTGAACAGAGCTTGAAACTGGGTTCAGCAACATAACTAATCACTAAATATTTTCTCTTAAACTTGTAAGATCAAATCGCTTTGGATTAAAAACAACGAAATTTTGCATTTTGTTACCGTGCATTCTCTATTTTCAGGACACCAAAGTGCATCTGGAAACATCTCCTGTGAACAGCAAAAGAAAGTGGTGTTACAATGTGCAGTACCATGTTTCCTAGTTCAGTGTGGTGCATATCCAGTTGTGATGTGATGTGGTGTGATTGAATATTACTTCATGATAAGTGCCCGACCAATATTCTTTATTATTCTTAGGAAACCATGCAACAAAAATGTGAACTTTCGAGAAAATAAATCAATAAGCGAAAGAAGTTTAAAGGACTCCTTTCTAAAGTATCCTCTGAAAGCATCCTTCCATATTTCCGCAATTTATACATGTACTGAAAGCCTCGATTTTCTAATTCGCTTGATATTTTCTATGCTAAGGTGAATTGACTTTTGAATCGTCGCTCTCTGTCCGAGAGGAGAGATATATGTTTCAAACAATTCCTTCGGGCCTCTTTCAAGATACCGTTAAAACTTTATTTAGCCCCCAGGGGCCTACTTAATTTCGGACACACCAAAGAGAGGAGGGCTTATTAGAGAGGGGGGCTTATTCACAAAATCAAATGACACATAATAGCTTTTTAGTTCTTTTATACAATATTTTGCGGATTGAGCATACCATTTTACGAGTGAAATATATAAATTCGACACAGTTTTATCTGAAATCATATGAAAATTACGAAAATTAACATGTTCAGTTCCTTTAATTTTAAAATTCCACTACATACAAATTCATAACTAAAAATATATTTTACTCAAAATCAAATAACAACAAACCTTACAATATCAACGAAATACAATTCAAAAGTACAATACAATTTAAATTAAAACTACGTTATACAAACAGAATGAAAACTACAGAAAAGAAACTGCCAAATATAACGAAGATGCAAGAAAAACTAAACAGAACAGGAATTGTATGCAGGGGAATTTCTTAAGGAAGAGTTCTCTCAGTAGGTAACCTAATCGAGGAGAGAGCACCCCCTTTTAGCAATAATGAGTAAAGATCAGTTTGATTCATTCTTTAATGGCTGTTTACAGCTACAATCAGTTGATGCAATTTTTGTGAAATAAGTATGATTTAAATTTTTAACGAAAACTAGTGACAGATGGGGATTTCTTTATTTCTATTGGAATGGCATTCCACATCTTTGCACCACAGCAACGTACTGACCTAATTCCATATTGATTAGTGTTTTTCCGAGTGCTTAATAGAAAGGGGAGCTTAATATAGAGGGGGGCTAAATAGAGCTTTTACGGTAAAGCGGGAACCAAATGTTTCAGCAGATGTAGTTTAACGAATAACATACCTGAATACAGTCTTGTGATCCGAATGCATTGCCAAGAAATACCAATTCATGACTCATGTTTATCGTGTGTTCTCCCGTGGTATCAAATAAATCAATTGCATACTTGAATTTTCCAGCATATTCAGGATCGCATTTTGATTTTACCTGAAGAGAGAAAAGACGTTTGAATAACAAGCAAATATATCCTATGGCTCAGGGTTACGAAAATAAATAAGTAATGACATTACTCTAAGGGCAGAAACTTTCGAGGGAAGAAACTTTCGCAAGTTGAAAAACGCGAAACTTTTGGAATTAACTTTTGCAAATCGGTCAAAATGGGAAATTTCGCGGGAATAAACGAATTAGGTTTCTTATCAAATCGTATCATGTCTCAAATGTTCCTCAATTTTTAAATGACTCGTCCGAAACTTCCATTCCTCCTATGCTTGTTAGTAACATAGCTCTGAATGAAGGGTTGTTCTTACAAGATCATATTGAATAATAAGAAGAGGAATATTGATATTTAATCAAATAAATATTTGATTCTTTATTTTAGAAAATTTCGCGGAATAAACTTTTGTGAATTTCATATTTTGGAAAATTTCGCGGAATAAACTTTCGCGAATTTCGGATAAAAAGATGCGAAGAACGCGAAAGTTTCTTCTCGTGAAAATGTCTTCTCTTAAAGTACATTTGCAAGCCATCTGTCTTGTCAGTAAAGCTTTGCATCATGAGAAACTGCAAAACCGGGGTTCCTATCATTCGGTATCGTGCGCCTATGCTAGCCTTACATCAAATGTGAAACAGTTCCCAGTATTTGTCAGTAATTAATTGTATTGTATGCGTAGCTTTTTGTAGTTGTTTTACTTAATCTCCTTTATTTGCATGTCTTTATGTTAAATGGCCACGGGCGTAGTCATTATCTTTTGCTGCCTGTAGTATCGTACCTGTAGTGTTGTATTGTAGTATAGTAATTAGAAAGTATAGTAGGTAACATGTAATGTAACATTTTATGAATATAAAAAAAAACTGCAAAAGAAACATTAATTCCTTGCACCATCACCAGGTGAGTCAAAAAATGTTTCAGAAGTTTGAGGAGCTCTCACCATTTATTAGGTTCCTACAAGCTGATAACACCTGTGCAGCTGACATCAAATCAGATAAGAAAGCTTAGTTTGTCAAAATAAATCATTCCCAAATACCAGAGAAGGAAAGGGATTTTAACTGCTTTAGTCGAATTTGACAAATCTCTGGTATAAACATGGCTTTCAACCACGAAAATTCCTCAAAGCACAGAGGACCGGTAACTAAAGATAGTTTCGTAAATTCCCAAAGTCCTATAAGTTTTTCCAGGTTAGAGATATTCATTATCTCTCAGTTAACGGTTTAATACAAGGATACATTAATATACCTGCGTCACCAACAGTTTCCCTTCACATAAATTCCACAAGGCATCTCCGTCGTTGCTGCTCCACTGCGGTTCTATACAGACAATATTGATCAATTAATTAATCAATAAATCGTGTTTTCGGTCACTGGTGCTTGAGCCAACGATTTGATGAGATCCCATGTTTTAGTTGACAATTTGTATATGGGTAGTTTCATACCTATACTGAGTTTGACTAACCATAATTTAAAAACACACTTACACTTGAATAATTTCTTCTCAGAATTTATCAACAAATAATCAATGAATAAATCAATTGACTGATTGGCTGAGAGGATGAAATATTCATATATTCAATCGACCAATCAATCAATCAATCAATCAATCAATCAATCAAAAGAGTATTGCATTCAAGATGGCATCAAAGAATTTCTTATGAAGATCCTTTGCAGTGAAGAAATCAACCAATAAAATCAACAGAAATTCAATGCAACACAAAGCATCATGGTAAAAAGTTCCTGACTTCTACGATATTGAGATCATTTATTTTTCATCGCTATCTTTAGCGCAATCATAAACAAGTAAATAAAGTAAAATATAAGCACTTTGATGTGAATTGAATTAAGCACGACATTTCGAGCATAGAGCATAGCCTGTTATCTGGACTTGCTCCAAGTCTCGCTCTTCCAAGTCTCGCTCTTCTAAGTCTCGCTCTTCCAAGTCTCGCTCTTCTAATTCTCGCTCTTCCAAGTCTCGCTCTTCCAAGTCTCGCTCTTCTAATTCTCGCTCTTCCAAGTCTCGCTCTTCCAAGTCTCGCTCTTCTAATTCTCGCTCTTCCAAGTCTCGCTCTTCCAAATCTCGCTCTTCCAAGTCTCGCTCTTCCAAGTCTCACTCTTCTAAGTCTCATTCTTCCAAGTCTCGCTCTTCCAAGTCTCGCTCTTCTAATTCTCGCTCTTGATCAATAAATTTGAATACGGGAAGGGAAAAGAGGAAAGGGGGAGGACACGGGGAAAGGAAGAAAGAGAGGGAAGGGAATAAAGGAAGAAAGAAAGAAAGGGAAGCTCGCTCTTGCCTTTCCTTTCTTTCTTTCTTTCCCCGTGTCCTCCCCCTTTCCTCCTTTCCCCTCCCATATTTATTGACTTGGAGCGAGACTTTGAGCAAGTCCACGTGATATCAAGCCATCAAAGCGTTGGCTTGATAACGGGCTAGCTATGTCTCGAAACGTCGTGCTTATTTCAATTCGCATCAAAGTGCTTATATTTTACGTTATTTGCTTGTTTATCTTTGTACAATTGCACTACACGCAACAAGAATACTTGTTTGATCTTCAGCGCAATCGTCTGTTCTGGCCTATTAAACGTCATTTTAGTACTTGCATTGTTACGTAAACAATTTGACGTCACTTTGAAAACGGTATATAAGGGCATTTATTTCATTTAGTACCGAGATTACATTGCAAGGGAAGGAATAGCAGAAAAAAGAAATCCTATTTAAAAGACAGTAGCTTTAAAGAACGAAAACAAAGCGATGATTATGGCAAAAAGAATCATGGCAGGATTTAATAATTGTCTTTGCGATAAGGTAACTGATTTAACTGATGGAGACACAATGGTGGCAGAGTCCCATAGCCTTACTGTAAGGTGAGTGAACTAGCTATGGCAACTTCTTAGCTTATGAATTTGCGCAAGAAAGCCAACACACTTAGCTCCATTCATTCACTTCAAAACGAGGTAAGAAAACGCGTTATCAAAATCCTAATGCCTTTTTACTCCAGTGTCAACCAAGCCTTGGGAACAGGAATTCGAATCTGACTTACCTTGTGGGGATATGTGAACAAGAGAGCATTCTATCGCTTGGAAAGGAAGCTAAAACAAGAATGAAAAATCATATTTGCACTCGAGAGCAAATTATGTCTAAAATGAGACCGAGTGGACATACACGTTTTTTATATATATAAGAAACTGGTTTATCAGAAACTAGTACTAGGCTGGCGAAAAATTGAAGAAACTCTGGTACTATGCTTGAGAATTGCTAAGAAACTTTTAAAGCCAAATGCAAGGAAATCATGGGAAACTTTTCATTGAGCCTTTATTTTTTTTGGAAATATTCATGATAACGTTATGTTTTGAGTAAATAGAACTCTCCTTTTTGCTAAAAAATGTGCTGTCTGTCAAGAAACGAATGTGCGGCTGTGGTAGAAACTACATGCATAACAAAAATAAGAAACAAATTAAGAAACTTTCAGTACTAAAATGCTGAAATTTCCACATGAAATTAAGAAACTTTTAGTACTATGGGCTTATCCAAGTCTCTTATAAAAGAAAAAACGTGTACTTAAACAATTTGCCAGTTTGTAAAGTCATCGGAATTGAAAGTTTAGCGGGTGAGTAGAGAGAACAATCCCGGTTTGAGTGTTTGAAAGGCCACTACTGCTCTCTCGACATAAAAGCAATAATATTGGATTTTATATCATTCCATTGTGGACATGTCCAAATGAATTTAAAAATTTACCGAGCTGAAATTGGCCACTCTGTTCTGAAATTATCAGAGATTTCCTCCAAAAGGTCCCTCTAAGGGCCTGTTTATATGAGGAAAAACACCTCACTTGCCAGACCCGGGGCTGACAGGTGAGGTAAATTTCAGCCACTGTTTATATGAGATTTTTTACCTCGCCTGTCAGCCCCGGGGCTGAGAGGCGAGGTGGAGTAAAGTCTCTCTTCTGTGAAATCAGAACGAATTAACCAATAGGAATTAACGAAGAAAGCCAATACACCTCACCATTGGATGTTAGACTCATTGGGCACAAATCCATTCTAATTTGATAATCGAATCTCCAGTTCACCAATTCTTGTGAAAAAGACCCGATTGCCCAAAGTTAGCTCGACATACAATGTGAAAAGAACCTTAGTATTTATCAGTAGAAATTGTTCATATGTTTTTTCGTAGCTGTCCATTTAATTTTAGTTTAGCTACACGTTCTCTGTGTTAATGGCTGCGGAGTTGTCATGGTCTCTTGCACTCCGTGGTATCGTCCTTGTAGTGTAGTAAAGTAGCTCTTACGTAGTGTGTTAAGTAGTTTGCTTGTAAACAATTTTATATTGAATAAAAAAATAAAAATTAACCACACCGGTAGTGTTTCGTTTATATGGAAAAATTTCACCTCGCCCAGGTGAGATTCCACCTCTGATGAGATGGGATCTCACTATACCGGTGGTATTGCGTTTGTCATATAAACGCGAAATGGAAATACAATAGATTGTATGGGAAGGTGGAATCTCGCTTATCAGCCCCGGGTCTGACAGGTGGGGTGTTTTTCTTCATATAAACAGGCCCTAGGAAACCTTCGTAGCAGGCTTAAAATCAAGACCAAATTTTCTGCCTTACAGCAATGACTTTCACGTGCCTTAGCACGTTTTATCCCTTTGGGAGGACGAAAGTATAATCCCTGGGGGCATAGCAACATCATTCCGGGCAGTTTCATTATCTCAAGAGGATAACACATGCTAAAAAATGTTGAAGTCATTGCTGTAAGGAAGAAATCTGAGGAAAACCCGGTCGTGATTTTAAGCACATTTTGAAGGCTCTTGAGAGGGGCTTTCTCGAGAATAATCGGCCGTAATTTCAAAACAGAGTGAGTGGCCACTTTCAGTCAGGTAAATTTTAAAATGGAGTTAAACATGCCCATCAGTAACTAATATATTTGCCAATATTGCTGTCTTGACATTCAGGGAGCAATGGCCTTAAAGGAGATGGTTATTGACTCACCCGGTATTCGGCAAGAAAACAAGAACACGATAATCTATCCTAAACTGCTGACAGCTTACTTTCAATTTTGTACGCCTCTTATGAAGTTTGAAATAAATGGGACAAAGAATACTAAGAATCATATTTGCAATAATTCGAAGCTACAAGTTTGAGAATGCTGTGCGACCTATCTAAACAGCAAATTTCAAAACATATTTCACTTCGTAACTTCGTAACTTCTGTAGGAATCATAAAGTTAAGCCTCAATAATTTAAACTTTCAAGGGATAAACTTTTTGGTGTTTGAAAGGGATTCTTGTTGTTGGTAATTAAGCCGGTATGTATGCTATACAAAGGGAATGTTAGTGCTTATTTCTAAACAGCATTCGGAGTTGGTCTTTACAAACAACGAGTAGCCAAGCTTCTCAAAGAAATATCCTGGTCCCTCCTCTCAATTTGACGACACCTCGTCATTCCTTTAAAGTAGAACTACAGGGAGTTGCCAGCCCTTCTCACTCTCGGATAAGGGTTTGCTAATGCGGGACACGAGCCATCAACATTCAAATTAGTAGTCTAGCATGCTCAGACTGAGTCATCCTTGCACTGTTCTGCATAGCTTTTAGTTCAACTGAAACCATGTTCGAGTAAAGCTGTCTTTCCACTGGGCGAAAAGTAAAGCGCGACGCGACAAATGTCGCGCGAAAAATGTCGACAAAAGTTTTTCGCAAGAAAGTAGGATTGTTTCCAACTACATTTCGACAGAAAAAGTTCGCTCTGCGAACAGATAACTTTGCCCAAGGGAGCTTACACTCGAAATTTGTCGCATCGCGCAACAATTGTCACCTAATGAGAACCCAACTTTATCCGGGCCAAATCTTTAAAAGGGCTGGGTCATGTAAAGTAAACAAACTTCTTTCGGAACGACGATTTTGCAGTTTTTTGACAGGCCATATCAGACAGATTTTTCACTATTTTTCTTAAATTAAAGTGCTATTTTGAAGACGAACTCTTCAACTTCAAAGAGAAACAAACGAAGCAACAATAGTTGTAAGATTGAAAAGATATTAGTGGATTTTTAGTAGTAACTTTATTGGAGATTCACCCCATTCACCAAAATCTGTACAGAACACAATGGCCACGTGTGGGCAACAATATAGATTATAGAGATAACAGGTTCGTTTACGGTTACGTGACCCAGCCCCTTTGACTCTATTTAGAAAAGGTATCAGGCAATTTTTATTGAAGAAGAGCATCGTAGTGAGTACCTCAAGGATTTCTGGCCATGCTTTCCACAGTCTAGTTGCTGGAATCGACTCTCTTTCACCATGATCAACATAGAATACATCAAATCCACCATCTTCATTGACATTGAGTACTCTTGCACGATACCATCTAAAAGAGAAATTCTTCAGTTCGTTTGATCCCTTCTGCCAAACTGCGGTTCAAACATTTACAGATATCTTATCATATTCTAAAACTGTGGACTAACTTCCTTCCTTGTTGCAGTACTCTCGAGTACCGAATAATCGCCCCTCCCTGTTCATTAATTTTGAAAAAATGTTCCGACCCCCCCATTTTCATTCCAACCCCCCCCCCCCTTATTAATTCTTGAAAAATTGAAATGATAGTGAACACAACTTATGAATATATACAAAAAAAGATATGTGTTTAACTAAAAAAACAACCATTTTCAATTTTTCCAACATCCCCCCAGTTGTTCCAACCCAATCGATTATTGTCATATCGAATCATTTCCAACACCCCTAATTATTCTCACCTCCTCCCCCGTTTATTCAGTACTCAAGAGTATTTGCCCTCAAGCTGTTTGTTCTTGAGAGCCTATCTCCTTTAATGATTTGAGCAAAATTATACTTTAGTTTCTCGTTTTACAAGCTGAGAGGGAGGCAGCTCCAGAGTTGGAAAAAATAGCGGACGACAGCATCAGTGGTCCCAGAAATTTTTTCAGGTCTCCAGAAAGAATAGAAATGAGGAAGAAAAAGGAATAAAGACAGAAAAGTGAAAAATGGTAAGTTAATTTTAAATCAAATTAAAATGGTTTCTCTTTATTAGTAGCAGTTATCATATAAATTTAGGCTGTTACCAGACCAAGGAATTTTATACAAAAGATACTGTTTATAAGTCTGGAATTGGTCAGCTGAAAAAGAAACAAAGTCTGCCCAACAAGCATCATTTACGATTGTGATAAAAGATTGACAGTCTTCAAATTCTGTCCAATCAATTACATATGGTGACCTGTCAAAAAGTGGATACTTTTTTGGAGCGATTCTTTCAGAAATTTTGTTCAAGACATGTTTTGGTCCCAGAAATTACTATATTTTTTCCACCCCTGGGCAGCTCTCTTTCTTTTTTAGTCTATCAGAAGAGAGGAGAGCTCCATTGTATACAATTTATCTGAATGAAATATTTTGACGTATCTTTGCTAATCTATTCAGTGTCTTGTGTAATTGTAGGTACATGCGGACCCTTATTGATAACAATGCCCTTGGCATTGAAAAGGTTTCAACCTGTATAAATATTTCTATTATTGGCTGCGGTCACACTACTGTCTTTTCCCGTTATGATGTGAATTGCTTCATTTTCTTGCAATTTATTTTTGTCGCCAGAAAGTACGGCAATATAACGGTACAACGACGCCCGGTCACACAGTGATGTGATGTATCATGTGACGGCTACGCAAGGCTGCGATTGGTTTATTCTATAAAACAACGCTAAAATATACCGGGTGAGTCAGAAAAAACGTGGGGTGTTTGGCGGATTGTGACGTCGCGTTTAGCAACCAGATCGTAGCGAACTAAATTTTTTCTTGCAGCCAGAGGTCTAACTTAG
Organism: Aurelia coerulea; assembly: GCA_039566865.1. Lineage (NCBI taxonomy): Eukaryota > Metazoa > Cnidaria > Scyphozoa > Semaeostomeae > Ulmaridae > Aurelia > Aurelia coerulea. The sequence continues at coordinate 22,630,541 of CM076948.1, read as the reverse complement.
ATCCTTTCCCCATCGAAATCGGTCTCTTGATTTATTAATCAGAAAATATTTTATTCGTAAGACGTTGTATGGGAGTTTTGCAAACTTATGAAATCTTTGATAGAGCCCCTTCAGCATTTTACCCTTGCCAAACCTGCAGGTACACGTGGTATTATCAGGGGAGAATGAAATAGTTTTGTCATGAAACATCGCGTTGATCTTGTTGAAATAAATCTCTTTACAACACAAAGCAGCATGCGTTTTTACTGTCTCTCAAACATTTTCTCTTTGCAGGACAAGTTATGACGTGACAAGGCATCCCAGGGGAGAAAACGCTATTTCCGAACTGGTTCATGCTCCCCAGATAATACCACGTGTACCTGCAGCTTTGGCAAGGCTAAAATGCTGAAGGGGCTTGGTTAAAGGTTTCCTCAGTTTGCAAGACTCCCACACAAAGTGTTAGGAAGAAAAGCTTTTTTAAATAATGAATCACATGACCGATTTCGATGGGGAAAAGTTTATGATCTAAGTCAGATTTATGGCTGCTCGGAATAATTTAGTTCACAACGGCCCGGTGGCTAAACGCGACGTCACTGTCCGCCAAACACCCCACGTTTTTTCTGACTCACCCGGTAGGTCGGGACCTTGCTTTGCTCGTTGTTTTGCATCTGATAGTTTTCTTATAGAATCAACTCCCAGGATCAAAGCGCTGTAACAGCGTTGCATGTTAAGAAATGCGGTCACATATCACAGCGTAGTTAACCTGTTGTTTTGAAGAGTACAACGAGGTAAAAATGCCTAGTGTGACCTCAGCCATTGCCATTATTATCATTTTTATATGTCTTGGGATGTCTTTTATTCAATCTTAGCTAGGTTTATGTTGTATTTTATGCTACGATGCAAATGCAGAAGAGCTTTACATTTCAGTAGAATCAATATTTGCAAGATCTTTAGAACAAACTTTCTTGTGTTGTGTCATTTCACGCCAGTCTTGGTTCGAAGTAATAAAAGTGCAGCCAGATTGCAGTGCTATTCGGTAAGAGCATCATAGCACTTCCTTACCTCACCGAAGATAACGGCTAATCTTAAAATAGATATACTTTCTTATGCAAATTGAAACTAAATGTTCTGTTTTCGAATCAACCAACACGATCTTACACGAGGTGTCGACTATAGCACTAAAACCACGATACTTACTTATCGTCCACCGTAAATTTTGCCAAGCAAATGGATCCAGGGGACAATGACTGTGGGTTGAATGTTTCGTGCTTTGTAAGAACTTTCATCACTGCTTCAATCTTGTCTTCGACTCTGTCCAGCCTTTCGAGAAAACAGAAAATCATGTGTTACTTGAAAGGGTATATCAAAATTGTGTCGAAGTATGCCGAATTTGATGAAAAACATAAAAACAATAAAACAGTTTACTAGACGTCATAAAGCGTTTAAAATAGCAAAGTATTAACGATCCTGAAATCCTTGCACCAGAATTATCACTGCATGAGCAATTTATCTTTCTTTCAAGTACCGGGTGAGCCAGAAAAAAGTTCCCACTTTCGAAAATTAGTAGTACCACAAGCCCTTCGTGGATTTTAATGATTCAAATTCTAGTTAAAAGCCAAAAGATCGAAGTATTTTTGTGATTTTTCACGTCTTCTTACGACTTACGAGCACTGCAAATGTAGGTAAATTCAACAATACAAAAAACGCTTTGGTTGCAGAATGACTGAAAAAGGGCCTAAAACACTTGATTAAATCGTTAGGACTCTCCTCACACAGAACAATACACACGGGCGTTTCACCTCTCTCAAGAGTATTAAGACATATATTCTCAAACAGATACTAAAGATTTTCAATCCCATGGCAATAGATGTGCAGATGATATCTCTCACCCATGACAAATTGCATTTTCTCTGTTGCTCTGAGCGAGGAGTCCTTTATGATTTGATGCAGTATTTTAGTAGCCTCACTACACAAGGACCCTCAAATTACGCTCATCTAATTGAAGTGAATTGATGTTGTTGTTGACTCTCCAGTTAAGGGCCTTATGGACAAACTCTTCTCAAAACGGCAAAAAAAATCTCGCTAGGAACAAATTTGTTCCTGGACCAATCAGGATGCAAGACTTGAAATAACTGGATGGGATTGGCTGATTCTTCTTAAATTCAAACTTCCCGCCAAAGGCAAACAAAAGCGTTCGAGCAACGCGTTCGACTGAACTGCTACAACGATCAAAATCTCACAGTAACGAGCGAATTTAAGAGATCTGTTGCGCCCCCAAATAACCAAAATAGCACTTATAGGTAAGCGTTTTTTGCTTTAATAGCTTGAAGAAACATTCATCTAAGTACTGATAGCTTATTGAGGCTTCAGTTTAGTTTTGGGGATTTTTCTCGTAATTCTAGGTCCATTCTTTCCTTTTCAAATCAGGATTTAGTTCACAATCCCACTTCTCCAGTGGCCCCAAACAGTCACCCCAAACAGCCACAATAGACTGTTCACTATTATGTAAATTTTTGACTTTTTGATACTCAACATTGCCGAAAGAGCATAATAAAAGAGCAGCAAGTACGAGTATCTTGATTCTAACAGGCACTTATTTGTAGATCAGTATGGTTTCCGTAACTTGCATTCGGTTGTCTCCTGTTTACTGAACTGTACAAATGATTGGTACGTAAATATTGATAGAGGGAAATATCCTGCCATGATTTTCATTGATCTAAAGAAAGCCTTTGATACAGTCGACCATCAAATTCTTCTGAATAAGATGCGTAATTACGGAATCGACAATTTTGAACACCAGTGGTTTAGTTCATACTTAAATAATCGCAGGCAGTTCTGCAAGGTCAACGGCGTCAGCTCCGAACCTGCATGTATGTATGTATGTATGTAAAATTTTGCCATACAAAGTAAAAATTGAAAATGTAATAAAGGAAAGAAAGGCTATTTACATGTATAAAATGGTAATAAAAACTAAAGATCTAGTATAAAAATACCCCTAGTTTAAAATGGCAGGGATAGCATTAAAAGGTCAGTGCAACCTTGTTTCCATAATGGAAACAAAAATGAGAACAGCTTACGGCCAAAAATCATTTGCGTTTCGTGGAGCCAATGCATGGAATAAACTCGACTCAGAAATTAAATTAACCCCTTCGATTCAGTCATTCAAAACGAAACTAAAAGCTTTGAATTGAGAATATTCAAGGAAAGCTGATCTGTATCGAAAGTATTATCTTTATTTTTCTTTTTCACATTTAGTAGCTATTTAATAGGAAAATTTGTAAATAGGTTGTATCTTTAGGTTTATTAGCTATTTTGTTTTGTTGCTGGGTCAATTGGAAAGCAGTTGCTTAATTATTTTACTGAATTGTATCCCAGGGTAAATATGGTTAAAATGAAAATAAATGAAAAAAAAATGAAAAAAAAAATGAAATTACATTTCAACAGTTTTCTATCATTAGAAGGCCGTGTATGAGCTAAGAAAAACATTACCTTACCTACCACTGCGTTCTAATTAGGAACCTTTAACGATTCTATAGGCATTCGATAAAAGAACGCAATGCATCTTGGTAAAAAGTTCCTCACCACCATCTTTAGCGCAATCATCTTAGGCGTTTGTTGCAAGAATCTTTCTTCTGTTTATAATAAAAGACTTACTCGCCAACATACTGCAGTAGCTGCACATAAAACATTCCCGGATGTTCAACAGCTGAGACATAAACGTCTTGGTAATCTCCTTCCGGCAATTCCATTGTCTCAAATGATTTGGAAACTTCTTCTGTCTTTTCCTCTTTAGGTTTACTTTCACTCTCCACGCATGCATTTGCAATGTTCGGCAGACAATCTTTGCACAAGTCTCGAAGATTCTTGACGTGCTGAAACAACAAATAAACAAATCTTTTTTCTATATTTTCTAGCATCCAAAGATAGTTTTAGGACACAGAGAAGCTAAACTTATCGAAGAGGCGTCTTGGTCCTTTATCTTGATGGGACCACACCCTGTGATTCCTTTGGCCTGAAATTACTTGGCGACTCTCCTCACTCTACGTAGCAGGTTCGGCAGGGCGGGGACAAAGGGACAAACGTCTAAGATGTAAGCAGTTTTTCCAAGAAACAATCACAAGATAATATCATTCATACGAATCCTTAGACTTACGATCTGTGATTCCTTGCATTCGTTAAACATTTTTAATCTCGATAACCATCCAATTCAATGAGCGATGCTGGGATTTATCTAATGAGTCTAGCAAATCTTTACATAATACTTCAAGCTTCAAAACTCAAAGAACATGGCAATCGATTCTAGATTCGAAATATCGCTATCAAGCGAATATCTTCACAATTCGAAGGCTGGTATCAACAGTATTACTGCAATCCAATGCTACAATTACATGATCAGCACGAGAACTATCGATCAGCTATTTAAGTACCATTTTGCTGGCTACTTCAGAAACGCGACCTTCCGGAATTCCGAATCCTTTAAAAGACGGAGACATTTGCAACTAAGGCTAGAGTGCAGTTGAGCAGCCGGCCTGCATCTAATTTGAAGCAGCAGTAAACATGAGCGAAGCTACCGTAAGAGATAAACGAGAAAGGAGCAAATGCAAGCTTGAGTGCAGCAATGCTGCAGACGTTTTGACGGCACAAACGAAGCGGAGAGAAATTAGGCAAGAAGTTCGTGCTTTTGCAATGAGTCGAGCTGCCAGAGCCATCGAGAAAGGATCTGTAGAGGCTGGCAGTTCAAATAATGAACCAGATATGAATCCAAATCGCGAATGCAGTAACAAGAAATCGATCGAGGGCAAGAATCCCGTTGCAGCAAATTCAGATGATGGTATTAGAGATATCGTAAAGCAGGATGCAGTTTCTGGCGATAGGTTTACTTCAAACTATGATGAGGGCAGAAATTTGCAGGGGGGTTGTGCGACAAGCGCTAGGCCTAAAGCAATCATAAAGCCAAGAAGTGAGAAAACGGCCAGTTGTAACACAGGCATTGGTTTGAATTCTAGCGAGGACAAGGTAGCATCGGTAGAATATGACAGAGGAGGAATGCCTTCAGTAGCAGCTCTTCCAAAAACAGCAAAAAAGCTTGAAGATGAAACCCCTGCCGTTGCGAATGCTCCAGAAAGATACCCTGCAAGGTTAGCATGTGTCACTAGTCAGCGAGCTGAAAGCCAAGAAGACAACAATCAAGAACGGGTGGAAGGTGACATTGGTGATAAGAAAGATAACAATGATTCAGCTATGAGAGGCGAGCAGACTGCAACAGCGTTGAGAAACATTGAAGCTGCATACATAAAGAGTTATAAAGATGGGACATGGGACACTATTGATAGCAGGGAGCGCCGAAGGCGCGGGAGGGGAAACGGCCATTCAATTGATTTCCGATGTTTGATGCGGAATTTGAAAACGAGGCTTTAGGTAATGGCGACTTCCAAGAGTCATCTGGTGCCATTTGCCAGAAAGGTGAGCGACTTTTTGCAGCCACTGCTGTTTTTACAATCGAAAAGAGCACGATGGTTTGTTGTTCTCAAACTCGAAGAGGTGTAGCTTTAGATAAAGAAGTTGTTTGAGCCATTTACATTAAAGGAACAGAAGAATCGAGGGATACTTACTGCTGAAGATTCGAGTTGTGGACCTGTTTATCCGGATCGCTGGGCCTAAGTTTAAGACTGAGTGAGACCTTTGCGGAGACATTTTCATGTCAAATGAAGTGACAAAATCCTCAAAATGATAAAGACACGGATTTTAACACCAAGAGATCCACTACTGGTTTCAGTGAAAAGCAGCATTCAACCTAAAGAATAGCACTTTTGAACACAATGACAAGAAAGAGTATGAGAAGCAGATTATATTTGCCTGAACAAGTCGGGAGCAAAAGGACAGAGCATTGCAAGGAACACATAAAGCATTAATTGTACTGATGAGACGATAACCCTGATATTTGAAACCTTACTAAAGAGATTTGTAGATGTGTTTAATTTTCAACAGACAATAAGAACAAGACCAAATGAAAAACTTTAAGGCAGGGCCTTTTTTTGCATAGCAATTGGCCAGTCTGCAGAGTATGGCAGTTCTCGACGAGATCTCGCGTGTGCAGACCAAGGAAGCAGTGGCGTGCTCGTGTGCAAGGTCTTTGATTCCTTTGTTTGCTCACGTGCAAGGTTTTGATTCCTTTGTTTTCAAAGTAATGAACAAAAGATCTCGTTTAAAATCGGCGTGCATGTAAATTTTTTTTTAAAAATCTCGTGCATGCAGCTGCCACACTCTGCAGACTGGGCAATTGGGTGGGCAATTGCCCCATCATCATGGTCCCTTGTTTTTATCTATTATTGTTTTACCATTCTAAAATTTGTCTATTCTAATCAAGGGAATAACTGATTGTGACTTGAGCATTATGACAAGAGGCTGCAGACTTGATTAGGTCTGTCCTGCATTTGCAATGCTAGTACATGTTATTCAGAAACCCCAATATCATGTTCACCTTGATACAAACTGATCAAAGAAATGCCTTCTATGACAAGAAACTTATTGTTGAACCAACTGTTTTAACGAAACAAGCTGAGGTGGATGGATGTGCTGTTAGATATCATAAACTTGATGGTTGTATCCATTTCTTCTGAAAATTCAACACCTGGTTCTCTGACACAGCTACAGATAATTTTCCTTCACAAGGAGAACATCAGTTGGGAAGAAAAGGTGTCCTGTTACTTCAAAGACATAAACTAGGGTTAATTCTACTCAAGAATAAGGGTTCAAAGATATATTTGCAATTCTTTGAATTTAGCTTTGAAAAGTTTCTTAACACTTTTTAAAAATAGTAAGAGTTTCTTAAATTTGCAGCCATCCAAGTGCAGCTTCTTATAAACCAGTTTCTCATATAAAAATGAGTTTATTTTTGCAAGAAATTTTTTATTAGGCCCATGCTAAAAAACTATAAATTTGAAGGAAAATTTCATCATTTTGCAACAAAAAGGTTCTAAATTGATTCTTACTACTTGGAGCAAAAGTTATGATGTAGTTTGTGTGACAACAAACTTCTTGTATGCGTGTTGCACAACTTCTTGTTGTGTGTTAGTTTGTGACTGCTGAGATGCGTTTCTCGCCATACTGTATGAACTTTTGTTCCTTTGTACATGTGAATTTTCATTGTTATAAGTAGTGTGCCTATGTTAGATGAAATAAAGACAGACAAGATCACAGTTTATATGCTTGTAACCACTGCACGAGTCCAATCCTTTTGATGCGTTTCTGTAAGACCACAATTCTATTCATATATTAAACTAAAGGAGAATTTTGAAAATTGACACAAGGGTCGCAAAAGGACATGTAAGCACACAATTATAACATAGGTTCCAAATCTTTGAAAAGGCTAGTGTAAAATTCAGTGACCTATTTCTTTAAAGTGAATGACTTCAAAGAAAGTTTAGCTATTTATCTATAATTCTAACATTGGACTTTTCAGAAATCTTCAATATTTTCAGAATTAGCGTGCTTTTCTCCTTTTTGAAGAATTTGAGAAAAATTTTCAAAAAAAACTTAAAACTGTCGTAATTTCTGAACTATTTGACGCAACATGAAATAACTTCGAAGAAAACCATAGTATGAGTTGAAATGTACTTAAGATAAGCTGCAATCTTGAAAAATATTCAAAATTTTTGAAAAGTCCAATGGTAGAATTAAAGTTAAGTAACTAAAGTTTGTTTCAAGTCACTCAATCAGAAGAAATAGATCACAGAATTTTACACCCACCTTTTTACGCTGAGTTAAAGATTTGGAACCTATGCTCACAATTACTTTATATCTCAGCAAGTTGGTTGGGCTTTCTGCAAGATAGTTTCATTTGCTCAAAGTTCATAAGTTTAAATTGAAGACAGAACAAATAAAACCAATTTTTTTCTGTCATAATTCATCATATGATCATGAACTCATTATTTTGATATCATCAATGTTTTATCATGATCTGTTTCTGCCAGCAATTCTTCTGTCTCTCCCACAACCTCTTCCTCTGAATCCTGTAAATAAGGATTGATAAGTAATTTCAAACCCTTAGTCAAAGCTCAAATCTTGTTTCTTGGATGCTAACAAGGTTTTAATGTACATTTCTGAGGGTTGGCAAATTTTCTTATATGGTAATGCTTTTCCCATACTGATGGGCCTTCCCAATTTCCCCTCTCTAAAATGTCTTTTGTTGTTATACCCCTCTGAGAAACTTTGGAGGAACTTGCAGCTCACAATGAATGTGATTTAAATGTTTCTGTATCAATGCCAGCTTTACTCAAGAGAGATGTTATCCATCTGGTCAAAGAAGACTTTGAAATAGGCTTATGGGATTGGTTTACACTTTACACTGAGCCAAAAATGGTCCTGATCTTCCCCAGATAGCTTTTCTCTCCAGGACTTTGTCGTGTTAATGTATGAATCTATGGCTATGACAGGACAAAGTGCTTTGTCCTGTGGAAATGCACAAAATATAACTGGTGGGTTGGTTTTGCCTTGTTTTGAATGTTTGGCATTACGTGAAGGTGGTCGATTTGATATGAATCATTAATTTTACATGTATTAGAAATTTTAAAATCATGAAGTTCAGATCCTCTGCAAATTGCAGCGAGTCCAAGAAAGGCTGCATAGATGATAAGTTGTTGTTCTCTGACAAACTGGCTTTTATCAGTGGGGTAGCCAGGGTTCTGTCTTTGGGAGGGGCAACAGCGAGCGAAGCGAGCAAAAATGGGTTTCTGGGGGGCTTGCCCCCAGGAAAGTTTTTCAGAAAAAAAGCAACATAATAACATAATATTCAGAAAAACAAAAACAGCCTAGCCTAGGCCCGAAGGTGACTACTCACAATAAATCTGCTTGAAACTGGAAAAGTGTAACAAAATAAAACAAAATGTTTAGCACCTTCAGTTAGAATATGGTTTCACTGAGTGAAATCAACCAAGAAACTCAAAGGGTAACTATGCATTTTGCAGAAAATTGAATGCCGCTATCGGATTGCTGTGATCAGCGATTTGGCCTATACATTTCAATAGGAAAACGCATAGGCCCGAAGGTGACTACTCACAATAAACCTGCTTGAAACTGGAAAATTGTAACAAAATAAAACAAAATGATTAGCACCTTCGGTTAGAATAAGGTTTCACTGAGTGAAATCGACCAAGAAACTCAACGGGTAACTGTGCATTTTGCAGAAAATTGAATGCCGCTATCGGATTGATGTGATCAGCAATTTGGCCTATACATTTCAATAGGAAAACGCATAGGCCCGATGGTGACTACTCACAATAAACCTGCTTGAAACTGGAAAATTGTAACAAAATAAAACAAAATGATTAGCACCTTCGGTTAGAATAAGGTTTCACTGAGTGAAATCAACCAAGAAACTCAACGGGTAACTATGCATTTTGCAGAAAATTGAATGCCGCTATCGGATTGCTGTGATCAGCGATTTGGGCTATACATTTCAATAGGAAAACGCATAGGCCCGAAGGTGACTACTCACAATAAATCTGCTTGAAACTGGAAAATTGTAACAAAATAAAACAAAATGATTAGCACCTTCGGTTAGAATAAGGTTTCACTGAGTGAAATCGACCAAGAAACTCAACGGGTAACACTGCATGTTAGAAAAACTCAACGGGTAACTGTGCATTTTGCAGAAAATTGAATGCCGCTATCGGATTGATGTGATCAGCGATTTGGGCTATACATTTCAATAGGAAAACGCATAGGCCCGATGGTGACTACTCACAATAAACCTGCTTGAAACTGGAAAATTGTAACAAAATAAAACAAAATGATTAGCACCTTCGGTTAGAATAAGGTTTCACTGAGTGAAATCGACCAAGAAACTCAACGGGTAACTGTGCATTTTGCAGAAAATTGAATGCCGCTATCGGATTGCTGTGATCAGCAATTTGGCCTATACATTTCAATAGGAAAACGCATAGGCCCGATGGTGACTACTCACAATAAACCTGCTTGAAACTGGAAAATTGTAACAAAATAAAACAAAATGATTAGCACCTTCGGTTAGAATAAGGTTTCACTGAGTGAAATCAACCAAGAAACTCAACGGGTAACTATGCATTTTGCAGAAAATTGAATGCCGCTATCGGATTGCTGTGATCAGCGATTTGGCCAATACATTTCAATAGGAAAACGCATAGGCCCGAAGGTGACTACTCATAATAAACCTGCTTGAAACTGGAAAATTGTAACAAAATAAAACAAAATTATTAGCACCTTCGGTTAGAATAAGGTTTCACTGAGTGAAATCGACCAAGAAACTCAACGGGTAACTGTGCATTTTGCAGAAAATTGAATGCCGCTATCGGATTGATGTGATCAGCAATTTGGCCTATACATTTCAATAGGAAAACGCATAGGCCCGAAGGTGACTACTCACAATAAACCTGCTTGAAACTGGAAAATTGTAACAAAATAAAACAAAATGATTAGCACCTTCGGTTAGAATAAGGTTTCACTGAGTGAAATCGACCAAGAAACTCAACGGGTAACTGTGCATTTTGCAGAAAATTGAATGCCGCTATCGGATTGCTGTGATCAGCAATTTGGCCTATACATTTCAATAGGAAAACGCATAGGCCCGATGGTGACTACTGACAATATACCTGCTTGAAACTGGAAAATTGTAACAAAATAAAACAAAATGATTAGCACCTTCGGTTAGAATAAGGTTTCACTGAGTGAAATCGACCAAGAAACTCAACGGGTAACTGTGCATTTTGCAGAAAATTGAATGCCGCTATCGGATTGATGTGATCAGCGATTTGGCCTATACATTGCAATAGGAAAACGCATAGGCCCGATGGTGACTACTCACAATAAACCTGCTTGAAACTGGAAAATTGTAACAAAATAAAACAAAATGATTAGCACCTTCGGTTAGAATAAGGTTTCACTGAGTGAAATCAACCAAGAAACTCAACGGGTAACTATGCATTTTGCAGAAAATTGAATGCCGCTATCGGATTGCTGTGATCAGCGATTTGGCCTATACATTTCAATAGGAAAACGCATAGGCCCGATGGTGACTACTCACAATAAACCTGCTTGAAACTGGAAAATTGTAACAAAATAAAACATAATGATTAGCACCTTCGGTTAGAATAAGGTTTCACTGAGTGAAATCGACCAAGAAACTCAACGGGTAACTGTGCATTTTGCAGAAAATTGAATGCCGCTATCGGATTGATGTGATCAGCAATTTGGCCTATACATTTCAATAGGAAAACGCATAGGCCCGATGGTGACTACTCACAATAAACCTGCTTGAAACTGGAAAATTGTAACAAAATAAAACAAAATGATTAGCACCTTCGGTTAGAATAAGGTTTCACTGAGTGAAATCAACCAAGAAACTCAACGGGTAACTATGCATTTTGCAGAAAATTGAATGCCGCTATCGGATTGCTGTGATCAGCGATTTGGCCTATACATTGCAATAGGAAAACGCATAGGCCCGATGGTGACTACTCACAATAAACCTGCTTGAAACTGGAAAATTGTAACAAAATAAAACAAAATGATTAGCACCTTCGGTTAGAATAAGGTTTCACTGAGTGAAATCGACCAAGAAACTCAACGGGTAACTATGCATTTTGCAGAAAATTGAATGCCGCTATCGGATTGATGTGATCAGCAATTTGGCCTATACATTTCAATAGGAAAACGCATAGGCCCGAAGGTGACTACTCACAATAAACCTGCTTGAAACTGGAAAATTGTAACAAAATAAAACAAAATGATTAGCACCTTCGGTTAGAATAAGGTTTCACTGAGTGAAATCGACCAAGAAACTCAACGGGTAACTGTGCATTTTGCAGAAAATTGAATGCCGCTATCGGATTGATGTGATCAGCAATTTGGCCTATACATTTCAATAGGAAAACGCATAGGCCCGATGGTGACTACTCACAATAAACCTGCTTGAAACTGGAAAATTGTAACAAAATAAAACAAAATGATTAGCACCTTCGGTTAGAATAAGGTTTCACTGAGTGAAATCGACCAAGAAACTCAACGGGTAACACTGCATGTTAGAAAGAAATAAAAGCCGCTCTTGTTGGACTGGACTGAATCACATGACATTTAGGCACACCTTCCCCAGTAAAAATTATCCTTGCAGCTATCGCCCTGGAATGATTGCCGCAACAGTTGCTGAAATATGAAGATAAAATGTTACTGAAGAAGTAATTGATGGAATCACATACCTAAGTCAGCCAAGATTGTGAAGAATAATGTTTTACTCCAAAGTCATCGCTCCAGATCCACGTCTGCCACGATGCAAGTTTCAATCAAAAATGAGCGCGCCTCGCTTCGAATTTGCATCAAACATAGGAACAATGCGCAGCACTGGCCGTTTCCCCTCCCGCGCCTTCGGCGCTCCCTGATTGATAGGGTAGAACATGCGAAACTACTTTTAGTTTGTCAACAACAAAGAGATGGAATAATGGAGTTGCAAGATAAAGTGAAAACTGGCGAGGCAAAATGTAAAGTATTTCAAAACCAAGTATCTGTGTTAGCGATGCATATTCATGAGACATCAGAGAAATACGGCCGACTTGAACGACACCTTGCAGAGGTAACACGTAAAGAAAATGATGTGTCGGAAAGATTCGAGAAATACAAGACAACGAAGGAAATAGAATTTGACGCGATGGCTATTTCAAAGAATGAAAAGATTAGGAGTTTAAAAGCGCGAGTTGTCAGGCTTACTGAGCAATCAGATAGGGCAAAAGCACCTTGGAAGATCCTAGAAGCTCAAATGCAAGCGATGCGAGATGAGATGAAAGCCATTACAGAACAAAAGCTGCAAGCAGAGCAAAACTTGCTGGCTGAACAGAACGATCGGAAGAGGGAATTTAGAGCTTTGATGACGAAGCTACAGGAAATGCTAGCGGAGAATTCACAGCTTGCGCATAAGGCGAAAAATATGCAAGATGAAAGGGATAATGGCAGTGATAAACTGATAGGGTACGATAAACTTATTTTGAAGCATGAAATGGAACGAGAGAACATGCATGAGATTATTCATAGATGTAAGAAAGAAAATGAAGATCTCCAAAAGAAGTTTGAGGATATTGTAAACAGCAAGAGGAGGAGAATGAGAAGTAAGAAAAAATGTAATACAGAAGATACAAATATTCGTTCAACGAACACAGAAGCAGAAAGTGCTCCAATTAAAAGTAATGGCCGTGCAAAGTTAAAGTTTTGGTCTTGGTAGAAAAACGTTAACACGGAGTTTAGGTTGTTGACATTTTTTTCTTTTTTGTGATTTTAATGCTCAAGTTGTTTTTCCAGTATTGATTATCTATGTTTGATCAATATAAAATGATACAGTTGGTTGATTTTTGCAAGAAAATTATCTGTTCATTGGACGCTGATCACAATATGAAGTGTCCAAAAACGTCCAAAAGTTGTGTTCCATATTCATAAACTAAGCTGTACTTTCAAACCAATCAGAAATAGCCCTTGCTAGGCTGGTAATCTGGTACTAGTCAAGCGCAAATTTTTCCTGATTGGCTCAACTAAAGCACAACTGGATATAAATGTAATTTTAAACCCTTCGGGCGCTACACGGCGTTTCATGAAGGTGAGAAGGTGTCTGACTAAAACTTTCGGTTTTGCCATTAGGATTTCTGTCCTCAAGATTGTCTTAAAATTAACACGGTAGATTCACAGTATCAAGAAACTTCAAAAGAAACACGTGCCTGAAAGGATTTCAGTCAAAAGTTTGCTACAAGAAGAATACCTAAGTAAAAGACAGTTTGAAGGGGCTCCGTCGCCTAGTTGTAAACAAATCTGTAAACACAGTTGTTTTAGGCACGTGTTTCTTGCTTTCTGCAGTTTGCTTAGTGGCTTCACCCAAGCCACCAAAATGTGACCATTAAAAATCCTCTTAATCCGAGCAATCGTACGGAATATGAATGTTTGGTTTGTTCCTCTGTAAAGCACAGAGATTTATCTTTAAAATAATGGTTTCATTTTGAAAATAGTATGAAAAGTAGGTGTGATATTGTCTTTCAAAAAACTGCAAAATCACCGTTATGACAAAATTTGGAGACAGAGCTTCTTGGAGACAGAGCGCCCATGAGTTTCTCATAAGGTGTTTCTTAAAGGAGCTGGGTCACGTAACCGTAAACAAAGCTGTTATCTCTATAATCTATATGGTTGCCTACACGCGCCCATTGTATTCTACACAAATTTTTGTGGATGGGGCGAATCCTAGGGGTGAATAACTTTTAAGAATCCACCAATATCTCTGCAATCGTACAACATACGAGTGTTTTGTTTGCTTCTCTACAAAATTCAAGAGTCCATCATCAAAATAACACCGTCATTTTGAGAAAAATATTGGAAGATCTCTGTGATATGGATGGCCTATCAAAAGAATTGCAAAAATCGTCGTTTCGAAATAAGTTTGTTTACTGTATGGGATCCAGCCCAGGGAGATATAGACCAGCCCCTTTAACAGCGAATATTGACAATAACAAACCTGCAGTAGCAAGAAGAAGAAGTTCTTACCGATCTATTCTTGTCCGCAAAACCAAGATCCAGCAATTCTGATCCTACATGTAAGGTAGTAACTAAAGCGTTCAGTCCATCCATCTTTGTTTTCTGAACTAATGGATCAAGCCAAAGAGTGTTTCTCAACCTGAAAATCAAGTATACCAAGCGAATCAAGACGAAATCCGTCTAAATCAAAGATATAGGAATATGTGATGTCTCCTAATATTCGTAAGAACTAAATTAATTTCTATCCACTAACCAACTACCGGGTGTCAGGGCACAAAATATTTTTTCCTTCCTGGTAGCAAGCTAAGCACCTTTGTTTTTTCTTACGTACTGTCTTCTTCTTTCTCAATATGCTGCCCAATTCTATCCCATTTCCTTTCTGTTCTTCTTTCTTTCTCTTTCATTTCCTCCCCTTCCTCCAATTTTTTCATTTTTCCCTTCATCCTTCCTTGACTATTTCAGCTACCTTCCTGGTAGCGCCACTACCATGCTACTTCGCTTTTTTTAGCCCTGCCGGGTGTCCGAAAAAAGCACTCCCTTTTTGAAAAGTCACCAAAATTTGATTATATAGCCGATATTCAAATCTCCTTTATTGGCAAAAAGAGCAAAGACCAAGTTATTTTCCCAGGTAAGGCTGGTCTTGTGATTGGTTCTGAAATACACCTTTAGCTATTCTGAGAAGAATCAGAATCGAACAACATTTTGCTACAATAGCAGTAAAAGCTCTAACGCCACTCGATCGAATGCTGCGTATAAAAATGTCCAGGCCTGGTTTTCAAGCATGCTGCAAAAGCACGGATGATTACCAGATTAATATTAATATCTCTTTGTATATCAAACTTTCAGTTTGGTCATAAAAGTCAGAAAGAAACGTAAACTTTAATTGTAGACTTGACGGATAATGAAAATCATATAATAATGGCTATTAGGTTAAATTTACGATGTTGCTTAAAGAGTATAGCTCAGAATAAGGTTTTTCTGCGTGTCATTTTATACCCTTTAGTTAAATGACAACAAACAATTTATCATCTGAAATATATTTGGATCATTGATAAAAGAGATCAAAAAGAAAATTTGATGATAGGTTTCATAATGGAATTTTGGTGATTTTTGAAACGGGAGTACATTTTTTGGGACACCCGGTATGATTTTGAGCGATGAAAGCGTCAATTTTGTTCTTCGCTCTTAAAACAACTATACCAAGTCCATATTCGTAAAGTATCCTGTTCGCCGAGTCCCGTTCCTCTATTCTTTTGTTCTTTTGTTTGTAAGTAGCTTTTCGTAACACACCCTTTAGCTATTCTACAAAAGAGCCTGGATTGAGCGTCTTTCTTATACATTTCAAATGCGACTTTCGATTGAGTGGCGATAAAGCTTCTATCACTATTGCGTACATTCGAAAATTCCATTTGCAAAATATCGTTCAATTCTAATTCTTTTCTGAATAGCTAGGGGGCTTCTTATATATTTAGTTGTATTTTAGTTAATCTCCTTCATGTGATGGCCCTGGGGTAGTCATGATCTTTTGCTCCCCTTGGTATCGTTACTGTAGTATTGTATGGTAGCTTGTTTGTAATCTTAGGTAATTCGTAAATTGTAAATTTTTAACATTGAATTTATAGAAAAAAAAAAAAAAAAAATAACTATGCCTCAAAGCTCTCTAAGGACACCTTTCTTAAAGTTATATCATTCATTCTGCGTAGTACGAGGTAAATGCTTGCAAATATTCGGACAGCAGTCTGATACGGACAGTACGCAATGGGGTCCGTACAAGAAACTAAGGTCCGAATATTTCCAACATGGATCGGGTAATCGTTTAATAAAGACTTTATTATGTTATGGCAGAAGCTGTTTAAAAACATCATTTTGCATTACTGCATTCAACGGCACTTTTCTCTTGTTCCTCATTGTATTTGGTCGTTTCGACGCCAACTACTTCCCCATTTTCTTCGCTTATGATTCCAAATTCTTCTCTAAGATTTACCACAAAAGAAATTTTCAAGAACTAAGCTAAGCCTTGGCTGTTCAATTTCAGTGGCCGAGACATAAACAAAGAAGCGTTCCCCTGTTATTAGTTCTTAAGGCAACGCCGGTCCAATACGGCTTCGGAAAATGCCCCACTTTTCAGGACCGATCAAGAACCAATCAACCTGTTCCATCATGCGTGTGATGAGTTGTATTTTAAAACACCAAATAATAAGAGAAAAGGAACACTACAGCAAGCAGTCCACAGAATCTGCTTCGGGCTTTTGGAATCTTTATACCATATACTGAAGACGCTCACTTACCCGAGTACAATTTTCCCTTCAAGTATCTTCCCAGTTATGAGTTTGTCAATCTTTAGGCAGGCCTAGAAAAGCGACACAAAAAATACTCAATGTTGCTGTCCAAGACAGCAAGGTTTTCTCATATTAATAAGAGATACATTGCCCCGCCTTGCCCCATTTAGTAGCAATTTATCAGTAGATTTTATGTTGGTCTAATTGTTCTTTTTGTTCATGGGATGTATTTTTCTTGTCTTGTATTTTGATTAGTTTCTTCTTTTTCTTATATATCTATATGTTAATGACCTCAGGGTAGACATTGCCTTTTGCTCCTTGGGGTATCGTTGTAATAGAATTGTAGAGTAATTATGTAAGTAATGTAGTGTAGCTCGTATTGTAGAGTAATTCTGTCAGTAGTGTAGTGTAGCTCGTAATATATATTGTAACTTCTATTGGAATATACAAAAGATACATTAACAAATTATGAATAGTTTCGGGGTAGTACATCCAATGGCCAGTTCACTTAGATTTGTCAACTCAAGATTGGAGTGAGACCGATGTATTCTAATTCTGTTAAATGCGAGGATGGAAGAGCTTGTAATATATTTAATTTGTCAAACCTTGCTACTCAAATAACTTACTTGATACGAAATTGCACAATTTCTGGGCTCTTTTAATTTATCATGTGGCCAATCGAAATATTACTGTGCTTGCAAATTACCCCTGCATTCTCTGTTCAAGTGGAGATTTATTCATATTATGTACAATTGGCGAAAAGTATACTTTTTATCTTAAATGTGCACTCGCAGCGTAGGGCTCAAATCTTTCAAATATTTAAAAATGTGGGTGTAAAATTCTATGGCATTTTTTTTTAATTGCATGGCTTCAAAGAAACTTATGGTACTTCGCTGTAAATCTGCCGTGGAAATTTTTTGATATCTTAATTTTATTCAAAATAGCAGCAATTTAATTATTTTGAAAAAATTCATACACAATTTTGAAAAAATTCAAATCATTGTAAATCCTAAACCAATGGAGGAAAAGTGATATAACCTGCAAGAAAAACATAGTTTATGAAGGTCTACAATATGGTGGCAAGCAGAAATCTGTAGCTTTTCTGGTTTAGAATTTAGACAATTGATGACGTCATAGCCTCAAATTTAATATATGCCGCCATTTTGAAACTAATCAAGATATCAATAAATTTCCATGGCAGATTTACAGCAAAAAACTCCAAGTTCCTTCTAAGCCATTCAATTAAAAGAAAACAATAATCGAACTTTACACCGACCTTTTTAAAGCTTTGAGCCCTATGTTTGCACTCGCTTGTCTTTGATTGATAACAGTAATTTTACTTACTGAAAAAAATTAACCAGTAGAAGTATGGAAGATCGTTATCATTATTATCATTTTAAGAGAAGGAACTTTCGCGGAAGAAATTTTCGCATCTTTGGCCGAAATTAGTAACAGTTTACTCCGCGAAATTTTAAAGTGTGAAGTTCGTGATAGTTAATTCCGGCGAAATTTCTTTAAATATAAAATTCCCAAAATTCTACGCCGCGAATGCTCTAAGATATGAAATGCGCCAATTTTCATTCCCGCCAATCATTTTATCTTTGCAAAACATAACAGTTCATTCCTGCGAAATTTCCCATTTTGGCCAATTCGCGACAGTTAATTCCAAAAATTTCGCGTTTTCCCCAAATCGTGAAAGTTTCTTGCCAAGTTTTAAATTGGACATAAAATAAATAATAAGAGAATTACTCACCTCTACGGTGAATGAAAAGGATTTCTCAACTGGCTTCACACCGCAAACAATCAGCTCAATTGCCTAAGGGAAAAGCAAAAAGAGGTATAGTATGTGATGGTACAAAACTAATGGAAGTCCACCTTGTAAAAGGGTTAGACCCATTGAATGGTTTGGTGTGGAACTGCCAGCCCCCTTCTTTTCTTTTGACTATTTGTGTGTTGCTTTATTGTTTTGCTTTGTCCCTTGCATTGCTGTATCTTTTTTTGTCTTGAAGTTGTATTTGTAAATTGTAAGTACCGTTCTTGGACCAGGTGACCAGATGACCTTGTGTCTTCTTACACCAAGAGCGGTACAGTAGTAATGTATTTAGATTAATTAGTTTTAATTTATTATGAATAGAAAAACAACACAGAGTGAGGCACAAGCCAGAAACAAAAAATTCCGGACTTTCCGGACTCGGAAATCGTGAACCAAACGTCATTGTGCGAAATTTTTTAACTTGTCGAATCCAAAATCAATGGACATTTTGGAATGCCATTTTCATCATTAGTTCCAGGATTTTAAATATGTGTTTGGCATTCTTCAGATATTTAGTTATATTGGACTGACGTGCTTACAAGAAATTAATGTGTTCATTTTAGCACGACTAATGTTCATAGTTTCTCAAGATGCACAGGCAGATTTTCTACCAGAAACCTGGAGTCATGATTGCATAAGTTTCAAAGGGCTTAGATTCATAGGCATCCATTTACCAAAAATTACTAATTATATTTGAATAATTCTCCGGATTCATATGTGGTGGAGTGGTGGTACTGTAACAACTAGAATGACACAACCTCATATCCAAACCAGCTGAAATTCAGTACCCTCTCCCTAGACTGATTACCTTACCTATGTCCCTGGTATCCACGCAGTAAACTTTTACGCAGCCGGTTGAAAGAAGTGACATCGCTCAAGTTAAAGAGCACAGGGAAGACCACAAGTTAAAGAGTTATTTTTGATTTCATTACTTGCAATTTTGCTACAAAATACTATTTTGTAGCAAAGTCGCAAATAATGAAATCAACAGGACCCACAAACGTGCACTGAAAACTTTATATCGAGACTATGAATCCACATTTGAGGAACTATTAGAGAGGGGTAAAGCAAAGACAATACATACAAGAACCTACAAAATTCCATGGTTGAAATTAACAAATTAACCATATCAATCCAGAGTACATGTGGGCATTGTTTGATGAGAAAGATGTTCCTTAAAACCTCCGTACTAAGCAACTATGCAAGCTCCCCTCGGTGAGTTCTCAGCGCTACGAAATAAATTCCCTATCCTTTAGAGGGAGTCTTTTGTGGAATGCTCTTAGTAATGACTTAAAATTGACAATTTAATTAAAGAAGAAATACGTTGCTGGGATGGCAACGACTGTACCTGCTACATTTGCACTTAAATTAGGGTTTTTCTGCAATGAAAAAATTTTATCTTGCGGCAACAAAAACAGCTTTTCCACGGAAACTCTATTCGGCAAGGCGTCATCGATTCCGAATACCTGTGAAAGAAGACATTTTGGTTAAATAGTTGAAGAACATATGATTCTGACTTGAATTTAAGTCAACCTTTCAGTCATCCAAATTCAGAATGACAAAAATCACAATAATTTAGTGTCGTAGATAATGTTTTTCAAAGTTTACAGTAGACACAATTAAAAACACAGAATACTTTTCGAATGCAAAATATGAAAAACTTCCTGTCGTGTAGACCTACAAGCACACAGAACAGCTTTAACTTTGACCAATTTATGATTGTATCAACGACCATATAATTTCATTCCGTTCAATGTACCAAATGTTCAAATAGACCTTGTATCTATTCTACAAAAGAGCCCGGATCGAGCGTCATTTTTATACAATTCTAGTCGCGAGGTTCGATCGAGTGGCGTTGGAGCTTCTATCACTATTGTACACATTCGAAAATTCATCAAAATGTATCAGTAGATCGTTCGATTCGAACGTTGTTTTAGAATAGCTAAACAGTTTATTAGTTTCGGATACGCTTCAAGTTCTAGTCACAGTTCAAATAGACCTTGTATCTATTCTACAAAAGAGCCCGGATCGAGCGTCATTTTTATACAATTCTAGTCGCGAGGTTCGATCGAGTGGCGTTGGAGCTTCTATCACTATTGTACACATTCGAAAATTCATCAAAATGTATCAGTAGATCGTTCGATTCGAACGTTGTTTTAGAATAGCTAAACAGTTTATTAGTTTCGGATACGCTTCAAGTTCTAGTCACAGTTTTGTATCAATCAAATTTTGCATCTGACTTTAAGGATATACAGGTTTACTTGCGAACGTATGAAAATATCATCCAACCCTTCCTACCATCTGGCCTATCTTTAAGTTTATGTCCCTTCCAACCAGTAAAAGTGGTTCCAATATACCGTACTGCTATCAGAACATATCAAGGTCTATAATTAATTTTGGTGAATTTTTCGACAAATGGCAAAATTGGAAATGCATGACGAGAGCCAGTTTCGAACTCGCGACCTCCTACTATCTAAACGGTAGCTCTGCTTATACAGCAAGTGTTGTTCATGGATATCCAGATCAGTGTGATGACGTAGCCTGTATAATGTCTAGCCCAAGCGACTGAATGTCCCAAACGCAGACCGGCTCAATGCCCTCGACGCAACCCTGACAGAATTACGTCACCTTAACATCACACTTTTCCCTTCCATTGTCTAAAAAATGTCTACAATTATTCAACACTAATCTTTAGACAAGAAATATAATTTTTCACAAAAGACTACAACATGGTTTTGCAATTTGTAACTCTACATCTTTTGCTTCGTAGACCCTTGGCGAAAATGAAAAAATTTAGTAAATCAAGCAAACTTCAATTCTTAGTTGAGTTTCGAGCAGCTCAACAGATCCTTGGACCGACGGCTAGCTTCTACAGGTAATTTATGTCAGTAATCTCTGATATATTAGAAAAGCTATATTGCATGCTTCCTAACAATCTTTGAAGTTTCCTAACAATCTGATTAGTAACAAAGAATAGGTTTGATGATCTTACATATAAAAAATGTCCTTACGTAAACTTCGGTTGCAGTGGCAGTCTGGGAGTCTCTCTTCGTAATGGACTCTACTTTAACTCTGAAAAATTGACAAAAGACGGTAATTAAAATTCAATCTACAGTGTTCCCAACTACTAGATGGAATTAGCTCTCGCAATAAGCTAAAAATTTAAAGTCCGCAAAAAGTGTGAGAAGTCACCTCTTTGTTCTAAGCTTAGAAGAGGAGGTCTTTATCTCCTTGAACTCACGTTATGGTAGCCTGCGTACAGACTATACCCAAGGAAAAAGTATAGTCTGCGCAACACCACTCACTTTTGTGTAGTGCGTGCTTCAGCATTTATTTCGCAATAGTGATAACAAAGAAAACTTATTGTTGTAACAGCCAATAAAATCACTTTCCCGGGAAACGAGGCAGCAATCAGATTTGAGAACGGTCATCATGTGATTAAATCTCAGGTTTCACTTTGTTCTCCAGGCAAACTTCATTAGCAACACAATTCTGGAATTTCAACTACCCTACTGCAGACAATAACCAGACGCTAAGAAGAAAGGGCCATTCAAACTGCCATTGAAATGAAATGCTGACTCACACAATACACGATATTGAGCGGCGTTGCGCAGACTATACCTTTTCCTTAGTTAGGTATTGTCTGCACGCAGGCTAACGTTATGGTTATCGATTGAATGTGATCTCTTGGGACCTGTTTCTTTGCTTCTCGGGGTTGGAAAGCGGAGTTACCTTAAACTTTTGAGTAAATCGCAGCGCCCATCATTTTCCGTCTGTTGTAATGAAGTGTTTTTGTACGTACTTTTAAGAGAAGAAACTTTCGCATTTGTCGCGGAAATTCGCGAAAGTTTATTCCGCGAAATTTCCGAAAATATATAATTCGTGAAATTTTATTCTCGCAAAGTGTTCTAAGATATGACATTCGTGCATTTTCATTCCCAGAAAATCATGCTGCTCTCGCAAACGCAAAGTTTATTCCCGTTTTTTCCAACTCGCCAAAGTGCCTTCTCGCGAAAGTTTCTTCAATTAAAGTAGTAATGTTTAATTGATTAACTATGCTATGGGCATGTGTCCTTTTCCAATGTATCTTATGTTTAGTTTATCTGCTAAATGTAATTTTGATTTCATGCAATGTAAGAAAAAAGGAGGAAAATATCGTGCAACTTTTTTGCTTTTTTTTTTGTTAGATTTGCAGCAACAGTTGAAACAACTAACTTCTCATAAACATTGATTGAGATTCCTCAAGTGGCTGGATTTTGAAGTCAAGACGTTGATTAAAATTGCGTATAAATAAGTACCTTATTGTGACAGAAAACGGGTGTGATTTTTTGTCGACAAAAGTCAGTCTCTGCAACTGAAATGAGGACACTTAAAGGCACACTGTAGTGGCGTTCATTGGGTCAAAAAGACAATCCAAAATAATAGATTTAGGCGACTTTCAGTAATTTCGATGTACATCGACATTCACGAACATGAGAAGGACCTGACTCCCTTTATTCAAGGGAAAAAAGCCTGATCAACAAGGACAGATAATGTTACAATAGAACTCGCTACTTTTCATTGACACCTAGATACAAAGCAATTTGTGATTGCAGACAAAGGGAATTCCATGCTCGGTTGGTCAAGACATAAACAAAAACAAAGCAAGCCGCAAAAATTGCCCTGAAACTCGGGTCGCTAGTGCGCTCGTTGTGCATTCCAAAAATGGTTTTTGAAAGCAAATGTTAGCACATATCGAAAGAAGAAGGATATATCTAAACTTCTGCCTCGGGCATTTTATCTATTTTGTGCAGAAGCCAATTGGGAGGGGATTCAAATTCTCTTACTTTTTAGGTGTAATTAAAACACTTACTGCTCAGCTTCTGTACGAAAAGAATAAAATGCCCGAGGCAGAAGTATAGATATATCCTTCTTCTTTCAATATGTGCTAATATTTGCTCTTAAAAACCATTTTTGGAATGCACAACGAGCACGCTAGCGACCCGACTTTTAGGGCAAGTTTTGCGGCTTGCTTTGTTTTTGTTTATGTCTTGACCAACCGAGCATGGAATTCCCTTTGTCTGCAATCACAAATTGCTTTGTATCTAGGTGTCAATGAAAAGTAGCGAGTTCTTTTGTAACATTATCTGTCCTTGTTAGCCTGATCCAAAGGCACAAGGCTTTCTAAACACCCAGCTACTAGATCTCTTGCTATAGATCTAGCTAATAAAATTCATGACAGTGTGCCTTTATACTTTACCTCTTAAATACGTCCTTTTCTTTTATGACGCAAATATCATTCACAAGAACTCCCTCTGGTGTGTTTCCATGTCTCGCTTGGTTCGCTTTATTTGCATAATATATTTGCATGTCATAAGCAAGTTTGAAGTATGACTTCGTGTCGTACGTCTCTTCTTTGTTTACGCCAACTGGCAACTGATGGTCTTCTATTTTTCCCCAATACACGTTCGCGGATACGACTTCTAGAATTTTCACCTAAGAAATGTATTTCAATTGATCATCTTTCACCAGAGCAAATAAGAAAGGAATGGAGGAAAATGGAATAGCTTAAACACCCCCGTCTAAGTGCACCGGTACATTCTACCCCGGTGATTTCCTCGGTGAAATTTTTTTAGCAAAATAGGTCCCCGGACAAGAAGTGAATCTCCCCGGTATAAAATGCCTCACAAGTGAAACCTCGGCTGCAAATTGGCGAACCCCGGGGAGAATTTTGAGAAAACATTTCATCGTAGAAACAGTTCCCCGCCAATAATTATGCCGTCCTCGTTGCATAATTGGAACTCCCCGGTGAAAATTTGACCATATATTTCGGTCACTAGGACCCCGGTGAATATCTGACCTCTCACCGGGGCACTTAGACGGCGGTGTGATCAACAAAACTTTATAGACATAAAGTTCTCGCGTACAAACGTTTTTGCGTGAGATTAGGGCCATAAATTTTGAAATACAGTTTAGCAATGAAGTTCTTAAAGGAAACTACCGATATTTGGAACTTGCTTCCAGCCATATCCAGCTCTCTGTTTTAAAAAAATCTTGCCATATATTGAAGAATGCGATAAACTGAAACTCTGCGATACAAAATCTGTTTGACAAGATTTTGCGAGAACACAAGAGCATTACTAAGAATATCACGATCGAATAAATCTTTGAAGGATTTCCCAAACTTGCAAAGGGATTGTTGGACTTGGATCAGTATGTTCTTGGCAGACGAGGAAACAAAATAAACTGGTGATGAGATATAAATACATAATGCAGCAACAATCCGATGCAATATGATGCAAAACAATTAAGTCGATTTGATCGGAGACGTTTCTCGTGGCATGTAATTTGAGATAGATTATACCGGGTGAGTCAGAAAAAAGGATCCCCGCTTGGAAGGCCACTGCTCCATGAATATCAAAGCAATGATATTGAAAAATGTCTTGTTTTATTGCCAATATGTTCAATTAGGTTCAGTAATTTACCTGGCCTTAATCGGCCATTCCTTCCCGTGGATATGGGTGATTTTTTGCAGAAAGCCCCTTCAAAAAACCTGCAAAAACGAATGAAAACAATGAGCACATTTTCCTTCCTAAAATTGATGACACTCACATAAATTCATGCATTTTGTCCTCTTGGGAGAATGGAATCCCCCTGAAAAGGTCATCGATACCAAGGGGAGAACTTGTTCATCCTCCCAAGAGGATAGCACGTGCTAAGGCGTTCACAAGTCATTTCTGTAAGGCCATTGTAAGGCAGAAATGTTAAGGAAATTTGCTCATGATTTTGGGCACGCTTTGAAGGTTTTTTGAAGAGGCTTTCTCGAGAAAATCCCTCATAATTTCAGAATGGAGTGGTCGATTTCAGTCAGGTAAATTTTATAGTAAATTTGAACATTTCTACCATTAAACTATATATTTGCCGATATCATTGTCTTGGTATCCAGGGAGCTGTGACCTTTCAAACGGGGATTCTTTTTTCTGACTCACCCGGTAGTAGTTTTTAGCTCTATGTCTAAGGGGCCTCGGGGTAGTCACATCCTTTTGCTCCTAGGGGTATCGTTCCAGGAGTATTGTATTATATATTTGTAAGCAGTGTAAGTAATATATATTGCATCTTTTTAGTGTAGTAGTTTTTAGCTCTATGTCTAAGGGGCCTCGGGGTAGTCACATCCTTTTGCTCCTAGGGGTATCGTTCCAGGAGTATTGTATTATATATTTGTAAGCAGTGTAAGTAATATATATTGCATCTTTTTAGTGTATGAAAAAAAAATCCGATGCACTTACTTTTACCACACCACATTTAGGAATATTTTTGGGTGCATCAGAGTCAGCAAAGATGGTGTGCCTTTGACGGCAATTTTGGTGATCCCTTTAAAATAAATAGAAAGATCTTTTACAGAATTAAATACGGAACTATACACCGGACTGGGCTTATGAGGACGAAGTTCGTTAGGCTAGTCGACTGAGTGCAGCGCATTGGCCAGTTTTGAATTTGGAATGGTTTCCATACAAAAGAGCCTTCAAATTAAAGGGACCGTCCGAATCGATATCTTTCGGCACAGTGAAATATTTGATTAGCAGCAAGTTGTGGAAAAAAGCCGATAAAATCCCTTGAAGGGGTTCCGTCTCCAACTTTCGGTTGAAACGATGATTTTGAAGTTTTATGATGGGCAATAGCACACAGACGTCTACCTGTCTTTTCGAAAATGAAAGCATCATTTTGAAGATAGATCTTTGATCACAGAGGAAAAATCCAAACATTCATATCTCTTACGGTTGCTTGAATATAAGTGGATTTTTAACGAGCTTCACCCAAGCCACCAAAAATACTCGCTAAAAATCCACTTATATCCAAGCAATCGTAGAAGATATGAATGTTTGAGTTTTTCCTTTGTGAAGTACATAGATTTATCTTCAAAAATGTGCTTTGATTGACGAAAAAAACAAGTAAACGTCTGTGTGATATCACCCACAAAAGAACTACAAAATCACAGTTTCGACCGAAATTTTGAGGTGGAGCCCCTTAAAAGATATACTTCAAAATTTTGATCAACAAAGCATATACAACTTTATACCGGGTGCGCCAAAATAAACTATGCACGTTTGGCAGGCCACAATAAATCGTACGCTGGACCGATTTTGAAGATTTATGACTAAGTATTTAGCAGAAAGCCTGAATTAGATTCTAGGACTTTTTGCAAAGTTTTCCGTTTTCAGTTTTTAGAGCTAAAAGCGAGTTTCTTAAATGTTCATTTTCGAAAACATTGAAAACGACAAAAAAACGTCGATCAAATTTTGGAAGATCCAACATGAATAAACAAAGAGAAAACGTTTTCAGGGGGATTTGTGGGTTCAGTACGAACTCTCGTACAGCAGATTACAATTGTTCGATTTTTTTAAATCGCAATCACCACGAAAAAGCTCTCTCTTTGTCCATTCATTTCGATTCTTTAGAAAATTTGATTGATGTTTTTTTATCAATTTCAGTGTTTTCGAAAACTAAAATCTTAGGAAACTCTCTTCTAGCTCTAAAGACTGCAAATGAAAAAATTTACAAAAAATCCCAGTATCTAATTCAGGCTTTCTGCTAACGAATGAGTCATAAATCTTCAAAATCGGTCCAGTGTACGATCTATTGTGGCCTGCCAAACGTGCATAGTTTATTTTGGCGCACCCGGTACGATAAGTGACCACATGCTATCGACGTAAACATATAGAAGCTCTTTCTACTCATCCATTAATTCCTTACCAAGTAAGTTTTCTGATTGATCAACTTTAAAATGAATGAATCGTTTGTGTTCTACTACCGGGTGTCCCAAAACCCAAGTACTCCCGTTTGAAAAATCAACAAAATTTGATTACACGGCCGATCTTCAAATTTCCTTTTTTGTCAAGTAGATCAAGAACCAAATTATTTTCCTAGGCATAGCTGATCTTGTGATTGGTTTAATGATTAGCAAAATTTAGCTCTTTTCAGGGCTGCCTGGCTTTGAATCATACTGCAAAAACGCAACGATGATTTCCAGGTCAATTTCTTTGTGCATGTTAAGCTTCTGGTTTCGTCATAAATGATGGAAAGAAACGCGCACTATCATTGGAGCCTCAAGGTTCATAAAAAATTTGAAAATTTGGACTCTTAGGCAAGATTGACTATTTTACTGTAAAAAGTATAGCTTAAAATAAGGGTTTTTAACGTGTATTTTTATACCTGGTAGCATTAAGACCAAAAACTTTATCATCTATAAATGTTCTTGGGTCATTGACAAAATAAATCACAAAATTCTATCAAAGGTTTATAATCGATTTTTGGTGATTTTTTAAACAGGAGCAATTCTTTTTGGGACACCCGGTATCTTCACTGACCTGCACAAACCATAATACTTGACATCAGTGCATATGTCGCACCTGTCGCTACCTATTTTGATTTTTCTTCTCGGTTTTCTAGCTTTGAATTGATCAAAAATCAAAATATTATGATTGCGCGTTTTTGAAAAATTTCATGGAAAATTTGGAAAAAAGAAATCCTAAACTGATAGAGGAAACATTACATAACCTTCAAGAAAACCATAGTTTATGGAGGTCTACAATATGGTGGCAAGCAGAAATCTGTAGCTTTTCTAGTTTAGGATTTAGAAATTTGATGACGTCATAGCCTCAAATTTAGTAAATGCCGCCATATTGAAACTGATCAAGATATAAATAAATTGCCATGGCAGATTTACAGCAAAAAACCCTAAGTTCCTTCCAAGCTATATATTTCAAAGAGAACGGCAATAGAATTTTACACCGATCTTTTTAAAGATTTGAGCCCTATGTTTTGCGCGTTTAGGAGGAAAAAAGAGTTGGATCATGCGAAAGCCGTATAATGCAAATTATTCTACAAGGCGGTACTGGAAGAGCCAAAGTAATACGTTGTACAAAAATCATTCTTAAAATTTGTTAAGGGCTCTTGTTCAACTGGCATGCCTTGCATGTGCCATCTCTTGGCTGGCCTTTGTTGATGCCATTTTCATGGCCCATGAAAGTGGTGACAACAAAGGCCAGCCAAAAGATGGCACGCGCAAGGCATGATGGTTGAACAGGAGCCTTTATAGCATGCTACCAATTTGCACAATTCAAAATAACTCTTTAGATTAGCCAGCTGAATGCTAGATTCCTTGAATTCTCGAAATAGTCAAACTAGTTTAGTAGTTTCAAAATAGTTCAATTAAAGATAATTCTACCGTGTCCATGTAAGTACAGCGAATTTGCTATTTTCACGTGATATTTCATGTGATCAAATAACAGTAGTGATAAAGGTCAAGACAGCTAGAGGTTCTAATATAAGCAGATTCATGATTTACTTGCGGTTGCGATTCCAGAGCTGAACCTTTTCTTTTGAAATCTCACAGCAGGCAGCCTTGTTGTGAAATTTAAATTCTTGTTTTGCATGTGATCAGTTAAATTCTACCACATCACAGTGCGTCTTCATTCGGGCTCTTCGTCTAGCATACTTTGCGTCAGCAAATTTTGACAAGAGGTGTATACGCAGCTGTACTTACATGGTGGACGACATTACCATCTTAAGATTGATAAATTTATCTGTGAAGTCGTGGAGCAATGAAATCTTATTGTTTGGTTACTATCTCCAGTCAAAAGGGGGTACTTATTTTTGAGACACCCGGCAGTAGATTTCAGCAACTCCCTAAAGTTTAAAGAACACTTTCTCGAGCTCCAAAATTGATCTTCTTTCATTTAAAATACGACATAAGTGAACCAAGTAGGGCCATTTGCTTGCATGTTTTCAGGCAAAACCAAGAAGAAACCAAATTTCCGGTGATTTTCATTCAGGGAACTTAGCTTTGAAACTTGGTACATCTGCCTTAAAAAAAACAATCCAAAGCTTCAGTGGGCTCCGTAATTGGATAATTTCAGGTTTCAAATACAAACCTGTTCAACTTTTTCAGCAATTGCTTGCAAGGAAGGAGGGACATGTTGTCTTGCTCGTTTCAGCAATTTTGCAATGGCCGGTGCACAAGATTCATTCTCTTCAGTAATCAAAATCAATGAGCAGCAGCTTTGCTTTTCAGTTGTGTTCTTGTCCTGAAAGATAATGGGTTATTACGATTTACTGTTGGGTAATTTGTATCAGGTTTGAAGGAAATTCAGTGATTGGTATGATTGGTGACAAAATGAAAGATTATGCCAGGGCATTTTTTAAGGATTTTTGAGTGGTGGGGCATTTTTCAAAAGGGCCCACGCTCACCACCAGAACATGTACAGGGTTTATAGACAGGTGCTTCAGATGTTGATATGCGCTAAAATATCCAGGTATTGTTGCAAGGGCTAGATGGGCTGCTTCAAACATGTATCTTGAAGGCATCTTTTTGATTAAGATGTGTTCTTACCAAGGACATTAGCTCAGCGGCGTGGCAAGGATAAATTAAGTGGGGGAGGTATGGGAATGAGGGGGTCTGGGGGCAAGCCCCCAGGAAAATTTTTGGCGCAACATCCTCTACTTTGGCTTAGAATGCATCTCCCAATATCATGCTTGCCATAAACGAAGGTGTTGAGGACATGGAACACTTTTTGCTGCACTGCCATTCATAGGAGAGATCTTCTCAATAGTGCAACCATACGGTTTGTCAAATCTTTCAAACGCACTATTACTTGATATGATGCTGTATAGTGATGAAAGGTTGCCTGTCGATTCTAATACAAAAATTCTAAAGACAACTTTAAAATGCATATATGCAACACAACGTTTTCCTGCTGCTAATGCTTAGCTGCTGCAACTTGCAAGGGGGATTTAGTTTTTATTGTAGAGTAGTTACGTGTATTGTTTAGGTTTCTTTTGCTTCGCATTTATTAGTAGTTTTAACTTTATGTAATGGCCGCAGGGTAGACACAGCCTTTTGCTCCCTCTGATATCATTTTAGTGGTATAGTAGAGTAATTTTGTAAGTAGTGTAACTAGTAATATGTCATTGTAACGTTTTATTGGATTATAAAACCAGAATGGTGTATCGTACTTTCTTCCAACTTTGTTTTGTCTTTTCTATGCGAAATTAGGTATTACAATCTGCGACAACAGCTTAGTGGTGTCATTAAGCCCAATGTCAGAGCTATGGCAGAGTGTTCTGGCGTCATATTGAACCCGAACGAGGCTGCTTATCGTGCAATCTTTCAAATAGCGACAAGATTTGGCCTAACTTATGAAACATTTTCAACGAATTGACACCTGTTACGGATGTCAGAATGTGGAAAAACTAACACTTGTTCTTTAGCAGTTGATATGGTTGTTTTGTAAGCATTAATCTTATAAGCCCCGGAACTGTTTTTAAAGATAATACATAATAATAATGCCAAGAATCAGCTCTGGTTAAAGTTTCAAAAAAAGAAATTCCCCAATGAGGAAACAAGAAATAAAGTCAATGTTAATCTGAGATCATTCTCAATGTTGTCCTGAAGCAGAATTTTGATTTGAAGATATGTTTTCGGTCACTGGCGTTGTGAGCCAATGCTTTGACGAGATCCCGTGTGTTATACGACAAATTGTACTTAGGTAGCTTCATACCTATATTTTGAGTTTAAAAACCATTATTTAAAACACACTTACACTTTAACCTTTTTCTTCTCAGAATTTCGCTGCCCTCCGGCAGCCTCCTCAGTGAGAATACTCACTGAGGAGGCTGCCGGAGGGCAGCGAAAATTCTGAGAAGAAAAATGTTAAAGTGTAAGTGTGTTTTAAATAATGGTTTTTAAACTCAAAATATAGGTATGAAGCTACCTAAGTACGATTTGAAGATAGATCTCACATTTTGAATCAATTATATATCCATTAAGAAGTAGCCTAGTTTTCAGCTGCTGAATATCAATAGTAGAAACTTGATGACCTTGTGTCTTTTCCGCTATGGCTTGCACATTTCAATTGAATCTTTCGTAGTTCTTAGTTGTTAGACTTGATAGAAAAAATGTCAATAGTGAAGCCATTAGTTTTGAAGATCTTTACCATAGTCCTGACAATTCTTCATTCCACTATTTAATTTGAAAAACAAGCAATTGATGTCCTACTTGACAAAAATGCGTCTACACTTAAAGTTGCATATTTTTTCATGCAGTTTGGTCTTCCAACACAATGTCGACAACGGCCATAAAAAAGAGATACAAAACGATTTCCAAAATGGATTCATCTATAACGAAACCGTTTTGGATACGATATGAGAACTGCCACAATCAAAAGCTTTTCGAAAAAGCTGAGATTAAAGCAAAAGAACAGGTAAGTATGGTCACAATCGGTGACCAATCGGTGCAAATCGGTGTAAGATCGGCTAAATCGGTTAAATCGGCTAAATCGGTGCCAATCCATGTAAGAAACCTACAGTTGCTCATGACTGAAATTTATAAAACAAAATGCGGTCTGAATCCACCATTCATGAATGATATTTTCATGCAACGAAATATTAGGTACTGCCTAAGGCATGGTAATGACGCTCAACTGCCAAAAGTACGAACTACGTCCTTTGGAGTTGAGTCCATTACTTACCTTGGAAATAAACTGTGGCAGCATTTACCGCAAGAACTAAAACAATTAAACAGCCTTCCTATGTTCAAAAAACGAATTAGATGTTGGAATGGTGGAACATGCAACTGTAGGCTTTGCAAAGTATATATCCCGCAAGTTGGCTTTCTAACATGATAGATTTTAACTCTGATTTGTCCTGTAATATATATTAATTTTAGTTTTATTGTAAATTATGTATATTGTAAATAGTAGGCCTTAATTAGCTGCAATTTAGCTATTCATTTTTAGCCTACTTTAAATTGATATTTAATAATAATAATAATAATAACAGAGTGTCAATAACGCAGGCTTGCTTCACAATGGGTGATTCATGTGGACAGATAAAGCAATGTGAAAACAATCGTATGGTCAAGTGTTTTGGATGGGAGCAAAGGCAGCGCCAGGGGAAGGATTGGGAAGGACATATTCTCACAATTTTGCGATTTTAGGGTTTGGTTGTTCATGAAAAAATACTAAACAAATACCTTGGTACGTATTTGGTCCTCCTCAATTTGGAAAATTTAATAGTTACCCCCCCCCCCCCCCACATTCTAAGACTGGCGCCGTCATAGGTTTTGAATATCTACATATTCGGACAGGGCCTTCGTTACAGAAAAATTCTTCAATTCACCTGTGTTTTCATAGCACCAAGCAGACAATTCATTCTCTGTCCAAATTCAGTCTTCTTCGCTGGGAATTCGTAATGGATTAAGCAAGTTGCATTTCTGATTGATATTCTGGAGGCGACTCCATCCGTCATCACTGCGCAGGAAAAAGAATGACAATAAATTTTCTTGCGATTGTGAAAATCTAGGACTACAGTAAGAACCCGCAAAATAGAAACCAATTTTTCAAAACAGCCTGCTTAGTGTCTTATTAAAAGGGCATTGATCTGGAAACAGGCCGAAAGGTTTCTTATCACATGGTTAAAAAACCTTCATTGATGTCAACTTAAATCTTTAAAGAAAACCCAGAGCAAACACTATCAAACAGTATGTTCTTGTTACCTAGAATTCTTTCTAAATTTATACATAGCCAAGTATAGATGGAGATGCTTTTGCATGAAATTTCTAAAAAAATTGGCACCTGATTTTAACAAACATTATTAAATATGAATTTATTTGGGATCCTTCTATACGTAACCTTCCTAAAATCAGCCTGAGAAGTTTCTCATATGAGGGCAAATTTTTTTTCTTATAAACTGTTTTCTATTTTGCGGGTTCTTACAGTGCGTTCACATGATGCTGGCACATTTTGAAAACGACATAAAATGTGACGGTACAAGAATTTTGGCTTACTCGTTGCAACCCTCTCAAAAATGAGGTTAGAATTTGACGCCACAAAACTATATCTGTGTCTAAAGAATCAGTAGAAACATTGCTGGCTACCTGTAGCAAGAAGTTCATTCGGATCTCAACACTTTTCAGGGAGTTAATCGACGATAATCTTGCTCAAATTGACTTACGAGTGGTTCAGTTTATACACTGGCAAGTTTTATTCACCTCTTGGCCTTGTTTCTCGTTATTTTCATTTATCGTTAGCTGATTTTGTTGTGTGACAGTTTTAAAAGAAAGTGCGACCATACAAGGGTTTTATTTTGCGAGATTGTAAATTGAAGTTTGCTGTTTCAACCGGTGTTATTCAAATGAAAGAAAATCAGCTAAAAATGAATGAAAATAACAAGAAACAAAGTAAAAAGACGAACAACACTTGCCTGTGTGTGAACTAAACCATTGCTAACTCACTTTGCGTAAAGTAGTTGATAACAAACTCTGCTAACGTGTGAAGAAGTCATTGCTGTAAGGCCCGCGTAAGGCAAAGATGTTAGGGAAATCTGTTCGTGATTTTGGGCACGTTTTGAAGGTTTCTTGAAGAGGCTTTCTCAAGAAAATCTCTTATAATTTCAGAACGGAGTGGCCGATTTCAGTCAGGTAAATTTTAAACTGGATTTGAACATGTTTACCATTAAACAATATATTTGCCGATATCATCGTCTTGATATCCAGGGAGCTGTGACCTTTCAAACGGGGATTCTTTTTAGTGATTCTTTTATTGACTTGGGAATTGCAGCCTTTTTAACAGCGTTCGTTATTCTGATCCACCCGGTATAAAATGCTTCGAATACTATGACGGGTGCTCCGAAGCTAGACTGATGATATTCGTCTAAGTTTTGCTCCACTGAATTGAATTATTCTTTACTGTTATAGTCATTCCGCTAAAACTTCGTTGAAGCGGAATGGGTATTGTGGGGGGGGGGGTAATGGAGCGAAAACAAGGACTCGTGTAATAAGTCTACTCCGAAGCAGAATAGGTTCCAAGTCTTTATCTCGGCGTAAAAAGGTGGGTGTAAAATTCAATGACCTATTTCTTCTGATTGCATGGCTTGAAAGAACCTTCTGATACTTATCTATAATTCTACCGTTGGACTTTTCAGAAATTTTGAATATTTTTGGAAATTACAGCGTATCTTACATTTCAACTCATTTGAGGATGTGACGTCATCAAATTTCTAAATCATAAACCAGATGAGTGACAGACTTTTGCTTGATACCATATTGTAGGCATTCATAAACTATGGGTTTCTTCGAAATTATTTCATGTTACGTCAAACAGTTTAGAAATTACGATGGTTTTAATCTTTTTTGAAAAGGTTTCTTGAATTCTTGAAAAACAAGAAAAACACTCTAATTCTGAAAACATTGAAGATTTCAGAAAATTCCAACGGTAGAATTATAGAGAATTAGCTAAAGTTTCTTTGAAGTCATTCAGTTCAAAGAAATAGGTCACTGAATTTTACACCAGCCTTTTTAAAGATTTGGAACCTATGCTCTCCGAAGCACGTTGGAACCCAAATCAACCAACTCGATCTGAAGGCTCGTTGAAAAAACATCACAAACTCACTCACCAAGTACACAATGGCCAGATTTTCCAGACTGCACAATCGAGTCCCAACTAGCTTTAACATCCATTAACTCAATAGGAGACATGAACTCTGTGGCTATAATAGCTGCGATGCATCTAGATTCGAGTGTCTTCTCCAGTCTGTCAGCTTCTGTTGCTGATTTAACGAACATGACGACTTGACTGCCAGGGTTAGCTTGCAGGAAAGCTACGAAAAGAAATCGATTATATCTATTACTATTATTATTACTACTACTACTAGTGATTATTACTAGTGAGAATGGTCTGCAGCGGTTGATGGGTAGGCTGAGGTTAAATTTGCATATTGGAGTAGGATCATGTACTGGAGTAAGATGCGAGTGTTTAATGCTGGCAAAATGTTAGATGTTTTAGCTTTATTTGAAATCAATTCTGTGCCTTTCATTTTGTGAATGCTCAGATCTTCTAAAACAGGATTTTGTTCAGTTCAGTTCATTTGCTTTGAGCACGAAATTTGAATGAGGAACAGAGGTCAATCATTGTGCAAGCAAAAAAGTCCCTGGACAACTTCAAATCCATCGCTAAATTGAGTTTTCACAAAATTTTGACTGGAAAATGATGGCAATTGTTTCGCTCAAAATAAGGAATCCGGGATTCGAAAGTTTCTTTAAATCTTGTTTTCGGATGGTAATTATTGTTAAAAATGACCATGCAGCATCTCAACAGATAGCTAAGTTTTTCAACTAAACTGTGATACAAAGCAATTTTCAGTAACTTTTGAACTCAGAGAACTAGCTATGATCTAGCTCGTGACGTTTTTTATGTCACCCGGTAGAAGTGCCTGCTGGTCCACTGTGCGGCACGGTCCATGTTTTATACCCCTCTACAATGAGCCACCTCCCCCTTGCTATGATTGCAAACTAAACGAGGCCCCTAAACGAGAAGACGGTAAACGAAGCCTGACAACAGGGAACAAAATTTGCAAAACTTACTCATCATATCATCCGTTCTGTCATGCAGCGAACAGACTTCGACGTGTTGCTTCACTTGCTTATAAACCGAAGCTTCTAATTTATCAGCGATGATGATGACTGGTTTGGAGAAATAAGCACCAAGTAATGATTCTACACCACGCGACCACTCTACTGCCATGGCAACCATTTGATGAGGCAAATTCAATGCAATTTTCTTGGACAAACTCTCTGCGTAGATTCTCATCAAAATTTTTATATCTTCCCCAAACCTAAAAAATCAAGCACGACGATATAAAGAATTATTTCAATTTCCTCAGCCAATGATATTGAACTGAACTGACGGAAGGAATGTTGAACTGAAGGAATTAAAAAGTGGACGAAACCATTTTAGAATCTGTGCAAAATTCTTGTCACACAAAATTTCACGAAAATATTGGGAGCAGGAAATTGATTACAAGTAAATCATCCTTTAAATACCAGTGCATCAATTTGTAACATATTTTTAGCTGTTTAATACCTTCTACAATCTTGGCCAAAAAACACTGAAGGCAAATCACAAAATTGCAATGCCTTCGTCTTTGGTTTCTTTCCCCCGCCCCACCCGTGGCAATGTTCTTGAATCAAATACCACTCGACCTTGAAAACATTGAAATAGGGGGAAGGGGTCGCGCTCCCCTGCAACGTCCTACTAATTTGACTTTGTCAGTCCTCGTCACAAATTCAGTTATTTTGCTTAACACCCTGTAAACTCTTACTTTCACAATTGATTTGCTAGTAGTTTGTATCTGTAGTCATTTTGCGAGATCCAATGCATGCGTAAAAGACGCTGCGAAGGAGCGTGGGGAAGAGTTCTGGTGCGACGTAGAGTACGATGCTACGTAGAAATATAGAAAGTTATACCGGTGCAGCGCAAACGGGATGTGTAAAACAAATTATCTTCATACCTTTCCACCAAGATGTCAGCCCTGTCAAAGACCAGATGACAAAGTCTCTCAAGATTGGTGCAGCCTTTCTCCAGCATACTGACCAATGATGGTACGGTCGCAACAAGTATAGAGCAGCCATTGATCAAACTGACCATCTCCTCCTGAATCTGACCGCGACCACCGTATAACACTTTCGTCTTGTATTTTGTTCGATATGAATACATCGTTTTCTCGCATGTTTCGCATATGTTTCTTGCTTCATTGTAGTCGGTAGCAAGGATGATGACGATGGGCTATGGGAAAGATCATTCGATTATTAGGGTCGATGCGAAGCAGGGAGTGGTGCACAGGCTTTGCAAGGTAGGTGTGGCTGCTCTTACATTATAATGTATTACCAAGCTTTTAGTATTTTACCGGATGAGTAAAAAAGGCCCGGCGTTTGAGACGCTACTGTTCCCTGAATATATAAGCAATGCTATTTTGCAATATTTAGTTTAATAGATAACATGTTCAATAACTTTTAGAATTTTTCCTGGTTGAAATCGGTCGCTCCGTTAAAGAGAATCAACGGAGATAAAAGCCCCGCGCGGAAGGAGTCTGGGTATTCTATTATTAGCCTATTGTATTTGATGATTTCGAGACGACCATGGATATTGTTTAGCAAGAGGAACAATAACGTGCGTAGGAGTTTTCTTTGTCCTATTTATAGATTGCCTCTACTTAGCTCCGTTGATTCACTTTAAGATTTTACAAGGGATTTTCTACAAAATTTCCTTTGAGAAACCTGGAAAAACGTGCTAAAATCATTAGAAAGTTTTCCTAATGTACATCAATGACTCGAGAATGCTTTAGCACGTGCTATCCTCTTGTGGGAATGAGAAGTACTCCCCCTAGTACGAAAAATTTATTCAGGGGGAGTCAATTCTCCCAAGAGGACCAAATGCATGAATGCATGTGAGTGTCATCATTGCCAGGAAGAAAAACAAAGGGAAATGTTGCTTATAGTTTTCATTGATTTTTGCAGGTTTTCAAAAGGGGTTTTTTCAAGAAAATCTCCCATATCGATGGAAAAGAATGGCCGATTAAATGCGGGTAAATTACAGAACCTAATTGGACATATCGGGAAGAACAGTTTTGACTATTGTTGCTTAGATATGCAGGGAGCAGCCGGGTAATGTTTGTGCAGTAGTGGAGGCAATTCAGTGAAGTGGAGGGCTAACATCACTACAGTGGAGGGATAGCATTGAGTACAGTGGAGGCTGTTCAGTACGGTGGAGGGCTAACATCAATTGCCCAAGTCTCTTGCGCGTACCTGAAACCTAAAGACCCGAAGTCTCTCCCGTTTATACCTAAAACAAGTGCCACCTAAAAATCATTAATTCGAATAAGCCCCCTCTCCCCTCTCCACTTATATCAAATGCCAGAGGTTACCACATATTTTCTAGTTATTTAGCGAAACAAGATTGCGTG
Organism: Aurelia coerulea; assembly: GCA_039566865.1. Taxonomy (NCBI): domain Eukaryota; kingdom Metazoa; phylum Cnidaria; class Scyphozoa; order Semaeostomeae; family Ulmaridae; genus Aurelia; species Aurelia coerulea. Next base: position 22,592,162 of record CM076948.1, on the reverse strand, counting down.
TTGATCTTGATGTGATTTAGGATAAAAAAATGTCGATTTTTCTTATTGACTCGTAAAACTCGAAAATATATATGACTCGTAAAACTATATGATTATTCTACAAACTACAATGTAAAAGAACTTAAAATCTTTGATTGATGTCCTTGTCATATAACTTTATGATCAAACCCCTTCTCTTGTAACACACCGTGAGTCAACTGCAGGTTACCTTCTGTTAGCAGTCCTACGGTAACGGTGGAGGCGCTGCGAAGGCAGGCCTAAATTTTCTTTCACACGCACGTGGAGCAAGAAGAGGAAGGAGTTCAAATATGGCCGATTCAGATGTGGAGAGTACTTGCAGCAGTTGTGTTTCATCAGAGGATTCTGACTCTGTTGACGATGAGTACTACTATCAGGATTTCCTTAATGATATGGCTCAAGCTGAATATGACAGTGATGGCGTAATAAAACCATATCAATTCGAACCACTTGCTACTGAAGAACAGGCAAAACAATACAAAAAAGATGAAAGAATTAGAGAAGAACGAAGAAAGCGATTCGAAAAACGACTTAGTGGAGAGGTATCCACTGATGACTGGTGAGTGTTGTTACATATTTTCAGAACAGAGGATTGGAGAAGAACGAAGGAGGAAGCAGTTTGAAAAACGATTGACAGGAGAGGAGAATTCAAGTCCCAAATAAAGTTGGTCCACTCTACTGTAAAAGAAAACAGAATGGCACTCAAAAGGCACTCCAGCTATTGATTGGGGGGGGGGGGGCAATACTTGTCTTGAACCAGAAACAATCCGCTCTTTCACACATTTCTACATGCTGTCCTAAAAAATATCACCTAACTCAGAGCTGGTGATGTTTCCTTTTGTGGTTGATCATGGTGATAAAAAAAGGTGTAATGGTACAGCCAGAACAATATTTCTTGAAAAATCTCATCTAAAGCCCACACACAATGGAAATTTTGCTGTGTATGGGGAATTCTCTACCACATTTTTTATATTTTAGCTGTGTTCCACTGCAAAAAACATCAGGAAACAATATACATTTGCTTATCAGCAAAAATGCATAACTTTATGTGTATGAGCAACTTAATGAAGAAAAAAGACTCCAGTCATTCTGCAAACTTTCCAATTTGAACTTTCCAATCCACTTTGGTGAAGTTTTACCAGGCATAATTTTGCTGATACATACCATATCTTTGCTGAACTGGAAGGCTTCTGCCATCTAAAGTATACAGTAGCATCACAGTTGTCATCATTATATTAGGGGATGCTGCATATTTTTTAACTGAAAGCAGAAATAGCTTGTTTCCCATCTTGGTCTAGAAATCCTAATAAACTTATATCTGAATGCCTGTGAGAAGCTGAAATGTCTAGTCTCTCTTCCTTTTAAGGTGCAAATGTGGCAACTGTAAAACAGACAAGCTGACTGATGCAATGGAATGTTATTGCTGCCAAGAAGTTGAAAGAATTGTGGAATCATTAAACAGTGATTTGGTTTTGGAAGACACTGTCACCCCACCATCTTGTGCCATACTACATCCAGGGTTTACATCAGTCTGCCTTTCAAAATGGGTATTACGACTTGCTGGGAGCTATCATAAATACATCTGCAGAAAGTCTTACTGCAAGAAGGGCCAAGAAGCAAAGTGAGTGTTAGGCCAATCTTCATGATACAATATCACCATACAAAATATAGTAGCATAGACGTCAAATCTTCCCTAAGTGTAAAAGGTTGTGTGCTCTTTGGGGTTATAGGAAGTCACCAAAAGTTCCGTTCCAGCTGTTCATTTAAAAAAATTGGGCAATAACAGAGGCTAAAATTGTCACCAAATGACTACAAGAGCAAAAAGTAGAGCAGATTTTAGAGTTGAAATGGTAACAACAGAGCAACAAAAAACATTTCAGCATTCAGCTATAAAAACATGGAACATACTGCCTGCAAGCATAAAGGAAATAAACACCATGACACAATTTAAGAAAAATTTTATTGATAAAATACACTTAAAATGCTAGATATGTATACAATTTACTTAAAATATTTGATCTACTGTCCTTATTTGATGAGAGAAAATGGGTTATTCTGTCCTTGATTAAAACAGATTTAAAATTTTTCTTTCATCAAATAAGGACAGTAGATCAAATATTTTAAGTAAATTGTATACATATCTAGCATTTTAAGTGTATTTTATCAATAAAATTTTTCTTCAATTGTGTCATGGTGTTTATTTCCTTTATGCTTGCAGGCAGTATGTTCCATGTTTTTATAGCTGAATGCTGAAATGTTTTTTGTTGCTCTGTTGTTACCATTTCAACTCTAAAATCTGCTCTACTTTTTGCTCTTGTAGTCATTTGATGGTTGTTTTCTATAACTGGGAGAACAATTTTAGCCCCTGTTATTGCCCTATTTATTATTAAACTACTTGAACAAACCTTCAGATGATTTCTTATAATCCCAAAGAAACCCTTTTTGATATCATGTAATTATTTTCAGAATTACTGCTTTTAAAAAAGGTCCCCTAGTTTTGAAGTTGTGACATCATCAAACACAGAACATCAGATTAAATTATTCTTGAGTAATTCTTTCCATCCAGCCCTCAGTTGAGACTGCCTAAAGTGACTTATCCTCATGTCCTTCAAATGACATCTTTTTTTTATTTACCAAAGTTATACAATTATCCAGTCACAATTTAATGACATTACTGTCCTCAACAGGTATTTCAGAGAAATAGCATACAAAGAATTTAGAAGTCTTATTGAGTATAAAAGAGAGTCTAATGGGTGGATACTACCAATACCAGCCTGTGCATACCATGCGATTAGGACCAAATTTCATGTGGATGATGAGGCACCTAAAAGCAGCAGCTGAATTCCTGTATGAGCCACAAGTGAAATTGTGTGTTTTCACAGAAAAGGACCAACCACACAAAACACATCAAATGATGTAACATCTTCAGTTATCAAATTGCGTTTGTACAAAAGCACATTGAGTGTTCTTTTATACTCAGTTTTATAATGTTTTTTACATAACATATTTTATACTTTTAGCATTATTTATCTTTTTACAAATGAAATATATTGCTTTAAAAAGGGTAAAAATCATGAAACACACTGAAAGTTTTTTGTCTGGCACTCACTCTAGAGTGTGAAACATCTGATAATATTTGAAACCAGAAACAAGAATTTTAACCCAGTCATGTACAACCCTCAGTAAACAAATGGGGTTTGCATTTATTTTGCAGCAACTTTGCAACAAATTTGTTGCGAGTTTGTTTTGAGTATGTTTCAGATTTGTAAGACAAATGAATTTGTGAAAAGTGTAGTTGAATTTTGCACCAAACCAGTTTGCAACAGTTGGTTTGAAGCTTCCTGTGAATATGCAATTTGTATCAACTCTGTACAAACTTGCAAACTCTCGAAGAACAAAATAGCATACTCAATGCCAACTGATTGCAAAGTTTGTTCAAATTGTATGATTTACTAGGGGAAATTTGTGTTTCAAAAGCCATCTTCAAATTTTGCATCGAAATAAAAGTTTGCTTGCAAAAAAAATTGTAAAACTTCACAACATTTGTTTAGAAGAACCTATTCATAATCTGCCAAACGCTCCTTATTTGACTACAGCCAAACTTACATTAAATTGGACTGCATTGGATAAGTTGCATATTCCTATAAGTCGGAAAGGTCAGACAAACATAAAAGTTCCATCCAAATGTTTCTTTTCAAATTAATTCGCATTTGTGGGAGTTAACGAAACGTTGGATGCTCAGAAACAATATAACAGACACAAGCTTAAACGTGCAACATTTTTGTAAACAATCGGAGAGTACCGGACAGCCTGCGCATGTGACTGAAGCCTTGGTTTTCTAATGGCGGCCAGTTTCATCGCAGCTTCTACGTAAGTTTCATTGCAGTGTTTTCTTGTCTACATAAGCGTACGAGCTGGCCCCCACAACGTTAGAAAAATTATCTAAAATCAGCCCCAATCGGGCAAAAATCTGCCCTCAGTTGGGCAAAAATGTTCCTAAGCAATGGAGTTTGTGTCGGGCAGCCCCTAGATTTTTCCCATAGGCTTATGCTCGTCTATGTCTATGAAATGTGATGGAAGTTTTAATATCCATTAAAACTTTCAAATATTCGGCGTTAGAAAAATGGAACAAATCCTCCACCAAAGATTCGATCACCAAGATTGTCGCAGATACTTTGGATTACTTTGTGCCAAATCGCCATTAGCTATGTTGTGTTTAGCCTAAAAAACACATTCGATGATTTGACACGCAGAACGGGTTGTGCAGCCCCTTTAACCCTATCCAGACTACGCTTTTTGAAACTCTGGGGAGACTAAGGGGGGCACGAAGTGCCCCCCCCCCCGGTTTTTCTCAGAATCGTAAGTGCTAGAGACTTGAAACTTGGCACAAGTAACAAACATGATGAGGCAAACAAGATGATGTGGTTTGTCTTTGATTATGTCACGTGATTAAGTGCTGATGTCAGCAAATGTGGCTAATTTGGGTGTAAAACCACATGTATTTTGTCGCGTTGTATCTCCAAATGGATAAAATATATCGATGTGATATTTGAAACATAGAAGGATTATATCCTTGTAATTCTTATTTTGAAATTTTTGCTTTGTAACACTAATATTTTTGCTGATGTCAGCATTTATTTATTTTGTACGAAAAAAAGAGCGATTTTTGTCTAAAATTGATTATAAATTACTTTTAAAAATAGCAAAAAATGCTAAATATACATAAAAAACCTGCTGCATCATAAAATGTCACTCATTTTTCTAAAAATGAAACATAACATGGTTTTTCGTCAGTACGCATGCGCAACAACCAATTGTTGATGACGTCATTAAAAATCAATAAATTATATATAAAATGAAAGCTTGTTTCAAGACGAGTTCAACAATGTTTGTCTCATTGTCATAGAGCCAATGGTTCCAAAGCTATGACTTAAAAGGTATCTATTTTGCGGAGCACTCAATTTAAAGTCATGTGTTGACCCCCGGAATCAGTGTCAAAATTTTTGAAAATGACATGAAAAGATGTCTCATAGAAACTAAAAGTCACAAAAAAGCTAGACTATTCTAGAGATACTCGACGAGCTGTGTGGAAAAGTTTACTAGGGGGACTTTATGCCCCCCCCCCCTAGTCTGGATAGGGTTAATGTGGCTACTGCTATCTGCTATATTCAAATGCACTCTGTCTCTCAAGGACATTTCTGTTTAAAATTGTGTCTAAAGACAAATCCATTTGCTAATTGCATATACTGTCTCGTTCAATCATCAGAATAATTTATCACTCGTTTTCGATCGATTTAGATTGTGTCCGCTCAAAATCAGACCAATGAATATTCATCAAGGCCTCTTGGCAATGCTTTCCAGTTGCGCCTGGTCCTTCTATGATATCACTTGTTCTAGATCTACTCGTCAAATCGAGCGTATAATGATTATAATAGCATGAATATGCAAATAATTTGGAGGACGTACTGCTTTCTCACTTCGAACAGATGCCCAAAGATACTTATCTAATAATTTAGTGTGGCTGTGCTGGAAAAAGTACTCAGCAAATTTTTTCCGTTATTCAACCCTATTTTTGAATACAATAAAATCTCTGTCTAGCCCCAAGGGGTTTATCTAATTTCAGAGACTGCAGAACAGGGGGGTTTCACAGAGAGGGGGTTGTTCATTAAGTCAACTAGTAAGACTGTTTTTGCCTTGTCGAATTTAATAGATGTTGCTAAAAAGTTCCAAATGTCAATTAAATTCGACATAAAAAAGATGTTTAAATCATCAACTGTTTTAAATTGTTAAAACGGCAGGAGTTCACTATCTCTGTCGTGTTAAGCGGCAGCAGGGGTGGAAAGAATATTTTAATTTCTGGGACCAAAAACCTCTTGAAAAATTTTCTGCGAGAACCAAATGCAGTAGTGTCCCGCATATAAGAAACAACTTTTTCAATTTCAGGTCTGATGCGTTTCTTATAAAATGAGATGAACTTGCAAATCAGGGTAAAGTTTCTTATTACAAAAATGATATACTATTGACCCAGACATGATCCCTTTTGATGATGATTATTTTGAATTGTATTTGTAAATTTCACTTCCAGAAAATGCTACAGTTATTTCAGGAAGGTCCTTTTTGTATACAAAATTCTTCTTTTCATTTAAATAGGTACAGTTCAATACAACTGGAAAGCTGAAAAATTGCGAGGTTTCAATCCATAGTTTTTAAATAAGAAACAAGCTTTTTTTCAGACCTGAACAAGTTTCTTATAAAATGGGGTATTATTTTGAAAATCAGGGTCTGTGTTTCTTAAATTTGTGTTTCTTATATGTGGGACACTACTGTGTGCCAAAAAGCTCCACTTTGTGAGAGGTCATGGTATGTAATGCATTAACAAGATTTTGCATATTTGTTATAAATTTGTAATTGTGGTCACATACATAAATCGTACTTTCGCAAATTTGGTTACTTTTTTAGCTGATCACTTTCTGAGTCATAAACAGTGACTCAAAACTTCCTTTGTCTGGAAACAGTGGTAGAAACAGTGGCTTCCTTTGGTTGAACAACGTCAAATTTTCCAGAGACTTGTTTGAAATGCAAAGAGAAAATTGGGAAGTTTACATTGTGTTAGAAAATTAATCTCCTCTTTTCTCATTTTTCTTTTAGAATCCCTTTTCCTTCTTCTTTGCAGTCCTCTCTCGTTTCTTTCTGGTGACCTGAAAAACTTTCTGGGACCATTGGTGCTGTGGTCCGCTATTTTTTCCACCCCTGAACGGCAGAAACATGACTTGATTTCAACCAGATTTAAACATCGTCATCGTATTTCTGCCCTGTTTAGTGAATCAATTCTATGCCATGGTCACCCGTTTCTACGTGTGATTAGCAACAGTGCTTGCGCATTTGGAGAAAATGGCCATTTTAACCATTATAGTTTCAATCCGACACGGCAAAAAGACGATGTTTAAATCAAATCTTTAAACACGGCAGACTCTGCCTTTAATAATGCAGTTCGATTCGACACGGTAAAAATACGATGTCTAAACCAGGCCTAAATGATAACTTTTTGGGTCTCTCACCTTGCATATTTTTGGGAATAATTTTTCAGTTTTCCAAGTCGAAATTCAATTGATCCAAAACCATGTGAAAATTAGCATTTGACTATCTAAGCTTAATAAAAGGAAGATCTTTGGTGACATCTAGACTTGGATACAAGAGGAGAAGCTCAGTATTGAGGGGGGGGGGGGTCGTTTAAGATTTGGCTTACAAAGGAAGGGTTTTTTTAGCACGGGTCTTAATACAGATATTACAGTATATAATGTGCCTTCCACGTTCTGTACCATTCGAGCATTTTCCAACAAGCAAATCCTATCCTGATGACAATTTCCACTGCATTAATGTTGCCCAAATAGATATTACAATGCGGATTGACGATATCTCTCAAAGTAATGTGCTCGTTTCTGAAAGATTTGTTTCCACCGATAGCCAACACTTGTACAAGAAGGTGTACGTTTCTTAAAATCTTGAAAGTCGGGTACGTTTGTCTATCACTTTTTCGACAAGATAAGACTTGCCAAGATCAAATCAAAAGTTGTATCTCCAAATACACCTCGAGATCTGGATAATTGGCTGAAACAAACAGTTTGAAAGTATATTCAAAATATAAAACTGTGGTTAATCAAGTACCAGCCCATCGATGTGAGTACAGGGTATTTCGACTGTAATACCGGGTGAGCTAGAAAAAAGTTCCTACTTTCGAAAATTCGTAGCCTCACAAGTTTTTCATGGATTTGAATGATTCAAATTCTATTTGAAAGTCAAAAGATCAAAGTATTTTTGTAATTTTTTTCGTCTTCTTAAGAGCACTGCAAATATAGGTAAATTAAATTCTAAAAAAATTTCGTGTTTTCAAAATGACTGAAAAGGGCCTAAAACACTTGATCAAATCGTTAGGACTTTCTTCACACAGAACAATACACACGGGCGTTTCACGTCTCTCAAGAGTAATAAGACATAGATTCTGGATCAAACTCCACCACTTCGGCAGTTTCAGTACTCTCTTCGCAAACCTGACATCATCGGGCAAATAAGGGCAAGAACTGCAAAGTTCAAATCTACTTTTTATCCTCATTGTCTGTCCGAATGGAATGAACTTGAGCCTGAAACTAGGCTGGCACCATCTGTTGCCGTTTTAAAATTGAAAATGTTATCAAAAATCGGCCCCCCCTGGAAAACCTGTATATGGGATTCCTGACCCAAAAGGTCTATCCTATCTAACTGAACTTAGAGTCGGTCTCAGCAAGTTAAATTTTCATAAATTTAAATACAATTTCAAAGATACCACAAATCCTATGTGTCCGACAAATGATGGTATTTAAGATACGGAACACTTCTTGTTGCTCTGCCCTTGTTTTGATGTACAAAGACGAGACCTTCTCGCTGGAATCTATGCATTAATACGACCACTTGGATATGTAAATCTTGCAAATGAAGCTTTGTTACAACTTTTATTGTATGGCAATAAAGATTTTCCCATTTCACTAAATAGACATATTCTTGAGCTAACGCTACGTTTTATCCACGAAACTGGTCGATTCGAGTGAATTTCTGTAGCCACTTACCCATCCTTTCATAAGCCACCCGGTTTTTGTCGCATTGTTAAAGTAGTTTCTTTGCCTTTATTAGCTTTATTTAATGGACTCGGGGTAGACACAGCCTTTTGCTCCCTGGGGTTGATCATCCTAGTAGTATTGTAGAGTAACTTTGTAAGTAATGTACTTCGTAATCTGTATTTTAAATTTTATTTTGAATATATTATATAAAAAAATAAAATATATCCAAGCGTCTTTCCTGATTTCCCCCGATCCACACCAATAACATGCCGATTTCTGACAATAGCTGGCCACACATATGCTTGTATTGCGTAAGGTTTGCTTATAATTGACCTGGTATTGTTATCACGTAATGAATTCCTCATTTCCATCGGAACATTCAGCTCATCAATAGATGTTACCGCCTTGGGCTTGTTCTCGCCAATGACGAGTACATCGTCGTAATAACTCGGCAATGTAGTATTCTTGGACTCAGTGGTTTCAGTGTTACCAGGCGACTTCCAGTTTGCTTTCAGCGACGGGCTGGCACCAAGAGCTTTTAAAAGCTCCCATGAGTCGACAGTTGGTCTGAACGTATTCTCGTCAACTTGGTTCTTAAATTGTTGTTTTAGGCATTCTTTTTCGTATCTCATTTCACGCAGCGGAGTGACTCCTCTTCTAGTGGCACCACCTTTGGTATTTGGCGTGCTTCCTTTCTTTTGATTGTCATCTGATGCACGTGAACTGTCACTCGTGTAATCAATACCATTTGATTGTAAAGAAGGCATATTATTTGAGTCTCTTCGTCTCATAAGTGGGCTGTCAATGGCATTCTCTCCTTCTGACATGGAAGAATGTTCTGGTGACTTCATCTTACTCCAAATTGATGCCGGGCCAAATTTTTGCCGACTTGAAGTAGGAGTGACTGCTGCGGTCGAAGTTGGAACCTTTGAAGACGTATCTGACTGTTTAGCTTCAAATGACTTTTGGTCCAACAAAGGCGTACTCGATGGAGTCGGATGCGACATTATCGGATCCGACCTTCTCGCACCTGACATAATCTTCTTGGACAAGTTTCCAACTGATGGAGTTGACTGTGATTCCGTTTGATTTACAGAAGTTTGGTCCAAATTAGTAGTGTCCGATTCTTCAATTCCCATCAGTTCTTTCATCAGTTTCTCTGATTCCAATCGTCGGCATTTATACAACGCCGTTTCGTCCACTCGGGAGCGATCGTCCATCAAATCAACTCCATCATCGCAGCTCGCAGGTACCATTTTCATCGGAGTTGAGGATGCTTTATGTCCCACAGTCCTATTCAACGATATCTTCAGGTCTTCAGTCTCACTAGCTTTAGTACTGCCCTGTTGTAAAGTTTCCGCCTCGACAGGAGGTAGGCCAAGTACAGCTCGATATCGATCTAAAGACGATTCTGTTCTTAACTGAAATCGTTGTTGCTCTATTTTCTTTCTTTCCATTAACCTGTCAAATTCTTCTGGTTGAAGTTGTGACATCTCTGAATCAACCTGACTTGAATCACTAATAGTGCTGGCAGCATCATCTGAAGTGTTTTGGTCTTTCGTTGACCGTGCTTCTACGAGACAAATGAGAATTCAAAATTCAACGATCTACCGGGGGGGGGGGGGGGGAGTAAAAAACAATCGTGAAGGTGAAGTTGCGTTTTTCAGCGCCAAGCGCTGGGATAGCAGAAATAGAGCAGATCTAATCGAGTCCGCGACCCCTTGTTATGACGCTCAAGTGGTGGGGTCCTACCGGGTATCGAACCCACCGCCGGACTGTTCTGGCTGCAAAGTCAGAGGATTACACCACTGCGCCACAACACCCTCAATCTCCGTTTGAAATAACACTGCCCCTTGGATATCAAGCCAATAATATTGGCAAGCATATCATTCAATTGTGAATACCGTAAAGCTCTATTTAGCCCCCCTCTCTCTATTAAGCCCCCACTCTAACAAGCCCCTCCACTCTGAGTCAAAATCTTAAATAAGCCCCCTCTCTTTTAACCCTATTACTACAGGGGGGGGGGCACAAAGTGCCCGCGGCAAAGTTTATTTGATGTAGTGTCGTCAGTTCAAAAGATAAAGAGCTGAAACTTTGCGACTTTTCCTAAAATTTCATGGACTAATTAAAATTTGTAATTTTTTCAAAATGGTAGATACTGATCACGTGACCAACCTCTTTTCAACACGTGGTCAGCCAGACAATTAAAGAAGCGAGTCCAGTTTTAACACGGATGGTCGTAGAACATCGAGAATACCACCATTCGAAAGCTCTCGATGAGAGCTTTCAGATGATGTATAGTTTTATCCATTTTTGATGACGTCAGCAAATTTAACGTTCATGACGTCATCAAAGTTTATGACGTCATATATATAATAACAAATGTATTAGATAACTTTAAATGGTCAAAATTGGTTCTATTGATTGTTATGAACAATTTTAAGGCATTTTAGAGAATTTTCATCAGTAATTAGGGGCTTAAATGAAGCAATGACAAACTGATGCAAATAAATGATGAATATATGATATAAATAACAAGCTTAAATTGACATTTTATTGCCAATTTTTATTCAGTGATGCTTTGGGATACATTCTAGTAGCAGTATCAAAGAAATTATCAACTAAAGGCTGATTTCCAGTCAGTGGAATTTTCCGAGCGGGCGGAATTTCTATTGTATTCGAGAGAAAATGTCGCTCTGGCATTGAATAAAAAGTAAGTTCCCTCTTTGGAGTGCCCAACATTAAATAAGCCCCCCCCGGGGGCTTTTTTATCACAGATAAAGACATCTAAACTACAGACTACAACAAAATAAATATTATGTGGCTACCATAGCTGGAAAGGGCATGATGTAATCGAGTTCCAACTACGGAAGTTCCCCGGGGGCTAAATAGAGCTTTTATGGTATGCTCAAATAAATTTTAAAATCTACCTGCTTACAATTGGCCACTCCATTCTGAAATTATTAGGGATTTTCTAAAGAAAGACCCTTCCCAGAGCATTCAAATAAGGCCCAAAATCATGAAAAAAGTTCCCTGCCCTACAGCAATGACTTTCAATTTTTTTTATTTTTTTCATACTCAACTAAAGCCAACAATAATACAATTACCTGCACCATTCACAGCGGGAAAAGGCATTACGTCATCGAGTTCCCACTGCTAGTGGTGCCAACACTTAGACAAAATACAACTTTCTTAATCTACGTAAAACAAATCACTGAACGAAAATGTGTGATCGCTGCAGTGCAATGCAGCGAAAACAACGACCCCCAAATGCTAAGGTGTATTCAAGTCACAGCTGGAAGGAAGGAATATTACGAAAATTTGTTCGTGATTTCGTGCCGTTTTTGAAGATTTCTGGAAAGGAATTTGCTTTGAAATGAGATGTAATGCAAAAACAGGCAACTGGCTGAAATTTCATCCCTAAAATCCCTTAGCTGAAAACACGACAGTACCAAATCTCATCATTGCTCCAGGCAGAGAAGTTGCAAAAATGTACTCCTTAAAGCTTAACTTTAGCAGCCAACAACGAAAGAAAGGCACACAGACAGAGAGACTTTCTGCAACAGCAAAAATGTCTGAAAATCTTTCTGGATACATTATCCGCAACAAATTTAGGAAGAACAAATTTCGGAAAGACAATTTCCCGACGTTTTTCAGAGAAACTAGTTTACTTTGATTGCTTCATACTAAAAATTTTAGAATCAATTAATTCTTCAAAATACGATAATGTACTATGAAAGTTATTAGTCACAACATTTCGAGCTTTGCTCTTCATTTAGGCCAGGCTATTTAACAAATTTGTGCTTTATTTTAAGTTCTCAAAGGTCTCCTGGTCAGAAATGTCCACAAATAATTATTGTTGAGGATGAGAATTACTCCTGACATGAATTCAGTTCCAGAAAATGTGACGTTTTCTCGCTAATTAGCGCTCTCAGCACATCCCTTTTCAATACATAATCTTTCGTTGTCAAGACACAAAGTTTTTTCAAACAGTAAAAATGTTTTACTAATGACTTTTTCGATGTTGCGAACAGGGGTGGAAAAAATAGCGGACCACAGCACCAATGGTCCCAGAAATTTTTCAGGTCTCCAGAAAGAAAGAGCAGCAAGGAAGGAGGAGGAATTGATGATGTGATTTTGTATGAAAATCTTAAATTTTCTCTTTTGCATTTTCAAACTAAGGCTTTAGTAGATTTGTGGGATGCTCTTCGATCAATAAGCTGTCTTCAGGTAAATTGATTTTCTAAAAACTGTTTGCAACCTGGGAAGTAGAAAAAATATTCAAAATTCTTCCAAAAGTATTTTTATGATGCTGTCAACAAGGAATGGATTCTTTGTTGGAGCAACTAGCTGTCACAGTAACTTTTTCCAAGAATTGTTTGGTCCCAGAAATTTAAATATTTTTTCCACCCCTGGTTTCGAAAAGTTTCTAACATTAAATATTTCAGACTACACCATATTTCGGACTTTACAACTTTCGGATGTTTGCAATGTCCGAAAAGATTAGCGTCCGACAGTTTTTGCGTTTAGTGTATGACCAAATGATATCTATGCCAAAAATCATACTTTAAATAAACGTCTGAATATTTTCTATCAATGACGACGCAATGGCCTAATAACTACGCAATGGTTAAGAGCGAATTTATCAAAGATAATAATGACTTTTAGGGTATTACCATCAGTTGCACCAAATGGATCTTCAAACTGCGCATATTCTTCTTGAAGATATAAATCATTCACGTTGATCTGAAATTCAAAAATAAATTTCATGAGGCCCATTCAATAAAGGAGAAGTATGAGAAAAATCCATTTGGCAGCAGCAAGTTATATACAGGGTGTCCCAAAAAAATTGTTCGACGTTTGACTAAATGTTAAAAATTAACAAAATACTGAACGGGCTCCATGGTATAACAACCATATTGCTGAGATTTTAAATGGCGATCAAATGAAATTTTATCGCGGTTAATGGAACTTTGATGTCTGTATGGTGTGGTATGAGGGGGGCTAGGCCCCTGCACATGTCATGTTTATTTTGAAGGAATTTAGTCATGCCGTCGTAGCATATGGCCTTCCGTTCCGCTCTTTACACCAGTCGGTTAGTTCATGAGCCGTTTGTTTTGATTATTGTTTGTTATTCTCAGGAGTAACTTCCTGCTGTCTTGTGCATTGGGAGCAGAAGTTTTGCCTTTTTCTCGTGGCTAGTATAAAAGTGAAACGTGTTGGTTTATCGTTGTCTATCTTCATCAGCCAGAGACAGCAGGTGGTTCTGCGATTCAAGTTCGCTGTGTGCGGTGACGTGTCATTGAACTGCTTTGGTGAGAGCTTTCTGATTTGAATTATTTTCTCTCGTGTTATATTTATCATGTCTGATGAAGATACTTCGACTAACTCGAATTTGACAGGTGGAGATTTAATGGGTGCAAGATTGGGGGTTCTTGAATCAGCTATATCGAATATTCAGCAGTCAGTCGGGCGTCTTTTGACTTCGGGGGGGCCTGATGTCAATGTTTCAAACCAAGATGCAACATCGTTCTCTGGTACAAGCTCACAGGCATCCGTTATTTCTACGAGCTCAGGTCAATCTGCTTTTAGCCAAAACTTTGCCCCTTCATTTTTGCCCGTGGCTTCAGTTGGCCTTAGTCAATCTAATGTTTTTCTGTCGTCAAGCCTCCAGGGTCAGCCGACCACGAGCTCAGCCTCAGCTCAGTCCACCAGTGTCCCAAGCCTAGCTAATTGGAATATTCCTAAAGAACTTTTTGCGTTGAATCCTCAACTTTTTGTCACCAGCCAAATTTCACAGCCTGGTTTTTCCGTTGCTGAAAGTCTGCCGCCTGTACCTGGTTACATTGTAAACATGGTAAAGAAGAACATTTTTGTCGATTTGGTCCTTTTGCGCCCAGCTAATTTGGACAAACTCCCCCCAGTTGAACCTGTTGGGGCTCAGTTAATGCGCCTTTTGAAATGCGAAAAAAATTCAGAGTTGCAGCCAATTCGCAATTTTCAGGACTGGGCCGAGGCATGGATCGTGTTTGCTTCCTTGTACCTCCAATTCAATCAGAGCAAAGTTGGGCAGCTCATGGGTTATTTTTTGCAAATATCTAAAATCCAGAGAGAATCGTATGGCGAAGGATGGTTGGCTTATGATCGTGCTTTTCGCAAGAGGGTGGCAGAAAATCCCTTATCAACTTGGTCCGATATTGATGTGAATCTTTTTGTCTCCAATGTCTTCCAAAAGTTCTCAAATAGTTCAGTGGCCTCTCCTTCGAAACCAGTTGTAAGCAATATTGAATCACCTAGTCAAGGAATTTGTGTCTTTTGGAATCGAGGAGATTGCAGGTTCGACCCGTGCAGATACCGCCATGTTTGCTGTTTATGTCAGGGCTCACATACTGCTAGCAAGTGTTCTCGTGTTTCAACATCTCGTGGTAGCTTTCAAAGGAGGTCCAGAAGTAGGTCCCCTTCACCTAAGAGTCCTCCAAGAAAGAAGAAAAACAAGTGACTAACTGATGACAGTTTCTCTAACTCTGCCTTGGTATTACCTACGCCTTTGGAAATAACCCCCTTTGAGTTATTATATGTGCTGTCAATTTGGGAGCTACATCTTCATCCTGATACTTTGTAGGTTTAATTGGATTGGAGTTGGGTAGGATTCCTTCCAATGGAGCAGAAATATCGAGGATTTGGGCAAATCGAAACTGGATCGAAAGTGATTTAGAGTTTTAACAAGAAAACAAAAATCTATTTGATAACCAAGTTTGAAATGTTGTTTTGTTTTGAGTTTATTTGCGTATTTGTGTTGGTTGGTTAGTTAGTTAGTCAGTTGGCTGCGTAAATCATTAGCCGAATTTATTTACGGATGATTTTCAGTCTTTCCCTTCTTGCCGGCTTTGTAGGTTCTTTGAGCAGTCGTATGGAATCCAAAACGTTTGCGAAATTTACATCCTCTCCCCTTTTGGGTTGTTTTGGTAAAGCTCAGCAGAAACTTTAAAACGAATTCAAAAAACTTCCCGTAGTTTCTGAATATCAGCCAAAATTTCTAAAATTCTTAAATTTCGGGGTTTTCTTTACTATTTTATTTTATATAGTTATATGAGTTATGGTAGTCCTAGGCCCAAGTTATTTAAGTGTGTCGGTTTTGGTTGTGGTTGTTGTTGTTTTCGTTCTTGTTCTGCAGGTATTTGTAGCTCAGTTATATTTTCTAAAAATGGTTGTCAAGGCGATAGTTTAAATTGGAGACATTTAAAGCAAATAATAAAGTCGTTTTAGGCTTTTTAAAGCCAAACGTGTTAGTACCCTGGTGGGTGAAAGCCAGAAACGTTTCAAAGTGTTAAGGCGAGTTGAGCCAAGCGTTTCGAAGTGTAAAGGCTTGTTAGAGAGCGCATGTCATGAAGCTGATTGGTTCATGCAATACATTTCTCTCTCTTGTTTATTACAAAGCACAGGATCGAGGCTGAATTTTCATTGCAATGAAAATTCATGAAACAGAAAGGAAAATTCACGAGACAATGGAATTCCACTCAAAACTTGTTTGTTGTATTAACCAATGGCTAATGTGACATATGTGCTTTAGGCCGAGCGTTTCGAAGTGTGAGGGCTTTTTAGACCAAACGTTTCAAAGTGTTAAGGCTTTTTTAGACCAAACGTTTCAAAGTGTTAAGGCTTTCAGGCCAAACGTTTTCAAAGTGTTAAGGCTTTTTGGGCCAAACGTTTCTAGTGTTAAGGCTTTTTAGGCCAAACGTTTAAAAGTGTTAAGGCTTTTTAGGCCAAACGTTTCAAAGTGTTAAGGATTTTTGGGCCAAACGTTTCAAAGTGTCAAGGCTTGTGTAGCCAAAAGTGTCAAGGCCTGTGTGGCCAAACGTTTCAAGGCTTGTGTAGCCTAACGTTTCAAAGTGTCAAGGCTTGTGTAGCCAAAGGTGTCAAGGCCTGTGTGGCCAGACGTTAAAAAGTGTCAAGGCCTGTGTGGCCAAACGTTAACAAGTGTCAAGGCTTGTGTAGCCAAAAGTGTCAAGGCCTGTGTGGCCAAACGTTTCAAAGTGTCAAGGCTTGTTTAGCCAAAAGTGTCAAGGCCTGTGTGGCCAAACGTTTTAAGGCTTGTGTAGCCTAACGTTTCAAAGTGTTAAGGCTTGTGTAGCCAAAAGTGTCAAGGCCTGTGTGGCCAAACGTTAAAAAGTGTCAAGGCCTGTGTGGCCAAACGTTAAAAAGTGTCAAGGCTTGTGTAGCCAAACGTTAAAAAGTGTCAAGGCTTGTGTAGCCAAACGTTAAAAAGTGTCAAGGCTTGTGTAGCCAAACGTTTCAACGTTATTATTATTATTATTATTATTATTACTTATTATTATTATTATTATTATTATTATTATTATTATTATTATTATTATTATTATTAAATGACCTAAACCCAAATTCAGAATAAGCAGAAAATAAAAAAGAGAAATAGAACTGTTTGATAAAAACGTTTCGATTATATTATCATTATATTATATTATTATATTGTAATAATAATATTATATAATATATACTAATATATATAATAGATATAATATAAAGAAAAAGAAATGAATAGCTAAATTTCAGCTAATTAAGGCCTTGTTAAGCCAAATGTTTCAAAGTGTCATGCTTCAAAGTTTCAAAGTTTCAAAGTATGAGGATGGTTACGCCAAAGGTGTTTAATACCCTGGTGGGTGAACGCCAAACGTTTCAAAGTGTTATGGCTTGATGACCCATTGAGCGAGAGCCGTTAAGGCTTGGTGATCCCGTGGGTGAGAGCCGTTAAGGCTTGGTGAACTCGCGGGTGAGAGCCAAAATTAAGTGTTAATGTTTGTTATGTCAAAAGTATCTGACTCCTGGCAGGGGGTTTGCCTAGTCTTGGTTTTGTTTTGTTTATGAACACAATTTTTATTTGCGTCTATCCTGCAGCTATCCGCTTTCTACCTTTTCTCTTCAGGTGGTGATTGGGTGGGGCACTTCGTGTTGGGCGGAAAAAATAATAAAGTATTTATTTCAGTCCAATCACCGACCTTAAAGTTGTTGTTGTTGTTCGTGCTAGCAAATTCCGGGCGGCTGCACTTACTGCCCAATTTTCTAGCAATTAGCTATTTCGGACTGTTTCGCAAAATTAGCCAAATTTGCGCAAAAATTCCTTTTGTCACATTTCTACTCGTTTTCGGAACCGCGCGGACAAAACCTCAAATGAGAGTTTATGTGGATCTTGGCCTTTATGAAGTCAAATGAAGCATTGTAAATCTTGAGGGGTTTTGTCCTTCTGTTTCATTTTTATCAAAGGAACCATTAAATGGCGATCAAATGAAATTTTATCGCGGTTAATGGAACTTTGATGTCTGTATGGTGTGGTATGAGGGGGGCTAGGCCCCTGCACATGTCATGTTTATTTTGAAGGAATTTAGTCATGCCGTCGTAGCATATGGCCTTCCGTTCCGCTCTTTACACCAGTCGGTTAGTTCATGAGCCGTTTGTTTTGATTATTGTTTGTTATTCTCAGGAGTAACTTCCTGCTGTCTTGTGCATTGGGAGCAGAAGTTTTGCCTTTTTCTCGTGGCTAGTATAAAAGTGAAACGTGTTGGTTTATCGTTGTCTATCTTCATCAGCCAGAGACAGCAGGTGGTTCTGCGATTCAAGTTCCCCACCCACCCGCCACTTTCTTTTCTGCCTCTTTTCTTTCCACGGCCGTCGGTCGTGTGACAGGTGCGTTGGCCCGGAAAAAATAATAAAGTATTTATTTCAGTCCAATCACCGACCTTAAAGTTGTTGTTGTTGTTCGTGCTAGCAAATTCCGGGCGGCTGCACTTACTGCCCAATTTTCTAGCAATTAGCTATTTCGGACTGTTTCGCAAAATTAGCCAAATTTGCGCAAAAATTCCTTTTGTCACATTTCTACTCGTTTTCGGAACCGCGCGGACAAAACCTCAAATGAGAGTTTATGTGGATCTTGGCCTTTATGAAGTCAAATGAAGCATTGTAAATCTTGAGGGGTTTTGTCCTTCTGTTTCATTTTTATCAAAGGAACCATTAAATCAATTTTAGACACCAGAAGTTAGCAAATTGGCTAAATATTCACAGAGTTACGAGCTTTTGAAGTTCAAGTTTGTGCGAAAGCTGAAACCAGACGCCCCTAAATTGCATATTTTGTGAAAATAGAATCTCGTTAATTCAAAGCAAATCTAATGGAATTTCAAAAGCACTTTCGATGAACTAGCTTTTTATAACATTTAATCAAGTTTATGGATGCTTGGATGAATTCTGTTCAGCACAATTTGGAATCGACCCGTCTCTCATTGATTATGTTTTCATTCAATGTTTTTAGATACTTGCATTCTTAAGTAAATTTTGGCAACGGCTACAAGAATTAAATATCTTTGGAAGTCCTATTTGGTTTGCTCTGATATCGACGAGAGGTAACACATTGGACAATTTCCTTTTACCTCGAATTTAGGACGCCTTTTTGGAAAACAAGTCAGTTAGGGGCGTCTGGTTTCAGCTTTCACACAAATTTGAACTTCAAAAGCTTGTAGCTCCGTGAATTCTCAGCGAATTCACAAAATTCTGGTGTCTAAAATTAATTCAAAATTTTGGGAACAGGGTTACCTAAGCAGGAGCCTGTAAATTTTATCGTTATTTTTAAATATTTAATCAAACGTCGAACAGTTTTTCTGGGACACCCTGTAAAATGTATAAAAATAATCCAAGATCAGTGTCCGATGGTCCTCTTAATGAAAGCATAGGTGTCAAATATTTGTAAAATTTCAAAACCAATCTTGAAAACTACCAGGTGTCCCAATAAAAAGTACTCTGTTCGAAAAACCACAAGGACGATCTTCAAATTTCTTTCTTTGGCAATTAGATCAAAGACCAAATTATTTTTCCAAATTCCAAATATATTCTCACCTCGTTTTGACGACCATCTGCATCAAAAGTTGAGGCAAACAAAGTCACGTAAAAAGTTCCATCTTTGTCGGTGTAGTGGACGTTGAGGCGACAGTGAGCAGCTATTAATCAAGAGAAAAATATACAGGAGTTCTTATATGAAAGTTGACAATACAAACTATTATTATATGGCGTTCGAAAATACGGCTCCTCGGACCGGCAACGCAGCAATTCGATTGGTTCTTGATCGGTCCGTAAAAGCCGTATTTTTCGTTCGAAGCCGTATTGGACCGGGCGTTGCCTTAAAAATCAACAACAAGGGAGGAGCTTCTTGTGTAGGCTTAGGCCGTAAGAAGTGTCAGCCAAAGTTTAGCTTATTCATCGAAGATTTCTTTTCTGTAAACTTTGAAGACGAACTTGCAATTATACACGAAGAAAATGCCAATGTAGTTAACGTCGCAACGAGCAACTACAGTGATGCACAGGATCAAAGACACAACAGAAAAGTACGATACAATAAACAACGTTCTCAAAAGGTTCTGCCATATAATAAAGCCTTTATTAAACGATTACTCGATCCATGCTGGAAGATATTTGGACCTTAGTTCATTGTACGGACCTCACTGCGTTCGGTCCGTACGTCAAACTGCGATCCAAATATTTTCCAGCATGGACCTCGTAATCGTTTAATAACCGCATAATCGTCACCAGATAAATTAGTAAATAAAGTAAAACATAAGCACTTTAATGCGAATTGAAATAAGCACCACGTTTCGAGCATAGCTCGTTATCAAGCCGACGTTATCAGACAACGTTATCAGGCTGGATAACGGGCTATGCTCGAAACGTTGTACTTATTTCAATTCTCATCAAAGTGCTTATATTTTACTTTATTTATTAGTTTATCATTGTACGATTGTACTACACGCAACAAGAATATTTTTTTGATCATAATAGTCATCAGGCAAATAAAAGAAAATAGTTCCATGCATTGATCAGTCATAGATTAAAACCTGTGCTTCAGACAGGCCCGATACCAGCCTTGAATTCTTAGGGGGGGGGGGCAAAGAACCAACGCTAAAATTAACAACAATAACAGCAACAACCCCAGTTTTAGGAACAAAGGTTACAATCATGCACGAAAGGACTGATGTGCTCCTTTAATGATTAGATTTTGGAATTATTTTGCAGTTTCGACGTTGGAGCCTTCAAAATTAGTGAAATGAAGCAAAAAAAATTCTGTAGATTCAAAACTCGTGTAAGAATTTATCCTCGAAAGCCAATAAATTCATGTTCTATGCATCATTTTCCCAATGAAATCTTCTAAATGTGAGCCCGTAACCAAAAATCGGACAGGTGGGGTAAAACTTCCAACAAATGGCCTTCTGGGGGGGCGCTCCGCCCCCCAGCCCCCTCACTGGCTTCGGCCCTGGCTTTAG
Source organism: Aurelia coerulea (assembly GCA_039566865.1). Classification (NCBI taxonomy): domain Eukaryota; kingdom Metazoa; phylum Cnidaria; class Scyphozoa; order Semaeostomeae; family Ulmaridae; genus Aurelia; species Aurelia coerulea. The sequence goes on along the minus strand of CM076948.1, from coordinate 22,571,236 downwards.
ATGTGTTAAACCAAACTGTTGTTTGACAATACCGGGTCTTTCAAAAGAGAAACACATTGTTGTGGGTTTGAATCAACCGGAAAACATTTTGAAAATGTTAAAGTTCAAAAGAGCTTTGGCATTTGACCTAAGCAAGTTCTTGGGGCAGAGAGAAAAAGTCAACAATAGCCTCGATAAAGTTTGAAACAAATCTTGGATTATATAATACTGCATTTGCTTGAGCTCACCTGTTACGAAGTCTTCAATTTTTTTCTTTAATTTCTTATTCCTAATTTCAAATTTTTCGCCTGTTTGTATCAATTGGCCAATAAAGAGTGCTGCATTCGGTTCTCTGCCGCAAATGCTGCTCTCTAATTAGACTCAATACATGTCGTACTTTAGCTTTCTGACTGAGCTGATGCCGCTACAACTATGACTCGCTTCTTTACACTTGCAGAAACGGATTAGCTTCTATATGGCCTATAGAATAAACCGTTTAGCTGTTAGGTTAACCCTGTATATAGACTCAATTACATGTCGTACTTTAGCTTTCTCACTGAGCTGATGCCGCTACAACTATGACTCATTTCTTTACACTTGCAGAAACGGATTAGCCTCATACTGATTCTATATGGCCTATACAAGTGGGCCTAAATCACTTGCTAGTTTATTCTTAAAACCAATTAGCCTAAAACGCCACAAAAGGTGAAGGTGAAGTTGCGTTTTTCAGCGCCAAGCGCTGGGATCGCAGAAATAGAGCAGACCTAATCGAGTCCGCGACCCCTTCTTGTCATGACGCTCAAGTGGTGGGGTCCTACCGGGTATCGAACTCACTCTCAAAGGGGTGGAAATCTTCCGCCTTCGACTACAAATGCCGTCTTCATTTGGAAGGAATCACTTTTAGAATTTGTCAAACATATCTAAGTCTTGTCAAGTATCAGTACTTAGATGAATGCTTCTTCAAGCCATGATTGCAAAAAACGCTTTCTTCCAAACCATATTCTGATTAGCACATAAGAGTGACGAAAAATTGTCGCAGACTGAGTTTTCCAAGTTTTACAGCTCCAGGGAAAAAAGGTCCTCACTGGAGAGACTACAACAACATCAATTCAACGAGATGAGATTAGCATAAGTTGATGGTCCTTGTGGAGTAAAGCTATTGGTGCAGCCCATTTCGCAACAACAATGCAACAACAACAACAAACATCTCCTGCGCATTGGCTAGAAAACCTTCGCGTACAACAGATAAGAAAGGCAGGCGCTCTGCTTTGGAATGACCAACAGCTGCAACCGACCGGTACTTAAATACCTAAAGAGATCAACATTGGCCAGGATTTATTTGGGTTTACCAAATTTCTGATAAGCTCCTTTGGAGAAACAGTAAAATAAATGCTTTGTTTTTGAAGATAGATTTACAAAATACGCAGCTTAAATCTAATTTCAAATAAGATGAAAAGTAACCTTCTGAAAGAATTTGGAATTTAATAACATTGATTAAACATGGTTTAAATAAAAAGAAAGATAAAACTGACCAATTATGTAATTACCTTTTGTAAGTTCTTGTAAACGGGTCTTCGCCGATGTATCCCACGTCTTTGCTGTTCTGTATGAATATAAAAACTAAATCAAAACTGATCAGGCGCAATTTGCTGCATCTTTTTACAATCCAAAAAATTTTACAATATGAGATGTGAGCAATGCAGACTTGCCATGAATGGTCAATTAAATTGTTTCGTAACAAGGGTAGATTTTGTAATACAATAGTAACAGAAGCGTTTGATTGACACCTCAGTTCAAAGCGATTAGCGACTGAAGACAAATGAAATTCTCTCAACTAGTAATTCAAAATAAACAAAGCTGCAAAAGTTGCCCTGAAACCAGTAGGTTAGATTTACCCATTGGATTTACCCTTCTTCTTTTGTTACAAGCACATAGCTTTGCGGGTAATGACTACAGCATGTAATTGAAAACGTACGCCTTTTAAGGTAAAAGGACATAGAAAGGTACGATTTTTAATCCAAAATACCGTTTTTGATGTAAAAGAATGTTGATTTCCTTATATCTCTTAAGTAGACTTCTCAAGAAGCTGGAATTCCAATGCTGCAAATTTTGCAAGCAGCATATTTCAGTCACATAAAGTGTTGGCAAGAATTTGCTGTTCAAAATGTATGACAAAGAAGTAATGAAGCCAGATACAAAGTTGCGTGGGAATGGCATAAAAAATGAATGATTAACAGCAAACATAGCTCCTCGCAAAATCACTTTCTTTTAAAACAGCATTTTTTTGAGAAGACTTTTCCTGTAGAAAATGATCTGGTTTAAAATGTCTTGCAAAGTTGCGTCAGAACCTCATTTGAAAGGTTATTATATCCAAATGGTCGAATCGAAAATGTTGACGCTGGCTATCATAAGACGAATAAATCAACAAAAAGCGTTCCGTATTCTCAGTGGCATCGGGGAACATTGGGTTTACGGTATCCCTAAAATTGTGCTTGAATTCATGAAAGTTCACTTTGCTGAGACCAGCCCTGAGATAGGATAAACCTAAGGGGTCATGAATCTAAGGGGATAAACCTAAGGGGTCAAAGACAGATTTTGCTGAAGGGCGGACTTTGGCAAGCAGCTTTGGCATAAAAACAGCTGCAGATGATGCAGTGCAAGTCTAATCACTCGACTAGTAATGACATGTAATGACTAGTAATGAATCTGTCCTGTTACTCAGTTACATACAGTAAATCCCCGTATATAAGAACCTACTTTTTTGAGAACCAGGCTGAAATAGGTTCTTATTTTAAAGGTACAAAGACAAATTTCAAGGTATGAAGGTTCTTATTTGAAAGGTGCCTTGTATAGGACCTTTTAGAGTCTGCATGAAAGATGTTTAGACCTGTAATTTATTTTGGTAGAGTTGTTGTGGACCTAATAACTAAACCTAAGCTTACAAACAGCAGGGGAGGAGATTCAAACTTTAACAGCCAACTGGGACAAAAATCAGCTTAATAACGACGATCAAGGATCAACTTTACTACCCCTGCAATAAGAACATATTTTTCACCAAACTGAAACGGTTCTTCATTACAAGGTGCATAGGTTAGGGAAAACAGCCTCTAGGTTCTTAATTTTGTAGGTTCTTATATGCGGGGATTTACTGTATTGGATGATTGCTGTATAAGTTTTTTCAGTTTGTTTAAAATAGTATGCACTTAATGGCATGTTACAAAGAAGAGTAACTTGTCAATTTTGCTGTCAGCAACTGAAAAAGCAAATACTTACTTTTTTGAAACAAGATTCTCCAATGTCGCACCAAGGGTAAGTGGTTTCAATCCATACAATTGACATGTCATCATTTGAATTGGGAAATTTAGGTACTTTTGCTCTAATCGTCGTATCCTGGAAGGCAAGGCAGAAAATGGGTATGATCATTACAAGTATGGTAATTTACGAAACTATTTGGTTGCGCTGAACAACTGAATAGATGTTATTGCAAAGAATAGAGAGTTTTAGAGAAGAAACAAAAACAGAAAAAATGCTCTCCAGACTTCAAAAACTACCGGGTGAGTCAGAAAAAAGTTCGAAACCCAGGTTCGAAACTTTTGAAAATTCCTAGCACCACAAGTGCTTCACGGATTTTACCGGTTCAAATTCTAGTTAAAAGCAAAAGATGAAAATATTTTTGTGACTTTTCTCGTCTTCTTACGAGCATTGCAAATATAGGTAAAGTCAGCTTTACAAAAATTTCATGCTTTCAAAATGACTGAAAAAGGGTCTAAAACACTTGGTCAAATCGTTAGGACCCTCCTCATACAGAACAATACACACGGGCGTTTCACCTCTCTCAAGAGTAATAAGACATAGATTCTCAAACAGATACTAAAGATTTTCAATCCCATGGCAATAAATCTGCAGACGATATCTCTCACCTATGAGAAATTGCTTTTTCTCTGTTGTTCTGAGCGAGGAGCCCTTTATGATTTGATCATGTATCTTAGACCTTTGCAACCACAAAGTTTTTATAAATTTGAATTTACCAATTTTTCCAGTGCTTGTAACAAGGCGAGAAAAATCACAAAAATACTTCGATCTTTTGGCTGTCAAGCAAATATTCCAATCCATCCTGTACTCTTGATGCTATGAATTTTCAAAAGTGGGAACTTTTTCTGGCTCACCCGGTATAATGGATGAGCCCGAAAATGTTCTCATCCCACTGTTGAAAAGGCATGGCACCAAGTGCACTGGATGGATTGGAATGAATCTAATTCTACTTAAAACTTAAAAGACTGCAGTATTTTTGTGACTTAATCATTAATTTTATGAGCACTGAAATTTACGTAAATTCAACTTTATGAAAATTTCTTGGTTGCCAAATTCCTCAAAAAGAACCCAAAACGCTCAATCAAATTGTAAAGAATCTCCGAACACAGAACAATACAAAAGGAAATGTCAGCTCTCTCAAGAGTTACAGTAAATAGATTTTAAAACAAATATTGAAAATTTTCAATCCCACTGCCAACAAACATGAAGAAAAGATCTCTTGACTATGAACATTATGTATATTATGTATTTATGTATGTATGTATGCATGTATGTATGTATGTATGTATGTATGTATGTATTTATGTATGTAGGTTTATCGGTATGTATGCCTGTATCATTTGCCACAATCAAAAACATATTTACAAGTTCATAATATAAAAATAGATACAATACAATATACCGGGTGACCCAGAAAAAAATGACCCAACGCAATTTGTTATAGAAAACAAATAAGTGGCCGATTGAAATATTTCAAACGTTGTTTTATCACCAAAAGACTAGCCTACATCATGAGTATTTTTCAAAATTTTTTTGAAAACAGTAAAGTTCCTGAATGAAGGATTTTGATGAAAATGAAAGGCGTGAAATGCTCAAAAAGGCATCAAAAACAGGGGATCGCTTTAAAGCCATTTCAGATCTTCAAAACAACAAAGAGCGTGTTTCATTTTGCCTGAGAATATTTTTAAATACCTAGGGACTATAAAATTGCTCTGAAGACTTCCGACTGTGTTGCCTAATCCCAGGTTGAAATGAAACACGCTCCTCGTTGTTGTGAAGAGTTGAAATGGCGGTAAATCGATCCCCTGTTTTTGACGTTTTTTAGAGGATTTCAGGCAGGCCCTTTTCCTTGAAATCCTCAATTTTGGAAATTCACCGGACCGAAAAAAATTGCAAAAATACTCAAAGCATATGCTAGTCTTTTAGCAACAGAACAACGTTTGAAGCATTTCAATTGGCCGCTAACTTAATTTTCTGTCACAAATTGCGTTGGGTCACTTTTTTTGGGTCACCCATTACAAGGTCAAAATGTAAAGAAAAACACCCCTATTTACAGTGGCAGGGACATCATTAAAAGGTCAAGCTGACCTTATTTCTATAATGGTCCCCTTAGAGGTGCTGTATAACGGATACAGTGTAAGAAAAAAGGAAATGATTAATGATAAAATACTGTTATGAATGATATATCATACTTTTTCCACCATTTTTCGCCCTTCCTTGCCAAATTAATTCATAAATAAGTGACTTGTCCATAGCGACATCATCACATGCCAAGATTTCTCTCAGATCTTTGAGCGTGATGACGTCACCACGCAATTTCAAAGAAAACAGATAAAAAAGGTTGAAAAATGGTATGTGATACACCATTCATAAAGGTGAATCTCCACAAGGCGGAAAAATTTGAACAATTCGATTTAATCCAAGTCAACATTTTTGCAAGTGCAAAGATTCATCATCTCCACTTGGCGGAAAAACCTGCGTGATTCAAACTCTCCTGCTGCGATTTTCTTTGTTCCGCTAGATGTTCAATTTCAGTTTCCGTGGTAACAGGTCTTCAAAGCATGCTAATTGGTTCTTTGAGAGAGCAATTCAGCAAAAAGTAGAAACAGATCCTGCTTTTCAGCACTCAACTTTTTCCGCTGCGACCTTATATTTTGAACGGTTACTGTGCATGTGAAAGCGCGGAAAAAGTCGAATCGCTCCATTTTTTCCACCTAGTGGAGATTCACCTCAACAGTATAATCTTGTGTTTTTTCATCAATCATACCAACCCTGGACTCGTCCTTTGATATAATGAAAATGGGATGAGCAAATGATAAATACAAATGACAAAGAACATACCATTGTCCTGGTACGCAAACTGTGGAACCTTGATCAACAAGTAGGACTCTGCAGGCAGAAAACAAACATAGATAAGATAGGGTGGCAGGCATTATTGGTAGTCTGGCTTTATCACTTGAATAAAACTGGGGAAATAAGAATCACTTCTGAAAAGGATATCGGTTTCCAAATTTTTATGATTGAGGTGTAATTTATATGAGAAGGGCCAGCCCTCCTAACCTCCTAAGACGGCTGGATTTTATTTGTGTTTACATGGAAAGCTAGTTTTTCTAAGGGGGTTAGACATGATGGCATTAACTGTTTGAATCTTATTATTCTGTATCATTGATTTCATTGTTTCCACCAGCCAGCCTAGGAGAGGGCTAGCCCTCTTGATTATGTTTACATGGGAAATTTCCAGCCCATCTAGGCACCATCTTGGGTACTCAATAGCGAGGTCTTGCCTAGGATGGTTCAGGCCTTTTCGTTTGACGCGTGCGATCACACACGCACACGTTGGCACACACGCAAATTGAGTCACGAGTGCTTTTCATCGCACGCGTAAAGTGTTATTTTGCTTAGATTACTGACAAATCCTCTAACACTTTCAACAAGTTCCAAGTGGCAATTCCCACAATATGAAATAATTGCGACACTTGGTGCTCATAGAGCGAAGGTTATTGTTGTTAGACAACAGATTTGTCCTGTTGATATTGATAGTTCGGAAGAATCGGACACTGACGAGTCTGAGTTTACCAAGGAAGAAACTGCTGGTATAGTCCTGTAAAAACAAAAAATCCATTGACACATAAACAATGACATTCATTTTATCGGTAGTGTGATTATCTTTATCAGTAAAGGGAGACTTGAAGACCAATTTTCGTGTCGCTCCTTAAACACCGTCTTGAATAACTATGTGTGCGAATCGCATGCGCAAATTAATTTGTCTGTGTGTTTTGCCGCACGCGTGTTGTTTTATTCCTGAAAAGGATTGATGGTTAACCCTCCTCTCATATCAACAAAAAAGAATTCTACAAGGGATTAGACGAGAAGGTGAGATCTTGAGAGTTACCCATTAATTTCAAGATAATTATGAGTCAATTTATAGTGAGAAAGGTAAGTTATCTACCAAAATGTTAAAATTTGTTTCACTAAAGTTTATTGCATCAATCAAGAATAATTAGTTAATCATAATCAGAAGCTGTTTTTGAAAATGATTGAAAGGATCTTGTTCACATTGTTTAAGAAAATTGCCTCATCTTGCAGAGATAATGTTAGCACTTACTTAGCAGTTATTCCTTGCACATTTTTCAGCTTCAACAGAATTCTTCCTCGATACCAAAACTTCTCATTGTCTGCTGCCTCTGTTCTACAGTACACTGCACAAATCTTGAATGAAGGATGAATATGGGGTGAGCAAAAAAACATTCACCTTTGAAATGAACAACCAGGTGTCCCAAAAAAAGTACTCCTGTTTAAAAAATCACCAAAAATTGATTAGCAAACCTTTGATAAAACTTTCTTTTTGAGTTGCTTTGTCAAAGACCCAAAAATATTCACAGGTGATCAAATGTTTGCTTTTGATACAGCAATGTAGAAAATTTACAGGTAGAAAACCTTCTTTTGAGCTATAGTTCTTATGCAAAATACTCAATCTTTCCTGAGAGTCAAAATGTTCAGATTTCTTATCATCATTGAAGTCTCCAATGATAGTGCGCATTTATTTATATCATTTATGACCAAACTAGACGTTTTACATGCACAAAGAAATTGATTTGGCAATCATCAGCGCCTTTTTTGCAGTATGATTCAAAACCAGGTAGCCCTAAAAAGAACTAAATTTGCTCATTTTTAAACCTCTTACAAGATCAGCTATGCTTTGGAAAATAACTTGGTCCTTGATCTACTTGACAAAAAAGAAAAAGGAAAATCGGCCGTGTAATCAAATTTTGGTGATTTTCAAACGGGAGTACTTTTTTTGGGATACCCAGCACTATTCCTTGGATACCAAAAGGCAACGACATTGGCAACTATCCCGCTTTAGTGGACATTTTCAATAACACTTTAAAATCTACCAACATAAATCAGCCGTTCAGTTCTGAAATTACTGTATGAGGGGTTTTCTCAGAAACATATGCTCTAATGGGTTTAAAAACCCAGCAAAATTATCCAGCAGGGGTCTGATTTTATAAATACAAGACAGCAGCATCAACTGAATCAAATTTGACTGTATCTCCCAAACCGTTCAATTGTTCTTTTCATTGAATTATCACTTGACACCAATTGAGAGGCAGACATTAGTTTGTCTTTGTATTCAGTGAATTTTGTTATTTTGAATTGCAAGGTCCTCTTGCGGCTGGAACCCTAACAACCTAGTATCCACTAACATGAATAGCACAGTATATATGCTATTTGTACTTCAACCTAATAAAAAGAGATAATAAAAATTTCAAAAATAAAATATCACTGACCTCTCCTCTCTTCAAACTGTGTCCAATTTTGCTGGTCTCCCTAGATGCACTGTCATTCATAAAATTGTTCAAATCAGCAAGAAAGAAACTATAACCTTCTTCTTCACTGTTACCAACCAATGGAGTTGCAATGAAATTCCCTCCATTTGTAACCTAGATAAAGTTATAGAAAATATTTCAGAGAGAAAAATGATTACGCTATAATACTCAGCTGATTCTGTTATAATGTACAACTCAAATTGATACCTAGATATCCCCTTTTGGGTCACCCCTGGATAGTTTATTTTGCCATTTTCAGTGGTCAAGTTCCCCACCCTTTGGCTAGCAACCCTGTCTTGCAGACCTAAAATGTAGATTTGTTCATACATTCATAATTCTGATGGCACAATAAGGTTAGGATCCTCTAATATAATTTGGTTCAAATCATGCCCCCTGGGATTGTATATGTGATCAAATGCCCAGGGGTGTGCTGCAGGGAAGAGCCCATACTGGTAAGTTCATAGGGTGCACCAAAGACCTTCAGTGTGAAACGCTGCCAAACAATCATGCCGTGTGGCATGAATTCTGTTGAATTTGCTTTCACGTTAGCGCAGAGTACATCTGCAACTGGGAAACTTTTTTCTTGCAAATGAAAATGTGTATTTTTTTGCTTATGTGTGATAATGTTGATGGCTTGGCACCACAATCTTGAAAATATTTTTGAAACATAAAAACTGGTATAGCACTTTGACACAACAAGGGCAGATTTTGTAACACAATAGCAACAGTTGCATTTGATTGACACCTCAATTCAAAGCAATTAGCGACTGCAGACAAATAAAATTCTCTCAACCAGTAATTCAAAACAAACATAGCCACAAAAGTTTCCCCAAAATTAGTCGAGCAAACTCTCGCCTTGTGCAAGTGAAGGGTGGTGTTTAAGAGAAGTCATGTGCTTATAGCGAGAGAAGAACGGTAAATCTAAAGTTATGTCTGGTGGAGTTTGTTCACTTGATTCAGAAGCCGAGCAGAAAGCATTGTAATTCTCATGTATTTAGGGCTAAAATGGAATGATTGCAGAACAGCTCCGGAATCAAATGAACGAAATCCGCCAGACAGAACTTTAGATTTACCCTTCTTCTTCTTTCGTTATAAGCACATAACTTCTCTTAAAAACCACCTTTCGCTTGCACAAGGCGAGAGTTTGCCCTTCTAGTTTCGGGCAAATTTTTGCAGCTTTGTTTGTTTTGAATTACAGGTTGAGAGAATCTCCTTTGTCTAAAGTTGCTAATTGCTTTAAATTGAGGTGTCAATTGAACACAACTGTTGCTATTGTATTACAAAATCTGCCCTCATTTTTTTACTCACAATGACTTCGTGAACAAGGACAGATAATGTTACAATAGAACTCGCTAATTTTTATTGACACCTAAATACAAAGCAATTTGTGATTACAGACAAAGGGAATTCCATCTTCGGTTGGCCAAGACATAAACAAAAACAAAGCAAGCCGCAAAAATTGCCCTGAAACCCGGGTCGCTAGCTTGGTCGTTGTGCATTTCAGAAATGGTTTTAAAGAGCAACTATTAGCACATATCGAAAGAAGAAGGATGTATCTAAACGTTTGCCTCGGGCATTTTATTTTTTTCGTACAGAAGCTGAGCAGTAAGTGTTTTGATTACACCTAAAAAGTATGAGAATTGAATCCCCTCCCAATTGGCTTCTGCATGAAATAAATAAAATGCCCGAGGCAGAAGTTTAGATATATCCTTCTTCTTTCGATATGTGCTAATATTTGCTCTTGAAAACCATTTCTGAAATGCACAACGACCGAGCTAGCGACCCGGGTTTCAGGGCAATTTTTGCAGCTTGCTTTGTTTTTGTTTATGTCTTGGCCAACCGAGCATGGAATTCCCTTTGTCTGCAATCACAAATTGCTTTGTATATTGGCGTAAATGAAAAGTAGCGAGTTCTATTGTAACATTATCTGTCCTAGTTGACTTTGTGCAAAAATATCAGATATCAAAAATTGGCAAATTGGCATAAAACTTTGGCAGATGAGAAACAAATTATCCAGTTTGAAGATAGAACTACAGCTAGTACCTCCACTGAAAAGCCAAGAATTCTGGATGAAGCATTTTCCATCCTAAAAATATCATATCTAACGATTTACAAGACATGGGTGGGTTAGCAGTCTGCACAGCAGAGTTGGGCAATTTTCAACCAGATCTCCTCAGCTCGGTGTACAAGGAGAAATTTCATTTGTTCCCTATTGTCTATTTTGAAAAGTCTATTGAAATCTACAGTGCACAAGAGCCATCGTGTTCTCCACACATGTTAATCACTTCTCAGTCAATTCAAACAAACAAAAGATGCTCATTATTTATTTATTAATTACTTTGCACTTGAAACTTCTTTTGCTTTCATTTTCTCAGGATCTAGATAGGATGTAAGCAGGAGCTCTAAATTCATGAATGATGATTGTTGTATTTTCCCATACCGAAAAGTTTCTTTCGATTATGTTGGTGCACGTGGGGCCTTCCTTTTTTAGGCCCATCATTTGAAATCCTTGATTTCCCTTTTTTCAGAGCTTGGAAAGCCCAAGCTCGACCCGGTTACAAAGGTGACACAAAATTCTGCAGTGTTAGTTCTTTGAGAAACAATTAAAATGGATAGAAGCAACAACAAATGTCACATACGCACCTCTAGCACAGTAACGGCTTGGGCTACCGTTGCTTCTGCTGGTTCCGCCATTTCTGTGTCCCACAAGGGTAGAAGACTCAGCAACAACCACAACTGAAACAAATCGATGTGGAAGTCTGGTAACGAGGCGGGAAAAGGTGTAGGAATTTCAGACACAAGCTTCCAAAAAGTCAGATCTGGAGCGAGCAGGACCCATTAACCAGGGCAACATCTTCAAAATACACCATAACCGGGGATAAAATCGTGAATGAAAGAGCATAGTGCAAATGACTTCTCGGGAAAAATTCACAAAATATGACCACCAGGGCAAAATATTGCAAACTATTGCAAAATACAGTAACCAGTAACCCATAATGACCATAATGCGGACAGGCAAAAGCATGCCACCCAAGCCCTCCTATAGGAGTTACCCCATCGGGTCAGGCTTTGTAATAAGCTTTATTAAATCCCTGTCAGCTGACCTGCACTTACGCGCCAAAACTGAGGAGTCGGGAGGGATCGATTTGATATAGCAAAAGATTATTCTTTTTATACTTGCTTACTATACTATACTTACCATCATGTATTGCAGTTTAGTTTCCTACAAGAAACCGCTTATAAGAAACGGTAGGCTCGATTTTTCGAAAGTTAAGAAACAACCCTACCTGAATTGAGAAAGCTAAGAAACTTTTGTAATTTACAATTTTAATTTTCCTATCGCACTCAAAAATGTTTTGACAGTGTGCAGTTATAGCAACTGTTTGGACAATATTTTGAGTGCGAATTATGTTATTTACTTGTTTTGACATCTTACTAAGAATTTCTGTTTCTTGTAAAAAATTCATGTGCTAGAATCCTCCCTCTTTCGGACTTACAAGCAAGTATGGGAGTACCCCCCCCCCCCCCCCGGGCTTACGAGACAACTTGGGCAAGTCTTTGGAAATTCGGGTGATCTCGCCAGTGGAGAATAGCATCGTTAGTACAAGAACTTTCTGCTTCGTAACAATGACAATTAAATGAATAGTCCCTAAGGGCCAAAAAATGAATAACAATAGCTCCCGTTTCTGTGCTCAAACAAAATGCATGCTTGCATGCCTCTTTTCTTTTATCTGGAATAGAGAAACTGCTTGTTTGTCATAGTTTAGAAGTTAGCCATAGTACGAGTTAACACTAACATGAATATGAAGGCCTGTTTTGGATTGAATTGAAGGTCTTCTTTGGAATCCTGCGAAACTCCATTCTACTAAAAATGCCTGTAATTATGGAACGGAAGGACTGATTGTGGCCATATAAATTTTCCTAAACGAATTCGCACAGTAAACTGCGTCAATTAGAACTGGCAAAAACATTCCACACTCTTTCTGACTCACCCGGTAGAGTACTGTTTACTCCGTCGGTATGTCGATCTGGTTCAGGCAGTGTCCTGTTGCTAATGATATGATATACCGGGTGCGCCAAAATAAACTATGCACGTTTGGCAGGCCACAATAAATCGTACACTGGACTGATTTTGGAGATTTATGACTTGATCTATAGCAGAAAGCCTGGATTCTAGAAATTTTTGCAAATTCTTCTGTTTTCAGTTTGTAGAGCTAGAAGCGAGTTTCTTACAATGTTCGTTTTCAAAAACATTGAAAACGATAAAAAAAAGTCGATCAAATTTTAAAAGATTCAACATGAATGCACAAAGAGAAAATGGTTTCAGGGGGATTTGGGGGTTTAGTACGAACTCTCGTATAACAGATTACCATTGGTCGATTTCTAGATCGCAAATTACCACGAACAAGTTCTCTCTTTGTCCATTCATGTCGATGATTTAGAAAACTTGATCGATGTTTATTATCGTTTTCAGTCTTTTTAAAAACTAAAATTTCAGGAAACTCGCTTCTTGCTCTAAAAACTGAAAATGAACAAAAAGAAATTGAATAAAATGCCAGTATCAAATTCAGGCTTTCTGCTAACGATTAAGTCATAAATCCTGAAAATCGGTCCAGTGTACGATTTATTGTGGCCTGCCAAACGTGCATAGTTTATTTTGGCGCACCCGGTACCAAAAGACTGCCATGTAACTGCCATGCTATGTATGCATGCGCGTCAAATCCAAAACGAGGTAGAAATGTGGAAACGAGATAAAAACGTAGTTATTGTCTAATTGGTCCTTTATTCAGAAAATGAGTTGGAGCACTTCATGCTCTCATAAATTAAAAGTTCTATAATATATACATAATATCAAAAGAAATCCAACTCCAAACGTCTATTATACAACTTGAAAATCATCTAAGATGAACTATTAAATAACAGCCAATATGAAAAAATACCTCCCTCTCTAAGGACCTGTTTACGAGGATGTCGAATCGCAGTACCACTGGGATGATCTATCAGCTTTGGGGAATTTTCAACTATTCATCAGGGAGTAAGAAGCCTGAAATCAACATCAGTGTGTATCGAAAGGACATATCGAAAAAATCTTAAGGGAACTCTCAATTATTCACAAAGGGAATAGATCAAAACATCTGCAACCAAAATTATATTCCTGTAATTCAGAAGGTGGACAGAAGGCACTGAAATTCACGTATATTTTAATATGTAATTAAAAAAATTCACTTCACTGCTCACCTTCTGAATTTGATCAATAAATCTAGGCAGCATATGTGGGTGTTTAGATATGCGTTCCTTCTTTTAATATATATGTTAATTAGGCATTAAGGTTTCGAGGCATCTTTCATTCTTTATATCTGTTACTGGAAATTATTTTGTTTGCAATCGCCAGGCACCTTGTACTGGCATGCAAATTAAAAAACGGATGCTGTAAGAAAATTTGTCCTACCGGGTTAGTAAAAACAACAATGCCTCGTTTGGAAGGACACTGCTCCCTGGACATCAAGATGATAGCATTGGCAAATATATCATTTGTAGAGGATATGTTCAAATCCATTTTAAAGGGTCTGTTTCATCCAGCATGGCTCGTACGTGCCGTCTCTTGGTTGTCCATTGTTGTCCCCATTTAATGGGCCATGAAAACGACGACAACAAAGGCCAATCAAGAGACGGCACGTGCAAGGCATGCTGGATGAAACAGACCCTTTAAAATTTACCTGACTGTAATCGGCCACTCCTTTGTGAAATAATGAGGGATTTCATCTAGAAAGACACTAAAGGAAACCTTCAATAGGTTTAAATCACGATTAAATCTGTGCTGCCCTACATCTAGAAAGACACTAAAGGAAACCTTCAACAGGTCTAAAGTCACGATCAAATCTGCTGCCTTACAGCAATGACTTTTACATGCTTTAGCACGTGCTTTATTTGAACATGTCCACTGCTGAATAATATAATTGCAAATAATATCACCTTGATATCCAGAAAGTAATGGCCTTTCGAATGAGAGGATTGTTTTTTCTTACTCACCCCGCAAGTAACAACACATGCATCTAAAGAACAACCGTGTAGAAATTGTAGCTCTTGAAAAAACTAGCACCTCAAACCAAAGGCTCCCCTAGTCAACAAACCCAGAAACGCGATAGGGACGAGGATCCTGACTAAAATCCTAGCATTCTGATTCTCATCTAACCTCGTAAACAGGCCGTACGCCAGTCAATTTGCACGATAGGTCTATTATGTCTCGTTCAATTCCTACCCTGACCATCCCCCCCAGGACACCTCAGGGTATCTGCACATAAAATATTCCCCGCCACCGGGCATTTGTGCAAGAAATTTGTGTTGACCCCGGGCTGCCCGGGGGGTGGTTAGGGTAGGAATTGAACGAAACATGATGAGTTCAATGACACTCTCTTGCAATTTCTAGACTACCTTTACATTCACCTCTGTGCAATCGTGAACATTGCAAAGTCTAGTTCTCGCTATTTCCCTTGAAGTAAAGCAGACGAAGTCGGGTTCAAATAACTAACAAGAAACAGAACTAGGAGCTTATCCACTTTCTGCAATGAATTCGAACTGATCCCTTCAATAGTACTACTTTCCCAGGTCACAGTCTAGGAATAAGTACGTGAGAGCCCCGGCGTGAGAGCTTAAGCTTTAAAGGGAGATTCGTTTCATTGCAGATCGCATCATTCAGCCTATAACAGAATGGTCCATTTCAAATAAACTGCTAGACACGTTCGTCACTTGACCAATATACAAGTATTAATATGAGATTGATATGAAGAAAATGTGTATGGAAAGATGGGGCAACGTGGTTCATCGACAAATTTCAATACCTCAGTTGTAGAAAATCAGCTTCTATCATGAACTAAGACAATTTTTCTTCATTGAAAAACTGCAAATTTACGACAAGGAAACCGAGAACATTTTGCCTCAATTTAGACCCCGTTTACACTTTACCAGTACAACTTTGGCTCCGTGACAAAAATGAAACGGATAAGCCTCTTGCTTACGCTGTTTCTGTAAATTCGTAACACTTCGGTTCCGTCTTTATATAGAAATATCTTGCTCTAAAGCATTGTAAAAGCTCCTGAACCGTAACAAGTTCGTAATTGATCAAAACTTTAACGGTACGGTGTAAACGTTTTCCAAGGTCCCATTTATAGATCGGATCCAGAGAAATCAAGTGACCACATTTGCCCCATTCCATCCTACACGAAAGAAGCTAACTAAAGTAGGTACAAACTCTAAAATACAACTGATTACAGCAAGACCCAATCTACAAACTGCCAATACCTTTAAGTTTCCATGCTGCACTGACGAATGCATTGGCATTTAATAGCATGCTAAGATTTAGAACAAAAGGAAATGTAGTGCAAAATAAACGAAAATCCACACCAATGTGCTTCGTCTGATAGGCCCTATCAAGTGGTCGCCACTTTCTTCTGGAAGTCTCTTTTAAAGAATTGACATTCATGCTCTTCATTTACAACTTCGTTCACAAAGTCTTGCACTGCACTGCTTCAATGCTACTGTTAGGACACGTCATTTTTGGATTGATTTGGATTGATTGATCGAATTTGATTGATTGATTGATTTTGATTAATTGATTGATTGATTTTGATTGATCGATTTTGATTGATTGATTGATTTTGATTAACTGATGTTGATCAAGTGATTTTGATTGATTGATCAATTTTTATCAACTGACGGGGCTTTGCTATGACCACAAAATACAGTGCCTCATAACCAAAATCTAATTGCTGGCGAAAATGCACCCAGGGACGGTGTCTACAAGGGAAAGAGGGTTGGCCCTGAGGTAAGTTGGTATGAGTTCATAGAATAGGTTTCAAATCTTTAAAAAGGTGGGTGTAAAATTCAATGACCTATTTCTTTAACTGAATTATTTCAAAGAAATTTGAGCTATTTCTATATAATTCTACGGTTGGAATTTTTTGAAATCTTCAGTATTTTTCATGATAAGAGTGTTTTTCCTTTTTTTCAAGAATTCAAGAAAAATTTTCAAAAAATTGAGTTCACGTATGGCATAACTGCCATTGCACCGTTATTCGTAAGTCCAATTTTTGATTTTTTTGAGCACAAGTTAGCTGCCTTTCTTGCCAATTTTGTTCATATTTCAAGAAAACTATCATTGATGACTGTCGAAATCACATGATAATTCCTGTTCCAGAAAGATTAGAAACTAATCTAAAGACTAAAACGTGACATTTTTCAGAAATTATGAAATGTTTACAAGTGAAGGTGGATCCAAATTTCTTGAATAAACTAAATGTACCCCTCCCACCTCGGGCCATCCGTCTATCCCCTCTAGATTTCAATAAACAAAATGGACCAGTATACTAATTACATGAATCAATGCGGCGTACATTCCCTTAACTAACGAATTTAACGATATACATTGAACACAACAGCGGAAATTCTACCCAAAACTCCCAGTCAATCACCTAAGTAGAACAAAAATGGTCATTAAATGATCAAAAAACCCAATTAGTAACGAAAACAACTATTTGCTTTAAGCTATCATACCACTTCTATCTAAATCTAACAAATCTACAAATAGAAATTCTACATAATCAATTATCTATACTGAATTTAGTTCCGTCACACGTGAAACTGCTATACGATATAATGGCAAAAAGGAGGATGCAACACTGGTAAAGAAAATCTTAGGCCTAAATACCTTAGATCGGTAATTTCAAACCTGCTGTTCTGAAAGCAGTAAAAATCCAAACAAGGTTACCAATCAAACAATAACTCTGAGAATCGACAAAACTTCGTCCCTAACACAGTTTCCCTTGGATCCGCCATTCCATCATTCCGTCAAAAGAACGCGAGAGATATCTCTCGCGCCCCTCGCGCCCTCTTCCAGAATGTTGGAATGGCGGATTCCGGAACTACCAAAAAGGGAACTGCAAAGACAGACTGAAGAGACAGACTGGGGGCAAGTCTAGTATAAATTCGGTTTTATCATTATTGTTAGCTGTTTACCAAACCACGTCCATGTATGCTCACTTCTTTCATCAGGGCTCATAACATTCCCTTGAGAAATTTAATAGCTTGGAGTCCATCTCTCCCTGCTTGCAGCTATTCAAAATGCTGCATCCCCAATACGTCAACCAGTGACGAAACTTTCTTCCTGCTCCAGGGGGAGCTCCCTATTGTATGTGACGGGGGGAAGTCAGACAGCAAATTTTTGAAAACCAAAAAAATATACTGAACTTAGGACCTTTTTAGACCCCCAAAATATACTCATTGCGTCATAGGAAATAAAAAACTAGAGATTTTACAGCTTTTCAGCAACTGCGCTGCGATATTTTGCTGAAAAACTCAGCTTAGCACTCACCTTGTCAAATTTTCTCATCAGCAACCCGAAAAATATACCGACTATGCACCAAATAGCGTACCCAAAGGTATACTAAACAGCGTTTCCCATACCTAAAAAATATGACACCCCTCCCCCGTCACCTACATATAGGTAGTCCCCCCTGGACCTCCTGCCAAGTGAGTCAAAGCCAGTTGAAAATAAAGAACCACTACAGAAAGCAGGTTGTGACTAACTCTCTCAGTCATAATTTTTGCTGTTTTTAAATCCTACATGCTACAGGGTGAAATTTGTAAAACAAAGGATACATCTCTGATTAAGACAAACCAATTTGCAGCCAAAAGAATGCATTTCACACCTACTGAGCTACCAACCTTAACGTTTTCTTTGCTAAATCTATTATGATTTGATTGAGTCCGCCCAAAGGTGTTAAATCTATTCATCTGAAGGGCAAGTAGCATTGTCTTCTTCGAAACTTAAATATTTCGTTTTACAAATTTGTCCTTGCTGAAACAAACTTGAAATTTGCAATGCTTTGCTTTGGCAGTCGATATTGTTTTGATGGAAATTTAAAGTGAAGAACGCCATAAGTCATCAATTTTTCCAACAATTTACAAACGATCTATTGTTCGTATTTTCACTGTTTTCAGAGCGTAATGCTGAAAAGAAAAGGACCATGGGCAAAGGGACACCCTTGCATTGCATTGTGGCTCTTCAAAATGATGAACTGCTTTGACTCACTTTGTATATCGTATAGCAGTTAGCTAAACGAATAAAAAGCAATGCATACTACGATAACAAATGTTCTATGAACCACTAACAAGAATGAATGCTTCCTTAACTCTATCAACTGATTTTATTTTCGAAGTGGAAGGTTCGTTTCCAGAATGTTATCAAATTTCAAGAGCGTACACTCTTGTTCGAGTAGGCACGTACTGCGAGAAGCAAAGCGTATGTTAAAGCTTCCTCGAGGTAGCTTGCGTGCAGCCTCGATTGAGGAGGAGCCGAGGAGCAGTTGAGGCTACCTCAAGGGGATAATCACGTGATTTGAAGTGAAACAACTTTGGTCTATTAAACCAAGGGCGCCTACCTTGTAGGAAGTGTGTTTATTCCCAGTACTGTAGAGTAATTGGTGTCCTGTGACCCAGTACAGAGAGTGTCTTAGAACCGTACCGTGACACAGCAGTACACAGAGTCAATCCTCTCAAGGTCGAGATGACGTTTGAATAACTTTGTGGTTTCAAATTCCGGTGTTTATGGAACACGAGATCAACTGTTATACGATCTGGCCACAGGGAATCAGACAGCGTGATTTTTGATTGGTCAACACTAACAGGCGTTAGAATTTGAAAATCCCTGTAACTAGAAAAAGTTTCTTATGATATACAAAGATTAACAGGACCGGGTCATAGGACACCAATTACTACGCGTACGGTACCGGGAATAAACACACTACAAGGTAGGCGCCCTTGATCAAACCAAACACTTTGAAAATACTCTCCCAACTGATAGAGTCTAAGGATCTAAACTATGAAACTCTACATATCATATTCTATCTAACACCATGAGCTGTATATGTTTTTTAGAGTGGTTGTCGATTGCGTGGATGTTCGATAGTCAGTTCGGAATCAATATTTACTTGTCTGACTCTCAAGGCGAAAGTTCCCAGGAAAATTTTGTTTATTTGAGAGCTATCGTTACAAAACAACAGAAAATAATGCATCGACAGCTGAAAAATAATAACTTTATCTTGATTGGTCAACCACAAACTTATTGGTCCAGTTAAAGTACTGATATTGAAAACTAATTGATATTCCCTAAAACAGGATTTTGGTGTATAAAGTTTCCGGCATCGGAAAGATTTTAAGGACTTAAGTTTATGACTTTAGAAAAGACAACGTGGACTTCACAGGAACAGAGAATAAACCATAGGAGCATTTCCAAATAAAAGTATGGATAGTGAAAATACGAATTTCGAAAGACGTTTGGATTAACTAACACTGCGTAAAAATTTCATTCATAGTTCATTGTGGAAAAAAGCGATAATGCATTTCAAGGAGACAGGTGCGAAATTGAAGCATCATTAGGGAACCGCAGTTTGATGATTTGGCCTGAATTTGTAACATCTGCTGGGGTCGTCCCATCCCAATCACGAATTTCGTCGCTTTCCTTTTCATCAAAGAGTCAGATGTGATTTTAAAAATGAACTGACATATCGCCCATCCTTATACCCTGACCAAAGCAGAAGGACAGAACAAGGACAAATAATGTTACAACATTGATATCCAAGTACAAAGCGATTGGCAATTTTAGATAAAGGAAATTCTATGCCCGATTGGTCAAGTCATAAACAAAAACAAAGAAAACCGCAGAAGTTGCTCTGAAACCTACGTAGCAAGCGCGGTCCTTGTGCATTCAAGAAATGATTTTAAGAGCTAACATGAGCATCTATCGTAAAGAGGAGAATATTTCTAAACATTTGCCTCGGGCAGTTTATTTGCTTCGTTTAGCAGCTGAATAGTAGGTGTTTTAATTACATCCAAAAAATATGAGAATTTAACCGCCTACCAATCGGTTTTTGAATCAACTTAAATTATAGAATCAAATCAAATCAAATGCCCGAGGCAGATGTTTAGATATATCCTCCTTCTTTTGGTATATCCTCATACTTGGTCTTAAAAACCGTTTCTGTGATGCACAACAAGTGAGTTAGCTACCTAAGTTTCAATCAAGAGCAACCTTTACGGCTTTCTTTGTTTTGTTCATGACTTGACTTACAGTGCATAGAATTCCCTCTATCTACAATCGCTGATCGCTTTGTACTTGGGTGTCGATCAAAAGTTGCCTATGACATTATCTGTCCTTGTTACTGGACAGGCTTAATGGAATTTTCTTGCCATGAAAATTATCGCTTATATTGCGATTAGACCACGAAAATAAGCACCGCTGCACATACAGATCTACAAAGCTCGATTCCTCTGTACGTTGGCCAGGGCTTGCGCCTTTACCAACAAGGCTTGAATATACAATGCATCCCGATACATAATATATGCATCGCAACACACAGTTTGCACATATATTGGAATACATGCACGTAGCTAGCTATTAAAGTAATGCTCAGAAACACATCTAAAATGCTATATATTCTAAGTATCTCTAAGTAGAAAGGCTAAGTTCTCACTTACACACTCCTTGGATATATTGATAGCCTCGTTTGATACCAGCGTCATCGCGAGGCTAATGACGTAAGAGCCAAGACTGCATCTATTTCTCGATGACTTGTTAGGCCACAAGATCTGAAAGGAAGCGATGGTTGTTAACAAACGGTCACAGGAAAACAGAGGACAGCGCAGTGTCTGATAAATAAGCTCTTGATTTTTATCTAGATAAACGAATTGCAGATTTAGTTCTACAGACACAAGAAAAAATAGGGGTCGCGACCGGTTGGCAAGGCAAGCCCTGTAACTATAATGATCAAATACTCGTCAAAGACACAGGGGGGGGGGGGGGTTCTTCCATAGTAAAGGTACCTGGGGATGTGCCGCGAGCAAGGGTATACTTTTTCGGACTTCTAGTCTAGCCAAGGGTATACTTTTTTGCAATTTTGGCCAGCAACGGTCTAGCTAAGGGTATCATTTTTGACAATATTGGTCTAGCGAACGGTCATGATATCATATTTGGCACAAATTTGACAATATTGGTCGAGGAAATGGTCAAAATTGGTCTAGCCAAGGGTACCATTTTCGTAAAAATTGGTTCAGACAATGGTCAAATTGGTCTAGCCAAGGGTACGATTTTCGTAAAAATTAGTCTAGCCTACGGTACCCTTTTGAAGATGCTCGCGGCAGACCCTTACCCAAAATTTGGCCAAGATCGCCCTCCTGGTTTAGCCCTCAAATATAATAAATGCCCCGAATCAAGTAGCGGAGTATCGAGTTGCAATTTCTCCCCAGACACGTGTCCGATTGCGGAAAAGCGAACGAGAACATGAAAAAACGATTTTTCATAGTACATGCCTTTAAGAAATTAAGTGACTCAAATCTATCATTACACTACGAAGACAGATTATTGAAACACGGTCATGCCCTAATGAATTGAATTAACTCAGTGAACTCCCGTTAACAGACGATGACGTAACTCAATCTGTCACCTCTTCATGTTACATGCTTTGTATAAAACATAAAAATGTACTCTAACTTTAAATCATAGAAGTCACACGCTGATGAGAACGTAGGTTCGAAAGACTTCAATGTGCCAAAAATTTGTCTGTTTCTTTGCGTCCGCATCCTCCATGGTATATAATTTTTAGTACCCAAATTTAGTATCAAGTTTTTTGCTCACAATAAATGTATGAATAATCCCAAATACCTGAACTGTCCTTGGAGACCTTTTTCATTCGATGCCACTGATCTGACGTATTCTTCAGGCAATGAACTTGGTGTTGTTGGGTACTGTTGACTTTCTATTTGTTCTTTCCGTTCAACTTCTTTTTCTCGTTTTTCGCATTTTGAAATGATTTCATTAGATTTAACTTTTTCATGTTCTGCAGGGAGATTAGAAAATTGAAATGAAAGGCATGGCTTGCAAAAACCTCAAAGCTGAGTAAGAATCCCGGAGGAGGGGGGGGGGTACTTCACTGTCCAATCATATGGGGATGTGCCCCAGTTTTGAAATGGTTTTTGGCACGAAAATTGCGGAAATGGAATGTACTTTTTGCAGAAATATTCTGGGATTGGGGTCTAAGTTTTATGAGAAATTCTGGGATTGCTTAGATTTGAGGTAAACAACGATTTTACAATTGCTTTGTTGTGAAAACACTTGCTGGAAACCGTATTCGTATTCTGGGATTGGGTCTCAAAATATTCTGGGATTGGGTCATATCAGAAATCATTGCAGCGCATGCCCCAATATGACCCAACAGTGAAGTGCCCCCCCCCCCCCTGGTAAGAATAGGCCTTTTAGCTATTCTACAAAATTAAAAATCAATAAGTTGCAAAAATGCACAATACTTTACTATATACTGGTGTGAAAGAAACAGTCTATGTTTATCTGAAATTAAGTGCTACCATCTTGTTCTTGCATCAAATATTTGAGGAGATAAAGATCCACACAATTATAAACAGTGTCTTTGTTTTAAATCAGCCTATCACAAACATGCTAAAATTTCTACGGTGTAAATTAAACCAGAGAGGCCTCGCCACAGTTGCGCACGTCGTTTCAAAACTTTAAACGAAGAGGTACCGTTCCTTCGCCATCTTGAAAGATTGCTGTTTTAAAGCCAGAACATTTCAAGACAAATTATTGATCAAGCAAAATCTGTAGCTCTATAGTCAAAATCATCAGAAGAAGACCCACGTACCTGATTCGACTGGAAGCGATGTTTCTTTTTCTTTTACAATCTCTTTACATATGAAAGTTCCAGGGGATATGACTTCCTCCACCGGCGTTCTTGGAGGTGTAAGCTCCCTTGGAAAATCATACGGTGATTGGTTTCCAAAGTGGCCATCAACCCATCTCTGTAAGTTACCAACAGGCGAGTTATTCCCAGCAAAATCAATCTTTTTCAAAATCCCATCAGGCGAACTTTGAGGCCTAAGTTTGGAATCTCTTTCGTATGCTTTTGTTGCTGGTTGTTGGTCTTTCAATGGTTTTTCATCTCCACACGTAGATTTCCCATCATCTGTAAACACATCATCGTTCATATCAAGGTCATCAAATTTCGATAGGTCCTTGCTGCATGAATGCTGTGGATCTGAAGTTAGAACGAGACTCTCATATCAATAACAATAGTTAGGGATTGCTGCGTACTGGTTTTGCTCAGAAAGGCTGTTATCAAAATGTTTACGATAGTGGTCAATAGCAAGCTGTGTAGGCAACGCCTTAATGTAAGAATCCTCTAAAGTCCAAATCATGAAACTCCAAAAATAGTTACAGTTACTTGACAGCATAGGGCTCAAATCTTTCAAATATCTAAAAAGGTGGGTGTAAAATTCTATGACATTTTTCTTGGAATTGAATGGCTTGAAATAAACTTATGGTACTTTGCTGGAAATCTGCCGTGGAAATTTTTTGATATCTTGATTTGTTTCAAAATGGCGGCAATTTAATTATTTTGAAAGAATTCATGGAAATTTTCGAAAAAACTTTTAATCATCGTAAATCCTAAACCAATAGATGGAAAATGATAACCTTCAAGAAAACCATAGTCTATGAAGGTCTATAATATGGTGGCAAGTAAAAATCTGTAGCTCTTCTAGTTTAGGATTTAGAAATTTAATGACGTCATAGCCTCAAATTTTAATAAATGCCGCCATTTTGAAACTTATCCAGATATCAATAAATTTCTAAAGGCAGATCTATGGCAAAAATCCTGAGTTCCTTCTAAGCCATTCATTTAAAAGAAAATTGTAATAGACTTTTACACAGACTTTTTTAAAGATTTGAGCCCTTTGCTTTACTTGACAAATTGGTTGGTATATTGCATTTTGATTAAGTCAATTGACCATGCAAATAAAGTTGTTTTTGATATGCAAAAAAAATAAGATAATACCGGGTGTCCAAAAAAAAGGTAACAGATTTGATTGGGGATAGCCATAAGGATTTAAGTTGAATCGACCCCTGATAAGTTTTGAAGTACTCTTAGATAGTTAACTTGAAGATTGATACCTTATTTGTTGATATTGGTGCATCAAGAGTTGGAATATTAATCTAGAAAGTCCAAATTTGCCTCCTACTCCAAACCAGAGCTTTTAGGGTTTGGCCTAAGCTGGTAACTCGCTGTGCTGTGGAATCTCCTCAATCATAGCCAAGTACAAACAAGAAACCTTGTGCTTAGGAACACATTTTAGTGGAAATCTGACTCTGAACTTTACAATCAGATTCAAGAATTTAGCCCCGAACGAAGAGACCCCTTTAAGAGACCCCTTTCTTGATTCTACAGAAACTTTAAATTACACCTGCCTGAGAAAAGTTATTCATCAGCGAAATAATTCCCGTATGCTTTAACACATAGACTGTCTTGCAATCTTCATTGCTTGAATAAAATGTTTTTTGCATTATCTCTCACGAAATTATTACGAAACAAGCAATCGTATATGCCCAAGGTAACATCAAAAATGCTCATTCGTGCTTGGCTTGGTGTACTTTTGTAAATGCATTTTGACTGGAGAAAAATATTCCTTGGTGACTATATTTATTAATTTGTTTATTTGTTTTCAGTTTTTTACGTTCTTTTCAAACGGGTACCCAAAGGAACGATCCTTGTCCAAAAATGTCTTTCACTGACGAGATTCCCCTAACCAGCGCGTTAGCAGTTTAGGCCAAAACCCGAAAGCTCTGGTTTGTAGATGGACGCAAATTTTGGCTTTCGAGATTAATATTTCAACTCTCGATGCGCCGATATCAACAAACAAGGTATTAATCTTCAAATTAACTATCGAAGAGTACTTCAAAACTTATTTGGGATCTATTCGACTTATACTCTCATTGCTAGTCCCCATCAAATCTGTTACGTTTTTTTGGGACACCCGGTATTTTCATACTTTCCATACTACATATGCACTTACTTCTGGGGTAAACCGTAATGATATCATTTGACAGCTACAATAAGACCATCAAAAATTGTTAAAAACAGACAAACAAATAGAATCTATTGCGAAGCTATTGCACAAGAATATTATGCTGCTTCACAGCAAAGAACAAACAAACAAATGATTAGCGTAATAATTTGTTTCGATGTAAACATTTTCGTCAAAGTAGGCTGTCAAATATTCCTATCCTTTTGTGTACAAACGAAATACAGAATACTGAGTCTTTAAACTCGATACAAAGACAAATAGCGCGGAGAATTTGAGTCAATTCTTCTACTATAGATAAAACTCATTACTTGCTCCTAAATATTCCCATTTTGTCTGCAATGAGAGTCAGGTAGCCACGAAGATTTTAGCATATTCAGTAAACCTTCGCCTTTTTACATTGATTTACGAGGGGTACCGAAAAGAACTTCAACCAATTGTAGCAATTGTAGGAAATTTGTAATGCGGAGAATAGTTAAAGGAGCTCTGTCACGCATGTGATTGGTTTAGAGAACAAAGCTTTGAATTTTTCGCATGATAACAATTCAATTAAATTTGAAACGATCTCTTTTTCCAATTCTTTTCTGTTAATCCTGCCATACAAATCTTTAATCCCCTATGCAATCTTCAGCCAATTATGAATGAGACATATTGCCTTTAAAGTATTGAAATGAAATCAAAGTTTGATTGTTGGCCAAAGATCTGAAGTATTCTTTGTGACTTTTTTCTATTTTTCTGAGCATTGCGAAACATAGGTAAAATTGGATTTATGAAAGCTCCTTTCAGGCAGATTAAGTACTATTTATCCCTGGTTCCTTTACTTCGAAATGCGTGAAAAAGGACCCCATAAAAGCTCTGTTAAGCCCCCCCTCTCTATTAAGCCCCACCTCATATCAATTCCAGAGGTTACCAAAGATTCTCCATTTATTGAGCTAAATAAGCTTGCATGTTAGTTTTTGTGTTTTTAGATAAAACTTTGTCGAATTCGCGTATTTAACTCGTAAAATTGTATGTTCAAATCGCAAAATGTGGTGCAAAATGGACTAAAAAGTGTCTAAAATTAAATAAGCCCCGGGGGGCTTTATAGAGCTTCTACGGTTAGTAATATTCTCACTGATTGAGAGAAACATGCAGATATTTTTCATTTCGAAAGCTGATTTTTGCAAAAATAGCAGATCATGTACGCTGTTGCTTCTATAAATGTTTGATTCTTAACTGTAATTTATCACCTGATGTCTAATTTGAGACAGAATGTAGCATTCTTTGCATCGTTTTTCGTGTCTTGTTGTTTTTCTTTTGATTATTCATATGTATGTCGTCTTTGTGATGGTTTTTGTGATGCCAGGTTTTTGTGATGCCATGGAATAGTCATAGTATTTCGCATCAAGTGGCAGCATAGGTTCCAAATCTTTAAAAAGGCTGGTGTAAAATTGAGTGACCTATTTCTTTGAACTGAATGACTTCAAAGAAACTTTAGCTAATTCTCTATAATTCTACCGTTGGAATTTTCTGAAATCTTTAATATTTTCAGAATCAGAGTGTTTTTCTTCTTTTTCAAGAATTCAAGAAAAATTTTCAAAAAATTTCAAAACCATCGTAATTTCTATACAGTTTGACGTAACATGAAATAATTTCGAAGGAAACCATCGTTCATAAATGCCTACAATATGGTATCAAGCAAAAGTCTGTCACTCATCTCGTTTATGATTTAGAAATTTGATGACGTCACATCCTCAAATGAGTTGAAATGTAAGATACGCTGTAATTTCCAAAAATATTCAAAATTTCTGAAAAGTCCAACGGTAGAATTATAGATAAGTATCTAAAGTTTCTTTCAAGCCATTCAATCAGAAGAAATAGGTCATTGAATTTTACACCCACCTTTTTACGCCGAGATAAAGATTTGGAACCTATGCTTCAAGTGGCATCGTCCTTGTAGTGTAAATAGCATAACTAGTAAATTTGTCGGAGGGCAAGAACGACGACAAATAATATCATTTTGCATAGTAATAGAGAATAATTTCAGCTTTTCCATTTTAAAGGATGACAAGTCCAAGAATAATAAACGACAAATCCAGTTGACAAATCCAAGAGACATAAAACGAGTGGCTAAACCATATTGATATAGAACGTTTCGGATCAATTTCTAAGATTCATCATCAGCGTGTTACAAGTGGGCGTAATCGCCATTAAATAAGGCAGTAGTAGATTTGTATTGTAAATTTTTATTGGAATATAGAAAATAGACAACATGTGATCTTTAGGCCCTTACCTCTTTCATTAGTATCCATGCATTCACTAAAATCATCATCATCATCGTCAATTGAACTGATACTTTTACCCGTGTCATCCTTCTTTGAACTCTTACAACTTGATTCTCTCTTATCTGAAGATTTGTTTCGCGGGGACCATGTCATTTTGTTATCTTTCTTTAATCTCCGTCTTGCATTGGCAAACCAGGTGGAAATCTGAAGACAAAAAGAAATTGATGATAACAGTGTCGTTACAGAGTTGTCAGAAATTGAAACATAATCAAAGACAAGCTTTGTACAATGGCACCAGCAAGTTATCAAGCAAATACCAAGGGAGTCAATCTCTAATTTTTTGTTAACGCTCTGGAACCTAGGGTAGGGAGTCAAGGTGCCATACAATCCCTTCAAATTTTTGGACCCTCCCAATCATTATCTCCACGCATCCACTTGCAAGTTGTTTACCTATAAACTTGAACACTACACCTCCCAGTAACAACCCCGCTAAAACGATGCAACGCCAAGGTAAAAGGATGGCCCACGAAAAAAATTTGTTTCCCAGCTCAGTTTTAGTTTAAACATTTTCCCATCTCGTTTCTGTTGTTTCCCCGCTATTCCCCCGTCGAAAATTATACAACTTCCACCCAGAATGTCCGGCGGGGTCATTACTGGGGGGTGCAACATTTCTGCTGATTTCTATTCATAATACTTTTGTACACGAATCAAGTAAGTTTCTTCTCACGATGATCATTATCATAATTTTAATAATAATAATCATCATCATCATCATCATAATAATCATCATCATCACCATCATCACGAATTCATTTTGAGTAGGCTTGCAAAGAATTTCGTTAAATTGCAGCTAATTTAGGGATACTACCAGTCATACACTGTCAACAAAACTTCATTTACATTAACCAAAGAAATATACAGAATAAATAATATACGATGTCAACACATCATCCAAAGGAAGGGCAAATTCTTATATCAAAAATATGAAAAATAAATCTCTCGCCTGGGACGCTAGTTTTCTGCAAATGTGCTTCTTGAAGAAACGAGTAAATGTGTCACTCGTTTCTTCTCTATTGTCCAGTTAGCAGAATTAAACCTGCTGAATATTAGCAATCTAGTACCTGCGTAAGAGTCATCTTCGTAAGAATAGCTAACATGATTTTCTCTCCTTTCGTTGGATATGGATTTTTACGGTGTTCATGTAGCCATGCTTTCAATGGGCTTGTTGTTTCCCGAGTAGCGTTCTTTCGTCTTGCGCCAGATAGAATTGAGAAATCGAACGCACTGTACCTAGAAAAATCAAAACAATATATTAATTATGTATTATATGTTGTTCAACTAAGGAAGGTAGTGTGGGTGGGGCAAGCCTCAGGCCTCTCCACGGGGCAGTGAGACAAAAATATCCTTCATTGAACGATCCAAGAGATTTGCTTGCAACTCCTTTTTCGAGTAATTTCATAGCAGCGACCTCCCTCTATTTCTCTTTTCCTTTCTACGTATTTTTTACGTCTTTGTTTTTGTTCTTTTGATTGCTTGTTTTTCTTTTTGGAAATTGTGTGATTTAATTTGTAAGTCCCATCTGCAGATTATGTAGAAGGCTCATTCGGGTGATGGCTGGTTTGTGGTTTTTGTCGGTGGAGTGGCGGTTTTGTGGCCGGGGGCGTTTCTGGTCTGTGGGGTCTTTGGGAATTCTTCGGAAACTTGATGAAAACCTAACGATTGGCGACCCCTTATTCTTATTTATGTTTAGTCTTGTTTTGAGTAAGCCCTTTGTGAACCATGGCACCAATCATTGGTGACTCACATCCAACCATCTTTACACAAGTTTTGCACCAGTGCATAGTTTTTAGTTTTTGTCTTTATTTCTGTTTTGTTTGTTTGTTTGTTTGTTTGTTTGTTTTTTTTTTTGTTTGTTTGTTTTTTTTTTGCTTTTTGTTTGTTTGTTTTTTTGTTTTTTTTCCTTTTTTGTTTTACAATAATTCACCTAAACTGTCGGAAATGTCTTCGACTTGCGCTGGTTTGTGTGTAGAATCGTAGCAGAATGTAGACTAAAAACGTACGTGTAATAGATTTAGTTAGAGGACTGTATTCGATCGATAGATTTAGATTATAACTGCTAGAATCGCTAGAATTTCGTGTTACTTCTGTCCTTGAATCGTCTCAACTTGCATCCGATATTTGTCTGTCCTGTAATCTAACTAAAACCTATTTTTATCACAACAACACATAACAAAACAAATAATAAATCACAGCAACGGATTAGCTTATTGTCCTTGAAGTGCACCTACAATATAATTGAATACGCGAGTAAATATAATTAGTTCTAGTGCTTGCGTTCAGTCTTTCAGCTAAGCGAAATTATAAAAGCAAAAGTTCATACATTCACGACAAAACTAAGCTGGCGTATGCTAGCGTCTGCCAAAATGGAATGGTGCCATGGTACACAAAGTGCTTAATAAGATTGCTGTTAAAGGAATTGTCAAGTGCCGTTCATAGCCAGAACCAGATGACGTCATGTCTTTTTGATTATTCTGCTATGGACGGCACAGAATATTGTATTTGTATATTGTTGAGTTTTAACTGTGATATAAAAAAAAAAAAAAAAAAAAAAAAAAAAAAACGTTCATACCGCAACTTGGATTCTTATGATACCATGTTTTGATACAGTGTTCATACCATGTTTCGGACATTCGGATTTTTAACAGCACGGATTTTTATATTACTACGTAATTTTATACCTTGTATTTGAAACCTTATTCATTAAATCATGTATATATATTTATTGGACTTGTATAAGTTTTTAGTAGTTGGCTTGGATTAGCTAGTGTAGTAATTACTTTTAATTTTTACTGTACATAGCTATGTAGCGCCAACTTTAAATAAATCGATTATCATTATTATCATCTGCAGTGGGAACTAGGTGACTGCGTGTCTTTTCCTTCTGTGGATGGGACCAGTAATGTAATGTATATTTAGTTTAAATTTTACTTGATAGAAAAAAGACTTCTGTTTCAAGGGCGGTACTATACTTATAACGTAATTCCTTGTATTCGTTCAATATTTGTAATCTGATTTTTTATTTTGTCTCATATTTTTAATTTTCTCTCAGCAAGAGCGATAACCATCCATTCAATGGGCGATGCTGAGACGTATGTAATGAGTCTAGGGCGGTATCCGAAAATCCGCAGGAAGTTTGAAATCATGCTAAAAATTCAGGTTATTCGTAGAAATGCTAATAAATATTACAAATCCTTACAAAACATAGTTGGTTATGCGAGGTGATAAGCTATAGATTTAGCTGAGAACGATTTGGAACCGTCTCCATAAATCAAGGAGGAGCTGAAAAATAAACACGAAAGCTGGGCCATATTGAAAGATTCACAGTAGAGCCTTAAACATGGACCTAAAATGAAGAGAATGCCTATATTCCCAACAGAAAACAGTACTGTACAGAGGGTGGCATTGCTTCTCGCATAGGAGAAGTTGATGATGTTGTACCCCAAGGATCACGTCTAGGGCCCATACTTCTTGGTAGATATTGAATGACGACATACCCATCACGGCTGCCGATAATGCTTCCACGTGCAAATGGTGATACCAGAGTCTCGTAAGGGTACCTGGCAGCAGTAAGATGTGCCATATATGCCCATTGATCGCGAAATTCTCCTGAAACTGCATTCAATGGTTTTGGGAGCTCTTTTATTCCAAGTAAATGATTTCCCTGTTGACAGAATTAATGCACATTTAGCAAAAAATGGAGAATCATTTTATAGCGACTTTCGATTTGGGCTCATTTCACAACTGTTGGGGTAAGAAACAATGGCACTCCTTTTTGGTAAAATCTATTTTTTCTCACCAAAAATCCCCCAAAAAGTCTCTTTGTTTTAAGACGTCTTGTTTTATTCATATTAGCAAGGGTGAATTTTTTAAAAGAACATTTAACTCTCTGACATCAGAAAACGATTTGCCTTTCTAAAGAATAGATTTCACACCTCTGGGTGCACTCAATTAAAGCAAAATAAATAATGGGAGCAAAACATCATGGTCGGCTGCGCTGAAGGTGTGACATCCTTTCTTCAAAAAGGCAAATCGCTCTGTAATGTCGGAGAGCTGAACCTTTGAGGTTCGTTCTACATCAGGGGGAGAGGATACATGACTTTTGAATGGAGGGGTGTCTGCCGCCCGGTTTTCAGAAAGCTAACCTCTTCAAATTTACCGAAACTTGCCTTGGTACCCATTTTTATGATAATTTTTGGCAGAAAACTGCCCATTTTAAACTATTTTTTGCAAATTTAGCGAAACACCACCCGTGTTTTTGGAAAATCTGCCGAAAAAGGACCCTTGTTTCAGAGAATTTTAAAAAGAATTACAAAACTATAGATGGCTACAAGGGGAACTATCGGGGGAACTATTTAAAATTTTGCAAAGAAAGTCGGTGATGTGTGGGAAAGTGGTGTGCGTTAGGGATGTATGACCCCAGTTCTTTTGGATTATGTACATGAGTGTTAATGAGACTGAGGGGCGTATCACTCTTCCAAAAAGGTGTACGAGATTTCTTAACCCTATCTCCCCTGGGGGACCCCCCCCCCAACCAAACTTTTATTCGCCAATGCTAAAATATGCAAAGCAGGATTCCAAGATTCTGCTACTTTGACTTCGTATCTATACTCTATCCATGCTCTATCGAATGATGAAAATTTCAAGATTCTAAATATAGCATCGTAACCATGGCCAAAAATTTGTTACTGTGTAGTCAACAAAATTTGTGCACTTTTTTTTACTGTTGCAGTTATTAATCTAAAATATATGCCAAATTATGCCTACACATGTATTTGATCATATCCAACTCAATTTGAAACATGTTGGTAATAATCATGATAATCATAACTTGATATCTTCTTACTTTAATAGCAACAAGAGCAATAGAGACAATTTAATCGAATCACGTGATTTTGATTGTTTGCATCAAAGTCCATCAACTTACCAAGTTTAAAGATTATAGCCACTATAACTGTGAAGAAAAAAGGGGTGGAGCCCACCCTACCCCCTGTCAGGTATTGACTGCTTCAAGAGGCCAAGGAAGAGGATTTTTAGGCATTTTTCTTGAAAACAAAAGGATTTTTGCCAAAAGTGTATGACATTTTTAGAGAGTGATCCCCTTGCATGAGACAATTTACTCCCTAACTTTCAAACTTTCAATTTGGAGGGGGGGGGGGCTGTGCCAACATATAGAGATATATCGAGTCTGAAATCTTACATTAAATCTTTAGTTGGGTTCATGAATCTGAAGAAAGGAACAATTAGGCAGTGGCAGATTTAGGGTGCAAATGGGGGCAACTGCCCCCCTTTGTGATGAAAACTCAGCTTGGCACCCCCTTTTTGATGAGAAGATTACCCCTCATATTTTATTTCTAACTTTTTCAATGTGAATGCGGGGGAGACATAAAAATTAAGGTGTCAATTAGTAGAAAATCAAAGAATTTCTAAAACAAGAGTACAACAATTTTTGCACGTCTTTGGCAGGCTCATTTCTTATATATATTTTTGGCACCCTCTTTGCAAGTTGCCCCCTTTAACTTTGGGTTGGATCCGCCCCTGGAATCAGGCAATCTTTTGGCAATCCATCACAGTGATCCATTCAATAAATCAACGCACCATACTTTGATGATCATATGTTGCTCTGTAATGCAATGAATAACAATATTTGGGGTCTTCAAACATTCAGGGGTCAGCAAAGAAATACTGGCATGGACTTCCCTGCTGAAAGATTGGGACCAACACGTGGGCAAGAAAACAAATAGGGGTGTCACCAAACCTGAAAAATAGGGTGGGCTTATGCCACCCTGAGGAAAGTGGGAGGGGGGATGTCCAACCCAGTGCACCCCCTGAAATCAACTGATATCCAAGAAACAGGGATGTCTTTGCTTTGGCTTTCTTCTGGGCATGTCTAGCACATTATTTCTCCCTGTCACTCGGCCACTTCTGCCATTTCTATATACAAAAACACAAAAACAGAACTATTTTGAACCTAGTTTAAATGCAATGTCCATTCATTTTTCTGTGAGACTTCATACCGAAAAAACCCCTCAATCAACAAAACCATATAACTTTTCAAATGACATCCATTGTCTTTTAATTATTTTCTGCTGTAGAGAAGAGGGAAATGCCTCACCCTTCAATTTCACTTGCAAATTCTGCAGCTTTCAAGCTTCAGACACATGCGAAGAAACAAGGTTTTTGTAAATAATTTCTTTGACTACTCAATAAAAATTGGGGTAAGGTATCCCGTATTTTGGAGGCCCTCCCAGGAATGTTGGGTAACAGCAGAGGATAATCAATATTTTAAAGCTGCAAACAAGGGAGCGTTGGTGAAAATAATCTGGGAACAAGGAAACAAACAGAAAATACACTGGGGAAAAAGGGAACTTTGACCCCTCTCCACTGTGAGGAGGGCCTTACTTTGTTTTGGAGAGGGAATTGTTTTCTGCTGGATAAGGAAAAACACAGGTTCTTCAATGTGCTCCAAATGTGTTGATTGAAATACTGTACTGTGGTTTATGGTTAAAGTGGTTACAGCAATGTTACTCTACCCTCCCACCCTTTAAAGTCATGCTCGCCTTTGATTGATAGAACAGATAAATATAACTATGTCTGTCGTCGTCAGAGCCACCATATGATCAATACATGGTTTCACAAAGCTTGGTCACGTGGGATTTACTGGTCACGTGGTAAAGATGACATATGACGATGATGACAGTGTTTCAGTGTGTCAAAAACATTATTGTTCAAGTGTGTCGAGGGCGTGTAACAGTTCTTCGCCCGGTACAAGTACAATGGTCCCCATTCTGGCGATTTTATGAATCTTCTCTAGGCTACAACGCAAGTTTTCGTAAAACATGGTGAAGAAGACAGAGCCGAGACAAGACAAATAGATCTGTTTGACCTGTACCACAACAGAAAACACAGTTACAATGACTGAGAAATTGGAGAAGAGATGCCCAATAATGTTCTATGACAGGGAGGGTGTGCCATAAAAATCCTCCTAAATGTCTAAAAATATTCCTAAATTTACAAAGACACAAACATTGTTACTGTTTGAATGAACCACATGTAACTTGGCACAGATATGACTTGGTGTTACTTTGAATCATTCCGAAAAACAGACATACAAAAGTGAGGCGAGACGCATTGGTTGTCTAGAAACGGATATCGGGCCTTGCACTGTGATCCAGCTCTTTAGAAATCGTGGAATTAATCCCAAAAAGTGAAAATACGAGTATACACTATTTGAGGGTTTCACCATGGCGAAGAGACATTGAGCTATTCGATAAAACAAAAATTTCTTAAATCGGTCTTATAAATCCAGAGATATGATTTTTTAAAGTTTGAGTAAATTGCAAACTGTTGTTTACATTGCATATTCCGGCCTTTTGTTTGCTGTATCGTCGAAAACCCATGAATTCAAGCTCTTGTATCTCTTCAACTAATGCACCGATTTTTTGAAACTTTTTTTTGTTTTACAGATAAACACCTAAACTATCTAAAAATACAAAGGTATCTGAAAAATCTCAAGTCGATATATCAATATTTGTCAAAATGGCGTATGATCTTTTTAAGCACGAAAACCAGGCAAATTATCGTAATTTCGTCGTTTATAGTGAAAACAAAAAATCTAACCAAATCTAACTCTTCGAAAAAAATATCAAAATTGAATATGACGTCTTGAGAGAACTTCTGCCAAAGGATTCGTACAGCTTCGTACAGGAAAAAAAGTTATCACACATTTGGTAGGATAGGCCCTTTTTGGTTTGTGTTTGGGTATCGTCGTACTCACTAAAGCATTTACAACCAACTATTGATAAAGATCTTGTTGTGGTGTAATATTTTCATGCTTCTTGTTTGTCGACTCGGATTTGATCTCGATTCCGTAGTCAATGAAAATGTTAACTGGTCTTCAAGGGCCTCGATTTGGTAGAGAAGAGTCGTCAATAGTTTGGATATGCTTGTAGTGACTTTTATTGAAACATAACTACTGCCAACATTCCCCTGTCATTACTTTCCCATTCACCTATTGGCCTTAAATGCCTCTTGTTTAAGGCAAGGCAACTTTACCGCACTCAGTGCTTGTTCTTTCAAAATATAAATTCAACTTGTAAATCTTTGATGGTACGCATTGAGAGTGTCTACAGCTCACCATACTGTATATGGGATGGAGGGAGAGCTCAAATTACAGGATGAAGCAACTGTGCATAAACTAACACCTGCAAGACAATCAAATGGTTTTTTTCCTCGTAACTATGACCGACCCAAGCTTGTGTGTTTCCTATGCCTCGTTGAGAAGCAGAATTTTCTATGTTAATTTCCAAGTCAGTTTCTACCGCAAAATAAAACAAGGACTGCTGAAACATAAAACTGCTAGCCTGTAGTTTTTAAACCATTCCAATAGCTATATGTCACAAAATCTATCATGTTTATCACAACGAATGGCGAGCTTTATGATTTCATAGTTGAAAATGGTGATTGAAAGGATAAAAGTACGAAGTATAACGCGAAATATACTGCAAAATTTAAGGATCTAGCAGAGAAACTGATAAAGGAAAAGGGGCTGAAGGAAGACGCATATAAAATTCAATTAGTACTTCAAAAATTGTATCAAGTTAAAGTTAAGGATGAAGCCTGGCGTGTGAAAGAAAGAGTGTTCAATGATGAAGTAGATGAACAAGTTAAAAAACGTAGCCGACCAAGATCAGACAGTCAATTATCATTGCCACGAAAATCTGGCCGTCCCACCCTGTCACTTGGTGATCTACCTTGTCGTAAAGTAGAGCGCAAGCTGCTGAGGGATAGTCTTAGTTCTGTTGAAGTTCTGGCTGATGCGAATGGAATTAGGAAAGAAGAAATGTTGCAGAAGATGGTCGAGGAGGCATGTAAGTCAGAAGGCTGGGACATGTCAGAGTTTTTTCAAAGCTTGCAAATTTCTTCTATTCCTGTAAGTGAGCTAACAGCCCTGGTATACGTTGGAAACCTCTCACAGCGTCAATATCAGATGTGCCGCAACTTGCTGATAAAATACGGCGTGAATTCTTTCAGACCAAGAACTGAAATTGACTGCTACAAGAAATCCTTATACCCTTCCATCAAGCTAGACTCATTGTCCGCCTCGGTAGATGTCAAAGACCTTTTCGATTCTACCCTGCACGCATTGCTTTCCAGTGAGCCCATAGGAGACAAACTTGATCTGCTTAAAGGCGATAACCTCTTGCAGTTCGACGTTAAAGCGGGTCTAGATGGGTCTGGATCACACAAAAAGCGACAGCAGTTGTCAGGTAATCGTGATGATGATTCCTCCATGTCAACTCATTGTCCGACCACTTTCTTGGAATTTTCATGACCCCTATGAAGATATTCTTCGAGGCAGAAGATGGCTGCCACACCGTTTGGGAAAACTCTACCCCAAATTCGATCTTTTACACAAGACCCATCAGCCTCGTGAAAGCTAAGGAATCGAGGCAACTTATCGCGGCCATATTCCCTAAACTTCAGTCCGATATCGACTCCCTAATGGAGCCGCACGATGTTGCCGGAATTACCAATAAAGTGACCATAAAAACAAGAGTCACGATGATGGATGGGAAAATGGTTTCCATTGTGCAGGGGGATTCTGGGAGTTTCTGCCACTATTGTGACATAGCTCAGAGCGAAGCGAGCCAGTTGCAATATTTGGCAGAGGCTGGCGTTGACGGTATGCCAATCACAAAGACCGTCGAGGAGTGTATGGAAAGGTACGGGGTGTCCAAGTCAGACCCAAGGCACTTTTTGAAGTGGGTCTACACATAATTTTTGGGTCTAGGGTAAAATTCTTCGGGTCTGTTACTATTTAGGTTCTTAGATCTTAGGTCTACAGATGGACCAAGTTTGGGTCTGCTTGAAAATATAATTTGCAAAAATCAGCCATAATCGGGCAGAAATCCGCCTCAAGTCGGGCAAAATTTTCTCAAACAATGGACTTTTTATCGGGCAGCCCCCCAAATTTTATCTCCCCCTACGCCGATGGGAGGTACATGGTCTCTACAATCTTCTATACTTTTCTATCATGCTCATACAAAGGTTTAACATATGCACCCTAAACGCCGACCTGTTCAAGCGAAATACATACCCTATTCGCGGAAAATTTTCTGCAGAACATACCATTTCCCGCGTCCAAATAGAGCTTCTCAATTTCAGGTACCATAATCACTGACAAGTCAGTTACTAAAATTGCTAAAATTGCCGGTGTGATTTAAAGAGGAGTACCCTGGGTACCAGACCCTCTAAAATCAAATTCTATGGATGCCACCACAGTGGCTTGGCCAAGGTAAATTAAGTGGGGGTATTGAAATGAGAGGGCCTGGGGGCGAAGCCGTTAGGAAATTTTTTGGGACACACCCTTTACTTTGGCTGAAAATGCACCTCCCAACATCATGCTACCAATAGCGACAAGGAAACTTTGATAGTTTTGTGACAGTTATCCAATAAAGTAGACCACAAGGAAAATTTTTGTAGAAACATCTTTTACTTTGGCTTAGAAAGCATCTCCCAACATCATGCTTGCCATTTGTGGCAAGAAAACATTTATGGTTCGTGACATTTTTTCTATAGCTACATCGGAGCAGGAGGAAAATTTTTGAAGATGCACCCATTACTTTGGCGTAAAATGTATCCCCTGATTCCATTTTTGCCAGTGCTAAAATGGAAGCTTTGACATTTCTCAGAAAATTCTTACCTCACTTATGCCAAGCCATTGTCTCTTCGGTTTTAAAGGACAAGTCCGGGGTTGGTATGATTGATGATAAAATACAAGATAATACTGCAATGAATGATGTATAATACTTTTTTCCACGATTTCTCGTCATCTTCTTGTGAAAATACATATTCAAATAAGCAATTTGAGTGAAGTGACGTCATATCGTGCAAACGAAAACGAGGCTGTGTGATTGTTTATTCGCCTCTTTATCGTAGCAAGCCTCCTTATCGTGTTCTCATGCCATTTTCAATGCATGAGTACATGACGCAGAGGCTAGCAGCGATTAAGAGGCGAAAAAGCAATCGCACATCTTCGTTTTTGTTTGTGCGATATGACGTCACTTCGTTCAAATTGCTCATTTGAATACGTAATTTCACAAGGAGAAGGCAAAAAATAGTGGGAAAAAGTATCATACATCATTCATTGCAGTATAATCTTGTATTTTATCATCAATCATACCAACCCCGAACTTGTCCTTTTGAAGGAAATCGAGAACCATCTTTCGAAAAAAGTGGTGGGGACAATGACCTCACATACCCCCCGCCCCCTGTGGCCACGCCACTGTGCTGCCATGATGTTAATAATGTTAAAAATGATGTTAAAGATTCTATTTCATAGAGTCGGGTACCCAGGGTAGAAGAGAAAACTGCTCCCGAATTCCTACCCCATCTTGTGCTGGTCTGCTAAGTTCTTTGACTCGCTACAAACTCTATTTTAGAAATTTTGATTAGATATCATTGCAGAGGAGTTCAGATTTATCAAATGCAAAATAAGACACCCTTTTGTAAAACCATGGTCAAATCGGCACCCCTAAACACGGGCCCGCGCGGGCCCGTGCCTACTTTGAAGAAAGGCACCCTTTCCTGCGTTTTTTTGTACGCGCATGATAACACATCAGGTACTAAGTGCCC
Organism: Aurelia coerulea; assembly: GCA_039566865.1. Lineage (NCBI taxonomy): Eukaryota > Metazoa > Cnidaria > Scyphozoa > Semaeostomeae > Ulmaridae > Aurelia > Aurelia coerulea. The sequence goes on along the minus strand of CM076948.1, from coordinate 22,531,737 downwards.
CCCCCCCCCCGGAAGAACTGTTTCACTTCCAAAGTGCATAATTATCATAAAATCAATCATCGTGCCCAGAAGGTTACTAACGAGTTGTTTTTAGTTAAAACAAATATCTAACAACAACAAATGCTACTTTAATCTATTATGAAGTTTTGGGTCTAAGAATATTATGTTAATTGTCGGGTCTACCACAAAACTGCCTTTAATATTCTGGGTCTGCGTCAAACTCAAGAATTTTGGTCTGGGTCTACGCGAATTTCTTTTGGGTCTACGTGTTTTGGGTCTGACTTGGACACCCCGTAAAGGTGGGAGATGGTTGAAAGTGGGCAAATTGCATATTCCGACCCTCGACGTAAAGGGCAGTGCCACAAGCCAATGGTATCACAATCAGGCCGCTTATTCGCGATCCTCCATCAAAAATTGAGATCTCTAGACTTCGTTCTAAAGATCTTTTACCATCTTATTTGTGAGCAAAAAGTTTGGAGTGAAGCAAACCAAGCTATAAAGTTAAAAGTTGCAGAGGCCAAAACCACAGCAATCAGCCATGTAAAGCTTACCTGTGGTGGCTTGCTGATTGATTCACCAACAACAAGCGGCGGTAATACTAATGCAGGCCCCACAGCAATCCGCTTTTTCAGCCAATGGAATCGAGATGCTATATGCAGCCTCATTAATAGCGCTGAAGACCGACATAACTTCAGCATCTTGCTCGGCCAGCTAAATGTGTGCCTCGCCGTCTCAGAAAGTGTCGACCAATCACAAACTGTCAACATCGAAAGATTCTGAAATCATTGCTATGACACAATGATCCACCTTGCCATCCATTTCCCGTGGGTTAAAGTCAGTCCCTCTGTCCATCAAATGCTTGCGCACAATTGGCAATTGTTTCAAATGCTTGAAGGGAAGCCAATTGCTGTATGGTCAGAAAGCGGCCTAGAGGCATGGAACAAGCATATCCGTAATTTCAGGAGTGGTGCTGGTTGTCGAGCTCGGCAAACATCAGTAAGAGAAAACCTCGAGGATGTATTTGTTCGCATGCTGATAACCTCGGCACCTATTGTTGCAAAGGCTCGACAAGATGTGTTGAAGCGACAAACGAAAAAAAGTGAGATGTTCGATACACCCAACCGAGAAGAAGCCCTTATCAAGAACATGTACAATGAAAACTAGCTAATCGACCAAAAAATGAATACTTTAGAGACACAAGCTTTACTCACATAAAGCTAATATAGTTGAAAGTAGTTTGCATAGACACTTTTCGTATGCGAAATAGTTCAATAATGTACGAAGCCAAAAAATCGTTGCCAAAAAATCAACGTTAAACCAAAAAGGGCCTATCCTACCAAATGTGTGATAACTTTTTTTCCTGTACGAAGCTGTACGAATCCTTTGGCAGAAATTCTCGCAAGACGTCATATTCAATTTTGATATTTTTTTCGAAGAGTTAGATTTGGTTAGATTTTTTGTTTTCACTATAAACGACGAAATTACGATAATTTGCCTGGTTTTCGTGCTTAAAAAGGTCATACGCCATTTTGACAAATATTGATATATCGACTTGAGATTTTGCAAATATCTTTGTATTTTTAGATAGCTTAGGTGTTTATCTGTAAAACAAAAAAAAGTTTCAAAAAATCGGTGCATTAGTTGAAGAGATACAAGAACTTGAATTTATGAGTTTTCAACGATACAGCAAACAAAAGGCCGGAAATTGCAACGTAAACAACCGTTTGCAATTTAGTCAAACTTTAAAAAATCATATCTCTGGATTTATAAGACCGATTTAAGAAATTTTTGTTGTGTCGAATAGCTCAATGTCTCCTCGCTACGATGAAACCCTCAAATAGTGTATACTCGTAGTTTCATTTTTTGGGATTAATTCCCTGTCTGGATCACAGTGCCTTGTACAATTAATTTCTTACCGTATCCAAAGGAAGGAAAATTCCTTTGCCAAGAGGGGCTTGTTCATTGCTGCAAATGCTGCGGGGTAAAATTTCTGCTCGTTGGGGAATCATTTCTCCGAGGGCTTGTGAAGTTATCCAGTCATTCGGGACCCCTTGATGTCTGCAACTTCAGCAACGGCTTGGTCTGGTAATGATGCAAATTGCGTCTGTAATGCAAACGTAGAAAAGACATCTAAAATAACTCGCGAGGAAATTTCAAAGAGTTTCAATTATTCAAAAACGCTTTGATGATATCAAATAAGCATTTTTTCAGACTAAAAGGCGCATATATCCAGAAAACTTCCCAAAGGCCGCTTCAGGGGCTTCAGGAGTACTCCCCATCCATCCAGGAAAAACACCTAGTCTATCCTAAAATTGGTTCCTACTTGCTCAGTTGTGTGATCAAGAAAATGGATACTATTTGGCAAATGAATGAATTATTTGCAGGAATATATTCAGCTAATACAGTAGTTCATAGGGACCTTCAACAAGTGATCTATGTTTCAACGGTCCTAGAAACCTAGACAGGATCGTTACACTAGACAAGAAATCTATAGCGAGACAATGCAAATGCTCTGTGGTCTAAGATCGAAGTTTTCTGGATGAAAGATTGCTCTTTCCTGGAATAAACAGCAATAATGAAATCACCTACAGAAAGAAATTAATACAAGTAATGTTATTTGTAAGTCTGAAGGGAAAAACGTGTGCATCTTACCGGTGTTTATAAGGGTTTCCTCAGTAAAGATTTGCAAGCGTCTCGCGGCCTCACAACTTCAAGTTTCTTCTACAGCCATCCAAATTTTCCAACGATATTTCTTGCAGATCTGAAGAATGCTTTCATGATATATCAGATCGCTAGTGTACCCAATTCTAATGTTATTACATGTAAAATCAGCAATATTGCCTGACCACGGCTTTGCAATGGCTTCACAACATTCGAGACTGTCAAATCTTGATCGCGAACATTTTTCGACATGACGTTACATGCCCTTTCAGCCAATCAGCGACGAGGAAAACAACCAGAAGCCAATTTGATTGGCAGATAAAAACATGTTTCTAGACAATATGCCTATTGTTGTCTGTGTTTCACATCTATTGTTGTCTGTGTTTCTTGCATTGGAACGATAGTTGTCTGCGTCTAGTACAGACGTTCTTGACATGTGCTCCGCCCAACTGGGTGCTTTTTATGCATAATTACATGCTTTTTTTCGATTGATCATGAACAAACGAGCGAACGTACATCTCATTTTGACAGCGATCTGACCCGCAATTCCTGCCACAATTTCACTTTCTTCCAGTTGTATTCTTTGAATTGCGGTCAATAAGACGGCCTTTCTGAATACCGGACAAGTACGATGGCTTCACCATTTTCCGATCGCCTGACTTTGGGAAAATTGGAGTGTTTACAAAATAGTAAATTGTTTGAGCAGTTGGCGAAAGATCAGTTAATTTGAATGGTTACTCTCAAGTACCGAATAAACGGGGGGGGGGTGAGAATAATGGGGGGGGGGGGGGGGTTGGAAATGGTTAAATATAATAATAATCGGGGGGGGGGTTAGAACAATCGGGGGGGGGGGGTTGGAAAATTGAGAATAGTCGTTTTTCTTTTTCTTAGTAAAACACGGATCTAACATGGGTACCACGTATGTAAAACGCGTATGTAACACGGGTCAGACAAACAAAGGAGAATAAAGTTAATAAATACAGTAAGTACATTTGCTTAGCAGGAATTATTAAAAAATTGTGTTCACTATTATTTATATTTTTCAAGAATTAATAAAAGGGGGGGGGTTGGAATAAAAGTGGGGGGGGGGGGGGGCTGGAAAATTTTTCAAAAATTAATAAGCGAGGGGGGGGGACGATTATTCGGTACTTGAGAGTATCTGCTTTGAGCAATTTTCATCACGCTATATGTTTTTTGGGATGTTTTTCTTGTTTGAATAAACGAGGACCGGAAAGAGGAAACATTTTCCAGATTATTGCCGTGATTTGGCAAACCATAATTGCAGACTGCAACAACAATAAATCACGAGATTTGATTTATCAACATGGCTCGATTTATCAGGGGTCAAGGTCAAGGGGTCTGCAATTGCACACTTCGGCTGTGTTTTGATTTGATTGAAGGGAAGGGTGCACGGTTGTTTGTTGTGGTGGGTGGGGGCGGGGGGCTGGGGGAGGGGGTGGTGGCCTAATTAATGTAAGTCCATGAATGCAGGGGTGGGCATCAAGTACACGTATTTTTTAATAAGAAACTAAGAATTTGGCCCAATACTGAAAGAAACAATGAACAAATCCGTAAACTCGCAAGTGTCATCAATTATCCATTGTTCATCCATTGTTTTCCACACTTTGTTTGGTGGCTTCACCCAAGCCACCAAAAAGTGAATCTTAAAAATCCACTTTATCCGAGCAATCGTAGAAGATATGAGTGTTTGGTTTGTTCCTTAGTGAAGTACAATAATTTATGTCCAAACAGCAACTTTCATTTTGAATAAATATTTCTTAATTTTTTGGCGATCCGAGAGTTGAGTTTCTTATGGGCAGTTCCTTATTAAAAAAATACCTTGTACGGTAAAATTTTTGACCCCGTTTAACCCCATGTTTGCCCAAAGGAATTCGAAAGAATAATCTCAAACAGTATTCTTTTACTTGATTCTTTGATCACACAGTACGACTTTCCTGCCCAAAACAACCAGTTTTTGAGACAAAGGTCAAATTTGATTATCAATCTTCTTATTCCATCGGTTTGTCACAAAAATTAAGTTTTGTAGCCTCCTAACCTATCTCATCAACATCCTGAAGTTTAACTGTAAGCTGGTTCTCTCTTTGTCCGCCAAATCTAAGCAGAAAAGACAAGTATTTCAAGTTATCACATAAGCAGTTCTACCTTTGTCGATCGGAAAGAGGAGCGCTGCAACTAATGTGCCTGCGGAGGAATAACATATATATAGTTCTGCGGAGGAGGCAATGAACGAGTGCTCCCGTTTGAAAAATCACCAAAATTTGATTACACAGCCGATCTTCGATTTTCTTTTTTTGTCAAGTAGATCAAGGATCAAATTATTATCCAATATATAGATTTATTCTTGTAATAGGTTTCATATATTAGCGAATTTATTTTAGCTCTTTTTAGGGCTACCTGGTTTTGAATCATACTGCGAATAAGCATTGATGATTGCCAGATCAATTTCTTTGTGCATGTAATGATGTAAAGCTTCTAGTTTGGTCATAAATTACAGAATGAAATGCGCACTTTCATTGAAGACTTCAACAATGATACAAAATCTGTTCAAAACTATAGCTCAAAATAAGGTTTATCAACGTATAATTTTTCTACCTTGCTGTATCAAAAGCAAACATTTTGATCAAGACCTGATTGCCCAAAGTTAGCTCGACATAAAAAGTGAAAGGAACCGGACACTATGAGCAGACAAGAGGTTATGGAAAAATTTGGAGCCCTTGGCCTCCTTCACAATTCTTGGCCTCGTTATTTTGGCCTCGTGCATAATTTTTTTTATTGTTGGCGACGATTTTTGTGGCCACGTTACTGGCTTTTTGGCAACGCTGTTTCGGCCACCTTCATAATTGTTTGGTCATGCCCACGCACGTCCAATTTTTTTGGCCACGTTATTTAATTTGGCCTCGTTCACAATGTTTAGCCTTATTCATTTGGTCGCGTTCATAATTTTGGCCACATTCATAATTTTGGTCACGCTTATAATTTTGGTCACGTTATTTTTTGGGTCACGTTCATAATTTTTGGCCACGTTTATAATTTTTGGCCACGTTCACAATTTTTGGCCGCGTTATTTTGGGCCACGTTCACAATTTTTGGTCACGTTATTTTGGCCACGTTCACAATTTTTGGCCACGTTATTTTGGCCACGTTCACAAGTTTTGGCCACGTTCACAATTTTTGGCCACGTTCACAATTTTTGGCTACGTTGTTTTGGCCACGTTCACAATTTTGGCCACGTTATTTTGGCCACGTTCATAATTTTTGGTCACGTTATTCTGGGCCACGTTCAAAATTTTTGGTCACGTTATTTTGGCCACGTTCACAATTTTTGGCCACGTTATTTTGGCCACGTTCACAATTTTTGGCCACGTTATTTTGGCCACGTTCACAATTTTTGGTCACGTTATTTTGGGCCACGTTCACAATTTTTGGTCACGTTATTTTGGCCACGTTCACAATTTTTGGCCACGCTATTTTGGCCACGTTCACAATTTTTGGTCACGTCATTTTGGCCACGTTCACAATTTTTGGTCACGTTATTTTGGCCACGTTCACAATTTTTGGCCACGTTATTTTGGCCACGTTCACAATTTTTGGTCACGTTATTTTGGCCACGTTCACAATTTTTGGCCATGTTATTTTGGCCACGTTCACAATTTTTGGCCACGTTACTTTGGCCACGTTCACAATTGTTGGTCACGTTATTTTGGGCACGTTCACAATTTTTGGCCACGTTATTTTGGCCAAGTTCACAATTTTTGGCCACGTTATTTTGGCCACGTTCACCATTTTTGGCCACGTTATTCTGGCCACGTTCACAATTGTTGGTCACGTTATTTTGGCCACGTTCACAATTTTGGCCACGTTATTTTGGCCACGTTCATAATTTTTGGCCACGTTATTTTGGTCACGTTCACAATGTTTGGCCACGTTATTTTGGCCACGTTCACAATTTTTGGCCACGTTATTTTGGCCACGTTCACAATTTTTGGCCACGCTTGGCCACGTTCATGATTTTTGGCCACGTTATTTTGGCCACGTTCTCTATCTCCTTCGTCTCCTACCTGTCACTTCTGCGCTTTACTTTTCACTTTTCTGTCCGCAACTTTTTATTCTATTCTATTTTATTTTATTTTTTTTTTTTACCTCCCTCCTGTAAGATTTAGGTAAGGGGTTTGGTACAGAAATATTAGTGGTGATTGGTGGGGGGAACACGCCTCATCGTGTTCTGTGGCCGGAAATTTGATTTCCCTGAGCCAATCACCAAAGTTAAAGGTTAGCATTGTTCAGGAAAGTCGGGCAATACACAATGGCCCATTCCCTGGAAAGGGTCGGATCTTTTTAGGTCATTAAATGAGGGTTAGACTTGTTTAACCTGAGTTAATGACGTCAAAAGTAGTTGTTTATATTAGCCAATCATGGGATCCCTAGGGATTGTGGGATTTTTAGAGAATAGGTGTGGCATCCATTTCCGTGTGCACTCCTCAGGTCGCTCGACAGCGAGAACAAGGAAGATCTACATACTGGAATTTCATCGCCCACCCTCCCGCACCATTTATTTTGTTTATATTTTTATAGTTACTTCGTCTTTTTTCTCTTTCCTTGACTAAATCTTCCCCGGGGGGGGTACATGACTTGAGGATGGACGGGGGTCTGCCGCCCGGTTTTCAGAAAGCTACCCTCTTCTAATTACCGAAACTTGCTTTTGATACCCACTTCTATGATGAATTTTGGCGGAAAACTGCCCATTTTAACCATTTTTTGCGAATTTCAGCGAAACCCCACCCATGTTTATGGAAAATTTGCTGAAAAAGGACCCTTGTTTAGAGAATTTTAGGCCCAAAAACCCACCCATATGGGCGGCACATACCCGTACCCTAAATATGTTATGTACCCCCCCCGGGAAATCTTCCTTCCTCCTGGCGGTTCTTTCTTCCATCCGCGAGGCAGGTGTATTGCTCCCGCCGGAAATTTGATTTCCCTGAGCCAATCACCAAAGTTAAAGGTTAGCATTGTTCAGGAAAGTCGGGCAATACACAATGGCCCATTCCCTGGAAAGGGTCGGATCTTTTTAGGTCATTAAACAAAATTTCTCATAAACAATAAGCAACCTACAGTAGAACTTGTTCATGTGTATTTTTCGTAGCTGTACATTTAGTTTTAGTTTAGTTACACGTTCTCTATGTTAATGACTGCGGTGTCATGGTACTTACCCTGCACTCCGTGGTATCGTCCTTGTAGTGTAGTAAAGTAGCTCGTACGTAGTGTGTTAAGTACTAGTTTGTTTGTAAAAAAAATTTATATTGAATAAAAAAATAAAACAACATTTTATCATCCACGAATATTTTTGGGTCTTTGACAAAACGACTCAAACAAATTTTTTATCAAAGGTTTCATAATTAATTTTTGGTGATTTTTCAAACAAGAGTACTTTTTTATGGGACACCCGGTAGTAAAATTAGTTTCCTCCTCAAAAGAACAAAAGCTGCCAGAATCGAGTACAAACTGCGACGTCTAACCACCCATTAGCCTGCGTGCAGACCCATTGTCCAAAGGAGGAAAGGGTCTGCGCAACTACGAGCCAAAGCTTGCCGGGCCTTCTAGTAATTTATTCTAACGGCCTCGTAATAGGTCACTAAATATTACTCGATCTAATCCTCCCAATGCACCATTTTCTATGGCTGTTTGTATCTTTTTGTTTGGCCTTTCTTGCAAAGCGTTGTTTGTTAGTCAAATGATTGCTTCAAAGACAGAAGATAGATTAATGAACATAAAGGCATGTTTTGACAAGTTCTTTTTAATTCGTCATAGCAGGGATTATGCAATCTTGCCTTTTGAAATAGTGCTCTAGAATTTTCAAGGTCCTTGTTTTCTTCTTTTGTGTGATTGTTATCAGACAGAATAGGTTTCCCTTCCTCAGGGAAAGACATTTCATATTTATCACAAAAGACGCATTGGACTGAGAACAACACGCGATCTGAGCATGAGACTGTTTGCTATGTATTTTGAAATTGATAAATGTTGTTTCTCCAATACATTCTCAAATACAGTTTCGTCAAAATCTTATATTTATTACGACTATTTCTTTTCTGTGATGCGCCATTTTGATTTCAGTGCGATTGACCACTGGTGTTTCATGTAGTTGCATAATTACATGGTCTTTTGTGATATTGCATAAATTAAATTCCAGAAACCAAGAATGGGCGGCAAGCTATTGCTCGTAGTTGCGCAGACCCTTTCCTCCTTTGGACAATGGGTCTGCGCGCAGGCTAACCACCCATATGATCCACTCCTAAAATCATCGTGTGACAAATCGATCTTTTTCGCTAAATTTGGCATAAATCTCCAAGAACAGATGGTGTGACAGCCCTTTTTTGGCACATGTTATATCCGCAACCTACAATAATTTCTGTCATCACTTTCTTTAACCGGTCACTGATCTCACCACAAAGTCAATTGAATTTCGTTACAACAGCTCTTTTGCCTCATACTGCTTTGTCTCGTTTTTTCTGTCGTCATTTTGAGGGAGATTTAGAGGAATGGAACTGTGCACAGCAAGGGCGAATTTGCAAAACAAAAGATTTAGGTTTCCGAGGAGACAGAGCGACTTGCCTTCCAGAAGCATACCTCTCGAGTTTACAGGCTGGCACAACTCAAGTAACAAAAGTGTAACGGACCGTTTTACTTATCTTGGAAATGTATGTATGTATGTAATCATTTCTTTTACGTGGATTTTACGAGTAGCTAAGCTAAAACTTGTTTACAGCCTGGTCCACTAAAATAAACAAAAACCAAAAATAAAGATATATTTACAAAAGGCAATCCGCAATACTTTTCTATATAAGAGTCCATTTACTTCCTGAAAGAGTCTTTTAAAATAAACCTTAAAAATTTAAGATAGTAGTGAAATATTCAATGTATACATATGTTATAAATAAAAGTGGTAAAATCAATGAAAGAAAATAAATTATATTGACCATTAATATTGTGTGTAGTTTTCACACTTGAAAATATCCATAAAGTAACTAAAATTACATTTTTTAAACTGTTCTACTGAGGACGCTTGGCTTACTTCAGTTGGCAAAGAGTTCCATAATTTGCTTCCATAAAATTGAAACATTTTAAATAAAGATATATTTCCTAAAGTAATGTTTCTTTCACTTTGGTAGCAATACGGATCATACCTCGTTTTCATGGTAACCAGGTATTCTGTTATCAAGGGTAATTGTCAAAATGCATTTTTGATCACATTCCTTACTTCTTAAATACACCTCAGTTTACTTATCTTGGAAATGCCCTTTCCTGAGGTAATATTTCTTTCAAATTTGGTAGCAATACGGATGATACCTCGTTTCCATGGTAACCAGGTATTTTCTTGGATGGCACCATATCGAAAATTGATCAGGGGATGCTACTGCATATGTATGTCAATTTTCAGGCTTGCATCCAAATGTGCACGATTTTAGCTCTTATCCGCTGGACTAGTACCACTATTTTCCTCCATCCTTAGACTTGCCTCAAGTCTATTTCCTCAACTGTAATAAGTCTATCTGAAAGTATACTACGCCTTTGTTTAACAAAAATCGCCCTTGCTACTGTGCAGTTCACAAGACAGACGACAAAAGACAGACGAAATACAAATGAACGTAATAGTTTACAAATTATCCATTGATAAATCAAAATTCAAATCCAAGTGATGGCGTAATCTGCACCAAATCTGCTAATTATACCCATATTTGAAATTAAAAATCTACATATATCCGCATCAAACTGCCATTGGGGCGGGCATTGGGGATGGTCGAGGTGTCCACAACGGGCGATAAGAAAACGTACAGTTTAATTTGGATTTTCACGGATGGTACAGAACCTCAAAATGCACAACAGGTGCTCAAATAGCAAAGAGACTATAAAAATTTGCTTACGAAAGGCCCTACTTTTTCAAACAAACGTTGGGGCATGGTCGAGGACAGAATATAACAGAAGAGAAAAAATACAACAAATTTTTCACAATTCATTTAAAGAGCCATTGTCACCCAGTGTCCTTTGCGGGCAGAAATAAAAAGTATTATTCCTTGCAGTTGGCCGTAGAGATTGTGGAGCTCTCTTGGGGCATTTGGCACATAAAAATTAACTCAGCTTAGTCAAACTTATGGTACTTGAAAAGATCTCAACATTCCTGTCGATGAAATGTTTCCTTCAAATTCGTATCAAAAACAGCAGTTAGATTTGCGGAACAGCAAAATTATAATTACTAGTGCAAAACTAGTTAATTACTTTGACTCGCGGACATTCACAGTAAAAACACACTTTGCGAACTACTGTGGCACAAAACAGACTTGATTTGGATTGGAAAACGGTTGTAAATTAGCAAGAAATGAAAAAGTTAATTCTTGATAAGCAGTTTGATGCTCCTAACCGCGATTGGTAATGTGACAAAAATATTGCTTTTCAATTTTGAGGATTTGGAGATGAATTCTTTGACCAAATTAACACTATTCAAAAAATCAAATAATAACAGAGAGTTTTTCACCTTTCACCTAACAACAGCAAAGTTTACCTTGACTAAATCCTATTTGTACAACGCGGACTCCACTCGAACTGGATCCTGTATACAAGGCCGTCGGAGACTTATTCGCGGCAATGAAATTAACAAAGTACAATTTTGGTTAGCCTGCGTGCAGACGCTACTGAATCCTTTCCAGAGGGGTTCTCATCTCTAAAATGAAATCAGTAGAGTCTGCACACAGGCTAATTTTTGGTATAACTTCTTAGAATCAAAGACCTTCGATGGTTGCAAAATATCTCTCGTGCATCGCTACTCCCTGGGTTGACTCCAAACTTTTAGTTTAGGTACAAAGCTGTACCCACTCTTTGAACAACTGTGGTACAAAAACTACAACAGCAATTTGAAAATTGCAATGTCGCTGCCTGAGTGAAGTTTCAATCTAATTTTGAGAATCTATTCCTAATTTAAGATGAATCGTCTTAACATGAATGACGAATTCCCAAAAACTAGCTTCCATTGGCTTTTCCTAAAACTAGAGGTGACTGACTCAATTTAATCCATATTTCATCAAATGAAATTGTAAAATAATGTTTTTGTTGGGTCAGGAATTGCTTTCTAATAATACAGAAACTGTTTAAATGCAACGATTCTTTCCCATCAATTCATGGGCAATAATGCACCGTTGATGTGGCCTATATTATGATCAACATTGTATTTTTACTCACTGTGTTGTTTCTCTTCCACAAGATTTCAAGTGAAGCTTGATAATGTTGCTATTCCTTCGTTCTTTTCTCGTAACAAAATGCTGCCAATATTCAAATACAGTTGAAACGGTTGGAGCTCCTACGCAGCGATACGTCTCATTTCAAACTTATTCAAGGGAAGTTTGAAATGAGACGCATCGCTGCGTAGGAGCTCCGACCGTTTAACTTCATTTGACCATTGGCGGCATTTGATTCCTTGTTGTTACAAGAGAAGAACGAAGGAGTAGCAACATTATCAAGCTTTCCTTGCAATCTTGTGGAGGAGAAACAACACAGTAAGTAAAAATTCAATTTTGATCATAATATAGGCCACATCAACGGTGCATTATTGCCCATGGTCAATTTCGGACAAAACAAGTCAAAGTTTAGATGACAACGAACAGGGCACTTGGAGCTGATATTAAGGCATATCAAGAAATGGGAATTTTGGCTAAGTACAAATTCCAGAAGGAAATAATGCGCCTAAAATAACGAGAAAAGATCTTGAAAATTAAATTGAAACCTCAGTAGGATGATGGAATCAAAATTTTAAAAATTGGTTGCATAGGTAATCCTGTACAATTTTTCAAACAGCGGATTCTGACTCACCCATTGTTGTCTTTGAGATGTACTGCGTGATAAAAACAAAACTTCACGAGTGAGGTCACGCCTTCAAACATAGGTTTCAAATCTTTTAAGAGGCTGGTGTAAAATTCAATGACCTTTCTCTTTGAACTGAATAGCTTCAAAGAAACTTTAGCTATTTTGCTATGATTCTGTCGTTGGGCTTCTCTGAAACCTTCAATATTTTCAGATCTGGAGTTTCTTTCTTCTTTTTCAAGAATTCAAGAAAAATTTTCAAAAAACTTAAAACCATCGTAATTTCTAAACTGTTTGACGCAACACGAAATAATTTCCAAGAAAACCATAGTTTATGGATGTCTACAATATTGTATCAAGCAAAAGTCTGTCACTCTTCTGGTTTATGATTTAGAAATTTGATGACGTCACATCCTCAAATGAGCTGAAATGTAACATATGCTGTAATTTCGAAAATGTTCAAGATTTATGAAAACTCCAACGGTAGAACTATAGATAGGTAGCCGAAGTTTCTTTTGAGCCATTCAGTTAGAAGAAATAGGTCATAGAATTTTACACCCATCTTTTCATGCAAATTTAAAGATTTGGAACCTATGCTACGCCTTCATAATATTGATTTTGTGACAATGAATTGTGATACTGTTAGGGAATTGCGGTGAAAATTGCCTGGGTTTGAAATATTTTACCCAAATGATTTCAATGTCAAACCCCTAAGAGAATGTGCAAAGTCTATTTGATAACATGGCCAGTGCAAAAGGCAACAGGGCAAGTACTTTTTTTAGCTTGTACAGAACTGAGTCAACACAATTTATAAAGCAAATATGTCCGGGGAAGTAACATTTTATAAGCTCAAGATGAAGTTTGAAACATAAAATCGTTAATTATGAGGACAAAATTGGAAGTCATGCAAGCTGAGAAATGCTTGGAAGGATGTGTGTAAAATGCCGCAAAATTTCCTCGTCAGTTGTTAGCAAGAACGATTCATCAGTCATATCTCTTCATCTTCAAAGTCAATTTTTTCGTTGACAAAGACTCGTAAAGATAAGAATTGATTTGTTATTTCTTTGGCTAATTCATCGGTGGTTTATGAATACGGGGAAGATACATTTTTTAAGGGAATGGTGATGGGGCAGTTGGTTTATTGGAAATAATTTCGTAAGGGGCGAGCAGATTTTTTAGCAAGAATTTTTCTTCTCCATCAGCCATGTAATATGGCAAATCTTGCATTCACCCTAAGAGCATGTGCTAACTTTCATCGTCATAAAATCAATACCACGGAAGCTACGAAAGCGAAACTCAAAACTACACGAAATTTCGAGGTGCTAAGTCCAAAATCTGGGGTCGAAAGATTCATATGCAGAAATTCTGAGAACTGTCCGTACTGGCAGCCATTTTAAAAAAGCTGTGTTAGACAGGCTGCTTCTGCATAAGCTTACATCATTATAGAATGGCTTGAATCTACAAAGAGAAACTCAGTAGGGGAGGTATTAAATAGGGCTACGGGGAGCCATTAAAATGGGCCATCACTCAGCGCCAGAGGCAATCAAGTCGCCTTAGAAATAATTTCACAACAGGTGTTTGCCTCCTGCATGCTCACCTGCAACATAATTTTCTGCAAATTACTGAACAAAAGTTTCCTCGGCTTCCTTTTGGCTTTTCCTTTAGTTGGCAACAATTCTTCATTTGCGATTAGTTATAAAATTATTGCCATAAATTTTAACTACACCTTTAGAAAATTAAGGCCTATTTATCGAGGCGAGAATAGGAAATACGACGCCTATACTGCTAAGATGGGTCTATTTTCACTGGATGAGGGCAGGGGGGAAATTGTCGATCTGTCCTTGTTCTTCAATTGGCTGTCCGTTTAGTGAATAACTGATCTTTAATCGCATTCGTAAGTTTTGCTGAAACGTAAAAGAAAATTATTGTAAGATCTGGCAGAGATAAGCATAGCTTCCAAATCTTTAACTCCGCGCAAAAAGGTGGGTGTAAAATTCTGTGATCTATTTCTTCTGTTTGAGTGGCTTGAAACAAACTTCAGTTACTTGTCTTTAATTCTACCGTTGGACAGTTCAGAAGTTCTGAATATTTTTCGAAATTTCAGCGCATGTTACATTTCAACTCATTTGAGGGTGTGACGGCATCAAATTTCTAAATCATAAACCAGAAAAGTGACAGACTTTTGCTTGATACCATATTGTAGATATCCATTAACTATGGTTTTCTTCGAAATCATTTCATATTGTTTCAAACAGTTTAGAAATTACGATGGTTTTAAGTTTTTTTGAAAATTTTTCTTGAATTCTTGAAAAAGCAGAGGCACACTCTAAATTTGAAAATATTGAAGCTTACAGAAAAGTCCTACGGTAGAATTATTGAGAAATAGCTGAAGTTTCTTTGAAGTCATTCAGTTCAAAGAAATAAGTAACTGAATTTTACACAAGCATTTTTAAAGATTTGGAACTTATGCTGCAGCGATAGACATCTCCTTATAGAAAGTGAACACAAACGTCATCTATCCTGGATATGACTACCGAATACTTTCAATCTGAAAATGGTTAAAAACAATAATCAATGCACCTGGTGAGTCAGAAAAAATACGCGCCATTTGAAAGGCTACTACTAGACTCACGAAATAGTCCCAGTTATCGCAACAACAACAGCAACATCAATGACAACAACAACAACAATATATACTTTTGCTCAAACTGGGACTTATGGACTTTCACATCAAAAAGTGGGACGAAAATAAACAATGGGCGCACAGATTTTTCTGTGCCCTTTGAAACGAGGTTAATGGCCTCTTTTCGGCAGTTGGAGAATTTCAGGAGCTGTGCCCGGTTTGCGTGCACTATTGCTAGATGAAGATTGCCTTCAAAATCAGGAAATTCTTGTTGAAACTGAAAGGTTTGTTAATTCTTATATTAAAGAAACATTCATGCGAATACTTGTGACTTTTGTTCATTGCTAACGTCACTCAAAACTTGAATTTTGAGGCGTTTTATTATCTGACGATTGAGCTGACAATTTAGGCCCACCGCCATTAGTCGCCTTTTCCTACAGTGTTGCTATGGTTTCCATATCGGACATGAAATCGAGGGAAACAATTTCGTCCCAATTTTCAATGTGAAAGTCCATGAGTCGTAGTTATAGCGTCCATCAGCCTATCAATAGCAATAACTACGAACTTGCAATCAGTCTAGGCTACTACTCAGTAGACTTATGACGATGAGTCTCTTGTTTCCCTGTGCTCTTTGACTTCAAGATGGCGCTTCAGTCAACAGAGACTCATAATATTACTTAGACTGATTACGATTGAGTCCTAGTAATCGCTACCACCCACCCCCTACTATGCGCTCATACTATGAGCGAGTATGAGCGAGTAGGGTGGGTGGGTGGTAGCGATTACTAGGACTCAATCGTAATCAGTCTAAATATTACTCTGGAAAACCTGACCCTATTTAGGCCTAATATGCTGGGATTCCTAGCATACCAATCAGAATGCGAGATTTGGCGAAGAACAATAAGTTTCGAACCTTAAATTCGATTGACGCAGCTTACTAAATTTGAAGGAAGTTGCTGCAGCAGGTACTTGAAGATTTCTCTGATATGTCTTGATCTTAAAAACATGGAAATTGCAGCATTAAAAGACTTATTTTGCACTCACCAGACTCACCAGGTAAAGTGAACTTTCTTCTTCAGATGAATACCAAGTTTTGTTGATTAAGTGTCTGCTTACCGTGGTTTCTATCGCATTTCCTTTCTGAGGAGTGACCTTTGAACAGAGTCGAAGCAGTCGTTCGATCCAGATTCGATCAATCGAATGCAGAAGATAGGGTCAGGTTTTTAACTGTTTCATTATGAGTCCCTGTGAGCAAGGTACCGCAGGGATACAAGGGACTCATCGTCATAAGTCTAACTACTCCCTAAATATCAAAGCAACAATATCTGGTAATATCTGATTGAATAGCAAATATGTTAAATTATTTTTGGAATTTTTCCTGGCTGAAATCGGTCACTTCATTCAGATTTTACAAGGGATTTTCTCAAGAAACTCCATTCAAGAAACCTTCAAAAACGTCCTAAAATCATGAACAAATTTGCTAGCCTACGAGTAGACCCATTATCCTGAAGAATAAAGGGTCTACGAAATAAAGAGATAAAGCTTGCTACGGGCTGACCAATTAATTGTGCTGCATAAATTAAGTTCCAGAAATCTGGAACTGTAGTAGCAAGCTTTTGCTCATTGTTTCGTAGACCCTTTCTCCATTAGGATAGTGGGTTTAGTTTCAGTTTCATATGATTATCCATCAATCCTAAATACAATCAATACAATTGTTTACACTACAATAAAAAATATACAGATCTTAACCAACAAATTACAAGTACTTAACATTACTACACTAAATGAATAAAAGAGAGGCACATTACAAAATTGTATTTAAGATTGATAGACTAGGGAGGAGCTCTCTAAATAGGCAAACTAATCAAGAGAGAGCCCCCCCCCCCTCATAAAAACAAAAAAACTAAGCTAATCTTAATGAAATTATTAACCATGACCAGATGAGCCTCAGATTTTTAAATTATCTTACTGAAGATGGAGAGCAGTGATATTGGTCTGTAATTGGAATTTTTGGTAACAAGTCCCTTTCTAAAAATAGGGATAACCTTGGCAATTTTTAGTTTATCTGGAAAGATACCAAGTTTGAAAGATTCATTAATCAGAATTGCGAGATCAGCCGATATCACAGGATCAAGCAGTTTTAACAATCTGACCGGAATGCTGTTTGGTCCACAGGATATGCCATTCTTTAAGGTTTTGATCACAGAGGATACTTCAGTGGCTGAACACGGGGAAACAAAGAAGGAGGAAGCATTGGGATTAGACAAGTAATCTAAAGGCTAATGGCGTGTCGGTATTGTTTTGTTCCTCTGCTATAAAAGTGGCTTGGTTTTATTGGTAATTTGTTCTTCGCACGAACCAAACTGATGAGAGTGCGACGAAACTAGTATTTGGTGATTTCATTTTTATCTTTTCAGCAGTTACTGGTGAGTTATTAACTTATTCCTTTCCTTTCAGGTTTTAAGGTCAATTCGGTTTTGTCTTACAGGATTTAACAGTTTTTCTCTTGTCACAGGCTTATTTTGGTTATTGTTTCTTTTACAGGAGTTAATAGTCTTCTTTCTACTGATTTCGGTGTTTCTGTTGCGTTTATGGGTTTAACATGATGGATCCGTTATTTAAGGCTATTTTTAAAGGTGATTTTGGAGTCCTAGGGAGTTTTTTGGTGATATCATTTGCTACGTTGGTAAATTAATTGTTAAATTCATTTGCAATTTTGACAGGATCAGATATATGTGATCCATCATCATCTTTTAAATAGGAGATTGTGTTACATGCTCCAGGTTTAAAACTAATAATGTTCTTTATACCAAAGCATTTTCATATTGTTTTTATTTTCATCAAAATATTGATGATAATACTTTTCTGCCTCTCTTAGTTCATTTACAACTCGATTGTGAAACTGCTTGTAAGCAACAGACAGTTTCAAAATCATTGTTACTATAAGAGAGATCAGTTCTTTTGTTGGCAGTGAGATTGGATTTAACATACATTCCTACACCTCCCGCAGCACTGTGAGAAAGAGTGTGATGGAACTTATAACCCAGGAGCTCAATACTAGTTTTTTATTGGAGCTGCAATAGAAGCTTTCATCTCAGAAAGACCAATCACCTGAAATTCGAAGTTGGGAGCAGAGAGATAAGCGCAAAAGGAATGGCCGATTAAAGCCGGGTAAATTATTGAACCTAATTTAACATATCGGGAATAAAACAAGACAGTTTTTACAAATATTGCTTTGATATTCAGGGAGCAGAATTTGTTCAAACGCCAGGCCTTTTTATTGACTCACCCGGTAGATTACTTCTAAAGAACTTCATATCATGTACGGTTGCTAGACTGATGATATGGTCGTAGTTATCGCTATTGAAATACTGCCGGACGCTCCTATCTACTAGACTGATTGCAAGTTCGTAGTTATTGCTATTGATAGGCTGATGGACGCTATAACTACGACTCATGGACTTTCACATTGAAAATTGGGACGAAATTGTTTCCCTCGATTTCATGTCCGATATGGAAACCATAGCAACGCTGTACGAAAAGGCGAGTAATGGCGTTGGGCCTAAATTGTCAGCTCAAACCTCAGATAATAAAACGTCTCGAAATTCAAGTTTTGAGTGATGTTAGCAATGAACAAAAGCCACAAGTATTCGCATGAATGTTTGTTTAACATAAGAATTAACAAACCTTTCAGTTTCAACAAGAATTTCCTCATTTTGAAGGCAATCTTCATCTAGCAATAGTGCACGCCAACACCCAACACGCACGGCTCCTGCAATTCTCCAACTACCGAAAAGAGGCCATTAACCTCGTTTCCAAGGGCACAGAAAAATCTGTGCGCCCATTGTTTATTTTCGTCCCACTTTTTGATGTGAAAGTCCGTAAGTCCCAGTTTGAGCAAAAATATATATTGTTGTTGTTGTTGTCATTGCTGTTGCTGTTGCGATAACTGGGACTATTTCGTGAGTCTACCTAACTACGACTCATAATCAAACGCCATTATTTTGAAAGGACTATGCCTGCCTCGTTTCGATAAGGGCCTAGGCGCAGAAAAGCACAAACATTTGTAGTTTTCAAATGAAACGCATTGATTTGAAAACTTCACAATAAATCAGTTAATGCTTAGCGAAAGCAGCAAAATAGTACCTACGTACAAAAATTGATATTGTCGCCAACTGTTTTCATGGTATTCTTGTTCGTAAGACTTTGTTCTGTCCGGCCAAACTCCTTGAAACTCTGCTTTGAGCTTCGAGTTTCCGTTGGTCAACATCAATCAATCGAATTTGCAGAGATTCTAATGGCGTTGTATTTGGTTGTATACTTTGTACATGACTGTGTATAGCAGCCTCGTTCCCAAGGGCGTTCAAAAGTGAAAAAAGTCAGTCCAAAAATATTGCCGTAATATTATGAGTCCCAGTAAGAGCGGTCTCGGTCTGGCGTAATAGTCTCGTTTTGGATAGCGATTACTGGGACTCATCGTAATCAGTCTATACGGTTGCTACCACGATCAAAATCGATCCCGACGCTGCGTTTCCCGATTAACGATTTACTTTCATTAGTCTTTAATAAAACAAAGACTCTCAGATAAAAACACGTGCTAAAACGTGTTTAAGTTATTGTTGTAAGATACCGGGTGTCCCAAAATGATGTATCATCGTTTAATTGCTTATATGTCCATAGCCAATGAACCGATTTCCAAAAATTTTATTCTATCCTAATCCTAATGCCTAAAGGCTAAATTGTATTCGAGGATGTTGGTTGTGGTTTTATGCCGATGTTTTCAGATGTTTTCATGTCGAAAAGAAGATCGATAAAACTTCAAATTCAAGCCTTAGATGGCATGAAAAAGAAACGGCCTACCTTTCCAGTCAACATTTTAGATGTGATACAAAAGGCTGAACTTATATGTCGTTTATAGAATACGAATTCAGTTAATACTGAATTCAGAGAATAGTCAGAATACAAATACGAGTTCATCCTTTTGTATCACATCTAAAATGTTGACTGGAAAAATAGGCCGTTTCTTTCTCATGCCATCTAAGGCTGGAATTTGAGCAGGTTTATCAATCTTCTTTTCGACATGAAAACATCGTCGTAAACCACAACCAATATATTTAAATACAATTTAGCCTTTAGGCACTCAAATAAAACAAAGTTTTTGAAAATCGGTTCATTGTTTATGGATATGTAAGCAATCAAACGATAATACATAATTTTGGGACACCCAGTAGATATACTGGGGATGGTGACTTTAGCGAAGGCTTCTTGGATTGGCTTTCCCGAGAAACTCCTCACACTTTCAGAAAACAGTTACCAATTTTAATTTGGTATATCATAAAATCTATTCTAACATGTCCACTATTGCAAAAATATTTGCCTATATCATTGCATTGATATCCAGGGAGCAGTGGCCTTTTAAACAGGGATTGTTTTCCCATTCAGTTTGTGGATTTTCAATACTAATTGTGTCCGAAGAACAACTAAGTACACCTTCATAAAACGAAGTGATACAGAAAAACATCAGAGAATGTGCTCTGGTTCAGGATACTGCGAACTCCCCCCTTTTGTAAATCACAATGGAAAAGACGATAACTCTGATTGGCTCGCTGATCAATGGAATGGGTGAAGAGCTTTGGGGCATGCGCGAATTCACAATGGAGAAATGAAGGACGATGACCCTGCAATCGCTAGTGCGTAGAATCCAAAGCTCTTAGACGGAGGTCTAGCTCTTCTGGAGAAAACCCGTAAGACTTTCGCTGATTTGTTGGGGATACTATCAGTGAAAGTCTTACGGATTTTCTCCAGAAGAGCTAGACCCCCACTTATTCATTTTTCATTTATTCATTATTTAATGTTGGTTTACAATAGTATAAATAAATACTAATTAAGACCAACCTACATACATAAATACTTAAAATCTAAAAAAAATCAACTAGTACCACATCCTGTTTTGTTATTGGCATATTCTGCAGGTGCAATGTTCTCCGGCCCAATTTTTTATCTTATTTTTAAAACGCGCGAGTGTCGGTTCTTCTTTGATATTGTCATCAAGGGTATTCCAAAGGAAACTTCCCCTGAAAGATAAAGACTCAACTCCATAAGATGTTGTCTTTGCCTTTGGAAGTATGCAAAGATTTTTTTCCTCAGGTCATAGGCCACATATTTCTTCTCATGAAATTCCCATACAATCGATGGATTCATATTATTCAATGACAAGTATATTTCAGTCATCAATTTTTGCAAATTTTTAACGTGGATGGTGAAACTGTTACTGCGAGCGAGTAACGATTGAAACGAAGATTCGTAGTCATTATGGAGGATCTTTAATGCACGTTTATGCGCGCGATCTATTTTTTTGTTTGCACCTTTATTGCAGAATAGCCATATCAAACGGCAATAACTTCCCGGACAAGTTCACAAAATGTTAACAGAACGACATGAAATATTTTTCCTTACCTTCGTAGGATTGGCAACATTAATTACTTGGACGACCTGCCCTGAATTGCCAGGTGGAATGAGGCTCCCTGAGGGAGGTTGAAGCTGAAGTTGGAAAGTCTGAAATGAAGACATAAAACATATATAATTGACAAATCTAATCACGGAACAGCGTAGTGCGTCGTTTCATTCAACCCGTTCACACCCCCGCATGATTATCATTTCAAGATAAAATCCAATAAATTTACTGTTTCACAGGGGGCACTTAAAGCAAAGCCAAATTTCAATAGACGATTACGCTAAAGATGGCGGGGAGGAACTTTTTACCAAGATGCATTGCGTTCGAATTACGAATCTTTAACGACTCTATAGGAAATCGATTAAAGAACGCAGTGCATTTTGGTAAAAAGTTCCTCTCCGCCATCTTTAGCGTGATTGTCTATTTGAAAGATCAATGTCAATATGGGAAATATGGGATAAACTCCCTGAAATTTAGGGGAGCTATGCTGTAGAATACCCTAAACGATGATGTAAAGAATATAGAGTCTGTTGCAGCTTTCAAAAAGGAAATTAAAACTTGGGATGGAACCAGTTGTCTTTGTACAGTTTGTAAATAGACACTGAATTCCTTTGATTAGCATGTATTACTTTAGGTTTATTGTAAATAGTTGGTGTAAATTAGCTTTATTCTTTTAAAACTATGTAAATACCAACTGTAAATAAATATATGAATGAATGAATGAATGAATGAATGAATGAATGAATGAATGAATGAATGAATGAATGAATGAATGAATGAATGAATGAATGAATGAATGAATGAAGCATACCATCTTTGAAATACCGAGTGTCCAAAAAGCCCTCAAACTGGAAAAAAACCAAAATATGAGTACGACGCCAAACTTCAAAATTAATTCTTTTGGCAGATAGACCAAGGACAAAACTATTTTCCCTAGCTTATCGTTTGATTGGTATGAATGAAAGTAGCGAATATGACTCTCTCTGGGGCTGCTTTATTTTGAAGCACATCGCAAAAATTGGCCACACAGTAAAAGCTCTATTTAGCTCTCCTCTTCATTAACAGGGATTGTTTTCCCTTCTGAGCCAAAATCTTTAATGAAATCCTTAATCTCTGTCCTGTGGCACCATTAGTGGTGCTTTGTTTGGGGTGGAGCTGGAGCGATTGGCTGGCGGGTGGCCCTGTTTGCTGTTGGGTGGGGCTGCTGGCTCTTGTCGTTGTCGGGGTGGCGGGCCGGGCAGATGGGGCGCTGTCGTCTGTCCGTGGGCTGGGTGCTGCCCTCTTGCACCTGCGTTAGAGTTTACCGTTTATGGGGTAGAGGGTCTTCTTCTAATTATTGCAATGGTCCATAACAGGGCATTTTAATGTTGCTGCACTTATCAATACATGAAACCTCCAGATAGAATTAGAGCATACATATTTATTTAGTTTAGTTTAGTTTCGAATTTGATTAGTTTCTTCTTATAATGTAATTAGAAGCTATATTCAATTATTCGAAAATTAACACGTTCATGCAAGGATTACAAAACCACTTGAAGAGCTTGGCTCAACATAAGCTTTTTCAGAGTTGGAGTAATTTTTTGGACATTTGGCACTCGAAATTTCCAAAAATTGAACCACATGAAATATGTCGAGGAAATCGTGACGAGAGATTTGATTGAAAGCATTGTTGGTTACTTGGATTTGAAGCATGATATATTGAACAGTAGACATGAAATTGCATAAAATAGCGGACAATTGAATGAATCCACAAAAGAATGAATGATCGAATGAATGAATAACGAACAAATAAATGAATGTCAGCCAAAAAAAGAAAATCATTAAATGAATTAAAAAAGGCCCTAGTTTTAGTACATCTACCATGTCACGTGTTTGCTTTTTAAAGTGCTTCAGATGATAGGTCGAATATCTTATCGTATTGTCCAATCAGGGTTTGACACTAATGCTGGATTGATAACATACAATATAGCTTTTTCACAGTGTCTACGTTAAAATTTCAATGCACTTTAAATAATCTGATATATGAATATGGCACTAATACTGGAAAGATAACACGCAATATAGATGTGTTGACGTATTTTCAATTGTTGTGAAAAGGCTTAAAACTTCCAATAAAGATACGAGGTTGAATATTTAAGAATACCGTAAAATAAGCAAAATGCTGAAGGGGCTTGGTTAAAGGTTTCCTCAGTTTGCAAGACTCCCATACAAAGTCTTACGAAGAAAATCTTTTTTAAATGATGCATCACATGACCGATTTCGATCGGGAAAAGTTTATGATCTAAGTCAGATTTATGGCTGCACGGAATAATTTAGTTAACAACGATCGAGTGGCTAAACACAACGTCACAGTCCGCCAAACATCCCACGTTTTTTCTGACTCACACGGTACAACTATACAAAGATACAGGGACAAGGCCACGAGGAGCAAAACAGTATGTCTACCCCATGGTCATCATATTTACGATAAAAAAGACGCTACCAGGACAGCACATAAAAGAAAGCCAGAAAATAAGTACTTGTACATTGAACACTATACGCTAATATAAATATAAGTTACAAGCAAAAGACGTTTGCGGTAAAGACTGCGGGGAGGAAATTCTAAATAACGAGCCTCTGCATCGTATCGAACCGAATAAAAGTCGATTTGATTGGGGGACTTTATGCAAAACGTAAGCAATTTTCTTGCACTGTTCCACCACTAATTTTACCACAATCGTTCATTTAAATACCAGGTACATACCGGGTGCCCCCAAAAAAGTATACAGATTTCGTTGACTCCAGCGATGATAATTTAGGTTTAATCAATGGCTAATCACTCTCAAAATGTTCCTCCATAGTTAACTTGAACATGGATACCTCGTTTATTGGTATTGGTGCTTTGAGAGCAGAAATATCAATCTTGAAAGCTCAAATTTGCGTCCACCTGCAAACCAGAGATGTAGCCTTATGGCCTAAGCAAATTTTAAAGGCACATGGTATAAATCAACGATAGCCTCGATAAAATTTGAACAATATTAGATCTGATGTTATTCTGTCACCCCCCAGTCACTCATTGGGAAGTTTCTTAATTTTTCATTAATTTCAGTTCTTAATTTCGATGTGCTTCAGGAACTTGCTTAGGCGAAAAGGTCAAAGCTCTGGTTTGCAGGTGGACGCAAATTTGAGCTTTCAAGATTGATTTTTCTGCTCTCAGAGCACCAATACCAATAAACGAAGTATCCATGTTCAAGTTAACTATCGAGGAACATTTTGAGAGTGATTAGCCATTGACTAAAGCTAAATTCACATCGCTGGAGTCAACCAAATCTGTATACTTTTTTGGGACACCCGGTAGATATAATGTTAACTAGTATAACGAGTGACTTAGTAATGATGCATCAACTGTTTGAAATATCACCAAAAGATTATCGGGTGTCCCAAAAAAGTGGACATGTTTGAAATATCATCAAAATTCGATTTTCATATCAATCTTACAAATTTTGTTTGGATACATCAAGACCCCGCATTTAAGAAACCACCTAAAAGAAACTTTAGGCTCCTGAAAAATAACTACCTCCCCCCCCTCCTACTTACAAGAAACGCTTGAGGCTCACACCCAAAATAAAGTTTCTTGTATTTTAATCGACACTAGGTCCTGATCTGATTATCTGGGGGCATTCCACTTCATGCAGGGTTCATAAGAAATTGTTACCAATATTTCTTACATTTAACAGATTTTTACCTAAATTTCAATTGATATTCTTGACAATCATTGATAACATACGCATAGTACTCTCTTTTATTACCCAACATTCAGACCATTCATTTTGTCAACTGGAAGGCTACAGTAAACTGAATAAAACTAAAAGCAGCGCCCCACCCATTTTATTTCCTGTCATTAGTTTATTTGATCTTTAATTTTGAATACAGTAAAAACCTGGTGTATAAGAACCTACAATTTTGCAAGTCAGCCTGACTAGGTTCTTATGTTTTGGGTATCTAGTGGGAAATGAGGCTGTTTGGGTTCTTAAATTAGATCTTATTTTCTTCAGGGCTTTGAGGAATTTCTTTTCTTCAGATTCAAACTTCAGGCCAATTTTTTACTGTCAGTTCACACCACTTGAGTTGATGAAGTATTATTCACAGCAGAATTTGTGAAAGAATCAGAAATTTTTATATAATTCAAAGAAAAGCCTTCACAAGCTTCTCATCAGATAATATAAAAGTTTTTGATTCTTTCACAAACTTCTGTTGTGAATTAGACCCCATGATCTCTACAAATAAGAACCTATTTCAAATTTCAGGCTGAATGGGTTCTTATATAATGGGGGGTCTAATTGCAAAATTTCAGCCTGCAGGTTCTTAATCCACTAGGTTCTTATGCGCGGTTTTTACTGTAAGTTTGTCCCACGTTAACATGTAAAATTACATGTAATATTTAGTAAAATTATGTTTTATGCTATGAACAGACAAAGCAGTCGACCTGATCATCATTTACACATTTTTGTAGTTTAATTCGGTGTTCAATCTATAAGCACAAAATAAAAGTTAAGATCAAAAATTATGAGGCAACTTCAGTGCTTTTCAAATGTTTAAGTTTTTTGCAACACTGAGAATATGATATTTACCTTTGGGACAGCAGCTTGAAACACAAAGTCTGCCATTGGCGATGGTTGTGAATTTGTAGCAGTCATTGTAATTGCTACCACGTTATTCGCGTTGCCAGCAACTTTCTCAAAATCGAATTTTATCAGCAGGCCGTTCTTTGCAAAAGCTGTGATTCCTGGGATCCCTACGAAGAAACAAAAGAGATATTTACAATTTCATCTTTGTCAAAGGAATGCCATCGCGAAAGCAATGTGACTAACCTTGAATTCTTTCGTATTAAATTTAAAAGTTCGAGTTAACATAAATATTTAAACGAATGAATTGCGGTACAGAATTTTAAAATAGCCTTAAATAACAGACTCATCATAAAAAACCCACAAAGGCAACAAAGACACTGTAATCTGTGGAGAGAAAACTGTTAACTCTTGTAAAAGAATAACAACCAAATTAACCTGTAACCAACGAGAAAACTGTTAAATCCTGCAAGAAAAACAAGGAATTAATCTGAAGCCCAGAACGGAGAAAAAGTAAGTTAATAGCTAGAATACTGCAACGTAAGCTAATAGCTGCAACATTGAATGACAAATGCTTTTCGTCGCACACTCGCCAGTTCAGTTTGTGCGAAGAACAAATTCATGATACTAACAAGACGATTTAAGACAAGAAGAACAAAAGAAAATCCAAAGTCACGTGACAATAACACAGTTTCTTTCCACAGACTACAGTGTCCATGTTGCGTTTGTTGGTCTATCACGACCAGTGCGTTATTTAAAGGTAATGTGTCCATGTAAGTACAGCCGCGTATACACTCTTGTCAAAATATGCTGACGCAATGCTGACGAAGAGCACACTGTGATTGGTAGAATTTAACTGATCACATGCAAACTAGAATTTAAATTTCAATAAAAGGCAGCCTGCTGTCAGACTTCGGGTTCAGCTCTGAAAGTGCAACCGCAAGTAAATCATCAGTCTGCTTATATTAGAAGTGGCTATCTTCATATTTCCATGGTAAAGTGATCACATGAAATATCACATGAAAATTGCAAAGTCGCTGCACTAGCTCTGAAAGAAAGTGCAACCGCAAGTAAATCATCAGTCTGTTTATATTAGAAGTGGCTATCTTCATATCTCCAGGGTAAAGTGATCACATGAAATATCACATGAAAACTGCAAAGTCGCTGCACTAGCTCTGAAAGAAAGTGCAACCGCAAGTAAATCATCAGTCTGTTTATATTAGAAGTGGCTATCTTCATATCTCCATGGTAAAGTGATCACATGAAATATCACATGAAAACTGCAAAGTCGCTGCACTAGCTCTGAAAGTGCAACCGCAAGTAAATCATCAGTCTGCTTATATTAGAAGTGGCTATCTTCATATCTCCATGGTAAAGTGATCACATGAAATATCACATGAAAATTGAAAAGTCGTTGCACTAGCTCTGAAAGAAAGTGCAACCGCAAGTAAATCATCAGTCTGCTTATATTAGAAGTGGCTATCTTCATATTTCCATGGTAAAGTGATCACATGAAATATCACATGAAAATTGCAAAGTCGCTGCACTAGCTCTGAAAGTGCAACCGCAAGTAAATCATCAGTCTGCTTATATTAGAAGTGGCTATCTTCATATCTCCATGGTAAAGTGATCACATGAAATATCACATGAAAATTGAAAAGTCGTTGCACTTACATGGACACATTACCTTTAAATCTATTCTTATATTAAAAGACAAAGCGTAATGGATTGGTGAAAGCGGGCGATTCGGTCATCAATAGTCTCACTGCCGGGTGACCCAAAAATACAAAGTTCACGAGATACCAGGTGAGTGAGAAAGAACGTGAGGCGTTAACAAGCCATACTTTGGCAAAAACAAGTCATATCTGGTTTGTAGAAGAAGAAAGATTGCATCAAATATAGAAACTTAGTTTGTCAAATTCTGTCATTTCTTCTCTATCTTTTTGCGATTTTGTGATGAAGCTATTTTTTTTGAAAAGGTATAGTATTTGAATGAAAGAACGGGGACAGATTTTGTAACACAATAGCATCAGTTGCTTTTGATTGACACTGGAATTCATAGCCATTAGCAATCGCAGACAAAGGAATTATCTCAACAGGTGGTTCAAAACAAACAAAGCTGCAAAAGTTGATCTCAAACCCAGGTAGCTAGCTCGTTCGTTGTGCATTCCAGAAATTGTAATTAAGAGCAAACATGAGCACATATCTGAAGATGAGGGATGTATCTAAACTCATGCCTAGTGCATTTTATTTGTCTGGTTTAGAAGCTGAGCAGTAAGTGTTTTAATTACATAAAAAAAATATGAGAATTGAATAGCCTCCCAATCCGCTTCTGAACCAAAGAAATAAAATACCCGAGGCAGATGTTCAGATACATCCCTCGTCTTTAGATATATGCTCATGTTTGCTCTTGAGAACAATTTCTGGAATGCACAACAAGCGAGCTAGCTAACTGGGTTTGAGATCAACTTTTGCGGCTTTGTTTGTTTTGAGATAATTTCCTTTGTCTGCGATTGCTAATCACTTTGAATTCCAGTGTCAATCAAAAGCAACTGATGCTATTGTCTTACCAAATCTGTCCTTGTTATTTGTAAGAACTTTTCACCAAAGTATGGTTTGTTAAACGGCCCACGTTGGTTTGTTAAAGTATGGTTTGTTAAACGGCCCACGTTGGTTGGTTTGTTAAAGTATGGTTTGTTAAACGGCCCACGTTGGTTGGTTTGTTAAAGTATGGTTTGTTAAACGGCCCACGTTGGTTGGTTTGTTAAAGTATGGTTTGTTAAACGGCCCACGTCTCACCCCGTATTCTTTTTTACTTACCCCTTACAAGGAAAGCTGATTAACTGATAGATTAATTGACTGATTGATTACCTGCTGCTGGTGCAACCAAATTCGGCATGGCTGTGTTAGGATTGGTCATGCTCATCGACGTCATCGGTGTCATGTTCGTGGAGGCGATACTGTTCATTGGGTTCTGCATAGGTTGTGATATGGGTCCTCCAAGCAGATCTGCTAAATCATTACCTTGTCCTACGGATGGCATAGACATTGGTTGCATCGAAGCAATATCTATAAAGAAATGAACAGCAATACAGAAATTGAAATAAAAATATTCATTGAATCAACATAGGGCTCAAATCTTTAAAAAGGTCGGTGTAAAATTCTATTGCAATTTTCTTTGAAATAAATTGCTTGGAAGGAACTTTGAGTTTTTGCTGTAAATCTACCGTGGCAATTTATTGAAATCTTCCTTAGTTTCAAGATGGCAGCATTTATTAAATTTAAGGCTATGACGTCATCAAATTTCTAAATCCTAAACTAGAAAAGCTACAGATTTCTGCTTGCCACCATGTTGTAGGCCTTCATAAACTATGGTTTTCTCTTAGGTTCTAGAATGTTTCCTCTCTTAGTTTAGGATTTACGATGATTTAAATTGTTTTTAAACTTTCCATGAATTTTTTCAAAAATAGTTAAATTGCTGCCATTTTGAAAAAAATCAAGATATCAAAAACTTTCCACGGCAGATTTACAGCAAAGTAACATAAGTTCCTTTCAAGCCATACAATTCAAAGAAAAATGCCATATCATTTTACACCGACCTTTTTAAAGATTTAAAAGAGTTGAGCCCTATGCTCATTAAATCTGGCAATGGATCCTTTTAGCTATTCTGCAAAAGAGCCAAGATTGAGCGATATCTTTATGCAGCTATCTTCGAAAGGTAAGATTGAGTGGGGTCAGAACATATTTAACTATAGTGCACATTTGACAATTCATCAGGTTTCCAAAAATGTATACAATGCTACCTTATCAGGTCTCTTTCTGTAATTTTGTTGGACGTGGGACCAACCTTTTCAGGTAAATCAGAGAGGGGGAACAAAAATGTCATCAAATATTTGTCAATCAAATCAAAACTAAATTAAATCAAAATTAAATGTCATCAAATATTTGAATATGTCTTCTATTCCCTCCTCTGTAAGAATTAATGACCCGTCCCTAAAAGCGATATTTGACAATAATGATATGAGGGTAGACATTTAGTAACACAACATACCGGGTGTCCCAAAAAAGGTTTCCCGATTTGGGCTACTATTTTAGTAAAGGTGCGTGTCATTGAATGAAAATTCAAACATGTATCTATTATAAAATGCCTAACTTAGATCCGAATATTTCTTTCAGCTCTGTATCTGCAAGTATTGATTTCTGTTTGATTTCTGTCAATATTTTCCTGAAAACAGAACACCTCAAATCTACGAAAGAGCTAAAACAGTTTATCAAGAGGCTCGTGAAACCTGCAGCTGAAAATCCACAGAAATCGAGACTTGCTAATAAAGGAGCTTGAACTCCAAGAAAATGACCCTTGAGTTTTTCTTGGGACATTTGTTTTGAGTCATTACAGCCCCAACCTGACATCTAATGTTAGACATTCTCCAGTAAAGTGTTTAACATTTGTCCAAAAATAACATTTTCACCGCACGATATTTGTCATACCTGGTAAATTGTTTTGATTGATAACTGGTGCTGCTCCCATGTCCAACTCACCCAACAAGTCCAAAACACCGCCACCTGTTGACGGAGGAGCAGGTGTGGGTTGCGCAGTCGGATTTGAAATGATCGAACTTGTGTCTGCACTGGAGTCTCCAAGAAGATCCAGCAATGAATCAGACTGTCAATGAGAAAAAAACGAAAGTAGTGAAAAGAATAACAGGATTAGGAAACATGACGAGATCGAGAGTGTGCAGCATAGGCGTAATTTTTTCTTACAAAGATTGGACAAGCGGTTGTCCAATCAGGCCTTGCGAGGAAGAAAATGCAGGCGCTGGACAATTAAAGCACCTTACAAACTCTAAGGTGTCCTACAGGGTAGAAGGCTTG
This sequence comes from Aurelia coerulea, assembly GCA_039566865.1. NCBI lineage: Eukaryota > Metazoa > Cnidaria > Scyphozoa > Semaeostomeae > Ulmaridae > Aurelia > Aurelia coerulea. Next base: position 22,500,659 of record CM076948.1, on the reverse strand, counting down.
AATTAGCTTTTTACTATACAGTAAATCCCCGCATATAAGAACTTACTTTCTTGAGAGCTAGGCTGAAATAGGTTCTTATTTTAAAGGTACTTTGACAAATTTCAAGGTATAACGGTTCTTATTTGAAGAGTGTCTTGCGTAGGCCATTTTAGAACCTTCGCCAACCATTTTCAGCCCTATTATTCGTTTTAACAGGGTTATAATATATCTAATAACCAATGCTAAGCTTTCAAACTGCAAGGAAGGAGATTCAAACTTTAAAAGCCCACTGGGACAAAAATGAAATTAACAATGACAATCCAAAATCAACTTTGCTACCCCTGCTATAAGAGCATATTTTTCATCAAACTGAAACAGGTTCTTAATTACAAGGTGCATAAGTTAGGAAAAGCAGCCTCTAGGTTCCTATTTCTATAGGTTTTTATATGCGGGGATTTACTGTATAGCTACTTAGATGTAAGATAAATACCTACTTTAAATAAAAATGATTATATATACAGGGTGTCCCCAACAACTGTTGGACGTCCGACGTCTGATTAAATATTAAAAAATAACGATATAATGAAAGGACTCCATGATGAGATAGCCCAATTCCTGAAATTTTGAATTAACTTCAAACACTAGAATCTTCTAAATCCCCTAATATTCATGGAGCTGCAAGCCGAGCAAGAAGCATTGTAATTCTCGCATAGCTAGGGCTTAAATGACACAACTACAACAAAGCTCCTAAATCAAATAAACGAAATCCGCTAGGTAGATCTTTAGATTTACTCTTCTCCTTTCGTTATAAGCACATAGCTTCTCTTAAAGGGAATCTAAGCATATATAAGCCTTCGATAAAAATATCCTTGCAAGGACAATAGGCCGATACACGTGCAGCACCATATTTGGGTAACTGATCTACGTCAACAGGAAATCTTGACATTTGATAGGTTAGAGTTTGACCGCAAGTAGCTTGAGCCACTTTTATATGCTTACATTCCCTTTAAAAACCACCTTTCTCGTGCACGAGGCAAGAGTTTCCCCTACTGGTTTCGGGGCAACTTTTGCGGCTGTGCTTGTTTTGAATTGCTGGTTGAAAGAATTTTCAGTAGTGTAGAAAAAAATCTTTAAATACATTTAGATCATTGACAAGAAAAATCAAACAGAAAGATTTATCAAAGGTTTAGTAATCGAGTTTCGGCGATTTTCTGAACAAGAGAATTTTTCGGACACCCTGTAGCAAAGTAGCTAAGACTTTTTTCAATTTATTTCATCTAAAGGAGATATCATTGCCACTTTCATGACATTTTTCAAAATCTGAAATCTATGCTACAGAAAATGACCATTTTAGCCAACAAAATATATAACTTACAGTTAAACCTAAGAACCAATAGACCTTTTTACTTCTTGAAAAAGAGGTTTGGATCGAGCGTCCAAATCTGGTAAAGTTTGGGAAGGAAAAACGAAAGAACGACCCCCGTTCTCAGTGGATGCACTGCTAAATGTGGTAGGAAGTTGCCTTGAATCTCAAAACTTTTCAGAGACTTTGTTGTGAAGTGAGTTGCAGCACCATATTGGTCTTTTTGCTTTGTTTCTCGCTATTTTCATTCATTTTTAGCTGATTTTTCTTTCATTTGAATAACAACGGTTGAGAACGCAAACTTTGATTTGCAAAGTCGCAAAATGAAACCCTTCGCACTGTTACACAGCAAAATCAGCCAACGACAAATGAAAATAATGAGAAACAAGGCCAGAAGGCAAACAAAACTTACTAGTGTATTTAAACTGAACCAGTCGTCAGTCGATTCGAACAAAGTTATCGTTTGCTTAACTCTCTGAAAAGTGTTCTGAGATCCGAAGGAACTTCTTGCCGCAGCTAGCAGGTATCTATCAAAAACGGGGGTCGTGTTTCCATTTCCTTTGACAAAATTTACCAGATTTTGACGCTGGAACCTCTTTTTTAAGAAGTAAAAAGGTCTATCAATTAATTAATGAAATCAGGGCCACCCAATTCAAGGTGTCATGTTTGTCGGACATTAAATTCGTTAAATAATATAGATAGAATTGTAAGTTTACCTCTTTTGTCTGTTGTGGTTCGGGGGCTGAATGAAGAAAAAGGAATATGACAATTAATGTTTGTCTGTTGAATAATTATAAAAATATACATTAGAATAATACTGCAGCTACCCAGCTTGAAAGAAATGGAGTTTGATCCAAGATATATTTCATTTGCAGGAGTGTTATTGATGTTGAGGTGAATTAAAATTGGCATATCATTATCGTATGGCCAATTACACATGTTGATATTGTAGAACGCAGCATAGGTTCCAAATCTTTAAAAAGGCTGGTGTAAAATTGAGGTATTTCTTCGAACTGAATGATTTCAAAGACACTTTAACTATTTCTCTATAATTCTACCGTTGGACTTTTCTGAGATCTTCAATATTTTCAGAATTAGAGTATTTTTCTTCTTTTTCAAAAATTCAAGAAAAATTTTCAAAAAAACTTAAAACCATCGTAATTTCTAAACTGTTTGACCTAACAAGAAATAACTTCGAAGAAAACCATAGTTTATGAATGCCTACAATATGGTATCAAGCAAAAGTCTGTCACTCATCTGGTTTATGATTTAAAAATTTGATGACGTCACATCCTCAAATGAGTTGAAATGTAAGATACGCTGTAATTTCCAAAAATATTCAAACTTTCTGAAAAGTCCAACGGTAGAATTATAGATAAGTATCGAAGTTTCTTTCAAGCCATTCAATCAGAAGGAATAGGTCATCGAATTTTACATCCACCTTTTTATGCAGAGATAAAGATTTGGAACCTATGCTGTAGAACGCTGCCTACAAATGTTGAGAAGTTGATTCAGATTTGGCGAACCCCATATTTTTGTTTCAGTTGCTCAATCTTTTCAAACTAGTGCTAATTTGGTAACTGCATTACTACACTCTCAGAAAATGTTTCATTTGTTTTGCTAGGCTAAGGAGGTCGAGAGGTATTTGAGTTTAAAACTGGGAAGCTTTTTATGAGACAACTTGTATGTCCAGCGGTGGATTGACGCTTGTTTGCACTCGAAAACACTCCGTTGAGACTCTTGAGGAGGCAAAAATTCATGAAAAATTAATCGTCCTATCATGTTGAAATCTACTATGCTTATTGCATGTATCCTCCGATGAACACTGTCAAGCATGCCATTGTACGAAAAAATATGGAGTAAACAATTTCGGTGCAGGTGAAAGTCTGCACATTTTACTGAGCTTTTTGAGGTTAGAAATACACCGACACAGTAAAAACCGTGAGTCTACAGACGAGATTGCCCTGTTTCATGTTCATTTAATTTCATTTTAGATTACTTAGGCACGGTCGCCCCGTCAGTTCATCAGATTTGCTTTAACCTACTTTCACCCTGTGAAGTAGAGTAAGGAAACATCACCTGCGGTCACATGCTTAGATACAGTGAAAACAAATGGGTTAGAGTTAGGCATTAATGCGACCAAAAGGGTTAGGGATTAAGTACCAGATAAATACAAACTTACAGCTGCTAAGTTCATGCATAGCTATACCTTGCGAAAAACAGTGTGAATTTGAGTATTAGTTGCAGCAATTTATCAATTCAGTCAGGAGAACGAAACTACCATGACAACTGTAATAAGTCTAAACTGCCTACTCAAAGGACTGAGGCAGCCACTAGATTCTTTTCGTTTAAAAAACACGATAAAATCTCCTTAACTGATAACTAATAGCCGACAATACAGACAATGCAAAACACGGTAGTATTGCTAAACAAGATTGGTGGTTATAGTAAATTAAAGTGCCGTAAAGCAATTGAAAGAGTACCAGAGAAACAGGCTTAAACAATTTCTTTAGCTTTGCTCCACCTAAAATTTAATCTGTGGCTAGGAATTGATTGAGACTATCTATTATCTGCCCAAGGCCCGAGGGACCAAGTAACAATCAATGGGAGTTTAAGATAGAAGACGATTCTCTCAATTTGTAAACAAGTTTGTTTCAGCTTCCTAAGGCCCCGTTTACACGACACCGTTTTCGTTTCATACTGGATTGGTTTCATATCAGATTGGCCTTCTGTTTACACGAGACCGTTTTCATTTCATATCGGATTGGCCTCCTGTTTACAGGAGAACGCATCAATCCGATATGCTTCATACTGTTTTCGCGTTTTCAAATGAAAATGCTCTCAAAGTGGCATGCAACGAATCCGATATCGTGTAAACGGTCGAATCCGGTATCAACTCAAAACGGAACCTCTTTATCAATTTTACGAGCCTCCTATTCATCTGGCGCACTGCACAGTAGGTGTTAAAACAAAGGTGGTTCCTCCGCAGCACAAGACAAAAGCGTTTCCGTGTAAACAAACCCCAATCCGATATGAAATGAAAACGGTATCGTGTAAACAGAAAAAGTTTTGTATCGGATTGCCACCCCCAATCTGATATGAAATGAAAACGGTATCGTGTAAACGGGGCTTGAGTTGAGATTCTCCACCAGAAAAAAATCTTGAGTGTCTTCTTTTTAGTCCTCCACGGGATAAAATGAATTGCAAGAATTTGTCCTTTCCCGCTCTGAGACAATTCATACCTTGATTCAAAATCTACCTGCCGGCCTCTTGTAGGAATCTTGTGAAACACCATTTTACCAAAATCACTCGTAATCGGACAGGAAAGACCGATTTCGATCAAAACAAATTTTCATATCAAAGTTAGCCTTTCTTCTATGCAATAAATTTTCCAAGAAACGAATTTGCGAAGTGAACTGCACCAATGAAAATTGGTTAACATCCCACGCGTCCAATTAAAAAATCTACGTAACTTGATGATCGAAATATGTAAGTGCATATTTTGCAAAAACCCATCCTTCATGTGGAATATTTTCCAGCGAAAGGAGCTAACATATAATCTAAGATCAGGTTCACTATTAATGCTGCCACAAGCGAAAACTACAACCTATGGGACTAGCTCGTTGACCTTTAGAGGTAGCATCCTCTGAAACAGCCTACCTGACACTATAAAAAGCTCACCATCTGTTCTAGGTTTCAAAAGATCGATGAGAGAATGGAAGGGTGAAAACTGCACATGCAAACATTGCTTGTAGTAACAACATTTGTGGAAATCCCTCCGCAAACAGTGTAGATAAACATATTTTTCTTAATACCGGGTGCACCAGAATAAACTATGCACGTTTGGCAGGCCACAATAAATCGTACACTGAACCGATTTTGAAGATTTGACTTAATCTTTAGCAGAAAGCCTGAATTAGATACTGAGATTTTTTGCAAATTTTTTCATTTTCAGTTTTTAGAGCCAGAAGCGAGTTTCCTAAAATTTCAGTTTTCGAAAACACTGAAAACGATAAAAAAATATCGATCAAGTTTTCTAAAGAATCCACATGAATGGACAAAGAGAGAACTTGTTCGCGGTAATTTGCGATTTAGAAATCGACCAATTAAAATCTGCTGTACGAGAGTTCGTACTAAACCCCCAAATCCCCCTGAAAACGTTTTCTCTTTGTTCATTCATGTTGAATCTTTTAAAATTTGATCGATGTCCTTTGATCGTTTTCAACGTTTTCGAAAACGAACATTTTAAGAAACTCGCTTTTAGCTCTAAAAACTGAAAGCGGAAAAATTTGCAAAAAGTCCTAGAATCTAAGTCAGGCTTTTTGCTAAAGATTAAGTCATGGATCTTTAAGATCGGTCCAGTGTACGATTTATTGTGGCCTGCCAAACGTGCATAGTTTATTTTGGCGCACCCGGTATTATGGTAAATTTTCCTTTTGTGGATAGTTGGTTTGAATTAGCTATCATATATAAGCTATTGTAAATAACAACTGTAAATAATTTAATAATAACTATAATAATAATAATAATAAACTTCTTGACTTCATCCCGTATCTTTGACACATTTTCCAGAAAATCATTTCAGAAGATTCTGGAGTTTTGTACCACACGAAGACTTCTTTGATTTAAAACTTATCCTTTTATTGTCTCTAGAAAGTACAAATTTCGAGGCCTGCATCACATGAGACTCTCGCTTCCAAGACATTTCAAGGTTGAGCGGAGTTTTGTCGGATGCTGTTTGGCAACAACTATGTTTCTCTCTTGTCTTTGAAAGATGGAATTCATTCATCTTCGGTCTCCAATACCTATGATTTCACAAATTTTTGAGAATTTTAGAGTCATATTTTCGCAAATTTCAAATTTCATTTTCCATTTGCCAATTTTCCTCAGGCACACCACTCGTAATTCCACAAACTGCATAAAAGTGTGCCCCCAATTCCACAACTATTTTTAACAAGTACCTCTAAAACACTAAGATATGCACCATCATCAATCGATTGCAATCGATCCACCATCCAGGCTTCGCTTCCAGGCAGCATAGGTTCCAAATCTTTAAGAAGGCTGGTGTAAAATTCAGTTACTTATTTCTTTGAACTGAATAACTTCAAAGAAACTTCAGCTATTTCTCTATAATGCTACCGTTGGACTTTTCTAAAATCTTCAATATTTTCAGAATCAGAGTGTTTTTCTACTGTTTCAAGAATTCAAGAAAAATTTTCAAAAAAGCTTGAAACCATCGTAATTTCTAAACTGTTTGAAGCAACAAGAAATAATTTCGAAGAAAACCATAGTATATGGATGTCTATAACATGGTATCAAGCAAAAGTCGGTCACTTTTCTGATTTATGATTTAGAAATTTGATGACGTCACACCCTCAAATGAGTTGGAATGTAACATACGCTGACATTTCGAAAATATGAAAAGCTTCTGAAAAGTCCAACGGTAGAATTAAAGATAAGTAACTAAAGTTTGTTTCAAGCCACTCAATCAGAAGAAATAGATCACAGAATTTTACACCCACCTTTTTACGCCGAGTTAAAGATTTGGAAGCTATGCTCTTCCAGGCGGCACTTTACTTCAATTGAAGATACGGAACACTTCTTGTTGCTCTGCCCTTGTTTTGATGTACAAAGACGAGACCTCCTCGCTGGAATCTATGCATTAATACGACCACTTGGATATGTAAATCTTGCAAATGAAGCTTTACTACAACTTTTATTGTATGGCAATAAAGATTTTCCTATTTCACTAAATAGACAAATTCTTGAGCTAATGCTACATTTTATCCATGAAACTGGTCGATTCGAGTGAATTTCTGTAGCCACTTAACCATCCCTTCATAAGCCACCCGTTTATATCCCATCGTTAAAATAGTTTCTTTTCCTTTATTATCTTTATCTAATGGCCTCGGGGTAGACACAGCCTTTTGCTCCCTGGGGTTGATCGTCCTAGAGTAATAGGTACTAGGTACTATTGTAGAGTAATTTTATAAGTAATGTAGTTCGTAATTTGTATTGTAAATTTTATTTGGAATATATTATATAAAAAAAAAGCTTCTCTTCAAAAACTCATAGCATTATGTCGTGGTATCGGAAGGAAAATGGAAAGAATCTGAAAAGCATTTAACAAATTTAAAGACTTTTGAGTCATTTCATCGTACTCATCCTCCCCGATTAAATTTTTTCACTGTTTTATTTGATTAAGCTATCATCTCCACTTAAAAACAGTTGCAAATAGGACCACAGTTGGGAAATACGCAGTAAATAGGATGCTGTAAGAAGCACATTACCTTGATTCTAATTGTAAACACTAAAATCCTGGCCTTGTGGCAGCTAATTGGATTTAGAGCATTAGGGCGCTGGAAAAAACAAACTGAGATATTGCTTTAAACAGTTTAAGTGTCTTCCTTCTCGCAATGATAGGAATGCACAGAGGGTGTTTTGGCACAGTGATGTAATCCTCTGGCTTTGCACCCATAACAGTCAAGCGGACATCTTTCGAGCCTAGCACGAGCCTACCACTTGAGCGCCATGACAAGGGGTCGCGGACTCGCTTAGATCTTCTCTTCTTCAGCAATCGCAGCCATTGTGGCTAAAAACACAACTTCACCTTCACGTCACCTTCGTCGCAAAAAGCATACTAGCCCAAAGAGAAGCTATAAGGAGAATCACCGGCTGTTTTCTTGTCTCTCAAATAATTACTGGATTCTTGAACATAGGCCAATTTTCGAAGGAATGAAATTCGATGTAACGCCGATCCCTAATGAGATTTTAACCAAATGCAGAAAAACAAATGTGAATTGGGGCCTCTCGAATCGATTCGTGGTAAATCCAGCTCTGTATCTTTATTAGTTGAATATCCATTTTTATTTTCATGAAGGTACTCGGAAATCTATCTCGAAAGTCTTATTTTCAGTCATGTGATCGGAATACGGCGATATCATTGGCTTATAAGCGTGAAATTGGAAGATTCGCGGGTTTCCCTGTGCCCTATTGAAAGATTTGACTCGTATGCTATTCACCATACCAATCATTAAAGATGGCACTGTGAAAAGTATATCCTCCCATTTCCCAAAGTCTAATAAAAAATTTCAAATCTCATTCTTTGCCATAGATTATAAAATCCCTCAATTATGAACTGCAATGACCAGATTTAGGAAGGCCTAAAACTGTGGGCCAAAATGTTTTAAATGAGCAAAAAAATTGTTCGCATCTAGATGCGCCCAAATGGGAACAGTTTTTACATTTATAAGAAAGTTTTAAATGCAAAGAAATCTCCTTCTTTATCTGAAAAATAACTTTTGGGTCCATCACTTGCTGAAATTTTCTTGTTTAATCTAGGAAAACAGTTTTGAAGATTTTGTCAACTTGCCTGTCTGAGATATAAACCCAGTGAGACCACGAAACTAAATCTAAGTATCAAGATGCTATTACCAAGCTGTTATCAAATTGCGGAAACAGACACTTGGAATTTGGTTTATCTCTCTCTGTGATATGTCTCCAGAGTCAAGCAAATTCAGGGAAATTTGTATGACACCCTCTATCATCGGTAAACTCTCTCCCCACGCCTGCTTCACGTTATCCTTCACCTTTGTTCACCTCTACTTGCTAGCGAGATGATCTGCAAATAAACGAGGCACTTACCTTTGACCGGTTCCGGTGCAGGAGTAACTTCACCATTGGTAATAGCGCCAAAGACTTCTGGACTATCCGTGTTTTCTTTCATCGCTGGCATTCGTTCAAGTAATCCAGCCCTAGAAAAAGATGATAAATTCACTATGCTGTTCTATTAGGCTAAGCCTCTCTACATGCCTCTCTATATGCCTTTTGGAACCAAATATCATTAATATTTGTTCTGCACCTGCTAAGAAGAATAACTTCATTTGAGAGCCAGCAAAACAAATATTACTCTAGCCAAGATTTCGCTACTATTCTACCGCTGGAATTTTCTACCGGGTGCGCCAAAATAAACTATGCATTTTTAGCAGGCCACGATAAATCATACATTGGACCGATTTTGAAGATTTATGACTTAATCTTTAGCAGAAAGCCTGAATTAGATTCAAGGACTTTTTGCAAATTTTTTCGTTTTCAGTTTTTAGAGCACTGAAAACGATCAAAAAACGTCGCTCAAGTTTTCGAAAGAATCGACATGAATGGACAAATAGAAAACTTGTTCGTGGTGATTTGGGATTTAGAAATTGATTAATTGTAATCTGCTGTACGAGAGCTCGTAATAAATCCCCACATCACCCTGAAAACGTTTTCTCTTTATGGTGAGTCTTTTAAAATTTGATCGACGTTTTTTGATCGTTTTCAATGTTTTCGAAAACGAAAAATTTAAATAATTCGCTTCTAGCTTTAAAAACTGAAAACGAAAAAATTTGAAAAAGTCCTAGAATCTAATTCAGCTTTTCTGCTAAAGATTAAGTCATAAATCTTCAAAATCGGTCCAGTGTACGATTTATCGTCGCCTGCCAAAAGTGCATAGTTTAATTTAGCGCACCCGGTAAATATTCAATTTTTTCAGAATTTAAGTGCTTTCTTCCTTTTCAAGGATTCAAAAACATTCGAAAAAACATAAAAGCATCGTAATTTCTAAACCTTTTGAAGAAACATGAAACAATTTTCAAGACATCCATAGTTTATGGATTATTGCATAAGATATCTTTAAATGCAGTTCATTGCCAAGAGCTTAAAAGACTAAACGCTTGGGGCTTAACCCTCCATCAATAGTAACAAACAACTTATAATTCATGGATGTCTAACATATGGTATCAAGCAAAAGTCTGCCACTCTTCTGGTTTACAATTTAGAAATTGAACGAAATCACATTCTCAAATGAATTGAAATATGGAATACGCTGTGATTTCGAAAAATATTCATAATTTCTGGGCCCGGTTGTTCAAAACTGGTATTAGGCTAATACCGGATTAGGACTATGCAAATGATTACAGATTTAATCCAAGATTAGAGCTAATCGTGGTTTGAACAATCCGGCCCTGAAAAGTCCAACGGTAGAATTATACCGGGTGTCCCAAAAAAAAGGTAACAGATTTGATGGGGACTAGCGATGAGACTAAGTTTTGGAGTACTCTACGATAGTTAATTTGAAGATTAATACCTCGTTTGTTGATATTGGCGCATCAACAGTTGAAATATTGATCTCGAAAGCCAAAGTTTATGTCCATGTACAAACCAGAGCTTTTGGGTTTTGGCCTAAACTGCTAACGCGCTGGTTAGGGGAATCTCCTCAGTCAAAGAAATGTTTGGACAAGGATCGGTCCTTTGGGTACCCGTTTGAAAAGAACTTAAAAAAAATGAAAACTAACAAACAAATTAATGAATATAGTCACCAAGGAATATTTTTCTCCAGTCAAAATGCATTTACAAAAGTACACCAAGCCAAGCACGAATGAACATTTTTCATGTTCCCTTGGGCATATACGATTGCTTGTTTCGTAATAATTTCGTGAGAGATGATGCAAAAACATTTCATTCAAGCAATGAAGATTGCAAGATAGTCTATGTGTTAAAGCCTACGGGACTTATTTCGCTGATGAATAACTTTTCTTGGGCAGGTGTAATTCAAAGTTTTTGTAGAATCATAAGAAAAGGGTCCCTTAGGGGCTAAATTCTTGAATCTGACTGTGAAGGTCAAAGCCAGATTTCCACTAAAATGTGTTCCTAAGCACGAGGTTTATTGTTTTTACTTGGCTATAATTGAGGAGATTCCACAGCACAGCGAGTTAACAGCTTAGGCCAAACCCCAAAAGCTCTGGTTTGGAGTAGGAGGCAAATTTGGACTTTCTAGATTAATATTCCAACTCTTGATGCACCAATATCAACAAATAAGGTATCAATCTTCAAGTTAACTATCTAAGAGTACTTCAAAACTTATCAGGGGTCGATTCAACTTAAATTCTTATCGCCAACCCCAATCAAATCTGTTACCTTTTTTTTGGGACACCCGGTAGATAAGAAGCAAAAGTTTCTCCCAATAAGTCATATGACTTTGCACACAACTTTTTACATCAATTTAAAGATTTGGATTCTATGCTCTTTAAAGTGATGACGAGGAGAGTGAAAAACTATGACTACGACTTGGATTTCTTCACTCTTTTCTTTTAATCTTCTCTGCTATTCTTGACGCGTTTCGACTCTATGCTCATCATCAGAAGAATGAGTATTTCTATTATGGTATGCCCCTTTTATAGCCTTTTTGCAGTCACATGATTTAGAAGGGGTCATGTGGTGCCAAATTGGGGTCAAGTGATGCCGAATATGGCGTCACATGAATCCTGATTTGTTTATATATAAATACATACCTAAGATGGTCGTATTTTCTAAACACCGTGTCATATTCCACAGATCTCTGCTGCAATTCAATGTGTACACTAGTGACGTATTCATTGATAACGTGCCTGATTTTGCTAGGATAATAACAGAAAATACATCATGACTTTAAAAGGTTTGTGCAAGGTTAAAGGGTTGCATTTGCAAACAGCAGACAAATCTACCCATTCAAATCGGTGTCCCACACGTGCGGTCAACAATTGATAGCCAAAGAAACAATGCTGTGTGTGAATGTTTTCTTTGTTCTATTTATAGAAAAGCCTTTATACTAATTGCAGACTCCCTTTAGTATATGGAAGAAAATAAAGCTATATATATAGTGTACGATTGAAGAAGATGCAACAACATAAGACGGCAGGCGTCAAATTGATCTTTTGTGCAGAAGAAAATAAAGCTGTATATGCAACGAATACACAGAGGTGGAAAAAATATTGGACCCTAAGAAACTAGTTCCCAGAAATTTTCTTGGGTGTCAGTAGCTATCAACAGGAAGTTTCCAAAGAAAAAATGGAAAAAAGCCTGACAGCAAATTGTTAAAAGTTGTCGAACGAAAAAGTTGTTTCCAGAAGAATTTCTTTCATGTTTCATGCTCTTTCTAATTTTTCAAATTTCACTGAAGAAGTCACAGCATAACAATAACTTTCAGCCTCCCTAAGTCTCACTAAATCCTCACTGTCGCCACTTACCAATATATGTAGGCTAATCATTTAGCTACTGAGCAGAATTTGAATTCACAGTTTATGGTCTTTGCATCGCTATGTTCATCGAGTATGCTTACATTCCCTTTAATTTTTTGTGCTACAGTATTTGAAGGCTTTCTTCGAGCAAGTATAAAGATGTTTTGGTAATTTGCAACATGAGTAAATCTCAGAAAAAACTTACTCTGTGCAAGTAGTGAATCGTGTCGTTAATTTCATTAACGCTGTCAGAACAAACTCCTTCGCTACTTGCGATGTAAATGAACTTGCAAGAATCTTTTCTAATACCAAAACAACGTCAACTTCCGTTAGCTAGAAGGGAGGAAGAAGAGTTGATAAATCACAATCAAATTAATATAAACTGATGAAAGGTTATGGCCGATACATTTAGTGTAATCAAATCCTGGCATTTTAGTTTCATTAATAGAGAAATTCATGTGAATTAATATCCACTCTGCCCTATGTCCTTAAATTCAACTCATGCAAGCGAATTCAAGGCTTAACTTTTGGCATATTGCTTAACAGAATCTAGGAATATGAAACCCATGTTCCCTTTTTAAACACTAACCATTAAGAACTTTGCTCTGCTTCCAAATTTAGCAAATTATTCCAAGAAACTTCCATTTTCCAGATTTAAAAAGTACTAAGATTACTGTAAGAGCGCGATTTTAGTTCGTTTCTTTAGCGGTACGATTTCAAAGGTGTCAGGTTTATAATTTTTTTCTGGCACTCTGTTTTGACGCCCTATCATCAGCGGTCTTTTTCACATCTTCCAAAACATCAACTGGAAAACGAGGATATAGTCCGAAAAAATGAACACATTTTCATAATTTTGAAGCTGTTTTTTTCGGACCGTAGGCATGCCTTAAACTGACCAAGCAACATTTCAAAAGATAGCTGAGCCTTTCAGCTACATGCTTATACCTCGCTTGTGTTTATAACATTCGCTTTAAGGAAACTACATGCGATCTAGATCATGAAGTTTTCTTGGGTCATCCGGTACTTTTAGTTCCTTTCAAGCAATTCAATTCAAACAGAAATGTAGAACAATTTTAAAGAGTCTGTTTCATCCAGCATGCCTCGCACGTGCCGTCTCTTGGTTGTCCTTTGTTCAGTGGTGGAAAAAATATATGTGCCTTCCTGCGAAGGAACGTAGACCAGAATTCTTCCGCGAATTCTTCCTTCCATTTTTTTATCAATTTTCTGTAGTCCCAGATTTCAATGTAGTTGATAATTCACTAGGAACTGAAATTACTGTCAAAGCTTCCTTGGATCACAAAACTGTAAATGAAAAGAGCATAATCCAAATATTGACTTTTTTCTATTCTTTCCTTCCTTTATTCCTTTCTGTCTCTTCATATTTTCAATATTTGCTTTCTTTGTCATCCTATCTTCCTTCCATCCTTCCATCCTCCTCTCCTTTTTCTTTCCATCCTTTTTTTACAGCCTTTTTCCTTTCATTTCTTCAGTCTTCCCTTCATCGTTTTATTTCTTTTCCTTCCTTTTATTCCGCTTTCTCTCTTTCCTCACCGTTCCTTCGTTCCTTCCTTCCAGACAAACAAACTTCCTGCGAAGCTGCTTCGCCGCTATAAAAATTGCGACAAAAAAGGCCAACAAAGAGAGGCATGCTGGATGAAACAGATCCTTTAAAGCCAACAATAAACAAGTAAATATAGTAAAATATAAGCACTTTGATGTGAATTGAAATAAGTACGACATTTCGAGCATAGCCAGAGTATATCAAGCCAACGCTTGTAACGCTTATAACGCTTATAGCTATTTGGCTTGATAGCAGGCTATGCTCGAAACGTCGTCCTAATTTTAATTCGCATCAAAGTGCTTATATTCTATTTTATTTACTCGTTTATCTTTGCACAATCACACTTCACGCAACAAGATTTTTTGAAATTTTAAAGCCACCTTATAACGATTTGAAAGATCTGAGCCCTATACTCTTGCTTTTATCGTCCTCCGAAAACATTATCGTCCTCCGAAACATATCCTCATCAGGAGATTCGTTGTTTTCTTCATTGCCTTGCAGTGAAATACTTAATAGTCAAGTTTAAAAGACGACTTTAACCTGTTGGAAATCACTAATCTATCGTTTTGACTTGAAGCTCGCGAATCTGGACATAAAAATGTTGGTTCTAACAGCAGGAATGATATTATATTCTGATTACTCATTGATGGAACGTGGGAGGATGAACAGCTTTGCTCACTACTGGTTTTGAATCTAATTAACCTTTCCGCTATAATCTCATAGCATACGTTCCAAATCTTAGAAAAAAACTGGAGTAAAATTGAGTGACCTATTTCTTTGAACTGAATGACTTCAAAGAAACTTTAGCTAATTCTCTATAATTCTACCGTTGGACTTTTCGGAAATCTTCGATATTTTCAGATTTAGAGTGATTTTCTTCTTTTACAAGAATTCAAGAAAAATTTTCAAAAAAACTTGAACCATCGTAATTTCTAAACTGTTTCACGTAACATGACATAATTTCGAAGAACACCATAGTTTATGAATGCCTACAATATGGCATCAAGCAAAAGTCTGTCACTCATCTGGTTTATGATTTAAAAATTTGATGACGTCACGTCCTAAAATGAGTTGAAATGTAAGATATGCTGTAATTTCGAAAAATATTCAAAATTTCTGGAAAGTCCAACGGTAGAATTATAGATAAGTATCTAAAGTTTCTTTCAAGTTACTAAAACAGAAGAAATAGATCATTGAATTTTACACCCACCTTTTTACGCCGAGAAAAAGATTTGGAACCTATGCTTAATCTCATCAGATATGGATGGACGATTTACGGTTGAACCTCAGTGATCAAGTATAGGTTTCAAATCTTTAAAAATGTCGGTGTAAGATTCTATGATCTACTTCTTTCCATCTGAACGACTTGAAAGAAACTTTAGCTACTTTGTTTTATCTACCGTTGGATTTTTCTGAAATCTTCAATATTTTCAGACTTGGAGGATCTTTCTTCGTTTTTAAGAATTCAAGGGAAATTTTGAAAAACTTACAAATATTCAAGATTTCTGAAACGTTCAATCGTAGAATTCTAGCAAAGTAACTAAAGTTTCTTTGAAGCCATTCGGTTCATAAACCAAATTTTTTTGAAAATTTGGAACCTATGCTTTTTTAGACTAAAAATTTCGAAACATTTTCACACACGTGAGGAAAGAAACACTAAAAACGATCTTGCACTATCATTATGCGATTAATGAGTGGCAAAAAGGTATTTTCTTATCGTGGTGCAAAAGTGGGGAATAGGTTTGACAACAATTTTCGTCTCGCTCTACTCTTTACAAAATAAAGGTTGAGACAGTTGGGTATGACAATCTTTAATTTCGCCATTTAGCTCAAATGTGTTTTTGTACACCCGCAAATACTTATATCTGATGTATTTAAATATGTTATGTGGAACTTTAATCTAACAGGTCCAAATTGTGAAATAATTTTCATTGAATTTTGTAGCCTGTATAAAAATACATAAAAAATATGAAATATATCCAACGCAGAACCCGTTCAAAGAAAGATACAGACTGAACTTACATCTAATGCTTCGTCTTCTTCGAGGTCCTTGGAGAGCAGCAGCTCACCAAATTCCCCAATTGACCAACATGCAACTTGGATTAACGATTGCTGGAAGAGCAGAATATATGACATTAACAGTCTAAAAAAGAGCTGGCTTCCTTGTTCCTGAGATGATGCTTGTTGAATCTTTAGTATCAGGATATCCAAAAGAGACAATCAACAACTTTCGAAATTCTCATGCTGCAGTGTTTGACAGTTTTGAAAGAAATAATAGCTTTAGATTCATCAACAAAACTGACCGAAACATATCTCCATCATTAGCTAACAAAAACGGGATTTGTGAGCAAATGAAAAATAAAGATTTTAAAACATTAATACAGGGGAATTTAAACAGTAAGGTCTATCAAAAAATTCAACACGCAGTATAAAATGAAACTTTTTTTTCGCAAAAAGTTGATCATTGGAAATGCTTGCCTTCAGAACGTTACTTGAAAAAAAGGCAAGAAATTTTTATATTTTGATTTGCTTTTATGGTCAAATTTTGAATGAAGTTTCATTACATGTAGTAGTAGTAATTTATTTTAAGTGGGCTGATAGGGTTTCTAGCTATTTTTTAAAGCTAATTTAGGCCCACTATGCATGCCGCATCCAGGCATGGGACCCCTAGTTTAAAGAGCCACTGCTGACATATGTGCTTTGCGCCTGTGCGAATCCCACAATGCATTGCTTCTTCGACTTTCTGGGTGTCTAAAAGTGTTTTTTGGCCTAGCATGTCAACATTATCGCGGATGTGGAAAGAAGCCTACCTCAATTCCACTGTTGCCTCCTCCATCATGATCTTCATTGCTTTCTTCTTGGACGGGCATGATGCATGATCCGTAGATATGTGGATTATTTCCTGTCGTTCTGTTGTACGGTTTAGTTTGCCATATCGAACGGTTCAAATACGAAGTTTAAATTACGAAAGAAAATGACGAGGCCATTTTGCCCTCCAGAGGACTGTATTTCAAATTAACATAATAAAACAGACGCTATAAGTAAAAAAAGGGCCTATAGAATTGTGGTTAATACGTGTGAAATGTTCAGCTCTCGTTTTCAGCAATGACGGAAATGTAAAACAATAAACGATAATAAGCGCAAACTAAACATTGTTCTTCGCCGCCATTGGTGTTTACCTCCTTTCAATTTTCTAAGCGCGCAAAGCACTTTTGTCAGCAGTGGCTCTTTAACGTCCTTCCAAAGGATGGCGCGAGGTGAGTTGCGAGGTCAGACCCCAGAGGTCAACCATCTGGAGTTTGACCTCACTCGACCGAGTTTAACTTCAGTCACCTGACGGAAACTGTTTAAGCCACTCGGCCACTCACCTGTACATATTGCAGGTACAGCAAATTTTCCGACTTGTAATCTCTTTTGCGCATCCCGTGTACTTTGAGAGTGAAACTGAACTGATTGAAGTGTTTCACAATATACGGGGTGAACGAGAAAAAAGTTCCCACTTTTGAAAATTCATAGCATCAAGAGTACTGGATGGATTAGAATGAATCAATATTCGCTTGACAGCCAAAAAATTTTAGTATTTTTGTGATTTTTCTCGCCTTGTTACAAACACTGGAAAAATTGGTAAATTCAAATTTAGAAAAAGTTGTTGGTTGCAAAACAACTGAAAAAGGCCTAAAATACTTTATCAAATCATAAAGGACTCCTCGGTCAGAACAACAGAGAAAATGCAATTTCTCATGGGTGAGAGATATCGTCTGCACATTTATTGCCATGGGATTGAAAATCTTTAGTATCTGTTTGCGAATCTATGTCTTATTACTCTTGAGAGTGGTGAAATGCCCGTACATATAGTTCTGTGTGAGGAGAGTCCTAATGATTTGATCAAGTGTTTTAGGCCCTTTTTCAGTCATTTTGCAACCATGAAATTTTTGTAAAGTTGAATTTACCTATATTTGCAGTGCTCGTAAGAAAACGAGAAAAATCACAAAAATACTTTGATCTTTTGGCATTAAACTATAATTTGAATCATTCAAATCCATGAAGTACTTGTGGTGTTGCGAATTTTCGAAAGTGGGAACTTTTCTCTGGCTCACCCGGTACAGTGCATGCAATCTACTTTAGATCTCTTTGGTCAGCTCTCAGAGATCCATGCCCTGGATATCAGTGATATGTATGCAATAGCCTTTGCAAGTTCCTGTTATATGGCAGTTCACACTTAGCAAAGTAGCAAAGATCAACTCCCTTCAAATGACCCAAAAATGCTTAAAAGAATAATAAAAGAGTTCAAAATATTTTGTAAATAGTTTTAGTTTGTGTTAGGTTCTGTTAGGTTCTGCTGTGTTAGGTTAGATTCTTTTCAATCATTGTTTAGTTTAATTTAATTTAGTTTACCAATGTTACACAGTTTAATTTGTAACTGCTCCGAAATGGAGATTTGGTATTTATATTATATTATATTATATTATATTATATTATATTATATATTATTATTATACACTTGAATATAATCACCAACAGAATGATGATGGATGCCACAAAAATATATACCAAGACAAGTCAACGCGCAAGGTGAATATTCAATTTAAGTTGCAGCAGCCACACTTCGTTCCTTTTGTTCTGTTTTGTGTATATTGTAATGGTTGGTTTATTGTAAGGGCTCAAATCTCTCAAATTTTTAAACAGGTGGGTGCAAAATTCTATGAAACTTTTCTTTGATTTGAATGGCCTCAAAGGAATTTTTGATACTTTGCTGTAAATCTGCTGTGGAAATTTATTGATATCTTGATTAGTTCCAAAATGGCGGCATTCATTAAATTTGCGGCTATGATGTCATCAAATTTCTAAATCCTAAACCAGAAAAGCTACAGATTTCTGCCTGCCACCATATTGTAAACTTTCATAAGCAATGGTTTTCTTGAAGGTTATATTGTTTTTCTTCAATTGGTTTAGGATTTACAATGATTTAAGTTTTTTCAAAATGTTCCATGAAGCTTTTAAAAAATAATCAAACTGCCACCATTTCGAAAAAAATCAAGATATCAAAACATTTCCACGGCAGATTTAAAGCAAAATACCATCAGTTCATTTCAAGCCACTCAATTAAAAAAAGTCAGAATTTTACACCGACCTTTTTAAAAATTTGACAGATTTGAGCCATATGCTCTCTCGTGGTAGAAACGCGATGATCTTGCGCCTTTCCTCGCTACCAGGGCACAGTTAAATGTAAACAGTGGTTGTATGTCATGTTTTCAATTGATATAAAAAGCAACCTCTTTTGAGTTTTTCCGAATCGAAAGATAAACAAGAGACATACCTGACCAACATTGATTTCAAGAGCTTTGAACAACTGCTGAACAGTATAAGTATGTAATGCACTGGTACTTGAAATAAGATGAATCAGACTAGCAACTGCATCATCTCGCACGTACTGACTAGCCTAGAAGGAATGAGGAATGTCAAAATCAACTCTAAGATGGGAAGTTCTGTGGTTAAAGAGCCACTGCTAACCATGATCCTTTGTGGCGCCAAGGTCGACTTTCGTATTATCTGAAAGTCGTTTCTGGCCTAAATTCGCTTTGCCTTGCTTTTCCAGGGGGGGACGGAATAGTATCCCACAATGCTTTGCGTACCATTCATATTATCGGAATTGCGCATTGAAATTCGATCAGTCGGAAGTTTTGTACGAGCGCGAAAGGACAGAGCTGTGATGCTGGCCTAAAATAATGGAAGCTTTACAAGATGTCAATTCGCCGATTTTGAAACAAAATAAATCCACACAAAAGCTTTATAGCATTGACCAACTACCAGGAGAAGATATGGCAGTGAAACCAGACGAGAATATTGTTCAGCGTTGTTGTGGGGCACGTATAGTTTCTTTGGACAAATTAGACGAAAACCGCATCTTGTTTTCAGGTGAAACAGAGCATTAGATGTTGGGACTTAGCGGGACTTAGATGTTTTTCTGGCAGCCAAAGCCTTTCGAAGTATAAACCAAAGCAAAACATTGCTAAGTCCCTTCCCCGTCTGTCAGAAAACGAACAACAAATTTGATAAATATTGGTCGAACTGCGGTACTTAGGCCCACAGTAACTTCCCACAAAAACGGCCGATTAAAGCTCATCGATAACTGACAATAACTGCAATTCATAATAAAAGTATGTGTAAATGCCCATTAGTCATAATTCGAAACAATTCACCTACCTAGATTGACTGTTCTGTCTCTACAATGCCAATTTTCAATCCCAGTGCAGAAGTGAACGAAAATTTTTCTGCCATTTGCGAAGTTTCGAAGAACGGCGCTCAAAAACTTCGCGGGGGGCTTTGCCAACCCCCCCTGTTGCTTTTCAATCGGCACACAAATGATCATGTTTGACAATGGGTTTTTAGCGTAGACAAAAGCATAGAGTCCAAAAGTTGATATTTCCCTTTCTCCAATTTCAAAGGGTCCTTTGCAACGGACATACCTCGCATACCTCGCACGTGCCATCTGTAGTTGCACAGCAAAGAATGCTCGCAAAGAATGCTCGCAAAGCCTCTTGGTTAGCAGAGGGTCTTTAAGGTTAAAGGGGCTCAGTCGTCAAACAGTAAACAAATCCGTAAACTCGCACGTGTCGGGGATTATCCATTGTTCATCCATTGCTCTCTGAAGTTTGTTTGGTGGCTTCACCCAAGCCACAAAAAAATGACCGTTAAAAATCCACTTATATCCGATCAATCGTAGAAGATATGAATGTTTGGTTTGTTCCTTAGTGAAGTACAAGGATTAATGCCCAAACACCAACTTTCATTTTGAAAAAAATACGAAAATCCTGTGTGATATCACCTTTCAAAAAACCAACTCGCTATTGCCAACACGCAATCGACTGAGATACCAACTTGCTATTTTCCTGATTTCTACTCTTTGTTTTCTGGACATTTACATGAGCATGAAACGAAGTTACAACCTCAAGCAAATTATCGTAATTCTAAACTCACAGAAAAAGAAAGTATCTTATGAGACGCCTTGGCTAAGGATCATAACTTTAGTTTTCAAAATGGTGCCAATGAATGATTCATCATTGTCTGCTGAATGCAGATAATTTGCTTGGAGTTCTCGGAATCTGAACAAGCAATCCAGGCAACAAGTGAAAAATGAGTAAAAAAGACAAATGATTAACAACGTACCGATGTCAAAAGCTTTAAAACTGTGTCTATGTGCCATCGCTTGTTTGGGGCGTATCTAAAAAAGAAAATGCATTATTTTGGTCATCAAAAGTATCCAAAAATTTAGCCTGTGGATAGCTCCTTCGCAGCTTCCAGCTCCAGGGGCTTTTTACAGGGTATTATAAATTTCTTTCATACAAATAAAATAACTTTAAAATAAATGACAACTTCTCCAAATGATATGGTTCAACTCTAATTTAGTATGCCAATAAAGAATTAGTGTTCACATGTCAGTTTCATGAATCATATTCGTTTTCTCATTTGCTCATTACAAAAATGAACAAAAATGAACATAGTCGAGCAAAGCAACTTATCTAGATTTGAGCTAATCTTTGATCTATACTATCAGGTGTATCAGAAAAAACGGGCTACTTTCGAAATAAATTTAAAGGCAGAAACACCGCAATGCGACAAAAAACAACAGCAAATATGATTAATTCATTTTTTGCCAATATTTCGTCCTGCCATGCAGGACTTCCTCAGGGCTGTCTGTAATGACATGGCTGTAATAGCTGCAGTGCACATTACAGCCCTGAGGAAGTCCTGCATGGCAGGACGAAATATTGGCAAAAAATAAGTTAATCATATTTGCTGTTGTTTTTTGTCGCATAGCGGTGTTTCTGCCTTTAAATTTATTCATTCTTTCGTCACCGCAAGCATCTTCGGATCCGACAATCGACGCTGGTATCGCGGCCTTTACTTTTTCAAATTACTTTCGCAATGCCTCTGCGATGACAATTTAAATGCCATAAACTCATGCAATAAGTTTTTGCAATCTTTTTGAGTTGTTTTAAAAGCTGACATGCTCCGAATTGAATTTTTTTTCTTTTTTTTATATATATACCATCTAAACATTTACATAACAAATTACTACCTACATTACTTAACCTACTTTACAATACTACGAGTATGATACCAAGAGGAGCAAATAAAATGTACTCGAATTAACTTTACGCTTCATCCACGAAACTGGTCGGTTTGATTAAGATCTATTGAGAATTTAGCCATGCCCTAAGCAATCACCAAGTCCCGTACCGTTAGTGTTCTTTTCCTTGTAAATTCTGTTTCACATCACATGGAGGCATTTTACTTGCCTAAATTTACACCAAATGAGTTGCACTCGTTGCATCTACAAATTCATCGCAACACTGACCTGACATCTGGAGTGAAACTGAATCCAGTATAGTATCCTTTAATTTATAAATTGTTCGTAGTGTGATTGTATACGGTTTAACGTTTCATGTTTTTAGATATTGGCCATGGGGTAGTCGTAGTCTTTTGCTCCCCATGGTATCGTACTTGTAGTGTCGTATAGTAATTAGAATTAGGTATAGTAAAATGTAAAGTATCTTGTAAAATTTAATATTTGAATAAAAAAAAAAAAAAAAAATGTCAACCCCGAGGTCTTAAAAAAGAATTTAAAAAGTACATTTGTATAAATTAGACTTAACTAGGAACAAAGCAAAAAGAAAACAAAAAACAAAAAACAAAACAAACAAACAAACAAACCAACAAAAGACAAAAGACAACAAAAAATAATAATAATTTTGCAAAGAAAACGAGCGTACTTGGTTGTGTGGCTTGTGACGAGGTTTAAAATGAGCTCAATCTAATCGACCAGTTTCCCTGGATAAATTTTAATGTTAGCTCGAGTATGTTCCTGTTAACATCATTGGGGAGGTTTTTATCACCATACAATAGGAGCTGCGTTAGGATCTCATTTTAGGGACTAGCATATCCAAGTGGTCGTAACAATGGAAGTATTCCAGCAAGAAGGTTTTGTCGTTGGATCCCAAAGGAAGGGCAAAGCAACAAGAACTGTTCCGTATCCTCTACACCATTGTTCGTAGGGCACATTGAATTTACAGTATCCTTAAAATTATGCCTGAATTTGTGAAAGTTCAATTTGCTGAGACCCACTCTAAGTTGGGTAAGCTGGGATAAACCTAATGGATAAACCTAATTGAATTTGGTGCGCTCAACAGCACAATATTGCGACTTGTAACTCAGATTTCTAGAACAGGCAATGACAGAGGGTCATTTCGTGGAGGAAAATGACTACAGGAAAGGTGACGATGATCTGAGCGGTAAGGTTAATGATATTGTACTTTATTCCTATCTAATGTGCAAAACAAACCGTTAATGATTTCTTAAAAAGATTCCATTAGCTGGCCATCATTAGTTGTGCATGCTCTGCATCGGTCTCTTACTGCATCAGCGGCTCTCATACTTCTTTGCATTGCATTGCATTCTCTCGTTATTGCATCTTAAGCTCGTCTATGTTGTAAGGCGGACGATTTGTTGGGACATCTCAGATTTTGAGTTGGAAACCGAAAGAGAACCATAATTACAAGCATAAAGCTAACTATTCCGTACCGAGGGAGATTATCAATTCCAACGTTGGGAGAGTGATATCTATTTCTTCAAGCATGGTAAAAAATTAGCGTTTTCAGGGGCTAAAATTTGCTATCACGAACCCTCCGATCACTGATTTGAGGTAACAAATAATTATTTTTAGCTTTTTAAAACAACGTTTTGAAGAATGAAACAAAACCAACCAAAACATTCCTTTTCTGGGAATTTTAAAGAATTGATACCCATCAGAAAATTGGGACCGTCTCTCATCGACCGGTCAACAAATTTGGGTAACTTTGAGTAAAAAACAATTTTTGTTGGCAAATATAGGTAAAGGGAATATATATAAATCTAAATTAAAGCTTATGGATTACGAAAATCGATGCCATAAGTTTGCAAGGTTCAAGTCGCCACTGCAGAGGCACTTTTTTCTGATACACCCGGTATATTCATATTGTGTACAACAAATATGAGGGTGGTAGAGAACTAGATTTCCCCTCATACCTTTTGAAAATCATAATGGTTTCTTTGGGGTCACCTGCATTTACAAAAAACCAGTCACACGCTTATTTCTATCTTTGGAACCTGACTTTTTCAAGATAGCTGGATATTTTCACCGTTCCAGTTTTGCAGGAAATCTAAGCATGATTTTTGCTCGGTCGAAGGAAGCAACATATTTTTTTCATGGCCTAGTAGCTACATTACACAAAATATTTGGTAATTTTTCAACAAATGGCAAAATGTCGAAAAACTACCAAAAACAATGTTATAAATTCTACCAAATACTACTAAAAATGCATGCTTTGTCAAACCACGGAGTGAAGCAACGGCAGATCTAAAAAGAAGTAATTTAACATGATTTGATCCACTAAAATTACGTACTTCTCAGCTATCGTGATTAAATTTGAAGTGACATATCCTTTGAGATCGACGTCGCATTTTTCTAAGAAATTTAACAGCTCTTTCACCATACTTCGCACGTTTGTTGTATTGACTAGTGCGAAACATAACTCAACAGCTCTCCTACAAAGAAAGATTAATATTGTCAAAATATCGCGTAGGTTTTCGTTTGACGTTTGTTTTTTGCAATTTTGCATCACACGGAAAATAAAGGGATTAAATGACCGTCTCTCATGGCGTCGAAGGACAACTGGCACAGCGAGGCTAGGAATTGTATTTATAACGACGTAAAAGCTTTAAAGGCAAACTGTCATGGCACTGATTGGGTAAATAAGACAATCCAAAAGAAAAGAATTAGGCAAGATTCAGTTATTTCTGTTACCACAGAAATAAATTCGCTGATAACAATATGACTCCTTTTATTCGGGAAAGAATGCATGACTGCAGCGCATAAAGGCTTGATGAACACAAACCCAAAGATCTTTTGCTACTGATTTGATCTGAAGATCTAGCCAATCACATTCATGATAGTGTTCCTTTAAACGAGAACGTTTCATGCTTATTTAAATAGGAGTGGTTTCCTGTCTTTGAATACAGGCATCGAATGGGGTTCTTCTGTCCTGGACTTATACAGAGCTTTTCTAGTCGCTATGTTTTGGAGAATATCGGGTGACCAAACAAGTGAAACTTCAAAGAATCATCAAAATCTAATTATGTTGCCAATCTTAAAAGAAAATTTCTTTCAAACAAATGATTTGTGGTACAACATTCTACCTCTGGCAAAATGTGGAAAATCAAATTAAATTTTAACGGATCTTTTAGGAATCCTACTAAAGAGCCTGGATTAAGCGATATTTTTATACATTTTTATACGAGAGGTTCGATTGAGTGGCGTTAGAGCTTCTATCACTATTGCGCACATTCGAAAATTCTACAAAATGTATCAAAATATCATTCGATTCAGATTCTTTTTCAGAATAGCTGAAAGGTCTCTTGGTTAAACCTTGAAAAGTGAAAATTTAGAAGATTGAACAACTTGTCCCAAGCCTCATTATACATGACGCTATGAAGTATCTTTTTACTGACCTCCTGATTGAGATATCTGGGTCTTTGAGACATTCAAGAACAGTCCCTCGATGTCTTTGTACTGAACTATTATCCATAGTAACAGTCTTTAGCAAAGTGTTCAATGCAACATATCTGCGAAAAGAACATTTCAAAAGTTTGAGCAAAATTCAGGTGGTTGACTCGTTGATCTATATCGCTACCACAGGTACGCCACGTAGGCTACATTCTTTTTTTATAAGAATAATGTTTACAAGAATGATGTTCATGGCATTGAAGCGATGGCATTGAAGACACGGAGCACTTTTTGTTGCTCTGCCCTACTTTTGATGTTCAACGACAAAATCTTCTCGCTGGAATTGTTGAATTATTACGACCATTTGTACAAATCACCAATCTTTCAAATCATTCTATGACGCAGCTTTTATTGTATGGTGATCAAGACCTTTCTAATGAGTTGAACAGAAATGTACTCGAATTAACTTTACGCTTCATCCACGAAACTGGTCGGTTGACTAAGGTCTATTGAGACTTCAGCTATGTACTCAGCAATCACCAAGTCCCGTATCGTCAGTGTTTCTTTTCTTTGTAAATTTCGTTTCAGATCAGAGGTCAGGCATTTTACTTACCTTAGGCAAGAACAAATGAGTTGCGCTCGTAGCATCAATAAATTCATCGCAACCCCGACCTGACATCTGGTGTGAAACAGAATCTAGTATAGTATCCTTTAATTTATAATTTTTCGTAGTGTGACTGTATACAGTTTAACGTTTTGTCTTTTTATATATTGGCCATGGGGTAGTCATTGTCTTTCGCTCCCCATTGTATCGTACCTGTAGTATCGTATAGTAATTAGAATTAGTTATAGAAGAATGTAAAATATATTGAAAAGTTGATATTTGAATAAAAAAAAAAGATAACGTTCATAAGAATATTCAGGCTCAGAATCATCCAATTTTTAAGAATATTATATTAAGAATATTGCTCAGCATCAGCTCGCATATTTGTGTCTAATTTTTCAGCAGTCGCCTGTTTTGCGATGTTCATAACATGAAACCAAACCAGATTTGAAGAGAAAATAAGAATACTTTAAGAATATATTCAGGCTCAAAACGAAAATTTCTTAAGAATATCGAGGCTGGAAAAAATGTATAGTATTCTTATAAGGAAATTCTTATAAAGAAAGAGTGTAAATAAAGAACATATGTGGTCCACAACCTACTTCTGTGAACATAGGGCTCAAATCTTTAACAAGGTCAGTGTAAAATCATATTGCAGTTTTCTTTGAAATAAATGCCTTGGAAGGAACTCAGGGTTTTTTGCTGTAAATCTGCAATGGCAATTTATTGATATCTTCATTAGTTTCAATATGGCGGCATTCATTAAATTTGAGGCTATGACGTCATCAAATTTCTAAATCCTAAACTAGAAAAGCTACAGATTTCTGCTCGCCACCAAATTGTAGACCTTCATAAACTATGGTATTCTTGAAGGTTATATAATGTTTCCACTATTAGTTTAGGATTTACGAGGATTTAAATATTTTCAAAATTGTCCATCAATTTTTTCAAAAATTATTAAATTGCCGATATTTTGAAAAAAAATCAAGATATCAAAAAATTTCCACGGTAGATTTACAGCAAAGTGCTATAAGTTCCTTTCAAGCCATTCAATTCAAAGAAAAATGGAATAGAATTTTACACCCACCATTTTGAAGATTTGAAAGATTTGAGCCCTATGCTCCAGAAGAGCTACAATAAGAACCCATGAATGAGGAAAATTATAGAAACGACTGGCTGATTTTTTGGAAACTTCTTGTTAAAGGCCAGAAAAGATTCTGAAGAAAATGCTTGAAAACATTGATTTAATTCCGCAAGTTCATTTCTTATCCAGGCTAAGTTACCAAAATGCAAAGAAACTAAACAGCCAGACTTTGAAAATCAGTTTTCTTGGTGACAGTAAGTTCTTCCATTCAATTCAATTCAATTCAATTTTATTCATAGAAATACACCCTAATACACAGTTCTCATAAAAAATTCGTTTTTGCTGTAAACAAAATTTTGACAAGCTATGATAAGTTGTGAACTGGGTATTCCTTTGCTTTATTACCTGACTGACGTTTCAAAAACGAGGCAATATGGGAATCTCGCCAATCTCATTGGTTAATCGCACATTTCCCGCGGTTTTCCCGTAGCCTTGTATAATACGATACAAGGACGCGTTTTTGTCACCACAGCAACTGATTTAGGCCTGTGAGATTTACCATAAACTTTTTAAAAATAAAGCGACATAACAGTAACAAAATGCGTTTGACTAAATGATATAAATCAAAATTAGAAGCTATCAGGTAATAAAACTCATACTAACCCGTTTTGTAGTTGTACAGGAAAATATAAAGCCCTCGGTCTTATTGCACAGACCTCGCAAGCTCGGTCTGTACTTTTAAGACCTCGGGCTTTATATTTTCCTGTGCAACACAAAACTGGTTAGTTAGTATGCGCATATGATAACGGGTTATGCTCGAAACGTCATATTTAATTCAATTCATATCATATCAAAGTGCTCATATTTAATTTACTAACTTGCTTATCTGTGAACTGGGTTGACGGCAAATACTGATATTATAGTTCAAAGTTTAGACTTGAAGAAAAACAAAGTTCAGACATTCGTAGCTTTTCAAATGATCAAGCGATACTCATGCACAAATATTAAACTCAATAAAAATACGTTCGTTGCGCGTGGTACCATAACAATTAAACGATAATATAATAAATAAATGATTTAAGTAGCAAAAATAGCTGAGATGTTCAAAAACACGACGTTTCGACCGTATACTCGTTATCAAGTGGCAACGAATCTTGAATCAAGAATCTTGCGTTGACCTGATAACGACTATACGCTCGAAACGTCATGTTTTTTAATATCTCAGCTATTTTTGGTACTTAAATCATGTATTTATCATATTATCGTTAAATATTAAACTTACCTAATGTTCTTGTCGTTATTTAATAAAAATCTTCCCAAAATGTTAATTGCAAGAACCTGAAAAAGAAAGTATCACCTTGAAAGATATTCCAAGATCTCTTCAAACCGACAAAACGCACTGTACGGGCTAAAAATATGCTCACAGTGCAACGCTAACTCGCATGGTCAATTCAACTTTTTCTAAACAAGAGCACCAAAAGGAGAGATTCCTATGTGTTTGAGATTTTGCTTCTTTGAGTCTGAGCCTTTTCTGCGTACGGAGTTTAATACAGGCAGAAATTTTCACTTTCCCATCTATCTTTATTTTCAAATTTTCACAATGAGAAAAAATTCAAGTCACAACGGCTTTGATCGCGAAATCTAACCATGGGCAAATTACAACTTTATTTACAAACTTCGCTAGAAAAATATTCATAATTACTCCAATTTGAAATCATTTCTCCTGGTTAGTAAACTGTCATCTCAACAGTAGGTGTAAGTATTTCGATCGTGCCTTATCTCTTAAATAAGTATGCACGATTAAGGAAAGCCAAATATGCAAATTCAAAACGGAATATATAAAATGGAAATGATAGAAAATCTAGTTCTCCAGTGACCAAAAATCTCTATTGGATCTCCTAAGACCGAAGTAAAAAGTACAGTAGGCTTGCAAAATTCTAAACCCAAGTCGATAAGAAAACAATACATGATTTTGAAGATTATACACTGAGCTTTAGCTTGGAAAATTGACCTAAAATGCTGGCCAATGAGAGTTATGGTCCCTTTGAACGTAAATAGAAAACGTAACGAGCAGCATTTAATCTTTTTCTGGATGAATAAGGCTTTGGGAAACTTGAAAGAATCTCTTTCTGAAGGCCTCTGCCGCAATTCTATTTCCTCGGGAAAGCAGCTGGTCCTGATCGGATGTCGGTAGAATTATGCTGGAAATCAGCTACAACTTGCACTAAAACCAGTTTTTCTTCTTGCAGCAGGTACAGCGAGTACCCGCATACAAAACACGGATATTTTTTAATCTTGATAGAAAAAAAACACGGATATATAAGAAACTGCAGCCTGCCTTCATAGGGAATAGTTTCTCAAAATTGTAGAATAAGGAGCAAGACGACAAACATGTTTGCTTTGATTCGTATCATTTATTAGACAAATCCATGAGAGTAGCAGAGACATTTCGACATAATCAGTGAGTTAAATGTATCAGGCCAAAGATAGATAAGACTCAAATAAATTTTCAGAACGTTTTGAATCGTCCACGATTCATTATCAACACACAAAACTAGGAGTAAACAAGCTATTTATAATCAACGCAGAATCATCAGGATAGCAGCAAAAAAACTCATTTATAAGTCATGTAATTTATGTGTCGTTATGTGTTGACAATGAATCGTGGACGTTTCAAAACGTTCAGAAAAATGATTTGTTCTAATCTACATGTGGCCTTAGGCCACTTAACTTATTGATTATGTCGAAATGTCTCTACTACTCAATGGATTTGTCTAATAAATGATATGATTGTCATGAAGAGAAACTGGTCATGTTGGCATCTTTTCTTAACCAATCAAAAGCGAAAACTGACTGAGGTTTTGAAAGGGCATTCATTTATATACTAGGGCTCCTTAGACGAGGCTACTTATTTAGATAAGCATGAATGTGAATGAAAATTTTTACCCGTAATCCGCTTTCAGATTTGATATCCATGATTGTCAACACTGTTTCATAAAGTATTGAGTTTCCGACGTTTTTCGTACTCTCTGTATTTGTAGCAACCTTTCAGAGAAAGAAGAGAAAGAAGAAAAAGTGAAAATGAATGAAAATCTTTAAATTTTGTTAACAAATTTCATGTAATGCCACATTATCCTCTTGCCGATTAGTATCATCTCATTCGTCTTAAAGGAGGCATTCCTATCATGAAAGATGCAGGGATGTATTTCTTTCAAGACACCAATTTGAGCGGGGCTTTAGAAGGCCTTATCTAGGACGCGGTATCATATTATGGCCATAAATGTGATGCAGCAGCTGATAGCCTTTGGTAAATAGTGGCCTGAATCCCTCCCAAGTCTATAACAAAATAATATAAAGTTGCTGATCTGTTAAGAACGTATGTTTGATAAATTCGTTTACTTATTTTTAAACTTGACTGGGTCCTGACGAGTTTAAACGACGCTGTATGCAGAACTAGGCACAAAATCTAAAAGGATTATCAGATGTAAGTGGCTTACCTGTGCCAAGATATCGTTCATTGATTCGCTCATATCAGTATCTGTCTTCGCTAATATTCGTAGTAACCTCAGAATCTTAACCTACGGTAAAAACATGATCAAAATATAACTTGACAGAGATAGAGATAGCCACATTTTGGAATTTGGTGCACATATCAAACATGGCTGTGAGGTACCTGATTGATCTTATAAATAACTTGCAAGTTGAATAAGAAGGAACTCGACCTTTAAAATTGACAATATCGGGCTCAAATCTTTAAAAAGGTGGGTGTACAATTCTATTACATTTTTCTTCAAATGGCTTGGAAGGAAATTAGGGTACTTTGCAGTAAATCCGCCATGGAAATCTTTTGATATCTTGATTAGTTTCCAAATGACGGCATTTATTATCTTTGAGGCTGTGACATCACTAATTTTCAAAATCCTAAGCCAGAATAGAGCTACAGATTTCAGCTTGTTGTCATATTGTAGACCTTCATAAATTATGGTTTTCTTGAAGATTGCATCAATTTTCCTCTATTTATCTAAGATTTCCGATGATTTTAATTTTTTCAAAATTTTTGATGAATTTTTTTATAAATAATTAAAATACTGCTATTTTAAAAATAATCAAGATATCAAAAATTTCCACGGCAGATATACAGCAAATTAGCCCACGTTCCTTTATAGCTATTCAATTCAAAGAGAAATGCCACAGAGAATTTTACACCCATCTTTTTAAAGATTTGAAAGATCTGAGCCCTATGCTGACATTAACACAGTATTTACACCTATCAAAAGAACTCATTGAAATCGACTTACAATATGTCAAAAAATAGAAGGAGACGAAGCGAAGAACGCGTTGTTGGATCAAGAGCAAGTGAAATGATGCATACGGAAATAACATCAAACTTTTCCAAAAATGCCAATACCGCATTCTAAATGTTTTGAAAAAAATTGTCATTATATGACAAATATCTGAATTAAGGGATTCGATACTGCGAAATCTAAATGGTAAGAAATATTCACAAACGCATTTTGAATGTCTAAAATCTGGAATGAAAAGTACCTGAAGATATGGATCACTGATTCCTGCTACGTCATGTTCAGGAGAATAACCAGTTTGAATCATGTTCTTTAGAGTTCTTATCAGGTTTGGTGCAATCTGGAAAGATAAGAAAACGAAGACCATCATAAAAGGTCAAACAATTTCTTCAGATTGAAAAAACCACCGTGAAAGCTCTGTAAAGTCCTGGGGGGCATATTTAATCTCAGAGACTCCAGAGGGGGGCCTATTCACAAAGTCAAATAACAAGGTTATAAAAATGATAGTTTTTTGGTTCTTTTATCCCATATGTTTTGCGGAATCAACACACAATTTCACGAGTCAAATACACAAATTCGACACATTTCTATCCCAAACCATATCAAAATTAACATGCAAATTTAAGTAGCTAAATACATGGAAATCTTTAGTAACCTCTGTCATTTCATGTAAGTTGGGGGGGGGCTTATTAGGGGGAGGTGGTATATTCATAATTTTGGCTTAAAAGGGGGGGGGCTTATTGAAGAGGGGGCTTGATAGAGAGGTGGCTAAATAGAGCGTTGACAGAAAGCAACTCGACCTTATACGCTATTTTCCCCTCAGTAGAATTTTCCAAGCGGATGAAAATTTAATAGTTTATATAAGAAAAAAATTGAAAAGACCTTTCGAAGTTCAGTGACTCTCGATTATTCAAAACCACTCAGAAAATATCATCCAGTGGAAGTCAATCTTTAAACTTTGCATGTGCCTCTGAAAACAATTCAACTCAAAGTTTGGGATGAGAATACCCATAAAAATAGTTGCCACATTCTACAATTCATAACGATGCCCTGAAGATTTGTCAGAATGAATGCCTTGAAAAATCTTTTGTCAGGTGCTGAATTCTGTAGTTCCTAGTCTGATATGCCTAAATTTAAGTTCGATTTTCTGAAGCAAACGAGATAAATGATCGAGTTGGCCAAAGAAATATAACAACAAGGACCATGAAACTATTTTGGCCCTTCTGAATAATTTGATTGAAATTGAAAAAATTATATACTATGAGAACGTGGATGCAAAGAAATAGACAGACTTTTGGCAAACTGCGGCCTTTCGAACCTACATTATCATCAGAGTGTGGCTTTACAATTAAAGTTAATGGCAAACGAAATATCTTGATATGTGAAGTCACACTCTCTGATGGGAACGAAGGGGTGAAAGGCCTCAGTGTAGCATAAATCTGTCTGTTTCCTTGCATGGCTTCCTTGGCAGTACCGGGTGCGCCAAAATAAACTATGCACGTTTGGCTGGCCACAATAAATCGTACACTGGACCGATTTTGAAGATTTATGACTTAATCGTTAGCAGAAAGGCTGAATTAGATACTGGGAGCTTTTGCAAATTTTTTCACTTTCAGTTTTTAGAGCTAGAAGCGAGTTTCCTAAAATTCTAGTTTTCGAAAACACTGAAAACGATCAAAAAACATCGATCAAGTTTTCTAAAGAATCGACATGAATGGACAAAGAGAGAACTTGTTTGTGGTGATTTGCGATTTAAAAATCGACCAATTGTAATCTGCTGTACGAGAGCTCGTAGCGAACCCCCAAATCCTCCTGAAAACGTTTTCTCTTTGTTCATTCATGCTGGATCTTTTAAAATTTGATCGACGCTTTTTGATCGTTTTCAATGTTTTCGAAAACGAACATTTTAAGAAACTCGCTTCTAGCTCTAAAAACTGAAAACGGAAAAATTTGCAAAAAGTCCTAGAATCTAATTCAGGCTTTCTGTTAAAGATTAAGTCATGAATCTTCAAAATCGGTCCAGTGTATGGTTTATTGTGGCCAGCCAAACGTGCATAGTTTATTATGGCGCACCCGGTATAGTTATGTTTTGATTTCATTTTGATCTATTTCAAAAGGATTAAATATATTCAAAAATGTTTGTGAATTTACAAAACCTGACTTTCAATTTGCCCTGCTTAAAAACATACCTTACCTAATTACGTAAATAAATCAACTTTAAGATGTTATGTAAAAGAAAGGAAAATTCACGAAAAGACAGGACTCAGAAGTCATAAGTGTGTGCTGTACGTTTATTTAGGATATATGTAATTTCTGGTAACCATATCTGGTATCAAGTTGATTGAACGAAATAACATCATACCCGTCGAAAATGGGCGATGACATCAGGGTTCCTGTTGCACATTTCTGATATAAGTACGATACCTGTGAGTTGAACACCTAGAAGAGAATAAGTTAACCATCATACCGTGTAAGTCAGGAAAAAAACGTGGGATATTTAACAAGCCATATTTTGGAGAAAAATAAGTCAGATTGATTTTGTTGAAGCTGTATATTGCAGAAGAAAGATAAAATTAGTTACAGAAGTTCAGTTTTTTTAGAATTAGTCATTGTTTGTTTTCCATATTTATCTGCAATTTATGATATCGCTATTGTGGTGAAAATATATTATTTTTGTAAGAACTTTTCTATTTCCTAGCAATGCCATTTGAATGGAAAGTCCCCTTGTGATGCAACATAAAAGACGGTATTCTTTCTTTTGTGCTTTAACACAATGAATCCCTTGCTTCAATTCTTTGGAACAGAAATAGTACAAAGGGATAATCTGTGTTAAAGAATGTAAAAGCCATTGCTGTAAGGCAGAAAATTAGGTCTTGATTTTGGGCCTGTTTTGAAAGTTTCTTGAAGGCGCTTTCTCGAGAAAATCCTACATAATTTCAGAACAGAGTGGTTGATTTCAGTCAGGTAAATTATAAAATGAATTTATCTTTGTTTTTGAAGGAATTCTCTAACTTTTTTCTATAACTGAATTCCTCTGGGAGTTCATAGAATTTCTTCCGCACGCTGCGCGTTCCACGCAGGAATGCAAGAACCTAATGTTATAAAAAGGTTGAACACAAACAACTCTCCATCTTGGCCTAATTTCATACACAGCCAGGTAACTTTCCACCAATAAGCTGTTTATAAATCATTGTTCGTTATTGATATTAGAGTTTTCTTCAAAGTTGTCGTTAACAAAATAAATAAATAAATAAATAGATAATATAAAAAGGGGCAGCTATTACGGTTTTTCAGTATTCGCTTATTCGTTGTGTTTATCATTATTTAGAATTCGATTTTGCAGTTGTATCTTTATTTCGATGATTCATTGTGTTAAGTGTCAATCTAAATTGTGATTTTGGCTGTGTATGATAACCAACGCCACTACTCCTAATAAATGATTATTCCTTGTGTCAATTCTCGGAAAATTAAAAGGTAAATAATTTATTTTCGGTTCCATCACGAAGTGATGGATAAGAAAATAAATAGATTTGAGCAAGTCCATCATTAAATAACATATTTGATAATATGAGTAAGATGTGCGTAAATTTTATATTGGCCTTTGTGTGGTGAAGAACTACAGCACCATGACATATCTGCTCTATTTTTACTATATTTGTTGACGGCTTTCGTTTTATGTCTCTTGTTCTAGTATACAAAAATGATGTTAGTTTTGCTTTTGTCTGAGCAGAAAGAACCGATGAATATAAGAAGATATGTTGCTAAGGAGTTGAAATGTGCTAGTAGTTAAGATTAAAGAGTTCTTTCACAATGTACAGATGAAGTCTTCTCGCTGGTGCAAATGATCTGCTCCGAATGCACAGATATTCTGAAGCCCCGGGCAACAATATTTTGCAGCTTTTACTATACGGAGATGAAAGCCTGCCTTCGGAAGCAAATGCATTAATCTTGAACTTAACAATTAAGTTTAATTTGGAAACAGAACGCCTTAATTAACTTGTCAATTTTCTTATGAATACCCTTCGTATCCCAACCCTCCATCTGTTTAATGTCCCTTTTTAGTTTAAATAGCTAGTAGATTGGGGTAGCTTGCAACCAAGAAAGACATCTTGCAAGTCTTGGTCTAAAGTTTAGGCTCTTCATTAAATTCAAATTATTTGGTTGCAGGCTGTCCTGACTTGTAGCTTAGTTTAATGTTTGTATGCTGTTCGTTCTGTTCTTTGACCCCTTTACACATTGTTCTGGTGTTGTCCTTTTTTTTGTTTCATGTTATGGCCTTGGGGTAGTTGTGCCACTTTGCTTCTCTTGGTATCGTCTCGGTAGTGTCGTTTAGTTGTAATTAGAGAGTATAGTAGGAGGTATCATTGTATTGTAAATTTTTACCTTGAATATAAAAAAAGAAAAAACTGTGCTAGTAGTTAAGATTAAAGAGTCTATTTCAACCAGTATGCCATGCACATGCTATCTCTCGGTTGGCCTTTGCTGTCACCATTTTCATGGCCAAGAAGAACCTAGTTAACATTTACAGGCCTAAAACTGGCAAGGCCTGGCCATATTAGATTTTCATGAAAGATCCACGGATGAGTGACTTCTTTGTGTATTTTCACTTGCTCCATTAACAATAACAACTCGATTTTGGCCTCTTTTTCGATTTAAAGTGGAAATTAGATGAAGCAACATTAGATGAAGCAGCATAGGTTCCAAATCTTTAAAAAGGCTGATGTAAAATTGAGTGACCTATTTCTTTGAACTGAATGACTTCAAAGAAACTTTAGCTAATTCTCTATAACTCTACCGTTGGAATTTTCTGAAATCTTCAATATTTTCAGAATTAGAGTATTTTTCTTCTTTTTCAAGAATTCAAGAAAAATTTTCAAAAAAACTTTAACAATCGTAGTTTCTAAACTGTTTGACGTAACATGAAATAATTTCGAAGAAAACCAAAGTTTATGAATGCCTACAATATGGTATGAAGCAAAAGTCTGCCCCTTATCTGGTTTATGATTTAGAAATTTGATGACATCACATCCTCAAATCTTAGAGGATGTTTTTAAATCTTAAAAACACGATTCAAGTAAAAGCATTTTCAAAACAAATTAAACAAAAAATAATAAACAACTACTAAATTAACTTAGATTACGATTAGCAACATACCGCCTCGAAACCAACAACTGTTATTCCAATACATACTTAGCCTCTCTGTTTAAATTTTGAAACAGCTACATAGTACTTGTACTATTTTCATTCAGATTTGTAGTTTTATTTTCTCTTTTTATGTAACGGTCCAGGCTTGATAAGCTATGCTTCTCCTGGGTCGTATAGAATACACATTTTTAATGAGAACTTTGTATTAGGGTGTATTTCTATGAATAAAATTGAATTGAATTGAATTGAATTGAAATGAGTTGATATGTAAGATACGCTGTAATTTCCAAAAATATTCAAAATTTCTGAAAAGTCCAACGGTAGAATTATAGATAAGTATCTGAAGTTTCTTTCAAGCCATTCAATCAGAAGAAATAGGTCATTGAATTTTACACCCACCTTTTTACGCCGAGATAAAGATTTGGAACCTATGCTAGATGATGCTGCCTTGCAGCAACAATTCTAAAAATGAAATACATACCATGATTATTATCACTGATCAGACTTCTTGTCAAAGGGATGAACATTTCCATCAGCTCTGGGACTTTCCTCACAATTCGAGTGGCACAAAGACAAGCCTATGGAATAGAAAAACAATTTTCATCATAATCATTACAAACTAAGTACATTTACAAAAAAATCTTCTTGTTGCATGAAGTGCAGTTGTACAAAGATAAACAAGTAAATAAAGTAAAATATAAGCACTTTGATGCGAATTGAAATAAAAAATCAATTCGCATCAAAGTGCTTATATCTTACTTTATTTACTTGTTTATCTAAGTATATTTACAACATCACATATTTCAGCTTCAGTGTACTGTGTTCTGGGATGATCGCAAAATTCTTTCTGTCGTAGTTTTAGTACGACAGTTCTTCATAAAGGTGAGTTTGTGACACACGTGTCCCAAGAAAAACACACCTGTTCGAAAAATCACCAACAAATTCTATTATTAGGCCGATCTTAAAATTTTTTTTTCGGCAAGTAGATCAAAGACCAATTGCCTTCCTGTGAAGTGTGAAGCAACGCCATACTAAAATTCTTCCTTCCATTGTTTTATCAAATTTTTTCTCTTATGCCAGATTTCAGCTGAACTCTTGCAACGCCATACTAAAATTCTTCCTTCCATTGTTTTATCAAATTTTTTCTCTTATGCCAGATTTCAGCTGAACTCTTGCACACCACATATTTCAGTTATCTAGGCATGTATAGAGTCACTCGGAATGGCTTTCTGTCATAATCAGGTTTCAGGTAGCTAGCAAGTTTATCGTTTTACATGTTAATAGGCTGAACATCTTTAAAGTTATCGTTATCACAATATAATCCTTTTTATGTGCAATCAATTATAACAACTAAATTACTGATTGTAATTGTAATACCGGGTGAGCCAGAAAAAAGTTCCCACTTTTGAAAATTCATAGCATCAAGAGTACTGGATGGATTGGAATGAATGAATATTTGCTTGACAGCCAAAAGATTAAAGTATGTTTGTGATTTTTCTCGTCTTCTTGTGAGCACAGTAAAAATTAGTGAATTCAAGTTTACAACGACTTTGTAGTTGCAAAATGACTCAAAAAGGCCTAAAATATTGCATCAAAATCATAGAGGACTCCTCGCTCAGAGCAACAGAGAAAATGCAATTTCTCATGGGTGAGAGATATCGTCTGCATCTTTATTGCAATGAGATTAAAAATCTTTAGTATCTGTTTGAGAATCTACGTCTTATAACTCTTGAGAGAGGTGAAATGCCCGTGCATATTGCTCTGTGTGAGGAGATTTGATCAAGTGTTTTAGGCCCCTTTCAGTCATTTTGCAACCAAAAGTTTTTGTAAAGTTGAACTTACCTATATTTGCAGTGCCAGTAAGAAGACGAGAAAACTCACAAAAATTCTTTGATCTTTTGGCTTTTAACTCGAATTTGAATCATTACAATCCACGAAGGACCTGTGGTGCTACTAATTTTCGAAAGTGGAAACTTTTTTCTGGCTCACTCGGTATAGTGTACTAGTGTTTCACTAAGAACTGGAATTACTCTTATTAGCTTCCTTGGATCACACAACCACCGTAAATGGAGAGAGCATAATCCGAATATTGCCTTCTTTGTTCCTTCCTTCCTTTGTTCCTTCCTTTCCTCTTTATATATTTTGAATCTTTGTTTTGTAGTTCATCCTATCTTCTTTCTGTCCTTTGACCTTCAACCTTTGATCTTCCTCTTATTTTTTCTTTCTGTTTTCTTTTCATTTCTTCTTTCTTTTTGTCATTTCCTTTATTTCCTTCTATCTTTCCTCCCCTTTCCTATCTTCCAGACAGAAAAGCTTCCTACAAAGCTGCTTTGCGGTTTCACACATTTTCTCCACCTCTGACCAAATTATTTTTCCAAAGAATAGCTGATATTGTGATTGGCTTCAAAACTGGTAAATTTGGATTTTTAGGGCTGCATGGTTTTGAAACAAATGCAAAGGCACTGATGAATACCATATTAATTTCTTGCTCTGAAGATGCCCTAGTGAGCGAAACGTCAGCACTGGAAAAGAAGAAGCGCAAAAAGCAACATGCCTGTTTCTTTAAGTATATATCAATTTCTTTTTGTATATCAAACTTCTAATTTTGGTCATCAATGTCAGAAAGAAATGCAAACTATTATCACATTCTCTTGGGCAAGATTAACGATGTTGCTTGAGCATAGCTCAGAATGAGGCTTCTCAATGCGTTATTTCATACCCTTTAACTAATGAAAACAAAAATTGTATCATCTTAAATATATTTGGATCATTGATAAAAGAGATCAAAAAGAAATGTTATGATAGGTTTGATAATCGAATTTTAGCGATTTTTCAAACGGGAGTACCTTTTTGGGATACTTCCTGGTATATGGGATACTAGTGTTTGATTAATTTTGTAAACTATAACGACAGCTTTTGTGATATGACGAATTGTGCATAAACCCGTTTAAAAAATCTGGGAAATTTCACAAAATCCTAGCTTTCCACGTTATTTTGCAGGTATTTTTACATGAAAGAACGAAACATGTGACTTCAAGTCGTGATATTTTTCACATTTTCTTAGGTCTCCCAAATAAACTCAAATGTGGGAAAATGATCCATTGGCAAAGTGTGACAGGGATTAAATGCCAAATCATGATGTCAAGTTATTGAATAACGACAAATAATTCACATGTGCCTTTGAGAACGCCAGTATGTATGTATGTATGTAAAATTTGCCATCAAAGTAACTAAATTAAAACTAAATGTAAAGTAAATTTAAGAGGGTCTAATTGCAGGTGTGCAATATAATGCGAATTTATAAGATAAAAATGTGATCTAAAAACACCCCTAGTTTGAAATGGCAGGGATAGCATTATAAGGTCAGTGCAACCTTGTTTACATGGTGGTCCCTCCAGAGGTGTCATTGAAGGAAAAGTTTTAACGAAAGAAAAGAAACAAAACAAAATTTATGTCTCAAGGTTGAGAGCAATGCTGCATTCTCAGGATTGTTGATAGACCGTAAAAGTAGATGGAAGATGGAAGAAACCTGTAGATGGATGAAAGATGCATGAAACTGTTACCTTCTTTTTGATATGTGCATTTCCACTTTTCAACAGTTTTTCAATTTCTCCAGCAAGGTCTCTGCTCATTTCAGCTGAACAAATACTGTTGATAAAATTACAAAACATGGAAATAAGATCATGTCCGTTTCATCACATTTCCTAATAATATTACTCTTTGTTCTAACGGATTGTAATACTCTCAATCTCTTCATATTAGTTGTTGGAATTACATGATAAAGAGAAATCTGCAGATTTTCAAAAAGCTTGCAGAAATGGCTGTATCATTGATCAAATTTCAAACAAAATTTTTATTACTATTTTTAAATCTGTATGCTCTTGATGTTGTTTCAAGGCAGGAAATTTGATCAAAATTTCCATAAGTTTTGTAAGGTTTTTGATAAGAAAATTGCTCTTCTTATGGCTCATAATTTTGGAATGAAAGTTTGATTTACACAGGGTAAATTTCTGATGATATTTGAAGGTCTTATCCAATCCACAGTGCACATATCAATCTAAATAAATAAATGAATGCAAAGATTTAGCCTAGTATGCAGTTTGCTTTTTCACTGATTGACCCTGCATGCAAGATGCTTTTTATCAAGTCAAGCCTGAACAAAATACACAATAAATTACTGGTCCCATCCACAGCAGGAAAAGACAAACAGTCACCTGGTTCCCATTGCAGATGGGACTTCCAAATAAAACAATATAATAATAACTCCATTCAATTCTTGCTCTAATCTTGATACTGCATGCATGATTAAATTTGTTTCAATTTATATTAGTTCTATTAGAAGCTAGAAAGATATTGAATTGAAATAAGATGACAAACAAACATACAAACAAACAAACAAAATAAAGTAATGTAAATCATGAACAACAACTTGAAACAAACCTTCCAAGTGTGCAAAGTGCCAGACCTTGAACATACTGTGATGGATGACCCAAGTCACTGTCAAAGAAACAGACAATATTCAGTGAGCCGAAAAGCAGAATGGCAAGTTTGAATAGCTGGTTCACCTTCATTGCAAAAGCCTTTGAATTTGCTGGCTAAAATCATCAATAAAAAAGTAAACTAGATATAACAACAGTCAGCGAGTGCTGCCAATTAGTATTTGTACCAAATGCGACTGTAGCAAGGTCAATTTTATAGAAATTATCGCTAAGGAAACGTGTATTATGTTTGAATTTACAGTTGGGTAATGGTTCAAAAGGTAAATGATTTAGAATATTGAGTTACTCTCCTCCGCCGGTTTCTAGTTCCTGAGCCCAAGGCTCTTGGTTCCGTAGTTCTGTAATCCATGGTTTCGTGGTCTGTAATATTGAGCTCTGCATTGTCAGAAATAAACCTTTGGCGTCCAGTCCTCCATTGACGTAAGTAGGTAGGAAGAACTCATTATCTTTTGTTGGTTGTTCGATAAATGCTCACAACCCACGCGCCCGCAAACGGCAGCCATGAGTGGCCCTGTCTACATAGTCTGACGACGGCAGACTAATTTCGCTTTCTGATTGATAAAGAATAGTAAGGCTGACTTCGTCAGCAATAAAGTAAAATATAAGCACTTTGATGTGAATTAAAATGTGCTTATATTTTACTTTACTTACTTGCTTATCTTTGTACAATTGCACTTCATGCAACAAGACTTTAAAATCATCAATGAGTATATTACTGATTATATATTTGTTTTCTATATTCCTTGGCAGTTTAGGTTAGCATACCCAATTACAATCAATCTGTTGATTATACACACCCTAACTGGAACGATTTTGTTGGAAAAATTTCCACATAAAGATAAAAACAAGTCTGAATTGGAAGACCAATAGCAACAATTTGTATGACAAATGTTTTATCAAGGTGCAACAGATAATTATTTAGAAAGCAACTTTTTACTTGAAAAATGAGAAAGCCAGCTACAAAACTAAAATGGTATTGGGCAATCATTCCTGAAGAAACAAAAATTGGTAACAGATATAATTCACGGACATTTGCTGTTAATAACATATAATTCACACACATTTACCTTCAAATTTAATCTTTCCAAGGCATTAACAGCTGAATGAATCCACCAATACAATCACAAAACTACACTTACTTTTTGAGACAATTTGTAACAAGCAAATGCACATCTTGTCTCTCATCAAGCAGCATCATGCAACCAAGGTAGCCAATTCTCTTGTCAGTGAATTTACCAGATGCAATCAGCTTCAAACATTCAAGCTACAGTTTGGGAAGAGAAATGCAATATGTTAGCATTTGATTGCTGAAATATTTGGTGGCAATCACTAAATTACTAATGAAAGCCTCAGGTACATCGACACAATTATTTTCTTGCCAGAGAATTAAGCCCCCTCCCCTCCATTAAGCCTCCCAGGGGACATTTTTAATTTTGTAAAAAATACAGAGAGAGCTTAAAAGAGTCGGAGGCTCATTAGAGAGGAGGGTTTATTCACAAAGTCAAATGAAAAGGACAGAAATGATAGCATTTTAGTTCCTTTACCAAATATTTTGTGGAATCAGCATACAATTTTACGAGTCAAATACACAAATTTGATACAGTTTTTATCCTGAACCATATCAAAGTTATGCATATGCAAACTTGTTTAGCAAAATAAATGAAAAATCTTTGGTGACCTGTCTGGCATTTGATACAAGTGGGGGGGGGCTAATTAAATTTTTTGGCTGAAACAGGAGGGGCTAATTAGAGAGGAGCGCTCAAATAGATAGGGGGCTAAATAGAGCTTTTGTGGTAATTGAAAATTCCTTGAAACTATCTTGCAACCCAAAACAATTCAACAACAATTCAGATTCTACAGGGCTCCCAAAAAATTGTTGGCTGACTGCATGACTACTCTGAAGGTGCCACAAATCAAATTTTCACATTTTTCAAATTTGTGTAGAAGGGATGATGTTAA
Source organism: Aurelia coerulea (assembly GCA_039566865.1). Classification (NCBI taxonomy): domain Eukaryota; kingdom Metazoa; phylum Cnidaria; class Scyphozoa; order Semaeostomeae; family Ulmaridae; genus Aurelia; species Aurelia coerulea. Next base: position 22,457,589 of record CM076948.1, on the reverse strand, counting down.
TTTAGAGTTTTTTTTTTTATATGCTCATAATATATACAATATATCTAAACTACAAATACAAACTACATACACACAATCACATACGATTACACAACGATGCCACAGGGAGCATGGAATTTCACAACAACCCTGCGGCCATTTAAAATTAACTCAAAGTTTGTCCCAAAATAGACGCCAGGCCAGACATTCAGGAAAATTTCGATGAATATCAAGATATGCATGAGTAATAGTGATTGTCGGAGGAGAAAGCCTTACCTGTTACTATTTTGGAACAGACTTTGACAACAAATATAAAAGAAACAAAATCACGTAATTAAAAAAAAAAAGGGAAACTGTTTGCGAGAGGAAACAATTGCAGCGATTTATCGGAAACGTTCTGATGCATAAATGTATTTCAGAGTTGCCTTAATGATTTCTGTATTCGAGACAATTGGCAGCCTTTCATCGCCATACAACAAAACTCTAAGCATAATTTTGTTAGAAAGGTTTGACAGGCCATGTTGGTGCAATATTGCATTGACACTGTTGAGAAGATCACGTCTGCAAACAACATACAAGTGACAGAACAGCAAATAATGTTCCGTATCCTCAATGCCATCGTTTATTGAGCACATTGGATCTATTGTATCCTTAAAATTGTGCCTGAACTTGTGGAGATTTAGTTTGCTAAGACCCACACGTAACTGTGTAAGAATTGCTAAACCTTTTGGATCGTGAATACTGAAAACCGATTTTACAGTGGGACGAATAAGAGATGATAATTTGTTCTTGAATGCACTTACTGTGGGTAATGATCTGATTTCAGGATCAAGCATGTTCCACTCAGATAGACAATGAGGATAAAAACTTGCACCATAACTGACTGTTCTTGCACAGATTCGCCCAACTACGTTGCGTTTGCGAAAAGGGTAAGACGATTCTAGCAAAGGTGGAATTGGCACTCTTGTATAATCTGGTGTTAGGTTGTTAACAAACTTATAAAAAAGAACAAGACGCCTACTCCATCGACGGAGGTTGAGCGATTCCCACCCAAGTTCATCGTAGAGTTTCTCACGTGATGTGCCTTTCCATGCTCCACTTACCGCTAACGCAGCGGAGTATTGAACGGATTCAAGCTTTTCCATGTGATTATTCAATGTTATAAGTTGACTGAAATCGCAAGTCTTATGTGGAATGTGATATATAACATCGCCATAATCCAGATGTGGTCGAACGTATAGTTTGTACAATTCTATGAGAGTTTGCCAGGGCAGGTACTTGGAGAGAAAGCGTAGCATTCCGATTGCCTTTCTGGATTTGGTAATAGCTGCCTGGATATGACTAGAGAAAGATAATTTTGTGTCGAGAACAAGCCCTAGGTGTTTGTGCTCACTAACGCTCATAACTGGGGTATCATTGAAAAGGATTACTGGATGGTCTACTGAGGTCCTTTTCCTTGAGAAGATGACTTCAACTGCTTGCTTAGTCGGATCAGGATTAAAGGACATTCGCCAATTGTGTGCCCATCGCGTAATGATATCTAGGTCATGGTTCATGTCGAGAGCAGCTCTATTTGGGTCGTGAACAACTGTGAAAAGTGATGTATCATCTGCAAAAAGCTTAACATTGCACCTCAGGTTATCTGTCAGATCATTTATGTATATTAAGAAGAATAGGGGACCTAAAATAGAGCATTGAGGAACACCAGCTGCAATGTTTCCCCACTCTGACATTTTGCCATTTAAAACTGTACGTTGTTTGCGAGCACTAAGAAAGCTTTTGATTAAAAGAAGCAGTTCACCTGATACACCACAACGACGAAGTTTGAAGATAAGACCTTCGTGCCACACTCTGTCAAATGCTTTGGATATATCTAGATACACTGAGCGAACATCGAGTGGAGGGTTACAATCAAAGGCTTCAAAGATGGTATGAACTATTGATAATAATTGGTTTATAGTAGAATCACCAGGGCGAAAACCCGACTGATTAGCGTTTAGTAGATTATTTGATGTCAAGTGTTCATAAAGGGTATCAAATATTAGCTTCTCCAGCATTTTCCCAAATATTGGAAGCAGGGATATCGGACGATAATTTGTTTTCAAGTTTTTGTCATTTTTTTTGTGAATTGGTACTACATGAGCTCGTTTCCAAATGTCGGGAAAGGTACCTTGCATCATGCATGCTTCAAAAATCAGTTTAAGAGGTGTTACAAGTGAACAATCACATATCTTTATCATACGTATTGAAATTTCGTCCCATCCATGGGCCTTGTTAGGATTTAATGACCGAATGATCCGAAGTATCTTGTCCTCTGATATTTGGAAGCAATTCAACGGAGGAGCACACACTGGCACATCACGTGGGATTTCACTACCAGTATCCAGGGTTGTGCATTGGAGTATGAAATAGTCGTTAAATATTTGCGCCTTCGCTGTAAAATCTAAGACAAATATGTCGTTTTCTAATAGGGGAGGAATTATTGGGATTTTGCTTTTATTTAGAACTTTATTAATTAAAGACCAATAGGACTTGATACCTGTTGTTGGACTAGAAAGTTTCCCCCCTATTTTTATGAAATAGTTATTCTTGGCATCCTCAATAAGCTTTGTTGAGTTTGATACCTAGATTGAGTAAATATGACAGGTATTTTCTTTTTATCACAACTAAAAACAACTAACTCCAACGAAATATAAATATTCTGTGGCTGCCATAGCTGGAAAGGACATGATGTCATCGAGTTCCAACTACAGCAGCCTCTTACATCAATGGAAAAATATACATCAAATTTTAAGAAAAGAACAAGAAGAACACAGGCGTCTCAGAAAGAAGAACTCCCTCCACTTTACAGCAGTTGCATGACTCTCAAACAAGCACAGATAGATGAAACACCTAAAGCTACCGCAAGGACTATGTAGTAGAACATATCTGCTATTTGTGATACAAATAGGAGTACTTCTTTGCAAGACACCCACTACAACTACTACAAATAAAATGAAAATGTTGCTGCTGTTTTATGCCTAAATTTAATTTGAAAACCTTTTCGTATGTTTGAAAAAAGAAATTGTTGCTTCAAGGATTATTCGATTGATAATGACATTATACTGCAAGTCCCAGAAAAAAGCAAATCACACAAAAGGGTTAACATCTAAATTCACATTTAAACCAGGAACTTCAGAGAGCTGATCAAATGACAAATGACAGGTATTTGCAGGCCTATGGAGCAAGAAAATAAAAATCACTGGTTGCTTCAAATTAAAGACAAAACACTTGAATTCACTTCACACTGCAAATTGAAAAAGACCAAAACAGCAACTAAAAATCATACTTGACCAAAATGGGCAGGATAGCCAAGCATATGGATATAAAGAAGCTTCGCAACATTTCTACATCTGGCTTCAGCATCTTCATCTCTGAATGAATTTCTGATCACTGCACATTCTTTCGTGATAACATTCCTCTCGTCTGAAGCTGTTCTTGCAGCTCTTATCGAACGGATCAGGTCTTTTAACTTCTGGGTGGTAGGCATTTTGGTCTATCACAAGCACTCTATCAATAAACTGTGAAAAGACAAAGGATATGGGTAAACATCAAGCTCAAATAAAAGTAGCACATTCCAGGGGGTGGGGTACTTGACTCTCGATTGTACGGGGGCGTGAACTCCAAGAATGTATTTTTTTACCCGGCTGTAGAATTTTTCTCTCAAAATGATAGCCGGCTTTAGAAATTGGCAAAAAGTATACTCAGAAAAGGGAAAAAATTCAGGGGAAAATGATTCAATTCAATTTTATTTGTAAAATACGAGCTAATATAAAAATAAAAACTTCTTCAAATATTTGTATTCTACACGACCCAAGAAAAGCAAAATATACCAAGTACCCCCCCCCCCCCCGGGAGCACATCCTTACTTCTCCAAAATAAACACATATTCATGGTACAAAAATGGACAGAGTGGGAAAATGATGAAACAACATTTTTGACAACCCGCTTTAGTAGAATTGGCCTTCTTTTGAAACCTGTGGTTAGAAAAAAAGAGATGAGAACCTGGAAAGGAGTGCACATCCCATCAGCAAAATAGACTAAGTACCCCCTTGGGAGCACATCCTCACTTCTCCAAAATAAACACATATTTATGGTACAAACATGGGCAGAGTGGAGAAGTAAAAATTGGAACATTACTATGAATCAACTAATGTGATGTCTTCAGGCATTGCAAACTGCAAAGAGAGGTGCTCAAACTTGATGAAGTACCTTTACCATGCATCATGAAAACTATAGGAGCTCAACAGACTGACCACATACATGCGTCTCAGTTTTCCACATTGAATTAAACGATTTTTTCTTTCTTTTATTCAATATAAAAGTTTACAACAAAAATTACTTAAGACACTTCCTACGATCTACTATACCACACTACAAAGACGGGGGCCAGGAGGAGCAAAATATAATGTCTACCCCCTCCTGGGATTATATAAAATAAAATACAACTAATATAAACTACTACACATACCACGCTAGAACTAATACAGATAGAAAATGTTAACTATAAAAACATTTTATGAATAAATATATGAACTTAAATATATGAATAAACGAACTTAATGATGTCACCAGCGCAACTCATTTTGTTGTTGATTTAGGTACTAGGGAGAAATGGTAGTGTTGATTACTGAAAAACGGAACAAGGACAAAGTTTTTAGCAATAAATAAGAGCAAACAACACTACAAAAGATGCCCCAAAACCAAGATGGCTAAGAATCACATTGCGCACATGACAATGGGTTGTTAAGAGATGTCATCAGAAAATATTTAAAGCGCAGGATAGATATGCAATGAAAACTTCTTTCAGCCTTGGAAAGCAGCCCAGTCTGACCAGTGGTGGACACTTTGCCAAAAATTGGGGGGGGGGCCAAGCTATTGTTTTAGCTAAAATGTATTGTTTATTTCTATTGTTTTTGAACAAAAGACATTTGGAAGTGTCTGCCACTGAGTCTGACATATCTTTGCATGCTTAACTTTGCAGCTTCATTAGAATTCTGTGTAAAATTGCTGTTCATACTGTTGATCACAGTGATGCAGCCAGTGATGTGAACTTTTGCTTGAAACTAAATACGCACAGTCAAATATTTCAATAATGCAAAAGTTACTGTTTGCAAAAATCCTTGAACTGTGCGAAAAACTTTGTAAACTGGAAGGAATCAAGATTATAGGATTTTAAAACCATTGAATCAATGGGCAAATATTGAAGCCTTTTCTATCAAATGGTTCTGTATGTCTGGTGTGTGTCAAGCCCCTCAACATAGGAAAAGTTGCAAAAAATTTACTATATCTGTGGAAGTCCACCTTTAAGCCTGTTTTCCACGAGGCAGAATTTTTTCGCTCAAACTCCAAATTCCCCTCGAAATTTTTTCTGGGCATGCACAGAGTTTAGAGCACAATATTTTTTTGATTTGCGCATGCCCAGAAAAAGTTTGAGCAGAATTTTAAGTTCAAGCGAAAAATTCCGCCTTGTGGAAAACAGGCTCAAATCAGAAAAAAGGCCTTTTTATAGGGTAGCCCCCACGGATTTTATCTTCCCATCTGCTTGTGACAGAATGATATTAGACCTTTCAGCAATTCTATAAAGGAATCTTAATTGAATGCTATTTGTATACATTATTCAAGAATTTTTTACTCAATAGAACCTCTTCTCCTCTTGCAGAAAAATGTACAATAATAATGCACAAAATATTGCTGGATCCATGTTCTTTTGCAAAAAAGCTTAAGGTTTATTACAATATTTAGCAAAAAATAGCTTCATTTTTAAATTTCTCATTTGGAATAAATTTTAGTGGAATGCAAAGCAAAAATGGCTTAATTTTGCTCCCTTGGCATTAGAAAGTAAAGAAATGAGAAAGGTCCTTGGAGGATAGGAAGTTTGGAATGCTGTGGGAGGATTTTCACGATTCAGCATTTGTGTCAACAAATCTCTAGAGGGCATGAGAATTGAGATGCCTCCTCCTCTTTCATTCAGTTGCATTCTTGATAATCAGAATTATTGACATCTTGTCTTGACTTGGGCTCAAATTTATGTCATAGAATTTCAACTATGTGACTTCCTTTGAGAATGCGATGATTGCATTTCCATATTCTCCAACCAACTAACTTACTTCCGTAGTGAAAAGCATAGCCAGTCATCAAAACCGTCCGTCCATTTTGAAGGAAAAAGAATGTTTCCACCACCAGTCTGGTTCAATTTGAGAGTACACACCCCTCTTTGATTTGAAGTAAACACACTTAGAACTTTATCCATTAACTAAACTAAGTATAAAACTATCAAACACTGATCATGAATTCATCAGCCGAGAAATCAGATCATTATCGAAAGGTTGCGAAAACTAACTAGAGTGGGCCTAACCTAACTTGGTATGTCATGTGTCTTTTGCAACAAGCCTGACTAGATTTACGTTAATTACCAATAAAAAGCCTTACTTCACTCCAAACTCTTGCAGGATCCTTCTAGGATGTCTTCTACAACCAGTGATGTGCTTTGGGTGATAAAAGCAGTGAAATTGAATGTATTATTTGGTGAAATAACATCAGTGCTTTGGCCTGCCCATTTCCATTTGCAGCAATGGTCGTGATCGCCGAAGTTATCTTGTTGCGCATGAGCAATGACGTTCCATCATCACCAAAATGTACATCATCACAATCATAACCACAAAAAGTGCAAATCGGTGGAATTCGAGAAATTTCGTAAACAAAAGATACAGTAATGTAAAAAGCGATTTGGCAGCTTCAACAATAGATTTCACACCTTAAGCACAGCCAACTGTAATGCCTTTCTTCCTCTGCCAATTTTGATTTGTTTGAATGCACTTAGAGGAGGGGGGCTTTGGGGGGTACCAGAACCCGCAAACCCGGATGAAAATTTGGAAAAACCCGAAAACCCGGACGAAAATTTTGAAAAACCCGAAAACCCGCCAATATAAAATCAAAAATCCCGAAAAGTGCACTTCGTAATAAAAAATATTTAGTTGCAAGGTTGGCACCATTCTTTGTTACTTCACGTCACTGGCCTCATCCCTTTACCAATGAACCGTACAATAGAGATCTTGAAACTTGCAACGAAATCTAAAAAAATCCAAGAGTGGCCTCTTGCAAAACGTAGCTAATTTACTTTTCAAACAACAGTCTGTTATTTTGATCGTGTCTTCGACACCTTCGTCACTGCTCTCGTTAAACTCAGTTCGTCTGCTATTTCTTCCTCCTTCCATTACTTGCTCTGCACCGTCTTCATTTCTTCTGCTGTCGTCATTCAGCGGCGTGGCCAGGGTAAATTAAGTGGGGGTTATTGAAAGGAGGGGGTCTGGGGACGAAGCCACAGGAAATTTTTTGGGGCCACGCCCTTTACTTTGGCTTAGAATGCATTTCCCGATATCATGCTTGCCATTGTGACAAGAAAACTTTGATAGTTTTGCGACAGTTATCCTATGAATCAAAGCACTAGGAAAATTTTTGGGGCTACGCCCTTTACTTTGGCTTAGAATGCATCTCCCGATATCATGCTTGCCATTGTGACAAAAAACTTTGATAGTTTTGCGACAGTTATCCTATGAATCAAAGCACTAGGAAAATTTTTGGGGCTACGCCCTTTACTTTGGCTAAGAATGCATCTCCCAATATCATGCTTGCCTATTGCGACAAGAAAACTTTGATAGTTTTGTGACCGTTATCCTATGAATTAAAGCACCAGGAAAATTTTTGGGACCACGCCCTTTACTTTGGCTTAGAATGCATCTCCCAATATCATGCTTGCCTTTAGCGACAAGGAAACCTTGATCGTTTGGTGACAGTTATGCTATAAATCAGCGCACCAGGAACATTTTGAAGAAAGATCCTTTGATTTGGTTTAGCATGCATCTCCAATATCATGCTTGCCAGTGCTAAAATGGAAGATTTGACATTCTCGGAAAATTCTTACCCAACCTATACCCAGCTATTTTCTCTTCGGTTTAAAGGAATCTCGAGAACCAACTTTCGACAAAAGTGGGGAGGGGGAAACTGCCCCCCCATACCCCCCATGGCCACGCCACTTTTGTCATCTTCTTCAAAATTCAGGGAAGGGTGCCATGCTTGCAATTGTAGTTTCTTGTCTGACTATCCTCTGTCGTACAGCAGCACCATAAGTGGATGCTCAGCCTCTAATAATTCTGATAAGTCGAATGACCGAAAAATCGGAGATGCCAGAGCAAGGATTTTTCTCCCTTTAATTCAGTGAATTCTGTAAAATGCTCTTGGTGTTAGAAAGCATTTGATGCTTCCTAGCAGTGTCGTTCTAAGATTGGCTAGGAGATTTTCCTCTGACTTTTCGTTTATTGCGTGCAGGGTAAAATGAGAAGTCAGAGGAAAATCTCCTGGCAAATCTTAGAGCGACACTACTAGGAAGCATCAAAAGCTCTCTGAGAACAAGGGCATAGGCGTAGGGGACAGGGGGACAGGGGGGCTGCAGCCCCCAACGTTAGAAAAATTTGCAAAAATCAGCCATAATCGGGCAGAAATCCGCCTCAAGTCGGGCAAAATTTTTTCAAACGATGGACTTTTTATCGGGCAGCCCCCCCAAATTTTATCTACCCCTACGCCGATGAACAAGGGCATTTTATAAACAGAATTCACTGTATTGGCTGCGTATAAGAAGGCTGAAGGCTCTATCTACTTTTGATATTTCATATTCAGTCTTATTGTCAAAATGTTTAAATAGCTTCATGTTCATAATCAATTTGGTGAGTAGCCTAGCCGCGAGCCTAGCGGCTTATACAGTTTCCGTTCGGTGACTGAAATTAGCCTCGGTCGAGTGAGGTCAAACACCGGATGGGGGGGGGGGGAGGAGTGACCTCTTGGAGGCCTGGCCCCGCAACTAACCTCGCCTTCGCCTTCCTTCGGAAGGAACGTTAAACTAGGGTTCCAATACCTGGATGCGGCATACATAGTGGGTTTATATTTGCTTCAAGTAGCTAGAAAGAATTCCAGCCAATGCGAAATGAATTGCTGAAAATAAATAATCGCACTGTCCTCTAGAAATTGAAAACCCGCGTGACGCCTAAAACCCGAAAACCCGTACATTTTAATTACAATACCCGAAACCCGAGCTAAAAAAATAGCAAAACCCGAGACCCGTCCAAGATCCAAAACCCGAAAACCCGCACGTTTTTCAGAGAAAACCCGAAACCCGATGGCCAAAATTGGCCAAACCCGCAACCCGTGAAATCCCAAAGCCCCCCTCTTAGAGGTGTGAAGCCTATTCTTTAGAAAGGGAAATTGCTTTGTCTTTTCAGAAACCTACATTTTCTTTTCACAAAATTTGCTTGCCCTTTGCGTCAGAAATGTGTATGTTCTTACGGACGATGACAAAATGTCCTCAAGTTTTCTATCGCAAAAGTGCATCAGTGAGACAAAAACATCAAAATATGACAGAAGGTCAGGGACGTAGGAAGCATCTCAAACTTGGAGGGGCAAGACACTTCAAGGGCAATTTTCCATTAAGCTGAAGGGGCACTTCCTGAAAATAAAAAGGGCACTTCTTTGTTAATTGCAAAATCTTGGGGGGCACGTGTCCCCAGTGCCCCCGGTTCCTACGTCTCTGCATAAGGTATCTAGCCTGCATGCTCTTGCATGCAGATTCTTTGTATAGCTTCCAAATCTTTAACTCGGCGCGTAAAAAGGTGGCTGTAAAATTAGGTGATCAATTAACTTCTGACTGAGTGGCTTGAAACAAACCTTAGTTACTCATCTTTCATTCTACCGTTGGACTTTTCAGAAGTTTTCAATATTTTTCGAAATTTCAGCGTGGTACATTTTAACGTCATCAAATTTCTAAATCATAAGCCAGAAAAGTGACAGAATTTTGCTTGATACCATATTGTAGACATCCATAATCTATAATTTTCTATGAAATTAGTTCATCCTGCTTCAAACAGTTTAAAAATTACGATGGTTTTAATTTCTTTAAATTTTTCTTGTATTCTTGAAAAAGTAGAAAAACACTCTAATTCTGAAAAGATTGAAAATTTCAGAAAAATCTAACGGTAGAATTATAGAGAAATAGCTGAAGTTTCTTTGAAGCGATTAGGTTCACAGAAATTGGTCACTAAATTTTACACCAACATTTTTAAAGATTTGGAACCTATGTTAATGTCCTCTGTTGGACTTGAAACGAGACAAAGACAGTGTTGCTTCTTAAATTTCTGTTCACATAATTATAATATCATTGTTATATGTTAGTGTTAGTTCTGCATTAATGAATAGGCCCCTACAAATTATCTACTTCATTTCATGACATGTGTAAGTTCTGCATTAATGATTAGGTCCCTACAAATTATCTACTTCATTTCATGACATGTGTAAGCCTAATATACATAAGAGTCTATTCCCATAAGCGTTCCCAATAATAAGCTACCAAATTAGAGTCAAAATGTTAGATTGTCCCCAAGCTCCATGGCATCACTTCAATGCCCCTTTCACGGCAGCAGTTACGACTTCTTTCCCGCCTTTTACAAGTGCTTCTTTGCTCTTTCCTAATGGAGAATCTTTATCATTTGCCATTGCGACGAGCTTTGCTCCTTTTTCTACCACCTTCTGTTTTCCAGCAGATATCATTTTGTCCATTATGACTGATCTTCTAATCTGAAAGAAAACAATAACGCATAAAGCCCGGGCCAAACGACTGGACTGCACTGAAATATATTTACTATTGTTTTGAAGGAAGTTTTTGTTTTGAAATAATTTATTTCAATACCTTCCTTTTCCCTCGCGAGTTCCAAATCACGCATGCTTGCAAACGAATCGATATAAATGAGAGTGATCCAAACAGTTATCCATCTACCCTGGGTACCAGAGCCTCAAAATTAGAAGGAAAAATTTTTATTTTTTTTCATCTTGTTATTTTTTGGCTCTGGTACCCAGGGTATTATCCATCTTGGCCTAAGCTCATACACAGCCAGGTTAATTTTCCAAAGTCAAAAATTTCTAATAGATAGTTGTGTAGCAGAAGGTACAGGCCTATTGTAGAATTTATCAAAGGGTATATCTGGGGTATAAAGGGTATATATAGTGAACGATCCATATTTAAAGGGTATGTTTAGGCTCCTTGTGTTGAATCTAACAGAAGAGTATTTATTTAATTGCTTAGTTGGCTGTGTATGACGACCTCGCCAATTCACTTTAAAAGCAACGCTTTCTTTTTTGTCTTAATTCTCCGGAAAATTAAATGGTAAATAATTCATTTTCATTTCCACCACAAAGTGGTGGTTTAGAAAATAACGTACATTGAACATTGGTAACTTTGTTCAGTATGTGAAGATCAAGAACATTTGGGTGGTGGCAAAACGACTGAACACATAACAAGGACAGATTTGGAAAGACAATAGCACGAGTTGGTTTTGATTGACACTATAATTCAAAGCGACCAGCGATTGCAGACAAAGGAAATTCTCTCAACCAATAATTCAAAGCAAGCAAAGCCGCAAAGTTTCTCTGAACCCCAGGTAGCTAGCTCGCTCGTTGTGCATTCCCAGAAATTGTTTTTAAGAACAAGCATGATCACAGATCGAAGGAAGAAGGATATATCTACACATCTGCCACGGGCATTTAATTTATTTGATTCTAAAGCCGGTTGGGAGGCGATAAAATTCTCTTATTTTTTGGTGTAATTAAAACATTTACTGCTCAGCTTCTGAACAAAATAGAAGGCCCGAGGTAGATGTGTAGATATATTCTTCTTCTTTCGATCTATGCTCATGTTTGCTCTTAAAAACAATTTATAGAATGCACAACGAGTGCGGTAGCTACTTGGGTTTCAGAGAAACTTTTGTGGCTTTGTTTTCTTTTTAATTATTGGTTGAGGCAACTTCCTTTGTCTGTGATCGTTAATCGCTTTGAATTCAGGTGTCAACAAAACAACTCATGCTATTGTGTTACAAAATCTGTCCTTGTTTGGTGGCAAAACGACTGAACATTGTCCAATGAACGTTTGCTAAATGCGGGAAGTTTTTTGGATCTAGAATTTAGTCTGGGGCAAACTTCCAACAGAGCGCCAAGGAGCTAGAAATATTACCTTGATTCTGTTTGTGGTTTTTTCATGCCGTTCATTTTACCATCAAAATTACGACACTGAAGATAAAGTCATTTGATGTGAGGTGAAACGGGTCGTAAACAAATCGAAGAAGAAGGCGAAGAAGAATTCCAAGAAGAAGAAAATGGCAAGAGAAGCCATGGCAATAATAATCGTCTATTGTCTGGCTTGTTGATACCAAAAAGATGTATCACGAATTCATACTTAGCAGCGTTAAAGCTACTGCATTAAAACCAATGCTTATGTTTAGAGTACCGACCACAACCATTGCAAATTTCTGTTAGCCAAAATAGCGGATACACCGTTACCTGAAAGAACAACAGATTGTAGTGTAGTACAATCATTGCTTGAATTTTATATAATTATTATATACTATTACCTTCATCAATTTTTACTATATTTCGTTTCATATTTTTCTAAGCTTGTAAGTATATTGTGCACAAATTTCATTACAGAATTGAAAAAAAATTAGCTGATGCAGACAGTCTCGAATCCATTAAACTTGTATAGAAACTAATCAGTAATAACAAGATTTCAAAGTAACAGCCTATAATTTCATCAAAGTTTTATTCTTCAAAACACCTTGCATTTCTTATTCTTTGTTTTTCCTCACCAAAAGAAGCGCCATCGTAAATTGCTTTTCACGAGGAAGAAGCTTCGCAGATAGACTAAATCTTAATACCACAAAGCTTTGAGAAATCAATAAGCAATTTGATTACATTAAGCTATACGCCTATAAGTAAATGATTAATTTGTTGCTTACAAAGAGATTAAAATGATTCGATTGACAGATGTTTCTTCTTGAACATAATGGCTGTGCGACAAATCTGGACTGCGTTCGCATACGATTCCGGTACGATTTGAAAACGGTATGCAGGTGAAGGTGAAGCTGCGTTTTTTAGCGACAAGCGGTTTGGATTGTAGAAGTAGAATAGGCCTATTTGAGTCCACGACCCCTTGTCATGACGCGCAAATGATGGGGCTCTACCTGGGATCGAGCCCTGTCTGCCTGACTGTCCTGGCTGCAATGCCAGAGGATTACAGCACTGAATGTCAGAGGACTACACTAATGAAACTTTCATGGATAGGCCTCCCGTTCAAACGAAAACAGCATATTTTTTGCCAACACAATTTGAAAAGGGTAGAATTTGGACTTGCCCAAGTCGTCTTGTAGGGAAGAAAGAGAAATAGGTCTCCAATTAATCAACACAATTTGACAACAGTGTCGTGTGAACGATCTTAAACGACAATGTTGCAATGAACAGTTTCTTTTGCTCAGTAGGTAAGGATCTTGCTAACAAAATAGATCCAGCCCCAAATCCCCTCCTTGCAGGTGACTATGAAATTAACAAACATAAGGCACCGTTCCACTTCAGGACCATTGAAGTGCAGGAGATCAAGGATGCATTTGCCACTGTTAAGACAGCAAAGAGCTTTGGGACTGACAACATCTCTAGCTACTTTCTGAAGCTTGCGCTGCCTTTTATTGAAAATTCGCTTGCTTTCTTGTTCAATACATCCATTGAAACAAGTCGTTTTCCTGACTCATGGAAAGTTGCTAGAGTTACTCCGATTTTCAAAGATGGAGACAAGGCTGAAAAATCTAACTATCGACCAATATCAGTCTTGCCCGTCATCTCAAGGCTCTTTGAAAAATTAGTGAAAAATCAGCTGTACCAGTATATGAATGATAATGGCCACTTTTCATCAGGCCAATCCGGCTTTTTGCGCCTTCATTCAACAGTAACATGCTTACTGAAAAATACTGACGACTGGTATAATGGAATGGATCTTGGAAAGCTTGTGGGTCTAGTGTTCATTGACCTTAAAAAGGCATTCGATACCGTCGATCATAACATTCTCTGCAAAAAGCTCTAGCTTTACGGTGTACAACAACGTGAGCTCTCTTGGTTTAAATCCTACCTAATGAACCGGAAGCAATTTTGTAGGGTTGATAGGGTAGATTCCGAAATTGGGGACATCGAAGTTGGTGTTCCACAAGGTTCATGTTTTGACCCACTTTTCTTCCTCATCCACATCAACGGTCTCCCACAAGCAGTCAAAGATTGTAACATGTCCATGTATGCTGATGATACCAGTTTGTGCTACCAGTCTCACGATCTGACTCGGCTGAATGAGGCTATTAACAGCGATCTTAGAAAGCTGGATGCTTGGCTACAAGCTTTCCCTGAATGTTGCAAAAACTCATTCAATGTTTGTTTCCACCAAGCAGAAACACAACATTCTCAAGGGTCAAAATGAAGACTTGAAATTGAAAATACGGGATAATGAGCTTGAAGTAGTCAAAAAGACAAAATATCTCGGTTTGCAAATTGACTGCTCTTTGGATTGGAAAGAACAAAAATTTTTTTCGATACTGCTGTTCTGTCTGGGGCTGCGCCGGTTTAACTGAAATTAATCAGTTACAAAAACTTCAAAGCGTGCTGCTAGGATAATAACGAATAGAAGATTCGATGCCCAAAGCAGACCTCTTATCGGAGAGCTGGGATGGAAGACCGTTGACGAACTGATTACCAGTGAATCTAAGACAATGGTCTTCAAGGCCCTGAATGAGCTGGCCCCACAATACCTGTGTGACCTCTTCACCCGAAATTCGCTGTGTTCGTCATATAGTCTTCGTAACTCGGGGACCGACTTGAGGTTACCGATGAAAAGGTCAACTAATGGCCAGAAATGTTTCTCTTATAGAGGCGCTAAACTATGGAATAGCCTGTCAGCCGAGTCAAAGCAGGCAACCTCTCTGTATCGTTAAAAAAAACCATCTGAAAACAGGCACTTTTCCTTTTGCTTTTATTGTAAATTTTGAACATTATTGTACATATGTTTTAGATATTGTAAATAAGGTTTTATAGTTTGATTTAATTAATAGCTTTTTCCCTTTTTTATTATATTGTAATTAACGCTTTTATCGGAGGGCCCCTTGAAAATCAACTTGTTGAAGGGCAACCCTCCTTAAAAGAATTAAATATGAAATATATGAAAATACAAAAATGAAAAAATTTTGCAACGTTTTCACAACGAGGTTGATTGATCATTGATCAAGATCCAGACTCGTTGTCGCAGGAATTACAAAGAGAAATTTTGGTGCCGTCACCAATTTTGCCATATTCAAATTACACCGGCATCTTAGGTTAGGCCCAGCTGATTCATTTTGAGGAAACTTGGTGCAATCTACCGGATGAGAGAAAAACTGTATCAACTTTGAAAGCCTGTAGCTCTTGAATCATTAATCAGATTCCCATATACTGATATTACCTGTATAGCTAACATATGAACTTAGATAAGAAAATTCTGTTTGTCAAAATCAGTTGTATCGTTCTCATATTACAAGCAGCATAGGTTTCAAATCTTTAAAAAGGTGGGTGTAAAATTAGATGACCTATTTCTTTAAACTGAGCGGCTCCAAAGAATCTTTATCTATTTAGCTATAATTCTACCGTTGGACTTTTCAAAACACTTCAATATTTTCAGAATTAGAGCGTTTTTCTCCTTGTCAGAGAATTCAAGAAAAATCTTGAAAAAATCTTAAAACGATCGTAAATTCTAACTTTGTCCACGAAACATGAAAATCTTTTCAAGAAAACCATAGTTTATGAATGTCTACAATGTGGTAGCAAGCAAAACTCTGTCACTCTTCTGCCTTATAATTTAGAAATTCGATGACGTCACAACCTCAAATGAATTGAAATATAAAATACGCTGTATTTTCGAAAGAATGGAAGATTTCTGAAAAGTCCAACGGTAGAATTATAGATAAGTAGCTAAAGTTTCTTTCAAGCCATTCAATTAAAAGAAATGCAATTTTACACCCACCTTTTTACACCGATTTAAAGATTTGGAACCTATGCTATTACAAGCTACAGACTTTCAAAGGTCGATACAATCTTTTACTTACCCGGTAAAAAAGTGTTCAAATTAGCATAGGTTCTAGATCTTTAAATCGGTGTAAAAAGGTGGGTGTAAAATTGTATGACCTTTTTCTTTTAATTGAATGGTTTAAAGGAAACTTTAGCTACTGATCTAAAATCATACTGTTAGAATATTCAGAAATCTTGATTAGTTTTAAAGTTACAGCGTAGTTATATTTCAACTCATTTGAGAATCTGACGTCATCAAGTTTCTAAATCGTAAACCAGAAAAGTGGTAGACTTTTGCTCAATACCATATTGTAAACATTCATAACTATGGTTTTCTTGAAAATTATTTCATGTTTCATTGAAAAGTTTAGAAAATGCGATGGTTTTAAGATTTTTTCAACATTTTTCTTGAATTCCTATGAAAAAAAAGGAAAAGCACTCTAATCCTGAAAATAATGATGATTCTCAAAAGTCCAACGGTAGAATTATAGCAAAATAGATTAAGTTTCTTTGGAGCTGTTCAGTTTAAAGGGGCATTCCGCAGAAAAAACCGGATATCGGTGAACTGCGTTGTTTTCCTTTAAAAAGAACATGCTTATCATTATAAACATTTTCCAATGTTTCTCCAACTTGAATAAAGCTCAAACCGGCCAAAAACGAAACAGGTATTTTTCAAAATAGAGACCGAGAACTCAGCCATATCCTGGAATTTGAATCCGAGACAGAAAACGAGAATTCTCGGAAAAGCCGATCAATTCTCTTTCGCGTAGTCGACCATGGACACATGAATGAACGAATACAACAGGACATTCAAACTCAATTTAACGAGCGACGTGCAACGAGCCTATCATAGCTCGCCTATGACAGACCGACGGACAAAAACGAAAATATTCTACCTTTGTTCGCCGAGAACGATGCATAAAATGGTAGGGTATTGAAATTAAAATTGGTCAAATGTTTCCTTCCATATCTCGGGTTTGAGAAGTGCGATCGAGGAAAGGAAAACGATTTCCGAGGGATGACATAATCTGTTTCTCGATCGGGATCACAAAATGAATCTCTGCATGCATTTAATTTTCGAGGAATGCCCCTTTAAAGAAATAGGTCATATAATTTTACATCCACCTTTTTAAAGATTTGAAACCTATGCTGTTCAAATTCACCATGTTGTATAATCAGTTATCTACCGGGTGTTCCAAAAAGGTACTCCTGTTTGAAAGATCATCAAAAGTCTGTTATAAGGCCGATCTTCAAATTTATTTCTTTTGCAAGTAGATCAAAGACCCAATTATTTGTCCAGGCATAGCTAATCTTTTGATTGGTTTTGAAATTAGTGAATTTAGACCCTTTTCGGGCTGCCTGGTTTTGAAGCATGCTGCAAAAATCACTGATGATTACCTGAGTAATTTCTTTTTGTTTATTAAGCCTCTAGATTGATCATAAATGTCAGAATAAAGAGCAAACTACTATTGTAGACTTAAAGGATAATGACAAACTTCGATGTAGTGGCTCTTAGGCAAGATTAACGATGTTACTGAAAGAGTATGGCTCAGAGTAAGGTTTTTCAATGCGTTATTTCATGCCCTTTAAGTAATTAAAATAAACATTTTATTTTCAAATATATTTTGACCTTTGAAAAAATTGTTTTAATCTTTTCAAAACGTCCAGCTGAGTCACAACATTTATGCACAAAAGGAAATATGAGGTTAAAAGTTCAACTTATTGTTTTCAACTGGATATTTTTAGGTTCTCTTAAAGTAGTGCAACAAGTTCAGTGAAAGATTTAGTTTATTATATTATGGCGTGTCCGGAAATTAAAGCGCTGCTTAACAAATGCCATATTATTCTACAGCACATACATAAATGACTAATTCGTACAGTACTACAAGGAAGTACAAGCGCTCGCTTTGCTCGTGCTTTAACTTTCCTAGCTCATGCGGAGGGCAGTCAGAAAAATTCTAAGGCAGATTTTTCATTCAATTTGAAAGAAACAGGAAACAAAAATTAAGTTAAAGCACAGGAAGCCCAAATGGATAAATAATGGATGTCATTGGCTGTTGGCCGACTGCTGCAAGGAAAATTTGATCACCAACCTGATCCTTCCTTCAAATTATTTGTCGAAGCAAGCAAAATCAGGTATAACCTTAGCAAGGAAGATAGCCGAATTCGTTAAAGGGGCTCCGTCGTCAAAATTTAATCAAATCCGTAAACTCGCACGTGTCGGGGATTATCCATTGTTCATCCATTGTTCTCTGCAGTTTGTTTGGTGGCCTCACCCAAGCCACAAAAGAGTGACCGTTAAAAATCCACTTATATCCAAGCAATCGTAGAAGATATGAATGTTTGGTTTGTTCCTTAGTGAAGTACAAGGAGTAATGCCCAAACAGCAACTTTCATTTTGAAAAAAATACGAAAATCATGTGTTATATCATCATTCAAAAACTGCAAAAGTCATCGTTTTGTTTACATTTTGACGACGGAGCCCCTTTAAGATGAATTACCCAATCTAAGTTTGCCTTTCCATAGTAAATCAGGTTGCCATTCATTCAAATCGAAGGAAAATCCGCAGTCTCAAATTTGGCAGTCGCAAACCTCAATCTATTCTAGCAACTCTTATCTTAAATTAGATCTTCTTTTACATCTCCTTGTGCGAGGGTCAACGAAGCACGTCGTTTCGGCATATTTCATAAAGTCTGATTTGTTTGCTGTAACATCTTGATCGATCGAGTGTGACGATCCTTCTCCTTGCTGTTGTAGAAAACCTTGTTCAACACTTAATCAGGAGTAGTCTGTCTCAAATTAGATTTAAGGTGAAAATGCCCGTGAATAACAACGATTGAAGTGGTCCGTAATCAATAATTTTGCGTTCTCGCAAATCTCACTTGGCATCTAACTTGGGATCGACTTTGATCAGCAGTTATTGTTTCGCAGAATAAACTTCGTCTTATCGGCAGGCCAAAATGGAGTTTTCTCGTCATTGTCAAATCATTTTAAGTAATGATAAATGCTTCAATTTTGCAAAGAAATTTCTTGTTGAGCATTAATGGGTGCGCACAGAGAGTTAGCCAGATTGAAAACTCATACTATCGAAGTGCGGCGAAAGGAGAATATGGTTGAATATGGAAGAATTTAGCAAAATTTTAGAAAAATGAAGAGGCCTCGCATTTTTGTGGGAATCTCTCCATAAGAAAGTCAATCCTGAAATCACTACAAGTTTAAAGAACTCAAAAACTAAGCCAAACCATCTAAGAAAGGAAGTTTATATTTGAATTCGAGCGCATTGCTAGAAAAATGCCAACAAGCTTAGAAATTTGTTGCCAATCCCGGAGCTAAATGTGTCTGATCTATTCGCGTAACTCTTTCCAGTTTACAATATTTCATCAAGACTAGCGTTAGTTTACTTACTATTTATAATTTCTGCAAAGTCTTGAACACAAAGACAGCCACCAAGCACAGGTAAGACGTTCAACAAATGGCAATTACTGAAAAGCCTTGATCCTTATTTCAGACAGGATTTTGATCATGTTTACGTCCTTGCAAAACCAAGGTAGCACTTTAAAATTTAAAGCCCAGGATTATTAGCAGGCTTGAGGTTTTGGAAATGCTTATTGCGAGAATTTTTGCGCATCAGGAGGGATAAAAACCTAATCGTTCAAAGATAAACAATGGTTACAAGAAATTATAGAAGACAAAATATGTCCAGTCTTGGCTGAATCAACAAGGACAGATTTTTTATGACAATAGCATGAGTTGCTTTGGTTGACGCCTGAATTCAAAGTGATTAGCGATTGCCGACAAAAGAAATTCCTTCAACCAGAAATTCAGAACAAACGAAGCAGCAAAAGCTTCTTTGAAACCCAGGTAGCTAGCTCGCTCGTTGTGCATTCCAGAAATTGTTTTCAAGAGTAAACATGAGCATAGATCGAATTAAGAAGGATATATCTTAACTTCTACCTCGGACATTTCATTTCTTTGGTACAGGAGCTGAACAGTAAGTGTTTTAATTACACTAAAGAAATATAAGAATTGAATCGCCTCCCAATTGGCTTCTGCACCAGATGAATAAAATGACAGAGGCAAAAGTTTAGATGTATCTTTTTCCTTTCGATATATATGCTCATGTCTGCTCTTGAAAACCATTTCTGGAATGCACAACAACGAGCGAGCTAGCTGGTATCAGGGCAACTTTTGCGATTTTGTTTTTGTTTATGACTTGACCAACTGGGCATGGAATTCCCTTTGTCTGCAATCACAAATCGCTTTGTGTCTTGGTGTCAATAAAAAGTAGCGGGTCCTATTGCAACATTATCTGTCCTTGTTACTGACACGTCATTACAAGATGTTTAGTGACTGTAAACAAAAGAATACCTACAGCCGAATAATGAAGCTGTGAAAGTAAACAAAGAAAACTGCTACCGTTACCACAAAACTAACAACAGCAGACTTTGTAACAATAATATCCCTTGATTTTGACTGACATGTAATTCCAAAGCGATTAGTGAGTGCAGACAAAGGGCATTCTCTCAAGCAACAAATCAAACAAATGAAGCCGCAAATAAACACCCTTAAACATGTGTGGCTAACTGTCGCATTGCACGTGCGAAAAAAGGTTTTTAAAGGAAGTCATGAGCATATATCGAAGGGAAAAGGATAGATCGAAAAATGTATCTCACAGATTTCATCTAGCTAAATCTGCAGACGAACAGTAGGCCGTACAATTCCCGTATAGTTTGGGTGTAATTAAACAATTTACTGCTCAGCTTCTGAATAAAATAACTTAATCGATGGGACAGATGTTTACATTTATCATTCTTCTTTCGATAGATACTCATAGCTTTTTCACTCACCCGGTGTGGTATGGTATTTTGCTCAGTAGGATAGCTTGTAATTGTAACTTTTATTTCAAAATAAAAACAAGAAATAGATCGCTTTGAATTGCCCGTGCGAATTAAAAGAAATGAATGTTATTGTTACAAAATCTGTCCTTGTTTCGTCTGACTGAGGTTGGGATTTACTTTTAGAGATTCAACACTTACATGTGTGACCGCAGGATTATATATGCTGCTATGCAGCGAATAGTAGCGATAACTTCACAGCACCATACACATCAATTTTGCGTGTTTGTTGCTCCTGGCGCTAATCATGATAAGCGCGGCTTAGGAGACCATGAAATCGCCAAATGGAAATCAGGATTTTATGTTTCTGCAAATTGTACTCTTCATCTAATAGAGTTAAGACAGGCTAGATCATCTGTTCATGCCAATTCCAGGAAGGGCAAATTTTGTAAACAAAAGATTCGGGTTTCCAAAAGGACAACGCGATTTGGCCTTGAGAAAGAACAAATTTCACACCCGAGAGTGCACTCAATCAAATCAACAAGGACAGATAACGTTACAATAGAACTCGCTACTTTTCATTGACACCTAGATACAAAGCAATTTGTGATTGATGACAAAAGGAATTCCATGCTCGGTTCGTCAAGACATAAACAAAAACAAAGCAAGCTGCAAAAATTGCCCTGAAACCCGGGTCGCTAGCACGCTCGTTGTGTATTCCAGAAATGGTTTTTAAGAGCAAATATTTGCACATATCGAAAGAAGAAGGATATATCTAAACTTCTGCCTCGGGCATTTTATTTTTTTCGTACAGAAGCTGAGCAGTAAATGTTTTAATTCTACACCCAAAAAGTACGAGAATTGAATCCCCTCCCAATTGGCTTCTGCACAAAATAAATAAAATGCCTGAGGCAGAAGTTTAGATATATCCTTCTTCTTTCGATATGTACTAATATTTTCTCTTTAAAACCATTTCTGGGATGCACAACGAGCGCGCTAGCGACCCGGGATTCAGGGCAATTTTTGCGGCTTGCTTTGTTTTTGTTTATGTCTTAACCAACCGAGCATGGAATTCCCTTTGTCTGCAATCACAAATTGCTTTGTATCTAGGTGTCAATGAAAAGGAGCGAGCTCTATTGTAACATTATCTGTCCTTGTTAATCAAATCAAAGTAAACAGGGAAGACAAAGAATTGTGGCTGGCTGCACTAGTCAGTGCTAGCTGTGAAATCTATTCTCAAGGCTGCCAAATTGCTTGGTCCTAAACAGACCTGTATCCTTTGTTTTACAAGATTTGCCCTCGCCTCAGACTCTAAAACCACTCCAGCGCTCGCAGTTCTCGTTGTTTTTAAAGTTTTGAAAACGATTGCAAACAAAGAGTTAAGCCAATTAGTCAAGCTCAAGCTACTAATGTAAATAAACAAAGCTGCATAACATAATCTGAAATTTTAGTGGCTAAATCACTTGTGCTGCAAGCGAAAAGGGGCGATTGCACTTTAGTGGACCTGTTTTATGTCATATCTCCCAGGACAGGAACGTATTAAACTGAATACCCTACTAACCCAAATTTGAAGAACTGTTTTTCAACCAGAGTACTTAGTGGGCAAGCCGCACAAATTGCCCTGAAACCAGGGTCGCTAGCTCGGTCATTGTGCATTCCAGAAATGGTTTTAAAGAGCAAATATTAGCACATATCGAAAGAAGAAGGATATATCTAAGCTTCTGCCTCGGGCATTTCATTTTTTTCGCACAGAAGCTGAGCAGTAAGTGTTTTAATTACACCTAAAAAGCACGAGAATTCAATCCCCTCCCAATTGGCTTTTACACAAAATAAATAAAATGCCCGTTGCAGAAGTTTAGAGATATCCTTCTTCTTTCGATATGTGCTAATATTTGCTCTTGAAAACCATTTCTGAAATGCACAACGAGAGCGCTAGCGACCCGAGTTTCAGGGCAATTTTTGCGGCTTGCTTTGTTTTTGTTTAGGTCTTGACCAACCGAGCATGGAATTCCCTTTGTCTGCAATGACAAATTGTTTTGTATCTAGGTGTCAATGAAAAGTGGTGAGTTCTATCGTAACATTATCTGTCCTTTTGTCGGTTTAAATTCATAAACAGAGAGTGTCTGCTATATTTGGCATTTATCTTCTTGCTAAAACAGCGTAACAGTCTATACACAAAACATTACAAAAAATTGATTTGGAAAATAGCTACACTGAGGTTCTTTCTTTAACTGAAAAGAAGACAAACAAATTTTGCTGTTATCATCTTGAATCTCTTTCCTTCTTTACAAAGTTTAATATTCTAAAGGTCTGCATGCAGTTACATTCACCTGGAACCAACAAGTTATCAACAAAAACATTGAAATTCCTTCACATGAATACAATCTTCTTTCCGTTCTCTCTGTTTGACGGGAGATTCTGGTTTACAGAAGTCTTGTTGAAGAGCTATCTGGCTAGAAGTTGACCTGCTTTTTATTTGTCCATGGACAGTTAATAAAACAAAACTTTCTACCAAAACATACCGGAAATACTTACTCGAGGATGAATCTTCTCCAAGAAGCGTTCGTTTCTGTTCTACCTGTTCTACTTGTTCAGCGAATTTCTGAGATTTAGCCTTATCTGTCAAGATGGAACTTTACTGGAATCTAGCTGGTGAACTTTCTGGCCAGAACTTGACCTGCTCTTCATTTGCACTCGAAAATCTAATTTCGAAAGTCGTTTGATCAACCGAAATGATATTCACGCGAAATTTGCCTGTCGTAATCGATCGATCGATCAATCGAAGGATTGCGCACTGGTTGTGGTTCTTTCACTGGAAACAAATCGGTAAATGGGAGTGTGCTTTTCTAATTTGTCAGACGACCTGTTGAAAATAAAACGGTAGTGAAATCCCGTAATAAGTTTTCAAAGTAGATGTCGGAATATTAATAAACCTAGCGGAACAAAGAAAACAAGGAATAGGCCGAATACTTACAAAACATCTGCCTAAATCTATAGTTCAGTGCCTACTGCCTTTACTAGCTCTGAAGAAGACGTGCACAGTGAAAGCAAATCTTTAAGCAAAGTCTCTATGCTTTGCTTTTTTTTAGAAATCTTTTGGTTAAGCATAATGTGATTTGTGATTGAGAGAAAAACGAGATTTGAATGTCATAAATAATAAAACAGCCAGTCTGCAAAGCTTTTTATTTACGGATTTTGCAGTGTTTGTAGTGACTTAAAAAACCTTTAAACTCTCAATCTTGCAAATTAGAAGTGAGTTTTATCTGTTCTGTAGAATGTCGCCCCATTTTTGGTAGATTATTATTTTTTGGTTTTTCGGAAGCAATGAAACTGTCACTAAGATTCTCACTTAACTGTTTGATCAGTTGAAAGTATTATAGAGATCTAGTCTTTTACGAAAACTCCCGCGTTCATGGTTTTTCGAGGATTATATTTCTTAAATTGGTGAATTATGGAAAGATTAAAGTCATCTGTTTCCAAAAACCATAAGCTTCTACCGGGTGAGTCAATAAAAAGGTCCGGCGTTTGAAAAAATGGTGCTCCCTTAATATCAAAGCAATGATATTGAAAACTGTCTTGTTTTATTCCCGATGTGTCTAACTAGGTTCAGATAATGTACCCGGCGTTAATCGGCCATTCCTTCCCGTCGATATGAGAGATTTTCTAGAGAAAACCCCTTTCGAAAACCTTCAAAAACGAAGAAAAACGACAAGCAAAATTTTCCTTTGTTTTCCTTCCTAGCAATAATGACACTCACATGCATTTTGTCCTCTTAGGAAAATGGGGTCCCCCTGAATAAATTGTTCATACCAGGGGGAAAACTGCTTCATTCCCCCAAGAGGATAGCACGTGCTAATGCGTTCTGAAGTCATTGCTGTAAGGTATGATTTAGCACGTTTTCAAGGTTTCTCGAAGGGACATTTTTTAGAAAATCCCTTGTAACATTCTAACGGAGCGGCGGCTTTCAGCCAGAAAAAATTTTAAAAATTATTGAACATGTTAGCTATTCAACAAGATATTGCAAAATATTATGCGGTTATTAAACGATTACGAGGTCCATGCTGGAAAATATTTGGACCGCAGTTTGACGTACGGACTGAACGCAGTGAGGTCCGTACAATGAACTAAGGTCCAAATATTTTCCAGCATGGATCGAGTAATCGTTTAATAAAGGCTTTATTATATGGCAGAACCTTTTGAGAACGTTGTTTATAGTATCGTACTTTTCTGTTGTGTCTTTGATCCTGTGCATCACTGTAGTTGCTCGTTGCAACGTTAACTACATTGGCATTTTCTTCGTGTATAGTTGCAAGTTCGTCTTCAAAGTTTACAGAAAAGAAATCTTCGATGAATAAGCTAAACTTTGGCTGACACTTCTTGCGGCCTAAACCTACACAAGAAGCTCCTCCCTTGTTGTTGATTTTTAAGGCAACGCCCGGTCCAATGCGGCTTCGAACGAAAAATACGGCTTTTACGGACCGACCAAGAACCAATCGAATTGCTCCGTTGCCGGTCCGAGGAGCCGTATTTTCGAATGCCATATAATAAAATTGCATATATATTCAGGGAGCAGTATAGCCTTTCAAACGCCGGGCCTTTTTTGACTCACCCCAAGCAGAAGCGAATTCTGGTGTTCAAAAAGCCAACTGCGCGAATGCATTGGAACTTTATATTTCAGCAGAGCAGAGATCGCAAACATCTTTTCAACAACCTTTCTCGTGTCAATTCAATTCAAAAGTCGTAAGTTGGCCAACATGAAATTTTGAAATTTACGTTATTTTGACAGTTGTACCGGAAATGTCAGTGTAAACAACCATATGAAATTTAGGCCAACTTCAAAAATACATTTCTCCGCCCCTAGTGGTCCGATTTTAAAACTGTTTGTTTTATGTTAATCCTCAGGATGTCCTCTATAAAGACCGTTGTGTATTTTTTGCATTTTCGAAAATTCATTTTTGCAATTTATTTCCTAATTTTGGTATTCTGGATCACTGTGCACCCTGGATCACAGTGACCGTATTTCTGGCTTTAGTTCTGCCGGAAATCGAAGTTTTACTGAGAAAATGAAGGACAAGAATTTTCACGATTATAGATTGCTTATTGTATTATTCAAGACATTCTAATGGACATTAATTTTCTTATCAATACTTGACTCCATTTTTATCATAATAACGCTTTCTAATATCATTAGGGATCTCTTCATACACATGTACATTCTTTAATCTAACCATTCCCATTGCTTTTAAGAACTTAAAAATTAACTTAGCCATGATGATACTGAAAGCTATCGTGCCAATGACGGCCAGAACGAGATAAAATGTTCGTAAAATAACAGTTCTCAGTGCATCAACGTAATGCTTCAGTTCGTATTTTAACTGATATCGATACGCTTTAGCGTCGTAAATATTATCAGGCATACGCGCGTTAACAACGGGAAACACACACGGTTTAATGTTGACATTAAGTTTCTCCATCACATTCGTGAAATCTATTCTACAACTATCTTTGGCATCAAGATCACACAACTCAGCTTTAAGTCTGTCGATGCGAATTACTTCCTCTGCGTTGAATTCTTCCATGTTCCTGCGGAATTCTTCTACCTGAGCGTGTAACCTATCTTCATACATTGCCAGATCCATTTTGTTAACATATTCTGCTTGCTCGATAAGAGCCTGTTTTGTTACGTTAAGATTAATATCCAAACGGGAAGATAACATCTTGAAGGCACCCAGTTCTTCCAACGTGTCGACGTTCATGCCGTTGTACGTAAAAGCGAATGCAAGATAAAATGCGACAAAAATCGCCACTATGAAAACAATCAACGGTATAATCAGGCTTGTGAAAATCAGTTTAAGGACAAACGTAAACAAGCCAAAGAACTTCAGAATCACTTTAGCGACGAAACCAACCATTTTCTGTCCACCAGAGCTTAGATCTTTTTTATCATCCGTCATTCCTTGTGGGCCTTCGACCTTTTTGTGCTGATTAAGAACAGTGACCCCCGCTGCCATCATAAAGGCAAAACGATATGTCTTAAGATTCCTGTAAGTTATAAGCAACACATCAAACACAACTATAAACAGAAACGAATACTTTTTCAAATATCTAAAAGACTTTCTCACATGTTCGCTTGGTGCATAAAATCCTGCCACTTTCTTCAATGTTTTCCACTTGCTATTCTGCCTATGTTCATATTGCTCCTCCATCGCATCACCAGTGAGGATATTAAACGTCGCATCGTTATTCACAGATCTGATCACGTGCATTCCTGTCTCATTCTGACGTTTCTCAATATCCCCTACGACTTTTTGTATAAAATCATTGGTAGCTTTTGGGTAACATCTATTCTTGCTTTTCTCGTCATACTTCTCATCGGAGCCTTGCTCCCATTTCTTAGCGTCAACATCCCCAAGACAGGGGATCTTCCTCAATATAGCATTCTTTATACGTGCGATGCGATCTTTAAATCTCTGCTTAACTTTCTGCTTCATGTGTCGAAGCGGGGTTAGCAATAAATTCGTAATTGGGTATATGGCCTTTTTTACTCTAGAGGTAACCGCGAGAGTCAGCATGGAGCGCACACGCCGTACTTTGTCTTTAATTTTTTTCATTGCATTGCTGAATAAATTACTGTCCATCACGTTAATGAAACCAAGGTAATTAATGCTTTTAGCCACGTTCCAAGCACCATATAAACTTCTGAAGACACTAAAATGTTTGTTGCGATGCACGCGATACGAATAATAATTTACTTTGTTGTATATGTCCTTTATTGCATCCTTTACACTTTTTTCAAATCGAGCATATTTCGGATTTGATTCCCTTAATATTTCTAATGTTTTACGCATAAGGATTTTCATTACCATTTCACTAATTTTATCATATGCAATCAAGTCATGCAGTTGCATTGTTGAAGTCATGTTATCTCTTATATTTCGCATTATCTTGCCCATGTGGTAGTCACACGCACATTCGAGAAAGGCTGCTCGATCTGACATGATCTTGACCTCGGTTTCCCGAAATATATCCAAAGCGAGGGAAATCTGATTGCTTTGGTTGATCTTAAGTTTGATGTAATGCTTAAAATCTGAAATAGCATGCAGTTCGTCTTTGTTAATCATCTTGAAAATGACTGAGATGAAACTGACTGTTAAAAGAAAGCTATACGCGACACGAGCTGTGACTAGAAACACTATTGGCACTAAATGTCTGTTTTCAAGTTTATCTTCGTTATCCAGTTCCTCCCTGACTTTCTCTTTCCTTCCCAGTTGAATTGCCGCTTGTTGCCGCCCCTTCTTTTGGGCTTTATTTCCTATACTGGGACTGATCAAACAAGAGAATATCATTAATGTTATAAGTCCTAAAATAAAACAGCCAGTGAGAATAATCAATGGATCAAATTTGGAAAACATTCCAACATGAAATATTGTTGACGGAGCCTTTTTACGTCTTGCTGTCTTCTTGGCAGCACTCGTATCAACGCGGAGTTCAAACTTCTTTTCCATATGAGTCTCGTATGTATGCGTACCGTCCGATACGTAAGCAACAAATAATCTAGCTTTATTGTATGGTCTAAACTCGCGTTTTCGTATCTTCGCAATGACGTCAAAATGCTTTTTAGGACAGAGGACGAGGATGTCTTGCTTCAAAACCAAGGCCATCTCTGTTGCTTCAACGGCTGATATACCCAAAAAGGCAGGGCATGAGCTGACATTTCCTCTCAAACGCACAATCCAACTTGCAAAGTCGGCATCAAGAGTTGCATTTAGACTTATTAAAGAAGATTTAACGGCCAATTTATCCAAGACAGTAGTAGACGCATTCATTGCTACTGACACCTTTGTTGCATTTTTCTTATGACTGATTCTGTATGCATGTCTCACACTCCTCACACTGGCTAGATTGATTTTTTCTATTTTAACATCCTGCATCGGTGATTCCTTCTTGGCAAAGTATCTCTTCCAGGAGGCCAGCAGTTTACAGTTTGAAACACTCGTCCATTTTTGTGTTGATATTGCAAAGGGTGTGGCAGGCAAGAATCGAATTTCATCAGCAGCAGAATCAAAGCTCAATTTGTTCATTAACTTTAGGTTTCGAATGCTTAAATCATATTTTGAATTACTTTTAGTCGATCTGCGTCCCGTCAAGAAAATATTTTCTGCCGTCAGTTTCCCTTTATGATATTTGACCTCAAATTCTCCGATTTTAATTTTGTCTTTATCAATCATTAACTGCTTCGATTTAACCTGCATCCATTTGCTGATCAGTTTTGTGTTTGGAATCCTCACTCTATAAGTGATATCAAAGATTTTCTCTGATATCCTCCGCTGCAAATAACAATTGAACCTTGCGCTTAGATCTTTGCCTAGGAATTTCGCTTCCAGGGTTAGCTCACTCAGATCACCGCGGGCGCATCGCAGAGGACTCTTTACACAATCCTTTTTCCGATAACACCGACAAATATACTCGCATTGCTTCATGCACGCTGATTCATCAGAACCACCCGTGCATTTATCCATTTTGCACGACTTACACGCAAGATACAAATTTAGACAAGCCTTGTTCTTGAATTGCCAAGTAGCAGGATCGTGGAACATGCTCTTCGAGTATCCAAAAACCCATGCAATGTTTACATAATTGCTGCAGTAGAGTTTCGAGTTGTCGAAAATAGTGGCATCATTATGATTGCACTTCGTTGCAATGCGTCGTGTGTATGACTCCCCCACTCCAGCCTCTTCTGGGCACAAACCTGGTCGATCTCTACCGCAAACGAGGTTAGCGACTTTGGTATCACGCCCTTTTAGGAGATGATGTTTCAGGACGTATATATCAGGCACAGGGTGTCGACAATATCTGCCTTTGATGGGGTGAATTCCCGTGTGATAGTTGAAGAATTGGTCTTCATTCGATAGCTTTCCCTCAGCATCAACAAACGTAGGAAGAACATCAACTTTCGTTACTTTGACATCGATTACAAGGTAATTGGCTTTTTTTATTGTGAATTGTTTGTTCTCATTTTTGACGAATTTGATCGTTGCTTTGGCATGTGAATGACCCATTTTGTTATCGGTTATGATGTGCTGCTTGAGCTTCTGTGAGGCATACATTCGGGATCCAGCGATTACTGCAATCACAGAGAAGCATTTTTACAAATTATACCGGGTGAGCCAGAAAAAAGTTCCCACTTTCGAACATTCGTATCACCACTAGTATTTCATGGATTTGAATGATTCAAATTCTAGTTGAAAGCCAAACGATCAAAGTATTGTTGTGATTTTTCTGGTCTTCTTACGAGAACTGCAAATATAAGTAAATTCAACTTTACAAAAATTTCATGGTTGCAAAATGACTGAAAAAGGGCCTAAAACACTTGATCAAATCGTTAGGACTCTCCTCACACAGAACTATATGCACGGGCATTTCACCACTCTCAAGAGTAATAAGACATAGATTCGCAAACAGATACTAAAGATTTTCAATCCCATGGCAATAAATGTGCAGACGATATCTCTCACCCATGAGAAATTGCATTTTCTCTGTTGTTCTGAGCGAGGAGTCCTTTATGATTTGACCAAGTATTTTAGGCCTTTTTCAGTCATTTTGCAACCACAATGTTTTTGTAAACTTGAATTTACCAATTTTTCCAGTGCTTGTAACAAGGCGAGAAAAATCACAAAAATAATTCAATCTTTTGGCAGTCCAGCAAATATTATTGATTCATTCCAATCCATCCAGTACTCTTGATGCTATGAATTTTCAAAAGTGGGAACTTTTTCTGGTTCAGCCGGTACAGCACAAAAACTACCAGGCGAGTCAGAAGAACTCATGCCATTTGAAAGGCTGGCGCTCCCAAAACAAGGACAGATTTTGTAAGACAATAGCCATGGCTGCTTTTGATTGACATCGCAATTCAAAGTGATTAGCGATCGCAGGACATTCTCTCAACCTGAAATTCAAAACAAGCAAAGCCGCAAAAGTTTCTATGAAACCCAGGTAGCTAGCTCGCTCGTTGTGCATTCCAAAATTGCTTTTTAGAGCAAACATGAGCACATATCGAAAGAAAAAGGATATATCTACACATCTGCCTCGGGCATTTTACTCATTTGACTCAGAAGCTGAGCAGTAAGCATTTTAATAACACCCAAAAAATGAGAGAATTGAATCGTCTCCCAATCGGCATTTGAACCAAAAATATAAAATGCCCGAGACATATGCGAAAATATATCCTTCTTCTTTCGATCTATGCTTATGTTTGCTCTTAAAAACAATTTCTGGAATGCACAACGAGCGCGCTAGCTACCTGGTCTTCAGAGGAATTTTTTGCAGCTTTGTTTCTTTTGAATTATTGATTGAAGGGATTTCCTTTGTCGGCAATCGCTAATCGCTTTGAATAAAGGTGTCAAAAAAGGCAAATCATGCTATTGTATTACAAAATCTGTCCTTGTTCGTTCCCTGAATATCAAAGTATTAATATATGTTGATGGTTTGTCGAATAGATGACATGTTCAATCGACCTTAAGAATTTCTCCAGGCTGAAATTGGTCACTCTCTCCAATCTTTTAAGGGATTGTCTTATCATTTGTCTGCTTTTTCACTTTTGTCATTGGAAATTCACTGGGCTTTCATATATTTTCATATCAAATTATTTATACACAAAATCCCTTCAGCATAAAATAATACAACTTAAAGTTTCAAAAGAAATATATGCGCCGGGGCATTTAGACAGGGAAATTTAACAAGGTGTATTTCTTTTTTCATCAGACCTTGGTCGTGAATTTTCAAAAATTAATGAATGATAGCACACCTTTAATATGCTTGAGCATTTTCGATTTATCCACTCTCGTTAAACCTTTTAGTATATCTGAAAAAGAACGAAAAAGTATCAACTATCATGCTTTACAATTTTTCTTTGAGATGAGATGACATTTTCCTATCATATACCAAAATCAACCGCAGGCTGAATCCAAGTCAATGGGACTCTGTAAAATTCAAAGCTTTAATTTGTTTCTTTTCTGTCTTTTTCTTCGTTTATGGTTCTGCATTAACTCGTTTCATGGTTGTTTTGGAGATGGAACTGTAACGATATCTGCACCAAGGGGGCCAATTCAAAAGGGGATATTTGTTGAAGTTGGTTCTGAAATAGGAGTGTTATGGCCAAAAGCAAATGAACAGTCCCACGATTTGTAAAATCGACAATATTTCATTCCTGATACTTTGAATTCACTTAAATAAAAAACATTAAATTAGACATAAACAAACAAACGGACATAAAACAGACATAAAACAGACATAAAAAAAAAACAAGACAAAACAGAACAACAAAAAAACAAAACAAACAAAACAAAAATAACAAAACAGAACTAATGCAAGCGCAGGTTGGTTAAACGATGAAATAATCCCAAAAATAATACTATAGTACTTACTGAAATACATTGGCGTTGGCGTCCGTTATATAAGCAATATTAAAAGATTCATTGCACGATGTGTCCATAAACAAAATTAAAGTATCTTCTCTCACCTTACTTCGTCACGCCTCATTACATTAGTACGTTATCAATACAATACGCTCTTTGAAAAAGTTGTTAAATTAAAATCGATTTCTGTCATTTTCAAGGAGTTTATTCGAGAGAAGGGGCATGTTTAGGGAAGAGGCAAATGTGGGGGCATAATCGAAGACTTACGGTAGCTTACCTTCGCAAAATCGGTCATACCCTTCTCCACATGGATGTGCTTCATATTCGTACCCTTCGCATCGTTTGCTGCATTCTGAAAAGAGATGTTTATTAGCATAGGGCTCAAATCTTTCAAATCTTCAGAAAGGTGGGAGTAAAGTTCTATGACATTTTTCTTTGAATTGAATAGCTTAAAAGGAACTTATGGTACTTTGCTGTAAATCTGCCATGAACATTTTTGATACCTGGATTTTTTTTAAAATGGCGGCAATTTAATTGTTATTGAAAAATTCATGGACAATTTTGAAAAAATTTACATCTTCGTAAATCCGAAACCAATAGAGGAAGAATGATATAACATTCAAGAAAACCATAGTTTACGAAGGTCTACAATATGGTGGCAAGCAGAAATCTGTAGCTTTTCTTTTTTAGGATTTAGAAATTTGATGACGTCATGGCCTCAAATTTAATAAATGCCACCATTTTGAAACTAATCAAGATATCAGTAAATTTCCACGGCAGAATTACAGCAAAAAGCCATAAGTTCCTTCTAAGCCATTTATTTCAAAGAAAACTGTAATAGAATATTACACCGACCTTTTCAAAGATCTTAGCCCTATGTTATGTTTATTGCCATTAGAAATTTTCATCGATATTCATTTACTGCCATTAGGAAAGAATACACTGACATTGCTCTAATGCTGGTTCTCACTGCACGACGAATTATCCCAGGGGGGGGGGGTACTCATTGACTTTCAATACGGGGGAGTCCGTGCCAATATTTGGGGTCCCAAATTTTACGTGAAATTAATATTTGGGGTCTGTGAATTACAACATGGACAAAAGTTCAATATTTTGGGTCCACAAATTTGAAGAAAAGAAGAATCGTGCAATTTAGCCCTGAAGTTGCGAATTATGAAATAAATGTCTTGGTATTATTCAAAAACTGAGAAATATCATGAACCTCAAGTTGAAATCATTCAAAAACATTTTAGAGGCCCCAGAAGTAGATAACAATATTTGGGGTCTCTAAAAATTTAGACTCAATATTTGAGGTCCCCAAAACATTAGGCTTAATATTTAGGGGCCAGCAAAGAAATAGTGGCATTGACCCCCCCGTATTGAAAGTTAGGGAGTACCCCCCTTGGGGAATAATGATCGCTTTCTCAATCACCAATTTTCAAATTACGATGAACGGTCATCTTGCACTGGGCCTCTTGCACTGGGCCTCTTGCACTGGTGCAACGACCTCTGAATGAAAAGCCTGCTTTATAATGATCGTAACAAAAATCAACTTACGTTTGCAAACGGCATCATGCGTTGAGTTGCACGGCAAAGTCTCAAAAGAGCCAGTAGGACAGGATCTACATGCTGGAATTTGAATAGTAAATTTTCATTCAGATTTAACTGACAGCTACCAAAGAACATAGGCTCCAAATCTTTAAAATTGTTGGTGTAAAATTCAATGACCTATTTGCCTGTGATATATGTTAATAGTTTTATTGTAAATTATATATATTGTAAATAGTAGGCCTTAATTAGCTGTAATTTTGCTATTCATTTTTATTTTAGCCTACTTTAAATAGATATTTAATAATAATAATAAAATAATAATATTTACTTGAACCGAATGGCTTCAAAGGAACATCAGCTGTTTTCCTATAATTCTACCATTGGACTTTTCAGAAATCTTCGATATTTTCAGATCTGGAGTGTTTTTTTTTTTCAAGAATTCAAGAAAAATTTTCAAAAAAACTTAAAACCATCGTAATTTCTAAACAGTTTGACGCAACATGAAATGATTTTGAAGAAAATCATAGTTTATGGATGTCTACAATATGGTATCAAGCTAACACTCCTCTAGTTTAAGATTTAGAAATTTGATGACGTCACATCCTCAAATGAGTTAGAATATAAAATACGCTGTAATTTAAAAAAATATTCAAACTTTCTGAGAAGTCCAACGGTAGAATTATAGGTAAGTAGCTAAAGTTAATTTGAAGGCTTTCAGCTAGAAGAAATAGGTCATAGAATTTACATTCACATTTTTGCGCCGATTCAAAGATTTGGAACCTATGCTCTACCAAAGGTGGTTGTTCTTACGCCGTTTGCAAGGCCGATGCTCCCTTAATATGACGCAAATACCTCGTTTAATGGCTGAAATAGTCAATTGGGGTCAAATGCAGTTGAGCGGACACAGCTTCCAAGGAAAACAGAGGTTGAATTGAATTGTATTATTAGAACTGATCGCTGATTGGCTTATTCAACAATGGCAATAAACATCATGTCATCTGATTGGATAATGCAAAATTCGATCATGATTCGACTGATTTGCACTTGCGAGAGGACGTCAAAATGTTTTAAACAAGGCCTAAATATGCAGCAGGAACCGGTAATAGATATATCCTTTTAGCTGAATATTTTTGGTGGCTGCCGCCCCCAAGCCCCCGCTGGTTCAGGAAGTATAATTCAATCTAAGTACTGATGCGCTTTTCATCCAAAATCGGTAGAAAATTAAAACATGGGGAAATGTTAAAAGTGTGTCCGCTAAAGTGCAAACGAGCCGTCAATTGGATTTGAAAATTTACCTGATTGAAATTGGCCTCTCTTTTCTGGAGTTTTCGGAGATTTTCTCGCGAAAGCCTAATCGAGAAACCCTCGTAAACGGCCTGCAACCAAGATAAAATTTCCTTGAAAATTTTCCTTTGCAGCCAAGATTTGAATGTGTTTTGGCACTATTAACCACTTGGAAAAATTCAACGACAATAGCATGAGTTGATTTTGATTGACACCGCAATTCAAAGCGATTAGCGATCGCAGACAAAGGACATTCTCTCAACCAGTAATTCAAAACAAGCAAAACCGCAAAAAGTTCTGTGAAACCCAGGTAGCTAGCTCGCTCGTTGCACATTCCAGAAATTGTTTTTAAGAGCAAACGCGAGCATAGATCGAAAGAAGAAGGATATCTGCCTCGGGCATTTAATTTGTTTGGTTCAAAAGCCGATTGGGACTAGGAGATCAATTCTCCTATTTATTTGGGTGCTATTAAAACACTTAATGCTCAGCTTCCGAACCAAAGAAATAAAGTGCCCAAGGTAGATGTGTAGATATATCCTACTTCTTCTTCCTTCTTCTTTTTTCTGATAATTCTTCTTCTTTCGATATATGCTCAAGTTTGCTCTTAAAAACAATGTCTGGAATACACAACGAGCGCGATAGCTACGTGGGTTTCAGAGAAATTTTTGCGGATTTGTTTGTTTTGAATTCCTGGTTGAAAGTATTTTTCCTTGTCTGCAATCGCTAATCGCTTTGAATTCACTTGCCAACAAAAGCAACTCATGCTATTGTCTTACAAAATCTTTCCTTCTTCTTTGAACCATGAAAAGCGTGATGCAGGTAACTGTAACAACAGATAAGGGGATGATTTCCCAAGTGTATTGTCACTTGACCTGAATTGGGTAGAAACAACAATAGCTAAACAAGGACAGATAATGTTACAATAGAACTCGCTACTTTTCATTGACACCTAGATACAAAGCAATTTGTGATTGCAGACAAAGGGAATTCCATGCTCGGTTGGTCAAGACATAAACAAAAACAAAGCAAGCCGCAAAAATTGCCCTGAAATCCGGGTCCCTAGCTCGGTCGTTGTGCATTTCAGAAATGGTTTTAAAGAGCAAATATTAGCACATATTGAAAGAAGAAGGACATATCTAAACTTCTGCCTCGGGCATTTTATTTTTTTCGTACAGAAGCTGAGCAGTAAGTGTTTTAATTACACCTAAAAAGTACGAGAATTGAATCCCCTCCCAATTGGCTTCTGCACAAAATAACTAAAATGCCCGAGGCAGAAATTTAGATATATCCTTCTTCTTTCGATATGTGCTAATATTTGCTCTGAAAACCATTTCTGAAATGCACAACGAGCGAGCTAGCGACCCGGGTTTCAGGGCAACTTTTGCGGCTTGCCTTATTTTTGTTTAGGTCTTGACCAATCGAGCATGGAATTCCCTTTGTCTGCAATCACAAATTGCTTTGTATCTAGGTGTCAATGAAAAGTAGCGAGTTCTATTGTAACATTATCTGTCCTTGTCTGTCACGTGATAAACACTCACCTATACAGGTGTAACCATCTCCAAAATAGCCTTTACTGCATTTGCAATTATAACCACCCACAGTGTTCTCACATATTGTTCTAGCAGGGCAGCGATATCTGCCAATATGACATTCATTGATATCTGGAAAGAAGAAAAGTTGTCCTATATAGTTCTTTTGCATTGAAACCCGACGAGATGGCTTGAGCATATCTCTAATTGATTCTTTCATGTATTGCAAATTTCATGACTCTATTTACATTTCGTCCTTCTTTTTTGTTCGCTCGGCACCTTGCGGTTTGAAATTTTTGAAATATGTTTTGATTTTTCAGAAGTCCTGCCTCTAGAGAGGAAATCTACAATGAATCCAAAGCAAAATGACTTCTGATTCAGATTTAAGGTTATGAAGTCTGAGTGCTGCTAATTGCTATTTTCGTCGCCCATTATGCCCATCAGTTTACCAGAAAAGTTTCCAATCGCTTCAAAATATTAAAATGCAACATTTATTTAAAAAAAACACCAATTTGGGTTAAAATCTTACTTACTGACTTGGAAAATCATCGAAACCCAAAAAAACGCAGCATTATATTAAGTCTATTTTCATTTTAGAAACTATGCGAAAACTCATCCATCCATGCACAAGAGATAAGGCAGGATTTAGAATAACTCGAATCATGAATGATCGCATTCCTATGTTAAATTTGAGCAATGTTGATATATTTAGGTCGTGTTAGATTGGCAATTGCAAACCTATAAAATAAATGAAAACCTTGTAGACTTCACAGAGACAGAGAGATACCGGGTGAGTCAGTAAAGTGTGTCCGCTGTTTGAAAAACCGTACGGGGAAATCTATAAAACCAATTTTTAAACTTTTAACTCAATCATCTTATTGAGGTTCAACTTACTTTTTGAGATTATCTCATATCACATTCAAACATTTAAGAGACAAATAAAACAATGGGATGGGCCAACTTGCAGATGTAGTATTTGTTGCTAATGACCTAAATATGTACCGGGTGTCCCAAAAAAAAAACGCAACAGATTCAAAAAATTCTGACGGAAGCTCTTTCAAATAAATAATCAAATGATTATTTTTATCTAAATCTGCAATGATTAGATTAAATTTTGATATATTTTTCAGAATTTTTGGTGACTTTATTGAAGAGTTAAAAATCAACAAACTTCAAATTTACTGTCAGGGCAAAACCAGAGCTACCAACATTAGTGCAAAGTATACTGTAAAATTAAAAGAATGGCAATATCTGAAACTTTACATTATTACATCAACAAGCAAGCAGACAACTTCCTTAAGAAGCTGCAACAAAGAGATCTCTTACAGATTCATGAGTTATCCATTTTTGAGGGAGCTTTCAGCGTTCATTTATAATTGAAAGTATAAATCTAATAATGGCCTAGTCATTTAGAAAAGCAAGCAAGCATCATGGACACTTAGGAAGCATGGCAGTGTTTTGACAGAAATCTTTATGAAATGGTCTGTTCAATGTTCAACTAAATCGTGTGTTTGGGTGTTTGTCTGCAATTCTTTGCAATTTGACATCATGATTCATCATTGTTAATGCAGCAGCTCTGGTTTTGACCTGGGGGCAATTTTGAAGTTTGCTGATTTTTGATTCCACAACCAAGTCACCAAAAATACTGAAAAATATATCAAAATTTAATCTAATTATTGCAGATTTGAAGAAAAATAATTGTTGGATAATGAGTATGAAACGGTTTGCAGCATGTTTTTCAAATCTGTTGCGTTTTTTTTGGGACACCCGGTATTATCAATTATCAGTATCAGTATCATATTTAGATATTCGATTTAGATTAGTTTCTATTTAGAAGCTAAAATGAGATTGAATCAAAATACGATGACAAACAAACAAACAAACAAACAAACAAACAAACAAACAAACAAACAAACAAAGGCTAGCAACCCGGTCAAAATAAGTTTGAAATACGTTCTTCATATTATTCGTTAA
This sequence comes from Aurelia coerulea, assembly GCA_039566865.1. Lineage (NCBI taxonomy): Eukaryota > Metazoa > Cnidaria > Scyphozoa > Semaeostomeae > Ulmaridae > Aurelia > Aurelia coerulea. The sequence goes on along the minus strand of CM076948.1, from coordinate 22,419,036 downwards.
GCAATCCAAATAACTTAGCCCATGTTAGGCCCAATCAAGCAACGTTCAGATCCAGGAGTCTCAAGTCGGTTGGACCACAGTTCTGGAATGGCTTACCAAACGAACTAAAATCAGCAGAAAATTTGAGAAGTTTTAAGATTTCAATAAAACAATGTGACAGACCCAATTGCACATGTAGTGCCCGCAAGTGCCTTCCAATTTAACTATATAATTTGGAAAAATATTTATTTTGTTTTATTAGTACTGTGTATTCGATTTTATTAGTTGACGTGTATATATTTAATGTTTAATTTAAAGTTACATTCTGATGAGAACGTAGGTTCGATAGGCCCCAGTGTGCCAAAAATCTGTCTCTTTCTGTGCGCCCGCCTCCTTCATAGTATATAAGTTTTAATGTATATATTGTTAGCTATTTTGTAGATGGTCGAATTCAAATAAAATTACAACAACAACAACAACAACAACAACAACAACTTCCTATCACGAATGAAAAGAATCACCTGTGCAGCTATTCCTGTCCCAGTCAGATTTCGTCTCATTGAATTCAAAGCCTCGTTTGCATGGGATACATACCAATTCTGCTACGTCACATGCCGTTTCACATGTTGAATAACATGAATGAGATATATCAAGGACATTGTATACAGGAGTAATTTCTGTAACAAAGAAACAAATGATCTGAAATGTCGCCATAAGAAGAGGATAGGTTCCAAACCTTTGACGAGGTTGGTGTAAAATTCTACTATAACCTACCTATTTCTTTAAAGGCAGTCTATCACGCATCTGATTGGCTGTAATAAAGTCAGCCCAACACAACGGATGTCTTTGTGAGTACGTGAATTTGAAACAAAGGAGGGTTGATTGTTATCAAGGATCAAGTGCCATTCAATTCTCCTATTCGTTGTATTGTCTTTGTCATCCAATCAGCTGCGTGACAGACTGCCTTCAAATTGAATGACTTGACCAACGGCGCCTTCCTTGAAGAAACTGTGTTTATTCCCAATTCTGTTTCGTGACATAGTACACAGAGTAATGGCTGTCCTGTTAATCCGTACGGTGATTTCAAATTCTAGCGTCTGTTGGTGTTGATCAATCAAAAATCGCACTGTCTGGTTCCCCGTGGTCGTCTTGTATGACAGTGGATATTGTATTACATCAACACCGGAATCTGAACCACAAAATTATTCTTACGCCATCTTGACAGGACAGCTGCTGCTCTGTCTAACTGTGCCACGAAAACAGGACTGTAAATAAACACAATTCTTACAAGGTAGGCGTCCTGAATTCGACAGAAGATTGATATACTTTGTTATAATCCTACCGTTTGACTTTTCTGAAATCTTCAATATTGTCAAAATTAGATGGCTTTGCTTCTTAAAATTTTTTGAAAAAAGCTAAAGCATCGTAATCTCAAACCTTCTTCAAGAACAAAGAATGGTTTCAAGAACGCAATAGTTTATGAATATCTACAATATGCTATCAAGGAAAGATCTTTCACTCTTTTACCGGGTGAGTCAAAAAAAAGAATCCCCGTTTGAAAGGCCACTGCTCCCTGAATATCAAAGCAATAATATTGAAAACTGTCAAGTTTTATTGCCTCGGCTTCTTGCTCCTCGGAGTCTTGCTTCGGCATAAATGGAACAGTCATTGATTGGTTTAGGTCATATCTAGATGGTAGGAAACAAAGAGTTATTGTTCATAACACTGTGTCTGAAGCGATGAATTTGAACTGTGGGGTTCCTCAGGGAAGCTGCTTAGGGCCGGCGCTATTTGTTCATTATATCAGTTCTTTGTATGATGTCATTAGCCAACACCTCCCAAATGTTCATGGCTATGCAGATGATCATCAGCTGTACATATGGTTCAAACCAGAGCCCATTTCTGGGGAAGAGTCAGTTAGGGCAATGGAGATGTGTGTTTCTAAGGTTAGGAAATGGATGTTGGTTTAACCGTCTCATGATCAACGATTCAAAGACGGAGGTAATGCTAGTTGGAACGAGACAGCAACTGTCTAAGGTTTCTGTTGAAGGTATCAGAGTAGGTCATGAAACAATTGCTCCTGTCAGCTTAGTTAAAAACCTTGGTATGTATTTGGATCAAAACTTGAAAATGGATAAGCATATTACGAAATTATGTAGTAAAGCATTCTACCAATTGTATAAACTGAAACGTATACGGAAGTTCCTTAGCAATGAGGCAATCCAAACTGTTGTTCATGCGTTCATCACTAGCAATTTGGATTACTGTAACTCTCTGATGTATGGTATGCCACAGCATCTTATTGACAGATTACAGCGTGTGCAAAATGCAGCTGCTCGTGTTGTGCTACTAATACCGAAATTTGACCATATAAGTAAAGCTTTATTTGATCTGCACTGGCTACCAGTCAAGCACCGTATATGGTTCAAAATTATGCTGCTCACCTTCAAGTGCTTGATAGGAAAGGCACCTGTGTATCTTAGAGACATGGTGAGAAGATATATGCCTGAAAGAACTCTCAGATCGAGTAATGCGTTGCTGCTAAAAGTGCCTCGGTTTAAAAACAAAACATTAGGTGCTCGAACTTTTGCCTATGCTGCAGCTATTCTCTGGAACAGTCTTCCGTTGGAAATTCGTGTTATTGACAATATTGAAAGTTTTAAATCTTCATTGAAGACTCATTTATTTAAATTAGCGTATGATATTTTGTAATAGGTTTTTATTTGTAAAGTGTGTAGAATATTGTATTATAGTTATGCACTTTAATCATATAATGATAATGATAATGATAATGATAATGATAATGATGACAATGATGATTGCCAATGTAGTTCAATTAGGTTCAGTAATTTACCCGGCTTTAATCGGCCATTCCTTCCGGTGGTTATGGGAGATTTTTTGCAGAAAGCCCCTTCCAAAAACCTGCAAAAACGAGTGAAAACAATGAGCACATTTTACTTGGTTTTCTTTCCTAAAAATGATAACACTCACATGTATTCATGTATTTTGTCCTCTTACGAGAATGGAATGCCCCTGAATAGGTTATTCATACCAGGGGGAAGACTTGTTCATCCTCCCAAGAGGATACCACGTGCTAAAGCGTGCAGAAGTCATTGCTGTTGTAAAGCCCGTGCAAGGCAGAAATGTTGGGGAAATTTGTTCGTCATTTTGGGCACGTTTTGAAGGTTTCTTGAAGAGGCTTTCTCGAGAAACAATCCCTCATAATTTCAGAACGGAGTGGCAAATTCCAGTCAAGTAAATTTTAAAATTGATTTGAAAATGTCTACCATTAAACTATATGCAAGAAACATAACAAAAGTACTTAAAAACCTATCAGCTATCAAGCAACAAGGACCGATTTTGTAACACAATAGCATGAGTTGCTTTTGTTGACACCTGAATTCAAAGCGATTAGCAATCGCAGACAAAGGAAATTCCCTCAACCAGTAATTCAAAACGAACAAAGCTGCAAAAAGTTCTGTGAAACTCAGGTAGCTAGCACGCTAATTATGCATTCCAGAAAATACACCAACAAAATTAGAGACTTGAATTGCCTCCCAATTGGCTTTTGAGCCAAAAAAATTAAATGCTCGAGGTAGATGTGTGGATATATCCTTCTTCTTTCGAGATATGTTCATGTTTGGTTTGCAAAAACGCTAGGGTTTCAGAGAAACTTTTGCGGCTTCGTTCGTTGTGAATTACTGGTTGAAAGACTTCCTTTGTCTGCGATCGTGCGATTGCTAATCGCTTTTATTGAATTGTCTTTGTTCTTTGAATTGCGATCAATCAAAAGCAACTCATGCTATTGTCTTACGAAATCTGTCCTTGTTCTTTGAATTGCAATGTCAATCAAAAGCAACTTATGCTATTGTCTTACAAAAATCTGTCCTTGTTCTATCAAGCAGAATTTGATTTATTGCAATCCATCAAGTACTCTTGGTGCTATGAATTTTAGAATTTTCAAAAGTAGGAGCATTTCTTTGGCTCACCCGGTATACTTTATTTGCAATTAAATGCCATACCATATTCCTCAATGACTCGTTTGTATCCACTCCACTTATGTAGCAATGTCCTTCCTGTACTGCCAGCTTTATGGAATATCTTCGATCCTGGCATGATGAGATAACCAGGGCCTCGTAAGATGATGTTGGCGGTGACTGAAATCTTTGGTGTACCGTAATAGGATGACGGAGGCGTTTTCTGGTACTGAAAAAGAACGGAAAAGATTTTCATCTTGGGGGGTCAATCACTCCAAAAAACCTGCGAGATCAGATTTTTCAAAGATCTTTGAGATCCTTCGGAGATTTTCAAAGGTTTTCTTGATGTTTTAAGATCTCCAACACTTCTTGAGATTTATAAATTTTTGTGATTTTCAAAGATTTTCAAAATTTGCAAGCTTTTGTAGAATATTCAAGATCTTTAAGGATCTAAACGATTTTAGAAATTTTCGAAGACTTCTAGGATTTCTCTTTTTTATTTCTAAGATTTTAAGAACATGTTTGAGATTTTCAAGATTTTTCAAGATTTTTCGAGATTTGTGGAATTTCTGAAGATTTTTTCGGTCTTTTTACGAACATGTACGAGATTTTTGCCCCTTGTTCATTAGCAGATTTAGAACGACTGACACCACTGACTGTAATAAATTGAGATCGCCCAGAGACCTTGACTATAAAAGATCACCACGGCACAATCTTGAAGAGAAAAAATATACCGTAAAAGTTCGACCAAGAGGCTCGAAGGGCCATCGATATTCGATTCTCGTATTTTTAGCAGCATATTGCCGATAACGGGAGGAAGGGGGTAGAGTGATTTTTGTAAACAATCGGAAAGAACGGGACAACCCGCGCACGTGACTAAAGCCTTGGGTTCTTAATGGCGGCCAGTTTCATCGCAGCTTCAACGTAACTTTCATTGGAGTGTTTTCTTGTCTATGTCTACGAAATGTGATGGAACTTTTCAAATCCATCAAAACATTCAAATACAGTAGTGTCCCGCATATAAGAAACACAAATTTAAGAAACACAGACCCTGATTTTCAAAATAATACCCCATTTTATAAGAAACTTGCTCAGGTCTGAAAAAATGCTTGTTTCTTATTCAGAAAACTATGGATTGAAACCTTGGAATTTTTCAGCTTGCCAGTTGTATTGAACTGTACCTATTCAAATGAACAAAATTACTTTGTATGCAAAAAGGACCTTCCTGAAATAACTGTAGCATTTTCTGGAAGTGAAAATTTACAAATACAATTCAAAATGATAATCATCAAAAGGGATCATGTCTAGGTCAACAGTATATGGTTTTGGTAATAAGAAACTTTACCCTGATTTGCAAGTTTATCTCATTGTATAAGAAACGCATCAGACCTGAAATTGAAAAAGTTGTTTCTTATATGCGGGACACTACTGTATTCGGCGTTAGAAACATGAAACAAATCCTCCACCAAAGCTTCGATCACCAAGATTGTCGCAGGTACTTTGGATTACTATTCTGTACTATTCTCTGTGCAAAATCACCATTAGCTATGTTGTGTTTAGCCTAAACACATTCGATGATTTGACACGCAGAGCCACGCAGAGAGGACGGGTTGTACAGCCGCTGAAAAAGGAGGAAATTCTCCGAAGTAATAAGTCTTCATTACTCACCACTTGAATATCAAGAATATCATCTTCAGTCACTGCGCAGTTCACTGCAACATCTGCTTCATAATGATAATTCGACCCAGTGACTATGACTTCGATGCTCCATGCTGTTGCGTCTTGGATCTCCACATTGCCCTGCAAGTCAATGGGATCCCAATAAATATCTTTGCTTTTAAAGTAAACTGGGTATTGGAGCATAATATAACCTTAAAGGGAATCTAAGCATGTATCAGCCTTTGATAAATATCTTTGTAATATTTTAAAAGTAATCTGGGTATTTGAGTATATTATATCCTTAAGGAGTGCCCACAATAAGGTAATTGTGGGGTTAAAATTAGTTAAATATTCGCCCATTGCAGAAATATTTAGAAAGATTCAGCTGCAAGTTCAGATTCACCCTGAAAATTAAATAGCTACTTCACTCCTTCTGCATGCGACAATGGAAACATTTGTAGATTTATATTCTAGATGGTTAAATTTAAACATCTGTTGCAGGCATCTTTTCTGTCCAATTTAGAAACTGAGCATTAAGCAGATCAAAGCATGATCAACACTGCAGAAATACGATGCTTAAATCACCATGGGTAGTTAGACACTGCTGGTGTGCTTCTATGGAGGAGCGCTGGGTAATATGTATCTGCGGAGGAAATTTTTTATAGCACTGCGGAGGAGATATCGAAAGAACGAAAATATTAAAATGAAATAAACGCTGCCTTTCGTTCTTTCGATATCTCCTCCGCAGTGCTATAAAAAATTTCCTCCGCAGATACATATTATCCAGTGCTCCTCCATAGAAGCACACCAGCAGTGTCTAACTACCCATGGTTTCATGTCCATAACCAATGAACCGATTTTCAAACACTTTGTTTTATTTGATTGCCTAAAGGCTGTTGGTTTTGCCAGTTTTTGAAAATCACTTCATCGGTTATGGACATGCTTGTTGGGGATACGAATCGCCAAAGTTCATAGCAATGGTCATCCCCCAAAAAGGAAACCTGTGATCATGCGCAGAAAGCATGTTTGGTTTTGTGGAAAGGATGTGGGCGGATAATCCGGCCACAATCCAAACAAGAATTAGCAAAGAGACAAAGAGATTCTCGCGCATGGTAATAGGTTTCCCAGCTGTTGATCTGCTTTGAACTTTACTAGCATAACAAAAGGCTCAGACAAAAGGGGCAGTCCTCGGTATCCTCATCAAATGCAGGCAATCAAACAATAATACATCATTTTGGGACACCCGGTGGTATATGACTGATGATAATCTCGCAATTGATAGAATAAACAAAATTGGCTAAGGTTTGTTTTTTAACCATTTCAAGTCTTGTGACCATAATCTTGGGATATTTCAGCATCATTTCTTCTTTTGGTATTCATGGCACAGGTTTTCAAGGCACGAAACATGTTAAAGAAATCAAAAGATGCTTTGTCAAGAGATTGATCACTTGACTTGAAATTGATGTAAACAAACCTCAGCCGATTTGGTATTTTTGTTAGAATGATGGGATGATCTTGAAAGCAATCCAGATATCGATAGATTTCCCAGAAACTTTCAAGTAAATGGTAAATGTCTTCACTTTCAGAAGAAAGCAAAACAATTTTGTAAATAAGAATAAACCATAAGTGAAGAAATTTTCGACATACCTTTCGATGTGAAACTAAAACAGCAAATTGTAGATTACGTTGAACTTAGCACCAATCCGACACGTCTTGTTTCAATGTAACAGCCTGCGTTGTGATACGAAATTTGGCAAAAATCTTGACAGAATCGCTCTGACGTCACATGAATCGATTGTGGTGGTACTAATCAATGCGCTAAATGAGACAGCTGCATATTTTGGGGCTTAGTAGACTTATAAATTGAGTTTTAGTTGTCAGTCTAGCCTGAGCAATGTATATGGAAATAAACCATGTATGGATTTCAACGCTTGAAGAAAATGTTTACGTTTAGAATAAAGTATGAAAAGACAAGATATAAACTACACGTTCATTTGCGCATTCAATGGGAAACCTAACTTTAGATCTGGTCGAGCTAGGCTGACAATCTATTTTGACTGGCAACTAGCTTGTCCTGCACTCGAAAACTTGAAGTTTCAGATGAGGACAGAGAGGGGGGAGATGGGGGTCGATTAGATAAAATTCGACGAGAACATCGCAAGTGGCAAATCTGATATCAATAACGAGTCACATTTCAGGAAACATGATTTCACATCTTTCTCATTTAGAAAAGCTTGAAATTAAAAAATAGGGTTTGGAATAAGAATCTCGTTGGATCTTGGGGGGGGGGGGGGGGATGTCTATTCCAGACTCAAGATTCACGATTCTAGGTGAAGGAACAATTGACCTTTCCCACGAATTTCATTTCATGACATATTCAATGATATACCGCTATGATATACTACTACGCATATATTCTTTCTTACTACCCTATTACACAAAAGTAAAACTTTAATATATTTAAAGGGAGAACAATTTTCTGGTACAAAATATTCAGCAAAAGGATACACTCTTGACACGAGCATTCTATAGCAGTTTTACGCACAGCATTACAACACTCGTGTTATCCAAGACAGTTAACTCGCACACATAGAACAAAATTTGAAGCTCACAAAATTAGCTTGGTATGAATAATTTTCTGGTACAAAATATTCAGCAAAAGGATACACTCTTGACACGAGCTTTCTATAGCAGTTTTACGGACAGCATCACAACACTCGTGTTATCCACGACAATTAACTCGCACACATAGAACAAAATTTGAAGCTCACAAAATTAGCTTGGTATGAATAATTTTCTGGTACAAAATATTCAGCAAAAGGATACACTCTTGACACGAGCTTTCTATAGCAGTTTTACGCACAGCATTACAACACTCGCGTTATCCACGACAATTAACTCGCACATATTGCACACAATTTGAAGCTCACAAAATTAGCTTGGTATGAATAATTTTCTGGTACAAAATATTCAGCAAAAGATACACTCTTGACACGAGCTTTCTATAGCAGTTTTACGCACAGCATTACAACACTCGTGCTATCCACGAAAATTAACTCGCACATATTGCACACAATTTGAAGCTCACAAAATTAGCTTGGTATGAATGCATTTGATAAAAGGAAAAGTGTGTCTCTAGGGTTCCATAAATTTGATGCAGAAAGTAAAGAATTTTCACTTTTTATATGACAACAAGAGTTAATTATCCATCAAACACAGACTCTGACAGTCACAACGGCAACTTTCATTCGTCCATGCTGGACACTGGAGTTGTCTGCTTCGTTGTTTCGTTGTTTACATTTTAGCCGCATCGTGATCAAAGAAAATGACCGCAACGCTGATATCATCTCTATACATGCGTACGTCTGGATACGGCAAAGTCAACATTGCGCTTAAAGTGTGATGATCGTAGCCTCCTAACGCGCAGCGGATTAAAAATGTCGCAACATTGTCCTTTTCCACATCACTTTCCCCTTGTACTGACAACACATCATCTAAGTTGGCTATCGACGCATTGACCGCGCGGTTTTTCATGGCGTCAGCAGCTCTGTTATCCATGTAACTACCAACCAGCTCAACGACTTCTTGGTTACTCAGCATATCCCATAATCCATCACTCGCCATGACAATGAACTTATCACTTTTCTCCAGCTTGTATTGAAAAACTTCTGGCTCCGCCGTTAGATAAGGTGGCGTTTTGAGAGTGGGGAAACTCTTGAATTTCGGATCTAGGCTACCAATCAGCGCCTTCTGCTGATCTGCATCCATTTTAAAACGGATGTCTCCAAAAGCACGTAACGGTGCCAACCGGCCTAACAATCTGCCATATTGGATGCAAGATCGTGATTCTTCTTTAGGATGCTCGGATAAGATTCTTTGAACCTCCTCAGGATTTGCAGCTGAAAAAAGAAATGGAGGAGGATTCGCATTTGATAAAAATTGCCTATAACTCCAATTTTCATTTTCATTTTATCATATTTCAACACAAAAACCCTATCAGCTAAAAAATAACTATTCCTATACAAAATAAACATCTATTTACAAATAATATATTAAAAATTTGCTGATCTTCCTAGGGATCGTGCTTCGGGAAGGATGCTAATTGTTTAGGAATTCCTTCAGTTTCCTTTTGAATATGCTAATTGTAGAACTCATTCTGATTTCTAATGGGATTTCATTCCACGTCTTAGCACCAGAGTAGAAAAAATTGCTTTTGGAGAATTCTAGGTTCTGTCTTGGGGTGTCCAGATCTAACTGATTTCTTGTTCGATAGTTAGATAATTGAGATCTGGTAACAAGCCTCCCTCTTAAATTGTCCTGGCAGAGACCATTCATTATATTGTAGATCATCACGGCCCTGTCAAATTTTATTAAGTTTGAGACTGAAAGCCAGTTGCAGCTCCACCCATCCTTTAATCTAGAGCCTTCTATTAGCGATCGTGCTCTAGTTTGTAGGCGCTGAAGATGATCAAGCTTTGTGTTTGACAAACTGCCCCAAAGTTCATCACTGTATCTCAGATGACTCTCAAGCAGTGCCTGATCAAATTTAGATTGCGGTAATATGTTCTTTAGTTTCCGCAGGGACGAAAGGGCACTTTTAATTTTGCCTTTGAGATTTTCATATTGCTCATTCCATGTCAGGTTTTCGTCCACTGTAACTCCAAGATATTTAACTTTTTTGACTCGTTTGATTGGTCCTCCATTTATGTTTACTTCTATTGGACCTTGGATACGGTTAATTTGTCTTTTGTGACCAACAACCATGTATTCTGTTTTATTCGTGTTCAAACTAAGCTTATTCTGCCGTAACCATTCTGCAATATTGTTACCGTCTATCGTTACCGTCTGTTACCGTTATCACGCCAAATAAAACCACTCATCAAAGCACGTATCTGAGGCTACGAAAGCAGTCACAACAAAGAGCTATTTCTCTAACCATTAATGCTGAACATTATTCAATTCAAGGAAAAATTACAGCAAGAACAGATTGTTGTGGTAAGCCCCTGAAGAAGATTGAACCACTTATGGACAGTAGATCTCTCATGAAAATTTGACACCTAGAGATCCCGGGGTCCTGAAGATCCCTGGGTAAATTCCTGGAAGGAGCACATTTCACGTTCCCAGTTGTGGCAGAACCTTCAAGTTTAATACTAGATAGTTTGTCACGAACAAATATAAATTTGATGAAATTTGTCAGCATAAAAAGATATAATATAGCGGGTGAGTCAGAAAGAAGAATCCCCGCTTGGAAGGCCGCTGCTCCATCAATATCAAAGCAATAGTATTGAAAACTGTCTTGTTTTATTGCCAATATGTTCAATTAGGTTCAGTAATTTACCCCGCCTTAATTGGCCATTCCTCCCCGTCGATATGGGTGATTTTCTGCAGAAAGCCCCTTCCAAAAACCTGCAAAAACGAATGAAAACAATGAGCAAATTTTCCTCATCGATACCAGGCGGAGGACTTGTCCATCCTACCAAGAGGATAGCACGTGCTAAAGCGTCCACCAGTCATTGCTGTAAGGCCATTGTAAGGCAGAAATGTAAGGGAGATTTGTTCATCATTTTGGGCACGTTTTGAAGGTTTTTTGAAGAGGCTTTCTCGAGAAAATCCCTCATAATTTCAGAATGGAGTGATCGATTTCAGTCAGGAAAATTTCATAGTAGATTTGAATATTTCTAGCATTAAACTATATATTTGCCGATATCATTGTCTTGATATCCAGGGAGCCATGACCTTTCAAACGGGGATTCTTTTTTCTGACTCACCCGGTATTAAAGTCATTCAATACAAAACATTAGTGGTGCATGTGCATGTCCTTCTTTGTTCTATTTTTAGACTACCATTGAATGCTGCATCTCTATCGAAAAATAATTGGGCAGTGGCCTACATAGGGAACGCAGGAAATAACTGTGGTAAAAAATTACAAATTGCCTTTCTTTGCCTCATGCATTTTGTGATGATTGGCCATTGATGGTACAAAAATAGCCAAACACATAGGGGACAAAGAAAAAGCATCTTAATTCTTTGCTTACAATTATTTCCATTGGAGCAGAAAGGGTTAAGGTGACAGAGCAGAAACTGCATGGCCATGCCCAAAAATTGTAACTTTGAGCCCCTTAGCTCCCTGCAAAATATCCCAAAATTAGGCAACACTTGATTTTTTTCTTTGGGCCTTAAACTCATGATTTATCATTTCGAAAAGTGTATTTATCCAAACACTTCCTTAAATCAGATTGCCAGATGATGTCATTTTTACGCAAATTCTGCTCTGTTGGTCAATGAACAGAACTGACTAAATAAACCAGCTTTAGCAAAATTGCCTTAGTTTGATACCCGGCGTAAGAAAAAAAGAGGCGAAAATGATACCCGGAAAGGAATGCACATCCTGTCAGCAAAATATACTAAGTACCCCCTCCCCCCCGGGCCAGGCACACATTTCAGGTATCACGAAGCATTTGCAAGAAGTTGTAGGACTCATCTTCGTAGTCTTATTGCCATACTACCACTGACCCTGGTCACTGGCCATAATGCATTGGATGAAGCTGTGAGGTGAGGGAGGGGGGGGGGGGGCGGTCACCAATAATATTACAAAGTACAATTACATTTTGTTTCATTTGGAAACAATAGGGTTATAAAATGCTTTCAAACTAACACAATAGGTCCATCCACAAATATGAATGTCCACCACTTCCACAATCATCAATTCATACATTCTGTTCATACAGTATGTACCTTTAATATTTTTCAAATTTTGAAATGACTGCATTAGTAATATTGTATTCATTTTAGCATTTTGGATTCATTTAAATCCATTTTATTGTTTCGGTTTTCTTTACGTTGATAGCCTAGGCGTGATAAGCCATGTCCTTGTTGTATAGTTTTTTTCAGTAAACTTGTATTCTGATGTATTCTATGAATAAAATTGATGGTGATCAGTGGTGGATCCAGTCCAAAGTTGAAGGGGGGGGGGGGGCAACTTGCAAAGAGAGAACCAAAGATATTAAAGAAAGTGAGCGCGCCAAAGGGGTGCAAACATTTCTGGATGCTTATTTAAGAAAATTCTTTGATTTTCTACTAATAATGCCTTCATTTATATGTTTCCCCCATATTTAAATCAGAACAGTTAGAAAAATTATGCGTTAGGGTCAGGATGAGGGGTGCTCTTCTCGCCAAAAAAGGGGTGCAAGCTGAGTTTTCATTGTGAAGGCGGGGGCTCCCACTTGCCCCCTAAATCCGCCACTGATGGTGATGATGAAGAAATATGACTTACTGGTGGTATGATCTAATGTAAGTTGAATAGAGCTCCATTGTCCATCATGTAAACTTCCCATTACAGCTCTGCAATCTCCACTGTTTGCAATATGCAAATCATTTCCATTGATGTGAGCAACCAGAGCGCAGCATCCTGAGGCAGTTATTCCAAGATCTTTTGATTCTAATTTCCCTAATTTAGACAAATTAATGATTTCATTGACCATGTCTAAATCAAGCCTAACAAATGATTCTTTCAGTGAATCGGAAACATCTCTGGAATTTTCCTCCTCAGATTCACTTCCTACAAGCACTGATGGTCCGAGCAACTGCCTTACATATGTTGAGAACGTTCCAGGATCATTCTGTGCTGGCGATTTCTTTGAAACTTCCTTGATATAATCTATAAGATTCTCTGTGAGGAATTTATCCATGCCAGGATGAGATGATTTCATCACTGATTCCACAAGGCACCCTGTATTAAAATGGTCATCTAAAACTGAGTTGATATGACTATCAACCAGAGATGCACTGACGTAAAGAGGTAGATATTTCTTGACCCTTTCAGCAAAGGTGCTACCTCCATGTCCATCTAAGATTCCGACGATTATCCCATCATCATGGCAGCTTCTGCAAGCAAATGTCTGATCTTCCATTGGTCTATTTGATGACAATTCATTGAAATCAATTCTTGCTGCTAAACTTGAGTTGAAGAAAGCAGTATGTTCATTCCTTCGTAGAATTGTATTAATTTCGTCATTTGTCAACAATAATTGTCTTTCATCACTCATAAAATGCCTTCTATTCCCCATATGCCCTTTTCTTTTTTTGTTATTGGCTAAAATTGAGTTAATAATTGGGCCAAATGCTCCTCCATGACTATGAATACTGTAGAACCTTGGTCTTATGACTTTTCGTGCCTTTACAACAACACTTTTGCAAGCATCCACAACATTTTCTTGGTATCCTCCAGCAATTTTAGAGATGTATCTGAGCACCGATCCATTGACAACTGCGCTATCTGACGAGCCTAATTTCTTCTTTGCGGATGAGTAAATTTTCCAATTGGCTGAAGGACCCCAAACCCAATCTTTCGTTGGCATTTTCAGCTTTAAGACTGGACGGGTCATCATCTGGCTAAAAGTGGTCGTAGAAGCGTAATTAAATGCGCTTCTGTCGTCTTCGTGCTATATTTTGAGCAGCAGCTGTGTCCATTTTTTGTGGCCGGTCTAGTCCACCAAAGAAAGCAACGCGATGAATTTTGCTGGCCTAGCTAGGGCGGCCCGCCTCCAGTTGTTAACTCGAAGAAGGTCATAGCATTTCCTTTCCCGCCTTTAAAAATTCATAGAATTGAAACCAAACATTAATATGTAGATGATAATGGTCAATCACGTCTTTTACAATCGAAATACATGCAAGAATTCAGCAAGTACTGGTGATCACATTCGCAGCTTCTTAAATTTTGCAATCATCATGATCAATAATGAATTACTGACAAACTCTAGCGTGACCCTGTGGTTTTGCCTCTTTCTCATTACGCCAGAATGAGGCTAAAAAGGAGTGCCAAAGTGCAAAAGTGGTGCCAAACAACCCCGGCACCTGCACTTTAGTTAATTTTTTTTATCTCATGCTTGTCCGCTATTTATCTGAGAAACAGGTATAAATTCGAATCCTATCTGGGACATAGAATTGAAAAAATAGGGGTCACATTATGGTCAACTAGTCAGAGATTCCCAGAAATAGGGCATCAAATTTATCACTAAAACCGAGGAAGCTAGCTCGCTCGTTGTGCATTTTCGAGAAATTGTTTTTAAGAGCATACATGAGCATAGATCGAAAGGAGAAGGATATATCTACATATTTGCCTCGGACATTTAATTTTTTAAAGCTTTTGCTCTTTGTTTCGTAGACCCTTTCCTCTTTTGGAATAATGGGACTACGCGTAGGCTAGAAAACTCGGACCGACCTGAGAAACCGAAATGAGTTTCACCAGATTTTCATTTCGCCTGCATCGTGTAAGCGTTCCAAGGGCTTCGACCGCAGACCGAAACGAGTTTCAAATTGATCAGAAACTCAGACAAGCAAGATGCTGTCGAAAGCTTCCCATTTGGCACGTTTTTGTTTCATGAACACTATCCCGCACTATCCATTGGCGTAGTCTCACCTTTGCAGTCGGATTTTCTGTGCCATTAAACGGAAAAGCATGCGCAATGTTATACCATTCTTTAAATCTGGAGTATTTCCACAATTAGCAGCCACGCATCCGTTTACCATATTTGCGTTGTTTGTTGCCTTCGCCCTTCCCTCCTTCTGCAACCACCACTGGCACTAAAATTGACTGTGAAATCACTTATGCTACACTGAGACATGAGTGTGTATGCCTGAGTCGACGTCACATCCGCTATCGCCCCAGACTCCAGACTGGTCAAAATAGCCTGGTAGTGTCCACAAAAAAATTGTCCAAAAACGCGACTTTAGTGGGGCATAACTCCGGAACCACGCATCAGAATTCAATTCGGTTTTCAGCTTGGCTCAACACCTTCTATCATAATCAAGAATAAAACATTTTGGGTTAGGTGCACTTTAAAGCCATGTCTGGAATGCACAACGAGGAGCTACCTGGGTTTTCGGAGAAAATTTTGCGGTTTTGTTCGTTTTAAATGAACGGTTGAGGGAATTTCCTTTGTCTGCGCTCTCTAATCGCTTTGAATTCAGGTGTCAACAAAAGCACCTCATGCTATTGTCTTACAAAATCTGTCCTTGTTATGCCAAACCCAAAAAAAACCATTCTTTCCATTAGAAGGCTCGTGATTGGCTAATTCTAAATGATACCGGGTGACCTAAATAAATGTCACAAGCTAGATCATAACTAGCAAATTTGAAAGTCGGCTTTTTTCACATCTTCCAAATAATGACTGGAAAAGGATAGTAAAGTTTGAGGAATGAATGAGATACCATATCTTTGAAACTGGTTTTCTGACTAAGCGAGCCCTTCAACTATATGCTGACATATTGTTAGGATTTATAACATTTGTTTTCTAGAAGCTGGATGTGATTTACCTTTTTTCATCAACTTTTTCTGTTCTCCCGGTTGTACATATTTTTGCAAGGACATGATATGAGAAATATCATTATGCACTAAGGTAGGGCTGGAACAGCCCAGAGAAGGGCATCTTAACATTTTTCAAAAGAACGTCATTCTTAGGGCATTCTTTCTATTCGTCATTCTCTATTTCTACATTAGTAGAGAAGCAATAAAGATGTTTTTCAAAGCTAAACTGATTACTTTGCAAAGATTGTCACAGATGGCAATAGATGTGAGAATTTGGTAGAGAATCACTACTACAGAAAAACATCTATTCCATTAAGGCTGAGAAATTTACAGAGAATCATTTATTAATTCATCATAGCAATGCTTCGATGCACTATTGAATGCTGAGTTCAAAAACGTTACTTAGACTGCTGTAACTCTCGCAGGCGTAGAGATATATAGCTTTAATCCAACAAATTACAATAGATGTGAGAATTTGGTAGAGAATCACTACTACAGAAAAACATCTATTCCTGAGAAATCTATAGAGAATCATTGATTAATTTATTATAGCAATGTTACGAATTACGATGCACAATTGAATACTGAGTTCAAAAACGTTACTTAGACTGCTATAACTGTTGCAGGAGTAGAGATATTATATTCAGCATTAATCCAAATTTCTTGAATCATTATACTTGTCCTGTATTATGTATTCCTTATGCATTACAATGCAAATTTTAAGCTCAGTAGAACGTTTTTCTTTGTCAAAGAAATGCACAATTCCATTCTTCTATGAATTGCGAGATAAATGCTACGGAGTAGATTTGCCAAGTGTGGAAATATACCGGGTGTCCCAAAAAAGTACTCCCGTTTGAAAAATCCCCAAAATTTGATTTCACAGCCGATTTTCGATTTTCTTTTCTGTCAAGTAGATCAAGGACCAAATTATTATCAAATAAATAGTTATTCTTGTAATTGGTTTCAAAATTAGCGAATGTAGCTCTTTTTAGGGCTACCTGGTTTTGAATCATACTGCAAAAAATTGATTCTTTGTGCATGCAAAGCTTCTAGTTTGGTCATAAATTACAAAAAGATATGCGCACTATCATTGGAGATTTCAATAATAATAAAAAATCTGAAAATGTTGACTCTTAAGCAAGATTGAGCATTTTGCTTCAAAACTGAAGCTCAAAATATGATTTTTCGACGTATAATTTCTCTACCTTGCTGCATCAAAAGCAAACATTCTATCATCTTTTTTATCAAAGGTTTGATAATCAATTTTTGGTGATTTTTTAAACAGGAGTATTTTTTATTGGACACCAGGTAGAAGCGACTATAGCTTACCCCCGTCGGTATCTTCCAGTCACAAAAAGACAGTGCCTATTACAGGTTATGAATTGAAAAGTGATTAATAAGTAAAAGATGTGAAATATGTGTGAAATATGCCACAGCACTTGCATACCGAGTTAGACGTGTTTTGGTTCTTGACAAGAACTCTATAAAGACGCAGCTCTCAAAATGGCTGAAAGTGGGCAAGATGCCCCTTCATCTTTCATCACTTCATGGCAAGGAAAAAGCACAATAACTTCTGTTGAATTTTTGGACAGTTTCAAGAAATATGACAAAGACAGTAAGATTATTGTTTATCTTCTCAGTTTCTTTGTTCCTATGGTTTCATTGTTGTCATTTGTTTTCATTTCATTGTCTTCGTTGTTGTCATTTTGATTACAAAGTACTTTGTAATCTAAGAACTGAACATTAAGGTGTATTATCAGATATTGTTAAAAGCTCTCCGCGCGAGCTAGGAATGTTGAAGCGGGAGCGAAGCGAGCGCTTAACTTCCTTGTCTAAGAAGGGGCTTCGATGACAGTCAGAAAGAAAGTAAGTCCGTCACGCTCGTTAAAGCAATTGATTAACGTTTTATCTCTGCTAATTGGCACTGAAATAAAGAAAGCGCACAGAAAGCGCACACAAGACAGGAGTTTCCCGCGATCCTATAGGAACATTTGACGTCGGCTTATTTCATGTTAGACAATTTTGACACCAAAGATGGATAAATCACCAAGATGTTTACCCTTGCACAACAGCAAATTCAACCAGAAGTGGCACGTTCTTGACCTCATTGGCCGCATAACTTAGCGATCCCTCATTAGCCCTTTTAGTGGGCAAAATCTTCGTCAGCATTGTTTCTTGGTGTCCTGTCCCATAATTCTTCTGACCTTCCGCACAATCGAAAATGTTAACATCGCAACGAGTTTTCAGTTATTTTATTGTGTCAAATCAAAATTACGTGGTAAGAATTTCTGCAAAGCAATCGTTTTCTAGAGCGAATGCATCTTATTGATGGTACTCATTGCCGCTTATAAGTTATGAACATAAGTCAACTTTAGAGGATGATGTTACCGGCCTGTACAGAGGTTATCATTTCCAGTATCACCGAAGTTAGATTGACCCCCCCCCCCCCCTACACAGCTACAGATGCAAACATCGCAAATGAAATTGAGAAGTACCGTCTTCGTGCATATGATTCTGCACAGGTCTAATTTGAGACAAGCAGTTACCAAAATTTTGTTCGCTCAACTTGTAATCATGCTTGACTATTGTTTCAGACGATTTGTTTTCGGGTTGTTTTCACACTCGAAAGACAATGATATGCAGGAATCATGCAGCGAGGAAACCATGTTCCAGCTGTGTTAATAAATATTCTTCCCGCGAAGGAGGAAAATGAGTGCATTAGATAATTCTCTAATTGTCTAAACACAATGGAGGACCTCAATCAATTCAAGGTCCTAATTATGACCAGAAATAAGATGTTTTTATATTAATTAGCGGTACTCTAGATTACCGAATAGATGTTTGAATATGAATAGCTTTATTTTCGCAATAGCCAATAGCCTTCTAAATAGCGGTAATACAGCACAACATGTCGGGGCAGCCTATTGAGGCCCGGTTTCACCTTAGCGAATCAACAACTTCTTGATGTGATAAAGACACATTGTAAAAACCGCATTTCCTCCACAAGGACAGATTTGTTGCGATAGCCTTGGTTCCATCCGTCAACTTGACCGCGTTCGCATGAGGGTACTGGGCGCCAGGGAAGCGATTTGTTGACTAACCAGGGAAGTGATTTGTCCCGTAAAGTGGCAAATCACAACACAAGTCGGGGCATCACAACACAAGTTACGGCACATGGTTGTGGTTTTTATTCAGACATTATTTTAGATTGCTTCTGTGGAGCCCAGTCCCCCACAGTCGAAAAATAATCGAAAATGGCGTCATGGGACCAGACTGTTATTACGATAGCAACAATTGCGTTTGGTGACACGCAGCAAGGGTGAATTTTGTAAATCAAAGGATACAGTTCTTTTTTTATATCATTCATATGAAAAATTTACAATAAATTTTACAATCTACTATTCTTATCTAACTAGATATAACATCAGTCAGCGAGTGCTGCCGATTAGTATTTGTGCCAAAGGCGACTGTAGCGAGGTCAATTTTATAGAAATTAATTGAATGATTATCGCTAAGGAAACGTGTATAGGTTGAAAAGGTAAATGATTTAGAATATTGAGTTACTCTCCTCCGCCGGTTTCTGTAGTCTATGGCTCCGTGGTCCGTAATATTGAGTTCTGCATTGTCAGAGATAAACCTTTGTCGTCCATTGACGTAGTTAGGTAGTTAAGTAGGTAGGAAGAACTCATTGTCTTTTGTTGGAGAACTTTGTTGTTGTTTGTTGGATACATGCTCACAAGCCGCGAGCCCGCGAACCGCAGCCGTGAGCTGGCCCGTCTACATAGCCAGACGGCAGACAGGCAGACAGACAGCAGGCAGGCTAATATCGCTCGCTGATTGAAGAAGAATAGTAATAGTAATAGAATACTAACTTTTAGGTGGAAAGCGCAGTTTGACTAAAAATCGGAGGATGAGGCAAGCGACGACAATCATAGTAAATTTATTCATCATTCATGTTTGACAAATCCAGTTATATTTACAAAGACAAATCCAGTTTTAAGACATGATCAGTAGTACGTTTCGAACCATACTTGGTTCATCTTCAGCGAATAATTAAGTGTTAAGCGGTAATTTATACCCTAAGATAAACAAGTAATTAAGGGTAAACAAGCGTGAGTTACATTTCCTACGTGAGAGGGAACCCCGGGGCCTAAGACCCAAGTGAATAAAATAGGCACATCAAAAAAGAACTAAGGGGATAGATGACTGCTGGGAATTAAGTTCGGGCCGATCTCGTAAAATCAAAAGGCTTTCATGAATAAGCAAATCAAAATCATTATTGGCTCTGTCCAAAATAGAGAAATCATTAACCGACGCGGCGTGTCCTGATTGGTTAATATGATCCCCGATGGCAGAGGAACTCCCTTTTATTTTAAGACCAGCTTTGTTAATTCCCAAGTGCTCTCTGCATTGAGTAATCAAATTACGTGATGTTTTTCCATAGTACGAGGCATGGCAGCCAGGACACTGAAACTTTTACTATGCCGTACAACACTACAGGGATGATACCAGGGGGAGCGAAAGACAATTACTACCCCATGGCCAAAACATAAAGACACACAACGTTAAACTACATGCAACTGCTGTACACTACGAATGATTAAAAAATGGATAATGGATAATATACAAGATTCTGTCTGACATTAGATGTCGGGTCAGGGTTGGGATGCAGTTCTGTTTAAGACAAAGCAATTTGGCATCCTCACACCTTCCGTGCAGCCAACCATAAAGTTTTTCCTCCCCTGTTTACTTTGATTTGATTTAGTGCACTCAGAAGTGGGAAATATATTCTTCGGGTAGGCGCACATCGCTTTGCCTTTTTGGAAGCCTGAATCTTTTGTTTTAAATAATTTGCCCCTGCTGTGACACGCTCTTTCAAAGCCATTGGTGATCAAAGGCAAATGAAATCTTTCAAGTAACAAATCAAGACAAGCGAGGCTGTGAAAGATGCTCTGAAACCTGCATGGCTAACTGCCTCATTGTGCACGCATTGTAAACGACCCTTCTAAAGAATTCAATTTGCGCTAACTTCGCAATCAGTTTGCATTGTGTATGCTCTATTTTTCTTTTAGAATTTGCAAGTTTGTATGGAGTTTGTGTAAATTTGTCTGTTTACAGAAAGCTTGAAACAATTGTGTTGCAAACTGGTTTGGTGCAAAAATTCAAACTCTTTGCAAACAATTTATAAACTTCTAAATCTGAAACATGCTCAAAACAAACTTTGCTCACAAACATAGATCTTAACATCTGCCTCATGGCTTTATGTATCTAACTACGAAGAATAGAAGAACGTTCTTCTGTCATAGAACGCCTTGTGTGGAAAAGATTGAAATGAAATCTTACCTAATTCTGTCGCAGACGTTGAGTCGTTATTTCTTCATAGATTCGTGTGTTGTTTTGCTGCTAATTTCTATGCTTTACTCTGCTTCATATTTCACTACGTACAGTAACTGATTGTGAGCCAGGGGTGGATCCAGCACGAGGGTGAAAAGAGGGCAACCTGCAAAGAGGGCGCTGAAAGAATAATAGGAAGTAAGGAGCCGCAGGCGCGCAACAATTTTGAACTTCTTTGTAAAAGAAAATTTTTTGGTTTTTCTGACAAATGACACCTTAATTTCAGGGGCGAAGCCAGTGGGGGAGGGGGGGCTGGGAGGGCGGAGCGCTCCCCAGAAGGCCATTTGTCGGAAATTTTACTCCACCTGTCGGATTTTTGTTTTGTTACAGGCCCACATTTAGAAGATTTTTACTGGGACAATGATGCATAGAACAAAAATTTATTGTCTTTCGAGGATAAAATTTGACATGGATTTTGAATCTACAGCATTCATGTTGACCAATTTTGAAGACTGCAACGTTGAAACTACAATATAATTCCAAAATCCAGTCATTAAGGGAGCACATCAGTCCTTTGGTGCATG
Source organism: Aurelia coerulea (assembly GCA_039566865.1). Taxonomy (NCBI): domain Eukaryota; kingdom Metazoa; phylum Cnidaria; class Scyphozoa; order Semaeostomeae; family Ulmaridae; genus Aurelia; species Aurelia coerulea. The sequence continues at coordinate 22,397,197 of CM076948.1, read as the reverse complement.
CTTTAACGTATGCTCCTAAAATTGGGGTTGTTGCTGTTGTTGTTGTTGATTTTAGAGCGTCGGAAAATTTTGGTTCTTTGCCCCCCTAAGAATTAAGGCTGGTATCGGGCCTGCTTAATTTATATGTGGCGTTCTCTCCAAAAAGGGGGTGCCAGGCTCAGTTTTCATCCTGAAGGGGAACCAGTTGCCCCCATTTGCCACCTAAATCCGCCACTGTTCTGAGCAGCGGTGTTGTGTCGTTTGCGGCTGATCTTTCTTTAAACTGTGAATTATTTTGCAGATAACGGCTATATTGATGGAGAAGAAGTCGACCTCTTTTTAGTCGATTTGCTTGCTGCAAAGAACCCCGACGTAAGTATAAAATGCAAATTCTATTTTAGAACAACAGGAATTTTCAACCAACATAACAGAATATAACATATTACATGCACTGCAAAAAGTGAAAAATTTCTGACAAGGAAATTTGATGAAAAAGGAAATTTCCCTCACACTAAAGAGACAGGGAAATTTCCTACCTTGGAAACCATTGGAAACATACCTTTCCCTTTTAGTTTCCAAGGCAGAAATTAAAGGAGATTTGACATTTTTGCTGTGAAACCATGTGTAACTCTCTAACATCTGTTTAATAGATATTTTTCAGTGTTGCATACTAACAGGGGGGTCCAGTCGGTTTGAGGGTCTTAGCAAATGGCTACCAAATAGCCCTATTTGTCAAGCACATACTACAAATTGGGGGTATCTTAAGATTCCTGGCCAATAATGAGATTTCAACTCAGTACGCTCCTTCGCATGCCAATGGCGTCGTTGCAGCAATAATCACCAATGAATTTTGAAGTTTCCTTGCTTTGTGACATTAGTTTTTACAATGGAAAATTGCAAAAAACAGCACAAAATTTCTATTATTCGATGCTACCAAGTGACCGAATTTTATATGCATGAACTAAAATTTGATGGTTTCTGTAAAATATACGAGCGCATTTGTATATTAAGAGCATTTTGGAGAGTTTTAGCTTTGGCCCTACTGAATGGATCCCCTGCTAGGCCACAGTTGGAGTGCCCCCCCTGCCCCCAGGGTGCAGACTCGACTGGTTTTTTTTCAGAGAGGTTCCTACTGCTAATATTTTGGTGCTAACAGCCCTCACTAAAAACCGATGGAAATTTCAATTGCAACTAAATTTTTTTCAAACAACTTACGAGCTAGGTATTTCCTGCGTTGTACTGTGAAAAGATAAATAAATATTTTTGAGTGATGGAAACTTAAGTTGAAATCTTCTTCAACATTTTAGGACTCAGACGTTAAAGCTTTAAGAAAGTTTAAAAACGACGTTTTGAAGAAATATGACAAACATAAAGACAGTAGAATTGAGCTTGCAGAGGTAAGGAAACTAATATGTATGTTTCATGGTACGTTGGTAAAAGCAGTCAATGGACACGCACCGTAAAATGGAGAGCTGGCCAGCTCTGTAAAAACTGTTTGCTAACCGAACCTGATAGTTGAATTAGGCGCATGAAAATAGCGACGTTTAACTTGATTAAGTTCGGCAGATTGAATTAGGTGCAGCAGAATGTACTTGGAGCGACTGGTCCTGTTGCATTATGCGACTCTGGAGCGACTTCAAGTTAGACGTCGCTCTTGCTCATGCGCCGAACTTAATGCATAAATTATTCCTCATAATTTTCCGTTTTAAAGCGAGGCGGAGCATGCGTATATCTTCGAACAACAGGAATTTGCCGGAAGTGACCAAAAGGGCAATGATGCTCTTGATTCTGTAGTGACTGAGACAGAATGACAGAATATTGGGGATTGTATTCTCATTTTCAATCGAGCGAAACAAAAACAAAACTTTCAGTTAATAGCATAGCTTGATTTCCGCATGATGGACACAAACTCAACTCTGAACGCAGACGTGTGATATTGCAAAAGTGGCACGTCCCCGGTTAGCTACCAGCTATAACCTATGACTGAGATGTTGTTGTTCATGTTGCGTCAATTTTTTCAATATGCTTTTGTTCGTTGTTACTTTGAGAACAAACGCTGAAGGACCTGTTCTAATGATTTTGTTGCTAGGCTACAAAGGATATCAGAAATTTAATTGTCTTTATATTAGGAGCGACACATTAGGAGCGACGAATAATTCAGTGTCGCTCTTCCGTCGCTCTACAGTCGCTCCTAATTGTATTAGGTTCGGCGCATGAGAAGAGCGACGTTTAACCTACAATCTTGGCCAAAATACTTGGGACAAATCATAAAATTGCACTACTTCGGTCTTTGATTACGTGCCCCCCGCTCCCCCCTTCTCAAAGTTGCTTGAATCAAACGCCTTTCGACCTTCTCAACATTGAAGTAGGGGGAAGGGGGGATTAGGAGACTCTAAACGTATGTTTTCTCCTCGATATTTTAGGAAACATCATGAAGACACTGAAATTTGCCTGCGTCCCAGCTTCTTTTGGCCAGGATTGTCTGAAAATGCTTGTTAACAAATAATACCTCATAGCTTGAGAACCCATAGAGATTTCTGTGTGAAATTTTAACACCGTCATCCCCAACACAAGAAGTGAGTTCTCAGCTATCTATGCCGAAATAGGCGTTGTTCGTTAAATTCGCTGAGCACCTTCTTAAAAATGGGCGTGGCAAAATTGCTGCAATTTTCACTCACATAAAGATTCCCTTATAAAAAGTGACATACATTAGGATTCTGAGCTTTCTTCCGCTATCGTAAGATTGTGTACTCCGCTGCTCTTTGAAAATGACTTATCATTGCAAGAAAGCTTTTTGGGCTCATTGTTTGAGGTCCGGTTTCTTGTGAATTCTTCGGTTCTCACAACGGCGCTCCACAGAAAAATGCCCCATAATTTTGGGATAAGTCACGCTTTTTTGGCAAATTCGTCTGATTCCACATTTTAACATCAAAGTCTTCCTATTCATGCAAAAAAACCAAGTAAAAATTGCCTGGAAGGTGGAAATGTCACGGCGCTCCAAAATTAAAAAACTTAAAATAAACAGTTCCGGATAAGTTTCTTTTGAACTCTATTGAGAACCGTCAGAAATCATATTTCACGAAAATATCGATGCAAATACTGCTATAGGCTAATAAAGCTCATTTTTCTCATTAAAATGAGACAAAATTTGTTAGAATAGGGCAAACGTTGCCGACGTTATTAATGTTTAAAGTAGGGAGCGGCGTTGACAAATTTGATCCCTTTCTCAATTTTCCAGACAGTGCAAGTCCGCCTTGCTGCTATGCAACAGGTATATTCTTCTTGAACAAAAAGTTGTGGATTACAATTCATCGGGCACAATAGACCATTCAATGCCGTCCAGGGTGAATGCAAGTTTGGTGGAGCGAATTTAATCTCATTGAAAATGAATGAATAGTTAGAGAATTGGCTAACGGTACATTTGAAAATAAGACAATTGCACTGCGGAGGCGCAGAATTTGCACTGATTCAAAAGGAACTTTGTTTTCAGTTCTCTTTGATAACTGTGATGTTTTCAGGCGAAAATCATTGGCAGGTTTCGTGCACAAGAGGAGTTTCGCTGAACGTCATGGGAAAATTTTGCATAATTTGATGACGTCATAGTTCTGATGGATGAACCAGTAACAATGAAAACATTAACATCTGAAGTACTCTGGAGTTAAGCCCACAGTTAGTGGCTATCCATTCATAGTGAAAGAAATTGTCTGATACAAGTAGATTTGGATTCATAGAAACATATATGATAGGTAGTGAAAGCAATTTTTCAGACAATCTTGGCCAAAATACTTGGGACAAATCATAAAATTGCACTACTTCGGCCTTTGATTACGTGCCCCCCGCTCTCCCCTTCTCAAAGTTGCTTGAATCAAACGCCTTTCGACCTTCTCAACATTGAAGTAGGGGGAAGGGGGGATTAGGAGACTCTAAACGTATGTTTTCTCCTCGATATTTTAGGAAACATCATGAAGACACTGAAATTTGCCTGCGTCCCAGCTTCTTTTGGCCAGGATTGTCTGAAAATGCTTGTTAACAAATAATACCTCATAGCTTGAGAACCCATAGAGATTTCTGTGTGAAATTTTAACACCGTCATCCCCAACACAAGAAGTGAGTTCTCAGCTATCTATGCCGAAATAGGCGTTGTTCGTTAAATTCGCTGAGCACCTTCTTAAAAATGGGCGTGGCAAAATTGCTGCAATTTTCACTCACATAAAGATTCCCTTATAAAAAGTGACATACATTAGGATTCTGAGCTTTCTTCCGCTATCGTAAGATTGTGTACTCCGCTGCTCTTTGAAAATGACTTATCATTGCAAGAAAGCTTTTTGGGCTCATTGTTTGAGGTCCGGTTTCTTGTGAATTCTTCGGTTCTCACAACGGCGCTCCACAGAAAAATGCCCCATAATTTTGGGATAAGTCACGCTTTTTTGGCAAATTCGTCTGATTCCACATTTTAACATCAAAGTCTTCCTATTCATGCAAAAAAACCAAGTAAAAATTGCCTGGAAGGTGGAAATGTCACGGCGCTCCAAAATTAAAAAACTTAAAATAAACAGTTCCGGATAAGTTTCTTTTGAACTCTATTGAGAACCGTCAGAAATCATATTTCACGAAAATATCGATGCAAATACTGCTATAGGCTAATAAAGCTCATTTTTCTCATTAAAATGAGACAAAATTTGTTAGAATAGGGCAAACGTTGCCGACGTTATTAATGTTTAAAGTAGGGAGCGGCGTTGACAAATTTGATCCCTTTCTCAATTTTCCAGACAGTGCAAGTCCGCCTTGCTGCTATGCAACAGGTATATTCTTCTTGAACAAAAAGTTGTGGATTACAATTCATCGGGCACAATAGACCATTCAATGCCGTCCAGGGTGAATGCAAGTTTGGTGGAGCGAATTTAATCTCATTGAAAATGAATGAATAGTTAGAGAATTGGCTAACGGTACATTTGAAAATAAGACAATTGCACTGCGGAGGCGCAGAATTTGCACTGATTCAAAAGGAACTTTGTTTTCAGTTCTCTTTGATAACTGTGATGTTTTCAGGCGAAAATCATTGGCAGGTTTCGTGCACAAGAGGAGTTTCGCTGAACGTCATGGGAAAATTTTGCATAATTTGATGACGTCATAGTTCTGATGGATGAACCAGTAACAATGAAAACATTAACATCTGAAGTACTCTGGAGTTAAGCCCACAGTTAGTGGCTATCCATTCATAGTGAAAGAAATTGTCTGATACAAGTAGATTTGGATTCATAGAAACATATATGATAGGTAGTGAAAGCAATTTTTCAGACAATCTTGGCCAAAATACTTGGGACAAATCATAAAATTGCACTACTTCGGCCTTTGATTACGTGCCCCCGCTCTCCCCTTCTCAAAGTTGCTTGAATCAAACGCCTTTCGACCTTCTCAACATTGAAGTAGGGGGAAGGGGGGATTAGGAGACTCTAAACGTATGTTTTCTCCTCGATATTTTAGGAAACATCATGAAGACACTGAAATTTGCCTGCGTCCCAGCTTCTTTTGGCCAGGATTGTCTGAAAATGCTTGTTAACAAATAATACCTCATAGCTTGAGAACCCATAGAGATTTCTGTGTGAAATTTTAACACCGTCATCCCCAACACAAGAAGTGAGTTCTCAGCTATCTATGCCGAAATAGGCGTTGTTCGTTAAATTCGCTGAGCACCTTCTTAAAAATGGGCGTGGCAAAATTGCTGCAATTTTCACTCACATAAAGATTCCCTTATAAAAAGTGACATACATTAGGATTCTGAGCTTTCTTCCGCTATCGTAAGATTGTGTACTCCGCTGCTCTTTGAAAATGACTTATCATTGCAAGAAAGCTTTTTGGGCTCATTGTTTGAGGTCCGGTTTCTTGTGAATTCTTCGGTTCTCACAACGGCGCTCCACAGAAAAATGCCCCATAATTTTGGGATAAGTCACGCTTTTTTGGCAAATTCGTCTGATTCCACATTTTAACATCAAAGTCTTCCTATTCATGCAAAAAAACCAAGTAAAAATTGCCTGGAAGGTGGAAATGTCACGGCGCTCCAAAATTAAAAAACTTAAAATAAACAGTTCCGGATAAGTTTCTTTTGAACTCTATTGAGAACCGTCAGAAATCATATTTCACGAAAATATCGATGCAAATACTGCTATAGGCTAATAAAGCTCATTTTTCTCATTAAAATGAGACAAAATTTGTTAGAATAGGGCAAACGTTGCCGACGTTATTAATGTTTAAAGTAGGGAGCGGCGTTGACAAATTTGATCCCTTTCTCAATTTTCCAGACAGTGCAAGTCCGCCTTGCTGCTATGCAACAGGTATATTCTTCTTGAACAAAAAGTTGTGGATTACAATTCATCGGGCACAATAGACCATTCAATGCCGTCCAGGGTGAATGCAAGTTTGGTGGAGCGAATTTAATCTCATTGAAAATGAATGAATAGTTAGAGAATTGGCTAACGGTACATTTGAAAATAAGACAATTGCACTGCGGAGGCGCAGAATTTGCACTGATTCAAAAGGAACTTTGTTTTCAGTTCTCTTTGATAACTGTGATGTTTTCAGGCGAAAATCATTGGCAGGTTTCGTGCACAAGAGGAGTTTCGCTGAACGTCATGGGAAAATTTTGCATAATTTGATGACGTCATAGTTCTGATGGATGAACCAGTAACAATGAAAACATTAACATCTGAAGTACTCTGGAGTTAAGCCCACAGTTAGTGGCTATCCATTCATAGTGAAAGAAATTGTCTGATACAAGTAGATTTGGATTCATAGAAACATATATGATAGGTAGTGAAAGCAATTTTTCAGACAATCTTGGCCAAAATACTTGGGACAAATCATAAAATTGCACTACTTCGGCCTTTGATTACGTGCCCCCGCTCTCCCCTTCTCAAAGTTGCTTGAATCAAACGCCTTTCGACCTTCTCAACATTGAAGTAGGGGGAAGGGGGGATTAGGAGACTCTAAACGTATGTTTTCTCCTCGATATTTTAGGAAACATCATGAAGACACTGAAATTTGCCTGCGTCCCAGCTTCTTTTGGCCAGGATTGTAGGCCTAAAACAAAGACTGAGTTTGACAGTACCATCATTTGCATTTGATTGACAAGTCATTTCAAAGTAATTCGCGATAACAAGGGCATATTTTGTAACACAATAGCATGAGTTGCTTCAATTGACACCTAAGTTCAAAGCGATTAGTGATTGGAGACAAAGGAAATTCTCTCAACCAGTAATACAAAACGAGCTAGGCGGCAAAAGTTGCCCCAAAACCAGTAGGGAAAGCTCTCGCCTTGTGCACGCGAAAGGTGGTTTTTAAGAGAAGTTTTGTGCTTATAACGAAAGAAGAAGGGTAAATCTAAAGATCTACACGGCGGATTTTGTTTAGTTGATTCAGGAGCGGAGCAGAAGGCATTGTAATTCTTGCGTATTTAGGGCTCACATGAAACAATTACCACACAGCTCCTGAATGAAATAAACAAAATGCGCCAGGCAGATCTTTAGATTTGCCGTTCCTCGTTCGTTACAAGCACATAACTTCTCTTAATAACCACCTTTCGCGTGCACAGGGCGAGAGTTTGACCTACTATTTTCGTAGCAACTTGTGCGACTTTGTTTGTTTAGAATTACTGGTTGAGAGATTTCCTTTGTCTGCAATTGCTAATCGCTTTCGATTGCGGTGTCAGTCAAAAGCAACTGGTGCTATTGTATTACAAAATCTGCCCTTGTTATTCGCGATGGCAGATGGCAGGCAAAGAGAATTCTCCAAAGCTGCAAATAGAAAGAACTGAAGCTACACAATTTGCTGCTAACCTGTATAGCTAACTGTCTCGTTGCGCACGCAAAATGAGATTGTATAGAGAATTCATCAGTATATTGAATATACTCATGAGTTCTCTATACAGTCTCATTTTGCGTGCACAATGAGACAGTTAGCTACACAGGCTTAGCAGCAAATTGTGTAGCTTCAGTTCTTTCTATTTGCAGCTTTGGAGAATTCTCTTTGCCTGCCATCTGCAATCGCGAATAACAAGGGCAGATTTTGTAATACAATTCCGATTAGAATTTCATTCTAATCTGCATTTAAAGCTACACTCCCATGAATAGGCCCAACGCTGCTGGGGCTTGGCTGCCCTTCAGATATATTTCAATCTTATCGTGAATATTTCCTCATAAGCATCGGACAAACACAAGGTTGCATTCTCTCATCATTAAGGCAAGTTGGGCTTTGAGGGAACTAGCCCATCTCCCGAAAAGCAAATCACCCTTCCGAAGGTAGGGTTGGACGGAAAACCTGCATTTTGCCCGCCACAGAACACGAAGCGACGAAATGAAGTGAAATGAAGCGCAGTGAAGAAGGAGGATGGGTCCAAACATCTGACTCGGGCTTTCTGTTTTTCTAATTCAGAAAGTGAGCATCATGTGTTTTGTACACCCAAAAATATACGAGGATTGCAATGTATACTGTTTTGCTTTTGAATTGGATGCATATAGCTGGGGTGGAATATCTTTCGATTTATCCTTCTATCTTCGGTACATCTCCACTTGTCAATGTCTTTCCTTGTGCATAATAGGATAGTTAGCCACACACCCCCAACACACATACTGGTTTCAAGAAATCTTTAGCAGCTTTAATTTGTTATGACTTGTTGCTTGGAAGATTTTCATTTGTCTGCAATCGCTTGCCGCTTTGAAATAGTGCTCGCCAATTCAGCAATCAAAACCATTTGATGCTGTTGTTAAAGAGAATTGCTCTTGCCTGGCAAATATTTTGGTAAATATTTTAGAATTAGCTTAAGAAACACAACTGTTTTCTGCTGTGCGGTACCATATCAAACATTGCGCTATCTGCCAATATTTTTGCTTGTCACTTGCCACAAACACAAAGCAATTTTGGAGTTCTTCGAAAACAATACACAAGAAATCCTACTGATCTATTGCCAAAACGGTAAATCTCAAGTGTTTATGAAACAATGATAGCACCAAATTAGGCGATCCGGCCCTCTGGCCACCACGCCACTGTTTTTGTATAGTATATGCTAATATCATATTGGAAGAATATGAAGAAGAGGAACATATAATATAAATATGCACTTTGTTTTGCTGTGATCTACATGTGTCTTCAAATTTCCTTTATTCCAGCTCTCAAAAATTCTGCCCACAGAAGACAACTTTCTGCTACAGTTCAGACTTCAGAACACCGATCTAACGAGTGTTGAATTCATGCAGGTAATGTTTGAGAAAGTTAGCATAAGCATCAAGTCTTTAAAAAGACCTTGTAAATGGTTATCCCTTTACTTAGATGCTTTACAGTAATTCTACCGGGTGAGTACAAAAAATATGGGGTGTTTGGCGTACTTTGACGTCGCTTGTAACCACCCGATGATCGTTGTCTAAATTTTTCCGTGCAGCAAACAGCAACGAAACGAAACGTTGTTATTTACAATTTTGTGCTGGAAACGTTGTTATTTATAACTTTCTCAGTACATTGTCGTTTTTAAAAAAATATTTGATCACATCTTCTTTCAGGTATGGAGACATTATGATACTGACTGCAGTGGTTATCTGGATGCAAAAGAAATACAGGTAGACATAATTAAAATCACTTTGAGAAACATATTGATGCTTAATCGGTTTGCTTAGATCGATTTTACATATTCTCTGCTGTGTGCGCTTGAAGCTGCATCAACTTTACAATATCAGCTATTTGTTGAATATATTCAAGCTTTTGCTTGTCAAATGTCATGTTTTGACTCACCATCAATTACTGCTTGTCTTGTGAAAATAACAAATATTTCGTCTGTACTCTACCAGGTGAATCAATAAAAAGACCCGGGCTTTAATTGGCCATTTCTTCCAGTCGATATGGGAGGTTTTCTGCAGAGAGCCCCTTTCCAAAACCAGCAAAAATGAATGAAAATGACGAGCAAAATTCCTTTGTTTTCCTTCCTAGCAATTATGACACTTACATGCATTCATGTTCATTTATTTTGTCCATTTTAGGAGAATGGAATCCCCCTGAATGAGTTATTCATACTAGGGGGAAGATTTTTTCATTCTTCCAAGAACGTAGCACGTGCTAAAGCAAGCTCAAATCATTGCTGTAAAGTAAACGTATTAGGGAAATGTTTGAGGGGAATGAAATATATTTGACTGAAGAGACCTTCTATAATTTTCATCTGGAGTGCTAGGCCTATTTTGCCACATTTTATTTTGAAGTCACTGATTTGTGGTAAATTAAATTCTACCCGAGGTCGATTTGAAAAGTATATTATATGAAACTTGTTAACCTGTATAAATATTTTAAAATGAGAAAATGAGAATGTTATGTACTTACATTTACCCCCATATTGCTGTAATTTTGTAGGGATTCTGCTATGACCTGATGAATAAAAAGAAAGGCAGACGAGTCAATGTAAAAAGAGTTGATGAATTCACTGCTGGAATTGTAAGTGTAATATTTGTGTTATCAAACGAGCCTGAAACCTTCTGTCAGCAAGAAGATTTGCCTCAAATGAATAATTTTTCATGGTAAAGAGAGCTCTGGTAAAGCCTGGTTTTCACTAGAGTCATAAGGATCATAAGAATCATAAGAAGCATAATTTTCAGATCTTATGACGCTTATGATCAAGTGAAAACACCAAGAATCCTAATCGTAAAATCATTATCACTTGAGTTTATCTCTTAAAACGCGCGACATAAGGATCGTAAAGATCAAAAACTTTTTCATCTTTACGATCCTTACGACCGGATGTGCCGGATTAAGCCTTTGTTTCTTCAATTAGATGAGGCAACTTCAGCAAATTCCACTCAAAAGTAGGCCTTCCAAGTGTATTCCTAAGCAGAGAACTGTAATTATTTGTATAAAATGGAAGTATTTCGGGTGGAGAAACCATGGGAGCAACTAACAGATGCCCAAAATCTTAGATAGCTTCAGGAAAAGTCTCATAAAGATTTTGAGTGAAAATTTGTGGAATAAAGCGTGTCTCATTTCCATTTCTGTGAGACCTGTGCCTTCTTACCAGAATCTACATTATCTGGAACATAAGAGAGAGCGATAGCAAAGGCCATACTGCATTTTCAAAGGAATTTCTTGCCAAGCTTGCACTATTATAGCAGGATTTTAAGGAAAATTATGTTTCTTACGATCGTTATGATGCAGTGAAAACAACAAAGTCATAAGGATCGTAAGCATCATAAGATTTCAAAATTATGTTTCTTATGACTCTTATGATTCTTATGACTCTAGTGAAAACCAGGCTTAAAAGAAGTCTGCTCGTTGAGTCCCCATCAATAGCCCACTCAATGCAAGGATTGAGATGTCTTTGTTTCCCACAGCTATTGACGTTCACATTATATTGTGCGATAAAAAGGGCCGTCAGGCATCAGCAGTTTGTCAGCGAAAATTCAATTTGCTTTGCATCTCTCAATTTTTAGAAGATTTTTGCATGTGGTGATCAGTGTGTGACGAACTAACTTTTCAGGATGTTTCATCGTGGTGTTGTTCTCTCGATATTGACATTTTCATACATTTTTGGACAGGTAGAGCTTTATGACAAGAACAAAGATGGAAAACTGGACATTCGTGAGATACAAAAGTATGCTTGCTTTTTCATAAGAATCCAACAAGGACAGATTTTGTTACACGACTGCTTGAGTTGTCTTTGTTGACACCTGAATTCAAAGTGATTAGCCAATGCAGACAATAAACCAGTGATTCAAAACAAACAAAGCTGCAAAAGTTTCTCTGAAACCCAGGTAGCTAGCGCACTCGTTGTGCATTCCAGAACTTGTTTTTAAAAGCAAACATGAGCATATATCGAAAGAAGAAGGATATATCTACACATCTACCTCGGGCATTTTATTTCTTTAGTTCAGAAGCTGAGCAGTAAGTGTATTAATTACACCCATAAAAATAGGAGAAATGAATCGCCTCCCAATCAGCTTTTGAATCAAACAAATTAAATGCCAGAGGCAGATGTGTAGATGCATCCTTCTTCTTTCGATCTATGCTCGTGTTTGCTCTTGAAAACAATTTCTGGAATGCACAACGAGCGAGCTAGCTACCTGGGTTTCAAAGAATCTTTTACGGCATTGCTTGTTTTGAATTACTGGCTTAGAGAATTTCCTTTGTCTAGGATCGCTAATCGCTTTGAATTGAGGTGTCAATCAAAAGCTGCTCATGCTATTGTCTTACAAAATCTGTCCTTGTTTAAGAATCCAACAATTCCTTCAGATAATGTCAATCTATCTGGCAATAAAGCATTGCTAATGTGATATTGTTGCATCTTTCTTCTTTGATATCATTGTACGGTTTATGAAAATCAGCTGGATATCTATCAAAACACTCTTTCTTTATAAGAATCATGTTTATAAGAATATTCAGACTTAGATTCATCCAATTTTTGAGAATACAATAAGAATATTGCTCAGCCTCAGCTCGCATATTTGTTTCTCATTTTTCAGCAGTTGCCTGTTTTGCGATGTTTGTTCTAATGGCTTACATTTTTCTTTCGTTCGACCAGTTCCTCATAATCACATGAAATTTCTTTTAACTATGTTCCCCTGAAACCATATCAGATTTGAAAAAAGATAAGAATATTTTAAGAATATATTCATGCTCAAAACGAAAATTGCTTAAGAATGTCGATGCTAGACAAAATTTATAGTATTCTTATAAAAAAAGAAAGCATTACATATTTACAGCTTGTGCAAAGTCGAACAAAGTCGAGAAAAGCAGCTTTAATTTTTGTGGCCGATATATTAGTTTGTTTTAAAGTATGCTCGAATTATGAAGAATTTTCATCAACTAACTTGTTGTCTTGATATTTATATAGATTATTGCCTGTGGAGAAAAACTACTTATCAAAGACATTTCAGGTAAGTCTACGTGCAATCTTTGAATTTAAACGGAATTGCACACAATATTCTAACTTGCACACCTCGTCATATCTCTACAAAAGTAACTGCCTTCCTTTCCTCCTTTGGTCTGAATATTCAAAAGTCTGAACGCCGATGAACAAAAGCTTGAACACTGAATGCAAACGTTTTAATGCAGAACGAGGAAGATTTAGGTCCAACGGGGTTGAATACTGAATAACAGAAAATGAATGTTTTTATTTTTGGCAAACCATAAGGGATTAAATTATCTGACGAAGAACAACGTAAATTTATGTGTTACTGCCTATGAAACTAAGGTTTATTAGGTCCGTCCTTACATAAAAGATTCTGTTCAGGTAAATTTTCTGATCCACACAACTCGTTTCAAAGTTGTTCCGCCCTGAATTTCGTTCTTGTTGTAAATTCTAGATATAGTTTTAATTACGTTTAAATCTGCTCATTTAAATTAAAATATTGGGTTAGTGGTGACTCGATAACGTGTGTTTTTTACCTCTAATATATCATGTTAAAATTCAATTTGTGTTTTACTTTAATATTAATTTCATAATTCATAATGATATAGGAATGATATGTAAATCTGAACTCGTAGCATGAATATCTGACAGATCTGAAAATAGAAAAAGTGTTGCCCTTTTAGGCCAATGCCAATTTTAATGAAAAGCGTAGGATTATTTTAACTTTCATATTTGAGTGGGACACGAGTTCAACTTTCAAGAATTCTGAATTCCTTCTTCTTTGAGGAGTAAAAGTAAATGAAGTGATCCTAGTCCCACCAAAATTCCAGTTGGAAGCAACCAGCGAAAAATTGACTTCTCACACTTGGTGGTGCACGTTTTCTTCATCTCAACTTTGTCCAATGACATTCTGCTAGTTGTTTAAATGTTCTATTTTCCCAACTAACTTCTCTATTTTCAGAAAGGAAAATCTCTCGATGAAGAAGACTTCAATTTGATTTTCAATCATTATGATCAGGTAATTAATACAGTAGTGTCCCGCATATAAGAAACACAAATTTAAAGGGGCTCCGTCGTCAAACAGTAAACAAATCCGTAAACTCGCACGTGTCACTGATTATCCATTGTTCATCCATTATTCTCTGCAGTTTGTTTGGTGGCTTCACCCAAGCCACCAAAAAGCGACCGTTAAAAATCCGCTTATATCCGAGCAATCGTAGAAGATATGAATGTTTGGTTTGTTCCTTAGTGAAGTACAAGGATTAATGCCCAAACAGCAACTTTCATTTTGAAAAAAATACAAAAATCCTGTGTGATATCACCTTTCAAAAAACTGCAAAAATCATCGTTTTGTTTACATTTTGACGACGGAGCCCCTTTAAGAAACGCAGACTCTGATTTTAAAAATGATACCCCATTTTATAAGAAACTTGCTCAGGTCTGAGAAAAAGATTGTTTCTTATTTAAAAACTATGTATTGAAACCTTGGAATTTTTCAGCTTTCCAATTGAAATGAATTGTACCTATTCCAACTGAAACAAGAATTTTTGTATGCAAACTAAGCAAAAAGCACCTTTCTGGAATAATTGTAGCATTTCCTGAAAGTGAAAATTTACAAATACAATTCAAAATATAATTTTTTGTATCACAATCATAGAGCTAATGTGTGAGTAATTGATCGATAGTACATGATTTTTGTAATAAGAAACTGTACCCTGATTTGTAAGTTTATCTCATTTTATAAGAAAGGCATCAGACGTGAAATTGAAAAAGTTATTTCTTATATGCAGGACATTACTGTATATTTCTTCTGGTTTAATGATGAAAATATCGACAATTGACATCGTTCCTTTAACCATTTGAAACTATTTTTAAGCGACTTGATGTAATTTTGATGAAAACAAATGATTAATCCAAGGGCGCCTACCTTGTAGGAAGTGTGTTTATTCCCAGTACTGAGAGTAATTGGTGTCCTGTAACCCAGTACAGACAGAGAGTGTCCCAGAACCGCACCGTGACGCAGCAGTACACAGAGTCAGTCCTCACAAGGTCGAGATGACGTATGAATAACTTTGTGGTTTCAAATTCCGGTGTTTATGTAATACGAGATCAACTGTTATACGAGTTGGCCACAGTAAATCAGACAGCGTGATTTTTGATTGGTCAACACTAACAGACGTTAGAATTTGAAAATCCCTGTAACTATGATATACAAATATTAACAGGACTGGGTCACAGGACACCAATTAATCTGTGAACACTAGGTCACGGATACAGTACAAGGTGTGCGCCCTTGATTAATCCTTGGTCAAACAAAACCTATGTTCAATAGTCTACTAAATTGTAAATTTCTCTTAGTTGATGATATAGTATGACGTTGATTGACTTTGTTGTTATCATTATAAATCAAAGCGAACATTGAGCTAAGGTGGACCTTGATCGACAAGAGAAGTTTCGAACCATGGGTATTGTGGACACGATTTGTGTCGATCACGTCCACAATACCTGGCCTAAATGTTACTAAATGAATAAATGTAATTCGTTACCTTGCTCGTCTTCATTTCATGAGTATCTCTGCTCTTTTGCTTCGGCAGCCATCCTTGCTTACTTTCAATGGCCTAAGGTTTTTGAACAGTGCCGTGCTCTGAAAGTTATCGCCTGAGAACTAGTTGCGCGGCAGTGTTCAAAAGCCTTAGGCCGTTTAATTTGAAAGTAAGCAAGAATGGCTGAAGAAGCAAAAGGGCAGAGATACTCATGAAATGAAGACGAGCAAGGTAACGAACTGCATCATTTAGTAACATTTAGGCCAAGTATTGTGGACACGATCGACACAAATCGTGTCCACAATACCCATGATCGAATTTCAAGTTAAAGATTCTACTCCATGAGCTAAATATGAAGAAATTTCCGAAAATATTTATCAACCACAAACATTTGACTTGATGTCGCTCCACAGTCGCATCATAATCCATAAGGTCGTATATTGCGACTTGTCTGGCTGGTCCTGCCACCTGCAAAATTCATTCTGCTTCACTTAATCGAGTGTGAAACGTTACACTTTGCATGCACCTAATACAACCAATAGATTTAGCCCACCAGAAGAGCGATGTCTAACTTAAACCTTACGCCATACACGAACTTTCTGATAAGAAATCAAGAATTTGAGCCAGTAATGGAAGAAGAAAATTATCACATTTTGAGTACTCAGACTTTCTTGCGATTTTCTTACGCGTTCCATAATGAGCTTCATCTTTATTTCCTGTGCCATCAAGAACATTTTAAGATCAAAGTTTTCGAAGCCTTTCCAAAGTTTAGATGTAACTCAAGTACTACGTTCTGAGTAATATCATACAGAGAACAAGTGAAAATGAAGCAAAATGATGCCACTTGTAAAACAGGTATTTGCTCAGTACAGGAGTTTATTAAATGTTCAGCGTTCTGAGAGCTGGATTTTATGCAAGCAGTTTTCACATGTAAATCACGGGTACTTCAATTCTGAACTTCATTGTATTTTAGAACAATGATGGGAGCATTTCTGAGGATGAAATGGCCGCTCTGATGCGAGATTTGTTCATTCTTTCTGGAAAGGTAAGTGACAGTTAAGTAATTTTGTGTTTCAAGAAACCTTTTGGGGATATTTAGCAATCAGAAAACTTTCATATGCATTGAGTGCTTAAAGGGGCTCCGTCGCCAAACTGTAAACAGATTTGATAACTCCGCACGTGACCATTGTTCTCTATTGTTTGGTGGCTCCACCAAGCCACCAAAAATGCTCGTTAAAAATCCACTTATGTCCAAGCAATCCTAACAGATATGAATGTTTGGATGTTTCCTCTGTGAAGTACAAAGATCTATCTTTAAAATGATGCTTTCATTAAAAACAACCGGTAAATGTCTGTGTGCTATTTGCCAATCAAAAAACTTCAAAATCACCGTTTCGACCGAAATTTAGAAACGGAGCCCCTTTACAGGGGCTTTGTGTCCGAAATAGATCAGATTTGTCACTTTTTTTCAAAATAAAAGCGAGATTTTGTACATGAATTTTAATGTTTAATCAAAGAGTAGGTAAAACAATTGAATTGACTTTCCTAACTTTGATTTTACTCAACTCAGCTCAGCTTGACTCAGTTTGACTTGACTTGACTTAACTCAACGTTAATCGATTTTACTTGAGTCAAGTTTACCTGATTTGCCTCACCTCAACAAAATAGATTCAACCGAATTAACCAGAATCTAACTGACTGCATTTGACTTGCCTCATGCCTCATGCCTCATGCCTCATGCCTCATGCCTCATGCCTCATGCCTCATGCCTCATGCCTCATGCCTCATGCCTCATGCCTCATGCCTCATGCCTTGCCTTGCCTTGCCTTGACTTGAACTGAATTGACTTCACTTGACTGAAGTGACCAACCTCGTTCCCAGGCCCACCATTGTCTTCCTATGTCATCGATGTTGGCCCTGGTACCGGTTGCCGCAAAAGTGGCCATTTGGGCGCCATTTTGTTTTGCATAAATTATCAGTTGCAGTTTATTACAAACACTCCCTTGTCTCCATATTGAAACTGAGTCTGACAGATTTGACCAAGGAGGATGTAAAGCGTATCCCACAATGCACCTGGGACTTTTGATATATGCAACACGCGCGCGTAGCAAAACAATCAGTTGATAGTTGACATGACACATGAATGCGAGTCAGAGAACGACAGGCCTAAACAAAATAATCACATCGTCGAACGAAAACATAGAAGCAATCGAAGGAGTAAAGTGTCCATACCTGGAGATGAACCCAGAGATTTACTTGCATTACATAGACGAAGATTCTCTCTTAACATACACATCATCAGACCTGAAGGCTATTCGCTGTTTATTATTTGAATCGCGATTTGAATGGGACGGTAGGTTACAGTACTTAGGCCATAATTTTGAGAAATTTTAAGTCACCGTAACTTTATGAATCATGGGGACTTCGTGGGACTTCTCGGTTCATTGAAAGAAACAAGGTTTCAGGTCTCATCCCCTGATATTTCAGCTACAAGTCCCTTGCCTGAGCTGTTAAAAAGTCGGAAAGCTGACCAGTGCTTTTGGCGTTTTTTACGTTTACAACAGCCATGCACACTTTCCCGTTGAAGGAAGATTGGAAAACAAGATTATCCTCACATCTTATCAACTTTATTAGAAAGCAGTAGAGTTAAAAAAGAGATAAGGACACTTCCTATTTTTCTACACAGGATTTACACGAAGAAATGATCAAATCTTTGGTCGATCTTTTCGTCAAATTTCTTTCGCGTGCCATCACCATGTTATTCTGCTATTCTTTAGGATAATGGGTCTACTCGTAGGCTAACAGAATGTCAGCTGATTTTGATCCATAAAATACCGTGTAATAAGTCGGAAACATCGAGGGAAAAGTATGAAAATGCGACGAAAAATGGCCGTTGCTCTGACGCTAATAATGCATGGATGATTAGGAAAACTAAAAACAAACACTTTGAGGACCTCTTTTCGACCTTTTTAAAGGTATTTGAACATTAATCCGGGGTTAGCAAGTACATTTGATAGGAAAATAAGCACGATTTGTTTTGGCGTAAAATGGGCCTAAGTCGAAAGTTTTCGAAAATTTCACCGCAGCTTCGAAAATGAAATGGCTCGTTTTTCTTCCAATTTCAGAGATAAGTAGCACATTAAAGCTATGATAGGTAAAGAATGTGGTTTCCCGTCGAATTTTGACCTTCCGAGGCCCTTTTCCCGGCGCAAATCGGAGTTACCGGGCAAAATGGGATGGGCCAAAATTTACCCCCATTTTCAAGGCACCCGCGTGGAGCCCCTGGGAGCGGTATCCAATCCCAAATTTCGTTATAAGATTTGCAGATAAGTTGGCTCTTGTAAACTTTTTTCTGTTTTGAAATTGGTCAAGTAACCATGGAACATCAACTCCAAACGTAACCTCGGGTAAAAAAATCGGAACATTTTTTTCAACCCCGTTTTATGACGTCATAACGACCCCCAAATTTTTTGAAACCTCAAAATTCAAATGCGCTGTTGTCTTTTACCCCTTGTAAGCCCCTTCTCTGCCCCATAATTGCTACTAATTTTTTAAAAATAGCGATCAAATGGAGGCCATTTTTGAATGGGAATCAATAGGAATGGTCCTAAAATGACCAAATATGGCTAATTTCTCCCGCAGGCACAGACGGATAGGGTTCAAATCCCCATCAACTGTGGCAAAGTTTGATTTTTAAGGTATGCCAGCGATCCGTTTTCAATCCTTTGTCCCGTTTTCCCGTGACAGCGACCCAAAGTTGACCGACTTTCCGCGAAGCAAGTCTTTCGAATAATTAATGAGCCCTTTGTTACCGAAATTGACCTGCCCGGTACCAGGGTCAGTACTGACGTAGGAAGCTGGCCCTAGGAACCAGGTTGTGAAGTGACTTGATTTCACTTGATTTAACTTCGTTTCACTTGACTTGAACTGAACTGAATTGACTTGACCCGAATTGACATGAATTGACTTGCTTTTACTTCGTTTCACTTGACTTAACTTGACTTGACTGACTTGAATTGATTTGAATTAATTAACTCCATTTCACTTCATGCCACTTGATTTGACTTGACTTGACTTGAACTGAATTGACCAATCTCGTATGGGGAAGAGGTTGCTGAATTGACTTGACTTTAATTGACTTCAGCTGAATTGACTTGACCAGATTTCATTTGTCATGACTTGACTTGACTGACTTGAATTTGATTTGATTTGACTTGACTTGACTTGACTTGACTTGATCTGAAATGACCAACCTCATATGCGGAAGAGGTTCCTGAATTGACTTGACTTTAATTGACTTCAGCTGAATTGACTTGAGTAGATTTCATTTGTCATGACTTGCCTTGACTGACTTGAATTTGACTGACTTGAAGTTGACTTGACCTGACTTGACTTGACTTGACTTAACCCGACCTGACATTCCCTGACCTGACCTGATCTGACCTGACCTGATTTGCTCACTTGTTTGGCATTGTTTATTTTTCTACTTCAGGCTGACAGCCCAACTAACATCGAAAAGATGCAGAAAGATCTAATGAAGCAAGTGGACAAGAACAACGATGGTAAAATACAGAGGAAAGAGTTATCAATTCTCTTCACACAGAAGAAGGCAATGAAATTATGGAAGTCATAAGCCTTTAATATTCTAAGTTAACGAAACTTCTTCTAAAATGGTTATGATAATGAAGTAGTGGATTTTTATCTCAATTTTGTAGGATTTTTAGTCCGTCTCAGGATAACGGGTGATGTGAATGAAGTGAGATTAGCAGACAAGATTAGAATGTCAGGGAAAGCTATAAAGCCGGAAAGTAAAATGTGACTGATTTTCTCTGTTCGCTCTTTCTTATACAATAAATTTTGTCCAGCCTCGATATTCTTTCAGGAAATCTTCGTTTTGAGCCTGAAGATATTCTTAAAGTATTCCTTTTTTTCAATACAAAATACAATACAAAAATCTTTAGCAAGGTTGAATGTTTTTACATGGTGTTTTTTTTACATCTGGGTTGGCCTTTGATTGGTGTATTAGCATTTGGGTTTTGAGTGTTATTCGCTTGCTTTTTGTTGCACGGCCCACCAAACAATTTGAAATTATTATTCACCTTGTAGATTGTTAGTGTACATTATGCTAGTTATTGTTAAAAATTTGTAATAATGTTGGTCTCATATTGTTTTTAACCCTTGAATTTGATGGGTACTTTCATTTGATATATAATTTTTTCATATTTGCTGATGTCAGCAATATTTAATATCTATGACGTCATTCACATTTATGACGTCATTTACCTAATAAAGAAGTATCAAATATAAATTTTTTTAGTCTAATTTGCTTTATCTTATTAATTTGATTCATTTTGAGTCTATATTTACCAGATAAAAGGGCAGGACTGGCAAAAACCTGCGATGAAAGTAAATGCCTGCAACAAAAGGCTAATTTAAGGCTAATTGTGCTAAAAATAGAAACTAAAAATTTTTGCAAAGTATGTATATTTGAACTATGACATGTTTCCTACTATTTGAAAAAATTTGGAGAAAATCGGTTGAGTGGTTGATTAAATAGAATTTTTCTGGCTAAGAAGGTATAAATTTGCCAATTTTCGTCAGTTTTTCGGTTGCCTAGCAACGAATCACGTGACTTATTAATTGCCATTGTTATATTTGAATAGCCAATTGTCTAAAGAACAATAGGGGTAAGTCTTATTGCTATATATTTTGTAGTTTTGGAGAAAAAGAGGGGGGGGGGGCGAAAAACGCCCCCCCCAGTACAAAATACCTAAAAAATCGCCCAGTACAGATAGGGTTAACCCTTTCCAACGTAAAGACCATCTCAAATTAGATGTCACCTGAGATTAGCGATAACGCTAAATTCCTTTACAAAACACTTCTATTGTTAATATTCGCGGGCATTTGCAGGTGACATCTAATTTGATACAGACTATAATTCCACTTTTTGATTGCAAATGAATACCCATTTACTAACTTGACATAATTAAATTTCATGAATTTCCGAAATGTGTCTGTTTCATTTGCTCACCCATTGATCTGGAGCTTGTTATGAAGTGAAGGTGTTCGTCGGAGACGTTTTCAGCGAAGTTTCAGCTGAATTCATTTCGTCAGGACCTGCTTTCAGGACATACCATGAATGTTCTTTAATAATTAAGAGGAATATCTGCGGGTTCAGCCTCACGCTCTGTTTGATGATAAATGTATAGGAGAAAACACTTCGGAATGTAAATTTTTAAAGGAAATGGACGGTTCTTTAACGGGGGTTGGTTTTTGTCTAACCCCTTGTTACATTAAAGGGGCTCAGTCGTCAAACAGTAAAAAATCCGTAAACTCGCACGTGTCGGGGATTATCGATTGTTCATCCATTGTTCTCTGCAATTTGTTTGGTGGCTTCACCCAAGCCACCAAAAAGTGACCGTTAAAAATCCACTTATATCCGAGCAATCGTAGAAGATATGAATGTTTGCTTTGTTCCTTAGTGAAGTACAAGGATTAATGCCCAAACAGCATTTTTCATTTTGAAAAAAATTCGAAAATCCTATGTGATATCACCTTTCAAAAAACTGCAAAAATCATCGTTTTGTTTACATTTTGACGACGGAGCCCTTTAAAAAGTCAGATCAAGGCCGTTGCGAACCCTTTCGAAGACACAATGGTGTACAGGGTGTCCCAAAATGATGTATTATTGTTTGATTGCTTACATGTCCATAACCAATGAACCAATTTTCAAAAACTTTATTTTATTTGATTGCCTAAAAGCTAAATTGTATTTTAAGATATTGGTTGTGGTTTTTCCATAGCGTTTTCACGTCGAAAAGAAGATCGATAAACCTGCTCAAATTCAAGCCTTAGATGGCACGAGAAAGAAACGGCCTACTTTTCCAGTCAGCATTTTAGATGTGATACAAAGGCTGAACTCGTATTCATATTCTCTGAACTCAGTATTAACTGAATTCGTATTCTCTGAGCGACACATAAAGTTCAGCCTTTGCATCACATCTAAAATGTTGACTGGGAAAGAAGACCGTTTCTTTCTCATGCCATCTAAGGCTTGAATTTGAGCAGGTTTATCGATCTTCTTTTCGACATGAAGACATCGGCCAAGACCACAACCAACATCTTCAAATACAATTTAGACTTTCGGCAATCGGATAAAATAAAGTTTTTGAAAATCATTTCATTTGTTATGGACATGTAAGCAATCAAACGATAATACATCATTTTGGGAAACCCGGTATAGGTGAACCAAAAAATAAGCGAAACAATTTTTTTGAAGAATTATTAAAATTTGTTTGCTCTGGAGCATGATATAATCTGTAATCATCTGACAGAATTAAATCATCATCATCATCAACAATGCAAAGCAGTTGTAATTTGTCAAATCAGTCATATAGCTTTTGTAGTGCGATTTGTCAAACAAGGAATATATATACAGGGTGAGTCAGAAAAAAGGATCCCCGCTTGGAAGGCCACTGCTCCATGAATATCAAAGCAATAATATTGAAAAATGTCTTGTTTTATTGCCAATATGTTCAATTAGGTTCAGTAATTTACCCTGCCTTAATCGGCCATTCCTTCCCGTGGATATAGGTGATTTTCTGCAGAAAGCCCCTCCAAAAAACCTGCAAAAACGAATGAAAACAATGAGCACATTTTCCTTCCTAAAATTGATGAGGCTCACATAAATTCATGTATTTTGTCCTCTTGGGCACGTGACTCCCCAAAGAATCCCCCTGACTAGGTCATCAATACCAGGGAGAGGACTTGTTCATCGTCCCAAGAGGATAGCACGTGCTAAAGCGTTCACAAGCCATTGTTGTAAGGCAGAAATGTTAGGGAATCTGTTCATGATTTTGGGCACTTTTTGAAGGTTTTTTGAAGAGGCTTTCTGGAGAAAATCCCTCATAATTTCAGAATAGAGTGGCCGATTTCAGTCAGGTAAATTTCATAGTAGATTAGAACATTTCTACTATTAAACTATACATTTGCTGATATCATTGTCTTCATATCCAGGGAGCCGTGGCCTTTCAAACGGGGATTCTTTTTTCTGACTCACCCAGTATTTTTACTTACCCGCTACTTTTGGAAACACTTTGAGAAAAAAATGGACAAATTAAGAGATTTTGAGGGACAAAGTTTTGCGCAAGCTGAAAGTTAGGTCGGAATAAGTTTTGATAACCATTTCAATTGACTTTGAAATATAGAAGCGACTATTGCTTACCCCCGTCGGTATCTACCAGTCGCAAAAAGGCAGTGTCTAGCTACATGTTATGGATTGAAAAGTGTTTAATAAGTAAAAGCCTGTGTGAAATATGCCACAGCACTTGCAGATCGAGTTAGACGTGTTTTGGTTCTTGACAAGAACGCTCTAAAGACGCAGCTCTCAAAATGGCCGAGAATGAGCAAGATGCCCCTTTACCCTTCATTACTTCATGGAAAGGAAAAACCACAGTAAATTCTGTTGAATTTTTGGACAGTTTCAAGAAATATGACAAAGACAGTAAGATTATTGTTTATCTTCTCAGTTTCTTTGTTCCTATGGTTTCATTGTTGTCATTTGTTTTCATTTCATTGTTTTCATTGTTGTCATTTTTGTAATGATAGACAGTTTATGAATCAGAACAGCAACGCAAGCTAGCCCTAACATCATCCTGTATGCTGAAAACTAAAGTATTCTTTGCATACTAGGGACTATGAGGAACCAGGCTGGCAACGCTTGCCAGAAAGTCATCCAGTACGAAACAAACCAAGTATTGTTGTCATTACAGCCCTAAAATAGTCCTGCATGGCAGGATGAGATATTGGCATCAAATAAATTAAACCATTTGCTGCTGTTTTTTGTCGCATTGCGGTGTTTCTGCATTCAAAATTATTGTTTCATATATGCCATCATTACATATACACAAGGCCAAGACAAAACCTCCTTCTTCAGGACATACATGGGAATTATCTTTTCTCCTTATAACATTTGAATTGTTGGGGAGACGAAAATGCGAGGAAACTTATGTGTCCTCCCGTTGGGTTAAAGCGCATGCGCCCGTCAGAGCTTCAACCCCAAAACGCTACTGCGCATGAGGTTTAACCTACTGCACGACGGGGAGCGGCTGCCTCGGGCGAAGCGTATCTCATCTCCCCAACAATGAAATGAGTGAGTTTCACTTCAGAGGAACAAGGGCAAATTTCAAGACAAAGCGATTTTACGGCCTCAAGAATAGATTTCACACCCCCTTTGCAAGCCCTGTCAACAAGTTGCTCGGCAACTTTCGGGCAACTTTCGGTCTTTTGGGCAACCTTTAGAAATTTTGGCAACTTTTGCAACATTGAGAAACTTGTCCTTATTTTAGCAGTATTAGAACAATTATGATATTTTGTTTATTCTCTGCAACAGTAATGAAAATTAGACATGGAAAGGATCTGTTTTCTGGTCAGGCTGGGATTAAACGTCTTGGTTTGTGAAGAACTGGTCTTTGAAATTAACGATTTGTGACTATGATCAGTATGATGACGATGATGATGATGATAACGATGATTATTATTAATCATAAATTGATGTTGTGGTTGTTGTTGTTGTTGTTATAAGCAAAAAATGGTTCCTGCTGAAATACTGAAGATGTGTTACATGGTTCCAACAGTATTAGCGTCAAAAGGCTCAAACTTCCAGGAAACTGCAGTTGCCTCATAAGAGAAAATGTTGAAATAAAATAGAAAGACACTTCTCGAAGCATCCTTGGAGCTAATCTTATGCACATTTGTCAATTATTCATACATCTGTAGCACTTGGCTATAAAAAAATGACAATAAATGAGCAACTTTTGAGAAACTTTTTGAAAAATTGGCAACTTTTGAGCAACTTTTCAGGAAATTATGAGCAACTTTTCGAGATATTTCGAGCAACTTGTGGACAGAGCTACGTGCTATGCAGCCGACCATGATATTTAGCACCCTCTGTTTATTTTGATTTGATCAATTACACTCAGAGGTGTGAAGTACATTCTTCAGAAAGGCCAAGCGCTTTGTCTTTTCAACAACTGGAATATTTTATGTTTCACAAAATTTGCCCTTGCTCTTCGGAGGCCTAGATATGAAGGATACCGGGTGAGTAAAAAAAGGCCCGGCGTTTGAGAGGCTACTGCTCCCTGAATATATAAGCAATGACATTTTGCAATATTTGATTCATGAACCTGTTAGCTATTCAATCAATTTGATTGAATAGCTAACAGGTTCAGTTATTTTTGGAATTTTTTTGGCTGAAATCGGTGTCGTTTGCAGCTGATCTTTACTGTGAATTATTTTGCAGATAACGGCTATATTGATGGAGGGGAAGTCGACCTCTTTTTAGCCGATTTGCTTGCTGCAAAGAACCCCGACGTAAGTATGAAATGCAAATTTTATTTCAGAACAACAGGGATTTTCAAGAAACATACAGAATATAACATATTACACTGCAAAAAATGATTAAATTTCCCTACCGGGTGTCCCAAAAAAAAAACGCAACGGATTTGATCGGGACTAGCGACAAGAATTTAGGTCCAATCAATCCAAAATAATTTTTGATATAATGCTCGATAGCTAACTTGGAGATAGATACCTTGTTTGTTGATATTGGTGCATGGAGAGTCGAAATATCAATCTTGAAGGTCCAAATTTGCTTCCATCTCCAAACCAGGGGTTTCGTGTTTTGGCCTAACTGAAAACGCGCTTGAGAAATCTCCTCAGTCATATGCAAAGTGTAGTAGTATGAGCATGCTAAGGCACACATGTTTAGGCACATTTTTCAATTGAAATTTGAATGCTAAACATTGACAAACATAACAATGCCGAAGGGAAAATTCAAAAAGGAATATATTTCTTCAATCATAGTGCACCTGCAAGAGAGCCAAGCATGAATGAGCAGTTTCAAGGATCTTATCCATGGATAATTTTCCCTTGGGTATATTTGATTTCTTGTTTCGCAATAATTCGAAGAAAGAGTATACAAAATGCATTTCATTAAAGTCATGAAGATTGCAAGAACTAATTCATTTTCACACTCAAGCAAACTATTTTGCGGATTACTTTTTTTTTATGAGACAGATACAATGCTATGCTAACTTTTCGAAACTTTTGAAGCACAAAAAAGGATGTCTTTTCAGGACAAAATTGATGAATTTGATTGAATTTCTATTCAAATATTTTCCTCAGCATGAAGCTTTATTCTCTTATTTCACGGTAATTCAGGAGATTCCCCAAAATAGCGCGTTTGCAGTTTAGGCTAAAAGCCACAAACTCTGGTTTGGAGGTTCAGGCAAATTTGAACTTTCAAGATTAATATTCCAATTCTCCATGCACCAATATCAACAAACAAGGTATCTATCTTCAAGTTAGCTATCGAGGATTATATAGAAAATTATTGTGGATTGATTGGACCTAAATTCTTGTCACTAGTCCCAATCAAACCCGTTGCATTTTTTTGGGACACCTGGTATAACTTTTGAAAAGGAAATTTGATCAAAAAGAAAATCTCCCCCTCACACTAAAGAGACAAGGAAATTTCCTTTCCCAAACCTTGGAAAACATTGGAAACATACCTTTCCCTTTTAATTTCCAAGGCAGAAATTAAAGGAGATTTGACATTTTTTGCTGTGAAACCATGTGTACCTCTCTAACATCTGTTTAATAGATATTTTTCAGTGTTGCATACAGCAGCATTTTGGGGTTGGAGCACGGGGGGACACATAAGTTTCCTCGGACAAAGCATATCTCGTCTCCCAAACAATTTGATACAGATCACATCTAGCCTCACTACACCAGGACCCTCAACTTACGCTCATCTAATTGAAGTGAATTGATGTTGTTGTTGTCGCTCCAGTTGAGGCTTCGTCAATAAGCTATGTCGTCAGTCGCTCTAGTTATAGCGTCCATCAGTCAATCAATAGCAATAACCTACAAACATATAATCAGATCACATCGTCGTTGCGGACGGTCTCCTATCGTTACTGTAGAAAAACTTTTGTTTACGGTTTGAACTCGCAGTTTTTTCAAATCCTGCGCATTCTATTGCAACAATAGCAGGCCTACTGCAACGATGATGTAATCTGTATCAAACTGCACAGCCTTTGTTTTCGTATTCCGGATCACAGGGAACCAAAGAAACCAAAACTACAGTTTTATTGACGCTCCTGGACCCCCTGTGGTAAAACTCGTTGTTTCAAATGCTATGCAGAGCAAACCGTTATGGAACGCATACCAAATGTTAACCGTGGTGTAAAAACATTCTGTAAATGTGGCTTGAATTTTTAATTGCAATCAAAATTTCTTTCAAACATCTTATGAGCTAGGTATTTCCTGCGCTGTACTGTGAAAAGATAAATAAATATTTTGAATGCGTGATGGTAGTTGAAATCATCTTCAACATTTTAGGACTCAGACGTTAAAGCTTTAAGAAAGTTTAAAAACGACGTTTTGAAGAAATATGATAAAAATAAAGACAACAGAATTGAGCTTGCAGAGGTAAGGAAACTAATATGTAGGTTTTTGAATGTACGTTGGTAAAAGCAGTCACTGGACACGCACCGTAGAATGGAAGCTTGGCCAGCTCTGTAGAAGCGGTTTGCTAAAACCATGACTGAGTAACAAGGACAGATTATGTAACACAATAGCATGAGATACTTTTGTTGACACCTGAATTCAAAACGATTAGTGGCTGCAGACAAAGGAAATTCTCTCAAACATAAATTCAAAACAAACAAGCCGCAAAGTTTCTTTGAAACCTAAGTAACTAGCGCGCTCTTTGTGCATTCCAGAAATTGTTTTTAAGAGCAAATATGAGCATATATGGTAAGAAAAAGGATATATCTACACATGTGCAATGGGCACTTTATTTCTTTGGTTCAGAAGCTGAGCATTAAGTGTTTTAATCACACCAAAAAAATAAGAGAATTGAATCGCCCCCCAATCGGCTCTTAATTCAAATAAATAAAATCGCCCGTGGCAGATGTGTAGATGTATCCTTCTTCTTTCGATCAATGCTCATATTTGCTCTTTAAAACAATTTCTGACATGCACAACGAGTGAGCTAGCTACCTGAGTTTCAGAGAAACTTTTGCAGCTTTGCTTGTTTTGATTTACTGGTTGCGAGAATTTCCTTTGTCTGCGATCGCTAATCGCTTTGAATTGTAGTGTCAATCAAAACGAACTCGTCCTATTGTCTTACCAAATCTGTCCTTGTTTGACTGAGTTTGATTAGCATCAGTTGCATTTGATTGATAAGTCAATTCAAAGCAATTCGAGATAGGAAGGCAGATTTTTTTATACAATAGCAGGAGTTGCTGTAATTGACACCTCTATTCAAAGCGATTAGTGATTGCAGACAAAGGAAATTCTCCCAACCAGTAATTCAAAACAAACGAAGTCGCACAAGTTGCCCCAAAACCAATTGCGAAAGCTCTCACCTTGTGCATGCAAAAGGTGTTTTTAAGAGAAGTTATGTGCTTATAACGAAAGAGGAGGGTAAATCTAAAGATCTGCCTAGCGGATTTTGTTTAGGTGATTCAGGAGTCGAGCAGAAGGCATCGTAATTCTTGAGTATTTAGGGATCACATGAAACAATTACCACACACTGAATGAAATAAACAAAATTAGCCAGGCAGATCTTTTGATTTACCGTTCCTCTTTCGTTACAAGCACAACTTCTCTTAAAAATCATCTTTTGTGTGCACAAGGCGAGAGTTTGCCCTACTGGTTTCGTAGCATCTTGTGCAACTTTGTTTGTTTTGAATTACTGGTTGAGAGAATTTGCTTTGTCTGAAATCGCTAATCGTTTTGAATTGAGGTGTCAATCAAAAGCAACTGATGCTATTGTATTACAAAATCTGCCCTTGTTATTCGCGATGGCAGGCAAAGAGAATTATCCACAGCTACTAGTAGACAGAACTGACATAACTGACATAACGCCACAAAATTTGCTGCTAAGCCTCTACAGCTAACTGTCTCTTCGTGCACACGAAATAAGATTGTAGAGTAAATTCACGAGTATGTTGAAAGAAGATGATAGCCTTCCCGCAGACCCAATATTCCGAAGAAGAAAGGGTCTGCGCAACAACGACCAAAAGCTTGCTGCACAGTGCAAATTCCTTTGGGCCATTCATTTTATTCGGACTACGGATACACTATAGCATAGTCATGATTATAGCAAACGATATGTTTTTCAACACGCTAAAACAACGCACTGTTGAAAGTCACACCTTGTCCAATCCTCTTGGGGTCCTTCTACGAATAAACAATTAAACGTTCAAAACAAAAGCAACAATACAAGTGACGAGAACAAACAACACCATACGCGACTGAACACAAATGTGTGACAGCATATTGTGATAGCAACAAAACGATATGCATAAATTAATCAACTCATGATTGCATAAATTATTTCCCCTAAAACACAGAATTGTGCGGCAGCAAGCTTTTGGTCGTTGTTGCGAAGATCCTTTCTTCTTCAGAATATTGGGTCTGCGCGCAGGCTAGAAAGAAGAAGGATAAGTCTAAACATCTGACTCGGGCTTTCTATTTATCTAATTCAGAAGGTGAGTATTATGTCCTTTGTACACCCAAAATATACAATGATTGCAATGCATACTCTTTAGCCTGTGTTCCAGACCACTTGGAAAGGAAAGTGGTCTGTGTAACGGAGCGCCAATCCGTGTTCAGACGATGAATTGAATTGCAAAATAATTAAGAGCATTCTTTCACACACCGGATTGGCTACAATGAAATCAGTGACAAACAAACACAAAGGATGTCTTTGTGAATATGTGTGTTTGAAACAAACGAGGGCTGGTCGTTATCACTTTGTACGGTCGTAAAAACTTAATAGGATTAGCAGGCATTCAAATCTCTTATTCTTTGTATTGTAATGTGATTTCTTCGCATGAGACAGGCTTTTCCTTCTGATAACAAAACAAATAGTAATTATGCGAATTGTTAGTTGCATATACTAATTTTTCTTCAGATTTTGAAGAAAATTTCTGAACACGGATTTGCGCTCCGTTACACAGACCACTTTCCTTTCCAAGTGGTCTGGAACACAGACTAATACTCTTCTGCTTCTGAATTGAATACAGAATAAAGCTGAGGTGGAATATCTTTCGATTTATTCTTCTCTCTTATGAACATCTCTTCTTATCAATCCCTTTCCTTGTGCATAATGAGATAGTTTCTTGAGAAGGAATCTTTTGCAGCTTAATTTGCTGTGACTTGTTGCTTGGAAAATTTTTCATTTGTCGGCAATCGATTACCGCTTTGAAATAATGCTCGCCAATTCATCAATCAAAGCCAAATGATGCTTTTGTTGCAAGAATTTCTCTTTTCTGGTAAATGTTTTGGTAAATATTTGAGATTTAGCTTGAGAAACACAATTGTTTTTCTGCTGTGCGGTACCATATCAAGCATTGCGCTATCTACCAATATGTTGTCACAAACACAAATTGCACAAAGCAATTTTGGAGTCCCTCAAAAACAGTGCAAAAGAACTCCTGCCGATCTATTGCCAAAACGGTAAATCTCAAGTGTTTATGAAACAATGATATCAACAAATTAGGCTATTCTCACGTTGTTGGGAGCATGTGCTCCCGGCCCCCTGGCCACCCATCACTCCACTGGATTGTATAGTATATGCTAATATCATATTAGAAGAATATGAAGAAGAGGAACATATAATATAAATATGCACTTTGTTATGCTGTGATCTACATGTGTCTTCAAATTTCCTTTATTCCAGCTCTCAAAAATTCTGCCCACAGAAGACAACTTTCTGTTACAGTTCAGACTTCAGAACAACGATCTAACGAGTGTTGAATTCATGCAGGTAATGTTTGAGAAAGTTAGCATAATCATCAAGTCTTTAAAAAGACCTTGTAAATGGTTATCCCTAGCATAGGTTCCAAATCTTTGAAAAGGCTGGTGTAAAATTGAGTGACCTATTGCTTTGAACTGAATGACTTCAAAGGAACTTTTGCTATATCTCTATAATTATACCGTTGGATTTTTCTGAAATCTTTAATATTTTCAGAATTAGAGTGTTTTTCTTCTTTTTCCAGAATTCAAGAAAAATTTTCAAAAAAACTTAAAAACCATCGTAATTTCTAAACTGTTTGAAATAATTTCGAAGAAAACTATAGTTTACGAATGTCTACAATGTGATATCAAGCAAAAGTCTGTCACTCATCTGGTTTATGATTTAGGAATTTGATGACGTCACATCCTCAAATGACTTGAAATGTAAGATACGCTGTAATTTCGAAAAATGTTCCAAATCTCTGAAAAGTCCAACGGTAGAATTATAGATAAGTATCTAAAGTTTCTTTCAAGCCATTCAATCAGAAGAAATAGGTCATTAAATTTTACACTCGACTTTTTATGGAACCTATGCTGTCATCCCTTTACTTAAATGCTTTACGGTTATTCTATTGGGCGAGTAAACAAAAACGTGGGGTGTTTGGCGTACTGTGACGTCGCTTGAAGCCAACCAATCGTCGTGAACTAATTTTTCCGTGCAGCAAAAAGTCTACCTTATATTATAAGCCTTACCCCATTGAAATCGGTCACTCGGTGCATTAGTTAAAACATATTTTCTCTGTAAGGCCCTGAATGGGAGTCTTGCAAACTGAGGCAATCTTTAGCCAAGCCCCTTCAGCAAAAAGTTAACGGTACACGTGGTATTGTCAGGGGAGCGTGAAATGGCTAGGAAATAACGTTTTCTCTTCTGGGACTTTTAATGCGTATGATTATGAAATAACGAAATTTGCTGTACATTGGACTTTTAACTTGAAGAGCAAGTGATTGATAAGTTTTATAACAATATTAGGGCAAAGCATGACTTATCAACTGAGCTAACTGAGCTAATATATGTTCGGGACATAATAAAAAGCTGTGATCAAGTTTCTTTGAAACTTCGAAAGGTACCTGCGTTGTTAGATTCTTTTCCCAGGCATTTGGAAACGGTAAGTTTTTCCATCCGTTGGGAGTAAACGTCTACGTTCCACACACGTCTTTTGATAAGTGGCTATCTTTGCATTAACCAAACAAGGACAGATTTTGTAACACAATAGCATGGATGATTTGTTGACACCTGAATTCAAAGCGATTAGCGACTGCAGACAAAAAAATGCTCCCAACCATAAATTCAAAACAAACAAAGCCGCAAAAGTTTCTCTGAAACCCAGGTAGCTAGCTCATTCGTTGTGCATTCCAGAAACTGTTTTTAAGAGCAAACATGAGCATATATCGAAAGAAGAAGGATGTATGTACACATCTACCGCAGGCATTTTATTTCTTTGGTTCAGAAGCTGAGCAGTAAGTGTTCTGATTACACCAAAAATAATAAGAGATTTGAATCGCTTCCCAATCGGCTTTTGAACCATATTGAATTAAATGCCCGTTGCAGATGTGTAGATACATCTTTCTTCTTTCGATCTATACTCATGTTTGCTCTTAGAAACTATTTCTAGAATGCACAACGAGCGATCTAGCTACCTGGGATTAAGAGAATGTTTTGCGGCTTTGCTTGTTTTGATTATCTGGTTAAGAGAATTTCCTTTGTCTGCGATCGATAATTGCTTTGAAATCTGGTGTCACTAAAAACGAACTCGTGCTATTGTCTTACAATGAGAGCAGTCTTTTAGGAATTTGCTCCGATAGGCAATTTACATCCCATGCAAGAGAGATGTTAGAAAACGAGAAGACATCAAACGGTGTTCAGGTTCACAAATTTCTCTGGTTCTAGCCAGGAATATGAAAAAATGACTAATTAGATAAAAGTAAAGCTTCAAAAATCCTCTTTCAGGTATGGAAACATTATGATACTGACTGCAATGGTTATCTGGATGCAAAAGAAATACAGGTAAGCAGGGGTGGCATCAGAGGAGGGCTGGGGGCTCTACAGCCCCCTCGTCGGAAGCATCTAGCCCTCTCGTCGGAGGAAACTTTGGGTTCTTGTCGGAGGAAGTTTGGCCAAATGACGTACAAAAACTGCATGTTTTAGCCATTTAAGCTCTCCTGTAGGAAGCTCCAGTCCCTCTGTCGAAAGATTTCTGGCGCCACCCCTGCAGGTTATGTTTCTCAAAGTCATTTAACTTATACTTCAAGTAAAATGACTTCGACCGTTGCTGCCTTTATGATATGATTCTAAAAGTTTGAGGGGAATGAAATGTGTTTGACTGTGGAGATATTCTATAATTTTCATCGAGGGTGTTAGGCCTCTTTTGGCGCATTTCGAAGTCACGCATTTGTGGTAAATTAAATTCTATCTATATTTCTAATGCTCAGAAAAATCGAACAACAATCACAAAAATACTTCAGCCTTTTTGGTATCAATACAACTTTGATTGCTTTTAATAGCTCAAGAATTCTCCAAATAATGAATTTCCAAACACTTGATGCTCCTCTTGGTCATGTACTTACATTTACTCCCGTATCGCTGTAATTTTGTAGGGATTCTGCTATGACCTGATGAGTAAAAAGAAAAGCAGACGACTCAATGTAAAAAGAGTTGATGAATTCGCTGCTGGAATTGTAAGTGTAATATTTGCGTTATCAAAAGGACTTGAAACATTCTGTTAGCATTTCTGTCATCAAGGAGATTCGCCTCAAATGAATGATTTTTCATGTTAAAGATAGCCTGTGTTCCAGACCACTTGGAAAGGAAAGTGGTCTGTGTAACCAAGCACTAATCCGTGTTCACAAATTTTCTTCGGAATCTGAAGAAAATCAATATATGCAACTAATAATTCGCATAATCACTATTTGTTTTGTTATCAAAAGGAAAAGCCTGTCTCATGTGAAGAACTCACATTGCAATACAAAGAATAGAAAATTTCAATGTCTGCTAATCCTATTGACTTTTTACGATGAAAGAATAGGAGATTTGAATGCCTGCTAATCCTACTGAGTTTTTACGCCCTTTGCAAAGTGATAACGATCATCCCTGGTTTGTTTCAAACACACATATTCACAAAGGCATCCGTTGTGTTGATCACTGACTTCATTGCAGCCAATCAGATCCGTGAAAGGATGCCCTTAATTATTTCGCAATCCAATTCATCGTCTGAACACGGATAAGTGCTTGGTTACACAGACCACTTTCCTTTCCAAGTGGTCTGGAATACAGGCTAGGTTAAGAGAGCTCTGAAAAAAAGCCTGCTTGTTCATTTACAAAAAATCGTTCTTTTCAATCATAAAACGAAAGTCTTCATTTTATCGCTATTGACATAGAAGCAAAGAAATTCCTGAGGGCAATGCAAGGATTAAGATGCCTTTGTTTCCCACAGCTATTTGACGTTAGCACCATTGTGCGATAAAAAGGGCCATCAGCAGTTTGTCAGCAAAATTCAAGGATAGCGTTAACAAGGAACACCGGAGAGGGGGGGCACGAGGAGGGGGGGGGGCAAGCGCCCCTCCTGCCCTTTCCTAAGGGGGGCAAAGGGGGCAAAGGTGCCCTTTCAATGAAAAACAATAATCTACTTTAATACAATAATTTAAATTACAACTTGATAGAAAAGCCACCATAGCTTCATTCCCTTATCAGAAACGCACCAGTAACGAAAAATGACTGGCAATTGCAACTTCAGAATACAATCTTATGTGATTTGGAATGAGGACATGCAGAGAAATAGCCAAAATAATTCGTGAAATAACATGAGCGTTAACGCTCATGTATTCCTACCTATGAACTCAATTCCTTTAAGCATCAAAACCTTGACAAAGCAAACAGCTTTTTAATGCCATTTATTGCCACTGCAAAAGGCACTGCCCTTCTCAAGAAACATTATCAATCTCGTTCTTTTAAATGTTTGGATTTGCTTTGCATCTCTCAATTTTTTAGAGATTTTTGTATGCGGCTTTCAATGTGTGATGAACTTTCAAGATGTTTCATTGTGGCGTTGTTCTCTCGATATTGACGATTTCATGCATTTATTGGACAGGTAGAGCTTTATGACAAGAACAAAGATGGCAAACTGGACATTCGTGAGCTGCAAAAGTAAGCTTGCTTTTTCATAAGAATCCTGAAAGTCCTTCAGATAATGTCAATCTATCTGGTAATAAAGCATTGCTAAAGTGATATTGTTGCATCTTTCTTCTTTGATATGATTGTACGGTTTATGAAAATCAGTTGGATTTCTATCGAAGTACACTCTTTTTTACAAGAAAGATGCTTTTCATAATATTCAGGCTCAGATTCATCCAATTTTTAAGAATATTAGAAGAATATTGCTCAGCCTCAGCTCACATATTTGTGTCTCATTTTTTCAGCAGTTGCCTTTTTGCGATGTTGGTTCTAACTGCTTAGATTTTTCTTTCGTTCAACCATTTCCTCTTAATGACATGAAATTTCTGATGAAAATTTCTTAAGAATGTCGAGGTTGGACAAAATTATAGTATTCTTATAAACAAAAGAGTGTATTACATATTTACAACTTCTGCAAAGTCGAACAAAACAGGTTTTTTTACTTGAAACGTGGAAAGCAGCTTTAATTTTTGTGGCCCATATTAGTATAGTATTCTTATAAACAAAAGAGTGTATTACATATTTACAACTTCTGCAAAGTCGAACAAAACAGGTTTTTTTATTTGAAACGTGGAAAGCAGCTTTAATTTTTGTGGCCCATATTAGTTTTGTTTTAAAGTATGCTCGAATTATGACGAACTTGTATCAGCTAATTTTTTGTCTTTATATTTATATAGATTATTGCCTGTGGAGAAAAACTACTTGTCAAAGATATTTCAGGTAAGTCCTGTATCTTCTCTATTTGCCTTTAGTCTATCTTTGCGACAAAACGTTGGAGAGAATACTCCGATTTTTAATGGAATTGCACACAACATTCTAAATTGCATCTCTTAAAGTAACTGCCTACCTCCCCTAGTCTGAATATCCGAGATTCTGAACACCGATGAATGCAACGTTTGAACATTGAATGCTAAAGTTTGAATGCTGAGTGAAGAAGATCTCATTCAAAGTGCAAGGGGTTGAATACTGAATAACAGAAAATGAATATTTCTATGTTTGGCCAACCATAAGGGATTAAATTATCTGAAAAAGAACGGCATATACCATGTGTGTTACTGCCTATGAAACCATTATGAAACAAAGGAATATGAGGTCCGTCCTTATATGAAAGATTCCGTTCAAGAACGTTTTGTGATTCAAAGTTGTTCTTGTTGTAAACCCCAGGGGGGCACTCAGCACATGCACATACGGGGAGGTAAGTCCGATATTTTTGGGTCAGAATATTGCCAAAAGTGATATTTTTGGGTCCAAATAAATTGAAATTATGTTTTTGATATTTTTGGGCTTCAAATATTGTGAAAATGATATTTCTGGGTTCTTTAGAGGCAATCCTGGCCTCAATTTGCATTGTTTCAGGATCTTCTATGTTCGTTTACAGATGTCAAGGTATAAAATGAGCTGATATTTTTGGGTTGTAATGAAGCTAAACTGATATTTTTGGGGTTCCTGGAAATTTCTCGGACTGACCCCCCCGTATGTGTATGTGCGGAGTGTCCCCCCTGGGTTCAAAGTTTCAAAGTTGTTTTTTTCTTGTTGTAAACTTTAGATGTAGCTATTTTGTAGCTATAATTTCGTTAAATCTGTTCGTTTGAATTGCAATGTTGGGTTAGGGGTGACTCGATAACGTGTATTTTTTACCTCTAATATATCGCGCTAAAATTCAATTTGTGTTTTATGTTAGTATTAATTTCATATTTCGTCATGATATAGAAATGAATCTCAACTCGTAGCATGAATATTTGACTGATCTGAAAAATGAAAAAAATGTGCCCCTTTTAGGCCAATGCCAATTTTTAATGAAAAGAAGAGGATTGTTTTAACTTTCATGTTTGAGTGGGAAACGAGTTCAACTTTCAAGAATTCTGAATTCCTTGTTCCTTGAGAAGCAAAAGTAGATGAAGTGACCCCACCACACCAACGCACGAAAAAATGACTTCTCACACTCCGTGGTGCACGTTTTCTTCATCTCAACTTTGTCCAAAGATACCAATATTCATTTAGTTGTTAAAAAACTCTGTTTTCCCAACTAACTTCTCTGTTTTCAGAATCGAAAATCTCTCAATGAAGAAGACTTCAATGTGATTTTCAATCATTATGATCAGGTAATATATTTCTTTTGGTTTAATGATGAAAATATCGACTATTGACATCTTTCCATTAACCATTTGAAACTATTTTTAAGCGACTTGGTGTAATTTTGATGAAAACAAATGATTAATTCTTGGTCAAACAAAACCTATGCTCAATAGTCTACTTAACCCTATTCTACCCGGGCTCCTAGGGTCAGACCACTTCCCGGGGGGGGGGGGGCAAAAAATGCCCCCCCCCTAGTATCTACAAAACTGTAATTAGTATGCCATTGTAACTTCGCACAATAGTAAGTACATCTATTGTACTGAAAACACAAAAAGTGCCAATTAATTCAAATAAAATGTATGAAAACCTCAATAAACTACTTAAAAATGAAGAGAATATATTTATCCATCGATTTATATGAAAATTTGAACATTTTGTCTTTCTTTATTAGAGATATGACGTCATCAATTTGCATGACGTCATGGAATCTATAATTTGCTGATGTCAGCAAATATGAATAATGTATATATCAAATGAAAGTACTTTGCAAAGGGAATCGTTTGGTACTAATCACAACTTCATCAAGGTCAAGACAAAGGAATTATGGCTGTTTTTGTGATTTCCTTTGTGAGTACTTTCCAAATATGGGTATC
The DNA here is from genome assembly GCA_039566865.1 of Aurelia coerulea. Taxonomy (NCBI): domain Eukaryota; kingdom Metazoa; phylum Cnidaria; class Scyphozoa; order Semaeostomeae; family Ulmaridae; genus Aurelia; species Aurelia coerulea. The sequence goes on along the minus strand of CM076948.1, from coordinate 22,359,034 downwards.
TACTGGTCACGTGACTTAAATTATGACAATGAAAAGTCTAAAATTTAATTGCCAATTAAAAATTAGGAAAAGTCATGGATGTTTCAGCTCATTTTTCTCTTTCCTCTCTGTTTTATAATCAAAAGTTTGGTTGGGGGGGCATTTTTTGCCCCCCCCGGGTACAATAGGGTTAATTGTAAATTTCTCTCAGTTGATGAAATAGTATGACGTTGATTGGTTTGGTTGTTGTTATTATAAACCAAAGCGAACATTGACCTAAGGTGGACCTTGACCGACAAGATAGGTATCGAGCTTCAAGTTAAAGATTCTACTCCATGAGCTAAATATGAATAAATTTCCGAAAATATTTATCAACCACTAACATTTGACTTGATGTCGCTCCACAGTCGCATCATAATCCACAAGGTCGTATATTGCGACTACACGTATTCTTTTATAAGAACCTGCCCATAAGAAACTCAACTTTCAGATTGCCTTCATTTTGGGCAGGGGTCTGCCACGAGCATATTCAAAATGGTACCGTAGGCTAGACAAATTTTTACAAAAATGATACCCTTGGCTAGACCATTTTGACCATTCTATGGACTAATTTTTACGAAAATGATACCCTTGGCTGGACCAATTTTGACAATTTCCTGGCCAATTTGTCAAATTCGTACCAAAATTGTGAAAAATGATACCCTTGGCTAGTCCGTTTGCTAGGCCAAAATTGCAAGAAATTATACCCTTGGCTAGACTAGAAGTCCGAAAAAGTATACCCTTGCTCGCGGCACATCCCCAGGTACCTTTGCTCTGGAAGAACCCCCCCCCCCCCGTGGTTCAACCTTACGCCATACACGAACTTTTTGATAAGAAACCAAGAATTTGAGCCACTACTGGAAGAAAAATTATCAAATTTTGAGTACTTAGAGTTTCTTGCGATTTTCTTACAAGTTCCATAACAAGCTTCGTGTTTATTTCCTGTGCCCTCTTGAACATTTAAACATCAAAAACGTTTTTGGAGCCTCCCAAAGCTTAGACGTTCCGAGTAATGTGATACAGAAAACAAGTTAAAATGAAGCAAAATTATGCCAAGGATTTCCTTTGTAAAACAGGTAGTTGCTCATACCGTAGTGGAGTTTCTTAAATGTTCAGCGTGCTCTGAGAGCTGGATTTCGTGCAAACAGTTTTTCACATCCAAATTCCATCTGAATCACGTGTACTTCTATTCTGAACTTCATTGTATTTCAGAACAATGATGGAAGCATTTCTGAGGATGAAATTGCCGCCCTGATGCGAGATTTGACCATTCTTTCTGGAAAGGTAAGTGACATTTACGTAAATGTTTTTAAAGTGTTTTAAAAATATTTTTGGAGTTATTCAGCAACCACAAAACTTTCATATGAATTGATCACTTAAATGGGCTTCTTGGCCGAATTCTTGTCACAAGGTGAGGATACAGTTTTTTCTTTATTGGTGAAGGCACGCAGATTTGTCATTGTTTTTTTCAAAATAAAAGTGAGATTTGGTAGATGAATTCTAATGTTTGACAAAGGAGTAAATAAAACAATTGAATTGACTTACCCAACCTTGACTTTACTCAACTCAGCTCAGCTTGACTTGACTTGACTTAACTCAACCTTACTCGACTGTACTTGACTCAAGTTTACTTGGTTTGTCTCACTTTTATGTCAACTGAATCAGTTCAACCCGATTTGCTATAATCTAATTGACTGCATTTGACTTGCCTTTACTTGACTTGACTTGACTTGACTTGACTTGACTTGACTTGCACTGCAAAAAATGTCAAAATTTCCCAAAGTTCTTTCATGGGGAAATTTTAGGGAAACTGACACTTTCCCCATAATTTCCTAAGAAGGCAATGGAAATGTCCGTTTCCCTTCAATTTCCTAGATAAACTTGTCCGTTTCCCCCAAATTTCTAAGCAGAAACTAAAGGGAAATTTTGATGTTTTTGGCAGTGTTGACTTGACTGAAGTGACTTGATTTCACTTCATTTCACTTGACTTTGACTTGAACTAAATTGACTTGACTATAATTGACTTGAACTGAATTGCCTTGACTAGATTTCATTTGACATGACTTGACTTGAGTTGATTTTACTTGACGTGACTTGAATTAACTTGATTTGATTTAACGTGACTTCACTTGACTTATGAATGACTTGTGACATGACTTGAATTGACTTGACTTCATTTGACTGTCTTAAACTGATTTGACGTGAATGAATTAACTTGATTTCACTTCATTTCACTTGACTTGAACTGAATTTACTTGACTTTAATTGACTTGAACTGAATTGGCTTGACTAGATTTGACTTGACATGACTTGACTTTTACTTGACTTTGATTGACTTGACTGAAGTGACTTGATTTCATTTTATTTCACTTCATTACATTTGACTTGATTTAACTGAATTTAATTGACTTGACTTGACTCAAATTCACTTGAACAGAATTGACTTTGCCTTGACTAGAATTAATTAACTTGATTAGAATTAATTAACTTGATTTCACTTCATATCACTTAACTTGACTTGAACTGAATTGACTTGACTAGATTTCACATGACATGACTTGACTTGATTTGATTTCTTGTGACTTCACTTGACTTGAAGGACTTGTGACATGACTTGAATTGACTTGACTAGAATGCATTAACTTGATTTCAGTTTATGTCACTTGATTTGAGCTGAATTGACTTTAATTGACTTGAGCTGAATTAACTTGACTAGATTTCACTTGACTTGACGTGACTTGAATTAACTTGATTTGATTTCACGTGACTTCACTTGATTTGGTCTCACGTGACTTGACTTGACTTGACTTGACTTGACTTGACTTGACTTGACCTGACCTGACCTGACCTGACCTGACCTGACCTGACCTGACCTGACCTGACCTGACACGACCTGACCTGGCTTGACCTGTCCTGGTCTGACTTGACTTGACCTGTAGTGACTCATATTGATTTGACTGACTTGATTTGAATTGACTTAACTGGCTCATTTGGTTGTCATTGTTTATTTTTCTACTTCAGGCTGACAGCCCAACTAACATTGAAAAGATGCAGAAAGATCTAGTTGTTGTGGAACAGACATTTTTGACTAGGTCTGACCTAGCCTAGACCCTTTATCCGGGACTATAGACATTTCAACCTTATTAGGCAAATTAATACGCGTGAGTGAGAAATGAATGTTTTGGGTGTTGTCGAGAGTTGTGCTGGAGAGATTCCAGAATTATGATTTGAGTGAGTTTAGGCAACACAGTTTTAAGAATATTATGTATGAATTTGATCTAAATAAACGAAGAGTACAGTTATAGATGTGTTGCATTCTTTTGAGTTGTTACTTACTGTGGCTGGTTATCAAATGAGAAGTTTATATGGCCGCAGTACTCTAGAGTTTCTTATTTCATGGTGCCGTTTCTTATAAAAAAAAACGATATGGCCGCAGTACCCGGTGCCGTATTCGTGACCTTGTTTTGTCTGGCGAAGTTTGGCCTATTGTTTGCTGTTTATTAGTTCGGAAAACAGGAAGATTTGTGATATTATGGAGAAATTTATGATCTTGTGGACATTGATGAAACCTTACACAAGCTGAAAATGTCGGAGGATATTAGAAAAATTATTAAACGAAATGGGTTACGCGTTATAGTTCGTGAAATTTGCAGAGAAGCTCTGTCGCTTTTGCCCTCGGAAGGGAAGTTGTCATCTGAAATCAGACCCAAAATTAACTCATTTAAACTTTCCGTGCAAAAGTATACTCGTGAAATTGATGATTTAGATAAAGACATTTTACTCGTTATCAAGGAGGATGATTTACCGAAGGAGCTGCAGGAAAAATGCAGATTTGATCTTGAATACCAGGAAGCTGTGATAAAACTCGAAGATGCCCTTGTCATCACGCCTCAGGAGGCATCAAATTACCCTTTGTCGATCTCTGAACCTGACAGCCAGAGAACGAAAAGGAAACAGGTTAGATTACCAAAGCTTGAATTACCAACATTTCACGGTGACCCTGTTAATTGGCCACCATTTTGGGATGCTTTTGATGCAGCAGTAAATAAAGATGAAGATCTTACAGATGGTCAAAAGTTTCAATACTTGCGATATTATTTGTCAGGAGAAGCCAAAGCTGCTCTTTCAGGTTTGCTCATTACAGATGCAAATTATAAAGAAGCCACCGACTTATTACATGAGAGATTTGGAGATGAGCAAGCAATAATTTCGTCACATATGAACACTCTTTGTAAATTGGAGGCTGTGGAATCATGTAAAGATGTAGTGAAGCTAAGACGCCTGCATGACAGAACAGAGGCAGCTGTGAGATCTCTTAAGGGTTTGAATATAAAGCCAGAAATGTATGGAGTGTTCCTGACGCCACTTTTGATGAATAAAATTCCAGAGGAGCTTCGCATAATTGTATCAAGAAATTCACAAGGTAAATGGGATTTAGAAGAAATATTGAAAGTTTTCCATCAAGAATTACAAATAAGAGAAAAATGCAGTGCTACAACAGATCCTTTTAGCAAACAGAAAGAATCCAAATTTCCATACAAGAAGAAAGCAGAACAACCTACAAGCACTGCAGCTTTGTTCTCAAGCAATAATAATCAATCCAAATCTGAAAGAAGAGAGCCTTGGTGTTTGTTTTGTAAACAGTCTCACAATGCTGGACAATGTACGGTTGTTACCAATATTGAGGCTCGACGCAAGATCTTGAGGGAAAAAGGACGCTGCTTTGTTTGCCTTCGTAGCGGACATATTGCCACCAACTGTACAGTTTCTATCAAGTGCTTTAAATGTGGAAAACGCCATCACGTTGCTTTATGTGCTGAGAAGAATCCAGGACAAAATGCTGGTGAGAACAATACATCTAGTTTGTATGTAGGGGGCATGGTTAAGAATGATAGATGTGTTTTATTACAAACAGCTAAAGCAAAAGTATTTTCCCCAAGAACCCCTACAAATCATGAAGCAAATGTAAGAATCTTGTTTGATTCTGGTTCTCAAAAGTCATATGTCAATGCAAGGGTAAGAGACTATTTACATCTGCCCGTCAGTGGCAAAGAAAACATTCTCATCAAAACTTTTGGCAACAATGAACCAAAGTTTAGGGAATCAGAAATTGTTCAGTTGGGAATACAATGCACTGATGGTCTTCAAATATTTGTAAACGCTTATTCTGTCCCATTGATTTGTAGCCCAATAGAAGGACAATGCATTGACTTTGCTCAAAAGCAGTACAAGCACATTGAAAACATCCCAACTTCATTGCTAGCCGATTTCTCCACTGCAAGTCAGACTCTAGAAATTGATGTCCTTATTGGCTCTGATTATTATTGGCAATTTATCACAGGCCCCACTGTACGGGGGGAGGGAAATGTAGGGCCATTAGCTATCTTAAGTCGTTTAGGATATGTCCTTACAGGCCCGGTAGATGTACCAAGTGAATATTCCAGTGGTGCCTCTACAAATTATGTGTCAACCCATGTGTTGTGCTGTGAGTCAGAGAGTGCACCCCTTCATTCGGAACTGAAAAGGTTTTGGGACTACGAGACATTAGGGATAAAAAACGATGAACCACCCGTCTATGAGAAGTTTTTGGAAACTATGAGTAAAGTTGATGGTCGATACGAGATTTCTTTGCCATTTAAAGAAGACCACCCTATTATCCCTGACAACTATAGTCTTTGTAAACAGCGTCTCAATTCTTTGTTGAAGCGGTTGAACTTAAAACCTGAGATCCTAAAGGAATATGACCGTGTTATTCAAGAACAACTTGACTCTGGCATCATTGAACGCGTCCAAAGTAATGATGATAAGTCAGATGTGGGTAATATCCATGTTTTACCCCATAGAGAGGTGATTCGTTCGGATAGAGCTACCACACGTCTCAGAGTAGTTTACGATGCCAGTAGCAAACGCAAAAATGAAGTAAGTCTCAATGATTGCCTTTACAAGGGACCGCCATTAGCCCCGCTTATATTTGACATTTTAACAAGATTCCGAATGCACGAAATAGTTCTCATTGCGGACATAGAGAAGGCGTTCCTTAATATTAGCATTAAGCCAGAAGAGCGAGACTTTCTTCGATTTCTATGGCTCAAAAACATCGAAGAAGAAAATCCGGAAGTTGTTCAACTGCGTTTCACACGTTTAGTTTTTGGCCTCGTTAGTTCGCCGTTCGTCCTAAATGCAACCATAAGGGCACATTTGTCCAAGTATGCCGAGCAAGATAGGGAATTTGTATCAAAGGCATTGAATTCTATCTATGTTGATGATCATGTCGCCTCATTTGCTACAAAAGAAGAAGCATTTGACATGTACCAAAAGCTGAAAAGTTGTTTTCAAGAAGCAGGCCTAAACATGCGGAAATGGGACTCAAACAGTCCAGAGTTGGTAAATGAGATACAGTCTGAAGAGAAGAAATTCACCAATACAAATGAAGAAGCTGAGAATGATGATGAAGACAATTCAGGCTATGCCAAAACAGAGTTAAAAGTTTCTTGTGATACAGATGAAGCAAAGGTGTTAGGTCTTGCATGGAACAGATCATCAGATACCATCAAGATTAACTTTTCCCAGAATTTTGAAAACGTTGATCCAAATCAAGTGACCAAGCGAGACATATTGAGCTGTACGTCAAAATGTTATGACCCCTTGGGTTTGTTAGCTCCAGTTGTGGTACCTTTGAAGTTAATGTTCCAATCAATGTGCAAAGAGAAAGTAGATTGGGATGAGCCATTATCTGAAGAGATCAACCAACAATGGCATGTTACAACTTCTCAGATCAAGAAAACTGGTGCAGTGGAAATTCCTCGTTGTGTTCTAAAGAACAGCCCTGAAGACAAAATCGTTTCCACAGAACTGCATGGTTTTAGTGATGCTAGCAAAGATGCATATGGAGCAGTTGTATACATTAGAGTCGAAAGAGAATCGGGAAAGGTTGATTGCAACATTATTGCCTCAAAATCTCGTGTTGCTCCATTGAAAGGGGAAACAATTCCCAGGTTAGAGCTGTTATCAGCACTCATCCTTGCAAGACTAATGAATACAGTCAAAGAAGCATTGAAAGAAGTCATCGAAATTAGTCATACTGTTTATTGGCTAGATTCCCAAATCGCTCTTTGGTGGATTTTTGGAACTGAAAAAGAATTCAATCAATTTGTACAACATCGTGTCATTGAAATTCGTAAGCTCTCAAGTCCAGAAGAGTGGAGATATTGCCCTACTGATCTCAATCCTGCAGACTATGTTTCTCGGGGGGTAGGTGCAATGCAGTTGGTTGAAAATCGTGCTTGGTTCAAAGGCCCAGAATTTTTAGAGCAAGAGAAGAACACCTGGCCTAGCACTTTAACCTTCGAGTGTAAACAAGCCACTCCTTCAGATGTTGTGAGCCAAGCAGAGCGTGAATTAAAGGCAAGTCATCATCGTGAACAGACAAGTTCAGTGAATCAAGTGATATCAGACAGCAAGAATTTAGCAAATGTGTTATCCTGTGAAGCATACAGTGACATTGACAAGCTTCTACGCATTACTGCTTATGTGTTACGTTTCTGCAACAACCTCAAAAGAAGAGTAGCAAAAGAAGACACCTCTCAAGATGCATTGAAAGCAGAAGAAATCAAGTCAGCGAAAACAGTCTGGATAAAACATGTTCAAAAGACCATACCATTCTCTCGCAGTTATGACAAAACAAAGAGAAATTTGAGTGTATTCGAAGATGATGATGGAATCATACGTTGTCGAGGACGTCTTCAAAATGCTCCTATTGCTATTGAAACAAAGCATCCAATCCTTTTACCTCGTGAAAGTCATTTAACAAAGTTATTTGTATTGAAAGCCCATACAGCCGTAATGCACAATGGAGTTGCAGAAACATTGGCGCAGTTGAGGTCATCATTTTGGATCATTGGAGGAAGACAACTGGTTCGATCACTTTTATCCAAATGTGTCATTTGCAGACATCTTCAAGGACGATCGTTTGATTCACCTGACTCACCACCATTACCAGATTTTCGCGTGAATTCAGATTTTGCTTTCACAAACGTCGGAGTCGACTACGCCGGTCCACTCTATGTGAAAGACATCTATGCCAAGTTGAATGAAATGAACAAAGCGTATATCTTGCTGACAACATGTGCTACAACGAGAGCAGTTCACTTGGAACTCTGCCCAGATTTACAAACAAAGTCGTTCATACGAGCATTCTCAAGATTTCAAGGACGTCGAGGAACTCCGTCGTTAGTTGTTTCAGATAACGCAAAAACGTTTAAAGAACAATCATTAAAGAGATATCTCCTTGTGAGAAACATTCAGTGGAAATTCAACGTGCCGCGAGCCAGCTGGTGGGGCGGCTTTTGGGAGATCATGGTCAAATCAGTCAAGCGATGTCTAAAGAAAGTGTTAGGAAATGCAAGACTCACATTTGAAGAGATGGACACAATTCTTATCGAAGTTGAAGGAGTATTGAATTCACGACCTTTGACATATGTACACAGCGAGTTAGAGGAAGAACCCCTCACACCCTCAAGTCTTGTTTGCGGTAAAAGACTATTATCAACACCTAGTCCCGGGGGGTGTACTTGACTTTAAATTTTACGGGGGTGTGCACTCCAATGAGAACATTTTTCACCCGGCTTTAGATATTTTCCCTCGAAATGATAGCCGGCTTTAGCAAAACTTGGCGAAAAGCATACCCTTAAACGTAAAAACTTTTAAAAAAACAATGAAACAAAACTTTTGACAACCGGCTTTAGAAAAACTGCCTTCTTTTGATACCCGGCGTTAGAAAAAAGAGGCGAAATCGATACCCGGAAAGGAGTGCACATGCCGTCAGCAAAATATACTAAGTAGCCCCCCCTAAGTTAGCAATTGCATCTTTGCACTAAGTTAGCAATATGACTGCAACAACCAAACAATCAGACAAAATTGACTGCAAATTGTCATACCTTAGAATACTGTTTACTGAAGAATAAACCAGACGAATTTCTAATTTGATTGGCAGGACGTTTTGCAACCATGACTACCAAGACCAGGCATGACGATGCGCACGAATGAATGCTTCGAGAACAATGGACGTGCGCAGATTCTCGTGTTCGCGTTTGATGCGCAGACATTTTTACGTGCACAAACTGGGACGTCCTGACTTGTTGTGGCATTCATACTGATCTCAGAGGCTTGCGTGGTCAGAGGGTTCACTCCAAAGACAAGAAGGCGTGTTGCTCCTCAAGGAAAGAAAAAAGCTACCAGAAGTGGTTAAAAACAACGACGAGTTGTTTGACATTTGGCAAGACGATCTCTTTAAGCTTTACGAGGTGAGTGAATTTACAAATCTCTTTAATTACTTAGGTAGGCCTGCTGAATCGCCAGCGAACTGCTCATCTCAGCTGCTGTGATGCAATACTGCCTTCTGTTATCTGGAAATAAGTGGATATCATTTGGTTGGCATATGGCCTTTGTCCTCGGCACCGATAGTGCTTTCGTCCAAGTAACACACGCCCTCTTTTTTGATGCCATGTCTGCGGAAAACAAGAAAGAAGGCCACAATAACGAGCTCCGATTTCAGATTTTGTGATGGCAGGAGCTCATTTTGATTGCAGTCGATTGCCTGAATGTTCATAAACAAATTGCGTTTAACAACTATTGAGTGAAGATGAAGGTCCTACTGCACTTAGATATTGTTGTCCTTGATACTATAAAGTCTCTATTACTTTTATGAAGCAGGATTTGGGTGTTTCTTTGCTGTGAAATTGCGAAATTCGCTCGTTTAATTGTTGCAGAATAAACTGTTTTTAGTCTGCGTGGAGTCTGGTTCAGTCCACGTGTTGAAGTAGCAGGTTTCCTTTCTCTTCTTCTCCTGCAAACACATTTCAAGATTTTTGCACGACTGAAATGTCTGCAGTGTGCGTCAAGAAATTACCTCGTATCGTATAAGTTATTATGTAAGTAACAAGAAATATTTTCACATCCAAATCTGCAGTATGAAAGATCCTAGATTCACGAATTGCAGCTTTAGCTTTGGTAAACAACCTATAAGGCCTATTTATGGGTTTTTAGGTCAAAGGCCTCGAGTCAAAGTAAAATGCACATGCAGGAGGCAGGAGATCTTAGATATGGTTGTAAAAGTTTGCAGACTCACATTTTCGAAGCAAAAAGGGAGCATTTTGAAAGATTTTGCAAGACCTTGCTTCACTTTTTTTTGTTTTGTTGTGTGAACGTTTTCAGCAGACAGCAGGCAGCTATCAACATCAAGCGTGATCTTACAAAGAAGAAACTTAGTCCTGCCATCATATCATAAAACTACCAATTTAGAAAACTTATATTGTTCGTTTTTGTTGACTTGCAAACCCGATGCGATGAAGGAAATAGGATTTCTTGTTATTTCTTTGGCTGGTAGGCGTTCACGATCCTGCTCAGGGTTTGTTTTGCAAAGTGAATTTCGCAAGCGGAAATGACAACACCCACCATTGACCATATGGACATTTTCGAATTCTGCCCCAGTCTACAATGCCCAAGCATTTCATTGGCTGTACAAATCGGAATGCATAAAAAGTCTCACGTAATGTCTATTGTAGTTGTTGCTTGAAACAATCGCTATTCTGTCAGTTTTATCAATAGCAAAGACGACCAACAAGAAAGCCGCGGACTTGTAGCTGTGGGTGTCATGTCTGAGGAGGAGGTAGAAAACGTTACCCATGCTTTTGAGCTGTCGGCTGCAAAATAGGATTTCTGATTTGATAGGGTTTTGTAATATTTTAATTCCCCGTTGATGCCAAGTCCCCGTTGATTTCAATTTTGCTGGGGCCATGTGGGGTTGACTTCAATGCACAGTGCAAAACCCCAATGAGGACCCTGGCATCCAGGGTATGTTGATGGACGTACCTGGATTCCATAATGTTCCTTACAACATCCCTTGATTTCCAGGGTGGTTTTAGCAGGAGTACCTTCCTTGGCTACCAGACTCTCTAAAATAAAATGGACCTCTATTTTATTTAGAGAGTCTGGTACAGCAGAAATACTCGACCCTGGAAAAAATGTGGGAGCAAACCCCAGGACAGGAATTTTCCTGCCAGTGCCATGCCCTCCAAATCGTCCTTAAACGGGTCTTGAGTCACTTTTTAGAGACATCTTCAAGGAAGTGACTGAGATCTTAGTACCAAAAGCAAAAGGCTTCCTGGAAGTAATTTTGTCGTGTTGATCACGAAGGGGAGCTCGAACGATGCAACGTATTCGAACCAATCAATTTTTCGAATTTCAACTCCACGAAAAGGCAAAGCAAAAGCAAAAGCAAAAGTGTAATGCAACATTCGTTTTGATCAAAAAAGCTATAAATAAACTCTCACCTGTCTGCTTTTATAACTACTTTACTCCAAATTCTTCTGTTCACAGGATTGGAACTAACTGAGAAGGCTGCGAGGTGGGCAGTGAAAATTTGAGAAAACAGCAAAAAACCGAGTGTAATGCAACATTCGTTTTGATCAAAACTAACTGAGAAGGCTGCGAGGTGGGCAGTGAAAATTTGAGAAAACAGCAAAAAAACCGAGTGTGTTTTGAAGCAACAGTATGCAATGTGCAACATTATCGAAATGTAGTTTTTAAAAAGAAAGCAGGAATTTTTAATGGATGTAGGAGTTAGTGAAGGGAAATGTTAGGCAAATTTTCGTTTCGTGTTGTGACTTTAGGAACATGGCATTTTGGGTTGAGCTCCGGACAGTTTCGAACCTCGTTCCAATCCCCTTGCACATTGCGAAAGGTTCGACATGTCTTTTGTATGCATGGTTCAGAGCGGGGATGGTTACCCTCGACAACTTCTCATACTTTATTATGCCACATCACCAATTTTGAATGAATAAGGAAATTTTTGCTTGAAAAATATCGCAAAAATGTCTAGTTGTATTCCAATGTGCAGGTAGGTTTGTCACGGTTACGGAAAACGCTTTTATTCTTTGATAAAACATGCGACAGTATCGGGGTAGGCCATTCTCCATTTGTCGTTGATTTAGGCCAGTTCTCTTCTCGATTTGTCTCGCGATCTTAGGTACTCAGAAAGGCTAAATCGTAATATAATTCTCTTTGATGCTTAGGTTTCCTGTACGGAATATTCTAAGATCACAGATCTTCAGGAGAAACATGGCTTCTTTACCAGTTGGCGTGACAGTGGTGAAGGGAGATTTCAAAGCCCTCTCTCCACGTATTCAAGAGTTTGTGGCGGAAAAAGCAAGCCTTTGCAAACCCGACAGTCTTCACATTTGTGATGGATCTGAAGAGGAAAATAGAAAGATCGTCTCAAACATGGAATTAGCCGGCATGTTGACTAAACTGACGAAATACGAGAACTGGTAAGTTTGTTTTGATCTGTTTTGATTTGACAGAATCTGCAATTTGTGCAAGAAAATTTTTTTAATCGATGCTGCCTCTGCTACAGGTATGAAATGCTCTCTCTTGGGAGCATATCCCAAAATGACTCAGAGCTTTAAATCAATGAGCCCTTTGTGATTGGCATTGAAATGTGCTTTGCATGATAGCATAGGTCTTCCTAATTTTATTGTTAGAGATGCCAATTTAGCGTGTGCTTTGTCAGCTTTCATGCCTATAATCCTCTCTTGCATTTGGTAATAATGTTCAAGTAGGAATTGATGTTTGAGGGAGGCACAGATGCTGGATGAAGTACACATATTTTTTATAAGAAACTAAGGTTCTTAAGGAAACTAAGGCTGGAAGGTGGTTTCTTAAATTTTTGGGCCACTTTGTTACCAAAAGTTTCTCAGGTGTTTCTTATATTTTTATAGGCACACTGTTGTGGCATTGATTGGGTGAATAAGACAATAAAAAAGAATATAATTAGGCAAGCTTCAGTAATTACGCTGTACCCTGAAATTCATGAAGGCGATAACTATCTGACTCCCTTTATTCTTGAAACAAAGTATAATCTAAGAGTATAAAGGCTTGGTAATTATTCAGAGGTCAGGTTTTTTGTTAGTGATTTCAACATTACGACTAGCCAATCACAGCTGCGACAGTGTGCCTTTAATGCCGGAAGTGTAGAATTAATTTGGCTTTGTCAAGAGGGCTCCCAAACTACTTTAAGATCTCAAAACAAGTAAATAATATAATTCGCACTCAAGATAATATCCAAACAGCTCAAAACAGTTGCTTAATGTCTCGTTCAATTCCTACCCTGACCATCCCCCCCCCGGGACACCTCCGGGCATTTGCACGAAAAATATTCCCGGCCCCCGGGCATTTGACCGTAGATTTTTCCCCGGCCCCCGGGCATTTGAATAGCATTTGACTAGAACAGGAGCTTTTGCTTATACAGCTGGAAAATTTAAATTGTAAATATAGAAGTTTCTTAGCTTTTTAAATTAAGGTAGGGTTGTTTCTTAACTTTAGAAAAATTTAGCCTACCGTTTCTTACAAGCGGTTTCTTACAAAAAAGATACATGTGCACCTTGCCTTGTGTTTTTATAAGAAATTAAACTCGCAAATTGCCAAACAATAAGAAACTCTGGTACTGGAAAAAATATCTGAAGAAACTATTTATTTTGATAATGACAATTTAATAATTTTGATAGCACTTGCCATATTAGAAAGGTTTACAACCTTTTTTTGAGATATTCACTAGGTCACAGGTAGTAAGTAATCAGTAATGTCTAAACATTAGAAAGGTTTAAAACCTTTTTTTGAGATATTCACTAGGTCACAGGTAGTAAGCATGAAGAAGGTTGCTATTTATGAAGCAATTAAAGGGAATCGACATAGTTAAATGCTGGCCCGGGCCAGGTGAAAAATATATTCTATTGTTCTCGACCACTTTGACGCATCCGGTCTCATTGTGTAGCTGAAGAAACAATGGGTTTGTGGGCGTTTCTTCAGCCTATTTATAGCGGCTACGAGATATAGCTATGTCTATTCCCTTTAAGAAACACGTAAGAGACTGATAATTAAAAATCTGATGATTTCAAGAATCTATCAATCCAGTTCAGTTCATATACAGTATTTTAAATCCACAACATACAATTTATAAATTACTCTACTAACAGAGAACTAAACTACAAGGAAATAAGATATTACAGAAATTAATACATTGATACAGAAAATTAAAGGCAGTGTGTCCATATATCAATAAATTGCATGCACGAACAGTTGAAACTGCTGACACGATGCTGACATGCATGTAACTGTACGAGAATTTGATTGGTTTAGGGCAGGCTGTTTTAAACTGATCACATGAAAATAAGAGCCTCGTTGTCGAAAGGAAAGGAAACCTATTCTGTCTGATAACAATCACACAAAAGAAGAAAACAAGGACCATTGAAAATTCTAGAACATCGTTTCAAAAGGCGAGATTGCTAAGTCCCCGCTGACGAATTCAAAAGAATTTGTCAAAACATGCCTTTATGTTCGTTAATCTGTCTGATAACAATCACACAAAAGAAGAAAACAAGGACCTTTGAAAATTCTAGAACACTATTTCAAAAGGCGAGATTGCTGAATCCCTGCTGACGAATTCAAAAGAACTTGAAACAATCGTTTGACTAACAAACAACGCCTTGCAAGAAAAGACTTTGCAAGAAACAACGCTCACATGAAAAAACGACGAAAGATCACATGTTTTCGAGATACCCCCCTCGAAGTCGTCTACTTACATGGACACAGTGCCTTTAATACAATCTACAAATACAGAGAAATGAGATAAATTGTATGGAGTGAATTACTTAAAGGAGGAGCTCTCTCAATAGGTAAACTAATCAACGAGAGAGCCCCCCCCCTTATCTGCTCGCCCAAATTTCTAATTTCTTATAAAAATATGTGTGCCAGAACTGAACAAGAAAAGTTAAGAATCACTCAAAATTCTTGTTGACTATCAGCTTGTTGTTTAAGCGTTCAGATGGGGGTGGGTTGAAATAGGGAAATTTCCTACTTTTGACCAATTCATGCCTCAACCCATCTTGATCCCAGACCCTCAAGCTCAAGTGTGCCAAACTTATCAACAGTTCCTTCTTCAAAAAAGCAAATATCAGTTGAAAGGGTCTTGAAGGTTTGGAGCAGCAGCTGTGACACTGCAAAGATAATATTAAAGAATATCAGGAAATAAATTTTTCCATTTGACATAAGAAGGCAAAGGTCCATCTGAATTCAGGCAAATATTTAGTAAGCAGTGACCTTGGATTCAGGCAGCCAGGGATGTTGAACAGGACACTTTTGAAAGAGACCTTGGCTTTTATTGAGCAAACGGAGCCAAAATGGCATCAAAAACATTTTTGCTCTTCATAGTTTTTGGTCGTGTAAATTACTTTTTTGAGTTCTGAAGGTTACAATGTTGAAGGATAATGATGTGAGCCGCACCAATTCAACACAGTTTGAAGGAGAGACACCCTAGCCCCTGTATGGGTAATGTGGCACTTGCACACCTGAGAACTAGGGTATTCAAAACAGGCAATAGATAAACGATAGAGGACCCTTGATGCACACCCAAGGTCTGGGTGAAAATTGCCCTTCTTTCCATACTGGTCCTAGTCAAGTCCATAAGAATTTTCACACACGTACTGAAAGAACGCTGGTCAACCAGCATCCTTTGCGCGCGTCGCATTTTGCCTTTCGACTGTGGCAGCCATTTTCATATGACATCGTACATAGCAGTGCTCAGCAAAGCGTGACCGCAAAGGATGCTGGTTGACCGGCATTCTTTAAGATGGTTTGAAATCCATTGTTTACAACAAACAAAAGCCAACTCTGCAGCCCTATCAAAATGTGATCCCCAGGTATATGTGAGACACTTGAGTTATTGCGTTATTTTGGAGCTCAAATTTGTTCCACTGTGATGCCACTGATTTGTGGCTATTCACCATTGATGATTTCTACTTTCTAGCTATCTGGCACGTACAAATCCAGCTGATGTGGCAAGAGTAGAATCAAAGACAGTCATCTGCACAGAGAGCAAGAGGGAGACCATTCCAATAGCCAAAGATGGAGTTGTTGGAACAGTTGGTCATTGGGCCCACCCTGATGACATGACTGCAAAGCTGAAGGGACTGTTTGATGGGTGCATGAAAGGTATGTTGTGAAAAATTTCTAAATGCCTTCAGCCATATTCCCCCAGAGAAAATCTCAGCAGAAGGTTGTTTGGCACGTTGATGGATGCTCTGTCAGCAAGAGCCACATCTGTTGAGCAGAATGTCTTTGATTGATGGATTTTTCCTGAGATAATTGTGCATTGAAAACGAAGGAGAAAGACTAAATGGGGAGCACTTTACTTTTCTGAACATTTCTGGAGAGCAATCTACAGCTCCCCTCAAGCCAGCTCGGATGAGAGAGAAAGCAATAACTCTCCTCAGATGGATAGCCCTTTTTTCTTTGCTTTGAATGGATACAGTATTTCCCTGCCACTAAGGAACTGACTTATAAGAAACTGCAGCCTGCCAGATGGCACCATAGTCATTGTCCAACATTTGGTTTAATATAACATTTCTATAATATTTATAAGAAACCTAGCTGCCTGGTTTTACAAAATGAGTTTCTTAGTGGTGGGGTAATACTGTACTATAACCTTCCAAAATATTTCCCCAAGAGAAGTTTACTGAACGCATTCCACAGTACTGAAAAGATATTCATGAGGTATCAACCATTGGGAAGTTTCCATTGTTTGGCATATGAACCATTTACCGTTACCACAAGTTACCACATGATTAAGGCTCATGCAATAGGGATATTTCCAAATACAGAAATATTCCTTGTTGAAAAAAGAAAAATCTATTGTAAATGCTTATAAGCCCTTTAAAGTAGAAAACCATCTGCAACTTTGAAAACAGATGCCACAATGTTTATAAACATCACTCTTGATGGTTTTAAAATTGACAAAGGCAATTGAGGGAATCATTTTAATGAGTCAATGCAATAGTTGTGGAGTTAGAGAGAAAGTAGAACCATTATAAGATATAGTTTCTCCAGTATGAAAGCGAATTGGTAGATTTTTGCTGAGGCGTGGGGAATTTTGATATGCATTAAATTTTGATAGTTTTATCACCAAGTTACTGCAGTCCTGGCACCAGTAATGGCACAGTGGGTGCAAAAATCAACTTTAGAATCAGTTATTAAGATTTCATGGATGTCACAGTGCAAGTTGTACTGTAGCTTTTTTGCAAATGGTATCAATATTTTGTAACATCCTGCATCTGTGAGGCTATACACAAATGTTCAGAGAGACAATTGCCAGATGTTTAATTTATAGATGTTTGAGAAAGAAACCTGCAATGTGAGAATTATTCAGTTGTCTTTCTACTTTCTATGCGCATATGCCATAAAGAAGTGTGGCAATAAAACGTCCATTCTTCCTTGTATTGTTTCCCATACTGCCAGAATTTGTATCAAAAAAGTAAATACATTTTTCGGAAGATAAAAAAGATTCACTACTAGTACTTTTTTGCATTGAGGAGACACTGATATTTTTAAACACAAATAATTTGCAATCATGTATCTTTGAAAAGAAATGTTCAAACTTTGGCTATTTTTCATGTGTTTACCATTTTTGTGTCACCTTATATAATTTTGAACTTTCATCCTAGGGAGGACTATGTTCCTGATTCCATTCAGCATGGGCCCTGTTGGATCACCTCTGTCCAAAATTGGCATCCAGGTTACTGACTCTCCATATGTCGTCTGCTGCATGAAGATCATGACTCGCATGGGTTCAAAGGTGTTGGAGACGCTAAAGAATGATCCATTTATCAGGTGCTCTCATTCTGTGGGTAAACCATTGCCATCTGAACCAGACCCATACAATTGGCCATGCAACCCAGAGAAAACTATCATCACTCATTTCCCACACAAGAAGGAGATCATCTCTTTTGGAAGTGGGTATGGTGGTAACTCATTGTTGGGCAAGAAATGTTTTGCTCTTCGTATTGCCTCAACGCTTGCAAGGGATGAAGGATGGTTAGCTGAGCATATGTTGGTAAGATACAGCATGATCTTTAAAGTTGATTTTGACGGTCTCAAGCAGTGGCGGACACTTTGCCAAATATTCGGGGGCGAAGCCATTGTTTCAGTTAAAACCCTCTTTTTCTATTTTCGAACAAAAGATCCTTGATTCTAGCCAACATTGGGAGGGGGGATCGCATCCCTGCCCCCCAAGTGTCCGCCACTGGTCACAATGATTGGTTTACCATGTTTTGTAAGGCCAGCATTAGTAGCATCTGTGCTACCGGGTGTCTCAAAAACAAATTCAGACATTTGAAAAACCCTAGTACCTGGAATACTAGATAAATTTGAATGAATCAAATTTTGGTTGATTGCCGAAGGACTGAAGTATCTTTGTGATTGTTCTTGCATTTTTATTGGTACTAAAAGTATAGGTAACAGCTTCTGAAAATCCCTTGTTTGCAGAATGCCTGAAGAAGGGTCCTTGATCAAATTGTGAAGCACCTTCTTACATCAAGGAATAAGAAGTACAAAATATGTTTTTCTTGCTTATAAAATGCAAGAAAAATATATATATAAAAAAATAGTACAGTCTTTCTGCTATCAAGATACCTTTGATTCTTTCAAATGCATCAAGTACTCTCTGTACTACTGCAATGAACGGTTTTTGGCGCTCCCAGTAGTTTTCAGTTGGTGGAGTTTCATATCTTTTCTTCTGGAGAGTTTTCCTTTGCTCATTATGGGAGTCAAACTTTCAGCAATGAAGTGTGCCCAGGTGATTTCAAGTGGATATTACAGATTGTTGAGATTCATGTAGCCAATTTCAAAACTTCAGTTGATCAAAGTTTTTTGTCAGCTGTGGAACAGTAGTATCCAATTTTTCAGTGAAAGAACTAACACCAAGTTTAAACTGTACCGGTAAAATTTGATCCATTACAAAGTTGTGGCTGGAACGCATTTGCACCACTGCAAAACAAAGTTATTCCATAGACAGAAGGAACAAAAGTGTTATGGATTAACAGAAACACGAGGCTGATCTGTCACATTTTTGTTGTGGATCCAATGTTGTACTGGTACTAGTAAACAGGGTCTAAACTTGTATCAACATACATTTTGTGCAAAAAGTTTTGTGAAAAGATTTTTAGTGGATCATTTTGAATATTTTGTCTAGTGCTTTTTGTCAAGCACCAACCAAGGAATGACCAGAAATCAAATTTTGGTTTTTTTTACAAGATTTGTACAATATATATTATTCTCAAGAAGGGACTAACACCTCATCTGCATCTTTTCCATTGCAGATCCTTGGAATCACCAATCCTCAAGGAGAAAAGAAGTACATTACTGCTGCCTTCCCAAGTGCTTGTGGCAAAACAAATCTTGCTATGATGACACCAACCATCCCTGGATGGAAGATTGAATGTGTAGGTGATGATATTGCATGGATGAAATTTGATGAAGAGGGAAACCTCAGAGCTATTAACCCTGAAGCTGGCTTTTTTGGAGTGTCACCTGGCACATCGCACAAGACAAATCCAATGGCCATGGAATCATTAAAATCAGACAGTGTGTTCACAAATGTTGCCCAAACTAGTGATGGTGGATTTTTCTGGGAAGGTAAAGAATTTTATCCTTGAACATGGTGTTGAATGGCTGCACCAAAAGTATCCAAAATGTTAAGGGTGGCAGGAGGCTGGCTTCTTGAGTCACATTAAGAGAACCTGTGTAACTTGTTGGTAAAAGCTGCACCATAGGGGGTCTCTACCAGATCTCAGGCCACATGATGTGCTGCTAGCTTGTAAAGTTGTACCATTAGCTAGACCAATTTTTTGACAATAATACCTATGGCTGGACTGGATTTTAGACAAAAAATGCCCAAATATTTGGAAATGTTTCATTTTCCAGACAAAAATTGCTACAATTTCAGTCTTTGACCAAAAGTGCCAAAGAGTATACCTTTGGCTATAGGTCCAAATTGTATCCCCTTGGAGGGTTTCACATCCCCAGGTAGCCTAACCCTTCCCCAGCTGTGAGCTCTTGGTATCCAGGGAGGTTAAGTTGCAGTTTTTACTGCTAAGTGCTGGGATTGCAGGAGTAGAGAAAACAAAATCAAGTGTGCAACCCCTTGCCATGAAGTTCAAGTGGTGGGGCTCTACCGGGGATCAAACCCTGTTGTCTGTCTGCCTGACTGTTCTACCTGCAAACTTGAAGGATTACACCACTGCACCACAACACCTTAAAATGGGAACAGTGGCCCTTCAAACTGGGTTTATTTCTATTGACTAATCCAGTATCTATGTCTATCTCTATGCAGGACTGGAAGATGAGATGGATTTGAGCAAGGTTGAAGTTACTTCATGGCTCAGAGAAAGAAACTGGAAAGCAGGTGGATCAACAAAGGCTGCACATCCAAACTCAAGGTTTTGTGCTCCAAGCAAAAATTGCCCCATCATGGACCCAGACTGGGAAAGCCAAAAAGGAGTTCCAATTTCTGCCATTATTTTTGGTGGAAGGAGGCCAGAGGGTGTACCATTAGTTTTTGAATCATTTAACTGGAACCATGGTGTTTTTGTTGCCTCATCATTGTCATCAGAAGCAACTGCTGCTGCTGAACACAAAGGAAAACTTATCATGAGGGATCCTTTTGCAATGAGGCCTTTCTTTGGCTACAATGCAGGTCATTACTTCCAGCATTGGCTGAACATTGGCAAGAGACCTGGAGCAAAACTGCCAAAGATCTATCATGTCAACTGGTTCAGGAAGGATGATAATGGAAAATTCATGTGGCCAGGTACCCCAAGTCTCTTCTTGAATATTTGTTATTCCATAAATAGAAATTTCAAATTTTTGTACCTGGCAGGTCACAAACCCAAATCAATTTCAGCACTGGTTGTATTGTCAATCCACCAATGGTCTTGTATCATCGCTTTGTAGTCAGTTACCCCCAGGTGGCTCTTCACTGGTGGGTCAGATGGGGGTGTGCACTGCAAGAATTTCTGTTAAATACCCAATCCCAGAAATAAGGTGGGATTTTGAGACCCAACCCTAGAGTATGGATGATGTTTCTGGCAAGTGTTTTCACTACAAAACAATTGCAAAAATTGTTGTTTATCTCAAATCTGAGCATTCCCAGAATTTCTAGTAAAATATTGCACCCCAATTCCAGAATATTTCTACACAAAGTACATCCCTTTCCCAGAATTTTGATGAAAACCACCCCAAAACTGGCACACACCCTCGTATGATTGGATTTTGAAGTACCCCCTCCCCCAGGTCAGGGACTGGCTGATAGTAGTTGATTTTATTCCACATGTAACATTTTAAATTTCTGCCCCTGGCAGGTCCTTAAACCCCAAATATCCAATGAAAACTTGAAAATTGATCATATAGTGCCTTGGTTCTTTCTTATAACCTTTCCCCTGGAGGGACTGGAAGTTATATTGATAAATGATTCGAAATGAAACATTTTCAGGAGGTTATGATATGATGCCCAAAGAAAGCAATGATTTTACAGTATTCTCTATTGCTAAACAGTGATCACAACAGTAAAAGAAAATTTCAATAATAAAAGGAATAGACAAATTCAGCTAACGTTGTTTATAACCTCCTCTGGTCAAGTGATCATTTACTCCTTGAAATCCTCCCTTTAACTCAGTAGAATTACTCGGAGGCCAGGTTTGCTTGCTTCATAACTTGTATGAAAAGAACGTTTTCTGAAGAGGACAATCGCGTGATCTGAAGTGGGTGTAAACAACATTTCCTGAATTTGTCTCGTGATGCAGCATGGTCCAAAACTATAATTTCACTGAAAAGAATTGTTCGTCCTTATGATTCATCAAAAACTGACACGATGTATTTGGTAGTAAATAGTCTTAGCTCATTTACTCTATACAGAATCTTTCTGGCATGATACGGATGCACTTTGTGCACAGGTTCTGCATAGCGTTTAAGCTGCGACTTTATCCAGGGACACATTGCGAAACATTCACCGAGTGTAAAATTTTTTCAGATTTTTAATGAAGGATTTTTTTGTAGGATTTGGAGAGAATTGCCGAGTCCTTGAATGGATCTTCGACCGAACAAACAATGCAGATAATGCACTCAATTCACCAGTTGGTTACGTGCCAAAACCAGGCAGCATTAACATCGATGGCCTTGGCAAACTCGATATGGAGGGACTCATGGCCATCCCAAAGAAATATTGGGAAGAAGAATTGATGAACTTGAAGAAATACTATGAAGAACAGTTCAATGAGGATTTACCAGCAGAACTCTGGAATCAGTTTAATGGTCTCAAAGAGCGCATTGCAAGTCTCAAGGAATAAGAGGGAACTTATAAACACAGCAGTCTTTGTTTTGTTTAGCTACGTGAGCGAAGAAATGGACAAATGTAATGCCGAATTTGCTGTTGAATGCTTTTTATTGCTCTTTGATCACGACCTAATGCCAGTGGCAACTGTGAATTGATATGGTGTTGGGTTTTTAAGGAGAATCGTTTTCCTTTGAAGACATATCAGTGTGACTGTTCCTAATTAGAAGTGCATTTGAGCTGAAGCCTCTAAAGGCTTAAAAGATTGCATCAATATCTGTATAGTTATTAGGAATCATAGACACCTAATTAATCATTTGATGCAAAAACGAAATCACCCTGCCTAATAGGATTCACAATATTTATTCGGTTATACAATTTTTCTTGGACAAATATGAACTGCTAGTTTCGGTAAAAGGGTTGGTATTCCTCGTAAGCAATTTTATTTAAGTGTGAAAGTATGGTTTTAAAGCCATTGGTTCTGATATTCGAAAATTCACGTAAACTGAAAAGCAGTCAGTTTCATATACTTTCGCGTGTGCAATTATTATTTTTTACACTAATTATACACATATCCCTTATGATACGTATTATCTGGTTAATATATTTGCCCTAAACATATAGAATTTTCAGTAGTTAGGAAGGCGTGTGTGGTAAACCCGAAGATTTTTGCAGTGCTCTGTCGTTTACCGTAGCAGTAATTTGATTTTCATCGTTTGTGTTTGTCAGGCGAAAAGTGTACCAACTCTATGAATTCTAGCGTAGGATCTTTTGTTTGCAGAAAGCAATTTAAAAAATTTTTCGTTGAATGAGTATTTGCTACAAATCTGCATTAACTATCTCGGGGGAGCTTGGGTTTCGTGTGGATTGCACCAACATGAAGGATCATTAAGGAATTCAAGTGCAATTTGATTGCTGATACCCCTCACCCGGATGACTCCCAAACCAAGGCAAAATGCGTCCAAGAAAGGGTATACAGACGAAGAAAGGGTATACAAAATAGAGGGCATAATTTTGCTAGGGCTCCCAAGTAATTATGTCTAATTAGTTTAATCCTCTATTCAAACAATGTCCGAAATTCGTCTCAAAAAGGCCGCACAAGGTATGTTGCAGCAATCTGGAAACCGCGGTAACAAACTTTTGCGCTTTGTTTCATAGACACATTCTTCTTTTGAATAATCGTAGGGGCTAGGTTCAACCTAAACGTAGTCTATCTCAACTCTTGTCATACAAAAATTTCGCACAATTTGAGAGCGGTGAAATTGTCGCTAAATTAAGGCATTATTTTTGAAGAAAATGCATGTATGCACAGCTCGTTTTCAATTCTGATAACGATAAATTGAGCCACTTTGTTTCTGCAACACAAAATTTCTGTGACAAGATTATGGGACAGACGATGAGGAAAGATGGATGTGGACAAAACAGATGCTGCATCTTTATTTATCCATACAGAAGCTACATTGACGAGATCACATTCTCGACGTACAATTATATGTAAACTTTCATCTGTATTTAGATTGAAATTGACCAGTAAACACGAATTTTTGTAAAAGTTATCCAAGAATGCTTTTTGAATTATTTGCAGATGTGATTTATGTAATTTGAAGCTTTTTAGAGGGTGAGGACCCAATGACCATGAACGTGAGAGGTTGAAATGAATTGTTTTTCTCTATAATCTCCTTTGTCTGCTTTTTGCTGGAGCTGCATTGCAGTAACAAGGGCAGATTTTGTAAGACAATAGCAACAGTTACGTTTGATTGACACCATAATTCAAAGCGATTAGCGACTGCTGACAAAGGAAAGTCTCTCAACCAGTAATTCAAAACAAACAAAGCCGCAAAGGTTTCCCCGAAACTAGTAGGGCAAAGACTCGCCTTGTGCAAGTGAAAGGTGGTTTTTAAGAGAAGTTACGTGCTTATAACGAAAGAAGAAGGGTAAATCTAAAGTTCTTTCTGGCGGATTTTGTTTATTTGATTCAGAAGCCGAGCAGAAGGCATTGTAATTCTCGAGCATTTAGGGCTTAAATGAAACGATTACAAAATTGCTCCTTGTACGCAGGCTAAATTGCTCCAGGATCAAATAAATAAAATCCGCCAGACAGAACTTTAGATTTACCCTTCTTCTTTCGTTAAAAGCACGTAACTTATTTTAAAAACCACCTTTCGCTTGCACAAGGCGAGAGTTTGCTCTACTAGGTCTAGTTTCGGGGAAACTTTTGCGGCTTTGTTTGTTTTGAATTACTGGTTGAGAGAATTTCCTTTGTCTACAGTCGCTAATCGCTTTGAATTGAGGTGTCAATCAAATGTAACTGTTGCTATTGTATTACAAAATCTGCCCTTGTTCATTGCAGTAGATGGCTGTGCTGGATTCGTGTTAGCAGGGTTGCCAGCTAAAGGGGCACTTCCTGAAAATAAGAAGGACACTTTTTTGTTTATTGCAAATGTTGGGGTTGCACATGCCCCCTTTCTGGATGGTGGATAAGTACTGGATGGAAGCCTTCGCAAGTCCCTCGTAGTTTCCTAGGCAGCGCTTATTTCAGGCACTTCATTTTAATTTATTTAGAGTTATTTATTTGAAGAGTTTGCTAATTATTCCTGGCCTCCCTACGAAAAAATCACAAAAATGCTTGTTTTTCTTATCAAGCGAGATTCGATTCATCAAATCAATCAATCAAATCAAGGTGCTAAGATCTCTCAAACGCCTAAGTAGAATTGATAGTCTTGGTAATTGGGGATGTGTTAGGAAAATTAATGAACATTTGTTCTCAAAGTTCCAATAAGAATTGACTAAGGTTGGGGGGGGGGGCGCGCTGATAAAAACATTTTTGATATTGCTTATTGAGCAATCTTTTTCCCACCCACAGCAAGTGTGATTCTTTTAAACGAAGACTTTGGCCACTGACTCTACAAGTAATTTGACTATGAGTTGTTGTCCTCTCTGCATATTTTGCTTTGACTGACTGTATCCAGAGTGTAAAATATACTTGAGCCTTTTGTTGGGGAAGATTCACCCTTTAACTGCACAATGGAGTTCATGATCATTGATCAAAGTCATGATCAACTTCAATTGAAAACGATGCAGAAGCAGCTCCAAATTAGACTATTTTAAGACGAGAAGTAAAGAAGTCTGGATCGAGTATTCGATTGAAAAAGGCGCGAAAATGAAATGCTGACGTGACCACGTGCGATGAATTCAACGCAAAGCTGGCCTGGCCTATACTTGGTGTCGTTCCAAGTGTCGTTATTCAGTAGCAAAATGGTTTACTTTGCTGCCCATGGAATATTTCCTTTGCTGCCCAGATAATCTGAATGGTGAGTGGTTCGTCTTTTATTTCATTGCTTTTTGTCGTTTGTATAAAAGAAATATTGCCTCCCCACTTTGGCATTTCTCCAGTTTTTGAGATAATTCTTAACCCCCTTGAACAGTATTGAGTATTGAAGTATTGAGAACAGGTCTGTGAAGAAATTTTTTGAAAATCTTACTTTTCTTTCCGTACAATCATATTTTGGTGAAGGGTGGTAAAATCATGAAAAACGGCCTAAATTTGACTTTTCAAATTTCGCAGTCGGTTTTCCTTCCGTTCTATTGATTGGTTTTAGAGCGTGTCACGTCCCAAGCTCGTTAGCCAGTTAGGATTTAGTGCCTTTCTTTTTAACGTCCCTTGCGAAGGACGGTGAGGTGAGTTGCGAGGTCTATGGAGTTAGGAGGTGGACATAATTCTGTTTTATAGCTTATGGGGTTGTTTCATATCTTGATTAGTAGTTTTTCAACTTAATGGGGATGGTTTTATAATGTAAGGTCGAATCTTAGGTGCATATTGTGGCAGAGTTTTCACTTCGTAGGGTCGTTTCACATTGCGGTGTGTTTCCCGGGGTGGTTCCCTATGTTTGCTCGTTTCATATTGTAGTGTGGTTTCATATTGTAGTGTGGTTTCATATTGTAGGGTCGTTTCATGTTGCTGCGCTGTTTCTTTCTGTAGCGACGTTTCATATCATTATGTGGTTTCTTACTGGAGGGTCGTTTCATATTGTAGTGTGGTTTATTGTTGTATCGTGGTTTCGTGATGTGGAATGCAATCACAGCTTGACTGATCAATCATGATCGATCAATGAATCACTACTGATCTGCTGCTGCTGGTGAAAGAACGCGCTTGTACTCGTGCGAATCAAGATGGCGAACATGCCGAAAGTCAACATGGCTGAAGAAGCCGCAAAAGTCTTGAGAAATGCGCTGCAAGAAATGGAGGCCCTTGGCAGGAATGGAGGCTCGCTAATATGAAACGTCGCTACAGTAAGAAACAGCGCAGCAACATGAAACGACCCTACCATATGAAACCACACTACAATATGAAACCACACTACAATATGAAACGAGCAAACATAGGGAACCACCCCGGGAAACACACCGCAATGTGAAACGACCCTACGAAGTGAAACTCTGCCACAATATGCACCTAAGATTCGACCTTACATTATAAAACCATCCCCATTAAGTTGAAAAACTACTAATCAAGATATGAAACAACCCCATAAGCTATAAAACAGAATTATGTCCACCTCCTAACTCCATAGAGGTCAAGCCTTCAAGGTCACCCATCCGGAGTTTGACCTCACTCGACCGAGCTTAAAGGCATTGAGTCATGGTAAATAGATCGCGAATACCCAATTTGCAAAAATCGCTGAGTCATGATGATTGCTTACACCAGTCTGATAGGCTGTAATTCAAACTGCACACATGATATTCTCACCTGAATATATTCTTAAAGCTTTATTGTCGGGGTTTCCCTTTGAAGTCAACAAGGTGTAATTCACATAGCAAAGAAAACAAAAGGATTGACGACCGTCTCTCATGGCGTTACAAGACAACTGATACAGTGAGACTAGGAATATAATTTTTAAATTTTCAGGATTATCTCAATAAAAGGACAGCAATGTCCTTAGGGCCAAGGGATTCAATTGAATAGCGAGTTTTTGTGGGGATTAACTAAAGAATTAGGTTTAAAAAGTGCGAAACATAGGCCACGCGCCACGAGACGCCAGACGGGATCACATGAAAGTAGACAGACCCCCAGCGGAGACTCGCTATTTACCATGACTCAATGCCTTTAACTTCAGTCACCTGACGGAAACTGTTTAAGCCGCTCGGCCACTCACCCCACATTCTTGGACATGAACTCGACGCGAATGACCACACAGAAGTAAGAGAGAGGAAATCTATTGATACTAAGGGACAAAGATTTTAGTGTATCGGAATATCGGAAACGATTGTAGTACGCTAGTAACATCCTGTGTTATAAGTCTTTAGAAGACACTTACGATTAACGTACACCTTGCAGGAACCGACTATGGGCATTAGTGTTATTTGCCTGTTATCGCCCTTGGTTATTTTAGCTGTGTACAGTAGCATATTATTCGAGGATTAAGTAATGGTCGCCTGTATGTTATACTCATAATTGATCATTAATTTGTAGCAAGAGGCGATTCCCTGAGCATAGAGTAGTTAAACTTGGATCGCTCATTGTTACTCCTATGGCCACAGCAAGCAGTAAAGATATGTCAGAGCCAGAGAAAGACCAAAGCTGTTAAAGAGAAAGAGTGTGTGGTATGAGTCTTTAATATTCTTGCATAAGGTGCCTAAGATAGTTAGAGATCCATTTGGGATCTGGAATTGTAAGCTAGGCGACGCTAGAGTTTTGCTCGTTATGCAGTTACTATACCGGGTGAGTCAATAAAAAGGATCTCCGTTTGAAAGGTCATGGCTCCCTGGATATCAAGATGATGATAATGGCAAATAGATAGTTTAATCATGGGCAATAATGCACCGTGTTTGTAGCTTAGAAATTAAAGTTTATTACCTCGTTAATGCTGTTTTTCTTCGATATTTTCTCGTCGGCCTAAGTCCGCCATCGCAAGAAATAAAATTTAAATAGCGCCTGCGCACCTCAGAGGATGGTTAGCTCGTTCACAGCGTAGAATCTCATTTCAAAACCTTAGTAGTAGAGCGTAACCTAGGAGTGTGACTTATTTGCCAGCAGTATTGCATTTAAAGAGTTGATTCAGAATTTGAGTATTTAGCATTAGTAGTAATAAGTTTGTTGAGATATTATACGTTGACTGTTGTTTAGTAATTTCGAGTTATCTTTCTTGTCTTTTCTCAATCAAGTTTATAGTTGGCGTCAGGTCCTTTGCTCTTAGGATCGTGTGTTTTGTCGTTTTTAGGCTGTCGGGTCGAAGTGCCAACTCGGATTCCCGACAAAATAACAGTAGAATTTACAGATGTCTAGCCCTATTTAAATCAAAATAACTCTGACGAAAACTTCATAGCACTAAAATACTAGAAATATATTTAATAAAAACGAAGTTTGATCTAAATTTGCAATTCAGACCCGAGTACAAATAAAGAAGTACACGTATATTACTATAAAATTCATTAAGTTGGTTGTGAAAAATAGCTCTAAACCTAGGGCGCCTACCTTGTAGGAACCGTGTTTATTCCCAGTACTGTTTTCGTAAACCAGTAAACAGAGTCTTAGACTTGCCCCAAGTCTATTTCGTCAAAAAAAAATTTCGTCAAAAAAATTGAAGGGAAAAGTGAAAAGCGAAATAGACTTGTATATCTCCGGCCCTCATGAATAATTAATGAGATAGCTAATCTCTTTGTGGTCAACTGAAAAAACAGGGGGGTTGCGTTCAAAAACGGAAGCTGGCCAAAGATGGCGGCGCGCAGCGACATGTTGTGAAGATCGAATAACAGAGTATTTTGGATTATGTGTCTCTATGTCTGAATGGTCAAACGAGGCATTGGCCAAAGATGGCTAGCAATGGTGGAGCAGGACAAAGAATATTTGCCTGCAAAAGTGCGAAAGGTATAATTTAGCTTGCCTTGAGTCGAGTATATGATAAAAATAGCAGTTTGTTCTTCCAGCTTAGTTAGGCCCAGGGTCTGATCTGGGTCGAGCGCCTTCTGCCCTAACTAATGTTGGAACAGAAATATCAGTTCACAATGCAATGCACCCATTTTTTATCAATTTTTGAGACTTTAGAAGCTGCCTAGCTCGGTCTGTGACGCAGGCTAGAAGCTACCCTACGTGATTAAAAAAATCAAAGCAACTCAATAGTGTTATGACTCTGGACAATATTAGCAACTGTTTTGACATTGTTTTGAAGTGTGAACTATGATTACTCGTTTCGTTTTTAAATCTTACCAAGTAATTTCGGAGCCCTTCTATAAGTATATGATTCTTTTCTCGGCATTGAAAATATATGAAACACCAGAAAGAGTGACACTGTAATGTATATTACTTACAGAACTCAATTTATCTCAACTTCAGTCAGAGTGCAAAGCTTTTGTGATTGATTTTGATCAAACAAAAACTAGCTACCTTGATTTACCATGTTCTCATGTGATATACAGTACATATACTGTATTTTTTCTAAGAAACTCAGACTCTCAAATCGCCAAAAAATTAAGAAACTCAAAAATGTTTGTCTTTATTCTCACTTGTTTCCTGTATCATATTATTTGGAAAGTACTTTAGTAATGTCTAAACATTGGAAAGGCTAAAAACATCTTGTTTTGAAGTGTTCAGGGGTCACAGATCAGATAATTTCTAGATACTATACTTTTAGTACTGGCCCAAATTCTTAGTTTCTTATGAAAAAAATATGTGTATACAATGCATGTTTATCTTTTGTCTTTTGATATGTACCATTTTGTTAATTCATTTTGATTATTCTGTTATTCTTTCAGTATATGCATCCTAATTGGGAAGGAATTTTGTGAAGTATCATACTAATTCCATCTTAAGTAAACACAGTTATTCTGCAGACATCATGGCAAGATCCACTTCACATTACTGAACACAGGCTTTTTGATGAAATTTGATCCACATTCAACACTGGCAAACTCTGCAAAAGATGATACATCAGAAGGATGCAGCAGGGCACAATATGACTCGCTTGACAATTTGAATACTCTGGAAATGGTTTTGGCAAATCATTATCTACATGTACACATATTTTTTCACAAGAAACTGCTTATGAGAAACTCAACTCTCAGATCGCCAAAACATTAAGAAACTCCAGTGCTGGGAAAATATAGCCTGCGTGCAGACTCCCTTGACTGGCTTACAGAAATTGAATTGAGTAATTTTCTTTTGACAATGAAAACTCTGAGTATATTTTAGTTATATTCATTTGTTTCCTGTTAAAGTCATGTCTAAACATTGAAACGGCTTCAAAAGCCTTGTGTTGAATAGTTCATGTGGGTATACAGGTAGTGAACAAGAAGATGGTTAGAGAAGCTTTCAGTACTGGGCCACAATCTTTGTCTCTTATAAAAAATGTCTGTGAGAAACTAAAAATTGTGCCAGTACTTTTGGACAGCCCCATCCTTTTTGGAAGGGATTTCATTGATCCATTTTCTGGATTTCTTCCGATCACTGGCTTCAGTCTAGCATCAACAAAATTTAAGTTGATAAAAAATATGCTTCCAATAGACAGATGTAACATATTTTCTATAATAAACTGGTTCATAAGAAACTAGTAAATAAGATGGCCAAAAACTTTTAGAAACTCTTGCACTCTGTCTGAGAAATATATAATAAACACATACAAATAAGTTAGATAGTTATATGGCAAATGTCATTGAACCTTTTATTCTTGAGTAATGTAATGTTAACTATTTGTTTATGCTTTGAGCATAATAGAATACTGTTTATTATTCCTATATTATGCTTAATGTCAAGAAACACTATCTGCAGCAGTGTTACAGACCACACTGATAATTCATGCATTTAAAAACTAAGAAAAAATTAAGAAACTTTCAGCATTAAAATGTGATTATTTTCATGATGAATTAAGACACTTTTACCTTGTGCTGCTTTGGCAATCAGAACAATCATGATTGTTTTGTTTAAGATTTTAGCATTGCTTCATAAGCATTTAGATCCAGCTGGCTGATTTTGAATGAAATCATGATTATTTTTATTGCCAAAGGAACGCAAGGTTAGTACAAGCCTGATCCAAGTTTCTTATAAAAGATATGTGTCTGGCTGCTGTGAATTATTAAAAGCTCAAAATGTTTGATCAGAGGTTGTTTGAATGTTCAATTTGGTAGCATGGAATAATGAAAACACACAAAGTTAATAATTAAACAACAATTGGAAATTGCATGTCAATTTGCAAAATAAAACTCTGAAACAATAAAGGAATATGTTTTCAACTGGTTATTCTTTTGAAAATGGTATCACTGCAGCTAGCCTTTGAATTCATGGATGGAATTCCAAAAAAATGAAGTGTCTTTCTCTTTGATTATCCTGCAGGGTGTGTGAAAGATGACTGATTTGAGAGGCCCCAAAAATATCACATAGTCAATCTTATCATATTTAATAGTCAACTTTCCTCTCAGAGACATCTTAAGATCAGAGAAATCAGAGAGATCTCAGAAAGCAGGAGATCTTCAAATGGCTCTGTGCATTGCACTACTTCTAGTGAGCAATAGCAGCACCATGGGGGTGGACTGGGGGGCTTATCCCTTGCTATTCTTCCCAGGATCAATTTGTAATTCATCTAAATCCGAGGAGAAAATGTTGAGGGAGCGGTGAGATTTTACTGAAGTACTTTTGGTACTTTTATCTCTTGTTTCTTATGGAAAACTACTTGTAACTTGAGAGCACGCTGAATCACTAAAACATTTGATGTTAAAATAGTAGAGCCTCTGTGTTTCCCAATTTTTGTTTTGCAGGATTTCCTATCAATTTCTATTGAAAATTCCTGAGATATTGCCACTTCTTAATGCTGATGGGTGCTTGAAGGGTCTTTTCTAGCTGCAAAGAAGGTGTTTCCTACTGTTTGCGTTTCCTAGCAGCAACAATGAGATAAGACCCAAAATTTTACGTATATCATCCCATCCACTGCACTTCATAAACTGTATGGATCAAAAAGGGTGGTGGCCTGAAAACATGAGGAGGGGCTCTTGGCTAAATTTTGGGTAGGGGTCTGCCTTGAGCATATATTCAATATCGTACCGTTGGCTAGACTAATTTTTACGAAAATGGTACCCTTGGCTAGACCAGTAATGTTGACCATTCTCTGGACCAATATTGTCAAATTTGTACCAAATATGATTCTACCATTCGCTAGACCAATATTGTCAAAATGATACCCTTGGCTAGACCAGAAGTCCGAAAAAGTA
Organism: Aurelia coerulea; assembly: GCA_039566865.1. Taxonomy (NCBI): domain Eukaryota; kingdom Metazoa; phylum Cnidaria; class Scyphozoa; order Semaeostomeae; family Ulmaridae; genus Aurelia; species Aurelia coerulea. The sequence continues at coordinate 22,326,609 of CM076948.1, read as the reverse complement.
TACTCTTCGTTGCGGCACATCCCCAGGTACCTTTACTATGGAAGAACCCCCCCCCCCCCCATGCCTGAAAATATTTACAAAACAACTGATGCCTGTTCTAATTTCAAACCGTATCATTTAAAGTTATCTTTGTCCCCTTTTGATGACACCCCTGGCTCTGAGGAATACATCAATTAGCATAGGCCTATGACCAATCCAATATATCCTTTTGCCTCCAGTCAGTGACTGCATTTGATCTTTCATCAAGAAGATATCACAGGTTATATAACCAAAAAACTGCAGAGTTGTTTCCTTGCAATTGGTCATGTCTTTTTCACAAGTTGCTCTTTCTTCTACTCTCCCACCAAGCTCTGGTCATAACAAAACAAGGCCAATAAAGAGAGAATGTGTAGATGGTTAGGCCCAAATGCTGCCATGTATCTGTCAGTCTGTGCTTGTTTGCACGAGCAATTGTCCATCCCTTACAGGCAGTACCTTTAAAAACTTCCCATGGCATTTACTGTCTTCGCAGCTTTGTGCAAACATCAAGAATTTTGGTGATGATATACAAAGCGATTTGCCAAAGCCAGTTCACCGTGCTACAAGCATATTGCGACCTTACATTTATACTAATAGAGCATCCACTTGATAGGATCGCAATTCTTCCATGTTTAAAACTGTCTTCGAAGCCTCGATTGCTCTCCGTTGCAAAATTCAAGCTTCTGCTGCAAACCTTCTCTCTGCCATTTTGTTCGTTGCTCAGTCAGTCAAGTGAGCAGAAGTGCGCAACGTGCAACACAACACCCCGATCTCCTCTTCAGTGTGGCCTGCCTATTGTATTCTTTTGTTTCTAAGAGCTCAATGATTGGCTGAAGTCCACATCATAAGTACCGACAGCGTCCCAAATGTGGGACGCTTCGGATCAAATTACTCATTAATTATTCATGAGGGCCGCAGTTCAACAAGTCTGCTTAGCAATATACATTCCGGTAGACTTATTACAGTTGACAAAACAGACTTGGGGCAAGTCTATAGAAGGACAACTCAGGTGTCTAGCTACCCATCACCCTGCAGAAAATAATCTTCATTCACATCAATGTTTACTTATATTTTAAACTTACAGAAAATCGTGTTCAGGACGATGCTTCATCAAAGGATGAAAGAGCATAGGCAGTTAAAGTTCCATACAAATTATATATTTTAACCTTTCATTTTTTATTTTGACTTTTTTATCTATGGAAATCCACTCAATATTTACATAATAGAAAGAAAAAAACGAGATGACTCTGGGGATGAGTCATTACAGTGGTTGCTTCACCGATGTATGAATCGGAATTTTCATCCCGAAACCCTAGATTTTCAGCTGTGATTCTTCAAACAAGAGATTCATGTTTAGACTCGCCTCTGGCATGCAGCTGTATATTTCTCCCTGATAATGCTTGAAAAATGCAAGCTAATTGCTGATTCACGTAGCTATTTCTTGGAGTCCGTCCAGAAAGTTTATACTGCGTCCCGAAAATAGCATGCAAGAAACCGACTGTGATAATTAAACTGCTTTTATCGATCTTTAAATGAAAACAAATCATAACGAATCATAAGCTAACAAAATTATACCAAACAGCTGACAGCTCTTCAACTGGCAAAGAAATATCAATTGAATATTCAGAAAATCTTTGATAATTATTAAAGAAATATATAAAAATCTTCTGACAGCTACACAAGTTCTTACTCATCATAAACCTCTTAGAACTTTTCGTAATTTATACGACATCATTCAAATTTGGAATCAAATGCACGAACTTCTTCACAGTAGGGATTCAATTAGACCTAGCATCCCTCCAGCTCAGGAAATCTTGAAATAGCTGGAAAATAATGGAATTGAATATTAATTAGGCCGAGAAAGCCTGTAGCGTTTCGTTGTTTGGTTTTCGGCCAAAAGTCTTACACATTTCTATTCTGAGTCGAGTCACGAAGAGTCATGAATGCTCCAATTCATACCTATTTTAGACCATGCTGGCAGAAGGTGGACATTTCTGGGTTTCTTTGTTAGAGGTTACTCACTGCACAAAAAAGGCATACTTTATTGTTGGAAAGTTTAAAACTGGCAAAAGGCGAGTCCATGTTTAAAGTCGGCGACCAGCCTATTTTTGAAATTTTATGCTTCTTCGTGAGAGAATTTCTTAACTTCGTTCCCACGGCCAATATTGAGAATAATAGAAGGAACACTGAAATTGATTTATGGAATAGCCTCCCAGCTGAATCTAAGACGGCATCCTCCCTGAATGGTTTTAAAAAATCAATAAAGGGTTAATTTTTCTTTCTATTGTAAATATTGTATAATTGTAAGTAGGCTTTTAAAGTTATGATATAACTATATTACTATGATATGATATAGTTATGATATAACTTTTAAAGTTATGGTTTTTTAGTGATTTGGTATTTTTAACCGTATATTGTAATTAAGTTTTTATCGAAGGGCCCCTTGAAAAACAGCTTCTGCTGAAGGGCAACCCTGAAGGTGCAGGTGAAGTTGCGGTTTTTAGCGCCAAGCGCTAGGATCGCAGAAGTAGAATAGGCCTAATCTAGTCTGCGACCCGTTGTCATGACGCTGAAGTGATGGGGCTCTATCTGGGATCGATCCTGGTCCACCTGACTGTTCTGGCTGCTATTTCAGAGGATTACACCACTGCGCCACAACACCTTCAATATATTCAGTTGACAGAATGTGTGCAGAATGGATCTTACTATGCTACAGCTCATCCATGGTTCATTTTCTGTACCAAATACTTGACGATTGCATTTCCAACAGAGCTGAATAATTTGCAATGTTAACTAAGTTCTCAGATAGCAAGCGCGCATTAAAATCTTCTGCAAGCAAGCACGTGAAAATCATGGCATGCTGTAGATATGAAGTAATTTACATAGACGACAAAGGCTCTCTTGTGAAATTATGGTGATAATGCATCGTACGAAGATTATCAAATCTTGTTTTGAATTGCTATCTCTGTACAAAGATAAACGATGGTCATATCATCCTACGTGCAATAAACATCAGAGCACGTTTCCTCTCCCCACTGAAAATTCTTTGCATGATGATGCAGTCTTATGGGGACCGAAAAGAGCATTGAGAAGAAAGTGTTATCATTTCGTATCTACTTGTGATGCAAGTCGGGATGCAAGAAGTTAGAAATTCATTCTTTTTATACATATGAAATATTACAATAAATCTTACATTCTACTATACTTTCCTAATTACTATACAACACTACAGGAACGATGCCAAGGGGAGCGAAAGACAATGACTACCCCATGGCCAATAAATAAAGACACAAAACATTAAACTACATTAGTTTATATGGATCTAAAGTTCTGCCTGGAGGAGTTCGTTTATTTAAATCAGAAGCCGAGCAGAAGGCATTGTAATTCTCGCATACTTAGGACTTAAATGAAACGATTACCACTCAGCTCCCGAATCAAACAAACAAAATCCGCCCGGCAGATCTTTAGATTTACCCTTTTTCTTTCGTTATAAGCACATTAACCTCTCTTAGAAATCATCTTTCGCGTGCACAAGGCGAGAGTTTGCCCTACTGGTTTCAGGGCAACGTTTGCGGCTTTGTTTGTTTTGAATTACTGGCTGAGAGAATTTCCTTTGTCTGCAGTCGCTAATCGCTTTGAATTGAGGTGTCAATCAAAAGCAACTGATGCTATTGTATTACAAAATCTGTTGCTTACCTCGTTGCTTACTTGCACAAACTGAGGTTTCTTGAATATTTTATTCGTTATTTTCATCAACTTAGAATTTATGGCTGTTTACTCTCTTTGAATGTTTGTCAAGCTTTTCATAACTACTTTCATACTTTCTTTCATAAAACATAAAAATGCTTTAATTCTGAAAATTATGATGATAATAGGAATGCTCTCCCTAGAATCATGCCAAGTTACCTTAAGTTCCCTTGGAGCAAATTGTGCGGAAGAAAAGGAAATTGATGTTTACGCGACGGATTTCTCAAGTTTTGCAAAGGTTTGCCGCCTTCACCGAGGTGTGATTCATCGAAGTATGATTCATGCTATGCTCAATAGAATCGATCAGGCTTTATGACGTTAATTTTCTGGGGGCTGCACATAATTGACGAAAAATGCGATCCCTTATCAGTGATGAGCTGCGATACATTTGGTTTGAAAGCACCAAGAAATCAGCTATGCTTATGATGTCAGAATTTTCTGGAGGCTGCAAAGAGTTCTAGCATCAGGCACTTACTGTGTCTTCCGAGCAATGATTCATTTTAATTGACATTGGACAGTCATTTTTGAGCATGCGTTCAGACCTTGTATGTCCTATTATGAATTTACACGCAGTCGTTCAGTTTGACGTTGCTATTTTCTTGGGGCTGCCAAAAACTCTTATATCAAAATCTTTGATCTGCAGAAGGGTCATTCCATATGAACTCAACAAGTGAAAATCCCTTTGCACCTTAGATTTTGCTCAAATTTGGACAAGATTTTAAGTTTGATGAGGAGGTTCCAAAAATCAAATTTTTTGTTAATTGGGGTTATACTTTTCAAGATATGGGCTTTTGAAAAGTTCAACATTCCGCGCGCTATCGCGGCCCCCCAAAGGCCTACCAGGGCATAACTTGCTTCATATTTATCTCATGGAGGCCAGTGAGGGCCCATTTTGAAGCTCTCTTTGAGATCTGTCCAGAAATGCAGCTTTTGTGATGAGAGGGCCACTTTCCTATATTGCATGGTCTGACAAAGAAAATTTTTTTCCAACCGGCCCTATGAATTAGTACCTCTCCCCCCCACAAAATTTTTTATATCAATCAGTCCTCCATGATGTTGACTTTCATGGGTAAAAAATGTAGAGTGGGTCCTCAAAGGGTTTAGGAGTTCTGAAGCATTTTCCTTGATGAGGTAACTTTCACTATGAAACTTTGTACCACTATGAAATAGTGCATGGAATCAAGTCACAAATACAGTAAATATCTAGGCTACTTACTACTTTGTAACTGCAGTAAAGTCCTGCCTTTAAGAAACCCATTTTTTACATCAGCCTACTGTTCCCCCTTAATTACTCCATTGTTTTCCCATTGTTCTCACACAAATTCAAGGTGTGAGTTTCTTCTAAAGTAGTTTCTTAAGGCAGGACTTTACTGTAATTATTTTCACCTCACTTATTAAATACTACTTGTAAGTGTCTCCTTCAAATTAATACTGTGTCTCTATTTGAGACATTTAGAGGCTTCATTAATTTCAGTGTTTGAAAGTGTATATGTCCTTCCTGTCACAGTTAATGGAGTGACTGTGGTCAAAACAGACTTTCGTGGCATTGCAAGTAAATCATCTCTTCGTGGAAATGTAAAAGAGCTTGAAGGGCCTGCAGGATGAAGGAATTTCAGCTGCACTTCATCGTTTTCTATGTCCACATCTAAAACCAAGGCAAGCCACCATTGGTTGTCATATTCGCAAGTGACATATCCATGAATTGCTTCCCATGCAAGGATTTCCTTGCTCGAAACATGACTGACATTAACTTTCTTCTCCTCCAATGCATATGAATATTCTTTAATCAAGAGTTTTGTTTTGCATGCAGGAATAGAAAGGAAACAATGAAATTTTTGTGTTCCCTCGATACCCTTGCATTCCTCAAATCTTTTCTCAAGAGCTTTCCTCGTTACAGCAAGATCTTTGTCTTGAACAAACTCAAAGTGCACTTGTGGAATATTTTCCTTTGCCCAATCAAAAAGTTGAACTGGAGTTTGAATTTGGTCATTGTATGGTCTCTGCAGGCTTGCACGTGCTGCTAGACGCTTTACTGTGCCTCCAACTCCATCACAAGGGCCTTTTCCATGGGACGTTGCAAAAAAATGCCACTCAGCAAGAACACCAAAATCTTCTTCATGGTGGGCTAAATTTGAAAAGTTCTTTCGATTCTTGTATTGTGATGCTGCACCATCAGAGAAATACATCATTTTCCTAACGGGAAACCTCTCATTCAAAAATGCAAAGAGTTTCTTTTGAAAATGATAAACAGCGACTGTATCGTGGATCAAGCAATCAGATATTATGACAAAACTCAATGGAAGGACAGTGGAAACACCATTGCCATCTGAAAATCGATGATACGCAACAAAGGGATGAATCGTGGCTTGCGTATTTGTCCAATGGAAACCCTGGACCTCATCTTGCAAAACAAATGAATAGTTCTCAGCAAAATCTCCAACAACAATAACTTCACCTTCTGCTAAGTTTTCCTTAGCTTGCCTTAAAAAGAGAGCCTGTTGTTTGGCCAGGAAAGAATGGCGCTGAAGCCGCACTAGACTCTGAATAAGGTCATCAAGAAAATCATCAGCACCTTTGACAATTGTTTCTAAATTAGTTCTGTCAACAGAAATCCACAACTTGTAGGTGATTTCATCAACTGAAAGCTCCTCAAAAATAGTTGCCAAATCTGACTTCAAATTTTCAGCACTTGGGCATGATTCACAGCGTCCAAAGAAGCAGTCTGGTTGTGCAGGATTACATAGGAGGCGGGCCAGCAAATGGTTATAGGTTAGATTTCCAAAAAAATCGTCTCCCACGAGTTCTTTGAATCTTGGGTGAGTTGATATTCTCGATCCATCCAACATGAGTTTAACATTTTGATGGATTGCACACACACACACAGAATGTGTTCCACTTCCATCAGGCAAAATTACATTTTTTGGGCGAAGGGAGGCAAATTTTGAAAAACCTATTTTCAGACCAGTTTGTTCCTTAAACTTCTGATAGCATTCTTTTAAATTACAAAGAATCAGTCTTCTTTGAATTCTTGCTTTTTGACCATTAACAAGCATTGAAACACAGTCCTTCTTGCCTGGCATCTGGCGACTAATTTCATCATTTTCATAAAATGCCTTGACTTGCTGGGTAATGTTATCACAGAGGGTTTTGCCTGGTTTTGGATTGGGGGTTGCTAGTACTCCTTTATCTTCCACAAGTTGCTTTACTGTTCTTGCCATATAATTGGACACTTCAAATTCTTCCTCTATTCTTTTTGAACTCCAACTCTTTGGAAGTACGGTCAGTATCTGCATCTTTTCACTTCTCTTTTCTACTTGGTGAAATTTTTCCTTCAGTTGGTCAATTATCTCATTTAATTCTTCCTGGCTTTTCTTCAGTTCATCTAGCTCTTCCTTATCAGTACATTCTTGTGATGAATTCATTCTCAATTTTTTACGTATTGTTTCATTGACCCTCATTAATTTTTCTTCAGAATATCGTTTCTGTCTCTCTAATTTCTTAACAATAAATGGTGAATCCCCAAGACGACTTAGTGTTTCATTGACAATTTCAATATCAGCAGATCTTGACTCAAAGTTTCTGTCACTGTCAGCATCATGAAATTCATTTGCACTGATATCAAGTGGAGCAACAACTTCTTGCTCCTTTCCAGACTCTAAGACCAGTTTTCGACAGGAGGTACACATCTTTTTACCAGGTATTAGTTCAATATGATGATGTAAACGTGAATAACCCAAGGTTATCTCTCGGAGACCTTTTACTGGTATCTTTCCTTTGTGTTTCGAAAAAGGATCACAACAAGATCTTTGATGATTAGAATATTGCGTCAGATAAGTTTTCCTGTGATTCTGGCAAACTTTTGAGACACATTCCATTCCTGTTCGCAGCCTTAAAACTTCATTTTCTTCGCCAAAAGGTTCATAAAAACCATCTACCCCACCAGCTCTAACACAATCTTCATTCAGAGATTTACCAATGTCACATTTATCTTTTGAACTGCTTTCCATTTTCAAAGATCTTTAAACAAAATAATGTGGGTTCCCTTGCTTCACCTTATTTATATCAAATAGATTTATAAGTATGACTTAAAAAGGGATTTATTGATTCCTTTAAGGAAGGAATTTCAAGCAGTTAATATTTCACAGATTTATATATCATGTCCTGTCACAGGTCATAAAATGGTGGAGATTTCCTGATTTAAATACCAAAATAGCTAATCAGGAAGCTAACCTATCTGAGAATGCCAGCCCTCCATATCTATTAAAAACAATGATTTATTTGCATCCAGTATTCTGTAGGCAAAGTAAGTCTATATATTTGTTTGTGGCTTGACACAGTCATGCAATATTTGATACTGGTACAAAGTTTCATAGTGAAAGTTACCTCATCAAGGAAATGCTTCAGAACTCCTAAACCCTTTGAGGACCCACTCTACATTTTTTACTCATGAAAGTCAACATCATGGAGGACTGATTGATATAAAAAATTTTGTGGGGGGGAGAGGTACTAATTCACAGGGCCGGTTGGAAAAAAGTTTTCTTTGTCAGACCATGCTCTATCGGAAAGTGGCCCCCTCATCACAAAAACTGCATTTCTGGACAGATCTCAAAGAGAGCTTCAAAATGAGCCCTCACTGGCCTCCATGAGATAAATATGAAGCAAGTTATGCCCTGGTAGGCCTTTGGGGGGCCGCAATAGCGCGCGGAATGTTGAACTTTTCAAAAGCCCATATCTTGGAAAGTATAACCCCAATTAACAAAAAATTTGATTTTTGGAACCTTCTTATCAAACTTAAAATCTTGTCCAAATTTGAGCAAAATCGAAGAACATCAGGGAAAATTTTGATCTAAAAGTTGATGGTTTGACATGGAATGACCCAGAAAAGGCTTATCAACTAATTTATCATTCAAGGTTATCAATCACAAAATATATGCCTTTCAAGCAGTAATCTTCCTCTGCAAAAACAAAATAGATCCATTGCAGCTACGAGAACTCAGGCCGTATCAGCCATTTTTTGTATGCAACAACAACAATTGTCTAAATAGCGCCTCCTTATTGGTTGAGAACTAAATTCTATCAATTTGATTGGTCAATGCGGAACCACTCTATGCGGGCCTAAAGGTGGCTCATTTTATAAGAGCATGAGTCTGAGTATGAGTCCCTATGATCAAGTGATATCAGCAAATCAAAGAACGGAGGGAAATAAGGGATGAAAAGTCATAAGTCTAGTATATCAACAGATAGAGGATGATCCACTTGACCTGAAATGGATATAAACATGGTCAGCCGATTTTGTCTGTTGCAATGTACCTTGAAAGGTATGGCTCAAAATTTGTTTTTCAATGCAATACTATACCACCATTAGTCCTTGGGAATGAAGCTTTATTGACTTTATAAAGTGGCTTGATCATTCGCAAGACGAGGAAGAAAGAAATGTTAATCATAAATAAAGTAAATGACTTTATTTTAATAACGCGTATTCTTGTTTTGGATAAACCAGCAGATGCTACCTTAGGCTATATTCACTAATGGAAGCTGGGAATGTTGTTGAAACTTTATTGTCAAAATCAAATGTTTGCTGTTAAAGTGAATCAAAAGCTAGAACAATTTCATTCTAGATGGTACCAGAATCTGAAAACTTCGACCAAACTGCGACTACCAACTTGACAGCATAGGGCTCAAATCTTTCAAATCTTTAGAAAGGTCGTTGTAAAATTCTATGGCATTTTTCTTTGAATTGGATGGCTTGAAAGGAACTTATGTCACTTTGCTGTAAATCTGCCGTGGAAATTTTTTGATATCTTGATTTTTTCAAAATGGTGGCAATTTAACTATCTTTGAAAAAATTCATGGAAAATTTTGAAAAAATTAAAATCATCGTAAATCCTAATCCATTGGAGAAAAAGTGATATAACCTTCAAGAAAACCATAGTTTATGAAGGCCTACAGCATGGTGGCAAGCAGAAATCTGTAGCTTCTCTAGTTTAGGACTTGGAAATTTGATGACGTCATGGCTTCAAATTTAATAAATGCTGCCATATTGAAACTAAGGAAGATATCAATAAATTGCCATGGCAGATTTACAGCAAAAAGCCCTAAGTTCCTTCCAAGCCATTTATTTCAAAGAAAACTGCAATAAAATTTTACACCGACCTTTCTAAAGATTTGAGCCCTATGTTCAACTTGACCTTCTATTAGTTGATCTTCCTTGATCTATTTTGAGATAGACTCACTTCCAGTTGCAGTGATATTATAATTGACAACAATAATGTTGAAGATTTCCAAATAATGAACTTCACTCTTATGTCAAGCAAGATAATAACTAATTTAATGATTTATGAAGAAGCAAATTTTTATTGAATTCTAGCTCTGTTCTTCTTAGACTACTTAACTGATATCACTTAATAAATAATAGATTTCTACCACCCATAGCATTGAATTTGTCAAATCATCTGTTCTTCTACTGCGATAATAAGCACTCTCGGACGTCATTTACTGACAAGTGTTTCTGCGAACAAAGGCCTGTAAATCAATCATTTTAATATTCTTCCCTTTGTTCATATGGGTACGGTCTATTCCCAGCCTCGTACTGCCGTTAGTGACGTAGGGCAGTTTTGGCGTTATCGTAAAATTCAATCTAAATGTGGCGTGCCCATGCTTACTCATACGTGAATTAAACGTAGTTTTACATCAGGTTCGTGACGTATAACTTTCTGACGTAGCATAGTCTGAGAAATACTAAATGCCGATTGAATATAAATTCATTCATGCTGCACTGAATGGGATCAAATGACCAGCAGGAATATTGCTCATTTGCTTGTCGCAGAGCCCAAGTGAGCATCAATGAAAAAAGTGAAGAGCTTGTATAGAACATAGAAGATTTTGATCTGCATACAATCAGTGAAGACAAATAGTTTCCAAAATTTTTGAAGAAGGTCTGCTGACTATAAAAGATGAAAAAATAAGTGATATATAATTTTCTATATATTTTTCAACAAATTATGGAAAGCAGGGCTCTTGATAAGTCTTCAGTTTATTAGGCCTTAAGTTTTAAATCAACAACATAAAACTATGGTCCAAGCCTCAGCCAAGATAAAAACTGTGAACTCCTTTTACAGTTAACAAAAAGCTCTAAATAACAAAATTGCCTTTAAATTCTATGTTGCTACTATTGAACATTTGCTAGTAAGAACAGAAGGCACATTTTACCTCAGCAGACTTAATCCATCCATGTTACATTCACACCACGGAGGCTCAAGCCAGTGCACGGACAAAACTTTAGTTTAAATGAGGCAAATTAGACATTAACTGAAAAGCAGAGTTACAATAATCAAGAAAAAATCTGTTTCTAAATGTTGCAGTTAACTCTAGTTTAAAATTTGCCTTGCATGCAAATAATGAAGAGAAAAAGTTCTAGTCATTCTTACCTTATAATCAAACAAGTTTGGCTTCTTCTCAGACCGTTGAATTCTTCTACACTTCGCTTATCATCCACACTTATCAACTATCTTCGTTTCCGAGAAATTGAGAAATCTCAGCATGCGGCAGAACGCCTAACCCGACAGCAAATCCCGACTGATTGTTAACGATTACAACGCCCTCTAACGCAGCGATGGTACGAAACTAATTGAATGGGGTTCTTTGTTTTCAAATTTCCGAAATTTCGTGCACATTTGACGTAGCTTATCGACGAAAATAGCCTTATTTGGGTGCAGCTCAGCGCACGCATACGAGACGATCATATGCGCCGATGCTTCTTACTTCAGCGCATATGTGACGTCACGCATTGATCTTGCTCAACAATCAATGTCCAATCATCGATCAAGTGAGAAGAGAACAAGGAAAGAGAGGGTAGAGCTACTTCAGTTATACTCGAATATCGATGAGGAAAAGTGAGGGCGGAAAGGAAGTTTTCAACCAATTTTCTATTACATATTCATTTGACTACAGTTTAGTAAGGCCAAGATGGCGTCTCGAAATCATAGCAGCTCGAGCTACGCTAGTTCTGAAGAGGTTCAAGAGCAACGACAAGAAGATTCTAATGAACAAACACCACTAGATTACAATTCCAATGTTAGTTTGATGTCTTTTGATAGTGACGATGAAATGTTTGATCAGTATACGGTGAATAATTTCTTGCAAATACTTCTTCATGGGCATATGAATCATGGCTCTCCCACTGGGCAAAATCTTGGCCAAGAATCTAGCGATGCATGGAGATCCACTGATAAGGTTCAAATCGAAGAATTTCAAGGAGGACTTGGACAGCAATGGTCTCAATCATCATTGAACCAGGAGAAGAGAATTCTTACAGATGGACAATGTTTTCAACAACAGCCAAGAGCTACTTATTCTCAAGCAGAGTGCAAAGGGAGTGGTCAGCAAATGCAAATCAGAAACACTCAAACTTTCAAGCAATGTTCGTTTCAACAAGAAAGTGAAGTTCTTTCTATGGAACATCAGGGAAAAAGTAATGTTTACATTCAAGGAGATCAGAGAGCAAAGAGCCAACAATGTCAAGTAGTATTATCTAAACAGTGGCAACAATGTTTGTTTCAAAAAGAGACAGAACTGCCAACTTGCGAGCAGCCTTTTCAGCAAGATCTTACCAATGTTCCTCCTCAAAACCAGCAGCAGAAGGAGTTTATACAGGGAGAAGGCAAAGCAAGAAATGAGTGGAAACAATGCATATTCGCAGACCACGCAAGTCAAGAAATTCAACAACGTTCGCATCAGGGCGACATCAACATTAGTTCACACGCAGAGCAAACTTTGATGGCCCAACATGATCCTGGCAACTCGAAACAGCAATGGTCCCATTCCTCATCTCGAGAAATGAGCGAAACTCCTGCTTTACCTCTTCAAGGAAATGTCTCTGATGAAGATAAACCTACTTACCAGGACATACATGAACTCAGCGAGCGTATAGATGAGTTCTTACAAACTTGGCAATTCCTTGAAGGACAGCCTCCGACTGCTAATACTACGTTTGATCAAACCTCTCTTGAACAAGACAGTAACAATGCTTGGCAGCAACAATTTCAGCAAATTCCTGGACAAATGTTGACAAGCTCGGAAGCTCAACAGCACAGTGTAAAATTTTTGGATCAGCAGACACCCACTTTCACATGGCAGCAACCCCAGCACCAACTTCAGCCATTTGTTTTCCAACAACAGGAAATCCCTTGGAGTCAACCGCAAAGTGTATGGAGCCAGGGAAGTGGTATGAATTGGCTTCAACAAACTCCAGAATATTCAACTGATGTTAACAAAGTCTCTGCGAGACAAACAAATCACCAGCAAGCGCAAGGAGGAACTGGCTATTTTGACAGACGACAAAGTGGAATGCATCAGTAAGTGAAATTATATAGAAATTCTTGTTTACCAGGTGAATCATATTATTTACCCCCTTTTGAACAGTCGTAAAAATTTGATAGCATTACCGATCACGGAAATTTCTGGATGCGCACTTGTAGACATACTTTTAGAAATCCTACAAAGTCTTGAAATAAATCGAGTTTGTAGGAGGAATTTTGTACTTTCTTAAGCCTACCCTGGGTACCAGAGGCTCTGGTGCCCAGGGTATCTGAAGCAAAGCCACGCACTTCGAAATAACTAGGGACAGTGCAAAATTTGTCATATTTCATGACCGGTGGAGAAGAAACATTCTTGCAAAAAATCTGATCGGCCTGTATGAACAACAACATATGTTGTATAGTACCATCGAGGAATTAGCCAAATACTATAACAAAATCAATTCTTCAAGTCTTTGTCAACGAAAAAATTGACTTTGAAGATAAAGAGAAATGACTGATGAATCGTTCTTGCAAGCAACTGACAAGGAAATTTTGCGTCCTTTTTATCTACATCCTTCCACATTTCACCGAAGACTCTTATACCAGTAAAGAATATATCAGAAGTCACCCTAAAGGGAATGTAAACATATAAAAGTGGCTCAAGCCACTTCAGTATTTCCTCTTGACATAGATCAGTTACCCAAATAAGGTGCGGCACGCGTTACGGCCTATTGTATTGGTAAGGTTATTTTTATCAAAGGCTTATATATGCTTAGATTCCCTTTAACCTACTTTTCTTCTCTCCGTTCTGTTACATCTCTTCCGTCAGCAAAACAGCCCTCAAATCTATGTCCTCCTAGGTCACACAAACATGAGTTCTGTAAACTGTAATAATTGCTTAAAAATTCTATTTTGATTTTTATTGATAAATAACATTTTAACTATGTGATCAATCAATGATAAAGTGTCTGGATGTTTTTAAGAAGAAGATATCTGACAAAGTCTTTGCTGTTAAATAACTTGGTACTTTTTACAATGTTTCAATCATGTCAGTCGATCAAATTTTAGATAGCTCCTAAACATGACAAAGAACAGGAATGAAATACAGGGTGTTTCAGAAAAAACGCAACCCAACTATAATTGAAAAACTTGAAAAAATGACAAAATTTTAGTAGATGCCATGTACACCACTTGAAAGTACAACCTTTCTTCTATCGAATGATATGTAGCTTGAATACATTGATGGAATTGTTTATCATTTAATTGATATTTTAGTAGGTATGGCCGATTTCAAATACAGCATGCTGTAAGAGCAAAATCAACACCTTTTTTATCGTAAAAAATCACGAAACAGATTTTATCGAAACACTTCAGGCCTAGAAGCACCAGAGGTGAGGCCCTAAGGTAGGAAACAGGCAAATTTATTTCCATCTGATGCATTTATCAAGGATGGTAAAATAAGCTCTCACACAGATAAGTTTTCGTTTCTGTGAATGTCTTATCATTTTCCGGCATTTGAATAGACCATACTTACGAAAACATAAATTCAGTATCGAATAATTGAATTGATACACCCAACATGGATATCGTTGAAAAGAAGATAGATTGTGCTCTCAGATGGTATGCATCAAATTGATTCAAATATCATCGTTTCCTGAAGAATCTTGAATAAAGGTGGGTTGCGTTTTTCTGAAACCCTCCTCTGTATAGCTTTGGTCTCGTGCTAACTGTTCAGCCGTCTGATGTAGCGTAGCGTCAAGCGTCATTTTGCTGTGTCTGCCGTTGAAGCATGTTTAACCTTTAAGAATGATTTATTTTATACTTGTATTTGAATAATTTTTGAGCTAGGACAAAAAGGCTTCAGTTGAAAAAGGAGCAAGCAAATTCATATCCTGAACATGCAAGCATCAAGTGTTTGAAACTTTTACATTTTTCAACGCACATAAGTAGTAGAGCATTGAGCTATAGCTTTGACGATAACTCTCTAAGCTTCTTGCTCGATGAAAAATAGCACAAACCGAAGAACATTCTTATTCAAAAATCATAATGGGTGAATGTGGCACAAGATATAGACAGAGTGCTCAAATTGTCACGAGAACAACGAGCGGACCACATGTAATCAAAGAACCCAATGTGCCCTCCCGGTTATCACCATATTAGTTGCATGGCAACTCGTGAACTTGGGCACACGATGTACGGTTACACATTGTTGGTATTCAAGAACCAAAGAGTGCTCAAGTTATTACAAGAGTAACGAGCATAATAACATGGGTGAATGTGGCTCAAGGCATACACAGAGTGCTCAAGCTGTCACAAGAATGACGAGCGGAATAATTCGCGTACTTATAATTCAAAAAGTATGAGTACGCTCATCTTATTACATCATTGAAATGATTTTGAGCATGTTGATACCCATAGATTGAGATAAGATATCAGCAGGGGAATAAAAAACCTGCCTTTCCTGCTAATGACAGAATTTTCTTTCGTCAGTTTACAAATTCATAGCCTTCCCCACCAACTATCAATATAATAATGTTTAACCATGTTTGCAACAAGTTACCATATTAGCAGAGCAATCTCCTGAAGAACTCTTAGCTCATCACAAAATAAACATCCCTGCATAATATTCTGAGAATGGAGAAGCCTGAAGAACTTTCCAGGAAAGAATACTTGAACTTAAATTGGATGTGTTGCTGATCATTTTAAGATATTTGAAGCACTTGACAATCAGTTATTAGCAAAATGTTAGATGAGGAAAGATAACCTAGCACTAAACAAGGAGAGAATTCGGTTTCAAGCTTCCTCAGAAAGTAAAAATGTATCTGCTATTATAGTTCTTTGCAAATACTGAACAAGTCTCTTGTTTTAAAGATAGTGTTCTTATAGACTCTGGACAATAGACCCTTTGCTTTAGATATGAAGATAAGGTCACATCGTAAGTTATAGACTGTTTCCCAAAGTTTCTGTTTAAGAAAAAGACGTACAATTTTTTCTGCAACGAAATTATTCTTTCTTTCTATTAAGGCACAATATCATACGATACATAGCCTTCTAAAATAACTAAAAAAATGAAGTAGTCAGGCTACAAAAATTCCGACAAAAATATCTAAATCTAAGTTAGGATATTTCTTGTTTAGAAACATTTTTCCGCGTTTTATTCCATCACATTATAAATCAGATTACTATGGTTTTATAAATTTGCTGAATTTTTCTTAATAGGCCAATATTTCTCAATGACCTAACCGTGCAGCCCTTCCCATTTTCGAACAAGCCATTTTCACTGCCACTGCCTTTCGCATCAGACATTCTCGAGACGTCACAGACAATCTAAATACATCGACCACCATCGTGAACTCGTGAGTCTTCAGGTCAAGGTGACGTCATTTAATGAGAAAATGCCTCAGACCCACTAAAGTGCCTGCACGAAATTATCTGCCAGGGGCTCTCCAAACAAATGTTTGAATTGGTTTAATTTATATTGAAGAGCTTCTTCCAATGAAATCAGTGGCTATATCACACTGAGAAGTCTGCAAAGATGGTTTTACCAGGGTTTCTTCAGACTGTCTTTGAAATATATCTATTTACAAGTTGAACATGCAATGCAAAGCAATGGGAAATGAACTAACATGTCTGCCAGGACCATCTTGCATGGAGAGTCCATAGAATCATATTAAATTGATTTACGTTAACCATATAGTCAGTATTGGGTAACAAGGATGTAATTTTGAAGTCTTTGAGGTCAGTTGGCGCAGATATGATATGACCTGCTAAAACATTGCTGCAAGGCATTCGCTTTTAAGAAAAGAAGAAAATATGGCTTTTTCATACGTTCATCTCATACGTTCATCCACCCATTCATTTATTAATTCCAATATGAGCCTATCAAGAATACAGGCTATGCATGTAAGTATGTATGTATGTAAAATTTTCACCAAGAAAAATTAAAAGTTAGATGTCATATAAATCTAGAAAAAGAAATAAGTCTAATTAAAGGTGTACAATATAAAGTAAATATAGAAGTTAAAGTTTTAATCTAAAAACACCCCCAGTTAAAATGGTAGGGATAGCATTAAAAAGGTCAGTGCGACCTTGTTTCCATAATGGTCCCTCCAGAGGTGTCATTGAAAGGAAAAATTTACACGAAAGAAAAGAAAAATCATATTTATGTCTCAATAGTTGCTGGAAAATTAGTTCTGTTTTGGTCTACTGACTTGCTGATTGGTAGCTAGATGAACAACAATCGAAACGAATACTTGCCTAGCTGAATACTTGACTAACGGGCAGTGCAAATTTATCATATTACATGACCGGTGCAGTGGAGAAGAAAAATTCTTGCAAAAAAATCTGGGTGTCCCGTATAAATTAATGCAAAAAAAGCCAACTGCCCCATCACCATTTCCTTAAAAAATGTATCTGCCCCGTATTCATGAACAACATATATTGTATAGTTTTACCACCAATTAATTAGCCAAAGACCAGAACAAAATCAATTCAATGTTCGTCTTGACGAGTCTTTGTCAACGAAAAAATTGACTTTGAAGATGAAGAGATATGACTGATGACAACTGACAAGGAATTTGTGCATCATTTTATACACATCTTTCGAAGCATTTTTCATCCTGTATGATTTACAATTTTGTCCTCATAATTAACAATTTTAAGTTTCAAACTTCATCTTGAGCTTATAAAATGTTACTATCCCGTACATATTTGCTTTATAAAATGTGTGGACTCAGTTCTGTATGAGCTAAAAGAAGTAGTTGCCCTGTTGCGTTTTGCACTGGCCATGTTATAAAATAAACTTAGCACTATCCCTAACGGACTGATAAAGTGATCGGCTATCAGAAAACTGGCTAACTTGTTATATCATTAAGTCTATGACTGACTTAACTAAAGTGTTGAGTTCCTGAAAAAATTGCTAAAGTTACTGCACAAGATGATCAACTAACAGTATCTCATTTAACTAACGAAGCTAGATAGCTAAGGACCGAACAAATTGATTAGTTGACAAACTAACTCACTAACTAACTAACTGACTGACTAACTAGCTAGATAAGTAGCCAACTAAATACAGGGTGTCCCAAAAAGTACTCCCGCTTGAAAAATCACCAAAATTTGATTACACGGCTGATCTTCAATTTTCTTTTTTTTGTCTAGTAGATCGAAGACCAAATTATTTTCCAAGACATAGCTGATCTTGCAGTGGTTTTAAAATGAGCAAATTTAGCTCTTTTTAGGGCTACCTGGTTTTGAATCATCCTGCAAAAAAGCACTGATGATTGCAAAATCAATTTCTTTGTGCGTGCAAAACTTTTAGTATGGTCAAAAATGACAGAGATAAATGTGCACTATCATTGGAGACTTCCATGATGATAAAAAATCTGAAAATTTTGACTCTTAGGCAAGATTGAGTATTTTGCTTAAAAACAATAGCTCAAAATTAGGTTTTTCAACGGGTAAATTTCCAACCTTGCTGTATCAAAAGCAAACATTTTATCATCTGTGAATATTTTTGGGTCTTTGACAAAGCAATTCAAAAAGAAAATGTCATCAAAGGTCATCAATTTTTGGTGAGTCTTTAAACAGGATTACTTTGCTTTTGGACACCTGGTAGCTAAATAGATAGAAACATGAATAAATAGAATAGAGAACTAAGCAACTAACTAACTATCTCTAGATAAGTAGCCAACTAAATAACTAAACAGCTATCAACCAGCTAAGTAACTGACCAACGCCATAAGACAGCCCCGTTAAGTTCCATTTTATCGCTGTGAAGCTTAGATGTTTGAAAATTTCATCCAGACGTTTTAGGCCTGTATTGAAAGATTCTGAGATAAAACACTTCACAAAATCACTTGTGAATCAAGAAAATATGACCGATTTTAACTAACTAAATTTCGTAAGTCGATATGATACTCAGACCACAAGGAGGGGGGGGTGTTCTTGGACACATTTTTGGTAGGGAAATGCTGCGAGCATGAGCAGATGGTACCGCTGGCTAGACTAATTGTTTACGAAAATGGTACCACATCAGCACTTGTGCTGCCTATTTAGCAACCTGCCTAAAATAAATGATGTATGTATGTATGTACGTATGTACTCTTGGCTATACCAATTTTGACCGTTCTTTAGACCAATATTGTCAAGTATGATACGTTTGGTTTGGTACCAAATCACAACACGACCGTTCCGTGGACCAATATTGTCAAATGTACTCAGACAATGATGAACAGTTTTATCGAGTAGCTAGCAAACTGCAGGCTTGTAAATTTTTAGCATTTTCTACTCTACCGGTATATACGGTAATAGTTTGTAAAATCTTCTTGTAGCTACCTAATTTTTTCCTTCTAGTGGGATCAACCAGCTGGAACAACAGTTAAACTGGGAGCCAACTTATGGGGAACAAGCAGGACAACAAGATTACACGAACATAGAAGTAATTTGCTCTTGTTTACGTTTGCATACTAAAGTTTATATTTGCAATATTTTTTTATATCACTGTTAAAACTAATCTTCTAACTGGGTGGCTTAAAAGCAACTTTAGCTACCTATCTATCATTCTACCGTTGGACTTTTCGGAGATTTTGTATATTTTTCGAAATTACAGCGCATTTTATAGTTCAGCACATTTGAGGATATGACGTCATCAAATTTCTAAATCATAAACCAGAAGAGTGACAGACTTTTGCTTGATGCCATATTATAGGCATCCATAAAATATAGTTCTCTTCGAAATTATTTCATGTTGCATCAAACAGTTCAGAAATTACGATGGTTCTAAGTTTTTTTGAAAAATTTTCTTGAATTCTTGAAAGAAAAGAAAAACCGTCTAATTCTGAAAATATCAAAGATTTCAGAAAAGTCCAACGGTAGAATTATAGAAAAATAGGTAAAGTTTCTTTGAATTCATTCAGTTCAAAAAAATAGTTCAGTGAATTTTACACCAATCTTTTTAAAGATTTGGAACCTATGCTAAAACTAACACGATAACAAAATACAATATTCTGCGCCTTTAAGAACAATCTTAGAAAACATAAGCAGAATAAGAAAAATTTTTTCAGCACTTTGTGTACCATGGCACCATTCCATTTTAACAGGCGCTAACATGCGCCAGTTTATGGTAGGTGAATTGATGTGAATGTTATTAATATGTGAATATTTGCAATGTGAATACAGTTGAGCACTCAAATCGTTAAACCCAAGCCAAATTCGAAGTATTTTGAATCGCTTTATTTGTGTACCAATTACCTAAAATTGTTGCACTCCTTGAAATGTCTCTGTAAGTTCTTCTTTCTGCCTATTTTTGCATCCTTATGTAGCATCAGCCACAATGATATTGGTCTGCAAATAAAGCGACTCAAATATTCCAAATTTGGCATGGATATGAAAAATTGTAGGCTTAAAGGGGCTCCGTCGCCAAACTGTAAACAAATCTGTAAACACCGCACGTGGCCATTGTTCTCCATTGTTTTCTGCAGTTTGTTTGGTGGCTTCACCCCAGCCACCAACAAATGCTCGTTAAAAATCCACTTATATCCAAGCAATCGTAAAAGATATGAACGTTGGGATTTGTCCTTAGCAAAGTACAAAGATTTATCTTCAAAATGACGCTTTCGCTTTTGAAAAAAACAGGTAAAAGTCCGTGTGATATTGCCCATCAAAAACTGCAAAATAACCGTTTCGTCCGAAATTTGGAGACGGAGCCCATTTAGCAATGTGTTGCTCTGTACGCTATTTGTACAGTAATTGTACGGTAAAATTTTAGGCTCAACTATATGTTGCTCCGTGCGGTCTTTCAGGAAATGAGATCACATCTAGGTGAATTCTAGGATAAAACAGGCTCTGTAAAACCTCGAGGACACTGACCGGTGTAATGTTTAACTATCTAAATTATTTTTAGATTTTATTGAAGCTGTGTCTAATTTTGTATCATGATACTACCGGGTGCGCCAAAATAAACTATGCACGTTTGGCAGGCCACGATAAATCGTAAACAGGACCGATTTTGAAGATTTATGACTTAATAGTTAGCAGAAAGCCTGAATTAGATTCTAGGATTTTTTGCAAATTTTTCTGTTTTCAGTTTTTAGAGCTACAAGCGAGTTTCTTAAAATTTTCGTTTTCGAAAACACTGAAAACGATCAAAAAACATCGATCAAGCTTTCTAAAGAATCGATATGAATGGACAAAGAGAAAACTTTTTCGTGGTGATTTGGGATTTAGAAATCGACTAATTGTAAGGTGCTTTATGAGAGTTCGTACTATACTGGGAGAAATGTAATAATATTTTAAGGGTATAAAGGAATGTCTTTTCTTTTGTGTAAATGTCATTGAAAATCTTCAAAATTGTAAGCCATTGTTTATGCTTTGGTGCAGGTTGTGTTCCTGTGTCAAGGGGGTTAAAAAGACAGGCGAGAAAGCGTCATGGGGCCAGCAAGCATGGAGTCTTGTTACATTTTTGATTTTGTGACTGCTTTAGGGGCGGTACTTTATTGTAACTACAACAGAATTTCGCAACAGGCCAATCGTTGAAATAACGCTCGTGCAGAAGTTTACAATAATCAATTTCCAAATCTCCAAATCACGCTGAAAATGTTTTCCCTTTGTCCATTCATATTCTTTAGAAATTTTGATCAACGTTTTTTGATGGTTTTCAGTGTTTTCGAAAACGAAAATTTTAAGAAACTCGCTTGTAGCTCTAAAAAGTGAAAACGGAAAAATTTGTAAAAACTCCTAGAATCCAATTCAGGGCTATAGATTAAGTCATAAATCTTCAAAATCGGTCCAGTGTACGATTTATCGTGGCCTGCCAAACGTGCATAGTTTATTTTGGCGCACCCGGTACCATTACATTTTCTAGAAAAGGTTCCTTGTTTCTGTGAGTTAATAAATGAAGTCTTACACTCTGCTTCCTAAGGGTTATACGATGCTCTTTTCAGAAAAAATTTCAAAGCAAAGTAGTTCATAAATTCGGAATAGAAAGGAACAAAATTAATGGTAGTTTATATTTCCCCAACATATGCTGCCCGCATCTGGACTGCCTCGATTCACCCAGCATATGCTGCAGCTAAATAAAATGTCCTGGTCACTTTCATGACTGTTACTTTGCTTGGTACTTCAAGAAAATATGAGAGCCAAAGAAAGACTTGCTACAGAAATTTGTAATTTCTTTATGCAGGGTTTACTGTAGTTCTGGGCAGTTTTCTGTTGATTTCAATAGGGCAGTAACCTCTTTCATGGGCAGTGCCAGATTTAAATAAACAGTTCATGACAATTCTTGTCTCTTCATTCTAAAGGCTATGTATGAAGATCAAGGAAGAAGACTGAGTGGCAGCTTATTAGACACAAGCGACCAAATCAGGCAGTTTGAAGAGACTGTCATAAAGAAGAGAAAACTTACAGAAACTACACAAGCTTTGAAAACAGAACTAAGATCAAAAAGTGAAAAGATGAGAACAGGAAAGGAGAGAATTAGATTACATGTTCTTAACAGATCTAAAAGCTTAGAGAAAAAGCTTGATGTCGAAAGAAAGTACAAGGCAGACAGTTTGTGATATGAACAAAAGCATCTTTTACAGTCAAAAGCCAGATTAAGAAAGTGCAGAGCTTTATGGATACCTTCTTAGGTGACTGGAGATCACAGTAATGCTGAGAAGAAATGTTTATCATCATCTGAGATGAAGGGCTTTCAAACTGAGCAACGCTGCAAAGGGCTTGATGAGAGAATTGCTAGAATCACAAGCCTTACTGACGAAGCAAGATTCGCAATATGTTGTTATCCTCGGTTGCTGGATATGTAATTTTTCTGAGAAACTGATTTGATGCAAAAGTTTGGGTTTGGGAGCTTGCAACTTTGGGCCTCGTTTTCAAGAGAAGACAGAAGGCATTCAAAACAGAGGTATTTTTCTTAATGCCTTTGATACGATGGAAAAAGGCGAGCTCTGAAGCAGCAAGAGATTGCATCGAATTGAAGGTCAAGTTCTTGTTACAACCCAAGCAAGGACGTAGCAAATTTGATGAAAAGAAACAACTATTTACGTTACCTGAAAGAAGGAAGATTCATGTTGAGAATGTAGCAAAAGGAGATTGATTAGAAGGTTTCAACAACCCAAATCTGATATGGGAAGTAAGGACTAAGTCCTTACACGATAGTGAAAGACTGTTCTTGCCATATGACATGATAGGTGAAATTCCGAATTTGAGAAATTTTAGTCAAAGGAGATTGATAAGAATAGCTTCAACAACCCAAGACTGATATGGGAAGTATGACTTTGGTTAAGGATTGTTTCTGCTATACAACGTAGAAGAAATTTCGATGTTGAGAAATTGCATGGAGAGGAATTCAAACGTACAAGGCATGTGCTACTATGAAGAGATTGACAGAACAGCATTGCTAAATCATAAAGGGAAAGACGTATCATAAACACATGTCTCTTTTGGTCTATGATAACAGAACTGCAGAGATTGAAAATTGGAAGGTAAATCTAAAAAGGGAAAACAAGGAAGAAAAACGAAATAGATAATGATTATAGTTAATCATTTTCTGTCCACTCTGATCATTTTCTAACTGTCTACCGGGTGAGCCAGAATAGGGTTCCCACTTTCGAAAATTCGTAGCACTACAAGTACTTAATGGATTTAAATGATTCAAGTTTTAATTAAAAGCCAAAAGATCAAAGTATTTTAGTGATTTTTCTCGTCTTCTTAGGAGGACTGCAAATATAGGTAAATTCAACTTTACAAAAATTACATGGTGGCAAAATTACTGAAAGAGGGCCTAAAACACTTGATCAAATCGTTAGGACTCTCCTCACGCAAAAAAATACTCACGGGCATTTCACTTCTCTCAAGGGTTATAAGACATAGATTCTCAAACAGATACTAAAGATTTTCAATCTCATGGCAATAAATGTGCAGATGATTGCTCTCACCCGTGCAAAATTGCATTTTCTCTCTTGTTCTGAGCGAGGAGTCCTTTATGATTTGACCAAGTATTTTAGGCCTTTTTCAGTCATTTTGCAACCACCAAGTTTTTGTAAACTTGAATGTACCAATTTTTCCAGTGCTCATAAGAAGGCGAGAAAAATCACAAAAACACTTCGATCTTTTGGCTATCAAGCAAATTTTGATTAATTCCAATCCATCCAGTACTCTTGATGCTATGAATTTTCAAAAGTGGGAACTTTTTTCTGGTTCACCCGGTAGAATTAGCTCATTTTTTGTTACCGTAAGTCATTTTAATTGTGAAGATTCTTAACGAAGTTGCGATTTCCACTCAACATTTCTAATAAACTGCTTGGTGTCCCATAACAGGATAAAGATTTGGTTGGCTCCAGCGATGTGAATTTAGCTTTGCGCTCTCAAAATGTTCCGCGATGGTTGACTTGAACATAGGTACCTCGTTCGTTCGTATTGGCGCTTTCGTAGCAGACATAACAATCTTGAAAGCTCAAATTTGCATCCATCTGCAAACCAGAGCCTTGGCCTTTTGGCCTGAACAAATTCTTGAGGCACAGCGAATA
Source organism: Aurelia coerulea (assembly GCA_039566865.1). NCBI lineage: Eukaryota > Metazoa > Cnidaria > Scyphozoa > Semaeostomeae > Ulmaridae > Aurelia > Aurelia coerulea. Next base: position 22,302,026 of record CM076948.1, on the reverse strand, counting down.
AACGAATCAATTATAGCCTTAAAGAAATTTGAACAATATTAGATCTGATCATATTCTGTTTGCCAGAACTCACCCCCCAGTCACCCATCGGACAGTTTCTTAATTTTTCTTTAATCTCAGTTTTCAATTTTGAATGTTCCAGTGATTTGCTTAGGCCAAATTTGAGCTTTCAAGATTTATATTTCTGCTCTCAAAGCACCAATACCAAAAACCAGGTATCTATGTCCAAATTAATTACTGAGGAACATTTTGAGAGTGATTAGCCATTGATTAAAGCTACATTCACAGCGCTGGAGGCCACCAAGTCTGTATACTTTTTTTGGGACAAGATTTTGCGTCAGATTATATCGTGCGTTAAAAATTTTGCTGCTGAAGCTTTGCACGGTGACACTGTAGAGCTTTTAGGCTGGTTCAGAGTGAGGTAAATGGGCTTTTGTGGGCTTTTGGACCTTTTCATTTCATTTCCTTTAGGGTTGCATGCACTGTTTACATGCCCACCTTGTGCTGCATGTCGTGTTTGCTTGTGCTCGCCTCGCCCGATTCGAACTCGGTCTCCTGTTCTAATTGGTCACTTGAGATAATCTTATACACTGTTCGCCGTATTCTTGCAGTAGCTAGTATTGCTTTATGTTATTTGTTGAATCGTGACTTTCCCATACTTTCCAGTTATTTTCACGGTTAAAAAAAACCGCTTGGGCGCTTTTCAAGAAGCCACGCCCGGTTGGATTTCTAGCATTGTACCTGGAAAAATCTGTATTTTGGACACTGTATTATTTGCTCTTGTTTCAAACCAGTTCTCAGGCTTCACGCTTTTATAATTCCGTCTTGTGACTAGGGCTTGGGCTAGTGTCGCGTAGTAGAATGTTTCGCTGCCATTATTTTTTCTCCACAGGCGACTGTGTGGATTGTTTTGGAACTAGTAGAGTCTTCTTAAGGGGTTCTGAGTGCCTTGGGTATTATAGTCTTGTGAACATTTGGTAATGGCTAAGATTTTTGGTATTTTCAAAACGTGCATAGCATCACATTCTTGCATTCCAACGATTTTTCAATTGGTCTCAGTCGTCATATTCATTTCTCATTTCGGGAATGCGTGCTTGTATCTACATTCCTTTCAGGCGTGTGTGCCTGAAGGTTTTCGGACACTGCGGGTCTGGAAATAGCTATCATTGTAAATGAAAATTGTTTTGCTTCTATCAACGCCCTCACCTTATGGATCTACACGGATTTTTTGTTTGTTTGTTTTGTTTCAATTTATTTCTTTGTTTTTATAAGAAACTTGGGTCAGCGCTTAATACTAAAAGTCTCTTAGTTTCGCTTGAAGGTTGGGCTGTTTCAGCAGTAAAATGTTCTGGGTTAGTTTCTTATTTTTTGGGGCCTAAAAATTGCGTTTTGGTTCGAAGTTGAGCCTTCTTATCGTGAAAGGGCTTGCATTTTGCATTGATATTGTCAGCTCAGATAAGCCATGCATATTAAGGCTGAAAGTTACTGTTTCTTGCAGTCTAAAGTTAAAAAGAAAATGAAGATAGCTTTGTCAGAGAGTACCGAACCGTAATTTACCACTCTTATTCTAGAAAAGATTTAGAGTTTCTCCCTAATCCTACCGGGGGGGTGTTTTCCACCCCCCTGTCAGTTTTTGCAGAGCATTCTTTAACGACAAAAGCTATGACCCTCAAACTCTCTGACAATTACTAATTATCTATTAGCTACATTTTGACAATTAAATTTTTGAACAATAGGTGTCACGTGACAGGTGACACTACCATATTTGGAGCAAGGTATTGGAAAAATTAATGATTTTGATATTTTTACTACCAGAATTAGTTCCAAATGTTGACTATTGTACTTTAAAAGAATCAGCCAACAATTAGCTTTCTATTGTTGTCAATAACAATGGAATTTGCTGACGTCAGCATTCTTAAATGATGACGTCACTCGGGCCGTCATTTTGGGTCATTTTGGCAAATTTTGAAGATTTTTCCAACAAATTTTGTTTAAAAAGCATAGAATTGCGTTATGCAATACTTTAAAAGCATTTCGAACCAATTATTATCAATTTTTGGCAGAAAAACACAGTTTTTAGTTATGACGTCATCAATTTTCGTCATTTTCTTCCAAAATAACGGTCTGAAAACACCTATATGCATCATATTTGAAAGGGAAATGAATAATACGCCAAATAAGAATGGAAAAAGTCATTCAGATTACTTTATTCCGTTTTTAGAACGAATAAGCTAGAAAACCATATACTTTGACATTTTCCGGCATTATGACGTCATAGTGACGTCACCTAATGAGGTAGCCACGCCCAAAACTACCAATCAGTTAAGAATAGTTTGGACTACGCCCTTGCCAAGTTTCAATGATTTCCCATTAGTCTACGGCCAATTATAGAGGGGGGGTGGAAAGCACCCCCCCCCCCCCCCCGGCTATGTTAGATCAAAAAAAGCCCGGTAGGATTAGGGTTAATTTTTCTTGAGCGGTAGTGCTTGAGTTTCTTGAAGTTTTGGTCATCATGGTACTGGATTCTGATAAACCTGTTGCTTGTTCTGGAACATTTAGAACGTTTATTGATTTATTGATTATTTGATTAGTGACGCTGGACTAACCCATTGTTAGGGAAATATAATGGACCTTTGTTATGTTAATTCGATCGTACGATAGCGTGTAGAAAGACGTAAACAATTTAGGATAGGCAGATAGAAACTTGATAGGAAAGCGAGGGAAAGATTCGGAAAGATTCGACGACTGAAAAGGTGGTAAGAAAGCGAACGCGATAGCGATAGACAAATTTATAGTGCGATAGTTTCCTTTAAGATTTGGTTTCATATTTTGCTGATTATTTTGGTTTAGCTGGGCTGTTGGCTGTATTTGTAGGTTAGGTTTAGTTGAGAGGGTTTCGCTGTGTTTTGAGTTTGATTTTGTGGGCTTTTGTTGTAGGTTTAGGTTAAGCCACAGGCGACAGGGGTTGTTCTTTAAAAGAGGTTGTCAGGGTCTGAACTGGGAGATTGGGGATTAATAAGTACATTCCAATAAATGTGGTGCCGTGACCCGGGATTCTGGCAAAATGGATGCTAAAAAAGCAGCAACCCTGAGAATAGCACACAGAAAGATTGCAAACAACTTGGCAGCGGAAGTACCAGGCCTAATAGCAAACAAAGCGTCACTACCTCCTAAGAAATTGGAAATGGTGAGAATTCAGTTATTTGAAACTTTGACAGCTATCAGAAAATTTGATGAAATAATAGAAAATGCTGTTTGTGATGAGAAAGATGGTGATGTTCTGAAAGAAATTGAGGAAACAAAGAACATAAATGGAGAGTTTCACAGAGCCTTATTGATTTTAGATGATGAACTGAGACAAAATATACACGATGCAGCAACTAGTAATGCCAGTACAGAAAGGGTAGTTAGGCCAAAATTAAGAAAGCTAACTTTAAGAAAATTTGATGGCGACCCAAAGGGGTGGATGGAGTTTTGGGATTCTTTTGAGGGCACAATAGACAAAAATCCTGATATTTCAGATAGAGATAAATTTGAATATTTGAAAGATTCTCTTGCAGGCCAAGCTAAGATAACTGTTGCAGGATTTAAAATGACAGAAGCAAATTACAAGCAAGCTATTACAATGTTGAAAGACAGATTTGGAAGGCCAGATGAGATAAGCAGAGCACACTATGAAGAAATGCAAAAATTGCAGCCAGTTTTCAGTGATAAAGACATAGGAAGAGTGAGAAAACTTTATGATGAAGTTGAATTCCATCATAGAGCATTACAGGCCTTAGGGAAATCACAAGATCAGTACTCTGATGTTTTTGTTCCAATGATTGAAACTAAGCTACCTGAAAATATCAGAGTGTCAGTTTTAAGTCAAAAGAAAGGTTCTTGGAATATGGACCAACTTCTGGAAGTTTTGTCAACAGAGATAAATATCAGAGAGATAAGCAAACCTACATATGCAAGAAAGGAAAATGAAAGTCAGAAAAGATGGACAGCAACAGCAAGTGCATTGTTAGTAGAAGGAGAAAAGAAACTTTGCATTTTTTGTTATAAAGATGGACATAAAAGTGAAGAATGCGAAAAAATTGTTAGCACAAAAGCAAGAAAAGAAGTTATCAGGAAATATGGTAGATGCTACAAATGTCTCAAAAGGAATCATAGGGCAAATGAGTGCAGAAGTTCTATAAAATGCACCAAATGTTCTCAAGGACATCATGTCAGCATATGTGAGAATGGAAAGGAATCTGAAATTGTTAGCCCAGGATTGCATGTGAAAGATGGGGGCAGCATTGCAATGCAGACAGCACAGGCTGTCATTCATACAGAAGGAGGAAAATCCAGAGTGAGGTGCAGAATTCTCTTTGATTCTGGAAGTCAGAGGTCATTCATTAGATCCACCATAGTTGAAATGCTGGGAGGGAAACCTAAGCAGAAAGAATGGTTAACATTAAGTGGATTTGGAGAGGAAGAACCAAAGCAAAGATGCTGCAATATTCATGAAATTCAAGTGAAATCAGTGCAAGGGAACAATGTTGTCAAGATGAAAGTAACAGAAGTGCCAGTTATATCAAAAGGCCTAAGAAACAAACATGTAGAGAAAGTACAGTGTGAGTACAAGCACCTAGAAGGTCTTTGGTTTTCTGATGTCAGTGAGAAAGAACACTTAGAGATTGACATTTTAGTTGGGGCAGACCATTTATGGGAATTTCAGACAGGAAGTATTATACGAGGGGAGCTGGGAGAACCAGTCGCTATAGAAACCAAGTTAGGTTATGTATTATCAGGCCCAATGAAATGTGTTCAGAGAGAACCAATAAGCATACAATTATGTTTGACAAATGAAAGTCTTGAGGAGAAAGTACAAAAGCTGTGGGATCTTGAAACCATTGGGATAAAAGAAGAAGATCCAATACATGAAACACTGATTGATGAAATAAGCTTCAATGGAGAGAGGTATAAAGTCAAACTACCATGGAAGGAGAAAGATGCAAAATTACCATCAAATCATAATCTAGCAATGGAAAGATTGAAAGGACAGTTCAAAAGATTGAAGAGAGACCCCAAAATCATGGAAGAATATGACAAGATCATAAGAGATCAAGAAAGAGAAGGCATTGTTGAAAAAGTTCCAGAAGGAGAAATAAAGAAAGAAGGAAGTAAAGTTCACTACTTGCCACACCAAGCTGTGATTCGTCAAAATGTTGAGACCACAAAGGTTAGAATCGTGTACGATGCCTCAGCAAAAGAAAGCAAAAGAAGTTTGTCATTGAATGATAGTCTTCATATAGGACCACCACTTACACCACAGATGTATGATGTGCTATTGAGAATGAGATGTTATGATGTTGCATTGATTGGAGATATTCAAAAAGCTTTTCTGAGTATTGAGGTGGATGAAGAAGACAGAGATTCGTTGAGATTCATTTGGGTAGATGACATCAGAACAGACAAGATAAGACCAGTCATTTACAGGTCAAAGAGGGTTATATTTGGAGCAGGCCCCTCACCTTTCTTGTTAAATGCCACAATCAGACATCATGTTGAGAAATATGAGAGTGAAGACCCAAAGTTTACTGAGAAAATGAAAAGAAGTTTCTTTGTAGACGACCTTGTAACGGGAGCCAGAAATATTGAAGAAGCATTTGATTTATACAAGAAAGCACAGAGCAGAATGGCTGAAGGGGGATTTGTGATGAGAAAATGGAAGAGTGATAAATGTCAGCTGGAAGAATTGATAGAAACAGATCTAGAAAGTGAGAACATTCAGAATGACAAAGCAACTGATATAAAAGTAGAGCAAGCCAAAGAACCACAAGGAAAGTTAGAGAAAGTAGTTAGCAACAGTGATAAAGTACTTGGAGTGAAGTGGGACAAATCAAGAGACAAGATCAAGATAGATACAGAGAAATTCGTAGAAGAGGTAACAGAGAAAGAGCCAGAGAAGGTGACAAAAAGATTAGTCCTCAGTGTGATTGCAAAACTGTTTGATCCTTTAGGAATCATCAGTCCAGTACTAATTGATGCAAAGATATTACTACAAGAGTTGTGCAAATTGAAAATCGATTGGGATGAAGATCTGCCAGATCATGTCAAGGTTTTATGGTCAAAGTGGATTGAAAGTTTGAAAATAGCAAAGAGTATAGAAGTTGAAAGATCAGTTTTGAAAGAATTGACAGGGGAAATAACGAAGATAGCTATTCATGGGTTCAGTGATGCAAGCCAAAAGGCATATTGTGCAGCTATTTATCTTGCTGTCTACACAGAATCAAGATGTCAAGTTCATTTGTTGACTTCCAAGACCAGAGTTACACCCATAAAGGAAATGTCCATACCACGTCTGGAGCTCACTGCAGCAAGAATCTTAGCAAAACTCATGGAGACTGTGAAGAAAGCACTTGAGAAAACAATAGAGATACACGAAACACATTTGTGGACAGACAGCATGACCACGCTGTATTGGATAATGAACAGAGGAGAGTGGAAGATCTATGTTGCAAATAGAGTGAAAGAGATTTTGAGCAAAACAGAGAAGAGCACATGGAATCACATTCCTGGAAAAGACAACCCAGCGGATTTAGGGTCCAGAGGAGTGAAAGCAGCAGAATTGAAAGCCAATGAATTATGGTGGCATGGGCCAGAATGGCTACCATATAAAGATCAATGGCCAGAGAGGACAGAGATACAAAAAGCCGAGGATTGTAAAGCAGAAGAAAACAAAGAGAAAGAACAGATTCTATTGTTGAATGAAACAAATAGTCAAGAAAGAAAGCCGTTAGTAGACGTAACCAGATACAGTTCAGTGAGAAAGGCAATAAGAGTTATTGCATACATCCTGAGGTTCCAGACTAATGTCAAAGCAGGATTGGAGAAGAGAGCAAGAACTAAAGGTAGATTAACAGTTGCAGAGCTAAAGGAAGCAGAGAACATACTGATTAAAGAAGCTCAAGAAGAGATGAAAAGAGATAAAGGTTACAAGAAAGTTGCAAGAGAATTAGGTGTGAAAGAAGATACTGATGGATTGTTGAAGTGTTACGGAAGATTGGGAAATACAGAGATTTCAGAGGAAGCAAAACAACCAATTCTATTGCCAAAGTACCACCCATTGTCAGAGCTTTACATTCTAAGAGCACATACAAGAACAAGACATGGAGGAGTCAGAGATACATTAGCAGAGCTACGCAGCCAATTTTGGATACCACAGGCAAGACAGCAAGTCAGGAAGATCAGAAAGAAATGTTGCATTTGTCGAAGATACGAGGGACAATCTTACCATGTACCAGTCACAGCAGAACTACCAGAGTTTAGGGTAAAGCAGTCAAGACCATTTAGTCATGTGGGAGTTGATTTTGCTGGTCCAATGTTTGTTAAACAAGGTAAAGGTGCATCAAAGAAGGTTTATTTGTGTTTGTTTACTTGTGCAGTTACGAGGGCAGTGCATTTGGAGATTGTTGAGGATTTATCGATGGTTGAGTTTTTACTATGTTTGAGAAGATTTAGTGGAAGGAGGGGAATGCCGTCGTTGATAGTGAGTGATAATGCAAAAACATTTAAGGCAGCTGCTAAGTTTCTGAGGAAGTTGATGAAAGATGATGATATTATGACGTATTTGGAGGATAATAGTATCGTTTGGAAGTTTAATTTGTCGCGCGCGCCGTGGTGGGGCGGATTCTTTGAAAGAATGATAGGGTGTGTCAAGCGCTGTCTTAAGAAAATCTTAGGAAACTCACGTCTATCGCTTGTCGAGCTACAAACAGTTATGTCAGAAATAGAAGGAACTGTTAACAATCGACCATTGACATATGACTATTCTGAATTTGGAGAAGATATGATTACACCAGCACATTTGATTTATGGATATCGATTTGACAATATACCGGATGAAGTAAAAGATGAAGAAGATGAGAAAGATGTGCATCGAAGACTTCGATACATCGCAAACAAAAGGAGACACTATTGGCGAAGGTGGCATCGAGAAAATTTACTTGATCTGAGAGAGCATCACAAGAAGATTCAGAAGAAGAATGGTTCACAGTTGATTAAAGATGGAGATGTTGTTATCGTTTTCGACGAATCGTTACCTCGAGGGAAATGGAAACTTGGTCATGTAACTAAATTGATTGTTGGAAAAGATGATCACATACGTGGAGCAGTTATTGATGTAGTTACTGGTAAAGGAAGATTGACTCAACTGGAGAGACCAGTGCAGAAGTTATATCCACTGGAGGTGAATTACAATTATCGAGATGAACAGGTAAGAGGGAATTCTATTACTTTACCTGAGAGACCTGGAAGAAGAACTGCAGCAATTGATGCAGACTGGCGACGCCGTGTGTTAGATCAGATGGACTGATCTAAGAGGGGAGTGTGTTCTGGAACATTTAGAACGTTTATTGATTTATTGATTATTTGATTAGTGACGCTGGACTAACCCATTGTTAGGGAAATATAATGGACCTTTGTTATGTTAATTCGATCGTACGATAGCGTGTAGAAAGACGTAAACAATTTAGGATAGGCAGATAGAAACTTGATAGGAAAGCGAGGGAAAGATTCGGAAAGATTCGACGACTGAAAAGATGGTAAGAAAGCGAACGCGATAGCGATAGACAAATTTATAGTGCGATAGTTTCCTTTAAGATTTGGTTTCATATTTTGCTGATTATTTTGGTTTAGCTGGGCTGTTGGCTGTATTTGTAGGTTAGGTTTAGTTGAGAGGGTTTTGCTGTGTTTTGAGTTTGATTTTGTGGGCTTTTGTTGTAGGTTTAGGTTAAGCCACAGGCGACAGGGGTTGTTCTTTAAAAGAGGTTGTCAGGGTCTGAACTGGGAGATTGGGGATTAATAAGTACATTTCAATAAATTGCTTGTAAAATAAAACGTGTATACTGAAACGTTTGGCAGTTACCTTGAAGTTTAGCCCTCGGAATCTAATGCAGTGTTTTTCTTTCAGATTTGAATAATTTGTTCAAATTTTCTCTTGACAGGTGGAATTCACTCCATTCAAGTTAACCTAACTATGGATATAAAAATGTCTCTTATAAACAAAAAATCAAATAACAAAAACAAAAACAAAACAAAAGTTTAAGACAAAAGACAAGTTTGCGAGTTTGTCTATCATTTGGTTTTGATTATCGAAGTTGAATAAAGATTTTAGATAAACAAACAGTTTTTGGTCCGTAAGGAAATTCAAAGTATGTGCTCTGGTGAAAGGGTTTCAATATTCTATTAATCTAGTGTATACGCCAACCAGGTTTAGCTCCTTGGACTGCTCTTTGTTTGCATGAATGATAGTCCTCCCTTGAAACTAGTTGGAGAATCCTAGAAGGGGCTGAAAGTATATCAAACTGCTAATGAAGAGAAGAGAAGAAGTATAGAAGCAACAACTTCACCAAAACAAAAATATTAAAGCAAATGAAAAAAATGAAATGAAAATATTCGTAAGTATCTTTACTGTCTATTGAATATGGGAACAGGATATGTGTGCAATATAATGCATTGAATCCATTGCAGTCAATGGGTACCAATCTTAATTTTGAGGGCAATAAACCTACTATTTCGGGACTTACAGAATGGGCCTTTACGCAAAATCCTACAATTCAATACAATTCAAAATCCATCGTAATGAATGGGTACCAATGTTTAATTTGTTTTTCAGCCAATTGTGTAGTTTAAAGACAAAAAGATGAAGATAAGAAAAGATTGGAAAGAGCATCATATAAAAATTTCCGTGTTAAGGGCAAACCATCTTTTTCGGGACTTACAGAATGGGCTTTGACGCAAAAATCCTACAATCCTACAACGGCAACCCACGAGATTTGCTAGATATGTTCTGATTGGATAACGGAGTTTCTTGTTTGTAGCATCCAAATCGACTTCCTTTTGGGAGTATAGTTTCCCTTTGAATTGAAAGTTACTTTATGTGAAGGCCTATACATCTAGTTTTGGTACTAGTTGCACTAACTGCGAACAATTAATTGCTTTCAATCAACTTACCGCCTTCTTTTTGGGGGATAGGGCTTGAAAGGGGAATCCATTTTTAGCAATACTTGTAAATATTTAGAGCCTCTGTTTTACATTTTGCAGATGAAACTTGCAAAGGACGGGGCTTTACTTTTTTCACAGATGCATCATTTAAACAAAATCAACAACAAACACACTCTCTCTGGCATACGATTTTGCAGTTCCTAGTTCTTTAACAATCAGTCAATCCTCATCATTTTAGTCTCTTTAAATCAGAACGGCTAAAATCAATAGTTGGCAGGCCAAGGCTGGATAAGTATGTGTATCGCTGTGTTGTTCTGTCCTGCAATTGTTGTGTGAAGTTCGTAAAAACAAGAAGTAAAACAAACTTGTAAATATGAAAATGTATTTATGAAAATAAAAAAAAAATAAATAAAAAAGAAATCAAGGAGATGAGCAGAAGAAGAAGTGACAGAAGAAAAGAAAAAGTAAAAAAGTAAAAAAAAGAGTAAAACAAATCCCCTAATGTAGGGGTGGCCAAGTGCTTTCTCTGCTTTCTGCCTTTCTCACTCAGGTGGTGATTGGGTGGGGCACTGCGTGTTGGGCGGAAAAAGTAAGGTTTTCAGTCCAATCACCGACCGTAAAAGTTGTTGTTGTATATTCGTGCTAGCAAATTCCGGGCAACTGCACTACTGCCCAATTTTCTAGCAATTATTTGTTTTTGGCCTATTTCGCTAAATCATCCAAATTTGCGCTGAAAGATGTTTTGTCGCGTTTTTCATCAGTTTCGGAACCGCGCGGACAAACCCCTGTGATAGAAGATGTTTATCGTGGCTATATTATGTTAGTCATTCTGGACATTGTAAACTTGAGGGGTTTGTCCTTATATTTCATTATAATCAAAGGAACCATTAAATGGCGATTGAATGAAATTTAATCGCAATTAATGGAACGTGATGTTAGTTTCTTAGTCAATAGGGCTGTGTCCCTTGTGACCATATTTACAACTTTATCTTTGTGACAATATCGTTGAAAGTAACTTCTTGCGTTGGTGCATGTCGGCTGCACGTGGAATGTCTGTTGTTCAAAGGAATATAAAAAGTAATACTGGCAGGTTTATCAGTCGTCTATAATCAAAGCAGCACGCTGGTTTGCACCAGAGGAGCACAGCTTATTTTCCCCACCCACCCTCCACCTATTGTCTCTGCCTCTTTTCTTTCCACGGCCATCGGTCGTGTGACAGGTGCATTGGTCCGAAAAAAGTAAGGTTTTCAGTCCAATCACCGACCGTAAAAGTTGTTGTTGTATATTCGTGCTAGCAAATTCCGGGCAACTGCACTACTGCCCAATTTTCTAGCAAACGGTTGCAATAGCAGTCCTTAAGAAACAAAGAATGGCTCTCCAAAAGTTTTAGTCTTAAAATCTCTGAGATAAAAAGCCTACTTCCGTAGAAAAATATGTCTTGCAGCGATCAATTTAGCGAACACCCCGGAATGCCTTTCCACAAACCATGTATCAAATCAATGTGATATATGTACACTGAAGATTAGAAACATAGTCTTAATATTGTAAAAGTTTCGAAGTTATTGGAATCATTGGCGATTTTATTGAGAGTTGTTTTTAGACAAATTCATAATAGTGTAGAGATAACTAGATGCTTGTAAATATGACTTGGAGTTCTTCTTGAAGTTGTTTTATTTTCTTTGAAGTTTTGACTGTTTCATAAATGCTTTAATTCGGCTTCTTCTTTCATTCAAATAGAAATTTGAAGACTTTTCCCGTTTATAAATTGATAAAACAGAGAATTTTGTGCTGCCTTGAAAATGGCGTATGGTATCAACAGTATTTCAATTAATAGATTATTTGTTCCTTCCGATAAAGCGATAGCGAAATGCCAAGAAAGTTGACTATGTTTTCGAAGATTATTACTACTAGAAATGTTTTCAAGATATCGTATGTAATCAAGAAATTTCTCATGTATTCAAGATCCACAGTGCAAGAAGACACTGTCGTGACATTTATGTGTATATGCGTAGAATTGCAGAAACCCACAACGCAACGTTCTCCTGATGGGACCTCACGATGCAAAAGATAAAGTCATTTAGATTCCAAGTCCATCTACTTCTCCTAGAAGATATCAGTAACAACAAAGTTTATTACTGCAAGTTAAGGGGTCTGTTTTAACCAGCAAGCCTTGCGCGTGCCATCTTTTGGTTGGCTATTGTTGTCGCCATCTTCATTGCCCATGAAAATGGCGACAAAAAAGGTCAACCAAGAGATGGCTCGTGTAAGGCATGCTGGCTAAAACAACCCTTTGAAATAAGTCCTGCAGCAAGGAAGGGAAGTTTATTCTTGAGCATTTTTCTGATCTATTCATCTTTCCGCTGCTAAAATTTTGAAGTTGTTGCAAGAAACTCTCTGCTGATCGTAGGATTTCAGCTCCAAAGCCAGAATTTGCAAGAGTGACATAAAGTCAAACTAACTGAGTGACAGCTTGGATAACTGACTGTCTAAAAACTGGCGAACTTGCTAAATGACTGAATATGTGACTGTCTTTCTGATGTGTTTTCTTTGCTAAACAAGGCTCCAAAGTGGCTGATTTGCTCACAAATGACAATCTGAGAAGTTAATTAAATAAATATGTTAACTAACTGAACTAACTTAAGACCAAACTTCGACTAAATAACTAACTAACTAACTTTCTAACTAGCTAACTAACTAACTAACTAACTAACTAGCTAACTAACTAACTAACTAACTAACTAACTAACTAACTAACTAACTAACTAACTAACTAACTAACTAACTAACTATAGCTAACCAACTAACTAACTAGCTAGCTAACTAATTAACTAACTAACTAGCTAACTAAGTAACTAGCTAACTAACCAACTAACTAACTAGCTAACTAATTAACTAGCTACCTAGCTAGCTAACTAACTAACTAACTAACTTGCTAACTAAATGACTAACTAACTAAATAGATAGATAGCCAGCTATATAACCAGATGATAAATAACTAAATTGACAGATCAATAGATAAATAAGATGAAAAACAGACAAACAAACAAAACAAACTAACTAACTAACTAACTAAACAACTAACTGATTAACCTGCTAAGTAGCATACCATCATCTAATTAACATGCGTGATTACTCTCTCTCTTTTGCTTCTAGCTGGATATAACTAGAAAAAGATGAACGGAGTTTGATGGTGTTCAAAATAATTTGAGCCACACCAACCTTGCTCTTGATCCTATAGTTGAGGCTATTTATCCAAGGGCGGATCCAGGAAATATTCTGACTACTGCCAAGGTGAAGTTATTCGAAATACTAGGGTGTGGTCTTTTGAAAATAGGCGTGGACTTTGATGACTAGATGCAAGGATCTGACAATCTGACTACTGCTTCAGCAGTGAAGGTAAAGGTGAAGTTGCGGTTTTTAGCACCAAGCGCTGGGATCGCAGAAGTAGAATAGGCCTAATCGAGTCAGCGACCCCTTGTCATGACGCTGAAGTGATGGGGCTCTACCTGGGATCGAACCCGGTCCACCTGATTGTTCTGGCTGCAATGTCAGAGGATTACAACTGCGCCACAACACCTTAAGCCTGAGTCTGGATCCGCCCCTGTATTTCTCAATTGTGTAGGAAAATCATATTTTCGATCAAAGATCAAATTTAATGGGAATTTTTGGGGATAACTGGTACCCAACAAGGTTAGAAGTTATGTTGAATTTATTTTTATGTGAATAAACAAACTTACCACAGTAAATATAGTAATTAAGAATTAATTTCCTGGATTTTGATTCGCTCGTTAATAATTAAGGCATCTGTCTAAAAGCAAAAATGGCGTCTCGAAATGACGGAATCTTGAGCTCTGCAAATGGTACAAGGTTTAAACCACCTGAAGAGCTTGAAAAGCATGATTCAAATGCTGAAAAACATCGAGATTATACTTCGAAGCAAAACAGTGTCATGTTGGAGGAAAGCAATACGCTGCTGGAGCTGTATTCATTGGAACAACTCGGCGAGACTTTTCTGTTTGAGGAAATGAATGGACCTTCTTCTCTGCAGCAAAATCTCGGGGAAGGAAGAAACGAACTTTGGCCTCAAATAGAACAGCAACAAGAGCGTCAAAATGTGTCAGCACAGCATTGGCAAGGATGTTTCTTTCAACAAGATAATGAGCTTTGTTGGCCTCAACAACAACCTCAAAGAGAAGAACATTCCAGAACATTCAAGGACTTGAGACCAAGCCTACTTGTTGGTGAAAATCAAATTTTTCCACCCAAAGAATGCTTCAAGAAAAATACAAATGATGACAGTTCTTTCCTTGAGCGGACTGCCGAGAAACAAGCAAAGCAGGAAGAAGGAAAACAGTGGAGCCAATGTTTATATGAACAAAGTAACGAACTTTCTGCTTCTCTGCCCGCTAGAATTGGTGTTGAGTGGCCTCAAGTTGGAGAAGGAAGACAATACCTGAATCAACAAAGCAGGTGCGAGATGAACAGGAAAAGGAAGCAATGCTTATTTGAACAAGAGCAGGGTGTGGCTCAAGGAAAATGCATCAAGCAAGAACAGGCTGGTACTTTCTTGCAGGATGCCCAAGGGCTGCAGAGGCCGCAAGACCAAGAAAGATTCACGAAGCAATGGAAACAATGTCTGTTTCAGCAAGAAGAAGACAACATTGCTTCATCACAAGGATGTTTCCAGCAGGAACACGAAAATGATTGTTTTCAAATGGAACAGGAAATTTACAGCAGCCAGAAGCAGGAAGGCAGAGCAAAGCCGGGATGGAGACAAGCATTGCTCAAGCAGCATAATGCAGTTCCTGATGCAGAGGTGAGTCGTCAGCAAAGCCAAGCAGGAAGTGCTAATGGGTGTCTACAAGAAGAACAGGCAACGGAATGTAATCAGAATGAAAGTAGCCTCACACAACAGTGGCAAGAATATTTGTTTCAGAGTCTGGACGAGGTGCTCAATGGTCAGCTGAGGCAATTTCAAGAAAATAATATCTCCACATATAAAGAAGCACAATCCGTTATCAAACAACAAAGTGGTTGCGAAGCTGAGCAAAATTTGCATCAAAGTCTGTCATCGTATGATAGGACTGGGTATATTAAGAGAAAACTCAACCAAAAGGTCAAATATAACTTGGACCAGCGTTATTAACATTGAAAGTTGTTAAAGCCATAAGGACACAAATCTCTGCATGAGAACCATTGGTTGTAAAAGTAGAAGATAGCTTTACTTTATCAGATAAGATAAGCAATAACAGACCTAATCAGCCAGGGTTTGTTTACACCTATTTCAAGTCAAGTGATCGCTCTGTTGTTGAAGTGTCTTTTGACTTCTTTATCACATTTTGTGCCATGAAAACTTGTGCCATGAATGCCAAAAGTAGAACTTCCCAAGAGTATTATCACATGACTCGAGGCGGGTAAAACAAACCTTAGCTGATTTTGTCTATTGCTTAGAATCGTTAGTTGTAGAAGTTGTTAGTCGTTTAGTTTCTAAAGAAACATTCATCTTAGCTGCTGTTGTAAATTGCTATAGATAAGCAAGCTTTAAGATATTCCTGGCACGCAACTTTATCAACATTTGATAAAGCTATAAGCACAAGGTTTTCTGGACAAGAATCACTAGTTAGTCACTAGAGACGTAGGAACTGGGGAGGGGGGCACTGGAGGCACGTGCCCCAAGATTTAACATAGTGATGAAAAGTGTCCTTTTTCAGAAAGTGCCCCTCTAGTTTGATTAAAGGTCCCTTAAAGTGTCTTGCCCCCCTCAAGTTTGGCATGCTTCCTGTGGCCCTGCTAGCTGCAGAGGTAGTTGATTTTTGCTACATAAAGACATTCATTTAACTTCTCTTGTAAACTGTTTATGTAAGAATAGCAGACTTGAGATATTCGATTCATTGTCAGTTCAAGAACTTAGCTTTGCACTCAGAGACATTTAAATGCTATACCATGAGTGTGGGGATGTCCAATGTTTAGGGGGGCTTATAATGGATTATACCCGAATATGATGGTTTCAGATGAGCTAAAACTTCCCGAATGGAACCTGAAATGCGGTAAATTTCCCTTGACCACAGGAGCAGCAGCGCAGCACCCTTAGCCCCCATACCTCCTACTCCTATTTGATGAACTTTGATAATCAAGATAAAATAAGGAACTTAGTTCCTTATTTTATCTTGCTATAATCAAACCAAGCATTCACCGAAACAACATTCATAGTTTGTTGTCAGACTTTGATATGTGTATAAATGTTTATAATTTGTTGATTTATCTAGAAAACTATTATTGCTTAAAACAGAAAACTAACACAGTGTATTAGTACGTAAATTAGAATTATCATAAGACTAATATAAATGTTTGATAAATTTGAGAAAATTATCAAATCGAAGTCTGTGGTTTTCAGAATCTCTCTCGGCCTAAACAGGGTGTGACCAAATTTGAAGTGTCTCAAACTCCTTAGATGTGAAAATTTATCCCTAAAAATCAGCAAATTGGTCCTGTGGATTGCAAGTTTCTAGTCACTAGTTTCAAGACCTGTAGCTCTCAAAATATTTTTTTCAGATTTCTAGCTATATAATGACGCTACCTGTGTAGCTAAAAATTTACTTAG
Organism: Aurelia coerulea; assembly: GCA_039566865.1. Classification (NCBI taxonomy): domain Eukaryota; kingdom Metazoa; phylum Cnidaria; class Scyphozoa; order Semaeostomeae; family Ulmaridae; genus Aurelia; species Aurelia coerulea. The sequence goes on along the minus strand of CM076948.1, from coordinate 22,285,447 downwards.
ATAAGAAAATTTAGTTTGTAAGGTCAGTCGTATCCGTTCTAAAATTACACAAGTTTTTATGATAACATTTAAGCTCCTTCAAGATCCTTGATCAGATTTGCTGGCAATCCAGTCTCATGATGACAGAAAATCAACAAAAAGGCCAAATGACGGTTCCAAGGGTATGCGATTATGCATCAGTCTCTTTATATACCAAGTAAATTTTCAAGCAATGGAATAGACAGATAAAAGTCGATACAGATAGCTGCGGGGCTAAATTGCCAGCAAACTTGGTCAACAATTTTACGCCTGTTTTGAAGAATTTTGAGGTGAAACGTTTTTGGTGCAATCATTTGTAATACGAAAACAATATGACCGATTTTGACAAACTAAATTTTCTTATCTAAGTTGATATGTTTACTACACAAGTATTACCAATCAATTGCAATCAGATGATTGGTTTGAGAGCTACAGGCTTTTAAACATCGATTAGTTATTTTGAATCATCCGCTTGAGCTACAAGACACTTACGACTTGCAGAAACTGGTATATAAGTCAGCAAAATCAACCTTCTAGATTTTAGAGTCACAGAAGAATCTTACCAAACAGAAACTACATCTCTTCTTACGTTTTTTGGAAACGTATTCCATGCTTGGTAAAGACTGCCGAAAACTTGATTTTGTAGCAGAATTTCTTGCAACAATTTCTTTCTTAATACAGTTTCATAAAGGATAATAAATCTTTTTCCCCTCTTGTTTTGACATTGTCTGGTAGAGCTTCGACTCTAGAGAGTTTGACCTGTCTGCTCAGAGAAGTTATTGAAGAAAGAGGATTGCACTTTTTACTTGGGATATGCTGCTAAAATCATTTGTGACAATGCATAACATAACTCTGACTCAAAAAATGTCTGTACTCAGATGCAAACGATTTAGAATATGCTTTTACGGGATAAAATAGAGCTTACGTTTTTTTAGCTAAGTTATCAGAATTCCTCGTATGTTTGCTTTCAAGTTACAGTTTCTGGAGAATGAAGCACGTTTGAAAACATTAGATAATTAAAAATATAAATTTAAGAACTTTAGTTGGTTAAGAATATAGACCCTTAGTTATCAAATAAAGATCTGTTCCAATCCTGGAGATTGAATTAGCATGCTTTTGGATATCAATGTTTGTTATCTTCTCTGATCTTCTTGCTCACATAATTAGATTTCATTTCTTGGCAGATTCTGGCATGTATGGTATTTCATTATGATATTGACATCATCATCAAATATTTTCTTCTCAACAGCATATAAGAACATGATTTATTACTAAACAAATTTATCATATCATAAAAGGATAATCATTCACTTGTGGTATTTACCAATGAACAGAGTGACATATTAATTTACTTTCTGTGGTCTAACATTGACCTCTGTTTTCAGAACCATTATTTATCAAAAATAGATGTTTTAAAAACATGGTAAATCAATAAAGAGCTCAAGGCGATAAAGACGTAAGCAATTATTCAATGAATAGGTAGACATGCTGGGAAACTACTGAGTTAAAAATCGTGAAATGGTTTAGTTAAAAATCGTGAAATGACTTGGATACCACCAAAGCATTGGGCAACCTAACATATTGCACAACAAGGAAACAGGTTTCATAATTTGGATCAAGATTGGAAGATTAAGCACCCAGTTTTTTCTTTATCTCTTTGCAGGATTTTGTAACGCAGAAGCACTACATATACTGGAGGGAGTTAAAAGGATTTATACAATATTTAGAAAATAGTAATACCAACACTATAAACTCAATTTGAACAATTACAAATCCGTTGTCTGGCTAAGGGTTTGATTTGATTTTAAGAATCTTTTCATAATTTAAAATGGACAATATAATCTCAGATGAAAATTCCCGAAAAAAATTTTCCATAGCCGTAGGAACCAGTAAGATTGAAGTTAAAGTTCTATAAATTGGTTACATCGATTTCCCTAAACGGTTTTTCAAATAGTGGCTTCACCTTTCCGAGTCCGTCGGTATATAAAGCAATGAATTTTGTATTTGCCTAACCAATCAGAATTAAAACTAAGCCCTCAAAGACCTATGTAAGGTAGAGCCAAGACTAAACAAGGAACACATTCTCGATTTTATGAAAACTATAAGATCTCTTCAGAGCTAGCTAAAATAAAAAGTTATGCAAAACTAGAAACACATTCTTTAGCTTATGTAATTGTACGAAAACTCGTGTCTCTGCTGAGTTATGCAAGGTAGAAATTATGTCTAAACTATAGCATGAAAGCCCAGACCTTTGCTTCATCTTCGTATAGTTATGGCAAAGAAGAAGCTTATAATCTCTTTGAGAAATTATGCAACGAAAAAGCAATGCAAGGCAACGTGAAACAAGTGATAGGAGCTTATCTAACGTTAAACGTGGCTTGAAGCGAAACTCTGCTTCCCCCAGTGTCATGTGAGGTACAAATGATTAAACAACTGTTTGTAGAGCTAAGAAACGATGAAGCTATATAAGAATAACCAAGAAACATAACCGCCATCTCATCTTACGAAATCTGAATGATATGCCATGGAAATGCCCCGGATAGGGCCAAAAAGTAATATCCCTATTTTCTGCAATTTCCCGCAACTAAAAAATAAAAGCGATACTAGCAAAAATTTCTTTGCTTTCATTGAGCTTTATCTAACATTAAACGTGGCTTGAAACGCTTACAAACTCTCCTTTCCCCAGTGTTATGTGAGGTAGGAATGACAAACGAAATTTTAACGAAATGTTTGTAGAGCTGAAGAACTAAGGCGTTATATAAGAATATCCAAGAAACATAATCCTCATCTCATTCTAAAGGATATGCCCATGAAAATGCCCCAAATAGGTCCAAAAGAAATATCCCTATTTTCTGCAATTTCCCGCAACTAAAAATTAAAAGCGATACGAGCAAAAAATGTTTGCTTTCGTTGAGCATGTGTTCAGATTCATACAAGAAAAATCTAAAATACTAGGCACTTCAGAGTTTCTGAAAAAATAACTTTGATGACAAAAAGCCGCACAAATAAAAACTTACAATATCTGTTAAAACGATAAATCACCAACGTTCTGAAATCTCTTCATTGCTCTTGCAAAAATCTTTGTAAAAACGTGAAGACAACTCTCAAAAATTTTGGAGTTCATTCCAGCAAAAGTACTTTTTTCATTTGACACTATCTGCTTTGAAGAGCTTTACTTTATAGGAGCAAGCCAAACTTAGGGATGATGGATGGACATTCTGAATCAATCATGGTACGAGTCTTTCATTATATTTACGTAAGCAAAATTTGGTTTTTCTTTCTTTTAGGTAACACCATATAAAGAAATATGTCTTTGCAAAAAATAGCAAAAATCAGAGTATGAATCACTTGAAAGATTGCGAAAGACAAGGAACTGCCCGCAGCCTTGATCATGCGGCGGTTGGCAAATGCCGGATTTTGACTGCGCTCGCTGACGTAAAACCTGAACATTCAGAAAAACCATTTCCGTGTTTCGTGTATTACAGCATTACACGAATGAATGTTTGTACAAGCCAATCAGAATTAAGGATTTAAATATTGGAATTTCATGAATGTGAATTCTTATTTTGCCTTCAGATGTAATAAGATCGAAATCGTTTCAGGAAAAAAATATGGCGTGATGCATTGATATCTTCTTCGCATTTTGTTTTGTTGAGATTAGCTGAGAATCGACCTTTGGCTACCTTTGGTTTGGTTCTATTCTTCATCAATGGTCTAATTTTCAAAGAGAGATTTCACATGAAAACAAAAATCTTCTTTACAAATTCGATTTGTATTAAACAAGGCTGTCATGTCACAAGGGACGTTGATTATGACTAGTAGGTCTTTTTGTCTTCAATCAACAGAAACAATGGGTTCCATTTTTGAGGAATTAAAGACAAAACCCAGTCAGAGGTAACGCTAATTTCCAAGGGTGTGGTCTTGTCCACCAAAGTTTCTCAAGACCATCACGAAACATATGGACACATACAGATGAAAGCACAACAAATTAGCTTCATACAGGGCATAGGGCAAAGGTTATGGGCCAAAAATCCGGTCAAAGATCATACGGTAAAGGTCAATGAATCTTTTCAGAAACATATGCCTTATCTTTTGTTTTGCAAAGAGAAACTTACTGACTGATGCGGCCATGTCCTAAAACGCTTGTTTTCGCTACACTGTGAACGAAGCACTGAAAACCAAAAGGACGGTCAGCAAGCTTAGACAATCGAACACAATTTCATCTGAAAAGTAGAGACAGTCCTGGTCTGTGTACAGTATCGTACGTTTAGTCATAAGTTTCCAGCTTTGTGTGACCTCCTTTATGAAAGACTTCAGGACTTTTTCTGAAAAATCATAGGCCTAACATTCAATCAAAGTTTGGCGCTCAAAGCAAAATAAAGAGCAAGTGATAAAGGTTTGCGATCGACTTACCAGCAAACTCTAACTCTCCCATACCAGTTTTAGACCATTCAGAATATCAGATTTCAGCCTTGCTGCCAAAGATGGCTCAAAAGAGGCGTAAAAGGGGGTACAATGTGCAGTTACTTCGCAGAGGTTTGACATCGTCAACAAAGCTCTTTGTGCATCAAGGCGGCAGCTCCAAACACCCTTATTACCTACCTCGCTGTTCTTTTTATATTGAGCCTCCATTTAATGTCGAGGCTCCTAATCACCTTGTGTTTTGAACAATAAACCAAACATGCGGTTGGTATGACGTACTTTCTAACAATAGCTGTTTGTGTTCGCTTCTAATCCTCAGCCCATTGTTTGGTGTGATTACTTTGTGCGTGCTTTCAGATACGTGTGCGTTGGGCGGATGTTTGCTCATGTTTGCTGCTTGATTCATTTTGATGACAACTGCTGGCGAGCCCTGTTCTTATGGAAATAGCACTGGATTACCCTCCTTCATTATGTTTTAGTTCTTCTTCTGTTTGCCGTTCATGCATAAATTTAGGCTCATACTTTTAGCGCAGTTTCTTGAAACAAATTGTAATGTCTTTCAAGGAGCATTTTATCCCGTCTTTGAAATATCTAAACGGGCCTTTTTGACCGACAGTTTTGTTTCATTCAGTTTTGACTTATCAGCTGCATATTTTGATTCTAATACCCGACAAAAGTTTAAATCTTGTTGCCTGTCCGGTTCTCAAAGTTCTTGTAAATCAAGCGAACCTTAGAAGGATTGCCAGGAATGAATATCTATGTCACTTTTGGTCCGTGGGGAGGGAGGGTACATTACCTGGGGATGGGTGGGGGTACATTTCCTGGGGATTGGCGGGTCTGCCGCCGGGTTTCTTAAAGCTACCCACTTCTTATTGCCAAAATGTGCCTTCATAACGTGATTGTTAGTGGAAAATTGCCCATTTTAAACTATTTTCTTGCCGATTTCAGCCAAATCGACCCATTTTTAAGGAAGTTGCATGTTGCAAAAGTGAAATAGTACACAAATAAGAGATGAATCAAGTACAGTAAAAACCAGCGTATAAGAACCTAGTATATTAGGAACCTACAGGTTGAAATTGTCCAATTAGGCTACCATTTTATAAGAACCTATCCATTGTAGTCATCGCTTAAAAACCCAGTTTGACTTACAAAATTTTTGGTTCTTATACGCGGGTTTTTACTGTAGTTATGGCAAAATCATGCAAATTCATTGGAAAATCGAGAAAGATTCTTTAAATGATAGTTTTCAGGCTAAAAGGTTTTCAACTTTTGGTGATCTATGAATTCGGCTTTTCTGAAAATCTCGTGAGATACCTTAATTGCAGGAACAGCAAATTCAAAGCAGGTTAAAGCCGGCTAAAGAGTGCTAAAGTTTGTCTTATTCATTAGATGCCATGCGAGGATACCCACACACCAAACATTGACTGATTTTTGTACTAGCAATTTTCAGTTTTGTGTTCAGGCAAATGTTACCTGACACCTCAAGTCTACCTGACACCATATGTGAAACAGACGCAGGTTATGGATAGTTCTGGTACCCAGCAAACAAAAAATACTTATATTGGAATTGTACCCTGTTTTTTCTTACATCTTATTAGAGACGTCATCTTAGGCACGTGCACCAATAATTACAGATCGGAAGGAGGAAGGAAATTAGAATTTATTAGGTGATGATGCATCTTGCCTGATGAACGAGCATTTTGTACTCATCAAGAAGCGGCGGCCATCATGGAGACACATCAAACAACGTCATGAGAAAATTATGAAAGTGATGTGGGGGTACTTTATTGTCATAATTCAATGAGAAGTTAATTACTTCTGCCTCAAAAATGTTGGTGGAATACTGATTTCTGTGCGGTGGCTTTGACGACTCACGGAAGTTAAACGTGTGCTAAGTGATCGTACACGTATTTTCATAAAATTTTTACTTATAGTACTGAAATTTTTTTAGAATCATAAGATTTCAAGCACTGAAAAGTTTCGTAGCAGTTTTTAAAAGGCTCTAGTCATTTCATATCTCCTTTGCCTCAATGACCAACATGTGGTTGTAAGGCAATTTTCTTTTCCAAGATTTCCTCGTACAATCGAAGAACTCAGTCTCAGCGCGTAACTTTTAGACTGGAATACTATTTTTCGATTTGCGGCAAAACCAAATGACAAAAAACCATTCGGATCTAGAAATTTTGAAATTTGAGACCCTCTTTGGATCCGCAACAAAAGTTTAACGGATCAGCCTGCCGTTTATACTGTTCTTGCTGATTAGTAACACTTTCGGTCCCTTCCATATGCAGAAAATTCTTCTTCAGGAGCAGTTTAAACGCTCTTGATCCGTAACAACTTTGTAATGGATCTAAACTGTACTGGTGGTACAGTGTAAAGGTGGTCTGAACATGGTCTAAGTCAACGCATTTAAAAACTTTTCATTGGGGTGGGGGGGGGTACATGACTTGTGGAAGGACGGGTGTCTGCCGCTCAGTTTTCAGAAAGCTACCCTCTTCTAAGTACCGAAACTTGCTTTTGATACCCACTTTTATGATGAATCTTGGCGAAAACTGCCCATTTTAACCATTTTTTGCGAATTTCAGCGAAACCCCACTCATGTTTATGGAAAATCTGCCGAAAAAGGACCCTTGTTTGGAGAATTTTAGGCCCAAAAACCCACCCATATAGGTGGCACATACCCGTACCCTAAACATGTTATGTACCCCCCCACCGGGGGGTTCTCGATCGAAGTTATATATAAAATCTATCCATTATTGCTTTCAAACAAGTTGCCAGTTTGACCAGTTTGACTCATCTGTTACGGTATATTTTACACTTTGTTGTTAGAAATCGTCAACGGAGTGTCCCCAAAAAACTCCAAAGCACGTGCCAAGAAACTTGTGCCTCATTTGGGTAGCATAGGAATCATTCGTCGTACATAGCCGATTGCTCGTGGCCCATGGTCGAAACCGCCAAAGCCTCATTTTCACGGACCAATCAGACGGCTAAAAAGCGAGGGAGACAAAAGAAACCCGTGAAGATTTTTCTAAATTTTACCTACCATCATAAAACGCAACCAGGACAAAAAACTGCTTGAGATTTCCCGAATTTTTTTAAAGCAATCTACTCTCCAGATGTTTGGGAGTACAAGTTTGGATGCCGGTTAAAATATCTCCAGGATTGGGGGAGTTATTGCCTCTCCAATAGACGAAATCGGCGAAGGCTTGTCGAGACCTGTTTACGCCACTTCAAGTCAGGTGATAAAGCCTCTTGATAAAACCTCTTTTGAATTTTATAAGTTATTTCGCAACGAGCAAACTTTTGCCATGAATGTAAAAAGTAGTACAATACAGAAACTTCCCTAGAGTATTGCCACATGACTTGAATTGCGCGAACAAGCCTTGGTAGACTTTTTCAATTCACATAGAAACCGTAGGGGCATTGACTCTTCAATAAAAGAAAATTCAGCGAAAGACAATAGCAAGAACAATTGAAAACGTAGATTGTGGCATTTTCGGGTCGTTCTTACAACAATCACTATTGTTATTACTATTGTCTCCCGGCCAGAATTTCTATTGTTCAAGGTTCAGTGCCTTATCGGTTTGTTCGTGGCCATAACTCCACCAATCCTGGAGATATTTTAACCGGCATCCAAATTTTTACTCCCAAACATCTGGAGAATAGATTGCTTTAAAAAAATTCGGGAAATCTCAAGCAGTTTTTTGTCCTGGTTGCGTTTTATGATGGTAGGTAAAATTTAGAAAAATCTTCACGGGTTTCTTTTGTCTCCCTCGCTTTTTAGCCGTCTGATTGGTCCGTGAAAATGAGGCTTTGGCGGTTTCGACCATGGGCCACGAGCAATCGGCTATGTACGACGAATGATTCCTATGCTCATTTGGGTGCTTGCTGTGCAGGAATGACCACGTTTACACTGTACCGTTACAATTTTGATCCGTCACAAATTGTTTACGGTTCAAGAGCGTTTACACTAGACTCAATACAAAGTCCCAGTTATCACAACACCAACAACAAGAACAACAACATGTTTTATAATTGAATTGAATTGTTATTGCGCTACGTTTGAACGAACCGACATTTTATGCTCTTACGCAATAACGTATTTACATTTTATGCTCTTGCCAACCAAGAACTAAAACTCCACGTGGACGCCTATTATATGCAACTGTATACAAAAAGAGACAATTATAGTTACAGCTCCTCCGCAGTAGGTGCACACATGGGCAAGGCATTTTTGGAATCCTTGCATAGAAATGAAAATGTCATCTTTATGCTGCCCTTTCCTTAATCTTACATGTCCAGAGCATTCTTATTAGCTGTTAGCCAGCCAAAGTGAATTATTTCAAATTTCTATTATCTGATCTGGATCAGTGCACCAAATATGTCAACCAGGAAATAACAGTACAGTGGACTTGTCCAAGTTCCTTCACCAGTAGATTGAGAGTATTGAGCCATTCTTTCTCCATTCCCCCGCAGTGCCCTTTACCTTTTGCCTTTTTATGGCTCAATCGACTGATGAAAGAAAGTGAGACGTGGACAAGTCCAACAGTACAGTTGAGTTTTGTCTTTTTTGGAAACTTGAGTTTGGCGAAACAGAGAATTATTCACGCATGCGATGAGCAAAGAGTGGACACTTGTGGTCCCTTCCACTGATGTCATAGCTCGTCTGGTATTCTTTTCTGAGTAAACATTTTCATGATATGATTTTCAATCTTTGATGAGACCAGTAGTCTAGACTTCTTTATCTATTGAGACAAATTGTGAATGGGTATTAGAGACACAATCTGAATGCACAATTTGTCTAGACCAACTGGACAGTTCGTCAAGGTGCAATGCATTACTGATTTCATGTTCGTTCGCTGTTGATATAACTGATGGACTCACTCCTTGGCTACAAGTATTTTTTATGAGAAACTAGAAATTTGGGCCAGTACTGAAAGTTTCTTAAAATTATCAGATTCAGGCTCCAAAACAATTTTCATGTTTACTACCCTCGTGAATATCTCAAAACAAGATTCTGTTGAGCCTTTCCAGTGTCACTACTGGCCACTACTACTTGTGCTATTTTAAAGGTAATATTTTTATTATGGGTACGCAACTTACATCTATTCATTTAATAGACGTTTTTCGGTGTTATAAGTTATGTGTACGTTCTGAATGGTTCGTCAGGAAATGTTCAATAGGGCGCAGTATATCGAAATTTCATCTTTCTTTCAAATTCTCTGAGTCTCTTTCAGTGGCTTCCCCAAACAAAATCACCCAAATCACCCACACTACGAGAATTCGAGAAAATTCAATTCCTCTTCGACTTTCTCCGTCTCTTTCAGCACAAATGCACCAGGCTGTTTCAAAATATTTTTGAAGCCTTTCTGATGTTTAGACATTACTCGTATTATGCTATTACCTCCGAGCACCAAGGGAACATTTTTTGAAACAAATATTCTGGTTTCTGAAAAGACAAGGCGATTTGCCCTTCTGAAGAATAGATTTCACACCTCTGAATGCACTCAATCAAATCGAAATAAAAAGAGAGTGCAGAGCATTATGGCTGGCAGTGAAATCCATTCTTTAGACTTCGAAATCGCTTTTACTTGAAAAGACCTGAATCCTTTGTTTACAAAATTTGCCCTTGTTCCTCTTGATCCAGGAAACAAGTAAAAATATGAAAAGAATTTATTTGAAAAAATATATAATATCTCAGCAAACTTTTTCATCATGAATTTTCCTCATGAGACTCATTCCTAAAGAGACTCGTTCCCTGGAGGTCTGGACGCTACTGTTCTTGGAGGCAGTTTTCAAATATTTACAGAAGAATGCCGCTCGGAGACGAGGCAAGAAGGTCAAACTTTGTGGCTGAAGGCCAAAATTCAGAAGTCACCTCACTTCAATTCAAACAAGAGCTGTGGCAAAATAAACCAGAATTTCTGCCGCAAAAGCTGTGGTTAGGATAAAAAAGGTAAGTTTACTTCAAAAATATTCATAAGATTATTCATTTTATTCTGCTTTTCAAGCAAAATGTGCCCAAATCTACCTTTTGGAAATGTAAACAAACGAGTGTTGAAAAATGAACAGAGTTAGGCCCATCATCATCTTATTTGTCAAAGTCTTCGCTTGGTTTTGGCACTAAGTGTTCGATACAAAAATGTAAACAAACATGTCTGGATAGATATCCATTAATTTAGGCCTGTCGTCGCCAGTGATTCCCTGTTTTGGTCCAAAATATAGCATTAAAAAATTGCAAATTGAGTAAATTTAAACATGACTTTGAGGAGATCAGATTGAATCAATGGAATTGTACGTTCTTCTGTCTGTGTGAACTGAAGTTTGTGATATTTAATTTCTATTTAGAATTGTCCTATAGACACCAATTTGTGTGCCAGTTTCACAAAAGTTTACCCCTTTCTCTGATTGTTTGAGGGATTATATGGTCTGCCGGGAGGGGGGGGGGGTAAAGTTCTAATAAATTTGAACGAATAAATGTTGTAAAAATCTTGATTCGCAGACTTCCTGCTTTCACTGCCTGCTCCATATTTTTAATCATCCTCCGTGATATCACGGTGTTGCAAATGTCAATTTGATAGCTTATTATCTACCATTTCCACCCATGGATGGCGTCCATATGAACACTACCCATTTTGCCTCCCAGCTGGCTATTCTTCACTTAACATTTTCCCCTGCCACACCCAGTTCATTTTGTCTTCCTTTTATTTTTCAGCCATCTTTCCTTTATCACCTTTAGTGTAATCCTCTGACTTTGCAGCCTTGAACAGTCAAGCAGACAGTTTTTGATCCCATATAGAGCCCCACCACTAAAGCATCATGACAAGAGGTTGTGGACTTGATTGGGTCTTCTCTACTTCTCTGATTCCCAGTTCTTGGCACTAAAAACCACAACATCATATTCTTGTGATGATTTCTGTTGAGTGTTTTATTCCCAACAAACTGTTCTCCCCTATGCTGGGAAAAAGTTTTAAATTTGTCAAATTTAAACTGTCCATAGCTGCAAATAAATCCCTAAAAGGCAGTACTGTGAACATTTTGATTTTAATGAAAATTCCCAATAGCTCAACAGTAAGTGTACAAGCTTTTGTCCAGTTAAACACATTTAGATGTCAATAAGCAAACACATTTATAAACAATGCATCATTAATATCCTGTTCAACTGATTTGGTGTTGAATCATTGTCCATTGAGATTTCAAATGAAATTTGTTTGATCAAAGATTTGATAGGGTCTGCAGGGCTAAAGTGGGTAGGCTGGGTTAAAATGGGAGTGTTCATTTTTAGAAAGCAGCAGACCCTGAACTGATAAATCAACATTCACTATGTAAAGGAAGGTACTGTAGTTTAAGTGGTTGTAGCTAGATGAAAACTGTGAATGAAGATTTTAGCAAGGTTTATCTAAACTTTTTACCCTACTCATTCTAGCCCAAGCTTACCCATCCCCCCCAAAGCAGACCCTATAGACCCGGGTGGGGTACATGACTTGTGGATGGAAGGGGGTCTGCCGCCCGGTTTTCAGAAAGCTACCCTCTTCTAATTACCAAAACTTGCTTTTGATACCCATTGTTATGATGAATTTTGGCGGAAAACTGCCCGTTTTAACCATTTTTTGCAAATTTCAGCGAAACCACACCCATGTTTATGGAAAATCTACCGAAAAAGGACCCTTGTTTAGAGAACTTTAGGCCCAAAAACCCACCCATATGGGCGGCACATACCCATACCCTAAACATGCTATGTACCCCCCCCCCCAAGGCCCATATAAAGGAACGAGGCAGCAGGTTACAAGATGTCTCCCTGAAGCTTTTACAATTGATTTTCTAGCAGTTTGCAATCAGGCATTTAGTCTATTTGTAGTGTAGGAAAACTTGAATTGTAAGCTACATTTTTTGGTTTGCAGAATGTTCATAACATCAGCAATCACACATGCAGAAAATGATTACCTTGAGATTAACAAAGGTAGGCAGCTCAGTTTTAGTTTTATTTATTAGTTCCAACTTAGGGCTTATTTTCAAATAGTGTACTCTAGGTGAATGCATCTTTGTCATAACATCCCAGCTCGGAGTATTTCTTTAAAAGGATTACATTGAAAACCAGTAGCCCTGTTCTGTCGTCTGGGGTTCCTATCATTCGGTATCGTGCACCTATGCTGGCCTTACATCAAATGTGAAACAGTTCCCAGTATTTGTCAGTAATTAATTGTATTGTATGCGTAGCTTTTTGTAGATGTTTTACTTAATCTCATTTATTTGCATGTTTTTATGTTAATGGCCACGGGCGTAGTCATTGTCTTTTGCTGCCTGTGGTATTGTACCTGTAGTGTTGTATTGTAGTATAGTAATTAGAAAGTATAGTAGGTAACATGTAATGTAACATTTTATGAATATAAAAAAAAACATCCCAGCTGACTTACAGGAATCTAAGGAATACAGCAACTGACCTAAAGTTCCCCAAGTCAGACTAAAAAAATGGATAGAAGTGTTTCTCTTTTAGAGGTGCCAAGTCTTGGAATGGCCATGGTCTCTTGGCTGAGTGTAGGCAGGCATCCTCCCTGAACAACTTCAAACAATGTGTTGTTTTAGGTGTATGCCATTTACATTTTCTTTTATTTGACACTATAGGGTTTTTATTTTAGTTCATGAATTGAACTGTAGTTAGGTTATTCTAATTTTGTAAGTTTTACAGTGGAAAATGCCTTAGAAATAAGCATTGCTGAAGAGCTACCCTGCTTAAGCATATACAATAACATAATAAAGAATAACATTAGTATAGCAATGCTCCATGGTCCTATTTTTCAAGCTGATTGAATTTTAGCCCTTGTAGGGATACAGACAGGCTAAGTTGTGAGCATCAAGGAATCCCCCAAAAAAGATGCCATATTTAGCAGCAATGCACATAGCATCATGAGCCCCAATGTTGAGTTGCTCACAACAAAATATGTCAAAAGAATTGGGTCAGCACTTTTTTTTATATTCCATTAGGTAGTAATTTGTCATGTAAATTTTTAGATTCTAAAAATTTACATGAAAAATTACTACCTATATTACTTAACCTACTTTACAACACTATGACTACGATGTCAAGAGGAGCAAAATACTATTGTCAACCCCGAGGCCTTAAAAAACATTGAAAAAGTGCATTTATATAAAATAACTTGTATACAATGGTGGAGGCTGACACAAAGAAAGAGACAGATTTTTGGCACACTGAGGCCTTTCGAACCTACGTTCTCATCAGAATATGAAATAGACATAACTATGAAAAAAAGAGAAAACAAATATTGCAAAGAAAACGTACTTAGTGGTTGTGTGGCTTGTGACAAAGTTTAAAAGGAGCTCAATCTAACCGACCAGTTTCTTGAATAAATTGTAATGTTAGCTCGAGTATGTTCCTGTTAACATCATTGGTGAGGTTTTTATCACCATACAGTAGGAGCTGCATTAGAAGCTCATTTGAAAGATTAGCATATCCAAGTGGTCGTAATAATGGAAGTATTCCAGCAAGAAGGTTCATTGTTGGAACCCAAAGGAAGGGCAAAGCAACAAAAAGTGCTCTGTATCCTCAACACCATCGTTCATAGGGCACATTGGGTTTATACGATGGCCCACAGGGGACATGCAGCATTTCCTAAGTTTTACACACACAAAATCAGATTGCTGCACACAAGATCAAAGAGCGTTTACAAATTCTATTTTCCATGCACAAAAGCAAGGGTTGCACACAAATTCATATCTGCCGCATACAAAATCATACCTGCTGCATACAAAATGCGCGTTACAGCACACAAATTCACACCTGCTGCATACAACGTGGGTGTTGCAGCACACAAATTCATCCCTGCAGCACACAAATTCAAACACAAATTACTCGTGGCTGCTAAAAAGGGCGCCAAATCGCCTGTTCTGTTGTCGTTCAGATCATCTTTAGGCTAGATTCGTTGTTAGTCAAAAATGTTCTGTCTTGGTTGTGGTGATATTTTACAAAACGATAGCTGTGACAAGTGCGAGAAGGAGTCTGATATCAACAAGCTGATTACCAAGTACTTCCATCGTGGCTACCAATACAAATTCATAGTTCGGTTTTTGGAAAGAGATGGCATCAAAATGTCTGTCAGGACACTGAAGAGGAAGTTGAAGGCGATGAACTTACGATGAAAAAACAGCATAGATGTTGAAGATCAGGACCATATTAGATGGGTTATAAGGAACGAAATGAGTGGACCAGGAAGTCTAGGAGGCTACAGAACCATATGGCATGCATTTGCTCCCATATCTCAAAAACAGCCCCTCCCCCATAAAAAGAACATCAAAATTCGAATTCTACGCCCCAAAATTGACCAAAATCACTTATTGGTCTCGTAAATTACCTCGTTTGGTGGTACTACCCCCCCCCCCCTTCTGCTACCGGACTAAATTCAAGTCAGCCATCTTTGATCGTAGGCGTGCAGATGCATATGGCGGAGGCGGGTGGTTAAAGCCCAACCATAACAACAACAGCAACACTCTTAGCATGCTGCAACACCCACTTTGTACGCAGAAGTTATGAATTTGTGTGCTGCAACGCGCATTTTGTATGCAGCAGGTATGATTTTGTATGCAGCAGATATGAATTTGTGTGCAACCCTTGCTTTTGTGCATGGGGAAAATCGAATTTGTAAACGCTTTTTGATCTTGTGTGCAGCAATCTGATTTTGTGTGTGCAAAACTTAGTAAATGCTGCATGTCCCCTGTGGGCCATCGTAGGGGTTTACGGTATCCTTAAAATTATGGCTGAATTTGTGAAAGTTCAATTTGCTGAGACCCACTCTAAGTTGGGTAAGGTGGGATAAACCTAATGGGTCGTGAATCCCGAAGACCGATTTTGCAGGGGGCGGATAACTGTCAGCACTTTGTCTCCCAACAAGCACTGAAAATTGATTCAAACATTTTGTAGACCCCACAAATTCGTCCGTTGATGACCAGAGGAAAATGCCATGTGTAGTGAACCCCACACATTGGGTCATTTCTCAGTTCCTTAGAAAATCTCAATGATTGTGCCTGTTGGGGTCTCTAGAGCCCCTCAACACAAGCCAACTATCCGTGAAAGATACCTTAATGAAGCCCCACAAATAAGGATAATTTAATTATGGGTGCTATTGTAGAGCAGTGCATTACTAGGAGCCTTCTACTTCCATCAATTTTTTACTAATTTGTTAAATTTTCGTGAGAAAAATGTAGACTTATTATTCTTAAACCAGTGGCTCTTACATGCCTTTACAGTTGGATGGGCTACGGGATTAATTTTATGCTCGTGTAAAATCATGCTGTGCACCATGAAACCAGCAAAGCTGCCAAGTAAGTAATTTCTTATCATCAAAAATGAAATCTACCCTCTAAATTATTAATGAATGATTTTACATTTTTCATTTTCAAGCGTTGCAAGGTTTAGTTCAATGCACTCTTTTTTATACTTTTGGTCAGACAGGTTTTAAAAATGCCTGTGTTAATTATTAATTTGTCGTTCATTTCATCACCATTTCTGCTACCTGACGTTGATTTTTGGCAAGCTGAGGATAAAAACATTCGAATGATATTCGGACATCAATTTTTCGAATAAGAGATTAGTGAGATGTTTTTGTACTATCGGTTGTGCCAGAAAGAAGCTCATCATGAAAACACAGCGCAAGGTTGTTCTGAAAATACAGGGAATGGAAGACAGAAAGCGAAAAACACGTAAATATGACAACATAGGCGTCAAATATTCTACTGTTAGGGTGGAAACTTTAACATAGGCTCCAAATCTTTAAATCGGTATAACAAATTGAGTGTACGATTCTATGACCTATTTCTTGTAATAGATTGCCTTTAACGCAACTTTACCTACTTATCTATAATTCTAAGCTTGTTGGGCAGCTTGAAGCAAGTAGATGATTTGCCCTAATCCAATACCGATCATAAGATCCCAAATTTTGCAAAGTATTAGCTGACTTTTCACTCTGGCCTGCCACCCTGTCATAATCTTCTTTTTAGAAGGCAGGCAGTATCTGGTAGATGTAGATGTACCATTGCACTTTTCAGATATCTTCAATATTTTCGAAATTACAGCGTATTCTATAAGTCAGCTAATGTGAAGATGTGACGTCATAAAATTTCTAGATCGTAGACCAGAAGAGTGAAGGACTTTCGCTTGATACCATATTGTAGACATCCATAAACAATATGATTTTCTTGAAAATGTTTTCACTTTTCGTTAAAAAGTTTAGGAATTATGATGGTTTCAAGTTTTTTTCAAATTCTTGGATTCTTAAAGAAGAAAAAAAAACATTCAAATTCTGAAATTACTGAAGATTTCAGAAAAGTCCAACGGTAGAATTGTAGCGAAATAGCTAAGGTTTCTTTGAAGCCATACAGATCAAAGAAATAGGTCATAGAATTTTACACCAGGCTTTCTAAAGATTTGGAACCTATGCTGCAAGAGAAACAACGAATTAAACGGAAACCCTGAAAGGAGCTGCAATAAAGAGCAACGTTAAACAACCAAAAACGAACGCGTTTCGTCGATCAGTTCTCTCCCTTGTTACACGAGTTTTCACGGATATTTAGATGAAAATCAATGCTTCAGTTGTCTGTGATGAGAACAGGAAGTCAAATTGCTTTTGAACCACCGCTCTACTTTTTGCCTTCAATTGGTGTAATATCATCTCTTCGTTTTGCAGACATAAAGGAGCTGAAGATGACCCGGGTAAGTTGACTGCTTTTTATTAAGCGGATATCCCGAGAGACTAAAGAAATAATCCATGTTTGAAAGGCAACTGCTCCCTAGATGCTAAAATGATGAACGAGGACAGATTTTGTAAGACAAAAGCAAGAGATACTTTCGTTGACACCTGAATTCAAAGCGATTAGCGACTGCAGACAAAGGAAATTCTCTCAACCATAAATTCAAAACAAACAAAGCCGCAAAAGTTTCTCTGAAACCCGGGTAGCTAGTGCGCTCGTTGTGCATTCCAGAAATTGTTTTTAAGACCAAAAATTAGCATTTATCGAAAGAAGAAGGATATATCTACACATCTACCACAGGCATTTGATTTCTTTGGTTCAGAAGCCGAGCAGTAAGTGTTTTCATTACGCCTAAAAAGATAAGAGAATTGAATCGCCTCCCAATCGGCTTTTGAACCAACAAAAATTAAATGCCCGTGGTAGATCTGTAGATATATCCTTCTTCTTCCGATTTATGCTCATGTTTGCTCTTAAAAATAATTTCTGGAATGCACAAAGAGCGCGCTAGCTACTTGGGTTTCAGAGAAACTTTTGCGGCTTTGCTTGTGTTTAATCTATATGGTTGAGAGAATTTCCTTTGTCTGCGATCGCTAATCGCTTTGAATTGTGGTGTAAATCAAAACCAACTCGCGATATTGTCTTTCCAAATCTGTCCTTGTTAAAACGATGATATCGGCAAACACATTGTTTAATAGTGGACATGTTCTAATCAATTTTGAAATTCACCCGACTGATGTCGGTTACACCGTTCTGAAATTATGAGGGATTCTCTCGAGAAAGCTCTTTCAAGAATCCTTCAAAGCTGGTCGGACATCACGACCAAATTTTCCTAATATTTCTGCCTTACAGTAATGACTTCAACATGTTTTAGCATTTGTTATCCTCTTGGGAGCATGAAATCGCCCGGATTAATGTTGTTATGCTCCCAGTGATGACAGTTTCATCCTCTCAAATGTATAGCGCGTGTTAAAGTATGTGAAAGTCATTTCTGCAAGGCAGGAAATTTGGTCATCATTTTTGGCCTGTTTCGATGGTTTATTGAAATAGCTTCCTTGAGTAAATCCCATTCTGCCCCCCCCCCCCCCGAATCTGGGCCATAATTCTGATAATTATGGCAAAATTGTCTCCATACAAGACCCATAATTCCGCAAAATTTTTCAATAGGATAGGCATAATTCTATATCGGAAAGTGAAACCCATAATTCCTTTAACGCTTTATAATATTAACCATTATACTTTTACCAGTTTGCTACTACTATTCTTCTCGTTACGTTTTGTATATATTTCGCTTGTTTTTGTTGTCAAAGCGGCTCAGACTAGATAAGCTTTGCTTTTTCTGAGTCGTATAAGTTTTACAGTACATTGTATTATGTATTATGTATTTCTTATGAATAAAGTTTGAATTGAATTGAATATCGCTAAATAATGCAATCTTTGCCTCCACAGAATTGGTTTAATTCAATGCAACACCAAGTAGAAACAGCAAGACATGAAATTTCTACAGCTAACAAGTTATATGGGGTACAGCCAGTAAGTAATATTTTCAGTGACCTCTCTTCACCTTATGTTTCGATAGTTTAAAATCGTGAGAGGGCAAAATGTTTTCCCATGGTCTACCGAGTGGGTAAAAAAAACTATCCCCATTTGAAAGGCCACTGCTCCCTGGATATCAAAGTAATCTTATTGGCTAGTACCGGGTGTCCCAAAATGATGTATTATTGTTTGATTGCTTACATGTCCATAACCAATGAACCGATTTTCAAAAACTTTGTTTTATTTGATTGCGTAAAGGCTAAATTGTATTTTAAGATGTTGGTTGCGGTTTTACCACGGCGTTTTCATGTCTAAAAGAAGATCGACAAACTTGCTCAAATTCAAGCCTTAGATGGCATGAGAAAGAAACCGCCTATTTTTCCAGTCAACATTTTAGATGTGATACAAAAAGCTGAACTCGTATTCGTATTCTCTAAACTTAGTATTAACTGAATTCGTATTCTCTGAATGCCACATGTTTTTTGAACGACATATAAGTTCAGCCTTTTGCATCACATCTAAAATGTTAACTGGCAAAGAAGGCCGTTTCTTTTTTCATGCTATCTAAGGGTTAAATTTGAGCAGCTTTATCGATCTTCTTTTCGACATGAAGAAATCGGCCTAAACCACAGCGAACATCCTCAAATGCAATTTATCCTTTCGGCAATCGGACAAAATAAAGTTTTTGGAAATCGGTTCATTGGTTATGGAGATATAAACAATCAAACGATAATGCATCATTTTGGGACACCCGGTATATCATTCAATAGTGGATATGTTCAAATAAATTTTGATATTTACCTGACCGATATCGGCTACTCCGTTCTGGAATTACGAGGGATTTTCTCACGAAAGCCCTTTCAAGAAACCTTCAAACCAGACTTAAAATCACGACGAGATTCTCTGCCTTACAGCATTGACTTTTACGTGCTTTGGCATATGTTATCCCTTTGGGAGACCGAAGGTGTCCTCTCTGGGAGCATAATAACGTTATTACGATGGATTTTCTCTTCTCAAGACCTGCTGAAACTTTTTGAAGTGATTGCTGTAAGGCAGCCACATTTGGAAAATTCGATCGTGATTTTTGGGACGCTCTGAAGGACTCTTGAAGAGGATTCCTCGAGAAGATCCCTCATAGTTTCAGAGCGATGTGGCTTATTTCAGTCAGGTAAATTTTAAAATGGATTTGAACATGTCTACCTTTAAATTATATATTTGCCCCGGGGGGAGGGCGGGTACTTGATTTAAATTTGTACGGGGGTATTTTTTCACCCTGTTCCAGAATTCTTCGCTCCAAATCATAACAAATTCTAAAAAAAATTGGTGAAAAGTATACTCCAAAACATGAACATTTGACCGAAAAACGACCCAATCTAACAAAGCATCCCCTTTTGACATGTTTGCCAACCTGCTCTAGAAAAATTGCCTTATTCTTATACCCCGTGCTGGAAGAAACTGGTGAAACGATACCCTCAAAAACGGCATATCCCCGTCGAACAAATATACTGAGTACCCCCCCCCCCCGGATATTTGCCAATATTGTCATCTTGATACCGAGGGAGCAGTGGCCTTTCAATTGAAGATGGTTTCCTTACTCACCTTGTAGTAGCGTTCGTTTCCTATAAGAAGAATATTTTCACGTATTTGGTGCTTCGATAAATGCTCCATTTAAAGAATGCTGTCAACCATTATGCATTGTGAGCTCGCAAAATTGCAGAAAAGAGCTTGGAAGGGACTCCACATCTCTATATCGGTGTCAAAAGATGGGAGTAAATTTTATGACCTATTTTATTCAATTAAATGGCTTGAGAGCTAGAGGATCTTCATCTAAAAATTCTATTGTTGCAATTTTCAGAAATCTTGAATATTTTTCGAAAGTACAGCGTATTTCATATTTCAACTCGTTTGAGGATTTGACATTATCAAATTTCTAAATAGTGAACATGCAGATTGATAGACTTTTGCTTGATATCATATTGTAGACAACCATAAACTATGGTTTTCTTGGAAATTATTTCATGTTTCATTCGAAGTTTAGAAATTACGAATTTTTTTATTGCTCACGATTTTACTTGAATGTTTAGAAAAGAAGAAACACTCTCTAATTCTGAAATACTGAATATTTTCAGAAAAGTCCATCGGTAGAATTATAGCGAAGAAGCTAAAGTTTCTTTGAAGCCATTCATTTAAAAGAAATAGGTCATAGAATTTTACAACATTTGGAGGGAAGGACTTCCATACAACATTAGATGAGATTGTTCTTGGGATCTAAATTCAGTGCATCTTTATTCATTATTTGAGAGAGCTGACCGAGGAGCAGGGTGAGCGGCCGTGCGGCTTATACAGTTTCCATCTGGTGACTGAAGTTAAGCTCGGTCGAGTGAGGTCAAACTCCGGATGGGTGACCTCGGAGGCTTGACCTCGCAACTCACCTTGCCGTACTTTGGAAGGGACGTTTAACTAGGGGTCCCATGCCTGGATGCGGCATGCATAGTGGGCGAAAATTAGCTTAAATAGCTAGGAATTTTCCAGCCCACTCAAAATAAATTACCAAAAAAGGAGACCTTGACGCAATTCATTAAACAGTATGTTGGTTACTCTTGAAGAAAATGTCTTAGTTCATGCTGTGTGCGATTCCACGTCCACTGTTGACGCTTTCAAACAAGGAATATGTTGTCGAAGGAAGCCAAGGAATCTTTTATCCATTTGAGCGTAGACCAAAGGAAATACCATGAACGAAGTATATGATGTAGCTACGAGAAACTCCTTCACAATGGAAGATATTTGGACATCAACGCGAAACTGGGTCACTGCTATTATTCCGAATGGAACCCACACGAGATCATAAATAATTCCCAAGAGAAATGCAACTTTGACTCTTCGTGTTTCTATTGGCTCGATTTGATCACTGAGTGGGTTCTCTTTGGTCATCTTGTTGATCTACAATGTATTATGCAAATGACAGTTAGAAATATACTATCTTTTATACATATTCAAAAATTGAAAAGTTTTGCGAGAATCGAATGAGTTCTAAACTCAAGCTCTACTCTGTAAGCTCTTTGAATTAACCCTATCCCCCCTCCCCCAAGGAGACTTTCGTTATAACTCTGCCAGGAAAATTGTTATGGCCATGAAACTTTCACTTTTTAAACAAATTAAATGCCCGAGGCAGATATGTAGATATATCGTTCTTCTTTCGATATAAAGTGAACGATGAGAAGAAGAGGGACAACATCCACAGAGAGCAGGCATCGAGTTGATCTTTTGCACTTTTTTATTCAGTTATCTGCTAACTAGGAAATTTACCGTGTTGAAAAAAATTGCGAAAAATATTCATAGCATATTCTAGTCTTTTAGTTTCGCCCAATAGGGCATCTTCAGAACAACACCTTCTTCTTTCGATATATGCTCATTTTAAGAACAATTTCTGGAATGCACAACGGGTGAACTAGCTACCTGGGTTTCAGAGAAACTTGCGTTTGCTTGTTTTGAATTATTGGTTGCGAGAATTTCCTTTGTCTGCGATCGCTAATTGCTTTGAATTGCAATGTCAATCAAAAGCAACTCATGATATTGTCTTACAAATCGGTCCTTGTTATCCAGGTATGATTAGTTTATAGGAATCTGATAAATGGCTCAAAGCTATAGATTTTCAAACGTCTGAATGTTTTTCTGATTCCCCCTGTATATTAATGTTTGTGGGTATTTTAGGCCAGATGATTCGTGTACCATCATTATTTTGTGTCTAGAATCATTCCGGTTGAAAAGGCTTTATGCAGTAAGTCTCCCATAGCAACGGGAAGGGATTAGCGATTAAAGTCTGGTAAATGCTCCATACTCCGAAGCTGCCCCAAAGCTGCCCACTAGACTTATTACATGAGTCCCAGTATATCACAATTCAATTCAATGGAGCAAAAACTTAGACGAATGTCATCAGTCTAGCTGTCTGCCCCGAATCCTCCATAAGAATGAGCAATTTCTACATCAAACTGCAATGGTGTGCAAACAGATTTAAGAATGAGGATTGAAATTACTTGAAATTTACCTTTTTGATATGGCTCAGAGTTTTTCTTGTACATCTGGCAAAACATACGTTACATGCTGTTATCCAAACAACTATCATAATGACGTCACCATAGGCCTTAGCTTCAGCTTCTTGTCCAAACAGATGCACATACATAGGGTTAAAGCAATGGTCGAACCCCAGTTCACCATTTACACGAGCCTCATTTACTCTCATTACGATGAGCACTGACCAGAATATCGTCACGTAGATCACGATACCAGATATCACCGCCTTTATGTTATTTGCATTGATTTTGTATTTGTAGTTTGTGAGTACAGCGAATCGATCGAATAGTATTGCAGCAATGAAGTGCAGGATGAGAGAACTGCCATAAAATAGGATGTGGTACTGAGCAAATTTCACGTAATCGCAGACTGTATATGGCTGAAAGTCAACGGCCAGAAGAAAGATCAGAAGTGGTATACCTGTGAAGTAGAAAGTAGGAAAGACTTGAAATCTGCCGGGCGGGCGAGTTAAAGGGGATCGACCGAATCGACTTACCTACCGGGTGCGCCAAAATAAACTATGCACGTTTGGCAGGCCACAATAAATCGTACACTGTGCTGATTTTGAAGATTTATGACTCAATCTTTAGCAGAAAGCCTGAATTAGATACTGGGATTTTTTCAAATTTTTTTTTCTTTTTCAGTTTTGAACTTCAAATGCTTGTAACTCCGTGAATTCTTAGCAGACTCGTAAAATTCTGGGGTCAAAAATTAATTTAAAATCTTAGGAACAGGGTTATCTAACCAGGAGCCTGTACATTTTATCGTTACTTCTTAATATTAAATCAAAGGTTGAACAATTTTCTGAGACACCCTGTACATTTTTATGACTCGTCCGGTATATGTTCAAATCATGTCATACCTATTGACACCACCACGATTGACACAACACTGATGCTGAATATCAATGTATCTACTTCTGTTGGACGTCGTTGCCTTGCATTTTCTTGCCGCTTTTTCAGATGAGTCAATAAGAGGCCGTTGAGTATGACGCTAGTAACGAGAACGAGGGATGCTTCGGTGATTTGCAGCACCCTAAACTTGAGTGGAATATTGTATGAAGGGACTTGAACACTGGCCAGCGAGGTTGAGTTTTTGCAGTGGTTTATAATTGCTGTCAAGTTGTTGCAGTTGTCTTTCAGTTCCATCATTTAACGTTATTCCCAATGGTTAGTCCCCATTCAGAAACAGAAAGTTATACTTGTTATCAAACCAGTACAACTAGACCATGCCATGCTTATAACTCTTCCACACTGAAAGTTAAGCTTTGTTTGATTAAACGTGCTTTACTAACAGAGCGTTCACACTGTTGATTAAACTAGTATCATCTATTGAGCACCCCCGTTTAAGTTCCCATGTGAGTGGGCAGGTGCTCGCCAGAGTAAGAGGCAACGCTGCATATGGAATAAGAGTGCGTGCATATGTGTGCATATGGAATAAGAGGCAAAGCTGGGGTTGGTTTGAATCCTACTTAACTCTATCTGACCTGGGGGGGGGGGATAATTTTCACAAACTGTTTGAGGCGTGGCCTATTTCCCAAAATTTGGAAATATGCAAACGTAGTGCCGGTTCATAAAAAAAATGAAAAAAATCTGAAGGGGAATTACCGCCCTATTTCTCTTTTACCAATCTTTGGGAAAATACGGAATTCGTTTCGTTAGGCCTACCTAATTTTAGAATGCGCTTCCAACCAAGGGCGCCTACCTTGTAGGAAGTGTGTTTATTCCCGGTACTGTACGCATAGTAATTGGTGTCCTATGACCCATTCCTGTTAATCTGTGTATATCATAAGAAACTGTACAAGAGTGTCCTAGAACCGTACCGTGACCAAGCAGTACACAGCGTCAGTCCTCTCAAGGTCAAGATGACGTATGAATAACTTTGTGGTTTCAAATTCCGTTGTTTATGTAACACGATATCATTTGTTATACGATCTGGCCAGAGGGAATCAGACAGCGTGATTTTTGATTGGTCAACTCTAACAGAGGTTAGAATTTGAAAATCCCTGCACAGATTAACAGGAATGGGTCATAGGACACCAATTACTACGCGTACAGTACCGGGAATAAACACAATTCCTACAAGGTAGGCGCCCTTGTTCCAACGCGCTATGGCGGGTTGCTGGATCGCTTGCAGTGTTACTTGACAGTTTCAATTATACGAGAGCAGATGAACACAGAAGAAGAGCAAACAACGTGCTTTTATCATTTGATTGATGTCAATTGGAGGTACGTTGCGAAGGTTGTTGATCTTTAACCATTAGGCCATAACGGACAAAAACTAAGATAGGCCTACAGTTGATCTTCCCGTTGCCCGTTGCCCGTGACAGGACAGAATAACTTTTAGTGAGAAACGGTTTCTGCATAGTAACGATTTCTAAAATTTCTCCCCGTACCTTCAACCCTAATTTAAATCGTTCATCAATTAAAAGCAGTTTGTAAACTGGTTTAGTTGAACACCCCGTTCACAACGAAGGGGAAGCCTGTTTTCAGCTTGCGACTCAGCACACAGCAGAGGTGTGGTCAAATAACTTGAATTTGGGCTATCTTTAAAACATGGAAACTGGAATCTGGAAACTGGAATATGGAATCTGGAAACTGGAATCTGGAATCTTTAAAATGATCGAAAATATTAAAAGGAAATAATCCTAATTGATCGTAGATCGTAAACAATGGGATCAGTTTGGGAAGTGATTTGAAGCTTTTCAATGTGGATGACGGCGAATTTTTAACTGCACTAATCTTTTCTTTTCTTCCCCTAAATAGAGGAAGTAAGATCGCTATCATTACATTCCAGTTTCCAGATTCCAGTTTCCAGATTCCAGTTTCCATGTTTTAAAGATAGCCCTTGAATTTGCTTACTCCAACGCACAAGTAACACATGTGATTCGCAGGTTAATCACAAAGATTCATCTAACTGATGCATAATGGAAGATAACTGATGTATTCCTTCACAAGTTTGCTGATGAGTTTAGGCGCCAATTAGACTTGGGAATGTCAACTTTCACATGACCCTATTGTTTCGTTTTCTCACGGATGGAAATCTCTAATCAGGAATCGACGGTGTGGGTGGAACATTTCTCGAATTGATATGTTCTTTTACTATTTTGCACGTCAGTTTGAGGATATCAACTTTCACATGGCTCTATTGTTTCTTTTTCTCACGAATGGAAATCTCTAATCAGGAATCGACGGTGTGGGTGGAACATTTCTCGAATTGATATGTTCTTTTACTATTTTGCACGTCAGTTCGAGGATATCAACTTTCACATGGCTCTATTGTTTCTTTTTCTCACGAATGGAAATCATGAATCAGGAATTGATGTAGTCTACGAGTAGACCCATTATCCTAAATAATAATGGGTCTACGCGAAAGCTAGAATTGATGGTGTTAATGGAACATTTCCCGAACGGGGGATCTACATTAATTGGGATCGGTATGGAAAATTTTTTGCAATCATGTGAAACGCACGAGTTCACAAGGACTGCAAATAATATCATCACAGAGGCTATCAACAACAACAACTTCCGCTCGAATAGCATCTTTGAAAATGAATTCACATGATGAAAGTTTAAAGGGAGTACAAAGACCAACAGCCTTTGCCGTCTTTTGTTTTTGTGAATTTCGTACAGTCAGTTATTGTGGAAACTGTGCAGAGCAAGTCGCTGACTACGTGCAAAGTATGCTGGTCTTTGTACTCCCTTTAAAGAGAATCAACGGAGATAAAAGCCCCGCGCGGAAGGAGTCTGGGTATTCTATTATTAGCCTATTGTATTTGATGATTTCGAGACGTTCGTGGATATTGTTTAGCAAGAGGAACAATAACGTGCGTAGGAGTTTTCTTTGTCCCATTATAGATTGCCTCTACTCCCGCCTCTACTTAGCTCCGTTGATTCACTTTAAGCAAGCCGAGAGCGGGACATCGTTAATGGTTCGCTCTCGTTTGGCATGCCAATTTCACGTGATATTTCATGTGATCACTTCAGTAAAAGAACTCACGAGGTGGGAATCAGTAATCTAAGCAGACTGGTGACTTTCTAGCGGTTGCTCTTTCGGAGCTGAAATTTTAGTTTGCATGTGAGCAGTTAAATTTTGCCAATCAAAAGCGCTTTCTTCAAGGCTCTTCGTCAGCATCGTGTCTGCATATGTTGACAGTGTATACGCTGCAAGATATTTGGATAGGCTCATGGCATAGTCCCAATTATCGCAACAAACAACAAACAACACCATTTTATATCATTTTTGAATTGAATTGTTAGCTCAAACCAAGGGCCTTAGGACGACATTATACAGTCGTTCCGTTGCAGTTAATTTCAAACGTTTGAAAACCTTTGTCCTTGGTTGTTTCTTCGTTGATAATTTTGTGGGTTTTGCTTTTTAAACGATATATATCCCATGTTTCCTCAAGTTGAAATAAATCGCTTGCTCTCTGCACTGTTTCATCGCCATACTTTCGTTAAGTCCTCCAAATTAGAAATGGCGATGAAGCAGTGCAGAGGAAGCGGTTTATTTCAACTTGAGAAAACATGGGACATATGTCGTTTAAATAGCAAAACCAAGAAAATTATCAACAAAGAAAGAACCAAGGACAAGGCTGGATAGGTATTTTTCAAACGTTTGAAATTAACTGCAATGGGACTACTATATAATGTCGTCCTAAGGCCCTTGGTCAATCTGGTAACGTTGAAATTACCTATATTTTTAGTTCTCATAAAAACGCAAGGAAAATCATGAAACTAGGTCTTTTGGCTTTTAACTAACAATGGCAGATTTTGTAATGCGATAGCATGAGCTGCTTTTGTTGACACCTCAATTCAAAGCGATTAGCGATTGCAGACAAAGGAATTTCTCTCAACCAGCAATTCAAAACAAACAAAGCCGCAAAAGTTTCTTTAAAACCCAGGTAGCTACCTCGCTCGTTGTGCATTCCAGAAATTATTTTTAAGGGCAGACATAAGCATAGCCTGCGTGCAGACTTTGGTTACTGGGGAGGAGAGGGAAGAAAGGAACTACAAAGTCTGCGCAACGCCGTGCATTTCCTTGTTTTTCATCACATGACCGTCATGACCTATTTGCCACAAGGTTGCGCAATTTTGAGTCAGCTTCGCCCAAGAAACTTTGAAACAAATTGTGGCTTGCATTGCACGATCAGTATCAAATCAAGAGCGACGGAAATTTCGTAGATGGTGTTGGTTGTTCCTCTGAAACTGTGAAGACATTGCTATGTAAATATGTTTGTCGCCGTTGCGTAGATTTGTTGAAGGAGCGAAGAAAGTTACTCGATTCAACATAAAACGTAAACAGTGTACTCGATCCTTGTGTAGGCCTAAGCAAACCGACCAACAAACCCATGAGTTGTCGAAAAGAGAGTTGCGTGAATAAAAAAGTAAACCTTGCTGCTGAAAGAAATTCCAGCAGAATAAATCTTTTCAAGACCTGTTTCTTACTCCACACGACTCACACGACACCCAGAGACAAGAGACTTTCCAAAACCGGTCGAAGCACTGAAAGTGCGTAATTTCCTTGAAAAATTCCTACATCACAACTTTCTGCTCATCAAGGATCCCATGGATGTTGAAAATGCGTTGGACGTGATTTAGGCCACTCTGAAAATTTGATCCATGCCAATCGTTCACATATTTACACGAAAATCTTGTGTACTTCCCATCATAGCAGAGCGGCAAGTCTTCCCTTCCCATCACGATCCGCTAATTTGTTTAACGACTGAGTACTTCGATTACAATCAACCTTTTATCGCTTTGTAAACAAGACAATATCAATCGTCTTCCGCTAAATCTATTGGGTCCTGGTTTGCTCGGACTCGATATTGATTGGCTTTCATAACAATAGAAAACAAAGGGCTTCTCGCTTGCGCAATTACATTGAAAGTTTCAAAACAAGAAAATGCACGGCGTTGCGCAGACTTTGTTGTTCCTTTCTCTCCACTCCTCCCCAGCGATCAAAGTCTGCGCGCAGGCTAACATAAGCATAGATCCAAAGAAGAAGGATATATCTACCCATCTGCCGCGGGCATTTGATTTCTTTGGTCCAGAAGCTGTGCAGTAAATGTTTTGATAACACCCAAACAAATAAGAGAATTGAATCGCCTCCTAAACGGCTTTTGAACCAAACAAATAAAATGCCCGCGGCAGATGTGTAGATGCATCCTTCTTCCTTCGATCTATGCTCATGTTTGCCCTTAAAAACAGTTTCTGGAATGCACAACGAGCGAGCTAGCTACCTGGTTTTCAAAGAAACTTTTGCGGCTTTGTTTGTTTTGAATTGCTGGTTGAGAGAATTCCCTTTGTCTGCAATCGCTAATCGCTTTGAATTAAGGTGTCAACAAAAGCAACTCATGCTATTGTATTACAAAATCTTCCCTTGTTACCTTACCCGGTACCCAAACTTCAAGAATCTGCTGACTCAAACAAGGACAGATAATGGTACAATAGGACTCGTTACTTTTTATTCACACCTAGATACAAAGCAATTTTTGATTGCAGACAAAGGGAATTCCATTCTCGGTTGGTCAAGACATAAACAAAAACAATGTATCTAAACGTCTGCCTCGGGCATTTTATTTATTTTGTGCAGAAGCCAATTGGGAGGGGATTCGATTCTCGTACTTTTAAGGTGTCATTAAAGCACTTAACTGCTCAGCTTCTGTACGAAAAAAATAAAGTGCCCGAGGCAGAAGTTTAGATATATCCTTCTTCTTTTGATATGTATTAATATTTGCTCTTTAAAATCATTTCTGGAATGTAAAAAGACCCAGCTAGCGACCCGGGTTTCAGGGCAATTTTGCGGCTTGCTTTGTTTTTGTTTATGTGTTGACCAACCGAGCATTGAATTCCCTTTGTCTGCAATCACAAATTGCTTTGTATCTAGGTGTCAATGAAAAGTAGTGAGTTCTATTGTAATATTATCTGTCCTTGTTGCTGACTCATGGTTCTCAATGGTGCATCTGATTGGCTAACATTCGTGTGAAATGAAACTGATCACAGCAGGTCCTTTAGTTTGTTAGGAGTGATAATTGATCTCTATCACATGGGTCACATGATACACTTTAAAGCAGGTCTATTTACCATGACTCAATGCCTTGAAGTCTTGGGAGGAACGAAAGCTGTTTGAGTGAGGAAATTGCTTGTAATTTTGATTGAGGGTTTTAGGCCTCTTTTCGCGCTTTTTGAAGATACAGGTTTTCTGTAAACTCAATTTCACCTACAGTTCCAACGCTCAGCAAAGTAGAACAAGACCCCGGGGGGGGGGGGGTACTTGACTAGGGAAGTGACGGGGGTGTGTGGAAAACCTCTCCACACACGCATTTTTTGCTTGTGATACCCTGTCGCATAATTTTTTTACCTATTATAATACCCTGTCGCATAATTTTCGTTAGAAAAGGACACCCTGTCGCATAATTTTTACCGCAAAAAGGACACCCTGTTGAGCGGCACATCCCGTCAGGTCAAGTATGGGAGTGCCCCCCCCCCGGGAACAAGACTTGCTAAATAGTTCAGCCCTTTGGCTATCAACTAAACTTCGATTTAGTTGAATAAAGTAGAAACCCGCATAAAAGAACCCGCTTTTATAAGAACCTTGAAGCTGAAATTCAATCTTTTGAACCCCCTAAATAAGAACCCCTAAGAGGCTGAAACTGGGAAAGGTTCTTATATAAGCTTTCATGTAAATTATTAAAATGACAAGAATTTTTAGAATTCTTCAGAATTCTTCACATTCTGATCAGACTTTTTCATTGGTACAAGAGATTAAAGGATTTTTAAACAGGTATTCTTATGCCCTATTC
This sequence comes from Aurelia coerulea, assembly GCA_039566865.1. Taxonomy (NCBI): domain Eukaryota; kingdom Metazoa; phylum Cnidaria; class Scyphozoa; order Semaeostomeae; family Ulmaridae; genus Aurelia; species Aurelia coerulea. Next base: position 22,254,840 of record CM076948.1, on the reverse strand, counting down.
ACACTCCACCAGCTGAAAGTAAATCAGGCTATGGTATGTGCATTCTAATTGGTCAATCCAATAATTCAAATGCATTTGATTGGTTGAAATTTAACATGGTTTAAATGAAGCTGGTTAACTGTGTCATTGTGAAAATGAAAATGGTATGTCTCAAAGGCCTGTACGTATATAAGAACCTTTTTAAGACCCTTACAGGCTGGAATTTAGAATAGCAGCCAGTTAATTTAGAACCTATTCAGGCTGCCCAGAAATAAACTTGGTTCTTTTATGCGGGTTTCTACTGTACTGTACCTAAACTTTTCTCTGCATTACGAATTTTCAAACAACTAAAGTTCTTTTTGGTCCATGTGGTGCGGTATCGCTTTTGGTGCCGGTATAGTACACTCATTTTTTTTATAAGAAACTGAGGTCCGGGGCTGGTAGGCAGTTTCTTAAATTTTAGGACCCTTTTGCTACTAAAAATTTCTTACGTGTTTCTTATATTCTAATGCCGGAAGTGTAGAGTTAATTTCATTTTGTCTAAAGGGCTCCCAAATTACTTTAGAAAGATCTCAAAACAAGTAAATAACATGATTCGCACTCAAAATAATGTCTAAACAGTTGCTTTAACTGTACAATGTCAAAATATTTTTGAGTGCGATGTGAAAATCAAAAGTGTAAATTACAAAAGTTTCTTAGCTTTTTCAATTCAGGTAAGGTTGTTTCTTAGCTTTCGAAAAATTGAGCCTACCGTTTCTTATAAGCCGTTTCTTATAAAAAAAATGATTGTACCCTTTTGTTGTAAACTTTTGAATCGAAAAAGTGGGATTTACGCAGTGCAGTAATGAGAATTCCTTGAATAGACCTAATCGGCTAAGGTTTGTTTACGCCCATTTCATGTCATGTGACCATACCCTTGGGAAGTTTTAGTATTATGCTATATTTTGCACTCATGGCACAACTTTGCAAGGCGCGAAATATTTTAGAGAAATCAAAAGATGTTTTATCAAGGGATTGATCACATGACTTATAATTGGTGTAAACAAACCTCGGCAGATTTTGCCAATTAATGCCTGCTTTTCGCTGAGTCACGTGATTGTAGATTATAATGCCTCCTGCTCCGCTACGAGTTGAAAACGAGGGCTAGAATCTCGCAACAATGTTTCAATGTGTTTAACAAATCGAATAATTCTCACCGTAGTGACAAATGAATTTCCTAAAAAAGGATTTAAAATAGATTAAAAAGGAATAAACCAGGGTTCTCAGAGACAATAGGCATTTCCATGGTTCTACCTCAACTGTCCGGGGGGCGTTGAATATTTTAATGTTTGATGAGGTAAAACTAAGTCTTTTCGAAGTTGAGCTTAGGTTTTAGCGTAAGAACAAAGCCACAATTTATTCTTCATGTTATTTGTACGAGACCTGCTGCAGTATACTGAGTATAGAGCTTGTAAGTATATTTTTTAATGTTTGCAAGCATCAGAAGTGTAAGAATTAAGTGTTTCACGAGTCTAAGGCTATGTTTACACTGTACCAGCACAACTTTGATTCGTAACAAAAGCGTAACGGATCAGCCTCCCGTTTACATTATTCCTGCAAATCCGTAACACTTGTGTTTATTCTATCTATTATACCGGGTGAGTCAGAAAAAAGATCCCCGCTTGGAAGGCCGCTGCTCCATGAATATCAAAGCAATGATATTGAAAAATGTCTTGTTTTATTGCCAATATGTTCAATTAGGTTAAGTAATTTACCCGGCCTTAATCGGCCATTCCTTCCCGTGGATATGGGTGATTTTCTGCAGAAAGCCCCTTCAAAAAATCTGCAAAAACGAATGAAAACAATGAGCACATTTTCCTTCCTAAAATTGATGACACTCACATAAATTCATGTATTTTGTCCTCTTGGGAGAATGGAATTCCCCTGAATAGGTCATCGATACCAGGGGGAGGACTTGTTCATCCTCCCAAGAGGATAGCACGTGCTAAAGTGTTCACAAGTCATTGCTGTAAGGCAAAAATGTTAGGGAAATCTGTTAATTATTTTAGGCACGTTTTGAAGGTTATTTGAAGAGGCTTTCTAGAGAAAATCCCTCATAATTTCAGAATGGAGTAGCCGATCTCAGTCAGGTAAATTTTATAGTAGATTTGAACATTTCTACCATAAAACTATATATTTGCCGATATCATTGTTTTGATATCCAGGGAGCCGTGACCTTTCAAACGGGGATTCTTTTTTCTGACTCACCCGGTATAAAAAAACCTTTTTCTGGAGCAGTGTAGACGATTGTGAACCGGAATAACTTTATGTTGGATCACAACTGTGCATGTATCATGTAAACGCTGTCTCAGTGTTTGAAAAAGATAGCGTTAGGGCCTTCGTTTGTTGAAATATTATTTAGGAGTAGGAAAAAGGTTCAAAGGAAATATATAGGTGGAAGATGGGCTTACTCAGAACCTATAGATTTATAGTCATTGAAAGTAGGAGATCAAGGCCAAACAGCGTGAACATTTTTAACAGTAGATCAGGGGAAAGACCTTCAAAGTGCATGGGTCAGGGTTTCGTTCCTAAACTACAGGGTGTCCCAAAAAATTGTTCACCGTTTGTTTGGCTGCTATCATATTATGCTGCTATGGAGGAGCTAAGCGTTGTTTTTTTCTGCGTTCTTAAGTGGGTTAATGGTGCCGTTTATTCATAAAAAACACTGTCAATCCTTTTTACAATAAACTTTTTAAAGGGTTTGTGCAAGGTTAAAAGCCTGCATTTGCTTAAGCAAAAAAATCTAAAAATAGATCAAGCGAATCATCCAATGGCAGCATAGTATTCAGGTCACGAGGAAATTTGCATATGATCAGTTCGAGGAAAGGAAGAAACGAATGCGGCGGACAATGAGAATCTCAGCTCGCCGCCGCGAAAGATTTTGAAATGTGCCAAGAGACCTGGGATTATAAAAGATTATAAAAGCCCCACCCAGAGAATCAATTTGTTTGAAATCAAAGTTCTTACATTTCTATTGTAATTTGAGGCAGAGTGCAGTGTCCCCGGGTCCCCAGCCATGGAGACTACTAATAAAGCTGCAGACTTTCAAATATAGTATTGTGAAAATTCAATGAGAAACAATACAATTTTATTTTCACGGCCATGACAAATGATAAAGATCTCCATGCTTTGCTTCTGACAAGTAATCATTTGCTATTTCTATCCAATACACGTTTTTTTTATAAGAAACTGGTTTATAAGAAACTAGTACTACGATGACCAAAAAATTAAGAAACTCTAGTACTACGCTCAAGAACAGTTAAGAAACTCTGAAACTTTATTTCTTTGTGTCTCTCTTATTCTATGTCTTTCTAACAAAGGTACATTCGTCTTTTCTTGACTTTTAATTGCAAAATTGGTAAATTTTTGCCTTGATGTGCAAGGCTTCTTCTTGATGACAATTTCAATGCAAAATGGAAGCCCTTTTTCGAGAAGAAGGCTCAACTTCGAACAATACCACAATTTTAGGCCCAACAAATAAGAAACTGATTAAGAAACTTTTACCACTAAAACAACGAAATTTTCATGCGAAATTGAGAAACTTTTAGTACTAAGTGCTGATCCAAGTTTCTTATAAAAAAAACGTGTAATTGAGGGGACAGAAATAGAGCAAAAAATGCGAGGAGGAGAGCAACAAATAGCAACAAATAATAACAGGGTAGGACGCCGAGCGGCACAGTGTGGGCCTATCTATTTTTCAAAACAACACAACCAACACAACCCGGCAGCGCATCATGTAATCACTTTCAGCGCGACGTATTGCGCATGCCTAGATCGAAAGTTATTTTTAGATAGGCCAACTTAGCCTTGCACAAACCCTTTAACTATTCTAAAACAGCGTTCGAATTGAATGATATCTTATACATTTTGTAGAATTTTCGAATGTGAACAACAGTGATAGAAGCTCTAACCAGACCTCATTAAAAACAAGATAGCGCTCCGTGCTATGGAAAGCCCCGTTAAATTTCAAGGAGGCCAATTGAAGCAAACCAAGCAAAGTTAAGTTGGCATATGAATATCATTTCTTAACCAGATAAATACATTTCTTTGCCAAACTTCCATGAAACGCCATCGCAAGCGATTCTGATTAAAAACTTTTCACCCATTGTTCTCTCATCAAAAATTGATTGTTCTGTGGCGGATGTGGTTTCGTTTCAATGTCTAACTTCCAGTTTCCTTTCAAATGACTAAAAGTTCGACACATTATTTGCTGGCACCTTAATTGTACTGAAAGTGGTTTGATTGCAGGTACATTTGCCCCAACCATTTGTTTGCAGGCACAGAATATTTTCAATGAGGCGTGGCTCTTTTTCATTTCATTTTTAAATATTTATACAGGTGACTAATTTCAATAATAAATAACTGTTTTTCAAATTGACCTGTGCAAAAACAGCAAAGCCTAAACAAAAGAAAATTGCATTATTTACAACATTTAGATATCGCTTATATACTATTTGATTTCGAGCATAACAAAAGTAAATAGCTCTAACGCCACTTAATCGAACTTTGCGTATGAAATTGTATAAAAATATCGCTCTATCCAGACTCTTTTTCAGAATAGCTAAGAGGTCTATTCTAGCCAAAAATTTGAATCATGCGCAATTAGAAACATATAATGCTTTTTATGTCAATTCTTCTGTGCAATGTGTTGTCGTTGCCACCTTGTTCCCCTGTGACATAACACATGGTCTACTGCGAAACAACATGTGCAGTCAGTTAGGGTGGCGACGACAACACATTGCACTGAAGAATTGACACAAAAACACACGTTCGGTCGCTCGGTGAGTACATTATATGTTTCTTATTGCGCATGTTTTTGAATATGATGCCAGAATCCCTCCTTTCAAACATTGCTTGAGTTTGACATTACTGGAGAACAATAGAAGTGCTGCCTTTGAAGCAACCATTTATTTGCCTTTCCTCTTAAAGGGGCTCCTTATCCAAACTGTAAACAAATCTGATAACACCGCACTTGTCCATTGTTCTCCATTGCTTTCTGCAGTTTGCTTGGTGGTTTCACCCAAGCCACCAAAAAATGCTCGTTAAAAATCCACTTATATCCAAGCAATCGTAAAAGATTTGAATGTTTGGTTTTTCCTCTGAGAAGTACAAAGATTTATCTTCAATATGACGCTTTAATTTTCGAAAAAACAGGTAAACATCCGTGTGATATTGCCCATCAAAAAACTGCGAAATAACCTTTTCGACCGAAATTTGGAGATGAATCCACTTCAGACGAGGTCTCAAACCCTAAGTGAGGCCTAACCTATGCAACTGTGTACGAAGCGAGACGACTAAATGTTCAAATCCCCCACAGCAGCCACACAAACAGGGTGCAATTTCTTGGAATAGGCGTCATCATCTTTGGTTTTCTCCACAGTAGCCTACGAGTAGAACAATTATCCTAGAGAATAAAGGGTCTACGAAATAAATAGATAAAGCTTGCTACGGCTGCCTAGTTGATTATGTTAATCCTCTATTCAAATAATGTGTGAAACCCGTATAAACAAAGGCTGCATAAATTAAGTTCTAGAAATCTGGAACTGTAGTAGCAAGCTTTTTCTCATTAATTCGTAGACCCTTTCTCTATTTGGATAAAGAAATTACTATCACTATTATTGTCATCTTTATAATTGTTAGTAAAATAGAAATTAGTTGTAGAAAAGTAGAAGCTTAGACCATGTATCTAATTAGATATTGTGTCTTATGTAAAAAAAAAAGAATACTATGATAAGGGAGTTGTCATTTTTAATGCTGGGTGCAGGGGTGGAAGAATTTTGGGCACATATAGAAAGGTTTTCTTACCCCATTCACTAAATTCAATAATATTTGAAACCCCATTTCGAAATACTGAGCAAATTTCATACCCCAATAATAGTGCTACTCATGTCATTCATCCATATACGTTGTGGTAATGAAGGAAGATTTGATCGTGGGAAACTTTGCAATATTATTCCAAATTTCCATATAAGAGGATTTAGAAATTTGAAGAAAAGGGTGTTTTGTTGGACCAAGAGCTTGAAAGTGCCAAATAATGTAACCCAGAGGAAACTGGAAGGAAACTGGAAAAGGTCGAGGAATCAAAGAACACTTACCAATATGATTTCAAATAACTTGTGCATGCACACACCACACAGTAGAAAAATTTAACATTTGAAATTAATATATAATTATATCTATAATGGGGATGTCTTCAAAATTTGATACCCCATCTTGAATTAGCAAAAATAATTAGATAACCCATTAAAACTAAGCTAGAAAATTTAATACCCCTCCAAAAATTCTTCCACCCCTGTACCCAGCATTAAACATGACAACTCCCTAATGGGTCTACTCGTAGGCTATGAGTGCCGTAACAAACATTACGATTATCGTTAGTTAACATTTGGGACATGGGAACTACATTCGACTGCTACATGCCCTCGATCTCAATCAAGGAGTCCTAATCAACTAAATACAGTCATATTACTTTTTGAGGTTTTCCACAATCTGATTTTGTGTGTAATTGTTGCAAAAATTTTGCGTAAACGACGAGTTACGTTATCTCGTTATTTCTTCGTTAAGGCAAATGAGATAAACAATATTTATTATTTATCAAAATATATTTTCACGTTGATTGATTAGAGTTTTAAAAATGTCAAGGCGAAACTACACGGCAGGGTTTGATGAGTTGCCAAAACTGCCTAACTTGGTGCAGACTAAAGTCAAATTGCAGCCAAGATCAAGCATTCAGGTATTGTCTCTTGTTATGTAAAGTTTCACACTTAAGGCTAATTTCCAGTTAGTGGAATTTTCCGAGCGGGCAGAATTTTAGACAATAGAAGGTCGCTCAGCCTTAACTTTCTATTCAATTTCAGAGCGACATTTTCTCTCGCATACAATAAAAATTCAGCTCGCTCGGAAAAATCCAGTGACTAGAAATCAGCCTTTACGGGGGCTCCGCTCCGTCTCAACATTTTTCTTGAAATGGGGAGTTTGCAGTTTTTTGAAAGGAAATATCACACAGACTGGTCATCTCTTTTTTCAATCGAATTCTTCATTTTGGTGAAAAATATCTGTACTTCTCAGAGGAGCAAACCAAACATTCATATCTCTTACGATTGCTTCGATATAAGTGGATTTTTGACGGTTCCTTGTTGGTATCTTGTTCAAAGCAACTAAACAAGCTGTAGAAAACAATGGACACATTCCTAAAACAATGGTCACATTCCTAAAAACAATGGTGTTTAAAGATTAGTTTGCAATTTGGCGACGGAGCCCCTTTAAACTAAATTTGCACTTAAAGCATCGTTCTTGACGCATCCCAGATAACAATAAAGCGAAGCGCGACAATGCGACAAAGTTGGATTATTTCAACTTTGGCGCCAGTGCCGCATCTCACATCAAAAAATCGCATTAAATGTGAATTGAACTTTATGGTGACATGAAGCGGTGAGCGCGTTGTGATGCGGCAAAACCCTGTTGCAAATTCATATTATAAACATTTTGCTTGCAAATCACTGTTACAACCTGAAAATCTTTCACGTTTCCATGAAGGAAAGGTGATTGTAGAATTAGTACTATTTGTCGGATCCTCTTCTCTTAGGGGGAAAGCATCTGGTGTAAAATTGAGTGACCTATTTCTTTGAACTGAATGATTTCAAAGAAACTTTAGCTAATTCTCTATAATTCTACCGTTGGAATTTTCTGAAATCTTCATTATTTTCAGAATTAGAGTGTTTTTATTCCTTCTCGAGAATTCAAGAACAATTTTCCAAAAAAACTTAAAACTATCGTAATTTCTAAACAGTTTGACGTAACATGAAATAATTTCGAAGGAAACCATAGTTCATAAATGCCTACAATATGGTGTCAAGAAAAATCTGTCACTCATCTGGTTTATGATTTAGAAATTTGATGACGTCCCATCCTCAAATGAGTTGAAATGTAAGATACGCTGTAATTTCCAAATATATTCAAAATTTCTGTAAAGTCCAACGGTAGATTTAAAGATAAGTATCTAAAGTTTCTTTCAAGCCATTCAATCAGAAGAAATAGGTTATTTGAATTTTACACCCACCTTTTTACGCAGAGATAAAGATTTGGAACCTATGCTTAGGGGGAATGGTCTACTTGAAGGCATAATGGCCTTGGTATAGTTGTCAAATCTTGGATAGCTAAAGACTGTCGGTGCACCAACCGAAGGTCACAATGTTTGAAACATCGGAACAAAGTTGCAAAAGACTGTGCAGAGCAAGAATTACAAATCATTGAATCTACAGAATTCCGAAGAGAAATAATTTCATACTTAACTGCTTTATAATATGCTTCGAGAATACTATGCATTTATAAGGAAGAAAGTAGATTAACGTAATGGCAATGGATGTTAATGTCAAGAATAAGGCATATGCATGCATACTGAACATAAATGAGGATCCAGCGACAGATATGAGACCAAATGCTTTGCAAGCTCTGGTTTACTAAAAGGTGACTTAAAGGCAAACTGTCATGGCGCTGATTGGGTAAATAAGACAATCCAAAAGCAAAGAATTAGGCAAGCTTCAATTATTTAAGTTGAAGGCACACTATCGTGGCTGTTAATGGCTAGTCGTGATGTTGAAAGGACAAACTAAAAACTTGCCATTTTTTACATATACCGTATATATATATATATTAATTTAAATATTACAATATAGAAGATAGATTTGCAAGCTACATTACTTTACAACATTACTATACAACTTACTATAAAATACTACTGGAACGATACCCCAAGGAGCAAAAGGCTATGACTACCCCGAAGCTATTTTGACATAGAGATTAAAACTAAAGATTAAAACTAAAATTACACGCCACGGGAAATGTCTGCGATCGAAACAATTTAAGTGTTTGGATGGGTAATTTGCCCTTTTGATAATTACCAAGCTTTATGTTGCTGGATCATACTTTGTTTCGAGAATAATGGGAATCAGATTGTTATCACCTTCGCGAATTTCAGTGTACAGCGAGATTACTGTATTCTGCCTAATTCTATCTATCCAAAAAGCGCCACGACAGTGTGCCTTTAAGAGATAACGGCATGTCTCCTGTTATTCGGGAAAGAAAGCATTACTCCAACGCATAGAGGCTTGATGAATACAAACGTACTGGATCTTTTGTTATTGATTTTATCTGAGGATATAGCCAATCACATCCATGACAGTGTGCCTTTAAGCTTACCCAACCTATCCTGACATACTCAAATCGAATAACCTTACAAATCACATCAAATAGCCTCTCCAAAACTCAACCTAACCTCTTACACTAGCCTTTGCAGTATATGCTATGGATAACAATGCACTCATTGGATTTAAATCGCACACACTTACTACCGACTTTATAAAGTTCTGTTATATGACATTGCATAGTTTATCTTGCCTTTGAGCGTTCAATGGTGAGATACATCTTTTTAAAGAATGCCAGGCAGCAAAATACAATATGCCAAAGCCATAAAGCTGACAACGATTGAAACTTTGCTTGTGACGAAGCTCCCATAGTTGCCTGCCTTACATGTGGGTCCAGCCCAAGGACAAATCGTTGCATTCACTGTGCTCGTAGTGGTGTTTACAGTAGTATTACCCTGGGTACCAGAGCCTCCTGTAGTAGTAACTGTGTTGACTACGGATGTTGTAATGGTTGTGGTTGTCGTAGGTTTTGGAGTAGTACATTTCACATTGGTTCCATTAACAACCATAGTCCCATTAAGGCACGTTGCGACAGCGGTCTGAACATGCATGATGATGTGGAACGATACTGCTATTAAGATTCCTTGAAATAACTTCATGTCAAATCACTATTTTGAAGTATCACTGAACGACTGTTTTTGCTTTGCAATGTTCTGTACCTGCTCTATGATTGAGCAGTTAAATGGCAGACTCAAATCGCCTGTATTCTTTAGACGTTTGGCTAATATTTGAATGTAACTGGTGGCAACTGGAGCTCCTCTAGATTAGCCTTATTTCAGTTCTCTGCTGACAACCTGTAAACGGATCTTGTCGCAAATTAATTTGCTTCACCATGACTTCGATAGATCAGTTTCGATTGACCTAAACATACATAGAAATCTACTGTTATCAAGTAGCTTGCAAACAGTTACCAAATCCTTAGATAAAGGGGATCTAAGCATATATGAGCCTTTGATAAAAATATTCGTACGAGGACGATGGACTTTGACACCCGTCGAACCATATTTGGATAACTGATCAACCTCAAAAGGAAATACTGATATTTGATAGGCTAGAATTTGACCGCAGTGGCTTGAACCACTTTTATATGCTTACATTTACAACCTATGCAAAGTCATTTCAAATCTTTGCATATTATGTCTCAACCAATTGGATGCTTCACACAAATGAGATCTCTATGAGAGTTTTCAGCCCGGGCTGGAATTTCAGCCCTGTTAGCCGAGGTGAAAATGGCGTGCGATTGTATGACAGATGCCAGCCCGGGCTGAAATTGACTAAAAAAAATGGCGCCAAAATTGTTCGAGGTTTAAAGCTTCAAAATTGCTTTAAAATCACAAATTTTCTGCTGAGAATGTTCTCTGCTTTCATCTGCCACCCCACCTTTGAAAATCTTCGCTTTAATCGTTTTTGGCGCGAAACTATATTCAAATTGCGCGCGCGCAAAACTAATTCTCAGCCCAGGCTGGAAAAATTGCGATTATATGAGAAATCTCAGCCCGTTTACCCGGGCTGGAAATCCCATGTAATCGCAAACTCATTTTTACAAAGAGATGACTGGAGAAGGGGGCTGAGTTTTCAGCCCGGTTAGCAGGGCTGAAATTCCTGCCCGGGCTGAAAACGCTCATATAATCGGCCCCTTAACCGTGCCGGCCGACCTCTTATATGAATGGAACTCTATTATTCTGTGGAAATGACCATGTAGGTGAGATCTCATTCAGGTGAACCAGCCACTCAGGTGAGCTGGCTTAACGCATGAAATTTGTCAACTTATTTTCATTCGATTATCTTTATCTAGCTATACATATTTACAATATATACAACTAATCCAAATCGAACATACAAATATATGAATTAAGAAATGAAGAAATTAATAGATAAGTTAAATAAGTTAAATATTCAAGACATATATGGGCAAGGTTTACTAGATATAATTGAATTGACAGGCGTAACAAATATACAAATATTTTCCTGCCCGGGCTGAAAACGCTCATATAATCGGCCCCTTAACCGTGCCGGCCGACCTCTTATATGAATGGAACTCTATTATTCTGTGGAAATGACCATGTAGGTGAGATCTCATTCAGGTGAACCAGCCACTCAGGTGAGCTGGCTTAACGCATGAAATTTGTCAACTTATTTTCATTCGATTATCTTTATCTAGCTATACATACTTACAATATATACAACTAATCCAAATCGAACATACAAATATATAAATTAAGAAATGAAGAAATTAATAGATAAGTTAAATAAGTTAAATATTCAAGACATATATGGGCAAGGTTTACTAAAATTTGGGTGAATGTTGACAAGCATTGCATTTACAAGTTGGTCCATTCCATCGTTTTATCATGCGTTTAAAAGAATTTAAGTTGTCGGCAGATTTAGTTTCATTTGGCAATGCATTCCAGATTTGAGGTCCTAGTGATTGAAGACTGTTTGAACCAAAAGTGACTTGATTTGGTCTATAATGTTGTAAGTCGTACGGATTTCGTGATGAATATCTGGAAGATCTTATTTTGAAAATATCACGCATGAAAGATGGGTTGAGATGTTTCAAGGTCTTGAAAACTTCTATACAGAGAACTCTCAGAATATGAGTTCAGCTACACAACAAGGGCATATTTGGAAACACAAAAGCATCGGTTGCTCTTGAATGACACCGGGGTTCAAAGCGATTAGCCACTGCAGACAAATTGATTTTTCTCAATCATTAGTCAAAAGAAACAAAACCACTGAGAAAAACTGTCGCCTTGTGCACGTGAAATGAAATGATTGTTTTTAAGAGAAGTCATGGATTTATAACTAAAGAAGAAGGACAAATTTAAAGATCTGTGTAGCGGATTTTGTTTATATTTCATTCAGGTGCTGAGTAGTAATTGTTTCATTTAGGCCCTAAATAAGCATAGCTTCCAAATCTTTAACTCGGCGTAAAAAGGTGGGTGTAAAATTCTGTGATCTATTTCTTCTGATTGAATGGCTTGGAAGAAACGTTTGATACTTATCTATAATTCTACCATTGGACTTTTTAGAAGTTTTGAATATTTTTCGAAATTACAGCGTATCTTACATTTCAACTCATTTGAGGATGTGACATCATCAAATTTCTAAATCATAAACCAGATGAGTGACAGACTTTTGCTTGATACCATATTGTAGACATCCATAAACTATGGTTTTCTTCGAAATTATTTCATGTTGCTTCAAACAGTTTAGAAATTATGATAGTTTTAAGTTTTTTTTTAAAATTTTTCTTGAATTCTTGAAAAAGAAGAAAAACACTCCAATTATGAAAATATAGAAGATTTCAGAAAAGTCCAACGGTAGGATTATAGGGAAGTAGCTACAGTTTCTTTGAAGTCATTCAGTTAAAAGAATTAAGTAACTGAATTTTACACCAGCCTTTTTAAGATTTGTTACCTATGCTCCCTAAATTTGCGAGAATTGCAATGCCTTTCACGCGGTTTCTGAATCAAATAACAAAATCCGCCAGACAGATCTTCAGATGTATCCTTCCTCTTTCATAATAAACTCATGACTGGTCTAAAATCCTTCGCATGCACAAGGTGACAGTTTGCCTTGCTGGGTTCAAGGCGACTTTTGCTGCCTTGTTCGCTTTGAATAACTGGTTGAGAGAATTTCCTTTGCCTGCAGTCGCTAATCGCTTTGAATTGCGGCGTCAACCAAGAGCAGCTGATGCTATTGTGTCACACAATTTGTCCTTGTCCCTTGAGATTCAACTGATTTAGGCCCCAGGGGTCTTAGTGGTAGCGTCAGCATACGTATGTTATGTTTGGCACGTCACAAAGTGCATCCATAGAACTGAACTCCTTGGTGATGCGAGCATCTGGTTATGAACCGACTGAGTCATGTTTCTGTGGTGATTGCATAGTAAATAGTTTCATATTTTTCTCATCTCCAGAATGGCAAGATCTTTCCAGCCTTTGATATTCACAGACACGGATTGGCAGCAGCATATTTACTTGGAAAGCAGTCGAAAGAAAAGATGTTTTCGAAATCAAACGAAGGAGAAACTAGACTTTTGGATAAAGCAGCGATACCATCTATAACAGGGTATGCGTATTGTTATTTTTTCTTTTCGGGATTTGAGGGTGCTATCTGAAGCTTCCGCTGCAAAGTTTATTTTCTTGAAAGAAATATGTGGATGTGAGACAGCAGTAGAATTCTTGATCTCGGAGATTTGAGGATGCAACTTTGGCTAGCAAGGCCATGGGTGGTATGAAGATGCCATGAAATGGAAGATGATAGTATACCTTCAGTCCTCCATAGGTGGTATGAAGATGCCATAAAATGGAAGATGCTAATATACCTTCAGTCCTCCATGGGCGGTATGAAGATGCTATTATACCTTCAGTCCTGTCTGGGTGGTATGAAGAGGCTAATATAACTCAGTCCTCCATGGGCGGTGTGGTGTTTGTATACCTTCAGTCCTCCATGAGTGGTATATTCTAATATACCTTCAGTCCTCCATGGGCAGTGTGATGTTAGTATACATTCAGTCCTCCATGAGTGGTATGTTCTAATATACCTTCAGTCCTCCATGGGCGGTATGAAGATGTTGGCATACCTTCAGTCCTCCGGGCTGTGTGAAGATGCTAATATTCCTCAGTCTTTTGTTGTCTAGCATAGGTTCCAAATCTTTGAAAAGGCTGGTGTAACATTCAGTAACGTATTTCTTTGAACTGAATGACTTCAAAGAAACTTTACCTATTTCTCTATAATTCTACCATTGGATTTTTCTGAATTTTCAATATTTTCAGAATTGAAGTGTTTTTTCTTTTTCCAGACTTCAAAAAAATATTTCGAAAAAACTTAGAACCATCGTAATTTGACGTAATTTAACGTATTGATGCAATATGAAATAACTTCGAAGAAAATCATAGTTTATGAATGTCTACAATATGGTATCAAGCAAGAGTCTGTCACTCATCTGGCTTATGATTTCTGAATTTGATGAGGTCACATCCTCAAATGAGTTGAAATGTAATACTCACTGTAATTTCGAAAAATATTCAACATTTCTGAAAGTTCCATCGGTAGAATTATAGATAAGTATCTAAAGTTTCTTTCAAGGCATTCAATCAGAAGAAATAGATCATTGAATATTACACCCACCTGTTTACGCCGAGTACAAGATTTGGAATCTATGCTTTGTCGTCTTTGATGCTTCCTTTCTGCTACCGGGTGAGTCTAACAAAAGGATCCACGCTTGGAAGGCCACTGCTCCATGAATATCAAAGCAATAATATTGAAAACTGTCTTGTTTTATTGCCAATATGCTCAATTAGGATCAGTAATTTACCCGGCCTTAATCGGCAATTCCTTCCCGTCGATATGGGTGATTTTCTGCAGAAAGCCCCTTCCAAAAACCTGCACATGAAAACGATGAACAAATTTTCCTTTCTAAAATTGATGACACTCACATAAATTCGTGTATTTTGTCCTCTTGGGAGAATGGAACCCCCTTGAATAGGTTATCGATACCAGGGGGGGGGGGACTTGTTCATCCTCCCAAGAGGATAGCACGTGCTAAAGCGTCCACAAGTCATTGCTGTAAGGCCATTGTAAGGCAGAAATGTAAGGGAAATTTTTTCATGATTTTGGCCACGTTTTGAAGGCTTTTTGAAGCGGCTTTCTCGAGAAAATCCCTTATAATTTCAGAATGGAGTGGCCAATTTCAGTCAGGTAAATTTTATAGTAGATTTGAACATTTCTACCATTGAACTATATATTTGCCGATATCATTGTCTAGATATCCAGGGAGCTTTGACCTTTCAAACGGGGATACTTTTTTCTGACTCACCCGGTAGGCGAGTCAGAAACATTTTCAGACGTTTGAAAGCCCGTAGCTTTCAAATATTTATTATATTCCTATAAACTAAAAATATTTGCGTAGCTAACATTTCAACTTAGATAACAAAAATTAGGTTGTCAAAATTTGTTGTATTGTTCTCAAGTTACATCCCATTTTATTCATCTTAAAATCCTTCAAAACTGGCCAAAAATCTTTCACCAAATTTACCAGCAATCCAGCCTCATGATGATAGAAAACAGAAAAAAAGTTTGAATGACAGTCCCAAGTGCATAGCAGGAGCCTCTTCATATGAGCCATAAGAGCTAAAAAAATTGTAATTTGCAGTTTTAATTTTCCCAGCGCACTCAAAAAGATTTTGACACTGTACAGTTCTAGCAACTTTTTGAACATTATTTTGAGTGCGAGTTATGTTATTTACTTGTTTTGAGATCTTACTAAGTATTTTGGGAGCCCTTTAGACAAAACGAGATTACACGTCCAGCATCAAAAATATAAGAAACACGTAAGAAGCTTTGACAGGAAAATGACCCAAAAATTTACCAAACTGCCTACCAATCCCGGACCTTAGTTTCTTTAAAGACAAATACGTATATGTGACCAATATTTCATCCTGCCATGCAGGACTTCTTCAGGGCTGTTATGTTCATTGCAGGCAATTTGAGAATGATCAATGATACGACCAATTTCGACAACTCAAATTTTCTAATCCAAGTTAGCTACATAGGTATAGTCAGTTTAAGCATTGAAATCTGGGGATATTTAAAGCAGCATCCACACTTGTAGACCCAAACATCTGAAGAATAGATTTGTTAAAAAATATCCGAGCAATTTCAAGCAGTTTTTTTGTCGTGCTGGCACTTTATGAAGGTAGGATTGTCTTCTTCGCTTATTCGCCGTCTGATTGGTCCGTGAAAATGAGGCTTTGGTGGTTTTCGGCTATGGGCCACGAGCAAAAATCAGCGGAAACATTTGATTCCTATGCTGTCATTTTAAAGGAATCTGAACAATTGTTTGAGAGCAACATGATTTCAAACGTTTAACATTTTGACTCACCCGGTATCTTGGATGTTTTTTCTTCTTTTCAGAATAAATGAACGGCTATCGAATCTAACGATCTGTAACAGTTTTTGGAGACCCTCGCAACGACCTCAGAGAAGCAGAAAACTTTCCAATGAAAATGTGATTCCGGTTGTAAAATCAGACACCAACAAACCAGCCCAGACTTTGGTTGCGAAAACTGCTTCTGAGAACCGGGTCGGTGCAAATATTATTCCTGATGTATTAGAAATGGAAAAGGCTACAGCGGAAAGTGATCTTGCTGCTAAAAGGTCTATTGAGAGCTGTGCTGAGTTCAAATTATTGTTTGTTCCGGGTTATGAGGTCGGTGAGCCGGATGAGTTCTATGAAGATCCTATTCCGCATAGTTTAATGAAACTAACTTCCGGTGATTATGGGGAAGCGTACAAGAAGCGCATAGTATCCTTCAGGAAGTTGGAAGACGAAACTGTGGCTAATGAAGACAGGCAGAAACCATTCGATTCATCTTTGAATGTGTCGAGGTATAGCAGAACGTATTCTGAGAGAGGGGGGTCGAGTAATGCTGTAAGGTCCCAGGCAGCTAGGCCATGGCAGCAAAGACCCGGATCAGAGCGGACAACAAAAAGAGTTAGTTCGCCAGCATATTCTCGAGGAACTCCAAAGATCATTATTGCAAAAACGAAGACGAAGATTGAGAATGCGTTTAGTAATGCAAAGAACACGCATACGATACTCCTGTCAGAATGCCAGTCTTTAACGGACAGACCGGACACGACATCTAGTGAGGATGCTGAAAGCCTTAAGAGCAACGGAAAGCTTGATTTACTTGCTCCTGTAGAATCAAAACCGAGAAAGGGCGATAAATCGGAGGTAGAAGAGACGCCTAGAACTGCTCAAAGTACAGGTAAAGCAACGTCAGTGCAAATTGCGAAGAAAAAGCGGCATAAAGGTACTCCAACCCTGCGAGAATTGAGACCTGCGAAATTCTATGACGTTACTGAAATTGCATCAACTTATGCTGTTCCTTGTGATGAGAAAATAAAGGCTGTTGCTACGAGAAAGAAACAAAGTCTTGCGCCAGGGAAAAGTTACTTTTCGCAGAGGAGAGATTCGTTGACAAAGAGCACAACTAGAAGACCTGCGACTGCTGCTGTAGTGAGGAAGAAGCCTCTTGTCAACAGAACTAAAAGACCCAACACGGCTATTGTTTATACTGAAAAAGGAGTTGCTAAGAATACAAAGTATACGTTGGACATCAGTTATAGATAATCAACCCAATGTTGCCTGCCGAATGTAGGATTTCAAATCCTTCATTTTACTGCAGCTGTGACTTAGTTTTTGAGATATCACTTATCATTTTAAGTCGTTTACCTCTACCTGAAATCTAGCGATAATCAGGCTGAATTGTCAGTTTATTTTACATCGGTCATTTACATCATCCAGCTTCCCCCAGCTTCATATATGTTAAGGGAAAAAGTACAAAGTACAAAGTTCAAAGTTCAAAGTTCAAAGTACAAAGTACTTGATTTGATGTTTTTTGTCGAAATACGGTTTGTTGAATGTTTTTTTACTTACCCGGTCATCTGGCACTCGTTCAGCGTTACTATGAGAGAATGCAAGTTTATGCTTTTACCTGATCATGAGTCAACTTAGAACTGTTATGTAAATATGTAAATTATATTGAACTGTTTTATATGATAGAATAGAGTAATATATGTTAATGACGACAGAGCTCTTATCCAAGGTTTGCTCTTGATATTCCGTTGATTCGACTTGTTTAACTTCTTGAAATATTCTCCTTGCTTGCTCGCTGGTTTATGTTTCGTCTTATTGTTACTTTGGGCGTACAGTTAATTTTTTACAAATTTTGTTTTACGCAGAATCAGCAGATTTTGGATTCGGATGTGATCGGGCATAGATTCAGAAAAGGGTAGATTTGGAATACTCAGTACTTCTACAAACTGGTTTGCTCACAAGCAGAAATTTCGCAGATATTGTCAGTTTGACTTACTTCGCGACAAAATTCTGTCAGCTTTCAGGAAAATTTAGCCAGTACTCTGTATTCAGTTTCAGTTTCAAACCAGTAATAAAAAAACCATAAAAAACGCCCACACTATCTAATTACCTAAGACAATTTTTCCATTCAGAGAACTTGGAATTTTGTGAAAAGACTGCTCGTTTTACAAGGAGACCCGTCAAAGTTCTTGAAGAGTCGACAATATTTCTGATGAGTGGCATTGCACTCTGTGATAGACCATTCAGGATTCGAATGGGGAGACTCTGTTTGCGCTGCGCCTTGAGATCGCATGGGAGTTTCGAGCTCGAGACCGAATTCGTCAAAGTCAATCTCGAAGTTATCAAAGCTACCGGGTGAGTAAAAAAAAAGTCAACACGTTTGGCGGGCTGTAAAATAAAGAGTACGTGTCCGATATTCAAAACTGAAATCTTAATGTTACAGTCGGAGGCTCAGGACCGTCGAGAGGGGGGGGGGTGGTTAGCCAGGGTAGTTACCAGGGGGGCCTGGGGCCATTGGGGGCCCGCAAAAAATAAGGTATGTACTTTTTCTTTGTTGTAGTTTTCTTTCAGGAACATTTTCAGGCCTGCAGGCCCACTGAGATTCCAAATGAAATCTAAAAGCAGCGTTTTACCAGTGCATAGGAGGGCGTGGCCCAAGGATGAAAGGGTGTGGTTCAAAAAAATTTTCGGCACCGGGGGCCCGGCCCTTCTCTCGACGGCCCTGCGGAGGCTAACTTTGAAGTGAAATTTTGTTTGGTAAAATCATTCATCTTTTAGACCCAGAAATTAGAAAAATGCTGGAAAGGAGTTTGTATGGGAAAGAGAATTCCACCTTCGATTCTTCTCCATGATTTACTTGCCATTGAAATTTAAATTCTATTTCTGAAACTGACAATTGTATTGAATTTAAATTTCAATGGCAAGTAAATCATGGACCAGAATCGAACATGGAATTCCCGTTCCCATGCAAACCCCTTACCACCATTTTCCTTATTTCTGGGTCTAAATGATGAGTGATTTTGCCAAACAAAATGTTCATATCCAAGTTAGCTTTGGACTGATAGATTGATATTGCATTTCTGACTTTTAGCCGCATACATTTTATTCCACAGGCTGCCAAATGTGTGAAGTGTTTTCGACTCTCCCGGTACTATTTTCGCGCTTGAAGGAGCTCTGTCGCACAGGTGATTGGTTTAGAGAACAATGCGATGACAAAGGAAAGGAGCTAGAGCCCAGGCTCTTTGAATTTTTTGCATGATAAAAATTCAGTTCAATTCAAAACGATCACTTTCCAATTCTTTTCTGTTAATCCTTGCCATACGAATTTCTATCCCCTTATACAATCTTCAGCCAATCATGAGCGAGATAGATTGCCTTTAAACAAGCCATCATACGATATCCATGATGCATAGGATAGGATTGAGCGCCTTCACACGCGACTGCGGAATGATCTTATTTCCTTTCCTTGACAAAAATCTCCCAGAAACTCTTCGTCTGCAACTTCTTTGGGTTTGGATTTGCTTCAGAAAATTCGGAGAACGCATTTGTTATATCTCAAGAATTGGGTTGAGTTGAGTTGAAGTCTTCTAAATATTCCACTTTTGGGACTTTTGTGCGAAATATTTGATTAAAAGTATTTGTTATCGATTTCAATAGATGAAAGTTGTTTATTTATGACGAAAGATGCCATTTGGAATGCTCTTGATAAGTGATTCGGAGTTATTTATGCTGTTATTTTCTATTTTTCTGATACCCTAGAAGTAGACAGATTACACGTTCGTAGTTATTGCTATTGATAGACAACAACAACATCAACTTGCTTCAACGAGATGAGCTTTAGTCAACTGATCTTGTGTAGTGAGGCTACCGTAGAAGATACCTTCTGATACATACAATCGAATCTTTGCAAAACTTTAGAAGAATTTGATTCCTTGTTGTGACGAGAGAAGAACGAAGGAGTAGCAACATTATCAAGCGCTTTACTTGCAATCTTGTGGAAGAGAAACAACACAGTGAGTAAAAATACAATTTTGATAATAATATAGGCCACATCAACGGTGCATTATTGCTCTTGCTCTGATGGAGCTTTATGTAACTTCAGAAATAGACGTGTCCGGTGGAGGATGAGAAGCAAGACGATAAACATGTTTGCATTGTTTGAAATAATAGAAAACAGTATTCGACCTAATCATCTGGTTGAATAAAATTAAATGTCCTACGGCCAAGAGTAATTGAGACTCAAATCATTTTAGTACTTCAGTACGTTTCGAATTTTCCACTATTCTCACCCAAGGGGTCACTCTGAAATCTCAAAATAACGCATGAAAACTCCATTCTTTACCCCCACGGGATCTGCTTAGCTATGTGTGTAGCCCCTTGAGGCTCAAGCAAGGTATAAGCTTAGAATTGGTTTATTCCGTCTCTTTCTACGCAACAAGCAGTCACACGTGTAAAAGCTCTCGCTTCAGTTATGTCGTGAAAGAACCGTCGCCGACATAGCCCAAGCCCTTTGGAGCAGGTACCTGATATCGAAGTCGAAATATACTAGGCATTTATGAAGATGAAATACAACAGCCAGCTAACCAGGTAGCTGAAGTTTCTTTACAACGAGTTCGGCAAGCAGTGGAAAGCCAGCAGACCGAGCCAGTAGCAAGTGCTGTAAGCTAATATCAATATTCATTCTATCATTTAGGCCCATTTTTCAATCAATAATCTGCGTCTCGTTCGTTGTCTCGAACATCGTAGGATATCCCGCTCTTTACCTTGCTATAGGTTTTATTATGCTTGCTTGGGCTTTATATGCGTTTCTTTGTGCGGGTTGCTCCATTTATTTTGCAATGGAAAGCTCTCTCGGTATTTTTGCATAAAAACACAACACCACGTGCTGTTTTTTCAATGTGCCAGTAGGTCCCAGCTGCAAAAATATTTCTTGTATAATTTTACAGAGATATCATTTGGCGACATTTTCGTAACAGTTGTAAAAAGGACTTTTTGATTACGAAGGGAGCTTTGTCTTACGTACATCTTTTTTAAAATTTCATCTTTTTGCCAAAATTTCATTTATAAGTTGAAGGGCACCGCTTATTAGCATGAATCTTCCTTACTGTTTACAACCAAAGAGAATTTTATTTGTCAATTTGAAGAGCACCGTCTAGCGTACATCTTCGTTACGGTAGCCAAATAGAATTTTATTTATGGATTTGAAAGAGCACTGTCTTGGGTAAATCTTCGTTACGGTAGCCAAAAAGATTTTTATTTATGAATTTGAACGAGCACCGTCTAGCGTATATCTTCGTTACGGTAGCCATAATGTGTGTGTGATTTGGTTGTTATATAATTTTATGTGGCCAGTGTCCGATGGAATTTTTAGTAAACATTTCTCGTTCCTTAAGTAATCTCTGTGTAACTCCCTAAAACCTAGTTGTTAATTTTGATTTATTTTTCTCCTTAGTTAATAAGTCACTCCTAGCCACTTGGGGGTTTATCTAAAAACCTTTACACTCGGTCTGTGGCTGGGTTCCTTGTGGCTGGGCTGCGTGACCCCCTACCCTATTGCTAAGTTAATAAAACCTATTTATGAAATTAAATTTATTAAATATTGTTCTCTAATATTGCAAGATGTCATTCTTTATCAACATTAAGCAGTAGGAGGGCGCTCAGCCCAGTCTCAAGGAACATCAGCAATGCAAATATCAAACGACCCTTGTGGGGATTCACTGACCTTTTGCAAGTCTTTCACATATTTAATGTTTTCCGCCAAATAATTTTTAAAGAGCACCGTTTAGCGTACATCTTCGTTACGGTAGCCAAAGAGAATTTGATTTATGGATTTGAAAGAGCACCGTTTAGCGTACATCTTCGTTACGGTAGCCAAAGAGAATTTGATTTATGAATTTGCAAGAGCACCGTCTAGCGTAAATCTTCGTTACGGTAGCCAAAGAGAATTTGATTTATGAATTTGAAAGAGCACCGTCTAGCGTATATCTTCGTTACGGTAGCCAAAGAGAATTTGATTTATGAATTTGAAAGAGCACCGTTTAGCGTACATCTTCGTTACGGTAGCCAAAGAGAATTTGATTTATGAATTTGAAATAGCACCTATGAATTTGCAAGAGCACCGTCTAGCGTAAATCTTCGTTACGGTAGCCAAAGAGAATTTGATTTATGAATTTGAAAGAGCACCGTTTAGCGTACATCTTCGTTACGGTAGCCAAAGAGAATTTGATTTATGAATTTGCAAGAGCACCGTCTAGCGTCAATCTTCGTTACGGTAGCCAAAGAGAATTTGATTTATGAATTTGAAAGAGCACCGTTTTAGCGTACATCTTCGTTACGGTAGCCAAAGAGAATTTGATTTATGAATTTGCAAGAGCACCGTCTAGCGTACATCTTCGTTACGGTAGCCAAAGAGAATTTGATTTATGAATTTGCAAGAGCACCGTCTAGCGTCAATCTTCGTTACGGTAGCCAAAGAGAATTTGATTTATGAATTTGAAATAGCACCTATGAATTTGCAAGAGCACCGTATAGCGTAAATCTTCGTTACGGTAGCCAAAGAGAATTTGATTTATGAATTTGCAAGAGCACCGTTTTAGCGTACATCTTCGTTACGGTAGCCAAAGAGAATTTGATTTATGAATTTGCAAGAGCACCGTCTAGCATCAATCTTCGTTACGGTAGCCAAAGAGAATTTGATTTATGAATTTGAAATAGCACCTATGAATTTGCAAGAGCACCGTATAGCGTAAATCTTCGTTACGGTAGCCAAAGAGAATTTGATTTATGAATTTGAAAGAGCACCGTTTAGCGTACATCTTCGATACGGTAGCCAAAGAGAATTTGATTTATGAATTTGAAAGAGCACCGTTTTAGCGTACATCTTCGTTACGGTAGCCAAAGAGAATTTGATTTATAAATTTGCAAGAGCACCGTTTAGCGTACATCTTCGTTACGGTAGCCAAAGAGAATTTGATTTATGAATTTGAAAGAGCACCGTTTTAGCGTACATCTTCGTTACGGTAGCCAAAGAGAATTTGATTTATGAATTTGCAAGAGCACCGTCTAGCGTCAATCTTCGTTACGGTAGCCAAAGAGAATTTGATTTATGAATTTGAAAGAGCACCGTTTTAGCGTACATCTTCGTTACGGTAGCCAAAGAGAATTTGATTTATGAATTTGAAAGAGCACCGTTTAGCGTACATCTTTGTTACGGTAGCCAAAGAGAATTTGATTTATGAATTTGAAAGAGCACCGTCTAGCGTATATCTTCGTTACGGTAGCCAAAGAGAATTTGATTTATGAATTTGAAAGAGCACCGTTTAGCGTACATCTTCGTTACGGTAGCCAAAGAGAATTTGATTTATGAATTTGAAAGAGCACCGTCTAGCGTATATCTTCGTTACGGTAGCCAAAGATAATTTGATTTATGAATTTGAAAGAGCACCGTCTAGCGTATATCTTCGTTGCGGTAGCCAAAGAGAATTTGATTTATGAATTTGAAAGAGCACCGTCTAGCGTATATCTTCGTTACGGTAGCCAAAGAGAATTTGATTTATGAATTTGAAAGAGCACCGTTTAGCGTATATATTCTTATACATCTTTGTTATGGTAGCCAAAGGGAATTTGATTGATGAATTTGAAAGAGCACCGTCTAGCGTATATCTTCGTTACGGTAGCCAAAGATAATTTGATTTATGAATTTGAAAGAGCACCGTCTAGCGTATATCTTCGTTACGGTAGCCAAAGAGAATTTGATTTATGAATTTGAAAGAGCACCGTCTAGCGTATATCTTCGTTACGGTAGCCAAAGATAATTTGATTTATGAATTTGAAAGAGCACCGTCTAGCGTACATCTTCGTTAAGGTAGCCAAAGAGAATTTGATTTATGAATTTGAAAGAGCACCGTCTAGCGTATATCTTCGTTACGGTAGCCAAAGATAATTTGATTTATGAATTTGAAAGAGCACCGTTTAGCGTACATCTTCGTTACGGTAGCCAAAGAGAATTTGATTTATGAATTTGAAATAGCACCTATGAATTTGCAAGAGCACCGTCTAGCGTAAATCTTCGTTACGGTAGCCAAAGAGAATTTGATTTATGAATTTGAAAGAGCACCGTCTAGCGTATATCTTCGTTACGGTAGCCAAAGAGAATTTGATTTATGAATTTGAAAGAGCACCGTTTTAGCGTATATCTTCGTTACGGTAGCCAAAGAGAATTTGATTTATGAATTTGAAAGAGCACCGTTTAGCGTACATCTTCGTTACGGTAGCCAAAGAGAATTTGATTTATGGATTTGAAAGAGCACCGTTTAGCGTACATCTTCGTTACGGTAGCCAAAGAGAATTTGATTTATGAATTTGAAAGAGCACCGTCTAGCGTATATCTTCGTTACGGTAGCCAAAGATAATTTGATTTATGAATTTGAAAGAGCACCGTTTAGCGTACATCTTCGTTACGGTAGCCAAAGAGAATTTGATTTATGAATTTGAAATAGCACCTATGAATTTGCAAGAGCACCGTCTAGCGTAAATCTTCGTTACGGTAGCCAAAGAGAATTTGATTTATGAATTTGAAAGAGCACCGTTTAGCGTAAATCTTCGTTACGGTAGCCAAAGAGAATTTGATTTATGAATTTGCAAGAGCACCGTCTAGCGTATATCTTCGTTACGGTAGCCAAAGAGAATTTGATTTATGAATTTGAAAGAGCACCGTTTAGCGTACATCTTCGTTACGGTAGCCAAAGAGAATTTGATTTATGAATTTGAAATAGCACCTATGAATTTGCAAGAGCACCGTCTAGCGTAAATCTTCGTTACGGTAGCCAAAGAGAATTTGATTTATGAATTTGAAAGAGCACCGTCTAGCGTATATCTTCGTTACGGTAGCCAAAGAGAATTTGATTTATGAATTTGAAAGAGCACCGTTTTAGCGTATATCTTCGTTACGGTAGCCAAAGAGAATTTGATTTATGAATTTGAAAGAGCACCGTTTAGCGTACATCTTCGTTACGGTAGCCAAAGAGAATTTGATTTATGGATTTGAAAGAGCACCGTTTAGCGTACATCTTCGTTACGGTAGCCAAAGAGAATTTGATTTATGAATTTGAAAGAGCACCGTCTAGCGTATATCTTCGTTACGGTAGCCAAAGAGAATTTGATTTATGAATTTGAAAGAGCACCGTTTAGCGTACATCTTCGTTACGGTAGCCAAAGAGAATTTGATTTATGAATTTGAAATAGCACCTATGAATTTGCAAGAGCACCGTCTAGCGTAAATCTTCGTTACGGTAGCCAAAGAGAATTTGATTTATGAATTTGAAAGAGCACCGTTTAGCGTAAATCTTCGTTACGGTAGCCAAAGAGAATTTGATTTATGAATTTGCAAGAGCACCGTCTAGCGTCAATCTTCGTTACGGTAGCCAAAGAGAATTTGATTTATGAATTTGAAAGAGCACCGTTTTAGCGTACATCTTCGATACGGTAGCCAAAGAGAATTTGATTTATGAATTTGAAAGAGCACCATCTAGCGTAAATCTTCGTTACGGTAGCCAAAGAGAATTTGATTTATGAATTTGAAAGAGCACCGTTTAGCGTACATCTTCGTTACGGTAGCCAAAGAGAATTTGATTTATGAATTTGAAAGAGCACCGTCTAGCGTATATCTTCGTTACGGTAGCCAAAGAGAATTTGATTTATGAATTTGAAAGAGCACCGTCTAGCGTATATATTCGTTACGGTAGCCAAAGAGAATTTGATTTATGAATTTGCAAGAGCACCGTCTAGCGTATATATTCGTTACGGTAGCCAAAGAGAATTTGATTTATGAATTTGCAAGAGTACCGTCTAGCGTAAATCTTCGTTACGGTAGCCAAAGAGAATTTGATTTATGAATTTGAAAGAGCACCGTTTTTGCGTATTACGGTAGCCAAAGAGAATTTGATTTATGAATTTGAAAGAGCACCGTCTAGCGTATATCTTCGTTACGGTGGCCAAAGAGAATTTGATTTATGAATTTGAAAGAGCACCGTTTAGCGTACACATCGTTACGGTAGCCAAAGAGAATTTGATTTATGAATTTGAAAGAGCACCGTCTAGCGTATATATTCTTATACATCTTTGTTACGGTAGCCAAAGGGAATTTGATTGATGAATTTGAAAGAGCACCGTCTAGCGTAAGTCTTCGTTTCGGTAGCCAAAAAGAACTTGATTGATGAATTTTAAAGAGCACTGTTTAGCGTTAATTTACATTTTATGCAGACTTTGTCCACAAGAGATTTGCTAAACCTATTGTTACACCCTTTTTTGTCACTTCTTTTGACCCAAAAGCTCCTGTTTACGCTGTTTCGTGCAATGATGAAAGTCACTCGAATCAATGCTTGCATTTGAGCTTTAATTTCGTATGTCTTATGACGTATGACATTGTTCGTCGATGGTGGTTTCACATAGTTGCAGTGATTCATATCGACTCCAGCTTGTCTCAAACATTCCTAAAGTAATGACTTATAAGACGAAATAATGCCATGCCCGACAAGGCCCCCCCTTGACGTATAAAATCGGTAGCTTATGGTGGCCCTTGATTGTTCTAAGGATTTTATCTGTTGCAGTTGTTTTTTTCTATGCAACCCAAGCACAATTACAGTCAATGCAAAATTGGAAAAAAAAAATAGATAAAACTACTGCACTACACACGGGAGACACGAAATGTGCCTCTGTCTCATAGACTCCTGTGAGCTTTAGTCAGTCCCATTCTGATGATAACACAAATTTCAAAGGCCTTTGTTTGCCAAGAATGTTTCCGTTTTTCGCATCTGATTTTTTCTAGTATCTATCTTTAAGTGCAACTTTCTTTTACCAGTATCCATCAAATGGTTTCAATATTTTTGCACAATGATTCGGAGATTCTAAACTGCAATGTTTTTTCCTGCCGTCTTCTTTTTGGATCATTGCTTGTTTATGATCTACAAGTTACCCTTGTTATCTCCGATTTCCCCTAGCACATATTTCGCCCAGTGGTATCCTTCTTAGCAGTTTATAACCTTGTTTTTGTCTCAGTAGAAAAACAAAATCATGAGGTGATATCCTTTATATCCTCCTAGCAATATACTTGGATGGCATACAAAACCTTTTGCAATGGGATTTGCTTGCATTCAGACTGTTCTTTTAACTATTGCAGGCCGCACTTACAGTTGCTAGAATGCGGGAATCGGCCGTTAGCTACAGGCGATGCTGTTGACAGAATAATTCTGGTTTCCACTTCTGTAATAAATGTAACAGTCAGTAAGGTCCTCCTCACGCTAACATTCAACCTACAACTTGTTGAGGTAGATGAACAATGTATCGTGGATAGACGGAATATATTCATTTTGGTGCATGTGCAGCGAGCAGTCTTGGCCAGTTTTTCCATCACAAAAGCTCTTTAAAGGCTTCATTACATTGTTTATCTTAATGTACTACATATGTAATTCTCGATTAAAACTTCAAAATTTCAACTTTACACTTTCTTGGGTAAAATATATTGTAGATTCCAGCTCTGTAAACGAAAATCTCCCTGGGTCACTAATTTCTGAATTATGGACCAACATTCTAACAGTTGGTCAACAAATCATTCCCTGACAAGGCCCTAGCAACGGCTATTTTGTTAACTATTTGGAGGCCGAATTTCGAATTTTGGGCTTGAGGTCTGCAATACTTCTCTGCCTTCTATTCCACCATTCCATTTTCAAAGTGAATAGGAGGCTCTAGCATAATGGTTGAGTGGTTGAGAGTTCAAAATATTTGTATAAACAAGTAATTAGAGTAGAATATATTTATATTTATACGCACTTTTATGCGATTTGAAATAAGCACGACGTTCGAGCCAGGCCCGATACCAGCCTTAATTCTTAGAGGGGCAAAGAACCAAAATTTTTCCGACGCTCTAAAGTCAACAACAACAACAGCAACAACCCCAATTTTAGGAACATACGTTAAAACATGCACGAAAAGACTGATGTGCTCCTTTAATGACTAGATTTTGGAACTATTTTGTAGTTTCGACGTTGCAGCCTTCAACATTGGTCAATATGAAGGAAAAAATGCTGTAGATTCAAAATCCATGTTAAATTTTATCCTCGAAAGACAATAAATTCATGTTCTATGCATCATTGTCCCAGTGAAATCTTCTAAATGTGGGCCTGTAACAACAACAAAATCCGACAAGTGGAGTAAAATTTCCGACAAATGGCCTTGCTCCGCCCCCCAGCCCTCCCCCCCCACTGGCTTCGGCCACGGTTCGAGCATAGCCCGTTATCAAGCCTCAATATTTATCAAGATATTTGTAGCGGACAAGAAGTAAAGTTGAGTTATGATATTCATCGGCAACGATCGTAATATCAGCCAAGAATGGGAAATAAAGATATTGATGAAGGGGGGAAAAACTCACAAGCAGCTTTATCATGAAAATGGATTTTTCAGAGGCCGTGAACGATCCGAAGAGCAAGGCAAAAAGCACCTTTCAACCTCCTCAAAATCTGCCTAGTTAGGCGCACAAAATGAAGTTGAAAATGGCATTCTGGCCTACTTTGAAATTGGTCACGCAAAGAGAAACCATTTTTGAAACCAATTGAAACCATTTTTCCGAACTTCTTGACCTTACATTTTCAAAGATACACATTTGGGTCTTCCGAATTCAGGTTAAGTTAAATAATTTATCCATTTCTTGCTTGCTGTGATGAAATTTTTTAATATGAGGTCTAACTTTGCTGCATGCTTGACTAAAAAAAGAATTTTCTCTAATTTCGAATTAGTTGACTTAAGATTTGTTGTTTGCCTTTCATGGTAGTCTCCATAGTTCATATAACTGACATACAAAATTTGGCAATTATTTGTAATTCCACGCAGAGTTGGGAACAAAACATCTTGGTAATTGTCCGTCCGACAGAAAAAAGAGAGGATTTACTTTTCCCAAAACAAATGGTAGTGATAAGCCACGGAATTTTGTTGGAGCTATCTCCCAACTTGCTAATTTGTTTGGAGGAATCACCTTTGCACGAAAAAAAGTATCTACAGCCTTTAAATTTTGACTAAAGAGTGTGTCCGTCCGACAGTTGCTGGTGTGTACTTTTCACAGTACTCTTCAATTATGCAACAGTGCATACAGCAATTGGAGTTGCTCACAATGGGAACAGCAGGAATTGTTCGCAATACGTTTTGAAGATTAATTCAGCATTGTTTTGTTTCAAACATATTTTTTATAAAACCTGTCGGACGGACTTTCGTTATATTTTTTATCCGCAATAGAAGTGAATAATGTGTCCCAATGTTAAAAAGTGGACATTACTGTGTCATGAATAGGTAGAAAGTATGCATCAAAAATAGATTTATGCGTATTTTGGCACCAAACTCTCCATTCTGAAAATCTGTCGGACGGACATTCCAATAAGATAATGCTTATCTTGTGCCTGGGCCAACGATAACACCAACGAGTATGTGGAACCTACGCAGTGCCATGTTGTTATTAATTTAGAATTACTTCTGTTTGTGTTTTCAGAAGTTCAATTTTGCAGTACGTTTTTGTCCATCCGACATGTCCATCTGACACGTTTGTTATCCTTTTTTGACGAACAAGGTGTTATTTTTCTAAGTGTTACATGAGTTACATTGTCAGCAATAGACAATACCATAGAACAGTTACAGTCTTTTGTGAGTTATGCTTAATGCTGAGATAGAATTGAGGTTGAAGTAACTATTTTTGCACATGTGCATTTTCTATCTAGTCCATCCGACATGTCGATGTTCTTCGTTATTCCCAGAGCAACATTCGTTTTGAAAACAAATCAGTTAATTCTTGTTTTCATTACCCTTTGGATGCTTTATATCATGCAAGGTTACATTATGGTCTTACATCAAAGCTAAGAATTTGGTAGGCTTCCAAAGTATCTAATGTCCATCCGACATATTTTTGAATTAAAAAATAGGCCCTTCTTTCTGCAAGTGCAAAGAAACTAAAATTATGCACTACTTCTGGCCCCTTTCCACAAAAGCAAGGAAAGGAAATCATGGAGAAACAAACTAAGATCAACAAAAAAGGTTACGAAGACCAAGGGAAAAGAGTAAGAGAGGGAGACATTCAAATATCAAGTCACGAAATACTGATCTTTCATTTCAGTTTTTACAAGATTGCACTTTTTGCATTTTTGGGAAATTATATAACAATAATCAATAGAAGATTTCAGACTCAAATTTGGCGTGTGGCTTCGTCAACCTATGCTGCATCTACCGAACCAAAACATTTTTCAACGGAAGCACATACCCAGTGGCATCATATCCATAAAATTTCAGCTTTGTATCATTTGCAATTAATTTCTAAGAATTTAGAAAAATCTAAACATTATGCATACGGCATTCAAACAGGAATGTATCAAGGATGAAACTTCATTTTTTGACGGAGTTAGAGCTGATCAAAAGTAATACATATGTGGTACCTAATTTCTGTTTTTGCAGGGGTTGGTTTTTTCTGAGTTATGGAGTAGATAGCTTTGAGGTTTTATGGTATAGCTATATTTTGCTACTAATGTTTCATCTTTCTTTGTATTCTCTGCATGGTACATTACCGAAATTGTGACTTCCGAAGCACTCGGGTATCTTAGTTGATTTGAGAGGGAGAGTGACTAATTGGATGAGAATATGTTACTATTCTCACCCAAGGGGTCACTCTGAAATCTCAAAATAACGCATGAAAACTCCATTCTTTACCCCCACGGGATCTGCTTAGCTATGTGTGTAGCCCCTTGAGGCTCAAGCAAGGTATTTAAAGCTTAGAATTGGTTTATTCCGTCTCTTTCTACGCAACAAGCAGTCACACGTGTAAAAGCGACCCACCTCTCCTCCCTCGGCGACGGTTCTTTCCGCCAACAGTGGCCATTTCCACTTCACTTTTCAACTATTACAGTATTTGCAGTTTTCCTATTTTTTCTTATGTGTGTCATGGGCTTAAAGGCAAAAAGGGGCATTAACTGGGGACAATAGGCCTTTAAGCCTAGAAAAGTGAAGTGAAAATTGTCCATTAGTCACAATTCCTCTCAAATAGCGATCTTCCCTCGCACTCGGGTATCTTAGTTGATTTGAGAGGGAGAGTGACTAATTGGATGAGAATATGTTACGATTCATTATTAACCCCCATAAAAATCAGGAATAAACAAGCTATTTATAATCAACACGGAATTATCAACAAGATAGAAATCACAAAATATACTGGAAAATATATCAAAATTTAATCTAATTATTGTAGATTTGAATGAAAATCATCGTTGCACAAGGAGTATGAACACGGACGTAGGAAGCATCTCAAACTTGGAGGGGCACGACACTTAAAGGGCTCTTTTTTCATTAAGTTAAAGGGGCACTTCCTGAAAATAAAAAGGGCACTTCTTTGTTTATTCCAAAATATTGGGAGGGAACGTGCCCCCAGTGCCCCCCCCCCATTCCTACGTCTCTGAGTATGAAACAGTTTGCATTAGAATTTTTCAAATACGCTGCGTTTTTTTGGGACACCCGGTAGAAAAATCAATATTGCCAATACAAAAAATGCTCAATGTTGAAGGTCTAGAATTTAGCAATTTGATTACGTCACAACTTCAAATCTAAAAGACATTTGAAAGACAAATTCTGAAAATAAAGATAATATCAAAAATTCTTTCTGTTTCATCGTGGGGAATTACAGTATCCTGATCCTTGCAATATAGAATTAAAGATGGAACCTCTGCATAGAAGAGTCTAGAAAATTACACAAAGTTTCATCATGGTTTCATCAGATCAATTCAAAGAACGAATCTTGGCCAATGTTGTCTAGCGAATTGCTTTGTTTCAGATAGAACAAGATTCAACATTTGAGTAGGAATGGAAAATGAATACTGTCTAAAGAGGTGCAAGAATGAAAATTGGTGGGGTACCAGGGAACACCCACAGCACAAGACCTGCCCCCTTGCCCCTGTCCCCTTTTGCAACCACTGCACTACTGATCTCTGTCGTGTTCAAGCAAGGTCAATTATGGCCTCTATTTGGCAAAACGCTAACCTCGTTCTGGGATAAATAATGCAGTAAACTTTTTCTAGCGTCAATTTGAGTTGCTGTGGTGCAAAGAGTTATCGTTATAAAATAGGGAAAAACACTTTATTAGAAGGTTATTCAGCTAATGAAGCAGCTTTAATCAAAAGAAGAAAACCCATAATACAAGGAGACATACTGCACAGTGCTTTGAAATCTCAGCAGTAAAGTATATTGGATTGAAGAAGAAAGAAAGAAATTTGGGCCTAAATTTTTGGTTGAATATAACAGTCAAGTCACAATGACCAGCCACATAACACCTGGGCAGCAAGTGATTACACTTTGGGCATCGGCAAATCCACCAACAAATATCGAGGCCATAGTTGGTGCGCTGAGAAATCAAACTGGAAGTGAAGGAAGAGTGCAAGTTGAGCATGTGGATATCCTACCGTCATGTGAGTATCTAATCTTATTTACTGCGTTCTGTGAGAAAAAAACAATCCCTGTTTGAAAGGCCACGGCTCCTTGGATATCACGATGATGGTGATATTATATTGGCACATATAATATTTAATGGTGGACATGTTCAAATCCATTTTGAAATTTCCCTGACTGAAATCAGCCACTCTGTTCTTCAATTTATGATGGATTTTCTCAAGAAGAGCCTGTATGGAAAGTGTGGCACTTGCACACCCAAGAAAAACAATAGGGAGTTTAAAACAGACAATAGATAAACAATAGAGGATCCTTCTTGCACACCCGAGGTCTAGGCGAAAATTGCCCTACTTTCCATATTAAGTTCAAGAAACCTTTAAAATGAACCTAAGACACCAAACAAATTTTCCTAATATTTCTACCTTACAGCAATGAATTCAACACATTTACCATGTGTTATCCTCTTTGGAATATTTTTTATGCTCCCCCAAGGAGGGATGACACTCTCATCTTCCCTAAAAGGATAACACATGATGCTGCAGCAGCATGTCAAAGCCTTTGCTGTGAGGCAGGACATTTGGTCCTGAGTTTAGGCTGTTGAACGTTGTCCAGTTTCAGTTTCATCTCATACAACAATCATCCTAAATACAATAACAGGTTAACAAATACAATACATAATTCTAAATACATGAAAATCAACAATCTACATACAAAAAGCAATGAAAATTAAAGGATTACACAGTCAACATTACAATTTATATTTAGAACGACTTTCTAAGGAGGAGGAGTCTTCAGAGTAGATAACCTAATCGAGAGGGTACCCCCTTCCCCCTCCCCCCTAAAAAAGAAAACTAGACAAGAAATTTTTTTAGAAGTAAAAAGTTTTTTGAAGGGGCTTTCTTGAGAAAATCCCACATAATTTTAGAATGGAGAAGACTGTTGGAAATTTTGATGCGGGATGAGAAGAGAGAAGGAGCATCACAACAAAGAGAACAATCATATGGAAGATAGGAAAGTTGTACATAACAAACAGTTTCTTTGTTCTACACCCATATGCTTCTTTAAATTAATCTTCTATCTTTCTTCCAAAAGGTGGAAATTTCTTTATCTCACCCTATGGATGCAAAAATCTTCCATGTACATACAGGGTGTCTCAAAATAATTGTTCGGCGTTTGATTAAATGTTAAAAAATAACGAAATATTGAACGGGCTCCATGGTAAGATAACCATATTGCTGAGATTTTAGACACCAGAAGATAGCAAATCGGCTAAATATTCACGGAGTTATGAGCTTTCGAAGTTCAAGTTTGTGCGAAAGCTGAAACCAGACGCCCCTAAATTGCATATTTTGTGAAAGTGGAATCTCGTTTATTCAAAGCAAATCAAATGTAATTTCAAAAGCACTTTCAATAAACTAGCATTCTACAACATTGAATCAAGGTTATGGATGCTTGGGGGAATCCTGTTCAGCACAATTTGGAATTTTCCCGTCTCACATTGATTAAGTTTTCATTCTATGTTTTCAGATACTTGCATTCTTAATCAATTTCGGCAACGGTTGCAAGACTTAAACTACTTTTGAAGTCCTATTTGGTTTGCTCTGATATCAATGAGAGGTGAAACATTGGACAGTCTTCCTTTACCTCGGTTTTAGGACGTCTTATTGGAAAAAAGTCAATTAGAGGCGTCTGGTTTCAGCTTTCGTACAACGTTGAACTTCAAAAGATCGTAACTCCGTGAATTCTTAGCGGATTCAGAAGATTCTGGCGTCTAAAATTAATCTAAAATCTTAGGAACAGGGTTATCTAACCAGAAGCCTGTACATTTTATCATTATTTTTTGACATTTAATCAAATGTCGAACAATTTTTCTGGGACACCCTGTACTGTATATATTCTCTTTTTATTGCAGCTGCTCATCCAAGCTCATCATTTGATGTGGCAATATCAGGACTTCTCTCACCATCAACATACATCCACAATACAGATATCTTAGCAGAAATTGCAAGGATTTTGAAACCAAGTGGAAAATTCCTGGTTAGAGAGCCTGCAGGTAATTTTTATTTGACTTGCTGTTGAACTCCACCATCTCAAACAACTCGCTATCTCAAAGAATTTCAGATTCCTTTGATTTTTCTGAAGGGATTTGTGAAGAGGCACACCTGGTTATCTTGTCAAACAAAAACCAAATTTAAATTTTTCGTTATCAAAGTTCCTCCTGTTCAGTTATATTGCTTGGAATGATTTCACATGGTGCACACTTTTTGAACATGCAAAATGCTAATCATCAGATTGCTCTTAGAGTGATCCCAGGGAGCTCATGGAGCTATTGGTTTCCTTTCCTGTGGTATATTTTGTGCTTCTAAGCATAAAATTTACACTCCGGTGAAAATAGCAAGACTGGAAAAATTCCCCAGTTATCCTTGAAAACTTCAGTTATCTCAAACTAATTTTTCAATTCCCTTACATTCTTTAAGATATTATATAACAGGTTTCAGCCATGTATATATAAAATTATGAAAATTTCATGAAGATTGACACTTTCATTCATGTAAATTAAAAGTGTTAAACAGTGTTCTTGATCACTTTATGTAAGGAGGAAGATCTGCTGAAAAGCTCATATCAACTTTGAAACTTTCTGGTTTTGTCAAACCATCAGAGGTGAGTCTACCTTTCATTACTAATTTTTCTTTGTGAAGTCAGCTTCAAATTTAAATGTGTTGTTTCTTTTTCCATTGTTCAGCCCTTTGCATGCGGCAGTCGCAGATTTGCAAAAAGGCTTTATGTCTCCTTCACATGATGCAATCAGAGAGTCACGCACGATCGTAATTTCTTTTTCTCATGTTTTTACATCTGTTCCTTGCGTGAATCTGGGAAAAACTGGATTAATTTGTTCCTCAAGCAATGAGAGATTGATTCCAATGGAAAATGAACATGTTTTTCACTGTGAAGTTTACTTTTTTATTAGTGATGGAAGCTTCTACAACTAAATCACGGGTTTTTTGCTGATATTTGTCAAACTTTTCAATATTTTCAATCTGTTTCCTTCTTGCGATAAAATACCTTCCTCTCATCCAATGTGGCTTGAAAAGGCATGTTTCAAGTCGAGAGCATGACAGCTGCCTCTTCGATTCAGCCTCTGTCTGGTCATTTGAGTAGCTTCTACGTGATTCAGTGCGGTCAAAATAAGGCCTAAGTCAGGAATCGCCCAAAGCTTCAACGTAATTATAATGCAAACTACTCAGAACTGCTAGATAACGTTTTACAGTGAAATAGCAGCAAGAAAAGAAAACTTCAGTTATTTCTGAACAATTTTCATGCATTTTAATTTCAAGTTAAAGAACTTTTTCCTGGTGAAAAAAGAATTTGAAATTTTCAATCAAGATGTTTGAAATCTTGCGGGAAATATCCAGCATCACAGTACAATCGCCTGGAAACAATTCAGCATGTGAAGGGTTAAGAATCTGTAAAGTTGGAAAGAGGTAGTCTGCATGAAAATATACTGTATGTTTACAGAAGAGCAGGAAGATTCACAGAGATTATAAATAGCTACTGAAAACCCACAGCCAAAACTTTGGTTGCCTGATATTCATTGAACTTTCTGTCTAACTCACTCAGCTGTGTGACAAACTTTTTGATTATTCATAGCCAAAAATATCACAGATGGACAGTGACGCAATACAAATGGTAGAAGTGAGTAATGTTTAAATGAGGTCTTATATTTGCACATCATAAAACTATTGGCAACTACTACTTCTTATGTTCTTGATCTGTCAGAAAATTTATACTGAATTGAAAACTGCATGGTGAATTTGCTGTAACTAAATTTTATAATCTCAAAATTGATAAAGTAAAACCTCTCTGTTGACGCATTTCGCATGACAAAATCCTGTCATTTAATTTAAAGACAAATTTCTTCAATACCACATCAAAATATATTTAATAACCAAATCACTGGTACCCTTGCTGATAACTGTCTATTATTATATATAAACTTTCTGATTTAGCAACGAATCACTTTCTGTTGCATTTTCTTTTTTTTAAGTTGCCTAAAGTATGTTGCAATAAAGTTTTTACTTGTAATAGCCACAATAGTGTACACTATGCTTGCTGTGTTGTAATTTGTCAGGGGACCGCAGCGGTCGGACCGCCTTGTATTGTTGAGCATTTACGATGTTTTAGTAGAATCTCGTGGTATTTGTAAGAGTTGGCAGTTGTGTTATTGGACTTGAAAAGTCTGGGCCCTGTGCCATCTTTTCCTATCCAAGAGTTAATTGATTTACCAGAATCTCTGAATAACCAAACATTGTCCAGTATATTAACAGTACCGGGTGACCCAGAAAAAAGTGACCCCACGCAATCTGTTACAGAAAATTAAGTAAATGGCCGATTGAAATGCTTCAAACGTTGTTCTGTCGCTGAAAGACTAGCCTATGCTATGAGTATTTTTTGCAATTTTTTTGGCACGGTAAATTTCCAAAATTAAGGATTTCGAGGAAAAGAGCATGCCTGGAATCCTCAAAAATTCGTCAAAAACAAGGGATCGATTTAAAGCAATTTCAAATCTTCAAAACAACGAGGAGCGTGTTTCATTTCAACCTGGGAATAGGCAACCCAGTTGGAAGTCTGCAGAGCAAGTTTATTGTCCCTAGGTACTTAAAGATATTCTCAGGTAAAATGAAACACGCTTCTCGTTGCTTTGAAGATCTGAAATGGCTTTAAATCAATCCCCTGTTTTTAACGACTTTTTGAGGATATCAAGCCTGCCCTATTCTTCAAAATCCTTAATTCGGGATGCTTACAGTGCCATAAAAATTATAAAAAATACTCATAATGTAGGCTAGTCTTTTAGCGATAGAACAAAGTTTGAAATATTTCAATCTGCCACTTACTTTTTTTTCTATAACAGATTGCGTTGGGTCACTTTTTTCTGGGTCACCCGGTATACCATCCTTTTTTGGATCTAGGTTGTTTGTCACAAGCCAGATTTTGAAGTTGGAGCAGGCTCCCGAATTTCCATTAAAACAAGTAAGCAATACTCTTGGGATTGGTGCAAAGAAATTCCTTGATTTTTAGTTTTACACAACCAATAAGCATAGGTTCCAAATATTTAAAAGGGCTGGTGTAAAATTCAATGACCTATTTCTTTGAACTGAATGACTTAAAAGAAACTTTAGCTATTTCTCAAAAATTCTATCGTTGGACCTTTCCGAAATCTTCAATATTTTCAGAATTAGAGTGTATTTTTTCTTTTTGAAGTATTCAAGAAAAATGTTTAAAAAATGCTTAAAATCATCGTAATTTCTAAACTGTTTGATGCAACATGAAATAGTTTCGAAGAAAACAATAGTTTATGAATGTCTACAATATGGTATCGAGCAAAAGTCTATCACTCTTCTGGTTTATGATTTAGAAATTTGATGATGTCACATCCTCAAATGAGTTGAAATGTAAGATACGCTGTAATTTCGAAAAATATTCAAAACTGCTAAAAATTCCAATGGTAGAATTATAGATACGTATCAAAAGTTTCTTCCAAGCCATTCAATCAGAAGAAATAAAATTGTACACCCACCTTTTTACACAAAGCTAAAGATTTGGAACCTATGCTCAACTAACATTCCCATTTCATCTTCGATATTTATCCCTAAATTTAATCAAATCTTTAGTCCAAGATCCTGGAGAGAAATATTCAAATTTTGTTCACATTTTTGCACTTTGGTTTGATTTTTGGCAACAGGAATGTTCACCAGAATAGAATTTTTGAAGATGAGTTGTAAAATCTAATTATGATAGATTTTAAAATGTCAAAATTTTCATTATGCTAAGGTAGATAAATAGTGCAGTATTCTTTCTGATGAATCCTTTTTCCAGGTATAAAGAAACCAGTAGATCAGGACGTTGCTAAAGTGTGGACGTTATCTGCAATGGAAACTAATGACGAGGATTTGGTATGGAAATTCTCTTTTCCTTCTTCAGCTCTTAAAAATTGATTTTTAAAATGCTGGATGACCGAATTCAAGCAGCATATGTTGCAAATCTTTGATATGGTACTTGTTAAATTCTATGACCTTTTGCCATTGCTCTATACTTCTACTCATTCAAGTTTTCTGAAATTTACAATATTTTCAGAATTAAAAGGCTTTTCCCCTTTTCTAAGAGTCCAAGAAAAAAGTTGAAAAAATTACTTTAAAACCACCGTAATTTCTAAACCTTTTGAGGAAATTTGAAATGATTTTCAATAAAGCCATAGTTTGTGAATCTCTACAGTATGGTATCAAGCAGAAGTCTATCACTCTTTTGGTTTACGATTTAGAAATTCGATGAGGTGACATCCTCAAATGAGTAAAATATTGAATACGCTGTAACTTCAAAAAATATTCAACATTTCTCTGCAAAGTCCAATGTTAGAATTATAGCAAAGTTCTAAAGTTTCTTTATAAGCCATTCAATTCAAGGAAATAAGTCATAGAATTTTACACCCACCTTTTTACACCAATTAAAGCTACACTCCCATAAATAGGCCCAATATATTTCAACTTTTTTTAATCTTTCCTCATAAGCATCAGACAAACAATAGGTTGCACGTTCTCATCATTAGGGAAAGTTTGGCTTTGAGGGAACTAGCCCATCTCCCGAAAAAGCAAATGTCCCCTTGTCCATGTTGGAAAAAGCTTTCCAGATGCATCTGCAAAAGAAAGAACATCCAACATGAAAAATGTGAAAGCGGTGGGTGGGTGGGAGATTTAATTTGCAACCACTCCGCATGAGTGTGCAAAATTCACTAAATTCTCACATCAAACTCTATTCTATACCGCATAGAAGAAACCATGCCGCATGCATGATTATCAATGAACACGTAGGTAATAAAACACATGACTTCTCTAGAGAGTTAAAACCTATCATACTTCAAATCGCCAGAGGCGTAAATCTGTAATAAACAATAAACTGCATGCTCGTTGCTTTAACTCCGATTAGAATTTCATTTTAATCTGCATTTTAAAGATTCGGAACCTATGCTAAATCAAGTGTACCCATACAATTTTGTATTGAAAGTTAAGACGTTGACCGATAGCTGCTTCTCAAAAATGTCTTACTTGTTCATCTATCCCAGCTTTATCTGCCTAGTTTTGGCCAAATGGACAGAGTAAAAACCGCAAAATGACTTTATCAAGCCATCTGATGCAAGGAAGTGTTTGGGTACATAAGCTTTTTCAAATGGCAAATCAAGAGTGGAAGGCCGAAGGAAGCAAATATCAAATGTGGCCCGATTTTTGGATCATTTTGAAAGGAGCTAGGGGGGCTCAGAGTTTCAAATGTTTGCTAAAGGTCGTGCAGTTTCTGCTCTGTTGGCTAAATGCAATTCTCCCAATGGTAACGAATCCTAGCTAAAAGCCGTATTATGTGAAAAGATGGGTAACATTACTTACACAATACCAGTGCCTACAGATTAAAGAAATGTTGAATATGCACTTCATTGTGTATGCTAAAACTTGGTGTGTTTTGAAGACGCCAATGAATTTTAGAATACAAGCTGCTTGGAAAAATTCCTAGCATCTAAGGTTCTGTGGTAGAAGTTTGTCATCGACTCGAGTGTAAGGGCGGGAAATCCGTAGAGCCCATTTCTTGTTGTTTTTGCCGATGCTAAAAAATGCACCGTAATTGTTGTTATCAAATATTTCGATTCTTTACTTCAGGACATCATAGACTCGGATGCTTTACTCGAAGAAGAAGACTTGATCCGTCCAACCACTGGTAACCTCAAAAGTAAGTCATTTTAAGTGCTCTTAGTTCAAACCATTTCTTTTGCATCGGAGAAAAACCTGCATCACATTAGCGAGAGAATCTTGACTTTCTTGCACCTGTAAATCAAAGCATTTGAACATTTATGAGCATGTACTTTTATTAATAGTCATCGGATCCCAAAAAGGGGGCATTCTTTTTCTATCCAACAAAAACATTAGATAAGCAATTAAAGTTTTACCGGGTGCGCCAAAATAAACTATGCACTTTTGGGAAGCCAGGATAAATCATACATTGGCCCGATTTTGAAGATTTATGACTTAATCTCTAGCAGAAAACCTGATTCTAGGATTTTTTTGCAAATTTTTTGTCTTCAGTTTTAGAGCTAGAAGCGAGCTTCTTAAAATTGTCGTTTTCGAAAACATTAAAAACGATCAAAAACGTCGCTCAATTTTTCTAAAGACTCAAAATGAATGGACAAAGAGAAAATGTTTTCGGGGTGATTTGGGGATTTAGAAATCGATTAATGTAAACTTCTGCACGAGAAGTATTTCAAAGATTGGCCTGTTGCGAAATTATGTAGTAGTTGCAATAAAATGCCGCCCCAAGCTGTCACAACATCAAAAATTCAACGAGACTCCGTGCTTGCTGGCCTCACGACGCTTCCCTGTTCGTCTTTTTGACCTCCTTCACAACAGAAATGCAGCCTGCATCAAAGCATGAATTAAATGAAACTTCAAAAGGACATACATTTATTTCTATCATTGAAAGTATTTTACATTCCTTCCGATCATAACTGATCAATTTCTAAATCCCCAAATCATCACGAAAGCGTTCTCTCTTTGTCCATTCATGTTGAGTCTTTAGAAAATTTAATCGACGTTTTTTGACCGTTTTCAGTGTTTTTAAACTCGAAAATTCTAAGAAAGTCACTTGTAGCTCCATAAATAGAAGACTAAAAAATATACAAAAAATACTGGCATCTAATTGAGGATCTTAGCTAAAGATTCGCTTATAAATCTTCAAAATCGGACCAGTATACGATTTATCGTGGCCTTTCATAAGTGCATAATTTATTTTGGCGCACTCGGTAGTAAATGCCATTTAACAGATGCTTTTTTCATTTCATATATTTATTTAAAGTTGGTATTTACATAGCTTTAAAAGAATAAAGCTAATTTACACCAACTATTTACAATATACCTAAACTAATACATGCTAATTTACAATAAAAGGAATTCAGTGTCTATTTACAAATTGTACAAAGGCAACTGGTTCCATCCCAAGTTTTAATTTCCTTTTTGAAAGCTGCAACAGACGCTATATTCTTTACATCATCATTTAGGGTATTCCACAGCATAGCTCTTCTAAATCTTAGGGAGTTTATCCCATATTTTATCGTGTGAGACCTCTGAGGAAGCTCACATAAAACTTGTTCTCATAAGTTGTAAGTAATAAATTTTGTTTGGAAATTCTCCCAGGGGTATGACGGATTCAATTGGTGGAGCGTTTTGTAAACTTCTAAGAGCAGTTTCTGTAGATTCTTTACATGTATTGTAATATCATCATGCCTCAATAGAAGTTCTTCAAAAGAGGATTCAAAATCCTGGTATAAAACCCTTAAAGCACGTTTATGTACTCGATTGATGTTACTGTTGGCAGCTTTGCTACAAAATAGCCAAATCAGGGGGCAATAGTTGAAATGTGACAGTATAACAGCGTTGAATACGACCCTTGCTTGATTAGAATTGCTGCTGTGATGCTGCTATTTTTATCTTAATTCTGGGGAGTTTTTATTTCATACTGAATTGTGTGGTTGAACTAAAGTACGTTTAACATAAAAGGATAACCCTGCAAAGAATGCCATTTGCGAACAGTTAAGTCAAAGGTTCTTATCGATGTTATGCTAATTTCCCCCCACTACCTGTGGCATTACCTTCCTGGCTTCGTAAGCTGCAAAGACCAAACAGAGTTTTCCCAACTTTCTTTACATGGATTTCTTCAAACTCAAGCTTTGTTTCTTGCCAAACTTCAGAGAATTCTGTCGAAAAGTCATCCCCACAAGCCAGTGAGATTGTTTACATTGCCTTGCCTACTTGCCTAGTGGATTCAAATCAACAAACTATTTCATTCCCTCCCAAAGAAATTAAAATAAAAGAGCACAAAGAAGCATTTTAGCAGTTGTTATCAATAATAATTGTTTTGCATCACTTTTCTGAATTCCTTTCGTTGATCACCTAAAAGCAAGTAGTTCAATTTTGTCTAACCAATCACAGACTTGTTATTGTCCTTTTTTTCTTTTGTTTTACACTGCCAATTTTGCAGCAACAATGCAATTATTTCAAGCGGAGGAGCAAAACCTATGGTTGTCTCCTTTGGTAATGTCTTGCCGATCAAAATCTTGGCAGATACAAAATCTTGTTTTTCGAGACTATATTCTGCTTCGCAGCGCGCAGCAATAAAGTAAAATGTAATCATTTTCATATGAATTGAATCAAAGCAATTCTCAATTCAATTCTCAATTCAATTCGTGTCAAAGTGCATAATTTTACTTCATTTCGCTGTTTGTCCTTGCATAATTGCAATGCACGCAACAAGAGGAATTTTTTATCATGTTACCTTAGAGTCTGTTTTGAAAGTCTTAATGAGACTTCGTTTGCATCGCACAGAAACGAAGACACGCTGGTGTACTTGGAAAGCATCTAATCTCGCCAATTTGAGTTTCAGTTGATAGAGGAAAGAAATGCCTGAATGCAATTTTGTGGCCATTTGAAGTTTATCAGAGGAGATGCTTGCTTCTGTTTGCCGTGAAAATTGCTCCAGGCCTCAAAACTTTCAGTTGCTCAAATTCGTCTTTTCATTCTCAAGCTACTAACGATGTTGTGAAACTGCGTTATCTCTAAATCTACCAAAACTGGTTCAGCTCTGATGGTGGATTTCTTCAACCTCGTTCCCGGGCACTTCTTACATCATACGCTGATCACAAAACCGAGTGTACACCAACTCTTTGCGCAAATCTGTCGAAAAGTGGATAGATTACTGTTGCAGCCATTGTGGATTCTACGGTTGGCTGGGTAACGCTGATTATGCGACCTCGATTCCAAACAGCAAAGCAATATTGTAATGGTTGTTGCAGATTGCATTGTTGTTGTTCGAATAATGAGGGAGTTTTCGAGAAATATTTTACGTTTGCTATTGTTTTTAAATTGTAAATCAAATTGCAGAATGGCCCCTTGTATCCCAAGGTAGAGGGAGACCAGCGAACTCACTCTGGGGACGAGATTGGGATTTCTTGCAAAGTAATTTTTTGCGAGGATCCTTGCTTTGAGTTCTGAGACACTGCTTTGTACATTTATTCTTCTAAACGAGGACGTTTTTCTCTGCAGGTGACTGCGGTACATCAAAAGCTGGCAAGAAGAGAGCATGCAAAAATTGGTAAGTCTTTTTTGCGCATCAACTTATAGACAAGCTAAGTATTTCGTAATTTATATTTAGCCATTATCTATGAAAAGGAGCGCGTGAAATTTGAAAAAAGTGAGATGTCAAATAAAATAGCTTGTGAGGAGGCAAAGAATAGCCTCCATATTTTCAGAATCAGTACATGCAAGAATAGGGGAATGCTAAAGGTTTTGCAAAAGGACGGTACAAAATTTGTTCAAAAAGATTCTGGTTTATCTAATAACCATTTTGTTAGAAAATGTATTTGAATCAACAGTGTTCGAATAGATCTTGTCTCTTTTCATATGTCAGATATTCCATTTTATGCCTATAGCTTGATGGCAGTGACAGATTTTGGTTACCCTTTCTTTGTAATGATTGCTCCGCTTGGACGCCCCCCCCCCTGACACCTGTCAGAAATTTATACACCTTCTCGTTGTGACAAAATCCACTAGGCCTGTTTCATATAGAATGTACGCAAAATAGTGCAATTCGGAGCGTTTTTAAGACGGAAAATTTTTTTAACAATTCAGTTTTGCCCACTTTTGACAAAACTGAGTGCCAAAAAAATTGAGCTAGTATCG
The DNA here is from genome assembly GCA_039566865.1 of Aurelia coerulea. Classification (NCBI taxonomy): domain Eukaryota; kingdom Metazoa; phylum Cnidaria; class Scyphozoa; order Semaeostomeae; family Ulmaridae; genus Aurelia; species Aurelia coerulea. The sequence continues at coordinate 22,210,504 of CM076948.1, read as the reverse complement.
AATGCTGGTAGTACCTGCCAACTGTAATGAATAAGGATGAATCCAACTTTAGCCGACGTCACAACCCCTGAATAATTCTTTGAATTCATGAAAGCAGGAAGCTGAGATAATTAGAATTTGGAAAAGGTTTTTTTCGAAATACATGAAGCAGGTCACTTTAATCTGCATAAAGCCAATGTCAGAAAATATACGAGCATTTTTCGATTTGTTTATAAATGAATTTCCAAAAGCGTAATAAGGTTAAGAATCCCTGGCCAATGAAAGCAGCCTCCTATAACCAAAGCGAATGTAAGGGTTAAGGAGGATCTAAAATCTGATCGAGGCTTTTGTAGCCTGCGTGCAGACCCAATATTCTGAAGAAGAAAGGGTCTGCGCAACAACGACCAAAAGCTTGCTACCGCACAATTCTGGGTTTCAGGGAAAATAATTTATGCAATCATGAGTTGATTAATTCATGCGTGTCGTTTTGTTGCTTTCACAATATGCTGTCACACATTTGTTTCAGTCGTGTATTGTGTTGTTTGTTTTCATCACTTGTATTATGTTTTGCATTGTATTGTGGCTTTTATTTTGAACGTTTAATTGTTTATTCGTAAAAGGACCCCAAGAGGACTGGAAAAGGTGTGATTGTTAACGATGTGTTGTTTAGCGTGTTGAAAACATGTCGTTCGCTATTATCATAGTTATAAGAGAAAAATTAAGTTTTCTCTTATGACTATGTTTTAATTTATCCGTAGTCCGAGTAAGATGAATGGCCTAAAGGGATTTGCACTGTGTAGCAAGCTTTTGGTCGTTGTTGCGCAGACCCTTTCTTCTTCGGAATATTGGGTCTGCGCGCAGGCTAGGCTTTTGTGGCCCTTTATCGATTTTGCGAAGTGATGATATTTCCCTAATTCCGAATACCTGAGCCCCAAACAAGCAGAAAACTACAGAGAAAAATTTGTGATCAGTAATTTGGTGTTTTGCAATCAGCTAAGGCTAAGTCCATCAAAATCCATGTCGTATTTTAGGTAATACACTTCTCAAACTTGTAAACAATTTTTTGTATGTGCCTTTTTATCAATGCCCTCACCCCTGTACCTTTATTCTTGAAAGGAATCGGACAGCGATGTGTCTAAAAGGTACATTGTTGGCTAGACTAGTGATCTGACAATGACTGGTTTATCAATGCTAGAGTGTTTGCTAACTGTCGACATTTTCCCTCAATTCAGCTCTTGTGGCCTCGCAGAAGAATTAGATGGAAAGAAACCAGCGAATCCAAAGCCATACAAATCAGCATGCGGAAATGTAAGTGATTCTCATAATTTTTGGATTGAGTGAGTTAAAAGGTCTCAATTAGAAATATAGAGCTGGGCAAGCTATGAGGGATGGCCAGCTAAATTGGTCAGTTGGTTTTCGGCACAGTGAAATCTCTTAGATTGTAGCAAGTTATGGAAAATGACCGATAAAGCTTCTGAAAGGGGCTGCACCAGCCAAACTCTAAAAATCCTAAACTTTCTCGCCCTGATGCAGTCCAATAGCAGCAGATACATTGCAAATGAAGATGTTTTCTACATGTTTGAACCTCGTAGACTTCGCCAATGCAATCAGATTTTTTATGCCATCAACGATTATAAAGACACAGCTGGATTCTGAGCGACGAGTTTCTGATGTGTTTAGCCTAAACACACGAAAGGCAACTGGCATGCTAAAGAAATTTTACCCCACGCGGCAATTAGGGGGGAATTTCTCATAATCACGCAACTGTGGAGGTGCACGGGAAGAAGCGGCACCGGTGTACCGGTGTGCCTTGTTTCTTCCCTCTCTCAGTTAAAATTTCCTTCTCCATTCTCTCAGTTAACAGCCTCTGCGGAGGAGAGTGGCCTTCATGACAAAGTCAAGGATTTTCCAAGTGGGAAGCATTTGCAGATTCAAAAGTTATTCAACCTCAAATTTTTATTTAATTACAAAGCGACATTTTCTTTGATGCCCTTATTGATACACTTCGTTCTGCTCCCATCAGCTGGTCTATGGGATGAAACAATATTTTCCTCGTAAACATCAAAACTTTTTTCAAATCCCGTGAGAATGTTTACGACGCAAACTCAATCCCAGAGTTATCTTGAAATTGAAAAATACATTCTTTCTATTTTTGCATCCATTCCTTTACCTGAGGTCAAGTGCTGGGTGTTTTCCAAACATTTAAACTTTTTGAGTATATCAAAACATCACAACATTCCACGATTACCACAGATTTTATCGCGTACTTTAACAGCTTAAAAAGTAGGTCATTTGGAACCTTAATCATCAGCACCCTGATATCGTCTTCAATATTAACTCCATCTGCGTAAGGCTTTTTCTTTTCTTATAAATCGTGTTAGTAACTCAAAATAGGGCCAAAATTTAGATTTATTGGTTTTGCATAAGAGAGAAATGGTAGATTGTACGTTCTTAATTATGGTGTATTTGTGGGTACATATCTCTACCCCAAAAGCAAATGGGATTAAGAAAAATGGGTTGAAAGAGGCTTTGATACCCGTTTTTAGAAGAACTTTTGACCGGGACATAAAGAAGTTCCTTAATGCTGTTTTTACCCAGCAGCAAAAATGTGTGATGTTATTTGAGAGACCTTCAAGGCTGAGTTTATCGACATGCGGTCGTCAATTTTTTTAGAGCGATTTGTAAAGATTCAAAAAAAGCTGGCCTAACAGTGCTAATGTGCTTCAGGCACATCTTCAACGTTGATTTTGGAGAGGGGATCAGTTTTTTCCAAAGTATTGTCAGTGGTCTTTTCCACAATTGTAGGCCTACAGATAACTATTTTTTGTTTCGGTTCGGCTTTTACATGTTTGCTCCACAAGTATTTGTTTAGAAGAAGCTAAGAATGTGTCAGCACTGCAAGTTTCTTAAAATAATCAAATTCTAAATGCTCAGAGTTTTTTACGAGTTTCTTACGACTTTAATAACAATTTTCTATTTTTTCCTGCGAAACACGAAAACTTGTTAAAGTTATTGTTTCTGACAGTTTAACCAGGTTGGCCTCTTCTGGCTCTGCTACCTTGTCAGTGGTCTTTTCCACAATTGTAGGCTCAAGTTTGGGCTACAGATGACTATTTTTTCTTTTAGTTCGGCTTTTACATGTGTGCTCCACAAGTACTTCTTTAGAAGAAGCTAAGAATTTGGATCAGCACTGAATGTTTCTTAAAATAATTAAATTCTAAATACTCAGAGATCTTTGTTCCTTACGAGTTTATATTGTTTTTCTGCAAAACACGAAAATTGTTCCACTTATTAAAGTTATTGCTTCTGACAGTTTAACGAGGTTGGCCTCTTTCTGGCTCTGCTACCAGACTTTTTGATGTCTGTATCGGGTGGATATAACGATCTTCACTTTTTCGAAAATTCCTTATGCGGAGAATTCTTCAAGCATTTGAATCAATAAAAGTTTGTTTGATACCTGAAAGACTGAAATGTATTTGTGATTTCTGTACTATTTTTGTGAGTTTCAAAAATATAGTTAAACTTTAACTTATAAAAAGTCCGTAACTCCGAAATACGTGAAAAATGCCAAAACCCTCGATCAAGATAATAAGATGTATTGTAGAGTAATTTTGTAAGTAGAGTAATTAGTAGAGTAACTTTTTAAGTAGTGGAACTAGTTTTTTCATCGTTTGTAGCTTAGTTGTATTTAGTTTAATGTTGCGTGTCTTTATGTTTTGATCATGGGGTAGTCCCCTTTTGCTCCCCTTGGTGTCGTCCCTGTGGTGGTGTATAGTGATTTGATAAGTACAGTAGAAAGTAAGATTTATAAAAAATCTCATCACTCAAACACCTTTCGTTCCCCTCAAGAATTAAGAATCAAATTTGTATAAAAGCAATAAAATATATATGATTTGATACTTTAGTAAAATTCACTTTAAAGCCTAGAGGGAAATGACATTTATTTGTATGTTGCTCTGAATGAAGAGAATGCTTATCCCTTTGCATTTAGAAGCAAAGGAATTTTCATAAATCCAATTGTACCTATATTTACAATGCTCAGAAAAATACAAGAGAAATCAGCAAAATACTTCACGAAATTGATAAGCATGCTATTTTACTGGCGAGAAAGTGTCTAAATGGAAATATATGTACAAACTTTCAGGGTTATTTTATGATCAACGAACACAATATGAGGACAAGGACCAGAAGTACTCTTTTACATGTTTCCAAAGTTAAGCTAGAGTTTGCTAAGGATGGTTTTTTCTTTGTGGGTGCAAGATTATACAACTCACTCCCTAAAGATATCAGAGAAGTGCAGATCCTTTTGAAAGCAAAGTAAATTCATTTTTAAGTAAATTTTACATTGGAAGACATTTTATAGGCTTTGATTGAATTGTTCAAATATATAAGTTCCTATTATAAAGTGAACGATGAGAAGAAGAGGGACAACATCCACAGAGAGCAGGCATCGAGTTGATCTTTTGCGCCTTTTTATTCAGTTATCTGCTAACTAGTTTCGCCCACTGGGGCATCTTCAGAGCAACACGTATATAAGTTCCTATTATATAATGATTGCAAATTCAAATCAAAATATATGTCTCCAATTGCTCATGAAATAACTTTCAGAGATGTGGAGTTCTTTTGGTCCACTTGGTTCACAAGATTAATGCCAATTTTTACCCCAGACCTTCTTTATTCCAGTAAAATTTTCAACTTAGTGACATCTAGCTATTTCTCGAAACTTTATCCCAGAAGATCACAAAAGGTCAATGGGCAAATGGCTTACAGACTACCACACTAATCCTTAAAGTTTTCTCAAATAGCTGTCGGCCTTCTTTGCAAGATTTAAAATCGATATAGTCTAATAATGCGTCTTTCAGAAAATTTGCCGATAATTGAAAATGACCTGGAAGCGCAAACTGATTTCTGGATTAGCTGTTAAGGCAGGGACATACACAGCACTCAATTTTATTTATTTGAAATGAATTCTCTCAAAACACAAAACCATAACGTTAACCTGGTGACCCTGTGCGTGACGTATTCTGAAATGGTCGCCAGACCAGCATAGGTTCCAAATCTTTAGAAAAGCTGATGTAAAATTGAGTGACCTATTTCCTTGAATTGAATGACTTCAAAGAAACTTTAGCTATTTCTCTATAATTCTACCGTTGGACTTTTCTGAAATCTTTAATATTTTCAGAATTAGAGTCTTTTTCTTCTTTTTCAAGAATTCAAGAAAAATTTACAAAACAACTTAAAACCATCGCAATTTCTAAACTGTTTGACGTAACATGAAATAATTTCGAAGAAACCCATAGTTTATGAATGTCTACAATTTGGTATGAAGCAAATTTCTGTCACTCATCTGGTTTATGATTTAGATATTTGATGACGTCACATCCTAAAATGAGCGCTGAAATGTAAAATACGCTGTAATTTCGAACAATATTCAAAATTTCTGGAGAGTCCAACGGTAGAATTATAGATAAGCATCTAAAGTTTCTTTCAAGCCATGGTAGGTCATTTAATTTTACACCCACCTTTTTACGCCGAGGTAAAGATTTGGAACCTATGTTCGCCAGACCGGGTGTCCAAAAAAGGTAGAAACATTTGAAGAATCACCACGGGTTGGGGTTGTAGGATAAATTTAGGCTAAATTGGTATGACCTAAATTGGTATGAAATAAAGAATATAAATCACCTTGTCTCCTTCTTGTGTTTGTGTTTATCTTTACCTTCTGGGGCAGCAAATAAGCTTCTTTCAGGTCTAACACTGCGAGCATTTACTTAGGCCCTCTCGTTGTTGCTGAGCAAACCAGAACGAGATTTTGTAATTTGAGACTTTGGCGGTTATTTTAAACAACGAGAGGGCCTACGTGAATTATCGCAGTGTTAGACCTGAAAGAAGCTTATTTGCTGCCCCTGAAGGTAAAGATAAAGACAAACACAAGAAGGAGACAAGGTGATTCATATTCTTTATTTCATATCAATTTAGTTTATTCATAGAGCCTAAATGTATCCTACGGCCCATGGAATCATCACCAGCATTCTACGGGGTGAGTAAAAAGAAGTTGAAACGTTTGCAAGCCTGAGCATAGCTTCCAAATCTTTAACTCGGCGTAAAAAGGTGGGTGTAAAATTCTGTGATCTATTTCTTCTGTTTGAATGCCTTGAAACAAACTTTAGTTATCTTTGATTCTACCGTTGGACATTTCAGAAGTTCTGAATATTTTTCGAAATTTCAGCGTATGTTACATTTCAACTCATTTGAAGGTGTGACATCATCAAATTTCTAAATTTTAAACCAGAAGAGTAACAGACTTTTGCTTGATACCATATTGTAGACATCCATAAACTATGGTTTTCTTCGAAATTATTTCATGTTGCTTCAAACAGTTTAGAAATTACAATTTTTTTGAAAAATTTTCTTGAATTCTTGAAAACGTAGAAAAACACTCTTATTTTGAAAATATTGAAGATTGCAGAAAAGTCCAACGGTATTATTCTAGAGAAATGGCTAACGTTTCTTTGAAGTCATTCAGTTCAAAGCAACAAGTAACTGAATTTTACACCAGCCTTTTCAAAGATTTGAAACCTATGCTGCAAGCCTGTAGTTTCTTAGCGACTCGTCAGATTCATTGAAACTGCTGATTACTCTGTGCATGGAATGTCAACATAGATGCTAAAAATTGATTGGTTAAAATCAGTCATATTTTTCTCGATTTGCAAATGATTTTATAAAAACGATCTCAAAATCTGCGAGATCTACAGGGTGTTTCAGAAAATCGCGGCCCAACTATAATTGATAATCTTGACAAAATGGTAAAATTTTAGTAGACTTATTGTATACCATCTGAAAGTACAATCTTTCTTCTGTCTTATGATATGCAGTTTGGATACGTTGATGGGATTATTTATCATTTAATTGATGTTTTAGTAGGTATGGCCGATTTCAAATACAGCATGCTGTAAGAGCAAAATCAACACCTTTTTTATCGTAAAAAATCACGCAACAGATTTTATCGAAACAGTTCAGGCCTAGAAGCACGAGAGGTGACGCCCTAAGGTAGGAAACAGGCAAATTTATTTCCATCTGATGCATTTATCAAGGATGGTAAAATAAGCTCTCCCACAGATGAGTTTTCGTCTATGTAAATGTGTATCACTTTGCGGCATTTGAAGTAGGCCATACTTACAAAAACGTAAATTTAGTGGTGAATAATTCAATTAGTACACCCAACCTGGATATCGTTGAAAAGAAGATAGATTGTGCTTTTAGATGGTATGCATCAAATTGCTTCAAATATCATTTTTCCTGGAGAAGCTTGAATAAAGGAGGGCTGCGTTTTTCTGAAAACCCTATAGAACCAGTGAATTTTATGACTTTGATTTAATGTTTGTTCATGTCAGCTTGTCGCTTTTACCTTCCATTGGACATTAAAATACAATCCATACTGTACTCGAACGAGTTTTTTAATTGTTTGGAAAGCAGAGACGTACAGTGCACACGGTTTTGCACAATGTGAAACAATTTCGTTCAAACCCAGAGACAATAATTCCGGGTGAGCCAGAAAAAGAATCCCCGTTTGAAAGGTCACAGCTCCCTGGATATTCAAGACAATGTTATCGGCAAATAGATAGTTTACTGGTAGAAATGTTCAAATCTACTATAAAATTTACCTGACTGAAATCGGTCACTCCATTCTGAAATTATGAGGGATCTTCTCGAGAAAGCCTCTTAAAAAAAACCTTCAAAACGTTCTCAAAATCATGAACAAATTTCCCTTACATTACTGCCTTACAATGGCCTTACTGCAATGACTTGTGGACACTTGGGTGGATGAGCAAGTCCTCCCCCTTGTATCGATGACCTATTCAAGGGGATTCCATTCTCCCAAGAGGACAAAATACATGAATTTATGTGAGTGTCATCAATTTTAGGAAGGAAAATTTGCTCATTGTTTTCATTCGTTTTTGCAGGTTTTTGGAAGGGGCTTTCTGCAGAAAATCACCCATATCGACGGGAAGGAATGGCCGATCAAGGCCGGGTAAATTACTGAGCCTAATTGAACATGTTGGCAATAAAACAAGACCGTTTTCAATATTATTGCTTTGATATTCATGGAGTAGTGGCCTTCCAAGAGGGGATCCTTTGTTCTGACTCGCCCGGTATCAACATTGTGGCTCTATATACTACAATGAATATTTAAATTCATTTTCTCCCATGCAAAGGACAAAATCCGTAACGTTATCCTGACATTAATAAAGTTAATATTACATTATGGTTATGAGTCTATCATGTCCCTCCTTTACAGAAATAACTGTATGCGAGACAACATAGAAACGAGATTCAATTTGTTTAACTCGTTTTATAGACAAACATGATTAAAATTGACGAGAAATCGACGCCGTTATATATTAATTCCAAGTAACTCTTATTAAATCTAATCCACTACAGTTAAAACCGGCATAAAGAAATCATGAAGTAGAATTTCAAATAAATGACTCAATGAGGATGGTAGACACAGTTTACATTGTTACCAAATAGGCCTTATCGTGCATCTTCCACAACAGTAAACTCCGGCAACGAAAAACAAACTTTTGAATTTGAAGCTCGGGTAAGATATTAAGGGCCTGTTTATATGAGGCGGGCTGGCCCGTTAGCAAGCTGGCTCACCTTCAGGTGAGATCCTACTTACCTGGTCACAGCTTTGTAAACAGCAGTCTGCGTTTATATGTATGCCGGGCTGGCCCGTCTTGCCGAGATCCCGGTTATCGAGTGCCGGGATCCCGCCCCAAACGGGCTGACTTTTCTCATATAAATGGAAGAAATCGGCTAGATAGCCCGCCTATAACGCACGCGCAGAACACAGCAGATTTGTTAAGTTTCTAAAAATGGAAGACTTAATCTTTCTTTTGTAAAAATTAAAGAACAGGAAAATATTCCCTCATTTTGTCAAATTTACACAAAAGAAAGACGGCACTTGGCACCTAAGGGCTGGGCTGGCTCGGGGCTGGCTCACTTTCTAATTTCTCATATAAAACCGAGCTAGCTTGAAGGCGAGCCAGCTCGCTAACGGGCCAGCTCGCCTCATATGAACAGGCCCTAAGAGGGATTCTAGACAATATCAGAGAGAGAGACTGTCTTGGCAGAATTTCAGAATACCGGGCAAGGCAAATAGAGTTCTAGCGATTGCGAAGATTTTGTCGTGAACAGTTTACTAATTTTGATGAATCAAAATTTTTTAATTGTAGAATGACTACATAAATTAATGCAAGTTTTTTTTCTTAAAATTTGGACGTTTTTTCTCAAGATGCTTGAAAGGATTAACACTATTTAGGGAGCAGTCATAACTAATTGCAGGGATCGGGGCGGAAGCAAATGAGGAAGGGTCTGAAAATTTTTTGGGTAAATTTATTGGGGTCTGAAAATTTTAGAGGAATTTATGCCGGGGTCTGAAAATAAATGTGCCAAATTCTTGAATATTTTGGAAGAAAATTCAATTTGTAGATTTTAGCTTAACTATTAATTAATTTTCTCAAAAAAGTTAGACACCAATGTTTTTCGTCTGTTAAGTTTTTTCTTCTTTTCTTCAATTGAATTCTTCTTTTTTTTGGTTTGATGCTTTTGTGACAGTTTGGTTCTCTTGACGTCGTTTTGTGCTGTCAGGGGTCTGCAATTTTTTGGTGAAAATTAGATGGGGTCTGAAAATTTTCATGGCTAGACTGCAGGGGTCTAAAATTGTTTGGGCAAATTTTCAAAATACTTCCATCCCCCTCCCTGTTAATAAAAATGACAGCTCCCTTATCACATTTCCCTTCGTTATAGCTCCACAATAATGCAGTCTTTCTGTCGTTTTGATTGAAGAATGAACGAACAGAATTTTCCGTTCGTTCATTTTTTAATCAAATCAACAGAAAGATTGCGCACAGGCTAGTCTGTTGCTAAATCATATTTTAATGATAAATATCGGCCTAAGGAAGCATAGCTTCCAAATCTTTAACTTAGCGTAAAAAGGTGGGTGTAAATTATGTGATCTATTTCTTCTGACTGAGTGGCTTGAAACAAACTTTAGTTACTTATCTTTAGTTCTACCGTTGGACTTTTCAGAATTTTTCAATATTTTGCGAAATTTCAGCGTTTGTTACATTTTAACTCATTTGAGGGTGTGACGTCATCAAATTTCTAAATCATAAACCAGAAAAGTGACAGACTTTTGCTTGATACCATATTGCAGACATATCTTAAAAAATACAGTTTTCTTCGAAATTATTTCATGTTGATTCCAATAGTTTAGAAATTACGATGGTTTTAAGTTTTTTTGAAAATTTTTCTTGAATTCTTGAAAAAGTAAAAAAACACTCTAATTCTAAAAATATAGAAGATTTCAGAAAATTCCAACGGTAGAATTATAGAGAAATGGCTAAAGTTTCTTCGAAATCATTCAGTTCAAAGAAATAAGTAACTGAATTTTACACCAGCCTTTTTAAAGATTTGGAACCTATGCTGCCTAAGGATGGTTTATTTTCCAGACTATTTAATTTGTCAATCAAAACAATAGAAAAACTGCGCGCAGGCTAGTCTGTTGCTAAATCATATTTTAATGATAAATATCGGCCTAACGATGGTTTATTTTCCAGACTATTTAATTTTTCAATCAAAACGATAGAAAGACTGCGCGCAGGCTAGTGAACGTAGTCTAATTTACAATGTTTCTTTTTTTTACAGTGCAGTCTTGGAGATGCATTCAGGTGTGGTGGATGCCCTTATATCGGGATGCCTCCTTTCAAACCAGGTGAACAAGTTCTGTTACCCAATAATATGCTGAAAGCAGACGTTTGATCGACACTTCAGGTATTACTGGTATTTCAATCATAACACAGACATTTCGTAAGTAACACACACTGTATGCCACTAACTCTGAAAATGTGTCTGAAACACATTCAATGATGGGGTCAGCCTATTTCCAGAGCAGGAGCGTCAACCTTTTAAAATTTGAAAGGTCCTCTGCTCTTTCTGCTCTTTCGGTTTCGGGTGAATGGTAGACCCTATCTTTTATGTTTTTGATCGGATTCTTTTCGTTCAATTCAATTTAATAGATAATTTGGTAAGGTAATTCAGTTCAATAGATAAATAGGTAAAATTTTTCGTAATTGCGAGCGAAAACTGGGGCGAATTTTGATAATTTTTGGTGAATGGCTTAAAAGGAACGTTTGGTACTTTTCCATGATTTACCTTTGGCATTTTTGATATCTTGATTTCAAAATTACAATGCTTTTTATGTTGACATCATCAATAAATAAATCATAAACCGGGAGAGGGACAGACTTACCACTTTATACCATGGGGCTTAAATCTTTAAAATCTTTAAAAAGGTGGGTGTAAAATTCTATGACATTTTTCCTTGAGTTGAATGGCTTGAAAGGAACTTATGGCAATTTGCTTTAAATCTGCCTTGGAAATTTTTGATTTCATGATTTTTTTCAAAGTGGCGGCAATTTAATTTTTTTTGAATAAAATTCATGGAAAGTGTTGAAAAAATTCAGATCATCATAAGTCCTAAACCAATAGAGGAAAGATGATAGAACCTTCAAGAAAACCATAGTTTATGAGGGTCTACAATATGGTTGCAAGCAGAAACGTGTAGCTTATCTTGTTTAGGATTTATAAATTTGATGACGTTATAGCCTCAAATTTGATAAACGCCGCCATTTCTAAACTAATCAAGATATCAATAAATTTCCACAGCAGCTTTACAGCAAAAAAACCCAAGGTTCCTTCCAAGCCTTTTAATTCAAAGAAAACTGCAATAGACCATTTTGACATTTAGAAAAGGGCCTAGGGAGAGCAACATTTTTCTGGTAAATGGCTGCCACAGGGCTTTTCACCAACGATAAACTGAACTGTGGCAGCCATTTACCAGAAAAATATTGCTCTCTCCAGACCCTTTTTTCAAATGTCAAAATGGTCTATGGAATTTTACGCTGACCTTTTTAAAGATTTGAGCACTATGTTCCACTTTATAGTAGAGATTGATAAGTTAATCTTTTCTTGAAAATTCTAAATTATTTTCCTCTATTGATTTAGAAGTTGCAACAGTTTTAAAATTGGCTGAAATTTCAGAACAATTCTTTTCTTCAAAATAAAAGATGCTGTGATCTTGAAAATGTCACGCTAGTCTATGGATACAGTAGACAAAGGGATTTCCATGCTTGGTTGAACAAGACATAAACAAAAACAAAGCAAGCCGCAAAAATTGTCCTGAAACTCGGGTCGCTGGCGCGCTCGTTGTGCATTCCAAACATCGTTTTTAAGAGCAAATATTAGCACATATCGAAAGAAGAAGAATATATCTAAACTTCTGCCTTGGGCATTTTATTTATTTTGTGCAGAAGCCAATTGGAAGGGTCTTCAAATTCTCTTACTTTTTAGGTGCAATTAAAACACTTACTGCTCAGCTTCTGTACGAAAAGAATAAAATGCCCGAGACAGAAGTATAGATATATCCTTCTTCTTTCGATATGTGCTAATATTTTCTCTTAAAAACCATTTTTGGAATGCACAACGAGCGCGCTAGCGACCCGAGTTTCAGAGCGATTTTTGCGGCTTGCTTTGTTTTTGTTTATGTCTTGACCAACCGAGCATGGAATTCCCTTTGTCTGCAATCACAAATTGCTTTGTATCTAGGTGTCATGGATACAGTATCTTCAAGCATATTGTCGCATTTATTTCTCACGCACAAGGAGTATCTAATACCAATGCAAAATAGGTGTATACATGCGATGATTCCAGAGCCAATTCACCTGAGCATATAAAAGTTCAAGGTTATTCAGAAATATACTACAGCTTTGCTAACGTTTCGATATTCATCTTTTTCGGTAACTCAAAGTTACTGAAGAATGTGTATATATGCGGATGTACACTTACACTTTCTACATTCTAATTAAGTATTCTTTGAAATGCTGGTATGTCTGTACATTGAAAGAATTTTGTCTATTAAACATGTTAAAAACTAAAAGTCTGTGTTGCGAACTGTATATGAGAGGCTTTGTAAGAAGTGATGCTGCCTGTTTCATTGGGACTTTATCTCTTCCAAGTTATACCGGGTGACCCAAAGAAACTTCACGAGCTAGATCGCACATAGTTTCCTTAAAGCAAATGTCATGAACACAAACAAGGTGTCAGCATGTAGCTGAAAAGCTCAGCTATCTTTTGAGATGTTGCTTGGTAAGTTTAAGTTGTGCCTTCTGTCCGAAAAACAGTTTCAAATATAGGGCAATTCGTTCATTTCTCGGACAGTTCCCTCCTTTTCCAGTCCATGTTTTGGAAGATGTGAAAATTAAGCCAAGTTCTAAATTTCCTTAGGAGCACGAAATTTGAATGAGGAACACAGCTCAGTCATTTTGCAAACAAAAAATTTCCCCGACTTCAAATCCGTCGCTACGTTGAGTTTTCACAAAATGTTGACTGGAAAATGATGGCGATTATTTCACTCAAAATGGGGAATCTGGGATTCGAAATTTTCTTTGAATCTGTTTTTTCGGATGGTTATCATTGCTTAAGATGACCATGCAGCAGCTCAAAAGATAGCTAAGCCTTTCAAGTAAACTGTGATACAAAGCATTTGACAATAGGTTTTGATTTCAGAGAGCTTGTTATGAGCTAGCTCATGAAGTTTTTTTTTGGTCACCCGGCAGGTAATATCCACAAAAAGCAACACTAAGCCATAGTAATGCAATGCTTGAAATTGTAAGCTGAAATGTAAGTAAACTATCGAATTTTGGTTTCCTTCTCCGTATTGGACTTACACCGCAAGCTGGTTGTGCAACATAGGACTCAAAGCTTTAAAAGGTCGGTGTAAATTTCTATTACAGTTTTCTTTTAATTTTATGGCTTGTAAGGAACTCAGGGTTTTTGCTGTAAATCCGCCTTGGAAATTTATTGATATTTTGATTAGTTTCAAAATGGCGGCATTTATCAAATTTGAGACTATGATGTCATCACATTTGTAAATCCTAAACCAGAAAAGCTACAGATTTCTACTTGCCACCATATTGTAGACCTTCATCAACTATGGCTTTCTATATCATTTTTCCAGGACCGTCGAGAGGGGGGGTTGGAGGGGGTAAAAGGTTCGGGGCCCGGGCCTCGAAGGGGCCCGTAAAAATAACGTTCGACAAAAATTAGTTATTGCTGTAAAATCTCCTTACAGCAACTTTTATGGCAAGTTTTCTTATGGAGCGAATCTTTTCATTGTTTACCGTAAATACCGCTTCCTTGATAACTTTTTCATGGAATATCTAAACAATTTTTTCTAAACTAGCTTTCTTTAAAAGGGCGTTTCCCTCATTCTCCGAGAGTCTGAAGGGCATGGTCCCAGAAAATTTTCTTGGGGGCTTCGCCCCCAAGCCCCCCCTGAGGCCCGATCCTAAGAATCGTTCCAGGGCCCGAGCTGGCTCTCGACGGCCCTGCATTTTTCAACTACTGGGTTAGGATTTACGATGATTTAAATTTTTCAATATTTTCCATTAATTTTTTCAAAAATGATTAAGTTGCCGCCATTTTGAAAAAAATCAAGATATCAAAAAATGTCCACGGCAGATTTACACAAAGTACCATAAGTTCCTTTCAAGCCATTCAGTTCAAAGAAAATGTTATAGAATTTTACACCCACCTTTTAAAAGATTCGAAGAAAAGTACAGAATTTCAATTGTTAATTTTGTTCTGTTTTTTCACTGCAGCAAAGGTTTAGCTATCGTGAAATGTAGACCTCATACCTCTGTAAAAATTCTTCTTGGAATTCATAGACGCTGCAAATGGTCATTTTTTATCCAAACGTAAAAATAAGTGTTAAAATGTGTAAATCGAAGTAGCTTCTCGCAGGGGCGGTGCCAGCCCTGAAAAATGGGGTGGACAAAGGGATAGAATTGATTGCCAGAAGGTATACTTGACCTTTTTACATCGTTTTTGCTAAAGAATAAATACGACCAGAGAAAAGTGGGGTGGACAAGGGATAGAACTGATTGCCAGGAGGTATACTTAACATTTTTACATCGTTTTTGCTCGAGAATAAATACGACCAGAGAAAACAAGTCCACCCCCTGGCGCCGCCCTTGGCTTCACGGTGTATGCCCTACTGGATGGTTAAAGCCTTTCTTTCGGTAGAGACTGCAACTGCGTTTCTCCAATTCCAAGTGAGACAAAGTATTCCCCACAAGTGAGACTAATGAGTGACCTTTCCTAAATTCAATTAGCAGTCTATCAGAAGACAACAATTTAACTCTAGAAAAGTATTTGCAGGTTTTTGATCCTTGTAATGATTTTCCAAACAGGTAGTACAAGGTTTGACACACCCAATATGCTCTTTTGACCTTTCTCTGTTTGCCTGATTGGATACATTTATCCAAATAAGATTTACTTTGAGAAGCCTCATACTCAAAAGAAACGAACGAAATTATGGACTACCAGTATCAAATCTAAACCCCAGGCTATAAATTCGATTTTAAGGCAACATAACTTAGCAGCCTTGTGATCTCGATGAACTGTTGACGATGATAAGATCTACACCAATCTGTCTGCTGGCAGCATTCTCAGGGAGAAAATAACAACTTTATGGTCCACAATTTTGTTAAACAGGGCCAAATAGAAGAGCGGGGAAAGTTCCAGGAAATGAGATCTGTTTGCCTCCTTTTCCTGTGCTGAATAGATCTCTGTCAAATATTTTGCGATTGCCTTGTTCTTTGGACAAGTTTTCATACAGTGGTGGTAAGGAGTAGAATCGTTTTTGCAACCACTCCGGAATTAATTTGAGAGTTTGTGGCGAGTTAAACCTGGACTAATCTGTGACTGGTATCAGACCACTCGGAAAATTTGTGAAACTATACGACATTGTTTGCCAGCACATTGAATTTCGTGATTCTGCCTCAAGCAGTCTATAATGTAGGATCTAGAGTGTCTTGTGCATTGTCCGTGGGAAGGAAACATGCCTACCGTATTATTCAATTGAGAACTTGTTCATTCATTCATTCATTCATTCATTCATTCATTACTTTATTTTAAGCACGCTGGAACAATTCCTAGCAAGAATACAGCTAATTTAGGCCCTCTCTGCCGTCGTATCCAGGCATGGGACCCCCAGTTTAATGTCCCTTCCGAAGGATGGCGAGGTGAGTTGCTTGATCAGGTATCTGAAAGGTCACTTATCCGAATTTTGACCACACACTACCGAGCTTAAAGGGCTCCGTCGCCAAACTGTGAACAAATCTGTAAACACCTCACGTGTCCATTGTTCTCCATTGTTTTCTGCAGTTCGTTTGGTGGCTTCACCCAAGCCACCAAAAAGTGCTCGTTAAAAATCCATTTATATCCAAGCAATCGTAAAAGATATGAATGTTTGGGTTTTTCCTCTGTAAAGTACAAAGATTTATCTTCAAAATGATGCTTTCATTTTCAAAAAATAGGTAAACGTCTGTGTGATATTGCTCATAAAAACTTCAAAATCATCGTTTCGACCGAAATTTGGAGACGGAGCCCCTTTAGACAGGGTTTTTTCTCAAAAAAACTGGCAAAGTGGCTAACCTCAAATTTTATTTCGCATTTTCACTAAATTGACTATGGAGATCTCAAATCCAAGATGGGCCAAAAAAAATTTTGACCGGAAGTCAACTTTTTTGGTGACGTCATCAACTTCGAGAAAATGCACTTATAACCGCTCTAAATTTTTTCTCGTAACTACTACTGCCGAACAAATTGCATATTTGAATAGCACACAGCCAGAGCTTTCGAATGATGTATATATTTACTATTTTTGCTCACATTTGATTTATAGGTATGACGTCATCATTCATTTGTGACGTCATCCATGTTTATGAATAAGTAGCAATAGTACAGGAGATTGTTGTGATAAAAGCATGATACTTGGTGAACATAAACAGTTTGACAAGCTGAAAAATATTGGATATAGAGCCACTTCAAAATATGCCCCCAACTGCTATTTTTAGACAGGGGTACTAGAGCCCAGTCCCCCAAAAAGAAAAACTGCTGTTACTGATAAAGAAAGTGACGAATAAATACAATACTTGGTATTCTTATCAAATTTGATACGCTGAAAAACTTCAGCTGCCTAACGGAATCTGTATAAGCCGCTCGGCCATTCACCCCACTCAAGCACTAGCAACAGAAGGAACTAGCAAAGAAAGAGAAATTTTCCAAGACACAGTTATTTGAACTTCTTTACCCTTTCACCTTCTTCCGAGTAAATTGCTCTACAGAAACTGAACAAGATTGATTTAACCATGATTTTCAAAGTTATTATTCATTTGATCATATCATTTCGTGGATGATATTAAATCATTGATTAAAGTGATCATCTTGACATGGATGTAATTATTTCTTATCTAATAACATTATATCATGATTGGCTAGGTAATTTGTTATGTCTTCTAAAACTGTGCACGTTTGCTGGCACGTAGTAGCAAAGCGTTTCAGCGAAATCATTCCAAGATTTTCTTGATGGAACAAGTTATAATAAAAATGGCAAATCTACAGCACTGCATCTGTATCCTTTGCCTTCTTCAAATAAATTTATCTCCAGAATATGTACAAGATTAATTTAGGTGTCAATTTCAAAGTTATTCTATTTAGTATTTCTAATTTGATCATATTGGATGATACTTAATTCTTTGATTAAAGTAATCATCTTGACACTAATGTAATCATTTCTTAACAAATAACATTATTTCATGATTTGCTAACTAATTTGTGATATCCTATAGAGTAGGAGGGTGTTTGCGTTTCATCGAAATCGTTCAAGATTTTCTTGGTGGAACAAATTGTAATAAAAAAGTGGCAAATGTGTAGCACAAAATTTCTCACCTTTGGCCTTCTTCGCATTATTGATCTCCAGAATATGTAAAAGATCAATTTAACTATAATTATCCAAATAATTTTTCTGGATATTTCTTGCTTAACACAACTCCCCGGAAGAACAGCAATGATTAAGTTTTATAGGACAGTATGTTTATTGTAAATAGATGTTATATATTTCAATTTGCTGAAGGGTTAATTTGCGTATAAAAAATATTAAATTAAATAACTAATTAAATAAACAATTCCAGATTATCTTCGTGGAACAAACTGTAATGAAAATGGAAAATTTATAACATTACCTCTGTATCATTGGCTCTCTTCGCATAAATTGATCTCCAAGTACTGTACAAGATTATTTGCACTATAATCGTCCCAATGAAGATTTCTGTGGTTATTTCTTGATTAATTTGATCGTATCATTTCCTAGATATTACTTAATTCCTTGATTAAAGTTATCATATCACAGTCATTTTTTTTAGCATTATTTATGATTAGTTATTAAATTTTTGATGGGCCATGAAACTGCACACGTTCACTGGCAAGTAATAGCACAGTGTAAATTCAAAATAATTTGATTGTAACTCACGCTGTTTGCACAAAAATGACATAAACTGTGTTTATGTGCACATAAACATAGTTTATGTACATAAACATAGTTTATGTCCAATATTGTGCACATAAACCTACAATCACTTACAAAATTGTTGAGCCACCCTGAAAAAAATAAGTTTTTTGGCCCCCCTTTCCCCCATGTCAATGTTGTTTGGAAAAAAGTACTTGGTCATGCTGACAGACGTGGTTTGGCAACTTTTTAGTGGTTTTTCAACATTGACTAGGGGGGAGGGGGGAAAGCAGAGGCAAAAAACTAAAAATCTGAGGGTGGCTCAACAATTTTGTAAGTGATTGTAGTTTATGTACATACATAAACATAGTTTATGACCATTTTTGTGCAAACGGCGTCATAGTCATTGCTCTAGAAGGCGTCATAATCATAGTCATAATGAGTCCCTGTAGCGTCACGTCGGTAACAATAGCGGACTTATCGCATTCAGAATACATGTGCAATGTGATCCAGATTTCCATTCGTAGCCTGAGGTATTATTTCAAGTTGGGCACACAAAGTGTACTTTAAGCCTCTTTCTTAGCACAGTACATGTTTTTTTTTTATAAGAAACTGGTTTATAAGAAACTAGTACTACGATGACCAAAAATTTAACAAACTCTAGTACTACGCTCAAGAACAGTTAAGAAACTCTAAAACTTTTTTTCTGTATGTCTCTCTTATTCTATGTCTCTCTAACAAAGGTAAATTCGCCTTTTCTTGACTTTTAACTGCAAAATTGGTACAGCTTTGCTTTGATGTGCATGGCTTCTTCTTGATGACAATGTCAATGCAAAATGGAAGCCCTTTCTTGAGAAGAAGGCTCAACTTCGAACAATACCGCAATTTTAGGCCCAAAATATTAAAAAACTAATCCCATGGGGGGTACTCCCTAACTTTCAATACCATGCCACTATTTTTTTGCTGACTTCTAAATATTAAGCCTGATTTTTTGGGGACCCCAAATATTGAGTCTAACGTTTCGGAGACCCCAAATATTGTTATCTATTTCTGGGGTCCCTGAAATGTTTTGAATGATTTCAATTTGAGCCTCTTGATCTTTCTCAGTTTTTGAATAATTCTAAGACATTCATTTCATGATTCGCAACTTCAGTGCCAAATTGCACGATTCTTCCTTTCTTCAGATTTGTGGACCCCAAATATTGAATTTTTGTCCATGTTGTAATTCACAGACCCCAAATATTGATTGAACATAAAATTTCGGACCCCAAATATTGGCATGGACCCCCCCCCCGTATTGAAAGTCAATGAGTACCCCCCCTGGGAAACTAATTAAGAAACTTTTACTACTAAAACACCGAAATTTTCATGAGAAATTAAGAAACTTTTAGTACTAAGTGCTGATCCAAGTTTCTTATAAAAAAAACGTGTAAGGGCACAAAATAGCATTAAATTTCAAATTCAAATTTCTTAGCTTGCACTCACTCGATTTTCATGATCTTCGTTTTGTTTGAAAGGTTAAACCTTGCAGAATATGTAGTGAAAAAGTCGGTTGAAAATTTTATCTTGAGATGTGGAAATTTTGCGAATTCATAATGGTTACCAACTGAATCATGAAACGCTTTTTCAACATTAAAAACAAAAAATCTATGTTTCAGACTTCTTGTAAACCCTATTGCAGAATCTTAATCTATTGTGAACACTTTTGCAAAAGTGCTAAATAGACTAAGCTCTGAAATATTTTTGGCAAATTTTTTACGTCGTCACGAATTTTGTACGGGCACCTCACCTTAAACTACTGAGTCGCTCCCCTGGGGTCTGAACTTTGTATTTCGATTTCTTAACTTTGGGCCTAATTCTTCGTGAACAAGACTCCTTGTTTAGTTTCTTAGTATTCATAAAATTAATTTTACCGTTATGTTAATCATAATTTATTTAGGACCAAAAACGTAATTTCCATACTTTCCAACAATATTCGAAACAAATCTGTGCAAGATTGACGCAGCACGAGCTGTCTTTCCCTTCTTTTATGAGGAACGTGTTAACGGACTTCACTCTAAATTCTCCCAACCATTCACAAGAAAGAGTGCCGTAATTTGCAAACTGATCATCGGGGAATAATTTAGACGCGTCTCAGAACAATGGTTTGTACAAAAATGGACACAAACTATGTTTATGTGCACATAAACATAGTTTATGTACATAAAGTGTACCGTTGAAGAGGGCCTAACCATTCGAAGAAAACAGGCATCAATTTGGTCTTTTGCGCTTTTTATTCTTTATTTCAGTGCTGACTAGTTTCGCCCACTAGGGCATCTTCAGAGCAACTGATTTATTCAGAGTATCTACCTCTATTTATAGTGTATTGTCTGTCCATATAAGGTTAATTAGTTTACAAGAATAATTTTGTCCTTATAAGGTAAAAATGCTCTTGTCGTATGTTGTTGTTGTTGTTAGCCTCGTCCTCGTTCTAGTTTATGTCCATTTTTGTGCACATAAACATAGTTTATGTAACATAAACTATGTTTATGTCATTTTTGTGCAAACGGCGTTCCATATTCATGTCCCTTTTCATGGGCAATCCGAAGATGAAAATTTAGGCCACAAGTCCAGTAATCAACATAAAAGCCTGAATACATTCAGTCCATTCTTTATATCAATTCAATGACAAAACTATAGTTGTTAACTTGCTTTGGTATCCAAACCTTTAGACCTTTAGCCTCTCGTAGCTAGCAAGCTACCAACCGCCACGCCATGCTTGTTCAATTTGGGCCGAATCAAACTTTTAACAAACATGGCGGTCTGTAGCTTGCTTACAAGAAGCTAAAGGTTTGGATACACAGGAATGACATTCGTGGTTTTATCATTGAATTGATGCAAACAATGCTGCAAAGGACTGAAGGTACGTTGATTACTTGGTTTTTGGCCTAAACTTTTATCTTCGGATTGACTATGGTCCTTTCTAAGGTCTTTAAAACAATATTCGAGTGGAAGGCAACCTCGTACCCAGTGACAATGAAGGTTTTCCGTAAACTTCAACTAGACTGATTGCAAGTTCGTAGTTATTGCTATTGATAGGCTGATGGACGCTATAACTACAGTTTGAGCAAAAGTATATATTGTTGTTGTTGTTGTCATTGCTGTTGCTGTTGTTGTTGCGATAACTGGGACTATTTCGTGAGTCTAAACGCCTACATTGACGCTGGAGCCTGTTAGGCTATTCTGCTATTTGATTGGCTCTTTTTGAAACAAAAGAAGTTTCTCACCTTCAAAACCTAGCGTTCAGTCAAAATGAAGAACATTCGAATGGCTCTGGATACAATGAGTGGTGTTCGAACCATGGAATATACATTTCGAAATTGTCGAATATGGGATTCGAAAGGACCTGCTGTCTGCCAAATTATGCTAATTATTCCGATCAAAATTGACAAAATTTGTAAACCGGTCCCAAGGGTTAGACTCATTCCAATAAAGTCTCTTGTTTCGCTCCCCCTGCAGACTTGTCGCTCGATATCAACAACAACAACAATGAGCGAGTAGGGTGGGTGGGTGGTAGCGATTACTAGGACTCAATCGTAATCAGTCTATCCCAAGGGTATCTGTTGAGGTCTAGCCTCCTATTAAAAACAACAGATACCCTTGGGAACGAGGTTGGAGTCTTGGAACTGTTTCAGAAACATCTTACCAGCAAATTCGCCCACAACTTTGAATTGGTATGATTGATTTTGGAGAAATGATTTTCGTTCTATCTGAGTTAGTCTTTCAACTATCAGTCTTTAAAATGTGTCTCACATTAAATGTCAGATGAAAATCTTCAAAAATAGAAACAATCCAAAGGTTTTTAATAAGTAATTTTTGCGTCATCGCAAAATTTCATTGATATCCCGTTTGAGACAAACCTTAGTCAAATCAAATTTATGGATAATTTGCGATCGAAACTCACGACGAACGCCGAAACTTTCTGATATTCATTCGGCACGTGATTTCAATTAATAAGCTGCCCCTCATTCAGTCTAATTGGTCAAATATCAAGATCTTGGAAATTTTTCTGCAGATTATAGGAATAAAGGTTTCCAAGATGGACGATACATTTGTGATCTTTTGGGCTGTTCATTCATCAACCATCAAAAATAAACTTTATCTGCTAACCCTAAAATTTCTTTTCAGGTCGATTTCCAGGCTTATCCATTTAAGTAATAGATATCCCTTTTTCCTATCTCTTGGGAATTATTCGAAAAAGCCAGCCAGTATCAAAAGAAAAGATAATATAAACCGAAAAATTTGGAAATAAATGATTTGTTTGCCAAGTGAAAGTGGGTCAAGCCAATTCAGCTACACCCATAAGTTTGCTTCTTTCTGTTGAAGTGCTTCATTCCGCCTGTAAAAAGAATTCTTGCATCAGGATTTGAGAGATCGCCTGAAAGATAATTCAGAAACCCCTTGAGTAACAAGTTCTCCCCCCCCCCCCCCCCCGACGAACAAGGACAGATTTTGTAACACAGTAGCATCAGTTGCTTTTGTTGACACCTGAATTCGCGATTGCAGACAAAGGAAATTCAGGAAATTCTTTCAACCAGTGTAATTCAAAATAAACAAAGCTGCAAAAGTTGCCCTGAAACCCAGGTAGCTAGCGCGCTCGTTGTGCATTCCAGAAATTGTTTTTAAGAGCAAACATGAGCAGAGATCGAAAGAAGAAGGATATATCTAAACATCTACTTCGGGCATTCTATTTGTTTGCTTCAGAAGCCGATCCGATTGGGAGGTGATTCAATTGAATCAATTCTCGTATTTTTGGGTGTAATTAAAACACTTACTGCTCAGCTTCTGAACCAAACAAATAGAATGCCCGAGGTAGATGTTTAGATATATCCTTCTTCTTTCGATATATGCTCCTGGTTTGCCTTTAAGATAAATTTCTGGAATGCACAACGAGTGCGCTGGGTTTTAGGGCCACTCTTGCGGCTTCGTTCGTTTTGAATTACTTGAAAGAACTTCCTGTGTCTGCAATCGCGAATCGCTTTGAATTATGGTGTCAATCAAAAGCAACGGATGCCATTGTGTTACGAAATCTGTCCTTGTTCTCCCGACGATACCAAAATGCTCCTGCTCCTGCTAGATACCAAAATGGAGGTTACTTCAGATAGTGACCAATGTTAGGCTGTTAACTTGATCACTTTCAAAATTACAGTGCTCTTCATATTTCAGCTACTTTTAAATGAGATATAATTTTCTTTAAACTTTTCTCATTTTCTCTCTATCGTTAACTTGGAAGCTACGATCGTTTCATTCTGATCAAATTCTCGCATAAATTCGTGTGATGAACCGTAAAATGCTTTAATCTTAGAAATGATGAAGATATCAGTAAAACAAAGGGCTAAAATCTTTAAAAAGGTCGGTGTAAAATTCTATTTGCAGTTTTCTTTCAAATGAATGTCTTGGAAGGAACTTAGGGTGTCTTGCTGTAAATCTGCCGTGGCAATTTATTGATATCTTGATTAGTTTCAATATGGCGGCATTTATTAAATTGGAGACTGTGACGTCATCAAATTTCTAAATCCTAAACTAGAAAAGCTACAGATTTCCAGGGGCGCAAATGAGGGGGGGTGTGGGGGGGTGTGACACCCCCCCAATAATTTCAAAACTCGGTCCCAATCGCGATAAAATCGGTCCCGATCTGGCTCTGAACTTGAACCTGAATTTTTCAGGACGTCGATACTCGAAATGCAAAGATTTCTGTGTTAGCTGTCAGAGAATGGCTGGGTTAAGTCAGGTAAGGGATGCCTTCTGAGCCAAAGTAGAGGATGTTTCTTCAAAAATTTTCTTCGTGCTCCAATCTATGGGATAACTGTCACAAAACTATCAAAGTTCCCTTGTTGCTAATGGTAAGCATGATATTGGGAGATGCATTCTAAGCCAAAGTAGAGACTGTTTCTTTGAAAATTTTCTTCATGCTCCGATTTTTAGGATAACTACCGGGTGCGCCAAAATAAACTATGCACGTTTGGCAGGCCACAATAAATCGTACACTGGACCGATTTTGAAGATTTATGACTCATTCGTTAGCAGAAAGCCAGAATTGGATACCGGGTTTTTTGCAAATTTTTTCTTTTTCAGCCTTTAGAGCTAGAAGCGAGTTTCCTAAGATTTTGTTTTCGAAAACACTGAAGACGATCAAAAAGCATCGATCAAATTTTCTAAAGAATCGACTTGAATGGACAAAGAGAGAACTTTTTCGTGGTGATTTGCGATCTAAAAATCGACCAATTGTAATCTGCTGTACGAGAGTTCATACTGAACCCCCAAATCCCCCTGAAAACGTTTTCTCTTTGTTTATTCATGTTGGATATTTTAAGATTTGATCAACGTTCTTTCATCGTTTTCAATATTTTCGAAAACGAACATTTAAGAAACTCGCTTCTAGCTCTAAAAACTGAAAACGGAAAAATTTGCAAAAAGTCCGAGAATCTAATTCAGGCTCTCTGCTAAATATTAAGTCATAAATCTTCAAAATCGGTCCAGTGCTCAAAATATTGTGGCCTGCCAAACGTGCATAGTTTATTTTGGCGCACCCGGTATCACAAAACTATCAAGGTTTACTCGCTGCTAAAGGCAAGCGTGATATTGGGAGATGCATTTTAAGCGAAAGTAAAGGATGCTTCTTCAAAAATTTTCTTCGTGCTCCGATTTATAGGATAGCTCACAGGATAACTATCACAAAACTATCAAGGTCTCCTCGCTGCTAATAGCAAGCATGACATTGGGAGATGTATTCTAAGCCAAAGTAAAGGATGTTTCTTCAAAAATTTCCTTCGTGCTTTGATTTATAGGATAACTGTCACAAAACTATCAAGGTTTCCTCGCTGCTAATGGCAAGCATGATATTGGGAGATGCATTCTACGCCAAAGTAAAGGGTGTGGCCCCAAAAAATTTCCTGACCCCTAGGCCCATGCATTTCACTGCCTCCCTCTTAATTTACCCTGGCCACACCACTTATTGATTCCATATGAGCAAGCGTGCATGCCTAAAAACATGGCTATTCTGTGAAGCTTTGACTGGATCATTAAGGGAAGATGGCTAAGATGCTAGCCAGAGACAAATTGATGTCGAAAACTGTTTGTTTAATTCTGTTTCAATCGTTGGGAAAACACTGTCTGTTATAGTTGTATTTTCGGTAAACTGTGGCAGATAGGAAAACTTTATTTTTCATACATTTGCAACAACATTTATTTCGCAAAAATCGGTCCCACGTGGAAGAAACTCGGTCCTTTGAGCACACACCCCCCTCAAAAAAATTTGAATTTGCGCCCCTGCAGATTTCTGCTTGCCACCATATTGTAGACCTTTATAAACTATGCTATTCTTGAAGGTTATATGATGTTTCCTCCATTAGTTTAGGATTTACAATGATTTAAATTTTTTCAAACTTTTATATGAATTGTTTCAAAGATAATTAAATTGCCGCAATTTTGAAAAAAATCAAGATATCAAAAACTTTCCACGGCAGATTGACAGCAAAGTACCAAAAACTGCAATTTTAACATCGACCTTTTTAAAGATTTGAAAGATTTGAGCCCTGCTGACTTGCAATCAAGTTCCTTAAAACATCTTTGAAGACATACAAAATCATATTTGAAGATTTGATGTCTCGTGGAATCCATTTTCGCCATACAATTCTTGTCAAAGCTCTTTCCAGGAAACTCTGAAATTCGTTTTATTTAGACATTGCATTAATTAAGACATAAATAGATTAACAACGCGATCTAGTCCACTATTCTCGTGAAAGTTTCTCGAATACGCCGTGCCATGAATGTAAACGAATATGTGCAAAAATTTAGTTTGCATTGGCACTTCTTTCAAACAATTGAAAACAAATATAATGCGTTGGGTGAATTATTTTAGAATTTAGCACATGGAGAAAGTTTCCCCGGCATTTTCCCGTTTCACTGGGAAACTTGCTCAGCCGAGGTAATATTCTTTGACCTTTCATATGAGAAAAGTTTTAGCGAGATCTCGGCTAGCGGGGAAATGTTTTCTCATGTGAACGCTCGTTCTATCTTATGTGGTAACGCTATATGAGGCGGAATCTCGGCTGAGCGATTTTCCCGGTGAAACGGGAAAATGCCGGGGAAACTTTCTCCATATGAACAGGCCCTTAGCTAGATGTGTTTGTTTCCCAGTTGCATTGTCACCTTGCAGGAAATTCGACTTTGATTTAATGTAAATCAAGCTCGGCAATTTATTCCAAAGATTCTTTTATTTCTCAGTGGAATAACTTGAAATTTGGGAATGGAATATCAAAACATCGCCTCCACAGAAAGTTCCAATGACTGACCGATTGGAAATTCTCCTTCATTGGTAGTCTGCGGTGCGACCTCTACGAGGGAGGAAAAATTGAAGGGAAAGGAAAGGTTTGTTCTTTCCTTTCAATTTTTCCTCCCTCGTAGAGGTCGCACCACAGACTACTTCATTGAATGTTATTCATAACCGAAATAACTTTTCGATTAATCAACACAACAACAGCAACAGCAGATTGCCTTGCTATTGTTTTTAGATTTGTTGTTACCGAGTCCCTTGTTTTATTGTTTTCCTGTGTTATTTGACACCCCGTTTATGATATGTACCAGTACAACTTTGGATCTGTAACAAAAGTGTAACGGACACTGTTCCTGTTGATTTCTAACACTTTTGTTCCTTCTTTCTGCCAAAAGAAACATAGTGTTCTAGAGCTGATATCCTGCTGAGGTTATCACGTGACAATGAACTTTTGTTTTTCAATAACTGTTTTTCTCTCACTTGTTTATTTACAACGAGAAGTAAAAATCCCACCTTCGAATCATAAGTCCCAGCTTGAACCTGGTGTGATTGTCAATTGTAGTATTATCACTCACTTTTGAATAAAACAGACGAACAGAAATGGAAGTTGATAGTAGCGTTGAGTACCAGGACGAATTGCTTGATACATTCGTCTGACACTGGTCACAGCAAATGGTTTTTTAAGTAATTAAAGTAGTTAAAGGGGCTCCGTCGTCAAAATGTAAACAAAACTATGATTGTTGCAGTTTTTTGAAAGGTGATATCACACAGGATTTTAGTATTTTTTTTTTAAATGAAAGTTGCTGTTTGGGCATTAATCATTGTACTTCACTAAGGAACAAACCAAACATTCAGATCTTCTACGATTGCTCAGATATAAGTGGATAAAATGCAGAAGAACAATGGATGAACAATGGATAATCGGCGACATGTGCGAGTTTACGGATTTGTTTACTGTTTGACGACGGAGCCCCTTTAAAAGTGGCATTATCCGTGAGCATTTGACAACCTAAAAATAGCCTATTGTATCTGGTAGTGATTATTGTTATATTAACCCAAGTGGTTGTTGTTGCGTTATGTTGATGGCAGTTAGCTGAACAGTAAAGCCACGAGGAGAGGAGATGTTTAGCCCTTTTTTCAATGCTATGCCATTGGCAATGATGATAAAGTTAAGGATAGAGGCATGATAAGGAATAGGTTGGCCAATCACGTAGAACCTGGGAACCCATTTTGCTGCGATATAAATGGCGAGTGTCTGTCCTCCTTTTGTGCCATTTTAAGGCCAGGTCACTGTATCTCAGTTCATATACCTTAAGGCCCGTTTACACGAGATCGGATCCAAGGCGAATCCAGAATGCTGCACACGCGCATTTGACAGTGTTGTATTGCTTCCTAGGCCTCTCTTTCGATCTGTACCCGTTTTGATCCGATCCCAACCGTTTACACGAGGCCTTCCTGGGATCGGATCCAAATGGGAGCACTTTCGAAAGCGATCCCGTTTAGGTACGGATAGCAGATCCAAATGGGTTCGTATCCGTCGGGTCCTGTGTAAACGCAAGGCCTATCCATTACAGTTTGGGTACGGATTCATTTGGATTCGATCTCGTGTAAACGGGGCCTAAAGTTACCCTGCGCGCCGACCCAATACCTACAACATGATTCGTCTCGTTAGGTGAAATGAGACCACTTGTCAAAGGGCGCTGCCAATCCTTTTAAATTTTTCGGTGCTTTCCATAGATTTTTAGATTAAATAGAACTTAATTCATGGATTAGTGGGTTCCTATTGGACCAGCATAGACGACCATTGGTTTCTTAAAAGACTACAGTCTGAACTCTGATGTTTACATTTTGCAAGTATCTAACAAATCACGATTTCCCTTTTCAAAGAATTCTTCTAAGAATATGCCTTGAGGCGTAAAGGATCCTGGGTAACGAGGTTGTATCTTACAGGGGGTCACGGTTGTGCTCACCGGTCTTGCTCAGTACTACACCGGTAAATAACCTCTGTAACTGTGTATTTTCCTCTCATTGTCTCTATTTTTCAGTACAGAGCTGGCCACCAGTGTTTTAATGGATTTTGTTTAGCTACTAGCGAGAAACCTATTCAAGGTAATGTGATTCATAGTTATTAAGTAAGGTAGTGGCCTGGCTTAGCCGTGCGAAATCCTGGTGTTGACCCTCCAGTTCTGCGTAGATTTATTTGTCTGGTCGCGAAATTGAATCAATTTTTAATATCGTAAGCCCTTGAGAACAAAACGTGCTCAGCAAGCCAAGATATTTGATTGCTGAGAAGAGAAATCCAGTTTTGTGAAAATGCTAGTTTCCTGAGTGTGCGGCATGGAACAGATTGGAGTGCGGAGTTGTGTGTTTCTGTGGAGACAGAGTTTACATCGTAAAACCACCGCCTCGCTTCAATGCTTGTTTGGTGACCTGGTTTTTTTTATAACAAGACACAATAGAGATTGATTTGCCGATATAGCTGCAACATATGGTCGACAATTTTAAGCAGCTATTTCGTTCCTGGGGTTTTTCCCGACGGAGACACTGTTGACAGCCAGGGGTTGCCGTTGCGAGGATACAGCTCGTATAAAGTTTATCAGATCGTTAATAGTGGTTCTTCTAGATTATTGAGTTCTTGTTTTGAAATGGCAAGTTCAGAGCCTGCGACGAAACGGAGATCTCGTCGACGAAGACAAGCAGATAGTGGATTTTTCGATTCGCAGTGTGGTGGTGAATTGCCAAGTCCTGATGCCGAAAAGAAAGCTCCATTGGGAACTGCACCAGAGGAAAAGGTAAGAGATCAATTTAGTTTTATTTCAATTAAAATTTTATTTAACTTCAAATCTCTTTCTATCAAAAAGTTTGGTTCTGGGTTGCTACGAAGTTATTTTAAATTTGAAGGCAGTTTTCTCTTCAAAAGCTTTGAATGTGTTCCTTTAATTTCATGATTTCTAAATTTGCTAAAAATCCTCTCCAGCAAGGATTGAGTAATGTCTACACTTTGGAAATGCTTCAAAAAGCTTTATTTTCAAAAGTTCACGAGGACACAGGTGAACATTAAGATTGTTATGGAAACTTTAAAAAACTTGTAAGGAATTCTGAGTACTCAAAATGGGATAATTTTTTAAGAAACTTTCCATACTGGCTCAAAGATCGTGGATTCTTATAGAAGGAAGAACATAGGAAACTTTGGTTCAGGGTCGGTATGAAGTTATGTTAAATTTGAAGGCAGTTTTCTTATCAAAAATTTCTTATGAGTTTCTTTTTGCTAAAAACCCTTTCCAGGTATAGATCGTAAAACAATTATCAACACAATTCACACATAGAAGTCAGTTCATTTAGATATTAGAACTTGCAGGCCCGTGGGAAACATCCTTAACTTGGGGGTACAACACTTCGAGGGCACTTTTTATTGTGCGTAGGATCCTAAATTCTTCCCGAAACAAAAAGGGCACTTTCTTCGTTATGAATGCAAAATCTTGGGGGCACGTATGCCATCAGTGCCCCTCGGTTGCCTCTGAGAACTTGACCATTTGCAGTAATCCAGTAAAATTTTGAAAGACCAAAGATCAAAGCTGCAAATCGTAAAAGTTCATTTCAACTGAGGTATCATAGTTTCGTAATTCTTTGTTTATTGCGTACAGTTTCTTACAAACTTTTTCTTTTAACAAAATGCCTTTGGTGGAATTAAATGTTTAAGAAGGGATATATTGAGTTAGACATCGATCAGAAATATTTAAAGCTCTTGAAATCCTACTAAGCAATTTACGAATAACAGTGCACACAGTACATGCTGGCTGCAACTCAGTCAAAATCTTGCTTTGCTATGTTTGTTATCTTTTATTTCAGAATATGGTTCGTATTTTTATCTTCTAAGCAAAATTATGTGATAAATGAACTGCACCATCTGCTAAAAGTTGAACAAAGCACAAATATTGTCTGCAGCGATTTAACTTTACCGCAAAAAGATTGTTCTTGTAAATTCTTTGAAAGAATAAGAGGAACGTTGAGCCAGGATCTAGGATTATTAGTTATGTGTATCTTTGCACCTCAGGAATAGTAGTATATTCACAAGCAACTACAGGCTCTTTTGGAGGAAGTGATTTATAAAGACACTAGTTTTAAGATGGCCGGGATTGTAAAGGAACCAATGCTGTTTTTTAGGAATCTTCGATCGAGAAACTCGTTAAAGTTTTAAAGGCACTCATTGCCATCGAGGGCAAATTTGTACAGCAAAAATCCAGGTTTCCGTAAAGACAAAGCTATCTACCGGGGTGTCCCAAAAAAAGTACTCCTGTTTAAAAAATCACCAAAAATTCATCCTCAAACCTTTCATAAAATTTTCTTTTTGAATTGCTTTGTCCAAGACCCAAAAATCCCGGGGGGGGGTACTTGACCAGGTTTTGGTCGGGGACGTGCCATCGAAGCTTCAAAAACATACCCGTTCCTTATACCAATTTTGCGAAAAAGTATACCCGACTTTATACCAATTTTGCGAAAAAGTATACCCGACCTTATACCAATTTTCCGAAAAAGTATACCAAAATCGTTCCTTAAACCAAAATCGCGAAAATCGATACCGTTCCTTATACCAAAATCGTGAAAATCGATACCGTTCCTTATACCAAAATCGCGAAAATCGATACCCTTCCCGATGGCACGTCCCCGTACCCAAAATATGTGAAGTACCCCCCCCGGGCCAAAAATATTCACAGATGATAAAATGTCTGCTTTTGGTGTAGCAAGGTAGAAAAATTACACGTTGTAAAACCTTATTTTGAGCCATAGTTTTTGAGCAAAATACTCAATCTTGCCTTAGAGTCAAATTTTTGAGATTTTTTATCATCATTGAAGTCTCCAATGATAGTGTGCGTCTATTTCCGTCATTTGTGACCAAACTAACAGTTTTACATGCAGAAAGAAATTGATCTGGCAATCATCAGTGCTTTTTTGCAGTATGATTCAAAAACAGGTAGCCCTAAAAAGAGCTACATTTGCTATTTCTTAAACTAATTACAAGATCAGCGATGTCTTGAAAAATAATTTGGTCCTTGATCTACTTGACAAAAAAAGAAAATTGAAGATCGGTCATGTAATCAAATTTTGGTGAATATTCAAACGAGAGTACTTTTTTGGGACACCCGGTATCTGCCTTTCTAAAGATAGATTTCACACCTCTGAGTGCACTCAATCAAGCCAAAATAAACAATTCATCCAACTTATAAGGAACAAGAGTGAGTCAGTGATATATGCCTTATCCAAATTTCTAAATGAAGCATTAAAGGTACGAATACAAAAACAGTTCCTAAAGGTCTTGCTGCCCCCAGACATTACTGTTTCTGTTTGTTTGTTTGTTTGTTTGTTTGTTTGTTTGTTTGTTTGTTTGTTTGTTTGTTTGTTTTATTTGATTCATGTTATTTAGTTACTCAATTTTATTTAGTTACTATTAATTTTAGTTTTTAGCAATGATTTATTTGTATTCGTGTTATGTTATTGTATTTGCTACCATACCTCGTATGGAGGTATTGCATTTGTATTTAGATAAATAAATAAATAAATAAAATAAACAGAGAAAGCAAAACATTATGGTCGGCTGCGTTGAAGGTGTGAAATCTATTCTTAATGCTGTCAACTGTCACATTGCTTTGTCTGTTAAACAGAACTGTGTGTTACAAAATTCAGCTCTCATTCCACTGCATTGTTATTCTTGAGTAAAATCCACAATAAACATAACTAGTGAACGTGACAGACAGTGGCGTGGCCACGGGGGGGGGGGGTATGGGGGGCAATTGCCCCCCCCCCACTTTTGTCGAAAGATGGTCCTCGAGATTCCTCTAAACCGAAGAGAAAATAACTGGGTATAGGTTGGGAAAGAATTTTCCGAGAAATGTCAAATCTTGGCACTGGCAAGCATGATATTGGGAGATGCATTCTAAGCTAAAGTACAGGACCTTTCTTCAAAATTTTCCTCGTGCTCTGATTCATAGGATAAATGTTGCAAAACTATCAAGGTTTTCTTGTCGCTAAAGGCAAGCATGATATTGGGAGATGCATTCTAAGCCAAAGTAAAGGATCTTTCTTCAAAATTTTCCTCGTGCTCTGATTCATAGGATAACTGTTACAAAACGATCAAGGTTTCCTTGTCGCTAAAGGCAAGCATGATATTGGGAGATGCATTCTAAGCCAAAGTAAAGGATCTTTCTTCAAAATTTTCCTCGTGCTCTAATTCATAGGATAAATGTTGCAAAACGATCAAGGTTTCCTTGTCGCTAAAGGCAAGCATGATATTGGGAGATGCATTCTAAGCCAAAGTAAAGGGTGCTCTAATTCGGTTTCCTTGTCGCTAAAGGCAAGCATGGCCTTAAAAATTTTCCCAGACCCCCTCATTATAATACCCCCCCCCCTATTGGGAGATGCACTTAATTTACCCTGGCCACGCCGCTGGCTGACAGATTGTTGTTTTAAAAGGCAAGGAACATATCTGTAAGAAACTTAGTACCGTGGGTGCCAGACTGTTTAGAGAGTCTGGTACCCAGGGTAGAAACTTAGAAATTACACAATATTATAGCCTTGAGGCTGAGGGACCAATTGAGAAAAATTTAGAACTAAAGAATTATTTTGGTACCAATTTTTCTCCAAGAACCTTGTTTTGCACAGAAAAACTGAGATGTGAAAAAACCTGAAAGGTATCAGTATTCGGATATTGTACGCTTGAAATTTGATGGAAATGTTTCGCTCAAGATAAATTTGTACATGACCAGATTTCGTCACGTTGCCACTTTGTCGTGCCACTTTCTCTACTTCTGCGATCCCAACGCTTGGCGCTAAAAAACGCAACTTCATTCACCTTCACCTACTTGCAGTTCAAAACTCGTTAGCAAAATGAGTTCTTAGAAAAGAGTGCATTTGCCGCTATGGAGTTCAATGCCCTTCCGTTTATGCATAGGCTATATCTTCTTGCAAGTCCGTTTTCGTTGGCTCCCTCGCAGTGCGAAAATGAAATTATTGTTTTTATCGACACTGACAACACTAGAAATAGACTAAGAGCAATACTACCTTATACAGAGCTAGTTTTTATCCCACCACCTTAAGGGAAGGATTCTGATAGATTAATTGATATCCACTACACGAATCTTTTTGTAAGAAAACCGCTTATAAGAAACGGTAAGCTCAAAATTTCGAAAATTAAGAAACAACCCTACCTGAATTCAAAAAGCTAAAAAACTTTTGTAATTTACAGTTCTAATTTTCCTATCGCACTCAAAAATGTTTTTGACAATGTACAGTTATAGCAAGTGTTTAGCCTCCCTGGGGTTGATCGTCCTAGTAGTATTGTAGAGTAATTTTGTAAGTAATGTAGTTCGTAATCTGTACTGTAAATTTTATTTGGAATATATTATATAAAAAACAAAAACAAAACTGTTTCGACATTATTTTGAGTGCGAATTATGTTATTTACTTGCTTTGAGATCTTACAAAGTAATTTGGGAGCCCTTTAGACAAAACAAAATTAACTCTACACTTCCATAAGAAGAACATAAGAAGCACGCAAGATAATTTTTGTAGCAAAATGGACCAAAATTTTGAGAAACTGCCTACCAGCCCCGGACCTTAGTTTCTTATAAGAAAACATGTGCGCACCAGTCATTTTCGAAAATTAAGTGGTATCCCAAAAAGTTCGATTACCCCCCTGCCTACTGAACTTTGGAAAACGTTTCAGCTACCTAGAGGTATCGGAATTATACCGGTATGGTTGGAACATAGTCATTGGTAAATGCTGAGAAATGTTGAATGACGTTCACAAATATTTTTCAAAAATATTTTCGTATATGGAAAAATCTTTTCAAAATCTTTGGCCATAAAATATACATTTCATTCCTGTGTTTTTAGATACTTGCATAACTTTTTACAAGCAATGAATCTATTTTGTAAATATTGGGTTGGCAAGTATAAGGAAACACTGCAAAATTTTATCAAAGTTTTATAAATATACATGGAATGTTATTTTTTAAAACGTTATCTTGACAATAGTTTTATGTTTCCATGGTTAGATACTTGCATATTTCTTCTAAAAAAGTTTCGCTCTACTGTGCCACCTTGGTTGTTTGTTGTTTAACCCGAAGTCCATTAATACTGCATTGAACATTCATCGCAACACTGTAGAAACACAGGCTGTAGGAAACTCTGAATTAAAAATTAAAACATACCGGGTGAACCAGAAAAAAGTGCCCACTTTTGAAAATTCATAGCGATGAACCAATAGTATTTTTGTGATTTTTCTTGCCTTCTTACGAACACTGGAAAAATTGGTAAATTCAAGTTCACAGAAACGTTGTGGTTGCAAAATGATTGAAAAAGGCCTAAAATACTTGATCAAATCATAAAGGACTCCTCATTCAGAACAACAGAGAAGTGCATTCTCATGGTTGAGAGATATCGTCTGCACATTTTTTGCCATGGGATTGAAGATCTTTAGTGTCTGTTTGACAATCTAGAATCTATGCCTTATGACTCTTGAGAGAGGTGAAACGCCCGTGCGTATTGTTCTTTGTGAGGGGAGTCCTAACGATTTGATCAAGTGTTTTAGGCCCTTTTTCAGTCATTTTGCAACCATGAGATTTTTGTAAAGTTGAATTTACCTATATTTGCAGTGCTTGAAAGAAGACAAGAAAAATCACAAAAATACTTCGATCTTTTGGCTTTTAACTAGAATTTGAATCATTCAAATCCATGAAGTACTTGCAGTGCTACAAATTTTCGAAAGTGGGAACTTTTTTCTGGCTCACCCGGTAAACCGGTTAGTTAATATTACTCAAGACTAAAGGTTCAACAACATGTTTGCTATATTATCCTTGTGTTTAACTTTTAAAAGTTTCTTGATACTTCTAAGACATAGTACTAGAATTCCTTAAAATTTTGGCCATCTTAGTGCTAGTTTCTTAATCAGTTTCAAAAAGAAAAAACGTGTATTGCTCATCTTTTGGAACATAAGAGATCGGCATCGATCTTGTGTGTTGAATGCTTGAAATCTGCGACTGTTTCACTAAGATACCTGGAGTCTTATCCGTTGATCTGTTTATTTTCGATTTTGTTTTATTTTTGGATTTTTGTTTCCTACTTTCCTTTTCGGCGAACATCTGAATACTCCAAAAATGTACTGAATCGGCTGAAAAATGCAGGCAAGTACGGGCTGACGGAAAATGTCAATGTTGACAGCACCCGCCTACAAGATCTGTATTTGCAGAGTATTTGAGTATATTGAAGCCTGTTTTAGTCTTGGGAACATTCTTGTTCAGTGGTAACGACTTTAGCAAATCGAGATAAGATGCCAGTTCTTGCCCCCCCCCCCCTGTCCCGGAGTAGCTTCACCAGATGACGGGGGTGTGCCATTTTGACTTGTGAAATCACAATCTGAATTTACTAATTTTCCAAAAACCATAACCCAAAATTTGCGGGCCATTCAAAATACACTCATTTTTCTCATAAGAAACCGCTTATAAGAAACGGTAGGCTCAAATTTTCGAAAGCTAAGAAACAACCCTACCTGAATTGAAAAAAGCTAAGAAACTTCTGTAATTTTCAGTTTTAATTTTCCTGTCACACTCAAAAATATTTTGACATTGTACAGTTATAGCAACTGTTTGGACAATATTTTGAGTGCGAATCATGTTATTTACTCGTTTTGAGAGACTTACTAAGTAATTTGGGAGCCCTTTAGACAAGACAAAATCAACTCTAAACTTCCGGCAATAAAAATATAAGAAACACGTAAGAAACTTGTGGTAGCAAAATGGCCCAAAATTTAAGAAACTGCCTACCAGCCCCGGACCTTAGTTTCTTATAGAAAAAAATGAGTGTAGATACCCTCAAATTATGACAGAAATTTAAGCTGCACGATAAGCTGCACCATCAATATTTTCAAAAAAGTGCGAAAACAGCACGGTTGCACCATGGGTAGTTAGACACTGCTGGTGTGCTTCTATGGAGGAGCGCTGGATAATATGTATCTGCGGGGGAAATTTTCTATAGTACTGCGGAGGGGATATTATGTATCTGCGGGGGAAATTTTTTAAAGTACTGTGGAGGAGATATCGGAAGTGAAGAGAGAAGGAGAGAGAAGAATTTTAATAGCTTAATATTTTCGTTCTTTCGATGTCTCCTCCGCAGTACTACAAAAAATTTCCACCGCAGATACATATTATCCAGCGCTCCTCCATAGAAGCACACCAGCAGTGTCTAGCTACCCATGGTTGCACGGACCTCCTAGCTTAAAACTCCTCGACACAGAGTCAAATTCCATATGACGGATACTGTTGCTAGCATTTTTAGGCTCTTTGGTTCCTCATGCTGAAGTGGTTTTCGCGCATGCTTATACAATTTTCCGTCCTGTTTGTCTTTCGGTAAAACAACATATTTTTTAAAGCCAGTTCTTTTGCGAGGAACGGTTGTTCACGTTGATTCCCCCTGGCACAATGATTCAAGAGATGGCAGGCCACGTGAAATGCTAATATGATAATGCAAGCCATATAGCAGTCATGATTCCATAAATTGTTATAGAATTTGTATTACGATGTCGGCATCGAGAGCTGCCTAAATCGTGCTGAGCTCCTAAATGATATGGTGTCTGTCTTAAATGTTGTATCCCGCTACTTTCGATTTGACTGGTTGTGTGTTTGCTGGAGTGACAATGTGTTAAGTGCAAAAATTTTCGGCGTGACAAACTTTCGGACAAAGACTTGTCCGAAAATTTATTTGTACGAAATATGAAATTGTCCGAAAATTTGTCATGCCGAAAATTTTTGCATAGATATGCGCATGCGCAGTGTGAGTTGAATGCCAATAGGAACCAAGACAAGAAATCTGAACTCGAATCTCCAGCACGTTACGAAAGATTATTATAAACATGCAAGGTTTTTGAAAAAAATAACTGTTTCCAATCCAATATTATTGTCATTAGTCAGAACATATGGTCAGAACAAATAACAACAACGTCCTCTTCGTTTATAACGATGTACATGCTCTCACTATTGATGATGCAATTCGAAAAGAATTCATATCAAAATGGTCAAAATTGATGATGCTATCAAAGACAACATTGAACAAGAAGAAACTTTTGCAGATTTAAAGTGCCTATGACATGACGCCAACTACAATTTAAAGCACGTATAAAAAAATTGCCGAATACGAATAGAAAAAAGACAATTAGTGTATTTTTTGCTATTCTGTGTGAAAACATTTTATGTTAGAAGGAAATTTAGGACATGTTACGGCTCTATTCCAAACTTCATGAAGGTGTTTGTTTCAATAAATCTAAAACCTGGTGTGATTTTGCATAAATGATCCGAAAACTAGTCAAAATGTTGTCCGAAAATTTATTTGTCCGAAATACCAAAAATGTGTCCGAAAATATTTTCGCCGAAGTTTATTGTCCGAAATTTTATCCGCCGAAAATGTTTGTACTTAATGTATCATCTTTGTCAACGCGCAGGACCCCACGGGACATCGCGAGAAAGGACAGGAGCAGCTGTTTCCGAACATGTCTATGAAAATGGGCTGGAAATAGCCTAATAGACGATTACGCTAAAGATGGCGGCGAGAAACTTTTTACAGAGATGCAATTCTAATTACGAATTTTTAACGATCCTATAGGAATTCCATTAAAGAACGCAATGCATCTTGGTAAAAAGTTTCTCGCCCCCAGAATCGGTGAAAGAGTCTAAAAATCGCTATTTCAGACGTTTGAAATTTTCATTTATGTAAAATCTGTAAAATCGGAAATGGTTGCAGTGAAGGTTTTCTCAGTTCCTCCATGTTTGGCTTGAAACAAGCAACCGTTCCATTTACTCGCTTTGAATTATGTCAAACCTGCATGTTTGCTTTATAAATTATTTGAAGAGTTGCATAAGAAATCTTTCAAGAGACAAATTGATTGATTGATTGATTGATTGACTGATTGATTGAAACCATTGTTTCATTTCAATGTCATTGTATTCGGGACCCAGAGTTCATAATTTCAGGAATTGTGCAAGAATCAAACTAAGTTGATTGTTCTGATAATTAAAGCCCAGAGAACATCACTTTAATGTTATCGATAAGCTTGCCTCATATCAAACGTCCAGGATTCATTATACAACTTGTGGACATCCCGCAAGAAGCCGGTCTTGCTCCTTTTTGTGTAATTCTTTACAGATCATATTTCTCATCTCAAGGGCTTTCTTGGTGGCAACTATTGAGTAGATGTAATGAATACCGTCTGAAAGTACATTCTTTCTTCGTTCTAATGATATGCAGTTTGGATAGATTGATGGAATTTTTTATAATTTCACAGATATTTTAGTAAGTATGGCCAATTTCAAAAAGAGCAAAATCAACACCTCTTATACGGTAAAAACTTACGAAATAGATTTTGTCAAAATATTTTCATTCTTTTTTATTCCATTAAAAATTTCATTACATGTTACGGGCTACTCTTACAAACTACTTTACAATACTACAAGGACGATACCATGAGGAGCAAAAGACTATGACTACCCCATGGCATTGTTTAAAAAACGCTAAATTACATACAATTTTACATAAATGCTACAAAAAATTAGATATTTCAAAATATTTCAGGCCTAGAAGTACTTGAGGTGATGCTTTGGTAGGAAAAAGACAAATTTATTCCCATGAGATGCATTTTATCAAGAATGGTGACATTTTGCTCTCGCAAAGATGGATTTTCGTCTGCCGAGTGTCCCAAAAGAATGTATGCAGATTTGGTTCGCTCCAGCGATGTGAATTTAGCTTTAAGCAATGGCTAATCACTCTCAAAATGTTCCTCGATTGTTAACTTGAACATAGATACCTCGTTTGTTGGTATTGGTGCTTTGAGAGCAGAAATATCAATCTTGAAAGCTCAAATTTACGTCCACTTGCTAACCAGAGCTTTGGCCTTTTGACCTAAGCAAATTGTTGATTTATAGGCTCTCGCTGATTTATACGCTGTGCCTTAAGAAATTGCTTAGGCCAAAAGGCTAAAGCTCTGGTTTGCAGGCAGGAAGAGGCAAATTTGAGCTTTCAAGATTAACATGTCTGCTCTCAAAGCACCAATACCAACAACGAGGTATCTATGTTCAAGTTAACTATTGAGGAACATTTTGAGAGTGATTAGCCATTGATTAAAGCTAAATTCACAGCGCTAGAGTCAACCAAATTTGTATACAACTTTGGGACACCCGGTATGTAAATGCGTTGTCACTTTCTGGCATCTGCAATAGGCCAGCCTTACAAAAACGTAAATCAAGTAATGAAAAATTCAACTAATTCACCCAACCTGGATATCATTTGAAAGAAGATAGATCGTGCTTTCAAATAGTCTGCGTCAAATTGATTCAAATTTTATCATTTCCTGAAGAATCTTGAATTAAATTAGGTTGCATTTTTTCTGAAACATCCTTTATAATTGGTGTCCTAAAATGATGTATCGGTGTTTGCTGAACCATACAGTTCTGCATGGTGAATCGATTTAAATGAAATACCTATCATTTTAAAGTAAAAAGGCAAACTTAAATGTGAAAATTCATTTCATCAAACTCGGTCATATCTTTCTAGAGTTCTGGGCAATTTTACTTGGAAGCAATTTTATTAAGAAGTCTTGAGAAAAGCTAACGTTTCGTCCCATTTTCAGCATTAATACAATGATAGTTTCTGGTGAAGGTGAAGGTGAAGGCGAAGTTGCCGCTTTTAGCGCCAAGCGCTGGGATCGCAGAAGTAGAATAGACCTAATCGAGCCCGTGACCCCTTGTCATGACGCTCAAGTGGTGGGGCTCTACCAGGTATCGAGCCCTGTCCGAATGACTGTCCTGGCTGCAAATTCAGTTGATTACACCACTGCGCCACAACACCTTCAGCAGTTGTCTTCGTACGGATAAGCAACCCATGTGCATGTAAATGTAAAAGGCATATATTTATCGTTAAGTTTTGCCCCTTGGAGGATGATCATGCCCGCTCTTATATTTTTAAGCTGAATTTTGGTAAAAAAAAAGCCTTTGGAAATTTAAGTTCTCTTTTGAGCAGGTTCTAAAATAACTTCCATGCAAAATAACCCGTAATTCTAGAGTAGTATGGCCGATTTTAGTTAGATGAATTTCCGCATCTAAGTTAGGGTTTCTGCTACAATATGATTGGTGTTGCATTTAGATATGTGCTTTATTCATAGTGCAACATTTTGGAAAACATCGATACATTAGTTTCGGACACTCTGTATATACAGCAAAAAATTTCCTTTAATTATTTTCCTTTGCTTCGTTTTTACTTTCTTGTTCTCATGGTTGACTTAAAATCTTTCATGATGAGGACTTTCTCACTACAAAGAATTCCAAGGTTGCAACAGTTTCCTAAAGTTCATCCCGCAAAAATGTCCCTATATCAGCATGTATGATTGAATGTAACAGCAACATCAACAGGGTCCTTACTTTTCACATTATACTGTCCTGTAGTTTTCATAATATTTTTCGTAAATAATTAAAATAAAGGATACACATTTCATTATGTCTCACCGATGATCGAGAAAAGGGATTTGGAGAAACCAAAAATAATTATTGCCCTCCACGTTATCCATTTTACTTGCCCTGTCGTTTGGAAAATCGTGTCAACCACAAAAGATTACAATGGCTTATATTTTCAATGGAGATTTATTGGAAAGCAGAGAATATACCAAAACATTTACGATTAAAGTTTTCAGTTTTAATTGAAGAGAAGGACTGTTGATGTATGTGTTTAAGTAACATTCAAATTTCTGAGACTTTTCATGGATTTCTATGTTGAAATTCGAATAAATAGACAACTTAAGTCTGAGAAACATTTGTCACGAGACTGTCAAGTTACTTTTCCTTACACTGATATCCAGTGGTAGCCTGGTAGACTAGTTACATTAGTCCCTTTTGCCATAAGAATGGGATAGGTCCAAAGCTAAGAAACCCCATCACATAATTCAGAGCCAAGTTTCTTGTAACAAATGAGTGTAATTATCCTTTCGAAACCTTTCAACCAGATAGTATGCCAAAAAGAATTAAAGGGGCTGCACAAGATGTGTGCAGACAATCGGAAAGTACGGGACAACCCGCGCACGTGACTAAACCTTTAGGTTTTTAATGGCGGCCAGCTTCATCCGCAGCTTCTACGCAAGTTTCATTGCAGTGTTTTCTTGTCTATGTCCATGAAATGTGATTGAACTTTTGATATCCATTAAAATTTTCAAATATTCGGCGTTAGAAAAATAGAACAAATCCTCCACAATCAAAGCTTCGATCACCAAGATTGTCGCAGTTACTTTGGATTACTATTCTCTGTGCAAAATCGTCATTAGCTATGTTGGATTTAGACAAAACAAAATCAAACACATTCGATGATTTGACACGCAGAGCCACGCAGAGCCACGCAGAGCCACGCAGAGCCACGCAGAGTCACGCAGAGCCACGCAGAGCCACGCAGAGCCACGCAGAGCCACGCAGAGCCACGCAGAGAGGACGGGCTGTACAGCCCCTTTAGATTGGGAAATGTGGTATTTAGCTACATCAGTTTCTTATGAGTAAAGATTCCAAGACCACACCCTTCAGATTGGGAGATTTTTGGATCTCTACTTTATCAGGAAAGAATGTTAGAAATACTGGGCTTAAGTCTGCTTACGTCATATATTTTGCAAAGAACTATGTCTTAAACTACCTTTCATCGATTATCCGGCAATTAGAACCACTTATTAGGAGCTTGAAAGTTACGAGAAGACTTATACCATGTGACATGAATTACGGACTGGAAATATATACACTCATTTTGCATAAAGGACCTCTTATAAGAGACT
Organism: Aurelia coerulea; assembly: GCA_039566865.1. Taxonomy (NCBI): domain Eukaryota; kingdom Metazoa; phylum Cnidaria; class Scyphozoa; order Semaeostomeae; family Ulmaridae; genus Aurelia; species Aurelia coerulea. The sequence goes on along the minus strand of CM076948.1, from coordinate 22,167,958 downwards.
GTAGTACAGTAGCCTTTCCATAAAGTTACGAAACTCTACTAGAAACGATCGGAGTTCGATTCGAAGATCAGAAAAATTTTCAGTTTTTGTGTTGAGTTCCAAAGTGTTTATAAACGGAAAGTGTATTTACTAGCGAGACAAAGCACCATAGCGTTAGTTGTCTTACACGAAACTGCCCCTCCCTTGCCGTCTTAGGATAATTTAGATAGTCTAGGGTAAGGAGAACTAGATCTGTCATCAGTTGTAGTTACAAGTTTTACGAGATTGATAAAACGTATTGTCACAGATTAACCCAAATGCATGAAGAAATGCCTTGCTAAAAGAGCTTCGAGAACAACAGAAAACTTTATTGACCGCACAAACAAACATGCTCTTCGGATCCTCTATAAAGAATACGAATGTCCCTTTGAAACATTGCTCACTCGAAGTGGCAGCTTTGGTATACATGTTAGAAACTTGCAGAAGTTGATGACAGAAATCTACAAGTCCATGAATCATCTTAACCCATCGCTTGTATGGGAGTTTCATGAAAAGAAGCATGTAGCTTATGATCTAAGGATACAAAATCTTTGCAAACTGCCACAAATAAAGACACAGGGCTATGGGCAAGAATCATTGTCCTTTGGAGGGCGTTTCCTCTGGAACACCCTTCATGATAGTGTTAAAAATGAGCCAACACTTTATGTTTTTAAAAAGAGGATCAAAGACTGGGCTGGCGATAAATGCACCTGCAAAATATGCCGAAAATTTTCTGTATAAAGTATATATTTTTGTAAATAGTTGGTTTGAATTAGTATGTTCTTAGTTACTATTGTAAATACCAACTTTAAATAAGGATTAAATGAAAAAAGAAATCTCTTTAGGGGACTTATCTTGCTGGCATTCTACAGTCAAAATTATTTTAAAGTTGATAGGTCTTACAGATCTATGGGAGCACCGCACCCGCCCCTATAGGTGTCCCATGAATATTTTCGTTTCCATCAACTATTTAACAATCAGGTAATTTAGAAAGGACATTGAAGTCAAAAACCATCTTCTAGGTTTCGTGTTTAACAAATATCCTGAATTCCGTAGTTGCCACTTTGTTTCCGCTTTTGTTTTCCTTTGCTCTTTAGAAACCCAACATGATTTTCTTTGCCAAGTGGCTGTCACTGTTTTTAACAGGGATTCCTATTTATCAATTAAGATTGCTCTATGAGAGGTACATCACGAGAGACCGGTAGTTCTTGACCAATACTCCTCATCCACAACATTCATTACACACATTTGTTCACAAGAAACTTAGGTCCGAGAATGGTAGCAAATTCTTAAACTTTAAAGGCATTGAGTCATGGTAAATAGACCGCGTATACCCAATTTGCAAAAATCGCTGAGTCATGATGATAGCTTACTTCAATCTGATTGGCTGTAATTCAAACTGCACACATGATATTCTCACTTGAATATATTCTTAAAGCTTTATTATCAGGGTTTCCCTTTGAAGTCAACAAGGTGTAATTTCATATAGCAAAGAAAACAAAAGGATCTGACGACCGTCTCTCATGGCGTTACAAGACAACTGATAAAGTGAGGCTAGGAGTGTATATCTCAATAAAAGGACAGCAATATGCTTAGGGCCAAGGGATTCAATTGAATAACGAGTTTTTGTGGTGATTAACATATTTGTGAAGTTCATCTCTGATCACATGAAAACAGACTGAGCACATGAAAGCAGACAGACCCCCAGCGGAGAATCGCTATTTACCATGACTCAATGCCTTTAATAAGACGTTTCTGCTACCTAACGTTTCTTGTTAGTTTCTTAAATTCCGTAATGCTGTAGGTGTAGAATAGATTTTTTTTAGTAGAAGCTCAGTAGAAGAGCTTCCAAAATACTCAAAACAAAATAGCAACGTCATCATGATCATGATCATAATCATCATCATCATCAGCATCAGCATCAGTATCAGCATCAGCATCATGTATGCTGCAGTGAACTACATAAAAATTATGTATGGCAGCAATAAATAAACAAACCTGAACAAAACTAATCATGAATTAAATTAATCGTAACAAGTAAAAATTCAGAAAATAACGTTTACACATTCACAAGTCATAACTATATCAATCACAAATTCAATCTTAGGAGAAGTAAGGAAGTATGAGCTTTGTCTGAAGTTTAATTACAACTTATCCAGTCCCTGTTTTATTGTTGAAAGTTGGTTTCGTTAGGGAGGGGCCCTTGTTTGCCCCCTGCCCCATGCAGAATAGGGTTAATTTTTAGACCCATAACTCTAGAATGGCATTCATGCTCGATTTCAAGACAGTAAACGCTCACATCTAATATTCTTTTTCTTTTCTCTTTAAAATGTGGATGATTCATCGAAATTAATGCAAAATTTACAAGGTTATACAGTATTATGCCAAACGCTGGTACTTTTTGTTGTTGTCTCACCCGCTTGGATATATGGCTTAAGTAATCTCTGCTTTGTAGCAATCTGCTATTGGAAGGCCGTATGAAGATCAACCGTTAGTACTTAGCCAATACTTTGAGAGAGTGACTCATTTGTATTACATATCTACATATACATTCACAAGAATGGAATATTCTTTGTATTGCGTCGCACTTCCAACCTTCAAAATTTCTCCTTGAAATCTCGATGATGAATAACAGTTACCTCTTGTGAATAATCACTGCAATAGCGAGCAAGGCTTGAAAAATGAGCCAAAAATGAAACTACTGTCACATGAGTAAAATATACTCATAAAATGAACTATTGGATCATTTTTAGCGCAAACATGATTGCTAGCTGAAGATAAAATGATGGTCATCATTTAGTACATTGCTAGACTTCAATACACTGACTAGTTTGCTAAGCCCGTGGGGGGTACATAACATGTTCAGGGTACGGGTATGTGCCGCCCATATGGGTGGGTTTTTGGGCCCAAAATGCTCTAAACAAAGGTCCTTTTCGGCAGATTTTCCATAAACATGGGTGGGGCTACGCTGAAATTCGCCAAAAATGGTTAAAATGAGCAGTTTTCCGCCAAAATTCATCATAAAAGTGGGTATCAAAAGCAATTTTCGGTAATTAGAAGAGGGTAGCTTTCTGAAAACCGGGCGGCAGACCCCCGTCCATCCACAAGTCATGTACCCCCCTGGGTTGCTAAGCTTCTTTTTAGAAGGTAATGAGTTTGCACTATCTTTTGGCTCTTTACCTTATATAAGATTCCTGAAGCAGTAGTTTGCCAAACTAATAGCCTAAGGTTTCTTGGCTTAGCCCTATTTTCATTAATGACATTCATTATGCAGAGCTATGGGAACCTCCTATATCATTCCAGCAAGAATTAACTCCTTTTATCATATAAAATTTTCACTCCTTTCTAATATGACCTTTGATGTATCGTGGTTGTAATAAACCATTAGATAAGCTCATTTAGTAAATCATTTATTTCTTATGGAAACGAGCTTCAAAACCAACCAGTTTTCGTGACCCAGAAGACAATTTTTGTGACGCAAATGCGGTACACAACCGAAATGTAGGAATGGGACCGATAGGTCATGTTGCAAGGGACATTCTTCAATTGAAAGTGCTATCGCATCACAATTTTCTAACGATATTTGCAGCAAGCCAAGAGCAAAATTCATAAAACAAATGTGTCAGGTATCCGATAAGATAAAGCAAGGTTTTGCACCTTCAATGCAGCCAGGCAAAGGTTGCACCCTTTCACTTCTACCCGGTGGGTACAATTTTGATGAAAACATGACCCCACTCTCATCCATGATTTCGCTGAGAAAGGGGTATATTTGAAGCAGAATCTTATTTTTTGGTCTCTCATTTTAAAACCCTAAGGGAGCAATAAAAATGCTGTTCAGTTTTCAAACCTTATTTCTCAAAAACAAGGATGACTGCAGTGCCACCCATCTTTGCATTTGATACACATTAATTCATCAACTATATCTTAGTTTTAGTGGCAGCCCATCCGGAGCGGTAAGGCCAAAGGAAAAATCACAAAAGATTTAACCACTGGTTTGGGTTTTAGCTGGTATAAGACAGTTTAACGATGTTACGTTGTTGTAAATTATTATAATTATCTAACCTCAACTGTTATTTACCACGTATTTGTGAATTAGCCGATGAATAATTGGATTTTAGTATGAATATTCATATCCTCTTCCGAAAGATTTTACATCGCACTAACAAATCTTCATAGTTTATTTTCCTGAAAATTCGAACAGATTTAGGAAGCTAACTGTTTGAAAATTGACCAAAATTTTATCATTTCCCCTGCTGTGCCAATTCAATAATTATCTCCTAGTACCTAGGAATGAATGATTAGAAAGTTACATGATTCAGGATGTCCTAATAAATAATTTCGAAAAACATTGCAATACACGTATTTTTTCATAAGAAACTGGCCACAAGAAACTCAGCTCTCTGATCGCTAAAAATGAAGAAACTCCAGTTTTGGGAAAATTAAGTTAAGAAACTATTCGTTTTGATAAAGATAATCCTTGAAATATTTTTTCTTGACTTTCACTTCTTTCCTGTATCATATTACTCGTAAGGTACTTCAGTATAGTTTAAAGACTTGAAAGACTTCAACAAACTTTTTTTTTAATGCTCACGAGGGCACAGGTAGTGAACATGAAGATTCGTAAGAAACTCTGAGTACTCAAAATCTAATAATTTTAAGAAACTTTCAGTACTGGCCCAAATTCTTAGTTTCTTATAAAAAGATACGTGTAAGGACAGATACTTGAATCCTATGATCATTGTCACTGTGAAATGTAAGGAAAGTAATGTATAGGGCGTCTCAAAAACATCAAAAAGGTTTTTGTCAAGTTTACGAACAAAATTTTCCAGAAATGAATTTGAATATACAGTAGATGATAAAGCAGGTTGAGCATTGCAGAAAGAAATCAACAAGCACAACATAAGTGATGCTACAGACCAGTTTGCCCAATTTCAGGGCTCATCAGTGCGGCTACACTCATTTTTTGATTTTGATAGTATTCATTATGCAAATAAGTCAACTTTAGAGGATGATGTAACCGGCGGCCTGCACAGAGGCTAGCATTCGCAGCATCACCGAAGGTAGACGGACCCCCCTCCTACACAACTACAGATGCAAACGTCGCAGGTGAAATTGAGAGGAAAGGTGCAGAATCCCAGCAAACAATGGCGCATTGACTGGGGGAAGGCACGTGATCACACTGAACCAAAACATCTTCATGCATATGATTCTGCAAAGAGGTTATCTTCGTGACTGCTTGTCTCATCAAACTAGATGCCCGCGAATAGAAACGTTCTGCAGGGTTCTGCATAAGTAATTTTGCGTTATCGTAAATCTCACATGACATCTAATTTGAGACAGATGCACCAATAGTTTCATGCACGAACTAAGCAAACTAGGGGTAATGACTTTTGATTTTTTGCGTATCATCCTCGTTTGACATAAAGATCAAAATATTGCTTTTCAAACGATTCTTGTTCTTATACAAGGCGCTTGATTTTCTATTGAAGGCAACTTTAGCAGCAACACTCATCTGACTGTAGCAGCATCAACGATCATTTGGGCTTATGGAGAAATCAATATTCAGTTTTCTTATGCTTGCTTAGCTCAGGTCGTACTTTGTAATCATCCAAAAGGATCTTATGTTTTTGATTACAAAGTACTTTGTAATCTAAGAGGGGGCTCCAGGTCAGTAAGAAAGAAAGAAAGAAAGAAAGAAAGTCCGTCACGCTCGTTAAAGCAATTGATTAACGTTTTATCTCTGCTAATTGGCACTGAAATAAAGAAAGCGCACAGAAAGCGCATACAAGACAGAAGTTTCCCGCGATCCTATAGCAACATTTGACGTCGGCTTATTTCATGTTAGACAGATTTGACACCATAAGATGGATAAATCACCACGATGTTTACCCTGGCACAACAACAAATTTACCCAGAATTGGCACGTTCTTGACTTCATTAGCAGCTTAATTATGTTGAAACAATCGTTTTCTAGAACGAACGCATCATTAGCCACTTATTGATAGTATTCATTATGCAAATAAGTCAACTTTAGAGGATGATGTAACCGGCGGCCTGCACAGAGGCTAGCATTCGCAGCATCACCGAAGGTAGACGGACCCCCCTCCTACACAACTACAGATGCAAACGTCGCAGGTGAAATTGAGAGGAAAGGTGCAGAATCCCAGCAAACAATGGCGCATTGACTGGGGGAAGGCACGTGATCACACTGAACCAAAACATCTTCATGCATATGATTCTGCAAAGAGGTTATCTTCGTGACTGCTTGTCTCATCAAACTAGATGCCCGCGAATAGAAACGTTCTGCAGGGTTCTGCATAAGTAATTTTGCGTTATCGTAAATCTCACATGACATCCAGTTTGAGACAGATGCACCAATAGTTTCATGCACGAACTAAGCAAACTAGGGGTAATGACTTTTGATTTTTTGCGTATCATCCTCGTTTGACATAAAGATCAAAATATTGCTTTTTATAAGAAACCATGGGTAGTTAGACACTGCTGATGTGCTTCTATGGAGAAGAGCTGGATAAGATGTATCTGCAGGGGAAATTTTTTACAGTACTGCGGAGGAGATACCTGCGGGGGAAATTTTTTATTGTACTGCGGAGGAGATATCTGCGGGGGAAATTTTTATAGTACTGTGGAGGAAATTAATATTTTCGTCCTTTCGATATCTCCTCCGCAGTACTGCAAAAAATTTCCCCCGCAGATACATAATATCCAGCGCTCCTCCATAGATGCACACCAGCAGTGTCTAACTACCCATGAAGAAACCGCTTATAAGAAACGGTAGGCTCAATTTTTCGAAAGCTAAGAAACAACCCTACCTGAATTGGAAAAAGCTAAGAAACTTCTGCAATTTTCAGTTTTAATTTTCTTATCACACTCAAAAATATTTTGACATGTGCAGTTAAAGCAACTATTTGGACATTATTTTGAGTGCGAATCATGTTATTTACTCGTTTTGACAAGACAAAATCAACTCTAAACTTCCGGCAATAAGAATATAAGAAACACGTAAGAAACTTGTGGTAGCAAAATGGCCCAAAAATTTAAGAAACTGCCTACCAACCCCGGACCTTAGTTTCTTATAAAAAAAATGAGTGTAGTCGGTATGAGGCCCATCAAATTTACTTCAGCACGATTCAAATTCGTTTTAGCATGAATGTGGCAACAACCTTTTAGTAAAGTTTGTTCAAGGATCTCTTGAACACCGGAGGTTAGTGCAGATTGTGTGCAGCTTCTAGATTTTGAACGTGAATCGTTGTCCTGCTCCTGCTGAAATAAAGTTGATGTTTCTCGCTTTATTGTGTCCAAAACAGGTCACCAAATTTGACCGAGTCTAGCGATAAAGATATTGCTTAAATCTTTCTAAAACATGATTAATCATAAAGTTTGATAGCAGAAGAAACATTAATAACTTACTCTCTAATACTGATACTTTGAATGCTGAGATATTCATCATTAAAATCATAATTTTCTGATCTACCCTAAAACGTAGCTTAAACAAATGGCCTATTGAAATAGTGTAAGTGCATAAGATTGTGAGATGCAGCAGGGCCGTAGGAAGCGCTTCGGATTGGGGGGGCAACTGTTCTCAAAACAATAGAGAACAATACATCTAGTTAATGCATGTGACGTAGCACCATTGTTTCAAGAAATTATTGGGGGGGGCTTGAGCCCCCCCTGCCCCCCCGCTTCCTACGGGCCTGGATGCAGGAACGGATTCATGATTAGATCGCGAGGTTGTAAGTCTGTGTCTTTCTTTCATCAATGCTCTATGAGGTAACTTAAAGCTTTGGTTTATCCTCAAAACATTGATGAAAATTCCACCAAAGGTGACATTGGGACAAAGGCATTAGACCACTTTAGAAATGGCTTGAACCACTCTTTTCTATCTCTGTCAAATTTTAACCAATCAACATGCGAGGTTTTCATTGGCATGTTTGTCATTTGTCGTGTTCTTTGTGGTGACTTTTTCTCTTTCGATGTGACACACTGATTTTTACCAAATCCTTTTTTGCTCGATTCTTCAGATTTGTTACTGTTATCTTTAAGAACACCAGGCAGATCGTATCATTGACGTTAAAAGGATTGTCGACTCTAAATTTACCGAAAAAGGAATTCCTCCAGGACACTCCTCCTTGAGATAATAGTTATTTAAAGTTTCCTTATGGCCACCACAAAAGACCTTTTTGGATTTATTTCTTTTTTGACTTTCAGAATTATATGTGAGGTGATTGTGGCTTGGCACCTATTTTTTTGAAAAGCACAATGATTCGCTTTGCAGATAGGAACAGGATGGGCGTCAAGTGCTATTATTCTCAAACGGTAGTCAATCGAAGGAGCCATTAGAGGTACTCCAAGTCTCTAAGAAGTCAATTTTTTACCATCTGAAAGTCTATTTCATTTTGAATCCTTTCACTTATTTGATTTATTAATTACCTCTATAGTACACAAATCCCGAAACTGTAACATTTATTTTTGAATTCTTGAAACGTAACGTAGGGAAGGTAAAATTCCCAAGAGACTGTCCCATTAGTTTATTAAGGCTCTGGTACCCAGGGTACCAAAAGACAAGCCCCTTCTCCAAAAGCTCAAACCTAAAAAACCCCAGACTAATAATTGTAGGCAGGAACACCACAACACGACGAAAAAACAACATCAAACGTGTGTGAATTTATATTTAACCAATATTTTGTCCTGCCATGCAGGAATTCTTCCGGGCTGTCTCTAATAAGTTGCACTCTTCTTGTGTCTGTTTGACAACAATCTATTAAAAACTGGAGCTTCATATGGCAAAATAAATTCATTCGAGTTAATAGGAGTATGTGTTGGCCTATCTTTTAAAAAAGAAACCAAAAACTGGAAGTTTCTTGAAAACATCACTTTTACAACGAGGTTTCATGAAGCTTTCTCCATTTCACGAAACTACTCAAGTACCTTCCGAGTAATAGAACAGTGCCAGAAAGAAGCAAAGACAACATGAAAAAATCATATGCTTTTCCTTCACTAAAAGAAGAGATTTTTTGAAGTAGGATTTCTCATGTCCTAAAAGTTTATTAATTTCTAGTAATCTGAGAGTCAAGAGTTCCTTGCAGAAAAGTTCGTGTACCAGCACAGTGTCCCTTTTTTAGGCCTCAAAGTGTTTTTCTTGGTTAAGGGACAGGGCAAAATTTATCATATTACATGGCCGGTGGAGAACAAAAATTCTTGCAAAAAAATCTGCTCGCCCTGTATGAAATTATTGCCAAAAAACCAACTGCCCCGTCACCCTTTCCTTAAAAAAAATGTATCTGCCCCATAATGAACAACAAATGTTGTATCGTACCACCGATGAATTAGCCAAAGACCATAACATTATCAATTCTTGCCTTTATGAGGCTTTGTCAACGAAGAAATCGACTTTGAAGATGAAGAGAAATGACTAATGAACCGTTCTTGCGAGTAACTGACAAGGACATTTTGCATCATGTTCATACACATCCTTCCAAGCATTTCTCAACTTGCATGATCCACAACTTTGGCCTCAAAATTAGCCATTTCATATTTCAAACTTCATCTTGAGTTTACAAAAAGGTACTGCCCCGTTCATATTTGCTTTGTAGAAAGTGTTGACCCAGTTCTGTACAAGCTAAAAAAAAAGTAGTTGCCCCGTAACGTTTTGCACCGGCCATGTTATAAAATAAACTTTGCACTGTCCCTAAAGGCAATCTGTCACGTATCGGATTTGGTGATAAGGACAATAAAGAGAATAGGAGAATTGAACGGCTACTGATCCAATGACTTTCTGACGATCAGCCTTCCTTTGCTTACTACAAATGCACATATTCACAAAGACATCGGCTGTGTTGGGCTCTTACTTTGTTGCAGCCAATCAGATAAGTGACAGACTGCCTTTGAATGAACAATGAATCGTCTTAACCCATCATTTGCTCATCCGAATCTACTTTATCTTGATATTTCCTTGATGCAGATCAAATAATCATTCTACTGATTATTGATGAGTCAGGTTTTCTTTAGACTTGTACGGTGGCTTGAATGTGCCAAGCATTTTACACACAAAATATACCGTATGAATAATGAAACAAAATATAGTTTGTTTCAAAATTATGTTCGGGTTTTCCCAAAAAAAATTATGACTATTGAGATACTTCATCGACGAAATACTGTCAAACAGATTTATTACAGTTGACAAAATAGACTTAGGGCCATCCAGTCTTGGTTCTCTTGGGCGTTTTTCGTGTGTATCGGTTGCGAGCTGTTATAGCCTCTAGGTGGAAACGAGGCTAAGACAAACTAAAACAGGAAGACCAGACGAAAAACAGATGAAAGTTAGAGTCGCCCTTCATGATCTATTCACTATGTTTTGCTAGACTATCAATCAAAGCTTTAGTTAATTCAGTTAGGGCTTTACAAATCAAGTGATACATGGCCACTATGGAAAATCCAGCATCAAAGTTTGATACGAAGCTCGATAGTGAATGTTTGCTAAGTATTTGAAAAGAAAACACGGTAATAATGCACAGAAGAATTTCCGTGGCTCAAATGCAATTAGAAACTCAGAAGAGAGGGTTTCTTCTCTTCCAAGTTGTTCTCAAATATACATAATACCATACCATCTGGTACGTGATCTAGCAATAATTATAACACTAACGATAATAAGATACACGTTTTTTTGTAAGAAACGGGTTCATAAGAAACTAGTACTACGATGACCAAAAATTTAAGAAACTTTAGTACTACGTTCAAGAACGATTAAACTCTAAAATTTTATTGACGTAAAGCATAGGCTTGTCTGATGAATTCAAATAAATGAGTGTCTCTCTAACAAAGCTACCTTCATTTTTTTTACTCTAAAAAATTTGTAACTTCTTGCCTTATTATGGATGGCTTAATTATGCGTGGTGGCAATATTGTCGATGAGAAGGCTCTTCTTCGAGCATCGACGTAGGGGGAGATAGAATTTGGGGGGCTGCCCGATAAAAAATCCATTGTTTAGGAAAATTTTGCCCGACTTAACGCGGATTTCTGCCCGATTATGGCCGATTTTTGCAAAATTTTCCGACATTGGGAGGGCTGCAGCCCCCCAGCCCTCCTGTCTCCCACGCCTATGTCTTCAAGCCATAACGCGATTTTAGGCCAAAAAATAAGGAACTAATTAAGAAACTTTTACTACTGAGAGACATTGCTACAAATGCTGCAGCCTGAGAGACATTCTGATGCTCAAGAGTGCACATTCGTACATTTCGGACCATTATATGCATATACAAAGAAACAATATGAACATGATATAGTCAGAATTAGACTTGCCCCAAGTCTATTTCGTCAACTGTAATAAGTCTATCTGAAAGTAAACTACGAAACATTTTCGCATAAACTATTTTACTTTTGCCTGTTACAATTTCTTTTGATGAAATAGGCTTGGGGCCAGTTTAAATCGAAATGAATAGGAAACACGAGGGTCAGCACAGAAAACTAATCTTGAGTTAGCAAAGTAGGCCTAATTTTGCGTTCGTTGATTGGCACATTTTGTGGACACGTGCCAATAGTTCGACCAATCACAACTGGTGCCTTGTGCGTAAGGGGCGAAGCTAGTTACACAGCGTGAACATTGAGAACTGAAATTTGCTGAGAATGGAAATAACAACAGGACCCACCCAATGACTTGCAAATACAAATTGGCTAACTTTGGAACGAACAACGAACCTGTGAAATTTTCTCTAAGTGAGGCGTTGTCGTGAGAGGGTACCCAATAGACCCCCTGATTCCCGAATTCCCGCTACGTTTTTAGCCCAATTCCCGATTCCCGACCATCGTTTTTAACGAATTCCCGATTTTGGTCTGAACATGGTCTGAAAGTGTATTGAAGCCAAAATTAATCATTTTCACGAAGACATAGCGAAGACAAAGAGGCCTGTGCTCTTTTTATGGCTCGAATAATCAGGGGCGGAAATGCAAATTTGTTGAGGGGGGTGTGTGTTCAAAGGACCTAGTTTCTTCCACGCGGACCGATTATTGCGAAATAAATGTTGTTTGGCTAGCATCTTAGCCATCTGCCCTGAATGATCCAGTCAAAGCTTCACAGAATAGCCACGTTTTCAGATATGCAAGCTTGCTCATATGGAATCAATTAGCGGCGTGGCCAGGGTAAATTAAGGGAGGCATGGAAATGCAGGGGCCTGGGGGCGAGGACAATTTTTGGGGCCACACCCTTTACTTTGGCGTAGAATGCATCTCCCAATATCATGCTTGCCATTAGTAGTGAGGAAACCTTGATAGTTTTTATGACAGTTATCCTATGAATCGAACCACGAAGAAAATTTTCGAAGAAACATCCTTTATTTTGGCTTAGAATGCATCTCCCAATATCATGCTTGCCATTAGCAGTGAGGAAACATTGATAGGTTTCTGACAGTTATCCTATAAATCGGAGCGCGAAGGAAAATTTTGAAGAAACATCCTTTACTTTGGCTTAGAATGCATCTCCCAATATCATGCTTGCCATTAGCAGCGAGGAAACCTTGATAGTTTTGTGACAGTTATCCTATAAATCGGAGCACGAAGAAAATTTTCGAAGAAACATCCTTTACTTTGGCTTAGAATGCATCTCCCAATATCATGCTTGCCATTAACAGCGAGGAAAACCTCGATATTTTTGTGACAGTTATCCTATAAATCGGAGCACGAAGAAAATTTTTGAAGAAACATCCTTTTACTTTGGCTCAGAAGGCATACCTTACCCGACTTATACCCAGCCATTTTCTCTACGGTTTTAAAGGAATCTCGAGGATTTTTTCCCTGTAAACTTAGTTTCTGCGATAAAACAAAAGCCAGCTAACACATAAGTCTTTGCCTTTCGAGTATCGACGTCCTGAAAAATTCAGGTTCAAGTTCAGAGCCGGATCGGGACCATCTTTATCACTATAAAATAGCGATTGGGACCGAGGTATGAAATTATTGGGGGCTGTCACACCCCGCACACCCCCTCGTTTGCGCCCCTGCGAATGATACTGTATTTGTTTTAACTTCCTATTTGGGTTTCTTACTGCAGAGATCAGTGTAAACGTAGGGCTTGTTGTGTTCTTATAAATCTCTCCTCACTGCACCCGGTGGGTGCAGTGCAATGTTAATGAAGATATGATATCACGCTCATTCATGATTTTGCTGAAAAATGGGTACATTTGAAGCCAAGTCTGATGACCTAGAATCTCAAAAATGGGGTATTCTATTTTCTTCTCCAAACTTTTCCTTGTGGTGAAAGTTGGTGCCACTCTGGCTATGTCCCCTCTCATAGTCAATTGCCACGCAGTTGATGAGATCGTATTTCATGGCCTGGGCTGACTTCATTTTCCATGCGTCTTCTCACTGGACTTATGACCTGGAGTCCTTTGTTTCCCTGAAAAAATGGCCTACGAGATTGGCAATTCTCTTACACTCCACAAAATCACTTCAAACTCTGGTCTAAAGAGCTTGAACATTAAAAAGCAAACTGATACAAAGAATGGTGTTTTCCTGACCTAGTTAGTAATCGCAAAATATATACCTTTCAAGCAGCAATCTTCCTCTGTAGAAATATAAAGGATCCGTCGCAGCTACTAGAACTCAAGGCCATATCAACCATTTTTGTATGCATCAACAACAACTATCAAAATAGCGCACCCTTATTGGTTCAAAACTAAATTCTAGCAATTTGATTGGTGAGTACTGAACCACTCTGCGAGAGCCTAAAGTGTGCCCACTTTTTCGGAGTAATGGTATGAGTCCCTTTTGACCAAGTGATATCAAAAATCAAAGCACGCACGGAAACAAGGGACGAAAAGGCATGAGTCTAGGTAAATCCCGCTTCCCGAAAGCTGGTGACAATTCCCGAATCCCGCTCACAAAAATTTGACGATTCCCGATTCCCGATTCCAAAAAATGGCGATTCCCGCTTCCCGAAAAACATATTGGGTACCCTCTCGTGAGGCATTTGAATTTTTAAAACCGCCCCCAAACCAGACAATACGAATTTCTGAAATTTTTTTATCCAGTTCCGGAAAAGATCAATTCTACGCACGAGCAGCAATGCAAATACTGAACTAATTGAGTGAAAGGTTTATGAATGGATTAATTTTCTGATGACGTCAAGAAACAAGTGTTGAACACTATTTGATCTTCAAAACATCCCTAAAATCATCACACTGCAATGAACAAAGAGGTGCTGAATTTCGCTAATACATGCCACATATATTTACGCAAAATTCGCAAAAAGTTATTTGGAAAGCAGATTGTTCCACACTTGATGATTTATGAGTCGTCACTCTGATCAAGCATTTCATAATGCCTTCCCACTCGCATCGCAAAGGCATGGTGTAAACAAGATTTCTTACGTCAGGAAAGTCATAGTTATTGTAGTTGTTGTTGTCATGTTGGGAAAACAGACCGGATCAATAACTGTCAAAAGCACACTCTTCACTAAAGAAAAGAAACTGTGGGGCTGACTGATAAATATAATTTTGTGATGGATCGTAAAATGTTTTTCTTCCATAGTAAAGGTACCTGGGAATGTGCCGCGAGCAAGGGTATACTTTTTCAGACTTCTGGTCTACCCAAGGGTATACTTTTTTGTAATTTTGGCCTACAACGGTCTAGCCAAGGGGTATCATTTTTGACAATATTGGTCTAGCCAACGGTACCATTTTGAATACGCTCGCGTCAGACCCCTACCCAAAATTTGGCCAAGAACCCCCCCCCCCGTGATTTGCCATTTGTCCCACAGGGGCCTTTCTTGGCTTTCTTTACAAGGGCTAAAAGGAAAGGCACTGCGAAGCAGCATGGAATAATTTTGTTCTCTTACCGTTTGTTTTTCTATGCTCGAAATCCACGGAGAAATCCCAATAACAGGAGAAAGGGAAACAGGGACGTAGGAAGCTTCTCAAACTTGAGGGGGCACGACACCTCAAGGGCACTTTTTTCATTAAGCTAAAGGGGCACTTCCTGAAAATAAAAAGGGCAATTCTTTGTTTATTGCAAAATCTTGGGGGGGGGGGCACGTGCCCCCAGTGCCCCCCGGTTCCAACGTCTCTGAAGAGAAACCTCAAGCACCCCACTCCCTCTTGTCTGTTCTGTTTCTTCCTTCGACCTTCGTTGCTGTGGTGGTCGTCTGCTCTTTTTGCCAGGAACAGGGAGGGGAGGGGGGTAGGCTGACTGACGCTCTACACGATACGAAATGATTATTATAGATACTTTGTTGGCGTAAATAGGCAATATTTATCTTAGATAGCTCCAGATATTTCATGAGAAAAGTGCAAAATAATGGATATGGTTTATTTTTGAATGATTTGTAAAAAGACAAATGAAAATGTACGGACCTTGAATTTATTAATAACCCCCTGCTGTCTGACGTAAATCACAGTATAACGCATGCGCATTGGTGTTACGTGTGTATAGAAACTATTCGTTTGATTTCAAAGAAGAAATTGACGAGCGAGAAAGGAACAAGATGAGAAGATGGCGCCGTTTGAATGCAAAGTGCAGTACTTAGATGATACAGATCCTTTCAACAGCACTACATTTCCAGAACCATCAAGGCCGCCTACTTATTCATTCCAGCCAAATATTTCACTATGCAACCAGATCTCGGGACTGCACAAGCTTTTGAGGGCACCCCACAACGTATGGAAATTCTTGTTCACTTCGCTGGCAGTTTGCTGTAGTGTTTTGATCGCGTTATAATTTGGATTCTCCTTGGGTATATGCTGATAGAATAAAAGCAGTTTGTCGTGGATGGGTTATATTGATTATTAAAAGATTGAGCAATCCAGAAATCGAATTTATTTGGAGTGATTTTCTGTGTTATATCACCATAAACATGCGCCATATAATATTTGTTGTTCACTTCGCTGTATGTTTTGATCGCGTCATAATTTGGATTTTGGCTACTTGGAGATCTCATTTACTGAACCAGAAAGAGCAATACATCTAAAATTGGTTGAATTAATAATTAATAAACTCAGAAATCCAGAAATCTGTTTGATTTTGCGCTTTATTCTGCGATAAGCATGTGCCAGTATATTTGTTGTCATTTCGCAACTTATTCAAGCAAACAAGAGTATTGCCTGTTGGAATGTTATTATTTCTATGCATAATTTTCGGGTATTTTATTTGTGATTATTGCTCTAAATAATTCATAATATTACTGAGTAAATGTAATATTATTATTTTATACAGATCGAAGATATAGCTTTACAGCTGTCTCACAATTTGGCGTATTTAGACCTGGAGAGCACACTTGAAGAGCAACATGACGAACTGGAGGGATTTCGCGACAGGTATTCAAATGCATATATTGATTTATTCCCGTGATTTGCCGTTGATGAAAATATGTCTGCTTGTAAAGTAATCATCGACAAATTCAAGTCAAACTTACAAATCTGCTTTCTATCAAATTATTTTAGTAAACCATCGGTTGCCCTTTTCATCCGTGAAAACCACAAAGTTCAAGATTTTGTTAAGTTCTGTCCTAAGAATACTGTCTGGAATTCTGAGCTGTCTACTCTCGAAGGATTCCCCTGTTTTACGCTTGTTTGTGAAGTAAAATAAAAGGGATGGGCCTTAAATTACCCGTGAAATTTCCAAGTTTATGTGGGATTTAATGGCACTGAAAGTTTATGCTTCTATTTGAGGGTATTTATGCTGACGTTTTGTTAGGAAATACTGCAGAAGCTTACGAGAAGCTTGGACTTCATGAGCCGATTGTTCCTGACCAATTCCCTTGAAAAACAATTCTTTGGTATTGCAAAATCTCAGGGGATTTGCTGAAAGACTGGAGATTATTCTTGGGAATTATGATTACGATCAAGGAGGGAATAATAAAGAGTGAACGTTTGTGGTCTTTTTCTGTCTTTCGTCGTCTGAGAAATGTGGTCATGTATTATCAAATCAACAAGCCACAAACAATTCAGATTTTCTATTTCTGAGTTATTTTCAAGTGTTTTAAATTTATTTTGGGGTTGCAGGTAGACGTAATACGAGTATAGATACTTATTTTACCACAAGCTTCAAGTTGTTGACTTTCCCATGCTTTTCGACCAGCAGTCATTTTGCATTCATTGAATGTATGTCACAGACATTATGATGTCACAGACATTGTGCAAACCCAACCTTGAAACAACAGGACTCACATTTCCCCTTCGTCAGGGAAGCGAGTAATTTGTGGGCTTTTAGCAGATAAGACACATTTTCAAGTGCCAAAGGAAGTCAATTTTTCCGCCTATGCAGATATTTCGTTCAGTTTAAAACGTAAACAACGTAAAAAATTGTAAACAAAGTGGGCTCAAAGAGACCTGTTTTTTAGGCTCGGATTTTGAACTTTTTTCCAACAACATGGGTCTTTTTCTTCCCTGAAATGAGACTTAGATTATCTCTAGGAAAGATAATGGGACTTGGATTATCTCTAGGAAAGATAATGGAGGGCCTAAAACGCCTGTTAGCAATGTTTCATTCACGAATGAGATTTTTTCAAGCTTTGAAACTCATGTTTGTTTTTCCTCTCTTTAGCCGAAAAAATACCATCGTGCTTCGCACGCAATTGTCTGTCAGAGTACACAATATAATTGGTAAGTTTTTGCAAGACTTCATCATCAGATCATTGTGCTTTTACAATTCTTTTGATGATATTGTTACATTTTACAAACTTCCTAAATTTCTGTGTTGCTGTCAAGTCTGCCCAGATGGAGGGGAGTGAGTGCTGTGATCAGATCTGTTCACCACATGTTGTTGTGGTCATAACCATCAGATTCTGGAAAACACAAGGCTAATTTTTAAAATATAAATTGTTTGTTTGCACGTGCGGCTACAATAATCGATAAATACACCAAATATCTTAAAATGAATAAATGGCCTAGAGCTTAGAAGACTAAACGTTTCGGGCTTAACCCTTCATCAGTAGTAACGAGAAAAGGGTACGGTAGAGCGTAAGAAGCAGAAAAAGCTTTTTCTGCTTCTTACGCTCTACCGTACCCTTTTCTCGTTACTACTGATGAAGGGTTAAGCCCGAAACGTTTAGTCTTCTAAGCTCTAGGCTATTTATTCATTTTAAAATATTTGGTGTATCTAATTTTTAAAACCTTATTTCTTTTGTTTTGTATTCAAATGGTAATTTCTAAATGCTCAACTAACCCAATTTAGAATTTAGATGCTTCAGCCTCTCGAACTTTGTCTCAAATATTTTGATATTGTGGAGAGATAAGTCAGTTTTTAATCCTACACGTGATGGCCTGATTCTCCTCCACCTATGCATGATATTTGGGGATGTTGACCAGAGGTACTTAGAAACTTAGATCTGCCCACAGTACTAACCTAAAAGTTTCATAATTTTGAATTAAAGGAAATCAATATGGTTAAAAGCTGCCCCAGGCCAGGTTTGAAATATACTAATTTGAAAAAGGAAAGGCCATGATACCAGCGTTGATTGTCGGATCCAAAGATGCTTGCAGTGACGAATTAATTAACAAGTTTAAAGGCAGAAACACCGCAATACAACAAAAACAACAGCAAATGGTTGAATAAATTTTATGCCAATATTTCGTCCTGCCATGCAGGACTTCTTCAGGGCTGTAATGACTTTGAAACATACCCTATTGTATTTGATAACTTGGACTTGTTCCGTTTCATTGTGTAGCTAAAGAACCAATGGGTGCGTGGGCGTTTTATTTGGCCTATTTAAAGCAGCTACTTGATCCTGTCTATTCCCGTCCATCTTTTCCCTTCCCTTCCATCCAAAGGGTAGGACTAATGGTTCTTTAATTTGTTACTTATTTTTGACAATAAAATTAGAATGGATGCATGTGCTACGTGACTTGAAAATAGTATTGAAGAACAGAACTATTTGCTAATCATTTTCATCTGACACTGGTCACAGCAAATCACTAGACGAGATACAAAAGAGATGAAAATAGTATCTAGATATTCTGCTTCTATTCAAGGTTGAAAAGGTGCAAAGATTATGCAAATTCTCTTTAGTTTTTTAGCTGTACCAGCTTCAGGTGTAAACAAGTTTTTTTTTTTAAATGGGCTCTGTCGGGCTCAAAAACAGAATAGATTTATGGAGTTGATTTTCAGCAACTAGAGAATGGGTACTGCCACATCCCAATCCATTTTCTAAACTCTTCTTGTAGCGGCTGTATGTTCAGAAGCATGGTAATGGAAACTGGCTGTTAGCCACAACTCCTTAAAAATGGCCTACTTTTCTACATAAGTCTATCTGCTACAATATATCTTTTTATTGATGTGCATTCCTGCAGGAACACATTTAGTTTTCCAATTGTGTTAGCCCACTCATGTTGAAAATGGATTTGAAAGGTGTGTTCAAATGGGTTCTGTGTGGAGGGCTTGTTGACACATATCCAATTCAAAGATTCCCCATAAAATCTTGATAGAAAATGTCAAATACTATTTTTGCCCCTTACTTATGTTTGTTAAAGTAGTGAGATGAGCCTCTAGGAGGAGGGGCTTAGGCAAGGAGACACTTGACTTAGTGGGAGAAAAAGGAATTTTTACTGTACATATATGTATATGGTAAAAACTGCATAAGGATATTTGAAACTAACTACCTGTACAAAAATACAATGCTAAACTTGGCCTTGTACAGGCCAAGTTTTAGCCTTGTAGAGGGGATTATGACCTTGTTATGACCTTGTACTAACCTTGGAAGAAAATTACAAGGCTATATGTAAGATTCCAAGTTGCAACCAGCCTAACACAAGGTTTCCACAAGGCTTCTACAAGGCTAATTAGCATTTTTCAAGCCATTTACAAGGTTACAGCAAGGCTATTCCAGGCTATAACGAGGTTACAAGGCCATAACTACAAGGCTTGTACATGGCTATTACATGGCCTTGTATTTTCGTACAGGTAACTGTGAGTAAATCCTCAAATAAGCGTCCCCCACCTTCAAATTAACCACCCCAACACAAAAGCCCTCTCCACAGACCATGTTTTAAAAGATAGCCCCTACCTTTCAATAAGCCCCCATTGGGGTATTTGAATTCAACACAAAATTGAATTTTACATAAATATATGCATTCTTGGCCTGGGTATTGCTTTCATCATCATTATATATATTTCAATGTTACACTTTGCAACAGTCATCATCTGTAAATTCTTGCTCTAAATTGGGATTTTCTGTCACTTTTTCCATACCTTATAGCTGGAATGGCAGGATATCATCACTAATCTTGCTTACTGTTCAATAAGTTCCTCCCTCAAATATGCGTTTTCCTGCAAATAAGCCCATCCTCTTATAAGCCCCCACCCGAAGATACATTTTGACAGATATACCCCCAGCTCTAGGGGCCTATTTGAGAATTTATGGTAATACATTGCATTTGCAAATGTTTATACAGGGTGTCCCAAAAAAATTGTGCTCTGTTTGTGGAGGAGCTCTTACCTGAATAGCCCTATTTGCACATACCGTAAAAGCTCTCTTTAGCCCCCTTTCTATTAAGCCCAAAGATTTTCCATTATTGAGCTAAATAAGTTTGCATGTTAATTTTGGTGTGTATTTGGCTCGCTTAAAATTGTATGTTGAACGAATCCACGAAATATGGCATAAAAGAACTAAGAAGCTATCATATACATAATCCTTGTCACTTGATTTTGTGAATAAACCCTGTCTCTAATAAGCCAATAAGCCCCCTTCTTTTAATCCCCCCTCTGGAGTGTCCAAACGTAAATAAGCCCCCCCCCCGGGGGCTTAATAGAGCATTTACGGTAGTTTCATTTGATATGCTTCAACTTAGAGTTTGAGACATGGTTGGGTCAATCTGAATATTGGTTGCTGAGTTACACCACAGAAAAGGCAAATTAAGTGACTGGTCCACATAGGAGGCTTCCTTTTATTTTGCAGCAATTTCAAAATGAAGTAAATTTTGAAAGAAAGGGGTGCAGGAACCATTGTAGTCAAATTTTTCTACATTTGCAAAAGGGTTGTTTATAAGCAACATGATTGCTTGTGTGTCATATACCATTGAAGTCAGGATCATGCCAAATGATTACTTCCAAAGACCCATAGCTAACCATGATTCTTTGAGGCCCTAAAGTCGATTCTGTTTGCTTTGCTTTTCATTAGGCAAGCAAAGATCATGGTTAGCTATCATCATCATCATCACCATCATTACTTTATTTTTAGTAGGCTGAATTGAAAATAGCTAAATTAAAGCTACTTAAGGCCTACTTCGCAAAATTTTTAAAATATCTGAAATAGATTTATTAACAATGTACAATATTTATGTAAATTATAAGATAAAGCGGAAGAGGCCCCCGCAACGGGAGCCTAGGACTAGACCTATTACAATTCGTCAATGGGTCTTTTAAAAGTAATTTCATGAACGGTAAAACGAGACAAAAAGCAATTTTAGCTGAAGGTTTACCACTTGAACTTTTTGACTTGTCAAACGTCTGTACGTTTTTAAAGACGCGTCCGATAGGTACTAAAGTCCGTCTCAAATTAGATGTCACCTGAGATTTGCGATAACGCTAAATTCCTTAGCAAAACACTTATATTGTTGTTATTCGTGGGTATTTGCAGGTGACATCTAATCTGGGACAGACTATAACTGTATCATTGAAGGCCTTTAGAAAGCTCTTGTCAAGGCAAGGTTTTTTATTGAATAGTTGCATCATATGGTTGCATAATTTTAAGGAATTAGAAATAATTGCATTTCTTAACTTGTTGTAAGATTTTCTTTGTCGTTGGGTTGCCTCCCGGAGGAATAGTAATTTATTAAGATTCTTGCTACAGGCGGTAATATTATTGAGCTAATTTTATGATCCCTTAGTCCTTCAGTCCCTTATAGAGTTGCAAAATGCTATTTCCATCTCCCTAAATCCCAGGAAAAAGGAGCAGTTATCCTATGAGATACATATCCATAAGCTGCCATCTTTAAATTCGATCAAAATTATGATCTGTAGACTACTAGCTTACCGATAAGGCCTAGCAGTAAATATTGGTCTGTTGGAATTGTTTTCGCACAAAACAGGCCAATCCATGCAAAGCCAGTCTACGTGTTTTCAATTTATGAGATAGTATTTGTTTTTGCTTATTTTTATTTGCGTTTTATTGTCCAGAAGCTCGTAGGCTACGTGTTTTAGATGAGGAGATTTGTCTAGATTTGTTTCAACTTGAATAAGAGGCCGATTTTCCCGCGTCTTATCAAATCAAATCCACTGTCTATGACGCAGTCATTAAACAAATGAAACCAGCATGCTGTTCTTTCACGCACCAGTATGTTGTTGTTTCTGACAGCGCTTAGACATTTCGTGCATATCTAAAAAGCTTTTAGAACGGTTCATGTTTTGGGAAATCGGGGTGACATTAAACCTCTGTAAGAAACCCTCAACGCACAACAAGAGCAGATTTTGTAATACAATAGCAACAGTTGCGTTTGATTGACACCTCAATTCAAAGCGATTAGCGGCTGCAGACAAAGGAAATTCTCTCAACCAGTAATTCAAAACAAACAAAGCCGCAAAAGTTTCCCCAAAAACTGGTAGGGCAAACTCTCGCCTTGTGCAAGCGAAAGATGGTTTTTAAGGGAAGTTATGTGCTTATAGCGAAAGAACAAGGGTAAATCTAAAGTTCTGTCGCTTAGATTATGTTTATTTGATTTAGGAGCTGTTTTGTAATCGTTTCATTTTAAGCCCTAAAGACGCGAGAATTACAATGCCTTCTGCTCCGCTCCTGAATCAAATAAATATAATCTAAGCGACAGAACTTTAGATTTTTCCTTTTTCTTTCGCTATAAGCACATAACTTCCCTTAAAAACCATCTTTCGCTTGCACAAGGCGAGAGTTTGCCCTACCAGTTTTGGGGAAACATTTGCGGCTTTGTTTGATTTGAATTATTGGTTGAGAGAATTTCCTTTGTCTGCATCCGCTTATCGCTTTGAATTGAGGTGTCAATCAAACGCAACTTTTGCTATTGTATTACAGAATCTGCTCTTGTTTCAACGCACCACAATAGACAAGTACAATTTGACGTAACGAAGTACTATTTATGCTATATGTAATATGAAAATGATTGAAGACGGAGTTATGGAAATAAGAATATGCCAAGAACTTGAGTAGCTGATAATACAGATGTTTATACAGGGTGTCCCAAAAAACTTGTGCGCTGTTTAAGTGGCTTCTGCGGAGCATTCGTAAATCTAAGTTTTCTGTTTTTAAGATTTTTGACAGAAGAGACTTTAAATCAAAGACTGACACTGAGTTTGAGTAAATCTGATCACTAATTGCTGATTTGTGGAGCAAGAAAGCGAAAATATTCATGTATCGAGAGGTGCTTAAAATTCTCGTTATTTGAGTATTCGAAGTGTTTCTTAGGAGTTTCAACATTCCGTTTTTCAGTTACTTCATGTCACAATGAAGTTTTATGAAGCGATGCCACTGTCTAGACATTACTCAAGTACCTTCCGAGTGATACAATACGAGGGGAAACAAGTCAAAGTGTTTTTTATATAATCAATTAAAATATACAAACTCAAAAAGTACATCTACTGTGCCTATCATGGCGGGAATAGACACTAGGTTATCGGAGTTCCCACCATGAAAGGCACTTGCAATTCAAAAATAACAATATACTAAAAGAAAGAAAAAACAACAAACTAAAAGAAAAAGTTAATGTCCGTCTCACATTTGATGTCAGGCAATGACATCAACGATTTATAATTTGGAGAGAAAATAGATGCTTAGTTGAAGTTAAAGTTAAAGTGAAGCGAAGATACGCTTTGCATTTCCTACCCTGGGTACCAGAGCCAAAAAATTATAAAAAAGAAAAAAGAGAAGGAAGAGAAGGAAGAGAAGAAAGAAAAACTCTCTTTTTTCCCTTATTTCCTTTTTTTTATTTTTTTATTAATCAAAATTTTTGGCTCTGGCACCCTCTCTTCCTTCTCTTTTTTCTTTTTTCTTTTTTTCTTTTTTTAAATTTTTTGGCTCTGGTACCCAGGGTAGGAAATGCAAAGCGTATCTTCGCTTCACTTTAACTTTTAACTTCAACTAAGCATCTATTTTCTCTCCAAATTATAAATTGTTGATGTCATTGCCTGACATCAAATGTGAGACGGACATTAACTTTCTTTTAGTTTGTTGTTGGGTGCCATTCCTCGACATGCATTTGGCTCTGGCACCATGCATTTCCTCGACCAAAGTAAACAAGTTTCTTGGATATTTTGTTCCAGTGCCCAAGAAAGTTTCTTATATTTTAGTGATGTGTGAGTGAGTTTCTTATAAAAATTTTCTTATAAGATTAGCTACGTGCCGATTATGCCGAACCAAAACTTGATAGACCTTTTAACTATTCTACAAAAAGCGTCTGGATCGAGCAATGTTTTTATACATTTTGTAATGAAATCGAACGAATTTTCGATTGTGAGCAACTGTGATAGGAGCTCTAGCGCCAAATAACGCCACACAATCGAACATTTTATTTGAGGAAAGTGTATAAAGATATTAGCCTCACTCCATAAAGGACCCTCAAGGTGCGCTCATTTAGTTGAGTTGAATTGTTGTTGTTGTTGTCGTTGCATTGAGGGCCTTATTTCCCTGGAGCTGTAAAACCGGACAAAAATGTCAATCGGCGACAAGTTTTTGTCGCGCGTTGTGTGGTGATCAGAATATGGCTTAGAGGAATGCGGTTTTTGCATTTATGGCTAGAATGAACATTTATCTACGTTCGGACAGCATGTTTTATGGTACAACAGTTCTGGAAAACTGCTTTTGTGGCGTTTTAGGACCAGTGGTTTTGAGAAAACAGTAATGGATGATTTAGGCCCAATAGATCTTTTTGGCTATGTTCTGAACGATATCTTGATACATTTTGTAGAATGTTCTAATGTACACATTAGTGATAGAAGCTCCAACGCCACTTAATCGAACCTTTTGCAGAATAGCGAAAAGATCTATTAGAATCAGTACGGAGCTATTCCAATTCTGGAAGCGTATGGACACGAGTCATAGTTATAGCGTCCATCAGTCTTTCAATAGCAATAACTACGAACGTTTAATTAGTCTAATAAAAATATCGCTTGATCCAGACTCTTTATTGATTGTCTGATGAAGCTGTGTCCCCTGCTCCCGATTCCTACGTGGTTATCGCAACTTCAAGGATATATTGTTAACTCATAAATCTATTTAATCGCTAAAGTTGCGCAAGGGGCTTCACATAATTCAAATTTTTAGAAAGTCTTGGAGCATCTGGAGAGTATTAGTCGGTATATAAGAGGGGTTTAGTTGCGAATTATTTCCCCTAATCTTGATAATGCGCACAAAGAACGCCAGAAATCTTTGGTACTTCATTTGTTGTCAGTAGATACTTTTACCGTGCTTTATCTTATTCCAAGATTGCCGATCAGTCGAAACCAGGGAGCGCCGAAGTCGAAACGCATTTTCGGTGTTTGACTGGAGCATTCGGTAAAAAAGCATGACTTGGCCCTGTACCGGCACTGTAGAATGAAAACTTCTCTGTTATCCAGTTGTCCTAGAGATGAGGCTTAGTATACCAGGTTGACACTGGCTAGGCCAGAAACAACCTTCGTTTCACACGAATGTCAGCTTGGGGCCAGCAAAGGATCATTGTTAGGATCGGGTCTTCAACGAGAAAATACTTTCATCCTTGCTCGAACGAATACCGTAAAAGGCCACCTCTCTAATAAGCCCCTCCTTTCTATGCCAAAATTTTCAATAAGCCCCCTTCTTTGTTAAGCCCCCACTTTCATCAATCACTCCATCAATCAATCAATCAATCAATCAATCAATAAATAAATAAATAAATAAATAAATAAATAAATAATAACATTTTTTACAGTTGGTAAATACATAGTTACTAAAAACTAATTCAAACCAACTATTTACAATATAACAAAATAGTTTACGAATTAAACATTTACAACTTTTTCCATCCCATTCTTTTATCCCCCTTTTGAAACTTCTCAAGGTATCAGCTGTCTTTAGTTGACGAAAGTCTGCATAGCTCTTTTGTGTGGAGATTGTAAGGTATATCCTTTTTAATAAAGAACTCCCAAATATAGGAAGGGTGTAGATGGTTCACGGTCTTATAAATTTCAATCATAAGGCTCTGCAGATTCTTTTGGTGAACTGTAATGCTTTCAGCCCTGGCTAAAAGCTGATCAAATGATGAGTCGTAATCTCCGTACAAAACCCTCAACGCACGTTTATTTGTCCTATTTATATTTTTGTTAGCAGTTTTACTACAAAATAGCCATATCAAGGGGCAATATGAAAAGTTTGACACAACAATTGATGTTAGTAGCATTTTAGCTTTCTCTTCATCGAGGAATGGTCTTATTTTTGAGAATGCACATAATTTTTGGTTTATTTTCCGACATAACTCCTTGAGGTGTGCGTCAAATGTTAAAGAGTTGTCTATTTGTATGCCGAGGAGCTTTACCTGCTCGTTCTGCTTCATTTGTTGTCCACCGATGTTGAGGCAGAACGAATTGTCACTCTTGAGACCTAAAAACATCATTGGAAATTTCGCTGGGTTGGCACACATTCCGTTGTTTCTAAACCAATCTAGGAGCTTTTGTAAATCTTCCTATAATTTAATTATGATGGCATCTTTAGATGTGTCAGTTGTATAAATTGTTGTGTCGTCAGCAAAATTGCATATCTCAGATTACAAATCTGTGAAGAACATATCGTTTATAAAGAAATTGAAAAGCAGAGGACCAAGTACAGACCCCTGTGGAACGCCTGTGGAAATGCTTTGGAAAGTGCTGTAGGCGGAATCTACTTTGCTCAATTTATCAGATGCCAGAGGTTACACATTTTCAATTTATTTAGCTCGAGAAGTTTGCATGGATTTGGATGTGGTTGGGGATAAAAACTGTGTCTAATTTTTTGTATTTGACTCTTAAAATTCTATGTTCATTCCGCCAAACATGGGATAAAAGAACTATAAAGCTATCATTTATATCCTTGTCATCTGAGAAGACTATGTTAATTACATTCACCTCTCTAATAAGCCCTCTCTCTTTGAAGACCTCTCCCTAAAGTCTCCAAATTGAATGAACACCCTGGGCTTAATAGAACGGTTGCGGAAACCGTTAGTTATTGTTTCAAGTCGTTGCATGTATTTGATGTTCTTACAGGGGTTTGCAGAAATCCCAGGATGTGACGCTTAATACATAGAGCTACCTTTTGATCCAGAAACTTTGTTGATGTCAGTACATGTGTCATGTGTCAGCTAAACGCCTAGGGGCGCAAATGTGTTTGGTGAATTTCTGCTTATCAAAGGCGAAATGAAGAAATTCTGTGAGATTCACATGTCTCTTTATACTCGAGCCGAATAGATAAGTTGTGCAACAGTGATGAGACTTTGTAAGTGAAGATATTAATTGTGCAATTTTTTAGCTTTTTGGTTGAGATGAAATTGATGCTGCCATGGTGGTCTTCCCTTTTGATGATATTTGTCTGGTTTATTCGCAGTTGGATGCTTCAGGATAAGGCCTATCTATTGTATTGCTTATTTGTTCCCATGAATTGATATTTTCAGTGACGTGAAAAATGAAAAGAGCTTTCGCCAACGGATAAACAATCTCATACACATTCACGACGCTTGTTATAGGTCTCCGAAGGGGGTCAAATTTCCTTAGTTAATATGTTTTTGTTTCTTTGTTCCCATGTTCCCCATAATAGAATGATTAAAAATCCGTCAATTTCTTCCCCAAAGATACCATTTTCACATATTTGTACCCTTGTTGTTTGATTATTTTCACTCATGTTCCCTCGTTCCTAAAAATCCTAAGTAGGCTATCCCTTGTTCCTTGTTCCCTGTTCCCTATAACCCCCCTAAAGGGCCTCGTTATACACAAGCGTCAGCATGGAGAAAGGAAATTATACTGTGCTGCCGGTATCGAACTACTCTCCTCCGCAAGGTTTCTTTATTTTTCTTTATTAGTTCCGCAGTTCCATGGTCCACTGGTGGAAAGCATATTTCAATTTCTAGGACCAAGAAAGTCTTGGAAAAATTTTCTGTGAGAACCTGATGCTCCAAACAAGTATCCACTACTTGGCAGGTCATGTTATGTATTGTATTGGACATATTTCAACCCTATAATGGTCGGGCTATCTGACATGTCCTATTGTGGTCGGGAGGGGGGCCAAAAAGTCCTCTTCCCCCGACCAAACAAGTTCTATTTGGCAAATTTTTGTTGACTGTTCGGCTCATTGCATTTGTTCCAGAAACAAGCTAATTGATCAAACAATATCCATCAATTTGGTAAAGATTTAGTTTGAAATGAAAGGAGAAACTTTCAAATTGTAATGTCATATTAAATCGTCAGTTTTCTCCTTTTCTCGTTTTCTCTCATATCCTTTTCCTTTCCTCTTGTTATTCCTTTTTTCTTCCTATCTGGAGACCTGGCAAAATTTCTGGGACCGTTGGTGATGTGGTCCGCTATTTTTTCTACCCCTGATCCAGACAGTCTCAGAATGATGGCCAGACCAGGAACAGGTTCCTGTCAATGACCTGGGCCGATACCATCACTGAAATCTCAGGGGCCAAAGAGCAAAAATTTTCCGATGGCAAAATCTGCAACAACAACAGCAACAACACCGGTTTTAGCAAGATACGCTATACAATCATGTATCAATAGGCACCTTCGATAATTAGA
Source organism: Aurelia coerulea (assembly GCA_039566865.1). Taxonomy (NCBI): domain Eukaryota; kingdom Metazoa; phylum Cnidaria; class Scyphozoa; order Semaeostomeae; family Ulmaridae; genus Aurelia; species Aurelia coerulea. The sequence goes on along the minus strand of CM076948.1, from coordinate 22,139,263 downwards.
ATATAGAATTGTTTTGCAATTCAACCTTGTAACTTTCAAATTTCTTGAAAGAATGTAATGATTTACATGTAAAAAGCAGACAGAGTTACAACCATTCATTCTATCCAACTAATGGGGAAATCCACTTTGTCGCGATAATTTTTCGCCCTTTTGATATTATCGAAATGACTTCAATTCAATTGTTTAACTTTTAGTTACTGTAATCTTTTTCATCTTTGTGATCATTTGCTGTGCAAAGTGTTAATTCATTTCCGATTAACCTAATGAGGTTCTAAAGAGTGGAGTTAAACTTTCTTTTGTCTGTTGCATTTATCAGCAGAATTTATCGAATGTTTGAATCGTGTTTTGGGGATTTTTAATTGCTAGACATTTAGGCCTAACCATGATAAAGTTCCTCATCGTGTGAAATTTTCTGGCGTAATCCCTTTAGAGAGAAACAACCGATTTAATTTAAACAATAATTTACCAGGTGCTTTTCAACTTCGTCATCAGAAAAGCTTGCATTTAGGCCAATTACTGGAAACTTTTACCCCGGAACACTGCTAGAGGTTAAAGGGGCTCCGTCGTCAAACAGTAAACAAATCCGTAAACTCGCATGTGTCGGGGATTATCCATTGTTCATCCATTGTTCTCTGCAGTTTGTTTGGTGGCTTCACCCAAGCCACCAAAAAGTGACCGTTAAAAATCCACTTATATCCGAGCAATTGTAGAAGATATGAATGTTTGTTTTGTTCCTTAGTGAAGTACAAGGATTAATGCCCAAACAGCAACTTTCATTGTGAAAAAAATACTGCAAAATCAGCGTTTTGTTTACATTTTGACGACGGAGCCCCTTTTATCACCCTGCATGGCTAGGGTTAGGGCCGACGTTAGGTTTATGTGCTATCACATGTGCTGACCCCTATGCTGCAGGCATGCTCATGTACGTTATGCTGTATTGACTATATCGTTTTCTTTCTCCTTCACAGCAAAGTTGATCAGTGCAACTGGAAGAGACCTTCGAAGAGCCTTGTTTTCGCTGAAACAAATTTTCCAGGTAAGCTTCATGTCTTTTTTGCCAATCTCAGCAGCGTACAGGGCTCAATGGAATGTAAAATCCTGTTTCTGTTGCTCATCGAGCATTTGACAGCAAAATGTTCAAGCTAAGGGGTCAGTCATATATCGATTTCGTCCTCGCTTAGCGTCATTCCGACGCTGATAGGGGGGGGGGGGGGGGGGGGGTAAACAGCCATGACGCTAAAAAAAATTTTTTTTGCATCAATTTTCATATCACATATTACAAAGTGAGGGTAATGTCCTGAGAAGAAAATACCTTACCGACTCTTTACCGGAGAGCCTTTTCCAGCGCCAGCTCTAGTTTTTCGGATGGCCCTGAACACATTTCTACAGTCAACAGCCATGACGCCAAAAAGATTTTTTTGCATCAATTTTCATATCACAGATTACAAAGTGAGGGTAATGTCCTGAGAAGAAAATACCTTACCGACTCTTTACTGGAGAGCCTTTTCCAGCGTCAGCTCTAGTTTTTCAAATGGCCCTGAACACATTTCTAGCGATCTGCAAGGCTCGAGAATGAGTCCGATAGCCTAGTTGCTAGGCCTAACCTAGCATGTGCTGGTAGGCCAATTTTCAGTTTTTCATCGGCCGACGCTAAGGGTGGGGGGTGGGGGGGTCTGAAAGTTAGCGTCGAAGTGACGCTAAGCGGGGACGAAATCGATATATGACTGACCCCTAACGAAAAATGGGAAAGCAAGGAAATAGGAGCTACGCACCCATAAAGGCACTGCCGGCAAGTCTCAAGACTTTGCAGGCTCCTTCCAGGACAGAATGTGTAGGAAGAAGCTGCGAAAATTTTAAGATTTAGAGCAAAATGCACTAAATGCTTGCAAGGTATTTAGCGTAAAATATGTTTCATAAGGACAAACAACTTGGTCTTTGTTCTGCGAGCTCCTAGGTTTCATTTATTTTGGGGTCTCATTTATTTGAGTATCTCTTTACATCGACAATTTAGTGGTAAACGGTTGTGATATCCCAGCATGAGGTGGGCAAGAGTGGTATTACATTTGCGTGTGTCGAGTTAAATATATGGACAGAGACCTTTTCAGTTCCAGGCCCGTAGGAAGCGGGGGGGGGCATGGAGCTAGGGCGGGCTCAAGCCCCCCCAATAATTTTTTGAAATAATGGTGCTACGTCACATGACGTAATTAGATGTATTGTTCTCTATTGTTTTAAGAACAATTGCCCCCCCACTTGCAATCCGAAGCTTCTTCCTACGGCCCTGTTCAGTTCATAATGGTATGAAAACTATAGATGTACTTTTCGTTCAGGCTTCATGCCATACATGCTAAGTATTACCTCTCCATCAGTGTGATGCCTTTGGATATTGCAGAAAGTGCTGATATTGTGTTTTCGTCAATTTTTTTGTTTCAAAAAGTTACAAAAACATGTCCCTGATTACATTACGCGACCTTTCATATGCACAAACACTGCAAGGACAATACCACGGAGATCAAGCGATAATGAATACCCAGTGGCCATGGCATTGAAAATGGAAAACTAGGGTGTCGGGATAAATAAACCACCCACCCGGACTACCAGACTCCGAAGACCACTTCGATTATCGATTACTATACCAATTGACTTCGTTTATTGCAGATTCTTGAAGAATTTTTGAAAATATTCCTCTGATCATCTTTCTTCATGCCCATCTTGTGCCGCCATTAGCAGAACTCATCTCCTTAATCTGCACTCTTACTTAACTCACCACCTTAACCATATGCTTTCTACCTTTTCCGTTGTGATTCAATGAGCAATCTCATATCTATCATCCATGCGATTTATGCCCAATTGAGTTAAATCCCTCAAAAGCTTGGCATTTAGCTAAATCACCTGACGATTCTAAAAACTGTCGTCCTCCCACAACGTCGCAAGGTTAGCACGCGGCTAAGCACCGCAAAGTACGGACGTCAAGGCGGCATTCCGTCACCGCTTGACCGCAGCTTTACAACACAGCTTTAATTTTGATCATATTTCGTTTTAAGTTCAGTCCATAAATCTAATAGTTGTCTGACACTGCCGTGAGTTCCTGTGAGATTCGTACACGAAGACAACACTGTTCTTAGCGAGATATGAATAAACTAGGCGTGGGGAGGGTATCCAGAATTGGGATCTGGGTATAGGAAGTGTTTCAGATAGCCCTTGTTTGTGCAGGAATCTGCCCGGGGGGGGGGGGCACTTGGTACATGATATGTTATCGTGCTCGTATTGTGCTCGTATAAAAATACGCGGGAAAGGGTGCCTTTCTTCAAAGTAGGCACAGGCCCGCGCGGGCCCGTGTTTAGTGATGCCAATTCGATCACAACTTAAAATAGGGTGTACTTTTTGCATTTGATGAATTTAAACTCCTCTGCAATGATATTCCAATCAAAATTTCTAAAATAGAATTTGTAATGAGTCAAAAAACATAGCAGACCAGAACAAGATGGGGGTAGGAATTCGGAAGCAGTTTCCTCCTCTTCAAATCACATCAGCAATATTAGCAATTTTAGTAACTGACTTGTCAGCGATTAGGGTACCTGAACTTGAGAAGTTCTATTTGACACGGAAAAGGGTATGTTCTCAAGAAATTTTTCCGCGAGTAGGGTATGCATTTCGCTAAAACAGGTCATCGTTTGGGGTGCATGTGTTAAACTTTTGTAAGAGGATACTATAGGAAAGTATAGGAGTGCCCCCTGGGGAAATCTGTTATCATAACCGTCCACCAACATGCTTGGGACTATATCATTTCAGACCCATTCTTATTTTATATTTCTAAGAAGGGTACTTTGTCAATCTTTAGTAAAAGTTCTCAAGAACGCTCATTCTCAATAAAAAGGAAGGTGAAATTGCAAGGATTCTTTGTTTGCCCCCCCCCCCCCCCCCCTTAGGACACTAGTAACCTCCATATGAACTGCTATTGAGTTTGCCCAGTTTAATAGAAGGAATTTAGTCTCCTTCCCAGGCCCCGGCCACGACGCTTCTGATTTAACGATACAATACATAATCTATTAAAATTGATAATTGCCTGATGAATTAATGAAAAGATTAATGAATGAATGACTGAATTATTGAATGAAATATTGAATTATTGGATTTGAAATTCATTAAGTAAATAACGGAATTAGTTACTTTGTAAAGGACTGACTTAATGAACATTTGATGCGATTGGTCAAAATGATGATGTGCTTGAGAAATTGATAATTATTCAATCAGGAAATGATGAAACGAAAATCAAATCCTTGAAGTGCTGTTCCTCTACCGAAGAAAGAATGAGTAGGAGGGAATAATTTCGTGGTTGTATGTATTGATGATTATTGATAGATTAGTGGATTTAGTGGATTGAGTGAGTGAGTAAGTTAGTGAGTGAGCGAGTGAGCGAGCAAGGTGACAAGCGAATGACGACATATATGAATGGTAGAAGCTAAGGCACATGCACTAACGAATGATATATGAGTATACGAACAAGTGAATACATTATGAATGGACAAATAACAAGTGAATTTATAAATGAAAAATTCAACACCTAGAACTGCAGTTCTGATTCTCAATTCAGATTCAAATGGTCAAGAAATGCCAGAAGAAAACTCTTATCTCAATGATGTCTGCAGTGATGGACATGGACACTGCCAAATATTGGGGGGGGGGGGGCGAAGCATTTGTTCCATCTAAGGAACATTGTTTCTTTGTATCGTTTTCAAACAAAATATAAACAACATCGGGGGTGACCGCACCCCCAATAGTCCTGATCCTTTGTTGGGGAGATGAACCTCGGCCTGCATTGTTCAAAACAATTGCAGATCGCGTAAGTCCTAACCAATAAAAACTTCCGTCATTGGAACATGCGCAGAACGTAGTATTTCGTAGATTGATTACTTGATTCTGAGTTTCGTGTTTGCGCAGTAAATGACAAAGGTCGCACTAGCCTGTTTGAAGGAGCGATGCCGTTGACTCATAGTAATCAGTCTATATTTTCCCAGCAAAAGCAGCGTGTGTTCTTAGGCCAATGTTCAGTCGTGTTGATGGTTTCGTCTATCTGGTTTGATCAACAAACCATATATAGTGGTAGGCCTAGGAGGTTGGTTTTGTGGTGGTTATTGGCTAAATGTACTCATCATGTCGGGGTTTTGGGTGCAGGACTACTACAAATTCTGCTGTAAAAGCACAAGGAAAGGAAGACATTGTGAGTACACGAATTTTTTATAAGAAACGCCCACTTCCAGTACTGGGAAAATATAGCTTAAGAAAATATTTGTTTTTGACAAAGGGAATCCTTCACATATTTTTACATCATTTTCACTCGTTTCCTGTCCATATTACTCCGAAGGTACTTGAGTAAAGTCTAAACACCGGAAAGGCTTGGAAAACTTCAATTTGTCAAACGTTCAGGCCTGAGGCTCGGGGGGGGGGGGGGGTACCTTCATCCTCATCATCATAAGGCTAAAATGCACTACCTATCTTACAAGGTATGGTAGCTTAAAGAACATAACAAAAAACAGGTGAACTGAACTAACTAACGAAGGGAAGAAACAAAGAAGCAAATAATAAAAATGTACCCAGGGAGTAATCAAAATTTGATAATTTTAAGAAGCTTTCAGTACTGGGTGTAATTCTTAGTTTCTTATAAAAATACGTGTACTCAGAATGCAAACATATTTTTTCCCAATAACCATATGAGAGGTTTAATGACAGCCAGAATGGAGAAACGCACAAAATAGAAGCATGCCAATGAGCTTTGAAGGTTTTGGAACAGTTGAGGCTGGCTCTCTATATGTACCAACAGGCAGTGTGGCATCATCATCATCATCATCATTTATTTAGCTATTTCATAAAATAGGCTAAACAAAAACAAATAGCTAAAATTACAGCTAATTAAGGCCTGCACTTCTTTAGATAATTTACAAATCTAATCTAAAAATATTACTACAGAAGATATTCCATCAAAGACATCAGTAACAGTCAATTCTGATGGTAGTCCTGCCCTGGAATGTATTTTTCTTTACTATTTAGCCCCAGAAAAAGTATTGTTGTGAAGAAAAGCAAGGTGTCAACTCCCATGCCTTCTAAGCCATGAAATGTTGTCTTCTCTTCACAAGGCATTTCACCTTTACATCATAAAACTGCCATCTCTTCCCATGCTGATCACAACAAAGCAGTATCAAATAACAGAGCAAGTATAAGTGTTAAAGTCAAGGCTCCCACTGAGTGTATAATTCCTCACTGCCAAACTATAACAAGGCTAAAATCATTACTTAGGAAAAAGCTCATTAGTGGAGGGAGTAATGCTATTGATTGAAACAGTACTTATAATAATCATCATCATGCACTACCTAATATACAGGCATGGCAGACTAAATTTAAGTACTATGCTTCAGATGACCTACTTCAGATTAGTAGACATTGATGATCCCTCAAATTTCTCACTTTGTCCTCAGCATTGGAAATAAGTGGTACCATTATGATTACAATCTATAAAAATCATTTGAGTCAAAACATTCAGTAAGAAAATAGATGTTAAGGTCTGATGAATTCAGCATCACAGCACAAAGCTTATCACAAAATGTACTATGCTCTGATTTATTAGCAAGACTTCTAAACTAATTCCTCCCTTCAAAATTTGAGTAGAACTTGCTCATTTTTCCTCTGAAGTAGTGAAACATCATCTTGGTAATGATCTTAGACTTCTATTGCAGAATTATTTTACTGACAAGAATTTAAATGGAAAATGTCCTTCTTAGACATTACAAATCATTAATTCATACTGTTTGGAAACAGGAAACATCATTGAACATCATTCTGAATTTGATAAAATTTCAGTCCAAGAAACACTTTCCAAGAGTTGACTGCAGCAATGGCAGATGAAAGTGATTTAAGAAAATTGATCAGAAATTTTTGAGAAACCTAATATCAGCAAATTTTGCATGGTACTTTGCCTCAAATTTCTTTGTGGCCTGGGGTTTTGTAGAGCATCAAGCAGCAAATGCTAATAGCAGGCTTCCAGAATGTGACAACATCATTGCAATACAAATTGTTCTAAGTGTTGTTGACAAACTCAAAGACCACCAAAATGGGCTTTTTTCAGCAATAAAATCAGTTGAATTGACATTAATACAATGTTGCAACTGGCACACATATGAATATCAACATATAGACATTGTCATTCTTTCTATCATATTTGCTGAACTCCAGAGAAAGCAAGGTTGGTTAATAACAGCATTTTCTTTGTAATGTAGGAAAGCTGTGTTTGCATATTTTCAATTTATTTTCACTTTTTACATGATGTATAGTATCATTTACAAGGCATCCAAGGATATGTTCAGACAATCGCACAGCTTCATAAAACTTTGCTATGAAATGCTGTTCACAAGGATACATGATCAGGGACCTAGGAAGCATCTCAAACTGGTGGGGCCACGACATTTCAAGGGCACTTTTTCATTAAACTAAAGGGGCACTTTCTGAAAATAAAAAGGGCATTTCTTTGTTTATTGCAAAATCAGGGGGGTATGTGCCCTCATTGCCCCCCCCCCCCCCCGATTCCTCTGTCTCTGTATATGATACGTAAACAGAAGGATGTTAACAAAGTCCTATAAGAGACCCATGAGAAAGTTTTGGTACATAAATAATCAGGGGCTGGGTATCATATTTTTAATTTCAAATTTGTAAGATCCTATTACATGTGCTATATGTGCACAACATTTGTTGTAAACTATTCTAGTAATTGGCAAGGTTACCCTCTCAATTCCTGTTTTCGTTAATAATAAGTACTTCATCTGTTCGCACAGCTTAAAGTCAGCAGCAAAATACTCATTGTGAGCAAGCTCGGCCGCAGTAGGCCTAAAGCCTAGCCAAGGTTATACTGTACTTCCAGGCTTGATGGCCTAACTAACTAATTCCTTCCCCTGCTTTACAGTATCTTTTCGTTGTATTCGCATATAAAAACACAGCTTGCTAATAAATCAAGGTATAAACACATAGTTAGCTTTCATACCATCTCTCTACCATTTGTGTGCTGTAACCACACCGCAGCTCTCTTGCTCTTGCCGCCATTACTCCAACTTCTGAATAACTTTCACTTTTGAAATTCCCGCGCTTCATAAAACCCTACTGCGCATGTTCCAATGACTCAAAAACGACGTCACGCCAAATTCACCGGACTTACTGAGGTTCATCTCCCCAACAAGAGCAGGGAATGATTGAAATTCTAGAGTTATCGTTTCAGGAAGCTCGTGTTTCTGACCTCTTTTCAATCGTTTGCCTTGGCTCCCAGGTTCAATATGTAATTGTGCTTCTTCTGGCTTGTGCAGAACAGAACTTGCTTTACTTTGGGCCTTTGGGTAGATGCTTTATTTACTCTTTCTGATTTGAGTCTTTGCCATTTCAATCAAACAATGGGTGGGTTGCAGAGGTATTCTTCTACAAGGATGTAGTAATCTTTCGAATGACTCTTTATCGACGACGACGCTGCATATTTGTACTGGTCCACTACCTGTGATGGCGTGAATAATTGACTTTAATCACATGTTCTGTCATTTTGGTAGCAACATTATATGAGGGAACTGATGAAGCTGATTATCAAACGCAATGCATCTTGTTTGAATACCTCCCGATTCCTTCTTTCCCGTAATCGTATATTAAGTACACTTAAGTGGAATTCCTATTAAACACGTTTCCCTGTCATATGGTCAGTAGAAAGGTTACTTTAGCTGGAAGAAAAATTATCTTGACGTCGTGGAACCCACGATGCTCAGCAGATTCGGATTTTATCGGCCCAAATATTTCACCCGAGATGGACTTGCTCCGAGTCTCAATCTTGATCAATAAACAAATTCGAGGGAAAAGGGAGAGGACAAGGGGAAGGAAAAGAGGATGAAGGCAAGGAAAGGGAATGAAGAGCGATATATTTGAGCAAGTTTATACCCATGACCTCGCCCAAGACCACAATAAGGAAAAAATGTCTCCGTTTGAGCTACATAGGTCTTATGCTAAATCGATTCAGCGTTAGCACGTGGAGATTTGGGTTCTAAAAAGGAAGCTATAAAAATTAGCAGATGGATACGTTTTCAATGCAAATCCACGATTAGCCCTATCAATTGACACCAATACGATTTCAGTCTGCAGAGCGACGCCTTTCCTCTTAGGTCGAAGTTTTATTTTTATATCTAATTGGTTTTCATCAAGCGAAATCGAGATGAGAATGCTATTTCAGGATGTGGCTTCTGTTGTCAATTTTTTGGATAATCTTTGTGGATGATAGAATTTAGCAAAGGTTAAATTCCGATGAAATTAGAATGCATTCTGCCAGGATGCCTGTAGCCTGCGTGCAGACTCTACTGATTTCCTTTCATTTCTGAGAGGTTCTCCTCCAGTAGAGTCTGCGCAACAGCGACCAAATCCCTGTTTTCAGTTCATGAGAAACGAGGAACCTTTCCTGATTGGCCAAAGCATATCCCCTTTGTTTGATGGAGCGTCTGTGTCTTTGTTCGAGTCTGCTGATATTCAATTGGCGTATGCATGAACAAAGATAGCCATAGAAACCCTTTTGTGATAAATGTGTGTCGGTGTTTTGTCTACCTTATTCATAGGCAGCTCTATTGAATCAAATTCAATGAGTTAGTTCCTCAATCCTTGGAACCGCGCGTGACCAAAAACAAGGATTTGGTCGCTGTTGCGCAGACTCTACTGGAGGAGAACCTCTCTGAAAGGAAATCAGTAGAGTCTGCACGCAGGCTAGGATGCCTGTCGATTATCTTTGAAGGTTTTTGTCGCCTGCAAATCTGTAGAGCTTAGGTCGTACCACGGTACTGTCGCTCTATTCCGATCACCGGCTGCTTCCAAGGTTGTCGCGTTTACGAACTCGCAATGTTTGTTTCAAAGGAAAATGGGCCCACTAAGTAGCAAAAACGCGCGAAAATAGTTGTGCGGACGCCATGCTTTGCAAGGTTACAGTTTGCGTTATTCTCTGTCAAGTTTGTCCGAGGCATGCCGATGTAAAGAAAGTTTATACAAGGCCTATATGCGATTTAATTATAAATATCTGCCATTTTCCCCGTTCGAATTATACTGCATTTTGCTTCTCTGTTGCTAACGCAGTTCCTAAACATGTCCTCTTTCGAATCGTATATGTATTCCCTTGCTCCATAAAACACTTACGTAGCGTTTCGTGCAAGGGCATAATACTTAAATGTTTAGCCTATATTTGCAGAAATTATTGAAAATTTTAGTTGAGTTTTATGTTCATTTTGTTTGTAGGATGATAAAGACTTGGTACATGAGTTTGTCACTGCTGATGGCCTCAACTGTCTCATCACAGTTGGTACAGATGCCGATCAGAATTATCAAAATTACATCTTACGAGGTTGGTACCATTTTTGCGTGTGTCGAGTAAGTGCATCGCAGCTTCTTTTCTTTGTCATACCTGCCAGTTCTAAGATCCTTGTGACATGATTGTGGTTTGGCTGCACCTCATTTGTGAAGTGGCAACGCTTCTATAGCAAAATGTCTTCAAATGTTTGTGCATTTATTTTGTCCAATAGGTAATTTTACATGGCTTTTTTCGAGGCCTTATTTTGGGTTGACTTGTAGACGATTTCCTCAAGTGAGCTTGTGTCTAAGCTACCCAGATATGTATGGACAGAAGTTCAGGCAATGGCATTCAAATCACGAAAAATTTGACACAGAATGGCCAGGTTTTTATTTGATCATTTGAAGTTGCAACCCTCCAAGGAATTTTCCTCAAGAGAGTAGAAAAACGGGGATTTTAGCGAAATTGAAAATGTACTTTTTAAATAGATTCTTGAAGCATATTACATCCAAAGCATCTCATAAGAACCTACAGCGATATTTACTTATTTATGTAAGAACCTTTTCAGCATGATTTTGTACAGGTTCTTATTTCGAAGAACGAATGCATTAAAAGAGTTATCAGCTGTGACGATCTGATAATGGTGTAAACCAGAAAGAATCTGTATTGCTCTTTAATCGTTGGACATACCTTCTATCACAGTATTTGGATTTTAATTGAAAACATTTTAGGCCCCGTTTACACGAGATCGTATCCAAATGTATCCGTACCCAAATTGTATTGGATAGGCCTTGCGTTTACATGTGGCCCGACGGATACGAACTCATTTGGATCTGCTATCCGTACCCAAACGGGATCGCTTTTGAAAGTGATCCAATTTGGATCCGATCCCAAAAAGGTCTCGTGTAAACGGTTGGGATCGGATCCAAACGGGTACGGATCGAAAGAGCGGCCCAGCGAGCAATACAACATTGTCGAATGCGCGTGCGCAGCATTCTGGATCCGCCTTGGATCTGATCTTGTGTAAACGCGAACAGTTCTGGATCCGATCCCGTCTAAACGCCCCTTCCAAAGGTGGATCCGATCCAAATGGATCCGATCCAATCTGGATCCAATCTCATGTAAACGGGGCCTTAAGTGAAACAAAAACGCTATTTTGAGAAAATTTAAGAACCTAATTTACTGCAGCCTAATTCCATGAACATTATCATTTACAAAATATGAAAAATGTACACATTCTTACCTGCGGGTCTCTACTGCAGCGTAGGTAATATGTCAGAGAACACTGTTGTTGGAACTTTTTCAAGAACCGGCGTAGTGCATATGTAGTTGTTGGGAAAATTTACCCAACAAGTTGAAATTAATTAACGGTTGCTAGAAAACTGAAATTAATGGTCTTAATTAATTATTTCTAATTGCAATCAATGTCCCATAATTTCTTACGAAAATAGAATATCTCTTTTGAATTTCCTGATGACTTGCAGTTGTTTCTGATATGAAGCAATTTCCTTAAAGCAAGACTTTGTCGTTGGGAAGCTCTGACGATTTACAGCTGGATATAATTAAGTCTGGTTATTTCTAAGTAATGAGAATCAGACATTTGAAAACTGAAAATGATAGAGCACACACCTAGCCGTTGCAACAGTTAATGCAATTAATTATTGTAATCAAAGGTGATGATTAGTACAGAAGTGCTTTTGATAATATACTGCCAAGAAAAGAGAACATAAAGGAGAAATTAAATTGATAGATGGGGTGAATTTTGAAATGCACAGGCGGCAACTCAATATGTAAATTAGCGATATGGAGGCGTAACAGGTTAGAAAAATTGAAAATTGGGTATAATCAGAGTTGTCCGAAACAGTTATAGTACACTGAATTGCTTGTGGAAGGGTAGCAAGTGCCCTTGTAAATTGAACGATTGTCGCATTGGAGCAGTGGTTGAAAAACATCTTGCTTTGCCTAGCGGAGAAAGGGTTCTGCGAGAGAGACTTGCAATGCAATTTGAGGGTTGAAACAGTTTATTTATTTATTGTTTAAGCCAATATCAGTGCTATATAAGAGGATAGATGCCAATGACACTAGCTATGTCTGCTGAATTTCCATCTTGCCAGGAAGATGTCTTAGACGTTACAGGTATTACTTGTTTCTTGAGGTTTCTTCAGTTTAAGTATAAGCATCTTTACGAATAAGAGACTTGTCAATTGGAACTAAGCAGCATTTTTTTTTTATATTCATAAAATGTTACATTACATGTAACCTACTATACTTTCTAATTACTATACTACAATACAACACTACAGGTACGATACCACAGGCAGCAAAAGACAATGACATTTACCTGATAAATGAGATTGCATTTACCTGATAATTGCTCTTTTTTCTATTTTCCTTTTCCATAGAAGACGGCTAATTGTGTTTAGATCTTAGATGAGTGCTTTCATACTTGACCCCTATTTGCTAATGGAAGGATTCTCGAGATATCTAGGCATATTCCTCTATATTCCAGGCCGCGTTGTTTCGTTGTCCAAAGTCCTTGCCTATTGCAAGTTAGGTATACAGTCAGGCCCTTAGTCAGTGTAAATACACTACATCATACTGTTTAACAGTCACGTCCGAGAAAATCGTTTTTAGAACGCGAAAAAACTTATTCGAAAGTCGTGTCGCGAAAGGGCTAAGCAAATTTCTTAAATACTACGCTGCAGTCAAGAGCTAGCTGTGTTCAGGGTTCAAGCTATAGTCAGCATCATGAAGGGAGTAACATGATATTTTGTAACATTTTATTGCATTTATATTCAGCTAATCAATCATAAATGCGTTCTTAATGTCGCATTTTGTAAATTTAAGAAAGGGTAAGAAGGGTTTAAGTGAGATCAGGTTAAAATCCTATCCGTGTTTTATTGCTGGGCTGCATACTAATTATATTTCGATACACTTGGTCGCTTTTAGCAGTCTAATTTGGCATTGTCTCGACGGTCTGGCTCACGATAAGAAATTAAAATCAGATGTATTAAGATAAGAGTGATACGCAAGAGTATGACACTTTGGACATATCGTTAGCAACATTACTGCAAGGAACACACTACTGCTACTAGAGAGGCATATGTCATACATAGCATCAAAACCGTGAATGTGTTATGGAAATATTGGATGTAAAAGCCTTTATAAAACTTAATGAAATGTTTCAGAGATACTTGATTACCGGTTTAGAAACTTGATTCTTAGCTTGTTATACTGGACATCTTGTTTATTATTGCTGTACAGACATCCCTGCTACGTAGCATGGCTTTCTGCAGTTTTTTATTGCTATCTATTAATCGCAAAGACTTACGGTGTTAGGTGAGTTACTTGTTTCCTTTGCAAATTTTTATCGTAAAGATACAATGTTGCCAAGTGTTTTCCTGAAGTTCGAGATTCCCTATGAATTTGATTTCTATCCGGGATGATGTTCATGGTGACTCCGAGTTTCAATAACAGATAAGTTAGAATGCCATAGATTTGTCATTTTTGTGATATCTGTCTTTCCTTGCAGCTATTGGGCAGATTATGTTGTATGTCGACGGGATGAACGGAGTGATACAGCACAATGAGACGATACAGTGGCTCTATCAATTATTGTCTTCAAAGGTATGAACTTCATTTATCACACCTTCCTTCGCCTGACATCCAATATGGAGCCGGCTCAAGTATTTATCTATAAAAATGGTTTTATGTAGCATTTCGTAATTGTATATTTAGTTGTATTTTTGGTTTATTTCTTCATGTATAGGCCAGGGCGTATTCATGATATTTTCTCCCGTTGGCATCGTTCTTGTAGTATTGTATAGTAGTTCGTATGTAGTGTCCTAGGTCATTCGTTGTTGTAAAATTTTTATATTGAATTCATATAAAAAACGTTATTTTATTTCAAATCGTTTATTTCGTTTCCAAAGTATTTTCATTCTGTGATAGAAAATTGATCGCTTTGTTACTGGATCTGCCAATAAAACGGGGCCATTTTGAAAAGAGAAGGGCCTAAAGAGTCAAATGAAACTTGAATGTGTTTGTATTTACAAAAAGGTGCACGATCAGAGCAAAGTTTAAATAGAATATCAGGACAAAAATTACAACGACACCTTGATATCTTCAGTTGTTGTGATAGAACAATGAATACCTTGCAAATAAGTTGATTTTTTGGGGAGAAAAGTTTATTCTTTTGAACACAGCTAGAAGAACAATTTTCATGACTTCAAACATTTAAAGTGATGAAGAGGAAGGCGAGAGCTATCGGTCTCTTCAAACAGCCAGTGTTTGGCAGAATTATGTTTGGTCCGTGCTTAGTTTGGGTTGTGTTCATTCCAGACGTTGGTACATAATGAAAGATGTTTGTCACTAGTGTAATATTAGATGCAGAGATACATATTTCAAGGGTGGAAAAATGGAACAGTACTTAATTCTCAATATTTTATCATCTTGGTTACTTAGTTAAAAGTTGAAGGCGATAGTTAGCATGTGCTGAATGCCAGCCAAGTAACAGATTATCCAAGGAGATTGATTTTGGATTATCTCTGATCTCTCTCTGCTGATCTCTGACGGAATGAAAAGCTCGTATTTGGTACTTGCCTACTGAACTATTTCTCCGACGTGGTGATCCGTGCTAATTCTCCCACGAATATCTTGGATAAGCCTCCTTGAAGCTATCGTTTTGGCAAAGAAACGTATGAAAATTACAAGTAGGTTTAGGGTTAGAATTCTTGGTTAGGGTCTTGGGACTTGTGAACTTTGGCCTCAGAGGGTATTATGAACAACATATCATACCGGGTGCGCCAAAATAAACTATGCACGTTTGGCAGGCCACAATAAATCGTACACTCGACCGATTTTGAAGATTCATGACATAATCTTTAGCAAAAAGCCTGAATTAGATTCTAGGCTATTTTGCAAATGTTTTTGTTTTCATTTTTAGAGCTAGAAGCGAGTTGCTTAAAATGTTCGTTTTCGAAAACATTGAAAACGATCAAAAAACGTCGATCAAATTTGAAAAGATTCGACATGAACGAACAAAGAGAAAACGTTTTCAGGGGGATTTGGGGTTTAGTACGACCTCCCGTATAGCAGATTACAATTGGTCGATTTCTAAATCGCAAATCACCACGAACAAGTTCTCTCTTTGTCCAATCATGTGGATTCTTTAGAAAACTTGATCGATATTTTTTAAGCGTTTTCAGTGTTTTCGAAAACTAAAATTTTAGGAAAGTCGCTTCTAGCTATAAGAACTGAAAATGAAAAAAATTTGCGAAAAATCCCACTATCTAATTCAGGCTTTCTGCTAACGATTAAGCCAGATATCTTCAAAATCGGTCCAGTTTACGATTTATTGTGACCTGCCAAACGTGCATTGTTTATTTTAGCGCACCCGGTATAATGATTACTGCTGAAGGCAAATTAGTGGGACGCTGCGGAGGAGAGTGATTTATACGCCATATTTTTTCCTTTGTATTTTTTTTACTTCGTTGGTGGTTGTTTGTGATGTTTTTCTCGGCAAAATGATTGCATGCAATGGCTTGTTTGTTCCTTTTATCCCATTAAATTGATTTTATTCTGTCAAGTTACCCAAAAATTTCTTAAAGAAAGCGGTCAGGCTCGCAAAGAATGAACACACTGGGTGTGGAAATTGGCAGATCTGCGAAATGACGTTATGTTTCTAAATTGACTAGACATCGGCAAAATTGCGATAGTTGATTCGGTTGACTGGGAATCGTGTAACGAAAGACTTCACCGTCACTGTCAGTGGCGTAATATTGTGTTTAAAATGAATCCACATCGTTAAAAGCTGACCCGGTCCGAATTAAGAAGATACTGGGTGCGGCAAAATAAACTATGCACGTTTGGCAGGCCACAATAGATCGTACAATGGACCGATTTTGAAGATTTGTGACTTAATCTTTGCAGAAAGCCTGAATTAGATTCTAGGACTTTCTGCAAATTTTTCTATTTTCAGTTTTTAGAGTTGGAAGCGAGTTTCTTAAAATTTTCGATTTCGAAAATATTGAAAATGATCAAAAAACGTCGATCAAATTTTAAAAGTCTCAACATGAATGAACAAATAGAAAACGATTTTCAGAGTTTTCTTTCACCGGCGTTTATCGCTAGCGATCGTATTTGATCCCGTGTGTTGTACGCTAAGTTATACTTTGGTAATTTCATACCTTCATTTTAAAGCCATTATTCTAAACACACTTACACGTTTCATGTTTTTTTCTCAAAATTTTCACCGCCCCTCGGCGGCCTCTTCAGTGAGAATGATTTTCAGAGTGATTTGGGGGTTTAGTACGAACTCTCGCACAGCAGATTACAGTTAGTCGATTTCTAAATCCCAAATCACCACGAACAAGTTCTCTCTTTGTCCATTTCGATTCTTTAGAAAACTTGATCGATGTTTTTTGTCGTTTTCAGTTTTTTCGAAAACTAAAATTTTAGGAAACCGCTTCTAGCTCTAAAAACTAAAAATAAAAAATTTTGCAAAAATCCCACTATCTAATCCAGGCTTTCTGCTAAAGATTAAACCATAAATCTTCAAAATCGGTCTAGTGTACGAGTTACTGTGGCCTGCCAAACGTGTATGGTTTATTTTGGCGCACCCGGTAGTCTATTGTATTCCATTACTTTGATACATGTCGTTTCATTCTATAGATTTAGTTATTTGTTCACTTTATTATATTATTATTATTATTATTATTGTTATTGTTATTGTTTTTTATTATTATTATTATTATTATTGTTTTTTTTTGTTTTTGTTTACTTTACTACTTTTTGTTTAGTAGCAGTTTGTTCGCATCCTTGCTGTTAGTTTTGCTACAATTGTAATCGTTTAGATTAACTAGTTTGCAATTTTGTTAGGTCGACGCTCCAGTATTTTATGCAGCGAGTCTTTGTTTAAATGAAAAAATGAAACTGAAATGTATTGCAAGATAAATAATGGGTATATAGGTGTCTTTGTTAGCCTATTTATAGCAGCTGCTCGATATAGCTATTCAGATTCCCTTCTAACGTTACATGTAAATTTGAAATGTTCCTGGTGTGATAAAACCTTGCTCCGGGGTCCATTCCTTCCATCATTTACAATTCAATGTTTCAAATATACAAAGAGGCACCCGAGATCCTTAGAAATATGACGTCACTAGATCGATTCACTCACAAAGCGTCTTGTTTGAGAGAAATTATTTTGGCATACTTCATAAAAATACAAATTTGTTTACATTTCTCAGAGAATGCCATGGTATGCTTTGCATTTTGGTAATGTTTATTACACATACCCCCTTCTTCATTTGATCAAATTTCGCATCAGATGACTTTATTTTAAGCTTTTGACAGACGTTTGTTGCAAGCAAAGTCAAGCTAATGAGGCAGCAAAAGTTGCAGATCTTACAGTGGCCATTCTTTGAATAAAATATTTTTATGCTCACAGTACCGCTTGGTGCAAAAGACATCCCTCAAGTTGCTGCTTGTATTCGTTGAATACACGGAGAGCAATGCCAGATTGGTATGGGAGGCTGTCCAAGGTGTTGATTCTTCCAGAGGTGAGCTAATTTTTCGATATTCATGATTTGACATGTAAGTGGAAATCGTTGGCTGGGACTGAATTTCTTTGCTAACCTAACCGAAGAAAACTTGTGATTTTCTTCCAACAACGTCCTGAAATATCGTAGCCACTTGTACTAGCAAGCAATATTAAGGCTTTTTCGAAATGAAGGTAACTTGGAAGACATGCTTTGGGAATAATCAAGTCTATACATTATTGTTGACTGATGCTACTCTGAGGCTTTGCTTACACAACGTGCAAGAAGGCCTTTGCACTTACGAGATTGCCTGGTGATCATTCTTCCTTCTCCAGTATAGGCATCAAATCTTGAAACAAGATTGCACGGATGGTTAATGCCTCCAGGTTTTGCCACGCGAAAATTACAAAAACCTGATATTCCTCGTTTTTCACTGATAAACTGGGATTATCACTTTGATAAAGTAGGTTTATTACGATAAACTAGGTTTATCAACTGGTAAAGTGAGATTATCAACATTTCTCTAATAAACTGGGTTTATCAAAGTAATGAACAATCAGATTTCATTTAAATTTGCACGTTGATTTGAGCAGAACAGTAAATGAAATTTCATGGTCCATTAAGGCTAATTTCCAGTCAGTGGATTTTTCCGAGCGGGCGGAATTTTAGACAATAAAAGGTCGCTCAGCCGTAACTTTCTATTCAATTCCAGAGCGACATTTTCTCTCGCATACGATAGAAATTCCGCCCGCTCGGAAAATTCCAGTGACTGGAAATCAGCCTTTACATGCGGTACTGATAAACCAAGATAATCAAATTCGATACTTGGAATTAACACTGGAAAACTGGGATTATCAGCATTGATTCTGATTATCAAGTGAAGTTCTCTTGATAAACTTTTGATAATCCCAGTTTATCAAGGAAATGTTGATGATCTCAGTTTATCAGTTGATAGACCTAATTTATCTTAATAAACCTAGTTTATCAAAGTGATAATCCCAGTTTTTTTCGCAGCTTCACCGAAGGTAGAAGGACCCCCTCCTGCACAGCTGCAGATGCAAATATGCAAACGTCGCAGGTGAAGTTGAGAGGAAAGGTGCAGAATCCCATCAAACAATGGCGCCATTCACTGAGGGAAGGCACGTGATCACACTGAACCAAAACATCTTCATGCATACGATTCTGCACAGATGTTATTTTCGTGACTGCTTGTCTCAAATTAGATGCCCGCGAATAGAAAAGTTCTGCAGAGTTCTGCATAAGTAATTTTGGGTTATCGTTAATCTCACATGACATCTAATTTTAGACGATGCACCAATAGTTTCATGCACGAACCAAGCCAACTAGGGGTAATGATTTTTGATTTGTTGCGTATCATCTTCGTTTGACATAAAGATCAAAATATTGCTTTTCGGGCGATTCTTGTCGTTTTACAAGGCGCTTGATTTGCTATTGAAGGCGACTTTAGCAGCAACATTCATCCCTCTGACTGTAGCTAAAAACAGCACAGTAATAAACCTACTTTATCGTGATAAACCTAGTTTATCAAAGTGACAATCCCAGTTTATCAATGATAAACCTACTTTATCCGGATAAACCTAGTTTATCAAAGTGATAATCCCAGTTTATCAATGATAAACCTACTTTATCCGGATAAACCTAGTTTGTCAAAGTGACAATCCCAGTTTATCAATGATAAACCTACTTTATCCGGATAAACCTAGTTTGTCAAAGTGACAATCCCAGTTTATCAATGATAAACCTACTTTATCCGGATAAACCTAGTTTGTCAAAGTGACAATCCCAGTTTATCAATGATAAACCTACTTTATCCGGATAAACCTAGTTTGTCAAAGTGACAATCCCAGTTTATCAATGATAAACCTACTTTATCCGGATAAACCTAGTTTGTCAAAGTGACAATCCCAGTTTATCAATGATAAACCTACTTCATCGGGATAAACCTAGTTTGTCAAAGTGATAATCCCAGTTTATCAGTGATAAACCTACTTTATCCGGATAAACCTAGTTTATCAAAGTGATAATCCCAGTTTATCAGTGATAAACCTACTTTATCCGGATAAACCTAGTTTATCAAAGTGATAATCCCAGTTTTTCAGTAATAAACCTACTTTATCGTGATAAACCTAGTTTATCAAAGTGATAATCCTAGTTTATCAATGATAACCTAGGATTATCAAGTGTTTGTGATTTGATTTCGCGTGCCATATCATCCGCCTTATTGAATGGCTTGAAGGGAACTTCAGGTACTTTGTTATAATTGGTTTTGCAAGATTTTGATATCTTGATTATTTTCAGGATTACGACACTTTTCTTTTCATTGAAAGATTTCGTGAAAGTCTGGAAAATATTAAAGTAATTGTAAATCTTTAATTGATCCAGAAAAACTGTACGATCTTCAAGAAAATGCGCAGTTTATGAAGGTTTACGATAAGATGGAAAGCAAAATTTTGTAGCTTTTTGGTAATTTGATGTCTTCACAACGGCAAACTGGTTGAAACATACAGAGATTTATAGCAAAGTACAGATTGAATTAGATGGAACATGCATCAAAGGGGCTGAATAAGAAATTCGTAAAAAATCCATGCTTTGTGTATCAAATGTCGCATTTTGAAAGGAGGAATTCCTTTGTAAATAGCAAAATTCAAAAGGAAAGATCCTTACCTGGATACGGGCTGATCTCTTGGTAAAAGATCAGCAAAAATACTTGTTGGAAATCCATTTATATCGCAGCAATCCCAAAACATATGGAGATTTGATTTGTATCAGAAGAACGTGCAAAGGCTAATCTCCAAGATGAGACATTGATTTTGAATTTATGTTAAATAGTCGCAATAGAATATAATAGCTCATCAGAAAACAGCCAGATCAAAAATTTCCCCGGCAATATCTTATCCAGCCCCTTTAACCATCCGTGCAAGTTTCAACTTTCAAAGATTTGTTGCCTATGCTTGCTTCTCCAGAAATACTGCAGAAGTTTGCAATTCTGATCTATTTTTTCTTCATTGCTAGATACTATTCCTGCGAAAGGTATTCTTGATATTCTTAATGAAACAGACAATTCAACAGACGACGAACTACTGGAATATGCAATGACGTTGATTAACAAGGTAAACGAACTTAAACAAAGGATTTGTGGTACAAAATTTGACAATAGCCTTAAATAACGGGCTCATCGTACTAAACCCATAAACGCAACAAACCACCGTAATCTGTAGAAAGAAGACTGTTAACTCCTGTAAAAGAACAACAACCAAAATAAACCTGTAACAAGAGAGAAAACTGTTGAATCCTGCAAGAGAAAAACGAGTTAATCTTAAAACCTGAAAGGAATTCAATCTCCTTTTGTTCGTCTGGTAATAAAAGTAGCCTGGTTGTATCGTTAATTTGTTCTTCGCACAAACTGAACTGACGAGTGTGCGACGAAACGCGTTTTTGGTTATTCAACGTTGTTCTTTATTGCGGTTACTGGTGAGGTACTAACTTATTTCTTTCCTTTCAGGTTTTAAGATTAACTCGTTTTTCTCTTGCGGGATTCAACAGTTTTCTCTCTAGTTACAGGTTTATTTTGGTTGTTGTTCTTTTACAGGAGTTAACAGTATTACGGTGGTTTGTTGCGTTTATGGGTTTAGCACGATGAGTCCGTTATTTAAGGCTATTGTAAGCTAACTTATTAATGTTCACATACGAGAACTCTGATGAGGAATATTAATGATCCTAGTGATCTCAGAGAGAAAGTTGGCGAATGCTCATTCTTATAGTGTTTTTTGTTGTTTCTAAATCTTGTTCCTTTCAGTTATTTGGTAGTGTAGGTATCATTGAAATATTGATTAATGAATGGAACGTTTTGCTTGAATACGGAAACTACTGGGGAGTCGGAAAATAGGTCTTGGCATTTGAAAGGCTGCTGTCCTCTGAATATCACAGCAATGATATTGTTGGTTATCTCTCGAATAGCCCACAAGTTGAATTGATTGGAGGAATTTTCCTGGCTAAAAGCGGCCATTTTCTTCCGACAATATGGGGGATTTTCTCAAGGAGGGCCCGGCCCGTAGAAAACCTTTAAAAGCGGCCTATACTCGCGAGCAAATTCCCCCTACTATTTCTGCCTTACAGCAATGACTTGCACATTCCTTGACAAGGATGAGAACACATGTTTTTCCCTTTGGAGGATGAAAAGGTCTTCTCCATTAACATAAAGAATTTATTCAGTGGAATCCCATTCTCCCAAGTGGATAATATGTGCTGATACATGTAATTGTCATTGTTGGTAAGAAGGAAAACCGACTAAATTTGGAGAGTCATTTTCACTTCATGCAGGTTTTTGAAAGGGGTATTTTGCAGAAAATCTCCCACAGCCACGGGAAAGAATAACCGATTAAAGCCAGATGGATTTCTAATTTTAATTGAACGTTTCGGCTATGAAACAAAACATTGTTTAATGTTATTTCTTTGATATTCAGAGAGCAGTGTTTTTTGAAACGCTGCGCGTGTTTTACTTACCCGGTAGTTAAGTAGTGAATCTTAGAGAGAGACGAGATTTAAAATGGCTGTTTCTTACTGCAATTTGTTAAATTTATTTCTCCATTCAGGTATTATATGGAACGCCGGACCAGAAAACGTTTTACGACATCACTGATGCTCTAGAAGAAGAAGGAATGGAAGCTATTGTTCAAGTAAGTTTTAACATGGATACCAAAACATAGAACGCCAGGATATTTTAAGACCTAGTGACATATCGATCAAAAGGGCTAGCATTTTTCAGTGAATGCTGAGAAAGCTTTGGTAAAGTCTTCGGTACCGGTAAAAATTAATTTTTAGGAAATGGATAAGATAGATGCTTCCTTGAACCCCCTTGAACCATCTTTTAGATGGCCTAGATTTACGTTTCAATGCAATGCAAAGCAGCACGAACTAACATCGGCCCGCAGGAGTTTGTGTTTCAGTTATCCTTAGTTTATTGTTTCCAAGAACGTAGCTCAAACAAGACCTCTGTGAGTGATTTTGCTACATGCATCCCTTTCTAGGCTGATCCAAAGCCTCACTCCACTACTCAAATCACTCCACTACCAGACCTTTTAGCAATTCTGAAAAGAATCAGAATGGAACGATATTTTGCTACATTTTGTACAATTTTCGAATGTGCACAATGATGGTAGGAGCTCTAACGCCACTCGATCGAACCTCGCGTATATAAATGTATACAAATAACGCTTGATCCAATCTCTTCTATAGAAGAGCTAAAAGGTCTGTTGTGTATTCCAACGGCTCCAATGAGGTTGCAGAGGCTATTGCCAAAGTATGAATATTTATTTGAAAATGCACCCTATTCTTAGTATATACAGAATTTGATGTGTTTGTTTCTGTTTTTCTTTTCAGAAATTTAAAAAACGAGAGCCAAAGAACAAGAATCTAATAGAACAATGTGATATTTATGATGTAAGTCTTGGACTTTTTGTCCCAAGTTAGACCAAGTTCATTTGAACACCTTCTGATCGTAACAAGCCTAGCAATAGATTAAACTGGGCAAGATTGTTCTAATCGGAAATCAGAATGGGTTATCATTTAAAGAAAATGTTCGAATCAAAGCGTTAGCAATTTTACCATAATGAGAAAATCGTACACATAAAATATTTTGAAATTGTGTCATGCAGCAGTTTTCTAGCGACCAACCATAGATACTAAATGATTGATCTATCTAGGCGTTGGGTTATAAAAGTATTTGACCATTGCATTATGAAAGTATTGAATTGTGTTGTGAAGTCATTACAGAGATAGGCCACCTGAATTGAAGCCAAAGGCGAATTCATTTTGCAGAATTGTCCACCTGGTGAAGATTAGTTTTAAGTGCTTCCCTTGATCGCCCCAGTAAGTTTCCCGTTGAATATTCTTGCTGCTGTCTGGCACCAAATGCAATTTTTCTACTTGAAGTAACGGAAATTAGCCCACGACAAAATGTCTAAGGAGGGAATTTGCCATGGGCGCATAGATATTAACTTTCAGATCATCTACTTCCAAGCAGATTAGTGGTGTAATTTGTAATTTTTTCTCAAGAGCCAATTGCTGGTGTAGATATGATAATCATACAAATGATTGAGATGTTTGGCAGCGAATAATAGCTTGGAGGAATTCATTATTTTGAATTGGGGAAGCAGGGTGGCGGAGGGGAGGGGGGATAGTCGCTAACGAATTTATGAATTCACTTTTGTTTGTGCTTTAGTGGAAGAATATCAGTTATTCCTTGAATATTCTGCAAGTTAAAAACCAAGATTATTTTGCCTCAATTTTAAAAGCCAAAAATCAAGTGACCGATTGCACCGCCACTCTGTCGTATTGGTCTAATCTGCATTGTTGTTACACGGAGTCCAATATCAAACTGTACAAATTGAGTTTTGCATGAAAGATCGAAAATTTGGCTCTGCATTTTTAAACGTATGTTTGAAAATTACAGAAGGACGAAAGTGGACAAATCTGTTCAGCTCGTAAAATGTCTCGTGATATTCTTGGCGCAATTTTTATTGCCAGCCTCAACCAAAGACAGACACCAGAACTAACATTCAGGGCTAACGTTCCTTTCAGTTTTCTCCGCAGTTAAACTGTGCTTTTCCTTGCTGTTTAAGGGCTCCATTTCCTGAATATGATTTTGCTTGAAAAAATATTGCATGTTTTCATTTGTTGTCTCGTAAAATTGCCAGAATCGTGCAAACCTGGCCGCTGGAACGAAAGGTAAAATTGCCGGGTGTCCCATAAAAAGGTAACAGATTTGATTGGGGCTAGCGATAAGAATTTAAGTTGAATCGACCCCTGATAAGTTTTGAAGCACTCTCAGATAGTTAACTTGAAGGTTGATACCTTGTTTGTTGATATTGGTGCATCAAGAGTTGGAATATTATCTTGAAAGTCCACATTTGTCTCCTTCTCCAAACCAGAGCTTTTGGGGTTTGGCCTAAGCTGTTAACTCGCTGTGCTGTGGAATCTCCTCAGTCATAGCCAAGTACAAACAAGAAACCTCGTGCTTAGGAACACATTTTAGTAGAAATCTGATTTTGACCTTCACATCAGATTCAAGAATTTAGCCCCGAAGAGACCCCTTTCTTGATTCTACAAAAACTTTGAATTACACCTACCTGAGAGAAGTTATTCATCAGCGAAATAAGTCCCGTAGGCTTTAACACATAGACCATCTTGCAATCTTCATTGCTTGAATGATATGTTTTTTGCATCATGTCTCACGAAATTATTACGAAACAAGCAATCGTATATGCCCAAGGGAACATAAAAAAATGCTCATTCGTGCTTTGCTTGGTGTACTTTTGTAAATGCATTTTGACTGGAGAAAAATATTCCTTGGTGACTATATTCATTTATTTGTTTGTTAGCTTTCAGTTTTTTCCCAAAGGACCGATCCTTGTCCAAAAATGCCTTTGACTGAGGAGATTCCCCTAACCAGCGCGTTAGCAGTTCAGGCCAAAACCCAAAAGCTCTGGTTTGTAGATGGACGCAAATTTTGGCTTTCGAGATTAATATTTCAACTCTCGATGCGCCAATATCAACAAACGAGGTATTAATCTTCAAGTTAACTATTGAAGAGTACTTCAAAACTTATTTGGGATCGATTCGACTTATACTCCCATCGCTAGTCCCCATCAAATCTGTTACCTTTTTTTTTCGGGACACCCGGTAGTTTAGAAGTTAGTTTTAGAAACTGGTTGCAAAATGAGGAAAGAAAGGTTTTCTTGGGGTTGGCTTAATCTTGTTTGAAGATGACAGCCTGGTTTAGAGATGCGACCAAATCTATGCCTCGATCTGATTCCTAAATCGTGTAAGAACGAAATAATAGGATGCAACTTTTTATGCGTCTAGAAATGGTGCGAGTGCCATATGTGGCCATGGTCAAATGTCGAAACATTCTTCAACCGTAACAACTTTATAACGGAGCAAACCCTTTACCGGTACAGTACAGTGTAAACCTGGTCTGAACCTCTCGAATTCATATCATATCTAACCATTACGGTTGCGAGTAAATCGGTTTCATCTGAGCATGTTGATTTTAAGTATACCGGTTTAAACTGCTCAATGTAAGAGCCGGTTTGCGCAGATGGCACAACTGTAATGCTTCTTTTAATGCTCATGTTACATCTGATCAATCATAAAACATATTTCAGACACTGTTCTTCCGTCATTTTAAGATCCAGATTCTCGATACTTCTCTTCGCTTTTTCCTTCGCACTCCCACAAAGTTCGCTGTACTCCAAATCTCTGCAATCGTCACCGTATTTATGATAAACAAATTTAAATTGAGCAACAATACAAACACTTTTCCTCCCCAGACCCTAATAGCAACATGCCTGCTAACTTGACTGTGATTAATAAACTAGCCAAAACAGTCTTACGGATATGTGCATTATTGTCGTAGCAAATGTATTTGCATTATGGTCGAGAGAATTCGTAAATATTTCTCAAATAAATCTTTTTTCAAGGCTTCATTGAAGTCGGAAGATGGTGATGAGAACTTCAATGAGCTTACTTTGGGATCAAGTAACATAAGGTATGTCTTGCAAATATATTATTGATTCCTTTCGCACTCAATGTGAAAGTGAAACATTGTGCAATCTTGTTGCTTTTGGAATTCCGAATCTATGATCTTGTAGGAAGCTTGTTGATTTAGAAATACTGTAAACAACATGGCGAGGAGGTTTGAAAGAACAGTAGAATAACAACAACTAAGAAAATCTGTACTTTGAAACCTGACCGAACGGACGGTTTTTCCGACATTTTTAATGGCAGTTGTCAGTTAAGTGCAGATTTTAGTCGGCGAACAAATGCTCACGTTAGCTGCCTTATCAAACAAAATAGCATTACTGGTTAAACGTCTCTATTTTCCTTTGGCCATAAACAAAATATTGTATTCGAAAATGTTTCGATGTCTTTGCAAAACACCAGATTATCTGAAGGCCTTTGACGGCAACACGTAAGCACAACTTTAACCACAATAGACCGTGACGTTAAAGATGGCGGCGACGAACTTTTACCAAGATGCATTGCCTTCCAATTACGAATCTTTAACGGTTCCTATTGCATCTTGGTATCCGAATAGTGAATTGCCTTTTTTGTCATATGTCCACAACACACACACACAGACGCAATGCCCTACATAGGGCTCAAATCTTTAAAAAGGTCGGTGTAGAATTTTATTGCAGTTTTCTTTGAAATAAATGGCTTGGAAGGAACTTAGGGATTTTTGCTGTAAATCTGCCGTGGCAATTTATTGATATCTTGATTAGTTTCAATACGGCGGCATTTATTAAATTTGAGGCTATGACGTCATCACATTTCTAAATCCTAAACTAGAAAAGCTACAAATTTCTGCTTGCCACCATATTGTAGACCTTCATAAACTATGGTTTCTTTGAAGGTTATATAATTTTTCCTCTATTAGTTTAGGATTTACGATCGTTTAAACTTTTTCAAAATTTTCCATGAATTTTTTCAAAAATAATAAAATTGCCGCCATTTTGAAAAAAATCAAGATATCTAAAAATTTCCACGGCAGATTTACAGCAAAGTACCATAAGTTCCTTTCAAGCCATTCAATTCAAAGAACACTGCAAAAGAATTTTACACCAACCTTTTTAAAGATTTGAAAAATTTGAGCCCTATGTCATGCCCTAGAAGGAATCTATTGGTTCGCTTAGGTCGTCATTATGTTAAAGTAGACATGATAAATTGTTACTGATCAGCTCAGACATCTGTCCTTATGTTTTATGGGGGTCTTAGACTTTTATTGCCTAATGTAGAATTGACTTGTCTTTGGTTAAATGGCTTTCAAAGTACCTAGAAAGATATCGAGACAAACATTAGCAGAATTTGCAATACAAACAATGTCGGAACCTTTTCAATACTGTACAGCATCCAGACATTCTTCAGTGGCCTTGGAAAATTAAAGCTGCAAATTACAGAAGTTCCGAAGCTCTTTAATCCAGGTTTTTTTTTAAGTTTACGAAAACTTTAGCGTGGATTTTTTTGTACTCCATTCACCATTGCCAGTTGAACATTAAACTGAACGACGTCATCGTATGGGGCCTTCCTCTGTAATTGGTCAATCCAATTAATCAAATACATATGATTTGTCGAAATTTAACCTGGTTTGGAAAACGCTGGTGTAACTGTGTCAGTTTGAATGCAGTATTATTAGCGGTTTCATGAGAAATATTTCTGTACAAGATTCCCTTTTGCCGGGCACTCTCAAATTTATATCTACAAAAATGTCTTGCAATTCATGTGCTGCTATCTCGTCCAGCGTTGGAGCATTCATCATGCCGAAAAATTGGTATTAGTTTGAGATAGTATGAGAACCAAGACTCCAAAGTCTCAACAATTTTTATTCTTTTATGCTGATTTCTTCTCTTGAAAATCTTAGTTTATCTCAAGAGCGAATATAAAGACACTCCTACGCGTGAACACAGTTAATCATGAATAATCTAGTAGCACCCAGCAAGCTTGAGATTACTTTACTAAAAACACTTGGTGTTGGAATTGCTCCTCCTCTTCAAAGGCTAGTAACTGAAGGCCAGCAACAAGCAACAAGCGGCTCTGGTTTGGAGATGGCACCTAATTTAAGCTTTCAACATTAATATTTCCACACTCAATGCCCTAATATTAACAAAAGAGGTATCTATGTTCAAGTTAACTATCGAGTGAAATATCAAAGCCAAATTCTCATCATTGTACCCAGCCAAATCTGTATATTTTTTCTGGAGCACCCGATATTTTACAGAGAAATTCAACAATTATTCAACCAAACTGTAAGGCAACTTCAAGTTGAGGCATATCTTCTATATTGATAAGGGATCGTCAAATATGAAATTTCGATAACACAGTTAGGTTATTCAGGTAAAACAAATATCTTATCATTGAAAATCAAAGTATAATTCTCAAGTGTGGAGGGAGCATGAAGATAAGCTTTAAAGATCAGGCCCCACCTGCAGATTAGCTTGTAAATTTAGCAAATTCTTTATTTTTTGTGGTCTATGAAATATTAGCACAATTCTTTGGAAGTATTTAAATCTATGCTAAGAACGAACAACGCAAGTTTAAGAACAGTAAAAACCCGCATGTAAGAAACCACTTAATGACTGCTGAGTTGTCGTGGTCTCATGCTCTCCGTTGTATCGCCCTTGTAGTGTTGTAAAGTAGCTCAGTACGTAGTGTCTAAGTAGTTTGTTTTGTAATATTTTATGCTGAATATTAAAAAGATATGGTCTCATTATCTCTTATGAGAATAGACCCTTTATGTGAATAGTTTTGCAAATCAAACTATCAGGAACTCATATGTCGAAGCTTTGTTTTCTTAGATATGTTTTATTCTGCAAATTGTTTATCTAGGGCTTGCAAAAAAGTAATCAACAAGCGATAAGAATTTCTTTAACTTGTGAGATTATCGAGAAGTCTCACAATAAAAAGTTGTTGGAGTCCATGCAGAAACTCGTATCAAAGATTTTGAATTAGAAAAACTGATATGTGATTTTTTGTCTCTTTGGCCGTAAAAATAGAACTAAAATCGCAGTATCCAGCCCACGCTTACCTGAAGATTCTTTCACGTTGCCCAACTTGTTCTAATCTTTTGCAAAAGCAGGCAGCAAGGCTAATCATAGAATAGCTATCAGGAGAGCTTGCTATAAAATCAAATTCAAATTTGCCTTTGCTTTGGCAGTCACGCCAGAAAATTTGCTTTCTTTACTTGTGTGACGGATTCAATATTTCTATCGTAGGTCTCGTCGAAGCAAAGGAGCCGGAAATCTGGATCTTGGTAAGTGCTTTTAAACCTTTATTTTCATATCTTTTGAAAAACAAAGGCAGAATTTGTAGCACAATGGCATCAGTTGCTCTTGATTGACACCGGAATTCAAAGCAATTAGCGACCACAGACAAAGGAAATGCTCTCAACCAGTAATTCAAAACAAACAAGGCCGCAACAGTTGCCTTGAAACTAGTAGAGCAAACTGTCGCCTTGTAAACAGGAAGAGTGGTTTTTAAGAAACGTCATGAATAAATAACGAAAGGAGAGGGATAAATCCAAAGATCTGTTCGGCGGATTTTGTTTATTTGATTGGGAAGCCAAGCAGAAGGCATTGCAATTCTCGCATATTTAGGGCCTAAGTGAAACAATCATTACGCAGCTTCGGAATGAAATAAACTAAAACCACCAGGCAGAACTTTAAATTTATCCCTCTTCTTACCTTATAAATTCATTGCGTCTCTTAGAAAGCAGATAAGGTATGGAGAAAAGTGAAAAACCTGTCAATTTTGATTTAGAATTCACAGGAAATGATATATTGAAAATGTAATATTGAAATATAAGAACAATAGACATGATACCAAGATAAAGAATTTGTATACCATTCACTCTTCTTTGGCCCATGGGAGCCTACTACAAAGGAGGCTTATTTGTATAAATATGTTACGAGGCAGGGGCTTATTCCAAGGGGGGCGTGGGATTTTTTTAAGATGGGTGCTTAATCGAGGATTACGGTATATTAAAGGTAGGAAAGAATTTGATATCATCGCATCAACCCAGGGTTGATCGTCAAAGAAATTGTGTTTTAATTCGTTAAATTCTTATAGTTTTCTGTATTCTCGTGTAGATCCCAGCCTGCGTCGCAAAAGTAGACGGCATTCAGGTGCTGCCCGAAGTGAGCAGAGCTCAGCTCCCGATCTTCGTTCACTTAGCAATGGATCGTCATCCTCAACAATCGCAGATAAATTGGTTATTGAAGAACAACAACAACTTTCGAAGCAAATGTCGAATTCTTCACCTGAACTCGATATGAAGGCGAGGCGAAGGCAACTGCGGAGGTATGAATCTCAACGGTCATTCTTTCGCCATCAGAATCACAGGAGGTCACTCAACTCATATGCATATGGGGGAGGGGTGACTCCAAGAAGTTTTAGGGAACCAAAAGATATCAATTCAGCTTTATGGAAGCCAATAAATGTCAGCTCATTTATGGTTGACACCTATCAACAAACATAAAAATACAGAAACGATGCAAATTGAGATCAAAATTGCTTTCAGGCTGCGTTCACACGATGCCGGCAAATTTTTTAGCAGTGAAAATGTGACGGTAGCAAAATTTGAGCTAGCGTTCACACAATACCGTTTTCAGCTAAATTTGCCGGCAGAAAATGAACGGGTGAACGGGAGTCCTATCCATCACATTTTGCACCGTTTTCAAAATGTATCGGCATCGTGTGAACCCAGTCTTAAAGAACGCAGAAATTTATTTGTTGTTCCTTGAGGACTATTGATTTAATTATAATTATTAGGATGCAGAAAGTTCCTGCACTAGCGATACTCATCACAAAATTGCACACCTGATTTCACTTGTTTCCACCCAAATATGGCTCGTCATGCCCCACGTTTTTCTGGTTCACCCTGTATATAGTTCAGTGTATAATTGCTTTGATATCGTTTTCTTCATGTGGCTGGTGTTCGGGGAGGCTCTTTGCTCTGTCCTGTCTGGCTTCCATGTGACAGTACTTCTTTTAGACGGGGAGTTTCCTGTGGCTGTCTGGCCGCCTGCCTGGCCTTTGGCTTTGAGAGGTTGGGGGCTGGGTAGGTTGCTGGATGGTTACAGGAAATTTACCTGTCTATTTGACATGCTTTTGTACTTCTTAGCATACGGCCTTTGCAAGTCCATCTCTACACTTAATTACAACGTTTACAGTTTTGCATTTTCAAATAATCCATCTCGCCAAAAATTAGTTTTTCATGAATTAGACCTTTTTGAATATACTAAGCATGACAACAAGGGGGGGGGGGGGGCTCTCTCCTCGATTAGTTTAGCTACTGAGAGAGCTCCTCCTTTAAGAATTATACTACCTACTAGATTTGTATTTTTTGTATTGTAATACCTTTATATTTATATATTGTATTTTGTCTTTGTAGTTGTATCAGTTGATTGTAGGTTGTATGATTTAAATTGAATGAACATGAAAATGAACATGAAAACATGATAGCAGCAGCCTTTAATGATGCTGTTTCTTTTTTTAGAGAGCGGCGATTTGGCAAAATGTCACAGATCAATTCCGGTGAGAGCTTAGATACCGCTGATGACTTTTCACCGTCGGAAAAAGAAAAAAAGTCAAAAGAACCTGAAAGAAGACTCACCTTGAAAGAACGACAAGCACGAAAATCAAGTACGTTTGAAACTTCTCCTCTTTTGTAAGGAAACTACTTTGGTTTGGAACAGTATCTTTCTTTAAGCATATTGCAGACCATGTACAGAAGTATGGTTGAGCCTTATTTCCGTTTCTGTTGCCCTGTCTGGGGTGTTTGTGGCAACACAGCACTCAACCAGCTTCAGAAGCTCCAAAATCGTGCAGCTAGGATCGTAAAAAATAGCCCCTACAGATTGTCTGCACCACCTATCATCAGGCGGTCAGGGTGGCAAACGGTCAACGATCTCATAGAATCAGAAACCTTGAAAATTGTCTGTAAGTCCATAAACCATGAAGTGCCCGAGTATCTCACAGGCCTGTTCCAAAGGTTATCAGACACCAGCGCCAGACAGCTTCGTAATACCAGCACTGACCTTTATGTACCATTACTAAAAAACCGCATGTGGCCAAAAATGCTTCTCGTATAGGGGAGCCAAACTTTGGAACAAACTAAATAGAGAAAACAAGAGATATTGCTATCTGAAGATTTGCGCTGTGAACTGCGACAGTATTTTGAGGATAGACGCAAGGGTGAAGATTATGTCATATGTATTGTTACAAATGAAGTTTTGTTGCAAACTGTGCAGGAATGATAATGAATGTGCATGATTTGTGTAGAGCACACAGATTACCTCGAAGAATGCTTGCTTGCACGTCTGCAAGTTTTTTACCTGTCCAGGGTACTGTGGTATATCTAGGATAGGGGTGGTCAGGTTCCTTTTTTGGGTCTAAAATTTGAGGAAAGCAAAGCGATGGGAGTATCATTCTTCCAGAAAAGCGTAAGAGATTTTTTAAACACTAGGATTTTCAGGGTTTTTTTTTTGCAGATTTTTCCAAAGATGTACGAGATTTCTTTCGAAAATGATACGCTCTTCGTATGCTGCAATATGAAATTTATTACGGAGAGCAATATTTGACAACTGAAACATCAAGAAATGAAAATGTACGGTGAACAGGCACCCTTACTTGTCGTCGAAGGTAAAGTGTGTTCTGAAGCCTAACGTGAATACAGCAGTAAATACATAGAGGTCGACTCCATGATATCAAATTTTATGATTCTAAGAAACATTAGAAACGATAAATAGGCCTAATCATACACAAAGTAACTTAAAACGGGGCTATTGCAGTATCGCACACTATAGGATTTTGGTAGGGTTTAGTTAGGCTCAGTATAGCAACAGTGTGCGAAACTGCATTAGCGCCAAAACGGGACTTACTTCGGACACTTGCTCTCTCGTTGCTCATTGACTGGGAAACTTCCACAACCTACGCGTCTCACAACACAACCCAACTGCCCTGATCTTTCTCTGGTCTCCAAATTTGATGCCAAAAACCTCTGCAGACATGCCAATTTTAATCAATCAAAAACATCCAATGAATGGACTGTCACTTCCTGATCACTTCCTCCTGCGCGCGCTTAAAATTTTTGTGACGTATGTGGACAACAATGGATGAGCAACTTCCGATGACGTCAATCCTGAACGCAGTAAACATGCGTCTGTTTTCTAGGAATGTCATTGGCTGAAACCATGAAATGTTCACTGTATGTTTAGTTATGCGCGCCATGTCAACGTTCGTTCATCGAGCCTACGAGCCTATTTTAAAGATTTGCTGCTGCTGCGCAGCGCAAATCAATAAGATGGCCAATACTTTCACACAATTCAAATCGTCACTGAAAAGTCGACAATTTAGGAGACGTGAAGAATCAGAAATATTGATAGATTAGTAAGAAGTAAACCTGTTTTCGAATGTTTCGAACCGAACTTGGTTCATCATCAGCGATCTGCAAATGGTTTAGGCTCGCTAATGATTAACCACGATCGGTTTGAAACGTTCGAGAACGTTTTGATGTCTTACCAATGTATCAATTTTTCTACCAATTCTAGGTACACTAGAATTTGGTCCAGGTGTGCCACATATCTCCCGTTCTAAAGCTCGGAATCTTTTACGTTTCAGTTGAAAATGGAGATGTCCCAAGAGGAAGAAAAGAACTTTCACCTCCAAATATAGATGAACCCCCACGTAGCCCGAAGATAAATATGAAACAGAGATTTGAAGTGGATGAACAAAATGAGAGAAGGCCACTCCGAGACAGACTCGCAAGCTCGAGTATTGAACGCAGGGATTCCGATGACCCACCAAGGTTTCAACGACGGTCTAGTCAGAATCAAGGAGAAGGAATGAGTCCAACATTGCAAGGCGCGTTACAACGTAAACAAAGTTTATCGGAAGTAGGTGACTCGAAACGAAAGATGCTACGAATGTTTTACGGTCAGTCAGTCGATAAGTCCGACATCGAACTAGCGAATGACCAAGCGAATCTACCAAAATCACCTGAGATCAAGGAAAGTATTCACGATAGAAAAACGAACTTGACGAAATTACCGTCCAAAATTGAAGAAACTGAAAAGTCAAGTAACGAGAGTCTGGAACATTTACGAGGAAATGTACAATCAGCTCAAAACAAATTAGCATCGAAACCTGCGGAACCTGACAAACCAGAGCTAACAAAATCTTCGAGTGAAAAATCTGGACTGTTATCAAAAGTTAAAAGTGCGATCTCAAAAACATTTGAATCTCCGACAACATCTGCTACGCAGGTTCGTTCTCAAGATGGAATCAGGAACCAGGAAGACTTGGAACTTGAGCTACGAATACTCAGAACTCGACCTTTAATTCTTGATCAATTCGATTTCTCAGACCTAAAAGATGACGATGACGAAGATGCGTTCGGTCAGCCAAAACCAGTCATGCAAACGGATGGTCCACCATTACCCCCACCACCGCCTGGTTTTCCAGGGGGTGCGCCTCCTCCTCCTCCCCCACCAGGGATGGGTGCTCCACCACCACCACCTCCTCCAGGCGCAGCAGGTGGTGGCATCCAACGTAATCGAGATCGAAAATTTGTGAGATTATTCTGGCAAGAAGTGAGGAATTTACCGGTAAACAATGGTCTTAATAAAACTATTTGGTCCAATATTGATGCTGTTGATGTTGATACCAAGAAACTGGAACATCTGTTTGAAAACCGAACCAAGACCGGCACGCTAAAGGTAACACCTTTAAATGTTTCTCGTCCTTTTAAAAGAATTTTATGTTCTGTGAATTCCGGTATTGAGGCTGCATTTGAAATGGCTGATCAGTCGCCATCAGACACACAATTTTATTTCTTAAGGAAGTCAAAAATATTGATGGGAATTTTAAGAATCTCTCAGATCTGTCATGGACACCTTTCCAATTTTTTCTGAGATTTTCAATTTTAAATATTTAACATTTTAAAATTTTGTCGAGATTTTCAAATATTTTCGAAATTGTGTAATGTTTTTCACGAGTTTAAGAGATCTTTGAGGATTGGTACGATTTTCGAGATTTTCAAAGAATTTTCAAGAGATTTTGTTGAGAATTTTACCATTTGTTGGGGGAGATTTCTGGGATTTTTTTAGATTTTAGATTTTAGAATTTTCTTTGGGATTTCGAACATTTTGCGAAGATTTTTGAGATTTTCAAGATTTTTCGAGATTTCTGCGGTTTTGAAAGATTTTTAAAGATTTTTTAGAAAAGTGTGCAAGACTTTTAAAGTGAATTGCCCCTCAGTCAGCCCTTCATTCCATATTGTAACACAAACGACAATGTACGATTCATACGAGTTTTTTTCAAAATGTGTCCTATTTCTTCATAATTCTGTATGCCATACTTTTAACATTTTATTTATTTTTGGCAGAAAGCGGAATCAGACGATAAAGTAGGAAAGAAGGAAATCAGCGTATTACCCTTGAAGAGAGCTCAAGCGATTAACATTGTTCTAACAAAATTACCACCCGTTCGAGCCATAAAGCAAGCTATTCTCGACATGGATAGTGCTGTCGTTGATCGAGAGGGTATTGAGGTATGTTTGCTTCAGATTTGATTCTTATTTATTTATATCCTGTTTCATCCATATTTAGTCATATCGTGCTACTGCCAGAGTTACAGATGATTTTTTCAATCAAGCTTTGCGTCATTGAATCATTGAAAATAGAAATCCTCGATTCGTCTAAACTGCATGAGGTCACAATAGCACTGAAAGCACGACACCATTTATTTTTGGGGTAAATTTGCAGACAACATCTATATGTTGCTTCATGAAGTTTGCAAAATTTTGCATAACAATCACTCTTGTCTTCTCCCTCTCGGTAGTGAGAAAGGAAAGTGAAGGTAGCAGCTGTCACTAAAGCAAAACCAATGAAATATCTGTTCGAGCATTCTGTCCTTGAAAGCAAACCAGATATTTAGGCAAAGAAAGCTGTGAGAAACTTGCCCCACAAACAGCCCCGCAAACTGCATCAGTTGAAACTTGCTCGTCGCTTTTGAAAACCTTCCTTTTCGACGTTCACCAGTCTATTATCATGGTATTTAGTAGTCCGTGGCCTAGCAAATACATAATAAATAAGATCGAATCAGACATGCCTAACTGAGGCCCACATCATTCCATTTCCTCGTGCTCAACAACTACAACAATAATAGTAATCATAATCATAAACATGTGACATCTATCTGCGAAAGTTTTCAAGTGATTTGACGTGCTACCAATATTTCAAAATTGATTTGTTTCGATAAACAAACGAAGCACTTTCAACATCCCATTGTGATGCGATGTTTTCTATTGCTGGCTTCCTTTACCCGAAGTCTTATTTTCGAACGCGTATTAATAAAATAACGTGACATGTCTTTTTTATGCATGAAAGTATCTGAAACTCAGTCTTGTTTACCAGGAAATTACAATCTTTTGGCTGAGGAATTCGGAGATCACGGTGCTTGCAGATGTTTGCAATGTAAAGAGATCATATTCTGAAAAGATTTTTGACAGAAGAGGCACCGGGGGAAATGGGAATGACTAGTGGGGATAGATTTTCCCCACCACTTTGTATGCTTGAAGATGCCCCATTGCATTTCAATAAATTGTTCTTTCTTTTCCAGAAAATTATGGTGATGTTGCCTACGGAAGAAGAGAAAACAAAAATCCAAGAAGCGCAAATGAACCTGCCTGATGTCCCATTAGCCCATGCCGAGCATTTCTTATTGACTTTATCATCAATCAACGAATTGTCTCCGAGACTGTACCTCTGGGCCTTCAAACTCGATTATGATAATAACGAAAGAGAGGCTGCCGAATCGTTGTCTGATTTAAAGAATACGGTTGATCAGCTCAAAAATAGTATAACTTTCAAGAGAATTTTAGCAACCTTATTAGCGATTGGAAATTTCCTCAATGGTGTCAAGGTAAGATCAAGACTTCAATGTGTTACCAATCATGAGCATTTCTTTGTGTACATTTGTTGCAAGGACCAAATTGATCTTAGACAGGCCGCAAAGTCTTGAAAAGGCATTGAAGTTGTGGAAATCTTTGCTTTTACAAGCTACCTGGTTTTGAAACATACTCAGAAATCATAAGATTGTTATCAGATCGACTTTTTGTCCCACATTGCTACTAAAATTTGTTTCCTATATCCCTGAGAAAGCTGTTCGCAAGGAATCCCGTCTGGCAAAAGTATTATATTTTGTGAAATACTGTGTTTCTCCAAAACGTGTTTCTCCGTGCCATAACTTCGTCGTAACTCTTTCGAAAAAATGAAGTAACGATTAGCTATTAATATCATTTGATCCTTGAAACAAATAGTGAAACAGAAAATTTATAGGTCAGTAAAGTAATCCAATTTTGGTGATTTTCAAAAAGTAGTACTTCATATTGGCTCACCTTTTAGTGATACATACGACGTGATTTCTTGTTTTCTCTCAATACCATTATCTGATTTTTTAATTCTTTCTCTTATTCTCTCATATTCCATTCTCTATCGCTGTCGGAAATCCTTGTCCATGATTATGGCGTTTAATCTTTCTCGAATACGAAGGAAACTCTTTGGAGGCAATTCTGGTCTTGTGTTTGCAGAAAAAATTCTTTGCTTTACTTTTTTACTTGGGGTAAAATCGATTAGTTTACGTATCAGAAAGCTCCTTCTTTGACAAATATAGCTAAAGATGTATGAGCATGAGTTCTTGATGTCGTCTGGTGTTTGGTGCGACAGTTTGGAATGTCTTTTGCTCTTGTCTTGAGCAGTTTCTCTTCTTTTTCGAGAATTCAAGAAAAAATTTCAGAAAAAGTTTATACCATCTTAATTCTAAACTGTTTGATGTAACATGAAATGATTTCCAAGAAAGGCTTAGTTTATGAATGTTTACAATATGGTATGAAGCAAAAGTCTGTCACTTTTGTGGTTTACGATTTAGAAATTCGATGACGTCACATTCTCAAATGAGGTGAAATATAAAATACGCTGTAATTTAAAAAGACATTGAAATTTTCCGAAAGTTCAACGGTAGAATTATAGATAGGTAGCTAAAGTTTCTTCTAAGCCATTCAGTTAGAAGGAATAGGTTATATAATTTTACACCGACCTTTTTACGCTGATTTAAAGATTTGAAACCTATGCTCTGTTTTATTTACTTGAGGTTTAATGTATTTAGGTATATTTGTTAATGAATACTGAAGCTGAAGCTGAAACTATAAGCGAAAACCATCTAATTGAATGAGCGATACTGAGACTTTACTGGAAATAACATGAGGACATGATTCATTATTTTCATCGTAGATAAAAGCATTCCAGTTGGATTATCTAGCTAAAGTTCCAGAAGTCAAAGACACAGTACACAAACAATCTTTGTTGTATCATCTTTGCAATATGGTCATGGAAAAATATCCGGATACTTCAGATTTGTATAGTGAAATTGGTGCAGTGCATCGCTGTTCAAGGGTAAGATTATTTTATTTTCAAAGTTCGATATTGTCATGCATGGATCTACTTCTGAAAAACGTAGCGAAGGGAGGCTCGGAAGGAACATGATGGGTAGAAATTTATGCTTCACGAACTACCGGCTGAGTCAGAAAAATGTGTCCAATGTTTGGAAAACCGTACAGGGAAATTTATGCAACCAATATGTAAAATTTTAATTTTAGCATCTTACTGAGGCCTCAATTTAGCTTTTGAGATTTTTTGCATAATGTTTGGTGCATTATTTCCTTCTGAAAACCAATATTTAGCCTAAAAGTCTTATTTCTCAATTTGCCAAAACATAGGCAAAAATCGGTTGTTCAGTATCATGTAAAGTTTGAATTTTTGATCCTCGGCATTGATGGGAGTGCATAATTACAGTTCAACAGTTTCTGTCTTACTAAAGGCAACGACTGGACTTAAACCATTTTAAGGTTGAAAAGTGGACTGAAAGCCAGACACTTACAGTTTTAACCAAAGCCCATGGAAGCTAATATGCAGGAAATTTTCATTTGAGATTAAGATTGTGCGTTGTAAATTAGGAATACATTCTCAAAATTAAGTTACACCCTCAGCCAAACAACGACTTTGTAATCTTTTTAATTTGATCCTAATGATCTTCGTTGTACCTTTTTCCAAATAATATATGTAATTTTTTGACTCCCGGTATTTGGATGAAAACTATCTGATACATTTCGATCAATTCTAATATTTGGAACCAGCATCATAGCAAAAACGTAGAAAGAGTTGTTTTTTGTCAAAAAGATAACATTTGATAAAGATATTGTGCTTTGCTTCCTGACGAAATCTTTCGTACTTGTACAGTTATCCCACGAGGGTTTCATATTGTTATCTATTTCAAACTCGATAAGCTATCCCTCTCTAGTGCATATGAAAACGTATGTAGTTAGTTTTAACAACAATTGTTTTCATAAATCATCATCAGCATCACCATAGCTCTGCACATCTTCAGAAGTTATCGCCAGTTCTTATCCATCGTGATACTTTTAAAGTGAATGACCTAAGATATATAGTGCTTGTCTATAAATAGGAGAAAGAAACACCTAATCCCTCTATTGTTTTCTTTAGCATTACTTTCATTCGCCACGAGCTGGATTATAAAATACAACAGGCTGTTTATAAATCTATGAGATCTCATCTTTTAACTCAGGTTATTCGCTTTAAGTTGCAAATTCGTTAATCAGTTGTCTCAACAATGTCTTCTCCATTTTGATTACTTTCCAAATCGACTGACAGCAAGGCCCAAAATTTAGTAATTTTGTTTGATAGGAAATGCTGTATAGTTTCATTTTTAAGTTAGACCTGTATCATGACCTTTTCTCTTACTGATATCTTTTTCTTTTTGAAGGTTGATTTTGATAATATTGCGCAAATACTGAAGCAACTGGATGACCATTGTAAAAGATCATGGGAGCATCTGAGGCTAATTGCAAAACATGACAGCTCCTCGCCTTTAAAGACGAGGTAAGGGCTTTTGAGTTGCAGTAAAAACCTGCATATAAAAGAAACTGCGGATTAAGAACCTCAAGGCTGATTTCTGGCCAATTAAGCACCTTGTACATAGGAAGCACAATATAGATGTTTAGGAGCCACGTCAGCCTGTTACAGAAAATCACGGGTTCTTTTATGCTGGTTTCTACGGTATTGGAAATGACGTAGATTAACCGAGGCAACTGATTCCTCTGTTTCTGATCTAGAAAAGGCGCACACAAAAATCTGACAAAGAAAAAGTGAGAGGAGAATAAGTTTGATTGCCGCATTATTCAGACTTCAGGGTTTTATGAGACTCTTATATTTGCAGAAGAGGTGTGTCACTTTCTTTTCGTACCCATTTCCTTTGGCAAAGGAAACGCAGTTGAAATATAGCATGTTTAGTTTTATCAAAGTCTAACTACTGCCCCTCTCTCTGGTCTGGCATCTTCACAGAACAACATTGTTCTGAGGGGGAGAGGGGGAAATTGCAAAACAAGGCAAAAATAGCTAAGGTGTTCCAAGACTTTTGGCAATCATTGTAGCATCCAAAAAATTCGTTATATTTGCTCTGTTTATTGTATCGTCATTTCTCACAAAACTAATTCCTTGATCTATCTTTTCCATAGACTAACTGAATTCTTAGCAGATGCTGGAGAAAGAATAGCCATCCTAAAAGTTGTTCACAGAAGAGTAATCAATAGGTAGGTATTGGTATTGGAGCTGTCTTGATTCTCAAAAGGCGATCGAAAGATTTTTTTAGTACTAGGAGCAAATGGTAGTTCAGCTTTCACTGCCTTTACCGATAACTATCAATAGACAAAAGGGTATGTCCTTCTGTGGATCTAAACTCTGAAATCAACTTGAATATGATTTAAAACAGGCACCCTCCCTTATCACTTCTAAGAAAATAGTCAATAAAGACAGTGGTAGAACTTAATCGAAACCTTTATTTTCGTAGTCGTAGATGTAATTTCTTTCATTGGTAGGTTTTGGACACGGCCCTCTGAAATCCATTTGGACTGACGGGGCTACCATGTGTAGGAATTTTAAGATAGAAATATAGAAAATAGAAAAACATTCAGTCAAAGTCAACAGTCAAACGTTTTCTGTCTAGTTACAGGTTTATTTTGGTTGCAATGGCGGACATTTTGCCAAATATGGGGGGGGGGGCAAAGCTATTGTTTCAGTTAAAAAGCATTGTTTGTTTCTAGTGTTTTTGAACAAAAGATTTTTGTTCTAGCCAACATTATTGGGGGGGGGGCAATCGTACCCCTCGCCCCCCCAGTTGTCCGCCACTGTTTGGTTGTTGTTCTTTCCCAGGATTTAACAGTCTTCTTTCTATAGATTACGGTCTTTTGTTGCGTTTTTGGGTTGAGTACGATGAGTCCGTTATTTAAAGCCTTGGTCAAACGCATCCAACATTTCATCCAACATTTCCACCTAAAAAAATTTAAAAAGTTTGCCGATGTTTATGAGGGGGTGGTCAAACGCATCCAACATTTCATCCAACATTTCATCCAACATTTCCTTGATCGTACATCGCCTGCGCAGCAG
This sequence comes from Aurelia coerulea, assembly GCA_039566865.1. NCBI lineage: Eukaryota > Metazoa > Cnidaria > Scyphozoa > Semaeostomeae > Ulmaridae > Aurelia > Aurelia coerulea. The sequence continues at coordinate 22,097,291 of CM076948.1, read as the reverse complement.
CGTGTTTACATTAATTGAAAAAGGCACGAAAAACAAAACGAAACGTTCTGCGCATACCCAAACATGAAATGTTGGACGAAATGTTGGATGAGGCGGTCAAACGCATCCAACTTTGCATCCAACATTTGAAAACAAAATTTGTTTTTGATCTCGATCAAACTTCATCCAACATCAGTTTGCAAATGTTGGATGATCCAACATGGGTGGTCAAACGCATCCAACATTTCATCCAACATTGGTTTTCAGCATGTTGGATGAAATGTTGGATGCGTTTGACCGGGGCTTAAGGCTATTTTCGAATCAACTAACTAAACTTCTCGCACATGCTGCTGTCTTGTATCACTGTAGCCTTGAAAAATCCGTTTTACGGGATCGCCATCGTTGTCCTTTCTAATCACTTATTTTCAAACCATTTTAGGTTTCGAAAACTGCTGTTGTTTCTTGCAATGACACAGAAGTCTGCCAAAGATTCAAAGGTGAATTTTGAACCCTTGTAGTCCTAATGTTTCATTATCTGTAGATAGTTCGATCTGAAGATATCTCTAGAAATATTGGAATACAAAGATCTTTGGATTTATGGTGCAAAGAAGGACTCTTCTTTGGCCTGGAACGTTCGGCCTATCATTTGAGTGAGGTAAAGTCGTTGTTAAGCTCATTGATTCTTCGAAAATCGTTTGTTCGCCAGATGGAGAAATTTGAAAAATCAAGACCAGATGGATTTTAGGTTAACATCTCAATAGACGATTATGCTAAAGATGGCGGCGAGGAACTCTTTATCAAGATGCACTGCGTTCTAATTACTAATCTTTAACGATTCTATAGGAATTTGATTAAAGAACGCAAGGCTTCTCAGTAAAAAGTTCCTATCCGCCATCTTTAGCGTAATCGTCTATTAGACTGATTACAAGTTCGTAGTTATTGCTATTGATAGGCTGATGGACGCTATAGCTACGACTCATGGACTTTCACATTGAAAATTAGGACGAAATTGTTTCCCTCGATTTCATGTCCGATATGGAAACCATAGCAACGCTGTACGAAAAGCGAGTAATGGCGGTGGGCCTAAATTGTCAGCTCAATCGTCAGATAATAAAACGCCTCAAAATTCAAGTTTTGAGTGACGTTAGCAATGAACAAAAGCCACAAGTATTCGCATGAATGTTTCTTTAATCTAAAAATTAACAAACCTTTCAGTTTCAACAAGAATTTCCTCATTTTGAAGGCAATCTTCATCTAGCAATAGTGCACGCCAAAACGCACAGCTCCTGAAATTCTCCAACTACCGAAAAGAGGCCATTAACCTCGTTTCAAAGGGCATAGAAAAATCTGTGCGCCCATTGTTTATTTTCGTCCCACTTTTTGATGTGAAAGTGCATAAGTCCCAGTTGGAGCAAAAGTATATATTGTTGTTGTTGTTGTCATTGCTGTTGTTGTTGCGATAACTGGGACTATTTCGTGAATCTAATCGTCTATTACAAATTGCAATCGGACTGTCTGCATCAGCTGTGTGGACAGATTTTCATGGACAGTTTTGTTTGGTGCAACCAGTATTAGTTTCATTTGATAGTTAATCCATACTACATCACACAAGTAGGTATAATTATTTGTGAAATTTTAGCAGCGTTGTCATTTTTAAAAATGTTTCCTTCCAGCCCCATGAGTTCTGTAAAGTAATCAGTGAATTTTCATTGGAATATCGAACCGTGAGACAACGGGTCTTGGATCAGAAACGAAAGAAAGAAGATCACAGAAAACGAACGAAAACGAGAGGGAAACTCATTACCGAATCTGGAGCTTATGGAAATGTCGAGGTAATTAAACGTTCACTATTTATGAGATACTTGGTGCTGAACTTTATAGTACGGTTTCTTAACTTTGGACCCAATGTTAAAATGTTAATGTTAAACGTTAAAATTTTATTAAAAAAAACGTTAAAATTAAAATGTTAAAATTTTCTTTCAGAGTTTCTTAATTTTCACAAATTGAATTTCTTACAGTAAGAACCTACATATAAAAACCTTACATCTTGAAATCACCCTGTTTAGGTTCTTATGCATATGATACTATTCTTGAAAACAGGATGCAAGGTTCTTAAATAGGTTCTTATCAAAAGAATTAATTACAGATCTTCGGGAATTTAGGCCAAATATAAGAAAACAAGTTTTCACGAACGCACGTATCATGACACAATTTATAAAGAACAACCTTATCTACCTAGCCTTATCTGTATCAAATCCATTCATACAAGGAATGTTTTTACATATGCTTTGTATCTACTTTAAGTATTTGGCTAAATTTCTTGAAACATTTTATCACATATTACCAACCAGTAGTTTACATTTAACCTTTTTTAAGATAAGAACCTTCCTTGAATTTCAGGATGAATAGGTTCTTCTGTAATGAGGTGAAATTAGAACATTTTAGGCCTTTAGGTTCTTATAAGTGGGTGGTTCTTATATTCGGGTTTTTACTGTACTTGATCATAGGCTGTTTTAGCAACAAGGCGCGGACGTCTTCGAAAACGGGGACGCTCAGAGGCTTTTGGAGCATTCCAATTTTCCAGCCTTTTTATCTCAAAAAGCTGCTCATAAAGAGGAATACTCCTTGAAAATAGTTTGTGTTCTTGTGTCTCCATTGGTTATGAATATGCACACATATTTTTTACTTTCCATATCGACGTTCTATTTTTGGTGAGCGGCCTTCAAAACTACACTTTTCAGGTTGTCGATTTCATAACAGAACTTACACAAAGCCCCAGGAGATTCACAAAAGTTTTGAAGTTAATTTCGCTTTGTAAATTACATCCTCGAACAAAAGAACTCTGCTGGCGTCTTCTCGGCTCGCGTCTTCTTGCTAAAATAGCCTCATAAATGATTGAAGACGTCTACTGGATCTTTTTGAGCCCAGAGAATTACTTGAAAGGGCCGAATCATCAACAAAATTATACGGGGTGGCCAACAGAAAAGTATGCACATGTAGCTAGGCCTAGCGATGACAAATTAGCTCTAATCAATGGCTAATCATTTTCAAACCGTTCCCCTATACTTAAAGGGAGTACAAAGACCAGCATGCTTTTCGCGAAGTCAGCCACTTGCTCTTCACAGCTTCCAGAATAACTGACTGTACTGTACGAAATTCACAAAAATATACACAAACGATGGCAAAGGCTGCTGGTCTTTGTACTCCCTTTAACTTGAACATCGATACAATTGTTTGTTGATATTGGTGCTGTGAGAATTAAAATATTTCTGTTGAATGTCCCAATTCGCTGTCCCTTTCACATCCGAGCTTTAGCATTTTTGCCCAAGCAAGTTCTTGAAGCACAGTGAAAAAATCAATTTTAGCCTTGATGAAATTTGTTAAAAAGTAGATTATATTATGTTTGCTAAGACTCATCATCTATTGTGCAGCTTTTTACTCTTTCCTCAATTTTTATTTTGATTTTTAATTTCGATGTTGCTCTTCTGGTTCACGATCTAGCAATTTACTGACGTCACAACCTCAAAATTGGTTGAAACATAAAAAACTTTTCAATACCAACAAAAGTTAAGATATTTAAATTTCTAACATAGAATTAAAGCAAAGTATCTGAAATTCCTTTCAAGCCATTGAACCAATAGAAAGAAGCAATAATACCTATTTGTGCAATCTTTCTTGAAGATTGTTTTCCTTTTATTCATATAGAATATTGACAGTAAATCTTACTTTCTACTATACTACTCTAATTACTATACAATACCACAGGGACAATGCTAAGGGAAGCGACAGATAATGACTGCCCCATGGCCAATACATAAAGAAAGACACGCAACGGTTAAACTACATACAACTACACTACGAACGATTAAGAACAAATGGATTCCGCATGACATTAGATGTCGGGTCAGGGTTGGGATGAACTGAAGAAAGTTTCGAGCGCAACTTGCTCTGTAATTTGTATGAATAGAATGCCTGACATCTAATGTAAAAGAGAATGTACAAAGAAAAAAGAGATTCAAGATTTGACGCCTGGTATATGCTCATATCCCGTGAAAGGACCGTTTCAAGGTCAAAAGTGTAGCAAATGTTTGTCATTTTCAACTGCACACGCTTTTGGTCACACTGTGCCTTTTTGATGAATTTGATATATTCAGTGCAGTGTGATTGAACCACAGGGAAACCAGTTTTCTGCTTTCAGTTTATCGCCTTTTATCATCAGGACGCTGCGCATCTTCTGGGTGCCGTGGCGATTGGATTTTGAATCTGCGGCAAAATGCGAAAGAGAAAAGAACGTGGAGGAGGAAAGATGCAAAGGCGGGGAAGAAAATAGAAAGGAAAACAAGAAACTTCCTACGCATTTTCCGCTTTCGCATTTCGCTGTGCATTTAATATTCCACTGCCGCAGCGCCGCAGAATATACGCAGAAAAATCAATAATTTGAAAGCAGAAAATTACTTTACCTGTGATAAGAATACTTGAAATCATAAACTAAAATTATCTTATTTTTTCCAGGCGGGCTCTTCAACCTCAGCAACAGACACCACAGCTGTTCCGGTCATGAACACCGGTCATAAAGCAGAAAGCGTCGATATGCAGGCATTCCATAATGCAATTGTCGGTGATAACGCAAAAGTGGGCTTGAAAAGCCCGCAAAAAGGTCGGCAAAGAACTCCTTCAGGGCGACCAGTTGCGTCCCCGCAAAGAGAAAAAGAAAACAGTAATTTACTCACAACAGCGAACAATAATAATAATTATGCGAATTATGACACAGATGACCAAACAGATCAGATGATGGATATGTTAGTGAAATCTGCAACTGCTATTGATAAAAGAACGAGGATAAGGAAAAACAGAGCGAAAGAAGGGAAGACCACGCGAAAATCCGGTATGAATTTAATAGTCTTACCTATAATCTTACGTTTATTTCACGTTTTTAGTGGACGGCCCTCGAAAACAACTTTTGCTGAAGGGTAACCGTCCTTCAAAGAATGAAATATGAAAATGAGGTTGTTACGGAGTGGTTAAAAGATTTACAGGAGCACCAAAAGAAGGACATACTTTTGCAAACACAAAAACAGTCTGTGTTGGTTCTTAAAAGAGAATGTACTTAATATTTCAGGTGAACGTTCCTTAGAATATATCTAAAAATAGAGCCAGATATCATGGTCACTATAAACCTAACGTCATACATTGAACAATGATTATGTTCAAAAAATGTTGTAGCCATTAGCGTGTGAAAATGTTTTAGGCAACGGACTATAATAAGGCAACCCTAAATTAATTAATACATACATACATACATACATACATTTTTTATTTGTTCTGCAGGTTAAAAGTTCGGCAGCTCTGAGGAGCTGATGTGGACCTGCAATTTAAAAGCTACACTTAATAACAATGGACTAAAGAAATCTAAAATTTTGACTTAAAAGTAAAAGTAATCATCCTTTTTATTAGATATAGTAATGTTTCCCTTAGTAAAGTTAAAATCATTTATGAGCGTTGTAACTTTTTAGTTTGTTCTTGAAGACATTTTTATCTTTTGTTTGTTTGAGTTCATATGGTAAAGCGTTCCATAAAACGGACCCTCTGTATCTAAAACTGTTTCTGCCAACTTCCGTCTTGAATCTATCTACTTTTAGCTGCATCAAATTTCGCGAATTTTCACTTCTTGGAGACAACTTTTCAAACTCTACCAAATCCGTCTTAGATTGATTGTAAATTGTGTGCATTAAGACTGCTATACGTCGTTTGTAGATATAGCCAAGTGGCTGCCACTTTGCTATTGAGAGGCCTTCTTCCTTAGATGTACTTCTTGTAAGGTTGTAAATCATTCTTGCTGCTCTTCCATGGATGATTTCAAGCTTTTCGAATTGGGCTGTAGAGCAGTTCCCCCAGACCGACATACAATATGTAATTTTTGAGATGACAGTGGAGAAGTAAATTTTCTCCAAGACTGGCCGTGGTAGAAATTTCATGCGTTTCAATGCACTTAATTTCTGTGAGAATGCCTTGCATAAACTGTTTATTTGTGGCTCCCAAGTCAGTCTATTATCAATCTTCACACCAAGGCAAACAGCCTCACTCACTACGTTAATCACATTTGTCCCAATCATTATTGGTCTGATTGGTCCAACAAAGGGCCTTTTATCATTATCATAGCCTCTCTCTTGCCAGGATGGATTGTTAACTTATGTTTTTGGCACCACAGATACACTTCATTCATTGCTATGTTCATTTTATCTATTAATCGCTCAATGTTAGTATCTGTGCAGAAAAAAGTTGTGTCGTCAGCGAACATTTGAATTTCTCCTTCAGATATAGCACTTGGCAAATCATTGACATAAACACTAAAGAGTCTAGGGCCAATGAGAGATCCTTGCGGAACTCCACATCGAATGCACTTTGTCTCTGTTGTCTTTGAGTGATGTTTGGAAACTGGTTGGTTTAGAAACTGATCTAAACGTATTGGATCGCTACTACGGGCTTGGCCAGCGATCATTAAATGAAGGAAGCTTCGACATGCTTTGCTACTCAATCATAAACCAACATTTAATTGAGAGAAAACAAAATTGCTGTGCGTGTTGTACGTCGATAGTGTTAATAAAACATAAATTCATTTAAAAATACGACTTTGTACGAAGACTAAGAATATTTACAACGTTACGAAGTTAGCTCTTCGGAGAAACGAGCCCTGATTTACTTAAAAGCTCTGATTGTGCCAAAGCTGATGACAACAGGTTTCAAGTTTTGTTGGGGAGATGAAGTGCTGACACTATTGTTTTGATATATTATGTTTTAGCTTTGTTGAGAGCGAATCGACGTTGGGGCTCACGTTGTCATGCGCATCGCTGCTTTTTTTTCTTCCCTTATTCTCAACGGTCAAGCTAATTTGCATTTCACATAAATGAAGTAAATGGTTATTACGCATGCGATCTGGAGCCCTTTTTGGGGGATTCCTTGAGGCTCTCAACTTAGCCTGTTCATATCCCCAACAAAGTTATCGTGAATTTTTATCAACGGATATTGAAACATGAAGCTTCTTGTTATTCTTCTTATTAAACTCTGCGCCCGTTGTAACATTTTCAAGTTCTCGTTATGTTATGGACCCGCCGCAGAATAATGTATGATTTCTTGTCGAACCTGCAAGATACTCTTTGATTGAGTGTAGGGTTCAAAGAGGTTCTGTCTCCAATTTCTTGTGGAAACGATGATTTTGCAGTGTTTGAAAGGCAATATCACACAGACTTTCAATTTCTTTTCAAAATAAAAGCGTTAATTTGAAGATAAATCTGTGTACTTCATAACGGAACTAACAATATTCATATCTCTTGCAACTGCAAGGGAATAGATGGATCTATGACGGTTACTTTTGGGGGGCTTGGGTGAAGCCACCAAAAACTGCAGAAAACAATGGGCACGTGCCTGAAACAATTTGCAGATTTGTTTACATTTTGGCAACAGAGCCCCTTTAATGAAAAGTATTTTGAAGAAATATTTTAGCTTTGGCCTTGATTATTTTTCTGATAATATTTTTCTTCCTACAACAGTGAGAAGAACCAGAACGTTGAAGAATGGCCTTTCACCCGAAGAACTCGAAGCATTGCAAATTGCTGCAAAAATAAATGCCAAGCAGATCGAGGTTTAAACATAAGTCGTGTGAAAACAGTCATCGGAAATCGGTTGATTTTCGGCAGAAAATGAGAGAAAACGACGATTCTTATCATTCCAGCTCCATCATTTTCGTTGCTTGAGCGAACCATAAAACTACACCAACGCCATTCGAATATTTGTGGAATTTTGAACATAATTATTATAATGATGCATCATTCAGTATTTTGAAATGCGAGCAGCGAAATTTTGCATGCATGTTTTCTACATTCAGTTGTAAAGTGTTGATCTAAAATTTTTGAGCCTAGGTTCAGATGACGTAAAACTTGTAGTTTTTAGTTACGCGGATTTTTTGTTAAGTAATTACAAAAGGAGTTGTAACCTTTTCACTGCTGGTACAGCTAGGGCAAAAAAGACCCTTCAAAATACTCAGGACATGCCCCGTTCACACTGCTCCGTTTTAGTACAAAAATGGAGAGAAAAACCTCCGTTTTTGTGAAAGTGTTCACACTGATCCGCACAAAACGCCACAAAAACTGGTGTTTTCGAAAATGCTATCAAAAGTATGGATATCCCGAAAGGGAGATTTTTGAATACGCACTTGATTAATGTGAACGCACAAAAACGGAAGTTTTTGAAAACGCTCCAATATTCAACAGAGAGTTTCCCAAAACTGGAACAATGTGAACGCACACAAGCGGATATATTTGGCTCCGTATTTGTAATCATGTGGATCAATGTGAATGGACAAAAACGGATGTTCCCCCTCTGTTTTCTACAAAAACGGAGCAATGTGAACAGACCATAGCAAAAACGGAGCAGTGTGAACGGGGCCTGAGTAGCTAAGCTTATCGAAGCAGTGTGCTGGTCCTTCCTCTCAATGTGACCACACCTCTGATTCCATTAGCAGCCTGGAATTACAGATAGCTGGCGACTCTGCTCACTGTACGTAGCAGGTTCGACGGGGCGGGTACTCGAACCATTAACCATACTGTACCGTACCATTCCCGCTTTAGATTCTTCTCTTGGTTATTACAATTAAGCGAGATAGCATATGTTCTAAATCTTTAAAAAGGTTGGTGTAAAATTTAATGAGCTATTTCTTTGAACTGAATGACTTTAAAGTAACTTTAACTATTTCACTATAATTCTACCGTTGGACTTTTCTAAAATCTTCAATATTTCCATATTTAGAGTGTTTTTCTCCTCAAGAATTCAAGAAAAATTTTGAAAAAAAACTTAAGACCATCGTGCTTTCTAAACTGTTTGACGCAACATGAAATAATTTCCAAGAAAACCATAGTTTACAAATGTCTACAATATGGTATCAAGCAAAAGTCTATCACTCTCCTGGTTTATGATTTAGATATTTGATGACGTCACATCCTCAGATGAGTTAGAATATAAAAAACGCTGTCAATTCGAAAAATATTCGAGATTTCTGAAAAGTCCAACGGTAGAATTATAAGTAAGTAGGCAAAGTTTCTTTCAAGCCATGCAACTAGAAGAAAATGTCATAGAATTTTACACCCACCTTTTTACGCCGATTTTTACGCCGAAACCTATGCTAAGTGAGATGATGCGTACGGGACGTGGCTAGAAAGCATATGATTCCCTTCGCCTGGAATTACAAAGAGTTGGTGGTAGAATATGAAGGTGGCATGGTACCTGGTCATAAAAGTCTCCATTCGACAGTTTAAAGATGTCTCTTGAATTGGCTCTTGACCCCCCATCAAGAAGATATTTTGTAAGTTTTCAATGTAAACACTTCCTGTGTCAGGAGTGAAAGGGTATCTCTAAGTAACCTAAACATGGAACTAGACTAACTTCAGTGCTTTATGAGGCGAACCGTTCTTCGCCTTGAAGGGACATATCTGACACTCTTCTGTTTGGAAAATATAAATATTAGAATATACTGTTCATAGTTACAATTAACGCGTAGTGATTTATTTTTATACGTAACACACTGTTTAGAAATGTTAGTTTTCTATCGTTTAATGAGATGAAAGGCACTGCTAATGCAAAATGGAGTTGTCAGATCCTCTGTCTAATTTGATAGATTCGTTTATAAGGATGCAACGATTAGGGAGGGGGGGGGGGTCAAGGCTTGGACTGACAGTGTGAGCAGCAAGTTAAAATCCAAACGAAAATCTTGACTATACCGGGTGGGGCAGAAAAAGTTCCCACTTGTGAAAATTCGTAGCACCAAGAGTATTCTGTTTGATAGCCAAGGCCTTGAAATATTTTTCTTTCTCTAATATTTTCGCGTTTTTCAGTCCTGGAAATATAGGTAAATTCGGACTTATCTAAAATCATGAAGAAACTTCTCGCACAGAACAACAAAGAAAGTGCAATTTATGACGATTGAGAGATATCGTCGGCACATTTATTTCCATAAGATTGAAAAACTTAACCTGGGTACCAGACTCTCTAACATAAATAAATTTTATGTCAGAGAGTCAGGAGTCTGGTACCCAGGGTATGAAATTTGTTTAAAAATCTATTTCTGATAACTCCTGAGAGATGTGTAATGTATCCTGCGCGCAGAACTCTACAAAAGGAAAAGTATCTTAGTTCTGCGCGCAGGCTAGAGTTATGCACTTACAGATTGTTCTGTGCGATGAGGTTCCCATCCTGCGCGCCTGAGAGATTCCATACGATTTGATCAAGCGTTTTAGGCTTAGGCCATCTTTTAGGCATTTTGCAACCAAGAAATGTTCGTGAAGCCGAATTTACCAATATTTCTAGTGCTCATAAAACGTGAGAAAATCATGAAAATAGTTCGGCTTTTAGCTAGAATGTGACTCACATTTTAGATCTGTCAAGCAGAGACGCCGGACGAGGCACATTTTTAGGGGAGGGGGGGCAAAACTGCAAATTTGAGGGCAAAACAGTAGGAAAATAACGTATTAAGGCTATTTTCGTGAGGGCAGGGGTGGCCGTCGCGCCCCCTCTCCGGTGTTCCTGCCGTGAAGTATCCTTGGTTCGAAGAATCTTTGAAGAAGGAATTTTTTCTGGTTCATCTGGTACACTTCGAACTGAAGCATTCATTGTCGATCATTAAATCAGGTTAATTCTTTACCACTTTAACTCATTTCAAGCGGAAAATGCGGTCAATGAGTTGTAAATTAGGAATTTGTTTCCGATTTTTCAAAAAGTGTCCGAAGTTCCTTGGCCGAAATTCTTTGTCTGCAACTTGGGGGGGTACTTAGTATATTTGTCCGACGGGGGTGTGCTGTTTTTAAGGGTATCATTTTCACCAATTTTCTAGCACGGGGTATCAAAATATGGCAATTTTTCTAGAGCAGCTTGTCAAAACGTGCTAATAATGGGACATTTTGTTAGATCGGGTCGTTTTTCGGTCAAATTTTCATGCTTTAGACTTTTCTTTTCGCTATTTTTTATAGAATCGGTTGTCACGTGGAGCGAAAAATTCTGGAGCAGGGTAAAAAAGACTTCTTTCATGGACACACCCCCGTACAAAATTAAGTCATTACTCCCCCTCCCCCAGATCTGAAATATTTCCGTATCTGAAACATTTGGATATTGATGTTGACATGAAATATTGATTCGTTGATCAAATAGGCACACTTGACTAAATGGGCCAATCAAATCGTTTAATAATCGCAAGTTTAGACCAATTTTTCCGTTGTGTTTACAGTCATTTTACCCTGGGTATCATGCTTCAAGAGGGCCTGATACCCAGGGTACAATTCTTCGCAACACTCGTTTGTTCCTCTCAATATGATCCGTTGAATTCCCTGTCGCAGAAATTGGTATTGCAAAAGAAGGCAGAAAAGGAAGGATTGGCCTAAGCTTGATTCGCGTTTCTTTGCCAGCTTCATAAAAGAGGACTAATAAACCAGCTGTTTATCTCCTGAGAGCAGTCAACCACTGGTTTACAGTAGAACCAGCAAAATTTTATTTTGAAGCTATATTTTTCAAAACGGCCTATTTTGTTTCGCATCAAAACTTGGTTCACCCTGAGATTTGTTAAAAAGTTTCTTCTTCTTTGCGGGTTCTTCTTCTTTGAACCATACAAGACGTATTTTTAAGCAGTAATTCCATGAGAAATATGCGCGAATGATGGGTGCATGTTTCAGCGTTATTTGTCTGACAAGCTGTTTCAGGAATGCAGGTTTCGTGAGAGGTTTAGCGAGGTATTGTTACTGCGAAGCCGCGCTTTCAGGAGAAAACTTGCGGGGGGGAGGAACGAGGCGACAAATGCAAAAGGGGAGGAAAGACGGGTTTATGACAAAGGGTGACTAAGTATCAGTTGTTTTGGTAGTGCGCATGCGCATATTCTTCAAGATATCAAACCACCTGTCCTTTTGCAGCCTTTCGACCTGTATTTGAGCCGCAAGGAGTTCAGTTAACAAGGAGACCCACTCGGTCCAATTTTCATTATTAAAACTTCATACTTACCTGACAGGGAGGATACCCAAAAACGCACTGGTACAACGAGGTGACTGTGTCACACGCTCAATGTAGTGCGCACTTTTGACTCTTCCCCCGCCGTCACGACTTCAACTATTTTACTGGTTGCCGTCGTAAGCCAGGTTTCGGTCGTTTGAAAGGACCCGACTTTCCTTTTTGGATTGATCACTTGAAGTTAGCGGCAGCAAATAAAGCCGTGTGTCACAGAAATGGATCAAGGACAGCCTGTTACAGTGGGAGATATGACGACACCATTTGGTGCAGATTCATCAATCAAAAAACCAACATTCGCTGACCGTCTTAAACAAGGTAATGCAAGAATTTCCGTGAATGACATTGGTGCACGTGGTGCAAAATTTACTACAAGCGACTCTATCCATGCGAAAGAAATCATACAACATTTCCACAACCAATTCCAAGATACTGACTCCATAACGCACCTACAGAAGATGCCCTCCATGAAAGGAAAGCAAAAATGGAACATAATTTTCAGCAAGGCCAATTTGGTTGATAAAGTGGTTGACGAGTTGGTTCGATTCCCTTCAATGCCAGAGCAAGAAGTTGGTATCGAGTTTGTGCCAGTGAGGAAGAGAGCCCTGCTGGTCACAATCCCAGATGCCCCGCCCAACATCTCGGACAATGAGATCCGAGATCAACTTAGCTATTACGGATCTGTCCTACGAATCTGGAAACAAACGTGGGAAGGATTCCCAAACATTTTCAATGGCAAACGCCTAGCTACAATGTACCCGTCAGGTGGAAAAGATTTGCCTTCTTACCTCATCATCAGAAACAGCAAGATTCAGCTTTCCTTCAAAGGGAAGCCGATTTTCTGCATCAAATGCATGAAAGACGACCATCGTACAGCTGAATGCGAAGCAGACAAAAATCAAAAGCGATGCTACTTATGCGGAGCCGACGACCATGAAAAAAAGCAATGTGTTCGTTTCCAGCGGCAAGCCCCACGGGGGAGAATACCGTATGAAGAAAATGAGGAGCCTGATGGCAATGCCACAAACAACGAACAGCCCATGGAACAACCAGAAGAAAATGATGAGCAACCACAACAGCAAGAACAGCAACAAGAACATCAACAAAGTAAGGAGTCATTGTCGATATGGGGAGATGTAGTAGAGGCCGAGGAGGCTGAGAAGGAGAAAGCAAAGGAACCACAACGGAAATCAAATCTACCACCAAAGCCAACTGTTGTGGAAAAACCCCTGGCAGATGAGAAAACCAAACAAGCAAATGCAATCAAGGAAAGCGTTAAGTCAATTAATAAAGAAGTTGAGGCAATGGTGAAAGCAAAAAACTCGAAAGGTGCCATAAAACGGAGCATTGCAAGCACCCCAGAGAAGGAGAAAAGAGGGCAAGACCCAAAACACACAGGAACTAAAACAGCAAGGAGACTTGATGGTATGAAGCCAAAGTAATGTCATTCCAATTTTATTTATTAATCCTTTTCAACCTTTTTTATATAATCATGGCCTCTATTGCAAGCATAAATGTGAATGGTCTAAACGACAAACGCAAAGCGAGTGCAATTCTACACTCCCTAAAAGAGGCAAACCATGAAATAATTTTTCTTCAAGAAACTCATCTCAACCCTCAGAGCGCTGAAAACGTTTTTTCTGTTGACCAATGGGATGGTGGAAAATTCCACTCCTTTTCAGCGGACAATAGAAAAGGTGTTTCAGTCTTGCTCTCAAGGAAGTTAAACGCTCAAATTCACACTGTACATACTTGCAATAGTGGACACTTTATAATGCTAGATGTAACATTCGACCACAAGCGAGTGCTCCTTGTCAATATATATGCACCCACGGGCGGCGCCCAGAGAGTCAAAAACAGAAAACAGGTTTTCCGCGAAATCTCAAATAAAATAGGTGATTTTCCGAATGTAGAATGTGTCGTTCTGGGTGGAGATTTCAACTGCGTCTTAGATAACGACTTAGATAGGAGCTCTTCTGTTACATATAAAGAGCCAACAGCAAAATACCTTAATAAACTTTTGGAAAAACATAGTCTAGAAGACATATGGAGAACCCTCCACCCTACGGAATACGATTATACCCACCATAGTGCTTCTGCAATAAGTCTGAGTCGAATTGACAGATTCTACACCTCGAGGTCCGCAAGAGGTTCAGTAAAAAGCTGTAGCATTATGCCATTCCCACTCTCTGATCATAAGAAAATTGTGCTCACCTTATGCTTCTCTAACATTAAGACTGGCCCAGGAGTCTGGCAACTCAATACTTCTGTTTTGAAAGAAAAATCCTTTCTTGAAACAATAGAGGAATTTTGGGCTGATTGGCAATCAAAAAAAGATAATTACCAGACACTCCTTGAGTGGTGGGATGAAGGTAAGATCGAAATTATAAATCTAACAAAAGAATATTGTGCAAATCGTGCTAAACAAAACCGTCACAACAAATGTCGCTTATATAAGCAATTAAGAAATATCGATCGTAAAGCCACAAAAACGGGCGAAAAAAGATTTCTTGATCTTTCAAAGAAAATCTCGGCCGAAATTAAGACGTTGGAAATGAACGAAGCAGAAGGCGTAAAAGTAAGAGCCAAAGCAAAATGGGCTGAAAAAGGCGAGAAAGTTACGAAATACTTCTGCAACCTAGAAAAGAAACGGCAAGGTGATAGGCAAATGAAAGAAATTAAAAACAAGCAGGGACAGACCGTTACGGACCCCCTGGAGATATGCCATACCGTCAGGCAATTTTATGAGGACCTTTATAATGCAGAACATACAGATCCAGAAGTGGCAAAAAAGCTTTTTGACAAGGTTACTAAACAGCTCTCTAAAGACGAACGAGAAGTTTGCGAAGGCGCCATTACCAAAAAAGAGTTAGGCCTTGCCCTTCTTCAAATGCAAAACGGCAAATCTCCTGGGATCGACGGTCTACCTTGTGAATTTTACAAGATTTTCTGGAGGACACTAGGAGACGACTTTACTTCAGTCGTAAATCAATGCTTTGCGGAATCGTCTTTGACAGCGTCGCAAAAATTTGGTCTGATAACCTGCCTTTTCAAAAAAGGGGAAAGAGCAGACCTCCAAAACTGGAGACCCATTAGTCTCTTAAATGCTGACTACAAAATCATTGCAAAAACTCTTGCAAACCGACTTGCTAAGGTACTAAAACATGTGGTAGCGGACGATCAGACCTGTGCCGTCCCAGGCCGTACTATCTTATCCACTTGCCATTCTCTAAGGAATATTATCGATATTTGCGAGCAGCAAAATTTGCCAGTCGGCTTACTAAGCATTGATCAAATGAAAGCATTTGACCGTGTCAGTTGGGACTTTCTTTTTAAAACTTTAGAGAAATTTGGCTTTGGTGCTTACTTTTGCAGCTGGATAAAAATCCTTTACACTGACATTGTCAGTGCCGTAAAAGTCAACGGCCATGTTTCGGACACCTTTTCTTTGGGTAGGGGTGTTAGACAAGGTTGCCCTCTTTCCGCTCTCCTCTATGTGTTAATAGCAGAAATTTTTGCTGAAAACATTCGAAAAGATAGAAGTGTTTCCGGACTGGTGGTAGACAAGCAGGAATTCAAAATTCTACAATATGCGGATGATACTACCCTTGTTCTCAGAGGCGACAAGTCTATTCAAGCTATTAAGAAACACATCGATGACTTTGAAAAAGCTGCAGGGGCTAAAATCAATGCAGGCAAAAGCGAAGGAATATGGCTCGGCAGTTTTAAAGGCCGAACCGATCGCCCACTAGGATTCAATTGGTATAAAAGATCTCTGAAAATCCTTGGAATTTTCTTTGGGACAGAAAACACCGAGAAACTTAATTGGGAACCAAAAATCTCAAAATTTAATAAAGTTCTAAACATGTGGAAAAGCAGGGACCTGTCTTTCAGGGGGAGAGCTGTCGTTTTGAACCAACTGGCCAGTTCAGTTCTGTGGTATACAGCGACGGTTTTCCCCATGAAAGACTGGGTACTGAAACGACTAAATGCTAGCTTGTGGGATTTTTTCTACAACGGCAAAAAAGATCTCATCTCTCGCACTCAAGCAAAACTCCCATACAAAGAGGGTGGTCTGAACGTCGTAGATATCGACAAAAAAACAGCTAGTCTCCGACTGTCATGGTTTGCTAAACTTTTCAATGACGATTCGAAAGGAAAATGGACAACACTTTTCCACCACTTCCTCGGAAAGCTAAACGATATGAATTCCGAAGGGAACACTTTAAAATGTTTCCTAGCCAGCCCCACCTCTGGTAGGCATCCCGACTTTTTCAGGGCCACCCTAAAAAGCTACTTATCTCTATGCGATAATAAACGCATCGAGCCAACTACACCGAATGAAATCTACAATGAGCCATTATTTCGAAACTCGCTACTTGCAAATGACCGACTTCTAGCCGACACAGCCTGGGCCAAATCAGGAATAACACTTGTTAGAGACATATGCTACGAGACCGTACCTGGTTTCCTCCCCCGGGCGGCAGTGGAAGAATTGGTGGGCCCAAAGTTCAAAGATTCCACTTATGACAAAATAATGTCGAATATGCCACAAAATTGGAAAGACATTGTAAACACTGAAATTGCCCCACCAGAACGACACAACTCCTGCTTTAAAATCTCAGTTCAATCGAGAAGGGCAACTAAGACCTTCGGCGACCTTAAGGCAAAAGATTTCTATACCCTACTAATTCATCTTGATGTTGATATTAGTAACCAGCGCTTCCGTGTATTTTGGGACGATAAATTTGGCAAAACCAAATGGCATCTCGTCTTTCACTCGCTTTTTACCCGTGACGATAATCGGAAAGCATGTGATTTGCAATGGAAAATAATACAGCTCGTTGTTCCAACTGCCGAACGCCTTTATAGGCACACAATTATGGACAATTCGACGTGCCTACGTTGCAACTGTAAGGACGAAACTATCCTCCACCTCTTTGTTTACTGCCCAGCAGTAAAAGCTCTGTGGGATATGGTGAAATTTCTCATAGAAAATCTCAACCCGGACATTAGCATTGAAAACTTGGAGCACTTTGTTGTGGTCGGATTTGCAAACCCTAAGCTTAATAAAAAACTCATTCCGGAAAATGCAGTAAGAGACACTGCCCTCCTCGCCATCTGGAATACTAGAAATAAAATTGTATTTGATAACGAAATCTGTCCCGTACAACATTTCTTCATCAACTCCCTAACCACAAAAATCAAAAGCGAATACATCTTAGCAAAAGATTCTCTAGCCAGCCTATTTAACTTTAAGATATCTTGGTGCAGGAACGAGGTGCTTGCATCCCTATCACAAGACAACACTCTCACAATCAAGATTTGATCCAGTTATGTTATGTATTCCTACCTATTTACCGTAAACAGCATATACGTTGCTGAACTGTATATTATATTCTTACCTATTTACCGTTTTTAACTACTAACATTGATGCTGAACTGTATATATTGCATTTATACGTATTTACCATTTGTAACTAAAACTATTAATCGATTGTAACAGCATATACGTTGCTGAACTGAATTTAACTGACCTGTTGTGAGAATATCTAATTTTTCTATTATATGTATATATTGTAATTAATATTTTGTTGAATTACACGGGTCCTGGCATGTGCCAGACTCAACGAAAAAAAAAAAAAAACCATGATCATTGAGGTGGTTCTTCCAGGATGAGGCCTTTCCATTGCAGTTAGGATTGGCTGACCCCTGTGATTACCCCAAACGTGGGTAACTCAACTGTATAATTTCTGGTAGTGGGGACCTGCGTTCGCGCTAGTCCCCTCCAAACAGTGAAAGTAAACCAATAACAGTAAAATAGGGTTGGTCTTCCTAAGGGGTGCTGGATACTGGTCCTATCTTGTTTCTTATACCCATACCCTTCGGAGTCAACATACAATTCTACGGGTCAACCAACGGCACAAATTCGAGACAAGGTTCTTATCTAAAACCGTATCAAAATTAGCATGCAAGCTTGTTTGGCTAAATAAATGGACAATCTTTGGTAGCTTCTAGCATTCGATATGAGTGGGGGGCTTACTAGGTTTTGCTTCTTTGCCAGAGGATATGATACAGTATGTTGCAATGATCTGGTTTCTTGGTTGCATAGATTGATTGAAACCCCTTAACCAACAAAATTTGATTTTAGCAAGATAGCAAATTGCCTCCAATTTTAACAAAAGAAAGGGGTTGCAACCTGACCTTTTTGTCAAGAATGGGCCGTTTGTAAATCGGCAGATTTTTGCGAAAGAGGCAGGCCTATAACCACGTATTTCGATGAAAAAATGGAGGAAAAGGTCTGGTAAGCCTAAAACCTTTTGTTTTAAGAGGAGAACGTACCCTTTTGAAAAGCAACTCAATATACCCTTTTGAAAAGGGGCTAAAAGCAGATTTGGTAAGCCCATTGCCATTCTTTTTGGGTAAAATATACCCTTCTTGAAAAGGGACTAAAACGTAGATTTGGTAAGCCCATTGCCTCTCCTTTTGGGAAAAATATACCCTTTTTTGAAAGGGGGCTAAAGCAGTATATTTGGGAAGCCTATTGCCTTTCTTTTTCGGCAAAATTGAAAAGGGATTAAAACACAAGATTGGCTGAGCCCATTTCCTCTCCTTTTGGGAAAAATATACCCTTTTTTGAAAGGGGACTAAAGCAGTATATTTGGTAAGCCTATCGCCTTTCTTTTCGGCAAAATATACCCTTTTTGAAAAGCGACCTTAAACAGCAGATTTAGTATGCCTATTGCCTTCACTTTTGGGCAAAATATACCCATTATTGAAAGAAAACTAAAAAGCAGATTTGTTTAGACTGTAGCCTTTTCTTTTGAGTAAAATATATCCTCCTTGAAAAGTGACTAAAACAACAGATGCGGTAGCCTGTAGCATTGCTTTCTGCTGTAAATAAACGACTGAAATAACTAGGTAAGGATGACAGACTAAAGAAAGAAATCAAGCGTCGATTTAAAAGAAACAACTAGAAATAATTAGATCTGGTTTAACAACAAATAATGGGCCCAAGTAAGCTGCCCTTGTGAGAACATTTCCAAATAAACTACAGGATGTCCCAAAAAAATTGTTCGGCGTTTGATTAAAGGGCCCTGGTCAACATCGATGCTTTGCGGCCCTCGGCTTTTCTCATGATAATGTACGATTCTAACTTTCTGGATAGCTAACGGTTGGTTGGCGAAGCGGTAGTCATATGCTCCTCTCACACACGCGACCCGAGTTCGAAACCTGGGCAGTTCCTCTTTATTATTTTTTTTCTTCAAGTCCCTGCTGCGCTGGTTCTGCTGGTGCAATCTAGTATCAACATCACATTGGGAGGAATGGAAACCGTTGATATCCTGTTTGAAAGAAACCGCAAAGGTCAATTGAAAAAATAAAAAACTACGAATAATACGAATAATACGATACCCTGGTGGTTTCAGAGTTCATAAACCGTTGCAAGTTGTTCGTTTGATTCTCCATTCCATTAAAAATTCTTACTGTATGCTCTGAATTACTGTAACCCTTCTCCATCCCTTTTACAGCGAGCAGCCATATTAGTTTCTGAACATCAGAAACTCAAGAACACAGGGTATCGAGGGCGAATTATGCGCGCAAAGCATCGATGTTGACCAGGGCCCTTTAAATGTTAAAAAATAACGATAAAATGTACAGGCTCCTGGTTAGATAACCCTGTTTCTAAGATTTTAAATAAATTTCAGATCCCACAATCTTGCGAATCCGCTAAGAATTCATGGAGTTGCAAGCTTTTGAAGTTCAAGTTTGTGCGACAGCTGAAACCAGAGCCCCCTAACCTAACTGACTTGTTTTCCTAAGACATACTAAAATCGAGGTAAAAGAAGACTGTCCAATGTTTTACCTTTCGGCGATATCAGAGCAATTTATCGTGGCCTGTCAAAAGCGGATAGCTTGTTTTAGAGAACCCAGTACAATTGAAGACATACATAGGTACAACACAATATATCCAGGTGATTTAACGTTCATCTTATCTTTTATTGGACAGAATTGCTTGCAAAGAGCTTTAGGTACTTTGCTGTGGTTCTTCTGTGCGGAGTTTTATTTCTGGATCATGTTGTAAAATCACAGCATTGTGTTTGGGGTTGTGATGTCATCGAATTGCGAACAAAATTCCAAACAAGCGACCAAGTTCTATTTACCATCAATCAGTATTATCACTCAATGAAGATTTCGGACACCTCTGGCAAAAATCCTTTTCTCTTACAGAAAATCGGTAAAAATCCATAAGAATGCTAATTTTTTTTGGAGAATATCGTACTTTATTTCGAAAGAGTGATACATCCCTTGCTTATCATCATATCGCAAACCCTTGTAGATGCTTGTTTTCTTGAAACTTCTTCCATTTTTCATTAACTATCTGAGAAGTACCGGGTGCCATTAGTTAATCACATGCCAGAAAATCCTCTATTAAAGTTCACAGTTCTTGCCATGGACTTTGTTCTGGTCGACAACTTTATCAAGTGGAAATAAGATGACACGGCTGGAGAATTGCTCAACTTGAAAGAAACCTTGTAACTTGAAATTTAGCTTCTGGACGGGAGACTTCTTGAGGGGGAGAGCACGCTTTGTGACAGGATAGAGGCATGGGCACGAGGGGGGGGGCTTGAAAATCATAATGTCCGCCTTGGCGTTAACATCCCTTTACTAACGTAAAGGGGTGTATTATCGTTTGATTTATATCTCCATAACCAATGAACCGATTTTCAAAAACTTTATTCTATCCTGTTTCCGAAAAGCTAAATTGTATTTGAGGATATTGGCTGTGGTTCAGGCTGATTTCTTCATGTCGAAAAGAAGATCGATAAAGCTGCTCAAATTCAAGCCTTAGATAGCATGAAAAAGAAACGGCCTTCTTTGCCAGTCAACATTTTAGATGTGATGCAAAAGGCTGAACTTCTATGTCGTACATAGAATATATGGCGTTCAGAGAATACGAATTCAGTTAATACTGAGTTCAGAGAATACGAATACAAGTTCAGCCTTTTGTATCACATCTATAATGTTGACTGGAAAAATAGGCCGTTTCTTTCTTATACCATCTAAGGCTTGAATTTGAGCAGATATATCGATCTTCTTTTCGACATGAAAACGCCGTGGTAAAACCGCAACCAAGATCTTAAAATACAATTTAGCCTTAAGGCAATCAAATAAAACAAATTTTTTGAATATCGGTTCATTGGCTATGGACATGTAAGCAATCAAACAAAAATACATCATTTTGGAACATCCGGTATAACGATGGATAACGAGTTAAAATAAACTCTTTTCAAAACTTTGCATAAATTCTTTTCTTAAAACGGAAAACGTTATAATTCTAAAAATAACCACAATATCAAAAAACTGCACAGTAGAAACAATACCTAAAGTTCCTTCAAAACAATTCAATTCAAAGCATGATGTAATTACCATACCATTCACACCACCTTGTTGTTAGCGAAAAATTAGGCTTTGCAGCATTTCAGTGGATATAATTCATTAATCACTAACCATTGCTAGCATTGTCTTTTGCAGTTTCTGGTTTTGTTATAGTAGCTGTAGCAGTTATTTCCAGGGCCTCGGTACGCTTAGGAGGCAAAACTTGCTGTTGATCCAAAGCCATTGTTTTGCTTTGATCAATTGGAAATGTCCCATCTATTGAGCCTTCTAAAACAAGTCCATCTACATTCATAGTCAACCTCATTGCGCCAACCTCATTTTTCGTCATTTCTTGGAGGCCATTGTTAAGAATACCAACAAATTCATGGTTGCGAAACTTCCGGTACGTGTTTGTGATGTAGTTCATATCGTGTAGGTATAAAGCGGAATCACTTTTGTTCAAGTACTCTTGCTGAAATTCGCTGAAATCTTCAAAGAAATGATTGGATGGAATACGGAATGCAAATTCTTTCTCTGAGTTCTTTTTCAAATCCCAAACCAATTTCTCTGCACAACAGATTTCTAAACCAAAATAAAAACAGAATCAGTTATCGTCCTAACAAAGGTGACAACAGTTCAAAAAGAGAAATATAAATGGCAATCAGAGAGCAGAAAGAGTTGGTGCAGGTATCCCAAAAAGCCTCCTCGTTTGACTGACTCAGTTTGTAAATTTGAAATACAGAAGATTCTCCATAATTCAGACATTTTAATTAAAGGACAAGTCCGGGGTTGGAATAATTGTTCATAAAATGGAAGATCACAATGTTGTGAATGGTGTGTCGTACTTTTTTCCAACCTTCTCTGTCTTTTCTCTACGAAATTGCGTATTTCCAAATGTGAAATGAGCGAAATGACGTCATTATTCATGACGTAATTTCACCCATTTTGCCTTCGACCTGAACGAGGCTGTTTTCTTATAGAACTCTCATAGTAATTTCCGACGTCACAATCGAACCTCCAAACTGGGGCTAGCTATTTTATCACGTTTTACAAAATGGCGACGACATTGGGCCTAACTTACGAAAAATGTCGTACGAATTTACAACAGAAAAACATCTCAAAACGTCGAAAGAAGAGATAAGTGATGTTTGGCAGTTGATAAGGTTGCTTTTTGACATTAATTGTAGAAACCCCGGACTTGTGACTTGTCTTTTAAAGGAAATTGGTAGAAAAGTGCATTAGTCTGGCTAAAGAGCAAATAAAAGAGAACGTAACGTGAGAGACGACCAAGTCTATCATAAAAGCTACCTTGTAGCAAGTAAAAGTAAGCTTGATTATTAAAATCATATCTGACCAACTGTTGCTTCTTAAAACTAAACTAGAGTCCTTTGCAACAATTTTGGAGACACCTCGCAGAATTTCACCATCGTCAAAGGATAAGTTGTATCTTTCCATATAACTTTGGCTGCTAGCAACAGAGATAACTAAAGTACCGGGTGTCCCAAAAAAAAGTATACAGATTTAGTGGACTACACCAGCGATGGCAATTTAGCGTTAATCAATGGCGAGTCACTCTCAAAATGTTCCTCGGTAGTTAACTGGAACATAGATACCTCGTTTGTTGGTATTGGTGCTTTGAGAGCAGAAATATCAATCTTGAAAGCTCAAATTTGCGTCCACCTGCAAACCAGAGCTTTGGCCTTTGCCCTGAGCGAGTTCTTGAAGCACATCGAAATTAAGAACTGAAATTAATGAAAAATTAAGAAACTGCCCAATAGATGACTTCTGGAAAACAGAATAACACAAGATCTAGTACTGCTCAAATTTCATCATGGCTATCGTTGTTATGGACATGATTTATAACCTGTGCCTTAAGAATCTGCTTAGGCTAAAAGGCTTTGGTTTACTGGAGGAGGCAAATTTGAGCTTTCAAAATTAACATGTCTGCTCTCAAAGCACCAATACCAACAAACGAGGTACCTATGTTCAAGGTAACTACCGGGTGTCCCAAAATGATGTATTATCGTTTGATTGCCCTTATGTCCATAACCGATGAACCGATTTTCAAAAGCTTTATTTTATCCGATCGCCGAAAGGCTAAATTGTATTCGAGGATGTTGGTTGTGGTTTAGGCCGATGTCTTTATGTTGAAAAGAAGATCGATAAACCTGCTCAAATTCAAGCCTTATGTGGCATGAAAAAGAAACGGCCTACTTTCCCGGTCAATATTCTAGATGTGATGCAAAAGGCTGAACTTATATGTCGTTCAGAGAATATATGTCGTTCAGAGAATATGAATTCAGTTAATACTGAGTTCAGAGAATACGAATAGGAGTTCAGTCTTTTGTATCACATCTAAATATTGACTGGAAAAATAGGCCGTTTCTTTCTTATGCTATCCAAGGTTTGAATTTGAGCATGTTTATCGATCTTCTTTTCGGCATGAAAACGCCGTGGTAAAACCACAACCAACATCTTAAAATACAATTTAGCCTTAAGGAAATCACATAAAACAAAGTCTTTGAAAATCACTTCATTGGTTATGGACATGAAAGCAATCAAACAATAATACATCATTTTGGGACACCCGGTATCGAGGAACATTTTCACAGTGGTTCGATGTTGATTGAAGCTAAATTCACAGTCGACCAAATCCGTACACATTTTTTTGGGAAACCTGGTAGTACTCCCAAAAATAAAATGGCAAATACCAGGTGTCCTGAAAGGGACCCTTGTTTAAAAATTCACAAAATCTTGATTAGCCAAACCTATCACAAAGTTTACTATTTGATCTCTTTTTCAATGATCCAGATACATCTAACAACGATAAAATGTTTGTTTTCATTACAGGTGTAAAATGACAGATTGAAAAACCTTACGCTGGCCAAATCTTGTCTAAGTGCCATTTTCTTTATATTTTTCATTATTCTTCAAATTTACAATGATCATTTGAATTTTACCTGACATTTATGACCAAACTAGAAGCTTAATATACAAAAATAAATTAATCTGGTAATCATGAGTGCTTTTGGCAGTAAGCTTGAAAACCAGGCAGCCCTAGAGCTAAATTTGCTAATTCTAAAACCAAGTAAAAGATCAGCTATGTATACCTGGGAATATAATTTGGTCTTTCATCTACTTGCCAAAAAGAAATTTAATGATACATACCCCATGAAATCAAATGTTGGCGATTTTTCAAACAGGAGTACTTTTTTGGGACATTAGGTAGTATGATGGGATTGATGGATTATTCTCAACTACAGGGTACAGGGTGTCCCAAAAAATTGAGCCATGTTTGCCAGAGGATTGCGACAAAGCGGCAAAAGATTCTTGCCAAACCTTTGAATGATGTTGCTCTTCATAGGTTAAAATAAGGTTTCCTGCCATCCCCATAAAAATTTGTTGAAAAAGATGGAGCTATGACCTTCAGAACACCAAATTTGCCTCTTCCTACTCTGCAGTGATAAATAACTTTGTGTGAGGTAAGAAATAGTTTCTATGAGGTAAGAAATAGTTGAAAACTCTCTGATTATTATTATCAGAACTTTCACGAGAGCTATGATACTGGAGTTTGCTGTTTCATTTCATCCATGGAGCTATCTATCACTGAAAATAGTAAGACAAAATGAAATGGCCAACCACTGGTTTCAGTCATCAGGAAAATTTGGTCTCCTTGGTCATAGCTCCCTCATTTTTCAATGGATTTTTATGGGAATGGTAGCAAACTTCAATTAAATTTGACTATCTGAAGAGTAACATCATGCAAACCTTTGGCGAGAATTTTTTGTCGTTTTGTTGCCATCTTCAGCCAGACGCGACACTATTTTTTTGGGATACCCTGTACAATTTTTCAAATTGCGATAGTACACATAACTTTTATGTAATGCTCCCTTCCCCACATAAATTTTCTGTGTGCAAGTTCAGTGTTCCCTAATCTTTTGCAGTGCTAATCTCCTTTTAGAAAAGGACAGAACCTGAACAAAATAAATTCCCTTGAAGAACACTTTATATCTTACTTGTCATCAATCGTTCTTTTGCATAAACATCATCTTGTGCTGTTCTTCCTAACTCCATTCCCACCTCCTTGATAACACCAAGCAGTTTCTTGTACAAACTGTCCTCATCTGCCAGCCCTGTTGTAGAAAGGAATGCTGAAAATACATGCAGAAAAGGGCACTACCGGGTGCGCCAAAATAAACTATGCACATTTAGCAGGCCACAATAAATCATACACTGGACCGAAAGATTTGTGACTTAATCTTTGACAGAAAGCCTGAATTAGCTACTGGGATTTTTGCAAATTTGTTTATTTTCAGTTCCTAGAGCTAGAAGCGAGTTTCTTAAAATTTCAGTTTTGGAAAACACTGAAAATGGTAGAAAAACATTGATAAAGTTTTCTAAAGAATCAACATGAATGGACAAAGAGAGAACTCGCTCGAGGTGATTTGGGATCAACTTATTGTAATCTGCTACACGAGAGTTTGTACTAACCCCCAAATCACCCTGAAAGCGTTTTCTCTTTGTTCATTCATTTTGAGTCCTTTGAGATTTGGCTGATGTTTTTTTATCGTTTTCAGTGTTTTCGAAAATGAAAAATTTAAGAAACTCACTTCTGGCTCTAAAAACTGAAAATGAAACAATTTGCAAAAACTCTCAGTATCTAATTCAGACTTGCTGCTAAAAATTAAATCACAAATCTTCAAAATTGGTCCAGTGTACGATTTATTGTGGCCTGCCAATCGTGCATAGTTTATTTTGGCGCACCCGGTATATGTATATAAGGGGATTCCATTTGAGATGATCACAAAATTGAGAAATGATGCATTATTTAAACACTGTTTTTTATCAATTCTTGCTAAATAGTACTGTGCCAATAGCTCTTCTTTGCACACTTTCCTTGGTTCCTTGATGGTGTAAGTACATGTAATATCAAGGTCAATTTCTGCTTTTGTTTGTCCCTTTTCAAATAAACAAAAATGGGGATAAATCTATAAGAGCATGCCCACCTTGTACAGTATGTGGTCAGTCTGAAAAAAGAAAACATCATTTTTGTTTCTTTGTTTATAGGGGCATGGGGCATGTCCTTATATTTGCACCCATACAGTAAGTACAGTAAATCACCGCATATAAGAACCCTACTTTTTTGAGAGCTAGGCTGAAATAGGTTCTAATTTTAAAGGTACTAAGACAAATTTCAAGGTATAACGGTTCTTATTTGAAGAGTGCCTTGCATAGGCCATTTTAGAACCTTCACCAACGCTTTTCAGCCCTATTATTTGTTTTAGCAGGGTTATAATATATCTTATAACCAATGCTAAGCTTTCAAACTGCAAGGGAGGAGATTCAAACTTTAAAAGCCCACTGGGACAAAAATGAACTGAACAATGACAATCCAAAATCAACTTTGCTACCCCTGCTATAAGAACATATTTTTCATCAAACTGAAACAGGTTCATAATTACAAGGTGCATAAGTTAGGAAAAACAGCCTCTAGGTTCTTATTTTTGTAGGTTCTTATATGCGGGGATTTACTGTACCACAGCACCGGTTGAGTGAACAAATGTGGGGCATTTGCAAATTTCTATTGATGCAATTTACTTTATGTTAAGTATGTAAGCAGTAACTACTCATTTTGTAAACGCAACTATAATCACTTCATCATCGAAGGCCGACATGCCAGACACGCGTTTCATTCAACAACCACAACAACACTTGTTCGTTCCCAGTCCATACAACAACAACACATAACATCCCCTCTTGGAATAAGAATTCAACAACAATGTCACAATTGATTTTTTTTGTTAATCCATGTCCACAACATAGTCTCTCAGATACTCTGGAGGTCGTCTCACTCTTCTTGGGCGCAACTCTCTTCCGTTCAGTTCTTCTGTTCCTCTACTTGCAATGTCCCTATCACTTTGCAACTCATTATTTGGGAACCATGGTATACCTTTGTCTGTTTCAATGTGTTCTCTTTCAAAATATGGCACAATTCTGTTGGCATGCCATTTCTTTCTGTCCTCTGTTGTAACTGTAGATTGTGTAACATCTTCAACGCGGATCGGGTCTGAATATTTGCTGGCTAGTTTCTTTTGTCTTGATGGAAGTTTGATGCGCACAATATCACCTTTCTTGAATCTATTAGCCTTGGTGGTAAACCTTGCATCATAACGGTCTTTGCTTTTCTTTTGCACTTCTACAACTCTTTTCCTGACAGCATCTGTTCTTTGTACTTCCTTTCCTTGTACACCTGTAGGTTGCAATGCTGATAATTTTACTCTCATCTCTCTTCCTGTCATCATTTTAAAAGGTGATTCCTTTGTAGTACTGTGGGGTGTGCTACGTAT
The DNA here is from genome assembly GCA_039566865.1 of Aurelia coerulea. Classification (NCBI taxonomy): domain Eukaryota; kingdom Metazoa; phylum Cnidaria; class Scyphozoa; order Semaeostomeae; family Ulmaridae; genus Aurelia; species Aurelia coerulea. The sequence continues at coordinate 22,069,551 of CM076948.1, read as the reverse complement.
AGCTAGTAGCACATTTGATAAATTATCTCTCCATTGTAATCCATCCTTTATTCCGACTTGTAACAAATTCTTGATAGTTTGGTTAAGACGCTCGACAGCTCCATTTGATTGAGGGCTGTATATTGGTGTAGGCTTATGCTCTATACCATAAACTTTCATGAAGGACTCAAACTCTTCACTTATAAATTGAGGTCCATTGTCTGATACAACTTTTTCTGGAACTCCCCATGTTGCAAACCGATTCCGTAAGAAATCAGTTATAACTTTTGTATCAACGTTATCTGACGCTAGGGCTTCTGGCCATTTTGAATAAAAATCATGCAGCACCACCAAATATCTGAAACCTCTTGGTGCAGACTCAATTGGGCCCATAATATCAATGCTCAACTCCTTCCAGGGACTGTCTGGAAAAGGAGTAGGTTTCAATGGTACTGTTGACTGAGAAGCTGATTTATCAGAATTTGCGCAAGCAATACAATTTCTGACAAAACTCTCACAATGTTCATCTACTTTAGGCCACCAAGCTAGTGCTCTCATTCTTTGTTTGCATTTAACTATGCCAAAATGACCCTCATGTATTAATTGTAGCACTTGTCCTTGTAACGATGCAGGTATTACTGCCCTCGTCCCTCTTCCTATACATTGATCTCCCCACAGGTAAAGTTCATTTCGAATATTGTAATATGGCAAAATTTCCTTTGGAATTTCCTTTCTCTCTGGCCACTTTGTTTGCAAAATATCCACAACTTGTTTCAGTACAGGATCCGAAATGGTCTCCTTTGAAAGCTGTTCTGGTAAAATTGCAAGTGGTTGAGAAAGAATACTGCAAATCGCTGCTTCATCATCCATAGATTCATCACTCAGAGGTGTTTGAATCGGCAGCCTTGATAGTGCATCAGCAACAACATTCTGAGTTGAACTTTTGTACACTACTCTGAAAGTATACCGCAATAATCGTGCGGACCATCTTGCTAAACGTAAAGGTTTGCAACCATTGCCTTCTGATGATTGTAGCAAAGTGACTAATGACTTATGATCAGTGATGAGCACAAATGGCTTGCCCATCAAATATCTATCCCATTTTTCACAAGCCCAAATGCATGCTAAGGCTTCAAGCTCTCCAATGCTGTATTTCCTCTCTGTAGTTGAAAGTGTCCTTGATGCAAATGCAACTGGTCGTATTGTACCATCTTCTTGACGCTGCGAAAGTTCAGCTCCTAGGCCAACAACAGAAGCATCTGTTGTTACAAAAGTCTCAGCTTTTGGGTTGAAAAATGCAAGAACTGGTGGCTTAATGATTTGTGATTTTACTTTTTGCAAGCATTCTTTCTGTTCCTCTCCCCAAACCCATGGTGTCTCTGCCCTAGTTAACTTCCTTACTGGCTCAATCAATTCTGAATACTTAGGAGGCAGGAACTTAGCATAGTGATTGAGTAACCCCAGTAGTGATCTTAACTCTGTGACATCTTTGGGTTCTCTTATCTCTTCAATTGCCTTGATATTGTCAGGTAACATTGAAATTCCTTTGCTAGATATCTTAACACCTAGCCATTCTAGCTCTTCAGCACAAAACACACATTTTTCTTTGTTCAACGTTAGTCCATTATCTGATAGTCGTGTAAAAACTTCCTTCAGTCGCTGCAAATGTTGCTCCTTTGTAGCACTTACAACTATGATGTCATCAAGAAACCACAATGCTCCTTCGCACCCAGCAAGAATAATATCCATCATTCTTTGAAAAGATCCAGGCATATCACTTAGGCCAAATGTCCCTCTACAATACCTGAAGTTTCCTAAGGGAGTAGTAAAAGCCATCAACTTCTTTGTATCCTCATGAAGGGGAAGCTGGTGGTACGCTGACTTTAAATCTAATTTTGTTACATAATTTGCATCTTTTACTGAAGCGAGCAGTGTTTCAATATTTGGCAGTGGATATCTCATTTGCACGATGTTTTGATTCACAGATCTCAAGTCCACACAAAGACGTATTTTGCCATTTTTACGCTTGGTCAGGACAATTGGACTAATCCAATCAGCAGTACCAATTTTCTCGATAATTCCTTCATCAAGTAGTGCATTGATTTCCTGATCAAGTTCCTCTTGAAGAGCAAATGGTATGGGTCTTGCCTTATGAGCTACTGGAACTGCTTCTGAGAGTAGCTCAGAACGATGCTGAAACTTAGTTGCACATCCTATTCCTTCAAACAGTTGATTAAACTCTTGTAACAATCCTTCCGTATCATCCATTTTAACAGTTTGGACTCCCTTTGATTCTATCTGTAACCCCAATGCTTTAAATATGTCTAATCCCAGCAAGGATGGCCCATTTGCTATGTAAAGATTGCAATCTATTGTTTTGTCATTATATGTAAGGGAAGTATTGAAGCAGCCCTTAACTTCTAGGTTTGAATGATCATAATTCACCAGGTTCACTGTTGCTGGTTGCAGTTTGAATTCAGAAAAATGTCTCTTGTAAAGCTTTTCATTCAATATTGAGACAGCTGCACCAGTGTCTATAACCATAAACAAAGGCTTTCCGTTGACAAGAACTTGGCAATTAAGATATGGCATTTTGTTGGGTTGATCCCCAACTTTCAAAATTTGGGGTGAAGAAAACTTATCCATATCCTCATTGTTGGCAGTTGTAGAAATTCTCCTTATTTGGCTAACAGACCTGCAAACTCTTTCAAAGTGCCCCTTTTTGTTGCATTTCCTGCATACTGCATTTAGAGCTGGACAGTTAGGGTTTTTTGCAAAGTGACCCCCCAGTCCACAGCAAAAACATTTCTGATTTACTTTACCCAAGCTATTTTTTGAACTAACAACTTGTATACTTTCTGTACAATCTGGAATTTCCACTTTAGATTCCGACAGTAACTTCGCTTCTTTCATCCCACTTTCAAGTTGTCTTGCAATTTCTATAGCTTTATCCAACGAATAAGTTTCCAATAACAATCTCTCCCGAATTCTTTGATGTGCTGTCTTTTCAATAAATTGATCACGAATCATTTCATTTTCCATTGATTTAAAGTTGCATGTCGACGCCAATTCACGTAGAGCGGCAACGTAATTGTCAACAGACTCCCCTGGGAATTGTTCTCTTTTTCGAAATTTAAATCTTTCAGCTACCACGTTGACCTTTGGCATAAACTGAATAGCAAGTAACTCCAGTATTTCTTCATATTTTGTCGCTGCAATTTTCTCCTCTGAATTTGATGCGTAAACCAATCTTTGGCCTTCTCTCCCCAAGCTGTACAGCAACAAAGATTTCTTCCGATCGGGAGAAAATTCCGAGGCTCCAGATGCAACCATAAACGTTTCAAACATCCGTATCCATCGACGCCATGGTATCGGTGGCTCACCAGGAGTAATAAGGAACGGGTCCGAAAACGTCCTCGTCGCCATGTTAAGTATGTAAGCAGTAACTACTCATTTTGTAAACGCAACTATAATCACTTCATCATCGAAGGCCGACATGCCAGACACGCGTTTCATTCAACAACCACAACAACACTTGTTCGTTCCCAGTCCATACAACAACAACACATAACACTTTACAAATTTTTTTCTTTAAAAACTCATTGCATAGGAGAACGGCAAACAAAGTAGATAGAAAAATCTATTTGGATGAAATCAATCTTTTTGTTCCATAATGACGTGCAATATTAGTGTGCTAAAGCATACTACACGCAAGAAAACAGAGTCCTTCTATACAAGACATGTAATGTAAATAATGGTGCACAGCTTTGAGTCAGCTGCTTTATAAATAAAAATAGGACTATACCTGTTTGATCATACCAAACTGAATGTTGTGAAGGACCTCTCATTGTCATACAAACTGGTGCATTCTTTAATGATATGAAGTTCATCTCATTCCCAAAATCAGGATCTACCATTTCAACTTCTTTTATGACATCTTTCCCTGGAACTCTTAATTTACCCTCTGAAAAACATTCAGGACATCTCATCACTTCTCTGTATATTGCTGATTTGCGAACACCAAATTCTCTGCTTCCAAAAGCATATTTGTCCTTGATCTAAAGAAGATATGAGTACTCATATTCATAGAATGTTGACAAATTTTTACACAAGTAACCTAAAGCTGGTTCTGTGTCATGGTTGACACTTTGAAAAAGGACACTGTTACATGCTACTCTGCTTACAGATTCTTGATCAGAATACATCTGGTTTCACACTTTGAGATATACACCAAACTTTTTGGGAAATCAATAAACAAATTACTTCAAATATTCTGAAATGTGATGGTAGTTCTATGACACAGATGCTTTTTACTCAAATAGCTTTGATTAACTTTAGATCATTTCATTCCAGGGTTTTGCATAATATATATAACCAAAAAATCTTTATGGTCAAATAAGCTCTTGAAAACAGTTGAAAAGTGATGTTTATAATCAATTCAATTCAATATCAAATGTGCAGCCAGGGCTCACAATTATGACTTTTTGCCTCAATGTGTGTGCAGTTTCTTCTTTGTTGTTTGCCTGTCTGCATGGAAAGCGTGGTGCTTACACACCCAAGAAAAAAGCAGCATATTCAAAACAGATAACAAAAGAGGACTCTTCTTGCACAGTGGGGACCTTTATGAAAATTTTGGCCTACTTTCCGCCTCTTTCCAAACTCACTACTGGCCAGGTTGGAAAACATGCGTGATTTGGCCTACGCGTAGTAGCGAGTGAAACAAATTTGAAGGTGCGAGCTGCGAGTAGACTTTAAAAAAGCTGCGAGAGATGCGAAAATAAACAATAGGTCTTTTGTTCTTGCCTGTGAGAACCTTTTATTATAGCTGCGAGTAGCGGGTTTGACACAATTTCATAGTTGTAAGTGAATGAATGTACGTTTTCCAACCTGGACTACTACTGGCAGTCAGGACGATATCGATAAACCGAGACCAAAAAGGTATCGGCTTTCCAATATCTTTCACTCTCAAGTAAATGTTCACGTTTTTCAACAAAAAACACTTCAAATGCCCTTAAAAGCAGAAATAAACCTCGAATAACCGATATAACTCAATATTCGAGTTCTGTGGACTTTCTTCTAATCATTGGTACATTTGTTGTTGTTGATAACCTAATGTTTTGTGAAGCGCCATTGTTTTGAGTTGGAGTGACCAGGAGGAAGGCTGTGCGATTGATGCTGTTAAGCTAAATCAATCATTAGCATTTCTACAGAATTTTTTAAGGTAAGCGATTAATTTTCTGGTATTGGCAAGGAAATAACATTTCCAATGATATGATTTTTGTTCTGGTGTCGCGTTTTTTTCTTGAGTGACACGTTTTAGTAAACAGGGCAATTTTATTTTATTTGCGATGTTTCCGGTAATGAGGAACCCATTCCCATCGTTGGTCGGATTTTCTAAATCTGGAGAAATTGTATTCAATATAATTTGTATAGCTTTTTTGATACCTTGGTATCGGAAATGCAGTACCCTTGATATCGAAAATGTGCTACGATGAGGATATCGGTTTTATGATACCTTCGTCATTGGAAAACTGATACCTCTTTGGTCTCGGTTTGTTGATATCGTCCTGACTGGGTCATTTTGGAGCAAATTTAGTACTTACAAGTTTTATGCATCTCTCAGCAGAGTTGTGATTAGCATTGCCTTTACTTTTCCCTTTCTTATCACTACTCTCAAAAGCCTCTCTCTTAAATTCCCCTGTTGCTCGATGTGCATCCCTGATTATCTTGGGAATTTCATCTTTGCATGGAACGAGCTTTCTTGATCCTGCCAAAATTAAAACCTTTTGACCATCCTTTTCGTCAAGATCTAAGACCCTTAGCCACGTAAAAAATCGTTGTTTAAATGATAATCCCTTCACACAATGCCCAATTTCCGTATCTGATTTGAGAATCTCCCTCCAAGTCTCTGACCAAACTGGAGTGTCATCAGGGACTGGCCTACGCTCATCTTCCGTCAGAAAATCGATCATTAAACTAATGAGAGTTCTTGAGAGTGGTGGCTTTGATGCCCGTCTGGTTTTCTTGACTTTCTTGCTTGGTTGTTCATCCGTTTCTTCTTTATCTGAGCTATCGATATTGTCTAAATCGTCTTCTTCCAGCGAGCGCTTTTTCCCTCTCTCCGAAGCCGCCATTGCGCGGGAAGTAACGCAATTCGATGCAATTCAACAACAACCACAACAACGTGTGCTCCTCTCTCTCCTTCACGATAATATGAAAAGAAGCCTTTTGATGAAACACGGAGAACTCTAGATTGATTACAAGTTCCTGGTTATTGCTATTGATGGGCTGATGGACGCTATAGCTACGACTCATACGTGGACTTTCACTTTGAAAATGTGGACAAAATTGTTACCCTTCTGATGTGGAAACTATAGCAACACAAGATAAATTTTGGCCTTGTTATCTTTTGTTTACATTATTTTTATTTCTCAGTATCAATATTGCTTGTCTCCTTCAAAATGTGAACAGATTATTTCATATATAACGAGAAAATTGTCTCTGAAAAATTGCTTCTGACGTGTATTTTGTTTCACAAGTGTTTGTTCCAAAATGAGAGCTTGTAAAAAATGGAAAAAATCTAGCCTGCTAGCAGACTCTGCTGATTTCTTTTCATAAAAAATCAGCATCCCCAGTTTCCTATATTTTTGTAAAAATGTAAAATTCGAGAGATTCGAGAGCTACTGTACAAGGAAATAAGGGTAGCATTTGCATTCCCTTGCTATTGATAACAGCTAAAGTTTGTCTCAAAACAGTGGTCACATAAAAATACCCGCGAATAATGCCAATTGACACATTTTGCACCAGAAATTTGGCGTTGTCGTAAATCTTACGTGACGTCTAATTTGAGACAAACTTTAGTCTTGAAGCTATTTGAAAACGAATTCAACACCAAACCGGGTGCACCAAAGAATTTCACACTCTAAAAATTCACCATATGGAGATACTTGAAGATAAAGTAAGTCTCCATTTATAGGAAATTCAAAATTTTGAATTGTTTAGTTTCTCATATATTTCAGGAGAAAGAATGTTGAGACCCTTGCTGACTTGTTGTTACCCGTTCTAAAGGATAAAAGAAGAAAAGAACTTATACCAGACAAACTTGTCTGAGATCTACGTGATTGACTACAAAAATGATAATATTAATAGTAATCACAGAAATATTCACGATCAAATACTGTTTCAAACGCCATTTTAAACTCAAAATGAAATGCATCAACCTCAGTACAGAATATCATTATGACTTGATCAACAATTTCACCCCTTCTTCGTGCATTTCGAAGTATAATTTTCGTAAATTTAATTTTAATGATATTTGAAATGCTCAAACTAGAGGAAATTACAAATACAAAATTACCCTTTCGGCTATAAATCAAACACTATTTATAGTACAGGGTGTCCCAAAAAACAAGTGCGCTGTTTGAGTGGCTTCTGCGGCGGAGCAGCCATAAACCAAATTTTCTGTTTTTAAGGTTCTTGACAGAAGAGACTTCAAATTAAAGGTTGACACCAAGTTTGAGTAAATCTGATCACTGGTTGCTGATTTATGGAGCAAGAAAGCCAAAATTCTTGGTTGCCTCAAAACCAGAGGATTCCATATTCTCCATTGCGTTAAAATCAACGAAATTGATTGAAAAAGCATACCTAGCCCTGTTTTCTGTTGGTCATAAGTGAGGCAGAATGATAGTCATAGATTGAATTTTGTAACAACTAAAAATATTGGACATGTCTAGGGTTGCTAGGAATGGTAATGTGCAACACAAGTGATGCAGGCCATGGCATGCGTCCATCAGATATTTTGCTTCTCAAAAGTGATTAAGTCGCTTTAAATCAACAATATTGCGTTCAGCAGGCTGCCTGGTCTATAGTCTTGAGCTATATGGTCATTAATTACTCCCAAATGCGTTTCCTGGCATAACTGTAAAGTTTCAGCTCATTTAATATTAAAATTCAAGTTATAAGGTTAAGTACGGAGATAAAATCTTCTGGTTTTGAAGCAACGAGTGATTGTGACTTTCTTTCTCAATAAATTAGCAACCACTTGTCAGATTTACACAAACTCGGTACCAAACTCTAAGTTGAAATCACTCCTATTCATAAATCTGAAAAACAAGAAAGTTAGATGTATGGCCCCTCCACAGTAGCCATTCGGACGGCGCACATGTTTTTTGGGACACCCTGTATTCTCAGTGTAACGAATCTTCTAACATGTGCTTTTTTGGAGCACTCTTTATTATATTTTGCAGTAGAAGTAGTAGTAGTAGTAACAAAATAACGAATTAGTGTAACGTTTATGAGCATATAAATACAATTCTCTACAGATCATCTACAATTTTATCTACCACTAAGAATCAAAGATCTTATTTACCAATTCATTTCAAGTCCCAAACTTCCAATGGTCTTTTACTTTGGTAGACTTTAATTTGCCGTATCATATCGAATGATAACAATATCTTAAATATGGTCGAAGCAGTACAATTTATAGCTACTTGGATACAAATTATGACAAATACCATATCAAAGGTATTGAGAATAATTCCTCGAAACGCTACGATGTATGGGTCGTAGGATCTTATCATTTCTTTCTTGAACTGAACTTTATCAAAATTGGAATATCTGGAGAAGATAAAATGAGCTTTAATACGATAAAGAAATGAGGAAGATTTTGATAAAAATAACAGGGTTCGTTCCCGGGGAGGGGTACTTGACCTAAATTTGTATGGGGATGTGCCCAGGAAAGAAACTATTTTTTACCCGGCTCCAGAATTTTTCCCTTCAATTGACAGCCCATTCTAGAAAAACTTGGTCAGAAGTCAGAAGTATACTCCAAAAAACACAATATGGACTAAATAACAACCCGATCTAACAAAAATTCCCTTTTGAAAATGTTGTGACAGCCAGCTTAAAAAAAATTGCCTTCTTTTGATACCCCGCTCTAGAAAAATTTGGTGAAAACGATACCCTAAAAAACGGCACATCCCCGACGAAAAAATATACTAAGTACCCCCCCCCCCCCCCTAACACGGGAGTTCATTACACTGCATTTCAAGCACTGTTCTCTCAACCACCTGTTGTTTGAACCAAGGGGTTGAGGGGTTATAACGCTCTCTCCAGAGGTGGATAATTTCGAGGAGTTGAGGCTGCACGCAGGCTATAAAAAATGCTGCTGGTTGAGATGGTTGCTTTTTCAGAAATATCAAAATAGATCAAAATAATAAGGTGGGCTATCCCACCTTTTCCGAGTTTCTGAAGGGCGTGGTCATGAGAATTGTCGTTCCACCCCAGCTTTATGTGCTGGTGACACCCTTGTCGAAATACACGTATTATTTTATAAGAAACTGCCCTTAAGAAACTCAACTCTCAGATCGCCAAAAAATTAAGAAACTCCAGTACTGGGAAAATATAAGTTAAGAAACTATCTATTTTGATAAAGGAAATCCTTGACATATTTTTTAATTTATTTTCACTTGTTTCCTGTATCATATTACTCGTAAGGCTCTTGAGTAATGTGAAAACATTGGAAAGTCTTAAAAACCTTGTTTTAAACTGTTCACGAGGGAACAAGTAGTGAACACGAAGATCGTTATGAAACCTCTAAGAAACTCGTAAGAAACTTTGAGTACTCAAAATCTGATAATTTTAAGAAACTTTCAGTACTTTCAGCACTATGCCGGTACGAAATGAATACGGCATCAAACTGTGCCGTATTGGTTTTTCTGTCAAAACGGAATCGCCGTTTACACTATACCGGCACGAAATGAATACGATAGGTTTTGACCATGCGCAGAGCGAGGATTTTTCAAGGCGCATGCTCTCATTTGCCAGATTATCGCCTCGATGTGAATCCGACATGAAATGATGCCGTATTCGCCGTTTACACTATGCCAGTTGAGCGACGAAGCCAGTTAGCATGCTGTATTCATTTCGTGCCGTATTCAAGTGAAAACTATGCCGGCATAGTGTAACCGGGAGGCCAATACGGCACAGTTTCATGCCATATTCATTTCGTACCGGCATAGTGTAAACGGGGTCTTAAAGAAAACTATCCAAATGAATTGTCTAAAATTACCTTCTGGAAAATGCAGGCTTCATGGTGCACTTGTATTGCGTCAGATTCTTGAAAAAATCTTCATTATATGGTTTGAGTCGATCACAAGCTTGCCCAACCTTTTTCCAGCTGCAAAATTCACTATTGTATAAAACTGTGCGAGCACATTGAACCTTTTTGTACAATCTTGCCTTAAACTTGTAAATTTCAAAACGAGCATTTATCCTGAAAAAAATGAATAGGTATGATCATCAAAGCATTTACCGAATAGTTTTCTTGTATCCTTGAATTACATCGAGAACGGATCTCAGAAGGAGAAAAATTGATAGAAAAAGTTTGGCACAAAGCATAAATTACCTTTTTTGTGAATAAACGGCCCTCGGGGTGGGGGGGGGGGGGGTACTTCCTTGTTAACATGATTTGACCCACATCTAGACTTTGAGAAAAGGACCCATCCGTAAGATCGAAAGCCAGCCTGATGCACAACCATCTTTTTCAATAGGTGATCAGGACATAGAAATGATTAATAATACAAGATACTTTGGTATTCAGATAGACAGTCAACTCAATCAGGACAAACCATGGGTAGTTAAACACTGCTGGTGTGCTTCTATGGAGAAGAGCTGGATAATATGTATCTGCGGGGGACATTTTTTATAGTATAGCGGAGGAGATATCTGCGGGGGAAATTTTTTATAGTACTGCGGAGGAGATATCTGCGGGGGAAATTTTTATAGTACTGCGGAGGATATATCGGAAGCGAAGAGAGAATGAGAGAGAAGAAATTTTAATAGTTTAATATTTTTGTTCTTTCGATATCTCCTCCGCAGTACTACAAAAATTTCCCCCGCAGATACAAAATATCCAGCGCACCTCCATAGAAGCACACCAGCAGTGTCTAACTACCCATGGACAAACATATTGATACTATCAAGACCAAGGCCAGGGACTGCGCAGACATTGGGCTAGGGTTAGGGTTAGGGTTTTCAAAGATAGGTCTAAAAACTTTCACAAATATGGAATTTTCAATATTTTCATACACGCAACTGCTGCATTTGCTGAGAGACCTTCTCAATCGCTAGACGTCTCAAAACCTGACTTTATTCAAATATGAAGCAAGCGAATTTCAACAATCTAGCGATATCTAACTTTCATAAACAACGAGCAAACTCAATCTCCCTCTTAGAAATTCCTAACGATTTTGTTAAAAATTACAATAGGCATCGCTTTGGCACGTTTGCTCTGAAAGATCTTCAGTGGTAATGGTTTTTATGAGAAGAAATGCTTTGCTGTTAATTTTGCTGGTTGTAATGATTTGTCTCTTTTCATAGTTAAATTTAAATCTTTTTGAAACAAACTGTATAGAGTATAAATATGGACGTATTAAGAGGCAAGTTTTTTGTTGAAAAGAGCGTTTGCCGACGTTCTAAAGGGCGTGATCTCCAAAATTTTTCAGGGGCAAGCCCCCATACCCCTTTTTTTCTTCACTTCGCTCGCCGCTCAGCCCCCACTTTGAAACCGCTGCACGGTCCCTGACCAAGGCAAATCGAGCCCTTGGACTCGTTAAGTATTCTAAGAAATATGTTCCATCTGAATTACTCAACAAAATGTATAGACGAATTGTTGAGCTCCATTTGAGTTACTGTTGTTCCTTTTGGGGCTGCTGTCAAAAATTGACGTCTTGCAAAAGATCCAAAAAAGAGCTGCAAGAATTGTAACGAGCAGCATATACAAACAATGCTTCTGCTGCTCCGATAATTGAGAATCTTGCCTGGTCAACTATCAGTAATTTTTCATGAAAATAGACAACCACGCTAACTTATAAATCTTTAAATTCGCTTGTCCCCGACTACTTGAAAAAATTATTCATAAAATGTTCGGACGGTAGAGAACGGTTTCTGCGCTCATCAGGAACTGGCTTTTTCTTATCGCAGTACGAAACCGTGGAACAACCTAGAAAGAGAGACAAAATTGGCACCCTCCCTGAAAGCCTTCAAAGAACAACTATAAAAGGGGCACATATCCGGCATAAACAACAATACAGGGTGTCCCAAAAAAATTATGCCCCGTTTGCCTAAAGATTGCAACAAAACGGCAAAAGATACTCGCCAAACTTTTGCATGATGCTGCTCTTCAGATATTCAATTAAAGTTTGCAACCATCCCCGTAAAAATCCGTTGAGAAATGATGGAGCTATGACCTTCAGAAGACCAAATTTGCCTGATGACTGAAACCAGCGGTCTGCCATTTTGTCTTACTTTTTTGCAGTGATAAGTATCTTCACGTGAAGTAAGAAATAATTTCTGTGAGATCAGAAATAGTGGAACTCTCCGAGGATTATCGGAATTTTCACGAAAGCTATGAAATTGGAGGCTGCTGTTTCATTTTTAATCCATGAAGCTATTTGACGCTTCAATATAGTAAGACAAAATGGCTGACTGCTGGTTTCAGTGATCAGGCAAATTTGGCCTCCTGACGGTCATACCTCCATCATTTCTCAACGGATTATTACGGGGATGGTTGCAAACTTTAATTGAATATCCGAAGAGCAGCATTATGCAAAAAATTGGCCAGAATCTTTTGCCGTTTTGTCGCAATCTTCAGACAAACGGGGCACAATTTGTTTGGGACACCCTGTAGTCAAGTACACCCCCCCCTCCCCGTCATAAGTGGTATAATATTGTATACAAACCTTGTCTCATAATATGGAATCCACACATGATTGACCATAAATGCATTTGCAGCTGTTCTCGTATTGACAGCTTTGCGATATGTCAAAATTGGTAAGATCTTCGCATTGAAGAAGCCAAGTTCGTCGAGGATTGGAGTTCGAAGTACATATTTTGCAGTGATGAATGTAAAGTAAATGGCCGCACTAGCGACGCACACCAAGCAGAAAATTATTATTAGATGGGTGTTCAACGCAACCTGTGAAAATTGAGAAAATATTTCAAAATTAACATGCAAAATTGTGTGGCTTGTTTATGGATTTTCAATAATCTTTTGCAAAAAAAAAATTAATTCAAAATAGTTTCTTCATGCGACCCGAAACAAAGAAACACAAACAAACAAACAAACAAACAAGCAAGCAAACAAAAATATTACAGCAAGCTGATGGTCAGTGTGAGCATCCTTTCGCAACAAAAAAACTATTTACATTACTTCAACTCCACCATACTTTCAATCATGTCTTTCGATCGAACCGACGTTGCCCCATGTTTGCAGCATGCCGGGGTGACATAATGAGTAAATGACATGGTCCATTTTGATGGCAGATACGGAATCTATATGTTCGAATTAGTACAAATCAAGAAAAATTTGAGCTGAAATCATTCTAATAAAAGCTCACTTATGACGTCATAGAATTGATGACGTCATATAAATTTTATTCATTTCGTCAAAATGCAAAAACTACAGATCATTCGAAAGCTCGAATCAAATGCAATCTAACTGCAGCATTTTCAATCACATTCGACCTAACTGCAAAGAGTTACATCCACTTAGTTGCAAAAAGTTTTAGTTATTGACGTCATCAAAATAGACACTTCCGATGAAAATAAAAATGTTTCCAAGTCTAGTTTGAATCTGCATGGTCAATTAAGTAGAAATTATGCATGAAGTCAAAGGTTAGGTAGATCCTTAGATCGGATCGCTTGATAATTTCCCCTGCGTAACGTATATGTGCTACCCATATGGGTGGGTCTTTGGGCCCAAAATTCTCTAAACAGTGGTCTTTTTTCAGCAGATTTTCCATAAACATGGGTGGGGTTTCGCTGAAATTCGCAAAAATTGTTTTAAATGGGCAGTTTTCCGCCAAAATTCATCAGAAAAGTGGGTACCAAGGCAAGTTTCGGTAATATGAAGAGGGCACCCTTCTGAAAACCGGGTGGGAGACCCCCGTCCATCCACAAATCAAGTATCCCCTCTCCCCCCGGTGTCCACTGGGTAGACTATAAATGATAGCTTCTCGTTCTTTTACCCCATATTTACGGATTTAACAGATAATTTTACGAGTCAAACCTACAAATTTTACACAGTTTTTATCCCAGATTATATCAAAATTAACGTGCGAACTTGTTCAGCTAAATGAAGAAAAACTCTTTTGTGTAGCCTCAAGTACCCAAGGACATTTAAAGGGGAATTTGATTTAGGGGAGGACTCAATTAAAAATTTGGCTTAGAAGGGAGGGGGACTAAATAGAGTTTTTACGGTACCGTATAATCGGCTCAGGTAAGAAGATAAATTCCATACCAGTCTGATAAGATCGAAAATCTTCATTTTTGACAATATTGCATAAAAAAAGGCAGCAAGCTTGCCAGTCACTCCCAGTGCTATGTCGTTAGCTTCCTTGGCCATTGTTGGCTCCTGTGGCCCTCTTTGGACTGGATGGTATCCTATGGGACAAGACAAGAATGAGACTTCGCAGGGCTACTGCTTCGAAATCATTGAATAAATTATATTCAAGCAAGGGCATTGCGCACCAAGGACAGATTTTGTAAGACAATAGCATGAGTTGCTATTGTTTACACCTGAAATCAAAGCGATTAGCGATTGCAGACAAAGGAAATTCTCTCAACCAGTAATTAAAAAACAAAGCCGCACAAGTTTATCTGAAACCCAGCTTGCTAGCACACTCGTTGTGCATTGCAGAAATTATTTTAAGAGCAAACATGAGCATATATCGAAAGGAGAAGGACATATCTACACATCTACCACGGGCATTTTAGTTCTTTGGTTCAGAAGCTGAGCCGTAAATGCTTTAATTACACCCACAAATATAAGAGAATTGAATCGCCTTCCAATCGGCTTTTGAACCAAATAGATTAAATGCCCGTGGCTGATGTGTAGATACAGTAGATATATTCTTCTTTTTTCGATCTATACACATGCTTGCTCTTAAAAACAATTTCTGGAATGCAAAATGAGCGCACTAGCTACCTGGGTTTCAGGGTACCTTGTGCGGCTTTGTTTGTTTTGAATTGTTGGTTGAGAGAATTTCCTTTGTCTGCGATTTCTAATCGTTTTTAATTCCGATGTCAATCAAAAGCAACTCATGCTATTGTCTTACAAAACATGTCATTGTTGCATTGCGTACTTCATACAAAGATTACGGAAATGATTTTGGTTTTCTCTTGGGGCGGACTAAATCGGTACCAATCCTCAACAATAATCAGTTGTGGAAAAGTCTGTCTAAGAACCTTTACAGCGAAGCATGATCGATAAATGAATCAAAATTTTTAGTATCAAATAAAGCAAGAATAAGCTGTAAATATAGCACTTTTAGTCGCCTGAAATTTTTGTCAATGCGTCCCTTAATTTTCTTGAAAAAATATCCAAACACTTTTTCCGAAAATATTTGTTCCGAAATCTATTAGTCCCAAATTTTGGCGTTTAATGTAGCTAACGTGCGTACTAAATATCTAAAAGCAAGACTGATGGAACAAAGTCATTGTCGTCCTGAATGGGTACCAGATGTCCAAAACAAAGTATACGGATTTGATTGGCTCCAGCGATGTCACTTTAGCTTTAATAAATGGCTGATGATTCTCAAAAAATGCTCATCAATAGTTAACGTGAACATGGGTACCTTATTTGTTGATATTGGTGCTTTGACAGCAGAGATATTGATCTCGAAAGCTCAAATTTGCTGTCACCTCCAAACCAGAGCTTTGGTGCTTTGGCCTAGGCAAATTCTTGAAGCATAGCAAATAAATCAACAACATTCTTGATAAAAGGTGAAAAGATCTTACATTAGATTATAATACGTTTGCTAGAAGTCACCCATTGTGCCATCATTTCACTTTTCTTTAATTTCAGGCATAGATTTCGATGTGCTTCAGGAATTTGCTGAGGCCAAAAAGCAAAAGCTCCTGTCTTGCATGCGGAGGCAAATTTGGACTTTCAAGATCTCAAAAGCGATAATATCAACAAATGAGGTATCTATGTTCAAGGTAACTATCGAGGAGCGTTTTGAAACTTATTAGCCATTGATTAAAGCTAAATTCACATCGCTGCACCCAATCAAATCTGTATATTATTTTGGTGGGAGACCCGGTATCTCTTTTTACTGGATGGCTTTAACTATTTCGCTAAAATTCTACCGCTGGACTTTTCCGAAATCTTCAATATTTTCAGAATTAGAGTATTTTTCTTCTTTTTAAGAGTTCAAGAAAAATTTTGACAATTTCTTAAAATCATTGTAATTTCTAAATTCTTTTCAAGAAACACAAAATAGTTTTCAAGAAAGACATGAATGTCTAAAATATGGTATCAAGCAAAGATCTTTCACTCTTGTGGCTGACGATTTAGAAATTTGATGAGGTCACATCTTCAATAAATTGAAACATAAAATACGCTGTAATTTCGAAAATGTTCAAGATTTTTGAAGAGTACAACGGTAGAATCATAGCAAAGTACTTGAGGCTTTTTCAAGCCATTCAATTCAAGGAAATAAATCGTAGAATTGTATATCCATCTCTTTACATTTCTTGTTGAGGATACCAAGGCGGGTACCAAGGATTACCCCTTTTGGTTGAGCCTTTTGTTATGCTGGTAAAGTTCAAGGCAGATCAACAGCTGGGAAACCTATTACCATGCGCGAGAATCTATTTGTTTTTTTGCTAATTCTTGTTTGGATTATCAAATATGCTTTCTGCGCATGATCACAGGTTTCCTTTTTGGGGGACAACTGTTGCTTTGAACTTTGACGATTCGTATCCCCAACAATGTCTTGTGTTCATCTTCATCTTTTTACAATAATTTAAAGATTTGGAAGATTTACCTTTGTATGTATTATAATTTTGACGACTACGTTCATGTTTCGATTCTTCGTCAGTGGAAGATTTTTCACTGTCCATCTCCAGAACTTCTGGTTCATTTGATTTCTTGGAAAACATTGTAGCAACTTTACCTCGCTGTCTTGGTATATTCTTAGTGATCTTGTTCTTGTCAAAATCCTCTCCAGGCATTTCTTCCTCTTCCTCATCGTTCCTTTTCCTGGAATTCTTACTAGCACCTTTACCACGCTGTCTGGGTATCATCTTAGTAATTTTGCCCTTATCAAAGTCCTCTCCGTATGACTCAGCTTCTGGTTTATTCGCTGTCTTGGAAGTATTCTTCGCAGATGCTTCGCCGTCATCCATTGATGAAGTTGAGCTAGTGTCCATTATTTCTTGTCCACCCTTCTTAGAAGCAGCTGCTATCTTCGAAGCAGGTTTAGTTTTCTTTTTTCCATGGAATTCATCAGTTGAGGTAGTCAAACCATCACCAACCAACCCTCGATCCTCCCAATCGCTTTCCTCGTCTGAGCTTGAAAGATCTGATGATCCTGTCTGCCAGTGTGGCGGTAGACCACGTCTAAGAATTTCACGTTTTTCTTCCTCTTCTTGACGCTTCTTTTCCATCTCATCGAGATCACACAATTTCTGTAATCCATATATCATCATAACAGCCATTGCGTAAGTGCGAGTGTGACGGTAGATGAAAAACAGCACATCTAATGTTACCATCAATATCATCCCAATCTTGGACAAAATTTTATCTTTAACAATATCCTGAATCCAGGTAAGCGCGAAGATGTCCTTTGCTTTTTCTTCATCAAACTTTACTCCAATTTTGGGCTTAGGAAATGCTATCTTTGGTTGTGTTGCATATTCTCGCGATTTCTTCCTTAGTTTCTGCCAAAGATTATGATTTAGATTTTCACTGTTTTCTTGCCTGCTTTCAGTGTTCTTGAGATTTCTTTCCACCTTATTGAATGTATCTCGAAATGACTCAAGTTTGTGCGTATATTTAAACCAACGGAAATCCTGATCAAGACCGACATACCTAGGAAAGGATTTCCCGGTAAAAAGCCTGGCAAATGCATACAAAATTCTAGCGCCCTTCAAAGCTGTGTGGGACATTACTTTGTGTTCTAACACATCAAGTTGTCTTTTTATTTGATAAAAAGATCGAATCATGGTCTCTTGCATTTCAAATTTTCGTTTCTCAAATTGCTTTCTACTTTTAGCCCAATTTTCTCGAAATCGACGAATGGCAGTGAGTTTTATTGATCTTGTTTTCTTATTAATCTGCTGTTGCCAAGATGATTCACGCTTTCTATTAGAAAGATACGAATCTAGCTTTTGCAGATTTCTTTCACAGATGTTCCTCTCTTCAGTCAATCTCTTAGCCTGCCTACTAATTTCAACTACCCTGTGTCTCTCCATATCTTGAAATATGTTCCGAAATACAGTTCTTTCTCTTTGCTGGAATACTTTAAAAGACCTTAGGGTATGGTAATTAGTACTGTGCAGTACAACGAAGATGTAGCTCATAAAAGTAAATGTGAATATGATGCTCTTTCCAAGTCGAGCACCAACGAACCACACGATCACCAAAGCATGTCTGAAATGAAACTCATTGTCTCTGTCTGCTTGGTACATCCTGTCCTTCGGCTTAGTCAGCGCGCCAATTATGACAATCAGAATGATAAGAAAGACAAAGCCACCGAAGATGACAGAGATTGCAACAATCGTATTAAACAATTTACCCTTGTCAATTTTAGGAATGTGAATGGATTGCAGAATTCTCTCCACCTTCTTCTCTCGAACGAGCACAAATTTTATTGTTTGGTCTCTGGCGATTAGATGTAAAAGAAATGCTTTGTCCTTGCGATTTTTACCATTCTTGAATGGAATGTTAAATTCGAATTTGAAGTAGCAAGTTTCCTTTGTTTTCACAGCAAAATCGTGATGAAACAATAGTTCATCTAATTTATCCTGATCAAAGACTTTCGCTGCAAAGGAGCCTGGGCATGAGTTCAAATACCCTTCTGCTGCAATCAGCCAGTGCGAAGTCTTGTTTAGCAGTCGGCAATATAATCCATCCGGGTTGATCTTGCTTTTTGGAAATATGTGTAGCAGAATTGACCTACTACGAGGAATTGTAAAATCCAAGAATCCTTTAGTTCCAGTTTTAGTGACGGCAAATGTACGTCCAATATCTTTACCAAACCCCCTTTTGTCCTTTGTATCTTTTGTGCTAACAGCGTAGATTCTGTCGAACATTCTAGGAAGGCTGCTACGCAATGGAAGCTCGTTGAAAGCAACAAATGAATTTGAATTGACATCATTGCATTTCAGCTTATTCCATTTTGCTTTGCTGATGGAAAATGGCCTGGCAGGCATAAGAGCAAGATTTTTTCGAGCACCACCGGTCCATCTCGCGGGCAGCCTACTGATATAGCCTAATTCTAAAGTTTTAGCATTTTTGGCTCTTTTAAGGAGCAGGTGTTTGTTTTTAAGTGTTGGGGAGTCAGGCATTTTCACGATCAAATATCCGAAGTCATCTTCTAATACATTGCCTTTGTTGACATCTGAATGATTCTTGGCATGGTAGTCTCTGCTAATCACAAGTTCATTTTCAACATAAAGATCCGCACGATACTTGTAAGTTGCCAAACGCAGTAGTTTCACATTACAATATTGATCTTTCTGGCTAAAAACAGGTTCCAGCTTGATAACATATGCCATCATTCCGGTGCAAGCAGTAGCCCTTCCATTACAATTTTCCACATCATATCTATAACAAGGACATTTTTGTTGAGAACAGCTGCATTTCGTGGTAAGACAGATTTTAAGACATTGCACCTGTCTTCCTTTACAAAGAGGCAGTTTACTCTGTGAGGTGCAATATGTCCTGCATTTAGCGCATCTTTCCTTGTTTGAAGTGCAGGATCGAGAAGCCTGCGTGTATTTCAGATCAGTTCTATCGAGTTTGCTGTCAGTGAAAAGTCCAAGGATGTTATGATCACTGCCCAAACAATACAAATAACCTTTCTCCATTTTAGGGTTCTTCATGTCACAACGTCCTTTACCGCCCCATGGGAAATAAAACATTTCTTGTGTTACTCGCATCGTTGCTTTGTAGTATATAGGCACATTGTGGCTGCAAATTGGATGCGGATGCTCCGAAGGGTCCTTGTCGTAATATTTGGGTTTGACTTCACCGACAATAGTCGCAAAATTAGCTTCAGTGACTGAAATAACGATTTCAACGCCTGATCCTCGATTCATTTGAACTACTGTCTGCTTGTTGTCTTTTGGGTAAATCTTTTGATGAATTGGGATAACCTGCAAAATTAAATTTGAGTTTTCATCTAATTTCGTATCTACCGGATTACCCAAACAAAGTGAAACTGTTTGAAAAATCATCAAAATTTGATTACAAAACAAATACAGTAAAAACCTGCATATAAGAACCACCCACTTATAAGAACCTGAGGCCTAAAATCCTCTAATTTCACCCCCTTAAAGAAGAACCTATTCATCCTTAACTTCAACGAAGGTTCTTATCTTAAAAAAGTTAAATGTAAACTACTGGTTGGTAATATGTGATAAAATGTTTTAAGAAATTTAGCCAATTACTTAAGTAGATACAAAGCATATGTAAAAAATTCCTTGTATGAATGGATTTGATACAGATAAGGCAAGGTAGATAAAGTTGTTCTTTATAAAATTGTGTCATGATAGTGAGTATGTGAAAACCTTGTTTTCTTATATTTGGCCTAAATTCCTGAAGATATGTAATTAATTCTTTTGATAAGAACCTATCTAAGAACCTTGCATCCTGTTTTCAAGAATAGTATCATATGCATAAGAACCTAAGCAGGGTGATTTCAAGATGTAAGGTTCTTATATGCGGGTTTTTACTGTATTGAAAATTTCTACTTGTACTTGTGCAGTCGCATCAAGGATCAAATCAACCTTAGAAATATTGCAACGTCCTAAAATGGCCGAATTTGTGCTGTTAGAAGTCACCTGGTTTTGAAGCACACTCCGACATTATTTTCAGTTTGAATTTTCACGTCGCGATACCATTTACATTTGCTGCCTATGATTATCACGTAAAACTCGAAACCTCAGAAGAAATCAAAAGCTTTTGGTTACAATTTCAATATTTTGTAAAAATACTATTTCTTTCTTTTCAGGTTTTAAGATCAACTCGTTTTTCTCTTGCATGATTCAACAGTTTTCTCTCTAGTTACAGGTTTATTTTGGTTGTTTTTCTCTTACAGAAGTTAACAGCCTTCTTTCTTCAGATTACGGTATTTTTGTTGCGTTTATGGGTTTAGTACGACAGGTGGATGCCAATTTGAGCTTTGAAGATTAATATGTCTGCTATCAAAGCATCAATATCAACGAGGTATCTATGTTCAAGTGAACTATCGAGAAACATTTTAGAATTGATTAGCCATTGATTGAAGCTAAATTTATATCGCTGGAGCCAACCAAATCTGTATACTGTTTTATCTATGTTCAAGTTAACTATCGAGGAACATTTTGAGAGTGATTAGTCATTGACGAAAGCTAAATTCGCATCGCTGGAGCCAAACAAATCTGTGTACTTCCTTATCTATGTTCAAGTTAACTACCAAGGAACCTTTTGAGAGTTATTAGCCATTGATGAAAGCTAAATTTACATCGCTGGAGCTAACCAAATCTGTCCCACATTTTGTTCTGGGACACCCCGTACATTAACAAAGACAGATTTTGTAATACAATAGCAACAGTTGCGTTTGATTGACACCCCAATTCAAAGCGATTTGCGAATGCAGACAAGAGAAATTCTCTCAACAAGTAATTCAAAACAAACAAACCCGCAAAGTTTCACCGAAACTAATAGGGCAAACTCTCGCCTTGTGCAAGCGAAAGGTGGTTTATAAGAGATTTTACGTGGTTATAACGAAAGAAGAAGGGTAGATCTAAAGTTTTGTCTGGTGGATTTTGTTTATTTCATTCAGGAGCTGTTTTGCAATGGTTTCATTGAAGCCCTAAATACGCGAGAATTACAATACCTTTTGCTCGGCTTCTGAATCAAATAAAGAAAATCGCCACACAGAACTTTAGATTTACCCTTCTTCTTTCGCTATAAGCACGTAACTTCTCTTAAAAACCAACTTTCGCTTGCACAAGGCGAGAGTTTGCCCTACTAGTTTCGGGGAAACTTTTGCGGCTTTGTTTTGAATAACTGGTTGAGAGAATTTCCTTTGTCTGCAGTCGCTAATCGCTTTGAATGGAGGTGTCAATCAAACGCAACTGTTGCTATTGTATCACAAAATCTGCCCTTGTTCCATACATTACCTTTTTACGGTCCTCTGCAACCATTTGCTTTCCAAGTTTTACAGGTGGGAGCCTTGAGATAGCTGAAAGAAATGAAAACAAAGTTGAAATCTTTTAAAGGATTGTAGGATTCATAATTTGATGGAATACTCTGAGTAAGCAAATGCTTAAAGATTTGAAGATTTGAAATTTGAAATTTTAAAATTTAAAGATGCTTTCCTAGCATAGGCTCCAAATCTTTAAAAAGGCTGGTGTAAAATTGAGTGACCTATTTCTTTGAACTAAATGACTTCAAAGAAACTTTAGCTATTACTCTAAAATTCTACCGTTTAACTTTTCTGAAATTTTCAATATTTTCAGAATTAGAGTGTTTTCTTCTTTCTCAAGAATTCAAGAAAAATTTTCAAAAAAACTTAAAACCATCGTAATATCTAAACTGTTTGAAGCAACATGAAGTAATTTAAAAAAAAACTATGGTTTATAAATGCCTACAATATGGTATCAAGCTAAAGTCTGTCACCCATCTGGTTTATGATTTAGAAATTTGATGACGTCACATCCTCAAACGAATTGAAATGTAAGATACGCTGAAATTTCGAACATATTCCAGGACTATGTTTCGAGCAATGTTCAAAATTTCTGGAAAGTCTAACGGTAGAATTATAGAGTATCTAAAGTTTCTTTCAAGCTATTCCATCAGAAGAAATAGGTCAAAGAATTTTGAACCCACCTTTTTTCGCCAAGTTAAAGATTTGGAACTTATGATTGATTTCCTATCAAATTCTTTTAGCGATTAAAAGTTGAAACAATGTTTTGGGACAACTGGTAGGGTGTGCCAATTTATTTATTGTTGATTATCTGCAACAGTAAGAACCCGTAAAGTACAGGGTGTCCAAAAAAAAATTGTTCGACTTTCGATCAAATATTAAGAAATAACAAAATAATAAACGGGCTTCATGGTAAGACAACCATATTGCTGAGATTTAAAATTAATTTCATACACCAGAAGCTAGCAAATCGGCTAAATATTCACGGAGTTACGAACTCTTGGAGCTCAAATTTATGTGAAAGCCAAAAAAGCACTTTCGATACACTAGCTTTCTCTAACATTGAATCAAGGTTATGGATGCTTGGAGGAATCCTGTTAAGCACAATCTGGAATGGCCCCGTCTCTCATCGATAGCAGTCTGCAGGTTCTTGATACACTAGTTTTTTCTAACATTGAATCAAGGTTATGGATGCTTGAAGGAATCCTGTTAAGCACAATCTGGAATGGCCCCGTCTCTCATCGATAGCAATCTGCAGGTTCTTGATCCACTAGGTTCTTATACGCGGGTCGTTACTTCACCCGATATAAAAAGTTGCGTAAACTTACGGGAACATTCTCTGTCCATTGTTCCACCACATTCTGTACTCTCATACTTGCCAGGTGGACATTGACTTCTACAACCTAAGATTTAAAACAAGCTAAGGGCCTGTTTATATGGGGAGAACCACCTCACTTGCCAGAACCCGGGGCTGACAGGCGAGATTCCACCTTCCTATAGAATCTAATTGTTTTTTCCCGGGGCGGGGGGTACATAATATATTTAGGGTACGGGTATGTGCCGCCCACATGGGTGGGTTTTTGGGCCCAAAATTCTCCAAACAAGGGTCCTTTTTCGGCAGATTTTCCATAAACATGGGTAGGGTTTCGCTGAAATTTGCAAAAAATGGTTAAAATGGGCAGTTTTCCGCCATAATTCATCATATCATAAAAGTGGGTATCAAAAGCAAGTTTCGGTAATTAGAAGAGGGTAGCTTTCTGAAAACCGGGCGGCAAACCCCCGTCCATCCTCAAGTCATGTACCCCCCCCCGGGTTTCTTCATTTCACGTCTATATGACGAACGCAACATCACACCACCTCACTAGAGGTGGAATCTCACCTGCGCGAGGTGAAATTTTTCCATATAAACAAAACACCACTGGTATGGCGAGATGATGCTTTAATTGCTGCTTAAGCGCATGCGCGTAGCAGACATTTAGACGGGTTGATTGAAATTCCTGTGTCGATCTCCACGTATGGATGCAAAACCAAACATCAACAACAACAGAATTTCTGGCATCCTGCTTGCTTTGCTGACTGCCCAAGAAGTTGGCTCACGTTCATTGCGAGAAGAAGAAGGGGATTTTCACTGACTCTGGTACGTATCAAATAATTTTTTAAATCTCATTTCATAGTAAATATGAGAGGATTTCTTTTCATCCTCTCTGCTGTGTTGACAATTTATTGTTTTGCAGCGGATAGGCTCCAGAAGTGGAAGGAAGATTTCATCAACGAAGGCCTAAGCGCGTTTCTTACGCTTTCACAAATAAACAGCAATGACCTGCCCTTTGTGGCAACAAATGAAACGTATAAACCTATTTTGGTATCGCCACTTGTAGCAACAAAAGCAAATATATCAGAAATGCCCACTGAGGCATCCAACAACAGTGTCTTTCCCATTGTGGAAAGAAAAATAAATCACCCATTGTGGTGATAAACAGTGAATTGCCTTTAAAACCATTGTGGTATTGCCACTTGTCTTGTAGCAGCAAAAGCAAATATATCAGAAATGCCCACTGAGGCACCCAACAACGGTAACTTTCCCATTGTGGAAAGAATAAGTGAATCACCCATTGTGGTTATAATTACAGTGAATTGCATATATTGTGGCAATAAAAGCTACTACTTTAAAACCATTCAAAACCAACTAAAACAAACAGCAAATTAAGCGAATCTGATCATTCAGGATGCTGAATTACTTTTGGAAATATTTGTCAAGGCTCTTTCTTTAGTAAAACACAAGATGATACAGCACTTGAAAATTTTTCACAGATAACAATCATGCATTTTTCTTATTAGATGGGTACTTGGTATCTATTATTCACAATCCTAACTCGGGGCTTTATGTATTTGATTAGAAATGGTAAGAATTCATCTTTTAATAGAGTATTGTTGCACTTTAGAACAGTAGTTTTCTTTTTGCTTTGAAAACTGCAAACATCTGGCGCATAAATGTGCCATGGATTGTTTCAGAACAGAAGAGATAATTTCCCATTGCATAGAAAATCACAAGAGAGGATTGCAAAAGAAAGATAATTGAAAGGATCTTTCAACCATGATTCTTTGCACCTGAAAGTATTTTGATTGGCTTCTTGATTAATTTTTCCCCTCCTTTAGCACAAATTTTTTTCAGTATATTTCTGTTATCTACTTAGGTACTTAAATCGGCTTTTTCAATTACCATACCTTGCATGTGCCATCTTTTTACTGGAGGTCATTTTTGTGGACTGTAAAATGGTGACAATGAAACGACCACAAATGGTGTATTCACAAACCATGCTCGTTGCAAAGGCCCCTTTAATATTGCCATATGACCATGCACATATATATCTCATACACAAAAGCTTGATATCTCATTTACATTTTGTTGCAGAAATGAAAGGTAACTTATTAATTTGTGACAGCCCATGTAAAGATTAACACAGCATTGGATCACTATCTGCGTATTAACTGTTCATATTCCTGTAACTGTTTGCACAGCATTGGATCAGTATTTGCTTCTTTAACCATTGACATTCAAAGACCAACGCAGCATAAGATAACTGCTGGATGCACATTCTTGCAAAGACCAAAAAGCATAGGATCAGCATTGCTTCTGTGACCATTCTTCACACCTTGTGACTTTTTAACTTGGATACAAACTGTTATCAGATGAACTTTTGAAGAATTTTTATGGACAACTGTTGTGCATCATATACCCTCAAGACTTGTTTTCATTTGAGGCATAATACAAAATCTGTTATTTGACACAGAATTGAAAAGGGGAACACTTTGTGTGTTGCCTTCATGCATCAAGTTGTTTGAATATTATTGAAAAGGCTGATTGATGCAGATGGAAGCAGATAATTGACATTCTGAGCTAATTACAAAGAAATGATGAAAGCTACTGTATTACTTCTAAAACATCAAAACTATTTTTACTTCAAAATACCAGTGTTGATCAATGGCCAATGAGAAAATCATACACTATTTGAGGTAACACCTGGGGAAAAGAAAGCCTTGCAGTCCAAGAAAGTACAAAATGAACTGACAATGATTAACTGAGTCTTAAAATTGCAATTGAAGACTTGAATTGAGATTAATATCACATTGAGTTCTAATGAGTATTGTAGTCGTGTAATGCAGTCTTGAAATTTACAATCAGCTCTCGTAGTTCTTTAATTGTTTTACCTCAAAAAGCTGCAATTTAACTTGATTTCAAACACATGCTCCGAAATATCCACTGTGACATTTATTTTTTTGACAATCTGCCGAATGTTATTATGAATAATACCATGAGCTGCACTTACTTAACTGCGTTAACAGCTAGTACATATTTATACACGAAGTTCGATCGAGTGGCATCAGAGCTTCTGTCACTTTTGTGCACATTCGAAAATCCTACATAATGTATCAAAACATCGTTCTATTCAGCCCCGGATCTGGCAGCGTGAGTGAGATGTTTTTCCTCATATGAACAGGCCCTGGACTTATGACGATGAGTCTCCTGTTTCCCTGTGCTCTTTGACTTCAAGATGGCGCTTCAGTCAACAGATTTATAGATTGAGCAAGGTACCGCAGGGATACAAGGGCCTCATCGTCATAAATCTAAACAGGCCCTAAGTTGAGAGAAAAGTATCAAGTAAGTCATAAAAAGGTTTACACGTTTGGTGGGCTGTGGGATAAGAAGCATGCGCCTGACATACAACGCTGAAATGTCAATCTATCAGTCAATTGTTAATTTAGATGTGAAAATGTTGTTGTTGTTGTTGTTGTTGTTGTTGTTGTTGTTGTTGTTGCTGCTGCTGCTGCTGCTGGGTAAAATCAGTTATCTCTTAGAGCCAGAACTAGGAGAATGCTGGAAAGGTGTTTGCATAGGAACGGGAATTCCATGTTCGATTCTGGTCCATGATTTACTTGCCAATTGAAATTTGAATTCAATACAATTTTCAGTTTAAACAGAATATAAATTTTAGTGGCAAATAAATCTTGAACCAGAATCGATTGTGGAATCATCGTTCCCATACAAACCCCTTTGGAGCATTTTCCTAATTCATCAGTAAATCATGAGTAATATCAGCAGATAAAATTTCTGAAGGTTTTGAATTTTACGGAGCTCGACCGCCATAAATTAAGCATGCAGTTGGGTTTAGTATGATATGAAGATGGCGTCTCTTCTTGCAAAAACTTGAAAAGCATGATAGTTGACACACGTTCTTAAACTCTATCAGCTCACTTACGTTTGCAGACACCAGTGGTTGTCTTTGTGCACGCTTTATCCATGAAAGACTCAAATGGACACTCAGTACTGCAGTCTACAAAAATCAAGAAAGAAAATATTTCTGTGATCTTTTTATTAGTGATTTACTCAAACTAGCTTTATCATTTTCTTTATAATACTCATTCAATTATGAAGGGAAGTTTTCAATTCAAAGCGATTAGCGATCGCAGATAAAGGGAATTCTTTCAACCAGAAAATCAAAACAAGCAAAGCCGCAAAAGTTTCTCTAAAATCGCGGTAGCTAGCTCGCTTGTCATGCATTCCAGAAATCGTTTTTAAGAGCAAACATGAGCATGGATCGAAAGAAGAAGGATATATTTACAAATCTGCCTCGGGCATTTGATTTGTTTGGTTTAAAAGCCGATTGGGAGGTGATTCAATTTTCTTCTTTTCTTGGTTGTAAGTAAAACATTTACTGCTCAGCCTGTGAACCAAAGAAATAAAATGCCCAAGGTAGATGTGTAGATATATCGTCCTTCTTCTTTGGATATGTGCTCATGTTTGCTCTTAAATACAATTTTTGGAATGCACAACGAGTGCGCTAGCTACCTAGATTTCAGAGCAACTTTTGCAGCTTTGTATTTTTTGAATTTATGGTTGAGAAAATTTCCTTTGTCTGCAGTTGCTAATCGCTTTGAATTCAAGTGCCAACAAAAGCAACTCGTGTTACTGTCTTATAAAATCTGTCGTTGTTCAGGCTAAGAAATGATATGTCTTACAAACCGACTTGTTTAAACAAAAATTAAAGGAAAGCATTAAACTAAGAACAAGAAAATTAACATGCCTATTTTACAATATAATAAGGACGTAAAAGGTAAAAGCTGAATAAAAGTTACCCCCGTCTATAGTTTTTGTTTGAAGATTCTCACGGAGGGTGCCAATTTTGTCTCTCCTTCTATAACGTTCCAGAGTTACACAACGTGGGGGGGGGGGGTATTTCACCTAAATTTGTACCAAGGTTGCTACACGAAAAATAATTGTTTCCCGGCTCCAGATTTTTTTTCCCTCCAAATGATAGCCGATGCTAGAAAAAATCGGTGAAAAATATAAACACACAAAAATTGGACTAAATAACAACCCGATCTAACAAAATTTTCCCGTTTCTCTATCATCGGAACGTTGCATGGATAATTTTCTCAAGTAATCTTGGGCAAGCAAATGCAAAGACTCATAAGTGAGCGTGGCTTCTGACGAGCGCATAAATCATTATCTTTCATCGGAACATTTTATAGATAATTTTCTCAAATAGTCTGGGCTAAGCGAATTCAAAGACTTGTAAGTTAGCGTGGCCATGTCTCTTTTCTTACAAACTATAGAATAGAACTAAATATTTACCGAGAACAATTTACCTGATCTTGACAGGCCACGATAAATCATAACCTAAATTGGTTTCCAAATTTTTTAATCAATCTTTAGCTAAATCTAAGAATTTAAATTTCACGACTTTTTTGTGAATTTTTAGTCTTCTAAAATTTTCGGACTCGAACATACTGAGAAAGATCGAAAATGCCGATCAAATTTGCTAAAGATTCAACATGAATAAGCAAAGAGAAAACATTTTCGTGATGATTCGGGGATTCAGAAATTGATCGTTGTAATCTGCTGAACGAGCGTTAGTTCAAAGACCGGTTTGTTGTAAAATTCTTAGATTTCCCTTCGGAACTACCGTCAAAGTTAAATTACTTTCTTGACCTTGGCAAACAAAATAACAACACTCATACCAAAGGGTGGATAACTCCAAAATGAAATGTCGGGGGTTAAACTAAGACTAAATCCCACCCTTGTACTCGTAAAAATAAGAGGATGCTAACAACAACAACAGCCATTGTATTACATGAAGAAATACCCGCTTATGTTACATGAAGTAAGAGTCAAAAAACGTGAGTTGTACGTTGAGTTGTTGAATGTTGTTGAGTTTTACAGAAAGATGATTTGAAATGGTTACTTACCTTGGCTGACAAGCATATCGTGAATTTATTCGTGTCCCTGTTCTAGAACCGGCCTGAGCGAGGGGCACGACTGAAATACGATATCAAAACATTCTAAACGGCATTCTGTTTAACTTAACGGTGCAATTCATTGCATCAATAACTATTTTCGCTTCAAATAACCTTCAAAACAGCATACAATTATTCTAACATTACAAACCTGGCACACATTTGCGAAATTTCTCCAAGTAGCCTCTGGGACAAACGCATTTCCCTGCTATTGGATCACATGCACCAATGCCACAAGCACGCGAAGGCCTTCCCTTGCACTTATCCTTTTTAACCTCAGCTGCTGAAGCAACATCTGGAAACAGAAAAGCAGATCTTCAATTCTTAATCAACTACCGGCTGTCCCCAAAAAGTACTCCTGTTCAAAAAATCACTAACAATTGTTTATCAAACCTATGATCTAATTGTTTATCAAACCTATCAAATCTTGAATACCAAAAATGTGTAACCGTACATCGTGTGCCCAAGTTCACGAGTTGTCATGCAGCCAGCATGGTGATAACCGGGAGGGCACATTGGGTTTCTTGACTACATCAAACCTATGATAAAAATTTTATTTTTGAGTTGTTTTCTTATACTCATTACATAAGTCTCAGCACGTTGAACGAATACAAGGAATCACGTCGTAAGTCTATTGTTTTGTCAAAGACCCAAAAATATTCATGGGTAATCAAATGTTTGCTTTTGATATAACGAAGTAGAAAAATTGCACTCTTAAAAACCTCATTTTGAGCTACAGTTTCTAAGCAAAATCCTCAATCTAGAGCAAAAATCTTCAGATTTTTATCATCGTCGAAGTCTCCAATGATAGTGCACATTTCTTTTTGTCATTTATGACCAAACAAGAAGCTTAACATGCAGGAAGTGATCATCATTGCTTTTCCGTAGCATGATTCAAAACCAGGCAGCTCTGATAAGAGCTATGCATTTGCTAATGTCTAAACCAATTCCAAGATCAGCAATATCACGGAAAATAATTTGGTCCTTAATCTACTTGACAAAAAAAGAAAATCGAAGATCGGCCGTGTGATCAAATATTGGTGATTTTTCAATCAGGAGTACTTTTTTGGGACATGGGCTTGTTACAAATCATGATTTCAATTCAAGTACCCAAATTCCGTTGTCGGCAATCGCTTGTCGCTTTAATTGCGGTGTCAATCAAATGCAATTCATGCTATCGTCTTACAAAATTTGTCCTTGCAGGCACAATACATATACTCACCTAATACTTTTAAGCGGAACAGATGTTCATCGCCAGTGACGGTCACTTTATTTTTATGATTTTCATTGACAAAAACCTTAACTTCTTTGAAGATTCCATCGGGGATCTCTATTGTTATATCAGCAGTGGCAGTTTGCATCAAATTCAAATCTGGCATCATTGCCATTGATATGGACACGTGTGTAAATAAACACGCAATTAATAATGAATGACTTCCAGATAATTTATTTATTTTGCCACCAGATCGAGGAACTCTCTGTGATGATGCTCCACAATTTCCTTGGAAAGAATTGACACAGTGAAACGCAAAACTTGACAAAGAAGGCGTAGGAAAGCATAGGTCCAAATCTCTAAAAAGGCTGGTGTAAAATTCAATGACCTATTTCTTGGAACTGAATGATTTCAAAGAAATTTTAGCTATTTCTCTATAATTTTACCGTTGGACTTTTCTGAAATCTTCAATATTTTCAGAATTAGAGTGCTTTTCTTCTTTTTCAAGAATTCAAGAAAGATTTTCAGAAAAACTTAAAACCATTGTAGTTTCTAAACTGTTTGCCGCAACATGAAATAATTTCGAAGAAAACCACAATTTATGGATGTCTACAATATGGTATCAAGCAAAAGTCTGTCCCTCTTCTGGTAAATGATTTAGAAATTTGATGACGTCACATCCTCAAATGAGTTGAAATGTAAGATACGCTGTAATTTCGAAAACATTCAAAAACTTCTGAAAAGTCCAACGGTAGGATTACAGATAAGTATCTAAAATTTCTTTCAAGCCATTCAATCAGAAGAAATATGTCATATAATTTTACACCCACCTGTTTACGCAGCGTTAAAGATTTGGAACCTATGCTGCGTATGAAGCATCTTGGGGTGGGGGCACACTACCAGGACACCTTCTTTTATCAAAAGTGCACTTTGAAGGGAATCAACGGATAAAACGTGGAGAACACCAGAGCTATTCATAAAGGGCTACACCTTCACATTTTTGTTGAAACGGTGATTTGCAGTTTTGAAAGGCAATATCGCACAGAATTTTGTTGATGTTTTCTTCAACCTGAAAGCGTTATTTTGAAGATAAATCTTTGTACTTCACAAAGGAACAAACAAAAAATTCATATCTCTTACGATAGCTTGAATATAAGTAGATTTTGATGGTTACTGTTTGATGGCCTGCGGGAAACCACCAAATAACTGCAGAAAATTATGGACACTAAACCCTCCTAGTCTGGATAGGGTTAACTGGTGCTGAAATGACAGGGTCAAAGTCATGCACACTTGTATATTCTTTGTCCTATTCATACGCTGCTCCACTTGGTAGAAAGGATCAATAACTCACTGCGTAGCTAACGAATAACTTCTGAAGCACAGGGGGTCCAGGAGTGTCAGTAGAAACTGCAATTCTGGTTTCTTTGGTTCCCTGCGATCAAGCTTATGAAAGCAAAAGCTGTGTAATATGATACAGGTTACATAATCGTTGCGGTCGGCCTGCTATTGTTACAGTAGAATTACGATGCGCGGGAATTGAAAAAAACCGTGAGCCAGACCGCGAGACGATGCTTCAAACCGCATCCAATGAGATAACTGCTCTCACATAAAAAAAGTTTTTCTACTGTAGCAATATCAGGCTGACCGCAACGATGATGTAATCTGCATCAAATCACACAGCGGTTGTTTACATAATCTAGTTCACAGGGAATAAGGAAACCAGAACTACAGTCTTTACTGAGACTCCTGAACCCCCTGTCTGAAGTAGACTTGCCCCAAATCTATTTCCTTAAGTCCATCTGACTGATCCTTTTCCCAATCCCGAATCCGCCATTCCAACATTCCGTATGCCTTGACAGAATGTTGTAATGGTAAATCCAAGAACTACAGTATATAGGGAATCGTCAGGTGGACTGAAGAAATAGACTTTGGGCATGTCTACTTCTGAAGTGAATAGTCATTCAAAAGCAAAAAGTCTTGATGCATTTGGAGCAACTTTCCAGGTCTCAAATGTGTGCCTGTCGCTCTTTGATAAAAACTGCCCAAAAGAACCTGTGATTTTCTGTAACAGGCAGAAATGGTCCTATACATTTATCTAGTGATTCATATATACCGGGTGACCCAAAAAATAGTGACCCACTGCAGCGTGTAGACGCAGATAAATCGGCCCTTATAACCTATGCTAAAATTAATAATCAAAGAACAATTTGGACTTGATTAGCCATTGATTGAAGACCTTCATAAGATCATCAAAAAACTGAAACAGCTCTCTACTTTGGAACAAACTGAAGTAAAGCGAAAGATCATTTTTGAGTTTATTTTAGATCTTCTAGGGTGCGTGCTCCAAGTGCTTCCACAGTAGTGCCTCCCCTGATCCTGGTTTTCTTGCCAGCTTCCATTGAAGACTGGCTTACAATGGACATTAAACTTGCCATAAAAAGTTAATAGGGGCACTAAAGCAAATTTTCATAAACCGTGATCAATTCAATTACGTGATATTATGCACACACCAGCCGGGTTTAATAGACCTTTTAGCTATTCTTAAACAACTTTCAAATCGAACGATATTTTGATACCTTTTGATGAATTTTCGAATGTGCACAATAGTGATAGAAGCTCCAACGCCACTCAATCGAACCTTGCGCATATAAATGTATAAAAATAACGCTCGATCCAGGCTCTTCTGTAGAATAGCTAAAAGGTCTATTGTTGTACAGGAGGAGCCCGAGGTCTCCAAAGTACAGACTGAGCTTGCAAGGTCATATCATCTTACCTTTTTCACTCAAATTCTTGATACGCAAGCTAACATGCCCTTGTGTATCAATTGTTCCATCCTCTCCCTCTTCAGTAATATTCATCCTCCGTGCTTCTCTCTCAGGGTATTCCATATCTGTGCAAAGGCTCACTTCACTAGTACTGCCTCGTGGTCTTATAACAAGTTCTGCACTGCGTACTTCCTCTGTCGTAAGGTTAATCCTGGAACCACAGTTTGTTTTGGTGTTGTGGACCTTGAGAGTGTCAGCGGAATATTGGTGACCTTTTATAGTATTGGTACCTCTTTTAGGGTTGTCTTTGTTAGAGTCTATGCCACGTGACTTATCAATATTCAACTCAGCAGTTGCATTGGTATGAGCCTTCTGTAATACTTGTCTGTAACCAGTTGCTGCATGTGTTGGATTCATACCTCTTTTAGGGTTGTCTTTGTAAGTGTCAATGCCACGTGATTTATCGAAGTTCAGCTCAGAAGTCCCACTGGTACGCACCTTTGTCGATGCCTTTGTATCGTCAGTTGCTTCTTGTATTACATTGGTACCACTTTGAAAGTTGCCTTTGTTGTTGTCTATGCTACGTGAATTATCAATGTCCAACTCAGACGTCCCACTCTTCTTCAATGATTTTGGATTATCGAGTGATCCTTGTAATGTATTGGTGCCACTTCGAACAATGTTTTGTTTTGTGTCAATGCCACGCGACTTATCGATGTTCAACACAGTCGTCCCATTGGTACTAACTTCCTTCAGTGCCTTCGTATTATTGGTTGCTCCTTGCAATGCATTAGTACCAGTTTGAAGGTTATTTTTATCTGTGCCAGGTGACTTACGAACGTCCCACTCAGAAGTGCCACTTGTTTGCGTCATATTTAATACCGGTGTATTATTAGTTGCTACAGTGGTTGACTTGTAAAGCGTTTTGCATACGAGAATGTTTGGTTGTTCAACCGTTTCTCGCTGGTCAAGACAATCGTCTTTTCTTTCTTTAACGGAATGCTCAACATTTTTGTCGATACGAATCCTACTACCATTGTCGCTATTGCCATTTTTGCCGACGCTATTTGCTGTTGGATTTCCTTTAACGGAATGCTCAACATTTTTGTCGATACGAATCGTACTAGCATTGTCACTATTGCCATTTTTGCCGACGCTATTTGCTGTTGGATTTCCTTTAACGGAATGCTCAACATTTTTGTCGATACAAATCGTACTACCATTGTCGCTATTGCCATTTTTGCCGACGCTATTTGCTGTTGGATTTCCTTTAACGGAATGCTCAACATTTTTGTCGATACGAATCCTACTACCATTGTCGCTATTGCCATTTTTGCCGACGCTATTTGCTGTTCGATTTCCGTCAACTTTCTTGCGACCATCGCCAGAGTCGTAAAGACTTTCGCTGCTAGACGATAAATTGCTGTAATCATCATCGGAATCGTAACGACTTTTAAGCTTTCGTTCCTTTTTCCTTTTATATTTATGATAAAAGGCTATTGCAACAAGTCCTGTTACGGCGAGGAGGACAGAAATAAGGCACGTTGATACTGTCGTTATGATCACTATTATGCTTGTTCTGGTGAGCTTTTTGCCAGATACCTTGATACTTGGCTCACACTGAAAAGGAATTTGAATTATAGTTATAAGGATACGTTCAAACTGCTCCGTATTCACATAAAAGCATATGTTCCAAATCTTTAAAAGGGTTGGTGTAAAATTCTACTAACTATTTCTTTGAGCTGGATAGCTTGAAAGAAACTCTACCGGGTTAGTCAGAAATAAGGGTCCCCGCTTGGAAGGCCACTGCTCCGTGAATATCAAAGCAATAATATTGAAAAATGTCTTGTTTTATAGCCAATATGATCAATTAGGTTCAGTAATTTACCCGGCCTTAATCGGCCATTCCTTCCCGTGGATATGGGTGTTTTTCTGCAGAAAGCTCCTTCAAAAAACCTGCAAAAACGAATGAAAACGATGAGCTCTTTTCCTTCCTACATTTTCCTTCCTAAACACTCACATAAATTCATGTATTTTGTCCTTTTGGGAGAATGGAATCCCCCTGAATAGGTCATCGATACCAGGGGGAGGAAATGTTCATCCTCCCAAGAGGATAGCACGTGCTGAAGCGTTCACAAGTCATTGCTGTAAGGCATTGTAAGGCAGAAATGTTAGGGAAATCTGCTCATGATTTTGGGCACGTTTTGAAGGTTTTTGAAGAGGCTTTCTGGAGAAAATCCCTCATAATTTCAGAATGGAGTAGCCGATTTCAGTCAGGTAAATTTTATAGTAGATTTGAACATTTGTACCATAAAACTACATATTTTCCGATATCATTGTCTTCATATCCAGGGAGCCGTGACCTTTCAAACGGGGATTCTTTTTTCTGACTCACCCGGTTGTTATTCACTATCTAATTCTATCATTTGACCGTTCTGAAATCTTTAGGCAGGGAAATTAGGCAATTTTAGTTATTGGCATGCCATCAGAATAGACACTTCCGGTGAAAATGAAAATGTTTCCAAGTCTAGCTTGAATCTCCATGGTCGATTTAGTAAATATCAAGCATAAAATCAAAGGTTAGGCAGATCCTTAGATCGCTTGAGAAATTTCCCTGCCTACTTCAATGTGTTCAGAATCAGATTGTTTTCGTCCTTTAACGGGTTCAAGAAACATTAAAGAAAAATTAAAACCATCGTAGTTTCCTAGACGGTTCAATAAATCACAGAAACATTTTAAAAGAGAAGCTCAGTTTATAAAAATCTGCAACATGGTATCAAGTGAAAGTCTGTCACTGCTCTGATTTGCAATTCAGAAATTTGTTGACGTCACACCCTCAAATGAATTGAAATATAAAATACGCTGTTATGCA
The DNA here is from genome assembly GCA_039566865.1 of Aurelia coerulea. Lineage (NCBI taxonomy): Eukaryota > Metazoa > Cnidaria > Scyphozoa > Semaeostomeae > Ulmaridae > Aurelia > Aurelia coerulea. The sequence continues at coordinate 22,033,227 of CM076948.1, read as the reverse complement.
ATTTCAAAAAGTATTTGATATTTTTGAAAAGTTCACTATAGAATGCACAGTAATCCAGGCAACGGAATGAATAGGAAAAAATGAAACTCGTAAAATTTAAAATGTTGCTAGCTATTATCAAAAAGCATACCCTGGCATACATAATAAAATAAATTTCAGCAAAGTCAGACGTCTGAATGCAGAGATATGACATTTTGAAGTTATTTCCGGTCGAAATTGACATTGTTGGCAGAATTTCGACAAGTTTCAGGCAGAGTTTTTTCCACTTCCCGAACTCCGATTGCAGCCATTTTTGTTCTATTTTGTAGGTTGTTGCCTACATTTAACTACTATCTATTCATTCATACAATCTGATGGAGAATATTTCGTTTTTGTATGTCCTTTAAACTATGCTCTTTTTGACTCTACATCTCCGAAAAACTGAAGAATTTTGACTTTAAGGCTGGAAACAAAAATTAGGCGGAAAAAGGCGGAAATGGCACCTATCCCTTGTGAAAGTGCTATTTCCAAAGGACATTTGTGCCAAAGCATTGGTACAAATTCGTACAGGTAAAAATGCTATGCTAATTTGAAAAAGATCATTCTGGCTACTTGATTTTAGTGAAAAATCGCTTTTTCATAATTTTGTATTTCCTAATAATTCCATCCTACATGTTTTTACACCATCCTTACTACCTCGAACCAATCAAATTCATCTTTCTCTATTATTCTAATGAGCTCTAGTCTACGATAAAACTATGATTTGAGTCCAAATTCCTCAATAAATCGTCAAGCAATTTCGCACATAGATTGTACGATTGTCTCTTCCTCCGTCAACGGACGCTCCTCGATTCTTTTTTGGCGATTTCGCTTCACAAGGATGCTTCTGGCTTTAGAGATGACTGGTGAAGATGTTACAAGCATATGTCATGGATGTTGTTTTGGACAGAATTTGCAATTCTAAAAAGTGAGAATGAAGTGATAGCAGTTCTAAAAAGTTTGCTATTTTAAGTTCCACTTGTTGTAAGAGACAGCAAGTTACCACTTGTAGGAATAACCACCAATACATATTTGACATGAATGTAGAAAAGCATGTAAATTTCAACAAAACCTTTAACAGTGATAACAGTTCTTTGGATTTGACAACTGTATGGAAAGTTGCATGTTTCAAATATAAATATTTTGAGTATATCAAGTTTTTTCTGCTATTCAATTCCTGTATTACATTAGCCTTGCAATTCCCTACGGTACAGATGAGTCCCTCGGTACACCTAATGTTGGCACATTACTGGGAGCTTTTTTACATCCTAGAGGGAAAACCCATTGCCGTTTGGTCCGAGAGCAGAGTTGAGGTGCGGAACAAATATGTTCAAAATTTCAGAAGTAGTGCAGGGTGTAGGGCAAGGAAAAATTCTGTCCAAAACAACATCCATGACATTTTTGTGCGCATGCTTGTAACATCTTCACCAGTCATCTCTAAAGCCAGAAGCATCCTTGTGAAGCGAAATCGCCAAAAAAGAATCTAGTGCGTACGCTACCAGAGGAAGAGACAATCGTACAATCTATGTGCGAAATTGCGTGACGATTTATTGAGGAAATTGGACTCAAATCATAGTTTTATCGTAGACTAAAGCTCATTAGAATAGTAGAGAAACATGAATTTGGTAGTAAGGATGGTGTAAAAACATTTAGAATGGAATTATTAGGAAAGAAATACAAAATTATGAAAAAAAGCGATTTTTCACTAAAATCAAGTAGCCAGAATGATCTTTTTCAAAATAGCATAGCACTTTTACCTGTACGAATTTGTACGAATCCTTTGGCACAAATGTCCTTTGGAAATAGCACTTTCACAAGGGATAGGTGCCATTTCCGCCTTTTTCCGCCTAATTTTTGTTTTCAGCCTTAAAGTCAAATTCTTCAGTTTTTCGGAGATGTAGAGCCAAAAAGAGCATAGTTTAAAGGACATGCAAAAAACGAAATATTCTCGATCAGATTGTATGAATGAATAGATGGTAGTTAAATGTAGGAAACAACCTACAAAATAAAACAAAAATGGCTGCAATCGGAGTTCGGGAAGTGGGAAAACTCTGCCTGAAAGTTATTGAAATTCTGCCAACAATGTCAATTTCGACCGGAAATTGCACTAACCTTTGACCTAATCAATTTCCTCCAACTTCAAAATGTCATATCTCTGCATTCAGACGTCCGATTTTGCTGAAATTTATTTCATTATGTATGCCAGGGTATTTTGATTTGATTTCATTTCATTAAATATCTTTAAAGAGGATGCCCCAATCACCAAGAGGTGCTTTTCATGGGGGTCCTCAAAAGTAAAAAGTTACAATGTAGGTATAAAAAATAGAAATTAATAGTAAACTACCTAAACTTAATAAAATCTTACTTAAATAAAAACTTAATAAAAGCTAAAAGCGATTACAGTCCTTCGTTACAATTCAAAATTGTTCATTCTGTTCTTTAAAAAAATAATATGAAGATCTTTGCTTCCCCCAATTAGTTCTTGAATTCGGTAATCTAAAGTTCCCCTTATTTCGAGTATTATAGGTATGTATTTCATTACCCCTCACGTTCGCTGTGTTCACATTATTTAGCAAAGTTTTCTTTACAAATGAACTCCTGTGTGCCTTCCTTCTTTCTTCAAGTGATTCCCATTTCAAAGCAGCAAGTGCATCAGAGCTTGATGACCTGTTTGGGCGGTCCAGTATGACTTTTGCAACCTTATTCTGCAGAATCTGAAGTGACTTCATTAATACTTTATTGTCACGGTCTCCCCATACAATATCAGCATAATCAAAAAGAGGCAGCATCATTGAGTCGTACACCGTCTCTCTTTGAGCTCTAGGTAGTAGATGCTTTATTCGTCTCAGGACACCTATTCTTTGAGACACTTTTCTGGCAACTGACTCTACATGATCAGTCCAGGAGAGATTTTCACCGATGATAACTCCTAGGTATTTATAGTTGCTGACTTTTTCTAATCCCTTGCCTTCAATGCTCAGCGCCACATTTCCAAAATCTTTGACTCGCTTATTTCCTCCAATCAGCATATATTTTGACTTTCCTATATTGAGGGTTAATCTGTTCTCCACAAGCCAGTTCCTCACATTATGTAGATCTTCATTTAATGCTACTGTAAGATGATCAGCACTAAGAGCTGTTGTATAAACTACTGTGTCATCAGCAAAGAGTGATGATTTGGTGTTTTGGAGTCTATCCGGAAGGTCATTGATGTAGATTAAGAACAAGAGCGGTCCCAACACCGATCCCTGGGGGACTCCTATAGAAACATAGCTTGGTGTGGAAGTAAAATTACCAACACTAGTGCGTTGCGAACGATTACTGAGATATGACGTAAACCAGCCCACTGACTTTTCATCAACACCATGAGCAGCTAATTTTCTCAGCAGGATGGAGTGTTCGACTGTGTCGAAAGCCTTCTTTAAGTCAAGGTAACAAGCTCCTGTTACTTTAGAGTTATCCATATTTTCAAGAATGTCATCACAAAATTTTAAAAGGGCATGCACAGTTGACGAAGAGTGCTGAAAACCATATTGTCTTGGATGAAGAAGGACATTTTCCTTTAAGAATTTGTATAACTGAGCGTGAACAGCACGTTCTAGTATTTTGCTTGCAGTGGGCAGTATCGAGATTGGCCTATAGTTATCACAATTCTTGTCATCACCACTTTTGAGCAGAGCTCTGACTTTTGCCGACTTCCAGCTGTTTGGTACACATTGCTGTTCAATCGATAGATTTATTATCTTTTGATAATAATGCCTTTTGATTATAGCTAGCAAAATTGCAAAATTTTATAAATTTCATTTTTTCGTATTTATTCCCTTATTTCAGCAATCTGGATCACTGTGGAATGGTCAAAAGGTAGCTGAAGTTACATTCAAGCATTCCAATTCAAAGAATTTGGCCAAAGAAGTTTACACTCACCTCATCGTTTTTCACAGATTTAAAGATTTGGAACCTATGCTCATAAAAAAGAGGATGGTGACAGGTAAAATGTACCACAGTACCACATGGACAGTACCAGGTTCCAAAGCGTCCGATACCCAGTACCATTAAGGTCAGTACCAGGGACTGTCGGAGCAGGACGGTACCACTTTAAATAGAAAATTATGGAAAAATACTGGGAAAAAGTCACGAAGCAAAAATTGATAATTTCTATGTTTGAGTCCTCAAAAATGTCCTCTGTACCATAGTAATGCGTACCAGTACCCAATAACAAAGGTATCAGTACCAGGTACCGTAGGGCCAGTACGCAGTACCATCAATACCCCCTGTCACAATCCTAAAAAACAGAGCAGACCTTATCCATGATCAAGAGAACAACTTGATAGAAATCTCAGATCATAACGAACAAATATGGTCGAGAAAAGCTGTCAATGCCAACGAAGGGAGATTTATGACATTGTAAGGAAAGCAAAGAATCAAATCATGGGTAGTTAGACACTGCTGTTGTGCTTCTATGGAGGAGTGCTGGATAATATGTATCTGCGGCGGAAATTTTTTATAGTACTGCGGAGGAGATATCGAAAGAACGAAAATATTCCTCCACAGTACTATAAAAAATTTTCCCGGCAGATACAATATTATCCAGCGCTCCTCCATAGAAGCACGCCAGCAGTGTCTAACTACCCATGATCAAATTTTCTACGATTAGGCGACTGAAATTAATCAAAAGTGTCCTATAAAAGCCATGCTATGGCAAAACACTTCCCTATATCAAATTGCGTGATGACATCATCAAATGATGTTTCTATCTGACCCTGTAGCGTGAGGGCTACTACGGCCATCCATCAAAATGCTACACGTATTTTTTATAAGAAACAAAGAATTACGGCTAGTATACTATACTGGAGGTTCCTTAAAATTATTAGATTTTGAGTACTCAAAGCTTCTTACGAGTTTCTTAAAAGTTCCATAACAATCTTCATGTTCACTACCTGTGCCCCCTGGCCCTGAACGTTTCAAAGCAAAGTTTTCAAAGCCTTTCCAATGTTTAGACTTTACTCAAGTACCTTCCGAATAACATGAAACGGGAAACGAAAGCAAATGAAGTAAAAATATGTCAAGGATCTCCTTTGTCAAAATAAATAGTTTCTTACGTTATATTTTGCCAGTACTGGAGTTTCTTAATTTTTTTGGCGATCTGAGCCTGAGTTTCTTGTGGGCAGTTTCTTGTAAAAAAGTACGTGTATTTCATAAAAGGGATCTACTTGCGTTGTTTGGTTTTTTGAAAAATGAAACCGCCAAAAAACTGCAAAACTCGACTTATGACGCTTGGGTTGTTATTTGGAATCTTACACATTTTTTATAAGAAATTGCCCAGAACGAATTCAGCGCTCAGATCGCCAAACAGAATTAAGAAATAAGAATTAAGAAATTAAGAAACAGAAATTCCACATTCCAGTACTTGGAAGATATACACGTATCTTTTTCAGAAGAAACTGCCCAAAAGAAACTCAACTCTTAAATTATTAAAAAAATTAAGAAACACCAGTGCACAGGAAGCCCAAATTACAGTTTATTTAAGGCATAGCTTTGGAAGAAAAAACAAAATACAAGAAATTTAAGAAAAATTGAGTTTTTTTGCTGTGGAACTACCTTAAAAAAACAGTTTCTTATGAATACTGATGAGATTTTCACATAAAAATATAGAAATACTGTTGCTCTCCTTTCGTTTACCTGCACACTATCGCGCGCTAATTGAAATCGTGAAACAAATATTTTTAAAAGAGAGCACAAGGAAACAAGGGAGTCAAAAGTTCTTTTGACTCCCTTGTTTCCTTGTGCTCTCTTTCAAAAATATTTGTTTCACGATTACAATTAGCGCGCGATAGTGTGCAGGTAAACGAAAGGAGAGCAACAGTATTTCTATATTTTTATGTGAAAATCTCATCAGTATTTTAACATAAGAAACTGTTTTTTTAGATAAACTGTAATTTGGGCTTCCTGTGACCAGTGTTGGGAAAATTTAAGTTAAGAAACTATATATTCTGATAAAGGAAATCCTTGACATAGTTTTACTTTATTTTCACATGTTTCTTGTATCCTATTACTCAGAAGGCACTTGAGTAATATGTGAACATTACAAAGGCTTAAAACCCATGTTTTGAAACGTTCAAAGAGAGAGAGGAAGAGGTAGTCAACATGAAAATTGTCATGGGAACCTTCAAGGAACTCATAAGAAACTCTGAGTAAGGCTTGATTCATACGTTGAACTTTAGTTGAGTTAAATTCAATTGCTATTGAGTCCAACATAGATGCGACCAAAGTTCGTCTTTGATTCAGACGTCAAATTTGTGTTAGATTCAATTCAAAAATTCTGTCACAGGTGAAAGATTGAGGGAAGCGAAGCATACATGAAGTATCCTGGTAAATGTTCAGTCTCTTCAAAATTGCTCCATTGGAGAGACACAAAGTATTGGCTCTCGTTACAAGAATACATAGGGAAAGAAAACCACGATTTTCAGTACAAAGAGCTATCTTTCTGAATCACTGACGAGTTTGAGAGAAAGTGAGCCTATTCCCCTCCCAAGAGCATGCCGATGCAGTCCCAAATGCCGTCTTGCTGTTTGTTTGTTTATATCATCTTGGAAGGAAAGACTATCTCAATACAATTGATCACCAACAAAAGTCGCCATTTTTGCTTCGTAGAGAAAGGCAATCAAAAAGCGCGCACTTTTTTCAGCTACTACGCATGCTCAAAGTTTGAAGACAAGGGCAAACGACGGACCAGACTCGAAATCAATTGGATTTGACTCGACAAAAATCCATCGTATGAATCCACGTCAAACTTGTGTCACATAATCTAACAGAGCATCTTAAACTTGAGTCAAGTTTGAGTCAAGTTTAACACTTGGATTCAGACGATGGATTTATCATGGATTTGTTTTGGATTTAATCAAGATGATTGAATTTGACTCGACTAAAATGCGACGTATGAATTAAGCCTAACCAGATCAAATGCGTTAAGGTGATAAAGTACAACAGCCCAACATTGCCAAGTAACATGCTTGCAGTTAGATAATATTAGAAATTCAAGGCCCCCGACCAGATCAGAAAAGTGGGGGGGGGGCAGGCCAAACTTGATACAAAAAATTACCACAACACAATAACATGATGATGAGCTGCCTTTCAAAACGGCATGATTTGCAAACGTGTGGGGGGGGGGCGTGGCCCCCCGGCCCCCCGGTCCCCAAGTCATCGGAGGCCCTGAAATTGAAATACACGAGCCAAATGTAAACGAAAAAATCACTAACCTGAACTTAGAGTAGGCCTACACTACACTGCAGTGTACTGACAGACTGACACTCACTGCTGTCTTGAAAATGCCTCTCAAGTATCACAACAGCATTACATTTTGCCATTTCCTGTTAGAGCACAAACAAATATCTCTTCCCAGTGCCCACTTCATCATGCCAAATGGCTAGCTAAATTCCTTCAGCTTCATTTACTTCTGCTCTTCAGGTCGATCAAGCTGCGACGACAGCGCCGGTCGCCATTCTTGAAAAACTCAGACCAAACAGGCCTCTACTTCAAAGGGAGGTTTTCCAGTAAAAATAAGTAAAGAGAGAAAAAGTTGATTGGCTACAAAAAAATTTTCTATTGTTTTAGCCGAAATGCTCCAATCAGATTACAATCAGGTTTTTCGTTCTGAAAATTCCGATTTGAGACACTCTCTGGCAACTAGTCCCTCATTGAGCTGGCCATCAGCAACAACAACAACAGCGAAATCGAGGGACTAGTGTAGCTAGTCTAGGACCAGACTCGAAATCAATTGGATTTGACTCGACAAAAATCCATCGTATGAATCCACGTCAAACTTGTGTCACATAATCTAACAGAGCATCTTAAACTTGAGTCAAGTTTGAGTCAAGTTTAACACTTGGATTCAGACGATGGATTTATCATGGATTTGTTTTGGATTTAATCAAGATGATTGAATTTGACTCGACTAAAATGCGACGTATGAATTAAGCTAACCAAAATCGGATCATCTTGCCCAAATTCTTAGTTTGTAATAAAAAATACGTGTAACTTAAGAACTTACTCCTTGTCACATTCTAACTTCATTTTCTTTTGTTTCTTGTATCATAGTACTTGTTCTGACATGTTAAGAAACTGTTAAGGAAGTCTGAGTATAGTCAAAATCTAATAATTTTAAGAAGTTTTCAGTGCTGGCTAAAATTCTTAGTTTCTTGTGAAAAAATATGTGTAATTCCATTTTCAAGCAAATTTGTTGAAGTAAGCCACTTGAATATTTGCAAGGCCATCGGCTGTAAGGCTATGTTCTGAAGGGCCAGAGCCTCACTATCCGCACAGGTGGAGATTACAGCATAAGGGAAAAGGTGTAACACAAATATTTGAACTTCAGTTTGAATCAGTGTTAATCAACAGACAGTCAGTTCAGTTCAAATTCAAAGTGAAACACTGTCCGAGTCGAAACCGTCAACGGAAAAAGAGAGAACCGTTAGGATGAAAATGGCGCTAACTTCCATGCCTGGAAATATGTTCCTTGTATGGGGTATCTTTTATGGATGTTTCGTTCTTTTAACGAGAAGTGTATTGGGCCAGACGACGACTTCGGTGATAGCAAGCACAGTCTCAAACTCATCCTCAGAAAATCAAAATGCGTCTAGCTCAAGTTTACTTGAGACGATGACTGTGGTAAGCAGTTCACAGATACCAACAACACCGCTTTCAAGCATTAGCACAACTCCTTTAACCAACCCTACATCGTCTTCTCAGAGCACATCTTCTCAAGTAGTTACAACTACAACTACCACAGTTGGCGTCTATTCGTCAACTTTGTCGTCGTCACCCAAAAGCACCGATTCATCTACAGGAGTGAGATCTTCCACAGCTCAAGCTAAAACAACACAGGCAACTGCACATCCTTCTCTCACTTCAACCATTACACCCACAAGTGCCGGCACTTCCACAGACAAACTAACCAGCCCTTTCACAGCTTCAACCAACGCAACAGTACCTATCACTCCATCTTCAACGCTATATACCAGTCCTTCATGGAACCAAAGTTCAGCAACAACTGCCGTTCTCCCGTCTTCAACGCCGGTCAAGAACTGCACTGATAAGCGATGGGGAATTCCTTGCAATGGAGCAGAAAGCTTTCATGCGATAAAAAACTTCATTATCGCAAGCTTGCTAGCTGCATTCGCTGCCTTTTTCATGGCCCGTACAACTTGAACTAGAGGCAGGATGAACTTCTCAAAGGACTTGTGTTTTGTTTATCACTCATATTTTTGGAAAGAGCGTTACACATAGAAGGGAACATCCAGCATGTTTGCTACATTGTGGACTATAGTTAGTTATAATATATCAGGTGAGTAAAGAACGCTCGTATCTTTTGCAAAATTACCAAACTTTCATCATGTTACGAATATTCAACTTTCTTCTTTTGTATTTGTGTCAAAGATGAAAAAAGTTGAACAACCTATATGATCGTCATTTCATTGGGCATGGGGAAAAACGACAAAATTAGGGCATGACGAAAGGTTGTTTTAAACATGAAATGTTCAGCCAGAAAGCCAAGTACAATTTGCGATTTCTCCGAAGAGTTCGAGCTTACATGACATAAGAGTTACATGAATTGAAGGACACGAGAAAAAAGCTGAACTGGCAGGGCAGCATAAAAAGTCGATTTGATCATAGCCTCCAAATCTTTATCTCGGCGCAAAAAGGTGGGTGTAAAATTCAATGACCTATTTCTTCTGACTGAATGGCTTGAAAGAAACTTTAGATACTTATCTATAATTCTACCGTTGGACTTTTCAGAAATTTTGAATTTTTTGGAAATTACAGCGTATCTTACATTTCAACTCATTTGAGGATGTGACGTCATCAAATTTCTAAATCATAAACCAGACCGACTTTTGCTTGACACCATATTGTAGGCATTCATAAACTATGGTTTTCTTCGAAATTATTTTATGTTACGTCAAACAGTTTAAAAATTACGATGGTTTTAAGTTTTTTGAAAATTTTTCTTGAATTCTTGAAAAAGAAGGAAAACACTCTAATTCTGAAAATATTGAAGATTTCGGAAAATTCCAACAGTAGAATGATAGAGAATCAGCTAAAGTTTCTTTGAAGTCATCATTCAGTTCACTTTCTTAAACCACATACTTGTGTTTCTTAAACATTTTCTCACAAATTTAAAACCGTTTCAAAACTTTGCAATTATAAATCTAGAAATGAACTGGGTCTTGACACAAATGAATTTACCGAGTCAAGAAAGTCAACACGTTTAGCGGGCTGTGGAATAAAACGTACTCGGCCTATATTCAAAACTGAAATGTTAATCTATCAGTCAAAAATTAACTTAGATGTGAAAATTATGTTTGATAAAAGCACTCATCTTTTAGACCCAGAAATTAGGAAAATACTTAACTGGTCTGGGGTTTGTAATGAAATTCTACTTTTGAAACTGATAATTGTATTGAATTTGAATTTCAATGGTAAGTAAATCATGGACCAGAATCAACATGGAATTCTCCTTCCCATACAAATCCCTTGCCAGCATTTTCCTAATTTCTGGGCCTAAATGATGAGTGATTTCACCGAGCCAAATTTTTTGCGCCAACGTTAGCCTTTCAGTGATAAATCAAATTTCCGAATTTCAGCTTGAATTTTGGCCGCATACTTTTTATTCAACAGCCCGCCAAACGTGTCAACTTTTTTCAATTTTTCGGTACAAAAATTTTCCTGATTCGTAACATACTCAAATTTTGATTAAAGTTTTAAACGTGCAAGTTTGTTTACTCACTCAATGCATCAATTAGTGCCTTTAATTTTTTGAAGGTTGTTGATCTTAGTTTGATTAAAGTCGTTCATAGAGAAAAGTTAGCGTTATCGACAAGACTGTACTTATTTAGACTTATGACGATGAGTCTCTTGTTTCCTTGTGCTCTTTGACTTCAAGATGGCGCTTCAGTCAACAGAGACTCATAATATTACTCTGAAAAACCTGACCCTATTAGGCCTAATATGCTGGGATTCCTAGCATACCAATCAGATTGCGAGATTTGGCAAAGAACAATCAGTTTCGAACCTTCAATTCGATTGACGCAGCTTACTAAATTTGAAGTAAGTTGCTGCGGCAGGTACTTGAAGATTTCTCTGATATGTTTTGGTCTTAAATTGCAGCATTAAAAGACTTATTTTGCACTCACCAGGTAAAGTGAACTTCCTTCTTCAGATGAATACCAAGTTTTGTTGATTAAGTGTCTGCTTACCGTGGTTTCTATCGTATTTCCTTTCTGAGGAGTGACCTTTGAACAGAGTCGAAGCAGTCGTTCGATCCAGATTCGATCAATCGAATGCAGAAGATAGGGTCAGGTTTTTAACTGTTTCATTATGAGTCCCTGTGAGCAAGGTACCGCAGGGATACAAGGGACTCATCGTCATAAGTCTAGTACTTATTGTAAGCATTTAGAGGCTTGGTTAAGGCCACGAACTAACTTTCCATGTTGGGCACAAATAAATATCGATGCACTCACAGTTGCATCTTCTTGCATCAGTAGCTCAGAGAAAAAGATGGAGCAGTCACATATTCAGCACCCGGTGGGGGGGGAGAGGGGGTACTTGACTTAAAGTTGTACGGGGGTGTGCCCACGAAATGTTTTTTCTATACCTTGCTCCAGAATTTTTCGTTCCAAATGATAACCGATTCAAGAAAAAATTGGTGAAAAGTATACTCCAAAGGATAAGAATTTGACCGAAAAACCATCCGATCTAACAAAATATCCCCTTTTGACATGTTTTCACAATCTGCTCTAGAAAAAATGCCTTCTGTTGATACCCTGTGCAAGGAAAAATAGGCCAAAAAGATACCCTGAAAAACAGCACATCCCCGTCGGCCAAATATACTAAGTACCCCCCATTCAGCATATTAGCAAGCAGGTATAAGAGGACATGATCATTATTCAAAAGTTCCCGTGATTCAATTTGATACATTTTCATGGAACAGTGAAAGTAGAAAAAGCAAAGCGCTTTTATGTCCATTTATCAAGGTCCAAATAGATTTGAAAACATTTATATTACCATTGGCTGAAATTTCGCGGAGTTCTGACTATAGGAGTCCTACACACCAGGGACTAAAGTTTCAAGCGAGGGTATTTTAAAATATATGGTGATGGTGAAGGTGAAGTTGCGGTTTTTAGCGCCAAGCGCTGGGATCGCAGAAGTAGAATAGGCCTAATCGAGTCCGTGACCCCTTGTCATGACGCTCAAGCGGTGGGGCTCTACCTGGAATCAAATCCAACCCTGTCCGCCTGACTATTCTGGCTGCAATGTCAGAGGATTACACCACTGCGCCACAACACCTTCAAACTATTAGTAATTCAACCCCGTCATCATTCGTCTTCATTATTCTGCTCCGCCAAACCACTCCGAGAAGATCAAACTGTGGGAGAAAGTCTGCATACAGACAATAATGTTCTTCCACGACAATAAGACCATACAGACAAGCATACAGGCTTTTTGCGAAAGAACTCTTCTTCGAAAGATAAGCCCCGGGCCCTTCATAATCTATGTTTTCTAATTTCTATACAGCCTTGGCCTCAAGAACGCAAACCACACATCAAGTTTTCATACTATAAAACAAAGAGATCCCGTCAGGTTTAATCTCGGCACAAACAAATTTCAAGACATTTCGTTCCTAAATTTTTCTTATTGACGGTTATATTAAACGTTGGCAGGTATCTGCAAACTTTTCTGTAGATTTTAAACTTATCTTGCGAAGCTCATAACAAGGATGTTTGCAAGCCCCGGCAAATGATGTTGACTGTGCGAGGATCAGTTCAGTAAAATCCCACATAAAAGAAATTGAAGCTAATAGAAGCATATAAAAGTGGCACCAAGCGTCAAGGCTCAAACTGTCAATCAAATTTTAACGAATCACAAGAAGCTACCATTTCACGTGATGACTTTCACTGCAGCCCACGCGCAATGGGCAATCAGAAATTTGGCCAATTGAACACATTATATATAAGAACGTGAATTCCCGTGAATTATATATAAGAACGTGACGAGAACCACTATGTTCATGTATATGAGCCATATTAGCCTGTTACAGAAAATGGGAGGGTATTTACTGTATTTGAAATCTTTATTTTTCTTCAATTCTTCTCAAAGTCACTACAGACATTAGTTCCCGGGCTCCAAGAATCTCTGAATTAAAATTAGATTTACGTATGATAAATCGAGTATTATCCTTGTTAACGTTCTCATTCATGATATATCGAGGTTGTGACACGTTACATTGTTTTACGCAGCCAATAGCATTGAAGAATTCTGGGTGATGTCTCTAGTAACATATCAATGTTTGAAATTTTCTTGGGTCACTCCTTGAGATGAGGCATAGGATAGACAAATGTTTGACATTCAAAAGTTAAATGTTTGAATCTCCTCATGAAATAAAAGAAAGCACGCGGAGAGGGAAAGTGAATGCATTTCACATTATCAAAAATGTTTAATAATTCTATCTTGAAACTGTGCAAAGAAAATGTTTGATGATGCTCAAGTTCTTGAGCAGGGCTTGGGCAGATCTACCCTCGAATAACTCGCCTTGAAAGCCCTCTGCTAACAGTAAGGCCGTGCACGCTGTTGCTGCCCCTTTATGCATTGCGAAAGGACTTTCAAATTATCAGAAAGTCTGCAAAGCTAGGCCAGTGTTTCAATTCTATATTGCTTCTTCCACAACGAGGGAAACGTCACGTTATAAAGAACAACGGGAAGAAAATAGGTCATCCAAGACGCCCAGCGGAATGCATAATGATATAATCTTTTACCGCCGCCATTGCTAAGCTTATGTGCATTGTGGATATTCGTTGAGATTTGGGTTCGAGTCACGTGTTAATAGAGTTGCAGGTGTGTCGAGAAAACTGAACGCGTGCGTGTGTTGTGGAGTTGATGAAATTTAGAGTGGCATCGGTTGATCGAAACTGATGGAAGCTAATGTTTATGGGAATTGATAGAAGCGATAAAGCGAATCTTCTGTGCTTACATTATATTGTTTACTTTGTTATGTAGTCGGTTACGGCGCGTCGTTACAGCAGCTTGTGTTGAAGTTGTTTTCTCATACTCGGCGCGCAAAGCATAATGGTTAGCAGAAGGTCTTTAAATGTGAATTCAGCTTTGGGTTTTATTCAATCCAACTGGGATTGAAGTTGCCAATGAAAGTGCTTCGTACTAACAATCCCTTACTTTGCTTGTCAACTCATTTTACATCGATTATTTACATCATAGCTTACTCTATATAAATGTACAGAGTAAACTAATCTAAATCGATGAAAAATTGTAACGCCAACCTCAGATTTTCAGTTTTTTTCCATTTGCTTCCCCCACCCCCCTTAGTCAATGTTGTAAAACCACTAAAAAGTTGCCAAGCTACGCCTGCCAGCATGATCAAGTACTTTTCCCAAACAACATCGACATAGGGGGGGGGGAGAGGGGGCAAAAATGTCGTTTTTTCAAGGTGGCTCAGCAATTTTGCAAGTGATTGCAGGCTTGGTAGGATAAAAACGCGTTAGGATTGCACTCGAAATTCGACGGAAACAGTGCCAAACCTATCATTGCTTCAATTTGAGCTTTTTTGGTGCCATTGAAAATGTCCTAATTTATTTGAGTGGAATCAAAGGTTTTGCTTTCATTTGGAAGTGATAAGTCACTAAAAGTGCATTTATAAATAACTATTCAAGTATAGACTCATTACATAAGTCTCAGCATCGCTCATTGAATTGAATGGTTATAGATAAAAATCAGACTAGAAATGTTGAACGAATACAAGGAATTAGGTCGTAAGTCTAATTCCAATACACCATTACGCTAAAGATGGCAGCGAGATACTTTTCACCGAGATACATCGTATTGCATTCTTTTATTGATACTTCTAGATTGTTTTACTCAAATCTTGCACAAAACCCTTTTTATTTAGCAAAGGAATGTAACTAAGGAGCTCTCCCAACACATTCTTTTTGTATTTGAAGGTGTTGTGGCGCAGTGGTGTAATCCACTGACTTTGCAGCAAGAACGGTCAGGCGGACAGGGCTCGATACCCGGTAGAGCCCCACCATTTGAGCGTCATGACAAGGGGTCGTGGACTCGATTAGGCCTATTCATACTTCTGTGATCCCAGCGCTTGGCGCTAAAAACCGCAACTTCACCTTCAGCTATGCAAAGCGTATCATCATGATATATTACTGGACAGTAAAAATGACCCCTGGTGATTTTCTTTGACTACAAAATATTTCGGACATTGAAATTTTTGGATGTCTGAAAATATTTGTCCTTGTGTTTAATGTGCACATTTTTCTGAAACGGAAAATCAAGAGTTTAACGCCTGGGCATGAGTAATAGGTTAATTTTACATTTCCAGTTTTTAATTTTGTTTGCTTCCTTGTATTTTCATATAATCGTGCTGCCCTGCATTATTAATAAAGTTGAGAGAGCGCAGTGGTTATGGAAACACAGGAAAACAAAGACATAGAAACGAAACACTCACATGGCAACCACAAAACATTGAAACTAAAAACACCACAGTATCCTATTGCTCATGGTCTATCAACAGAATATCAAATGCTGCCATACTGTATTTTGGAGAAATGTCGTTGGGAACCAGAGAAAGAGTGGACTTGCCCAAGTTTCTTGTTCCTTATTCGATTGAGCGATAAATACTCAAATGGTAAAGGTTTCTTTCTCCTCCTCATTCTCCTTCTTCCTGTCTTCCTGCCCACACAGTAGACTTATAACGATGAGTCTCGGTTTTCCGCATTGAATTGGATGATGCTTTGGCTTCAAACTGAGTAGTATATTGAGTGAAAATAAAACTTCACTTGTGTCACTTGTATTGAGTGAAAATAAAACATCAGATTAAAAATGTTGAACGAATACAAGGAATCACGTCGTCAGTCTACCTACACAGCGCCTTTTTTACCGTTCGACTATTGATCGCTATTGATTGTTATCCTGATCGATCAACTTTGAAGGAAATGACGAATACTTTCTCGCCATAAGCTCTTTGATTTGAGGTCTGGGTTAGAGAGAAGCAGTCTCCTTTCGTTACGAGGCATATAAGTCATGGGACATATTTTCGACTCCTTATATACAGTTATTTGTCAAGCTCTGTGGCAGCCATTTACCAGATCTGCGTCCGCCATTTACCAAAGCAAACCGCTCTCTCCAGCCTCCATTCGAATCGTCGAAATGGTCTACAGATAAAGGAAAGGGAGAATTGGAAAAGACCAAGAAGGGAGCTCAAAGTTGGGAATTTTCGTTCTTCCACGTGGGGTTCCTACTCAAGACTATGTGAACTAAAACATCTACTGTGAAATGCTGTATATCCAGACTTGCTTTCCACTTCAATTTACAGCCTAAATTCTCTAACTATATGAATCACCCTGAATGATGATTCAACACGATCATAAACTTAAAACGTCATCGCTATTCAATGACCATGTCCCAATGTAAATAGTTTGCGAGGGGTCTTAATGGTAACCTGCAACAATCCGTCAAATGCTATGGATATCTTATAAGTTGTCATGTGCATCCCATAGACACAAAATCCATTCTGCAATATTAATAGGCCCATGAGCAGTTATCAAATACAGGGACCAGTTTATAACTAACAGTATTTGGAACGCTTTGATGCATGTTTATGGAAACAAAGACCTGCGATTATTTGATGTGCCATCATGTGAACTATTATGAATAATATATCAATTTAGCTGTTACTTTCAACAACAAAACGATTAGTTCGTCAGTTTTGAGAAGCTTAGGCGAAATCACAAGTGTCATTTAGTGTTGCGAGATTCACGAAGGAAAGTCAACAGCAAAGCTTCGGTTGTTTGGTAAAGTTGGGGTTATTGGCCATGGCTGTGGAATCTCTGGCATTGAAAGTGTTCTTTGCATGCTGCTTTGTTCTTGTAAGGCAAGCAATGACTCAGAATTCTACAATTAACCCGACGGCAAGCGTGTATATGAACTACACAATGACAAACGCAAGCAGCAGTGTTCAAGGGAGCATGAACATAGAGCATAACAGTTCCACCATTGTATCTGGCGGAGGCGGGGGTGGTGGAGGTGGCGGTGGTGGTGGTGGAGGTGGTGGTGGTGGTGGCGGCGGCGGTGGGAGTGTTCAAGGAACGGCAGCAATAGGTGCCATAACATCAGCAACAGGAGCCATGGTCTCAGCAACGGTAACTGCAACAGCCGGAAATTCAGCCAGAACAAACACACTTCATCCAAGTCCTACAACGGGTACCTCAGGCACTGTTACGAGGCACGGCACCGCGACTGCAACTGCAGTGCAGCCAACACCAACTGCTGGCCAGGGAGGAACAACAAATACTCATCAAGCTACTACGACTAACAACAGACAACCGCACACTGCTACAAATACTGCTTCTCAGACTCAAGGTCACAACGCAGCATCAAATATAATCTCCGCAACTGCAAGCGCCTCAACTACGCCTGTGAGCGCCATGCTCGATCCTTCTTCATTTCCAAACAACGTCACAGGTTGCTCGCAATGGGGACAAAAGTGCAGCGGATCAAACAGCCACTATCCTATTGCAAGTTTCGTCTTTGCATGCCTGCTAGCCGTGTTTACTTGCGTGGCTTACTTCCTTAACTGATGCAAAAGGAATGCTGATTACTATAGAAAGAGGAAATAGAAGACACTTGCGCATGAAGAACAAACAATTGCATTAAATTTGATTAGATAGATCCGTTATTTCTTTACGAAAGCAATGACTGACTGTAGGATTGTAGGATGCAGGAAAAGCAAGAAGATCAACCAAACCCAATTTTGCACGTAATTGTAAAATTTCTTGTTGCTATGTATAATACAAAATTAGGAAACAATAGCAATGAAGTTCTAGGACAAATGAGGCAGTTTAATTCTTTCTAGTGATAGCTTGCGAGAGTTAAGAACTAGGCTTAGCGAAGATAGCAAAGAAGATGCCAAACGACATCAAGTCAACCAGGTAAAAATCTATCAAGCTGGACAAGTTTCTAATCGCGTCCTTCTGTGTCTTGATTCACATAGCAACCATTTTGTTTTTCCCGTGTCTAGGCATGTGACGTCAGCTCTTTTTCATCTACCAGGCGAGAAAAAAAAAACAATCCGCTTTTGAAAGGACGCTGCTCCCTGGATATCAAGATGACAATGTTGGCAAATATATCATTTAATGGTGGATATGCTCAAATCAATTCTGAAATTCACCTGACTGAAATCCGCTATTCCGTGTCGAATTTATGAGATATTTTCTAGAGAGAGCCCTTCAAGAAACTTGCAAAACAGGTTTAAAATCACGACCAAATTTTCCTGATATTCCTGCCTTACAGTAATGACTTCGACGGGTTTAGCAAGTGTTATCCTCTTGTGAGAACGAAATTGCCCGGAATGTTATCATGCTCCCAAGGATAGCACTTTCATCCATTCAAAGGGATAAAATGTGCCAAAGCATGTAAAACCATCCCTGTAAGGAAGAAAGTTTCGTCATGATTTTAAGCCTGTTTTGAAGATTTTCGAGGACAATTTTCGTGAAAATCCTTCATAATTCCAGAAAGAAGCAACCGATTTCAGTTAGGTGAATTTCCAAATATATTTGAACATATCCTTGATTGAATTCAATTTCTGTCGTGGTGTAAGAGCAGGGATATGAATGACTTCAGATTTCTCATTGCGCTTGAGTGGCGCAGTGGAGCGTGGGAGAAACTCTTGACACGAAGACCCCGGGTTCGATCCCAGGCAAGGGCACATTTTAATTCTCCAATTGTAGTAGCCCACTCATGATAAACATATTTCACCATGTCAGCTGATGCCAAATGATTCTATATACATGATTGAATTATATTTGTCAATTATTTCCTTGATATCCAGGGAGCAATGCCCTTTCAAACGGGGGTCGGGTCGTTCGTTTTTATTGACGAAAATCCGTCTCAAAGTAGATGTCACCTGAGATTTGCGATAACGCAAAATTCCTTAGCAAAACATTTCAATTGTTGTTATTTGCGGGCATTTGCAGGTGATATCTAATTTGACACAGACTATATCCCGGTAATAAGTACCTCGCAGCTTTTTAGTCCCCCCCCCCCAATTTTTTTCTGCTGCACCAATTACAACAGATTTCTCATCTGAGCTAAAGTTACAGCTCCTACTTTCTGAGGTAAATAACTTTCAAAAGATTAAAATTTTGGCGCTTTTCGCAACAACGATCAAAGAGCGTGAACAGTTTTGTTGAGAATAGCAATGTTACAGCTTCTAGAAAATAATAGACCTTTTAGCTATTCTACAAAAGAGCCTGGATCGAGCATTATTTTTATACAATCTTATACGCGAGGTTCGATCGAGTGGCGTTGGAGCTTCTATCACTATTGTGCACATTCGAAAATTCATCAAAATGTATCAGTAGATCGTTCGATTCGAACGTTCTTTTAGAATAGCTAAAAGGTCTATTGCTATGCAATCTTAAAAACTTGTTTTTGTGTAAATTACATAGCTCTATAACAGATTCTAGTATGACTGGAACTATTTTGAAATGTTGTGACAATAGGATAATTTATAAGGCTTTTGAATGCACTTAGCAGGAAGATTTTCCTCGACGGTAAGATGATCGAATGCAACACCATATTTTCGAACATACATTTAGATTTAAAGGGCATATGTTACGAATTTGATTTGTTCATGAAATACAATTCTCTCTATTTTCATTTCAAAGCATAGGATCGAGGCTGAATTTTCATTGCAATAAAAATTCACAAAACAGAAATGAAAAGTTACAAAACAATAGAATTCCACTCCAAACCTGTTTGCTGTATTAACAACTTGCTAACGTGACATATGTCCTTTAAGAAATTTTTGCAAACAACTGCACGTAATCATTTTTCTGAGACATTTGACCAAGTACTGAAAGTTTCTTAAATTTTCTCTAATTTATTGAAAGTTTCTTAGCAGTCTCGTGAACTCCTTGATGTTTACTTCCTCTTCATTGGCGAACATTTCACGAAGAAGTTTAATGAAGCTACGGCAGTGTCTGGATCATGCTTAAAGGCAATCTGTCTCTGTCTCATTCTTAATGGCTGAAGATCGTATAAGGGGATTAAAGATTGGTATGGCAGGATTAACAGAAAAGAATTGGAAAAGAGACCGTTTCGAATTGAACTGAATTTTAATCATGCGAAAAATTCAAAGAGTCTGGGCTCTAGCTCTTCTCCTTTGTCTAAGCTTTGCTTTCTAAACCAATCACCAGCATGACAGAGCTCCTTGAACGTTAGTTGCCGAAGATAAATAGCTAACTCAACAACTGCAAATGCAAGTCTAAAATTAACCCATTGTACTTGATGATTGCACAATTGCGTGGATATTACTTAGCTTCAGAAACAATAGCTTACGTAGGCGTTTTATTTGTCATATTCATACCGGGTGTCCCAAAATGATGTATTATCGCTTGATTGCTTACATGTCCAGAACCAATGAAACGATTTTCAAAAACTTTGTTTTATACCGGGTGACCCTGAAAAAAGTGACCCAACGCAATCTGTTATAGAAAAAAAAGTAAATGGCCGATTGAAATATTTCAAAAGTTGTTCTGTCGCTAAAAGACTAGCCTACATTATGAGTATTTTTTGCAATTTTTTTGGGCACGGTAAAGTTCTCAAATTAAGGATTTAGAGGAAAAGGGCAGGCTTGAAAAACCTCAAAAAAGTCGTCAAAAACAGGGGATCGATTTGAAGTCATTTCAGGTCTTCAAAACTACAAGGAGCGTGTTTCATTTTGCCTGAGAATATCTGTAAGTACCTAGGGACTATAAACTTGCTCCGAAGACTTCCGACAGGGTTGCCTATTCCCAGGTTGAAACGAAACACGCTCCTCGTCGTTTTGAAGATCTGAAATGGCCGTAAATCAATCCCCTGTTTATGACGACTTTTTGAAGATTTCAGGCAGGCCCTTTTCCTCGAAATCCTTAATTTTGGAAGTTTACTGTGCCGAAAAAAATTGCGACAAATACTTATAGCATAGGCTAGTCTTTTAACGACACAAAAACTTTCGAAATATTTCAATAGGCCACTTACTGAATTTTCTGTAACAGATTGCGTTGGGTCACTTTTTTCTGGGTCACCCGGTATGATTGCCTAAAGGCTAAATTGTATTTGAAGATGTTGGTTGTGGTTTTACGACGATGTTTTCATGTCGAAAAGAAGATCGATATATCTGCTCAAATTCAAGCCTTAGATGATATGAGAAAGAAACGGCCTATTTTTCCAGTCAACATTTAAGATGTGATTGAACTCTTTTCGTATTCTCTGAATTCAGTATTAACTGAATTTGTATTCTCTGAACGACACATAAGTTTAGCCTTTTAAATCACATCTAAAATGTTGACTGGAAAAGTAGACCGTTTCTTTTTCATGCCATCTAAGGCTTGAATTTGAGCAAGTTTATCGATCATCTTTTCGACATGAAAACATCAGTGTATGACCACAACCAATATCCTCGAATACAATGTAACCTTTTGGCAATCGGACAAAATAAAGTTATTGAAAATCGGTTCATTGTTTATAGACATATAAGCAATCAAACGATAATATATCATTTTGGGACACCCGGTAGATAGCCTCTACCTAGAGCTTTTTTGAGTTTTATCAAAGGGACTGAACAGACCAGAACATGAATTACAGAGAAAGCAACAAACAGAGATCTGGCACGAGACCTGATGATTGACACAGAAGCACACATGAGTGTTAACCGATAACGAGAGAGTTTAATTAAAAATATGTTGCCCTCTCTGCAAAATCAAACCCTTTCAGAATGTGGTAGTTTTAAGCATAGGTTCCAAGTCTTTGAAAATGCTGGTGTAAAATTCAGCGACCTATTTCTTTGAACTGAGTGACTTCAAAGAAACTTCAGCTATTTCTCTACAATTCTACCGTTGGACTTTTCTGAAATCTTCAATATTTTCAGAGTTAGAGTATTTTTTTTCTTTTTCAAGAATTCAAGAAAAATTTTCAAAAAAACTTAAAACCATCGTAATTTCTAAACTGTTTGACACAACATGAAATAAGTTCGAAGAAAACCATAGTTTATGAATGCCTACAATATGGTATCAAGCAAAAGTCTACCACAAATCGGGTTTATGATTTAGAAATTTGATGACGTCACACCCTCAAATGAGTTAAAATGTAGGATACGCTGTAATTTCGAAAAATATTAAAAATTTCTGAAAAGTCCAACGGTAGAATTATAGATAAGTATCTCAAGTTTCTTTCAAGTCATTCAATCACAAGAAATAGGTCATTGAATTTTACACCCACCTTTTTACGCTGAGAAAAAGATTTGGAACCTATGCTGTAGTTTTACAGCTACGAATCAAACACACCCTAAGGAATACAAATTATACTTTACCACTTCAAGCCGTATTGTGTTTGAGTCTCCTGGCTTTCTTTCATATTTCACAGAGTGATCAGTTAAATTTGATCCTTTGAAACCATTGAATTTCACGTTGGCTTTTATGTCTCTCATGCTTAGCCTCCTATTGACGATGATCTTTATCTTCCCCTGAGAAAGAAACATTTCCTACAATTTTTCATAATCATCTGAAAAAGCAAACTCAGGGGGTGTCCTAAAAAAGTACCGGGTGAGTCAGAAAAAAGAATCCCCGCTTGGAAGGCCACTGCTCCATGAATATCAAAGCAATAATTTTGAGAACTGTCTTGTTTTATTGCCAATATGTTCAATTAGGTTCAGTAATTTACCCGGCTTTAATCGGCCATTCCTTCCCGTTGATATGGGTGATTTTCTGCAGAAAGCCCTTTCCAAAAACCTGCAAAAACGAATGAAAACAATGAGCAAATTTTGCTTCCTAAAATTGATGACACTCACATGAATTCATGTATTTTGTCCTCTTGGGAGAATGGAATCCTCCTGAAAAGGTAATCGATACCAGGGGGAGGACTTGTTCATCCTCCCAAGAGTCATTGCTGTGAGGCCATTGTAAGGCAGAAATGTTGGGGAAATTTGTTCATGATTTTGGGCACGTTTTGAAGGTTTTTGAAGAGGCTTTCTCGAGAAAATCCCTCATAATTTCAGAATAAAGGGGTCGATTTCAGTAAGGTAAATTTTATAGTAGATTTGAACATTTCTACCATTAAACTATATATTTGCCGATATCATTGTCTCGATATCCAGGGAGCCGTGACCTTTCAAACAGGGATTCTTTTTTCTGACTCACGCGGTATACGGATTTGGTTTACTCCAGCGACATTACTCTCAAAATGTTCCTCGAAAGAACTTGACCTCGTTCGTTTACATTGATGGATTTTGAAAACATCTGATAACAATAAGGACAAATCTAAAGATCTACCTGGCGGATTTTGTTTATTTGACTCAGGAACTGAGTAGTAACTGTTTCATTTTAGGCCAAAAGATGAGAGAATTACAATGTCTTCTGCTCGGCTTCTGAATCAAGTCGCCAAAATCCGCCAGGCAAACCTTCAGATTTATCCTTCCTCTTCAGCTACCGGGTGTCCCAAAAGTGCTCCTGTTTGAAAAATCGCCAAAATTTGATTACACGACCGATCGTTAATTTTCTTTTTTTGCCAAGTAGATCAAGGACCAAACTATTTTTCCAGACGTGATAGCTGATCTTGTAATTGGTTTAAAATTAGCAAATTTAGCTCTTTTTAAGGCTACCTGGTAAATCATGCTGCAAAAAAGCAGTTATGCTTGCCCATTCAATTTCTTTGCGCATATAAAGCTTCTAGCTTTGTCATAAATGACAGGAAGAAATTCATACTATCATTGGATACTTCGATGTTGATGAAAAATCTAAAAATGTTGACTGTTAGGCAAGATTGAGTATTTTGCCTAAAACATAGAGCTCAAAATAAGGTTTTTCAACGTGTAATTTTTCTACCTTGTTGCATCAAAAGCAAACATTTTATCATCTATAAATCTTTTTGGGTCTTTGACAAAACAAGTTAGAAAGAAAATTTTATCAAGGGTTTGATAAACGATTTTTGGTGATTTTTTAAACAGGAGTACTTTTTTGCGACACCCGGTATAAACTAATAACTTCTTTTAAATATAATCTTTCGCATGCACAAGGCGACAGTTTGACCTACAAGTTTTAGGGCAACTTTAGCGGCTTTATTTCTTTTTAATTACTCTAATCGCCAAGCACTTTGAATTGAGGTGTCAATCAAAAGCAACTGATGCTGTTTCACTACAAAATCTGTCCTTGTTGCTTCAACCACGTATTTGACGTTGTGATGTGTTCCTTGGTGAAAAGGGGGCGATTTTCACCATTTTTTAACAGGGCCGATAAAGCCGGTATAACTCACCCAAAAATTCCGGTGGGTATGTCAACTACGCAGCGTAATCGTTGTACTAGTCTTGGTTTTGTTTTCGTTTACCTGGGGAGACTTACTTCGAAATGAACCCAAAATATAATTCACAAAAGTGCACAGCTTGACATTCTAAATTATTTTACTGCAGGTACAATCTGAATTTTTACTGCATTATGAAATTCACTGAAACACTTTTAAGGTCTGCAAATTGAAATTATTCATAGGAAAATATACCCTCAAGTTAGATCTGATAATCAACACATTTGCAGGTGAATCCGCGGTGGAGACATGATCAATAGGTGCACCAGAAAATTCGACCAGCCTCTCTTCTGTTTTCGATTTCTTTGTTGCCTTTGCGCATTCATTTTCTTGCAAGAATAGAATTATTATGCAGGAGAATAGAACTGCTTTCGCAAACCTGTGAAAGATAATAGAAATCTGCTATCAAGGTTTACCAGTGGGTAAGGAAGGACCTGTTTATAGCATAGGGCTCAAATCTTTCAAATCTTTAAAAAGGTCGGTGTAAAATTCTATCATATTTTTCTTTGAATTGGATTGCTTGAAAGGAGCTTATAGTGCTTTGCTGTAAATCTGCCGTGGAAATTTTATGATATCTTTATTTTTTTAAATGGCGGCAATTTGATAATTTTTGAAAAAATTCATGGAAAATTTTGAAAAAATTTAAATCATTGTAAATCCTAAACTAATAGAGGAAACATTGCATAACATTCAAGAAAACTATAGTTTATGGAGGTCTACAATATCGTGGCAAGCAGAAATCTGTAGCTTTTGTAGTTTAGGATTTAGAAATTTGATGACGTCATAGCCTCAAATTTAATAAATGTCGCCATATTGAAACTAATCAAGATATCAATAAATTGCCACGGTAGATTTACAGCAAAAAACCGTTAGTTCCTTCCAAGCTATTTATTTCAAAGAAAACGGCAATAGAATTTTACACCGACCTTTTTAAAGATTTGAGCCCTATGCATAGGGCTCAAATCTTTAAAAAGGTCGGTGTAAAATTCTATTGCCGTTTTCTTTGAAATAAATAGCTTGGAATAGCTATGTTCCTGTTTATATGAGTAAAATCATCCCACCTTCCGAGCTATCAGCTGTCATATGGGATGAAATATGTGTGTGTTTATATGTAACATTTCATCTCACCTTCCAGCATTTTCATCCCACCTCCCAGCCCACGATTTCAGGCAATAACAATCGTAATAGACGATTGCGCTAAAGATGGCGGCAAGGAATTTTTTACCAAGATGCACTGCGTTCTTTAATCGAATTCCTATAGAATCGTTAAAGAATCTTTATTAGAACGCAATGTATCTTGGTAAAAAATTCCTCGCCGCCATCTTTAGCGCAATCGTCTATTGATGTTTGGCGCCAGCAGCGATTAGGTTTTCTTTTGTTTTCATACTGGCGCGTGCACAAAACAGACGATTTCATCCCACCTTCCAGCTTTTCATCCTACCTTCCAAATGAGATCCCACCTCTCGTAGAGTGGGATCTTACCTAACCGGGTTGGCTCATTATCCATGTAATAGCCTGTGTTCCACACCACTTGGGAAGGAAAGTGGTCTGTGTAACGGAGCGCTAATCCGTGTTCAGAAATGTTCTTCGGAATCTGAAGAGAAATTAGTATATGCAACTAATAATTTGCATAATTACCATTTCTTTTGTTATAAAAAAGAAAAGCCTGTCTCATGCGAGGAACTCACATTACAATACAAAGAATAGGAGATTTGAATGCCTGCTAATCCTATTGATTTTTTACGACCGTACAAAGTGATAACGATCAGCCCTCGTTTGTTTCAAACACACATATTCACAAAGATACCCGTTGTGTTTGTCACTGATTTCATTGTAGCCAATCCGGTGTGTGAAAGAATGCCCTTAATTATTTCGCAATTCAATTCATCGTCTGAACACGGATTAGCGCTCCGTTACACAGACCACTTTCCTATCCAAGTGGTCTGGAACACAGGCTACCATATGAATGCAAGATAAAAATTGCAAGGGACCGTATAGAAGGGTGGGATCTCGCCTCTCAGCTCACAGGCTCTGGAAGGTGGGATGATTTTCCTCATATAAACAGACCTTAAAAGTAATCCTCATTTCAAAGGCATACTGTCGTGGCATTGATTGGGTGAATAAGACAATAAACAAGAATCGAATTAGACAAGCTTAAGTACACTCACACACCCGATTTGTCTAATTCTAATTTCAAATCCTCGACTGGGGCCAAGACATAATTTCGTTAAAGCCTCTTCGACACGTCGTTCAAATCTTACCAAATTGTGCGAATCGGTTGGATGGGGTGCGGTTTTGCGGCCGGGTGGTACATCTTTACTGATTCACCAGCCAGTTTTTATTTTTTTCTAAATTAATTGCCACGGGGTTGTCATAGTCTATTGCTCCCCGTGGTATTATCGCCCTTGTTGTGCTTCGTAGAGTAGTAGTAGGTAGCGTAATAAGTCATTTGTCTTGTAAAATTTATAATGGAGGTATATGAAAAAAAGCTCATGTAATTTCGCTCTCGAAACAAAGTACGATCCAACGACATTAAAAGGCTTGGTAATATTTCAGAGACCAGGTCTTTGTTAGTGATTTCAACATCACGAGTGGCCAATCACATCCACGACAGTGTGTCTTTAAAGGCCACTGCTCCCCGGATATCGCAACGATGATATTGGTAAATATATTATCTCATGGTGGACATTTTCAAATATGTTGTAAAATTTACTTGGCTGAAATCGGCCACTCTGTTTTTTAAACTTCCGGGTGAGCCAGAAAAAAGTTCATAGCATCAAGAATACTTGATGGATTGAAATGAATCAATATTTGCTTGACAGCCAAAAGATCGAAGCATTTTTTGTGATTTTTCTCGCCTTCCTATGAGAGCTGGAAAAATTGGTAAATTCAAGTTTGCAAAAACTTTGTGCTTGCAAAATGACTGAAAAGCCCTAAAATACTTGATCAAATCATAAAGGACTCCTCATTCAGAAAAACAGAGAAAATGCCATTTCTTATGGGTGAGAGATATCGTCTGCACTCTAACGATTTGATCAAGTGTTTTAGGCCCTTTTTCACTCATTTTGCAGCCATGAAATTTTTTTAAAGTTGAATTTACCTTCATTTGCAGTGCTCGTAAAGACAAGAAAATCACAAAAATACTTCGATCTTTTCGTTTTCAACTTGAATAATTCAAATCCAGGAAGTACTAGTGGTGCTACGAATTTTCGGCAGTGGGAACTTTTTCTTGTAAACGGATCGAAGTTTAAAAGATACGTTCCGCAAGCCAGAGAACGGAGAGCAGCGAAGAGACGTGTTACTTGTTTTAATGAGTGTGCTACTCTGAATGAATTACGAGTTTACAAGTTACTTAAAGAAATTAATGTGTTAAAGATTAGCTATACAAGGAGCTACACGTGATAACACATGTGACACTTGGACGTGATAATAGGTGCACGTGATTCAAGGTGTGCACGTGATGAGTGTACAGATGAGCATTCCTACTACATTCTGGCTCACCCGCTATGACGGAATTTCTCAAGAAAGATCCTTCAAGAAACCTTCAAGAAACTTTCCAAACTGGCCAAAAATAAAGACAAAATTGACATATTATTGCTGCCCTGCAGAGATTACTTGAATTCGTTTTTGCACGCACCATATCTTGGAAGGGTGAAATTGCCCAAAATCATTTTGTTATGTTCAGAATGGGGTGTAGTGTTGACGTATTATGCGTATGAATTAGAATAATTAGGACGCCGCAGAAACACGCGTAGATTAGTTGCACAGTAGTTGAATATAGAAGCACGTAGGCCGTCAACCAAGTAGCGTTCCAATAGAAGAACCCCAAACACAACATTATGGCGACGAGGAACGCAACATGGGGATGGTACTTTTGTCCTCCCAAGCAGATAACACGTGCTAAAGCATGAAAAAGTCATCGCTGTAAGACAGAAATATTAGGGAAATTTGATGATGATTTCATGCCGTTTTTGAGAGAATTGTCAACGGGCCTTCTCGAGAAAATCCGTCTTAATTTCAAAATAACATGGCCGATTTCAGTCTGGTAAATTCAAGATCCATTTGAACATGCAATTTATCAAATAAAACATTTTCTAATATTATTGCCTCAACATCCAGGGAGCATTGGCCTTTTCAAAAGGGGATTGTTTTTTACTCCTGGTGAAGGGTTCAAACCCTCAAAAAAGCTGGCGTGAATATTGAATTGCCTGAAAGAAGCTTGAAAAAGGCAAACAAGAGCGTCGAAAATAAGTTGAGAGTTAATCACGTGACCCAATTGCATGCTTCTTCAAGGAGACTCACATTGCAGTAGACTCTTCAGCCCGAAAAACTTCGCAGCGTCATTGTGTAGCTTCTGTAGCCAAATCTTCTACAAGGCTCCAATTTCATATCTTCTTCTTTTGTTGCCAATTAAGAAATGTCGACCGGATGAACAAGCAACTTACAACCTATCCTGCTATCAATGTGACGTCACATGAATCATCATCAGTATCATTATTAGCCTTGTCTGTTTCTACGTGTGGCTAGACTAACTACCTCAGTCCCAGTTTAAACTTCCTTCATTGAATTGGATGGCGGCACTACGCTTCAACGCTCCAATTTCATATCTACTTCTTTTGTTGCCAATTAAGAAATGTCGACCGGATGAAACAAGCAACTTACAACCTGTCCTGCTATGAATGTGACGTCAAATGAATAATCATCAGCATCATTAGTAGCCTTGTCTGTTTTTACGTGCGGCTAGACTAACTACCTCAGTCCCAATTTCCACTTCGTTCATTGAATTGGATGACGGCGCTACGCTTCAACTGGCAACAAGTTATAGCATCCATCAATAATAGCGATAACTACGAACATGTAATCAGTCTAGCGTGCGGCTATAATAAGCGATTAATACATAAATAACTTAAAAACGGTATATAGCCTGGAGTTGTTCTTATGTTATTTTATGTAAACATCATAAGCCGTTTAGGCCAATGCTAGGTGATGGCCTCTCCAGCATTCATGCTTTCCTGTCCTTAGTTTTCGATATGCAGGTCCCACCAGCTGCCTTCTGAATATCATCCAGCCATCTTCCTGCTGGTCTCCCCCTATTTCTTGTTAGTCCGGATGACCTCTTTTGGCTTTACGAATTATATAATGTAAGTAGAAATGGAATGACCTAATTTGTTCACCTATTTTAAGCAACCCGACGTACCATTACTTGTGGCATTCCCATTGAATCATAGCCATACAATTGTATGCTTTTCTATGAATTTTTGAAGCATTGCAGAAAGATTTTGAAGCCATGGGTGTCATGTAAGCAAAGAAAGATTTTGGTCAACTTAACAGACCCAAGCTCTGGCTTCCCAATTATATCATGTAGGCAGGAATTGGATGGCTTGGTTTTTCATTGTTTTCGGCAACCCGAAGCACTATTTCTTGTGGCACACCGATTAAATCATCTACGTAAAATGTAATCCTTTTCTTTTTTTTGCGAGTGACAGTGCAGAAATATCTAAGCCAAAGGATGCCACCAAGAAAGATTTTGGCAACTCATCCAGCATATCCAGCCTCTGGAATTCCGATTAAGTAATCAAAGTAAAATTGAAGCCTTTTCTTTGTTGTTGGGGAGCAATGCGGAAAGATTTAAGCCAACGGTGTTTGTAAACCAAGAAAGATTTTGGTCAACCTGGCAGATCCAACTTATGGCTAACCATTCATATCATCTAAGTAAAATTGAAGCCTTTTCTTTGATTTTGGGGAGCAGTGCGGACAGATTTAAGCCAACGGTGTTTGTAAACCTAGAAAGATTTTTGTCAACCCAGCAGATCCAACTTCTGGCTAACCATTCATATCATCTAAGTAAAATTGAAACCTTTTCTTTGATTTTGGGGAGCAGTGCGGACAGATTTAAAGAACGCCGGTCAACCAGCATCCTTTGCGCGCTTCCCATTTTGCCTTTCGACTGCGGCAGCCATTTTCATATGACATCGTACATAGCAGTGCTCAGCAAAGCGCGACCGCAAAGGATGCTGGTTGACCGGCGTTCTTTAAGCCAACGGTGTTTGTAAACCTAGAAAGATTTTGGTCAACCGAGCAGATCCAACTTCTGGCTAACCATTCATATCATCTAAGTAAAATTGAAGCCTTTTCTTTGTTTTTGGGGAGCAATGCGGAAAGATTTAAGCCAACGGTGTTTGTAAACCAAGAAAGATTTTGGTCAACCTGGCAGATCCAACTTATGGCTAACCATTCATATCATCTAAGTAAAATTGAAGCCTTTTCTTTGTTTTTGGGGAGCAATGCGGAAAGATTTAAGCCAACGGTGTTTGTAAACCAAGAAAGATTTTGGTCAACCGAGCAGATCCAACTTCTGGCTAACCATTCATATCATCTAAGTAAAATTGAAGCCTTTTCTTTGTTTTTGGGGAGCAATGCGGAAAGATTCAAGCCAACGGTGTTTGTAAACCAAGAAAGATTTTGGTCAACCTGGCAGATCCAACTTATGGCTAACCATTCATATCATCTAAGTAAGAGCTTAACCAATGTATGAACGAAGATCTAGATTGTTTAAAATATTGGCTGCAGGGAAACAAACTTTCCCTAAGCATCCTTAAAACTCATGCAATGATAGTTGGATCCCGTCCAAAGCTGAAAAAGATTTGTGATGAAGTCGTTGACCAGCCTTCCTTTTCTATAAATGGCACACAGATAGAGACTGTGGAGAGGACTAAATACCTTGGTGTCCAGTTGGACAGTCATCTTGTCTGGGTTGAGCATATAAAGTGTATGAGAACTAAAGTATCTCGAGCATTATGTTTTCTTAACTATGCAAAGAAATTTCTCTCTGAGGAAACGCTCAGTAAGATGTACAGAGGAATTGTTGAACCCCACTTCAGGTATTGTTGCTCAGTTTGGGGATGCTGTGGTAAAACCCAAATTGACACTCTCCAAAATTTACAAAATCGAGCTGCCAGAATTGTTACAAATAGCAGCTATGATGTTTCAGCAGCTGGTCTGATCAAAAGGCTGAAATGGCCAACTATCTTAGACATTATTCAAAGTGAAACAGCGACTATAATGTACAAGTCAACAAATAGTCTTGTGCCCGAATATCTGTCTGAGTTATTTGTAAAAAATTCAGCTCTCAACACAATGAAACTACGAAATACCGAAGCTGACTTGCGTGTTCCTTTCTTCAAAACGTCAAATGGGCAGAAGCCCATTTCATTTCGAGGGCCTAAGGTTTGGAACCAATTAAGTTCAGATGTCAAACATGCACCCTCCCTTTCAACTTTCAAAAAGAGGCTAAAAAAGAAATTGTAGAGGGTTTTTGGTTTTTCTTTTTACTTTCCTTTTGATAAATTTAGGAACATTTCTATTTGTATTTATTATTTATTTATTTATATTATATTAATTGTAAATAAGGCTTAACTGTAAATATGATTTTAAATTTGTTTTAATAGTATTTTGCAAGGCCCCCTGTAAAGCAGTCTCTGCAGACTGACGGGGCTACCGTGGTTAAAAAAGTAAAAATGAAAAATGAAAATGAAAATGAAATAAAATTGAAGCCTTTTCTTTGTTTTTGGGGAGCAGTGCAGAACAATTTAAGCCAATGGTGTTTGTAAACCCTGTAAGATTTTGGTCAACCAAACAGATCCAACTTTTGGCTAACCATTTATTTAATCTAAGGCTTCGTTTCCATTACTCCGTTTTCAAATGTCTCTGTTTTCAAATCACTCCGTTTTCGGATGATCTTGAACCGTTTTCATTACTCTGTTTTCGCGAAGAAGGCCTAGCACAGTGTTTCCATCACTCCGTTTTCATTCATTTTCATTTCCTTTGTTCAGAAATTTCCCTTGCTTTGGTTTTTTGTGCCAGGTCGGTTGCCGTTGAAGTAGCGTTTTTGAATGACTCCGTTGTCGGTGTTCCCATTAAAAACGATGCGTTTTCAGATGTCTCCGTTTTCAAATGACTCAACGTTGAACAGCATTTTGAAATGTTTCTGTTTTGATCGTTTTAAATGGAAAGGTAAGGCTAAAACAGAGAAATTCCACGCCGTTTTCATACGAAAACGGAATAATGGAAACGTAGCCTCAGTAGAAATTCAATGGCTTAATTTGCTCGCCTCGACGTACTATTACTTGTGGCATTCTGATTACAATCATCCAACATAAATTGAATACCGCTGTTTTGTTTTGTCTGAGCAGTTGTACAGCCGGCCGGACAAGAATCTAACTCGAAAAGTTATTCTTTTGCTAGCATTAAAACGACTTAGCTTATTCCAAAACAAAACGGACTATGTTGAAAATATCTACAGGTGGCTGACACTGAGTAGTTGAAAAAGTGCTGAAACTACCAGAAAGAAACACAACCATGAAGGTCAATGGAGGCCTAAATTGTTGAAAATTCGTTATTCTTCGCGTCGACAACAGGTACTCTTGCGGAAGTTACAATCAAAAAGAAATAAGGTCAAATCATGGGAGAAGCTTGCTCGAAATGCTTTCATAATTTGCAAGGCATAGAAGAAACTGCTTTTAAGGTAAGTCAGATAAATCCTGAATTTAATTTCATAAGTCATTTTTAAAGAGATTTGCTGGCCTGGTTTGTCTACATAAATGTACAAGCAATGTTTATCTTTCTTGCGCTTGATAACAACACAACGAACAGCTTTTTCGTTAATTCCTGACAACAAATATTGAACTTGCCGATCCTAAATAATTAATGCGATGAGTACCTAACTGAATTTTTTTGCTGGCAGATAATGTTTAGGAGATACAGTAGGAAAAAGTAAGATATTAAATTTACAGGACAGAGACATGTTTTAGTCCAAATACAAACATTAAGCATTGATCGAATGATTGAAGATTCTACATATAACAACATGATTGCGCTAATTTGAGTCCATAGACACCTCACTGAAAGCGTGTAGATTCGAAGAATTTGTAAGGGTTCTCCTTTGTCATGCATGCTGGGTTTATGAAAATAGATTATCGGTGTTGAAAAGTCGGCAAAATTAGTTTGATTACTGATATGCGTAATATCGTTTTATTCAGTAATGTATGTTATGACGTACTTAGCAATAATAATGGACCTTTTAGCTATTCTGAAGAAGATCAGAATCTAACGATATTTTGCTACATTTTGTAGAATTTTCGAATATGCACAAGAGTAATAGAAGCTCTATCGCCACTCGATCGAACGTTGCGTATAAAAATTTATAAGAATAACGCTCGATCCAGGCTCTTTTGTAGAATAGCTAAAGGTCCATTGCTCCGAAATGGAGGACGAAAGATTGCAAAAACGTTCTACTTATATCCACGAGTTGTCAGGTGTTCAATTCTGCGCTAAAATTGGACTTTTTTCTGATACCCGAAAGGAATTTGAAAAAACGTATTATCTAGCTATGTTACATTTAGCCTTTAAACGTATAACATATATTACGTATACGTATACGTATACGTATATTACATTTAGCTATTAACAGACAATTCTAGCTATTAAATTCTAGCTAAAACGGCAAATTTTGGGCAAATTTTGAAACGGTAGAATTGAAAACGGTAGATTTTGAAAACGGAACCATAACTGGCACATCTTGAAAACGGCATCGTGCGAACACCCGAAAATGACGAAAACGGAACATTTTTAACCCTTTCGAAACGACGTTGATTGGCTATGGTGCGAAAACCCAGCCTTGTTCTCGTGGAGCTTGCAAAAAGAGTTTATCACCGTCAAGATTTCTGGCGTTTTTGAAATTTTGACGGTATCGTGTGAACGCTAGTTCAAATTTTGCTACCGTCACATTTTTCACCGTTTTCAAAATATGCCGGCATCGTGTGAGCGCAGTCTTAATTCCAGGTACCTTTTGTGGTAAAAAAGAACCACTTCTCAAACAAACGTACCTTCTGGTCGCCCTATAGACTCAGTACAGTATAGCTTGACAATCAAGTAGATCTTAAAATGTCACGTCACAAGGGAAAAAATTTATTTGGTTGTTCGCGCAACAAATTTAGCTCATTTTCATAAGGTAGAACGATTGAAGGTGCTAAACCTGGTTTATGTGAGTATTTCTAAATAACTTGATAACTAGTTTAGCCCCGATTTGTCGTTCACAAAAACTCTGTTCTGAGCATAATTATCAATAAAGGATTTGTTTGCTTTTAATGACTGTGCAACAGGCATACAAGAATACTGTTTGTGCCTTCTAAATTTTACCCGTGCATCCGCTATATGACATTCTTTTTTGCAGCCTGGACAACCAAGAATACAGAAAAATACTCGGAACGATGGAAATGTTGAGTTAATATCTGTTCGATCATCGAGAGAGGAAGTTGTCGTGGCAGAGCACCTTGGCGGATGGAGAGAGAATTCTATTAATGAAGAAATCGCAGCTGACTGTCTGGAACACAAGGCAATAAAAATCGAAACAGAATCAGGTTCTATTGATGAAGGAATCGCAGCT
Source organism: Aurelia coerulea (assembly GCA_039566865.1). Lineage (NCBI taxonomy): Eukaryota > Metazoa > Cnidaria > Scyphozoa > Semaeostomeae > Ulmaridae > Aurelia > Aurelia coerulea. The sequence continues at coordinate 21,998,360 of CM076948.1, read as the reverse complement.
GGCTGTCGTGAGAACAAAACGACAAAAGTCGAGAAAGAATCGGATGCTGAGGTCGAAATACGTGTAGAAGACATTAATCTAGATATTGAAACGGACAAGTCAGGTACGATTTTTGTACATTCAGATGCTAGATCAGATGAGTGCATTGCTGGCCTTTATGGTTTGCCTGACAAATCGGATGGTGCATCGCTTTTAACAACGGAAATTAAGGACACTGAAAGTAAATCTATCGTGAATAAGATAGTCGTGCAAAGCAAAGCAGAGAATACAATTACAATAAGTTCGTCCCCTTCCAGTGTCGCGAGTCAAGAGCAAAGTAACGTGCTCCATGCAAATAACACTGACAACAAAGTTGATTCGGCAGAGCTAAAAACAAAGATAGCTTTGTATAATTATTATTCCATAGCAATTCTGAAAGATGCATTATTGACTTTAAAGGGAAATATTTACACCGAAAGGATTGCAAAAGATTTGAAAAATAGATCTGAGCACATAAAAAATCCAAGAAGGGTCTCTAGGGAAGATTCAGAGACTAACGAGTCGATGATACAGAAAATGGAAGACTTTGCGGCAAAAGTGGGGAATGAAATCTTGCAGAAGTGCATTGCAGATAGTGGGAGGTTCGCTGCATTTGGTCAAGAAACGCAAAATAGACCTAAACATGAAACTGGCAGCAATGCAACTCAACCAAAAAGCTTAGGCTATGCGACTGTTGATGTTGGCGTTAGCGAGAAATGCTTGCATGATAGAGATATGATCAAACTGGTACCATCTTGCAAGACTGTTGAAGGAGACTTTTCTGCATCAGGGGATGCAAGATTTGAAATGTTGCCTCAGCGAAGTTATCCTGACTCCCAGCAAGGATTTTCGGATGAAATGGAAAACATCGCTTATTTGGTTGTTACTTCAGTGATAAAAGATGCTATGACGAAATACTTGAAAACTAGCAATGAAATCATAAACTCATCAACCGATAGCTGTGCACAATTGACAGACTCAATTTTGCTTCAAAAGGAAGGGCCTAGTACACAGGAAGCTGAGAAATCACATGCTGTCACATTGGGAGAAGGAGCAGCAGATGCGGGCAGTGCAGAGCCCACTGATTATGAACAACCAAAGCATGGCGGCAGTAGCGAAGCAAAAAATCCTCTCCAATGTGGTAATAATCCGTTTGCTGTAGAGCATGCGGAAACATCCCGCGTGGAAGTTTCAGGCGATTCAGGACTCAATCATGCAATGCCTGGGAACAACGATTCGGTTCCCCAGAACGATAGGGTGATGTCCCAAAACGAGGGTATGATGTCCCGAAACGAGGCCACGTTGCTTGGCAATAACAAGCAAACTGTTACTGATAAAACCTCTGACAAGAAAAACACGATGTTGACACAAGAAAGTCAATTTTCATCTTTCTTGGACAGAGTGGCAAACGATGTTATCTCACAAGGCGTCACCATAGCTGTTGTTCAAACACAAAAATCAAATAGTTGCCAACAACAGAAATTTGATATGAAAGCGAACAAGGAAGGAATTGCAACTGAAGAAAAAGTACTTAAAGAGGGACAAAGTAATTCTTTTGAGGTTTGTGTGATTAAACAAACTGAAAATATCGATGTCCTAGGATGGTTTGCTGAGAGACTGATAAGTCAGTTGTTGGAACAGTAAACATCTTAAGAGTAGGTTACTGTTCATTCGTTCATCTATTTTCCAAAGTCCGTCTCAAGGGTCTCAAATCAGATGTCACCTGAGATCACGGGCGGTAGGAAACGCCGAATTTAGAAAAAGCTTTACGGGTGATACATCGAGTTATTCCTATCCTAATATATCATTCCATACATGATATATCGACTTGTTTTCCTTCTGTGTCTAACTCTCCTACGAAGGCGCCATTTTAATCCGATTGACATGACTCCAAGGGCCCTGGTGCAATTATGCTACTCAAACGGAAACTCCGTTTCATGTTACCACACTTGAGTGGCATAATTACTCTAAGGCCCTTCAAGTCATGTCAATCGGATTAAAAATGGCACCTTCGCAGGATAGGTAGACACGAATCACGTCAGGTACAGAAAACCATAGTTTATGGATGTCTACAATATGGTATCAAGCAAAAGTCTGTCACTGTTCTGGTTTATGATTTAGAAATTTGATGACGTTACACCCTCAAATGAATTAAAATGTAACATACGCTGAAATTTCGAAAAATATTGAAAACTTCTGAAAAGTCCAACGGTAGAATTAAAGATAAGTAACTAAAGTTTGTTTCAAGTCACTCAGTCTAGAGAAATAGATGAGAGAATTTTACACCCACCCTTTTACGCCGAGTTAAAGATTTGGAAGCTACGCTGACTTGCGTTAAGTCTGTTGCATTTCTGAGGTCCGTTTGATCGATCCCTTCCCACAGTTCCCGGATCAACAATTCCATTATCGATTTGTAGATCCAGAAACTGCCATGAAGGGTTCCGTCAGACAGATTCAAGCCAGAAAGGGTTCTGAATGTGAACGATGAAAATAAACTCCTCAACAATCCTGACGACCCCAGCGACAGAGTCAACTGGGATAAATCCAGTTCATACCCAAATAACCCAAACGAGCCATTGTTTTATTTTTGTCGTTCACATTCAGTCTTGTGGGTCGTTTAACTTGTTCGCTTCGAAGGACCCCAACGACGACCCAGCAACCCAGGCTTATCGTCGAAGCAAGATGTATCCTCGTGTTTGATGCAGACGGGATTAGCGATAACAAAATTTTACTCATACGGAAGTTTTCAACTGTTCTTACTTGCCGATGCCTTCATCTGAAATCAAATACGAGACATACTTTGGGTGTATTTACATGTGAACGACTGGAGGTTGGGTGTCCCAAAAACGTTTGAAACACGTTCGAAAAATCACCTAAATTCTTCAGGGCCACTCGTAATTAAAATTTCTTTTCTCCCATCTTGGCAATAATTGAATTATTTTCAGAAGTTGATCAATTTTAGTTCTCATCAGTCAAAGGTTATAAAAATTACATGTTGAGAGACCTGATTTTGAGCCATAGTTTTAAGGGATATTGTCAGACCTATATTCTCGCAAACCACAAGGCAGACACATAAAGTTAGCTAAATGTTATGTGGAAGCGTATAATTTAACTCTCAGAACTACATTCTCTGTATGTCTACTGTAATTCTAATCATGTTCTAACTTACTGACTCGTTGTACATTGTATAAACAAAGGCAAACGTTCGTCCCACTTGGACGGGAGTTATCACCAATGGCTCAGATCCTAAAACATTCCACGGATTATTATAGCTAAAACATGTCACGTAAAACTACTATATCTCACAATATAACAATCCTTGACTAACAGTCACAATTCTGAAATCCACTGTACTTATTATCTAATTCTGATGATTTTCCAAACGGGTCTTCATGTCTTCATTCCAAATGCGACTTTCGATTGAGTGGCGATAAAGCTTCTATTATTGCGTACATTCGAAAATTCCATTTGCAAAATATCGTTCAATTCTAATTCTTTTCTGAATAGCTAGGGGATTCTTATATATTTAGTTGTATTTTAGTTTATCTCCTTCATGTGATGGCCCTGGGGTAGTCATGATCTTTTGCTCCCCTTGGTATCGTTTCTGTAGTATTGTATGGTAGCTCGTTTGTAATCTTAGGTAATTCGTAAATTGTAAATTTTTAACATTGAATTTATAGAAAAAAAAAAAAAAAAAAAAATGTCTTTGGGACACCCGGTAGACCACTGGGTATCAATCTGCATCAACCACATGTTCCAATACCTATCTACACGAACGTTTCAAAGTTTTTAAATGTGCGTACAATTCTCAGTGAGTCAAAGCTACGCAGAAGCAGGATACAATCAATGCTGTTGTCACCAAATAAGCAAATTCACCGAATCGGTTGGCACTGCTGCATCCCCCACCCCAGCACTTCAACGTAATTGGATGCTTTGTTGGAGGCATAGTTGTAGTGTTGAAATCGGTGGTTGGTTGGAGAGAAATCGTCGACATCACTGAAACGGAAATGCTTGTCGTGGTATTCGCCACTAGGCTACGTCTGCTTGTTGAAACAGAGCTTAACATGCCATGATTCCACCAAGAAGACGAGACATTTTGTGACGTCATTGTAGATTGTAATATGATGCCAACAGTTGTGCTTACATTTGAGGGGCTCGGAGCAGTTTTTGATGCAACGATATTGCTATGACTAGCAGCGGTTGTCATAGCAGTGTCACTGCTAACGGCAAAGCTATTCACAGACAGAGAAGAAGGTCCAGGTGTTGGAAGCGGAGGTACGTTGCTCATTGTTGTCACCTGCTTTGTAGTTGCTTTGCCCATATTTACGGTAGATGAAGCCCCTTGACTGAGGCCAGCAAATGTGCTTGGAGAACCTGTTGAGGGAGGAGTCGTACTCGCCGATGGCTGCAGCGTCGAGGAAAATCCAGTAGTTGAGTATACTGAGAGTGTAGTAGGTTTCACGGTTTCAGATGACAGGTTTGTTGTTTTCGACGAGCTTTCAGTGGAGTCTCTGCTTTCAGCTACGGTAGTTGAATAACTCCCATCTTGCGACATAGACGCACTTGAAATGGTTATAACAGACTTGAAAGGAGGTGTAGTCATTGAAAGCATTTGCGGCGTGGAAATTGTTACTGCAAGATTACCTGATTTAAGAGTAGAAATGGGTTGAGAAGCAGGACTTGGAGTGATTTGGCTTGAGATTGGGGCAGAAGAAGACGGATTTATAGCTGCAGCAGCTGATGTGATTGTACTTTGAGTTGGAAAATTGGCTGTCACCAAAGAGGAAGGCTCAACAGAATAGCTTGATCTGGAAAGAGTTGCAATCAATGACAAAGATGTGCTGCTATCCGGTGCTGTTATGGCAAAAATTGTCGTCGGTCCCTCTGATTCGTTCACTGATATGGAATTTGAAATCTTCATCGATGGTGTGGTTGTGCTGCTATCTCCTTTTACGCCAAACTGTTGCAGAATAAAAACCATTCCAACAAGCAAAACGACACAGAATCTTTTATGTGGATGATTCATTTTTGTTGCCCTCATCAGCTTCTTTAGAAACGAATTCTTGAAGAGTAAAAATAGTAACTTTAAGGTCCGCCTTGCAATCAAACATTCATTCGATTGACATTTAGACCTGTTGTCCATACTTATAGTAAACCAACAGCGAATCTATGACAACATGATGATATGTGCAAATATAGACTTTGTTACAATTGAAAAGCATGCAACAATTTGTCAAGCTGTTGTTAAATCAAGGAACTTAAATTATTCGGGAAAAGGACGCATTAGAATTTCTTCCACCTGTAGTTAAAGGCGATAATTGCAAAAATTAAAAATTAAAGAGGATTTTCATGTTCATTGGCCTTACTCCACAAAGACCCACAACTTTTGCTCATCTAATCTCATCTCATCTGATCTCATCTCATTGAATTGATGTTGTTGTTGCTTCGGTTAGGGTTTTGTTGCCATAGGCTCATTGCAAAAATCTCTTGTTTTGCTCCCCGAACTGATTTGTCGCCACAACAGAATATTGTTCTGTGGCGATAACAACAACCTCAACTGAAGCGGTAGGTAACAACAACAACGGCAACAAAAACGTCAACAACAACAACAACAACAACAACAACAACAACAACGAGTGAAAGTTAGATCGAAATATGTAATGAGTCTATTGCCTTCCTAGAGCTGTAAAGCAGGACAAAAATCTGAGTCGGGGCACGATTCTCATGTTTCAATCAGACAGCAGGATTTAAATAACTGCACTCTGATTGGCTAGTCCGTCTTCGAATCTTGATTCCCACCAAAAACAAACGAAAAAATTGTCGTACTGCGCAGATCCGACTGATCTGCTGAAACGGCTAAGACCCCATTTACACTGTAACGGTACAACTTCTTTTCCTTTTTTTTTATCAATTAAAATACAGAAACATTTTTAGGTGCACTGATGGATGAGCATCTTTCCTGGAAGTTCCATATTTTGTGAGTTGACTAAAAAACTCTCCGGGACATCTGGGATCTTCTTCAAAATTAGACACCTCCTTCATCAGGATATTCTGAAAAATCTTTACTTTATTTCTCTATTTTCTCTTCCTTTCTTAGCTGTGGTTCATCAACTTGGGGTCTCTCCAATGATAGTTACCTTGAACCTCTCTTCTTGCTGCAGAAAAAGTATTCTGGTCTATCTCCTTTCGGCCCTTATTCTCTCCTTCAACACCAATCTTCTTTTCTCTCAAAATTCTTAAACTAAAAGACATGATACATCATGATATACTCAAATTTGTCTTCAAGTCTCTCAATGGACTTTCTCCTCCTCATTTTCTCAACTTATGTCAGCTTAGTAACACTGTTCATAGTCATGAAACTCGTCAGGCAGCTAGAGGTGAAATTTTTCAATCCATAAGGAATACCTTTCTCTATGGTCTCAGGTCTATAAAGTATTTTGGTGTTAAACTATGGAATGACATACCTACTTTCATTAAAATTTCAATTTTGTTTAATATTTTCAAATCAAAATTGAAGGAATTCTTTGTCAATGGTTATGGTCTTTGATTTTACACCAACATTTAGTGTTCTTAAATTATCTTCTTCTTAGGAGGCATCTTCTGGTCTTGTGTTTATTTTTAAGAAAAATTTGGTCCTTTTTTTAGTTTTTAGTTGGGGGGGGGGGGCTCTCTCTCGATTAGTTTACCTATTAGAGAGCTCCTCCTTAGACAAATCTATCTAAATACTTATGAGCGTCGGGAGGGGCAGTTTGGGATAGTGGTGGTGTGATGGGGGGTGTTGGTCCTTGCATGGTTACCATATGCTGGGCCTGCATTTCCTGCTGTTTTGCCCTTGTCCCGGGTTGTCCTGCTGGGTGGTGGATTGCTCCTGTAGCCCACGCTCTTTCTATGTCCTGTACTGTACCATGTCTCTTCCCATTTCTTTTGTGTCAGGTGTAAGTGTATCCTTGTAGTGTATTCTTGTGTACTAATATATTGTCATTTGTATATTGATTGTCTTATTTTAATTAGGTAAGAATTGTAATCTATTTGTAGTCTTTGATGTATTGATGTATATAGATATATTTGTTAATAATGAAAACTGAAAACGGAAACTGCAACAAATACATCTACTGTACCATTCATTGCAGGAAAGGAAATGTAGTCAGCGAGTTGCTATAATGAGTGACACTTACTAAGGAATTAAACACAAAAGAAAAATTACAATTTAAGGCACGTAAAACGAAAAGCCTGATCACTGACCAGAACTGAGGCTGTTTGATAAAACGGCTCATTGGCCGCCCGCCCCACATGGATCCCTTATACCCCGTTTACACGGAGCAAAAATACGGGATCGCGATCCAGATCGCAATCCCGATCCTGATAAAATGTGCCGTGTAAACACTTTATCGCGATCCCCTAAAATTCGATCCCACTTTATAGGTGGATCGCGATCCGGATCGCAATCCCGATCCTGAAAAAGTGTGCCGTGTAAACGCTTCTTGGGATCGCGATCCCGTTCGAAATCCTTTAAGCATGCGCATTTAATACAACCACCATTTTGTCTATTGTTGTTGTAATGTTTCTAGGCTCCGTAACTATGCGCAATACGCATGTGCGAATGGATCGCGATCCTAATCCGTTTTCATTTGAGGCCCGTGTAAACGCAACTTGAACGCGATCTCGATGCTTGTGGATCACGACCTGGATCGCGATCCCGTATTTTTGCGCCGTGTAAACGAGGTATTAGAGAAAGAACTGGTCCTTGGTCCTATATGTTACAACTTGGAATCCGTAACATAAGTGCAACAGATCAGCCTCTCCTGCTATTTGCGTCCCTTCTATCCATAAAAAGCTTGTTCTGGAGCAATGTAAATGTTCGTTAAGCTGTAACAACTTTGTAGTCTTTGTAATGGAGCACACTTTAATGGTACAGTGTAAACGTGGTCTGAGATGAAGCAAAATCTCGAAAGATGCGCGCATCACGAGATATTTAGCATCTCCAAACAAATAGAATTGGCTTAGAGGAGGGAGGGCAAAGAACTTTGGGAGTACCCCCTGGGGCTGTATCTGGCTAGTGAATTTATTTGAGGCCTCCGATACATTAGTCCCCCGTTTCCCATTAGTGTTGTGACTTGTGCTCTCAGAGTCTGCTGCAACCGGGACCCAAACCTCCAATCTTAGACAAAAGTCCTTGAGTTCCATTTTTCACAGTTCTTTCGCAGCTATAAGCTCAGTGAATCCTTCGCAGTTTCCTAAGCAGCTAAGGCTTTGCAAGTCCTTCGCAGTTTTCTAAGGAGCACTTAGCTATTTCAGGCAATATTTAGAGTTTGCTAATTATTCCTGGGCTCCCTGTGGTTTTTACTTTAATTCAAGAACATAATGTTCTTGAACATATATGCTAACATAAGAACATATATGCTAACATTCCCTTTAATTTCAAAATCCTCCAAAAAACTTCGTTTTGAAATTTCACGAGGGCACATGAAGTAAACATTGCTATGGAACACGTAAGAAACTCTGAGTACGCAAACTCTGATAATTTTAAGAAACTTTCATTACCCGCTCAAATTCTTAATTTTTCATAAAAAATACGAGCATAGGAATTGGGACCAACAGTAAGGATCCCTCCTATAAAGATCAGAGCCAAGTTTTTCATAAAAATGAATGGAAACGAAAGGACGATAGACAGTAAAACCAGCTTTATTTATTAAACTAGGTTAAATTCATCTCAATCAAATGGATTAGAACTGTTGGATTGACCAACAAGGGTCCACTTGAACGGACGGGGGGGGGGGGGGGTACTTAGTATATATTTTGCTTGCTGACGGGAAGGGGATGCACTCCTTTCCGTGTATCGTTCTTGCCTCTTTTTTTTATATTCAATATAAAAATTTACAACAAAATTACCTAAACACTACCTACAATCTACTATACCACACTACAAGGACGGGGACCAGGAGGAGCAAAATGTCATGTCTACTCCCTGGAATCAATATAAACTAAAATTCAACTACTACAAACTACTATACATACGCTACAACTAATACAGATAGAAATGCTAATTATAAAAACATTTTACAAATAGATATTTCAGCCGGTTTCACATTAGATGTCAGGCCAAAATATAATAGTGAACAATCGGAACGCCGGCCGAGGAAACAACAACGACAACAACCGTCCCCGTCACTGCTCCCCACCCAAGGTCCCCATAGCTCGAGACACCGCTATCGGGTCTGGATTTCTAATTTAAGCCTAACATCCAATGTGAAACAGGTTTAGAAAGGAATATATGGACAGGACTCTACGACAAGAAACTTTACGAAAATGGACTTAGTGGTTTGGTGACGTTTAACTAGATTTACGGTGATCTCAACTGAAGCGACCAGTTGCGTGGATGTAATGTAGAGTCAGCTCGAGTATATTTCTGTTGAGGTCCTTTGGAAGGTCTTTATCACCACATAATAAAAGTTGCGTCAAAACCTCATTTGAATCGTTTACTTTTTTTCTTTTTCTCTTTTTTCTAACACCGGGTGTCAAGAGAAGGCAATTTTTCTAAAGCCGGTTGTCAAAAGTATTATTTCATTGTTTTCTAGGAATTTCTACGTTTTGGAGCATACTTGTCAACGATTTTTTCCAAAGCCAACTTTCATTTCGAGGGAAAAACCTAAAGCCGGGTGAACAAATTATTTGTTGGAGTGCACCCCTCCCCCGGCCCATTGGATAACCTGGTCTACTTCAATCTTGGTTTAACTAACATTATGGATTCTCCATGCAAGCAAATAGTTGCAGCATTTCATCAATGAATGTTATAAGTTCTTTTGCTCTGTGTTGAAAATTTCTACATTTAAACCTAGACTGATTACACGTCCGTATTTTTGCTATTGATAGAAGCTATAACTGCTAGAGCGACAACAACATTATCAATTCATTTCAATTAGATTAGCGTAAGTTGAGGCTCCTTGTACAGCGAGGCTAATTTAAACCTTATCAATCTTGGCAGAAAATTTTTATTTCTGGATGCTACCAATTGATCAGTTTTAGGTGCATGAACTACCATTTGGGAGTTTTTGTAAAAAATGTACCAACATTTGAGGGTAATTCTTAAAATTGTTGCTTTGGCCGTCTTTAACCATGACTGACCCACTTTTAGGGCAAGATGTGAGTACCTCCGGGGTACAAAGTCCTTTGCAGAGATCTACAGCTTTACTGTCGTTTCAAATTCAAATTGGTTGGCCTGTAAACCACTGAAACAAGTTCCACATAACTGGCTAAAAGTAAACCGTACTGTTCATTTATACAGTAATGCTATCGGTCTCGTTCTACAGCATCAAAACAAGGAAACAAGGTATAAGATATTACGAACAGACTCATCCCAAACAGGCTTGTTATTAAGTACAAAGTCCTTTGCGGAGATCTACCGCTTTACTGCCGCATCAAATCCAAATTGGTACAGTAATAGGACGCGGAAACCATTAGAACAAGTCTCACATGACTAGCTAAAAATCGACTGATCCTTTATAAAATGTTACCAGTCATGCTCTGCAGCATAAAAATATGACATAACATGCCATGGACGAGCTCAGCACAAATAAGCTTATTTACAAAGAACGAAAACCATTTCAGCATATCAAATTCATGTTGGTATAACACAGAGTTTTAAAAATGTTTCTATGTACAGTGCTACCAGTCTTGCTCTGCAGCATCAAAAGATGGCATGAAAAGCTATCAACAGACTCCTTGTCGGAATTTACACGACGTATTAATCAAACCACAAGTCTCACCCAACTAGATGAAAGTCAAATGTCGTTCATCTCAGAAGTACAACTGTTTCTTCATACAAAAATTATATACGGAGGCGGGAGGCGGACGCAAAGAAATAGACAAATTTCTGGCACACTTAGGCCTTTCGAACCTATGTTGAAGGTGTTGTGGCGCAGTGGTGTAATCCTCTGACTTTGCAGCCAGAACAGTCAGGCGGAGTGGGTTCGATACCCGGTAGGACCCCACCACTTGAGCGTCATGACAAGGGGTCGCCGACTCGATTAGGTCTGCTCTATTTCTGCGATCCCAGCGCTTGGCGCTGAAAAACGCAACTTCCCTTCACCTTCACCTTCACCTCATCAGAATGATAGAAGTCACACTCTGATGAGAACATAAGTCCGAAAGGCCTCAGTGTGCCAGAAATTTGTCTGTTTCATTGCGTCCACCTCCTCCATCGTATATAACTTTTAGTAACCACATTTGGTATCAAGTTTTTTTTATACAATGTTAGCAGGTGTAATTTACAGCACCAAAAGATTGCATGAATAGTTATCAACAGGCTCCTTGTCAGAATTTACGCGAAGTATCAAGAATCAAACCCTTATATGCGCAAGTCTTACCCAATTAAATGAAAATCAACTGTTCTACATCTCAACAGTTAACTGTTTCTTTATAAAGCGCTACCAGCCTTGCTCCACAAAAGCAAAATATGGCATGAACATCTATCAATAGATTCATTCCCAGCACAAATGTCAGTAAGCACAAGACCTTCTCTCGGCAATGACATAATGTATTAATCAAACCCTCTCATATACACAAGTCTCACCCAACAAGATGACAGTCCTGTCAGTCTATTGACGATTACGCTAAAGATGGCGGCAAGGAACTTTTTACCAAGATGCATTACATTTTGTTTGACCGAATTCCTTTATAGAATCGTTAATGACTCGTTATTAGAATGCAGTGGATCTTGGTAAAAAGTTCCTTGCTGCCATCTTTAGTGTAATCGTCTACTGTTCTACATCTCAAAAGTCAACTGTGTCTTTATACAATGTTACCAGTTTTGTTCTACAAAATGGTATGAACAGTTATCAATACGCTTATCCCTAGCACAAATATCAATAGGCATAAAGACCAATTCAGCAGTGACATGACGTCTCGAGGAGAGGGGTTCTTGGCTAAATTTTGGGTAGGGGTCTGCCGCGAGCATATTCAAAATGGTACTACCGTTGGCTAGACCAATCTTTATGAAAATTGTACCCTTGGCTAGACCAAATTGACCATTCCCTGGACCAATTTTTACGAAAATGGCACCCTTGGATAGACCAATTTCGATCATTCTCTGGACCAATATTGTCAAATTTGTACCAAATATGATATCATGACCGTTTGCTAGACAAATCTTGTCAAAAATGATACCCTTGGGTAGACAGTTGCTAGGCCAAAATTGCAAAAAGTATACCGTTGGCTAGACTAGAAGTCCGAAAAAGTATACCCTTCATCGCGGCACATCCCCAGGTACCTACCTTTACTATGGAAGAACCCCCTCCCCCCCCGTGCATGACGTAGTAATCAAACCCTCATACACACTGGTCTCACCCAACTAGATGACAGTCATTAACTGTGCTACATCACAACAGTAAAAATGTCTCTTTATATGGCTCACTCCCAACAGGATTGTTACCAGCCCCAACATCTTTAGTATATACAATTCATGTTGGTATTTTTTTCCTTTTTTATTTCCATTAAAAATTTTACAATAACAGAAAATAGTTACAAATTGCCACCCCGTGGCTTTAACAAATAACATAAAGCATTTACGCGAAAATAATGAACTAACCAAAATATTACAGCATAAAACTAAAGCTACGAAAAGAAATAAAATGATACAAAGGTGGGAGGAGGAGAAGAAAATTTCACTGAAATGATTTAAGAAAATCTCTTTGATGATTCAATGAACTCTTTAAAGTGCACCTAAACCCAAAATGTTTTATCCTTGATTATGATAGAGGGCGTTGAGCTGAGTTGAAAACCGAAAACCGAATTGAATTCCGATGCGTGGTTCTGGAGTTATGCCCCACTAAAGTCGCGTTTTTGGACAATTTTTTGTGGACACTGCCGGGCTATTTTGACCAGTCTGGAGTCTGGGGCGATAGCGGATGTGACGTCGACTCAGGTATACACACTCAGGTCTCAGTGTAGCCTAAGTGATTTCGCAGTCAATTTTAGTGCCAGTGGTGGTTGCAGAAGGGAGGAAGGCTAGAAACAACGCAAATCTGGTAAACAGATACGTGGCTGCTAATTGTGGAAATACTCACTGCAAAAAATGACAAAATTTCGGGAAATTTTGGGGAAACGGACACTTTCCCCATAATTTCCCAAGAAGGAAATGGAAATGTCTGTTTCCCTTCAATTTCCCAGATAAACTTGTCCGTTTCCCTTAAATTTCCAAGCAGAAACTAAAGGGAAATTTTGATATTTTTGCAGTGACTTGAGATTTAAACAATGGTATAACATTGCATGCTATTCCGTTTCATGGCAAAGAAAATACAACTGCAAAGGAGAGACTACGTGAATGGATAGCGTTCGTGAAACAAAAGCGTGCCAATGGGAAGCTTCGACAGCATCTTGCTTGTGCTCAAAACACTTTAAACCCGAGGATTACTTGAGAAGATTTAACTGGTCTGAGTTGCTGGTTGCTGGTCAGTTTGACACTCATTTCGGTCTGCTATCGAAGCCCTTGGAACGCTTACACGACACAGGCGAAATGAAACTCAGGTTGACCTGAAACGCGGTTTCTGAGGTCGGTCAGATTTTTCAGGTCGATCTGAAATTTTCATGTGAGCAGAACGCATTGTTTATATTCTCGAAAATTTTGATAAGGCAGAAGATAAAATGATAACAAATAGTGAAAACTCGAAAAATCATGCTGAGAAACAGAAATGATATAAGCAAAAAACACCAAGGGAGGGTAATGCTAGTAATGCCAAGATTCCCGTTGCTCAGAGTTCCTCCGAGGCGCAAGGAAGGTCCGAGGCGTATATTTTAGAGTCTTAGTTGATGGAATGTGGTTTTTAAAATCATACTGAAATGACTAGAAACTCATAACTAACCTTACCTAATACCACTCTGAACTCTGTTTAGAGGGAACATAAAAAAATGTCAAGCCAAGTAACAAGATTCACCAAGGGGCGCCACTAAGAACGGGCCTAATTTTTCACTGATCTTGTTTACGTACCTGCACAGATGTTCTGCTTCCAATTCCTAACCTTCCGCTTCATCCTCCATAATAACACGTTCTTCAGGCAATAGGACATCACGTAATTTCTATTAAAATCTTTATTGGTATTTTCAAACACTTTTCTCCTTGGGAACTCTCTCTAAAAACCCCTTTGAAAGAACTTCCATGATCATAAGCCTAACTGTAAATGAATCACAACAGTCAACGAAATTGACCTGCTGACACTAAAATCACAATGACTCCACATTTTTGTACGAACACCCTATTAACATTTGACAACATTGGAAAGCGGATTCTTTATGCTTTTCAAACATCCTAATTGTTCCATTCAAAAGGTAATGCTACCCAGGAGAATTACGTCATCTCTGCTGGACGAAAAATGTCGCTCGCCAATGAGGAAAGGACACCTTGTGCGGTCGAGAGATGAAGTTGGCGTCATACCAATTCCAACAATCCATGCCGAGAAACCTACAACAGACAACTGTAAGGAGGTCTGACTCAAACAAACTCTTTTTTGGTGCATTTTATTGGAACTTTGACTTCGTCTAAGCTTCGATATGAACGCCTCATAACAACTGGTTCATGACAGCGATCAATTCGTTCGATCATTTGTCATCCTGAGTAGTCGTCACTAGTTCCCAGGCCGTAGGTGCCCGGTAGTGTCCACAGTCCAAGCTCGACAAAATGCATTATAAAACGAGTTTGGAAAATGATTTTGGAAAATTTTTTTGGGTAGAATAGCATTTCTTGATGAGTTCTATCGGAGAATGAAATAAAAAATTTTGGGTTTATGTGCACTTTAACAATTGTTTTATTTGATTCAAAAGGTAACCTTTGAAACTAGTTCCTTATTGGAAAGGTTCAACAAACCGTATGAAAGCAAAATTGCCTGTACGCGGTTGAGGAGATTATTTCTCTGCAAATGAGAAGAGTGGCAGGGCAGATGATAAGAGTGGCAATGTTGGTATCACATGGCAGTTACATGACATGTTAATCAAATTCTCATAAACACAAGTCTCTCACCCTACTAGATGACAGTTATTAACTTTGCTACAATACGAAAGTAAAAAAGCCTCTTAATACATAGGACAATGGGTCTGCGCGTAAGCTACTTAATACAATGCTACCAGTCTTTCTCTGCAGCATCAAAACATGGTATCAAATGCTTTTAATATATGCAATTCATGTTGGTATCACACGGCAGTTACCTGACATGTTAATCAAATTCTCATAAACACAAGTCTCTCACCCTACTAGATGACAGTTATTAACTTTGCTACAATACGAAAGTAAAAAAGCCTCTTAATACAATGCTACCAGTCTTTCTCTGCAGCATCAAAACATGGTATCAAATGCTTTTAATATAGGCAATTCATGTTGGTATCACACGGCAGTTACATGACATGTTAATCAAATTCTCATAAACACAAGTCTCTCACCCTACTAGATGACAGTTATTAACTTTGCTACAATACGAAAGTAAAAAAGCCTCTTAATACAATGCTACCAGTCTTTCTCTGCATCATCAAAACATGGTATCAAATGCTTTTAATATATGCAATTCATGTTGGTATCACACGGCAGTTACATGACATGTTAATCAAATTCTCATAAACACAAGTCTCTCACCCAACTAGACGATAATCAGCTGTTCTACATCTCAAAAGTAAACTGTCACTGTATATAATGTTAGCAGCTGGGTTCTGCATCATCAAAAGACGGCATGAACAATTATCAATAGGCTTATCCCCAACAGGAATGTTACCAGGCACCAAGGACCTTGGATGTTTCTGCAGGCTCTACTTTTACAAGCCCAGCACGTTGTTGGTGATGGGGTGACAGTTTGATTCACTGATGCTGAGGTGACAGTTTGATTCACCGATGCTGAAGAAGTTGGCAAGATAGTTGACAATATTTGTGTTTTGGATGGTGACAGATGAACCGCTGCAGTGGTCGGAGATGACAATGCTACTGTGTTCGATCCAGAAGGGGTTGGTGTGATAGTTATTGATGTTACTGGTGTTTTTGATGGTGAAGGATCAATAATCGATGAGGATGTCATGGGCCGTGATGTTTGCGAAAGCACGGAGTTTGATGTCTCTGCAGTTGACGACTTGACTACCTCAGATGATGTAGTAGGACTCGGAGAAATCGATGCCGACGGAGTAACACATCCAGAAACCAGAATAACTAACCACATCCAGATTACATGGTAAGGTCTGTAACGAAATGCCATTATTCGTATTATTCTCTTTTCAACACTTCCTTGATGTTTCAACTTTCGTTGTCTTTATCAAAATTTGCAGTTTCAATAAAGTATCAGTTCTATAGACTTCAAAAGTAATTCTTTCCAATAAGTTAAACGTTGAAACCTGCAAATCGATTGTAACTTGAATAGAGACCTGTTTCGCCTTTGTTTGTATCATAGTAACCAATGACGACTGCATGACTGTCAATCAAATTTGTACAATTGCAGACGGTTGTTTGACAGTATAGATTAATTTTGAAATTTGATAATTGTCGATAAAATGGTTTTGAGCAGAAGAAACGCGCGAAAATTAAGGAAGTACGGGAGTTTGCAAAGTACTAAAGTCTGTCTCGATGAAATAAACAGAATTTCGATGAAATAAACAGAGCACATAAACGTTGTCTGCGGGTACTCTACCAGGACTTTGAATCCTCTTTCCAGCTACTATTAAGCAGAGATAACAGCCAAACTATCCATGTTAAAAATCTCCAGAAATTAATGACTGAAATCTACAAGTCAGTCAAAAAACTGAACCCCTCATATTTATGGGAATTTCATGAAAGGAAAGAAGTAACGTACAACCTAAGGACTAAAGATCTTTGTAAACTTCCAAAGATCAAAAAACGTTATGGCTCGGAGTCACTTTCCTTCAGAGGAAGTCTCCTCTGGAACACTCTTAGTGACAACATCAAGCAAAGTCCAACTCTTGCAGCATTTAAAAATCAAATAAAATCATGGACTGGTGACAAGTGTACCTGCAGGCTATGCTTATAATGTATTTTTTGTGTAGAAATATATCAATACATTTGTTATATTACTAGGTTGTTTACTTTTAGTTGGAATGAATTAGTACTCTGTACTAGGTTAAAGCCAACTCTAAATAATGTTTATGATATGATGATATGATGTCTCGAATTACGTGCGATTTACGATTACGCAAAATCAATCATGGAAAACATTTCAGTTGCTTTTATTCGCGTGCATTTTCACGTAGAAGCTCATTTGAGAATGACTATCAGTGCCCAACGTGCGATGACTTAACGGGCCCAAAATGTGTCATGTGACATGTAAAATTTACTGACAAAGATTTTCCATGGCAGACTTAAGTACCATAAGTTCCTTTCAAGCTATTCAACTCATAAAAAGAATGTCATATAATTTTACACCCACCTTTTTAAAGATTCGAAAGATTTGAGCCCTATGCTGGTTATCCATTGTTTAGTATCATATGAGAGTCCATGCCACAGTTTACTTCCAAAAAAGCAACACCCTCTATCCCGCCCAAACCGAACTGTCCGGCCCTTTGGCACTTGTAGCTTGTAGAAGACTTTCGTTTCTTAGATGATAAGGGGGATTCTTCTCAATGAAAGTCTCAGTCATAAAGCTGGGGGGGGGGATTCAATTTAGTTTTGTAGATCTCTGTCATCAGCAACTGCAGCTTCCGTTTTTGGACAGATACAGAACTATCTCTCGTCAAAAGTGCATTAAAGTCAGAAACACCATCCTTGTATGCGATGCTCAGTGCCTTTTTGTGAATGTGGTTGATCTTGCTATCAAGGTGTCTGTCACAGAACATCCACACTAAGGGGCAGTAGCTGAACTGGGATAAGATGAAATTAATCACACAGCGCTAGAATTGACGAGGCTCGGACTTGGAAGGAGCAACAAAAAGCTGTCTAAATAAAGCTGATAGATGGCCTATCATCCTCATGAAATACCATCCTTTCCTCCCACAAAGTGGACTTGCTCCAAGTCTCGCTCTTGATCAATAAAATACGGGAGGGGAAAGGAGGAAAAAGGCGAGGACACGGGGAAAGGAAGAAAGGAAGAAAGAAAGAAAGGAAAGAAAGGGAAGGAGAGCGTTCTGGCTCTCGTTCCCCTTTCTCTTCCCTTTCTTTCTTTCTTCCTTCCCCGTGTCCTCCCCCTTTCCTCCTTTCCCCTCCTGTATATATTGATCAAGAGCGAGACTTGGAGCAAGTCCACCCACAAAGTAAACTTGAATAGATTTCAACAGGATTTCAAAAGCCTCTTAGATCTTAGAAGGTCATCTTTACTATTGCAATGTCGTATGAGGAAACCTATCAAAACGAAAGTAGATCAACTTCAACAGGGCTCCAACGATTACAATGCAGGGCGAAAGGATTATTGACAAAACGAAATACAATCATGAATGGACATGGTAAATGACATGACTTTTTGACACAAGAGTCAAATGACACACAAAATTCGACAAGGAAGTTTGTCCTGAAAACCTGAAACATAAGTTTATCCGCACATGACTGATATCAAACAAAGGAACAAGCTTTTTGCAAATCCTCACAGTTTCTACTTTTCTGCGGTTGATAATTGGAATGAAAAATAGTATCAACCAGTGTATATAAAAAAGAATCTGCAGTGCAGTTTAAAAGAGCATGAAAAGATCTCTTCTGAACAGGAGCAGAAGTTTGTAAAAGAATAGACATTACTCTGTTTTGTATGAAAGTAGATGTTTTGTATGTAGAGATACCGGGTGTCCCAAAATGATGCATTATCGTTTGATTGCTTATATGTCCATGACCGATTAACCGATTTTCAAAAACTTTATTTCATCCGATTGCCTAAAGGCTAAATTACATTCGAGGATGTTTGTTGTGGTTTAGGCCGATGTCTTCATGTTTAAAAGAAAAGAAGATTGACAAGCCTGCTCAAATTTAAGCCTTAATGGCATGAAAAGAAACGGCCTACTTTCCCAGTCAATATCTAGATGTGATGCAAGAGGCTGAACTTATGTGTCGTTCAGAGAATATATGTCGTTCAGGGAATACGAATTCAGTTAATACTGAGTTCAGAGAATACGGATAGGAGTTCGGTCTTTTGTATGACATCTAAAATGTTGACTGGAAAAATAGGCCGTTTCTTTCTCATGCCATCTAAGACTTGAATTTTAGCAGGTTTATCGATCTTCTTTTTGACATGAAAATGTCGTGGTAAAACCACAACCAACAACTTAAAATACAATTTAGCCTTTAGGCAATCAAATAAAACAAAGTTTTTGAAAATCGGTTTATTGGTTATGGACACGTAAGCAATCAAACAATAATACATCATTTTGGGACACTTGGTACTGTAGTCATATTTGCTGAAAGGATATTTCAGTTGAGTTAAAGAACTTCCCAAGAAATTATAAAAAGAGAAGAAATTAAAAGAAACCCTTAAAACACGGCAAACGAAGAATTGAAACATTGCACCTTCTAGTGTGATAAAATTTGGTGGGCAGAAATTGAAAGGAACAAGGAAGGTAATGAGTCACGTTCAACATATAACCTTATAATAGCCCCTTACTTGCGAAGCAAGTGATATATTAAAACTGCAGTCATTAAGACTAGCGAAATCAATCTTTAGTTTTGAAAGAATGGAAGCTCAAACAAATTCAAAATCTGGAATATGATCCCAATGAAAACTTCAGTTCAAGGATAAAGATAAACGCAGCTGTGTTCGTTCACATGTCATATAAAATATGAAATAGATATAAAATCAATGATAAACCTTGGCACTGGGAAAGAGCAGGGAACGAATTACGCCTTAGGAGTTGACCTAACAACCATCATTAATCAGACATAACTTATCATTCAGTTATCACAATTCATATTGCTGATACATGAATCCAAGCACCCGTCAAACAAGGCGAGCCGTGGTGCTGTTCATAGCAACAGGTAAACAAAACCTACCGGAGATCAGGGGGTAAAATAGGCAAAACTTGTAAAAATCACTCTGTTGCTTTTATTGTGAAAAAGTAACATCAAAGCAATAAATACCAGTCTTAAAAAATGGCGATAATGTTTAGTAGTATGCAGAAAATGTCCAGGGAGGAATAGGACCCATGAAAGACTTTTCGGGCAAGCAAAAAAGTTGAGTTGGGTGAAACACTACCCAACTCATGGTCATATTTTCACCTCCTGACCCCCGCCTCCCTTACCTTACCAATTTTCAAGAAATATATATGTTGACTCAGCTACAGCCATTACAAGATACTTCAAAGAAAGAATGCTCAAGAATTCCTAAGAATTTCTGCAGGCTGTAACCCTACTGCTGTGCATAAAAGGTAAGTTAGTGTTCACACTTACAGACCAAGTAAACATTCGTTCTGGAGAAGTTTAACATAACATCAATCGCTCTCTTACAGCAAATAGAATACGATAATTGCTTATCGAAATAGTAATTGAATTGCACATATAAACGTAGGAAAGCTTTTCCCACTACAATTTCGACTGGTTTCGCCTAGTTTCGTTATTGAAAGCCAATTATATTCGAAACTCGTACTTCGGCAGCTGCGTTTGAAGTATAATCTTATTCAATTACTTTATATTATGGTTCTGTTTGCACTTACAATAAACTATTCTCCAAGCATAGTTTTTAAGTGGGCAAACATAAATTACAGGCAAACATTTTTAGTTTGCAGGCCATTTCTAGTTCACAGGACACCTTTTCAAAGTCTAGTTTTATGAAATGCAGCGCAATTAAGTAAAAGAGCACTGTTTCAACAACCATTCTGCAATCTAATCAAAAAATTCCTTGCGTTGTATGTAGTGCAATTGTATAAAAGAAACAAGTGAATAAAGTAAACTATAAGCAATATATCATCATCATGCACTACCTAAGTTTACAGGCATGGCAAGCTAACTAAACTAAACATAAAACACAACCTAACATAATGAAACTAATATAAAATACAATAACAATATAGTGAAATAAGATAAGAAAGAAATGAACTAAAATGAATCAAATAGGACTGCGGTGAAAATGTAGCACAACACAAAACTTGTACTAGATATAGGCACGTATACTAGGCTCGTTGCAAATGTGATGTGAACTGAATTAAGCACATCTGTTTCCTGTTTAGATACCTAGCAGCAAGATGGGGAGATGCATCAATGTCAAGTATCTCAAGTCTTCCCTTGCAGCTGTCAAGTTTATTGAACTAGTAAGTATATTCTACCGGGTGTCCCAAAATGATGTATTATCGTTTGATTGCTTATATGTCCATAACTGATGAACCGATTGTCAAAAACTTTGTTTTATCCGATTGCCGAAAGGCTAAATTGTATTCGAGGATGTTGGTTGTGGTTTAGGCCGATGTCTTCATGTTGAAAAGAAGATCGATAAACCTGCTCAAATTCAAGCTTTATATGGCATGAAAAGAAACGGCCTACTTTCCAAGTCAATATTTTAGATGTGATGCAAACGGCTGAACATATATGTCGTTCAGAGAATATATGTCGCTCAGGGAATACAAATTCAGTTAATACTGAGTTCAGAGAATACAGATAGGAGTTCAGCCTTTTGTATCACATCTAAAATGTTGACTGGAAAAATAGGCCGTTTCATTCTCATGCCATCTAAGGCTTGAATTTGAGCAGGTTTATCGATCTTCTTTTCGACATGAAAGCGCCTTTGTAAAACCACAACCAACATCTTAAAATACAATTTAGCCTTTAGGCAATCAAATAAAACGAAGTTTTTGAAAATCGATTCATTGGTTATGGACATGGAAGCAATCAAACAATATTACATCATTTTGGGACACCCGGTATACTAACATAAAAAGATACAGAGCAATTCAGAAAAATTCTTTGACATTTGATTGCCTGAATTTGAAATTTGTGCCAGTTTTTGAAACAACCACTTACTGTGCCTTGATTGTGCCAAAGATCGGCAATCATTTGTCATACTGACAATGTGAACCATTACACCTTGCTCTGCCGACTCGACTTATCAGTGTCAACAGCAAATGTCAGTGCTAACTGAGCTGCTGTATTATCACTACTTCTCAAAGTATGACCAAGCATGCACCAGCGATATTTACTAATTCGATCCGATAGCTTTGTATAATTGCATATTTTACACGTTTTTTATAAGAAACCAAGAATTTGGGCCAGTACTGGAAATTTGATACAATTTTCTGATCTGTGCCCTCCTGCACACTTTAAAACAAGATGTTCTTTTTAAGCCTTTCAAATGTTTAGAAATTACTCAAGTACTTTCCGAGTAATATGATACAGGAAACAAGTGAGAACAAAGAAAAACATGTTTGAGTTTCTTAAAGGGAATGTAAGCATATAACAGTGGTTCAAGCCACTTGCGGTCAAATTCTAGCCTATCAGATATCAGGAATTCCTGTTGACGTAGATCAGTTACCCAAATATGGTGCAGCACGTGTATTGGCCTGTTGTCTTTGCAAAGTTATTTATATCAAAGGCTTATATATGCTTAGATTCCCTTAAATTTTTTGGCGATCTGAGAGTCTGATTTCTTATGAGCAGTTTCTTATTTAAAAAATCGTGTATAAAAAGTTTTCTAAATACAAACAAACTTTTTTCTAGCTTTGTCTGTTGGCATCTGCAGCCACTGTTTTCTTCTTTCATTGGGAAGTTCAGATACAAGGAACAGCATTATCTCGAGTGCAATTCTTCCTACTCGTAACAATCACAGCATGGCTCCTTGAACTTATTGTATTTGTCATGATTCTAACAAGGATGACAAAGAATCTGCCCGTACCATGGCCATGGGTGGTAAGTCGAAACTATTGTTTGCTATCCAAGGTCTGTCCTATTTCCACGGGCGGTAGGAAACGCTGAATTTAGAAAAGCTTTATGGGTGATACATCGAATTATTCCTATCCTGATATATCATTCCGTTCGTGATATATCGACCTGTTTTCCTTGAATCTACCTCTCCTTGCGAAGGCGCCATTTTATTCCGATTGACATGACTTCAAGGGCTCTACACTTGAGTGGCATAACTACTCCAGGGCCCTTGAGGTCATGTCAATTGGATTAAAATGGCGCCTTCGTAGGAGAGGTAGACACAAGGAAAACAAGTCGATACATCACGAATGGAATTATATATTAGGATAGGTATAACTCGATGTATCACCCATAAAGCTTTCTCTAAATTTCCGCCTGTACTATTTCATTAGATTTATACAGAGTCGTAGTTTACCTTTTCATTATAAGGCAGACTGCAAAAGATGTCCTGAAACCTAACGGGTGACCCAGAAAAGTGACACTTTCTGAAAAATTATCACAACTTTTGATTATGTTGCTAATCTTGAAAATACCTGTGCATTTGTGTCAAGGTTAAAACTAATCTTATAGATATTGCAAACTCTAGTTGCAATTTAAAGCTTGTGGGTATTCTTACTTTAGATTTGATGCATACTCTCAAACTGCAGAAGTTGGCAATCTCTTTCGAAAATGATATCAATTCTTCTCCGCATAAGCATAAAAGTTGAAGCATAAGTGTGGTGTGTCTTACTACCCATGATTAGTGCTAAGTACCGGGTGAGTCAGAAAAAAGAATCCCCGTTTGAAAGGTCACGGTTCCCTTGATATCAAGACAATGATATCGGCAAATATATAGTTTAATGGTAGAAATATTCAAATCTACATAAAATTTACCTGACTGAAATCGGCCACTCCATTCTGAAATTATTAGGGGTTTTCTGGAGAAAGCCTCTTCAAAAATCTTTCAAAACGTGCCCAAAATCATGAACAGATTTCCCTTACATCTCTGCCTTACAATGGCCTTACAGCAATGGCTTCTGGACGCTTTAACACGTGCTATCCTCTTGGAAGGATGAACAAGTCCTCCCCCTGGTATCGATGACCTATTCGGGGGGATTCCATTCTTCCAAGAGGACAAAATACATGAATTTGTGTGAGTGTCACCAAGTTTAGGAAGGAAAATGTGCTCATTGTTTTCATTGGTTTTTGCAGGTTTTTGGAAGGGGCTTTCTGAAGAAAATCATCCATATCCACCGGAAGGAATGGCCGATTAAGGCCGGATAAATTACTGAACCTAATTGAACATACTGGCAATAAAACAAGACAGTTTTCAATGTTATTGCTTTTTCACGAAGCAGTGGTCTTCCAAGCGGGGATTCTTTTTCCTGACTCACCCGGTATAATCCTGATATTGCCCCTTCCTGGCTATTTCATCCACGTCTGTTGATTGACAAGTTCAAGTCAGATAAAAGCACTTACGGCTGATGAATAATGATGCAAATGTAAACAAACAAAGCGATACCTTGATCTTGAAACAAAACTGATTCCTTTACATTTGACCGACTCTCACATCACATAAATAAGGAGATTTATGGACACCCATTTCTTAAAATGGAAGTATTAATCTTATGAACCCTGTAGATCAAAATGTCCCATTAAGCTTAACGTTGACGTTTGAATGATGTCCATAAATGATCCTGGAATTAGATTGTCTAATGTACGGTCCTTGTGCTGGATACAAAATATTAACATATTTGGGCTACGTATCAATTTGAATAAGGCTCTATTCATTACTTTATTTTAAGTAGGCTGCAAGGATTCCTAGCTATTCAAAGCTAATCGAGGCCTGCTATGCATTGCGGGCAACGGATTCTCTTGACACTTTCAAGTGCAGATTGAAAACACATCTGTTTCAAGAATATTTTAACTAGATTTTATTTAACCAACAATTTTAGTTGTATAAAATATCACCCTTTTAGTTTTATAGATCGTGTAATGCGCCTTTGAGCCGTGTGGATTAATGGCGCAATATAAATGCCTTTTATTATCATTTATTATTATTATTATGCATGCCGCATCCAGGCATGGGACCCCAATTTTCAAACGTCCCTCCCGAAAGACAGATTGCTATATCATTCAGCATTTAAATTTTGGTCTTTTTATTGATTTGTTTTTCACTTCTTTATTTATGTTTTATCGATTTATCCATCCATTACTACATAGCATTTGAAGGTAGTTAGTTTAGGACACTGAGGAGCTCAGCTTGAAATAACAACTCGTGTTTAATTGTAACGTGAAATTATTTTAATTGTAATGTAAATCGGGTCGAGAACATCCATTTCGTAATTAATATTTCCGTGAGACAAATCTGTGAAAAGTTCCGTTACTTTTCGTCCAAAATTTCGAAAGTTTGACTGATCCCTCTGTGTTGATGCCTATGGTAACTCAGGTAAATTTACTGGAAGCTTTGAGATCAACATCCGGTAACCTCAGTTTGTCCTTGTTGTTTGGTTCGTAGCTTTCCTTCTCAAGCTAGCATCCGAATGTAGACTTTAGGAACACTGTTAAGGCAAGCTTATGGAAGCAGCCTCTCGATATGCAACAAAAGTAAAAACACTTCGTGAATTCTTTAGCCTGGTATTTCAGAGCATAGGTTCCAAATCTTTAACTCGGCGTGAAAAGGTGGGAGTAAAATCCAATGACCTATTTCTTCTGATTGAATAGCTTGAAAGAAACTTTAAATACTAATCTGTAATCCTACCGTTGGACTTTTCAAAAATTTTGAATATTTTTCGAAATTATAGCGTATCTTACGTTTCAACTCATTTGAGGATGTGATGTCATCAAATGTCTAAATCATATATCAGAAGAGTGACAGACTTTTGCTTGATGCCACATTGTAAGCATCCATAAACTATAGTTCTCTTCGAAATTATTCCATGTTGCGTCAAAAAGTTTCGAAATTACGATGGTTTTAAGTTTTTTGAAAATTATTCTTGAATTCTTGAAAAAGAAGAAAAACACTCTAATTCTGAAAACATTGAAGATTTCTGAAAAGTCCAACGGTAGGACCAACAACCTTCATACTGGTTATCAAGCAAGCACGCTACCACTGAGCCATTCAGCTCAATCTTCCGACAATAGAATTTTGCTTCTTACTATCATAGCTATGTATTTTTAGCCACGCAGTGACTGCAATCAAAGCCCAGTCAAAGATGAAGAGATATATATTTTTTCCATAATTCAAAAATAACTAGTTGAATGTTTAATTAAAATTTATAGTTTCATAGCTACGACGAATCTCATTACAATTACAATATTTGGCAAAGTACATATCTTAAAGGCATTGAGTCCATATAAATAGCTGAGCGTTAACGCTATCCTGAATTTTGCTGACAAACTGCTGATGGCCCTTTGTTATCGCACAATACTGCTAAAGTCATTAGCAGTGGAGACCAAAGGCTTCTTAATCCTTGCATTATCCTCCGGAATTTCTTTGGTTTAATATCAATAGAGATTAAATCACGACTTTTGTTTTATGATTGAAAAGAAGTTGATATTGGTCATCAGCGCGCTATTTATGCGGACTCAGTGCCTTTAAATAACACATAACTGATAAACTATGAAGGAGGCGGACGCAACGAAAGAGACGGATCTCTGGCACACTGAGGCCTTTCCAATGTACGTTCTTGTCAGTGTGACTTTACATTTTAAATTAGAATACGTATAGATTTCTGTTATATAAGGCGTATAAGATTAACGTGATTGACAGATTGATTTACGTTATCGGATGCTAACGGGGGTTCACAAAGTTGATTTGATTTAGTTCGTTGAGGCGTGTCCATGTTTGAACAGTCTGTTTTCGTAATCTACCAATAACTTTGAGTCATTTAATTTAAAGATAGCATATACTTTGAAAATGGTTCTTTCTGGCTCTTGAATATTCTTAGATTTTCTTAAATATCTAAATATATTCAACAAAGTTGAATTGTAACTTGAGTAGCAATGGGAAGTCATTTGACTGGATTGAAGACTACTCATTTTAGGTTTTAATTTGTACCCATTTGTACTTATCATACTTATCAGGGTAATAACTTTGTATCAAATTTCCGTCAGCCTGCTATCTGCAACAATACATTACGATGCGCACTAAAAGCAAAGTCACTTGTTGATTGACAGGAAAGGAAAGCAGATATATTTCAGCACCAAAGCCTTTTCATTGTGAAAGTGAATAAATGAAAAGGAACGTGTAAAATACGCTAATGGGTTGCCCATGGTTCAAAGAACTGCAAGAGAGAATCAAGAATTACGAGCATAGCTCCGAGATTCATCGCAAAAGCAGACAAGGACCAATACGATCTTTCTGACCACTACCGTTTGCATCAACAATTACGAGTATCTTACGGCATGTCTGCCCATTAAACATTTCGTTGCAAATCAAGAGCAATTTGTTTATGTAATGGCCTAACAACAATCAAACTTGATTGTTATCAAGTTTTTTTACAGTTTTTACTCTTGCCTCTTGTAAGTTTTATCCCTTTATTTTACAAACTTTAATTTTAACAGGACAGCAGTGATAGCAGTAAAACCCTTAGTGATAGCAGTAAAACCCTTACTGAAAAGGTTATCCTGTATAAATATGGCATATTATTATTATTATTACTATTATTATGTAATGTTGATATGTGCTACCATGCTCCTTGCGGTATCGTGTTAGTAATTCTGTCACTGTAGTTATTTTATGAGGATATGAAAAAGTGCATTTGAATTTAAAAAACACCTCAAAATACATTTGAGGAGCTGAATTCAACTCAAACAGGACTCCCTGGAAGATCAGCCCCACCCTAGAACGATAAATCTTATTTTTTATATAGTTTTTTGTAGGGTTTGTAGTTTTGTATATTAAGTTTTGCTGAAGGGATTTTATCGTGTACAAATAATGTATATAATAATAATAACAAGCCTTGAGTCACTATTCATAGTTATTATGCTAACTTAAATCCACAATGTTTAGCACCCAAACAAGGTCTGCTGTTCCAATAAGCCATGTTGCTTGAATAGCTTGTAATTATACGAGTCACAGTACCAAAATATAAAACTACAAAATTGGTACTTTCCTGCTTGTCTCTTGTCTTGTGACACCGGCTTCAAACTGACCAAATTACTCCATTCTAGAACATCGTATTTGGCATTCTCTTTGGCGTCTTTGCTTTGATTGCAACTGGCTTGCTGACGTCATCAGTAGCATCTTTGATGATGAGCAAACAACAATGGCCTAAAAGCAACAGAGAATGGGAAACAATTGATTATTGTGAATATATCAACAGAACAAAGAGTAAGACGTCTTGCTTGGCTATACAAGGAGGAGTGGTGAGTGAAAATCAGCATAGGTTCCAGAAACTTTAGCTATTTCTCTATAATTCTACCGTTGGATTTTTCTGAAATCTTCAATTTTTTCAGAATTAGAGTATTTTTCTTCTTTTTCAAGAATTCAAGAAAAATTTTTAAAAAAGCTTAAAACAATCATAATTTTTAAACTGTTTGACGCAACATGAAATATTTTCCAAGAAAACCATAATTTATGGATGTCTGCAACCTGTTATCAAGCAAAAATCTGTCACTCTTCTGGTTCATGATTTAGAAATTTGATGACGACACGTTGCCAAATGAGTTGAAATGTAAGATACGATGTAATTTCGAAAAATATTCAAAAGTTCTGAAAAGTCCAACGGTAGAATTATAGATCAATATCTAAAGTTTCTTTCAAGCCATTCAATCAGAAGAAATAGGTCATTGAATTTTACACCCATCTCTTTACGCCCAGTTAAAGATTTGGAATCTATGCTGTGAAAATCTGTTTTGAAATATTAAATTTGAATGTAACGTGAAGTGTTCTCGGAGTAGCTCAAGAATACCGTGCTCAGGCTACCTAGATATTGTGCCAAGCATGGATAAATTTATGTGCCAATATCAGTTCTATCAAGGGCCAAAGCCAGTGGGGGGGGGCAAAGGCAGAGCACCCCCAAGACGGCCATTTGTCGGAAGTTGTCTCTACCTGTCGGATTTTTGTGAGTTAAATACTGAGGGAGTATATCAGTCATTCCATGCATGCTTGTAATGTCTGTTCCTGCTCTTTGTTGTTGTTGATTTGGCGTTGGAAAATTTCCCATTCCTGGCCTCACCCCTAAGAATTCATGACTGGTATCGGCCCTGGCTTTATCCGTGCTGTACTAAAAATTTCACAGTATAACTAGGGCTCCAGTGAAAGAATCACTTTGAGTGATTTTCAAAGTATAGCTAACTATTGTCGTAGATGTCCTGCGGGAATTAAGATATGATCTTTCCGGTCATATATCTAGGGAAATCCCCGTCAAATTAAAAAATATACCCCTTGCTCAAATTGTGCAGCTTTCAGTAAAGCCCAGTTAATCTTTTACCCTTGACTTTCGACATATTTCGTCTTCGTTTTCGCAGCTACCGAGGACAGACATTCTTGACTTCAACAAAAGCGACAACATTCTTCTTTCAATTAGATTAGAAACAAATTAGGAATACAAAAATTGCTCAAGCGATAACTATTCCTAGGAGTGAACTTTAAGAATCTAGCGTTTAGGTCTCTCATTATAGATGAATCTTTCATTTCAGGGTTTTGGCCTGCTGAGTGTTATTCTCCTATTCGTGGATGTTTACGTGAACAGCAAAGAAGTGAGAAGGGATAATTATTTACAAGGACCAACAGTTAAAAAAGAAATACTCATAGATGACATCACAGCATCCACTGTACTCAAGTGAATCTAACTGACTCTTTTCGCTTTCTGTATGCTTGTGTCCCTACGTCTTCATGTGAATAGTGAAGTGCCCCCCACCCGGGTAAAAACCCGTATAAAAGAACCTGTGATTATCTGTACAGGCTGAAGTAGTTCTTTGCATATAGGATGCATTACAAGAAAACAGCCTCAATAAGTTCTTAAATCGGTTCTGAAATTATTGTGATTGCATGTACTGGATGAACCGAAAAAGGATGTTTTTAAATTTTTGAAATTTGGTCGATAATAATTTACTTTTTGTACACAGTTGTTGTGCATGTGTTATAGTGATCTAGCATGCATACCTGGGTTTGCATCAATATTTCAAGTTTCAGCACGGGCGCCTACCTTGTAGGAACTGTGTTTATTCCCAGTACTGTCTTCGTGACATAGTACACAGAGTAATTGCTGTCCTGTTAATCCGTGTCAATGATTTTCAAATTCTAACGTCTGTTAGTGTTGACCAATTAAAAATCACGGTGTCTGGTTCCCTGTGGTCATCTCGTTAGTTGATCTAGTATTACATCAACGCCGGAATTTGAAACCACAAAATTATTCTTACGTCATCCTGACAGGACAGCAATTATTCGTGAATTGGTCGAAAGCTTCAAATTTAAAAGGATTCTTTTCAGTACTGGGTTAGATTCTTAGAAGTAAAGTACGCGTACTGACACAAATGGCGGAGCTAGATGAGGTATTGACGGGGGAAATGTATCCACTTTCTTAAAATTTAGCTAAGATTGCTAAAGAAAATATATGTAGCAAGATGTCCGGGTATAGATTTTCGTTTGCCCCAATTTCAAAATTTTAGGCTTGCCCCCTCAATTAATTTTGCCTGGCGCCGCCACTAGCTGACACAAACATTCTCATAGCTGTGAGGAGCAATTTGCACTATGATTGAAAAAAATACAAACACTGTTGTTTCTTTTTGTGTCGCCCTCTAACGTGAAAAACTGCCTGCCTGCCAGCACAGCAGTTTCTCCTTGATTTAAATAACCTTGCAACTGAGACTCATTTCCAAATGCCTCCAAAAACAAAGCAGCATGATTTTGATTCAGCGTGACGTACATCAGTTGCCATTATCTTCTCAAACAATGCTACGAGTTATGAGAAAAAGTTAGCGGAGAAAGTTCTTCAAGGCAAAACCAAGTAAGGCATCATACATAAGGTATTCTTTTGTGTCTTTTGGTCTTTGCTATTTTCGATGCCTCTCTATCGAACAGTCATGACAGAAAAAACAGTTCTCGAAAAGGCAGGTTTGAAAGTAAATAGTGTGATTTTCTAATTGCAAAGACTGTTCCATCATTTCATGTTATTTTTACAACCGATAACAAATTCCAAAGAAATAATCACCAGCGTCAACAACTGTGTTAGTGCAGAAAGATCGTCAACGTCACTACCAGCAAGTTCGTTTGTTCAAAGGTTTAAAAGAAACCAGTCTGATTTTCTATTTGCAAAAAGGAATTTGCCAGGCTCAACAACTTGTCAATACAAAAAAGTCTTCAAGGAAATAACAAGCAAGTTCATTTGCTCAAAAAGGTGAAAGAAAACAGTTTTATTTCCTTATTGCAGAACTTTTCCGTCATTCCGTACATTTATCGCATAAGCAAGAGAAAATCAATGATGGATTTTAACAAGTTCAATGAATTGTCAATGCAGAAAAGTCTTCAAGGAAATTACAAGCAAGTTCGGTTGTTCGAAGGCACAAAAGTATAGAGTATGCTGCAAAATTGAAATTCTGCCGTGCTTGCCAAGCTCAACAGTTTGTCAGTGCAAGAGGACCTTGAATGCGATAACCAGCAAGTTCTTTAGTCCAAAGGCTCGAAAGTAAACAGCATGATTTGCTAGTTGCAAAACTTTCCATCATTCTCTACATTCATCAACAATAGCAAGTAGAATCAAAAGAAAAACATAAGCCAAGCTCAACAGTTTGTCAGTGCAAGAGGACCTTGGATGTGATAACGAGCAAGTTCGTTAGTCCAAAGGCTCGAAAGTAAACAGCATGATTTGCTAGTTGCAAAACTTTCCATCATTCTCTACATTCATCAACAATAGCAAGTAGAATCAAAAGAAAAACATAAGCCAAGCTCAACAGTTTGCAAGGGTGGGCACGTACTGTAATTTCTATGGTCCTATGTATGTCTACGAGAACAAATTAATGTACCCTGTTTCTGGAGAATATGTGTGATCTACTGTCCACCAAAGACTGGTTTTGGGGACAGACATTTGCAATGGAAACTTTTGTTAAATCTACATGAGTTCATCTCATTTTAAGTCTAAGTTTGTATCAAACACCCATTTCTCCCACCATCTTGGTTCCACCTTTGTCTCTCTAGACGCCTTTGATTTACCCAGTCTTAGCAAAACTGTTTCCACCTGTGTCCAAACTATTCCGAAAATAAACCAGTTTTTTAACAATCTGCCTCAAATTGTCCTCAAGATACAAGAAATAATCTGGACAAACCGCATAAGTGGTTCCACCTCTGTCCTCTTTCAGGAATAAAAAAACCGTATATCCACACTATTTTCAAAATGTGACGCTTTTGTTCGGGATTTGTCCAGCATTACTTGAGAAATAAACCGTTATTTTCAATGAAATGGCAGAAGATTGTCAGACAAACTTTGTCCACCAAGTTCACGAAAAAAGTCCAGATTCTGCAGACATAACAATTCCGATGACAGCATTGTCCAGCTTCAGGCATTGAAATAAACCCACTTTTGGGAACAGAGATTGCAAAATATAGATAGTCCATACTTGTAGTGTAAAATAAACTCCTTTTAAAGACCTATAAAAGAACCTGGTTTTGAGGACAAACATTGTTGAATGAAAGACAAAATGAACCGATTTCTGGGACATACATAGGACCACTGTCTCCATACCTACATGCCCACCCTTGAGTTTGTCAGTGCAAGAGGACCCTGAATGTGATAACGAGCAAGTTCTTCAGTCCAAAGGCTCGAAAGTAAACAGCATGATTTGATAGCTGCAAAACTTTCCATCATTCTCTACATTCCTCAACAATAGCAAGTAGAATCAAAAGAAAAACATAAGCCAAGCTCAACAGTTTGTCAGTGCAAAAGGACCTTGAATTCGATAACGAACAAGTTCTTTAGTCCAAAGGCTCGAAAGTAAACAGCATGATTTGCTAGTTGCAAAACTTTCCATCATTCTCTACATTCATCAACAATAGCAAGTAGAACCAAAAGAAAAACATAAGCCAAGCTCAACAGTTTGTCAGTGCAAGAGGACCTTGAATGCGATAACGAGCAAGTTCTTTAGTCCAAAGGCTCGAAAGTAAACAGCATGATTTGCTAGTTGCAAAACTTTCCATCATCCTCTACATTCATCAACAATAGCAAGTAGAATCAAAAGAAAAACATAAGCCAAGCTCAAAAGTTTGTCAGTGCAAGAGGACCTTGAATGTGATAACGAGCAAGTTCTTTAGTCCAAAGGCTCGAAAGTAAACAGCATGATTTGATAGCTGCAAAACTTTCCATCATTCTCTACATTCATCAACAATAGCAAGTAGAATCAAAAGAAAAACATAAGCCAAGCTCAACAGTTTGTCAGTGCAAGAGGACCTTGAATTCGATAACGAGCAAGTTCTTTAATCCAAAGGCTCGAAAGTAAACAGCATGATTTGCTAGTTGCAAAACTTTCCATCATTCTCTACATTCATCAACAATAGCAAGTAGAATCAAAAGAAAAACATAAGGCAAGCTCAACAGTTTGTCAGTGCAAGAGGACCCTGAATGTGATAACGAGCAAGTTCTTCAGTCCAAAGCCTCGAAAGTAAACAGCATGATTTGCTAGTTGCAAAACTTTCCATCATCCTCTACATTCATCAACAATAGCAAGTAGAATCAAAAGAAAAACATAAGCCAAGCTCAGCAGTTTGTCAGTGCAAAAGGACCTTGAATTCGATAACGAACAAGTTCTTTAGTCCAAAGGCTCGAAAGTAAACAGCATGATTTGCTAGTTGCAAAACTTTCCATCATTCTCTACATTCATCAACAATAGCAAGTAGAACCAAAAGAAAAACATAAGCCAAGCTCAACAGTTTGTCAGTGCAAGAGGACCTTGAATGCGATAACAAGCAAGTTCTTTAGTCCAAAGGCTCGAAAGTATAAACAGCATGATTTGATAGTTGCAAAACTTTCCATCATTCTCTACATTCATCAACAGTAGCAAGTAGAATCAAAAGAAAAACATAAACCAAGCTCAAAAGTTTGTCAGTGCAAGAGGACCTTGAATGTGATAACGAGCAAGTTCTTTAGTCCAAAGGCTCGAAAGTAAACAGCATGATTTTATAGTTGCAAAACTTTCCATCATTCTCTACATTCATCAACAGTAGCAAGTAGAATCAAAGAAAAACATAAGCCAAGCTCAACAACTTGTCAGTGCAGTCTCAGTCTTAAATGCAACAACAAGCAAATTCGTTTGCGCGACGGTTCAAAAAGCAAACGTTGTGATTTGCTAGGTGCAAATCTATTCTATCATTATTTACATATATCACAGAAACTAAGTGAAATTCAGTGAAATTATTTGCCAAACCCAACAGCTTTGTGAGTATAGTGGATCTTCAAAACAAGTGAAATAAACATGGCCTAAATTTTCATAGTAAACATGAACTGAATGGATGCTTGAGCTTAGCCAACTTAATAACTGAAGCTTCTTCCATAACAATTACAGTAAATAAGAAGAATCATTGTGCTACTTCGTCCTTATAAGGCAACCATCATGATCCACTGTACCCCTAACTCATATGGCTGTGTAAAAAACTAATCACTTTAAGACAAATTCGAACTCATTAAGAAGGTCCACTCAAATGCTTTCACATAAAACCTACATTGCTACGGGTCATAAGAAGTAGTTAGTGGAGAAAGTTCTTCAAGGCGAAAACAAGCAAGGCATCATACATAAGGTATTCTATTGTGTCTTTTGGTCTTTGCTATTTTCAACGCCTCTTTGTTGAACGGTCATGACAGAAAAAGCAGTTCTCAAAACAGGCAGGTTTGAAAGCAAATAGTGCGATTTTCTAATTGCAAAAACTTTTCCATCATTTCCTGTTATTTTTACAACCAATAACAAAATCCAAAGAAGTTATTATCAGGATAAACAAGAAGTGAGTGAAGTTATTTGCCAAACCCAACAACTTTGTGATTAAGAAGTTATGTTTGGGAAAGAAGTTATTACCAGGATCAACAACAAGTAACAGGTAATTATTGACTAAATGAAGCAAAGTTGTTTCAACGTTGCAGGTCTCCTTTAAGAAGTTATGTTTGTGAATAGAAGTTATTACCAGGATCAACAACAAGTCAGTGAAGTTACTTGCCAAACCCAACGACTTTGTGAGTACAGTGGATCTTCAAAACAAGCAAGGCATTATGCATGGGGTATTCGCTTTGCTGCATTTATGTCTCTTGGTATTTGCTACTATGTTGAAAGGTGATGACAGAAAAAAGTCAGTTTTTAAAGAAATTTTTGAAGATGCCAGTTCAGAAGATGGCTCGATGACGAGTGTGTTTCATAGGATTTTTCATCAATGTAGTATCGAAGAAACCTGCTCCTTCGTGATAAAGAATCTCGAGAAGGATGAATTCAAGAAACTTTACAGTGAGAAAGATCTACCTAAGAATCGCAAAGGCTTCAAACTATGGCAGAAACAAGTTATAAACGATGTGCCAATTGAAGCACCCTCAAAGTTGGAAAATGGAAAAATGACACCAAAAATAACTGGTAGGTCGACTTTACCCCTCTTTTTCGTTTTTCTGTACTTTATATCGTTTTTGATTAAATCTTTGCAATGAAATTTCAGCTGAAAAGGTGGAGGTACTTTGTAGTAGGATAAAACAGAGCTATATACATATGAAGACATTTCCAAAGCAGATCAACATCCTTTTACCGTATTTTTTTTTTATTACTTTATATAAAGTAGGCTGGACAGAATTTTAGCCTTTTAAAGCTAGTAGCATGCTGCATCGAGGTATGGGACTTCTTGTGTAACGTCTCTTCCGTAGGAGGGCGAAGTGAGTTGCTTGATCAGGCACCGTATAAAGTGTGAGTACCAGCCAAAATTCTCTGGTATCGTCACATTTTTGACGTTTCAACTTGTGCGGGATTGCGTAAACGTTGTCTAAAGCTTGCTTTAAGCGAAGGCAAAAACACATAGGATTCGCAATAAAATGCCTCAATCTGAGATTTTATTGACGCCTTCCAGCAAGGAATCAAACGTTTCCGCCGATTTTTGCTCCTGACCTATGGCCGAAAACCTCTAAACTATTATTTTCACAGACCAATCAGACAGCAAATAAGCGACAAAAGAAACCCATGAAGATTGTTCTAAATTTTACCAACCTCATAAAACGCAACCAGGACAAAAAATTGCTTGAAACTTCACGAATTTTTTTGAAGAAATCTACTGTCGAGATGTTTGGGTATACAAGTTTGGATGCCGGTTAAAATATCTCCAGGTTTCGACGACCTATTGCCTCTCCAATACACAAAATCGGCTAAGGCGTGTCGAAGCTTGTTTACACCGCTTCAAGTCAGGTGATAAAGCCTCAGGTGATTAAGCCTCAGGTAATAAAAGTCGGTGGAACATTAGATTCAAATGCTACGTCTTCCATCATCCAAGATACCCTGACGCAATTGGACGTCTTGAGTCCATTTGAAAGCAAGAACTCACTATTAATTCACGAGATGCGCAAAAACATTCAAGCATTTGAAAATTCATAGTGCCAAGAGTATTGGACGGATCGGAATGAAATGAATTTTGTCTGATAGCCAAAAGACCGAAGTATTTTTGTGAATTTTCTCTAGTTACAAGTACTGACAATATAGGTAAATTCGACTTTACGAAAATATCTTGGTTGCAAAAAAGCCTGAACAAGGGCATAAAATGCTTGATCAAATCATAAAGAAGAACTATCACACAGAAAACACGAAGTACATTTTTACGGTATTGGAAAATTTATTGCCATGAGATCGAAACACTTTTGTATATATTTAGAAATTCATTTCTTATACACGAAAGAGAATAAAGGCCATTGTGTAATGTTCTATCTGGTTGCTAATGATTTGGTCGAGGGTGCCAGGCCTTTTTCTGTCACTTGGCAACCAATGAATTTTCGTATAGCTGAATTTACTACTGTCCCCTCGCTCTTAAAACCCGAGAAAATAATAAAAATACCTCCGTCTATCTACTATCGAGCAATTTCTAAATCATTCAAACCCATCCAATGTTTTAGGTGCCATGCTTTTTCAAACGCCTAAACTTTACTTGGCGCAACCCGTAATCAAATGTGTTTAAAACAGCCTTATAACGCATGTTGAGCCAAGCTCCACAATTCTTTTGCAGCCCTATCAAATGGCAAGCCAACAAGCCAGTCAACGAATCTCAGTGCCTCAACTGTAAGTGCTATGGGCGTTGATAGCAACAATCTCACATGCTTTCATACAGAAGAGCACGTCAGTGGGGCATGGTGGATGGTTGATTTGCTACATGAATCAAATGTCGTCGAAGTGGCCATTACAACTAACAAGGTGGTTGCAGGCTACGATCATATGCTGCGTGATGTTGACATTAGAGTTGGCAATCAGAAAGCGAATCACAGTAATCCATTTTGCTTTGAGCATGCAAGCCACACAGTACCTACGTCTACTGTTGTTATCAAGTGCAAACACACAGTACAAGGAAGATATGTTTCGATCGAGACTAATATGAAAGCTGAAGCTCTTACTATTTGCGAAGTTGTGGTCTATGGGTATCACGTTGATTTTCATTAATAACACTTTTAACAGGACATTTATGCATATTGCTTTATATCAGTTTTATTACTACAGCTACTATCATTGTAACTTAGACCCTCATCTATGTACCTCGGGGAGCAGTCAGATGTTGGTCATGGAAAAACATTACTTGGGATGTTAAGTTATACTGATCTTCCAGGAATTCGTTCTTGAGGGAACTTGAATAAATTTTCAAGGCTCGTCTAACGCCATAAATTAATTCAAAAATTAGACATCGTACAAAGAACTAAGTTTTACACGACGTTTCGAGCATAACTCTTCATCAGGTACCCTACAGCCCTTTAACGCCCTTTTAGATGTGTTTTAAACAGGCGAAGCGAAGACATTTCTCTGATATTAACTGGAATATCATTCCAAGCCTTAATGCCAGGGTAATGAAACCCGTTCTTGGTAAATTCAAGGTTTAGCTTAGGAATACGTAGATCTCTATCCTTCTTCGTATTATATCTTGATACAGAACATCTCTGTTGGAACATACTCAATTGGCTTTGAGGACATAGCTTGCTTACAATCTTATATACCATAACAGAGCGATCAAAACGAAGAAGATTCTCAACGCTTAGCCATCTTTTAGGTCATGGGTCCTCAAATCTTGTACGCTCAGTAATTGATAGGGCTCTGCTTTGGAAACGTTTAAGGGTCTGAACTTTGGATGAAGAGATGCTGCCCCATACCACGTTTCTGTAAGAGTAGGTGACTCTCGAAGAGAGCGTGAGATACATCACATGATTCTTATTGGGGATGAACGTCTTTAAGTTTTTTCAAACTAACTTTCCTGTCAGTGATTTCCAATGATCCTTCAACTTTAGCCCTTAATAAAAATGTTCGATAATGGCCCCTGGAGACTTGGTTTCCTCCGCACACTTTATTTCACAGTCATTAATTTCGAGCAACGGGAGGCCATCAATTTCATTTATTCTATGTTAGTGACCAACAACCATGAATTTTATTCGCATTTAGTTTATTTACCCTCAGCCAGTAAAATTCAATAGCTCTTTCTTTGTCATGCGTACGAGCTCTTTTATGTCACTCAATGCGATTGTCGTTTGTGTATCATCCGCATACATGTTTGCTTTGGAGACGTCCGAGCAACCTTTGAAGTCATTAGGGTACACAATGAAAAGGAGGGGACCTAAGCATGATCCCTGAGGAATTCCGCACAAGACTTCCTCAGTCCCAGAGCTTTGACCATTTACAGAACAAAACTGCTTTCGTTTTCTCAAGTGCAATTTGAACCATTCTCTTTCTTTTACTCTGATACCGTATTTGATCAATTTAACTATCAATTTTTGTTTTGTGATCAGCCGTATCAACGGCTTTTTCAAGTCTAGAAATATTGTCATATTCAGCTTCTGATTATCAGCATTTTTAAGCCAATGCTCAGCATTATTCATCAAGGACATAATAAAGAACTCCACCTCGCGTCAGACGCAAATAGCACTGCTCGGCCTACAAATTTAAAACATCGGGCCTCAAATTAGCCTGATGCCTGAAAAAGCAACGTTATTGTCATAATATTGGGGAATTGCGAGGAATATCGAGAAATACCGGGGGATGTCGAGGAACATCACCAAATATCGTGGAAAAGGCACATACAAATAAGCCCGAAATTATTCATACCTATGCCAAATTTGGAGTATTTTCAATCGTTATATTTGCTAACCAATTCACAAGATATTCCATTCCTTGAAATGTCTCTTGTAGCACTTGTTTCCGCCTTTTATCACATTCTTACGAAACTTCAGCCACAGTAAAATTGGTCCTCAAATAGAACGATGCAAAATACTCAGAATTTGGCATAGGTATGAAAAATTTCGGGCTTAACTGTATAGAAGTAGAGGTAAACTTAAAACTAAATGAATGTAAATACATGACTTTGCCAACAAATGTTAGTCTACGTATACAGAACACTAAATAAGGGTACCATAGAAATTTCCTAACCTCTGAAAAGCAATTTGAATTGCTAAGGGCCAGTGTACTGTTGTTTCTTGAATTGATGATACCTAACCATCGTCTCTGGGAATTCTTTAGTCAACTCTTCAGTCAGTGAAGTCCTATAATTCTGGTTATGAAAGAATGTAAATCAGTTTGTTAGAAAAGAGAAGTTTGCATTTAGAAAAAGGGGGCTTTGGGCTTTCACTGCCTGTGGGTTTGGCCAAATTTAGCCCTCAGGTTTCAAGTTTTGCGTTTAAATAGTGCAGGTTTCTGGGTCTTGAGACGTGTCACAGGTTATGGGTTAGGCCGATTTCTGGGCTCGGATTTTGAGCATTTCATTCCAAATCACTAGGTTTTCAGGTTTTCAAAGTCATACAGCATGCGTTTAACTGATATTGAAAACCCAGCTTTCATGCTTAAGGTAACTCTGCTTTCCGCTCTAGCGCACAGCGAAATGCCGTTTCGCAAAACCACTCTCCTCAGAAAACAGTTAATTTCTCCAATATTATTCGGCCTATCGAAAAGCGGTAAAAAGGATGTTGTTCTGTATAATCTGGGCAATCGAAAGAAGGATAAATCGCAATGTTTCCGTCAACCCTGGCATCGCAAATCCTTACTCAAATCTTTTTGCTGATTTCAGAAAAGTGGATTTACCTCCAAAACTACTCGAAAAAGTTTCGATTTTTTTTCGCTCCATCTTTAGCTAAGTAGTTGATCTACAACTTTGCCAAGTCTGATTGAAAAAGCTAGGCTAGATTTCCTGCAATCGAATTTTACATTTCTGTTTACTTTTCGACAGCGAAATGGAGAAACCTTGGTCAACAGATTGCCATGCTATGAAGCACGCTTGCAAAAGCTCAGGCTTGAAATAACTTTCAGAAGTTCTTCCATTGGCAAATAAATGAACGTCATCTTTTGGGAATACCATACGCAAGTCTCAAAAGACACCCTTAGTGTGCTTGTAAAAGTATCATTTGCATCCATTGATTAAAAATTACTGATTTTTACCAGCAACTTCACGAAACCATGCTTTGGGGTCTTTCGAGACTTTCGTAAGCATTCACAAATTATCAATTTCTTTCAGAGTCCACAATGAGCATAGATCTCAGATCAAGAACTAAATTTTTTGCAAAATCATTCTACGGGCGTTCAAATCGTTCTGCATGGGCTAAACTGTTGACCAACGCTTTTCCCCTTCGATGTCGAAAAGTAAACAGAAATGTAAAATTCGATTGCAGGAAATCTAGCCTAGTTTTTTCAATCAGACTTGGCAAAGTTGTAGATCAACTACTTAGCTAATGATGGAGCGAAAAAAAATCGAAACTTTTTCGAGTAGTTTTGGAGGTAAATCCACTTTTCTGAAATCAGCAAAAAGATTTTAGCAAGGATTTGCGAAGCCAGGGTTGACAGAAACATTGCGATTTATACATCTTTCGATTGCCCAGATTATACAGAACAACATCTTTTTTACCGCTTTTCGATAGACCGAATAATATTGGAGAAATTAATTGTTTTCTGAGGAGAGTGGTTTTGCGAAACGGCATCTCGCTGTGCACTAGAGCGGAAAGCAGAGTTACCTTAAATGCCAGCCACGCCTGAAAAACTATCCACTTTTGACAGGCCACGATCATACATTGGACAGATTTTGAAGATTTGTAACTTAAACTTTTGCAAAAAACCCTGATTTAGATTCTATGATTCTTTGCAAATGTTTTGTTCTCATTTTCAGAGCCATAACTAAGTTTCTTAAAATTTTCGCTTTAGAAAACACTAAAAACGATCAGAAAACGTTGATTGCCCTTCTGTATAGGCATTCCTGCCCCAACAACTCCTCCGCCTATGACTGTCTAAAATAGTACATTTTTTCGAAGTCCTGCGATTTCAAATGTACCCATGACTAGTGCACTCAGTTTT
The DNA here is from genome assembly GCA_039566865.1 of Aurelia coerulea. Taxonomy (NCBI): domain Eukaryota; kingdom Metazoa; phylum Cnidaria; class Scyphozoa; order Semaeostomeae; family Ulmaridae; genus Aurelia; species Aurelia coerulea. Next base: position 21,957,100 of record CM076948.1, on the reverse strand, counting down.
CATTTAGTTTGCCGCCAATTTGTACAAATTTTGCACAAAGTTTGTTCTGAATATATTCCTGATTTTGGACTTATTTCTCAAATTATTTGTAAAGAGTTAGAATTTTGCTCAAAACAAGTTTGCAAAAGTTTTCTTGGAGCTTTATTTCGATATGCAAATACAATTGTAAGCCCCAAAAGGGCACTAGAGAGAATACTCAATGCAAACAGATAGCAAGGTTAGTGCAAGCTGTATTTATCCTTTTGGATTTGCCAATTTGTATGGCTGCAATAATGTCTCCCAATTTTGTTTTTCAAAGTTTGCAACTTTTAGCAAAGTATGATCTTTCAGCATGCACAGCATATTTTTACTGGGGTGGTTGAAGACAGGTACATTTGGCAGAAATCCATTCAGTCTGAAAAAAGCAAACTGGAAGATTAAGCCCAGAAAAATCACTAAAGATTAAGTACCTTATAGGCATCTACTTTTGACTTGACTTCTTCGTTCTTGTTCAAAGCTCTCTTGAGGCAATCTTCTGTGTAAAGCTCTGGATTTTTTCCTTGGTCAACATACCTAAAAATAGTGCAGCTAAAGTGTGTGATTTCAGTCAAAACATTATTTTGTCAAATCTAATGGAAAAAATGGAGTCTGTGCAGTATTCAGCTGCTCTTGCTATAACAGGAACATGGAGGGGAACATCCAGAGAAAAACTGTACACTGAGCTTGGCTGGGAGTCATTAAATTCCAGGAGGTGGAGTAGACGCCTTACCTTGTTCTATAAGATAATGAATAATCTCACCCCTTTGTACACAAAGAAGCCTATCCCATCACTTCATCAGTCGAACTATTCTTTTCGCAACCAGGATGTAATTGGTCGAATAAGGGCAAGAACAGAAAAATTTCAATCTACCTTCTATCCAAACTGCCTATCTGAATGGAATGAACTTGATCCTGAAATAAGGCTCGCTCCGTCTGTTGCTGTTTTTAAGAAAAAGCTTCTATCAATAATTCGCCCCCCTGCAAAATCTGTTTTTGGCATTCACGACCCAATAGGCCTAGCTTATCTTTTCCAAATAAGGGTTGGTCTGAGTAAATTGAACTTTCATAAATTCAAGCATAATTTCAGAGATACGGTGAACCCAATGTGCCCAACGAACGATGGGATTGAAGATACAGAACACTTTTTGTTGCTTTGCCCTACATTCGGCATCCACCGACGAGATCTTCTCGCTGGAGTTTCGGAATTATTACAACCATTTGTTCACATCAACAGCCTTCCAAACAACGTTCTAGTACAATATTTATTGTATGGTGATAAAGACCTTTCTGATGACGTAAATAAGAATATACTAGAAATGACCTTAAATTTTATCCACAAAACTGGTCGGTTTGGTTGAACTCAAATTTTTATTATACGTCACACAGCCACAAAGTGTTTTATTTGCTGACCGTTTGTTAAGTCTGTTTCACACTTGATGTTCGGTAAACGATGTATGAACCAAAGTTTCATCCACACAAAATCTGAGTATTTCAGAAGGATTACATTGAAAACCAGTAGCCCTGTTCTGTCGTCTGGGGTTCCTATCATTCGGTATCGTGCGCCTATGCTGGCCTTACATCAAATGTGAAACAGTTCCCAGTATTTGTCAGTAATTAATTGTATTGTATGCGTAGCTTTTTGTAGATGTTTTACTTAATCTCATTATTTGCATGTCTTTATGTTAATGGCCACGGGCGTAGTCATTGTCTTTTGCTGCCTGTGGTATCGTACCTGTAGTGTTGTATTGTAGTATAGTAATTAGAAAGTATAGTAGGTAACATGTAATGTAACATTTTATGAATATAAAAAAAAAATACCTAAAAATTACATCATAGCAATAAAGTATGTACCATACTGTTTGGATAGATAACATAAGCATTACCAGTGTACACTAACATCATTAGATTTCTCAAAGATTCTCAACAAATTACTCTTTCACATGCTGATAAGAATGCAAGAGACACTGTATGAAGAACTTAAGACACCAAAAAGCATATATTCCTTCAGGCTTTCCTAGATGTGTTTCCTACAGTAAATGGTCCGTAAAATAACCCAAACATGAAATTTCGCTTGGCACTATATCCAGAAATTTTCAGCATCTCGAGATGATCAAGTATGCCAAATTTCATAATTCTACTACAAAGTGCACAATCTTACCCTCTTTTCGAGCTAATCCGCCGGACTAGAACTGTTACCAATGCACATCAAACATCTATAAGTTAACAGTTAGAAGAGTAATGTCTTGACTTGAATGGGTAGTAGATAGAAAAATCTTTCGGAGAACACTACTGAGCTGAAAGACTGTGCTTTTTTGGAGCTACACTGATTAGAATGGAACCTACAATTTCTTAATCCCTTGTGTATTCACTATCCCCATGACAATAACTCTTAAAGCGCTTTTCATGCTTTTACTGCACTTACTGAAATATTTCCAAGGGTACTTCAACATCCTGAACAGTCTGTTTGCATTTGTCTATTTCCTGCATGTCTGACACAAGGTTGTTCCTATAAGTGAAATAAATATTGATCAATTGGTTTAAACTTTCAACAATTAAGATAAATAAAATTACTAATGATATGAAGTAACAGCAAAATGTTGCTGTCCTTGACACAACGTACCAAGAAACTTTCTCACCGCATGAAAGTATTTTGTGCGCAATGTCAGCAAAAGCATTACAGTACATCTTCTCTATTGCTGGCCTCATTTTTAGAATTTCGGAAAATTACTTTTGATACATATAAAATCTTAGAAAATTGGTGAAGGTATTTCACAATGAAAATCACACAGGGTGAAGAGCAGTGTACACTTCATATATCTTATCCCTGAATTTTTGTGTATGGCAAAGTGATTGCTCTCGCCATATCTTTTCAAGAACAGCTAGAGTTGCTCATATCCATTGTGCGGCTTAAATTTAGTAGACGTTCCCCAGAGCTTTGTTTCATACCATTGAGGCTACTGCCCTACTTATTTTGACTAAAATTTGGATTTTCAGCTCTTTGTGTTTTTGACACATTTCTTTTGAGAGTTCGCTGTAATCACTTGACCTCCAAAGCAAAATGATGGACTCTTAATCCCCCTTGATCTGGGGCTGTTTTTGTATTCGCTAGTGATTTGTATGGATCATGTACATAAGCATGTTCCATATTCCTAATCGTTTGACCCCTGCTTATATTGTAGTATGATTTGTGTTACCTCTTATGTTTTACAGTGCCTTGAGTAAAAGTCAGCTTTCTCGTAACTAACAAATGCCTTTAAGTAGCAGATACTAAAGTGCTATTTACAGTAGGACCCCAAGGATCCATCACAATTGCACAAATATGGCACTGTGGGAGATAACACATCCAAGTCCAAAGTTTGTCAGCCTTTTGTCAAAAATCTACTGGTCTGCATTTTAGATGGAAACAAAATTCAATACAGGCTACAAATATAATGCACTAATTTAGAAAGACCCAGTGTGTAGACGTGTATACAAGACATTATATGGAAATTCTGAGAAATATTTTGTGAACAAGGATATGGCCTCTCAGCTAAATGTTTATATGCTCTTCCAAGGGATCCTAAATAATACCTAAAAGGGGAGGTGTACTCCAGAACTATGAGTTTTGGTTGTTATTAAAATGTTTTCTGATTGTGTTTGCTGCATTTTGTTACTGTAACCATTGATCTTTGTTACCGCACATATGTTCAAAGATTTTTCAAGCAAACTGACATCAGTTCTTCCTCCTTCTGTGATCTGAACAATAATTAAATCAATTTATAATATTGAAGTATATTTTCCAGTCTTTTGATAGAATCAAACCTTTTTTGTACCGTAAACTGTCCTTTTACCACAAATATAGGTCGCCTGTGGTGCTTTGGTAGCGCAAAATTTGTTCGAAAACCGAAGTACCACAGGGTTCTCAAACCAGGGTGACTGTAGGCCAATCAGACGGCTGACAAAAGAGAAACCAGTTGTTGTGGCAGAAACGGATTTTGTATTTTAAATGTCAAATGAAGTACTTATTCTAGACACGCTTGGCTTGCTGTGAGCTTGTTTTTTTTTGCTTGGGAAAGTTCGAATTACGTCAAGAAAACAAGCAAAGTTAAAATATTGCAACCAAACTTGAAATGAAAAATGGTGGATACTTACAGCTCAGTAATGTGAGCTTCTTTGAACACTTTCTCTCTGTTTGTGGATGGAATTTTATTCAACAAAAACGAGCAAAGATTTAGCAAATGTTGTCAATGACATATTCTGAATTTTCACGAACATTTTGGTTCTAGCTTGGCACAACATAGGAATCATTCGTCGTACATGGCCGAATGCTCGTGGCCCATGGCCGTAACTGCCAAAGCCTCATTTTTTCACGGACCAATCAGACGGCTAAAAAGCGAAGGAGACAAAAGAAACCCGTGAAGATTTTGCTAAAATTTTACCTACCTTCATAAAACGCAACCAGGACAAAAAACTGCTTGAGATTTGCCGAATTTTTTTAAAGCAATTTACAGTGGTGGAAAAATTATTTGCCTTCCTGCAAAGCGACGTCAAACTAAAATTCTTCCTTTCATTGTTTTATCAATTTCTCTGTGCCAGATTTCTGTTGAACTATTGCACAACACGCATTTCAGTTTCGCAGGCCTATTTAGAGTCATTTGGAATAGTCTAAGAATTACTATTAATAGCTTCCTTGGACGACTCGACCGTAAATGGACAGAGCATAATCCAAGCAATGGTTTCCTTTCTCTTTAATCTTTCCTTACTTTATTCCTTCCTTTACTAATCATTTTTTCAATCTTTGTTTTCTGTCATCCTATCTTCTTTCCCTCCTTCGTTCTTCTTCTTTCATTTCTTCTTTCCTCCCTTTCTCGTTTCCTTTCTTTTCTTTATTTCTATTCTGTTTTCTATCTTTCCTCTCTTTTTTCCTTCCTTCCAGACAAACAAGCTTCCTGCGAAGCTGCTTCGCGGCTTCACGCACTTTTTCCACCTCTGGCAATTTACTCTCCAGATGTTTGGGAGTACAAGTTTGGATGCCGGTTAAAATATCTCCAGGATTGGCAGAGTTATTGTCTCTCCAATAGACAAAATCAGCGAAGGCTTGTCGAGACCTGTTGACGCCACTTCAAGTCAGGTGATAAAGCCTCTTGATAAAACCTCTTTTGAATTTTATAAGTTATTTTGCAACGAGCAAACTTGTGCCATGAATGCAAAAAGTAGTACAATACAGAAACTTCTCTAGAGTATTGCCACATGACTTGAAATGCGCGAACGAGCCTTTGTAGACTTTTTCAATTCACATAGAAACCGTAGGGGCATTGAATCTTGAATAAAAGAAAATTTAACGAAAGACAATAGCAAGAACAATTGAAATTGCAGATTGTGGCGTTTTCGGGTCGTTCTTACAACAATCACTATTGTTATTACTATTGTCTCCCAGCCAGAATTTATATTGTTCAAGGTTCAGTGCCTTATCGGTTTGTTTGTGGCCATAACTCCATCAATCCTGGAGATATTTTAACCGGCATCCAAACTTGTACTCCCAAACATATGGAGAGTAGATTGCTTTAAAAAATCCAGGAAATCTCAAGCAGTTTTTTGTCCTGGTTGCGTTTTATGAAGGTAGGTAAAATTTAGAAAAATCTCCACGGGTTTCTTTTGTCTCCTTCGCTTTTTAGCCATCTGATTGGTCCGTGAAAATGAGGCTTTGGCGGTTTCGACCATGGGCCACGAGCAATCGGCTATGTACGACGAATGATTCCTATGCTGTTGGCACAACTCACGTTGTACTGCAACAATCATGCAACATAGTGAAACCGGTCAACACGCGTTTTAACCAGGAGACGCTAATTCACAATCTACATAATTTGATAATAAAAATCAGGTCTCGTCTGTATTTTTGTTTTGCATAATTGTTGGGGATACGAATCGTCAAAGTTCAAAGCAACGGTAATCCCCCAAAAAGGAAACCTGTGTCTGTGATGTGATCATGCGCAGAATTAGAAACCATGTTTGGTTTTGTTTGTGGAAAGAATGTGGGCGGATAATCCGGCCACAATCCAAACAAGAATTAGCAAAGAAACAAAGAGATTTTCGCGCATGGTAATAGGTTTTCCAGCTGTTGATCTGCTTTGAACTTTACAGGCATAACAAGAGGCTCGGACAAAGAAAGAAAGGGGCAGTCCAGTGGCAGTCCTCGCGGTATCCTCAACAAATAATGACTATAAATTGTTACATACAGGCTGTCGTTGAGAACTCCTTGACTTCCAGGTTGAAAATCACTGACCATGATACCAAGTTGTCGTGTTGTTTCAATAAACTGTTCAATACTCTGCTGCAAAGTATCAAATCTTCCCTCTACACCTTCCATCACGTCGTCCATCTTGGAGAAAAACTTTGGCTATCCCTCGATGTATCAGGTACGAAATGAGACATGGGTAGTGGCACATATAGTGCTATTATTTCATACCAGGTACGAAATGTAACACGATTGGGAACCAGGTACGAAACATGACTAAGTGGCAGCGCATAATGTTGAACCTGAGTAGTTAGTGGCTAATGTGGAGAACGTAAATAGTGTGGAACATGGAGCAAGGAGGAGAAGTTGTATGATGTAGAGCGTGTGGAGATGTGGAGAGTGTGGAGAGTGTGGAGAGTGTGAATATGTGGAGAGTGTGGAGATGTGGAGAGTGTGGGTGATGTGGACAGTGTGGAGAGTGTGGGGAATGTGGAGAGTGTGGAGAATGCGGAGAGTGTGGAGAGTGTGGAGAGAGTGGAGAGTGTGGAGAGTGTGGAGATGTGGAGAGTGTGGAGAGTGTGGAGAGCGTGGAGAGTGTGGAGAGTGTGGAGAGCGTGGATGATATGGACAGTGTGGAGAGTGTGGAGAGCGTGGAGAGCGTGGAGAGTGTGGAGAGTGTGGAGAGAGTGGAGAATGTGGAGAGTGTGGAGAGCGTGGAGAGTGTGGAGAATGTGGAGAGTGTGGAGAGTGTGGAGAGTGTGGAGATTGTGGAGAGTGTGGAGAGTGTGGAGAATGTGGAGATGTGGAGATTGTGGAGAGTGTGGAGAGTGTGGAGAGAGTGGAGAGTGTGGAGAGTGTGGAGAGCGTGGAGAGTGTGGAGAGCGTGGAGAGTGTGGAGAGCGTGGAGAGTGTGGAGAGTGTGGAGAGTGTGGAGAGTGTGGAGAGTGTGGAGAGCGTGGAGAGTGTGGAGAGCGTGGAGAGTGTGGAGAGCGTGGAGAGTGTGGAGAGTGTGGAGAGTGTGGAGAGTGTGGAGAGTGTGGAGAGAGTGGAGAGCGTGGAGAGCGTGGAGAGTGTGGAGAGTGTGGAGATGTGGAGAGTGTGGAGAGTGTGGAGAATGTGGAGAGTGTGGAGAGCGTGGAGAGTGTGGAGAATGTGGAGAGTGTGGAGAGTGTGGAGATGTGGAGAGTGTGGAGAATGTGGAGAGTGTGGAGAATGTGGAGATGTGGAGAGTGTGGAGAGTGTGGAGATGTGGAGATTGTGGAGAGTGTGGAGAGTGTGGAGAGTGTGGAGAGCGTGGAGAGTGTGGAGAGTGTGGAGAGCGTGGAGGGTGTGGAGAGCGTGGAGAGTGTGGAGAGTGTGGAGAGAGTGGAGAGCGTGGAGAGTGTGGAGAATGTGGAGAGTGTGGAGAGAGTGGAGAGTGTGGAGAGCGTAGAGAGTGTGGAGAGTGTGGAGAGCGTGGAGAGTGTGGAGAGTGTGGAGAGTGTGGAGAGTGTGGAGAGAGTGGAGAGTGTGGAGAGTGTGGAGATAGTGCTACATTTATGGAAATTACATAATTTTTGACAATAAAACAACAATTTTAACGGAGAAATAAAAGAAACAAGGCAATGAAAATGTTCTAATTCAAATATAGCAGGGAAACAAATTATCTAAGCAGGTCATCCTTTTATAGTGGTGGGGCATCGTATCAGCGGAGTCCTTGCTGGGGGGTTGTTATATAGCTTTGTCACTTTTGGGTATGATTTTGGCTAACTTGAAAACAGCTTTTTTCACTGTCTTCAGAGCACTCTTGATGTATCCAAGTGTTTCTGGGTAAAAGTAAAACTTTTCGATTTCAGTTTGATTTGATTTGAGTATCAGTTGAAAGTCCCTAACAAAATATTGACTTGGGAAAGGCTTAAGACTTTTTTCCACGGAGCTGCATTTGGCACTCGAACGGAATATACTCAAAATCATTTCTGTGAAGCATGCACATTAACACCAAACACCGCTTACACAGATATTTCTCTTCATGTATTAAATGGATTTATGTTGTTGTTGTTGTAGCAGCCATATTTGTCTTCACAAAGACGCACCAAAGCGGAAACTTTTTTAAATGGAAATAATTCATTCTGAGCGCAAAATGCTCTCGACAAGTCTCCGCTTTAGCGAAATATGCAGCTCCATGGAAATAACTCTCAAGAGCCATTTCTTTCTTTATCTGTCAAACAGTTGTTTAACCATGTTTTCTCTGTAATTCTGCAAGGGAGGTTATTTGACTTTTTTAATTGCAAATCCAGCCCCCAGAGGAAAAAGCAACTTTATTTTCAATAACAGAATGATGGTAAATTATGATTTGAATTTGAGAATTATTACTATATCACTTTTAGACCCATTGGTTGAAGCCTTAAAATATTTCAATTTTGGTTTTTCCTAAAAGTTGTGTTTTTATGCTGAAACCCATTATTCTGAGAATTTTCTACAGCTATATTTGAAAAAGCCAAGTATATCTGAGTTGCAAGTGATATAAATGTAACTATGATTCACTCAGTTCATGATAGGTAACAATTTCATCTTACAGAAAATGAATTTCAATGGTCTAAAGTTAACCCTAAAGTTTAAATGCGAATTTCTCCAAAACATGATTTCCGGCAGTTCTTATTCCCTGCAGTTCATAGTTTTATTATTGATTGAGGTAAAATTGTAAAATTGTCAGGGTATGGATAATTTTTGATGCTCTATGACATGGCTGTTTCCACTTTGCTATCCAGCATTTAGTACATAGCAGAGCACAAAAATATTTTTTTTCCTGTTTTTCCTGTCTTCAATTTTTTTAAATTTCTTAACAGTCATGTCACAGTATTTTACATGAGTATTACAACAATATGAGTCATTTTGATGTAATAATGAGTTATACTTCAGAATTCCCTGCAGCAGCATAAAAATGATCATTCTATCAGAGGTGACCCCCCGTCTTGAAGTGAATATTTTCAAAAAATTTCTTTGGCTCCTTATAGCAAACATATTACAGCATAGGTATGCCAAGTTTCAAGCACATATCTTGTGTATTTCCGCAGTTATAACGAAAATACAATATTGTGTTGGTTTTTTCGTTTTGCAGTAGCCATACCCCTTAAAAGTTCATGGCGGTGGTTTTCGGACACCAAATAAATCAGTTGTTTGGGAGCATGAATAAAGGTCGGATTTGAATGTTATTTGGATTTTGACATTTCATTCATGAATATTACATGTATCAATCGAAAATAGTAATGAGATAAAAACAACATTTTGCGAACGCATCTCCTAGCTTTTAGAGTGTTTTGTGTGTACCGAGAGCTCTCCTGGATGTCATTACGAGAACCGCTTAACCCTATTTTAACCGGGGGGGGGGGCGTTTTTCGCCCCCCCCCCCCCTATCGGATTTTTTTTAATAGCTCCCAAACGATGCCACCTACAATGCTGAAACTTCTTGACTTTTCCTAAAATTTAGTTGGCAATCAGAAAATAGAAATTTCAATACCTATTGTTTGACCACGTGACCACCACATGCCCATATTTGGAGAGTGGTCACAAAGAAATTCTTTAAAACGGCTCTAATTTCTTCCTTTGTTACTAAATCTCAACAATATATATACCATTCGATTCATCTCGATGAGTACTTTCATTTGATATATAATTTATTCATATTTGCTGACATCAGCAGTTTATTATTTCTATGACGTCATCAATCTTTATGACGTCATATTCCTAATGAATGAGTAATTTTTCATGCAAAACTGATGGAATTACCTCAAATATCGATGAAGGTACTTGATTTCACCAATAATATGCGAAATTAATGGTTTTAAATCATAATTATTGAGCTAACAATTTTGCATTGAATCAAATTTTCATTATTTAATTAGTTAATTTATTAGAAACCATAAATATCCGTACAAAACCATATGAAACTACAAATTAATGATATCAAGCAGGTATTTGGATGGTTTTTTGCCAATTTTATCTAGCTATTTGCTAATAATGGGCCCTTTTCTGCAAATAGCTCGATTTTCTCAAAATTTGCATTGTTTTTGGTTGCCTAGCAACCAATCACGTGACTATTGATTGATTGATGCTATTTTTAGATTCTCCATTGTTCAATTATGACACAGTGCAAGTTTCATTGTCATAGCTCTTATACTTGCGGAGAAAAACAGGGGGGGGGGGCGAAAAATGCCCCCCCCCCCGGTAGAAAATCACTTTTTTTTACCCGGTTAAAATAGGGTTAATTGTAACGAGAGACAGCGACGATTGTTTACAAATCCTTAAATGGTCTTGCACCGACCTATCTCTCGAATATTTTTTCAAAGAACTCAACACGTGACACTGTCAAGTTGAGAAACTCTGAGACTGACTTACGTGTCCCTCTTTTTAAAACGAGTAATGGGCAAAAGTCATTCTCATATCGTGGTGTGAATCTGTGGAACAGCCTTGAACCAGAGGTTAAGCAAGTGCCCTCTTTATATGCTTTCAAACATCGACTTTAAAGCATGATGATGGGTGGTGGTATATGCAGGACCGTCGAGAGGGGTGGTTGGAGGGGGTAAAAGGTCTGGGGCCCGGGCCTCGAAGGGGCCCGTAAAAATATCGTTGGACAAAAATTAGTTATTGCTGTAAAATCTCCTTACAGCAACTTTTATGGCAATCTAGCTACCTGCCTTAAAACATAGACATAAGAAAATAGTTTTCTTATGTGCCTATGTTTAAAAGTTTTTGCGTCCGTACCTTACGAGGTGACTTTGGCAAAGTCACCTTGTAAGAGCGAATCTTTTCATTGTTTACCGTAAATACCGCTTCCTTGATAACTTTTTTATGGAATATCTAAACAACTTTGTCTAAAGTAGCTTTCTTAAAAGGGCGTTTCCCTCATTCTCCGAGAGTCTGAAGGGCGTGGTCCCAGAAGGTTTTCTTGGGGGCTTTGCCCCCAAACCCCCTTTTAGGCCCGATCCTATGAATCGGTCCAGGGCCCGAGCTGGCTCTCGACGGCCCTGGGTATATGCAGTTGGATTGGACTGGTGTCTGTCGGACTCTTTGCCTGCCATGGGGTGCTACATGAAAGTGTGGCATTTCAGGGTGGGCATGGGGTTTGATCTGTTCTGGTCCGGTCTGATTGTGTCCTGCCACCCTTGGTTTTATCAATCTCGGTTTTAACATTATGTATTAATTTTAATTTCACTTTAGTTTTGTAATTAGATTATTTATTTTCGTTTGTAGATTTTAACATGTAAATTAAATTGTAAATTTTTGTCACGGCCCCCTGAAAAGCGACCTTTGTCGACGGGGTTACCGTGTTGAAAGAATATAAAATGAAAAATAAAATGAAAATGAAATGAAATGTGAGAGAGCGCAGCGCAAAAGTAGATTGGTAAAGTGCGAGTTTAAAAGTGCTAGCGTTGCGAGTTTCGTAAATATAAAATGCAAGTTGCTTGCTCGATAAAAACGAGCTTCAAATTTTCATCTTATGCAGCTAAAACGACATGATTTTTTAGAAAGACTTTATAGAAAAATCAAGGGAGTTGAATGAGGGTTTTTTAATTCACAGAAGGCCGCTGATATAGGATTTGCTTTGAGCTCAGAGAATTACAGGGAGGCAAAATCATTCTCTTTGGTATTAGATGAATTGGAAATACAATCTCAGCGATCTCTAATACGAGAAAGGGCATTGGTTTGCTAAAATATCTCTCCAAATACTTGCCAAGGCATACCTTAAATGAATTATATAAGCTCTATGTTCGACCCCACCTAGACTATGGTGATGCCATTTACCATATTCCTGCCAAAGTATGTGAATTCAGTCAACATATTTTTATACCAAATTTAATGGAAAAGCTAGAGTCCGTACAGTATTCTGCTGCCTTAGCTGTGTCAGGTACATGGAGGGGTACATCTCGAGAGAAGCTGTACGCAGAGCTTGGTTGGGAGTCACTGAGTTCCCGAAGATGGAGTAGACGCCTTACCTTGTTCTACAAGTTTATAAATAATCTTAGTCCTGAGTATACAGTTGATCCAATTCCCCCTCTTCATCAGTCGCAGTACCGTCTCCGCGGACAGGATGTCATTGGGCGATTAAAGGCAAGGACAGAAAAATTCAAGTCTTCCTTCTATCCAAACTGTTTATGCGAATGGAATAAGCTTGAGCCTGAATTGAGACTTGCACCCTCTATTGCTGTTTTTAAGAAAAAGCTCTTATCAATAATCCGTCCCCCTGCAAAATCTGTATTTGGAATTCACGATCCCACAGGATTATCCTACCTAACACAACTCAGGGTTGGTCTCAGCAAGTTAAATCTCCATAAATTCAAGCATAATTTCAGAGATACCATAAACCCAATGTGCCCAACAAGCGATGGCATTGAAGACACGGAGCACTTTTTGTTGCTCTGCCCTTCTTTTGATGTTCAACAACAAAATCTTCTCGCTGGAATTGTTGAATTATTACGACCATATGTACAAATCACCAATCTTTCAAATCATTCTTTGACGCAGCTTTTATTGTATGGTGATGAAGACCTTTCTAATGAGTTGAACAGAAATGTACTCGAATTAACTTTACGCTTCATCCACGAAACTGGTCGGTTTGATTAAGATCTATTGAGAATTTAGCCATGCCCTAAGCAATCACCAAGTCCCGTACCGTTAGTGTTCTTTTCCTTGTAAATTCTGTTTCACATCAGATGGAGGCATTTTACTTGCCTAAATTTACACCATATGAGTTGCACTCGTTGCATCTACAAATTCATCGCAACACTGACCTGACATCTGGAGTGAAACTGAATCCAGTATAGTATCCTTTAATTTATAAATTGTTCGTAGTGTGATTGTATACGGTTTAACGTTTCATGTTTTTAGATATTGGCCATGGGGTAGTCGTAGTCTTTTGCTCCCCATGGTATCGTACTTGTAGTGTCGTATAGTAATTAGAATTAGGTATAGTAAAATGTAAAGTATCTTGTAAAATTTAATATTTGAATAAAAAAAAAAAAAAATTGGAAATACGCTTCATGTCTAAATCACTTTGCAGCTCATGACCAAGAAATGACAAAGTTCTCCATCCTATATTCCACTTATGAATGCAGTATTATTTTCAATTTTTCAAGTCTTTCAACATGTTTATTTCTTTTCTTTCATGACAAATTTTCTTTCAATGAAAACTCTGGAGGGATGCATTATGTACAAAAAGGTTGCACTGATTTTTAATGCCATCACTACAATTTCAAACTAGGGGTGTTGTTAGATTGCATTTTTCACATTTATATTCATATTTAATCTTTATCATATTGTACATTTGAAATTATAGACGTTTGTTTCCTAAATATTATATCTAATTCTTCAATTTTAATGGCAAAATTATATATACATAGGAAATAAGTTGAACAAGCAAGTAGTCCTGGTTGCAGCGCTCTATGACATCCAACTGATATTAAAGCAATATGATTAGATGTTTTACAACACGAATTTCCGGATGATCTTTAACAAAAATCCATGACAAATCTTGTGCAGTAGAACATTTTTCATTGACGCATCGAATAAAATCGCTGGACGAAAAATAGAATTGGATTCCATTTTGCGTCTAAAGTTTTGTTCGCTGAATTTTTTGGCAATGAAATCGATGGATTCTCCAGCTTCACTTGAATTAGCATTCCAGCTTTTGCGGCGAAAGCAACACTAGTGGAGATCAAAATTGCTTTTTCGCTGTTTTATTTGTTAAGGGCGATCCTCGTTAGGATCCTCTAATAGAGCCTTTACACGTTTATCTTTTCACAAGAAACTCTTTTTTAACCAAGAATGTTTGAGAAACAAAACTTTTAAAGAAGAAGTTTGCTATGACAGAAATCATCCTGCCCTATTCATAATCGTGGACCATAATTAGCTACAATTTAGCAATTTTTCATTCAAGCCTACTAGAAATGAATAAATGGTGATATTAATTAAAATAGCAAATAACGTATCTTTAATTATTGTAAAAAACTTCAAATACTAATTCTAATAGGCAAGAAAGAAATTTGAAAATAAAAAACCCTCCAAAACCTCTACACTCTACATATTAGATTGCTTCTGTAGTTTCCACCATCTTCATCGTCTCCAAAACTCTACCCACTTCATGCTCTCCATTAGATCCACACTTTAAACACTCTCCACACTCTCCAGTCTCCACTCTCTTCACACTCTCCACACTCTCCACGCTCTCCACACTCTCCACACTCTCCACACTCTCCACACCCTCCACATCTCCACACTCTCCACATCTCCACACTCTCCACATCTCCACACTTTCCACGCTCTCCACATTCTCCACTCTCTTCACACTCTCCACACACTCCACACTCTCCACACACTCCACACACTCCACACTCTCCACACACTCCACGCTCTCCACACCTCCACACACTCCACACTCTCCACATCTCCACACTCTCCACACTCTCCACATCTCCACACTCTCCACATCTCCACACACTCTCCACACTTTCCACATCATCCACACTCTCCACATCTCCACACTCTCCACATCTCCACACACTCTCCACACTTTCCACATCATCCACACTCTCCACATCTCCACATCTCCACACTCTCCACATCTCCACACTCTCCACACTCTCCACATCTCCACACTCTCCACGCTCTCCACACTCTCCACACTCTTCACACTCTCCACATCATCCACACTCTCCACACTCTCCACACTCTCAACACACTCTCCACACTCTCCACATCTCCACACTCTCCACACACTCCACCGTCTCCACACACTCCACGCTCTCCACACACTCCACACTCTCCACACCACCCACACTCTCCACATCTCCACACTCTCCACACTCTCCACGCTCTCCACACTCTCCACACTCTTCACACTCTCCACATCATCCACACTCTCCACACTCTCCACACTCTCAACACACTCTCCACACTCTCCACATCTCCACACTCTCCACACACTCCACCCTCTCCACACACTCCACGCTCTCCACACACTCCACACTCTCCACACACTCCACACCACCCACACTCTCCGCACTCTCCACACTCTCCACGCTCTCCACACTCTCCACATCTCCACACTGTCCACATCATCCACACTCTCCACATCTCCACACTCTCCACATCATCCACACTCTCCACACTCTCCACACTCTCCACATCTCCACACTCTCCACGCTCTCCACACTCTTCACACTCTCCACATCTCCACGCTCTCCACACACTCCACGCTCTCCACACCACCCACACTCTCCACATCTCCACACTCTCCACACTCTCCACGCTCTCCACACTCTCCACACTCTTCACACTCTCCACATCATCCACACTCTCCACACTCTCCACACTCTCCACACTCTCAACACACTCTCCACACTCTCCACATCTCCACACTCTCCACACACTCCACCCTCTCCACACACTCCACGCTCTCCACACACTCCACACTCTCCACACACTCCACACCACCCACACTCTCCGCACTCTCCACACTCTCCACGCTCTCCACACTCTCCACATCTCCACACTGTCCACATCATCCACACTCTCCACATCTCCACACTCTCCACATCATCCACACTCTCCACACTCTCCACACTCTCCACATCTCCACACTCTCCACACTCTCCACACTCTCTACATCTCCACACTCTCCACACTCTCCACGCTCTCCACGCTCTCCACACTCTCCACACTCTCCACATCTCCACACTCTCCACGCTCTCCACACTCTCCACACTCTCTACATCTCCACACTCTCCACACTCTCCACGCTCTCCACGCTCTCCACACTCTCCACATTCTCCACACCATCCACACTCTCCACATCATCCACACTCTCCACACTCTTCACACTCTCCACATCATCCACACTCTCCACACTCTCCACACTCTCAACACACTCTCCATACTCTCCACATCATCCACACTCTCCACACTCTCCACATCTCCACACTCTCCACATCATCCACACTCTCCACACTCTCCACGCTCTCCACACTCTCCACACTCTCCACATCTCCACACTCTCCACGCTCTCCACACTCTCCACACTCTCCACACTCTCCACATCTCCACACTCTCCACACTCTCCACGCTCTCCACACTCTCCACACTCTCCACATCATCCACACTCTCCACACTCTCAACACACTCTCCACACTCTCCACATCTCCACACTCTCCACACACTCCACCCTCTCCACACACTCCACGCTCTCCACACACTCCACACTCTCCACACACTCCACACCACCCACACTCTCCGCACTCTCCACACTCTCCACGCTCTCCACACTCTCCACATCTCCACACTGTCCACATCATCCACACTCTCCACATCTCCACATCATCCACACTCTCCACACTCTCCACACTCTCCACAACTCCACACTCTCCACGCTCTCCACACTCTCTACATCTCCACACTCTCCACACTCTCCACGCTCTCCACGCTCTCCACACTCTCCACACTCTCCACATCTCCACACTCTCCACGCTCTCCACACTCTCCACACTCTCTACATCTCCACACTCTCCACACTCTCCACGCTCTCCACGCTCTCCACACTCTCCACACTCTCCACACCATCCACACTCTCCACATCATCCACACTCTCCACACTCTCCACACTCTCCACATCATCCACACTCTCCACACTCTCCACACTCTCAACACACTCTCCATACTCTCCACATCATCCACACTCTCCACACTCTCCACATCTCCACACTCTCCACATCATCCACACTCTCCACACTCTCCACGCTCTCCACACTCTCCACACTCTCCACATCTCCACACTCTCCACGCTCTCCACACTCTCCACACCATCCACACTCTCCACATCATCCACACTCTCCACACTCTCCACACTCTCCACACTCTCCACGCTCTCCACACTCTCCACACTCTCCACATCATCCACATCATCCACACTCTCCACATTATCATTATCCACACTCTCCACACTCTCTATATCATACAACTTCTCCTACTTGCTCCATGTTCCACACCAACCACCTTTTCCACACTATTTACGTTCTCCACATTAGCCACTAACTACTCAGGTTCAACATTATGCGCTGCCACTTAGTCATGTTTCGTACCTGGTTCCCAATCGTGTTACATTTCGTACCTGGTATGAAATAATAGCACTATATGTGCCACTACCCATGTCTCATTTCGTACCTGATACATCGAGAGATAGCCGAAACTTTCGAAAAGAAGCAGGACAGAAACGAGGCTGCTCCTTCACAGGGAAGTCGAAACTGTTTGAGCGCGAAAGAGACTGATGCCCTTTAACGATTTACATTTGTGTTTATTCATAGTGTAACAGTATCTTATATCTGTTTCAATACCAGAAAGATTTGATCTTATCGTCAAAAATAGGATACTCTCTTAAATGTGTTTGCGCGTTTGCGCGAGATTAACAGTTTCACTGATCAGTGAACAGTTTCTGTCGAACCTGCAGCAACAACAACAAGTGCCCCGCAGTGTCGCTACCACAAACCAGGTGTAAACACTAATGGCGTCCATATGGTTACGGTTATGGTAAGTTTTCAGTATCTTTCTGATAAGTTCGAAGGAAGTATTTGATGTCATTGCATGATTGATAATGACCTCAAGCAAAGATCTTGGATTAAATACGAAGGGTTTTACCATTCGAATGTACCTTGGCACCTTTTTTGGTTTCGGTAAGAAGGTTTAAAGTCACACAGCCACAGCACAACACAGATAATATTTAAGGCCCCCAACCAATCCGAGATACTGGAGTTTTCATAGTTCTTTGTAGAATGTCAAGCGAAAAGAAAGTACATCGTCATCGGCAGTGTCTTGCATTATATGCCACACCTTTTCATTAAAACAATCTAATGCCCATGATTGATGAATGGCATAAACAGTCACGGCACTTTACTTTGTTGTTTGGCGTCACAACATGAACAAGGGATTGAATATTTTATAAGCACTTACTGTAGTTTCTCTTGTGATCCAAGAGTGCTTGGTATCAGATGTCCATAACTGTCTTCTTCTTAATCACATTCACCAAAATTTCAGGCTACAAAAACCCAGGGTGAATCTCTCCACTGCCCAGTCTGCAGAGTATGGCAGTTCTCGACGAGATCTCGCGCGTGCAGACCAAGGAAGCAGTGGCGTGCTCGCGTGCAAGGTCTTTGATTCTTTTGTTTGCTCACGTGCAAGGTTTTGATTCCTTTGTTTTCAAAGTAATGAACAAAAGATCTCGTTCAAAATCGGCGTGCACGTAAAATTTTTGAAAAAAATCTCGTGCATGCAGCTGCCACACTCTGCAGACTGGTCCACTGCTCTGCGCCAAATATTTCTGAGTGTATATGACTTTGTGTGCCAGTGTGCGCCAAAGAATAATTGATATTTATTGTTTAATACAATGAGACATTGAATTGCCCATTGTTTTACGCCTTTTTCTACGCCAGAAATTTGCGCCAAAAACCAGATGAGTTCTTTCCCTGCGCTGAAGATCTTCCCGAAATAGGCACTCAGATTCACCCTGGACAAAAACAATCCCGAAGATGCAAAATCACATGTATAGAAAAGAAGAATAAACTTCATCCTATTAAACTATTACTCTGTATTTGCAGAAAAAAGAAAGACACTAGAAAAAGGAATATTTTTCAACTGGACAAACAAACGCTCCACAAGTTCTTAATGAACAATTTTCCTTTTTATGATTATTCTTCCTGCTTCTGGGCATTTTTTATTTTGCTTAACACATGCTTCCGTTACTTGCTGGATCCTACGGTTACCATTCTATTAAACACTCTTTCTTTTCTATATTATTTGTTTCTGCTAAATTTCTTCACTACTGACAAAGGGAGAACAGCCTAATACATTTGATATTTATTTTCTATTGTGATTAAAGTATTTTGCATACAGAAATTATCAATAATTGTTTTTGCTATGTTCATACAGTGCACAGCTACTGTATTTGAATTGACTGTACAAACTTACCATCCACTGTGTGTGGAATAAATTCTTTTAAGATCCATATTATTCATGTTTTGGTGTACTGTATTAATTGCTCTGAATTTCAGAATTCCTAAAAGAGGTTTGAAGGAAACGTGGCAGGCAATGGAGAATCTAAAAGATTTAGGATCAAAGAAATTAGCAAAGTCAAAAAGCACATCAGCATCACTGGAAAATCAAGCTTTAAGGGATACGATCAGTGCTTCTCAATACAAGTTAATGAGATGTGAGGAGGAACTGAAGAAAACAAAAGATCAGTTAAAATGCCTGGTGCATTTAGTGAAGAAGTATGTTCCAAGTTTCTTTAAAGTGTCTTCAAGCCATAAGCATATGAGCTGGGGGCCGGGAGGGTATGTGAGAAATTTAAAAAAAATCAGTCTTTTTCAGGCAAAAAGACTGCCCTTTGTTGGGCAAAAACATTGACAAACAATGGACTTCTTATTAGGCAGCCTCCTAGATTTTACCTTCCTTATTGGGGGTGTTGTGGCGCAGTGGCGTAATCCTCTGACTTTGCAGCCAGAACAGTCAGGCGGACAGAGTTCGATACCTGGTAGAGCCCCACCACTTGAGCGTCATGACACGGAGTCACGGACTCGATTAGCTCTTAGCTTCTTCTGCGATCCCAGTGCTTGGCGCTAAATATCGCAACTTCACCTTCACCTTCTGCTTCTAACCTCATGATTTGAAGGTACAGTATATGCAATTTATCTGATTGGCTCAATAGGGCCAGAATGCATCAGTAGAGACCTTCATTTCTCAGTGCATTTTGAACAAAGGAACTTACTGTATACTGTAGGTTGATGTCCATTTCTGTGGTTGAAGAAGTTGATGAGCATCTTGTATTTTCATTATTTTCCTTCATCGATAGACAACTTACTGTGTTTGTTTCTTTTCAGGGCATGGACAGGTGATGTTGAGGCATCAATACATGTAGCAAATATTGTTGGTGAGACAGCATTTTTATGATTATTATCCTCTGGTCTTGTCATTAGTTTGAATGCAATAGCAGCAGAAACAAATGAAATGAGTGATACAGTACGTTCTTTTTTGTTGAGTGAGGATTGGAGAAAGCATTTTTTGTCAAACTTATTTAGTGGGGGAAATCTACCCCACATTAGATTTTTCCTTATAACTCCACAAGGAGGAAGCTTATCGCCAGGAAACTTTATGACTCGTAAAGTTTCATGAAAACATTTGTACAAATGAGGGGGAAGGAGACATGGTGCAGGACTGATTCTGAAAATTGCAAATTATTGTATCTTAATTTTCACAGAAAAATTTCAGTAGCTAAACTGTATGTTGCAATGCAGAGTTGTGTTATTTGATTTAGTCTATCATAATTCTTATACTTGGATGGAAATTATGCTTCAAGTATGATTTTATGATATTTTTCCTGGTTTTTGCCATTTTTTGACCACAAAAAGAAAGATGCCGATGTAATCAATGCATGCATAGAGCTGCACACTGTATCAGTACACCAAATCTGGTTGCTCTGCCTGTTACCAGTCAAGAGTTAGGTGGGAAGGGGGTTTTTTGCCTTCCAACCAACCAAAATAGGATGTTGTCTGCTAGCCAAACCAAACCACAAAAGGTTTAAGTGGTTCTACCATGTAGCTTTTTGTTTTCTTTCTGCAGGTGTAGCACCTCCTGACCTAGAAATTAGAGCAGACACAAATAAACTTGTTGCAGTACCTAAGGTTTGTGCATTGTAAAACTTTGTTTTCAAACTGTATTTTACAAAACCTTAATTTGCGTTGACAGTCATGCTGATTTCGTTTATAGATAATTCTTCAATAATTCTTTGTATAGGTACAAGTAGCGAGCAATGCTCGTACCCCCGTCGTTGGAAATTTTTATTGCAGTACCTCATGTGAAATGTAAAGGGGTGGTATTATACCAGAACGAGTTAGAGGTACACGTCATGTTGTCGATGAAAGTATGTTATCAAGAGTGTTTATCCTTTTTGTGTTTTGCATTTCATGATGCAGAAGATTTAATGTTCGAAGCCAAAGTGTGCTTCCACTGCCACATGACTTGGTTGTTTATTATTTTCGATCTGTTACGAAAGTCTAGATCTGACACACTGACTGACAGCTATTGAAAGTCCAAGATATGTTGAAGAATGGATCTTGCGATCTTGCTGCCCCTAAGTTGAAATTTTCATAATTTTGGAACAGTTTTCAAGATTCTTAGCCTTACCAAATATTTCTTCTTCATTCAGGCAAAATTTGTTTCTTCGATCTTCTTATTTGCAGCAAATTTTAATACTCATTTAATGGCAGTTTACCATTTTCGAATCGGTGCAGCATTTGATTCATTTTGAATTATTCTGCAACGATGCCCGATCTCCGTCTCTTTTTCTCCAAAGTGGATAGCAGAATTCCGTTTAATTCTGGAAGCAAGGGAGAATTCCAAGGAAGATTTCCAACTCCCTGGCAATCTCGTTTATTTTTGAAGAAAATCCTTTTGTCTTCCTGAAAATATTTTAAATTTATTATTATTGAGAGAATCAAAAATTTGCACCTGTCAAAAATCATCAAAATTCGGGCAATTTCTTCATGTTCGTCTGTGTGAAGGGTCAGATTTATTGTATACATATTGTAAAGTCTTGAAATGCCATTTGAACTTGTTTGAATTTTGTGCTTTTAGAAGCTACCTAATGTTGAAGCATTTTCCGTTATTAGTATCAGGAATGAAAATCAAATTGAATTTTAATGCCGCATTATCACTTGAATTTGCTTGTTTGTAACCTTTGATGAATGTTGTCCCCGTGGGGGGGGGGGTACTTGACTTTCAATTGTACAGGGGGGGTGCACTCCAAGAAAAAAATTGTCACCCGGCTTTAGAAATTTTCCCTCGAAATGATAGCCGGCTTTAGAAAAAATCGGCGAAAAGCATATCCCAAAACGTAAAAATCGGCGAAAAGCATACCCCTCCCTAAACGTAAAACTTCGTCGAAAAACAATGAAATAACACGTTTGACAACCGGCTTTAGAAAAATTGCCTTCTTTTGATACCTGGCGTTAAAAAAAAGGCGAAAACGATACCCGGAAAGGAGTGCACATCTCGTCAGCAAAATATACTAAGTACCCCCCCCCCCCTCGGGATGTTGTCATGCCATGTAGGAGTCCAACTTTCCTATGAAATTGGATATTCTAGATTTCTGGCCTGAGGGGGTCTACTTAATACATTGAGCACCCGGGGATGTGCCTGCCACTAGGCCCCATTTTCGGTTGAAAATTCCAGGACAGGATTATACCTTTTGTGTATTTATTCCGGCACAGGTATGTTCATTAAAGCTATTTTCCCAGGACAGGTTAGATTTGACATGCAAAAGTAAGGTAACTTGCAAAAGACACTTGTATTATCCAGGACAGGTACTATGTTTTCAACATTTATGCCAGGATAGGGTCATTTTCTTTGGCAGGCATATCCCCGTTGTTTTTTCCAAGGTAGACCCCCCGGGATTTCTGGCTATAATGGCACGTTTTGTAAAGTGCTATTGCTCAAAGATGATCGAAAGAATTTTAGATCATTGATTGTGCAAAATTAGGAACCCTGACCTGACAGCATATGCGCAGCGGTGGGGACTCTGGAAGGGGATCAATTGCGAAAGCAATTGTTGTCGTTGTTGTTCTCTCGTCCGGGGTTCCTATTGTTCGGCATCATGCGCCTTTTCTGGCTTATCATCCAATGTGAAACAGATTCCTGTATATGTCAGTATTTAATCGTACGTGTAACACTTTGTAGTTATTATTTAGTCTTTATTTACCTATTTACATGTCTTTATGTTAATTGACATGGGGTAGTCATTGTCTTTTGCTCCCTATGGCAGTCGCCCTTGCAGTATCGTATTGTATAGCTGCTTTGTAATTAGAAAGTATGGTAGAATGTAACTTGTAGTGTAATGTTTTATATGAAAAACAAATAAAAATATAGATTTTTTAATTTCTGTCCAAGAAGAACGAAATATAATCACTACTAAACTCATTTGGATTTCACGACAAATATAGAAAAAGCTACACTTAAAGATCGGCAATCAAATTTGGTGATTTTCCAAAAGATACAAGTTCTTCTCTTCTCGTAACCGATAGAAGTCCTTTTGTTCTCGTAGACATTTTCCATACGCTTCGTCTCAAAATGTGTCCATCTTCTTTCAGTCTGCAGCACTTAACAACTGGGCATGCCTTACCATAGGCCTCCTAAACAAAAAAATCAAAAAGGAAGAATGGGAGAGGAAAGTAAATCAGTTGGTTTATTTACGTGAAAGAGAAAAATTTCTGGATAATCAACTGGATGGATTTGTTCAAGATCCAGATTTCCGCTCGGCAGAAGACGCGGCTAAAAAATTGACTGGAGAAATCCTCAAAAATCTTAAAGTAAGTACCAATTAAACGAGGGTTTATTCCAAGCTTTTCTTTGAATACTCAAATAAGAAATAACCTAACTAGTTTGACTGAAAAAAATAGCGAACAACGAATGTATTTAGACAAGAACCACAAGAATTTTTTGGAGCTCTAGTATAAGTTATTTGGGTGAAATCCAATTATTGTATGGCCAATTACACATGTTGATATTGTAAAATGCTGCTTTGCAAATCCTGAAAAATTGATTCTTGACGACCAGCCTTGTTTGTTTCTGAAGCTCAGTTTATCAAACTAACTCTTTAGAAACTGTTTGATTTGTTTTGCTAGGATAAGCAGGTCGAGAGATATTTGAGTTTAAAGGGAATTTAAGCATATTAAAATGGCTCGAGCCACTGTCTGTTTCATTCTAGCCTATCAGATATCAGGATTTCCTGTTGACGTAGATCAGTTATCCAAATAGGTGCGGCACGTGTATCAGCCTACTGTCTTTGTAAGGCTATTTTTGTCAAAGGGCAGCATAGGTTCCAAATCTTTAAAAAGGTTGGTGTAAAATTGAGTGACCTTTTTCTTTGAATTGAATGACTTCAAAGAAACTTTATCTAATTCTCTATAATTCTACCGTTGGAATTTTCTAAAATCTTCAATATTATCAGAATTAGAGTGTTTTCCTTCTTTTTCAAGAATTCAAGACAAATGTTCAAAAAACACTTAAAAACATCCTAATTTCTAAACTGTTTGACGTAACATGAAATAATTTCGACGAAACCCATAGTTTTGAATGCCTACAGTATGGTATCAAGCAAAAGTCTGTCACCCATCTCGTTTATGATTTAGAAATTTGATGACGTCACACCCTAAAATGAACTGAAATGTAAGAGTCGCTGTGATTTCCAAAAATATTCAAAATTTCTAAAAAATCCAACGGTAGAATTGTAGATAAGTATCTAAAGTTTCTTTCAAGCCATTCAATCAGAAGAAATAGGTCATCGAATTTTACACCCACCTTTTTACGCCAAAATAAATATTTGGAGCCTATGCTTCAAAGGGCTAGATTCCCATTAAAATTTGGAAGCATTTTTATGAGACACCCTGAACTGTATTTCTTACATTCTTTAGGAGGATCAAGATGTTAAACAGAAATCCACCAAAGAGCTGCAGCTCGAAATTCAACTTCAAAAGGAGAAACTAAATGAGAAGCAACAAATATTCAAATCACATGTCAAATTACGTGACAAGCGCTTTGGAAGGACTGCAAATGATTATTCCAAACAGGAACATCTCGCTGATTTTGACCTGAACGTGAGCATGGCGCAGATCAAGCAGAAACAGGTATGAAATTCAATTCAATTCATTCAATTTCAATTCAATTCAACTTTTATTACAGGACTAAAAGTTAATACAGGTATATATAAAAAGATCTGTATCCTATACGACCAAAGTAAAGCATAGCTTATCTAGCTTTGGCCGTTAACTTAAAATGTAAAAAAGGAAAGCAAAAATACGAGTAAATATCGAAGATTACAGCATTGTCACAATAGATATATAATGAAAGACAGCATAGGCATAGTCTGCGGTGCGATCTCTACGAGGGAGGAAAAATTGAAGGGAAACCTCTATGAGGGCTAGCTATAGACTAGCATAGGCATAACATTTTTAAAAAACGTTGCACGATCGGTTAATGCATTTTGCGTTTAATTTAGTGGCTTGAAAGGAATTTTAAATACTTCGTTATATCAAGGGTGCTAGGACACCCATGTTTTGATTAAATATCTATTTACCCTGTTTTGGTCTTTGTTGTCTCTTTTGTTTCGTCTCAACTCGTGTCTTCAAATGGCCTATCCGCTTGCTGTTTGGTCTTTCGAATCTAACTCCCTTATATCCTTTTGTGTTGGTGCGCCTTCACAGAAGAAAATGTTTTCAACCTGCGAAGGCGCACCAGCACACTTGAATACATGGAAGTTCATTCGAATGACCAAACAACAAAAACGTTTAGGCCAATTGAAGATACGAGTTAAGACAAAGTAAAGAAGACAACATAGACCAAGATAAGGTAAATAGATATCTAATCAACTTATAGGTGTCCTAACACCCTTGGTTATATGTGTTTATCGGCAATCTTTCATATCTTGATCATTTTCAGAATTCAGCGTCTTCCATGGTTCAAACAGTTTACCGGTGTGATGTCATCAAACTGCTTAATCATGAACCAGAAAACAAGGACAGTTTTTGTAACACAATAGCATGATTTGCTTTTGTTGACACCTGCATTCAAAGCGATTAGCGATTCAATATACAGATATCTTCCTTTTATTGGGTAACTGCATTTAAAGATTTGGGTAAATTGAGGTACTGTTATTCTGGTATGCTCTATCTAGACACAATGAGTTGGAGTAGCTTGTTTTCTGATTACCGATAATACTCATACACCATAACTTTGCAAATACTAAAACTTGTAGTAATACGCCAATGCGTCTCGATGTACAGATATCTTCATCTTGTTGGGTTATTGCATTTAAAGATTTGGGTGAAACGAAGTACTGTTATTCTGGCATGCTCTAGACACAATGGACTGGAGTAACTGGTTTCTGATTACCAATAATACCCATACACCTTAACCTCGCATATACTAAAACTTGTAGCAATACGCCAATGTGTCTCGATATACAGATATCTTCCTCTTATTGGGTAATTGCATTCAAAGATTTGGGTAAATTGAGGTACTGTTATTCTGGCGTGCTCCAGACACAATGGGTTGGAGGAACTTGCTTTCTGATTGCCAACTCTGATATTGAAGTCTCGCAATGGGTAAATATTTGCAGTTGAGCTAATGGCAACTTGAATGACCATTGCCTTCTTTACCAAGTCCACCATCCACCAGGTACCAGTCGTTCCGTATCTAGTAGTGAAGCATCTATCTGTTCTGCCATCGACGCCATGAATGCTCACATTCCCGTAAGCGTTTGATGATTGACTTGTTGGCTTGCCATTTGATAGAACTGAAGAAGAGACAATTTCACTGTGCGCATACTGACCGGGTCTGTGTTGTACCGGAAAATATAAAGCCCGAGGTCTGAAAAGTATAGACCGAGCTTGCGATCTCTGTGATTGAAGACCGAGAGGCTTTATATTTCCTGCACAACGACAAAGCAGGTTAGGATAAATTTTATTACCTGATAGCTTCTAATTTTGACTTTATATCATTTAGTCAGACACATTTTGTTAATAATGATAGTTCTGCTACCAAAGTTTTCTTTGAAAACAAAGATCGCATTTACAGGCATTAGCAATCGGCAGTATGGGCAGGGTTTTACCGTTTAAAAAAGGCAAGCTATCCACTGCGTTTAAGATGGCTAAATAATAAACCAGGCTCAAAAGCAGCCCTTTAAAAGCAAACCTACCTGTTATTTTTCGTGTCACCCTACGATCTCTCAACATTGAAGGTGCTACCATCATTTCCTTTTTGGTGGCAACCTCTTGAACCTCTGGAATTTTTGTTGACAGACTTGGCTGTTTCTGCCATAGTCTGAAGCCTTTTCGATCCAGTGGTAGATCTTTTTCTCTGTGAAATTTCTTGAATTCATTTGTCTCGAGATTCTTTATCACGAAGGAGCAATTTTCTTCAATACTACATTGATGAAAAATCTTATGAAACAGACTCGTCATCGAACCATCTTCTAAACTGGCATCGTCAGAAATTCCTTTGAAAATTGCCTTTTTTCTGTCATCACCGTTCAACAAAGTAGCAAATACCAAGAGACATAGATGCAGCAAATGAAATACTCCATGCATGATGCCTTGCTTGTTTTGAAGATCCACTGTACTCACAAAGTTGCTGAGTTTGGCAAACACCTTCAATGAATTTCATTTGCTGTCTTGTGATGATGTAAAGAATGATGGAATAAGTTTGCAACTAGCAAATCGCGCTGTTTCCTTTTGAGTCTTCGTACGAATGGACTTGCTTGTCACTGCATTTAAGACCTTTCTGCATTGACAAGTTGCTAAGCTTGGTAAATACCTTCCTTGAATTTCACTTGCTTCTTGTACTAGATGTAAAGAGTTAAGTGATCAAAATGTTTTTGCAAGCAGCAAATCACGCTGTTTACTTTTGAGCCTTCGTACCAACGAACTTGCTTGTCATCGCATTTAAGCCCTTCATGCACTGACAAGTTCTTGAGTTTAGCAAATACCTTGACTGAATTTCACTTGCTTTTGTGATAAATTTAACGAATGGTTAGATGGTTTCTCCAAGCAGCAAATCACGCTATTTTCTCTCGAGCGTTGGAAAGAACGAACTTGCTTGTCATCGCATTTAAGACCTTTTGCACTAGCAAACTGCTGAGCTTGGCAAACTGTTTCTTTGATTTAACTTGCTATTGTTGATAAATGTAAAGAATGATGGGATATTTTTGCAACTAGCAAATCAAAATGTTTACTTTTGGAGCCTTGGAACGAACGAACTTGCTTGTCGCCGCATGCAAGGCCTTCCTGGAATGGCAAAGTTGTTGATATTGGCAAATACTTTAACTGAGTTTCACTAGCTGCCTACGGTAAATGCACCTTGGTGGTAAGAATGAATAGTCTTTACGATCATGCTATTTACTTTCAATCAACACTTGAGCGAATGAACAACACACTTCTAGTCATCTTGAAGGCATTTCTGCACTGGCAAGCTGTTTATCTTGGCAATCGTGTTTGTTGGCTGATGTTTCACTGCCTTTTTGGATATGAGATATATTGCGTATTGATGAAAGACATACAGTATTTTTCAATCAGAGAAACACATCTTTACTTCAACAAAACCTTCGAATGAAGGAACTTGCTAGTTGTCGCCCTGAAGATCTTTCTGCGTGGACAAGTTGTTGATCTTGGCGAGCGTCTTGTTTGGCTAATGACTTCACTGCTCATTTCAATCTGTGATATCTCTATTGATGTCTTGATTGAATACATACAGTATTTTGCAATCAGAGAATCACATTGTTTACTTCAAGCATACCTTCGAGCGAAGGAACTTGCTTCTTGTCACTTTGAAGACCTTTCCGTTTTGGCAAGTTGCTTTGCTCGGTCTTTTTGGATGTCGTTTGCTTTTTGTTGTGTAATCTAATATTGCCCGTAAAGGCCAGTTTCCAGTCAGTGGAAATTCCCGAGCCGCAGAAATTCCACTGTTCACGAAAGAAAAGGTCGCTTTGTAATTGAATAGGAATTCAGGGTTGAATACCTTTTGATTACATAAAATTCCGCCCGCCCAGAAAATTCCACTGACTGGAAACTAGCCTTAACGAAGGACACACAGATGCGATTAGCTGATGCATTTACACACCTTTAATTTTGAGTGAAACATTCTGCCGGCCGTTGTCATACATTCCATAAAATGAGCTGTTATGCCGCTGGACAGGAAGGACATTTACTTTTATTTGCAAATTTCTACCTACAGGCTGCTATTTTATTGAGAACGTGCGTTTTTTAGGTTTTCTTGTGAGTGAGGAAGCCGACAAAATACAATTTTATTGCCAATGCTTCAATCACAAATTGTCTGATAAAATTTCAAGAGAAATATCATTAGAAAAAATACTTCATGTTCAAGATTGGGTAGGCGGAGAATTTTGTCCAAGCTACAAAATCACAATCGATGTGTGATGCCTAAACTTATTAAAGGCTAACCATTTACAACAGAGAAATAAAGCAATGGCGGACTGGCTCATTTGGAAGCCGGAAAATATCACAGGAGAAGACAATGGTTACGTTCTGTCCAGAGCTGTATAGATGCAAGATATTTTTGCAGGGGGCCTGTAGATAGTATTCCGTGCCACGTTAACACTTTCAACACCATGCTAAGTGGTATATAAATGTTTGGAGGCAGGAACACCACAAAACAAAAGCAAAGACGACAATTCTTTTAATAGATAACGATTATATATATTATATATGTATACACTTCAATATATATGGATTCCTTGGCTTCTTTCAACAACAGTATGACGATTTTCGTGCCATCAGAAGTTTTGTAATTGATGGACGCAACGTAGACATTTTTCTCTTTACTCATAAGCGTCTTTCTGGGAGAAAATATAGCTAACGGCTGCATCTGTTAGTCCATCGGTTCCATCGGGAACAAGTCAGATAAACGATCATTATGCTGATAATGGTGAGATACGGAGACTATTTGCAATAGCTAAGAATCAAACAAACTTTGAGTCTTTTCTTGAGCAAGGAATTTGGTTTCCATCCACGTAAGGAATCTACAGTTGCTTATGACCGAAGTTTTTCGTCCCTACCAGATTTTTTTTAACAGCTTCCACACGATGCTAGCTATAAAGCTGAAACCCCTTGACTTTTACTAAAATTTAATTTGCAATCAGAAAATAAAAATGTCAACACCTATTGTTTGACCACGAGACCACCACATGCCCATATTCGGAGAGTGGTCACAAAGAAATTCTGTAAAATGGCTCTAATTTTTTCTTTATCACTAAATCTCAACAATATATATACCATTCGATTCGTCTTAATGCATAATTTCATTTGATGTATAATTTATTTATATTTGCTGATATCAGCAGTTTATTATTTCTATGACGTTGTCAATCTTTATGACGTGATATTCCGAATAAATTAGTAATTTTTGAATGTAAAACTCATGGAATTACTTCAAATATCGATGAAGGGTACTTGATCCCACCGATTATATGTGAAATTAATGTTTTTTATTCATAATTATTGAGCAAACAATTTTGCATTGAATCAAATTGTCATTAATTGATTAGTTAATTAATTAGCAACCAAAAATATTCGTATGAAACTATATGAAACTACAAATTAATGCTGTCGAGCTGGCATTTTGATGTTTTTTTGCCGATTTTATTAAGCTATTTGCTAATAATAGGCCCTTTTGCAAATAGCTCGATTTTGTCAAAAGTTGCAATGTTTTTGGTTGCCTAGCAACCAATCACGTGACTATTGATTGACTGATGCTATTTTTAGATTCTCCTTTGTTCAGTTTTGACACAGTGCAAGTTTCATTGTCATAGCTGTTAAACTTGCGGAGTAAATCATGGTGGGGGGGGGCGAAAGACGCTCCCCCCGGTAGAACATCACCTTTTTACCCGGTAAAAATAGGTTTAGATGAATTGAGAATGATAATAGTAATCATGGTAGTGGTGACAATTTGGATGGTGGCTGCCACCTTCATCAAGTCAATAACCGTCCACCGCATGCCAAACATACTCCATTTAATCGAGGACCATGTTTCTGTTTTACCATCAACACCATACGAGCTCTCGTTCCCATAATCACTTGTTGATTGGTTTGTTGGCTTGCCATTTGATAGAACTGGAAAAGGAGAAAATATTAATTGTTTAGTGTTAAGCAGTTCTATTTTCGCAGTCCTGTTTTCGTGAAATGGTACAGGGACGGGCATGCCACACTGGAAACTCTAATCCTACCTTTCTACGAAAACTCGTACTTCACGAAAACCTTTGCACCTCCTTCGTCCCAAGAACTGCTCATTTCTTATGAAAAATGTCCCCTATTATTTTTCTTCAATTTGGCAGACAATTTTAAAATAATTTGTCACTGACGATGCCTGAAACTGTACATAGAGGGAAATAGAAGTTATAGATCCTCCACAGAAGCCACACCAACAAAGCACCATTTTTTGGGAAAACTTGTATATAGTCTATACCGGGTGTCCCAAAAAAATGTATACGAATTTGGTTGACTCTAGCGCTGTGAGTTTAGCTTTAATCAATGTAATCACTCTCAAAATGTTCCTCGATTGTTAACTTGAACATAGATACCTCGTTTGATAGTATTGGTGCTTTGAGAGCGAAAATATCAATCTTGAAAGCTCAAATTTGCCTCTTCCTGCAAACCAAAGCTTTAGCCTTTTGTTAAGACACAGCGTATAAATCAGCAATAGCCTTGATAAAATTTGAGCAATATTAGATCTTGTGTTATTCTGTTTTCCAGAATTCACCCCTAGTCACCCATTGGGAAGTTTCTTAATTTTTCATTTATTTCAGTTCTAAATTTCGATGTGATTCAGGAATTTGCTTAGGCCAAAAGGCCGAAACTCTGGTTTGCAAGAGGACGCAAATTTTAGCTTTTAAGATTGATATTTCTGCCCTCAAAGCACCAATACCAACAACCGAGGTATCTATGTTCAAGTTAACTATCGAGAAACATTTTGAGAGTAATCAGCCATTGATTAAATCTAAATTCACTTCGCTGGAGTCAACCAAATCTGTATACATTTTTTTGGGACACCCGGTATTGAACGTTAACTGATGTTGTGCACCGTTTAATCTTATTTGTTAAACTGCATGACTTCATTGGAACAATAATTAGCTCCAAAATTCATTGAACAGTTGTCAAAGGATTGATTTCTTGAATTATGGGGAAACAGTCAGGTCCACTGTGTATCGCAAATAGGAATAAAAGCTAAACTAGCTACCCAGTTAATGCTTTGGCCCTAATAAGGAAATCCAATTCCTTGATGTAAAACTGATCCCTAATTTTATAAACAGTCACTTAAAAGCAAGCTTACTGGTTATGTTTGGTGTAATTTTGTCCCCTTCTGACATTGAGGATGCGCTCATTAACTTCTGCCTTGTAGCAAACTCTGGACTTTGATATCTCTGCCATATTTTGAAGCCTTTTCGATCCTTTGGTAGATTTGTCATCGTACCATCTTCTAAAGTAGCATCGTCAGAAGTTTCTTGAAAAACCGCCTTTTTTCTTTCATCACCGATCAACAAGGTAGCTAATACCAACAGAGACATATGCAGCAAAAGGAATACTTCATGCATGGTGCCTTACTCGTGTTAAAGATCCACTGTACTTACAAAATTGTAGAGATTGGTAAATACTTTATTTGAATTTCGCCTGCTCTTTGTAATGAATGTAAAGGAGCATGAAATGGTTTTTGCGATCAGCAAATCACGTTATTTACTCTCGAGCCTTGGAACAAACGAATTCGACTGTAATTGCCTTCAAGACTTTCTGCTTTGATAAGTTGTGTTGTTAAGCTTGGCTTGGCAATTCCGTCATTCAATTTCAGTTGCTTTTTGCGATAAATGTAGAAAATGATGGAATAGTTTTTTGCAATATGGTCTTTGCAACTAGCAAATCGTAGTCCTTTCTTTTGAGCTTTTGACAAACGAACTTGCTTGTAATCGTCTTGCAGATCTTTCTCCCGTTACAAGCCACTCAGTTTGGCTTGGCAAGTTGTTTCCTTTGATTTCACTGGATATCTGCATTTATATGATATGATATGGCACGTAGTGAAGGAACAGAGCTGCAATTAGCAGCTGTTGTCCTATATTCCACAGAATCAGCTGTTTCGCCGCTAGAGAGGAAGGAAATATATTTCTATCTGCAGGTTTTTATCAAAAACGATGCATTTCTCCAGTTTGTAAGTGTGGAAGCCGATCAAATACTATTCAATCGTCAATTACCTTATATTTAGGCAATCAAGAATCTTATGAAATGTTTTAATGGAAGCTTTATGGCAGGGCTCAAAAAATATTTTCCTTCCTGGTAGCAAGCTAAGTACCAGCGTTTTTTCTTACCAACTCTCTTCTTCTTTCCCTGTATACCGCCCAATTATATCCCTTTTTCTTTCTTTCCCTTTCCTTCCTTCCTTCCCTTTGTTCATTTCTTTCCCTTCTTTTCTCTTTTCTTCTGTTTCTTTTTACTTTTTCCCCTCCTTCCTTCCTGGGAAATTCAAGCATTTCAGCTACCTTCCTCGTAGCACCGCTACCAAGCTATTTCATTTTTTGAGCCCTGCTTTATGGCTGTCAGCTGTTTCGTATAGCAAAGATTTTGAAGCGCAGTGGTGTGATAACAGTCAGACGGACATGATTTGAATCATGTAAAGCTCCACCATTTCAGTAGCCTGCGTGCAGACAATACCTAACTGAGGAAAAGGTATAGTCTGCGCAACGCCGCTCAATTTCGTGTATCGTATGCGTCAGCTATTTATTTCAATGGCATTTGAATGGCCCTTTCTCCTTGGCTTCTGTTTATTGTCTGTAGTAGGGTAGTTAAAATTCCAGAGTATTGTGTTGCTAATGAAGTTTGCCTAGAGAAAAAATTGAAACCTGAGATTTAATCACATGATGGCCGTTCTCAAATCTGATTGCTTCCCTGTTTCACGGGAAAGTCATTTTATTGGCTGCTACAACAATAAGTTTTCTTTGTGATCAGTATTGCGAAATATATGCTGAAGCACGCACTACACAAAAATGAGCGGTGTTGCGCAGACTATACCTTTTCCTTGGGTATAGTCTGCACGCAGGCTACCATTTCAGCGTCATGACAAGGTCACAGACTTTCCTGCAGTCAAATGATGACGTAATCATTCTCTAAATTTGCGGCTCTTAATTCCATTGTTTAGTTGATGTATGACGGTTTTTAAAGTCGTCAGGCCTCCGAAGCTGTTCAATAGATTGTTGATGACAAATTTGGCACATGCCCTTCTTTTTTCATTTGATCTTTAGCAAACAAGGACAGATTTGGTAAGACAATAGCACGAGTTGGTTTTGATTGACACCCCAAATCAAAACAATTATCGATCGAAGACAAAGGAAATTCTCTCAACCAGATAATCAAAACAAGCCAAGCTGCAAGAAATTCTCTGAAACCCAGGTAGCTAGCTCGCTCGTTGTGCATTCCAGAAATTGTTTCTAAGAACAAACATGAGTATAGATCGAAAGAAGAAGGATATATTTACACATCTGCCACGTGCATTTAATTTATTTGGTTCAAAAGCCGATTGGGAAGCGATTCAAATCTCTTATCATTTTGGGTGTAATTAAAACACTTACTGCTCGGCTTCTGAACCAAAGAAATAAAATGCCCAAGGTAGATGTGTAGATATATCCTTATTCTTTCGATCTATGCTCATGTTTGCTCTTAAAACAATTTCTGGAATGCACAACGAGCGTGCTAGCTACTTGGGTTTCAGAAAAACTTTTGCAGCTTTGTTTGTTTTGAACTTATGGTTGGGACAATTTCCTTTGTCTGCAATCGCTAATCGCTTTGAATTGCGGTGTCAATCAAAACCAACTCGTGCTATTGTCTTACCAAATCTGTCCTTGTTTCTTTAGTAGTGTATTGGAATCTTAACCCTATTTGTACTGGGGGGGGGGCGTTTTTCGCCCCCCCTACCAGTTTTTGCTGCGTTACGCTAAAACGACAAGAGATATAACCACCAGTTTTGGTGACTTTTACTCAAATTTCATAGGCAATTAAATTCTAAACATTTCATTGTTCTACCTCTGATCATGTGACCACAGTAATACCATATTTGGAGAGTAGTCAACAAAGAAAAAGCTTAAAATGCTCGCAGTTTTCGTATCGTTTGCCTGATCGATCTCAAACATGCACCAATCGATTGCATTTGATGAGTACTTTCATTTGATATATAAATTTTTCATATTTGCTTATGTCAGCAAAATTTAATATCTATGACATCATTCACATTTATGACGTCATTTCTCTAATAAAGAAGTGTAAGATATAAATTTTTTTAGTCTTATTTGCTTCATCTTATTTATTTGATTCATTTTGAGTCTATATTTACCAGATAAAAGGACAGGACTGGCAAAAACCTGCGATGAAAGTAAATGCATGCAACAAAAGGCTCATTTAAGGCTAATTGTGCTAAAAATAGAAACTAAAAAATTTTGAAAAGTATATATTTTTAAACTATAACATGTTTCCTACTATTTGAAACAAATTTGGAGAAAATCGGTTGAGTGGTTGATTAAATAGAATTTTTCTGGTGAAGAAGGTATAAATTTGCCAATTTTCGTCAGTTTTTCGGTTGCCTAGCAACGAATCACGTGACTTATTAATTGGCATTGTTAT
The DNA here is from genome assembly GCA_039566865.1 of Aurelia coerulea. Taxonomy (NCBI): domain Eukaryota; kingdom Metazoa; phylum Cnidaria; class Scyphozoa; order Semaeostomeae; family Ulmaridae; genus Aurelia; species Aurelia coerulea. The sequence goes on along the minus strand of CM076948.1, from coordinate 21,921,631 downwards.
ATTTGAATAGCCAATTGTCTAAAGAACAATAGGGGTAAGTCTTATTGTTATATATTTTGTAGTTTTGGAGAAAAAGAGGGGGGGCGAAAAACGCCCCCCCCCCCCCCAGTACAAAATACCTAAAAAATCGCCCAGTACAAATTGGGTTAAGAATCTCCTTCGGCAATGAGGACCACAAAAGGTGTCCTCTGTACTGAATATTCTCTATTTCCGTATGTTGTTGTCTTTACATTTGGCAACTGCAAATGATTTTCACTTCTCAAATTGTAGTGAATATTTCTTTCAGTAAAAATTTGTTCATAAATGTTGGATTTAGATTGCTTTTTTATTCTGAATAATTCAAACATTAGCAATTGCAGATTGTGCTGATGAATGGTAACATATTTTTTCTTCAATTTGAAGATAGGGTTAAAGAATCAGTAGGAGGCTAATCCATCTTTGCAGGTGTAAGGAAATGGGCCGTAGTTGTAGCGGTATCAGTTCAATAATTTAAAAAGCGAAACTACAACATGTACTGAGTCTAATGAAAACTAAACAAAGATTAATTGTAGAACTGCTATCGACTCGTGGATCGCGTCACGGCCTCTCAACATCATTTAACTGCGTCTGTTTCACGCTTTCAGTTGCTGGCGGGATAAAAGCCCGGGGGGAGGGGTACTTGACTTAAATTTGTACGGGGGTGTGCCGACAAAAAATTCTTTCTTTATCCTCCTCAAGAATTTTTCGCTCAAAATGATAACCTGTTCTAGAAAAACTTGGTGAAAAATATACCTGAAATGATGAAATTTGACCGAAAAACGACCCGATCTAGCAGGATATTCCCTTTTGACATGTTTTGACAACCTGATCTAGAAAAATTGCCTCATTGGGATACCCTTTGCTGGAAAAATTGGTGAAAACGATATTCTTAAAAACAGCACATCCCGTTGGACAAATATACCAAGTACCCCCCCCCCCCCGGGGGATAAAAAGCAACAAACCAAAGTAATAATCTTTATAGAAGACCTTAATTTCAACAATAATATAAATCTGTTTCTGTACCAGTCTACATCCAAAGCTCTTTCTGTCGATTGTTAAGAATATAAACTGAAAAATTGTCGATGTAAACTGTTTTTGAATTAAATTTGTGCTTGCATTAAGTAATCTTTAATGAAGAAAGTTAGGCAACACCACACCACAGCTCGCGTGAAGTCAATCTTGTAATCGTTGATCCCCTGTGCGCTCTTCGCGCATGTCAAGTACAAATCTCCCTCTGTAATCTCCCTCAAGTAAAAATACTCACCTGTGTCTGAAACAATCTAAGCGCTCCGCAGCCCTGGAACCCGGAACCTGTTAATTAATCTACATTTACATAGTATCCATATACCATAACCTCGCAAACAGAAACGTGTGGAGAAGAGCGAGGAGCAGGAGGCCATACAATGTAAAGATATCTCCCTCTCACAGGGTAATTGCATTTATAGAGAACAGTAGTGTTTGATACTGCCATCTTGGCATGACCATTGCATGATGAATTGGGGTTGCTTCTTTCCTGATTGCCATCTCTGATTAGGCCATCTCTGATATGCTCGTTTGGTTTGTGAGCCAAGCTAACTTTGATTTTAAAGTTGTTTAATTCACATATGCGAAGAGAATAAAATCTACTACACATAGGTTCATTACGAGGATTGGTAGAAATGGCAACTTCGATGACGACTGCCTCCTTCATCAAGTCAACCATCCACCACATGCCAAGAAAACTCCATTTAATCGAGAAGCATGTTTCTGTTTTACCATCAACGCCATACGAGCTCTCGTTCCCATAATCACTTGTGGATTGGTTTGTTGGCTTGCCATTTGATAGAACTGGAAAGGGAGAAAAGATAAATTGTTTACTGTTAAGCAGTTCTATTCTTGCAGTCCTGTTTTGGTGAAATGGTACAGGAGTGCGGGCATGCCACATTGCCTGTTCCTACCTTTGCACGAAAACCGGCACATCAAAAAAATATTTTGCACCATTTTCGTCCCAAAAACTACTGGTTTTTTATGAAAACTGCGCTGTTATTTTTCTTCAATTTGGCGGACAATTTTAAAATGATTTGTCACTGACGATGCCTGTCCCAGAAACCGGTAGCTTCAAGGTAGTCACAAGGTAGGCGCCCTTTGTGAAACTGTACATAGAGGGAAATAGAAGTTATAGCTCTTCCACAGAAGCCAAATCAACGAAGCACCATTTTTTGGGGAAACTTGTATATATATTGAAGGTTAACTGATGTTGTGCACCGTTTAATGTTATTTGTCAAACTGCATGACTTGATTGGAACAATAATTAGCTCCAAAATTCATTGACCAGTTTTTCAAAGGATCGATTCCTTGAATTATGGGGAAACAGTTATGTCCGGCCGCTCCCTTGTTAGGTCCAATGTGTATCGCGAATGTGTATGGCAAGGAAGGAGAAAAAGCAAAACTAGCTACCCAGTTAATGCTTTAGCCTAATTAGGAAATCCAATTCCTTGATGTAAAACTGATCACTAATTTTATAAACAGTCTCTGAAAAGCAAACTTACTGGTTATCTTTGGTGTAATCTTGTCCCTTTCTAGAATTGAGGATGCCCTCATTAACTTCTGCCTTGTGACAAACTCTGGAACCTCTGCTAATAAACGTTGATGTTTCTGCCATATTTTGAAGCCTTTTCCATCCTTTGGTAGATCTTTCTCGCTGTAAACTTTCTTGAATTCATTTTGCTTCAGATTCTTTATTACAAAGGAGCATCTTCCCTCAATACTACATTGATGAAAGCTCTTATGAAGCATATTTGTCATCGTACCATCTTCTAAAGTGGCATCGTCAGAAATTTCTTTGAAAATCGCCTTTTTCCTGTCATCACCGTTTAACAAAGTAGCAAATACCAATAGACACAAATGTAGCAAAAGGAATACTCCATGCATGATGCCTTACTCGTGCTGAACATCCACCGTACTTAAAAAGTTGTAGAGATTGGTAAATACTATATTTGAATTTCGCCTGCTTTTTGCAATAAATGTAAACGAGCTTGAAATGGTTTTCGTGAGCAGCAAATCACGTTATTTACTTTCAAGCCTTGGAACAAACGAACTTGATTGTAATTGCCTTAAGACTTTCTACTTTGACAAGTTGTGTTGTTGAGCTTGGCAATTCCGTCATTCAATTTCAGTTGCTTTTTGCGATAAATGTAGAAAATGATGGAATAGTTTTGCAATATAGTCTTTGCAACTAGCAAATCGTAGTCCTTACTTTTGAGTTTTTGAGAAACGAACTTGCTTGTAATCGTCTTGCAGACCTTTCTGCCGTTACAAGCCATTCAGTTTGGCTTGGTAAGCTGTTTACTTTGATTTCACTGGATATCTGCAGTTATGATATGATATGTCACGTAATTAAGGAACAGAGCTGCAATTAGCTAATGTATTTTCGCAAGGTTACCGCAACGAACTTTTAGTGAAGTTTTACACCAGCTGTTGTCCTATATTCCACAGAATCAACTGTTTTGCCGCTAGAGAGGAAGGAAATGTATTTCTATCTGCAGGTTTTATCAAAAGCGATGTAATCCTTCGGTTGCCTAAATTTAGCTATGAGGAAGTGCATCTTCTGAGGTTTCCTTGTAAGTGTGGAAGCCGATCAAATACTATTCAATCGTCAATTATCTTACATGTAAGCGATCGAGGATTTAATGAAAAATTGTTCAAGGAAGCTTTATGGCTGTCAGCTGGCTCGTAGGGACCCAATAGCAAAGTAGGTGTTGTGGAGCAGCGGCGTAATCGTCCAACTTTTTTCTGTATTTCTACCTGACTTCCAAAGCGCTGAATGTGACGACACCCAATGATTCCAGAGTTGGCGACTCTCCTCACACCACGTAGTAGGTTAGGCAGGGCCGACAATCCTCCACTACGCCTTCCCCGCCATGCCATCCTCCAACCTTGGAGCCAAAACAGTCAGATGGCTAGGGTTCGATCTCAAGTGCAGCCCCTATCATCCTGAGCTTCATGACAAGAGGTTGCAGACTCGATTAGGTCTTGTCTTATTGTGTAAGCAGCCTGGGGAATGTCTTCGCAATGCGGTGGATGGTACCAAGTACAATGGAGGGTGCCCAGTACGATCGAGGGCTATCTCGCAGAGCATACCGTGCAAATTCTTACTGGTTGCTGAAGCACGCGGAAATCATTCAATTTCGCTGTGCTAAGCCAATCAAATCGCCTTTTTCTAACCCCGTGATATCAAATTGGTCGTTGGAAGGGAATTCTTGAGTACCCTCACGAAAATTGAAATGGCTACTAAGTTACAAAAATTACATGGAATTTTTTTGAAAAAAAATCGGTAGAAGGGATGCCCCTCTGCAGTTTGTAGCGTGCTCAGAAAAATATTTCCGGTCGAGGAATATTGACCTTCGTTAAAACATTGATAAAATTCGCTAGAAATAAGATATGAGGATAAAAATCTCAGCAGTTATGGATATTGCCCTAAGAAATAACCCAAACACTTTCCCTTCTTTTACATATCAAAATCGCAGACGAATTTCAGCGATCTCTGTCAGAAATGTCATTTGGGCCTAAGCTTCTCACCGATTAAACCTCATACGTTGGCCCCAATAAGGCTTAGTTTGTATTCTTGAGCTAAATGATTCACTTACCAATGACTCAAGCATCAATTTGACTTCATTTTCAATTTAATGTCTCCAAATTTTGTTCAAAAACATCCAGTCTTGAGTAATTTCTGCAAATTTGTTTCGTTCCGTCTTTCTGTGCTAGCGAAAGTAACCTGCTCAAATGTCGCTTTGCCAGGTTATTGTGATACAAAGTAAAGCGATTCAACCCAGTTGATGCACTCATGAACAGATTTGGCACGTCTGTCTTTCTCAATTCATTCAAATGGAAACAAAAGGAATAAAACACTTTTTGGCTTTTTGGTGCATTAATGAATAGATTTTACACAAAACAGCAAAGCAAGAAACAGTTTTGAAAGCAGCTTTGTCGAATCTATCCTTGAATCAATGCAATCAAAGAAAAGGAACAAAGTTTTAACGTTCAGCGCAAAAAGCAAATTGTCACAGCGTGATTGAATCAGTCACATGAATCAATCACAGCGTGATTGGGTCGTGGTTCACAGATTACTTAACCCTACAGTTGTTGGGCCATCTGGCACGTCCTATTTTGGTTGAGGGGGGGGGGCAAAACCTCTCCCACCTAGTGAATGTTTATTAGTATTCTATTTCATGCAGTTCATTCCATGATAGAAATATTTCTGCAGAAATTGATGTCTTCGCTTGATCAAATAATCCGTGAAAAAAGATTTCATCATGGCACGGAAGTGAGCTTTTGCATGCGAAAATGCCTTATCTCTTTTTACCTCTTTTTTCAGAAAGCAACTGAAAATCCTCAAAGAGCAGGCAGGAAAATGACAGGTTTGTCATAGGTTTGCGTCTCATTTTTCACAGTTTTGAGTTGAAACAGTTAATGTCTTATTCTCTGTTAATGTTAATGTTGTATTGTCTTATTCTCTGCCTGCTAATACCACACAATAACCGGTGATTGAGAATAAAACAATCTCCGCTTTAAGCAACCAAAATATACAAAAAGAGGAAGATGACATTTATGTCTTCTATTAAGACTCTTCTATTAAGACTCGTCATTATCTCTCCCGACCATGGTATGATATTATAAACCATGTTTTACACGGAAAACAGCTACAATTTTTCTTTTCTCGCGTCTTTTCGTTGTTCCAGCACCTTTGAGGCCCGGGGGGTGTACTTGACTTTCAATTGTACAGGGGTGTGCACTCCAAGAAAAAAAATTTTCACCCGGCTTTAGAAATTTTCCCTCGAAATGATAGCCGGTTTTAGAAAAAATTGGTGAAAAATATACCCTAAAACGTAAATATTCGTCTAAAAACAATAAAATGAAACTTTGGACAACCGGCTTTAGAAAAATTGCCTTCTTTTGATACCCGGCGTTAGAAAAAAGAGGCGAAAACGATACCCGGAAAGGAGTGCACATCGCGTCAGCAAAATATACTAAGTAGCCCCCCCCTGGCTTTGAGGGGACCATTTTGGAATTAAGGTCATCTTGAACTTTTAATGCTATCCCTGCCACTGTAATTAGGGGTGTTTTTCCTTTATGTTTTAACCTTATATATTGTATTGTATATATTTTTATATTATAAACTTGTAAATATTTTTAAGTAAAGTGGCAAATAATACATACATAAACACATACATAACTGCTCTCGAGATCTCAAGGCAATAATACGGCAAATGTATTATTCGACAGTAGAAATGTTCAAACACGTTTCAAAATTTACCTGACCGAAGTCAGCTACTCTGTCCTGAAGTTATCTTAGATCGGACCAAATTAAGCTCAAAACCACTGTATAAAGGAGTTAGATGCTGAAGGATAATTAGTAGCTTCTCCAAACAATGGTCACGTGACATGAAATCACCCTTTTCCTTATATGGTAACTATCAATAAATGGCCAAATGTGTTACGAAAAGAGGAAAATGCGATTGGCATAACTTCTATATTTTACTTGGAAGTACTTGCACCATGGTCAACGTACCAAATACTACGTAATAATTTAGAGGAAAGTATCCCTGATACTCAGTGTCACTATTTTCGCCATTTTCGTCGCAATCATCAAAGGAAATGTCATCTTCCACTCTACCAGCAGTTCTTCAATGTCTTCTACGAATGCACTCTCAGTCCACTTGATTTAAAATGTTCTTTCTGTATCATTAGAGTGTGACTCCTTTTCTGTGGAATCCTAGTCCAAGAGCCAAGTATACATTTGTCTTTCTTTGAACTTTTGACAAAACTATCACCAAGATGTGTATATCAGCTGATTGTAACTTGATGGTTTCCTTTGGCTCCTTCTCCAAGGCAATGCAAAAGTAAATCGTCTTCTTGGTTGGTAGTCAGCATTTTTGCATTCGTTCCATTCGACGACATTATTTTTAAGCACTGGTTAGGAAAACATTTCTGCGCAACAAAGAATATTGAGGGTTTTTTGACGATTTATAGAGATCGTTTCGAAAATCAAATTGATCAGTCGACTCTTATTTTCTGCATTTCTAAAGCCCGTTTTGATTCAGCTGGCTGACTAATTATCCTGCTAAAGCAACGTCTTTTACTTCATTCACTCGATTTGACAGGGTGCTCTTGGTACGTGTCTGTCACTATATCTATACTTTCATATCTACTTGGTAAAGTTTTCAGGAACTTTCATGTTAGTAGGACCAGGGGCGGTCAAGTACTGTAAAATATTTGACCCTATGTTTTTCCAAAGAAATTGGAAAAAATAACCGGTTAATTTATCAGACAGTACAACTTTCCTGCCCAAAACAACCAGTTTTTGGGACAAAGGTGAAATTTTAAAACCAGTCTTCCTACCCCATTAATTTGTGACAAAAATTACGTTTTCTAACCTCCCATCTAATCAAAATCCTACAGTTTACCTGAAAGCTGGTTCTACCTTTGTCCGCCAAATTTAAGCACAAAAGACCAGTATTTCAAATTTTCAGTACGCGGTTTTACCTTTGTCCGCCAAATCTACGCAAAAAGACCAGAAAATCCAACTTTTCACCACAGTGGTTCTACCTTTGTCCTGTAAATTTCTGAAAAAGAGACCAGGATTTCAATTTTTTTCACCACAGCGCTTACACCTTTGTCTGGCAACCGCTTTTGGGACACATACTTTCATTGCTACAATTACTACTTGCTTTCCAAAACAGTATTTGGTCGAAACTACCGGTTTTTGAAGCAAACATCGTCAGTGATACATCATTTTAGAATTGTCCGCCAAATTAAAGATAAACAAAGGTGGTGCAAAATGTTTTCTTGAACTACCGGTTTTCGGACAAAGGTGGGACCATCATTCCTAGTGTGACATGCCAGCCCTTGGTATGACTCAAAGCATTTACAGACGACGATTACATCTCTTCCTTTTCTTTGAAATTGCAAATTAGCATGTTGGAGTGGGGCTGCTAAAAATTTATCAGCCATAGGGTCATCTCGTTGGGTATCAAAGAAAGAGTAATAGGAGAACTTGCTAAATGTGCTTAAATTTGATATAGATGTTGTTAGAATAATGTGAATATCTGTTGTAAGAAGCCTTTCGACAGAAAGTACCTCATTGAAAACAAAGTAGTAGATCATCGTTGCTTCCTGCATACCAATAATCGTTGCGACTGTTTACTTTACGTGCAAATGTTATCGCGAGAATCAGGAACCTCTCAGACCAAAGAATGTTTATATGGTACCCGATATATCTCAGCATGGATGGGAAAGAACATTTTAAATCAAGTGGACTGAGAGTGCATTCGCAGAAGACATTGAAGAACTGCTGGTAGAGTGGAAGATGACATTTCCTTTGATGATTGCGACGAAAATGGCGAAAATAGTGACACTGAGTATCAGGGATACTTTCCTCTAAATTATTACGTAGTATTTGGTACGTTGACCATGGTGCAAGTACTTCCAAGTAAAATATAGAAGTTATGCCAATCGCATTTTCCTCTTTTCGTAACACATTTGGCCATTTATTGATAGTTACCATATAAGGAAAAGGGTGATTTCATGTCACGTGACCATTGTTTGGAGAAGCTACTAATTATCCTTCAGCATCTAACTCCTTTATACAGTGGTTTTGAGCTTAATTTGGTCCGATCTAAGCCAGCCCGCGCGTCATTTAAAAGGAAAACCTTGTTTCTCCTCCGCAGAGGTGCTTGCTCATAGTGGTCAAACTTTAACCCCCGATTTAACCCCTTAGACCCCAACAGATCGCTGATCACCATCACATTCCAAGATGCCTAGGGTCATAGGTACCTCAAAGTGCCCATCTATAGGCCATTTTCTCAAGAGAGTTCCTTATTGAAACTTTCAAACCAGGCTTAAAATCACGACTAAATTTTTTGCCTTGCAACAATGACATTTACGTGTTTCAGCACGTGTTATCCCTTTGGGAGGATGAACGTATCATCCCAGGGAGCATAACAATAATACTGCAGGCGATTTCACCCTCCTAAAAGGATAATGCGTGCTAAAACACATTGAAATCATTGCTGTAGCTGTAGGGTAGAAATGTTAGGAATATTTGGTCCTTGGGCCTGTTTTGAGAGGGTGTTGAAAGACTTTGTTGAGAAAATTCCACATAGTTTCAAAACAGAGTGGCCGATTTCAGTCCGGGAAATTTTGAAATCTATTTGAACATGTCCACTATCAAATGATAAATCATGAGCCTCCCCGATAACTATATAGAATTAATAGAGGTTTCTCAAAAATATAGTACTTTCATTCACGTTTCGCTTTCGCTTCATCAGAGCTAACCTTGCAATAATTGTGGGCCTACCTATACACCTAAATTACAATGGGGAAACATGGTAACAACAACCTAACTAAGGGACCTACCTAATAAAAGGAGAAGATAGCCGAAAGGGAATCAGAAAGGAATAGCCAGAGAGTTTCTATATTTTGAGAAATATCCACTATCAAATGATATATTTGATGATATAACGTCGTCTTTACACCCATGGAGCGATGACGTGTTTCAAACGGGGATTGTTTTTATTTACTCACCCCGTATACTTGGACTTCGGCAATTTTTAATGTGTTATTGCCAATATGTTCAATTAGGTTCAGAAATTTACCTAGTCTGATAATTTACTCGGCTTTAATCGGCCATTCCTTCCCGTCGATATGGGAGCTTTCCTGCAGAAAGCCCTTTCCAAAAACCAGCAAAAAACGAGTGAAAACAATGAGCAAATTTTCATTAGTTTTCCTTCCTAAAAATGATGACACGCACATGCTTTCATACATTTTATCCTCTTGGGAGAAAGGAATCCCCTTGAATAGGTCATCGATACCAGGGGGGGGGGGGGGACTTGTTCATCCTCCCAAGAGGATAGCATGTGCTAAAGCGTGCAGAGGTCACTTCTGTAAGGCAGGCAGAAATGTTAGGGAAATTTTTCCGTGATTTAGGGCACGTTTTGAACGTTTCTTGAAGAAGCTTTCTCGAGAAAATCCCTCGTAATTTCAGAACAGAGTGGCTGAGCTCAATCAGTCAGTCAGATTTTAAAACGGATTTGGACATGTCTACCATTGCGCTATATATTTGCCGATATCATTGTCGTGATATCCAAGGAACTATGACCTTTCAAACGGGGATTATTTTATTTTTATTGACTCACCTGGTATAAATGGCTCACTCTTGCTCCTTCGATCACAATTTTTCTGTTTATAGATTATTGCAGGGACAATCTTCGTATCTAAATCCGTTTTTTCACTCAACAGTACAAAGAGCGAAAACCTTGGAAGAAATTGACAAGGTACATCAATCGACTTTTTTAGATGGTTTCTTTGCAGGAAAATTGATGCAAGAAATTTGGAATGATTTAAATTTTAGATAGAGGAAGACCGATAGAAGACCGATTTAAATATTACAACTCGAAATCTTCGTAAAACTGTAAAATCAGTCGTGTAAAATGTTATTGCTCTGTTCTTTGAAATTAATTGCTCGAAGGAATATTTAGGAAATGGCCATAATGTCAGAGAAGGCATTTTTTGTTGAAGAATGAAAATATTATGGAAGGGCTTGCTCCAACCGGAAGGAACGCATCTACTTATAGACCTTGGAATCAGAAATATTGTAACAATAGGCATTATTTATGCACACAATCGAAACAATCAACGTAGAATTTGAGATATTCATTGGCATTGTTAATGTATACAATCAAAACAATTCAGAGATATTGTTAATATTGTCATCATTTTCAGAATTAGAGCATTTTAAAAATTCCTGCTAGTTCTTAAGCTATGACGTCATCGAATCGCTAAATCATAAACCATAAAAGCTACAGACTCTAGCTCGCTACCTACATGTAGACCTTCAAAAACTGAGTATTTCTTCTATTGGTCATATTAATTTTCCTCAATTTGTTTAAAATTTATGGAGCTGTTCATGTTTTTCAAAGGTTCTGATACCTTCTCTCGTACTTTCTTCATGTTAAAATTCCTTCTCTTAGATTATGGCAAATTACATAAAGTTCCCTTGGATCAATTCAGTTGAAGCATAGGTTCCAAATCTTTAACTCGGCGTAAAAAGGTGGTTGTAAAATTCAATGAACTATTTCTTCTGATCGAATGGCTTGAAAGAAACTTCAGATACTTACCTATAATTCTACCGTTGGACTTTCCAGAAATTTTGAATGTATTTCAAAATTACAGCGTATTTTACATTTTAGCTCAATTTGAGGATGTTACAGGGCCCTTATTGATAACAGTACTTTTAGTATTGACAAGGTAAACCCTGTATAAATATTTCTCTTATTATTATTATTATTACGCCATCAAATTTCTAAATCATAAACCAGATGGGCGACAGACTTTTGATTGATACCATATTGTAGGCATTCAAAAATTATGGTTTTCTTCTAAAATCTAAATTACTTCATATTGCGTCAAACAGTTTAGAAATTACGATGGTTTAAAGTTTTTTTGAAAATTTTTGTTGTATTCTTGAAAAAGAAAAAAAACACTCTAGACTCTGAAAATATTAAAGATTTCTGAAATGTCCAACGGTAGAATTATAGAGAGTAGCTAAATATTCTTTGAAGTCATTCATTTCAAAGAAAAAGGTCACTCAATTTTACATCAGCCTTGTTTTAAAGATTTGGAACCTTTGCTTTCAGTTGAAAGAATGTGTAATAACATTTTGCACATTTGATATTAAAGTTTTGGAAGAATTCAACGCCTGGCCCATCTAAAATATAGGCCAAAAAGATATAGGACTCTGCTAAAAATCATGCAAAAAGAACCATAAAAGAGCTTACCGCTCTGTATATATCAGCAAATTTTTGGAAACAAGATAAGCGATTGGCATATCCCCCTTCACCCCCCCCCCCCCCTTTTCAATGTGTTGAGTGAACGTGATGACAACATTTTTCCAACTTTGAACAAGGGGGAACAAAGATTTTTCTACTCTTTCAGACAATCTTGGCCAAATAGATATGGGACACTGCTAAAATCATGCAAAAAAGAGCCGTGAAAGGGCTTACCGTTCTATTTTTATTGGCAAATCTTTTGAATACAAGATAAGCGATTTGCAAAATCCCCCCTTCACCCCCCTTTTCAATGTTGAGTGAACGTGATGACAACATTTTTCCAACATTGAACAAGAGGGGAGGGGGAATAAAGGGTTTACTGAAAACATCCTATTTGTCGTTGATTGTCCCATACATTTGACCAAGATTGTAGCTGCTAAACAACGTTTGAGTCACTGATTCCTATTGATTACTCTTTTATTCGAGGTTTTCTCTGGCTGCTTTCTTTTGGTTTCCCGGTAATTGTTTATTCTTTGTTTCACCAGGCATACTCATTGACCACTCCGCATGCACAGCTACCAACAGCTACAGACAAACGACCGCCAAGACCAAAATCAGCAAGTAAGTGCATGAGAGAGATTGATAAGTTCCAGGGAGGGGGGGGGGGTTAAATCCATATGTAGATCATCATCATCATTGATTTATTTACAGTGGGCAAGAATTAAAAATAGCTAATCTACAGCGTATTAGTGCCTAATCTATTACATATCTACAATTTCCAATTTAGGGAAAAAAGAACTATCAAAATGGGCAATATATATTACAGGAGAAACTACACGCTATTTGTCTATCCTGTTAGAAACCCAACTTTCCGGATGTATGTTTTGCCGAGTTATTTATTACCATGCCAACATCGAATTCGTTTTTTTTTAATGCGAATGGTGTTTGCGTGTTTTATTTCTTGTGCTAAAAACTGACACAGTCTATTTCCATGGTAAGTTATGGACTCACTCAACTCCAAAGGACGTAGCTCGTACCTTTGGGAGCTGAGCGTCATTGCCATGCCTCAGCTTGCGGCTTATGTTTCACTGCACGAAAATATCCCTTATCCACAGGGCCGTCGCCATTGGGGGTATAGGGGGTGTGACGCCACCCCTCCCCCTAGAAAAAGTGGCTGTCGGCAAATCAAGCTCGATCCTCAAGCCAGCATTTGCCGATAAATTTCGATCCAAAGGTGGGAAGCCCCGATTTAGCTATTCTATTCTTCAGAGCACTGATACTACACTGATTTTATAAGAAGATTAACCGAAAGATTAACCGATAGCCAACAGTATTTTTGACAATCGCGTTTCAAAATGTAACTGTCATATCATAGAAGATGCATCGATGATAAGGTTGAATTTTCAACGACCACACCCAATGACCACGCCCCTTGTCGGCAAATTTAAGGTTTACACCCTCTTTCCTCGACTTCCTTTGCGACGGCCCTGCTAGATGACTCATCTAGTCTACACAAGCCTGAAATTCCATTGTTTCTAGAGACAATGTTGCTTTAATGTTGAAAAGGACGTTGTGGCTGGACATTTGATTTTATAAATTCCCGACCGGTCACAGAAGAATTGTACCCTGTTTCTTGGCTGCTGTGGGGGAGTTGTAGCTTCATTTGGCCAGTTTCTTGCACAGTTGCATAGGATTGGCTTCAATTAGAATTTGAGACCTTTTTTGAGAAAATATTTGAATACAGCGCTAAAACCTTTTTCAAAATTTTCTTGATTTTGACATTGCTTGAGAACAAAGTAATTGGTGTTTTTCAAGCAACTGCTTATTTTGCTTTTCCTGTGCCATAAATCAGTAGCCATTTGTCAGATTGACTCAAGCGAGCGAGATCTCAAACTCAAGTTGAAGCCGTAATCCTAAAGGATTTTTTAGGCTGCACGCAGGCTAAAAAAACGGGTCGCAGTTTTTTGGGACACCATTTAGCCTCCAGAGAAGATTTGAAATGATTATCCATTCTTTTTGACACGTTCTCTCTCTTTTTGCAAGGACCAGTTACGAAAAGCGACTTCAAAGTGGAAGTAACAAGGAAAAAGCAAAGAGCGTTCTCTGCCAACGAGCATCCAGCCTTACAAGTAAAGACCACGATTAAAATGGTTGATAACGTACGAAGAAAATCCTTAGACAATTCATTCCGTAGGGATGAATACAAACTGGATCATATCGAGAGAGAACTGAAACGAACAACATCGGAGCTGCAAAAGAAACTCAACATCAATCCTAAGGGATGCTTAAATTTTCGTTGATCGTCAAATTAGGAACAATTTGCTCACGTGATTAAATCTCAACGTAGTTTCCCCCTCTTTTCGCAATACGCCTAGTCCCATCAATGCTGCCAAAGCTACGAGCATTGCAGAAAACTGTCGATGATTGCCTTAACTGCCTTAAAAATATTTGGTATGCGGGTCGGTTGACTGGTAGAAGATTTGACTTAAGGTACCTCTGCTTTCCACTCCAGTGCACAGCGAGATGCCGTTTCGCAAAACCACTCTCCTCAGAAAACAGTTAATTTCTCCAACATTATTCGGCCTGTCGAAAAGAGGTAAAAAGAATGTTGTTCTGTATAGTCTGAGCAATCGAAACACGTATAAATCGCAGTTTTTCCGTCAACTCTGCCTTCGCATATCCTCGTTCAGAAAAATGGATTTATCTCCCAAACCACTCAAAAAATCCATTCCAGGGTTAGTTTGGTAGTTGATCTACAACTTTGCAAAGTCTGATTGATAAAGCTCGGCTAGATTTCCTGCAATCAGATGTTTTAGTTCTGTTTACTGTTGGACATCGAAGGGGAGAAACATAGCCTGCGCTTTCCCCTCAATCAAAGATTTTTTCAAGTAGTTTTGGAGATAAATCCACTTTTCTGAAATCGACAAAAAAGTTTTGAACCAGGATTTGCGAAGCCAATATTAAAGGAAAAATTGCGATTTATACATTTTTCGATTGCCCAGACTATACCGAAAAACATCCTTTTTACCGTTTTTCGATAGGCCGAGTGATGGTGGAGAAATTAACTGTTTTCTGAGGAGATTGGTTTTGCGAAACGGCATGTCACTGTTCACTGGAGCGGAAAGCAGAGATACCTTAAGTGTCTATGTTGGCTGATGGGCTTTTGCCTCTATTGTGTCCTGTTAACTGCTGCCTTGACCACCACTTCTACCTGTTTGCTTTGCCTTCTCCCATGACAACCCTGGCTAGACTAATTTCTACATCAAAAGTGCCAAGATTGGGAGTTTTTGTTAAACAATAATCGCCAAAATTCGCGTTATCTCGACCAAAATCATAAAATTTGCGTTTTCTTAAGAAAATTGACCAAAATCTGGCCTTCGCTATGCCGTATGCTTAGACTAAAAGTGCTAAAAATATACCCTTGGCTTAGCCCCAAAATGTGTGTATTGACAAAAAAAGCAGAAACGACGATATTTTGCTTCACCCCAATGACGGATGTTATATATCTTATCATTCATGTAAAAAGTTTTTTGAGATTTGCTTCAGTTCTGATTAAATTGATAAAATCTGATCAGATGTTATAGAATATAAATATGTATTGAGAATAAATTATTATTTATCATGCAACCTTCAATGCTATTTACGTGTGAATTGATATACATAAGTATATGATGTCTTCGGAAAGGTTCCATTTCTTTTGTTATGAATTCTGGGGAATTGTGATGCTAACATTTTACTTTTCACAAACATAACTTCGAGAGTAGCTTGGAAATGAAAACTGCACCGATACAAGAGGGGTACTTCGGGGGGGGGTCCCAATACCGAAATACCGCACGAAAAAGACACTAAATACCGCAAAACCGCACCAAAAAATAGCAAAATACCGCAAACGCTAGAGCACTAAAAACAACCCTGATAATACCGTATGCCGGTCTGTAGCAGTATGATTCTGAATCCACTTCATCAAAATTTGTAGTTTGGTCGAAAAGATCATAGTTAGATGTTTTACAGACAAAAGTTTGACGTGAGAACGACGGGAAAAGTTTCATTGATGTGCTTTCAGTAAAACTGCATTGACGGCAGAAATTATGAATATATAGAACATATCATTGTTTTGAATATCGATTCTGCTACGTAAGGGCTGACTTTTTCGCGAATACGAGATAAAAAGTTTACTCTGGCTGACGCTTTTTTGTATACATTTTCCAAATGTCGATGTAGGTTCAGATGGTTATCCAAATCTACACCAAGGTACTTGTATGATTTTTTCTCATGAATAGTTTGATTGTAGATTTTGATGAGGTCAACGTAACATACAAAGAAGAATGCGATAAAAAGGAAATTAGATTTATGAATATTCGAATCTGATGTGCTAAAAATGAATTATATCAAAGATAATATTATTGCATTTCCAAAACCTAACTACAAGTAAGGTTATACTGAACTGATGTGTTAAACCTGGGTCACATTTGGTCTTTTTGGTCGCTCAACCCAAAAGACTCTAACGACCAGCCAGCGCGCATACTTTCGTCACTGAAACGGAGGTTCTTTCCCCTCCCCCAGTGGCTAAAGTCTGTGCACAGGCCACCAAAGACCAAATGTAAACACCATTCACAATGACCCAACGACCCTAACAACCCAGTCGTTCAACCAACGACCCAAAAAGACCCAAATGTCACTGCAGTTTTACATTTGCACGCTTGGATGATTTCGCTGAACAACCGAGTTTTCTGGGCGACCCTAAAGACTCCAACGATCCTAACGACTCAAAGGACCTAATTTGAACTAGGTCTTCCTCTTTAGTTTCAGATTCAGTAAAGATCCACATTTCAGGAGCCAATGTAACCCAGGGTCCTTTGCGGAGCATAGGTTCCAAATCTTTATCTCGGCGTAAAAAGGTGGGTGTAGAATTCAATGACCTATTTCTTCTTATTAAATGGCTTGAAAGAAAATTTAGATACTTATCTATAATTCAACCATTGGACTTTTCAGAAATTTTGAATATCTTTGGAAATAACGGCGTATTTTACATTTCAACTCATTTGAGGATGTGACGTCATCAAATTTCTAAATCATAAACCACATGAGTACCATATTGTAGGCACTCATAAACTATGGTTTTCTTCGAAATTATTTCATGTTACGTCAAACAGTTTAGAAATTATGATGGCTTTAAGTTTTTTGAAATTTTTCTTGAATTCTTGAAAAAGAAGAAAAACACTTTAATTCTGAAAATATTGAAGATTTCAGAAAAGTCCAAAGGTAGAATTTTAGAGAAATAGCTAAAATTTGTTTGAAGTCATGCAGTTCCACGAAATAGGTCACTCAATTTTACACCAGCCTTTTTAAAGATTGGAATCTATGCTCCTTTGTGGGCACTCGGCAATATCAGACTGTATGAAAATGAAAATGAAAGTTGGCCTGAGCGGAAATTATGGATCCACACTTCAATAATTGAACTGATAGAAACGTTTGATTTTAGTTGACTTTTTTATCAGTTCAATCACTGCAGGGCGTATCCATATTTTCTCTTTAGGCCAAATTAGATTTTCAGACAGTCTGAAATTGCTGCGTGCCCACAAAAACCGCTAGGCTACAAAAACTCTTTAAAAGCTGGTTCCCACTGTACAATGAACCGTCATAGCTTTCATCATAGCCAATTTTTCAAAATGCGATAAGGCGAGAAGAGTTCATCGTGCAGTGGAAATGACATCGTGCCTTCGTCCAAAGCGATTAGCATAAAATTTTCATCGCCATTTTGTTCCAAAAGCACGATGATATTTGAAAAGTTGGCGCTGAGGAACCAGTGCGAGCCAGGTTCCAGCATAAATCGCGCAATACGAACCAGGTACTGACATTTATTTGCATAAAATAAGTGCAGTAATAACAATATCTAATTCATGAATTTTTAAATGAAACACACAATAATGATATTCATAAACTGCATTTTTGTTTTCTTGTATTACCGAACTACCGACCCCAAATTCAGGAAAACTCTTTGCGTAGAAACGTTTTCTATCAAAAGGTCTACAACGCGACGGTCAAAGAGTGGTAACCGCATTGTAGGTATATGCGCCCGCAAACGATCAGTGTCAGCAGTGGACCTCAATTAGGTAAACTTTATACTGACAAAACCATAAAATATATACAATAGAATTTTCATACCTAATTCAAGGAACAATGAAATTAATAGTAAGACTTTATACTCAAAACGCCCAGTAATGTAAACTCCCAGTGCGCCATAGACATACTTTCCCATGCATCAAATTCACTCTGATCTCTGAGCCCTGAATACGTTGTCCGTTGACTTCATTCATTTTCTGTGTGTATAGTTTAACTTTCCTTTGCTTGAAAGTACAAATATTGTAAATAGGGTTGTGGTGTGAGAGGCAACACGATAACCTTGGTTTTTTCCCTCTCACCCCAACAGTTTAAATTGAAATTGTAGTGTTTTGTTTAATGTATTTTAAATTTTGTTTGTTATAGAAAAAAGAAACTCTGATCTCTTTATCTGCTTTTTTTCTCTTTTCAAAATCTCACCTCCCTGGAAATACAGCTGGGCATGGATTAGACTGGCCCCAAGTCTATCTCTTCAATTCGTTTTACCGTTCCCTTTTCGGTAGTTCCTGGAGCCGTATGTTGGAATGGCGGGTCCAGGAACTACCAAAAAGGGAACGGTTAGACGGACTGAGGAGATAAACTTAGGGCAAGTCTAGTCATGGATTGACTTTTACTCACAAGGTGATCCACGGCTTGTGCATCAAATATCACAATTTGCATGCAAATAGCCTCTTTAAGGCCATACGAATGTACTTTCAACTTTGGTCTGTTGAAAGGATTAAAAGTTGTTATTCAAAAGATTTGAATGAGAAGCCTCCTTTTCGCTTTGGAGGTAGAAAAGAGGCCATTTTTAATTCAAAAGTTGAATTTTCGCTATATTTCAAAGGTGACTTGATTAAAAGGGAGAATCTAGGCCATTCCTGCAATGATTAAAGAGCAATTGTAACGCAGGGTCCATTGCAGGCATGCTGCAGTTTCAGACTGTTTAAAAGGCGAATTTGGTCTCAGCAGAAAATATGGATTTCCAGCGCACAGCAGTTGAACTATGATAGAAAAGTGAAAGAAAGTCTGACTTTCATGTCACTTCCACCAATGCAGTGTGGATTCACATTCTTTGTTTGGCAAAAAAATTCAGACTATCTGAAATTGCAGCGTGCCCGCAGAGGGCTCTGGGTGACAACGGCTCTTCTCTTCACTCAAGGCTCAGAAGCGTCATCATGCATAGAAAAGTACGAAGGTGATACTACTGGCAGTACATGTGCAACATTTATTGCTCATTATGGTGTCTTACATCACGTGGCATGTTTAAATCAACAACATATGTTCCGGACACTTGATGGTAATTAACCTCTGCCCTCGACTTTCCGGATCTAGGAAGACCTAATAGAAAATATCCAATAGCGGCAGCTAATGCAATTAGAACAGCTCCGGACAGTGATATAACAGCAAATTTTGCAGGTAAAGGTATCTTCAGTAAGGACCTTCCGACTTTGACAGTGTCTTTCTGTTGTCCATGTCCTCTCGTTATTTGGTTTTTCTCCTTCATGCCATCAGCTTCATGTTTGTCAGCTTCCACGTCTAACGCTCTCCTGCAATGAAGTCTTTCGTGGTCAGGGGTCAAATGTTTGTCACAGTGCGTAACACATTCCCCCTTTTCACAATCACAAAACTTGGAGCAACCGATGCATTTCTCCGAGAATGGTTTTGGGCATCCTTTCACACATTCATCAACACACATTTTTCTCTCATCTACTTTTTCGTACAATGATTTGTCGCATGTTCCGTACACATCTAAATTCCACTCGACGAGAAACCCAGCGTTTCCTGACATGTCAGTCACTGTCAGCTCCCAAGTCCCTCTTGGATCCTCGTCCCAATTAAACACAGTTAAAAAGGGCCAGTGGGTGAAGCCTTGGTTCCCAACGTCGCGTTCTCGCCTCTCTAATAAAGGTGAGATTATTCCTGAGGGAGACTTTAAAGTGATCTTTAATCCGCCTCTGGAGGGATGTTTCAGCGTCACATACGCGTGCACATGTTCAAGCTTATTGACACAAGAGGGCTGTCCACTGCACCCACTTGTGTATATTTTAGATGTGACAGATCCCATGGCGGGTATGGTCTTATGTGCCTCTTTGTGTTTACTTTTGCATATATGTTGTTCCTTTGAGGTTCGCCAGTCTGATGCCTTGGCAGCTTTGACAATCTCTGCTGTATCTAAAACTCCAAATCCAAACTTAGGGTTGACCTGTAAACCAGCTTTATTCTTCTGCCAATCTTTATCTTCCGGGCTGACCATTTTGCTCGTGCGGACAACTAAGTGTTGCAAATCACGCCATGTCAATTTGGGGTTGGCTTCAAGAACCAATGCAAAGATACCTTGAAGGGAACAAAGCATTGCAATGAGAAAATCCACTTATTGTGTGTAACGTAATCGCACAGAGATAAAAGTACATAAAGCAAATTATAAGCAGTTTGATGTGAATTAACAAAGTAGCAAAGTATTGTACTGTAAAAACCCACATTAAGGGAACCTGCGCTTTTCTGTAACAGACTGAAACGGTTCTTACACATTCACATAATGGTTCTTAGGTTGTACATATTTTGCACGTCAAAGTAAAGACTACAGTAAATCCCCGCATATAAGAACCTACAAAAATAAGAACCTAGATGCTGTTTTCCTGAATTATGCACCCCATAATTAAGAACCTGTTTCAGTTTGATGAAAAATATGTTCTTTTTGCAGTGGCAGCAAAGTTGATTTTGGATCGTCATTATTAAGTTAATTTTTCTCCCAGTAGGCTGTTAAAGTTTGAATCTCCTCCCCTGCTGTTTGTAAGCTTAGAATTGGGTATCTGGTACATAATTACTTTACCAAAACAAATAACAGGGCTGGAAATCTTTGGTGAGGATCCTAAAGCAGCCTACGCAAGACACTCTTCAAATAAGAACCTTTATGCCTTGAAATTGCTCTTGGTACCTTTAAAATAAGAACCTATTTCAGCCTGGATTTAAAAAAAGTAGGTTCTTATATGTGGGGATTTGCGTATAAGAAATTTCGAGTAAACAAAATTTGGGGTGATAAAATGATACGTAATAAAGGAGCACACTTGTGGAATCATATGGTGAAATGAACTTCCCTCTGCAATTAACGGTATCTCAAACCCTAATACCTTCGCTAAGAAACTAAAGAAAAGCTTCACTGACAAGTATACAAATCTAAAAAGAGTGCAAATACTATATTAATAATCATATTATCAATTTTCTTACTCACAAATGTAGATATCTTGATACCGCCTTATATCTCATTATACGACCAAGCTTAGTCTAATTTTCATTGTTATCATTTTATTTTTATTCTTATCGTTCTAAATTTACTTTAGCGGCACCCAAGCTAGATAAGCAATGCTCTATTTGAGTCAAGCAGAATACAAGTACTTTTTTATAGATTTATCGTACATTGTAGCAACTTGCATTTTACCAATTTTACAAATTATTTCATTTTACGATTTTAAAATTAAATTGAATTAGGTGCATAATTGGCCAAAATCACCCCAGAGGCTCTAAATTCGCAGCTACTTTTGTGCAGGTGTTAAGGGACCGTTGAAATTGATCGCTTAAATGTTGGCACAGTGACATCTTGCAAGTTTCGGAAAACAGCCAATAAAATCGCTTTAGTACCGGCACTGAAAGGGTCTCCAAGGCCGTACATAGCGGGGGTGCAAACTGTTGATCAATGATGATGAAATTGTGGATCAATGGTAAGAAATTTCCCCCATCATTTCGCATGTTAAAGGGGCTCCGTCGTCAAAATGTAAACAAATCCGTAAACTCGCACGTGTCGGGGATTATCCATTGTTCATTCATTGTTCTCTGCAGTCTGTATGGTGGCTTCACCCAAGCCACAAAAAAGTGACCGTTAAAAATCCACTTATATCCGAGCAATCGTAGAAGATATGAATGTTTGGTTTGTTCCTTTGTGAAGTACAAGGATTAATGCCCAAACAGCAACTTTCATTTTGAAAAAATACGAAAATCCTGTGTGATATCACCTTTCAAAAAACTGCAAAAATAATCGTTTTGTTTACATTTTGACGACGGAGCCCATTTAATAGATGCCCCAGAAAAAGACGGTGGAAAGATTAAACGATCGTACCTGCAGCTAACGGCGCAGCAGCTGATGTGCCAGTGTGCTTCAGAGTGCATTTATGATGCAAATCAGTGGTAACAATCTCCTTGTTAATGCCACTCACACCACTACTATATGTAACAGCCATTGTTCCAGGACATGGTTCAGCATACCAAGGAGATCGACCACAATCATCTACTGCTCCAATTGATATTGTGTGTATACTGTTGATGTAACCATCGCAACTGCAATAATCTTTGTTTTTGCCACCATTGCCTGTGGCCCACACGAAAATTGAGCCCAGTCCATGTCGGCCTGTTAGAGTACCTATAACAAACACACCTGCTTTACAATTTGCTGTACACAAGGCCTTTCTCGTTCAAACTTCGCCGTTAGCCATCTGATCTTAAGATACCGCTCCTAAAAACTATCAATGACCAAAAGGCTTTTTCTTATCGCGGTGCGAAACTGTGGAACAACCTAGAAAGAGAGACAAAATTGGCACCCTCCCTGAAAACCTTCAAAGAACAACTATAGACGGGGACAACTTTTATTTTATAAATAGTCTTAGTTTTGCATTATATTGTAAATTAGGCATGTAAATTTCTTTTTGTTCTTAGTTTTGGTGCTTAGGTTTTTCGTTTAAACAGGTCAGGTTGAAAAAAAAATTATATATGAAACCTATTTTAACCTGTACAAATAATGTAAAATGAATGAAAAAAAATGAAATGTATCGAGCATGTCACTTTAAATACGTGCGCTATTTGCATCATTTAACGATTGAGCTATAAAATTATAAACTGCACAATGTGCTCAGACCTTAGACTTGCCCCAAGTCCCGCTCATCATACTAAGCAGCGAGCGGGACCTGGAAACGATTCAAAAATCAATTCCTTCAAAACGATTCATTTTATTTTTCTCTCCTTGAGGATCCTTTGAACTCCCGAACAGTGGCGGACACTTGGGGGGCGAGGGGGTGCGATGGTCCGCCAATGTTGGTTAAAACGAAGATCTTTCGTTCGAAAACAAAAGAAATAAACAATGCTTTTTAACTGAAACAATAGCTCCGCCCCCCCCCAATATTTGGCAAAATTTCCGCCACTACTCCCGAAACAGCAAACTGTTCATTCCATGTCTATTGGTGGTTTGTCTGTGAGTTAATAAAGTCACGAAAAATTTTCACTAATGAATCCAGTAGTTGATCAAGCTGCTTCTGAAAAACTGCTCATTTCTATGCAAGCGATCAAAGCTGTTATAGCTGTCCAAAACATTTAAACCAAGGCTGATCATAAAGGAGACATTTAACAGTGAAAAATATGCTGCAAAACGTCCTGATTCAGCTATTCACAACTCTGTGATTTTGAAAACAATAAGCAAGTTCACAGCAAAATGCGAAGAGTTCCTCTAAGGGCCTGTTTGCACGAGAAACTCAAACCGGGTTGAAATTTCACCCCCATCTGAGTTAAACTCATTGTCTGGTCAAAGCCCTCATAGCTAGGACGAATCTATATGGCATTCATACTATCAGGTTTGTTGGTCAAAAATTATGGCAGACTCTGCCAAGAGAAATCAAAGAGTCCCAATCATTGGAGATTTCTAACAGAAATATTAAGTCCATCAAAACTTTTGACTGCAGCTGTAAATTGTGTAAAAATTTTGTATCAAATCTAGGTTTTTTGTAATTAGACTTTTGTATATATTTTGTATAGTTGGCCTTAATTAGCTTGACGCTATTGTCTTAGCTAACTTTGAATAAATTGTTTATTATTATATTATATTATTATATAGTGCTACATGGACAAAGATTCCTCGAGACTAGGCCTCAGAAGGACATCTGGGTTGTTCATGTTGCTCGTCAAACCTTAAAGCGCCAATCACAATGGCGAATTGTGTGCTCTCGGGCTGTCCCTCTCTTGCAACTATTATTGGAACAATTTAAATTTAATTGTAAGTGCCATACATAGTGGGAACTCGCTGACTGTAAGTCCTTTCCCACTATGGATGGCACGTAGTTAATTAGCTTTGTTGTTTTTGTAAATAGTTGCTTTTTTACATGAACACTGCGATAAAAATATGGAAATATCGAATGTCGCTGATCCTTAAAGATTCAAAACCTAAGCAGGTATTTTTATTTTATTTTACTCAAATATAAAATTTTTCATAAGCAGGTATGACCTACCGTCAACAAAAGCTCTTTTGGCCAATCTTCCAGGCCCATCAACAGTTTTCCCATCATCATCTGGTCCCCAACTGCTGCTGTAGATGTCGATTTTCTGTGGCTTCAAACTCAAAGAACCTCCTTCAACTGCATCTGTGACGTCACCATCTAACATTCGCACGCCACCGACACGTGAATTATATGCTACGCCCACACCACACACACCATTGTTGATCTTCCCGGCTACTTCACCGGCACATCTGAAATGGAGATGAGAGTCAAGATAAATGATGGGTGCTGAGGTTGGAGTATGCGCATACTAACCAGTTTTGTGTTGTACAGAAAAATATAAAGCCCGAGGTCTTAAAAGTACAGACCGAGCTTGCGTGGTCTGTGCAATAAGACCGAGGGCTTTATATTTTCCTGTACAATTACAAAACCGGTTGGTATGAGTTTTGTTTTATTACCTGATAGCTTCTAATTTAGACTTATATCATTTAGTCAAACGCATTTTGTTACTGTTATATCGCTCAAGTTTATTGCAAATCTCACAGGCCTAAATCAGTTGCTGTGCTCACAAAAAAGCGTCCTTGTATCGTACTTATACCCCGAGAAATGTGCGATTAACCAATGGGATTGGCAGGATTCTTGTATTACCTCGTTTTTGAAACGTCAGTCAGGTAATGATAAAATCATGTTGCTCCAAGTACCATGGGTAGTTAGACCACAGGGAAACCAGTTATATAGCTAGAGTTTGTTGCATTTATCGTTGGACGCTGCGTAGCTTCTCTGATACTGCAGTGGTGGAATTTTCTTTTCTCTTTCGCATTCGCATGTTGTTTGTAACTCTTCGTAGCGCCGGAAAAGAAAAATTCCACCACCGCAGTATCAGAGAAGCTACACAGCATCCAAAAGATAAATGCAACAAACTCTAGCGATATAACTGGTTTCCCTGTGGTTAGACATCGCAGTTATGCTGCAGCTTGTATGCTTCTGCGGAAGAAAATTCAGGTCGTTTTGCGGGGGAGATAAAGTTGCGGTAATCAAATAATAACTGTGGCGTCTAAAATGAACTATGCACATTTGGCAGGCCACCATAAATCGTATACTGGACCGATTTTGAAGATTTATGACTTGATCTTTAGCAGAAAGCCTGAATTAGATTCTAGGACTCTTTGCAAATTTTTCCATTTTCAGTTTTTAGAGCTAGAAGCGAGTTTCTTAAAATGTTCGTTTTCGAAAACATTGAAAACGATAAAAAAACGTCGATCAAATTTTAAAAGATTCAACATGAATGAACAAAGAGAAAACGTTTTCAGGGGGATTTTGGGGTTTAGCACGAACTCTCGTACAGCAGATTACAATTGATCGATTCTAAATCACAAATCATCACAAACAAGTTCTCTCTTTGTCCATTCCTGTCGATTCTTTAGAAAACTTCATCGATGTTTTTTGATCGTTTTCAGTGTTTTCGAAAACTAAAATTTTAGGAAACTCGCTTCTTGCTCTAAAAACTGAACATGAAAAAAAAACTGCAAGAGATCCGATTATCTACTTCAGGCTTTCTGCTAACAATTAAATCATAAATCTTCAAAATCGGTCCAGTGTACGATTTATTGTGGCCTCCCAAACGTGCATAGTTTATTTTTGGCGCACCAGGTATTTTTTCTCTTTGTGTATGTTTCTACGTACACTGACGACAGGATTCCTTGTATTCGTTCAACGTTTTTAATTTGATGCTTTTATTTTCATAAGGGCATCCAATTCAATGTGAAAAAATGAGACTCATGTAATCAGTCTAGTTTCTCTCTTGCATTCAAAGGAAGATTTAGGACACTCTGAGAAGCTTAGCTTATCGAACAAGTGTTCTGGTCCTTCCTCTCGATGTGACCACACCTCGTGATTCCTCTAGCTTGGATTTACAGAGAGTTGGCAACTCTCCCCGCTCTACGTAGGATTACGCAGGTTGTCCACATGGCTTTACTGAGGCTTTGCGATTGTTTCACTTTTGTGAATTTCCCACACAAACTTAGAAAGATAGATTCATTTTCTTTTGCGCAATCTTTCAAAGAATAGGCTAGATCATCAATTATGAAATATGAACTCGGTAAATAACAGCCGCCGTCAGTCGAGGTGGCTGTTTCAAATCTAGCCCAAATTAGACTTATTCACCATCTTCGAGATAACATTTACTACCCTTCATAATATTCAAAGAATACGCTTTCTATATTTGATTACCTGCCACGGCATCTTTAAAGAAAGTGTTACTGGTGGGGAATGTTTTGAAAGGGCATTTCAAGGAATTTTATAGAGTCAATAGAAATAGCTATTTATGTTTGCAACAGGCAAGAGAATCAGTTTCTGCAGCAAGGACAGATTTCGTAACACAATAGCATCAGTTACTTTTGATTGACACCTCAATCCAAAGCGGTTAGCGATTGACAAAAAGGAATTCTCTTAACCAGTAATTCAAAACAAACAAAGGCGCAAATGTTGCCCCGAATCCAGCAGGACAAACTCTCGCTTTGCCCACGCGAAAGGTGGTTTTAAGTTTTGTGCTTATAATGAAATAAGAAGGGTAAATCTAACGTTGTTTGTGGCGAATTATTTGATTCCGAAGCCGAGAAGGAGGCATTCTAATTCTCGCGTATTTAGGGCTTAAATGAAACAATTACCACAAAGCTCCTGAATCAAATAAACAAAATCCACCCGGCAGATCTTTAGATTTTCCCTTGTTAGACTCCGTTTACACTATGCCGGTACGAAATGAATACGGCATGAAACTGTGCCGTATTGGTTTTTCTGTCAAAACAGAATCGCCGTTTACACTATACCGGCACGAAATGAATACGATAGGTTTTGACCATGCGCAGAGTGAGGATTTTTCAAGGCGCATGCCAGGGGGGGACGGAATAGTATCCCACAATGCTTTGCGTACCATTCATATTATTGGAATTGCGCATTGAAATTCGATCAGTCGGAAGTTTTGTACGAGCGCGAAAGGACAAAGCTGTGATGCTGGCCTAAAATAATGGAAGCTTTACGAGATGTCAATTCGCCGATTTTGAAACAAAATAAATTCACACAAAAGCTTTATAGCATTGACCAACTACCAGGAGAAGATATAGCAGTGAAACCAGACGAGAACATTGTTCAGCGTTGTTGTGGGGCACGTATAGTTTCTTTGGACAAATTGGACGAAAACCGCATCTTGATTTCAGGTGAAATAGAGCATTAGATGTTGGGACTTAGCGGGACTTAGATGTTTTTCTGGCAGCCAAAGCCTTTCGAAGTATAAATCAAAGCAAAACATTGCTAAGTCCCTTCCCCGTCTGTCAGAAAACGAACAACAAATTTGATAAATATTGGTCGAACTGCGGTACTTAGGCCCACAGTAACTTCCCACAAAAACGGCCGATTAAAGCTCATCGATAACTGACAATAACTGCAATTCATAATAAAATTATGTGTAAATGCCCATTAGTCATAATTCGAAACAATTCACCTACCTAGATTGACTGTTCTGTCTCTACAATGCCAATTTTCAATCCCAGTGCAGAAGTGAACGAAAAATTTTCTGCCATTTGCGAAGTTTCGAAGAACGGCGCTCAAAAACTTCGCGGGGGGCTTTGCCAACCCCCCCTGGGCGCATGCTCTCATTTGCCAGATTATCGCCTCGATGTGAATCCGACATGAAATGATGCCGTATTCACCGTTTACACTATGCCGGTAGAGCGACGAAGCCAGTTAGCATGCCGTACGGCATAGTGTAAACGGGAGGCTAATACGGCACAGTTTCATGCCGTATTCATTTCGTACCGGCATAGTGTAAACGGGGTCTTAATCCACAACCCTGCATTTTGCAAGTCATCCATCCAGCCCGGTAGCATGCTGAATTTAAATAAATGAGCTAGCGAAAATTTCTCATTGCCGAACAATATGCTGCTGGTGGCTTTTTAGATATCGATAAAAAGTTCCTTTTAACATATTGACCCTTCAAGAAGCTTAAAATATGTATTTATCATTTATCATGACATCAACAAACCGAAACATGAAAGAAATGCTCAAATCTTATCGCAATCACTCAAACCATGCTACTTAAAACTTGATAAGCCTGGGTCAAAACTACGCTGACTTTTTAAATCTTTCATTCGACGACTAGAATTATTTGCAATTGAAACACTGCGTTATTGTGCAAGAGTGAGGTCAGTTTAATCCCAGGGGGGTACTCATTGACTTTCAGTACGGGGGTCCATGCCAATATTTGGGGTCCGAAATTTTATGTTCAATCAATATTTGGGGTCTGTGAATAACAGCATGGACAACAATTCAATATTTAGGGTCCACAAATCTGAAGAAAGGAAGAATCGTGTCATTTGGCCCTGAAGTTGCGAATCATGAAATAAATGTTTTGGTATTATTCAAAAACTGAGAAAGATCGAGAAGCTCAAATTGAAATCATTCAAAAACATTTCAGGGACCCCAGATATGAATAACAATATTTGGGGTCTCCAAAACGATAGACTCAATATTTGGGGTCCCCAAGACATCAGGCTTAATATTTGGGGATCAGCAAAGAAATAGTGGCATGGACCCCCCCCCCCCGTATTGAAAGTTAGGGAGTACCCCCCCTGGGAGTTTAAATGAATCAATATAAAACAGTCAGGCTAGCAAAATACAAAGCGATATTGAACCAAGACTGACGCAAAATGTTTCAACAACCGCAATCTTTGTCGGTTCCTTTGTTTTGTGTTTTGCCTGTTCTTTCTACACTCACCCTTTTCTCTCTTTAAGAGGCAGGTAATGCACAGTAGAATTTGGTAAAATACAGTAATTCCTGTCAACTGAAGGTAAATGGGCTCATGGAACGTAAAAAGATGCACCTTTCCACGTTCTTTTACATTGCAAACTGGTTTCTTGCGAGTTGTGCATTTCCGAAGCCTCATAGACAACACAACTCTATCTATCTGCATTGGCTCATTTTGTTCTAGAGAAAGGATCTGATCTTTTCAAAGATAAACAAATCCATTATATCATTCATTTCGCATATAGCTAACTCCTAGATATCGTTATGGTATTGGAAAATCCTCATTTCGGCTGTCGGCAGCACAAACGGCATATTTGTGGTGAGATCAGTTGATAACAGCAGCACCCTGTTTAGCAACAAAGTCTCCACCTTAGTGAATGAGTCTTGTGTTTCAAAAACCAGCTACAGGGCGGCTAGTGCTTCCTGTGGTTCTATGGTCAAATCCTCTTATTCGTCTGAATGCAGCAACGATCAAAATGAACTTATGTTCACTATCCTATTAGTCAAAAGCGTGATTTGCCGGGAATGGCCTAAAAGCTTACCACATGATCCTGGAAACTACGTTAAACCAAACAATTATAATTCACTTACTTATTTCGACAATTTCTTACATGTTATAACAGAATCGTGTTAAAGGATAGGGCAAATACCATCTGGTGAGATAACGCAACGTTTAATACTGGTTTGCAACATAGTCACAGGAGAAGCTCCGAATCAGAATAAAATGATTATGGAGGAAACGATTTAACGAATGTAGGTTAACAATCATTTGTTGTAAGGCAGCAGCTTATGTCTTATGTCCGTTATGTCTTGTATCTTGTTTTTCCTTAACCGTTTTCATATTCGTTTTTTGTTATTGCATTTAATTCTAAGAAATATTGTAAGTGCCAGTCATAGTGGAAACTCGATGACCTTGTGTCTTTTTCCGCTATGATTGGCACAGTTGAATTGTAGTTGTAGTTTTGTTTAGCTTTTTAAGATTTGATAGAAAAAAAAGAAGCTCCGCTAGCAACCAAATGGTTTGCAAGCAACCAAAACCTTTTTTAAAAGTCTGGAGACTTAACTTTGATGTTACAGGAAAGTGACGATCCTCTAGTATAATTGTAAAGCATTTGGTGAAGGCAGAAAGAGTGAAGTTGCGATTGTTCGCACCGAGCACTGGGATTGCAGAAGTAGAGACGACCTAATCGAGTCTGCGACCCATGTCGACCCCTTGTCGTGATAATCAAGTGGTGGGGCTCTCCTGGGATCGAACCCAGTCCGTCTGACTGTTCTGGCTGCAAAGTCAGACGATTACACAACTGCGCCACAACACCTTCAACCTTAAACCTTCAACACAGTCACAATTCTTACTAATTTAGTTAATCAAATTGCATAACTGGAACTCTGCCACGGTTATCTATATAGCATTAATCGGCTGGTTTACCAACAATATGTGGACATCTCGCAAAATGTTAAAATGTTAAAGTGTGGCAAAATGTTAGTCACACTCTGAGGAGAACGTGAAGTTCGAAGGGCCTCAGTGTGCTGATTTAAAGTCTTGTTTCTTTGCCTCCACCTTCTCACTAATTTCTATCCCATTTCCATTTTCCCCCTCTATAAGCTAATTCCTTTTCAATGGTCTTTGTTCTCGCATATTTATAACTGATGAATTTACTCATCTGCCTTATTGGCTTCCATCTCAACGTTCCTTTTTTGCAGGGTGCGATCTTCAAAGGCACACTATACAGGCTTTCAGTTTCAAACAGAACTTGCACAAAGTCTCTGGGCACTCTTTAAACACTTCGAAGTTGATTTCGTTTTGCAATTAAAATCCTTGAACCAAAGAATAGAACATTCAGCTATCCTATAAACGAGTATGGATCATACCAGGTGAGCCAGAAAAAATTCCCCACTTTCAAAAATTCGTAGCACCATAAGTACTTGATGGATTTGAATGACTGGAATTCTAGTTGAAATTCAAAAAACCAAAATATTTTCATGATTTATTTTCACTTGTTTCCTGTCTCATATTACTCGGAAGGTTTAAAGTTAGTTGACGGAGCTAAAGCCAACGGCTTTCTAAAAATAACTTCAATTCAACTCAATTGAAATGAATTAACCAATCAGCGATTGCCTTTCGTCACGCCACTGAATTGAGGAAGAGGGGAAACCCCTGGATGGAAAACGCACAAGGCCGTACAACTACAATACAACAAAATAATATTATCCTCTATAATCACACTTGCCCTCTTTTCGTGGAACTTTCTTGCATACGAATATCTTCCAGCATGTGAACATATCCATCTTCCAGCTCTTCAAATTTTGTCATGCAAGGATTGAGTTTCGGGGGAGTTTCGTACGTCTTCGGCAACGATCGGCCTAGGCGCCTAACTCAACTGTTTCCAAAATCCATTCCGTTAGTGTTGTCTCTGCTGAAGTATCGAAGCCTAAAAACAACTGGATATCGTCCAACAACTCCTCTTTCTTTTCCCCGTACCCCAAAAACAAAGTGTACAACTTTCCAGCTCGTTGAGTTCACTTCTGTTTCTTGCAGGAGAGCACAACTCTGAATCCGTTAGCCATTTTAAATTTGTTTGTTCTCGAGAAAACCTGATCACGTGAAAGTGGTGATCACCACAAGAGTTCTCAATTTTCATTGGCTAAGAAACAAGATCTATTTTTAGCTTGCCCAGCTCCCTGCATATGCAGGCCTGGAGGTGGCTATTTATCTCCGTCAACTAACTTTAAGAAATGTTTGAACATTGGAAAGGCTTCAAAAAACTTTGTTTGAAATGCTCACAAGGACACAGGCTAATAAATATGAAGATTGTTAACCATAACCTTCAAGAAAATCATAACAAACTCTGAGAACTCAAAAGCTGCTAATTTCAAGAAACTTTCTGCATTGGGCCAAACCCTTAGTTTCTTTTCTAAAGAAATACATGCACAAGAAATATATTTTCAAACAAACATTTAAGACTTTCAATCTCATGTCAATAAATATGGAGACGATATCTCTGACCCATGAAAAATCGTACTTTCTTTATCGTTCTGTGCAAGGACTTTCTTTATGATCTGTTCTGATAAAGTTTTGGCCTTTTATGGGCATTTCGCAGCCAAGAAATTCTCAAAAAGTCACAGTTACCTTACTTTATTTCCAGTGCTCATAAGAATGCAAGAAAAGTTACAAAAATACTTATCTCTTGGCTATAGGGCAAGATATTCAAAAGGTTTATTGTGCGGGCATCTTTTTGACTAACAATGTCTTGGTAGAACTTGTTAAAACAGTCTAACAAAGTACAAGAAAGAGAAACCAACCTTGTGCCATGTTTATTGATGTTATCACTTGTGTATGCAGGAAAAGGATCATTATCAACTCCATTGAAATCATAACTTGCTTCAGGTTCATAATTGCTTTGCAGATCAGGATGTGTGTGTTCTAAGCCATCATCTAAAATTGTAACTACAACTCCTTTTCCTGTGATTCCATCTTCCCACACCGGTAATACATTTATTCCTTTGGTATCTTTACAACTAGTAATTCCTGAAAGAAAATGGTAAAATACTACCGGGTGTCCCAAAAAAAGTACTCCTGTTTAATAAATCACCAAAAATTGATTATCAAACTTTTGATGAAATTTTCTTTTTGAATTGCTTTGTCAAAGACCCAAAAATATTCACAGATGATAAAATGCTGCCTTTTGATACAGCAAGGTAGAAAATTTACACATTGAAAAACCATATTTTGAGCTATAGTTTTTTAGCAAATACTCAGTCTTGCCTAGGAGTCAAAATTTTCAGATTTTTTCAGAATTTTGAAGTCTCCAATGATAGTGCGCATTTATTTCTGTCATATATGACCATAGAAGTTTTACACACACAAAGAAATTGATTTGGCAACCATCAGTGCTTTTTGGAGTATGATTCAAAACCAAGTAGCCTTAAAAAGAGCTAAATTTGCTCATTTTTAAACCACTTTCAAGATCAGCTATGTATTGGAAAATAATTTGGTCTTTGATCTACTTGATAAAAAAGAAAATTGAAGATCGGCCGCATAATCAAATTTTGGTGATTTTTCAAACGGGAGTACTTTTTTTTGGGACACCCGGTATTTCTAATGAAGGCAACATACAGTGCTAATTTCCAGTAAGTAGAATTCTCTGAGCGGCCGGAATTTTAGACAATAAAAGGTCGCTCAGCCGTATCTCTCTATTCAATTCCAGAGCGACTTTTTCTCTCGCATACAATAGAAATTCTGCCCGCTCGGAAACTTCCACTGACTGGAAATCAGCCTTAAGAGTAGGTATTTCACTGTTGTTTCCTTGCCTAAAAATTCTTAGGAAATTCATGCCTCTCACAAACTCTTATCTGCAATAGACCTTGAAGCTATTCTGCAAAAGAGTCTGGATCAAGTGACGTATTGTTTACATCTTTAGATGGAAGGCTCAATTGAGTGGCATAGACCTTCTACCACCTCTGTGCACATTCAAAAATTCTACAAAATGTATCAAAATATTGCTGGATTCAGACTCCTTTATAGAGTAGCTAAGAAGATTGATCGGAGAATTCTAAAGATTCTCAGGATTCTTTTATGTTGATGCTTTCAAGACCTGCATTTCATGTACAGTAATGGAGGAAATAACCTTTTATAAATTTGAAAAGTATGGGCAACTCCAGTCAAAAGGTTGTGCTTCCAGGCACAGTTTTACAGTACTTCGCTTGCCTTCGAATACAAACTGGAAAGACAAAGATAATTGCAAGGCTCCATATAGTAAAAAATGCTCTATATAGTCAAAAAATGATGTTGAAAAGCACTCTGCAACTTTTAAAAAGTTTGGATAATTAAAATGGTTTGCCAGCTTGTGAAAAGAGTCATGTTCAATGCCATTGGAAGTAAAAAATTTAAAACATACATACAGTATATTATAAGAAACTAGTTATAAGAAACTCAGACCCTCAGATCGCCAAAATATTGCGAAAGTCCAGCATGTTTTTCTTTATTCTCATCTGTTTACTGTATCATATTACTCGGAAGGTACTTGAGTCATGTGTAAACATTGGAAAGGCTTCAAAACAGCTTTTGAAACGTTCAGGTGGGCACAGATCTGATAATTTTAAGACACCTTCACTACTGACGATGGTGACAGGGGGCATTGATGGTACTGGGTTCTGGCCCCTATAGTACCTGGTACTGATACCTTTGGTACTGGGTACTGGTAGGAATTGCTGTGGTACCGAGGACATTTTTGGAGGACTTGGAACACAGAAATTATCAATCTTTTATTCCGAGTTTACCCAGTATTTTTCCTTAATTCTCTATCTAAAATGGTACTGTTGTCCTGCTTCGATGGTCCCTGGTACTGACTTTAATGGTACTGGGTACCGGACGTTTTGGTACCTGGTACTGCCCCTGTGGTACATTTTACCTGTCATCATCCTCAGTACTGGTCCAAATTCTTAGTTCTTTTCATAAACAAATATGTGCAAAGCCAAAATGAGAGGTAAACAAGACCACAGGCCTCATGCTAATATTTCTAGCAACAGGACCAAAATGTAATCCCACATCTTCAGTCTTTCTATTTCATTCACACCAAGACTGAATCATGATCTATGATTGATTGATGAAATGACCTGATTATATCAGAACAGTACAGTTTCAAATATCTAATTACATGTTGACAGACTGGAGCCATTAACATTGGCTTTGGTGAAACATTTCACCTTTGCATGTTCAAACCTTACTTGGATTCTGGCTTTAATTTACCACCAAACTTATCTCTTTGTAGCATAAGGCTAAAGCATATGTCACTTTTGCTACTTTAATCCAATATTTTGTGGTTAGGGTACCTCTTGATTCAGCCATATAACACCTATGGTCTGGCATATGACAAGGCAGAAGTAAGGTGCACATGAAATAAATAATAGGATGAAATAGTAGGATGCAGACATTGTCTTCTAAGTATTCTTAAGCCATTCAGTTGAAAGTTCATACTTTGTTTAACTTTGCAGCATTGAAAAGATTGGAAAAGTTGATATAGCCTTCAGCATATAATGCAAGTATCAAGTTTCAATTTCATTTGAACAAAAATATCTATGGGTTTAAAAGGCTATAAATTGGTCCGAATTCCTACTGAGGTCAAGCAAGTGGTATTGTGCTGTAAGGCACATAGCCAAAGGGAAACCAGTTTTCTGTGTTTATTTGAATGCTCTCTATGGTGGAATTCCAAATGCACAGCAAAATGCAAAGGAGGAAGGCAGTGCTGCAGAAGGTACACAAAATCCAGAAGATTAAGAGCAATAAAATGAAAGCAGAAAATTGGTGTGGCATAACTAACAGCTTGAAGTTTGAATTATTAATAGATGCCCCTTTCCTCACAGGAATTTATGATCGTCTTCAAAGCAAAATGTATTTGAAATGAAACTTGTATTCCCATGTCCTTCATTAAAAAGTTGCCCAATTCAGCAGACTGCAGTGTCTCTCAGGAAAATTTCCTTTTTTCCTTACCTATCAATGCTTACTTAGTGGGAAAAAATTCCACTGTAGACCTAGCATGCATGCAGACTTGATACAGTCAAGGTGTTTAAGGTGTTTAAGTTTAAGGTGAGTGGTGTAATCCTCTGACTTTGCAGCCAGAACAGTCAGGTGGCGTGGGTTCAATACCCGGTAGGACCCCACCACTTGAGCCTCATGACAAGGGGTCGCGGACTCGATTAGGTCTGCTCTATTTCTGCGATCCAAGCGCTTGGCGCTGAAAAACGCAACTTCACCTTCACCTTCAGTCAGCCAGTGCAGAGGAGGGACCCGAGAAGGAAGCTCTGACTGTAGAGTCTGTACGCAGGCTACTGTAGACCTTGATAAATCTACAGTAATTTGCATTGCAGAAGAAACAGTCCATGCTCAGGATAAAAGAATGTTAGTTTGAAGCATTGGAAACTGACTAAACGTTGAAATCTACTATTATTTTCTCCTTCCACATCAAAGCCCCATAGTTTAGATTGATTAACCACTAGTTTGGGAAACAACTTCTGGAACAAATACAACAAACAAAGGATGATAAAGCATTTTTGAGATCTGTAAAGGTGACAGGAAGGAAGCTTTTGATGATTCAATTTACTTGTCCAATGAAAGAAAATGTTATTTCATGAAAAGAGCTGTGTTGTGTTCTGTGTGAAAGCTTTAAGGAACCTACTGTTAAAACTTCTTGAAAGAGGGCTGATATGATAGGAGTTCTGTCATATTTATCCCTGTGTATTTCTGCTGGTTTGGGTGAACAATCTCAATAAATGGGTAAATCAATAAAAATTGTGAAAGAGTGATAGGTTAGTGTTTGGATCATATAAGTTGCTGAATCACTAATAAGGACTGTAACACCTTGTCATGCCGATATACAGTACATGTTTTCTTCTTTATATAAACTGGCTTTTAGAGATTAGCACCAGGATAGCTAAAATTTAAGTAACTCTACCACAGGATGTCCTGAAAAATTGTGCCCTATTTGTGTTGTGTGGCTGCAGCAGAACACACCCCCCCCCCCAGTAACGACCCCACCGGACATTAGAAATACAGCAGGGAAATTATGAAATTTAAACATTTTCAACAGGGAATAGAAATTCGGCTATTATCTATGATGAAACTTGTACAATTGTTGATGGGCTGCATTTTGCAAATATTTTCAATCTTTATTATTCTTTTACTTTTCTTTGAACAACTGATCTCTTTGACAGTAGGCCCAATTGTTTGGAAATTTTATGCAGGAATTCTACATTGTAGACCCTAATATCAACATTGTGTTGTGTTTTCCTTATAGAACTTGCAATTTCCTACCACAAACTTGAACACTTTGAAAGCAACCATTGGGAATATAAACCATCTCAAAACACTGATAGGAAGAAAATTAAATTTCCCGAAAACTGTTTAAGATCATGAAATTGGCTGACAACAACCAGCAAAGGCGACGATTCATTGTAACATTTGGTATCATGGCCATGATGAGAAACTGTTACAAACAGTACCTCAAACAAGACATCCGTGCTGTTTATCTCTTCCTCCTCTATCGGTGGTCATGTGTAGAATTGTCTCCGCTTTGACTTATAATAATAAAAAAAATCTTCAAATGAGTCCTATCTGCCTCGGAACACACACAACACAGGAGAACACAGCACAGCACGCACAGAGATATGATCAAGACTAAATCCGCTTTCAGGCCTTCCTTCTCCAATAACTATAGAAATTGCATACCCTTGTTCTTCAAATACCATTGATCTCCAAAAAGTGGATCAGAGAAGTCATGAAAACCTCTTTTACTTCTCTTTAATATTTTCTGTTGTGCAAGCCATTGTACACTTGGTTCGTTCTCTAATAATTTATGGTGTTCTACACTGCGTCTCCTTCGACGTGTTTCTACAGCGCTATGTTCAAATAAATAATGGTCTTTCAATGAACCTATTGGAATTACAAAATTAAATCCATGTTTTTCTGCAATATCTTTAGCTTTAGCTTCTCCACCATCAACGTGTACCGCCCAAGTATTTGAATATAAATGCTCGCCATCAGACTTTACGTCAAATTCACGGGTCTCCTCGTCATGGCTAGGCCCATTGTTCAATTGACTGTCGCTGCTTCTATTCCCGGCAAAAGATAGTCGCAAAGACGTTGTAACAACGAAAATTAAAGCTAAGATGACTCTCATGTTAATGTAGAACTGAAAGATACTGTTATAACAACTTCTTCGTCTTCAGAACGGCGGCATATCTGATATCAAATTGATGTATATTTTTCTCCCGTTGCGTCTTCAACACAAGCAACAACGAATTCGAGAGAACAAATGGTCCGCCTTCATTTCAACTTGGGCACCTACCAAACACGTCCGGCTTACTACGAAACCCCCTGGAAAGCTCCTCCGTAGCTAACATTCTAAATACTTCAGCCTGGTTCCCTGTGCGTCAACTTGACCTCGTTCGCGTGAGGGTGACGTCAGGGAACCAGACTGTAAATACTTGATACGGGCTTAGCTCCGAAACGTCGTATTTTAATCAAACTCTGTTCAATGTACAATTTATCTTATTTCAAATATAAATATTTATATCATAATAGAAACATTGTACAAGACGCCTGCAAAAAGATTGTTTCTGCATTCTAAATACAGCTCAGACAAAGTTTTGCAGCAAGCTTGACCTTACCATGACTACATGACTACGTTCGGAACAATAGGTTTCGGTGGGGTTTCGGTGGGGTTTCGGTGAGAAGAAAGCGTCGATGGTCTTAGAAGTCTATGGTCTTATACTGCTTGTCCAGGATTGTTTTCAACGGAAATAATAAATTCAATCCCGATTGACTTTGGACTTTTCCCCATTTGATGACGTGGTTTAATGAGACAATAGTAGAAAATTACTGCAGAACAGCCACCCCCCCCCCCTCCATGTTTTGAAAAGCATTTTGGGCCTTGCAGGCATCTGTTTTATTCTCATCAATTTCAATCATTGAAATTGAAAACTGTCCGCTGAAAGGCTGAAAATATCAATGCTAGACGGGAAAATCTACCAATCGTATTTCATCTCAAGTCTCAAAAGAAATATTCCTGGCATATTTCGAGGGGTGTTTCACCCATTCGAATAAACGCACGAGGTTTTTTAAAACAATATGATTTTTATGGATTTTTTGTGGATTTTTCTTGGAAACAAAAGTATTTTTCCCAAATGTGTGCGAGATTTTTACAGAATGATACACCCCTTGTCTTATTTGTTACCTCATATCAAGTAAATGTGCTCCCAAAGAGAATATTTCTTCACAAGTTAAAGTCGTTCAGTCGGGCGTTTGGTGCACAGCAGTTGTAGCTAAAGCTAAATACGACGACAGTGAAGTGGGGGTGTGGGGGTTTAGTTTTGTGGCAATCATGTGTATTCAATTCAAAGAGAATGGGAATTGCGAAGGAGCAAAATGACACTCGAAACCGGAACAAAAGTGAACATGGATTGGGATTGTCGTCACTCTGTTACTTCTGAGGCAAGGAGTGACACAATTGTGTCAGGGTGTCTGCTTCATCGGTGTCTTCAAGGCTGCCTGCTATACATGGGCACATATTCTTGACCTATGACGCAAATAATTACCCAGCCGTGACCCCGAGCATTGATGATGCGTATGCGTCAGTCAACCTTGACTTGCTACAAGTCTCAGTATAAATATAAATCTCCGAGAGTGCAGTGCCTCAGACGAGAGGGTTTCAGAAGGAAGGAAGAGAAAGTGCGCGCTCGTTCGCCTCCGGCGAGATATGAACTATACACACCATGACAATACGAATAGAAGGCAAACGAAGACTTGTAGCAAGTGAGGCCCTATAAGGGGTATTTGAAATATGAAATAATTGAGATTTTTGGGGGGAAAATATAAATATTTAGGTTTTTTAGTTTTGAAATATGAAATAACGTTGATTCCCAGTATGAAATATGAAATAACGAAATGAATAGATATTTTTTTAGATTTTTATAAAAAATATTCATTTTATGGAGGCAGCCACTCAAAACGGAGAGTATTGAGCTGTTCAAATATTTCAAAGCATGCCCAGTTCAGAATGATCATTTCTGTGGAGGAGTCTGATTCAGGACATAAAAAGATTCTTTGCATCCAGTAGCCTCTACGTGTGGACCCCCTTCCTTCCTACAAATAAGCGAGAAGTCCAGCCAATGGCATGGAAGTTAAATAGAATGGCGGATCAACAGCCACATATGTATGTGAAGCCAATTCTAGTAACCAGCTGCATCTATCACCTAAAGGCCAAAAGGTCCGTCCACATCAAAATGGCATTAGCGTAGCGAGAAGAGGAGGAAAAGGAGTAGTTGCCCCCTCCAATCGTACCCAAAAAAGATGGGCTTTGATGATTTGATGATTCATCCAAATCTGATGAGAAACTTAAAAGGGAGGCAAGCTGTATTTTCCTCCCTCCAACACTTGTAGCATCGTTGTTTTTGAATGTCAAAAAGGAAAAACAAATTCCACTCTAGCACTAATGAATGAAATCTTGGCGTTGGCACGATTTAAGTCAACAAAGGATGCCAAAAATTTCCATACCTACCACACATGGATCGTAGTATAACATCTTACTACCACCTGGCTTTTTATCATGTAGCTGGCTTTTTTGCATGCAGCTTTACTTTTTAAGCATGCAGCTTTGTCATAAGTGCGTTTGATAAAGTGCGTTTCTCAAAATTTTCCGCTTACCTCGCTCTCTCTTCATGTTTCATATGTTCAGTAAATTCCACCTTAAATTGCACGAGTATTGTTTCTCTTTATACAGCTTTGATCAGAGTATTAAAACGTAAGTTGACGAGAATTGAAAAAAGACAAAAAGGTAAAAGGAAAAGCTGCCGTCGAGGCTGTCGTCACTTGCATTTTAAAAACGGCAGCAAAAGCTTGAACGAAAAGCTTTGTCTGGGTGTTCCGTTAGGGCACATTCTTTCTTCTCTCTTCTAGGTGTTTAGCCTATAGCGTTTCTACTCTTTGATTCTGGCATGAGCCTAGGCGACCCAGGCTATACAACTGCAAAATGGTCATTCTTAAAAAAATTGGAACCAGGCTAGCTAGGTGATACTGGGTGGGACACAGGCGCGCTAGCATAAGCAGAATAAGTAGAAGTATTCTAAGCCAAAGTATAGAGCGTGTCCTCAAAATCTTACCACACCCCCTCATTATAAAATGCACCCATCTAATTTGTCGTGGCTATGCCACCGAACGAGTGGCAAATATGATATCAATGATATCAATCAACGA
The DNA here is from genome assembly GCA_039566865.1 of Aurelia coerulea. Taxonomy (NCBI): domain Eukaryota; kingdom Metazoa; phylum Cnidaria; class Scyphozoa; order Semaeostomeae; family Ulmaridae; genus Aurelia; species Aurelia coerulea. Next base: position 21,880,912 of record CM076948.1, on the reverse strand, counting down.
GTTATAAATTTGATATCAAAAGAAGTGGTTGGTAAATGTCATTTCTAATTTTGGAGCACGACAGCTGATAATTTTGAAATATTTGGTTTTGGTAAATTTGAAATATGAAATAATGGCAATTTTTCATGATGAAATATGAAATAATGTCTACCCCCCTAATAGGGCCTCGCAAGTCAACAGTCAACCTGAAGTTTCATGTGACATGATGACATGATAAAGACCGTTTTGCTTCTGAAAGGAAAACTTAGGAAAACGAGGCAAGTTCATTGGCACAAAAGCCCAGAGGGTCTACTTGAAACATCAAGGACCAGAGGGTAAGCCTGTTGGATGGAGCATCAATCCTTGCAAAAAAATCCAGAACAGAATATCTTTCGCGTTATTGAAGATGAGTTCTTCAGAACAGGAGACTGGAGAGGTTGGACATTTTATGAAGACAGTTCTATGGCTATTTCTGGACAACTGATGAGATTCAGGGGGATTTTGATCCAAACCTCCAAATACGACAAACGAAACAATTTCAATCCAAATTATGGAAAAACACTTCAACTGAACGTCCGAGGGAGTCAAGAAGTGTGAAAACTTGCCTTTACAAATTATCACGAAGTCGTCAATTGCCTGTTGCTTCGGTCGTGAGCAGTGGCAGAAGAGCTGGTGCATCAATAGGCATATGAGACAGGGGACTGAGGGGGCTGCAGCCCCCCCCCAACGTCAGAAAAATTTGCAAAAATTAGCCATAATTAGGCAGAAATCCGCCTCAAGTCGGGCAACATTTTCTCAAACAATGGACTTTTTGTCGGGCAGCCCCCAAATTTCATCTCCCCCACGCTGATGGGTGCATCTGTTGTTGAAATTGCCTTTCCTTGCAGAATTGATCCTCCAGGCACCTGCTTAGTGCAATCTATTTACGCTTACAGTTTGACTAATAGCCCACAAAGTTTGCTTTGTCCTTTCCTCGTCACAGGTCGATTATTGTTCCAAATCTGTCACTGTTAGCCAAAAAAGCGACCAGATCGTTTGGCCACTGTTTGAAACTGAAACACAGTGACTGACAGCTTTGACTTGATGAGATTGATCATTCTGTGGCCACACTTTCTAAATAACACTCATTGTCTACATGACACGGTTGGGCTGGTCAGCACACCAGCTTTCAGGATAATCTAGCAACTGTGACTTACTTTTCCAAAAAAAGGGTTTGTCTTTGGTTAGCCCAATGGTGACGGTGTAAAAAGCATAAATTTCCCTAAAGGATAAAAATCAATCGATTGCAAACTATCTTTTTGAAAGGAATTCAGAATTTGATTTGTGGTGATACTGGTTGTGAAATTTCATCTTTTTATGCCGAATTGGAACTGCAGTAATTTCCACGAGCGTCGTAAAAATCTACTCCAGAACCATTGTTTAAATCTTTCACAAATCAAGAGGGAATTTTCTTATTTTTGTTGGCTGTGGTACCCAGGATAGAGGGAAAGCAGATACTCCTAACATCCGAAAAAATATCAAAATTCACTTTTTTCCTTTGCAATTTTACAGAACTTGCGACTGCAAGCATCTGGTGATAGTATTCATGGATATGGCAAAGAAGTTAGCATGGATCCCTGTAAAGAAGTATTTACATATGGAATGGATTACCATGCATAAAGTTAAAAATGAAACTGAAATGAGCAATCCATCAGAGTCGAGAATTTCCTACTGCGTGCAGACTCTTGGACTGTACCCCTCTTTTCAACTCTTCTCAGGGAGTCTGCAAGCAGGCTGAGGGGGAAATTATGAAACAAGGCAAGATTAGCTTTCTTGAAAATAAAAGGATATTTGCCAAAGGTGTACGAGATTTTTGTGAGTGAAGGAGTGAAATGTCCCGCGAGTTTTTTAACATGGAACAACATAACACTTTGTGATTCTGACGGATGCCAACATTTAGTTGCAAAACAAACAAACAAAGAGTGCAATACGATTGCTTCTAACACATTCGTATTTTTACATTCACGCAATATTTTATTATAAAAAACCTTGGCAAGTTCAATATCAATATGTTAATGAATCATTTAAATGAAGTTGTACACATACCTAACAAAATTGAAGTCGACCTTTGCTTTGTATCGGGTGAGTAAAAAAAGTTAGCACGTTTGGTGGGCTGTCGAGTAAAAAGTATGTGACCGATATTCAAAACTAAAACGTTCATCTTTCAGTCAAAGGCTAATTAACATCTCAAAATTTCAGTTGGTGGAATCACTTATCATTTAGGCTCTGAAATCGGACAAATGCTGGTTTGTATGGGAAAGAGAATTCCATGTTCGATTCTGGTCCATGAGTTACATGCCATTGACGTCTTCACCTACACAGTTTAGAAACGGAAAATTGCATTGAATTTATATTTCAAATCTTCTCATCTAAACCAGCCTTCGAATGATAGATTAACATTTTAGTTTTGAATATGGTCCACGTACTCTTTACTCCACAGCTCATCAAACGCTTTATTCATTCATTCATTCATTCATTCATTCATTCATTCATTCATTCATTCATTCATTTATTCATTCATTACTTTATTGTGGGTTATCTGAAAGGATTTCTAGCTATTTAAAGCTAATTTAGGCCCACAACGCATGCCGCATCCAGGCATGGGACCCCAGTTTAACATTCCTTCTGAAGGAAAGCGAAGTGAGTTGCTTGGTCAGGCCTACGAGAAGTCACCCATCCAGACTTTGACTTCACATGACCGAGTGAAAACTGTATAAGCCGCTCGGCCGCTCTCCCCACAAATCTTTTTTAACTCACCCGACAATAGAAAATGTATTTATCTAATTAATGACAAAATGCTGCTTGCAGTTGTCCAAAAACTGAACGATTTTCTGGCGAATTTATAATAAAATATATGTTCTAACTTTGATACAATGTTAATCTGTCTTTGAATGAAAACTATAAACTTTGCGAAGCATAGGATATAGCTTTTGGGGGTATCTAACCCTTTCTAAATTTTAGTAATTTTGTATTGCAACTCATAATTCAGGAAGTTTGCGGCCTAAAAAGTTAAGGTGCGTTAATCATTAAGCTATTGACAGTGTGAAAATGACTAAACTCCTAAGTCATTTCCAAGAGTTTTCCTTTAATAAGGATTTCAAAAAGAAAATGCGAGAAGCAGGCGGCCGAAAACCAAATTGATTGTCGAGTATTCCCAGGGGGGACACTCGACACATACACATACGGGGGGTCAGTCCGAGAAATTTTCAGGAACCCCAAAAATATCAGTTTAACTTCATTACAACCCAAAAATATCAGCTCATTTTATACCTTGACATCTGTAAACGAACATAAAAGATCCTGAAACAATGCAAATTGAGGCCAGGATTGCCTCTAAAGAACCCAGAAATATCATTTTCACAATATTTGATGCCCAAAGATATCAAACACATAATTTCAATTTATTTGGACCCAAAAATATCACTTTCTGCAATATTCTGACCCAAAAATATCGGACTTACCTCCCCGTATGTGCATGTGCTGAGTGCCCCCCTGGGCGAGTATTGCCAAGGAATCTGACTGAAGGTTAAACCATGAACCTTCAAACTCGTCTCAGTGTATCATGGCTGCCCTAAAGTATGACATTTTTTGGTGAATCCAGTATACCACTGACACCCGGCAGCAATTATCTACTTACCACTGAGATCATACGATTCTCAGGATGTTTGAATAATAAATATTTTGGGTGCCCCAATAAAGTACTCCTGTTTGAAAAATCACTAAAATTTAACAACAAGGCCGATCTTCAAATTTCTTTTTTTGGCTAGCAGATGAAAGAACAAATTATTTTGCCAGGTATAGCTGATCTTGTGATTGTTTTCAAACTTAGCAAATGTAGCTCTTTTTAGAGCTGCCTGGCTTAGAAGCATACTGCAAAAGCATTGATGATCACAAGATTAGTTAATTTTTGCATATTAAGCTTCGATTTTGGTAACAAATTTTAGAAAGAAACGTAAACTAGGATTGTAGACTTGTGGGATAATGAAAACTCCATGACTTTTAGGCAAGATTTACGATGTTATTTGAAAAGAATAGCTCAGAAAAAGGTTTGTCAACATGTTATTTTGCTGTAAAAGCTCTATTAAGCCCCCTGGGGATCAAAAAGATCAAAAATAAACTTTTAAGATGGGTGTCATAATCGAATTTTCATGATTTTCTAATCGGGAGTACTTTTTGGACACCCAGTAGCTAAATATTTTATGACCAATAACTAAGTACCGTTACGGTCCCAGGTGTCTCTGGTGAGGCAGTTATGATTCTAGTTAAGTCTGTCCACATTATATGCAGCGATGTTGGATGACGATGTACAACGTTGAGCAGTTCACCTTTCTGAAATAGAAATGGATAGAGGTTTACAAGAGGTTTATAAGAGAAGTGAAAGTTCAGTTCAGTTCATATATTCTAAATTCACAACATACAATTTATAACTTACTATACCAACAGATAACTAAACTACAAGGAAATAAGATAATATCACAGGTAATATTATATAAAAATCGTAACTTGCAATATACTGTGCGTCCCAAAGACTGGCAAGATTTTGAAAATTTCTAATATTTTCTTCATTTAAACTTCGTTCTGCTCCTTTAAAGGCATTGAGTCCGCATAAATAGCGCGCTCATGACCAATATCAACTTCTTTTCAATCATGAAACAAAAGTTGTGATTTAATCGTTATTGAAATCAAACCAAAGAAATTCCCAAGGATAATGCAAGGATTAAGAACCCTTTGGCCTCCACTGCTAATGACTTTAGCACTATTGTGCGATAATAAAGGGCCGTCAGCAGTTTGTCAGCAAAATTCAGGATAGCGTTAACGCTCAGCTATTTATACGGACTCAATGCCTTTAAGATAAGGGACACATTAGATCTAGACGCAAGAACAGTTTAGCCCAAATGATTCAAAGAACATGCAACCTGGTTACCCAGGGGGGGGGGGGGGTACTCAGGTATATTTAGGAAAGGGGTGCTCAGGTTGAGGTACAACGCATCTACCCAAAAAAATTATTTCTACCATGAAAATAGACCCAAAGAAATAATTATTTTTCTGACCTTACATACCCAAAAGTTATGAAGTCAGTATCTTAAATCTGCAGGAAAGTGGCCTAACTGATTAGATTTCTCATAATGCATTTGGATATTTAAGTTTTTTGATTTTGTTTGTAAATTATACTTATCCCAATTTTTTTACTTTTTCTCATATTTGAGACCCAAACAAGTAAGCCAGAATTTCAGGAATAAAAAAAAACTGTACAAATGATTGATCCAAAAAATAACCCTTGCCCAAATTTTAGACCCAAAAGAGTAACCTGAGCACCCCTATCCTGAATATACCAGAGTACCCCCCCCCCCTGGGCCTGGTTATGAAAAAATACATTCAAAGATACTCCATACACCCTTCGTAGTGGTAAAAATATTTTGGCACCAAAGCCAAACACGACAGGGTATGGTATTGAAAATTCACGTTTTATTGGATCTAAGATATGGCACATAATGCCATCTTCCTTAAAAGAGTCCCAGACATTGAATAGTTTCAAAACAAACATTACAAGCTAGTGTAACAGTTGCGATTTTTATTGCAACTGTAGATTATGTAAGCGATATGTCAAAAATTTAGGGTTTCTGTAGTTGTAGATTATTTAATATTCTTGTAAACTATAGATTTAATTACATTATTAATAGCTTGTGGGGGGGTGACTTTAAGAGAAGCGAACTTGGTGTTGACAATGGACAAACTTTGCAACATTCTTGGGAGGAACAACTTTGGAGACAAATTTGCTGTTGCCAAAAGTAACCCAAAATATTCCTAGGAAATTTTCATTCTGAATGTTCAAAATGCTGCTTATCGTGCCCCTATACTGAAGCACCTAGGCTTCTAATAAAAATTACTAAACCTTCCTCAGATATGAATTTAACCAGCAAGCTTTCCTCCAGTTCACATAGTCATGACTCCATCTAGACGCCGGATACACGAATCGATAAGCTGGGGGGGGGGCATTGACTAGGAGAAGCGAGCTTGGTGTTGACAATGGAGAACTTTGTGACATACTTGGGAGGGACAACTTTGGAGAACAATTTTTGCCAGTTGCATAAAGCACATCAGAAAGGTTTCAATTTGCAAACATATTAAGAATATGTAAGCTGTTTGTTACCTCAGTGTCCCACACAATAACTTTCTTGCAGTCTCCTCCAGTGATCAATCGCTTGCCTTGTAAACTGATGCATCGAACGATGCCGATATGTCTTTCTAACGCATGTAGCAGTTGTCCTGTACAACAAATAAAACGAATCAGGGCACTTTAGCGACAAGATACAATTCTGTTGCTTAGGGCACCCTAAAGATAGTGGACAAACACAACTTTCTGCAATGGATTTTCAACCATAACGTTATGCTTAAAATCGGTGATCACCATCAAGAAAATAAAGCAAATTCAATTTCACTAGCCAGCTCCATTTCCAAGCGTAAACGTATGAACTGTTATCAGCAGTTTAAATGTTGATTTCTCGAAAGATTATTCAAAAATATTAGTCACAATCCATGATAATAAATCTACGAAAGTAGGGAGTAAGGTAAATCTACGAAAACCTTATTTTGAGGCACCATTTTTGAACAAAAAGTTATCTTTCTGGTCTAAATGATTTTCTCCTGTAAGTGCATTTGATTCTTTCACGATGGTCAAGCCCGCGATGTGGTATATATAACCATGTTATGTAGCAGGTGAATGAAACAAGGCCCGGCGTTTGAAAGGCTACTGCTCTCTGAATATATAAGCAATGAGATTTTGCAATATCTGATTGAATAGCTAACAAGTTCAATAAATTTTAGAATTTTTCCAGGCTGAAATCCGTCGCTCCGTTCAGATTTTACAAGGGATTTTCTGAAAAAGTCCCTTCGAGAAACTTCTAAAATTGTGCTAAACTCACGAGCAAGTTTCCCTGATGTGTTTACCTTTCAGCAATGACTTAAAGGGGCTGGGTCACGTAACGTAAACAAAGTTCTTTCGAAACGACGATTTTGCAGTTTTTTGACAGGCCATATCAAACAGATTTTCCACGATTTTTCTCAAAATGAAAGTGCTATATTGAAGATGAACTCTTGAACTTCAAAGAGAAACAAACGAAACAACCATATGTTGTAAGATTGCAAAGATATTGGTGGATTTTTAATAGTAACTTTATTGTGGATTCACCCCATCCACCAAAATCTGTGCAGAACACAATGGCCACGTGTGGGCAACAATATAGATTATAGAGATAACAGATTTGTTTACGGTTGCGTGACCCAGCCCCTTTAAGCACGCTTTAGTACGTGCTAACTCTTGGGGGAATGAAAAAGTCCCCCCTCCCCCTGGTATGAATAACTTATTGAGGGGATTCCATTCTCCCAAGCGGACAAAACACATGAATATATGTCTTCTAGTGTCATTATTGCAAGGAAGGAAAACAAAGGGAAATTTTGCTCGTCGTTTTCATTCGTTTTTGCAGGTTTTCGAAAGGGGCTCTCAGCGGAAAATCTCTCATATCTACGGGAAGGAATGGCCGATTACAGCCGGTAAATTACTGAACCTAATTGGATATATCAGGAATAAAACGAGACAGTTTTCAATGTCATTGCTTTTGTATTGAGAGAGCAGTATTTTTTCAAACGCCGGGCCTTTTTATTGACTCACCAGGTAGATAAGAAATGACTGGATATTTAAATACATTTAAATACATTTCGGCAACCGTTAGAACAAGGACAGGCAAATAGTGTGAGGATTTACTGTATATTATGTTGCTTCACCTTATTAATGAATATAAACGAATGAGAATCGTTTTGAAACATACCATGGATGCTCCATATTTTGACAGTGCTGTCTGCATATCCAGATGCAATGATTTCTTCGTTGAATTCTAAACAATACTGTGGACAAACGAGAATCGTCATGAGTTTACCTTTTCTGGCCTTTTTATCTCAAAAAGCTGCTCATAGAGAGGAAAACCCCTTGAAAATAGTTTTGTGTTCTCGTGTCTCCATCGGTTATGAATATGCTCACATAGTTTTTACTTTCCATATCGACGCTCTATTTTTGGAGAGCGGCCTTCAAAAGTACATTTTTCAGGTTGTCGATTTCGTAACAGAACTTACACAAAGCCCCAGGAGATGCACAAAAATTTTGAAGTTGATTTCTCTTTGTAAATTACATCCTCGAACAAAATAATTCTGCTGGCGTCTTCTCAGCTCACGTCTTCTTGCTAAAATAGCCTATTTTGGGTACGGGGACGTGCCATCGGTAAGGGTATCGATTTTAGCAATTTTGGTATAGGAACAGTATCGATTTTCTCGATTTTGCTATAAGGAACGGTATCGATTTTCACGATTTTGGTATAAGTACAAGGTCGGATATATACATTTTCGGAAAATTGGTATAAGGTCGGGTATACTTTTTCGGAAAATTGGCATAAAGGTCGGGTATACTTTTTCGGAAAATTGGTACAAGGAACGGGTATGTTTTTGAAGCTTCGATGGCACATCCCCGACCAAAACCTGGTCAAGTACCCCCCCCCCCCCGGGAGACCAACTTCAATATTGTTTGTCAATTCTTGTGCTTTACCTGTAGATTCTGAAATGAGTAAGGTTTTTTGAAAAATTTGATTTTGCAAATGATTTTAGATGTCTTTTGATATAAAGTTGTCTTGGGCCAAACTAAAATTACAATTCTCATGAAGAAAGCGACAGCGAATGAAGATTTTTGTTTCAGGAAGAAAGAGGATTTAACCATGGGTAGTTAGACACTGCTGGTGTGCTTCTATGCAGGAGCGCTGGATAATACGTATCCGCGGAGGAAATATTGTTTTCGTTCTTTTGATATCTCCTCCGCAGTACTATAAAAAATTTCCTCCGCAGATACATATTATCCAGCGCTCCTCCATAGAAGCACACCAGCAGTGTCTAACTACCCATGATTTAACTTCCCTTCTTAGTCCATCACAAATAACAGATAAGAAAAAAACTCTGTTCTACGGCTGTCTTAGACTTGCCCCAAGTCTATCTCTTCAGTCTTCAGACCATTCCTTGGATCCGCCATTCCAACATTCCGTCAAGAGAGCTCGAGAGATCTCTCGCGCCCTCTTCCGGAATGTTAGAATAGCGGATCCAGGAACTAACGAAAAAGGAGCGGTAAGACGGACTGAAGAGATAGACTTGGGGCAAGTCTACGGGTGTCTCAAACAGAAGAATTTTCTCGGGTGTGTTTGATAGGTAATTCCAAGCCTACAGAATGCTGAAAAAAGTAAACTTGCAGAGACAGGAATATATATTTCCCAATTCAACACAACAATCTTAAGAATGATAGGTTGCTGATTCATCGTGGCATGGCATTTTTGGGTTGCAATGAAGCTAAACTGATATTTTTGGGTCCAAAGCCTGAAAATTTCTCGAACAGTCCCCCCTCCCCTCCGTATGTGCATGTGCTGAGTTCCCCCTTAGGAAGCAAATACACCCTAAGACTGATGTTGATGTTCTTGAAAGAGTGGAACAGTAAGCAACGTTAATATATAACTCACAACTTCAGCATGGCCATGAAGTGTTTGTTTCAAATGGCCATATTTTAAATCCCAGATAATTATATGTCCATCAGCACCTCCAGTGACAATCTTTTCATCGTCCAGTTGACAACACATAATAACTGAAAATGCAAAGAAAAAGCATAAAGCGATATCACTAAAAGTGTTTTGTAGCATCAAGAGGCGAGTCAAAGAACTCTGAACCTTTTGTTGTAACAACATACAAGACTTACTCCATTCGTTCCAATGTTTTCACTCCATTTCGAAATTCCGATATACTCAGCACAAAATACGCAACTGCGGAGGAGCATAAAACTTTGTTCGCTATGGTTCAAGTTCAAACATAGTGAGAGCAATAAATAACCCAGTTCAATATGTTGGCGTTGCTATTGTGATAATTGAGTTCAATATGTTGTTGTTGTTGCGATGATTAGGACTCTGTATTGAGTCTAACATCATATTGGATGGGTGCACCAAAAAATTCAAGCTTTTGAAAATTCGTAGTGCTTAAAGACTGAAGTATCTTGAGCAAAGAAACATAGGAAAATTAAACTTTAAAAATTGATTGATTGCGAAATGGCTGAAAAAGGGCCTAAACACTTGATCAAATAGTAAGGAATCTCTCACACAAAACAATACGCATGTGCATTCGCAGGGACGTAGGAAGCATCTCAAACTTGGGGGGGCACTACACTTGAAGGGCACTTTTTCATTAAGCTAAATGGGCACTTCCTGAAAATAAAAAGGGCACTTCTTTGTTTATTGCAAAATCTTGGGGGGGGGCACGTGCCCCCAGTGCCCCCCCCGGTTCCTACGTCTCTGTGCATTCGATTTTTCTCAAGACTTATAGAACAAGAATTTTCAAATAAATGCTAGTTTTTTGAGCCCATAGCAATGAATTAGACTGATCACAATTCGTCGTAAATTTCACTCATTTTTTTATATCTGAATCTTTTTGCGGTTTGAGCGAGCAATTCAATTCAATGAATAAATAGGTACAGCTTGTCAGTTCAATTGATAAGTGAGTAATAAGGTTTTCGAAATTGCGAGCGAAATTGGAAACGAATTGTAATAAGTCTAGCAATAACTGTGCAGAAAATATCCGATGCCCGTGACAAAAAGTAGTTTTGTGTTGCTCTTTGTAATAAGTTTCTTTCCGATTCGATCAAGTGTTTCAAGACAATTGGCAGGCACTTTGCAAACAAAGGATTTTAGTAAAGTCGAATTTACCTATATTCTCAGCACTCAGAAAGACACGAGAAAAGAATAAAAAAATATGTCAGTCTTTCGACTACAAGGTAGAATCTATTTTTTGCAATCCATCCAGTGCACTTGGTAATACAAATACAGTAAATTCCCGCATATAAGAACCTACAAAAATAAGAACCTAAAGGCTGTTTTTCCTAAATTATGCATATATTGTGATTAAGAACCTGTTTCAATTTGATGAAAAATATGCTCTTATTGCAAGGGTAGCAAGGTCGAATTTTTGATTTTGTTATCAAGTTCATTTTTGTCCCAGTTGGCTGTTAAAGTTTGTACCTCCTCCCCTGCTGGTTGTAAGCTTAGAATTAGTTATTATGTCCATAACAATTTTGCCAAAACAAATAACAGGGTTCAAAATCTTTGGCGAAGACTCTAAAAAGGCCTACCGAGGGCACCCTTCATATAAGAACCATTATATCTTGACATTAGTCTTAGTATCATCAAAATAAGAACCTGTTTCAGCCAGGCTCTCAAAAAAGTTGGTTCTTATATGCGGGGATTTACTGTATTTGTTAGGAGATGAGATACTGTTTCTCCGAGGAAACGTATGTGTCCCCCCGTGCAGTAGGTTAATGCTCATGCGCCCGTCAGAGTTCCAACCCAAAACGCTACTGCGCATGAGCATTAACCTACTGCACAGGGGGAAAATACGTTTCCTCGGACAAACCCTATCTCGTCTCCCCAACAAGTATGCATTTTCAAATGCCTGTATCTTTTTTGGCGCAAAAATAATATAACCTTTAAAATACCAGAAAGCGATATTTTGCACTAACCTTCTGTGTGTCCCCGCAGCAAATGTAAACAAACGCCATTTTCTACATTCCAAACTTTGACGGTCTCATCCCACGAGGCACTAACGAGAGTATGTCCCCTTAGCTTTATCACCTGCAAAAAGAATTTGAAGGTCATATTTTACTAATGGTAGTTGATTCAAGCTACGTTTCCATTACTCAGTAACTCTTGCGTCTTTGTTTGTTTCAATTGAGAGAACATTCTTTGTCTGCACTCGCTAATTGCTTTGAATTGCGGTGTCAATCAAAACAGGGCTGCATATCCAGCTACAATTTGAGGTTACGGATGTGCCAAAAAAAGTCGATCATTATTGTGACCATCTGTATGTCTGAGCCTAGGAATATGATCTGACATCAGGGACTGCAGAGCAGTTTGGAAATTGGGTAAGTTAAAATATTTTTAGCCCTTTCAATTGCGTTCGTAAGACTGACATGGCTAAAATAAAGATTGACAAAGACCCGAAGTCTAGAGCCGTTGAATAGACAAGATCTACAAAATTAGAATCTATAACACTAACGTCTCAAGATGATGAAAGTAATTAGAAAAAGGCCGCTCCAAAAACCAGACAAAAATGGCTGAAAACTCTGTAAGGCAGAAACCTCGATCGGGATTTCGATTCGCTTTGAAGAATCCTTAGGTTTCGGAAGGGCTGTTTTCAGAAGACTCTGATTGAAATATGCAATTTAGACGAGGCATACTCTAAAATACAGTTTCTGATCTTGGTTTTAGAAGAAAGCATTCACCGAGTTGATATTCTGAACAGCTACCGGGTGACCCATAAAAAAGTACTCCCGTTGAAAAAATCACCAAGAATTGCTTATCAAACCTTTGACAAAATTTTCTTTTTGAGTTGTTTTTTCAAAGACCCAAAAATATTCATAAAGGATAAAATGTTTGCTTTTGGCGTAGCAAGGTAGAAAAATTACACGTTAAAAACCTTTTTTTGAGCTATAGTTTTTAAGCAAAATACTCAATCTTGCCTAAGAGTCCAAATTTTCAGATTTTTTATCATCATTGAAGTCTCTAATGACAGAGTGCATTTCTTTCTGTCATTTATGACCAAACTAGAAGCTTTACATGCACAAAGAAATTAATCTGGCAATCATCAGTGCTTTTTTGCAGTATGATTCAAAACCAGGTAGCCCTAAAAAGAGCTAAATTTGTTAATTTCAAAACCATTTACAAAATCAGCTATGTCTTCGAAAATAATTTGGTCCTTGATCTACTTGACAAAAAAAGAAAATTGAAGATCTGCGGTGTAATCAAATTTTGATGATTTTTCAAACGGGAGTACTTTTTTTTCTGGGACACCCGGTACAAAGATACATTTCTGAACCATTCGATTGCATAAATCAGAATTTATACAATTGCAAAATTAGCTGCTTGTGGTCTCTGCTGGGATGCTGTCAAGCTCATCAAAAACTATTTATCAATGAGGAAACAAAGAGTCAACATAAACAGCTCATATACCGGGTGACCCAAAAAAAGTGACCCAACGCAATCTTTCATAGAAATAAAAGTAAGTGGCTGATTGCAATACTTCAAACGTCGTTCTGTTGCTAAAAGACCAGCCTACATTATGAGTATTTTTGCAATTTTTTCGACATGGTAAATTTCCTGAATTAAGGATTTTGAGAAAAAGGGCATGCCTGAAATCTTCAAAAAGTCGTCAAAAACAGGGGATCAATTTGTAGCCTTTTCAGATCTTCAAAACAACGAGGAGCATGTTTCATTTCAGCCTGGGAATAGGCAACTCAGTCGAATGTTGTCATGGCAAGTTTGTAGTCCCTAGATACCTAAATATTCTTGTCTCAAGGGACAAGGATACTCCTGCTTTTCTGTAAGCAATTCTTGAACATTTCGATTTGTGTGGAAATTGAATCCCTTTGAAATTTCACAATTTACAAAGAACATTTATGTTCAGCTCCAAATGTTTAGGTACCTAGGGACCATAAACTTGATCTGGAAACTTTTAACTGAGTTGCCTATTCCCAGGCTGAAATGAAACAACTTCCTAATTGTTTTGAAGATCTGAAATAGTTTTTACTCGATCCCCTGTTTTCGATGACTTTTTGTGGATTTCAAGATTGCCCGTTTTCTCAAAATCTTTAATTTGGGATATTTGTAGTGCCGAAAAAAATTCAGAAAAATACTCATAATGTAGACCAGTCTTTTAGCGACAGAACAACGTTTGAAATATTTCAATCTGCTGCATAGTTATTTTTCTAAAGCAGATTGCGTTGGGTCACTTTTTTCTGGGTCACCCGGTAGCCCGGTAGTAGTTGGAAAGATGTTACGATAGGGGTACCACAAGGATAGTTCTAGGGCCTCTCTTATTCAATATTTTCATAAATGACATTTTCCTTTTTGTAAATAATATTAACATTTGTAATTATGTTGACGAAACCACTATCTATGCATGCAATACAAATCTCAATACTATAATTAGTAGATTAGGAATAGACAGTTCAGTTGAAACTTAACGAAGGCAAATGCCACCTTCTGATATTTGGTAACAACTGTTGGTAACTCAGTAGCCACCATGGGTATACAAATACATACGCTGCATTTCAGACATAAAGGAGGGAATTCATGAGTCGTACAGCATAGAGAAAGAAGGTAGCTTTCTATGCTTGCTATATAATCATAAAAAGTCTGACCTCGATATCATCTGTGTGTCCTGTCCAGCGGACTAAACACAACCCAAGATGCACAGACCATATTCGGATGGTTCTAAAGATGCAGAAAAAACTCAATGTAATTTTACAGTACTGTTGGGTTTGTGATAGACTGATTACATGTTTTAGTGGTGCACCTTGATAAACTGATAATTGCTATAACAGTTAAAGCATAATGCCATCATCCAATGCCATGAACTAAGCGGGAACTCAGACTGAGGTGGTTAGTCTAGGTCTGTGATATGCATCTGTATGTATTCTAGCACAACGAAAACAAAGTAGCTTCACATCATCGAATAAACTAGACCTTTTGCTATTCTGAAAAGGAGCCTGGATCGAGCAATGTTCTTATACATTTTCAAACGAATGGTTCAATTGAGTGGCATTAGAGCTTCTGAGACTTGTTCCAAGTCTATTTCATGAAGTTCGTCGGACTGATCGGTGTCCCACTCTTCCTGGGTCCACAAATCCAGCATTCCGTAAAGGCATTACGGAAAGCTGGAATGGCAAAACCGGGAAATATGGGAACAGGATCGGCTAAACGGAATTCCGGAAATAGTTTTGGGGAAAGGCTAGAGCTTCTGTCACTATAGCGCAAATTTGAAAATTTCTCAAAATTTATAAAAATATCGTTCGATTCAGATTCTATTCAAAATAGCTAAAAGGTCCATTCTCACGGCTTGTTGGTTCTTGCTGAGTTTGCGCGGCACCTATCTTAATTCAAGCAAAATACAGCAACAGAGCTTCTTTCAGTCTTCCCTCCCCTTTTGGTGTATCTTGCTTTCTTTCTACTTAGAATCGGAATGTAGTTTTCAGAGACAGCGAGACCCTAACTTTATCGAAGTAATGTATTGGTCCTTCCTCTCGACGTAAGAAAAATTTGTGATGCCTGGAATTACAGAAAGCTGGCGACTCCCCTCCTCCTATGTAGCAGGTTTGTCGGGCAATCAACATGAACCACTAACCTTCAAATTGGTAGTCCAATGTGTAATAGCCTAACGTTTACCAGAAACACCAGAGAGCTTGCTCTCATAATTCTCCTTCTTTCTCTTTAGTTCATAGCTCTGGGACGAGCTCCATTTTTCATTCTTCCCTGCTCCAATCGAAGTTAAAAGTACTGAAAAAGCTCGAGCTTCTACTTCCTTTCTTTTTCAGTTCCATCATCGAGGGCTTCTGAGAACACCCTCTCTTCGACACTTCATGTTGATTTCAAGAAGATAAATGAGCGATGACCTTCTTCAAAATTAGCAAAACCACCCTTTCGCTTGACAGTCCAAATTCTAAAACAATTAATGATTTGCAAGCCAGAAAAAAGTTCTCACTTTCATAAATCCATAGAGCCAAGAGTACTTGGCGGATTTGTATGATTAAAATTCTAGTTAAAAGCCGATGAATTTAACTATTTTTGTAATCATCCTTGTGTTTCTATGAGCATTGAAAATATAGGTAAGTTCATGCGAAATGCCTGAAAAGGGCTTAAGGCATTTGATCCAATCGTTAGAAATCTACTCACGCAGAGAAATACATGAGGGCATTTCACCTCTCTCGGGAGTTGCAAAAATAGAATTTCAGAAAAATTACTGAAGATTTCAATCTCATGGTAATAAATGTGCAGGCAATGTCTCTCAACCGCGAACTATCGTACTTTGTTTATTGTTCTGTGCGAGGAGTCTCTTCGTGATTTCATCAAGTGCTTTAGGCCCTTTAGAGGCATTTCGTAACGACGAAAATTTCGTAAAGTCGAATTTACCTACATTTCCAGTTCCCATAAGAACACGAGAAGTGATATCAAAATACTTGAATCTCTCGGCTATCACGCAAAAATAGATTCATTCCAATCCATCACGTACTCTTGGCGCTATGAATTTTCAAATGTGTGGATTTGTTTGGCTCACTTAGTATAGTTCAATAGTCATACCTGTCTGCTGATGATGCACTAGCAATGATATCTCCATCGAAGCATATGTGATCAACAGCGCCTTCGTGTCCTTCCAGTTTCCTAATAAACAATAATTTGAAGAGTATACTGAGTGATTCAGAAAAAAACACACGCCCTTTTGAAAGGCTACTGCACCCTAACTATTAAAGTAATAATATGTTATGATATCTTATTGAATAGCCCACATGCTGAATTACTTTAGATTTTTTCCTGGTTGAAATCAGTCACTCTGTTCAGATTCTACTAGTGGATGAAAAGACGTTTACATTCTTACGAATTGACCTCAACGTAAAATTCTTCCTTTCGTTGTTTTATTAATTTCTTCATGTGCCAGACGTCAAAGCAATATGGAACTCAGGGCTGGAAAAAAGCTTTTTCTTCCTGGCAGCAAAATTCAAAAATCAGAATTTCCTGCGAAATCTATCCGAAATTTCCTGCAAATAGAATTATAAGATATTTCACTTGTTCAAACAGCATCCCTGAATTCTGTCTAGAATGAACTTGCATTCTAACTAAAGAACTAACTTGTACTTTAAGAACAGCCCATCGAATTCAAAATGTTACTTGAAGAAAGTCGTTGGACCACACTTCTAGTTACAACTTCTAGTTATAATTACAAACCCAGCTGATGTTTAGTAAACCACCTACGTATTTGCTTTGGGTTTTATGGTTGCTGTTCCATTTGAGGATCTCATGAACGACTTAATTACATGGATGAAAGCTTTATTTTGTGTTTTGATGGTCCAAAAAAGCTTTTAATCAATAAAATGATACTTCCTATCTTCATAGCAGATTTTGAGAACTGAAAGTTTCGGTTTCATAAAGGCTCTTCAAATTGATGTGGTATTTTTGGTGGGGGGTCTCCGGCACCTTCGTGAATACATCATAGCCAGTTTTATGAAACTACGCCTCTGTTTATATGCATTACTCAAGTTGCAGCGAGTAACAAAGTAGAACGAAAAAAGGAAGTATACTTCAGTCGGAATAAGACAACTGCTGGCATAATAAAAATGTTTCTTAATCACTATTTTTCAGAACTCGAGTTTCTGAATGCTTTTGGCGATCTGAGTCTATAAGCCGGTGCCTTATGAAAAAGGCACCGGCTGACCCAGAAATAAGCTTCACAAGCTGGATCAAGTCTAGGTTTTTCAAAGCAACTGTTATCAACACAAACAAGTTATCAGCATGTAGCTGAAAGGCTGTGCTTTTTTGAGATATTGCTTGGTTAGTTTAAGACTATCCTCTCAAAACGAGCCCTAAGATATGATGATTTCATGGAATCTTTCCTCCTTTTCCCGTCCATGTTTTGGAAGACGGGACAAAGCTGAATTCTAAATTTTGCATGGTAGCACGATTTTTGAATAAGGAACAGATATAGATCGTTTTTGAAACAACAAATTTCGCCAGATGACTTCAAGTCCACCTCTTACGTAAGTTTTTACAATATGTTGACTAGAAAAGGAGTCGGATTATTTCACTGCAATTGAGAAATAATGGGCTCGACAATTTCTTTCGATCTCGTTTTTCGAACAGTAATCATAGCTTGAAGTGCCTATGCAGGAACTCAAAAGATAGCAAAGCCTTTTGAATCAATGCTGGTACAAACCCATATGTACAACCCATTTTCAATAACTTTTGTTTTCAGAAAGCTATATGACCCAGCTTGTGAAGTTTTTTTTGGGTCACCAGGTATTTGTATTGTACAAATAGTGTGAAATCGTGGAAAGATGTCATTCAAACAAAAACTGTCACGAAAATTTAGTTACAAATTAAAGGAATATACAACGAGAAAATAACTTGATAATTAGGAATATGCCAGAATGTGTCATAAATTTCCTGCGAAATAGTGACAAATTAGACAAATTTCCTGCGAGCCATTTTCGTCAAAAACTTCCTGGCAGCGCCGCTGCCGGCGCTGCCGGACATTTTCAAGCCCTGATCGAACTATTGCACAGGGCATATGTGCGGTGACAAGTACACAACCAAATACTGCCTTTTTCTTTTGTTATGACCTTCTTTCTTGCTTTCTTTCCTCGCATTTTCAATCTTTATTTTCTCTTTTACATACTGTATTCTCTCCCTTTTCCATTTTTCGTTCGTCCTGGATCCTCGTTCCTTTCTTCCGTTTCATTTCATTTCTTCTTTCCTCCATTCCTTGTTTCCATCCTTTTTGCTCTGCCTCTTTCTTCCTTCAAAATAAGCAAGCTTCCTGTGAAGCTGCTTCACACCTTCTACACTGTTTCCACCTCTGGATTTTTAGAAGGGATTTTCTGGAGAAAATTCCCTCGACAATTCTGTAAAAAAGTGCTTAAATCACACTCAAATTTCCTCAGTATTTCTTCTTGGGACGATGAAACAGTATTCTCCCCATATGAAAAACTTATTCAGGGGGATTCATTCTCAGTTACTGTAACTGTTCAGACGACAAATTTTCGATTTTTCGTTTTTGTCATAATCTGATTGTATAAGTATTTGAGGACTGTTCAAACCAACTCACTTCCAGAAATAGCCACAATTACTTGAAAATTTGAGCATTTTAAAAGGAGAAATCCTGTTTTTCAAAAATTGCGGGAATATACATTAGGGGATTAAAGTAAACTCACTTGACCTTGCAGCTATGTTCATGACATCCCGTGCTGCTTTGTTATTGACATAATGCTTTACCAACACCGCGCTTAAGCCTTATTGCTTGACCTTTCATGCATAATCGTATTTCCCGCAATTTTGCTTCATTTTGATAAAAGCCTGATTTCTCGAAACAGGAATCCGGAGTACTGGTGGGTAATGAAAAATCTTTGTGTGCCCAATAGGCCAATCGAATTGCTTAAAACTTGGCACACAGAGTCACAAAGCATGGATGACTCACTCGAAGTTAATGAAATGCTTTGACGCCAAAGCTTCCAATTTTACAGAGAGGCGGTGGTCTCGTTTTCAAGCCTTTTCATTTTTATCTGAAGAGGAGCAATGTGAACGCTTCATCGTTTTCGTAGCGTTTTCATACTAACCCAGAGCAGTGTGAATAGGTAAAACGAATCAAAATGAAAACGGATAAAAACGAATATGGAGCAGTGTGAACATAGCCTAAGAGGACAAAATATATGCTAATACACGTTGTTGCGAAGGAAAACCGAAAAAGTTTTGATCGTCGTTTTCATTCGTCTTTGCAGGTTTTGAAAAGGGGCTCTCTGTGCAGAAAATCTCAAACATAGCTACTTGGGAAATAAAGACTAATTGAAGCCAGGTAAATTATTGAGTGTATTTGAGCATATCGGCAATGAAACGAGACAGTTTTAAATATCATTGCTTTGATATTGAGGGAGCAATATATTTTCAAACGCGGTGCATTTTTTTACTCGCTCTGTAGTAATCGATAGAATAAGATTTAGGGTAAGACGGGGTAAAGTGAACTACGGGGTAAAGTGAACTACTCGGAACATTCGCGCTTCTCTCCAAAAGCAAACATGCAGTGATAAAACATGATTTATGCCAAATGCTTTGTTACATGTGCTCACAGGAAATGAAATCATTTTTGCAAAATAGTTCTTCCTGTTGTTGCAAAAAATCCCTTTACCCGAGGCAGTAAAAACAACCTCGGGAAATCATGGTTGTTAGGTTTGGGCTCCTATCTTTGGTCTTAATTTTTGACCCCAAGACGAAATTAAATTCTATTATTGTTTTGATCGATTTGAAGCACATACCATGTGTTTACATTTTCCAAAAGGAAAGGGCCAATAAAGACTTTCTTGTACGCTTACATAATATTTTAAAAGATCTACCGTCCAGTCGATATTTTGCTTCGACCGGGGTAAAGTGAACTACCCATGATTTTTCATTTTCTCATGTGAACATGAAGTCAGATGAAGAAGACCTTTTCAATCTCATTTGGTTCATAAGTCTGCCCTCAGAAAATCATAATTTGCAGGATAATTTTTCGCTCTGATTGCACAGAAATCTATTCTGATACCAGCTCCCTGAAAAGCCTCCAAACTTTTGACAGCCGAAGTTTGACCTTCATTCAAAAATGAGGTTACTGATCCAAGAATTTTGTTGGGATTTGATGAAGCAAGCATACCTATCGACATGAAAAGTATAAATGGCCATCAGTGTGAAATTGGAATATAAATAATTGTTATAGATTTATAACTATTTTTGGTTTTATTTCTGGGCGGAGGTTTCAGGGCAAAATGAGCTACTTTGAAAATATTTTTCTCTTTGTGGTAATTTGATATTTATATGCAATATAGTATTTTCGAAGAATATTCCCATTATTGTTCATCGACTTGTATTCAGGTCTCGCAATCTGACTCGAATTGGTGACTTAGACATTAGTTTTTGGTTAATATTTGATCTGCAAAGATCGTTCTCAACATAGGTCACAATTTAATTTTTTTAAATATCACTCTTGTGAAATTTTTGGGTTTGTTTCGTTTTGGCATGCGAAGAACTCCTTAGAGTTGCAAAATAAATCATATTTTCCGGTATTACCAGCATTATTTTGTTTTTATCGAACAATTGCTAAGTAGTTCACTTTACCCCGCTCCGGGGTAAAGTGAACTAGGCAGAGCGGTCGCCAAAGAAAGCTCTTTTGTGAGACAATGGAAAAAGATTTGAAAAATACTTTTGCTGGAAAAACTGACCCAAAGACATAATGTCAAAACAACGTAAAAAAGTTTGCCCTCAGCTCTTGAAAAACTTCCAAAATAGTTCATTTTATCCCGTCTTACCCTATTACACAAAAAGTACGCTTAATTGAAAACTTATGATGTATGTTGAAATCAGGCAATCTTTTCCATAGTTATGGAAGAATTTCAGAAGCGAGTGATCAGTAGAAAGTGACTCATATAATTGAATTTCCTTTTAAAGGAAGAAATCTAACGACTAAACTCGGTCTCAAATTAGATATCACCTGAGATTTGCGATAACGCAAAATTCCTTTGCAAAACACTTCTATTGTTGTTATTCGCGGGCATATGCAGGTGACATCTAATTTGAAAGAGACTGTAGACAGATATGAAATGTTGGGAATGTGGCTAAATAAATACAAAATCATTATTACTCACCAGATAAGTCTGAAGTCCTCTGTTTCAAATATGCGAATTATTGAGTCCGAGCAACCAACTACTAAAGTTTTACCCTGATTGAGAAGAAATACACGTTATTTTTTATAAGAAACTGGTTTATAAGAAACTAGTACTACGATGACCAAAAATTTAAGAAACTCTAGTAATACGCTCGAGAACAGTTAAGAAACTCGAAAACTTTATTTCTGTATGTCTCTCTTATTCTATGTCTCTCTAACAAATACATTCGTCTTTTCTTAACTTTCAACTGCAAAATTGGTAAATTTTTGCCTTGATGTGCATGGCTTCTTCTTGATGACAATGTCAATGCAAAATGGAAGCCTTTTCTCGAGAAGAAGGCTCAACTTCGAACAATACCGCAATTTTAGGCCCAAAAAATAAGAAACTAATTAAGAAACTTTTACTACTAAAACACCGAAATTTTCATGCGAAATTAAGAAACTTTTAGTACTAAGTGCTTATCCAAGTTTCTTATAAAAAAAACTTGTAAAGATATCAAACAAGTGCATAAAGATAATTGCCAAGTGCGCAACTTGAAATATTACTACCAAGTGCATCAGAAAGCTCTCCGTTTGATCAAACAAAGAGTTTCATGATAAATTGATATGCAATAATGAATTAATGAATATAAACGAAATTGTAACGGTGTTATGAATATTTGTTACCTTATTCTCGTATGCTTTATTATGCAAATCTCAAGTGAAAAGAATCTATAACATTTCATTCTATTCTCGAACGTTTTGTAAACTTTTTCATTCATGGAACAACGCTCTTTGCGATCTCCCGGACGCCTTCTTCCTTCAGGAGCAGCAGGTTTCAGACGCCTCGCTCGGATCTTTACCGTTTTCAAAAGAGCCCAAAGAAATACGTTGGAAGTCTACCAAAAACAGAATGACAAAATAAATGCAAAACAATGCGATGTTACCTCCCCGTTAGCCACATTCAACCCCGGGGGGGGGGTACTTCACATTTTTTGGATACGGGGACGTGCCATCGGGAAGGGTATCGATTTTCGCAATTTTGGTATATGGAACGGTATCGATTTTGACGATTTTGGTATAAGGAACGGTATCGATTTTCGCGATTTTGGTTTAAGGAACGGTTTTGGTATACTTTTTCGGAAAATTGGTATAAGGTCAGGTATACTTTTTCGGAAAATTGGTATAAGGTCAGGTATACTTTTTCGGAAAATTGGTATAAGGAACGGGTATGTTTTTGAAACTTCGATGGCACGTCCCCGACCAAAACCTGGTCAAGTAACCCCCCCGGGCATTCAACTCTACCGTTTTCAGAAGATGTCTAAAGTCCTTTGTGTAACACGGTTCAATTTTTAGGTCGAACGATGTTTCATCAAACGTGACAGATTTTTTAACAGCCAGTAATTGCTCTATAAAAGTTTCAAGATTGATTCTAGCCCGATGGTTGCAATGATTGAAATCATAAATTTTTGGAAATTACTGGAAAATCATGAAATTAAAGAAAACATTAACATGCAGATACCTTCAACTGTAGACATTTAACGCCATCATCAAAACCATCGAGCACTGCTTTGCATTCTAGTGTATTTAAATCCCATATTCGAACAGTTGCATCTGATGATCCTGAAACTATGATATCGCCTGAAATGAAAATGGGACTATCACAATTCTATATGTTTACAATACGAGGCAAGTCAAACAATTATTTAGCTAAATTCATCTATTGAAGGGAAAAGACTACCACTCCTTTTGAGCCGGTCCCCACCCCCTCCCCAAGTGATTTTTTGATCAAGAAAACTTCAACATTTTTCTTGCATGCGCATGAAACAACAGTTGAGCCCAGGGCGTACTTGACCTAAATTTGTACGGAGGTGTGCCCATGACAATTGTTTTTACCTGGCTCCAGAATTTTTCCTTTTTTAAATGTTTTGACAACTGGCTCCAGAAAATTGCCTTCTTTTGATACCCCGCTCTAGATACCCTGAAAAACGGAGCATCCCTGTCTGACAAATATACTAAGTCCCCTCGGGGGTTTGTCCACTGCTATTCAATTAAGTAGATTTCCATGGTGTAACTCTACTTCTAAATGTAACTGTTTTGATAAAAAGGAGACAAATTGTTGAGAATTCTATGCCAACAGCATCACCATAAAAGCATTCAAATGAAGCAACAACCAAGACACAGTTCTTACAGAGAAATAAAACTAATGCAGTAAGTCTACCCGGTATCTCGAAATGATGTGTTGGCGTTTGAACAATTGCCAAAATCTTACAATCCAATGGATGTGGACAGTTCCTTTTTGAAGTGTTGCGCAAAATATCTGATCAAACTAAGGACTATAATCCTATCACCGGCCTCCAATCAGCAAGATTCTGAGGTATATTTGCTACCTAGCTTTGCAGGATAATATCAAATATCAGATAATTCAAACGGATTTACCTCTTTGTCCCTTCAAACTTTTTGACATGGTCAATGTGCCAGAAGATAATCTTGTGAT
Organism: Aurelia coerulea; assembly: GCA_039566865.1. NCBI lineage: Eukaryota > Metazoa > Cnidaria > Scyphozoa > Semaeostomeae > Ulmaridae > Aurelia > Aurelia coerulea. Next base: position 21,857,118 of record CM076948.1, on the reverse strand, counting down.
CATGTACAAATCGAAAGTCGTTAACGATCTCTTAAAAATCCTATGGCCCTAACTATTGGGTTTTAACAAGATAACATAAAGAAGTTCTTTATGTTATCTTGGTTTTAAGATATCATTTCAAAGAGATCACATAATTTTGAACAATCTTTATTATTGCTAACAAAAATTTTGACCTTCGATTAAAGGGAATGTAAGCGTATAAAAGTTGCTCAAGCCACTTATGGTCAAACTCTAGCCAATCACATATCGGTATTTCCTGTTGACCTCGATAAGTTACCCAAAAATGGTGCGGCACGTGTCACGGCGTATTATCTTTGCAAGGCTATATTTATCAAAGGCTGATATATGCTTAGATTCCCTTTAAACTAAAGCGAGAAAAATTGAAGAGGTACCGGGTGTCCCAAAAAAAACGCAACAGATTCAACAAATTCTGACGGAATCTGTTTCAAATTAATGATGAAATGATTATTTTTATCTAAATCTGCAATGATTAGATTAAATTTTGATATATTTTTCAGAATTTTTAGTGACTTGATGGAAGAGTTAAAAATCAACAAACTTCAAATTTGCTGTCAGGGCAAAACCAGAGCTATCAGCATTAGTGCAAAGTGTACTGTAAAGTTAAAAGAATGGATCTGAAACTTTACATTATTACAAGCACACAGCTTCATTAAGAAACTGCAACGAAGGGATCTCTTACAGATTCATGAGTTACCCATTCTTGTGAGGGAGCTTTCAGTGTTCATTGATAATTGAAAGTATAAATCTAATAATGGCCTAGTCATTTAGAAAAAGCAAGTAACCATCATTTACACTAAGAAGCATGGCAGTGTTTTGACGCAAATCTTTATGACAGTGTCTGTTCAATGTTCAATCAAATCATGTGTTTGCGTGTGTGTCAGCAATTCTTTGCAATTGCAGGGATTGCCATGTTTTACATTTGACATTATGATTCATCACTGTTAATGCAGCAGCTCTGGTTTTGACCTGGGGGCAATTTTGAAGTTTGCTGATTTTTAACTCTACAACCAAGTCACCACAAATACTGAAAAATATATCAAAATTTAATCTAATTATTGCAGATTTGAAGAAAAATAATTGTTGGATAATGAGTATGCAGCAGTTTGCAGTAGAATTTTTCAAATCTGTTGCGTTTTTTTTGGGACACCCGGTAGTACATCAAATTTTGCGGATTTTTTAAACGCCAGTACATCATCATGATGTATAATTTTGGGACACCTGCTATTGAAGCTAGTAGCATCGAAAAAGGCTTTAGATGGGCTACAATGTTATCAGACAACACACAAACACACAAGGATACCTTAAATGACTTTACCATCACAACCCATACAAGTCACTGGCTGTGTATGCCCTCGTAGGACTGGTTTCACAATATAGCATCCTTGTGCCCAATTCTTTTCAAGATGTGATACTCGAACATAAGTGTCTTTCCAAGGGCACAGTTTTCCGAGAGGATATGAGCCAATATTTCTATCATTGAAGTCGTAAGTCAATTTGTCACGACTTAAACTGATCTTTTTTAGTGTTGCTGATGAAGGTCTGGATAATCTGGCCTCTGGTATTGTCTGTAATGTTGAGACATTGTAAAATGAAGTCCACTTTCTCCTCTTGCATAATTCATGCCTAGAATAGAGCCATTGAATTGTTTAAAATCTGAAGAAAATATTCTTTCAAAAAAGTCATTTGGTACGAACAAGTAACTTTGGATTAAATTTCCATGACATGATGCTCTATGCTCGATACAGTTCACTGTGATAAAATTACTGTTGTTTGTTGTCCCAGCGAGTTGTTGTTTCCCCAGTTATTGAGGAAAGCAGATCTTTCAACAGGGACGCCGGACGGGGCACATTTTTAGGGGGGCAAAACTGAAAATCTGAGGGCAAAACAATAGGAAAATAACATATTTAGGCCATTTCCGAGAGGGCAGGAGGGGCGGTTGCCCCCCGCGCCCCCCTCTCCGGCGTTCCTGTCTTTCAAAATCTGCTAACCCTTGCCCATTTCTTCACATATAGACAAAAATCTATTGGGTGAAGAATTAAACGGAGATACAGCTAGAGTAGAGCTTCTTACTTAGCCATTACATTTTCACGTTTTCAACCCCCGTCTGTAAGCCTAAATTTCGAAAATGGTTCATGAAATATCATGATGTTTATCTTCCTCTTCCGAAAGAGACCTTAGCTTTTACTATTAAGCAAATAGAACCGAAATGACATCAAATAACTGTAAACACTTTTACTCCACATAGTTCTTGGTCATACTTTAATTGAATGTTTGTTGAATACTTGAATTCTTCAGAAAAATTTTCATAATGGAGAATGGACATGGTTAAAAGCTGGCCTGGACCAAGTTAGATAACTTTGACATGCTGTTTCATTAAGTAGCTACAGAAAACGTGGACGCAATACGCATTTTCTTTAGCCTATTTACTGTATAGTGCCACTCGATATAGCTGCTATATGTCTTTTCTCTTTAATGAATGGTACATAACATTGGATAACTTCCTCTTACTTCAGTTTTGAAGCTTATTTACATATCAAGTCATTCAGGAAACTCTGGTCTCATCTGTTGCACAAACTTTATTTTCAAAAGCTCGTATGATAACTCAGTTAATTTTCAGCAGACTCGCACAATTGTGGTGTCTAAATCAGTCTAATGTCTTAGGAACAGGGTTATGTTATCAACAACCCTGTCCATTCTGTGATTCTCTTTCATTATCTAATCAAATGTTAAAAAATATTTTGGAACACCCTGTAGAATAACGATATTCCGAAGTCTGCATGTGATTCAAAGCTTCAAAATTTTGTTGTGTATTGTAGTCATTTGCTCAATATTCTGCATCTGGGGGGCTGGCCAATTGTCAACATCTAACTATTATCTAAAATATACTTTGATTGGGGAGCTTTCTCAGATACAATAGAATTTTGCAAATCAAAGGCAGTTAAAGTTAACAAAGATTTTGGACCAAGCCTTATGGCTATTGCTTCTGCTTTTGATTCTAGAAGATGATTCACAATATACTTTGACATGGTTGAATTAGATATCTCCCAAAAAAATCAGTAATCTTACCAATTAAGGTTACTAAAAAATGGGCAACGAATGATGAGTACCCTTTGAAGGAATGAAGCTTGCTTCATAAATATAAACATATGAAATTAATATAATTTGATCTCTACGATATCTTACCAAACCTTATCACTGTTTGTCATCCTCCTCCATTTATTGTTTACGCATGCAGCTCTGCATAATGTTATTGCATCTAAGTATGAGAAGATTCTCTCCACAAGTTCTTCGGGTAAATATTCAGCAAAATCCTTTGCAAGAAGCCTCTCAATATCTTCATAAAGTGTTTGAATTTGAGATAACTGAAATGAAAAGGATATTCAAGGGAAATTATTATGATACCAAATTCCAGACCAGCAGATTCGTTTGTAAGAGTATGGCACTTTAGATGCAAAATAAATGCAAAAAAGAATGTTTTGCTGTGATTTGCTATGCTGCAAAAATTTTGGACACTAAATATTTTGGACCTACCAGACTGGAAAGTTTGTTTTACTTTTGTTTTATGCGCGCGCAAGTTGAGATGGCCTAAGTAAGTAAGATTTTCGCGGAAATTTTGCAGTTTCTGCCGTTAAGGACAATGGGTTAAAACAATAGATCTTTTGTTTATTGGGAGCGATTCTAGAATACCAGTAGCATTTCTGTTAAGAACAGTGTATCAAGATACACCAAATACAGCGTGGGTTATTCAAATTCTGAGAACATTTCAAGAACGAAAAATTTGATAGTGCACTGCGAAGTGTACTATTTTTTTTATACAGCGATACACCGATACACCATCGGCCTTTTTGATCTGCTAGAATTCTGAGGAAGTATGAGAACAGTTTAAGAACGAAGAATTTGATAGAGCTTGCACTGCAAAGTGTACTATTTTTTTGATACGGTGATACACCAATACACCGTCAGCCTTTTTGATCTGCTAGAGTTCTGAGGAAGTATGAAACAGTTTAAGAACGAAAAATCTGATAGAGCTTGCACTGTAAAGTGTACTGTTTTTTTGATACAGCGATACAGCGATACACCATCAGCCTTTTTGATCTGCTAGAATTCTGAGAAAGTACGAGAACATTTCAAGAACGAAAAATTTGATAGAGCTTGCACTGCGAAGTGTACTATTTTTCTGATACGGCGATACACCGTATTAGCAGAATTGGTTTCATAAAATTTGCCTTATTCATAAGCTATGGCGGTGTATTGGAAAAATCTTAGCTTGGCGTTGTATCGATGTAGCATGATACACCATAGTTAGCAGAAATGGTAGCATAAAACTTGCCTTATTCATAAGCTATGACGGTGTATCGGTGTATCAGAAAAATCTTAGCTTGGTGGTGTATCGATGTAGCATGATACACCATAGTTAGCAGAAATGGTAGCATAAAACTTGCCTTATTCATAAGCTATGACGGTGTATCGGTGTATCAGAAAAATCTTAGCTTGGTGGTGTATCGATGTATCATGATACACCGTAGTTAGCAGAATTGCTACGGGTATTCTAGAAGTTAGCCGTTTATTGATAACTGCATGGCTGAGACTGAAAACAGCGTAAATTCCTGCCCAGGCAAGATATAATGCTCACACTATACACATTTTCCAGTCTGGGGGACCTATGAACGGTACGAAGACATTAACATCTGAAATTTTCATCTTTGGCTTTTTAATGCACTGCTCCTTCGTTTCACTCACTCTTGTTATGCAAAATTTTGGTTGAACTCAACATCCCGTCAAGTTAAAGAAATCAAACATCTATCAGGATTCACACTATTTTCTGCTGTATATCACAATGTTAACATTTAAATTCCAGCGAATATTGACGTGCCATTCTTATCAAAAAGGTGTCATGCCATTTTGAAATGAAGTGGTTAATAATAGGCCTACTAACAATCTTAATGCTTCCTTTTTCAGTTTTTGTAACCTGTGTTGTGTTTACAAAGCTCATTTTCAACAACAGAGGTTTTATAAGAACTATATTCGGTTTACCTGGCACTGTCTAATGCACTTGTGAAGAAACAAGCCTTTATCGTCTTCGCCAAGCTTTTTGAAAAGTGAAAATAGTTGCTGCAGATTTTTCCCGCCATCTTTTCCTTCCGCCATGTTTGTTGTTTTATTAGATCACATTGAAAACGAGGCTGATCTTTTGTCTCAAAAAAATAGTAGACTAATTACCTTTCGCCTATTTCCGCTGCTTTTTCCAATCAGCTGGTCGTTATTCATGGTTTGAACATCCCAGCCCCAGACGCTCAAACTATCACTCATGGATTTTCATATTGAAAATTATTAGGAAGAAATTGTTTCCCTCAATTTCATGTGTTTGGATATGGAAACCGTAGCAACAATGTGAATATGGCACTATACTATCCTGGACAAAATATATCGGAACAACGTAAAATTCTACAGTTTCAAATGAACATCCCCTTTTACCCCCGATACAAAGTTGCTTGGATGTTTTCAGCTTCAAGATGCCAACCAACATTGTTTTGGGGGTAAAAGAGGGTGGTGAAAATGTAAGAATGAGAAGAACTGAAGTAACTTTGCTTGAAATATTTTTTCAGGATTGTAGATTAATTTCTAGATCAAAGTGCCATAATTTGGCGGTTGCTAAGCAAAAGTAGCAAAAATATGTTGCGTTCTCTTGACGAAAATCACCAACATTTGGCCTTTCTGGGTACAAATTACCAAAATGTGGCTTTCCCTAGACAAAACACGAACCCAAAGCAGATTGCAAACCGATTGCTGTCCTTCCCTATCATTGCCCAACCTAGCCTGCGTGCAGACTTTACTTTCCACTGCGAAGGAGAGTTTCGCAGTGGAAAGTAAAGTCTGCACGCAGGCTATGCCCAACCATGTTTGCAAAGGGCAATTGAGGAACATATCGTCCACATTCATCCAGTAATTTCTCTCGATTTACTTCTGAAAGATACATCAATTTCGCGATCATTCAGAGCAGTTTAACAAGGGCAGATTTTGTAATACAATAGCACGAGTTGCTTTTGTTGACACCTCAATTCAAAACGATTAGCGATCACAGACAAAGGGGAATTCTAGCAACCAGTAATTCAAAACAAACAAAGCCACAAAATTTTCTCTGAAACCCAGGTAGCTAGCTCGCTCGCTGTGCATTCCAGGAGTTATTTTTAAGGGCAAACATGAGCATAGATCGAAAGAAGAAGGATATATCTACACATCTGCCGCGGGCATTTTATTTCTTTGGTCCAGAAGCTGAGCAGTAAATGTTTTGATAACACTAAAAAAATAAGAGAATTGAATCGCCTCCTAAACAGCTTTTGAACCAAACAAATAAAATGCCCGCGGCAGATGTGTAGATGCATCCTTCTTCTTTCGATCTTCGCTCATGTTTGCCCTTAAAACAGTTTCTGGAATGCACAACGAGCGAGCTAGCTACCTGGGTTTCAAAGAAACTTTTTGCGGCTTTGTTTGTTTTGAATTGCTGGTTGAGAGAATTTCCTTTGTCTGCAATCGCTAATCGCTTTGAATTGAGGTGTCAAAAAACGTAACTCATGCTATTGTATTACAAAATCTGCCCTTGTTGAGCAGTTTAAAAACATGCGTTTGCTCAGGAGGGCACAGTTTCTTATTTCAACCTTAGATGGCACGTGCCCGACCAAAATCTGGCCAAGTGCACCGTCTGGGATGATTTGCCTGGCATGGGAAGGATTTGACAAGAAAAGCTTCATGTAGATAAGGTTCTATTTTATGTTATGGAATTCTAAAATTTAGAAGATCTTTGCAAGAGAAGTCATCAGTAGTTGCATGCTAAGAAATCGAAAAACAAGATGTGGGGAAGTATTGCTGAATAAAATTCTTTTCAATATAAAACGGGATGGTCTTCAATCCCATGAACCATATCTGATAAAGGCTGATTAATGATGACGGTTTAATAATGACATACATAAGATGTTATGTATCACATTACGTTTAAATAAGAAAATACATGTAATGATCATACACTTAGAATTTTTCAACAACAATATTCTGTGAGCGTCTAGGATATGCTAGACTTGCTTCAAGTTTATTTCCTGAAGTCAGCCTGAATTCCACCTGACTCAGGACTCATCCTTTGCCCACTGTTCCTGGATCCCCAATTCCAGCATTTCATAAGGGATGAAGCAACTCTCTTTTCCTTTCTTCATTTACAGAATGTTGGAATTGCAGATCCAGGAACTAAATAGAGACAGATCGGCCAGACTGACTTCTGGAAAGAGACTTGGAGCAAGACCCCCTTACACTGTAGTAGAAAAGGACAGATTTTGTAAGCCAATGGCATGAGATCCTTTATTGACACCTGAATTCAAAGCGATTTGCCACTGCAGACAAAGGAAATTCTCTCAACCAGAAATTCAAACAAACAATGCCGCAAAAGTTTCTCTGAAACTCAAGTAGCCAGCGCGCTCGTTGTGCATTCCAGAAATTGTTTTTAAGAGCAAACATGAGCATAGATCGAAAGAACAAGAATGTATCTACACATCTACCTCGGGCATTGAATTTGTTTTATTCAGAAGCCGATTGGGAAGCGATTCAATTCTCTTATTTTTTTAGTGTAATTAAAACACTTACTGCTCAGCTTCTGAACCAAAGAAATAAAATGCCCAAGGTAGATATGTAGATATATCCTCCTTCTTTCGATCTATATGCTCATGTTTGCTCTCAAAAACAATTTCTGGAATGCACGACGAACGAGCTAGCTACCTGGGTTTTCAGATAAACTTGTGTGGCTTTGCTTGTTTTGAATTACGGGTTGAGAGATTTTCCTTTGTCTGCAATCGCTAATCGCTTTGAATTGCGGTGTCAATCAAAACCAACTCGTGCTATTGTTTTACCAAATCTGTCCTTGTTTCTGTAGTGGTACAACTTTGGATCCGTATCAAAAATGTAAGTATTAGCCACCCATTAAACCCGCCCTTGCCAATCTGTAATACTTTCATTCCTTCTCTTTGTAGAATAAAGGTTGTTCTGGGGCAGTGTAAACGCCCTTAAACCATTACCATACTTCGTAACAGATCAAAACTGTACCGGCCCAGATGGTCTCACAATACATTGATGTTGTAATTATCTACACAACCGTGTCAACCACCCATGGCTGATCTCCTGGGATCCGAGACACTGCATCATTTCGATTCGTCCTGGCATTCCGTCGTCGGCAACTTCGAATGTGCAGCTTTTCCAGCAACAAATTTCTCAATCTCTTTTGCATGAAGATATAAGTGATAGGATCGAACAGTAAACCTAAGTACCAGGTTATAAAAATTATATTTGAATTGAAGTTGGCGAAAGATTCGTAAAATAACGCAAAAAGCATGTCTGGCACAAGAAAGCACAGAATAAAAGAAGCCGTAATTGCGATCGCCATCTTAAGGTATCGTTGGCCTTCCGCATTTCCCCTGCTTCGAGTGCTGTCTTGCGGTGCAAGCGAGCGTCGTTGCCGCGTAAGTTTTACGAGGATGTACACGTAAGTTACGACGATTATTACTGTTGCGATTGCCGAAACTATGATAAACACGTATGAATCAATGTAGAACTTGAATCGTGCATAATCTACAAGCAATGATATGCACCCAATTGCTCCACATGTAAATGTAGATGAACACAGAATGATCTTGGTTTTTCTCTTTGAGAGTATCGTGGAATACCTGAACGGAAATTTAGTTGCAATTAGTCTATCCAAGGTCATGAAGATCATCACACAACTGTAATTAAAAGAAGCAGCATACACGATCAAAATAACAATTTGAAGAATTCTGTCGTTCTCTGTAAATCCTTGAAATTTCAAAACCCAACGGAGAATTGAAATTACGGCTAAAACGATTTCACAGCCACTCAAGAACTTTAAAATCAGGTGCTGATTCGTTTGTCTCCTCCGTCCGTCTTTATGAAGCAAATAAAGACCAACGGAATTGAGCATCGTAGATGAACTTAAGATGAAAATCAGCAAGGGTATTCTCCTTAACCAGCTGGCCATCTTGACTACTTTGCGTAAGCTTGAAAATGAGCAAAATGGACAACATCAAAGGGAGTCACATCTACTTTCATCGATTTGAAGGCGAGGTCCAATCTGATGGCATATGATCCATACCGCTTTTAATTCGCGTGTCTTATCAGTGCTGATTCCCTTTAAACTGAGGACAGTTAAGGAAATATCTTATAAAAGCGTATTTACAGATAAAACAGGTACCAGTGAGTTCGACCGAAACTTATTCCTTTTTTGAATTATCGCCGAAATTAATAAATTATACAAAAATTGGAATTTCTCTTCGAGCTTATTACATTGGAGGTGTTCTAATTTCCTAAATATAAACTAGTTGGTTTTAAGATGTAAATATGTTAATCGTTAATCGTTAAGATGAAGATATTAATCGAAATTAATTTCCGCGACATTAATTATCCAAATAATTTTGTTTTAATTTGAGAAATTCTAAAATTTGAGTTACCAGGCTCAGAAGCTTACTACGAAATTGCACAGAATTGCTGTCAGATCCATTTGTCTATTTGAATTCCATAAGGATCGCTAATTCAGGCAGATATAAATATTGTGATCATTGCGAAATCGAAAATAAACTTTAATTTTTGAAATGAAGGCTCTTGAACATCACAAATGATTTCTCATCAATCCATGATTCAAAATTAACTTTTTCAAGCTGTGATTTTCACAATTTTTTGCCGGCATGGTCACTACTATTGCTGTGTGGGATGGTGGCAACGGTGCAGTGAAACTAGGCGATTTATCTCTGTTACATTATTTACGCAACGGGCTATCAACATGTGACCGCTCTTTCTCTTCACAAACAGCGCTGTTACGGCTCGCTCTTCTGGACTCCAAAGGAAACTATCAGACCCAAAATAACGGGGAAACAAGGTGCCGACTACCGACCTAAATTTTGACTAAGGTTAAAGAGCCATCGTCACCCAGGGTCCTTTGCGAGCACGCTTCAATTTCAAAACTGTCTGAAAATCAAATTTTGCCTCAACGGAAGCTATAGATCCACAGTGAAGTAACTGAACTGACAGAACAGTTCAACTAAAGTCAAACTTCTGTGTCATTCAGCTACTGTAGTGTGGACCCAGGGTTTCTGCTGAGGGCAAATTTGATTTTCGGACAGTTTATTTCAGTTCAGAGTGCCTGCAAAAGACACTGGATGACAATGGCACTTTAAGGACATCATACATCACAGCTCTTTTATTACTTCACACCGACCGGAGAGGAGTGCTTCCAGTTCAGTGAGTGATTGAGTGTCGTTGTTCTGTTACATTGCAATGCTTTCTAATCACTAAAATAAATTTTAAACATATTAAACATTCCCATTATAACGGGAAGGAGCTCCTCTGGTGTGACAGCAGCCAATGTGGTTTTTGATATAGCTGATACTTGAAGAATCTTCAAAATAACGAGCCAGCCCAATTTTCCCTGAGTTTTCAAACTTCGAAGCTGCGGTATGCATAGTAGGCCTAAATTATAAATCTTTCCAGCCTCCATAAAATCAAAGCATAGGTTTCAAATCTTTAAAAAGGTGGGTGTAAAATTAGATGACCTATTTCTTTAAACTGAGCGGCTCCAAAGAATCTTTATCTACTTAGCTATAATTCTACCGTTGGACTTTTCAAAACATTTCCATATTTTCAGAATTAGAGCGTTTTTCTTCTTGCCAAAGAATTCAAGAAAGATGTTGAAAAAATCTTAAAACCATCGTAAACTCTAACTTTGTCCATGAAACATGAAAATATTTTCAAGAAAACCATAGTTTATGAATGTCTACAATGTGGTAGCAAGCAAAAGTCTGTCACTGTTCTGGTTTACAATTTAGCAATTTGATGACGTCATAACCTCAAATGAATTGAAATATAAATACGCTGTATTTTCGAAAGAATGGAGGGTTTCTGAAAAGTCCAACGGTAGAATTATAGATAAGTAGCTAAAAGTTTCTTTCAAGCCATTCAATTAAAAGAGATAGACCATACAATTTTACACCCACCTTTTTACACCGATTTAAAGATTTGGAACCTATGCTTAAAATCAACTACTGAATGAATGAAACAAAATGATTTTGAGGCTGCGGGCAGGCTTATCAAAAAAATGCGACGCAGGTGACATAAACAAGACATGCAGCAACAAGTCTTTTATGAAATATTTCAACATAACTTTATTGATCAAGAAGTAATCCTAATGTAGGTATGTACATTACGAAACCTAAGAGCAAAACAAAAATGCTTATTTGACCGTTGATTTTTGCGGAAAACAGTAAGCTGTGCATATGCCATTGCACATATACCAGGTGCTTCGAAAGAATTAAGGTGTTTGAAAATTATGGATTTGGCAACTTGATTACATCACAACCAAAAACTTGTTTAAAGATAGTTAAGATGCTGAAATTCTGAAAATAATAACAATATCAAACGATATCAAAGATTGCTAGCAAACACCTCTGGCAAAGTATCAAAGTTCCTTTCAAGCCATGAAATCAAAGAAAAGATGCTTGCTTTAACCAATCGAGCAAGGTTTTTAAAGATTACATGCCTATGCTATCTTTAGGGCAATCGCCTGTGACGAATTTTCAAACTCACTTTTTATATGCACCCGGTATTTCAACAGAAGAAAGCGGAATGTTGTTTAATTATATACATGCTATGTCCTGCTTCAGCAGTTCCTTGGTCTAATCTCATACTGCACTATTAATACCATGATTCTTTATTGCAAGCCTCCCCTTAAAGCTAAGACCAAATGTAGAACTGAACCACCAGTAACTTTGTAATCTTGGGCAGTTTTTTCATCATTCCTAAAAGCAAGGAGATTTTGGTTACACGGAGTGTGTAAAATATATCAGTGTGCTTCAAAACAAGTTTGACTCACCGGTAAATCGGTATTATACAGGGTGTCCCAAAAACATGTGCGCTGTTTGAATGGCTTCTGCGGAGCAGCCATAAATCCAGTTTTTCTGTTTTTAAGATTTTTGACAGAACAGACTTCAAATTAAAGATTGACACCAAGTTTGAGTAAATCCGATCACTAGTTGCTGATTTATGGAGCAAGAAAGAAAACATTATTGGCTGCCTCAAAACCAGAGGATTCACTGTTCTCCAATGAAACTGATTGAAAAAAACATACCTAGCCCTGTTTTTTATGTTGATAAATGAGACAGATAGTCATACATTGAATTTAGTGACAACCAAGAATATTTGACATATCTAGGGTTGCTAGGAATGTAATGTGCAACACAAGTGCTGCAGGCCATGGCATGCGTCCATCAGATATTTTGCTTCTCAAAAGTGATAAAGTCGTTTTAAACCAACACTATTGCGTTCAGCATGCTGCTTGGTCGATATTATTGAAGAATATGGTCATCAATTACTGCCAAATGCGTTTCCTGGCATAAATGTAAAGTTTAAGTTCATTTAATGTTAAAATTCAAGTTATAAGGTTAAGTACGGAGATTTTGAAGCAACCACTGATTGTGACTTTCTTTCTCAATAAATCAGCAACCACTTGTCAGATTTATAAAAACTTGGTGTCAAACTCTAAGTTGAAATTTCTTCTATTCACAATTCTGAAAAACAGGAAAGTTAGATTTATGGCTCCTCCACAGTAGCCATTCAAACGGCGCACATGTTCTTTGGGACACCCTGTAGTTCTCAAATCAAAATTTTTCAAACAGGTGGTCAATTCTCTGATTTCCAGTAGCAACGAGCACTACACCTTCTAAGGTGGAAAATCAAATGATACAAATGTGTCCCTCATATTTGCATAAGCTTATCCTGGCTTTTCGGAAGGATTTGATGCAACTTTCATCATTTTAAAGCTAAAGACTTGCAAAATTTGGTAGTAACTTCTTGTCCTTAAAAAAAAACAGCTCCCAGCAAAATTGCCAATAACACCAGACCAATTTTACTAAAACAAATTTCCATATCTAATAGCCTTTCTTGCGTATAACATGAATCATAGTCAAACTTGGAGAATATCTTCACTGTTTATTCTGCAAACACCTGTATTTTTTGACTCACTTGGTAGAAAAAAATCGACAGTAAAAGGCCTACTGTCGGTAGCTATCTACAGTTTGTCAAAGGTGTCAAAACAAAGCTTATACCGGGTGTCTCAGAAAAAAGTACCCCCTTTTGATTGGATACAGTAACAAAACGATAAGATATCGAGACTTTCTGAAAACGTAGCTACATTCATTTATCTTCAACTTAAATGCACATATCTATCGTTTTAGAAGCTTCTACCAAACACCGGAGATACGAGCTCGCAAAGTCAACATTTAGAGTGCACCTGAAACCAGAGGTATTGAGAAACGGCCTAGCCATATGATCAAATATCACCAGCAGTTTGCAAAAGAATTTTCAATTTCGATTCTTAGGTCTTACTTTTGAAAATAATTATACTTTGAGATGCTTCAGTTGTTCTTGATATTGTTTTTCTTTTGAGGTATCGATCCTTGCGTTGCATTCCATTGAACACGCTATTCTTATCAAATAAAAAGAAAAGGGATACCTGCACGCTTATTTTGGAGATGTGGTACGAATTTTTCATTCATATCACGTTTCTATTCTCCTCCCTTAACAAGAGTCGTGGTCATGCGTCCATATAAATTCTTTTCAGAATAAAAAACTGAAAAATCAAAGTTTGCAGGTATGATATCAAATCATGGCTAGGCCCTTTTTCCAAACCTCTGGTTTCAGGTGCAAGCTAAATTTTGCCTTCGCGTAGTCGTACCGCCGGTGTTTTATGGACGCTTTTAAAATGCAAGGTACGTGCTTTTAAGTTGAAGATTAACAAATTTAGCTGTAATGTTTAGCTGTCGCTGAGTCCTAATATTTCATCGTTCCTTTCCTTTCTCCAGTCAAAAGGGGGTACTTTTTTCATTCGATACCGTTTTCAAGGTCAGAGACTGTGAAAGTTTCTAAAGTATACTCACATTTGTTTCCCACTGAAGATCAACCTAAAAAAGGAAATTGCAGAAAATGCAATAGGTATCAGATGATTTATCTGTTTCACCCAAAAAATCTCTGATGGAAAAGCCAGTCCATTAGAGAAATCGTTTACCACCCCAAAATAACTAATGCCGGGTGCGCCAAAATAAACTGCATTTTTGGCAAGCCAAGATAAATCGTAAAATGGACCGATTTTGAAGATTTATGACTCAATCTTTAGCAGAAAGCCTGAATTAGATTCTAGAATGTTTTGCAAATTTTTTTGTTTTTAGATTTTAGAACGAAGCGAGTTTCTTAAAATTTTCGTCTTCGAAAACACTGAAAACGATAAAAATATGTTGATCAAATTTTCTAAAGACTTGACATGAATGGACAAAGACAAAACGTTTACGGGGTAATTTAGAAATTGATTAGTGTAAACTTCTGGACAAGCGTCATTTCAACGATTGTTGGCCTGTTGAAAATCCCGGGGGGGGGGGTACTTAGTATATTTGTCCGACGGGGATGTGCCGTTTTTAAGGGTATCGTTTTCACCAATTCTTTCTAGCACAGGGTATCAAAATGAGGCAATTTTTCTAGAGCAGGTTGTCAAAACATGTCAAAGGGAAATATTCTGCTAGATCGGGTCGTTTTCGTTCAAATTTCATGTTTTTGAGTATACTTTTCACCAATTTTTTCTAGAACAGGTTATCATTTTGAGCGAAAAATTCTGGAGCAGGGAAAAAAAACATTTTTCGTGGGCACACCCCCCTACAAATTAAAGTCAAGTACCCCCCCTCGGGTCCTGTAGCAGTTGCAATAAAGTGCCGCCCCAAGCTGTCACAAAATAAAAAATTCAACAAGATTGTATGCTTGCTGGCCTGATGACACTTCCCTTATTATCTTTTCAACCCCCTTTAACCCCCTTGACACAGGGACGCTGCCTGCTGCACCAAAGCATACATTCAATGAAATTACGAAAGGAAAGACATTTCTTTATATTATTGAAATAATGTTACATTTCTCTAAAGATAGAGCAAACTTCCCCACAGCAGATTACAATTAATCGATTTCTAAATCCCAAATCACCACAAAAAAGTTTTCTCTTTGTCCATTCCTGTTGATTCTTTAGAAAATTTGATCAACGATTTTTGATCGTTTTCAGTGTTTTCAAAAACGAAAATTTTAAAAACTCACTTCTAGCTCTAAAACTGAAAACGAAAAAGCTTGCAAAAAATATCAGAAGCTAATTCAGGCCTTTTGCTAAAGATTAAGTCATACTGTAAATCTTCAAAATCGGTCCAGTGTACGATTTATCGTGGCCTGCCAAAAGTGCATAGTATATTTTGGCGCACCCGGTAGTGGGCGCTTGCATTCAATCGCAAAAAGAATTTGAATGTTACCAAAGATCATAATTCCACAACTTTCCAGCCTTTTTATGGGGATTTCTTCACATCTAAATTTACAGTAATACCTGCATATGATGAGAAAATTTATAAAAACTTATGTAAGTTGATGTTGCCATGTTTCTAAAAGGTTCAGGCATACAGGAGGGGTGGGGCATATATTTTAAGCATGCCCTGGACAATGAGCTTTCCCGGCAGCTTTATCTCCGACTCTATCTCATCATTTTATCTTAATATTAACACATTGGCTACAGATAACCAATTCATTCTGGGAAGCATTCTCCTACCCTTGCAAACTTTAAAAACATCCTGTGCAGTACATCATTTCTCTGATAAACAAAGCTGTGGATATTTGCTATACTGATACACACACTATCATCGTAAGCACTTCATATTTTGAAATTTATCATAACTAGTTCACATATTTGAATGTGATACAAATCGGAGACAGAAGTTGTTTGGAAAGCATGTAGTGACAAGGCATGTGTTCAATTATACACCTGTTGTAAATCTTCTACTATAACTTACCTTTGCTGTGCAGGGGGTATTCCTTCTTTTTCTTCAACCCTTTCTTTTATCCTCTCAACCTACAAAATTTTCACATTCTCTTTGTACAACACAAATCTATATAAAACTACAATTCTTTTCAAAGAGTTTACTATCTGAAGATGAAGCATAGCTTGTTCATCAGTAGACAATGAAATCATTTCATTCCCTTATTATCTTATGCCCTGTTGATGATCCATAGATGATTACGCTAAAGAATGGTGGCGAGGAACTTTTTACCAAGATGCATTGCATTCGAATCACGAATCTTTAACAATTCTATAGGAATTCAATTAAAGAACGCAGCACACCTTAGTAAAAAGTTCCTCACCGCCATCTTTAGCGTAATCGTCTATTATCAATCCATCAGGAACTTTTGTTTTTCTCTTCTTTACTATCCAGAACAAGAGCACAACACAGATGGACATGATTTTCATTGCTTGCCTCATTCTTCAACTTCTCGTCAAACTGTGCTTTCCACCTGAGTGTTCAATTGCGGACATTAAAGTATCTGTTCTCTTTTTCCAGCAATCGTGATTCCGCACATCTTCATTTCTTCCGTTAAAGGATTTCGAAATTCATCTTGAAAGTGTCAGACTAGTTCACTGTCAAAAAGGTAAAGATCTCCATGGAAAGTTAAATTTTTGTGCACTGGACATTGCACTGATAAACAATGAAAACAATAGAAACTAAGTGCTCTGTGTGCTGGCCATGTTCAGCGCAGAAGCCTTTCTTTCCATATGGAGGTAAAGAGCTTTTGGTAAACAAATGAAAGAAGTAAACAAACAACAAAAACCGCTTTATTATTGCTTTTTATCTCACCTTATCATTTGGCTCTATATCAATTTCAATCTGAAATTAGAAATTGAGATTGTTATATCCCAGGTGTGTCATAAAAAAGCTTTCATCTTCCAAAATAGTTATCAAGGCGATCAAAGACAAAGGAAATTCTATCAACCAGTAATTAAAAACAAACAAAGAAAAGTTTCTCTGAAACCCAGGTAGGAAGCTCGCTCGCTGTGCATTCCAGAAATTCAAACATGAGCATAGATCGAAAGAAGAAGGATATATGTATCTACACATCTGACGCGGGCATTTTATTTGTTTGGTCCAGAAGCTGAGAAGTAAATGTTTTGATAATACCCAAAAAAGTAAGAGAATTGAATCGCCTCCTAAACGACTTTTGAACCAAACAAATAAAATGCCCGCGGCAGATGTGTGATGCATTCTCCTTCTTTCGATCTACGCTCATGTTTGCCCTTAAAACCAATTTCTGGATGCACAACGAGCGAGCTAGCTACCGGGTTTCAAAGAAACTTTTGCGGCTTTGTTTGTTTTGAATTGCTGGTTGAGAGAATTTCCTGTCTGCAATCGCTAATCGCTTTGAATTAAAGTGTCAACAAAAGCAACTCATGCTATTGTATTACAAAATCTGCCCTTGTTAATTAGCTTAGCTACTGATAACTGACACAGTCCCTCCTTAAGAATTCCCCTTCATACAAATTCTCCAGTCTCGTAGTTTTCTTTTACCTAGTGTATATTGTGTGTATCCTTGTCCTTTAATTTATTTCCTAATCATTGTAATGTTGTTCTTAAATGTAAGAGTATTTGTGTGTGTACATGTTTTTTTCTGTAAGAAACTTGGATCAGCACTTAGCACTAAAAGTGTCTTAATTTCACAAGAAAATTTCGGTGTTTCAGATAGTAAAAATTTCTTTATTAGATTCTTTTCTCTTGGGGTCTAAAATTGCGTTATGATTTTAAGTTGAGCCTTCTTAATGACAAAGGGCTTTCATTTTGCATTGATATTGTCACCATGAATAAACCACCCACATTAACGCAAGAAGCTACCAATTTTTTGCAGCTAAAACTTTATATTTACAAACGCAATGCCGTGCAAACCGTAATCTACCGACTGTTATTCTAGAAATAAAATTTCATAGTTTCTTCATTGTTCTTGAACATAGTGCTAGAGTTTCTTAAATTTTTGGTCATCGTACTTACTAGTTCCTTATCAAACAGTTTCCTATAAAAAACGTGTATAGTCTAGCATAGGAGTTAAATGTCGTCCATGGCTAAATGGCCTACGTGGCTCATGGCGAAAACCTCCAAAAGCTTCATTTTCACAGACCAATAAGATTGAGGAATAAGCAAAGAGGACAAAAGAAACCCGTGACATTTTTTCAAAATTTTACCTCTTCATAAAGCGCAACCAGGACAAAAAAATGCTTGAATTTTTCCACAATCTTTTTGAAGAAATCTACTATCCAGATGTTCTGGAATACAAATTTGGATGCTGGTTAAAATATCTCAAGGTTTGGCGGAGTTAACAAGTTTTGGCAAGCCTTAGCCGATATTGTCTATTGGAGAGGCCATAACTCCACCAAACCTCAAGATATTTTAACCGGTATCCAAACATGTATGCATACCTTAACATCTGGAGAGAAGATTTCTTCAAAAAAATTAGGGATATACCGGGTGAGTCAAAAAAAAGTTTATGCGTTTGGCGGGCTATGGAACAAAAATTACGAGGCCGATTTTCAAAACTAAAAGGTGAAGCTATCAGTCAAAGACTAACTTAGATGAGGAAATTTTTTTAAATAAAATCACTCATCGTTTAGACCCAGAAATTAGGAAAATGCTTGTAAGGGGTTTGTATGGGAACAAGAATTCCACGTTTCGATGTTGGTCCATGATTTACTTGCCTTCTTGTCAGTATCGTATAGAAATCTCTAGCTAATACTGCCATGTGAAGTTTCATTCTCAATGGAATTGTAGATTTCATCGAAAAGGGTATTATTCGTAAAAATGCTACAAATGCGTTAAAGAACTCAAATCAAAGGAAGCAAAGACCGTGCTTTACGGTTTTGTTTTCATGAAAGAAGACAGGAAAATATTTAGCATTTGACTTTTGAAACAATCTTTTTATTTCGCAAGCTCCGATAGCCATGATCGAGTTAGCTCCCTTGTTTTTTGAAGGGGGTTGCTAACTCGCTATTGCCTAGAGAGGATACATTATATCGGTCCCCTTTGGCGAGGTTGTAAGGGGGAGTGAGTGCTAACATGGATAATAGGGGTGGGGTAAGTGATACAACATGAATAAATATCATTTTTCATTGAAAAGCTTTTCATCTGACACAGTGATCACACCCAATCTATTATCGGTGTTTTAAAATTATTGCAAGGTCGAAGGATCCGTCCCATGGGCTTAAGAAGATCTTGGTCAGAATAAATTTTTAAATGTGAATTGTTTCATTGCATTTCTTTTAACTCGAGTTTCCCAACGACAATACTTTCGGAGCTTATCACGTTTTGGAAATTGAAAACGCATTGAGAAATCAGGAAAAAGTATTTTAAAATCAAAATGGAAATTATTAAATGGTCAAAAGGTTGTTCATCTGCAGCACTCTTTGCAACCAAATTCGAACAGCCATGCCTCGACTTACTAAAGAACAACGAGTTTGGATATGCTTAGAGATGGCCGGCATAGAAAATGCCCAAGAAGTGTTGCGACGTTGGCCTGCTCAGTGGCCAGGTATCAATGCACCGTCTGCTGTGACCGTTTGGAAGACATACAGGAAGCTTCAGGCAGAGGGAACTTGCAACAACCTGAACAAAAGTCGTAGCGGAAGACTTCGAACTGCACGTTCTAACCAAAACATAGAGAGGGTTCGAGAAGCGCTCATTGAAGATGGGAATCGATCTTCCCGGAGGAATGGTCTTGGGCTTTCTCAAAGCTCTTTCGTTCGTATAGCCAAAATCCTAAAATTTCATCCCTACGTTCTGGTAAGAAGGCAAAAATTAGAGGCTGGTGATCCTGTTTTGCGCCGGGAATTCTGCCAAAGATTTGTCGAAACAAATGCTCAGCAACCTGAGTTTCTCAACAATCTCATCATTTCGGACGAAGCTATCTTTAGTTTGAACTCTGAGGTTAATACCAAAAATGTGATCAATTATTCCCTGCGTGGAAATGGTCATCCTCCAGATCATTATATCGAGTTTAAGCAAGGGGCAGGCAAGTTAATGGTGTGGATGGGTGTTATGAAAACTGGTGCAGTCTTTGGTCCTCATTTCGTCGAAGGAGGTCTTGATTCACAAGAGTATCTCCGCATTATAAGATATCACGTGATTCAAAGGGAATTTAGGGAGCAGAATGTCAACAGAGCAGCAGTATGGTGGCAGCAAGATGGAGCCCCTGCTCATACAAGCAATGCTTCCCTGCATTATCTCAGAGGGCAGTTCCCTGGTAGAGTTATGAGCAGACGTGGTGATTGGCCTTGGCCGCCTCGTTCCCCTGACCTGACAGTGTGTGATTTCTTCTTATGGGGATACATGAAGCAAGCCATATGGAATGTGGACCTTCATGAGCAGCCCAAGAATCTGGAAGATCTGCGTGCAGCCATCTTACGTGTCGCTCGAAGCATCCCAGCCGATATGATTTCGCGTGCCTTTGATGGAATGGTTGGTCGCTGTGAAAAATGCATCGAAGCTAATGGACTTTGGGTAACAAATGATTAATTGAACGTTTGATTTGTAAATAATTAACATTTTATCTCATAAATTAAGGTACCATCTGCTGGTTAAGAATGAACAATTGTTGTTGATTTTGATGTTAGGTTCTTTGCATGTTTGGTTAAAATGATAAATATTTCTAATGATTCATTTTACTGAAGAAAATTACTGTGGCAGCCTCTCTTTATGATTGTGTATTTTGTAGCTAATTTTATGGAATAGAATTATTGCCTTACATTTGCTGGCATTGTGAGCATTGTTATTTTGTGACAGTTGATATTGAAGTTTGTGGTACTTTTTTAAGGAGCAGCTGCCATAGAGCATTCACCTAATTTTGGAAATGTTCTTTACGCAAACAAGATCGTATTCGATAGAAACATTGTCTATTTACTGGAATATCAACAAATGTGTTGCTGGACCGGCCCAAACCGACCATCAAAGATAGGGGCTCCCGTAGCATGATCAGCTAACACTAACCCCATCACCATTCCCGCCACCCCCCCACAATAATTTTAAAACACCGATAATAGATTTGGTGTGATCACTGTGTCAGATGAAAAGCTTTTCAATGAAAAATGATATTTATTCATGTTGTATCACTTACCCCACCCCTATTATCCATGTTAGCACTCACTCCCCCTTACAACCTCGCCAAAGGGGACCGATATAATGTATCCTCTCTAGGCAATAGCGAGTTAGCAACCCCCTTCAAAAAACAAGGGAGCTAACTCGATCATGGCTATCGGAGCTTGCGAAATAAAAAGATTGTTTCAAAAGTCAAATGCTAAATATTTTCCTGTCTTCTTTCATGAAAACAAAACCGTAAAGCACGGTCTTTGCTTCCTTTGATTTGAGTTCTTTAACGCATTTGTAGCATTTTTACGAATAATACCCTTTTCGATGAAATCTACAATTCCATTGAGAATGAAACTTCACATGGCAGTATTAGCTAGAGATTTCTATACGATACTGACAAGAAGGCAAGTAAATCATGGACCAACATCGAAACGTGGAATTCTTGTTCCCATACAAACCCCTTACAAGCATTTTCCTAATTTCTGGGTCTAAACGATGAGTGATTTTATTTAAAAAAATTTCCTCATCTAAGTTAGTCTTTGACTGATAGCTTCACCTTTTAGTTTTGAAAATCGGCCTCGTAATTTTTGTTCCATAGCCCGCCAAACGCATAAACTTTTTTTTGACTCACCCGGTATAGTATGCAAGGTCTGTACTGAAAATGAATATTCACAATACAAAATGCTTATTTAACTTGCAAAGAAAGGGACTTTCTAACTTTTGTAGACATTTGGCACCCTCTAAAATTGTTCCAAGGACTTTGAAAAGCCCTTATATTACAGTGTGCACCCTGCATAGGATTATTTTTTTAACTTTAGATTCAGAAAATATTATTGCCTGAACTTCTTGTGCTGCAGCCATACAGGTCTCAGTATAAATCATGGTCTCTTGGCCAAAAAGTTTTAAATTTTGTAGAATTCTTGTTTAATATAGTCACAGTCTTTCATACCTCAGGGGAATATTGAGTGTTCTTTTAAAAGCCTTAATAATGTACACAAGGCTGCACTGTACAAATCATACTTCTAGAATCCTAAATCACAACAAATTTGTTTTCATTCCCAAGTACAGCACAAAAATTTCAAATTACTTCACAATTTTAGCAAATACAAAATACTGTTCCTTCATAAAAAGTTGAGCATTTTCAGTTCAGACCATTATATTGACATGTATTCGTGTGTTCTCTCATTCTTGCTTTCAGCAATTTTAGCCACATTTGGACCAAGATTGAATAGATAAACAGATTATGTAATTTTGCATTTTGATTTGATAATATTTTTTATGACTGAGTCTACAAACTTGTGAAATTGTCCAAAACATTTTCTTCTAGATAAAAAGTACACTTCTATATAAAAAGCTCTACTAGCAGTGGCGCCGCCACTGGGTATACACCCTAGGTTGGGTAAGAATTTTCTGAGAAATGCCATATCTCCCATTATAGCATTGGCAAATACTTTGGCAAATATGGAATCAGGGGATGCATTCTAAGCCACAGTAAAGGATGTTTCTTCAAAAAAATTTCCCTGTGCTCTGATTTATAGGATAACTGTCACAAAATATGAACATTTCCTTGTCGCTAATGCCAAGGATGATATTGGGAGATGCATTCTAAGCCAAAGTAAGGGGTGTGGCCTCAAATTTTTTCCTGGGGCCTTAGCCCCCAGACCCCCTCCTTTCGGTGCCTCCCCTCTTAATTTACTCTGGCCACGCCGATGTCTACTAGCTTGGTCAGAATATCCTTTGGACCTTTTCAGCACATCGTGGCCAGTAGAAACACCCTAGAAACATCAAGTATTTTGCACAACATAATTTGACTTCGCAGAAAATTTTTCCCCCTGCTTACCAGGTTCCCAGAAAGGAAGATATTTTTTGCAGCTCTGCGCACGCCCTTCTTTCAGCGGAAATATAAGGCGCCTGGATTTAAGATTTTTTTAAACTCAATGAAAATGTTTTGATTACGCCTTTCTTTCAATTCAATTCAATTTTATTCATAGAAATACACCCTAATACAAAGTTCTCATTAAAAATGTGTATTCTATACGACCCAGGAGAAGCATAGCTTATCAAGCCTGGACCGTTAAATAAAATGAGAAAATAAAACTAAAAATCTGAATGAAAAATAGTACAAGTACCATGTAGCTGTTTCAAAATTTAACAGAGGCTAAGTATGTATTGGAATAACAGTTGTTGGTTTCGTCGCGGTATGTTGCTAATCGTAATCTAAGTTAAGTTAGTAGTTGTTTATTATTCTTTGTTTAATTTGTTTTGAAAATGCTTTTACTTGAATCATGTTTTTAAGATTATATGGAAGGTCATTCCATAAACGGGCTCCTTTATTCAATATCATTTTTTCGCCCCATTTTCTTTGTGTTTTAGGGATCTCGTAGTGTTTACTTTGGCGTGTTGCGTAGTTGTGTCTACTTTCATTTGTGCGGAAGTAATTTTGAAACACGTCTGGCACGTTTTTATCATTATGGTATATGTTGTGCATGAATTTCAGTATCTTTAGTTCGTAAAGGTCGTTTATTTTGAGAAAATTTAGCTCTTTATGCATGGCGTTTGTTGGATACCTGCGATCTTTAAAGTACAAGATTCGTAGTATCCTATTTTGTAACGTTTGAAGTTCGTTTAGGTATTTCTTCGCGGCTAATCCATATGTTTCAAGTGAATAAGCTATTTTAGAGAGGACCATTGAGCTATATAGCACTGTTAAACACTGTTTCGGGACAATGTACCAAAGTTTATAGAATATAGATGCAAATTTTATTGTTTCAAGTTTGACCTTTTCGATGTGGTTTTTCCAGGTCAATTTTGAATCCAATTTAATGCCAAGATATTTAATTTCTTCACACTGTTTTAAAGTGTCGCCCATTTTGATTGTTATTGCATCTTGTGCTTCTGTTTTATTATTAGGATTGAATAGACAGAAATTCGTTTTCCCTGTATTTACTTTGAGCTTGTTTGCTTTAAGCCATTCGTTCAGCTTTTCTAGCTCTATATTAGTCTGTTGAGTTAAATCTTGGAGGTTATCCCCAAAATTAAAGATATTTGTGTCATCAGCAAAGAGCCTTGGCTCCAGTGTAGTTGCATTTGGCATATCATTCACGTACAGGGTAAAGAGAATGGGCCCTAAGACAGACCCCTGCGGTACACCTTTATGGATCAGGCCATATGAGGAGTTTGTTCCGTTGGCAAACGTGTATTGTTTTCTGTTGCTAAGATAGCTAGCGAACCATTCGCATACTTTACCCCTGAAACCATAATGCTTGAGCTTCGTTAGTAGGATAGAATGATCAATTGTGTCAAAGGCTTTGGAGAGATCCAGGAAAATGCCAACACAAATCTTACCATTATCGAGGTTGGTATAGATCTTTACAATATCCTTTGATTGTGTTTCGTTGAAGGAGATATTTCTGAAAATATGAAGTTTTTCAGGCAGACTACCTTCAGTGGACTTGCAAGTTTCATCAAATTTTTTTCATGTTCAAATGGGTTGAATGAATCAGCATGCTAAATTTTGTCATTTTTGCACATTTGATATCCAGTTGACCTGTTTCACAATACAAACCAACCTTCTAAGAGTATTTTCTAGCATTTATCAAAACATCTCGCCAATTTTAATTGCTGACATGAGTATTTTTTTCTGGATCTTTTTGAAGGCAAATAAATTGGGAAAAATTCACCCTGAATGGGTCTATTCTTTTTTAATGACTCCACGTAGCCATCCAACTTTGCGTGTGATAGTTATGTGTCAGTTTAGAAAGGAAGGTTGCTACCAATGCTATTTTGATCCATTTTGAGGGTTTCATCAACTTTGGTGCTTCATTTGCTTTCAAAATTACAGTAACGATTGAGCTGTCCATAAATTTGAGAATCATCAGAGCAGTGAGATTTGTCTGTTAAACTTTTGTGTTGCCAAGAATGCCAAGAGCCAGGTACTATGAACATTTTCTCAAAGTCTATTTAGAGTGGTAACTGTAGATAGAAGCTTTGCTTTCCTGGTAGTAAGGTTTTCCTGCTGAGACCCAAACAATATTTAGACCCATTTAGGGCGAAAATTGGTGAAAGCTTTATTTTGACTACTGCTGCTGTTAGCCTCAGTTTGAAGGGGAAATAAGAGTAAAACTATCTTTGGCCTTGAAATGACGGTTGGCAAGGAAATAAAGTTTATATTAATAGATAGAGACAATATTTCTAAGAGGCAAGCACTTTGACAAGAAAATCAATTAGATTTGTGATTAGACCCATTCAGGGCGACAGTGCTCTAGTAGAGAGTGGAATGTAATCCTAAATCAACGAGATAAACTGAACAGAACAACATGATGCATGTATAATTGGCACATTCATCATGGGCTGAGCTGATGAGCTCCCCCTCCCCCAACAATGAACTCTGTTAACCGTGGCGAGAACTGTTTCACACATTTCTTCCTGACCCCTTCCTTCTTGTCATGTTGGTGTTGAACTTTTCTCTTTCCTCCTCGCTCGCCTCTCGCCCCACTACTCTCGCCCGACGGAGGAGAAGACAGATAATTCGAAAACATTATTGTTCGCTGTTTCTCAAACATTTTCAGAGTTTCTACTTCAAATTTGTGAATTTAGAATGAAATAATGACTTTCATACCTCTTTACCTGTCAGCGTTTTTACTTTAATCAACATGATTCTTTGTTCTCTGGACTTTCTCTGGGCTTTTTGCTGTGATGTGCCGTGATGAAATACCACTTAGGCCCGTTTTGGATCAAGAATGGAAAGCCTCGTTCCCAAATACACTTCAGCCTCGTTCAATTTTCAAGTAACTGTGATCATTTTTGATCACGTGATCATTGTGATTGCAGTGATCTTGAGATCGCTGGCCATTCCATCTGCATGTATTTTTTTTATAAGAAACTGCTCGTAAGAAACTCCTCAACTCTTAGATCGCCAAAAAATTTCATTTCATTTGTTTCCTGTATCATGAAACTCGTAAGGATCTTGAGTAATGTCTAGAAGAAATTGGAAAGGCTTTTTAAAAAACCTTGATTTGAAATATTGATGAGGACACTGGTATATTGAACATGAAAGATTGTTATGGAACCTCTAAGAAACTCGTAAGAAACTCTGCTGAGTACTCAAAATGTGATAATTTTAAGAAACTTTCAGTATTGGCACAAGCTCTTAGTTTCTCATAAAAAATACAAGTATTCCAAGGGGACACAGTAGTAGTAGTAATTTATTTTAAGTGGGCTGATATATATTTCTAGTGGGGGTCGTAGGGGGGTTCCGAAAACCGTGAAACCGCCAAAACATTTTGCGAAAACCGTAAAACCGCTAAAATTTTATAGCAAAACCGAAAACCGCCCTATTATTCCTACTAAAACCGTAATGATAAGAAATTCATAAGAAGCAATGTTATTCAGGTGAAGGTGAAGGTGAAGTTGCAGTTTTTAGCGCCAAGCGCTGGGATCGCAAAAGTAGAATAGGCTTAATCGAGTCCGCGACCCCTTGTCATTACGCTCAAGTGATTGGGCTCTGCCGGGTATGAAGCCCTGTCCACCTGACTGTTCTGGCTGCAAAGTCAGTGGATTACACCACTGCGCCACATCACTTTCATTCAGACGCAGTGGCACACACTCAACGGCATTCAACTGTGCATTTCAGGGACGTACGATCCATAAAGCAAGTCCACCGAGCAAAGCAAATATTTTCATTTAAACTCACGATTGCCTCACTCATCCGCCAGATATTTTCCCAAGGAAACAAATATTTGGAGGATTTTTATCATACTCGATACCTCAAAGATATCACACAGTGTCGAGGGCACTCAATAGGCCCCACCCCTATTCCTGAATTCCGCTACGTTTTCAGCCAAATTCCAGATTCTGGTCATAATTTTTCAACGAATTCCCGCTTTCCTTCCTAAAGCTAAAGTACACCAAAACTTCATGATTTTCACAACGTTTGATGGTGCCTAGAGGCATGCCCTCTGCTTTTGACTAAAACTATCATTCAGTTGAACTGAACCAAGATATCATACAGAGCTTTATAATATCTTGGGTTTCCTTTTTATCTTTCTTTAATATCATTTGCAAAGTCTCTTGCATCCTCTTTTCGTGATGAGAGACTTCAATGTGTGATCAAATGCATATTTTCATGCCGAAATGAGCAGCTTCGTGGCCAGGGTAAATTAAGTGGGAGCGTATTACACGTATTTTTTCTTATAAGAAACTGCTTATAAGAAACTCAACTCTCAGATCACCAAAAAATTAAGAAACTCCAGTACGGGGAAAACATAAGCTAAGAAACTATTCTATTTTGATAAAGGAAATCCTCGACATGTTTTTACTTTACTTTCACTTGTTTCCTGTATCGTATTACTCGTAAGGTACTTGAGTAATGTCTGAACATTGGAAAGGCTTAAAAAACCCTTGTTTTGAAATGTTCACGAGGGCACGGGTAGTGAACATGAAGATTGTTATGGAACCTCTAAGAAACTCGTAAGAAACTCTGAGTATTCAAAATCTGACAATTTTAAGAAACTTCCAGTACTGGCCCAAATTCTTAGTTTCTTATAAAAAAATACTTGCATGTGGAAGAAATGGGTTTGAGGGCAACTTCTGGCGATCCGCTTCTAGCGATCCAATGTCTGTGGTGCTAAAATTGAATTTGATCATTTTCTAACAGGTGATCATACAAATTATGGCATCCCCAGAAAACTTTAGAAAAACTCAATTTTTTTGCTTAGAATGCCAATTTGTAGCAGTTTTCTATGAATTACAACCTTCAGAAAAATCTTTGTGCAAACGCATTTTTACCTTGTCTTAGAAAGATTCTCACAATCCAATTGCCTGCTCCAATAATGGAAGTATCCATAATTATGATAGTTTGCCTGGGAAAATCTTTTATAACACCAAGCTTTAGCTTTACTTTGGCTTAAAATGGCTCTCCCAATCAGCATCCAGTATTTCCCAGAAAGATTCTTACCCTTCCCTGCATACCCAACTACAGATCCCAAAAAATGTTCGACGTTTGATTAAATATTGAAAAATAACGATAGCATGAGCAGGCTCATTGGAAGGCGAGCCTGTCCCCAAGATTCTGAAATGATTTTGGAGACTAGAATTCTAGAATCGTTGCGAATTCGTTGAAAGTTTCAAAGATCAAAAATATGCGACTGCGACAGCTACCAAAGACCCCTGGATGACTTGTAACGCATGAAAGCTCCAAGATCGAGGTAAGAGAAGGTTATACAAAGTCATAGGTACCTCTCGTTATTATCAGAGCAAACCAAATAAGACTTCGAAAGTAATTCAACCCTTATAATCATCGTGAAAATTTGCTTAAGAATGCATGTATCGAAAAACGTCATTGACGAGAGACTGAATCATTTTCAAACTTTGCTCAACAGAATTCCTCAAAACATCCATATGCTTGAAAGTTAGGTTATCGAAATTATTTTCAAATTCCATTTGGCTTCCTCTGAAATAAACGAGAAGAAAAGAAACGATAGCCCATCTATTTCTACCACAAATGCCATTTAGGGGCCTCTGGTTTCAGCTTTCGCACAACCTTGTTCTTCAAAGCGTGTAATCCCGTGTATCCCCATGAAGAATCAACGGATTTTGAAGATTCTGGTGTCTAAAATTAATTAGATATCTTGTTATGGAGCCCTTTTATTATATCATAATTTTTTAATATTTAATCGAACGTCGAACAATTTTTTGAGACACCCTGTACTCAAAAATGAGTTTCCCGGGCTTTTCGGCATTTGGTGTGATTTTCACCTCCACTGCATGATAGCAGCTTGCCTCGATATCGTTTTCAGGTCTGGAATTTGATATGAAGAGTCTCGTATTGTGCGTGCCACTTTTCGTCTTCTCGTTCACATTTCCGATTGAAGAAATATCTGAAAATCGCTGAGGAGAGACAAAAACTGTGAAAACGTTGTTTTTAAGACTAAAAACCGTGAAACTGTCTCCAAAAAGGCTAGAAACCGCGAACCGTCAGCCATTGGCGAAAACCGTAAAACCGTCGTTTTTGAGGCCGAAAACCGTGAAACCGTCCACAAAATGGCTGAAAACCGCAATCCGTCAGCCCCTACGACCCCCACATTTCTAGCTATTTAAAGCTAATTTAGGCCCACTATGCATTTTTTTTTCATTTTTTTTTTTTCATTTTAAAATTATTTATGCACGGTAGCCCCGTCAGTCAGTATGACTGATTTTCAGGGGGCCGTGCCAAAAACTTTACAAATTAAAAAATCTACTAAAATTAATAATGGGAAAAGGAAACTAATTACAATCATAAATAATTTATCTACAACTATTTACAATAAATTTACAACCGACCCTTTATCTTGTTCTTAAAAGAAGATAAAGAGGGAGCTTGCTTGGCCTCGCGGCTGAGATCATTCCAGATTTTTGCTCCACGAAATGCGAACGCTTTCTGTCCATTACTAGTTTTCATGAATGGCACTAGCAAGTCAGTTTCGGCATTTCTAAGGTTGATAATATTGCGATCAGAATTTCTAACAAATAAATGCGAGAGATAATCAGGCGCGAGACTATTAACAGATTTATATACAGTTGTTGCAGTCTCACTTCTGATCATATCCCTCACAGTTGGCCATTTTAACTCTGTAATCAAAGCTTCGGCAGGAGCAT
Source organism: Aurelia coerulea (assembly GCA_039566865.1). Classification (NCBI taxonomy): domain Eukaryota; kingdom Metazoa; phylum Cnidaria; class Scyphozoa; order Semaeostomeae; family Ulmaridae; genus Aurelia; species Aurelia coerulea. The sequence continues at coordinate 21,827,452 of CM076948.1, read as the reverse complement.
CGTAGCTGCTATTTGTAATAATTCTAGCGGCACGATTCTGCAATTTCTGAAGCTTAACCAGTCGGAACTCAGCACAGTTCCCCCACACAGAACAGCAGTACCGAAAATGTGGACTCAGCATACCGCATCCAGGCATTGGACCCCTAGTTTAACGTCCCTTCCAAAGGACGGCGCGAGGTGAGTTGCGAGGTCAGGCCTCAGAGGTCACCCATCCGGAGTTTGACCTCACTCGACCGAGCTTAACTTCAGTCACCTGACGGAAACTGCCCACTCACCCAACACATGCACACGCAGGGGGTTCAGTCCGAGAAATTTTCAGGTAACCCAAAATATCAGTTTAGCTTCATTGCAATCCAAAATATCAGCTCTTATATTACGCGCATTTTTTCTAAAAAACTAAGAATTTCGGCCTGTACTTAGACTTGTCCCAAGTCTATCTCTTCCGTCCGTCTACCGTTCCCTTTTTACGGTAGTTCCTGGATCCGCTATTTCATGGATCTACCATTCCAACATCTGGACGGAACATTGGAATGGCGGATCCAGGAAATGGCGGATCCAGGAACTACTGTAAAGGGAACTGTAGACGGACGGAAGAGATAGACTTGGGGCAAGTCTAGCCTGTACTGAACGGAAAGTTTCTTAGAACTGTCAGATCATCGTCAGATCAACGCCCTACGTTTCAAACAAGCTGTTTTGAAGCTTTTGCAATGTTCAGGCATTGATTATTCGAATGCTTTCTGAGTAATATGCCAACAGTGGGCATGTTTGTCACACTGGGAACATGGTCCTACCTTTGTCTGGACTTGTCGAAGTCTCACTTTTTTTCATCAGTCGATTGAGCCACAAAAATGCAAAAGGTAAAGGGCGCTGCGGGGGATGGAGAAAAAAGGCGGAGGAGAAGGAGACAGAGCAGCGCCCTTTACCTTTTGCATTTTTGTGGCTCAATCGCGACTGATGAAAAAAGTGAGACTTCATTGTCCAAGACTTGGACAAGTCCAACCTTTGTCCGAAAACCGGTAGTTCACGAAAACAATTTGCACCACCTTTGTTCCAAAAACTGGTTGCTTTGATGGCAAATTTCCGCTGTTATTTTTCTTCAATTTGACTAACAATTTTTAACATGATGTATCCCTGACGATGTTTGTCCCACTAGCTACTATTTGACCAACTACTCAGGGGCGCAAATGCAAATTTTTTTGAGGGGGGTGTGTGCTCAAAGGACCGAGTTTCTTCCACGCGGGACCGATTTTTGCGAAATAAATGTTGTTGCAAATGTATGAAAAATAAAGTTTTCCTATCTGCTGCCACAATTTACCGAAAATACAACTATAACAGACAGTGTTTTCCCAACGATTGAAACAGAATTAAACAAACAGTTTTCGACATCAATTTGTCTCTGGCTAGCATCTTAGCCATCTTCCCTTAATGATCCAGTCAAAGCTTCACAGAATAGCCATGTTTTTAGGCATGCACGCTTGCTCATATGGAATCAATAAGTGGCGTGGCCAGGGTAAATTAAGAGGGAGGCAGTGAAATGCATGGGCCTAGGGGCCAGGAAATTTTTTGGGGCCACACCCTTTACTTTGGCGTAGAATGCATCTCCCAATATCATGCTTGCCATTAGCAGCGAGGAAACCTTGATAGTTTTGTGACAGTTATCCTGTGAGTTATCCTATAAATCAGAGCACGAAGGAAATTTTTGAAGAAACATCCTTTACTTTGGCTTAGAATGCATCTCCCAATGTCATGCTTGCTATTAGCAGCGAGGAGACCTTGATAGTTTTGTGATAGTTATCCTGTGAGCTATCCTATAAATCGGAGCACGAAGAAAATTTTTGAAGAAGCATCCTTTACTTTCGCTTAAAATGCATCTCCCAATATCACGCTTGCTTTTAGCAGCGAGTAAACCTTGATAGTTTTGTGATACCGGGTGCGCCAAAATAAACTATGCACGTTTGGCAGGCCACAATATTTTGAGCACTGGACCGATTTTGAAGATTTATGACTTAATATTTAGCAGAGAGCCTGAATTAGATTCTAGGACTTTTTACAAATTTTTCCGTTTTCAGTTTTTAGAGCTAGAAGCGAGTTTCTTAAATGTTCGTTTTCGAAAATATTGAAAACGATGAAAAAACGTCGATCAAATCTTAAAAGATCCAACATGAATAAACAAAGAGAAAACATTTTCTCTTTGTCCCAGATTTGGGGGCTCAGTATGAACTCTCGTACAGCAGATTACAATTGGTCGATTTTTAGATCGCAAATCACCACGAAAAAGTTCTCTCTTTGTCCATTCAAGTCGATTCTTTAGAAAATTTGATCGATGCTTTTTGATCGTCTTCAGTGTTTTCGAAAACAAAATCTTAGGAAACTCGCTTCTAGCTCTAAAAGCTGAAAACAGAAAAATTTGCAAAAAAACCGGTATCCAATTCTGGCTTTCTGCTAACGAATGAGTCATAAATCTTCAAAATCGGTCCAGTGTACGATGTATTGTGGCCTGCCAAACGTGCATAGTTTATTTTGGCGCACCCAGTAGTTATCCTAAAAATCGGAGCATGAAGAAAATGCATCTCCCAATATCATGCTTACCATTAGCAACGAGGGAACTTTGATAGTTTTGTGACAGTTATCCCATAGATTGGAGCACGAAGAAAATTTTTGAAGAAACATCCTCTACTTTGGCTCAGAAGGCATCCCTTACCCGACTTAACCCAGCCATTCTCTGACAGCTAACACAGAAATCTTTGCATTTCGAGTATCGACGTCCCGAAAAATTCAGGTTCAAGTTCAGAGCCAGATCGGGACCGATTTTATCGCGATTGGGACCGAGTTTTGAAATTATTGGGGGGGTGTCACACCCCCCCACACCCCCTCATTTGCGCCCCTGCAACTACTGATTGTGACGTAGCACCATTGTTTTCAAAATTATTGGGGCTGATAAGAGGCGCGAAAGCGGAAGTTTTTCTAATTGGATATTTTGCATTTTAGAGACTGAATAATATTGTTCTGCATACAAAGTTGAGTATGGAACCGAATGTTGACATACGTCATCAAATCGTAGTTGTAGCGAGGTATATCAGTTTGGCGGAGGAGCGAAACCCGACTCGTTCCCAGTCTATTTTTGTGACAGATTTTGTCACTGATATTTGTGTATGGTGCGAAGGAGCTCTCGTTTCCACCTGCACAGCCTCTTTTCGAACTTGACAACAACAAAGAAGCCTTTAGGCCAAAGTGCTACGTAAGAAATCCTTGAAGAAATCCACTCGAATCAAGAGCATCCTAGCTGCTTTGGATCAAGAAAAATGTTCAAACTACTTTCACATTTGTTTCTTGTATTCTTAATTGGCCTTCCTGCCATTTCTCTCAACAATGGTGGTAAGTATTCTTGTTTTCCTTCGTCGAAGAAAACTTTGCCCTTCGAGCCTCGGACAATAGATTCATTGATAGGCCTTTTGGCCTAACTTTGTTCAACGTGTCATTTGTAGGTAGGCCTAACCTGCACACAGGGCAAATGGATATTTCGTAAAGCTTTATAGCTGTACGTGTTGAAGAAGACATTTTTCAATTTAACAAGCGTAAGATGCTAATTCATCCAATCAATATTAGTTCTTTTTATTGATGATTTTTATTGATGGGTTTCTCCTGCTTGTTTGTATGTTTGTGCGTGTTTGGTTTGTAAACTTTCAACAAAACAGGAGCCAGTACAACAAGCAGGGTAGTAACACTTGGTGGTAAATAAAGACATCTTTTTTAGGCTGTGAATATACAAGAGCCTGTATGTAAAAGAGCTGCTTCTAGTTATCAGCATATGCAAATGGTATTTCTCAAGACAGTAGAAACCGGACTACATTATTCATGTTGGTTCCGCCATCACAGATATGTGGCTGGCAAATGTGGTCATAAACAATAGAACAAACAATGTAAACAATATAATCTTTTGTTCTTGGTGGGAATCTGCTGTGGTGGGACAAACTTATGGAATAGAATGCAGAAATGGAAGGAGTGGAAACCAATTTTTGGAAGTTTTCAAAATTTGACCCACATTGCCATTGAAAAAATTTTTCTGCAAGCAAGCTCAGGTTGTGAAAGTCCAGTCTCGAATCGAGCCCCCTTCCACAGTTACAAAAGATCTCTAGTGAAGAGACGCACTCCAAACAATAGAAATAACAAAGGGAACAAAAGAAATTGGTGTAATGTTTCATTCAGTTCCTACCCTGGTCATCCCCCTTGGCAGCCCAGGGGGGTCAGCTAAAGCTTCCTGGACAAATGCCCAGGGGCTGGAAAAATTTTATGTGGGGAATGCCCAGGGGCCGGGCACTGAGAAAATGCGACATTCCCAGTTACTGTATAAGGAAAAGCTCCTGTTTTTGTTAAATGTCACTCAAATGCCATGCAAAAATGTACAGTCAAATGCCTGGGGGTCGGGAATATTTTTTGTGCAAATGCCCAGGGGTGTCCTGGGGATATGGTCAGGGTAGAAATTGAACAAGACAAGTCTACAATGATTCCGTCGAAGGTGAAATTTACACCTACAGTGTACAATGATTCCGTCGGAGGTGAAATTTTCTCAAAATATCTTATTTTTTGGTTTTGAAAGTAAGTTTGTCATTGATTGCTGACTGAAAATATGGATGAGACATCTGCCCCATGCGGATGCTACATTCAGGTAGCAACCCCAAATTTAAGAAACTATGTATCAACCTTGGACCTAAATTTTTTATATGAAGATAGTTCCATTTAAAAAAGGGGATTTCATCTGTTTACCAGATATCAGATTTATCCATTATTGGTGCAAATTAAATACCAAATCTTGTCACAGAAATTTTCCGGCAGCACCAAGAATTGAACCTACAATCTGGACGTTTCCATTCCAGCAATTGTTTTTACCAGGAAATTTTGTGCAACCCATGTGTTTGCCTGTATTCACTTGCCATCCCGCGTGCAGCCAATGCACAAGAGATGCAAATGCTAAATAGATTAAATTTTTCAAGTCACTGGACCAGAAATCTGGAGATCATGGGCTGAATTTCCCATTCATAAGAAATGAGTGAGTTTTCTTTTTGAGCGTGTTTTGATTTATTTTGATCTAGGCTTCGTAGCAGCAGCAGTTGAAGATGCTACTGATGATGAGATTGACGCTGGTGATCCAGAAGCAACTGCAACAACAGATGAAGACACTGAATCAAAGGTACGTTTTCTTGCCATCAACAATATATGAAAATATATAATGATAATAGTGATGAAATCCTATCATAATGATATCTACAGAGGAAATCACAATCACGGCAAGGTGCCTTTTTGTGGGTTTCCTCAAAGTGAAAGTTGTGCAAGATCATTTCATGTATACCATAAAAGCTCTATTAAGCCCCCATGGGCTTTCTTAATTTTAGACACTCCAGAGGGGGCTTGAAAGAGAGGGGGCTTATTAGAGAGGGGAAGGGCTTCTTATTCACAAAATCAAATGACCAGGATAATGACAGATCTTCAGTTTTTTTACCCAATATTTGGCTGATTCAACATAAAATTTTATGAGTCAAATACATAAATTCAACACAATTTATCTCAAACCATATCAAAATTGACATGCAAACTTCTTTAGCTACATAAATGGAAAGTCTTCAGTAGCCTCTGGAATTTGATATAAGTGGGGGGGGGGGGGCGGAATAGAGAGAGGAGCTAAATAGAGCTTTTGCGGTACACCAAAAGCTCAACAAAATCACAGACAATTGGAAAAGCGGTCAAGATTTGTCCCTTGTTTTATCACATGGAAATTGAGACTCATAAAACTTGATTTTTTGTTGTTGGAACTTGATTCATCAGTCAGTATAATTCATTGTCTTTACCTCTTATGATCTGCATGGCACAGATATGTTAATCCTTCCCAATTTCTGCCACATACAGCAGAATGAACATTTTGGTCGCATCAATTAAATCTTATATGTCATTTTGATGTAGGTAGAGACAGAGGATGAGGCAGCTGATTCTGCCGCAACAGAAGGAGAAGAAAAGGTTTGTTACCTCAAGCTCAATTTCTGCGAACCCACCCAGGGGGTATACAAGTAGGATGATAATTATTGACAAAGAAGCAATTCTTTTTATTTTTACAACTATTGCGTGCCTTTATGGTATTTCTAACATTAATACTCTCCCCTACAGCCACCCCTGCGTAAACCCCTTGCAGGATATCAAGATTAGCTCCCAGTCCCCTAAGATCAACTCAAAACCGAATTTTTTTAGTGCACAGTTGCATTGGGCGTGTAATTGCATTTGCGAATCTGAAGAGCCCTGCCCACGGCCCCCAGAAAAGCAGCCATTCTTGGCTGATGGGGTGACCTTGTATTAAAGAATTTAAAATGAAATGAAAGGAAAAATGCCCTTGATCTGTATGACAATTTTTGAAAGAGTTATTAATTGTTTCCCAATTAGGAGATCCTGGGCACACAATGAACGATGGGATGTGGGGGATTTTTTAGATCTATACTATCATTTCTATCTGTATTTAATTCAGCCATTGCATACTTTTTATTTATTATTAGCAACCTGAAGAGGAGGAAGAAGTTGTGACAGGAATTAGATCACATCCTGATGTTGAGTTGTCAATCTTATTCCCAAGCTATCCAGATAAACGTGAGTTTTTCCCCAAGCATTGTTTTTTTTATCTTATAAGTTGAGCATGATAATAGTGAGTATGCCTGGCATGGAAAGTACCCACTTTTGACAGGCACTGTAAATCCTATGTATTGAGAATGTCATGTGGCAATGCTTTCAAAAATTGATACAAAAACGCTAACCCTAGGTTGTACACTAGATCAATTTTGAAGATGGATGACTCAATCTTTAGTTGAAATCTCAAATATGATTTCAGAAATTTCTCTCAATTTTCAGTATGCTGTTTTCCGAGGTGTAAGGGATTTGTTGAAAAATATTATTTGAAACAGCCAAAATCAGGGAAAAAATTCCAATCAAATTTTCTAAAGAGTGACAAGATATTTGTGTTTTGATGATGACTAGAGTATTAGCTGCAAAAAACAATGAATTAGATCATTGACTGCATGAACGAAAACAAATTTATTTTAATGTTAAAGATCTTATGTTAGGCGTAAAAAGTAGTTTTTAATTGTTTATGACAAAAACCCTATTGCACATTTATACTTTGTGATTGTGTTACAAACAATTGCACTGTGTTTTCTCTACTGCACTGTATTTCACCATCTTCCTAACACAGAACTTCCAGCTGGTAAGGCTATCAATGCCTTGATTGGTTTCTCAAACAAAGGACTGAGAGATTTCACTTTTGAGACAGTGGATGCTTCATTCCGTTACCCACAAGATTTTAGCTACTCTGTGCAGAATTTCACTGGATACCGATACAACAGAGCCATCGAGCAAAACACAGAGGCATCATTTGAATATGCATTTCATCCTCATGAGAGCTATGGTGGTCGCCCTTTTGGATTAGTTATCATGGCAACATACAAAGATGATGTAAGTACAGCAGGGAATTGAGAAATATATGCAGTAACCTTTTCAAAAACATTTCCAGCCCAGATCTTTCCCTTTTGAATGAACTCCTCTTGCAATAATCTGGGGCCCCCTATACACCTATGGATTACAAAAGGTAATAAATGATAACAGCCTAACTTGGAGATTTTTTTGAAGAAAAGACTTTGAAAGGGGGGCAGAAAGGAAAGAGACAATAGACTTGTTAGCCATTCTAAAAAAGAATCTGAATCGAATGATAATCTATGTTGCTATTTTGATACATTTTATGGAATGTTCGAACGTAAACAACAGGAAGCTCCAAAGTAACTCAGTCGAGCATTTCATATAAAAAGATATAAAAATATTGCTTGATCCAGACTCTTTTTTAGATAGCTATCAGGAAAGAAAGCAAAAAGAACATCATTGTAAATGCCTTTTTTCTTCAATGCTCTTTTTCTTCTGTCAAAAGAATTTGTGTTTGTGAATACTGTGTTTGTTGAATGCTTTAGCACGTTTTTCTTTCATTATAGCTTGGCACAGAATATGGAGGAGCTGTTTTCAATGAAACTGTCACGTTCCAAGAATTAGATGAGAGTTTTGATGGTGAAACGTAAGTTGATCAGATCGATCTAAGTTGATTTTATTCTCATGGTATAATTTATACCCCAGGGGTTTGACCTCACTTGACCGAGCACAACTTCAGTCACCTGACAGAAACAGTTCAAGCTGCTCGGCCACTCACCCTAAATTAGAAATTTAAATACCACTTTATATAAAACTATTTTGAGGTTGATGAATTTCCTTTTCTTCCCTTGATGAACAATTAAAGAAGGATAAAAGATTTTGATACTGCTATTGTATTTTCATTTTCTGTTTGCTAGTACACTACCAACAGTAGGTTTCAAATAAGCGCTTGAGGACGACTGCCTTGTAAAACATATGAATACTTTTGAAGTTCCTCAGCCGTCATATACGTTGGTGTTGTTTTGCTTTTCTTTTTCTGACTTACATTCAATGTTCATTTGCAAATATATCGTTCCTGCCTAATGTGAGATGCTAACTTAACAGAGAAGAATAATTTACAAATGTTGGTGGCTTAGTGGATTAGGGATACAATTATACACTGCTGGAATTTAGTCCTAAAAAGATATTGATGATTCTTAGGTTCGGCTCACGATAAAGTACATTAGAATTTGGATAACAAATTTTCAAATGTACAATTCGTTTCGCTTTACCTCATTCAAACATTATCACACAATCTTCTTCCTTCATAGATTTTTCTTGTATGTCTTCCTTGTTGCTTTGGCCTTGTTAGTCATCTTTGGACTAAATTATGCATTCACAACAGCTAGGGTAAGTAGTGCTAGGATGCTTATCTTTTTTCAAAACTTCAGCTTCTTTTCGTTTTGTGGAAAAGATTCATTTAAAGATTCCAAGAAACTTAAAAAGCATCGCAATTTGTGGATAATGCAAGAAAGGTTTGTTAAGTATTTGAACAAACTTTTCTCTGCCTGTGAAGGTCTATGATATTTTGGTAAGCACTAGTGTTTGGCTTCTGTGGTTTACGATTTAGCTTTTTGTTGACAGCTCAACTTTGAAACTACAATGCCTGCCAAAAGTCCTTGGAACACTTAGGCCATTTCTTGACAATCCGCAGTTCTAACCATAGCGATTAGGCTTAACCACCCCCTCACCCCCAAAACAATGTTGATTTGCAAGGTTATTGTCCTCGCATTCCATCAGGGTCGCGAATCGTCCTGCCATCCCCATTTTGTCATCACAGAACAACATTGTTCTCAGGGGGAGAGGGGGAAATCGCAAAAAAATGCAAAAATAGCAAAGGTGTTCCAAGACTTTTGGCAGGCATTGTAGCAGCAGCCAAAAAGTGATGGATTTTGGAAAATATGCATATAGACAATGCTTGCTGTAGAACTGCAATATCTTATCTTCTTTGAAGCCATTAATGTCAATGAAAGAATGTCAGCAACAAATTTACACATGTTATTTTAAAGATCTATAGACTATTTTCAAGGCAAGAAAGAATTTTTCCTAACTTTGGCTAACTTAAAAAATCTACGAGTGCGTCCAGTTCACATTCTACTTGTCGTAGAAGTGGTTGTTCAATTCAGCAATCGGTTTCTGAACAAGTATTTAGCAACAGTTGCAAGGGCAGGTTTGTGAAACATAAATCCAGGTTTCTGAAACAAAAAAGCGATTTGCCTCTTTGAAGACGAGAATTCACACCCCTAAATGCAAAGGTTCAAATCAAAATAGACAAAGAGACTGCAAAACATTGTGGTTCGCTTCATAGAAAATGTGAAATCGATTCTCAGTGCTGCAAAATCGCTGTCTTTCGATATGACTTGATCAGACCTGAATCCTTTGTTTTGCAAAATTTTCCTCGCTGGAACCAAATGCAAGGCATAGCATAGATATTGATGTCACAGTTCGTAAGACTAACTACCTATCCTTTTGTACAGGGCAAGAAAGCGGCAAAGGCTGATCCAGTCGAGATGGGAACACAACAAGATGATGTAGATTATGCTTGGTTGCCAAAGGAAACTACCACTGAATTTAGTGAGTATAAACAAGTCTTATAGATCATTTCATTACAGACGATCACCAGTACCCTTTTCGTTGCTTTTATCGAGCCAGAACCTAATGTTTTTCTGGTCTTTTCCAGAAATAGTGTCCTTGCATATCAAGTAATCTGTTAAGAGGGTTTATTTCAGCTCATTTTTTATCCTTTTTACACGGGAGCCCCCCATCAATCAAGAGGACGGTTTTATTAGTTATTTACAAAATACAGTTGGAAAAAAATTAATAGAGTTAGACTGAATAGGGAAAATTGATCTTCAGCCTACTTTTGAAAATGTGCGCTTGTTTGAAATCCAAAGGCAATTTAGTCAAAGTCTTTGCACCCTGTGAAGATATAGCTTTATGCCCACAGGTTGAAACTAGCGTTGGAGAGATTCTTTAATAGCAAAAAATTTACTTGCAGAAAACACTTTGAATATTTGGATTCAGTTATGCTTGCTACCTGGTATCTTTTTATGATATTGGGTTTTCGGGTTAACTCTGTACAATTCAAGTTATTATGTTCGAGGATTTCGTAGTCCAAAAATTTGATAGATTTTCGTAGCATGTGGTTGTATAGATGGATACAGTAAAAACCCGCACATAAGAACCTTCATTTATTAAGAACCTACAGCCTGAAATCATATATTTTGTACCCAATGGATAAGAATTATTTCAGCCTGATATCAGGTGCTTAATAAAGGGTTTCATTCATTCATTGGGAAGTAAATGCAATCTGTGTGCCAATCAACCTCTCTTGTGAACTCCAAAACATTACTTACAGAACTGTAATAGGCAGGGGCTGCAGGGGTAAACTGGGTAAGCTTGGGTTGAAATGGATGGGACCAAGAGTGTAAATATGTTTGGCTAAGATTTAGATTCACATATTTCCCTATATTAAGAACCTACACCCTGATTACTGGATGTGCCTCATTGTATAAGAACCTAAACAGGCTGAGTTCAAAATTTTAGGTTCTTATGTGCGGGTTTTACTGTAAATGTTTCTTGAAATCAAGTGATTTGTTACTTTCAGGAAACATCAAGGCTTTTATTTATAATTCCAACATTAAAGCATTTGTTTTTCCCATGTCAGGTAAACAATCACCAAGGAGATCACCAAGACAACGCAGATCCAAGCGCAGCTCAGGATCAGGAGATGATTAAAGCTTTAGGGATTTCAATCTAATGAACAGTTTGTTAAAATTGTATTTTTATCAGAAAGAGACATAACAGAAAATAAGGGGCTCCAAGTCCATTTGTGATGATAAACTGAAATTTGATACATAAAAAGAGTGCGATATTTTTAACCAGCGCCATAGTGGCTGCGCTCTTTTGGGAAAATATGTTGGTTTTATGGATAATGGGACAAAGAAACACTTACGCACGCTTTTGTTCCTCTAACTACGAGAAATCCACGCACGTGTCGAAATCATTTAATACAATAATCTAATTTTAGACATGCAGATGAAGCTCTTGAGTTGGCTCATGAGTTATCTCCATTATTCATAAACTAACTTCAAGTGAGGTTGGTCGTAACTGTAAAGATCCTTTCTAAGAACAAGAGTTGGAAATCCCTCCCGAAAATATTTTTCAACGAAATGTCGGTTGTATTCGGCAATATCTATCACCTCGAAATTCGTAGGCCGTGGAATACATGCATATTCCCGTGGCTATCATAGCGGTAAGGTGGAGAAAGTGCATTTTACTCGCGCTGTTGTGCTAAAATAAATGCAAGGAAAACTAAAATATTCCTGCAATTTAACAAAAACCATATTGATCGTTTTTTAATTACGGTACAAGATATGTATCTATATTAGTAGTATTTTGATCTGCTTTTGTAGTGATCGATTGTTACCTAATGTGACGAATAATGATGAATCTTTCTGATAAATTCAGTGTTTTCTTTTTGCATTTCCTGATTGTTTGTGACATGGCCTACATCATGGACTCCCAAGAAAGATACATACCCCGTTCGTTTAAGAACCGAAAGCATCAAATTTAGCGATATACCGGTGGGTGAGTAAAAAAACATCCCTGTTTGAAACGCCACAGCTCCCTGGATGTTTAGGCAATTTCAATTGAAATTTTTCTAGCAATTTACCTCACAGCTACAAAAATCAAAGTCTGTTATTTTGAGTGAAAGGGGCTGTGCAAGATTTTGGTAAACAATCGGAAAGTACGGGACAACCCCGCGCGTGACTAAAGCCTTCCGTTTTCAATGGCTACCATTTTCATCGCAGCTTCTACATAAGTTTCCTTGCAGTATTGTCTTGTCTATGTCGATGAAATGTCATGGAACTTTTGATATCCATTGAAACTTTCAAATATTCGGCGTTAGCAAAATAGAACAAATCCTCCACCAAAGCTTCGATCACCAAGATTGTTGCAGGTACTTTGGATTGCTATCTTCTGTGCAAAATCGCTATTAACTATGTTGTGTTTAGCCTAAGTAAACACATTCGATGATTTAACAAGCAGATCCACGCAGAGAGAACGGGTTGTACAACCCCTTTAATATCTACACAAAAAAAGGCAGATTTTGTAATACCACATCATCAGTTGCTTTTGACACCGCAATTCAAAAGGATTACAGTTTCAGACAAAGGAAATTCTCTCAACCAGTAATTCAAGCAAACAAAGCCGTAAAAGTTGCCCAAACCCATGGGGCAAACTCTCGCCTTGTGCACGCGAAAAGGTGGTTTTTAAGAGAAGTTGTGTGCTTATAACGAAAGAAGAAGGGTAGTCTAAATCTAAAGATCTGTCTGGCGGTTTTCGCTTCTTTGATTCAGAAGCCGAGCAGAAGGCATTGCAGTTCTCTCGCGCATTAAGGGCTTAAATGAAACGATTACCACACAGCTCTTGAATCAAATAAAGAAACTCCGCCTGGCAGATCTTTAGATTTCCCCTACTTCTTTCGTTATAAGCGCATAGCTTGTCTTAAAACCCACCTTTCGCGTGCACAAGGCGAGAGTTTGCCTGCTGGTTTCGGTGCAACTTTTGCGGCTTTGTTTGTTTTGAATTACTGGTTGAAAGAATGTCCTTTGTCTGCAATCGCTGATCGCTTTGAAATGAGGTGTGGATCAAAAGCAACTGATGCTATTGTATTACAAAATCTGGCCTTATTATCTACACACCCTGAACACATTTCGGCAGAACGGATGATATGAAAACGACTGATTGATAGCTAATACAAGGAATAATAAATAAATTTATACATACATAAACCAATATGGAGCTAATAAACCAAGGGTACATTTCTCTCAAGCAAAATTCGTGCTATGCAGTCACAGTTACATTTAAAATAATGCTAAACCAAGCTGCTTGTAATAAACCAACACAGATTACATTTCTATACGCAAATTCTCAGTTTAGAAGCAAAATTTATTTGCCAATTAAGAACATAATTAATCTCAAGCTTATTGATTTAGTGCTCAAGAGCTTATTACAGTCCGATGCAGGTTTTAATGTTACTGGATGGTAAACGCTTTCTCTTTTATCGTCCATAAATTCAAATCTCTGAAGCTCCGGGGAGATATCCATATCTCCAAACGGTCCCTTGAGAACAAAGTATTTCAATTCCATGTTGCACTTATTTCTGGAAGTCAATTGATAAGCAAGTCTCCTGTCAATACTTTTCTCATCCCCAAGGACTTTTGCTTTCATTATCCAAGTCTGGTCAAATGCACTGAAACGATTCGACTCGTAGTACAATTTGGGAAGAAAGTCATCTGTTCGGCTCGGCGAGAGCTGTAGGTCTAGAATGCAAAGAGAGAAAAGATTGCAAAACATCATTTTACGATTCTGTTCAAGAAAAAGACTAACACGATACCTGCAGTTTTCAAAATCTGCAGGCAAAGGTAGCCGTTTTGGCCCTTCATCTATCCGTAACATGTTTCACCGTTTTCAAATGGTGCTGGTAGCGTGTGAACGCAGTCAGTGTGAGAAAGTCAGATTTGCTGACAAAAGCGTGACTTTTGATCGACTGACTGACCAGTAGAAAAAGCGTCAATAAAAACGAAGATTTCTATGGTCGATTAGTCAAGCCAAATAAATAAATCAAGCCGCAAAAGATAGCCTGAAATATTGGCGGCTAACTCACTCGACCTGCAGGCAAAAAGAGGCTGCCGCAGGAATTTTTTCTCTTGATGCAAAATCGGAGCAAGAGGCACTGCTATTCTGGTATATCCTCGCATATGCTCATATTTTGATAAGTAAAATGCGATGACAGAAATAGAATTTCAAAGATTTGGTTCTCCCACATGCACTTAACAAATTGTAACTGCACAGAGCAAGCTTTCAAACTGATATTTGGATCAATTCATGCTGGTTGCTTGAATAAATTCACACCGGATACCGGATACCATTCTGAAGTATCGAAGAATCGCACAGTTAATCTGGGCATTTTTTCAGACTTGCCGGACACTCTCTCTAAAATGTATCGTGGTATCGTTGAACCGCATCTCCGCTACTGCTATTCAGTCTGGGGGGCATGTAGGGGGACCAGGTTGCAGGTGCTGCAAAAACTTCAAAACCGCGCAGCTAGAATTGTGACCAACAGCAGTTATGATTCTTCTGCTAGTGCTTTGAATAAAAGTTTGAATTGGCCTACCGTAGCAGATATGATAAAAACTGAGACAGCTTGCATGGTTTACAAATCGATAAATGACCTTTGCTCCTGATTACCTGTCAGAAATGTTCATTAAAAATTCGACATGCAGTAGGAAAAATTGGAGAAACACCGCAACTGATCTTCGAGTCCCACTAATGAGAACAAGTAATGGTCAGCGAGCTTTCTCATATCGTGGTGCTGGAGTTTGGAACCTCTTGGATTGTGAAGTCAAGCAGGCATCCTTATTCAAAGCATTTAAAGAAGCTTTGAAAAAATGGTTTATTTATTTATTTATTTATCTATTCATTTATTCAATATTGTAATCAAATTAGGGTTTTACTTTGTATTTATTCTTAACTTAATTTGCAAGGTTTTATGTACGGCCCCCTGAAAAGCGAATGAAATGAACCGTCTCTGAAGTTAGAAAACGTTTTCACAAATGCTTTGGCCTCACAGAGCTCTAAAACTGCACGGTAAGGTAACTTCAGTTCAGACATCGAACATAAGACCGCCCAGTCTGAGATATTTGAAATGAAAACTTATTTAGCCATTATTATTCTATTGTTACAGACATGAACACTTGGCTAAAAAAAGGTTAGTAGCATCAGAATTCAGGTTTCAGATGAATTTAGCGAGCTTTTCTCGTCGATTTATTTCTACGAAGAAGTATAAACAAAAAAAGTCTGGCCAGAAGTAACGCCTAATCGACTTTCATGCCGGGTGCACCAAAACGAACTTCCCTTTATCGACAGCCAAAAGCTAACCAGAACGAAACTGTTTGCCTAACAGCTCAAATAACTTTCGGCAACACTTTTCGATAATTCAGAGGTAGAAAAAATCCCCGGGGGGGGGGGGGGGTACTTCATTGTCAACATGATTCGACCTGAATCTGGACTTTGGGAAAAGGACCCATTCGCATGACAGAATATTCAAAAATTTCCAGCCCATTTGCATGAATATCAGGAAATTTTTGACCCATGTGTATGAATTTGTCGATTTGAAACAAAGGAAAATTTCAGTTTTTTTGCGTGGATTATCATTATGGGGCCGATTGATTAGAAAATTCTCAAAGAACTACCCATCTACCAGAATTGTGGTTAAAAACAGACCCATATGTAGAGAATTTTGGATGAAAAAACCCATCCATATGAGCGGCACGTCCAGTACAACTTAACAATGAAGTACCCCCCCCCCGGGAAAAAACCCAGCTGTATTTCTGAGTTGAATTCGCTCATTTAACATAGTTAGGAAACACAAATGAATCGAAATGTGATTGCATTTAACCGTTAAAAATGTGAAATGCATTTTGGCGCACCTGGTACAACCACAGGAGGCCCCATCGCGTATCACTGAGGCCTAGTTTTACTGCGGGAATTTACTCTGCTGCTGTTTCCTAACTGCAACGTTATGACAGCAGTACTTGTTCTTCGAATTGAAGAAAACTGAAATTAATACCGTAAATGGTTGATTGTTTATCTCTGTGTCATTTCTCTTGCTAAAACGCTTTTGACTGCATTGCATTTTCATACTTTAGTTGTATATTAAACTGTTTTTATTCTTACTTTACTTTTTACCTTCATCTTAACCTCAACGATTGTTATTAGGTAGAGTTACACAAGGCCCCCGACGAGATCAGGAAAATGGGGGGGGGCCAAACTTGATACAAAAAAATTACCACAATACAACGTGATGAGCTGCCTTTCAGAACGGCATGATTTGCAAAAAAGTGGGGGGGGGCATGGCCCCCCCCGGCCCCCCCGTCGTCGGAGGCCCTGTTACAGGTCCTTGAATGATAACAGATAGTTTTACTTCTGACCAAGTCAACCTGTTGAAATATTAGTTATTGTTATTGCTCTGAACTCATGGATTCATTCTGCCACTATGACAACATGCTACTACTCTATTGCTGCTGTTGTACTGCAATAATGCAACATTATGGATTGTTAGCTAGCTCGCTCGTTGTGCATTCCAGAAATTGTTTTTAAGAGCAAACATGAGCATAGATCGAAAGAAGAAGGATATATCTACACATCTGCCACAAGCATTTAATTCATTTGATTCAGACGCCGATTGGGAGGCGATTTAATTGTCTTATTTTTTGGGTGTAATTAAAACACTTACTGCTAAGCTTCTGAACCAAAGAAATAAAATGCCCGAGGTAGATGCGTACATACATCCTTCTTCTTTCGATATATGCTCATGTTTGCTCTTAAAAACAATTTTTGGAATGCACAACGAGCGCACTAACTACTTGGGTTTCAGAGAAACTTCTGCAGCTTTGCTTGTTTTGAATTTATGGTTGAAAGAATTTCCTTTGTCTGCAGCCACTAATCGCTTTGAAATCAGGTGTCAACGAAAGCATCTCATAATATTGTGTTACAAAATCTGTCCTTGTTCATAGCGGCAGGATGAATCAATGAGTTCAGAGCAAGAGAAACGACACAGAGATAAACAATCAACTATTTACGGTATTAAGTTCAGTTTTGTTCAATTCAAAGAACAAGTGCTGCTGTCATAAAGTTGCAATCAGGAAACAGCAGCAGCGTAAATCACAGCAGTGAAATTAGGCCTCAATAATACGCAATTGGGCCTCCTGTGGTACAACCATAAAACTTACCACAAATTGAAATCTTTTCACAAGACATCATCTGCACCAATAACCTCAACTGTGAGGTCTCTTCTGCCAATTTTTCCATATTAGCCATGACAAAGGACATCAACTCTGTGCCATTTTTGTTCGGAAAATCACAAATATTTTCATGCTCTTGTTGGTTGGCCTTAGTGCCTTCCCAAGAGCACCCAATAATCTCATATTTGCAAACAGAGCGCCTAAAAATAAAATATAGCACAAAACAAATCACAAAGATTAACGCAAAAATGACAGATATTTATGCATTCATAATACCAACATAATTATAAATGCATAAACATCTTAGTTAGTATGATGCTAAAATAGTTACAAATATACACATACTAACACGCACACCCAAAGGGGGACGAAACACCCACCCACCCGCTTAAATTACAATGTAATGTAATGTAAGATACTTGCTTTTTGTTACTGTACCTGATGTACTCTTGGTTGCCCTAGAGAGACTCCAGCACTGTAATCCCTGATGTAAACGAAACAATCAGGAAACATTAATATTGAATAGCGATAAATTAATTCAAAGCGAAAGGAGAAATGATAAAAGTGAAACATTTTCAGCTTCGAATGAGCAAGAAATATAATAGTTTTGTATCAAATGTGTGAAAGAAGTTGACCATTTCGAAAATTTGTACAGGGTGTCCCAAAATTTTGCCCCATTTGTTTGGCTGCTGCGGAGGAGCTGTACGTTCTACTGTCGTCACAGTTGCATAGGATGGGCTTACCTTCGATTTTAAGATCTTGTTTTAGCCAATCGGACAAGTGGTTGCTGAGATATGGCACAAGAAAGTCAAAAAGTGATTGTTTCAAAACAGCATTCTCGTTATCCTCCAAAAATGTCGAAATCACGCAAGTTTTGAAAGAAAGGATTCCAGCATTGGTTTTTGCATCTTTCTACATTCAAATATGGCTCAACGTTTTTGCTTTATCAGTAAATAATTATTTACTTGCTTTTGGCACTTTTGGAAAACAAAGAGAGTGCTGCTTTTGAAGCAATGACTTCTTTGATTTTCGTGCACCATAAATCAGCAACCACTTGTCAGACTGACTCAAACAAGGTCTCAAACTCTAAGTCAAAGATGAAGCCTTTCCTATGCTATTGTATCAAGAACGGGACAATAGAACGACAGCTCCTCTGCAGCAACCACACAAATATGGCACAATGCCTTTGGGATACCATATAGCACCTAAAATGCGCAACTGATTTGGATGAATCAAATTTCAGCTGAAAGTAATTCCTTGCAATTTCACTCATAATAATTTGAAGGAAAAGATGTCAGAGTATTCAGAAAATAGAAAAAACCTTGATTTCAAAAATGTAAGGAAAGCACACAAAATCCACATCAAGATTTTTGTGACCATTTCCCTCTGTTTCAAAATCAAGAATTCTTTCTTATTTTCAATACTGGAAGCAAATTGAAATCACAAGGGAAAGATGTGTTCTTTCTTCTCACTGCAAAAGTTTAGTTCATCCAATCCGTTTGGTATTCTAGGTATCATTATTTTCAAACTGGCCAGCTTATTTTGGCACATCTGGAATTGAAATTATTTGAGCAGCAGAAAACCTGAAGATAAGAACTGAAAAATGGAGGAAATTCTTCTGTCGAAGGAAACAATTTTCCTGTCTTGAATGATATCTTCAAGTTTTGTGCCACAAAAAGGCTCTTTAACTAAATTTGTGCCATTAAAAGCTACTGACAGCAGTAAATTTTCAGCATACGTGAAAGGTACCAAACGTGGCAAGCCACAAAGAAAGAGACAAGTTATCCAGTGAAGCGAAAAAGATCGAAGAGATAGTTCTAGAAAAGAAGCATAATTGAACAGAATAATACAAAGGAAAAGTCAAAAGAGATCGATTCAAACTGAAAGTCTTTCCTGGCTCACCATAAAGCCATGAAGAGAGAGACTTATCAAAGAAATGATTTAAACCATCTGTCTTTAAAGAGGTTTATTTCCATTAAGTACACGGCTTTTTTTGAATACTTTAAGAGAAGCCTTAACATCGATTTTTGGTTGATGGCTCTCTAAGCTATTAGTATGTCTGAATTAAAGTTTTACCGTTATACTTACAGATGGTATATATTACACATGCATAAAATGTTGCATTCAAAATGGACCAGTTTTGTAACAATAAGGTACTGTCTGTTTTCTTTTGATTGATATGCTAGAACAAAGTGATTAATGACCATATACAAAAGAATTTTTGCAGTCGATTAGTTAGCACACAAATGGAAGTAGAAGAAGCTGCAAAGAATATCTCAAGACCTGGGTGACTAAGTCATCCACAACGCATGCGAAAAATCACTCTCTGAGATTTATACTGAGACGTGTAGCAACTTAACATATTGATTAGCGAGTTGTTTAATCTGCGATAGAAATCCTTTTGTTATGATAGCTAATCTCTTTGCACTGGCAAGTCAATCAAAAGAAACGGATGCTGCTAAATGCGATGTTAACGGTCGTTGCATCTATCGTTGTTGGTGTTGGTGTTGTTGGTGTTGTTGCTGTTGTTGTTGCTGCTGTTGCTGTCATAGTAAACCATATGGGTAACTTTGATCAGTGTTCACTTACCATTGGCCTTCCAAGAAGGCTAATTCTTGCAGAGAATTAACGAGATCTCGCAGTATAACTAAGGTAGATCGTCTGTTTGTTTGACGTACTTACTTGATTTCTTATCCAATTACTATTCGTATGTGAAATAGGTATCCTGACCATGTAAACCATTCGTCAGCTTTGCTCAACAGAAACTCCTTTGCCACTACCACTCACGTTTTCCGCCATCTTATTAGCATTAGCAGTTCAAAATCGTCCATTTTAAAATATCTCAACGGTGGAGACATTGCCAAATCCCAACTAATCATTAAACTATCGGACATTTCAAAGCAAAGAAAATTAACTATAAAGCTTTGCTATAAAGTTTAAGATCATCGACTTGTATTCCAAAAGACACCACACAGATGCAATCTTTATACACAACGAAAACTTCTAGCGAAAATCTAAATATTTCCTGCTAACAAATTTCACTCTTTGTCTCTAACGATGAAAGTCAGAACAAAAGCAAGACAGTTTGTAGCACCCTTGGCAGCAGAGCCTTTATTAAAGACTTGTATCAAAATGCCAGGCTTGCTTTAGTTTTACCAGAGGCGGATAGTATATATTTTTAGATTCATTTAATTGTTCTACTAAATTGTCATTGTAAACGTCGCAGTATTTATGGATTCGATTGGACGGTATGTAGGGTCGGTTTATCAGTCAGTTAGAAAGTTTCGAAACTCTTGCCCTAAATATTTCCTCATAGAGATATTGGTAAAACTTTGTACTTAAAGATAGATACTACAAGAGTCAGATGCAAAAAAACGGAAAATTTTCTTAGCACACTCAGGCCTGACATCAGATAACAACAGAAGATGATAACATAAGATTGAAAGGCTTTAGTGTGCTAAGAAAAGTTTCCGTTTTTTTGCATCTGACTCTTATAATATCTATGTATCTTCCCAACAGATCATGTAGTAAATGATGGCTGTTTCTTCAGTTTATAAAGCATGTACAGGGTGTCCCAAAAATTGTGCCCCGTTTGCCTGAAGATGGCAACAAGACGGCAAATGATTCTCACCAAAATTTTGCATGATGTTTCTCTTCAGATATTCAATTAAAGTTTGCTACCATCCCCGTAAAAATCCGTTGAAAAATGATGGAGCTATGACCTTCTGGAGACCAAATTTACCTGATGACTGAAACCAGCGGTCGGCCATTTTGTCTCACTATTTTGCAGCAATAAATAGCTCCATGGATGAAATGAAATAGCAGCCTTCAAGGTCATAGCTCTCGTGAAAATTCTAACAATCATTAGAGAGTTTTTAACTATTCCCTACCTCACAGGAAGCAATTTGTCACTGCAAAATAGTAAGGCAAAATGGCCGACCGCTGGTTCCAGCTATCAGGCAAATTTGGTCTTCTGAAGGTCATAGCTCCATCATTTTTCAATGGATTTTTACGGGAATCACAGCAAATTTTATTGGAACATCTGAAGAGCAACTCCACGTAAAATTTTGGCAAGAATCTTTTCCCGTTTCGATGCAATCTTCAGACAAATGGGGCACAATTTTTTGGGACACCCTGTAGTCCATAAACAGAAACCATATTTTAGTCGTTAAATTTTTAGTCGTTTAGACCTAACGGTTAGTTACTTTTCTATGTTTTCTTCCTTTGATAAAACATGCACCCAGGGTTTTCTATAAAATCATTCTGCCTGATGCTATTCTGTAATTCCCTCACTCCGTATCATGCAAACTGCGGCGTGGTATCAGGGTATCTGATGATGACATCGCAAAAGAGATTTATGGTAAGTCTCGAAAATATTACCAATATAAAATTATCTCACTTTGTCTTTTGATCGGAGGTTAGATTAAAATTGATTTTAATTTTGTTCTCTTATGAAATTTTAGCATGAATGTTAGTACTCCTTTCCATGTTTTGCTTACGTTCTGGGCTCGAAAAGCCTGAACGCTTATTCCTTGTGGGTTGCTCGACAGGAGTTTTGTAGGGCAAGAGCTTCAGAATGCATTTAATATTCAGGGAAACGATATTTCTATTTAAAATTCATTTTATATGTTAGTAAATAAGCCATCGCCTGAAAAATACAAACAAGCAATCCAATTTAGAAGGAAAACTGCGAGAGCCAATTACAAAGCTACTGCAAAATATACATTGCATTAAAGGAA
The DNA here is from genome assembly GCA_039566865.1 of Aurelia coerulea. Classification (NCBI taxonomy): domain Eukaryota; kingdom Metazoa; phylum Cnidaria; class Scyphozoa; order Semaeostomeae; family Ulmaridae; genus Aurelia; species Aurelia coerulea. Next base: position 21,805,416 of record CM076948.1, on the reverse strand, counting down.
AGAGAAACATACCGTTGAGGGCACAATTCATTCTCATGCCAGCGAATTTGATTCCTCGCAAATTCAGTGTGGCAAAAACGGCATTCCGTTGGCAGTTCCGAAACAGCACTCTCCACTGCCAGATTCCTTGTACAGATCTTGTAGTTGATGTCAGTACGACAACTAGGGCAAGTGGCTTGCTCATTTTTTAGCCGGGCATCGGCCAACACATGGTTGAAACAGCCACTGCAGCTCAAATGGCCATTTGGGCACTGAAAGACAGAAGTATGGATGAGTCTCTGTTTGAACCGTGGTCACAGGGAGAGGGGATTGCACTTGCACCAGTCGTCTTGATTGAAAAAAAGAAAGAAAGAAAGAAAAGGACAACTCCTAACAGCTCATAGCTTTATTCCTTGACAGCAGGAATATTTTTGGTCGCTTACAGTTGAGTCCTATCGTAAATATCGGCAAGTATCTGGCCAAATGAGTTCAAGAATATCCCCTGAATACTTTAAGACGAGATGTTCTGAGTCGTCCTTTCTTGTTCTTTTCAGACGACTTTGGCAATCCACGGGGAGGGGAGAGACATTCACCTGGGCGCTGGAACACGTGCCCTTGACCTTTCCTTTTCAAAGAAATCAAGAAAAGCAAAAGTCTGTCTCAAAATGAAATTTCAAGAGAGATTTGCAAAAGCGCAAAATTAATCACGGAAAGCAGTTTGATTGTTTTCATTCGCGGAAATTTTCACCTGATATATAAATTGAAACAGTTTTAGCCTTCCATAAAATGAGAAATGTCATTTCCACAAGTTTTCTTCAATATGTTCTTAGTCAAGGATGACAGAATTTGCGTACTGATAGTTTATGCTAACAACCTTTGCAGCCTTGGAGAATCTCTTTTGTTAAAACCTAAATTTGAACAGCGAAAATTACACTAAAGCAGATACTGCACGTGATGGGGGGGGGGGGGGGTTCTTCCATAGTAAACCAAGTAAACATACCTTGGGATGCACTGCGAGCAAGGAACACAGGCTAGGGTATACTTTTTCGGACATCTAGTCTGTACATTTTTGCAATTTTGGTCTAGTTACGGTCTAGCCAAGGGTATCATATTTGATAATATTGGTCTAGGGAACGGTCATGTTTTTAGCTAAAGTAGTCTGGGCAAGGGTCTTTCATCCTCACAACCCATTTTTGTTGATAATGATCTAAATTTTCGCGAAACGAATCGTCCTTTGATATTTCCGAGTTCAAACCAACAATTTTGAGATATCTGCTGACTCGAATGGCTTTGAAATGAATCTAGCCAAGGGTATTGTTTTCAATATTGGTCTAACCAACGGTACCACTTTGAATATGCTCACGGCAGGCCGTACCCTAAATTTTGCCAAGAATCCCCCCCCCCCCCCCGTGAGACTGTAAGAAAGGGCATCAGTTTGGCGTTTGGCTTAGCTTGGTTTCTGCACCGTTTTTAAAACAAACTTCCAATCTAGCGCTACGTATCAGAACATTTCAAATACGCCAGCATGTTAAAAGCAATCTGTCCCCTATTGTTTTGACCTTGGTTACTGCTTTATTTACCTTATTTACGCTGCAGCTAAATTCATGCATCACTGAGTCTCTGTGACCCTGATTTCTTTAGATAAAGCAAATTAACACCAACTTCTGGAATATACAATAGAGATCTTTATCGATTTTATTTCCATTCATCGAAGGGGACAGATTGCCTTTAACTGCCACAGAATATTTTGACTTGTTAAAGGTTGTAGTCTTCGCGAGCGAGAGCGAGTCGAGTGAGCCCCCAGGGGGGGGGGGCATTCAGCAATGCACATACGGGGAGGAAAGTCCGATATTTTTGGGTCAGAATATTGCCGAAAGTGATATTTTTGGGTCCAAATGAATTTAAATTATGTTTTTGGTATTTTTGGGCATCAAATATTGTGAAAATGATATTTCTGGGTTCTTTAGAGGCAATCCTAACCTCAATTTGCATTGTTTCACGATCTTTTATGTTCGTTTTCAGACGTCAAGGTATAAAATGAGCTGATATTTTTGGGTTGTAATGGAGCTAAACTGATATTTTTGGGGTTCCTGAAAATTTCTCGGACTGACCCCCCCCCCGCTTGCGTATGTGCCGAGTGTCCCCCCTGGGAGTGAGCCTTACGCATGATCCTTAGGCAACTTTGAGATCGACATGAAAAGGAAAACCGAAACCTTTTTGGCGTGGCCTCAAATACCAGGGTGTGCTCAAAATACGGAGATTACGACTGAACTAAAATTTTGACTGAAAAGAGCAAGCCTCGGCCCTTTCTGAGAAAAGAAAAGAGCAAATTTTGGATGAGGATCCTTTCCAAAGATTTTCGAGGGGACCAAGCTACTATCAATGTTTGGTTGATTACTCAATGGATCTGTTCCAAAAACAGTAGCTTTCATCAAAAAATTTTCATTCCTAGGGTCATGTTACTGTAGTTGTTCTTGGGTCATAAAATATTCTTGCTGGCCTCAACCTACCCCGGGTGGGTATGAAAAGAATTAACACGCTTGGTGGGCTGTGGAATAAAAACTACATCGACAATATGCAAGAACTGAAAATTTTAATCTATCTTACAGGCTAGACTTGCCCCAAGTTTCAGATAGACTTATTACAGTTGACGAAATAGACTTGGGGCAAGTCTGGTTAAAGGCTAGACTGATTACGATTGAGTCCTAGTAATCGCTACCACCCACCCACCCTACTCGCTCATACTAGGACTCATGGCTTCCCAGCCAAATGGCTGGCCCTGTAAAGGATTTGCCTCGCTTTCAGAATTGACCAGTGCTAAATTACGGAACAGCGCAGAGCATCAACAGCAACAACAGTTGCCCAGCAACCGCCATCGCGATTCCTCATCAAGTCGGTAATGCACCAATGCACATTTTCAGGGAGTGATCTTGATGAAAGAAGGTAAGATAAATTTCTTTTCGGGTCCTACATTTTGTTTAGGAATACATTAAATGGCAATAACACAGCTAGGTTGATATCGTTCTGCCATGATCTGATCAAAATGTTGGCAATTATAGTATAGACATAGACAACCCAGGTCTCGGTAATGAGAAAATGTTTATATGTATGGCCTACTCTTGTGGCAAAACGTTTTCGCTACGTTTTTAAGCAGTTTGTGTTCTCGCTGTCAAACTGATTTGATCTAGCTTTGGTCAGCTCATGTCAAGAAATTTACCATTGCAGCAGATGAGAAAATCTTTCAAAATAACTGCCAAAGAAGGTATGAGCAGAAAATTGAGTTACACATCATGAATAATCGAAAGTATGAGATTTCATTGTTGACGGGAGGGCTAAAGGAATTGAAGAAACAAAATTTCTACTAGTAAATTTAGTTTTTCATTCTTTCATATGAAGTTTTCTTTCATTGCATATCTTTTTTTATCAACAGATAAAATTCCAGGCACATAACAGAAAAAACTGCATCAGTGAAACAAATAATCCTATCCTATAGTTTTGATCCATGATGGAGAAAGCAGAAAATTCATTATCTTCAAAATCTTACTGCAAACAACTGTTGTTTGCCTAAGCTGCAGGAACAAGTATAGGCAAAGGCAGAGACTGTAACATCAAAAATTTTACATTTTGATATGTGCAATGTAGGATTTAGAATGTTTTCAATATGTACTTTATTTTATTGTCAAAGGAATTGACACTTTGTGAATTTTAGAACATTTTGTTTTTCTTGCATATTGACCTGTGTCTCCTTGTCAACATATTTCTGCTATCATTTAACCAAATGATTTTCAATTTTGATTGACAAAAACTACACTTTGTAGGGTACGTGGGGTGAAATGGCTGGGAATAAAATTAGTAATGCTGATTGTTAGAGTACAGTAGACTGAACTGTTAATTAAACATTGGCAAGGTCACGGAGGATTACAGTAGTCCCAACAGTTATGAAAAGAGAACAGTTTGTCAGTTAAGTTTTCCTTTTCCATGAAAGTTATCAATACATTTTGCTGTACCCATTTTATCCTAAGCTCAACTATTTTACGATTCTTGGCAAGCTTTCATCAAATACTGCAGCAAATACTGCACATTAATTTTGTTATCTTAACTTAACTTGTGGCCTACCTGCTTTTACGTTGAAAAGCTTGCTTTAACTTATGATGCAAATGTAAACGAAAAATGTTTGGATTTAGAGAGAACAAAGCAGTGAAGTGGGTCCATGCCTAGAGGTCAGTACATATTTTTGATCTAACTGCTTTAATCACCACAAGTGTAAGAAACTCCTGTGCAAAGAAAATGTAAATCGAGAAAGACTGTTTTGCTTAATGAAGGAAATCCTTGTCCTATTTCTAATTCATTTTCACTTTTTCCGGTGTAATATTACTCGGAAGGCACTTGAATGATTTCTAAACATTGGACTTTGTTTTTGTTCTGAAAGGTTTTTCCCGAGTCGAGGGAACAGATAGGAAAATTGTTATGGAACCTTTTAGAAACTTGTAAGAAACTCTGGGTACTAAAGAAACTTTCAGTACTTGCTCGACTTCCTAGGGGCTTCCTGGTTTTCTATGAAAAATACGTGCAGAGAAGTTCTAAATCTAGAGTAAATGAAGGTGAAGATGCCAAAAATGCCATAATCATAAACCAATTTCCATTGTGAAAAGATTTTAGAAATGTACAGTTTGTTGACTTACTTGCTCGATACTCGAGGCAGCTTTGGATTTCTTCGCTGAGATTTGGAAAGCCTTCTCAAGTTTGAATATCAAACATGAGAACTGTTTCAAAATATCAATGTCCGGCCTGTTGTTGGCCAATGTTTTCTTTGTTGCCCAACCGAGCATTATTTTATCCAGGCACCCATACAACTCTTTAACAAACGATGTCAGAACATTCATTTTCTCGTCCCGTTCAACATAACATCATCACCTTGTAATATGTTGAAAACTCCCAAGAAGCATTCACCTCTGCTTGACTTTTAAATTGTAGTAAAAACAGAACGAGAAGAAATGACGAATACTGACGAAACTTGGCGCCACAACGGCTCACAACGGTCTGATTTGAGGTCTGGGTGAGAGAGAAAAATGGCGCGAAGGGGTGTCGACCCTGTCGACGCGGCTTTGGACTGATCAAAAGGCATTGTCGAGACTGAACTCATTTTCTTACGAATGTAGACTTCTTCTCTTCAATGATTGCAACTGCTGCAAGCATTAAATTGAGCTCACCAAGGAACGAAAGACGATTGTTGTTGCAGAGCCTTCGCCCCTAAGCCCTGAAGTGCTTCGGCCTCGCAGCTTTGCGACTAGTTGCCGCCATCTTTCGGTTGTGTCAATCAGTGGTCCGGGAAATATCATTTCTAGCCTCTTTTTGGCAGCTACTGAAAATAAACCAATCATTGGCAAGAAAAAAATCATGTGACCACGAAATTAGGTCATGTGACCAAAATGAAGCTCTGTGATTGGTAACACAACTTCTTGTGGTACTCGGCCTAAATAGGGCCAGCCATTTGGCTGGGAAGCCATGAGTCCTAGTATGAGCGAGTAGGGTGGGTGGGTGGTAGCGATTACTAGGACTCAATCGTAATCAGTCTGGTTAAAGGCTTACAGTACTAAGATGTGAAATTTGTTTTGGTAAAATCGCTAATGTTTTAGACCAAAAAATAAACAAAATGCTGGAAAGGGGTTTGTATGGGAATGAGCATTCCACCTTCGATTCTGGTCCATTATTTACTTGTGATTGAATTTGAATTCTATTTCTGAAATTGATAATTGCATCAAATTTCAATGGCAAGTAAATCATGGACCAGAATTGAATGTGGCATTCTCATTCCCAAGCAAAATCTTTACCAGTATTTGCTCACTTCTGGGTCCATAGGCGTAGGAGACAGGGGGGCTGGGGGGCTGCAGCCCTCCCAACGTCGGAAAATTTTGCAAAAATCAGCTATAATCGGGCAGAAATCCGTGTTAAGTCGGGCAAAAGTTTCTTAAACAATGGATTTTTTATCGGGCAGGCCCCCCAAATTTCATCTCCCCATACGCCAATGTCTGGGTCTGTAAAGTGATGAGTGATTTTACAAAACAAAATTGAATATCGGCAACATAATTTTCATTCTACAGCCCACTAAACACGTTGATAACAGCATTACATGTTGAAGTGTAAATTCCTGTATAAAGATTTGTATTATTATTATTATTATTATTATTAAACATGTTAACCTTCTTCTACCCCTCCCAATAAACCTGGATGTCTCCCACTTGTTAAATGATATTAAATATACCTAGCTTATTTTTAAATTGTGCAGTATTTCTCAGTAATCATGTTGACAAAGAAAAATCTCAGTCATTAAAATTTCATGAAATTCTGACTTCATAAATAATAAAATGAACAATATAAATGAAGCTCCAATGAATACCACAAAGAAGGTATGACAAAACATAATTCATTGAAACATGAAAACTAAACAGCTGGGAATTAAGAAATTAAGACTCTTTTCAAATACCTTTGGAGGGTTATCACAAACAACTGACAAGTAGTTTCTGCGATGACCACATGTCTCACTTTGGAAAAAAAACTGCCTGGACTGAAGGCTTGTAATGAACTGGTAAACTGCTGTTTATACTGACCCTAAAAATTCCCAAAAAGTTTTAGTAAAGATTGTAGTTTAGAAAATTCCAAATTAAAGTATATGCCACTCCAAGAATTTTTTGCCAAAAACTGGTGCACACCCTCCTATAAACCAGATGGACCTCTGCCTGGGCATATGTCTACAAGCCAGGAGGCTGAGGGTGGAAGGCCCCGATGTTGGAAAAGTTATCAAAATTTGCCTTTTTCAGGTAAAAAGCTGCCTTTACTCTGAACAGGGTATCATTTTCAGGATTCCTACCCAGGACAGGGTATCACTTTTGTATAGTCGGCTCCATGACAGGGTCCATATTTTGTATAATTGACTACGTAACGTCATTGCAAGCCATTTGCACTCCACAAGTGTGATTTAAAAATCGTTTGGATGGCAACATTTCCGCTTTTTTGATAGATTTCTATCAAATTTCTATCAAACTCCCAGGGCAGCGTACAATTTTGTATGAAGAAACTCAAGAACAGGGTAGCATTTTCAAAATCTTACTACGGAACAGGATATAATTTTTAGGAATTTTACTCTGGGACAGGCTGCCTTTTCAGATTTTCCAGCAGCACATCCCGGAATTTTTGTAGACCAAGTACCCCCCTGGGCTTTATAATCAAATGTTGGTAAACAATTGATTCTTTATGGGGCAGCCCTCTCTACCTAGATTTTACATTCCTGCATGGCTATGCCCCAGGCAAGGATCAAGTATTCTGTTATCACTTTTCTGACATAACGCCCATCCCATTCATATCTTATACATTATTGACTGTTCCCCCTTGCACGATTGATCAAGGACAAGGGTGGGCTGCAGGAAGGAAGAAACCTTGCAAACCAATTTGAGAAATTAGAATTCCTCGGCTTTCAAATGAGAAGTATCCTTTCAAGCGAGCTTTCAAGTGAAATGCCGTCATAACAAAGTCAAAACAATAAAGTCACCACAGAGGCAGGTCACGCGATAGCTCCAAAACAAAAGGATGCAAACCAGCGGAACGAATTGTGGAGACCGATTAAAATAGAATTCGAAGTAAAAAAATCTAATCATAGGATTTGATGGAAAAAGAATGTGAAACATCTTCCCTCAAATATACAAATTGCATAATAATATTTCAACTTCTTCTTGGCTTGATAAACACCTGCAGTATTTTTCTTCAAACTGGAAATTACCGAATTCTTTCTGGGCAAGAAAGGGCAGGTAAACAAAACAAGCATCTCTCCCTTCTTGCTCAAAATAAACATGGCTCCATATTTGGCCTCCCCGCGGGTTTTTTTGGTTCTCTGTGAAAATTCCTCAAAAATTAATTGTAGACAAATTAACACATTGAGCACCATAACACAACTGTCCTAATTATGAATATGACGGATAGCGCAAACTCAACAGAATCGAAAGCAGATACATATGCGGCCAGTCCTTGTTTCTTTTGTTTATCGTACAGAGGACGAAGGGCAGGGCGAAGGACCAACAAATACACATTTCTTTCTTCCGAGCACTGGCGTTAGGTAGGCCAAACCCTAACCAAATCAAACTTAATTTTGCAACAAAATTTTACCTGATAAACCGCACCAGATGGCAGATCTAGGCAAACAGAACATGAGAGGACGCGAAGAAGCCTTGATTCAAGGTCTGGGATATTCCTTTGCCCAAAATCTTTGGTTTTTCTTCGTTTGAGCAGAGGCTGGTCATCGCTACTGACACCAATCGTTTGGCAAGCGGATCCAGCTTCTCCCTCGTCAGGTGTTGCGGTATCCTCCACGTCTGCCATCGAAATTTTCTTTACTGTACTTATTCAGTCTTTTCTAATGTGAATGATATGGCCGCCAGATGCTGCAATCGTCCAAGAACTGGATTTAAAATCGGATCTGCGAACAAGCGCTCCCTCCCATCAGGTGATCAGGCAAAAAACTCTTGTTTACGTTTTACGTTGACGCAATATGTTTTGGTAGCCTCACTTTCAATTATCTCCCTCGTTTCCAAAAGCTATGACGTGCCTTCTGTGACGTCACCGCATTCACAGAGAGTATATGAAGAGACTGCAGAAATTGAAGTTGAAAAAATGACATTTGTGCTTTTCCAAGGTTGATTGATAATTGTTCAATTGATTAGCAATCATCATCGGTTGTAGCCAACTACGAAAATTGAATATGATTATCACAAATACACAGAAAAGCACAGCAAATGTGTACACACCAAGGAAAGAGAGTGTTTTAGATCAAGCAAGCAGAATCTTAACAGAGACCAATTTACATTAAATCAGAAAATCAAATATATATCTAATAGCTCTAATATCTAATAGCTCTCAAATATATAAGCTCAGCACAGTTCCATATCACTACTGGCTCAAAGATCCACTTCTCATTCCTCTTGCTAATGCCACTGTCCCTGCTGCTAAAACATAATGAAACCAGTCAACATTATTCAGGCCAAACAGCCCCTTTCCTTTTGTACCAATAGCCAAGCCCCCAACAATGAACGCTAAACCGCCAATGATGCCATTGATATTGAAGCCAAACTTAGTCAGGAACAATGAAATTGCGAGGATTGCAAGGATTGATAGTGTGCTTAAAATTTCTTTGATTGAATTTTGCTTAAATATTCCAAAAGCATCAAGAAGTGGTCCACCAATAGAAAGGATAATGAATAAATTTCTAATGACTTGGTATCTGGTCTGCATGCAGTATGCTGCTGCCAGGAGAGGCAATCCTGTGAAAAAAGACAAAAATCAGGTGTGAAAAGGATGCCTCTCTCCTCTTTCTCCCAGAGAAACTTATTTCACTGGCAGATTGGAAAGAGCACTGCCTGCCCACAAACATTTTGGCTTCCATGAAGTTTCCTACTACATAATTTTCTATCATTCAAAGAAAAACCATAGGGGGGGGGGGGGGCGTGGGCTGAATCGGTTGGTTGGTTCTTCAGTGCAATACTTCCAGTGGCAATCAATAGGACAAAAATTTTGGATAGTGATTGGTAAAATAAAGTATACAGTTTTCCCAACCGCTCAAACTACCCAAGGGCTCTTGAATAGTGAATCTTAACTTATCAGTTCAGGGTCAACACAACAGTTTTCTAGCATCAGTCAACACTACCAATTTACTCCAAGCAGACCATGCATGGTTTTTTACCATATCTTGTTGATCGACTCTTGTAGTTCTTGTGGTCACAACAAATCGACAAAGAGATGGGCTGCCTCGCACAAAAAAATTGCGCAAAGAGAGCTGGCCTTGCAGGAGTTGCCCTTACAACAAAAACTAACAACATTGACCAACAAACATCATGTTGATTCTTCTTCTTAAAACCCCAGTTGTGTTATTTTGCATGATTACAATCTCGTTCAAAATACAACATTTTGTGGTACCTCCTTTCCTCCTTTCCTTACTTACCTACAGATGACCCCAGAAAGGCGAAGTAAAGATGACATTTGATTATCGAGCTGTGATATTGCGGCATTAGAACCGAAAATCGAATGCAGCCAAGTCCACTTGCGACTGCCAGCACACCAAATCCGATGCGAGGTATCAAATGGTGTTGTTCTTCAACAACTGTTAATCTTGATGACAACTGAACGCTCCATATCGATGCTACACAAAGCACAAGGTCAGAAAAAGCGGTCAAAAGTTCTCTGTTTTCCATTGTAATCTCTGATTTGGCTTGTTGTTGCTCTATCGGATTTCCAAGAAGGAAGACAAAATGCCAACGAAATACCCACGAATCTGGGAGTTCTTGCAGCAGCAGCAACGACCAAAACAACATTGCGCTCTTTTGAAACAGCCTCGGTTTGAAAAAATTAGCTAAATTCAATAATCAATGAATTGATTACTAATTCGCTGATTTCAACAAATTCGTTTGTTTTTTGGTGCCACTCTTGTGATCTGGTTCCTCACAACAAGCAAAGATTCAAGATTTGTTTCCAGAAGAAGCAAAATGAATATTCTTCCAAAGAAAAGGTGCGCAATCATTAAACTTAAAGTATGGCATATGGGCGCGTACAGCGTATCTCTAATCTCGTATTGTTTTTTGAAACAACTAACTTGATTGATCGTATTCAGTCCGTATATGATATGATATGATATGATCCAGCCGATCTTGTTTCAAATAATTTTATATATATATATATGGGCCTAGCCTATAACCTACCTACAAATTTCGCCAAAACCTCTTGTCACAACCTCTTGAAGGTGTTGTGGCGGCGCAGGCAGTGGTGTTTACAATAATCCTCTGACTTTGCAGCCAGAACAGTCAGGTGGAGTGGGTTCGATACCTGGTTTTTGGCGAGGATTGTAGCCTGTTGATAAGCCTATTTCTTTTTTGCTGTGACATCCATCCATCATCCACTAAAAAGTTGCCAATATGCTTTTTGACAACACGATGTCAACATGAGATCATTGCTCGTCATCATCAGGAGTCCTAAGTTTTGAGCTTGTAGTAATTTTTTTTAAATATTGTTCCACATCAAGTGTGAGTAGGGCGTAGGTGGAAAAGTGGAAAACTACGCCAGTGGGAAACTTGAAAGATACAAGCGATGCAAGCGGTTACTTGAATCAAGCTCTCAATCAGTAGTATCAGGCTTGAAGCATACTGCAAACATTTACTCAATATTTTGCTAAGGGTAGGGTGTCGGCAGTGGTAATCAGATGGCGGTGGTAATCAGACACTTGTAAATAGCTCCTGAAAGCCAACAGAAAAGTATGTTACGAATAGCATCCACCAAAGGGGGTATTTCTTGGCACTGAAAGCTAACATTACAGATACCAAACATTTTTCAGAAAAGCCTTCTTAAATGTAAAACACGCTAAAACCAGTTGCTTTCATTGTGTTTGGCAGTATACAGTAGAAGTTGTCTTTGTGAACATCCCACCCCAGATTCAAAACTCTGAATCCATTGCTGAACCAAGCAAAAATCGCAAAAAAATCAAAGAAATTTGATATCTACCACATGTGAAGAACACATAGGATTGTGCCAAAGACTTCAAACAATTTTGGTAAAGGGAGGGCAGTGGATGCTTTATCGAATAGTCTTTAAAGTTCATGGTGGTAGTTTTGGGACACCAAGTTAATCAATTGTTTGGGAGAATGACTAAAGTTCAGATTTGAAAATGTGATTTGGATTTTCATATTTTTTCATAAATGCCTGTACATAGATCAATCGAAAGTTGTAATGAGATCAAGAAAATATTTTTCTCGCGTAACTCCCAGTTGATAGATTGGTTTACATGCACTGAGAGCTCTCCAGAATGTCATTTACGAGAACCGACAGTTGAACAATTGTTTTCAAATTCAAGAATAGGATAACAAGACAAGAAAAATGAAGCAGAAGAATTTAGAGATGGAATACTTGCCAAGTATTCATAGAAAAATAAATCTCTTGGCACATTCTGCATTGTGAACCTACTGTTCGAAAACCACCGCCACTGTCCGAAAACCTCCACCAAGGTCAGTTTCAAAAATATCGGTGCCAAAGAAAACCAGGGAACTTCAAAACCAAAACACTTCGGGAAAATATGTCCAAATACCTATTCATTCACCTGGTAATTTTGGATTTTGTCTGTGATGAATTTTTCCTACGAAAATAATTAGTTTTCCTTAAGCATCTGATTACCACTGCTGGCACCCTAGTTGTGATTGAAGAAATTTTTTCCAGCTGGCATGTGAGAAACAAGGACAATGTGGCAAAAGTCAGAAGAGATGAACGAAAAGCAAAAGAAGAAGCTGAAGAGTTAGAAAAACGGAGGATTCTAGCAGTAAGGAAATATTTTTGGACTATACCGGGTGTCCCAAAATGATGTATTATTGTTTGATTGCTTATATTTCCATAACCGATGAACCGATTTTCAAAAGCTGGCAAAACCCTAACCAACATCTTAAGATACAATTTAGCCTTTAGGCAATCAAATAAAACAAAGTGTTTGAAAATCGGTTCATTGGTTATGGACATGTAAGCAATCAAACAATAATACATCATTTTGGGACACCCGGTACATGAGGGTGTTTGAGAAAAAACACAACCCAGCTATAGTTGAAAATCTTGAAAAAATTATAAGGTTTTAAAGTAGATTTATTGTATACCACCTGAAAGTACAATCTTTCTTCTGTCTAATGATATTATGCGGTTTGGATACATTGATGGAATTGCTTATCAACTACTGTATTTGATATTTTAGTAGGCATGGCCGATTTCAACTACAGCATGCTGTTAGAGCAAAATCAACACCTTTTTTGTCGCAAAAAATCACGAATTACGGATTTCATCTAAACAATTCAGGCCAAGCACCAGAGGTGATGCCCTAAGGTAGGGGAAAGGCAAATTTATTCCCATCTGGTGCATTTATCAACGAATGGTAAAACAAGCCCTCCCACAGATGAATGTTCGTCCATGTAAATTATCACTTTCCAGCATTTTAAATACACCACACTTACGAAACGCAAATTTTGTAATGAATAATTCAATTACTGTAGTACACCCATTGGAATTGGAAACTGGAAATTATCATTGGAAAGAAGATAGATATTGTGCTTTTAGATGGCATGCATCAAATTGATTCAAATATCATCGTTCTCTAAAGGACCTTGAATAAATGGGTTGGGTTGGGTTGCGTTTTTTCTGAAACACCCAGGATGAGGAGTTTTAATCACCAAAGACAGCTCCTTTTACTTTCGCCTTATATTTAATGAAAGCAAGTTTTTTTGTTAAGAATTCCATACAGGATGTTGTACCATTAATCATATTGTGAAACTTTTTTGTTGTGAATTACATTTTGAATTATACTCAATGATGTGGACAGGGCAAATTAAGTGGTTGGGTAGAGGAGAATTTTTGAGGACAAAACCTCAACTTTTTCTATGGCCACATCTTCGGATTCTATGTATGACAATGCTAGAATAGGATTTTTGATTATCGTTGTGGCAGTGTTTTCTTTACGAATCAGCATCTATCTGAAAATTTTTGAGTAAAAACATCACTTTCCTTGGCTTTGAATGAATGCCTGTCTCCATCCTTACCAGTGCAAATTTACAGTACAATTTTTAACAGTTTAACCCTATTACTACCGGGCTTTTTCAACCATCGTAGTACCAGGGGGGGGGCACAAAGTGCCCCCCCCTCCGTAACTTCGCCAGTATTGCAGATATGAGGATGAAACTTATTACAATGGTGTATAGGAACAAAATCTACACAATAGGCTACTTTTTTAATTCTTCATTACATCCATGACGTCACAATGACGTCATAATTGAGGAAAATTGCACTTTTGCTTACTATTAACAATATTGGCAATATTTAAGTTCTTAGTTGATAATTTCTTTCATACTGCTACTAGGATGTATCCCAAAGCATCACTGAATAAAAATTGGCAATGAAATGTCAATTTAAGCTTGTTATTTATATCATACCGGGTGCGCCAAAATAAACTATGCACTTTTGGCAGGCCACGATAAATCGTAGACATGACCGATTTTGAAGATTTATGATTTGATCTTTAGCAGAAAGCCTGAATTAGATTCTAGGATTTTTTTGCAAATTTTTCTGTTTTCAGTTTTTAGAGCTACAAGCGAGTTTCTTAAGATTTTCGTTTTCGAAAACACTGAAAACGATCAAAAACGTCGATCAAGCTTTCTAAAGAATCGACATGAATGGACAAAGTGAAAACGTTTTCGTGGTGATTTGGGATTTAGAAATCGACTAATTGTAAGCTGCTGTAAGAGAGTTCGTACTATCTTGGGAGAAATGTAATAATATTTTCAAGGATATAAAGAAATGTCTTTTCTTTTGTAATGTCATTGAATTTATGCTTTGGTGCAAGTAGTGTTCCTGTGTCAAGGGGGTTAAAAAGACAAGCGAGGAAGCGTCATGAGGCCAGCAAGCATGGAGTCTTGTTACATTTTTAATTTTGTGATGGCTTTTGGGGCGGCACTTTATTGTAACTACTACAGAATTTCGCAACAGGCCAATCGTTGTAATAACGCTCGTGCAGAAGTTTACAATAGTCAATTTACAAATCCCAAATCACGCTGAAAACGCTTTCTCTTTGTCCATTCATGTTGAGTCTTTAGAAAAATTTGATCAACGTTTTTTGATCGTTTTCAGTGTTTTTGAAAACGAAAATTTTAAGAAACTCGCTTGTGGCTCTAAAAAGTGAAAACGGAAAAATTTGTAAAAAATCCTAGAATCTAATTCAGGCTTTCTGCTAAAGATTAAGTCATAAATCTTCAAAATCGGTCAAGTGTATGATTTATCGTGGACTGCCAAAAGTGCATAGTTTATTTTGGCGCACCCGGTATATTCATCATTTATTTGCATCAGTTTGTCATTGTTTCATTTAAACCCCTAATTACTGATGAAAATTCTCTAAAATGCCTTAAAATTATTCATAACAATTAATATAACCAATTTTGACAATTTAAAGTTATCTAATACATTCGTTATTGTGTATATGACGTCATAAACTTTGATGACGTCATGAACGTTAAATTTGCTGACGTCATCAAAAATGGATAAAACTATACATCATCTGAAAGCTCTCATCGAGAGCTATCGAATGGTGGTATTCTCGATGTTCTACGACCATCCGTGTTAAAACTGGACTCGCTTCTTTAATTGTCTGGCTGACCACGTGTTGAAAAGAGGTTGGTCACGTGATCAGTATCTACCATTTTGAAAAAAAATTACAAATTTTAATTAGTCCATGAAATTTTAGGAAAAGTCGCAAAGTTTCAGCTCTTTATCTTTTGAACTGACGACACTACATCAAATAAACTTTGCCGCGGGCACTTTGTGCCCCCCCCCCCGGTAGTAATAGGGTTAAATCAATCACCACCTTTTCAAAAATTTGTGCAAACACCTGTTACTTTGATAAGCAAATAAATAAAGTAAAATAGAAGCACTTTGATATGAATTGATTTAAGCACGGTATTTTGAGCGTGGCCGGTTACCAGTTACCAAGCCTGTTATTGGCTTGATAACAAGCTATGCTCAAAACTTTGTGCTTAATTCAATTCATATCAAAGTGCTTATATGATAACAATGTTTGTTTGCCTGTAGTACGTCGTAGGCATATGAATAAAGTATTCTTTAATAAAACGACACAATTTACTTAGAAATTGATAAAATACAACGTTTCGAGCTTTGCTCTTCATCAGGAGTGAAAGTAAGGGAAAGGAACAGTGTTAGAACGGACAGATTAGAATAGCAAATTCGAATGATATTGGAAGGATTAAGAGAACGTCAACAGACTTTAGTATCAGATGAGAAATGGAATGCGCCGTGATACGCAGATATAAAAAATAGATATGAATTAAAAAACAAAACAAATGAAAAACCAAATAAAAGAAATAAATAGATAGACAAATGAATAAATAGATAAATAGACAAACAAAATAATGAAAGAGAAAGACCTAGCTACATATTTATGAAAGATAAAAAAGCTGTTTATTGAGTTCTGCGGGGATAAGAGTTCCAAGTTTAAATATAATACGTCTTTCTAGAGTTTTTCGCTTGATAGAGTCGATGGATTTAAAGGAAAGTCCGGTAATTGTCATATCATTGATAGTGTGGCCAGCAGAATTGAAATGCTTATATGATACTTTATTTATTTGTTTATCTTTCTACAATTGCACCACATGCAACAACAAGAACTGTTGACCTTTTACGTTGTTTTAAAAAACACTCCTCGCAATCCAACATTTGCCTGTGTCCGAAAATGGAAACCTTGAACATTCTGAGGGAGATTTTCAAACCATAAATCTCTAATTTTGGTAGAACGATTCTCCCCCTCATTTCCCAGCATTTCTGGGAAAAATTCTTACCCTATCCTTACCTAGTACACCCAATTACGTTTGCTCAATTGTGAAAGAGTCTCAAAGACCTTCTTTCAGTAGAAGGGGAGGGGGCAGATGCCCACAATGTTCATGCCTTATTTTCAAGTCCTGGTTTTATTTTCTGTAATATATTTCATACAATATTGCATTATGATATTGTAAGTACCGGGTGTCCCAAAAAAAACAACAGATTTGAAAACGATTATTTTTATTCAAATCTGCAATAATTAGATTAAATTTTGATATATCTTTCAGTATTTTTGGTAACTTGGTTGTAGTTAAAAATCAGCAAACTTCGAAATTGCCCCCAGGTCAAAACCAGAGCTGCTGTATTAACAATGGTGATTCATAATGTCAAATTGTAAAACATGAATATCTCTGCAATTACAAGGCATTTCTAACAAAAACAAGATTTCATTAAGCAAGGAACAGACACTTTCATAAAGATTTCTGTCAAAACACCGGCGTACTTCTTAAGTGTGCATGATAGTTGCTTACTTTTCTAAGATGACTAGGCCATCATTAGATGTATACTTTCAATTATAAATGACACTGAAAGCTCCCTTGATAATGGATCAATAAAGGATCTCTTTCTCAGTTTCTTAAGGAAGTTGTGTGCTTGTTCGTAATTATGCGAAGTTTCAAATATTGCAATGCTTTTAATTTTACAGTATACTTTGCACTAATGCTGGTAGCTCTGGTTTTGCCCTGACAGCAAATTTGAAGTTTGTTGATTTTCAACTCTTCAATCAAGTCACCAAAAATTCTGAAATATACATCAAAATTTAATCTAACCATTGCAGATTTAGATAAAAATAACCATGTTATTATTGATCTGAAAAAGCTTGTGTCAGCATTTTTTGAATCCGTTGCGTTTTTTTGGGACACCCGGTACTTGACTTGGTCGACCTATCTGTTGATTCATGATCCCTTTCTAAAGTTGGTAGGATTTGATGCGTTAAAAGATTAAAATAGTATTATGGTTTGTGATTATAGGAAAAAGAGGCAAAGATAGATGCATTGAGAAGAAAATCCCATACAGATGTTGATGCAGGTGGTTGCAAAGAAAGTGTTTCAAAACCTACAGGTCATGTGAATTTCTTTAAAGAATTTGAAGACGAGGTAAGGAATCACTTACTGTAAATACTCATTATCAACCATGATCCTTTTTGGGCTGAATAGCTTTTTAGCTATTCTGAAACATCGTTCGAATCAAATGATATCTTATACATTTTATAGAATTTTCGAACGTGCACAATAGTGACAGAAGCTCTAACGCCACTCAATCAAACTATACGTCAACCTGGTTCCAAGGGCCAGTTTCCTACGTCAGTACTAGCCAGGCGGTAGACTCCTTTTGGGGCATGGGGACGAGGTTGACTATACATATAAAAATGTATAAAAATATCGCTCGATCCAGACTCTTTTGTAGAACAGATAAAAGGTCTATGAAATGAAATGCAAGATGAAGAGAAATTAGATCAACATGATTTTTGCATAACACAAATATCAACTTTTGTACCACAAAGGATCTTGGCTAGTAATGGGTCTGTAATAAAAAATGAATTTACATTACAAACAAATTTCTCTCATCTAAGTTAACCTTTGCCTGATAGATAACATTTTAGTTTTGAATATCGACCGCATTCTTTTTATTCCATAGACCGCCAAATATACCGTGTGTCCCAAAAAAGTACTCCCGTTTGAAAATTCACCAAAATTTGATTACATGGCCGATCTTCAATTTTCTTTTTTTGTCAAGTAGATCAAGGACCAAATTATTTTCCAACATATAGCTGATCTTGTAATTAGTTTAAAAAAACAGCAAATTTAGCTCTTTTTAGGGCTACCTGGATTTGAATCATACTGCAAAAAGCACTGATGATTGCCATCTTTGTGCATGCAAAAATTCTAGTTTGGTCATAAATGACAGAAGGAAATGCGCATTATCATTGGAGACTTCACTGATGATAAAAATCTGAAAAATTTGACTCTTAGGCAAGATTGAGTATTTTGCTTGAAAACTATAGCTCAAAATAAGGTTTTTCAACGTGTAATTTTTCTACCTTGCTACACCAAAAGCAGACATTTTATCATGTGTGAATATTTTTGGGTATTTTGCTTAAAAACTATAGCTCAAAATAAGGTTTTTCAACGTATAATATTTCTACCTTGCTACACCAAAAGCAGACATTTTATCATGTGTGAATATTTTTGGGTATTTTGCTTGAAAACTATAGCTCAAAATAAGGTTTTTCAACGTGTAATTTTTCTACCTTGCTACACCAAAAGCAGACATTTTATCATGTGTGAATATTTTTGGGTCTTTGACAAAGCAAGTCAAATACAATTTTTATGAAAGGTGTACCTACCTGTACCTGCAGGTTCCTCCAAACAACTTCTTCAAAGTCAGAGAGGCGAACTGGTCCGTTTTTGGACCAGCTCGGCGAACTTGTGCTTATTTCGTGTTCCTTTCTTAGCTTGTTCAATGGACACACCCAATATACCAGCAATCTTCAGCCATGGATCCCGAAAGTATTTCTTCGTAGCCTTTGCAAATAACAGTATTTTTGTGATGGAATTGTTCTCATGTCTACATACATGTGCGATGTATTTTAAGTATTGTGCATGTATGGTTTCTCGCAGGGGAACTGTTTGAACTATATCTTGTACTTCTTGATTCATATATTGGAAGCTGTAGTCACCTTGTGATGATCAATATTTGGTGATTTTTTAAACAGGAGTGATTTTTTGGGGACACCCGGTATGAACTTTTTTTTGACTTACCTGGTAGTCATGCCAACTAGGAATAACTCATGACTCACCCAGTAAACGGAAGTAAAATTGCAAACATTTTTGAAGCCTCTGATATGTACAGGATCTCCCCCGTTTTAGAAGTTATGTTGTTCATTAATGATAATTCTTTCATTTCAGTCAAAAGCTGTGACCTTAACAAATAAAGATTATGAAAAGGAAAAGAAGTCAGAACAAGAAGCGTTTGAAAAGAAAATTGGCTTGCTTACTTATTTAGGACAGTCAGTTCCAAAGAGTAAAGGTTGGTAGCTTGAAGAGTTTTTGCCGCCATTTCATGGAAATTCTTGTAAAATTACACTCTTTTCCTGCAGCTACTCTAAACTTTTTGGAAAATGAGTCCTTTTTGAACCCTAACTTGAAATTGGTCGGTATCCCAGCAATTATTGGGAAAATGGAATATACAGAGTGCGCAAAATCTCTGATCGTTAATCTTCTGGAATGTGTTGATATTTTCAAAAACCCATCATGTTCATCCAAATTGTTGCCCCACATTCATATTCAAGAACGTTCTGCACATTTTATATTTTGCCATTTGACTGCAATTTTCAATCGTAGGGTAAAGCAAATTAGCACAAACTTCTGGAATATACAATAGAGATCTTTATCGAGTTTATTCTCATTCATCATAGGGCACCTGATTGCTTTTATGACTGTCAACAATGCCGAATTGCAATATGGACATTTTCGGCCACCAGTTGATGTTTAAATTCAGAGCTTGATTTTGAAATATCTTTCGCAATATAAACATTTACATTGAGCTGTTGAAGATTTTTTCATTCCCTCACCATTACTTATACCGGGTGAGTCAATAAGAAGAATCCCTGTTTGACAAATCACCATTCCCTGAATATCAAGATGAAATTTGAATATTGAATATTGGGAAACATACCATTTAACACCAGACATGTTCAAATGGACCTCAACATTTACTTGACTGAAATCGGCCACTCCAGTCTGAAATTATGAGGGATTTTCTCCAGAAAGCCCTTTCGAGAAATCTTCAAAACATGCTCAAAACAACGACCAATATTTCCCAAACTTTCTGTCTTATCTCAATGAGTTCAACACATTCTAACATGTTTTGTCCTCTTGGGAAGATGAAATCGTCTGGAATAATGTTGTTTTGCCCCCAGGGATGACATTCTCATCTCCCAAAGGGATGAAACATACTAAAGCATGTGCAAGTCATTGCTATAAGGCATAGACATACGAGAAATTTGGTCGTAATTTATGCAATTTTTAGAAGTTTCTTGGAGGGGCTCCCTCGAGAAAATCTCTTATAATTTCAGAACGGAGTGGCTGATTTCAGGTAGGTAAAATTAAGAATAGATTTGAACATGTTCACTATTGAATGACATGTTTGCCAACATTATTTTCTTGATATCGATGGATCTGTGGTCTTTCAAACAGGGATTCTTTTTTTTATTCACCCGGTATGAGCTGAATGGTCGTTGCCGCATAGAATTATGACGAACAGCAAAATCTTCTTTTATTTTCAGATGAACGACCGTGGTACCTTCAAAAAAGTAGCTCAGCAGAGTATGTATTTATTTTGCTAGCTATACTTATTTTTGTTATCGATGCTATTGTCAGTTCAATTGTTTCTGTTGTCATCTTTGTTCTTGGTATTGTTTGTGTGATTGTATTTTTCTTGGTATTGTTTGCCAAGATCCTACCTGGTACTTTTTCTAACAAGCCCATCGATAAAAATTTTCAAAATCTCAAGGATTATTGCTAAATTTCTGTTCTCTTTAAATAGCTGCCAATACCTTAAAGTTGTAGAGTTATAGAAGCTTGAAAGTGAATCGCACCTTTTTTCCAAGTTAAATGTTGGCAAAATTATCTTTTCTTTTGTTTAGCCAGTTATCTGTGGACAAAAGGAGTTATTTTTCTACTTGGAACTTTCACATAATTCTCGCTACTCGTTATTTCATGCCTATTTTGGGCCTCTCTGATTTGTGTTGAAAATCTACAAATCTATAGACTGTGTCAAATTAGATGTCCCGTGAAAATGCCCGTGACTAACAACGATTGACCTTTTACAGTAGTTATTCTCCAAAGAGCCTGGATCGAACGATATTTTTGTACATTTTATAAGAGAGGTTCGATTGAGTGGCGTTAGAGCTTCTATCACTGTTGTGCACATTCAGAAATTCTACAAAATGTATTAAAATATCGTGCAATTCAGATTCTGTTTGAGAATAGCTAAAAGGTCTATTGAAGTATTTTGCATGAGAAATTTTCTGTGACTTCTAATTTGAGACAGAATTTAGCTCAGGATACCTAGTCCTGATTTGCTTACAGTATTCCAAAACACGGATGCATACTTTGTTTTATCTTCTGTCTTTACACGACGTTTTAGATTCTGACAAATGTTAAACGGCAAGGAGGGTTGCACTCTATTTCGTTATGACCTTGCTTTTGAAAACAATATTCAAATTTTGTACTACTTAGGACCTGTTTTTTGAGAGGAAAAGCATTTCAGGTCCCAAAAGCACTTCAGGGGCCAGACCCTCTGGTCGATAGGCGAGGTTCCACCTTCTCCTAGAATTCTTTGTATTGTTGATTTTGTGTTTATATGACAGGCAGCATCGCCGGTATAGTGAGACCCCACCTCGCCAACTGCGCAATTTTGCCTAGGCGAGAAGGTAAAATTCTTCACGTAAACGAAATACCACTGGTGTGGTGAGCTGAATTTGTTCATTTGTTGATTCTTATTGGTTTATTCGTTCTCATGTAGTGGGTGCGAGACTTTAACTTTAATCCATCTCACCTCTCAGCCCCCGCGGCTGACATTTATGAGACGCCATTTGCACAAAATGACATAATATAGGATTATGTCACATAAACCTATATTAGAAACTTGGTAAAATATATAACTAGAAACTTGATGTAGAGAGGTTGGACGACAAAAATACTATAAGCTATGTTTTAACACACATAATATACTTAAACCTATATTATGTGCACATAAACTAGGATTATGTCGACATAATGTAGGTTTATGTAACATAATCCTAGTTTATTGAACGTTAGCCAACTTCTTGCATCCAAAATCAAAATGGTGGTGTGGTGGGTGGGCAGCATATCTATGGTAGGCAGTCAGCGAGCACGATGCTAGGAATTCTGTTGTTGTTGTTGTTTGGTTTTTGCATCCATACAATCTGGTCGACACAAGAATTTCAATCAACCCGTATAAATGGCTGCTACGCGCATGCGCTAAGCAGCAATTATGTGCACATAATTGTTCTGTTTAAAGTCACACTCTGATGACGACACAAGTCAGAAAGGCCTCAGTGTGCTAAATCTTCTCGTTTTTTGCATCCGAATCTCTTTACAATTTATTAACCCATATTATGTGCACATAAACTAGGATTTTATGTCACATAAACCTATAATATGTCGACACAATCATAGTTTATGTACATAATCCTAGTTTATGTGGACGTAATCCTAGTTTATGTAACATAATCCTATATTATGTCATTTTTGTGCAAATGGCGTTCCATAGACATTGTCAGATCCAAGTCTGGCGTGTGAAGTGTTTTTCTCATATAAACCGTCGCGGTCTGTACAGTAAACAACCGCATAAAAAACCTGGTGGATTAAGAATCTACAGGCTGAAAATTCTCAATTTCAAGCCTTATTTTATAAGAACCAATCCACTCTATTCATTGTACAAGAAGCCAAGATGACTTGCAGAATTGTAGGGTTTTATTACGCGGGTGTTTATTAAATAGAATTTTTCATGTTATTGTAATCATAGGTCTGCAGATCAAATCGAAGAAAGGAAGAAACATAAGTTGGATCCTTTGAAAGATGTCGACAAATATTTGAAAATAAAAGATAAACATGGCAAGAAAGAAAAGGATAAAAAGAAAAAGAAGAAATATAGTGAAATGGTAAGACGACCGATTTTCCAAAATGAAGCATCTACATTTGACAGGCTCATAGCTTAAACCAACTATCCATACTCCACGTACGAAGCCCTCCCAGAGGATTCAAAGTTCCCTTGCTCCCTTGTTCTTTCCCTTGTTCCCTTCCAAAAAGAATTGGAAAATTCATTAATTTGTTCCCCAAAAATATGATTTGCCACAAATGTGCTCCGTAGTTCCCAGACAATTTTCACGAATGTTCCCTAAAACCCCTGAGAGAGCCTCGCGTATCCCTATAGGATCTCATTTTTGTTAGGTTATTGCCTTGCTAAAAACCTTGATTTGAAAATATGCAACTGAAGTTTAGAGGAGTTGGTGTTGCGGGATTAACTTATATGACTGTGATAGTACGGGACTTTGACTCTTAGCAATGCAATCCTTGTATTTTCAAAGCAAAAGTGCTAAAATAATTTCCAAAAGCTGATTGACATGTTAGTTTTAAGTATGGGCTACGTAATTTTTATTCCGCAGACCACCAAACGTTCTAATTTTGTTTTTACTCATCTGATACATATTTTCTTTTTCATCGTAATTTTGGAACGAACAGTCCAATTTTTGGCTTTGTACTGAGTTAGTTTGGAGAATGACCTCAAGTACAGTATACAGCATTTGAATTTGATGGTATTAGTTTCCTCTTATATGGTATCGATCCTTTGATTGATTAAAGACGATAAAGTGTTCGGAAACAAGCAAAGAAACAAAGAAACAAACAAACGAGCGAACGAACACACACGTTAAACGCTATCAGCAGTGTCAGTAAACTGATCAGACAAGCATAGGTTCCAAATCCTTTAAAATGTTGGTGTAGAATTTTATTATCTATTTCTTTGCTCCATAGAGACCTTATAGCTATTCCTACCGTTGGAATTTTCGGAAGTCTTCAATGTTTTCAGAATCAGAGTGGTTTCATTCTGTTTTTAGAATTCAAGAAAAATTTTGAAAACAGCTTCAGTCGTAATTTCTAAACCTCTTGACGAGACATCAAATAATTTGCAAGAAAACCATAGCATATGTATGTCTACAATATGGTAGCAAGCAGAAGTTTATCACTCTTCTGATTTAATTTCATGACAGCACATTCTCAAATGAGCTGAAATACAAAATATGTTCTTATTTCAAAAGGATTCAAGATTTCTGACAATTCTAACGGTAAAATGTTAGCAACGTAGCTAGAAATTGCTCATATAATTCTACACCCACTGTTTTACACCGATTTAAAAGATTTGGAACATATGCTGCTCAGACAGCGCCCAACAGTTTGAAGTGATCTGTTCTTTTTAAGTGAATTTGGTTAAGTTAAAGGTCAGCTTTGTTTTCTTTCTTGTCTAGATAGAACATGCACCTTCTTCTTCATCGTCAAGCATCGAAGAACTTCGTGCGAAGCGACTGAAAAGAGAGAGAGAAGAGAGAAGAAAAGCAGAACAATTGCTAGCTGGAAAGAGCGGAAAAACAGAAATACAGACCGATGAAACTGAATACGATCCGACGAGGTATATTTTCTACTTGCTTTGCTGATTTCTAAATATTTTTACCAAGAGGAATTCTTGTTGAAACAGATTAAAATTAGACAAAGTGATGCTAGATAATGCAGCAGAAAATGTTTCTGTTTTTATAGCAAATTTTACTGTATGTACCGGGTGTCCCATAAAAAAAACTCCTGTTTGAAAAATCACCAAAAATTGATGATGAATCCTTTGATAAAGAATTTTTCTTGAGTTGTTTTGTTAAAGACCCAACAATATTCATTGATGATAAAATGTTTGCTTTGATACAGCAAGATAGAGAAATTATACGTTGAAAAACCTTATTTTGAGCTATACTTTTGAAGCAAAATACTCGATCTTACGTAAGATTAAAAATTTTCAGATTTTTTATCATTATTGAAGTCTACAATCTACAATGATAGTGCGCATTTCTTTGTATAATTTATGACCAAACTAGAAGCTTTACACGCGCAAATAGTTTGATCTGGCAATAATCAATGCTTTTTGCAGTATGATTCAAAACCTGGCAGCCCTAAAAAGAGCTAAATTCGCTAATTTTGAAACCAATTAAAAGAATAAATATATATTGGATAATAATTTAGCTCTTGATCTACTTGACAAAAAAAGAAAATCGAAGATCGGCTGTGTAATCAAATTTTGGGGATTTTTCAAACGGGAGTACTTTTTTGGGACACCCGGTAGCATAGGTTTTCTTCTAATGAAATAAATATATGGCAGGATGGGGTAAAATTGGTCGTTGACGAATTCGTGCATTACTATGTTATTTTGTTGCAGTTGAAGAAACACAGTTTCTGGTGTCTACTGCTGGGTGTGTAAAAAAGAGTTAACACTTTTCATGGGCTGTGGAATACGCGGTCGATATTTAACACTGAAATGTTAATCTATCAGTCAATGCCTAACTTAGATGTGATTTTTTTGGGTAAAATCACGTCGTTTAGACCAAAGGATTAGGAGAATGATGGTAAAGGTTCGTATGGGAATTGGTTGGGGTGGGGAGACGAGATACGGTTTGTCCGAGGAAACGTATGTGTTCCCGCGTGCAGTAGGTTAATGCTCATGCGCGGTAGCGTTTGGGTTGGAACTCTGACGGCACCATTAACCTACTGCACGAGGGGACACATAAGTTTCCTCGGACAAACCGTATCTCATCTCCCCAACAAGAATGAGCATTCAAAACGTTCGATTTTGGTCCATGATTTACTTGCCGTTGAAATTTGTATATTGATCATCAAATTTCGCTGGCTTTTCTACCTCAGAGATGAATAATGATAACATGTGTCTTATATGTTATCTTCTAGCGAGGATAAAGTCTCCGAAAATGATTTTGATGCTTCTGGGCAAATCCACTTCCATGTTTGAGAGTTTGGTCGTGTCTGTCATGTGCTCTGAAGCTTTACTACATCATAACGATTTCGTTTTTATTTCTTACAGATATTCATCACAGTATAACCCGGAATTGGCGAGAAAAAAGAGGGATCAACGCAGATATGAGCCATATTGATGGACACCAAGTGGTCTCCAGCCAATTATGAGCCAACTGCCCTGTGCTCAAGTTGGTTCTGTGCTCGCTTCAGTTCACATTGGTTATCCTGCTAGGCAAGGCAGGAAGACGTGAGAGCCAAAGCTCGGCCAAAGCTGTATTTCAGCCTGGAACTAGAGGTGATATTGCTTAGCTGCAAACAAGACGTCGTTCTTACATCTCAGTGGCACAGAAAACGAGAGAGTTTCACGTTTAATTAGGATTGATCTGCCCTCATTCCTTGATTTAAATGGTGTGCCTACCATGTCAGTATGCATATTGGCGAACAGACCTGGAAATGTCTAACGCATGTTCTAAATTGCATTGCATGTTCTAGCTTATAACTGATTGCTGATGCACTGTTATGCAGAAACGATTTCAAAGCAATGGCTGCAAAAAGATATTGGGTCAAGCATGCTTTTGCAACCACACGCTGTTCCAAAATGTAGCAAGAACTTGCAGAGTTTACCGGAACAGACCCTGAAGTGGTGTGATTTTAACACGAAACGCGGACGTTAAGTCCACTTTGCTACTTGTTAACAGAGGGTAGAATGTTGAGTGGATGAGGCCATGAAACTGTACCGCGCAAATTAGAAAGATATATCCAATCTTTGAGAAATTATGCTACAAAAACTATAACACGTATTTGGAAAATTACAGGGTTCAGTTGAGGGTTCAACTAGATGTTATTGAGAAATTATTCATTATTTGCAATGTCTTATCTTGATATCAACTGAGACGCTCGAAAAAGCAGGGAGCTTTACACTCCTATGTCTATGTACGACTCCCTGCCAAATAGCTTCCGTGGGCCTTGCCTAAAACTGTAAGCTGATAGCAGGCTATTAAAATTGTAAAATAATAGGCCATAGCTCATGCATCACTTTCTTATGATTCAGAAAGTGTTCAAAATATTGTTATGCTTCTTATCAAGTTTTAGTTGTTTCTGGGGCATATCGAAAAATATAACTTTGGACTGATTCCTAATTCCCAAAGGAAGTAATGCACCTAAATTTATGAGAAAAATCTCAAAAAGTTAAGTTGGAACCTCAGTTATAGTAAATTATAAATTTTACGACTGGATTGGTTGCATTGCTTTTCGAGTACGATTCTTAAAATTGTGAGTAAATATCTTTCTGACACACCCAGTATCAGAAAATATCCCTCCAGTAAACTTTTGCAGTGGGATGATTCTGTCTTGGGTGGTGTAAAAATATTGCAAAATACAGTAGATCGCAACTTCTTCAGGCACAACAAGTGTTCTCTCTACCACGTGTCCTAAAACCATCTCGTCTCGATTTTTGACCCAGGCTTTTTGGGTCACCCGTTTTAGCTCTCTATCCTCGTTACCTTCTGTTTTATTACCGAGAGTTTGGTGGGGGGGGGGGGATTTTTCCCCGTCGGATAAAGTACGGTTGAAATCGTGAAGAGTGACAGAGGTTTGCACTCTTATATATTTCAACCATTAGCATACTTGATACTACCCTGGATACCAGAGCCAAAGAATAATAAGATAAAACAAATGAACAAAAATAACGAAGGAAAGAAAGTTCAGTTTCCTTCTAATTTTGAGGCTTTGGTACCCAGGGTAACTTGATAAACATTTTGAAACATTTCTTTTTTCGGTCAGAAGTTTCCCGTCACCCCTTATGTAGCAAAATTCTTTTACTTGTCATCTTATTTATTCATTTCGTTATATATTTATTTATTCACCCATTTATTTCCTTATTCGTTCATTTGTTTTATTTCGTTTATTGATTTAGCCATTCATTTTCGAATTTAGATATTGAAACATTTATATTTTCTTCAGGTAATGAAGTCCTTTGTAGTTATAAGAAGGCCACTAATTGATCTATGAGTAACTTCTTGTACACGGCTTCTATGAATGATTTTAAAACTTCTTGCCTCAAAACTCAAAATGGAGAATCGAGTCAGGGATCTGCCGAACATGACATCATGAGGATGTGACTTTGTGTTGGGTATGGGATTTTATGAATGACTTCGATAGCACACTGGAAAAAATAGGATTGGGAACCCCCTTCAGGGTCATTTGGAAAATAAAAGGTCATATATCTAAGTCATAGTTGTTAGCAACCAAAAATGAGCTGTTTGCTATTATTTGGCTAATCCAGTTGGCGTCGCGTCGTCGTGGCGTGCAGACGTGGTTTTTGGAGCTCTCATATTTCCGAAAACTGACAGAAATGATGTAAGGTTTCCAAGCATCATTATCATCTGCCTTTACGAATTTAGTTTCTTTTTTATGTTTTTACACCTTATTTTTCCAATTCAATGGATAAGCTTGCGTCATCATCGGAGTGAATCCTTACAAACAAATCATGGAGCAAGAATTTAAAAAGATAGTGGAAATGTTGAAAAAGCAAGACGAAAACTTAAACAAGAGATTGGATGAGTTATCAAGCAAGATCGACAATGTTAATGATGTTATGCAGGGGAAGCTAAAAGTCATTGAGGATCGAGTCGACAGCTGCGAAAAGTCTTCAATTTTCATCAACGAGCAGTACGAAAATCAAAAAAAGACCACGGAAAACCTCATGAAGCATCAGATAAAATTAGAAGAGTCTAACACCGAGCTCACGAAAGAAGTTGCTGTCTTGAGAAAGGAACTGAACGTTCAACAAGGTCAAGTAAATGAGTTACAACAATACAGCCGTCGTGAATGTTTAGAAATTAACGGAGTACCGCCATCTGAAGATGAGAACCCAGAAGATATCGCGATCAAAATTTTTAAAGAAATTGGCGTTGACGTAGAAAAGAATGAAATCGTTGCCTGCCACAGGGTCAATAAAGCGAAAGGAGACCCGTATATCATAACAAAGTTCTTGAACAGAAAGAAAAAAGAAATTATTATGAGAAACAGGAAAAATCTCAAGGGTAAAACGGTCAACAGCCTTGGCTTTTCTGCAGAAGAAACGACAAAACAAAACAAGATCTTCATAAATGAGTCCTTGTCACCCTACAACAAAAACCTATTCCGCCTGGTTCGTCTGAAAGCAAACGAAAAGAAATGGAAGTATTTTTGGACAAGAAATGGAACTGTGTATGCAAAGAAGGACGAGGATACAGAGACTGCCAAGATTTCAAACATCGAAGACATTCCAAAAAAGATCAAATGATAACACTTGCACTATGTCCCAAGGAACTATCGGAAACCATTTTAATTCTTTACCCGTTGGTAACTTTTGGTAAGCGTTGATTCTTTACACTTAATTCATCCTTACGATTTCAAACTTAGGAGTATACAACAATAACTCTTTCCTTCCATTATGAGTGAACATACAGACGACCTGTACTGTCTTAAGTGCACAAAAATGATTGATGAAGATAAGAACGCGATCTGCTGTGATTTTTGCAATGCATGGTTTCACCTAATTTGTTCTGCCCTGAATAAGATAAGTTTTCAATTTTTCGTCGAAAATACTGAAAGTACTTGGCTTTGCCAATATTGCCTTAAGGAAGCCCTGCCATTTCAATCGCTCAGTGAAAACCAATTCAAAAATGCCTTAGTCACTCAAACAAAAGAAAACGCTGATCAACACGATAAACTCACGGCGCCTACAAATGGTATGAAACGGATATGTAGTGTTTGTGACAGAAGGGTGCGTGACATCAAAAAGTCAATACCTTGTGGTGATTGTAATTCCTTAATACACAGAAGATGTTCCCGACTTCAATTTGGCTATCTGTAAAAGGGGGAACGGGGAACCGGGGAACGGGGAATCGGGGAATCATCGGGGAATCGGGGAATCTGTAAAAGGGGGAACATGGAAACTACACATTCCACAATTTTCTATATATTTTTTTATGAAACTGCGGCCAACACTGTATACCACAATAGAAAATCTTTTCATTTCCTTTCATGGGCGAGCAAAAACAAATCCAACAAAACAGATTTCATTCGAAATCTGTAAAAGGGGGAATATGAAAACCAAACGTGGAAATTGGAAGTACAACGCATCATATTGAAGATCTTTGCACGCAAATCTCGAATCTGGCATTGGAAAGTTGATATTTCGTATCTAAACGAAAATAACACAGCTTTTCAAAATCTGTAAAAGGGGGAATCTGTAAAAGGGGGAACTTCAGAACTACTAACTATAGAAGCATAATTTTGATACGAACATGATGCGGATGACTTGGTCTTACCAATGGACGCAGCAGAATTTTTAAGAAATTACCTAGGAAAGTATAAAATCGACATCAAATGCCAAATAACTGCTTTACGGCAAGTCTTTGATGCAATTTGTAGAACAACTGCGTGAGTTCGTGTCGAATTCCATGCAATTTCTGGTCTAGACTATTTCAAATAGAGGTCAAACACTTTCAAAAGAAGCTAAAATGGGGAATTTTGTGCGTCACGTAATTCATGGCATCCCTCCAAGTCAAGGGGGTTGCTTGCAAGATTTCACTTCAGTGATTTGATGGTGAAATCATGGGTGGCAAGACGCCACAGATATTCTTGATTGCCGCAGTTCAGTTCCTTTCGCAGAGGAAAATATCCTTTACCACTACGGACGAGCTAGCGTAATATCTCCTCCAAAGAAATGTATTTTCCTCTGTGGTGTCATATATGCTATGCTGAAACATACTGCGATGTTTGACAACTAATGGTGAAATCATGGGTTGTAGGATAAATCTAGGTTCCCGTGAATGAACTAAATCCGTTTCAAATAGATAATATAAATCACCCTTGTATCCTCCTTGTGTTTATCCTTCTCATTACCTTCTGGGGCAGTAAATAAGCTTCTTTCAGGTCTAATACTGCGACATTCACCTTGGCTAGGCTAGGCCCACCTTGTTGTTGAGAATGAGCGCGAAAGCATCGAGTTTCAAAATATCCTTCTTAGCTACAATGCCACGCAGGGACAGAAGATGTGAAGGAGAGGTGAACGAGTGCGTTCTCAACAACGAGGTGGGCCTAGCCTAGCCGGGGCCTAGCCAAGGTGAATGTCACAGTATTAGACCTGAAAGAAGCTTATTTGCTGCCCCAGAAGGGGGAGAAGGATAAACACAAGGAGGATACAAGGGCGATTTAGATTATCTATTTGAAACCAATTTAGTTCATTCACAGGAACCTAAATTTATCCTACAACCCTGCCTACAACCCATGATTTCACCATTAGTTGTCAAACATTGCAGTATGTTTCAGCATAGCATATATGACACCACAATGGAAAATACATTTCTGTGGAGGAGATATTACGCTAGCTCGTCCGTAGTGGTAAAGGATATTTTCCTCCGCGAAAGGAACTGAACTGCGGCAATCAAGAATATCTGTGGCGTCTTGCCACCCATGATTTCACCATCAGATCACTGAAGTGAAATCTTGCAAGCAACCCCCTTGACTTGGAGGGATGCCATGAATTACGTGACGCACAAAATTCCCCATTTTAGCTTCTTTTGAAAGTGTTTGACCTCTATTTGAAATAGTCTAGACCAGACATTGCATGGAATTCGACACGAACTCACGCAATTGTTCTACAAATTGCATCAAAGACTTGCCGTAAAGCAGTTATTTGGCATTTGATGTCGATTTTATACTTTCCTAGGTAATTTCTTAAAAATTCTGCTGCGTCCATTGGTAAGACCAAGTCATCCGCATCATGTTCGTATCAAAATTATGCTTCTATAGTTAGTAGTTCTGAAGTTCCCCCTTTTACAGATTCCCCCTTTTACAGATTTTGAAAAGCTGTGTTATTTTCGTTTAGATACGAAATATCAACATTCTAATGCCAGATTCGAGATTTGCGTGCAAAGATCTTCAATCTGATGCATTGTACTTCCAATTTCCACGTTTGGTTTTCATATTCCCCCTTTTACTGATTTCGAATGAAATCTGTTTTGTTGGATTTATTTTTGCTCGCCCATGAAAGGAAATGAAAAGATTTTCTATTGTGGTATACAGTGTTGGCCGCAGTTTCATAAAAAAATATATAGAACATTGTGGAATGTGTAGTTTCCATGTTCCCCCTTTTACAGATTCCCCGATTCCCCGATTCCCCGATGATTCCCCGATTCCCCGTTCCCCGGTTCCCCGTTCCCCCTTTTACAGATAGCCACTTCAATTTTGGCAGTTTGCAAATACTGTCAAAATTTTCATTGAATGGTGTTGCTCACATTGCTGGCACGACAAGTTTCCGTTCTCTAATCTCGATGACAACCAGTTGCAAGAATTAGCTTTCAACTCAGACTTTTCGTGTATGTGTCAGGTTACTATCACGGAATCATCTGATTATCATCTCCTTGGAAAACTTAATCTTTGTAAATTAAATTTAAATGAACACGACTACAACTTCGACAATGATATTGACAATCATGCCAAATTTCACACTAATTTCGATTATTATTCTACTCATTCATTTCATAAACTAATAGCAAATATTAGTACGCAAAATCAACCTATTTTAAGTATGTTCCATTCAAATATCCAGTCGCTCCTTGGAAACATTGAAAATCTAGAGATCCTTCTCCAAAATGTTGATTTCAGTTTTGACGTAATTGCCTTGTCTGAAACATGGCACACTCATTCAAATAAAGACAATTTCGAAAGCTTATCCTTGCCAGGCTATCATTCTTACAAGGGACGAACGGGCAACAGCAAAAGCGGCGGCTGTGGCTTTTTCGTAAGTGAAAATATCAAATTCGACGTGAGAGAAGACCTCAACAAACCCTTTGTTAACAATGATTGCGAATATGAAACCTTTTGGATCGACATCGAGAAAACTGTCTTAGGGGTAATTTACAATCATCCTCGCAGAAATTCAACTGAGTTTCTCGTTTATTTAGAGTCTGTTCTCAAAAAGCTTTCAAAAGAAAATAAGGATGTGATAATCTTCGGAGACTTCAACCTTGACTTACTAAGAACAGACAAAATCAAAATTGCTGAAAATTTCATAAACCTCATGTTCTCAAACTTCTACCAACCCCTTATCCTGCAGCCTACCAGATACACAGATAAGCACAGGCCATCTTTAGTGGATAATATATTCGTAAACTCCCTTGATTTTCACGCCGTCAGTGGCAACCTTACTGCTAAAATATCAGATCATATGCCTAACTTTGTTTTAATTGATAGGAAAATTAACAAGGACCCTAATCGAAATTCATAAAAAGAGATTTTCGTAAGTTTGTCGAATGTAGCTTTGCCAGGGACATATATGCCAAGAATCTTGATCCCGTTAACATAAAAGATCTCGAAACAAAATATCAATACTTTCAAAACTCAATCTTAAATGTAATTGATAAGCATGCCCCATTAAAGCCCCTTACAAGAAAGCAGCAGAAGCAATGCAGAAAACCGTGGATCACAAATGGAATCTTGAAATCAATCTCAGTAAAAAATAAATTATACAAAAAGTTTATAAAGTCGAAAGCTTCGTTCTGGTATCAGCGGTACAAGTACTATAGAGATACCCTTAACCATTTAATTCAAAAGAGTAAGCGTAATCACTATAAGTCATATTTTGAAACCTTCAAAAATAACTCTAAAAAAATCTGGAAAGGCATAAACGAGCTAATCAACAAAACCAAGAAAACTGATACCAATGACATTTTACTAAAGAAAAATGGGATCGTTGTTAAAGACCAAAAACAAGTTGCTGATAAATTCAATTCATACTTCACCAGCATGAGCTTCAAATCTCGTGGATAAGCACTCAAACCCTAACACAGTGTTTAGCGGACTGTTTGAAAGATCGCAATTGCAGATAGTTTCACCCGATAACCCCCGTAACGTGAAATAAATGTGTCCGTGAGCAATTGGTCTAACTTAGATTAGTCAAAGCCTGCTGACCCCATTACAACATTCGGTCACTTGACTGCATTAAGTTCATAAACGTATTTTCATGTCGCTAAGGCCTTGTATGGGAGTCTTGCAAACTTGATGGAATCTTTCAGCCAGCTCAGGCCATTCTAGCCTAAAATGTTAAAATATGCCAAAGTTGCAGATACACGTGGTATCTATCAGAGGAGAATCCAAATATGAAGTAGGAAATTAGTCGTCCAATTTCTCTTCCCACTCTTCAATAAAATTTTTGAAAAATTGATGTTTGCTCGCTTAATTAACTTTCCTCATCATCAAAAGGTCTTATATCCTCACCAATTTGGTTTCCAGAAACAGAAATCTACTTCCCTCGCTATACTTGATGTTTGCATTAAACTTGTCGAAGCGATCAAAAATAAAGAATTTTCCTGCTGCATCTTTCTTGATTTTGCAAAAGCCTTTGATACAGTTAATCACAATATACTGCTAAGCAAACTTGAACATTATGGTATAAGGGGAGTTGCCCTGGAATGGTTCCGCTCCTATCTCAATGGTAGAACTCAACGAGTTTTCGTTGGAGGTCAACTCTCTTAAGGGAAAAGCATCGATCACGGTGTACCACAAGGGAGTGTCCTTGGACCACTTTTGTTCCTATTGTACATAAATGATATTCCACAAGCCTCTAAAATAATGAATTTTCATCTCTTTGCAGACGATACCAGTCTTTTATATTCCCATAGAAACATTAATGTTTTGGAAGAAACTGTCAACTCAGAATTAAAAAAAAATATCGGATTGGTTAGTAGCAAATAAACTAACCCTAAATACCAATAAATCAAACTATATGATAATTAAACCAAGACAGAAAAAATTACCCAAAAATATTAATTTAAGCATAAATGGCGATATCTTAAACAAATCTGACTGTGTTAAATATTTAGGCGTTTTAATAGATAGCAATCTTGCATGGAAGCAGCACATACAGCATGTCAATACAGCATGTCAACACAAAAATTGCAAAAAGCATTGGTATTATAGCAAAGATGAGACATTTTGCTCCAAAAAGCATCCTACTCAGCATATACAATGCCTTCATATGTCCACATATCAACTATGGAATCATTAACTGGGGGGGGGGGGGGGAGCCTATTCAAACTTGTTAGAACCTTTAAGCAAAAATATAAAGAAAGCAATAAGAATAATGTCCTTCAAACCGCGAAATGAACCAAGTAAACCCCTTTTCGAAAGTCTAAACCCTTTGAACCTAAATGATACATACACTCTAGAATGCGCAAAGTTTATGCATGATATTTCAAATAAAAACAGTACTGACTCTTTCAGCCATTTGTTCCAATTAACTATTGCAAAAACACCACATCCAACCTCGACAAGCCACCTCTAAAAAGTTCTATGTCCCAAAAGCTAGAACGAACTATAAACGAAACTTTATTTCAAATGTTGGTGTAAAAATCTGGAATAATTTATCCCAAAACTTTCGAAATTTACCCACAAAGAAAATTTTCGGAAAGCATTATAAAACATTTTTGCTACAATCTTATTGATTACAGACTATTTAACAATCTATTGAACCCCAACCCTCTTTCTTGGACTTTCTTTTTTATTTCCATTTCCTCTGTTTTCCCAACTGGCCTTTCTAATTAGTTATTAGCAATTATAACAAATGAATAAAATTTTCGTGTAGTTAGTATTACAGCATTTATATATTCTTATTTCAGTAACCATGTCGTTGAGGGCAAATGGCTCGAAAGCTCATTATGAGTTATTTTCATTTGTCCTTTTCAGCACTTTTAGTAAGATAGATGTTTTTCATGTGCTGATACTTGTAAGCGTTCTTTCGTAGATATTATATCATCTTTTTATATTAGACTATCATGTAAGTTTAGCTGAGAATATTCATCATCAAATCAAATGGCTACAAAACAACCCTCCCCCTCCTCCCGTTCCGACCTCTTTTTGGGACACTGGACACTACAAAGAAACGCATTGCATTTTGGGTCTTCCCTCTCACTCCGTGAAAGTGCAAGCTAACAAAATGGCGAACCTCGGACGAATTGCCCGATTTCCTGTCAACCGAATTACAGCAAGGCAGTTCTCAGTTGCATCAAGGTCTGCTGCATATCTTCGACTTGATCCAGCTCCATATGAAAGAGCAGAACCTGATGCAGCACTCTCCGCCGTTCTAGCGAAAGAGAAGGGTCCGTGGAAAGATCTGACGAAAGAGGAAAAGCTCCAACGTAAGTTTAGGCCCATCATCATCAGATTTCTGTGACATTGAACCATAATCAGCAATGCATTTATCGTCGTGTATGATACAGTTAAATCTATGAAATAGAATGATCATGAAAACAAAACAAAAAAAGCACACAACAACACAACACAGTATGAAAACTACTGATAAAGTAAATGTAGCAAATGAATATTTTTGTGAATGAGTTTCAGTTTCAGTTTTCATTATCAACAAATATATCTAAATACATCAATACATCAAAGACTACAAATAAATTACAATTTTTACCTAAATTAGATAAGTCGATAAATATAAAAATGACATTATATTAGTACACAAGGATACACACAGCTGTTACGCATCTACTATCACTATCAGGAAACTTTGATTCTCCCCAAATCGTTAATTAACAAGGAATTTTACAAAAGTGCGCAAATGTAGGTGATCTTTCATAGCAAATAAATGAGTTGTAAACTCACCTTTGAAAAAATTGAAACTTGAAAATAATCGTTTAGGCCCTCCTCGTTGAAGCTATCTGGTTCATGTAACAGTTTAAACAGTTTCATTTTGTCAAATAAGCATCTTAAAATGAGAACATTTTGTGCGAGTCGCGAAATCACGCAACAAAACGTGATTTTGTGATGTTTTTCAATCTGGTTTAGCATCTCCGGAACGCAACCTACCATCTTGGTTTTGGTGTCTTTAAACGCAGAATGACCTGCGCTTTCACGCAGACGATATGCCTACACAGGGAAACAAAGCAGAAGTTAGTGATCACGCGATTTGTACTTTTTGAGCGCTGGCCTGTCGCAAATATCGGTGTAGAAATCGAACCGATGAGCCGATTTTATCGGCATATTCACTACGCAATTCCTCGATTTATTGGGAATCTATATATATCAAAAGTTAAGTGAATACAATTATCAAAATTATGCTATTTGAAGTTTTGTGAGCTGCAGTCAGGTAGGCCGTGCGTTATCTTTTGTTTCTTTCGATCTAATCCCTTTGTTTCTCGCGGTGGGGTTTCGTCATGCAAATAAACACTGGATGAATCCAGATTCCCTTGTAACAGCTGTGTACACTTACACCCAACACAAAGAAATGAAAAGAGACATGGTACAGTACAAAACATAAGTATTTAGATATATTTGTCTAAGGAGGAGCTCTCTAATAGGTAAACTAATCGAGAGAGAGCCCCCCCCATCTGAAAACTAAAAAACAAGGAAAAATTTTTCTTAAAAATATACACAAAACCAGAAGATGCCTCCAAAGAACTAAATGGTGGTGTAAAATCAAAGACCATCACCATTGACAAAGAATTCCTTCAATTTTGATTTGAAAATATTAAACGAAACTGACATTTTAATGAAAATAGGTATGTCATTCCATAGTTTAGCACCAAAATACTTTATAGACCTTAGACCACAGAGAAAGGTATTCCTTATGGATTGAAAAATGTCACCCCTAGCTGCCTGACGAGTTTCATGACTGTGAACAGTGTTACTGAGCTTAAAGTAGTTGAGAAAATGAGAAGGAGAAAGTCCATTGAGAGACTTGTAGACAAATTTGAGTATATCATGATGTATCATGTCTTTTAGTTTAAGAATTTTTAGAGAAAAGAAGATTGGTGTTGAAGGAGAGAAAAGGGAATGAAAAGGGAATGAAAAGCAGGAAAAGCTTGTGTAGAACAAAGTTTGGCTTTTTAAGGGGTTAGATCCCTATAATCGAGTCAAAATTTTCCATTTTTATGAAAAATTCAATAATTGATAAAAATAAGGTTTGAAGTATGCTCTTTCAGGCACACCAAGTTATTTTCAGCAAACCAAATGCTTTATCCCAATTTTTGGGGTTTTAATACAACTACCCTAATCAAATTTTCTTAGCAACGCCCTTGGCAACGAAAAATTCCGAAACTTCAGCGAAGAAACGGGACAAAAATACCCCTCCAAACCCCAGCAACCAAGCAGCCGAGTTTTGTGGTTGAATTGGATTGATTGCACGAAAGAGAGGCAGTTTTGTGCCTATTACATGAAGCAACAACCTTGTCTTGTTTGCACCAAACATTGACGAAACTGTTTTTCGACCATCCTGCGAGATTGATGATGGTATTTCAGAATAATCAAACTGGGACAGCTTTAAAGGAATGGAATATTACGAAGGATGAACAAATGATCAGATGGACAGGAATTTAGAGGAAAGTAAACGCACGAAGTGTTGAGGTCTAAGTGTTCCTTCCGTCCAAGTTTTAGGCCATCAATTCAAATCACACAACAACTGTCAAATCAAGTAAAGCAAAGTAATGAGATTGACTCTGTCTGCAGAATTGTTTCTGCTGTATCACGACACATGATTTTGGATGTGAAAAGCACAACAGGAACGTATGCCTTGTTTTCAAAGACCAGCATATAAAATCTTGAAAAATGAATCGAAAATGCACTTTCTTTGGCATGTCAAATTTTGGCCTAAATTTGAAATGGAAGCTGCTGGAATACAAATAGGCAGTTTGATTTGAAAAATGGAATGCACCTTATATTACTGCAGCCTTGCAAGAAAAGGATTACATTTTCAAATTTGAAGGAATGAAGAATTGTGGCCTAATTGCATTGTTGTAGACCTTGGTTGTTCATCTCGAGCTCAGCTGATCTAAAATGAAGCCACGCAATGTAATTTGTGCCATAATAGACAACGGTAATTGTGTTGCTGACAGAAGGAAAAGTCAACAAAACACAAAAGTAGCAGCCCAGTGGCTTCACATAAGAGGTATCTGATTTGGTGAAGGCCAGTTATGAGTTGTTAATGATGAGTAACCCTTATCGAAACGTCCAGACTCCTGAACAGCGAATCCCTAGAAATCATTGAACAACAAGACTGGGAAACGTCACAAAAACTTGGTTTTTGGAAGGAAAAGATATAGATTTATGTGCTGCAAGTACTGTAACTCCCTAATGTGATAGTATTCTATCAACAGCTTCTGTACCAAAGAGGCTGGGAATCGTGAAGAGCCAAAACGATAGCAAGAATATTGTAAAATGACCCAACTTGACTAGCGGTGACAGAAATAATCATTGGATAAAAGTAAAAACAGTGCAAGAACATTGAAAAACCATCAGGTTACTTCTTTTAAACTTGAAGAAGCAGCAGAAAGGGATGATTGATGAATCTGGTGAACATTGAGGGGAAAATAGCAGTAGACATAGGCGTTTTTAGTATGTTTCACTTTCAAAGTCATTTTCCCGCATTTAGCAAAAAACGACATATTCCGATGCTTGTGACAATGTTTTTCATTAATCCTTTGTTCAATTTTCATGAAATTTTCAGCAGAGACTCATTTGACCTTGCTCTAGGGAATGAGACATTTTAGAGCTGGCTATACCTGAGAGCAAAAATGTAGTGCTGTCTTGAAAATTATTAGCAATGCAGTTTTTCCGGATCTCAAATTAAATTCAAAATTTCTCTGCAAGTGAAGTGACAACCAAGCTGAAAAGTTTTCATTCCCTAGCTATGCCTATAGTGAGTGCCTGAAAAAAGTTTCAGTCCATTATCATTATTTTTGTAGAAATTGCATTGTTACAAGCAGGTAGCAGTTTTTGACCATTGTTGTTGCCGCCATTTTGCCTAATTTGCATATTTTATTGAAATTCCAAAATTTTTTGTTTGAGGTCAGCTATCTTTATATCCTATCCAAATCTGGAGACAATATCTCTGAAATTGACAAAGTTTTGCCTGATAGGGATCTAACCCCTTAAGCTCAGCAAGAAGTCAACATTTCTGAATGTGTACATTGACCATTTTCTTCTGATATGATCTATATCTATGCTGAACTCAGCTTTTTGTCAGATGTTTAGATATAGCTTTGATCCATTATGAATCAACTTATGTTATGCCACAGAACAGTGATGCTTGATGTATTTCTCTCCTCCCCAAGAAAGAGCGGTTGGTGTAAGATGGACACCCAAAAACTTAAAATCCTTGCTTCTTTCTACTACAAAAATAATTAGTAGCGTATTCTCCCGGTGCCAGACGGAAAAGTTTGCAAAATGCACATAGAAGATGCATGACTGGCTATTGTTTTAAAACAAAGACCCTATTGTTCTTCCTTTTTATGTATGAAGTAGAACGAGTACATATAGGAGTGGAGTTGTGTAACGCACTCACTCACGAACCAAGAACGCATTCCGTGAACCAGCTAAGAATGCAAAGAATGCAATTAGTTGCCAACTGCTGTATTGTTGCTGCGCCTCCACACCATCAGATCACCGCATTTGTAAAGACTTTTCTTGGCACAGCACCAGGCAAACAAACCATTTGCACTAAATATTCTCAATGTCATGTGATCAACGAAAATTCTAGAAGAAACATTGTGACGCAGTTTCGATTCATGTCCAATTCAACCACACACAGTCCATTAACCATATTGCATTGCCCTATTTACAACAGTGTTGGCAGATTTTCAATTCAACCGTTTTTCAATTTTTGATACTGGAATTGAATATCTTCAATGGTACCCGGACTTCTGCTTCGAAGCCAAATCCCACAATGGCTAACTTGCTTTCATGTGCCATCGCAGAGGCTACAGATCGCTGCGTTCGACCTCAAAGATGCTTGCTATTTTCAAGGTTGAGTTGGGTTAGAGCTTCACTATCGTACACATTCCACAATTCTAGAAAATCTATCAAAATATTTCTTGATTCAGATTTTCCTAGAATAACAAAAAGGTCTATTGCAGATCGCATATGCTCTAACTGCTTTTGAAACCTGACACGGAACTGTTGACATCAGGCCTCAATTGAAATTTTACTTTCTTGGGGCAAATGTTACAGTTGACTCGGTGCCGCTGTGCAAGCATCAATCCACTGAAACATTTTTTCCTTTTAGGTTGAACAAGGGATGCGAGGACCCCTTAAAAACTTCTAGCTCTTGTGTGCTGAAGGGCTGTCCTCTCCAGTAGAAAATAGAAGTATGAAACAAGAAAAGTATCGGAATTGCCGCAGCTTCGAAGAAGCTCATTGCTCCCATCTGAAGGTCACCATGTGCTCTTTCCTAGGGAGTCCCTAATTCAAGATCCAAGATCCAAAGATCCGGAATTCAAGATTCAAAATGAAACACCCTAATTTAAGATCCGGAATTCAAGATTCAAAATGAAACACCCTAATTCAAGATCCAGAATTCAAGATTCAAAATGAAACACCCTAATTCAAGATCCGGAATTCAAGATTCAAAACGAAACACCCTAATTCAAGATCCGGAATTCAAGATTCAAAATGAAACCCCCTAATTCAAGATCCGGAATTCAAGATTCAAAATGAAACAACCTAATTTAAGATCCTGAATTCAAGATTCAAATGAAACAACCTAATTGAATATCCAAAATTCAAAATTCAAAATGAAACACCCTAATTCAAGATCCGGAATTCAAGATTAAAAAAGAAACACCCTAATTGAATATCCAAAATTCAAGATTCAAAATGAAACACCCTAATTCAAGATCCAGAATTCAAGATTCAAAATGAAACACCCTAATTCAAGATCCGGAATTCAAGATTCAAAATGAAACACCCTAATTCAAGATCCAGAATTCAAGATTCAAAATGAAAACACCCTAATTCAAGATCCGGAATTCAAGATTCAAAATGAAACACCCTAATTCAAGATCCAGAATTCAAGATTCAAAATGAAACACCCTAATTCAAGATCCAGAATTCAAGATTCAAAATGAAACACCCTAATTCAAGATCCAGAATTCAAGATTCAAAATGGAAACACCCTAGTTCGGAATTGAAGAAGTTTTAAATGTTTCAATTTTGAAAAAAAATCATTTTGGATCCAGCAGTTACTGAGTGGAGTTGAATACAATGGATGTTTATTCAATAATTCTTCGACGTGATTTCAGCTCTTAAAGATATACTGGAATATGATGTCCACTAATCTGGATAATGACAAATAGTGAGTCGCGATAAGGTTTCTTGTATGGCCTACTATTCTGGATCTTGAATTCCGAATCTTTGGATCTTGGATCTTGAATCTTGAATTAGGGACTCCCCTCTTTCCTATCTTTATACCTGAAATTGCGCGTGGAAGATGTTCCACACGCATAACATAAAAAGCAGTCTGGCCCCCCTTGTGAAGCAAAGAGAGGTGCTTGGCGTAAATCTTTGGTGTATGGACTTTGTTGATTCCACTTTGGGTTTTGATGTGTTTGAATTTTCCTTTAAAGTACAAGAAACAAATATTCTAGCTGGAAAAACTGCATAAGTTGTTCTACCTCTTTGGTCAGCAAAAGACCATAACTCTGACATAAGAATCCTTGATTCATATGACAGACTATTTTTCCAGCAGAATTCTTAAGAAATTAGAAATACCTCAAGGCCTGTAATATGACAGTTTGAGGCATGTACTAGCTTGATGTGAGAAATTTTAAAGCAGTTTTCTTATAACATTCATATCCATTGTAGTTTACCAAGCACAGTTTCCTGAAACATTCAAGGAGACGTTAGCTGGACCAAATGACACAAAACAAGTTTTAGGAGGAATTGCCATTGGCCTTGCAGTTGCATTCACAGCCTTTGCCTTCCTGAAGAAATACGGTAAGTTCACATTACTTTGTGATTATCAACATCATGAAAAGCCAATGCAGACAAGACTGAATGGAAATTCAATGGTTGTTTCAAAGTAGATAACTTTCCATTATTGGCCTGTGGTGGCTATAAAGACACTATTGGCTTGTTTTTTGCATATAGTTTGTTTAATTGTAATTTAAACCCTAGCGCTTTGAAGCCTCTACTGCTATGGGGTCTGATAAAGTTGCTCTAACACCAACTACTCTCCAATACACCACTGACATGAACTGATAGAACAAAAAAATCTCCACCTATCAATCTTACAGACAGAGAAGAATGTTTGTATTAGAATTTGTATTTTTGAGCTGCTTTTTGGCTAATTACCAACATTTCAGAGAAAAAGCTTCTGATCTGGCGTAAACGGGCCTCAACAAGCCTTCACCGGGCCTTGACAAGCCTTCACCAATTTTGTTTATTGGAGAGCCAATAACTCCGCCAAACCGGGAGATATTTTAACTGGCATCCAAACTTGTATGCCCAAACTTCTGGAGAGAGGATTTCTTGAAAACTTTTTGGAAATTTCAAGTAGTTGTTTGTCCTGGTTGCATTTAACGAAGGTAGGTAAAATTTAGAAAAATTTTCACAGGTTTCTTTTGTCTTCTTCGCTTGCTCATTGTCTGATTCATGCGTGAAAATGAAGCTTTTGAGGTTTCGGCCAATGGGCTGCAAGCATGCGCTTTTGGCACAAGATGACATTTGATTCCTATGCTAATGTAATGAGAAATGCATCAAATTCAACCCAGCATTGAGACACTAGGTGACAACTTTCACAAATATATTTTTTTGCTATTCTACAAAAGTATCTGGATCAAATGAGATTTGTTTACATCTGCATATAGAAGTTTGAATTGAGTGGTGTTGGAGCTTTCAATCTCTTTGGAATGTTCTGAAAATTCTACAAATGTATCCAAATATTGTTCAATTCAAACTCTTCCTTAGAATATAGGTAAAGGTAAAAGTCAATTGGTTGTACTGTATAGCTCTTGCTGTAAGAACTTTGAAGCAGTATATATATACAGTTTTCAACTTGCCTGGTATATTCACGGAAACCTCCAAATGTCATTTACTCACATATTACATTTGCTTTTTAGTTGGACCAGAGCCACCTAAAACAATAAATGAAGAATGGAGAGCAGCAAGTTTAGAAAAGAGGAAGCTCTACAGACAGAACCCTATTTCAGGAGAATGAGCAGACAAGCAACAACATTGTAGACAATATTAGGTTCGTTCAATCAGGTTTATGCAGCTTTGAATTAGGAGTGATTCAAATTTTCTTCTTTTATGATAGAGACACACTTGTTTTTGGTAGGCTGCTTGAAAGAAAAACATTCATTATAATTAGAAGCCTTAATTCCAGAAGTTTTCTTTAAGAAAATTGTTTTCTTTGGTTGGCTCAAGTCAATGCATTTGCCTTGCCCTATCGAAACGAGCAGTGTTGGGACCCTGTTGGGAACAAATTTGAAATTTGCCTTTCTTGTCAAAAATTTGTTGGTTTGACATAATAAAATTTTGAACATTTTTTCATGAACTTTTCAACAAAAATTCTGCTGAATTATTCTTATCTTGTAATATTTGAGGGCATGGGAAACGGTAGCCTATGCGTAGACCCATTCCCAAAGGAGGAAAGGGTCTACGAAACAAAGAGCAAAGGCTTGCTACGGTCGCCCTATTTGAAATTCGTTGAAACCATAGAAATACAAATATTTCTACTCTCAAGTACCGAATAATCGTCCCCCCCGCTTATTAATTAAAAATTTTCCAACCCCCCCCCCCCACTTTTATTCCAACCCCCCTTTTATTAATTCTTGAAAAATAGAAGTAATAGTGAA
This sequence comes from Aurelia coerulea, assembly GCA_039566865.1. NCBI lineage: Eukaryota > Metazoa > Cnidaria > Scyphozoa > Semaeostomeae > Ulmaridae > Aurelia > Aurelia coerulea. The sequence continues at coordinate 21,760,778 of CM076948.1, read as the reverse complement.
CAAATTTTTTTTAATAATTCCTGCTAAACAAATGTACTTACTGTATTTATTAACTTTATTCTCCATTGTTTATCTGACCCGTGTTACATACGTGCTTTACATACGTGGTACCCATGTTAGATACGTGTTTTACTAAGAAAACGAAAAACAACTATTCTCAATTTTTCCAACCCCCCCCCCCCGATTATTCCAACCCCCCGATTATTATTATATTGAACCATTTCCAACCCCCCCCCCCCCCCGATTATTCTCACCCCTCCATTTATTCGGTACTTGAGAGTATGGTTGAAACAAGGGCTGCATAAATTATGTTTCCAGAAATCTAGAAACCTCAGTAGCAAGCTTTTGCTCTTTGTTTCGTAGACCCTTTCCTCCTTTGGGATAATGGGTCTACGCGTAGGCTAGGGAAACGGTACTTCATAAGTACTGTAGTTGGGTCTGTTTATATAGAACCAAGCTACCCAGCTAGGCGAGTTACTTAGCAGAATCTATAGAAATTCACTGCTACCTCTGCTGATTGTTGATATTTAGCAAGCAAGTACATTATACCCATGCATACAGTACACTCAAAATCTCAAATCAGGCTTTTTAGTTTCTTGTATGTACGAAATGTATGATAATATATTTGCAGGAGGTTGGCAGACATATTACAGTATATGTCCAACACAAAACTTCCATTGCAAATGCCATGCTGCTATTATTTTCAAATTCTTTGGCTATACTGAATACTTGTAAGGTCTAAAGCATTTTTAAATATGAAGTATTGGAGATTAGAAAACAATGTTGATATTGCAATAAAGCCTATTTCATAATTTCAACTATTGGTAAGAAATTGAAAACAGGCTGTTTGATTTCTTATAAAGGAGACAATATTCCATATGAAGCCCGGGGGGTACTTAGTATATTTTGCTGACGCCATGTGCACTACTTTCCGGGTATCATTTTCGCCTCTTTTTTTCTAACGCCGGGTATCAAAAGAAGGCAATTTTTCTAAAGCCGGTTGTCAAACGTGTTATTTCATTGTTTTTCGACGAAGTTTTACGTTTAGGGGTATGCTTTTTGCCGATTCTTACATTTTGGGATATGCTTTTCGCCGATTTTTTTCTAAAGCCGGCTATCATTTGGCGGGAACATTTCTAAAGTCGGGTGAAAATTTTTTTCCTTGGAGTGCGCCCCCCCCCCGTACAATTGAAAAGTCAAGTAACCCCCCGGGATATGAAGGCAGGCTGCAGTGTCTTTTATGTCCTTTTCTTATACTTCAGGGACTTGCTGTAACTCAGCCAGCCAGGATCCTGGCAAAACAGCTAAGATCTTGACATGCCATGATCAGAATATTCCCACTATGAACACCCTCCTGTCAGGTTACTCATCTAGCTGGATTACATTTGCCACAAAAGCGCACACTTCACTTATCAAGACAATTGATTTTACTCATGTAATGTTAAAAAATTTAAATGTATAAGTGGCTTTGCTGCGTAACTCATCTCAACACTCATCTTCTCTCAACTTGGTATTGGTATACTAGGTAACTCGCTGGTCCGGTAACTTGCCTTTTTTTTTATATCACAGTTAAAACTCAACAATATACAAATACAATATTCTGTGCCGTCCATAGCAGAAATAGACATGACGTCATCTGGTTCTGGCTATGAACGGCACTTGACAATTCCTTTAACAGCAATCTTATTAAGCACTTTGTGTACCATGGCACCATTCCATTTTGGCAGACGCTAGCATACGCCAGCTTAGTTTAGGTGAATTATTGTAAACAAAAAAGGAAAAAAACAAACAAACAAAAAAAGTAAAAAAAACAAAAAACAAACAAACAAACAAACAAACAAACAAACAAACAAACAAACAAAACAGAAATAAAGACAAAAACTAAAAACTAGTTGACTATCTTGCCTCAAGTAATAACTTGCCTGATCAAGTAACTCACCTTCTTAGGTAGCTTGCTTCCATATAAAGAGGCCCATGATCTCAATGTTTGCCAAACATTGTTGGACCCCATTTTGGCCAGGGTATTGTGTTCATTTCTGACAAAAATGATTGTACACAAATTAAGGTACCTTTCAGATTGATTAGGTAAGTCCCTTGTAAGCCTTGTATCCATGCGGTAAAGCTTGCTCAAGAGGGATTCATAATGAAAAACAACGACAAAGCTGACCCTTTTTGGTGCGCTCATCATTCAAATCGTGATCGAATCACGCACTGCCAAGGCCCTTTTCAACCGTGGATACTTAGACGATGATATCGGCAAATATATAGTTTAATGGTAGACATATTCAAACCCATTTTCAAATTTACCTCACTGCAATCGGCTACTCCGTTCTGAAATTATGAGGATTTTCTCCAGAAAATCTCTTCAAGAAACCTTCAAAACGTACCCAAAATCACGAGCAAATTTCCGTAACATTTCTGCCTTAGGGCCTGTTTACATGAGGTGGGCCAGCCCACCTAAGTGGGCTGGCTCACTCAGGTGAGATGTTTTTCACGGGTGTTTACATGAAAAGAGTTTCATCCCACTCAGGCGGGCTGGCCTCTTTGTCGTGCCATAATTTGGGTGCCACACGCCACAAACAGACAAACCAAACATAAAACTTTTGGTTGCGAGCAACTAATTTTTTACTAAAATAGCGGAAAGTTCCGTTGCTGATTGCAAAGGTGTCCGGAATACTCGCTCTTCTACTTCAGTTATAAGAAATTTTGATTTTGTGGGCGATTTATCAAAAGTATCCGATGGATAGGTTCGTTGCATCTCAGTCGAGAAAAAGAAATAGTTTCCTTCAAAAGGCAACCATTTCAGACGTCCACTTAAATGGCTTCTTTTTGGAAGAAATTTTCTTTATTTCTGTTGTTCATTTGTTGTTGATTCGGTTGGCCATTGTTGATTTGTTGCTAGAAATGGTTTGGTGCCAAAATTATTTATTTACGCATGCGTATAACGGAGACTCTCAGCCCACCTCGGTGACCTGGCCCACCTGATCGTGTTTACATGTACAATTCTCATCCCACTTGACGCGGATCCCACCAGCCTTTCTCACGGATCTCACTCTAGTGGGCTGGCCCACCTCCATGTAAATGCAATTACAGATTAACAAAGGACTGTACTGAAGACACAGATCTCACTCAGGTGAGCCAGCCCACTTAGGGCCTGTTTACATGAGGTTATCCGATCAAGCATTTTAGGCCTTTTTCAGTCATTTTGCAACCATCAAGTATTTGTAAGCTTAAATTTAGCAATTTTTCCAATGCTCTTAAGAACGCGAGAAAAATCACAAACATACTTCGATCTTTTGGCTGTCAAGCAAATATTGATTCACTCCAATCCACTTAGTACTCTTGATGCTTGCTATGAATTTTCAAAAGTGGAAACTTTTTTCTGGCTCACCCGGTATCTCTTGTCGTTTTAGCATAACGCAGCAAAAACTGGTACGGGGGGGGGGGGGGCGTCACACAGTGATCCAGGGTTGGAAAAAATACCCAAAATTCAGATTGAAAATTTGATTTTTATTTTATTTTTCTGTTGTTCAGAAGGAATTTATCACCAAGATGCAAAAAATTTGAAACGAATTGAGCGATCGGTTGCGGAGAAACAATTTGTCAAACTTTCAAGAAATCCTATAGCATCGTTTCTAATCAATTTCGGGAAGAAATTGACCATTGTTTACAAAACATAACAAACTTGAAAATGCTGCTGTATCACACTCAGTACTCCGATTTGCAAAATCTTTTTTTTATTTAAAAGCCAGTAGAGTCCATCTATGCTCTCCTTGAAAACGTATCTGTTAATAAATTTCATCCAGGCAAATTATTGCAAAATTCACATTGTACTATTTTTTACAAATTTAGGCCTAAAAGTTGTTTATTTTCAACTTTAATGCTGAAAATAAAAAATAGATGTCAAAAGATGTCTTAGATATTGGTCTAGCCATTAAGTTTAAAGTATGGTGTACAAATTGACCAAAGATCTCGTGCAGAAACGTACCCAATTTTTTATCACAGAATTTTCAAATTTTTAGCTCTTTTTCACTATTTTCTCTCAATTTTTAAAAAACAATTAAAGAATCGATGAATCAACTTTAATGATTATTTAAAAGGTGTCAACGATTTAAAATCGACGTATGATGATTTCACAAGGTAGATTAGGAAAGAATTCCAATAATGTTTTGAAAAATTTCGATAATACAGTATTGTTTGCCTCATCCCTGAGAATCACCATCCCTTAAGCCATTGTGGAGAGTGGTTCAGTCCATGAAACATACATTTAACGTTTGTTTGGACATTCAAATCCCACGAAAGCAAATCGCATGTCCCTGTTTTTTTCGGCCTAGCAACAATTATAGTACTGTTAATGATTTCGCATAGACCTGATCTATGGAAAATGAGACAATTGTTCTGAAATGCTTTTGGACCTTCAATATCCTTTCCCATCTCTTATTGCTATCTCAACTTGAAGGCAACCTAAATGTACCTAAAGGGAAATGTTGCTAGATATTGTCAAGCTTTGCTGAACTGAAATGATTCAACTGACTGTTCCTTTTTGTTAGTTTTTCTAAGAAACACCCAAAGTTTCCACGTTGTTATTAAGAATTGATACCCATTGAGAAAAGAGCGAAAGAAAACAGTTGTTTTTTCTGCAGCAAGCAATTGAGAGGGAATAATAATTGGAATGTTCACTTGACTGACATTAGAAATGATTTAAAATTGAGACTTTATCATTGCTTTCTGATAGTTTTGTGAAAAATAACTGCTGTCTTGTTGGCTACTCGTAATCGATTCACAGACACCTAAGAAAGGCTGTCTGTAACAGGCTACAGGTTTTAGAATTTTATGACAGTTTTTGGGCAGGCTTCTGCGCAAGATCTTTCTTCAAAAATTCATAATACTTCAAATTCAAAAGCTAAACCAATATCTAAGACATCTTTGCTATCTTTTTTCATACCGTAAAAGCTCTTCTCTATTGAGCCCCCCTCCCCCTCTCGAATAAGGCCCTCTCCTCTGAGCCAAATTTTAAATAACCCCCCTCTCTATTAAGCCCCCACTAATATCAAATTTTACAGATTACCAAAAGTTTTCCATTCATTGAGCTAAATAAGCTTGCATGTAAATTTTTTTATGGTTTGGGATAAATGCTGAACTTATGTCAAATGCTGAACTTATGTATTTGACTCGTAAAATTGTATGATGAATCCGCAAAATATGGTGTAAAAGAACTGAAAAGCTCTCATATATATCCTTGTCATTTGATTTTGTGAATCAGCCCCCCTCTCTCGTTAGCCCCCCTCTCTTTCAAGCCCCCCTCTGTAGTGTCCGAAATTAAATACATCCTTTCGGGGCATGAAAGACCTTCACGGTATTCGGAGTGAAAGATGAATTTCAACAACTTTTAGGACTAAATTTCTGGAAAGTATTATTCGAAATTTTTTCAAAATATAGTTGGAATTCCTTCCTGATCTACCTTGTGTAATCATCATATATAAATTTTAAATTGTTAACACCTTTTGAATAATCATTAAATTTGATTCATCGATTCTTTAATTGTTTCTCAAAAATTGAGAGAAAATACTGAAAAAGAGCTAAAAATTTGAAAATTCTGTGATAAAAAATTGGGTACGCTTCTGCACGAGATCTTTGGTCAATATGTACAACATACTTTAAACTTAATGGCTAAACCAATATCTAAGACATCTTTTGACATCAATTTTCTATTTTCAGCGTTAAAGTTGAAAATAAACAACTTTTAGGCCTAAATTTGTAAAAAATAGTACAATGTGAATTTTGCAATAATTTGCCTGGATGAAATTTATTAACAGATACTTTTTCAAGGAGAGCATAGATGGACTCTACTGGCTTTTAAATAAAAAAAAGATTTTGCAAATCGGAGTACTGAGTGTGATACAGCAGCATTTTCAAGTTTGTTATGTTTTGTAAACAATGGTCAATTTCTTCCTGAAATTGATTAGAATCGATGCAATAGGATTTCTTGAAAGTTTGACAAATTGTTTCTCCGCAACCGATCGCTCAATTCGTTTCAAATTTTTTGCATCTTGGTGATTAATTCCTTCTAAACAACACAAAAATAAAATAAAAATCAAATTTTCAATTTGAATTTTGGGTATTTTTTCCACTTTTTGACAAATCTGGATCACTGTGCGTCACCCCCCCCCCCCCAGTACGAATAGGGTTAAGAAAATTTTGCCCGACTTAACGCGGATTTCTGCCCGATTATGGCTGATTTTTGCAAAAAATTTCGATGTTGGGGGGGCTGCAGTCCCCCCAGCCCCCAGTCTCCTACGCCTATGATATTTCATACCGTTCATTTGATGTCTCTCAAATGGGCCTGCCTAAGCCAGCCTCGTCCCCAGGGCCTTTTGTCCGCCCCAATATGACAAAAGGCCCTGGGGACGAGGTTGTGCCTAAGCGATTATGAAGTCGTCGATGACGATGTTTTCCGTGACCAGAAACAACAAAAGCACAGTGATCCAGATTTGTCAAAAAGTGGAAAAAATACCCAAAATTCAAATTGAAAATTTGATTCTTATTCTATTTTTCTGTTGTTCACAAGGAATTTATCACCAAGATCCAAAATAATTGAGACGAATTGAGCCATCTTTTTGCCGAGAAACAATTTGTCAAACTTTCAAGAAATCCTATTGCATCGTTTCTAATCAATTTCAGGAAGAAATTGACCATTGTTTACAAAACATAGCAAACTTAAAAACGCTGCTGTGTCACACTCAGTACTCCGATTTGCAAAATCTTTTTTGAGTTAAAAGCCAGTAGAGTCCATATATGCTCTCCTTGAAAACGTATCTGTTAATAAATTTCATCGAGGCAAAATTTTGCAAAGTTCAGACTGTACTATTTTGTACAAATTTAGGCCTAAAAATTGTTGATTTTCAACTTTAAAGCTGAAAATAAAAAATAGATGTCAAAAGATGTCTTAGATATTGGTTTTGCCATTACGTTTAAAGTATTTTGTACATATTGACCAAAGATCTCGTGCAGAAGCGTACCCAAAAAATTGTCACAGAATTTTCAAATTTTTAGCTCTTTTTCAGTACTTTCTCTCAATTTTTGAGAAAAACTTAAAGAAACGATGAATCAACTTTAATGATTATTTAAAAGGTGTTAACAATTTAAAATTGATATATGATGATTACACAAGGTAGATCAGAAAGAAATTCCAACTATATTTTGAAAAAAATTCAAATAGTATTTTCCAGAAATTTAGGCCTAAAAGTCGTTGAAATTCATCTTTCACTCCGAATACCGCGAAAGGTCTTTCATGCCCCCAAAGGATTTATTTAATTTCGGACACTACAGAGGGGGGATTTAAAGAGAGGGGGGCTAACGAGGGAGGGGTGGCTGATTCACAAAATCAAATGACTAGGATATATATGACAGCTTTTCAGTTCTTTTACACCATATTTTGTGGATTCAGCATACAATTTTACGAGTCAAATACATAAATTCAACATTCGACACAGTTTTATCCAAACCATAACAAAATTTACATGCAAGCTTATTTAGCTCAATCAATGGAAAACCTGTAAAATTTTATATTAGTGGGGCCTTATTAGAGAGGGGGCTTATTTAAAATTTGGCTCAGAGGAGAGGGGCTTATTCGAGAGGGGGGGGGGACTCAATAGAGAAGAGCTTTTACGGTATGAAAAAAGATATCAACGATGCCTTAGATATTTGTTTAGCTTTTGAATTTGAAGTATTGTGAATTTTTTGAAGAAAGATCTTGTGCAGAAGCCTGCCCAAAAGCTGCCATAAAATTTCACAACCTGTAGCCTGTTATAGACAGCCTTTCTTAGGCGTCTGTGAATCGATTACGAGTAGCCAACAAGACAGCAGTTATTTTTCACAAAACTATCAGAAAGCAATGATAAAGTCTCAATTTTAAATCATTTCTAATGTCAGTCAAGTGTACATTCCAATTATGATTCCCTCTCCATGGCTTGCTGCAGAGAAAACAACTGTTTTCTTTCGCTCTTTTCTCAATTGGGTATCAATTCTTCATAACAACGTGGACACTTTGGGTGTTTCGTAGAAAAACTGACAAAAAGGAACAGTCAGTTGAATCATTTCAGTTCAGCAAAGCTTGACAATATCTAGCAACATTTCCCTTTAGGTACCTTTAGGTTGCCTTCATGTTGAGATAGCAATAAGAGATGGGAAAGGATAGCGAAGGTCCAACAGTATTTCAGAACAATTGTCTCATTTTCCATAGATCAGGTCTATGCGAAATCATTAACAGTACTATAACTGTTGCTAGCCCGAAAGAAACAGGGACATGCGATTTGCTTTTGTGGGATTTGAATGTCCAAACAAACCTTAAATGTATGTCTCATGGACTCCACCAATCTCCACAATGGCTTAAGGGATGATGATTCTCAGGGATGATACAAACAATACTGTATTATCGAAATTTTTCAAAACATTATTGGAATTCTTTCTTAATCTACCTTGTGAAATCATCATACATCGATTTTAAATCATTTACAACTTTTTAAAAAATCATTAAAGTTGATTCATCGTTTCTTTAAGTTTTTCTCAAAAATTGAGAGAAAGTACTGAAAAAGAGCTAAAAATTTGAAAATTCTGTGACAATTTTTTGGGTACGCTTCTGCACGAGATCTTTGGTCAATATGTACAAAATACTTTAAAATTAATGGCAAAACCAATATCTAAGACATCTTTTGACATCTATTTTTTATTTTCAGCTTTAAAGTTGAAAATCAACAACTTTTAGGCCTAAATTTGTACAAAATAGTACAGTCTGAATTTTGCAAAATTTTGCCTGGATGAAATTATTAACAGATACGATTTCAAGGAGAGCATAGATGGACTCTACTGGCTTTTAACTAAAAAAAGATTTTGCAAATCACAGTACTGAGTGTGATACAGCAGCGTTTTTAAGTTTGTTATGTTTTGTAAACAATTGTCAATTTCTTCCTGAAATTGATTAGAAACGATGCAATAGGATTTCTTGAATGTTTGACAAATTGTTTCTCCGCAACCGATGGCTCAATTCGTTTCAAATTTTTCGCATCTTGGTGATAAATTCCATGTGAACAACTGAAAAATAAAATAAAAATCAAATTTTCAATTTGAATTTTGGGTATTTTTTCCAACCCTGGATCACTGTGAAAAGGGGACAAGTTTCTTTCATTGCAGTCAAAATTCTTTCTCACTAAAAAATATGGAGCAAGCGAAAGCTGTAGAATGCAGTTTCTTACATAAACTTCTCGGAAGAAATTTCGATAAAACAAAAATATTGAAAACGTCCGGTCCCTTTACCCCTTCCCCCTGAACGTCCATTGGACGTTTTGCGTGAAAGAATTGATTTGTGTGCAGCCCCTTTGGCCGTCTCCCTTCCATCACAACAAAAAAAAAACTTGGTAAAATATATAACTAGAAACTTGATGTAGAGAGGTTGGACGACAAAAAATACTATACTTGAGGATTATGATGCACGAAGTAGATATTTAATTAGGAGTTTAGAAGTATTCTTATTTCAAAATATTCGTATTCTTTGCTCTAAATAACTCGTCTGCTCTTTTATATTATGAAGAAAAACTATTCATAGAAGGACACGCCCTTCTAAACTCCTAATTAAATATCTACCTCGTGCATCATAATCCTCAAGTATAGAATTTCCTCGTAAAAGCTTATATACACATCGTTGATAGTTTAGAATCATTCGAAATCATACTCTGATGAGGACACAAGTCCGAAAGGCCTCAGTGTATTAAAACATAGCTTATAGTATTTTTTGTCGTCCAACCTCTCTACATCAAGTTTCCATCACAACAATGTATCTTCCCTTCCGATTCTAAAGCTCCAAGTGCTTCTTCCAGGTCCAACAAGTCTTTAATCGATGCAGTAATGCCCCTTCATGCTATCTCAAACGTGTCATGTTAACTTCAATAATGACATAATGATATAACTTCATCAATAATGGCCTTCCATTAAGGCTAATTTCCAGTCAGTTGAATTTTCCGAGCGGGCGGAATTTTAGACAATAAAAGGTCGCTCAGCCGTAACTTTTTATTCAATGCCAGAGCGACATTTTCTCTCGAATACAATAGAAATTCCGCCCGCTCGGAAAATTCCACTGACTGGAAATCAGGCTTTACACCCATATTGGACTGCAATAAATTTAGGTCGCCATGAACTGCGCACAGACTTTACTATTTTGCGGAGGAGGAAAGGAACAGGTTCTGTGAACTTTACTGCACAATTAGACTTATGACGTGAGTCTCTTGTTTCCCTGTGCTCTTTGACTTCAAGATGGCGCTTCGTAGACTTATGACGATGAGTCCCTTGTATCCCTGCGGTACCTTGCCCACAGGGACTCGAAATGAAACAGTTAAAAACCTGACCCTATCTTCTGCATTCGATTGATCGAATCTGGATCGAACGACTGCTTCGGCTCTGTTCAACGGTCACTCCTCAGAAAGGAAATGCGATAGAAACCACGGTAAGCAGACACTTAATCAACAAAACTTGGTATTCATCTGAAGAAGAAAGTTCACTTTACCTAGTGAGTGCAAAATAAATGTCTTTTAATGCTGCAATTTCCATGTTTTTAAGACCAAGACATACCAGAGAAATCTTCAAGTACCTGTTGCAGCAACTTCCTTCAAGTTTAGTCAACTGCGTCAATCGAATTGAAGGTTCGAAACTGATTGTTCTTCGCTAAATCTCGCATTCTGATTGGTATGCTAGGAATCCCAGCATATTAGGCCTCAATAGGGTCAACTTTTTCAGAGTAATATTATGAGTCTCTGTTGACTGAAGCGCCATCAAGAAGTCAAAGAGCACAGGGAAACAAGAGACTCGTCGTCATAAGTCTAGGCGCTTCGGTCAACAGAGCAAGGTACCGCAGGGATACAAGGGACTCGTCGTCTTAAAGGGTCTGTTTCATCCAGCATTCCTTGCAAGGGTCTGTTGATGTTCCTTTGTTGTCCGCCATTTTCATGGTCTAGTGCTCAATACCGCGGTCCGATCAACTGTCATTTCATTTACTCAAGATTTCCTGCTGACAACTATTATCACCTTTTTGACTTTCTGCTGACACCTTATCATCATTTGAGTCCATATCGTTTGAATCATTTGAATCCTTATCGTATATAGGCTACAATATTGTATTGTTTATTCAATCTATCAAACACAATCAAATTGGTATTTCAGCCAATCAAAACGATGTTGTAGATATACAACGTTCGACATTGTTTAGTTCGTTTGTAAACAACCTGTTGTGTTTTGTATTCTTTCGAGGAGTAAGTTTGAAACGTGGCTGCCTGGTTTCTTTTTGTCATGGTTGGGTAAACAAGGACAGACAATGTTACAACAGAACTCGCTACTTTTCATTGACACCTAGATACAAAGCAATTTGTGATTGCAGACAAAGGGAATTCCATGCTCGGTTGGTCAAGACATAAACAAAAACAAAGCAAGCCGCAAATATTGCCCTGAAACTCAGGTCGCTAGTGCGCTCGTTGTGCATTCCAAAAATGGTTTTTGAAAGCAAATATTAGCACATATCGAAAGAAGAAGGATATATCTAAACTTCTGCCTCGGGCATTTTATCCGTTTTGTCCAGAAGCCAATTTGGAGGGGATTCAAATTCTCGTACTTTTTAGGTGTAATTAAAACACTTACTGCTCAGCTTCTGTACGAAAAGAATAAAATGCCCGAGGCAGAAGTTTAGATATATCCTTCTTCTTTCGATATGTGCTAATATTTGCTCTTAAAAACCATTTTTGGAATGCACAACGAGTGCGCTAGCGACCCGACTTTTAGGGCAATTTTTGCGGCTTGCTTTGTTTTTGTTTATGTCTTGACCGACCGAGCATGGAATTCCTTTGTCTGCAATCACAAATTGCTTTGTATCTAGGTGTCAATGAAAAGTAGCGAGTTCTATTGTAACATTATCTGTCCTTGTTGTCGTATTATCATTAGCCTACGCGTAGACCCATTATCCCAAAGGAGGAAAGGATAATGGGTATATTGTCATGTATTGTCATGCGTTTGCGGCATGCTAACGGCATTGTTTTGCGGCATGCTAACAGCATTGTTTGTCTTATCACAGACATTTTTGATTTTTGAATGTGATTACGAATTACACACCATGACATTGAAACCAAACGAAGACTTGCAGGAACCATCATGTTGTTTTGTTGTAATAAAGCGAACTCTTGCAACGAAAGAGACTAAATGCAGATATAAAACATAAGATCCTTTTGGATGATTACAAAGTCCGTCCTGAGCTAAGCAGGCATAAGAAAATCTGAATAAATATTGATTTCTTCATAACCCCAAATGATCGTTGATGCTGTTTTAGCTCCAGTCAGAGAGATGAGTGTTGCTGCTAAAGTCACCTTCGTCAACAGAAAATCAAGCGCCTTGTATAAGGACAAGAATCGCCTGAAAAGCAATATTTTGATCTTTATGTCAAACGAGGATATGATACGCAAAAAATCAAAAGTCATTACCCCTAGTTTGCTTAGTCTCTGCATGAAACCATTGGTGCATCTGTATCAAATTAGATGTCATGTCAGATTTACGATAACGCAAAATTACTTATGTTTATGCAGAACCCTGCAGAACGTTTCTATTCGTGGGCATCTAGTTTGAGACAAGCATTGACGAAAATAACCTATGTGCAGAATCATATGCATGAAGATGTTTTGGTTTAGTGTGATCGCGTCCCTTCCCCCAGTTAATGGCGCCATTGTTTGCTTAGATCCTGCATCTTTCCTCACAACTTCACCTGCGATGATTGCATCCGTTGCTGTGTAGGAGGGGGGTCCTTCTACCTTTGGTGATGCTGCGAATGCTAGCCTCTGTGCGGAGACATTTTAACGTAAAAACATCTTTCATAACTCGAATCGTCTCAACTCTAAAAACTCATGATACTCAACTCTAAAAACTCATGATACTCAACTGTTTTCGATGACTAAGCACAGAACTTTCTAGAACGAATACAATAATTTTCCTTATAAGGTTCGATCATCCTCTACCGGGTTTCACAAAGGATCCGTCTACCAATCAGATTCTGGATAGTTTGATTTATTTCGTCGTGTGCTAAGTGATAACATATATTAAGCATTGGTTGTTTCCGTGTCTCGTTTCTATGTAGAGGTTCTGACGCAACTTTTTTACTAGTACGTGCACTACAAGATGAATCTACTTTTTTACTGTCCGTGAGTGGTTACACAATATACTAAATACAGGTAACTTCTAAACTATGCGCGGATTGTGAAGGATTTCCCAACACACCCCCCTCCTTGACCTCCTAGGCGTCAAGCATAAGTTTGGACTTCCATCGGGAATCCTTAGCAGCAGCGCGGGGTGGCTGGTTTCTCATACAATTTGCATCTTCAATCCTATTGTTATTTGTACCTTCACTCCTCTCCATACTTACCTCTTTGTCTTTTGATTCACTCGCGTCCTTTCCCTCTTTTTTATCATAACCTGTGGAGGCAATTTCAAGAGGAAATAATTTCAATACTGAACGGTTTAAAGTTTCATTCTTACCACCTGCCTTGCGAACCTTTGCACCTCGTATTATCCCATCTTTTCCCTTGATCAGATCTTCTACAACTCCCATTTTCCACTGTCCTCGTTTTACATTGTCTTCCTGGATTAATACCAAGTCTCCTTTGGAAATATTTGCCACTCTTGAATCTGTCTGCTTGTGGAACTCTCTCAGATCAACCAAATATTCCTTTCTCCAACGATTCCAGAAGTGGTTCAGTTTCCTAGAAAGATAAGAAAATCTTTTAGTCATGTTACTTTGCAGTTCATTGTCTGATTCATCAAAAGAAGTATCCATATTCTCAGAGAGTGGTGATATCCTTCTCCCACACAAAAGATGAGATGGGGTTAGTGCTTCAACAAGGTCATCGTACTGATAGGTTAGTGGCCTGGAATTTATTGTACACTCTATTTCTGTGAGTACAGTTGTCAATTCTTCAAAGTTCAACTTTGCATTTCCCAGGACTTTCCTCAAACACCTCTTAACGGTACCTATCATTCTTTCAAACACCCCTCCAAACCAGGCCGCACGCTCTAAATTGAATCTCCAAATTATCCCCTTTGTACTCAGATGGCTCTGTACTAACTTGTTCTTAAAGAGTTTCTTGATGAACTTTGCAGAGGCTTTAAAAGTTTTTGCATTGTCTGTCACAAGGAGAGATGGTGTACCCCTTCTGGCTGCAAAACGTCTCAGGCAATTGATAAAAGTTGAGGCATTTAGATTTTCAACTAGTTCAAGATGAATTGCCCTTGTTACGCAGCATGTAAATAGTGCAATATATGCTTTTACCATCCCATTCTGACTCTTGACATACACAGGTCCAGCAAAATCTACCCCTACCTTCCCAAAGGGAGGAGCTTCTCTGACTCGAAATTCTGGAAGAGGTGCAGTAGCTGACGATTCATAGGGCTGTCCTTCTAGTTTCTTGCAAATGAAACATTTTCTGATGATTTTCTTCACATATTGTCTGCCTTGTGTGACCCAGAATCTTGATCTTAATTCTGCTAAGGTGCTTCTGACCTTAGAATGATGTACTCTACTGTGGCAATCTAGAATAATAAGGTCAGTGAGTCTATGATTCTTTGGGAGAATTATTGGAAATTTGCATTCTTCATTCAATTCTGAGTTTTCAAGTCTCCCCTTGCACACAAGGATCTCATTTTGCTCGATCACATTCAAGCTTTCTCTTGTCTTCTCAAAGTTTTGATTTAACCTAAGGTCTTGCTGTGCATTTTTTATCCAAATACTCTCAGCATTCCTCAATTCTTCTGCTGTGAGTTCACCTAAGCACAACTCTCTTCTCTCTCTTTTGAGTCTAATGTTCCCTAAGAATCTTTGAACATAAGCAGTTACTCTAAGCAATTTACCCAGTGTTGAAAATCTATCCACATCAATCACTTTCCTAACCTGCTTACTCTCTTGGGCAACATTCAACATTACACTTGTCTTCTTTCTCTCTTCTTTTACTTCTGTGGAATCCTCTAGATTAAAGTCTTTTGGCCATGCTTCTTTCCCTTGTTTCAACCAAGAAGGGCCTTCCCACCACGATATGCTTTGCCTTAAACTACTAGCTGTCATCCCTCTTGACCCAATATCAGCTGGATTTTCCTTACCTGGTACATGCCCCCATTGTTCCTTTTTGGATACCTTCAAAATCTCATTTACGCGATGCTGGACAAAAGTTTTCCACTCTCCTTGATTAAAAATCCAAAAAAGAGCAGTTTTGCTGTCCAACCAAAATCTTATGTCATCGATCTCCAATTTTGAGCTCATGGAATTCTTCACTGTTTCCATCAGGGTCACTAGAATACGTGCTGACATCAATTCTAATTTGGGAATAGACAACTCTTTCAAGGGAGCTACCCTGGTCTTAGCACAGAGCAATTTGGTGTAAGTTCCGGTGGTAGTCTTGCAAACAAGATAGACCATGGCACAATATGCATGCTTGCTGGCGTCTCCAAAACCGTGAAGAGTGGTACTTATGATCTCACCATCAATGTCCCCTAGTGTGCATCTTGGGAGGGAAATAGTGTCACTACTCTTTAAATCTTCAAGCCATGCTTCCCACCTTCTTACCTTATCTTCTGGGAGGGGATCATCCCAACTTAGCTTTTCAAGACACAGCTCCTGAAAAAGGACCTTTGCTGCTACTGCAATGGGACTAATGAGCCCTAACGGATCAAATATTGCAGCAAGAGTGCTCAAAATACCTCGTTTAGTGGCAACAGTAGTAGGGGTATTTCCAACCTTTCTCATATCAAATTCAAGTCTGTCTTTTTCTGTGTCCCAATGGATTCCTAGAACCTTAGTTTTGCCCCCAACATCCTTTGACAATCCTAAAGTTTCCTTAGCATAACTGCAGTCATCCTGAGCATTTTCTCTCACTCTTCTTTCTACTTCCTTCTCATTCCTTTCAATTTTCTTCCTTAATTCCTCATCATTTGTCTTCCACTTTCTGAGTCGTAGACCAGCCTCTAACATTCTCTGTTTTGCTTTCTCATACAGTAGATAAGCTTCGGATGTACTCTTGCAACTTGTTACTAGATCATCTACGAAAAATCCTTGAATCATGTCTCTAGTAAACTCTGGATCTACTTCCCGGTATTTGTTCAAATGATGCCTTATTACAGCATTCAAAAGGAAAGGTGAGCTCGAAATTCCAAATACCACAGTTCTATAGCGATAGATCTTAATTTGGGGCTCCTTGTCATGGATGTTACTTACCCATAAAAAACGTAGAGAGTCTCGGTCTTCGGGATGAATTTCAATGTTTAGAAATGCCTTTTCAATGTCTCCTACAAGAACTACCTTGTCTGTTCTAAACCTTAAAAGGATGTCAAAAATCAAGGGTGTCAAGGATGGACCTTTGTGCAAGCAACTGTTCAATGATACACCTGTATTCTTATCTTTACATGATGCATCAAAAACTACCCGCACTTTGGTTGTCTCCACATTCTCCCTTATAACTGCTTGATGGGGAAGATAAGATACTCTAGAGCCTGTGGGTTCAAGGTCAGAGACTTCTTCAATGATACCTTCCTTGAGTTGCTCTGAAATGATTTGGTCATACTGCTCAAGAATCTCAGGTGTTTGCTTCAATTTCTTCAGTTGACTTTTCAATCTAGCTTGGCTATTTGCAAAGTTAAGTGGAACTGGATTATGACCAACTCTCCATGGCAAACCAACTGAGTATTTAGACCCTGTAAAATAAATGTTGTCAATTACAGTTTCATGAACTTGATCTCCTTCTCTGATCCCAATGGAATCAAGGTCCCACAATTTGTGCAAATTCAATTCGGCTTCCTGTTTCTTAGAATGAATGTTGTCAGTGCAAAGATTAACATTTGTAGGTTCAGTAAAATTTATTGTCTCACCTTTGAGCGGTCCTGAGAGTACCCAACCAAGAGAAGTTCTGACGGCAATTGGTTCTCCTGGCCCCCCTCGTATGCATTCACCATCTTGGAAACTCCACAAAAAATTTGAGCCACACAGAATGTCAATTTCCAAAATTTCTTCATTCCTACTAACATCTGAAAAGAAAACGTTAGTCAAATGTGCAAAATTATGTTTAATATGCTCGACATGAATGTTTGCAACATTAGATATCTGATCCACTTCAAAGGCTTCTACTTCTACAGGGTTACCAGCAAACAAAGGGCTCAAAGAACATTTGAAGACTCTCCTCACTGCCATGTCTGCTTCTTTTCTTCCAAATGTTTTTATACCAAGCTCTTCATTTCTCTCAGGCTCTAAACCTAAACGTTTGACAGCCTTGGCACTAATAAAAGTTTTCTGACTCCCACTATCGAACAGTACTCTCACTTTTTTCTCTTTCTCACCATCTAAGCAAGCTAAGGCTGTCTGAAGTGCAACTTGTACTCCGCAACCAGCAGTGTTTCCCACCCAGGTGGCAGCATGGGCGTTTAGGGTCGTAGCTGATGGTGGTGCACTAGGTCTAGGCTGCGCGCTGTTCTTACTTATGGCTCCTGCTGGGGCTTGGGGTTCCCTGTCAAAGATCTTCGCGCCATTCGCCTTGCAAATCGCAGAGTGATGCTTACCCTTACAATACTTACACCTACTTCTAGACTTGCACTGAAATGAACGATGCCCTGAACGCAAACAATTAAAGCACTTAGCTGATTTCATTAATACGTTCTTTCTTTCTTCAAGTGTCAATTCATTACAGTCTTCACTCCCATGACTCTTCTGCTTGCAAAATGTGCATGTCGTTTCTTCATTGCTGAACAATGCGGCTGCTGTTCCTCCATGTTGTTTTTGCTGCTTTGGTTGTTGTGGTTGTTGCTGTTGCTGTTGCTGCAACCCAAAAATTGGTACATGCGATTCTCGTACTTCTAATTCTTTCTCAAAGGTTTGAATCAACTCATCAACGTTCCAGTCAAGGTGGTTGCTTACGCTTGAAAAACGTATCATATTATACCTTAATGATTCTGGAATTTTTTCCATCAGCACTGGAACTACTATTGCCGAATATGACTCTTGTGCTACTCCCAGTGCCTCCAAGCTGCGAAAATGGCTCTCTATTTGATCAAACAGTGATCTTAATCTGACCACGTTTCTTTCACTAAACACTGGCGACAAGTTTAGCAGTTCATTTATGTGGGCTTTCTTGATTACACTTGGTTTGGCAAATCTTTTGTGCAATACCTCTACTGCCCCTTCATAATCAGCCTCTGTGAGAGGGAATCCGGCAATGACACTACGAGCTGGCTCTTCAAGAAAGCTTCGCAAGTATTTGAATTTATCAACACTGGCAAGTTCTTCGTCGTCGTGTATTGCACTTTTGAAGGCGTCCCAGAATTCTTGCCACTGCGAAACCTTGCCTGAGAACTTTTTCAATTCAAGCTTCGGTAATTTTGCCTTCACCCGTCGTCTAATTTGATCACTTTTCTCGCTTGTACCCGATGCTGTTGAGGCGATACTCTCTCTAGATTCGCTTCTGGGGATTTGTGATTTGGTGTCGTTTTCCTTGAAAAAGTCTTCGAGGCAAATCTTTGCGTAAGTCATCTTTTCTTTTATCTCATTTGCATCCTCGGCTTCTTTTTCGATATCTTCGTCTTCGGCGTCATTTTCAATCAACTTCTCCAAAATGTCAGAGTCCAGCTTCTTGAGCACTTCAAAGTTTTCATCTAGGCTCAGCAACCATTGTCGTAGCTGTCTCAAGTCGATTTCTTCTGGATCTTTCTTCTCGACATCCAAAATCTTGTTCACTAATTTTGTGACAATTCCTCTTGTCGTTTTTCGTTTCTTCTTCAACCTGTCTACCTCCATTTCAACGATAAACTATCTCCAGCTCTGGTGGACCAGTATGTTAGAGAACCTCAGTCTCTTCTCGCTAATTCTACTGATAGTGAACCGAAGAAATGTAACAATAACGGAGACATTTTAACGTAAAAACATCTTTCATAACTCGAATCGTCTCAACTCTAAAAACTCATGATACTCAACTCTAAAAACTCATGATACTCAACTGTTTTCGATGACTAAGCACAGAACTTTCTAGAACGAATACAATAATTTTCCTTATAAGGTTCGATCATCCTCTACCGGGTTTCACAAAGGATCCGTCTACCAATCAGATTCTGGATAGTTTGATTTATTTCGTCGTGTGCTAAGTGATAACATATATTAAGCATTGGTTGTTTCCGTGTCTCGTTTCTATGTAGAGGTTCTGACGCAACTTTTTTACTAGTACGTGCACTACAAGATGAATCTACTTTTTTACTGTCCGTGAGTGGTTACACAATATACTAAATACAGGTAACTTCTAAACTATGCGCGGATTGTGAAGGATTTCCCAACACACCCCCCTCCTTGACCTCCTAGGCGTCAAGCATAAGTTTGGACTTCCATCGGGAATCCTTAGCAGCAGCGCGGGGTGGCTGGTTTCTCATACAATTTGCATCTTCAATCCTATTGTTATTTGTACCTTCACTCCTCTCCATACTTACCTCTTTGTCTTTTGATTCACTCGCGTCCTTTCCCTCTTTTTTATCATAACCTGTGGAGGCAATTTCAAGAGGAAATAATTTCAATACTGAACGGTTTAAAGTTTCATTCTTACCACCTGCCTTGCGAACCTTTGCACCTCGTATTATCCCATCTTTTCCCTTGATCAGATCTTCTACAACTCCCATTTTCCACTGTCCTCGTTTTACATTGTCTTCCTGGATTAATACCAAGTCTCCTTTGGAAATATTTGCCACTCTTGAATCTGTCTGCTTGTGGAACTCTCTCAGATCAACCAAATATTCCTTTCTCCAACGATTCCAGAAGTGGTTCAGTTTCCTAGAAAGATAAGAAAATCTTTTAGTCATGTTACTTTGCAGTTCATTGTCTGATTCATCAAAAGAAGTATCCATATTCTCAGAGAGTGGTGATATCCTTCTCCCACACAAAAGATGAGATGGGGTTAGTGCTTCAACAAGGTCATCGTACTGATAGGTTAGTGGCCTGGAATTTATTGTACACTCTATTTCTGTGAGTACAGTTGTCAATTCTTCAAAGTTCAACTTTGCATTTCCCAGGACTTTCCTCAAACACCTCTTAACGGTACCTATCATTCTTTCAAACACCCCTCCAAACCAGGCCGCACGCTCTAAATTGAATCTCCAAATTATCCCCTTTGTACTCAGATGGCTCTGTACTAACTTGTTCTTAAAGAGTTTCTTGATGAACTTTGCAGAGGCTTTAAAAGTTTTTGCATTGTCTGTCACAAGGAGAGATGGTGTACCCCTTCTGGCTGCAAAACGTCTCAGGCAATTGATAAAAGTTGAGGCATTTAGATTTTCAACTAGTTCAAGATGAATTGCCCTTGTTACGCAGCATGTAAATAGTGCAATATATGCTTTTACCATCCCATTCTGACTCTTGACATACACAGGTCCAGCAAAATCTACCCCTACCTTCCCAAAGGGAGGAGCTTCTCTGACTCGAAATTCTGGAAGAGGTGCAGTAGCTGACGATTCATAGGGCTGTCCTTCTAGTTTCTTGCAAATGAAACATTTTCTGATGATTTTCTTCACATATTGTCTGCCTTGTGTGACCCAGAATCTTGATCTTAATTCTGCTAAGGTGCTTCTGACCTTAGAATGATGTACTCTACTGTGGCAATCTAGAATAATAAGGTCAGTGAGTCTATGATTCTTTGGGAGAATTATTGGAAATTTGCATTCTTCATTCAATTCTGAGTTTTCAAGTCTCCCCTTGCACACAAGGATCTCATTTTGCTCGATCACATTCAAGCTTTCTCTTGTCTTCTCAAAGTTTTGATTTAACCTAAGGTCTTGCTGTGCATTTTTTATCCAAATACTCTCAGCATTCCTCAATTCTTCTGCTGTGAGTTCACCTAAGCACAACTCTCTTCTCTCTCTTTTGAGTCTAATGTTCCCTAAGAATCTTTGAACATAAGCAGTTACTCTAAGCAATTTACCCAGTGTTGAAAATCTATCCACATCAATCACTTTCCTAACCTGCTTACTCTCTTGGGCAACATTCAACATTACACTTGTCTTCTTTCTCTCTTCTTTTACTTCTGTGGAATCCTCTAGATTAAAGTCTTTTGGCCATGCTTCTTTCCCTTGTTTCAACCAAGAAGGGCCTTCCCACCACGATATGCTTTGCCTTAAACTACTAGCTGTCATCCCTCTTGACCCAATATCAGCTGGATTTTCCTTACCTGGTACATGCCCCCATTGTTCCTTTTTGGATACCTTCAAAATCTCATTTACGCGATGCTGGACAAAAGTTTTCCACTCTCCTTGATTAAAAATCCAAAAAAGAGCAGTTTTGCTGTCCAACCAAAATCTTATGTCATCGATCTCCAATTTTGAGCTCATGGAATTCTTCACTGTTTCCATCAGGGTCACTAGAATACGTGCTGACATCAATTCTAATTTGGGAATAGACAACTCTTTCAAGGGAGCTACCCTGGTCTTAGCACAGAGCAATTTGGTGTAAGTTCCGGTGGTAGTCTTGCAAACAAGATAGACCATGGCACAATATGCATGCTTGCTGGCGTCTCCAAAACCGTGAAGAGTGGTACTTATGATCTCACCATCAATGTCCCCTAGTGTGCATCTTGGGAGGGAAATAGTGTCACTACTCTTTAAATCTTCAAGCCATGCTTCCCACCTTCTTACCTTATCTTCTGGGAGGGGATCATCCCAACTTAGCTTTTCAAGACACAGCTCCTGAAAAAGGACCTTTGCTGCTACTGCAATGGGACTAATGAGCCCTAACGGATCAAATATTGCAGCAAGAGTGCTCAAAATACCTCGTTTAGTGGCAACAGTAGTAGGGGTATTTCCAACCTTTCTCATATCAAATTCAAGTCTGTCTTTTTCTGTGTCCCAATGGATTCCTAGAACCTTAGTTTTGCCCCCAACATCCTTTGACAATCCTAAAGTTTCCTTAGCATAACTGCAGTCATCCTGAGCATTTTCTCTCACTCTTCTTTCTACTTCCTTCTCATTCCTTTCAATTTTCTTCCTTAATTCCTCATCATTTGTCTTCCACTTTCTGAGTCGTAGACCAGCCTCTAACATTCTCTGTTTTGCTTTCTCATACAGTAGATAAGCTTCGGATGTACTCTTGCAACTTGTTACTAGATCATCTACGAAAAATCCTTGAATCATGTCTCTAGTAAACTCTGGATCTACTTCCCGGTATTTGTTCAAATGATGCCTTATTACAGCATTCAAAAGGAAAGGTGAGCTCGAAATTCCAAATACCACAGTTCTATAGCGATAGATCTTAATTTGGGGCTCCTTGTCATGGATGTTACTTACCCATAAAAAACGTAGAGAGTCTCGGTCTTCGGGATGAATTTCAATGTTTAGAAATGCCTTTTCAATGTCTCCTACAAGAACTACCTTGTCTGTTCTAAACCTTAAAAGGATGTCAAAAATCAAGGGTGTCAAGGATGGACCTTTGTGCAAGCAACTGTTCAATGATACACCTGTATTCTTATCTTTACATGATGCATCAAAAACTACCCGCACTTTGGTTGTCTCCACATTCTCCCTTATAACTGCTTGATGGGGAAGATAAGATACTCTAGAGCCTGTGGGTTCAAGGTCAGAGACTTCTTCAATGATACCTTCCTTGAGTTGCTCTGAAATGATTTGGTCATACTGCTCAAGAATCTCAGGTGTTTGCTTCAATTTCTTCAGTTGACTTTTCAATCTAGCTTGGCTATTTGCAAAGTTAAGTGGAACTGGATTATGACCAACTCTCCATGGCAAACCAACTGAGTATTTAGACCCTGTAAAATAAATGTTGTCAATTACAGTTTCATGAACTTGATCTCCTTCTCTGATCCCAATGGAATCAAGGTCCCACAATTTGTGCAAATTCAATTCGGCTTCCTGTTTCTTAGAATGAATGTTGTCAGTGCAAAGATTAACATTTGTAGGTTCAGTAAAATTTATTGTCTCACCTTTGAGCGGTCCTGAGAGTACCCAACCAAGAGAAGTTCTGACGGCAATTGGTTCTCCTGGCCCCCCTCGTATGCATTCACCATCTTGGAAACTCCACAAAAAATTTGAGCCACACAGAATGTCAATTTCCAAAATTTCTTCATTCCTACTAACATCTGAAAAGAAAACGTTAGTCAAATGTGCAAAATTATGTTTAATATGCTCGACATGAATGTTTGCAACATTAGATATCTGATCCACTTCAAAGGCTTCTACTTCTACAGGGTTACCAGCAAACAAAGGGCTCAAAGAACATTTGAAGACTCTCCTCACTGCCATGTCTGCTTCTTTTCTTCCAAATGTTTTTATACCAAGCTCTTCATTTCTCTCAGGCTCTAAACCTAAACGTTTGACAGCCTTGGCACTAATAAAAGTTTTCTGACTCCCACTATCGAACAGTACTCTCACTTTTTTCTCTTTCTCACCATCTAAGCAAGCTAAGGCTGTCTGAAGTGCAACTTGTACTCCGCAACCAGCAGTGTTTCCCACCCAGGTGGCAGCATGGGCGTTTAGGGTCGTAGCTGATGGTGGTGCACTAGGTCTAGGCTGCGCGCTGTTCTTACTTATGGCTCCTGCTGGGGCTTGGGGTTCCCTGTCAAAGATCTTCGCGCCATTCGCCTTGCAAATCGCAGAGTGATGCTTACCCTTACAATACTTACACCTACTTCTAGACTTGCACTGAAATGAACGATGCCCTGAACGCAAACAATTAAAGCACTTAGCTGATTTCATTAATACGTTCTTTCTTTCTTCAAGTGTCAATTCATTACAGTCTTCACTCCCATGACTCTTCTGCTTGCAAAATGTGCATGTCGTTTCTTCATTGCTGAACAATGCGGCTGCTGTTCCTCCATGTTGTTTTTGCTGCTTTGGTTGTTGTGGTTGTTGCTGTTGCTGTTGCTGCAACCCAAAAATTGGTACATGCGATTCTCGTACTTCTAATTCTTTCTCAAAGGTTTGAATCAACTCATCAACGTTCCAGTCAAGGTGGTTGCTTACGCTTGAAAAACGTATCATATTATACCTTAATGATTCTGGAATTTTTTCCATCAGCACTGGAACTACTATTGCCGAATATGACTCTTGTGCTACTCCCAGTGCCTCCAAGCTGCGAAAATGGCTCTCTATTTGATCAAACAGTGATCTTAATCTGACCACGTTTCTTTCACTAAACACTGGCGACAAGTTTAGCAGTTCATTTATGTGGGCTTTCTTGATTACACTTGGTTTGGCAAATCTTTTGTGCAATACCTCTACTGCCCCTTCATAATCAGCCTCTGTGAGAGGGAATCCGGCAATGACACTACGAGCTGGCTCTTCAAGAAAGCTTCGCAAGTATTTGAATTTATCAACACTGGCAAGTTCTTCGTCGTCGTGTATTGCACTTTTGAAGGCGTCCCAGAATTCTTGCCACTGCGAAACCTTGCCTGAGAACTTTTTCAATTCAAGCTTCGGTAATTTTGCCTTCACCCGTCGTCTAATTTGATCACTTTTCTCGCTTGTACCCGATGCTGTTGAGGCGATACTCTCTCTAGATTCGCTTCTGGGGATTTGTGATTTGGTGTCGTTTTCCTTGAAAAAGTCTTCGAGGCAAATCTTTGCGTAAGTCATCTTTTCTTTTATCTCATTTGCATCCTCGGCTTCTTTTTCGATATCTTCGTCTTCGGCGTCATTTTCAATCAACTTCTCCAAAATGTCAGAGTCCAGCTTCTTGAGCACTTCAAAGTTTTCATCTAGGCTCAGCAACCATTGTCGTAGCTGTCTCAAGTCGATTTCTTCTGGATCTTTCTTCTCGACATCCAAAATCTTGTTCACTAATTTTGTGACAATTCCTCTTGTCGTTTTTCGTTTCTTCTTCAACCTGTCTACCTCCATTTCAACGATAAACTATCTCCAGCTCTGGTGGACCAGTATGTTAGAGAACCTCAGTCTCTTCTCGCTAATTCTACTGATAGTGAACCGAAGAAATGTAACAATAACGGAGACATTTTAACGTAAAAACATCTTTCATAACTCGAATCGTCTCAACTCTAAAAACTCATGATACTCAACTCTAAAAACTCATGATACTCAACTGTTTTCGATGACTAAGCACAGAACTTTCTAGAACGAATACAATAATTTTCCTTATAAGGTTCGATCATCCTCTACCGGGTTTCACAAAGGATCCGTCTACCAATCAGATTCTGGATAGTTTGATTTATTTCGTCGTGTGCTAAGTGATAACATATATTAAGCATTGGTTGTTTCCGTGTCTCGTTTCTATGTAGAGGTTCTGACGCAACTTTTTTACTAGTACGTGCACTACAAGATCTGTGCAGGCTGCCGGTTACATCATCCCCTAAAGTTGACTTATTTGCATAATGAATACTATCAATAAGTGGCTAATGATGCGTTCGTTCTAGAAAACGATTGTTTTAACATAATTAAGCTGCTAATGAAGTCAAGAACGTGCCAATTCTGCGTAAATTTGTTGTTGTGCCAGGGTAAACATCAAGGTGATTTATCCATCTTATGGTGTCAAATCTGTTTAACATGAAATAAGCCGACGTCAAATGTTACTATCGGATCGCGGGAAACTTCTGTCTTGTATGCGCTTTCTGCGCGCTTTCTTTATTCCAGTGCCAATTAGCAGAGATAAAACGTTAATTAATTGTTTTAACGAGCGTGACGGACTTTCTTTCTTTCTTTCTTTCTGACATCGGAGCCCCTTCTTAGATTACAAAGGACTTTGTAATCAAACATAAGATCCTTTTGGATGATTACAAAGTCCGTCCTGAGCTAAGCAAGCATAAGAAAATCTGAAAATTGATTTCTTCATAACCCCAAATGATCGTTGATGCTGCTTTTAGCTACAGTCAGAGAGATGAAAGTTGCTGCAAAAGTCGCCTTCCATAGAAAATCAAGCGCCTTGTATGTCTCAAATTAGATGTCATGTGAGATTTCCGATAATGCAAAATTACTTATGTTTATGCAGAACCCTGCAAACGTTTCTATTTGCGGGCATCTAGTTTGGGACAAGTGGTCACGAAAATAACCTCTGTGCAGAATCGTATGCATGAAGATGTTTTGGTTCAGTGTGATCACGTGCCTTCTCCCAGTCAATGGGGCCATTGTTTGCTGGGATCCTGCACCTTTCCGCTCAACTTCACCTGTGACGTTTGCATCCGTAGCTGTGTAGGAGGAGGGTCCTTCTACCTTTGGTGATGCTGCGAATGCTAGCCTCTGTGCAGGCTGCCGGTTACATCATCCTGATCATCCTCTGAAGTTGACTTATTTGCATAATGAATACTATCAATAAGTGGCTAATGATGCGTTCGCTCTAGAAAACGATTGTATTAACATAATTAAGCTGCTAATGAAGTCAAGAACGTGCCAATTCTGGGTAAATTTGATGTTGTGCCAGGGTAAACATCATGGTGATTTATCCATCTTATGGTGTCAAATCTGTCTGACATGAAATAAACCGACGTCAAATTTTGCTATAGGATCGCAGGAAACTTCTGTCTTGTATGCGCTTTCTGTGCGCTTTCTTTATTTCAGTGCCAATTAGCAGAGATAAAACGTTAATCAATTGCTTTAACGAGCGTGACTGGCTTTCTTTCTTTCTTTCTTTCTTTCTTACTTACTTTCTTTCTGACTGACCTGGAGCCCCCTCTTAGATTACAAAGTTGGACTTTGTAATCAAAAAGTGAGGACATCCGCAAATTAAGGAAAATCAGCAAATTTATGGCCCATGGGGAAAGCAAAAGAAATAAGAAAACAATAACAATGATTGTTTATTGTGCATACGATTGATAGACAAAGCCTTGTCTCAATCGTTTTCTTGGGCTTTATTCAAGCATATATTATCAATAGCTTTGTACTTAATTAATTGGATTAAATTGTTGGGGGATACGAATCCTCAAAGTTCAAAGCAACGAAAGCAACGGTTATCCCCAAAAAGGAAATCTGTGATCATGCGCAGAGCACATGTTTGGTTTTGTGGTAAAAATGTGGGCGTATAATCCGGCCACAATCCAAACAAGAATTAGCAAGGAAACAAAGAAATTCTCGCGCATGGTAATAGGTTTCCCAGTGTGTTGATCTGCTTTGAACTTTACCAGCATAACAAAAGGCTCAGATAAAAGGGGCAGTCCTCGGTATCCTCAACAAGAATGTGATTACGAATTACACACCGTGACATCGGGTTTTACCAATCAATGGCCCTGGCCCTATGGCCCTATGGCCCAATGGCACTATGGCCCTATGGCCCTATGGCCCTATGGCACTTTGGTCTTGTATCTTTTATTACGAATACCTTGAGTATGAGTTCGACAGTGTATTCGACTAGAATTCGTATAAATATTGCTTCAAATGATCCCCAAATTGATGTTCTCGTTCAGCGAGTGAGAATTTCCCGAAGTGATGTGGGGGATTCCCCTTTGAAATCATCGAATACCTTAAAGATTACCAAAAGGGTAAGAAATATGACCATATGAAATATGAAATATGTCCATTGGACCAGGTTTGTGTTCATAGGCGTAGGAGACAGGGGTCAAAGGGGGGCTGCAGCCCCCCAGCGTCGGAAAATTGTGCAAAAATCAGCCATAATCGGGCAGAAATCCGCCTTAAGTCGGGCAAAATTTTCTTAAACAATGGATTTTTTATCGGGCAGCCCCCCCAAATTTTATTTCCCCCTACGCCGATGTTTGTGTTGGGGATGGACTAAGGTACTATGGGAGTGCTAAAATGTAAAGATTTGCCAAACCCCTTCCTCTACTTTATCTCGCAACAGAAGCGAGATAAGAAGCACGGTTTTGACAACTGCTGGGCATTTTGTCCCCAGGGGGGGTACTCATTGACTTTTAGTACGGGGGGGTCCGTGCCAATATTTGGGGTCCGAAATTTTACATCAAATCAATATTTGGGGTCTGTGAATTACAACATGGACAACAATTGAATATTTGGGGTCAACAAATCCGAGGAAAGGAAGAATCCTGCAATTTGGCCCTGAAGTTGCAAATCACGAAATAAATGCTTTGGTATTATTCAAGAACTGAGAAAAATCAAGAGGTTAAAATTGAAATCATTCAAAAACATGTAAGGGGCCCCAGAAATAGATAACAATATTTGGGGTCTCCAAAACATTAGACTCAATATTTGGGGTCCCCAAATCATTAGGCTTAATATTTAGGGGTCAGCAAAGAAAAAGTGGCACGGACCCCCCTCCCCCGTATTGAAAGTTAGGGAGTACCCCCCCTGGGCTTTTGTCGTGTTTCCTACAGCAACAAAGCAATGAAAGTTACAGCTGGTGATTCCCTGCATCGGCACTTCGGAGAATTCTCGCTCGCTGAACGAGAACTTTGTGCATCAATTTGGGGATCATTTGAAGCAATATTTATACGAATTCTAGTCGAATACACTGTCGAACTCATACTCAAGGTATTCGTGATAAAAGATACAAGACCACAGTGCCATAGGGCCATAGGGCCATAGTGCCATTGGGCCATAGGGCCATAGGGCCATAGGGCCATAGGGCCATAGGGCCAGGGCCATTGATTGGTAAAACCCCGTGACATCGAAACGAAACGAAGACTTGCAGGAACCATCATGCATGTTGTTTTGTTTTGTTGTAATAAAGCGAACTCTTGTCTGCACGCAGGCTAATTCTTGCAACGAAAGAGACTAAATGCAGATATAAAAAAGTTAGGACATCCGCAAATTAACGAAAATCAGCAAATTTATGGGGAAAGCAAAAGAAATAAGAAAACATAAAAACAATAACAATGATAGTTTATTGTGCATACAAATATCATAACAATGATAGACAAAGCCTTGTCTCAATCGTTTTCTTAAGCTTCATTCAAGCATATATTATCAATGCCTTTGAATTTAATTAATTGGATTAAAGCGCAAATTGGCAATTTAAATTCTTTTCGCACATGGGATCTGTTATTTCGTGCTTCGGCCCCGAGTAACTCTATCTTCAAAAACACGAGAAAGAAGCAAAAACGGAGCAATCGAAGCTAGTGTTCTGCGCTCCAAAGGTAACTAACTGAATACTGAATTGGAAAAGGATGGATGATCAACGCAAACTCAGTTTTGAAAGCGAAGAAGGCGGGAAAGAAATGGAACAAAACATCGCACGGAACGCGTTGGAAATAGATGAAGTTCTCCCGCTTGTCGGTGGCTTCGGGAGATTCCAAAAAATCGTAGTTATGTTTATGTCACTGATGCAAATCCCAGTTGCAATATTGATCTTGATACCGTACTTTGTGCAAGATAACCCGAAATGGAAATGCGTGGAAAATAGCACTGTTTGTTTACTGAATGGAACATTTGGCAGGGAAAGTCGTTTGTACAAGGAAAGATGTTCCATGAGCAGATCAGACTGGATGTTTACAAAACCAAGAGACTATTCTATCGTAACACAGGTGAGCTTATAACCTTACGGGGGGCATCGATCAGTGGGAGGGGGACAGGGGAGGAGGTCGTTCCCCTTTCTCTTCCCTTTCTTTCTTCCTTTCCCCGTGTCCTCCCCCTTTCCTCCTTTCCGACCCTAAATTATCTAGAAAAGGGTCCTTTTTCGGCAGATTTTCCTAAACGCGGGTGGGTTTGACTGAAATTCGCAAACTGTCGTCGGAAGCATCTAGCTCCCCCCCCCCCCCCCGTAGAAGGAAATGTTGGGTTCTTGTCGGACGAAAATTTGGCAAACTAAAGTAAGAAAACAGCATTTTCAGCCCTCGCCCTCCCCTGTCGGAAGCTCCAGCCCCTCTGTCAAAGATTTCTAGCGCCCCTGTGTAAAAAATGCGCGAAGTTTTTTGGATCATCATTTCATCATTTAAAATATTTATACAGGTTAAAAAGTTTCAGAATATATCTGGTTTTCAAACTGACCTGTTAAAAAAAAAGAAGAAGACCTAGCTGCAAAAGGAAAACTAGTTACAATTATTTTATATATTTACAAAAGCCAATCATTTACAGTTTAATACAGTTAATAAACGGTGATTAAATTAAAATACGAGGGAAAGCACGTAATCCGACTTATCAGATCAGATTTTTGAAAGCACCAAGAGAGGAAGCTGATTTACTAGCTTTATCCAGGCTGTTCCAAAGGGTGGTTCCTCTGTAGCAGAAAGATTTCTGACCTGTTTTTGTTTTAAGTAATGGTATTTTCAGATTCAGATCTGTCGATCGCAGATTTCGTTCATTACTGTCGGAGCATCTTGTGAACAACGTGGACAAATAGTCTGGAGCCAACGAATTTAAGGACTTATACATAAGGGACTGTTCATTATTTATAAAGGGGTTGGTACCGAAGAGAAATGGGTTGGGTAGAGAAATTTCTAACATAAAAAGGTTGGGTAAATATTTTTTCATGTAATTTCAAGGTTGGAAAAACAAAATTTTCCCACCAATTAATACCAAATGTTTAAAGTCCAAAATTATCTCAATATCATCATCAATATTATCAACATTATCCATTTCACTTTCAGTGTCTACCTTGCTCATCTTTGTCATCAATATTTACAGTATTGAATTTACAATTTACATCGTTTGACATTGAAACCATGTTTATAGGTAGGGGTTGGACAACATTTTTTCAACCTGAAAATTGTTGGGTAGATGTTTTTGCTGTCACTTTTAGAGTTGGGTAAGAAGATTTTTTGGACAAGAAAACATTTCTCTTCAGTACCAACCACTCTGTAAATAATGAACGGTCCCTAAGCGAAGCTGATTCTTTGAAAATAAGCTGCTTGACTGTTGCCCATCCAAGACCGTTGATCAGAGGCATTGCGGATGTATCATATTTGCTATCTTAGAATTTAGTTTGGGAAATCTTGGGCAAACTCCTTACAGAGCGCTGAGGAACTGCACATATTTTTTGGATTTTGTTTGGGGTTTTATTGCAGCTGCGGAGCGCGAAGCGCCTGCAAAGCGGCATCGTAGGCAAGTCCAATTTTGAAACCGTGGATTATCTATCTTTGTAACGCATTAGTCACAGATCAGTGGATTTAGTGATTTGGTGAAGCCAGAGGGAGCTTCCTGTGTGAAACAACGACAACAACAGCGTTGTTAGCTGCACGTCTGCAAGGCCTCTGCAACTTTCGATCTGTATCGATCTGTTCGCCATTTTGGAGGTCCCTCGTCTATCTTTGTAACGCTAGCTGTTTGCAGGACGCGAAGAAGGAAGAAGTGAATGTCACAATCTGGTGCGTATCACATTATGTGTTAATTACAACTATGAGAGGATTTCTTTTTATACTCTATCTTGCTTCGAATATTCACAGAGTCGGAATGACTTCTACAGCTTATCTGTTGACGATATCCCAAGGCTTTGATTCCATCCAGGGCCTAGCTCGAGAGGTTACTTTGACTGACTTTGACTTGCACAAACAAACATATGCTGGGTCTGGGTTGGGTGCCACCGACGACGGCAAGGGGATTGATGAAGGAGGAATCCTCCAAACTGACACCAGAGGTTTGCAACGAATTGCAGGGTTAGCCTAAATAACATCTAATTTAGTGATTTCAAGTTTTGTGCAATGCTGTTGTGTTGACCCCATACAAGTTAGACGAGTACTCATCCAGACTCAGTTTCATTTTCCAGACTCAGTTTCATATTCCATTGAAAGGCGATTCTTCGGAATGGGCCTAAGACGGAGTTGGACACACAACTCGTTTTTCCAGAAAATCCATTCATGCGATTGACAAGATGTTTTTGGATTTAGATATGTTTGATAAAGTTCCCGTGTTGAAATTCATTCATTTTTTGTTAAAAGCTCGTTTGTTTGTAGAAAATTGATAGTTTTGCGAGTTTTGAATCTGAGTCTGGAATTGAAACTGAGTCCGGAAATGGAAACTGAGTCTGGGCGAATATTCGTCTGACTTGCATGCGGTATGATGTTGTAATACTGTTTTCTACAATGTTGATACTTCATACAGCAAATAACTGTAAAAAAATCATATTAATAGAACTACTTTGTGACACAATATGTCGTACAGAATCTTTTACATTAAAACCTTATTCAGTTTCTGTTTTTGTTGCAGGACCAAAGGATTGCTTGTTCTAGTTACTGTAATGATCTGATTTGCATTCATGGGATGGGAAGTCATTAAATAAAACAATGTGTTGCAGAATGCACCATTGAATAGTTGTCAAGACTAGATATTGCCCATTATGAACTATTTCAATCAAGATTGTTTTTCACTCATACAAAGGTGTTTTTCTACATTTTGAAATTAAACATAGAACAGTTTGTTGTGATGATACAGCTGTTTCATTATTCCTGCTGATGCTTATCAATGCAGTTGGGTGCTCAGACAATGAACCATTAGTGAAGCTTATTTTGAAGAAATGATCAAAGCCAGTGATGCAAATATGACTGTGAAGTGCCATATATAGCAGTTTAAAACAATACAGTTCGCAGGAACTTTTGAACTATGAACATTAACTACAGTACCTGTACCTGAAAATTTGAAAATTGAATAATTGAGACCAATATTACATTTGGCTGTAATGGATTTTGTAGTTGTGGTAACCTGTCTTCATATTTGGAAACTTGTTGTCCTTTTTGGAATGTTTCAACCTCAGAACATCGGAGACAGCTCCCTGAGAAGGCACCTGAATGTAGAATTTCTTTTTTGGCATGGGGAATAGACCTTTTAGCTATTCAAAAAAGTATCTGAATCGAAAGGTATTTTGATACATTTTGTAGAATTCTTCAACGTGCACAATAGTGATAGAAGCTCTAATGCTATTCAATCGAACCTCTTGCATAAAAATGTATAAACATGTTGCTCGATCCCGACTCTTTTGCAGAATAGCTAAAGGTCTATTTCCACAAATTAATTTTTCTCAAACATAAGGCTATTGTTTTCACATAAATTGCGCGCAAGGCAGATTTGTTATCTTGCCTTGAGCTGCAGTCACTTAACTATGTTAACAGCTAGTTTTCATTTATTACCTTCACTCTGCCATCAAAATTATGACATTGGTTTGTGTTGTGCAAGTTGTGCAAGTTGTAGCGTTGATTGTGTAAATAAGACAATAAAAAGAATAGAATTAGGCAAGCTTATTTCTCATCAAGCTGTCAAACAAGAGGTAGTTATGGATCGTATGAGCTTCCCCTCTTCCATCCTACGAACTTTTGCTCGTTCAAACCAAGGCCAGGACGCCATTAATCATGCAGAAAGTTTGATACTTAAATAGGCACGACAGGAGATCCTTAAATAGTACTTCCACATGATATGAACTAGCCTGCGTGCAGACTCAACTCCTCGAAACTATACTTTCGAGGAGTTGAGTCTGCACGCAGGCTAGATATGAACGCTCTGCATGATTCCTGCCATTGGATTGAAAGAGCGAAGTTTATGTAGACTTGCCCCAAGTCTATCTCTTCCGTCCGTCTTACCTTCCTCTTTTCGCTAGTTCCTGGATCTGCAATTCCAACATTCCGGAAGGGGGCACGAGAGATAAATGCCCTCTCACGCCCTCTTTGACGGAATGTTGGAATGGTGGATCCTGGTAAGACGGACTGAAGAGATCGACTTGGGGCAACTTGGGGTACCTCAGGTTTTTCTGACTCACCCAGTCACGTTTTACAGAATATCGCTCCATCCAGACTGTTCTGTACAATTGCTATACTGTCAATTCTAAAAGGTTGTATCGGTAATTTGCATATGCTCAATGCAACTAATGCCTTGAAGAAAAGAGCAATGCCCAGGCAATTTTTACGCTGTGAACAATCGTGCTGGAATAGGAAAAAGAAATACATAATCATATCATCTTAGCCATGAAGGTAGAATAGCATTTTTATCGGGATAACCAGGGTTAGAAAACGAATTTGACAGGTACCTGTAATCTACGTGAGAGCATATATTGCAAAGCTATTAAGAATATCTAAAGGTCTATTCAGTCTTGAAAAATGTTATTAAAGTCTCAGAGAAGAAAGGTAAAAGTTGAAGTGACGGTATTAAATTTTAGTGCAATTTGTTGCCAGTTCTTTGGAATATTCTCACCCAGTTCTGGGGGGGGGGGAGCACTTCACTGGTGCTTCAGTATCCACTGCAAGAATTTCTGTTATGACCCAATCTCAGAAAAAAGGCGGTATTTTTAGACCGAATATTAGGGTCTGTCGTTTACAAGAGAAATTGTATTTACATGGAGGGTGAGCTAGCCCACTAGGGTGAGATCCTTGAGAATGGCTGGTGGGATCAGTGTCAGGGTGTCAGATGGAAAGAAAATTGTACAAGTGTTTTCATTGCAAAACAATTGTACAATTGTTGTTTATTCCAAATTTGATTATTTCCAGAATTTCTAGTAAAAATTACTGAAGACCGGCAATCCAAGAATATTTCTTCAAAAAGTATATCCAATTCCCAGAATTTTGGTGCCAAAAACGATCCCAAAACTGGTGCACATCCCGTATGATTCGGTTTCCAAGAGGGTTCATGCATAATACTGAATAATGTATATAATCATCAATTTATTTAAAGTTAGTTATACATAGCTATGCACAGCAAAACGTTAAGAATAAAATTACAATCCAAGCCAACTACTAACACGAATACAATCCAATATATCGTAATTTATATAAGTCAAACCCACCTGAACCCATCTGAACCCATCTGAACCCATCTGAACCCAACTGAACCCAACTGAACCCAGCTGAATCCATCTGAGCCCATCTGAACCCAACTGAACCCATCTGAACCCATCTGAACCCATCTGAACCCAACTGAACCCATCTGAACCCAACTGAACCCAGCTGAATCCATCTGAGCCCATCTGAACCCAACTGAACCCATCTGAACCCAACTGAACCCAACTGAACCCATCTAAACCCATCTGAACCCAACTGAACCCAGCTGAATCCATCTGAGCCCATCTGAACCCAACTGAACCCATCTGAACCCATCTGAACCCATCTGAACCCAACTGAACCCATCTGAACCCATCTGAACCCATCTGAACCCAACTGAACCCAGCTGAATCCATCTGAATCCATCTAAACCAAGCTGAACCCAGTTGAATCCATCTGAACCCATCTGAACCCAACTGAACCCAGCTGAATCCATCTGAATCCATCTAAACCAAGCTGAACCCAGTTGAATCCATCTGAACCCAGCAGAGACCAACCTGACGCAATAGAAATCCCAAGAGGTCATGTGATTTGTATAAAGCACACAAGCAGGGAATTGGCATTTAACACTTGTTCATAATGCTAATGCTCTGTTTGGAATTATAGCCGGAAACTCAAAGGACGTTTTAGTCAAATAAATGACGAAAAAAATATTGTGTACACGTGAAGGTGAAAAAGTTAGGCCTGATGATTTAGTAGGAGAGTGATATCAGGCACTGGGCTGCGGTTGAACTGGGGAATTGCTCCCTAGCGGCGACCGCAGCTTAGGATATGCGTGTGGGGGTTCCCTCGCGCGGTGTGTCCGCCGTCTCTCTGGGAGGTGGGCGTCGCTCCATACCTCGTAGGGAAGGCATGCTTTTATCTTGTATATAATCCACTAAATGTTTTTATTGATTAGCTTTAGGAATTAATTTGTAAATTTTGTAAATTTTTGTAAAGTAGGCCTAAATTAGCTGTAATTTAGCTATTCTTTTTATTTTATTTAGCAGCCTACATTAAATAAATTATTGATGATGATGATGATGATGATGATGATGAACCCAGCTGAATCCATCTGAACCCAGCTGAATCCATCTGAATCCATCTGAACCCAGCTGAATCCATCTGAACCCAGCAGAGACCAACCTGACGCAATAGAAATCCCAAGAGGTCCAGTGATTTGTATGAAGCA
Organism: Aurelia coerulea; assembly: GCA_039566865.1. Lineage (NCBI taxonomy): Eukaryota > Metazoa > Cnidaria > Scyphozoa > Semaeostomeae > Ulmaridae > Aurelia > Aurelia coerulea. Next base: position 21,724,925 of record CM076948.1, on the reverse strand, counting down.
CACAAGCAGGGAATTGGCATTTAACACTTGTTCATAATGCTAATAGCTCTGTTTGGAATTACAGCCCTTCAGATTAACAAACACGGAAACTCAAAGGACGTTTTAGTCAAATAACTGACGAAAACAATATTGTGTACACGTGAAGGTGAAAAAGTTAGGCCTGATGATTTACACGTTTTTTCTTTTATAAGAAACTTGGATAAGCCCATAGTACTAAAAGTTTCTTAATTTCACGTGGAAATTTCAGCTTTTTAGTACTAAAAGTGTCTTAATTTATTTCTTATTTTTTTGATGCATGTAGTTTCTACCACCGCCGCATATTGGTTTCTTGACAGACAGCATATTTTTTAGCAAGAAGGAGAGTTCTATTTTACTCAAAACATAAATTTATCATGAATATTACCAAAAAATACAGGCTCAACAATTATTTCCCCATGATGTCCTTGTATGTGGCTTTAAAAGTTTCTTAGCAATTCTAAGGCATAGTACTAGAGTTTCTTAAATTTTTCGCCAGCCTAGTACTAGTTTCTTATAAACCAGTTTCTTATAAACCAGTTTCTTATAAACCAGTTTCTTATATAAAAAGAACGTGTAGTAGGAGAGTGATGTCACTGCGAAAGATATCCATGACAATTTTTCGACAGTTTACCTACCTTCATAAAACGCAACCAAGAAAGAAATAAAATTGCTTGAAATTTCCCGAATTTTTTAAAAGAAATCTACTCTCCAGATGTTTGGGTATTAAAGTTTGGATGCCGGCTAAAATATCTCCTGGATTGGCGGAGTTATGGCCACACAAATCGATAACGCATTTTGAGCCCATAAAATGAAAAAATGAAAAACCGTCCGAGCCAATGAGATCAGAACGATTGTTATTCAGCTGTTTTCATTAACACCATAAAGCGCTAACTATGCTTATCACCCGCTTCTTTTGATACATTGTTCTTGATATTTCCAAACGGAGCTATCACACCTGGCAGGGGACCCCTTGGGAATTTCTATCGAGTCAGGTTGGTCTCTGCTGGGTTCAGATGGGTTCAGCTGGGTTCAGATGGGTTCAGCTGGGTTCAGCTGGGTTCAGCTGGGTTCAGCTGGGTTCAGCTGGGTTCAGATGGATTCAGCTGGGTTCAGGTGGGTTCAGGTGGATTCAGGTGGGTTTAACTTATATAAATTACGTGATGATCACTGCGAAAGAAGTCCATGACAATTTTTGGACAGTTTACCTAACTTCATAAAACGCAACCAGGAAAGAAATTGCTTGAAATTACCCGCATTTTTTTGCAAAAATCTACTCTCCAGATGTTTGGGTATTAAAGTTTGGATGCCGGCTAAAATATCTCCTGGATTGGCGGAGTTATGGCCACACACAAATGGATAAGACCGCGGATAAGACACTTTGAACCCATAAAATGCCAAAATGAAAAACCGTCCGAGCCAATAAGATCAGAACGATTGTTATTCAGCTGTTTTCATTAACACCATAAAGCGCTAACTATGCTTATCACCCGCTTCTTTTGATACATTGTTCTTGATATTTCCAAATGGAGCCATCACACCTGTCAGGGGACCTCTTGGGAATTTCTATCGAGTCAGGTTGGTCTCTGCTGGGTTCAGATTGGTTCAGCTGGGTTCAGATGGGTTCAGCTGGGTTCAGATGGATTCATCTGGATTCAGGTGGGTTCAGGTGGATTCAGGTGGGTTTAACTTATATAAATTACGATTAATTGGATTAAATTGGCAATATAAATTCTTTTCGCACATGGGATCTGTTATTTCGTGCTTCGGCCCCGAGTAACTCTCACTAGAAAGAAGCAAAAACACGAGAAAGAAGCAAAAACGGAGCAATCGAAGCTAGTTTTCTGCGCTCCAAAGGTAACTAACTGAATACTGAATTGGAAAAGGATGGATGATCAACGCAAACTCAGTTTTGAAAGCGAAGAAGGCGGGAAAGAAATGGAACAAAACATCGCACGGAACGCGTTGGAAATAGATGAAGTTCTCCCGCTTGTCGGTGGCTTCGGGAGATTCCAAAAAATCGTAGTTATGTTTATGTCACTGATGAAAATCCCAGTTGCAATATTGATCTTGATACCGTACTTTGTGCAAGATAACCCGAAATGGAAATGCGTGGAAAATAGCACTGTTTGTTTACTGAATGGAACATTTGGCAGGGAAAGTCGTTTGTACAAGGAAAGATGTTCCATGAGCAGATCAGACTGGATGTTTACAAAACCAAGAGACTATTCTATCGTAACACAGGTGAGCTTATAACCTTACGGGGGGCATCGATCAGTGGGAGGGGGGACAGGGGAGGAGGTCGTTCCCCTTTCTTTCTTCCTTTCCCCGTGTCCTCCCCCTTTCCTCCTTTCCGACCCTAAATTATCTAGAAAAGGGTCCTTTTTCGGCAGATTTTCCTAAACGCGGGTGGGTTTGACTGAAATTCGCAAACTGTCTTCGAAAGCATCTAGCTACCCCTCCCCCCCCCCCCCCCGTCGAAGGAAATGTTGGGTTCTTGTCGGACGAAATTTGGCAAACTAACGTACGAAAACAGCATTTTCAGCCCTCGCCCTCCCCTGTCGGAAGCTCCAGCCCCTCTGTCAAAGATTTCTAGCGCCCCTGTGTAAATGCGCGAAGTTTTTTGGATCATCATTTCATCATTTCATCATTTAAAATATTTATACAGGTTAAAAAGTTTCAGAATATATCTGGTTTTCAAACTGACCTGTTAAAAAAAAAAGAAGACCTAGCTGCAAAAGGAAAACTAGTTACAATTATTTTGTATATTTACAACAGCCAATCATTTACAGTTTAATGCAGTTAATAAACGGTGATTACATTAAAATACGAGGGAAAGCACGTAATCCGAGCGACTTATCAGATCAGATTTTTGAAAGCACCTGTTCGAAAGGGTGGTTCCTCTGTAGCAGAAAGATTTCTGACCTGTTTTTGTTTTAAGTAATGGTATTTTCAGATTCAGATCTGTCGATCGCAGATTTCGTTCATTACTGTCGGAGCATCTTGTGAACAACGTGGACAAATAGTCTGGAGCCAACGAATTTAAGGACTTATACATAAGCGAAGCTGATTCTTTGAAAATAAGCTGCTTGACTGTTGCCCATCCAAGACCGTTGATCAGAGGCATTGCGGATGTATCATATTTGCTATCTTAGAATTTAGTTTGGGAAATCTTGGGCAAACTCCTTACAGAGCGCTGAGGAACTGTACATATTTATTGGATTTTGTTTGGGGTTTTATTTTCATTTATTACCTTCACTCTGCCATCAAAATTATGACATTGGTTTGTGTTGTGCAAGTTGTGCAAGTCGTAGCGCTGATTGTGTAAATAAGACAATAAAAAGAATAGAATTAGGCAAGCTTATTTCTCATCAAGCTGTCAAACAAGAGGTAGTTATGGATCGTATGAGCTTCCCCTCTTCCATCCTACGAACTTTTGCTCGTTCAAACCAAGGCCAGGACGCCATTAATCATGCAGAAAGTTTGATACTTAAATAGGCACGACAGGAGATACTTAAATAGTACTTCCACATGATATGAACGCTCTGCATGATTCCTGCCATTGGATTGAAAGAGCGAAGTTTATGTAGACTTGCCCCAAGTCTATCTCTTCCGTCCGTCTTACCTTCCTCTTTTCGCTAGTTCCTGGATCTGCAATTCCAACATTCCGGAAGGGGGCACGAGAGATAAATGCCCTCTCACGCCCTCTTTGACGGAATGTTGGAATGGTGGATCCAAGAGAATGGTAAGACGGACTGAAGAGATCGACTTGGGGCAACTTGGGGTACCTCAGGTTTTTCTGACTCACCCAGTCACGTTTTACAGAATATCGCTCCATCCAGACTGTTCTGTACAATTGCTATACTGTCAATTCTAAAAGGTTGTATCGGTAATTTGCATATGCTCAATGCAACTAATGCCTTGAAGAAAAGAGCAATGCCCAGGCAATTTTTACGCTGTGAACAATCGTGCTGGAATAGGAAAAAGAAATACATAATCATATCATCTTAGCCATGAAGGTAGAATAGCATTTTTATCGGAATAACCAGGGTTAGAAAACGAATTTGACAGGTACCTGTAATCTACGTGAGAGCATCTATTGCAAAGCTATTAAGAATATCTAAAGGTCTATTCAGTCTTGAAAAATGTTATTAAAGTCTCAGAGAAGAAAGGTAAAAGTTGGAGTGGCGGTATTACATTTTAGTGCAATTTGTTGCCAGTTCTTTGGAATATTCTCACCCAGTTCTGGGGGGGGGGGGAGCACTTCACTGGTGCTTTAGTATCCACTGCAAGAATTTCTGTTATGACCCAATCTCAGAAAAAAGGCGGTATTTTTAGACCGAATCCTAGGGTCTGTTGTTTACAAGAGAAATTGTATTTACATGGAGGGTGGGCTAGCCCACTAGGGTGAGATCCTTGAGAATGGCTGGTGGGATCAGTGTCAGGGTGTCAGATGGAAAGAAAATTGTACAAGTGTTTTCATTGCAAAACAATTGTACAATTGTTGTTTATTCCAAATTTGATTATTTCCAGAATTTCTAGTAAAAATTACTGCAGACCGGCAATCCCAGAATATTTCTTCAAAAAGTATATCCAATTCCCAGAATTTTGGTGCCAAAAACGATCCCAAAACTGGTGCGCATCCCGTATGATTCGGTTTCCAAGAGGGTTCATGCATAATACTGAATAATGTATATAATCATCAATTTATTTAAAGTTAGTTATACATAGCTATGCACAGCAAAACATTAAGAATAAAATTACAATCTAAGTCAACTACTAACACGAATACAATCCAATATATGTACTGTGAATAAAGTGGATACTAAAAGTGCGAATGAAGAACGAACAAGAAATAGACAAAAATTTGTTTTTTTAGCCCACTAAGGCCTTTCAAGTTGATACTATCATCAGAGTGTGACTGACAAACTAAATTGAAATTGTATATATAGTCCGGTAGCAGAATGGGGGGTATTACCACCAAGAGAGGTAATTTGTGAGACTAGACTGTTTAGGTCAATTTTGGGGTGCTGAATCCGAATCTCGATGTTCTTTGGTCAGGCGAGGGGCCGTTTATGAGATATGGGGGTATTTGCCCCCAAAATTGGGGCAAAATGAAACTTTAGCAAAAATATCAACCTTCATCACCAATACAATTATATAAACACAAAACGCAAGTCTAAATGTCGTTTAATTTATATACGAGCTTCTCAATTGTGTTTCGTGTCATTTTTGCTTCTTTTGGGGGCGGAATTGCCCCCAAAAGGGGAAAAGAACTATTGTGCTCGAAAATGATTTTAAAATATTCAATTATATCAAAATTGATGTGCTGAATCCGAATTTGAATGTTATTTCATCAAATTATGAACAAGTGAAGAGATATGGGGGCTTTCAACCCCCAAAAGGGGGGAACTGTCATTTACAAATCCGAATTTTTTTAGAATTGTTCAAAAATATCTATTTGCATGAAATCTGAGGCACTGAATTCGAAATATAATGTTATCTAATGGAATTTGGAATAAATGTTAAGATCTTAGGGGTTTTACCCATTGAGGGATAGAAAGTTATGGGTTACAGTACTAAAACGCTAACAGCAAGGTGCCAAGCTGTTAAATTTGGAGATATGATATGATGATGACGCGCATCAGTTGTTATACATGACCAGATCCTGAAACTGATTTGTATTAAAGTGATTTTAGAAGTTAAACAGTTGTATACAACCAATAAATTCGTTTTAGTAACGAAAGTAGATCTCCAAATTAAACAAGTCAGATTCTCCATACCGTATTAGATGAATATTTCTGGACAGTATTAGTTTCCTTTTTCAAATTACTCTTAATTGTCACTATCGTCAAAATCTGAGAGTGAAACATCTTCCTCACCCTCTTCTTCTTCTACATCCCTAATCCCGTATCTATCTGTGTCCATCAATCAGCAGATCTGCAACATCCTCTGGATATGCCCCCTCTATCCACTTCACATTCATCTCAAGAAGCCAACCACGAAAGTGCGGAACATCGCATAACATAAGTGGTCGATATACACCCCTCCACATTCTTGCGACAAAATTGGCTCGTTTGCAATGCAGTTCTAAGCTGCTTTGACAAAGTGGGAGGAGTGAGAGATCAACAATCTTTTGCAGTCTTTTTCATGCTTCTTCCATAACCAATTTTCCCTGGCCTCGTTTACGGAAGCATGTTTTTCTTTCCGAAGATTGAGCACACGAAATGTTCTAATGCTTTCATTTGATCTTCTGTGAGATTCCAACTTTCTTCAAGACTGCTAAACAGATCTAAAAATTGAGGACTATTCTTGATGTATTTCTAGCACGATTGCTTCCCCTTTCGAAGAAAGCTAGATATACAGTCAATCCCACTGAATGAATGAAGAGCCTCTCGTGCAGAAAGATTGCGAATGGAGTGTCCATGGATGTACCAGAACTAAGACAGTGATGTACTCTTACATGTGATGATGTACTCTTACTGTTTCATCATTAATCACGCCCGTAATCTTGCTGGCCATGGAAAGCAATGATTTGAACATATACATTGACAACGGAACTGGGAAGAGTCTAAGATGCTCGATTTGAGTGCCTGCAAATCATCATCAGAGAAACAAAGGAAGCCTCTGCTGGGATTGCATTCATTCAGTGGGAATGACTGTGCATCTAGCTTTCTTCGAAAGGGGAAGCAATTGTGCTGGAAATGCGTCAAGAATAGTCCTCAATTTTTAGATCTGTTTAGCAGTCTTGGAGAAAGTCGGAATCTCACAGAAGATCCAATGAAAGCATTAGAACATTTCATGTGCTCAATCTTCGGAAAGAAAAACATGCTTCCGTAAACGAGGCCAGGGAAAATTTGTTTTGGGAGAAGCATGAGAAAGACTGCAAGATTGTTGATCTCTCACTCCTCTCTCTTTGTCAAAGCAGCTTAGAACTGCATTGCAAACGAGCCAATTTTGTCGCAAGAATGTGGAGGGGTGTATATCGACCACTTATGTTATGCGATGTTCCGCACTTTCGTGGTTGGCTTCTTGAGATGAATGTGAAGTGGATAGAGGGGGCATATCCAGAGGATGTTGCAGATCTGCTGATTGATGGACACAGATAGATACGGGATTAGGGATGTAGAAGAAGGAGAGGGTGAGGAAGATGTTTCACTCTCAGATTTTGACGATAGTGACAATTAAGAGTAAGTTGAAAAAGGAAACTAATACTGTCCAGAAATATTCATCTAATACGGTATGGAAAATCTGACTTGTTTAATTTGGAGATCTACTTTCGTTACTAAAACGTTTCATTGGTTGTATACAACTGTTTAACTTCTAAAATCACTTTAATACAAATCAGTTTCAGGATCTGGTCATGTATAACCACTGATGCGCATCATCATCATATCATATCTCCAAATTTAACAGCTTGGCACCTTGCTGTTAGCATTTTAGTACTGTAACCCATAACTTTCTATCCCTCAATGAGTAAAACCCATAATTTCTTAACATTTATTCCAAATTCCATTAGATAACATTATATTTCGAATTCAGTGCCTCAGATTTCATGCAAATAGATATTTTTGAACAATTCTAAAAAAATTCGGATTTGTAAATGACAGGTTGCCCCCTTTTGGGGGTTGAAAGCCCCCATATCTCTTCACTTGTTCATAATTTGATGAAATAACAATCAAATTCGGATTCAGCACATAAATTTTGATATAATTGAATATTTTAAAATCATTTTCGAGCACAATAGTTGTTTGCCCCTTTTGGGGGCAATTCCGCCCCCAAAAGAAGCAAAAATTACACGAAACACAATTGAGAAGCTCGTATATAAATTAAACGACATTTAGACTTGCGTTTTGTGTTTATATAATTGTATTGGTGATGAAGGTTGATATTTTTGCTAAAGTTTCATTTTGCCCCAATTTTGGGGGCAAATACCCCCATATCTCATAAACGGCCCCTCGCCTGACCAAAGAACATCGAGATTCGGATTCAGCACCCCAAAATTGACCAAAAAAGTCTAGTCTCATAAATTACCTCTCTTGGTGGTAATACTACCGGACTAATATATATCGGGTGACCCAGAAAAAAGTGATCCAACGCAATCTGTTACAGAAAATTAACTAAGTGGCCGATTGAGATGCTTCAAACGTTGTTCTGTCGCTAAAAGACTAGCCTATGCCATGAGTATTTTTCGTAATTTTTTTCGGCACGGTAAATTTCCAAAATTAAGGATTTCGAGGAAAAGAGCATGCCTGAAATCCTCAAAAAGTCTTCAAAAACAGGGCATCGATTTACATCCATTTCAAATCTTCAAAACAACGAGGAGCGTGTTTCATTTCAAACTGGGAATAGGTAACACAGTCGGAAGTCTTCAGAGCAAGTTTATAGTCCCTAGGTACTCGAAAATATTCTCAGGCAGAATGAAGCATGCTCCTCGTTGTTTTGAAGATCTGAAATGGCTTTAAATCGATCCCTTGTTTTTGACGACTTTTTGAGAATTTCAAGCCTGCCATTTTCCTCAAAATCCTTAATTCGGGAACCTTCCCGTGCCCAAAAAAATTGCAAAAAAAACTCATAATGTAGGCTGGTCTTTTAGCCACAAACAACGTTTGAAATATTTCAATCTGCCACTTACTTTTTTTTCTATTACAGATTGCGTTGGGTCACTTTTTTCTGGGTCACCCGGTATAAATATATATATCAGGTGTCCCGGGGGGGGGGGGGGTACTGAGTATATTTGTCCGACGGGGATGTGCCCAGGGACCGTGCAGCGGTCTGAAAGTGAGGGGGCTGAATGCGAGCGAAGCGAGCAATAACGGGGGTTCGGGGGCATGCCCCCGGAAAATTTTTTGACGCCACACCCTTTAGAACGTTGGAAAACGCCCTTTTCAATAAAAGACTTGCCTCTTAATACGTCCATATTTATACTGTATACAGTTTGGTTCAAAATGATTTCAATTACCATGAAAAGAGACATCGTTACAATCAACAAAATTAACAGCAAAGCCTTCTCAACTCCAAAAACTATTACCACTGAAGATCTGTGAGAGCAAATGTGCCAAAGTTGGATGCCTATTCTAATTTTTAACGAAATCGTTAGCAATGTCTATTGGGGACATTGTGTTTGCTCGTTGTTTATGAAAGTTCAATATTGCTAGATTGTTGACATTTTGCTTGCTTCATATTTGAATGAAGTCAGGTTTTGAGATATCTAGCCAAGCCATTGAGAAGGTCTCTTAGCAAATGCAGCAGTTGCGTGTATGAAAATATTGAAAATTCCATATTAGTGAAAATTTTCAGACCTATCTTTGAAAAAGTGGGGTTGGCTTTAGCCCCCCCTAGCCCAATGGCTGCGCGGTCCCTGGATGTGCCATTTTGAAGGGTATCGTTTTCACCAATTTTTTTTAGCACAGGGCATCAAAATGAGGTAATTTTTCTAGAGCTGGCCTGTGTTCCAGACCATTTGCAACACAGGCTATCTAGAGCAGATTGCCAAAATATGTCAAAAGGGAGTATTCTGTTAGATCGGGTCGTTTTTGTGTCAAATTTCATGTTTTGGAGTATACTTTTTTCACAAATTTTTTCTAGAACATGTTGAGCGAAAAATTCTGGAGCAGGGTAAAAAAAATTTTCGTGGGCACACCCCTGTACAAATTTAAGTTAATTACCCCCCCCCCCCCGGGTGGGGGTCCCTGTCCCAAAAAATGTCTACATATTTGGTTGAATCTAGTGATGTGAACTTAGCTTTAATCAATGGCAAATCACTCTCAAAATTTTCCTCGATCGTTAACTTGAACATAGATACTGTACCTCATTTGTTGGTATTGGTGCTTCAGGGCTGTAGGATGCATCTTGAACTTTGGGGGCACAGCACATCAAGGAAGTTTTTCATCAAGCTAAAGGGACACTTCCTAAAGTGAAAAGGCACTCTTTTGTTTATTGCAAAATCTCAAGAAAGGGTGGCACGTGCCCACAGTGCTTCCTGGTTCCTACGTATCTGGTAATATTGCTCAAATTTTATCAAGGCTATCGTTAAATTATACGCTGTGCCTTAAGAAATTGCTTAGGCCAAAAGGCTAAAGCTCTGGTTTGCAGGAAGAGGCAAATTTGAGCTTTCGAGATTAACATGTCTGCTCTCAAAGCACCAATACCATCAAACGAGGTATCTATGTTGAAGTTAACTATCGAGAAACATTTTGAGAGTGATTAGCCATTGATTAAAGCTAAATTCACAGCGCTAGAGTCAACCAAATCTGTGTACATTTTTTGGGACACCCGGTATATATGTACATAACTAAAAAATAAGTTTTCCAATGCACGCATACAAATTTACCGACAGAATTAAAAACGTAGTATTATTTAAAAAAGTGATCTGTGGTAGGAGATTTTTGTCAAAATGTGGTATTGTACCGCTATACCTGGTTTCTCCGAAAAAAGTACTACCTTTTGACTGGAAATAGGGACACAACGATAAGATATCATTAATCTCCAAGTTCACAGCTAAATTTATCAATCTTCATCTTAGATGCACATACCTTGCATTTAGAAATCGTACATCACTGGGGAGACAAGCTCGCAAAGTCAAAATTTACACCCAAGTTACACTGCACCCAAAACCAGAGGTTTCCAAAACTAGAGGCTTTGAAAAAGGGTCTAGGTGCACTCCAAATTTTGATCTTGTGAAGTCACATCGCCTGCAGTGGCGGACTGGCCCACCGGCACACCGGCCCACCGGCCCGTGGCCGGTGGGCCTCCCTCAGAATCTTGCAAAAAGGGCCCCCTTTTTCCTGGAAAAGGGCCCACTTCACATTTGAATCCTTCAGTGTTATTGAACTTGCTCCAAAAAATGAATACAGTCAAGAGCAAAGATACGGATGGCGAAGAAGGGAGCACCGTTGCAGAAAAATTAAAGGCCTCCTCCACTTCTGCCAAAAGATGGTTCTCGAGATTCCTTCCCAGAAAATAGTTGTTATAGGAAGTGTAGGGTAAAGAAATGACTGGGAGAGTCACTCTAAGCCTGCAAGCTGCAAGTTTCAATCCTTTTCATTCGACGCAGGATTAAAGGCTGCAAGTTTCAAAAAATTTCCGGGACGCACTTTGTCAACTGCTCCACTTTTGGGGCATGCAAAAATTGGATTGTGAAAAACTGAAAGCTTTTGCCCGATAATTTTCATGAGAGTGTTCATTGATAGAAAACTGCAAAAATAATTTTGAGAATTTCAAAGTTTCCAATTCTGCTCTGGTAAGATGGGATGGCGATAGGCATTCTAAGCCAAAGAACAGATGTTTACTCAAAAAATTTCCCTGTGGATGCTTATTCATAAAACTACTGTTACAAATGATCAAAAATTAAATTTTAGCATCGGCAAACCTGGGATGGGAGAAGCGTTCTAAGCGAAAGTAGAGGGCGTGTCCTCAGAAATTTTCCTGGGGAATTTTCCCCCGGACCCCTCATTTTGATACTCCATCAATTAATTTGCCCTGATCACACTGCTGGGGGGGGGGGTCAGGAAAGGGTTCCTCAACAGTTTGAGAAATGAAAACATTATAGATGGTCTGGCCCACAATACAAAACAAGGCAAAATTACTTTTATAAGCTAGAGACAATGTAAAGATTTTAATCATGCCATAAGGAGATATATCGTGAGATATATTCCTCATTTTCAAAGAAAGTGAATTTAACTTGGCTATTGGTAAGGAATCGAGGAATTGCGACGAATTTTGCCCCTGACCACACAGTCATCATCGAGGCCACACCCACTTAGGGCCCCCTTAACTCGTTCATGGCTGGTGCAAATTCAGAGCCAGTCCGCCACTGATCTCCTGTATCTGAAGTCATATCTCTTTCGTGCATTTTATTTATTTCGTTGTTCGGATGCCTACTGTGAAACGTCCAAGCCAACGGACAGTATGGGAACTCAACTGATTACGAAACATCTCATTAACTTTCTGAGTATATCAGAGCCCGTGTATTTGGAATTGTGAGTGAGGGTGAACAGTTCATTTCCAGCCCTTGGCATAACTTACTGAGATATGCGCCTCAAAATTTAATTGTTTGTCGATTACAACGCCAAGTTACTTTTTCTGTGACAGAATTATTGCCTACATTCCCCCAAGTCTATCTCTTCAGTCCGTGTCTTACTGTTCCCTTATCAGTAGTTCCTGGATCCGCCATTCCAACATTCCGTATATAATAACAATAATAATAATAATAATAATAATAATAATAATAATAATAATAATAATAATAATAATAATAATAATAATAATAAATATCAATTTATTTAAAGTTGGCGCTACATAGCTATGTACAGTAAAAATTAAAAATAATTACTAAACTAGCTAATCCAAGGCAACTGCTAAAATCTAATACAAGTCCAAGAAATATATACATGATTAAACAAATAAGATTTCAAATACAAGGTATAAAATTTCAAAACAGAATTAAAGACGTAGTAATATAAAAATCCGAGCTGTTAAAAATTCGAATGTCCGAAATATGAAATGGAAGCTGTATCAAATCATGGTATCACAAAAATCCAAGTTGTGGTATAAACGTCCTACATAATCTGCATGAGCAGTCAGCGCCATTCCAACTTTTAATTTTTTTCTTAAACTCATTGATAGATTGAGCATTCCTTATGTGATGAGGAAGAGATAGCCAAAGAAGAGGGCGCGAGAGATATCTTGAGCTCTCGAGCTCTCTTGACGGAATGTTGGAATGGAGAATCCAAGGGAATATATGGTCGTATCATCCGCGCAATCACGATATCGGTATCCTAAATGGAGAAAAACAAATCATGCACATAGATATTAAAGAGCAGGGGACAAAGTACCGATCCGTGTGGAACTCCAGGCAAAGCTGTTTATAGGTACTAAGCGCAAGACTTATATATTTATCGTTTATTTTTCTTCATTCTCTTCATAGTTTGATATATACTGTGAAAGGGAGCCATACATTTACTTAGCGACATCTGTTGTATTCATTTCGTGGGCTTTCGGAGCAGTGGTATTGGGTTGGTTGGCTGATAGGTATGTATCATTTAACATCGTTTTATGCTTTCGTCGATTTTAACCCCCAACCCCCTGAAGGTGACGATGAAGACGGAATTGCGTTACATCGCGTATTGGCATGCGATTTTCGAACCTTCGTATGCGAATTTCAAACAAAAGATCGCATGCGGTTACCCTGGGTACCAGACTCTCTGTTTGCGAATTGTGAATGAAATGGGTCTATAGTTGCTCAGTTCTCTTATCAGCACTTCGGTCAAATTTTCAAGATTTGTACCGGGTGTCCCAAAAAAGTACAGGCGTTTGAACAGTTCCTGTGAAGGAGCCTTGTATTGAAGTGTTTTTATTTTCAGTTTATGGTATAGATGAGATCTCAACTTGGATTTGACGACCTTTGCATGTCCAAACTGGGTTTGTATTTGCAGAGTAATTCACCTGAACAGGCAAAATTTCTTAGTCAGCCTAAGACAGACGGGTACTTAATTATGCAGTTACTATCTATATGTAATTTATAAAAAGCTTTTGGGGCAGCTAAACAATACATTATTTTTGGAAGTTTGTTGAGCTATGAAAGTGCAATTTACTGTTCACTATTCAAAAGCTCAATATGACTGAACAATCATGATGTGGTGAAAAACAATCACACAGCCTCGTTTTCGTTTGCGCGATATGACGTCACTTCACTTAAATTGCTTATTTGAATATGTAATTTTACAAGGAGGAGATGAAAAATAGTGGAAAAAAGTATAATACATCCTTCATAGCAGTATTATCTTGTATTTTATCATCAATCATACCAACCCCGGACTTGTCGTTTAATAAGCCCATATAAAAATATCCTCTCTTATAAAAAGTCGGTGTTCCATCACCCTTGCTTCAGCAATGTGATCTTTTATTTCCAGGTATGGTCGGAAACGAATCGCTCTTCCGTCTTACGCTGCTCTTCTGGTAATTGGTTTCATCTGTGCATTTTCACCAAATCTCACATTCTACATCATCGCCCGCCTGCTTCTGGGCTTCGTAATCCCTGGAGTGAACATCCAAAGTTTTGTGCTTTATCAAGAACTCGTATCGCCGAAGCGTCGACAACTAGCTGCCTCGCTTACCTTTGCTGCGTTTGCATTTGCCATGGTTCTCCTTGGAGTGACAGCAATCTTCGTGCAAAATTGGAAGAATTTAACAATGGTGTTTACAGCTCCATTTTTTCCGACTGTCTTGGCCTTCATGTAAGTTTTTGCTTGGCCCTTTTTCAACCAAATTCTTTTTAGTTGTACTGTAACATTGTAAAGTTTGACCATGGGTAGCTAGACACTGCTAGCGTGCTTCTATGGAGGAGCGCTGCAACTGGTATGTACCTGCGGAGGAATGATTGATATAGTTCTGCGGAGGAGGTACGCTAGCTCCTCCATAGTGGTAAATAATGTTTTCCTCCGCAAAAGAAAAAAGACGTTTGGATCAAGCACAACTGCGGTGTGTATCTACCCATCCATGGTTTGGCATGGCTTCCTGATGAGAGGCAATCCTCTCGACTGACGGGGCTACTGTGTAAAGCTATTGAAAAATGATATCAGTAAAATGAAAGGCGCGTAAAAGGCGTGCACGGATGAATCACATAATTAATTTTCAACTGTATTTTCCCGCGCTTTCCTTACGTTTGTGATGGGCTAGCCAAGTAACCAAAGTTGCGAGCAGTGCAAAAAGCTGTTGAGAGGTTTGAGGGTTGAGGCCCCCTAAGGGATCTCGGGCTCCGAGTCTCCAGGGCATATTTCTATGGGCTCCGGGCTCCCAAAGGCAAAATTGCCGTGCTCCAGGGCTCCACTGCATACTTTTCAGGGCTCCAGGGCTCCACTTCTTAAAATTAGCGAAAAAATGATTTTGTCAGTTTTAGCAAGCCGCGCAGTGCCAGACTGCACTCGTTGTTCCTTGAGCGAGAAAGTACAGTTTGTGGTTTAAACTGGGTTTGCGTAACTAAAGCTGATAACAAGCACGACTATATATCGGATTGGTTGACTCCAGTGATACGAATTTAGCTTTAACCAATGGCTAATCACTCTCAAAATGTTTCTCGATAGTTACCTTGAACATATACCTCGTTTGTTGGTATTGGTGCCTCTTGAAAGCTCAAATTTGGGTGCACTTGCAAACCAAAGCTTTGGCCTTTTGGCCTAAGCAAATTCTTGATGCACATCAAAATTAAGAAGTGAAATTAATGAAAAATTAAGAGACTTCCCAATGGGTGACTAGGAAGGGAGGGGGGGGGGGGTGACTTCTGGAAAACAGAATAACACAAGATCCAACATTGTTCAAATTTCATCAAGGCTATCGTTGATTTATACGCTGTGCCTTACGAAATTGCCTAGGCCAAAAGGCTAAAGCTCTGGTTTGGAGGGAGAGGCAAATTTGAGCTTTCAAGATTAACTTGTCTGCTCTCAAAGTACCAATATCAACAAACGAGGTATCTATGTTCAAGTTAACTATCGAGAAACATCTTTAGAGTGATTATACATTGATTGAAGCTAAATTCACAGCGCTGGATTCAATCAAATCCGTATACATTTTTTGGGACACCCGGTACTTTGGGTTATCTTGGTATTGTGCTGAGAGCTTTTGGGGTTATGCATCTTGTGAAAAACGGGAAGACCACCCTATCGATGAAGGCATCTTTCATCTGTCGGAGCCAAAAAGTTCCTTCATACAACTGTAAGAGAAGCTCGAGAGTACTCAAGTTTTCTTGGGCAGCTATGTGGTCCACAAGCAGTGGCGTGGCCACAGGGGGGGTATGGGGGGGGGGGCAATTGCCCCCCACTTTTGTCGAAAGATGGCCCACGAGATTCCTCTAAAACTGAGGAGAAAATAGCTGGGTATAGGTTGGGTAAGAATTTTCCGATAAATGTCAAATCTTCCATTTTAGCAGTGGCAAGCATGATATTGGGAGATCCATTCTAAGCCAAAGTAAAGGATCTTTCTTCAAAAATTTCCTCGTGTTCACAAAACGATCAAGGTTTCCTTTTCGCTAAAGGCAAGCATGATATTGGGAGATGCATTCTAAGCCAAAGTAAAGGGTGTGGCCCCAAAAATTTTCCTGGGGACTTCGCCCACAGACCCCTTCATTCAAATTCCCCCCCACTTAAATTACCCTGGCCACGCCGCTGTCCACAAGGCACGATGTCTTCTCAATTAGCTCATTTATAACACTATTAAACCATCCATTTTATTTAGCACTGTTAATTATGGAATCAGGGGATGCCTTCCACTCTCCATCGCAGAGGCTGTTTTTTGGAAACCGAGCTTTCAACTATATGGCCAGATTTCCAGAAACAATGTCTCAAAGAAACCTGGAAACTTCAAAAATTAATTTCAAAGTTGATGTTGAGATCTACTAACAAGCTCAAATAGTTTCACACCTTATTCATATAGTTTTCGTAATTAAATGTTGTCCGTTTTTTGCTTGCCCTTCACAAATAAAATTGTTTGAGATAAAGGGATCCACACGGAGAAAGCGATGGGCTCCAGTGCTCCACTATGGAAATTGTTTGGGCTCCGGGCTCTATGCTGTCAAAATGATGGGCTCCAGTGCTCCAGGGACCCCCCTTTGGGGGCCTCAGGGTTGCCTTACCGCGTGTCTTACCTGCCTTAAAAACACTTGGTATGTGGCTTAGTTGGATGATAGCTGATGGGGTTTTGTCTCAGTTGCATTGCATCTTGCTCATTGCCATCTTTATCATCTCTTCCATCCACGGTGGGGTTCTAGACTGATTACAAGTTCGTAGTTATCGCTATTGATAGACTGATGGACGCTCAAACATCAGCTCATGGACTTTCGCATTGAAAATGTCCATAAGTCCCAGTTTGAGCTTGAGCAGAAAAGTGTTGCTGTTGTTGTTAATGTCATTGTTGTTGCGATAACTGGGACTATCTCGTGAATCTAATTGGGTACAATTTTAGGGTAGAGGTGCCAAATTAGGGTAGCCAAATTTAGGGTGGAGGTGCACTGCCAACATTTTCAAAATGATAACTTTAGCTAGACCAATTTTCGTAAAATAATACCCTTGGCTAGAGTGATTTCTTGATCGAAATTGCCAAAATTTTGCTGTTAAGATTTTCAAGATATACCATCCCCGATTTTAGGTTCATGCCAGAATCAGCAAGATGGCTTCGCATCAATGGAAAATCACAAGAAGCGGTTGATATTTTGAAAAGAATCGCAAAATTCAACAAGAAAGATGTTCCTGACTTTGAGCTTGCGGCAGTGGAACAAGATACTTCGAAAGGAAAGAGCCATTTGGTCGATTTGTTTAGACCAAAGAAGATTGCAATTAGGAGCTTAATTCAAGGCTATGCTTGGTGAGTAAACATAGGGCTCAAATATTTAAAAATGAAACATAGGGTTCAAATCTTTAAAAAGGAAACACATGGCTCAAATCTTTAAAAAGGTTGGTGTAAAATTTTATTGCAGTTTTCTTTGAATTAAATGGCTTGAAAGGAACTTGGGGTACTTTGCTATAAATCTGCCGTGGAAATTCATTGATTTCTTGATTTGTTTCATAATGGCAGCATTTATTAAATTTGAAGCTATGACGCCATCAAATCTCTAAATCCTACACCAGAAAAGGTACAGATATCTGCTTGCCACCATATTGTAGACCTTCATAAACTATGGTTTCTTTGAAGGTTATATAATGTTCCCTCTATTAGTTTACGATTGTTTAGTTTTTTTTCAAAATTTTCCATAAATTTCTTCAAAAATAATGAAATTGCCACCATTTTGAAAAAAACCAAGATATCAAAAAATGTCCAGGACAGATTTACATCAAAGTAGCGTAAGTTCCTTTCTAGCCATCCACCTTTTTAAAGATTTGAAAGATTTGAGCCCTATGCTAGGGTAGGGTGGGGGTAATGTGGGTCGAAAATGAGCAAAATCTCAAAATGGATAGCTGGTAAAACAAGACTAAAATGCAAAACATTTCAAAAGTTTCGTTTAATTGACATTCAGTGCTTCTTCTTTCTTGGGAAAAAATCTCAGCTCTGACAAAGGCAGTTAAATATTTAAAAAAAAATTCCTCTTTTGGCAACTAAAATAGGCCCACTTTTTCCGACGAGCGGGAAAAGTGGGTCTATTTTCAAACCTTTATACACAATCGGAATATGAAAGGCTAAATGATTAAAAAAATTAATGGACTTACATTTCCCAACTATTCTCTATTCAATAAAATCACAGTCTTCACCTTTTATCGCAAGCAATCCCGTTCCCGCAACGAAAATAAAACTACGGTCATTATGCTGTGATCCACCATCATTGCGACTTGCAAGTCAGTGATCGAATTTGATAATAACAGTCAAATAAAGATGATTGCAGTATGTTTACTCCAATTTACTGGTTACAAGACAGCAACTGCGGTAATAGGAAGCCCGTTTTCGCATTTTAGACAGAAAACAACGTGGCAAGATGAACATAAGTGCGAAAATTTTAGGCAATTCGAGGCTTCGTTGAATTTGAATTATGGCTGAATTCTCAGTAGGCCCACCCACCTGGTAAAAAAATAAAAAGAACAATCGCGTCAATGACTTCGAAATAAACGTTATTTCATTTGTAAAAGACCAAACTCTCACCTCGTGGTCATTAAATTGACCAGAAAAGCAAAACAACAGTGGCAGGAGAAATTTTTCCTGGGCTTTGAAATTCTTACACAGTAGGCCGTTCAGTAAAGTTATTTTATAAAACGAGTGGAGATACATCTAAGAGGAATGTTTTACGTAAAAAGGCAGTTTATTATGCAGACATTAAAGGAAAAATAGCAAGCCTTTCTTCCATTTAATGAGAAAGGATATTTCTAGCGAAAAGCTCAGTAAACCCACTTTACCCCGTAGACCCACATTACCCCACCCTACCCTATTACTCTTAAATGTTAAATAGACGTTCACAAACTGTCTAGTTTCGCAGCACTTTTCCAACACTTCGCAGAACTTATGTGTAACCAAAAATGAACCTTTTTACTGCTTCATAATCATTCCCAGTTGAGCATGATTCACCGTAGGGATACAAGTTAATCAGTCTGCTCGGAAGGTACGTCTTATGTGAGATAAAATCCGGGCAGTGGGAAGATGTGAATGTCTTTTGTTGGCTTAAAGGCATAATTTAGATCAATTCAATGCTAAAACCATTTTTTCCATTGTTGCTGCTCTCGTATCCGCATTGTCAGCTCGCCAGTTGTGCTCAGCTACAAACTGCCACTGCTCTTTTTAGGCCCAAGTGGAAATTCGATTCAGGCCTAAAAAAGTACTGGCGGTTCAGAGCTGGCTATCTTTGGCGAACTGATTAGATACGCGATGAACAGTTTAGCTACGAGAGCAGGCTAACTAACACGAGAATGACAACCATGGTTTTATAAATGCAAAAGATGTTCGATCCCGTGGGAATAAATTTGCAGACGATATTCGATACCCCGTAAATAGCTGTGGGAAGTTTTTCAGAGATGATCCAGTGTTTTAGGCCGTTTTCAGGCATCAGATTTTCGTAAAGTCGAATTTATATATATTTTCATTATTCATAAAAACACAAGAATAATCACAAAAATACGTCAATCTTTCTGCTATACGGCTCCCTGGGTATCAAGACGATGATATCGGCCAATATATATTTTAATTGTAAACATGTTTAAGTGTACTTTAAAATTTTCCTGTTTGAAATCGGCCTCTCCGTTCTGAAATTATGAAGGATTTCTCGAGAAAGCATCTCCAAAACACCTTCAAAATGTGCCCAAAATCACGAACGAATTTCCCCAGCATTTTTGCCTCACAATAATGACTTCTGCACGCTATAACACATGTGGATGAACAAGTCTTCCCCCTTGTGTCAATAACCTATTCAGGGGGATTCCATTCTCCCAAGAGGACAAAATACATGAATGCATGTGAATGTCATCATTTTTAGGAAGGAAAGCCAAGGAAAATGTGCTCATTGCTTTCATTCGTTTTTGCAGGTTTTTGGAAGGGGCTTTCTGCAGAAAATTTCCCTTATCGACGGGAAGGAATGACCGATTAAATCCGGGTGAATTTCTGAACCTAATTCAACATATTGGCAATAAAACAAGACAGTTGTCAATGTTATTGCTTTACTATTCAGGGAGCTGTGGCCTTTCAAACGGGGATTCTTTTTTGACTCACCTGGTACGATTTTTCAAAAGTTTGAAATTTTTCTGGCGCACATGGTTGGCCTACATTTGTATCTTCCCACTGCCCTGAATTAAATGTGAGTATTCGTTGCAGGATCGTACAAGGCTTGGTATACTATGGAGTATCTTTTGGTGCTGGTGATTTGGGTGGCAGTAAATACAGGGATTACATCCTTTCAAGCCTTCTTGATTTTCCTGCAGCACTTATCTCGACTTATACGGCAAACAGGTAAACCTGAATCAGTAGTTCGTTTAAAAGGGGCTGTGTAAAACAAGGGCATATTTTGGATACAATAGCAACAGTTGTGTTTGATTGACACCTCAATTCAAAGCGATTAGCGACTGCAAAGATAGGAATTTCTCTCAATCAGTAATTCAAAACAAACAAAGCCGCAAAAATTTCCCTGAAACTACCGGGTGTCCCAAAAAAGTACTCCTGTTTCAAAAATCACCAAAAATTGATTATCAAACCTTTGATAAAATTTTCTTTTTGAGTTGTTTCATCAAAGACCCAAAAATATTCATAGATGATAAAATGTTTGCTTTTGATGCAACAAGGTAGAACAATTACACGTTGAAAAACCTTATTTTGAGCTATAGTTTTTAAGCAAAATGGTCAATCTTGCATAAGAGTCAAAATTGTTTCAAATTTTTTATCATCTTTTGAGGTCTGCCATGATTTTGCGCATTTCTTTCTGTCATTTATGATCAAACTAGATGCTTTACATGCACAAAGAAATTGATCTGGCAATGATCAGTGCTTTTTTGCAGTATGGTTCAAAACCAGGTAGCCCTAAAAAGAGCTAAATTTGCTACTTTTTAAGCCAATTAAAAGATCAGCTATATATTGAAAAATAATTTTGTCCTTGACAAAAAAGAAAATTGAAGATCGGCCGTGAAATCAATTTTTGATGATTTTTCAAACGGGAGTACTTTTTTTTGGGACACCCGGTATTGGGGCTAACTCTCGCCTTGTGCAAGCGAAAGGTAGTTTTTAAGAGAAGTTACTTGCTTCTAACGAAAGAAGAATGGTAAGTCTAAAGTTCTATCAAACGGATTTAGTTTATTTGATTCAGGAGCCGAGCAGAAGGCTTTGTAATCCTTGCGCATTTAGAGCTTAAATGAAAAGATTGCGAAACGGCTCCTGAATGAAATGAACAAAATCGGGCAGATAGAACTTTAGATTTACCCTTTTTCTTTCATTGTAAGCACACAACTTCTCTGTTAAAACTTTGTCTGCAATCGCTGATCGCTTTGGATTGTGGTGTCAATCAAACGCAACTGTTGCTATTGTATTACGATATCTGCCTTTGTTACTGTGTAAGCTAAACTTCCAAAATGCCATGACTTTCTCTCCACAACGCAGGCAAATACACGTTTCTTGTTAGAAACTTGGATCAGGCCGTAGTACTAAAAGTTTCTCAGTTCAACATGTTTCTTTTCTTTTATGTTCAAAACATTAACGGTTAGTTAATATTAAGTCCTGCGTGGCAAGAAGAAATATTGGCAAAAAATAAATTAATCATATTTACTGTTGTTTTTTGTCGTATTGCGGTGTTTCTGCCTTTAAATTTAGTTAATATTACTCAAGACTCAAGGCTGAAGGTTCAACGACATATTAGCTATGATATGTTGGGATGGAACCAGTTGCCTTTGTACAATTTGTAAACAGATACTGAATTCCTTTAATCGTAAATTAACATGTATTACTTTAGGTTTATTGTAAATAGTTGGTGTAAATTAGCTTTATTCTTTTAAAACTATGTAAATACCAACTTTAAATAAATATATGAAATGAAATGAAATGAAAAAAATATCCTTGTATCTAACTTCTAACTTCCATAGTACCAGAGTTTCTTAACATTGTGTCCATCTTAGTATTAATTTCTTATAAACCAATTTCTTGTAAAAATAACATGCAGCAGGTACATCGCTTATAAGGGAATTTTCCACCTGGTGAGTAAAAAAAAGTTTACACGTTTGGCGGGCTGTGGAGTAAAAAGTATGTGGCCGATATTCAAATCTAAGATGTTAATCTATCAGAAAAAGGGTAACTTAGATGAGAACATTTTGTTTGGTAAAATCACTCATCTTTAAGACCTAAAAACTGGAAAAATGCCTCTAAGGGTTTTGTATGGGAATCAAGAATGTCACCTTCCATTCTGGTGTCCATGATTTACGTGCTATTGAAATCACAATTCTATTTCTGGAACTGACTATCGAATTGAATTTAAATTTCAATGCCAGATAAATCACGGATCAGAATGGAATGTGGAAACTCAATTCCCATTTGAACCTCCTACAGGAATTTTTCTAATTTTTGAGTCGTAAAGATGAGTGATTTTACCGAGCAAAATTTGTTTATTAAGTTAACCTTTGACTGATACCGGGTGCGCCAAAATAAACTATGCACGTTTGGCAGGCCACAATAAATCGTACGCTGGACCGATTTTGAAGATGTATGACTTAATCTTTAGCAGAAATCCTGAATTAGATTCTAGGACTTTTTGCAAATTTTTCCTTTTTCATTTTATAGGGCTAGATGCGAGGCTCTTAAAATGCCGTTTTTCGAAAATATTGAAAACGATCACAAAATGTCGATCAAATTTTAAAAGATTCAACATGAATGAACAAAGAGAAAACGTTTTCAGGGGGATTTGGGGGTTTAGCTCTCTCGTACAGCAGATTACAATTCGTCAATTTCTAAAACGCAAATCACCACGAACAAGTTTTCTCTTTGTCCATTCATGTGGATTCTTTAGAAAACTTGATCGATGTTTTTTTATCGTTTTCAGTGTTTTCGAACACTAAAATTTTAGGAAACTCGCTTCTAGCTCTAAAAACTGAAAATGAAAAAAATTGCAAAAAATTCCAGTATCTAATTCAGGCTTTCTGCTAACGATTAAGTCATAAATCTTCGAAATCCGTCGAGTGTACGATTTATTGTGGCCTGCCAAACGTGCATAGTTTATTTTGGCGCACCCGTTAGATGAAAATTTTAGTTTTGAATTTCGGCCACATACGTTTAATTCTACAGCCCGTCAAATGTGTAAACTTTTTTTGACTCACCCGGAATGGGTTTAAACCTTCGTAGAATCAGCCATTCAAACCAAATTTGTTATTTCATCAACGATGTTAGAGATACTGCTGGATTCTGTGCCAAGTTTTAGATGTATATGTGGCTGGCTCAGTAGTAGCACGCTTGACTACCAACCTGAAGGTTGGTGGTTCGGATCCCCGCCCTGCCGAACCTGCAGCAAAGTGTGAGGAGAGTCGCTAAGTCTCTGTATAAATTGCAGGCTAAAGGAATCACGAGGTGTGGTCACATCAAGAGGATGGACCAGGACGCAGCTTCAACAAGCTTAGCTTCTCAGCGTCTTAAAATTACCTTCGGATGCAAGGTAGAAATATCGAGAGAAAAAAGATATGTGCGTTCAACCTATAGTGATCCTTTGCATGTTTTGGAATGTCGACTGATTTGACTGGCCAATATGCAACACAATCCAAAGCATCATGGCAGAGAAATTCCTGGCCGCTAACTTTAGCACTGTTGTCTATTGCTCGTGCTTGTCAGGCCAGACACATCAAAATTTGTCATTTAATATTGTAGATTTGGGAGAAAGAAGTCAACGTTACTAGGAACCCTAATAGCTGGCATTGCATGCATAGTTGTATCTCTGATCCCTGCAAGATCTGGACCAAACAATGAAAGATCCAGTAAGTAGCATTACCAGACTCAATACGTGTTATCGTCACTGTTTAGCTGAATGGAACGATATTGAACCAGAACTTAGACTTGCACGACCTGTCCCTGTTTTTAAGAAAACGATTTGTCAGTCATCCGCCCCCTTGCAAACTCTGTCTTCGGAATTCATGATCCGATAGGTTTACCTTTTCTTGCTCAACTTAGAGTAAATTAAACTTCCACAAATTCAAACACAATTTTGGGGACACTGCAAACCCAATGTGCCCTTCGAATGATGGCATTGAGGATGTAGAACACTTCTTGTTGATTTGCCTTTCTTTGGAAGCTCAACGACGAGACCTTGGAGTCTTGAGATGTATTACGACCACTTGGACATACAGTAGTAATTTTTCAAATAAGGTCCTAACTCAGCTTTTACTATATGGCGATGAAAATTTTTGTTACGACGTCAATAGAAATATTCTCAAATTGACTCTACAGTTCATCCACAAAACTGGCCGGTTTGATTAAAGTCGATTCAAACTATATATGTACACCACGTAACCTAAAAGCCTCCGTCGTTATTTGTCTCTTTCGTTTGTTAAGTCTGTTGCATATTAGATGGCAGGTGCACAGTGCAGTGTGATCCTGTTTGGAGGGGGAAGATGCAAAATGTCACAGTTTTTTGCGGTGGTTTGTGTTTTCTTCATTTAGCTGGATTGTAGTGAGGTGGTATAAATTAGAAGAACCTTTGGTTACTTTTCCTCGTTATCAATTTCATCTGAGGTCTAATATGAAGCAGACTTAGGTATCAAATCGCATTTATTTTCTGTCATGTATTGTTTTAGTTGTCATTCTATCTTTTTTAAATTTATGTTAATTGCCTTGGGGTAGACACAGTCTTTTGCTCCCCGGGGTATCCGTCCCAGTAGTATTGTAGAGTAATTCTTGTAAGTAGTGTAGGTTGTAATATATACTATGACATTTTATTGGATTATATGAAAAAAATCTAATGGATACTACACTAGATTGTGTCTAACATTCACATTAGGTGTTTCTTATACGATGGGCCTTTATTACTTAATTTCACTTCTATTTCAGACTTAACTGCATTGCGAGTTGTTTGTGGTATGATTGGAAAGTTAAGCATTACAATTTCATTTGATGTGATTTACGTTTGGTCAAACGAATTATATCCCACGGTAGTAAGGTAAGGGAGTTCTTCTTTCTGAGACGCCAAAGTCGTTCTTTTCTTAAATTTAATGTAGATTTTTCCATTGATGCAAGTGGCTGCCGTAGTTAGAACTCGATGACATCATGTCCTTTCCAGCTATGGCAGCCACAGAATATTTATATTTCGTTGTAGTTAGTTGTTTTTATCTGTGTTATAAGAAAAAAATCCAATGGCGACTGAAAAGCGTGATCAAATCCGTGATCAAATGCTCCGTATGAAGAAATTCTTAAAAGTTTCGCAAGCGAGGCCGTCAAAGGGGCTGTAGTACAAGCTAAACTTCCAAAAATCCTAAACTTTCTCCCCCTCCCCTAATGCAGCAGATATATTGCAAATGAAGATGTTTTCTATGTTTGAGGCCCGTAGAATTCGCCAGTGCAACCAGATTTTTCATGCTATCAATGATTATAAAGATACCGCTTGATTCTGAGCGATGAGTTTCAAATGTGTTTAGCCTAGACACACGAAAGGCAACAGGCAGGCTAAAGAAATTGTACGACACGAGACAATTAGAGAGGAATTTCTCATTGAATTTCATGATATTGGCCAGCTAATCTTTATCTTTGTTTACAAAAGTCTTGTACAGCCCCTTTAATTGAAAAGGCGTATGGGCTGCCATTTCACTCATGCATTTTGCTCAGCTCACTTAGCCTGCGCACAGACCCAATATTCCGAAGAAGGAAGGGTCTGCGCAACAACGACCAAAAGCTTGCTACACAGTGCAAATCCCTTTAGGCCATTCATTTTACTCGGACTACGGATAAATTATAGCATAGTCATAAGAGAAAACTTAATTTTTCTCTTATGCTATGATAATAGCGAACGACATGTTTTTCAACACGCTAAACAACACATTTAACAATCACACCTTTTCCAGTCCTCTTGGGTCCTTTTACGAATAAACAATTAAACGTTCAAAACAAAAGCCACAATACAATCCAAAACATAAAAGTGACGAGAACAAACAACACAATACACGACTGAACACAAATGTGTGACAGCATATTGTGACAGCAATAAAACAATACGCATAAATTATTCAACTCATGATTGCATAAATTATTTTCCCTGAAACCCAGAATTGTGCGGTAGCAAGCTTTTGGTCGTCGTTGCGCAGACCCTTTCTTCTTCAGAAAATTGGGTCTGCACGCAGGCTAAGCTCACTCAGCTCACTCATGTATTATGGGACAGCCGTCTCCAAAGTCGAATTTTGCTTATTCTTTCATTCTTCATTTTCTCGTAGGAGTTTTGGAATGGGATATTTGCAGATTACATCTCG
Organism: Aurelia coerulea; assembly: GCA_039566865.1. Taxonomy (NCBI): domain Eukaryota; kingdom Metazoa; phylum Cnidaria; class Scyphozoa; order Semaeostomeae; family Ulmaridae; genus Aurelia; species Aurelia coerulea. The sequence continues at coordinate 21,698,532 of CM076948.1, read as the reverse complement.
AATTGGCTCTGCTCTTGCACCTTGGGTTGTACAATGGCTTAAAATCGTTCATATCATTCTGCCATTTTCATTAATGGGAGGATCAGCGATTGTTTGCTCTATACTGTTACTATGGCTACCAGAAACTGTCAATATGAAAACAGCGGAGACCCTAGAGGACCAGTTTGAGAAAACTGATTGCCACAAAGACCTGAAAAGCAAACTTGTTGATTAGCTGGAAGAATCATAACCTGGGTACTAGAGCCTCAGGGTAGAATAATCATAACATCAAAGTAAAAATCTTGGTATTTTCACGACCCAGGGGGGGGGGGGTTCTGTATTCCATGGTACTGGGTTGCGTCATTTTTTCATATATCACCGTAGCGCGAGCCTGTAAATATGAGGCGCCAGTATATCTTAGGTTTTCCTGTAAATATGAGGTGTCGTGGGACTACTTAAACACCTTGGTTATTGTTTAAGGAGCTATTCAATTCAAACAATGCTGTATGGAAATCGCCTATTATACAATACACATTACTCTTTCCGCAATACCTTGGTCCTTAGAATATTTATTCTTCAAAGAACGTTTATCAGTTTTTGCAAAGTTAAATCTTGAGCTTTAGCTTTCCTGAACGATGTCAGAGAGAAAAGATGTGTTAGTATATGCCGCAGAAATCCTTAGACCGTTGACCCGACCCCTGGAAAAGCCTATTGTTTCCTTTTAAACCAGATCTTGTGTCTCACCTTTGTCTGCTTCACAATAGATTATGACTACTTGTCACCTACGAAGAATAGCTTTGATCTTGCCGACCTCATATTTACAGGCAAACCTCAGATATACTGGCACCTCAAATTTACAGGCTCGCGCTACGGTGGACTCTCCATTTTTTGGGGTACCTTTTCATGATAGATCCCGGATTTATGTTTCCCGGATTTATATTAGTCTATGATTTTTTGTAGCATAAGAAGCTTGATACCAATAATCGTAAAAGTGATTTCTGTGAACAAGCTTTTAATTTGATGGATGACGAGATGCACTTTATATTTGTTTGTACTCATAATCAATAAGAGAGAACTTTATCATTCAACTTACTGGGAATATATAATGCAACTAGATTAGCCATTGAAGAAAAAAAGAAATACTTTGTAATATCTTAGAAAATGATAAACATGAAAATGAATTGAAATCCATATACGAATCAGAGAATAAAAGGTTTGAAAATGCTAGAAAATACCGGGTGAGTCAGAAAAAAGAATCCCCGTTTGAAAGGTCACGGCTCCCTGGATATCAAGACAATGATACCGGCAAATATATAGTTTCAAATCTACTATAGAATTTAGAATGCCTCTCGAGAATGCCTCTTCAAAAGACCTTCAAAACGTGCCCAAAATCATGAACAAATTTTCCTGACAGCAATGACTTGTGGACGCTTTAGCATGTGCTATCCTCCCAGCGTCCCCCCCTGGTATGCATGACCTTTTCAGGGGGATTCCATTCTCCCAGAGGAGAAAATACATGAATTTATGCGAGTGTCATCAATTTTAGGAAGGAAAATTTGCTCATTGTTTTAATTCGTTTCTGCAGGTTTTCGGAAGGGGCTTTCTGCAGAAAAATCACCCATATCCACGGGAAGGAATGGCTGATTAAGGCCGGGTAAATTAATGAACCTAATTGAGCATATTGGCAACGAAAGAAAGACAGTTTTCAATATTATTGCTTTGATATTCATGGAGCAGTGGCCTTCCAAGCGGGGGTTCTTTTTTCTGACTCACCCGGTAGTGTCTTTTAGAGTATCGTTAACATTCTATGTTACGTTCTAAAATTCTTTCGTTTTATCCAATGTAATCTAGAGTACATAGCTATTATATCTTTGATGTATTATGTGTATGTATTTTAGATTACTAGAACCTATCTTGGTTGATGAATATATGAACTGAAATTCAAGAACACGCTTTTTACTTTTCCCCGATTCATGGGTAAACTTTTTCGGATTTACGGGCTCACTTTTCAGAAATTTTCCATATTTATTGGTGGTACTCGTACGCTTGAAAAGGCCATAGAGACTATGGAATAGCAGAAGCCCGTATCCGTATCACGCTTCCTTCCTCGCGTTTCGCCTCGCATTAAAAATTCCATTGGAGCGCTGCAGGGGATACGCAATTTCCAGGAGAGAAAATACGGGAAACTGAGAGCAGAAAACTGGCATACCTGTGTGTCATTCTGCTATTCTGCCTTACTGTAATGCTTTGTTTGCATTTAAGGAACGGCCTTCCGAAAGCAGAAAGAATTTGTTTTACCAGAGAAGAGAGAATGCCAGGTAATATAAGAAAGAACACAACAACCTTCTCCAATTTTTTGTTTTAACAATGAAAACAGTATATAAGTTTAAATAAAAGTGATAAATTATCAATTTGAAAATTACTACTTTATAAATAACTAAATGTTGCTGACTGGGAACTAAAACTACGGTGAAGAAAACTAACTACCGAAGAGCAAAATTCAAAAATTAAGGTAAGCACGATAAACAAGATTGGCAAGATATGAGGTATAAGTCGAGGACAACACAATGGATGTCAAGCGACGAGTTGCTACCATGATCCAAGGGCGCCTACCTTGTAGAAACTATATTTATTCCCAGTACTGTAGAATAATTGGTGTCCTGTGACCCAGTACACAGAGTATCCCAGTACTGTACCGCGACCTAGTACACAGAGTCAGTCCTGTCAAGGTCAAGATGACGTATGAATAACTTTGTGGTTTCAAATTCCGGTGTTGATGTAATACGAGATCAACCGTTATACGAGCTGGCCACAGGGAACCAGACAGCGTGCTTTTTGATTGGTCAACACTAACAGACGTTAGAATTTGAAAATCCTTGTAACTAAAAAAACAGGACTGGGTCACAGGACACCAATTACTCCGTGTACTTGGCCATGGGTATAGTACTGAGATTAAACACACTTCCTACAAGGTAGGCGCCCTTGCACGATCCTTTGTCTTTCACGGTTGATTGATTTGATTGACGGATTTGAGAGAGACGATAACTTCTTGTTATATGAGACTTTGTTCACACGATACCGGCATTATACCGACACAATTTGACAAATGTCAAAGTGGCTTATCAGCAAAGTTTGAAACAGCAGAAAGTTTGACAGTACCAAACTCTTGGCAATCCACATTTCACGCGACACACACAGAGCCTGGATTTTTACCACGAAGGAAATTCAACCTTGTTTCAAAAATGTCTAAACTGTTCCGTTTTAATTGAGTCGTCATATGACGCCGCCTTCAAATTTTGCCGTTTTTGTGAGAACGTTTTCAAACTCTGGCACAACTTTAGACTTTTTAGTGTGAATAGGAGGCCTTTGCGAACAATCTTATACCGTTCTGAAATAGAACCGACATCGTGTGAACGCAGTCTAAAATTCAAAAACGTCTATCAAATATAAAAATTGTAATTGTGGCATTTTACCGAGCAAACGAAGGCCAATTTACAGTAGAGAGTGTTTGCAAGCAACGCGAGTGTGGCAGAAAATGCATGAAATTTTCGCCCAACAAAACAGATATCATTTGGTGCCGACTCGCAGCCTAAAGAACCAAATGATTCTCTGGTTCAAACAACTAAAAGAATATTTGATAAGTTCCCACTTCATAAGAAGCTTTTCGTTTATAGTCAACATCATTCTGGTCGTCTTTTTGAATTTATTCATAAAATAGTTTTCAGCGAGTCAGTCAGGCTGAACAGATACAGGAATATAGCAAAAATCTAGAAACATCATGTATATTTTGAATTTAGTCAAATACATTTAATCTTTGTGGGTAACAATTTGTACTTTGTAAACTTCTATTTTTGTGGTTTTTTAAACATATGGATACATGATTGCTGGTCACTTTTTGAACAAAACAGCATTTATGGCGGTGTCATACCAAAAAGAGACAAGTATGTAGGGACAATCTATAAATTTTTCAGATAACTTTAAATGGGTAGCAAGATTCCTACAAGTACAATAATTGTAGATTTTGCGTGATACTGTCGTAGCATGTATCAGCGTAATATCAGCAATTTGATCGATCAATAGACCTTTTAGCTTTTCTGTAAAAGAGCCTGGATTGAGCGTTATTTTTAGACAATTTCATACACGAGGTTCGATCGAGTGGCGTTAGAGCATCTATCGCTATTGTGCACATTCAAAAATCCCACAAAATGTAGCAAAACATTGTTCGATTCTGATTCTTTCCAGAATAGCTAAAGGTCTATTCAGACAGTCCCTTACCCTAATATGAATTTAGCAGCCTACGAGCTTAATTGTGACTACTTTTGAATGATTTAGAATTTTCTGATGAGACCGTCCGGTAAATATTGCTTCCCATCCGTAAACGCTTGTTGCTGGACATGCTTGCAGAAAGTCTCCATTTCAGCAACTCTATACTCTAACATCATGTGATTCTGGGGTGGTAGGCCAATGCAAGCTCGTAGAACATTCTCAATGCTTGCTCGTTGTTTGAATAATGCATTCACCACAGGGGTCTTCTCTGGTACCAACGGTGCCTTCAAGAGATAACTCAGCAAGGATAGGACCGAGTGGAAAGATTGGTAGTTAGGGTCATCCCCAACGCGGAATTTAATTCTTTGAAACAGCTCTGTTAACAGTACCAAGTCTAGAATGATTGGTGTGGCCAAAAGGGAATCCTCGCATGTATTATGCATCACGATTGTATTTGTCCCATTCATAAATATCTCCGATGTATATTCATCCATTGCACGTTTACTGTCTCCTACGTAGGGGACATATTTTATAACCACGCAGTGGTCAGGTTTCTCTCCAGGCTTGTAGAGAATTCTGTTGGAGTTGACCATGTCATCGACGACGTTGCTTTTCGACACTTCTTTGGATCTAAACTGCGCAGGAGCTGATAGATTCTTTCCATCGTTATTGCCAAGGTGATTGTAGCTGACAATAGAGACAGGCTTGATACCTGCACTGACTAAAAAGTCAACGAGGACTGACTTGATCTTGGTTTGGCCTGATTTGAAGTCGTCTCCTCCAACATAGACACCATGCTCTTTTGCCAGTTGAAGAACCCCAGGGACAAATGTATTCTGTGGAGATCCATTGATGTACGCACAACCTTCCATTATCGAAGCAACTGCATACAGGGTTGAGGCGGAAACTTCTTTTTCATCCTTCGCAATTGAGTTCAATAGATTCTGGCTGGTGTCATTCAGTCCGGTACGAACATCACAAAACCGTTCAGTGTTAGCAGTCCAGACTACGATGACTTTATCTAGGTTATTTTCCGCCTTGAAATTCTTAATATCAGCTCTTACCTGCTTCAGCTGTTCGTCAGCAGTGCCAGTCAAGATGTTATCCGCCCGCTCCGCTTGATTCGGAGCGATAAAATCCGCACGGTAGATTGCCTTTCTGGGTGTCATTTCCCTCATCATTGGTGCTAGTTGATCTTGTAAGCCTATATCCAATACCTCAGCTCGTCTCATTGCTACATCCAATGAGAGAGATGACAAATCCCATCCATCAATCACAAGGTCAGTCGGTTTAACCATTGGTAATAGGTCACGCATTGGAACGAAAACCTGAAAGGGGAATACGGTTTTTTATAAATGATGAAACTGATGTGAGATGAAGCTAATCCAAACGCTTTGGACGGAAAAGTTTGGATCAAATTCTGGACAAAAAAGGTTCGGATACCATTTTAAAATTTCGGAAACATTAACATTTTCTTGTGTGGTTTGGCATGATACAAACTTGCATTTCAGAACCAAAGTAACAAACAGAAACAAGACACAATCTCCATTACGATACGCAATACTTTCTTGAAAACTTTAACAACAGTTTCTTACAAGATCTTCTAATCGTCAATGATCGAAAGTCAAAGTGTCCTCGGGGGTATGTCGTTAGTTCACAAAGAAAAAGGGGGCCTTCGCAGAGGTCCTCACACTTGCAGCTTAATGATCAAACCTTTCACTTGAAATGGGTCATATTTGCATAGAATTAACAACAGTCATATGTCTTACCCAAAGATCTGCAATGATTGCTCCAAATTGATGAAACGGGAGCAAATAATTTAGTCAAAAATATTTTCCAACACTTGTAAGGGTAATTCCGACATGAAGAAGTCAAATAAAGTTTTGTCCATAACATTCATCGTCCGCCATTTTTGGATTTTAATGTATTTCAGAACGAAGGTTAGAAGAGAAACATGTCAGAAACTGAATCGCAGCATGTAACTACCCCAAAAGCAACTGCAGAGATGACAAATTATTAGACATTGTTCTGCGATTCAGGCAATATTACTTAAAAGGAAAACTTTACATCGGATCTGATAAGATATTACCATCCGCACTGAAAACGTCTTCGGTCTTTGATGGCAAATTGAAGTTTTTGGAACAGATTAATGAACATTTTTCATGCAGGGGCAAATTGAAAGAGTTCTCCAGAAGCCTGTCAGCCTGAGTCGCCGTCAAAAGGCTGTGACAAGTGCCGCACCATATTTGAGTAACTTATCGAAGTCAACAGGAAATATCGATATGTGAGTGGCTAGAGTTTGAACACCAGTGGCTTGAGCCACTTTTAAATGCTTACATTCCCTTTGATGCGTAAGTAAAGTCTGATATTGGCGTTTTTACTTCCTTTAATTATTTTTGTCCGAAACTTTTTGTTCTTAATGTACGACTGGTCCAAAATACACAACAAAAGGCCCTAACATAGCTTTTGTTGTATCGTGATAATCATCACTGTTATGGAATTTGCAGAAATATACTCAAATTCACTAATCTACCTATACCCATGAAACTGGTCCATTTAATCAAGTTCGTCTAAACTTCCGCTATCCGTCAAGCAAACGCAAAGTCCCGTTTTGTAATTTTTGCAGCAGTTGACCAAAAGCATATGAAACATCTTACCTCTCCATCTTGATCAAATCCAAGACTGACAGTTGAAGCCTCAAGAACAGAGCCAAAGAAATTTGGCTTCTTTGTACCACTTTTTGTCTCCCATGTAATGTTGTGTTCATTTGCTAGCAGTGCCGCTGTAAGAGTTGTTCCATTATTGCCTCCCCAACCAACAAGCATGACACCAACTTTAGGGATCTTTATGTCGGTTTGGAATGCAAAGTGGACATCAACAGGTTGTACATTGCATGTGCCATCATCCTGCACCACTTGAGTTGTTTGGTAAATATATTTGCTGTTTATTCTTTCATTTGTGTACTTCACATTGGGGCTATGAACTTTCACTTTCGGATGCATGATTGTTTATGTAATATGGTTTCTCTGTCTATAAAAAAAGATTGAGCAAGGTGAATGAAGTATGACCAATAATGGCTCTGTAAGAATAACAAAGAATCGGGCAGCCTAGGTAAATTTGAGAACGGGCCTTATTTTGAAAGGCAAATTGCTCTTTGTGACCTCTATAACCACGGGGGGCGGGGGGGTAAAGGTACCTGGGGATGTGCCGCGAGCAAGGGTATACTTTTTCGGACTTCTAATGTAGCCAAGGGTATACTTTTTTTGCAGTTTTCGCCAGCAACGGTCTAGCCAAGGGTATCATGTTTGACAATATTGGTCTAGCGAACGGTCATGATATCATATTTGGCTCAAATTTGACAATATTGGTCGAGGAAATGGTCAAAATTGGCCTAGCCAAGGGTACCATTTTTGTAAAAATTGGTTCAGACAATGGTCAAATTGGTCTAGCCAAGGGTACCATTTTCGTAGAAATTAGTCTAGCCAACGGTACCCTTTTGAAGATGCTCCCGGCAGACCCCTACCCAAAATTTGGCCAAAAACTCTTCAAGAGTTTCTTTTGTCTCCCTCGCTTTTTAGCCTTCTGATTGGTCTGTGAACAGGGACGTAGGAAGCATCCCAAGCTTGGAGGGGCACGACACTTCAAGGGCACTTTTTTCATTACCCTGAAAGGGCACTTCCTGAAAATGAAAAGGGCACTTCTTTGTTTATTGCAAAATCTTGGGGGGGGGCACCTGCCTCCAGTGCCCCCCCCCCGGTTCCTACGTCTCTGTCTGTGAAAATGAGGCTTTGGCGGTTTCGACCATGGGCCACGAGCAATCGGCTATGTACGACGAATGATTCCTATGCTTGTCGAGCAAAATTTGAAAATAACTCGTGGATCAAGTTTTCGTGTAACGTTTTTTGCATACTTGCATTCTTCAGTAATGTCAACATTGGTTACAAAAACTACGTTACTTTTGAAGTCCTGTTTGGAGCGCGTCAGTCATGGCCGGGTCTCTCGTTTCAGCTTTCACACAAACTGGATCTTTAAGAGCTCGGAACTCAGTGAATTTTCAGCGGATATGCAAGAATCTGGTGTCTAAAATTAATCTAAGATCTTAAGAGACTGGGTTATGCTTACGATACCATGGATCGCATTCATTTTATCGTTGTTTTTCAACATTTAGACAAACGTTGAACAAGTGTTTTGAACAACCTGTATGAAACAAAAGCAAGTAAACATAACGATCCAGCAAGCTCATATGGAACGAGCCAGAAGGCGAGACAATTTTCATCTAGATCTTGTGTTCATATGGAGAAATTCCAGCCCGCTTGCCGAGACAGAAATTGGACATGTATCAAAATGGGACACGTGCGCATTGTCTAGAGCAGCAACGCAACGCATCAGCAACGTGGACGTTTTCGTCTCGGCAGCCGGATGGAGTGTTGATATGCGATTGCGAACAATTTTCATCCCGCCTACCGAGATTTATGGAACGGACCGGAAGTTTTTAAAGGACAAGTCCGGGGTTGGTATGATTGATGATAAAATACAAGATAATACTGCTATGAATGATGTATGATACTTTTTTGCACTATTTTTCGCCTTCTCCTTGTGAAATTACGTATTCAAATAAGCACTTTGAGCGAAGTGACGTCAAATCGCGCAAAAGAAAACGAGGCTGTGTGATTATTTTTCGCCTCTTATCGTTGCAAGCCTCTTTATCGTCTACTCATGCATTGAAAATTGCACGAGAACTGCATCTTTTGGTAACATTTGTGTGTGTTCAAAGTTATCTTCATCAAACAGCCAAACAGCATAACAGTACCGTCTAAACCTTTGAGTATTGCCGTATATCTTTAAAATAGTGTTTAAGAGTAGACTACACTATAAAATAGAGTTCAGATATACAATTTCATACCGAAGAACAACAGTTTGTTATGCAAACTACCTAACTTTTGAAACGAAATTCATTCTTAATGTGCTAAATTTACTGTTGATTTTTCCTATGTTTGTTGAGGATACGAACAGGCTAAGTTGTGAGCCTCAAGGAATTCCTCAAAAAGGTCTCCAGATCGCATGCGCAGTAACGATTTACTTCACTTATGTAATATGCAAATTGGCTTCATCGTTGAGGACAAGGGAAGAAACAACAGCAGCGATGCGCATGACAACGTGAGCCCCAACGTCGATTCGCTCACAACAAAGCTGAAACACAATGTATCAAACACAATAGGGTCAGCATTTCATCTCCTCAACAAATGTAGAAACTTTCTTTACCATAAAACCCCCGGGGGGGTGGGGGGTACTTGACTTTCAATTGTACGGGGGGTGCACTCCAAGAAAAAATTTTGTCACCCGGCTTTAGAAATTTTCCCTCGAAATGATAGCCGGCTTTAGAAAAAATCGGCGAAAAGCATATCCCAAAACGTAAAAATTCGTCGAAAAACGATGAAATAACACATTTGACAACCGGCTTTAGAACAATTGCCTTCTTTCGATACCCGGCGTTAGAAAAAAGAGGCGAAAACGATACCCGGAAAGGAGTGTACATGGCGTCAGCAAAATATACTAAGTACCTCCCCCGGGCATAAAACGTGGATTTTTCGAGTTTTTAAAGGGCATGGTTTCAAAGATTTGCCCTGAACCCTCTTTCCCCGTAGATCTCACTTCGCTTCGCGGTTCCTACATAAGGGCCCCAACTTTTACCAAATTACTACGGGCCCCGAGTGTCTCTGTTACGCCACTGTATATGGCGTTTAGTTTAAAAATAGAACAAAAGATGGCTGAGTGCTTTAATTTGGCCAATTGATTTGCTGATCTCTCGAGATTATCAAATACAATGGAATACAATAGGCTATATTTAGATTGCCCAGGCCCCTAACTTAAATCGCATTATATCTCGGTCATTTGTCTTTAAGAATGACAGGGATTAGGAAATGAGAGCTTTTGGTGTCCTTGGCGTGACCACGACCTTTGTTCCCACTGAATGTGATGTCTTAAGATTGTGTGTGATCACATGTTTAAAACAATTTTCTACTATTCATGTGATCAGTTTGAATACCAACCAATCACTTACCAAGAATTAGCCACCAGGTCCCTCTCATCTAAGATCTAGAAGTAAAGTCTACGGTATTTTTATATAATCTGGCAGTTTGATTAGCAGGTTTCCATGGTCTCAAATAGGAAAAAACATTAGGGATTAAAGCAAGTCAAATATAGCGAGATGATCTAAACATAGCACAAAAGAACGGCACCACCAATTATGTGTCTATTGTTTTCATCCATCCAGAAAATCAAATACATTAGGTTATATTTAGACTGACCCAGTCCCCCTAGCTAAGTTGCTAAGCTGTTGATTTACTTTAATCTAAATATAACCTATTGCATTTGATGTTCTTAAAGGCAGTCTGTCCCCTATGGTTCTGAGCTTAGTTACTGCTTGGTTGCATGGTCATGACATATTATAGCCTAAACTTTTGAACATACAATAGAGATCTCTTTGGAGTTTATTTTCATTCATCAAAGGGGGCAGAATGCTTTTAATCAATGAAAACAATAGGAACATCAGGGCCTGTTATTCTTTCATGCTATGTATAGACTAGATCCCAAAATATCTCCATTCATCCAAGGGCTTGTGCAAAACTAAAAGCTTGCAATTGCAAACAAGAGCAAACAGATCCAATAAATCTTTAATGAGTTGAAGCTGGCCATGTGCCATGAACAAAACATTGCCATAGAAAGGGGGCTGGATCTTTGCATCTTCTTTGTTCTAGTCATACTAATGTGATGCTAATGTTGTGCAATCATTAAAGGGCATATGTCGCGATAGCAGTTGGTTGATACAACAAAGAAGTTTGGAATGCAATTTCATTGTTTCATGACTTTTTATTTCTGCTTCATGAATTTTTACTGCCGTAAAAATGTAGCCTCGGTTCCGTGTTTTTGTACTAAACAAAAGAGAGAATTGTATTACATTAGCCAATCGGGTTCACGATACATGCCCTTTAAAGGGAATGTAAGCATATAAAAATGGCTCAAGCCACTTGCGATCAAAATCTAGCCTATCAGATATCAGTATTTCCTGTTGACGTAGATCAGTTACCCAAATATGGTGCAGCACGTGCGATAGCCTACTGTCTTCGCGTAGCTATTTTTATCAAGGGCTTATATATGCTTAGATTCCCTTTAAGCGACCACTTTCCACTCATGTGGAATAATCCATTCCAAATTCGCTAGTCATTACAAGGAGCACTTCCTTCATTCTGCCGAGTTCAATCATGGTTCAATCTTTACAAAATTTGATCACTGTTTTTCAATCCTTTTGGGCCAACCGCAGGCAAAAAAATTTCAAGAAATGAAATCTTAAAATATATCGATAAGCAGGCATCTGAAAAATTGACAAAAAATAACCAAGAATAATATAGGATGTTGACAAAAGGTAAATCAAACATATTTGAAGTCGGTCCAGTGTATGATTTATCGTGGCCTGTCGGAAGTGGAAACTTTTTTCTGGCTTATCTGGCAATAAAAGCTAATTCAAGACTACTAATTTGTTTTATAAAAGATTTGATCGCAAAAATTGTTTGTGTAAAAATCTTGCAAAAATTTCCTGGGAATGGCATTCCCCTGGTCCCAAACTTTGTCCGTCTCTGGTGGAATTGTTTCATAAGTCCAGTGTAAACAGAATAAAATTGAGTACCAGATCCCATTGTAGGGTCGCCCTCCATATACAATAGATATTAAAAAACACAATTAATACTTGTTGTTACTTGATCCAGATAGCTGCTCCCTGTTAAATACAAATAATCCTGTTGGTCTTTATAAAATTTAAACCATAAATTCCTGAGGGCACCATTAAATTTTCAGACATTTCCTGATATGAAAACGATCTGGTAGATCTGATTGGAATACACTCAAGAAGTCAGAAGCAGATATATGGCATTCCCCTGGTCCCAAACTTTGTCCATCTCTGGTGGAATTGTTTCATAAGTCAAGTAAACAGAATAAAATTGAGTACCAGATACCATTGTAGGGTCCTCCATATACAATAGATATTAAAAAACACATCTAATACTTTTTGTTACCTGATCCAGATAACTGCTCCCTGTTAAATACAAATCCTGTTGGTCTGTACGAAAATACAAGGCCATGTAGTCATGTACAAGCCTTGTAGTTATGGCCTTGCAACCTTGTAATAGCCTAGAATAGCCTTGCTGTAACCTTGAACATGGCTTGAAAAATGCTTTAGCCTTGTGGAAGCCTTGTGGGCGTTCTACATTATATTTGAGATGCAGAATTTTTATGCGACAGGGTATCACAAGCAAAAATTGCGTTCTACACTATATTTGAGTTGCAAAATTTTTATGCGACAGGGTATACTTTTGGCCTATTTTTTATGCGACAGGGTGCAGGGTGTGGAGAGGTTTTCCGCACACCCCCGTCACTTCCCTAGTCAAGTACCCCCCCCGGGCCTTGTGGAAACCTTGTGTTAGACTGGTTGCAACTTGGAATCTTACTGATAGCCTTGTAATTTTCTTCAAAGGTTAGCACAAGGTCATAACAAGGTTATAATCCCTGCTACAAGGCTAAAACTTGGCCTGTACAAGGCCAAGTTTAGCCTTGTATTTTTGTACAGGGGTCTTTATAAAATTTAAACCACAATTAAAATGTTCAGACATTTCCTGATATAAAACAAACCCCTAGACCTGATTGGAATACACTCTGGCAGTCAGAAGCAGATATAGAAACATCAATGTAGAAACAGTCCATCAATCAGGGAAATAAAACTCATCAATGGAAAATGATTCTGATTTTGTTGCCAATTGCCCAGCATTTCCTAATCAGGCACCAAATGATTGAGGAAACTGTCCTTGGATTGAGGAACTGTTACTCAATTCAGAAAGTGCACTGTGCAGGTCATAAGACTTTGGTGCAAAATATCAAATAAGGATACAGGATGTATCAAACATTAAATTATACTCATCATCATCATCATCATCATAGCAAATGCTCTACCTAATACAGGCATGGCAGCTGAACTAATCTGACTTATTAAAATGAACAAATGAACTAAAAGAGAAATGAACTAATAAAATGAATCAAATAAAACAGCGGTAAAATGTAGAATAACAAGCGATGTACTAAGAATACCAAGAAATACTAAGAATGGGAGTTTTAGAAAACTTCCGTACAAGGTCAAATTCTTAATTTTGTTATAAAAAGTATATCATGCAATAGGATGTGTGGTATAACATGAACATCTTCTGTCATACACATATTCTCTTTATAAGAAACTGCCCATAAGAAACTCAACTCTCAGATCACCAAAAAATTAAGAAACTCCAGTACTGGGAAAATGTAAGTTAAGAAACTATTTACTTTGATAAAGGAAATCCTTGAAATATCTTTACTTTACTTTCACTTGTTTCCTGTATCATATTACTCGTAAGGTACTTGAGTAATGTCTAAACATTGGGAAAGGCTTAAAAACCTTGTTTTGAAATGTTTACAAGGGCACAGGTAGTGAACATGAATTTCAGTTTCAGTTTCATATATATTTAAATTCACCACATACAATTTATCAAATCAACTAAACTACGAGAATATAAGATAACATTACAGAAAATTAATACATGAGTACGAAGAATTAATACAATATACAAATACAGATAAATTGTACGGAGAGAATTATTTAAAGGAGGAGCTCTCTCAATAGGTAAACTAATCGAGGAGAGAGCCCCCCCTAATATTGTTATTGTCATGAACAATACCAAGCCCCCCCCCCCCTAATATGAATATTGTTATGAAACCTCTAAGAAACTCGTAAGAAATTCTGAGTACTCAAATTCTGATAATTTTAAGAAACTTTCAGTACTGGGCCAAATTCTTAGTTTCTAATAAAAAAAATATGTGTATGTCTTTTGTGGTGTGTCACACTTCACAGTATATTTCACATGCATGGTACCTGTTACACAGACCATATCGTCAAATCGAAGTGAAATATTTGAAACTCAAATGTGGTTGAGAAACATTAGGGGTTCTGTAAAATTGGTATCATCAATTAGTTGGTCTTCTTGTACAGACAGATTGTATAGTTGTTCTACATTTCTGCTTTGTCAAGGTGGGGTGCAGCAACAACTGGGCGTTGTTTTTGGCAACAGACCAATTATTGAAAGTCTAGACCCTAATACGAATGAAAACGCAAAAAATGGAGATTTCGGCACAGCATTTTGAAATCTCTTTTCAGTAATAGATAATCCTTCTCGTTTCCAATTCCATGTCAATAATGTGGTGGTTCAATCAAGAAAATGGGCCTAAATTCTACATTACGTTTTCTCCTATCTTGCCGGGCAAAACACTGAGATACCGTTTTTAAATCATAAAAAGTATGATAACTAACGTAGGTATACAACTAGCTACTTCGAGAACGGTAAATAGATGAAATAAAATGCCTTACCTTGAGTTTTCTCTGTGAGGATGGGCAGTTTCTTCTTGGCGGGCTATGATCGCTATGATGCACCTGTTGCGGCGTGTCGAAAAGAGATCGATTGACATCGTACGTTTATTCACGTGGTCACTTATACAGAAACCATAACAAAAGCATACAATAGGAACAATAGGATGGAATTTGCAACAACAATGGAATTTACTGGGATTTCACATCGTTGTTACGTCATTCTGCTCATGAATGAAATTACTAGAATACAACAGGGACACCAGAGTCTAGATTTATGACCTGGAGTCTCATGTTTCCCTGTGCTCTGACCCTATTTAGGCCCAAACTCTAGGCTTCCTAGCATCCCAATCAGATTGCAAGATTTCTGGATTACTATGGTGACGGCAAATAAGATGGAACTTTCGATTCCACAAGGGACTCATCTTCATAAGTCTAACCAGAGCCATGCAATGTCTTTTTGCCAGGGTATCAGTTGGGTCTATTTTCATGCTAGAAATTTGTTTGGGTTGATCCGTTGTACCTGAGCACCCCTATCCTAAATATACCTGAGTAACCCCCCTGGGTTTTGAGAGACAGATTATGCTTTGTTCACAGAAAAATGCAAAATAAAAAAATCACAGGGAAAGATTCACTTGATTTTACACAATCACACGCAATCACATACACTATCATGAGAAATTACACAACTGAAGATGCTATGGAACGATGAAACAAATTTTCTTACAACTGACAAAAATTTCTGTCACCTTCAAGAGTTCCAACTTTTCATAGTAATCCTTTCAGTCCTCAAAAGGGGAGATGTTAGTGAATGGAGAAAAGATCTCTTAGTCGAAAAAGCGTACGAGACTTTTTCGGAACAAACGGATTCTTATGAATTTATTTTTTATTTTTCTTGAAAACGAAAGGATTTTTAACCAAATGTGTTCGAGAATTTTTGGGAATGAAATGCCCCTCTAGCTAATAACTAATTGATAAAACTGTAAAGGTACTCTAGGGACCTTCACAAGTGGGTTCAAAGCAAAGGATGTCGACACAATAAAGACAACGTACGTTTCAGAGACAAATAAACTAGTTCATCGGCATATCTTTTTAACGGCAATTTTCGTCTATTCATTGGTGATCAAAATGTCCTTCATTGGTGATCAAAACAATAGGACCATACTATTTTTGTCGATTTTTGTTCTACTTTCAGACAAGATCATTCGAGATCGTTTATTCATACTGGAAGCAAGAGTGCTAGCCTCGTTGTGCTAGCCTCAAACTGACTTTGACCGAATTGCTAAGGTATGCTTACAGACGAACATGTGAGAACATTCTAAGAAACTCTGTGACTGCTTGTTTCATAAAACTCATATACCAAATTCATAAAATTATATCGTCCTACAACTTTTTTGGGTGCAAATTGGCACAAACCCTTTGGTAAAACCATAGATGGTAAAACCTTGTCACAAAGTTGTTTTAATTTCTGAAATTCACTTGAAGAGCATCTCGAAACATTTTTGTACTTAGGTTTGAATTTTACGGTTGACTTTCGAAGACAGAAATGCTTTAGAAAAGTGGCCCTGTGCAGTTCTCTGAAATGGTCACAAAAAGATAAAATATTCGAAAACTTCTTAACATTTGAGATCTCTTAGATTCAAAAGATCTTAGATTTGCGATCCTGGAGATCTGAATTTGAGACCTCTTAGATTCTTATGTATGCATGTATCTATGTATGTAATGTTTGCCATCAAAAATAGCTAAACTAAAACTAAATGTAAAGTAAATTTAAGAAAAATTCTACTTACAATATAATGCTAATGTAGTATAAGTTGAAAATGTAATCTAAAAACACCCTTAGTTTGAATTGGCAGGGATAGCAAAATCAAGGGATTTCAGTGCGACCTTGTTTCCATAATGGTCCTTCCAGAAGTGTCATTGAAGGAAAAGTTTTTACGAAAGAAAAGAAAACAAAGTTTTTTTCTCAGACGTTGAGAGCAAAGCTGAGAAATCAGGATGATTGATAGACGATTCTTAACATGGCTAAATAATGAAAACTGAAAATGAAAATGAAAAAAATGTGAGAGTCAAAAGAGCATTTAGCGTTTGCTTTGCCAGAATATACAGATGGACGACAAGAAGTTCCCATTTTTAGAAATTGGATATGCGGAGACTTACTTGAGATATCGGAATGAATCAAAGTTTGGTTGATAACAGAAAGGCTGAAGTAATCTTTTCATTTGTCTTTATTTTTCACAGCATCATCGTAAATATAGGGAAAATTGGATAAATTTCCTTAATCTGAATCGCGCGTCACATGCTGTCGCTTCATTTCATACATCACACTCAAGAAGGCTCTAGGCTCAAAGTGACATTTCATTCTCCTCAAGGCTCAAAAAGTGAATTTTACAAATGCATCAAAACAGACCACAGACGTTCGTTACTGCTTTTAGAAATATTTGCAATCTTATATTCTTATCTCAAGGGGAATAAGTGTGGCTTATACAGTTTCCGTCAGGTGACTGAAGTTAAGCTCGGTCTAACGAGGTCAAACTCCTGATGGGTGACCTCTCGAAGACCTGACCTCCCCCTGACCTCACAAATCACTTCGCCGTCCTTCGGAAGGGACGTTAAACTAGGGGTCCCATGCCTGGATACGGAATGCATACTGGGCCTAAATTAGCTTTCAGTAGCTAGAAATCCAGTCAGCTGGCTCACTTGAAATATGTTACTGAATAAAAAAATGAAATGTTTTTGAGTGAGGAGATTGCTTACAGCTTTATTAGGCCGCCTCTTTTCATGCATTTCTGGCAATGACTAGAACAAAAATTAGCAATTCTAGGGTCCAGGGCCAGTAAAATGTTGCTCCACGATAGTTAATTATTGGTGTAAAATCTCTTTACATCTACTTTCTATGGCAATCTATCTGCCTTGAAACATGTCACGAGAAAACAGTTTCCTTCTGGCTATGCGTAGACTTGCCCCAAGTCTACTTTGTAAAAGAAATTGTAAATGGGAGAAGCGAAATTCATCGTCTACTTTCAGATAGATACATAGACTTATTATAGTTGACAAAATAGACTTTGTGCAAGTAAGTTTACAGTAAATACCGTTTTCTTTCTTAATAACTTTGTCATGGAATATCTAAGCAATTTTTCTAAACTAATTTTCTTTCAAAGGGCGTTTCCGTCATTCTCCTTGGTCTGAAGGGTATGGCATCCAACATTTTCTAAGGGCCCGATCCTATGAATCACTCTAGGGCCCGACTCGGCTCTCGACGGCCCAATATACAGTTTGTCAAATACATACAGGGTGTCTCAAAGAACTATGCCCAATTTCTATGCCTGTACGGATGAGCTGCGCGTTTTATTGTTCCATTCTTCACACAGTTGCATAGGACAGGCTTCAACTTAGAGTCCGAGACCTTGTTTTAGCCAATCAGACAAGTGGTCCGTCTTACCGTTCCCTTTTCGGTAGTTCCTGGACCCGCCATTCCAACATTTCGGAAGAGGGCCTAAAGGATCCAAAGGAATGGTAAGACGGACAAAAGAGATAGACTTGAAGCAAGTGTAGACAAGTGGTTGCTGATTTATGGCACAAGGAGGTCGAAAAGTATTCGTTTCAGCACCATCTTTGTTCTCCAAAAATGTCAAAAGTACGTACATTTTGAAGGAAATGGCTGTAGCTTCTGTTTCAGTTTCATTTATTATCAATCTAGCGCTGTGTTATGGCTACCCTGGGTACCATCCTCTCTAACATATACCCTGGGTACCAGCCTCTGTAACATAAAAACAGAGATTGATAACTATGCTATGCATACTTATCAACTTCTCTGTTTTTATGTTAGAGAGGCTGGTTTATGTTAGAGAGCATGACCCCCTATAAATTAGTTATCATAACTGAGGGGCTACCAATCGACCCTTTCTAAACTGTAGAAACAATTTCAATAAAGCAATTAGAACCCTTTCACGGATGGCTAGCCTGCGTGCAGCCTCAACTCCTCCTAAAAGGCTGCACGCAGGCTACGGATGGCTTGATAGTGGCATTTTTGGAGAACAAAGACTAACGATTTTTGAAGCAACGATTTTTTCTTTCGTGTGCTAAAAATCAGCCACCACACTTGTCAGATTGGCTAAAACAAGGCCGCAAAAATTGAGTTTTTTTAAAGCCAATCCTATACAACTGTATCAAGAACAGGACTACAGGACAATAGAACGTACAGCTCCTTCGTAGCCTACGTGTAGACCCCCCCTTTACACGTAGGCTACTCCTTCGCAGCACGCAAACAAATGGGGCATCCTGTACCGAGTGACTCAAAAAAAGTTAACACGTTTGGTGGACTGTGGAGTGGAATGAAAAATACGGAGCAGATATTCAAACTAACATGTTCATCTCTCAGTCGAAGGTTAGCGGTAATTCAAGAGCCAATTCACCTAAGCATACTACCGGGTGCGCCAAAATAAACTATGCACGTTTGGCAAGCCACGGTAAATCGTACACTGGACCGATTTTGAAGATATATCACTTAATCTTTAGCAGAAAGCCTGAATTGGATTCTAAGATTTTTTGCAAATTTTTCCATTTTCAATTTTTAGAGCTACAGGCGAGTTTCTTAAAATTTTCGTTTTCGAAAACACTGAAAACGATCAAAAAACGTTGATCAAATTTTCTAAAGACTCATCATGAATGGACAAAGAGAAAATGTTTTCAGCGTGATTTGGGGATTTGGAAATTGATCATTGTAAACTTCTGCACGAGTGTTATTTCAAAGATTGGCTTGTTGCGAAATTCTGTAGTAGTTGCAATAAAGTGCCGCCCCAAAAGCCGTCATAAATCAAAAATGTAACAAAACTCCATGCTTGCTGGCCCCATGACTCTTCCTCGCTTGTCTTTTAACCCCCTTGATACGGGAACACAGCCTGCAGCAAAGCATAAATTCAATGACATTACAAAAGAAAAGAAATTTCTTTATATTCTTGAAAATATTATTACATTTCTCCCAATATATTACGAACTCTCATAAAGCAGCTTACAATTATTCGATTTCTAAATCCCAAATCACCACGAAAAAGTTTCTCTTTGTCCATTCATGTCAATTCTTTAGAAAGCTTGATCGACGTTTTTTGATCGTTTTCAGTGTTTTCGAAAACAAAAATTTTAAGAAACTCGCTTGTAGCTCTAAAAACTGAAAACAGAAAAATTTGCAAAAAATCCTAGAATCTAATTTAGGCCTTCTGCTAAAGATCAAGTCATAAATCTTTAAAATCGGTCTTGTGTACGATTTATCGTGGCCTGCCAAAAGTGCATAGTTTATTTTGGCGCACCCGGTAGATAAAACATTTAATTTTGAATATCAGAAACGTACCCTTTATTCCACAGCCCGCCAAATGTGGTAACTTTTTTTACCCACCCGCTACACTATTTAGTCACCCACACCCGGTATTAACCCCCTTTGCCATCATACAAAGCTGGCCCAATAAACAGCCAAAAGCCAATGGCCTTTCTCCATAAGGACCCTCCAGTCATCTCACTGAGTTAAATTATTGTCGTTGTTGTCGCTGCACTGAGGGCCGTATTTCCCTAGAGCTGTTAAGCCGGACAAAAATGTCAATCGGTAACAAGTTTTGTCGCGCCGTCGTGTGGTGGTGTTCAGAATATGGCTTAGAGGAAGGCAATTTTCATCGAGTCTAAACAGCCAATAGATCAATTCATTTCTCATTCATGAAGAGTTCAGTTGAAAATATAACTACTTGCATTAAAAATCTTAAATTATGTGAAAGAATGTAAATTTAATTTGAAAAAACATCTATCTAATCTTTTATGCACCTCTTGGACATTTTGCACATTACAAAGAATACCTACTGTAAAACAAAACAAAACGTCATGTGAAAATGTCAATGTTTTTTGTCATATGTATCCTTCTCCTTGTATCCTCTAACATACCCAGCTTGAGCATGCTTATCAGGTATATCGTGTCTTCCTTCCAAACCTTTTCCTTTGCCAGAGTCATCAAATCTCTTTTTGCTAGCCCCTGTGTACTTTGAAGCATCGGTGAGTCTATCAACTCCTCCAGCAGCAACGATTTGCTATGGGGAAGGTGGATGAAAGATGACAAATTTAATCATTGATTTTGTAAAAAATGGGGGGACAAAAGTGTGTCTCCGTTTTGAGAAAACTGCATGGTCAAAGCATAACATGTGAATGAATCTCAAACGAGGCCAGGGGGCGACGGGTAAATTGTTTATCAATTATTCTGAAGCTAAGAAACGCAAGGGAAATCGGAAATACACTTTGCTGGATCGATGCATTGAGAACGCAAAAATGTTTGTCGAGGCTTTAATCTAGGGGTACCAGAAGTTACAGAAAGAGGGAAGTTTCGATTTTCACCTTTTCTAGTGTATAGCGCACCATTCTTAAATATTTGAAAAATTCTCTTTGGCTGACGAATACTGTCCCATTTGATGGCGAATCAAATGATGTATAGTTTAGATGTGTTTTGTCGCATGCGTGACAGTCAAGAGAGAAAACACCGAGAGTGGTGACTGAAGGGATACAGTAACTTTAAGAACGCTTCACTTCACAAGAAGTTTCACCTGTGTGAAGTTAAAAGCCTTGGCTGCCAAAATTCACTTCATTTCAGCAGCAAATGTTCGGCTGAGTGCCTGAGAGGTTTGATTCGGCAGGTCTTTACGAAACATTCGTAACAAACTTCTCAACTCTAATGTGGAGTATATCTCTGCAAATTAGTTTCTCATTTTATTTTCATGGTTTGAGTCAATCTGACAAGTTGTTTGCTGATTTATGGCAGAGAAAAGGAAAAAAGTGGTCGCTTCAAAAACAGTATTTCTGTTGTTCTTCATCATTATCAAAATCAAGTAAGAAAGGGTTCTAACGTCATATTCAAATTTTCTCTACAGTTTTAAATGGGACGACAGCATTTTCTTACAGATAAACAACACTAGCAACCATTTTGAAAATTCTGAGAAAATTTAGATACGATGCTAGAATCTTTTCTTTGAAATTTTACTTATTTTGTGACATTGCTGGAGAAAAATAGAAGTGCTGTTTTTGAATCAACCATTTCATTTTGCCAACTTGTGAGATTATCTCAAGGAACGTTTCAAACTCCAAGTTGGAGCCTGACCTTATGCGACTGTTTAAAAACTGAAACAAAAAAATATACAACTCCTCCACAGCGGCCACACAAATAGGGCAATACCTTATTGGGACAACCTGCAGTACGATTAAATTGGTTGATTTTATGTAATTACAAGGTTTGTCAAACTCATACAGGGTGTCCCAAAATTGTTGTGCTCGATTTCAGCCTGGTTCCCTGTGCGTCAACTTGACCGCGTTCGCGTGAGGGTACTGGGCGTCAGGGAAGCGATTTGTTGACGCCTGCACAAAAACAAACCAAAGACCAGACGTTATTTTGGACCGCTTCCGTGGAGCCCAGTCCCCTTAGTCGAAAATGACGTCAGGGAACCAGACTGGCTCGAGTTATCAACTTAGAGTTTGAGATCTTGTTTTAGCCAATCGGACAAGTGCTTGCTGATTTATGGCACAAGAAAGTCGAAAAAGTGATTACTTCAAAAATAGCACTTTATTTTTAAGGGAATCGACATAGTTAAAAGCTGGCCCAGGCTAGGTCAAAAATATAACCTGTTGTACTCGACAACTTTGATACATCCGGTTTCATTGTGTAGGTAAAGAAACAATGGGTTTGTGGGCGTTTCATTAGCCTATTTATAGCGGCTATGAGATATAGCTATGTCTGTTCCCTTTAAATGTCAAAATCACGTAAATTTGGAACAAAAAGAATCTAGCGCCGTATCAGCCTTTGTTCCAGTGGCGTCGTGGCCGGGGGGGGGGGGGGCAGGGGGGGCCATGACCCCCCCTGTGAAAATGTTGTCGGAAAATTCGTCAGTTTTCCATTCTTGTCGGAAAAATCGAAAAAAATTGAATTAATCCATTTTCCTTACATAGCTACTTTATGGCAATCGAAATGTATACATGAAATATCACTTTTTCGATCGCAAAACGTAGTTTTTGATGAAAAAGTAGGTTTTTCGACAAAAAACTAGGTTCTTCGTTCGTTTTTCTGCAAAATAATCCTTTTTCAATGGAAAGAAAAGTGTGTTTGCTATTGGATTTGTTCTACATTTAAAAATGGCTGAATGTTCTTGTGCTATCAGTAAGCAATACAATGAACCCTTTTTAAACTGCAGAAAAGATCCGATACAGCAAGCATCTTTTCCTACGTGTGGCATAAATCAGCAATCACTGCTCAGACTGGCTAAAACAAGGTCGCAGATTCTATAAGTTGCAGCCTATCCCATGCAACTGTATCAAGAACAGGACAATAGAGTGCACAGCTCCTCCGCAGCAGCCAAACAAATGGGGGCAACATTTTTTGGGCCATCTTGTGTATCTTTTTAATAACCTGGTATCAACCTCCCCCCACCCCATCCCACCCTCACCTTTCCATCATGTAAAGCTGGTCTAATAAAAAGCCAACAGCCATTAGCTCAATTCATTTCTCATTCATCAACAGTTCAGCCGAAAATATCCCCTACTTACACAAAAAATCTTACATTAAATACTAGTCTTTTATGCACCTCTTGGGCATTTGTTGGGTTAAAAAGCACACATACTGTAAACAAAACAACATGTCATGTGAAAAGTTCAATGTCTTTTGTCATATGATTGCTTCCATGTGTATCTTTTAGCATCTTCTGTCAGTCCTTTTCCTTTGCCAGATGAATCAAATCGTTCTCTATTAACCCCTGTGAACCTTGAAGTATCAGTGAGTCTATCAACTCCTCCAGAAGCAACGATTTGCTATGGGGAAAGTGGATGAGAGATAACAAATTTGATTTTTATTTTGGAATAAAGCATAAGTTATTGCTTTGACCTTGGAAGTTGAAATCAAATACTTTTTCAACATTGAGATTTTGTTCACGTCAGCTGATGCTGGCGGTAACAATAGATGTGATTTTTAACGCATTCGCCTAGATGGAATGACGTCACAGCAGCTTTGTCAACAAGATGGCATCTTATTTGGGGGTAAACTTTCAGAAAATGTCTATGGTTTCTGTAGCAAATTGCGAAAAGTTGTAGCTCTTATACTCTTCCTCGCGATAGTGAGTAGGGGCAGGATAAGCAGCATTTTTTATGCAATCCTAAACCAATAAAAAATTGCAAGAATCAACTGTTCTCGAAAGCGAACCAAAAATTTAATTCCCTTTCTTATTTTTTCATTTAACACGATAATTAATGATTAGGATAGCCGAGAAGGGAGGACAGTTGGAACAACTACACCGGGGCCTAGACAAATTACATGAATCTTTTTTTTTCCCCCCACGATAAGTCTAGCTAGGGCCTAGGCATTGACGAGGACCTAGAAGATACTAGCTAAATGCCAAAAGCCATTGATTGATAAATCTAAAGGGCTTAACAAATCATTGAAACTTGGCAAGGGCGTAGTCCTAGCTATTCTTAGCCGATTGGTAGTTTTGGGCGTGGCCACCTCATTAGGTGACGTCACTATGACGTCATAATGCCGGAAAATGTCAAAATATATGGCTTTCCGGCTTATTTGTTCTAAAAACGGAATAAAGGTAATCTGAATGACTTTTTCCATTCTTATTTGGCGTATTATTCATTTCCAATTCAAATATGATGCATATGAGTGTTTTTAGATTGTTATTTTGGAAGAAAATGACAAAAATTGATGACGTCATAACTAAAAACTGTGTTTTTCTGCCAAAAATTGATAATAATTAGCTCAAAATGCTTTTAAAGTATTGCATAACGCAATTCTATGCATTTTTAACAAAATCTATCGGAAAAAACTTCAAAATTTGCCAAAATGACCCAAAATGGCAGCCAGAGTGACGTCATCATTTAAGAATGCTGACGTCAGCAAAATCCATTGTTATTGACAACAATAGAAAGCTAATTGTTTACTGATTCTTTTAAAGTACAATAGTCAACGTTTGGAACTAATTCTGGGAGTAAAAATATCAAAATCATTCATTTCTCTAATACCTTGCTCCAAATATGGTAGTGTCATCTGTCACGTGACACCTATTGTTCAAAAATTTAATTGTCAAAATATAGCTAATAGATAATTAGTAATTGTCAGAGAGTTTGAGGGTCATAGCTTTTGTCGTTAAAGAATGCTCTGCAAAAAACCGACAGGGGGGGTGGAAAACACCCCCCCGGTAGGATTAGGGTTAACTTAGTTGAATTGCTATGAATGCCAAAGTAACCGGGGTCATCAACCAACCGGGGTCATCAGCCAACCAATCTGTTTAACAGTAAAGTTTTTGAACGAAAACTTTCGAGCTTTGATAAGGGCCATGGAAAGATGAAGCCTTAGGCCCGAAGTACCGGGCGAGTCAGAAAAAAAATCCCCGTTTGAAAGGTCACGGCTCGCTGGCTATCAAGACAATGATATCAGCAAATATATAGTTTAATGGTAGAAAGGTTCAAATCTACTATATAATTTACCTCACTGAAAACGGCCACTCCATTCTGAAATTACGAGGGATTTTCTTGAGAAAGCCTCTTCAAAAAATTTTCAAAACGTGCCCAAAATCATGAACAAATTTTTCTAACATTTCTGCCTTACAATGGCCTTACAGCAATGACTTGTGGACGCTTTAGCACGTGCTATCCTCTTGGGAGGATGAACAAGTCCTCCTCCTGGTATCGATGACCTATTCAGGGGGATTCCATTCTCCCAAGAGGACAAAATACATGAATTTTTGTGAGTGTCATCAATTTTAAGAGGGAAAATTTGCTCATTGTTTTCATTCATTTTTGCAGGTTTTTTCGAAAGGGCTTTCTGCAGAAAATCACCCATATCAACGGGAAGGAATAGCTGATTAAAGCCGGATAAATTACTGAACCTAATTGAACATATTGGCAATAAAACAAGACAGTTTTAAATATTATTGCTTTGATATTCATGGAGCAGTGGCCTTCCAAGCGGGGATTCTTTTTTTCTGACTCACCCGGTATATTCCATACATTCCTGTGCCTGTGGTCAACAGGCTGTGGTCCTGATATAGAATCACACAAAAAACATACCATAATTGATGTTCCTTCTCTGTCGATTCTTCTTCGGTTTTGCCTTTCTTTTCAAATGAAATAAATCCATCATGTTTCCTTTTCCAAAATTCTAAATTCAGCTTAAAAAGCCCAAGTGAAGCACTGGCAGCCTGACAGCCATTTTGAAATAACTATGAACTAACTGTTCAAATGCTTACTAGTTTTCAAATCTTTAACTCGGGGTAAAAAGGTGGGTGTAAAATTCTGTGATCTATTTCTTCTGACTGAGTGGCTTGAAACAGACTTCAGTTACTTATCTTTAATTCTACCGCTGGACTTTTCAGAAGTTTTCAATATTTTTCGAAATTTCAGCGTATGTTACATTTTGGATTTGTAGTTTGCTAGGCAACGATAATCGACGAAAAATGGTCGTTGCTCTAGCGCTAATTCTGAAGCATATAAATTGAGAAATTAAAAACAAACACCTTGAGGACCCTATTTTAGCCCTTTTTAAGGTATTTAATCATTAATTCGGGGTTAGCAAGTGCATTTAGTAGGAAAACGAGCACGATCCATTTGGGTGGAAAAAGGGCCTAAGTTGACATTTTCGAGAATTTCCCCCGCAGCTTTGAAAATAAAATGGCTCGTTATTCGGCGAATTTTAGAGATAGATTGGAGATTAAAAGTGTTTTAGTGAAAGAATACAGTTTTCCGTCGAATTTTGACATGCCGCGGCCGTTTACTCCTTGCAAAACGGAGTTGCGGCGTAAAATAGGGCAGACCGAAATTATTCCCCATTTTTGGGGGGCGCGTGCTCCGCTTCTGGGGGCAATATTGAACCCCAAATTGCGTTATTAGACTCGCAAATAAATGGTCTCTTGAAAACATTTTTTCGTTTTGAAATCAGGCTCGTAACCATGGAGCATCGACTCCAAACGTAACCTCGGGTCGGAAAATCGTAACATTTATTTTTCAACCCCCTGTTATGACGTCATAATGACCCCAAAATTTCCTGAAACTCCGAAATTCGGATGCGCCGCGGTCCATTACCCCTTTTAAACTACTCCATTGATTTTGTGAAATTACCGATTCAATAAAGGCCATTTTTGAATGGGAGCCAACGTCATCAAATTTCTAAATCATAAACCAGAAAAGTGATAGACTTTGCTTGATAACATATCGTAGACATCCATAAACTATGGTTTTCTTCGAAATTACTTCATGTTGCTTCAAACAGTTTAGAAATTATCATGGTTTCAAGTTTTTTTGAACATTTTTGTTGAACTCTTGAAAAGTAGAAAAACACTCTAATTCTGAAAATATTGAAGATTTCAGAAAAGTCCAACGGTAGAATTATAGAGAAATAGCTGAAGTTTCTTTGAAGTCATTCAGTTCAAAGAACTAAGTAACTGAATTTTACACCAACCTTTTTAAAGATTTGGAACCTATTCTTTCAAATGCTTACTAGTTGAAATAATTCAAAAATGACAATAACGCAATATTCGATAATGGTTTAGTTTAGGCTCGTTTGACTTGCAGGTATGAGCGGGGTATAGGTATCATTTGTTTGTCCTTGGTTGTATTGTGTATTGCTATCATTGTTAAGTTGTATTTTTCTGTACTGTTGTTGTCTTTTGTTGCAATCAATGTCCGTTGATTTAAATACTATATTGTTTGATTGTGAGTACCATGCGCAATGGGAGCAAATGACATGTAAGATGAACCTGAGTTCTCTCCCGTAGTGAGTGGTACATGGTGATGTAGATATTTTTTTGTTTAGATGTTATTTATGTCGGTGTAAAATTCTAGGACCTATTTCTTTGAACTGATTGGCTTCAAAGAAACTTTAGCTAATTTGCTATAACTCTACCGTTGGACTTTTCTGAAATCTGCAATATCTTTAGAATTAGAGCATTTTTCTTCTTTCTTAATCAAGAATTAAAGAAAAATTTGGACAAACTTAAAACCATCGTATTCTCTACACTTTTGAGGAATCACAGAATATTTTTCAAGGAAGATTTTGTTTATGAATGTCTGCAATGCGGCATCAATAAAAAATCTTTCACTCTTCTAGTTTACGATTTATAAATTTGATGACGTCACATCCTCAAATGAGTTGAAATACGATGTACTTTCGGAAAATATTCAATATTTCTGACAAGTCCAACCATAGGCAATAATTCACCGTTGATGTGGCCTATTTTATGATCAAAATTTGATTCTTACTCACTGTGTTTTGTTTCTCTTCCACGGGATTGCCAGTAAAGCTTGATAATGTTGCTATTCCTTCGTTCTTCTCTCGTCACAAGAAGGAATCGAATGCCGCCAATATTCAAATTTCAAATACAGTTGAAACGGGTGGAGCACCTACGCAGCAATACTTCTTATTCAAACTTAATACAACACACAGTTAGTAAGAATACAATTTTGATCATAATATAGGCCACATCAACGGTGCATTATTGCCCATGGTCCAACGGTAGAATTGTAGCAAAGAAGCTGAAGCATCTTTGAAGCAATTCATTTCAGGGAAATGAGGCACATAATTTAACACCCAACTTTCTACACCAACTTAAACATTTGGAACATATGCTGTGCACCATAAAAGGAATTAACAAAAACTTACAGTTGCTCCACTTGTTTTTGGTCCTTCGGTTTTCAAAATAGCCTCTTCAAGTTGACCAACATCAGATGCTGAACCATACTTCTTTTCCGCTAAGAGCTTCAAAGCTTCTAGGAACTGATTGAAGGTTATTTTGCGTTCAGTAGGCCTAGGGAGTAAAATTAGGTACATTGGATGAAATTGCGGTGGATAAACTTCGACAAAAAAATGTTTCGCAACTTTGGTAAAGACATAGTTGAGAAGTTTGGAATCCCTATAAAAAGCTGTATTGTCACAAAGCTCAGCTGTCCGTATTTAGAAGCTGTGTTGTCATGAATCTCAGGTTGAAACCATAGCCATCATTTAATTCAACACGGGAAACTGCGTGGTTTTCGGAAAGGCTATCGGGTGGGTCAGAAAAAAGAATCCCCGTTTGAAAGGTCACGGCTCCCTGGATATCAAGACAATGATATCGGCAAATATATAGTTTAATGGTAGAAATGTTCAAATCTACTATATTAAAGTGCACCTAAACCCAAAATGTTTTATTCTTGATTATGATAGAGGGTGTCGAGCTGAGTTGAAGACCGAAAACCGAATTGAATTCCGATGCGTGGTTCCGGAGTTATGCCCCACTAAAGTCGCGTTTTTGGACAATTTTTTGTGGACACTGCCGGGCTATATTGACCAGTCTGGAGCCTGGGGCGATAGCGGATGTGACGTCGACTAAGGTATACACACTCAGGTCTCAGTGTAGCCTAAGTGATTTCGCGGTCAATTTTAGTGCTAGTGGTGGTTGCAGAAGGAAGGAAGGTAGGAAACAACGCAAATATGGTAAACAGATACGTGGCTGCTAATTGTAGAAATACTTCAGATTTAAAGAATGGTATAACATTGCATGCTATTCCGTTTCATGGCAAAGAAAATCCAACTGCAAAGGAGAGACTACGCTAATGGATAGCGTTCGTGAAACAAAAACGTGCCAAATGGGAAGCTTCGACGGCATCTTGCTTGTGCTCAAAACACTTTAAACCCGAGGATTACTTGAGAAGATTTAACTGGTCTGAGTTTGTGATCAGTTTGAAACCCATTTCCGTCTGCTCTCGAAGCCCTTGGAAAGCTTACACGACGCAGGCGAAATGAAACTCAGGTCGACCTGAAACTCGGTGTCTCAGGTCGGTCAGATTTTTTAGGTCGATCTGAAATTTTCCGTGTGAGCAGAACGCATTGTTTGCATCCACAAAAATTTTGATAAGGCAGAAGATAAAATGACAACAAATAGGGAAAACTGATGCTGAGAAAAATTAAAAATTATATAAACAAAAACCACCAAGGGAGGGTACACGTTTTTTTATAAGAAACTTGGATCAGCACTTAGTACTAAAAGTTTCTTAATTTCGCATGAAAATTGCGGTGTTTTAGTAGTAAAAGTTTCTTAATTAGTTTCTTTTTTTTTGGGCCTAAAATTGCGGTATTGTTCGAAGTTGAGCTTGAGCCTTCTTCTCGAGAAAGGGCTTCCATTTGCAATGACATTGTCATCAAGAAGAAGCCATGCACATCAAGGCAAAAATTTACCAATTTTGCAGAGTTAAAAGTAAAGAAAAGACGAATGTACCTTTGTTAGATAGATTGTAAAGAGATTCGGATGCAAAAAACGAGAAGATTTAGCACACTGAGGCCTTTCTGACTTGTGTCGTCATCAGAGTGTGACTTTAAACAGAACTAAATAAAATTTTGAATGTACCTTTGTTAGATAGACATAGAATAAGAGAGACATACAGAAATAAAATTTTAGAGTTTCTTAACTGTTGTTGAGCATAGTACTAGAGTTTCTTAAATTTTTAGTCATCGTAGTACTAGTTTCTTATAAACCAGTTTCTTATAAAAAAAAACGTGTAATGCTAGTAATGCCAAGATTCCCGTTGCCCAGAGTTCCTCCGAGGCGCAAGCAAGGTCCGAGGCGTATATTTTAGAGTCTTAGCTGATGGAATGTGGTTTTTAAAAGCATACTGAAATGACTAGAAATTCATAACTAACCTTACCTAATAGCACTCTGAACTCTTTTTAGAAGGAACATGAAAATGTCAAGCCAAGTAATAAGATTCACCAAGAAGGGGCGCCACTAAGAACGGGCCTAATTTTTTACTGATCTTGTTTACGTACCTGCACAGATGTTCTGCTTCCGACTTCCGAATCCTAACCTTCCACTTCATCCTCCATAAAAACACTTTCTTCAGGCGATAGGACATCACGTAATTTCTATCAAAATCTTTATTGGCATTTTCAAACACTTTTCTCCTTGGGAACTCTCTCTAAAACCCCTTTGAAAGAACTTCCATGATCATAAGCCTAACTGTAAACGAATCACAACAGTCAACAAAATTGACCTGCTGACACTAAAAGCACAATAACTCCACATTTTAGTACGAACACCCTATTTACATTTGACACCATTGGAAAGCGGATTCTTTACGCTTTTATGCATCATAATTGTTCCATTCAAAAGGTCAATGCTACCCAGGAGAATTACATCATCTCTGCTGGACGAAAAATGTCGCTCGCGAATGAGAAAAGGACACCTTCTTGTGCGGTCGAGAGATGAAGTTGGCGTCATACTAATTCCAACAAGCCATGCCGAGAAACCTACAACAGACGACTGTGAGGAGGTCTGACTCGAACAAACTCATTTTTGGTGCATTTTATTGGAACGTTGACTTCGTCTAAACTTCGATATGAACGCCTCATAACAACTGGTTTATGACAGCGATCAATTCATTCCATCATTTGTCATCCTGAGTAGTCGTCATTAGTTCCCAGGCCGTAGGTGCCCGGTAGTGTCCACAGACCAAGCTCGACAAAATGCATTATAAAACGAGTTTGGAAAATGATTTTGGAAAATTTTCTTTGGTAGAATAGCATTTCTTGATGAGTTTTATCGGAAAATGAAATAAAAAATTTTGGGTTTATGTGCACTTTAAAGCAATGACTTGTGACATGCTATCCTCTTGGGAGGATGAACAATGCCCCCCCCCCCCACTGGTATCGATTACCTGTTAATGGGGATTCCATTCTCTCAAGAGGATAAAATACATGAATTCATGTGAGTGTCATCCTTTTCAGGAGGGAAAAATTGCTCATTGTTTTCATTCGTTTTTGCAGGTTTTTGGAAGTGGCTTTCTGCAGAAAATCACCCATGTCGACGGGAAGGAATGGCCGACTAAGGCCGGGTAATTTAACATATTGGCAATAGAACAAGACAGTTTTCAGTAATATTTAGGGCAGTGGCCTTTCAAGCAAGGGGGGCACGCCCGACAACACCAAGCCTGAATTCTGACGTCACTTCCGGCCTCTCTTGCAAGAAAGCTGTGGCGCGAAAGCAAATTTTTGTGATAAATGGCGTCAGCAGGCGTCCCAAGTGTCCCAAAGCAAAATATCGAGATATAACGCAATAGCTGTATCTTCGCTCTTTCAAGTTCTTTGAACATTTTGGACTCAGAGCTTCTTGGTTTTTCATATTTTTCAAAGGCCGTGGACAACTCTGTTTACAAACTCGGGATTCAGCAGAGCAGGTAAGCAGACTTTATCATAAATTTAACGTTTGTCCTTTGTTTCATGGAAATTTTGTAGAAAGTTTTGGATTCCTCGATGTCGTTTTGTCCTATTTTGCCACCTTTCGCCAATTGTTGACGAAATAAACTTGTCTTTTTCTCGTCTTGAACTTCGGCTTGCAGTTTCAAGAAAATGAACTTTTGTTGGCCTAAATTTAACCGAAATTTTTTCAAACTCCAATATTTTCTAAACTAAGAAAGGAATTCTCCTTTTGGAGATATAACGCAATAGCTGTAAGCATCTAGTTTCTAGGAATGTTGCCTGTTTTGCTGCAGCCTTTGCCGGTTTCCCACAATTTTCAAAGGCAATTTTTCCTCGAGAGCCATGACTATTTAATCTGCGTTAACTTTACGTGCTTCCTTTTACAAACTTGTCTGCTTTTTAGTCAGAAAACAAACGTTGACCTTGGTTGAATGTATCACTTTCGAACTTAATCTGATGTTTTCAGAAATGAAAGTATTTTAGAGTACTTGCTACCTGTTTTGGCCACCAGAGCAATAAGAATAATAACAAAACTTTGACTTCGCTCTCAGATAACTTTTCGTCGGGTTTGGCCTAAATGTAAACAAACATAAAGTTGCATTGTTGCTTATTTTCTTCAAGACTAATGGGGAAGCTCTGACCTAGAAATAGGAGATTTGCTTACTAAAACAATGTTATCAAGGCTACTTTGTACAAAAAATTATCAGCTTTGATTATTTTGCCTATAAATACGATAGTTTACTGCAATTATTTGCCCTTAAATCTGTTTTCTTTTTCTTGAGCAGGGTATTGCTGCTCTGATTTAAGTTTGCAAAGACATCTCCTATTTTGGTTTGCTGCTCTTTTTTGTACATGCAATACTCTATGAGACAAAGTGAAATTTGCTATGCAGCAAACGTTTCTAGTAGGAGGAAATAATATTGTCTCTGTTTTATTTTAGGACCCAAACAGAACAGGATTATCCTTTACCAATCAAGCCCAACCTTGAAGCAGCATTTGACAACAACCACAAAAGACTGCAATTCTTGCTTTTCCAATGCCTGAAGACTGATGCAAAACTAATGGACAAAGCATTCAATGAAAAACAATATTATGATATATCAAAAAATTTGAGTAATCCAATAATTGATACTCTGATGATTTTACTCTGATGATAGGAAGATGGTAAGATATAGCAATTGAGTCATCACAAAATTTAAATTTTAATGCTTCCAATTCTGAAACAGTCTGAAACTTATTCTGAATTTGATCTGCAAAGACAATTGTTTGCAAAGACAAAGACAAAACTCGCCCGTTTCACCCTGTATGTGAAATGCCATGCTTATTCATGAGTTTCTGAAAATTACCAAAAAGCAGTTATTGCCGTTGTCCATTCATAAATAGTCATTGCAATTTCGATAGACAGCATCCTTCCCTATCTTCTTTGTCTGTGAGTTTTTAGAGCCAACAAGAGAAGATTTCCAGACTGCATTGAGTTGGTCCATCATTGAGAGGAACTTGCCTAGTACAAATAACATATTTTCTATAATTTGCTATCCATTTGTCCATCAAAGACATCTGTCATCATAAACAAAACGATTTTAGTTCTTGATCCATAAATATCCGAGTTCTTTCGTTGGAAGCTGCTTCTTCTTGTCTCATTCTTTCTGGCGGGTTGGAGACTTATTTGAAAACATATGAAAGCATCTCTTGTCCTTAACTGGCAGTAAAAGGATCGCTAGTGCTCTGCATATTGGTTTATTGCTTCGTTTCGTTCAGAATTAAAAAGTTTTCTTGAAAGCAAGCAGCAAGCAGACCACGCCGCTTCAAAACAATTTCTACGATCTACGGCATTTTCTCAATGTCATGGCTTTCAAGGCGCTATTTACTTCACCAAAAACAATGAATTCGAAAAATTTGCCCAAATACGGATGAAAATCTCTTAAAATAAGACCATCACTCCTGTCAAATTGCGTGGAGTTTACCAGGAAGTTTAAATCAAAACGATTTTAGTTTTAAACATTTCTTAGATAAATTCACTACCTTTTAAGATTAAATTAACGCGGAAAAATCACACCGCATCACTGCAAGAAACGTTCAAAGTCGACGAAAATATTCACTTCCGGTCATTTTCCTATACATTTGTATAGGGGCATCAAAGCGAGGCTGAACTCCTCGAGAAAGGTGTTGTCGGGCGTGGGGGGGGGGGGGATTCATTTTTCTGACTCACCCGGTATAAGAGCTATAATACGCAACATGAGCTTCTAATTTTTTAGAAACTTGTAAGATAACAATAATGGATAACGGAGGTTTTGCTGGTGCACTTTTGATAAATCTCTCCAAAGCATTTGACTGTCTATAAGCACGAGCTATTGTTAGTAAAATTGCAAGCTTATGATTTTAGTAGGAGTGCCCTCGCGCTTCTTCACAGCTTTCTTTCGAACAGAAGACAAAGGGTCAAAATTAATGGTCCCATCTAAATCCCAGGCTCTTCATGAAGCAAATATTTGAGGAAAAAGAAATGCCTTACAATCTAAGGTGTTCTGATAACTAACACTGAAAGCTGGTCCGCTAAAGTGCAGTCGTCCCTCTTAATCGTCTGCTAAAATCCAGAGAGAGCTGGCGTAGGATACAAATCATAGTTCTGATTACAAAACAAACGAGATGCCCTAACATACGCACCCTTTCACTTTACTGAAGATAATGTCGATATGACTGGCTAAGAGTCTCTTGTCAAGTATTCCAGTTTCCCTTGCAAATTTCGCAAACTTCGCGTTGTCCATAAGAGGTGCAGCATCTTTGGCACCAAATGCGCAATATGATTTGAAAAGCTCATCCATTTTCTGTTGCTAAGTTCGTTCCAGAAGCAGAGATAGCGTTAGCATTTGCTAAAGGGTTACTCTCCTCAAATGAAATCAAAACAAATCAAATTACAACGTCAGTTTGCGTCAATCAGTCGAAAGGAACCTTTCCAAAGCTGTACAATGATTCGAGTTCGAATTGCGAACTTGTAATTCCACGTTTTATGAGCTCGAGGCTTTTCATTAGACTTATTACAATCGTCGTAGTTTCGCTCCTTGAGTGTCTTTATCCAATTCAATAAACAAAGCGGAAACTAGGACCAAACAGTTAGTCTACTTTCTAATTGACATTTTGCACTAGACCATCCGATGCTACGCAAATTAGTAGGCTCCCTAATAGACCTTTTAGCTATTCTAAAAGGAGCCTGGATCGAACGTTATTTTTATACATTTTTATACGTTACATTCGATCGAGTGGCGTTAGAGCTTCTTTCACTATTGTGCACATTCGAAAATTCTACAAAGTGTAGCAAAAGTTTGTTCGATTCTGATTCTTTCCTGAATAGCTAAAAGGTCTATTGGGAGCTCCCTCCTCAAATAGTTTAGCTATTGGAGGGGCTCCTCCTCCAAGTAATTCTATACATACAATTCGTGTTTTTCCCTTTGTTAATATTCGTATATTGTATTAATTTCATTCACAATTGTATTAATTCTCTGCAATATTCACGCCCGACAACACCTTTCTCGAGGAGTTCAGCCTCGCTTTGATGCCCCTATACAAATGTATAGGAAAATGACCGGAAGTGAATATTTTCGTCGACTTTGAACGTTTCATGCAGTGATGCGGTGTGATTTTTCCGCGTTAATTTAATCTTAAAAGGTAGTGAATTTATCTAAGAAATGTTTAAAACTAAAATCGTTTTGATTTAAACTTCCCGGTAAACTCCACGCAATTTGACAGGAGTGATGGTCTTATTTTAAGAGATTTTCATCCGTATTTGGGCAAATTTTTCGAATTCATTGTCTTTGTTGAAGTAAAAAGCGCCTTGAAAGCCATGACATTTAGAAAATCTCGTAGATCGTAGAAATTGTTTTGAAGCGGCGTGGTCTGCTTGCTGCTTGCTTTCAAGAAAACCCTTTAATTCTGATAGGAAACGAAGCAATAAACCAATATGCAGAGCACTAGCGATCCTTTTACTGCCAGTGAAGGACAAGAGATGCTTTCATGTTTTCAAATAATTCTCCAACCCGCCAGAAAGAAAGAGACAAGAAGAATCAGCTTCCAACGAAAGAACTCGGATATTTATGGATCAAGAACTAAAACCGTTTTGTTTATGATGGCATATGTCTTTGATGGACAAATGGATAGCAAATTATAGAAAATATGTTATTTGTACTGGGCAAGTTCCTCTCAATGATGGAGCAACTCAATGCAGTCTGGAAATCTTCTCTTGTTGGCTCTAAAAACTCACAGACAAGGAAGATAGGGAAGGATGCTGTCTATTGAAATTTCAATGACTATTTCTGAATGGACAACGGCAATAACTGCTTTTTGGTAATTTTCAGAAACTCATGAATAAGCATGGCATTTCACCTACAGGGTGAAACGGGCGAGCTTTGTCTTTGTCTTTGCAAACAATTGTCTTTGCAGATCAAATTCAGAATAAGTTTCAGACTGTTTCAGAATTGGAAGCATTAAAATTTCAATTTTGTGATGATTCAATTGCTATTATCTTACCATCTTCCTATCATCAGAGTAAAATCATCAGAGTATCAATTATTGGATTACTCAATTTTTTTTATATATCATAATATTGTTTTTCATTGAATGCTTTGTTTGCAACAGTCATGTTCCATCAGTTTTGCATCAGTCTTCAGGCATCAGGCATTGAAAAAGCAAGAATTGCAGTCTTTTGTGGTTGTTGTCAAATGCTGCTTCAAGGTTGGGCTTGATTGGTAAAGGATAATCTTGTTCTGTTTGGGTCCTAAAATAAAACAGAGACAATATTATTTCCTCCTACTAAAACTGTTTGCTGCATAGCAAATTTCACTTTGTCTCATAGAGAATTGCATGTACAAAAAAGAGCAGCAAACCAAAATAGGAGATGTCTTTGCAAACTTAAATCAGAGCAACAATACCCTGCTCAAGAAAAAGAAAACAGATTTAAAGGCAAATAATTGCAGTAAACTATCGTTTTTATAGGCAAAATAATCAAAGCTGATAATTTTTTGTACAAGGTAGCCTTGATAACATTGTTTTAGTAAGCAAATCTCCTATTTCTAGGTCAGAGCTTCCCCATTAGTCTTGAAGAAAATAAGCAACAATGCAACTAAAAAAAAAAAAAAAAAAAAAAAAAAAAAAAAAAAAAAAGATTTGATAACAACGAGTTCTCTTGACATTGTAGTCATAAGTGAAACAAAGATTGATAACACATTTCCTTCAAGTCAGTTTCAAATACCGGGCTATAAAACACCCTACCGTGAGGATCGAAATGCCCATGGTGGCGGTCTGCTTGTCTATGTAAAAAATTCAATCAAAAGTAAAAGAAGGAACAACTTGGAGGATAGCCAAATAGAAAATATTTGCCTTGAGATAAATTTAAAAAAACAAACTCAATTTAAACACAGTAAAGCAATTGAAACTAGCATAAGTGACTATCACAAAATGATTTTAACTGCCTGGAAATCCCATCTCCCAAAGCATCATGCTAAATTTATATATTATAGAGATTTCAAAAATTTTAGTGAAGACTCCTTCCTCCAGCATCTGCAACAAGCACCTTTCCAACTTTGTGATAACTCAAATAGTGCTGAGGATTCCTTTAAGGTCTTTGAAAAGATCTTCTGCTCTGTTGTTAATTCACATGCTCCTCTGAAAAAGAGGTTAGTCAGGGCAAACAACAAACCTCTATCAACTGTGCACCGGAAAGCAATTAAACTTAGAACAAAACTCAAGAACAAATACAACAAAAACAGTACACAAAGCAACTTTGAAAAATATAAAAAGCAAAGAAATCATTGTGCTAATTTAAGACAAAGATTTAAATCAGATTACTTCAGAAAAATTTGTCAAAATGGTACTTTAGACTCAAAATTATTTTGGAAAAAGATAAAACCATACTTGTTTGGGAAAAATCATGGTGATTCAGACATCTGTCTGTCAGAGAATGATTCGCTAATCACTGACCCAAAAAACATTGCTGAAATCATGAACAAATACTTCATCAGTGTTGGCCAGAACACAGATCAAATCAACACAAAAGAGGATTCCAATCCATCTCTGCACCAAATCATTAAGATGTTTGAAAAACATACCAGCATAATCGGTATAAAAAACAACTTGAAACACAAGATGCCTTTTGAATTCCAACCTATTACTAAAGAAAGGTTAAAAGAAATTATCCTAAATCTTGACCACAAAAAAGCTTGTGGCCATGATATGATAAGTGCTAAATTCTTAAAGCTCTCAGTGGACATCATTTCAGGGCCTTTGGTAAATATTTTAAACAAATGCATCGTTCAAGGAACATTTCCCAGTTTGATGAAAATGGCAGTTGTTTCTCCTGTGTACAAAAAGAAAGATCCTTTCAACAAAGAAAATTATCGACCAATTAGTGTTCTAACAGCTCTCTCTAAAGTCTTTGAAAAGGCAATAGAACTCCAACTATCTCCATTTCTCAACAGGAACTTCTCCAATTTCTTATGTGCCTACAGAAAACATTTTTCATCCCAGCATGCTTTAATAAGATTAATAGAAGAATGGAAAACTAGTCTGGAAGCTAACAAACTCATTGCAGCTGTACTCATGGATTTATCCAAAGCCTTTGACAGCCTCCCCATAAATCTACTAATTGCCAAATTGGATGCTTATGGAGTTGGTATAAATTCAGTCAAATTATTAAAAAGCTATCTCACAAACAGAAAACAAATGGTGAAGGTAAATGGGTACTTTAGTTCATGGGGGCCACTTAGTCAAGGAGTACCTCAAGGTTCAATACTTGGACCATTGCTCTTCAACCTCTTTATTAATGATATCTTTCTGTTCATCCAGGAGGGTTCCCTATGTAATTTCGCAGATGATAACACAATTTCGATTTCTGCTGAGAATGCTGATGATCTCTATAGACTAGTGCAACTTAACACCAATAAATGCATTAACTGGTTCAAGTCAAATCATATGACAGCCAACCCATCTAAATTTCAGTCAATGATTGTTGGCAAAAATGATAACCAAATTAAAGAATTTCAAATAAACAATAATTTCAAAATAAACGTGAGTAATGAAGTAACTCTACTTGGAATTCAAATTGACCAACAACTAAAATTTGACTCACATATCGATAATATCTGTAAAAAAGCTGCCATGCAGCTAAACGCAATCAAAAGACTAGCTAGATTCATGGGTAACAAAGAGAGACAAGTAATCGTGAATTCTTTCATTCTTTGTCACTTCAATTACTGTCCCCTTATCTGGTTATTTTGCAGTAATTCAAGCCAAAAGAAAATCGAGAAAGTCAACGAGAGGGCCCTACGATTAGCACTCTCAGATTATGCTTCATCATATAGTAATCTCCTAATCAAGGCCGAATCTACTACAATTCATATTCATTCTATTAGGCTATTGGCACTTGAAATTTACAAAACTTTGCACAACTTAAATCCAGCATTTATGAAAGATTATTTTCTCCCAAAATCAACCAGCTATAATCTTCGAAAAAATGACATTCTAGTTGTTCCTAAAGTCAAAAGTACAAACTATGGCATAAAATCGATTAGCTTTTTGGGTCCAAAGGTTTGGAATTCTCTTCCAAATGAAATAAAGTCATCCAAAAATGCATATCAATTCAAAATTCTCATAAAAGATTGGTTTTTCAACAATCAATGCGCCTGCAACGCTTGCAGTCAATAAGTTCCATAATGCAATCTCTAAAATTGCTTCATGTTAGTGTATATTAGTGCTCACACTATCGTAAAACTAACATTAAATAAGGTATTATTATTATTATTAGCTTACAGCTATTGCGTTATATCTCCAAAATGAGAATTCCTGTCTTAGTTTAGAAAATATTGGAGTTTGAAAAAATTTTGGTTAAATTTAGGCCAACAAAAGTTCATTTTCTTGAAACTGCAAGCCGAAGTTCAAGACGAGAAAAAGACAAGTTTATTTCGTCAACAATTGGCGAAAGGTGGCAAAATAGGACAAAACGACATCGAGGAATCCAAAACTCTCAACAAAATTTCCATGAAACAAAGGAAAAACGTTAAATTTATGATAAAGTCTGCTTACCTGCTGTGCTGAATCCCAAGTTTGTAAACAGAGTTGTCCACGGCCTTTGACAAATATGAAAAACCAAGAAGCTCTGAGTCCAAAATGCTCAAAGAACTTGAAAGAGCGAAGATACAGCTATTGCGTTATATCTCGATATTTTGCTTTGGGGCACTTGGGACGCCTGCTGACGCCATTTATCACAAAATTTTACTTTCGCGCCACAGCTTTCTTGCAAAAGAGGCCGGAAGTGACGTCAGAATTCAGGCTTGGTGTTGTCGGGCGTGAATATTGTCTATTAAGTCTTGCATTTTGCTGCATAGTTAATATATTTGAATTGTATGTATGGAATTCAAAATAAAAAACTGAAACTGAAACTTAATTTATATAAATTGTTTGTTTGCACGTGCGGCTACAATAATCGATAAATACACAAAATATCTTAAAATGAATAAATAGCCTAGAGCTTAGAAGACTAAACGTTTCGGGCTTAACCCTTCGTCAGTAGTAACGAGAAAAAGGTACGTTAGAGCGTAAGAAGCAGAAAAAGAACGATTGATAGAATAGTATATTAATAGAATGAAGAAAGAATGCGGCGCAAGAATGCGACGTAAAAGAAAGAGCGTACGATTACGAGCGTACGGTAGAGAAACTTAATTTGCCCACAAAGCCATGTTATCATTTTTGTTGCCTGTAACCAGGGAGGATTGCAAAACTTTTAGGACATGATCCAGATAGTCGTCAAATAATTTTTCTGGTTTATATTCTAGAAGTCTTCAAGAGGCACAATACATTTTATATAAGAAACTTGGATCTTAACGGTAATGTGTCCATGTAAGTACAGCTGAGAATACATTCTGGACATTCTGTCTAAATATGCTGACTCGATGCAGACGGAGAGCCTCGAAGAGAGTGCTGTGATCGGCAAAATTTGACT
The DNA here is from genome assembly GCA_039566865.1 of Aurelia coerulea. Classification (NCBI taxonomy): domain Eukaryota; kingdom Metazoa; phylum Cnidaria; class Scyphozoa; order Semaeostomeae; family Ulmaridae; genus Aurelia; species Aurelia coerulea. The sequence goes on along the minus strand of CM076948.1, from coordinate 21,657,633 downwards.
GATCACATGCAAACTAAAATTTCAGCTCCGAAAGCGCAACAAGTCATCAGTCTGCTTAGATTACTACTTGCCACCCAGTGAGCTCCTTTACTATTAATGTTGCCTGTGACCAGGGAAGATTGCAATACTTTTAGGACATGATCTAGATAGTCATCAAATAATTTTTCTGGTTAATATTCTAGAAGTCATCAGTCTGCTTAGATTACTACTTGCCACCCAGTGAGCTCCTTTACCGAAGTGATTACATGAAATATCACGTGAAATTGGCATGCCCCCCTACATGGATACATTACCAGGGATAAATAGCTATTCCTGCACATTACCTTTAATTCAACATGAAAAAGTTAAGCTTATTTTACACCAGGCGGAATTTCCGCGCGGGATGAAGATGTCGTGACGATGTCGCTGCGCATATTGTATAAGCCCAAAATGGAGCAGCAGCTGCATGCATTGAATAAAGCAGAGCCTGCCTGTCTAGGCCTTCGTGCTGAGATGCCATGTTTGAAAGAACGATCGAAGATCACGCCATTTTGGTCGACGTCATCGTTTTTTGATTTGATTGGTGGAAAACATGAAGCGGAATTTTTCATCACGGATACGCTGAAATGGTTTCTACTATTCCGCCACGGAAATATTCCGCTAAATTGCATCTTAAAAAATTTTCTGTGCATGCGTTTGAACGGAATAGCCCGCTTTCGCCAAAAGATTGCGCCTGGTGTAAAATAGGCTCAATTGAAGAAGGAATGTGAGTCCAATTTAAAAATTTTAAAGATTGCGGTAATAGGTTCGATCTCCTTTGTTAACATTCTGTCTTTGATATCAACAAACCCCGAGTTGAAAAACTTTTGTGTTTACATGAGAATTTCAACACGGGTTGAGGCCTCCTTCATGTAAGCGCGATTAAGGTTAACACCGTCAACGGAATTGAAACTATACCCGTGTTCAACTCAACACGGGTTGAAATTTCTCATGTAAACGTGTGTTGCTGGATCGCACGGCCAAGAAAATTTATCGCCATAGCGATGGTACAGAGTTCCCTATTTTGTCCTTGTGTGCTTGTTGCATGTGCACGTTATTCATCAAAACATGGTGTCAATACAATACACTTTTTACAGAACAATCCATTTCGTTAAAATTCTCTTTACCGGTCCCTGTAAATCCTCTTCACTATAAGATGGCAAAAAGGTAGTAGTACGATGAAATTGGTGGACTAGAGTGTAATTATACAGGGTGTACCTGAAAAAGATTTCGCTTTTGAAAATTCACAACGTCAAGAGGACTTGACAGATCTGAATGATTCAAATTTCAGTTAAAAGCCGAAAACCTGGACTATTATTGTGATTTTTCTCGCGTTTTTATGAGCACTGAAAATATAGGTAAATTCGACTTTACGAAAATTTTTGCTGCGAAATGCCTGAAAATGGGCCCAAACACTTGATAAAATCGTAAGGAATCTCCTCACGCAGAACGATACTCAAGGGCATTTCACCTCTCTCAGGAATTAAAAGAAATATATTTTCAAACGAACACTGATTCTTTTAAATCCCATGGCAATAAATGTGCCTTTGTATACATACACACTTTCTTTTTATGAGAATAATGTTTATAAGAATATTCAGGCTCCGAGTTATCAAATTTTTAAGAATATTATAAGAATATTGCTCAGCCTCAGTTCATATATTTGTGTCTCATTTTTCAGCAGTTGCCTGTTTTGCGATGTTTATAACAGAGATTCGCATGACTGACATATCTCATCTTTTCAAAAGCTTGGTTTTCTATTTGAGGTCAGTCAGCTATTTCCTTTGGAAGCGTTGAACAAGAATAAGAATACTTTAAGAATATATTCAGGCTCAAAACGAAAACTTCTTAAGAATATCGAGGCTGGACAAAATGTATAGTATTCTTATAAAAAAAGAGTGTAAATGTATGGGCCTTTCTCTGGCATTTTGCAGCCAAGAAATTTTCGTAGAGTCGAGTTTACCTACATTCCCGTCGCTCATAAATACACAATGAAATAATAAAAATACTTCAATCTCTCGGCAGTCAAGCAGAATTAAATTCATTCCAATCGATCAAGTACTCTTGGTGCTATTCATTTTCAAAACAGGGCCTTTTCTGGCTCACCTGGTGTACAGTTAAGAAATGTCAATAATTTTTTGACTTACCATGTACTTTACTTGCCCCCGCCATACCATCATGCAAAGCTGGTCCAATAAAAAACAGCATTAGCTCAATTTATATTGATAATCAATATTAAACTATCTTCTTTAATATTAATTTTTTGCAAAATACTCTGATTAGATCTAGCAACAGCCAACAAAAAGTACTGTCAAAATATAATGATTAATTCTAGCATGTGTGTTAAAATGTGAGACAACGATAGCTGAAGTATTTACAGTCCAGCTGAAGATAAAACATGCTTGTACGAAAAATCTAAAACTAAGTGTGATGGAATGTAAATGTAACTCTCTGATTTTTATGCTTTTTGCACATTTAGTGCATTACAAAACACACTTACTCAAAATAAAAAGTCATGTGAAAGTTCAATGGGTTTTGTCATATGTATCCGACCCTTTGTATCCTCCAACATACCCATCGGCAGCATGTTTATCAAAATCTTTCCTTCCTTCCAGACCTTTTCCTTTGCCAGATTCATCAAATCTTTCTTTGTGACTCCCTGTGTACTTTGAAGTATCGGTAAGTCTATCAACTCCTCCAGCAGCAACAACTTTCTGTGGGAAAGATGTGAAGACCGATTACGATATCATAGTTATCGGGTGAGTCAATAAAAAGAATGCCCGTTCGAAAGATCACGGCTCCCTGTATATATAAAGATAGTGACATCGACAAATACCGGGTGAGCCAGAAAAAAGTTCCCACTTTCGACAGGCCAGGATAAATCACACAGTTGGCCAATTTTAGTTGTTTTTCATTTAATCTTTTGTCAATATTCTATATTATTCTGGGTTATTTTTTGTAGATTTTTCGGATGCCAATTTATCGATATATTGACGATTTCTTGAAATTTTTTGGCCTGCAGACTTACCAAAAACATCGAAAAACAGTGATCAAAGTTCCTACAGATTGAACTTGGCAGAACAAGGGGAGTGCTCTTCAAAGTGACTAGGGAGTTTGGAACGGGATTAGTTACAATCTGTCGAACGAGCGGTCGTTCAATGATTGCGCAAGTTTAATGTCATTTTTATTTATATAGAGACTCTCAGTTGTTGTATCATTTCTTTGAAATTAAACTTGCGCAGTTATTGAACAACCGCGCGCTCGTGCGACAGATTGTACCAATCCATTTCAGAATTCCCTAGTCATTTCGAAGAGCACTCCCTTTTGTTCTGCCAAGTTCAATCTGTAAGAACTTTGATCACTGTTTTTCGATCTTTTTGGGCAGTCTGCAGGCCAAAATATTTCAAGAAATCGCTAATATATCGATAAATTGGCGTCCGAAAAATCTACAAAAAATAACCCAGAATAATATAGGATGTTGGCAAAAGATTAAACCAAAAACAACTAAAATTGGCCTAGTGTGTGATTTATCCTGGCCAGTGGAAAGTGGTAACTTCTTTCTGGCTCACCCGGTATATAACCTAACGGTAGACATGTTCAAATCCTGTATAAATCCATTTTAAAATTTACTTTATTGAAATCGGCCACTCCGTTCTGAACTTCTGAGGGATTTTCTCGAGAAACATTCAAGAAACCTTCAAAATGTGCCCAAAAACACGACAGAAATTTTAGCACATGCCCTCCTCTTGGGAGGATGAAATCGCCCGGGAATTATGCTTTTATGCTCCCGGGGATAACACACAAAAATATAAAAGTACCGCCCACTCGCCAATTGCAATATTTGTGATATTCTTATATTTTATATAACGTTGTAAACATAGCTTTATTGTTTTTTATTTATTTGCACTGTTTTACTCCTTATGATACATGATTGTAGCGAACAAAAGGTAGAATTCGCGAAAATTATCATACAACTATAAACAATTGTCATGCAAGTGTCAATCTGAAACGACGTTTTCACTGTATTGGCACAGTTTTGATTCGTTGCAAAGTTGTTATGGTTCAAGAACATTTACACTGCTCCCATGCAAAAATCTGTTCATAGGAAGAGCCAAAGTGTTAAGAATTGAACAGTGTAAACGGGAGGCTGATCTTCGGACCCAAATCCAAAGTGCACCGTTACAATTTAAATGGGGTCCTAGCAAAATATATTCACAAGACATGGAAAAGCACTGAAATTAGACATGTCGCTCGAGTTTGGGCCAGATTTCACAGCAATTTAATTGGATTTCTGCAGGAAATTCACAAGAAATCACTTGTCTTGTGATTGCAGTCAAAAGCATTGAGTAAAATCACATGTTCTGGTTGATGTTGAAAATTGTAAACAGCTCCTACAAACATCGACAATCGTAAAACTGTTTGTCGCTTCTCCCTCTTCTTCTACAAACGGCCCAGGGTAGGCATTTCCCTGCGCAAAAGACTGTGTAGGCAAATAATTCACCGGAATAATGTGTTCTCTCGCTGATTTGGCTAGATTTGCCAAAAAAATCATGTATAAAATATAAAATATAAACCTCCCGCGCCCCAAGAGTTTCCAAGACTTTGTGATGAGAATCTATTAATTTATTTTATGTGGCCTAATCATTGCATATTTTGATAAAAGTTATCATTTGATTATTACTTTGAAACAGCTTGCGAATGTGTCATAGTTTTTCAAATCTGCTGCGCTTTTTTTGGGACACCCGGTACATCTGTACAAAGATGAATCAGAAAACCATGCATTTTCTGGTATTGCAAGATATTTTGATGTGTAGGCAAGGCCAAAATACTCTGCCATGCATTTAATCTCTCAAACTTCAACTACTGCCTGTAGATGTTTTGTGGTAAGACTGCAAATAACACAATCAACCGTTTGCACAAACGTCAGGGCATTGAGAGCTCTGCATAGGGATTATGATGCAACGTTTAAAGATTTTTTGGAGAAGGTTCGGTGAGCTAACTATAAAATGCAAAAGTTTGCAAAAACTAATAAATGCAATGCAAACATTTGCAAAAACTAATGCTAGAAATACATAAATGCCACTTGCCCCTCTCTCATGTTAAGTTCTTCAAACTAAGTTCTTCTTCAAACTAATGAATATTAAATTTAGCCTACCAATAAATAATGTCCTGCAGCTCCCTAAAACCGAGTGGTTAGGGGGGTTACTTAGTTTTGCTGATGGGATGTGTAACTCTTTTCCGGGTATTGCTTTGGCCTCTTTTTAATAGCACCGGGCATCAAAAGAAGGCAGTTTTTCTGAAGCCGGTTGTCAAAAGGGATATTTTGTAAGAGCAGGCTGTTATTTCAATGTTGCGCAGTGTAGTTGTAAGATTTTGAAATATGCCTTTCACCAATTTTTTCTAAAGCCAGGTATCATTAGAGGGGAGAATTCTCTATTCTAGAGCCAGGTTAAAAATTACTTCTTGGAGTGCACATCCCCGCACTTTACGAATTTACAAAAACTTGCAAATACTTACAGTTGCTCCGCTTGTTTTTGGTCCTTCGGTTTTCAAAATAACACTTTCCAGTTTCCCAATATCAGATGCAGAGCCATACTTCTTTTCAGCTAAGAGCTTCAATGCATCTTGGAATTGCTTGAAGGTTATTTTGCGTTCAGTTTTCCTGGAAGTAAAATAAGTATGCAGATTAACTGGCTTACAACTCTTAATAATAAGGAGTAAGTTATGTCTCATTAAATTCTTACCCTGACCATCCCTCGGGACACCCCCAGGCATTTGCTCAAAAAAATATTCCCTGGCCCACGGGCATTTGAGTAACATTTGATAAGAACAGCTGGAGCCTGCTTAACAGTAACTGGGAATGTGGCATTTTCTCAGTGCCTGGCCCGGGCATTCACCACACAAAATTTGACCGGTGCCCAGGCATTTGTGGAAGAAATTTTTGTTGACCCCCGGGCTGCCTGGGGGGTGGTCTGGGTTAGCAATTGAGCGAGACATTATTGTGGGAGCTTATATGAAAAAGATATATGTAAGTGGCTTGAGGGGGCATTGGAATTCTTTCAAAAACAAAGAGAGAAGGTAAGGTAAGGTTAATTACTTTTGTTGGAACATAATCGAGAAAGGAATTCTAAGCCAAAGTAATGCAGCTATCATTTCATTGCCCCACGCACAACAAGCATTTACACACGCACAACAAGGCAAAACTGTAAGAAGTTTTCCAAAATTTATTTCAGACCAGATCAAGCATTCATCAATATCCCACCCGCTACAGTGACAATTTTGCTATACCAAAAACTATAAATCGATTTGGCAACCGAGCCATAACTGTTAAAGGTCCCAGGCTCTGGAACTCTCAACCTCCTGAATTAAATAAAGATAGTCATTCTGAAAGGAAACATCAAGGCCTTAAAAGATTACAAACTAGGATCTTACCTAGATAATAGAGGGTGTAGAAAGGGTGGTACCGCTAGTCACTAGTCAAGCAGTAAAGCGTCCAGTTAGTCACTAGTCAAGACATTTTGCTTCAATTAGTCAAACTTTCCTTTGAAAGTGAAATTTCTGTTATGAGCTCTTCTATGCAAAAGTGTATGATAAACTGCAGTAATTACCTATGTCTGAATGGGAAAATAATCAAATTTTCTTTTACGTTAACTCTGATTTCGTGGGTGCACCACCAGTTTTAAGAATTTGAGTGCCAAGCTGCGGGTGAAACTGTTATACATAAACACCTTATCTGTCCCCTTTTTCGATTAGAACATGACAGAAGTGGCCTATGTATCTCAAGACCAGGCTTCCTGCTGACACCACCATCATATAGTTGTAGATCCCTGAGAACGGCGTAATGAGTGACATTATATTGCATACAGCCAAACATAGCTATTTCTATGCAGCCAAAGATATGCACGTCACAATTGGATTGCTTATTTCATTGTCAGGAAGACCAGTTATTCTCCCAAAACTTTCCATCACCTTTGCCCCAAGATAGTGCCAAAAATTGTGTTGTAATTGCGTGTGATAAAATACACCATTTCCTTAGCCGAAAACGTCAAGATAGAACCAGATTGCTGACTACTGTACTACACGATAAGGTCGTTTTGTGTCCATTGCTTGAACTAGAGGTATAACCATGGGTAACCCAAAATATGTTTGAATTGAACAGTCAGGGTAGAAGTGCTTTCCTGAATGGAGGAAGAAGAGGGAACACAAAATTGATATGTGTTACAACCATTCTCTGGCCCCATTCTCGAGATATTGATGCTGAAGGAAAGAAGAAGAATTGAAAAATCTCAGCCTACCACTGATCAGAGACGTAGGAACCGAGGGGGGGGGGGGCATTGGGGGCACGTGCTTCCCCCAAAATTTTGCAAGAAACAAAGAAATGCCAGTTTATTCTCAGGGAGTGCCCCTTAAACCTAATGAAAACAGTGCCCTTGAAGTGTCGTGCCCCCAAGTTTGAGATGCTTCCCACGTCCCTGCCACTGATTGTTTTTAAAAAGAATATTTTTTGTGTGGTAAAAGCTGGTCGTTTTTCCATTCCTTTCGACATTCATTGCTGAAAAAACAGGGTTTGTGCTACTTCTGGCCTCTGTGCAAGTGTACTTTTGACTAAATGCAGAGAAAAATAGGCTTAGTCAAAAGTCAACTACAGAATATAGTTAGTCATTAGTCTATGCTTTTGAACAAAATTAGTCATTAGTCAGTGTGCAAAACAGTCTGTTAGTCAGCTAGTCAAAACCCCTTCTACACCCTCATAATAAATATTTCAACCAACAATTTGCATTTAATTTACATACTGGGTCTTGTCATATGATACAATTTCTCTTCCATAAATCAACTGTTTCTTAATTACGGGCTTAATCATCAGTAATTGAGTAATTTTAGTTTTATCTTTCCTCCTTTCCATTTCCATATATTATCTTAGTAGTATTAGCATAAATTATTCATAGTTATATTATCGACACCTAACCTAACGTTTTTTCATTCTGTTAACGATCTTATATTCATTATCATCTTGGTATTAAAAAACAATATAGTTATTTGTAGTTTTAAATTTTTAGTTATTTGTATTTGTAGTTATTTGTAGTCTTAAATTTTCTTAGCGCTGTATACCGTTCTGTTTTGCTGTAAGCGCCAGACTTGATAAGCTTTGCTTCTTCTGGGGCGTATGAATTTATATGTAGTTAGTTTTTAACTCATATGTTTCATGAATCATTATCATCATCATCATCATCATCATCATCATCATCATCATCATCATCATCATCATCATCATCATCATCATCATCATCATCATCATCATCATCAAAGAGATTCATTTCAGTGAAATTTTTGTCTCCTCTCCTCACCTTTGTATCATTTTATTTCTTTTCGTAGCTTTAGTTTATGTTGCAGTTAATTATTTTCATGTAATGCTTTACGTTATTGCAATTTATTCTCATTAATTTATTCCCACAGGGTTGCAATTTATTCTCATTCTCCCTGCCTGTGTTATCGTCCTAAAAATCTTCCATGTGCACCTTGCAAAGTTATGTTTCACAAAAACTTCTAAACTCTTTCTTTGTTGTGACTGAAAAACAACAAAGTTTCCAGTGAAAAAATGGGGTCAGCAAAGTTTTTCGCGGGCTTTTATTCATTGTTTGCTAGGCCCAAGCCCTTTTCTGCGGAGTTTGAAAACACCCTTTTCTGCGGAGTTTGAAAACAGAGTGGTGGCTGGTCGTCCTAATAAAATATCGGATGACAAAACCGTGGGCGATACTTGCAGTCCCTTTATTATTTATTATTGTGATTCATCGTTTGCTAAAACCTTGATAGAACCACAGGATAAATTATCGTTCTAATGAAGAATAAAAACAAACAAACAAAACGCTCTGATACTCACGCTTTCACTTTACTGAAGATAATGTCAATATCAGTGGATGTGAGTTTCTTGTCAAGTATTCCAGTGTCCCTTGCAAACTTCGCAAATTTAGCGTTGTCCATCAGTGGTGCAGCATCTTTGGCACCAAATGTGCAATATGATTTGAAGAGGTCGTCCATTTCTTCTTGCTAAGTTCGTTCTTGATGCAGAGATATCCAAGATCACACCCAAAGTAAGTACAGCTTGTTGCTTTCAGCTGGTTTATTTGCAAAGAAAGTTCACCTGTTTTGGCGCTGTTAGTTTAGGAATCTACGGACCAGAAAACGAAGGCATTCCTGCGCAGATGTGCGCAGCCACAGGTGTACCTTACAATAAGAAACTCCTCAGAGCTTCAAAAAACAACATTAGAAATTAACAAAAATCAATACTTGGACCTTGGACAATGCCGAGTACCTCTAGACAGGAGAAGAGTTTCCTCAATTTTGTGTTAAAATTTTATGCGAACAACGGAAATTTGAGGGCTATTCTAAGAAACTGTACAGAGATAATCATAATTTCAAGAAATGTTCACAATTTGATCAGATCCATAGCACAGTAAATGTGCTTCTATCTATCTAAGGAGTTTCTAGTTGTTATTTGGCGACTTTCTACCATTCATCGGCTATTTATTTCCGACAAGCGGCTCGGGAAGGATCTTGTGCTTTCAGGTCTGTAGTCCGCCTTTTACAAAGCGTCTGTTTTAGATACTCCCATTGACGACCATTGTTTTCTATGTAACCAAGTTCGGATTACCAGTCCCACCAGTAACGGCTTTCAGTTCGAAAGCCTATTCTATCGAACAAAGATAAAGCCTTATTTGGATTACCTTCCTCCCACATTACAGCGTCAGCTTGCTCAACTTGCGTCAATCTCTCGAAAAGAAACCCCTTCCAAAGTAGGGAATTCGAGTTCCAATTACGAATTCTTGAAGCCATTTGTTGCCATTTGCATCACACCCTCCGCTAGGCGTTGGGAAAATCGGGAAAAATAGCAACATTCAGTCCTCGAAGAAAGGGTGTGTGTGTGATTGGTACCATTGATATTGATTGAAAACAGTAGACTTGTTTGGCAGACTCGGATTTTTAGCCTGCGTGCAGACTCAACTCCTCTAAAGTATAGAGGCTATATACTTTCGAGGAGTTGAGTCTGCACGCAGGCTACGGATTTTATGCTTGATTGACCCCAAATCCTCAAAACAGCAGGTTTCATAGGTTTTATGGTTTGCAAGGTATTCCCAACATTCTTCTCCAAAAGGCAGGTAGCAGACTTTTTGCCTTTTTGGAGAGATTCTGGTTGTAATGGTGAATCCAAAACCTGTTTTGTAGAATGTTCGAGTGTGCACAATAGTGATAGTAGAAACACCCCCGTCTACGTGCCCCGGTACCTTCTACCCCGGTGATTTCCTCCGTGAAACTTTTTCAGCAAAATAGGTCCCCGGACAAGACGTGAATCTCCCCGGTATAAAATGCCTCACAAGTGAAATCTCGGCTGCAAATTGGCGAACCCCGGGGAGAATTTTGAGAAAACATTTCATCGTAGAAACAGTTCCCCGCCAATGATTATGCCGTCCTCGTTGCATAATTGGAACTCCCGGTGAAAATTTGACCATATTTCGGTGACTAGGACCTCGGTGAATATCTGACCTCTCACCGGGGCACTTAGACGGGGGTGTGTAGAAGCTCTAACGCCAATCGATCGAACGTCGCGTATAGATATGTGTAAAAACAACGCTCGATCCAGGCTCTTTTGTAGATGTAGAATAGCTTAGGCTTTCATGCAAAATATTATACTGTGTAGGAATTGTGCATTTTATGACGCAAGCATGAAACTTGGTATACTTACTAGGTTTGATACGCTGTGTTACGGAAACAAATAGTTCCACAGAACTTTCGAATATTGCAATAACTTGCGTGCTCCGCGAAATCGATGAAGAAATGGAGTGTGCAAACAAATCCGTAACTAAACACAGCAAATCCCAGCAACTACAAACTGCGTATAGTGGCGAATATATACATGATTGCGATTAATAAGTCCCTCGGTACTGTTTTCACAAATTCCGACCTCGTCGCTGGCGGTGCTTCTTCTCTCTCTTCTTCTCAATCACCCTCTAGTTAAGTCTCAATCATAAATACAAACTATCATATATAAATTGCATGACTCCATGCTGGCGGTGCTTCTTCTCTCTCTTCTTCTCACGACTCACCCTCTCTCAACGTCACGTGATCCTAAAGTCTAAAGGTCTAAATTCCAAAGCTTTGGGGGGGGGGGATTTTCGACTGGGGTCTTCTTTTTTCGACCTACTTTTCTCTTTCTGCTATCTTCTAAGCAGTTATATGCACTAAGGCACTACAATGAACCATAATGATGCCAAGTTTCATGCTTGCTTCATAATGAAATGCATAATAGACGATCATGGAAAAGATGGAATATAAAATGTTTAACCAATTGATATGGTTTAGAGAGCCATGGTAACTGAAACCTTTGACCAGATGTCCCTTTGGAAACATAGTCAATCTTGCATATTTTCTCGACTTTTTGCGATAAAATTACGTCATCAGAGAATGGAATCTAAAGTTTCCTCAAGAAATTCAGAATCAAACGTGCTAAAAAGATTCTAAAGGATCTTTGCTATCCATTCAGCAACTGGAAACTCGTGATAAAATGTAATCTTCCGTTGCTCTGTGTAGGCCTGTGTGAGAAGTTTCATGATTACCCTGGGTGCCAGAGCCAAGGGTACTTCACGATTTGATACAGTGTTTCAGGACAATGTTCAGGAATTTTCGCAAACAAGGGATTTTCGTGAAGCCGGATAAGTAAAGAAAAATTATTAAACTATCAGGCAAGGGCTAACTTAGATGTGAAAATATTGTTTGGTAAAATCCCTGTAAAATCACTCATCTTTTCGACCCAGAAATTTTGATAATGCTGGTGAGGGGTTTGTATGGAAGAGATAATTCTAATTTCGATTCTGGTTTAGAATGATGATATGGTCGTAGTTATCACTATTGAAATACTACTGGACGCTCCTAACTACGATTCATAATCAAAGTGAAAAAAGTCAGTCCAAAAATATTGTCGTAATAATATGAGTCCCAGTATGTGCGGTCTCGGTCTGGTGTAATAGTCTCGTTTTGAATAGCGATTACTGGGACTCATTGTAATCAGTCTAATTCTGGTTCAGGATTTACTTTTTTAGTGTCAGAAATGGAAGTTGAATTTCAATGGCAAGTAAATCATGAAGCAGAACAGAAGGTGGAATTCTCGTTCCCATACAAATCCCTTCACAGCATTTCCTATTTTGGTTCGAAATGATGAATAATTTTACCAAACAAAATTTTCGCAGCTAAGTTATTAGCCTTTGAGAGATAATAAAAAATTTCAGTTTTGAATACCGGCCGCATACTTCCAACAGCCCGCCAAACGTGTAAATTTATTTTACTAACTCGCTATATTTTCAGTACTCATATAAACACGACAACAATCACAAAAATGCTTTGGTCTTTCGGCTATCAGACCATTAACTATGACAGAGTTCATTCCACTTCAAAGCCACCCAGTACTCCAGGTACTACCAGGTGTCCCAAAAAAGTACTACTGTGTAAAAAATCACTAAAAATTGATTATCGAACCTTTGATAACATTTTCTATTTGAGTTGCTTTGTCAAAGACCCAAAAATATTCATAGATGATAAATTTTTTGTTTTGATACAGCAAAATTACACGTTGCAATACCCTATTTTGAGCTATAGTTTTTAAAGGCAATGTGTCCATGTAAGTACAACTGCGTATACACTCTTGTCAAAATATGCTGATACGATGCTGACGAAGAGTCCCCAAGAGCGCACTTTGATTGGTAGAATTTAACTGATCATATGCAAAACCAGAATTCAAATTTTAGAAAGAGAACTTTGGGTTCAGCTCTGGAAGCGCAACCACAAGTAAGTCATCAGTTTGCTTATATTAGAGCTGGCTACGTTTTGAGTTCAATGGTAACGTGAAAATAGCAGAGTCGCTGTACTTACATGGACATGTTAAAAGGCGGTAGTTCCGGCCGAAGCCTTGCTAGGTCAACACGATTTAAAACACGATTTATAGTTTCAGTTTGATCTCCAATAAAACTTTATACGCAGTGGAATATTAAAGCTTGTCTCTTAGGCCGAAATCATAAGAATATCACAAGAACGAGCACGCGGCCTCGTGCGCAGATCTAGGGACCTGGGGGCGAATGTCTCGTTTTGATACTGGCCTCGAATTGCTTCGAGTTGCGAGCGGGAAACTTAAAAACTTAAAACTATTTAAAATAAATCTAAATAAATAATATTTGCAAAGTCTTAATCGTATCATCACAGACACATTACCTTTAAGCAAAATACTCAATATTGCGTAAGGGTCAAAATGTTCAGATTTTTATCATCATTGAAGTCTCCAATGATAGGGTGCATTTATGTCGGTTATTTATGACCAAGCTAGAAATGTTACATGCACAAAGAAATTGATTTGGCAATCATCAGTGCTTTATTGCAGTATGATTCAAAACCAGGTAGCCCTAAAAAAGCTAAATTTGCTAATCTTTAAACCAATTTCAAGATCAGCTATGTCTTGGAAAATAATTTGTCCTTGATCTACTTGACCAAAAAAAGAAAATTGAAGATTGGCCGTGTAATCAAATTTTGGTGATTTTCCAAACGGGAGTACTTTTTTGGGACACCGGTATGAATTCTCAAATGCACGAACTTTCTTTGGCGCACCCCGTCGATACATTTTGTTGACTGAATCGACTGAATTGAACTAAATCGAATGAATTGAACTGAATTGAATGAAGGAAACTTAATCTATTTTACAAATCCCTTGCTTGGAGAAAAGGAGCTCATCACGTGATCGCTAAAAAGTGACCTTACCAAAGATTATCCTCGATTTTACGACGTCCTAAAACAAAGTGTAACCCGTATTTTGAATATTTCGTCAACACTAACAAAATCCATGGTAACATTGTATTAGTAAAACTACTCTAAACACAGGTAGCATAATTCATAAGGACCGTGATTTTATGAAGAGATTTACCCAAACAAAGGGCTCATTAAAAATTCATAAGAAAAGCGATCTTTCGCCCGCGTTTGAAATTATCACGATGTTTAAACAGAAATAAAAGTGAAATTAATGAGCATACTAAAAAGATATTCTGCTGATCTTGTCGTGAGTGTAGCTGAATTTTATAGTTGAATCATGGGTTTCGAACAGAAATGGCTCGTATGCAGATTGTACATTGTTTGCTAATTACATTGATCTCATCGGGGTCAATAGATCTGGCCTGGCCTAGGCCTGAGATTTGTAAGGCCGATAAATATGCAAATGGATGTTCTGTACCGCTTGGGATGAATGCTCCGTATAAGGATCAATTCACGCCAGCTTGTAATAAACACGACATCTGCTATGGCTGCGTAAGTATATTCTTTTATGAGACTTTCAGCAAAGATTTTGTATGATTCTTAACATTTATCGACGTTTAAAACTGTTTTTAAATTGTTCATGAAATCTTATCATAGCTTAAATTGTATCAGAAAGGAAACTATGTTCATTGTTATACACGTAATTCTTTGGAAGAAACAGCTTATAAGAAACCGTTGTAAGAGGCTTTTGAATCTTTTAAATTAAAGACCTTTAGTGACATGGTTAGGATCGTTAAGGAGCTTTACCAATTTGCAGCGTTGAGTTTCCCCAGTAGTTTAAAAAGTTACCATATTTCTGTAATGAATTCTAAAATTTGAAAAAATTGAGTTCTGAGGGTGAATTTTCTATTTTTCCTGAGATCTAAGCAGGAGGTACTTTCAAAGCATCTTTGACGAAATTAAATCAAGTCTACGGTATCTTTAGAGCTTCTGAGCTTTAGAAACTCATCAGAAAAGCTTGGTAGCAGAGACTCTAATCAAATTTATGAAGTTTGCTACCAACGCGTTGCAACACCAGAGTTACGAATAGCCCGTATACACTACAATTCATCCATGCAGAAAGGCCTTTGACTTCGTTTTATCTTCAAAATGATGCAAAATTTTGGGCCTGGTTTCAGGTAGATCAATGTTCATTCGGTTACCTTCTATCATTTTCTTTGATTTTACAGTTGGTGTATGCTTAGCCCTATAGGTTTCGCACGCCAAAATTATAAACCAAAATAGTACAAGGGTAGCCAATAAAGTTGAAACGTTTGGTGGCTGTGGAATAAAAAGTACAGAAATAGCCTTAAATGAGTAACAGACTCATGGTAATAAAGCCGCAAACGCAATGTTAGATATTGTAATCTGTGGAAAGAAAACTAACTCCTGAAAAAGAATAACAACCGAATTAACCTGTAATCAGGGAAAAAGTTTTCGCACCTAAGTTAACCTTTGAATGATATATTAGCAGTTTATTTTTGAATATTAGCCATGTACTTTTTACTCCACGGCCTTTTTGTTTACTCAGTCGGTACATTATGAACATTTCAAACACAGCACAACGGTGAACGGAGAACAAGACAAGTATTTTCATTTGAGGAGCACATTTCTGCTCTAAAGCACGAAGAAACGATATCAAATATTGTGAAAGGGAACTGAGAACTTTTAACCCCTAAAAGTGTGTTTTCTGTTTTCTTTCAGGGTCATCATTACAATTGGAGCAGAACCCAATGCGATAAATCATTCCATGAAGACATGAATACGATATGTAAACAATTACATCACTGGCGAAATAAACGATTCATAGACCTGATTTTAGATGCATGGAACTTTTTTCATCGTATTGAGAGTGGTGAAACACGTTGTCAGTTAACTTCGGATATGTATTATGAAGGTGTACGCCTTTTTGCTGATTCGCATTTCGATCGAATCGATCACGATTATTGTAAATCAAATTGTGCTGTAAAGCATGGTAGCCCTGATAGCGAACTGGGAGATATGTAACTATTAATGTTAAATAACAAGAAACTTATTAAAGATGCATTGTCACCCATGATCCTTTGGAGGCACGCTACAATCAAGATCAAATTGACTGTCTGAAAATCACATTTGGCCTTATCAGAAACTATAGATCCATAGTGCAGTACAGTAGAAACCCGCATAAAAGAACCTAGGTTTTCTTGAGGCAGTCTGAATGCGGTTCTTGATTAACTGATGCCATACTCAAGTCCAGCCTATAAGGTTCTTAAAAAGGTGTTTATAGTTGGCACAATACAAATGTGTCTTAATACACCACTGCATTCCTTCTTTGAATTGAATAGTTTTTCAATATATTTCTTTTTGATAAAGTTTACATCATGAAAGATTTCTCAGTTTTCAAGTACAGTACCATCTATCAAACTATTATACAAGAACCTTTGGAAATTTCAGCCTCTTGTGGGTTCTTGTTTGAAAAGTTGCAATCATGGAATTTCAGCCTCTAGGTTGTTATAAAACTAGGTTCTTTTATGCGGGTTTCTACTGTAGTTGAACTGACAGAATAGTTCAACTAATGACAACTAATCTGAACCAATTTTGATTTTCAGATAGTCTGAAATGCCCGCAAAGGTCTCTGGGTGATATTGCTTCTTTAACGAGATGCAAATCCACGGGGAGGGGTCATCTTGATCTCTCACGTGACGGGGACGTGCCATTTTGCCAGGAAAATTGGCACAAATGTTGCTTCAAATTTTGAAGAATTTTAGGGTCATACTCCCACAAATCTAATAAAATCTTGGCCATAATTCAGCAAATTACAAACATGTTCTTTTAATTCCTATATATTTGCAAGTTTTGTTACAGAAAAGGACTCATAATTCCGCAAATGTGTGAAAATGAACCCACGATTCCCCAATTTTTTGAAAAATATCCCTAAAATTTGCACGTCCCCGTACCAGCAAATTACTCAAAAAATTGCGTACAAGATTTTGGGATTTTTAAATCTCGCAGATTTTCACGGGACTCTATGGGATTTTTGGAGATTTTTTAGCTTTAGTGCGATCTTTAAGGATTTGAGAAATAAATCAAGATTTTGCACGGACTACAGTTTCCTTTTCCATACGTCTCTATTCACGCTTTTCGAAGTTACGGATATTTTGTAAATCAGATTTACGTACACTACAATGCTCAGAAAAATAGCACAAAAACACAAAAATACTTCAGCCTTTCGGTTATCAATCAAACTTTGATCGGCTGCAATACCTTAAAGGAGCTGTACAACCCGTCCTCTCTGCGTGGATCTGCGTGTCAAATCATCGAAGGTGTTAGGCTAAACACAACATAGCTAATGGCGATACAGAGAATAGTAATCCAAAGTATCTGCGACAATCTTGGTGATCGAAGCTTTGGTGGAGGATTTGTTCTGTTGTTCTAACTCCGAACATTTGAAAGTTTTAATGGATATAAAAAGTTCTATCACATTTCATAGACATAGAAAAGGAAACACTGCAATGAAACTTAGGTAGAAGCTGCGATGAAATTGGCCGCCATTAAAAACCCAAGGCTTCAGTCACGTGCCCGGGTTTTCGACCCGGGGTTTTCGACTGTTTAAAAAATCTTGTACAGCCCCTTTACGTACTCTCCGCATAACGAATTTTCAAACATGTGAAGTTCTTTTTGGTCGACTCGGTATGCTTGAAGCGTGAAACTTGGAATTAATCACATATTTGTAGTCCAGCGCTGTACAACAAGGGCAGATTTTGTAATACAATTGCGCGAGTTGCTTTTGTTGACACCTCAATTCAAAGCGATTAGCGGTCACAGACAAAGGAAATTCTCTCAACCAGTAATTCAAAACAAACAAAGCAGCAAAAGTTTCTCTGAAACCCAAGTAGCTAGTTCGCTCGTTGTGCATTCCAAAAATTGTTTTCAAGAGCAAACATGAGCATATATCGAAAGAAGAAGGATATATCTACACATCTACCGCGGGCATTTTATATGCTTGGTTCAAAAGCCGTTTAGGAGGCGATTCAATTCTCTTATTTTTTTGGGTGTTATCAAAACATTTACTGCTCAGCTTCTGGACCAAAGAAATGAAATGCCCGCGGCAGATGTGTAGATATATCCTTCTTCTTTCGATCTATGCTCATGTTTGCCCTTAAAAATAATTTCTGGAATGCACAACGACCGAGCTAGCTACCTGGGTTTCAGAGAAACTTTTGCGGATTTGTTTGTTTTGAATTACTGGTTGAGAGAATGTCCTTTGTCTGTGATCGCTAATCGCTTTGAATTGCGGTGTCAATCAAAAGCAACTCATGCTACTATCTTACAAAATCTGTCCTTGTTGCGCTGTACATCTTGCTTGAATCTCGAGAACACAAAACATAAAAATCATTCAATAATCTCCTTGAAGTTTTCTGTAATCATAAGATTTTCAGCATTAGATTTAATCGTAAATTTCCTCAGTATATAACTATCTATAACCATATTTCTTCATTAAGCAATGAACGAACGAGCGAACGAACGTATTGATGAACCACTATAACTCTAAAATTCAAATTTTAAGCTTATCTTTAAAAGGGATGAATGCATCCAACTTATATATAACAACTATAAAACTTATAGTGAACTAAAAAACATATATTCAATAAAGCAGGATAATTTTTACCCAACTACTGTTTTAACTAAAAGCTAAATAGACGCGCGCGAAGAGGTTTGTGGATTGGTGCATTATGGGACTTTGTCCCGAAAACTTGAAGCGAAATTTTTTATTAATGCATATGAACAGCACTGTCGAATGATTTGAAATCCTGTTTAAATTTCTTTGATATCTCATTTCGTTTTCAAGTTATCCACTGATTTTACGTTTCAGCTGATGACGTCATTTTGTTTGCAAATGACTAGGATAACATATGGAGATAAAGCTCTATCTGATCTTTGAAAGGTTACTGTTGTATGAAACATTTCAGCTGAGCCAAATAAATTCAATATAAATTGCCTCATGACTTCATGTGATGTTTAGAAAGGCACGTTAATTGTGCAAAGTTTTTTAAATTAGATTTCTCTTTAGAAACATGGTCAACCTTGCATACTTTTGTTTGCTTTTTTGCAAACAAAATGACGTCATCAGCCAATGGTACTAAACAGTGGATAACTCAAAAATGAGACAAGGTATCAACCAATCTTAAACGGCATTTTTTATCATTCAACGGCGCTATTCATTTGCGCCAATAAAATGTTCGCTTCAGATCACGTGCTCCCCAAAATCTTTTGCGGTTTCACAGTGACTTTCATACTGTATCAAGACAATTTTGGCTTAGCAACCGTGAGGCTGTATATTCTCTTCAATCTTCAAGTAAATGTTGCAATGCATTACTTTGAACTCAACCAACGGACATTCTTAAAAAATAACTGAAGGAAAGCTTCCTTTCGTGAAACTACCGTAAAAGCTCTATTTAGCCCCCCTTTCTAATGAGCCCCTCACCTCTGCGCCAAAATGTTAAATAAGCCCCCTCTTGATCAAGCCCCCCCCCACACTATATCAAAATCCAGAAATTACTAAAGATTTTCCATTCATTTAGCTAAACAAGTTTGCATGTTAATTTTGATGTGGTTGGGGATAAACTGTGACGAATTTATGTGTTTGACTCATAAAATTGTATGTTGAATCCGCAAAATATGGGGTTTAAAAGAACTGACAAGCTATCATATATATATATCCTTGTCATTTGATTTTATGAATAGGCCCCCTCTCTAATAAGGTCCTCTCTTTTAACCACCCTCTGGAGAGGTCGAAATTAAATAAGCCCCCCCTCCCCCGACCCCCAGGGGCTTAATAGCGTTTTTACGGTATTCACATTTCCACTATTGTGTCTTCAAACTACTTTGTTTAACGCCAATATGATTCTGATGGTTTGCCAGGGTGTAAAAGAACATGGGGACCACAGGGCTCTTTAACATGATTCGGAATTCTGGTAAACAGGCTCGGGATCTTCTCATTTATACCAATGTGGATTGAGGAAAGAAACCCCTTTTGTGTCCTTCTGAATAATCTGTACCCATTTGTGCGAATGCTTCAAATTTACTATGCCAATGATGGTACACGGCAATATAAAATGTTGGGTATCCCTTCCAATCTTATGATGACATCATCTCCTTGAAACGATCTAATTTTAAGGAATTTAAAGGGGTCTCTGATTAAAATTATGAGGGGCACATACCTGTCAGTGTATGTTAGTAAATCCCTCCCTAAGGGGAAGACTATATCGGTCAACGATGGGTTGAAGAAGCGAAATCAGGCTGCTGAAGCAACAAGATGAACATGTCAGTAAAATGTTGGGGTAAGATCTTGGGAGACTCTATAAATTCTAGGGCATGGTTTCACATGCCGAACCAGCACACTCCTTTAATCTGCCCATTGAAGTTATCACGTGTTAAGTTTCGATCATAACAAATGCTTCTGGTTTCTTAACTCAGATGGTGCTTCAAAGATTGCGAAGTCGGCGAAGAGATGTAACAGTTACGCTTTTACAATGGATGATTTTGTTTTTGCATATTTATTTTAATTTTTCCTTTTCTGTACAACGTACTGGATGATCATTTTATAAATGAGAACATTTTCAAAGTATCCTGGGGGTTAAAACTGGTTTGACATTATTAAAAGTTATTTTGGGCATCAAGAACATAAACGGGCTTCAAATGCAATTGAATCAAAATTTTGGCCAGAAATTTGAACAACGTCGAATTTTGGATTCTCCGAGCAAATCTTTGTAGCCTGGAAAAGTCGACACCAGAGAGTTTGACAAAATTCATTTGGAGCGAATCGATACATTAGTTTCATGTCTCCACATAAGGAGAAAGGGAATTTGATACCGAATGTCCCAAATCATAGTTGCAAGCTTGACAAATCATTAAAATCGTATTTCTTGAAAGCAAAAGCCTGTCACTTTTTCCTTTACTGCGATTTAGCAATCTGATGACGTCAGAACATCAAAACAGGGTAAAAAAAACAAGAATGTGCCGGTCGTTAAAGGGCATATGTCATGAAGCTGATTGGTTCATGCAATACTATTCTCTCTATTGTTTATTACAAAACACAGGATCGAGGCTGAATTTTCATTGCAATAAAAATTCATGAAACAGAAATAAAAAGTTACGAAACAAAGTTACGCCATTACGCCATTACGCCATTACGCCATTACGCCATTACGAAGAAGACATTACGCCAATGTTTCATTGGAACAAAATGTCTTATAACATACCGTGTTAGTTTGCAGCATGTTTCAAAATCTGGTAGCTCCGCCCCTAAAATTAACTTTGCTTTTTGTAATAATAGAAAAAGCAAATTTTCAAGACAACTTTTCCTGAAAGATTTCAGTAACTTTCAAACTTGCAACGATTTTTTGGGATACCCGGAAGATAAATGATGTATTATACATATTACTATGGGGTTTAAATATATTCTCATTTCATGAGCGGTCAATTAAAATTAATTGTTAATGTTACTATTTACAATATATACCTTTTAAATTGTATTCGTGTCATCATCTGAATTGTCATCGGGTTTGCTTTTCACTGACATACTTTGTCTCTTCAGTCTACCATGAAAGAAAGCACGAGAATGAGATCTTGTCTATAAATATCGATCTCTCAAGAAGAAAGTATCTCCACGCAAGCGGGGGGGGGGGGGGGGTGAGGGCGTTACATTCTTTATTATTGGATTATCATAAAAAGATTGCTAAAAGCAGTTAGCTGATCCATTCCAATGTTAAAACATTAAAATACATACCGGGTGTCTCAAAAAAAAGTATACGGATTTGGTTGACTCTAGTGCTGTGAATTTAGCTTCAATCAATGTCTAATCACTCTAAAAATGTTCCTCGCTAGTTAACTTGAACATAGATACCTCGTTTGTTGATATTGGTACCTTGATAGCAGACATGTTAATCTTGAAATCTCAAATTTACCTCTTCCTGCAAACAAGAGCTTTTAGCCTTTTGGCCTAAGCAATTTCTTAAGGCACATCGTATAAGTCAACGATAACCTTGATAAAATTTGAACAATATATTAGATCTTGTGTTACTCTGTTTTCCAGAAGTCACCCCCAGTCCCCCATTGGGAAGTTTCTTAATTTTTCATTAATTTCAGTCCTTAATTTCGATGTGCTTCAGGAATTTGCTTAGGCCAAAAGGCCAAAGCTCTGGTTTGCAAGTGGACGCAAATTTGAGCTTTCAAGATTAATATTTTTGCTCTCAAAGAACCAATACCAACAAACGAGGTATCTATGTTCAAGTTAACTATCGAGGAACATTTTGAGAGTGATTAGCCATTGATTAAAGCTAAATTCACATCGCTTGAGTCAACCAAATCTGTATACATTTTTTTGGGACACCCGGTATTTACCATAAGAAAATATTGGATAAAATATTTGCAAATGATCAAAAGAAAGCTGTATAAAAGAAGAGATTTAAAAATATTTATCATGAAAATCCCAAATTCGGAATAAAATGTGGCATAATATGCATGGACAATTTTCTCCGTACCAATTTTTTATCATTGCTTTAAACTGACCAAGAGATTCTGAATTGCGTATCGTTGGTGGTAAAGTTTGCCACAGCTGGGGGCCTTTAATCGGAAGCTTTCTGTTCCATTGTTGACTAATATCACTCATGATTAATTAAATTGTCGGGGTGGGTGTGGGGGTAGACTGATGATATGGTCGTAGTTATCGCTATTGAAATACTGCCGGACGCTCCTAACTACGACTCATAATCAAACGGCATTATTTTGAAATGACTATGACTGCCTCGTTTCGATAAGGGCCTAGGCAGACAGAAAAGCATAAACATTTGTAGTTTTCAAATGAAACACATTGATTTGAAAACTTCACAATAAATCAGTTAATGCTTAGCGAAAGCAGCAAAATAGTACCTACGTACAAAATTTGATATTGTCGCAAACTGTTTTCAACCTCGTTCCCAGGCCCACCATTGTCTTCCTTAGGTCATCGATGTTGGCCCTGGTACCGGTTGCCGCAAAAGTGGCCATTTGGGCGCCATTTTGTTTTGCATAAATTATCAGATACAGTTTATTACAAACACTCTCTTGTCTCCATATGGAAACTGAGTCCGACAGATATGACTGCATGTCAGCTGATTTTGATCCATAACATACAATGTAATAAGTCGGAAACATCGAGGAAAAAGTATGAAATTGTGACGAAAAATAGCCGTTGCTCTAACGCTAATAATGCAGTAGATGATTCGAAAAACTAAAAACAAACACTTTGAGGTCCTCTTATCGACCATGTTAAAGGTATTTAAACATTAATCCGGGGTTAGCAAGTGCATTTAATAGGAAAATAAGCACGATTTGTTTTAGTGGAAAATGGGCCTAAGTCGAAATTTTTCGAAAATTTCACCGCAGCTTCGAAAATGAAATGGCTCGTTATTCTCCCAATTTCAGAGATAAATAGCAAATTAAAGTCGAAATAGGTAAAGAATGTGGTTTTCCGTCGAATTTTGACATTTTGAGGCCCTTTTCCGAGCGCAAATATGAGTTACCGTGCAAAATGGGGTAGGCAAAAATTTACCCCCATTTTCAATGCACCCGCGCGGAGCCCCTGAAGGCGGTATCCAATTCCAAATTTCGTTATAAGATTTGCAGATGAGTTGGCTCTTGTAAAATTTTTTCCGTTTTGAAATTGGTCAAGTAACCATGGAGCATTGACTCCAAACGTAACCTCGGGTAAAAAAATCGGAACATTTTTTTTCAACCCCCTTTTATGACGTCATAACGACCCCCAAATTTCTTGAAACTTAAAAATTCAGATACGCCTATGTCTTTTACCCCTTGTAAGTCCCTTCTCTGCTCCATGATTGCTACTAATGTTTTTGAAATCGTGATCAAATGGAGGCCATTTTTGAATGGGAATCAATAGGGATGGGCCCCAAAATGACCAAATATGCCAAATTTCTCCCGCAAGCGCAGACAGATGGGGTTCAAACCCCCATCAACTAGGAAACATTATGACTTTTAAGGTATACTAAAAATCGGTTTTCAAATTTTTTGTCCCGTTTTCCGGTGACAGCGACCCAAAGTTGACTGATTTTCTGCCAAGCAATAAGCCTTTGGAATTTGGAATAATTAACGAGGCCTTTGTTACCGAATAGCCAATCAAATTGCGAAATTGACCTGCCCGGTACCAGGGTCAGTACTGACGTAGGAAGCTGGCCCTAGGAACCAGGTTGATATAGCGATTACTGGGACTCATCGTAATCAGTCTAGGTGTGGGGGTGAGGAACAAGAGATTCAATGTAATCTAAGTCCCGGGGTTGACCAAAATCGGCACGCGAAGGTGATGTACAATCATTTTGGACCTAGACGCAAATCCCCCAAAGTAAATATTCATCTTTAAGAACCAAACGCTGTGGCTTGCAAGTTATTCTGAAATGCTACCCTGAAGAAAATATACAATGTTAGATGAACTAAAGCGAGCTTCAAAAACGGTTCACACATGTACTAGAGTTGGAGAAGATGATACTCCAAATAAATTTTCTTTCTTACTGTAAAAAATTTGCAGTTATGGTACGTATTAGCGGGTGTAGGACTTCCTCCAGAGTTCAATCCTAATTACAGGCTGAATTAAAGTACGATTCACAAAATATCGAGCCCCCCCCCCCTGGTTCATTATTTTGTTCCTGATATCATGAATCTATGTCATGTCCCTCTGCCACGCGCAGAAATTAGAAATGGCTCTCAATATATATCAGGAACGAAATAATGAACTAGAAAGTCTTGATATATCGTATGCGCAAATCTTAGTTTTATTTCAGAGTTTTCTACAGCCCATGCGCTAACGAGTACGAAGCAAAAGGTCTGTTGAAATGCCGAGAGATAAGTGATTTCTTTAAAGTCTCACCTATTGCTCAGATGTCCAATTTCAGACTGCAAACTTTCTGCTTGTTGCGTCTGCTCTTCGAGCTGGCGTTGCAAACGACGCACAACATTCGATTGATTGTCAGCCTGCAACAGAAAAACAGAACTAACTTTTTTTGAGCTATATCAAAATGTCATGTCACAGTCACAACTGACCTTAACCCGGGTGAGCAAAAACCCTTCCAGCTTCTTTTATCTATTTGTACCAGGTGAGTCAATAAAAAGGCCCTGCGTTTGAAAAAATGCTGCTCCCTCAATATCAAAGCAATAACATTGAAAACTGTCTTACTTTATTCCCGATATTTCCAATTGTGTTCAGTAATTTACCCGGCTTTAATCGGACATTCCTTCCCATCGATATGAGAGATTTTCTACAGGAAGCCGCTTTCGAAAACCTGCAACAACGAAGAAAAACGACGAACAAAATTTCTCTTTGTTTTCCTTTTGAGTTCAAATAATAAGGCAATTTCGGATATCTAATTTTGTTTCACTTGGCGTCAATTTTTGTAATTTTGAATGTACAAATAAGAGATGAAGTAATGGATGTTTCAAATTTCAAACAAGACAAAATTAGTGGAATATTTCGTGCGACCAACTGGTTCACATGGCCAGGTATTTCTTCATTCCTTGTTTGCTCTTACATATCTTCATATCCTAATGATATGGTTTGTATATTAAGATTCCAAATTCATTGAAAATGCTTGCAGGAACAATGGCATTTACAAAAAGTTGTAAACCTCATCAAAGAAAAGTTAACGTAAAACCTCTATTAAGCCCCCTCTCTATTAAGCACCCCAATTATTGCAAATGTCACAGAATTTCCATTTATATACCTAAAAAGTTTCCATGCTAATTTCGTATGGTTTGGGATAACAATTGTGTCAGATTTGTGTATTTGACCAGTAAAATTGCACAGACTCCGCAAAATATGAATAAAACAACTAAAAGACAAATTCTTCAAAGAATAATGGCCCTTATTCTTCCTTGTGTATATAAATGACCTAACCGAAGACCTAAAGTGTAATGTCAAGCTCTTCGCGGATGATACGTCATTATTTACGGTCGTCCAAGATTCAAATTCAGCCGCTAATGACATGAACCATGCATTGGAGTTGAGAAGGTTGAGAAGTCAGTGGGCTCATGAATGGAGGATGTAGTTTAATCCTGATCCACAAGCTGTGGAACTCATATTTTCAAGGAAAAAGATTAAAGCTAATCATCCAGAAATTCTTTTCAACAACATACCAGTAATGAAAGTAGATGAACATAAACACTGAGGAATTATACTAGATTTAAATTTGTCTTTTCCTGCCCATATCAAATCAGCTATCTCCAAATCAAAGAAGGGTATTGGCTTGCTGAAATATCTCTCCAAATATCTGCCCAGGCATACTCTGAACGCGTTATATAAGCTCTATGTAAGACCTCATCTTGACTACGGGGATGTTATTTACCATATTCAAGCAAAAGTATGCGAGTTCAGTGGTAGCATCATTTTACGGAGCTTGATGGAACAATTAGAGTCTGTCCAGTATTCTGCTGCGCGAGCAATTACGGGAACATGGAGAGGAAAATCACGAGAAAAGCTGTACACAGAGCTTGGCTGGGAATCGCTAAGCTGCCGAAGGTGGAGCAGACGCCTTACTTTGTTCTACAAGATCCTTAATAATCTAACTCCAGTCTATACTAGGGATCCAATTCCACCACTTCAACAGTTACACTACTCTCTTCGCAACCAGGATGTTATTGGGCGAATAAAGGCCAGAACAGAAAAATTTAAGTCTAGTTTCTATCCTCATTGCTTATCTGAATGGAACGAACTTGATCCTGAGATTAGACTTGCACCGTCTGTTTCTGTTTTTAAGAAGAAACTTTTATCAATAATTAGACCCCCAGTAAGATCTATCTTTGGCATTCATGACCCAACAGGTCTATCCTACCTTACTCAACTCAGGGTCGGTCTCAGCAAAGTAAACCTTCACAAATTCAACCACAATTTTAGGGATACCCTAAATCCAATGTGCCCTACGAACGATGGTATCGAGGATACAGAACACTTTTTGTTGCTTTGCCCATCCTTTGCAGTACCACGCAGAGATCTTCTCGCTGGAGTTTTTGCTTTAATACGACCATTTGGATATACTAATCTCCAAAATAACGTTCTATTGCAAATTTTATTGTATGGTGGTAAAAATTTTCCCAACGAACTCAATAAAAATATACTCCTATTAACTTTAAAATTTATCCACAAATCCGGTCGATTTGATTAGAAAACTTCACACTCCGTTATAAGCCACACAATCACAACCACCAAGTCTCATTTAAGAAAATGTGTTCTTCTTTTCTTTGCTTCTATTTTGTTCTTCTTTTTCGCTGTATGTTAAACGTCTGTCTCGAATTAGATGCCACGCAATATCTGCAACAATGTCTAATTACCCATCCAAACACTTAAATTGTTTCGATCGCAGACATTTCCCGTGGCATGTAATTTGAGACAGACTTCAGCTTTATTTTTAGACTTTAGTTTTAATCTTTAGTTTTAATATCTATGTCAAAATGGCTTCGGGGTAGTCATAGCCTTTTGCTCCTCGGGGTATCGTTCCAGTAGTATTGTATAGTTGAATAGTAATTTTGTAAAGTAGTGTAGCTTGTAAACCTATATTGTAATTTTTAAATGAATATAAAAAAAACAACTAAAAACTATCATTCATATCTATGTCATTTGATTTTGTGAATAAGGCCCCTTCTCTAAGAAGCCCCCTCTCTTTGAAGCCCCCTCTGGAGTCTCCGAAATTAAATAAGCCCCTTCCCGGTGGCTTAATAGAGCTTTTACCCTATACTCTTAGCACTTACACTTTCTTCGGTTGCACACAATTGTTTCTTTAATTCTTCAACTCTTCCTCGTAGTTTCTTTACTTCAACTTCATATTGCTCTGTCCTCTTTTTCTCATGTTCTAGTTCATCCGTCTAAGAAATAATTTCCTTTCTTAATCAACAGATAATAAAAATTCGTTATAAAAGCAGGAGATAATCTCACTGTTTCAACCACAAGAGGATTATCATTGTCACAACTGACATTTTGTAATAATGGTGGTAGGTAATCAAAGATTGAATTTCAGTTACTTACATCAAATTCTACATTAATCAAATATAGAATGAAAACAGATTCATTCATAAAAAAAGTTGCAAATTTGATCTCAAGGCTAAAACTTAGCTGCGACTTAAAAATAACAAATAGCAGTATTTCACTTGTACTGAAAAGGCTTATCCTGTATAAATATGTATTATTATCTAGTATCATTATTATTATTATTAATTATCATTAATTATCATTATTATCATTATTATTATTATTATTATCATTATTATTATTATTATTTTTATTATTATAATAAATACCTTTTCTTGTAGTTGTTTCATTGCTCTCTTGTGAGTAAGCTTCAACTCTAGCAATTCCTTAAAGAAATCAAAAGTAAAATGTATGAATAACGTCATAGCTAATGGCGATTTTGCACAGAGAAGAGTAATCCAAAGTATCTGCGACAATCTTAGTGATCGAAGCTTTGGTGGAGGATTCGTTCTATTTTTCTAATGCCGAATATTTGAAAGTTTTACCTGATATCAAAAGTTCCATCACATTTGATAGACATAATCAAGGAAACAGTGCAATGAAACTTACGTAGAAGATGGGATGAAACTGGCCGCCATTAAAAACCCAAGGCTTTAGTCATGTGCGCGGATTGTTCCGTACTTTCCGATTGTTTACAAAAATCTTGTACAGCCCCTTTAAGGTCACTGAAACAACCGTAAATTCTCTGCAGGAAAGATGGTTTCTAACATTTTACCTTATACCCAAGACATTGGTCCACACAGCTACATATGCGAAAATGGTCTCTCTCAATGGCTAACAAAAAAATCGCCTGGGGTTATTTCCATTCTTTTTGCCGCTGTTTTTAACTGTCTATTTTCCACGAGTAGTAGGAAATAAGAAATTCAATCACAGATCTGCGAAAGAATGGTTACCGTTTCTTCACTCTGACCACCATCCGTTTTATTTTCTATTCCATCGTAAACTTTCCTTATCAGTATCTTATTTTCTTGTGTCCTTCTCGTTTGTTTTCTGGTCTAGGTTCCTACGAAGGCTTTACTGCTGGAATTTTGGCAATATTATGACCATCTGGACACAACATCCTTTCAAACAAGGTCCTGATGCAATATTTATCGTGTGGCAACAAAGACCTATTTATTGATCTCAACAGAAACATTCTTCAGTTGACTCTAGATTACATCCAAAAAAGCGGTCGGTTTGATTGAGATCATTTTAAACTTTGTTATACGCCAAGAAACCAACAACTCCCTTTTTTTATTGGAAGTAGTTACATGTAATCAACATTATATCTATATTCTTAATTTAAATGAATGATTGCAGTAAAGATAGTGGTATAACCTTTTCACGAAAACATTTGCTTTTTGCACTAAATCCACCGATCAAATTGATTTAATTCAGTAGAGGATCTTTTTGAAATTTCTTTCCTGCAGTCTTTATACCGCAAACGTCTATTGTTGTTAACTTATGTTGTATTTAGCATATAGTGATTAACTTACAACTGTTCTTTTTTCTTGTTTTTTTGCGTATTGTCATGTAGTGTTTATTTTTTTTGTTGCATGTAAGACCATGTGGTAGTCACGCCATTTTGTTTCTCATGTTATCGTCCCTGTAGTGTTGTATAATTGTGTAGTATCAATATGTAGAGTAAATAGTAAAATGTACCGGGGGGATGTTTGGCGGACTGTCAAGTCGCGTTTAGCCACCCGATCGTTGTAAACTAAATTATTCCGTGCAGCCATAAATCTGACTTGGATCATAAACTTTTCCCCATCGAAACCGGTCATGAGATGCATTATTTAAAAAATTTTTCTTCGTAAGACTTTGTATGGGAGTCTTGCAAACTGAGGAAGCCTTTAACCAAGCTCCTTCAGCATTTTAGCCTTGCCAAAGTTACAGGTACATGTGGTATCATCAGGGGAGAATGAAGCAGTTCGGAAAACCCTTGGGATGCCTTACCATAACTTGTCCTGCGCAGAGAAATATGTTTGAGAGACAGCAAAAACATGCTTCTCTGGATTGTAAAGAGATTTCGTTCAACAAGATCAACGAGCTGTATCATGACAAAACTATTTCATTCTCCCCTGATAATACCGCTTGTACATGCAGCTTTGGCAAGGGTAAAATGCTGAAAGGGCTTTGATAAAGATTTCATCAGTTTGCAAGACTCTCATACAACGTCTTACGAAGAAAATATTTTTTGATTAATAAATCAAGTGACCGATTTCAATGGGGAAAGGCTTATGATCTAAGTTAGACCTGTGGCTGCAAGAGAAAATTTAAGTCACTACAATCTCGGTGGCTGAACGCGACGTCACAGTCCGCCAAACACCCCGTGTTTTTCTGACTTACCCGGTATTGTATCTGGAAATAGAAAGAAAAGTCTTTAATCGATATAACATCACCAACTACGGAAGAATATTTAGTCTGCTTTTAAA
Source organism: Aurelia coerulea (assembly GCA_039566865.1). NCBI lineage: Eukaryota > Metazoa > Cnidaria > Scyphozoa > Semaeostomeae > Ulmaridae > Aurelia > Aurelia coerulea. The sequence goes on along the minus strand of CM076948.1, from coordinate 21,627,333 downwards.
CTGGACCCTCCACATGCCTGCCTTTGGGACACACGATTGCTACGGCCAAGTTCATCTCAGTTATATAGAAATTCTTTTATCCCAGAAACAATACCCGGAAAAATTCTTCATGGTTTGAAGCTATCATAAAAATATTGCTGTCACTAACCTGTGATTTGTGTTCTAGTTCCTCCTGCAGAAACTTCGTTGCTGATGTTTGTGCATGAGCCACTTGATCAATCTTCTTACGAATCTCTTCCTCCAGATCCTGCAAACCAAAGGAAGGTAAAGGAACTTCGCATTATTTACTCGGTGATTATTCTACCGGGTGTCCCAAAAGAAGTACTCCCTTTTGAAAAATCACAAAAATTTGATTACATGACCGATCTTCAATTTTCTTTTTTTGTCAAGTAGATCAAGGACCAAATAATTTTCCCAGACATAGCTGGTCTGGTAAAAAATTAGCAAATTGAAATCTTTATAGAGCTGCCTGGCTTAGAATCATACTGCAAAAAAGCATTTATGCTTGCTAGATCAATATCTTTGTGCATATAAAGTTTTGGTCATAAATGACAGAAAGAAATGCACACTATCATTGGAGACTTCGATGATGATGAAAAATCTGAAAGTTTTGACTGTTAGGCAAAATTGAGCATTTTACTTGATAGCTCAAAAATAAGGTTTTTCAAAGTGTAATTTTTCTACCTCGTTGCATCAAAAGCAAACATGTAAGCATCTATAAATATTTTTGGGTCTTTGACAAAACAATTCAAAGAGAAAATTCTATCAAAGGATTTATAATCAATTTTTGGTGATTTTTCAAACAGGAGTACTCTTTTGGGACACCCGGTAATATTTTTCTGAGCATGGAAATATGAATTATTCAAAATAAAAAAGAGATGATGATTTCGGAATGGGTGAAAAGGGAAATAAATCATTCATCAAATCATATCGAATTTCTCATAAAGAATAAACGCAAGCACACTTTTTATAAGATCATCGCATCTTACAAATTAATAGTGGAAAATTGGTAGAATTCTCATGAAAATAATAGTTTATGAACGTCTACAATAAACTGGCGAGGAGAAATCTAATATAGTGGCGAGGACAAACATGGCCGCCAAAGGTCACGTGCAGCGTGTTGCTGCGCTGGGGCGGGAAAAGTGAGGGCCAATACGCAACAGAAAATTGACAAAAAGAATTCACTGCTGTAAGAACCCGCAAAATAGAAACCACTTTATAGGAAACCTCAGGCTGATTTTTTTGAGAAATGGTGCCTTCTTATAAGAAACTTCTCAGCCTGATTTTAGGAAGGTTTCTTATAGGAGGAACCCAAATAAATTCATATTTAATGACCTTTTTCAAAAATCAGGTGCCAAACATTTCTTAGAGATTTTATCCCAAAAGCATCTCTATCTATATACTTGGTATGTATGAATTTATATGGAAGTTGGTATGTATGATATGGTTGAGTAATTTTAGAGGTTAACAAGAACATACAGCTCGATAGTGTTTGCTCTGGGGTTGTTTAAATATTTAAGTTAAAATCGCTGAAGGTTTCTTAACCATGTGATAAGAAACGTTTCAGCCTGTTTCCAGATTACTGACCTTTTAAAAAGAAACTAAACAGGCTGTTTTGAAAAAACAGGTTTCTATTTTGCGGGTTCTTACTGTAGCATTGCAATACCTCGTAAAGCATGGAAAAGGAAAAAGTAATCTCCTCATTTAGAGCAAGTTGGAAATACAATTCAATCAGATCATATACGGTATTTATTTTCAAGATGGGACCCTGCCCCTAATTTAACGTTCCTCCCTTCGGAAGGGGCATGCATAGTGGGATTAAATTAGTTTTAAATAGCAAGAAATTCTTTCAGCCTACGTGAAATAAATTACAGGAAAAAAATCCGTTTCTTTTCTGGTTTACGATCTAGCAAATTACTAACGTCACAGCCTCAAAACTAAAGTCTGTCTTGAATTAGATGTCACCTGAGATTTACAATAACACAACATTACTTATGCCAAACACTTCAATTGTTATCATTCACTTTCAAATGACATCTAATTTGAGTGAGACATAATACTATATTATTGAAATATACATTAAAAACCCACAAAATAGAAGCCAGTTTTTTCAAAACAGCCTGTTTAGTTTCTTAGAAAACTGTCATTAATCTGGAAACAGACTGTAAGGTTTCTTATCACATGGTTAAGAAACCTTCAGTGATTTCAACTTAAATCTTTAAAGAAACCCCAGAGCAAACACTATCGAACAGTATTATTATTATTATCGATTTATTTAAAGTTGGCTTTATAATTCAAATAGCTAAAATAACAGCTAATTAAGGCCAACTAGAACTAAAAGAAATACATTATAATTTACAAAGAAAAACAATACCCAGAAATGACAAAATTAATTAATCTAAAAACCCTAAATCTTTGATAAAAACTTTACACAATCTGCAGGTGCATGAATCGCAATTCCACTGTTTTATTTTTCTTTTAAATTCTTGAATTGTGCTACAGTCTTTCAAAAAACTTGGAAGTGAGGACCATAAAAGGCAGCCTCTATACTGAATATTTTCTGTACCATATATTGTCGTCCTTACTTTCGGCAGTTGCAAATGATTTACATTACGCAGACTATAATAGCTGTCTCTTTCTGCAAAGATATCTTTCATAAAAGTTGGGTTGAGATCGTTCTTTGTTTTGAAAATCTCTATCATAAGCAACTGCAGATTGCGTTTGTGCGTGGTTACAGAACTATTTACATTATTTACAAAATCATTTCCACTATCTTTGCATACAATTCGCAATGCTCTTTCACGAATTTTGTTTACCTTAGAATTGATCGTCCTGTCATGGAACATCCATACAAGGGGACAGTAATTGAACTGCGAGTTAATGAATGCATCCATCAGCAATTTTAATTTGACAGGGTCCGTATAATTAGAGAGGCGAGCAAGTGCGTGCAATTTTTGATTTGCCTTTTTGCATAAATCTTCGACATGTTTTGTGAAACTTAATTTTTTATCAAAAGTAACTCCCAAAAGCTTTTCATAATCACTTTCTTTAATTATGGAGTTACCAATAGTGACTAGTGAGTCTTTACATTTGTTACCAAATATCATAAGGTGACATTTGTCTTCGTTAAGTTTCATGTAATTCTCTGAAAACCATTTTGCAAGTACAGCACTGTCTATTTCTAATCTATTAATTATAGTATTGAGATCTGAATTGCATGCATAGATAGTGGTGTCGTCAGCATAATTACAAATATTTGTATTATTTACAAAGAAGAAAATGTCATTTATGAAGATATTGAATAAAAGAGGCCCTAGAACTGATCCTTGCGGTACCCCTATCGTAACATCTCTCCAACTACTATATGAGCTGTTTATTTTGACTCTTTGTTTCCTCTTTGATAAATAGCTTTTGATTAGCTTGAGAGCATCCCAGCTGAGACCATAGTATGTTCTTGTTTCCTAGCATTCTCTCTAAATTTTCTCAACCATGCTAAGTCTATAGATGGAGATGCTTTTACATGAAATCTCTAAAAAAATGCTTGGCACCTGATTATAACAAAGATTATTAAATATGAATTTATTTGAAATCCTCCCATAAGAAATCTTCCTAAAATCAGGCTGATAAATTTCTTGTATGAAGGCACAATTATTTCAAAACGATCAGCCTGAGATTTCTAATAAAGTGGTTTCTATTTGGCGGGTTCTTACAGTAGAAGACGTTGTAATTCTGAAGATATCGAAGATATAGAAAAGCAAGTGGTAGAATCATAGCAAAACAGCTGTAAAGTTCTTTTAAAGGGGCAGTTAGACGCAAAACGCAGGTGACAGATACTGTGTGGCACAATCCCATTAGTATAGGCCTAAATACCGAAACACGTTTAAATGACCTCTTTGTTTGTTGCAATTCCAACGAAATTAATCGAACAGTGAATCCAATAGTGTTCGGGAAGGTTCTATTGACCTTTAGGTTTCACACGGCATCATAATCTGACTCAAAAACCATATATTCTTTGGTGGGTTTTTTGCCCACTTCAACTTTTAGATTGTCTCTTCACAGCTTCGAAGCTGCTCAGGCACGATCACTGTTTACGACTTACAGGAATTTCTGATCAACAAAATAACTTTGCAAATGCTTGAAATCAACATAGATGAGCAATATATTTAATTCCATTCGCAAGATTGTCAAGAGTAACTTCGATGGAAGTTGACAAAAACATGCGATTATCCTATTCAAAATCTCGATTGACGAGTCGATGCTTAGCCGAAGCATTTTCCATGGAAATACAATTAAAAGTCCGGCGCAGCGTCACGTCCAACTGCCCTTTCAAGCCATTCGATTTAAAGAAAGATGTCCCATTACCCCACCTTTTTCAACATTTGAAGCTATGCATTATCACACTGTAATGAACACACGCATTTGACGCCCATGCATTATCGCACTGTAATCAACACATGCATTTGAAGCCCGTGAATCATTGCACTATAATCAACACAGGCATCCCAAAGCCTCACAAAAATATGAAAAACTGGCAATACCTCAATCTGTGCCTTGAGCCTCTTAATTTCTCTTTCTAATGATAGCTTGTCAGTTTCAACTTGCTCTCGTTTGTTCCATTCTTCAGCATTCTCTATTTGAAGTCTTTCAATCTAAGAATTTGAAATAGTTGTATCAGTTAAGCGAAACTGTTGCAAGGATAACATCGGACCAAGCTGAACGATTGCCGAGCAGTACAGGATCTGTTGGCAGTGGGGGGGGGGGGGGCAAATGATGGATGCAAGCAAGCCTTACCAGCTCCAAATCTCAATGGAGACACAGATGTAACTGAGTTATCGTAAAGATCGAATTAGAAGGGGTTCAAAGCAATTTTCGACTTTAAATTCCTCTCTTATCTGAAAGCAGATCTGAAGTTATGAAAGACGATGAATAGGAATGGTCAAAATGTTACAAAAGGTTAAAATCTTATGTGAGAATCATGACAAATGCAATTGAGCTAAATTTCTAATTTACAGTGCTAAGTAGATATGAACCAAAGATGCACTGTTCTCAAATTATGTGCGAGAAGAAGACCAAGTTCCAGTTAAAGGGGGCTCCGTCGCCAAACAATAAAAAAATCCGTAAACTCGCACGTGTCACCAATTATCTATTGTCCATCCATTGTTTTCTGCAGTTTTTTTGGTGGCTTCATCCAAGCTACGAAAAAGTGACGTGACCGTTAAAAATCCACTTATATCTGAGCAATCGTAGAAGATAGGGTAGGGTGGGGTAATTTGGGTCCACGGGGTAAAGTGGGTCTATTGAGCTTTTTGCTAGAAATATCCATTCTCGTTAAATGGAAGAAAGGTTGGCTATTTTTCTTTTCATGTCTACATACTAACCTGCCTTTTTGCATAAAACATTCGTCTCAGATGTATCTCCACTCGCTTTATAAAATAACTTTACTGAACGGCCTATTGTGCAAGAATCTCAAAACCCAAGAAAAATTTCTCCTGCCACTGTTGTTTTGCTTTTCTGGTCAATCTAACGACCATGAGGTGAGAGTTTGGTCATTTACAAATGAAATAACGTTTATTTCAAAGTCATCGACGCGATTGTTCTTTTTATATTTATTTTTTTACCAGGTGGGGTAATGTTGGCCTACTGAGAATTCAGCCATAATTCAAATTCAACGTAGCCTTGAATTGCTTAAATTTTCGCACTTATATTCATCTTGCCACATTGTTTTCTGTCTAAAATGCGAAAATGGGCTTCCTATTACCGCAGTTGCTGTCTTGTAACCAGTAAATTGGAGTAAACATACTGCAAACATCTTTATTTGACTGTTATTATCAAATTCGATCACTGACCTGCAAGTCGCAACGATGGTGGATCACAGCATAATGACCCTAGTTTTATTTTCGTCGCGGGAACGGGATTGCTTGCGATAAAAGGCAAAGACTGTGATTTTCTTGAATAGAGAGTAGTTGGGAAATGTAAGTCCATTAATTTTTTTAATCATTTAGCCTGTCATATTCCGATTTTGTACAAGTTTTGAAAACAGACCCACTTTTCCCGCTCGTCGGAAAAAGTGGGCCCATTTTATTTGCCATAAGAGACAATTTTTTAAAAATATTTAACTGCCTTTGTCAGAGCTGAGATTTTTTCCCAAGAAAGAAGAAGCACTGAATGTCAATTAAACGAAACTTTTGAAATGTTTTGCATTTTAGTCTCGTTTTACCAGCTATCCATTTTGAGATTTTGCTCAATTTAGACCCACATTACCCCACCCTACCCTATGAATGTTTGCTTTGTTTCTAGTGAAGTACAATGATTTAGGTCCAAACAGCAACTTTCATTTTGAAAAAAATATGAAAAAACCTGTGTGATATCACATTTCAAAAACTGCAAAAATCATCGCTTTGTTTACAATTTGGCGACGGAGCCCCTTTAATATGAATAAATATCCTAACGGGAAACGAAAATTTGTTGTATTTAGTGAGAAATTCGAGTTATGCGGATGCGGAGTACGCGAATCACTATATTAGTTACGATAAAGCAAAACAGAGGTGAAAGAAGAACTGTTTGAGTTATCGAAATCTTCGACTTTAAACCACCTTTGAGCTATGGAGCTATTTCATCTAACGTTTGTCATTGTGGGAGCGATGAGCCAATTTATAGCTTAAAATTCTGTAGCTCCAACATGTGCTGTGTATTTTAAATTCAGATAGAAGCGAATGCATTTGCAAACATGTTATGTTTTGTAACATAGGGATGGTTGCTTTTGATTAATACACCATTTAAAGCGAGTAGCTGTCACAAATAAAAGGAATTCTCTCAAGAAACAAATCAAAACAAACGAGGCCGAAAAGGAGCCCGTTCTTGCTTGAAAAATGAATGAGCTTTCCTCTTCGGTTTCAGGGCAACGTTTGCGGTTTACTTTGTACGCATTCAAGGGTTGGTTACTTAGCCGAAGAGATTCCCTTGTCTGCAATCACTAATCGCTTTGTTTTGGACTGTCAATCAAAATCAACTGATGATATCGTTACAAATCTGTCCTTGTTATTTTGTACCGTAATAAGCCCCCCTCTCGAATAAGCCCCCATCTCATAACTACTTTTGACAAATAACGCCCCTCTAATAAGCCCCCTCGGGGGTACATTTTAAATTCCACAAAAGGGTGAATTTTACACAAATTTCTACATTCTTTGTCTTGGTATCATTTTCATTGCCATTATAGTTCACTGTTACATTTTAATAGGTAATATAAAATTTTCTATGAATTCTGCCGGGCGAGTCAATGAAAAGAATCCACGTTTGAAAGGTCACGGCTCTCTGGATGTCAAGATGATGATATCGGCAAATATGTAATTTAATGGTAGACATGTTTCAAATCCATTCTAAAATTTACCTGACGGAAATCGGCCATTCCGTTCTGAAATTATGAGGGATTTTTTCAAGAAAGCAAACCTCTTCAAGAAACCTTCAAAACGTGCCCAAAATCACGAACAAATTTCCCTAGCATTTCTGCCATACAGGGGCCCTGCAGAAATGACTTCTGCGCGCTTTAGCACGTGCCATCCTTTTGGGAGGATAAAAAAGTCTTCCACCTGGAATTGATAAAATATTCAGGGGGATTCCTTTCTCCCAAGAGGACAAAATACATGAATACATGCCAGTGTCATCGTCTTTAGGAAGAAAACCAAGGAACATTTTCTCATTGCTTTCACTCGTTTTTGCAGGTTTTTAGAAGGGGGTTTCTACATGAAATCTCCCATATCCATGGGAAGGAATGGCCGATTAAAGCCGGGTAAATTACTGAACCTAATTGAATATATTAGCAATAAAACAAGTGAATTTGCGATATTGTTGCTTTGATATTCAGGGAGCAGTGGCCTCCCAAACGAGGATTCCTATTTTTTACTCATCCGGTAGTGCAAAATTGATAAATGTTTTCCACTTTCTTACCGGGAGTCCCAAAAAACGCAACAGATTCAACACATTCTGACGCAAGCTGTTTCAGAAAAATAATAAAATGATTATTTTTATCTAAATCTGCAATGATTAGATTAAATTTTGATATATCTTTCAGAATTTTTGGTGGCTTAATTGAAGAGTTAAAAATCAACAAATTTCAAATTTGCTATCAGGGCAAAACCAGAGCTACCAGCATTAGTGCAAAGTATACTGTAAAATTAAAAGAATGGCAACATCTGAAACTCTACATTATTACATTAACAAGCAAGCAGTCAACTTCCTTAAGAAGCTGCAACAAGGAGATCTCTTACAGATTCATGAGTTATCCATTTTCGAGGGAGCTCTCAGTGTTCATTTATAATTGAACGTATAAATCTAATAATGGCCCTGTAATTTTGGAAAAAATAGCAACCATCATCCACACTTAAGAAGCACGACTGTGTTTTGACAGAAACCTTTATGAAAGTGTCTGCTCAATGTTCAATAAAATTGTGTGTTTGTCAGCAATGCTTTACAATCGGAGGGATTGTCATGTTCTACAATTTGATATCATCATTCACCATTGTTAATGCAGCAGCTCTGGTTTTGACCTGGGGGCAATTTTGAAGTTTGCTAATTTTCAACCATACAACCAAGTCACCAAAAATACTGGAAAATGTATCAAAGTTCAATCTAATCATTGCAGAATTGAATTAAAAAATCGTTGGATAATGAGTATGAAACGGTTTGCATCAGAATTCTTCAAATCTGTTGCGTTTTCATTTTGGGACACCCGGTATATATCTTTATTAGCTATAATAGCAGTACGCCATCAAACATCTATAAAAATTATAGCCTACTGGGGCTTATTCGAGGATTTATGGTATCAATTAAGCAGCACTGACCTCGACCCTTAATTCTTTAAGTTTGGAATCTGGTATCTTTGTGGGTGTTCCTTGCGTAGCACCAGTGACTTCTTCACTTGTTCCACTCTTTTCTTTCAGCTTTGAAATCTAGAATGTGGCCAAAAGTTATCGATGGTGACACTGACCCATGGAAGCTGCATCATGGACCAGGTGAGTCCGAAAAATGTATTCACTGTTGAAAATTTATACAATATAGAAAAAACCACCATATAAGAACCACCCACTTATAAGAACCTAAAGCCTAAAATGTTCTAACTTCACCCCATTACAGAAGAACCTATTCATCCTGAAATTCAAGGAAGGTTCTTATCTTAAAAAAAGTTAAATGTACACTACTGGTTGGTAATATGTGATAAAATGTTTTAAGAAATTTAGCCATATACAAAGCATTTGTAAAAAATTCCATGTGTGTATATTGTTCTATAGAAAATTGTGTCATGATAATGAGTAGGTAAAAACCTTGTTTTCTTATATTTGGCCTAAATTCCCGAAGATCTGTAATTAATTCTTTGATAAGAACCTTGCATCCTGTTTTCAAAAATAGTATCATGTGCATAAGAACCTAAACAGGGTGATTTCAAAATGTAAGGTTCTTATATGTGGGTTTTTACTGTACTCAGTTTCAGCAATAAAATTTTGATTTCTATAGCACGTAAATCATGGACTAGAATGAAAGGTGGAATTCTCGATTCCCATGCAAGCCCCTTACAGGCAATTTTCCCATTTTTGGGTCTTAAAGATGAGTGATTTCACAAAACAAAATTTTCTCATCTAAGTTATCCTTTGTCTGATAGATTAATATCTTAGTTTTGAATATCGGCCACATACTTTTTATTCCACAGCCGCCAAACGAGTAAACTTTTTTTTTGACTCACCAGGTACTCCCCTTACAATGATCTTGTCACCGTAGTTGTGTTTGTTTGCGCTCAAAAAAAATACATGATTTTTGGTACAAAACAATGCATTCCTGATTTTTCTTGAGATTCCCTGGCAATTGTAATTGGGTAAAATTCTAGACTAATATTCAAGAATTTTGCATAACACGTTTAGAATGACAATGGAACTATCAGATAGATTTGAAAAAGGTAGCTTTCAGATCCAAATGACATTTCTTCTATGTAGCAAACCTGCAATAGCCAATACATTATAAACGAAATGAAAATGAAACATCACAATATTTACCTCGGCATTCAGACCTTCATTCACTGAGCTCAACTCGACATACTTCTGTTCCCTTTCTTGAATAAATCTTCTCATTTGTTCCAATTGAGATCTCAAGGCAATGTTCTCTCTAAAAGTCAAACAAAAGAATGAGATACCGGGTTAGTCAAAAAAAAAGAATCCCCGTTTCAAAGGTCATGGCTCTCTGGATATCAAGACGATGATATCGGCAAATGTATAGTTTAATGGTAGACATGTTCAAATCCATTTTAAAATTTACCTGTCTAAAATCAGCCACTCCGTTCTGGCATTATGAGGGATTTTCTCGAAAAAGCCTCTTCAAGAAACCTTCAAAACGTGACCAAAATCATGAACAAATTTCCCTAACATTTCTGCCTTTCACGGGCCTTACAGCAATGACTTTTGCACGCTTTAGCACGTATCATCCTCTTGGGAGGATGAACAAGTATTCCCCTTGGAATTAATAACCTATTCAGGGGAATTCCATTCTCCCAAGAAGACAAAATACATGAATACAAGTGAGTGTCATCGTGTTTAGTAAAGAAAACCAAGGAAAACTTTCTCCTTGTTTTCATTGGTTTTTTCAGGTTTTTGGAAGGGGCTTTCTGCATAAAATCTACCATACCCACGGGAAGGAATGGCCGATTAAAGCTGGGTAAATTACTAAACCTAAATTGAATATATTAGCAACAAAACAAGACAGTTTTCAATATTATTGCATGATATTCAGGGAGCAGTGGCCTTTCAAATGGGGATTCTTTATTTTGACTGACACGGTACAAGACAATAGAAAATAGACTCACTTTAAAGGGAGTACAAAGACCACCATGCTTTGCACGAAGTCAGCGACTTGCTCTGCACAGCTTCTCGAATAGCTGACAGTACAAAATTCACAAAAATAAAAACAAACGACGGCAAAGGATGCTGGTCTTTGCACTCTCTTTAATAGGAACATAAGATAAATCGGTTTGTATACCGGGTGACACACACACAAGGAAACAGAGAAAATCTGTTACATAACACAGAGTAATTGACCGAAATGAGTCCTTTAAATGTTTTCATGTAGCTAAATGGCTTGGTTACATCTCTCTATTATTCTTTGTTACTTTTATTGACCTCGCCAAATGCTAAAATAAGGATATAGTGAAAAGGGCAGTTCGAAGACCCGTTGACAGTTATCAATATAAGGGGATCACGATAAGATTAAGGGTCTGTTTACATGAGAGTTTTCAGCCGGTCTAAGATTTCCGCTCGTTTACCCGAGGTGAAATTTCATCCCTCTTCTGCGGTCAAATGCTTGTGAATATCAGTTTGCCATTGCATGGAAAAAGTTTCACCCTGAACTTAAATATCACCCGGGCTGAAATTTCAGCTCGCCTTGCGCTGGCCGAGATGAAACGTTAATCCAGTGGTTGCAAGACATCCACTCATGAATTGGCAACATGTTTTCAGCCCGGACTAAATGCGTTTTGCTCAGTTTCCCTGCCAGACAGACTTCTTCTGTCCAGGGTTGAAACTCTCCACTGCACGAAATGATTTCACCTTTGGTAACCAGGCGGAAAACTCCCATATAACAGGTCCTAAGATTACTAGACCAGTTATTACAGAATTTGGTTCCTTCTCTGTCATCAGTGCACTGCAGGTCGTCCAGGAAAAATTATTTTGATATGATGATCATCTGCTATGCCACGATATTATCATTGCAGGATGAATTAATTACATTATTAGTTTAGGCAATCCAAAAGAAAATGCTGAATTATTTAACTAAAGATTCAAGCTTCTCGTTATATCTTTATGCAGCAAAACTCTTGCCAAAATATTTTGAAAAATAAACAGTCAATTGAACTGCACTAACTGTCACAAAGAAAGCCATAAACTCCATCAAATAAATAAAAAAATTAGCTTGTATCACCCGTTTATATAAAAGCAATAGATAATGTAGCCATTCGACAAAAGAGCCTGGATCAACGATATTTCTGCAACAGTGGTACGCCACTGAGTCGAACTTTTCGTAAAAAATGTACAGAAACATCGCTCGATCCACAATCTTTTGCAGCATTGTTAACAAGCCTATTGTCGGACCTTCAAAACAAGCAAAGAGAAAGAAATAGGAGGAGAGCAGAGGAAGAGATCAAATTCGGTGAAATCACAAGTTTACTAACATTATATCGAGCAGATCAACAACACTAAACTAAGGACAGCTTCAAACTTCCATTTCTCAGTTCATACAGCCACACAACACAAGTTCTTAAAAATCTGTTTCGTTAATAGCAAGACAGCAGAAAATTGTGGGCTCCACTGCAGAGGCCAGCTAAAATCAGTGCAAATTTTTCACATGCCAGATCGATAAATTAAGACCTACCTTGTCTTTTGACCAAATGCTTTTTCATACTCTTTAATATCTTTTGCTTTGGCTGTCTCATCCCCTCTTCTTTCTTTCTTAGATCCCTCGTGACTTTCAGCAATAGGAAGCCTTTGCTCAGAGAGAATCTGTTCCAAGAATTGCATCTCTGCACCAGATTTTGGCACAGTTGAATCATAAACACTGCTGTTCGGTCTTGAATCAACCATCTCGATTTTACCATTTGTGACACCATCAGTTTGTACCAAATGTGGCTCTACAATGGCGGTTCTTTTTTCTTTGTCGAGTTTTTTCAGCTCCAACTTGCATTTGTTGAGTTCATTTCTCACTGACTGGTTCTCTATGAGACAATCTTCTAATTCAGCCTTCGTCCTGTTTAATTCTTTGGTCAATGATTCATTTCGTGCATGCAGTATCTTGCTCTCCTCTTTGAGCTTGTTTTTCTCTCCCCTCACCTTGCCCCACTTCTCTCTCCAATTTGCAGTACAATCTGACCACCATCGCATTGTTTTCTCCATTTGTGCACACTTTGTTTTCATCTGACAAGAATCAAAATTTAACTATAGGGTGTGCCAGAAAAAATATCTACTTTGGATAGGCCATGATAAATCGTAAGTCAAACATTTTTAACGAATGACGATGTCTTGATGTGATCGTTGGTCAAAATCCAAAAGATCACCAGACGATTTCATCCATTTTTCGGTGGCTGTCTTTCCACAAAGGGGGCAACAGGCAAAGTTTCTTTTCAAGTGGTGGACAACTATCCCATCCCCTAAATACACCAATGGATGCTACAACACTTGACCAATATTTTCGATTTGTCTCTCAGATGTTTTTGCCTTGCACAATCACTGCTCCATAGATCACAGCAAATGAACGTTACCCCCTAGGTTGATAATTGCTCATTTGTCTTTTAACATTTCATGAATAATAGAATGGACTGCGCATGGAAAAAATTTTAACTTTGATATTCATTTTGATAATGACTCAAAAATTCAAACACTAGGTGAGCTGGTGAATCTCAGCCGGCCGCCTCAACATTTCTTTGCAGACCAAATCCTCAAAATTCAAACTTCCTCTGTGCAACTTATCAATTTTTGATGAGAAAAAGGTTTGAGCACTTTGTATGCTAATTTTGCAGCTGGTCAGTTTCTTAAATGAAATAACAAGAGAATATTAGATTATACAATGAGGTGGCTTTGCAATTCTAACAGAGGCCTTCAAAATTAGTAGCATTAGAATTTATTGTGACAAACAAGAAATCGGTTATCCTTCATATTAACATATTATACATATGAAAGATATTTTGTATCAATAGCAATGTTTTGCTAATCAGTATGTTTGTTTTGAAATTTGCAAATATCATAGCGGTCGTTTCCACAAGACCTGAAATTTCAGGACAAATATATTATCTAAAGACCTTTCAAGAATTTGAATGCATGGTTGCAAGGCATTAGCCCTCCCATCTGAATAAAGAAGAAAAACAATCCCTGTTTGGAAGGCCTTTACATCAAGATAATAATATATTTTGCAGTTATGAAATTTGATAGTGAACATTTTCAAATAAGTTTCAAAATTTACTGTAGAAATCAACCCTTGTTATCATGTGATCAAGACTATTTTCATTCAAATTTCCAGCTTCCAATTGATTGCTAACACTTAGCAGTGACCTGTAAATATGTTGATACGGAGATTGATGTGCCATTGCCACAAAAATCAAGTTTGCTACCACGTGCAGTTTCACGTATACTTTTTCGGACTTCTAGTCTAGCCAAGGGTATACTTTTTTGCAATTTTGGCCTACAACGGTCTAGCCAAGGGTATCATTTTTGACAATATTGGTCTAGCGAACGGTCATGATATCATATTTGGTACAAATTTGACGATATTGCTCCAGAGAATGGTCAAATTGGTCTTGCCAAGGGTACCATCTTCGTAAAGATTAGTCTAGCCTACGGTACCATTTTGAATATGCGCAGACCCCTACCCAAAATTTGGCCAAGAACCCCCCCCCCCCGTGGATTGCGAGAAGTGTTCTAAGCCATAGTAAAGGGCGTATCCTCTGAAAATCTTCTCCCCCAGACCCCCTTATTTCAATACCCTACCACTTAATTTGTCATGGCTGTTGTATGCTTTATTTAGGCTCTCATTAAGTTCGCACATGACAACATTTTCTTGGAAGTTAAACGAAGTGGTACTTTAAATGTTCAGCTCGTTTCGATTGCTTCTCTCTTTTTAGCTGTGCCATCATCAGACGAGAATTTGATAAATACTATAAGTTGTTTTAAAGCTGCCACGAAAGTCTCCGTCGCTTAATTGAGGCCCCCTAAGGGATCTCGGGCTCCGAGTCTCCAGGGCATATTTCTATGGGCTCCGGGCTCCCAAAGGCAAAATTGCCGTGCTCCAGGGCTCCATTGCATACTTTTCAGGGCTCCAGGGCTCCACTTCTTGAAATTAGTGAAAAACGATTTTGTCAGTTTTAGCAAGCCGCGTAGTGCCAGACTGCACTCGTTGTTTCTTGAGCGAGAAAGTGCAGTTTGTGGTTTAAACTGGATATGCGCAACTAAAGCTGATAACAAGAACGAGTCCCCTAGAAAATACCGGATGTCTCAAAAAATGTATACAAATTTGGTTGACTCCAATGATGTGAATTTAGCTTTAACCAATGGCTAATCACTCTCAAAATGTTTCTCGATAGTTACCTTGAACATAGATACCTCGTTTGTTGGTATTGGTGCTTCTTGAAAGCTCAAATTTGGGTGGACTTGCAAACCAAAGCTTTGGCCTTTTGGCCTAAGCAAATTCCTGAAATTAATGAAAAATTAAGAGACTTCCCAATGGGTGACTGGGGGGGGGGGGTGACTTCTGGAAAACAGAATAACACAAGATCCAACATTGCTCAAACTTCATCAAGGCTATCGTTGATTTATACGCTGTGCCTTAAGAAATTGCCAAGGTCAAAAGGCTAAAGCTCTGATTTGGAGGAAGAGGAAAATTTGAGCTTTCCAGATTAACTTGTCTGCTCTCAAAGTACCAATATCAACAAACGAGCGAGGTATGTTCAAACTATGTTCAAGTTAACTATCAAGAAACATCTTTAGAGTGATTATACATTGATTAAATCTAAATTCACAGCGCTGGATTCAATCCTGGATTCAATCAAATCCGTATACATTTTTTGGAACACCCGGTACTTTGGGTTATCTTGGTATTGTTTAGAGAGCTTTTGGGGTTAATCAGGGGCGGGCAAGTACTGTAAAATATTTGACCCCATGTTTGTCCAGAGGAATTGGAAAAAATAACCGGTGCTTTTATCAAATAGTACGACTTTCGTGCCCAAAACAACCAGTTTTTGGGACAAAGGTGAAATTTGAATATCATTCTTCCTATTCCATCAGTTTCCCAACCTCCTATCTAATCAAAATTCTGAAGTTTACCTCTAGGCTGGTTCTCCCCTTGTCCGCCAAATTGAGGCAGAAAAGACTAGTATTTCAAATTTTTCACATAGTGGTTCTACCTTTGTCCGCCAAATTTACGGAAAAAAGACCAGAAATTACAATTTCTCACTAAAGCGGTTCTACGTTTGTCCGGCAAATTTCCGAAAAAAGGCCAGAATTTAAAATTTTTCACCGAAGCTGTCTTACCATTATCCGGCAACCGGTTTTGGGACACTTGTACTTTCATATCTATAATTACAACTTGCTTTGGAAAACAGTATTAGGTCGAAACTACCGGTTTTGGGGAGAAACATAGTCAATTATACATAATGTTAAAAATTGTCCTTCACACTGAAGAAAATAACAGCGGAAATTTGCCATAAAAAACGACCAGTTTTGGGACAAAGGTGGTGCAAAATTTTTCATGAACTATCGGTTTTCGGACAAAGGTACGACCATCCTTCCCAGTGTGACATGCCCGCCCTTGGGTTAATGCATCTTGTGAAAAACAGGAAGACCACTCTATCGATGAAGGTATGTTTTCGTGGGCAACTATGTGGTCCACAAGGCACGATGTCTTCCCAATTAGCTCATCTATAAGACTATTAAACCATCCATTTTAGCACTGTTAAATGTGGAATCAGGGGATGCCTTCTATGCTAAAATAAAAGATATCTCTTTGAAAAATTTTTCTCACGCTCTGACTCATAGAATGACTGCCACTGTCACAAAATTATATAATTTTCCTTATCGCTTATGGCAAGTATGATATTGGGAGATGCATTCTGAGCCAAAGTAAAGGGCTTGGTCCCAAAAATTTTCCTGTGGGCAAAACTTCATTTCAATGCCCCTTACTTAATTTACACTGGTTACGCCACTCCCTTGAAGGTCTGAAAGTACATTGTTTGCGAATATAAATCTCCTTGCAACGTTATCTGTTTGTCAATTTTCACTGCAAGCTGGACCGTCGAGAGGGGGGGGAAAGGGTAGTTACCAGGGGGCCCGGGACATCTGGGGGCCCGCAAGAAATAAGTTATGTCTTTTTTCTTTGTTGTAGATTTCTTTCAGGAACGTTTTCAGGCCCGCGGGCCCACTGAGACTGTAAATAAAATCTAAAAGCAGCGTTTTCCTAATGCATAGGAGGGCGTGGCCCAAGGATAAAAGGGCGTGGTCCAAAAAATTTTCTGGCGCCTTCGGCGCCGGGGGCCCCCGTTCCTTCTCTCAACCGCCCTGACTGCAAGTTCTGATCTTTTTACCACAGGGAAGAAATTCGCTCTGGCGCAATGAGCTACAAATAAAATTCCTAGCGCATAAGGATTGAATTCTAACTGAAATATTTCCAATCATAAGTAAATGGCCAGATTTCCAGAAACAATGTCTCGAAGAAACCTGAAAACTTCAAAAATTCATTTCAAAGTTGATGTTGAGATCTACTAACAAGCTCAAATAGTTTCACACCTTATTCATAAAGTTTTCGTAATTAAATGTTGTCGGTTTTTTGCTTGGCCTTCACAAATAAAATTGTTTGAGATAAAGGGCTCCACATGGAGAAAGCGATGGGCTCCAGTGCTCTACTATGGAAATCGTTTGGGCTCCGGGCTCCATGCTGTCAAAATGATGGGCTCCAGTGCTCCAGGGACCCCCCTTTGGGGGCCTCTTAATTCACTTTATCCAAAACATCTCATTTCACTTGACTGCTTGAAGGCTCACCTCATATCCAATTAGGGGTGGATTTTTCGAAAATAAGGGTGCTCAGCGGCATTGTAAACAAAAGGGTAATTGTAAGTTGTAAAATTGTAAATTGTACACTTCACAATTTTCCTAGACCGAGGCCTAGACCCTCGTTTCACTTGATTTGCCCAAAGTTGCCTCCTTTTGAGGTAAAAATCTGGCTACACCACTAGAAACACTACGAAGTAACTTTTCAAACATGCTAGCTGGTTTACAAATATAATTTGAACTTCCGCAAATGTGGGGCCCCTAACAGCTAATTTCCCGGTAAGGAATTGATGCCCCAGTCCGCCCCTAGAGCCTCAATACTTGAGCGTCATGACAAGGGGCCACAGACACAGTTAGCATTTAGTTTCTTCTGGGATCCCAGTGCTTGGTGCTAAAAACCACAAATTTAATTTAACCTCCACCTTCAAAGCACAATTATCATCCTATACATGCTGATTTAAAGAAACTTTCTTTATTTTTCAGTTCAAATGAAAAGAAATCACAAACTTTCATGTAAGCCTCATTGTGTCACTCTTTATATGAAATTGAAATTCATAGATTTGTGGGCATTTTCCAACAACACGTCAAATTTTAAATTCTCTTTTTTCCCATTTACCAGTATTTTCTTTCTGTCAACAACTTCCAGGCTGTTTACTGGAACTTAAAGTAAGTTTCTTCTGGGAATGGAAATGGAAAGATGCAACTGTTTTGGGTGTGCCCTGTACGAAAATACAAGGCCATGTAATAGCCATGTACAAGCCTTGTAGTTATGGCCTTGTAACCTTGTTATAGCCTGGAATAGCCTTGCTGTAACCTTGTATGGCTTGAAAAATGTTAGTTAGCCTTGTAGAAGCCCGGGGGGGGGGGGGGTACTTGACTTTCAATTGTACGGGGGGGGGTGCACTCCAAGAAAAAAAATTTTCAACCGGCTTTAGAAATTTTCCCTCGAAATGATAGCCGGCTTTAGAAAAAATCGGTGAAAAGCATATCCCAAAACGTAAAAATCGGCAAAAAGCATACCCCTAAGCTAAAAATTCGTCGAAAAACAATGAAATAACATGTTTGAGCAACCGGCTTTAGAAAAATTGCCTTCTTTTGATACCCGGCGTTTTTGGGTGAAAAAGAGGCGAAAACGATACCCGGAAAGGAGTGCACATGGCGTCAGCAAAATATACTAAGTACCCCCCCCCTCCGGGTGTAGAAGCCTTGTGGAAACCTTGTGTTAGACTGGTTGCAGCTTGGAATCTTACTGATAGCCTTTGTAATTTTCTTCCAAGGTTAGTACAAGGTCATAACAAGGTCATAATCCCCTCTACAAGGCTAAAACTTGGCCTGCACAAGGCCAAGTCTAGCCTTGTATTTTTGTACAGGGCATTTCACATTGAAAACACATAAAAGCAGATCATTTTGCAAGCGCTGTTCTAAACGGCATGATTTGAAAATGGAGATTTCCCCAAATGCACTGTGTTGATGGAAACACCCAAAACAGAGTCATGTGAAAACAATGAGATCATTATTTTATTAAGATTGGATCTATCACGCAATCCAAATATAGCAAACTGTTTTGGAAAAGGACTACACGTTTTTTTTATATAAGAAACTGGTTTATAAGAATCTAGTACTAGGATGGCAAAAAATTTAAGAAACTCTAGTACTATGCTTGAGAATTGCTAAGAAAATTTTAAAGCCAAATACAAGGACATCATGGGACAATTATCGTTGATCCTGTATTTTTTGGTAATATTCATGAAAAATTTATGTTTTGAGTAAAATAGAACTCTCGTTCTTGCTAAAAACTGAGCTGTCTGTCAAGAAACGAATACGTGGCAGTGGTAGAAGCTGCATGCATCAAATAAATAAGAAACAAATTAAGAAACTTTTAGTACTAAAGAGCTGAAATTTTCACGTGAAATTAAGAAACTTTTAGTACTATGGGCTTATCCAAGTTTCTTATAAAAGAAAAAAACGTGTAATTGAAACACCTCTTTTTTCATAAAAAGAATCTTTGCCAAAAACGGATTTACAGAAGAGACGATACACTAAAGATGGCGGCAAGGAATTTTTTACCAAGATACGTTGCGTTCTTTAATTGAATTCCTATAGAATGGTCAAAGATTCATATTTGGAATGCAATGCATCTTGGTATAAAGTTCCTCACAGCCATCTTTTGCGTAATCATCTATTGGTTCAAGTTCATCTTAAAAAGGAGAAATTTGAAGCAGAGAAATTTGAAAATGGAAGTGAAAACATTAGCTTTAAGGACCACTTCCACTTCAATTTCACAACCGATCTACAATCTCCGAACAAAAATCGCCCTCCGATTTCAACCCCACAAACACACACTCCCACAACGTTTGGATGATTGACTATTGTTAAATGACCCATTGAAATTAAGTGAAGCTCTTCATGACACATGTCACCAATGAACAGTGGCAGCAGGCCTGTTTGTTTTATCACATGCATCATCCTGATTGGCTTCTTTGGTATGGGACTCTCTGTTCGGAATCCGAATTCAGATGAAAAACAAAACCTCCGGATCTGTCATATTCGGATGCGAACATTTGTTAAACAATAGATTCGGATGCGAAATCTGAAGGAAGTGAAAATGGGCCTTCAGGGCAATTTAAATGGAGAAAGCTATCCTACCTTCCACGCTTTAAGCTGTCAGGTGCAAGGCAAAATCTGATTGTGTATATATCTAAATTTGGTCTCACCTACCAGCTTTCCAACCACTCCTACTGATAATTTCAGATAATGAAAATCATAATTGGTGCTTTTTAACACAAGCAATAACCAAGCTTCCTATTCCTATTGTTTTCATCTTTGAATGTGTGCAAAACACACTATTCCACCTTCCAGTTTTTCATCCCACCTTGCAACATACATATGGAAATATTCTCCCACTTCAGTGAGATCCATTTCTCATGAAGTGGGATCTTACCCAAACGGTGGCCCATGCTAGGAAACATGAAAACATGTATGTTAGGCCAAATATCTATAGTGTGGAGTTATGTCAAGAACAATGGTGAAACAATAGGTCAAATTGTTTTTCGAAGATTGGTGGCGTAAAACTTTGGCCTAGCCCAGTATGGAAAGTAGGGCAATTTTCGCCAAGACCTCCAGTGTGCAAGAAGGGTGCTCTATTGTTTATCTGTTGTCTCTTTTGAATACCCTATTGTTTTTCTTGGGTGTGCAAGTGCCATACTTTCCATACAGGGGCCTAGCAAACAAACTTTCCACCGAACGGTGGCACACTATCTATCCACATCAAGATAAAAATTACAAAAGATCTCATACTAAGGGTGGGATTTTGCCTCCCAGCTCACACCAGGAAGGTAGGATGATTTCCCATATAAACAGGCCCTTTGGGTGTGCAGATGGGCGTTTCCAATCAAACTTATCCTCCCACCTAGGCAAAAATAAACACATTAACTTTCAGACACCTCACTCACCTCTTGCAAATCTTGGAATAAAATTCTTTCACGTTCTGTCAAAGGCGAGAATGACTCTGTGAGATCTTCTTTTGATTTCGATCTTTGATATGGTGGGATTGGTTCATCAGCATCTCCTTTTCCTTCTTGAGAGTCACTGCTTTTAACACTGCTGTTTTCATTTGGTGGTGTTGCTATTCCTGGACTCTGACAACAAAAATCTTCGGGGTCAACCAGACATTTTCTCTCTGCTGAAGAGGCCAATTCGACAGCCATGTTCAAAACTGAAGTTTCCGCAGACTTATTCTTAGATTTTCCTCGTTTGAACGGCCAGCTGCGACCAGTTGGTGGAAGATCTCCACTTGATTTGTCCTTGCTCTTCTTTCTCTCGTTCGAATTTAGGCCCATGTTCTTGGTAGGGTTTTTGTTACTCATCCCTAGACTTTAGTGACTCTCGTAAGCGTAAACTATCGAAGCATATGTATTCTAAATGTTGAAGATCCTTACTTGTAGCTTGCTTTTTGAGATAAGCCGATATTGAGAAAAATGAAGGCTTTTTCACAGTGACAGATGTTCCTCTCTGCTTAATTTTGTTTTGATCGCGCGAGAATGCGCAATGTGAAGAGATCACACGGAACCGAGGCGAAACCATGATGTCAGATTTGATTACAACAAACATCGCCTGGGAATTTCCGCTGCGGTTGTCAACGTATGGTCTAACGTCTAAGTTCAATTCAGTGAGTCTTTGGAATTAATTATCAGGCCATTATCGAAAACCTTGAACAGCCGATAGAAAGCCGGAGAGCTATTCATATATGCAAGCTCCATACTGACACCTGGATTTTCCAGAAAAGGCCTGATCATATCATGTTTTCATTTGACTCACAAAAGCAAATATTGAAAGGTTCCGCAGTGAATAGTAGTATTTGCCCGGGGGGGGGGGGGGGGGTAGACTGATTATATGTTCGTAGGTTATCGCTATTGATAGGCTGATGGACGCTATAACTACGACTCATGGACTTACGCTTCCAGAAACGGACATGGCCTAAATCATCTGCTATTTTTTCTTGAAACCACCGACCCTAAATCGCCGCAAAAAGTGGTTTTCCTGAAGTGCTACACTGCAAAACAAGCTATCAGTACTTAGATGAATGTTTCTTCAAGCTAAGCAAAAAAATCCTACCTATAAGTGCCATTTTCGTTGTTTGGGGACGCAAAAGATCTCGTAAATTCGTTCGCTACTTTGAGATTTTCATCGTTGGAGCAGTTCAGTCGAACGCGTTGTTCGAATTCGTTTGTTTGCCTTTGGCGGGAAGTTTGAATTGAAGAAGAATCAGCCAATCCCATCAAGTTATTTCAAGTTTTGCATCCTGATTGGTCCAGGAACAAATTTGTTCCTGGCGAGAATTTTTTTTGCCGTTTTGAGAAGAGTTAGTCCATAAGGCCCTTGACTGGAGCGACAACAACATTAATTCACTTCAATTAGATGAGCGTAAGTTGAGGGTCCTTATGTAGTGAGGCTAGGGGGGGGGGGGGGTACTTGACTAGGGAAGTGACGGGGGTGTGCGGAAAACCTCTCCACACCCTGCACCCTGTCGCATAAAAAATAGGCCAAAAGTATACCCTGTCGCATAAAAATTTTGCCTCTCAAATACTGTGTAGAACGCAATTTTTGCTTGTGATACCCTGTCGCATAAAAATTTTGCCTCTCAAATACTGTGTAGAACGCAATTTTTGCTTGTGATACCCTGTCGCATAAAAATTTTGCCTCTCAAATACTGTGTCGAACGCAATTTTTGCTTGTGATACCCTGTCGCATAAAAATTTTGCCTCTCAAATACGGTGTAGAACGCAATTTTTGCTTGTGATACCCTGTCGCATAATTTTTTTTACCTATTATAATACCCTGTCGCATAATTTTCGCTAGAAAATGACACCCTGTCGCATAATTTTTACCGCAAAAGGACACCCTGTTGAGCGGCACATCCCGTCAGGTCAAGTATGGGAGTGCCCCCCCCCCGGGCATTTGTCTCCTTGTTTTCCTGAAAGAAAGACCAAAAAGAAAGCGTGACTTGGAGCAAGTCCACCACTTACTTGAGGCCCTTATCCGATTTTGCTCCACTTGAAAAACCGAAATGAGCAAGAAAAAGCAAAGAAGTCTGATGAGGCTTCACTCCTTTTGAAACGAAGTTTTTGCAGCGCGGTCAGATATGATGAAAAACGTTAGCTGACCATATAGGGCGATGCTCCTCTAGCTATAAGTTCTTTTCCTTTTATAATCATTTTGCTGATAGGTTATCCTGTATAAATATTAGTATCATTATTATTATTAATCAACCAACAAGGAAATGGTTGATTGAATTGAATGGCTTACAAAAGGGGCTTTTCGTGCTTTGCAACCAAGGGCGCCTACCTTGTAGGAAGTGTGTTTATTCATGAGTAGTTAGACACTGCTGGTGTGCTTCTATGGAGAAGCGCTGGATATTATGTATCTGCGAGGGAAATTTTTTGCAGTACTGCGGAGGAGATATCGAAAGAACAAAAATATTCCGCAGTTCCGCAGTACTATAAATATTTCCCCCGCAGATATCTCCTCCGCATTGCTATAAGAAATTTCCCCGCAGATATCTCCTCCGCAGTACTATAAAAAGTTTTCCCCGCAGATATCTCCTCCGCGGTACTATAAAAAATTTCCCCCGCAGATACAGCTCTTCTACATAGAAGCACACCAGCAGTGTCTAACTACCCATGGTTTATTCCCATATTATAGATCTGGTGATAGATTGTACACCTTTGAGAATAGATTGCAGTGGGAATTTCTTTACACAAATTATTTACTTTTCCGATGTGACAAAGAAATTTGCAATCTTTGAGAAATGTATCAATTTCTCTTTATCTTGCTGCGATAGAATGTGTCATGGGAGACCTAAGTCTTGCAAAACCTTTTGTTTTATGCAAGTCTTGCAAGACTTCCAAGGTGTTTGCATCAAGAAAAGTTTGAATCGACGGTTGTTGGACGGTTTGCTGCTGAGCCTGAAAAGTCTTATATCACTTTATCGAAATTATGGATGATAAATTGGTGGAAAGAAATTGGAACTGTGGTTAAGTTATCCGTTAATGTATCCGCTGGTTATTATTACGAAAAGGAGTGATTTAATGCAGATTACTGGAATTCTGCTGCGGGTGAAAGTAGACCCATCAGCTTTCTTGGCAGAAAATAGCTTTAATTCGTCAAGGATTTTCAAAAATCAAACAAACAAATATTTTCATGTTATTCCTGGACATAATTCTCGTAACATGTGACATTTTGAAAGCTATATCTTATTTGTAGCGTTCCTGAAGAATTCTTGAACATAGGCCAATTTTCGAAGGAATGAAATTCGAAGTAACGCCGATCCCTGATGAGATTTTATCCAAATGCAGAAAAACAAATGTGGAGAATCGATTCGTGGTAACACCAGCTGTCTTTATTAGTGGAATATTCATTTCTATTTTCGTGATGGTACTCGAAAAGTTATCTCGAAAGCCTTATTTTCAGTCATGTGATCGGAATACGGCGATATCATTGGCTTATAAGCGTGATATTGGAAGATTTGCGGGTTTCCCTGTGCCCTATTGAAAGATTTGACCCGTACACAGTGATCCAGAATGGCAAAATAGTGTAATAAATGCCGAAAAATGAAAGTTCTCAAAATCAATCACGCTGTAGCTCATTTGAAAGAGCAATGATTGGGAGTCAAAATAAAAAAGAAATTATCAAAATCGGACCTATGAGAGCCAAGAAACAGATTTTTAAAGTTTCAAGAAATCACAAGTTTACAAATTTCATATCGAGATGACAATTAACACTTGATTTAGGCTAACTTCAAAATTCAATTTCTCTGCTCAAGCAGCTCCGATTCTTGAAACTATTTTTTTATTTTTATTGTATACATCTCAGCATTATGTGTCTTTCATTTCATTGAAAACGAGTGGAAAATTTTCGCGAATTTTGCGAATTACTACAAGTACCATATTTGAGGATAAAAACCGATATTTAGGTAGAAACAATTGAAAATCTAAAAGACGGGGTCAAACGGTGTCTTAGCAAAAAATATTACAATTAACTAGAACATGTTTTGAGTGCGTGTGCCACAGGTTATTTTTGGGAACCTTCTGCAAAAAATTCTATGGCCGTTTTAGAATGTGTGGTCATTTCTTGAAATGACATGTGGTCGTTGCTGAAACCAGTGTTGTTTTACATTAACTGAATTGATATTTTAGATAACGCCCTAAGCTCATTTCAAATTAAATACAAGTCATTCAGCTGCATTCTTGAAACTAGGATGAATTGAAGAAACTAAAAATCAAAATACATTAACGTATAATGGATTGAAGAACCAGGAACTCTACTCTTTGTGACGTCTGGTTTCAATACTGCATCAAATCACATCAAATTCAGTTCAGAGACATAACGTTCTTTCTTATCACAGTTATAAATATAAAGACTTCTCCAATGTTTCTTCTTGAGTTTTAGTATCATAATTCATCTCATTGACTTTGGCCGTAGTTTGTAGAATATGGCTCGCTTTTGCTACATTCTGGGCATGTTATGAGCATTCTGACAAAACGTAACGGATGTCATGTTGCACAAACGTTTGTCTTGCTCTGAATCCTGGGTCAATTTGAAAGCTGTGAACATGTTTGTTCCAGGCGTTAGGACTGCTTTCAAACCATACACCTATCGGATAGCCTTTTTTGAGAATTCAAGCAGCTCCCAGTTATGGGCAAGCATCTGGTGTATAGTAAGGAAATCAATTCTCTTCCGAGAGGAAATGTATTGCTAAGTGCAGCATCATACCATAGGTGAAAAGCTTCAGTCTATCAACGTTGCAGTCTTAGTGGTGTCTGTAGTCTCAGAAACTGCGAGGCAAACGTCGAAGTAGCACCACAGAATCGCAAAATTTGCCCTGTCCTTTTAACTATCAAATCAATCAGATCAATAACCATTTGTTCTCGTTTTGAAGAAAGTACGGCCAAAATCAGTCAACTACAACTATGACATTAAAGTTCAAGAGGAAGCATCAGGTCTAGTCTGACAGTGATAAGAAAGAACGTTTAGCTTCGGAATTGAATTTGACATGATTGATACAGTGTCGGGTTCAGACGTCACAAAGAGTAGAGTTCCTGGTTCTTCAGTCCACTATACGTTAATGTATTTTGATTTTTAGTTTCTTCAATTCATCCTAGTTTCAAGAATTCAGCTGAAGGACTTGCCTTTAATTTGAAATGAGTTTAGGGCGTTATCTAAAATATCAATTCAGATTATGTAAAACAACACTGGTTTCAGTAACGACCACATGTTATTTTCAAGAAATGACCACACATTCTAAAACGACCATAGAATTTTTTGCAGAAGGTTCCCAAAGATAACCTTTGGCACACGCGCTCGAAACATGCTCTATTTAATTGTAATATTTTTTACTAAGACACCGTTTGACCCCGTCTTTTAGATTTTCAACTGTTTCTACCTAAATATCGGTTTTTATCCTCAAATATGGTGTACTTTTAGTAATTCGCAAAATTCGCGAAAATTTTCCACTCGTTTTCAATGAAATGAAAGACACATAATGCTGAGATGTATACAATAAAAAAAAAAAAATAATTTCAAGAATCGGAGCTGCTTGAGCAGAGAAATTGAATTTTGAAGTTAGCCTAAATCAAGTGTTAATTGTCATCTCGATATGAAATTTGTAAACTTGTGATTTCTTGAAACTTTAAAAATCTGTTTCTTGGCTCTCATAGGTCCGATTTTAATAATTTATTTTTTATTTTGACTCCCAATCATTGCTCTTTCAAATGAGCTACAGCTTGATTGATTTTGAGAACTTTCATTTTTCGGCATTTATTACACTTGCTGGATCACTGTGCCGTATGCTTCTCAAGCCTGCTTCAAGGCCTGAAAAGTGGCAGAACAGAAGGCAGGAGACAAGAAAAGTCATTTTCACAATCAATTGATTATAAACGAGACTAATGTCAACAAAATCCTAATTACTACAAAATATGTAACAAATAATATATACCATGCAGTTACGGGAAACTGTCAAAGATCCACGCAAGAATTCCCAAGAATAGAAATAAAAGCAACTTGCAGTTTTGGCATTTTCGCTTCTCCATAATGTCAAATGACGGAGATATAAGACAACTTAATTTAGAGGCCTGGGAATTCAAATAAAGCCTTTTGTCTTCTATTGTATTCGCCATCTCGAGAGATTATCAAATGAATTGGACCAATGAAGGAATGCAGCCGTCCGTCTTTTGTTCTGTTTCTAAACCAGACGCTATATATCCGTCACTTGTCTTTAAACATGGGACATTTTTGGGACACATGGTTTGACGTGACAACTTCAAAGCTGGACGTTTTATATAGAAAAAGGTCACGAAACGGAATTTCTAGATTGTACTAAATAAGAAAAATTGATTCAACAGTCTTGTAAGAACTCTATCTATTCATGTTGACTATTTGAAGGAGGAGAAAGGAGTGGCGGGGAGGGAGGGCGTGGATAAGCAAATTCTAATCTAATCCACGAACAAACATTGCAATGCAGCCAGAGGCAAAAACTGGAAGAGAAAGAGGTGTGGTCTGAGAACGATGACGGAAAAAATCTGTTGTCATTGAAAATGTAAAAGCGCAAAGTAACAAGAGCAGATTTTGTAATACAATAGCAAAAGTTGCGTTTGATTGACACCTCAATTCAAAGCGATTAGCGGCTGCAGACAAAGGAAATTCTCTCAACCAGTAATTCAAAACAAACAAAGCCGCAAAAGTTTCCCCAAAACTGGTAGGGCAAACTCTCGCCTTGTGCAAGCGAAAGATGGTTTTTAAGGGAAGTTATGTGCTTATAGCGAAAGAAGAAGGGTAAATCTAAAGTTCTGTCGCTTAGATTATGTTTATTTGATTTAGGAGCTGTTTTGTAATCGTTTTATTTTAAGCCCTAAAGACGCGAGAATTACAATGCCTTCTGCTCCGCTCCTGAATCCAATACATATAATCTATGCGACAGAACTTTAGATTTACCCTTCCTCTTTTGCTATAAGCACATAACTTCCCTTAAAAACCATCTTTCGCTTGCACAAGGCGAGAGTTTGCCCTACCAGTTTTGGGGAAACTTTTGCGGCTTTGCTTGTTTTGAATTATTGGTTGAGAGAATTTCCTTTGTCTGCAGTCGCTAATCGCTTTGAATTGAGGTGTCAATCAAACGCAACTTTTGCTATTGTATTACAAAATCTGCTCTTGTTGCGCAAAGTAAAAATGGAAGGCTCCCAGCTACGGATTCTCCCACCCAGCACGACGTATCAAATAAATTACATCGCTTTAACAAGAAGTTCGTCCATAATACAACGAGTAGCAGTGAGATCAACACGTGAGGTTTTGTCAACAATCTTAAGTCAAAATAGTACCTGAACTTTCAGAAAACAGTTTGCCTTCCAAAACATTTGCATTTCAATGTGTGATACATTGAAATGCAACAATATTTCTTCTATCGTTACTTCGTACAAGAATGTCAATATCAATTAAACTGAAATGGAGAATAAAATCTTACAAAAGTGAATCAAAGTTAAAACAAGTGACGAGTTTGTGTTTCCATTTTACAATCGATTTTTCTGTTTTATAAATTCCTGAATACAACAATTTTATCAAGACCGTTGTAAGGTTCTGAGCGGCTTAGGCCGACCCCTTTTAACCATGAAGTTCTGTACTGCAACAGTTTTTTCTACAGTTACTTAATGTACAGCAATACAAGGTTCATTTCGAAAGGAAATGCAGGTCTCCGTTATGAAAAAGCAATTTGTCCGTATTGAGGATAAGTTTACACATCTCGGAATGTGCACTCAGTTAAATCAATCGCTGTAATATATTATAAACAGAGATACAAAGCCTAATGGTTGGCTGCGCTGAAAAATGCGAAAGAACGTCTAAACTTTGTCATAGACTAAAATAGACCTTATTCACAATTAATATCACTTCGAGGCGAATGATGCAAATCCCAGCATAGCAAGAAATCCACACCAAACAACCAAACCTATTCATATGCAAGTACCCGCACGTAACAACCATTTCATGCCTTGCTCAGAGCAATGCACGCTTTTGGGGTTCAGCTCAAAATTGTATCGAGGCGAATGAGGCATTTCAAAAGAACCGACGTCATTGTGAATTTGGTGCATAGAACCTTTTTTTGCGAAAGTCATCCACTCGCTCTACGGTATGCAAGCTTGTAACTCAACAAGTCGACAGATTCCTACATGAATGTGCTTCCTGTTAGAACCAGGATATAATTGGCTCGATCATTAACAGTGTTACTAAATTCTACCGCTAGCATAAGGTAAAAACTATGTACACTAAAACCTGGCTCCCACTGCACGATGAACATTAATGGCAGGCGATAAGATTATCGCACTTACGTCCACGCTTTCCTCATCGCCTTTACCCCGTCGCTCACACGTTCCCACAGAGTCATCGCTTCTGTCCACGCCAAATTTTATAAAAAGGAAGCTCAGTTATTTAGAAGCGACCCATAACTCCTTTCACGATGAAATCATACAATAAGAAAGCGTTGAGTTAAAACAAAATAAAAAAATTCAACTCGTCACCTTAATTTGTCAGCGACGAGCGCAAAAGTTCTATTGTCACTTGCGCAATGAAGTTTCATCGTACGCGAAAAGTTGACGATAATGATGGCAATGCTTGTATATCACACAGTGGGAACCAGACGTAAAGGGAAGAAAGTTCTATCTTATGATAGAGATTAGTAGATAAGTGTGAGTGTCATCAAATGATTGACGAGTTGCCTTTCAGAATTGATTCACCAACCTCTAAGAAATATCATACATTCGTTGTCTTGCTTGTTTGAGTATTTGCTGTGGCAGCACCATGAGACATGCCTTGAAACATAGCAGCATTCATCCTGATCCAAGGATGTGTAAGAACGGCATCTAATGGCAACCGGTTTTCAGGGCGGTGTTGAAGCAACTGCAAATAAAGTGATAGACAATGATCCAATGTTTGATAAAGGATCAAATAAAGTAAAAACAAGATAAAATAATCAAATATATTTTACACTTCTTGAACTTATCAATTAATTTCAACTGTCCATTCTCTCGTGTAATACAGTATTACCCCGCCACTAAGAAATTGACTAATGAGAAACTGCAGCCTGCCAGATGGCACCATGGTTATTGTCCAACATTTGGTTGTATATAACGCTTATATCATATTTATAAGTAACCAAACAGCCTGGTTTTACAAAATGAGTTTCTTTGTGGCAGTGTAATACTGTTCTTCTTAGACAATATTTCCTTTGTGCTAGTACTGCAGTATCACATGTTAGTTTATTGCAACAATCAATGATATAACATATAGGTCACTTGTAACTGCGAAAGGGTTGATATGCATCTCTATGCTGCGGTGGCATCGTATTTGGACTGGATTTGCCCAAGTCCCTCCCGTGTTTATACCCAAACAAATTGCCCCAAAAATTGCCACACTACCTTGGTTTTGGTTTTCTTTTCGCGGAAGAGACTTGGGTGGAACTTTGTGTAAATTTCTGCATAATTTTCAAATGAAAATTTGCCAGAACTCCCAACGAAAAAACCCCTTTTCCTGCATTAAAATATTAAAAACATCTTAAAAATTCACTCTCCAATTTTTAATATCTTTCAATTGACGTCTAAGATTGAAGCATTATTCACGGCTGATTCCCATTAACGCGGGGTTAAACACAAATGGGTGAACAACTTTTTTGGCCTTGCGTTTCCATTACCCTTAGAAAAGGTGATTCTTTAAAAAAGTGCTCAGAGTGGGAAGTTTAAAGGGATAAGTTTGAAACGGAACTGAAGAAATGGTAGCACCAAAAGCACTTATCCCTGGGAAAATTTAAAACGCTAAAACAGCCTTATTTTTTTACCATCCCAACGGGCTATCTTTAAAGAATGGAAACGTGAGTTAATGGAAACGTGCCGCTTGTTGGTGTGGGAAACCCTGCGTAGGCGCGCTGATATTTCGTGATGCATCTGCTTTGTATGTTGCAGTTGTATTACAGGCGGTTTCCGTAGCAGACATATTTACTAAAATTAGAGTTGCGGAACCTATGTGCTCACAAGTAATTTGTCATTATGTTGATTAATGTGCTCCACTGTTGATTTAGAGAAGACAGTTTTCACACAGGAAAGGTATCTGGACATTAACATGTATTGCGTATTACATTGTATCCTGTTATTCTTAAATATGATTGGCCAGAATTTACCATTGTATTGAGCATTGTATCACATGAGTTTATTAATTGTAGAGTCAGAGTTAACGAGACCTTGTAAGAGTAGGAGCGCTGTCTCTGATGAAGTGATGATTTTCGAGATTTAATACAACTGTCTTGTTATTGGAGATTTACTCTGCGATTTCATTGGTACGCCTCTTTCAATCAGTTTAGGTTTGTACACACAAGTTACTATGAGTTGGAAAACGGGAACATTTCGTACCCGAAGATGTTTATACTCAGGCGAATTAAAATGCAGCTAAAGCAGTATTTTTGGTGGGGCAGTCGTATATTTTACTTTGAGCAATCAAAGAAAAAGCCTTCATCCAACCTACCTTTCCGATAAGATCTCTTGCAAGGGGTGTAACATGTTCTGGGAACTGATACATGACCTGAAATGAAGAGTAATTATGATAAGAACGTAACGCACAAAGGTTGTTAGCAATATTAGATTCCTAGAAGTTTTAATCATCCTTTGTAGCAAATATATTAGAGTCTACAATCTCTAAACCCAGCATTATCTAACTGCGGCTTTTTTTCATCCATATGGATGCGTTACTTCTGTGCATAACTAATCATGTCCTTCAGTTCCAAAATGGTAAAAAAGAGGTGTTGACTATCATTCGCCATGTCACAATTTGCGAATAGTAGAAGTGTCTGATAAAACTTAACAAAGGTGAATGTAAAATACAGTGTATCCTATTAAGTCTATTCTTTCTATTAAGTCCCGCCTTTAAGAAACTGCTTTATAACCAACTCAGACAATGAATTTTCTCAAGAAGAATAGAAGAACAATGGGCTGATAAAGTAAGAACAACATACTTAAAGGGGCTCCGTCGTCAAACAGTAAAAAAATCCGTAAACTCGCACGTGTCGACGATTATCCATTGTTCATCCATTGTTCTCTGCAGTTTGTTTGGTGGCTTCACCCAAGACACGAAAAAGTGACCGTTAAACATCCATTTATATCCGAGCAATCGTAGAAGCTATGAATGTTTGGTTTGTTCCAAAGTGAAGTACAGTAGAAACCCGCATAAAAGAACCTAGGTTTTTTCTGGGCAGCCTGAATTGGTTCTTAATTAAATGGCTGCTATTCTAAATTCCAGCCTGTAAGGTTCTTAAAAAGGTATATACGAGCAGGCCTTGCACACATTAACACTCTGTTTTCCAGCTCAAGAATTCTTGAGATTTCTTGAGAATTCTTGAGAACAAATCTTTTGTACCAATGAAGAAGTCTGATCAGAATGTGAAGAATTCTAAGCATTCTTGTCATTTTAATAATTTATATTAAAGCTATTATATAAGAACCTTTCCCAGTTTCGGCCTTTTAGGGGTTCTTATTTAGGGGGTTTTAAAGATTGAATTTCAGCCTCTAGGTTCTTATAAAAACAGGTTCTTTTATGCGGGTTTCTACTGTACAATGATTAATGCCCAAACAGCAACTTTCATTTTGAAAAAAAATACGAAAATCCTGTGTGATATCACCATTAAAAAAACTGCAAAAATCATCGTTTTGTTTACATTTTGACGACGGAGCCCCTTTAAGTCAAAAGGCAGGTCCCTAAAGGTGGCACTTTACTGTAATATTTACCCTGGAAATTAGTGCATAAGTTTCATCATGAGTCTTCGTTTCAAATGGAGGATTTCCAACCAAGAATTCGTAACATAATACACCCAAACTCCACAGATCAACCTGAAAAAATAAAAATTTTCAAGTTTAGAGAGGGCCCATCAAGATAGTATATTTTAATTCAAACGAAAACATGAATGGTTTGGAAAATGAACTCATATCAACAAATGTAGAAGCCCGAACTAGAAGCTGAGTTCAACAAAAGAAGAGCAAGCAAGCAGGAACTTAATAAAAAATTTGCACGCTCGAATATGCTGGAAACCGTGTTTCAGATTTTTACAAGGGTCTGAAAGTTAAAAAAGACATTTAAGATCAGAATGGTTGACAGATTGATTTAAGGCAAGAAACGGTCAGGGTTTCTCTCGCTACCCTCAATAAAAACTTACGGCCCGCGAGGTGATGTTCTTACTCACAAAGTGTTTACAGACAAATGGCAGGCGTAAACACGCAATCAAATAAATTTGAAAGGAAGGGCGGCCAGGGTTTCTCTAGCTAGTGTCAACCACAGTTCTCGAGGTGATATTCTTACCAACAAAGGTTGGCAAAAGGATACAAGCTTGACACCTGATTTCCGTTTCCCTCGTCAACAAAACCCACGGATCTGGAGGCGGTGTTCTTAAAGACAAAAGTAATGACGTTTACACAAGAAGAACAACTTTCTTCATTATTCAGAATTATTTGAACAGCTCATGAAATATGAATAAAGAAAACATCTAATTCCATAGAAGGGTTAGTCCAAGCGAAATAACAAAAAATCGCAATTCCAATTGAAATAAATCTTTTATACGATAGCAGGCGTGATAAATATCAGGTGCAAATTATCCTTCGTAATTGAAAAGTGGAAATTACGGAATTTTGCTTGCAAGTTAAACAAAGAAAACGAAAATTTTTGTTAAGTAGGTAATCGGAGAAGGCGGGAGATTGGCTTTTTTGGAAAGAACAGATAGCAAAGATCAAAGCTGAGCAAAATCGCGCAAAATATTAAAAAAGATAATCGCATGATATCTAGCAGAAGACGGACATAGCCTTGCTTGATGAGAAGCACGAAACATTTCAGTTCTCGGTTTTGCTGATAAATAAAATGAGGTTTTGGTAAAAGTTTGGCACTCTTCCTCTTCGAATCATTACGCTTTCCAAAATAAAGACAGGAAGAAGTTAAGAATAATTTTCCCTTACTAAAGAACAAATCGTGAACCAGTGTAAAATGGCTTTGCCAAGTTGCATTTGTACGGTCACACACAAATAAAAATAAATGATCAGATAAAAGCTAGTGTTGCTGGTGTCCTGGTAATTGATGATCAAAGTGAATGACCTGAGATATATATTGCTTTATAAATGGGACAGCATAGGTTCCAAATCTTGAAAAAAGCTAGTGTAAAATTCATTTACTTATTACTTTGAAAAGAAACTTTAGCAACTTCTCTATAATTCTACCGTTGGACTTTTCTGAAATCTTCAATATTTTCAGAATTAGAGTGTTTTTTCTACTTTTTCAAGAATTCAAGAAAAATCTTCGAAAAAACTTAAAACCACCGTAATTTCTAAACTGTTTGAAGCAACATGAAATAATTTGGAAGAAAACCATAGTTTATGGATGTCTACAACATGGTATCAAGCAAAAGTCTGTCTCTTTTCTGGTTTATGATTTAGAAATTTGATGACGTCACACCCTCAAATGAGTTAAAATGTAGCATACGCTGCAAATTCAAAAAATATTTAGAACTTCTGAAATGTCCAAAGGTAGAATTTAAGACAAGTAACTAAAGTTTGTTTCAAGCCACTCAAACAAAAGAAATAGATCACAGAATTTTACACCCACCTTTTAACACGAGTTAAAGATTTGGAAGCTATGCTAAATGGGACACAAACACAGAATCCCTCTTGTTTTCTTTAGCATTGCTTTCTTTCGCGACGCTTTGGATTATCAATACAATAGGCTATTTACAAACCTATGAGATCTCATCTTTTAACACAGGTTATTCACTTTAAAGACAGAAATAAAAAATCTGTCAAGCCAAAATAATGGCACTTTGCTCTGGTATTAAAATTCAAAAGGTCAGCAAAAAGACAGACATCTCGAGCTATGAATTTAAGAAGACGAAGGCACAATTCTAGTAATAATCATTAAATAATTTGCAATCCATTTCACTGTGTTTGAAGAAGAGAGAGCGGACAGACAGATACGAGATGAAGAACACAACAATTCCTGCGATCAGCAAAAGACAACGACAGGAAGTGCACTGCTATCAATCAAGAAGATGATTTGAAATTAATCTTATTTCAAATTGATCATGAGTCTACGAGATGGACGATTGTTTGTGTTTTTTGTTGAAAAAAGGAGGGCTATTCGATGGATAAGATGTGAATTGATTTTGTGA
Organism: Aurelia coerulea; assembly: GCA_039566865.1. Classification (NCBI taxonomy): domain Eukaryota; kingdom Metazoa; phylum Cnidaria; class Scyphozoa; order Semaeostomeae; family Ulmaridae; genus Aurelia; species Aurelia coerulea. The sequence continues at coordinate 21,592,047 of CM076948.1, read as the reverse complement.
TCCAGATACATACTGAAAGTAAACTATTATCAACCAAGGAACCTAAATCTCGAATAATCGAAGAAAAATAATTTGTCCGTTCTGTTGATAAATAAGCGAGCTGAAGGCAAGGAAGGAAAACAAGAACCAAAAGCAAGGAAGGGAAATAAAGAAACTTACAGTCAAACAAGAAATTCAATTCAGTTCAACCGACAGGTTCGAGGGGCGTATCACCCTGTAAAAATCTCGTACACATTTGGCAAAAATCCTTTTGTTTTCAAGAAAAATCCGCAAAAATCCATAAAAGTCCAATTGTTTAAGAAAATTTCGCACGCTTATTCGAATGAGTGATACACCCCTCGACAGGTTTGCTAAGAGAGTTCACTGGTAGCATCCGAGCGTTACTGGATCACTGGTAGCATCTGAATTATTATCAAGCAAGGAACTGCTCAAAATTTATCTCATTATCCATGAGTTTATGGATTTGTTTGTTCTTTTATAGAAGAAAAAGTGGACCAATTGACAGCTCAGGCGTGATCAATTAGCAATATAAACAGAAAGTAGACTACTCCAATTTATCTCGTAGCTGTTCACCAGTTAAAGAAAGATAATATATGTTTTCTCTTGATAGAAGAAGCAAATTAAGTGACAGATAATAGACAAATTCATTATCGCGATCAATCAAGGACGTAAGTAGACAAGGCTCTGCTGATAACAGATACAAACAACGCAATTCTTCACAGCCATTACTTAACGGAATGTAAGCTATTGTCACGGATGAAAAATGACTTGCACATTGTTCTGACTGCAGCTTTATTGGCAGATCAATTTACCAGCAGAAGAAAAATATGTGCTCTGATAATAGATACAAACAAAGCAACTCTCGAGGAAAGGTAAACTATTGCCACAGCTATATTTGCAGATCAATTTAGCGAAGGAAAAAGAAAATTAGGCTCTGCTGACGACAGTCACAAGCAAAGCCATTCTAGTGAGCAGGAGACTAAAGACTCGGAATTGTTTTCATTACATTTTCCAAATCGCGTATCAAGAACTTCCTTTGTCTTTGAAATCTAAAAGATAGTCAGAAACTTAGGAACTGAAGTAAAACAAAGCATTTCGAAACCAAACCAAATTACTTGCATTTCGCAAGCCAGTGGTAAGCCAACTGGAAGAACAGAATTTAGTTCTGTGTTTGGAAGAAAACAGAACGATTATTGATTCAATGAAGACAAGCAACAAACAAATCAAACGAATTACTTGCTTTTCGTAAGACCGTGCGTCACCACGGCTGAAAGAAATAGATGCATCTTTTGTTATTGTCATTACGCAAAGACCTGAAATACACGTGGATTCCTCCTGTGTCGAATCAATTCTATTTATAAACCAAAAATCAAAAACAAAATTGTGCATTAGTAATAAATGACAGTCTTGAAGGACGTTTGCGAATTACGATAACCAAACTAATTCTATTTAATACGTTAGAAAGTTAGCAAAGGTGATAGAGGCAGAAACATAGTTTGCTGCTGGTGGTAAACCAACATTCAGGAGAAATTTTAAATTCCTGCAATGCTTAATCAATGCTATCTATAAACGCAAAACCAAGAACGAATTGTGCATTGGTATTTAAAGATAGTCGTGGAAAGCTGACACATAAAGATGACCAAGTAAATTGTATTTGATACGTCAGTGACCTATCGACGGTGATAGGGACAGACGCTCATTTGGTAGCTGCGAATTCGCATGCTGACAAAAATACATGAATTCCTGCGGTGCTGAATTCTATTCATAAACCACAAATCAAGAATAAAGTCGTGCGTTGCTATTCAAAGAAGATCATGAAAACATCTTATGCATACCGCCCACTATTATGCGTATGATCATAGAACGTTGATTTGATAAACAATGCTTGCTTTTTTTGTTGGAGAAACTGGAAGTTCGGACAAAGACGAACAAGTTAATCCATAGCAAACAAATTATGAGCATGCAAGGAAACTCGCAAAAAGACCGAAAGTTAATTGATCAAATTATTAGGAAGAATACGTTCTAGTTTCAAGTCTGGAAGAAAGAGCTGAGGCAGTTGATGCAATCAAGTCATGTAAAAAAACCAATTCCTGTTATCAATCAAAGATACTAACAAGAAATAAAGCACTTGATGAAGAGCAAAGCTCGAAACGTTATGTTTTATCAATTTCTCAGTACATTGTCGTTTTATTAAAGAATACTTGATTCACAAGAAATAAACCACTCTACACATTATTCTAGCGACGCTTTACAAAAGCTTACCAGAAGATTGTCTTTATATTTGCAATAGATGAAGAGTAGGAGGAACTCTACTGGGAGTCGAAGACAAAGCAAAGCTATCGTCACTGATTAAAACCCATTCGAAAAATTGGTCTGTCCACAGCTTATTAGGAAATCGCATTTGTGACGATAGCGAGAGAAGAATATGTCCAATTCTGCTTGTTTACTGATAAAAAAAAAAAATTCTTGTGATTGATGTCAGACGCTGAAAATTGACAGAAAGTAAAATATTGTAACTGGTGCAAAAATGAAACGCTGAGCAGACAGCAGCTCAGTAGGAGATCGATTTTGTGGTGATAAGGAAGGAAGAATAGATCTTTTCAAGCTTACTGATTGATAAAAGGCAAAGAGTTCTTGTGGTTTGGATATGACCATTGGCACGAATTGATCTGACAACAGCAGCAATTTTTGGCAGGTCAGTGGGGGCCACCGAGTAGGAAGAATTCAAAATGAAATGAATGCTCATTAGAAGATCGATTTTGCATAGGAAATGAATGAAGAGTAACAAATACTAATTCTGCTCAATGACATATAAAACAAACAAAAAAACATTTGCGAGAAACAGTCAACGTCACACTGAATAACTTACATGGCATTTAATATTTAAAAGTCAAGGAAAAAGAACATTCGAAGTGCGCAAAGAAGAGTCTCAACAAACATTACGATCCCTGGAAGAAGTTGGGTTATCCTAAAGTGTCTCGTTTCACTTACAGATAGGAAATACCTGAACTCCCGCGGCAATAGATCAATTATATTCACAAATCACAAATCAAGTACCTGATTATGCTTTAATGGTCAAATGAATGTCGTGAAAAGCATTATGCAATGCATTCATCAAATTACTTGTGCTTGATCAATAAAGGCATTATCGCGGCTGACAGAAGTATACATATATCTGGTTTGCTCTTTAATTAGGCTCTTACGTCGCATACGCAAGAAAACACCCGAGTCCCCCGCAGCGATAATCATTAATGATGGCGGCAGATTCAGAACAGATAGTCAGAATAGCATCAATGACGGTTTCTGCTTTAGCGGTGATATTCAATGCAATAGGATTATACACGCTGTCACAAATAAACTTCCGCAACTCGAACCAAATCATTATTATCAAAAGCCTTAGCATCACTGATATCATAATAGCTATTGGCTGGATAAGCGGTGATGTGTTGAATATCTATGGACACAAAAGTGGGTCGATACCATGGAATATTAACTGGTCTTTGAGAGCTGGTGTATATTTAACATGGTATGCAATGATATACATGCTAACGATGGATCGATTCCTGGGCTGCAATTTCCCTTTGCAACATCGTGTATGGGTGAGGATGAGAAACATCAAAATTGCTGTTATCACTATGTGGATGATAGGAGTTATAAGCGGCATTTCAATGTGCTTACTCGAAGACAACCAACTGTATACAACATTTAACAAATTAGTGTGGCTTTTACTAGATGGCACATTTTTGACTTTATTCTTAATAACCTACTCTACGATATATTACAATGTTTCAAAGACAGGCGTGCAACGGAATATTCAAACTGATCAAAATAAATTCTTCAGAATGATTACTGCAATTTTACTATGCTTTATCATTTTCGAAATCGTGCCACTGACAACAAATTTCATCTTTTTCATGGCAACAAATTGGGGCACAACTACACTTCGATCAATTATTGTCATTTGTTACAATGTGAACATGGTGGCAGATCCATTAATCTATATATTTCTTCAACCTCAAGCGAGACATCTAGTGTTCTACAGATTTAGTAAAAGAACTTTGAAGGGAAAGTTATGTTCATTCAATGCTACTGGAGAGCATGATTTAAGCCAAATCGCTACAACAGACACACCTAGTAGTCTGATTGCAAATAACCGTGTGTCAAAGAACCTTCAAGTGGTGGTGCACTCTGCAAGGAAACTGTCATGCAAAGAATAAAGTAATTACTAAAGATGGGATGTCTTGGCGTTGTATGAAACTTCCTATTCGATATGAAAGTTATATTCATTCAATGCTACTGGAGAGTATGATTTAAGCCAAAGCGCTGCAACAGACACACGTAGCAGTCCTTGTGCAAATAACCTTGTGCCAAAGAACCTACAAGTAGTGTTACAGTCATCAAGGAGACTGCCATGTAAAGGATGAAGTAATTAGTAAAGATGGGATGTCTTGGCGTTGTGGTCCAAATTAACCCATCTGTTCATCAAATGTTGGCCCATAACTGGGAGCTCTTTGATATGCATGAGGGTGGACCAATTGCAGCTTGGTCGTAAAATGGCATGGAGGGATGGGGCAAGCACATCAGGAACTTTTGAAATGGAGCTGGGTGTAGTGCCAGGCTTACTCGAATACATAATTGTGCGGATGTTGATAACCTCATGGCGACTTGTGGCAAACTCCCGTCACGATATCTTAATGAAAAGTCGTCAGTCTCCTGAACCATTCGTCGAAGCAGCAGATGATAGCCTTGTGATTGATCCGATGCACTTTTGTGAACTAAACAATTCGGTCTTGAGACGATGAAACTGTTTTGAATCCATAGTTCCACAAGATTTAGATATCAAGCGAATTTTAACATAGCATATATCAAAGTATTACACATATCTCAATTGGATGGACCTTGCAGAAAGAAAGAGACAACAGATTTCGTTTTCCAATGTAGGTCTATTGTTTCACAGCATTAAGCTATTGTTCACAAAAATCGGCTATTGTTTCTATCATTGCATCGAGAATACCTCTTTTGAATTCTTGAGAACCAATCTCACAAATCTATAGCTCTTGCCTTGAAGAAGACAATTACGGCACTGTTACAGTTGTGAAAGGAAATCAGGAAAGAAAAACGTATGTCACATGCAATCTTCAAACATTTTTTGCGACAAAATTAGAACGATTTGAAACGGGCCCTTCGGCAGGAATGCTCCAAATAGGTTCTAGTAATTTAATATATTAATATCTAACACCTAGAATTACATAGATTTTTTGTTTTCAACTTTGAGTAGCAATTTTTCACGAAATTTGTCGTAAAAAGTAAGCATCAAAATAGTGTCCATCTACCCATGATCTTACACTCAATAAACAACATTTTTACATATGTTAAGCACAACTAAATTGCTGACCATTTCGTAAAAAAATCATGCAAATCGGTCATTTCTAGGCTGATTTATGACACTTTAAAGTTGGCTCAAAACTCTACATTGCACCGGAACTTCTAATGTAAACAACCACTTGAAATTTTGACAAACTTCAAAATTCCATTTCTCGTCATTGGATAGTCCGATTTTGGAAATTTTTGCTTTCTGTTAGGCCCAAGGATACCCTCTTTGATGGGGATGTAAAAATTTGCATGTTTTCGAAACTTCATTTTTTCCTATTTATTCCATAATTTCGTCGATCTGGATCACTGTGGACCTGTTGATTCTAACTTCCCTTAATGTGCCGGCGGTGGTAATGGGACGCTTAAGGAATAAATATTTTCATAAGAAACTTTAATTAAAAACAAAAACCAAAAGTACCAGGTGAATGGACAGGTATTTGGACATATCTTCCCGAAGTGTTTTGGTTGTTTACTTTGCCTGCTTTTCTTTTACAACGATGTTTTTGAGACTGATCTTGGCGGTGGTTTTCGGACAGTGGCGGTAGTATTCGGACAGTGGGTTCACAATGCAGAATGTGCCAAGGAAACTATTTTTCTGTTTATACTTGGCAAGTATTCCGTCTATAAACTATTTTGCTTCATTTTCTTGTCTTTTTTCTATTCTTGAATGCGAAAACAATAGTTCGAATGTCGGTTATCGTAATGACATTCTGGAGAGCTCTAGGTACACACAAAACAATCTAAAAGCTAAGAGATGCGTTAGAAAAATGTTTTTCTGATCTCATTACTATTTTCGATTGATGTATGTATAGATGTTTATGAATGAAATGTCAAAATTCAATCACATTTCAAATCCGACCTTTATTCATGCTCCCAAACAACTGATTCACCTGGTGTCCGAAAACCACCGCCATGAACTTTTAAGACAATTCGATATGGCATCCGCTGTCCTCCCTTCAGTGAAACTGTTTTAAGTCTTTTGCATAATGCTTTGAGTTACTTAAATGCTAGACATCCAATTCAAGTGATTGTTTAAGAATTTTGCTTCTTTCTAAAACAGATTCAGAGTTTTGAACCTGGGGTGTGATATTCGCAACGACAACTTCTACACTGCCAAGCACAACGAAAACAACTTCTTACATTCATGAAGGCTTTTCGTAAAGTTGTTTAGTTCTATAATGTTAGCTTTCAGTACCAAGAAATACCCTCTTTGATAGATTTCATTTTTAACGTACCTTTCTGTGATTTACGAGATATTTTCATAAGTGTCCGATTACCACCGCCGTACGATTAACACCGCTGACACCCTATTGACCCCCCTGTCAACCACACTGTTAGAAGTCATAAGGTTAAAGTCATAATCCTCAAGAAAATGGTAAAATTAAAAATCTTGATTTTTTTGTCAATTACTGTCTTGGTGATTTCATTTGTGTAAGGTTTCATTCACGAACTAACTTCCCGTTGTAGTCAATTTCATCATTTTATCTATCAATAATTTGAAATGTAGCCATATCAATTCGTGCTTCTTGCAAACCCCTCCTCCCTTTGCTTCATTTTCAAAAATATCCCGTAGACCTCCTCATTCCTTTCCCCGGCACTCACAGTTTAATAATCCTGCTTAGGTTTGCTGCGACAAGAAAGTTCAACCAGGTAACTGCGAAGGCATCGTTATGAATTAAGGGTACGTCCAAATTAGACGCCATGCCAAAGATTAGGCCGTTCAGACCGGCTTGCGTTTGAACTGAAAATTTACCAAGACAAACAAGAAGGTAGTCGTTATATTTAAGTTTAGCTTCCAGAAAGAGTTGATGAACATGTTTTTCGTGATTTGCCCAGTTTTAGGGCGTTTACTTATTTTCAAATCGATTTTGTTGCGAAACCCGACAATTTAGGGCGAAGCCTCTCTAGTCAAAAAGATAAAATACCTTCGTGTGCATATTAACTGCTCCTTGGATTGGAAAGAACAAATCAAGGCAGTTTCTAGCAAGGTCTCCAGGGCAGTTGGTTTTTGAGACATGCCAAGTCTTTTTTCCCAAAAGAAACTGTGTGAACTCTCTACACCCCCACTGGTTCAACTGAAATTAATCAGTTGCAAAAACTTCAAAAACGTGCTGCTAGGATTATAACGAATAGCAGCTTTGACGCCCCAAGCAGACCCCTTATCGAAGAGCTGGGATGGAAGACCATTGACGAACTTGTAGCCTATGAGTCTCAGACAATGGTCTTCAAGTCCTTAAATGAGCTGGCTCTGCAATACCTGTGTGACCTCTTCACACGAAATTCGCAGTGTTCATCCTACAGCCTTCGTAATACAGGAACCGACCTATGGTTACCCAAGAAAAGGTCACATAATGGCCAGAGATGTTTCTCCTACAGAGGTGCAAAACTGTGGAATAGCCTCTCAGCCGAGTCTAAGCAGGCAGCCTCACTGAAATGATTCAAGACTATTTAGGTGCAGGCATCTTTTTCTTTCATTTTGATTGTAAATTTTAAACATTATTGTGCATCGGTTTTGAATATTGTAAATAAGGTTATATAGTTTGATTTAATTAATAGCTTTTTGCTTGGTTTCAATAGATTTTCATTATTGTTTTTATCGGAGGGCCCCTTGAAAACCAGCTTCTGCTGAAGGGCAACCCCCCTTGAAAGAATTAAACATGAATATGAAATATAAATATGAAATACGCGGTTTTGAAGTTTCTGCAGCACCTGCAACCTGGTCCCCCCACATGCCCCCCCCCAGATTGAACAGCAGTAGCGAAGATGCGGTTCAACGATACCACGATACATTCTACAGAGAGTGTCTTTTGGAAGTAACTTCTTGGCATATTTAAGAGATCTAATAGCACGAGAAACCTTAGATCGTACAAATTGGGTATGTTCATCCCAAGCTAAATGTTTATCAATTTGAATCCCTAAATATTTGACTTTATCGACCATTTTTTTTATATAAAGTAAAATTCAAAACTTGAGATTTAGTAACAAAGAAAGAAATTAGAGCTGTTTTAAAGAATTTCTTTGTGACCACTCTCCAAATATGGACATGTGGTGGTCACGTGGTCAAACAATAGGTATTGAAATTTTCATTTTCTGAATACCAATTAAATTTCAGGAAAAGTCAAGAAGTTTCAGCTTTATAGCTAGCATCGTTTGGGTTAAAGAATCAAGTTCTTTGTTAAGCGTCACGTTCAGAACGTTGACGCTCCTTGCAGAAAAGGAGATACTGGTATCATTAGCATACATGGTCACCTGGCAGTTCTCCAGACAAAACGGAAGGTCATTGACATAAACTATAAAAAGAAGAGGCCCAAGACAGGAACCTTGTGGAACACCACAGAGTATTTTTTCTATTTGTGACGAAACACAATTGACCTTGCATAACTGCCGTCTGTCTTGGGGATATGATGTAAACCATGCATGCTCGATACCAGAAATTCCGTATTTATGCGTCTTTTTTAGCAGGATATCATGATCTACAGTATCAAACGCTTTCTTTAATTTAGGTCTATGAACACCAATGCAGTGTATTTCCCAGTCTCCATGTTCTTATACCAATTGTTAGTGCAGGACAGGAGACTTATTACAACAGAGATCAGATTGTTTAGAAAACAAGTGTTTGTTTGTATCCAAATAATACACCTTGCTATGACGATTCAAGAGCATGTACCGGCAAGTCATTAAATATGCATAGAAAAAGAGCGCAAAATCTGCAGATAATACGAAATCTAAAGATAATACAAAATCTGCCTGATCTGGCTCAATACCTTTGAATACACTCAAAGATAGCACCAGTTTATTACTGGTTTAACGAATGAACTATTATTATAAGCAGGTAATATTGCAAAGCACGCAACGTACTCTAATCAATAGGGCTATGTTCATGAGCCCTCTGAAAGAACGGATGATATTCTAGGGAGACACTCGTAGGCAAAGATTGTTTTTCAAGTAGAGACTAAAAGACAACATTTAGACCAGTGTGTAGGGGTGTTGTATTGAGACGAGCCTTTAAAAGAGCTTTGGACAGCAGAAGACCACCATAGAACCTCCACAAGCTATGTCCAGCAAAGAGTGCTTGAGGTGTCAAGTAGATAATTAAGACAACATTTTGACCAGTACGTAGGGGCGTTGTATTGAAGTAAGTTTGCACAGCTGACTGGAACAGCTCGAACCTTTAAAAGAGCTTTGGACAGCAGAAGACGACCATAGAACCTCCACAAGCTATGTCCAGCAAAGAGTGCTTGAGGTGTCAAGTAGATGCTAAAAGAAAAATTTGGACCAGTACGTAAGGGCGCTGTTTAGAGACTATCTTGCAGTGAGCCTTCACAAGCAATATTCAGCAAAGAGAGTTTTAGGCATTGAGTCGATATAAAATGATAAAAGTTAAACAGACATGAACCGAGAGGCACGACGTAGAAACTAGATGCCACTGATTAAAGGGGCTGGATAAGAAATTCGTAAACAAATCCACGGTTTGTGCATCAAATATCGCATTTTGAAAGGAAAAATTCCTTTGTAATTAGCTAAATTCAAAAGGAAAGATCCTTATCTAGATACAGGCTGGTCTTTGGGTGAAAGATCAACGAAAATACTTGTCGGAAATCCATTTATATCGCAGCAATCCCAAAACATATGGAGCTATAATTTGTATCAGAAGAAAGTGCAAAGGCTTATCTACAAGATAAGACATATATTTTGAAATTTCGTTGAATAGTCGCAATAAATTAGCTGATCAGAAAACAGCCAAATTAAAAATTTCCTCAACAGTTTCGTATCCAGCCCCTTTAACGGGCGTTTAGCCTGGAAATTGACTAAGCGCATTGCTAATGAAGGCTTTAAATGTAAGCTGCTAACAGATCAGTTAGGATAAGTGATTGAACATCATTTATCGCCAGTACATTGATCGAAGAATGTTGGAGATCCAGTTGTAACAAAGTACTGAAAATATTAAGAGTGTGAGATTTGCATAGGCACCAGACCGTTTGCATAGGCACCAGACCGAGAGAGCAAAGATAAATTTTTCAGGAAAACACTGCTGGATACTTATGTTACACCAAGAAGACAACATCAACCAACCAAATCTGTCATGATAGAATGCCTTTATCAAAGCAGTCTCATCCACATGCTTATCAAATCTTGGATGCATATCTCATCTAAAAATATATCTTATCTTTGGAGCGAGAAGCAGGAAGTTTATGGCAAACTTGACAAGTATTCTTGGCAGAGCTGATCACTCTGCTAAATGCATTGGGAAGCGAGCGCTGCATTGTTGGAGGTAATTTGAAATAGGATATACAGAAATGTTTGTATCAGAAGGCGGCAGATCGTTGATGATCCGGACAAATTCTAAGGATCTGTTCAAAGGAATTTCAAGACTTCCCTGAATATTAGCTTTGAAGCTGTCAGTATTAACAACATAACAGCCTACCAGATTCTTGTTTATATAGACAGACGATGACACAAGACATATAACACATTTGAACTGCGGTTGAAGGTCATTAGAAAGCCACGGAGCGTCGGTGAAGGGAACACATTCAGAGGAAAATACTTATCTCGAGCAAGTATAAACAGCATTGCAGTCTGCCAGAGACAAAGAAAAATTAATGAAGTTCCTAACATAAAACGCATTTGAACAGCCGTAGACCGTCTTCTGAATCAGACAAATCAGATCAGGCAGGGGCCGCAAATTGTTTGTGATGAGGAAGAATTGCGAGCACTCTTTCAAAGGAAGTTTATGACTTGTCTGAATATCAGCTGTTGAGCTGTAAGTTATCAACAGGATAGCAGTTTAAAAGGGACAAAATAATTTATGAAGATACGTAGAACAATTGCAATACTGTCATCAAATACGATTATCGAAAGCTGAAGATCGTCTGTGATAGGGACACATTCTGATACATTCAGAAGAAAATAATTGTCTCGCGAAATGGCAAACATAAACAGCATAACAGTCAACAAGAGATAAAGAGAAATTGGTGAAGTAAGAAGTAAGATGCACAGGACACATTTGAAATGCCGTAGAGTCTTCCAAAATCAACCTAGTGCCGTGAATCGTCTGTGATGGGGACGAAATGTGCGTATTTAGTCAGAGGAAGTTGAGCACTTGTTTGAATATTAGCTTGTAAGCAGCAAGTGTAAACAGGATAGCAGTTTATAACAGACAATAAAAATTGATACAGTTAGGTACATGGAACACATGTTAACTGCCATAGACGGTCATTCAAATCAGACTGGGGAAACGAATCGTGTGTGATGGAGATGAAATGTGTGCATTATTCAAAGGGTTTTTAGAACTTGCCTGAGTACTACATATCAAGCAGCAATGAAAAACAGAATAGAAGTGCAGCTAAAGCTTGATTGCAAACATCTAACGAATAAATATACATAGAATACATATGCACTACGGTAGACTGTCATCAGCATTAGACAGGGCCGTTAATCATCTGCGATGGGAACCAATTCTAACATATTCAGAGGAATATCCATCGCTGTATCGATACTGGCTATGATATGCAATGCGATCGGTGTGTATGTTTTATCTAAAATTGATTTTCGCAAAACCAACCAAGTGATTATAATCAAGAGTCTTAGCATCACAGAAATCATAATCAGCATTGGCTGGGTTATCGGTGATGTATTACATTTCTACGGATTTAAAAGCGGGGCGACATCGTGGAATATCAACTGGTCTATCAAAGCTGGTATATATTTAACATGGTACTCCATGATTTACATGCTTACGGTAGATCGTTTACTGGGATGTAATTTCCCTTTGCAACATCGTATATGGGTGAGAATACGGAATATCAAGATTGCTGTTGCAACTATGTGGATAGTAGGTGTTCTTATTGGTATTTCAATGAGTCTGTTCGAAGCAAAGCAGCTATATATCGCCTTTAACAAGTATGTATGGCCAATCCTCGACGGTATCTTTCTGGTTTTATTCACGACCACATATGCGACGATTTATTGCCGCGTTTCAAAGAGAGCAGTGCATCAAAGCACCCAGTCGGACCAAACTAAATTTGTTAGAATGATAACTGCCATTCTTCTAACCTTCGTAGTTTGCGAGATTATTCCGGTTACAATCAATCTGATCTTCTTCATGGCAACTAAAATAGGAACCCCGACAATGCGATCGATCATTGTCCTGTCTTACAACATACACACACTGATAGACCCTCTTGTTTATATATTCTTACAACGAAAGGCAAGACATTTGTTGATCCACAAACTTGGCAGGCGCAGTATCAGACGAAAGATCTACATATTTGGAAACACTAGATCATACGATGTTAGCAATGCAGAAACATGTGCTATAGGGGACTCCAAATTGAAATCAAGCACATACATCCAGAATTGGAAGAATCCTGCCCCAGTGTTACAGTTAACAAGCAAAATATCCAACACAAACGCTTCTGATATATCCCATTTGTAAAACCACCAGTAGTACTTTTATGTCAACGAAATACTGAAAGTCTGTCTGACATTACGTATAAGCGAACATACCCGCAAATAAAGCAATTAACGAGTTTTGAGTGAGTAAATTTTGCCTGTGCGCAAAATTCATCCGATATCTAATGTAAACAGACTTTTGCAAGACTTAAATTTAGTCAATCTCCTTCAGAATTGGTGTTTTTGCCCAGATTACATGTCAGCTTTTTAGCCAAAAGCTAATGCGCGAGGTCTACAAATGCTTAACCCCTGGCAATCCTTCCTTCTTATGGGACCTCCTAAAACGTAAACCTGTAAATTACAATCTTAGAGAAAAGGATCTCGTCCAACTTCCAAACATGAGGACTTTGAGATACGGGAATGATTCAGTGTCATGTAGAGGAAGCATACTCTGGAACACACTTGCTGACACACAAAAATCTGCACAAAGCGACAGTCAATTTAAAAACAGCACTAAAGATTGGACGGGACCCAACTGTCTGTGTATGATATGTAGATGAAACAGACCATTATAAATAGGTAACACCAGTTGGCCTTTATTAGTTATAAATTATTCCTTTATCCAACTATAAATAAATGTATCATTAAATAAACTAAAACCACATCCAGAATAAACAGAAAATGAAAGATAGAAACACAACTGTTTGAATAAAATGTTTCGATTATAAAATCTTCGTCAGTTACTAAAACTGGGACAGACGAGCAAGTATAAATACATAAAAGATCTAATTTACATCATCATATGGTTTATGGGTCATTGAATAGATGTTTTTCTCAGTAGCTCTTGGCTCCAACAACAGAACAGTAGAGCTTCCAGTCCCAGGGGCATCGATTGGAAACAAAACAGGAAGAAAGGGGCAATTCAAAATCAAAAGGACTTCCACTTTAGAGATGGGGTTTTTTATATTTGTTAACTTAGTCGTATTGTAAAATGTCGCTTCCTTTAGATTTAAATTTGTTTGTCTCCATTGTTATTTAAAGGGAATCGACATAGTTAAAAGCTGGCCCGGGCCAAGTTAAAAATATAATCTATTGTACTCAACAACTTTGACGCCTGCGGTTTCATTGTGTGGCGAAGGAAACAATGGGTTGGTGGGCGTTGCTGGAGCCTGTTTATAGCAACTTGTCGATATAGCCATGTCTATTCCCTTTAAAGCAAAAAAGTGTTTGTAAACCGTATTGTAAAGTAAATTAGATATGTTATGTATTTATACTTGCTCGGCTGTCCCAGTTTTAGTAGCTGAAAAAGATTTTATAATCGAAACGTTTTATATCAACAGTTTTGTTTCTATAAATGTATTGGTATTATCATTATCATAATAAACTAAACAATCCGGATCAATAAAGAAAATGTACACTGACGCTGAAGATTATTATCGAAACGTTTAGCATAGTAACAGTTGTGTTTACGACCGTTTGGACATAGTAATTTTTCAAACAAGGTCCTAACTCAGCTTTTACTGTATGGCGATGAAAAGTTCTCTTACGACCTAAATAGAACTATTCTCAACTTGACTATACAGTTCATCCGCGAAACTGGACGGTTTTAGTAAGGTCGCTTCTAACGAAAGTTGTACACCACGTAACCACATAGTCCCCGTCTGTTTCTTTTTTGTCTCTTTACGTTTGTAAGTCCGTTGCATATTGGACGGCAGGTGCATGGTGGTTTTTTTTCATACTTAAAGAAACTTCAAGATAAGTTTTCTCCACGAGTTACCTTTCCTTGCCATCACTTAGATCTGACGTCTAATATGCAGCAGACTTAGGTATCAATCGTTCTTATTATCCGTATGTGTTGTTTTAGCAGTGTTCTTAGTAGTTTTTCTTTCCTTTACCTATGTTAATTCCCTTAGGGTAGACACAGTCTTTTGCTCCCCGGGGGTATTTGTCCCAGTAGTATTGTAAAGTAATTCTTGTAAGTAGTGTAGACCGTAATATGCATTGTAAAATTTTATTGATTTATAAAAAAAAGTTGTGTTTTATATTATAATTATCATTATTATTATCTGCGATGTAGCCTGTACTCCTTGATCCAAGCTATCTATCAGTTCAAAATGACCAAATAAATTCTTCTTTCAAAATTAACATGCAAAGAGCGATCTTTACTGCTGACGGTTTGAAACTGTATAATTCAAGGAAAAAGTTTCCCCATTGACTGGATTTAGACTGATTTTGCCATCTTAGCCTATTCTGTACTATACTACCCATACCTTATGCACCTGGCCTGCCAGTGCAACTAATCAAGACTAAATAAAAACAATCTTTAAACCAGCCTGAAGCGTGCATACAGCAACAAGCACGCTAAAACCATACCAGCTTATCAAAATTTCTATCAATTCGACAGCAAACAAAACAAACCTTATCGATATTCTTTAAACATATAACAAACGAACAACTCACATTGCAGGTGCAATCTTAGACGTAATGCTTACTTTTTGATCGAAAATATTGTCTGCATTTGGGGATGTTAATCAAAATCGCAAAATTCATACAAAATCAAAACAAATAAATATCGGCTGGGTGCCAATATAATTTCGGTAAATTCCCTTAAAAAATCTATGGATGTAATCTGTTTATCATATTTTCTTTGAATAAATATGATATTGGAATTTTGATTGAAATAGCGTCTGCATTTTGAGATGCAAATCAAACTTGCCAAAATTTGTACAAAAAATCAAATAAATATATGTAATCGGCAGATGGTAACTTGAATATGGAAATTTCCTCTAAAATCTGCCGGTATACGTATAATCTGTCAATCAAACTTTCCTTGAAAAAGCGCCCCCAAAGAGGCCGTTTTGAATAATTTCTCCTCGAAAATTACGCTTAGAAACCAAAAAAGCTAGCTAAAATCTTTCGTGGCAACAAAAATCGCAAAAATCACCACACATTATAAAAAACAAATAGAATAGACTTTACCAGGCCTATTTTTCAAGAATTTGGCAGGATCGCTTTTGACGATCAAAATGGGGGAAATCAGAGGTCGAGAAAGTGTGAAAGCAGAGAAGGATCCTGCTCAAGAAATTTATCATTAATTACAACGCGACAGGGAAGATTTCTTCTTACCAAAAATCATACTTCAGTCATAAAAGTTATTTTGAAAGTCATAAAAAACCAAGCAGATCAATAGTTGTTCGTACTGTCTCTACGCAACGAAAGAGACGATTATTCAATTCCTTGAGGTGACAATGATATGCAGTAAAGGCAAATCTATTTTCAGCAAAATTTACCGCAGAGAACGTTTGCCTTGAAATGTACGCTGCAAGGAAGCAAATACATTTTTTCGGCCACCTATGGAAATTTACAAACTCTACCTCCATCCATCCGACCCGTTCGTTAAGGCTTTGTCCCTGAATCGTTTATTTAAATCAGCCTGGAATTCGATATCGGTAACTGGCTACGGATCACATGACCACATGTGAATTAATGCAATCATTCGACTTAATTCAAACTTCAGTCCGTGACTTAGGCCTGGAGTTAATTTTGTGAAAAGCCTCATTGACAGGACTGGTTTGTCAATTTTGCGAATCGGTTAGGAGGTAATTTGGGTACAATTTGGTGATTATTCGAGTGGGTGGAAAATTTCTTTGATTTAACAGGTTGTTTGTAGCCTTTCTGTGTACTGGCCACTGGGCAGCAATAGTCTATTGCTCTCCGTGGTATCGTCCTTGCAGTGTTTGTAAAGTATGTAGCGCAATTAGTAACTTACCGTGTAAAATTTTTAATTGCATATACAGTTAAGCCCGAAACTATTCATACCTATGCCAAATTCTGAGTATTTTGCATCGTTCTATTTGAGGACCAATTTTACTGTGGCTGAAGCTTCGTAAGAATGTGATAAAAGGCTGAAACAAGTGCTACAAGAGACATTTCAAGGAATGAAATATCTTGTGAATTGGTTAGCAAATATAACGATTGAAAATAATCCAAATTTGGCAAAGGTATGAATAATTTCGGGCTTAACTGTAATATGAAAAATCCAAAGCAAGGCAATCCTTAGGCTTACATTGGCTGCAATTAGAGCTATATTTCTTTCGCCAACTGTAAACACCTAATTGACGACGATGAATACATAACATAACATAACATAACATAACATAACATAACATAACATAACATAACATAACATAACATAACATAACATAACCTAACCTAACATACCTTTTCGTCGTGTAACCGCCCTTCGATCATCTCAGGAGGTAAATAATCCAGAGTTCCACAGAGCGTTGTTCTCCTTGACGAAGGCGCATGAACTGACCAGCCAAAGTCGGAAATTTTGAGCTCACCCTAATCGTTCAAAGATAAAGAATGACATTTTGGACAAAGGAAACAACCTTTCAAATACGACGCAATATTGATTTGGCAAGTGTCGCTAAAATTACCAAAGAACTAAACACAAGTTATTTGCTCATTATACTGAGACTGGAGACAAGAACATTTTGCTGCAGTACATGCCTTAATCCAGCCCCCCTCCCCCCTCATTGAGAACAATCCGATAACACAAGGTCAATGCGGTAAAAGCTTTATAAAGCCCACGGGGAGCTTACTTAATTTCGGACACGAGCAAAGAACCAGTTGTAAACAATATCCTAATGTTATTTATCCTGAAAACTCTAAGGATGGCATTTTCTCTCAATGCGAGGAATAAAACACCATAAAGGCATAATCTTATTTCGTTAAAGTCACAATACCCTCTGACTAGCTATACCGGGTGCGCCAAAATAACTATGCACGTTTGGCAGGCCAAAATGAATCGTACACTGGACCGATTTTGAAGATTTATGACCTAATCTTTAGCAGAAAGCCTCAATTAGATTCTGGGACTTTTTGCAAATTTTTCTGTTTTCAGTTTTTAGAGCTAGAAGCGATATTTTTAAAATTTTCGTTTTCGAAAACACTGAAAACGATAAAAAGACGTCGATCAAATTTTAAAAGACTCAACATGAATGAACAAAGAGAAAACGTTTTCAGGGTGATTTGGGGGTTTAGTACGAACTCTCGTACAGCAGGTTACAATTAGCCGATGTATAAATCCCAAATCACCACGAACAAGTTCTCTCTTTGTCCCTTCATGCCGATTCTGTAGAAAACTTGATCGATGTTTTTTCATCGTTTCCAGTGTTTTCGAAAACTAAAAGTTTAAAAAACTCGTCGCTAGCTCTAAAAATTGAAAATGAAAACATGTGCAACAATCCCAGTATCTAATTCAGGCTTTCTGCTGAAGATTGAGTCATAAATCTTCAAAATCGGTCCAGTGTACGATTTATTGTGGCCTGCCAAACGTGCATAGTTTATTTTGGCGCACCCGGTAGTTTTCTAAATAAAAAGTTAACACTATTCGAGTTTCTTTTCCTGATCAAATCGTACAATCTTCCTCGTTCATCAAATCATAACATAAAACTTACGAGGAGATCAACGATACATACCTTGTGTCCAAGCAGCAAATTTTCAGGCTTAATATCTCTGTGAATAACTTTCTTTGAATGGCAGTACCGTAAAGCATCAGCCAACTGAGCGATATACTGCAAAATTGCGGAGAAATAACAGTTACCACAAACAAAACTTTCGGATAGTCATAGCCTAATCAAGAGCATAGGGTAAGGTAAGGCCAATTGTGTCAAAATCAGGCAAACGGAGTCATTGATAATAATATTGCTATCAAGCTCTTGTTGAAGCACGTAGCTGTAACTCCAGAGGCAGCCATGTTTTCCCTTCACGAGTTAAACATTGGACAGGAATTCAACCAAATCTAAGAAGTCCAAGAAAACGAAATAAACTATAGCAATGCATAGGGGTTTCCCAAGAGCCTTTATGGGGAAAATTACCATTTTTATCAGTTGCTCTGTTTTGCCAATATTTTCTTTCAGTGCCCTCGGGAGGTAAAATTAAAGCAAAAAATAAAGCAAAGTTTCCAGCTCTCCGTCTGTCCATTTCTATTCAACAATGCCAATAATGACAACAAATCTGAAAATATTCAGTTACATTTTGAAAGAAAATTGTTGTGGTTTTTCCAGGGCTTCAGCCATCCTGAAGGAAATCAAGTATGCAGCTATGCTTCCAGACAATAAAAACGAGCCAAAAATTGGCTTTGTAAGAACAAGACAATAGCTACCGTTGCAGAAAGTTGTTCTGAAAATTTCGACCTCTTCGTAAGTTCTTTGTAAAGCTCTCCCTTTGGTGCATACTCCAGAATCAGATAAACTCGCTTTTCATCGTAAAAGTAGCCATATAATCGAAGAATGTTGTTATGCCTTGAGGAAATACAAATCAAAGTTAGTTACATAGCGTGGCAAGTCTAAAAACAACCAATAACAATGCTTATTCGTAATTAAAATCAAAGATTTTATTTCCGGTCTAGACAAAATTCTATTTTCCATGAAGACTTTTTATTTCTTTTCTCGAAAACTGTTCTTTCTTTTTCGTTTTGAATAGCACCATCATGGAAACAAGTTCGCATTGACCTTTTAATGCTATCCCTGCCATCATTAACCATGGGGTGTTTTTAAATTAGATTATTAAATTAGATATGTAGTTTTTGCCTGTAATTATTTTATATTTATAGATATTGTAATTAGATTTCTTTTCTTTTATGACTAGGTATATTTCAGTTTGATGGCAAAATTTTACATACATACATAAGTGCACAGATGTGACGTGCTTTAAAATACTGCAATGTTCCACAAGAGAAAGATAATTAATTCTATAAATCTTTTACTCGGATACTTGAACGAAAGATGAGGGAGGAAGAAGAATGAAGCAGACTTTATAGGGAAAATTACCATTTTATCGGTTGCTTTGTTTTGCCAATATTTTCTTTCAGTGCCTTCGGGAGGCAAATTAAAGCAAACAACAAAGCAACGTTTAAAGCTCTCCGTTTGTTCATTTCTACTCAACAATGCCAATAATGACAACAAATCTGAAAATTGCCAGTTAAATTTTGAATGAAAATTGTTGTGGTTTTTCCAGGGCTTCAGCCATTCTAACGGAAATCAAGTATGCAGCTATGCTTCCAGATGATAAAAACGCACAAACACACAAAGGAAAGGTCAACGAAAAATTCTATACATTTCAAGTTGTTTTCTGAAATCTCGATTGCTTTGCAATATTTCCGGATTATCCAGTTGGTTAAGATCTCAAATAATGAGATTACAATTAAATTTGATCAGTGGAATTGAAATTATAATTAAATAGCAAACTGAAAAATCCAATTTGGGCTTTCAAATAACAACATACAAAAATAACAATGTTTGTTTTGCGTGTAGTACGTCGGTAGGCATATGTAAACAAGCAACCCCCAAAAAATATGACAATTTACAACAGAATTGATCAAATACATTGTTTCGAGCTTCACTCTTCACCAGGTGTGAAAGTAAAGTCAAAATATGTACTTCCTACATACCTAAGATGCGATTGGATTTCTATTTCTCTACGCAACTGATGCTCCACATTATTTTTAGACAATTGAGTTTTGAATAAAACCTGTACGAGAAATAAGACGGGATGTGAAACTGAATTATTGTAAAAGATTAACATACCATGATAGGACAATGGGCAAGAAGAGGATTATAATTTCATTTTCAAATTAAGCTTTACAAGTAGAGATGAACATTACGTCCTTCAAAAAAAGTGTCATTTCGTCGAGAGCAAAGAAGGAAAAGATATCGGAACCTTGGAACTACCGGGTGAGTCAAAAAAGGCCCAACGTTTGAAAGGGTATTACTCCTTGAATATATAAGCAATGATATTTTGCAATATCTGTTTGAATAGCTAACATGTTCAATTATTTTTAGAATTTTTCCTGGCTGAAATCGGTCACTCCGTTCAGATTAATATGTTTTTCTCTCAAAAAAGGCCTTTCGAGAAACCTTAAAAATTGTGCTAAAATCACGCGCAAGTTTCCCTGGTTTGTTTACCTTACAGCAATGACTTGAGCACGCTTTAGCATGTGCTTGTGGGAAAAAAAGTGTTCCCCTTGGTATGAATAACTTGTTCAGGGACATTCCGTTCTCATAAGAGGACCAAAAACATGAATATATGCCAGGAAACAAAAATATATGTCAGGAAGAAAAACAAAGGGATATTTTGCTCGTCATTTTCATTCGTTTTTGCAGCTTTTCGAAAGGGGCTTTCTATGGAAATCCGAAAATCTTCAAATCTTCCATATCGACGGGAAGAAGCAATGGCCGATTAGAGCAGGGTAAATTATTGAACCTGATTGGACACATCGCGAACAAAACACGACAGTTTTCAATATTATTGCTTTGAGGGAGTAGCCTTTTTTCAAACGCCGGGCTTTTATATTGACTCACCCGGTATAATCATAGAGGTTGCTTTTTCTAGTAGCTAGAAGATTGACGAATTTTGTTTGTATTTTACTTGTAAATTTCATAGTGGTAGTCCCTTCGTAACTTCGAAAGATAAAAAAATCAGTCTTGCAGAACAGCTGGAAAGTGCTCTAGAAAGCATGGTCAATTCTTCTGCATCTTTTGAAATCAACCCGAAATCTTTTCCAGGATTAGCGTAACCTATGAAATGATAGAAAATGAGACAGGGTCCGAAATGAATCTCTTTTTTATTGCTCTCAAAACGGAGCACTCAAAATGGAAAACTGACAGACAACATGAGATGCCTTTGATCGTGCATTTTAGGTCATTTTCTGGATGTTCTGCAAAACAAATTTTTTGAATCTTTCGAATGCTATCACGGGACTACTATTTTGAAAATTACCAACAAAAATACGAACAATATTTAAATCCTGTAGCTATTAGAAAAAGCACTTTTGATGATTTTAGACCACGCAAATTTGCTTCAATGATTTTTCAAAGAGGGGGACATTTTTGGAGTCATACAGGACACCTGGTATTTCCTTTGGATAACATGTAGAATCACGCCAGGTTTATGATGGAGTCTAAGACATCGAGAAACTTGGAATAGTAAGAAGCATTTTATCATTTAGCCAAACAGGAAACAGTATAAGTTCTGAAAGACAGATAAATACATAGAAAGAACGACTGCAGCCACTAAAATGGTCAAATATTCAAAACCGATCAACAAAAAGCTCAAAGAGGCCTTGCTAAGTAGCGTAAAATATAAGTATGCAAGAAGACTTACTTTCAACGCAACGATAAATTTACTGTTCTTTTCCCTTGCCAAATATACTCTTCCAAATTTACCTGTCAAAACAGAGGTGTGAGATGAATCAAATAAAGGATAAGAAACTGATCTATCATCTGAAAAGAGTCTTTCATACGCTTGGCGTTTAGCAAAAGTCAATGGCGAATACTGATTCTCTCTTTCATAATATAGTTAGCATTACCTTAGTTCGTTTAACAGATAGTTTTGTAAAAAAGGTAATATAATTTTTGTATGCTTTTCTTCAGAGTCATATATTGTACCATAGTCTTATGACTATGGCCTAGCCCATTGCGAGGTTATAATATCATGTGTGGCATTTGCCGCAAATTCATAAGTTCCTTTCTTATGACTATGATTGTACGTCTTTGCACGGCCCGGCCATTGTAAATAAGTCCTTTGGCCGTGTCTGTAAATCAAATCAGTTCCCGGGTTCCTGTAGCCTAAGAGTAGACCCATTATCATAAAGAATAAAGGGTCTACGAAATAAAGAGATGAAGCTTGCTGCGGCTGCCCAATTAATTATGTTAATCCTCCATTCAAATAATATATGAAACCCGTGCAAACAAAGGCTGCATAAATTAAGTTCTAGAAATCTGGAACTGCAGTAGCAAGCTTTCACTCATTTATTTGTAGACCCTTTCTCCAGTTGGATAATGGGTCTACACGTAGGCTAGGGTTCCTGGGATTTGTCATGTTTTCACCTTAACAACAACTCATGCTTTAATTGTAAGGTAAATGTATCACAACGGTGCTCTAAGTAATCGTTCGAAAGCACTAATTTCGCAATTTCCATTTCCCTGAGGCAAATCTGTGAGAGTTAAGTCATAAAACTGCTACTTTTTTGTCCATGTCTTCTTAAACTTTGACTGATCCTCTGTGCGGAGGCCTAGTAACTCAAGTAAAAATACTAGAAGCCTCAAGATCAACATCCATCGACCTCCGTTTGGCCTTACTGTTCATTTTACCGTATAGTTTGTATCAAGTATTGGACAGTAAACTAAATGTAAGGAACACTGTACGCCAAGCTTATAAAAGCTGTGTCCTGGTTTTTCCCCAAACATTGCCGCACCTCATTCGAATTGCAGAGAGTTGGCGACTCTCCTCAAGGTTTGCCAGGAAGGGAACTTGAACCATCAACATTAAGACTGGAAGTTGAGGGCGCTACCACTGAGCCATTTCTTTTAATAAGCCAGCCAGAGCATACAAGTCAGAAAGTGCTGCTCTAAGCTTATTTGAGAGCCAAGACGGTGGGGTGGCCTGCCATCTATAGCCCTACCAGAGAAACTCAGTCTCAATCCCAAACACTTCTTGTTCAGCAACAGACCTTTTAGTTATGCTGCAAACGAGTCTGGATCGAGAGGTATTTCTTATACAATTTTATGCGAAAGGTTCGATTGACAGTGGGTTAGAGGTAAAGCTTCTATTGCTTTTGTGGACACTCAAAAATTCTACAAAAGGCACAAAACTATCGTTTGACTCGGACCCTCTCTTAGAATAGCTAAAATGTCTATTGTCAAACATTTGAAAGATCCTTCCTTATATTCCATTAAAAGTTTACAATACATATCACAAGCTACATCTTTTGCTTACAAAATTACTATAGAAATACTATTAGAACGATACCATGGGGAGCAAAAGGATGCACATGATCTACCCTAAGCCATTACTAGATTAAAACCAGATGGAATCCTAGCTGCAATAGACACAAAACAGAATATTGTAAACAAAAATAAAGTGTGTACTTCTGGCTCTAAAAAATCCCATGCTCATCATTCAACTGTTATTATTTGTTTCCATTCGGATTAAGCCTGAACATAAATCATTTTACATTAGGTACACTAAGGGGCTCATACCTTTGATTGCAATTTAACGGATGACCCGTAAAAATTGAACCAAAGGAAACATTTTCACATGTAAGAGCAACTGATATAGAAATCAGTGATTCTAACGTTGTTGGCAGCTGCATGTCTTGGCAACATCCCAATTAATTTCTGCTATTCTATAATCATTGCAAATTGGCGAAAATAAGGATTTAGTGAAACTAAACTGAATAATATAATGGATCAACATGTCACTTCACGTACATAGCGACAGGGTAATACTTTATGTGCATACTGACCCCTTCCAAGTGGCTTTCCAATGTCAAAGTCATCAAGTGACCATCGCTTCCTGAAACGAAACAAAGAGTTCAAAATAATCTTTCTCGTACAATCTTCTAAAAATTTACGATACATATTTACTGAATTAATCTACTTACAAGCCACTCTACTCTACTACTAGGACAAGGGGGGGGGCAACAACTGTTTCTACCAACATGGCCATGATCTGCAATAATCTGCAAACATTCCTAAAGAGTAAAAGGCTGGTCATCCACAACAGTTGCATCACATAGCAATTCATCAAATTAAGGTACTAAATACTTCAAAGAATTACTGACATCTTGGAGAAGATTCCAGAAGTCATGTTATTAGACCCAGTTTATTGTACCAGTACAACTTTGGATCTTTAACAACTCTAAATTGAACTAACTATGGTGCAGTGATCTGAAAGAATTCACTTCCAAATGTAAGGACATGACAAGGGCGCATGACATCATCATATCTTATTTCATTAGAATCCCAACAGACAAACAAAAATTGATCTTTCTATTTACAAATGATGATGAACAATACCTACAAATATTTACCGAATACATTGATAAAATTTACAGCAAACGCTTGAATAGCACATAATTTTTTTCTAAAACTTATCAACATACCGTTAAAATTACCCTGCTAAACAATTTGTTGTTGTGTTAGATTGTTAGCTCTTTTAGTTTTAGTTAGATTAGATCATGTATCTGATGATATTGTGTCGAATTATAAAAAAAGAAGAGAAATCTAAATGCTTCTATTCATAGGGTAACCTTTTACTGCAAGAAAATTAATTTTCCTTTGACAATAACATGAGCTGTTGTCAGTGCAGTAAAGGCACTTGTTGAAGTTTTGTTTTGGTTTACAGCTGCTTTAGAAAGTAACTGAAAGAGGCCTTTTTCAGGAGATGGTTTCTAATTGTGAGACAAAGAGTTCAATGTAGTCTCAGGAAAATCCCTAAATCAATTATTAACTGGCCATTGGCTCGCTAATTTGACAATACTTACTACCGAATCAAAGCAGAGCAGCAAATCAAATGGCAAGCATCTTCTTCCATTGTAAAGAATATTTGTTATTGACTGTTTGACAGTATACAGTAAAAGCCGGTGTATAAGAACCTAGTCGATTAAGAACCTTCAGGCTGAAATTTGCACATTTTCAATTGTTTAATAAGAACCAATCCATTGTATTAATTGTTTAAGAACCCAGGCTGATTTGCAAGATAGTAGGTTCTTATATGCAGGTTTTTCCTGTACATACTATGTGTTAAAAATTCAGGAGTAAAATACAAAGAGAATAAAACTTAATAAAGCAACAGAATACCCTTCATTTTGTCTTGGCTTGTCTTTGAAGTGATCTTTCTCACATGTGACTTTTTGCTTCTTCAAACAATGAACATCTTCAGAGCTACAAGTATCCCCTTTTTTGTGTGGTTTTGCCAGTTGGTTCTCTTTTCTTTTTTCTCCAGATGGTGCACTATTGTCAACTTTATTGTGATTTAAATTCTCCTTCAGTGCTTCTCTCACCTGAGAATGTTTGAAACAAAAATAAAACCAGCAACAAATGATGTATGTACTCCCAGCCATAAAACGAAGGAATATGATGTGGTGTTGAAATAACAGGTGGGCCAAAAGAGTAACCCCACAAGAGATAAAACATCCAGAAACAATGGCTTTCATGACCACCTTTTGTTTAAAACTTGATTCTTCTCTAACTAAAGTTGACAACAAACTGATGATGTTCACAGTAGGTGTAGCTCATATTTCAATTAGTGCCTTGTATATAAATTTCATCAAAATTTTGCAATTACAGTGTTCTTCGTCAATACTTTTAACTTGAAGGTCATTTTTTTGGCCCACACATTATATCATATCTGATAAACCAAATGAAATTGAAAATGCATGCTTGGCGAATAATTAAAAATATAACAAAAATCTATCATTGACAACATCTGTCATCATTTAGAAATAGGTTGAACAGAGATGTTGCAGAAACTTGAAGCTGTCTTGATACACATACAGTACTTTTATTCATAAGGAATTAAGAAGTTAACCCAGTACTTAGTTTCCTAAAATTACCAGATTTTGAGCGACTCCAAGTTTCTTAATTAAGATTTCTTATGAGTTCCATAACAACATTCATATTTATTGCACAATGTTTTTTAATTCTTCCATTGTCTAGAAATTACTCCATTACCTTCCCAATAATATGATACAAGAAACAAGTAAAAATAAAGTAAAAAATATGCCAAGAAATTATTTGATTGAAACAACCAAAATTAGCTTCTTCAATAATTTTTATCGGTATCGGATTCTATTAATTTTACAGCAATCTGAGAGTTGAGTTTCTTATGAAAATGATTTTTGTAGAGCTCTACAAAATTTATGTAAAACAATGGCTACGGTCACACTAGACGTTTTTACCTCATTGTATACCTTCAAAACAACGGGTTAACTACGCTGTGATATGTGACCGCATTTTGTTTTCACTTATAACGCTGTTACAGCGCTTTGGTCCTGAGAGCTGATTCTATAAGAAAACAATCAGATGCAAAACAACGGGCAAAACAAGATCCCGAGCTATGTTTTAGCGTTGTTTTGGAGAATGAACCAATCTCAGCCTTGTGTAGTTGTCACGTGATACATCATATCACTGTGTGACCGGGTGTCATTGCACCGTTATATTGCCGTACTTTCTGGCGACAAAAACAAATTGCAAGAAAGTGCAGCAATTCACATTACAACGGGAAAATACAGTAGTGTGACCGCAGCCAATATTGCTTTGAACCCTGAATTAGGAGCATGAGGATGGAGAGTAACCAAACGATACTTTGTAAGTCATGTCTACTCACCCCACTATCCAATGCAGTCTTTTGCTTCGTAACACCATGGTGCCCATGCTTTTTTCCTCCAGCTGTTGGCACATTGTCTTTCAAAGCCTCTGCTAACTGAAAGACAAAAAAGAAATTGGTTAGAATCCAATCCCAGATCAGATGTTCAACACAAGGGCCAGCTTAGACATGTTTATTGACAGCCCGTGTCCGCTTTAAAGGGTCTGTTTCGACAAGCATGGCTTGCACATGCCGTTTCATGGTTGGCCCTTGTTGTTACCATTTTCATGGCCCATGAAAATGGCGACAACAAAGGCCAACCAAGAGATGACACATGTAATCTTGTCACTTGTATGGCAAATTGTCTTATCACCTTTGGTCCAGCTACAGTGCTAGCCTGTTGGGGGTAACCAAATGAAGCTTGCCTGCATGCACGCAGGCTAAATAAAGCTTGCTATATCACATATTGTGCTTCAGTTATCAACCCATAAAATAGCAATACAATGGAGTAAAGCAGAGGAATACAACAGTCCGACAATACCTCGTTGTTTACACAATAATGTCCTTGCCACTGCCCCTTGTCTCGCTATCCGCCTACTGTCTAGACAAGACAGTTTGATCCATTCAATCAGTCATACTATTCGCAATATTCGCAATATTCGCTTGTCAGTCTATTCGGACTATTCGCTATGTCAACCTATTCGGTTTCTTTGACTGATCATTTTGCATTCCAACCAGTCGACTAGTCATATAGTCCGGTAGCAGAAAGGGGGGTATTACCACCAAGAGAGGTAATTTATGAGACTAGGCTCTTTAGGTCAATTTTGGGGTGCTGAATCCGAATCTCGATGTTCTTTGGTCAGGCGAGGGGCCGTTTACGAGATATGGGGGTATTTGCCCCCAAAATTGGGGCAAAATGAAACTTTAGCAAAAATATCAACCTTCATCACCAATACAATTATATAAACACAAAACGCAAGTCTGAATGTCGTTTTATTTATATACGAGCTTCTCAATTGTGTCTCGTGTCATGGCAGAGAACTATCATGCTCGAAAATGATTTAAAAATACTCAATTATATCAAAATTGATGTGCTGAATCCGAATTTGAATGTTATTTCATCAAATTATGAACAAGTGAAGAGAGATGGGAGCTTTTAACCCCCAAAATGGGGCAACCTGTCATTTACAAATCCGAATTTTTTTTAGAATTGTTCAAAAATATCTATTTGCATGAAATCTGAGGCACTGAATTCGAAATGTAATGTTATCTAATGGAATTTGGAATAAATGTTAAGATATTAGGGGTTTTACCCATTGAGGGATAGAAAGTTATGGGTTACAGTACTAAAACGCTAACAGCAAGGTGCCAAGCTGTTAAATTTGGAGATATGATATGATGATGATGCGCATCAGTTGTTATACATGACCAGATCCTGAAACTGATTTGTATTAAAGTGATTTTAGAAGTTAAACAGTTGTATACAACCAATAAAACGTTTTAGTAACGAAAGAAGATCTCCAAATTAAACAAGTCAGATTCTCCATACCGTATTAGATGAATATTTCTGGACAGTATTAGTTTCCTTTCTCAACTTACTCTTAATTGTCACTATCGTCAAAATCTGAGAGTGAAACATCTTCCTCACCCTCTTCTTCTTCTACATTCTTAATCCCGTATCTATCTGTGCCCATCAATCAGCAGATCTGCAACATCCTCTGGATATGCCCCCTCTATCCACTTCACATTCATCTCAAGAAGCCAACCACGAAAGTGCGGAACATCGCATAACATAAGTGGTCGATATACACCCATCCACATTCTTGCGACGAAATTCGCTCGTTTGCAATGCAGTTCTAAGTTGCTTTGACAAAGAGAGAGGAGTGAGAGATCAACAATCTTGCAGTCTTTCTCATGCTTCTCCCAAAACAAATTTTCCCTGGCCTCGTTTACGGAAGCATGTTTTTCTTTCCGAAGATTGAGCACACGAAATGTTCTAATGCTTTCATTTGATCTTCTGTGAGATTCCGACTTTCTCCAAGACTGCTAAACAGATCTAAAAATTGAGGACTCTTCTTGACGTATTTCCAGCACGATTGATTCCCCTTTCGAAGAAAGCTAGAGGCACAGTCATTCCCACAGAATGAATGCAATCCCACCAGAGGCTTCCTTTGTTTCTCTGGTGATGATTTGCAGGCACTCAAATCGAGCATCTTAGACTCTTCCCAGTTCCGTTATCAATGTATATGTTCACATCATTGCTTTCCATGGCCAGCAAGATTACGGGCGTGATTAATGATGAAACAGTAAGAGTACATCATCACATGTAAGAGTACATCACTGTCTTAGTTCTGGTACATCCATGGACACTCCATTTGCAATCTTTCTGCTCGAGAGGCTCTTCATTCATTCAGTGGGATTGACTGTTTATCTAGCTTTCTTCGAAAGGGGAATCAATCGTGCTGGAAATACGTCAAGAATAGTCCTCAATTTTTAGATCTGTTTAGCAGTCTTGGAGAAAGTCGGAATCTCACAGAAGATCAAATGAAAGCATTAGAACATTTCGTGTGCTCAATCTTCGGAAAGAAAAACATGCTTCCGTAAAATTAGGGAAAATTAGTTTTGGGAGAAGCATGAAAAAGACCGCAAAAGATTGTTGATCTCTCACTCCTCTCTCTTTGTCAAAGCAACTTAGAACTGCATTGCAAACGAGCGAATTTTGTCGCAAGAATGTGGATGGGTGTATATCGACCACTTATGTTATGCGATGTTCCGCACTTTCGTGGTTGGCTTCTTGAGATGAATGTGAAGTGGATAGAGGGGGCATATCCAGAGGATGTTGCAGATCTGCTGATTGATGGGCACAGATAGATACGGGATTAAGAATGTAGAAGAAGAAGGGGGTGAGGAAGATGTTTCACTCTCAGATTTTGACGATAGTGACAATTAAGAGTAAGTTGAAAAGGGAAACTAATACTGTCCAGAAATATTCATCTAATACGGTATGGAGAATCTGACTTGTTTAATTTGGAGATCTTCTTTCGTTACTAAAACGTTTTATTGGTTGTATACAACTGTTTAACTTCTAAAATCACTTTAATACAAATCAGTTTCAGGATCTGGTCATGTATAACAACTGATGCGCATCATCATCATATCATATCTCCAAATTTAACAGCTTGGCACCTTGCTGTTAGCGTTTTAGTACTGTAACCCATAACTTTCTATCCCTCAATGGGTAAAACCCCTAATATCTTAACATTTATTCCAAATTCCATTAGATAACATTACATTTCGAATTCAGTGCCTCAGATTTCATGCAAATAGATATTTTTGAACAATTCTAAAAAAAATTCGGATTTGTAAATGACAGGTTGCCCCCTTTTGGGGGTTAAAAGCCCCCATATCTCTTCACTTGTTCATAATTTGATGAAATAACATTCAAATTCGGATTCAGCACATCAATTTTGATATAATTGAATATTTTTAAATCATTTTCGAGCACAATAGTTCTCTGCCCCTTTTGGGGGCAATTCCGCCCCCAAAAGAAGCAAAAATGACACGAGACACAATTGAGAAGCTCGTATATAAATAAAACGACATTCAGACTTGCGTTTTGTGTTTATATAATTGTATTGGTGATGAAGGTCGATATTTTTGCTAAAGTTTCATTTTGCCCCAATTTTGGGGGCAAATACCCCCATATCTCGTAAACGGCCCCTCGCCTGACCAAAGAACATCGAGATTCGGATTCAGCACCCCAAAATTGACCTAAAAAGCCTAGTCTCATAAATTACCTCTCTTGGTGGTAATACCCCCCTTTCTGCTACCGGACTAATACTATCCGAACTTGTCACAGACAGTTGTCATTGTCTTTTGCTCTCCCTGGCATCATCCTTGTAGTGTTGTACAGTAGCTCATATGTAATATCTTAGGTACCTTCTGTATGTAAACGTTTTAACTGATTATATATAAAAATATGAATCAATTCTCTCTTCTCAAAATGCGTATCAAGAATTAAAAAAAGAGCTCCCAAATTGAAGGGGGCCCGGGCCAGACTGCTATCTATGTCGTGCATGCGGAAGATCTTCCGCGTGCAATTTCATGTATTACAAAGGAACAAGAATAGAACTATTTCTTCTTAAAACAATAGCCAGGCGCGCATCTTCCATGCGCACTTTGCAAACTTTTCAGTCTGGGGCCCGGGGGGGGGGGTTATTCTAGAATTACTCCAACATCCAATAAATGACCCCAGCCAGCAACATTTCAAATTTATTTTCATTGCTCCAGTATTCCTTTTCTTGGCTGGACCACCTTCCTGGACTCCTCCTGGTTGACCTACATTCAGTACAGTACCCTGTAGACAAAAGGCAACAAACCACAGGAGGCCACAACGCGTGCCGGCCTATCCTATTTGCTACGAGTCTAACCGTCAGAATATTTTCAAATTTGACGGTTGCAGGATCACATAGACTCGAAAGTTTATAGTTAGCTTTCCAATAAGCATTTAAGTAAATGAGCAAGTAGTTCTTAGCCCACAATTTTCAGGATGGGAAGCAGCTTCACTTTCATCATAGTCACTTTTCATCACACAACAACAAAAAGAAAGGAAGCGCGGGAAAATTATGTTGGTCATCATTCTGCCTTTAAAACAGCGAGCCAGAAGATTAAATACCAGCTTTCATAACTTATGGATAGAAACATTGTCTAGAAAACCTAGCATGTTTTGACTTGAAGCTTCATAAGATTTGTACAAGAAGTCTAAATTGTTCGCAAAGTACGGTCAGGCCAGGCCAACTTCGTCTTCGGAAGTCTTTCACGAGCAGGGCAGGACCACAGGCAAGCTCGAGGTAGGCGAATAACACAGCCAACATTTATGACTACCAAGTGCATCTAAAAAGTCATCAATCCTTGACAAATTTAGAAGCAAATTTCCTCAATCATACTTATGACCTTCTCAATATTGACGGATAGGAACGGTTACAAACAGGACAGTTGATAAATTAGCCTAACTCCTTAACTTTCACCGTCCCCACCTGGCCTGGGCCTAAGCAAATACCTCAAAGTTTTAGGCTTGAAATTACGTCTAAAAAGATCGAGTTTAGGGTATTGTGCAAAACATCTATTTCGACACCGGCGTCGCCAGCGCAAAAAGCTGGGGTGGAAAACCCAGAGGGGTACCCTGGTATATTAAGGATAGGGATGCTCAGGTTACTTTTTTGGGTCTAAAATTTGGGCAAGGATTATTTTTTTGGGTCAATGATTTGTACAGTTATTGTTTTGGGTTCAAGAAATCCTGGCTTACTTTTTTGGGTCTCAAATATGAGAAAAGTAAAAAAAATCGGGGAAACATAATTTACAAACAAAATTAGAGTCAAGTAACGGTACTAAAATAAAAAAACATAAATATCCAAACACATTATAAGAAATATAATCAGTTGGGGCATTTCTATGCAGATTTAAGATACTCACTTCATAACTTTTGGGCATGTAAGGCGGAAAAATTATTTTTTTGGGTCTATTTTCATGCTAGAAATTATTTTTTTGGGTTGATGCGTTGTACCCCAGCCCGAGCACCTCTATCCTAAATATACCTGAGTACCCCCCCCCCCCCCTGGGGTGGAAAATTCTCCTGACCACACCCTTCAGACCATTGGAAAATGTGGGAATGCCCTTTTTATTATTTTGATCTATTTCAATATTTTTGGAAAAGCAACCATCTCAAGCAGTACTTTTATAACAGCGGACATTTTTGTGAAACAAAAATCGAAACAGAAGTAATTCATGTAAATTCAAAATTCGAGAGGAATGCAACACTGGGTACCAGCCTCTATAACAACATAAAAACAGAGAGAGGCTCTGTTTTTATGTAAGAGAGGCTGGTACCCAGGGTAGAGGAATGCCAGTTATCACAAATGTTTCAAGTCAATCAAAATCAACCCTCCCCAAGCTCTTTTAACGTGATATGGTAAAGTGCAAGTTGCGAGTTGCAGTTACGAGCAGGGCCGTCGAGAGAGTGGCCGGGCCCCAGGGCTAGGGTAGGTACGGGGGCCCCCGGCGCCGAAGGCACCGGACAATTTTTTGGACCACGCCCTTTTATCCTTGGGCCACGCCCTCCTATGCATTGTTGCGAGTTACACTTATTTTGCGAGTTGCGAGTTGCGAGTTGCGAGTTGCGAGTTGCGAGTTGCGAGTTGGAAACTCAAAAGTGCGAGTTGGAAACTCAAAAGTGCGAGTTGGAAACTCAAAAGTGCGAATTTTAAAAACTCAAAAGTGCGAGTTGGAAACTCAAAAGTGCGAGTTGAAACTAAAATTACGAGTTGCCTGTTTTCTTTTGAATGAATGCATTTTTCGCCAAATAAAAGGGTTTTTTGAAGTTGCAATTTAATTTAGAACTGTTTTATGGATTTAGCGTTTTTTAGGCCGTTGTAATTTTCTTCATAATAAATCAATTATAAGAAGCTGCAAGCCTATTACAATTTGTGGCTTTCATTCCCCCAAGTCGTTCACGAATATTACTGTAATGCAGTAAACTGGGCTGGAGACTTGCCTTAGTTGTCTTGAAAGAAAATTAAAGGAGATTCATTAATTCGTTGTCTTTCCCGTTCAAGACGACTTGTGCAAGTCCATGTTAATTGCTGAGCTCAGGAAAGAAATTGAAGTAAATTGAGCTCTGCTGAGGGTGTTTTTTGATTTGGAAAAGTATCGTCAACAACGGCAAATTCGAGAGGCATCACACTCCAGTAAAATCTGGTGCTACTTAGCAAAAACGCTTTGCTTTTCAAGGAATTGGTAGCAATTCCCTTCACACCCTCTTGCTTTTCAAATTTCGTTGGTATTTTCGACGGAGTGATATATCACTCATGTTCGAAGTAGCTTCAGCATGATTTCTTGCATCCTTCAGTCGGGCCTGGTCTGATACACGTTTTTTCTTTTATAACAAACTTGGAAAAGTCCAAAGTACTAAAAGTTTCTTATTTTCAAGTGAAAATGTCAGCTTTTTAGTTCTAAAAGTTTCTTAATGTGTTTCTTATTTTTTAGATGCATGTAGTTTCTACCACTGCCACATATTCGTTTCTTGACAGACAGCCTACTTTTTAGCAAGAAAGAGATTTCACTTTGAATCAAACACAAATTTATCATGAATATTACTAAAAATTAAAGGCTTAACGATAATTCCCCATGACATCCTTGTATTTGGCTTCAGAAGTTTCTTAGCAATTCTCAAGTATAGTACTAGAGTTTCTTAAATTTTTCGCAATCCTAGTGCCAGTTTCTTATAAACCAGTTTCTTATATAAAAATGTGTAGGCCTATGTAGTCATTTTTGATTACAAAGTCCAACTTTGTAATCTAAGAAGGGGCTTCGATGTCAGGCTGTCAGAAAGAAAGTAAGTAACCCACTTCCGTGACGCTCGTTAAAGCGATTGATTAACGTTTTATCTCTGCTAATTGGCACTGAAATAAAGAAAGCGCACATAAAGCGCATACAAGACAGAAGTTTCCCGCGATCCTATAGCAACATTTGACGTCGGCTTATTTCATGTTAGACAGATTTGACACCATAAGATGGATAAATTACCATGATGTTTACCCTGGCACAACAACAAATTTACCCAGAATTGGCACGTTCTTGACTTCAGTAGCAGCTTAATTATGTCAAAACAATCGTTTTCTAGAACGAACGAATCATTAGCCACTTATTGATAGTACTCATTATGCAAATAAGTCAACTTTAGGGGATGATGTAACTGGTGGCCTGCACAGAGGCTAGCATTCGCAGCATCACCGAAGATAGAAGGATCCCCTTCCTACACAGCTACAGAAAGGTGCAGAATCCCAGCAAACAATAGACCTTTTAGCTATTCTAAAAGGAGCCTGGATCGAACGTTATTTTTATACATTTTTATACGTTACATTCGATCGAGTGGCGTTAGAGCTTCTATCACTATTGTGCACATTCGAGAATTCTACAAAGTGTAGCAAAAGTTTGTTCGATTCTGATTCTTTCCTGAATAGTAAAAAGGTCTATGGTGCCATTGACTGGGGGAAGGCACGAGATCACACTGAACCAAAACATCTTCATGCATATCATTCTGCACAGAGGTTATCTTCGTGACTGCTTGTCTCAAATTAGATGCCCGCGAATAGCAACAATTGAAACGTTCTGTAGGGTTCTGCATAAGTATTTTTGCGTTATCGTAAATCTCACATGACATCTCATTTGACACTGATGCACCAATAGTTTCGTGCACGAACAAAGCAAACTAGGGGTAATGACTTTTGATTTTTGCATATCATTCTCGTTTGACATAAAGACCAAAATATTGCCTTTGAGGCGATTCTTGTCCTTATACAAGGCGCTCGATTTTCCATTGAAGGCGACTTTAGC
This sequence comes from Aurelia coerulea, assembly GCA_039566865.1. Classification (NCBI taxonomy): domain Eukaryota; kingdom Metazoa; phylum Cnidaria; class Scyphozoa; order Semaeostomeae; family Ulmaridae; genus Aurelia; species Aurelia coerulea. Next base: position 21,556,734 of record CM076948.1, on the reverse strand, counting down.
AGCAACACTCATCTCTCTGACTGTAGCTAAAAACAGCATCTACGGTCATTTGGGGTTATGAAGAAATCAACATTCAGATATTCTTATGCTTGTTTAGCTCAGGACAGACTTTGTAATCATCCAAAAGGATCTTATGTTTCTAAAGAGATAAGAGATAGTATCTCAATAATGGGCTGGTTATCAGGCTAGCTCTAGCTAATCAGTTGACCAACGCTTTTCTCCTTCGATGTCGAAAAATAAACAGAAACATAAAATTCAATTTGCAAGAAACCTAGCCTAGCTTTTTCAATCAGCCTTGGCAGAGATCAACTAGATCAACTACCTAGCTAAAGATGAACGAAAAAAATCGAAACTCTTTCGAGTTTTCGAGTAGTTTTGGAGGTAAATCCACTTTTCTGAAATCAGCAAAAATATTTGAACAAGGATCTTCGAAGCCAGGGTTGAAGAAAGCAACGCGATTTATACATCTTTCGATTGCCCAGATTATACAGAACAATATCCTTTTTACCGCTTTTCGATAGGCCGAATGATATTGGAGAAATTAGCTGTTTTCTGAGGAGTGCGGTTTTGCGAAACGGCATCTCGCTGTGCAATCGAAGATCTTGTTTTTTCTCCAATTCATTACCTGCCGCAAATTGCCTCGCTGCCAAAACGAGACCATCAAAATATTGCTTCCGAGAAAAAGGGAAGAATTGAAGAAAGAAAGGGAAGAAGTATGTTATCACACGCACAAGATTAAACGATCAAAGATTTGCATCGAATACATTTAATATGGCATTTTCAATAACGAGAAGCATACAGTTTGTTTCAAACAGACTCCTTCGAGTGACACAATGGACGATAACTAATGCAGAGCCAAACATTTTGCCGAGAAACATACAACTCGTCAGGTCCATCACAACATTTGATAGCAGGGGAAACCAACAAATTCAAGCGACAAAAGCACATGGAATGAAGACAGGCTGTCTTGCAGTGATGAACAGTGACAGAACAGATTTCGGACTCAGTGGAACTCATAAAGATGTCAGTAAACGTACTATTTCAGTTAGAAGTCAGAAGAGATTTGCACAGGAAACACAACCAGATGAAAAGGCTCAACAAACTCAACAGAGTGAAGAAAAGGCAACTGAAAAACCACTAACCCAAAGGCAGAAGTTAGCACGTATTTTTGCAGCCTACGGTTCAACTGCTGTCGTTTTCCATACGTCTATAAGTTTGACATCTCTTGGGACATGTTATTTGGTTGTCAGTAGGTATGTATGTTCTCCATGGCAAACAATCTAATGGTACATCCCTACATGATCTGGCCCTATGCATAGTAGCAAGTGAAATAAATTGAAAGGTGTGAGCTGCGAGTAGAGTTGAAAAGCTGTGAGAGTTGGCTAGAGTCACACAAAAGTAACAATATGTACTGGGCCCTTACAAGATACTATGCGAACATGTGAGAACTTTTATTCTAGAGTAACGTCGCCCTGGTCTGTCCACTAGAGGATTCCGGGTTGGGCAACCGCCTTGCATAATACTTTGAAATCAAAGGGAGCTTGAGCCTAGCTTTTCCAAAAAGCGCTCAAAAGTTGTTTGCTGATGTCATCTCTTTGATATTTTTTCGATTTCGCTGCTTTGCGTTGCTCAGAAGAGCTACAATAAAGTTTTGAAGTTGACCTACCTACAGCGAAGGTGTAAGTACGATTCACTTTCCCTTTGATGTTTCCACATACCCTGTCTATTTTGTGTCGCTTCTCAATATATCTTACAGTTAAAATAGAATTGGCTTCAGGACAGTTTCCTCCAACTCTTCTTGTTTCATATCCAAAGAAATCTCAAGAATCGCACACAAATTGTGAGAACTACGGCTCATTTTGGAAGAGCACTGTAACTGACATAATGGCGCCCAGGTGTGTGTCCACACCGTGAAACCCTTTCTTTCTGTAGGCTGTTGTTGCATATGTGCTTTAGAGGTGAATGAGGTCAAGGATAAGAGACTTAAAAGTGGGATTGAAATCAACAATATTTTGAAATAATTTTCAATAAAATTAGAATGTGTTTTGTAACTTTCTGGTCTTCTGGGAAATGAAATAATACTGTTGTGAACGAGTGAATGGCTTGACAAGTTTTTGATGTGCCAAAACAATCAATTCTGCCGCGGTCTGACCAGGGCGCTACGGCCTAATTTAGGCATTCAAGACATGTCCGTATTTGTGTGCTTCCAGTGTTACAAAAAGGAAACGGATGATACAGATCTCACTGTGAGGTTTGTAGCATGAGTTGAGAAGCACATTCAAGGTGAGTTCCTCTCCAAAACTTCTTTGAACTCGCGGAAAATCTTCGTTTTCTGAAGAGTGGACGGACCAGGGTGATACCTCTCTAGTTGCGAGGAGGAAGCTTGAAAAAGTTATGTAGTTGCAAGTGAATGCAATTTTTCTAACCTAGGGCCAGGTTGGAAAAGTTTCATTCACTTGCATCTATGAAACTCTGTCAAACTCGCTGCTCGCAGCTACAATAGCAGACAATAACCGGTTCTCGCAGGCGAGAACAAAAGATCTGTTATTAATAATGTGTCTCTCATGCTTTTTAGAGTCTACCCACAGCTCGCACTTTCAAATTCATTTCACTCGCTACTACGTGTATCAAAGCACCAAAAATAGGCCAAATCACGTTTTTTCCAAATTGGACCTGGGGTACCTTCTACAGCAAGGTCTAAGAGGCTTTCATATGGAGGTCAGCCACTAAGACAGTTCACATACCAGGCTGGAACTCTTTGCCAAAATCTCACTTCATCTTTAAATCTGATACAGAACTTGTTGTCTATTCATATGATCAGTAGGTAGGCTGGCCCGCTTAGGAAGATCTCATTGAGCACTGGCAAGATCCCAGGGTGCATTCCAGTAAACCAACAACCAACTATTATGCCAATAACAAGAATCAGTTGTGGTAGGAAAATATCAGGTCTATTGATTGAAATGATTATAGATGATTTTCTGTTCTTTCTTTCAGATTTTCACATAATATTCCAAGAAAGTTTTTCCGCACCAAAGATCTTTTGGCCTAGTGCAGCATAATGCAGAGAATGCACCCTGGGCAAGATCTCAGTAGGTGGGGTGAATGTTTTCCCAAATATGAACACCTCACGCTGGCTACCAATACAGAGTGGTCTTTACTGCTCATGCTTCTATTTCAGACAAGTGGCATATGTCCAATTTTGCATGTGTCCAATTTTATCTTGGCAAGCCAGCCAGAATGTCTCCATATGAACTCAAGGTGAAAACATGTCTTGCCAATGAAGCCAGCCCGGTAAGCAGGCTGGCTTGCCTCCATGTGAAGGGGCTCTGAATCAAGTAGGTTGGTAGTGATGCTAGGGGTGGGGCTTGCAGGTATAAGATTACCGTCCTATTGTTCTTGAACCATTGACTCCTCCTTGAGCAAAAGCCAGTGAAGGTGTAGTTGCAGTTTTTTGCACCAAGCACTGGGGTTGCTGAAGCATGTATGCAGGGGCGCACATTCAAATTTTGTTTGGGGGGGTGTCAACATGCTTTGGACCGACTAAATTTTTTCGGACCGACTGAAATTATAGCAAGCAGCGGTGTGGCCAGGATAAATTAAGTGGGGGGTATTGAAACGAGGGTGTTCCCAGGAAAATTTTTGGGGCCACCCCTTTACTTTGGCTTAGAATGCATCTCCTAATATCATTCATGCTTGCCTTTAGCGACAAGGAAACCTTGATCGTTTGTGACAGTTATGCTATAAATCAGCGCAAGAGGAAAATTTTTGAAGAAAGATCTTTTACTTTGGCTAAGAATGCATCTCCTAATATCATTCATGCTCGCCTTTAGCGACAAGGAAACCTTGATCGTTTGTGACAATTATGCTATAAATCAGCGCACAAGGAAAATTTTTAAAGACAGATCCCTTACTTTGGCTTAGAATGCATCTCCCAATGTCATGCCTGCCTTTAGCGACAAGGAAACCTTTATCGTTTTGTGACAGTTATGCTATAAATCAGTGAATGAGGAACATTTTTGAGAAAGATCCTTTACTTTATGGCTTAGAATGTATCATGGACTTGGAGTTTGAAGTATAGGCGTAATCCTAAGTACAACAACTTCTTCATCGCCAAGCCTAGCAAAAGCGACTTGTTTTGGTGTGTTTGTCCTCTATGAAGGTTTTCCCTTATGATTATAGTGTCAGCAGTGTTAGCTTTTGGTAGAAGCGTATACCACCTTTGATGGACAACATTTGTAACCAATGTCTCCTTTATTTTTTGGGATTTATACACAAGTGTCTGTTTTCCAACGCCACATATTTACCACCACCAGCACCCAAGTGCTAGATTGGAGTTTTTGAGTATTTGTAACGGCATTGTTTCTTTGGGAAAATCTTTGCACAATAAACACCTTTCATTTTGTGTTAGACTGCTTTTTACAAGCCAATGGTTGCTTGCCACTAAAAACGGAAGCCTGGACAATTTTTCAATGCATCTAAGAATTTTTTTTAAATCCTCTGCTTTGGCTTAGAACGACTCTCCCAGTTATTGTCATGCACTTCTTGTGAATATTCTAACTGTCGTCATGGGTCGACCTTTGCTCAAAACATTTAAAATCGGACCAACTTTGATTCAAACTATCGTGGTTTTTTTTCAGCTTTGTCGTGGTTGGTCGGTCCATGAAAAAGTCGGTCCATGAAGTCGGTCCATCCAATTTTATCGTGGACCGACTTTTGAGGAAATTTTTGGACCGACTGAGAAATTATTGGGGGGGGGGTGTCTCACCCCCCACACCCCCTAATGTGCGCCCCTGCATGTATGTATGTATGTATGTATGTATGTATGTAATTATTTAGCCTGGATAACACTGTACAATCAAAAAGATTGGTATAAATAGTGGTCCAGCATAAGATCAGAAATCCAAAATAAGCACCTAAAATCCCTTCCTTAGTACTGCAACTGCAGTACACAGGCCAAGGCATTTTGAAAACTTCAATAAAAATGAGTTCCTGCTTGAAAAAAACATTAATAAAGTACACACATACATATTTTGAACCTGTCTCTAGCTGCTTTCATGATATTCTTTTCCATATGATGTTATTTCATCATACCACTAGCTACTCAAAGTCAAAACAGTGCTTGGAGTTGCAAGTCATTCATGGTCACCATTGATCAATCAAATTTGCACAGATATTTTCAATGATGATGTACAAGAGTCTTTTCAAAATGTGTGCCAAATCTTCCTGGCTGGTCCAAAAGTGGACAAGATAACGGTGTATGCTGTACAGTGTGATGTGTTGTTTCACATCCTAACAACGGAATTAATTGTATTTTTCAGTGGCATTGATATGGTATCACTTTTGGAAAAGATTGGTATCGCCTCAAAAGCTGGAATGCAATCAACCTTAGCTAGCGGTGCAAGTACATTTGTGATTGCATATGCCTGCCACAAAGTTTTTATGCCTGTTCGCATTTTCCTAACTGTTACATGCACACCAATAATTGTGAGGAAGTTGAGGAGCATTGGACTTCTAAAGGAGAAGAAACCAGCAGAAGGTCAAAAAACATAATCTGATCAAGTGTGTGTAGCTAAGTGGTATTTCAATGTTATCTTAGGGTGAGTGGCCGAGCAGCTTGAACTGTTTCTGTCAGGTGACTGAAGCTATGCTCGGTCAAGTGAGGTCAAACCCCAGGGGTACCTGACTTTCAATTGTACAGGGGTGTGCACTCCAAGAAAAATCTTTTTCACCTGGCTTTAGAACCTTTCCCTCAAAATGATAGCCAGCTTTAGAAAAAAAGGTGAAAACTGTGCTCCAAAACGTAAACATTTTCAAAGATAATGAAATAACACTTTTGACAACCGGCTTTAACAAATTTCCTTCTGATGATACCCGGCGTCAGAAAAAAGAGGCAAAAACGATACCCGGAAAGGAGTGCACATCCCATCAGCAAAATATACTAAGTACCCCCCCCCCCCCGGGTCAAACTCTAGATGGCTGACCTCTCGGAGGACTGACCTCACAACTCACTTCACCTTCATTCGGAAGGGAGGTTAAACTAGGGGTCCCATGCCTGGATGCGGCATGCTTAATGGGCCTTAATTAGCTTTGAATAGTAGAAATCCTTTCAGCCCAATTAAAATAAATTACTGAAAAAGAGAAAATCTTCAACAACTTGTTATGTTAGGGTGCCGAATAGGTTGGTTTTGGTAATCTTAGATAAGTGAAGTACAGTACTGGTTGTCCTTATGGTAACTCTGCTTTCCGCTCCAGTACACAGCGAGATGCCGTTTCGCAAAACCACTCTCCTCGGAAAACGGTTTTCTCCAACATCATTCGGTATATCGAAAGCCGTAAATAGGATATTGTTCTGTATAGTCTGGGCAATCGAAAAATGTATAAATCGTAATCTTTCCGCCAACGTTGGCTTCGCAAATTCTGGTTTTTTCTTCGCTCCATCCTTTGCTTGGTAGTTTATCTACATCTTTGCAAAGTCTGATTGAAAAAGCTGGGCTAGACTTCCTTAAGCTAAGAAAAAGTTTTTCGAGTAGTTTTGGAGATAAATCTACTTTTCTGAAATCAACGAAAAGATGAACGAGAGTTTGTGAAGTCAGCGATAACGGAAATATTGCGATTTAAAGAACTTTCGACTGCCCGGACTATGCAGAACAACATCCTTTTTACCGCTTTTCGATATGCCGAATAATATTGGAGAAATTAACTATTTTCTGAGGAGAGTGGTATTGCGAAACGGCATCTCGCTGTGCACTGGAGTGGAAAGCATTGTAATATCTTAACATGTCTTATTTTCTGCTTGTCCCAGTGCTAATTTATTGTTAAACTGCTGATGCTACCGGATGATTATACACCCCTGCCTAAGTGCCCCAGCACATTCTGTCTCAGTGATTTCCCTGGTGAAAAAATGAAGCAAAATCTGTCCTTGGACAAGGTGTGGATCTCACTGCTACAAAACGCCGCACAAGTCAAACCTCTGCTGCAGACTTAGCCTACGAGTAGACCAATTTTCCTAAAGAATAAAGGGTAATGGGTAATGGGTCCAGTTGGGTAATGGGTCTACTCGTAGGCTACTGCAGACTATGCAAAACCTAGGGAGAAGTTTGAGAAATTTTTTCCAAGCAGATACCCCACTAAGAATCGTCCTGTCCTCAGAACAAACTTCAAGGTTGTCAGCGAAAGCTTCACTATTTATTTTGATCAACTGGACCCGGCAAAGATCGAACATCTCACCGGTGCGCTTAGATGGGGGCGTAGTCATAAGAAGCATTCTTACTGGTTCATCGGATATAAAAGAAATAACATTTTTGGAAAATGTTGTAGTGGTCATTTTCAATTAGATTTTGAAACTTAGTTGGCTTAAATCTGGCACTTCTTTCTGAATTGACAAAGAATTTTCTAACAAAGCCCCTTCAAGAAACCTTCAACAACGGCCTAAACTTACGATCAAATTTCCCTCTTTTTCTGACTTGACTGACACTGACTTGAATCTGATTACGCTTTAAGGTATAAAGATAGGTAAAACACATGTGAAAAATGGCTTCCTTTGAATGACCCCATTTCAGTCTGTAGTGACAAAATGCTAAAGTTTTTGCAGGTTTTGGAATAACTTATGCATATTCTCCAAACTTCAGTGGAAAAAATTATCTTCAGGCAATTGGTTGCTGGGCAACGCCCAAATATTGACCACACCCTTTTCCGCAACTTGAAATTTGTTTTGCCACAGGAAGAGTAAGATCTTGAAAACTTTAACAGATAAAGCTCTGAAATTTTCACTGGTTACTAAGGACATGTAGATCTATGAAATAACCTATCAATATATACATCAATTGATGCTGAGTAGGGTAATCAAAGTTGCTAAAATTGTTCAACAAAAAATACTTTTCTGCAAAATAAAATGAGTAATATTTTCAAAAGTGTTTCTTTCATAGGGCTAAGTATTGGTCATTTCACAGTTCTACCTTATGTCCTGACACAGTGAAAATTTGGAGAGGATAGGAGAGAATTAGGACTTGCACTTGTACTTATGTACACGACTTGTGGATGAACTTAGGTATGCCGCCCAGCCTCCAAAGCTACTCATTTTATAATTGCCACAATTTTGCTTCGCACCCTCTTTTTATGAAGAATTTTTGGCGGAAAACTATGCAACTACATTACTATTTTTTAAACTAGTTTTGACCGATTTCAGCCATACCGACCTATTTTCGAGGAAAATCTGCCAAAAAAGTACCCTTGTTTAGAAAATTTTGGATCCAAAAACCCACAATTATTGTCGGCACATACCCTTAGTCTCAGCATGTTCTGTCCCTCTCCCGTTACTTGCGGTTAAATGATCTTCAAATTGTTCCTTCTATAAAAAGACTGCTGTTCAATGATATCCACTTGGGAGTATCATTCAGCTTTTTTGCCTCTATCATCATAGGCAAAGCTGCTAGCAAGGATTGTAGGCTTAGGCTTATCTCGAAGGATTTCTGGATGAGGCTTTTTTTTTAATCTCTTGCAATTTGAGAAAGATCAGACCAATTTTAACAAACTAAATATTCTTAGCTAATTTGATGTGTTAGCTACACATGTATCATCCATTTGTAGGAGTCTGAAAATGGTTTCATAGCTGCAGGTTTCTTATGTCTTTAAAACTCTTTCCTCCTTAGTGGCCTATGCAACTTATTAATCCATTGATAAGTACTTTGCAAAAGCTTTCACTCATAGGTAGTCAATAGTCTTCTTACGTCGTATTTAATAAAATAAAATAGTTGAAAATATCTCACTTATTATTAGCCTCGGTGTTCACGTCTAATTCTCCTTGAAATCCATAACTCTTCTGTTTCCTTCGGCAAAAAGCACACAACTTTGAAAGTGCAAATTTACGGATATCTGGCTGCAGAAAAACATAGATAAACGGATCACAAACCAGAATTATCGTGTATAAGAAATCTCTGATCTGTCGCCAGTCGTCATCCTGTTTGATTATAGCGCTTGTTATGGTAGGTGTTGCTTCGAATAGGAGAAATGCGACTAAAAGCGCTGTGACTGTTGTCAGGAATCTTTGATTATCAGCAAACATATGTCTTTTTCCAGTGATTCTCCTTCGTGCAAGATGGACGAATATCGATACATACGTCACAACGAACAAAATTAGGAAGATAATGTCTAATGTCGTCCATACATATTGGCGGTAAAAATTACGGACTTTAGCAGAATCGAAAGGGCAGCCGATGATACCAAATACTACACTGACAATCCAAGAAGCAATGAGGGCGATCCGAACATATTTCGGTCTGATATAGATTTTATGTTTTATCGCGAAATTACAACCGATGAAGCGATCAAGAGTCAACATGTAAATAATTCCATACCACGCTAGATATACACCAGCCCTGAGCGACCACCATATTGCATAAAATCTACCAGATTTTGAGTTTGTGACTTTACGAATAATTAATTCTCCGAGCCATCCGATTGCCAATACGAAGTCTGCTGCACTCAAATTCTTGATGATCAGAAATTGGGCTGTTTTTTTTACTTTGCTAATTTGAAGCAAACATATTCCAATGCAATTTACGATAACTGCAATTGCAATGACAGCAGAGGTTGCAATATCCAACGTATGTTCTACAGGGCTACCCATAAATGAAACTTTCAGGTGGCCTAGATTAGCCCAAACATGGCAAACTTGTTTCAAATTCGTCGAAGTCTGAAAGTAAATATTTCAATTGTCTTTTCTGCAAGATGGAGATCTTCGAAGTGTGCTTAGTCTAAAAATGAAAATGAATACTGGCTGAGTTTTGACGACCATCTAAGTTTCATTGAATGTCTAAGCTATGCCCTTCAGAGGCTACCCATGTCTGCAAGCTTTAGTTTGCCTAGATTGATCCAAACATCCAAATTTGTCCCAGTTTCAAACTCTATCGGCTCTCCTAAAAACTTGGTAAAATATATAACTAGAAACTTGATGTAGAGAGGTTGGACGACAAAAATATACTACAAGCTATGTTTTAACACACTGAGGCCTTTCGGACTTGTGTCCTCATCAGAGTATGATTTCGAATGTTCATTCGAAATCATACTCTGATGAGGACACAAGTCCGAAAAGCCTCAGTGTGTTAAAACATAGCTGATAGCATTTTTTTTGTCGTCCAACCTCTCTACATCAAGGCTCTCCTAAAGATGGGGGTCTTTAAGGTATTATAATGGTTTACTTCTTGGTCTAAAAATAGACATGAATGCTGGCTAAATTTCAACAACCAAATATGCCCTTTGGCACTACCTATGTCTGGAACTTTCAGGTCGCCTAGAGTGATCCAAACATCCAACCTCTTTTTCCAGTCTGAAACTAAACTTTTCAATTGCCCTTCTACAAGATGGAGTTTTTCTCTTCTTGGCTTCTTAGCCCAAGACTAAACATGATTACTGACTGAGTTTGGATGACAAAATGACTTACAGTGGATGTCTAAGCTATGCCTTTCGGGGCTAAATCTAGAACTTTCAGATTTCAAACATCCAAATTCACACCCCCGTATAAGTGCCCCGGTACACTCTACCCCGGTGATTTCCTCGGTGAAATTTTTTTTAGCAAAACAGGTCCCCGGACAAGACGTAAATCTCCCCGGTATAAAATGCCTCACAGTTGAAACCTCGGCTGCAAATTGGCGAACCCCGGGGAGAATTTTGAGAAAATATTTCAGTGTAGAAACAGTACCCCACCAATAATCATGCCGTCCTCGTTGCATAATTGGAACTGCCCGGTGAAAATTTAACCATATATTTCGGTCACTAGGACCCCGGTGAATATCTGACCTCTCACCGGGGCACTTAGACGGGGGTGTAAATTCGTTCCATTTGAAGCGAGACTTCAACAGGATCTTCTTTGGATAGAAATCAGATGAATAGCTTGCTTCTTGCTCTGAAAAGGAAGATGAAGACTGAGTGAGTAGCCTCATTACACAAGGACCCTCGACATCCGATCATCTAATTGAAGTGAATTGATGTTGTTGTTGTCGCTCCTGTGAGGGCCTTATGACCAAACTCTTCTCAAAAGGGAAAAAGATTCCTGCCAGGAACAAATTTGTTCAAAGACCAATCAGGATGCAAGACTTGAAATAACTGATGTGATTGGCTGATTCTTCTTCAATTCACACTTCCCGCCGAAGGCAACAGGGGCGGTCAAGTACGGCAAATTTTGTGACCCCAACTTTGTCCTAAGAACAAAAATAAAATAAACCAACCCGGTTTTGACCGAAGTCCATGCTACTCAACTTAGAAAAAGCCAAGTTTTGAGGACATAGCTGGTCACCACCAAATTATGGACTTTCTCTCATGCAACACTGCATTCTTCCCCTTAGTTTCTAGCCTTTAAAATTTCCACATACAATAAAAGATAACGCGTCGTTACCTCTGTCCGTTTTGTTGCAGCAGTCTCACCCAATTTTTGCATCTTGCAAATTAACATAGATGAATTTCAGGTACAGCGGTGCTACCTCTGTCCCAAATACGTGCCAAAACCCACCCAGTTTTTGCATAGAATCGGAAATTGAATGTACTTTAAGTTATTTTGTAATTTTTCTGGCATTTTCAGGAGCAAGGAAACATAAGTAAATTCAATTCTATGAAAATTCATTGCTTGTAAAATAGCCGAAGAAGGACCTAAACCACGAAGGAGGGGGGGGGGGTACATGACTTGTGGATGCAAAGGGGTCTGCCGCCTGATTTCAGAAAGCTACCCTTTTCTAATTACGGAAACTTACCTTGGTACCCACTTTTATGATGAATTTGGCGGAAAACTGCCCTTTTTACTATTTTTGTGAATTTCAGTGAAACCCCATCTATATTTATGGAAAATCTGCCGAAGAAGGACCGATGTTTAGAGAATTATGAGAATTATTTGGCCCAAATACCCACCCATATGGGCGGCACATACCCGTACCCTGAACATGTTATGTACCCCCCCCCCCCCCACTGGGACCTAAAACACTCAATCAAATCAAAAGGAATCTCTCTATGCAAGGGCATTTAATCGCTGTCAAGATTGTAGGGAATGAATTTTTGATAAATACTAAAGTTCTCGATCCCATATGGCAATAAATGTGCCGAAAAGACCCGATACCGGTGAAATGGTACTTTTGCATTGTTCTCTTAATGAAGCTCTTTACGATTTGTTCAAATGTTGGAGGACGTCTTTCAGGCATTTCACAGACAAGAGATTTCATAAAGTCAAATTTACCTGTATTTTCAGTTCTCATAAAAGCGTCAGAATCATAAAAGATAGTTTGATCTTTCGGCTATCAGACAGAATGCCATTTATTTCAATCCATCCAATCTCCTAGACTGATGACGTGATTCCTTGTATTCGTTCAACGTTTTTAATCTGGTGCTTTTATTTTCACTCATACAAGGACTCACGACCAAACGGATTCAAAACGGAAACTAAAATCTTACGAGAGATCTGAAGAAATATTGAGCTTCTTCCATCCTTCAATCGTCGAAAGAAAAGGCGAATGTCGCTTCGAACGTCGTTGTGAACGTCGTTTCGCTTCGAAAAGTCGAACTTTGATCTAATCAACCAATAATGAAACGCTAGGAATGGGCACGTGGTGTGACATTATTAAGAAAGTAGCGATCTGATTGGTCCCGCCGTAAACGCGGAAGAGATGGCCTAAATTAGTCTGCGTTTTGAAGCTGTATTGTCATGAGTCTCAGTTTGGAGCCATAACATCATCCAATTCAATGCGGAAAACTGAGACTTATGTAATCAGTCCACCAATCCCCTTGGTACTATGTATTTCCAAGCGCCTGGAATATTGTTTGGCACACCTGGAACAATTGGATATTAGTCACTTGACTGGTTTGTCTCTTGGTTTAAAAAATGAAATTAAATGCTGGTTGAGTGAAGAAAGGCAAATTTTGTTATACAATAGCATCAGTTGCTTTTGATTGACAGCTCAATTCAAAGCGATTAGCGATAAGTTGCCCCGAAACAAAACAAGTAAGGCAAACTCTCGCCTTGTGCACGCGAAAGGTGGTTTTAAGAGTGTGTGTTTATTATGAAAGAATATTAATGATAATAATAATATATTAATATTATATCATATCATATTATATTATATTATATTATATTATATTATATTATATTATATTATATTATATTATATTATTATATTATATTATATTAATATTATATAATATATAAAGGATATTAATGATAATGATAATGATAATAATAATAATAATAATAATAATAATAATAATAATATTAAAACAAAACCACCATCAAAATAACAGAAAAAAGTATATGAAAAACAAAACTGTTAAAAGCAAAACGTTTCGATTATAAAATCTTCATCAGTTGTTTACAACCACAGGACAGCCAAGTATTTATAGGAAACATTAACATAAAATCGTGATAAAATCCCCCCGAGGCCCCCCTTAAAAACAATGCCAAACAACACACCTAGACTATTAAGTTTTCTTAGCCAGCCAAAAAAAGGGTCGTTGGGAGGCGTGCTTCTTCGTTTGCTTGAGACTTTATATACGCAGAGCTTCCATTCCGATGTCGAGAACTAAAGGATTAGGGAATTTACCATGAACTTTTATTGGAATTGGCTGGCTAAGAAAACTTAATAGTCTAGGTGTGTTGTTTGGCATTGTTTTTAAGGGGGGCCTCGGGGGGATTTTATCACGATTTTATGTTAATGTTTCCTATAAATACTTGGCTGTCCTGTGGTTGTAAACAACTGATGAAGATTTTATAATCGAAACGTTTTGCTTTTAACAGTTTAATAATAATAATAATAATATGAAAACAAAACTGTTAAAAACAAAGCGTTTCGATTATAAAATCTTCATCAGTAAGGTGAAGTAAGGCAACTGATGAAGATTTTATAATCGAAACGCTTTGCTTTTAACAGTTTTGTTTTTCAGATACTTTTTTCTGTTATTTTTGATGGTGGTTTTGTTTTAATAACCATAATAATAATAATAATAATAATAATAATAATAATAATAATAATAATAATAATAATAATAATAATAATAATAATAATAATAATCGAATGTTTTAACAGGATGACCTATCAGTACAATATAAACTGTTATCATTAGGATCCTGAAGGGTAAGTCTAAAGATCTGCATCGCGGATTTCGCTTATTTGATTTAGGAGGTTTGTGGTAATTGTTTCATTTAAGCCCCAAGTATGCGAGAATTACAATGCTTTTTGCTCGGCTTCTAAATCAAATAAACAAAATCCGCCTTGCAGAAGTTTGGATTTACCCCTTGTCTTTCGTTATAGCACATAACTTTCCTTAAAAACCGCATTTTTTCGCATTCATGACATGCCTGTTGACCCTACCGATTACCGTTAATAAAAGAGGATCTAGTTGGACGAGTTTCTCTTTGAGGCTTGAGAGCTCCTGAGAGTATTATCCATGTATATCCATGTGTGGGGAATTTCTGGCATCAATGCTATAAATAGGTTGCAAAAACTCCAAAATAGGGCGGCAAGAATAGTCACAAACAGTGCTTAGATGCTTCAGCTCTACCCATCATTAGAAAACTTGGTTGGCCCACCATCAACGAGCTTATCAATTCAGAAACTTTAAAAATGGTGTACAAGTCGGTAAATGACCTAGCTCCCACTTACCTAACAGAAATGTTCGTCAGGCTATCCGATTCATGCAAGAGAGAACTGCGCAATACCAAGACAGATTTGGCCGTTCCTCGTCGCAAATCGGCCTGCGGACAAAAGAGCTTCTTGTATAAATGGCGATTGAATGCAATTTAATCGCAATTAATGGAACGTGATGTTAGTTTCTTAGTCAATAGGGCTGTGTCCCTTGTGACCATGTTTACAACTTTATCTTTGTGACAATATCGTTGAAAGTAACTTCTTGCGTTGGGGCATGTCGGCTGCACGTGGAATGTCTGTTGTTCAAAGGAATATAAAAAGTAATACTGGCATGTTTATCAGTCGTCTATAATCAAAGCAGCACGCTGGTTTGCACCAGAGGAGCGCAGATTATTTTTCGCTGAGAAGGTAGTGGCCTATTGCGTGGTTTGTTGTTTGGTCGTTCATGGTGAGATCCAACCATTAATTTATTTTCTTTACTAAATGTTTGTTCATATTTTGGCTGACTCTTTGAGCAATTTGAATTGTATTATGTTGGGAAAGGTCGGGGTTTTGGCCAAAGATCAGACGACCGACTCGTTTTGAGGCCTGGCGGGTATCGCGACGTGCGGTATATCGTGCATTAAAAATTTTGCTGCTGAAGCTTTGCACGGTGACACTGTAGAGCTTTCAGGCTGGTTCAGAGTGAGGTAAATGGGCTTTTGTGGGCTTTTGGACCTTTTCATTTCATTTCCTTTAGGGTTGCATGCACTGTTTACTTGCCCACCTTGTGCTGCATGTCGTGTTTGCTTGTGCTCGCCTCGCCCAATTCGAACTCGGTCTCCTGTTCTAATTGGTCACTTGAGATAATCTTATACACTGTTCGCCGTATTCTTGCAGGAGCTAGTATTGCTTTATGTTATTTGTTGAATCGTGACTTTCCCGACTTTCCAGTCATTTTCACGGTTAAAAAAAAACCGCTTGGGCGCTTTTCAAGAAGCCACGCCCGGTTGGATTTCTAGCATTGTACCTGGAAAAATCTGTATTTTGGACACTGTATTATTCGCTCTTGTTTCAAACCAGTTCTCAGGCTTCACGCTTTTATAATTCCGTCTTGTGACTAGGGCTTGGGCTAGTGTCGCGTAGTAGAATGTTTCGCTGTCATTATTTTTTCTCCACAGGCGACTGTGTGGATTGTTTTGGAACTAGTGGAGTCTTCTTAAGGGGTTCTGAGTGCCTTGGGTATTATAGTCTTGTGAACATTTGGTAATGGCTAAGATTTTTGGTATTTTCAAAACGTGCACAGCATCACATTCTTGCATTCCAACGATTTTTCAACTGGTCTCAGTCGTCATATTCATTTCTCATTTCGGGAATGCGTGCTTGTATCTACATTCCTTTCAGGTGTGTGTGCCTGAAGGTTTTCGGGACACTGCGGGTTTGGAAACAGCTATCATTGTAAATGAAAATTGTTTTGCTTCTATCAACGCCCTCACCTTATGAATCTACACGGATTTTTTGTTTGTTTGTTTTGTTTCAATTTAATTTTTTGTTTTTATAAGAAACTTGGGTCAGCACTTAATACTAAAAGTCTCTCAGTTTCGCTTGAACGTTGGGTTGTTTCAGCAGTAAAATGTTCTGGGTTAGTTTCTTATTTTTTGGGGCCTAAAAATTGCGTTTTGGTTCGAAGTTGAGCCTTCTTATCGTGAAAGGGCTTGCATTTTGCATTGATATTGTCAGCTCAGATAAGCCATGCATATTAGGGCTGAAAGTTACTGTTTTCTTGCAGTCTAAAGTTGAAAAGGAATATGAAGGTAGCTTTGTCAGAGAGTATTGAACCGTGGTCTACCGCTCTTATTCTAGAAAAGATTTAGAGTTTCTTAATTTTTCTTGAGCGGTAGTGCTTGAGTTTCGTGAAGTTTTGGTCATCATGGTACTGGATTCTGATAAACCTGTTGCTTGTAAAATAAAACGTGTATACTGAAACGTTTGGCAGTTACCTTGAAGTTTAGCCCTGGGAATCTAATGCAGTGTTTTTCTTTCAGATTTGAATAATTTGTTCAAATTTTCTCTTGACAGGTGGAATTCACTCCATTCAAGTTAACCTAACTATGGATATAAAATGTCTCTTATAAACAAAAATCAAATAACAAAAAAAAACAAACAAAAACAAAACAAAAGTTTAAGACAAAAGACAAGTTTGCGAGTTTGCCTATCATTTGGTTTTGATTATCGAAGTTGAATAAAGATTTCAGATAAACAAACAGTTTTTTGGTCCGTAAGGAAATTCAAAGTATGTGCTCTGGTGAATGGGTTTCAATATTCTATTAATCTAGTGTATACGCCAACCAGGTTTAGCTCTTTGGACTGCTCTCTGTTTGCATGAATGATGATAGTCCTCCCTTGAAACTAGCTGGAGAATCCTAGAAGGGGCTGAAAGTATATCAAACTGCTAATAAAGAGAAGAGAAGAAGTATAGAAGCAACAACTTTACCAAAACGAAAATATTAAAGCAAATGAAAAAGATGAAATGAAAATATTCGCAAGCATCTTTACTGTCTATTGAATATGGGAAAAAAAAATATGTGTGCAATATAATGCATTGAATCCATTGCAGTCAATGGGTACCAATGTTAAATCTCACCTAAGGTGTAGTTTAAAACAAAAAACAAATAAAAACAAAAACAAAAACAAAGGAAAAAAAGATAAGAAGATCGGAAAGAATATCATATAAAAAATCTTCATTTTGAGGGCAATAAAACCTACTATTTCGAGATTTACAGAATGGGCTTTGATGCAAAAATACTACAATCCTACAGTGGCAACCCACGAGATTTGCTAGTTATGTTCAGATTGGATAACGGAGTTTCTTGTTTGCAGCATCCAAATCGACTTCCTTTTGGGAGTATAGTTTCCCTTTGAATTGAAAGTTACTTTATGTGAAGGCCTATACATCTAGTTTTGGTACTAGTTGCACTAACTGCAAATAATTAATTGCTTTCAATCAACTTACCGCCTTCTTTTTGGGGGATAGGGCTTGAAAGGGCAATCCATTTTTAGCAATACTTGTAAATATTTAGAGCCTCTGTTTTACATTTTGCAGATGAAACTTGCAAAGGACGGGGCTTTCCTTTTTCCACAGATGGATCATTTAAAGGAGAATTCCGGGATAATTTTGACTTGGGCATTTTAGATGTATCTCAGGGCGCTGAAACCATTTCTGAAAAAAAATTTGCGAAATTCCTAACAGATTTGAAGTTATCGGCCCCAAACACCACCCCGAGTCCATTTCCGAGAAAGCACGGGTTTGATTGCGCTTTTATCCCGCGGGACACTGTGACGTCAAATGTGATCAGTGGTATTGAGCAACATCTCAGTCAGTACCTCAGTACTGTGGCTGAGTGTGATAAAGGTGTTGGTTTGAATCATTTCCAGTCTTATTCTTGCTGATAAAATGGCTCACAGTTCTGAAGAAGAACTATTCGAGGACGAAATAATGACAATCTATCGTTATCAACTGCAAGCTTTCATCTTTGAGCCTGGTGGAGAAGATACACGTACTGAGAAAGCGAACAGCAGCCAACCAAGAGGACAGCAGCGAAATTTTTCATCGAGGAAAGCAGCGAAACAGGAAGAACCAGATTTCAATTGGTAACACAGCATGGTAAGAAAACATGTTATCGATTAACTAAATATATTTTTCTGATACAGGAGCGAGTAACGAAGCATTGATATGCAAACTAGGAGGCATTTTAAAGGCAACATCTACAAGGGAGAGTTAGTTATCTAGGCCGTCTAGGCCTATCACCAACTATTTTCAGGAGCGAGTGTGGAAACTGTACGCAAATGCCAGCAGGTCGGGAAATTTTATGCTGTCGCGAGAGATATTGAGAGTCAGATTGAAAGCTGGTGAAAATAATCCTGTTTGCATTTCTGACGATGATGACTTCAAAGAAATCTGCTTGAACCAAGCTGTTGTCCTGACAGCATTGTATCAATACATTGAAGTTCTGTTTGGAAATTATTTTGAGTGCAAATTAAGTTATTAATTAATTGAGTGCAAATTAAGTTATTTACTTGTTTTGAGATCATACTGAGTGATTTGGGAGCCCTTTCAGATAAAACAAACTTAATTCTACACTTCCGTAATTAAAAGTATAAGAAACACATAAGAAACTTTCGGCAGCAAAATCACCCAAAAATTTAAGAAACTGCCTACCAGCCCCGGACCTTGGTTTCTTATAAAAAATGAGTGTATAATGCCCATGTCAAACCCATTGCAAACAGGAGGAGAAGGGTAATGTTTTACAACTTCCACTGATAAAGAGGAATATTAGAAAACCTAGCTTAGCCAAGTGCATTGCTTTTCGTTGCAGGTGGTACAGATCATACATCAGATACAAGCAGTTTGTCAGGTGGGTTTGGCACAGGCTTGGAAAGCACAGACGAGAGAAATCAAGAAACATTACTAAAATCAAAAGACTTAATAAATATCTAAATACATTATGAGAAATCTAATCAGTTGTGGCACTTTTTACCCTGGGTGCCAGAGCCAAAAATTAGAAATAAAAGAACTAGAAAAAGGAAATAAGAAAAAAAGGCCAAAAATTAAAAATAAAAGAAATAAAAGAGGAAATAAGAGAAAAAAGAAATAAGGGAAAAAACATTCCCTCTTCCTTCCCTCTCTTCCATTTTCCTTGTTTTCTTTCTTTAAATTTTTTTGGCTCTGGTACCCAGGAAAATTACTTTTTGCGCCTATTTTCATGGAAGAAATTATTTTTTTTGAGTTGATGCGTTGTACCTCAGCATGAGCACCCATATCCTAAATATACCTGAGTACCCCCCCCCCCCCCCCCCCCCTTGGTGACTGAAAAGGTACCTCTGTTGACGTTGCTTATTTGATCGATAAGAGGTGAACATCCAGCAACTCGGGATTCATCGCGTTTTGTCGTCGGGACTGCACCGCGTTTCAAGGAAGGGCTTTTGGTTCCTTTCAGTCTCAGCGATGCTATCAGAAAGATTTAATTTTGCTACCTAAGCTCTCTGTGAAGCAGGATCCGATGGGAACTGGAAGAATGCTTTCTATGGTGGTGGTCGGCTAGGCCCTGAGGACCTGGCACTGAATCTCTCGTTGCAGCAGCATTTTCGGCATCATCCTGTTCGTTTCGACCTACTTTTCTCTTTCTGCTATCTTCTAAGCAGTTATATGCACTACAGGCACTACAATGAACCATCTCAAAGGAAATATCTGGCCAAGGGCTGCAGTGAAAACTTTTATCAACAACGCACACACCGCACTTATGTTTGCTTTTGATCGCGTGCAGGAAACCACTGATCACAAATGACATCACAATAGGCGATTAATTCTCGGAAATGAGAACAACCGAGAATTGTCCCGCAGCAAAACGACGATTTCAAAGCGCAATTACTTGGAAACTATACATCATTCACAAAAAATGTTTTTACGATGATTTTTATCACCTTAAACTACCCCTTTTGAGATTGACATGAAATTATCCCGGAATTCTCCTTTAAACAAAAATCAACAACAAAAACACTCTCTCTCTGGCATACGATTTTGCAGTTTTGAAGTTTTGTATTTCCTAGTTCTTTTAACAATCAGTCAATCCTCATCATTTTAGTCTCTTTAAATCAAAACGGCTAAAATCAATAGTTGGGAGGCCCAGGCTGGATAAGTATGTGTATCGTTGTGTTGTTCTGCAGTTGTGGTGTAAAGTTCGTAAAAACAAGAAGTAAAACAAACTTGTAAATATGAAAATGTATTTATGAAAATATGACAAAAAAAAATCAAGGAGATGAGCAGAAGAAGAAGTGACAGAAGAAAAGAAAAAGTAAAAAAGTAAAAATAAAAGTAAAACAAATCCCCTAATGTAGGGGTGGCCAAGTGCTCGGTCGTAGAGCACAAATCCTGCAGCTTTCTCTGCTTTCTTAAGGGTGCTAAATTGTGGAACTATCTTTCTATTGAAATCAAATCATCAAAAACTTATGAAACATTCAAAAAAGTATCAGCAATACCAACAGCGAATGCTGATTCTCTCTTCCATGCATTACTTTTAACTTGCTTATTAGATTGTTTTGTAAATAAGATTATTTAATTTTGTATGCTTTTTTTTAGTTAAGTTATTGTATGTATTTGCACCGCCCACTGTAAATCAGTCCTTTGACTGACCACCATGCCTAAAGAAATTAAAATCAAATCAGATAAAATAGCGATAGAAGAGATACAATTCCGAGATAGGAGTCAATAAACCATGGTGTTAGAGATTGTTAGGCCCGTTCTATAAGTCGTGCCGCGCCGTGCCGCGCCGTGCCGAAACGAGTGAAATTCGAACAATTTTGTCTGGTTCGGCGCGGCGCGACTCTTATAAAACCAATGTGACACTTGGTTCGACTGAGTCGAACCATATGCCAAAGGCTGATGGCTGGATGGACCCGGTGCGTCTCATAAAACCAAATTTCAGTCGTGCCGTGCCGCAGCATTTTGACACATGCGCACAACGACAAAAGCCATTGTTTGTTGTGGATGTGCAACCCAACCATAACGAACATGCGCATGCGTCACTGTGGTTCGGCGCGGCACAGCACGGCAAAAACTCTTCCTTATAAAACAGAGGCGCTCCAAGTCGAACCTCAGTCGAACTCAAATTTCTATGGTTTGGCACGACGCGGCACGACTTATAAAACGGGCCTTACCTACTGACCGATTCTCAGTGTCTTGAAATCTTCATCAAAAATCCAATGGTTGGATAGGCCAATTCTCTTCCTTGAGATTCGCCGTTGACTATTCCCAAGAATTGACGACTCGATCTTGTTTAGAAGGACTCTGCTTCAGTAGAGAATATCACCACCAGACTATCAGTTTGCAACAATTTTAAATTTGTGCAGGTTATACAATTCAAATGTGAATCCCATTTGAATCTTTCATGTTTCGTAAACGTTAACTTACGTTTGATTTGAAAATGTGAATACTTGACCCAAGTAAAATTTTAGTTTTGGGAAAATTCACTAGTCGACTGAACAAGAACAATCTCTATCTTTAGAATGAGAGCAGGAGGATTTTGACCCCCTGAACAACCCCTTGTAAGCAATGAAGAAGTCTGTCCATTCTTAACCACATTCTCGACCACATCTGAAGTAAATATCATATTGATACAATTGCAATTGTCAAGTGTAGGCGTCTTGCTTTCTCAATATATTCTTACCTTATCTGAACTGATTACATACATGGACGCTGAATTCAATGACGACTTTAATAGTTTATAAAATGATTGGTTAGCATTGTTTAGCCTACGCGCAGACTTTGATCACTGGGGAGGAGAGGAGAGAAAGGAACTTTCTTCCCTCTCCTCCCCAGTAACCAAAGTCTGCACGCAGGCTAGCATTGTTGGGTGCCGGGTGGTACATAGCATAGGTTCCAATCCAAGTCTAAAGGCCCTGGGGACGAGGTTGAAAAGGTGGGTGTATAACTCCATGACATTTTCTTTGAATGGAATGGCTTGATAGAAACTTAAGGTTGATTTCCAGTCAGTGGAATTTCCGAGCGGGCGGAATTTCTATTGTATTCGAGAGAAAATGTCGCTCTGACATTGAATAGAAAGTTACTGCTGAGCGACCTTTTATTGTCTAAAATTCCGCCCGCTCAGAAAATTCCACTGACTGGAAATTAGCCTTTTAGCCACTTTTCTATAATCCTGCCATTGGATTTTTCACACGGATTCTTCTAACCTCCTAAACATCATTGGAAGGTGCAAGTCTTTGCAAACAGCGTGCAGGACTTTGCAAGTGCAGGTCTTCGTCCTGTTCTCGAATATGTTTTGAATGATACTTAGCATTTAGTAGTATTTTGCAATATGATGGTAGTTCTACGACCAAAAACAATTTTACTCTACTACATAATTTTTGGTTGTACTTTAATTCTGAAATTATTGAAGATTTCATAAAAATTCAACGGTCGAATTATAGCGAAATAGCGATAGTTTCAAAGAAACTCAAAGTTTCAGTCCTTTGAAAATGTTCAGTTCCTTGACGCCACTCAGTAGTTCTTTGAAACCATTCAGTTCAAAGAAATAAGTGACAAAATTTTACACCAACCTTTTTAAAGATGTGGAACCTATGATATTCTGTTCCGTATTGGCATGCTAGGGCATATGCATTTGTATCAAAGTGGCTATGGATTGGATCATGATCAAACATGTTAACCCTATCCAGACTAGCCTTTTTGAAACTCTGGGGAGACTAGGGGACCAGAAGGAACATATGGGGGGGGGGGGGGGAGCTCGCTGAAACTATTTCATGGCACCAAGAGTATTTAGACAGATTTTAATGATGGACACCAACGTATTTTGTGAGTATTGTCGCCCCAAGAATGCTGCTTGGCGATTGTTCGCATTTGGAAGGAAAACATGTAACTGCTAATGTGCTACAAAATAACACTGTTTGCGAAAATGTACACGCTTATGCAGTCTAAAATGTTTTATTTTGGTTTAAGACCAACGTGAAGCTCTACTCTTTCAGCATCATCCCTGCTCTCTTTCCTTCGGCACAAAGCACAAACTTTAGAAAGAGCAAATTTGCGAACCTCTGGTTGAAGAAACACATAGATAAATGGATCACAAACCAAATTCATGGTATATAAGAAGTCTCTGATCTTTCGCCAAGGGTCATACTGCTTACATATCACATTTCTCAGAGAAGGTATCGTCTCGAAGAGGAGAAATGCAACCAAAAGCGCAGTGACTGTCTTCAAAAACCTTTGATTATCCGCCATCACATTCTGCGTTCCATTGATTCTCCTCCTTGCAAGATAAACAAATATCGAAATGTAAGTGACAGTGAACAATGTTAGGAATGTAATGTCAAGTATTATCCAGATATATGTGCGGTATACAATGCGGACTGCAATAGCATGGAATGGACAACTAATAACACCTATCAATACTCCAACGACCCAACAAACAATAATAGTGATTCTAACGTATTTCTTTTTCACATAGACTTTATGTTTGATCGGGAAATTACAGCCCATGAAACGATCCATGGTCAGCAAATATATCATCGAATACCAAACCAGGTAAAAACCACCTTTAAGTGACCACCATACTTCATATACTCTACCAGATCTTGAATTCATAACATTGGAGATTGTTTCCTCTCCTAGCCATGCCAGAGCTAATGTCAAGTCAGCCGCACTCAAACTCATGATTATCATGATTTGTATCGTCTTTTTGACTCCGCTGATTTTGAGCAAACATATTCCAATGATATTGACGATAACTGCAGTTGCAGATACGATGTAGGTCGCAATTACAAAACCATCCCTCACTGGTGTGTCCATTTCTGTACTGTTTCAAGTTTCTGCCTCCTGATTCCAAATATCTTCAATGTAGCAAAACTTCTCGTCTTCGTGTAGATTTTCTTCAATGTAGAACTTGTTTCTTCTCACTTGCTGGTTTATCTAAAAGGGAATTAAGTGCATATATGACATAGTAGAATCAGGTTTAGAATATCATGTAATCAAGACAAATACAGATTGTTTAAACGACAGTATCCATTGCCTGTGATTGACATAATAGATCAATGTAAACAGCGATCTGTTCTCTCCCAAGGAATTTGTTCTGTGTTCATACGTGTTGGCCTCTCTACAGAGGAAAAAATCCCAACGAGATACTTCAAGTTAGCGTGATAATCAAATCTAGGAGATTTGTCAATCATATATGCACAGATGAACAAGCTGTACAAATTACCAAGGTCATCTCTGTACAAAGCAGCATCTTGAAGGTGGCCACACCACAGGTAATCCAAATCTAGTTTCAGTAATTTCTAGAAGCTCTTTAAGATATTTGCTCAAGTTTATCACGCTTGGTTTGATGTTCGTCGTTAGGCCTTCAGTGCTGGATCTTGATTAATTTTTATAGCAAATTTGAACCATATTGAAGAATATTTCATACCCCGGCTAGTAGTATAAGCAAAATGCCACGTTTTAGTACACTATTTGTGACTTTAATTGTATTGATGCGGGATTGATGCAAATGAATATGACTGTTGAATGATAAAGAATGCCGTTTCAAATTTTTTGATACCTTGTTTCATTTTCGAGTTATCTACTATTTTGTATGATTGGCTGATGACGTCATTTTGTTTGGAAAAAGTAAAGAAACTATTTTTCCAGATGGAAATCGACTCAATGAACTTTTATTCAGCTGAAATGCCTTTCTAAATATCATATCCATCCATGAGACAATTTCTATTGCATTTATTCAGCTGACCATAAATGTCTCCTACAACTGTAATCGTTCACAAATCAGATAAAGCTATATTTCCATATATTTCATGGTAGTAATTTGCAGACAAAATGACCTCATCAGCTGGCATTTAGAATCAGTCGATAACTTAAAAACGAAATGAGATATAAACGAAATCTAAACAGATTCTTTATCATTCGACAGTGCTGTTCATTTGCATCAATAAAAATTTCGCTTCAGGTCACCTTTAAGCTTTGTTT
The DNA here is from genome assembly GCA_039566865.1 of Aurelia coerulea. NCBI lineage: Eukaryota > Metazoa > Cnidaria > Scyphozoa > Semaeostomeae > Ulmaridae > Aurelia > Aurelia coerulea. The sequence goes on along the minus strand of CM076948.1, from coordinate 21,531,615 downwards.
ATAGGACCACCCGTCCACTGATGAACAATAAATCAAGTAACATTACCCCTGGTGGTGAGCCAGAAAAAGATCCAACCTTTGAAAACAAAGGGGCGTCAATTCAGAAGCTGGAGATTGAGTACACCAATTACAGTACATTAAAAATATAAGAGAGTTGTACTGCTTGCTGTTCAGGTTAGGAATTAGATAAGGCCGGTTTTCACGGGCGTTTTTTCCTAAACTTTTTGTAAACTTTTTCTGAAATTTTCAACATTTAGAAAAAAGTTACGGTGTCACAGTAAAATATTTACGGTGAAGTTTGATCTTATCTCCCGTTTTTAATCTCGTTAATTGGTTTTAATGAGCCATCGTTGGCGATTTTATTCTGATCCAGGGTCAAAATAAAATCACTTCTGGCATTTTTTTTCAAAGGAGCTGACAAAATTTGAGATAATTGACTGACTTTGCTCCAATATTTTGGCGCGCTATTTGAATCACACATTGTTATCACACAGGATTTTCGTATCTTTTTCAAAATGAAAGTTGCTGTTTGGGCATTAATCCTTGTACTTCACTAAGGAACAAACCAAACCATCCATATCTTCTACGATTTCTCGGATATAAGTAGATTTTTAACGGTCATTTTTTTGTGGCTTGAGTGAAGCCACCAAACAAACTGCAGAGAACAATGGATGAACAATGGATAATCCCCGACACGTGCGAGTTTACGGATTCGTTTACTGTTTGACGACTGAGCCCCTTTAACACCCACTGCGCAGTGCGCCAGATGAATAGGAGGCTCGTAGAATTGATAAAGAGGCTCCGTTTTGAGTCGATACTGCACGAATGTTGCAGTTGATACCGGATTCAACCGTTTACTTTATATCGAATTCATTTCATGCCACTTTCAGAAAGTTTTCATTTGAAAACACGAAAACGAAATGTAGCATATCGGACTGGTGCGTTCTCGTGTAAACAGGAGGCCAATCCGATATGAAATGAAAACGGTCTCGTGTAAACAGAAGGCCAATCCGATACAAGACCAATCCAGTATGAAACGAAAACGGTGTCGTGTAAACGGGGTCTAGTCTAAACCAGGTTATCGAAGTTGCGATTTCATTGGTCAGTCAAACGAGTTGAATTCATTTGATTGGTTAAAATTCACCCTGGTTTAGATAACGCTGGCTTAACCGTAACAGTGTGAAAGAGGTATCACATAGGAGTAGTATCGGAGTTGTACGTCGTATATCAATTTCCTTCAGATGCATCTCAAGTAGAACATAAGTCAAACATTTTCCTCACTGCGTACGGGGGCTCTGCAGTTGAAGCGTAGAAAACGAAATGAAAATAATGATTTATACTCAAGATTCAAGATTCAAGATCCAAGATCCAAAGATCCGGAATTCAAGATCCAGAATGAAACACCCTAATTCAAGATCCGGAATTCAAGATTCAAAATGAAACACCCTAATTCAAGATCCGGAATTCAAGATTCAAAATGAAGCACCCTAATTCAAGATCCGGAATTCAAGATTCAAAATGAAACACCCTAATTCAAGATCCAGAATTCAAGATTCAAAATGAAAACACCCTAATTCAAGATCCGGAATTCAAGATTCAAAATGAAACACCCTAATTCAAGATCCGGAATTCAAGATTCAAAATGAAACACCCTAATTCAAGATCCGGAATTCAAGATTCAAAATGAAACACCCTAATTCAAGATCCGAAATTCAAGATTCAAAATGAAACACCCTAATTCAAGATCCAGAATTCAAGATTCAAAATGAAACAACCTAATTCAAGATCCAGAATTCAAGATTCAAAATGAAACACCCTAATTCAAGATCCAGAATTCAAGATTCAAAATGAAACACCCTAATTCAAGATCCGAAATTCAAGATTCAAAATGAAACACCCTAATTCAAGATCCGAAATTCAAGATTCAAAATGAAACAACCTAATTCAAGATCCGAAATTCAAGATTCAAAATGAAACACCCTAATTCAAGATCCGGAATTCAAGATTCAAAATGAAACACCCTAATTCAAGATCCAGAATTCAAGATCCGGAAGATCCGGAAGATCTTGAAGATCCGGAATTCAAGATTCAAAATGAAACACCCTAATTCAAGATCCGGAATTCAAGATTCAAAATGAAACACCCTAATTCAAGATCCAGAATTCAAGATTCAAAATGAAACACCCTAATTCAAGATCCGAAATTCAAGATTCAAAATGAAACACCCTAATTCAAGATCCAGAATTCAAGATGGCGTTCCAGTGATTTTTTAAGTGAACTGCGCTAATCTAGGAAACTTAAGGCCCAATCTTTTTTAACGTTTAAAAACCATGCTAACTGGATTAAAAAAGCCAAGAAACTTTTTATTGTACTTTTACTTTATATTTGTACTTTATATTTTTGGAGCAGTACAGTAAATACAAATTTTTAACAGCATTATAGGTACTTGTTTAAGGTGCTACATGGGTAATTATTTGCCTATGCCAGTTTGATAGGAAGCATAGATGTTATCAATACCAAAACTTCACAACTTGAAGACAATAATTTTTGAAGAATTTTGGCAAACTTTATTTTTAGAATTTATGCATAAATTAAGGTGGGCGCACCATCAGTTTTTGAAACTGAAACAATTAATTAAGAAGCATGAGAGTTATCAAAATGGTTGAAATTTGGCAGGAAGTTGGGCAACTACTATGTGCTTCAAATGAAGTAAAATCAACTTGATAGCTTTTGTTTGAAAAAAGTTAAGGTTGAAACAATTCTTTACCTATTGACGCAATGGTGCGCAAATCTGCATAATTCTATTTATAGAATCATGAATTTAAAATCGCTACTTCAATGGCTGAATACATCCATGATGAGTATATCTGCCAAATTTCTACCATATCAAGCATCTCCTCTAGGTTTTAGAAGCTGCCAAGTTTTGAAATATTGTAAATTTGGCAAATGTAGAAAAAAGGCTGCAAAGTTTCAAGTCATATTTGCTAATACAGGCTGCTCAATATTTTGTCAAAAACTAAATATGAGCCAGTGTTATAGCTGTCCTATTGTTTCTCCTTGTCCTCAAAACCTTTCTTGACTACCCTAAATGTTCTTCATCTCTTCTTTCCTTTACTTGACTTTCAGAACTTACATAAAGTCTTTTCATATCTTTTACGCTTTTGAGCTCTTGTCATGAATCATCCGGGATAAACTGTATGCCAAGCCTTTTCATAGTCTCTTCAATCCCTCTTGCACCATCATTGAATATAGCTACTTGAGGATGCTGCTACTTCAACAATTTGAATATTTCAGACAATAAACATACATATATCAAGGCAATTTCGATTCTCCCTTGAAAGAAAAGTGACGGCCCCATTGAAGCTTGACAGTCAGAGTCAACCATCTTTGTTGTTTCAGCTTCTCCTAACTTCTCTCAGTTCATCGCAACTTGTCATACTAAGCAAGACTAGCCCAGGCAAATGTCTCCATTCCACATTGCCCCCTGTCCAATTTCCTAAATGGAAATGCCACAATTCTTTTATTCATTCTCAAAGATGTTTGATCCTGCTTAAACATTGTTTTGCATCTTCTTTGGACTGTATACTTTGTCTGTCTATTTACATTTGAGGCAACTTAGTATTAATTACTGCCAAAATCCTCCTTTTTCTTCAGATCATTTGACTTTTTTGATCCAAAATGGATTTGACTTCCTCGTGGGCATGTCACTTTCAAATCATGTCAACAATCATTGGTTCAACATTGTAAAATTGAGCAAAATGGCAGGCATCACTGCTTTTACATTGATCTTCTTTCATTAAGCTCAATTTATGTCGCTCGCTGAAGAACCTGCTGTAGTGTAAATCAGCTGACTCGTAAATATCAGCATTGAAACTTTCATTCAGTAGGCCTTGTTGGCCTATAGTCATTAATTAGGCCTAAACAGTTGTTGGCATAAAAAGGGGGCCTGTAAAAAAGCAGCACCCCTAGACCTATACTTGCTGACTCTTCCCCTACTGTTTGAAGACTCCCAATGTGCTTGTTTCCGTGAAATATTCTTTTCCTTGGGCATCTTTTCTTTTTGTTGTCAACAACGAGAATTCCTGACGACCCAGCACTATCGCTGCAACTGAAAGTTCTCAAGTATGGACAACATTCACGAGCCTCGTTTTAAGCCCATACTAACCTCTTTTCTATGAGATAAAATAAGGAATAGAAGATTGGAGGATCTTGGAGCTCATGACCCTTGCAAAACGGATAGAAAAATATTAATTCGGTTGCTAAGTGGTTGCTATGGAGTAAAAACGGGTACCAACGCCATAAATTGATTTATTTCTTTAAATCTCTATACATTATGACAAAACAAACCTTTTTATTAGATTCTCCATTAAATTTTACATTGGAAAAAGTCAACTCTAAAAATTGCAATTTTTGGTCCGGAATTACCCATGTAGCACCTTAAGAGAGCTTCTAAGAAATTTCAAAGCCCCTTCATGTAAGCAATGCTGGACACTGGCTTAGTATCTGATTTTCAAATTCTCTAACAGTAATAGCAGCTGAAAGTTGGGTGTACTTGGTGTGAACATTTTAACTCCAAATTGTGTTCATCAACAAGTTTTACCCAAGTTTTTCAGTGTTTCAATTTCTAAAACTTCTTACTTTGAATTTTGGCTTCCTTGGCTCTGATGAGTTGAGGGTCTCAGATCATGGAAATTTATTTGAATTTCTTTCAACTGATTTCAGCTCTTAAATACATAGCAATATGATTTGCACTGTTCCAGATGTTGACCAATATCGAAAAGCGAGAAAGTTCCTTGTTTGGCCTAGGCACTATTTGCCTCTCAGAAATTCATGCCTAGGCAGAGGCGCCGGAGGCTCCATGATGCGGCGGGGGCAGGAATCGCAGAAAGGGCACCTTAGGGTGTCAAAATTTGCCGTTGAAAATAATCGGGAATCGTCATTTAGGATATTGTGCTCAACATCTATTTCGACACGGGTGTCGCCAGCCCAAAAAGCTGGGGCGGAAAGGTATAAGGGGGTCTGAGGGCTAGAAAAAATACTCCTGGCCACGCCCTTTAGACCCTCGGAAAACGTGCGAAACGCCCTTCAGACACTCGGAGAACATGATGGGAATGCTCTTTTTATTATTTTGATCTATTTAGATATTTCTGGAAAAGCAACCATCTCAAGCAGTACTTTTTACAACAGCGGGCATTTTGGTGCAACAAAAATCGAAACAGAGAAGAACATCATTATTTATTTACGAGGAAGGAAAAAATATGGTTAGAAACAGCGGCGTGGCCAGGGCAAAATTAAGTGGGAGGGGAATGTAAAATCAGGGGGTCTGGGGGCGAAGCCCCAGGAAATTTTTGGGGCCACGCCCTTTACTTTGGCTTAGAATGCATCTTCCAATATCATGCTTGCCTTTAGCGACGAGGAAACCTTGATCGTTTTGTAACAGTTATCCTATGAATCAGAGCACGAGGAAAATTTTTGAAGAAATATCTTTTACTTTGGCTTAGAATGCATCTCCCAATATTATGCTTGCCTCTAGCGACAAGGAAGCCTTGATCTTTTTGTTACAGTTATGCTATAAATCAGAGCACGAAGAAAATTTTTGAAGAAGTATCCTTTACTTTGGCTTAGAATGAATCTCCCGATATCATGCTTGCCTTTAGAGACAAGGAAAACTTCATCGTTTTGTGACAATTATCCTATGAATCAGAGCACAAGGAAATTTTTTAAAGAAAGGTCCTTTACTTTGGCTTAAAATGCATCTCCCAATGTCATGCTTGCCAGTGGTAAAATGGAAGATTTGACATTTCTCGGAAAATTCTTACCCAACCTATACGCAGCTATTTTCTCCTCGGTTTTAGAGGAATCTCGAGGACCATCTTCTGACAAAAGTGGGGGGCAATTGCCCCCCCATACCCCCCACCGTGGCCACGCCACTGGTTAGAAATTGAAGTTTAAGGCCTTTCTCGAAATCTTCAATAAAGGAATTGAAAATTCAGGAGGAAGGCCAGTTATCACAAAAGTTTCAAGTCAATAAAAATCTACCCTTCCCAATCTTTTTGACTGATTTCGAGAAATTATAACATCGACTCTGTGAAAACTGTGGTCGACATGTCAAACCCCAGACCACCCCGTGGTGACGCTACTGTCCTTCGAGCGTACTGTAATCTTGAGAGCAGAAGGAATCGTTATATTATTGTGACTGCGGACGAGAAACAACTCGCTTCCAACTAACAGGCGCGATTAATCAATAGTTTTCTGAAATGCATTTTTGGAAAGGAAACTTTGCTGCCCCCGCGCTGCCCCCGTACCACTAGGGCAACGGGGGCAGCTGCCCCCGCTGCCCCCGTGGCTCCGGCGCCCTTGTGCCTAGGCCATACAAGAAACCTTATCGCGACTCACTATTTGTCATTATCCAGATTAGTGGACATCATATTCCAATATATCTTTAAGAGCTGAAATCACGTCGAAGAATTATTGAATAAACATCCATTGTTTTCAACTCCACTCAGTAACTGCCGGATCCAAAATGATTTTTTTTTCAAAATTGAAACATTTAAAACTTCTTCAATTCCGAACTAGGGTGTTTCATTTTGAATCTTGAATTCCGGATCTTGAATTAGGGTGTTTTCATTTTGAATCTTGAATTCTGGATCTTGAATTAGGGTGTTTCATTTTGAATCTTGAATTCCGGATCTTGAATTAGGGTGTTTCATTTTGAATCTTGAATTCCGGATCTTGAATTAGGGTGTTTTCATTTTGAATCTTGAATTCTGGATCTTGAATTAGGGTGTTTCATTTTGAATCTTGAATTCTGGATCTTGAATTAGGGTGTTTAATTTTGAATATTTATACTTACCAATTAAAACTTTATCTCCAGTTCCTGTCAAGTGAATTTAAATATCGGATCTTCGTTGCCTAAGGCTCAGTACATGTTCTTAAAAGCCGCACAGCAGCATTATTATTTACATTTGCAGGTCACACAATTCATTATCTGACGTCTAACCTGCCCTAACAAGGAAACGAAACTACCATTTCGAGAACATAACAGAGCCAGCATCGAATTATTATTATTATTATTAAACATCTATTTAAAGTAGGCTAAAATAATGAATAGCTAAATTACAGCTAATTAAGGCCTACTATTTACAATATACATAATTTACAATAAAACTATTAATATATATTACAGGACAAATCAGAGTTAAAATCTATCATGTTACAAACCCAACTTGCGGGACATATACTTTGCAAAGCCTACAGTTGCATTTTCCACTATTCTAGCATCTAATTCGTTTTTTGAACATAGGAAGGCTGTTAGATTGTTTTATTTCTTGCGGTAAATACTGCCACAGTTTATTTCCAAGGTAAGTAATGGATTCAACTTCAAAGGACGTAGTTCGTACTTTTGGCAGTTGAGCATCATCACCATGCCTTAGACAGTACCTAATATTGCGTTGCATGAAAATATCCTTCATGAATGGTGGATTCAGACCGCCTTTTGTTTTATAAATTTCAGTCATGAGCAACTGTAGGTTTCTTACATGGATTGGCACCGATTTAGATTGCTTCAGCAGAAAACCGAAATCATTCTCGTAATCTTTATATGCAATGCGTAATGCCCTTTCTTGAATATGATATATTCTATGATTCAAACAGTTCCTATTTTAGTGTGGTCTTGTCCACACTTTGTTGTCTTGAAAATGTGAAATGTGGTCTTGAAATTTAGAATTTGTGGTCTCAAAAACCCCAAAACGTACAATATGCTTAAAACGTCAGACACGACGCCGCTATCATCAGAAACGATTAGAAACTACTAGTTGCACGTATCTGAGAACATGGGTGACGTGGAATCATTTGACCCATCACAGGCTTCTCTTGATTGTCTGACGAGTACAAATCGACGTGCAAGATATCCAGAGAAAGCAAAGAATGAAGGCTTCAGGGGCGTGGCCACAGGTGGTCTGGGGGGAAATTGCCCCTCCACTTTTGTCGAAAGATGGTCCTCGAGATTCCCCGGGCAAGAGGTCTGGGCTGGCCCATCCAACACACTCCCCCGGGTTGAGCTACAATGTAGTCAACAAAACGAACTCCGAGACGATTACAATGATTAAAATATCAACTTCAAAATATATCTTAACTACTTGCTACAATATGATAAAGTCCTTGAATTGTGAGTATTAAACTACACATTGTCCTTTCTTCTCATTTCACCAATGACTGCTGCATTGCGACGCGGCCTACCAGTAACTCTACTGTTATTGACTACAGTTTCTTGAACCTTAATTGGTTCTTTGGTTTCTTGCTGAACCTCGATAGGTTCAGTCTCGCGTTTTCTACTCTGTACTTCTAATGGCACTAAATGCTTCAAATGACGTGTTAATAACGAAGTTCCCTTGTCGTTGGGAACTCTAACCTTGGCTGCACGAATGTTGCCATCTCTACCGATGATCAATTCTTCTATGCGAGCTAATTTCCAAAATTGACGTTTGGTTGGTCATCCTTTAAAACTACAACGTCCCCAACTTCGATGTTAGGTTTTTCGGATGCAATAGTTGAGCTTAACAATTCTCTGATTCCCAACAAATACTCGTTTTTCCAACGTTTCGTGAAATTTTGCAACAATCTACGATGATAATTTGCTCGTTTAGTTAACGTTTCATTCGTACTGACGATTTCAAAATGTCTACCATTTGACGTACGTGTTGTGCTACGACCATATAATAAATCTGCTGGCGTCAATGGATACGATACACCTTCTGTATCATCATAGACATACGTGATGGGCCTAGCGTTGATGATACCTTCGATTTCTACGAGAAGAGTAACGAGTTCTTCATAATTCAATGCTGCCCTCCCAATGACTTTCCTCAAACAACGTTTGACGGACCTGACAAGCCGTTCCCAAATTCCACCGTTCCAGGCCGCCTTCTGCACGATAAAACGCCAAGAGACACTTCTATCTGCGAGATAAGATTGCACCTCTGCAGAAAGAATTATCTTCTTGACCTCTTTGGCTGCAGACTTGAACGTTTTGGCATTGTCGCTGAGGAATGTCCTTGGGAGGCCCCTGCGTGCAGTGAAACGCCTAAGTGCACGTAAAAATGATGTTACGTCTAACCTGTCTACTAGCTCTAAGTGTACGGCTCTAGTAGATGCACATGTAAACAAGCAAATATAAACTTTCCTATTTGCGTTGTTGCGATCTGAAATGAAGAGAGGTCCGGCAAAATCTACACCTGTGTTAATAAAGGGCGGACCGTCATCTACACGAGAGTTTGGCAAATCATGACCTGATACGGGTTTAAAGAATATACCTTCTAGCTTTCTACAGATAACGCATCTTCTAACGAGTTTCTTGACCGACTCTCTACCACGTAGTATCCAATACCTTTGTCTAATGGCGTTTAAAGTGTCGCGAACACCATTGTGAAATACCTTCATATGATACTCCTGAATAACTAGATCCGAATAATAATGACGGGACGGTAATAAGATTGGCTCCTTACAATCCGATTCTACATTTGCGTTTTTGATACGTGATTTTGCTCGAAGAATTCCTTGTTCATCTGTGAAGAGATTGAATTGAGACACTAATAGTGGCGGTTTTCGATCACTTGGTGCAGTTACACCAGCTAAAAACGATAATTCCTTTCCAAACTGTTCCGACTGTATCTTACCAATGACAAAAACTTCTGCGGTATCCAATTCTGACGCAGTTAGGCCTATGTCTGTACGTTTCTTGTTTGACCTTACATTTTCAATGAATCTGAACATCCATCCTAGAACCCTAAGCAACTTACCTTTGCTACTAAACCTGTTGATGTCTACGATGTCAGATAACTTACCACCTTGTTGTTCCTTGGCTGAAAGAGCAAATGTTAATGTGGGTGGGTTTATGACAATTTCTTTGAACGCTTCATCATACTTACCATCACCAGTGAAGATTTCCCCTGGCCACTCTGAGAGGGAAAGGGAAAGGAAATGAGGCCCCTGCCACCAAACCCCGTGTTGCTCCACTGGTCCCTAGAAGAGATACTCAAAATCTGCTGAATACGGTGTCTGACAAACTGTTTCCATGGCTTACTGTTGCGAACCCAACACAGAACTGTTGAAGAATCTACCCAAAAATACGTTTTTATGTTGCTTTCATAACCTTCGATGCTAAGAGCATTTTTTACCGTTTCCATATGTTTTGCTACGAGAAGAGCACCCATCAGCTCTAACCTCGGAATGCTCTGAGTCTTTATTGGTGAAACCCTGGCCTTTGACGATACAAATTTTACATCGATTTCACCATCTTCATACTCTACCCTAATGTAAATGACCGATGCGAAGGCGCTTTCACTTGCGTCCGAGAACCCGTGTAATTGAACACTTACAATTTTCTTGTCCTTGAAATAACACCTGGGTGAGATGATATTGTGTTATTATTTAATTGTTTGGAATAATCCCAATTGACTAACCCCAAGGGAACTCGTAGTCATGCGTTGTAAAGTTGTTTACGACATTTCTGTGTTTTGTTCTAAGTTGAGTGTTTTGGAACGTAGACGCGTTGTTTTTCTATGTCTCGTTTGGCTAGGCCAAGTTTAGGAAAACATAACATTTTGGCGCAGTCGACAACTGTTTTTCTCAAAGATGTCGGACGATGACAGTCCTGGACAAGCTTCTCACCCAAGGAGGGGGCAGTACATCGGAATTCCGGGGGAATTCGACGAGAGAGAAGACTTTGATAGCTACGTTGCGCGTGTAAAACTTTTTTGGAGAGTAAACCAAGTCGCCGAAGAGGAGAAAACCGATCAATTCTTGCTTTTCGTTGGACGTGATGCTTTCGAAAAGTTGGCAACGCTCTGTTCACCAGAGGAACCAGAAGAGAAGTCATTAGAAGAACTCCTAAACCTTTTGAGGAAATATTATAAACCAAAACCTTCGATTATGGCCGAACGTTACAAGTTTTATAACAGGAAGCAGATGCCAAATGAGTCAGTAGCTGAATATGAAGCAGAACTGAGAAGATTAGCAAAAACATGCGAATTTACAGCCTCTCAAGAACCAGCTTTGACACCATTACTACAGTCACTGAGGGATCAATTTGTTTTTGGTTTGAATAACGAAGCGTGGCAACGTCGATTATTGCAAGAAGCTGGGGTTTTGACCTTTACGAGAGCGGTCGAAATAACGAAAGCTGCTGAAGCTGCACAGAAGGACGCTCATCAGTTCAACACTTTTCCAGCGAGAGGATCTAGTGATGTTCATGCTGTAAAGCCGAGAAATAAGGAAACTAAAAATCGAAGGGAAGAAGTTTCTAAAGGAAGACAAAACTTTTCCAGTGCAGCGAAATCAGTGAAATGCTATAATTGCGGTAAAGAGGGACACTATGCAAGAGACTGCAGGGCCCCCCGAAAAGCCCCTCGTGCCCCTCGTAAGTTCTCACAGAACCAAGTCAAGCATATTTCTGAAGAAACCTTGGATTTTGAAACATTGTCTGTTGATTCAAAGGAAACAAATCATGTTGCAGAAAATTTGAAACCATGTCCAAAAGTTGAAGCTATGATTAACGGACACCCGGTCACTTTGGAAGTTGACACTGGCTCTGTCGTTACGCTTATCAATGAGGTTACATGGCGCAACTTACTTGATGCACCAATATTGAGACCTTCATCTTTGGAACTAAAGAGTTATTCCCATGGAAAGGTTCAATTATTGGGAGAGTTCAATGCAGCCGTCGAAATTAACGGACAACGGACAGAATTTTGTGCAAGAGTGGTCAAAGGAAATGCCCGAAATCTCTTGGGAAGAGATTTATTGTGTCAAGTTCGCCTTGACTGGCAATCGATTTTTGCTGTTTTTATTCCAAAGGAAAAGAAATTGAAATCTGTATTGGATGAATACGATGAAATTTTTGTGGAAGAATCAGGATTATGCAAGGGTGTTAAAGCAAGAATCAACATGAAAAGTGATGCAACCCCAACATTTCGTAAAGCACGCCCATTACCATATGCTATGAAGAAGAAGGTTGAGAACGAGCTTAATCGTTTGGAGCAGAAGGGAATCATTACACAAGTGCAATATTCAGACTGGGCAGCTCCTGTTGTTCCAGTTCTGAAGCGTGATGGATCAGTACGACTGTATGGAGACTTTTCAGTAACGATTAATCCAAAGATGGAAGTTAATCAGTAACCTCTGACTCAACCAAACGAAATGTTTACGAATCTGAATGGTGGTGTGTTGTTTAGCAAGCTTGATTTTTCTGAAGCATATTTGCAAATAGAGCTGGATAAAGAATCTCAGAAATTAGTGGTTATTAATACACACAAAGGATTGTTCCAGTATTCTAGATTACCTTTTGGAATCAGCTCTGCTCCGGCAATTTTTAAGCAAGTTATGGATCAGATATTCCAAGGATTGAATGGATTACAGTGTTATCTAGATGACATTATTGTCACAGGGAAAACGGAAGAGGAACACATGCAAAATTTACAAGCTGTTCTTCAAAGAATCAAGGAATATGGTTTGAGATTACGTAAAGAGAAATGCAGTTTTCTTCAAGAGTCAGTTGAATACCTTGGTCATGTTATTTCACGTCAAGGTATACATCCATCTCCAAAGAAGATAGAAGCAATACAGAAGATTGCTGAGCCGACAAATGTCACTGAGCTGAAGAGTTTTTTAGGAATGGTGGTTTATTTTGCCAAATTTTTGCCTCAGTTATCTGAGCGTGCAGCTCCTTTGAATGAGTTGTTGAAGAAAGGTATTCCATGGAACTGGACTTACGAAAAATCAGCTGCTTTTAATGGTTTAAAAGATGATCTTATGTCAATGTCAGTATTGATGCATTTCGATCCTAGCATGCCGTTAGGACTTGCCTGTGATGCAAGTGGTTCTGGAATTGGTGCAGTGTTATTTCATATTCTTCCAAATGGAGAAGAACGTCCTATAGCCTATGCTTCAAAGTCGTTAACCCCTGCAGAAAAGAATTACTCGCAAATAGAGAGGGAAGGTTTGAGCATAGTGTTTGGTGTGAAGAAATTTCATCAGTTCTTATGGGGACATACTTTCCAGTTAGTGACGGATCACAAACCACTTGTAACCATCTTTGGATCAAAGAAAGGTATTCCAACAATAATTGCAAGTCGTTTACAAAGGTGGTCAATCATATTGTCAGCGTATACCTATGAGATTGTTTACAAGCCAACTGATAAGCATGGAAACGCTGATGGTTTGTCTCGATTGCCTTGTGGCTTTGACCCACAGTTTGAATCTGGACATGCTTTGGTGGATCTAGTAGAATATGAGGTGTTTGGAACTTTGCCAGTCTCTGTTGATGTGGTGAAGGATGCTTCAAGGAGGGATGCTGTACTGTCGAGTGTTATTGGTGATGTTTGCAAGGGGAGGAAACTGAACAAAAATGTGAATTTCAAAGATGATGAAGTAAATGCTTTTAGTAGACGTGAGACTGAACTGACTGTATGTGATGGAGTTTTGATTTGGGGATCTCGTGTTGTTGTACCTAAGGAGCTGAGGGGAAGATTGTTAAAGGAATTGCATGCTGTTCATTCAGGTATTGTTCGTATGAAGTCGTTAGCAAGGGAACATTTTTGGTGGCCTGGTATGGATGCAGAAATTGAAAATATTGCTCGTAGTTGTTGTGAATGTCAAGAAGGTGGGAATGATCTTCAAAAGGTGCCCCTCCATCCTTGGCAGTTTCCAGATAGGCCTTGGGAAAGGTTACATATTGATCTAGCAGGTCCATATTTTGGTTTTATGTGGTTAGTTGTTGAAGATGCGTACTCTAAGTGGCCAGAAGTGATCAAATTGAGAACTGCAACATCAGCAACTGTAGCAGCAGCCCTTATGAAGATATTCGCGGTTCAAGGATTACCTGAGCAGCTTGTTTCTGATAATGGATCACAATTCACGTCAGAGGAATTCAAGGAATTTTGCAAGCTTAGGGGAATCAATAACTGCTACGTTACACCATATCACCCACAAGCAAATGGTCAGGCGGAGAGATTCATTCAAACTTTCAAGAAGTGCATGAACAAGATGGCAAAGAATAGCAAGAATATTGATTACAACGTGAATAATTTCTTGCTTACATATCGAGTTACCGTACATGCAACAACTGCTGTAGCTCCAAGCCAATTGCTGATGGGAAGAAAATTACGTACTCGTTTAGATTTGATTCATCCTCGAGTGCAAAGAAATGTCAATGATGATAAAAATCGTGCTGTTGTTCAAGAAAAAGTTCATCAGTCACAGAAGAAGCAGAAAGCATATCATGATCGAACAGCGAAAATGCGAGAATTTGAAGTAGGAGATCATGTATGGGCACGTAACTACAGTAGAAGAGGACCCAAATTTGTTCGTGCCAAGATTCATCACAAGATAAGCCCGTTGTCTTATCGAGTGTTTGTTCGTGACGGCCTGATTTGGCGACGACACTCTCAGCAACTGAAATCTCGCGTTAGAGCAAGAGATCAACCAATTGCAGATGAAGATGATCAACCATTTCCTTCGTTAAATAACGATGCAACGAATATTCCAGAAACCAATGCGGAGGAGCAACATGTACCAGTTCAACGTCGTTCCAATCGTGCAAGGAGACAGCCAGAAAGACTGGACTATGACATTTTGGGAGGACGGAATTAGACGGAATAAGAGGGGAGATGAGATGATATTGTGTTATTATTTAATTGTTTGGAATAATCCCAATTGACTAACCCCAAGGGAACTCGTAGTCATGCGTTGTAAAGTTGTTTACGACATTTCTGTGTTTTGTTCTAAGTTGAGTGTTTTGGAACGTAGACGCGTTGTTTTTCTATGTCTCGTTTGGCTAGGCCAAGTTTAGGAAAACATAACAGTCCACCTTTTCAATGCACATTTGCTGAAACAAAGCTTTCAATTTAATCACAAAGGGACTGAGGGCACCAAGAGGGTCAAATATCTTGGCTGTAAACTTTAACAAAGAACGTTTGGTTACAGGTAAAGTTTTGGCATACTCAACGATTTCAATGACGTCAAAGAAGATTTCGTCAGTGTCAGTGTTCCAATGAACTCCTAAGACCTTAGTCTTGTCGTCCTGTATGGGTGAGCCGGTTGTGGCTTTTGCATATGATTGGCTGTCTTCACCTGAAAGGGAATCTCTAAAAACATTAGTTTCACATGAAAGGGAATCACCAGTGACGTTAGCGTGACCTGAAAGAGAATCCATGGTAACATTAGACTCAACTTTAGTTTCTAATTGCTCTATTTGTTTGACGAGTTCCTTGGAATTAGAATTCCATTTACGTAAGTTAAAACCTGCAGAATTTGTGATTTCCTTCGCGGCCTTATAGATGTCTAGGCCACTTTGAATGTCGTGACAACCGCCTGTCAGGTCGTCGACATAGAACCGATTTAGGACCTTCATGACATCCGGATATTTGTCATGATATTTGTTTATGTGAGCGTGAAGTGTAGCCCCTAAGACCGCAGGTGATGACGTCAAACCAAACGGAAGTCTACAATAGCGATACTGAACAATGGTTGCACTGTCTACTGTTATGTCATCAAACCAATAAAACCTGAGGTAATCACGGTCGGTTTCCTGTATGCTAATCTGGAGAAATGCCTTCTCGATATCAGCTGTCAAAGCGATGGCATGACTCCTGAAATCAATCATAAGATCAAAAAGTTGCGGTACGAAATTTGGACCGATTTCAAGGTGATCATTCAATGAAAGAGAATGAGGGGCGGACCTAGCACTACCATCGAAAACAATACGTAATTTACTCGTCTGTCGGTCCCTTCTTACCACTCCATGATGAGGCATAATGTGTACGTTACCTTTGTTCTCTGTTTCATTCGGCACCCTTTCTATTATACCTGCTTTTAACTGTTCTTGGAAAATACCGTTATACGAATTAAAAAGTTCCGGATCCTTTTTCAACCTGCAATGCAAAGATTTCAAACGATTAAGGCTTAAAGTACGATTGTCCGAGAGCGGTTCATCTAAGTCCGGTTTCCAAGGAAGGCCTGTTTCGTACCGGTCTCCTACCATACGAATGTTACAAGTTTCTATGAACTTGCTCTTGTCCGATTCGATATCCTCAGGGGATTCTAACGACTCTACTTCGAAAACTTGTTTGAAAGACGACATGAGTTCGTCATTTTCTGACGAAACATCTGCAGAATCGGTGGTACTTTCTACTACAACATTTGAAACGACATAAGTATCAACGGTACCATCAATAACAGAACCTGAAGGTCCTGAGACGAGCCAACCTAATTTACTGCTGACGGCTACTGGGCCTAAAGACCCTCGAATCGTTTCTCCTAAGACGAAATCGTGATAGAAATTAGCGCCGATTAAAATGTCGATATTTTCGTGATCGTTTTCAGCATTTTCCGAGTTGTCTGCTAATTCTAGGCCTAACAAATGAGCGTACGAATTTATGTTCACCGGCGATTTTATGGGCGAACAAATGACGGGGTGACTAAGCGCTGCTATTTCGATAAACTGACGATCTAATGTTTCTATTTTAACTTTAACTCGAGTGCAACTTTGTTTGCGATATTTGCTGCTACCAAACGTGTTTAAATTCAAATTTTCCTTCCCTTCTACCTTCAAGCCTAACTTATCACGCAATTCGTCAGTTACATAGCCACGTTGACTACCTGAATCAAAAAGAATTCTAACTGGTACCTTTCTATCTTGATTGTCCCTGAATGCGAATGTCCTGGCAGTTTGAAGCAAAATGCTTCCAGTTTTCTTTGACTGACTGGTCGCTGTGACAGTTGTTTCGGGTTTTTCTTGTTTTGTCCCATGGTCCCAGTTTTCTCCTTGACAAATTGAATGGTGGTGTCTTCTTTTACAGTTCCTGCATTTCCGATCTCCGCTACAATCCCTTGCAATATGTCCCGTGTTCAAACAAATAAAACACCGTCCAGATTTCTGTAGTTTTTCCCTTCTCTCACTGATGCTTGGAACGTTTCTGCATTCAGCCGAGTAATGACGTTTTTCGCAGAATGCACAAATTGGCAGTCGGGAAGGTCCTTCATCCTTCGTGTGTAATGTCGACGATGTTCCAACAAATCTCTTCGTGTTTTGGTGTGACGACGTTTTAGGTTTTTCCTTTTCCGACACTGAAACTTGTGCGTTAAGTTCCCGTGCTTCGACTTCTCTCTTGAAAATGTTCATCAATCCGTTCAGTGTCCAAATGTCTGTCGTTGTATTACGAGCGATTTGCAGGGAAATCTGATTGGGTAGAATTGCCATAACCATAGTCCATAGGCACCAACAAACAACCGTATTTTTCGTGATTTATCCCAAGAGCTTCAAGGCCACGAACTTGAATGTTAATTTGGTCATAGATAGAGCGTAAAGCGACGATGTTTTCTGACTCACATGATTTTAGTTTGACTAATCGATCCATATGCATACTAATGATTTTTTGCATGTTTCCAAATCGTTCCTTTAACATTTCTACGGCTGCATCATAAGTCCTGTCTCTTATTGGTAGTCCTTCCAGAGCTGTTTGAGCTTCTCCCCTGAGTGAACGTTGTAGGTAGTTGAACTTATCGATAGAAGATAAGTCTTCGTTTGTTCCTATCATGCTCTCAAAACTGTCCCAAAAACTGAAGAACTTGGTGATTTCTCCACTGAATTTTGGCAACTCAAGTTTTGGCAGTTTGACTTTACTCCATGAATTTCTCTGGCTGTTATTGGAGTTTCCATGTTGTGAAGCGGGTGGCGTATTTGCCCCAACGGATTGTGACGGTATGACTTGATTTTGTAGTCCCTGTTGTATTTGCTGAGTAATCGATCCATGTCCCTGTGAATGCACTGATGATCTTCGAGAGGAAAACAACGATTCAAGGTCGATTTGATCATCGAGGAACTGTTTGCATTTGGCTATGTTTTCCTGTACCTTAAGTTCGATTTCTGACGCTATTTCAATGTCATTTTCGATTTCAGCAGCATCGACGAGTCCCAAAAGCTTTTCATCTAATGCTTTTAAAACGACGAGTTTTTCTTCCAAAGTCCTTTGAAGGACTTTCACACGAGTAATGTTTTCTTTTGATGTATCATCGGCTGTTATAATTGCGAGAATTTCTCTTCCAATACGTGTAACGGCAGCGCGATGTCCGGCTCGAATGTTTTTTGTACGATCTAATTCGTCTCCACTCATGATTCGTTAATAATCGCCCTCCACGTTTTGCGCCATTGTATTGTAAAGTTACAACACGAAGATGTGGAGAAGAATAAGACGACTTGATTCCATTTTCTGCTATATATAATAAACCAAAAATATGTACATAACTGTAAATTGAACTGCTGCTGATAAAGGTTTACGATTGAATGAATATACGCTTTACGGTTGACCCGGTGCCAAACCGTTCTGATTACGACTATTTCCGTGAGCCCATGATTCGAACTGAATAGATATTTCGTTACGCGATACTTATAAGACGGAAGTCTGGGTACGAGTCACTGACCACGTGCAGATCACCCCGGGCAAGAGGTCTGGGCTGGCCCATCCAACAAGATTCCTTTAAAAACCGAAGAGAAGATAGCTGGGTATAGGTTGGGTAAGAAGTTTCCGAGAAATGTCAAATCTTCCATTTTAGCACTACCATGCATGATATTGGGAGATGCATTCCAAGCTAAAGGATTTTTCTTCAAACATTTTCCTCGTGCTTTCATTCACAGAATAACTGTCACAAAAATAACAAAATTTTCTTGTCGCTTGTGGCAAGCATGATTTTGGGAGATGCATTCTAAGCCAAAGTAAAGGGTGTGGCCCCAAAAATTTTCACGGAGGCTTCACCCCAGACCCCCTCTTTTCAAAGCCCCCCACTTAATTTACCCTGGCCAAGCCGCTGGCTGAAATAAGTCACTATACATTTTCTCTTTGTCCATTCATGTCCAGTCTAGATAATTTGATCAACAGTTTTTTATCGTTTTCAGTGTTTTCGAAAACGAGAATTATAAGAAACTGGCTTCTAGCTCTAAAAACTGAAAACAAAAAAAATTGCGAAAATTCCTAGAATCTAATTCAGGCTTTCTGCTAAAGACTAAATCATAAATCTTCAAAATTGGTCCAGTGTACGATTTAATGGCCTGCCAAAAGTGCATAGTTTATACTTTATTTTGGTTTGGCGCACCCGGTACATATACACGAAAGACTTGTTCGCATTACCTCATTTCTTTAGTTGGCCTGTACCGTAATTTTTTTAAGTTCCAGAGGAGACGATTTGCTTATTGTGACACTTTTCTGGTAGCCTACGTGTATTTCTCTTGGTAAAGCGTGCATAGGGATTTGGCGGACATTGAAACCAACCCAAACACTTTGAAAATGAAAAAAAAAACCAATTTTGGAAGGACTATTTGCACAATTAAGGAATGTGGAAAGGTCTTTTCTTACTATTTAGAAGAGCATGGTCTCAACATTTCTTTCTTGAAGAAATCTTCGCTCCCTAATTTCTTCAGATTGTGGTCTCGTGAATTCGGCTTAAAATAGGCACTGGATTCAAAGCTCTATCATAGAACATCCAAACAAGCGGACAGTAGCTGAAATGAGACAAAACAAACGCCCTCATTAACTGCTGCAGTTTTTCAGTGTCCATGTATCGTGATATTCGAGCAAGAGCATGGAGTTTTTGGCTGGCCTTTTTGCAAACAGTCTTGACATGCTGGTTGAAAGAAAGTGATTGATCAAAGATTATACCGAGAAGATTTTCCTCTGAACTTTCTTTCACACAGGCCTCGCCTATTTTGATTGTTGTTTCATTACTCCCTTTTGCACCAAAAATCATTAAGTGTCATTTGTCTTCATTTAGCTTCATGCAATTGTTTGGAAACCATTCAGTTATCTTAAGGGCATCATTCTCTAAATGCATAATGACATTTTCGATGTTAGGACCACACGCGTAAATAGTTGTATCATCCACATAATTACAGATTTCGGTCTCCTCCAGGAACATGAAAAGGTCATTCAGGTATATGTTAAACAAAAGGGGTCCCAAGACCGAACCTTGTGGTACTTCCAGGACGGTTTCTGTCCATGTGCTGAATGACCCATTGACCTTTACCCTCTGCTTCCTGCCGGTGAGATAGCTATGGATAAACAGCAAGGCAGATCTACTGAAACCATATGCATTTAATTTTGCTATTAGTAGTTCATGATTTAGACAATCAAAAGCCTTCGAAAGGTCTGTCAAGACAGCCCCTGCGACGCCCCCTCTGTCCATTGTCTTCTTGCAGGCTTCCACAAAACGTAGAAGTGCATGCTGTGTACCATAGCCCTCTCGAAACCCACAAGGGAGTGAGGACAGGAAACTTTGGACGAAAGGTAGCATTTGATCTTGCACCAATCTTTCATAAATTTTGATACCGATGGTAAAACTGTAATCGGTCGGTAGTTCTTTTTCGTAAAGGCATTCTCCTTTTTGAAGAGCGAGCTTATATATCCAGCTTTCAATTCTTTGGGAAAAGTACCCTTGGATAAACCAGAGTTGAACAAATTCTGTATGGCGACAGAGAATACGTCAGAATTTTCCTTTAGAATTTTTGCAGGTATGCAGTCAACTGGGGAGGCTTTTCTCGGATTAAGTTGTCTGGTCTTTATAGCAACCTCTTCGGTGGTGACCTTTCTGAATTCAAATTGGTCTGAAAACTTAATAGTAGTAAACGAATGATGCAGTGAATGAATAAAATACCGGGTGTCCCAAAAAAATGTATACAGATTTGGTTGACTCCAGCGATGTGAATTTAGCTTTAATCAATGACTAATAACTCTTTAAATGTTCCTTGATAGTTAACTTGAACATAGATACCTCGTTTGTTGGTATTGGTGCTTTGAGAGCAGAAATATCAATCTTGAAAGCTCAAATTTGCGTTCACTTGCAAACCAGAGCTTTGGCATTTGGCCTCAGCAAATTCCTGAAGCACATCGAAATTAAGAACTGAAATTAATGAAAAATTAAGAAACTGCCCAATGGGTGAATGGGGGGGGGGGTGACTTCTGGAAAACAGAATAACGCAAGATCTAATATTTTTCAAATTTATCAACGCTATCGTTGATTTATACGCTGTGCCTTAAGAACTTGCTAACGCTTAAAAAGGCTAAAGCTCTGGTTTGGTGGAGGAGGCCAATTTGAGCTTTCAAGATTAACATGTCTGATCTCAAAGCACCAATACCAACAAACGAGGTACCTATGTTCAAGTTAACGTTAACCATTGAGGAACATTTTGAGAGTGATTAGACATTGATTAAAGCTTAATTCACATCGCTGGAAACAACCAAATACGTATACATTTTTTTGGGACACC
The DNA here is from genome assembly GCA_039566865.1 of Aurelia coerulea. Classification (NCBI taxonomy): domain Eukaryota; kingdom Metazoa; phylum Cnidaria; class Scyphozoa; order Semaeostomeae; family Ulmaridae; genus Aurelia; species Aurelia coerulea. Next base: position 21,510,305 of record CM076948.1, on the reverse strand, counting down.
CGGTAATCGTCAATTTGTAGGAGTCTGAAAATGGTTTCATAGCTACAGGCTTTTATGTCTTTAGAACACTTTCCTTGTTAGAGGCCTATACAACTTATAAATCTATTGATAGATACTATGCAAAAGCTTTCACTCATAGGTAGTCAATAGTCTACTTACGTGACACCTAACAAAAAAGTTATTCCAAATATCTCATTTATCATTAGCCTCGATGTTCACCTCTAATTCTCCTTGAAATCCATACGTCTTCTGTTTCCTTCGGCAAAAAGCACACAACTTTGAAAGTGCAAATTTACGGATATCTGGCTGCAGAAAAACATAGATAAACGGATCACAAACCAGAATTATCGTGTATAAGAAATCTCTAATCTGTCGCCAGTCGTCATCCTGTTTGATTATAGCGCTTGTTATGGTAGGTATTGCTTCGAATAGGAGAAATGCGACTAAAAGCGCTGTGACTGTTGTCAGGAATCTTTGATTATCAGCAAATATATGTCTTTTTCCAGTGATTCTCCTTCGTGCAAGATGGACGAATATCGATACATACGTCACAACGAACAAAATGAGGAAGATAATGTCTAATGTCGTACATATATATTGGCGGTCAAAATTAAGGACTTTAGTAGAATCAAAAGCGCAGCCGATGATACCAAGTACTACACTGACAATCCAAGTAGCAATGAAGGCGATCCGAACATATTTCGGTCTGATATAGATTTTATGTTTTATCGCGAAATGACAGCCGATGAAGCGATCAATAGTCAACATGTAAATAATTCCATACCACGCTAGATATACACCAGCCCTGAGCGACCACCATATTGCATAAAATCTACCAGATTTTGAGTTTGTGACTTTACGAATGATTAATTCTCCGAGCCATCCGATTGCCAATACCAAGTACGCTGCACTCAAATTCTTGATGATCAGAAATTGTGCTGTTTTTTTTACTTTGCTAATTTGAAGCAAACATATTCCAATGCAATTTACGATAACTGCAATTGCAACGACAACAGGGGTTGCAATATCCAACGCATGTCCTGCAGGGCTACCCATAAATGAAACTTTCAGGTGGCCTAGATTAGCCCAAACATGGCAAACTTGTTTCAAATTCGTCTCAGTTTGAAAGAGAATTTTTCAATTGCCTTTTCTACAAGGTCGAGATCTTCGAAGTGTGCTTAGTCTAAAAACGAAGATGAATACTGGCTGAGTTTTGACGACTTTGTAAGTTGAATTTAATGGTCTAAGCTATGCCCTTCAGAGGCTACCCATGTCTGCAAGCTTTAGTTTGCCAAGAGTGATCCAAACATCCAGATTTGTCCCAGTTTCAAATTAAAAATTTTAATCGCCACTCCATAGATGGATGTCTTCGAGGTACTAAAACAGTTTACTTCTTGGTTTAAAAATAGACGTGAATGCTGGCTGAATTTCAACACCCAAAAAGGGTGCAGTAAATGTCTCAACAATGCCCTTTGGGACTACCCACATCTGGAACTTTCAGCTCGCCTAGAGTGATCCAAACATCCAAATTTTTGTTCCAGTCTGAAACTAAACTTTTCAATTGGCTTTTTACAAGATGGAGTTTTTCTCTTCTTGGCTTCTTAGTCCAAGACTAAACATGAATACTGACTGAGTTTGGATGACAAAATGAGTTGCAGTGAATGTCTAAGCTATGCCCTTCGGGGCTAAATCTAGAACTTTCAGATTTCAAACATCCAAATTCGTTCCATTTGAAGTGAGACTTCAACAGGATCTTCTTTGGATAGAAATCAGATGAATAGCTTGCTTCTTGCTCTGAAAAGGAAGATGAGTACTGGGTGAGTTGCAACAAAACTGAAAATAACGCAAAAGCTGTGCTCAACCACGGTCAACCTGTTCAACCATCTTTGTTAGAGGCCTCGAACTTTCTACTGGGTGTGCCAAAAGAAGCTACTTTGTATTTTTCTGGCATTTTCAGAAGCAAGGAAAACATAAGTAAATTTAATTCTACGAGAATTCATTGCTTGCGAAATTGCTGAAGAAGGACCCAGCACCCCGAGGGGGGAGGGGACACATGGCTTGTGGATGGACGGGGGTCTGCCACCCGGTTTTCAGAAATCTACCCTTTTGTAAAGGCTGATTCCAGTCAGTGGAGTTTTCCGAGCGGGCGGAAAATTAGACAATAAAAGGCCACTCAGCCGTAACTTTCTGTTCAATTCCAGCGCGATATTTTCTCTTGCATATAATAGAAATTCCACCCGCTCGGAAAATTCCAGTGACTGGAAATTAGCCTTAATTACGTAAAGTTACCTTGGTACCCACTTTTATGATGAATTTGGCGGAAAATGCCAATTTTTAACTATTTTTGCGAATTTCAATCAAACCCCATTCATGTTTATGGAAAATCTGCCGAGGCAGGACCCTTGGTTAGAGAATTCTTTGGCCCAAATACCCACCCATATGGGCGGCACGTACCCATACCCTGAACATGTTATGTACCCCCCCCCACTGGGACCTAAAACACTCAATCAAATCGCAGGGAATCTCTCTATGCAAGGGCATTTAATCGCTGTCAAGATTGTAGGGAATGAACTTCTTAATAAATACTAAAGTTCTCCATCCCATATGGCAATAAATGTGCCGAAAACACCCGATAGACTGTTATTTTGGAAGAACTAAAAGCTGTATTTTTCCGCCAAAAATTGATAAAAATTGGCTCAAAATGCATTTACAGTATTGCATGACGCAATTCTATGCATTTTTAACGAAAGCTGTTGGAAAAAACTTTAAAATTTGCCAAAATGACCCAAAATGACGGCCCGAGTGAAATCATCATTTAAGAATGCCGACGTCAGCAATTTCCATTGTTATTGATAACAATTGAAAGCTATTTGTTTGCTGATTATTTTAAAGTGCAATAGTCAACATTTGGAACTAATTCTGGGAGTAAAAATATCAAAATTATTAATTTTTCCAATACCTTGCTCCAAATATGGTAGTGTCACCTGTCACGTGACACCTATTGTTCAAAAATTGAATTGTCAAAATGTAGCTAATAGATATTTAGTAATTGTCAGAGAGTTTGAGGGTCATAGCTTTTGTCGTTCAAGAATGCTCTGCAAAAAACCGACAGGGGAACGTTCATGACTTCATCAAAGTTTATGACGTCATTTGAATAGTAAAAAATGTATTAGATAACCTTGAATGGTCATAATTGGTTCTATTGATTATCATGAACAATCTTAAGGCATTTTAGAGTATTTTCATCTGTAATTAGGTGTATAAATGAAGCAATGACAAACTGATGCAAATAAATGATGAATATACGATATAAATAATGAGCTTTAATTGACATTACTTTGCTGATTTTTATTCAGTGATGCATTGGGATGCATTCTAGTAGCAGTATGAAAGAAATTATCAACTAAGAACTTAAATATTTCCAATATTGCTAATAGCAAGCAAATAGTGCAATTTTCCTCAATTATGACGTCATAGTGACGTCATGGATGTAATGAAGAAATAAAAAAGGAGCCTATTGTGTAGATTTTGTTCCTTTACACCATTGTACTAAGTTTCATCCTCATATCTACAATATTGACGAAGTTACTGACGGGGGTACTTTCTCCCCGTTACAATAATTGTCGAAAAATCCCGGTAGTAATAGGGTTAGAGCAGCTGATGCTATTGTGTTGCAAAATCTGTCCTTGTTGGCTCAGTTGGCTAAGCTACAATGACCAAATAAGTAGCAATGCCTGGAAGCTATGCTCAACTGAATTTAGAAGGTAGAGGAATAGTAAATGAGAGAGTTCAGAATGATTGTGATAGGTAATAGACAGGTAATAGACAGAGGAAAATGCGCCTTTCTACAAATAGAAGAAAGAAAAACCAAGCATTCTTTATCTCCTAAGCTCTTGAACGTGTCAATTTTACCCATTTCAGTAAATTTCTTACTCGTGCCCAATCCCCTTGTTCTCGAACACGCCTTTTAACCCTGCCGATTACCTTAATAAAGGAGGATCTAGCTGGACGATTTGCTCTTTGAGGCTCAGGCATACAATGCTTGAGATCTCCTGAGAGTAGTACCCATGCGATAAAATAGCGATAAAAGAGATACAATTCCGAGATAGGAGTCAATAAACCATTTTGTTACCTGCTGACTGATTCTCATTCTCAGTTTCTTGAAATCTTCATCAAGAAATCCAATGGTCAGAGATGCCAATTCTAAGTTTCCTTCAGTTTCGCTGTTGACTATTCCCATGCATTAGCGACTCCGAGAGCAACTCGATCTTGTTTAGAAGGACTCTGCTTCAGTGGAGAATATCACCACCAGACTATCAATTTGCAACAATTTCAAATTTTTGCAGGTTATACCATTCAAAACGTGAATCCCATTTGAATCTTTCATGTGTTAACTGACGTTTGATTTGGATTTGAAAGTGTGAATAATTGATCCAAGTAAGGCCACATACAGGGTGTCCCAAAAAAATTGTGCCCTGCTTGTCTGAAGATTGCGACAAAACGGCAAAAGATGCTCGCCAAACTGTTGCATGATGGTGCTCTTCAGATGTTCAATTAAAGTTTGCCACCATCCCCGTAAAATCCGTTGAAAAATGATGGAGGTATGACCTTCAGAAGACCAAATTTGCCTGACGACTGAAACCAGCAGTCGGCCATTTGTCTTACTATTTTGCAGTGATAAGTATTTTCACAAGAGGTAAGAAATAATTTCTGTGAGGTCAGAAATAGTGCAACTCTTTGAGAATTATCGGAATTTTCACGAGAGCTATGACATTGGAGGCTGCTGTTTCATTTTCATTCCATAAAGCTATCTATCGCTGCAAAATAGTAAGACAAAATGGCCGACCGCTGGTTTCAGTGATCGGGCAAATTTGGTCTCCTGGAGGTCATAGCTCCATCATTTTTCAACGGATTTTTATAGGGATGGTTGCAAAGTTTAATTGAACATCTGCAGAGCACCATCATGCAAAAGTTTGGCGAGAATCTTTTGCCTTTTTGTCGCAATCTTCAGACAAACGGGGCACAATTTTTTGGGACACCCTGTAGAATAAATTAATGGATTCTCATCACAAAGTTTTGGAAACTCTCGCGAGGCGGGAGGTTTATATTTTACATTTTATATACAGGGTGTCTCAAAAAAATTATTCGACTTTTGATTAAATATAGAAAGGAAAAGTATTGAAATACTGAACGGGCTCTATGCTAAGATAACCACATAGCTGAGATTGTAAATTAATTTTAGACACCAGAAGCCAGCAAATCGGCTAAATATTCACATAGTTATGAGCTTTCGAAGTTCAAGTTTGTGCAAAAGCTGAAACCAGACGCTCCTAAATTGCATATTTTGTGAAAGTAGAATCTCGTTTATTCAAAGCAAATCAAACGTAATTTCAAAAGCTCTTTCAATAAACTAGCTTTCTATAACATTGAATCAGGGTTATGGATGCTTGGGGGAATTCTGTTCAGCACAATTTGAAATTGCCCCGTCTCTCATCGATGAAATTTTCATTCCATGTTTTCAAATACTTGCATTCTTAATCAATTTTGGCAATACATACATACATACATACATAAATTTATTTGATAACGCAGGTCTGGCTAAGGCAACTCAGAAGAGCTGATGTGGACCTGCAAATACTAAAAGAAACGTACCTTAGTCTTAAAATTACATGCAATGTAAAACAATCCTAATATTAATAATAAATAAAATCCTTGTCTTTATTGGTTCCTATTGATGCTTCCTTACAATAACTAATGTTGTCTAATTTACAATTTTTTAATTTTCTTGAAAAAGTGTCTCTGTTATGACATGATTTTGCTTCTGTTGATAAAAGATTCCATGTTAATGGTCCTCGATATCTCAGACTATTTCTTCCGTGTTCAGTTCTTGGTCTTTGCATTACAAGATTGTGTTTGTTGCATCCTCTCTGTATGTGCTGCTTTTCAAACATTTCTGTAAGTTCTTTAGGGGCGTTTTCGTAGTAGATGTCGTGCATTACTAACGATAGACGACGCTTGTATATGTAGCTAAGAGATTTCCAATTAGCCGAGGATAAGGGATCCCTACCAGCAGGAATGCTGTAAATTAGTCTGGCTGCTCTTTCATGGATCTTCTCTAATTCATTGAATGTTGCTTTCGAGCATGTTCCCCAGACAGAAATAGCATATACAACACAGGAAATCACCGACTTGTAGTATATTTCCTCCAACACTTTTCTTGGCAGAAAATTTAATCTCTTTAGTTGAGCGACCTTAGCACTGAACCCCTTTGCGACATTTTTAACTTGTTTGTTCCATTTCAGTCTGTTATCAATATTTATCCGAAGACATCTTGTTTCTGTTACAAACTCGATTGTTTCGTTCCCAAGAGATAATTTTTGCAGGGGGCCAATGAAAGGTTTAGCAGGTATGATCATGGCCTGCGTCTTTTCCGTGTCCACGGTTAGCTTGTTTCGCACACACCATTCATTGAGCTCTTTTGTTATTGTGTTCAAATGATCGACTACTTCTTCTATGCTTTTTCCCACACAGTATGCAGTCGTATCATCAGCATACATGTATAACTCTCCTTCTTTTATGCTTCCTGGAAGATCGTTTACGAAAATTTTAAACAGTTTGGGACCAAGGAGAGACCCTTGTGGTACTCCATACGTAATGCTACCAGCCTGTGATCTTGACCCATTTATCTCTGTAAATTGATGTCTGTCAGTTAGGTAATCCTCTATGATTTCATAGCCATTTCCACTTATCCCAAACCCTTGTAGCTTTTCAAGTAAGATATGGTGGTCAATCGAATCAAAAGCTTTCCTAAAATCTATGAATAATGCGCCAACAATTTCTCCTCTGTCAATAATATGCTTCCATGTCTCTGTAAGAAGCAAAAGGAGGGTCTCTGTCGATTTGCCTTCAGAGTATCCCCATTGTTTTTCACTGTAGAGTTGTTTGTCTTTGTGCATGACATTCAATTGGCCTGCATAATACACCTTCAAATACCTTACTCACTATGCTGAAGCATTGAAAGTGGCCTGTAATTTCCACGCTTCTTTGAATCCCCCTTTTTATATGCTACTTTCAGTTTTGCGTACTTCCAGTTGTGTGGAAGCTCCTTTTTATGGATTATTCTCCCGAACATACCTATAAGTCCATCCGCCAAGGAATCACTTGCCATACCTATGTCTCTCGCTTTAATATTGTCTGGTCCAGCTGCTTTTTCTGGTTTGATCTTATGAATTTGCTTTTTTAAATGTTCTTCATCAATATCAATGATGTCTAATGTAGGTGTTACTCTGCTAATAAAGCTATGCTTGGGTTGCTGAGTAGTAGGTAGTTTTTTAGCAAGATCTTCCCCGACAGAAGTGAAGTAATCGTTAATCAGGTCTGCCTTGATTGTATCATCTGTTTGAATCACTCCATTATCATCCTCAATTGGACCAATTCTCTTGCTTGTTCTTTTCCTCTGAACTCTCTTTACAGTATTCCAAAAATCCTTTGAGTTGTTTGCTTTCTGAAATTCTACTTTCCAGTAGTTTGACTCAGCTGATTTTAAGGACTTCTTTGCAAAATTTCTTGCTTTCTTATAACTGTCATGATCATGTGGATCCTTTGTCCTTTGCCATTTGCACAATAATCTGTAGCGCCTATTCAATGCCTTTCTCTCCTCTGTTGTAACCCAGGGTAATGAGTTGGTTCTAACTTTAGCCTTTCTTGTCTTGACAAATTCGTTTATGACATCGTTATAGAGTAATTCCCAAGTGTTCCACACATCATCTACATCTTCAAATATGTTACCTATCCACCATGGAGTACTATCCATTGTCTTTTGAAGTTTTCCTGTATCTATGTTTTTGTAGTTTTTCACTGTTATGATCCGAGGTTCTTGCCTTGCTCTGTGTAATTTTATGATGCTGTAGACTAATTTGTGATCTGAAATGGATAACTCTGATGTACCTGCCTTTGCAACCTTTGACTCATTTGATGTTAAAATTAGGTCAATTAGGGTCTCTGATGTCTTTGCTATTCGTGTTGGAGACTTTATCACATTCTTTAAAGAATACCTATTCAATATTCTCTGCAGTTTTTTGCCTTGCGTTCCTAGATCTGTATTTGTATTCCTGCGCAGAAGGTCTGAATTTAAGTCCCCCATGATCAATATGTTATTGCGTGTTTGCCAGATTTTAGAAATTGCATCCTCAAAAATATCATAAAATTCAGTGTTGTCTGGGGCTCTGTAAACAGTACCGATTAGAAGTCTTTGTGATTTACAAATTACTTCAATCCATATGGCCTCTAACTCATTGTTCCTCAAATCAGGCCTGGGAACTACATCTAAATCTTCTCTGTAGTACACCAGACAGCCTCCTCCCTTTTTATGCACTCTATCAAACCTCTGAAGTTCATATCCTTCCACTGCAATTTCTCTGTCCTCAATTCTTTGATTGAGATGGGTTTCAGTAATACCCAAAACATCTACATTGCAATTTTGTAGTAACATGTTTATCTCTGTAAATTTTCCAATCAAGCTGCAACAGTTTATGTGTGCAACCCTTGGGCCTTGCATATTCATCTCTGTCCGCAGGTCTGCAAACATATCATTCAATTCGTTTTCCTGGGCTGCTTCATCATGATGACAAGCTGGACAAAACCACTGTTCATCACTTTCACCTAACCTGTTGTATTCTTGCTCACTGAGGTTAACACACTCGGGGTGTACCCACTTATCACATCCATCACACTGTATGCCCCGTTTTCTGACACAAGTTTTGCACACTGGGCAATGGCATCGCTGTCTAGGGCCAGGATTTTGGCTAACATCTCCTGAAATAATCAGCAAGGCCACCAAGAGTGACAAACTTTGTTTTCTGTCAACATCAAGTCCAACTCCATGTCGAGCTGCAAAGCCAACATGGCGACGATTTAGGCCATCTCGTGTGAGGCACCACAGAAATCGATTCGAATCGCTATCAGTATGTCTGCATCCAACATTTAAATCATATTGGAGGATGCCCTTGTATCCAAACGATAGCTCTGTGATGTAATTTCTCTTCGAAGTCTCAATTAAGACGACCAATTTTATCATAAATATCCAAGGGCGGGCATGTCACACTGGGAACGATGGTCCTACCTTTGTCCGAAACCGGTAGTTAACGATATGAAAGTACAAGTGTCCCAAAACCGGTTGCCGGACAATGGTAGAGCCGCTTTGGTGAACATTTTGAAATTTTGGCCTTTTTTTCGGAAATTTGCCGGAAAAATTGGTGAAAAATTGGAATTTCTGGTCTTTTTTCCGTAAATTTGGTGGACAAAGGTACAACCGCTCAGGTGAAAATTCGAAATACTGGTCTTTTCTGCTTAAATTTGGCGGACAAAGGGAGAACCAGCTTGCAGGTAAACTTCAGGATTTTGATCAGATAGGAGGTTAGAAAACTTGATATTTGTGACAAACTGATGGAATAGGAAGATTGATATTCAAATTTCACCTTTGTCCCAAAACTGGTTGTTTTTGGGCAGGAAAGTCGTACTATGTGACGAAAGAACCGGTTATTTTTTCCAATTCCTCTGGACAAACATGGGGTCAAATATTTTACAGTACTTGCCCGCCCCTGAATATCAGATAACAAAAAAAGCGTGTGCCGGCCATGATAACAACAATTATGTCTATGAGTCTACGTTTGAAGAGCTCCTTCGTAAGAGAGGCAAATACACAATACACACAAGAAACTTGCAAAAGCTAATGCTTGAAGTCTACAAATGCTTAACCTCTGGCAATCCCTCCTTCTTATGGGACCTCTTCAAACGTAAACCTGTAGACTATAATCTTAGAGTAAAGGATCTTGTCAAATTTCCAAACACGAGGACTTTGAGATACGGGAATGATTCATTGTCATCTAGAGGAAGAATACTTTGGAACACACTCGCTGACACAATAAAATCTGCTAGAAGCGACAGTCAATCTAAAAACAACGTTGAAAATTGGACGAGATCCAACTGTGTGTGTATGATATGTAGATGAAACAGAACATTGTAAATAGGTAACACCAGGTGGCCTTTATTAGTTTATCAACTATTCCTTTAGCCAACTATAAACAAATGTATTACTATAGTTAACGTGCAAAGACCAATGTATTTTGTGATTATTGTCACGTCAAGAATGCAGGAAACTGCTTGATGATTTGTTCAGATTTGGGAGGAAAAAATATGCCTGCTAACGTGCCATGAAGTACAGTAAGACTGTTTGCAAAAATGTACACGCTTTATGATCTCTAGCATGCTTCATTTCGGATTAAGGCCAATGTGAAGCTCTACTCCTTCAGCATCATCTCTGCTCTCTTTCCTTCGGCACAAAGCACAAAATTTGGAAAGAGCAAATTTGCGAATTTCTGGTTGAAGAAACACATAAATAAACGGATCACAAAGCAAAACAATCGTATATAAGAAATCTCTGATCTTATGCAGCGTGTGGCACCTGTAGCACTTCTTACATATTACGCTTAGCAGAGAAGGTATCGTCTCGAAGAGGAGAAATGCAACCAAAAGCGCAGTGACTGTCTTCAAAAACCTTTGATTATCCGCAATCACATTCTGCGTTCCACTGATTCTCCTCCTTGCAAGATAAACAAACATCGATATGTAAGTGACAGTGAACAACATCAGGAATATAATGTCAAGTATTATCCAGATATATGTGCGGTATACATTGCGGACTGCAATAGGATCGAATGGACAGCCAATAACACCTATCAATACTCCAACGACCCAACAAACAATAATAGTGATTTTAACGTATTTCTTTTTCACATAGACTTTATGTTTGATCGGGAAATTACAGCCCATGAAACGATCCATGGTCAGCAAATATATCATCGAATACCAAACCAGGTAAAAACCACCTTTAAGTGACCACCATACTCCATATACTCTACCAGATCTTGAATTCGTAACATTGGAGATTGTTTCCTCTCCTAGCCATGCCAGAGCTAATATCAAGTCAGCCGCACTCAAACTCATGATTATCATGATTTGTATCGTCTTTTTGACTCCGCTGATTTTGAGCAAACATATTCCAATGATATTGACAATAACTGCAGTTGCAGATATGATGTAGGTCGCAATTACAAAACCATCCCTTACTGGTGTGCCCATCTCTGTACTGTCTCAATTTTCTGATTCCTGATTCTAAATCTCTTCAATGTAGCAAAACTTCTCGTCTTCGTGTAGATTTTCTTCAATGTTGACCTTGTTTCTTCTCATTGGCTGGTTTATCTAAAAGGCAGTCAAGTGTATTTATGACATAACAGAATCAGTTTTAGAATAACATTAAGGAAGACAAATACGGATGTTGTAAGCAACAGTATCAGCTTGTGATTGAGATGAAATGAAAAAGTAAACAGCAATGATTCCCACAGCGATCTGTACTCTTCTCCTCAGGAATTGCTTTGCTTTGATGCTTGTTGGCCTTGATAGAGAGCAAAACATCTCAACGATACTACAAGTTAGATTTGAAAGAGTAACTTAATCAATAGTTTAATTTTACTGTATCACATCAATCATATATGCACAGATGAGCCAGCTGTACAAATTACCAAGGTCATCTCTGTGCAAAGCAGCATCTTGAAAGTGGCCACAGGAAATTTAGTTTCAGCAAGTTCTTGAAGCTCTTTGAGATATTTGCTCAAGTATTTCATACTTGGTTTGATTTTAGACTTTATGCCTTCAGTGCTGGATCTTGTTTAATTTTTGTAGCAAATTCAAACAATATTAGCATAGGTTCCAAATCTTCAAAAAGGCTGGTGTAAAATTGAGTGACCTATTTCTTTGAACTGAATTACTACAAAGAAACTTGAGCGATTTCTCTATAACTCTACCGTTGGACTTTTCTGAAATCTTCAATATTTTCAGAATTAGAATGTTTGTTTTCTTTTTCAAGAATTCAAGGAAAATTTTCAAAAAAACATAAAGCCATCGTAATTTCGAAACTGTTTGACGCATCATGAATTAATTTCGAAGAAAACCATAGTTTATGAATGCCTACAATATGGCATCAAGCAAAAGTCTGTCATTCTTCTGGTTTATGATTTAGAAATTGATAAAGAGGTTCCGTTTTAAGTTGATACCGGATTCAACCGTTTACACTATATCGGATTCATTTCATGCCACTTTCAGAACGTTTTAATTTGAAAACGCGAAAAAAATGAAGCATAACGGACTGCTGCGTTCTCGTTTAAACAGGAGGCCAATCCGATACGAAATGAAAGCGGTCTCGTGTAATCGGAAGGCCAATCCGATATAAAACCAATCCAGTATGAAACGAAAACGGTGTCGTGTAAACGGGGCCTAAACGAGGTTATCGAATGCTGCGATTTCATTGGTCAGACAAACGAGTTGAATTCATTTGATTGGTTAAAATTCACCCTGGTTTAGATAACGCTGGTTTAACCGTATCAGTGTGAAAGAGGTATAACATAGGAGTAGTATCGGAATTGTACGTCGTATATCAATTTCCTTCAGATGCATCTCAAGTAGATGATAAGTCAAACATTTTCCTATCTGCCTACTAGGGCTCCGCAGTTGAAGCGAAGAAAACGAAATGAACATAATGATTTATACTTACCATATGAAACTTTATCTCCAGTTCCTGTCTATTGTATCCAAACATCGAATCTTCGTTGCCTAAACTTCAGTACATGCTCTTAAAAGCCGCACAACTGGATTATTATTTGCATTTGCAGGTCACACAATTCATTATCTGGCGTCTTGATGTCATAACCTGGGTTTGAGGATAACAAGGAATCGAAACTACCACTTCGAGAACGTAACAGAGCCAGCATAGAACGAATGATGCAATGAATGAATAAGATATATAAAAACAATAAGCTTTATTATTAGTGTCTTTGCTCCACAGTGAGTCTAACTGTAAGGTTTTTACAAGAATATGACACTTGAGTTTGGCAGTCAGAATTTCGCAACCTTCATGTTTCGCGAGCTTTGCGTTCTGTTGTTTCGAAAGTCTGAATAGACATTACGGCTGTTCATTCATATAGTTGATTATCATTTACTTTTTGCAGGATAAGTCTTGCTGAATATGAATAAGCTTCTTGTCGTGAATCAAAGATGCAAAATTTGGATAGAGTTAAGAGATAAATCGGTTTGTTGCACATTCATGTATTGAATCATATCATTTACATTTTGCAGGTTATGTCATTGCTGAATAGACTTCCTGTCATTAATCAAAAATGCAAATTGCCCTCATAAATATTGATACAATTAAAATTCAACAGAAAATTCTTTGGTTCCAAAATGCGTAAAAAGGACTTCAGAATGACTCTTGACAGTTCATAGCATTTTCAAAATTTCATAGCACCAAGAGTATTTCACGGATTTTAATGCTTCTTTCTGTTGAATTTGCTCCAAATTTTGACTATGAGAAATGTACCATACTATACAATTCATTTATGCTGTCCAATTTCAATTACTGTCCATTGATCTGGATGTTCTGTGGGAAAACATCGAACAGACTTCATAAACGTGCCCTTAGAGTGCTGCTATAGGTGACTATGAGTCTACTTTTGAAAAGCTCCTTGGTAATGGAGGCGAATACACAATACATACAAGAAACTTGCAAAAGCTAATGCTTGAGGTCTACAAATGCTTAACCTCTGGCAATCCCTCCTTCTTATGGGACCTCTTCAAATGTAAACCTGTAGACTTTAATCTTAGAGTAAAGGATCTCGTCCAACTTCCAAACACGAGGAATTTGAGATACGGGAATGATTCATTGTCATTTAGAGGAAGAATACTTTGGAACACACTCGCTGACACAATAAAATCTGCTAAAAGTGACAGTCAATTTAAAAACAGCGTTGAAAATTGGACGGGATCCAACTGTGTGTGTATCATATGTGGATGAAACAGAACATTGTAAATAGGTAACACCAGGTGGCCTTTATTAGTTTATCAACTATTGCTTTAGCCAACTATAGACAAATGTATTACTGTTACTGTAGTCGTGCAAAGACCAATGTATTTTGTGATTATTGTCACGTCAAGAATGCAGGATGATGATTTGTTCAGATGTGGGAGGGAAGCATATACCTGCTAACGTGCCATGAAAGTAAAGTAAGAATGTTTGCGAAAATGTACACGCTTTATGATCTCTAGCATGCTTCATTTCGGATTAAGGCCAATGTGAAGCTCTATTCCTTCAGCATCATCTCTGCTCTCTTTCCTTCGGCACAAAGCACAAAATTTGGAAAGAGCAAATTTGCGAATTTCTGGTTGAAGAAACACATAAATAAACGGATCACAAAGCAAAACAATCGTATATAAGAAATCTCTGATCTTATGCAGCGTGTGGCACCTGTAGCACTGCTTACATATTATGCTTAGCAGAGAAGGTATCGTCTCGAAGAGGAGAAATGCAACCAAAAGCGCAGTGACTGTCTTCAAAAACCTTTGATTATCCGCAATCACACTCTGCGTTCCACTGATTCTCCTCCTTGCAAGATAAACAAACATCGATATGTAAGTGACAGTGAACAACATCAGGAATATAATGTCAAGTATTATCCAGATATATGTGCGGTATACATTGCGGACTGCAATAGGATCGAATGGACAACCAATAACGCCTATCAATACTCCAACAACCCAACAAACAATAATAGTGATTCTAACGTATTTCTTTTTCACATAGACTTTATGTTTGATCGGGAAATTACAGCCCATGAAACGATCCATGGTCAGCAAATATATCATCGAATACCAAACCAGGTAAAAACCACCTTTAAGTGACCACCATACTCCATATACTCTACCAGATCTTGAATTCGTAACATTGGAGATTGTTTCCTCTCCTAGCCATGCCAAAGCTAATGTCAAGTCAGCCGCACTCAAACTCATGATTATCATGATTTGTATCGTCTTTTTGACTCCGCTGATTTTGAGCAAACATATTCCAATGATATTGACGATAACTGCAGTTGCAGATACGATGTAGGTCGCAATTACAAAACCATCATCCCTTACTGGTGTGCCCATCTTTGTATTGTCTCAATTTTCTGAATCTTGATTCCAAAACTCTTCAATATAGCAAAACTTCTCGTCTCCATGAAATTTTCTACAATGTTGACCTTTTTTCTTCTCACTTGCTGGTTTATCTAAAAGGGAGGTGAGTTTATATATGATATATTATGATATATTAGAATCAGGTTCGGGGCAACATATAAGCAAGACGAATACAGATTTTGTAAACAACAGTATCAGCTGCTTGCGATTGATATGAAACAGTAAAGTGAACAGCGATCCCTACAGCGATCATACTCTCTTCTACCCAGGAATTGCTTTGCGTTGATACTTGTTGGTCTTGCTACAAGTGAAAAGCATCTCAAAGATACTTCAAGTTAACATGTTACACATGTTAACATGTTAACATGTTACACACCTTGAGTTCTTCCAGACAGTTCAGCACCAAACCACCCAAATTTTCCCATAGTGCTTGACTTCCCTCGTCATTGTACCGTCCAGTAGCTATGTGATGGTACAGGGATGATAGAAGTCTACAATATAAAAGGTTAGACCCATAGCATGGTTTGGTGTGGAACTGCCAGTCTCCTTATTGGTGTGTTGTTTTCTTGTTTTGTTTTGTCCCTCGTATTGCTGTATTATTATTTTTTTTTTATATCTTGAAGTTATTTGCAAATTGTAAGTACCGTTCTTGGTGTAGGCCAGATGACCTTGTGTCTTCTTACACCAAGATCGGTACAGTAGTAATGTATTTAGTTTAGTTTTAATTTATTATGAATAGAAAAAAAAAAAAAAAAAAAAAAAGTTAACATGATAATCAAATCGAGGAGATTTGAAATAGTAACTCTATGAGTAGTTTTACTTTATCTTATGAATTAGGTTATAGGTTATAGCCTTGGTAGCAGTATTAATAAGCAATATGCAAGGTTTTAGTTAACCCTATTATTTGGACCGGGGGGGGGGGGCATTTTTATATTTCGCACCACTACCAAACTTTCTCAAATATCTCCTCTACTACTGTAGCGTTAAGAATAGCAGAGAAGATTAAAAGAAAAGAGTGAAGACCTCCAAGTCGTCTTTTTCTTGTGTTCATCTTTTTCTACTATTGTAGATATACAGGGTGAGTCAGAAAAAAAGAATCCCCGTTTGATAGGTCTCATGGCTCCAGAAAGCCTCTTCAAAAAACCTTCAAAACGTGCCTAAAATCATGAACAAATTTCCCTTACATTTCTGCTTTACAATGGCGTTCCAGCAATGACTTGTGGACGCATTAGCACATGCTATCCTTGGGAAGATGAACAAGTCTTCCCCCTGGTATCGATGACCTATTCAAAGGGATTCAATTCTCCCAAGAGGACAAAATACATGAATTTATGCGAGTGTCATCAATTTTAGGTAGGAAAATTTGCTCATTGTTGTCATTCGTTTTTGCAGGTTTTTGGAAGGGGCTTTCTGCAGAAAATCACCCATATCCACAGGAAGGAATGGCCGATTAAAGCCGGGTAAATTACGGAATCTCATTGAACATATTGGCAATAAAAGACTGTTTTTAATATTATTGCTTTGATAATCATGGAGCAGTGGCCTTCCAAGCGGGGATTCTTTTTTCTGACTCACCCGGTAGAGCTGCAACTCCTTGACTTTTACTGAAATTCAATTGTCCATCAAATTAAAAAAATCCATTGTTGTACCACGTGACCTCCAAATGCCCTTAATTGGACACAGGTCGCAAAAGAACGTCAATCCTCGCTAAATTCTTGCAACTAGCGCATATCATAAATTTATATTATATACACCATTCGATTAGTCTCAAAGAGTATTTTCATTTGATATATAGTTTGTTTATATTTGCTAGCTTCAGCAAAATTTAATGTTCATGACGTCATAGTTTGCATGAATGAGTGTACAATACCTCAAAACTTGCAGGAAACAGTCTTAGGTTCCTTGTTACCAACTATTGTCACTAATTGGAAGTCTGAAGATGGAAACTAATTGACAATTGATATCTCAATTAATCTATTCAATTGCTAATTGCTCTTAATTAGCAATCTAAGTTTAAAGTTTTTGTTCAAATATCTTCCTCTGCTCTTACTTGCTACTTTTGGTTACAATTCTGTCTATTATCTCATGTCAATGTGGATGAATCTCGCTTCTATGTCGGTAGCTCAATTTCGACCATTTCCCCGGGGGGGGGGGGGGGGGTACTTGACTTAAATTTGTACGGGGGTGTGCCCACAAAAATTTCTTTTTACCCTGCTCCAGAATTTTTCGCTCAAAAATGATACCCTGGATGCCAGACTCTCTAACATGTTTTTATGTTAGAGAGTCTGGTACCCAGGGTATCAAAATGATAACCTGTTCTAGAAAAAAATGCTGAAAAGTACACTCAAAACATGAAATTTGACCGAAAAATGACCCGATCTAGCAAAGCATTCCTCCTTTGACATGTTTTGACAACCTGCTCTAGAAACACTGCCTCATTTTGATACCCTGTGCTAGAAAAAATTGGTGAAAACGATACCCTTTAAATGGCACATCCCCTTCGGACAAATATACTAAGTACGCCCCCCCCAGGGACCATTTCCCATTGTTTTAGGTTGTCTAACAGTGACCCACGTGACTAATTAACCTCTATTGCTTGTTTTGTAAAGCTAATTCTCCAAAGAGTAATTGTCCATGGGCAAAATCTCCCTTTCGTAACGAGGCATATGAGTTATGGGACATCCTTCTGAAAACCTTCGAGACAATCATTTTTCAATGTCTCTTAATTTCAACCATAAATTTAACCCAGTAGCAAAATCTATCATTTGTAGAAGCTCCGTGGCAGCCATTTACCAGATTTGTGTCCCCCATTTACCAGAAAAAACCGCTCTTCCCAGCCCCTTTTTTAAGGGCGTAAGTTGTCAAAAATACTAAAATTTCTAACCGGTCCAAATAAGCATCGATGACTTTCCTGAAGCATCTGTTCAGACATAATAATTAAATAATAATAATAATAATTTCGAATATTTAAACTGGATAGACACTTCAACTTATGAAAAGCTGTTTTCAACGTGTGTCCAGTAATCTTTTCACTTGTTTTCATGTTTTTAATTTTAACTTTCTTTTGGGATCTCCAGCCCACTTTTAAGAAGAATAGATCAAGTAAAATACCCCTGTTGTATCAAAAATAGATCTAATTTTCATAAACTAATGACCATAAAGGCCAAGTATTTGTTTTGATTGCTTGCATGTCCGCAAAAGGCTTTATATCTGATTCGGTAGACAATTAGTCAAACATTTTCGTAGCTGCCTAGGAGGGCTCTGCAGTTGAAACGAAGAAAACTAGTCGAAAAATAGCAGGCCCCTAAAATAATGATATCTACTTACCGATTGAAACTTTATCTCCAGTCCCTGTAAAATGAATCTAAACATTGAATCTTCGCTGCCTCAGCTTAAGCATACATCCTTTAAAACCGCACAACTGCATTATTATTTGCAGGTCATACAATTCATTATCTGACGTCTTTCTGTATGCTTGCGTTTGGCGGTCAGAATTTTGCTATTTTCATGTTTTATGAGCGTTGCTTTCAGTCGTTTTGAATGCATTCATACATGGGCATTCATTGATATATGCATACAGGCATGCAATGTACCTTCATACAGTGCCTTGAAAACAAGAAAGTTTTACAGGTCCACAGTTTTAAGAAATCCTTTGTTAATTACCGAAAATAGGCAAAACTGAAAATTCTTTTGGATTTTCGAAACTGAAAGAAAGACTGTTAGATTGCTCACGATCTAACGTTGTAATGGCCTTTCCCAAAGGATGATTTTGACTTCAAAATCCCCATTGGATTTTCTGTTACTAATCAAAGCAATTCCATCTTCGAAGTGACTTTGATCATTTGTTCAAGGCTGCAGAAGGAATGGAAAAGCACCAAAATAGATTGCTTCCATTTTGGAATGTTTCCTCTACTGTACAATATTCACATGGAAAAGGTGGTATTACATTTCTTCATTTCTGATCGGAATTACGAAGACAAAACATCAAATAAACTACTCACCACCTTCCCACATTCCCAGAGATTTTGAACCACGAAAGACAGCTGCGCTTCATGGACTTTAAATTAAGAGTGCGGTCCCTTGTTTCTTTTAAGCGCTATGCATACTTATGAAACGCATTCCGTTGACCCAACGAAACTTGCTGTCAATAATCAAGTAGAGTAAATGTTAAAAACACGGCATTTCGATGATGTGCTCGTTATCAAAGTACCTCAAACTATTTGATAATTACATTTTCGTTTAATTTTCATGGTACCACCTGCAACAAACAAAGTGTCTGCATAGTTACGAAAGGAATACCGTCGACGAAGCGCAGCTCACAGTCATAAAACGCATTGCGTTTCAACATGGTACACATCTGCTTCAGGGACACTGGAATAAGAAAGAAAATAGGTTTTTCTTGCTTAGCGGATTTGAGGTGTTATTGTTAGTTGAAATCAACCTCTCTGCACTAGCAGATTGCAGCTTTGCAAATAGCAAAAAAGCTAATTAAAAGAAAAAACTGTCTGACACATCCCGGTCGCTCATGAGTCCCATCAGTACCCTTCCTATTTCATCTCTTTATCTTCTTATCACATGCTTTGACTTGACCAATGTCATACCAAAATAGATCATGGCTCGATGCTGAAGTCATACGGCACAAAGCTGACGAACAATTTAAAAGAGATGCATGGGACATCAAATATTGTGTTTGGGCACAGATAGTATATGTTGGATATCATTTGACATGTTATCATCTTGGTGACAATCCCGGGGGGGGGGGGGGGGGGGTACTTGGTATATTTGTCCGACGGGGATGTGCCGTTTTTAAGGGTATCGTTTTCACCAATTTTTTCTAGCACAGGGTATCAAAATGAGGCAATTTTTCTAGAGCAGGTTGTCAAAACATGTCAAAGGGGAATATTCTGCTATATCGGGTCGTTTTTCGGTCAAATTTCATGTTTTTGAGTATACTTTTCACCAATTTTTTCTAGAACAGGTTATTATTTTGAGCGAAAATTTCTGGAGCAGAGTAAAAAAAGTTTTTTCATGGGCACACCCCCGTACAACTTTGAGTCAAGTACCCCCCCCCCCATGGTGACAATGCACATGATATGAAACCATATGAAACGTGGTTGCTTCCGTCCTCTTGTAAATTGCTTTCAACGCTCAATAGATTGCTCTGGTCATCTGGTAGACTGCTTTCTTTCCCTGGAACTTCTGTACGTTGCTCAGCTTTTCACCTACACTGGTCTGCTATGCTCCCCAAATTCATATAAGAGAACGAGAAAAGAACAGATAAAGAAGACACCTCTCTTGTCGCTTACGCATCACAATCGAACAACAACATTAAGAATTAAAGGCAGTCTGTCACACATCTGATTGGCTGTAATAAATTCAGAGCTCAAAAAACATAAGTCTTTGTGAATCTGTGCAATTAGAATGAAGAAAGGCTGATCGTTATCACTTCTTACGGCCGTAGAAAGTCAGTAGGATCAGCAGCCATTCAATTCTCCTATTCTTTGTATTGTCATTATCACCCAATCAGATGCATTGCAGACTGCCTTTAATTTTAAAGAATACAAACAATAGGTCTTGGCTGCACAGGCAGTCCATATCTAGTTTCATTGCACTTGAGTGGCGCAGTGAAGTGTTGGAGAAACATCAGTGGCGTGGCCACGGGGGGATGGGGGGGCAATTGCCCCCCCACTTTTGTGGAAAGATGGTCCTCGAGATTCCTCTAAAACCGAAGAGAAAATAGCTGGGTATAGGTTGGGTAAGAATTTTCCGAGAAATTTCAAACCTTTCATTTTAGCACTGGCAAGCATGATATTGGGAGATGCATTCTAAGCCAAAGAAAAGGATTCTTCTTCAAAAATTTTCCTCGTGCTTTAATTCATAGGATAACTGTCACAAAACGATCAAAGTTTTCTTGTCGCTAAGGCAAGCATTATATTGGGAGATGCATTCTAAGCCAAAGTAAAGGATCCTTCTTCAAAAATTTTCCTCGTGCTTTAATTCATAGGATAACTGTCACAAAACGATCAAAGTATTCTTGTCGCTAAGGCAAGCATTATATTGGGAGATGCACTCTAAGCCAAAGTAAAGGATCCTTCTTCAAAAATTTTCCTCGTGCTTTGATTCATAGGATAACTGTCACAAAACGATCAAAGTTTTCTTGTCGCTAAGGCAAGCATTATATTGGGAGATGCACTCTAAGCCAAAGTGAAGGATCCTTCCTCAAAAATTTTCCTCGTGCTTTAATTCATAGGATAACTGTCACAAAACGATCAAAGTTTTCTTGTCGCTAAGGCAAGCATTATATTGGGAGATGCATTCTAAGCCAAAGTAAAGGATCCTTCTTCAAAAATTTTCCTCGTGCTTTGATTCATAGGATAACTGTCACAAAATGATCAAAATTTTCTTGTCGCTAAGGCAAGCATAATATTGGGAGATGCATTCTAAGCCAAAGTAAAGGATCCTTCTTCAAAAATTTTCCTCGTGCTTTAATTCATAGGATAACTGTCACAAAACGATCAAAGTTTTCTTGTCGCTAAGGCAAGCATTATATTAGGAGATGCACTCTAAGCCAAAGTAAAGGATCCTTCTTCAAAAATTTTCCTCGTGCTTTGATTCATAGGATAACTGTCACAAAACGATCAAAGTTTTCTTGTCGCTAAGGCAAGCATAATATTGGGAGATGCATTCTAAGCCAAAGTAAAGGATCCTTCTTCAAAAATTTTCCTCGTGCTTTAATTCATAGGATAACTGTCACAAAACGATCAAAGTTTTCTTGTCGCTAAGGCAAGCATAATATTGGGAGATGCATTCTAAGCCAAAGTAAAGGATCCTTCTTCAAAAATTTTCCTCGTGCTTTGATTCATAGGATAACTGTCACAAAACGATCAAAGTTTTCTTGTCGCTAAGGCAAGCATTATATTGGGAGATGCACTCTAAGCCAAAGTGAAGGATCCTTCTTCAAAAATTTTCCTCGTGCTTTAATTCATAGGATAACTGTCACAAAACGATCAAAGTTTTCTTGTCGCTAAGGCAAGCATTATATTGGGAGATGCATTCTAAGCCAAAGTAAAGGATCCTTCTTCAAAAATTTTCCTCGTGCTTTGATTCATAGGATAACTGTCACAAAACGATCAAAATTTTCTTGTCGCTAAGGCAAGCATTATATTGGGAGATGCATTCTAAGCCAAAGTAAAGGATCCTTCTTCAAAAATTTTCCTCGTGCTTTAATTCATAGGATAACTGTCACAAAACGATCAAAGTTTTCTTGTCGCTAAGGCAAGCATTATATTGGGAGATGCATTCTAAGCCAAAGTAAAGGATCCTTCTTCAAAAATTTTTCTCGTGCTTTAGGCAAGCATTATATTGGGAGATGCACTCTAAGCCAAAGTAAAGGATCCTTCTTCAAAAATTTTCCTCGTGCTTTAATTCATAGGATAACTGTCACAAAACGATCAAAGTTTTCTTGTCGCTAAGGCAAGCATTATATTGGGAGATGCACTCTAAGCCAAAGTAAAGGATCCTTCTTCAAAAATTTTCCTCCTGCTTTGATTCATAGGATAACTGTCACAAAACGATCAAAATTTTCTTGTCGCTAAGGCAAGCATTATATTGGGAGATGCACTCTAAGCCATAGTAAAGGATCCTTCTTCAAAAATTTTCCTCGTGCTTTAATTCATAGGATAACTGTCACAAAATGATCAAAATTTTCTTGTCGCTAAGGCAAGCATAATATTGGGAGATGCATTCTAAGCCAAAGTAAAGGATCCTTCTTCAAAAATTTTCCTCGTGCTTTAATTCATAGGATAACTGTCACAAAACGATCAAAGTTTTCTTGTCGCTAAGGCAAGCATCTTTGATTCATAGGATAACTGTCACAAAACGATCAAAGTTTTCTTGTCGCTAAGGCAAGCATTATATTGGGAGATGCATTCTAAGCCAAAGTAAAGGATCCTTCTTCAAAAATTTTCCTCGTGCTTTGATTCATAGGATAACTGTCACAAAATGATCAAAATTTTCTTGTCGCTAAGGCAAGCATAATATTGGGAGATGCATTCTAAGCCAAAGTAAAGGATCCTTCTTCAAAAATTTTCCTCGTGCTTTAATTCATAGGATAACTGTCACAAAACGATCAAAGTTTTCTTGTCGCTAAGGCAAGCATAATATTGGGAGATGCTTTCTAAGCCAAAGTAAAGGATCTTTCTTCAAAAATTTTCCTCGTGCTTTAATTCATAGGATAACTGTCACAAAACGATCAAAGTTTTCTTGTCGCTAAGGCAAGCATAATATTGGGAGATGCATTTTAAGCCAAAGTACAGGATTTTTCTTCAAAAAATTTCCTTGTGCTCTGATTCATAGGATAACTGTCACAAAACTATGAAGTTTTCCTTGTCGCTAAAGGCAAGCATGATATCGGGAGATGCATTCTAAGCCAAAGTAAAGGGCGTGGCCCCAAAATTTTCCTGGGGGCTTCGCCCCCAGACCCCCTCATTCTAAATACCCCCCCACTTAATTTACCCTGGCCACGCCACTGATAGGCATACTTTCTTCGGCAGGCAATTTCTTAGCAGAATTCTTAATTTTCATCTGCCCAATGTAATCAACGTCCTTTATCTGACCAACTAAGATGCATTATGAATTAAATTCAGCAAACGTTCTTTCAGGGATGATAGTTGGATCGTTTCTTTCATGTCTTGCCCTCTAGCAGACCGCTTGCATTTTATTGAGTTCTGTGCACACACATTTCAACCCCTCAACTAAATGATGTGCCATATTTTTGGAGATCCACACTTTTTCAAATACAGATCCATAATTTTGATTTGCAGCTCCACAAAATGAGTCAGATCACACTTATTTTAGGTCCTGCATTCATTTATTTGATTATCATTTACATTTTGCAGGTTGAGTCATTAACATGCTTTATAAGCTTCTTTTCGTTGGTTAATATTGAAATTTGTTTCATTTCGATACACTTAAACCAAACAGGAGGTTATTGGTTGCAAAAATACATAAAAAGGACCTTAGAAAGTGAATGAGTGCGCCATTTGGGTTATAAGACATTTTCTGCATCATGTTGGTTTTGCATCTGGAGACAAGTGTCTCGCGACTCGACAAATGTCACACGGAAAGTCTCAACAAGTTTTGTTGTAAGAAAGTAGTATTGATTCCAGCTACATTTCTGCAGAAAATGTTTGCTCAGCAAAAATAGAATATTCGACATTTGTCCTGTTGAACTGTATTGGTCACCTAGCGAAAAACTTGCGAGCCTTAAAAACACGTCACAGATTTCAATAAGAGCCAAAAAAGAAAAACTTCTTCAAATGAAGAAAACGAAAACGATGCTATAATATCAAGATAACTCATCAATCCTAGCTTAACCATTACAGTTCATTCCAAGAATCGCTCCACCTTTCGCAAACATGTGACTTGCAAAGTTGCACTGCTACTACCGGGCTAGCCTGAATGTAGACTTTAGTTTTCACTGCGAAGGAGAGCTTAAAGAGGAATGGCTCTCCTTTGCAGTAGAAAGATAAAGTCTATAGATACCGGGCGAGCTAGATAAAACTCGGTGTGTTTAACGAGCCATGGTTTTATGAAAAATAAGTTAGGTCGGGTTTGTTGAAGTCTTTTATAGCACAGGAATTTAGTTTGTAAAAGGACAAGTGCGGGTTTAGAATAATTGTTCATAAAATGAAATATTACAATGTTGTGAATGGTGTGTCGTACTTTTCCCCAACCTTCTCTCTCTTTTCTCTGTGAAATTGCGTATTTCAATCTGCGAAATGAGCTAATGACGTCACTATTTATGACGTCATTTCTCTCACTTCGCCTTCGATCTAAACGAGGCTGTATTAGTGCAAAACTCTCAAGTACTTCCTTATCGCACACACTTACAATATGGTGACGAAATTGGGCCTAACTTACGAAAAATGCTGTACGAATTTACAACAGAACGAGATCTCAAAACTTGAAAAGAACTCACAATTGGTGTTCAGCAGTTGGTAAGGTTGCTTTTTGACATTAATTGTAGAAACCCTGGACTTTTCCTTTAAAATCAGTCATTTCTGTTCATATATCTGCGATTAAGTGATATTGCTATTTTTTCAAAAATTACTTGTTTCTGTATGAGCATCTGCTTCCTAGCAATGTCATTTAATGAAGAGTTTTCCAGGGAAACATAGAGATACATAACGGCGATGGATAACAAACAACAATAATAGTTCTTCCTTACGTCCTCCAACCACTCTGCTCAAAGACAATGCATGCAGTGTTTCAACATTTGTTGTGCAGAAAACGTGTGTCATGGTTTAGAAATTCACACGCATCCATTAAAATCTCGATATCCATTAAAACTTTCAAATATTGGGTGTTACAAAACAAATCCTCCATCAAAGTTTTGATCAAAAAGATCATCGCAGATACTTTGGATTACTATTCTCTGTGCAAAATTGCCATTTGCTATATTGTGTTTAGCCTAAACACATTCGATGTTTTGACACGCAGAGCCATACAGAGCCACGCAGAGAGGATGGTTTGTGCAGCCCCTTTAATGAGCCCCTTTAAACCACTTACTGCTCGGCTTCCGAACCAAAGCAATAAAATTCCCGGGGTAGATGCGTAGATATAACCTTCTTATTTCGATATGTGCTCATCTTTGCTCTTAAAAACAATTTCTGGAATGCACAACGAGTGCGCTAGCTACTTAGGTTTCAGAGAACCTTTTGCTATTTTGTTTATTTTGAATTTGTAGTTGAAGGAAGTTCCTTTGTCTGCAGTCGCTAATTGCTTTGAATTCAGGTGTTGAAAAAAGCATCTCATGCTATTGTGCTACAAAATCTGTCCTCGTTAAAGTGAGGTTTAATCAGATGGCGTATCATCTCTTTTATTTTTAACTCGTATGTCTTACCAGTGTCGATTCCTTTGATGAGCATGCTTTTCTGTTTCTCAAGCAGAATTAATATGAATGTTCTTGGTTTCCATATTATCCCTGGAAATATTAAAGGTCTTCATTTCAATTTCAACCACGTGAACTTTGCGGACTAGTCCAAAGAAGTGGCGTAACTTGCTCAGAGCTGTTGCGCGGACGTTACGCTGCAGGAATACGTAAATTAGAGGATCAGCGAGTAAATTGCAATTCCAGACAAGTTCAAAATAATGGCTGAGCATGTCTCGTCGCTTCTGGTCAACTGTAATAAGTATTGCACTGATGACGGACGGAATGGTTTCGAGAAATAAAAATGCGACAAGAATGGCCGTAGTAACAACGAAAAAACGTTGATTGTCTGACCCCGCGATCTTGTTCGTAAACTGCGAATTTCTGCGTTTCTTGCGGTAAAATACGGACGAGTATGTAATTGCGAAGAGGCATAGAAATGTAGCGTCCAATGAAATCCACATTTTCTTGTTATAGAAGACTCTGATTGTTTTCGTGTCCAGAAAGCAAAACAATGGAATTAATATTAATGGTATCATCCAAGCAATAAGTAAAATAATCTTACAAGTTGTCCCAACCGTCATAGCCCTGTATTTGAATGGGAAATTGCAGCCAAGAAATCTGTCGAAGGTTAGAAGATAAAACATGGAATACCAAACATGGTAAATTGCCGTTCTGCTTGCCCATATAACCAAGCTTATTCCACTCTCAGGAAGGTGATATCCACAAAGATCTAATGCCATGAGACTTAACGATGCGGAGGAGATGATGACGTCACACACACTAACGTTCATTATGAGTTTCACTTGATTTGAACAACCGATAGGCGAGGCTTTGAGTAAATATATCCCAAAAGCATTCAAGACAAGGGCGAATGCACTCACAACGCTTGTGGCAATGTTGCAAATCTGTTGGACAGTGGTTTGATTCATTTTCACGAGCCTTCGACAAAGTATGATAAACAGTCTTCCAGCAAAGAAACCTGTTAGGCTCCTTTAGCTAAGCTATTGCACTCAGTTTGCTTGAAATAAATGTCGTCAGTTTTTCCAGTTGTTGTTCCAAGTACGGAGAATTTAAGATGCCTGCAAGCAAAAAAGGCACATTATTTAGTTTGATATTAGATTGACGCATCGGTGAAAATTTTTTCAATGATTTATTTTAAATGGGATGGAATAATTTCTATTTAAAGATAATTCAAGCCCACTATGCATGCCACATCCAAGCAGGGGATCATCAAACCAGTTTACCGTCGAAACGTTAAGCAAGATATAGCGAGCTAAGTTGAGTCACTCTCATCCTCTCGTCCACTTTTATGACATGTATTTACCACAGCAATAGTTTTGGGGTCTTATTAGCGCTAAATAGCGTTATGCTACTTGCTTGAAAATTCTCCAATAACGAAAAACTAAAGTATTAATCAACTGAGCAAAATTTCAACATATTTTGACTTCAAGAAAATGCAATGGGCTCCTTTGCAGCAATGATCAATAGTGGAGAAGTGCACTACCAACTATTATTGTCTATAAATGTATCGAACAGGACAGAATGAGACATTTGCGACTATTCTATGCGAGACATTGGTATATTTAGGCCAGGATTTATACACATGAATTAACAGCGTTTGTCACAATTTTAAAAATTTTCTTTATGCAGCGTTTGTCACGATTTCAATGAATCAGCAATATCACCTGAATCTTCTTGAGTATCATTCGCTCGATTCTCTCAAGGTCAAGCGTCGCATTGTGGTAAACCCAGCGACGGTACTTTAGGCCAGTTTCTGGAGAGATGTATCATTACTCTTGTCTTGAATCTTTCTTAATATAATAACATGCATTTTAGGATTTTCTACCAAGAAGGGAATACAGTATCCAATGATATCATTATTAGCATTCCAGTGGAAAAAATCAGCATTCACAGGCGTTGTTAACAGCTTCTACTGGGCTGCAACTCTGAACATGTTAGACACTGTGTCAATTGCTGTACAGTGCCTTTGTTGAGATCAGAATTCTTATTCTTAAGACTTGAAAGTTAAATGTTTTTACAGCCAAACAAATAAGTAGCCTGCTTAGGACGTTTTCTTAGCAAATACACGAGTTAAACTGTTGACTAGAATTCCATTCATTTTGACAGTATTGCTATCAATTTTTCATATTATTAACCATAGCCAAATTGCCATGAATGTCAGTAAGATTAAACTTTTCAGAAACGCTTTGCTAGTTTTATGGCAGGTGTATTTTGAGCGACGTGACACTATTTTTGATAATTTTGAGAGAAGTCTTAATCGACTACTAGGATCCAAAATTGAAAATATTTAGTATCTTTCAAGAAAAGCCAAAATGATCAATTCATCAGATTCTCAGTATTTCATTAAAAACAATTGCAGCATTTTCTTTGGATACCTTTTGTAGTATTTTTGATAAATTTTGATTCAAAGAATTTTGGCAAACGTAACCACGTCTCTCTGCAATTATAATTCTCCAATCAAGAACTTTTCAGTCGCTTCACGGCATGATCTTATCTCAAAATCATCTTCAGGCCATTCTCTAAGCAAAGGGCACCATGGAACCTGTAGTATTCTTTTATGTTTCCTGTGATATTTTATCAATCTTTATGATTCTCGAACCTGAAACTATCCAATCGTTTCCCGGTGGGGCTGAGCATAGGTTTCAAATCTTTAAAGAGGCTGGTGTAAAATTGAGTGACCTATTTCTTTGAACTGAATGACTGCAAGGAAACTTTAGCTATTTTGCTATAATTCTACCGTTGGACTTTTCTGAAATCTTCTTATTTTTCAGAATTAGAGCGTTTTTCTTCTTTTTCAAGAATTCAAGAAAAATTTTCAAAACAATTAACAACATCGTAAATTCTAAAATGTTTGACGTAACATGACATAATTTCGAAAAAAACCATAGTTTATGAATGCCTACAAAATGGTATCAAGCAAAAGTCTGTCACTCATCAGGTTTATGATTTAGAAATTTGATGACGTCACATCCTCAAATGAGTTGAAATGTAAGATACGCTGTAATTTTCAAAAATATTCAAAATTTCTGAAAAGTCCAAAGGTAGAATTATAGATAAATATCTAAAGTTTCTTTCAAGCCATTCAATCAGAAGAAATAGGTCATTGAATTTTACACCCACCTTTTTACGCCGAGATAAAGTTTTGGAACCTATGCTGTGGGGCTGGGAATGTTCTTTATGCGACATTTTGCAATGTATTAACTTTCTATTCTTTTGAATGTGTTTTTGATAATCCTCTTACGATTGCCAAATTGTGAAACTTTTCAAACTTGGTGCTTCAATCTTTTCGTACGAAAAGCTAAGCAATCATCTTTTGGCCGACATCTCACCTGTAGCAGGCAAAAACTTGCAGAATATTATCTTTCAATGCCTTTGAAAGTGGTTCTGCTTAACTTCTACGGTTTTCAAACCTGGAACTGTTTAATCTTTTCTATGCAAAGCTGAAAAATCGCTTTTTGGTCAACGTCTCCCAAACAGCACGTAAAGCCCTTGCAGCACGTATCATCTTTCGATGCTGAAGGACGTACTCTGCTCAATTTCTTTGTTCTCAAACCTGGATATATTTAGTATCTTTCTTGCGAATCATCAACTCTCTTGGCCAATCAATTTTTTTTTATATATTCCAATAAAAAGTTACAATACATTTACGAGCTACACTACACTACTTACAGAACTACCCTACAATATGAGCTACCCTACACTACTTACATAATTACCCTACAATACTACTACAACGATACCCCAAGGAGCAAAAAAGCAATGTCTACCCTGAGGCCATTAACATATAGATATATAATATAAGAAAAAGAAGAAACTAGTCAAAATATAAGACAAGAAAATAAATGACATGAACAAAAAGAACAACTACATTAAATCTACTCGTAAAATTACTACTAAACGGGAGAAGGTGGTGGCATGTAATGAAGTTTGGAATTATCTTAATCAAATCGACCAGTTTTATGGATATACTGCAAAGTTAATTGTAATACATTTCTATTAACTTCATTGGAAAGTTCTTTATCACCATACAGTAAAAGCTCCGCAAGAACCTTATTTGAAGGATTAATGTACCCAAATGGTCTCAGTAGCGAAAGGACTCCAGCGAAAGGACTGCATACAAGTCTGAAAAAGCTGTGCTTACCTTAAAAGTAAATGTGCACTTGAACCCGCAAAGCTGACTATTTACTGCCGGTGTAAATAGTCACTTTAACAGCTGATTTCTCTCAAGAGGCCCTCAAATTGAATCGTATCTTGCTATTGCGTCACGAATCTTTATCAAAGTCTTTTTCTTCAGACAACTCTTTCCGATTCCTGTCTGAAAGTTATCTGTTATTTTTCAGTCGTACACAGTTTCCTGCTTGAGCGAAAACTTAATCATACATGTTATTGTCTACAATTTGAGTCCATATTCAAACAACAGCTTTCTCAAATAGATTTTCAAGACTTCTGTAATGTATGTACATCATTGTCAAATAAACTCAGTCAACAGCAATTTTGAATCAGACGTGCCCAGGTACGGAATTGAGGGATGAGAGATTGGAATTCATGTTGCAAGTATGTGGCTAAGATCTGGATATTTTTGATTGACTTTGTAGCTTCTTGCAAGCATAGATAGGGGAATCTTTCCTTTTTCAATGTGTTCTAATCACTTTTAAGGTTTAAGAGCGGCTGCGGCAATTTGAATACTGAAAAGTCCTATTCCTGTTTGCTAGAAATTGCTTCTTCTAGCAGGCCTGAAGCTGTAAAATCGTTTGTTGCCCATCAAAGCTATTTTCAATACTCTGGTGGCTTTCTCTTGGCTGTAATTCACTGAAATACTTTTAATATTTGTCAGCGTTCTTTCAGTTGATACTCTCTTCTGTCTAATAATTCTTTTTTCTCTCTCTCTCAGGGTCAGGGTCACAGAAACTTAAGACAATTCATTTTAACAATTTGCTTGCGACAAAATATTTAAATTTCAAAAATTTGTGCTCTTGACTAATTTTAGCTTCTACTAACTGTCATCGGTGTTGATAAATATTTCTTTCTCTCCTTACCAATGTAGTATCCGTGAATGTAGTGTCCGTGAATCATCGATTTTGTTCTCTGCCAATAATTTCTATCTTTCTCAGTCCTTCTTGAATTTCTGAATTTTGAATTTTCTGAATTTGACTTCCTGAACTTTGTTCTCTGCCAATAATTTCTATCTTTCTCAGTCCTTCTTGGACTCGAAGCACCTTTTCTACGTCCATACTTAACGTAATATCTACTTATTTCAGTTCTTCTCCAGAATTAACTGAAATTATAATATTTAGATTTCAAAACTTTATCCTCTTTAGCTTCCATTGACTGGCATCAATGTTCATGAATATTTCTTTCGCTTCTTATCAATGCAGTATCCTTCAGTGATCAATTTTGTTCTGTATGAATCATTGGGAATTATTTTCTCATGACTCTCTGTCTTTCTACCTCGGGCTCTTGCACGTCTTCTTTGTCTATATCTATCGTAATTTCAACTGTGTTCTGGAATACTCGTCTTAGCTTCTATTGACTGTCATCAATGTTCATGAATATTTCTTTCGATGCAGTATCCCTCAGTCATAAATTGTGTTCTCTATTAGTCTTTTCTAATTCCCTGTCTTTCTTAGTTCTTATTGGGCTCTAGCACATTTTCTACGTTTATATTTAGCGTACTTTCAACATATTTCAATTTCTCTCCAGCAGTAACTTCAATTGGTTGCTCAATTCTCATTGTTGTCAAAGAGGCATACATTAATCCCTTGAAGCTTTCCTTGGCTTCTCTTTTACTCTCCTTCTTTTCTCTATGTTCTTTTCATTTCTTTTTCAAACTTATCTCATTTGCTCTAGTTGGTGTCATTTGACACTGCTCATCTCTTCTCGACCATTTGCTTTTCTTGAAGTCACTTCCTTTCAACTTTAGATAGCATATCTATCCCAGCTCCTCTCTCATCTCTGCTTATACTCTTCTCTGTAAATATAAATTCAGGTATCACTTTCTGGCCAATTTGGTTTAAAATTGAGCACACTTCCAGAATTATTCCTCCAAGTTGCTGCCACACAGTTTAATCGTTCAATCGCCATCTACTATAATTGTCTTTGGGGCGAAGGAATATTTTGTCTTTTGACTTATCTCAATATCGTTATGCTTTACAGAGACATCAGAAACTACATTTGGTGACTGCTTTGGACTAACCAAACGTAAAATCGTCGTCCTGAACTACACTTGAACGTTACCAAATAACACATTCAAAAAATTGCTCATTCTAAATTGTGTAAGCTATAACATAAGAGAAACCGCATACCAGAAACACAGCTCATTAAAAATTATGAACAATCATTTCCTACAAAATACATAGACGAAAAGTCAATATTAGCTATTCTGGTCAAAATATCTCAAGTTTTACCAAAGCTTCTCGAGCTTGTTTGAAGACAATTTATCTGAATTATTATGCTTTGAAAATAAACAAATCAAATGGTCCTTTTAAATATTTGCCGTTTGCAATTTTAATTTTAATCTTTCAGGAGGAGTACCTTTCAGCGGGTTGAATTTATTTTCAAAATGTCATGAATTGCTACCGGGTGCACCAAAAAAAATTCCTGCGGTTGATAAAGCGTAGCATAGGTTCCAAATCTTTAAAAGGCTGGTGTAAAATTGAGTGACCTATTTCTTTGAACTGAATGACTTCAAGGAAACTTTAGCTATTTCTCTATAATTCTACCGTTGGACTTTCAGAATTAGAATGTTTTTCTTCTTTTTCAAGAATTCAAGAGAAAATTAAAAAAAAAAACTTAAAACCATCGTAATTTCTAAACTGCTTGAGGTAACATGAAATAATTTCGAAGAAAAGCATAGTTTATGAATGCCTACAATATGGCATCAAACAAAGTCTGTCACTCTTCTAGTTTATGATTTAGAAATTTGACGACGTCACATCCTCAAATGAGTTGAAATGTAAGATATGCTGTAATTTCTAAAAATATTCAAAATTTCTGAAAAGTGCAACGGTAGAATTATAGATGAATATCTAAAGTTTCTTTCAAGCCATTCAATCAGAAGAAATAGGTCATTGAATTTTACACCCACCTTTTTACGCTGAGATAAAGATTTGGAACCTATGCTGAAAAGCGTACTACGTTGATAGTGTACTGGAAGGATTTGAATGCATCGAGTTTTGGTTGATACCAGAAAGATTGAAATATTCGGTGACTTGCCCTGTGTTTTTATGAGCACTGAAAAAATAGAGGATGGTGACAGGTAGAACGTACCACAGCACCACTGGGGCATTACCAGGTACCGAAATGTCCTGTTGTTGGTGAAGTCCTGTTGTTGTTGGTTGTTGGTGTTGTCACCAATGAAGGTGTTGTGGCGCAGTGGTGTAATCCTCTGACTTTGCAGCCAGAATAGTCAGGCGGAGTGGGTTCGATACCCGGTAGGACCCCACCATTGAGCGTCATGAAAAGGGGTCGCGGACTCGATTAGGTCTGCTCTATTTCTGCGATCCCAGCGCTTGGCGCTGAAAAACGCAACTTAACCTTCACCTTCACCTTCACCTTCACCTTCACCTTCACCTTCACCTTCACCTTCACCTTCACCTTCACCTTCACCTTCACCTGTACCCACAGTACTATTAATGTCAGTACCGGGACAATCGGAGCAGGAAGACAGTACCACTTTAAATATAAAATTACGGAAACATACTGGGGAAAAGTTGGAATAAAAAGATTGATAAATTCCGCGTTCCAAGTCCTCAAAAAATGTCCTCGGTACCATAGTAATTCCTACCAGTACCCAGTACCCAGTACCAAAGGTGCCGTAGGGGCCAGTACCCAGCATCATCAATACCCCTGTCACAATCCTCAATAGGTTAATTCGACTTTACGAAAATTCTTTGTTTCCAAAATTGGCAAAATGCCCGAAAAGGGCCTGAAAGAGAAACTTCTCGCACCGAGTAATGCAAAAGATCAGTTAAGCCCCGTTCACACTGCTCCGTTTTTGTACAAAAACGGAGATAAAACCTCCATTTCTGGAAACTTTTAGTGCTTCTATCTAGAAACTTTTAATGCCGATTGGGAGGCGATTCAATTCTCTTACTTTTTGGATGTAATAAAAACACTTACTGCTCAGCTTCTGAACCAACTAAATAAAATGCCCAAGGTAGATGTGTAGATACATCCTTCTTCTTTCGATCTATGCTTAAGTTTGCTCTTGAAAACAATTTCTGGAATGCACAACGAGCGCACTAGTTACCTGGGTTTCAGAGAAACTTTTGAGGCTTTGTTTGTTTTGGATCATTGGTTGAGGGAATTTCCTTCGTTTGCGATCGCTAATCGCTTTGAATTCAGGCGTAAACAAAAGCAAGGTATACTATTGTCTTACAAAATCTATCCTTGTTTGTTTGAGTCATTATGACAAGTGGTCATTGATTCGTGTCACAGGATAGGTGAAGTAAGTGGTTGCTTCAAAAACAG
Source organism: Aurelia coerulea (assembly GCA_039566865.1). NCBI lineage: Eukaryota > Metazoa > Cnidaria > Scyphozoa > Semaeostomeae > Ulmaridae > Aurelia > Aurelia coerulea. Next base: position 21,475,822 of record CM076948.1, on the reverse strand, counting down.
CACTTTTTTTGTTCTCCAGCGACGGCCAAATCAAGCAAATGTTGGATTCTAGCGCTGTTTTCATTGATTTTGATAAGGATTGGTGATTTTTGTCCCTATGATCATACAGATAGCTGATAATAATTTGATTGTGCTATTGTTTTCGAATAGCCAATCAAGTTGCCGAACTGCCTCTTGTGTTCCAGAGTAGAGGAAGGGCAACGAACTCACTCTAGGGACGAAACTGGTGAAAGTAAAGTAAAATATGTCAAGGATTTCCTTTATCAAAATAAATAGTTTCTTAACTCATATTTTCCCAATACTGGAGTTTCTTAATTTTTTAGCGAGCTGAGAGTTGAGTTTCTTATGGGCAGTTTCATATTAAAAAGATACCCATATAAGGGTGGTTTTCAAATCATTGAATTGAGGAACTGAACATTGAACCCCATGAGAGCACCCCCGGGAATCTAAAGTAGACGTGTATATTAACAGAGATCTTGAGAGCGCAGCTGTAGTTAAACGGGATTTATCGTGTTGCTGTTGATTTGAAAATCAAACCCAATTCATAAAGCATGTTTGAGATGTAATAAGTTTTCGAGATTGCTTCTATTGCAAATCCTGAAATTGTGTATACAAACATGTATAAGTCTTATTAATTAGGACGAAACGAATTTCTCCTCCCTTGAATTAATAAAGATTTGCTATGAAAAAGGTATTACGAGTATGGAATAGACTATGAATGAATTATCGGTACTTCAAAGGTATTTTTCAAAATTTCCATCAGTTGCCAAAAAGAGCAACTTATGAATATTAGCAAGGCTAATAGTTTTCGTCAATTTCTCTGTTCAAAAAGAAAAGTTTCCTAGACTTACTACCTCAGTCCCAGTTTCCTCTCTCTTCATTGAATTGGATGATGGCACTACGCTTCAACTGATAGTTATAGCGTCCATCAGTCTATCAAAAGCGATAACTACGAACATGTAATCAGTCTACCCATTTCCTACAACAAATTTCTGGAGTATTGAGAAGTAAGATAGTGCTAAATTCAATGATAAACTAAACTATTTATTTTGCACATCGAGAACAAAAGAAGCACTGCTTGACATGATATTTTTGTGTGCGCTCATAACAAGAGCGTTACTACAATACATATCAATCCTGCAGCCACTAATATATGACTACAATATAAACATTAATGAAATAGTTAACTAATACAAACTAAAGTTATATGTACAAAAGGCAAATATTGGGGTTGCAGCAGAAATCAGAAGCATTTCGTTGTTCGAATGATCAATTGTAACACTTTTTGGAAAATCAGCCATATCGTCTAAGTAATGATTAATTGCACTCTTGAAAGTAAATGATATTGTAGATGCATCTCTTGGAAAAAATCAGACATTCGTTTCCATCACATGGAACTAATTTTTGTGACTCGGTGATAGTTTTAAAATCAGTGGTCAAGTGTTACAATTGCCCTGGTAACACGGGGCAATTGTAACAGATGTTTGGAGCAATTGTTACATATCTTTAAAATCATCACAGATGATTATTGCATGACTCTGCTTTTTCCTCGAACAAAATGTAGCACCAGGTGGCAGATTATCTATGGCTTTAAAAAGAAAAAATTAGAAATAAGACGTGGTTTTTATTTCTTTGTAAATTTGGATGCATCAGTTGAAAAAATTGAATCGATTGAGGAAATACTGTTCCTTTTTTACAAATTTCAACTTTTAACTCTTTAATACTGCATGGATGCACATTGGTCGACCAGATTAGAAAATGAATCAAAACCAAACCATCGGCCAGCTTACACCGGGGTGATTGTTACAGCGTGTTACAATTGCCCCTGACCTGGTCAGCTATCGTTATTTTCTATTTTCATGTCTCATAAGCTGTGGAGCTTAATAGTCTTAACGTAGTTTTGATCCTAAATAGATGCCATGTTTGGGATGTGAAAATGAAATTTTTTACTCAAGAGCAAAATCTTTCAGACATAAATTTACAGTGAAAGCACGTTTTTACTTTCGTACTCAAATATATGTTTTTCCCCCGAAAATGTTGCAAACATGGCTGAACATTCCTGTGACAAAGTATGTAGAGGGTTATAATGAGCATGCTCTGTGAAAAAATTAGATTTTTTGCACTTTTCTGCAAGGCGTGAGAGTCAGTGTTACAATTGCCCCGTGTTACAATTGTCCCCGGTCTCCCCTACATGATAACTTTGTCAAAACAAATAACAAGGCTGAACATCTCCGGTGAAGATTCTAAAACTGCCTACGCAAGGCGCTCTTCAAATAAGATCCTTGTTACCTTTAAATTAGTCTAAGTACCTTTTGAATACAAGACCCTATTTCAGCCATGCTCTGAAAATGTAGGTTCTTATATTTTTGGGATTTACTGTATTTATCAATGTCAGGTTGTAGCTTTTTATTGCCATAAAGAATGAGCTCGACTAACGCTTAATTTGAAGGTGTAAAATGTAACTAAGAGGCAATATTGCGTTGAGACCATTGAGTGTAGCTCGCATCTGGGTTCTAAGATTGGCAAAGCAGCAGGTAATGTTTCGTGTCCTCAACGCCATCGTTTACAGAAAAAAAGGAATTTTATTGAGGTAATTTTATTGTGCAATGCTACATAAAGCTCAACCAATTCAACTTTATCACATTTGCAATTGGTCGTCTCACTTCATTATTATCCAGAATGCGCGGAGAGCGACGCTTTCAAATATGAATTCAGTTGAAGGGAGCAACGATCCACGTAAGAAATGTTCTTGATGAGAAGTACCTTCATCCATAACCACTGAAGAAGACAACCGATTTTATTAATGCTGCAAATGCTAGGCCCATAATGATGCACTTTGCACCATGATGGACTTATACTTTTGAGCTCAAAGTAGCCCCGTTTCTCTGATTGTTCACGTCTTCCCTAAAAAAAAAAATACCCCATCACGTTGATTTTACCTAACAGTCAACATTTTCAGATGTCTATTATCTTAGAAGTCTCGTATGATAGCGCCCCGGGGGGTCTACCTTGGAGAAAAACAACGGGGATGTGCTAGACTTATGACGATGAGTCTCTCGTTTCCCTGTGCTCTTTGACTTGATGATGGCGCTTCGGTCAACAGAGAGACTCATTCCCCAACGCTTGTAGAAACGGAATATCTCCTTACTGATTCTACTACTTATTCCTTTCGCTGGACCTTTTCGCTATTCTACACAAGGTTCGATTATGTGGCGTTCGAGCTTCTATCACTATTGTATACATTCGAACATTCTAAAAATGTATCCAGCTATCGTTCGATTCGAATTCTTTTTCCGAATCTTAGCTAAAAGACCTATTGGGCCTAAATCAATCTGCTACTTTTTTCTCAAAATCACTGATCCTAAAACGACACAAAAACGGTTTTCCGGAACTCCTGTACCATAGAATTTGCTATCAGTACTTCGATAAGTGTTCATTCTAGCTATCAATGCAAAAAGCGCCTTCCTCTAAGCCATATTCTAATCAGCACATGAGTTTGCGAGAAAAACTTGTCGCAGATTGACATTTTTGTCCGGTTTTACAGCTCTATGTCTATAAGGCCCTCAGTGGAGCGACAACAACAACAACAATTCAACTCAATTAGATGATCGTAACTAGAGGGTCCTTATGTAGTGAGGCTAGGGATGTGCCTGCCGGAACAACTTTATGACCCTGTCCTGGAATAAAATTTTGAAGACATAATACCTGTCCTGGAATAAGACTTGGAAAACTGATAGTTCTGAAGAAAATGAGAGTATACTTTTCGCTAATTGCTTTCGCTAGTAGAATTTTCATTTAATAATTTCATAAATTGAAGTGTTTCTTTAAATGATTATGATAATCTGACCTGTTCTGGAAAAAAGTAGCTCTAATGGACATACCGGTCCCGGAATGAAGGTGCAAAAGGTATAATCCTGTCTCAGAATTTTCAGCCGATAACGACACCCTATTGGCAGGCACATCCCAGGAATGTCATTGTATTAAGTAGACCCCCCGGGGATAGTGCACGTTTCTTTTCGTCAAATTAAAAGCTCAACATGCACAAATAAATTGATCTTGTAATCATCAGTGCTTTTGCGGTATGATTCAGAATCAGGCAGCCCTAACAAGGGCTACTTGCAAATTTTGAAATCAATTACAAGATCAGCTTTGTCTGGGAAAATAATTTGGTCCTTCATCTTCCTGGAAAAAGAAAGAAATTTTACGATCAAACCTTGTAATCAAATTTTTGGTGATTTTCAAACAGGAGTACTTTTATCAGGACGCACGGTAGCTTTCAAGTATCGAGCAAATTGCTTTTTACCGAAGGCAGTCTTTCATCGCAGGGGCTTAAGTCTGAGCATTTAATGTTTTGTTTAATTCCTACGCTGGTCATCATCCCAGGCAGCCAAGGGGTCAAAGCAACTTCACCCACAAATGCTCGGTGGCCTGGTAAAAGCTTTTTCACAAATGTACTGAGGCAGGACACTGAGAAAATGCCATTTTCCCTGTAACTGCATTAGCAAAAGCTCTTGATTTTATCAAATGCCACTCAAATGCCTTGGGGCTAGGGAAAGTTGACGGTCAAACCCCTGTGGGCCGGGAATATCTTCAGAAAATACCCGAGGTGTCCCAGGGAATGGTCAGAGTAGGAATTGAACGAGAAATAACGCACTAAATTGGCACTCCGCAGCAACAAATAGCAAATGCATTTTAACACACTATCATATGGACACAAACTTGCAAGTCTTGAAACTACAAATAATTTTTCATTCAAAAGATGCTTGTTTAAAGGAAAAGTCCGAGGTTTCTACAAATAAGGCCAAGAAGCAACCGTACCAACTACCAAGCACCAATTGTGAGTTCTTTCCAAGTTTTGTCATCTATTTCTGTTGTAAATTCGTACACAATTTTGTGTAAGTTAGGCCCAATTTCGTCGCCATTTTTTGTATATGCAATTAAATGGTTAGCCTCGGTTTGGAGGTTCGATTGTTACGTCGGAAAGTACTTGAAAGTTTCACAATAAAACAGCCTCGTTCAGGTCGAAGGCGAAGTGAGCGAAATGACGTCATAAATAACAACGTCATTTCGCATATTTCGTAGATTTAAAAACGCAAGTTCGCAGGGAAAAGAGAGAGAAGGTTGGAAAAGTACTACTTTGAAGGGTTTGTGGCGCAGTGGTGTAATCCTCTGACTTTGCAGCCAGAACAGTCAGTCGGCGTGTGGGCTCGATACCCGGTAGGACCCCAACTACTTGATCGTCACGACAAGGGGACGCGGACTCGATTAGGTCTGCTCTATTTCTGCGATCCCAGCGCTTGGCGCTGAAAAACGCAACATCACCTTCATCATCACACACCATTCACAACATTATATCTTTCATTTTATCAACAATTATTCCAACCCTGGACTTGTCCTTTAAAGGTTCTCTCATTATGTTTTTAGTGAAGACCATCAAATTTCGGAACATTTTCAGACAAGCAAGTAGTAGTCTCGGTATCCTGGAAAAATTATGCAGCTTATAAGCTTTCATGAATGCAATATTAGAAAATTCTTGCTAATTTACAAAAACCAAACACAGAAGATTGATTTCACGTCAATTTAAAATTATTATCATTTTCAGTACGGCAGGACTTCAACATCTTCGAATAGACAAATAAATTTAGTTCGATAATATGTTTTGTTGATCTTAGCAAATAATAACAGTGCATATGCCTTTTAACACATGTGAAAAGAACATTCTTTTCTTTGAAATTCAACAACAATGAAATCGCTGATTTCATTAAAATAACAAATTTTGCAAAAAAGTGCAAGTAAAGATTTCTTTCAAGCGGCATCTTCTGATAAAAATCATGTTGCTAAAAATAGAAAAATTATTTCTTATGAAATTTACTAATTTAACGAAGACAAGAGAAGACTTTGTTCTCAAAGCAGACTTTTACTTCTGGCATTTGCATTCAGAGTAGTGAAGAAAAGTGATTTGATAGTTTTTTCTCATTTTGCAATGCTCATTCATTCTATTTTTCTTGAGTTTGTCAATCAAAAAATTGCCAACTATCGCGTGCCCGCAAAAAAGTACTCCTGTTTAAAAACTCGGTAAAATTTGCTTATCAAACCTATCATAAAATTTTTGCTTTGATCTCTTTTGCCAATGGTCCAAATGCATTTAGAGATGATAAAATGTTTGTTTTCATTACTTAAAGGGTATGAAATAACGCTTTGAAAAACCTCCTTCTGAACTATACTCTTTGCGAAATATCGTTAATCTTGCCTAAGAGCTATTATATCGAAATTTTTCCTCATCCTTCAAGTGTAAAATAGTATTTGCCTTTCATTTTGACATTTAAGACCAATCTAGAAGCTTAATATACAAAAAGAAATCACTCAGAAAGTGCTTTTGCAGTGTGATTCAAAACCAGGCAGCTCGCAAAAGGGCTAAATTCATCAATTCTAAACCAATCAAAAGATTCCTTGTGCCTGGAAAATAATTTGGTCTTCGATTTACTTGCCAAAAAAGAAATGCGATAGGCCTTAGATAAAATTTTGGTGTTGTTTCAAACAGGGGTACTTTTTTGGGACACCTGGTAGTATTTAGCTGATAGGAAAGAATATATAGTCCTTTTTTTTTCGTGGTAAAAATGCTGAGTAGTTGAATGATTCTGCTAAAATTGCAAAGAGCAATGGAATCTTTAAAGGTGGGTCATAGAACCACCGTTTAAACGAATCATAATTTTTATGGTAGACATTTTGTCAATTAGAAATCAGAAAGCATTAAAACGATTTGCGAAAATTCATGAGTGCATGTAGTTTATGGGCTCTAGCTTGCGTGCAAACTTTACTTTCCACTACCAAGGACAGCTCCTTCGCAACGAAAAGGTAAAGTCTACACGCACGCTGATAAGCCAAGGGCACCTACCTTGTAGGAACTGTGTTTATTCCCACTACTGTACTGTGATCCAGTACACAGAGTCAGTCCTGTCAAGGTCAAGATGACGTACTTTGTGGTTTCAAATTCCAGTGCTGATGTAATACGAGGTCAACCGTTATATGAGTTGGCCACATGGAGCAAGACAGCGTGATTTTTGATTGGTCAACACTAACAGCTGTTAGAATTTGAAAATCCTTGTAATATACAAAGATTAACAGGAAACCAATTACCCTGTGTACTGGATCAAAGGACACCAATTACTCTGTGTACTGGGTCACTCCGTGTACTGGGTTACGGGTACAGTACTGAGAATAAACACACTTCCTACAAGGTATGTGCCCTTGAACATGCTCGTGCAAAATGTAGAAATCTTATTGATTTGAAGGCAAAGCAAATCATATTGATTTCCCTACAGTTACATCTTTGCCATTGTTTAGGAGTTCACAAGGGAATAAATATGAATCAAATAGAAGGCCTATTTCAGGAGTCTTACGAAACATTGTTTTAAACAATTGCTCCTAATAATGGAAATGAAAGATTGATTTCCACCAAAAAAATCTTTATATATACCTAAGTTAACCTTTCTCATATACAAACCATTTTCAAAGAAATGAATTTGCGAAGTAAATTGCATCAATAAAAATTGACTAGCATACCGAGAATTTGTCTGACTCACCCGGTAGACCGCAAAACAAACTAAAAAATGTGCCAGCTTAAGATCTATGCAACTGCTGAAATTTGTGAAGTACCATCTAAACAGTTCAAAAAAATTTTCTTTTAATTGCTGATGTAATTTTTCAATGACTACTGATTTGAAAAATTCAGGCTCTGTCTATTTCCTATAGTTTTTTGGGTCACAACGCAGTCACACGCAACTGTTCATTCTCATTTGCTGCTGTTGAAATTTATTCAGTGTTCAGTGTCCAGTGCTCAATGTTCAATGCTCAGTGTTCAGTTTTCAATGTTCAGTGCTCAGTGTTCAATGCTCAGTTTTCAATGTTCAGTGTTCAGTGCTCAGTGATCCGTATTTAGTACTCAGTGTTCAGTGTTCAGTGCAAAGTGTTCAATGCTCAGTGCTCAGTTTTCGATGTTCAGTGCTCAGTGTTCAATGTTCAATGCTCAGCGCTCAATGCTCAATTTTCAATGTTCAGTGATCAGTGTTTAGTACTCAGTGTTCAGTGTTCAGTGCTCAGTGTTGAATGCTCAGTGTTCAATTTTCAATGTTCAATGCTCAGTGATCAATGTTTAGTGCTCAGTGTTCAGTGCTCAGTTTTCAATGTTCTGTGCTCAGTGTTCAATGTTCAATTTTCAGTGCTCAGTGCTCAATGATCAGTGTTTAGTGCTCAGTGTTTCCTCTTCATATAATTTCAATATACTATTCAAAATGTACAATGTAAGACAATGGGAGAATGAAAGAATGTAGGAAATTGCTTCCAGGGGACGCTCTCTCAATAGATAAACTAATCGAGGAGAGAACAACTCTTTATCTAAGAACTTAGTTTATGTTCGAAAAATGTGCTTAGATTTCGCTTCCAGAAAGTTGTCATTTGAAACTGCTAAATTCTAATGATTGATAGTTGATGGAAAACAAATGCAGATCAACTTGACGACGGAGCATAATTACAAAATACGCTTGTTTGATCTAGGAGAGTTGGTCTGGGAAAGCTGGATTCTAGGGACTTGCTTAAATATTTCATGTACGGTTGTATTTTGAGAATAATTTTCAATCTAGCATGGTTAACTGGCGGTTGCTAAACTGAGAACTGATTTCAAAAGCCCTCAGAAGCTCTTTGTAAAACACAGTTTTTAATTTAGGGCTACATAAAAGCCTCCCCATTTTTGTACTTATATTCTTATCAAAAACACATTGCTTTGATTGCTCAATCGCACTTTTGGCATTTGAACCCCGCAGATTTGTGGAAAATTCAAGGTTAAAGGCACACAAATCTGAAGTTTTGAGACCTATGAATTTTTAATTGAAAACAATGTCTCAATAGGTCTATCACATTTGCGACAATAGACCTTTTTTATATCATCATAAAATATTAAAATGTACAAAGTATCAACAACAGTTAAATTAGGAAAAAAAATATTTGTCGTTCGTAGCGAGAAAGAAAAGGACACATACACAAAGTCATCGAGTTCCCACTACGAACAACATCTACAACAATTTAATACTAGGATGATATCTAATCTAACAAAGGGAAGATATACATTACAAAAAATTAAGGTATATCAGGTGCGTCAAGGAAATATCTCTCTGACAGTGCGCAGCGATTTGATGAATCCATTTTTAGCCTAAACGCTTTGTTGATTTGATAAAGGAAATCGTCACTTCCAGAATTATTCTGTTTACAATCACATTTACGTTTGGGCTACCAAATACAAATAATTCGCAAATGTTCTTAGAATCCAAACTCTCAATTTCAATGTCAGGAAGATCCCAGAGCTGTCCAAGGAGATCTAACGCTGCAAATCAAAGAGACCACAACAGACCTTTCAACTGTTTAAAAAAAGAATATGAATCAAATTATATATTTATATATTTTGAAGAATTTTCAGATGTGTACAGCAGTGATAGAAGTTCATACTCCAACTCCACTCAATCGAACTAGCCTCACTACATAAGGACCCTCCAGTTACGCTGATCTAATTGAATTGAATTGTTGTTGTTGTTGTCGCTCTCTGTTGACCGAAGCGCCATCATCAAGTCAAAGAGCACAGGGAAACGAGAGACTCATCGTCATAAGTCTACAATCGAACCTCGTATAAAGAGTATGACAAAACCGCTCGATCCAGACTCTTTTGTCGAATAGCTAAAAGGTCTATTGTGTCCCACAGATGATTGGAAACTTTAAAGTACAGTAATCCTTATTCACGTATGCAAACATTCTAGTTGCTGTCAAGCAGCACAATGCTCTTGCTCAATAGCTTCACAACGGACTAAGTTCGTTTGTTGATTTGTCTGTCTGTCTATCTGTTTTTAACAACTTTGCAGACGTAACTGTGGCTGTTAAATGATATTACAGTGGGTCAACATAGGCACTAGCGCAGGCGCAGTATGGAAAGTGTGATATCAAAATAGCATTATTAGCATGGTCAGTTGACTTAAGGTAACTCTGCTTTCCGCTCCAGTGAATAGCGAGATGCCGATTCGCAAAACCACTGTCCTCAGAAAACAATTAATTTCTCCAATATCATTTGGCCTATCGAAAAGCAATAAAAAGGATGTTGTTCAGTATAGTCTGGGCAAGGGTCATTATAATCATAAACCTAGCAATGAATTGATTGGCTGGAGCTGATCTAACGCATGCCCATTGCGCCAGTTTTCGACATAAGGTCCTGCGGAAGATCAAAAGCAGGATACGCATTGAAACAATGGAAATGATGACGATATAAACTTTGTTTTGTGAGATTGACTGGCCTAGGCTCCGTTCAAGATGAAGTGTCAGTGCCCCTACATACACGTCTAGTTGGAGAATTATTATTTGAATTTTGATTATTGTGGAATGCAAAGATTCACTGGAAGTCGTTCTTTATCGAGGGAGACATTGTGCAGCCTAGTTCTCAAGAAAATCTTGTGCAGCTTCGGGCTAGCAGAAGCCAGAAAGGGAGGGTATGTGATTGTAGGCCTAGGCCAATAACTAAACGCCAACTGCAAAGCAAAGCTTGTTCTGAAGAGGAAGGACAGTGTCCCAAGATATTCCAAGAAGTCTCGTGGTAAATGAAGGAAGGTAGAAAGGTAGGCTGTGGGGGAAATTCCAGTACTGTGAAAATAAATGAATAAGAAACTATTTATTTTGATAAAGGATGTGCCTAACATATTTTACAGTTTTTTCACTCGTTTCCTGTATCATATTACTCGAAAAGTACTTGAGCAATGTCTAAACATTGGAAATGCTTACAAAAACATCGTTTTGAAATGTTCATAAGGGCATAGGCAGTGACCATGAAGATTGTTATAGAACCTGTAAGAAACTCATAAGAAACTCTGAGTACTGAAAATCTGATATTTTTAAGAAACTTTCAGTACCGAGCAAAATTCTTAGTTTCTCATAAAAAATATGCGCAAGTGTTCTCTTTGCCATATTCATAGACAATCCTAGTATTTTAGACTTACCTTCGAAGAAAATTCTCCTGTTCTTGCAGTATTATCATAATTTGTTGCTGACAAAAGGAACTTTTGCAAGATAATTTTCTCTCTGCATTATTATTATCACCAAGGTACTTTGCTTTGGCTAGGAAGGGGGGGGGGGGGTGCTCAGGTTACTCTTTGGGTCTAAAACTTTGACAAAAAATAATATTTTTGGGTTTGTCATTTGTACAAGAATTTCTATGAGTTCCCTGAACTTCTGGATTATTTTCTTGGTCTCAAACTGAGAAAAATTGAATAGAATATAAAAATGAATTTACAAACAAAATCAAAGTCAAGCAGGATTATCAAAATACGCGAACATTTAAATATATACATTACATGAAATCTATCAGTTCAGGACATTTTCCATATATTGTTGATGACAAAGAATAAATAGTTTTGGCTATGTAGGCTAAGAAAAGTTATCTTGTGGGTCCATTTTGATGGTAGAAATTTTTTTTGGTTGATATTTTGTACCACAGCCAGAGCACCCTTACCCTATTTATACAAGAATAACCCCCCACCAGGTTATTATCAGCATATGTGTTACTAACCAAATGAGCTTTCCACGAGAACTTTGCTTTTTCTACTTCCCTTCTCCCTTCTGCTTAAAATGATTTGAAAGATGCATAAATCGCTATGTTTCCGTCAACGCTGGCTTTGCAAATCCATTGACCAAGGTAGTAAACACGAGTAAACAGAAACATTAAACTTGATTGCAGGAACTCTAGCCTAGCTTTTTCAATCAGACTTGGCAAAGTAGTAGATGAACTACCTAGCAAAAGATGGAGCGAAAAAAATTGAACATGTTTCGAGTAGTTTTGGAGATAAATCCACTTTTCTAAAATCAACAAACAGATTTGAACTAGGCTTTTCGAAACCAGCGCTGTTAGAAAAATTGCGATTTATGCATCTTTCGATTGCCCAGACTATACAGAACAACATCCTTTTAAGGCTTTTCGATAGGCCGAATGAAACTGTATCTCGCTGTGCACTAGAGCAGAAAGCAGAGTTACCTTGATCAAAAGAACATATACCAACCAAATTGTCACGTAACTGTAACTATTTTTGGAGTTTCATGATTTCGGGACTTTGAGAGATTATAAAAAAAATAATCTCTCGTAATTATACACGTTAATTTGTTCAGTAAATAAGATTGCTGTTATCAATCAAATACAGTAAAAACCCGCACATAAAAACCTTCGTTTATTAAGAACCTTCAGCCTGAAATCATATATTTTGCACCCAATGGGTAAGAACTATTTCAGCCTGATATCATAACTAGGTTCTTAATAAAGAGTTTCATTCATTCATTGGGAAGTAAATGCAATCTGTTTGCCAATCAACCTCTTTCGTGAACTCCAAAACATTACCCACAAAACTGTAATAGGCAGGGCCTGCAGGGTAAGCTTGGGTTGAAAAATGGATAGGACCAGGACCCTAATGATAACAGTATATATTGTACTGATAGGTCATCCTGTTAAAACATTCGATTATTATTATTATTATTTTTATTAAGAGTTTAAGTAAGTTTGGCTAAGATTTAGATTCACATATTTCCCTTTGTTAAGAACCTACACCCTGATTACTGGATGTACCTCATTGCATAGGAACCTAAACAGGCTGAGTTCAAAATCTTAGGTTCTTATGTGCGGGTTTTTACTGTACCTATATTCTTACATGAAGATTGCAGACATTGCCTGCACAAGTTGCTTTTGACTACAATCGAAGACATTTTGATAAAGTAAACACAGTATGCACTACGCAGCACTCGTTGACTATTTTTTTTGCGAAGCAGTATTCTATTTGTGCTTAATAGCTATGTTTGTTTGTTTAGCTTGTCTATCTGTTTTCAACAAATTTTGCAGACGTAGTTGTGGATGTCAAATGATATCACTGCACTGCAGTAACCACAGATTGAAAGCATGACCTAATAGTTTTTTGCATTGCAAAAATAACATTATTTGCATGGGGTCACTTGGCTTGCGTAAACGGCTATATACCTACCAATTTGTCATGCAGCTAGTTCTATCTTCGAGTTTCATAATTTCAGGCCGCAGTATTAGAGGATTCTTATAAGGAGCCATTTCCTGCAAAAGCTGTTAGGGATCTGTCATAAAGTATAAAACAGAGGGGGGGGGGGGCGAAAGGGATTTGACAGGGTCATCAAAACTAGTCGGTGGAAATTGTTGGGCTAACAAACTATTTCAAATGATAAACATGGGCCATGAAGCTATTTGTTTGCAATATTTGATAATTGTTTTAGTCACTGTTAGTATCCTTTTTGCAGCTCTCTTCCATCTCAGTTTCTAATATGGATGCCCACAAATTCGGTATTAAGAACATGATACACAGAAATTGAACTGTACAGTGCAGAAAGTTTTGCTTGAAGAAGTTTCTGAATCACACAGTTTATTTCGAAGCCCTGGGTCATCAAATATTTTTGTAGATATTTTAGGGGGTATGTAAACAGTTTTTGTTTCTTGCATTGGGCTACCTAACCTGACGGCAAAATTTGAAATCCCTTCCAACCCCTTCTGTTCCATACTTTATGATAGCTCCCTTATAAAGGATAATGGAATATCTGTGCTGCTATTGACGTATATCGTAAACATGTTGACAACATTTTTTGTGAGCAAAACCCACTACTTAGCACTCTATGATTGACTGTTTTGATTGCTAGTAAATAAACAATACATTTGATACGTAAATGGCAAGTTTGTATTTGCATCCAGCAGAATTGTGTATTATTACATCTCAGATGATTGATGGTTTATGAACAAATCAATTATTCATTGAAAACTAAATTGAATTGGGAAATTTCCTATTCAAGTTAGTAGCATCATAAATTATATGACGGCAGCTAGTCAGTGTTTATATGGAGGTGAGCAAGTTAACCTACCAATTTGTCACGCAGCTAGTTCTATCTTCGAGTTTCATAATTTTGGGCCGTTAGAGGATCCTTACAAGGAGCCATTGCTTGCAAAAGCTGTTATAAAGGATAATGGAATATCTTTGCTGCTATTGACGTCTATCGTAAACATGTTGACAACATTTTTTGTGAGCAAAACCCACTACTTAGCACTCTATGATTGACTGTTTTGATTGCTAGTAAATAAACAATACATTTGATACGTAAATGGCAAGTTTGTATTTGCATCCAGCAGAATTGTGTATTATTACATCTCAGATGATTGATGGTTTATAAACAAATCAATTATTCATTGAAAACTAAGTTGAATTCGGAAATTTCCTATTCAAGTTAGTAGCATCATAAATTAGAAGACGGCAGCTAGTCAGTGTTTGTATGGAGGTGAGCAAGCTAACCAAGAGTCAGATTTTTATTCATTTGTTTGGTGAATTTAAAACTTTTTATCAATAGACTTTCAAATATGGATATCGCTTTACGACAAGTCTGGCATCCTCTAGAGACTGGACGAGCACAGTAAAGATATTTTACGGTAGCAAAACATTGGTTGGTAGCTATTTTGACCGAAAAGAAAACAATCTTCATCAATAAGATAGAAATGTTGTTCATTTACACGATTGAAATGCTGTAGAGGCTGTATTCAAACAATTGCTCTGACAGCAAAACCAACACAATAAAGGCAACTTGTGATAGGAAAACTTTGTTCGTGTAGTTATTTTGAATGGAAAATGAATGATATTCAACATTTAAATGATTTAGATGCTCGATAGACCATATTCAAATGATAGCCTGGACAGCAGAACAAGCGTGGGCAAATATTGCTTGGTAGAAGGACGTTGCTAGATTACTAGAAGTGATGGCTTTTCAGATGATTTCTGTTATCTACGAACAAACTGCCAAAGCAGTACAACAAAGGAAAAGAAGATATATTGTTGATGAGGATTCCAATCACATCTCAGAAGATATTTCAAAGAACAGAAATGGCACAATAAATGCATTGCATGTTTGCAAAACATGGTTTGCTTGAAGTAACTATAAATCTTCAGATTCTTTATACCATTGCGGGACAAGCATCATCAAAGGAGACATCGGAGAAGAACATATTTCTTTGAAAGAGATATTGGCACTCATCACTTTTGTAGCAGCCGTCCTAGCCACTGTGGTTCCTGTGGTTGCTACACACTAACCTTCACTGGTCATTGTTAGGTCAACTCTTTTCAAGGGCACCAGTCGGGAATCTTTTGAAAAACACAACAGTATTTATTCATCTGCAACAAATGCGCAAGGCTATTTCAAGCAAGGGATTTGTTATATAAACATCAATTATCCTGCATGTTGAATAGATTTTATTGGGTCACGGGGCACTTGTATTATCCTTGCAGGTGTAAAGAAGTAAACACTGGTAAACCAACAGAGCTATTACATAGATTGCTAGAGATATTTTGATGTAGAAAGAACACAAAGCTATGAAGAGAGATGTCAAGTTACTTGCGTAAAATTTAGAAGTAGACAGCTCTGTGACCTCGAAACAGCAGAATTGCTTTGAAACACGTTCCTGACAGCAAAATAGCAAGAAATAAGAAAGAAGACAAGCTAAATAGATTAATAGATTATTCAAGAAATGAGAAAACTGAGCAATTTGAGAACAACAGTTACAGGACATGAATAAAACGAAGTAAACAAATAGTATAATTATAAACATTTGGTGGTGTTTGATGTCTTGATCGTCAATGCAGAAAACTGTGACAAAATGTCTGCCGAGACGACAAATATTTTCAATGTCATAGCGATGACAATTAGCATACTGGCATTCATTTTCAATATCATAGGCATCTATTTAGTGAAATCTTCTCGCCTGGGGAATTCGATTCAAATCAAAATCATCATGCATATGAGTTGTTGTGACATTTTCATCTCCACTTCAACAATTGCTGTCATGGCATTGCATTTCAATGGGCATCAATTAATGACAAGTAAAGTAACACAAGTGATATGGGCACACAGAACAGCGGTCTATCATACATGGTTCGGATTGTTTTACTTGCTAACCGTTGATCGATTCCTTGGATGCAATTTCCCATTCCGATATCGAGCCCTGACATCACCAAAGAAATGTAATTTCATTTTAGGCTTTAGCTGGGTGATCCCCATAATCCTTGGCCCGATTTTTAGCATCCTGGACACGATGGAAGTGAGAGTATACTTCAACAAATATTTGTGGCCGGTTTACGATGGCATTTTTCTACTTTTCTTCATTGTCACATACAGCTCAGTTCTCTACCGTAAGCAGAAGAGCACTCAGAAATTACACAGAAGGAGTACTAAAGCACCCGGCAACCAGAAGTTCTTTGCATTAACTGCAGCAATGCTTATTGCGTTCTTGGTTCTGGAGACAATCCCAGTAATTGTGAGTGCCTGTTTGACAATGGTGAGCATAGAAACCCGAGACGTCTTCCAGCATGTCTTCGAAGTTTGTTGGAACTCGAATCATCTCGTGGATCCAATTATTTACATCTATTTGATGCCAAAAGTTCGTCGCACTGCGATGAATAAACTTCGTACTCTTTGTGGCATGCGATCAAACAACCGAGAGGCTGGTATGACAAGCAGTACCACAATGCAAAACACTTTTTCCAAAGCATTTCATGTCACCAAAGATGAAAAAGACTAAGATTTTCAGATAGCATGGAAGTAAAATCTTTATGAGAAATTGAACAAATGGTTACCATAAGTGTAGGAGGCAAAATGGTTGGGATTTATCACAAGTCAAGTTCCATTTGGGCAGTTCTAACTCATTGAATTATAATGATACTGATGATATAGACCTTTTTACTTGCTAGAAAAGAGGTTTGGATTGAGCGTCCAAATCTGGTAAACTTTGAGAAGGATAATGAGAGCACGACCCCCGGTCTGCGGGATGTACCGGGTGTCAAAAAAATGTACCCCTTTTGACCGAACGAGGGAACAAAACGATACGATTTCAGGATTTTTTGAGTTCATAGCTACATTTTTCGATCTTCAACTTAAATGCACATACCTTGCATTTTAAAATCCTCCACCAAACACAGGAGATATGAGCTTAGAAGGTCAAAATTTGGATTGCATCTGAAACCAGAGGTGATGAGAAAGAGCCTCGCCATGTTTTAACATCACACAGACCTTTTGGAAAAGACTTTTCAACTTTGAACTTTAGTTTTTACTTTTGAAAAGAATTATACCTTGAATTACTTCAATTTTTCTTGAAATGACTTGTCTTTTGTGAAATCGGTCCTTGCATTCCACCACAAGTGTTTTTGTATCAAAGACGATACGGAGCAGATACACGCTTATTTTGGAGATGTAGCACGACTTATCATTCTTACCACATTTTTATTATATTCAATTAAGCAGGACCATGCCCGTGCGCCTTTTATTCTCTTCAAAAGCAAAAGACTGAAATTAAAGCTTATAGGTGCTTTGGAAAATGTCCATGATACAAATCATGGCTAGGCCCTTTTCAAAACCTCTGGTTTTGGGTGCACTGTACATTTTGACTTTGCAAACTTGTATCTCCGGTGTTTGGTGTACGATGTTTAAAAGCAAGGTATGTGCATCTAAGTTGAAGATTGATACATTTAGCTGTAAACTCGGAGAGTAATGATATCTTATCGTTTTGTTCCTATTTTCAATCAAAAGAGGGTACTTTTTTCTGAGACACCCGATAGTTCATTCGGATCTTAGAGCACTTTTCAGAGAGTTAATCAATGATAACTACTTTGCTCAATTTAAGTTACAAATGTTTCGGTTAATACACAGGCAAGTTGTATTCGTCTCTTGGCCTTGCTTCTCGTTATTCTCATTCATCGTTAGTTGCTATTGTTGTGTAACAGTTTCAATACAAAATACGATGAAAATACGGGTTTGATCTTGTGAGTTTGGTCAACCGTTGTCTGAAAACCAAACCACTGCTAAGGCTGCTAACGCACTTTGAGCAAAGCAGTCGATAACAAACTCTCTGAAAAGTGCTCCAGCAAAGATCTAAAGTAACATTTTGCCACAGCTAGCAGCGTTTCTTCTGAGAAGGGGCGTTCGCTCTTCTGTTTTTCCTCTCAAACTTTTCCAAATTTGGACGCTCGATCAAAACCTCTTTTCCGGTGAATAAAAAGTCTGAAAAGGTTTATTGATAATGATGATAGGTAATTTATCTCAGTTAGCACAATGATAACTACGTGAAATTATGTAAATATTGAAGCCAATCTATTTGGGGCGAAACCCATCCATATTAAAGCATAGGTTCCAAATCTTTATCTCGGCGTAAATAGGCGGGTGTAAAATTCAATGATCTCTTTCTTTTGATTGAATGGCGTGAAAGAAACTTCAGATACTTATCTATAATTCTACCGTTGGACTTTTCAGAAATTTTGAATATTATTGAAAATTACAGCGTATCTTACATTTAACCCTATTCGTACTGGGGGGAGGGCGTTTTTCGCCCCCCCCCCCCCTAACAGACTTTGCTGCGTTACGCTAAAACGACAAGAGATATAACCACCAGTTTTGGTGACTTTTACTCAAATTTCATAGGCAATTAAATTCTTAACATTTCATTGTTCTACCTTTGATCATGTGACCACAGTAATACCATATTTGGAGAGTAGTCAACAAAAAAAGCTTAAAATGTCCGTAGTTTTCGTCTCGCTTGCTTGATCGATCTCAAACATGCACCATTCGATTGCATTTGATGAGTACTTTCATTTGATATCAGCAAAATTTAATATCTATGACGTCATTCACATTTATAACGTCATTTACCTAATAAAGAAGTGTCAAATATAAATTTGTTTGGTCTAATTTGCTTCATCTTATTAATTTGATTCATTTTGAGTCTATATTTACCAGATAAAAGGGCAGGACTGGCATAAACCTGCGATTAAAGTAAATGCATGCAACAAAAGGCTAATTTAAGGCTAATTGTGCTAAAAATAGAAACTAAAAAATTTTGCAAAGTATGTATTTTTAACCTATTACATGTTTCCTACTATTTGAAACAAATTTGGAGAAAATCGGTTGAGTGGTTGATTAAATAGAATTTTTCTGGTTAAGAAGGTATGAATTTGCCAATTTTCGTCAGTTTTTCAGTTGCCTAGCAACGAATCACGTGACTTATTAATTGTCATTGTTATATTTGAATAGCCAATTGTCTAAAGAACAATAGGGGTAAGTCTTATCGTTGTTTCTTTTATAGTTTTGGAGAAAAGAGGGGGGGGGGCGAAAAACGCCCCCCAGTACAAAATACCTAAAAAATCGCCCAGTACAGATAGGGTTAAACTCATTTGAGGATGTGACGTCATAAAATGTCTAAATCATAATCCAGATGAGTGACAGACTTTTGCTTGATACCATATTATAGGCATTCGTAAACTATGCTTTTCTTCGAAATTATTTCATGTCACGTCAAGCAGTTTAGAAATTACGATGGTTTTAAGTTTTTTTGAAAATTTTTCTTGAATTCTTGAAAAAGAAGAAAAACACCCTAATTCTGAAAATATTGAAGATTTCAGAAAATTCCAACGGTAGAATTATAGAGAATTAGCTAAAGTTTCTTTGAAGTCACTCAGCTCAAAGAAATAGGTCACTCAATTTTACACCAGCCTTTTTATAGATTTGGAACCTATGCTCCATATTAAGCTTTCTCACGGGGGAGGGGGGATTTCTTCCATAGTAAAGGTACCTGGGGATGTGCTGCAAGCAAGGGTATACTTTTTCGAACATTTAGTCTGGCCAAGGGTATACTTGTTTACAATTTTGGTCTAGTCGCCACCCGTTTCACTACTTCTAATATGGTTTAGTCGCCGTCTAGACAATGGTATCATTATTACCTTGGTACCATATTATTGTTGGTAGTCAGGGCTGTTAGTCTCAGATATCAAGAGTGTTGTGCAAAATCGGATACCAGCATGAAACTTCGGTCACTGGGGTAGTTTTGAGCGCTGAAAAAGATAAGATGCAGACCCCAGCTGAAAAATGCCCCCAAGTGCTTTTTTTAGACGGGGGTACTAGGTCCCAGACCTCAAAATGTGATTATTGTTATAATCTTGCTGCAAATAATGATACCAACATGTAAATTGGTAGACATGGGCAGTTTGATATGCTGAAAAGGATTAGATGCAGACCCCAGCTGAAAAATGCCCACAAGTGCTATTTTTAGACGGGGGTACTAGGTCCCAGGCCTCAAAAAGTGATAATCGTTATAATTCTGCTGCAAATTATGATACCAACATGAAACCCTAGTAACCGAAGTTTCATGCTGGTATCCGATTTTGCACAACATTTTTGCTAACAGCCCTGACTATGGTGGCTTTTACATCCCACCGCACCAGCTAGTTCCAAATATTATGAAAATGATTTGTTTGGAGAGATCTCTAGTGGATTTGTAGAGTATGGGCAAAATAACCTATCTACAGGGTGTCCCAAAAAACATGTGCACCGTTTGAGTGGCTTCTGCGGGGCAGCCATCAATCCAATTTTTCTGTTTTTAAGATTCTTCACGGAAGAGACTTCAAATTAAAGATTGACACCGAGTTTGAGTAAATCCGATCACTAGTTGCTGATTTATAGAGCAAGAAAGCCAAAATTATTGGCTGCCTCAAAACCAGAGGATTCATTATTATCCATTGCGTTGAAATCAACGAAATTGATTAGAAAAACATACCTAGCCCTGCTTTCTAATGTTCATAAGTAAGACAGCTTACAAATAGTCATGCATATAATTTTGTGACAACCAAGAATATTTGCACGTTCAACATCTTCAGTTTTCGAAAAATGGCAGGTCAAAAAATTTTGGATTTTTTCGTGGATTTTCTTTTCTCTCAGTGCTCTAGTAAAAGAAGACTTACTATTTGTTAACCATTTAACTTGCTTGGCAGGGGGGGTCCAGTTATAAATGTTTTCCCCCTTTTTCTACTTTGCAGGGGGTCCAGTTATAAGTGTTTTCCCCCTTTTTTTACTTATGAGGGGAGAATTGAACCACGTTACCAGCTAACAGTGGTCACTCAATATAGTTTGAGGTTTAACGGTAAAACCAGTGACCTCATTGAAAAATTGGTCTGAAACGATTGCATAGTCAACTACACTACTTCCCTTATGATTGGAGAAAGTACAGTTTCCAAAAGAGTCACCTTCTTTCCTACCATTAAGTATTCTTAAATTGTGAGTCTTGCATATTTCTAAAAGGGCATGACCATGGGAATTAGTCTCACTGTCACAGCTCTGTCTATATGAGACTATTTCTGAGTTAAGATGCTCAGTTTTTGTGTATTGGTCTCCATTGGAATCAATAAAATCATTTAGAATTGCAGTTCGTGCATTGAAATCTCCTACCAAAAGTATACAGGGTGTCCAAAAAAACATTTGTGCCGTTTGAATGGCTACTGTGGAGGAGCCATATAGCTAAATTTCCTGTTTTTCAGATTTTTCAATAGAAGAGATTTCAACTTGGATTTTCGCACCGAGTTTGTGTAAATCTGACAAGTGGTTGCTGATTTATTGAAAAAAGTCACAATCATATAACTCAAGAATATTGACCAAGCAAAATATCTGATTGACGTATGGCATAGTCTGCAGCACTTGGTTGCACATTACCATTCCTTGCAACCCTAGATATGTCCAATATTCTTTTTACCGATATCATAATTTCCGCTGCAGACATGTCCCTTCCTGTATCAAATGGTAACAAACGAAAGTGTCACAATAAGGGCAAGAAGTGGTTTGATAACGAATGTGTTGTACTGAAAAAAGATTTTAATTTCCTTTCTAAGAAAAGACACCAAATGCCCCATTACGAGAATATAAAAATGGAACATAAGCAAGCCTCTAAAACTCTTAGATCAACGTGCTTTAAGAAAAAAACGAGCTTACTGGAACAATATCGCGGAAAAATTAGAAAATAATACAGGCAACCACCAATTCTGGGATACGTGGACATCTTTTGAGGAAAAATACCAATACGATTCTCAACCACGATTGACTGACGGAAACGTTTGGGAACAATATTATGCGAAACTCTTTCCTGAGAGCAATGATCGTGTACTACCGAAAGAGACTAATAAAATAAAGAAGAATCACCATGGCCCTGCTCTTAACAAACAAATATCTGACAAAGAGATACAGAAATCAACACAAAGGCTAAAAAGGGGTAAATAACCGGGTTTAGACAGAATCAGTAACGAGATGATTATAGCAAGTTACCCCATCATGAAGGATGTCTTCCATAAACTCTTTAAATTTATTTTCAGTTGTCACAATGTCCCTGAAATTTGGTGCAAGTGCATTATCTCCCCAATCCATAAATCTGGCAACAAATTGGGCCCAGATAACTACAGGCCAATTTCTGTGACCAGTTGCGTGTCTAAGTTGTTTTGTGTATGTGATACTTAACTTCAGGTTATCTGATTTTCTTAAAGAAAATAAAGTATTGAGCAAAAGTCAAATTGGCTTCCTTGAAAAGAGCAGAACGGTAGATCATGTCTTCAGCCTAAACAGGCCCGTAGGAAGTGGGGGGGGGGGGGGGGGGTCAGGGGGGGTCAAGCCCCCCAATAATGTTGAAAACAATGGTGCTACGTCACATGAATTAATTAGATGTATTGTTCTCTGTTGTTTTAAGGACAATTGCCCCCCCCCCCCCCCCCAATCCGAAACTTCTTCCTACGGCCCTGAGCCTAAAGACCCTCATAAGCAAGCATGTTGACAACACCCAAAAGGAAAAATGTTTGCCTGCTTCATTGACTTTCGAAAAGAATACGACTCGGTCTGTCATAGAGCACTTTTTCAAAAACTTACAGATTTGAGTATAAGTGATAACTTAATCGATGTCATAAAAACATGTACTCAAAAACAACGTGTGCTGTAAAAATTGGTCATAGTAGGACAAAATTCGTTAATCATAAAAAAGGTGCTAGACAGGGTTGCCCATTAAGCTCGCTCCTTTTCAATACCTTCATTAATGATCTCGCAGAGACTCTAGAAGACAAATCTTTAAAGCCATTTATATTACCTAATGGTTCTAAGCTGAACTGCCTCATGTATGCAGATGATATCGTCATTTTTTCGAAACTGCTAACGGTCTATAATCGTTACTCGATAAGGTCCAGGTATACTGTGACACTTGGAATATGAACTTAAACGTAAAAAAAACTAAGTGCATTACATGCCAGAAGAAATACAGAACTAATTAGAAGAACACTTTCATGTTTGGAAATAAGAAAATTGAATCTGTCAGTTCCTTCAACTATTTAGGTGTAACAATCAATGCAAATGGTTCACTACACAGCTCAATGGAAAATCTGTCATCTAAAGCACAGAGGGCTGTGTACGCTCTTAATAATAGATTCCCTATTAAACGACTGCCTATCAAAGCAGCTCTGAAGCTTTTTGACAGTGTAGTAACTCCCATCCTGCTGTATGGTTCTGAAATATGGGGGACATATAACTATTTGAGTTTTGACAAATGGGACAAGTGTGATATGGAAAGGGTTCATCTAAACTTCTGCAAACGTCTGTTGCGTGTTAATAGATCCACCACAAACATTCTCGTGAGAGGGGAACTGGGCAGGTACCCTCTTAAGTTAAACGTTGAAAATAGGATTAAGTCTTTTTTGGATCACATCAAAAAAACACAAGAGGATAGTCTTATTTACCAAGCTTATTTAGTGAATTTGGAACTTCCATCCGATCTAAATTGTAATACGCATATCGAGAATGTTAAGCGAAATCTAAATCTAGAAGACACTTTCACTCCTGCGCCAAGAGCATGTTCAAGCTTAGCAATAAAACCAACTATAATAGATATTGGACGAGAGAAATGTCTTCTTCAAAAAAGGGGAGTTCCTCTTCCATATAGAAAAAAGGCATCACGCTGGAGCCATATTTAATGCAACATAACAAACGAAAGCTAAGCGTGATTACTAATAAACTTCGACTCAGCGACCATTGTCTTGCGATTGAGACGGGTCGTAGGCAATCCCCAAAAATTAAGAGGGAAGATCGGGTCTGTCAAATTTGTAACGAGGAATTCATTGAAGGTGAAAAACACTTTCTACATAAATGTGAACACTATTCTGTGGTTAGAGATGCATTTCTGAATCAAATTTTTGAAAGTTATCCAAATACGAGACAACTTACCCCTGATGATTTGCTTCAATTAATGTACTTTGTGAGGATCAAGAAACAATCGACAATCTCCTCAAATTCATTGGACAAATTACTGATATCCGAGAAAAACCATTACACACTTTAAATATCCCCAAATTTCTGTAGAACGCAGATATGTATATAATTCATGTTGTTGTTATTTTGGTGTAGTAAGTTAGTTACTACTTTTCTTTGTTTTCTTATGTTATGTTATATTGTAGCCGTATAGTGTAAAAGCTATTGTGCTGAACGAATGAAAAAAAACATGTTACAATATTGGTCTAGGGAACGGTCATATTTTCAGCTAAAAAGTCTGGGCAAGAATATTTCATCCTGACGACGCCTTTTTGTTGATAATATGAACTAAATTTATGCGAAAGAAATCAACCTTTGATATTTCCGAGATGAAACCATCAATTTTGAGATATCTGCCGACTCGAATGGCTTTCAATATTAGTCTAGCCAAGGGTATCGTTTTTGTAGAATTTGGTCTAGCCAAGGGTACCATTTTCGAAAAAATAAGTCTAGCCAACGGTACGACTTTGAATATGGTCGCTGCAGACCCCTACCCACAAATTAGCCAAGAACCATCCTTCCCTCTCTCGTGAGCCTTCTAAACGATCGGCATCCCCTACACCCATGCTTGTTATTGAATCTTCCATTTGATTTGGTGGCTCAAAGGAAAAACTTCAGTTACTTCGCTATAATTTCCATTTTGGGGAATTTCGATATCTAAAATATTTTAGTTTGCAACTTGCAACAATTCATAATTCTTGCTTCAGGATCAAAATTTAAGAAGCGGCGACATTGATTAAACAGAAGAAATATTTCTGGGCTAAGGGTCTGAAAAGTGATTTATTAATAACGGGCCGGGGGGGGGGGGGCACCTTAAACCGGTTTTATATTCGCGATCTACAGTCCATAATTAGATTTTGATATTTTGCTTTTCTGCTATATCTAAAAATCACTGAGTCCCGAAACTAAAATCATTACATTTCAGTCAGGCTTACAAAATTTGCCTATATACTTCAAATTAAAATGACACACATTTTAATTTGATATGCTTTTATTAGACTGATGACAGTGAGTCCCAGTTATGGCTCACCAAAACGAGACTACAGCCTACCAAACCGAGACCGCTCAAACTGGGACTCATAAACAAACAGCGAACAATCTGGCCTTTTTGCTCCAATTTCCAGGAGGACCAATCATCTTGCAGGAAGCAAAATGCACAAATATGATTGGTTTGTCCTTGCAATCCATTTACAAAGAAGGATCTTCTTTCAAAACTGATGAAGGAGATAGTTGTTCGTAAGAACGTGAAATCCAAAGGGTTAACATCTAATGTCAATGATGGGAAATATGCGATTGGAAAATAAATGTTTACAAAATGACCGGCTTTTATAATTTTGTGAGATTTATTAGCAGAAAGACAAAAACACATTGTGGGACATTCGATTCGGTAGTATGAACTAATGTATACACTTCTACTGTAAGAAAGAGCACCGTAGCTTCACTTATATCAGAGGTCCTTAGAATACCTTTTGCACGAATAATGATGAGAATACTATCAAGTCACTGATTTTCTCTTTTTCGCAGTTGTGTCAAAGGTAAATAGGATCAACATACAACATAGAATTAATATAATTCATAGGCCCCGGAAGGAATTGCTTCACAGGGTATTAGACCCTTATTCAGCGTTTCTCTAGCAACCGGGTGAGTCAGAAAAAAGAATCCCCGTTTGAAAAGTCACGGCTCCCTGGATATCAAGACAATGATATCGACAAATATATAGTTTTATGGTAGAAATCTTCAAATCTACTATAAAATTTACCTGACTGAAAAGATGCACTTTTCTCTATGCAATGAACTTCAATAAAATAAACGAATTTTGGGAATTGAATTGCACCAATAGAAATTAGCAAACACCATAGGTTTTTTTTGACGCGCCTTGTATAAGAACTGAACTGAGGCTTGTTTGGAAATAAAAGGTGGTTTATATTCACTGGGAGTTTACTGTAATCATGTACGCTACATGTAGATATGGGTGTCAAGCGTCTTTTTAGAAAATCTAGCGCATAGTTTCAGCTTCAGTTTTAATGACAAATTTATCTAAGTGGTACATCTAAGAATGCAATTTATTTAGCTTAACTTAAAATATATATACCGGGTGTCTCAAAAAAGTACCCCCTTTTGACTCAACAAGGCAACAAAACGATAATATTTCGGGACTTTTTGAATTCATGGCTACATTTTTTGGTCTTCAAACATACCTTGCATTTGGAAATCGACCACCAAACACCGGAGATATGAGTTCACAAGGTCAACATTTAGAGTGCACCTGAAACCAGAGGTTTTGGGAAATGGCCTAGCCATAATTTGACAACAAACAGGCATTTTGCAAACGAATTTTCGACTTTGACCTTTACTTGTTATTTTTGAAAAGATTTATACCTTGAATTACTTCAATTGTGCTTGAAGTGACTTTTCTATTGAGGAAACGGTCCTTGCATTGCATTCGATCCCAAGTGTTATGTATTAAAGAAAAGGAAAAAGAGCACATGTACGCTTATTTTGGAGATGTGGCACGATTTTATGACTCTTACACATTTTTACTATATTTGTTAAATCAGTGCCATGTCCATGCATCTTTTATTCTTTTCAAAAGCAAAACACGGAGACTTAAAGTCTGCAGGTACTTTGGAAAATGTCCACGATACAAATCATGACTAGGCCCTTTTTCAAAACCTCTGGTTTTGGGTGCACTGTAAATTTTGACTTTGCGAACCTGTATCTCTGATGTTTGGTGGACGATTTCTAAATGCAAGGTACGTGCATCTAAGTTGAACATTGATAAATTTAGCTATGAAGTCGGGGAGCAAAATTATATCTTATTACTTGGTTCCTATTTCTAGTCAATAGGGGGTACTTTTTCTTAGACACCCGGTAAATGGTACATCTAAGAATGCAATATATAGTGAACGATGAGAAAGAAGAGAGACAACATCTTCAGAGAGCAGGCATCGACTTGATCTTTTGCGCTATTCATTTTCTATTCAGTCATCTGCTAACTAGTTTCGGCCAACAGGCCATCATCAGAGCAACTGACGAATTTTTTAACTACATGGGGTTTTATAGAGATCAATTTAATTAAATTTATTTAATGTCCTTTTAAGGTAAATACAATAAGTTCTTGGACCCAGTTCTCTCTGGTCCGTTTGTATGAATCGTCAGATCTGTATGCTTAGAAGACAGCCTCCTCCTCAGTTTCTGGCCATCTCAGGTTGCTACCCTTCGCAGTGGATCCGTGTCCTCTTACGCTTTGCTTTAATTGTTGTTGTGTTGTGCGTTGCTAGCTGTATAAATCGTTCGTGTTGTTGTTGTTGTTGCTAGTGTTGTCGTTTGACGTTCGTCGTTTGATCTTGCGTCAAATTAATTTCCTCGGTTCCTTTGTTGTTGTTGCTGTTGTTGTTGTCGTTGTTGTTGTGATTGTTTTTTGACGTACCTCGTTTGTGATTTCACGTCAGATTGGTTTGAGCTGCTGCCCGCAGTGCTCTGATGATGGCCTTGTGGCCGAAACTAGTAAGCAGATAACTGAGTAAATGAAAAAAAGCGCAAAAGATCAACTCGATGCCTGCTCTCTGTAGATGTTGTCGATCTTCTTCATCGTTCACTTTATAAGAATGCAATATATATATAACCTAACTTAAAATGGATACTATAAGTGCGGATGAAGAACGAACGAGAAATAGGCAAAAAATTGATGTTTTTTAGCACACTAAGGCCTTTCAAGTCATTACTATCATCAGAGTGTGACTGGCAAACTGAATTGAAATTCTTATAATAATACTGAGATTAATATGTTCACATAATAACAGACGAGTGAGAATAGTGTTAAGTTAATGTGTCATTTGAGGATTGCGTGTCCTGCTTTGAATAGTTTTTCTTCATAGGTGGTCAGTAATTTCGAGGAACTTAATGACATGAACGCAAAGACTTTGAAAAACGGTTCCTTCAAGTTATTATGTTTATTTCCACATTGAAAAACATGTCTTTGGAAGATGCACGACGAGACTCCAGACCGTGACTCTGAAATGTGGTTGTTCATGCGGAGGCGAAAGTTTGTCGTTTGACCAATGTAACTGACTTTTTCATGACACAAATTGCATAATAAAAGTAAACAACGGTTTTGCTCTTGCACGATATGTCGCATTTTATGTTCCAAATAACGTTTTTTGCTGCTATAAACGAATCAACGGGCTGTAAATACAATTTGCAAAGTTTACATCGCTTATCATTGCAAAGAGTGAAACCATTTGATGATATTGTTGCTGTTGTCGTGGGTGTGTTGGTCGAAGACAAGAATCTAGCATTTGTTAACAATGATGAAATGTTTTGGGGTTGTTTGAGTGCTAAAACGGGTTGTGCGTTTTTGAATTTTTCTGTTGTTGTTGAAGATAGATGATTGAGCGACGAATGGATTGTTTTCATCTTATGACTAAATTAAAGATTGGGATAATGTAGGTTGTGTATATCACTTTGGGTGGGGGCAGGTCCTTGAAGCTTGGCTCTATGGAATGCTTGCTTAATAACGTTTTTTGGATAGTTACAATCTAGCAGCCATTTTTCAAGTTCATTTAAACGTACTTTAACTAAATCTGGATCGGACACAAATACGATTATTCTTTTTGCAAGGTTGAACGGAATTGTTTGCTTAATGTGAGAAGGGTGTGCACTGTGATAATCCAGGTATTTATGTGAGTTGGTTTCTTTGTAGTAGATATCTGTTGTAATGGGCATGTTGTAAAAACCGGACCCTAAGACCCTAGGACCCCTGAGACCCCTAGGACCTTTAAGTACTAAAAATGAAAAGGACCCTTAATACCAGAGGGACATCACCACAGACAAACAATAGATCAATGTCATCAAGCTGTCAAACAAGAGGCTGCGTGTTGTATGAGCTTCCCATCTTTCATCCTACGAGCTTTCGTCCGTTCAAACCAAAGTCAGGATGCCTTTTTTCATGCAGAAAGTCTTTAAAATAACACAATAGGAGATACTCAAAATAGTACTTCTTCATGGTATAAACTCTCTGCATCATTTCTGGTATTGGTTTGAAAGAGTGGAGGTTCATTGGATGGAAGAGGGGAAGTCAATGATCCCTCAATGATACACAACTTCCTCATTATGACACTCTGGTGTTAAGGGTCCTTTTCATTTCTAGTACTTAAAGGTCCTAGGGGTCTCAAGGGTCCTAGGGTCTTAGGGTCCGGTTTTTACAATATGCCGTTGTAATGTATTGGTTTTCGCGTAAAATTATTCTAATGTCAAGAAAATTAAGGGTTTCCGTGTTGTCATGCTGCGTTTTTCCTTTTTCCATTGTAAATTGGATTGAAGTGTCCATTTCGTTTAAAGCACTTTGAAGTAACGATGGATCCACGTTCTTGGGCAAAGTGACAAAACTATCATCCATGTACCTAAAGTAATTTTCTTTGATATATTTACAGGATGTATTAACCTAACTTAAGATATATCTAAGAGGTATATCTAAGAATGAAAAAGAATGAATGAATGAAAGAAATAAGAATGAATGAATGAAAGAAATAAGAATGAAATATATATAACCTAACTTAAAATATATGTAAATGTTACATCTAAGATTGCAATATATATAACCTAACTCAAAATATATGTAAATGTTACATTTAAGAATGCAATATATATAACATAACTTAGAATAAACTATTGATATACGTGCTTGGTTGAAATAAAGTAAAGACTACACTGCAATGAGTACATTAATAAAGCAAAGTGCATATATTTTTGGTCAATTTCTTGATGCACATCATGACAACACTCTCTTAATGTTTGTCGTATCTTATTTTCATTTCAGAAAACTTCAGGTAACCAAATGAACCATACCGCGGAATGCCATATACCCCTAGCCAGTTCATTTTATCATCTTCATCGGGTTTGTTTGATGCCTCGGTGTAAAACAAGCTGTTTAAGTAAACATAAGAGCAATGGTTGTACCACCATCCTCCTTGATGTCGCTCTGCGCAGTTATAAACCCATTTGTCATTGTCTTGATCTTTAGTGCTGAACTCAGACCCATTGTTGTATGCAAATCCATTATATGCTGCTCCTCCTTTGTACATCCCCAGTCGTAATTTGTACTTGGCCGTTTTGTTTTCAACACGAAAATGAGAATATGTTGCAGAGGCCCAAACATCATCCGTTCTCCGTATGTCAATGCGAAGAGTGACACCTCTGTCCTTCGTAAGGTCGTGTATACCCTCTAACCCCATCCAGTAGTCTCCACTTACATCGCCAAATCCTTTTTCGTAGTCTTGCCAATTTCGTGCAAAGTCCACTGTTCCTGTGACTCGCCTTTGTATTACGGTCCATCCTCCTCCATCAATTGTCATATTGCAAAATCCCTTGTATCGTGTTCCATTGCTCCATTGTAGGTCATACACTCCACTTGCGGCTGCCCCATTTGCAAGAACGCTTTTACAGCTTTGGAAAACAGTAGAAGTCGGAGGGGGAGGAGCTAAAATTCAAGACATGAATTAGGTCAACAAAGAGACAAGATGGCGGGTGAATAAGAAATACCGTAAAAGCACAATTAAACCCCTAGGGGCTTATTTCTGGAGACTCCAGAGGGGGCTAAAAAGAGAGGCAATATATTAGAGAGGGGCTTATTCATAAAGTCAAATGACAAGGATATGAATGATAGTCCGGGGTGGGGGACTGCAGGGGCGCAACTACGGGGGGGGGGGATCCTGGGGGTCCAGACCCCTGCCCTTTTTCCAAAAGGGCAACAAGTGCCCTTTTTAGGGAGAAAATTATGTTAGTTTGACGTATCATTGACCGGTATTTGTACCGGTTCTTGCGATGAAGTGTCAATATTTGTTGAATGCCTTCTTGAATTACCAAGATCTTGAACAAAGTTGGAGAATTCGCTATGCTTCAATTGGACTTATTTTTCCGAAATCATCAGCGATTTTCTGAACGCTGAGGCTCAAAAACTTGCAAATACAGCTGAAAATGTTAAGAGATGTCTTACATGGCACAGCACTACAAATCAGATGCTCAAAGACAAAACTCATTAAACCCTTACGACTGGGAGAGTAAAAACAATCCCATTTGAAAGACCAGTGCTGTCTGGAGATCAAGGTAATGATATTGTTCATGTTCAAATTCATTTTACATTTGCCTGACCGAAATCGGCAACTTCATTCCAATGTTTTCTCAAGAAACAAAGCCTCTCCAACAAATCTTCAAAGCAGGCCGAAAATCTTGAGCGATTTTTTTTCCTTGCAGCAATGGCGTTTACATGCATTATTAGCACGTTTAATCTCTTTGGAATTATGGAAGTGTCATTTCTCTCTCTGAGAGCATAACAGCATAATTCCGGGTGACTTCGTCCTCTCAAGAGTATAACACAACACGTGCTCATGCTTGTTTAAGTCATCGCTGTGAAGCAGGGATATTAGCAAAAATTGATCGTCATTTTAGGCCGGTTTTAAAGGTTTCTTGAAGGGGCTTTTGCCAGAAAATCCCTCACAATTTTAGAGTGGAATGGCCGACTTCATTCAGGTAAATTCGCAAAAAGATTTGAACCTGTTCACAATTGAACGATATTTTTGCCAATATTTTCGTTCTCTTATCCAAGGAGTAGTGGCCTTTCAAATTCTCATCCGGTAAAAAAATTGGCCCAAAATTGAGAAACCATACAACAAACTTCAGAGCACAGTTTCTTGTAAAAAGCGAGTACGAGCAGCCTTTTCTGTGTTTCTTGTCTGTCCTAGGCGGTATTTTTCATTTTCTTCTGGTTTTGATCTCGTTTAAGATAGGTATTCTCCGACGATCTAGAGAGCGTGATTTTATAAATTTTCGGGGGCAAGCCCCCGAATCCCCTCCCAGCTCGCTTCGCTCGCATTTCCTTTACCGTGTTCTAACTGCTTCTCCTATGTGTTGACATGCTTGTTTATTGATATGCTTTAGAGAGGTGAGCATTAGAAAAATATCCCTTGATTTCTGCCTTCGCTTTTTGAGTTTGAAAAACTGACATCCCAGGCGACACTACTTTTTCAAATGATCTGGAGTGTGCCCTTTTTCTGGTTTGGACCCCTGCCCTGTAAAATTCCTAGTTGCGCGCCTGCGGGGTACTCCTCAGATTTGATTGTTTTGCCATTATGATATTAATTTGTTCTCCATAAGTATCTGTCTGGTTTTTGCTCAGCAATATAACAATCAGAGTTACCTTTGGAGATCTTAGCTGATATAGAATACGCTACAGGCTGAACTTCTATAGGTAGATTCATTGGAATAATAAAACGATACAAGCACTTTTTATAAGAAACCGCTAATAGAAAACGGTATGCACATTTTTTCGAAAGTTACGGCAAGAAACAATCCTCAAGTATCCCTGGGTTGCCAGCGGTTGCAATCGGCCTGCGGCCACGGAAAACTAACTATTTTCAAGAGAAGATCAACCACAGACAAAAACCGAAATCACCAGGCGAATAGACAGGTATTCAGGCATATTTTTTCACACTGTTTTGGTTGATGACTTTGCCTGCTTTTATTTGTCAACGATTTTTTTGAGACTGACCAAAGCGCTGGTTTTCGGATAGTGGCTGTGTTTTTCAGACAGTTCACAATGCAGTGTGCTAATAAATTTATTGTTCTATGCATACTTGGCCAGTATTCAGTCTATAAACTGGGTGTGATATTCACAACGACAACTTTTAACTGTCAAGCACAGCACAACGAAAGCAACTGGTTTTAGCGTGCTTTACATTTAAGGAGGCATATTCATTATTTACCGTTGGTTAACAAATATTATTATCAATACTAATTAAGACCAACCTACTGGGTTGTTCCAAAATGATGTATTACTGTTTGATTGCTTTCATGTCCATAACCAATGAGCCGATTTTTCTGCTTTATTTGATTGCCTAAAGGCTGAGTAGACGATTACGCTAAAGATGGTGGCAAGGAACTTCTTACCAAGATGCACTGCGTTCTTTCATCGAATTCCTATAGAATCGTTAAAGATTCGTTATTCGAATGCAATACAATAAAGTATCGCTAAAGTATCGCTAAAGTAATCGCTAAAGTATTTTAAGATGTTGGTTATGGTCATACCACGGCGCCTTCATGTCGAAAAGAAGATTGATAAACTTGCTCAAAGTCAAGCCTTTGATGGCATGAGAAAGTAATGGCCTATTTTCCAATCAACATTTGAGGTGTGATACAAAAGGCTGAACTCGTATTCGTATTCTCTGAACTTGGTATTAACTGAGTTGGTATTCTCTGAAGGCCATATATTCTCTGATCGACATGTACGTTCAGCATTTTGCATCACATCTAAAATGTTGACTGGGAAAGAAGGCCGTTTCTCTTTCATGCCATCTTAGGCTTGAATTTGAGCAGGTTTTTCAATCTTCTTTTCGATATGAAGACATCGGCCTAAACCACAACCAACATCCTCAAAATACAATTTAGCCTTTCGGCAATCGGATCAAATAAAGGTTTTGAAAATCGAACAATTGGTTATGGACATGTAAGCAATCAAACGATAATACGTCATTTTAGGACACCCGGTACATAAATACTTAAAGTCTAAAAAAAAACTAGTACCTCATCTTGTTTCATTAACGGTATATTATGCAGGTGCAATGTTCTCCGGCCCAATCTTTTATTATCTTTTTAAAATATCTATGATGTTAGCTTTCAGTACCAGGAAATACCCTCTTTCTGTGATTGATTTTATTTGTATCGTACTTTTCTTCTCGTTTTCAAGAATTTTTCGCTAGTGTCCGATTACCGCCGTCCGATTACCGCCGCCAACACCCTACCTGAATTTAAAAACCTAAGAAACTTTTGTAAATTGCAGTTTTATTTTTCCCTGCTCACTCAACAAATGTTTGACACTGCACAGTTATAGCAGCTGTTTGGACGTTATTGTTGGTGCGAATTATGACATTTACTTGTTTTGAGATCGAGATCTTACTAAGTAATTTGGGAGCCCTCTTGACAAACCAAATTAACTCTACACTTCCGGGATTAAAAATGTAAGAAAAACGTAAGGAACTTTTGCTAGCAAAATGGTCCAAAAATTTAAGAAACTACCTACAAGCACCTTATCTTGGTTTCTTATTTAAAAAGAAATGCACGTACCTTGAATATGTACCTTGAACAGCAATATGAGACACACAGTTTGATGAACTGGTATCCTGGGGATGTCTGGAGCCCGACAGTGGTCCATTCACAGGAACACCCCCCTATAACGACCCCACCGGACATTAAAAATACAGCGAGGAAATTATGAAATTAAACACTTTCATCGGGGATTAGAAGTATCATGGCAGGGAAAGGAAATTTTCGGCTATTATCTATGATGAAACTTGTATAATTTTTGACGAGGAAAAGTTTCAACGGGAAACCAACAGAAGCACGGCGGGGAAAGTGTTTAAACTCAAACTTAGCGGGGAAGCAAATTTTCTTGGCGGGTAATCCTTCTACCTTGGCGGGGCAATGTTTCAGCGGGGTCGTTACTGGGGGAGGGGGGGGGGCGTACAGGAAGCCCAATCGCCTTATATTGTGACCTAGTAGCTTACTAAGGAAATTTACGTTGCTGCTATTTCCTAACTGCAATAGCAGTATTAGCTCTTTGCATTGAAGAAAATTAAATTCATACAGTAAATGGTTGATTGTTATCTCGGTTATCTCTGTGACTTTCTTCTTTATCTTATCCTCTTGTGATCCGAAATCATTGAAACATTCTGCCGCCATGGTAACATGTTATTATTGTTGCTGTTGTTGTATTGCGATAACGCAACATTATAGGTTGTAGTGTGTGTATAAGTTATTTCTTATATACACACTGCAACCTTCAATGGAGGGGGTGCTTGGGGGGTCCAGAAACCGTAAAACCATTCATATTTTTCGCAAAAACCGAAAAATCCCATTAGAAAATCGTTCCGGAGGTCCGGTGGAATTCCACCGGAAAGCCGGTCCGGTGGCGGAATTCAACTGGTATAACAGCGGTCACAACGGGTCCACCGGAATTCCGCCGGGACTTCAATTGAGTACCAGTGGAATTCCGCCGGAACATTTTGGTGAATCGGAATCCGGTGGAATACCGGTGGATCATAAAATCTTACAAAAAAAACAAAAACATTGAAATGGAAAAGAAAATTCCAAAAACATATCATACAACTTTATTTTAGTAAAAGGGATTATTTTCAGTGTTTCTCGCACTCTTGTGGTACTCCTGTGGTGTTACCAAGGTACTACTAGGTAAATACATTGAAAAGGACAAGAAAATATTTCTTTAGGAATTCCACAACAAAGTTTTTTTGAATCGCTTTACGTATGTCCACAAAGGCGGTAGATCACCATGAATGATATAGGAACTTGTACAGAACTCGGAAGAAACCTTCAAGTACTCAAAATCTGATAATTTGGAGTAACTTTCAGCGGCAGCATTCAAGGCTGGAGAGATTCTCACAGGAAGGTGCGAGCCCCTATTATTATAGATTACAAAGAGTGAAAGGAATATATTCTCACAGGAGCGTTTAAAGTAAATCAACGGGGTTAAAAGCAACTTAGCTAGGGGGACTGGGTCCATCTAAATATAACCTATTGTATTTGATGTTCTTGATCGATGAAAACAAAAGGAAGATTAATGGCGCCTGCTGTTCTTTTGTGCTATATTTAGATTATGTCGATATATCTCCGTTCATTTACTTTAAAGGTGCGATCCCCTTTTATTACATATCACAGAGAGAGTGAAAGGAATATATCTTTATGTTTTACATAAGAAAAGGCGTTTTCCCCATGCGGAAAGAAAACTGCCTTCATTGGCTGGATTTGAAATGTGGCGGTAACAGATAAATTTTGTTGTTGTGATTTTAACTTGACGGTTGAGCCACACGATGGAGTTGGTGTTTGGAAAAAGGTCAAGAAATTAGGAAACTTGGATACTGAATATGGAGAACTAG
This sequence comes from Aurelia coerulea, assembly GCA_039566865.1. Taxonomy (NCBI): domain Eukaryota; kingdom Metazoa; phylum Cnidaria; class Scyphozoa; order Semaeostomeae; family Ulmaridae; genus Aurelia; species Aurelia coerulea. The sequence goes on along the minus strand of CM076948.1, from coordinate 21,439,667 downwards.
TTTCAAGGCACATTTGCTTTAGTGGAATGTCTAAGCCTAGCTTGTGATCCTGAAGTGTGCAGAGGAAAACTAGAATACATCAAAACATAGTAACACAAGGAAAGCAAGACAAGAGCGTCATTCGGTAAGTCTGACATGTGTTTCAAAAAGCTATGTTGAGGCTTATAATTGTATAAACAACAAGCACTAGCAGAGGACATATGAGTAGGCCCTAATTTCTGGTTCACCCCAAAGATGAGAAGCAAGCAAGGTTTCATGAGGAAGAGTCCATTTCTGGCGACCAAGCAATTTGAGCAATTTGATTTTTCGCAACCAATTGAACTTAATTCGGCCGCACTGTAGTGCAGGTGCAATTTTGCTCATCGGTTTTTAGCCCCAAGCGCTGGGATCGCAGAAACAGTGACGCTAATAAATCGAATGAGATTTCGGTAGGGCTCGAACATCGTGCTTATCCATTCCAGGGATTGATAGGGTTTTTTCCTTGCCTCCCTTCCTTCCTTCCTTCCTGAGATTTCCAGGGTTTTTCTTGCCTCTTCCTGGATTTTTCAGGCCTCCCTGCCTATCATTTGTCAAAGCGAGCGGTAACACCTTTCCAGGGTTTTCGTGGGTCAAAAGGCAATACTTGATAAAAGATGTCCACAGCTCATGTTGCTCTTTCATTTGATGAGACTCTGTCTATTTTTGTAAGTCTAACATTGGATGCACGAGGTATGCGTTTTCCATCTTTTATTCATTGTGGCTTCCGCAAAAAATGGGTCGGGCTCTTTGTCATTTCATTTCATTTCATTTTCATTTTCATTTTTAATTATTTATACACGGTGGCCCCATCAATCAACGACTGCTTTACAGGGGGCCGTGTTAAAAAGCTTACAAAGTTAACAATACTTTACTAAAATAACCTAATTACAAGTGATAAAATCTAAAAAATCTAACTAGAATACTTATGATAAAAAATTAAAAAGAGTAAAATCAAAACTGGTGAATGGAACGAAAAATCACAATCAAATGGTCAAGCAGAAGGCTGCAGATGGTTTTTTAGATGGCATTTAAACGAATTAAGCGAATTTGCTTGTTTTATATCCAACGGAAGCTGATTCCATAGACCAGGTTAATTTTGAGGTAGGTGCCACCTTTATGCGCAGAAATTGCGGTAGTTATTTTCAAGTACCCACATATGTGGGGGTTCAGAAAAGTGATGGTGAACGGGGATCTGCTGGGACCTAAGGGGTGAAAACGGGGGTGAAACAGTGAGCACTCAGACGTACTGCCTCTGCGGAGGAGAGAACGGAATACCTCCTTCTAGATAGAACACAAGTGACATTCTTTGCTAGATAACAGTAGTTAAGATCATTTTGAGTACACTTAGTTGAAAACAATGCCTTTTCGTAATTAAAAAGGGTCACGTGACCACGTTTTACCCTTGACCATATATGGAAGTCCTGAATTTTGTCGTTTCGCGTAAGAAATATATTTTTGCTGCACAAATATGTTCATTTGCTACAGAATCAAATGATTCTCGTTATCTCCTTTTGAGTTTTAAGGCTCAACAATGCGTTTTCGGTAGTAAATTAATTGCTTACTCACCATACAGTCGCATATCTAGTCTTCAATACTGCTATCATCGTCACTCTCTTCCTCTTCTTCAAAACTAATGTCATCATCAACTTGTAACAAAATCTCTTCAATTTCATTTGGAAAGGCCTGTTCGATCCACTTTGTCGTAAGATCAGAATGCCATCCATGCTCAGTTAGATCAGGCATCTCTACCATTCTCTCACCAGCGCAGTTCCAAATTCTTGCAACTACATTCGCTCTTAGAATATGCAGCTTCAAAGCTGATTGGCATGGGGGCAGCAGTGAAATATCAATGACTCTTTTTTGATTCAGGTACTTCTTGTCGAATAGATGCTTCCTCGCTTCATTCACTTTCTTTTGACGACAGCCATACAAAAGACATACATATTCTTCTAGGTTATCGATGGTGCTTTCTTCCATTTCCCATGATGAACCAAGCAGATTGAATGTCATTACAAACCTTTCATTTTGCTGCAACACCTTCCAACACAAGGCTTTTCCTTTTTTAAAGAAAGACGAAACATAGTCATTTCCCGTGAATGCATGAAATCCAATTAAACATCTCTTCTTCTCGAGGGCCATCTCTACTTGCGCAAGATTTATCCCTTTTCTATGTAGACTTGTGCCAAAGTCGAGATACACCTGGTCTTGCTGTTCTATTATGCTCAACAAAATTACCAAAATATCTATATCACCTGACGGAGAGCGGACGATAACCTTCTTTTCTGGATAACACTCCAGTGCATGACGGCAATGAAGGGCAACTTTAGTGTCTGCCTCCTCTTGATTGCTAGACAACGCATCTTCCGTTGTAGCTGTAAATAACGTTAGCTTTGAACAGCTATTTTCCGTCGATATGTACATTTCTGAGCACTGAAGTGCGTTAAGCACTTCAAGGCGATTTTCTTTGATGCATTCTTCCATCAAATTGATGAGGCGGCGTTTGTTTTCACCATTTTTCAGAAAGTCGCTAAAGTTTCGAGGCATTTTGGACTTTGCAGACTGTATGAGAATTCTCTCAGCACTCCCTCTTTTTTGTCTTTCTGCAGACTTGATAGATTGATCTTGATAGGTATCTGCGACAATATCTACGCGGTAGTATCCACTTGGTAGTGACTTGATAAACTTCCATGTTAGTTCTTCGTATGTGTCCGGTAATGCTGTTAGCGTTCTAATGCTTGCCATCATATCAACTATGAAAGTGGACACTGCACTCTTGGCTGGAAGGATTTCTCTTGGGTGCACAACGGGTGTCCTGCATAACTGTAGCAGGATGGCTTGCAGTTTACTTTTGGTAGTGCTCCTTCGAGATCCATCTGGATTGGCCAAGCTAAGGGGAACTGAGCAAAGTGGGAACTTGAGTGCTGTTTCGAAGTCTATAGCACGCTCATTTCTACAAGAAATAGCCAACAAAGTCCCAAGGACATTTCTGTTTGCTTCAATGCTCTTAGATTTGGTGCTACTTTTTATCGTTACTTTGTTTCCAGTATTTTTGAATATCTTAAGGTTTAGCCTTGAAATTGGAGCATGAAAATCAATTTCTTTGCTGTCGATTCGAAATTTGCAGAAGCTTTCGTAGGCTTCTTCCCCTAGCTTCTTGGCACCAATGATGCTCTCTGCCAATGTCGATGAGACTGGAATGCCAGAGCTAAGATTCCAAAGATTCATCTTGTCTAAACTCTCGTCGAAAGGGTTCAAATACTCTTCTTTCAGAACCTTGACGATGTTGCTAACCAGCTTTTCTGATTTCAATATCTGTGACGGACGAAGGGGCTTGTACATAGTTGATGCATTGTTCAAATCTGCCAATTTCAGCAAACAATCGGTGCTTTTGGCCTGTTCTGCTCGATTTAATGTCCATTTTAATATTGCAGAGCTATCTGATGCAAAACTTTTTATGCCACCTGTTGTTTTGGCGTCGCGATTGAGCGTTTGCTCACCCCTTTGATCAACAGCGACCCTTAAGGGCATCTTTTCTTGAGCTTGAACTGACATTCCTTTATTACGAAGAAGATCTTTTAGACCTGGATACAACTGTTCCATTCTCTCTAAAACAGCAACATAGTAAGAACCATAGCGAGCATAGTTGGTTTTATCCATTGCGAAATAAAATGGAACAAAGAATTTCCAACAGGCAGTGCGTAGCTCCAAGTTGTTTTCTTGAACAGCACGATGGGCAAGCTGCTGACCTTCAACTAAATCCAAGTAGGAACATAACCAAAATTGTGGTGTCAAGCCTAGCCTTCCTTCACGAATCATATCCTTGAAATCTCGGTATTTGCAGTAAAAACTCTGGTCTCTTTCAATGTCATCGTAATCAATTTGCTCGTGATCCTGTGCAGCCTCGATAAACGAATTTGGTAATTGCACATCATTCTCCGTGATAAACCGCTCTAATAACAGCCGCTCTAGAGCTTCTGATAACGCTGAATGAACTGTCCAGGCACGGTTGTAATGACTCCCTGACAAAACGCCATTCAGACTTCCCGAAGAACAAACATTTGCTTGAAAAATCACATCTTCAACACCTGATCCACCAACCATCTTGCCAATCACTCCAAAATTCTCTTTCATGAAATGAAAATCTCCAAGGTGTATCAAAACATTTTTGAATTGATCTTGAAAGTTCCATGTTACCTTGTATGCATTCATAGCTGCACCAACATCTAATGTCACGTTGACATAAGGCATGTTCACCTCAGCAGATAATTGTTGAAGGTAGATAAGGTATCGGTAGATCGTTCGAAATTCCGTGACCTTTAACTCGATTGGTGGCAGATATGTCATAACTGTTTTCTTCAACGTTCCAAGTGACGATATCTTTCTCACTAAAGTGCACCAGCCATTGAAATTAGATACTGTTTGATCCGAGGCATTTAGCTTTCTCAATATGATCCACAAGAAGCAACTCTTCAGGAAACTTTCTCTGTTGAACTGTTCTTCTACCAAAACGCCTGGAAAAGTGGGTGGTTCTTTCTTTGCATCTACAATTATTTCGTCTGGCTCTTTTTCAGGCAATTGTATTCTTCTCTTTCGCATTCGTTCAAACTGCACTGACTCTTGGGGTAACTCAGAGACGTCTGATTCTTCTTGGAATGCAACCATGTGAGTAGAGTTGATTGCTCCATGCCCAGTCTGAGTTTCAATGTTGATATCAAAATTATCAACCCAGAAGAACGTTAAAACGGTGTCGAAGGTGGTGTTTGGTTTCACAGGTAGGACCCCACTCATTGATGCAAGCAGCTGTGCTTTCTCAGCATGAGAAGTTTTTATTTCGCAGACAAGGTTCTAGTCAATAGAATGACCAAGATGACTAGCGATCTGAACAGGTTTCTTTTGTCCTGTCATATTATGGAGGCCAAGCCCAAGCAAAAAGTGTTTGGCTGTGATAAACTTTCCTTTCGTTACTCCATGCAAAAGATCTGCCGAGTATGATTGGACCAGTCGATTGACAGCTTCGCTCTTTTGGTGACTCTTGTTTTGCAACAGGCACTGCAGAAAACAAAAAACGGAATCCGGTGCTTGCCTATTTTCTGAAGTAACTTCATCAATGCTGAAAGGCCAAGCAAGTTCTGGAGTCGCTTTTACAAACTGAATGATGTCTTCACGAAGATACTGCGCAGCTTGCTCAATTACGTGACTACGATCATTGAATAACGTATGGTGGTCGATGGCACTTGCATTTACCACAACTTCGGGAGTATTATGGGTGGCTACCAAAAAGTATAGCTTATCTCCAAACTCCGACTGAATCCTTGCTTTTAGTTTGCTTCTGTACCTGGTATCCTCAGGATGGAGCCCAAAAATATCATGAAGAACTTTCATTGAAACCGCTTGATTTTCAGACAACACTTTGACATTTAGACATTCAATAACTGAATCGAAATCCCCCGCAGGACGGGGTTCTTTTTCGTTTAGAAAATTGACTTGTCTTATTTTCCGAGTGAAATCTCGATAGCAAAGGTTCATGATACTTGAATTCTTTTGCAATTAAATCCAAGTCCTTTATCTCGTAATACAAACTTTGATCTTCCTTTGCCTCCGCTGCTTGCTTGAGAGTAATAACCGCTTGTTCCGTTGAGATTGTGATGGGCCAGAAATTCTGTTGTTGCCTTTTGATGCGGTATGTTTTGCAAAAGTTGCACTCTGGAGGATAAAAGCCCCTGCTGTCAGCTCCAACCGACGTCTTTGCTCTTTTTGGACGAGAACAGCTTGCAGATGATTCTTGCACACTTGATCTACAGTCAGGTTGACTTGACGCGCCTGTTTTGTCGCTTAAAATACGTACGAATTTCTTGTAACAAGGCTCGAGATGAATACCATGTTTTTCTGTGTCAATAAGATCTGGAACTGTACTGCACTGCGGCGCATGATGATTTTGTCCACCTAGTTTTTCTCGCAACAGCTTTGCAGCATAGATTTTCTCTCTATTTACTTCAGAAATTGCTTTTATCTTACTGCACCGGCTTTTGCTCTTGCCATAGTGGATTATGCAAGTCAATTTATCCATTTCTACGATAAGAAGTTGAAACTACTCTACCACAAAACATAGCTCTTCATTTGATCGAATTGCTTTTCTTAAAAAAAAACCTTACTTAAGAAGGGGATGCTATTAAAAGAAGAGAGCCTAAATTCTATCATTTGCCATAATATATATTGTGGGGCATCTATAACCTAGACTATGCCAGTACCATAGCACAGACATTTGGCTTGGATATGATGGAACTCAAAGGTTAACGACATTTCATTCAGATGTAAAATCTGTATATACTGAGTACTTGAAATTTGAAATGAAATCAGAGCTCTACTTATGAACAGATCTCCACTCTCCAGGCAATTCCATTCTGACAACACGAAGGCAAAACACAGTTTATCATGCCAATCACAAGGCCTCGTATTATGTAATAAATCTGCAATACCTATAGCACGCTAAACGAACACTAATAAAACTATACTTACAAGATGTTTTCAGCATTTCTTTTTCTGTTGCAATCTGATTTTCAGCATTCATGAAACACGAATATTTTTAATTTCATATTTTTACAACGAAATTGCAGCATTTATACCTACAAATGCGTTAGATTCTGCTGAACACGAGAGTAGGAATTCGTCTTGATAAATATCAGACACTTGAGGAGAATGCGGAAGCATGGTTTTACAATACTTATATTACATTATAAGAATGACGTTGACTGCAGTAATTTGAGAGTCGTTTAGCTTTAGAAGTCATCTCAGATGGTGATCTATTACATTGAAATATGTATAAATTACTTTTTAATTAGCATGATAGGCAGCACAAGAAACTCTGTATTTTTAACGTAAACTAATCACCGACGTTTATAAAAAAATATTATTGTGAGTTATAGTAGCAAAAAGCAAGATTTCCATATATGGGCAAGGGTAAAGCATGGTCACGTGACCCTTTTTATTTACGAAAAGGCATTGTTTTCAACTAAGTGTACTCAAAATGATCTTAACTACCGTTATCTAGCAAAGAATGTCACTTGTGTTCCATCTAGAAGGATATATTCCGTTCTCTCCTCCGCAGAGGCAGTACGTCTGAGTGCTCACTGTTTCACCCCCGTTTTCACCCCTTAGGTCCCAGCAGATCCCCGTTCACCATCACTTTTCTGAACCCCCACATATGTGGGTACTTGAAAATAACTACCGCAATTTCTGCGCATAAAGGTGGCACCTACCTCAAAATTAACCTGGTCTATCAGAGCTTGCAATCTAGCTTCGCCACAGCTTCCCCATACAGAGCAACAGTAGCGAAAGTGTGGCTCGACAATGCCTCGGTACATTTGTATCAGAGTAGGTTTCTGTACGAATTTCTTAGCATACTTGAGAAAACCTAAAGCACGAGATACTTTGCCACATAAGACTTTCATGTGCTGATTCCAGTCAAGATTACTGTCAAGTTGAACACCTAAATATTTCACATTGTTAACTAGATTTATGTCAGAGCCTCCAATAGAAAAAATTGGAGAATCTACTTTCTTTTCAGCAATCTTCTTCAGGTTTGGTTGGGAACCTATAACCATCGCTTGCGTCTTTACAACATTTAACGACAGTTTGTTACCCTGCAACCATTTGTTTAGACAATCGAGATCCCTATTTAGTGTCGTATTAAGCTCTTCGATGTTTTTAGAGGCATATGAGATGCTAGTATCGTCAGCATACATTGTCAGATTACATTTATTGAGTGCCAAAGGAAGATCATTAATGTAGATTAGAAAAAGGAGTGGTCCTAAGCACGATCCCTGAGGAACACCACAATCAATATCGTGCAAATCAGAACATGCACCATTAACTTTACAGAACTGACATCTGTTTTCTAAGTAAGATTGGAACCATAAATATTCGAGGCCGTCAATGCCATATTTCTTCAGTTTCGCGAGAAGAATTTGATGATTGACCGTGTCAAATGCTTTCTTAAGGTCGATGAAGACCATAGCAGTGTATTTTCCATTATCTATGTTGACGTACCAATAATTTGTATTGTTTAAAAGGGATGTAACTACAGAATGCAAACTCCTAAAACCGGATTGATGCGAAAAAAGATGCTTATTTCCGTCCATATACTCATAAAGCTGATTGTAAACCAACTTTTCAAACACCCTTGATAAAAAAGGGAGAACTGATATGGGTCTGTAATTTGAGTGATCATTCTGTTGGCCACTTTTAAATATAGGGGCAACTTTTGCAATTTTCCAACTATCCGGGAAAACACCAGTAGCTAAAGAGAGATTAAACATGTCGCAAATAGAATCGGCCAAGATTGGAAGTCCAGCTTTCAAGAAAAAGTTGGCAATGCCATCAGGCCCAGATCCCATAGATGATTTGAATTTTCCAAAGACCTTTTCGACCTGACGTGTATCCACGGGCTTAAAGTGGAACTTAGTATTTTCTTTATTGACAGAATATTCATTTCCCAAAAGTGGATTTACCGTATCCGGTATTTTGTCACTGAGTTTTTTACCAATGCCACAGAAAAAATTATTCATGGATTCAGCGATAGCCTTATTGTCAAATATTGTTTCACCCTCAACACTTAGACATGAAACATGAGTAGTCTTGGATTTTTTGTTTAGAACTTGGTTAATAATTTTCCATGACCCCTTAACATCACCAGCATAAGACGAAATCTTCTTTGTGAAAAACTCACGCTTCAGGTCCAAGTTCAACTTGTTAACTTTGTCATAATGAAGTTTGGGAGAGAAACCCAATTTGGCTATAATCTTAGCAAACTTACTGGAAAAATTCCTCCAGGATTTTGCCAGGAATTTGGTGGAATTCCGCAGGAATACTGCCGGAGTTCGGACGGCGTACCAACGGAAATACGGCGGGTTTCTGGTGGAATTCCACCGGAATTCTTTCAGATTCCCGGGAAAATCCCAGATGAACTCCGGTATTTTGCCAGGAATTTGGTGGAATTCCGCAGGAATACTGCCGGAGTTTGGACGGCATAACAACGGAAATACGCCGGGCTTCTGGTGGAATTCTACCGGAATTATTTCAGATTCCCGGGAAAATCCCAGATGTATTCCAGCATTTTTCCGTAAAATTTCCGGATTGATACCGCTAAAATGCCGGCGGAATTCTGCTGAAATTGTGCCAGATTAAGCCGGACTTTGACCGGTATTTTGGTGGAAAATTTCGGCTCGTTTGAACATATTTACCGGAGGAATTTTGCCGGGATTCCACCGGGAAGCTGGTGGACTTCCGCTGGGATTCCGGCGGAATTTAACATTTTTCCCGGTGGAATTCACAGGAATACCGGCGGAAAACCCGGCGGAATTCCGCTGTTTTTTTCTAGTGGGAACCTTCGATATTTTACGTAAAACCGAAAAACTGCGTGGAAAATTTGGTAAAACCGGAGATAGTGCACTCATCGTAATTTCATATATGCAAGTTGTAAACCAGAGAAAGAAAGTTATCATTTTGCTTAAGCCTTTCAACTCAATACATCTTGTTGCGTCAAGCGTCACCTAGATCACCTTGAAAACAACATAAATATTTAGAATATGAAACACAAAACCAATGCAACTGAAATTTTGTGCGGACCAAAAAAGGTGAGCCTACATGCAGGCTAGCCTTTTCACAAGTTCTTGTAGATTCATCAATTTGAGTTAATTTTTTGAAAATATACCAATATTGACGTACAACGGCGGTTCCTTGGTCATGAATGGCAGGACCGTCGAGAGAGGGCGGTAGCCAGGGTAGTTACCAGGGGGCCCGGGGTATCTGGGGGCCCGCAAGAAATAAGTTATGTATTTTTTCTTTGTTGTAGTTTTCTTTCAGTAACGTTTTCAGGCCCGCGGGCCCACTGACATGCTATATAAAATCTAAAAGCAGCGTTTTACCAGTGCATAGGAGGGCGTGGCCCAAGGATAAAAGGGCGTGGTCAAAAAAATTTTCCGGCGCCTTAGGCGCTGGGGGCCTCCTCTCCTACCATAACCCTGGGGCTCGGCCCCTCTCTCGAAGGCCCTGATGAATGGACAATAGTCAAAATAAAACAGCGCCGAGAGCGATATCCTCTGCTGGCTTAATGTCTACAAAATCATTCATGGTGTTTCTCTCCCCCAACCACAGCCAACCACAGCCAACCACAGGCAACACAGCCAACACAGACACAACCAACAAAGCACAACCTATCGAATGTCACTGCATTCCTCAAAAAGTTTTTGGAATACATTACACAGTGTGTTTCAGAAAAAAGTCAACCCAACTTTATTCGAGATTCTTTAGGGAATAATAACATTTGAATCAATTTGACACATACCATCTGAAAGCACAATCTTCTGATGATATCCAGGTTGGGCGTAGTGATTGAATTATTCATCACTTAATTGACATTTTCGGGCCTTTTCGTAAGTGTGGCCTATTTCAAGTGCCAGAAAGTGATATGAAATTTACACAGGCGAAAACAAATAATTCTCACTAAATGCATCTTATCGGGATGAATTCGCCTTTTTCCTACCTTGAGGCATCCCTTCAAGTGATTCTAGACCTAAAACGTTGTGAAAAATAAAATTTCATAATTTTTACAATGAGAAGGGTGTTAATTTTGCTCTTAAAGCATGCTGCATTTGAAATTGGCCATATCACATGTCCTAAAATATTGATTGAATAATAACTAATTCAATTCATACATCCAAATTGTATATCATTGGAAAGAAATTATCTTGGGCTTTCAGAAACACCCTGTAATAGACTTGCATTAACATTTTCAATACGTTTTGTCCAATTCTGCGATATTTTTAACGGAGATATGTATTTGTTTAAATTTTCATTCATTCGTAATTTTACCTCAAAACAACAACGGTCACAGGCAAACTATAAATGTTACGAAGTGATTTAACTGTCAAGAGAGGACACAGTAACAACACTTTTGAGGCTTATGAATTGTTGAAAAAATGTGTTGCTCTTTCTTATTTTGCGATAGCTCATCAATACAGGTACATAATTTTTACTGGGCCCTGACCTTTCACCACCACTTGTCGGAAATTTTACTGTTGATGTTCGATTTTCATTTTCAATGACTTACAGGTCCACCATTGTTGCATCTTGTTTGAGGAATGATGCATTGAACAGGATTTTATTAACGTATGATGACAAGTGACCACATCAACTTTAGGTCTCTAGCATGTTCTCGCTTTATATTCATGTAGACAATTCAATATCTATCTGTTGAAGGTTTTACATCAGTGATATCAAACGTAATTGTGACCATATATATATTACAGACAAATCAGAGATAAAATATATCATGCTAGAAAACCAACTTGCTGGATGTATACTTTGCAAAGCCTACAGTTGCATTTTCCACTATTCCAACATCTAATTCATTTTTTGAACATAGGAAGGCTGTTTGATTGTTTTAGTTCTTGCGGTAAATGCTGCCACAGTTTATTTCCAAGGTAAGTAATGGAATCAACTCCAAGGACGAAGTTCGCACTTTTGGCCTTTGAGCGTCATCACCATGCCTTATTAGGCAGTACCTAATATTTCGTTGCATGAAAATATCCTTCATGAATGGTGGATTCAGACCGCATTTTGTTTTATAAATTTTAGTAGGTAGGTAGGTAGGTATCATATTTAACGTGGCTAGCCTGCGAAAGTCTGAGAGAGACTTATTTCCAGCAGGGGCCACAGATGTTTTACCATCAGCCCGCCGCAGCTACTAGATTTCCCTCACATGGCTCTGGTCGACCCGGGCTAGAGTTACGGACAGCGACCAAACTGTCCAGCGCGGGATTCGAACCTCGGCCGTTCTGACCTTTGGTTTACGAGTCAGTCGCCTTAGTCATGAGCAACTGTAGGTTTCTTACATGGATTGGCACCGATTTAGATTGCTCCAGGAGAAAACCGAAATTATTCTCGTAATCTTTATATGCAATGCGTAATGCCCTTTCTTGAATATGATTTATTCTATGATTCAAAGCTCCATCATAGAACATCCAAACAAGTGGACAGCTGAAATGGGACAAAACGACTACGACTGATGTTGTTGCTGTTGTTGTCGTTGATTTTGCCATTGGCAAATGTCAGTTCTTTGGTATCGGCCCAGAGGAGAACTGTTGAGGGATCCTAGTGATTTTGTTCTTGACGTAATTTATTGCGTTGTGTTTGAAGAAATGATAGATAAATTGTATCTTCATCCCTACATTTGAGCACCAATTTGAAAAGGATGTTTTCATGCTTTTTCCGACATGTGGAAGTTTATTTTTCCAAAATATTTCAAAAGCTATATATATTTCATTGTCAATGCAAAGCGCATCGAGATAATGCCAGAAACCGTTGACCGAGACACAATTCAAGACCGTAAAACCGTGCAATTTTACGACAAAAACCGAAAAACCGACCTGAATAATTCCAAAAACCGTTCACCGAGAAAACTACCCTGGGTACCAGAGCCTTATTAACATGTTTGGGGACGAAAAGCAAAAATCACAACATCTTGCAATCTCCCCAAGGATCTGACCTTCAAAGGAATTTACACATACGTCAAGCGATGCCGTTTTCGAAACGTGATGGTTAGAGTCCCATTGTCAAGGTCTAACCTAAGTTTCGATATGGTTGTGCCATTCAGAAACTTAAAGTACCACCCATTAGTCAGGAAAAATTTGCAAAAAGCATAGCCATAAATCCGGGTCAGAAGGAAGTGAAGAAAGTATACCCTCAAATGATTTTATGCCAAAATCATACCCGTAAATCAAGAAATCATTAGATACCCTTAAAATCATACCCATAAATCTTACCTGATTGCAGCCTCAACACTCCTCCTCGAAAATATGGGAAGAGGAGTGTTGAAACTGCACGCTGACTTTTCCGTGTGAACTATCTGCCAAGCCGGCCCGTATCGTTTGAATGCAGTCTAAACCTACATTGTGACGAAACATTTTTTAGTTCAAGTTAAAAGATGAATTTGCCCCTTACCTTTAGCCTGCGTGCAGACTCAACTCCTCGAAAGTATAGAGTCTGCGCAACAAAGTCCATTTGGCCTTTCCATGACTCAGCAGAAATGAAAGCCTCGTTTTCGTTTGTCTTCGCAAGCGGTGACTTCGCGCGTTGCGTTTAGACACGAGGAAGGAGATGGAGGGGCGAGATGTCTTGTCATTCTTCCAGCATTTCACTTCGCCGATTATGCATTCATGAATGCTTTACCTCAACGTCTTATCTTGGAAATGATACTGCCATTGTTCAGTTTGTGGAAAGTTGATTTAGAATTTGGTGCTAACGCGACAATGCTCTTTCATTGAATAGCAGTTATTGCCCGACACTGCCAGAGAGTGCTAGGCCCGCTGCAAAATACAAGTGCTGAGAGACCTTGGGCCGGTTGAAGAACAACCTCCCATCAGCCATATTCAGTAAAAAGGAAGGATATTGTTTGCACTGCAGCAAATAAGGGGAACGTTGTCTTTCAAGCTGCAATCTTTATTACAGCCACAGGGCTGCCAGATGCCTGAGCAAGCAATTACTGTATTGCCTTTGAAAGTGTTAGAGTGACAGATTGTCACTTGTGGAACACTTTTTTGGGAACATACTTGCAACACAATATCCCAATTGGGGCAATTGATACCAGAATGTATTAGGTGTGGCTCTGGCCTGGGGTGGGGGGAGGTAGAGTGACTTAAGGATGGAATTGCCTAAATTTGCTTTCGGACCCAATTTTTATGATGATGCTTGATGGAAAACTACCCATTTTTGACAATTGTTCTGTCAATTTCAGCCAATAATCCGACTCGTGTTTCAGCAAAATCTGCTAAAAAAGATCCTTGCAGGAGAGTGTTGGGTCCAAAAACCCACCTGTATGAGTGGCACATACCTGTACCCTCAACATGTTAATATGTACCTCCCTCCATCCAGGGCTCTAGGAAAAAGAAATTCCTAACTTGTTTCAGAGAAATTTTTGTTAAACCCTCTTTCAGTGAACATTTAGCAAAATAAGAATTTCAAAGCCTAATGAACATCCGGTATGAGAATAATTATTTATCACAAGATCTTGTACAAAAATCATTGGAGCTCCCACCCAGGGGGCCTGATTGGAATCATTACGAAATTCACAACAAAGTCTATTGTATATAAACAAGGGCTAATCATTTTCTACTCTTGTCCCTGAAATCTTGCACTGAGGTTCTTTGGTGCTCAGAACAAAGTTTCCAACCAGAAGCAAGGAGGCAAATTCTTTGGGTTAGGGGTGCCTCTCAGACCGTTACCATTCTGGCATTCTGTTAGCAAAAAGCTAAATTATACGCTCCAATTACAGTACAATCATTTTTATAAGAAACCTTGGTAAGAAAGTCTAGTGAGAAACTTTCAACTTTTGGTACAGGAAAAATCACTGCTTTATACCGGGTGAGTAAAAAAAGAATCCCCATTTGGAAGGCCATGACTGCTCCCTTGAATATCAAAGCAATAATAATGAAAACTATCTTGTTTTATTGCCAATATGTTCAATTAGGCTCTGCAATTTGCTGGGCTTTTATCAGCCATTCATTCCCGTGGATGTGGGAGATTTTTTGCAGAAACCCCTTCCAAAGACCTTCAAAAAAGAGTGAATACAATGAGCAAATTTTCCTTGGTTTTCCTTCTTAAAAATGATGACACTCATGTATTCGTGTATTTTGTCCTCTTGGGAAGATGGAATCCCCCTGAATAGGTTATTGATACCAGGGGGAGACTTGTTCATCCTCCCAAGAGGATAGCACGTGTGCTAAAGTGTGCAGAAATCATTGCTCATGTAAGGCAGAGATGTTAGGGAAATTTGCTCATGATTTGGGGCACGTTTTGAAAGTTTCTTGAAGAGTTTCCCCTGGATATTATTTTGGGCATAAAAAAGGTTGAGAAGTCCCATTTCAGAATTAACATGTTCAAAATGTGTAGAATATCCCAGCAAAGCAGGATGTATATTATTTACAGAAGAAACTTTTCAACACCATTGTATACAGTCAAGAGTCTGTAAATAGGTGGCATTTAAAGCTGCATCAAAATAACTACTGCTTCCTGCTGTTTGTTCAGGGTAATGTGGCCTTTTATATTCTGAATGTAATGTACTGCACCTGTGCTTTTATCATTGTATCCTAAGCAGCTGATTGAAGCAAAAAATAATATGAGAATATTCACAGTTTATTGAAATTAATAACTCTTGCTAATATCTACTGATTTTACCACAACTGCTAACATTTAAAAACTGGTGCTCCTACAACATCCAGGAACAATTTTTTTGGTAGATCTACAGTAGTTTCTGTTGCACTATAGCAAATGGCTATTTACTGCAGCAGTAAGGAAGTCTGAACCCTGCAGAATTTTTTCAAGGATAGTGACCCTTGCACACTAGCAACACTTCTTCTAATTACCAAAATGCAAGTTAATGAGGGGAGCTTTTTATAATGCCATGATGATTAAGTTGATGGTTTATATTGATATTCGGGAAAACAACAACAAACTCACAACACTATCATCAAGAAATGTGTGTGTGTGTACATATAAAGCTAAATAAAATGAAGAAACAGATTATTTGCCAACTGAACATGTTTTCCTGTCCCTTGCCCTTGGCTTTTCAATCCATATATTTTTGAATGAGTTGTTGTGTGTATGAAAGAAGCTGTTGCTGTTGCTGCTTTAATTTTGATAGTGTTTGGATGAAAATAATTGAAGAATTTTAGACAACAAAACTTAGACAAGTTTTTCAAGGAAACAAAACAGTGTCAAAGCAAATATCAGCTTTTTGCAACAAGGCATAAAAATGAAATAGGTGGATGCTGTCAGGCTTAACATAAATAACTTTCAAATTACCAAAACACTAGAAATAACTTTGTACACTGTAGAAAATATTTTCTGCCTTGTCTATGTTAAGACAAGAACCCTTTTTGACTTGCTCCTCCTGTTCTGCCTGTAATGAGCTACAGTGCCTGCCAAAAGTCATGGAACACCTTTCTAATTTTGCCCTGTTTTGCGATTTCCCCATCTCCCCCCTCAAAACAATGTGTTGCTCTGTCGTGATAAAATGGGATAACAGAACGATTCACCACTCTGATGGGATCCTGCAACAGTAATCTTGCAAATAAACATTGTTTTGTGGGTGAGGGGGTGCTGAAACTATTAGCTGATAGAAATGTGGATTATCAAGAAATGGCCTTTGGTGTTCCAAGGACTTTTAGCAGGCATTATACCATGAAAAGGCACCAACATAAAGCTGGGAGCAGCTGCTTAAAAATTAATTTGCATATAATTGGCAATTTCTAGCCAAGCAAGAAATGTTCTTGTAAACACACAAAAACACCTGGGCAAATGAGGTCTTCGCAGTAAAATTCTTTACAAAAATCCATTCACACTGCTTGGATACCTTTCAGCTTGTTTATGGCAATCAAAACATGAAGACCCATTTCAGTGAACTTCATCGGAATGCAACACAACAACTGTCACTTGAAAATGCAAAGGAATTTTGTCATAAATCTGTCTTTAGCAAGCATTGACTAGCTAAAGCTTTCCTGCTTTGCATCCGAGGACCGAGCGATGTGTGGATTTTAGCTACTCTGATGCTGATCTCTTTGAGCTTTAACACATTACTGTCTGCAGCTAAGAACCAAAAAGTTATCAGGTCAAGCAATGCGGTCCATAATAAATCAGCAATCAAGATAGGAAGGCATGGCCTAAAAGATTGACTTGCTACAAGTCTCAGTATAAATCTCAGAGAGTGCAGTGCCTCAGATGAGAGGGTTCCAAATGAAGGAGTCAGAGGAAGGAAGAGAAACTGAGACTTGTGACCCTTGTCAATTCATAATTGGATCTTGTTTGCATGAACTGAACAATAGGATCAGTCAAGGGGGTTAAATGAATTAATCCTTTACGGAAATTCTTTTTGTCGTGTTCCTAATCGGATTAACAAATAAAAAGAAGGACAGTGATTTCTCAATCGAACTGGCACGCGTACAGAAAGAAATCGTTTCTGGTAACCCCCTGACACAATCTGATGTTGAAAATGATTGTAAATGGTGATTGGCTTATTCAAAACTTCAAAGGAAAAGCCGCGGACAGAATCTTGTCCGTACTATTTTTAGGTTGCCGAGAGTAACAAGTCTTCGTTCTTCCCCTCCTCCACCGCCCTCGCGCTGCGTGCTCGTTCGCCTCCGGCGCGGTACGAACTGTACGCAATGACATTACGAATAGAAGGCAAACGAAGACTTGTAGCAAGTCAACCTAAAAGAAAACGAACAGCGACTATTTTTGGCCTGTTTTCACTTCTCGCAACTCTTGTCTTGTCTGTGCAGTGCAAGGGCTTGAAGAAGTTCTTCCGTTGAAAAAACATATCAGAATCTTTAATCAATCTTCAAAGCAAGCTTGTAATGCCATGATGAAAGCTGAAATACTCTTACCCTTCCTTGAATATTGCAAGGAAGATCTCCCGTCTTTCCACAGCTTCGTACTTCGCCATCTGTAGAGAACTATCGACCGCGCGGCATAATCCGCATTACGCCACTGTATCAAACAATGAGCTCATTTTTCAACCAATCAAAATGCTCATTCACTTCTCAAACTTTCTTGAGAAGTTAGCTTGATTGGTCCAAAAACAATGAGCTTAACAAAAGAAATATCGCGCGGTCGTTCATCATATCGAGGCGGGAAAGGCTAAATAGACTTTGTTGCGCAGACTACTTACCTTTGATAGGTACTTCCTCTTTCTTCAATATCTTGAACCCCTCTTTGTTTGCCGGCAAATCTTGCTCCCTTGAGGCTGTGCTGTACTTGTCCGATTGCAGATTTCTGATAACAAAATTACAACTGTCCTCAATTCCGCAGTGATGAAATTTTGTGTGAAAAAGACTCGCTACCTTGCCATTTTCATTCTCTGCTCCTATCATTTCTTTGAAATAAACCCCTGCGTCAGCTGCATTGCAGAAGGCCAAAACGAAAAGCATGTTGAAATATAATTTTGGAGCCATGTCAATGTCTGCCTCACAAAAATACTGTGTTTCGTAAAAGGAATGCAATGAAGAGTTTTTGTGTTATAAGACTTCTCCAGTTGCTGATGATTGACTGGCTCCGATCCATCAGCCAATCAGCTTCTGTGAATTCATATTTGAACAACAACAGTGACCAATCAATTTCAACGTCAAAATCTTGACCACTTTGATAAATTTTTGATCAAACCGACCATTTTAACGAATATATTGTAACAGCTGCTGCCTGACAGGATGTCTTGTTTCATTTAGAGGCCCTTTACGTGAGAAATTTCAACCCGGGTTGAGTTGAACACGGGTTGAGTTTCAACTCGGCTGACGTTGTAAGTCTTCATCGCGTTTAAATGAAGGAGGCCTAGTTGAAACTCGACACGGGTTCAACTCAACTCGGCAACTCAACCCGTGTTGAAATTTCAACACGGGTTGAAAGTCTCATGTAAACGCAAAATTCTTTCAACTCGGGGCGAGATTAGAATGCGAACAAAGGAGATCGAATCTATTTCCGCAATCGTTCAAATATTTCAGTGGGCTCACATTCCTTCTTCTATTGTTTGCAACCATGTGACCTAATCTCAGCCCGTGTTGAGATTTCATGTAAACGCAAGGCAAAATAAGCAATGCTGTTAAAATTCAACCCGTGTTGAAACTCAACACGGGTTGAAATTTATCATGTAAAGGGCCTCTTATTTGACTGGAGGTCTTAGTTTCTGTAAACTGCTAGTAAACTGCTTTGTAAGAGAAGGACTACAGTGATAAAGAACGCGTATGCTTAGGCAATGTGCCTTCAGAACAATAACATTAACAAGAATGAATAATACACACGCAGCGATAATCAAATACAAAATACAAGAGTCTGGGTTCTAGTCTTGGTAACAAGTCACTTTATTACATCACTCCTCTTTTCTTTGAGCGTCCTTAGCGCGGCAGTAAGTCAAAAAGAAATTCGTGTCCGAATCTTTTTGGTGGGTTCCTCTGTCTGGTTGATCTACGCATAATCATCCGTGACGGTTCTCTTTGTTCTCTTTGTTCAGCTCTACGAGTTGGAAAATCATCATCATCATCAAAATCAAAATCCCAGTTTTCTGGTATTTGTATTCTTTTGAAATGTGATATGTTGCGCTTCACTTTCCGTTGATCTTTGTTCATTGCAATTACTCGTGATCCTTTCCTTTGGACAACGACGTAGGTCTGTGTCAAAACGTGTCAGTTTGTTTCTCTTTCGCTGTTTTACCAACACAAAGTCTCCGACTGTTATATCACTGTCTTTGACTTGTCTTCCGACGTCACTGTACTCTTTGTTGTACTGCTGTTTCCTTTGGTAATTTATGCAGGCTTCCTTGTGCCTATTAACAATCGGCTTACTTGGTAAAGTTGGTAACTTTCAACGAATGCTACAGTTGAACAAAACTTCTGCCGGGGGAACCTTGGTGGTGCAGTAAGGCGTTGATCTGTATTGTAAAAGAAAACGAGACAGTTCTTGTTGCCACACCCTTCCTTCTGCTTGTGCTGTTTGAATAGCTCTTCCAAGGGGTTGCATAAAGCGCTCTACTTCTGCATTACTTTGAGGCCATCGGGGGGTTGACGGGTTGTAATCAATACCTAACAGTGACATGTAATTTGTATATTCGTCGCTGTTAAATGGGGGCCCGTTGCCTGTTGTTACTTCAACGGGTAAACCATGAATCGCGAAAGTTTTGTCGAACTTCGGGATTATGGATAATTCGCTTTGGTTGATTTTACCATCTCTACGATCGGGAATCGAGAGTATCTATCGATAACCACTAACAGATATTCACTTGTAGGCATAGGTCCATAGAAATCAATTTGAATCCTTTGCCAGGGTGCGGTAGGCATTTCTGATATTTTTAGTGGCTGCGGAGGAGCTAGTCGTCCTACGGCTTGGCTTGGAATGCAACGGTCAAGTGTACCTTTAGTTAGCTTTTTGATATCCGGAAGCCATACCTTCTCTCTCATCAAAGCTTTGGTCTTGGATAAACCTTGATGTGATTCATGTGCAATGTTGATTGTTCTTTGTCTTAGCGAGGCTGGTAAGACAATTCGTGTTCCACGTAATACAATGTTGTTAGGACCGATGGCGAGTTCATCTTTGACACTTTTGAACGGCTTGACCGAATCTATTTCCCATTGATTCATTTTTATTGGTGCTCTAAGACCTTTCATTTCTCTATCGTCGGTAGAAGCTTGGATGATTTCTTCCATGGTCATAGCTTTAGTGACTGCATGGGAACGGAGAAACTGGACATATTCTTCCGTAATCTTCTTCCGTATTCTTCCTGAAAATGTTCTATGGCCCATACAATGCTGAAAGCCTCTTTTTCAGTCTGGGAATAACGTTTCTCGACGGCAGTGAGTGCTCTACTAGCGTAGGCCAAAAGGCGATACTCGTCACTGCCGTGAGTTTGCTATGCCAGAATTCCTAAGACTCGAACTGGACTTGCATCCACGGTTAAAAATTGTCTCCTTTGATCGGTCGAAATATGACATCACAGGAGCTGTGATAAGGGCTGTTTTCAGCTTGTCGAAAACTTCTTGATGAAATTTTTCCCAGTGAAAATTTGAGTTTTTCTTGGTTAACTCTCTGAGAGGGTCAGTGATAGTTGCAAAGTGTGGGATATGCATGGTGTCCCAATAAAATTGTGCCCCGTTTGCCTAAATATCGCAACAAAACGGGAACAGATTCTCGACAAAAAATTATATCATGTTGCTTTTCAGATGTTCAAGTAAAGATTGCTGCCATCTCCATAAAAATCTGTTGAAAAATGATGGAGCCAGGACCTTCAGGAGACCAAATTTGCCCGATCACTGAAACCAGCGGTCGGCCATTTTGTCTTACTATTTTGCATTGATAAATAGCTTTATGGAATGAAAATGAAACAGCAGCCTCCAATGTCATAGCTCTCGTGAAAATTCCGATAATCCTCGGAGAGTTCCACAATTTCTGACCTCACATAAATTATTTCTTATCTCACGTGAAGATACTTATCACTGCAAAATAGTAGGGCAAAATGGCCGACTGCTGGTTTCAGTCGTCAGGCAAATTGGGTCTTCTGAAGGTGGTAGCTCCATCATTTTTCAATGGATTTTTACGGGGATGGTGGCAAACTTTAATTGAACATCTGAAGAGCACATTTATGGAAAATTTTTGGCGAGAATCTTTTGCCGTTTTGTCGCAATCTTCAGACAAACGGGGCACAATTTTTTTGGGACACCCTGTACTTTGCACTGTAATTGGCCATACCAAGCAAACTGCGCACTCCTTGAATATTTTTCGGTACTGTAGCATTATTGAGATCCTCTGCTCTTTTGGGGTCTGGCTGGGTTCATTGTTTGGAAAATATTTGTCCAAAAAACGAGAGTTCTGTTTGAAGAAAACTGCACTTGGAGCTATTCAAAACTAGGCCCTTTTCTGACAGGCGCTTGAGACATGCTTCTAATGCTCGGTCATGCTCATCCCGTGTGCTGCCAAAAACCAAAACATCATCAGCGATATTCTTGACTCCCTTGATACCCTGTAGATGATGTTGTAGGGTATGTTGGAACAACTCTGCAGCGGCATTTGTACCATAATTCAAACGGTTATATCGGAAAAGGCCTAAATGCGTGCTAAATGTTGTTATGTGTCTACTCTGATCATCAAGTTCAAGTTGGTGGTAGGCTTGAGATAGGTCGAGCTTCGAAAAGAATTTTGCTCCATTCAGCTCATAACTGACATCTTCGACGGTGGGTATCTTACACGTTTGATGGCAGTATTCGCCATGGGCAGATCGTCACAAATACGAACTGTCCCATTTTTCTTTGGAACGGTGACAATAGGGGAAATCCAAGGGGTCGGCTGGGTGTCCGGTACTGGCTCTAGGAGGTCCTTTACGTGAGAAATTTCAACCCGTGTTGAGTTTCAACACAGGTCGAGTTTCAACAGCATTGATTATTTTGCCTTGCTTTTACATGAAATCTCAACACGGGTTGAGATTAGGTTACATGGTTGCAAACAATAGAAGAAGGAATGTTACCCTGGGTACCAGACTCTGTTTTTATGTTAGAGAATCTGGTACCCAGGATAAAGGAATGTGAGCCCACTCAAATATTGGAATGATTGCGGAAATAGATTCGATCTCCTTTGCTCGCATTCTAATCTCGCCCCGAGTTGAAACAATTTTGCGTTTACATGAGAATTTCAACCCATGTTGAAATTTCAACACGGGTTGAGTTGCCGAGTTGAGTTGAAGCCGTGTCTAGGCCAAGGCCAAGAAGAGTCAGGTGAAGATGATGATACTCATTTTCCTCACAACAACATTTATGAAATTTGACGCGCTTTTGGTGTTGCCTCATTCTGTCTACTGTACCCTTGTGATGGTCCAATTGGGCATGTCGAAATGGTTGATGAAACGTTCGGTTCATTTGACCACCCTTCAATCGAACATTGAATAGTTTTCGTTTTTGTCTTGTTTCAATGTTCAGTGAAATGTTCGGCACGTTGGACCGAGGCTTTGATAAGCATGGAAAAGAATGAGTCAGAGATTGAATTTTATGTATGATTTTATCATAATCAACGACAATCAATGCCATCCTATTCCTATTGACACTCAATTAAATAAAGCAAAGTTCAGCCAATACCTGTAGATCCCTGCAAAGAAATAATTCGAAAATAAACAAACCTGGCTTTCAAAAATAATATTTATGCAACATTTGGGATTGATATTGTCACTGTTACAAATATTAAGCTAAAGTTCTTGCCAAAATTTTGAAAGTCCGCAGTATGATGCAAGCAAAGATTTTTCACATCAAAATTGTTCACTGGGGTGCAGCTAGCAGAAAAACTGCACATCCATCTAAAATTCTTCAGGATCTCCTGAAAGCAGTGTGTCCCCTGAATTAAAAGTCAATAAAGATCTCTTTTGAAAATTCAACAAATTTAAGCTAATTTCCTTTATTAAACAATTGCAAGGTAATTCATTTGTAATTTTCATGGCCATGAAAGTTATGCATGAATAAATTTGCTTTGTTTGGATGAAACAAATTATTCTAAAATATTGCATTTTACATTCACAAAGAAGTGTCAAGTTCAGTTTTTACAAACTGGCTGTATACAGAGATTAGGTCTAGCGATGCAAATCTATCTTGATCAATGGCTAATCAATTTAAAGATGTTCCTCGATAGTTAAACATGAACATATAGATACTCATTTGATGGCAAGTGCTTTGAGAGCAGAAATATTAATCTTGAAGGCTCCATTTCACCTCCATGTCCAAACAAAAGCTTTGGCCTGTTGGCCTATGCCAATTTTTGCAGCACATCAACATTCAACACTAAAATTGAATAAAAATGAAAAACGGCACAATGGGTGACTTCTAACAAACAAAATGCAATATGATATAACTTTTATTTCAATTTGATTCAGGAAATTGTTGGCATTTTCGCTGTGATTCATGAATGTTTAGGATTGTGACTATTTGACAATAGATTTTCTTTGAATCATTATGACGTAAGGAGAAACGCATAAGTAGAATAATTAAGAACTTAGGAGCAGCTAGGAAGAGTAGAGTTGAGAAAAAACACAAAGACATGCAGTTATGCAAATGTACTTGTTCAAGAAATTATTCGCTTACTGATTGAATCCAAAAGGTCGAAACTTATAGAGAAGAGAGCACAGAGATATACTAGTTTTTTGTTGGCATGGTTTGGTTTTATTCGCAGGTTGCTTGTATATAATGTAAATATCGTTGCTGTTTATTTAGTTTTGTACGTTAGCCGATGGTTAATTTTTCGCGTGGACTTTTATTATTTCAAGGAGCTAAGGGACTGTTCATTATCTATAAAGGGGTTGGTTCCGAAGAGAAATGGGTTGGGTAAGAGAAATTTTCTAACATAAAAAGGTTGGGTAAATATTTTTTCATGTAATTTCAAGGTTGGAAAATCAAAATTTTCCCACCAATTAATACCAAATTTTTAAAGTTCAAAATTATGTCAATATCATCATCAATATTATCAACATTATCCATTTCACTTTCAGTGTCTACTTTGCTCATCTTTGTCATCAATATTACAGTATTGAATTACAATTTACATCGTTTGACATTGAAACAATGTTTATAGGTAGGGGTTGGACAACATTTTTTCAACCTGAAAATTATTTGGTAGATGTATTTGCTGTCACTTTTAGAGTTGGGTAAGAAGATTTTTTGGACAAGAAAACATTTCTCTTTAGTACCAACCCCTCTGTAAATAATGAACGGTCCCTACGACAGACTTATTCGAAGTCGAGGAGCAGTTTATGAGAGATATCGATCACTCCGTCGAACCTTTAATCCAAAACGAAGAATTTGCTAAGGTCAAAAAGCAAAAGATTTTGTTTGTAGGTGACAATAAAATAAAACGTTCAACATGAATATTTCAACAACGAAAGCACCATTAATCGATAAATAAGCTATGTTCAAGTTTAACTGTCGAGGAACATTTCAAAATTGATCAGCAATTGATTTATATTTAAATATAAATTCTCATCTCTGGACACAACCAGATCTGCATATTTTTCTGGAACAGTTGGTAGTTCTTACCTTGAAAAAGCAGGTTTAACACAGGCAGGTCTTTTGGCAGTGCACATGAAGATACGCCATGAAGTTAGGTGAATGGTTACAATATTTTTTCATGGAACGGCAGCCTGGGTTGGAATCAGTATATGCACACGATGATACACCTACGTGAATAAATTGATAAAACCATTTGCTTCAGGCCTAACGAGTAAATACCGGGTGCACCAAAATAAACTATGCACGTTTGGTAGGCCACAATAAATCGTACACTGGACCGATTTTGAAGATTTATGACTTATTCGTTAGCAGGAAGCCTAAATTAGATACTGGGATATTTGCAATGTTTTTCATTTTCAGGTTTTAGAGCTAGAAGCGAGTTTCTTAAAATATTCGTTTTCGACAAAATTGAAAATGATCAAAAAGCGTCAATCAAATTTTAAAAGATTCAACATAAATTAAGAAACAGAAAACGTTTTCAGGGGGATTTGAGGATTTAGTACGAACTCTCATACAGCAGATTACAATTGGTCGATTTCTAAATCGCAAATTACCACGAATAAGTTCTCTCTTTGTCCATTCATGCCGATTCTTTGGAAAACTTGATCGATGTTTTTTATCGTTTTCAATGTTTTTCGAAAACTAAAAGTTTAAGAAACTCGCTTCTACCCCTAAAAAATGAAAAAATTTGCAAAAAATCCCAGTATCTAATTCAGCTTTTTTGCTAACGATTAAGTCATAAATCTTCAAAATCGGTCCAGTGTACCATTTATTGTGGCCTGCCAAACGTGCATAGTATATTTTGGCGCACCCGGTATTATAACTATAACAAAATGTAAATATAACTAAGAAATCAAGGATTGGCGTCAAATGTTTAATGGTTAACCCTATAGTGGTTGGACTATCTGACATGTCCTATTTTGGTTGGAGGGGGGGGGGGGCAATAAAGCCTCCCTACCAAACTCTTGACTGAAAATAGATAAAGCAACCAGATTAGGTATACTAATAACCCCAGGCATGTACTTTACCACAATATAAAAATTAAACACTACAGGGCTAGCTTTTTCACTGACTATGCTCTGTTGAGCATGGTTTACTGCAGGGATACAAGGGACTCATCGTAATCAGTCTATGACTCTTCTGGACCGATCAAGAACCAATCAAATTGCTCCGTTGCAGGTCTGAGGGGCCGCATTTTTGAACGCCATATACAGTAATGATAACAGAATATTGCAGTCATACTTGGTTGTGGTTCTGCTACTCTACCAGTTCCATTCAACTCTATAACTGAAAGACGTTCCTTTCCTGCAAAAGAAGAAAAAGAAATCTTACTTTCTATACCCTTATCCAATACAGTAAAAACCCGCACATAAGAACCTTCATTTATTAAGAACCTACAGCCTGAAATCATATATTTTGTACCCAATGGATAAGAACCATTTCAGCCTGATATCATAACTAGGCTCTTAATAAAGGGTTTCATTCATTCATTGGGAAATAAATGCAATCTGTTTGCCAATCGACCTCTTTCGTGAACTCCAAAACATTACTTGCAGAGCTGTGATAGGCAGGGCCTGCAGGGGTAAACTGGGTAAGCTTGGATTGAAATGGATAGGGTCAAGAGTGTAAGGACGTTTGGCAAAGATTTAGATTCACATATTTCCCTTTGTTGAGCACCTACACCCTGATTACTGGATGTCCCTCAGACTGATTTCAAAATCTTAGGTTCTTATGTGTGGGTTTTTACTGTATGAAGAGGCTTTCGATGAACCACTGCCGTTTGTCTCGAATTAGATGTCACGTGAGATTTACGATATCGCAAAATTAGTTGATACTGCAGTGCAAAACACTTTAATAGACGATTACGCTAAAGATGGTGGAAAGGAACTTTTTACCAAGATGAGACGTGTTCTAATTACGAATGTTAAACAATTCTGTTGGAATTCGATGAAGAAATTCAATGCATCTCAGTAAAAATATATTGGCCATCTTCTTTAGCGTAATGGTCTATTGTCAATATTCGGGGGCATTTTACGTGACATCCGATTTGATAGTAATTTATGTCCTTTTACTACAACCATCTATTATACCCTTCAGCGCTCAAACAAGTCTCACAATTTTATTAACGGAACATTTTCACACAGAGTCCTTTTCAGACGTGCTAAAATTTCACACTGTCTGAAAATCAAATTTTACCTATGAGCAAAATCCCGGGGGGAGGGGTACTTAATATATTTGTCCGACGGGCATGAGCCGTTTTTAAGGGTATCGTTTTCACCAGTTTTTTCTAGCACAGGGTATCAAAATGAGGCAATTTTTCTAGAGCAGGTTGTCAAAACATGTCAAAGGGGAATATTCTGCTAGATTGGGTCGTTTTTCGGTCAAATTTCATGTTTTTGAGTATAGTTTTCACCAAGTTTTTCTAACAGGTTATCATTTTGAGCGAAAAATTCTGGAGCAGGGTAAAACAAATTTTTTCGTGGGCACACCCCTGTACAAATTTAAGTCAAGTACCCCCCCCCCCCCCTGGAGCAAAATACAGATCCACACTGCAGTAATTGAGCTGAGAGAGAAGTTTTGATTTTAGTTTACTTTTCTATATGTTCTACTACTACATTACAGCTAGATACATTGTTGGCCGCAGAAAAAATCTGTTACGATTGGCATCACTAACATTTGCCTCTAATTTACTGGACTATTGGTCAAGACCATAGATAATAGTCAAGACGGAGCTAAAGAAATAGTTAGGGAATGTAGACTGCAAATTTGTTGACAGAGTGGCCATTTTTAGGATCTTGTTTTCAAAAGGACACAAATTTGCCAAAAACGCGGACAAATTTTCCAAAAACTAAAAGTTGGAAGGTTGTGGCATTTGGCCACGCCTCTGTTGCCTGCATGCAGATTCGACTGATTTGTTTTCAGAGAGGTTTCTCCTCCAGTAGAGTCTCCGCATCAGCGACACAAAGCATGTCTAAAGTCACGTGCGGTTCCCAAAATCGAGGAACCAAGCCTCATTGGTGGAAAGGGATCTCTATTGTTCTCAATTGATTGATAAATCTCTTCGCGGAATTCTTTTAATCATTCTCATTGAATTTGATTAAATGGGACGGCTACAAGAAGGATTATAAAAACACTCTCACACAATAGGCTTTCTTTGGCTAGGTTTTTGTTTATGTACACCAGAATTAAATAAAAATATATCTATGCTGATATCAGCAGACTCAGTTTGTGTCGCTGACGCACAGACTCTACTGGAGGAGAAACCTCTCCGAAAAGAAACAAGTCGAGTCTGCACGCAAGCTACGCCTCTGCTGTCGGAGTAAAATATTTCTTACGTGAAAACCAAGGTAACATTTTCTCCAGATTGTCTGACGTTCATACCCAGGTTATACCTAATATACAAATGCAATATTGCTGTACCACAACGAGAATAGATCATGGCCAGATGCCATGTGCATTTGTCGGTGCTGACGCACATCACGCATGGAGCAAACTCGATTTGGAAATGAAATTAGCCTCATCAATCTAGTTATTCAAGACGAAAATGAAAGCTTTCAATCGAGAATATTCGAGGAAGGCTGATATGCATAATAATCTTTCTGTTTCTTTTTCAAGTTTAATTCAATATTTATTTAATATGAAAGTTGCAAATAGGTAGGTTCCTTCACAAGGAAACAAATCCATATTTAGAATGAAAAATAAATGAGAATCATAATAGTAATAACTAACATACCCCCGTCTAAGTGCCCCGGTACATTCTACCCCGGTGATTTCCTCGGTGAAAAAATTTTAGCAAATCCCCAGACAAGACGTGAATCTCCTTGGTATAAAATGCCTCACAAGTAAAACATCGACTTCAAATTAGCAACCCCGGGGAAATTTTGAGAAAATATTTCATCGTAGAAACAGTGCCCCACAAATAATTATGCCGTCCTCGTTGCATAATTGGAACTCCCCTTTGAAAATTGGACCATATATTTCGGTCACTAGGATCCCGGTGAACATCTGACCTCTCACCAGGGCACTTAGACGGGGGTATACTAACCATATTTCTTGAGCTTTCTGACGTTTCGTAAATACTGAGTACTGACATTGCCTTTCGTCTTGTACTGGCAAACAATGATTGTATGGATTGCACGATGTTTGAAGTAAGTTGCAATACCGCACCCCACAGAGGTTGTTGATCTCCAGATGACCTGGACAAAGCAAAGTGTTTGAGGATTACTAAAATCTTGGCAAAAATACTTGCGACAAGTCACAAAATCGCACTACTTCGCTTTTTGATGACTTGCCCCCTACTCCCCCGTCTCAACGTTGCTTGAATCAACTTCTCAAAATTGAATTAGGGGGAAGGATGATCAGAAGGTCCTAAGCGAACGTTTTCACCTCGATATCTTAGGAAATATCAAGAAAGCACCGAAATTTGCTAATGTCATTTGCTAAAATAGCAATGCTGATTAAGCTTTAATCAATGGTTAATCTCTTTCAAATGTTCCTTGATAGTTAACTTGAACATAGATATCTTGTTTGCTAATATTCATGCTCTGAGTACTGACTAAAATGTTACACGTTTTTTCTTTTATAGGAAACTTGGATAAGCCCATAGTACTAAAAGTTTCTTAATTTCACGAGAAAATTTCAGCTGTTTAGTACTGACAGTTTCTTATTATATTTCTTATTTTTTGGATGCATTTAGGATGCATGTAGTTTCTATCACTGCCAAGTACTCGTTTCTTGACAGACAGCACAATTTTTAGCGAGAATGAGAGTTCTATTTGATTCAAAACATAAATCTATCATGAATATTACTAAAATATAGAGGCTCAACGACAATTTTCCCATGATTTCCTTGTGTTTGGCTTTCAAAGTTTCTTAGCAATTCTCAAGCATAGTACTAGAGTTTCTTAATTTTTTCGCCATCCTAGTACTAGTTTCTTATAAACCAGTTTCTTATGAAAGAAAAAACATGTAATGCTGAAAGCTCAAACATCCACCTCCAAACTAGAGTTTTGGAGTTTTGGCTTTGGCAGATTCTTGGAGCACAGTGAACCCTCTTGAAATCTGAGCAATATTAGATCATATTAGATATTCTGCTTGGTAGAAGTGACCCATTGTGAAGTTTCTTAACCCTATTTTAACCGGGGGGGGGCGTTTTTCGCCCCCTGTCGGATTGTTTTAAATAGCTCCCAAACGATGCTACCTACAATGCTGAAACGCCTTGACTTATCCTAAAATTTAGTTGGCAATCAGAAAATAAAATTTTCAAGACCTATTGTTCGACCACATGACCACCACATGCCCATATTTGGAGAGTGGTCACAAAGAAATTCTTTAAAACGGCTCTAATTTCTTTCATTGTTATCAAATCTCAACAATATATATACCATTCAATTTGTCTCAACGAGTGCTTTCATTTGATATATAATTTATTTACATTTGCTGACATAAGCAGTTAATTATTTCTATGACGTCATCTTTCTTTATGATGTCATATTCCTAATGAATGAGTAATTTTTGCATGCAAACTGATGGAATTACCTCAAATATCGATGAAGGTACTTGATTTCATCAATAATATGCGAAATTAATGGTTTTAAATCATAATTATTGAGCTAACAATTTTGCATTGAATCAATTTTTCATTATTTAATTAGTTAATTCATTAGAAACCACAAATATCCGTATGAAACCATATGAAACTACAAATTAATGGTGTCAAGCAGGTATTTGGATGGTTTTTGCAAATTTTATCAAGCTATTTGCTAAAAATTAGCCCTTTTTATGCAAATAGCTCGATTTTCACAAAATTTACATTGTTTTTGGTTGCCTAGCAACCAATCACGTGACTACTGATTGATTGTTGCTATTTTTAGATTCTCCTTTGCTCAATTATGCCGCAGTGCGAGTTTCATTGTCATAGCTGTTATACTTGCGGAGAAAAACAGGGGTTTTTACCCTGTTAAAATAGGGTTAGGTTTACTTCAATTTCAGTATATAATTTCTGCAGGGTGTCCCAAAAAAATGTGCCCTGTTTGCCTAAAGATCGCAACAAAACGGGAACAGATTCTCGACAAAAAATTATATCATGTTGCTTTTCAGATGTTCAAATAAAGATTGCTGCCATCTTCATAAAAATCTGTTGAAAAATGATGGAGCTATGACCATCAGAAGACCAAATTTGCTTGATGACTGAAACCAGCGGTCGCCCATTTTGTCTTACTATTTTGCAGTTATAAGTATCTTCACGTGAGGTGAGAAATAATTTCTGTTAGGTCAGAACTAGTGGAACTCTCCGAGGATTATCAAAATTTTTACGAGAGCTATGACATTTGAGGCTGCTGTTTCATTTTCAGTCAATGAAGCTATTTATCGCTGCAAAATAGTAACACAAAATGGCTAACAGCTGGTTTCAGTCATCGTGCAAATTTGGTCTCCTGAAGGTCATAGCTCCATCATTTTTCAACAGATTTTTATGGGGATAGTATCAAACTTTAATTGAAAATCCGAAGAGCACCACCAGGCAAACCGGGCACAATTTTTTTGGGACACCCTGTATGTGCTTCGAGAATTTGCTTAGGTCAACCGGCCAAAGGTCAGGTTTGGAGATGGACGCGAATTGGAGCTTTCAAGATCAATATGTGTGCTCTCAATAACATTAATATCGACAAATACCGTATGTACGTTCAAGTTAACTATCGAGGACCATTTTGAGAATGATTAGCTATTGATTGAAGCTATAAATTCACATCGCTTAGCCCAACTAAATCTGCAAACTTTTTCTGGGACGCCCAGTAGATACAGTGCATTGTGGTACATGGTGGTCACAATTCTTAATCAACCATAGGCAAGTTAGACCCTGTTGATATGTGATACTGTGTGCTTTCTCTCTCATGTGTCTTTAAGCCTCATCTCTCGACTTTGGAATAGCGAATAAGCGGCCAGGCAACGATAGCATTCTGCCCCCGGGTGATTGAGTTTAATTTGCAAAGGGGTGTGTCCACAGAACCTTTTTACCCGGCTCCAGAAACGATAGCCGCTTCTAGAAAAAATTGTTTTCTTTTGATACCCGGCGTTAGCAAGAAAGTGGTGAAAATTATACACTGAAAAATGGCACATCCCCGTGTGAGAAATTTACTAAGTATCCACTCCCCGGGATTCCGCCTCCAACCAAGAATATTATGGTTGCCTGACGGTTTAGTCGCCCCGAATGAGAAGCACAGCAACACTTGATATTGCTCAGAGTACCAGTCTCGTTTCTAATAAACCTAATCTAGATATCAGCAACCGCTAAGGGAAACTCCCAGTAACTGTAATATCACGTGGTTGTTGTTGACGTTGTTGTTGCTGTCCATTTATTTTCATCACAATCCAACATAATATCGGATAATTTGAATGATCTCTTCTCTACACGCTACACGTCATTTATTGTCTGAAAAGGAGGCTCTGACTCGTTATCGCCAACCGCTAAGGGAAAATACCATTGACTCATCTTGACGGCAACTTATCTGCCCAGAAATCTTCAACAATTCTGATGGAAATCTTCTTCCATCAAGGCGGAGAAATTTATATCACTATTTTCAGGTGCCTACTCACGTGAGTATATGGAAAAGTGACGGTGAACGGGGATCTGCTGGGGTTTGAGGGGTAAAAACGGGGGTTCAGATAGTACCACTTTGACCAGAAGCCTCTGCGGAGGAGAAATAGAATTTTCAGCTTTGCCAGGAAGAGAAATGCTTTCTTTCCTCGACTATGAATGAAATGGCATTGCCAATGGGTTGATAATGTTGATTATTAATTTCAATACTAACATGATTATTGTCACGTGACCAAAACTCACCCTTTACCTTATATGGCAAATATCAGTAAACTTGAAGTTTCAAGCTTCTTAGGTTGCAAACTAGACGCAACAGCATTTTATAGTTGTCTGTGACCTGCAACAGTATCTAAAACAGTTTATGAGGGAAATATATACCTATAATATTAAGATTGGAACTCTGTAATGCCAATGGCTCTGAAGATATGAACAACATCGAAATGGATGGCATATTTCTTATAGTCAATCGTATTGCGGTAATTACAGGTAAATCAATTCTTCCAAGCAGCAGAGAATATTTCCCTCAACTAAGAAGACATTTCTTGGTACCAAACACTGTTGGTTTCAACTGACTTACCCCCTCAGTTATCGAATCACTAGAAAATTATACCTAATCATCTACTTCAGTATCTTCTCGTCACTCTCTTCGTCATCATCAAGGACCAATTCGTTACCGTTTGCACTAGAGCTTCCTCGATTTCATTTGGGAAAATCTTTTCAATCAACTTCATCTCCAATCTAGCGTCCCAGCCTAGCGTGTTCCAATCTAGCGTGTTGGCGAAGATCTGGTCATTCGATCAATGGCTGGTCCGCTTGGATCCATATTCTTGTTACAACATTTAGCACGCAAGATGTGCAGTCTCCAAGATGAATGTCATGATGGCAGCAAAGATATGTCCATTACTCCGATGGATGTCTCTTCAATTGCACGTTTCCAGAGCATAGCTATTTTGATATTTACCTCTTTTTGGTTAATCGACGGTGAATCCTTGCTTTCAGAAGATGAAAACGTCAACTTTGAGCGATGGTTCTCCTTTAAAAAGTATACTTCTGTGCAACGTAGAACATTCGTTATTTTGAAACGATTTTTTTTTTATATAATATATTCCAAATAAAATTGACAATACAAATTACGAACTACATTACTTATAAAATTACTCTACAATACTACTAGGACGATCAACCCCAGGGAGCAAAAGGCTGTGTCTACCCCGAGGCCATTAAATAAAGATAATAAGGGAAAAGAAACTACTTTAACTATGGGACAAAAATGGGTGACTTATGAAGGGATGGTTAAGTGGCTACAGAAATTCACTCGAATCGACCAGTTTCATGGATAAAATGTAGCGTTAGCTCAAGAATTTGTCTACTTAGTGAAATAGGAAAATCTTTATTACCATACAATAAAAGTTGTAGTAAAGCTTCATTTGCAAGATTTACATATCCAAGTGGTCGTATTAATGCATAGATTCCAGCGAGGAGGTCTCGTCTTTGTACATCAAAACAAGGGCAGAGCAACAAGAAGTGTTCCGTATCTTCAATACCATCATTTGTCGGACACATAGGATTTGTGGTATCTTTAAAATTGTGTTTAAATTTATGAAAATTTAACTTGCTAAGACCGACTCTAAGTTGAGTTAGATAGGATAGACCTTTTGGGTCATGAATCCCATATACAGGTTTTCCAGGAGGGCGGATTTTTGATAACATTTTCAATTTGAAAACGGCAACAGATGGTGCCAGCCTAGTTTCAGGTTCAAGTTCATTCCATTCGGACAGACAATGAGGATAAAAAGTAGATTTGAACTTTGCAGTTCTTGCCCTTATTTGCCCGATGATGTCAGGTTTACGAAGAGAGTACTGAAACTGCCGAAGTGGTGGAATTGGATCCCTTGTATAGTTCGGAGTTAGGTTGTTTACAATTTTATAGAACAAAGTCAGGCGTCTACTCCACCTACGGAGACTTAAAGATTCCCATCCAAGCTCAGCGTACAACTTCTCTCCAGATGTTCCCCCCCATGTACCGGACACGGCTAAAGCGGCAGAATATTGGACGGATTCTAGCTTTTCTATTAAATTAGACAAGGTGAAATTTCCGCTGAACTCGCATTCTTTTGGGGGATCATGGTATATAACATCTCCATAGTCTAAATGGGGTCGGATATAGAGCTTGTATAGCTCGTTAAGGGTGTTCCTAGGTAGATATCTTGAGAGAAATCTCAACATACCAATACCCTTTCTCGCTTTGGAGATAGCTGCTTTAATATGGGAATAAAAAGACAATTTTGAGTCTAGAACGATTCCTAAATGCTTGTGTTCGACTACTTGCATCACGGGTATGTTATTGAAAAGAATTTCGGGATGATTGGTTTCAGTTTTTCTCTTTGAAAATACTAATTCGACTGCTTGCTTTTGAGGGTCAGGATTAAAAGACATCCTCCAGTCATGAGCCCATTTACTGATCAACTCTAAGTCATGGTTCATGTCACTGGCAGCTGTATTTGAGTCTTGCACGATAGTAAAAAGTGATGTATCATCAGCAAAAAGTTTAACATTGCACTTCAAGTCTGCTGTTAGATCATTAATGTAGACCAAGAAAAATAAAGGGCCCAGAATAGAACCCTGGGGCACTCCTGCTGAAACATCTCCCCAACTTGAGCTCTGTCCATTCAGTACAGGTCTCTGTTTGCGATTTTTTAAAAAATCTTTGATAAGACTTAGAAGTTGTCCGGAGACACCGCAACGCTTTAATTTATAGATTAGCCCATCATGCCATACCCTGTCAAATGCTTTAGAAATATCAAGGTACACCGAGCGAACATCAAGAGGAGGATTGCAATCC
Source organism: Aurelia coerulea (assembly GCA_039566865.1). Lineage (NCBI taxonomy): Eukaryota > Metazoa > Cnidaria > Scyphozoa > Semaeostomeae > Ulmaridae > Aurelia > Aurelia coerulea. Next base: position 21,404,641 of record CM076948.1, on the reverse strand, counting down.
AACGCTGTAAATATTGTGTGTGTTATCGAGATTAGCTGATTGATTGTCGAGTCACCGGGACGGAAAACGATTTTTTCAACTGTTTCCAGCATTATTTCGATAACCCGCCACTCTTTTCTCCGTTCTTCAAGAAATCAGTGAAGTTTTGAGGTACTTAGCATCCCCTCTTGCTTCTTTCACCTAATTTGATCAAATTATCTTGACAAGTATCTGCAATGATATCAGCTTGATTATACCTTCTTGGTAGTGACTTTAGGAACTTCTACAGGGTGTCCCAACAAAATTGTGCCCCGTTTGCCTAAAGATTGCAACAAAAGGGCAAAAGATTCTCGCCAAACTTTCATACGATGTTGATCTTCAGATCGCTGGTATCTGTTTGCTGCAGTGCATTTGGCCTAGGTGCTCGACATGACTGTTAGCTACTTTCCGGGGTGTATTTTGAATAGCTTCAAATTACTTTTTAGGGAGGGGGCTGTGGAAGTCAACTTCACCTTTTCTCGATGCGGTATTCCTTAAAGTCTTTGAATGCTTCTTTGCGCAGTTGTTTTCCTCCTCTTCAATTGATGAAGAAAAAAAGCGGTGGCTGATCGAATCAATGTTCAGTGACTGATCCAATAGTCCAAGCGGTGACCATTGATCGAATGACCAGATCTTCGCCAACAAGGCTGGGACGCTAAATTGGAGATGAAGTTGATTGAAAAGATTTTCCAAAATGAAATCGAGGAAGCTCTGGTGCAAACGGATAACGAATTGGTCCTTGATGATGACGAAGAGAGTGACGAGAAGATACTGAAGTAGATGATTAGGTATAATTTTCTAGTGATTCGATAACTGAGGGGGTAAGTCAGTTGAAACCAACAGTGTTTGGTACCAAGAAAAGTCTTCTTATTTGAGGGAAATATTCTCTGCTGTTTGGAAGAATTGATTTACCTGTAATTACCGCAATACGATTGACTATAAGAAATATGCCATCCATTTCGATGTTGTTCATATTTTCAGAGCCATTGGCATTACAGAGTTCCAATCTTAATATTATAGGTATATATTTCCCTCATAAACTGTTTTAGATACTGTTGCAGGTCACAGACAACTATAAAATGCTGTTTGCGTCCAGTTTGCAACGCTAAGAAGCTTGAAACTTCACGTTTACTGATATTTGCCATATAAGGTAAAGGGCGAGTTTTGGTCACGTGACAATAATCATGTTAGTATTGAAATCAATAATCAACATTATCAACTCATTGGCAATGCCATTTCATTCATAGTCGAGGAAAGAAAGCATTTCTCTTCCTGGCAAAGCTGATAATTCTATTTCTCCTCCGCAGAGGCTTCTGGTCAAAGTGGTACTATTTGAACCCCCGTTTTTACCCCTCAAACCCCAGCAGATCCCCGTTCACCGTCACTTTTCCATATACTCACGTGAGTAGGCACCTGAAAATAGTGATATAAATTTCTCCGCCTTGAAGTGGCACCTACCTCAACCACCGCCTGGTCTATTCAGAACCCTAAACATTTCGCCGAAATATAGTTATTCTCTTTGAAATCTTGAATGATTTTGATGGATTTTGACAAGAGCCTGCTGGAAATATTGATCTGGTCAATTATCAGTTTTGAGGGATTCGTGTTATTTCCTGTGCATTTTCCATTTGGCTATTTTCTTCGAGCAGTTTGAGGTTCAGGGAGGCTAAAATTTGGTTCTATGACACTCGGCAAACGTGGTCGTAAAATGTGATTTGTGGTTTGTGTGTGAGATAGATAAGCCTGAGCTATTTCTAATGTTCCTTGAACAAGTATACCCTAGCCTGTGAAGAAGCCTTGTATCTGGGATATGCAGAGGAGGAGCAGGAAAGAAAAGAGTGCCCTTCTCTCTTCCGTTTTCATCCTTCTCTCATCCTGAAACTTGACACGTAAACCACTGTCTTTGTTCCTTTTTATAAAAATAGATGAAATTTGTCAAATTTATTGTACCTTTTTCGCATGGGATTGAGACTAGCACGGTGTAGGAGTGTTTACCCCCGTACCTAGCCCGTCTTTATTAGTTTTGTTAGGTTAGCATAGGTTTTCCGTTAGGGCCCTCATTCTGTGGCAGTACTCGTATGATCGAAACCTAAACTCCTATTCGGATAAAGTAACACCCTTACATTACTGCCACAGAATGGAATCAAAGATAAAGTGTTTCGATGGCTCTGATGATATCAAAGCATTCTCAGAAAAAATTAAATTGCAGTCGGCCTTGAAAGGCTACGAAAACGAGAAAGCTGCACAGTATCTAGCCAGCCGGTTGGAAGGCCGAGCATTCGACATCTACATGAGGCTGAGCAATGATGATAAGAAAGAAACTGAGAAGATCACTGAAGAGCTGCTAAAAGAATTTGAAGCTGGGCATCAAAATCGAGACTTAGCTATCACCCAGTTAAACAAACGACGAAGAAAGCCCGAAGAATCAGCCCAAACGTACGCCTTTAAAATAATGGAATTGACGAAATTGGCTTATCCAACTTTTGAAGAAAAGATCAGAAAGACAATCGCCAAGGATCATTACATAAAGGGCATTCATCCAAAGATGCAACTGGCATTGAAATCTCTGTCATCATTTGAATCTTCTAATATTTTGGAAATCGCAAAAGAAACCAGCCGACTGGAAACAGCAGGGATTGAATCATATTCATCAAAGAAAGCTGAATGTTTTGAAATCAAAGGAGCTGAAAGCCAGACAATGGTTGACATGGTCGCAGACAGGGTTATGAAACAGATGAAAGGAATCACGCTCGCTGCTCAGGGGGTAGAGGTGGAAACGGGAAGTGCACATTATATGCAAAATCGCCCTTTCAGAGGTCAAAGAGGTTGGAAACAAAGACAGCCAAGCAGAAACAGGCAAGCTTTGTCACAACAAAACAGAAAGTGCCATGCATGCCAAAGCCCAGAACATTTTGTTCGAGAATGCCCCACCCGTTTCTGTCAAGCTTGCGGAAATCGAGGACACGATTCATGGGATAAGAACTGCCCAAAACACCAATGACTATATGGACCTGATAACATTTTAAACGATTTTTCCGCAGTTGTAAAAGTTAGTTGCGAAAATAAAACGATTAATGCCTTATTAGACTCTGGTGCGAGTTGTTCTGTCATAGATATGGGAACCCTCGAAATGCTCGACCTCCAAGGTTCGATAAATAATTCTCAGCATTTTATAATCGACGCATCGGGGAAAACAATGAATATTAGCGGCTCGATTGATTTAAACTTGTCAATAAAAGGCTCAAATGTGAAGCAAAATTTCAAAGTTCTCGATTCCAAAAGTTACAACAATGTAATATTAGGAAGAGACTTCATGTCTAAGTTTCCATCAGTTGAGTTCGATTTCGCTAATGGCCAAGTCAAGTTAGGAGCCCTTTTCCTTCATTGTGTAAATGTTCGGAAGGAACAAATAGCCCGTGTAAAGGACAAAATCATTATAGCAAGTCGGTCAGAATCTGTCGTAAATGTTAAATGTAACCAATCGGTATCCTTGTTGACAATGGATTTTGAACCAACACAAATCTTCGGGATGCCAGGAGTCTATGCTACTCGTTGTAGGGTAATTCCTAATCTTCAAGGCGTGTTTCAGATTACAATGTTAAACACGACAGCTAACCCCATGGTAATGAATAACCGAAAATGCATCGGAAAACTTCACCCTGTTTGTGGGACACAACAACAAACTGCTGAAAACGAATGTTCTTCACTTTTTACAAAGGATCTTTCTCTAGGAGCAGATCTGTCACAAGAAGAAAAGCAACAATTGGTGTCGCTCATAACCAAATATGAAGGGGTATTTGCATCTAACCCGAAAAAGCCATCATTAGTCAAGAACATGAAACACCGCATCATAACCGATGATGCTTTACCGGCCAATAAGAAGCCCCATAGAATACCTCATGCATGGAACGATGAAGTTAATAAACAAATAAAGGAAATGCTCGATAATGGAATTATTCGTCCCTCGTCCTCGCCTTGGAATTCACCAATTATATTGGTAAAGAAGAAGGACAATTCCACACGATTCGTTTGCGATTTTCGAGGTCTGAATGACGTAACGAAGAAAGACGCCTACCCGTTACCTCATATTCGCGACGTTTTGGATAAGATGCAAGGTTCGCAATATTGGACAACGTTAGATGCAGCATCGGCTTACTGGTCTATGCCGCTAGAAGAGGCAGACAAGGAGAAAACAGCATTTGCAGTCCCGCGGGGTAAATACGAATTCAACGTTACGCCCTATGGTCTTTGCAATGCCGGAGCCTCTTACCAGAGAATGATGGACGTTAGTTTATCTGGTCTTCCAGCTGAACGCATTCTAGCGTACATGGATGACATTGTTATCTTTAGTAAAACCTTCGAAGAACATTTACAAAGCATTGAGACAGTATTTGAAAGAATGCAAGAATCGAACATTGCACTAAAGCTATCCAAATGCATTTTCGCAAGCCACAAGGTGGATTTCTTGGGTTTTGAGCTTTCTAATTCAGGTATTCGACCACAATCTCGTTTAACAGATGCCATTTCAAAGTTTGAACAACCGAAAACGAAGAAAGAGCTGAAAGGATTTTTAGGCCTGGCAGGCTTTTATCGGGCATTTATTCGCAATTTTGCAAATATTGCTGAGCCCTTGAATAATCTAACAAGTGATAAGATACCTTTCGCTTGGACGGACGAGTGTACAGGTGCTTTCAATGCGCTAAAAAGAGCTCTTTTGTCTGACCCAGTGTTAAGATTCCCGAATTTACAACAGGAATTCGTAGTAGAAGTTGATGCTAGCAATTACGCCGTCGGTGGAATCCTGTCTCAGAAAGCAGAAGATGACGAATTACACCCAGTCGCTTATTTTTCCACTGCATTGCAACAATCACAACAGAATTGGTCAGCTACTACAAAAGAAGCCTTCGCCCTAATCGTTGCAATTCGTCATTGGCACGTTTATTTGGCGGGAACCCACTTCACCCTTATGTCAGACCACAATCCACTGACCCATTTACGTAAGCAGAAAGACCCACGTGGGAAATTTGGCAGATGGATTACGGAACTAGAAGAGTTTGACTATTCGATTCAGTACATCCCGGGAAAAGAGAATATTAAAGCGGATACCTTATCCAGAAATTCATCCCCAGAAGAAACGCAACCCAATTCCTCGTTTGAAGACAAGGTGTATCAGTTTGCAGAAATGGAAAGTTTCCAAATTCAATTGAAGGACGAACAAATGAAAGACCCCATTATTTCGCGAGCTATCCAGTGCATTCGCGACGCAAAGCATATCGATACTGGAAGATTGAAACGTGTCCAACACCAACTTAGAATTGAAAAGGGGATTCTTACTAAGTCTGGTAGACCTGTTCTCCCACCATCATTGCGAAATGTGGTTGTTGCTGAGCATCACAACACAGCGCATTTTGGTATCGATAAAATGTATAGTTTGCTCAAAACCAGATTTTATTGGCCAAACATGTATAGCTATATTCGACAATTCACTTTAGGCTGTGAAACATGCCAGCAGACAAAATGTGACACACGCCCCCCTAAAGCACCATTGATCCCAATGTTCATTCCAAGTGCTCCCATGCAATTTATCTCTCTTGATATAGCATACGTACCTAGAGACATGAATGGGTATCAGTATATCCTGTTGATTGGTGACGTTTTTTCAAAGTACATCCAAGCAATTCCCCTCAAAGATCAGACAGCCCCAACCATCACTGAAGCCTTTGAGAGGCACTGGGTTTACATTCATGGAACACCACATTATCTACTTACGGATCAAGGTTCAAACGTTGATGGCCAGCTTATGTCAGAGATTTGTAACACCATCGGAATCGAAAAGCGTCGTTCCTCTGCTTATCACAGTCAAGGCAACGGATTTGCAGAGCGGAATATTCGATCGGTTAAAGACGTATTACGGGCTGTCCTGTTGCATCGAAAACTGCAACAATCAAAGTGGCGTTCGCTGTTACCAAGTTTGGTATTTGCCCTCAATACTAGCGTGAGCAAGGCTACAGGATGTATTCCGTATAATGTCGTATTTGGAAGATCAGCAGTATTACCTCAGGACGTTTTATTCCAGCAAGCAAACGTCGAAAACTACGATCTGGTATCTCCAAAAGAATACGAGAAAGACATCACACCTCTATTACGAGACATCTTCGACCATGTAATTACGAAGCTGGAAATAAGCAAAGAGAACATGCAGCGCCAGTACAATACCAAGTTACGGTTTATTGATTACAGCCGAGGCCAAAAAGTTTGGTTGAAGGTTAAATATTATAAAACGGGGGAAAATAGGAAGTTGGCACCCAGAAGGTCGGGGCCGTGGAAAGTAATTCAGAAGCTTCCAAATGGAGTAAATTTCGAGATCGAGAACTCTAATGGCGAAAAGAAAGTTGTGCATCATGACAGGATTAAACCAGTGGTGGAGAACGGATTTAGGAACGAGCCAACCGTGCAAGTGCAAGCGTTGCCGAACGAGGACGGTGAGGATTCAGACGTAGATTTCTCGGATAGTGACAGTGACGCATCTATATATGAACCGGAGGAAGCTGAATTGGAAAATCAAGCCGAACTTGAAAATCAAAATGAAGAAGTTCACCGCGAAGTACGTCCGAGGCGTCAGAGACAGGCCAGACACCTTCCAAACAGTATCCCTTGGGGATCTTTGAAGTTTTAACGCAATTAGTGTAGTACAATAGTCCAGTAGTTATCACGTTATGTTATTTAGGAGGGGGGAAATGTAGATTTACGCACTGATTGGGTCCGTCAAAACAAGGCTGGTGAGGGTGATGATTTTCGTCCTTGTTTTACTACTTCTACTACTACCCTAACCTATACCACCATACCATACCATGCAAAATAGGACTCATAATATTACATGTCAAAATAGACAGATTACATGAACCTCAATTGTCCACATTGAATTGAATAGTTCCAAAAAATGTAAGTGAAAATGAAATAGATAAATAAATAGATAGTAATAAAATATAAAACATGATATGATATAATGATACATATGATAAATAATACAATATGATATAATAGGACGAAATGAAATAAAATACATAAGTGAAAATAAAAAGATCAGATTAAAAACATTCAACGGATATATACAGTCTAATTATGAGTCCTGGTAAGGGAGGTAGTGGTAACATAGAAATAGCAATAACTAGGACGAGAATCGTAAGTCTAGCGGTTCGTTAGCAACGGGCAAATATCAGCGAATTGAAGAAGGAAGGTCTTTCATTGAGCATAGGAATCATTCGTCGTACATAGCCGATTGCTCGTGGCCCATGGTCGAAACCGCCAAAGCCTCATTTTCACGGACCAATCAGACGGCTAAAAAGCGAGGGAGACAAAAGAAACCCGTGAAGATTTTCCTAAATTCTACCTACCTTCATAAAACGCAACCAGGACAAAAAACTGCTTGAGATTTCCTGAATATTTTTAAAGCAATCTACTCTCCAGATGTTTGGGAGTAAAAGTTTGGATGCCGGTTAAAATATCTTCAGGATTGGCGGAGTTATTGCCTCTCCAATAGACAAAATCGGCGAAGGCTTGTCGAGACCTGTTTACGCCACTTCAAGTCAGGTGATAAAGTCTCTTGATAAAACCTCTTTTGAATTTTATAAGTTATTTCGCAACGAGCAAAACTTTTGCCATGAATGTAAAAAGTAGTACAATACAGAAACTTCCCTAGAGTATTGCCACATGACTTGAAATGCGCGAACAAGTCTTTGTAGACTTTTTCAATTCACATTGAAACCGTAGGGGCATTGAATCTTCAATAAGAGAAAATTTAGCGAAAGACAATAGCAAGAACAATTGAAAACACAGATTGTGGCGTTTTCGGGTCGTTCTTACAACAATCACTATTGTTATTACTATTGTCTCCCGGCCAGAATATCTATTGTTCAAAGTTCAGTGCCTTGTCAGTTTGTTTGTGGCCATAACTCCACCAATCCAGGAGATATTTTAACCGGCATCCAAACTTTTACTCCCAAACATCTGGAGAGTAGATTGCTTTAAAAAAATTGTGGAAATCTAAAGCAGTTTTTTGTCCTGGTAGCGTTTTATGAAGGTAGGTAAAATTTAGGAAATCTTCACGGGTTTCTTTTGTCTCTCTCGCTTAATAGCCGTCTGATTGGTCCGTGAAAATGAGGCTTTGGCGGTTTCGACCATGGGCCACGAGCAATCGGCTATGTACGACGAATGATTCCTATGCTCTTTCATTGCTGTTTTCTTTGGGGAAAGAGCTGCCCGTTTCGTTATGATTTCATTCTGGTTGTGTTACCTCTTCTGCAAAGAGAAGTTCTATGTCCGCAAAGAGGTCCAGAGGCCAAAAGTGGCTCTTCCGGAGAACTCTGGAGTAGGAATGAGTGGCGTTCCAGCTGCAACTGTGAATAATGTGAACAATGGAGGGGTTGGAGTCATTGGGACAGACAATACCATAAACATCAATATCACACAGCAAGAGCCCAATGAGTCAGTTTCAGGTAAGCCTCATATCCCATTCATATTAACTTCAAACAAGAGAAACTGGATCAGCTCTGATCCGATCCAGATCTGCACGCAGGTTAATCTAGAGCCAATTCTTGTCCTTTGCATTGTGTCGAAAGTGTGTAAAATTTTGTTGTTTCGATTACGTAATGTCACGCGGCCGAGTGAGTCAAACATTGTTTGGGCATTATAATCAAGCCACTTATCAGATTCCTATGAACTAATAATACCAGTTTATATATGCATATAAACGTAACGAAGAACGTTTCTTTGTGAAAATTGGCCTCATCGACTTCAAACTTCCAGCAATTTTATAAAAATGCTTGATCTCAAAATCCTCCCAAACAAGCCTGAGATCCTTGATCAAATGTGCTAGCAGACCCACCTCATGCTAACAGAAAATGGCAAAACGAGCGGAATTAAAGTGCCATGTGTGAACGATTGATGCAGCAACCCCTTTCTATACCTAGCAAACGTTTCAGTGACAAGATAGACCGATACGATTTGGTTATGATAGCTGCAGAGCGAAATTATTAGTAAAATTTGATCAATGATTTTAGGCCTGGTTTTTTGGTGATTTTGAGATGAATCATTTTCATAAAATCGCCTGCAATTTGAAAATAGTGTAACCAGTTTTGTGCTATTAGCTTTTCTTATCTATGTTGATATGTTAGCTATACAAGCATTATTTTTCAGAGTTACAAGCTCTCGTGTGCACTTTTTTGATTCACCAGGTATTCTCGTCATCAATTTTTAATCATTAGAATGGCAACAGGTACTCAGTCAAGGCAAAAAGCCACATTAGCAAAAAAACAATCAATATTCTATACGGGTACAAAAAAAGAAGCTCAATTTGAGAAAAATTTTCGGAATAGCTTAAGCTGGGTACTCATTGAGGGTTTCATCATCATCATCATTGTCAGTCATTCAGGCCACTGCAGGCCGACGACCTCCCCAACGTTTTCCAGCATAATCTGTTCCCTGTTCTTCTCATCCAATTGACCCCCCCCCCCCCTGCTATTTCTGTGATTTCATCTCTCCATCTCTTTTTTGGTCTTCCTCTGCTGCGCTTCCTTCCATACGGTGTCCATTCTGTGGATTTCTTTGCCCATCGGTTAGCTGCCATCCTTCCTATGTGACCTGCCCGCCAACACACAATTTCGAGAGCAATGGACAGAGAAAAGTTTAGGAAGAGAGTACCATTTCTTTTCAGACTAAAGCGTTTGAGGAAAATTTGGTACTTGTACCTGTAACAACCTGATCCAACAATCTAACAACCTGTACTTTTTGCTCGACCGGTATTGATTTCAGATGAAGGATGGCGATAATTACAAATGTTTTTATCGTTTTTTTCCTCGTTCTAAAATGTTTTAATTGCCTTACCTGTGTAAAATGACCAGTTGATCCCCGTGGAGCCAAATTCCAATAGTTGTAGTTGATTCCTTCTCGATACCTAACGCAGAGAAAGACATTTCAGTCCTTGTATATCCAATTTAGATCAGAGGTTATAACGATACAATCTGTTGCTTTTCACTGATACAATACGAAGTGACTAGTGGTTGCAAAAAAGAGATCCTCAATTGCTCTCTCCGAATCAAAATGCATTGGAATAGACGATTGTGGAAAAGATGGTGGACCTCATTTCACACAATGCATGATAGGAATATGCCCCTAGCAATGCATGGCTACTAAAATTTACGAACGCAGCATAAAATCTTGAAAACTGAAAAGCATAAAATTGAAATTTTCCTTGGTGCATTTCAAGTGTAGATTTACATTTATCAAGCAGGTAACAGGTTAGATTCTTTGGAAAGTGGATATCTTAACCCTATCTGACCTGGGTGATTTGAAACACTCAATGCCTGGGGGGCCGCCCCCCTTGTTTATCTCTGTTGTCATAAGAGATATGGCAGCCAAACTTGGCACAAAGGTAGTTCATTATGTAAACAATGAAAATTTGAAATCATAATCCAATTAGCGATGTTGTTGTTGTTGCTAGAGCATGATGATCATTATGGTGTCATATGACGTCATATAAATGAAAGGTTGCTAAAAGGCCATGAAACTTTATTTTCATAAAGAAATTAAAGATATAGATCAAAATATATATAAATTCTTAATTTAGACTTAATTGGACCAATTAAACATGATTAAAAGAGATACAAAGTTTGTTTTTCATAGAGTGCAGTATGAAAAATTGGTAACCATGGAAACAAGGCTACAAATAGAATGTCCAAATTGTTGCAATTTTATTGCTCTATGATACAAAGTTAAATTTACGAAGTATCAGAGGCCTGCTGCATATGTGGAAAACGGTGTAAACAAAATGTACTAGGGGGGGGGGCGGAACCCGCCCCCCCAGGTCAGATAGGGTTAATACAGTTATTAATAAATGGTTGTACAAAACCGTGTGCAGCATTTTTATAGGCGCATAACACAAAGTTTTGGCATTCTATAGAAAAACAACACTCATTAATTATGAGGTGTCCTTCTCCTATAGAGCCTGTTACTGTACATTAAAGTGAATTATCAGTTTCTGTTGAAAAGCTCTCTGTAGGAGCTACAATCACTTACAAAATTGTTGAGCCACCCTCAGATTTTCAGTTTGTTGCCTCTGCTTCCCCCCCCCCCTTCCCCCGTATTCAATGTTGAAAAACCACTAAAAAGTCGCCAAACCACGTCTGTCAGCATGACCAAGTACTTTTTTTCAAACAACATTCATTGACATGGGGGAAAGGGGGGCCAAAAACTCATTTTTTTCAGGGTGGCTCAACAATTTTGTAAGTGATTGTAGGAATTTTAATAATAATAATAATAATGGCAACCAATTCTCCATTCAGGAGCAGTTACACACTACAAAACATGGGTATTGCACCAGTAACACAGGTTTTTTTGGGTGTTTTTCTTTTTCCTATTGAAGTGCGAGCGAAGCGAGTGCTTCACTTCCTAGTGTTACCCTAAGATTTAGGGATGATGGCTGCATGAAAGATGGCCTTGAAATCTGAAATCCCTACTGGGCAAACCCATCGTTTTTAGGTGGAATGTATGCCTTTTCTACAAGAATACCCTTCTGTCTTCCACTGATAGCATCCTAAAAATTGACCATATCCAAATAAAGAAATTTATGAATTTACCAGAGATACATAGCATCTCCAATTTTCTTGTGAAGGAATCCTCCGTATGTGCCAGCATAGATATTTTCTCCATACAAGTGTCCAGCTGCATTGGAGTGGTTAATTATGTAGCTTTTTCCGGGTAAAGCCTTATTGCGATTCATCAAGTAATTTGCATTCTTTTGTGCATTATCAGCTAGGGCAGCATCCCATTTGAGAGGTGGGGTATCTTCATGCTGAATGCGGGCTTTGTTGTGTGCATATACACACTCCCCAATGAAATCTGAAATACACAGCAAATATACTTACGGGTGAGTAAATACAAATTTGTAAATGTTTTTCGCGGGCTATGGAATAAGAAGTATGTGGCCGGTGGTGTTCAAAGCTAACTTTTTAATCTAAGGGGCCTGTGCAAGATAGAACATTTGCGGGCGTGCATGCAATCTAAACAAATACTTGACCTTTAGTCCGGTAGCAGAAGGGGGGGTAGTACCACCAAACGAGGTAATTTGTGAGACAAAGTGATTTTGGTCAATTTTAGGGCGTAGAATTCGAATATTGATGTTCTTTTTGTGGGGGAGGGGCCGTTTTTGAGATATGGGGGTAAATGCCCCCAAAATTGAAGGAAAATGTGTTATTGTTAAGACTCTCGATGTACCCCTTTAAAAGTTCATTTTTAGCTGTAGAACATCGTTAATGGCCCCATCTAGCTCATAAAAGGTACTTTCGAGGTTTCGGATCATTCAGGGGTAACCCTGCCCCCAAATGGGGGCAACAAAGCAAGATGATTCAAAATTCACTAAAAGTACCTTACCATACCAATTCAGGGGTGTAGAACCCGAATTTCGATGTTATTTTGATGGGAGAGTAACTATTTTTGAAATATAGGGGCAAATGCCCCAAACAGGGGTCAAAGGTCAAAATCTTTTGGTAAAGTTTGATGTTTGTCACCCTAATTAAATCACAAATCTTACTATCATATTCGTACTAAAATGCTGGTCCATAGCGCTGTTTAGGTTTAAAGTCATCATATTCCTCTCCGAGGCAATGCTGTCCTAAATGGGAGCAACCAAGGAAGTCGATTGCTGTTTCACTAAAAACACATGATCTTATCAATTTCCAGTTATTCTTGGGTGTAGAATCTGAGTTTCGATGTTATGCAGCAATATCTCTTCCGGTAGGAATATTTTGCACTTTACCCTCACACCATTGATGAACTTGCCACTTTGGTCGAAAAACGGGAGGAGGAAAACAGGGAGACAAATCTTAAATGCAGCCGGGACTTCACTGCTCAAGAGCGCGAAGAACATCTCATATATTTTGGATATGGCTGCTAACATCAACGGTATCATGAGAACGCCAGACACATTTATAGAACAGTATTTTTTGTGACGAAGATAAATTTGGCATATGAACTCCCGATATTCGTATTCCTGCTGACATTAACAAATTTTTAGAAATAATGGAAGGAAAGAAATAATTTCAAGGCCGATGAAACATGTATGGCTTGAAACCAGTCATTAACTCATTAGACGCTCACTTTTATGGCATAAGATATGTCCTGTATAAAGGCCAAGAATGGAACATCGATTGACGTGTGAAAGAAATTGAGCATGATCACGAAAAAACAAATGCCACAGAAGCTTTCCTCCACGACGAAAAGGCATTTGACTCGTGAAATTGTCTGTTGACTCCACAGAATATGGGGCATAGGAACTAAAAAGCTATTGTTTATATCCTTGGCAAGGTGCATAACCCTCCCTTCTCTAACGAGCCCCCTCTCGGGTTTCCAAAATTACACAAGCCTCCCGGGTATTCTTTGCAAGAGCTTTTACGGTATTCTTCGTAAAGGAAAACAGTTTTGGTGGATACATATGAAAGGTACATTTCTTGTTCGCTGTTTAGGGAACAGTCAAGCAAGATATAATATCTGACCAGAGCTGGATGGATTGGCACTTCTTTTAGGTAGACGTTTTGAAAGAAAGCAGCAGTATTCATCAAACAAAGTGATGAAAAATATATTTAGGAGATTGAAAGAATATGAAAATGGCATTGACTTGTCTCTCCTTCCACCATACCAGACAGCAAACTTTGTTACAAAATGTGGTGAAATGCATCAAATCCTGATCGCTGGGTTATCCAGGCCAATCAGGCTGATTACCAGATATAATGATAAAATTGGACAGAGGAAGTGTATTCAGAACAGATACATTGGCATTGGCATAAGAGTCGGGTGGCTGGGGTGTGCTGCATAGCCCCTCTAATCAGGCAAAAGCTATTTCACTTCAGGCGCGATTCAAGCACTATTAAAGCAACGAAGCCATCATATTGGGCACTATCCATGAAATAAGCCCATCTAAACATTAGGCTGCACCTAAGTCCAGGAAAGGATAGCAGAGTTGCTGATTAATGCCAGCAATGGAAGAGATGGTCGAGGATGATGACAATATCTTAAGTTCTGATTTGTTAGCCCATTGCTAGTTCCTTTGGATTTAGGATTTGCATCCGAATCTTTTGCTCACCGATCGGCAGGCAATTGCATCCGAATTTGACATGTAAGGAAGGATTCCAAACGGAAAAGTCTCAACGAAAGATGCAAATCACAATAATGCAGCCGAAAGTGCAAACGGGCACACCACCATTGTTATCCTTTACAAGAGAGCATCATGCATGAATAGATTCGCGTAATTTCATTGGATGATTTAATGGTAAGCCATCGTCCTAATGTCTTTGAAGTGTGGATTTGGATGCGAATTCGAAGTCCAAGGGAACTGGAAATTGGCCATAAATGTAAAAAATAGAGTAACATGAACTTGCAGTAATTACAGAATTCGTTCATTACTGAACTGGTCTATTAACGATCCATTCAACATGTTGCAACAGAGCCTCTTTATAGGATCATGGCTGAGGGCACCATCCAATGTTTCCCTTGATTGAAAGGAACCATAAGTAGGTATGAAGTTTGAACCGTAAACACAGTAGGACCAAACAAGGCTCTCTGTTGCAATGTTACTGTCGGAAATTCATAGGATGAGGCACTTCGACCATGAAGTGGACACAGATAATCTCTCTCATTGCCCCCAAATTCGGGGTAACATTTCGGGGTTAGAAGAAGGTAACAACCTGAAAAAATAGATTAAGCTATTGCTATTCATGAATTTACTGATCCCAAATTCCATTTCCCATAGCTGAAGATCAAAATGTTTATGCTTTGAGTGAAACAACAAACTTTACCCCATTTTTAAGGCAGTCGCCGCTATATTTGAAAAGCTCCCTTTTCCTGTTAAAATAACATCTTTCTATGAGAATCATTACAAGACTTGAAATGACAAGCACCAAAGGTTACCAAAAGAGTTTGACCTTTGACCCCTATTTAGGGGCATTTGCCCCTATACTTCATAAACTGTTCCTCTCCCATCAAAATAACATCGAAATTCGGGTTCTACACCCCTGAATTGGTATGGTAAGGTACTTTTAGTGAATTTTGAATCATCTTGCTTTGTTGCCCCCATTTGGGGGCAGGGTTACCCCAGAATGATCCAAAACCTCAAAAGTACCTTTTATGAGCTAGATGGGGCCATTATCAATGTTCTAAAGCTAAAAATGAACTTTTAAAGGGGTACATCGAGAGTCTTAATAATAACACATTTTCCTTCAATGTTGGGGGCATTTACCCCCATATCTCAAAAACGGCCCCTCCCCCACAAAAAGAACATCGATATTCGAATTCTACGCCCCAAAATTGACCAAAATCACTTGGTCTCACAAATTACCTCGTTTGGTGGTACTACCCCCCCTTCTGCTACCGGACTACTTGAATCAATTTCGTTCCGTTCAACTGAGCAAAATGAAGCTAATTTGCATGATTGTTTAGACTGATTACGATGAGTCCCAGTAATCGCTATCCAAAACGAGACTATTACACCAGACCGAGACCGCTCTTACTGGGACTCATAATATTACGGCAATATTTTTGGACTGACTTTTTTCACTTTTGAACGCCCTTGGGAACGAGGCTGCTATACACATTCATGTACAAAGTATACAACCAAATACAACGCCATTAGAATCTCTGCAAATTCGATTGATTGATGTTGACCAATAGACTCACGAAATAGTCCCAGTTATCGCAACAACAACAGCAACAGCATTGACAACAACAACAACAATATATATTTTTGCTCAATATATATTTTTGTAGTTATAGCGTCCATCAGCCTATCAATAGCAATAACTACGAACTTGCAATCAGTCTAGTTGACCAACGGAAACTCGAAGCTCAAAGCAGAGTTTCAAGGAGCTTGGTCGGACAGAACAAAGTCTTGTGAATAAGAATACCATGAAAACAGTTAGCGACAATATCAAATTTTGTACGTAGGTACTATTTTGCTGCTTTCGCTAAGCATTAACTGATTTATTGTGAAGTTTTCAAATCAATGTGTTTCATTTGAAAACTACAAATGTTTGTGCTTTTCCTGCCTAGGCCCTTATCGAAACGAGGCAGTCATAGTCATTTCAAAATAATGAAATTATGAGTCGTAGTTAGGAGCGTCCGGCAGTATTTCAATAGCGATAACTACGACCATATCATCAGTCTAATGATTGTTATGCTTATTGTCTTTATTGATTTGAACTGAGTAAGTTACACAATAACTAATGGAAATATTGCTGAATATTTCAACACAGATTAATCAATATTGTCTAAACCCTTTGTTCACAAAAAGTGTTCTGTTGTGTTCACGTTACATCAAAATACAGTCCTTTTGAAGACAAACATGGCTTGATCTTCTCTGTCTCAAATAAAGCTTGGAATTCGATCGTCATGATATGGCCAACATGCCAGCAAATCTATAGATTGTGCCTTTTTAGACCACCAAAATTTGGGGTTTCGCAGATAAAGCACTTTTATATTTATAGGCCTTTATAAGCTTCCTAATCTTTAACTCAGCGTAAAAAGGTGGGTGTAAAATTCTGTGATCTATTTTTTCGGACTGAGTGGCTTGAAACAAACTTTAGTCACTTATCTTTAATTCTACCGTTGGATTTTTCAGAAGTTTTGAATATTTTTCAAAATTTTTGGCATATGTTACATTTGAACTCTTTTGAGGGTGTGACGTCATCAAATTTCTAAATCATAAACCAGACAAGTTACAGACTTTTGCTTGATACCATATTGTAGACATCCATAAACTATGAACTTCTTCGAAATTATTTCATGTTGCTTCAAACAGTTTAGAAATTACGATGATTTTAAGTTTTTTAGAAAATTTTTCTTGAATTCTTGAAAAAGTAAAAAACACTCTAATTCTGAAAATATTGAGGATTTCAGAAAAATCCAACGGTAGAGTCATAGAGGAATAGCATAAGTTTCTTTGAAGCCATTCAGTTTAAAGAAATAGATCACTGAATTTTACACCAGCCTCTTCAAAGATTTGGAACCTATGCTGTGCCTCTGAGGCTCTAATGACGAAAGATCCGTGCTAACAGTTGGGATCTTTCGTCATTAGAAATATAAATATTAAGTATGAGCAAATATAGATAAAAATAAAAGCAAAGCATGAATCAAAACTGGCTATATTATCAATCAAAAATCAGTGTATCCTAAAAGTGATATATACATCATTTAAGATGACCATTTTGGGGTGGACAGTGAAAAACTGGCACAATTTAATATATTGAAAACTACGACTTATTTGATATGATGAAAACTCCTGATGAAGATATCCTATCCCACACTACAGTGAGATTTTCTGGCAGGCCAGTTATACCGGTATGCCATTTTGCCTGCCTGGAAAAGATTGGACCAGGCTTGTTCTTTGATAGCATTGATATGATTGGAACCGATATACATGAAAACGTCTACCAGATGAGCAAGAAAAAGTATCCACTTTTTGAAATTCGTAGCATCAACAGTACTCAATGGATGGAAACAATTTGAGCTCTGCTTGATAGCCGTAAGAGTGAAGTATCATTTCTAGAAAACTCAAGAGAATTATTTTGATCTTTTGCTTTTAAATATAATTTACTTGTTCAAGTCTGTCACTGTCAAGTACTCTTGGTGCCATACATTTTTGAAAGAGGGACCTTTTTATTGCTCACCCAGTATACCGGATGAACCAGAAAAAAGTTCCCACTTTTGAAAATTCATAGCATTAAGAGTACTGGGTGGATTGGAATGAATCAATATTTGCTTGACAGCCAAAAGATCGAAGTATTTTTGTGATTTTTCTTGCCTTCTTACGAGCACTGAAAAAATTGGCAAATTGAAACTTAGAAAAACTTGTTGGTTGCAGAATGACTGAAAAAGGCCTAAAATATTTGATCAAATCATAAAGGACTCCTTGCTCAGAACAACAGAGAAAATGCAATTTCTCATCGGCGAGAGATATCGTCTGCACATTTACTGCCATGGACTGAAAATCTTTAGTATCTCTTTGAGAATCTGTCTTATTACTCTTGAGAGAGGTGAAACGCCCGTGAGTGTTGTTCTGCGTGAGGAGAGTCCTAACGATTTGATCAAATGTTTTAGAGGCCACTTTCCAGTAATTGTGCGTGCAACCATGAAATTTTGTAAAGTTGAATTTACCTATGCTTGGAAGAAGACGAGACATTGCAAAAATACTTTAATCTTTTGGCTTTTGACTAGAATTGGAATCATTCCAATTCATGAAGTACTACGAATTTTCGAAAGTGGGAACTTTTTCCGGGTCACCCGGTAGTTGTTCTGTTTATATCATACAATTGAACATCATACAATATTCAAATGTACAAAGTAACAAGCAGCAACAGTTGAACTAGAATTAAAAAACGTATGTCGTTCATAGCAAGAAATGATACAATGTCATCGATTTCCCAACACGAACGATAGTTAACAAAAATCAAAGATAATGAAGAAAATCTAACAAAAATCTAAGGCTATTGTTTAACAAAAACACGTACAGTAGAAAAATTAAGGTATACCAGGTGTGCCGAAGAAATATACACGTTTTTTTTTTATAAGAAACTGGTTTATAAGAAACTAGTACTACGATGACCAAAAATTTAAGAAACTCTAGTACTACGCCCAAGAACAGTTAAGAAACTCTAAAACTTTATTTCTGTATGTCTCTCTTATTCTATGTCTCTCTAACAAAGGTATATTCGCCTATTCTTGACTTTTAACTGCAAAATTGGTACATTTTTGCCTTGATGTGCATGGCTTCTTCTTGATGACAATGTCAATGCAAAATGGAAGCCCTTTCTCGAGAAGAAGGCTCAACTTCGAACAATACCGCAATTTTAGGCCCAAAAAAATAAGAAACTAATTAAGAAACTTTTACTACTAAAACACCGAAATTTTCATGCGAAATTAAGAAACTGTTAGTACTAAGTGCTGATCCAAGTTTCTTATAAAAAAAAAACGTGTATCTCAGACTCACCTGGTAGGATATATTGCGATTTGATGGATGTATTTCTGGCCTAATCGCTGTGTTGATTTGATAAAGAAAATGTTCGCTTCCAGAATTATTCTGTTCGCAATCACATTTAACTATGTTTTGTCTATTAAATAGCAGTAAGTGGTAAATTTTCTTAGAACTCAAAACACTCTCAGTGCCATTGTGAGGAACGTCCCAGAGCTAATCTTTAAAGGACGAATTTGTTTCCACTTCGAAACCATAGATTTAGCTCTTTGTGTAAGCAAAGTCTTGAAGTCAACAATAGACTTGACGAAATTCAAAACTGCACAGCAGATACGTTTCACAAAATAGTGCAATTTTCGTGACACATATCATCAAGACATCAGGGGAGCTCCGAATTCAAATTCCTTCATTTCAATAGGCTATCAACAGTTTACTTTGCTTTGTACCGAGTGAGTCAGAAAAAAAGAATGCCCGTTTGAAAGGTCACGGCTCCCTGGATTTCAAGACATTGATATCGGCAAATATATGGTTTAATGGTAATTTACCTGACTGAAATCGGCCATTCCGTTTTGAAATTATGAGGGATTTTCGTTAGAAAGCCTCTTCGAAAAACCTTCAAAACGTGTCCAAAATCATGAACGAATTTCCCTTACATTTCTGCCTTAAAATGGCCTTACAGCAATGACTTGCGGACGCTTTAGCACGTGCTATCCTTTTGGGAGGACGAACAAGTCCTCCCCCTGGTATCGATGGCCTATTCAAGGGGATTCCATTCTCCCAAGAGGACAAAACACATGAATTTATGTGAGTGTCCAGCCTCGTTCCCAGGGTGTTCTGACGTCATACGCTGGTCACGAAGCCGAAAGAACACCCTGGTACACTTGGCATCAATCTTGCCAATATATGGCAAGATGCGCCCCATTATGGATTTGCAGTTTGCTAGGCAACGATAATCGACGAAAAATGGTCGTTGCTCTAGCGCTAATTTTGAAGTATATAAATTGAGAAATTAAAAACAAACACTTTGAGGACCCTATTTTAGCCCTTTTTAAGGTATTTAATCATTAATCCGGGGTTAGCAAGTGCATTTAGTAGGAAAACGAGCACGATCCATTTGGGTGGAAAAAGGGCCTAAGTTGAAATTTTCGAGAATTTCCCCCACAGCTTTGAAAATAGAATGGCTCGTTATTCGGCGAATTTTAGAGATAAATTGGAGATTAAAAGTGTTTTAGTGAAAGAATATAGTTTTCCGTTGATTTTTGACATGCCGCGGCCGTTTACTCCTCGCAAAACGGAGTTACGGTGTAAAATGGGGTAGGCCGAAATTATTCACCATTTTTGGGGGGCGCGCGCTCTGCTTCTGGGGGCAATATTGAACCCCAAATTACGTTATTAGACTTGCAGACGAATGGTCTCTTGAAAACTTTTTTTGTTTTGAAATCGGGCTTGTAACCATGGAGCATCGACTCCAAACGTAACCTCAGGTCGGAAAATCGCAACATTTATTTTTCAACCCCCTGTTATGACGTCATAATGAGCCCAACATTTCCTGAAACTCCGAAATTCGGATGCGCCGTGGTCCATTACCCCTCTTAAACTCCTCACTTGCCCCATACACCCCATTGATTTTGTGAAATTACCGATTCAATAAAGGCCATTTTTGAATGGGAGCAAGTTATAATCTGATTTTACTATTGTTTTCGAATAGCCAATCAAATTGCCGAGCGGCCTCTTGTATCCCAGAGTAGAGGTAGAGCAACGAACTCACTCTGGGGACGAGATTGGTTGCTAGCGTTTTCGAAAGACCACTTCACAGACCACTTCACAGAAAGAAAAGGATCATGGGTAAGTAGGGCAAAATTTGATTCTTCGAACGCATGTTTCAACAAAATATTTCATTCCTTTCATCTCGGCGTACTATCTAGTTCTGGCTCTTATTCGCTCAAACTTTTATCAAACTTCATGCAAATAACACAGCACTTACCTCGAACATAGGGTTTTGCATTTTCTGTTTCCTTTTCGGTATGGACTTCGCTAAATTTATTTGCTTCCTTCACAAACGGCGGTCTTCTTCGTGATTGACACCCAATCACAAGTCTTTACTAGTAGACACCTGCCCCTCTTTTCGATTGCTAGAACCATGTACAACACAGAATACGGTTGATTTTCAAAATGAAGGTCCCTCATACCTTTGTTTCAAATTCCAAAAACTCTCATTGCCGTATCTTTCTTCCTTCAAACAAAATACGCTTGTATCATTTCACTTTCTGTGTTTGAGGCTCTGTCTGTTCTCAAATCGATTCGAACGCACCTGGGAAACCCTTCTGAAACTGTCTGGGAATGTCAACCAAATGCGACAGGGGGA
This sequence comes from Aurelia coerulea, assembly GCA_039566865.1. NCBI lineage: Eukaryota > Metazoa > Cnidaria > Scyphozoa > Semaeostomeae > Ulmaridae > Aurelia > Aurelia coerulea. The sequence goes on along the minus strand of CM076948.1, from coordinate 21,383,246 downwards.
AAGCCAAGGGGTGAGGGTGACAAAGGGGACAAAATTTCAAGAAACAGATCTTAGACTTTTCTAGCCTTTTTTGTCGAACACATACTTTTCAACGAAACGGCCTGTAGCTACTGTATTCTTGGAAGGTATTTGAGCAGGGCTTAACAATCTTTGTTTCGAAGTGTTTAGGGTGGGGCAGGAAGTAAATATGACGATTGTTGTGGAATCTCTAAGAAACTAACAAGAAACTCTAAGAACTGAAAATCTGATGATTTTAAAAAGCTTTCAGTTGGCTTAAATTCTTAGTTTCTTATGAAAAGAAATACGGGTATTGTTTGTTGCATCAGTTCAAGTTTTGAAAATTTCAGTATCTTCTTGCTGAATAAAGGGTCAAATAAAATTTAATCTGAAAGTTAGAAAGAAAGATTTGCGAAGAAATGTACACTCATTTTCGAGTATACTTAATATGAGATTAAAGTTCCCAGGGCTGGAAGGTAGTTTCTTAAATTTTAGAATAATTTCGCTACAAACGATTTCTAGTTTCTTATCTTTTTTTATGGAAGTGTACAGTTACACGTATTTTTTGAGCTCTCAAATTACTTAGTAAGATCTCAAAAACAAGTAAATAACATAATTCGCACTCAAAATAATGTCAATAGTACAGTTGCTATAACTGTACACTGTCAAAACATTTTGAGTTGATAGGAAAAATAGAATTGTAAATTACAAACGTTTTTAGCTTTTTCAATTCAGGTAGGGTTGTTTCTTAACTTTCAAAAATTGAACCTACCGTTTCTTATAATCGGCTTCTTATAAAGAAAAATGAGTGTATGTCAGTCATGCTATTCTCTGTTATGAACAGCGCAAAACAGGCAACTGCTGAAAATTGAGACATAAATAGTGGAGGCTGAGCAATATTCTTCTAGAATTCTTAAAAATTGGATGATTCTGAGCCTGAATATTCTTATGAACATTATTCTTATAAAAAAGAGCACATTCAATAAACCCAAATGGAGCTTCATCAGAGTTGACTAAACCCCATTTCTAGACTATTTCTTGCAGGCCGTTTCCTATCACTTGAAATTGCTCTTCTCATTCAAACCCGTCTGCATTTGACCCCTCCGATACCTCGTATTTCTAGCATCCTTCAACAACTCTTCCAACAGAAACTACATTCGCTCCTTTTTTAAAAGAATGCTATTAATTCCAGCCTCTATAAATCTGAAAACATTATTAAAGTACTCTTGTTTTTTTTTTCAAATCTGATATGGTTCCAGGCAAAAATAGTACGAGGAAATGGTGGAACGACAGATAAATTTAAGCAGCCATAACAAACATCGCAAAGCAGGCAACTGCTAAAAAATATGAAAAATGAGACACAAATATGCCAGCTGAGGCTGAGCGATATTCTTATGATATTCTTAAAAGTTGGATGAATCTAAGCCTGAATATTCTCATAAATATTATTCTTATAAAGAAAGAGTGTACGAGAGGATCAGGGTAGGAGGTAGATACACTCATTTTTTTTATAAGAAACTAAGGTCCGCGGCTGGTAGGCATTTTCTTAAGTTTTTGGGTCCTTTTGCTACCAAAAGTTTCTTACGTGTTTCTTATATTTTTATTGCGGGAAATTTAGAGTTGATTTTGTCTTGTCTAAAGGGCTCCCAAATTACTTAGTAAGTCTCTCAAACGAGTAAATAACACAATTCGCACTCAAAATAATGTCGAAACAGTTGCTTTAGCTGTACAATGTCAAAATATTTTTTGAGTGTGATAGGAAAATTAAAACTGAAAATTACAAAAGTTTCTTAGCTTTTTCAATTCAGGTAGGGTTGTTTCTTAGCTTTCGAAAAATTGAGCCTACCGTTTCTTATGAGCAGTTTCTTATAAAAAAAATGAGTGTATTTCTATTGATGTAGAAAAACTTTGCGTGGACCCTGTCCACCTCCTCAATAAGATTTTAAGGGCCCTTCTTTTGTTGTTGTCATCTTTGTTGTACAAAATTAAAAGGTATCACTTATTTCTAATGAGAACTTTGGATCAGGCGATAGTATTAAAGGTTTCTCAGTTTAACATGATATTTTTCGCATTTTAGTATCGCAAGTTTCTTAATTTGTTTCTTATTGTTTAATTCATGAATTGTCATGCTGTCTCCACTCCAATACTGCTGCAGATATGTTTCTTGGCATTTAAACATGCTCAAAAGGAAAATGGCTGGTCAAGTTTTATCAAGAATATATCTGTTTCTGGAAACTTTGTCCCTGTCCCCTACTTGGTTCACCCCTTGGCTTACCCCCTGATGCATTTGGTGACATTTCCAGACAGTTTCAGAAGGGTTTCATAGATGCGTTCGAATCGATTTGAGAACAGACAGAGCCTCAAACACAGAAAGTGAAATGATACAAGCATATTTTGTTTGAAGGAAGAAAGATACGGCAATGAGACTTTTTGGAATTTGAAACAAAGGTATGAGGGGCCTTCATTTTGAAAATCAACCGTATGCTGTGTTGTACATGGTTCTAGCAATCGAAAAGAGGGGCAGGGGTCTACTAGTAAAGACTCGTGATTGGGTGTCAATCACGAAGAAGACCGCAGTTTGTGAAGGAAGCACATAAATTTAGCGAAGTCCATACCGAAAAGGAAACTGAAAAAAGATAGGCACTAAATCCTTACTGGCTGACAAAATTGACACGTGACACGCCCTAAACCAATCAAATGGAACCGACAACCAACCGGGAAATTTGAAATGTCACATTTTAGGCCACTTTTGTGGATTTTAGGCCGCTTTTGGACGATTTTACCACCCTTCACCAAAATATAAATCGACAGAAGGAGCATGAAGATTTTCAAAAAATTTCTTCACAGACCTGTTCCCAATACTCTAATACAAAGTTAATCATCGTCGCTACAAATTATTTCAAAATTTGGAGAAATGCCAACGTTTTGAATTTGACCTCATTGACCTCACTGTGGCTTGCCATAGTAAAGATCTCAGCAATGGCTGAAACGTATGCACATGGAGAATAGATACTTTGCTTCGAAGGTCTCATTCTGTGTGTTTAAGTATCTCCAAAACTCTTCAAAAGATGTCAAATTTAGAGCAGTACCTGGAGTATTTTTCAGTTTTGAATTAACATAGATACATCAAAGAATTAATGCTGAGGGGTAGGATGAACAACAGGAAAAGTGAACTTTACGGGCCTAACAAAACACCGCACCGTCGTTATAAATTAGAGACGAATTTAACAGGTACTTACCTTTCTATCTCGCAAGAAGAGGACCACAAACTGAAAATGTGAACATACAATTCCAATGAACTTTGAATCAATAACAAATAACGACTTTGCTCAAGAATGGCAAGAGCTGTAACATCCAACGTGGCCAGAACAAACGATTTCGTGATGTCCTCTTCGATAACCAAACCCTTGCTCCCAATAGTTTATCCAACTCTGCTCTCACCGTTACGAGATCGTAAGAATGGGAATCGGCAATTACATTAGCCAAAACCTCTTATAAATTTATCAATCGTGCGCCTTGCTTTTGGTGCAAGAAAAGGCTTTCGTTTCGTCCTCGGTGTAGCAGGTACATGAAATAGATTTGAAATGTTGGATTCAATGCGCGTAAGAATAAAATAACAAACGGAAGAAATGTACATCTTGTTTTAAATATGAAAAATATATTGGCCATTTCGTCAAAATAACATTTGAAATACTATTTTTAAAGCTCCTTCATATCGATTTGACGTTTTGTGCGGATATCCATAGAAAAATATCTATCTTTCGACTACTTGCATTTGAGGTAATCCATTAGGTACTCCACCTTTACGGTCAAACAACACGGCAGCATCGAGTAAAGCAGGACATTTCTATGGCACTTTGTAGACTCATGGAAGCATGCATACATTTTCTGTAAGATAATAAAACTTTGAGACAATATCGAAAGTTTCTTAAAAATTCTTATTATCTGAGTACACACCGAGTGCAAACAAGTTCCATAAGAGTTTCTACAAGAGGCAACATTCCATCGGCAGGAGATCTCCAATGTTATGAAGTCATGCCATGCCAAGATCTTAGTTTTTGGCAAAAGAAGCCCAACCGAAAAAAGAGAAAAACAGAAACTGTACTCTCCAATATTCTTAATTTTAATTATTCTGGGCTATTTGCATGGCAGGAAACTCAAGAAGTTTCAAAAAGTTTCAAGAAGTTTCAAGAAGTTGAGCTCTCAGGGGCTCTCAGATCAACAAAATATTAAAATCTTGAATGTTGGAGTGGGTCAAAGTTTTACCATCTTCCAGAAAATATGTGTATGCTTCCACGAGTCTACAGAGATGTATGAACCAGGAGGTACTGGGGGCATGTGCCCCCCCCAGAGTTTTCAATAAACAAGAAGTACCCTTCCTATTTTCAGGAAGTGCCCCTTTAGCTTAATGAAAAATGTGCCCTTGAAGTGCCATGCTCCCCCCCCCCCCCCAAGTTTGTGATGCTTCCTACGTCCTTGTGAGTCTACAAAGTGCCATACAAATGTCCAGCTTTGCTCAGTGCTGCTGTGTTGTTTGGCCATAAAAAAAGGGAAAGTTTCTAATGGATGACCTCAAATCCCCTTCAAATGCAAATAGTCGAAAGTTAGATATTTTTCTTTTGATATCCGCTCAAAAAATGAAATTGATATGAAGGAGCTTTAAAAATAGTATTTCAAATGTTATTTTGATGAAGTGGCCAATATATTTTTCATATCTAAAACAACATGTACATTTCTTCCGTTTGTTATTTTATTCTTACGTACATTGAAGTCAGCAACAGCATTTCATATCTATTTCATGTACCTGCTACACTGAGGACGAAACGAAAGCCATTTCTTGCACCAAAAGCAAGGCACACGATTGATGAATTATAAGAGGTTTTGGCTAATGTTATTGACGATTCCCATTCTTACGATCTCGTAACGATGAGAGCAGAGTTGGATAAACTATTGGGAGCAAGGGTTTGGTTATCGAAGAGGACATCACGAAATCGTTTGTTCTGGCCACGTTGGATGTTACAGCTCTTGCCATTCTTGAGCAAAGTCATATATTTGTTATTGATTCAAAGTTCATTGGAATTGTATGTTCACATTTTCAGTTTGTGGTCCTCTTCTTGCGAGATAGAAAAGTAAGTACCTGTTAAATTCGTCTCTAATTTATAACGACGGTGCGGTGTTTTGTTAGGCCCGTAAAGTTCACTTTTCCTGTTGTTCATCCTACCCCTCAGCATTAATTCTTTGATGTATCTATTTTAATTTAAAACTGAAAAAAACTCCAGATACTGCTCTAAATTTGACATCTTTTGAAGAGTTTTGGAGATACTTAAACACACAGAATAAGACCTTCGAAGCAAAGTATCTATTCTCCATGTGCATACGTTTCAGCCATTGCTGAAATCTTTACTATGGCAAACCACAGTGAGGTCAATGAGGTCAAATTCAAAACGTTGGCATTTCTCCAAATTTTGAAATAATTTGTAGCGACGATGATTAACTGTGTATTAGAGTATTGGGAACAGGTCTGTGAAGAAATTTTTTAAAAATCTTCATGCTCCTTCTGTCGATTTATATTTTTGTGAAGGGTAATAAAATAGTCCAAAAGCGGCCTAAAATCCAAAAAAGTGGCCTAAAATGTGACATTTCAAATTTCCCGGTTGGTTGTCGGTTCCATTTGATTGGTTTAGGGCGTGTCACGTGTCAATTTTGTCAGCCAGTAAGGATTTAGTGCCTATCTTTCTCAGGATCAGTCAACATTTGCGGCGTGCAATTTCTTGTTTCAATGGATAAGGGCAGATTTTGTAATACAATAGCAACAGTTGCATTTGATTGACACCTCAATTCAAGGCGATTTGCGACTGCAGGCAAAGGAAATTCTCTCAACCAGTAAATCAAACAAAGCAGAAAAAGTTGCCCCGAAAATAGTAGGGCAAATTCTCGCCTTGTGCAAGCGAAAGGTGGTTTTTAAGAGAAGTTATGTGCTTATAGTGAAAGAAGAAGGGTAAATCTAAAATTCTATAAGGCGAATCTTGTTTATTTGATTTAGGAGCTTTTTTGTAATCGTTTCATTTAAGCCCTAATTATGCGAGAATTACAATGCCTTCTGCTCGGCTTCTGAATCAAATTTAGCAAAATCCGCCTGGCAGAGCTTTAGATTTACCCTTCTTCTTTCGTTAAAAGCATACAGCTTCTCTTAAAAACCACATTTCGCGTGCACAAGGCGAAAGTTTGCCCTACAAGTTTCGGGGAAATTTTTGCGGCTTTGTTTGTTTTGAATTACTGGTTGAGAGAATATCCTTTGTATGCAGTCGCTAATTGCTTAAATTGAGATGTCAATCAATCAATTGTATTACAAATCTGCCTTTGTTGGATCAACCACGGATGGCTGTTGACCCCTAGGCACTCTTCAAATCCCAATAAAATGATTGGACTAAATGGATGAAAAGTCAAGCCATGGCTTTCAAATTTTTGGAGGATTTAGCTTGTATTACAATATTTTTCTGTATCTTCAAAACACAGCTAGCCTGTGTTCCAGAACACTTGAGAAGGAAAGTGGTCTGTGTAACCAAGCACTAATCCGTGTTCACAAATTTTCTTCGGAATCTGAAGAAAAATTAATATATGCAACTAATAATTCGCATAATCACTATTTGTTTTGTTATCAAAAGGAAAAGCCTGTCTCATGTGAAGAACTCACATTACAATACAAAGAATAGAAAATTTCAATGTCTGCTAATCCTATTGACTTTTTACGATGAAAGAATAGGAGATTTGAATGCCTGCTAACTGAGTTTTTACGCCCGTGCAAAGTGATAACGATCAGCCACCCTGGTTTGTTTCAAACACACATGTTCACAAAGACATCCGTTGTGTTGATCACTGACTTCATTGCAGCCAATCAGATCCGTGAAAGAATGCCCTTAAATATTTCGCAATACAATTCATCGTCTGAACACGGATTAGTGCTTGGTTACACAGACCACTTTCCTTTCCAAGTGGTCTGGAACACAGGCTAAACACAACCTGATACTGTAAATTATGACTTTCTGAACGTTATTAAATGAAGGAAATGAGAATGAAAAGGTCTTCTTTATCCGACTTCATGTTCATGTGAGAAAATAAGGAATCCCGGGTAGTTCGCGTGTAGTTCACATTACGCCGTCGTCTTACCCTACCGTTTTCATTTCATATCGGATGGGGGTTGGGGTCCTGCTTACTTGGAAACGCTTTGATGTGCTCTGGAGGGGTTCCACTGCAGACTAACTGCATTTTTGTATGGTGGATGCTATAGTGACAACAACAACATCGATTTAATTCAGTGAGATGAGCGTATGTTGAGGTTCCTTGTGTAGTGAGGCTAGTTTCACTGTTTGTTTTTGTATCCACTGCGCAGTGCACCAGATGAACGGGAGGCTCATAGAATTGACAACGAGGTCCCGTATTGGGTTGATACCGGATTCGACCAAAGTTACAAGAAAGCACCGTTGTGACAATTCAATGATTTCGTTGTCAGGAAACGATGATAACTGATACATACCGGATTCAACTGATGTGATGATGCCAAGGCATAGTCCAAATAGCGCAGCAAAGAAAACTTTCTCTGCCATCGTTTCTGTGGATGATTTGTAAATTTTTACCTAAGAAAAAATAACAATGAATAAGATCAACAAGCCTGAAAACTGGTCCTTAGATAGTGAAGATCTACGATAGATCGAGAATTTTCACGCAAGTAGCCTCTTTTTTTATTTATTGTTAACTACAGTAGTGTCGCCCATTATGGCCGGTCGCCCATTATGGCCGGCTAGCAAGAGAAATTAAATTTCAGGGGACTGACGACTAGTAATGAAATTGCAATTGCGCGGAAAATCTTCGCTGACATCTGTTTTATCATAATTTGACCTTCACTGAAGTTTCAGTTCATTTGCATTGAAACCCGACGAGATGGTTTGTGCATATCTCTAATTGATTCTTTCAAGTATTGCAAATTTCATGATTCTATTTACATTCCTTCCTTCTTTTTCGTTCGCTCGGCACCTTGCGGTTTGAAATTTTTCAAATATGCTTTGATTTTTCAGAAGTCCTGTCTCTTGAGAGGAAATCTACAATGAAACCAAATCAAAGTGACTTCTGATTCAGATTTAAGGTTATAAAGTCTGAATGCTGCTAATTGCTATTTTCGTCACCCATTATGCCCATCAGTTTACCAGAGAAGTTTCCAATCGCTTCAAACTATTAAAATGCAAGAAAACACCAATTTGGTTTAAAATCTTACTTACTGACTTGACAATAATCGAAACCCAAAAAAATTCAGCATTATATCAAGTCTATTGTCATTTTAGAAACTATGCCAAAACTCATCCATCCATGCACAAGAGATAAGGCAGGATTTAGAACAACTCGAAGCATGTATTTCAATTGCCAAACCTCGAAGTTTAGGTTAATTCTTATTGATATTTTTGGGTTTAAAGTACCAAATGATAAACAAAGAAGATTAATTAAAGCTGTTTTTCTTATTAAAACTTTTTACCGGAGAGCAGTGTTCATTGTTTCTCCTGCGGCCATAATGGGCGACGCTAGAAGAAAACGACGTTTTTACCCCCTTCTTTAAAATCCTCTAAAATCAGTATAAAGAGTTTACGTAAAAAATCAATACTCTGAGATCTTTTTTTTCCATTAGTTGGTGATATAATCTGGCTATTTGGTTTTTTCATTAATTGCTCTCTTTGGATCTAACTCAGAACTTCGCGACGACATGGGCATAATGGGCGACACCACTCTATAAGCAAGCAAGGCATCTAGATCAACTCTGTTATAATTAATAATGATAACAATAATGAAATCAAACCCGTATCTCCACAGAGTGGCTCTTCATCTGTTTGCTACAACTACTTTACAAATATTTAAGGAGAAACCAATTGAAAAATGAAGAATGTGAACTCTAATTTTAAGAAGGTAATACAAATTTAATCCATTCTAATGTTGTGCTACAAGTCTTTTCTTTGCTTCTATTTCATATGAGTGAGCAATCATTTGGATAATCCGTCATTTCGATAGCCTGGCCCCCCTTCGTTACATGCAAATACGACATTGAATAAGAAAGTACAACTAAGTCGCAAGTTTGTTGAAAAGAATAGAGGTGTATCACCCTTTTGGAACGCCCTTCAGATTCCACACAATTTAGTCACACTGCAAAAGTTGCTCAATAAAAGAGTATCGGCCTAGTTGTTCACAAAAATTGCGGGAAAATGGTTTACTAATGCCACCTCCAACTTCGTGACAGCAGAAGGCATTGGAAGTCTTGCATCAATAAAGTTTAAAATGGAACAATTACTACTCAGCTCTTGAATCAAATAAACAAAATCTGCGAAACTTATCTTTAGATTTATCCTTCTACTTTCATTGCAAACTCGTGAATTCTTTTAAAAGCAACCTTTTGCGTGCAAAAGGCGATAGTTTGCACTCCTGGTTTCAGGTCAAAATTTGCTGGTTTGTTTGTTTGTTTTTAATCATTGGTGGTTATGAGCGAATTTCCTTTGTCTAGGATCGCAGTCAAATGCAGCATATGCTGTTGTGTTACAAAATGTATCCTTGCTAATCTGTGACTTTTATCTGATTTTCCCTCGCAGGTGCCAATTTGTAGTTCCAATTTCGAATATCAAAGGATCCATAAAGGATAGAATGGAGATTCCCCACGAAGAAGAGAATTTCTTCAGAGTTTCAAAATTGGTTTACAAGGAAATACCAGCACAGTTACGATCATTTTTCAAAGATAAATGGAAATGCAAGTATAATCTGGATTGGGATGATTCCCCAACAAGTGGTGATACCTTGCTGAAGAAGATCCCATCTAAGACAAAGTCTTACTTAAAGAAAGAAACGAAAGACAAATTTAAAGAAGGTTTAAGCCAAGAATGGGACTGCTCAACTCTGTTTCAAGTTCTTCTATATGCAGGTATCAGTTATTACATGTTTATACTTTCCCATCAATTTCATTGCGCAAAAATTCAGCAAATTCGGTCAAAGATTTCAGACCAATCCTGTTTTGCATGACGGTAAGATGAAACATGTTCATAAATCAAAGGAGTGAAAAGACTATCTCCAGGAGCAAGGAGTAGGAAATCGAATGATGTAATCAAAAACAAGATCAAAGGAGGTTCAAGCCATACATGGGATTGTACAGTTCTGTTTGAAGTGCTCCTTTACTTGGGTATGACCACAAGCATATTGCAATGGTCCTGCTGGTTTTAGACTGACGACGTATAATTTCTTGTATTCATTCAACATTTTTAATCTGATTTATGTATGAACAATACCATTCAATTCAATTAACGATGCTGAGACTGATGTAATGAGTATAACCGATTTCTGTGAAAATGACCTCACATTTTTGAAAATTCTTTACACAGCGAATACCAGATAAATGTGAACGAATATGAGTCTGATTGATAGCATTTACAAATCTAAAATACTTTTAGCGATTTTGTTCTTTTCTGAACCTTGAATGTGCATGTGAAATTGAATTAGCCAAAAATTACTTTGAATAAATTTACCTGAATTTGCCTTGATAAATTATGCAGAATCTCCCCAATCAGAGGGCAACATGGGGTGAGTGGCCGAGCGGCTTATGCAGTTCCCATCAGGTGACTTAAAGTTAAGCTCGGTCGTGTGAGGTCAAACTCCGGATGGGAGACCTCGGCCATTCACACTCGGGCTTGACCTCGCATCTCACCTCGCCGTCCTTCGGAAGAGACATAAAAAAGAATCACATATTTTCAGATTTTCATCTTTCCATCAATAGCCTAGTACAAGAAAACTTGCATACTTAAGCAGCTACTGAGGAAATAAGCAAAACTAAACGACAACAATAACGATGAACAGTAATATGGGTCTTAAAGATTGTGATTATAAACTACAAATAAGGCGAAAAAAATCATAAAGGTTGTACATTTGGAGCTGTGTTCAGCGAACGTTTCAGAGATCGTATTAAGCTGTTATACAACATATGAATCACGATAAAGCTTTGTATCAATGGACATAGATTATGTTCATCACGCTACATTAAATAAATGAAACGATCTTTCACATTAATATATGTTTAAAGAAAGAATGCTGTTGCTCTATTTGTCCAATGTTGTTCCCGGATTTCCCTATTTATATTGCATGCCATTAGGCAGTGAATTTCATCTTCTAAACTTCATACATGCAGACAGATAGACAGATAGACAGACAGACAGACAGACAGACAGTTACCATTGCGAAGCCACCGCATAACTCCGAATTGATCAGGGCTAGAACGATGAAATTCAATCATGATATGTAACTTAATCTGAAACGTCCGAATATCTAATTTATTTTACTCTGATTTTTGTATAATCAATGACGTCATCAATTTTCTTTGTTTTAGGCCGAAAACAGTACTGAGTATACAGTGATGAGATATTCCGTCCAGTCAACCAGGGCCGAACAACACGAAGGTCCAAGTTCAAATTGGATATTCCATTTCGCAAAACTACTGCTGGACAAAAATGTCTATCTTATCTAGGGCCCAAAACATGGAATAGTCTTTCATCAGAGATTAAATCAACAAACAATATCGACACATTCAAACATAAGATCAAAGAGAATTTTTTCCAAAACATACAAAAAGAGAAAGATGACATATATGTCTTCTATTAAGACTTGTCATCATCTCTCCCGATCATGGTATGGTATTATAAACCATGTTTTATACCGAAAACAAACTACAGTTTAGTATATATTTTTTCTTACGTTTTTCGTTGTACCAGCACCTCTAAGGGGGCCATTATGGAATTAAGGTCATCTTGACCTTTTAATGCTATCCCTGCCAATGTAATTAGGGGAGTTTTCCTTTACGTTTTTAACATTATCTATTGTATTGTATCTATTTTTATATTATATAACTTATAAATAATTGTAAATATTGTGGCAAAATGATACATACATACATACATAGTACTCTTTCAGATTTACCTGTAAAAACTTTCTTACGAGAAATATTATGCTTCTGATAACTTTAATTAAAAGAGAAAATATCTAAGTTTCTGAAAAACATAATTTTTTGAAAAAATTATGAAATTTATAAACTTATATTTATTAACTAAATTCATCAATGACGTCATGAATGACGTAATACAAAAGAAAAAAAAATTGGTTATTTCCAAATTGTCCTATTGATTTATGGTTGCTCTGAGAATTTAATCCATTTATCTCACTTCTGTCAAGAATTACCTTAGTTTGGAGTTATAAAGGGTTTGATCGTAAAACAAACAAGATATTAAAACTACTCTCTGAAAAAATTGTTATATCTCCAACAATACATGATACATATCTTGTAGAAATTTTGTTGAAAGATGCGAAACGAAAAGGATAGTTAGGAAAAGTCACAAAAACAATTAGCCTAGAAATTATCATAAAAAAGATACACAGACAAAATTGGTAGGGGCGGGGGGGGGCTATTTTAGCCCACCCCCGGTCCATGTGACAGTTGTAGGTAACTGTCCTTTATTCTCCATTCATAGAGTCAAAGTAATATATATATATATACTGAATCTAAAACAATAGTTACTCCTAATACAAAAGGATGATTGACATAATTCTACTGCGCATGACTCAGAAGGAAAATATGACGTTACGTTCATCATCGTTCATTCAATCAAATAAACATGTTAACGAGGCTAAAGGAAATGACATATTTGTAGGCAGTATAGGGTTAAATCAAGATAGGCACTAAATCCTAACTGGCTAACGAGCTTGGCACGTGACACGCTCTGAAACCAATCAATGGAACGGAAAACCGACCGGTAAATTTTTAAAGTCAAATTTAGGCCGTTTTTGGACGATTTGACCACCCTTCACCAAAAGAGATTGTACGGAAGGAAAATTAAGATTTTCAAAACACTCCTTCACAGACGTGTTCCCAATACTTGAATATATGCCTTTTCACGGGGGCTAAGAATTATCTCAAAATCTGGAGAAATGCCGAAGTTTTGAATTTGACCTCACTGACCTCACTGTAGCGTGTCATAGCAAAAACGTCAGTAAACACAGAAACGTATTCTTCACATGCATCTGGAGACTAAATACTTTGCTTCGAAGTTCTTATGCTGTGTGTTTAAAAGATGCCAAACTTAGAGCACTACAGAATCTGAATCTTTTTTAGTTTGAAGCTAACATGAATACCACCCGCGATTTTCAATATTTAATGCTGAGGGGCAGGTGAAAAATGGGAAGATTTGCACTGCACTGGCCTAATAAAACATCACACTGTCGTTATAAATAAGGACGAATTAACAGATACTTACATTTCTATCTTGCAAAATGAGGACCACAAACTGAAAATATGAAGCAGCACAAATGCCAAAAGTATTTCAACTGTATTTCAGCCAGTTTCTCCAACAAATCGTTCAGACTTTCCTCTTGCAACATCATTGTCAATAGAAAGGGCGCGGAAATTTCAGTGATCAGCTGCATGCTTGCTAGTCATCATCAAATAACATACAATTCCAATGAACTTTGAATAAATAACAATTATTTCAGGAATGGCAAGAGCTGTAAAATTCTAGCCTGCGTTCCAGACCACTTGGAAAGGAAAGTGGTCTGTGTAACCAAGCACTAATCCGTGTTCAGACGATGAATTGAATTGCGAAATAATTAAGGGAATTCTTTCACGGATCTGATTTGCTGCAATGAAGTCAGTGATCAACACAACGGATGTCTTTGTGAACATGTGTGTTTGAAACAAACCAGGGCTGATTGTTATCACTTTGCACGGGCGTAAAAACTCAGTAGGATTAGCAGGCATTCAAATCTCCTATTCTTTCATCGTAAAAAGTCAATAGGATTAGCAGACATTGAAATTTTCTATTCTTTGTATTGTAATGTGAGTTCTTCACATAAGACAGGCTTTTCCTTTTGATAACAAAACAAATAGTGATTATGCGAATTATTAGTTGCATATTAATTTTTCTTCAGATTCCGAAGAAAATTTGTGAACACGGATTAGTGCTTGGTTACACAGACCACTTTCCTTCTCAAGTGGTCTGGAACACAAGAGGCTATAAAATTCAACGTGGCCAGAAGGAAAGATTTTATGATGTCCTCTTCGATAACCATTGCTCCCATTCCTTTATCCAATTCTGCTCACATCTTTGTGAGATCATAAGAGAGGGAATCAGCAATTACATGAACCAAAACATCATATAGATTCATGAATTTCGTCCCTTGCTTTTTAGCACAAGAAATGGCTATCATCTCGTCTAGCAGGTACATGAAATGAATATGAAATACTAATTTCAATTTTGCGAAAGATCACAATAACAACGAACGGAAAAAATGTACATCTTGTTTTTAATGTGAAAAATATATTGGCCATTTCTGCAAAATAACATTTGAAATACTATTTTTAAGCTCCTTCATATCAATTTCACAGTTTGTGCGGATATCAAAGAAAAATATCTATCTTTGGACTACCAGAGGTCATCCATTAGAAAATCACCCCTATACGGTCAAACGGGAATAAGAATTCCAAGAAAGTTCAGTCTATGGGGGGTCGAAGTTTTATCATCTCACAGAAAAGTTGTGCTCTATGCTGCTGTGTTGTTTGACAGTAAAGGAGTGATTTTCTAATGAATGGCCTTTCCTTTGGTACACGTATTTTTTTTATAAGAAACTGCCCATAAGAAACTCAACTCTCAGATCGCCAAAAAATTAAGAAACTCCAGTACTGGGAGAATATGAGTTAAGAAACTATTTACTTTGATAGAGGAAATCTTTGGCATATTTTTCTTTACTTTCGCTTGCTTCCTGTATCATATTACTCGTAAGGTGCTTGAGTAATGTCTAAGCATTGAAAAGGCTTAAAAAACGTTGTTTTGAAATGTTAAGAAACTCTCAGTACTGGCCCAAATTCTTAGTTTCTTATAAAAAAATATAGATATCATAGAAAAATATCTATCTTTGGACTACACGTATTTTTTTATAAGAAACTAAGAAATTGGGCCAGTACTGAAAGTTTCTTAGAATTATCAGATTTTGAGTACTCAGAGTTTCTTATGCGTTTCTTAGAGGTTCCATGGCAATCTTCACCTTTGCCCTCCTTAACACTTCAAAACAACGTTTTTTAACCCTAATCCTACCGGGGGGGGGGGTGTTTTCCACCCCCCTGTCAGTTTTTTGCAGAGCATTCTTTAACGACAAAAGCTATGACCCTCAAACTCTCTGACAATTGTGACAGGTGTCACACTGACCATATTTGGAGCAATGCATTAGAAAAATTAATGATTTTGATATTTTTACTCCCAGAGTTAGTTCCAAACGTTGACTATTGTACTTTAAAAGAACCAGCAAACAATTAGCTTTCTATTGTTGTCAATAACAATGGATTTTGCTGACGTCAGCATTCTTAAATGATGACGTCACTCTGGCCGCCATTTTGGGTCATTTTGGCAAATTTTGAAATTTTTTCCTATAGATTATGTTAAAAATGCATAAAATTGCGTTATGCAATACTTTAAAAGCATTTTGAGCTAATTATTATCAATTTTTGGCAGAAAAACACAGTTTTTATGTATGACGTCATCAATTTTTGTCATTTTCTTCCAAAATAATTGTCTAAAAACACTCATATGCATCATATTTGAATTGGAAATGAATAATACGCCAAATAAGAATGGAAAAAGTCATTCCGATTACTTTTATTCCGTTTTTAGAACAAATAAGCCGGAAAACCATATATTTTGACATTTTCCGGCATTATGACGTCATAGTGACGTCACCTAATGAGGTGGCCACGCCCAAAACTACCAATCGGCTAAGAATAGTTAGGACTACGCCCTTGCCAAGTTTCAATGATTTCTCATTAGTCTACGGCTTTTTATAGAGGGGGGGTGGAAAGCACCCCCCCCCCCGGCTATGTTAGATCAAAAAAAGCCCGGTAGGATTAGGGTTAAGCCTTTTCAATGCTTTTCAATGAGTGTTTTTAGACCGTTATTTTGGAAGAAAATGACAAAAATTGATGACGTCATAAATAAAAACTGTGTTTTTCTGCCAAAAATTGATAATAATTAGCTCAAAATGCTTTTAAAGTATTGCATAACGCAATTTTATGCATTTTTAACATAATCTATCGGAAAAAATTTCAAAATTTGCCAAAATGACCCAAAATGGCGGCCAGAGTGACGTCATCATTTAAGAATGCTGACGTCAGCAAAATCCATTGTTATTGACAACAATAGAAAGCTAATTGTTTGCCGATTCTTTTAAAGTACAATAGTCAACATTTGGAACTAATTCTGGGAGTAAAAATATCAAAATCATTAATTTTTCTAATACCTTGCTCCAAATATGGTAGTGTCACCTGTCACGTGACACCTATTGTTCAAAAATTTAATTGTCAAAATGTAGCTAATAGATAATTAGTAATTGTCAGAGAGTTTGAGGGCCATAGCTTTTGTCGTTAAAGAATGCTCTGCAAAAAACCGACAGGGGGTGGAAAACACCCCCCCCCCAGGTAGGATTAGGGTTAAAAAACGTTGTTTTGAAATGTTAAGGAGGGCAAAGGTGAAGATTGCCATGGGACCTCTAAGAAACGCATAAGAAACTCTGAGTACTCAAAATCTGATAATTCTAAGAAACTTTCAGTACTGGCCCAATTTCTTAGTTTCTTATAAAAAATACGTGTAGTCCAAAGATAGATATTTTTCTATGATATCTATATTTTTTTATAAGAAACTAAGAATTTGGGCCAGTACTGAGAGTTTCTTAACATTTCAAAACAACGTTTTTTAAGCCTTTTCAATGCTTAGACATTACTCAAGCACCTTACGAGATATATGATACAGGAAGCAAGCGAAAGTAAAGAAAAATATGCCAAAGATTTCCTCTATCAAAGTAAATAGTTTCTTAACTCATATTCTCCCAGTACTGGAGTTTCTTAATTTTTTAGCGATCTGAGAGTTGAGTTTCTTATGGGCAGTTTCTTATGAAAAAAATACGTGTACCAAAGGAAAGGCCATTCATTAGAAAATCACTCCTTTACTGTCAAACAACACAACAGCATAGAGCACAACTTTTCTGTGAGATGATAAAACTTCGACCCCCCATAGACTGAACTTTCTTAGAATTCTTATTCCCGTTTGACCGCATATGGGTGATTTTCTAAATTAAAAACAAGATGTACATCTCTTCCGTTCGTTTATTATTGTGATCTTTCGCAAAATTAAATTTAGTATTTCATATTCATTTCATGTACCTGTTAGACCATGGGTAGTTAGACACTGCTGGTGTGCTTCTATGGAGGAGCGCTGGATATTATGTATCTGCGGGGGAAATTTTTTTGCAGTACTGCGGAGGAGATATCGAAAGAACAAAAATATTTGGTGTGCTTCTATGGAGGAGCGCTGGATATTATGTATCTGCGGGGCCGCAGATATCTCCTCCGCAGTACTATAAAAAATTTCCCCCGCAGATACATATTATCCATCTCTTCTCCATAGAAGCAAACCAGCAGTGTCTAACTACCCATGGTTAGACGAGATGATTTGCCATTTCTAAAAAGCAAGGGACACAATTCATGAATCTATATGATGTTTTGGTTCATGTAATTGCTGATTCCCTCTCTTATGATCTCACAAAGATGAGAGCAGAATTGGATAAAGGAATGGGAGCAATGGTTATCGAAGAGGACATCACAAAATCTTTCGTTCTGGCCACGTTGGATGTTACAGCTCTTGCCATTCCTGAAACAATTGTTATTTATTCAAAGTTCATTGGAATTGTATGTTATTTGATGATGACTAGCAAGCATGCAGCTGATCACTGAAATTTCCGCGCCTTTTCTATTGACAACGATGTTGCAAGAGAAAATTCTGAACGATTTTTTGGAGAAACTGGCCGCAGATTACGGTAAAAAAAGTGGATTTTTGCCATTAAAACCAGTTGAAATACTTTTGGCATTTGTTCTGCTTCATATTTTCAGTTTGTGATTCTCATTTTGCAAGATAGAAATGTAAGTATCTGTTAATTCGTCCTTATTTATAACGGCAGTGTGATGTTTTATCAGGCCAGTGCAGTGCAAATCTTCCCATTTTTCACCTTCCCCTCAGCATTAAATATTGAAAATCGCCTGTGGTATTCACGTTAGCTTCAAACTAAAAAAGATAGAAAACACCATCGACACCTTCCAACGTAGACATCTAAGAAAGATTCTAGGAATTAACTGGCAAAGAAATATTACCAACAAAGAGCTCCAGGGCCGTAGGAAGAAGCTTCGGATTGGGGGGGCAATTGTTCTTAAAACAATAGAGAACAATACATCTAATTAAGTCATGTGACGTAGCACCATTGTGTTAAAAATTTATTGGGGGGGCTTAAGCCCCCCCCTACCCCCCCCCGCTTCCTACGGGCCTGAAGAGCTCTATGCCAGAACGAAATGTAAACAATGGAGTGAAATAATAAGAGAACGGAGACTAGCATGGCTAGGACATCTCAAGCGATTACATCCAGAAACACCAGTAAGGAAAGCCCTTGAAAAATATCTCAGGAAAGTGAAACGGCCACAACGAAGACCAAAGACGACCTGGATGCAGACAGTAAGGCAAGATTTGGCCAGCATCGGAATTAAACTGGATCATTCAAAAGAAACACAAACATTGAATAAGAATAGATTGTCTGAACTGACACAAGATAGAAAGAACTGGCGTGGCATTGTGAGACGCGTTGTGCAGTATCAACTGCGTGTGACGTCTTAGTAGTAGTAGTAAAAAACTTCGGCATTTCTCCAGATTTTGAGATAATTCTTAGCCCCCGTGAACAGGCATGTATTCAAGTATTGGGAACACGTCTGTGAAGGAATTTTTTGAAAATCTTAATTTTCCTTCCGTACAATCTTTTTTTGGTGAAGGGTGGTAAAATCGTCCAGAAACGGCCTAAATTTGACTTTTCAAATTTCCCGGGCGGTTTTCCGATTGGTTGGTTTCAGAGCGTGTCACGTGCCAAGCTCGTTAGCCAGTTAGGATTTAGTGCCTATCTTGGTTAAAGGCATTGAGTCATGGTAAATAGACCGCGTATACCCAATTTGCATTTCATTTCATTTCATTTCATTTATTTACAGGAGGGTAACCCTTCAGCAAAGGCTGATTTACAAGGGGCCCTCCGTCAAAAATCTTACAATTTATGGAATATACCTACTATTAAAATAATTACAATATATGATTTCAAAATGAAAATCTAAAATACAAAATTGTTCTAATTTACAGAAGAAAAAAAAAAAAAAAAAAAAAAAAAAAAACAAAGAAAAAGTGCAAAAAAGAAACATATCCTAAATTGTTGTTTTAAAACTATTGAGTTTTACGGCTTGCTTCGACTCAGCTGAGAGGCTGTTCCAATATTTTACTCCTCTGAACGAAAAACATCTTTGACCATTTCCACTTTTCATTAATGGTATCTTTAGGTCAGTAGAAGTATTTCGGAGGGTGTGAAGGGAGCCCTGCGACTTTTTCAAGAAAAGTTCGGTCAAATATTGAGGAGCAAGACCATTTAATGCCTTAAACACCATGACTTTGGTCTCGGAACCAATCAATTCCTCAATCGTTTGCCAACCAAGACTTTTTATAAGGGGCATGGCGGAGGCATCAAAACGACTACCAGTGATTATTCTAGCAGCTCTGTTTTGTAGCTTCTGCAAGCGGCTTTTTTCTGTGGAACTACAGCAGCCCCAAACCGAGCAACAATAACGAAAATGTGGTTCCACAATACTTCTGTACAAACTAATCAAGGAAGTAGAAGGGACGAGGCTCCTCGCATGTTTCAGAAAACCAATAGCCCTCGAAACTTTCGACGCGACATATTTAATGTGTTCCTTCCAATCCAGGCTTTGATCAATTTGTACACCAAGGTACTTTGTCTTGTCCACTACCTCTAAACTGTCTTCCTGAATTTTAAGATCCAATTTTCCATTGGATCTTTTTAGGAAATTCTGTTTAGATTTGGAGCAAATGAGCATGGAATGAGTTTTCGCGACATTTAGCGATATTTTGTTTCCCTTCAACCAAGATTCAAGACTCTTGAGATCATTATTCATGGCCTCATTCAGCTGAGTCAAATCCTTAGATTGATAAGAAAGGCTGGTATCGTCAGCATACATGGACACAGTTGAGCTTTGAATACCACATGGTAGGTCATTGATGTAAACAAGGAAGAGAAGGGGACCAAGGCATGAGCCTTGCGGTACACCAACTTCGATATTGTCAATTTCTGAGTCAATTCCACCAACCCGACAGAACTGTTTTCTGTTCGAAAGATATGATTCAAACCATTTTATTTCTCTGTGACGAACGCCGTAATGCATTAGTTTTTCACAAAGGATCTTATGGTCCACTGTATCAAAAGCTTTTTTGAGGTCGATAAAAACTGATCCTACGTGGTGCCCTGTGTCAAATCCCTTGTACCAATCATCCGTATTTTTAAGTAAACAGGAGACTGTGGAAAAGAGTTCTCTAAAGCAAAAATCGCTGAGTCATGATGAAAGCTTACGCCAATCTGATTGGCTGTAATTCAAACTGCACACATGATATTCTCACCTGAATATATTATTAAAGCTTTATTATTGGGGTTTCCCTTTGAAGTCAACAAGGTGTAATTTCACATAGCAAAGAAAAACAAAAGGATCTAACGACCGTCTCTCATGGTGTTACAAGACAACTGATAAAGTGAGGCTAGGTGTATATATCTCAATAAAAGAACAGCAATGTTCTTAAGGCCAAGGGATTCAATTGAATAACGAGTTTTTGTGGGGATCAACAAAAAGAGTTAGGTTTAAAAAATGCGAAACGTAGGCCACGCGCCACTCCGATGTAGCCTCTTAGGGCCTGTTTATATGAGGCGGGCCAGCCCGCCTAACCGGGCTGGCTCGCCTAGGTGAGATCTGAGTGAACAAAGACATCCTTTGTTAAATACAGTTGTGTTTATATGAGCAGCGGGCCAGCCCGGTCAGCCGAGATCTGTGAGTTGGGTAGGCGGGATCCCGGTGAAGCGAGCTCATATAAATGGAATACAAATCAACATGTCCAAACTTCTGCCAAGGAAAAGATCAGTAAAAGTCCCATGCCCTCTCATTAGCAATGCGGAAAATTTTATCAACACTCCTTACAACCAGAAGCACCCTTCCACAGTTATTTGTCATTTTGGTACAAATGATTTTGAGAAAAAACCAGAAAATACCTGCACAGATGAATTTTGCAAAACCGTCCATAATCTTTCAAAAAGTTCCCTTATTCAAGAATCTTAGTATCCTTGCTGCTTCCAAGAAATGACAATCTAAACGAAACCATCCAGTCAGCCAATTTCCAAATCAAAAGACGATGTGAGAAAATGTCTAATGTTGAAATTATCTCCCACAGCAACATTGAAATGAACAAAAATTCAACCTTTTATGATGTAAAGCATCTCAATTTCCAAGGCATTCTCCTGTTTGCAAAAAATTTGAAAAATGTCATTTATCATGGCACAAATTCTAGTTATATAAATGGACATGGCCTCCATCCTCAACTCAATGCTCCCCAACAACATCCAAGAATGCTTTATCAAAGCCCATTAGAAAATTTTAGGAACAGAAATCAAGGATTTCATTTACAAAGTCAAAGACCAACTCCAATGCAACCAATGCCTAGCTACTCGTTTCCTACCAATAAGACACTGGCTCCTGCTATCAGATCGTCATATGCATACAACTACACCCAACCTGAAAGTGCTTCCAGTGTGCCATTGGATCTTCCTAAGGCCAATCCACATAACCCACAGCAAGTCCAAAAACCAGTTCCAGACGAAAATTTCCTGAATTCATTAAGTGGCAAAGAACTTATATCTAAACTCTATTCCATGTGTTGCATGAACTAAGAAGCCGTTCAAAAGATAGATGGAAGAAAACTTCAGAGTGAGTTTTTTATTCTGTCTGTATTAGATGAGTAAACTTTCTGTTTCTTACTTGAACCTAGGAGGAGTAAATTCCTCTTTGTTTGGCAATAAACTTTTATCTTCTGACTTTATTGATAATATTTTAAAACATGACATTAATATTATTGGCGAGACGTGGGGTAATTCCCAAAATTTTGACATTATCAAAGGCTATACAGCAATCATTTTAAACCAAAATAAACATAAGTGCACACCAAAAGGTCGCTCCTCTGGAGGCATAGTAATTTGGTACAAAAATGCACTTAAAAATCATGTAACTGAACTAAGAAAAGAACCTAACTACATTTGGGTTATGATCTCATCCTTAGCTATTTGTGGTATCTATATTCCACCTGAAAGTTCAAAATATTTTGACAAAAACATTTTTGACAATTTAAGTCATGATATTGCTCAATATAAACTTGAAGGCAAGCAAATCCTGCTTCTTGGCGATTTAAATGCCAGAACGTCGAACTTCAAAGATTTTCTAGATATTAGCGAAGACAAACACAATAACACATTTAACCTTTCTTGTGAAATTAACGAAGTTCGCAATAGCTTCGACGGCGAATCAAATAAAAGTGGCCACCTCTTACTTGACCTTTGTAAATCACAAAACCTAAGAATTGTAAATGGACGCATGACCGGTGACTCATATGGTAGATTCACTTCTTATAATATCAGTGGAGGTGCCAGCGTAGTAGACTATGCAATCGTTCCTGACGATCAATTCAACAAAGTTGATTCCTTTGTGGTCAAGCCCCCCAATTTATTATCTGATCATTGCCAAATCATTGTCTGGATTGAAACAAAACAAAATGGTAATTTTACCCAGCCCACATCTCCGAATTACAAATGGCAAAAAGTGCCCTCAAAGTTTAAATGGAAAAATAACAGTAAATCCAAATACTCTAAGGCGCTGCAAAACAATAAACATACCAAAATGAAACTTGATTTTATGGAAACTCACTTCAATAACAACAAAGCTGACGTTGACAAAGCGTGTAAACATTTTCAAGAAATATTACTAAGTGCCGCAAAATCTTCTCTTTCTTCCTCGCGTAAAACAAACTTTAAAATGATCTCATCTGATAAAAAATGGTTCGACTCTGAATGTAAGACACTAAAAGATGAACTGCGGTATTCCTTGAAAGAGAGACATAACAATCCAGAGAACGTAACTTGTCGGGAAAAATGTAAAAATTTGTCCAAAACATTCTCTAACCGATGTAAACCAAAGAAGAAATCATTTTGGGAGAACAAAATCAATGAATTACAGAGCTCCGAACCGGAAGAATTTTGGGACAGATGGAAAACTTTTCATGACAATGGGGCCCCTTCTTCTTCTGCCCCAACTTTAAAAGATGGCAATATATGGGAAAAATACTATACCAAGCTATTTCAAAACAACTGCAAAAAGTCATCCCCTAATTTTCCTGCAAACTCTCAGTCTCAAGCACAAAATGTAAACTTATCGCTAAATGCACCTATCTCGGAAACTGAATTGAATAAATGTATCAATAAACTTAAAAATGGCAAAGCAACAGGTCTAGACCAAATCTCGAATGAGATGATTAAAACCAGTTTTCCTCTGATGAAAGAAGCGTTCCTTAAATTACTAAACCTCTGTTTACAAAGTGAATGTGTGCCGTCGATATGGTGCAAAAGTGTCATCTCACCCATTCACAAATCTGGTAATAAAATGGACCCGGAAAATTACAGACCTATATGTGTTATTAGCTGTCTGGCGAAACTGCTTTGCCTTGCTCTAAATAACAGGCTAAAAGCATTTCTCATGGACAATAAGATAATTAACTCCGCTCAAATAGGCTTTATGGAAAATCACAGAACATCTGATCACATTTTCACATTGAAATCGTTAATTAATAAATATGTGCATCACCAACCGAGAGGAAAAATTTATGCATGTTTTGTGGATTTTAGAAAAGCTTTCGATTCCGTCTGGCACAATGGTCTTTTCCATAAATTAGAAAAACTAAACATTACGGGAAACTTTCTCTCGATCTTAAAAAATATGTATTCACAAACTTTATGCTCCGTTAAAATTGACAACATGATGACTCAATTTTTCCCCTATTCAAAAGGTGTCCGTCAGGGTTGCCCTCTTAGCCCATCACTCTTCAACATCTATCTCAATGACCTTGTCCCTGACCTTGCACTCTGCAATTCATCTCCCTTAGGTCTACCGAATGGTTCAAGCATCAGTTGTATGATGTATGCCGATGACCTCATACTTCTCTCCAGATCTGAAGAAGGGCTACAGTCAATGCTTGACAAGCTCCAAGAATTCTGTGAGTCCTGGGAGCTATCCATAAACTTGAAAAAAACAAAATGTCTCACCTTCCAAAAGAAAAATAAAGTCAGTCACACTTCGACCTTCTATGTTCAGAATACGACTATAGAAAGCGTCTCTGAATACACTTACTTGGGTATTACTATCAATTGTAGAAGATCCTTTCGTACTGCTCTAGTTGACTTAAGAAACAAAGCAAATCGTGCATTCTTCTCTCTTAATAGCAAATACCAATTCAAGAAACTACCGATCCGAGTATGTCTAAAACTTTTTGATTCCCTATTATCTCCAATCCTGTTGTATTGCTCAGAAGTTTGGGCTTCTTTTGATTACATGGACCTTGACAAATGGGACCTATGTGAAATAGAAAAAATGCATCTTAACTTTTGCAAAAGAATCCTTGGGGTGAACAGATCTACAAGCAACATTCTAGCAAGAGGTGAACTAGGAAGATACCCCCTTAAACTCGCAGCTGATAATCGTTTCATCTCCTTTTACCGCCATATTGAAAATATGCCCTCAGAAAGCCTAGTCTACCAATCACTTCTCATGAATAAAGAACTTCCACTAAACCTGAGTTGCCTAACCCATCTGCAGAATATAGAACACTTCACATCCACCTCTTCTGTATCCAGTTTCTCTAAAGTTACTATGAAACATTCGTTAAGACAAGCTTACAGATCCTTCTGGAAATCTAAAATTCACGAAACCCCAAAAGGTACTTTCCTTGCTGAAATCGATAAAGAGTTTGTATATGAAACTTATCTCGATTGTCCGATCAGAAAAACAAGAATACTGACAACCAAACTGCGTACAAGCGATCACAATTTAGCGATTGAGAAGGGTAGACATTCAAGACCTGTTGTCCCGAGAGAGAAAAGGCTATGCCAATCTTGCAATCATAATTCCGTCGAAACAGAACTCCATTTTTTAAGTGATTGTTCAGCCTATAATGACATTCGTGTGAAATTCATGTCAAAAATCGTGAACCAATTTCCAAGTTGCAAACTCTTGAAACCAAATAGCCTGTTTCAATACCTTTTTATCAATAAAGAATTAGTTCAAGATATCTTGACATTTATTCTGACTTTACATAATAAAAGAAACGAATTTGTCAATAACTCGAACCCCACGTCTCACAGTGTCTAACTTAGATTTTATTCGTTCGTTTCGCTTTATATAACCTTATTTTTGTTTCTTCTTAGCTAGATATGTTTGTAAATTTAGTTGTAGGTATTTACCTGTAAAACGTTATTGTTAAATTTACAAATATACTATTAAAAAAAAAGAATATATAAATAGCGTCAGGCGGGCTGGCCCGGTATAATTGATTGATTGATTTGCGTAACTGATTTGCGTAGGCGAGATTGCATTGTTTAATTTGAAAGTGGTTGTCTGGCCATTGTCTTTCAAAATCCCTTGATACGTCATAACATGCAGCATTACGAGGCCAGCCCGTCTGGCCGGGATAGTTTTCACTCATAACACAGCGAAGAAATGCGAAACGAGGCTAGGAACAAACCTTCCGCAAAAGAAAATTAATGGCGGACCGGTTTAGAGCCGGTGGATGCCAGTCTCTGGTTTTAGCACCCGATCACGGTATTGGCGCCAAAATATGCGCCCAATTCAAATCAAAACAGTCTCATGGGAGGTTGATGAAGCTGCCAGAGCAGAAGATCTCCAAAGATTTATCAAAGAAGCTTCAGGAAATGCATCAGTTGCTGTTACCAAAAAGGTGCAATTTTGTCCAATAACCGCGATTTATTCAAAGTGAAATAAAAGGAAAACTGGTCCTGGCCCTACGATCTAACTTGGTGGAACAAAACTTCAGGATACAACAAACATGGTGGACAAGGTAGGATATCTGGGAACATTTGCAAACTATTTGTAAATTCCTGTTACTTTGCTCAAGTCACAATATCTCTATTTTCCCGTAACAGTACCACTCCCTCATCAAATTGGCATTTCTCCATCAGTTTTTGGAATTAAAGGCTGAGAATAGTTCGAGAAAACAGTGGAAAGACCCTTAATTTGATTTTTGTTTCTGGATTGAATATTTTCCTTCCCGTTTAAAATATTTATGGAAAAGTAGCAGATAAACATTTTTATGCCTGAAATTGCAGCCCTTCAACTGACCTCAGGGAAATTGTTGTAAAAACAAATCCACTCCTGGCCCTGCGAAGAAACTTCGTAATTGTGAAATTAACATGTTGGTTAACATGGCAGTGTACTGCGATTATCTAGGAAAATTTGCAAAATATGTTATTTTCGTTTTTGAAAAATTGCATTTCTGACGGTAATTTCTCTTATAAACAATGGCCTATGGGCCTAGGCACTGCTGTGTTTTGAACAGATGCAAGTAGGCTTGTTTATGTTATCTTCAAATAACTTAAGAACAAGATGAAAGGGTGGAAACTGATTATCACTTCACATATTATGAATGAAAATAAAGTTGACTGCTAATCTCAAACAATTGTTTGACAAAAAGAAGTATTTTAATCAAAACATTGACCCAATTGTTGTTCTTGGTTGAGTTTAAGTGCACAGCTGCAAACTTCAACTATTATATGCAGGACTTGTTCTTAAATTTTTTTTGTTTTCCTGTGCATTGAACAAAATTTATTTGAGAAGTAGAGGAAGAGGATGGCAAATAAGTAATAATTTTATTTGATATATTTACATACATATATTTTACCCTGTAGAATTTCTCTTATTTTGCATTATTTTTCATGAATGCATATTTGAAATGAGAAAGGAAGATCCTGCATCCCTCTCTTGAGCACACCCTCCCTTAAAAGAAATGCCAGTACAGGATTTGGAAATCAGTCATGAAAGCATTTTTAGTGCTCAGCAGTTTTTAGAAAGAACTAGAATTTCCAGTTGCACGATGATATCCCCATGTAAAATTTTGGGGGACTTGCATGTTCAACTGTATATCTTCAATGTGGTTTGCATCTTTGATTTACAGACAACAACAATGACCTGCTGCATTCTGTTCCCTGTGATTGCTGATTAAAGTTGCTGTTTTGAGAACAGATTCTGGGAGAAGATTGTGTGCAGCTTCCCTTTGAATGGATGTTCTAGATTTCAGCAGCAAAACAATCTAAAATCATCACATTTTTCTCAGACTATTTTCTCTTTGTAAAAGTCACAACCCATTAGCTTCAATTACCAACAAACATTTATCAAAGTAGAGGTAGAGAGACAAGGAAGTATTTCTTTGAGAAAGGCAGCTTGTTATTTACACACTATTAGTGTAGAAAAGTGATACTTTGTGACTGTATTTTCTTGAATGAGCACTCTCCCTTTGCATGGCTGCCCTGTCCCCAGAATTAAGGGGGATATGCTCCCCAGGGGCCTACTCTGGTATATTTAGGAAAGGGATACTCAAGTTACTTTTTGGGTCTAACATTTTGGCAAAGGTTATTTTTGGGTTACAGTAGTCAGGTAGTCATTTGGAAAATTTTGTTTTGGGTCAATTTTTATGCCGGAAATTATTGTTTTGCATTGATTTTTTGTTCCCCAGCCTTGAGCACCCATATTCTACTCATACCACAGCAGCAAAAATTAAGAGCAGCAAGAACATCTTTGAATCTGAACTGAAGGGAGGGAAAGCGGACGTGCTCGCATAAACATGTTTCCCCGGGGGGGGAGGTACTTGACTATTTGTACGGGGGTGTGCCCACGAAAAAAATTTTTTTTACCCTGCTCCAGAAATTTTCGCTCAAAATGATAACCTGTTCTAGAAAAAATTGATGAAAAGTATGCTCAAAAACATTAAATTTGACCGAAAAACGACCCGATCTAGCAGAATATTCCCCTTTGACATGTTTTGACAACCTGCTCTAGAAAAATTGCCTCATTTTGATACCCTGTGCTAGAAAAAATTGATGAAAACGATACCCTTAAAAACGGCACATCCCCGTCGGACAAATATACTAAGTACCCCCCCCCCCGGGCATGTTTCGTGTTCCTTCATTATTATCGTCGATGAAATTGCGAAGTGTGTGCATTGAGAGGCCTGAAAAAAGTGCTTTGCTCTGTTCAGTTTCATTGCTTTGCAGTTATTTCTTCTTTGTTTGGACTAACAAGTAACCAAATTTGCATGTGGCCTCCAGGACGTCCTTTCCAACTCAATCGAGCCTTTCACTATCTCATGAAAGAAGCACATCCATCCAGTATCATATCAAAGCGCGTGTTGCGTTGTCCGCTTTAGGCCGTACCTTTCCGGTTTTGAAAGCCGGTCAGCCATTACGGCCTCGTTTTCGTTTTGGATTTTTTCGCTGTGTTTATGTGCCCTACTCTACAAATCGATCGTGGGAAATACATCGAATAAGATATTCTGAAGTGGAGAACACAGCGAAAAAATGCAAAACGAAAACGAGGCCGTAATGGCTGACCGGCTTTCAAAACCGGAAAGGTACGGCCTAAAGCGGACAACGCAACACGCGCTTTGATATGATACTGGATGGATGTGCTTCTTTCATGAGATAGTGCAGTGGCGGATCTAGAGGGGCGCGAAGGGTGCTCAAGCACCCGTCAGATTTTTTAACTGAACATTTTTCTCTTTCAATCTAATTATTTGCAAAAATAATATGCATACATTTTTCTGCTACAAAATGAAAGCTCGCGAGCTGTCCGAAGCTCCGCATTTCTTCATTCCTCGACGTTATTTATCACTGCTTTATCAAGCCCCCGTCTCGCCTCCTCCACACTGTCGATATTACAACTCAAAACTCTTCTGTCTTAACTCCCCCTGGTTGACCTTTCCTACACTTTGCGGACTCGGAATCGATTGTCTTCTCTATAGCCAGCGCAACAGAGCACCCATGGCCTGTAAATCATCCGAGTTTGAGCACCCGTGGAAGTGAATAAACCAATAGCCTTGCCGCATCTACGGGTGCTCAGATTTGGCGGGAGCACCCATGCGATTTGAAAATCCAGAAACATCAAAGAAACCGAGCTGTTCGGGGGGGATTTCAGTGTCTGAAATCAAAGTCGATGATACTACGATATCATATCAAGGGGGGATAAAACTAACCAGGGGGAGCTTCATTACAACATAGACATAAGAATTACAGAAAGCAGTTGAAGGGGGGGGGGGGGGGATAAATTATCATACTTTCCAAGTTTATCCTTCCAAAATTTGGCGGGGCAGTTTGCTGCTCGCCAATGGCCTAAGCTATGTGCGTTGCCAGCCTTCAGTTACTGTTCTAAACAACTCAAATGTGTGGTGCATTTGGAAGACAGTAATTCGAATGGTAATCTAAGATGATAAAGCAAAATAAGAAGGACAAGAGTTAATCAAAGATTTTTGAAATGGATTTTACTGCAACTACAAATTTTGGGCTGGAAGGGGTGAACAAGAGGAGATCCAGATAGAAGGAAGATCGGGTGTTACGGCGTGTTACGGTAAGATGAGATGAAATATGGTTTATGCTTCACTTTTGGGTTATTGGGGTTCTCGCTAAAGTTTCAGATGCTAATGATTCCTAGAAATATTGAGGATCACACCCGGGATCACAGCGACAGCTTCAGAGTTCCTTGACATTAAGGCCTATTGTTGTTCATGAATCATGAATTCTATCGTCTTCTGTTTTGTTCTTGTGTAATAGTGTAAATGATAGATCAGCCGCCTACGCAGTTCAGACCATGTGAGACAAATTTTCTGCATACCATATCATCTTTTATCAAGAAACAATGGGATATTTCGACAATTCATTCGGGAAAGAAAGAAAATTACGTGAATACTTCCATAGGATTTCAAAGAGATTTCCTCGTATCAAGCTTGAGCAACAAACTACCCAATCGTTCAACTGGTAAATAAAGCATTTTCTGGCTATTTATGGGCGTGGTCATCATTTCCGAGAGAGTAAAGGGCGTGGTCACCAAAAATTTTTCCGGGGGCTTCGCCCCCGGACCCCCTCGTTGTTCTCTCTTCAGCACCCCTCAAAATTTTTCCTAGATCCGCCCCTGTACCTCCCCCCCCGGGGAAACATGTTTATGCGAGCACGTCCGCTTTCCCTCCCTTCAGTTCAGATTCAAAGATGTTCTTGCTGATCTTAATTTTTGCTGCTGTGGTATGAGTAGAATATGGGTGCTCAAGGCTGGGGAACAAAAAATCAATGCAAAACAATAATTTCCGGCATAAAAATTGACCCAAAACAAAATTTTCCAAATGACTACCTGACTACTGTAACCCAAAAATAACCTTTGCCAAAATGTTAGACCCAAAAAGTAACTTGAGTATCCCTTTCCTAAATATACCAGAGTAGGCCCCTGGGGAGCATATCCCCCTTAATTCTGGGGACAGGGCAGCCATGCAAAGGGAGAGTGCTCATTCAAGAAAATACAGTCACAAAGTATCACTTTTCTACACTAATAGTGTGTAAATAACAAGCTGCCTTTCTCAAAGAAATACTTCCTTGTCTCTCTACCTCTACTTTGATAAATGTTTGTTGGTAATTGAAGCTAATGGGTTGTGACTTTTACAAAGAGAAAATAGTCTGAGAAAAATGTGATGATTTTAGATTGTTTTGCTGCTGAAATCTAGAACATCCATTCAAAGGGAAGCTGCACACAATCTTCTCCCAGAATCTGTTCTCAAAACAGCAACTTTAATCAGCAATCACAGGGAACAGAATGCAGCAGGTCATTGTTGTTGTCTGTAAATCAAAGATGCAAACCACATTGAAGATATACAGTTGAACATGCAAGTCCCCCAAAATTTTACATGGGGATATCATCGTGCAACTGGAAATTCTAGTTCTTTCTAAAAACTGCTGAGCACTAAAAATGCTTTCATGACTGATTTCCAAATCCTGTACTGGCATTTCTTTTAAGGGAGGGTGTGCTCAAGAGAGGGATGCAGGATCTTCCTTTCTCATTTCAAATATGCATTCATGAAAAATAATGCAAAATAAGAGAAATTCTACAGGGTAAAATATATGTATGTAAATATATCAAATAAAATTATTACTTATTTGCCATCCTCTTCCTCTACTTCTCAAATAAATTTTGTTCAATGCACAGGAAAACAAGAAAAATTTAAGAACAAGTCCTGCATATAATAGTTGAAGTTTGCAGCTGTGCACTTAAACTCAACCAAGAACAACAATTGGGTCAATGTTTTGATTAAAATACTTCTTTTTGTCAAACAATTGTTTGAGATTAGCAGTCAACTTTATTTTCATTCATAATATGTGAAGTGATAATCAGTTTCCACCCTTTCATCTTGTTCTTAAGTTATTTGAAGATAACATAAACAAGCCTACTTGCATCTGTTCAAAACACAGCAGTGCCTAGGCCCATAGGCCATTGTTTATAAGAGAAATTACCGTCAGAAATGCAATTTTTCAAAAACGAAAATAACATATTTTGCAAATTTTCCTAGATAATCGCAGTACACTGCCATGTTAACCAACATGTTAATTTCACAATTACGAAGTTTCTTCGCAGGGCCAGGAGTGGATTTGTTTTTACAACAATTTCCCTGAGGTCAGTTGAAGGGCTGCAATTTCAGGCATAAAAATGTTTATCTGCTACTTTTCCATAAATATTTTAAACGGGAATGAAAATATTCAATCCAGAAACAAAAATCAAATTAAGGGTCTTTCCACTGTTTTCTCGAACTATTCTCAGCCTTTAATTCCAAAAACTGATGGAGAAATGCCAATTTGATGAGGGAGTGGTACTGTTACGGGAAAATAGAGATATTGTGACTTGAGCAAAGTAACAGGAATTTACAAATAGTTTGCAAATTTTCCCAGATATCCTACCTTGTCCACCATGTTTGTTGTATCCTGAAGTTTTGTTCCACCAAGTTAGATCGTAGGGCCAGGACCAGTTTTCCTTTTATTTCACTTTGAATAAATCGCGGTTATTGGACAAAATTGCACCTTTTTGGTAACAGCAACTGATGCATTTCCTGAAGCTTCTTTGATAAATCTTTGGAGATCTTCTGCTCTGGCAGCTTCATCAACCTCCCATGAGACTGTTTTGATTTGAATTGGGCGCATATTTTGGCGCCAATACCGTGATCGGGTGCTAAAACCAGAGACTGGCATCCACCGGCTCTAAACCGGTCCGCCATTAATTTTCTTTTGCGGAAGGTTTGTTCCTAGCCTCGTTTCGCATTTCTTCGCTGTGTTTTTCACAAACAGGAGGGAAAATTGCATTTGCCATGCGCGAAGAGCGCACAGGGGATCAATGATTACAAGACTGATTTAACGCGCGCGAGTGGAGTGGCCATTGGCCTAACTTTCTTCATTCATGTGAAGTGTTATGAAACTTAATTTAAACACAGTTTGCCTCGATAATTATTCGGTTACTTTGATATCAATCGTCGGAAAGAGCTGTGGATGCAGGCTGGCACAGAAACAGATTGGATGTTATTGTTTAAATTGAGCTCTTATTTGATCATTATTAGACTAGACTAGGCCTACTACTACGGTTGGGTTCGTTGCTTTTTATCCTGCCAGCAAAGGAGGAGCGTGAAAGAAGACTGAGCTTTTCGACCAACTCTTGCAAGAACTTGTAATATTAAAGCGACCACCTATTAATAGTAATGGCCTGATTAACACTAACGAACAGATAGTCTACATGATACGATGAGTGAAGTTGCGATGACACGTGCTTCTTTCTGCAATAATGGTTTGAAGTAGAAGTTCAAACTTTGATCTAACAACGGCAGCATGGCCTAAAAAGGAACCTTGGCTTGGAATATGATGTTAGATTTAATCTTATATTGCTAGTGGTAACTGCAATAAAGAGAATGTTTAGTTTTCTGGCGCCATAATAAATAATCATGGAATTGTTTCAAAAGTTATATGAAGATCCACATAGATCCAACAGTAAAACAGGAATAAGTGATGTGCCAAAAAAAAGATTAGAAACAATGCTGGAACTATCAGAGATGAGATATCTAACGGTACCGTACTGGACATTCATTGCAAGCATACGGAAACCTCAGTTACAACGTTCAGGTCTTCATGGATCGTGTGCGTGCACTATCTATGTCATCATTATCAAAGTTATAACGGTGAAACGTTATGAGTCAACAAACAATTGTTGCCACAGTTAATGGAATTGTGCCGTTAACAGCTAAATCCCCATCCCCCACTTTAACAGACCACTGGATTTGCCATCAAATTTTTCTTTGTTGTGGGCCTTCTACCACCTCTCATTATAGGCTGATTTGTGTGTCTTGGGTCAGGGCCTAAGCCTATGGTGACTTCATCATCTATATTGTGATGTTAAAATTACGCAGTTCACTACCCAAAAATTAACGGCTCTAAGATTTCTTCAGAAATTGATTATGAATATCACCTGTTTCAATTTTCATTATAAAATAACAATTTTCATCACAAAATAACAATTTTGAACAGATTTGAGCTGCACCCTCATTAATGGCCCAATTCCATTCACCATGGCAAAAATTGTTTTTCAATTACGCTTTATGCCAGCAAGCCCATTTTACACATCTGAACTCAGCATTATTTCATACAGAGCTATGTTAACTGTTAAAAAATTTGTTTACACTGGACTTTTACAGTATCTTTCTTTAAAGATTTTTAGGTGATTGACCTGATTTTTACAAACCATCTTATTTCATCTTACTTGTTGCAATTATTTTTCATTATTTGCTGTCTCTTCAATGTAGTCCAGACTGAAAAATGGTCACGATGGTCAAAAATGAGAAAAATTCTGAAAGCTTTCAGTGCTGGTTAAATTTCTTAAAGGCTGATTTCCAGTCAGTGGAGTTTTCCGAGCGGGTAGAATTTTAGACAATAAAAGGTCACTCAGCCGTAACTTTCTTTTCAATTTCAGAGCGACATTTTCTCTTGCATACAATAGAAATTCTGCCCGCTCTGAAAATTCCAGTGATTGGAAATCAGCCTTAACGTTTAAAAATTTATAACGAATATTATCCCAAGAACAGTATGCCCCATTTGAATTTTCTAATTCTTCCAAGTGCAACATCATACAATGATGTCAAAGTTTCAGCATAGGTTTTAGACAGAATAAGTACAAGACCATGTTATGATCAATACCATTCTTCAATGAGTAAATTACAGTCAATTGAATTATAAAAGAAGGTTGACAGATACTGTCATTTAAGTGTTTCTAAATTTGGCATACTGAATGTCCTTGTTTAGGTAGTTCTTCTTCAATTAATATTGCTTAATAGCATATACACCATTCTGTTCTACCACCCATCTTATCAAATCATTGAATTTTGTATGGTGAGAGCCTCTTTGTCTCCATCCAATTTGTAATTGTCCTTTTTTCTATGATAAAAATATGAGATTTCTCAATGATATATAAATTACTAGGTTCTTTAAAATACTTTTATAAGTGTTTATAAATATTTTAAACAAGGCATATTTTACCCTATGTGTAACACCTGTCATTAGGTACTTGAAGATATCAGAATATTGCACCCCTACTTTTCTCCAATTGCAATGGTCTCTACAAAGTGTCCCAAAAAAATTGTGCCTGAAGATTGCGACAAAACGGCAATGATGTTGCTCTTCAGATGTTCAAATAAAGTTTGCTGCCATCCCCGTAAAAATCTGTTGAAAAATGATGGAGCTATGACCTTCAAAAGACCAAATTGTCCTGATGACTGAAACCAGCAGTCAGCCATTTTGTCTTACTATTTTCAGTGATAAATAGCTTCATGTGCTGTGAGAAATAGTTTTTTGTGAGGTAAGAAATGGTTGAACTCTCTGATGATGATTGGAATTCTCACGAGAGCTATGAAATTGGAGGCTGCTGTTTCATTTAATCCATGAAGCTATTGTCATCGCTGCAAAATAGTAAGACAAAATGGCCGACCGCTGGTTTCAGTCATCCGGCAAATTTGGTCTCCTAAAGGTCATAGCTCCATCATTTTACAACGGATTTTTACAGGGTTGGTAGCAAACTTTAATTGAATATCTGAAGCGCACCATCAAGCAAAATTTTGTCGAAAATCTTTTGCCGTTTTGTGGCAATCTTCAGGCAAACGGGGCACAATTTTTTGGGACACCCTGTACATATAGGAATATAGAGAAATGGGCACATTGCAAGCAGCTAAAAACCCCAACGGGAATTTCAAGGGGAACTAGCCATCATGGATGAAGTGTTAGTCATTGTGTCTAGTTTATCACCCAATATAGTTTGTTCTGCGGCACAACTTGTATTAGGAGGAAATTGCACCCCTAATTTTCTCTTATTGCAATAGTCTCTACATATAAGAATATAGAGAAACAGGTACACTTCAAGGGGCGAAAACCCCTAACGGGAATTTTTCAGAGGAACTTTCCATTATGGCTGAAGTATCTATTAGTGGGTCTAGTTTATAACCCAACATAGTTTGTTCTGCGGTACAACCTGTATTAAGAGGAAATGGCACCCCTATTTTTCTCTAATTGCAATAGTCTCTACATATAGGAATATAGAGAAACAGGTACATTTCAAGGGGCTAAAACCCCCAACGGGAATTTTAAGAGGAACTTTCCATTTTGGCTGAAGTATCTATTAGTGGGTCTAGTTTATAACCCAACATAGTTTGTTCTGCGGCACAACCTGTATTAAGAGGAAATGGCACCCCTATTATTCTCTAATTGCAATAGTCTCTACATATAAGAATATAGAGAAACAGGTACATTTCAAGGGGCGAAAACCCCCAACGGGAATTTTAAGAGGAACTTTCCATTATGGCTGAAGTATCTATTAGTGGGTCTAGTTTATAACCCAACATAGTTTGTTCTGCGGCACAACCTGTATTAAGAGGAAATGGCACCCCTATTATTCTCTAATTGCAATAGTCTCTACATATAAGAATATAGAGAAACAGGTACATTTCAAGGGGCTAAAACCCCCAACGGGAATTTTAAGAGGAACTTTCCATTATGGCTGAAGTATCTATTAGTGGGTCTAGTTTATCACCCAACATAGTTTGTTCTGCGGCACAACCTGTATTAAGAGGAAATGGCACCCCTATTTTTCTCTAATTGCAATAGTCTCTACATTTAGGAATATAGAGAAACAGGTACATTTCACGGGGCTAAAACCCCCAACGGGAATTTTAAGAGGAACTTTCCATTATGGCTGAAGTATCTATTAGTTCGTCTAGTTTATCACCCAACATAGTTTGTTCTGCGGCACAACCTGTATTAGGAGGAAATGGCACCCCTATTTTTCTCTAATTGCAATAGTCTCTACATATAAGAATATAGAGAAACAGGTACACTTCAAGGGGCGAAAACCCCCAACGGGAATTTTAAGAGGAACTTTCCATTATGGCTGAAGTATCTATTAGTGCGTCTAGTTTATCACCCAACATAGTTTGTTCTGCGGCACAACCTCTATTAGGAGGAAATGGCACCCCTATTTTTCTCTAATTGCAATAGTCTCTACATATAGGAATATAGAGAAACAGGTACATTTCAAGGGGCGAAAACCCCCAACGGGAATTTTAAGAGGAACTTTCCATTATGGCTGACGTACAGTATCTATTAGTGGGTCTAGTTTATCACCCCACATAGTTTGTTCTGCGGCACAACCTGTATTAAGAGGAAATGGCACCCCTATTTTTCTCTAATTGCAATAGTCTCTACATTTAGGAATATAGAGAAACAGGTACATTTCACGGGGCTAAAACCCCCAACGGGAATTTTAAGAGGAACTTTCCATTATGGCTGAAGTTTCTATTAGTGGGTCTAGTTTATCACCCCACATAGTTTGTTCTGCGGCACAACCTCAATTAGGAGGAAATGGCACCCCTACTTTTCTCTAATTGCAAGAGTCTCTACATATAAGAATATAGAGAAACAGGTACACTTCAAGGGGGGAAAACTCCCAACGGGAATTTTAAGAGGAACTTTCCATTATGGCTGAAGTATCTATTAGTGCGTCTAGTTTATCACCCAACATAGTTTGTTCTGCGGCACAACCTCTATTAGGAGGAAATTGCACCCCTATTTTTCTCTAATTGCAATAGTCTCTACATATAGGAATATAGAGAAACAGGTACATTTCAAGGGGCTAAAACTCCCAACGGGAATTTTAAGAGGAACTTTCCATTATGGCTGAAGTATCTATTGGTGGGTCTAGTTTATCACCCAACATAGTTTGTTCTGCGGCACAACCTGTAGTAGGAGAAAAAAGCACCCTTTTTAAAGACTTCTCTAAATACTATACAGAGAAACGGGAAAACTTGGGACATTTTAGAGTGTGCAAAAGCCTAACGGGAATTTTTGCAGCATATTTTCATGATGGCAGTTGTGTTAATAGTATGTCTAGTAAGCAGTGCAATATACTTTGTTCTGCGGCACAACCTGTATATGGAGAAACATTACCCCCTTTTACATTCACTTTCTTTGACAGTTGACACCAGCAGCCATCCATACAGAAGTTCTGATTGTTTCAGTAGTTATCTGGGTTTTTCAACATCATACAATTCATGTAGCATGAGTAATGAGGCTGTACTAGTTTTGGTTGCATATTATTGTTGTTATCTATCACAGTTACCAAGAGGCAAGGATTAGATTTGAAAGAATGCAATCAAATTTATCAGAGTCTTCATGATTTTAGGCCCGTTCCAGGCTGTTTGTTGTGAATCTCGGCCTAGACTAAGCAAAATTTGTTTGAATACAAAATTATGAAGAAACCAGGATAAAAATCAAACTTACCTCCTTCTCTGTTCCTACTCTATCGATGGCCGAGACGAGGATATCGTATATTAATCAACTTTCCTTGGTCGGACAACCAACATTTTTCCGCGCGCTTTCTTCACTGGAACAAAACCTACGAGCATGGGAAGGAGGCGCCCGCGTCACCAGTCCGCCATGGTCAGCGGCAGACAATTTACGCTCCTGTTGTTTTTCACTCATATAAACACAAACTAAAATCATCCCGCCTAAGCCTAGACGCCTCATATAAACAGGCGGCTCGCCTCATATAAACAGGCCCTTATTTGTGAAATCCATCTCTGATCACATGAAAACAGACTGATCACATGAAAGCAGACAGACCCCCAGCGGAGGATCGCTATTTACGATGACTCAATGCCTTTAAATCCGAATCAGAAGTCGCTTTGATTTGATTTGGTTGGCGCGCTCTTGATTTCTTCTTCTTTAAGTCCAGTTTCCAGCTCCTGAAGACACTAACTCGTCAAGAGAAAAGGTAAGAATCTTGCTACAATAAACGACCCACAATTATAAATGAAGGAGCAGATGAAAAGGAAAGAAAGATCTCCAGACGGTCGATAGACAGATTTCTAGGCCTCTAAAGGTAGGTAGGCCTAGGTACCTAACTAATACGCCATTCATACTGCGAAGTTAAAGTGAATAATGAATATGACGTGAAAATCTTTATTGTCTTGTATTATGCAGTAAAAAGCGCTGAGCATCATGGTGCATTTCATTTTTGAATTTAGACTTTCATTTCTTCAGAAAATGGGGTGAAACAGCCCCCACTTTGCAGCGAAATATGGCGGCAATAATACTATTCTTCGCGGTCAAACCGTTGAGTAGCCGCTGTGACATAAAGTGTTTGGGCAAAGACAATACCGTGCAATGTTTTACACAGTTTCAGTTTCATATTTTAAAATTCCACTACCTACAATTCAGTAAACACAAACTAAACACGTTTTCATTCTTTCTTTGAATTAGTTGAATCTGTTCATCTATATCGTACACGGCAAGCAACCAATAATGATATTTTTCTAAATCGGAAAAATACGCTTCAATACGGTCTCAGGTCAGTTCGTTACTTTGGAGCAAAATGCTGGAATGACATACACTACTCCCATCACGAAAGTATCCGGACAGCCGAAACAAAATGGCGTCAAATTTGACCGTTGGTCCTTCGACCCCCAAACGGTTCAGCCGTTATGCGGCCATTTCAGGGAGTGGAAATAAACGATTTTACCGCCAAAATTGTGTTTATCGATCACGCAATCAAGGAAGAAATAAAAAATTGAAAAACAAAGCAAGATAAACGTGTTTTGATAATAAAACATGAAATTAGCTGCGAGGAGAAAATGTAATCGATAACAAAGGAGCCTCCCAACTTAGAACTGATATTTAAGATACTCTTCCAAATAATTCGTTCACTGGAATAGCATCACTTGGTGTAGAAAAGTCTGAAATTTGCAAATATGAAAGAAAATTCAAGTAAAATCCAGATATAATGAAGTTATAAATGAAAAAAGAAACAGTTGCTGCGATCGAGGTAAGGTTTTGTAACAACAGAATTATTGCAATCAAACTCAATACCAAATTGTTGCAAAGAAAAATTCGTTAGGGACTGTATAATTTTGCTCAGATTGATTCCTATGTAAGATGTACAAAATTATACCAACTTTAGGCCAACCTTTGGCATTAATTATATTTTTGAGGCTTTGATACCAATTTAAACTTACCTTGGCAAAGATGATATCGCAATCCTACAGCCATGTGAGACTCAAATTTAATTTTGCCATTTTATAGCCAAGTGTCTTTTTGCTATCATTCACATGATTCCTAAAACGGCGATCTTTTCTGCTTCATTTGACATAAAATACAATCTTCTCCTGTCATGTAGCAACCTCCAAGACTGGAAATTTGTTGAACATATTCTTGTTTTCGATTGCTTTTCCTTCTCACAGCTAAATTCACATTTTGCTATCAAAACACTTCATTTTGCTGCGTTTTTCATTTCTTCCTTGATTGCGTGATCGATAAACAAAGTTTTGGCGGTAAAATAATTGGTTTCCAGTCCCTGAAATGGCCGCATAACGGCTGAGCTGTTTTGGGGTCAAAGGGCTAACGGTCAAATTTGACGCCATTTTGTTTCAGCTGTCCGTATACTTTCGTGACGGGAGTCTACCTTTGGAGATAAAACGTTCACCATCTACTTGTAGTTTTCGTCGTAAACTCAAGACGTTTTTCTTTGAAAATAATTACAAATCGTAGGAAGGTCCCCCATTCAGCCTTCATCAGAAGTTCAAAGCCTTCTTCACCAACAATTATAGGTAAATTTTATACAATACTCTGAAAGAACTAATCAGTGATATTTAGTCATCTTTAAAACAGGGGGTGCTCTCTCCTCGATTAGCTTAGCTACTGAGAGAGCCCCTCCTTAAGAAATTCCCCTACATGCAGTTCTTCTGTTTTCATGATGTCGTTTTTCATTTTTATTTCTTCTGTAGTATTTGTCCTGTATTAGTTAATTAGTTTGGTATATTGTATTTCATTGTAATTAACTTTTGTCTTTAGCATTGTATGTAGTGGAATTTTAAAATATATGAAACTGAGCTGAACTGAAACATATACCTAATGCGTTAGGAACAAAATCAGAATTAATATAACTATTGAACTAAACAACTGAAGAAAATTACATTTGGGAAATATACAATAGATTCTAAATCAAATTAACAAGAAGAAGAATTGTAAGTGGGGGAATTTCTTAAAGGTGGTGTGAAGCGAACATTTTTATTGATGCAAATGAATAGCGCAGTTGAATGATAAAGAATGTCGTTTACATCTTTTTGATACCTTGTTTCATTTTAGAGTTATCCACTGTTTTGTACGATTTGCTGATGACGTCATTTTGTTTGCAAAATGTAAAGAAAGTATACAAGGTTGGCCATGTTTCCAAAGAGAAATCTAATTAAAAAACTTTGTACAATCAACATGCCTTTCTAAACGTCATATTAAGTCATGAAGCAATTCATATAACATCTATTCAGCTCAGCTGAAATATTTCTTACCACTGTAACCTTTCAAAAATCAGATACAGTTATATTTCCATATGTTATCCTAGTAATTTGCAAACAAAATGACGTCATGATCTGCAACTTAATATCAGCAGTCTTCGTAATATGAAAATGGGCCACGTGCGGCATTTCGCACATCCAGGTTAGTTTAGGCGTGCGATGGCGTGCGATACGAAAGTGCTAACTTTCATCATCATGATTGCGATTATTTGTTGTTTTTCATTCTTGTTCTCAAGAAATATGGGGTGGTGGTTTCAAGATGACCTTTCATATCGTAAACTACCGTAAATGATGAAAGCTGATCGATAACAGCCTTTTATTGCCCTCAGATATAAGCTTGTGAGGGTGATCACCCCAAATATAGCGTCGCTTTTTTCGAGTGTTTTTTGCTCTTTATTGATAAGCTTTCAATACGTTGTTCTTGCATCGGTGAATGCTCTCTTCCACGAGACATATGGCTTATTTTCCTGTCGAGAAGAGAGAAGGCAGGCAAGAAACTGCCGTGCTACTAAAGTTACGAGAAATATTTCGTTGAGTGTGTATTTCTCTGTCGTACTGCCTTTCAAGTTAGGGAAGGGTCAACGCAGTTAGGCCATCCAGTTTCCTGTTTTCCCGTTTAATAAAATGTGGACTTCAATTAGGCTTCAAGCCTAATTCAAAACAAATAAAGATTTCACAAAAGTTATTGACAGATCAAATATACGCTCTAGAAAAAGCAACCAAACCTTTTGAGGCATCTAAAGTTTATTGGAGAGTTTACGCAAATTCGTAGTGGGCCTACTCTAGAGATGCACTGCAGAAAATCCAGAGAAGGGTTTTGTGTCAAAGTCAGATTAAAGTGAGTATTATTCATCATTTTCGCTCCCTGATTCTTGACGACGTTAACACTTTAGTTCAACTAGGAACATGAACAAAGAAGAGAGAACGATGATAGACCCATGAAGAAACTTTTTTATTGCAAAATACAACAGATTGGAGAGATTATTAAAGACAAGTCTATCCTCCGCATCTTGCAGTTCTTTAAAGATTTCTTGTTGCATCCATTTGCTAAGATCGATCAATAAACACTCAAAGCTCCGCCTGAAATCCTTGCATCTTGTTTGCTTCGCCAGTGAGCTGACCTTTACAACGGTTTCCTTTCGTAAAGAGACCGAAGCAAAATCGTAGCATCGAGTGATGAATGAAGGAGAAATTTCAAATTCTAAATAAAAGGAGGGCTCTGTTTTTTGCGACATTGTTTGTCATTGAAATTTTATGAAATTCGATAAATTTTCAGGTTTGCTCGTGCGACGTTTCGCACGCCTTGGACAATTTAGGCGTGTACGGAGGCGTGCGCGTGCGATCGCACGCCTCATATTACGAAGACTGTATCAGTGGATAACTTGAAAACGAAATGAGGTATCAAAAAAATTTAAACAACATTCTTTATCATTCAACTGCGCTATTCATTTGCATCAATAAAAATTTTTGTTTCACACCACCTTTAAGGAAGAGCTCCCTCAGTAATGGAGGAGAGAGCACCCCCTGTTTCAAAGATAACTATTGAAAATTATTAATTCTTTCATATTGTATATAAATTTGCAAAAATATTGACATTTCTATTGTTGGTAATTGTTTTCAAAGAAAAAAGATTTGAGTTTTCTACGAAAGCTATAAGCAGATGGTGAACTTTTTATCTCTACAGAAATGTTGTTCCAGCACTTTGCTCCATGGTAACGCACTGACCTGAGACCAAAATGCAGGGTATTTTTCTGACAAACAAAAATACAATTTTTGGTGACTTGCCGTGTACCATGTTGATGAACAGATTCAACTAATGGAAAGAAAGAATGAAAACAAGCAGGAGAGATCTTATTGATACTATCATAGACAAAACTAAGCAGTTTTAGCTGAAAGAGATCATGCAGCTTTAAGATCGTTAAGTCTAAGAAAATAGGCGAAGAGGGTGAAGTAAAATGTTCAAAAAAATTGCTCTTACATACAACCCTTTTCTGTGAGAGAAAAACAGGGTTGATATAAGTTTCATAGGTAAGACCCCAAACTAAAATACTGTACTGAAGAAAAGGTGAAAATAAAGAATTATAGAGGCAAATCAAAACGTTAATGGGTAAAAAGTGTCTCACTTTGAAGAACATACCACAGGTTCTAGCAAGTTTTTTTGAAAGCTCAGTCAACTGATATTTCCAGGAAAGACTCTCATCCAAAAGAACGCCTAGAAATTTGACAAAAGAGTTTTTTTTGACAGGGAGGCTACCAATTTTGATGCTAACGGTTTCAGTTGAGGAATGTTGAGGGGACTTAAATATAATGAAATTAGTTTTATCAATATTCAGTGACAATTTGTTCACATCAAGCCACATCTTTGCTTTTTTTAGTTCTTTGTTGATCACTTTTTGCAGCTGATTGAGATTTTCAGCTTCATAGTAAATGTTAATATCATCAGCAAATAAATAGAATGTTAGTTTTGAGGATGATAGTGGTAAATCATTGATGTAAATTAGGAAGAGAAGAGGGCCAAGAACAGGGCCCTGTGGGACCCCACAGGTAACATTGAGATGGCTAGAGTTAGATCCATTTACGGAGGCATATTGTTTCCTTTCTGAGAGATAGGATGTGAACCAGTCTAGAGAAATTCCCCTGATTCCATAGTGTCCAAGCTTTGTCAACAGAATACAAGTCTAGAGAAATTCCCCTGATTCCATAGTGTTCAAGCTTTGTCAACAGAATATCATGATTCACTGTATCAAATGCCTTTTGCAAATCAATGAAAATTCCACAGCCAAATTTTCTATTATCCAATGAGTTCTTGATGGATTCTGTTGGACTAACCAGAGCATGGTTAGTTGAATGGCTTGCACGGAATCCAAATTGCAAAGCATATAGAATTTCATGTTTGACAAGAAACTTGTAGAGACGTTCATACA
Source organism: Aurelia coerulea (assembly GCA_039566865.1). NCBI lineage: Eukaryota > Metazoa > Cnidaria > Scyphozoa > Semaeostomeae > Ulmaridae > Aurelia > Aurelia coerulea. The sequence goes on along the minus strand of CM076948.1, from coordinate 21,339,298 downwards.
TCACTTTTTCTGTGATTTTGCTAAAAACAGAGAGAAGAGAAATCGGTCTATAATTGGATGCAGTTAGTGGACAAGCTTTCTTGAAAAGAGGAATTACTTTGGCCAACTTCAACTTGTCAGGGAAGACACCAGATTGAAATGACTCATTAATAATTTGAGAAAGTGGAGAAGATATCAGTGACGAAAGAGATTTTAGAATTTTCATAGGAATGCTGTTGGGTCCAAGTGATTTTCCAGATTTTAAAGTAGAGATAATATCAGATATTTCATAAGGAATTGAAGGCGCAGTGAAAAAGATTTTCCAGTTCTGTCAGCCATGAAATTTACAGGTGACTTGTTGGATCTTGGTAAATTTTTTATGATATCATGAGAAACATTCACAAAGTACTTATTAAAAATGTTGGCAATAACTGCACTTGAAACTACAATGAAACCCTGGATAAAACAGTCAAGTTTGGCTTGTTTATTCGCCCTTTTCATCGAATAAGACCAAGGAATTTACTACTCCTACTACTCCTACTGCTCCTCCTAAGTTGGTTTGGAATAACAATTCACAATTTTTGTCTGTGTTGCAAAAATTTTCTAAAATGTACGACATTTGTTGCTTTATATTGAGGGTCGTTTAGGGTTGTATATCCCCTGTTCCCTGTTAAATTTCCGCTTGTTCCCCTGTTCCCCTGAGAAAATCCGCTTTTTCCCCGGAGTTTGGCAGGCATATTTTTTACATTGATAGTCAATATTTTAATGCTTATTATTGAAAGATTTTCCAAGAGGAAGGCAAAGGTAAAAATGTGAAGAAAACTGGGTTGACTTTTGATAAAACATTAAAATCATTTTAAAACAAACAAATGACCTGCCAAAGTATTTTTTAAATTTTTGCAGACTTCTTAAAGTGTTGCAACCGGAATCGTTTGATCATTTGCATACATTTACTCAAATTATTAGGAAATACATTTATTCAAATCATTAAAAGTATTTTTACATTCCTTCTAATACAACTTAAAACTCAATACTCGTGCATTGCATAATAACTGATCAATTTCTAAATCCCCAAATCATTTTCTTCCATTCATGTTGAGTCTTTAGAAATCGAAAATTTGAAGAAACTCGCTCATACCTCCATAAAAAGAAGACTAAAAAATGTACAAAGATTAGTAGCATTAATTGAAGATCTTGGCTAAAGACTAGCTCATAAATGTTCAAAATCGGTCCCGTATACGATTTATCGTGGCCTGTCATAAGTGTATAGTTTATTTTGGCGCACCCGGTAGAAACATCAAAATTTGTAATGATAATGAAAAAGACTTATCAGGGAAAATTTGTATTTTCAAATATTTTGATACTTGGTAAATACATGCACTTTGTAATTGCTAATGAATCAAAAATACAATGCCTCTTGTTAAGGTTGGATTGTCAGCAGATTTCAAAATATATGCAGAATCAAGAAAAATAACACTTTTAAAGATTGTTATGGACCAAAAGGTCTGATAAGTATAAAACAAATGTGGTTTTTTGGGTACATCTTATGTTATGTGGGTTTTGTGGTGCAGTAGATACTTCCACTGAAAATAAGTTTGCAGCTATAGTTTCTTTCCATTACTGATTTATAATGATGGCTTTTTCCAAAATAACACAATCATAGGTGCATCAACTGCAATCTTCTTGACATTTTTGTTTGTGCGGCTTTTGGGGTACGTACTGTGAAAAACAAGCAACTTTGCCATATCAGTACTCGTTCAATCCTAAGTAAAAATAGCAATACCCTATGGGAAAAGCTCGTTTTTGGCAGCCCAGCATTGCCACAAAACCATTCTTGAAATGAAAACAGTAGAAGAAAATTATTGCAACACGCTTTTTTGAGGTTTCTGGGGTACATGTACCTGTAACTGTATTCTTACTGTAACAAGCAGAACATGCATGACCTAAACCTGGCCTGTAATCGAATCGTTGAAAAACTAACGCCGTAGTTTGCTTTAAATGCACGCTCCAAATTTAGGCACGCAACATCATGCTGAATTCTGTCCCTACCTTCCTGCAACCAAGATCCTTATTTTATCTTGATATAAATCTGTAAATCTGAGCATAGACACAAGAGTCTACGATTTGAGGCACTCTCTGAAAGCTGAAACGAACTGCAATCTCTGAAACGAATTGACTGTCTGTTTAAGATCTCACACTGCATGAAATCATGTCACGAGGAACGGCAAGCAATGATTTGCGATGAAAGGATTAAATTTGCTTATTGTATTCGATTGTTTTTAAACTGCTATGTCGTCATCCTGATATCAAGATTCAATATACCTGTGTTTGAATATGAAACCCTGTTGGTTTGGTTTTATCAAAGAAACGTAATTGAGCGCTAATCTGTCATTACAACAGTCCCTAATTGATTGCCAAAATATATTGTGACAATGAAAATGCCGAAGTATTCGAAGAATATGGGTGTGAATATTTAATATGGGGCTTTTTGAAATCCCAAAACCCCTTTGACAACCATACTGTTACTTGATCTTCTAGTATCCACCCAAACACTATACGTCACAAGTCAAAAGTCGACCCAGATCTCCCGGACACTTTTTTGAGCAGAAAGTTGATTTTCAAATGGCTATATCTAAAAAAAGGTTTAGTTTAGGAAAGTTTAATGTTGACCTTCGAAATCAGCACATTTGAATCGACGTTTTTCATCAATAAAAATGTTTGCGTCTTATTCACTTTAAAGGGCCCTGTGCAACGTCACTGCTTTGCGACGGGAGATTGGCCTTATGAATGAATAAATAGTAGTTACATGTAGGCAACAACCTACAAAGCAAAAATGGCTGCAATCGGAGTTCGAGAAATGGAAAAAACTCTGCCGGATAAACCCAAAATTGCACAGAACTTTGACCCAATCAATTTCTGCATTCAGAACTCAGATTTTGCTGAAAATTATTTTATTATGTACGGTGGCCCACAAGGGTCACAGACTCTCTTTCTTTCACTGCAAACTCTCTTTCTTTCAAGGCACATTTTCTTTCTTCACGGCACACTTTCTTGCCTCACGGCACACTCTCTTTCTTTCACGGCACACTTTCTTTCTTCACGGCACATTTTCTTTCTTCACGGCACACTTTCTCACTTCACGGCACACTCTTTCTTCACGGCACACTTTCTTTCTAGACATTAGACAGTGCCGTGCCGAGAAAAAACAGTGTGCCGTGAAGAAAGAAGTGTGCCGTGAACAAAGAGTTTGCCGTGAAGTGAGAAAGAGTGTGCCGCGAAAAAAGAAAGTGTGTCGTGAAGAAAGAAAGTGTGCCGTGAAGAAAGAGTGTGCCGTGAAGTGAGAAAGTGTGCCGTGAGGCAAGAAAGTGTGCCCTGAAGAAAGAAAGTGTGCCGTGAAAGAAAGAGAGTGTGCCGTGAGGCAAGAAAGTGTGCCGTGAAGAAAGAAAGTGTGCAGTGAAAGAAAGAGAGTTTGCCGTGAAAGAAGGAGAGATTGCCATGAAGGAAAGAGAGTTTGCCGTGAGAAATGAAATATGCCACAAAACAAAAATAGTTTGCCGTTGCGTTACCCTTGTGGGCCACCGTAATTGTGTGTACCAAGGTATAGTTTCATTTTTTCCAATTTATTCCTTTGCCTGGATCACTGTGCCTTGGTCACCTGTGATCGATAATTTTTGATAATCAGAAATTAAGATGGCTACCTCGAGGCAGGAACTTCTTGCGAGTTCGAAGCTTGTGGCAGAGAATGAAATTGGAAGACCAAGTTCTGGCGAACCCCAACACGCAAGTCTACATATGAATTTTGGACAACACTGAAATTAGATGTTTCAGATGGTAGTGGCGTGAAGTCAATTTCAAACAATAACTTTGCTGTTTAGTTGTTGCTGAGTTATCAGACGTGCTTCACAATTCGTGTACACACAGTTGGAAAGTGAAAACGCCGACTAAAAACCATCCTTATGTCACCAAAGGGAAAGGTACTGATTGTGATGTATATGTATGATATACTTGCTTCCCACCGTGCTCCCGTGCAGCTTGTGTGCAGGGTTTATTCCTTTCCCAAAGCACTGAGCACGCAAAGCACTGACTTCACATGCCCCTTTAAACTAGCTTATACTAAACCAAGATATCAACTGTTGCATTTGATTGGTCAATCCAACAAATCGAATGCAGTGATTGGTTGAAATTTAGCCTGTTAGATAAAGCTTTTTTAACTGTGTCAGTGTGAATGAGTGGGGGGGGGGGGGGTATAAGGTAGCCTTCTTAATGAATACTTTTGGCACTGTGAGCGCTGCTGCTGCTAATAATGAATGACGCCATGATTGAGACAAAACTTCATTTGCGTCCAAATGGCATGTGAATCACTAGCTTATTATTAATTCCTTGCAGATTTGAACAGCAAATAGCCTGTTTAGTTAACAGGAGAAATTTTCAAGGAGTTAATTGATTGTACTGTTGCCAAACATTGACACAAATAATGGCATGTATTGTAGAGTACCAGCGCCATGGTCAAACCACTCTTCATAAAACAAAGATTTATCATCTGTTTCCTTTTTGTCACATGGTTTCCACCCTGGGGAATGTCTTCGCAGTATGGTGGAGGCTGCCGAGTACGGTGGAGGGTGCGGAGTACGGTGGAGGGCCATCTTGGAGTGCAGCGGGGAGCTATCATGAAGTACGGTGGAGGGTGCGGAGTACGGTAGCACCGGGTGACGGTAGAGGGCTATCATGTGTACGGTGGAGGGTGCGGAGTACGGTGGAGGGCTGTAATTTTTGTAATTTATAGTTTTAATTTTCCTATTACACTCAAAAATGCTTCGACAATGTACGGTTTAGCAACTATTTTGACATTATTTTGAGTGCGAATTATGTTATTTACTTGATTCGAGATCTTACTAAGTAATTTCGGAGCCCTTTAGACAAAACAAAATGAACTCTAAGCTTCTGGCATGAAGAATATAAGAAACATGTAAGAAATTCTTGGTAACAAAATGGCCCAAAAATGTAAGAAATTGCCTAGCAGTCCAGGACGGTAGTTTTTTATGAACAAAAATACGTGTTTTAAAGCGCGGAAAGGGCCACTTCGAGGTCTGCACTCTTGCATTCCTTTTCTGGCAGTGATTGTATCTCGTGCTCTTTTCAGTTCATCCATAGCTATCTCGTCGACAGGAAACAAAGGGTAAAGGTCAATGGTTCATTCAGCGCGTGGACAAAGACCACCCTAGGTGTACCGCAAGGCTCTGTCCTAGGCCCCCTTTTGTTCAACATATACCTGAATGACTTGTTTCTGTTCCTAGAGGAGACCGACACATGTAACTATGCGGACAATACAACGATTTATGCGTATGGTCCAAAAATCGATAATGTAATTGCGCATTTAGAAAATGATGCCCTTAAGTTAACTGAGTGGTTTCCGAACAATCTCATGAAGCTAAATGAGGATAAATGCCATTTAATGATTTTCGGTGCAAAAGACAACGAAGTATCCATCAAAATAGGAGGCGCTTGTTTGAAAGAATCTACAGAGGAGAATCTTCTTGGCATAAAATTTGATCGATCTCTTTCCTTCAAACAACATGTCAAATCTCTATGTAAGAAAGCCAGCCAAAAACTTCATGCTCTTATCCGAATATCCTGTACACAGAAGAATATACATGGACACAGAAGAACTGCAGCAACTAATGCGTGCTTTCATATTATCTCATTTTAGCTATTGTCCAGTTGTTTGAATGTTCTGTGATAGAACCTTGAACCAAAGAATAAATCACGTCCACGAAAGGGCTTTTCGCATTGCACAGACAGATTACGAACATGATTTTGGTTTTATCCTGGAGCAAACAAATTCAGTGCTTATCCTTATCCATATAATAAACCTACAGTTGCTTATGACTGAGATTTTTAAAACAAAATTAGATCTAAGTCCAACTTTTATGAAGGATATTTTCACGCAGCGGAACAGTGGCTACGACTTAAGGCATGGGACCGACGCGCTGCTTCCAAAAGTACGCACTACGTCATTTGGAATCGAGTCTGTAGCTTTCCTTGGAAATAGAATGTGGCAGCTGCTACCACACGATATAAAAGACTCCAGCACCCTTCAAATTTTCAAAAAGCAAATAAGGTGCTGGAATGGTGATAAATGCAACTGTAGGCTCTGCAAAACATATTTACCACAGATTGGGTTTATAACAGGATAGTTATCGAAGTTCTTGTAATTATTTTTAGATTAGACATGTAAATTTTGTAAATAAGTAGGCCTTAATTAGCTGTAATTTTAGCTATGGTTTTGTTTCAGCCTACTTTGTAAATAGATAAATGATGATGATGATGATGATGATGATGATGATGATGATGATGATGATGATGATGATGATGATGATGATGATGATGATGATTATGATTATGATGATGATGATGATGATGATGATGATGATGATGATGATGATGATGATGATGATGATGATGATGATGATGATGATGATGATGATGATGATGATGATGATTTTTGAAAATGAAAGAAGGCTTTTTGAAAGATGGTGAAAGATAGGCAATAGTAACTTGCAGGCTTAAATGATCTTGATGTGGAAAGTCACCCAATGAAAATGTTGCTCTAGAATAGACAAATTCATATGCTGCCTCCATTTATGGAGAAAATAGTTGTACTGATCTGTCTTTGCTGTCCTCATGTATGAGTAACCTTGAAAGGCACATACAGCGTGAACATTTTGCTGCAAGGATATGGAAGCAATCCTCCTGTCCAATTACTGAATCAGCACAGTGGTGCCAAGGATATATCCTGATGTATCCAGGTTTTTCGTCAGCGGAGATGATATAGATTTAGGGTAGAAAATTAGGATAAGGTTGGTGGAAAGACTGACTGAAACCAACAGTTTACTATCAAATAGACTTATTGCAGTTGAGGAAATAGACCTAGGGCAGGTCTACATCCCCAACTACTGTTCATGGGGATCTTTTTGGGATTTTTATCGTATAGTTCGTGTTTTATAATGCAGGGAAACATCGTCTAGAAAGACAGTGGCGCTGGCGCAGGTAGATTCCTCAATTTTTATTGATTTCATTCACAGAGAGATGATCGGTTGGAAATGATTTCATCTTGATCGTGTCAACTGACGGAAGAACCTGAGAAAGACCAGAGAGTTCTGAGATTTAGGCCAACATGGCGGTTGCCGAAAACTGCGGGACGACGGAACTCGAAGAGGCGATTGGTGAGCTAGCGATTGGTGACGCAGGCGCTACTCCGATCAATGTTTCTAGTGGAGGAATGGCGGTCATCGGTTCAAACAACGTTATAAACGCAGCCAACGTTAACATTATACAGAACATACAGCAGAAACCCAAGAGCGCAGTTTTAGGTGAGTTTTCATTGAAATTTTTGCTGGAAAAATCTCATCTCGGAATCGTTAAGGGCTCTTGGGGGCCTCAGCCAGGTACTATAGAACTGCGAAAAGAACAGATTTAAACGTTTTCAAATGAAAGTCCGGCAATTATTAGCCTGCGTGCAGACTTATACCCAAGGAAAAGGTACAGTCTGTGCAGCATCGCTCATTTTTGTGTAGTGCGTGCTTCAGCAATCATTTCAAAATAGTGATAACAAAGAAAACCTATTGTTCTAACAGCCAATAAAATCACTTTCCCGAGAAAGGAGGCTGCGATCATTTAATGGACACCAGACGTTATTCGTTGGATATAATAATAATAATGATAATTTCTTTCTTTAAGGTTGGCTCTTTTCTAGCTGAATGCTAATTAATGCCAACCGAAACCCTATAATAAATTAAATCTATATTACAAAGAGTGTATACATCTAAAAAACTACAACTATAAAAACCCTAAATTATCAACATACAATTTACATAGTCTACAGCTGCAACCGAAATCGTAGTTTTTAATTTCTCCTTTGAAGTTGCTTAGTGTCTGGGACTCTTTTATGGAACATGGCATTGCTTGCCATATCCTAGATCCAAGAAAACGTGCATTTTCAATACCATACCCTGTTGTTTTTGGTTTTGGTGCCAAAATATTTTTGCCACTGCGAAGGGTGTATGGTATATCTTTTTCGACGAAAATTTGTTTCATGAAACTAGGATTAAGATTGTTTTGAGTTTTAAAAATTTCCGTAGCAAGCAACTGTAAATTTCTCTGGTGAATGGACACTGATTCTGCTTTCTTCAATAAATCCTCGAAACTTGAACAACTATCTTTGTATGCGATTCTCAGGGCTCTCTCTTGGATTTTGTTTATCTTCTTATTAACCGACCTATCATGGAACATCCAAATAAGTGGACAATAGCTAAACTGAGAGATAACAAAAGTGTTCATCGTAATCCTCAATTTCTCAACATCCATGTAATTTGAAATTCGTGCTAGTGCATGCAACTTTTGTCCAGCTTTTTTACACAGTACTTTTACATGGTTTCTGAAATCAAGGTTCTTGTCCAATGTTACTCCCAACAATTTTTCTTCAACTGATTCTGCTATCGTAGTCTCACCTATATGTACTGATACGTCAGTGTTTTGTCCCCCAAAAATCAAAAGATGGCATTTATCAGGGTTTAATTTCATGCCATTGTCGAGAAACCACGTAGAGCTTTTGAGCATCTGTTTCAAGGCTGGAGACAATCTGTTCCAGTTCATGACCGCATATATAGATAGTTGTGTCATCAGCATAATTGCAAATATCAGTCTCTTTCACCAGAAAGAAAAGGTCATTTAAAATATATTGAATAAGAGGGGCCCCAAAACAGAGCCTTGCGGTACACCCTTAATTGATTCCTGCCAGGTAATGAAAGACCCATTAACTTTAACTCTTTGTTTCCTATTGAAAAGATGGTCATGAACAAGTTTTAGGGCAGATCTACCGAAACCGTAAGCTTCAAGCTTTGCAATGAGTAGTTCATGATTCAGACAATCAAACGCCTTCGAAAGGTCCATAAGAATTGCACCTGCGAAACCGTTCATATCTAGAGAAGATCTGCATTTTTCAATCAATCTAAGGAGTGCATGTTACACAAAGATTTGTTAGTACCCACCAGTACTCCAGAATCCCGTTTCGAGAAATCAGGCTTTCATCAAATTCAGGCAAAAAGTACGGGAAAAACGATTATGTTGGTAACTGCAAACATGAAACCACAGTTCAAGCAATAAGGCTTACAGGCGGTTTTGGTAAATCTATTTGTCAATAAAACAGCAACGAGAGATTTGCGTATATGGCTGTCACGAAAATCCATCAAAACTGATCCTTACAGACAATGCGCTACCATCCTCCCAATCAAGTCCCTCCGACTCTACCTTAACCCTAATCCACATGGGGGGGGGGGGTGGATTCCACCCCCCCTCAAGGTTTTATTTGCCGCGTTTTTAAACGACGTTTGCTATGTCCCCCAGCCTCCCTGACTTTTACTAATTATCTATTAGCCACATTTTGGTGGAAAAATTTTTGAACAATAGGACTCACAGGTCACGTGACATGCCCATATTTGGAAGGAGGTAGCAGCAAAATCATTGTTTTCAATGATTTCAATGGAATTATTACATTTAATTATGAAGTATTATACAGCAAATGAATGAGCAATCAAAGGGCTTCAATTTGATACCGGAATTTCTGGAATTTGATGATGTCAGCACTTTTTGATAATGACGTCATTTTGGCCGCCATTTTGGACTAATTAGCAATTTTTTCAAGTTTTCTCGAACTTTTTCAATGAAAAACACTCTAATTATACATTTGTTATAGATAATCACCATTTTGCAGGTTATTTTGGTCTCTTTTTACTTAGAATAAATTAATCGCACAAATGATGTCATAAGAATTGGCTAATTTCTGCCAAAATATCACTCCAAAATCGTTAATTTCAATAAAATATTATTTTATAATCACATATGTTGACAAACTGAACCAAAAACTGCATAAAGTTCATGCAAAATCTTCATTAAACTTGAATTCAACTTGGAAGCCTGATTTTCACAGATTTTCAGCTTCGTGACGTCACTGTGACGTCACAAGGTGTGGCAGCCACACCCAAATTACGCTACGAGCTACAAATTACCTGTTCTATAACTGTGCCAAGTTGTATTGAATTCGGATGAGTCTAAGGCAGTTTTCAGAGGGGGGGTGGAAAGCACCCCCCCCCCCCCCCATAAATGGTAGCTCAAAAAAAGCCCATATGGATTAGGGTTAAACTCCGTCAATTCTTTTAATGATTTCTCACAAGACTTTTGCAAAACATCTTCCGCTTTGTCTCAGATAGATTTTGTGTGACTTGCCAATATTTTCGATTTATTGGTTTGGGCAAGCCGACGACACTGCAGAATTTCCTTGCTACTAAAAAGCCTTCCCATGCGCAATGAGAAACACGTTCGGTCGGTGAGTACATTACATGTTTCTCATTGCGCATGCCCTTCCCTATTAGCCTAAACGCTAGCTTTTCTATTCACAGCAAACGATTGACCATCTCTAGGACTTCTTGGGAATGACTCCTTTGTGCTTTTTGGTGGACAGTCTTTATCCCTTAGTGCCTGTTCGCGGAATTTGGTTTGTTTTGTGAAGCGAGGTGGCTAAAACGGTACTCATACTTGGAGCATCAAAATACAACGAAAGTAAAAAATAGAAAAATTCTTGTTTGAACGGTTACAGTAACCTTAACCCTATCTCTCCTGGGGGGGGGGCCACCCAAACTTTTATTCGCCAATGCTAAAATATGCAAAGCAGGATGCCAAGATTCCGCTACTTTGACTTTATATCTATAATGTATCCAATGATGAAAATTTCAAGATTCTAAACGTAGCACCGTAACCATGGCAACCAATGTTTTACTGTGTAGTCAACAAAATTTGTATATATTTTTTTCAATTGTTGCAGATATTAATCTAAAATATATGCCAAATTATGCCTACACATGTATTTGATCATATCCAACTCAATTCGAAACAAAAAAAATTAATAATGCCTCATTTCATTGTTTCAATCATGTTGGTAATAATCATGATAATCATAACTTAATATCTCTTACTGTCATAGCAACAAGAACAAAAGAGATAATTTGATTTATTTACGTGATTTTGATTGTTTGCATCAAAGTCCATCTATTTACCAAGTTTAAAAGATTATAGCTACTATAACAGCGAAGAAAAAGAGAGGGGAGTGGAATCCACCCCTCCCCATGTATTGACCGCTTCAAAAGTCCCAGGTGAGATAGGGTTAACACAGTGTTATTTCAAACAATGTCAAAATGAACATGCAAACTTATTTACCTTAATAAATTCACCACTTATCGGAAAATTTTTGTGTAAGCAGCATAGGGCTCAAATCTTTCAAATGTTTTAAAAGGTGGGTGTAAAATTCTATTCCATTTTTTTTAATTGAATGCCTTGAAAGGAACTTATAGTACTTTGCTGTAAATCTGCCGTGGAAATTGTTTGATATCTTGATTTTTTTCAAAATCGCGGCAATTTAATGATTTTTGAAAAAACTTGATGGAAAATTTCGAAAAAAATTTAAATCATCGTAAATCCTAAACCAAAGCAGGAAAAATCATGTAACTTTCAAGAAAACCATAGTTTATGAAGGCCTACAATATGGTGAAAAGCAGAAATCAGTATCTTTTCTAAGCCATAAGCAGGGGACGGAGGCAGTTTTCATCAGCGAAATGGCACCGTCTTTGAGAATGGGGAAACACAAACGTCCCACACCCAAGGCGCAACAACAGCAACTTATTTTGACTATAGCTACGTTCATATTGTTCGTTCGTCAAATTGAAATTCGAACACGTTTGGAAACTGATATCTGATTGAAGAATCGAATTAATCAGTCGCTGAAGAGGCCTCAGAGGTGAGGCGAAAGCTCCGACCGAAAAGAAAAGGCGCAATGAGTGAAAATAATGGCAAGTAGAACCAATTTAAATTTTATAAATAGCCTTGGGTACAACACTCGGGATCAGATACGAATTCTTTCGAATTCAATACAAACTAGACGAAGTATCTTTTCTGGTTTAGGATTTAGAAATTTGATGACGTCATAGCCTCAAATTTGATAAATGCCGCCATTTGAAACTAATCAAGATATCAATAAATTTCCACGGCAGATTTACAGTAAAAAACGCTAAGTTCTTTCCAAGCCATTTAATTCAAAGGAAACCGTAATAGAATTTGAGCCCTTTGTTTTGTATAAGCACCTTTTACTTTGGGCTTGTATTGCTTCTCGTGATCCAGTGTTTTCCTGCCCCCAAAATTCATGCCTTGACAATTCTTTGACAATTCCTCTGGGCACATTTTTAAGAACGCCAACCTTAACTTTTGCATGGAAAGACTTTTCCTATCATATTCCAGCTTTCCTCGCAAAAATCCATACCCCCACTGTACTTATCTATACCAGGATAGGAGAATTTTGTTTTTATCCAATCAGTGAATTTGTTATGATCCGCCTTGGCCAATCAGATCGCTAGAAATAACAATGGAAAGTGCGGGCGTCAGCGTTTTTCTTCAAAAGTAAACAAACGGAGCTGTGAGAAAATGCCAAAAACCACTATCCTTTCGAAGGACGTGATGCAGTCCTTTTTTAGCGAATTTGATGGGGTTTCGAACTTTTTTGTGATGAGCAGGACTTTTTCTTGAATCTTACCAGATATATTTTTGATATCTGCAGCGGTTCGCCCAAAATCAAAGCAGCGAAGCGGGGGTTTCCCTCACGGCTTACTACGCCTCATGACACACAATGCATTCAAACGAACGAAGAGTAAAAGGCCAAAGATGATGCTCAAGCCTCTCACCAACGCAAAAAGCAGTCTTCAAATTATTGCTTGGATTATACAGTATCATCGGAGATTCTTTTTTGTGGCATTTTTTCCTAAGATGGATTATTTGTTCTGGTGCAGTGGTGCTGCCACCTGCCAAGGCATCGTTTGACTTCTTGCCAGAAAGGGCCTAAGTCATTCAGCAGGGGAAACGGACTTCAAATCGAATGATTCAGAATTTGATTTGCCACAGAATGAAGTTAAAGACAGATTTTTCAATATAGATGAGAGTCAGGCATGTTTTGAGGTTATTTCCAGGAGTTAATATCACTTAGATCACTTCCCTCGACGTCGAACATGGACCACGAAGCGCTGGGTCAGGCGACAAATTTTGGCGGGAAACTGAATGACGACATTATGTTTATTTTTGGAGGGAGGAAAATACCATTTTGGCCAGATTTGTGAATGTAAAGCTGCTGAAAATTTCAATACGTGCGGAAATGAACACCATGAAGAACAAACAGACTTCCGACGATCTTTACATTAAAAGTTCAACAGCCCATTATTTGCATTTGGTGCTCACAAACATGCAGAGGCAAAGCAGAATTTATGCAACACCTCAAAAATCATGAATCACCAGAAGAGGTAAATTGCTCCTAATTTTGTGATTTTGTCATACAGTATTTGCAATTTCTTTTGCACTTGCACAGAGCAGGCATTAATTTATAACAAGGGTTAGGAGGAGGCAGCAAATGAAGGAGGGGCTCTGAAACTTTTTTAGAGTAAATTTGTTGGGGTCTTGTCAAAAGTTTTATGCAAATTATGCTGAAGTCTGAAGATGAAATGCCAAATATTTCAAAATATTTAAATTTTGTACATTTTTAGGTTCTGAAAATTTTGAGGAAAAATTAGATAGTGTCCGAGGTTTTACATGGCTTATGCCAGGATGGAAAGGTTTTTTGCACAAATTTGAAATACTGTATGCTTTTATCAGTTATTAGCAATGACCAGGCCTGTAGGAAGCAGGGGCAGGGGGCTGAAGACCCCCCAATAATTTTGAAAACAACGATGCTGTGTCACAAGCATTAACTATATGTATTGTTCTCCATTGTTTTAAGAACAGTTCCCCCAAATCTGAAAACTTTTCTACCGCCCTGGTAACAGGGGTCGATCCAGCTCGAAATTGAAGGGGGGTCAATGCAAAGAGGGCACCAAAAATATAACAGAAAGTGAGTTTGAAGGCGTGCAAAAATTGTTGGATGCTTTTGAAAGAAAATTCTTTGATTTACTATCAAATATCACCTTGATTTATATGTTTCCGCCATATTTAAATCGAAACAGTTAGAAAATTGTGCATTTGAGTCAGGACGAGGGGCGCTTTCTCACCAAAAAGGGGTGCCAAGCTGAACTTTTGTCATGAAGGGGGCAGTTGCCCCCACTTGCCCCCTAAATCTGCTACTGCCTGGTAAAGACAGCTTCCAGAGACCCAAGAATAACCTCACTGCAAATATTAGAAATAACAAAATTCTCATCTGGAGCAGTCTTCCCAATCTTTACTGTCTGCTTTATGGTAAATACATTTGGAAACAAACCAATTCTATACGTTTTACTCTCTGATTTGGATCTTTCTATGAAAAAGTACTGAAGTTAGGAGGTGAACCCCTGTAAGCCAACAATGTAATTGATGAAGCCCAGGAGCTGGCAAAATTACATTCAACAACAGAATTTGAGACAGAAAGTTTCAAAGTAATTGCTTCAAGGAGGAAAACTCATTATCACATTTGAATAATCATTCTGCACTGATTTACCACTTAGACTACCCTCGCATGAGAAAACTCAGACCGATTTGAGTTTCAGATCGGTTTGAAGTTTGGTTGTGTCTGCTAATTTGCTCGGCTCCTCACATGAACATTCTAAGATCGGTTTGAGTTCAGCTCACTAGCTCTGCACATGCGCATTTCACAAAAATGTTCCTGAATACAAACAATGGGTTGGTTCCCCTGTCAATCAGAAAAATTATGATTGCATTGTTGAAGATTTATCTTGATTGTTTTGATTGCCAAAAGAACACAAGGAATCCCACTCACACCTGCTTTGAAAATTCATTTCGCCCTGAAATAAAAAAGTTTCTGCTCACATGAAAAGTTCCGGTTAACCTGAAAACTGAGACTGACCTGAGAAACCGAAATGATTTTCAGGTCGACCTGAGTTTCATTTTGCCTGTATCATGTGAGCACTGCAAGGGCTTTGACCGCAAGCCGAAATGAGTTTCAAACCGATCTGAAACTCAGACCGGTCTGAGTTTGCTCATGTGAGGGTAGTCTTACATTCTTCTCATGTAGTTGATTCAAGACCAGGCTGGCCTAGCAGGGCTGAAATACATGCACCTTACAAAATGGTCTTGAAATTATGGTGCCAAATCTACCTGCATTTGTTAGAGCTTGTATAAGAATCCTCCATCTAATCACTCAACTAAAAGAGCTAAGAAAACTTTTGCACTCTGCATGCACTTTGGGCCAAATTGCAAATTGAATTTCAAAATATGACAAAGATTCCTATCATTTTCAGTGTGATCTGATTTCTGTTAAAACTGTTCGTTGCTGTGATATCTCACTGAAGGTACTTGGAATCTTTTTTACAACAAAAAACAAATCACTGTCGGATTTTTTAGCATCAAGATTAAGAAACTTGCAAGAAGCTTTTGGTTGGACAAAGTTTCTATACAACAACATGAATCCTCTTGTAATTATTCTGTCCCATCATGAAACTAAACAAACATAAATAGCTTGATGTACATTATATTTCCAGGGCTTTCATATTGATAAAAGACTAGGGTCTGCAGGGTTGTGGGTAGGTTGTGGTAAAATTGTTTGTGTTATTTCTGAGAAACAGTAGACCCCGAACTTCTTCATCAATACCGAGCAGGACCGAATATCAGTATAATGCTAAGAGTACAAATAATAATGATAATACTAATGATAATAATAATAAGTGCCAGAGATGCCACTGATCAATGGTTAGATTCTAAATTTGCATATCAAATCAGAATGTGTTTGGCATCAACAAGACCTAATTAAAAAGGGCTGACAATGAAAAGGGATGGGGGCATTGTGGGAATGAATTGGTCAGTAGCATCTATGAATTAATATAGGTGCAAATTAAAAGACAAACAACAAAGATCTAAAATATATTCAAAGGCAATCCTTTGACTTGTCTATGAATGTTGTGTGCATTTAGATTAACAACGTTTATATTCTTCATTTGGATTTCTTGCTGAAATTTTACTCCTGTAGATAGGCTAAAACTCTCAAAATTTAACCAGGCTGGGTGGCTGACTGCATTTAAAATGCTAAGAAATTGTGTCATCGATTTGTCTAAAGCCTTTGATACCATAAGTCATTCTGTGCTTTTGAATAAACTCCCAAGTTATGGTATAACTGACGGAGAACTAGGCTGGTTTACGGATTACCTCTTTCTACGAAAGCAGTCTGTCGAAATAAATGGGGCGATTTCAAATGCCTACCCAGTTTATACAGGAGTTCCCCAAGGCTCAATATTGGGTCCCTTACTGTTCCTTCTTCATATGAACGATATAGGTGGATGCCTAAAGCATTCCTCGATCATCACCTACGCAGATGACACTGTTCTCTTCACATCATCTAAGTGTGTACATGATATAGAAAGAGGATTGAACGAAGACATTAACAGTGTTCACAGATGGCTAAATGAAAATGAACTGATTTTAAATCTAAAGAAAGGCAAAACGGAAGCAATGTTGTTTGGGACTGGAAAGAGGTTGAGTTTGCTTAATGGGAAGCAGCTTGAAATTCATGTAGATGGAAAGCTTATCAACTCGACGACAAGTTATAAATATCTTGGAGTGCATTTAGATCCTACTTTGACACTTGCCACGCACTTTGATAAAACCTGCAAAAAGGCTGGAAGTAGAGTGAACATGATGAGAAAAATAAGAAATAGTCTGACATCAGATGCAGCTGAAGCATTATACAGAACGATGGTATTACCAATTTTTACATATTGCGGTACTTTATCACTTGGATTACCTGATTTAGACTGGCTACACAATCTCTGTATGCTCCTTAGAACTGATTTGTCGCTAATACAGAGACTTGTTGCCAAACAGTGTCTGAAATCGGAATAACTTGATAGCCTCGTTTTCATAAGCGCTACATGCGTAAAACGCGGACCACGGAATTAGTATTTTGGTTGTTGTTGCTGCTGTGATCAGTAATCATCAAAATATGACTCAAGAAAACAACACATTGATACCAAGTTTCATTCATGTGAATTTGAAAGAATTTTAGACAGTTTATGACTCTGACAAAATTGAGCATAGACAGTGAACATAAATTTGAAATTTCAGAGGAGTTTCAGTTTCATATATATATAAATTCACCACGGAGAGAATTATTTAAAGGAGGAGCTCTCTCAATAGGTAAACTAATCGAGGAGAGAGCCCCCCCCCCCCTATCAAAGTGACCAAAGATAAAGTGACCAAAGTTCAGAGTGACCAAAGATAAAGGAAGGAACCAAAGACTTGACAAGATTAGACATTTCATCATCATTATACATTATCATTAGCAATCAGTTAAGTGGTATCTGAAGGACTGAAGTACAAGGAATTTTCAAGGGAACTGTTCTTTATATTTGCTCCAAGTGATTTGCTGCATCAGATAGACAAACTCTCTCCAAGAAAAGTGCCACCTAAATGCATACTGATGCGAGGTCTGATAATAATGAAGCAGATATCTTGCTTTAAACAAACCCCTATGAATTAAGAACATCAACATCAATGTGATAAAGTAACAAGTACTTGTTAAATCACAAGCAAAAAATTATATCACCCTTTCCTTTTCGTATGTGATCCAAACACGGGGTAGGGGGGGGGGGGGGGGGTGGATCACATATGGAACTTATAAAGATTCTAAACTTCTAAAATATCTAAGATTGTTTTATTTGGCAGATCAAATGCATTCAAACCAAAACAACTGTTAAGGTGATAAAGTACAACAGCCCAACATTGCCAAGTAACATGCTTGCAGTTAGATAATATTAGAAATTCAAGGCCCCCGACGAGATCAGAAAAGTGGGGGGGGGGGGCAGGCCAAACTTGATACAAAAAATTACCACAACACAATAACATGATGATGAGCTGCCTTTCAAAACGGCATGATTTGCAAACATGTGGGGGGGGGCGTGGCCCCCCGGCCCCCCGGTCCCCAAGTCATCGGAGGCCCTGAAATTGAAATACACGAGCCAAATGTAAACGAAAAAATCACTAACCTGAACTTAGAGTAGGCCTACACTACACTGCAGTGTACTGACAGACTGACACTCACTGCTGTCTTGAAAATGCCTCAAGTATCACAACAGCATTACATTTTGCCATTTCCTGTTAGAGCACAAACAAATATCTCTTCCCAGCGCCCACTTCATCATGCCAAATGGCTAGCTAAATTCCTTCAGCTTCATTTGCTTCTGCTCTTCAGGTCGATCAAGCTGCGACGACAGCGTCGGTCGCCATTCTTGAAAAACTCAGACCAAACAGGCCTCTACTTCAAAGGGAGGTTTTCTAGTAAAAATAAGTAAAGAGAGGAAAAGTTGATTGGCTACAAAAAAAATTTCTATTGTTTTAGCCGAAATGCTCCAATCAGATTACAATCAGGTTTTTCGTTCTCAAAATTCCGATTTGAGACACTCTCTGGCAACTAGTCCCTCATTGAGCTGGCCATCAGCAACAACAACAACAGCGAAATCGAGGGACTAGTGTAGCTAGTCTATCTAATGATAACAGTGCTGTTTGCACTGATAGATTATCCTGTATAAAAATTCGATTTATTATTATTATTATTATTATTACAGTAGCACTGTTCAAGATCAAGAACGAATCCAACATGGCGCCATTCTCGTGGATGTGGCCATTCCTGCCATTACCATGTCATGTAAAATGGATCATACCAAACAGCAAATGTGTCCCATATGTGATCAACTTCTGTAGAGGCAAATGGATATTCTTGTGAAGAAATCGAATGAAGCATAGCTAAGGATGGATGCGATTCTGTTTCAGGTGAATGCGACTGCTATACTGCTAGGCCTAGTCTATGCATGAAGCCATGAGACCAAGGAACAGCGGAAGGCAATCGGTCAATTTGAAGATGAACCAAACCCAAACAGTGATAACGATAAAATCTGTAGCAGGCTCGTTGAGACGTCTTCCTAAAATAGATCATCAGCTCCAACAAAATAGGTATCTGATGCGAGATGTCCCAATTTGCCTTCATTCTTCATCTGACAACTGCATTTTCGTGCCGTCGGTTGCCCTGTTCACTTTGCTTTGTGTGTCATGAGGCGTAGTAAGCCGTTAGGGAAACCCCCGCTTCGCTGCTTTGATTTTGGGCGAACCGCTGCAGATATCAAAAATATATCTGGTAAGATTCAAGAAAAAGTCCTGTTCATCACAAAAAAGTTCGAAACCCCATCAAATTCGCTGAAAAAGGACTGCATCACGCCCTTCGAAAGGATAGTGGTTTTGGGCATTTTCCCACAGCTCCGTTTGTTTACTTTTGAAGAAAAACGCTGACGCCCGCACTTTCCATTGTTATTTCTAGCGATCTGATTGGCCAAGGCGGATCATAACAAATTCGCTGATTGGATAAAAACAAAATTCTCCTATCCTATCTATACCCAAACACGTTCTCCTTGTTTTGAAAAAACCTTGTGGACCTTATTTTGACAAGAGGGAAAAGTTCCCCCATAAACAGGGCAACATTTCGTTTTCAATAGACCAAGGAGTTTGTTTTGATTTGGGGATTGACCAATCAGATCACGCCATTTTTAAAGATGGCGGCTCGGTGCAAACAAACAAACCTCCGAAAAAGGGCTAAACCTATCTTTGTTTTCGTTCCACGGATTTGCCGTTTTCGAATATTTTCAAACAGTGACAACGAATTCTTAAATGTGAATCCTGATGCATACTTCCAATGTGCATTTTCCCTATATTCAGCCTAAATCAAGAGTAACCGGGTGTTGAAACTAACGAAAAAATCGCACGGTTTGAGACCATGCCCTTGTTATTACTTATTCAAAGAAATCGCAGGAGAATTACTTGGAAATTAGAATATGCCCAACAAGATTATTTAACAAGTCCATTTGTAAATGAGCACTTCGAAATTGGCAAATAAATTAGATCTTTTATCCAAATGAGTTAAAGTCATGTAAAACGGGCTGACTGTTTCGTCTATCAAAAGTATAGATTTCCAGGCAAGGAGCGTGTTGCTATTTCATGTCATGGGTCATAGAATCATATCAGTTGGACATTTGCGACGAACTGAAATGGCAAGCGCTTTGCAAACAACGTTACATTAAGATAAACTATCAAAGCTAAACTGTAACTAAACTAAGATGGGCAATTGTTACAACTATTGCTCTGACATATCAGATTGGCACCATCGCAAGATTCTGTCCACCAGCATCAGTGCCCTTTGATCGTCTGTTGCCTCCAACTCAACGAATTCATATGTCACTGTTTCATCTTTATCGTCATCTCGTTCTCGTGTCATGATATGATAAGATACGATTGATTTGGTGTTTTGAAAAAGTTCATCTTGTACATTGAGAAATGTCCTTCAAGGCACACAAACGGCAAACAGTACGTTTTTCAAGCAGAGGTTATCCTTTAAGATAGCTTTCAATTATGCTTTCATATTTGCTAGATAGAGAAGGGCTTCAAGTAATGATTTCATTTACTGGATGTGCCTGAAGCATGCTAACATGATTTGTGAAAATACTAAAATTGGGTTTTCTTGCGTTTCTCAACAGATTTGAAAGCCTCAATTAAACAACATTACAAGACTATCCTCGAGAAGTGGCAGCGACCCTATTTTCAAGTTCAAGGGAACAAGCTTACAACTAAGTTTCCCAGGCAACAGAGGTGCGACGAATGGGTCCCCATATCTTTGACTGAGGTCAAGACAAATCAGTTCGAATGCAACGAGGGATTAATCAAACAAAGTGTCTCTGCTCCAATCACTTTGACGCAGATAATCCAAAAAGATGAAGAATCAAAACTTAATTTTCTCTCTGGACCTCCTGGAATTGGTAAGTCAAGCTTACTTGATTATGCGGTTCTTTCTTGGGTGGAAGACAGATTTTTTAATGGAGAAAATGGATGCAAATTTGAAGTAGTCCTAAGATTCAAGTGTTGTGATCTGGTGAGATATCGTGGTCAGAAAATAACCAAGGAAGAATTGTTCGAGAAAACTTTTGGAAAGAAAGCTTACACAAGCCTGCTTGAGAATGTAGACCCCAAAGATATGCTGATAATACTGGATGGAATTGATGAGTTTTACGCTGCAGAAAAATTATTCTCAGGTAAAGCAAATGACGAAATGACATATTTGGTTGAAAATCTGATAAAGCCAGACAGTGCTTTGTCACCCGGGCATTATGTGTTGGTTTCTGGGCGACCCTATGCCATCCAAATGTTGGAGCAAAAGGCAGGGGAAATAGGCACAGGCAGACATGTTCAGGTCCAGGGGTTCGCCAGTGATGGAATTGGGGAGTTTATTTTCAAGTTCTCAGAAGACGATCAAAAGCTGAATAGCTATATTACAGATCGTCTGAAAGAATCAACATCATTGAGAATGTGTTCAGAAATACCATTATTTCTTCATAACATCTGCCATATTTTGAAAGTTGAACAGGCACGGGGCGCAAAATTCGAACTGGAAACAGTCACAGATATCTACACAATCTCATTATGTTTAATGATAAAATTTCATTGCAAGATTCCAAGTGAGGATCTATCGCACATGGAACTGCACAAGTTACTTGAAAATGAGAAAATCAAGAGATTCCTGCACAAAATCACAAAAATTGCTTGGAACCTGTTAAAAGGAAAGCGGGTGTTCCTTGAGCAGCATGAAGCTAAAGAGTTAAAATCAGAAGATGCCCTCGTTCAATGTCTCATTGAAGGATTCATTGTGAAGATTCCAAACGAGCTTGAGGAAAATTTGCAGTTCATTCACCTGAACATGCAAGAATACCTTGCAGCAATCTATTGTGTGAAATCAAAGATTGATGGGGGTTACTTGCTTAAGCACGGTTTCTGCGAGGTTCTAAAATTTATGTCTGGTTTGTTCGGTGTAAAGCTGAAACCGAGACGTGATAGGAGACATAGCAGAAAGCAAAGGGAGCCCCAGAAGAAACTGAAGTCGTTAATTCTTGGTGACACCAAAATTGAAGATCAGAGGGTTGAGGAGCACGCAAGACTTGTTTTTGGTGCATTTAAGCAGAATGAATGGAAATATCCATCCCCAGCCCCATTGTTAGATCTCTTTCTTTCAACAATGTTTGAGATGTTTGACCAATCAGCTGCCATGCCATCCTTCATCAATTTTGGAGACAAACCCTTCCCAATGCATATTATAACCAATGCACATCTACAAATGTTCATCCATTTCTTTCATTCCCTGCCAAATGCATGTAAGCAACAGAAGCTATGTCAACTGGATGTATCCATAAAGTTCCTAAAACTTGAAGATAACAGTGTTTTAGAGAGCTTAATCAATTCGATCCTTGCCTGTAATAGCGTAACCTTTCGGGGTTGCACCATAGATGTCAGACTTGATTCCGAGCTGGAAAAGAGACTTCATTCTGAAATTCACAACAAGGATTTCTGTTTGAAGGAAATGAAAATCATTGGCTGTGAGATGTCCGAAGACTGCAAAAGATTGGCAGCGATGCTGACACCATCACTGCGTTCAGTGGTTTTTAGCTTGGATGTCCTTGATAACATTTTAATGAGAGAGGTCAGAAACGCAATAGAACGGTCTGTGAAAGGCCATGGTCGGAAACCAATTTTTAATTTAAAGAAATTAACGATATTTTCAGCTGAGTTAAAAAACAGTGAAGGAAATGTGGCAACAAGCAGTGATGGCACTAATTTTACGAGCAGTGAAGGAATCAAAGAGGTAGCAATTATTATTCCACTGGTCAAAGATGTCTACATCAGAGGTGTTTGCTTGTCATCAATCGATGTTGAAGTAATTTCAGCTTCAATTTTGGAAAGGGCTGCAGGTAGACTGCAAGGGGCCACATTTTGGCTTAAGTCCCTTGCCTTGGCTGACTGTCAATTAGCCAATGGCGACCGTATAACAAAACTAGCCCCAGCAATCCCCCACATCCAGAAGATCAACCTCAGAGAGAACGACCTGTTATATGAACACTACCAAATATTAATTGGGGATATCAAAGAGCCTCGCAGAATCTTTTCATTTATTGGAGATTGTGTCCAAGATGAGATGGACAATGTGAAATCGTTGTTTGACAAGGAGGATATCACGTTTGATGTAGCTGATGAGATGGATCCAAATATAGCTGATTCACATTGGGCAAGAACGATATTTTATATGGATACTCCAGAAGCTAAAGGTGGACTCAGATTCACTTCTCGCATGAAGGCCCCTACAGATCGTCGTTATCTCGAAGGGGAAATTGCTGTGCGAAGTCCTATCAGAAAAATGTATGATTGTCTTGAAAGGAATCCACAAGTGCAGGCTATAAAGAAGAAATATCCTCGGTCAATGGTTGGAATTACAGGTATCAAATTATTTTGCAATTCATATAGATATGGAAATTAACGCCCTTTACAAGAGGCAGTTAATTCCTTTGCCATGATCTTCGTCCCTCAAAGCGGTGTGCATTGAATCAAATCTACCATCTTCTACATCAGTGGGCATCGTATTGGTACTTAAGACTTTTGATTTGACAACGAAACAGTTTTTGCCGACAAATTTCTGACAATAGTTATCGGACGAAAATAGTAAGAGTAATCGTAATTTTGGAAGATGTTTTGAGTTGATGTCAAGGCCGTAAAATCGGATATGTTTAGCCTTATTCTAAATGTAATCAGGATTCGAAGTTCTAATGTGCTTTCTATCAATCTATATACATTTTGTATCGTCAATATGATGAGCTTACTAATATTCAGCTTGGCAGCGTCAACATATCGGCAACGAATTGAAATATTCATGATAGGTTGAGAGCCTTGCCTAAAGAAGTAACTGTTAGAGCTCTCATATCAGAAGTAAATAAGGGATGGGAGAATAAGGAGTGGGAGGAGACGATATTTCGTCTTGGTTGCATTAAAAATCCAGTGGTTTCAGAAGATAAAAGTTATAAACCTTTTTGTCCGAATGCCTTTGAAAGGTTGTGAAAACTCTTTGGCTAAACATTCTGGGATGTTTCGATTTGAAGCATTGAATGGAGCTCTTTGGTTAAAATCGTATAAATTCTTTGCAAATACAACCCATTTTCTTAAGCCAGAGATTTTACCATTTTTTCCGATTTTTACAAAATTTTTCCTGCACCTTTCGTGGAATCTTGTTGTCCAAAACTTCTCCATCTGAAACATTTGAATTTAGATCTGTTTATCATCAAATTAGAGATAACTTTCCCTACCTTTGTAAAAATATTGGTCAGGCAAATCTCGAATTTTTGGTCGTTAGAATTTCTGGAACGCCTTAATTCCTAAATTAAACAATACTGAATTCTTGATTATGGAATATCGGGTGCGCCAAAATAAGCTATGCACGTTTGATAGGCCACAATAAATCGTACACTGGACCGATTTTTAAGTTTGATGACTTAATCTTTAGCAAAAGGCTTGCATTAGAGTCCAGAATTTTTTGCAATTTTTTACGTTTTAATTGTTAGAACAAGAAGCGAGTTCCTTAACGGCGAAAGTGCAGCGAGCGAAGCGAGCGGAACAGGCAGGCCCGAATACGATAACGAACGAGACTTGGAAAGTTTTCAGACTCGGGACTAGAGCAAAGCAATTCTGGAAACGACGGCGAACTTTGAGGGAGAAATTGACATCGTTTTGAACGATAACGGGAGAGAGGAGGAACAGCGAAACGAAAGTCTTGTTGGAGAGTTAGACAAATAAATCGTACTTTCCCAGTTGAATCTTGGTGAGTGACATTTTGAATGAAATTAATTCTCAGCAGCTTAGAACTACAAATCTAAGCTGTTTACACACTCCTCTTAGGCCACTACCAACCAAAACAAAAGCATCTTTTCAGCAGTTTCGTGTTGACTAATTTTGATAGGGCTGAAAAGTTTCCTGTCATCGAATGCATGTTTGGAAAATGCTTCTATGGAATCTGTAAACATAGAATTTGTCATTACTACTATGCTGGATAAAAGAATAGAACTTGTCATTACTACTATACTGGATAAAAGACTAGAATTTGTCATTTCTACTTTACTGGATAAAAGGAGCCCTATCATCCTCTTCATATGATAATGACCAAAACATTGCAAGCATCACTCAGCATCCTGGATCTTCAGAAATCTGTCTTGGTAACTGCTCATTGCCTCACTTCGCAGATAAATATGAAACTAATGACAATGTTCGCAACTGCCCAGAAATATATTGCTAATTTATATCTTTACATGCCAGATGATTTCAAGTCAATAGGGATATCACCATCAAACTACCCTTTGTAGGGAAATAAGTAAACAAGTTTTGTGCGTGGTTGTGAGCATTCAATGCCTTGATTTTAGATTTTATTTCATGTACCAAAGCAGCTTTTCTTTGAAACCATATGGTGGACAGTTTTTTTTTATCTCAACCTGTAACATTTCTTTGCAGGTTCTTTATAGCAGTGGCATACAAGGAGTTTACTATCCTTGGATGGATGGCTATCCATGGATGGCTTGATAACAACAAACATGTCCCATTGCAAGCATATGCATAACACATGATAACAACCAGGTTTCCAGGTGCAGAGCTGCAGGGTTTTGAAGAGGAAGATTGATTGCTAATACAGGTATAAACAACTAAATGGGGTAGAAAATAGGCACTTTCATATGAATTAAGCACAACGTTTCAACCATAGCCCACTATCAAACAAGGCTCCAAATGGTGTTCTTAATTCATTTCATGTCAAAGTGCTCATATTTTACTTTTGGTTAGTTGTTTATCTTTGTACTTGCACTACACGCAACAAGAAGAATTTTTGATGATATGATTCATTTGATGTAGATCTAGATACAACAAGATTCAATGAAATTAAAAAAGTTTCAACACAATCAGGCTTTCTTTCCTAGAGCAGCCTCTGCTGATAAAATAACGGTCTGAAAATTCTGAAAAGTGTGCTAGTTTCCATGTCCGTTGAATCTTGTAGTATCTACTTAATAAATAGTATCTTTTTATGTTGTACTTGATATCAAAACTTTTGTACAAGCAATAATTCTCGAAAACACTGAAAACGATCTAAAAACATCGATTACATTTTCTAAAGAGTCAACATGAATGGACAAAAAGAAAACTTGTTCGTGGTGATTTTGAATTTAGAAATCAATTAATTGTATCGATTAATTGTGTCGATTAATTAATCGATTGATTGATCGCAATCACCACGAAAAAGTTTTCTCTTTGTCCATTCATGTCGATTCTTTAGAAAATTGATCGACGTTTTTTGACCATTTTTAGTGTTTTCGAGCACGAACATTTTAAGAAACTCGTGTCTAGCTCTAAAAACTGAAAACAGAAATATCTGCAAACAATTCCGGAATCTAATTCAGGCTTTTTACTAAATATTAAGTCATGTATCTTCAAAATCGGTCCAGTATACGATTTATGGTGGCCTGCCAAACGTGCATAGTTTATTTTGGCGCACCCGGTATAATTCTGCTATGTTTATAGACAAGAAATCTTTTGAAAATAAACAGATGGGATTTGGCTTTGCAGAATTTGATACAGCACTATAAAGCCATATTCAGTTTAGGCAAAAGGATTTTGGGGTAGATTGTTCCGCTCCTTAGTGGAGTCATTTTAGATCCTACGGGGCGAGTCAGAAAAACGTGGAGGCATTCGATAAACCATAGTTTGAGGAAAGACAACTCAGAGATTGTATTTGTTGAAATTTCATAACGCAGAAGATTTTGCCATGAAGCGATTTTGTTGAAAAGGGCATCGCTTTTAGTAAATCAGAGCTAATGAAAATGGAAGGCTCCTATTCGACCATCATGTCTCTTTACTGGGGATAGCACTTACAGTAAATCCCCGCATATAAGAACCTAAAAAAATAAGAACCTGCAGGCTGTATTTACTGAATTATGCACCTTCTAATCAAGAACCTGTTTCAGTTTGATAAACCAATATGTTCTTATCACAAAGGCAATAAAGTTAATTTTTGATTTGCTGTTAAAATTTGGACCTCATCCCTTGCTATTTGTAAGCTTAAGAGTAGATATAAGGTTGATAATAACATTGCCAAAACAAATAAAAATGTTTTAAATTCTCTTGGTGATGAATCCTTTGATGATCTTTTGATAAGAATTTACAAAAATGAGGCTTTAAATAAGAACCATTAAGAACCCTGATATAAATCTAAGTACCTTTGACATAAGAACCTAATTCAGCCTGGCTCTCAAAAAAGTAGGTTCTTATATGCGGGAATTTACTGTAGCACATATATGTGGGGCATGGTTCTTGAATGAGCGGTCCCGATGAAATAAGTAACAGTAGTTTGCTTTTTGGCTCAAACACAATTCATGCCTTGTTTCGATTTTTGGCAGAGAAACCGATTGTTAGTCAAGATTTATATAGAAATTCATTCGTACATAAATATGAATCAATTGAGGGCCAGTTTTAGGAATCTTACAAATCCTACAAAACACAATTTTGACACAATGGCTAGTAACAATGAAACGGAAAGACCGCTGTTGACACCCCAGTGAGCCTTTTTCCTATGCAATAGCTTTTTAAGGGAGCAAATTTTCGAAGTATACATGCGTCAATAAAAATCGGCAAAGGTAATAGTCGCATCAATTTTCTTTGATTGACACGCCATTTCACGCAACTAGCTATTTCAGACAAAAATTTTCGGATGTAAGCAAACCAAACCACAAAAGTTGCTCTGAAGGTAGCTCAGCAAGATAGCTCAGTCATTGCGCAATAGGAAAGGTGTTTTGAGAAAAATTAGCGGTAGATGTTGGTACGATTGAAAAAAAAAGAATTGCGTATTGAAACAACTGCTGCCTAAATTCCATGTACACAGAAAGTTGGAGCAGAAAGTCCATACGAAAGCGATACCTTGTAACCACAACAACTATAAAACAACTGCAAAAACTTAAATTTCAACAACTAATTCAGTCTCTTTGCATTGTAAAATGTCTGCACGATCGAAGCACAGATCCAAGCACATTCTTCAACGCAAAGACTCGGTTTACACTGTATTGCCAGCTTTGGATCCGTAACAAAAGTGTAACGGGTCACACTCCCGTTTACACCGTTCCTGTAAATCAGTAACGCTTTTGTTCCTTCTTTCTACAGCAAAGTTTTATTCTGAAACAGTCTAAACGCTCTTGGATTGGACCGTAGCAAGTTTGTAACTGATTAAACATTTACCGGTACAGTGTAAAGAGGGTCCCCACGTGGTCTGTGCTGTTTTCGACAAATATTGCTTGATGAACGCCCCACGTTTTCCAGACTCAGTTGGTAGATCATATAGATGGATACCACGTTTTTGAAACCAGTTATATCTGTGTTACATTTAAAGGGAGTACAAAGACCAGCATGCTTGGCATGAAGTCAGCAACTTGCTCTGCATAGCTTCCAGAATTACTGACAGTACGAATTCACAAAAACAACGGCAAACGATGGCAAAGGCTGCTGGTCTTTGTACTCCCTTTAGAATTAGACCGTTTTTAATAGCACGTGTAAACAATAGTTATCCAAAGCATCATAACAATGACAGTGCACGATTGACTATATGGTTATGATTAATATATTTTCTAGAGTAGACTATTATAGTGTAACATTGTAATCATTCCTTCTAACTACTGGGTGAGTAAAACATTAACGCGTATGCAAAGCCTGTAATTTTTTTGCTGTTCGTCACATTCCTTTAAAATGGCTACCATTGTGTAGGTATCATGTCAACTTAGATTCGTTTAGGTAGAATTCTTAATTTGTTTCCTAGTTATGATCGATTTTTTTCAGACCATTTCGACAATCAATAGTGTTTTCATTCTTCAACCATGAAGGGGGGGGGGGGGCAGAGGAGAGCAGTTTGTTCTGGTAAATGGCAGACACGCATCTGGTAAATGACTGCCACCGAGGTTTAAAGGGGCTCCGCCGTCAAACAGTAAACAAGTCCGTAAACTCGCACGTGTCGGGGATTATCCATTGTTCATCCATTGTTCTCTGCAGTTTGTTTGGTGGCTTCATCCAAGCCACCAGAAAGTGACCGTTAAAAATCCACTTATATCCGAGCAATCGTTATATGCTTATTTTGAAAATAACATTCAGGAAGACCATGACACCATAGCTACCCCTGTGTCATGACACTAGGCTGCCTCGTGTGTTTGTCAACAGTCGAAACAACAGAAAAAACTGCTCGAGATTTCCCGAATTTTTTTAAAGCAATCTACTCTCCAGATGTTTGGGAGTACAAGTTTGGATGCCGGTTAAAATATCTCCAGGATTGGCGGAGTTATTGCCTCTCCAATAGACAAAATCGGCGAAGGCTTGTCGAGACCTGTTTACGCCACTTCAAGTTAGGTGATAAAGCCTCTCGATAAAACCTCTTTTGAATTTTAGAAGTTATTTCGCAACGAGCAAATGTGTGCCATGAATGCAAAAAGTAGTACAATACAGAAACTTCCCTTGAGTATTGCCACATGACTTGAAATGCGCGAACAAGCCTTTGCGATGTTTGATAAGACATAATTTTGATGTCATTGCCTTGCTAAATTAACCGAGTACGTTCGTTTCCATAGAAGGGGGACATATGCATGTTTCTGCCTGGAAATCTTAAAGACGTCTGACAGAAATCATGGCGTTGTTTGCAAGCAATCTCTTAAGTCCTGCAGAAGTAATTTTCTGCTCATAGAAATTTTGTATTATACTGATCACTGAAGGTCCCATTCGGCTACACCCGTCAGCTTTTACCTATGCATTTGATTGGGATTGTGAAGTGTATTACATTTCAAAATTTGGCCAAAGAACTGCGTGTAGCATTTCTGCAAGCAGTTTAAGATCCCCGGCGGGTAACTGAAAATTGGATCGACAAAACTCGGCAAAATTGGCGGTAAAGTATGCGGCCACACATTGTAAAATGTGGCCGCACATTATATGATGCGGCCGCACTTTATGATGTGTTGCCGCACATTTCACCGCCATTTTTGCCGTATCTTATATGCCCCAACTTATTATATATGCGGCCGCATCTTGCAACGTGCGGCCGCATGTTACAATGTGCGGCCGCGTTTTATAACGTGCGGCCGCACATTTCACCGCAATTTTTGCCGCGTTTTTCGAAAATAGCGGCATATTTTCCAAATCAGCCACGGTACTTTGCAGACTTTTTCAATTCACATAGAAACCGTAGGGGCATTGAATCTTTAATAAAAGAAAATTTAGCGAAAGACAACAGCAAGAACAATTGAAAACGCAGATTGTGGCGTTTTCGGGTCGTTCTTACAACAATCACTATTGTTATTACTATTGTCTCCTGGCCAGAATTTCTATTGTTCAAGGTTCAGTGCCTTATCGGTTTGTTTGTGGCCATAACTCCGCCAATCCTGGAGATATTTTAACCGGCATCCAAACTTGTACTCCCAAAAATCTGGATAGTAGATTGCTTTAAAAAAATTCGGGAAATCTCGAGCAGTTTTTTGTCCTGATTGCGTTTTATGAAGTTAGGTAAAATTGAGAAAAATCTTCACGGGTTTCTTCTGTCTCCTTCGCTTTTTAGCCGTCTGATTGGTCCGTGAAAATGAGGCTTTGGCGGTTTCGGCCATGGGCCACGAGCAATAGGCTATGTACGACGAATGATTCCTATGCTGATTTTGTCACAAGGGGTTAGAAAGCGGCGATGTCATTGGCTGATTTTCGTGAGGTTGGATGATTTACGCGTGTTCTGGGAGCCTTATCTTGACCTGGCATCTATTTTTGCGACAAACTTTGAGTTAAAGTGTTTATGGAATGAAAATTTCGAAATTCACATTTTTACAAATTATGAAAATTCAATCTTTCCTGATCATTTTGATACCATCCTGGTTAGTAATCATCAACTTTAGGTATTTTTTCTTGTCTTTTCAAATTAAGTTGTCCAGGTGAAATAAGTAGTTGTAACAAGTAGTTGTCAATAATAGATTGTACACCTTTGAGAATAGATTTCAGGGGAAATTTTTTACACAAATTATGTACTTTTCCGAGGAGACAAAGAACTTTGCAATCTTTAAGAAATGTTTTATTTTCTCTTTATTTTGCTATGATAGAATGCCTTTAGGAGTGTACAATCTATTCTCAAAGGTGTCATTTTGCTGTGTCATATGGGAGACCAAAGTCTTGCGAAACCTTTTGTTTTATGCAAGTCTTGCAAGATTTCCATGGTGTTTGCGACATGAAACTTTGAATCGACGGCAGTTGGACGGTTTGCTGCAAAGGCTGTGAAGTCTTATCACATTTTATCGAAATTATCGATGATAAAATAGTGCAAAGAAATTTGATTTGTGGTGAAGTTATTCGTAAATGTATCCGCTGGTTATTATTGCGAAAAGAGTGATTTAATGCCGATTACTGGGATTCTGCTGCGGGTTAAGGTAGGCCCATTAGCTTTCTTGGTAGCAAATAGCTTTGATTCGTCAAGGATTTTCGAAAATCACACAAACAAATATTGTTATGTTATCCCTGGACATAATTGACGTAACATGTGAAATTGTGAATGCTATATCTTATTTGTAGCGTTCCTGAAAGCTTCTCGAGCACAGGCCAATTTTCGAAGGAATGAAATTCGATGTAACGCCGATCCCTGATGAGATTTTGACCAAATGCAGAAAAACAAATGTGGAGTGGGGCCTCTCGAATTGATTCGAGGTAAAACCAGCTCTGTATCTTTACTAGTCGAATATCCATTTTTATTTTCGTGAAGGTACTCAAAGTGTTTTCTCGAAAGCCTTTTTTTCAGTCATGTGATTGGAATACGGCGATATCATTGGCTTATAAGCGTGAAATTGAAAGATTTGCGGGTTTTCCTGTGCCCTATTAAAGATTTGACTTATATGCTTTTGCGGTCACAGTCTAGCCAATCACATATCAGTGTTTTCTGTTGACTTCGATAAGTTACCCAAATCTGGTGCGGCACGGCATTACTGCCTATTGTCTTTGCATGGCTATTTTTCATCAAAGGTTCATACATGCTTAGATTCCCTTTAATTTTAAATGGCTGCAGGGTTGTTATAAAAATCCATGCTCCCTGAGGCATCGTCGTGTAGTCGTGTGTGATTGTGTGTAGGTTGTATTTTTAGTTTAGATATATTGTAAATATTATGAGCACAGGCCAATATCATGAGCATATAAAAAACATGTTAGGGAACCTTGCTCATAATTTTAGCACGTTTTTGAAGGATTCTCGATGGAACATTCTTTAGAAAATCCCTTGTAAAATCTTAACGGAGCAACCGATTTCAACCAGGACAAATTCTAGAGGTTATTGAACATGTTATTCAATTAGATATTGCAACATATCATTGCATATATATTCAGGAGCCTTTTAAACGTCGGAACTTTTTGACTCCCGGTAGCAAACGCTGAATTCAAAAAAGGTTTCTGAATGATACATCGACTTTTTCATATTCCAATCCATCATTTCGTTCGTGATATATCGACTTCCATTTCTGTGCCTACCTCTCCTGCGAAGGTGCCATTTTAATCCTCGCGCGCGGCGGCAGATTGACGTGGTCTCAAAGGCCCTGGCTCAATTTTGTCACTCAAGCGGAAACTCTTCGAAGAAGTGGCATAATTGCCTCC
Organism: Aurelia coerulea; assembly: GCA_039566865.1. Lineage (NCBI taxonomy): Eukaryota > Metazoa > Cnidaria > Scyphozoa > Semaeostomeae > Ulmaridae > Aurelia > Aurelia coerulea. The sequence goes on along the minus strand of CM076948.1, from coordinate 21,306,727 downwards.
AGGGTCCTGGGGGTCATCACGTAAATATACCGCCACGCGTAAAATAAAGTCGATATATCACGAACAAAATGATAGATTAGAATAGGAATAAGTTGATGTATCATACATAAACCTTTTATAAATTCAGCATTTCCTACAGCCCGTGCCGCTACGTGGATGCCCTGAAGAAAGTCGAGAAAGCCCTATGAGAAAGCCCGTGGATGCCCTATGAGAAAGTTACCTTTCTTTCTTACAAGACGATTTATAAGTAAGTTCAACCACTACGGTGCGGTGTAAACGGAATCAAAGTTATACCGAAAAGAGGACCAAAAAGTACTACAGTGCTAGCGTAAATGGAACGCAAGGCAAGAAGTGCTACTATAGCCTGCAATTGAAATTTACAAATTGACACAAAGATGAAAAGTAAATACACGACTAACCTCGTAATCTTCGGCAACTCTGTTGACGTTCTCTCTGCAGTGATACTTTATGTCAGCAGGTATCGTTTGAGCAAGTGCAGCAAAGATAATGAGCATTCCGCATGTCTTTGTAAATGATTATTTCAAAGTGTCATCTGCCTTTAACGAACCGGCTGAGCAAAAACGGGGGCTATTTTGTTGGGTAGATGAGATACGGTTTGTCCGAGGAAACGTATGTGTCCCCCCGTGCAGTAGGTTAATGCTCATGCGCAGTAGCGTTTTGGGTTGGAACTCTAACGGGCGCATGAGCATTAACCTCCTGGTGGCCATGGGTATAGTCTGCACGCAGGCTAGGAATTACAGGGACCTTTAAATCCTAAGAAATGATGAAAGACTTTCACTAATAATTAGGCTCTGAATAAGGCCCCGTCTACACTGCTCCGTTTTTGTATAAAAACGGAGAGAAAAACCTCCGTTTTTGTGAAAGTGTTCACACTGATCCGCACAAGTTTTCGAAAACGCTATCAAAAGTGGATATCCACAAAACGGAGGTTTTTGAAAACGCACTTGATCAGTGTGAACGCACAAAAACGGAGGTTTTTGAAAACGCTCTAATATTCAACAATGAGTTTCACAAAAACGGAGCAATGTGAACGCACAAAAACGGAGGTGTTTCTCTCCGTATTTGTTATCAGGCGGATCATTGTGAACGGACAAAAACGGATGTTTTTCCCTCCGTTTTTGTACAAAAACGGAGCAATGTGAACAGATAGCTTGGATGCCACAAAAACGGATACTAACAAAAACGGAGCAGTGTGAACGGGCCTGAGCTTGGAACGATACTCCCATCAATATCAGAGAGCTTCCTAAACTTGGTAGATTCAAAAAGCAATTAAAAAGTTCTGGAAGAGCAGCTGCGATTAGATAGATTACTGTACATAATTTAGCTTCAACTGTGTATAGATTGTATCAATGCAATAAGGATATTCATTTTCTTATTTAGTACTAGCTGTTAACGTAGTTAAGTAAGTGCTGCTCATAGTATTACTCATAATAACATTCCGCAGATTGTCAAAAAAATAAATGTCACAGTGGATATTTCGGAGCATGACTGTGCTTGAAACCAAGTTAAATTGCAGCTTTTTGAGGTAAAACAATTAAAGAACTACGAGAGCTGTTTGTAAATTTCAAGACTGCATTACACGACTACAATACTCATTAAAACTCAATGTGATATTAATCTCAATTCATGTCTTCAATTGCAATTTTAAGACTCAGTTAATCATTGTCAGTTCACTTTGTACTTTCTTGGACTGCAAGGCTTTCTTTTCCCCAGGTGGTACCTCAAATAGTATATGATTTTCTCATTTGGCCATAGATCAACATTGGTATTTTGAAGCAAAAATAGTTTTGATGTTTTAGAAGTAATACAGTAGCTTTCATCATTTCTTTGTAATTAGCTCAGAATGTCAATTATCTGCTTCCATCTGCATTAATCAGCCTCTTCAATAATATTCAAACAACTTGATACATGATGGCAATACACAAAGTTTTCCCTTTTCAATTCTGTGTCAAATAACAGGCTTTGTATGATGCCTCAAATGAAAACAAGTCTTGTGGGTATATGATACACAACGGTTGGCCATAACAATTCTTCAAAAGTTCATCTGGTAACAGTTTGTATCCAAGTTAAAAAGTCACATCACAAGGTGTGAAGAATGGTCACAAGCAATGCTGATCCAATGCTTTTTGGTCTGTGTAAGAATGTGCATCCAGCAGTTATCTTATGCTGCCTTGGTCTTCGAGTGTCAATGGTTAAAGAAGCAAATACTGATCCAATGCTGTGCAAACAGTTACAGGAATATGAACAGTTAATACGCAGATAGTGATCCAATGCTGTGTTAATCTTTACATGGGCTGTCACAAATTAATAAGTTACCTTTCATTTCTGCAACAAAATGTAAATGAGATATTAAGCTTTTGTGTATGAGATATATATGTGCATGGTCATATGGCAACATTAAAGGGGCCTTTGCAATGAGCATGGTTTGTGAATACACCACTTGTAGCCTTTTCATTGTCACCATTTTACAGTCCACAAATATGACCACCAACAAAAAGATGGCACATGGTGGTATGGTGGTTGAAAAGGCTGATTTAAGTACCTGAGTAGATAACAGAAATATACTGACAAAAGAATTTGGGCTAAAGGAGGGGGAAAATTAATCAAGAAGCCAATCAAAATTTTTTCAGGTGCAAAGAATCATGGTTGAAAGATCCTTTCAATTATCTTTTTTTGCAATCCTCCCTTGTGATTTTTTATGCAATGGGAAATTATCTCCTCTGTTCTGAAACAATCCTCCATGGCACATTTATGCACCAAATATTTGCAGTTTTCAAAGCAAAAAGAAAACTACTGTTCTATAAAGTGCAACAATACTCGACTAAAAGATGAATTCTTACCTTTTCTAATCAAATGCATAAACCCTGAGTTAGGATTGTGAATAATAGATACCAAGTACCCATCTAATAAGAAAACTGCATGATTGTTATCTGTGAAAAATGTTCAAGTGCTGTATCATCTTGTGTATTACTAAAGAAAGAGACTTGACAAATGTTTCCAAAAGTAATTGAGCATACTGAATGACCAGATTCGCTTAATGGCTTAATTTGCTGTTTGTTTCAGTTGGTTTTGAATGGTTTTGAAGTAGTAGCTTTTGTTGCCACAATATATGCAATTCACTGTTTTTAACCACAATGGGTAATTCACTTTTTCTTTCCACAATGGGAAAGTTACCTGATATATTTGCTTTTGTTGCTACAACTGCCAATACCACAATGGGTTTAAACGTTTTATTTGTTGCCACAAAGGGCAGGTCATTGCTGTTTACTTGTGAAAGCGTAAGAAACGCTTAGGCCTTCGTTGGTGAAATCTTCCTACCACTTCTGGAACCTATCCGCTGCACGACACAGCAGAGAGGATAAAAAGAAATCCTCCCATATTTACTATGAAATGAGATTTTAAAAATGTTTGATACGTACCAGAGTCAGTGAAAATCCCCTTCTTTTTCTCGCAATGAACGTGAGCCAACTTCAAGCATCCGAAATCGAAGTGGTGGGCAGTCATCATAGCAAGCACGATGCCACAAATTCTGTTGTTGTTGTTGTTTGTTTTTGCATCCATACGTGGAGATCGACATAGGAATTTCAATCAACCCGTCTAAATTCTGCTACGCGCATGCGCTTTAGCAGCAATCACGTTGGTAAGCTGATGGGATTTTTGTGCATAAAGAATTAAAAAATTAAAAAAAGTTTCATCGACTCCAGCCTTCGGATATCAGCTGTACATCTCTTTTTTAGCAGTCTTCACAACATGAATTTTCAAATGCATGACGTTCTTTCATGGAGCTCTTTACATTTGGGCACATGCGCGCAACTTTTGGGCTTCTAAACTACTTCATAATTTCTCTAGCCAATCATATTTGACATATGTTTTCGACGAGAAGGTCCAGGGCTAGCAGGAACTTTTTTCAATTTTAGGAGAATTTTTCTACCAAAAGTTTCTGATGAGCTTCTTATATCTTTAATGCCAGGAGTGTAGATTTGATTCGGTTTTGTTAGAAGGGCTCCCAAATTACTTGTAAGATCTACTCTGTCAACACAGTTGCCATTACTGTAGCAGTTTTGCGTGCAAATGTCAACTTTTTCTTGGCTTTTAAATTAACATAGTTCCATAAGTTTCGAAGGATTGAGTCCACCGTTTCTTATGCACATTTTTGATAAGAAACTAAGAAGCTCGGCCAGTACTGGAAGTTTCTTAAAATTATCAGATTTTTAGTACTCGGAGTTTCTTACGAGTTTCTTAAAATTTCCATAACGATCTTCATGTTCACCTACTGTACCCCCTGGACGTTTCAAAACAGAGTCTTCGAAGTCTTTCCAATTTTTAGACTTTAATCAAGTACTTTCCGAGTAGAATGAAACAGGAAACGAATGAAAATAAAGTAAAAGATATTAAGGATTCCCTTTGTCAAAATAAATAGTTTCTTAAGTTATATTTCTCCCAGTACTGGAATTTCTTAAGTTTTTTGGCGACATGAGAGTTGAGTTTCTTACCTTTTGCACACAGCTTTATCTTCATATGGCTATTTTGCCCTTTTTTGGACTACTCCCAATTCTCACTAGCGAGTATCTCATTTAGTATCTAATCGTAACTCCACCCAGTCAACTTGCTGAGGATGGACCTAGGAAGGTTCGAAACGTACTACTTTAATATGGCATAGCCACTCGATTTATGTCATCTGATTTATGTCACTTTAATTATAACATGGAGTTGTCAACTTTCTAACTTATTGATTATAATTGAAATGTGAGTCAATCAACATGATGTTTTTTGTCGTCGTACTCGCCCTAAGATTTCTCATCAAGCTGCGATTTCCAAACGAAGTTTCTTATAGGCAGTTTAAGAAAATACGCGTCAGCTGTTTCTTAAAAAAAATGAGTAGATGAATTGATTTTTTGGGATGCAGGTTCAAATATAAACAAATTAAAAGTATGGAATAAGAATCATCCCAGCAACGCCTGGCAAAGTTCACACGAAACAATCAGGGAACTCATTACCATATAACATCATACAACATAACTTAATTTTCAGAATAATATTTTCAGAATAAATTTAGAGACCGAAAAGTGAACCATGATATTTAGTTAGAATGATAAGGTGCGGTGTTAATTATTTATTTTAAAGATCTTTGAAAAATAGGTGATTAATATGTTTATTTTTCATAACAAAGAATCGGACCTCGTACATCAAATCTCTTTGAGCAAAGGAACCGATATCACGCATTATTTTTATTAGAACTCTTGTTCTAACAACACTACATGTTTTTTTATAAGAAACTGGTTTATAAGAAACGATGACCAAAATTTTAAGAAACGCTAGTACTACGTTCAAGAACCGCTAAGAAACTCCATAATTTTATTTCTAGAATAACGTTCAAGAACCATTAAGAAACTCTAAAATTCTATTTCAAGAATAACAGTCGGTAGATTACGGTTCGCACGGCATTTTTCAACTTTTGACTGCAAAAGTTGGTAACTTTTTGCATTAATGTGCATGGCTTTCGTGATGACAATATCGATGCAAAATGAAAGCCCTTTGTCGATAAGACTCAACTTCGAAACATAACGCAATTTTAGACCCCAAGAGATAAGAAGCTAATAAAGAAACTTTTACTATCTAAAACACCAAAATATTCTTGCGAAATTAAGACACTTTTAGTACTAAGTGCTGATCCAAGTTTCTTATAGAAAAAACGTGTAGGTCGGAGTGGTTTTGATAGGGCGCTTCCCCTGCAGATGACAGACTGCGTTCAGTGTTTACAGGTAAATTTCTGTAAAATGCAAAATTACTAGGATCGAACTGATCTTACCAGAAAAAGAGGCTCCTCGAAAATCTCATACTGTCACATAGTGCAGTTTTTTTCTAGAGTCTTTCGCAATTAAGATATCTATTGTGGATTGGTTTGATAGGGCGCTTCCCCTGCGGAATGCAAATTGCATCGAGTGAACAAAGATAAATTTCCGATATTCGTAAATCATTATTAGGAACTAATGAATTATAACGGGAGATAGCATAGTCATTCTTTATTCAATGTGAAAAATAGTACTGTTACATGGTGTAGTTTTTTTAGTAGAAAAATTTGCAATCAAGGTGCTCTTTGGTCTGTGACGGGGTGCTTCCCTTTCAATCTAAACATTGCGTTGACTGGAAAATGATAAATGTTCTGTTGTTCGTAAAATCATTAGGTTAGCAACTAATGAATTAAACCAGCATGGTGTAGTTTTTTTCAGAATTATTTCCAATCAAAGTGTTGTTTTGTTGAGTGAAAAAGGATACATCTTCTCTTAAGGAGATAGGGGTGGAAAGGACATTTTTAGCAAATAAAATTCTCGCAAAGTCAGTGTAGTTGGAAATATCCTTAAAATCAAGCTTTCCGTTGAAACTGTGTTTTACCTTCCATTTCTTTTCGTTACTTAAACATGAATTGAGCGATAGACAAAGATTGTATGGAACATAATTTGGTTGACATACGGACTGAACAAGCTTCGAACATTTAGCAAAAAGCCTATCACACTATTTTCGCCGCTGGGCGCTTTGGTCGGCAGTAAACAATATTCCCTCTTCTTACTTTAGGCACGAAGTGTAACACAATTTTATTAAAGTCCCTCGTAATTATGGCACTGAATAACCAATTTCGACCAAACAATGTTTGACAGCTAACTTAGCCTTTCTTCCATCCAATGATTGAATGTAAAGAAATGAGTCTGCAAAATAAGCTGCATCGGCAAAAAATTGACAAAAAGCTATGTTTTGTCGACTTGCCCGAAAAGATTTTAAGGACAAGTCCGGGGTTGGTATGATTGATGATAAAATACAAGATAATACTGCTTTGAATGATGTATGATACTTTTTCCACTATTTTTGGCCTCCTCCTTATGAAATTACGTTTTTACGAAATTACGTTTACGTTTTAAATTTTATCATCAACCTTAAAGCGCCATGCCAATCACAATGGCGAATTGTGTGCTCTTGGGCTGTCCCTCTCTTACGACTATTCTTGGAACGATTTAAATTTAAATTGTAAGTGCCATACATAATGGGAACTCGCTGACTTTAAGTCCTTTTCCAATATGGATGGCACGTAGTTAATTAGCCTTGTTGTTTTTGTAACTAGTTGTTGTTTTCAAATGAATAAAGAAAAAAAAAATTACGTATTCAAAATAAGCAATTTGCGCGAAGTGATATCATATCGCGCAAACAAAAACGAGGCTGTGTGATTGTTTTTTCGCCTCATTATCGTAGAAAGCCTCTTTATCGTGTTTTCATGCCATTCTAAATCCGTGAGTGCACAATAAAGAGGCTAGCAGCGATAAGAGGCGAAAAACAATCGCACAGCCTCGTTTTCGTTTGCGCGATATGACGTCACTTCGCTCAAATTGTTTATTTGAATACGTAATTTCACAAGGAGAAGGCGAAAAATGGTGGAAAAAAGTATCACACATCATTCATAGCAGTATTATCTTGTATTTTATCATCAATCATACCAACCCCGGACTTGTCCTTTAAAATGTCAAATTCGCAAAAGTTTATTCCCACAAATTGTCCCAAAATATAGAGTCAAATATTCATATGATAAAATTTGCAAGAAAATACAATATGACTTGTTTAACAACAACCCTTTCGAGCAATGCTACTAACAAGCATATGTATGGAAAATTTGGAAGAATCATTGAAGAGTTGAGGAACATTTGAAGCGTTACAAAATTTGATAAGAAACCTAATTCGCGAAAGTTTAGCTCAGAGAAATTTCCCATTTTGGCCGATTCGAGAAAGTTAAATATAAAAATGTTGCCTTTTTTCCAGCTTGCGAGGAAAAGTTTCTTCCCGTGAAACTTTCTTCTCTTAAAGTACTTACAGCATTTATACCGGGTGACCCAGAAAAAAGTGACCCAATGCAATCTGCTTTAGAAAAAGTATGTGCTTGATGGAAATGCTTCAAACGTTGTTCTGTCGCTAAAAGACCAGCCTACATTATGAGTATTTTTTTGAATTTTCTTGTGCACAGTAAATTTCCCGAATGAAAGATTTTGAGAAAATGGGCAAGCTTGAAATCCACAAAAAGTGGTCAAAAACAGGAGATCGATTTGAAGCCATTTCAGATTTTCAAAACATCGAGGAGGGTGTTTCATTTCAGCCTGGGAATAGGCAACTCAGTTAAAAGTTAGTTTCCAGATCCCTAGGTACCTAAGCATTTGGAGCTGAAAATGAATTTTCTTTGTAAACTTGTGGAATTTCAAAGGAATTCAATTTTCCACGCAAATCGAAATGTTCAAGAATTGCTTACAGAAAAGCAGGAGTATCCTTGTCCCTTTTGAGACAAGAATATTTCAGGTATCTAGGGACTATAAACTTGCTCTAACGACATTCGACTGAATTGCCTATTCCCAGGCTGAAATGAAGCACGCTCCTCGTTGTTTTGAAGATCTGAAAAGGCTGGAAATCGATCCCCTTTTGATGACTTTTTGAAGATTTCAAGCATGCCCTTTTTCTCGTAATGCTTAATTCAGGAAATTTACCGTGTCGAAAAAATTGCGAACAATACTCATAACGTAGGCTAGTCTTTTAGTGACAGAACAACGTTTGAAGCATTTCAATCAGCCACTTACTTTTTTTTCTAAAACAGATTGTGTTGGGTGACTTTTTTTTGGGTCACCTGGCATGTAAATATAGATGGAATGGAGGGTTGAATCGAAATGGGGTGGCAGCAAAGGTGACCTAGTTGTGTTTCAAGTAAGACAAGACCTTTTTACTTCTTAAAAAAGAGGTTTGGATCGAGCGTCCAAATCTGGTAAATTTTGCTAAAAGAAATGGAAACACGATCTCCGTTTTTGATAGATACCTGCTTACTGTACTCTCCTACGCAGAGGGTTCCTTGCTAAGCAGTGTAGGAAAAATCTTTGCAATGCAAAAGCAAGAAAATTGCAAAAGCAAGCAAAATGCAAAAGCAAGCAAAATGACAGGGGAACCTCTGCATAGGAGAGTATGCTAACTGCGGATAAGTTCCTTTGGATCTCAGAACACTTTCAGAGAGTTAAGCATTGACAACTTTGCTCAGATCGACTTACAACTGGTTCAGTTTAAATACTCTAGTAAGTTATATTTGCCTTCTGGTCTTATTTCTCATTATTTTCATTTGTCGTTGGCTGATTTTGTTGTGTAGCAGTGTGTGCATTACAAGGGTTTCATTTTGCGAGTTTGCAAATCGAAGTTTGCGTTCTCAACCGTTGTTATTCAAATGAGAGACAATTCAGCTAAAAACGAATGAAAATAATGAGAAACAAAGCAAAACAACCAATGACACTTACCGGTATGTAAACTAAACCATGGCTAACTCACTTTGCACAAAGTAGTTGACAAAAAACTCTCTAAAAAGTTTTGAGATCAGAAGCAACTTTTTTTTTATATATATTCAATCTAAAAAAATGTACATGACATATTACTACCTACACTACTTAATCTACTTTACAACACTATGACTACGATACCAAGAGGAGCAAAATGCTAGGTCAAACCCAAGGCCTTAAAAAGAAGGAAAACATTGAAAAAGTACATTTATATAAACCAGACAAACAGAGCTACAAGCTAAGGCATCTTGCAACCAAAACAATTTCGAGTGAAGATTTGCAAGGTTTAGAACCAAGCAAGGCAATGTAAAATCTATTAATTGGTTGCAAGCTTCCTTAAGACACATAATTGCAGAAAGAAAACAAACAAACAAACAAACAAACAGACAGAAACAAAACAAAAACAAATTACTAAAAACAGACACATACAGAAGGGATTTGGGTGCTCTATTCAGGGATTCCAGTAACCTTCAACCAAATCGTTCCGTTTCAGAAATGTACTTAATTGTTAAATTTAAGATTAATTTGTTGGCTTCCAAGGGCAAATTTTTGTTTCCGTACAGAAGAAGTTGCAACATATTGATGTCTTAACCCTCAAGAATATCCATAAGCTTCGAGTACATCATTGACACCAACTTCATACCACAACTAGCAGTACATCTATTGCGAACGAGGGCCATGCCTTCGTTTTCCTTCCCAAACTTTACCAGATTTGGACGCTTGATCCAAACCTCTTTTTTAAGAAGTAAAAAGGAATAGATCTATAAAGAAATGCTAAGCTGGACTGGTTGCGAGATTTAAATACCAATAAGATTTGCAAAAAAGCTTGTGTGGAAGAAGTGAGAAACAAAATTGTTCTGTTTCCAAAGCAATGGTCTTCTGGGCTCAAACAGACTTTCAAACATCCACATTTTGTACCGCAATATATCAACATGCAAATGTGAAGATTGAAAATTTTTCAACAAAAGCTCTGGAGACAAAAATTTGGAAAATTTTGCAAAATATAATTTCCTTTTACAACCAACTGATCAAAAATACACTCACACAGAATGAAACATATTTTGACCAAAGATCAACAAGAAAGAATGCTCATGATTATTTGCAAATTTTAGGACACTTTCAAATACAATTTGGACAAAAAAGTTGCTGAAAGAACCGCCCAACATTTTTGGATTTCAATGTAAGAATTTCCAAATAATCAAAAAAATTAATCCAGAGAAGACACTAAAAAGAGGAACAGGGATATTTTATGTTGTTTTCATAATAATCTGAAGCAGATTACATACAAATTACTGAGCATTAGAGTTTGGTCCCCTTCTTCGTCCAAAGCTTTGAACATAGTTGACAAACCTCTGGTTATATTGCTGGCGTCTCTTAGCTCTTCCGGTTTTTGCCTTCTTCTTTTCTTGGGCATCAACCTAAAGCAGTCAGAAAGCACATGTAAATGTTACATACTACACTGGAGGTTTGCATTGCTTAGCTAAAATGGAAACAGAAAATTTGCTGAGAGCTGTGTCTTAAAAGTTCATGGTACGGATGATAAGAAGTACAAAATTGCAAAACAGACAGCGCTGATACGCAAAAGAGAAACACCAAGACTCCTGGCAAGGAGACTGCCTTATGTAAATGAAGCAGTTATGTAAAACCTAGCCAACCTCCTCAAACTACAGCCTTATTTCATAGCTTTATCCTTAATTTTTTTGCATTTGTGATAAATTTTGTTGATTAGCTGTCTTCTTAACATAATTTCTATAGCATTTCAATACTGAGAAGAGACTGTCAGAAAGGGTCTAGGTGGCGATTTGGTCATACGTTAATTGATGAATACATAAAATAGGGTTACAAATTTTTTATAAGAAACTTGGATCCGGCCATTGAATTCAAGTTTGAAAAGTTTCTTACAACTTCTCAGACACTAAAGTGTCTTAAATTTTGCCCTCTTGGTACTACATATTTTCTTATAAAACAAGGTTCTTTTAAAAAATGTGCATCCTTTTACTGTTTTATCATCAGTCGCTGTTGAGCAAGGTTTGCCGCAGGAAAAAAGGAAAATGGGTGATCAGTCTAGCAAAACAAATCATTTAGCTCTATCAAAATTTTGCCCAACGAGGCATCAGAATCCATAGGGACTCCATTGCATGGTGTTTGGTAGAACAAATAAAATCCAGGACCATAATGAAGATTTTGGTTGTGAAAGTTCTTTCCATACCAAACACAAACCTAATTTCTTCAAAGCTGGATTCTTTTTAGTGCTATATCTACGACACAATTTTTTTGAAAAGTGTACTAGAAACAGTCTGAAATATGAATTCTTGAAACAATGATAACATTGGAGAATCCTGCTTTGAAGAAATAAACTTCTTGCTACTTTTGCCCTGATGTGAATCTATCCAATTGTAAAATTGTATAGCATGTCCAATGCTCTCACAAATATGGTGCCAAATTTTGTTCATCTTTGTCCAAAACATTCTTTGTTATTCCAAAAATGACATCAGTAAAATAATAACGATTTTGAATAAAGATCTTAACCCTTTGCATGCTGAATTGTTTCCAGGTGATTGTACTGTGAGGCTGGATATTTCCCACAACATCTCGAACGTCTCGATCAAAAATTTCAAACTCTTTTTTCACCAGGAAGAAGTTCTTTAATTTGAAATCAAAGTGTATGAAAACTATTCAGAAATACACGTTTTTTTTTATAAGAAACTGGTTTATAAGAAACTAGTACTACGATGACCAAAAAATTAAGAAACTCTAGTACTACGCTCAAGAACAGTTAAGAAACTCTAAAACTTTATTTCTTTGTGTCTCTCTTATTCTATGTCTTTCTAACAAAGGTACATTCGTCTTTTCTTGACTTTTAACTCCAAATTTTTGTAAATTTTTGCCTTGATGTGTATGGCTTCTTCTTGATGACAATGTCAATGCAAAGTGGAAGCCCTTTCTCGAGAAGAAGGCTCAACTTCGAACAATACCGCAATTTTAGGCCCAAAAAATAAGAAACTGATTAAGAAACTTTTACTACTAAAACACCGAAATTTTCATGCGAAATTAAGAAACTTTTAGTACTAAGTGCTGATCCAAGTTTCTTATAAAAAAAAACGTGTAATTGAAGTTTTCTTTTCTTGCCTCTATTTCACTGTAAAACATTTTAATTTACCTTATTTAGCAGTAGAATGAGTGCTAAGTAGTTTGCGTTTTGTTTATGTCGGAGCTTCGGGCGATTGCCGACTTAGGCCATATTTTGACCACGCTGCATCATTTAGAGGCTACCCACATCACCAGACAGAGGCTCGATCAAAAGGGCAGCTTTCATGCTATTGAAACATACCTTTTCCAGCGACATTGGATGAGAGGAAGATATTTTATCGCAAGAAGGAAACAGATTGAAAATATCGAAGAGTTCAACAAATATCAATGAAAAACTCGCGATTTAGTTGCAGAAGCTTCCATCACTAATAAATCAGTAAACTTCACTGTAAACCATGTTCATCTTTCATTGGAAACGATTTCTCATTGCTTGAGGAACAACTTAGTCCAGTTTTTGCCCAGATTTGCTCGATGAAGAGATGAAAATACGAGAAAAAGATATTACGACCGTAAGTCGCAATTCTGCGACTGCAGCATGCGAAGGAGGTATTAGTCTTGTCGCAAATCTGCGACTGCAGCATGCAAAGGGTTAAATAGGAAGTAAGAGCATTGACAGTATCTCCTTTTCGAAAAACCAGCAAAAGTTATAAGGTACAAACCTTTGGTGTTTGACCCTTAACTTTTCCAGCACGAGCCAAAGAACCGTGAACTTTACCTAAAAGAATTAAATACAGGTAATATGATGTTTGGTAATATATTCATTCATTCATCACCGCAAGCATCTTCAGATCCGAAGATCGACGCTGGTAATCATTGACATTGCCTTTCCTTTTTCAAATTATTTTGATATGATGTGCACGCATTTTATTATATTATAAGAAACTGCCCATAATAAGAAGCTCAACTATCAGATTGCCAAAAAATTAGAAAAAATTCCGGTACTGGGAAAATATAAATTAAGAAACTGTTAATATTGATATAGGAAATCCTTAACATAACAACCTATATTTTTAATTACACATTACACTTGTATTACTTAACATTGGAAAGGCTTTAAAACCTTGTTCTAAAGTGTTCACGAGGCACGAGGGCAAAGGTACTGAGCATGAAGATTGTATGGAACCTCTCTGAGAAACTAGTAAGAAACTCCGAGTCTACCTCAAAATCTAAACTAAATCTGATAATTTTAATTAAGTAACTTTCATTAACATCTTTGCACTTGCAGTTTTTAGTTAGTGGTTGAAAACAACAGAAAATCATTTGATTTGATGTAGTCAAATAAGCTCATAATGGTGAATTTACCTCCAAGAAGTCCAACATTGAATGAAATAGTGCTCAATGCTTGGACGCCATTTTCTGACAAAGACTGTTCATCAATCAGTGGGTGACCTCCAAGCGTCAGAACTTGCTGTGCCGCATTCACGCCAGTTTGGTAGGCCAAAATCTCTTTGAGATCAGCCACACTAGTGGCTGGACTGATATCGAGAGTTGATGTCTCGCGAGCAGCGATGAAGATCTGCATTTTGTTACTTTGAAGTTGGTTGTGGCCTAACTCTTCGGATAACACGAGGAAAAGAAAGATGGTTGCAAGTCGATGGTGCAAGGTCGTGCCCAGACTCCTCTACGATTATTGCACTTTGGTTTGAAGAGACTGGTGTCGAGTTACGTCACTTCTATGTAATTTTGGAAATGAAACTCTGTGCGCTGTTCCGCGAAATACGCGGCACAAAATACGCAGCTCCGGAGGAGCATAAAATTTCGTCCTTTCAAATATTGAGACTCAAACTCGTGAGTTAGTTGCTGAATTCTTGAACCGATATTTGATATGGCCTAAATTCCTTTAATTTCAGACATATATTTTCCTCACAAACCGAAATAAACTAATATAATCCATGGGGCATTAAAATGAGCTCCTACCAAGAAAGGTTCCCATGAAGTAATAAAAGAATCCACTGATTTTATCATTCTGCTATATTTTGAAGACTTTATTTCCCCCGACACTGACATGAAGGGGACTCCTTCAACAACCGATTGAGGCTCTGTGACTTTCTTTTGATATCTCCTGCGCAGAAATATATTAATTATCCTTCCACAGAAACATATTAGTCCCAGTGCTCCTCCATGGAAGCACACCAGAAGTGTCTAACTACCTATGATTTGATGATACTTGTATTTTTTCATTAGAAACTAAAAATTTGGGCCATTTCTGAAAGTTTCTTAAAATTTTATTTCAAGATCAATATAAAAAAAATGAGATTATGAGTACTCAGAGTTTCTTACGAGTTTCTTAAAGTATCTCCATAACATTCTTCATTTTCATTACATGTGCCCCCAGAACATTTGAAAACAAGGTTGTCTATATATGCCTTTTCAATGTTTACACATTACCCAAGTACTATACGAGTAATATGCTAAAGGAAACAAGTGAAAGTAAAGTAAAAAATATGCCGACGATCTCCTTTATCAAAATACATACCGGGTGAGCCAGAAAAAAGTTCCCACTTTCGCCAGGCCACGATAAATCATTCACTTGACCAATTTGAAATATTCTTGATTTAATCCTTTGTCGATATCCAATATTATTCTTGGTTATTTTTTGTTGATTCTTCAGATGCCTACATATTGATATATTTATTTACAATTTCTTGAAATTCCTTTGTCAGCGGACAGCCCAAAAAGATCCAAAAATAGTGATCAAATTTTCTAAAGACTTAACTTGGCAGGATAAAGGAAGTGCTCCTCGAAATGACTAGGGAATTTGAATGTAATATGTCGCACGAGCGGTCGTTTAATGATTGCACAACATTAGAATTACTTTTATCAATACAAAGACTTTCAGTTTTTTATCATTTCTTTGAAATGATACTTGTTAGCTATTGTGCCTGTAGGAAATTAGGTAGTAGGTCTTCACATCAAAAATTCCTGAATCCAATCCACACGCTTGTTAGAAATATTTCTAATTCACTACAGGCACGAACTACAATAGCTAGTAAGCATCCTTTCAAAGACATGGCAAAAAACTGAAAGTCTTTGTATTGATAAAAGTGATACTAATGCTGTGCAATCATCAAACGACCGCTCGTGCGACATAATACATTCAAATTCCCTAGTCATTTCGAGAAGCACTTCCTTCATTCTGCCAAGTTCAGTCTTTGGAAAATTTGATCACTGTTTTTCGATCTTTTTGGGCTGTCCGCTGACAAAAAATTTCAAGAAATCGCAAATATATCAATAAGTAGGCATTTGAAAAATCAACAAAAAATAACCAGAATAATATTGGATATTGACAAATGATTAAATCAAAAATATTTCAAATTGGTCCAGTGTATGATTTATCGTGGCCTGTCGAAAGTGGGAACTTTTTTCTGGCTCACCCGGTATAGTTTATTAGAGAGGGGGCTTAATGGAGGAGGGCTTAAAAGAGCTTCTACGGTACTTATTTTGCCATTACTCTACCAGAAATCAACAACCACATGTCAGATTGACATAAACAAGGTCTCAAACTCTAAGTTGAAGCCTGGCCTACGCAGCTGTATAAAAAATGAGGTAAATAAAGCTTCAACTCCTCTACAGCAGTCACACAAAAGGGGCTCGATTTCTTTAGGGTATCCTCGCCAAGAATGTTGGTTTGCGAGTTCAATAGACTAATTCCATTTCATTTTATCATATCAATATTTCAAGTTGACAATTTTACAGTATCATCAAAAATACTAATAAAAACCCACATTTTGTAAACAACTTCTTAAATCTAAGCTACATGGTTCTTGCCATGAAATTTTCATGCAATTCAAGCGATTGATTAAGATGATTGATTTTCACTTATAGATTTTTCTGTCATTGATTTCTGCAAGTCCCTATCATGTATATTGAAGCTTTCATTTCGAGTGAGCAATGTTTTAAATGAACATTTCGTAAAAACTCATGAACCCTAGTCACAATCACTTCTGTTCCTTTGAAAGGCATCCTGAGATGATAGAGCTAATAAATCCTAAAAGTGTGCATTGCATTGCTCTCAGTAACGCATCAAATAGTTCTGTATGTGTATTTGCATCATAATAGGAATGGTGTAGATTTTTTTTTGTGCTGTGATTTGCACCAGTCGCTTCGAATTGATGTTAATTGTGAATAACATCTACAGAAAATATCGGCTAAGGCTCGTTTACACCCATTTCAAGTCACGTGTTCAAGTTCTTGTTAAAATATCTTTTGATTTCTCTGACATAATCCGTGTCATGCATAGTTGTGCCATGAGTACACACAATATAGCATAATAGTAAAACTTCCCAAGAGTATGGATTTGAAATGGGTAAAACAAACCTTAGCCGATTAGGTCAATTGGTTCCCGAGTAAAAGAGCTCCTAAAAAGTCGGCTAGCCACAGCAGAAACTTCGTTAATTGACGTCATCATCCAAGCTGACTTTAGGAGGCGTTATGGCTATCTAAGGCTTTTTGACACGATAAATCAAGTATTTTTGCACTCAGGAAGAAACTATTTTGTGTTGCCTAGAAAAATGTTACAGAGAGTTTGAGGCTAGAGTTCGAATTTTTGAGCATGCAAGCGTAGTTTCCATGGTGTTAATCGCCTACCTGTGCCGTGCTGACATCAAATTCAAGTGATGTGGTGAATCCTTCGGTAAAACATATTTTAGTTCGTGCCATTGAAACTTGTACTATGACACGGAGAAGTAGAGGTGGGGATAATACCAGGTTAAAGCTACACTCCCATGAATTGGCCCAATGCTGCTGGGGCTTGGCTGCCATTCAGATATATTTCAACCTTATCGTGAATATTTCCTCATAAGCATCGGACAAACACAAGGTTGCATTTTCTCATCATTAGGGCAAGTTGGGCTTAGAGGGAACTAGCCCATCTCCCGAAAAACAAATAACCCTCCCGAAGGTAGGGTTGGACGGAAAACCTGCATTTGTCCCCGCAAAACCAGTCCCCTCGTCAATGTTGGACAAAACTTCCAGATGCATCTGCAAAAGAAAGAAGATCCAACATGAAAAATGCGAAAGAGGCGGATGGGTGGGAGACTTAATTTGCAACCACTCCGCACGAGTGTGCAAAATTTACTAAATTCTCAAATCAAACTCTATTTTATACTGCAAGAAGAAACCATGCCGCATGCACGACTATCAATGAGCACGTAGATAATAAAACACATACCATCTCTAGAGAGTTAAAATATATGGTATTGCAAATCGCCAGAAGCGTAATAAACAATAAACAGCATGTTCGTTGCTTTAACTCCGATTAGAATTTCATTCTAATCTGCATATATCCCTGGGAGTATGGTTCATAGCCTTAAGTTGACAAACGTCAGCCAATTAGGGGGGGCGGGGTACTTAGTTTATTTCAGTGGCGGAATTTATGGGGGGGGTTGGGGGGGGGGGGGGCAATTGCCCCCCCCAATTCGATAAGACTCGGAAATTTTCTTAAAAGTCGGAAATTTCGTAGGTGGGATTGAAACTGTAGTGAAGAAACGAGTCACCGTCAAGAAGTGGACGAGTTTTTATATAGAAAGAGCAAACGAAATGCACAAGCTCAAAAAGCATATTCTAAAGATTTTATTCACTTTCATTTATTTCATAAACGAGAAGAAAGTTCTTGGGTATGGGTTAGTTAGAGAGTAACAATATTTCCGCGAGATGTTGAAGCTTTGGGAGAGGCATTCTAAGCCAATGTAAAGGTTGGAGTTCTCCAAAATTTTCCTGGACGCGACATTAACACAAATTATCAGCGAATTTTCAAAGTTTCCATGTTGGGGGCGGGGGCAGGCAAAACCTGAATTGCGAGAAGCGCTCTAAGACAAAGGAGAGGTTCTTCACGCAGAACTGTTTTGACTTTTGAGAACTGGTAATTCATATTATCAAATATTCTAATTTGGCACTGGCAAACATTGGATCCAAGGGGCTCTCCTAAGCCCAATTAAACTATTTGATTACCTAAAAAATTTCCTTGGGATGCTACTCTGAAAAAATGTTACAACATTGTCAAAATCCCAATTCAGTACTGGCAAACATAGGGTCATGAAAGGCATTCTAAGCAAAAATAGGGAGTGTCCTCAAAAATTTTCTTGGGGGCTTCGCCCCCAGCGTCCTCGTAGCTATTAGGCCTACCGATAGTACGTTCATAATACATTCTTGCCTTTTTCTATCAGCTGCTGAATATAAATAGTTTTGAAATCTGATATACAATGACCTTAGCACATTTAAGGAACTATTTATGTCAGGTCTAAGTCTTCTAGCGAAATGCCTGAGAACAAAAGCATTTCCTCCGACTCGGAAAATTTACGGCTTGCCCCCCCACTCAAAAAGCTGAATTTCCGCCACTGGTTTATTTACCTGACGGGATTTGCACTCCTTTTTGGGTATCATTCTCTCCTCTTTTTTAACGCTGGGTATCAAAAGAAGATAATTTTTCTAAAGCCGGTTGTCAAAAGTGTGATTTCATTGTTTTTCGACAAATTTTTGCGTTTTGGGGTTTACTTTTCGCCAACTTTTTCTAAAGCCCGGCTCTCATTTCGAGGGATCAATTCTAGTCAGGTGAAAAAATTTTCTTGGAGTGCACACCCCAGTACAATTGAGAGATAAGTACCTCCCCCACGTCAATCATGCCTAATATCTGGAGCGGAGCAGAGTATTTCCTAAACCCACACTCCCTGTGCTCGGAGGCCAGGAAGTAATTACCACGATCTTTAAGATCAAATTATGAATCAACCAGTCAAATCAACAGACGATTATGCTGAAGATGACATTGACAAATTTTCACCAAGATCCTTTGCTTGCAGCATTGAAGAAATCAATCAATCAATCAATCAATCAATTAATCAATCACATAAATTGAAATTCAATATTACACAACGCAGTAGACTTATGACGATGAGTCTCTTGTTTCCCTGTGCTCTTTGACTTCAAGATGGCGCTTCAGTCAACAGACTATAACCTGTTAAGCAAGGTACCGCAGGGATACAAGGGACTCATCGTCATAAGTCTAACAACGCAGCATGGTCAAAAACTGTTAGAGAGCATGGACACTAGACAAGTGAGCTGGCCAAATATGAAAATTAGTGCATAGATGGTCGCCTTTGGATCAAGGTGCGAAGATACTTTTCTCACATGGGTTAATACATAATTGATGTTTGACTTGAAGGGGATTGTTTTGCATATTCTTTTCATTAAATAATGAACGGTACCGCCTCTACGAAGCCGTTTTATATGTAATCCTAAAATGTTTCTCACAATTCAGATCCCTAATTTTTCTAGAGTGACAGAAAAACAATAGTCTAATTAACTGAGCACAACATGCGAGGACAGGTGATTTCTTTTCAAACGAACGATTGTTGCTTCGTGCTTTGTTTTGAAACAAAACGTTCGCAAATGCTTCAAATGCTGCATTGTGAGCATTGGATTGCCATGAGCAAGTTGACTTGAAATTTGAAAGACAACCAGCGCTTGATACATGAACATCAACATCCGCTTACACAAAACGACAGAAAAGGTACATTTGGATTGATGGTGAGACGTTTGAAAATTTTAAAAATTCCAACGGAAGATTGATTGCCAACAGCTATGACAATTCTTTGGTAAAGGAGCATGATTTTCACAAATTAATGATCCATAGAAATACACAAGACCAAAGAAAAAAGCTGTGAAGAAACAGAAACTACTCTTGGCGTGCAAAGCAAATTCAGCCTAGGGATCTTTCAAATTGAGCAAAGAGAAATAGTACTCTGGATTGTCAAGAAACTTAGTGGTAACATCAATAATTTATTCTGACTGGAAAGCTGCGCAAAATTTTGGAAATATAATTAGTTTTTGCACTTGACTTAGAAGCAGACCCAAAGTAGCGTAAGATGTGACGAGACCTTCCAATTTCACAACGAATGTGATCTACAGTCAAAAGTGGAACTAAACGAAATTTTGAAGTTGAAATTAGAGCCACAAAGGACTTTCTCGAAAACAGTCACTAAATCTTCCACGATATAAGTAACCATATCACAGCAACCATGATCTTTCCACAAGTAAAAATGGGAAATGTTGCGGAAGTGGACGCTTCTCCTTGCAACGCAATTTCAAGTGAGATAATTAAGCCTTTCATGACTGCTATTATTGCCATTGCCATCCTTGCAATAATTTTCAATCTTCTAGGCATCTATTTACTGAAAGAATCTCTTCTGGACAATTCGTTTCATTACCAAGTCCTCAAAAATCTCAGCATTTGTGACATCTTGATAATAATTGCATCATTGATTGACATGGCTTGGAAGAATGGTTGCACTCAAGACAGAAAAATTGCACAAGTGATATGGTCGTTCAGGGAATCTGTGTATCATGTATGGCTCATGATGTTTTATCTGTTAACCCTTAACAGATTGTTCGGTTGCAATTTCCCTTTCCTCTATCGCTCCTTAACCTCGCCGAACAAATGTAAATTTATCATAATTGGCACTTGGGTGATAGCCATCATTCTTCTCCCAATATTTACCATGAACACGGTGAAAGTAAAAGCATTCTCTGAAAGGTACCTGTGGCTAATTTACGAAGGCATTTTTCTGCTTTTGTTCATCGTTACTTATGCAACAGTATTCTGCCGCAAGAAAAAAAGCAACCAGAACTTGCGTCAACGACATGATGGACCGGGAGACCAGCAGCTCTTCGCATTGACTGCAACAATGCTCATTGGTTTCCTGCTTTTTCAGACGGTGCCAACAATTGGAAGTGCCTGTTTAGCAATGGTGCACTTGGAAATAGCAAATGCATTCAAGCATCTTTTCCTTCTTTGTTGGGTCATACATCGTCTAATTCATCCAATCATTTACGTATTCTTGATGCCTACAGTTCGAAGCACTTTGTACTCATTTCGCGTTATATTTAGAAGAAACCGAATTCACTCACTGGCACCGAATAACGCAGCAGAGGATTCTATGCCAACAAAAATTTACATCACCCAAGTTGAAGAGCTAAAGTTTCAAACACAGAACTCTGTCTCAACGACAATTTACATCACCAAAGATGAAGAAAAATAGTGATGGAAAAGACTAACTTGAAATTGAGACATTATTGTTAGCATCAGTTAGCTTCATAGTTAGAAGGAACCGCACATCATCATCATCATTATTATTGTAATCTTAGACACAATTTCTCTTCAGCTATTACACAATCCTATTACAAGTTGCTTTAATTAAATAAAAGAAACAATATCCATGATAAAAATTGGCTGTACTTCCAGAGGGTCGTGTTTCAGCGTGTTTGTTCTTAGTTTTCAGCTAGGCAAGTGCTGCTTTGAGCCATTAATGACTGGAAGTGTGTCCCAACGAACACAACTGGAAGTTTGTCCCAACGAACATAACTCTTTCCTATACATATGATACTTACTCTTTCGAACACATATGATATTTGTTTCCTTATTTTTTCCTTTTATAAGAAAATTGCTTGCTTAACCCTATTTTTACCGGGGGGGGGGGGGGCGGATATTTTTTAATAGCTCCCAAACGATGCTACCTACAATGCTGAAACGCCTTGACTTTTCCTAAAGTTTAGTTGGCAATCAGAAAATAGAACTTTCAAGACCTATTATTCGACCACGTGACCACCACATGCCCATATTTGGAGAGTGGTCATAAAGAAATTCTCATAAACGGCTCTAATTTCTTTCTTTGTTACTAAATCTCAACAATATATATACCATTCGATTCGTCTCAGTGACTGCTTTCATTTGATAAATAATTTATTCATATTTGCTGACATCAGCAGTTTATTATTTCTATGACGTCATGAATCTTTATGACGTCATATTCCTAATGAATGAGTAATTTTTGCATGCAAAACTGATGGAATTACCTCAAATATCGATGAAGGCACTTGATTTCATCAATAATATGCGAAATTAATGGTTTTAAATCATAATTATTGAGCAAGCAATTTTGCATTGAATCAAAATTTCAATATTTAGTTAGTTAATTTATTAGAAACCAAAAATATTTACATGAAATCATATGAAACTACAAATGAATGGTGTCAAGCAGGTATTTGGATGGTTTCTTGCCAATTTTATCAAGCTATTTGCTAATGATGGGCCCTTTTTTGCAAATAGCTCAATTTTCACAAAATTTGCATTGTTTTTGGTTGCCTAGCAACCAATCACGTGACTACCGATTGATTGATGCTATTTTTAGATTCTCCTTTGTTCAATTATGACACAGTGCAAGTTTCATTGTCATAGCTGTTATACTTGCGGAGAAAAACCGGGGGGTGGGCGAAAAACGCCCCCCCGGTAGAAAATCACTTTTTTTTACCCGGTTAAAATAGGGTTAAACTAAAAAAATGGCTTTTGGAACTTGTTCAGAAACATTTTCAAAAGACAGAAATATGAGAAACTTGTTAGGACCAAGCAGAAACGATTTCCCACCACCAAGAAAAATGATACCTCACCAAAACGTTGTTTCTTCAACGAATAATATTCGTTAGAAATTTGTCGGTTGCCCACTAAAAATAATACAGGCTCCCACTACGCAAGTTAATGAAGTATCCTTCCCCGTCAAGCACATTTAGTGATTTCCGTTGCAAATGTGAATTTTTTAAAGTGCTTTCTTGATGTCCTTTTAAATTATTATTATTATTATTATTAACAATTTCTTTTACGTTGGCAAGATATAAAAAATATATATAGCTAATAAGCTAATTAACGCCAACAAATAAGTTAAAACTTAATTTACAATTTTCTACTTTAAAACCTACAAAAACTCTAAATCTTTAATGAAAACTTTGCACAATCTGCAGATGCAAGTATTTCCATGCCATAATTTTATTTTTCGCTTGAATTCAGATAATGTGTTGGAATCTTTAATTTCCTTTGGCAACGAGGACCACAAAAGGTGACCTCTGTACTGAATATTTTCTATTCCGTATGTTGCTGTCTTTATATTCGGCAACTGCAAATGATTCTCACTTCTCAAACTGTAGTGAATATTTCTCTCGGTAAAAATGTTTTTCATAAATGTTGGATTTAGATTGTTTTTTGTTTTGAATATTTCAAGCATTAGCAATTGCAGATTGTGCTGATGAATGGTAACATATTTTTTCTTCAACTTTTCTAGCTCTGATATACTATCTCTGCATACCAATGGCAGTGCTCTTTCGTGAATGCGATTTAATTTTGAATTAGTTGCCCTATCATTAAACATCCATACAAGTGGGCAATAATTGAATTGTGCCCTGATGAAGGAATTCATTAAAAGCCTGATAACGTCATTACTCGATGCGTTTTGTCCGCTTGGCCAAGCTGCAAAAATTTCTCACGATCATTGTTTGCTGGTGACAACTTGTTAACTTCTTTAGAGATCCTTTAGAGACATTAGGTATCTGTCACAAAGTATGGAACAGATTTGACAGGGTCACCAACAACTATTGGGTTAAAACTGTTGGGCTAACAAATTATTTCAAATGACAGCTAGACACAATACTTTACAATTTTTTTTCTTTGACACTTTCAGCATCATATTCGCTGCTCTCTAAATAACTGATATTGTTCTCCATCTCAGATTCTAATGCAGTGGCACCTGAAAGTTTTCCCTGCCTTCTTAAAACGCCATACCAGGTGTTTAACAAATTGGGGATTGAGAACATGACGCACAGGAAGAAATTTAACTGTACAGTGTAGAAAGTTTTCTTGAAGAAGATTCTGTACCTCATAACTCATTTCGAAGCCCTGGGGTCATCAAAATGTTGTTCAGATACCTAGGGCCTATGGTTTTTGTTTCTTGCCTTAGGCTAGCTTGCTCGTTGTGCATTCTAGAATTGGTTTGTAGAGCAAATATGAGCATCTTTCGAAAGAAGAAGAATATATCTACCTCGTGCATTTTATTCATTTGGTTCAAAAGCCAAATCAGGCGATTCAATTCTCTTAGTTTTTGAGTGTAATAAAAGCACTTACTCCTCAGCTTCTGAACCAAATCGATAGAATGCCCAAGGTAGATGTGTAGATATATCCTAGAATGATAACGATGAGTCCCAGTAATCGCTATTCAAAACGAGACTATTACACATAGCGATAACTACGACCATACCATCAGTCTAGGTATATCCTTCTTCTTTCGATTTACGCTCATGTTTGCTCTTTGAAGCAATTTCGGGGATGCACAACGAGCGCGCTAGCTACCTGGGTTTCAGAGAACTTTTTGCGGCTTTGTTTGTTTTGAATTTCTGGTGGAGAGAATTTCCTTTGTCGGGAATTGATAATCGCTTTGAACTCAGGTGTCAACAAAGCAGCTCATGCTATCGGGCTCATCAGCTCATGCTATAGACAGCTGCAATCTCACAAAATCTGTCTTGGTATTGTGAATATTAAAGTTAGTTTTACACGTAGTACGTCGTTAGGTGGTATGTAAACAACTAATTCATCGAAAATATGACAATGCACTAAAGTACAACCGAAAACTATGCAGAGAAAAATTGCTTTTGGTTATAGAAAAGGGAGTTCAGTGCCTTGGGAACTTGGGAATTGGTAAAAAAGTTTATTGTTTAACTTTCTTGTAAAACAAATTTGGCATCGTTTGAAACTATGATTCCTTCGGATTAGAAATCTGCAAGTAGAATAAGGTAAAAGGTGTTCCTTGTGAAACAGTGAGCTCCAGAATAGCCCCTGGTCGAGGATATTTCTATCAAATTTTATTAAGAAATTATAAGAGCAAAAGACTTACTACAGTGCATTAGCGAACCGAACCCGAAACAAGTAAATTTATGCAAAATCTAACTTCATATTACTGTTCGCAAAGACCTGAATTTTCGAATGATGTGTGTAGGAGGTATGAAGAATTTTGCGAAGCAAAAACTTCCTAAAATTCCCAAGGGACTAAATAAACATTTCACGATGCTTGCAAGAATCAAGTTCTACTCGCTAAGCTCTTTCGAATGATATTTGGTTTGCATCATTTCTGAACATAATCGTAGTTCTATGGTTAAAAACAGTTTAACTCAAAATAATTTTTGGTTGTACTTTGGAATAGTAATAATTCACAACGCTTCGAGCTCGGCTGATTAATTGTATTTGTCAAGCAATATCCTTTCTCTTATCACGATTTTTCCCTCCTTTGGTATCCTTTGTTACTGTTCATATTTAATGGCGATTCACACCCACTTTTACGCGCTGACGATATGGATCTTGGAATGGATCCAAAAAGTGCCTTTTATTCAAACATTTAAATAATGATCTAGATATCATATTACAAGCATGGATTGTCGAACTGGAATTATTAATATCAATTGGATTTATCACTTTTATATCAATAACAAATTATACCGGGTGTCCCCACAAAATGTATACAGATTTGGTTGACTCCAGCGCTGTTATTTTAGCTTCAATCACTGTCTAATTACTTTAAAACTGTTCCTCGATAGTTAACTTGAAGATAGATACCTCGTTTGTTGGTATTAGTGATTTGAGAGCAGAGATATCAATCTTGAAAGCTCAAATTTGCGTACACTTGCAAACCAGAGCTTTGGCCTTTTGGCCTAAGCAAATTCTAGAGGCACATCGAAATTATGAACTGAGCATAATGAGAATTAAAACTTCCCAATGGGTGACTGGAGTGTGACTCCTGGAAAACAGAATAACACAAGATCTATGTCCAAATGTTATCAAGACTATCGTTGATTCATACCCTTTGCCTTAAGAAATTGTTTAGGTCAAAAGGCTAAAGCTCTGGTTTGCAAGACGAGGCAAATTTGAGCTTTCAAGCTTAACATGTCTGCTCTCAAAGTACCAGTACCAAACCAACAAACGAGGTATCTTTGTTCAAGTTAACTATCGAGGAGCATTTTGAGAGTGATTAGCCATTGATTAAAGCTAAATTCACAACGCTAGAGTCAACAAAATCCGAATACTTGGGTTTTGGGACACCCGGTAGATGGTTTTTTATTAAGTTTCAAGCATCCACTTAGACAGGGCCGATACCAGCCATTTTCACTGCATAGGAGGGCGAAGACCCAAAAAAATTTCCTAAGGTAAAATCATCACGAACAATAACAACAACATCAGCTGTAAGACATATCTTACATTAAGGTATGATATGACTGAGCAAATTCTTCAGTAACTGAAATTTAGCTCTTATTTCGGAATCAAACCTTGCAACCCATACAATTAGTTAACATTCTTCAAAACTGTGCCGTGATTTCAATAATTCCTGCCAGAATTTATCTTCCAACGTTGATAAATTCATGTGATATGCATCATTTATCCTACAAAATCTTCCAAAAGTAGGCCTGTAATTCACAAAAAAACATCTGACAAATGAGCAAAATTTCTGACAAATAATCTCCTATGGCGTGCTCCGCCTATCATCGCCCCCCTACTAGCTTCGTCCCTGCACTCAGAATGTTCGTGATTCCTTTCCCACGCATTTCTTGATTTTTGATTGAATTGATGAGATGGCTTTGGGGCAACTCTAGAATGAGCATCCACTTGATGCATCAATGGGTGATCATTTCAAAATACGCCCATTAACAGGTGTATTTCTACTGAAATAAGCAGAAATGAAAATAAGTTACATAATTAATGTGATTGCGTTGCAAGGGCCCTTGTTCGAATCTTCTTTACAAAATACCTTCCCGTGGTTGAGATTTAATTTTACAGGAAAATGAGATCTCAATTTTTGACTAGAATAATGAAAGGTTAATACAGCATTCACACTGACGCAGTTTTACACTTTGCCGTTACGAAACGAATATGGCATAAAACTGTGCCGTATTTGTTTTTCATGAAATCGTCGTTTACACAATGCCGGTACAAAATGAAGAAGATATGCTTTAAGCAAGCTCAACGATGCACTTTCTTCAAATCTCGCCCTTGATCGACAAAAAAGCAGGAGTTGGATAAGAGGAAGGAGAAAATGGAAGGGGAATGGGAAGGAGAGCGAGACTTGTGCATTACGCATTCTGAAATTGAGACTCCATTGTTTGATCTGCAAACCGATCAAGATCTTTACCGGCGGCTTTCTTTGATGTTAGTGGGAGAGCTAATCAAAATTGAGCATATGAATTCTGAACCTCAATTTCGGAACGCGAAGTTCAACATTGTCACTGTCTTTTCCTCTTGCCCTTCAATTTTCTTCTTCCTCTTCCCCTCCCTTTCCTGTGCCGTTTGTTTATCGATCAAGTGCGAGACTTGGAGCAGGTCCAGATCAAAGAGAAGATTTGTCAAGGTGCATGCTCTCTTTGCCAAATCACAGTCTCGATATGAATCTGACATTAAATGATACCGTATTCGCCGTTTACATTAAGCCGTATTAATACTGAAGCTTATAGCATGCGGAATGGTTTTTGTGCCGTTTTCCATCGTATTCAAGTGATAACTATGCAGGCATATTGTAGACGGGAGGCTAATACTGCACAGTCTCATGCTGTATTCGTTTCGTACCACCATTGTGTAAACGGGGCCTAAATCTGGCTAGATTTCAACCAATCCAATGCATTCAGTTTATTGGATTGGCCAATCAGATGGTCCCATTTGATAACCTGGTTTCGTTCAAGTTGGATTAACTTGTAAATGGGAATGAGGTATAGACTGATGACATTCGTCCAAGTTTTGCTCCATTGAATTGAATTATTATTGTGGCGGGGGCATCGTTGGGGGAATGGAGCGAAAACAAGGACTCATGTAATAAGTCTAAATGAGGTATAGTAATACCAATTCGAACTTACTAGTTAGACCAACTTAAAATAAACCAGATAATCGAATGGGGCCTCCTAATTGGTCAATTCAACAAATTGAATGCATTTCATTGGTTGAGAT
Source organism: Aurelia coerulea (assembly GCA_039566865.1). Lineage (NCBI taxonomy): Eukaryota > Metazoa > Cnidaria > Scyphozoa > Semaeostomeae > Ulmaridae > Aurelia > Aurelia coerulea. Next base: position 21,278,479 of record CM076948.1, on the reverse strand, counting down.
CTACCCTGGCTTTAGAAAAGCTTGCTTAAAGGGGCTCCGTCGTTAACCCTATTCGTACTGGGGGGGGGGGGCGTTTTTGGCCCCCCCCCTACCAGTTTTTGCTGCATTACGCTAAAACGACAAGAGATATAACCACCAGTTTTGGTGACTTTTACGCAAATTTTATAGGCAATTAAATTTTCAACATTTCATTGTTCTACCTCTGATCATGTGACCACAGTAATACCATATTTGGAGAGTAGTCAACAAAAAAAATCTTAAAATGTCCGTAGTTTTCGTGTCATTTGCTTGATCGATCTCAAACATGCACCATTCGATTGCATTTGATGAGTACTTTCATTTGATATATAACTTTTTCATATTTGCTGATGTCAGCAATATTTAATATCTATGACGTCATTCACATTTATGACGTCATTTACCTAATAAAGAAGTGTTAAATATAAATTTTTTAGTCTAATTTGCTTCATCTTATTAATTTAATTCATTTTGAGTCTATATTCACCAGATAAAAGGGCAGGACTGGCAAAAACCTGCGATGAAAGTAAATGCATGCAACAAAAGGCTAATTTAAGGCTAATTGTGCTAAAAATAGAAACTAAAAAATTTTGCAAAGTATGTATATATTCAAGCTATGACATGTTTCCTACTATTTGAAACAAATTTGGAAAAAATCGGTTGAGTGGTTGATTAAATAGAATTTTTCTGGCTAAGAAGGTATAAATTTGCCAATTTTTGTCAGTTTTTCGGTTGCCTAGCAACGAATCACATGACTTATTAATTGTCATTGTTATATTTGAATAGCCAATTGTTTAAAGAACAATAGGGGTAAGTCTTATTGTTATATCTTTTGTAGTTTTGGAGAAAAAGAGGGGGGGGCCAAAAACGCCCCCCCCAGTACAAAATACCTAAAAAATCGCCCAGTACAGATAGGGTTAAACAGTAATAAAATCCGTAAACTCGCACGTGTCAGGGATTATGCATTTTTCATACATTGTTCTCTGCAGTTTGTTTGGTGGCTTCACCCAAGCCACCAAAAAGCGACCGTTAAAAATCCACTTATATCCGAGCAATCGTAGAAGATATGAACGTTTGGTTTGTTCCTTAGTGAAGTACAATGATTAATGCCCAAACAACAACTTTCATTTTGAAAAAAATACGAAAATCCTGTGTGATATCGCTGTTCAAAAACTGCAAAAATCATCGTTTTGTTTACATCTTGACGAGGGAGCCCTGTCAGTGTAAATTAATAGTTCTACCTCATTCAAACACTGACACTGTCAAACCAGTTTTATCTGAACCAGGTTAAACTTCAACCAATCAAATCAGCTTGATTCGTGGTGTTGACCAGTTAAAGCGTAGCACTTCATATATAACCTGGTTTAATCATGGGTAGTTAGACACTGCTGGTGTGCTTCTATGGAGGAGCGGTGCTGGGGTGCGGAAAAATAATGTTTTATATTTATGTGGAGGATATACACTCCTCCATAGTAGTAAATATTTTTTTCCTCCGCAAAGGAACAAAGCTTTGGGAATCAAGCAAAGGTAAAACTATTGGTTTTATAAGCAAAGGTAAAAAAAGCTGGGTTTCTTTCACAAGCTAGCTTGCGTGCAGCCTCAACCCTTCTCAGCGAGAGTATACACTTTCGCTGTGGAGTGTCGAGCCCAGGGGGGCACTCAACACATACGCATACGGGAGGGGGGTCAGTCCGAGAAATTGTCAGGAAACCCAAAAATATCAGCTCATTTTATACCTTGACATCTGTAAACGAACATAAAAGATCCTGAAACAATGAAAATTGAGGCCAGGATTGCCTCTAAAGAACCCAAAAATATCATTTTGACCATATTTGATGCCCAAAAATATCAAAGACATAATTTCAGTTTATTTGGACCCAAAAATATCACTTTCGGCAACATTCTGACCCAAAAATATTGGACTTACCTCCCCGTATGTGCAAACGATGAGTGCCCCCCCCCCTGGGGTTAAAAGCAGACTTTGTGTTCTCTTCGAAAGGAAACCAAAATGTTGCTTAAAAACTGCATTGCAGGAGAGAAGCTATTTTAGTTTGAAAGCCAACAGTGGGTGACACACCTGCACTGAAAGAAAACAGTGCCTGGTGCACCTGCATTTGCATGAAAAGAAAGTAAATACGAATTCAGCTTCCAGTTATTCGTGGAGAGAACTCGTAAAACATGTAATGGGAAACTGCGAAGGAAGCTTGATTGCAAATGGATGAGACACGGATTCGGATTGACTGATGAATGAATGCAACGGAACTAAAGACTGCATCACTTTTTCGAAATTAGAAGCAGCTAAAGCAATAGGAAGAATGTATAGCTTATGAAGACCAATACAACGAACAACTTTGAAATAGCGCGTTGTTTAAGAAAACCACGCAAAAAGGAACTAGCAAGGTAATTTTAAATAACTTGCATTTTTAATGCAATTTCACAAAGAAGCTGCTCATAAACGAGAGAACAAACATGAAACTATGAATTATGCAAGAAAGGATAATAGGAAGAATAACCAAAAGGTACTGTTTGGATTGAAGAACTACAGCTATATAGGCTTGAAGAAAACATACTGCCATAAAGGACTTGCACTTGACTTCAAAACTTCGTCAAATTCTTCTATTATAGTATCAAGCATTGAAACAAAATCCATAATTACAAACATACGGTGCTGTTCAAGTAAAGATACGGCTATAAAGGAATTGTACTTGGTTTTAAAACAGTGTCAAATACCTCTACGATTACGAAGCATTTAAACATCACAACGATTGTTTGGGAAACTTTGGAAGCATACAGCTGTAGGAACTTGTGCGTTATAATTGGTTCGAAACTGCAGTAAAATGTCTACAGAGGCAATAAAGCCATTCATCATAGCAATTACTGTGATTGGCATCCTCGCTTTAATTTTCAATCTTCTTGGCATCTATTTACTGAAAGCATCTCGCCTTGACAATTCATTTCAAATCAAAATCATCACAAATTTAAGCATTTGTGACATTCTCATTTTAACTGTGTCAATGCTTGACATGGTTTTGAAGTTTAATGGCCATGCATTATTGACAAGCAAAGTGGCTCAAGTGGTATGGTCCTTTAGGGAATCTGTCTATTATACATGGATCATGATGTTTTATCTGTTAACCATTGACAGATTTCTTGGCTGCAATTTCCCTTTGCGATATCGGGCGTCAATGTCACCGAAGAAATGTACAATCGTCTTAGGGTTTAGCTGGGGGATTGCCATAACTCTTTGGCCAACTTTTAGCATCCTTGACACGATCCAAATACAGATAATCTCCTACGCATACCTCTGGCTGATATACGATGGCATTTTCTTGTGTTTGTTCTTTGTTACATATGCAACAGTATTCTACCGCAAGAAAAAGAGCAATCAGAATTTAGGCCGACAATACACCGGACTGGGAAACCAGAGGTTCTTCGCAGTAACATCAACAATGCTCGTGGCTTTTATGCTTTTTGAAACGATCCCAAAAATTGGAAGTGCCTGTTTGACAATGGTGAGCTTGGAGGTAGGAAATGTGTTGAAGCATATTTTCATGCTTTGCTGGGGCATCAATCTTCTAGTTGATCCGTTCATCTATATATTACTATTGCCGAGTGTTCGACATACAGCAGCAGACAAGCTTCGATCAGTTTGCAACATTTTTCGAAGAAACCGAATTTCTGCATTGGCACGGAATGACACAACACAGAACTCTGTCCCAACAACAAGCTCCATCACTAAAAATGAAAAAGGATGATAAACTTGAGAACAGTGGATATTTTGTTTTCGGTATAATATTATAGATTATTCTACCTACAAACTGCTTTACAATACTACAAGGATCATACCATGAGGAGCAAAATGCTATGACTACAGTAAATCCCCGCATATAAGAACCTACTTTTTTGAGAACCAGGCTGACAAAGGTTCTTATTTTAAAGGTACAAAGACGAATTTCAAGGTATGAAGGTTCTTATTTGAAGGGTGCGTTGTATAGGCCCTTTTAGAGTCTGCATGAAAGATGTTTAGACCTGTAATTTATTTTGGTAGAGTTGTTATGGACCTAATAACTAAACCTAAGCTTACAAACAGCAGGGGAGGAGATTCAAACTTTAACAGCCAACTGGGACAAAAATCAGCTTAATAACGACGATCAAGGATCAACTTTACTACCCCTGCAATAAGAACATATTTTTCATCAAACTGAAACAGGTTCTTAATTACAAGTTGCATATAAGTTAGAGAAAACAGCCTCTAGGTTCTTATTTGTGTAGGTTCTTATATGCAGGGATCTACTGTACCCCATGGCATTATTCAAAAAAAGCTGAACTACATTAAATTATACATAAATGCTACATACGATACGATAGAAAATGCTACACATGCTACATAAATGCTATAGTCTGTTTTACATTAGATGTCAGGTTGGGGCAGTGACCTTGTCAAAACGTCTTCACGGCATTTGTCGCTAACAACTTTAATTATGGATGAACAGGTACAGTGGATATTGCACGGGGGTGGGGGGTTCTTGGCCAAATTTTGAGCAGGGGTCTGCCGCGAGCATATTCGAAATGGTACCCTTGCCGCGAGCATATTCAAAAGGCTAGACTAATTTTTACGAAAATGGTACCCTTGGCTAGACCATTTTGACCATTCTCTGGAACAATTTCCATGAAAATGGTATCCTTGGCTAGACCAGTTTTGACCATTTCCTGGCCAATTTGTCAAATTCGTACCAAATATGATATCATGACCGTTCGCTAGACCAATATTGTCAAAAATGTTATCCTTGGCTAGACTAGAAGTCCGAAAAAGTATATCCTTTCTCGCGGCACATCCCCAGGTACCTTTACTATGGAAGAACCCCCCCCCCCCCTTCGTGGGATATTGCTGATATGAATATTCATTTATGCTGTAAATTAGCCTTCCTTCACCTTTAGAATATTATTGACAATGGTTTGTAAGTGTGGCGGAGCCAAACAAACAATACTGAGGGCATAAAAGTCAAAAATTTTCCGACTAGGAAAGGATGTGAAACTGTATACCCAGACATTTTATTAAATTTGTCAATTACAATTTGTCCAGATTTTTGAAAACGTGGGGTGTATTTACCCTATCATACAACCCATCTGGCCCCGCCACTGGTCAATAATTTACTTTTGTTATTGTACGCTGCGAGTCAGAAACGTGTGTAAGGCTAGTTTTCTCCATAGGAAATCCACTCTTCAGATTTCATCGCTGCTTTCTAAAGTTTTCTTTGCTTCTATCTAAAAATTTCCCGTTTCTTCTGCGATGGCTTGGAGAGGAGAAACGGGAAGGACATTTTCAGGAAGAAGCGAAGAAAATGATAGAAAGCAACAAAGAAATCTACTTCCCTTTTGTTATCACAGGCTCTGTCAGGGCAGAATATCCTGATGTTGATTTAACCGATGCCACTGCATTTGACATTGTTGCCTATCCTCTCAAACCATTGACTTCCTATTCATTTCCGATCCTTATCAGTAGGTACGACTGCAATCCTAAAATGTGTGCTATGTAGATGATATTATTGATCAAGGACAAGGAATAAGTCTCTCAAAGGAAATCGACAGGGTTGAAAGCTGGCCTGGTCCAAGTCAAAAATATAGTCAATCGTATTTGATAACTTTGATGTATATCTAAAGAAACATTGGGTGCGTATAAATGTTTTCGTTAGCGTATTTGTGGTGACCACCTTCAGAAAATTCAGCTTCTTGTGGGTTCTTGTTTAAAAAGTTGTAATCATGGAATTTCAGCCTCAAGGTTCTTATAGAACTAGGTTCTTCTATGCGGGTTTCTACTGTATATTCAAACTATCGGTATTTCTGAAGTTATAGAACTGTTATTTGTAGCTCGACATAGTTAAAGCTGGCCCAGGCTAAGCTAGAAATAGAACCAATTGCAGGTTGACTTAGATGTAGAAATCTACTTCCCTAAGATGGGTAATATCGTTTTATTTACGTTTCGAAGCAAGCTGTTCATCATTAGACTTATGACGATGAGTCCCTTGTATCCCTGCGGTACCTTGCTCACAGGGACTCATAATGAAACAGTTAAAAACCTGACCCTAACTTCTGCATTCGATTGATCGAATCTGGATCGAACGACTGCTTCGGCTCTGTTCAACAGTCACTCCTCAGAAAGGAAATGCGATAGAAACCACGGTAAGCAGACACTTAATCAACAAAACTTGGTATTCATCTGAAGGAGAAAGTTCACTTTACCTGATGAGTGCAAAAGAAGTCTTTTAAGGCTGCAATGTCCACGTTTTTAAGACCAAAACATAACAGAGAAATCTTCAAGTACCTGCTGCAGCAACTTCCTTCAAATTTAGTAAGCTGCGTCAATCGAATTGAAGGTTCGCAACTTATTGTTCTTCGCCAAATCTCGCAATCTGATTGGTATGCTAGGAATCCCAGCATATTAGGCCTAATAGGGTCAACTTTTTCAGAGTAATATTATGAGTCTCTGTTGACTGAAACGCCATAAAGAAGTCAAAGAGCACAGGGAAACGAGAGATTCATCGTCATAAGTCTAGTTCATCATTAGCAGAATATATGATAGTACAGAGCCAGAAGCTATAGCCTGTGTGGACTTGCCCAAGTCTAAGTCCATAGTTGGTCTTAGATTAGATGTCACCTGCAAATGCCTGCAAAGAACAATAACAATAGAAGTGTTTGCAAAGAATTTTGCGTTAACGTGAATCTCAGGTGACATCAACAAGGGTAGATTTTTAATACAATAGCAACATGTAGCTGTCTATTCCCTTTAATACTTGGCCTGAAAGTAATCAGTTTTTCGTCTGACCAGTGCATCACAAGTGAGCATGTTAATGCCTTATATGTTGTGACTTTTTCGATGATTGAAGAATTGAGGCCCATTTTTTCGATTATAGGCATGACTCATGTTGTCACGACTGCGGGTTAATAACTTGTTTCAGAAGGCTTACCACTTTATGGACGCCATCAAAGTTCTCATTTAAGTTATGATGGCATATAGGTGATGATAAATGATCAATAATCGTTGTTCGTTTGTTTATTTGTCATCTTATTTCAGTTGGACTATATTCCTAGCTTCATAAAGAAACTACAGAAAATTCCTGATAATAACGATACCCATTTTGCACCACATCCCATTGTTCTCCCTTACCTCATTCTTTTTCTACCAGGGGAGAGGTGAGTAGAATACCATAACCATTTGAAGGCCACTGCTCCATGGTTATAAAGATAATAACATTGCAAGGCATACCATATACCTTATAGTGCACATGTTCAAATAGATCTTAGAGTATACGTTACTGAAAATCAGGAACTCCAGTCAAAATTACGCAGGATTTTCTCAAGAAAGCCCCTTCGGCCCTTCAAGAAACCTTCAACGCAAGTCCTGAATCATGGACGACAAGGAAAGATTTTTTAAGAAATTAGCATGAGTTGATTTTGATTGACAACGCAATTCAAAGCGATTAGTGATCGCAGACAAAGGAAATTCTCTCAACCAGTAATTCAAAACAAGGCAAAGCAGCAAAAGTTTCTCTGGAACACAGGTAGCTTTTGTGCGCTCGTTGTGCATTGCAGAAATTGTTTTTAAGAGCAAACATGAGCATTTATCGAAAGAAGAAGGATATATCTACATATCAACTACGGGCATTTTATTTTTTGGTTCAGAAGCTGAGGAAAGTGTTTCAATTACATCCAAAAGAGACAAGAAAATGGAATCGCCTCCAAATCGGCTTCTGAACAAAAGAAATAAAATGCCCCGAGGTAGATGTGTAGATGCAACCTTCTTCTTTTGATATGTGCTCATGTTTTGGTCTTGAAAACAATTTCTGGAATACACAACCCCGGGGGCTACATAACATATTTAGGGTACGGGTATGTATGTGCCGCCCATATGGATGGGTTTTTGGGCCCAAAATTTTCTAAACAAGGGTCCTTTTTCGGCAGATTTGCCATAAACAAGGGTGGGGTTTCGCTGAGATTCGCAAAACATGGTTAAAATGGGCAGTTTTCCGCCAAAATTCATCATAAAAGTGGGTATCAAAAGCAAGTTTGGGTAATTAGAAGAGGGTAGCTTTCTGAAAACCAGGCGGCAGACGCCCATCCATCCTCAAGTCATGTACCCCCCCCCCCCGGGTACACAACGAGCGCTCCAGTTACTTGGGTTTCAGAAAACGTTTGCGGTTTTGTTTGTTTTGTATTTATAGTTGAGATAATTTCCTTTGTCTGCAGTCGCAAATCGCTCTGAATTGAGGCGTCAATCAAATGCAACTGTTGCTATTCTATTACAAAATCTGCCCTTGTTATCACGAACAAATGTTCAGACTTTCAACAATGAATTTCATTACGTATTGTTACTTTGAAAAAATGAAAGTGCCATCCTTGGAATCATTACAACATTTCATTCCGGATGATTTCATCCTCCCAAGAGGATAACACGTGCAAAATTTGGTCATGATTTTAAGCCCTTTTGAAGATTTCTTGAATGGGCCTTTCCGAGAAAATACCTCATAATTCTGAAAAAGATTTTAAAATGAATTTGAACATTTCCACCATTAAATACATTCATTTTTTTCATAAGAAACTGCTTATAAGAAACGGTAGGCTCAATCCTCCGAAAGTTAAGAAACAACCCTACCTGAACTGAAAAAGCTAAGAAACTTTTGTAATTTACAACTTTAATTTTACTATCGCACTCAAAAATGTTTTGACAGTGTACAGTTATAGCAACTGTTTCGACATTATTTTGAGTGCGAATTATGTTATTTACTTGTTTTGAAATCTTACTATGTAATTTGGGAGCCCTTCAGACAATACAAAATTAACTCTACACTTCCGGCATCAAAAATATAAGCAACACATAAGAAACTTTTGGTAGCAAAATGGCCCAAAAATTTAAGAAACTGCTTACCAGCACCGGACCTTAGTTTCTTATAAAAAAATGAGTGTAACATCACAGGGTGTCCAGGGAGCAGTCGCCTTTAAAATAGGAGGGAGGCCAGGGTTTCATTGATTCATTATGTATTGTTTTTCAAAAAGCCAGGGTCAAATTTAAATCGATTAATCAATGATGCAAATAAATCATATTGCATACGTATTCCCGTTGCTGGCCACAAACAATACAGCTGCAAGTTAGCCCATCCAATTGCTTTAATGGTTTTGTTCGTTTGTCAACTTATATTACATCGATTTAATCTACAATACATGTAGCTTACTATGAACAAATATGCGAAATAAACTATACTAAACCAATAAATATTTAATACACCAATAGATATGTTTTTACAGTATTTTTAATAATCTAACTAAACAAAATTTGAAAACAAATTTCCAGACACATATTGACAAGCATTACATTTACAATTCACTTCATACCCCTTTTTATCATGTTCTTTAAAGCTACTTAGATTTTATGCTGATTCCATTTCATTTGGGAGTCCAATTCCAGACTGGCGGTCCCAGTGATTGAAGGCTATTAGAACCAAAGGTGCCTTGATTTGTTCTATAATATTTTAGTGATTGGAGTTTTGCAAAAGGGTAGTGAGCAGATTTCATTTTAATGATATCGTGCATGAAGGAAGGGTTTAAACGTGGAACATGCATTGTACACTTGCGAGGGTGATCATTGTGCAGAAATCTAAGGGCACGTTCTTGAACCTGTTCGACTTTTTGCAAAGACTAAGCTTGTGAGAACTATCATACTAGAGGACAATAATCGAAATTTAAATATAGAGTGGTGTCGCCCATTATGCCCATGTCGTCGCGAAGTTCTGAGTTAGATCCAAAAAGAGCAATTAATGAAAAAACCAAATAGCCAGATATATCACCAACTAATGGAGAAAAAGATCACAGAGTATTGATTTTTTACGTAAACTCTTTATACTGATTTTAGAAGATTTTAAAGAAGGGGGTAAAAACGTCGCTTTCTTCTAACGTCGCCCATTATGGCCGCAGGAGAAACAATGAACACTACTCCGCGGTAAAAAGTTTTGATAAGGAAAACAGCTTTAACTACCGTTCTTTGTTTATCATTTGGTACTTTAAACCCAAAAATATCAATAAGAATTAACCTAAACTTCGATTTTTGGCAATTGAAATACATGCTTCGAGTTGTTCTAAATCCTGCCTTATCTCTTGTGCATGGATGGATGAGTTTTGGCATAGTTTCTAAAATGAAAATAGAAGTAATATAATGCTGCTTTTTTTGCGTTTCAATGATTTTCCAAGTCAGTAAGTCAGATTTTAACCCAAATTGATGTTTTTCTAAATAAATGTTGCATTTTAATATTTGGAAGTGATTGGAAACTTCACTGGTAAACTGATGGGCATAAAGGGCGACGAAAATAGCAATTAGCAGCACTCAGACTTCATAACCTTAAATCTGAATCAGAAGTCACTTTGCTTTCGTTTTATTGTAGATTGCCTCTCAAGAGACAGGACTTCTGAAAAATCAAAACATATTTGAAAAATTTCAAAGCGCAAGGTGCCGAGCGAACGAAAAAGAAGGAAGGAATGTAAAAAGAATCATGAAATTTGCAATACTTGAAAAATTCATCAATTAGAGTTATGCTCAAACCATCTCCTCGGGTTTCAATGCAAATGAACTGAATCTTCATTGGAGGTCAAATCACGATAAAACAGATGTCTGCGAAGATTTTCCACGAAATTGCAATTTTATTACTAGTCGTCAGTCCCCTGAAATTTAATTTCTCTTGCTGGCCGGCCATAATGGGCGACCGGCCATAATGGGCGACGCTACTCTAGAAAGCTTTGGACGAGAATCTTCTTTCCATTGAAACCAATAAATCGTTTGAGAGTCTTTTTAAAACGGTTTAAAACATTGAGTTGTGATGCAGCCTTACAGCAAAGTTCAGAGATGTCAGAGACCCCAACGTTCAAGGTTCATGTCCATAACCAATGAATCGATTTTCAAAAACTTTGTTTTATTTGATTGCCTGAAGGCTAAATTGTATTTTAAGATGTTGTTTGTGGTTTTACCACGGCGCTTTCATGTCGAAAAGAAGATCGATAAACTTGCTCAAATTCAAGCCTTAGATGGCATGAGAAAGAAACGGCCTATTTTTAAAGTCATATTTTAGATGTAATACTAAAGGCTGAACTCGTATTCGTATTCTCTGACGCCATATATCCTACAGGGTGTCCCAAAAAACATGTGCTCTGTTTGATTGGCTTCTGCGGAGCAACCATAAATAGAACCCTTCATTCATGCAGGAAATTTTCTGTGAAAATGAAAGTCATTACAATCTGCGCAACAATAACGAATTCTTTCAACCTAGGGTGAGATCTGTCAACAACGGGACAGAAAGCATCCGTTTCAAAGGTCCGCAGCTGTGGCAAATGTTACCACCAACGATACGTAATTCAGAATCCCTTTGTCAGTTTAAAACAAAAATAAAAAGTTGGAACGGAGAAAATTGTCCATGCAAATTATGCCGCGTTTTTATTCCGAATTTGGGCTTTTTATGATGAATTTTATTAGATATCTACTTTTACTTTTACACTGTATACTTTTAATGATTTGTAAATATTTTATCCACTATTTTTCTTATGTAATATTTGTATTTTAATGTTTTAAAGTTGGAATAAATTAGCTAATTACTTTTAGCTATCTTTTGTCATTTATAATCCAACAATAAAGAAATTGATAATAATAATAATAATAATAAAACTTTTCTGTTTTTAAGATTCTTGACAGACGAGACTTCAAATTAAAGGTTGACACCGAGTTTGAGTAAATCTGATCGCTAGTTGCTGATTTATTGAGCAAGAAAGCCAAAATAATCGGCTGTCTCAAAACCAGAGGATTCATTATCCTCTATTGTGTTAAAATGAACCTAGCCCTATTTTCTGATGTTCATAAGTGAGACAGATAGTCATACATTGAATTTTGTGACAACCAAGAATATTGTACATATCTAGGATTTCTAGGAATGGTAATGTGCAACACAAGTGCTGCAGGCCATGGCATGCGTCCATCAGCTATTTTGGCTCTCAAAAGTGATGAAGTCGTTTTAAACCAACAATATTGCGTTCAGCATGCTACTTGATCAATATTCTTGAGTTATATGGTCATTAATTACTCCCAAATGCGTTTCCTGGCATAACTGTAGAGTTTAAATTATTTAATGTTAAAATTCAAGTTATAAGGGTAAGTACGGAGATAAAATCCTCTGGATTTGATGCAACGAGTGATTGTGACTTTCTTTGCCAATACATCAGCAACCACTTGTCAGATCTACACAAACTCGGTGCCAAACTCGAAGCTAAAATCTCTTCTATTCACAAATCTGAACAGCAGGAAAGTTAGATCTATGGCTCCACCACAGTAGCCATTCAAACGGCGCACATGCTTCTTGGGACACCCTGTATACTAAAACGTTGATCTGAATTAGCACAATGAGGTGTAGTTGGTCAAAGGTGGCTGCGGCTGAGTCAAAAGGAGCTGTTTTTTGTAGCCTGCTTTTAAAGAGGTTAATCTTTTAAAGCACATATGTCACGTTAGCAATTGGTTAAAGGCAGACTGTCGTGGCTTTAATTGGCTGGTTGTGATGTTGAAATCCCTAACAAAATACCTGGCCTCTGGATCATTATAAAGCCTTTATGCTCTTAGATCATACTTTGTTTCGAAAATAAAGGGAGTCTGATCGTTATCATCTTCGTGAATTTCAGTGTAAAGCGAAATTACTGAGCCCTGCCTAATTCTATTCTTTCATATTGTCTTATTCATCCAATCAGTGCCACGACAGTGTGCCTTTAATATAGCAAACAAGTTTGGAGTGGAATTCCATTGTTTCATGACTTTTTATTTCTGTTTCATGAATTTTCATTGCAATGAAAATTCAGCCTCGATCCTGTGCTTTGTAATAAACAATAGAGAGGATTGTATTGCATGAACCAATCAGCTTCATGACATATGCCCTTTAAAGAGGTATTGATATCGCAAACCTGGATTCAAAAACCTTGTGCAACTTGCTTCTTTACGGCAGTTCTAATATGAATATGATTGACAACAAGATAATTATTGAAGCAACAACTGAATACATTGAAAAAACAAACAGGTTGAATTGACCGTGGGTGCTGGAGTGCTGCCTGGGCGAGGAGGTGACGTTTCTTCGTCCTTTCTCTTGGGGGGTACGTTAGTATCCGTGGATCAATATAAAATCAATTTGAAATAACGCGATGATCTAGCAGCTCTCCCTCCTATCTTCCAGACAGTTCAGCACCAAACCACCCAAATTTTCCCATAGTGCTTGACTTCCCTCGTCATTGTACCGTCCAGTTGCTATCTGATGGTACAAAGATGATGGAAGTCTACAATATAAAAGGGTTAGACCCATTGCATGGTTTAGTGTGGAACTGCCAGTCTCCATCTTTTCTTTTGACTATTTGTGTGTTGTTTTCTTGTGTTATTTTGTCCCTCGTATTGCTGTATTTTTTCTTTTTCTTATATATTTATGTCTTGAAGTTATATTTGCTAATTGTAAGTACCGTTCTTTGTGTAGGCCAGATGACCTTGTGTCTTCTTACACCAAGAGCGGTACAGTAGTAATGTATTTAATTTAGTTTTAACCCTATCCAGACTAGGCTTTTTGAAACTCTGGGGAGACTAGGGGGGGCACAAAGTGCCCCCCCCCTGGTTTTTCTCAGAATAGTAAGTGCTAGAGACTTGAAATTTGGCACAAGTAACAAACATGATAAGGCGAACAAGATGATGTGATTTGTTTTTGTTTATGTCACGTGATTAAGTGCTGACGTCAGCAAATGTTGCTAATTTGGGTGTAAAACCACATGTGCTTTGTCGCGTTGTATCTCCAAATTGATAAAACATAGCAATGTGATATTTGAAACATAGAATGATTATACCCTTGTAATTCTTATTTTGAAATGTTTGCTTTGTAACACTAATATTTTTGCTGACATCAGCATTTATTTATTTTGTACGAAAAAAAGAGTGATTTTTGTCTAAAATTGATGATAAATTACTTTTAAAAATAGCAAAAAATGCTAAATGTACATAAAAAGACCGGCTGCATCATATAATGTCACTCATTTTTCTAAAAATGAAGCAGAACATGGTTGTTCGTCAGTACGCATGCGCAACAACCAATTGTTGATGACGTCATCAAAAATCAATAAACTATATATCAAATGAAAGCTTGTTTCAAAGCGAGTTCAACCATGTTTGTCTCATTGTCATAGAGCTAGTGGTTCCAAATCTATGATTTAAAAGGTATCTATTTTGCGGAGCACTCAATTTAAAGTCATGTGTTGACCCCCGGAATCAGTGTCAAAATTTTTGAAATTGACATGAAAAGATGTCTCATAGATAGAGACTAAAAGTCACAAAAAAGCTAGACTATTCTAGAGATACTCGACGAGCTGTGTGAAAAACTTTACTAGGGGGGGCACTTTGTGCCCCCCCCCTAGTCTGGATAGGGTTAATCTATTATGAATAGAAAAAAAGAGGTTAAGAATTTACAAATAATCTAACCCTTTATGGTTCCCTTATTGAAAGAATTGTCAAAAAAATTATTTAATGCATTTTTTCATCTATTTGTTAATCAAATGACTCATTTTCAACAAAAAATCAACATGTTTATTTTTCATCAGTGTCCTCCTTAATATTTTTTCAATTCAAAATTCCTATTGATTTCCAAAAGTCTAACCCTGGATGGGCATAGTTGCCATATGGCAACTAAATATTCAAAACAAATTCTGCTGCCTGGGCCTTTCCATACACAAAGTCTGATTTGCGTCACAGCAGAGGGCACCGTTCATCTTGTGAATAAACCTAACAGCCATGTTTACAACATTCAATGGGGATTACCCCAATTATTACCAAGAGGACCATTTCAGTAATCGAAATTCCTCTCATTCCACTGTTCAACATTTTCTTTGAACCGCTTTTCAACATCAAACAGCTACCGCATTCCAATGGCATAACGGCTCCTTTGTCATAATATCAGCAATGCATAGGGTAAAATCCGGACCGGTGGAACTGAGGAGCACTGGAGTATTTAGTTGCCATATGGCAACCCTGCCCATTAAAGGGCTAATTAACCCTTGCTTGGTAGACATATTTGAAAATGCGAACATGCATACCACGCACCTGTATGTAGAGCTAGGTAGCATAGTAATGTTATGAGTCTCTATTCAGCAAAAAGACATCGAAGATGAAAGAACACAGAAAAGCAAGGAACTTAAAGTCATTGGTCTAAAGTTATCACCTGTAATAGAAGATTACACTGAGCATAGCGGCAAGGAACGTTTGCCAAGATGCATTGCATATTTTAATTGAATTGCTATAGAATTATGAATCTTGAATGGAACGCAAATGAATGTTGATAAAAGGTAATTATCTAGCGTAATTATTATGGTTTGCATAATTAAGGTTGATTGCGCTGCGGGGGCCGTTTTGCACACAGCTAAATCCTTTTTTGCAACACAGCTTAGTCCTGCCTTCATGCAACCACTAACAAGAAACCCAGTTCTTAATTTGTGCATTGTCGGAAAACAATAGAATGGCCAATTGAGAAAAATAGGCTGATATCGAAAGGTTGTTCTTTTATTAAAGGTGGGCATCACGTCTTGCTTTAAGAGAGCAAAAAGTTTACCAAGGCAAGATTTTGTATTGATGGGCAAGAATTGTCAGTACTTTCTTGATTTGAGAGATGAACAGTGCTTGAAATATCAATATATTTAGGCATACAGGCCAACAAGAACAGGATTCGGATTGCAGATATATGTGGAGAGAATTCTGAAAATCTTCCGCGCATACTGCAAAATAAATTTGGCAAATTTCTTATGGAGCAAAAGCAGACAAGTCAAGCGAAAGTTACTGTTTTAAAAACATGACAACGAAGAAAATTGAGCTAAATTGTTGAAGTACAAATTGCATATGAAAAATTGCACACAGGCAATGAAGAATTGGAATTGAGTGCTAGATACTAAATTATTTGGGAAAAAACAGGATCTACTTGATTTGAAAGACAACAGTTGTTGATAAATCAACATCGATGCTTATAGGCATAAAAGGAAAAAACTCATATTCCAGATACATATCGAGAGAATCCTGGGGCTCATTGATTGCAAAATATCTCATTGGCAAATTTGCAAGAAGTGAACAAGGCAAGAGGAAGAAATCGTTTGCAAAGAACGTTTCAAGGAAGAACATTGAACCTAAACTGTTGAAGTACGAAATCATCTGAAAAATTGCAGGCAAGCTGTGAAGGACTGGAACTGAGACTCTGTAAGATTTTGTTTCCTAAATCTTTCACGTGTCTTGTACGACCATTGTAATCTGGTAATTGTTTTCGTGACCATTGGTTTTCAGACACGAGCAATTATCTAACTTAAAGATAAGCTTCGTTATCGCAGATATTGAACTGAAACAGTTACTTCTGCAGAAGAATAATGTCTTACAATATAGCTGATGTCGTCCACATGTCAGTAGGAGTGGTCAGTTTCCTTGCATTGATCTTCAATATCCTAGGGATTTATTTATTGAAAGCTTCTCGCATGGGAGATTCCGTTCAGATCAACATCATCGCCAGCTTGAGTCTTTGTGACATAGTCATCTCAATTGGGACATTGATTCTCACCACGCTACATTTTTTCAACCACCCAGTAGAGACAAGCAAAGTGGCACAGGTTGTATGGGCACTTTGGGCAGCTGCTTATCATATTTGGTTCACAATGTTCGACCTTTTAACAATTGATCGCTTCCTCGGTTGCAACTTTCCTTTCAAATATCGCGCACTTGCAACACCTAAGAAGATTAAAATCATTTTGGGCGTTACGTGGGGTCTCGCTGCCATTCTTGGGCTAGCATTCAGTATATTCGATACACTGAAGATAAGAGCATTCTACAACAGTTACATGTGGGTGACTTTTGATGGCATTTTCCTGTATTTGTTCTTCGCCACTTATACAACAGTTTTCTGGCGCAAGAAAAAGATGAATCAAAATTTACGCCGACGGCATTCAGAATCGGAAAGAAACAAATTCTTTAGATTAACAGCAGCAATGATTATTGCCTATTTGATTTTTGAGATTATCCCAACAGTCGGAACTGCCTCATTAGCATTGGTCAGTTTGAAGATACGTGGTATATTTCAGTATATATTTGAACTTTTTTGGGTCATAAATATTCTAGTTGATCCATTTATCTACATATTTTTGATGCCAAATGTTCGACATACAGCGGCCAGCAAGCTCCGCTCATTTCTCGGTTTATGTCACAGAAATCGTGTTGCTGTTTCGGTAAGCAGAAACGCAAAGCAAAGCGGTGATCCAACAACAAGTTCCATCTCCAAAGATGAAGAATATTTGTAAGGAAGAATGAAACTTTTCAGAAACGATGGGGATGGGACCCAGACTTTATCCACCCATCCCAATGTTTTCACTCCATTCCATTTTTACAGTACGATCACTGCAGCGGAAATACGTTGTTGCGCTAAAGCATAAAAATGTCGGTTCGTTCAAACTGGGACGTTGTATCGAGTCTAGATGGGACCCAACAAAAGCCATATCTTTTATCCAAATGTACTGAAAGTATGACCATGGAATAGCATGACATATAGCAATAAGGAATATCATTACTATCATTAATATCATTACTGATCTTTGACTCTTTGGAGGCAATCCCAACCTTAATTTAGCATTTCGCATAATAGTTTACCCTCTTTTACATATATCAAGCATAATACTAACTTATATATTTGGGTTGCAATAAGGCTGAACCAAGAATACTTTAGGGTGGCCTGAAGAATTTCTTGGACTGACCTCCAAATGTTCATCTACTAAGTGTCGCTTTATGCCCTCTTTACTCGAGAGACATTCAATAGGCTCTTATCCGATCCAAACCACCTTTGCACTGTACCAGGACGTTTTTTTTATCCGTCACATAGTCGTTATCGTCCAAGAGCGTTTACAATGCTCCAAAGCAATTATCCAAGGTCCATCTGAGTTCTTTCTATATGTTCACTTGAGGTAATCTTCAACATCAATTGCTTTAGGTACATTACGTAAGATAGCAACGATTTTGTACAGGGTGTCCCAAAAAATTGTGCCCCGTTTGGAACCAGTCCTCTAGATTAATGGGGCTACCGTGTAAAATAATGAAAAATGAAATAAAATTGAAATGATTGCATTTCTCCTTTCCATACCTCTTCTACAAGGTCGAATAACCATTCCTCGTTGTTGTTTTGTATCGATAATGGCGCCGGAAAGAACAGACAGGTTTTGTCCCTACAATCCTGCCAGCTGTCACAAGCCCAGAAAGATCTTATCGGGTTGCACACTCTCTCTGGAAGCGACTATGTTTCTTCTTTTCTGCGCAAAGGAGAGAAAGCATTTTGGAAGACAGTCAAGGATGATGCAGAATTCTTAAGTTTATTCGGCAATATGGGGACGGAAAACCGTCCGTCTCAGCAATTAGCTGATTCTGTTGAAAAAGTTGTTTGCTGTTTATATGGAGAGAATGTTCATACGTCCAATTTTCATACGTCATTTTGCCAAATTCGCTCCGACGATAACTCAATATTTCCTCTGATGGGGGGGAGGGGGTTAGATGTTTCCGACAGAGGGGCTTCAGCCCCTTGACCATACCCTGGCATTACCCCGGAAGAGGAGTGTCACTCATTTTACTTATATAGATAGCTTTGAAATTGCCCATTAAAATGTAAAGAGAAGGCCTATCTTCAGGAACTCAGTTTTCAAAATCAGGTGGCTTGTTTCTCATTGTAGGTAATCATTAATGATTATTCAAAAGCATTCCATTGAGCAATTCATTTCGTCCAGAAGCTGATAATTAAGTGTTTGAATAGCACCCGCAAGAAATGTAATGCCAACTTTTCATCTTCTAAATAAAATAAATAAACCTACCAAGAAACATGTTTTGATGTATCCTCCTCCTTCCACAGCGCCACAACACCTGTAGTCTATAGGGCATAACTAAAGGAAGTATGAATTTTCAGCAATGGTGGTAGTGTCTCCCACTCTTTTTTCCATTAATCTGACCGTATCGATTCCATGAGTTATCATGTTGTTTCTAACACACTGATGCAGACATATTTCTATATTCGAATCATCAGATGGTGTTAGAAAAAAAATTCTACCGGGTGACCCCCAAAATATGTATACGGATTTGGCTGAATCCAGCCCTGTGAATTTAGCTTCAATCAATGTCTAATGACTCTAAAAATGTTCCTCGATAGTTAACTTGAACAGAGATACACCTCGTTCTCGTTTGTTGATATTAGTATTTTGAGAATAGGGAAGTTAATCTTGAAAGCTCAAATTTGCCTCTTCCTGCAAACCAGACCTTTAGCCTTTTTAGCCTGAGTAATTTCTTTAGGCACAGCGTTTAAATCAATGAATATTGTGTTATTTTGTTTTCCATGGGGAGTTTCTTAATTTTTCATTAATTTCAGTTCTCAATTTTGATGTGCTTGAGGAATTTGCTTAGGCCAAAATGCCAGAGCTCTGGTTTGCAAGTGGACGCAAATTTGAGCTTTCAAGATTGATATTTCTGCTCTCAAAGTACAATACCAACAAACGAGGTATCTATGTTCAAGCTAACTATTGAGTTTGAGCACAGGGAATCCACTACTAAGATTGCCTTCTAAAAGTAAACTTCGTTTCTTTCCTCCTAAAACTTCGTTTTTTTCCTAAATGATATGATCGCTTTTGAAATTCCTCCTCACCGCGGCATCGCAGAGGGAAGGCAAAGAAAATTTCAAAAGCGATCATATCATTGGGAAAGAAACGAAGTTTTAAGAAAGAATAAGAAACTAAGTTTACTTTTAGAAGGCAATCTTAGTAGTGGATTCCCTGTGGTTTGAGAATGATTAGCCATTTATTAAAGCTAAATTCAAATCGCCGGAGTAAACCAAATCTGTACACATTTTGTTGGGACACCAGGTATTACCTTCAAAATTTAAGATGAGATTTGATTTCACTCAAGAAAAAGACTTGAACAACAGATTTTCAAAAATATCATTGAATTTAGCATTTAAAAGTTTCTCAGCTCTTTCCGATGTTCTAGAGCTCCTAAAATTTTCGGCCATCAAAGTACTATTTTCTAATTTCCTACGAAAAATACCTGTGACGCAATTTGTAAATAGACCATTCGCCAATTAGGAAAAAGGGATTGAGGCGAGCGCGGCCAATTCCGACAGCCCTAGTAACATCGGGGAATCCTCTCCACTTCAGAATATCTTATTCGATGTATTTCCCAAAATCGATCTGTAGAGTAGGGCACATAAACAAACGATCAGCTGATATGACCCCTTACTTCAAATGTAATAAGTCCAGAACTTGGGAGAAAATTTTGAAAAATCAGCGAAAACTGGCCGATCGTCTTGGGCTGATTCTGAAGTGGATAAATCTAGAAACTGAAAACAAACTTTTGGAGGACCTTATTTCAACCCTTTTTAATGTATTTAAAATTAATGTTAGTGCATTTAGTGAAACGAGCTCGATCAGTTTGGGTGGAAAAAGAGCCGAAGTGGAAATTTTCGGGATTTTCTCCACAGCTTTGAAAAAAGAAAGGCTCGTTATTCTGCGAATCTTAGAGATAAATTCGAGATTGATGGTGTCTAAGTGAAGAATACGGTTTCTCGTCGATTTTTGACATGCCGAGGCCGTTTACCGCTCGCAAAACGGAGTTACGGCCCAAAAAGGGGTAGGCCAAAATTTTTCCCAATTTTCGCGGCCCTCGCGCTCCGCCCCTGGGAGCAATATTGAACCCCAAATTCGTGATAAGACTCACAAACGAGTTATCTCCTGTAAATTTTTTTCTGTTTTCAAATTAGTTGAGTAACCATCGAGCATCGGCTCCAAATGCAGCTTCAGGTCAGAAAATCGGGCCGGGTCGGCTTGCCGATTATACTGTAATGGAGAGGACTCCCCGGATTTCCGACTGTTACTAGGGCTGTCGGAATTTTTTCTTAATTGGCAAATGGTCTATTGGATTCTTAGCTTCTAGGCTTTTTGCATGCCCCTGTATAGCAGTCTCTATAGACTGAAAGGGCTACCGTGGTTTAAATGATTAAAAATTCAAAAAATGAGAATGAAATTTATATATGTGGTTTGATCAATTGACCATAGAAATCTTTGTGTTGATGAGTGATAATGACTTTATACCGGTTTGTCAATCAGAAGCAATGACTGGTATAACTACAAAATTCTTTTTCATTCCTTGATTACTAACTTTTTAACTTCTACAAAAGAGTCTGGATCGAGCGATATTTTCTACATTTGAAACCGAAGATTCATTTGAAAACTCGTTTTGGTTTCAAGGACCTCGCTGTTACAGCGAACTTCCCTTGGAGATTCGTTCCTTGAACTCTGTTGTTCTATTTAGATCAAGACTGAAGGTGTACTGTGATTAGAACTGATTCACTGTAAATAAGACATTCTTGTGGAAACAATTTCTTCTAAATATTCTTGTAAACACCTTGACCAGTTTTATATTGTATTAGGATTACTATCATTATTTGTTATTACATTTTAATTTAACAGGGCCCTTGTTGATAACAATACTTTCTAGTATTGAAAAGGTTTTTACCCTGTATAAACATGTATATTATTATTATTATTATTATTATTATGATATAAGGTTATTTTCGACTGAGTGGAGTTATAGCTTCCGTCCCTCATGTGCATGTAAAAAAATTTGACAAAATGCATAAAAATATTGGGGTTAAATGCTAAAGCGGATACATCTTTCAAGGAACGCAGAGGTTGGATTGAATTCAGGACTTATTGCTAATTGGCTTATTAAACAATAGCAATGGAAATCCTATCATCTGATTGGATAATGCAAATTTTGATCATGATTCGATTGATTCGCACTTGCGAGAAGACGTCGAAATGTCTTAAACATGACCTAAGCCTGCAGCAGGAACTGGTAATCGATATATCCTTTGGCTGCTTACTATACTTCAATCAAGGGCGCCTACCTTGTAGGAAGTGTGTTTATTCCCGGTACTCTACGCGTAGTAATTGGTGTCCTATCACCCAGCCCTGTTAATCTGTGTAAGGGATTTTCAAATTCTAACGTCTGTTAGTGTTGACCGATCAAAAATCACGCTGTCTGATTCCCTGTGGCCAGATCGTATAACAGTTGATCTCTTGTTTCATAAACACCGGAATTTGAAACCACAAAATTATTCATGCGTCATCTTGACCTTGAGAGGACTGACTCTGTGTACTTCTGGGTCACGGTACGGTTCTAGGACACTCTCTGTACTGGGTCACAGGACACCAATTACTCTACAGTACTGGGAATAAACACACTTCCTACAAGGTAGGCGCCCTTGCTTCAATCTAAGTACTGATTTTCCATCCAAAATCAGCATAAAAATTAAAACACGGGGAAATTTTCAAACGTGAGTCCGCCAAATTGCAAGCCAGCCAAATTTTCAAACGTGAGTCCGCCAAATTGCAAGCCAGCCAAATATCATTCAATTAGACTTTTTATAGGAGCTGTTTCTCAGTTGAGATACCACGTGACATTTACGACAATGGATAATTACTGGGATAAACTACTTGATCTAGAAGCTGAATATATCGGCTGTGAAAGAAGGCAGTTTTCACAATAGTGCTTTGATATTTGGGAGCAGTATTTTTTCAAATAATTCCACAGTTTGATTTTACTCACAAGGTAGAGCAGAGCCAACGTTGTTTTTTCTTTGGTTTGTCTCCTGTGACGAAATTTTTGAATTGCAAAACGGCGAATTTCAGAACACTGTAAGTGTTTAGATTGGTAATTTAGGTTTCATGCAAATATTGCCTGGCATCAAATTTGAAATAGACATTGAAATACACGACTAGAGAAATACGCAAAACAGTGGCTGTGTGGCTTATAATTAACGGAGTTCAAAATGTTCTAATCAAACTGACAAGATATAAGGATGAATTGTAACGATAGCAGTAGTATATTTTTTTAAGTTCGTTGGAAAATGCATATCACCATATTATGAAATCTGTATCAAAGCATTATTCTGGAAATCGCTGAAACCAAATGGTCGTAATAAAGCAAAAACTCCAGCAAGAAGCTCTCCCCGTGGTACTGCAAGAGAAGGTCTAAGCAACAAAGAATATCTGTATCCTCGATACAATTGTTTGCAGGGCACATTGGGTTTATGGTATCCATATGCTCGAATTTGTGAAAGTCAATTTTTCTGAGACCAACCCTGAGCTCTATTGGGTCATTCATTAACTGTGAGATCGCTAAAATGTTGAATAAATTTAAAGGTGAATCGCAGATATATCCATTTACTAGGAATTACATAATTGATGTTGATAGCACTGCGGCGGCTGGCTTGCACGCAGCTGGGTCCTTTCACGATACATCTACGGAACGCCTTTGCGAAACAATACTATGGAAAACTTGGATTCTTAATTTTTGGTAGAAAAATGTTGTTGAGGATACCTAGGACTACCCCTTTTGTCTGATCCTTTTGTTTGTTATGCTGGTAAAGTTCAAAGCAGATCAACAGCCAGGAAACCTGTTGCCATGGACGAGAATATTTGTTTACTAAGGCGTGTTTAGATTGTGGTGGGACTCTCTGCCAACAATCTCTCCACGAACCAAACATGCTTTCTGCGCATGATCAGAGATTCCCTCTTGGGGGATAACCGTTTGCTTTGAACTTTGATGATTTGTTTCCCAACAAAATATGATTGTAATGAGCAAATTTGTGGAGAACAATAGGCTTACCACAAAAGGTGGGTATCTTTTGGAGGCGGGCTTTAAGTGAATGAGAGCTAAAAGTTGGCGAATGCTCTAGATACTACATAGCTGTGACCGGACTGCATGTCTGGAGCTATTTGATCTGGAAAACGAAAATGATAGGTACAGCATACAATCGACATAAGCATGGACGTAACTAACAAACATGTATATTCGGATTCCAGATATATGTGGAGAGAAATAGTTTGGGACCGCAAGATAATAATCTCTCATATTTATAATGATTAATTAGTTCGGCCAGTAAAATTACTGTCATCAACCAAAGACATGTATGTTACAAAGTTGATATCTCCATGAATAAAAGCTAAGCATTTACAAGAATAAAAGTGAAAGATTACAAGATATGAGTTGACAACTGAGAATTGGCTGAAATTCGAGCTTTGTGTCCTTACTGGATGATTTTAATTAATGACAGATTGATTGCAAATTATATCTGTGGCAAACATCCCATCAAGCAGGAGCAAGGACAAGAGGCAGCATATGATTTACTGAAGTTTTGAAGTACAGACTACATACATATACAGAACTGGATACAGGATATAAGAATTCAGAATCGAAGCAATTATTCTCAACGCAGAAAATGTCTTACAGTCTAGCTGAAATTGTTCTCATTTCAGTAGGTGGGATCAGTTTGCTCGCATTAATCCTCAATATCATAACAGTCCGTGTTATGAGAGGTTCTTTCCACGGAAATTCAGTTAAAATCACAGCCATCCTGCACTTGACTCTTATCAACATCCTTATTTCAACTGGGAAAACGATTATGACAACGCTGCGTTTCTGTGATGTCAAAATGGAGACAAGCAGAACAGCACAAGTTGTTTGGGGAGTTTGGGCAGCCTGCTATCACCTTTGGTATTTTACTTTTTACTTGATGCTCATTTATCGCTTTCTTTGCTGCAATTATCCTTCCGAATATCATGACCTTGCAGCACCTAGCGAATGTAATTTAAGCATTACCTGGGGCGTGGGTGCGATAATAGGCCTGTGTTTCTGCGTCTTCGATACATTGAAGGTAAGAGAAGTCTACAACGGATGCTTGTGGCTTACTTTTGATGGAATTTTCCTGGTGTTGTTCTTCGTTACATATGCAACAGTATTCTGCCGCATGAAACAGACGCACTCGACTTCAGCAGAGGAGAGAAAGCTCTTCAGATTAACAGCAGCACTGTTTATTGCCGCCTTAATTTTTGAGGTTGCTCCAACAATTGGAAATGCCTCAATGTCATTTGTCAATTTGGAGATGCGTTTCATCTTTCGGCATACTATTGATCTCCTTTGGGCCGCAAATATTCTAATGCATCCAGTCATCTGCATAATTTACAAAGTAACAGACCGAAGAAACCGTGTTACTATTATGGTAAGCATGACAGACAAGCAAAAAACAAGTTTTCCAATAACATAGTGACTATGCAAACAACAATTATAGTAAAGACATTTTATAAACAAAGAAAATCAGACCCAGTTTCTTCAAGGCAGTAATGCAAACCAGTTTCCCAACAACAATTCACATTAACAAAGGTGAAGAACAATTGTAATAAGGAATAAAGCATTTCATAAACAAAGGAATTTAGAGCCTCTTTACTCGAAAGAGGTAACGCAACCTGAAGCAGTTTCACAAGAAAAATTCACATTAACAAAAGCGAAGAACAATCGTAACGAGGAATACAACTCTTTACAAACAAAAGAAGTTAACACTCGTTTACTCAAAGGAGTAACACAACACAAAGCAGTTAAAGGCAATTCGACCCCGTTTACTCGAAAGTAAAAGCACAACGCAAAGCATTTAAAGGCAATTAGACCTCGTTTAGTCGAAAGCAAAAACAACAGAAAGCAGTTTCCCAGCAATAATTGGCGTTAACAAACGAAAAGAACTATTGAATCGAGCACAAAGCAGTTTCCCAACAACATAGTAACTATGAAACCAACAATATCATAACATTGAAAAGTTCATTATTTCAATGCTTACCAATTAGGTTTTTTTTCCATTTCAAATCCCATCCTGAAAATCTACATTTAGCCTTATTCGAGTAAGTATCGTGCAGGATTTCTTTTAAAAGTGTCTTGTTTAACCCTATCCAGACTAGGCTTTTTAAAACTCTGGGGAGACTAGGGGGGGGCACAAAGTGCCCCCCTGGTTTTTCTCAGAATCATAAGTGCTAGAGACTTGAAACTTTGCACAAGTAACAAACATGATAAGGCAAACAAGATGATGTGATTTGTTTTTGTTTGTGTCACGTGATTAAGTGCTGACGTCAGCAAATGTTGCTAATTTGGGTGTAAAACCACATGTACTTTGTCGCATTGTATCTCCAAATTGATAAAATATATCGATGTGATATTTGAAACGTAGAAGGATTATATCCTTGTAATCCTTATATTGAAATTTTTGCTTTGTAACACTGATGTTTTTGCTGATGTCAGCATTTATTTATTTTGTACAAAAAAAAGAGCGATTTTGGTCTAAAATTTATTATAAATTACTTTTAAAAATAGCAAAAAATGCTAAATATACATAAAAAGACCTGCTGCATCATATTATGTCACTCATTTTTCTAAAAATGAAGCATAACATGGTTTTTCGTCAGTACGCATGCGCAACAACCAATTGTTGATGACGTCATCAAAAATCAATGAACTATATATCAAAGGAAAGCTTGTTTCAAGACGAGTTCAACAATGTTTGTCTCATTGTCATAGAGTCAGTGGTTCCAAAGCTATGACTTAAAAGGTATTTATTTTGCGGAGCACTCAATTCAAAGTCATGTGTTGACCCCCGGAATCAGTGTCAAAAATTTTGAAATTGACATGAAAAGATGTCTCATAGATAGAAACTAAAAGTCACAAAAAAGCTAGACTATTCTAGAGATACTCAACGAGCTGTGTGGAAAAGTTTACTAGGGGGGCACTTTGTGCCCCCCCCCCCTAGTCTGGATAGGGTTAAGTTAGCCTTTTAAGTATCAAAGAGCGTGCATGTTGTTTGCTGTAATCGATGGTTATTCACTGTAACTGAGAGCATATGGCTAGGAAGTACTGCCAGAGTTAATTCCATGCGTTGCATTAAAGAGCTATTTTAAATCCACAGTGTAGCAGCAAAACTGATGGAACACTTCACCTGAAATAAAATTTGTCTATCAGTTTCAACTACTGCAGAGTGGATTCATTGTTTCTACTTAGGCCAAATTTAATTTTCAGACAGTCTGAGATTTAAGAGCGCCCGCGAAAGAACCTGGGTTTAAATGGCTCTTTAAGCATCATACATTTAAGAACAAGTTCGGGGTTTCTACAATTAATGCCAAAAAGCAACCTTACCAACTGCCAAGCATTGCTTGTACCTTTTTTCCGGGCTTTGATGTCTTTTTCTGTTGTAAATTCGTACGACATTTTTCGTAAGTTAGGCCCAATGTCGTTGCCATTTTGAAAACGCGATAAAATAGCTAGCCTCAGTTTGGAGGTTCGATTGTGACGTCGGAAATGACTTGAAATGGGTGAAATCACGTCATGAATAATGACGTTAATTCGCTCAATTCACAGATTTTAAATACACAATTTCGCAGAGAAAAGACAGAGAAAGTTGGAAAAAAGTACTACACACCATTCACAACATTGTGATCTTTCATTTTATGAACAATTATTCCAACCCCGGACTCGTTCTTTAAGATGCATTATGTAAATATTTCCACCTCATTTTTCATTTCTTGTAATAATCTTAGAATCACATTCATTATTTTATCACGCAGCAAATAGTTTATAGCTGAGAATATTCACGAAAGGAGAACTTGAACCTACAAATTCGCATCTGCACATTTTTCCAATTGCCGAACTATGACATCATTTGTGACATAATGGACAGCTTCTCTTTACACCATAATAAACTTGAGTTTTAGAAACAGTTCATCACAAGAGAAGCATTGCGAATGCCATTTTATTGAATTTCTATGGTAAAAATAAGTGACCAGCAAATATTTGTAAATGTTTACAGGGTGTCCCAAAAAACATTAATCCAACTTTTCCGTTTTTCATATTTGTGAATGGATGATATTTCAACTTAAAGTTTGGCACCGATTTTGAGCATATCTGACATGTGGTTGTTGATCTATCGAGACAGACAGACAAAATCACTGGTTGTTTCAAAACCAGAGGATTTTATCTCCTTACATAACCTTATAACTAAAATATTAGCACCAACTGGACTTCAACTCTACAGTTATGTTAGGAAACACATTTGGAAGCAATCATTCACTACATAACTCAAGAATATTAACCAGGCAGCCTGCCGAACGAAATATTGTTGGTTTAAAATGACTTCATCACTTTTGAGAAGCAGAATAACTGATGGACGCATGTCATGCCCTGCAGCACTTGTGTTGGACATCACGATTTATAGCAACCCTAGATATGTTCAATATTCTTGGTTATCATAAAATCCAATTTATGACTATCTGTTTCACTTTATATTAACATCAGAAAACCGGGCTAGGTATGTTTTTTCAACCAGTTTCCTCGATTTTAACATAATCGAGAACAATGAATAAACTGGTTTTGAGGCAGCCAAACATTTTAACTTTCTTGCTCCATATATCATATCAACTACTAATCAGATTTACTAATCAGATTACCTTTAAGTTGAAGTCTCTTCTATTACAAATCTTACAAAGAGAACAATTGGATTTATGGCTGCTCCGCAGTAGCCACTAAAGCAGCGGACATGTTTTTGGGACACCCTGTAGAGTTAATTGAGTAATTGCTGTTCTGTCAACTAAATTGCTTGAAGGGCATTTCAGGTAATTTTCCATGATTCCAAAGGGAACATTTCCAATATCAACATATTTTTCAAAATTAATGCATTTATACATTTCTGCTATAATTGTCCCGTCAGCAAATTGCTGAGCTACAGACTTTCCCTACCACCATATTTTAGACTTTCAAAAAAATGAATTTTCCTTGAAAAATCCATTGATTTTCTCCATTCAGTTTGGAATTCATGGTGCTCTTATTTTTGATATGCCATGGGAGATGGAATCGAGTTTTTGGGAATGGAAGACATATGCAACAGAATATTCTACCCATTAGCTGCCTAGTTCTCTTATCTGCATTTGCTTCGAGCAACTCATTTGAAAGAACGAGACGATAGCACTTTGCACGATGATTCTAAATTTTTGCAAACATTCGATCTCTATGCTCCTTGGATGCAATTTCCTTAACAGATATCACAGATGCCGGGGTCTTGCATCACAAAAGAAATGTATCGAAAGTTTTGCAATCTCGATACACTGAAAATAGCACCTTTCTACAAAATATGTTGTGGCTGCCTTCAGATATTTCTAGTTTTGTTTATTGATATTTTGCTTCGACTTTCTGTCGGAAGAAGTTCTTTCACAGTAATATGTTTCTCTCTTCAGAGCTGTCAGCTCTCTCTTTGCTACGATCTCCATTTTGAAAAAGATATGCTGATATGCAGTCCCAGGGGTAGATAGATGTAGGCGAATTTGCATCCAAGGAAATACAGCGATCTACAGGGGTGTCCAAAAAAATACTCCTGTTTAAAAAGTCACCAAAAATCGTTTGATAAAATTTTCTTTTTGAGTTCTTTTATCAAAGACCCAAAAATGTTCATAGACAATGAGATTTTTGCTTTTCATACAGCACGGTAGAAATATTACACGTTGAAAAACCTTATTTTGAGCCATTGTTTGTAAGGAATATACTCAATGTTGCATAACGGTCAAATTTTCAGATTTTTTATGTTCATTGAAGTCTCCCATGATATTGCACATTTCTTTCTGTCACTTTTGACCAAACGAGAAGCTGTACATCCACAAAGAAATTGATCTGGCAATCATCAATGCTTCTTTTCAGAATGATTCAAAACTAGGTAGCCCCAAAAAGAGCTAAATTTGATAATCTTAATGCCAATTCCAAGATCGGCTATATCTTGGAAATAATTTGGTCCTTGATCCACTTGACAAAAAAAGAAAATTGAAGATCGGTCTTGTAATCGAGTTTCAGTGATTTTTCAAACAGGAGTATTTTTTTGGGACACCTGATAGTTTCTATAAAATTCAGCAGATCAAAGAAGATCACGAGGCGCTCATCGTTCTGTTGCATTGATTGATCGTCTTTGGAGGATATCAGATACAAAGGGCTATAACATATATCACTCCTTGCCAAATAGAGTTCTGATTTCAATCCAGCAATTTCAAAGAAGAAAATTTGGCCTTCATAACTCAAAGTAAAAACCTGCATAAAAGATACGTGAAACTTGAAGCAACAATAAATAATGTAGTCTGTTTTATTGTGTCACTCTTTTTACAATGCTTCTTATATGTAAGGTACAGGTACTTGATTGCCCTAGAATAAGGCTGAATGCTCTTAGTCCGCAATTTCCATTGTGTTGGTCTTTGCTACACTCTCTGCCATTTATGCAACCAGAAATTGAATATTTCATCCTTAAAAAAGGAGGTTAAAAATTCAACGTGAACCCATGATTGAGAATCAAACAGTTGTCTCAATATCATCAGTTGCTGCATCAGTATCGGCATCTATTTGCTGCATTTCAAAGTTACTCGGCTTTTTCTCTTGGGAATCGATTTTTTTCTCCGTATGTTCATCTCTTTTAAAGCATGCATTGCAGCAGCCACCATCTCCTGACCTCTCATTCATTGTGGCCTCCTTTCCGTTACAGCATCGCAGAGACCAACGAGAGATATTTTTCTTGTAATTAACCATGAAATACAAACCAGAATCTAATGCTGGATTCAACATTATCATCAAATATGTAATCTGTAGTGAACGCGTAATTTCAAAGTTTTCATGGAATGAGATTTTATTGACACTGAGGTATCGTATTTCAACAATGGCGTATGGGAACGTACAAATAACAAAGGTGATTGTAACGATGGCAGAATACTGCAGTGTCCAGCTGTTTTGACCATGACGCGTTGAAGACATTGTCGAAGAGACTGCTGTTCTTCGATAATAAACTCGGTAGCAAATTATGACGTAGAAGGTGGTTAGCAATGCATCGATAATGGTAATGATAACTGGATGAAATAAACCATTGCTTTTAACAAGATACGGCAAGCCAGTCATTAAAATTGAGAATATCCAGATAGCAATGAGACCAGCAATGCAGCGATGCTTGGTAAAATAGATTCTGAATTTGATCGGGAAAAATACGGCAAAGAAACGCTGCATGGCTATAAATAGAGCATGAAAAAATGAAGAAAAGACGCAGAAATCTGTTCCAATTTCAATGATTGTTGAGACGGTTTGTTTAAATGCATTGACATCGGTTAGGTAAAAGCATATGTAAATGCTCTTCAGAGTGCTACCTATTGCAACCAGCAAGTCAGCGATATTCAAACTTAAAATGGTTAAATCAAAAGCAAGTTTTGTCTTCTTCTGACGAATAATCAAAATCAACTGAATGACATTCATAACTATGCCAATAAGGCTAATGGCTGCTTCGGCAAGTAGTGTGTTTTTCAAAGCTTCTGTCATATTTGTTTTTGAGAAACAGAAATAAGCAGCACCAGATATATTGTATACGATGGAGCAAGAATCTTCCCTGGATGTATCTTGACACAAGTAACCGTTATTTGGTTATGTTTGGATACGTTTGGATATGTTTGGATATGTTTGGATATGTTTGGATATGTTTGGATATGTTTGATTCTACAAGTGCGCATAGAAGATATGTATTTACTTGTAGTTAATATGTCTCATGAATAAACCATCACCATCATCATCATCATCATCATTATTCAATTTTCAGGGATTGTACCTACCACTCTTCTGTACGGGACAATTTATAAGCATTCTCGTAGCAGTTGGCTTTTATTTATTCAAGCAGTAGAGACAACTCAACAGAGTGCATAAGAATTCACAGCTTTGAGCCGGTGGAAGGTTTGCTTGTCAGTTCCATATTTGACGAAACTCTAGACATTTCACAAGAAAACCAGGAAGATTGTTGGTTTATTTCAAGGAGATTGAAAAATCTTTTTTTTTTGACACGATGAAATGACGAAGGTTTTAACCAACGAAACTTGGCATTCGGAGGATAGTTTGGTATTTTTCTGGACCCTGCAACTCCAAGTTAATGTTTACTTTGAAATGCCTCTTCTCACTCCACTCGCTTCAATATTGTTAATCAAATGCACTTTGATACTACACTGAGAACCTAAATGAATTCAATTTCACTGGAGAAACATGTTCCGTTCCAATAGATTGTCTCAAATATGTTGAAAAATATATCCAGTTGATCAGAGTTTATTCACGCAATTTATTGCTTTTGATCCAGGGAAACATATCTGTTTCATCCAGCAACTGGTTCACGTGGGAAGTATGCACTCAACGCGTCATATCGTTCGAAAAGTAAGATGTGTTCTTTGCAATCTATGTCATTATTTTTGTTGTTGCGGTTGTTCTTGCTAATGCTGCTGCTGCCGTTGTTATTTGCATCATCTGCAACATGTGTTGTTGGTGCCAGTTGTTCACCTCAAATATGCTTGGATATCTAATTTTGTCACTTGAACACAAATGATTTTAATTGGGCAATGTATGTCTTTCTTTGCAGTAAAACAGAGTGAAGCAGACTGAAACTTATATATAAGTTTGTTTCCTTTCTTCCTTATCGATTGATTCTAGTCAGGTAGCATCGAGTAAATGAATTTCCAGCTAGCGAATGCACAAATAAAGGGAGTCTGAGCATATCAAAGCAGGCTTATAGAAACGTTATTTTTGTGGCTGTGAAATTCCAGCCATTCAAAAAGCGGCATCCTCGTACGCACGCAATCAGGTACCCAAATATGGTTTAGAGCAAGCCAGGGTCCCTTGTCTCGTAAGGTTAGTCTATAAACGACTAACACGTCTTGAATGGCATTGGTCAAGAAAGCGGAAACATATTTTTTAGTTACTAATATATAGCAGGTGCTACATTCAGAATTTTACTAGTTCGGACAGTTTGGACATTTGCTACCTGCAAATGAGTCCTACAGAAATTAGAAATTATAATCTGTTTCATTTTTAATTCATGAATGATGAAAACATAAGGCACACTCTTTCAGCCTATATGTCATGTGAGTTTATCAATTTACCTCCAAAAATCAATTTTTTATAGGCCTACAGGTTGTTTCAGAAGGAACGCTACGCAACTTTATTCGAAATTCTGCTGGAAATAAAGATATCTTAATCAATTTGACACGTTGCATCTAAAAGCAGAATCAATTCTTTCTAATGATAAATGATATGCCGGATGAGTCAGAAAAATGAATCCCTGTTTGGAAAGCCACTGCTCCATAAATATCAAAGCAATATTATTGAAAACTGTCTTGTTTTATTGCCAATATGTTCAATTAGGTTCAGTAATTTACCCGGCCTTAATCAGCCATCCCTTCCCGTCGATATGGGTGATTTTCTGCAGAAAGCCCCTTCCAAAAACCTGCAAAAACGAATGAAAACAATGAGCAAATTTTCCTTCCTAAAATTGATGACACTCACATAAATTCATGTATTTTTCTTTCTGAGAGAATGGAATCCCTCTGAATAGGTCATTGTTACCAGGGGAGGACTTACTCATCCTCCGAAGAGGATAGCACGTGCCAAAAAGCGTCCACAAGACATTGCTGTAATGTCATTGTAAGGCAGAAATGTAAGGGAAATTTGTTCATGATTTTGGGCCCTTTTTGAAGGATTTTTGAAGAGGCTTTCTCGAGAAAATCCCTTATAATTACAGAATGGAGTGGCCGATTTCAGTCAGATAAATTTATAGTAGATTTGAGCATTTCTACCATTAAAATATATATTTGCCGATATCATTGTCTCGATATCCAGGGAGCAGTAACCTTTCAAACGGGGATTCTTTTTCTGACTCACCCGGTAGGTTGGTCACATTAATTGAATTATTCATCAATTGTTTGAAGTTTTCGTAATCATGGCCTATTTCAGATGTTGGAAAATGACAGCACTTTTACATAGAGGAAATTCCATCATTGTCAGAGCTTATTTCATCACTAGGAAGTTAAGCGCGAGCTTCGCTCGCGCTTCAACATTCCTAGCTCCTGCGGAGTGCTGTTAGATGTAGTAAATCACATATCGAGTAAAAGCAGACTACTTGAGTGTCATATTATTTTATCAAATTCAATCAAATGCGACATATTAAAACTGCGTTATAGTTAGGCGTATACGGTAGCCTTTGAGACGGCTGAAGATGTAACAGATAGGTTTAAAACACTGCAAAAAATATAAAGATTTCATGACAATTTTTCAGTTGGAAACTAAGAGGAAAGGGACAATTTCCTCTGATTTCTGATGCAAGAAACGGGTGGGGTCGTATCGTAATTAATCGCACCTTTTCTTCGGAGAGAACCCGCTGACAGAGCATCAGTGCATGCTTGCTGTTTATAGTTTATATTTACCTGTGTGTATCTCGGCACGGAGACGTACCCGAAGCCGCCATCTTACCAGAATCTTCCGTTTCACCTTTCCCGTGAAAAGTTGCTATAATCCTCCATTTTTTTTTTCATTCGCATTATCTGTTTAAAACCAGGCTAGCCTCAGTCGTACGTAATCTTTTGGCGCCTAAACACTCACTACTCCCCCCCCCTCCCCAATGCCGGCGGGTACAACAAAACACAAACTAACCAAACAATTAGCGAAATTCGAATTCTGGTCTTCCTAGAACCATGCTTTTGTGCACTGGGTGTTCCGTTTTGTCTTTCACAATTGATATTTGCATACGAAAACTCCTGATGAGCCTCCATTCCGTTTAATTATTATCATTATTATTATTGTTTTATAATTTGTATCATTATTATCATTAGTCTTATTTTACACGTTTAAAAGAAGGTGGTTTTAATAGCATACGCCCTACTGCTACTCTCGTTTGTGGGGAATTTCGAAGCAATTTGTGGCGGTGAAGTGCCTGTTTAAACAAAACACTTCAAACACAAACTCGAAAAATGGTCTAACATCAAAATAACGTTCATGGTTCCTCATGACAAGCTGGGAGCCAAAATCCTCCACAGTTGTCATGTGCTCCTGTTTCCAGTAGGAGCCCAAATTCAGTATTTCGAGTCGAGGCCCATCTCCCCCGCACCAAATTCAGTGTTTCGAATCGGAGCCTATCTCCTCCGCATGCACGCAGCAAAAAATCACGAGGCCCATCTCCTTCGTTGGGGACCGCGTTTATAGGTAAGGATAGAGCCCCTGGCTTGTAGGCCCATCTCCCGACAGACAGGCTAGGTCGAGGCCCAGCTCCCTCCATGGCTCACCAGTGGCTATTGGGGCCCAGCTCCCCCGACACCACACTCGAGGCCAAAATTCCTCGAGTTTCTATTCTATTAGGTTACTGGCATCTCACCATCGCGAGGCGTTTCCATTCCCCACACATTTGCACATCATGAGATTTATAATGGAAATAGAATTGAGATTTATAATGGAAGTAGAACGAAGATTTAGAATGTATTAGCTGCAAATTATGTTGTGGATGATCTGACTGGTGAAAGATAAGATTCCTTTTTGGGCCTGTTTACCTTGATTTTCTGGAAGGGGAGAAATTAAAGCAAATGTGCAATGGTAAATAGGCTCCTCTATAAATAGAATAAAGAAATAACTCAGACACAGCATTGTTTCTTAGCAAGATAAAAATCTCATTCTTAGGCTACCCTTTGTTGACATTGTGTGCAACTTAGATTTGAATGGGATATTTTTAGATTTTCCTGCTCTCTGCAAATGCAAGCTTTTAACCTTGCACAAACCGCGTTTAGTGAAAGGAAGATTTTTCTTCGGTTAATTTCGACCCTCTGGAAATCACTAAATTCTTAACTTGTTTATCTTTTAATGCATCTCATTACGAACTGCAAATCACGGCGTCTAATTGATCCCCTTGCCAACCAATAAATTTCATTGGCTCCTATCTTCTGCAGATCTTAGAAAAATCTGCTTCGCGAATCATAAATTATCCCCATTGTCAGTAATTTGAGGATAGGCAGTTCTTTCGTAATAGCTTATTTTCAACACGTATGGCAGTAGGCAACCAATCATAAGCCCGCTCAATGGTGCGATTCTGGGTCAACCAATCAGCCTTTCGCAAATGCCTAATCACGACACGTGATGATCCTCTGTCTCTCTCATCTCAAAAATACTAATGCACTGTACATTCCCTCTCACCTTTGAGAAATATTCGAACTGTACTGCCACGAGATAAAGCCTTGGTCATTTTGGTCATGTAGGAAGAATTATCGTCTATATCTGGTCACGTGGCGTAAAATTTATTGAATGTATTCATTTGCGATTGAGATCTTCCTGCCACGTGACCATAATAAGATTGGGCACGTAGGAAAAAGTTTTGGCATAACGGAATACCCAGACCCAGGACCAGTAGGACCGGACCCTAACGGACCAGACCCTAGGGGAATATCCATTCCTTTCCTTCCAGCGCGTTTGTTTGCAATGGCGGCCAACACAGAAGCTTCGCTCCATAGTAAGATTAGGCAGTCACTTCTCTGCTGTAAGGAAGTCCTACCTTCTGGATGCCACAACAAACGCAAAAATGCATGGTATATTAAGTCATATTAAATCAGCAGACAAACTATGATCCAGCATCAAGCCATTG
Source organism: Aurelia coerulea (assembly GCA_039566865.1). Lineage (NCBI taxonomy): Eukaryota > Metazoa > Cnidaria > Scyphozoa > Semaeostomeae > Ulmaridae > Aurelia > Aurelia coerulea. The sequence goes on along the minus strand of CM076948.1, from coordinate 21,242,051 downwards.
CCCAATGGGCCTAAGCATTTAACTACATGTCCTAAATATTTTATCTTTCAACCTCGCTTGATGTGATACAAGTAGTTGCAATGACGTCGTGATGCCAGCCACGTTGTATTCCATCTCCACAATCTCAATTTCTGGACTTGATTCTGGCTTCTCCATGCTCTTTAAAAGTTTGGGACTCCGAAACAGTGGCGGAAATTCAGCTTTTTGAGTGGGGGGGGGGCAAGCCGTAAATTTTCCGAGTCGGAGGAAATGCTTTTGTTCTCAGGCATTTCGCTGGAAGACTTAGACCTGACGAAAATAGTTCCTTGAATGTGCTAAGGTCATTGTATATCAGATTTCAAAACTATTTATATTCAGCAGTTGATAGAAAAAGGCAAGAATGTATTATGAACGTACTGTCGGTATGTCTAACAGCCACGAGGACGCTGGGGGCGAAGCCCCCAGGAAAATTTTTGAGGACACTCCCTCTATTTTTGCTTAGAATGCCTTTCATGACCCTATGTTTGCCAGTACTGAATTGGGATTTTGACAATGTTGTATCATTTTTTCAGAGTAGCATCCCAAGGAAATTTTTTGGGTAATCAGATAGTTTACTTGGGCTTAGGAGAGCTCTTGGATTCATTGTTTGCCAGTGCCAAATTTGAATATTTGATGATATGAAGATATGAATAACCGGTTCTAAAAAAGTTTTGCGTGAAAAACCTCTACTTTTTCTTAGAACGCTTCTCACAATTCAGGTTTTGCCTGCCCCCGCCCCCATCATGGAAACTTTGTAAATTCGCTGATAAGTTGTGTTAATGTCGCGTCCAGGAAAATTTTGGAGAACTCCAACCTTTACATTGGCTTAGAATGCCTCTCCCAAAGCTTCAGTATCTCGCGGAAATATTGTTACTCTCTAACTAACCCATACCCAAGAACTTTCTTCTCGTTTATGAAATAAATAAAAGTGAATAAAAACTTTAGAATATGCTTTTTGAGCTTGTGCATTTCGTTTGCTCTTTCTATATAAAAACTCGTCCACTTCTTGACGATGACTCGTTTCTTCACTACAGTTTCAATCCCACCTACGAAATTTCCGACTTTTAAGAAAATTTCCGAGTCTTATCGAATTGGGGGGGGCAATTGCCCCCACCAACCCCCCCCCATAAATTCCGCCACTGCTCCAAAATAATTTAGCAGGCAGCTTTTTGAAAACATATCTGTTCGTAATGTTTATTGTGAAGGTGGCAATTGGCAGATATATGGGGTAAGGCGATTACGAAAGAAAGAGTGACAATTTTGGGAATTTTAATAGAACCATTCTCTCAAATCACGCACTGACCCCACTTGTCTTTGGTAAATCCCATGATCACAATATTGCATCTCAAAATGTGCATTTGTGTGCATTTGTTTTCTTGTATCATGCATGTGCATTCACCTATTTACGGGGCCGTAGGAAGCAGCTTTTGATTGGGGGATTGTTCTTAAAACAATAGAGAACAATACATCTAAATAATACTTGTGGCGTGGCACCATTGTTTTCAAAATTATTGGGGGGCTTAAACCCCCCTGCCCCCCCCCCCGCTTCTTACGGGCCTGCCTTTTTATAGGGAACAGCTCATAAGAAACAGCTCATAAGAAAACGTAGGCTAAAATTTTCGAAAAATACTACCCCACCACCAGTATCAAAATGCTAAGAAACTTTCGTAATTTTCATTCAAAATTACTATTACTGTTGCTATTACCATACTGTACAGTAAAAACCCGCATATAAGAACCTAGTGGATTAAGAACCTACAGGCTGAAATTTTGAAATTAAACCCCAATTATATAAGAACCCATTCAGCCTGGAATTTAAAATGGGTTCTTATTTTCAGAGAGCATGGGGGGGCCTTATTCACAACAGAAGTTTGTGGAAGAATAAAAAATATTTATATTACCTGATGAGAAGCTTTTGAAAGATTTTCTCTGGATTATATAAACGTTTCTGATTCTTCCACAAATTTCTGTCGGGGAATATATCTCATAAGCTCAACTAATGTGAACTGACAGTAAATAATAGGCCTGAAGTTTGAATCTGAAGAAAATAAATTCCTGAAAGCCATGAATAAAATAAGAACCAATTTAAGAACCTGAACAGCCTCATTTCCCACTAAATACCCAAAACATAAGAACCTAGTTAGGCTGACTTGCAAAATTGTAGGTTCTTATATGCGGGTTTTTACTGTACCGTGTCCAATTATTTTTGAGTGAAGTGTGCGAGATTTTTCAGAACAGAAGGATTTCGTGTACGAGATATTTTGAATGAAATTCCCCTCCTCTCGGTGACTGACTTCCTATCCAACGTCAAAGCGAGGGTACTGGGTAAGGCATTCCTCTAGGGTCTGGTCCGTTAGTGTCCGGTCCTAGTGGTCCTGGGTCTGGTTGTTCCGTTATGCCAAAAGTTATGTCTTCATTCATTTTGTCACATGACGGAAAAATTATTGTATTTTTCATTTACCATTGAGATGCCAATTTAAAAAAAATATTTGTAGCCTTGGTCAGGTAGGAAAAATTATTGTCTATATCTGGTAACGTGGCGGAAAATTTATTGATTGTATTCATTTGCGATTGAGATCTTCCTGCCACGTGACCATATCAATTAATGGTTAGTGCGAATGAATCCCATTGCATGCGGAATTTTGCATGGAATACCAAGCTGAAGAAACTTCGAGGATACCAAGCCGAATTTCGAAAAGAAAAGTTGACTTTAAGAGAGAGAGAGAGGAAAGTTAAATATCAGAGCTCAGTTTATGGAGGTGTTTCGACGCAAAGGCAAGTTCCTTACAGTTCTATATTTGCTTCGCTAACCGTGCCATACATCCAATGGCATAATGTTTATTTGGGGTCATCTAAAGACTTGTCGTGCCCGTTAAGATCTGCCTCCCATTCCTGCTAAACTTTTTTGCCTCCGGTGAAGGTTGCCGAGTTTCCATAGGCCCGCAAATATTGTTGCTAGAATCTGAATGTTTAGAGGGGGGGGGGGGGTTGCTGTATATTTTGTTAGTATGAATGAATGTCGACTGCATTCAGGAACGTAAGAATCATCTCATTAGGAATGCATAGGAAGAAGTGCTCCAATCGAAATTGTATGGGCGGAAGAAGACTTCAAAATGGGCAGGATTTCAATTTTTGCATCAAGCACCCCTATCCCAGAGTACCCCCCTGGGACATGAAAGGATTGATTTCCCGGTCATACATCGAAAAGATTGATTGTTCAAATTCAATGATTTATTGTTATCTTACAATGGAGTAGTGTTAAATTGACAATGGTTGACAAAAGAAGAAAGCTAATTGGATAAACGGCTTCGTGCCTTATATATATAGATTATTAATAATGCAAGCATACAGTTCAAATCCTTACTGGTTGCTGAAGCACGTGGAAGTCATCCAATTTCACGGTACTCAGCCAATCAAATCGCCTTTTTCTAACCACGTGATATCAAATCGGTCGTTGGAAGGGAATTCTTGAGTACCCTCACGAAAATTGAAATGGCTACTAAGTTACAATAACTACATGGACTTTTTTTAAAAAGGGATGCCCCTCTGCAGTTTGTAGCGTGCTCAGACAAATCTCTCATTTGGAGCCGATGTTGTATTCATTTTCCGGTTGACAAATATTGACCTTCGTTAAGCTAAAAATAAATAAGATATAAGGATAACATTCTCAGCGATTATGGATATTGCCCTAAGCAATAACCTAAACACTTTCCCTTCTTTTTCATATCAAAATCACAGGCGATATTCAGCGATCTCTGTCAGAAACGTCATTTGGGCCTAAACTTCTCACCGATTGAAACTCATACGTTGGCCCCAATAAGGCTTAGTTTGTATTCTCAAGCTGCTGCATCAACGGTTTCTGAATGAAGCTTCGCTCCTCCGCAAGCAATCTGTCAAAAACACGCGTTTCGCCAGATTGCTTGCGGAGGGAGGAGCGAAAATTCATTCAATATAGATTTGTAAAATAAGATTCACATGTAATTGCAAGATTAGAACGAATGGATTAACAGATGGTCATTATGACCTGCCAAAAATTGGCATTCTTATTTATTCCCACAGGTGTTAGTACACAGCACAGGGCGTGTATCTGTAATGAAAAATTTTTCTTCATTGAAATCTAGAGGGGTTTCTTAGTATTTCTGTCCTACTGGAATGTGCTGTTTTTCAGGGCATCATTTTCGCCTGTTTTTCTTTTCACCGCCTGGTATCAAAAGAGGGCAATTTTTCCAGAGCCAGTGCAGTTGTCAAAAGGATGTATTTTGTTAGAGCGGGTTTTTTCAATACTGCTCGGTTAGCTTAACCGTTAAATTTTGCATTTTAGAGTTTACCCTGACAGGTTTTTCTGGAATCGGATATCCGGGACAAATTCCGTAATCCTTGTGGTATTGTATAGTTGTACATAGTGTCTTGGGTAATTCTTCATTTTAGACTTTTTATATTGACAAAAAACGGAAACTTCTGGAGCCGAATAGACTTGCCCCACAGATAGACTTATTACAGCTGACGAAATAGACTTGGGGCAAGGCTAGGAGCCGAATGAAAAGCTATCTTTTGGTCGGCTTACCCTCCACCCCGCTTACCCAAGTACCCCGCCCACCTTCCCTCTGGGCTGACATTCAATAAATTGTGACACTTGAGAACCTTGTGTTTTGCTGATTGAGATCCACCTCACCTCAACACTGGCTCCAACCCCAGGTCCAACTGATGACTTGCAGCGCTGCTTATCTCAAGTGCAGTGACTGAAATTCTTAAAGAATTTTTAGACCACCGATCTCGCGGGGGAAGGGGGGGGGCCGACACGTGACTTTGTTGCAGACTGGTGTGTGTCCCAAAAAAGAGATAAGATGCAGAACAAAATTTTTTCCAAATCTCCGAAAATTAAAACCTGTATATGTACCACTCAAATCATTCTTTGCAACTTTTGAGAAGGCAAAGTCAGCAAGTCCCCTGTTTAGACTAAAATCTTAAAGGGGATACACTTTTCGGCGGCACATTCCTGGCATCCAAATTCTCTGTACTGCCCCTGCTCCCGGGTGTCAACGGATCAAAGTTTAGGACGCTATTCCTGCATTGAAGGCTATAGGACAGAGAGCAGAAAAAGATGCGTTGTTTGTATAACAAAGTGGTGCTAATGATAACTGCAACTCTGATATAATTACAAATCCACCATCTTACTAAGCTAAAAATGCACACTCATAATTCAATTGAATGAAATTGTACCAGAAAGTGTCAGGGTTACACGTGATATATCCCGGGTGAGTCAAAACAATTAAAATATTTCAAGGTATGCAGTTTGCTACATGTTTATCATCTATTCTCTGGCCATTCAAAAACCGTTCTCCGCGAATAAAGTTTGTCAAATTCAAAATTCAAGCAGGGTCGTATAGAAAAAAGCTCTGAATGGGAAAACTTTGTTCTTAACCTTATCTCACCTTGGGGGGGGGGGGCAACCAAATTTTTATTCTCCAATGCTAAAATATGCAATGCAGGATGCCAATACTCAACTGCTACTTTGACTTTATATCTATACTGTATCGAATGATGGAAATTTCACGATGATAAATATAGCCTCGTAACCATGGCAACCAATGTTTTTCTGTGTAGTCAACAAAATCTGTATAACTTTTTTCTAATTGTTGCAGATAACAACCTGAAATATATGCCAAATTATCTTTACGCATGTATTTGATGATATCCAACTCAATTTAAAACAAAAATGTCAATTTAGTGCCTCATTTCATTGTTTCAATCATGTTGGTAATAATCATGATAATCATGATAATCTTCTTGTTGTCATAGCAACGAGAATAATAGAGATAGTTTGATTTAATCATGTGATTTTGATTTTTTGCATCCAAGTACATATATTTACCAAGTTTAAACTTATAGTAGTGGTTGGGCTATCTGACATGTCCTATTTTGGTTGGGGGGGGGGGCAAAAAAACCCCTACCTAACTCTTGACTGGAAATAGATAGAGCAACCAAATTTGGTGTAATAATAGCCCCAGGCATGTACTTTATGAAAATATAAAAATTAGCCTAAAATTAGCCACCATTATTGCTTGCGTCAGCATTTTTCTTTGTGTGGTTAAGAAAAGTGGTAAAATTGGTCAAAATCAGTAAAAATGCGATAAAATTTAATTTGGAGCATAATTTCCATTCAAACATGAAAATTATGATGGATTACATCAAATAGTACTATCCTACAAAATATCTTTGCGAAATATTGCATTTTTGCTACTTTTTATGCGAAAATTAATATTCGAGAATTGGCGATTTTGACAGAGTCACGTCCGGAAAATTGTCTCCCTCCACCTCATTTGTCAAAATATTTTTATGAAACTTCTTGAGTCCTTGCATAATAAGTAGCAGCAAAATGTCAGAAAGTTTTCGGGCCATAATTGTTCTCCTGGCAGGGTTATAGCACAAAGTCTACTAGGGGGGCAAATTTGCCCCCCCCCAACCAAAATAGGGTTAGCGTAATCGTCTATTGATCCACGCGCGATCGTATAGTGTACTCACCGACCGAAAATGTGTGTTTTTTGTGTCAATTCTCCTCAGTCCATTGCGAGCACGACTGCGAGGCACCATGCGCGCGCAACTGAAGAATTTACACAAACAAAATGGCGAAAACAACAGAACACAGGAGAATTGACACAAAAAAACACACATTTTCGGTTGGTGAGTTCACTATACGTTTCTTATTGCCCGTGATTGATCATCAACAGGGCATAAGACCACGCTCCTCCGCCGCGTCCTACTAATTTGACTTTGTCTGTCCTTGTGTCATAAATTTGTTTATTTTGCTTGACCCCCTGATATGCCAACTTCAAAACGCTTGTTTTCACAATTGATTTTATAGTAGTTTCTATACGTAGTAATTTTGCGCAAAGTCGCTGCGAAGGAGCGTGGGCATAAGATAATAAGGGAATGAAATGATTTCATTGCCTACTGGTGAACAAGCTATGCAGGCGTCATCTTCAGATAGTAAACTCTTTCAAAAGAATCGTAGTTTTATATAGATTTGTGTTGTACAAAGAGAATGTGAAAATTTCGTAGGTTGAAAGGATAAAAGAAAGGGTTGAAGAAAAAGAAGGAATATACGTTTTTTTCATAAGGAACTGGTTTATAAGAAACTAGTATTACGATGACCAAAAATTAAAGAAACTCTAGTACTACGCTCAAGAACAGTTAAGAAACTAAAACTTTATTAATGTATGTCTCTCTTATTCTATGTCTCTCTAACAAAGGTGCCTTCGTCTTTTCTTGACTTTTAACTGCAAAATTGGTAAATTTTTGCATCGATGTGCATGGCTTCTTCTTGATGACAATGTCAATGCAAAATGGAAGCCCTTTGTCGAGAAGAAGGCTCAACTTCGTACAATACCGCAATTTTAGGCCCAAAAAAATAAGAAACTAATTAAGAAACTTTTACTACTAAAACACCGAAATTTTCATGTGAAATTAAGAAACTTTTAGTACTATATGCTGATCCAAGTTTCTTATAAAAAAAAGAACGTGTACCCCCGAACGTGCACATCAAAGAACGTGCACAGCAAGGTAAGTTATAGTAGAAGATTTACAACAAGTGTACAGCTGAACACATGCCTTGTCACTACATGCTTTCCAAATAACTTCTATCTCTGATTTGTATCACATTCAAATATGTGAACTACACGTTTTTTTTTTATAAGAAACTGGTTTATAAGAAACTAGTACTACGATGACCAAAAATTTAAGAAACTCTAGTACTACGCTCGAGAACAGTTAAGAAACTCTAAAACCTTATTTCTGTATGTCTCTCTTATTCTATGTCTCTCTAACAAAGGTACATTTGTCTTTTCTTGATTTTTAACTGCAAAATTGGTAAATTTTTGCCTTGATGTGCATGTCTTCTTCTTGATGAAAATGTCAATGCAAAATGGAAGCCCTTTCTCGAGAAAACGGCTTAACTTCGAACAATACCGCAATTTTAGGCCCAACAAAATAAGAAACTAATTAAGAAACTTTTACTACTAAAACACCGAAAATTTCATGCGAAATTAAGAAACTTTTAGTACTAAGTGCTGATCCAAGATTCTTATAAAAAAAAAAACGTGTAGTTATGATAAATTTCAAACATGAAGTGCTTACGATAGTGTGTGTATCAGTATAGCAAATATCCACAGCTTTGTTATCAGAGAAATGATGTACTGCACAAGATGTTTTAAAGTGTGCAAGGGTAGGAAAATGCTTCCCATCATGAATTGGTTATCTCTAGCCAATGTGTTAATATTAAGATAAAATGATGAGATGGAGTCAGAGATAAAGCTGCCGGGAAAGCTCATTGTTCAGGGTGTGCACATTCAAATATATGAGCACCCCATCAAATATGATAAATTTCAAAACATGAAGTGCTTACAGTAGCATGTGTACCAGTATAGCAAATATTCACAGCTTTTTATATGATATTGTTCAGGGTGTTCACATTCAAATATGTGAACTAGTCATGATAAATTTCAAAACATGAAGTGCTACAGTAGTGTGTGTATCAGTAAAGCAAATGTTCACAGCTTTGTTATCAGAGAAATGATGTATCATATGCACTGTCTGTTGCTATTCTTGCTGCCCTGTTTTATCAAATGAAACAGGATGACTGTTTTCAAATGAGAGGACATTTTTATGAGTCAACTGATGCAGTTAAATCAAACAGTGTCACCGTGCCGTGCCCATGTTTGGCATGAATAGTTGCCTGGGGGAAGGGGGTACTCCCACTCTGCCTTAAGAGGGGGGTTCCAGCCGGTTTGAGGGTCTTACGAAATGGCTACCAAATGGCCCCATTTATCACACACATACTACCAATTTAATTGGGGTATTCTAAGATTCTTTGCCAGTTGTAAGATTTCGACTCAGTGGGCTCCTCCGCATGGCAATATGGTCGTTGCAGCAATAATCCTCAATGAATTTTGCAGTTTTCTTCCTTTGTTCAATCAGTTTTTACAATAGAAAATTTTGAAAACTGCTGAAAATGTTCCCAAATAGATGCCACCAAATGACCCAATTTTAGGTCCACGAACTACCATTAGTGGGTTTCTGTAAAAAGAAACTACCATTTGAGGGTAATTTTCAAAAAGTTTCCTTTGGCCCTGTTTAACCCTGACTGGATCCCCCGTTTGGCCACAATGGGAGTTTTTCATTATCTATTTACCCCCACCCCCCTAGGGACACGCTTTCTTCGTTTCTGGTGATGTGTGCAACAGTTGGGAGATCAGTCTCTTCTGCGCTACTTCTCTGATTTCTTGCAGAAACAGCAACACGGCTTCTTCGAAATACATTCAAAGCAGCGTTTCGAACTCTTGGCATCACATATATGTAAATGATTGGATCAACGAGAAGATTTAAGGCCCAAAAAAGCTCGAATAGGTACTGGAACACGTCTCTTATCTTCACACTTGTCATTGTTAACGCAGTGCTACCAATTGTTGGCACTGTTTCGAAAAGTATGAAAGCAGCAAGCATTGTTGCTGTCATTTTGAAGAACCTCTGGTTGCCCTGTGCATAATTCTGTCGGTGAAAGCTCTGATTGCTCTTTCTCTTGCGGTAGAATACTGTTGCATACGTAACGAAGAACAAAGACAGGAAAATACCATCATAGATTAGCCATAGGTATTTGTTTGAGATTACTCTCACTGCCAATGTGTCAGCAACGACGAAAGTTGGCCCAAGAATGATGGTTACCCCCCAACTAACAGCCAAAATGATTCTACCTTTCATTGGGGATAATAGTGCCCGATATTTCAAAGGGAAGGTACAGCCAAAAAATCGATTCAAAGTTAGCAAGTAAAACATGATGATCCAAGTATGATACACACCTTCTCTGAGGGCCCATATCCCTTGTACCATTGGGCTTGTCAGCAATTCATGGCCGTTGAATTTCAAAACCATCGTAATTAAATTTGCAATTGAAATAAGGACATCACAAGTACTCAGGTTTGTGATTATTTGGATTTGAAAAGAATTTCTAAGACGAGAAGTTTCCAGTAAATAAATGCCAAAAAGATTGAAAATCAATGCAAGGGTGCTGATGGCAGTTGTAATCATATCAAAGATCTTGGGCACGTTCATCGTCTCGGCAGACATGTTTTCACAAACGGGAATATCAAATAAAATTTCTTTACAGCTGTATTCCTACTTCCAAAGCGTCGTGTAGTTGTACCTCTGATGGCAGATGTCATTCGTTTTAAACTAAAATGTTTGATACTATCGTAGCAGGATTTGAACACCGCTTTCGAACCAAGTACTAGATCTTTGTAGCTGTATTTCTACTTCCAAAGCTTCGTGTAGTTGTACCTCTGATGGCAGATGTCATTCGTTTTAAACTAAAATGTTTGATACTATCGTAGCAGAATTTAACGCCGTTTTCGAACCAAGTACTAGATCTTTGTAGCTGTATTTCTACTTCCAAAGCTTCGTGTAGCTGTACCTCTGATGGCAGATGTCATTCGTTTTAAACTAAAATATTTGGTACTATCGTAGCATGATTTGAACACCGCTTTCGAATCAGGTACTATATTTTTATAGCTGCATCATTACTTCCAACGTTTTTTAAGTCTACTAGTGGATATTGGATGACAGTCGTTTTGTGATGTTTAAATGGCTGTATCACAGAAGATCTATCCTCGATTCCGAGTGAAACATCTCCTTGCTGATGTTTTTAACCATCCATCCTTGGCAATCTATAATTCAATTTCCGTCTCTCGATCTGATCAGCTGCAATGTAAAACTTGAATTTCAAATCCACTTTCTTGACCGTTTCTTCCTTACTCCTTCATGCAACTTGTTGACTGCAACAATTCATTCCAATGGTGTTCACTGTACTGTTCTTATGCTCTTACGTAAGCAAAGATCTCCCCTTTCCAGTTCTGCTTATTTCTTTGAATTGTAGCAGAATCAACCTATCATTGTGGTCAAAAACTTCAAGACTTTCCCTCCAACAATTTCTGCAATCCAAATACGTTTTTTGCATTTCTTTCACGTCAATGCTGATTTATCAAACATTATTGTCTTTCTAATTAAGTAGCCCCTGATGAGATTATGTCCCCACGATGCAGTGCATGAGCGTTTTGCTAGGGTTCAGTTCTTTCTAACCAGTTTTTTCCTGCAGCAGAAGCCCTCCTTTTGACCTCTGTGTGCATTTACTCTCTCTCAATTAGCTTGTTGTGATTAATTATTTATCTTGAATCGTATTATTCAAGAACTTTCGTCCCAAATCGATTTCGTAAAGACGGTACCTTTCTTTACTCAATGTGCACAATAGCTCCCTGCCACTCAATAAATATTAATTATGTAATTTCATCTTAGTTCCTGTAAATGGGCGTGTGTAAATACAATTTGATTGATATGAGAATTTTTCATCTCAGTACTTGATGAGCAATGCCAATATACCTTTTAGCTATTCTATGAAAGGAGCCTGGACCGAGCGACATTTTTACAATAATTATGATTTATTTATTTACAGTTGGTGAAAGGAATAGTTTCAAAGAAAACTAACAAATACCAACTATCTACAATACAAAGTAAAGATATATAATGTAAAGGTAAAGATAAACACGATAAATATACGACTTGGAGAGTTCTTCTACTTTTTTCTTTTAATCTCCTCTGCTGTTCTTGACGCGTTTCGACTGAAGATACTTAGATTCCTGCACAAGATCAAAATCATTTCCACTTACTTGAAAATGAGGAATTGATACCATCAATTTTCCTCAACTTGTGCGAAGATCGTAGGATCATGGCCTTTGTCTTGACAACATTCATGGAAAGTTTGTTACCCTGTAACCATTTCTTTCATTTCATTTCATTTCATTTTTAATTATTTATACACGGTGGCCCCATCAATCAACGACTGCTTTACAGGGGGCCGTGTTAAAAAGCTTACAAAATTAACAATACTTTACTAAAATAACCTAATTACAAGTGATAAAATCTAAAAAATCTAACTAGAATACTTATGATAAAAAATTAAAAAGAGTAAAATCAAAACTGGTGAATGGAACGAAAAATCACAATCAAATGGTCAAGCAGAAGGCTGCAGATGGTTTTTTAGTTGGCATTTAAACGAATTAAGCGAATTTGCTTGTTTTATATCCAACGGAAGCTGATTCCAAGTTCTAGCGCCACGAAAAGATATCGCTTTTTGTCCTTTGCAGGTTGTCATCCTTGGGATATAGAGATCAGTGGCTGCATTTCGCAAGCTAATATCAATATTTCGGTCAGAATTTTTTGTGAACAAATCAGAAAGATAGCTAGGTGCAAGGCCAGTTATTGCTTTATACGTAACCGTAGCTGTTTCACTTTTAATCATATCACTGACAGTAAGCCATTTAAGGTTCTTAATCAAAAGGGTCGCAGATGTATCATAACTGCTATTTGAGACAATCCTTGCAGCTCGATTTTGCAATTTTTGCAGAGCTTGCAATCTAGCTTCGCCACAGCTTCCCCATACAGAGCAACAGTAGCGAAAGTGTGGCTCGACAATGCCTCGGTACATTTGTATCAGAGTAGGTTTCGGTACGAATTTCTTAGCATACTTGAGAAAACCTAAAGCACGAGATACTTTGCCACATAAGACTTTCATGTGCTGATTCCAGTCAAGATTACTGTCAAGTTGAACACCTAAATATTTCACATTGTTAACTAGATTTATGTCAGAGCCTCCAATAGAAAAAGTTGGAGAATCTACTTTCTTTTCAGCAATCTTCTTCAGGTTTGGTTGGGAACCTATAACCATCGCTTGCGTCTTTACAACATTTAACGACAGTTTGTTACCCTGCAACCATTTGTTTAGACAATCGAGATCCCTATTTAGTGTCGTATTAAGCTCTTCGATGTTTTTAGAGGCATATGAGATGCTAGTATCGTCAGCATACATTGTCAGATTACATTTATTGAGTGCCAAAGGAAGATCATTAATGTAGATTAGAAAAAGGAGTGGTCCTAAGCACGATCCCTGAGGAACACCACAATCAATATCGTGCAAATCAGAACATGCACCATTAACTTTACAGAACTGACATCTGTTTTCTAAGTAAGATTGGAACCATAAATATTCGAGGCCGTCAATGCCATATTTCTTCAGTTTCGCGAGAAGAATTTGATGATTGACCGTGTCAAATGCTTTCTTAACCCTATCCAGACTAGGCTTTTTGAAACTTTGGGGAGACTAGGGGGGGGCACAAAGTGCCCCCCCCCTGGTTTTTCATAGAATCATAAGTGCTAGAGACTTGAAACTTGGCACAAGTAACAAACATGATAAGGCAAACAAGATGATGTGATTTGTTTTTGTTTATGTCACGTGATTAAGTGCTGACGTCAGCAAATGTTGCTAATTTGGGTGTAAAACCACATGTATTTTGTCACGTTGTATCTCCAAATTGATAAAACATATCGATGTCATATTTGAAACATAGAGGGATTATATCCTTGTAATTCTTATTTTGAAATTTTTGCTTTGTAACGCTAATATTTTTGCTGATGTCAGCATTTATTTATTTTATACGAAAAAAAGAGCGATTTTTGTCTAAAATTGATTATAAATTACTTTTAAAAATAGCAAAAAATGCTAAATATACATAAAAATACCTGCTGCATCATATTATGTCACTCATTTTTCTAAAAATGAACCATAACATGGTTTTTCGTCAGTACGCATGCGCAACAACCAATTGTTGATGACGTCATCAAAAATCAATAAACTATATATCAAATGAAAGCTTATTTCAAGACGAGCTCAAAAATGTTTGTCTCATTGTCATAGAGCCAGTGGTTCCAAAGCTATGACTTAAACGGTAATTTTTTTGCGGAGCACTCAATTTAAAGTCATGTGTTGACCCCCGGAATCAGTGTCAAAATTTTTGAAATAGACATGAAAAGATGTCTCCTAGATAGAAACTAAAAGTCACAAAAAAGCTAGACTATTGAAGAGATACTCGATGAGCTGTGTGAAAAAGTTTACTAGGGGGGGCACTTTGTGCCCCCCCCCCTAGTCTGGATAGGGTTAAGGTCGATGAAGACCATAGCAGTGTATTTTCCATTATCTATATTGATGTACCAATCATTTGTATTGTTTAAAAGGGATGTAACTACAGAATGCAAACTCCTAAAACCGGATTGATGCGAAAAAAGATGCTTATTTCCGTCCATATACTCATAAAGCTGATTGTAAACCAACTTTTCAAACACCCTTGATAAAAAAGGGAGAACTGATATGGGTCTGTAATTTGAGCGATCATTCTGTTGGCCACTTTTAAATATAGGGGCAACTCTTGCAATTTTCCAACTATCCGGGAAAACACCAGTAGCTAAAGAGAGATTAAACATGTCGCAAAGAGAATCGGCCAAGATTGGAAGTCCAGCTTTCAAGAAAAAGTTGGCAATGCCATCAGGCCCAGATCCCATAGATGATTTGAATTAAGGCAGGCGAGCTCTGCATTGACAACAGCATCGATCTCTTTCTCTTCTATGCTAGCTGAACAGAACGGAGCTTTGTCATCCACATATATTGTGAACTTTTGCTCTTTTTAATGCAAAAGGTAGGTCATCAACGTAAATCAAAAATAGAAAATAGAAGCTGTCCAAGGCAATAGCCTTGATGTACTTCCAGGGCCGTCGAGAGCCGGCTCGGGCCCTGGACCGATTCGTAGGATCGGGCCTCGAGGGGGGTTGGGGGCCAAGCCCCCAAGAAAATTTTCCGGGACGACGCCCTTCAGACTCTCGGAGAATGAGGGAAACGCCCTTTTTAAGAAAGCTAGTTTTGAAAAAAATGTTTTGAAATTCCATGAAAATGTTACTAAGGAAGCGGTATTTACGGTCAACAATGAAGACATTCGCGACTTTGAAAGCACGGACACAAAAACTTTCAAACATAGCCACATAAGAACACTATTTTCTTATGTTTATGTCTTAAGGCAGGTAGAAGGCCATAAAAGTTGCTGTAAAGAGATTTTACAGCAATACCTAATTTTTGTCGAACGATATTTTTACGGGCCCCTTAAAGGACCGGGCCCCGGACCTTTTACCCCCTCCAACCCCCCCTCTCGACGGTCCTGTGTACTTCTATTTTGATTTCCTGCTTTGCCCTGCTTTTCTTTGGTAATCGAAGCAATCATGATTGGATTGTTTTATTTCAAAGCATTTCGAGTCGGCTGTGATCTCCTCCGCTACATAGTTACATAGTTACATAGTTCTGTGGCTCTGCGGTTCTGCGGTTCATAGTTCCGTAAACAAAGCAAGCTCGGTTTGATGTCGAGGCTTGATAGACGACATCTTCCAAAATGGCGGTAAGTTTACACCTCTTCTTCCAATTTGAACGATTCTTTTGGTGTATTAATGAGAGAATCAGCTCATATCTTGTCAAATTAATTAGAATTTGCTGCAGCAGTGGCTTTCAACAGCTACATGTAGTATTTTTAGTGTGTAGCTGTCAGAGAGAGGGTCATTAAAGGTTGCTGGTCGAAAACATCATTTTATTATTCAAAACTAAATTGGGTACTAGGTAGCCTAGGCCTATTATGGAACACTGAACGGAAAGAATTAATTGTCAGCATAATTCATGACACATTAGGCCACACTTTGTGTTAGCAATTAGGCCTAAGCATGTCTCATCAGTATGCTCTGATTCTGAAACGTTGGCTGTCAATAAACAAGACAAAAAAATGAACCCCAGCCGGTTGAGTTGGGCATTATGATTTATGGAACATTCTCAGGTATTTTAGTAGAATTAAGCAATTTCCATTGTTTGCATACTGGTTAATGTTTGAGATATCTCAAGAAAATGGCAGCTAGAAATCACTTTCGTCTGATGTCCTTCATTATCAGCGATAACGGAGAGTACACAACATGCTACAGCAGTCTAACATCAATCAAAGTATGACAGAAGAGGTACTGTATGAAAACTTGCATCAAGTGAAATTAACAAGTTTCTTTCTCATCCCCAGGTCCCTAAGCTTCATTTACTGAATAATGTCCCAAAATACCCGACATCCCATAATACCCGAAACCACTCTGGGTCTAATTAAGGTAACTCTGCTTTCTGCTCTAGTGCACAGCAAAATGCCGTTTCTCAAAACCACTCTCCTCAGAAAACAGTTAATTTCTCCAATATTATTCGGCCTATCAAAAAGCGGTAAAAAGGATGTTGTTCTGTATAATCTGGGCAATCGAAAGATGTATAAATCGCAATTTTTCCGTCAACCCTGGTTTCGCAAATCCTAGTTCAAATCTTTCTGCTAATTTCAGAAAAGTGGATTTATTTCCAAAACTACTCGAAAAATGTTCGATTTTTTTCGTTTCATCTTTAGCTAGGTTGTTGATCTACAACTTTGCCAAGTCTGATTGAAAAAGCTAGGTTAGATTTCCTGCAATCGAATTTCGTATTTCTGTTTACTTTTCGACAGCAAAATGGAGAAACCTTGGTCAACAGATTACCATGCTATGAAGCACGCTTGCTAAAGCTCAGGCTTGAAATAACTTTCAGAAGTTTTTCCATTGGAAAACAAATGAACGTCATCTTTTGGGAATACCATACGCAGGTCTCAAAAGAGATCCTTAGTGCGCTTGTAAAAGTAACATTTGCATCTATTGATTAAAAATTACTGATTTTTACCAGCAACTTCACGAAACCATGCATTGGGTGTCTTTCGAGACTTTCGTAAGCATTCACAGATTATCAATTTCTTTTTAGAGTCCACAATGAGCATAGATCTTAGATCAAGAACTAATTTTTTTGCAAAAACATTCTACGGGCGTTCAAATCTTTCTGCATGGGCTAAACTGTTGACCAACGCTTTTCCCCTTCAATATCTAAAAGTAAACAGAAATGTAAAACTCGATTGCAAGAAATCTAGCCTAGCTTTTTCAATCAGACTTGGCAAAGTTGTAGATCAACTACTTAGCTAATGATGGAGCGAAAAAAAATCGAAACTTTTTCGAGTAGTTTTGGAGGTAAATCCACTTTTCTGAAATCAGCAAAAAGATTTGAGCAAGGATTTGCGAAGCCAGAGTTGATGGAAGCATTGCGATTTATACATATTTCGATTGCCCAGATTATACAGAACAACATCCTTTTTACCGCTTTTCGATAGACCGAATAATATTGGAGAAATTAACTGTTTTCTGAGGAGAGTGTTTTTGCGAAACGGCATCTCGCTGTGTACTAGAGCGGAAAGCAGAGTTACCTTAATGGCCAGCGATGGAGAGTGATGCAGATATTGGGGGCCAACCTAACTAACCAAGCATAAGCAGCGATCCTTTTGTGCCACTGATGCGTAGATTACGGAATGAGAAACCCCCTCTTAAAATATCAATCAAGTTTGCACACAGACCAGTTTTTCTCACTTGGAGGATGCAGTTAGTTTTATCGATAGGCAGGGCCGTTGAGAGATTGGCAAGGCCCCAGGGGGGAGAGGGAGGGGCCCCCGGTGCCAAAGGACCACACCCTCCTATGCACTGGTAAATCAATGCTTTTAAGGTGCTAAAAACATCATTTTAGTTGGAAAATTTGTTTATCTCATGTGTAAAGACTAAGCTGAGAATGCCAGTGGGCCTGCAGGCCTAGAAACTTTCCTTGAGGAAAATTAAAAACAAGGAAAGAATACATAATGTATATATTTTCTCGGGGCCCCTAAAGGCCCCGGGCCCCCTGGTAACTACCCTGGCTACCCCCCCTTCTTGACGGTCCTGTCAATAAGGATTTACAGCAAGCCTTGAAATTTGTAAGGTTTCCACATCACTGACTAAAAGAGCTCACCAACAATCTCTCAACTGTAGTGATATGATTAATCGGATTGCACTGTTGTTTTACTTGTGGGAATCTTGTAAAGCTCTACTGTATATTGATCTGCTATTGCAATTATTTCAGGACGTAGCATTCTTATATTTTTCATTCCATCTTATTACAGCCCAAACCACTCACAAAGGGTCAAAAGCAGATAGACAAAGAAAACCAAGAAAGCTTGAAATTTTACAAACATATAATTGGGATAGCTCTTGTAAGTTTCAAATTTATTTTTTACTTCTATGTTTAGGTCCTTGATTGTTGCAGTGTTTCCTGTTGCATTTCTGATTGTAATGCCTCTTTGCATCTTGCCAATCAAACAACAGAGGGCTTAGATCTTTAAAAAGGTTGGTGTAAAATTCTATTACAGTTGCCTTTGAATAAAATGGCTTGGAGGGAACTCAACGTTTTTGCTGTAAATCTGCTTTGGAAGTTTATTAATATTTTGATTAGTTTCAAAATGGCGGCATTTATTAAATTTGAGGCTAGGACCTCATCAAGTTTCTAAATCCTAAACGAGAAAAGATTCTGATTTCTGCTTTTCCCCATATGGTAGGCCTTCATAAACTATGTTTTTCTTGAAAGTTATATGATTCTTCGTCCTTTGGTTTAGGATTTACAATGATTTAAATGTTTTCAAAATTTTCCATCAATTTTTACAAAAAATCATTAAATTGCCGCCAATTTGAAAAAAATTAAGTTATCAAAACATTTACATGGCAGATTTACAGCAAAATACTATAAGTTCCTTTCAAGCCATTCAATTCAGAAAATGCAAAAGAATTTTACACCCACCTTTTTAAAGATTTGAAAGAATTGAGTCCTATGCTCAATCAAACCCAATTTTAATCGTTTGTTTAACTTGTTACTGTATACAGTATATGTTTCTTTTCAGGCAGTGTACTTGATAATTAGATTTATAGTGATGCAAAACACAGTCTACTGGGCACATTATGTGAGTACCGTACTTTATTACCTTTATCTGTTGTCCATGTTAGCATCCACCATTCTACTACTAGTTGCGCCAAAAATTTTCCAATTTTATGTGCCACGATAAAAGACAGCTAAAATAATAATTTGCTGCAAAGCACATGTGTAGCAGCCATTTAGACGCTGTTTGCAAAGCAAAAATAAGGTCAAAGAGACTCAGGAGACCCCAAGAACGGTATATCCCTTGAGGAAGTTAGTCGCCCTTTTCAGTCATTTCATGCATTTCCTTTGTGTGTTGGCAGTGTGCTTCCTAGTTGGTTGCCTTAGGAGCTGATATGAAACCACCGTGAGAAGAATTTGAGGGGGGGGGGTGTTATTTTGTTGATGAGAGGACAAGACACAAGGGAGCTCTGAGAGAGAACTCATTCAAGCAGAGACGTTTAAGTTTAGATTGTAGTAGTCTTGAGCTTTGTGACAAGAGCGACCCCAGCCCAAATCAATGATGGCATGTTTGTGAGCGTCGTTTTTCCTAATTCTTTGTTGATCACACACAGTGAAAGGGAGCTGATAAACTTTAAACAGCACTGAATTGACTTGAATTTTGTTGTTTTGATCTTTTGATCATATGTTTTGATATAGATAATTGCATTTTAAGGAAACGATACATCTTTGTTTTAATGTGTTCATGGGTCGCACGTAAAATCCACTACAGACGCGATTCATAAGAAATTTAGGGGAAGTGGGGTTTAGATCCCAAAACCAAACAACATAATCATCCATTGTGGTGATAAAGAGTGAATTGCCCATTGTGGCTACTAAAGCTACTAATGCAAAACCACCAACTGAAACAAACATCAAATTGAATGAATGTAATCAGCTAGAAAGCTCAATTACGTTTGGAAAAATATTTCTCAAGGTTCTTTATATATATATATATATATATTCCATCTAAAAATTTACATGACAAATTACTACCTACACTATGTAACCCACTTTACAACACTACGACTACGATGCGAAGACGACCAAAATACTATGTCAACCAAGAGGCCTTAAACAAGCATTGAAAAAGTACATTTATATAAACTAGACATAACTACGAACAAAAAGAGAAAACAAATATTGCAAAGAAAACCTACTTTATAGTGGTTGCGTGGCTTGTGACAAAGTTTAAAATGAGCTCAATCTAACCGACCAGTTTCTTGAATAAATTGTAATGTTAGCTCGAGTATGTTCCTGTTAACATCATCAGTGAGGTTTTTATCACCATACAGTAGGAGCTGCGTTAGAACCTCATTTGAAAGATTAGCATATCCAAGTGGTCGTAATAATGGAAGTATTCCAGCAAGAAGGTTTTGTCGTTGGAACCCATAGGAAGGGCAAAGCAACAAAGAGTGCTCCGTATCCTCAACACCATTGTTCGTATGGCACATTGGGTTTACAGCATTCTCAAAATTATACCTGAATTTGTGAAAGTTACATTTTCTGAGACCCACTCTAAGCTGGGCTAGGTGGGATAAACCTAATGGATCCTCAATCCCGAAGACCGATCTTGTTTAACTTGAAAAATTCCATATATACTTGCATGAACGTGTTTGCAATCACATAGCATCACATGGTCTTCTCTCACGATGCTCCTATACAAAATTACGTGGAAGCTCGCAAAAGCAAGGTATGACACGGAAAAAACACCGTCATGAGGCTAACAGGCTACAGAATTCAGATAACTCGTTCTATCTGTTATTGGAGGTTTATATCACTGATTTTTAACACATTTCATGGGAGTACTACTGAAAAACCAGAGAAATTACTCTTAACTAAACCGTCTCGGTTTTGCAATATACTGTATTTTGGGTCTCGGTTTTCTATATTTTCCTGACTGATAACATGATTAATACTTCATTCAGATTGATACTTAATTCATGACTACATCTTTGCAAAGGTCGATACAATGAATAATTTTATGACACCTAGTTTAAAGACCAACAAACTCTTGGTAAACTTCAACAAACTCTTGGTAAACTTTACTCTTGGTCTTCACTTGGTAAACAGAACTACTTTGACTCATTCTAAATCAGTTCCCTTTATCCCATACCAGATTATGTTAACTGCTTTTGCACTGGTGCATTTGGGATCTTATAAATTCATGAGTAGTATGGCCAATAAAGGAATTGATCTCAATGTGCAGTCTGGAATGGCAGAACATGCAAAAGATGTAATTTTACTGACAACAATAATCCAGGTTCTTAGCCTTGCTTCTGGATATTTTCTGGTTTTATGGTTTCTGGTGAGTTATAGTTCCTTTTTAGTAACAAACTGAGTGTACCATGTAACTTCCTTTGTTGGGTGTGACATTATTAGCCTCGCTTTAATGTTATGTTGCGCATGCGCCTGGGGTTGTTGTTATGCTCGAAGCATGAGACTGGAAAATGGAGGATTGATAAAATGAGACTCGTTTGTATTAGAGTATTCTTTGTGTTATCTGCTGGAAATATTAACATTGGGGATGATAGACACATAGCTTGTCCTCTCCACTCATGGTTTTGTGGCTTGGATGAGTGGCCAAGTTGCTTATTTGGTGTTGGTCAGGTAACTTACCAGGGCTAAACAGAACGAAGTGGTGTTGTTGTGACTAGGAAGGTAGCTGAAGTGCGTAAATTTCCCAAGGTGGAAGAAGGGAAAAAAGAAAGAAGAAACGGAAGGAAACGGAAAAGGGATAGGATTGGGCGGTATATACAGGGAAAGAAGAAGAAAGTGAATAAGAAGAAAAGGAGGTGCTTAGCTTGCTACAGGAAGGAAACGCAGACGGGACATTAAACTATGGGTCCCATGCCTGGATGCGCCATGCATATTAGTAGGCCTACGTTAGCTTGAGATAGCTAGAAAATCAATGCAGCCTACTTAAGTGAATGGAGAAAAAATGAATCAATATTCAATTTGTTCCACCATCTGATTATCCATCATTTAACGTGCAAAACAGTGCTACTGTTTGCCCTTTTCCATTCAGACGAAGACAAAAGATAATTTTGGAAAAGTTCTGCCATGTACAATGCTCTTGTCTGATCTGAAAGACAGCGCAACAGGGAAACTACAAGAACAAAGCAATGGACCCCTTCGTACTGCAAAGACTATGAAACCAATTTGAAAAATTACAGCTCCCTTATCTGGTTGAGAGCTAGCTAGCCGCACAATGGCTTTTTCAATAAATACATGATAGAGCCGAGTGAGAAAAACAAGAGCTGATTGTTTTCTAACGTCACGTGCCCTACTTTTTTTTCTATAAATTCAATGTTAAAAGTTTACAATTTACGAATTACCTAAGATTACAATCGAGCTACTATACAATACTACAGAAACGATACCAAGGGGAGCAAAAGATCATGACTACCCCAGGGCCATCACATGAAGGAGATAAACTAAAATACAACTAAATATATAAGAGGCCCCCTAGCTATTCAGAAAAGAATTAGAATTGAACGATATTTTGCAAATGGAATTTTCGAATTTACGCAATAGTGATAGAAGCTGTATCGCCACTCAATCGAAAGTCGCGTATGAAATGTATAAGAAGGACGCTCAGTCCAGGCTCTTTTGTAGACTCTCCCTACTTTCATAGAAGCTAAACTTATCCTCACTTTCCCAAACAAAGCTCATCAATTTCAATCAAAAGACGTTCCCACCTCTACGACTCTATCTAGGCCAAAGAAGCTTTGTCTAGGCAGCTTTGTAGAATTTTCGAATTTGCACAATAGAGATAGAAGCTCTTAACACCACTCTATCGAGCTTCGCGTATAGAAATAACGCTCGATCCAGGCTCTTTTGTAGAATAGCTAAAAGGTCTATTATTACCTGTCTGTCCCTTGAAATTCAAACCATATCAGATGGGGAGCATGATCAGGATCAGTTGAGAATGTTCCTGAAGTTTTCAAAGGCGCACTGTCCTGGCACTGATTCCATGAATAAGACAATATGAAAGAATAGAATTAGGCAGGCTTCAATAATTTCACTGTACACTTCACGAAGATGATAACGATCAGACTCCCTTAATTCTCGAAACAAAATATGATCTAAGAGCATAAAGGCTTTATAATGATCCAGAGGCCAGGTCTTTTGTTAGGGATTTCAACATCTCAACCAGCCAATTAGAGCCACGACAGTGTGCCTTTGATTAGGACCGCTGCTCAGACATTCGACTCGTGAGACAGATTCTCTCATGCAAACTTTGCCAGGATCGTAACTTAATATTGAGAATTTATTCACAACTAACAATGCACCGTCTTAATCTCAAACGAAGAATTCCTGAAAACTTGCTCCCAAAGAGAATGGCTCACTTTGCAACTTTTCAACTATCAAAAGAGTGCAAGTAAAAATGTTTCCTGAGCTCATGAAACAGTCAAAATTTTACATTGAGAAACAGAAGTTTTGGCCAAATCCTTATCTAGAATGGAATAATGCACCTAAAATTACGAGGGAATCAAAAAAATTAGTTCCAGCCGCAGTGAGAGGATGAAATTAGAATGTGATTACCCTGGGTACCAGAGCCAAATATAACCATACAATATAAATTCATATATGTATTGGTCCTATAATAGAGTCTCCTCTACGATTTTCTCCCAGTTAGTCGAAGGTGTTGTGGCGCAGTGGTGTAATCCTCTGACATTGCAGCCAGAACAGTCAGGGGGACAGGGTTCGATCCTAGGTAGAGCCCCACCAGTTGAGCGTCATGACGAGGGGTTGCGGACTCGATTAGGCCTATTCTACTTCTGCAATCCCAGCGCTTGGCGCTAAAAACTGCAACTTCACCTTCACCTTCACCAATACATTTTAGACCCAGTCAATGTTGCGGATTTTTCAAGCATTGGACTTTTCTTCTCACACCCAGTAGCGTGAATCAATATTCAAACGCTGATGTGCTCTCTCTTGTAGATACCTGGATATGCATTCTATTTACTTTGGGTGAATTTTCTTGGTCCTTGGTTTACTGCTCCACCTCAAGAAATGGACGAAAAACACATGAAGAAAATGGAAAAAAAAGCTAAGAGACAATATGTTTATAAATAGGAAATCATCGTACATAAGTTAATGTTTACAATGTATTTTATTTTTGCAACTAATGGTGCATTCTGATGGACCAACACATTTCTTCCGTGTTGCCTCGCTTTTTGGAACCAACACAGTAAGATTGAAAAGAACGGTTTGCTTCGCAACATAAGACTTCAAACGAGCCAGCCTCTCGTAGCATGCGCACAGACTTAACTACATTTTCCCTTCCTCCTCCGCAAAACAATAAATCATGTGCGCAGGCTAGCCTCTCATAAATCATAAACCCCAGCGGGGGGCTGTACTTCATCGTTAAGTCATACTGGACGTGGCACTCATATGGGTGGGTTATTTCATCTGAAAATCCCTACGTATGGGTCTGTCATGATCTTGATTCTCATTATGGGTTGATATTTTCAGAATTTTCTGACAAATGGGTTCGATTAGTGTTAAATGCTAAGACCGAACGAAACGATGAAACGACGAAATGACGAAACGACGAAACGACGAAACGACAACGAAAACAGTGTCTAGCCAGTCAAAGCGGCATGAAATTGGATAGACCTTGGGATGGACTTGCTGCAAGTCTCTCTTTTGGCTCGTGAAAGAGAGAAGGAAAACATGCGGCGAAGAAAAATAAAGAAAAAAGAGAAAGAAAAGAATCTTTCCTTCTCTCTTTCTTTCTCTTTCTTTCTTTTTTTTTTCGTTTTCTTAATTTCCTCCTCTCGTTCTTTTGGACCATCCTTCTTCAGGACCAAACGAAAGACTTGTAGCAAGTCCAACCTTGAGCCTTCAAATCTACAAAGCTCATACCCATGGGTTACAAGTCTCTGCGATATTCATGCAAATGCGTTCGAAATTCTTGAAAGTCCTGTCGCAAAAATAGATCCCTTTGTCAAAGTTCAGATGCCAATCCACTGCCTTCACATTGTCACAATAAAGTATAACCCCGGGTGCAGTTGCCGTGTTGGTCCAAATGAACACAACCTAATAATTATTATTAGATAGGGTATTCTGAGATGTATCGTTTAAATATGGATTCACCGTGCTTTGGTTTTCTCAAAGGAAATATTCAGCAGATTCAATTGACTTTTTTCTTGAATTTTAGCTTCAAAAGCAATATGCCGGGTGAGTAAAATAGAATTTCCACCTTTTGGAAATCACCGAAGTTTTTTATCATGACACCGATCTTTTATTTTTCTTTTTCTGTAGACCGCAATAGCATAGGTTCCAAATCTTTATCTCGACGTAAAAAGGTGGGTGTAAAAATTCAATGACCTATTTCTTCTGATTGAATGGCTTGAAAGAAACTTTAGATACTTATTTATAATTCTACCGTTGGACTTTCCAGAAATTTTGAATTTTTTTGGAAAATACAGCCTATATCTTACATTTGAAGTCATTTGAGGATGTGACGTCATCAATTTTCTAAATCATAACCCAGATGAGTGGCAGACTTTTGCTTGATACCATATTGAAGGCATCCATAAACTATAGTTCTCTTCGAAATTACTTCATGTTGCGTCAAGCGGTTTAGAAATTACGATGGTTTTAAGGTTTTTTGAAAATTTTTTTTTGAATTCTTGAAAAAGAAGAAAAAACTCTAATACTGAAAGTATTGAAGATTTCAGAAAATTCCAAAGGTAGACTTATAGAGAAATAGCTAAAATTTCTTTGAAGTCATTCAGCTGAAAGAAATAGGTCGCTCAATTTGACACCAGCCTTTTAAATGATTTGGAACCTATGCTGGCCATGATGATCATTATTTTGATTCTTCCTGGGGAATGACGATGAAATTACGGAATTATGAGGTATCAAAATGTATCTCGAGTCGAAACGATCCTATCCAAATTATCGAATCTACCATGAACAAATCTATCGCGTATTGTATCTCTCTCGTCCTAAATCTATCGCCCTAAAACTCTCTAATTACGATTCTAACTACGTCTACAATCAAACATAAAAATCGTTAATTATCTACCTTATTACGTGGCCAATATTCATAATTAATATGTTAATCTATCATTCAAAGGCTAATTTAGATGTAAAAGAAGTTAACATGTTTGGCGGGGTGTGGGGTAAAAAATACGTGGCCGATATTCATAATTAATATGTTAATCTATCATCCAAAGGCTAATTTAGATGTGAAAGAAGTTAACATGTTTGGCGGGTTGTGGAGTAAAAAATACGTGGCCGATATTAATAATTAATATGTTAATCTATCATTCAAAGGCTAATTTAGATGTGAAAGAAGTTAACATGTTTGGCGGGCTGTGGAGTAAAAAATACGTGGCCGATATTAATAATTAATATGTTAATCTATCATTCAAAGGCTAATTTAGATGTGAAAGAAGTTAACATGTTTGGCGGGCTGTGGAGTAAAAAATACGTGGCCGATATTAATAATTAATATGTTAATCTATCATTCAAAGGCTAATTTAGATGTGAAAGAAGTTAACATGTTTGGCGGGCTGTGGGGCAAAAAGTACGTGGCCGATATTCAAAATTAATATGTTAATCTATCATTCAAAGGCTAATTTAGATGTGAAAGAAGTTAACATGTTTGGCGGGCTGTGGGGCAAAAAGTACGTGGCCGATATTCAAAATTAATATGTTAATCTATCATTCAAAGGCTAATTTAGATGTGAAAGAAGTTAACATGTTTGGCGGGCTGTGGGGTAAAAAGTACGTGGCCGATATTCACAATTGATATGCTAATCTATCATTCAAATTCAGGCTAATTTAGATGTGAAAGAAGTTAACATGTTTAGCGGGGTGTGGGGTAAAAAATACGTGGCCGATATTCATAATTAATATGTTAATCTATCATTCAAAGGCTAATTTAGATGTGAAAGAAGTTAATATGTTTGGCGGGGTGTGGGGTAAAAAATACGTGGCCGATATTCAAAATTAATATGTTAATCTATCATTCAAAGGCTAATTTAGATGTGAAAGAAGTTAACATGTTTGGCGGGCTGTGGGGCAAAAAGTACGTGGCCGATATTCAAAATTAATATGTTAATCTATCATTCAAAGGCTAATTTAGATGTGAAAGAAGTTAACATGTTTGGCGGGGTGCGGGGTAAAAAATACGTGGCCGATATTCAAAATTAATATGTTAATCTATCATTCAAAGGCTAATTTAGATGTGAAAGAAGTTAACATGTTTGGCGGGCTGTGGGGCAAAAAGTACGTGGCCGATATTCAATAATTAATATGTTAATCTATCATTCAAAGGCTAATTTAGATGTGAAAGAAGTTAACATGTTTGGCGGGCTGTGGGGCAAAAAGTACGTGGCCGATATTCAATAATTAATATGTTAATCCATCATTCAAAGGCTAATTTAGATGTGAAAGAAGTTAACATGTTTGGCGGGCTGTGGGGTAAAAAATACGTGGCCGATATTCATAATTAATATGTTAATCTATCATTCAAAGGCTAATTTAGATGTGAAAGAAGTTAACATGTTTGGCGGGCTGTGGGGTAAAAAATACGTGGCCGATATTAATAATTAATATGTTAATCTATCATTCAAAGGCTAATTTAGATGTGAAAGAAGTTAACATGTTTGGCGGGCTGTGGGGTAAAAAGTACGTGGCCGATATTCATAATTAATATGTTAATCTATCATTCAAAGGCTAATTTAGATGTGAAAGAAGTTAACATGTTTGGCGGGCTGTGGGGTAAAAAGTACGTGGCCGATATTCAAAATTAATATGTTAATCTATCATTCAAAGACTAATTTAATGTGAAAGAAGTTAACATGTTTGGCGGGGTGTGGGGTAAAAAATACGTGGCCGATATTCACAATTAATATGTTAATCTATCATTCAAAGGCTAATTTAGATGTGAAAGAAGTTAACATGTTTGGTGGGCTGTGGGGCAAAAAGTACGTGGCCGATATTCAATAATTAATATGTTAATCTATCATTCAAAGGCTAATTTAGATGTGAAAGAAGTTAACATGTTTGGCGGGCTGTGGGGTAAAAAGTACGTGGCCGATATTCATAATTAATATGTTAATCTATCATTCAAAGGCTAATTTAGATGTGAAAGAAGTTAATATGTTTGGCGGGGTGTGGGGTAAAAAATACGTGGCCGATATTCATAATTAATATGTTAATCTATCATTCAAAGGCTAATTTAGATGTGAAAGAAGTTAACATGTTTGGCGGGGTGTGGGGTAAAAAATACGTGGCCGATATTCAAAATTAATATGTTAATCTATCATTCAAAGGCTAATTTAGATGTGAAAGAAGTTAACATGTTTGGCGGGCTGTGGGGCAAAAGTACGTGGCCGATATTCAAAATTAATATGTTAATCTATCATTCAAAGGCTAATTTAGATGTGAAAGAAGTTAACATGTTTGGCGGGGTGCGGGGTAAAAAATACGTGGCCGATATTCAAAATTAATATGTTAATCTATCATTCAAAGGCTAATTTAGATGTGAAAGAAGTTAACATGTTTGGCGGGGTGCGGGGTAAAAAATACGTGGCCGATATTCAAAATTAATATGTTAATCTATCATTCAAAGGCTAATTTAGATGTGAAAGAAGTTAACATGTTTGGCGGGCTGTGGGGCAAAAGTACGTGGCCGATATTCAAAATTAATATGTTAATCTATCATTCAAAGGCTAATTTAGATGTGAAAGAAGTTAACATGTTTGGCGGGGTGTGGGGTAAAAAATACGTGGCCGATATTAACAATTAATATGTTAATCTATCATTCAAAGGCTAATTTAGATGTGAAAGAAGTTAACATGTTTGGCGGGGTGTGGGGTAAAAAATACGTGGCCGATATTCAAAATTAATATGTTAATCTATCATTCAAAGGCTAATTTAGATGTGAAAGAAGTTAACATGTTTAGCGGGGTGTGGGGTAAAAAATACGTGGCCGATATTCAAAATTAATATGTTAATCTATCATTCAAAGGCTAATTTAGATGTGAAAGAAGTTAACATGTTTGGCGGGCTGTGGGGCAAAAGTACGTGGCCGATATTCAAAATTAATATGTTAATCTATCATTCAAAGGCTAATTTAGATGTGAAAGAAGTTAACATGTTTGGCGGGGTGTGGGGTAAAAAATACGTGGCCGATATTCATAATTAATATGTTAATCTATCATTCAAAGGCTAATTTAGATGCGAAAGAAGTTAACATGTTTGGCGGGGTGTGGGGTAAAAAATACGTGGCCGATATTCATAATTAATATGTTAATCTATCATTCAAAGGCTAATTTAGATGTGAAAGAAGTTAACATGTTTGGCGGGCTGTGGAGTAAAAAGTACGTGGCCGATATTCAAAATTAATATGTTAATCTATCATTCAAAGGCTAATTTAGATGTGAAAGAAGTTAACATGTTTGGTGGGCTGTGGAGTAAAAAGTACGTGGCCGATATTCATAATTAATATGTTAATCTATCTTTCAAAGGCTAATTTAGATGTGAAAGAAGTTAACATGTTTGGCGGGCTGTGGAGTAAAAAGTACGTGGCCGATATTCAAAATTAATATGTTAATCTATCATTCAAAGGCTAATTTAGATGTGAAAGAAGTTAACATGTTTGGTGGGCTGTGGAGTAAAAAGTACGTGGCTGATATTCACTAAACTAAAGAAAGAGCCTTGGCAAACATTTCCAAAATCAATTGAGCTTTCTGACTTTAAGCTTTCTGACCGTGAATAATGTTTATCTTGGTATTATGTAATGTCCTTTTTTGTGCCATTTTTCTTGTTTCTTTTAGATATGTTATGAAAATCTGTTCTAAAATAGTAACCAGGTGGCTTTAGCTAGGTGGTTTCAGTTTTCGGACAACCTGGAACTTCAAACCTCAGAACTCAAAGAATATTGTCTGGATTTGCAAGATTCTCTTTTGTGTCTAAAATTAATTCAGTATCTTAGTACATACCAGGTGTCCCGATTCCCAAGTACTCCTGTTTGAAAAATCACCAACATTTTATGATAAGGTCGATCTTCAAATTTCCTTTTTTGGCAAGTACAGCAATAACCAAATTATCTCTCCAGGCATATAGCATATCTTGTGATTGGTTTTAAATTAGCAAATCAAAAATGTAGCTCTTTTTAGGACTGCCTGATTGTGAGGCATGCTGTAGAAAGCACCGATGATTGCGAGATTGGTTTCCTTTTGTATAGAGCATGAATATAAGAAAGAAACGCAGACCAATATTGTAGACTTGAAGGAAATGCAAAATCTCACAATAACGGCTCTTCGGCAAGAAAAACGATGTTGCTTAAAGAGTACAACTCAGAATTAGGTTTTCAATGCATTTATTCATACCCTTTAAGTAACGAAAACAAACATTTTGCCATCCTTGAATAAGTTTAGATCATTGACAACGAAAGCTGTATCTGGCTGCAAAGCAACTCCAATTGCAGGTTTGATTAAAAATAAACCCCTTCTGAGTGACATTTATGTATAGTTTTGCTTTTGCGTGTGTATATTGTTTAGAAATACACCCATTATGAGTGACAGTTATGTATAGTTTTGCTTTTGCGTGTGTATATTGTTTAGAAATACACCCCTTCTGAGTGACATTTATGTATAGTCTTGCTTTTGCGTGTGTATATTGTTTAGAAATACACCCCTTCTGAGTGACATTTATGTATAGTTTTGCTTTTGCGTGTATATATTTTTTAGAAATACACCCCTTCTGAGTGACAGTTATGTATAGTTTTGCTTTTGCAAGTCATAGTTTTGTGTATATATTGTTTAGAAATAGACCCCTTCTGAGTGACATTTATGTATAGTTTTGCTTTTGCAAGTCATAGTTTTGTGTATATATTGTTTAGAAATACACCCCTTCTGAGTGACATTTATGTATAGTTTTGCTTTTGCAAGTCATAGTTTTGTGTATATAATGTTTAGAAATACACCCCTTCTGAGTGACAGTTATGTATAGTTTTGCTTTTGCAAGTCATAGTTTTCTGTATATATTGTTTAGAAATACACCCCTTCTGATTGACAGTTATGTATATAGCTTTACAAGTCATAGTTTTGCGTATATTGTGAGCTATCAAACAACAGCTAACATGTTGGAAGTGTGTAAGGTTGGCTATTGCGCAAACATGATTATAGCGCAGTGTTTTTTTGCGTATTTTGATTCATTAATTCATGATTAACTATTGTACCGGCTGAGTCAGAAAAAAGAATCCCCACTTGGAAGGCCACTGCTCCATGAATATCAAAGCAATAATATTGATAACTGTCTTGTCTTATTGCCAATATGTTCAATTAGGTTCAGCAATTTACCCGGCCTTAATCGGCCATTCCTTCCCGTCGATATGGGTGATTTTCTGCAGAAAGCCCCTTCCGAAGGCCTGCAGAAACGAATGAAATCAATGAGCAAATTTTCCTTCCTAAAATTGATAACACTCACATAAATTCATGTATTTTGTCCTCTTGTGATAATGGAATTCCCTTGAATAGGTCATCGATACCAGGGGGAGGACTTGTTCATCCTCCCAAGAGGATAGCACGTGCTAAAAAGCGCCCACAAGTCATTGCTGTAAGGTTGTTGTAAGGCAGAAATGTAAGGGAAATTTGTTCATTATTTTGGGCGCGTCTAGAGAAAATCCCTCGTAATTTCAGAATGGAGTGGCCGATTTCAGTCAGGTAAATTTTATAGTAGATTTGAACATTTCTACCATCAAACTATATATTTGCCGATATCATTGGCTTGATACACTCATTTTTTATAAGAAACCGCTTATAAGAAACGGTAGGCTCCATTTTTCGAAAGCTAAGAAACAACTCTACCTGAATTGAAAAAGCTAAGAAACTTCTGTAATTTACAGTTTTAATTTTCCTATCGCACACAAAAACGCTTTGACATTGTACAGTTATAGCAACTGTTTGGACATTATTTTGAGTGCGAATCATGTTATTTACTTGTTTGGAGATCTTACTAAGTAATTTGGGAGCCCTTCAGACAAAACAAAATTAACTCTACACTTTCGGCATTAAAAATATAAGAAACGCATAAGACTATTTTGGTAGCAAAATTGTCCAAAAATTTAAGAAACTGCCTACCAGCCTCGGACCTTGGTTTCTTATAAAAAAATGAGTGTATCCAGGGAGCCGTGAACATTCAAACGGGTTTTTTTTCTGACTCACCCGATATTATCTTGACATAATGCCTTGTTGTGATTCTTAAAAAAGAGGAATTGGGCTGTCTTGATACAACGACTTGTTGTGCTTCTTGAGAAAGATGAATTGGGCTGTCTTGACATAATGCCTTGTTGTGATTCTTAAAAAAGATGAATTGGGCTGTCTTGACATAATGCCTTTGTTGTGATTCTTAAAAAAGATGAATTGGGCTGTCTTGACATAATGCCTTTGTTGTGATTCTTAAAAAAGATGAATTGGGCTGTCTTGACATAATACCTTTGTTGTGATTCTTAAAAAAGATGAATGCCTTTGTTGTGATTCTTAAAAAAGATGAATTGGGGTGTCTTGATATAATACCATAGAAATAAAAGGACTAGAATGCGCGGTCTATTGTTTCGCTTTTGTTTGGTGCGTAATACGCATGGAGAGCAAAGATGGTAGCACCACGTTGGCAAAAGATTTGGATAAACAAAGGACCCGCAGTGCGAGGACCTACACCGCTGTTCTGTTTTGGTGCTGCTGGCTTGCAGAAAGGCAACAAAATATCGAGAACGAGTCATTTTAAAGTAAGTAGTGCCACAGGCATTTCATTTTGATCAGTTATGAGCCACTTTTAGTCGTTTTAGTCATTGATATCGACCTTAGATCGTAGCAACTTAGGCCGAAGTTTGTCAGATCAGCCCACTGGAAGTTAATTGACGTGCTTTAAATGCAACATACCTGCCAATATTTATGTTTTTAACATATGAAATGTGTTTTCATTGCAATCTACATTTCATCTCTGATCTTTTACATCTTTAGAATGAAGTTTAAGCTTCAATGAAAAGAGAGAATTGACGAAACTTTTGCGTTGTAAGGCTAATCAACAAACTTTAGGCCCTACATGCTTAATCTACCAACATTCGTGGTTTCGTGGTTTGTCAGTGGCAACAACAATCGAAAGTTTTAATTTGATAAACTTGACAATTTTCAAATTACCGTCCAGTAATAATCTAAGTAAACAATTCTGTCAATTTGAAGCAGCAAAAACGCAACGGCAATCAAGATGAGGATGAAAGGTGAAGGGCTGTAACTCTAACTTTAGTTTAGTGATGAAGTTGCCACTGTATGCACTTTTATTTAGATTTACTTGCAACAAGATCTGATATATGTTTGAGGCAACCTCAATAAGACTGCACAAACCTGTGCCCTTTCCCTGGGAAACAGGATATGTTTTCATAAATCAACGGTTTTAGAAAGTCCCTTCACTATTTGTCTAGCTGTGTGCAAGGGGAACATACCATGGGTTTGCTGGTTTTTGGAAGTAAGACAGAAAAGTGCTGGTGACAACTGCGTTGTGGGCTTCAGCTTTAAGAGTGGGCTAGTCAGCATTTCCAACAAATTTGGTTATTTTTTGTTACATTGGGTGTTGCTCTTTAATTGACATGTCATCTAGTACCAGTAAACAATCTTCTTGGTCCGTAGTGATTTCTTTTTCCTTGCTCACATTAAATATTTACAGACCAAGATCTAATTGTTGCTGTATGGGGCAAATTCAGGGACTTCCTGGCAAATTCATATGCCCTTTGGCTATAAAAATGAAGGGAAAATGGCAAATTTCTTCATTTCCTCAGAGTACATTTTAAGATAATTTATTGCAATTCTTCGCCCCATTCCTAAAGTGTGCTGTAGCAATTTGGGCATAGTTATCTGCAAGTAATTTGTCTTTTTCTGCTGAGAACTAATTCATTTTTTCAACTGTAAAGTGAAACTTGGGATAATTTCCCCTCCTTAAGGTTTTTGAGCCTAAGTATACCTATTTGTAATGTTTTCTTGAGCTTTTCCTTATAATTTTCTTTCTTTTTTTAGGTAAAATCTTTGATGCAAATGTGTGGTCCAATTTTACATGTTCTGGATCCAAGGCAGGAGAAGTTTCAGGAGGAGCAGGATTAGACAACCTTTTGAGAGTGGTCTATATCTTTGGACTTGGTTTCTTAAAGATGTTCTGCATACTACGTACATAGCAGACAGCATCTTTTTGTGAACATTTTTAACTAGAGAATCAGACTTTGGCATAGAAGGAGGTCAGCTGTAATCAAAGGGAGGAAATGGTTCTCACAGATTTGTTGTTATGCTGCTTGATGCCAGTTGTTGTGATGCACTGTAATTTAGCTATTTACATATCGATCTTTTATAGCAGAGTTAAATCAATGAGATATTGAAAGTTGAAATAACAGTAGTTTTGAATTGTGTCTGTAATTTTGAATCTTAAGTTTCGTTTATCTTGGAATTCTGCTTAATAATATTTAAATCCATGGAAGGAGTGAAAAGTAGACATAACTTTTGCCTTGTTTTTTTCTGTGGGCCTGAGGTCTTTCATGGAAATTTCTCTATGATCTCAGAGAAGATTTGAAACCGTAAGGGCTTGGCCAAAACAAACTTCAGTATCAATAACTCCATCCGTTAGCAATGATAATCTGCTCTGGGAGAATACAGAAAAGTGTCTTTACTGGGACCACACTCATTTTTTACAAGGAGCCTAAGAAACAGTATGCTCACTTTTCAAAGGTTGAGAAACCATGCTACCTGGATTGAAAATGCTTAGAGCGTTTTGTGATTTGCAGCCTCAATTTTCCTAGTTCACACGAAAATGTTTGCACCATGCAGTAAACTAGTCTTAGGATAGCCAAAAATTTAAGAAACTCCAGAAAAGTGTTTGAGAGGCACTAGGAAACTTTTAAAAGCAACATTCAAGAACATCTTGATAACACTGTTGTTGACCCTTTATTTTTGATTAATATTCACGAAAGTTATGTCTTCATTGAGCACACTACAACTCTATTCCTTGCTGAACATCATGCTGCATGTCAAGGAAAAATGAGTGGCAGTGGTGAAAACTATATCACAATTCATGCAGCTAAAAATAAGAAACAAATTAAGAAAATTTTCACACTAAGAACCAGAAATTTTCATGTGGGATATTTATGAAACTTTTAGCACTATGAGCTGATCCACGTTTCTAATATAAGAAAATTGTGTGTTGACATCATGCTGCTTTGGGTGTGATAGTTGTTTTGAGATCTTCATAGGTACTTTGTACCTTTTCAACAAAATAGGATGAAGTTTACATTTCAAGAGGTAAATATTGGAGAAACTCGTAAAGAAATTTGAAAGCAAAATTTAAAAAGAGATTGGATTTGGACCACAACAGTTAGTTTCTTCAAATGCTTTTTATTTGTTATGTTGATGGGCCTAAAAATCAGTCTTTCATTTTGGCCCGACTTTGGCCACTGTGACTCCTTTGACAGATATTGAAATCTTAAAAATCATAAAATGAATGCAAATTCTAGAACTACGGTTTCAGAATAAGACGTCGTTATCTCTTACTAAAGGACTGTGATCCTCGCTCCATCCACGAAACCGGCCTGGTCTACTCTAGTACTTACTGGTGAAACGAAATGTTTTTCTGGCCAGGACGCAGCTCTTTCTCCGGAATCCAACGCTTTTTGCAGCCAAATTCAGTGAAAGAGACAACCATTTTTCAAACTAATTCGACGATCTCTGAAAATAAAGCTAGAAATTCCCAATAACTTGTCGAGGAATTCGGAGAGTTCACTGCGATCCACTGTTAGCTTGGATTTCCCGCGGCTTTTTGCCAACGTGGTGCTACCATTTTGGTTCCCCATGGTTGTTACGCATCACGTGACCTACCACGCATTCTAGTCCTTCTATTTCTATGTATAATACCTTGTTTTGATGCTTGAGAATAATTAATTGGGCTGTCTTGACATAATGCCTTTGTTGTGATTCTTAAAAAAGATGAATTGGGCTGTCTTTACATAATGCCTTGTTGTGATTCTTAAAAAAGATGAATTGAGCTGTCTTTACATATTGCCTTGTTGTGATTCTTGAGAAAGATTAACACTTCACAGACAGGAAACAAAGATCAAACGAAAAGCTTACCTTTAATTCAAAATGAAATTACGTTCCCTTACATTGCAGATTTATATATCAGTTTGTTCCTGTATAATTTATTTATACACAAGTTTAACGGAGGCAGCAAGCGTGATAGATATACACAGATCAGAATGTCGAAAAGATACCCTCATGAAAGCAACTGATCGCAATAAGAAACTTACTGCAACTGCTTCTAATATCATATTACAATTACATGAAAAAAGTCTTTCCCGTTGTACGATAAAATGTGTGAAGAATGAGAGATGTGTATCTACAAATTACAAAAAGAATTTTGCGAATGAAGAAGAGAAAAATTGTGAATTATTGGATGTTAATAGGACATCATCAGGCGTGAAATTGTCAGATGAAAATGGTTGGATACATTATGAGCCAGTCATTCAAGTAAGTAAATTTAAACAATTTCAGTATTCCCTAAAGCTGCCATTTGTTTATCTAACACAAACTCAAATATGGTACAGTAGAAAGTAGATTTATTTCAAATACGGGTGCAGCTCAAACAGTAATGCATTAACTTCCCTTGCTACGATCATTCATTATAGAATTAAGGTCGTCTTGACCTTTTTATGCTATCCCTGCCACTGTAATTAGAGGTGTTTTTCCTTTACGTTTTTAACCTA
Organism: Aurelia coerulea; assembly: GCA_039566865.1. Classification (NCBI taxonomy): domain Eukaryota; kingdom Metazoa; phylum Cnidaria; class Scyphozoa; order Semaeostomeae; family Ulmaridae; genus Aurelia; species Aurelia coerulea. The sequence goes on along the minus strand of CM076948.1, from coordinate 21,205,548 downwards.
TTATATTGTATTGTATCTATTTCTATATTATAAACTTGTAAATATTTTTAAGTGGCAAATGATACATATAAATCAGGGTTCATCATACTGCGTAAGTCACATTCGATGAAGAAGGAACCCCAGGTATCCCATCCCCCCCCCACCCCCAATCAATCGGTATTCGTCCGAAACGCTCCGTTAAGTTATTGCATTTTATTCTAAAAAATATGGTGTTTCCAGTCAGTTTTTCTGACATCAATAAGCAAAGATCTTAGCAAGGTTTTAGGCTTTACTTCGATGCTTCAGTTGTCTGTTTCTAAATGTTTTTGTATCGCCAAATGGTCTTTTATTCATTTGGTCCTCAAGTATCTCTCCTTCGTCCTTCAGACTGGTCCACGATGTCGTCTGGTTACATGCAACGCCGGATTTCAATGCAATGAAACATGCCAGACTTTAGCTGGATACGAATGTGTTGGTAAGTTGATAAATGTTGACGTCAAATCTTTTGAACCTTTTGAACCATTGGGACAGCAGACGTCAAATCTTTGAAACTGATCAGTTTTGTTTCATGAAAGGTTTGAAATAATAGTATAGTAGAGAAATGGTGAAATTTATCCTTGGTGAGTAAAACATGTCAATAATCCATGTTTGAAAGACCACCACTCTCTGGATATTAATGCAAAAATATTGGCCAGTATGTTGTTCGATATTGGACGTGTCACATGGATTTTAAAATTTGAACAGGACTACCATGGGGACTTTTTTCCGGAGTGTTATTTTACTCACCCAGTAGAAAATCACTTTTCAGGAATGCTTACCATATATTAGAAAATACAAGTCTCTCTTTTGTCTACTTTACGATTTAGAAATTTGATTATATCACAACCTCAAAATTAGCTGAAATACCGGGTGAGTCAGAAAAAAGAAGCCCCGCTTGGAAGGCCACTGCTCCATGAATATCAAAGCAATAGTATTGAAAAATGTCTTGTTTTATTCCCAATATGTTCAATTAGGTTCAGTAATTTACCCGGCCTTAATCGGCCATTCCTTCCCGTGGATATGGGTGATTTTCTGCAGAATGTCCCTTCAAAAAACCTGCAAAAACGAATGAAAACAATCAGCACATTTTCCTTCCTAAAACTGATGACACTAACATAAATTCATGTATTGTGTCCTCTTGGGAGAATGGAATCCCCCTGAATAGGTCATCAATACCAGGGGGGCGGACTTGTTCATCCTCCCAAGAGGATAGCACGTGCTAAAGCGTTCACCAGTCATTGCTGTAAGGCCATTGTAAGGCAGAAATGTTAGGGAAATCTGTTCATGATTTTGGGCACGTTATGAAGGTTTTTTAAAGAGGCTTTCTGGAGAAAATCCCTCATAATTTCAGAATAGAGTGGCCGATTTCAGTCAGGTAAATTTCATAGTAGATTAGAACATTTTCAGCTTGGTGTTCCCCAAGGATCCGTCCTTGGACCTCTCTTTTTCAATATCTACGTCAATGACCTTCTGTTATCGATTCAAGAGACAGATATATGTAACTATGCCGATGATACAACCATTTATACGTGCGATGAGGGTCTCGAAAATGTAATCTCCAGGTTAGAAAATGACTCCAAAATTATAATCGAATGGTTCGCAAACAATTACATGAAACTTAACGAAGGTAAATGCCACTTTATGATTTTGGTGAAAAAAACAGATCAAGATGTCGGCATAAATATTGGCAACTGTACCGTCAATAATTCACAAGAGGAGAAACTTTTAGGGGTTTTGATTGATGCAAATCTCAGTTTTGAAAAGCATGTAAACAATATTTGTAAAAAGGCTGGTAACAAACTATTTGCTTTGTCACGCATGTCCGCATATCTAGGAACTGATAAATTAAAACTTTTGATGAGAGCATTTGTAACTAGCCAGTTCCAATACTGTCCTTTGGTATGGATGTTCCATAGCAGAAAGATGAATAACAAAATCAATAGGCTGCATGAGAGAGCCTTGCGAATTGCGTATAAAGACTATACTTCCAGCTTTGAAACCTTATTAGAAAAAGATAGATCTGTAACAATACATCAGAAAAATGTACAATTGGCAATTGCTAATGACTGAAATGTTTAAAACTACTAATAATTTAAACCCCAGTTTTATGGACGAAATTTTCCTGCAAAGAAGTCTCACATATAATTGGAGAAATACCAGTACATTCTTACTTCCTATGGTACATACAGTTAATCATGGTACTGAAACAATCTGATACAGAGGGCTGCGTATTTGGCACTCTCTTCCTCAGGAAATTAAGGATTCAATTTCTGTGCATCAATTTAAGAATAAAATCAAACATTGGACCAATGAAGGCTGCGACTGCAGACTTTGCAGGCAGTACATTCCTCAACTCGGCTTTCTATGATTTTACACCTTTTTAATATGAACTTTGTAACTTGATTTGAACATTGTAATTTGATTTGAGCTTTTGTAATTTTATTGACTAGTTTTACTTGTATATATATATATATATTTCTGTATTTAATTTGCTGGCTTGAATTAGCTTTGAATTAGTTATGTAAGTTGCCAACGTAAAACAAATTGATAATAGTAATGATAATAATACCATTAAACTATACATTTGCCGATATCATTGTCTTCATATCCAGGGAGCCGTGACCTTTCAAACGGGGATTCTTTTTTCTGACTCACCCGGTATAAAAGATATGTAATTTGAAAATAATCAAGACAAGTAAAAATGTTCCAGAATGGAATCAATAGCTGAATAGCACCTTTTGAGATGAAATAGATATTCAGAAATCGAGGTAGAATTTCCACCAAGAATAAGCTATCATAGATAGCATAGGTTCCAAATCTTTAAAAAGGCTGGTGTAAAATTCAGTGACCTATTTCTTTTAACTGAATGACTTCAAAGAAACTTCAGCTATTTCTCTATAATTCTACCGTTGGACTTTTCTGAAATCTTCAATATTTTCAGAATTAGAATGTTTTCTTTCTTTGTCGAGAATTCAAGAAAAATTTTCAAAAAACTTAAAACCATCGTAATTTCTAAACTGTCTGACGCAACATTAAATAATTTCGAAGAAACCCATAGGTTATGAATGCCTACAATGTGGCATCAAGCAAAAGTCTTTCACTCATCTGGTTTATGATTTCGAAACTTGATGACGTCGCATCCTTAAATGAGTTGAAATGTAAGATACGCAGTAATCTCGAAATATATTTAAAATGTCTGGAAAGTCCAACGGTAGAACTATAGATAAATATCTAAAGTTTCATTCAAGTCATCCAATGAGAAGAAATAGGTCTTTGAATTTTACACCCACATTTTTACGCCTAGTTAAAAATTTGGAACCTACGCTATCATAGATCCATTTATACTTATATATTGGTAGAGAGTTCTACGAATAAACTGTATAAAAGAAGTTCGGATGCAAAAAAGACAAGATATTTAGCACACTGAGGCCTTTCTGACTTGTGTCTTCATCAGAGTGTGACTTACAAAACTAAAATGATTCTAAAGATACGTTATGGGTATACATATACTGTGATTCAATTAACAGATGGATTAACAATTTCCTGTAAAAACTTAGAAAACATTTTTTCAGGAAATTGTTAATCCATCTGTTAATTGAATCACAGTATATGTATACCCATAACGTAACTTTAGAATCATTTTAGTTTTGTAAGTCACACTCTGATGAAGACACAAGTCAGAAAGGCCTCAGTGTGCTAAATATCTTGTCTTTTTTGCATCCGAACTTCTTTTATACAGTTTATACTTATATATTTATGGTTGCATTGAGTACTAAGAAAGAGAAGCATTTATATTTTGAAGAGAATTTGGTCAATAGATCCTGCTAGACATCACTGCCTTTATATTCACAAATCTAGCATTTACTCTAAAAATAGCACAACCTCTAATACAATAGACCTTTTAGCTATTCTACAAAAGAGCCTGGATCGAGCGTTAGTTTTATACATTTTTATACGCGAGGTTCGATCGAGTGGCGTTAGAGCTTCTATCACTATTGTGCACATTCGAAAATTCTACAAAATACAGCAAAATATCGTTCGATTCTGATTCCTTTCAGAATAGCTAAAAGGTCTATTCCTCAAGCTCCAACTGCAATTGAGCATTCAACTCAATTCAATTCAGCAACTGATTATTTCCTAATCGCTTCAACTCAATCATCTCCCGTCACGAAAGTATACGGACAGCTGAAACAAAATGGCGTCAAATTTGACCGTTAACCCTTCGACCCCAAAACAGTTCAGCCGTTATGCAGCCATTTCAGGGACTGGAAACCAATCATTTTACCGCCAAAACTTTGTTGATCGATCACGCAATAAAGGAAGAAATGAAAAAATGAAAAACAAAGCAAAGTGAAGTGTTTTGATAGCAAAATATGAATTTAGCTGTGAGAAGGAAAAGCAATCGAAAACAAGACAATATGTTCAACAAATTTCCAGTCTTGGCGGCTGCTACATGACAGGAGAAGATTGTATTTTATGTCAAATGAAGCAGAAAAGATCGCAGTTTTAGGAATCATGTGAATGATAGCAAAAAGACACTTGGCTATAAAATGGCAAAATTAAATTTGAGTCTCCCATGACTGTAGGGTTGCGATATCATCTTTGCCAAGGTAAGTTTAAATTTGTATCAAAGCCTCAAAAATATAATTAATGCCAAAGGTTGGCCTAAAGTTGGTATCATTTTGTATATCTTACATAGGGGAATCAATCTGAGCAAAATTATACAGTCCCTAACGAATTTTCTTAGCAACATGGTATTGAATTTGATTCCAATAATTCTGTTGTTACAAAACCTTACCTCGATTGCAGTAACTGTTTCTTTTTTCATTTATAACTTCATTATATCTGGATTTTACTTGAATTTTCTTTCATATTTGCAAATTTCAGACTTTTCTGCACCAATTGATGCTATCCCAGTGAACGAATTATTTGGAAGAGTATCTTACATATCAGTTTTAAGTTGTGAGCCTCCTTCGTTATCGATTACATTTTCTCCTCGCAGCTAATTTCATGTTTTATTATCAAAACACGTTTATCTTGCTTTTTTTTCAATTTTTTATTTCTTCCTTGATTGCGTGATCGATAAACACAATTTTGGCGGTAAAATAATTGGTTTCCAGTCCCTGAAATGGCCGCATAACGGCTGAACCGTTTGGGGGTCGAAGGACCAACGGTCAAATTCGACGCCATTTTGTTTCGGCTGTCCGGATACTTTCGTGACGGGATTCAAATCCTTAAGTTCTTATTTGCAGATGTAAATGAATGTCTTAGCAACCCATGTCAAAATGGAGGGACCTGTAACGACCAAGTTAATCAATATACCTGCACCTGTGTGCCTGGGTACACTCGAACGAACTGCCAAACAAGTAAGTAAACTCAGTTTCCTCGCTCAATTTCCCTTCTATGTTTACAACCAAGGGCAATCAGTATAGATTCTGCTGTGTGGCTGTTACACTCAAATAATTGTAGTACTAGTAAGTAGATCAAACAAGAGAATAGGGCAAGCATGAAAGTAGGTCAATCAATATAGCTGTACGTGTGACATGTGTGACTGGGTGCTCACAACCGTATTTTCAAATAAATATGTAAAAACTGAATTTTATCTTGGAATACAATTTCTAGATGAACTCACAAAAAAGTCCTTCCGGGTGTCCCATAAAAAAGTACTCCTACTTAAAACATCACCAAAAATTGACTATCAAACCTTTGATAAAATTTTCTTTTCGAGTTCTTTTATCAAAGACCCAAGAATATTGGTATTTACTAAAGTATGGAATGACCCACAATAACCTGCAACAACCCACAACGATCCACAATGATCCACAATGATCCACAATGATCCACAATGATCCACAATGATCCACAACAAGCCACAATGACCTACAACGACCTACACAACCACCAACAACAATCAACAACAAAAGGATTTTACCATGAAAGATAATGATTACTAGCCTCAATTCCATTATTTGTTGCCTCTTTTCGATTTTTAGACTTTTCTTCATTTCTCAGCCTGTACTTGTGGTCTTCATTTCGTGCTGAAGAACAAAGTGCTCATTTTCATTACGTTTTGACATTTTCATTTAGCCCCCCTTCCCTCAAAAAATGTCAAGGTCCTACATTGTGATGTAAACAAAACTTACTGATGATTATTAGGACAAAATTGCGTACAGAGTAGATGTTACAAATGTTTGTCTTATAAGAAATTGGTTTATAATAAACAAGTGCATTAGAATTGTCAAAAATCGAATATGTATTCTATTACTAATGAAGGAGCGACAAGAGCGGAAAGTATAGCACACAGCATGTCCTGATAAGAATGATCGAAGAATGGAGACTAAACCTTGACAATGATAATATTGTGGGGGCCGTAATGATGGACCTTTCTGACAACAGTCAGTGCGTATTAACAACACGTATAGTACTTTCCAACTCGTGCTTTCTGGTGTACCGCAAGGATCTGTTCTTGGTCCAATCTTGTTTAACTTATACATAAACGATCTTTATCTTTACATAGAGAAAGCTACTTTACATAATTATGCAGACGATAATACCCTTACGGCTTTTTCAAAATCATTCCCAAACCTGGTTAGAATACTGGAACAGGAATCAAATGTTGCTGTAGATTGGCTTGAAAGGAACCAAATGATTGCAAATCCGGACAAATTCCATGCCATCGTAGTAACAAAGGGTAGAGATGACACAATTGGGGAAAAACTAACCATAAAAGGCAAACAAATTCAATCTGAAAATGCAGTAAAACTTCTGGGGGTAAAAATCGATCACAGACTAACCTTTGACGACCACATTTCCGATCTATGTAGGAAAGCCGCTGCGCAGCTAAACGCACTGAAAAGACTTAAGGGTTTTATGGAATTTAAAGCCAAAGAGATATTGATCCAAAGCTTCGTTTTTTCAAATTTCAATTACTGCCCTTTGGTCTGGCATTTTTCCTCTGAAAAATCAGCGAAAAAAATTGAGAAGATCCACGAGCGAGCTCTTAGATTTCTTTACAATGACTCTACAAGCTCTTATGACGACTTACTTTCCAAGGCTGGGAAATGCACGATGAGAATCAGCCGTCTCAGAACTCTTTGTATTGAAATCTATAAAACTGTCTCAAAACTGAATCCTCCTTTTATGCAGGATATTTTCAAACTAAAACAACCAACAAGGTCAGCAAGGAACCAAAACGAATTAATCCATCATAGACCAAACCAAGTTACTTTTGGTTCAAAAAGCCTCTTATCTTTAGGACCACAAATTTGGAATGCTTTGCCCAAAAATATTAAATTAGCCGAAAACATTCAAACATTTAAGAGACTAATAAAACAATGGGATGGGCCAACTTGCAAGTGTAGTATTTGTTGCTAATAATCTAAATATGTATTATCAATCATTGTCAATAGTATGTTTAGATATTCGATTTAGATTAGTTTCTATTTAGAAGCTAAAATTTGATTGAATTAAAATAAGATGACAAACAAACAAACAAAGAGAATTGGAGGGTGTGGGGGCATACGGGTATTTTTTTAAACTGCCCATAAGAAACTCAACTCTCAGATCGCTATAAGTTAAGAGACTCTAGTACTGGGAAAGTATATGTTAAGAAACTATTTATAATAGTTATGTCATAGTCATGTCATGTGGCCTTCTTTTGTTTTCTTTAGAAACTAGATGGATTGTCACATGCATTTGATGGCCGCTTTCAAAAGATTTTGTGTTTCCAAATGTACTCTCGAGTACCGAATAATCGTCCCCTCTGCTTATCAATTTTTGAAAAATTTCCCAAACCCCTTGCTTTATTCCAACCCCCTTTAATTATTTTCTTGAAAAATTGAAATGATAGTGAACATAATTTGTGAATACATACGAAAAAAGATACGTGTTTACTAAGAAAACACTATTTCCAATTTTTCCAATTGCTCCCCCCCCTGGTCGTTCAAAGCCCCCGACTTTAATCATTTTAAACCCCTGATTATTCTCACCCTCCCCGTTTATTCGGTACTCGAGAGTAGAAAGAAATCAACCTTTTTTATTTGATCATGGTAGGTCATTGTGGGTCATTCTGGGCTGTTGTGTGGTTCATTGTGGGTTGTTGTGGATCGTTGTGGATCGTTGTTGGTCGTTGTGGGTCATTGTGTAGGTCATTGCGGGTCATTGTGGATCGTTGTGGGTTGTTGCAGGTCGTTGTGGGTCGTTGTGTAGGTCATTGTGGGTCGTTGTGGGTCATTGTGGATCGTTGTGGGTCATTGTGGATCGTTGCAGGTCATTGTGGGTCATTCCTTACTTTAGTATGTACGCAAGAATATTCATAGATGATAAAATAATTGCTTTTGATACAGCAAGGTAGAAAAATCAATCTTTGAAAAATCTTATTTTGAGCTATAGTTTTTAAGCAAAATACTCAATCTTGCCTAAGAGCAGGGCTGGAAAGCATTTTTTAGTGCCTCCCACCGGTAAAAAGCACAGACAAGGTGCCTCCAAAATTTTTGAAAAGAGTTGTCGTGAGAGTAGCTGTTTGAAGAGTAAAATGTTTAAACTGCATGAAAATTAACGGAAATTTTGATTTGCAGTGCAATATTGGTTTGAAGATAATCGAAATTCACAGTTCTACAAATCTAAAATTTGAAGTGTAGTCAGTGTAGCGTCAAAGATAAATTGATTTATCAACTTTGATTATCGTAGTAATGGCTTTAAAGTAGGAGTGAGCTACCTTGTTTTGCTGAAAAATATAAAGCTACATAGAATTGTTACAGTCTATTCATCTTTTAAAATGTTCTGACATGGTTGAATACGGGGCCGGAAAAAGTCCAGCAGCAGCGCTGCCAGGAAATTTTTGATGAAAAGACCAACAGGAAATTTGTCACTACGTCACAGGACATTTCTGAAATATTGTAAGGAATGCTAGTGGAGTTTTTCCGTTTTTATTTTTCATTTGCCAACTAAGTTTCAGTAGCTCTTATTCCTGTTGTTTCTTACAATTTTGTAGCCTGAAGTATTTTGGCACTGAAGTAATTAAACATTATATATAAACCTTTGCTGCATTTGTGTTCACACCTACATCAAGTTCAGACTAGATCAAGCTATATGATGTCTCTGTCCAATCAAATTTGAGAGCAAAGTATCCCAAGAAAAATTTGCAAATTGTAAGCTGTTATTGTTTGACAGCCTGTGGCAAGTTAAAACACTAACGAGAATGTCTACCAAATGAGAAATCAGAATGCTATTGTTTTGTACTTTGTTATCGTTATCGAACAATTTGTGTATCAGAATGACAAAACATTACATTTTAAGATAGAATTTGTCATTGAAGTCTAGAATATTCCACTTTGAGATGGACTTTTAAGGTAGTCTAAAATATCGAGGTAAATGATTCATGGCTCCAAAGCCTTATTTTGCCGGCTGTTGTAAGTTTATGATATCAAGGGATGTACCAACACCTCAAGTTTAGAGTAAGTATTTAGAACGATCAATTTGCTTTGTTTTACATGTTTTACAATTTTCCTCGGTGTCTGTCACAACTCACCCCATGCCCAGGCAAGTTGCAACTCTTCAATTTCAATTTTATTTCCCATCTGCGAGAAAACAGCAGCCCCGCCAACGAAAAATAAATTGCATTCGTCAGCCAATGAATAGCCAAACCTGGCAAATGGTGGCATCACGAAGAGCCTGCCTGTTGCGTTTAAGGACAAACATGCCATTTTTTCTAAAATGTGTTTAAACAAGCCCCGGCCTCCCCTAATATCAAAATGCCCACACATTTCCTAGTTGATTAATATGATAGCTGTTTTCAAGTAGAAATATAATCATTGCGTTAGCATTGTCAAAGAATGCACGGACATTGTTCCTGTGTTGGTCTGCAAGCTCATTTTGAAAGGAATTTATGTATGCTAGAAGAAATTTCATGCCCCATTGAATATAACAACTTATAATCCTATTTGCAAAGAATTTTTGCAAGGTTTTGCAGGAAATTTTGATTTTTGCTGCCAGGAAGAAAACCTGTTTTCTAGCTTTAGTTGAATATGTCGAATGGCGATATATGAACAGAAAATTCGCATGTAATTATAAAAAAAACTCTTGCCAAGTTTGATGATACTTTGTAATGATCTATGGCTTAAAAGCTGGGCTTCCAAGCTGTACCTGGCTAAATGAACCAAAGAAACATTTTTCAATTTTAGAAGTTAGTTCTCCAGACATTTTCAAACGCTTAAACTTTCTAAGATTCAATCGTCAATCGGTATAAATACCACGGAACAGCTGTTAATTATTGAAAGTGCAAAAATCAGTTTTCAACAATTTCTTCCAGTTTTCAAGTCAAGAGTTTCTTATAAAAATATTTTCAAATCTTAAGAAACAGTCTTTCTTCAAATTGTTTAAACACCTATGAGTTCTTCGCTATCACGCCAAAAAACAACAAGAAGATATTCTGAAATTACGATTGTCTACCTAACTTTCGATGCAGCAATATGAGGCTCTTTTTCTTTCACAAAAATCTCATATAATACATTCAATTGAAAAATGAAAAAAGTGGAAAATATCCAGAAAAAAGACCTGTCAGAAAAGTTTAAAAAGTGCCTCCATTGTTTGTCAGATTTTAAAACATGCCTCCGACCGACGGTCGCACGGTCGCGCACTTTTTCCAGCCCTGCCTAAGAGTCAACATTTTCAGATTTTTTATCATCATTGAGGCCTGCAATGATAGTGCGCATTTATTTATGACCAAACTAGATGCTTTACATGCACAAATAAATTGATCTGGCAATCATCTGTGCTTTTTTGTAGTATGATTCAAAACCAGGTAGCAGCCCTAAAAACAGCTACATTTGCTAATTTTTAAGTCAATTACAAGATCAGCTATATCTTGGAGAATAATTTGGCTCTTGATCAACTTGAAAAAAAAAAGAAAATTGAAGATAGGCTATGAAGTCAAATTTTGATGATTCTCCAAAAGAAGTACTTTGGGACACACGGTAGTTATCACAACGACAATAACGACGAAAACAACAACATGTTTTTTCAGATCTGTTTTATAGTTTTTGTACTACGATGTTTCAAAGAGTGTATATATTTTTCTGACTCATTACATTTACGACTTGAATAACTAGTCTCCTTGTTTGCAATCACAAATTACCTTTTATATAGCTTTACAATCGAAAACATGAAGTGGTAAGATCACAAAGTCTTCCCTTGTAATACTGAGTATATTTCGATTTCTGATTTGCATCTACAGATTTTGATGAGTGTAGCAGTAATCCTTGCCAAAATGGAGGGACGTGCGTCGATGGAATAAACAAATATACATGTAATTGTGCTGCTGGTTATGTGGGAACTCTTTGTCAAACAAGTAAGTAGAGCACACAAGGAAATAGGGCAAACATGAAAGCAGGTGAATCAATGTAGCTGTACGTGTGACGTGTCTGATTGGGTACTCGCAACCCTATTGTCAAATAAATACGTCGAAACTAAACTTGATCTTGCAATAAAGCATACAAATGAAGTCACGAGATAGTCTCAGTTATCACAACAGCAACAACGACAACAGCAACATCATGTTTTTCCAGATCTATTTTATAGTTTTTTTACTACGATGTTTCAAAGAGTGTATATATTTTTCTGACTCATTACATTTACGACTTGAATAACTAGTCTCCTTGTTTGCCATCACAAATTACCTTTTATATAGCTTTACAATCGAAAACATGGAGTGGTAAGATCACAAAGTCTTCCCTTGTAATACTGAGTACATTTCGATTTCTGATTTGCATCTACAGATTTTGATGAGTGTAGCAGTAATCCTTGCCAAAATGGAGGGACGTGCGTCGATGGAATAAACAAGTATAAATGTAATTGTGCTGCTGGCTATGTGGGAACTCATTGTGAAACAAGTAAGTAGATCGAAGAAGGAAAAAGGGTAAACATGAAATTAGGTTAATCAAAATGGCTGTTGGTGTGACGTGTGTGTTTGGGTGCTTTCAATCCTATTGTCAAATAAATAAGTCGAAACTGAACTTGATCTTGGAATAAAAAATACCGATGGACTCACGTTATAGTCCCAGTTATCACAACAGGAACAATGACAACAACAACAACAACAACATGTTTTTCAGATCTGTTTTATAGTTTTTGTACTACGATGTTTCAATGAGTGTATATATTTTTGTGACTCATTACACTGATAGCTTGAATAACTAGTCTCCCTTGTTTGCCATCACAAATTACCTTTTATATAGCTTTACAATAAAAAAACATGGAGTGGTAAGATCACAAAGTCTGCCCTTGTAATACTAACACTGAGTACATTTCGATTTCTGATTTGCATCTACAGATTTTGATGAGTGTAACAGTAATCCTTGCCAAAATGGAGGGACGTGCGTCGATGGAATAAACAAATATACATGTAATTGTGCTGCTGGTTATGTGGGAACTCATTGTCAAACAAGTAAGTAGAGCACACAAGGAAATAGGGCAAACATGAAAGCAAGTCAATCAATGTAGCTGTACGTGTGACGTATCTGATTGGGTTATTACAACCCTATTGTCAAATAAATACGTCGAAACTGAACTTGATCTTGGAATAAAAAATACCGATGGACTCACGTTATAGTCCCAGTTATCACAACAGGAACAATGACAACAACAACAACATGTTTTTCAGATCTGTTTTATAGTTTTTGTACTACGATGTTTCAATGAGTGTATATATTTTTCTGACTCATTACACTGATAGCTTGAATAACTAGTCTCCTTTGTTTGCAATTACAGATTACCTTTTATATAGCTTTACAATCAAAAACAGGGAGTGGTATGGTATCATCACAAAGTCTGCCCTTGTAATACTGAGTACATTTCGATTTCTGATTTGCATCTACAGATTTTGATGAGTGTAGCAGTAATCCTTGCCAAAATGGAGGGACGTGCGTCGATGGAATAAACAAGTATACATGTAATTGTGCTGCTGGTTATGTGGGAACTCATTGTGAAACAAGTAAGTAGAGCACACAAGGAAATAGGGCAAACATGAATGTAGGTCAATTAATGTAGCTGTACGTGTGACGTATCTGATTGGGTGATTACAACCCTATTGTCAAATAAATACGTCGAAAATGAACTTGATCTTGCAATAAAGCATACAAATGAAGTCACGAGATAGTCCCAGTTATCACAACAGCAACAACGACAACAGCAACAACATGTTTTTTCAGATCTGTTTTATAGTTTTTCTACTACGATGTTTCAAAGAGTGTATATATTTTTCTGACTCATTACATTTACGACTTGAAGAACTAGTCTCCTTGTTTGCAATCACAAATTACCTTTTATATAGCTTTACAATCGAAAACATGGAGTGGTAAGATCACAAAGTCTTCCCTTGTAATACTGAGTACATTTCGATTTCTGATTTGCATCTACAGATTTTGATGAGTGTAGCAGTAATCCTTGCCAAAATGGAGGGACGTGCGTCGATGGAATAAACAAGTATACATGTAATTGTGCTGCTGGTTATGTGGGAACTCATTGTGAAACAAGTAAGTAGAGCACACAAGGAAATAGGGCAAACATGAAAGCAGGTCAATCAATGTAGCTGTACGTGTGACGTATCTGATTGGGTGATTACAACCCTATTGTCAAATAAATACGTCGAAACTAAACTTGATCTTGCAATAAAGCATACAAATGAAGTCACGAGATAGTCCCAGTTATCACAACAGCAACAACGACAACAGCAACAACATGTTTTTTCAGATCTGTTTTATAGTTTTTGTACTACGATGTTTCAAAGAGTGTATATATTTTTCTGACTCATTACATTTACGACTTGAATAACTAGTCTCCTTGTTTGCCATCACAAATTACCTTATATATAGCTTTACAATCGAAAACATGAAGTGGTAAGATCACAAAGTCTTCCCTCGTAATACTGAGTATATTTCGATTTCTGATTTGCATCTACAGATTTTGATGAGTGTAGCAGTAATCCTTGCCAAAATGGAGGGACGTGCGTCGATGGAATAAACAAATATACATGTAATTGTGCTGCTGGTTATGTGGGAACTCATTGTGAAACAAGTAAGTAGAGCACACAAGGAAATAGGGCAAACATGAATGTAGGTCAATCAATGTAGCTATACGTGTGACGTATCTGATTGGGTGATTACAACCCTATTGTCAAATAAAAACGTCGAAACTAAACTTGATCTTGCAATAAAGCATACAAATGAAGTCACGAGATCGTCCCAGTTATCACAACAGCAACAACGACAACAGCAACAACATGTTTTTTCAGATCTGTTTTATAGTTTTTGTACTACGATGTTTTAAAGAGTGTATATATTTTTCTGACTCATTACATTTACGACTTGAATAACTAGTCTCCTTGTTTGCAATCACAAATTACCTTTTATATAGCTTTACAATCGAAAACATGGAGTGGTAAGATCACAAAATCTTCCCTCGTAATACTGAGTACATTTCGATTTCTGATTTGCATCTACAGATTTTGATGAGTGTAGCAGTAATCCTTGCCAAAATGGAGGGACGTGCGTCGATGGAATAAACAAATATACATGTAATTGTGCTGCTGGTTATGTGGGAACTCATTGTCAAACAAGTAAGTAGAGCACACAAGGAAATTGGGCAAACATGAATGTAGGTCAATCAATGTAGCTATACGTGTGACGTATCTGATTGGGTGATTACAACCCTATTGTCAAATAAATACGTCGAAACTAAACTTGATCTTGCAATAAAGCATACAAATGAAGTCACGAGATCGTCCCAGTTATCACAACAGCAACAACGACAACAGCAACAACATGTTTTTTCAGATCTGTTTTATAGTTTTTGTACTACGATGTTTCAAAGAGTGTATATATTTTTCTGACTCATTACATTTACGACTTGAATAACTAGTCTCCTTGTTTGCAATCACAAATTACCTTTTATATAGCTTTACAATCGAAAACAGGGAGTGGTATGGTATCATCACAAAGTCTTCCCTTGTAATACTGAGTACATTTCGATTTCTGATATGCATCTACAGATTTTGATGAGTGTAGCAGTAATCCTTGCCAAAATGGAGGGACGTGCGTCGATGGAATAAACAAATATACATGTAATTGTGCTGCTGGTTATGTGGGAACTCATTGTGAAACAAGTAAGTAGAGCACACAAGGAAATAGGGCAAACATGAAAGCAGGTCAATCAATGTAGCTATCCGTGTGACGTATCTGATTGGGTGATTACAACCCTATTGTCAAATAAATACGTCGAAACTAAACTTGATCTTGCAATAAAGCATACAAATGAAGTCACGAGATAGTCCCAGTTATCAAAACAGCAACAATGACAACAGCAACAACATATTTTTCAGATCTGTGTTATAGTTTTTGTACGATGATGTTTCAAAGAGTGTATATATTTTTCTGACTCATTACATTTACGACTTGAATAACTAGTCTCCTTGTTTGCAATCACAAATTACCTTTTATATAGCTTTACAATCGAAAACAGGGAGTGGTATGGTATCATCACAAAGTCTTCCCTTGTAATACTGTGTACATTTCGATTTCTGATTTGCATCTACAGATTTTGATGAGTGTAGCAGCAATCCTTGCCAAAATGGAGGGACGTGCGTCGATGGAATAAACAAATATACATGTAATTGTGCTGCTGGTTATGTGGGAACTCATTGTGAAACAAGTAAGTAGATCGAACAAGGAAACAGGGTAAACATGAAATTAGTTTAATCAATATGGCTGAACGTGTGACGTGTGTGATTGGGTGCTTGCAACCCTATTGTCAAATAAATACGTCGAAACTGAACTTGATCTTGGAATAAAAAATACCGATGCTCTCACGAGATAGTCCCACTTATCACAACAGCAACAACGACAAAGCAACAACAACACGCCTTTGCTCAAACTGGGACTTACGGACTCTCACATAAAACATTGAGCCGGAAAGGTGAAGATATTTCTGTGCGCTCTGCAACGAGGTTAAAACGTAGTCAAGGCAGCCTTTGGCAGTTGGAAATTCTTATTGCTGTGGTGAAGCTCATGGAAAATAAGTGGCTTTCAAAATGAGAAACTCATTTTTAAAGGAAAAGGTTTGTTGATCCTTGGATTGAGGAAACATTCATCTAGATACTTCTGACCTTTATTCATGGCTAACATCATTGAAAACTCGAATTTTGAAGCGTTTTATCATCTCATGCTTGTGCTGAAACTTACGCCCATCTGCCATTGCCTGGAGTAGTTAGCTATTCGTACAGTGCTGCTATGGTTTCATATCCAGACATGAAATCGAGGGAAACAATTTCGTCCTAATGTTCAATTTGAAAGTCCATGAGTCGTAGTTGAAGCGTGCATCCGTCTATCAATAGCGATAACTACGAACTTGTAATCATCTAACTTCCAGATATTTACATTAATCGTAGAGGATTACTATGCAACAAATTTGAACAATTTTCATACCATCACCTTATTCTCGCTTCAACTTTGTTTTCAAGACTTTCTCATAATCTTAGGTGCATTATATTCTTGTGAAGTTAGGGATTTGCCGAAAGTTGTATTTCTTGATTTTCCCAAAAGCAACGAAAAGTGGCTTCTTCGCAATCATATAGCTAGATTTAGACTTATTGATGGCCATAGCATTGATGGAGAGGCAGGACAGCAGTACAAAAGTTTCCATATCATTACCCTGGGTACCAGTGCCTCAAAATTAGTATATGTAGAAGCTAGTTTTTGGGAATTCTTCAATAAAATTAAGATCATGCTGTTCATATTCTGGATCAATTCTCAAATGAAGTTAAACTCTCAGCTAGACAAGCGATTTGTAATTTTTCAGATCTGTGTCATAGTTTTTGTACTACTATGTTTCAATGAGTGTATATATTTTTGTGACTCATTACATTTATGACTTGAATAACTAGTCTCCTTGTTTGCAATCACAAATTACATTCTTTTTGGCTTTGCGATCAAAACCATGAGCAATAGGAAACATATGGATTGTGGCATTTGGAATGGCCTAAGTAAGCTACTCTCACTCTGTGTTTATGCAGTTTGCAGCGTAGTATATTCAGTTTGCAATGAACATTAAATGACAACTTACTTGTCTTCTTCTTTGTCATTTCCTAATGTCGCAATTACTGTAATCTCCAAGCCAAATACAGACAGCACCGAAGCAAGCTTTCTCCCTTTCCGCCATTTTTCAAAACCGTCGTACGAGTGTTGTCGCTTCGCTCCTCCGCAAGCAACCTTACACTGATTGCAAGCTCGTAGTTATTGCTATTGATAGGCTGATGGACGCTATAACTACGACTCATGGACTTTCACATTGAAAATTGGGACGAAATTGTTTCCCTCGATTTCATGTCCGATATGGAAACCATAGCAACGCTGTACGAAAAGGCGAGTAATGGCGTTTGGCCTAAATTGTCAGCTTAAACCTCAGATAATAAAACGCCTCGAAATTCAAGTTTTGAGTGACGTTATCAATAAACAAAAGCCACAAGTATTCGAATGAATGTTTCTTTAATCTAAGAATTGACAAACCTTTCAGTTTCAACGAGAATTTCCTCATTTTGAAGGCAATCTTCATCTAGCAATAGTGCACGCCAACACGTCACAGCTCCTGAAATTCTCCAACTACCGAAAAGAGGCCATAAACCTCGTTTCAAAGGGCACAGAAAAATCTGTGCGCTCATTGTTTATTTTCGTCCCACTTTTTGATGTGAAAGTCCATAAGTCCCAGTTTGAGCAAAAATATATATTGTTGTTGTTGTTGTCATTGCTGTTGCTGTTGTTGTTGCGATAACTGGGACTATTTCGTGAGTCTAAAGCAACCTTTCAAAAAACTGGAGCGAAGCGACGACACTCGTACGACGGTTTTGAAAAATGGCGGTTTTGAAAAATTCCTATTGCTCATGTCAAAACAAGGAGTGGTATCATTACAAAGTCTGCCCTTGTAATACTATTGAGTACATTTCGATTTCTCATTTGCATCTACAGATTTTGATGAGTGTAGCAGTAATCCTTGCCAAAATGGAGGGACGTGCGTCGATGGAATAAACAAATATACATGTAATTGTGCTGCTGGTTTTGTGGGAACTCATTGTCAAACAAGTAAGTAGATCTAACAAGGAAATATGTCAAGCAAGAAAATAGGGCAACCAGAAAGTAGGTCAAACAAGAAATACTATTTCTATCAACTTTATTTCGGCACTTTCAAGACCATTATCTTTCAAAATATCGACTATTTCCCAAGTTTTCTTTGGTGGAGGCGAAATGATGAAGTTGCTTTTTGTGCCAAGAGCTGGGATCACAGTAACAGAGACTAGAGGGCCTAATCGAGTCCACGCCTCCTTGTCATGACGCTCAACTGGTGGGGCTCTACCTGGGATCGAGCCTTGTCCACCTGTCTGTACTGGCTGCAAGCAAAGTGAGATGATTACACCACTGCGCCACAACATCTTCTTGAACTTAGAAAGAACTAACATCTAGGATATTGGGTAAAGATTAAACCATGGTGTTTAACCCTATTGTACCCGGGGGGGGGCAAAAAATGCCCCCTCAACCAAACTTTTGATTATAAAACAGAGAGGAAATAGAAAAATGAGCTGAAACATCCATGAATTTTCCTAATTTTTAACTGGCAATTAAATTTTAGACCTTTCATTGTCACAATTTAAGTCGCGTGACCAGTAGATACCCATATTTGGAAAGTAGTCACAAAGAAAATCACAAACACAGTCATAATTCCTTTGTCTTAAAATTGATGAAGTTGTGATTGGTACCAAACGATTCCCCTATCAAAGTACTTTTATTTGATATATACATTATTCACATTTGCTGACATCAGCAAATTATAGATTCCATGACGTCATGCAAATTGATGACGTCATATCTCTAATAAAGAAAGACAAAATTTTCAAATTTTGATATAAATGGATGGATAAACTTATTCTCTTCATTTTTAAAGGGGCATTCCGCAGAAAAAAACTGGATATCGGTGAACTGCGTTGTTTGCTTTTAAAACGAACATGCTTATCAATATAAACATTTTCCAATGTTTCTCCAACTTGAATAAAGCTCAAACCGGCCAAAAACGAAACAGGTGTTTTTCAAAATAGAGCCCGAGAACTCAGCCATATCCTGGAATTTGAATCCGAGACAGAAAACGAGAATTCTCGGTAAAGCCGATCAATTCTCTTGCGGGTAGTCGACCATGGACACATGAATGAATGACTACAACAAAACATTCAAACTAAATTCAACGAGCGACGCGAAACGAGCCTATCAAGACCCGCCGATGACCGTCCGACAGACAATAACGAAAATATCCTACCTTTGTTCGCCGAGAACGATGCATGAAATGGTAGGGTATTGAAATGAAAATTGGTCAAATGTTTCCTTCCAGATCTCGCGTTTGAGAAGTGCGATCGAGGAAAGGAAAACGATTTCCGAGGGCTGACATAATCTGTTTCTCGATCGGGATCACAAAATGAATCTCTGCATGCATTTAATTTTCGAGGAATGCCCCTTTAAGTAGTTTATTGAGGTTTTCATAAATTTTCTTTTAATTAATTAGCACTTTTTGTGTTTTCAGTACTGAAGCTTGTATCTGACATGGTCCCATTGTTTGGTCGCTTGGCAAAGAACCACGTGATTAACTAGCATTGAAATTTATAATTAGACTCCTAATAGATGTACTTACTATTGTGCGAAGTTACAATGGCATACTAATTATGGTTTTGGAGATAACTAGGGGGGCATTTTTTGCCTCCTCCCGGGCAGTGGTCTGACCCTAGGAGCCCGGGTAGAATAGGGTTAAGGTAACTCTGCTTTCCGTTCTAGTGCACAGCGAGATGCCGTTTCGCAAAACCACTCTCCTCAGAAAGCAGTTAATTTTTTCCCATATTATTCGGCCTATCGAAAAGCGGTAAAAAGGATGTTGTTCTGTATAATCTGGGCAATCGAAAGATGTATAAATCGCAATGTTTCCGTCAACCCTGGTTTCGCAAATCCTAGTTCAAATCTTTTTGCTAATTTCAGAAAAGTGGATTTATCTCCAAAACTACTCGAAAAAGTTTCAATTTTTTTCGCTCCATCTTTAGCTAGGTTGTTGATCTACAACTTTGCCAAGTCTGATTGAAAAAGCTAGGCTAGATTTCCTGCAATCGAATTTCATATCTCTGTTTACTTTTCGACAGCGAAATGGAGAAACCTTGGTCAACAGATTACCATGCTATGAAGCACGCTTGCAAAAGATCAGGCTTGAAATAACTTTCAGAAATTTTTCCATTGGCAAACAAATGAACGTCATCTTTTGGGAATACCATACGCAGGTCTCAAAAGACACCCTTAGTGCGCTTGTAAAAGTATCATTTGCATCTATTGATTAAAAATGACTGATTTTTACCAGCAACTTCACGAAGCCATGCTTTGGGTGTCTTTCGAGACTTTCGCAAGCATTCACAAATTATCAATTTTTTTTAGAGTCCACAATGAGCATAGATCTTAGATCAAGAACTTTTTTTGCAAAAACATTCTACGGGCGTTCAAATCGTTCTGCATGGGCTAAACTGTTGACCAACGCTTTTCCCCTTCGATGTCGAAAAGTAAACAGAAATGTAAAATTTGATTGCAGGAAATCTAGCCTAGCTTTTTCAATCAGACTTGGCAAAGTTGTAGATCAACTACTTAGCTAAAGATGGAGCAAAAAAAAAATCGAAACTTTTTCGAGTACTTTTGGAGGTAAATCCACTTTTCTGAAATCAGCAAAAAGATTTGAGCAAGGATTTGCAAAGCCAGGGTTGACGGAAACATTGCGATTTATACATCTTTCGATTGCCCAGATTATACAAAACAACATCCTTTTTACCGCTTTTCGACAGACCGAATATTATTGGAGAAATTAACTGTTTCCTGAGGAGAGTGGTTTTGCGAAACGGCATCTCGCTGTGCACTAGAGCGGAAAGCAAAGTTACCTTAAACTTAAATATTAATCCAAATTCAGTCTTGTGTGCTATATATCTTTTTTTTCGCACCTGACAAGCATAGCTATTTACATCCCTATTTCTTACATCCCGGTTTGTTTACATTTAAGATATCGATGAATGTGCAAGCCAACCATGTCAAAGTTATGCTACCTGTGTCGATGGTGTCAATAAATATACATGTCGTGAGTTTGTCTTATTTCATTATATATTTACACTTGTACCAAGTGAGCCAAAAGGTTCCCTAGTAGGTACGTACTTTTGGGCCAAGACATATTCTCTCTGTTACAACTCTGGCTCTCTTTGTAGAATCTGCAAAGTGTTAAAAGAATGATATCTTAGTGGTCTTGCACTTGACTACCAATCTCAGCTGAGAGTTCGTGGTTCAATTCCCTGCCCAGTCCAACCTGCTACTTAGAGTGAGGAGAGTCACCAATCCTTTGTAAGTTCAGGCTAAAGAAATCATGATGTGACATAGAATGGAAGGACAAGAACACTGATTTGATGAGGTTGGCTTCTCAGTGTCCTAAAAACTGCCTTGGAGATACTAGGTAGAGATACACTGAAAAAGAATAATTTGTTTCACGAAGAATATTCTCAATTAGTGATAATGAAGATTCGCTTTACTTCGCCAATCAAATTTGAAGCAAATCATACATTCCAAAAGAGTGAACCCAATGTGTACTGACTAACTGATTGACTTTACCGGTGATTATTTTCTTATAAACATGGTGCCCCAAAAACTTTGTGCCCCGTATGCCTGAAAATTGCGACAAAACGGTAAAAGATTGTCGCCAAATTTTTATATGATATAGCTCTTCAGATGTTCAAATAAAGTTGCTGCCATCCCCGTAGAAATCCGCTGAAAGACGGTGGAGCTATGATCTTCAGGAAACTAAATTTGCCTGATGACTGAAACCAGCAGTCGGCAATTTTTTCTTATTATTTTGCAACGACAAATATCTTCACGTAATTCAAGAAATATTTTCTGTAAGGTAATAAATAGTTGACAACTCTCTGATGGTTATCAGAATGTTCACGAGAGCTACTATATTGGACGCTGCTGTTTCATTTCATCCTTGGAGCTATTTATCGTTGCAAAATAGTGATACAAAATTGCCGACCTCTGGTTTCAGTCATCAGGCAAATTTGGTCTCCTGAAGGTCATAGCTCCATCATTTTTCAACAGATTTTTACGGGGATTGTAGCAAACTTTAACTGAAAATCGGAAGAGCAACACCATGCACATTTTTGGCGCGAATCTTTTGCCGTTTTGTTGCCATTTTCTAGAAAACGGGGCTTAATTTTTTAGGGACCCCCTGTATTCAATGTGAATTTTAATAAAACAAATTGCTACCTTACTATACTACAAGGACGATTCTTCCGATTCTTCGGAGGTCAGAAGAACATGTAACTAAATCAAAATAAATAAACAACTACAAACAAGCTACAAATAAACGATTTTCACTAGAATTTAGAGTCCGTTTGAGTATATTCTTATCAACGTCGTTAGAAAGGTCTTTAGGGGGTCTTTATCACCATACTACAATATAAGTTGCATAAAAACCTTGTTTGAGATGCTGTCTTTTTGAACACATGTTTTTTATTCAATGGAAAAATTTACAAAGACGAGGTACTCAAGACTACACTTACAAATTACTTAACTACATAACTAAGACTAGGCTTGCCGCCGTCGTATTTGTCATTCAGGTGTATGGACAGTTGAATTTAGTGCGCCGGTGACAAAGGGATGAAATATATATATACATATTTTTTTTATTCTATAATACATCGGTCTCAAAAGAACAATGGTGAAGAGGGACATAAGTATAATTTGGAAGTATCTTTGAACACCAAGGCCAAATGTTGATACGTTGTTAAGAAGAGCTATTTAGCGTTACAAATCAATGCAGTCAGTTTGTGGCGTATTCCACTCTCCAAGGGGCTCTGTTGTATTTATTTGAACATTTAAAGCAAGAGGGAGCCGATGCGAGAACGAACAACAGTTGTTTTGCTTAGAATTATATCCCTGCTGTGCTTTCTATTTTGCAAACTTAGTACACACCCTCTACATGGCATCTATTTTTTCCTTTTCTCGTTTCATTTTGCATTGCTCTTTCCACTCTTTATAAACTGTTACCCTGAAAACATCACTGTATACTTACCGTAAAAGCTGTATTAAGCCCCCTCTCTATTAAGCCCTCCTCTCTTATAAGCCCCTCCCCTCTGAGCCAACATTTTAAATAAGCCCCCTCTGTATTAAGCCCCCCTCTTGTATCAAATTTTAGTGGCTACCAAAGATATCCCACTTATTGAGCTAGATATGCTTGCATGTTAATTCTGATGTGGTTTGAGATAAAACTGTGCCGAATTTATGTATTTGACTCATAAAATTGTATGTTGAATCCGCAAAATACGGTGTAAATGATCTAAAAAGCTGTCATCTGTATCCCTGTCATTTGATTTTGTGAATAAGCCCCCCTCTATAATAAGCCCCCTCTCTAATATGCCCCCCTGTGGAGGGTCCGAAATTAAATAGGCCTCCTGGGGGCTTAAGGTAGCATCATCCCGGTCATAGAATTACTATGAATATGGGTATATAACCAAGTTGAGATGGTACATAGGCATGATTGTAAGATTTTTGGACTGAGAAATTCAAAATGGCACCTTTCATGTTGCCATAGCAACCAAAAATAGCCGAAATTTTGCAAAAAATGGTACACAGAAAAGTATTTTTCATTCTCTACTGATTAAAGTTATCTCATTGAAATTAGCTGGACTTCATGCAAGTATGTACAATGCCTGCCAAAAGTCCTTGGAACACTTTGGCCATTTCTTGACAATCCGCAGCTCCAACCATAGCGATTAGGTATAAACAACCCCTCACCCCCGAAACAATGTTGATTTGCAAGGTTATTGTTCTAGCATTCCATTAGAGTCTCGAATCATCCTGCCATCCCCATTTGTGTGATTAAATTTTGATGGAAAAAAATGTAGACATAAGGTTCTTAATCCCCTTGTGCTTAGCCGATTGTAAAAGCAGAAGTTCATTTTGAAGCCCCATCTTTCGCGAAAATTTTGACCAAATTTCATTTAAATATCTCTTATGGTTTGGAAATTAAAAATATATCCATTACACAGATTTCGCGAAAATCGCATTTCCAGGAAATTGACTTCAAAGTTCATGAAAATGATAGTAATCAAATAGTTGAAATTTGTTAGGTCAATAACTTTCAGCCTCTAAAATCTCTTTCTTGTCATTGCTGGACTGCCCTTTACTCCTAAATTTGTTTCTTGAAACTATTGAGGCTCATTTCTTGTTATTTTCTGCAACTATATTCTGGTGCTGTCAAAGTAAACTAATGTTTTTATGTGAAATGTTTTTGTGTTACTTCACAATTTCTAAGGGATGTTTTCACTGCGTCAACACTCATATCAAAGTTTGCAATAACATCATAAAAACCAACTGAAACATAAATTTTCCAGTAAATGTAGATTTTGAAATCTATCCCAAATGATCCTGCAATTTGATTTTATATCCATTCGCGGAGAAAACTTTGTCACTTCCAAAAGACTTTCAATGCTGAGCCTTGAGAAAATAAGCTTCAAAAAATACTGCAGCTTCGAAGAATTACTCTCTGCTTCAATTAGATTAATTGTTGTTTGTAGAAACGCAGTTTCATAACTGAACAGACATTCCTTGCCCTTGGAAATCTTCGACCGAATACTGCAACAAACATCAATATGAAACAGTCTTGTTGACTTCCAATTTCCTTTTAATGTCAGTGTTACCACGGCACGCCTGACACCAGCCATGAATTCATTCATACTTACCACACTGCGTGAAAATCTCCGTCTTCTTCTCGCAATGAATGTGAGCATAGCAGAGCCAGCTTTGAGCTTCTCGCCCAAAATCCAAGTCGTGGACGCTCAGTACAGACTCCAAAGCCAATTTCCGCTTCGATCAGCCTGAATCAGCATGAAACTCCACTACCCGGAGAATCCTTATCAATCCTGTCTATAATGGCTGCTACGCATGCGCTTCGCAGCAAAAAGCTACATATGAACGATGTTTATTGAAACATACAAACAACGAAAATGGAAACAAAAATGGAAGGACTTTGTGGCTGTATGGCGTGAAACAAAGGTTTGATCTATCTTAAACAAACCGACCTGTTTTGTGGATGATATCTAAAGTCAGTTCGAATATACTTTTATTAGCGTCACTTGAAAGGTCTTTATCACCAAATAACAAAAGTTGTACAAGAACGTTTTTAGAATGGCTGTTGATTTCAACAAATGGTCGTAATGCAACTGAAACTCCAGCAAGAAGATCTGATCGTTGACTATCAAATGAATGGCAAAGCAACAGAAAGTGATCCGTGTCCTCGATATCATCCTTCGTTGGGCACATCGGGTTTACGGTGTCCCTGAAATTGTACTTGAGCGGAAATTTAGTTTGCTGAGACCGACCTTTATTTGGGAAAGATACGATTGGGTTATGAATACGAAAGACAGATTTTGCAGGGGGGGGGGTGAATCATTCATAGAAGCTTTATCTTAAAAACAGCAACGGGCGTTGCAAGCCTGATTTCAGTGTCAAGTTTATTCCATTCAGATATGCAGCCTGGATAGAATCTAGATTTAGATTGTTCTATTCTTGCTCGTATTCGCCCAATAGCATCCTGACTGCGAAGGGAGTATTTGAACAAATGGTCGTAATACTTCCGAAATTCCAGCGAGAAAATCCGGTGATTGAGTGATTAATTGATTGACTAACTGTTTGATTGATTGATTGATTTGTTGATTAATTAACTTCATGTTTTCGGTCACTGATGTTTTGAGCCAATGCTTTGACGAGATCCCGTGTGTTATATGACAAATCATATTTAGGTAGTTTCATACTTATATTAAGCTCTGATAACCATAATTCAAAAACACACTTACACTCAAATAATTTCTTCTCACGAATTGATTATTAAGAATTAAGAATTAATTCCAAATTCCATATTTTAGAGATAGCCAAATTATTTAAGTGCAAGTGTGTTTTTAAATTATGGTTATCAAAACTCAATATAGGAATGAAACTACCTAAATACGATTAATTGACAGCTTGATTTTTTTCATAATCTCATTTTTTTCCAACAGTGAATGCGTGTACCAGTTCCCCTTGCAGCAATGGTGCAGCCTGCATTCCCAAATCCACATCCTATAATTGTTTGTGTGCACCTGGTTATCAAGGCCGAAGATGTCTGAGTTGTAAGTCATACAGTATTATTATCAGACTATAGTTAGTGTTTTCTTTGATTTAATGCATGAAAACGAATAACCTCATATAAACTGCACTGCACAAGAGTTATACGAGAACTGTTTTGCCTATTTTTGATCTTCTGAATAAAATGAATAAGATTGAGGCAGCTAAGGTCTAGATATGTCCTTCTTATATATTTGCTCGCCCTTTTGCGTGCACAACGAGTGAATTAGCAAGACAGCTTCCAGGCATCGTTCGTGGCTTTCTTTTTTACACTTGCTGCTTAACAAGACAGCCGTAGAAATCATTTTATTGAATGTAAACAGATAATGAATGATGTTAAAAAGCTGTTCTTGTTTGTGTGAGATAAACATTACATTCCCGAGTGTGTTGTTTGCGAAATCCAAATCAACAGAAGGGAATATTTTTTTGCTATTATCTACAGGAGTCCTAGCCAGAATCAAGAAGAATTTGATAGTTTTATGAATAATTTTGAGCTTATGTTATGAAAAATGGCTGCCGAAGATCCTTATGCAGTAATCATTTCAGGGGACTTCAACTGTCGCTCCTCCCAGTGGTGGGCAGATGACAATGAAAACGAAGAAGGAAAGTGCTTCGAGCCCGTAACGTCTGACCTTGGTATTCATCAGCTGATTAATGAGTCAACCCATATGATTGGTGAATCTAAGTCGTGCATAGATCTTATTTTCACAGACCAACCAAACATTTTCATCGAATCAGGTGTTCATCCATCACTCCATGAACAGTGCCATCATCAAATTGTATATGGCAGATTTTCGATTAACCCTATTCTACATGGGTAAATCAAGCACCACTTTCTCATGGGGGGGGGGGGCTAAAAAGGCCCCCCCAGATTTTATAAGCAACCGTAGTGCTTATGGTAACGCAACTTGGTACACATGATTACCAAGCAATTATGATTCTAAAAATAGATTCATATGCTAATTAGTCACATGATCCGTTGCTAGGCAACGGAAAAACAATGGAAATTTGCTGATTTTGGCTCTCCTCCTAAAAACGTAATATTTTCCACCAAAAATAGTCAATAAATAACTTTAAAGTGATAGATATGATACATATTGATTGTTCTTAATGAAAACTGTCAAAAATTCCAATTTTGGAATTCTATTGTTATCACAACTGTCAATCAAAGTCATGGTTGATACCTAAACAAGTTAGTTGTTGTTTTATTGGCATTTTAAATACGAGTTTAGCAATAAAAACGATATGAAATTAATCTTGAATTGTTAATTAGCCAATTTTGATCATAATACAATAATTATTCTATGTGTTTATTACAAATATGACGTCATATATAAGTATGACGTCATAGATCTTAAATTTTGCTGATGTCAGCAAAATACAAAAATTTATATACCAAATGAAAGTAGACTTCAAGACAAACTGATTGGTACCAATTGCATTAAAATCAGATGTGTACGAGAAAAGGTATGCATGTTTTACTGATTTTCTGAGAGACCTGTTGCCGAATATGGGCATGTCATAGTCACGTGACCAATTATATAACAATGAACTATTGTTAATTTGATGCAATATTAAATTTTATTAAAATTCACCCAAGTTCCAATGTCTTATCATGCTTAGTTTAAGAGTAATTACAGGAAGTATGGTTGGGGGGGCCTTTTTTGCCCCCCCCCCCATGTAGAATAGGGTTAATAATCTTGTTCCACCCCCTTTTACTCGGAGACTCTGGCACTATGACAGGGCCAATATCGATGCTATTAGAAGAAGCATCGAAATGTATCAATGATGCGAATCTCTTCAATCTATCGAGTGCCCCAACCAACAAGTGAAGTTACTGATGGAAGTCGTTCTCAATGTGTGCTCTAATTTCATACCCAATGAAATTAAAACGATTAGACCGCGTCAAGCTCCATGGCTGACCAAGTCGATCAAAGCATTTCTTCGGAAAAAGAATCGTGCCTACAAATCTTGTGCTAGAAATGGCCGACTACCTGCAGATAAGTATCAAGAAATCCAAAATATGATCTCTCACAGCTCTAAAATTGTGGAAGATGCTAAGCAGAAATATTTCTCCAAGATTGAAATGACTCTTGCAAATCCTGCTACTGGTAGTAAAACCTACTGGTCTCTAATTAATAAGGTCCTAAACAAAGTCAAAATTCCTGAAATACCTCCCCTCCTAGAAAACGATATTTTCGTTCTTGACTTCTCATCTAAAGCACAGATATTTAATGATTACTTCATCCTGCAATGTTCGACTTTGGATACAGAAAGTGAAATTCCCGGAGATCCACCAGAACACGGCACTCAGCTCACAAACGTCTCTATAACGGACGAAAAAATATTGAGAATAAAAAAATTCGCTGAATCCTAAAAAAGCTCGTGGATGGGATGATATTTCTGTGGAAATGATAAAAGTTTGTGATAGCGCACTAGTATTGCCGTTGAAATTAATATTCGAGAATTGTTTATCCAAGGGCATCTTTCCTGAAACCTGGAAGTGCGCAAATGTTGTTCCTGTGCACACAAAAAATCAAAAGAACTTGAAAGAAAATTATCGACCAATCTCCCTTCTTCCAATCTTTGGGAAAATTCTGGAAACATTGGTATTCGACTCTTTATATTCTCATTTGCTTGCAAAGAATGTTTTGAACCCAAACCAGTCTGGTTTTCGTCCGGGAGACTCGACGATAAATCAGTTAGTTTCCATTACTCATTCTATCTATTCTGCGTTTGACTGTAATTTTTTTTTTACAAAAAAACTGCAATATTTATACTTACATTACACTGTACCATCCATAGTGAAAAAAGACATAAAGTCACCGGGTCTTCACTATGGATGGCACTTACAATTCAAATTAATTTTCAATACACAAAAAAAAGAACAAAAACAACAAAATTAAAGATACATTACACAAAACAGACAACAAAACAACAAAGCTAAGGCAGATTACTGGTTAAAAAGGAAGATTTGAACTTTTAAACTCGTAGGTGTAAAAGGAGAAAAACAAATTTCAATGGTTGTTCCCAGTAATCTACTTCAGCAATGTGGAACGATAAAAAAAAGAAAAGGAGAACAGAACACAGTAATCCAACTCTAGACGTTCGCTCTGTATACCTTGATATTTCTAAAGCGTTCGACCGGGTATGGCATAAAGGCCTTCTTTATAAGTTACAGAGATGTGGTATTTCTGGAAATCTGCTTACCCTTCTCCGCAGTCTTCTTTCAAATCGCAAGCAGCGAACAGTTTTGAACGGCAAGTCTTCTAGTTGGGGAAATATTTCTGCAGGTGTTCCACAAGGCTCGATCATATATATCAATGATTTGTCTGAGGACCTGAAAGTACCGTAAAATTATTTGCTGATGATACTTCTCTTTTCACCACGGTAAAGGATCCTGTACTAGCAGCTGATGACATGAACCATGATCTGAATCGGATAAAGTTATGGGCACATAAATGGAGAATGTCCTTCAACCCTGATCCCAGAAAGCAAGCTGTAGAGATAATTTTCTCAACGAAGAGAGTCAACATTGATCATCCCGCGATATTTTTCAACAATATGCAAGTAATGAAAGTGGATGAGCATAAACATCTTGGTCTTACACTAGACTCAAGGCTTTCTTTTTCAAGTGATATAAACTCGGCTATTGCCAAATCGAGAAAAGCAGTCGGAATGTTGAAGTTTCTTTCAAAGTATCTGCCTAGGGAGACCTTGAATGTACTTTACAAACTTTATGTTAGACCCCACTTAGACTATGGTGATGTGATTTACCACATTCCTTGCAAGGAGATCAGTCTCATTAGCCGTGGTAATATCCTGATGCAAAAACTCGAATCGGTGCAATATTCTGCAGCATTAGCAGTAACAGGTACATGGAGAGGGACCTCACGTGAAAAGCTGTATCAAGACCTAGGATGGGAATCCCTGTACTCTAGAAGATGGAGTAGACGACTTTTTATGATCTACAAAATCATTAACAACCTGATGCCAGATTATGCAAGAGATCCTATTCCACAACTGAATCAGCCTTATTATGCTTTTTGCAATCAACCCGTTGCTGGTCAAATTAGGGCAAGAACTGAAGAATATAAGTCAAGCTTTTTCCCAAACAGTTTGCATGAATGGAGTAAACTTGACCCTGAAATCAGAGAATCCTCTTCCATCAGTATATTCAAGAACAGATTGCTTTAGCTTATTAGACCACCTTCTAACCCTGTTTTCGGTATTTATGATCCACGAGGGCTTTCTTTAATAACTCAGCTTAGGGTAGGGTTGAGCAAACTGAATTTTCACAAATTCCGACATAATTTTAGTGACACAATCAACCCGATATGTCCAGTCAACGCATTCCTGAGGATACGGAACACTACCTATTGTTGTGCACTTCTTTTGAAGAACAAAGGCGTGACCTCCTCGCTAGTGTCCTTCCAGTGCTGCGCTCATTTGAAATTATTGACGTTCCAAATCCTGTCCTTTTACAGATTCTTTTGTACGGCGATAAAAAGTTGCCATTTGAAGTAAATAACTTCACCCTAAAATCAACTATCTTGTATATTTCAAGAACGGAACAATTCGTATATTATCATGGTCCTCTTCATTAAATATTTCTAAATCTTGTTCCTTACGGCCTAACCTACTTATTTGTAATTAGAAAGTATTGTAAAATGTAATCTGTATCATATTTATGTCCCCTTTAAAGTTAGTTGACGGAGATAAATAGCCACCTCCAGGCCTGCATATGCAGAGAGCTGGGCAAGCTAAAAATAGATCTTGTTTCTTAGCCAATGAAAATTGAGAACTCTTGCGGTGATCACCACTTTCACGCGATCAAGTTTTCTCGAGAACAAACAAATTTAAAATGGCTAACGGACTCAGAGTTGTGCTCTCCTGCAAGAAACAGAAGCGAACTCAACGAGCTTGAAAGTTGTACACTTTGTTTTTGGGGTAAGGGGAAAAGGAAGGGGAGTTGTTCTTGTTGGACGAGCACGACGATATCCAGTTGTTATTAGCATAGCCGTCAAATCTTTTCTTTTGTCCAAAGCTCCCGTGGGGTTCTGACTCACGCTCTGATCAGATCGCATTTTCTCCTATGATTGACCAATCAGATGCCGTCGTTGTGCTTACTTCCGCGTTTCGCAGCAAAACTTAGGCCATTTTCGGCCGTTTTGACCACTCTCCGGAAAAAATCATTGCACGATCGGATAAATCGAATTTCGTCAAAATTTCAATTGGAGAAGATTCTCCATGCTTTGGACCATAAGTATTTTCGGTATGGCTTTGCGATTACTAAAACTAGCAGAATTGTGGCATTTTTAAGCTCAATGCAGTCATTTATCGGTTACAGACTCTATGATTAGCAAAAAGAAGAGTAGAAAACTGAAAACCTGAAGAAGAACTAGTGCATACATATACCTCAGATGGATTTAATAACAAACATCCACTTTTTCTGCCGCGATCTACAGCGAGTTTCACCAGCAAACAACACAGTCAACAAAAATGGGCGCGAGAACTTGAATTATCAGCTACATGCCATCGTCGAGTGAGAACAACACCCGATTCCAATGAACAGAAATATGAATAGATCAACGGTGAATAACGAATACATGAACTTGCCATGCTGAAGATTACGGGAGTAGCTGTACGTTCACTCTGGTCCAGAAAGAACAATTTCATGATGTCTCTTTCGATAAACCATTCTTTCTATTAGAATCTTCTCCAATTGAAATTTTGACGAAATTCGATTTATCCGATCGTGCAATGATTTTTTCCGGAGAGTGGTCAAAACGGCCGAAAATGGCCTAAGTTTTGCTGCGAAACGCGGAAGTAAGCACAACGACGGCATCTGATTGGTCAATCATAGGAGAAAATGCGATCTGATCAGAGCGTGAGTCAGAACCCCACGGGAGCTTTGGACAAAAGAAAAGATTTGACGGCTATGCTTTGTATTGTAGTTGTACGGCCTTGTGCGTTTTCCATCCAGGGGTTTCCCCTCTTCCTCAATTCAGTGGCGTGACGAAAGGCAATCGCTGATTGGTCAATTCATTTCAATTGAGTTGAATTGAAGTTATTTTTAGAAAGCCGTTGGCTTTAGCTCCGTCAACTAACTTTAAAGTTAGTTGACGGAGATAAATAGCCACCTCCAGGCCTGCATATGCAGGGAGCTGGGCAAGCTAAAAATAGATCTTTTTTCTTAGCCAATGAAAATTGAGAACTCTTGTGGTGATCACCACTTTCACGTGATCAGGTTTTCTCGAAAACAAACAAATTTAAAATGGCTAACGGATTCAGAGTTGTGCTCTCCTGCAAGAAACAGAAGTGAACTCAACGAGCTGGAAAGTTGTACACTTTGTTTTTGGGGTACGGGGAAAAGAAAGAGGAGTTGTTGGACGATATCCAGTTGTTTTTAGGCTTCGATACTTCAGCAGAGACAACACTAACGGAATGGATTTTGGAAACAGTTGAGTTAGGCGCCTAGGCCGATCGTTGCCGAAGACGTACGAAACTCCCCCGAAACTCAATCCTTGCATGACAAAATTTGAAGAGCTGGAAGATGGATATGTTCACATGCTGGAAGATATTCGTATGCAAGAAAGTTCCACGAAAAGAGGGCAAGTGTGATTATAGAGGATAATATTATTTTGTTGTATTGTAGTTGTACGGCCTTGTGCGTTTTCCATCCAGGGGTTTCCCCTCTTCCTCAATTCAGTGGCGTGACGAAAGGCAATCGCTGATTGGTCAATTCATTTCAATTGAGTTGAATTGAAGTTATTTTTAGAAAGCCGTTGGCTTTAGCTCCGTCAACTAACTTTAAGGTAAACGTTTTTTTTCTTTTTTGTAGTTTTTTGGTAGTTACGTGTAGTTTTAGCAATTATTTTTCTCTCTAGTAGTTACGTGCAGTGGTATGTTCGTATTTCCTGTTTTATGTTGCCATGGGGTAGACGTAGTTTTCGCTCCAGTTGGTATTGTATAAGTAGTAGGGTATGGTATTTTGTTAGTAATGTTGAAAGTAATATGTATTGTAAGTTATTAAATGATGTATATAAAAAACATTACATTTTTTTCTTCCAAGCAACATCAACAATATACACATCTTGCAAGCAGCTTTACGGTGATATTTTGTGGAGAACTGATGGCGTGTATACATTGTGGAACAAAGCATTAACACAAAGATATAATGTGAGTATAATCTATCGACCAATTAAACAATCAATCGATCAATCTATATATCTATCTATCTTTGAATCAATCAAACGATTAATCAATCAATCAAATATTTTTCAAATGTGTTTTTAAATTCAGACTGCATTCAGACGATGTCGGCACATTTTGAACACGGTGAAAAATGTGACGGATAGGCCTCCCGTTCACACGAAAATGGCACATTTTTTGTCGGCAGATTTTGAAAACGGTAGATTTTGAAAACAGAACTCTTTGAAAACGGTATCGTGTGAACGCTAGCTCAAATTTTGCTACCGTCTCATTTTTCAGCCCTTTCAAAATGTGCCAGCATCGTGTGAACGCAGTCTCAGTTGAAATGCTTTGATATGATGAATCATTTTTCGTTTCTTCTGCTTGTGAATGACTCTCAAAATCACGTTCGTCAAGATCCTGGTTCTAAAACGTTCCTGTTGTTTTTAGGCGTACTGTCATATGTCCCACGGAGGATGGACCCTAATTGCCAGATTTTCAAACAAGGACACAAAGAATTGGATGCAAACGTCTGGTCATTATTGGTATGACCAACTGGCCACTGGTGACAAAACAAATCCATACACAAATGCAGATATGATCAATGAAGCATTTTATGAAGCACCTGGAGGAGAGATAAAAATATCAAGAACTGACAACCCTCTCACATGGATAATGTGGACAGTATCGAGTTGCCTTGGTTCAGGGACATTTCGCAGTAAAATCACAAGCTATGGCAATTTCAGGTAAATGGTCCATTTATCTACTCTATCAGAACTAGAGCTTTGAATTTGATTTTCAATGTTCAATGATGTGTATGAGGACTTTTCTAAACGGCTGCTATCTCTACCTTGCACAGTAAAAACAACTATCTCCGGTTCAAATGTTTCTGGAAACAAAGTAACTGGGGATCGTTGTATAGCTGAAACCGCAAATCGTAACTTCACAATAGTTGATCCAAAAACAAGGAGCTCAAATAAAGAGTCTACCCTCTGATCTGAAACATATTAGAAATAAATCGTCGGCGATAATTAAATTCAAACCAGCTAGTAATAAATTGGTGCTAGAATATCTTCGAAGTTTAAAACCTGGAAAGGCTAGTGGACCGGCTAATAACCCCGCAAAACTGGTTAAAGATGTGGCAGAATGCATTTTCCAGCCCCTATGCCTAATATTCAGTTCGTTGCTAACAACTGATGTCTTTCCAGAACTATAGAAGGTAGCAATGGTTGCACCAATTTTCAAAGCTGGAACCAGTTATGATTTGAATTATTATAGGCCAATTTCTGTTCTTTGTACCATCTCTAGAATATTGGAGAATATTGCTCACGACCAGGTTGTGGATTATCTGGTAGAAAAGAAAATGTTGGTAAAATCAATATGCCTAGCGAGAGCTACATTCAACATCACTTAGCAAAAGTACTGATGATTGGCTTTCTAATATTGATTCTAAAAAGTGAACTTGACTGTATTTGTTGAACTTTAAGAAAGCCTTGCCCGTTGACCGTTCACAAGGCTGAGGCCTCTGGAGTACCAACATAGCGTGGTTTAGGTCATGTCTTAATGAAAGAAGGCAGTTCTGCAGGGATAATGAGCACAATTCCAAAACTATGACAGTAACTTGTGGAATCCCTCAAGGATCCTGCCTTGGTTCTCTCTTATTCATTATTTATATCTAAATGATTTTGAAGACTGTTTGCAATTTTCATCTACAAGCATGTACGCAGATGATACGCATACAACAATATCTACTAGAGGTACTAAAGAGCTCCGTACTAAAAACATCCTTCCCCAGTCTCAATTATGTTCTGTTTATAGAGCCTTAGTCGAAAGTCATATTCGATATGCTGATGTCATTTGAAGTAACCTATCTCATACTAAATTGAATACCCTACAACGTTTCCAGGACCGAGCTTTATCTATAATAAAACATGCAAGAATTAAAGATGAATGGCCAGGAACCTGGTTAAAAGTTGAGGTTCTCATCAAGTTTGATCAGGCAGTATGATGTTCAAAATCAAAAATCAACAACAAACTATGCCCAGAAAGCTTGTGGAATAAATTTCAGCAAAGACGTGAGATCTCTCGTTATAATACCAGAAACTATAGGAACCTAGAAATCCCAAAGATCAACTTAGAAAAGACAAAAAGGCCTTCACAACACCGGTCTTAGCGTTTGGAATAACCCTCAAATTGAAATTAGAGAACTCCCCTTGATCTATCAATTTCAAAACAATCTAAAAACATTGTATAGAGCCTGGAAACGAAAACACGACTCCCTCGAAGAACAGCATCCAAACGAATTCATTTATGGGTATATTCTTAAATTTATCTGCCATGTGTATTTATTTTTGTAATTTATTTTTGTAGCTGAAAGGATAACGTGTATAAAGAACTGATGATATAATAATGTCACAAATTCTGATAAAGGTCGCTCAATCCTGCATCTCTTGCAGCTTAAAGTGAATAACCTGAGTTAAAAGATGAGATCTCATAGATTTATAAATAGCCTATTGTATTTGATAATCCAGCTCGTGGCGAATGAAAGCAATGCTAAAGAAAACAATAGAGGGATTAGATCTTTCTTTGTCCTATTTTTAGACAAGCGCTATATATCTCAGGTCATTCTCTTTAACAACAACATCGATTGCAGTTATGTTATAGAAAATGAAAACGGTGTGCTGTCTCGCTCTCTGTTGCGAAAATCTGTCTCGCTGCGGATCTATTTGACTCCGTTCTTTTTTTAGATCCGATCTTAATTTTTTTTAATTCCAGCGAACACGAGAACAAATCCCAAAAACTGTCGCCTTAAAACGGGATCAGAGCCAATTAGATCCATTTCGTTGAGACATGCACAGTATTCTCGTGTAAGATCTGGCTCAAAGCAGACACAATAGCAGACTTCGATCCGTTCTCAATTGGATGTAGAACTTCGTGTGTGCACGGGAAACAAATAGATCGAATCCAAATGAGAATTTGTTTTAGCAGAGTTAGCTGGGACCGACAGCAGATCCAAATGGATCGTATCCAATCGTTCCGGTGTGTACACAAGCCTATCCGTACCAGTTTGTGATCGGATCCAAATGGTGCGGTTTTCGCTCGTCTGCATGAGGTCTAAAATTTATGATCCGTTACAAAGCTGTTGCGGCTCCAAAGCGTTTAAACTGCTCCTGAGCAAGATCTTTCTATGCAGTAGAAACCCGCATAAAAGAACCTGTTTTTATAAGAACCTAGAGGCTGAAATTCAATCTTTTAAACCCCCTAAATAAGAACCCCTAAGAGGCTGAAACTGGGAAAGGTTCTTATATAATAGCTTTTATGTAAATTATGAAAATGACCAGAATGTTTAAAATTCTTCACATTCTGATCAGACTTCTTCATTGGTACAAAAGATTTGTTCTCAAGAATTCTCAAGAAATCTCAAGAATTCTTGGGCTGGAAAAAAGTGTTGATGTGTGCAAGGCCCGCTTGTATATAAGAACCTTTTTAAGAACCTTACAGGCTGGACTTTAGAATAGCAGCCATTTAATTAAGAACTTATTCAGGCTGCCCAGAAAAAACCTAGATTCTTTTGTGCGGGTTTCTACTGTATATGGAAGGAACAAAAATTAATAGGAATGAGCAGTGTAAACGAGATGCTGATCCGTTATTCTTTGCTACAGATCCATATTTGTACCATTGCAGTGTAGACGGGGTCTTGATCGCTCGTCATTCCAATCTGTTACATTTAGCTTCAATGAATTTATCCTCGATCAATTGACTTTTGGCAAAAGTTTCCATATTGATGGAGTCACCAACCAACTCATAAATGTTGTGTTTCAACAGCATATTATCTGTCTTTGTAGGAACAATGCTCGGTGGTCGAGCTATGCATGTAAAGCGAGCTGCAAAGTAAATGCCTA
This sequence comes from Aurelia coerulea, assembly GCA_039566865.1. Taxonomy (NCBI): domain Eukaryota; kingdom Metazoa; phylum Cnidaria; class Scyphozoa; order Semaeostomeae; family Ulmaridae; genus Aurelia; species Aurelia coerulea. The sequence continues at coordinate 21,168,182 of CM076948.1, read as the reverse complement.
CATGGGAGCTTCAGGAGTAGGTGGGTTTTCCCAATATGGTTGCAGTAGTACACTCCAGGCGTATAATTACATTGGGTTTTGGTGTCATTATGACGGTGATGCTGCTGTTATGATGATTGGAGGAGGAGGACATTCATGCGGTCGTGCTGACCATGGCATTGGAGTCACGGAAACTGACACTCCACAGTTTGGATCACCATCTTGTTCTAAAGATTTTGGGGATGATGGAAAAGGTACAGCAGTGACGTCATATGGTCTCAATCTATGGATTAGATAAGGAAATGGACAATCTAACAAATAACTTTCCTCCACTGCAACCCCCTTCTTAGTACCCCTTTCTCCCTAATGGTCTCAGTCTCAGTCTATGGATTATGGATTAGATAAACAGCAAACAAACAGGTAACTGTCCTCTAGTACACGTTGCCCTCCGCAGCACCACTCCATCTATGGATGAGCGCAATAAACGTTGGCATTGAGGATATGGAACACTATTTGCTGTCTTGTCATTTGTAATACCGTATGTTCAAAGACGTGATCTTCTCGAACATCTCAACGCAAAATACCTCATAAAGCCTTGTTGTACCACGGGCGGTAGGAAACGCTGAATTTAGCAAAAGCTTTACGGGTGATACATCGAGTTATTCCTATCCTAATATATCATTCCATTCGTGATATATCGACTTTTTTTCCTTCTGTGTCTACGTTTCCTGCGAAGGCGCCATTTTAATCCGATTGACAGGACTTCAAGGGTCGGCACTAGATCATAGTACGCTAACGTACATGACGTAATATTACGTCATCACTAATTTTTGAAATCAAGAATAGTTAGAAATCAGATAGAGGCTACTAGTAGTGACTGAGACTTTGAAATTTTGGCAAGGGGTGACTTTTGTCTGTTCTGTACTTTCCCATACTTTAAATCAGCCAAAGTCTTTCATCTTGACAAAATGTTTACCTGCCTGTACCATTTGTGGCCTAGCACAAGTTAAAACCGAAACGGCAGAAAGCTTCTATTTCTAGGCGACACTTGCATGCAGGCCATTCATTTCCCTTGTAAAATAATACTGCAGGCAAGATTTGAAAGATAAGATATTACTCCTGTTCAAAAGGTTCTTGTTCTTTCGAAATCAATTGGAATGTTTCCGCTTTGTTTTTCCTTACCACACACTGTGAGATGCTTTCATGGATGCTTCACTCCATTGTTGGAAAACAAAGAAAATAGCAACCCTCATATTAAGGTGGACATCCCTATGACATGTGATGGAGGACAAAAGAGCGAGGCATTATCTATTTGTTTTATTAAACAAAGGAATTATTATCATTATTTACATGACAAAAGCTTCTATGAGTCTCTCCACCTCCGCTGTTGCATGGAAGGCCAATTTTCGAAAGAATGCTGTCTGTGTGGAGATGGGAGTGCCGTGCCAGCAAATACATTCTTTTCATAAAGCCGTGAAAGACAGTTGTTCATCATCCTTAAAACTTCATCAAATCCTCATCATCAGAAAGCTTCACAGGTGAAAGATGACACAGGTGAAACTTACTCAACATTCATCTGATCTGTTAAAGTGCAAATAAACCCACAATTTTTTATTTCATTTTCCGATAGAACTAATCAAGAAATGCTATTCTACCCAAAAAAATTTTCCAAAATCATTTTCCAAACTCGTTTTATAATGCATTTTGTCGAGCTTGGACTGTGGACACTACCGGGCACCTACGGCCTGGGAACTAGTGACGACTACTCAGGATGACAAATGATCGAACGAATTGATCGCTGTCATGAACCAGTTGTTATGAGGCGTTCATATCGAAGCTTAGACGAAGTCAAAGTTCCAATAAAATGCACCAAAAAAGAGTTTGTTTGAGTCAGACCTCCTTACAGTTGTCTGTTGTAGGTTTCTCGGCATGGATTGTTGGAATTGGTATGACGCCAACTTCATCTCTCGACCGCACAAGGTGTCCTTTCCTCATTGGCGAGCGACATTTTTCGTCCAGCAGAGATGACGTAATTCTCCTGGGTAGCATTACCTTTTGAATGGAACAATTAGGATGTTTGAAAAGCATAAAGAATCCGCTTTCCAATGTTGTCAAATGTTAATAGGGTGTTCGTACAAAAATGTGGAGTCATTGTGATTTTAGTGTCAGCAGGTCAATTTCGTTGACTGTTGTGATTCATTTACAGTTAGGCTTATGATCATGGAAGTTCTTTCAAAGGGGTTTTTAGAGAGAGTTCCCAAGGAGAAAAGTGTTTGAAAATACCAATAAAGATTTTAATAGAAATTACGTGATGTCCTATTGCCTGAAGAACGTGTTATTATGGAGGATGAAGCGGAAGGTTAGGAATTGGAAGCAGAACATCTGTGCAGGTACGTAAACAAGATCAGTGAAAAATTAGGCCCGTTCTTAGTGGCGCCCCTTGGTGAATCTTGTTACTTGGCTTGACATTTTTTTATGTTCCCTCTAAACAGAGTTCAGAGTGGTATTAGGTAAGGTTAGTTATGAGTTTCTAGTCATTTCAGTATGATTTTAAAAACCACATTCCATCAACTAAGACTAAAATATACGCCTCGGACCTTCCTTGCGCCTCGGAGGAACTCTGAGCAACGGGAATCTTGGCATTACTAGCATTACCCTCCCTTGGTGTTTTTTGCTTATATCATTTCTGTTTCTCAGCATGATTTTTCGAGTTTTCACTATTTGTTATCATTTTATCTTCTGCCTTATCAAAATTTTCGAGAATATAAACAATGCGTTCTGCTCACATGAAAATTTCAGATCGACCTGAAAAATCTGACCGACCTCAGAAACCGCGTTTCAGGTCAACCTGAGTTTCATTTCGCCTGTGTCGTGTAAGCGTTCCAAGGGCTTCGATAGCAGACCGAAATGAGTGTCAAACTGACCAGCAACCAGCAACTCAGACCAGTTAAATCTTCTCAAGTAATCCTCGGGTTTAAAGTGTTTTGAGCACAAGCAAGATGCTGTCGAAGCTTCCCATTTGGCACGCTTTTGTTTCACGAACGCTATCCATTCACGTAGTCTCTCCTTTGCAGTTGTATTTTCTTTGCCATGAAACGGAATAGCATGCAATGTTATACCATTCTTTAAATCTGAAGTCACTGCAAAAATATCAAAATTTCCCTTTAGTTTCTGCTTGGAAATTTAAGGGAAACGGACAAGTTTATCTGGGAAATTGAAGGGAAACAGACATTTCCATTTCCTTCTTGGGAAATTATGGGGAAAGTGTCCGTTTCCCCAAAATTTCCCGAAATTTTGTCATTTTTTGCAGTGAGTATTTCCACAATTAGCAGCCACGTATCTGTTTACCATATTTGCGTTGTTTCTTGCCTTCCTCCCTTCTGCAACCACCACTGGCACTAAATTGACTGCGAAATCACTTAGGCTACACTGAGACCTGAGTGTGTATACCTGAGTTGACGTCACATCCGCTATCGCCCCAGACTCCAGACTGGTCAAAATAGCCCGGCAGTGTCCACAAAAAATTGTCCAAAAACGCGACTTTAGTGGGGCATAACTCCGGAACCACGCATCGGAATTCAATTCGGTTTTCGGTTTTCAACTCAGCTCAACGCCCTCTATCATAATCAAGGATAAAACATTTTGGGTTTAGGTGCACTTTAATTTTACAACATGGAAGTCTTTTCAAAATCAGTATGTCTCTCGCGTCTCTCGAAGACTCGCACGCAAAAGTTGTTGTTATCAGCCTCATAATCATACACTCATTCCAGTCTCTCTGTCAAAACTGTTGTGACGTCATGTACGTTAGCGTACTATGATCTAGTGCCGACCGACTTCAAGGGCACTAGAGTAATTATGCCACTCAAACGGAGACTCCTCCAAGTGAGTGGCATAATTACTCTAGTGCCCTTGAGGTCCTGTCAATCGGATTAAAATGGCGCCTTCGCAGGACACGTAGACACAGAAGGAAAACAAGTCGATATATCACGAAAGGAATGTTATATTAGGCTAGGAATAACTCGATGTATCACCCGTAAAGCTTTTGCTAAATTCAGCGTTTCCTACCGCCCGTAGTTGTACGGCGATGAGAGGCTGTCAATTGTTTCGAGTACAGAAATCATCAAGGTAACTTTGAAATACATTTATGCATCAAAACGTTTTCGATAAATTGTTGCTACCCTCCCCTCGCGTAAACAATGTTTATCTTGGTATTATGTAATGCCCTTTTTTGTGCCTTTTTTCTTGTTTCTTTTGGATATGTTATGAAAATCTGTTCTAAAATAGTAACCAGGTGGCTTTAGCTAGGTGGTTTCAGCTTTCGCACAAACTGGAACTTCAAAACATTGGAACTCAAAGAATATTGTGTGGATTTGCAAGATTCTCTTGCGTCTGAAATTAATCTAGTATCTTTTTTTTCATTTTATCATTCTTTAAAGTTGGTTATTTACAATAGTTATCAGCATAATATATACATCAACTAATTTAAACCAACTACAACTAAAAATAATTACATAATATAAAGTATAATACAATATCCTATTTACAACATAGTTTACAGCTGCAGTTTGCCCCCTTCCATGTTTTTATTTTCCTTTTGAAAGCTGCCACTTTTTCACATGTTTTAATATCGTCACTTAGTGCATTCCAAAGGATGCTGCCTCTGAAGGTTACAGAGTGTAGTCCAAAAGTGTGTGTTTTTATTTGAGGCAATTTTACCAAATTTTTGATCCTAAGGTTGTATTCCACTTGCTTAGTACTGAAAAAATCCCAAAGATATGATGGATTCAACGAATTCAGAGTTTTGAATACTTCTAACATCAGTTTTTGGAGATTTTTGACGTGGATTGTTGTATCTGCCTCTCTCCTTAGACACATCAAACGATGCATCATAATCCTTATGGAGCACCCTTAGTGCACGTTTATGTGTTCTATTGATCTCTTTGTTTGCAGCTTTAGAAGAGAACATCCAAATCAAAGGGCAATAATTGAAATTTGCCAACACCGTTGTATTACATAAGAGTTTAGCTTGTGTATCATCAAGATAGTTCCGAAGTCCTGAGAATGCACTCACTTTTTTGTTTATTTTACCGCACAATTCTGTAATATGCTTGTATTATCTCAGTACATACCAGTTGTCCCGATTCCCAAGTACTCCTATTTGAAAAATCACCAACATTTTATGATAAGGTTGATCTTCAAATTTCTTTTTGGCAAATACAGCAATAGCCAAATTATCTTTCCAGAGATAGCAGATCTTGTGATTGGTTTCAAATTTAGTAAATTAGTATTAAATTAGTACAAAAGTAAAAAAGTAGTAAATTTAGCTCTTTTTAGGGCTGCTTGATTTTGAAGCATGCTGCAAAAAGCACTGATGATTACCAGATTAGTTTCCTTTTGTATATTAAAGTTAGTTGACAGAACTAAATAGAGGTAATATATATATAGGACAAAGAAACGCCAACACATGCTATTGTTCCTGTAGCTAAACAATATCCACTCACATGCGGAAACCATCAAATACAATGGACTAATTTTAGGCTTGCGTATGCAGCTCTTGAGTTAGCTTTTTATCTCCGTCAACTAACTTTAAAGGAGCTCTGTCACGCAGGTGATTGGTTAAGAGAACAAAGCTTAGACAAAGGAAAAGAGCTAGAGCCCAGACTCTGTGAATTTTTCGCATGATAAAAATTCGGTTCAATTCGAAACATTTCCTTTTCCAATTCTTTTCTGTTAATCCTGCGATTCAAATCTTTAATCCCCCTATGCAATCTTCAGCCAATTATGAATGAGACAGATTGACTTTAAGCTACTACTTTGAGCATAGCCTGCGCCCACACTACCCGGGGGGTCTACTTAATACATTGAGCACCCGGGGATGTGCCTGCCAATAGGGCCCCATTTTCGGAAGAAAATTCCAGGACAGGGTTATACCTTTTGTGTATTTATTCCGGCACAGGTATGTTTATTGAAGCTTTTTTCCCAGGACAGGTCAGATTTGACATGCAAAATTAAGGTAACTTACAAAAGACACTTGTATTATCCAGGACAGGTACTATGTTTTCAAACATTTCTTCCAGGACAGGGTCATGAAATTTCTTTTGGCAGGCACATCCCCGTTGTTTTTCTCCAAGGTAGACCCCCCGGGCCACACTACGTATACCCAAGGAAAATGTATTGTCTGAGCAAAACCGCTCACTTTTGTGCAGTGCGTGCTTCAGCATTTATTTCGCAATGGTGATAGCAAAGAAAACTTATTGTTGTAACAGCCAGTAAAGTCACTTTCCTGTCAAATGAGGAAGCAATCAGATTTAAGAACGGCTATCATGTAATTTAATCTCATGTTTCACTTTGTTCTCTTGGCAAACTTCATAGTAACACAATACTCTGGAATTTTAACAGCCCTACTGCGAACAATAAACAGACGCTAAGGAGAAAGAGCCATTCACACTGCCATTGAAATTAAATGCTGACGCATACAATACACGAAATTGAGCAAAAGCCTTTTCCCATATAGCAATTTTTCTCGCGTTTGTAATCTTGCACATGTTTTCCTAAAGGTTATTTCTTGTCAGAATTTATTTAAATTACACAGCACTAAATCTCTTTTTGATTACAAACCAACGTTGTCTTTGGTAAACAATAAAATTTCTGCCGGCTCGGAAGATTCCACTAGAGTCACTCATTCCATGGGTAGTTAGACACTGCTGGTGTGCTTCTATGGAGGAGCACTAGATAATATGTATCTGCGGGGGAAATTTTTTGTGGTACTGCGGAGGAGATATCTAATATTTTCGTTCTTTCGATATCTCCTCCGCAGTACTACAAAAAAATTTCTCCCGCAGATACATATTATCCAGCGCTCCTCCATAGAAGCACACCAGCAGTGTCTAACTACCAATGCTCATTCTCGGAAGATTCCACTGACTACTGGAAACCTCATATAAATCTGCTTTCCGCTCCAGTGAGCAACGAGATGCCGTTTTACAAACCACTCTCCTCGGGAAGCAGTTAATTTCTCCAATATCATTTGGCCTATCGAAAAGCAGTAAAAGAGCTTTGTTCTGCATAGTCTCGGCAATAAGAAAGGCTTATGTGCTCATAACAAAAGAAGAAAGGTATGTCTAAAGAGGGGTACTTCGGGGTTTGCGGTATTGCGGTATAGGGGGTAAATTTTGTGCGGTATTGCGGTAATGACGGAAAAAACTTGCGGTATTGCGGTATAGAACTTTCACAGCGCGGTATGCGGTATTGTACGAAAATTAACATCCAAATTTCCTGTAATAACATTTTCCTGTTTAGGAACGACGCATCTTGGAGACGAATTGATATAGAGGAAAGAAAAATGAAGGAGAGGGAAGTCCCATATCTATGTCTCTCTCTCTGTGCCTGCTCCACCTGCTTAACCTTAATAAAGGTACCTGCGGAGGAGAGCACGCAACATTTTATCTGAAGAAAAAGAATCAAATATTTGCACGAATCAAAACTTTGAATGTGGGAAAATCACCCCTGTTTTCAAATCAGGCAATCTTACAATGTTGGCTTGATAACGGGCTATGCTCGAAACGTCGTGCTTATTTCAATTCGCATCAAAGTGCTTATATTTTCCTTAATTTACTTGTTTATAACTATACACTATCATGGTAATTCCTCCTCTATCAAAAGTTATCGAGAAGATCATTTACAATCAAACATCCCAGTACCTTGAATCGACTGGCCTATTTTGCCTACATCAGTTTGGGTTTAGACAAGGGAGATCCACGCAACATGCAGTTACCTTACTGTTAGAAAGGTTACACAGAACATTGATAAAGGGCCATGTGGTGGTGCTGTCTATATTGACCTCCGTCAAGCCTTCGACACAGCGCGTCATGTAACCTTGCTGGAAAAATTACCAGGTGATGGTATGGATGATGTGGAATTACAATGGATCGGTGATTATCTCTTTAATAGAAAACAAAAAGTAATTTTTGATAGCACCAGCTCATGCGAAGAAAATCTTACATGTGGTGTCCCACAAGGATCAATCCTGGGGCCGCTTCTTTTTAGGTTGACAATCCACGACATCGTTCCATATTCCGCTCACTGATGCTGACAATACTGTTTAATATTGGGCACGAAAGAACTCAAATGAAATAGAACATTTACTTAACAGTGCACTGCAAACAGTTGCAGACTGGTGTAATGAAAATAACTTGTTCATTAACTTGAAAAAAAAGTAAAACTGAATTTTGCTATATGGATCACATCAAAAGTTGTCCAAACAGCCAAAGGTGGACATCAAAATCTACAATCAAACTATTCATGAGACCAAATCATATACAAGTACATTGGTGCAGATTTGGATAACCATCTGAACCTTCATCAACATTTTGAAAATGTGTACAAAAAAACATCCTCCAGAGTAAAGCTCTTATCTCGTATTCGCGAAAAAGTCAGCCGTTATGTAGCAGAATCGATATACATAACAATGATACGATACGGCCACTACTGTTGTACTGCTACCCACTACAGCTTTCCCTACCCCAAGGAACAGTAAACAAGCTACAGTATATACAAAATAGAGCAGCCAGAATTTTCAACCCAAGAGCAAAGATAACGTCATGGGACAACAAAGACCTGCTGAATGGTTACTTCAAAAGATCTCAGCATGAAATTAACACTCTTGTGTTGTTTTACCGAAAATGCGCACTGAAACTGGAAAAAAATCGTTTGCCTATCAGGGAGCCCGCATTTTCAACCGACGAAATATCTATCTTGCTATATAAAAAGAAACTAAAACCATCGAAGTCTTTGTAGATGTCCAAGGAAAACGTATTTGACTCTAATCACTTCTTATCCTTTAATTGTACATTAAACTATTTTTTTTATTCTACTATTTACCTTAATTTCAACTACAACGATTGTCAATAGGTAGGATTACAGGTACTGGAATGAAAACAGATAGTTTTATGCTGAACAAGTCAATCTGTCAAAATATTAGTTATTATTATTATCATTATTATTACTTTTTGTTTTGAAAAGTTTCCTTTCGAACCATGTTGCTTTCGAATACATTTGCACCTTTGACCCGGATATTAAAAGTACCACTGAAGGGTAAACAGTTTAGATCAATGATACGACTATGATATAAGAGCTGTTCAATATATTCGTAATTTTTCTGCCGTCAATGCAGTTTTACTAAAAGCACATCGATGAAATTTTCCCCCATCGTTCTCACATCACTATTTTGTCTGTAAAACATCTAACAACGATCTAAAAGATCAGACTACAAATTTTGATGGAGGAAGATGGATTTAGGTCGCAATCAAACTGTAACAGACCGGTGTACTGTATTAGTAGCTCTCTTTTTTAGTTTTCTAGCGTTTGCGGTATTTTGCTATTTTTTGGTGCGGTATTGCGGTATTTGGTGTCTTTTTCGTGCGGTATTGCGGTATTGGGACCCCCCCGAAGTACCCCCCTCTAAAGATCTGCCTGGCGAAGTTTGTTTATTTGATTTGATTCTTGATTTGATTCTATTGTATTACAAAATCTACCCTTGTCAGTCACTGGCAAACGTTGAACCCTATGTCGCATACAGTTACTACATGTATAAGAAACTCAACTCTCGGATCGCCAAAAAATTAAGAAACTCCAGTACTGGGACAATATAAGCTAAAAAACTATTTATTTTGATTAAGGAAATCCTTGTCATATTTCTACTTTATGTCACTTGTTTCCTGTGTCATATTACTCGTAAAGTACTTGAGTAAAGCCTAGACATTTGGAATGGCTTGAAAAGCCTTGTTTTGAAATGTTCACGAGGGCATAGAGAGTGAACATAAAGATTGTTATGGAACTTCTAAGAAACTGGTAAGAAACTCTGAATACTCAAAATCTGATTATTTTAAGAAACTTTCAGTACTGGCCAAAATTCTTAGTTTCTTATATAAAAAATACGTGTACTTGCGTGACGCAAAAAATGTCCGCCTGTTTGAAGAATCATTCCAGTAAAAGTAGCTGCGTTATGATAATAAAGGTTGATTTTTCTAACAGACAAATGATTGAACTATTTTTGTGTGTACAATAGAAACACGCATTCTTTCTTCAGGCAGCCTGAATGAGGTTCTTGATTAACTGATGCCGTGGTCAAATTTAGCCTGTCAGGTTCTTTAAAAGGTGCTCATACTTGGTACAGTGCAAATGTGTTTCTATACATGCCAATGCATCCCCCTTCTATGAATTGAATGGTTTTTCAATATATTTATTTTTGATAAAGTTTACATCATGAGAGATTATGCAGTTTTCAAGTAAATCACCATCTATTAAACTATTATACTGGGTGTCCCAAAAAAAGTATACAGATTTCGCTGACTCCAGCGATGTGAATTTAGCTTTAATCAATGGCTAATCACTCTTAAAATGTTCCTCGTTAGTTAACTTGAACATAGATACCTCGTTTGTTGGTATTGATGCTTTGAGGGCAGAAATATCACTCTTGAAAGCCCAAATTTGCCTCCTCCTGCAAACCAGAGCTTTGGCCTTTCGTCCTAAGCACTTTTGCTGAATCACTTCGAAATTAAGAACTCAAATTAATGAAAATTTGAGAAACTTCTCAATGGGTGACTGGGGGGTGACTTCTGGAAAAAAGAATAACACAAGATCTAATATCGCTCAAATTTTATCAAGGCTATCGTTGACTTATACACTGTGCCTTAAGAATTTGCTTAGGCCAAAAGGCTAAAGCTCTGGTTTGCAGGAAGAGGTAAATTTGAGCTTTTGAGGCTAACATGTCTGCTCTCAAAGCAGCAATACCAACAAACGAGGTACCTATTTCCAAGTTAACTATCGAGGAACATTTTCAGAGTGATCAGACATTGATTGAAGCTAAATTCACATCGTTGGAGTCAACCAAATCCGTATACATTTTTTTGGGACACCCGGTACAAGAACCTTTATTTTTCTTTTTCATATTAAATTAAAACGTTTATATAAAGAAGGTACCTAAGACACTACATATGAACTACTATACAACACTACAGGGACGATTCCAGGGGGGAAAAAGACAATGACAACTCCCTGGCCATTCCATAAAAAACATCATACTAAATACTATACAACTAAATATACAACTATATCAATTATATAATACTATACAACTATATCAACTAAATACTATTAAAATTAAATTACAAAGAGCTACATATAAACTATTAAATACGGATATATATGCTAGGATCTGTTTCACACTGGAGGTCAGGCTAGCACAGGTGATGATGATGCACAGCAGGAACCCCAGCCGAGAGAACACCACCGACAACAACTGCCGCCGATACTGTTCCCCCTCCAGGGTCTCCACCTATGTGATAGGTGATAGAAAGCGAAATGCGATATTTTGAGTTTCCAAAGGTTATCATTTTTGCCCCTGGCATTCAAGAGCACTTCTTTTCTTTCATGCATAATTTAATGTTTTTGAAAATTCAAGAAATTAATGTGCTTCCGCCCCTAAATAGGGAGGGTTGTTTTGCTCTAAACGCCCCGCAGCTTCTGTGTTAACACGACGCCATTATAACAAACCCACAATAAAATCACGTGCAAAAAAGCCTTGTAATTTGTTCTTCTGAAAAATGTAAACAAACACGCATAAATTGTAAACAAACACGCAAAAGCAAACAACATTTTCGTCCTTGCTATCAGAGTGCAAATTTCATGATAAAAGGTGTATCAGAGCGCTACTAAAATGCTCATTAAAAACCAACTGGATCCGATCCCGTGTAAACGCAAAGGATTCTAGATCCGATCCCGTGTAAAACCTCTCAAAAAGTGGAATGCATCCATTCCTTCTTAAACGGGGTCAAACATTTCCAATCAGTTCTGCTTAGAAGTCATAGGCGGATGATTGAATAGATCAGAGAGGTCACAGGATGTTCAATATTATCCTTTTTGGTGGTTGTGTTACCTGAAACCTGATCTATGATTTTGAATAGCACCCCCGGGGGGGGTACTTGACTTAAATTTGTACGGGGGTGTGCCCACGAAAAAATTTTTTTTTACCCTGCTCCAGAATTTTTCGCTCAAAATGATAACCTGTTCTAGAAAAAAATGGTGAAAAGTATACTCAAAAACATGAAATTTGATCGAAAAACGACCCGATCTAGCAGAATATTCCCCTTTGACATGTTTTGACAACCTGCTCTAGAAAAATTGCCTCATTTTGATACCCTGTGCTAGAAAAAATTGGTGAAAACGATACCCCTAAAAACGGCACATCCCCGTCGGACAAATATACTAAGTACCCCCCCCGGGATAGCACCCGTAAGAATAATTAAGAGAAGTGCCTAATGAGTCCCCCATTGTTCCAGAGTTCAATGAACGAACATTGTTGGTCTGATGAAAGACGGCGAAAGGCATCAAGCAAACAAATAGGACTCCACGTACATTGAAAGGAAACATAAGCATATAAAAGTGACTCAAGCCACTTGCGGTCAAATTTTAGCCTATCAGGTATCAGCCTTTCCTGCTGACGTGGATCAGTTACCCATATATGGTGCTGCACGTGTCATAGCCTATTGTCTTTGCATGGCTATTTTGATGAAGGGCTTATACATGCTTAGGTTCCCATTAATCTCCATCACACTTTGAGAGCGAACGCAGAGATGTTGGCGATTCATTCATTTGCGACATTATTGGTTGCATGTGGATATCTACTTTTATAAGCGTTTGGGAAGCGTTTTCGAAAACCTATTTCTTATCTCCATTTTATGTTTCATATTTAATTCTTTTAAGGAGGGTTGCCCTTACAAGTTAGTTGTCAAGAGGCTCTCCAATAAAAGTATTAATTACAATCTAACAAAACAAAGTAAAAGCTATTAATCAAATTAAAGTATAAGACCCTTATTTACAATATTCAAAACCTATGTACAATAATTTTCAAGATTTACAATGAAAAAGAAAGAAAAAAGTTCTGCTTTTACATAGTTTTTGAACTATAGGCCTACAGAGAGGTTGCCTGCTTTGACTCGGTAGCCTGCGTGCAGACTCGACTATCCTCGAGTCTGCACGCAGGCTATGACTTGGCTGACAGGCTATTCCACAGTTTAGCACCTCTATAAGAAAAACATGTCTGGCAATTTGTTGACCTTTTCATCGGTAACCCCAAACCCCCGTCTTTGTACCGTTTTTTTGTGCGGGTCAGTGTGAACAATCTCACAAAAGGAGGTTTTTCTCTCCACTTTTGTACAAAACGGAGCAGCGTAAACGGGCTTTTACCTCAGATAATGCTTGTTTATATGCACGGGGGGGGGGGGGAGGGTTCTTGGCCACATTTTGGGTAGGGGTCTGCCGCGAGCATCTAAAAGGTTACCGTTGGCTATACTAATTTTTACGAAAATGGTACCCTTGGTTAGACCAATTTTGGCCATTTCCTCGACCAATATTGTCAAATTTGTGCCAAATATGATATCATGACCGTTCGCTAGACCAATGTTGTCAAAAATGATACCCTTGGCTAGACCGTTGCTGGCCCAAATTGCAAAAAAGTATGCCCTTTGCTAGACTAGAAGTCCGAAAAAGTATACCCTTGCACGCGGCACATCCCCAGGTACCTTTACCAGAACCCCCCCCCCCTCCCGTGTTTATTTGGGTCTTTTCCGCCCTTATAGGCCATCCGCGCGGTTCGCTATGGAGTTAAAGTTGCTCAAACTTTTCAGCAAACGTTAATAAAACGTCAGGCAATCAAATTGAGATTCTTTATTCTTAGTGCAATTTCCGTTCTCTCAGCTGCATCACTCAAAAATGGAGATCTATGTTGCCCTTCAGTAGAACCTCTATTTCAAGTTGCTTCCACTTAGTTATCTCATGAACCAAGGATGGGTATGTCAAACTGGGAACATGGTCCTACCTTTGTCCCAAAACCGGTAGTTCACGAAAAAATTTGCACCACCTTTGTCCCAAAAACTGGTTTTTTTATGGCAAATTTCCTCTGTTATGTTTCTTCAATTTGACGGACAATTTTAACATGATGTAGCACTGACGATACTTGTCCCAAAAACCGGTAGTTTCGACCAACTACCGTTTTCGAAAGCAAGTGGTAATTGTAGGCATCAAAGTACAAGTGTCCCAAAACCAGTTGCCGGACAAAGGTAGGACCGCTTTGGTGAAAAATTTGAAATCCTGGTCTTTTTTTCGGAAATTTGATGGACAAAGGCAGAAACAAGTTGGTGAAAAATTTGAAATCCTATTCTTTTTCCGGAAATTTGCTAAAGGTAGAACCACTTTGGGAGAAAAATTTGAAGTTTTGGTCTTTTTTCCGTAAATTTGGCGGACAAGGGTAGAACCGCTTGTGCAGAAATTTGAGATACTGGTCTTCAGTGCTTAAATTTGGCGGACAAAGGTAGAACCACCTTACAGGTAAACTTTATGATAATCCAAGATTAGCGTTAATCATGGTTTGAACAACCCGGCCCTGGTGAGACAAGAGGTTAGAAAACTTGATTTTTGTGACGTTTTACCTTTGTCTCAAAAACTGGTTGTTTTTGGCAGGAAAGTCGTACTGAGTGATAAAATAACCGGTTATTTTTCCAATTTATTTGGCCAAACATGGGGTCAAATATTTTACAGTACTTGCCTGCCCTTGATGAACCAATTACCGATTACTACAATTCCTGAGGAGATTGGTCTGAATGGTCTCAACTATGTAAACAACGAAGTTTTGTTGTTCATATTCAGTCGGTTGATTCTTTTACGTCGCTCTTACCCAACGAGTGTGGTGAAAATCACTGGGCACGTTTCCTAATATGTTAAAACTTATACAGCAATGACATGAGCACGCTTTTGCACGTGCTATCTTGTTAGGGGAATGAACACGTTCTAAGCCTGCTGACGAAACATATTCGTGAAATTTTCCTCATGAACACGACTATACATAGTCCATGGATAACTACAATATGGTATCAAGCAAAAGTCTGTCATTATTCTGGTTTACAATTTAGAAATTCAATGACGTAATGCCAGTTAAATAGCTTCCTATGAACTCATAACGAAGAAATAGTTTTGATAAAACCAAAGGCGCCTACCTTGTAGGAACTGTGTTTATTCCCACTACTGTATCCTGACCCAGAGCACAGAGGCAGTCCTGTTAAGGTCAAATCACTTTGTGGTTTCAAATTCCTGTGTTGATGTAATACGAGATCAACTGTTATACGAGCTAGCCACAGGGAACCAGACAGCGTGAATTTTGATTGGCACACAGATGTTAGAATTTGAAAGTACTCACGTGTTAACAGGACACAAATTACTCTGTGTACTGGATTGTTTTCCATCCTTTCAACTCTTTTTCTCCGTCTTCATCTTTGATTGTGATAAACAACTTTATATCAAACTTTGCATCAATCAAGTTGGTGGTATAATGAACCTGTACATCCTTATTAGGAGGAACAACGAGTAAACCTGCAAGGGCAAAAATATAATCTTCATATGTCTAGCATACAGTTGAATAGGGCCTAATGTGCACATCCTTATTAGGAGGTACAACAAGTAAACCTGCAAGGACAAAACTATAATCTTCATATGTCTAGCATACAGTTGGAGATGGCCTAATGTGCACATCCTTATTAGGAGGTACAACAAGTAAACCTGCAAGGGCAAAACTATAATCTTCATTTGTCTAGCATACAGTTGAATAGGGCCTAATGTGTACATCCTTATTAGGAGGAACAACGAGTAAACCTGCAAGGACAAAGATCTAACTTTCTTATGTCTAGCATACCTATAAAGAGGGCCTAACAACTCGAAAAAAACAGGCATCAATTTTATCTTTTGTGAGCTTTTTCATTTCAATGCTGATTAGTTTCGCTCAATAGGGCATCTTCAGAGCATTTCAGAGCAAGCAATTAATTCAAATATCGAACTTCATTCATAGGAAACTATATGTTCATAAAAGGCTTGTTGATTCTGCACGAGCATTATTTCAAGGATCAGCCTGTTGCGAAATTCTGTAATAATTGCAATAAAGTGCCGCCCGAAGCCGTCACAAATCAAAACTTCAACAAGACTCCATGCTTGCTGGCCTCCTTGACACAGGAATGATACAGTTGGATCGTAACTGATCGATTTCTAAATCCCCAAATCATCACAAGAACGTTCTCTCGTTGTCTATTCATGTTGAATCCATTGACAATTTTATCGTCCTTTTTTTACTGTTTTCAGTGTTTTCGAAATCGACATTTTATGAAACTCGCTTATAGCTCCATAAATAGACGACTAAAATGTAAGAAAAAATTACTGGCATCTAATTGAGGATCTTACCGAAATATTAGCTCATAAATCTTAACAATCGGTCAAGTATGCGATTTTCTTATACAATAGACAGTTTAACAAAACATAGATACATTTACTATACACATATTATGCTCTAAGAAGTTAACGATTAATAGAGAAGGATGAAACAGAAGATTAATTTACCTAGGTTTGTGTTTGCTGGTGCTCCAAGAAATGCTCTGATGCATGAATGAATTTATCGTGGCCTGGTAAAAGTGCATAGTTTATTTTGGTGCACTCGGTATCTAAGAATCTTAAGGAAAAATCGAAAACAATAATTCCAGGAGCTTAACTTCTCAGTGTTCCTAGTACCTTAAAATATTTGGATAAAAATGAAAACAAACAACTAGGCTGTAAACAAGTTAGACTTGCCCCAAGTCTATCTCTTCAGCCCGTCTTACCGTTCCCTTTACGGTAGTTCTTGGATCCGCCATTTCCTGGATCCGCCATTCCAACATTCCGTCCAGAGAGCGGATTGTTGGAATGGCGGATCCAGGAACTACCGTAAAGGGAACGGTAAGACGGACTGAAGAGATAGACTTGGGGCAAGTCTATAAAAAAGTAAGCAAACATATAGGAAAGAAAGGATAAACGGACAAAGGGAATGCTTACTTCCTATGCTGTTTGTAACATGAAACCCGTTATCTCTCAACAGTGACAACATACGTAGATATGTCTCAGATTGTCCCAAGTTTACATGGTATGGTTCATCACTGCTATTTGGATAAGTATCATGGCCGCGAAAATAGTGCTTATCCTTGGAAGCCTTAGATCGGTTAGCCCATTCTTTCCCTGGTGCATGAACTACCATGTGTTCGCTGTTCTGTAAATTGAAAACAGAAAACAAAAAACTGAGCTATCAGAACTAATTCTTTCATTCAAGAAATTTACAAGTTCACAGCCTGAGGCGTGCAGGCGTAAAAGTAATGCTCAAGTTAACATTCTCACCCGGAAGGGGGGTACATGGCTTGTGGATGGACGGCGGTCTGTTGCCCGGTTTTAGAAAGGCTCCCTCTTCTAATTACCGAAGCTTGCGTTTGTACCCACTTTTATGATGAATTTTGGCGCAAAACTGCCTATTTTTAACTATTTTTTGTGAATTTCAGCGAAACCCCACCCATGTTTATGGAAAATCTGCCAAAAAGGACCCTTGTTTAGAGAATTTTGGGCCCAAAAACCTACCCGTACCCCGAACATGTTATGTACCCCCCCCGGGCATTCTCATGACGTTACCAAATGCCAACTTCCAGAATCCCCTAAACCTGTTGGCAAAAAGATCATAGATACATCGTTTGGTAACAATAGCAATATCGGCCATTTTAGTGGATTATTGCAATGGCTGACAGCAAAGAGATGCAAAGAGACTCACGAAATAGTCCCAGTTATCGCAACAACAACAGCAATGACAACAACAACAACAATATATTTTTTGCTCCAACTGGGACTTATGGACTTTCACATCAAATAGTGGGACGAAAATAAACAATGGGGGCACCGATTTTTCTATTCACGTTGAAACGAGGCTTATTAGAAACAAGGCAACCTTCGGTAGTTGGAAATGCTCGTTCAGCTGTGATGAGCTTACTGGAGTTTAAAGGCAGTCTATCACGTAGCTGATTGGCTGCAACAGAGTCAGAGCTCAACACAACGAATTTCTTTGTGAATCTGTGTATTTGAAACAGAGAAGGGCTGATCGTTATCACTTTCTACGGTCGTAGAAAGTCAGGGGATTAGCAGCCATTCAAATGTCCTATTCTTTGTATGGTCACTACCACCCAATCAAATGCGTGATAGACTGCCTTTAAGTGGACTTCAAAATGAGGAAATTCTTGTTGAAACTGAAAGGTTTGTTGATTCTTGGATTGAGGAAACATTCATCTGGATATTTGTGGCTTTCGTTCGTTGCTAACGTCATTCAAAACTTGAATTTGTAGGTGCTTTATTGTCTGAGGATTGAGACGACAAGTTATGCTCATATGCCATTGCCTAGAAGCACTCGGCTTTTCGTACAGTGTTGATATGGTTTCCATATCGGACGTGACGTTAAGGGAAACAATTTGTCCCAGTTTTCAATGTGAAAGTCCATGAGTCGTAGTTATAGCGTCCATCAGCCTATCAATAGCAATAACTACGAATGCTGGTTGCAGAGGCCTCTCGAATGAAACAGCAGAGTTTGACGTATGAATGTAATTACAAGGCAAAGTGAGTTTACTTTACTGTTCTTGGTACGTTGTATTACAGGGAAGGGGGGGGGGGGGTGCCCCCGTCCGTAACTTCCTCAATATTGCATATATGAGGATAAAACTTAGTACAATGCTTTAGAGGAATAAAATATACACAATAGGCTACTTCTTTAATTCTTCATTACATCCATGACGTCACTATGACGTCATAATTGAGGAACATTGCAGTATTTGCTTACTATTAGCAATATTGGCAATATTTAAGTCTTTATTTAATAATTTCTTTCATACTGCTACTAGGATGTATCACAAAGCATCACTGAGTAAAAATCGGCGATATAATATCCATTTAAGCTCATTATTTATATCATATATTTATCATTTATTTACATCAGTTTGTCATTGTTTCATTTAAAACCCTTATTACCGATGCAAATACTCTAAAATGCCTTAAAATTACTTATAACCATTAAAAGAACCAATTTTGGCTACTTAAGGTGATCTAATACATTTGTTATTATTTATATGACGTAAAAAACTTTGATGACGTCATGAAAGATAAAATTGCTGACGTCATCAAAAATGGATAGACTTATATATCATCTGAAAGCTCTCACCAAGAGCTGTTGAATGGTGGTATTGGCAATTTTCTTAGGATCATCCTGGCAATTGGCAAAAATTAGACTCGCGTCTTTAATTTTCAAGCTGACCACGTGTTGAAAAGAGGTTAGTCACGTGATCAGTGTCTACCATTTTGAAATAAAATTTGAAATTTTGATTAGTCTATGAAATTTTAAGAAAAGTCACAAAGTTTCAGCTCTTTATCTTTACGAAAAATCGAAAATTGTTTGTGAGAACTTTAAAGTGGTTCCAAATTAACCAGTCGGCAAAGAAAAGACGATTTAAACATTTGAACTGCTATAGAATCGATAGTTGCATTGGTCTCGTTTTAGGAAATTGAAGCAAACTGGAAACAGACCAGTGCATTCCTAACAGACTTCTCCGGATTTCTTGTAAGCCTAAACAAATGAAATCTATTATTTCAAAATTTCAAATTTAACCCTATAGTGGTTGGGCTATCTGACACATCCTATTTTGGTTGGGGGGGGGGGGAACAAAAAGCCCCCCTACCTAACTCTTGACTGGAAATAGATAGAGCAACCAAATTCGGTATACTAATAGCCCCAGGCAAGTACTTTATGAAAATATAAAAATCAACCTAAAATTAGCAGTCATTATTGCTTGCGTCAGCATTGTTCTTTGTATGGTCAAGAAAAGTGGCAAAATCGGTCAAAATCGCGAAAAATGCGATAGAATTTAATTTGGAACTCAATTTCTATCCAAACATGAAAATTATGATAGAATACATCAAATAGGACTACCCTGCAAAATATCTCTGCAAAATATCTTTGCAAAATTTTGCAATTTTGCTACTTTTTCGCGAAAATTAATATTTGAGTATTGCCGATTTTGACAGAGTCAGTTCCCGAAAATTGTCTCCCTCCCCCTTCTTTGTCAAAATGTTTTTATGAAACTTATTGAGTCTTGCCTCCCTCCCCAACCAAAATAGGGTTAAGGTAGAATCCCCCCTCATTTTAAAGATTAAAACAAATTTTTGGTAAATTTTTGTTTTAAACGAAATCATGTAGACAATTTTATTGGCTTTCACGTGATGTATGCATTGCCATGCTTGCCAGCTCCAATTTTTCTAAAAATTATGTTTTAGCAGGGTCGGTAAGGTTTTTTGCAACAAAAGTTACATGGCAACGCCCTTAGCAACGCTTTGAGTTTAATAATTTTGGCATAAAATTGCCCCAAATGCATTCACCCCCATGATTGTATTTTTGGGGTCTACCATCTTTGCTACACCAAAAAGAGATTATTAGCCTCGTTTGCAATACACAATGACATTATTTCTTCACCGTGCAACATGAGACAGGATTGTGATTTTGTTTTTACATTTGGAAATTTAAAAGCGCAAGTTTTCTGGTAACCAGTACATCAAGAAAGATAGAAGTGATGCTGGATAAATCAAAAGTGCCAGCAAAGAAGAGAGAAAGGCCTCTTCTACGGCTTCAGAATCGGGTCAAGAGTTGTCAAAGTGATGTAGGCCCATCCCCTCCAGAAGAAAAGAGGATCCAACTTTTCCAAGAGCATAGCCCAGACCTAAATCCGTCAGATAAACACATGCAAGATCATTTCCCTTCAAAAAACATTGCAGAAACAAGGGTATAGAGAGCAGGTTGCATTCACTTCAGGTAGAAATCAAGATAGATTTGAAACTTAGAAATGAATCAAATGTTAAATGATGGTGGATGTAAAAATTTTGCCTAAATGTCCCCTCACCCTGATTACTCCTCTATCTTGCTTGATGTGGTTACAAGGAGGAAAATGGATTTGCTGGTTATCTTGCTCTCTCACTGCCACAAAGAATTTGCTGTGGTAACACTAACATGAAAAGGAAATTTGAAGTCAACAAGACTGTTTCATATTGATGTTTGTGCAATATTCGGTTGAAGATTTCCCAAGTGCAAAGAATGGCCGTTAAATTATGAAACTGCATTTCTACAAACAAAAATTAATCTAATTGATGCAGAGAGTAATTCTTCAAAGCTGCAGTACTTTTTGAAGCTAATTTTCTCAAGGCTCAACATTGAAAGTCTTTTGGAAGTGACAAACTGCTCTTCGCGGATGGAAATAAAATCATATTGTGTCTTTCAGCAGGATTATTTGGGATAGATTTCAAAATCTACTTTTACTGGAAAATATCTATTTGAGTTGGTGTTTATGATGTTATTGCAAACTTTGATATGAGTGTTCAGGCAGTGAAAAAAATCCTTAGAAATTGTGAAGTAGCACAAAAACATTTCACATAAAAACATTGGTTTACTTTGACAGCGCCAGAATATTGTTGCAGAAAATAATGAGAAGTGAGCCTCAAAAGTTTCAGGAAACAAATTTAGGAGTAAAGGGCAGTCCAACAATGACAAGAAAAAGATTTCAGAGGCTGAAAGTTATTGACCTAGCATATTTCAACTATTTGATTATTATCATGAACTTTGAAGTCAATTTCCCGGAAACGCGATTTTCACGAAATCAGTGCAATGGATATATTTTTAATTTCCAAACCATAAGAGATATTTAGATGAAATTTGGTCAAAATGTTCACCAAAGATAGGGCTTCAAAATGAACCTCTACTTTTACAATTGGCTAAGCACAAGGGGATTAAGACCTTGATGTCTGATTTTTTTTTCCATCAAAATTTAATCATGCAAAATCTGGAAAACCAGTCAACCTTCCTAAAAGATTTTGCTTCATTTTGACCAACTACATACTTGCATAAAGTCCAGCAAATTTCATTGAGATATCTTTAACCAGTAAAGAATGAAAAATACTTTTCCGTGTACCATTTTTTGCAAAATTTCGGCTATTTTTGGTTGCTATGGCAACATGAAAGGTACCATTTTGAATTTTTCAGTCCAAAAATTCTACATTCATGCCTATGTACCATCTCAACTTGGTTGTATACCCATATTCTTAGTAATTCTATTTCCGGGGGGATGCTACCTTAAAGCAAAAAGATAGTTCAAAGATCCTGAAAAAATCTTCTCCAATCAAGTAGAAAATGTATCAAAATTGAATACTTACTGGCAAATTGAACTCGAAATATCCTAAGTCGTCTGAAGCCTTTAACCCTATTAATACCGGGCTTTTTCGACCATCGTAGTACCGGGGGGGGGCACTAAGTGCCCCCCCTCCGTAACTTCGCCAATATTGCAGATATGAGGATGAAACTTAATACAATGGTGTATAGGAACAAAATCTACAGAATAGGCTACTTTTTTAGTTCTTTGTTACATCCATGACGTCACTATGACGTCATAATTGAGGAAAATTGCACTTTTTGCTTACTATTAGCAATATTGGCAATATTTAAGTTCTTAGTTGATAAATTCTTTCATACTGCTACTAGAATGTATCCCAAAGCATCACTGAATAAAAATTGGCAATGCAATGTCAATTTAAGCTCATTGTTTATATCATATATTCATCATTTATTTGCATCAGTTTGTCATTGTTTCATTTAAACCCCTAATTACTGATG
This sequence comes from Aurelia coerulea, assembly GCA_039566865.1. Lineage (NCBI taxonomy): Eukaryota > Metazoa > Cnidaria > Scyphozoa > Semaeostomeae > Ulmaridae > Aurelia > Aurelia coerulea. The sequence continues at coordinate 21,145,621 of CM076948.1, read as the reverse complement.
TAAATACTCTAAAATGCCTTAAAATTGTTCATAACAATAAATAGAGCCAATTTTGACAATTTAAGGTTATCTAATACATTTGTTATTATTTATATGACGTCATAAACTTTGATGACGTCATGAACGTTAAATTTGCTGACGTCATCAAAAATGGATAAAACTATATATCATCTGAAAGCTCTCATCGAGAGCCATCGAATGGTGGTATTTTCGATGTTCTACGATCATTCTTTTTAAAACTGGACTCACTTCTTTAATTGTTTGGCTGACCACGTGTTGAAAAATGGTTGGTCACGTGATCAGTATCTACCATTTTGAAAAAAAATTAGAAATTGTAATTAGTCCATGAAATTTTAGGAAAAGTCGCAAAGTTTCAGCTCTTTATCTTTTGAAATGACGACACTACATCAAATAAACTTTGCCGCGGGCACTTTGTGCCCCCCCCCCCCGGTAGTAATAGGGTTAAATGTCTCTTGAAACCTGTCGTTGGACTCAAGTACTTGTGTTTACATACGATATGGTAGGAATTTAATTCTCGTGAGCTTCTATAAAACATAAACTTGTAGTTGGGCTTATCTTCTTTGTTGTGACTCCACATGATTTTCCTATGCCTCTCCAATCCAGGAATCCCAGGAAGCCCAGTTAATCTGTCAGATATATATAAATATCCTATTGTACTCTGGTCTACATCACTTATAGCTTTGATGTAATGACTGTCATAATCCGAAACGTAATAATCATCATTTTCGTCACAAGCTGCTATTTCGAGGGCAAATCGCGTTCCTGTACTTTCGTAAGATTGTGTAGTTGCGACACAGCCATAATGAAACTTTGTACTTAAATACTGCACATAACAGTTTGGCTTTTCACAATGAATATAAAAGGGTAGGCCATACTTTGCAAGATCTCCTGGCAAAACTCCAACTGCCTTGAGGGAAGAAATTTTGGATTCTCTCCTTTTATTGACTTCAGAGCTCCTCGCTCCTTGTTTCTTTGAAAGCACAACAACTGACCAGTCTAAGAAGCAAGAAATTATGTTTTAACCCTGGACCGGGGGGGGGGCTAAAATAGCCCCCCCCTACCAGTTTTGTCTGGGTATCTTTTTAATGATAACTTCTAGCTAATTATTTTACCTCGGCTAATTATTTTTCGTGACTTTTCCTAACTATCCTTTTCGCATCCTTCACCAAAATTTCTACAAGATATGTTATGTATTTTTTGAAATATAGCAACTTTTTCAGAGAGTAGTTTTAATATCTTGTTTGTTTTACGGTCAAACCCTCTATAACTCCAAACTAAGATAATTCTTGACAGAAATGAGAGAAATGGATGAAATTTTCAGAACAACCATAAATCAATAAGACAATATGGAAACAACCTATTTTTTTGGTTTTTCTTTTGTATTACGTCATTCATGACGTCATATATCTAATGAATTTAGGTAATAAATATAAGTTTATAAATTTCATAATTTTTTCAAAAAATTATGTTTTTCAGAAACTTAGATATTAGAGATAAACTTAGAGTTTTAAGAAGCATAATATTTCTCGTAAGAAAGTTTTTACAGTTAAATCTGTAAGAGTACTGTTTTTGGCCCAAAACAAAGAAAATTAATGACGTCATCGAAAATACAACAATTAGAGTAAAATAAATTAAATATTCGGACGCTTCACATATTAGGACCAAATAAGTTACATATTAGGACCAAATTTCATCTTTCTAGCCCCTGTCAATTCGGAGTTCTGAGGGGGGGAACTAATTTAGCCCCCCTCGGCCAGAGGATGCTCAAAGAAGCCCGGTCCAGATAGGGTTAAACAATCACATTTGACCACAGGAAGCCCAAACGCATAATATGGCGACCTAGCTTACTAAGGTCATTTACGTTGCTGCTCTATTTCCTAACTGCAATATAAAGATAGCAGTATTTGCTCTAAGAATTAAAGGAAATTAAATTCGTACCGTAAATGGTTGATTGTTATCTTGGTTGTCTCTGTGTCTTTCTTCTTGTCCCCTTGTGCTCCAAAATCATTAACGCATTCTGCCGCCATGGTAACATTTTATTATTCTGTTGCTGCTGCTGTATTGCGATAACGCAACATTATAGGTTGCAATGATAAACAAGTAAATTATAGGTATTACAGTAAATTATTAAATTATAGGTTGCAGTGTGTAGATATAAGAAATATTCCTTATATACATACTGCAACCATTGCAACCTACCTAAAATGTTGCATTATTCCAGTACAAAAACGACAACATCAATTCTGTTATAATGTTGCATTACTCCAGTGCAAAAACGACAACATCAATTCTGTTACCATGGTTATTCTGTTGCTCCAATGATTTCGGGGCACAAGAGGACAAGAAGAAAGACACAGAGATAACTGAGACAACAATCAATCATTTACAGTATGAATTTCATTTCCTTCAATTCAAAGAGCAGATACTGCTATCTTTATATTGCAGTTAGGAAATAGCAGAAACGTAATTGATTACCTGAAAGTAAGTTTAGGCCGCCATAATTACGCGATCTGGGCTTCCAGGGCACAGTGATCCAGAATATTGAAATTAGGGAATAAATTGCAAACAAAATGAATGTTCAAATATGCAAAAAATCCACAACAGTCTTTATAGAGGACATCCTGAGGATTAACATAAAACAAACAGTTTTAAAATCGGACCACTGAGTGCGGAGAAATGTATTTTTGAAGTTGGCCTAAATTTCATATGGTTGTTTACACTGACATTTCCGGTACAACTGTCAAAATAACGTCAATTTCAAAACGTCAAAAGGTCATCTTGCTTTTGTCTGATTTTAGAATTTCTTCTTTTAAATGAAAGGTAATTCTTTCTTCTTTGATGCCATCTAGTTGCTGGATTCATATTGTAAAGGTTATTAAAGTACAAAAGTTTCTTAGCTTTTTCAATTCAGGTAGGGTTGTTTCTTAACTTTCGAAAAATTGAGCCTACCGTTTCTTATAAGCGGTTTCTTAAAAAAAAATGAGTGTACCATTTAATTCATCACCATTCTTTTCAAAGGCCGTTACCATATCCTCTCTTGTGTAAAGTTGCTTTTCCTCATTACCCTGCAGAATAAACAAGAAATTACCATTCAATACTGTTTAGGTCAGGTCAGTTCAGTTCATTTATCTTAAAGGGGCTCCGTCGTCAAAATGTAAACAAAACAATGATTTTTGCAGCTTTTTGAAAGGTAATATCACACAGGATTTTCATATTTTTTCCAAAATGAAACTTGCTGTTTGGGCATTAATTATTGTACTTCACTAAGGAACAAACCAAACATTCATATCTTCTACGATTGCTCGGATATAAGGGAATTTTTAACGTTGGCTTTTTGGTGGCTTGGGTGAAGCCACCAAACAAACTGCAGAGAACAGTTTTCAGTTTCAGTTTTCATTATCAACAAATACATCTAAATACATCAATACATCAAAGACTACAAATAAATTACAATTTTTACCTAAATTAAATAAGACAATCAATATACAAATGACATTATATTAGTACACAAGGATACACTACAAGGATACACTTACACCCGACACAAAAGAAATGAAAAGAGACATGGTACAGTACAAAACATAAGTATTTAGATATATTTGTCTAAGGAGAGCTCTCTAATAGGTAAACTAATCGAGAGAGAGCCCCCCCCCCCCCCCATCTAAAAACTAAAAAACAAGGAAAAATTGTTCTTAAAAATAAACACAAAACCAGAAGATGCCTCCAAAGAACTAAATGTTAGTGTAAAATCAAAGACCATAACCATTGACAAAGAATTCCTTCAATTTTGATTTGAAAATATTAAACGAAACTGACATTTTAATGAACCAATTCAGTTTAGCACCAAAATACTTTATAGACCTTAGACCATAGAGAAAGGTATTCCTTATGGATTGAAAAATGTCACCCCTAGCTGCCTGACGAGAACAATGGATGAACAATGGATAATCCCCGACACGTGCGATTTTACGGATTTGTTTACTGTTGGACGACGGAGACCCTTTAAATTCAATACTAGAAACCCACATGAAAGAACCTAAGTTTTTTTCTGGACAGCCTGAATAGGTTCTTAACTAACTGGCCGCTATTCCCCAGTAAATTCCAGCCTGTAAGCTTCTTAAAAGGTTCTTATTGTGTTAATGTGTACCAGCCTTGCACACATTAACACTGTTTTCCAGCCGAAGAATTTGTAACAATTCTTGAGAATTCTTGAGAAAAAATCTTTTGTACCAGTCGAGAAGTCTGATCAGGATGTGAAAAATAAAAATTCGTGTCATTTTAAAAAGTTACATGAAAGCTATTATTTACCATCTGTTTCTGTTTTTAAAAAAAGCTTTCATCAATAATCCGTCCTCCTGCAAAATCTGTCTTTGGAATTCACGATCCAATCAGATTATCATATCTTACTCAACTTAGGGTAGGTTCTCAGCAAGTTAAACCTCCACAAGTTCAAGCATAATTTTCGGGATACCGTGAACCCAATGTGCCCAACGAGCGATGGCATTGAGGATACTGAGCACTTTTTGTTGCTTTGCCCTTTCTTGATGTTCAGCGTAGATCTCTTCTCGCTGGAGTTGTTGAATTATTACGGCCATTTGTCCAATTCACCAATCTTTCAAACGATGCTCTTACGCAGCTATTTTTATATGGCGACAAAGACCTTTCTCATGACTTGAACTCGAAAATACTCGAGTTGACTATACGCTTCATCCACACAACTGGTCGATTTGACTGATATCATTTCAAATTCTAGCCACATACCATGCAACCACCAAGTCTCTAAAAGTAACGTTTCTATTTGTTTGGAAATCCTGTCTCACATTAGATGTCAGGTATGAGGCATGATAACAAAAACTCGCACAAAAAAGAGTTTTTCTTTGTTTTTCATTTGTTTTTGAGTCATTACAGCCCCAACCTAACATCTAACGTTAGACATTCTCCAGTAAAGTATTTATCGTTTATATCTGTAGCATTTATGTAAAATTGTATGTAGTTTAATTCTTATTTTTCATTTAACGCCATGGGGTAGTCAAAGTCTATTGCTCCTCATTGTATAGTTCTTGTAGTAGTAAAGTAGTTTGTAGGTAGAGTAATCTTTAGCATGTATTGTAAATTTTGTAAGGTATATAAAAAGGTCTATTAAGCCCCACTCTCTATCAAGCCCCCTCTCTAATAAGCCCCTCCCATCTGAGTCAAAATTCTAAATAAGCCCCCCTCTCTATTAAGCCCAGCCTTCTTATATCAAATTCCAGTGGTTGCCAAAGATTTCCCATTTATTGAGCTAGATAAGCTTGTATCTTAATTTTGATATGGTTTGAGATAAAACTGTTTGGAATTGATGCATTTGACTGGTAAAATTGTATCTTGAATCCGCAAAATATGGTGTAAAAGAAGTAAAGCTGTCATCTGTATATCCCTGTCATTTGATTTTGTGAGTAAGCCCCCCTCTCTAATAAGACCCCCCACTCTGGAGGGTCAAAAATTAAATAAGCCCCAGGGGCTTAATATAGCTATTGAGGTAAGAGCCTTTGGCAGTTTCAGCCTTTTAAGGGTTCGGGAGGGGGGGAGGGGGGGAGGGGAAGTGGTCCGCTCCGTAATTTTGTCAATGTTGCAGATATGAGAATGAAACTTAACACAATGGTGGATGTTATAATTGAGAAAAATGCCATTTATTTACTATTTGCAATGTTGGCACAAATATGTATAAACTTACTGTATTTGATCATTCCTTTCGTGCTGCTACCAGGATATATCACAAGGCATCAATGAGTAAACATTGGCAATGTAACATAGCTCATTATTAATATCACACTGTACGTTTATCTTTTATTTGTCATTGTTTCATTTAAACCCCTAATTAATGAATATGCAAATATGCCAAAATGCCTTAAAATCATTCATCATGATTAATAGAACCAATTTTGACCATTTAAGGTTATTTGAAATGGAGAGAGGGGGAAGGGCACTTGGGGCAAATGCAACTTGAAGGATTTTGTAAATAAGACAAAAAGTGCCCTTTTACTTCAGGAAGTGCACATTTTTGTTTTCATTTGTTTCAGGATGTCTTTGAATAACACATATTCTTCATACATGGAATGGCTTTATGCATACAACTCTAATTTGACTTTCATCTGAGGGGTCAATTGATTTATTGAAATATACTTATTTTTTATGAAAAAACTGCCAATAAGAATCTCAACTCTCAGAGCACCAAAAAGTTAAGAACCTCCAATAGTTGAGGAATATAGCTTAAGACATTATTTACATTGACAAAGATATCCTTAACATATCTTTAATTTTTTCACTTGTTTCCTATATTACTCGAAAGGTACTTTAATAAAATCTAAACATTGCTAAGGCTTCAACAACTTTGTTTTGAAATGTCCAGCGGGGGCACCATGGCTAAAAGGATTAGTTTCTTATAAAAAACCTTGGGGGGGACTTGACTTTCAATTGTATGGGTGCACTCCAAGAAAAACATCTTTCACCCGGCTTTAGAACTTTTCCCTCGAAATGATAGCCGGCTTTAGAAAAAATTGGTGAAAAGCATACCCCAAAACGTAAAAATCGGTGAAAAGCATACCCCAAAACGCAAAAATCGGTGAAAAGCATACCCCAAAACGCAAAAGTCGGTGAAAAGCATACCCCAAAACGCAAAAATTTGTTGAAATACAATCCCAATACCATGAAATATCACTTTTGACAACCGGCTTTAGAAAAATTGCCTTCTTTTGATACCCGGCGTTAGAAAAAGAAGCAAAAACGATACCTGGAAAGGAGTGCAAATTGCGTCAGCAAAATATACAAAGTACCCCCCCCCCCTCTGGGTAAAAAATACGTGTAGGAAATAGATTTAGTAATACCTTGTGCTGAATGGGAACAACATTCACACTGCTCTCAGCCATTCTCTTGAGGATCAAAAAAAATTCTGAAAAAGAAATAGTTGATACTTTCTATAATCTTGTTTTGTTGCATGTTTTCTATTTATAACAAAAATTTGATCAACCAATATAGAGCATGATAGCTTATTCTGGTGTTTTCATTCTTTGGTATTAATTCCATTTCTGAAATGTGGATCACAGTGATTTGGTCACTCTTGACTCATGAACTCTGCCCCTTTGGGATTGTAATTGTGTTAAAATTAAACTTTGATATTTCTCTCGAAAGTGTCAGGGGAATGCTGAGCTTTGGACTCATATGTGACATTCTGAGAGCCTGAGTTATTGCTTTGCACCCTGTGCTCAGGCACGAGGGTGTGGGTTTTATCTTGGGGATCGTGACATACAGAAAGATATTCGTGAATGTTACATGTAACATTGATAACATTCAACAGCCAGTGTTCTCAACTTAAAAATGCAAGAAATAGTACAGTGAAAAAAAGAATAAAGCTGCATGCAAAAATAACAAGCAATATTAAAAACTAAGCCTGGTTTCAGGGGTTATTGCCATATGACATAAAAGTCCTGAAAAAGCGTATCTTCCTATCAAGGCGAGATCAGAGAGCTCAGGCTGTCATGGCAGTGCAGCCAAAGAAGAATTCAAAGATATATGGACACCAAAGTGATTGCTTACAAGGACATATGGTTTGTGAGTTTCAATTAAATATCATTGTTTGTTTGCTTGTTGCTGCGTTTTCGCAAATTACGCGATTACCTTCACCTTTAATTCGAAATCACAGGTAGCCATCATTTACACAAGTAAAGGATGAGTTACGAAGAATATTATATATCAAAACACTTAGGTTGCGGTGAATAGGCAAAGGGCCTAGGGCCTAGTAGGATAGGACAATATTTTGACACATACACGCATGATATCTTATATTTTATCGAAATATAAACGTAGTGAATACCACAATAGTCCGATGCATATATAGTATTTCATATAACATACAATGTATCGAAATAATAAAGTTGCGGATACGACAACATGTTGATGTATGAATTTCGACATGCATTGCATAGGCCTACTTGTTGTTTTTGGCATAGGCCTAGCTAGGCCAAGTAAGTTCCGGGTATGAATCCATACATACATAACCATCTCTTCCATGGTAAAATATCTTAATCCTCAAAAAGAAAGCATACTCTTTCATGATGAAAGGAATTGCGTAAAATTTTGATTTCAAATAGCTATAAAGACCTTCCCCACCTTTGTTATTATGTTCTTTAAATCCTGACCTCTGCGATCTGGATCACCTTTGAATCCTACACTCCTTGGCTGGCTTGCCCTGTGCGTGTATTGTATTGTCGGTGGTCACTAAATGTCATAACGCATTAGGTGCTCATTAATTATTCATGCTGTAATGAGATAGCATAAGCTCTATTAAAGCCCCCCACCCCCTCTATTATGCTCTTCTTTTATGAGGCGAAATTTTAGATAAGTCCCTCTAGAAACCGTAATTGCTCCCTTAGTGTTGATATCATCATGCACGTGTTGATATCATCAAATACAATAGGCTAATTGTAGCCCTGCACATGCAGCTCTTGGGTTAGCTATACCTCAAAAGAGCCTACCAAGCCAAGAAATAATCCTTTCTTGTTATAAAAGCTTTGTCTGACTGGAGAATCCTATCAATCCAGGAAGATGGATCATAATTATAATAATAATGATCATAAATAATAAACAATTTATTTAAAGTTAGCAAAGACAATAGTGTTAAGCTGTTTAAGGCCAACAATAAAGAATATATACTAATTACAAAAAAACCTAGACTTGATACAAAATTTTACACAATCTACAGCTGCAGTCAAAAATTTTGATGGACTTAATACTTCTTTTAAAAATCTCCAATGGTTGGGATTCTTTGATTTCTCTTGGCAGAGTCTGCCATAGTTTTTGACCAACAAGCCTGATAGTATCAATGTCATATTGATTCGTCCTAGCTCTAGGCAAACAAGATTATAATTGCCACGAAGGTTATATGGCACATCTTTGCTAACAAATACTTCTGCCATAAAAGCCAAATTCAAGTTGTTTACGGTTTTATAAATCCCAGTCTGGAGCAGCTGTAAATTCCTTTGGTGAACAGATACTGAGTTACTTTTTATCAATAGTTCCTCAAAATTGGAAGTACTATCTTTGCGTACGATTCTCAAGGCTCTTTCATGGATCTTATTGATCTTGTTATTCGATTCCAATCATGAAACACCCACACAAGTGGACAAAAACTGAAATGTGACATTACAAAAGAGGTCATTGTTAATTCTAACTGTGGCTTTTCCATATATCTTGACACTCGTGCCAGTGCATGCAGTTTTTGGCTTGCTTTCTTACAAAGATCATTAACGTGAGTTTTGAAACTCAGGTTTTTGTCGAGTGTCATTCCTAGAAGTTTCTCTTCTTCACTTTCCTTTATCAAAGATCCAGAAATATTTACAGTTACCTCACCATCTTTATGTCCGAAGACAAGCAAATGGCTTTTGTCCTCATTCATTTTCATATAGTTATTTTCAAACCAGAGAGATAACAAAGCCGCATCCCTTTCAAGTGATTCTAAGATTGAACCCAGATCTGAACCACACGCAAAGATAGTAGTATCATCTGCATAATTACAAATCTCAGAATCTTTCACCAGGTAGCCTGCGCGCAGTCTTTCTGTTGTGGTTGTTAAAAAATGAGCGAAAGGAAAGTAGAAAAACTGCGCATCAGCGAACGATCCTTTGTATTGCTGACTCAGCAAAATGAAAATTTACCGGAAGTCGCTTCGCAGCAACATTTCGCAGCAACATTTAGGCCAACAGCACGAAGTATTATTCTCTTGGCTTTGCTTCTAAAACGACATAAATCTAGTGTTTCTCAAGACGTTCTCAAGACAAATCTATAATAGGTCTTGAGATGTCTTGAGAAAACAAGTGAGTTGTGCCGTACGTTTAAGAAGCAAAGCCAACTGAATAATCAACAAAGGATAGTTTTGGTAAGAAATGCATATCATCCTAAGGTCCTTGAAAATACCATAGACAAAATCCAAAGAGCAGCATGATATCATAACTTCCCATTACTCCGGAGTATGGTCACACGACTTGAAAAAGGTGGGGAAAACCTCAGTAGACTTTGTCCGTTGTCTACAACGTACGCTTCCATAAGCGTACGAGGCGAGGGGGGCCGGGGGTGGCAGCCCCCCAACTTTAGAAAAATTATCGAAAATGAGCCTCAATCGGGCAAAAAAATGCCCTCAGTCGGGCCAAAATTATGCTAAACAATGGACTTTGTGTTGGGCAGCCCCCCTAGATTTTTTCTTTCCGTACGCTTATGTACGTTTCAGAACAACAAAGAAGTGTTTACACAGAAAATATACATTGATATGGCTTACGCGAATAATTAGATCAAGCGTTTTTACATAACTTACATGCTTACAATGACTATGCACAATGAAATCCAAAATTCTTTATCGATATCAACTGCTGTACAATAATAAAATACTGTTCGTGTTCAAGAATTTGCTGAAGTGGTTATGATGCAGTGGATACCTCTACGACGTAGTTCTTTGGGAAGAAACCAATCTGAAAAGAAAATTCAAAGAATTTGTGAAAAAACAGTACAAGACTGCACGACAACACACACAACACACGAAAGTTGTCCACCATCACATAGACTCCATTCTATATTCTGTTCTCTTTAGTCGCTGATAAAAAATATTTGAGCCAGAAGGGAATGTAAATTAGGAAACAATACGAAAGTTCAAGATCTGAATAATGATTTGAAATCTGAAAACATTTACAATCTAATGAAAGAGTTTTCGCATTTCTGTGCTGTCTTCCAGTTTTGCACGGCAAACCACTCTTCCAGTCAAAATGATGTTAATTACATGTCAGCATGCTAACGAAGCAGAAATGTGTTCTACAAAATCAATTTACCTCTTCGAATACACTATGCAAAAAATACACTACATATAAGCCCGGGAGGAACAAAATGTGAAAATATTCGTGATTACCAGTAAAGATCATGTCAATTAAACAGTTTTCAAATAATAACAGAAAAAACACCCAACAATATCCATAGAAGGCTAAAAAGAAAATAATGAATAAAACTTACATTTCCATCAAGTTCTCCGAACCACCAATTTCCTTCTTGCTTGAGAACGGCCACTCTTGCATCTCGCTAGAAACAAAAAATGACCCATTGAAATTTCCGAGTCTTTGAGACTTGTAAATACTCTACGACTGTTTCAGGAGTTTAATGACCATCGTGAAAGCTCCAATTAGTAAGCTTTTGATTTGGATACTACAGGGGGCTCAATACAGAGGGAAACCATCTAAAATGTTAGTTTAGAAGAGATTGGCGTACAGTATCTACCCCCATATGAGAAGTTACCATTTGAAAGCAAGACTGAAATAGGTTATTATTTTAAGGGAACTAAGACAAATTTCAAGGTATAAAGGTTCTTATTTAAAGAGTGCCTTGCGTTTGCCGTTTTATAATTTTCATCGAAGATGTTCACACCCGCTATTTTGGTAAAGTAATCATGTATCTAGTAACCAATTCTAAGCTTTCAAACATAGCGGAAGACATTTAAACATTAACAACCAACTGGCACAGAAATTAAGTTAATAAAGAAAATCCAAATTAAACATTGCTACCCCTGCAATAAGAACATATTTTTTAATGGAGATTTGAGCTCTCAGAAGTAAGAAATAAAAAAAATTAATTGGGCTTACCTTGAGTGACAGTTCTTTTTGGTTTCTTGCGTTAAAATCATACATTGCAATTACCACATCTAAACAAAGAGATAAGTTATCAGAATCATGAATTGCAAGAGATTTATGAAATACAGGGGGTTTTAGAAAAAACGCAATCCAACTATACCTGAAAATATTCAAAAGTAAATGGGATTTCAATGGGGACATAAGATAAACTCTCTTAAAGTATGAGCTACGTTCTGTATGATATGAAACAGATGAAAGCCTAACTTTTAAAATATGAATTAACTCTCACCTCGGCATGGGATGGATCCAGTTAATACTGTTGGTAATGAAGGGAAACTGACACCAAGAGTGTTTCTTTTATAATATTCTATCAGCTCCTAGAATGCAAAATGTTTATTCTGCTTACACATACATGTATTAAAGTTTAATAGTCCGAAGTAGCTTTTCAAACAGGCACTGTTTTTTCCACTCAGCGAGCAGTAAAACTAATGCCTACTTTTAATTTCTAAGAAGCATACCAAACTTTCATCTAAAAATATTAAAGAGTACTTACTGGTATTGTTTTCAACTGAACTGTTGCTGTTAATGAGTACAAACATTGATGATTACAAACAATTTTGATATGCTTGTCTTTGCCTTGATATCTGAAAATTTTGAAAGTAAATTGAATATTAGAAACTTGAGGATTCAACTTTTTTTCAAAATTTTCCTGAATTCTTGAAAAAGTAGAGAAGTAGTCTCATACTAAATTCAAAGATTCTAGAAAAGTCCTACGGTAGAATTAAAGCGAAATAGATCAGTTTGGTCGAGGCCATTCAATTCAAAGAATTAGGTCGTTTAAATTTGCACCAGAACACGACAAAATGTGGGAACAGGGCAACGCCGTTTCCAGGAATTTTTCGGCAGAAAATTATAACCATAGATATTTTTCTCAAAATCAGATAAAGTTCTGCCTTTACTACCCGGGTGCAAGGCATTTCTTCAGCTCGACCTGATTCGATTTTGTAAGTAAAGCTTTTTCTGGTACAATGCTAAATGAAAGTTGCCTGCCTGCAGACTCAACTGATTTCTCTACACAAAGAGGTTTCTCCTCTTAAGTAAAACCTCTCTGAAAAGAAACCAATCGAGTCTGTACGTAGGCTAAAAGAAAGCCACTATACTTACATGACACTGAGAACAAAGCTGCCTTTTGCATTGTCACTCTCTCTGACCAAGAATGTCCCATTTGGTTGATCTTGCAATTTTTCAGATGCCGTGTGTCTACTCATAACTCCAGCAAACCAAACACAACTATGTATTTGTTCCTTAGCAACAGTCGGAGCTCTTTGTGGCAGATTATGAGGAATGCTGCAAGAAATTATTCGTCGTAAGAAAGTTGACAACAATCAAAAATCAAAGATAACTAAAACATAGCACTTTTTTGAAATTAGCTACTTGAATGAGCTCGTCTCTTGCACGAATCAGGATACAACGGTCCAAGAAATAACCAAAAATTATGCTTCTGGTGCCACAAAAACTTGCTAACAGGAGGTTGCTGTGATTTTCAAGGTGTAAACATGCATATACATAATAGCCACGATGACGAAAGACGAGCCAAAACAACTCGAATTATTCAGCTGTAAGTCAGTGCAAAACACGCAAAATAGCCTAATCAAAGTGTGCTCAAAGGTTTTGCAGTTAGCTTGGTCTAAACCTTGTTTTCCACAGACTTTTAAACAAGTGGTCAAAATGTTTGAGGTGGCAAAACATGGGATATTGTAGCGATTCTACTCAATGGCATCCTATATGGATGATAAATTGTACCATCAGATGTAAATAAGATACACATCTAATTGTTACCTACTTTTCGTTATTTTCATCTTTCTTATGTCTCTGGTAACCTGAAAGAATACAAATGGCAATGTTCAAACCATATAATTCTTGTTCGAAATAACTTTCAGAGAGATGTTCGTAACATTTCCATAGGACTTGGAAAAATTTTCGAGTAAAGAAATTTGAAAGTAAAGCAATTCTCTTAATGTACTCGTTTAGGAAATGGAACATGCATATTTCTAAAAATGGAGTGCAAGTAAATGTCCAGAAAAATTTGAATAAAATGGAACGAGATCAAATCATCTGATCCGGCTTGAATACAATTGGCCGGAAATTCCGGCTGTAGCCGGATCCTCTATACCACGATCTGGTGTACCCTTAAATGTACAAAAATATCGGTCGATATTTTCAGAATAACTAAAAAGTCTGTTTCCTGTGAAGCACAGAAAACTAGGGGAACTATGGGAACAGATTGCACCCTGGTAGTCAAAAATTTGAAGCCAACCTTCTAAGAACCTATGTTGTGATAATAATTAAATAGGTGTTCATTGAGATCTACTGGGAAATCTAGCCATGCAACAAGGGCAGATTTTGTAATAAAATAGCAACAGTTGCGTTTAATTGACAATTCAAAGCGATTAGCAACTGCAGACAAAGAAAATTCTCTCAACCAGTAATTCAAAACAAACAAAGCCGCAAAAGTTTCCCCGAAACTAGTAGGGCAAACTCTCGCATTGTGCAAGCGAAAGGTGGCTTTTAAGAGAAGTTATGGGCTTATAACGAAAGAAGGAAGGTAAATCTAAAGTTCTCTCTCGCGGATTTTGTTCATTTGATTCAGAAGCCATGCAGGAGGCATCGCAATTCTCGCGTATTTATGGCTTAAATGAAACGATTACAAAACAGCTCCTGAATCAAATAAACAAAATCTGCGCGACAGAACTTTACATTTATCCTTCTTCTTTTATTAAAGGCACATGACTTCTCTTAAAAATCATCTTTCGCTTGCACAAGGCGAGAGTTTGCCCTACTACATTCGGGGAAACTTTGTGTGGCTTTGTTTGTTTTGAATTACTGGTTGATAGAATTTCTTTTGTCTGCAGTCGCTAATCGCTTTGAATTGAGGTGTCAATCAAACGCAACTGTTGCTATTGAATTGCAAAATCTGCCCTTGTTTATCCATCCTATACAAACAAAACGACTGCATAAAAGCAACTTCCTATAAGCAGAAATATAACAAACCTGGTCTTTGTTTTCTGATTTCTTGGAGACATTCTGGACACTTCTCGATACAATCGTAATGAACGTTAAACTGGCAACCTTAAAGTAAAATTGAAGGGTTACTCAGTGGCGTCGTGGCCGGGGGGGGGGGGGCCAGGGGGGGCCATGGCCCCCCCTGTGAAAATGTTGTCGGAAAATTCGTCAGTTCTCCATTCTTGTCGGAAAATCGAAAAAAATTGAATGAATCTATTTTCTTTACATAGCTACTTTATGGTAATCGAAATGTGTACATGATAGATCGCTTTTTCGGTCGCGAAAACGCAGTTTTTGATGAAAAAGTAGGTCTTTCGGCAAAAAACTAGGTCCTACGTTCGTTTTTCTGCAAAAAATTCCTTTTTCAATCGATAGAAAAGTGTGTATTCTATTGGAAAAATAGACAATAGGCGCAAAATTTTCGGACGAAGAAATTTCAGACAAATGCTTTCGGTCAAAACATTCCTGGACTTTTCCCCGAAAATTCGGTCGTTTTACCTTCATTTTGGTGGTTAAAAACGATAAATTTACAATTCATTTTGCACGCTTCATATACTTAAAAAATGTCATGCATTTATGGTTTGTGCATTAAGCTTTCAATGAGTTGCTCGTCAGAATTTGCACAAGTGAATATTGTTGAGGAAGATGGAAATGATTACTAAGATAGAACTACTTTCAGTTTCTGTGAACTGATGCTTATGGAAATGAAGATTTATATCAAAGTATCACGTTGTTATCTAAAATTTGAAAACGATCTATTTTTCAGTGCTTTTGAGGTCCTTTTTTCGAAATTTCCCATGAAAAACAAACAGTAGATTCTTCAAAATAGGAGCGTTTTGCAACGATCTAAAGGGCGTGGTCACAGAAAATTTTCTCGGGGGCAAGCCCCCGGACCCCCAGTTTTCCTCCCTCCTTGCGCATCTAGCTTCAGCCTCACCCCCAACACCAATCACGTCTCGACAACAGCCTCACCTCCAACAAGAATCGCCTCTTAACAGGACTGCTGTTTCCCTTTGAAAAATTCTTCGCTATTATGGAACTTTTATATGACAAAAGTTCTGAGACATTTTGCCACTTTTTATACGTTATATTCCTGCTTCATTTTTGTCGGAAAAATGTGTCTTTGTCGGAAAATCCTGACCCTTGGCCCCCCCCTAAAATCATGCTCCCACGACGCCACTGGGGTTACTTATGATAAGTTCAGCCTGAAACTGTTTGTATGTTAAAGGGAATCTAAGCAGATGTAAGGCCATATAAAATAAATTAATAGATTCTCATCACCGCCCGCATGGAAAATTACTACTGCGTCGAATTTTTTTATATTTTGTTTGTAAAATATAAAAGTCCCGCCCGCTCGTCATTTACAATGTTTGCGATGTTTTTATATTTTATATAACGTCAAAACATATAGTTCTATTGTTTTTTATTTATTTGGAATTATTTGCTCCTTATGATACATACTTTTATCTTGCGAAAGATAGAATTTACCATAAAACTACAAAAAATTTCAATCTAAAACAATGTTTTCACTGAATTGGCACAGTTTTGATCAATTACAAAGTTGTTATGGTTCAAGAACATTCAGACGGGAGGCTGATCTACGGATCCAAATCCAAAATGCACCGCTACAATTCGAATGGGGTCCACGCAAAATGTATTCATTTAGGAGCATGCCATGGACAAGCACTTAACCAAGACAGGTCGCTTGAGTTTGGGCCAAATTTCCCAGCAATTTGATTGGGTTCCTGTGGGAGGGCTGTCGGAAATTTGCAAGAAATCACTTGACAAGAAATGACTTTAATTTTGAAAAAGTAAAAATTTCGTTGAAGAAACTGTGAGAAATTCCCTTTAGATTGTTGTTTGTAAACAGCTCCAACAAACATCAATAATCTTAAGTTGTTTGTCGCTGCTCCTTGTTCTTCCACGGACGGCCTACAGGGTAGAATTTATCTGTGCCAAAGACTATGTAAACAAAGAATTCAACGGAATAATGTGCTTCCCTCGCTGATTTGGCTAGATTTGCCAAAAAAAAATATATATAAATTATAAAATATAAACCTCCCGCCTCGCGAGAGTTTCCAAAACTTTGTGATGAGAATCTATTAATTTATTTTATGTGGCCTAAGCCTTCGATAAAAATAACCTTGCAAAGACAAGAGGCTGCTACACGTGCCCAATAGATCGATATTTGGGTAACCAATCTACGTGAACAGGAAATCCTGATATCTGATAGGCTAGAGTTTGACCGCAAGTGGATTGAGCCACTTTTATTGCTTACATTCCCTTTAAGCTCTGGGCTATGAACTGCACTTAAAGATATCTTGTGCATCAATCGCCCAGTACAGCCGCATGTAAAAACAAACAACTTATAGCTTAAAATAAAGATGGCAGGTAGATAATCAGTCTTTGTGTACGATTTTACAGTAAAAACCCGCGGTAAAGACTCTGTGGTAAGAGACTACGTGATAAGATAACACTGTTTCTAAGATCTTAACTTCATTCTAGACACCAGAATCTTGCAAGTACGTTAAATACTCACAGAGTTACAAGCTTTCGAAGCTCAAGTTTGTGGGAAAGCTTAAACAAGAAGAGTCCTATGTTTATAGAAATAATATTAATAAAATCTTAAAAATAGTGTTATCATATCTTGGAGCCGGTTCATGTTATCGTTATTTTCAATCGAGAAATCCTGTATAATCTGACAGAAATGCAAGTTCCCGCTAATATCATCAATGTTCTACCAACAAATAAAATGTGTACGTACCTTCACACCGATATCCTTCATTGCTCAATCCGCTATAACGACAAAAAGACATCCTGTCATTTAATTCACTGAATAAAAATGTCTTTAAACATGTCTATTTTTTATGAAAAGGAACGTAAAACTATCACCATTTTTTCGGCAAGATTTCACGGAAGAAAATGAACAAGCGACGCGACGCCTTCCATATAAAGCAGAGCTATTTAAAACAACAATGCTCTATTGATTGCTATCAACCAGAAAAATAAAACATTAAAGCTGCAACAGTCATCAAAGCAGACCAGGAACTCAATACTGTTTCAAACATTTTCACACTTCAGTTTTGCATTGCAGACAAATATCCAAGGATTTTCAAGTATATTTGAGAAGTATCCGAACTCGCTTTATTCAGCCAAAATGGTTGCAAAATTGAATGCAGCAAATTTGAGCGCAATTTAGAATGCAATTAGATATTGCTTGCAAATTAGGCCAAGTTTAAGAGTGTATGTTCAAGACTCTTAAAGATCCTGTGTTTCCCCTGATCCTTTGCCGGTCTAACAATGATTTTCATACAATATGAAAAACTATCTTGCACTCGCGATGCTGTATTGTCTTCACAATGAACGTTGTCATGGCGTCAGTTTTATACTCAAGCAACGGAATATTAATGGAGATCATGCAAGGATTGAATATGCACTTGTTTCATGTAGCTATTCAAGCATAGGACTCAAATCTTTCAAAAGGTAGGTGTAAAATTTTATTATATTTTTCTTTGAAGTGGATTGCTTGAAAGGAATTTATGGTACTTTGCTGTAAATCTGCCGTGGAAATTTTATCATATCTTTGTTATTTTTAAAATGGCGGCAATTTCATAATTTTTGAAAAAATTCATGGAACATTTTGAAAAAATTTAAATCATTGTGGTTTAAATCATCCTCGGTAGTATAGTGGTGAGTATCCCCGCCTGTCACGCGGGAGACCGGGGTTCAATTCCCCGCCGGGGAGCCATATGTAACTGTGTCCTGTGACCCGTGATATTGCGTAACTTGTTTGTACGGATTGGATCGTTTCCTGTATTGTATAGTCTTTGATGCTACGATTTGCTAAAATAAAACGAAAACAAATTAAACCCAAACAAACAGACATGTAACAAAACAGACAAAACAGAACGAAACTAATACTATAAACGAAGCTTTGTAAAGCGATGAAAATAACCCGATAATACTACTTACTGGAATACATTAGTGTCCATTAGATCAGCGTTCAAAAAATAGCGTTCCTTACGCGATGTCCATAAACAACCATCAAAATAAACAAGCTCAAGTCCCCTCGACCACGCTTCGCTTCGCCGCGCCTAATTCTACAAAAGAATATAAATGAATACACGAATACACAAAAGGCTCTTTCAAAAGACGGACGTAGCACAAAAGACTATACAATACAGGAAACGATCCAATCCGTACAAACAAGTTACGCAATATCACGGGTCACAGGACACAGTTACATAATTGAATTAAAAACAATTTTTTGTCATTTTCATCTTCCTCCCTTCAAGATATATAATATCTTGATTCTTCTTCAGTCAATCTCTTCTGATTCAAGCAGCAGCACTATTTTGTTCACAGGTCTATCAAGTGTACGATGTCTTGTGTCATTGTCATCTCTTCTGGTCAGCAATAATGTTACACTCCGCACAAATCCATTACGATCAACATTTGCAGCTATAACTTTCCCCATTGGCCAATCATTTCTGTCACTACTTTCTTTCAATAAAACCACATCTCCAACCTGAAAGTTCCTTCTGGGTTCTGTCCATTTTTGCCTTGGTTGCAACAACATCAGATACTCCTTTTTCCACCTCGACCAAAATTCATTCAAAAGGTGTTGCACTCTTCTCCATCTTCTTCGGCAATATAAGTCAGCTTTCTGGAACACACCTGGAGGTGGCATGATAACTTTAGATTTCATCGTCAGCAAATGATTTGGTGTAAGTGGTCTGACGCTGTGTGGATCACTCAGTGTCTCTACTGTGAGAGGACGCGAATTCACTATCGCTTCAGATTCAGTTAGCAATGTTCTCAAAGATTCGTCATCAAGAGCATGTCCATGATTCTTCAGTAGAGATGACAGTATGGCTCTAACAGAACGGATCTGACGCTCCCAGACTCCTCCCATGTGACTTGCTGCAGGGACGTTCCTTTTCCATAAAATCCAATCAGTGTTCTGACTGTGGGCAAAGCGACCAATCTTACTATGGTCCATTTTCTCAAACTCTTTCTGAAGCTCATTGACTGTACCAACGAAATTAGTGCCATTGTCGGAGTAGATTTGACGTACACTGCCTCTTCTTGCCATAAATCTGCGTAAAGCTTGAATAAAAGAGTCAGTATCCAACGAGTTTGTTGTTTCAATATGAATCGCTCGACTTCCAAAACATGTGAACAAAACTCCATATCGTTTCAATTCCTTTCTTCTTTCTTTGATGACAAATGGACCAAACAAATCAACTCCACAGTATGTGAAAGGTGGTGCTTCCTTTACTCGCTCCTCGGGAAGATCTGCCATCTTCTGCTCACCTGACTTTCCTCGGAGAAAGCGGCATCTAACACATCTTGAAATGAATTGTCGAACCCTAGAGTTCACATTGATTATCCAATATCCAATTGACCGAATTTCATTCAGCGTCATCCCTCTTCCTGCATGCTGTGTTGTTCGATGACACCAGTCAATTACTAATTCAGTAACTCTCCCTTTCTTTGGCAGTAAGATGGGGTGCTTGCATTCTTCGTCAAAAGAAGACTTCTTCATTCTTCCACCTACTCTGACAATTCCATTTTCATCAAGAAAAGGATCCAATTTGAACAAAGAGCTCGATTTCTTGAGATTTCTTCTTTTAACACGTGAGATTTCACCATTCATTGGAAGTTTCTTTAATTCTTTCAGCTCGACTTTAAATGCTGCCTCTTGTGCTAATCTGATGATCTTATTTTCTGCTGTCTGTACATCCTCGACAGTGAGCAGTGCGTCTTCATTATTGAACTTTGTTAAAACAACCTTCTCTTCTCTATTCTTTATCTTTCTTTTACAATTTGAAATGAATCTAAGCAGAAGGGCAACAGCTCGCTTCATGCGTACCCAATCAGAATATCGATTCTCTAGATCAATTAGGAGACTGTCATTCTTGGCAACTGCAGTGCTATTTACTTTGACAATCTTCCTTAACTCTGGATCGTCTCCCTTTGGCAAAGGTATTGCCTTTTCTCTTGGCCATTCGTTCTCTGATTTCCACAAAAATTCTGGTCCTCTGAACCAACGTGAATTCTTTGCATTGTTACTTGCACGAATGCCATGGGATGCATCATCAGCTGGATTTTGCTTCGTGTCAACATACCTCCATTCTTCTATTTCTGAATGATCTCTGATTATTTGAACCCGGTTTGCGACAAATGTCCTGAATCTCCTTGTTTCATTTGCAATGTAACCAAGTACAATCTGGCTATCTGTCCAAAATGTCTGTTTCAGATCTTCCATGTCAAGTTCTCTTCTCAGCATAGCGCCAACTTTTACGGATACTGATGCGGCTGTAAGTTCCAGTCTTGGAATCGTCGTTTGCTTCAATGGTGGAACACGAGATTTACCCATGACCAAAGAACAGTTGATATTTCCTTTGACATCAATAAGACGTAAATAGCTTGCCTGACCATAACCTTCTTGCGATGCATCTGAAAAATTATGAAGTGTTGCTGAGACGACCTCACCGAAATGCTTTGGCTTGTAGCAGCGTTCCACCTCTATTTCTTCAAGGAGAGGAAGCTCCTGCCTCCATTTTAACCACATGTTTTTCTGCTCTTCTGATAAGTCATCATCCCACTCCTTTTTGTCACTGCAAAGTTCTTGTAGTATTTTCCTCCCTTGTAACAAAAACGGGGCAGCCAAACCAAGTGGATCATAAATGGAGCTTATAGATGACAATACACCTCTTCTTGTCAACGGTTTATCTCTCAGCTCAATGCGAAATCCAAGTGTATCGTTCTCTACACACCAATATACACCCAGTGCTCGCTCAGCAGGTAAATTGTCCACAGCTAAATCACATTTCTTTACTTCTTTTGATCTTTCTTCTTGTGGAATAGATTCCAACACTTCTTTATCGTTAGAGGCAAACTTTGTGAGATTAAAACCACCCGAAGCACACATCTTACGTATATTTGATATCAGTGCAATTGAAGATGAGCTGCATTCCTTCGATTTTAACATGTCATCAACATAGAAATTTCTTTTCAAAGTCATTGCAGCTTCACTTCCAAATTCTTCCTCTGAATCATCCGCTGTTCTCCTGAGTGCGAAATTCGAGCAACTTGGTGATGAAATCCCGCCAAAGAGATGTACACACATTTCATAATCGATAGGCTCTGCTTCCAGGTTTCCTTCTGGCCACCAAAGAAATCGCAAATAAGACCGCTGATCTTCAGGAACGCGAACTTGATAAAACATAGCTTCAATGTCACCAGTAAAGGCAATTAACTCTTTCCTGAAGCGAAGAAGCACTCCCACCAACTGATTCGTCAGATCCGGACCTTGTAGGAGCTCTTTATTCAAACAAGTTCCTTTGTATTGCGTGCTGCAGTCGAATACGACTCTAATCTTCTCTGGTTTCTTTGGGTGATATACTCCGTGATGAGGAATGTACCACTGCTTTCCAGGAATATCACAATTCTCTTCTACTTTCTTTGCATATCCTTTACTAATGATATCATTCATAAACTTGACGTAATCACTGTAAAACTTGGGATCTTTCTGTAACCTTCTTTTTGTCCACACTGCTCTTTTCATTGCTTGTTCTTTGTTATTTGGCATGAAAACATTTGGGTTACGAAATGGCAATGGTAGCACATAATGACCATGTGCTTTGATACTCTGTTCTTTCATCATTTTTAAGAATTTCTTGTCTTCTTGTGAAAGGTCTAATTTGCCATCATCGAGCTTGGTTTCACTGAAATCCGTATGATACATCTTTTTTAACAGTTCATTCGTTGTGACATCCTTTACTGTATCTTCTACAACAAAATGATGGTCAGCAATCTTTGCGGAACCAGCATCAGTGACTGTGATTCGATTGCATCTAACTGCTTTTCCATTCTCAGCGCATTTAATGATTGGGCCTGAAATGCACCAGCCAAGGCAGGATCTGAAAGCGTAAGGGCCACCATCTTGACTAGGAATTATTTCATGTGGTTCTAACGCTAATGGGCAATTTGCACCAATCAACAAACCAATAGGAATTTCAGAATCTTCTTTGTGCACATCTTTCGTGATTTCTCTCAGGTGGGGCCAATGACGTAATTTATCGGGTGTTGGTATATCATCTCTTTGAATCGGAAGTCCTCTTCTGCTGTAGGTTTTTGGCAATGAGATCGTCTCTCTGTCTGCAGGGCCCAAACCAGACACAGTCAAATTATCGAGACAAACTGATCCTTCTGTATCTTCACCAGTCATGGTCTTCACAGTTACTGTGGTCTTCACGCCTTTCACCTTCAATGCATCTAATATATCCTCGTGTATGAAAGTTCCCTGACTGCAATTGTCAAGCATAGCATATACTACCAATTCTTGGTTCCCACCTTTGACACCAAGTTTCACTGGGATCACCGATAAACTTATGACTTGAGCATCGAGAAAAGTTAAATTACAGACCACATCATCTCGTTTTGTTTCATTACTCTCAGATCTCTTTGCAAATTTAAATCCATGTAAACCAGTTGGATGAGATCCAGCACAAATATTACACGTTCTTCGTTGATTGCAACTCTTCGACACATGGGTTGGGGATGTAGGCTTATAGCATGCATAGCATAATCTTTTCACATAAAGAAACTTGCTTCTTTCTTTCACATCAAGCTTTAGATAATCTGAGCATCTGTCCAAATCATGCAATCCTTCACATGATGGGCAACTTGATTTAGATTCATAAACTCTATTCGTCTCTGCTGAGGACATCTCTGTACTGTAAACACTCATCTTCGTATCTTTTGGCATTTCTCTTCTAAATCTGTCTTTGAAGGGGCTTTGTACTTCGGACAAAGCTTCTCTTGAATACAATGGGTCATTGACCAGCCTCATTTCTTCTTCGATTAGGCTAACAAAGTCTGAGAATACAGCTGCTCTCAATTCGTCTCTTTTGATACCAAAAGCTTTTCGATTCCATCTTTCTTGTAGATTACCAGGAAGTTTTGACTGGAGAACTTGCAGAATTTCTGGTGTGTTTAATACTTGTAAATTGGGGCCAGATTTCATACTGCTTTGGCATTTAACCAGAAATCTATAGAAAGTTCTAAATGCCAGTGCATCAGCATATTTGATTTGTGGCCATCTCCGTAGCTCCTGCATGTACGCAGCAGAAACTCTATACGAATCCCCATATTCCTTTGTTAATAATGCTTTTGCTTCCTTATAACAAATACTTGGCGGCAACTGAATACAATGTCTGATTAGTTCTTTCGCTTCACCTGACGTATACTTGATTAATCTGGTCAGTCTTCCCATTGGATCCACAATTTTCTTCTCAACAACCTCACGAAATGTTGCCATAAAGTATTGATATTCCATGGGATCCCCACTAAAAACATCAATGTCCACATTCGGAGCATTTTGCTGGTTGAATAACGCATACAGTGCAGCATGTAGAGTGCTTTCATCAGTGCTCACTGTGTCTTCTCTTGGCCCATTGATAGATTTTACCCTTACATTTGGTTGTTGAGGCAATCGTGCTCTAGCTTGTTGAGAAATCTCTTCTTTACGCATCTTGGGAATACAAGGTTCTGAACGTTGATCAGGTCTTCCAATATCAAAAGAAACTGCATGTTGTGGTTGTTGTTGTTGAGACAAATTTCCAAGGTGCACTCGAGGGGGCTCGATTCTTTCTCTCTGCAGAAGACGAGGATAATTGGTGCCATCTCTCTTTTGGGTAATCCAGTCTTTGACATATGAATGCGGAACCTTTTCCTTCTGCTGAAATATAATATTTTGATCTGGCAAATCTTCTGTAACCGATTTCTTACAGCTGACAGAATCCTCAAACTCCTCAAAAACCTTGACTCTAGCTTCTGCTTTTGCTATTTCTTGCTTCATGCGAACCTTTTCAGAGGCAATTTCTGCAGCTCTCCTTTCTTCCAGAAATTCTGATTCTGCAAGTAACTCTGCTAAACGTGCCTTTTCTTCAGTTGCACGTTCACGAACTGACGAACCAGACTTTCGCGACGACCCTCTTGAGCTCTTTGAACTTGATGACATAACGCTGTTATTATCTTCTAAATTCTTAGCTTGAGACAAATAATTATGAATATCTGTTTTAAAATCCACGACCTCCTTATCAACTTTTTCAAACCATCGGGTTTCAATATCATGTTGATCGCAGTTGTCCACTAACCCAATATAATTTTCTTGAACAGCCATCAAATTGCAAAATATCTCATCTAATTTCGACAATTCACATCGAATAACCTCTATCCTGACACTCGAATTTAATGATGACGTAATGAATTTCATCTGCTTCTGTAAGTTACGATATAAAAATTTTCGATTTCCAAATTGAAGGTCGCGGGCATACGACTTCCCTTTCTCCGTTAATGATACAACGCGTTTGGGTCTGTCACCCCCAATACCAAACAAATTCGGAGCCTCCATATTGCTTTGAAATTCATCGCGAATATCCGTGACCGTATCTTTATCCAAATCTCTGTTTGTGCTCAATTCCGTACTGTTTCTTACCAATCCTTCAAAGGGCTCAACAAATTTATCCGAGGAATTCTCCTCCATAATCAAACTGAATACGCTGAAGTGACTTGTATTCCACTAAATGTAGCAGCCGAAATAATCAAATTCCAAAGTTTGTAAAATCAGCATTTTTATTAGGTATTCTTTGATGCTACGATTTGCTAAAATAAAACGAAAACAAATTAAACCCAAACAAACAGACATGTAACAAAACAGACAAAACAGAACGAAACTAATACTATAAACGAAGCTTTGTAAAGCGATGAAAATAACCCGATAATACTACTTACTGGAATACATTAGTGTCCATTAGATCAGCGTTCAAAAAATAGCGTTCCTTACGCGATGTCCATAAACAACCATCAAAATAAACAAGCTCAAGTCCCCTCGACCACGCTTCGCTTCGCCGCGCCTAATTCTACAAAAGAATATAAATGAATACACGAATACACAAAAGGCTCTTTCAAAAGACGGACGTAGCACAAAAGACTATACAATACAGGAAACGATCCAATCCGTACAAACAAGTTACGCAATATCACGGGTCACAGGACACAGTTACATAATTGAATTAAAAACAATTTTTTGTCATTTTCAGGAGGTCTACAATATGGTGGCAAGCAGAAATTTGTAGCTTTTGTAGTTTAGGATTTAGAAATTTGATGACGTCATAGTCTCAAATCTAATAAATGCCGCCATATTGAAACTAATCAAGATATCAATAAATTGCCACGGCAGATTTACAGCAAAAAACCCTAAGTTCCTCCCAAGCTATTTATTTCAAAGAAAACGGCAATAAAATTTTACACCGACCTTTTTAAAGATTTGAGCACTATGTTAGCTATTCATGTCCCCACTATTGTGTGAGAAAAAGAATTTTTTTACGACCAAAATGTGACGTTTTGGTGGTTCGCAAAGGTGCAAAGAATCATATGAGTACTAGGCTCTTCAGGCCGACCGCCACTGCAATGGCATTGATTGCCAACCTGCGAAGTGCTCTCTGTCGTTTGAGAGAATGCCTTCTAGAAAACGTTGGTTTCACACCAAAACTACTGCAGGGGAGATCGGCCTTCAACTTATATTGCGTGCTGGCAATCAAATCAATCAATAAGCTCTTAAAAATTCTTACCATATCAATTTGTCGCAAACTTTGCAGTAGGTTGTGCTGGAAAAGGTCACCAACTCAAATTTGTGTCCTCCTAGAGAAAAAATATTTTATCATGAAAAAATTAAAGCTTCATAATAAGTTTGGACTACATTGAATTTTGGACTACATTGAGTATTCTCCCAATAAAGGCATTGGATTCTGGGGGTGCTTATACAAATCGTCTACCTTTCACAGAGGATTTACAAGCGAATATTCAATTTCAAAGAATCTCCAAAAACCTTCCAAAAACCATAAATCTAAGATCTTATTACTGCAAAACACCCCATGATACAACCTTCTCTTGCGCTAACTAAAGTAAAGAAGAGAATTGTTGATCTTGAATCATTCAAAAGGAAGAATGTGCCAATTCAGATTCACAGGGGGGGGGGTCAAGGGAAAATATCATGAATTCCTATGTGATGTTTACAAAAGACAGAAAGTTCCGGGGTACATTTCTCCAGGTCACAAAACAATCTTTTGGTGAGCATTGAACAGGCCTCATTAATTTATCCAAGGGAAAAAGCGCTCCCAGGAACAAAAAAATTTAATGAGGTCTTGTGACGTGATAACAATAATGATAATAATGATAATAATAAAAACTAGACCACCATTCAAAAAAACAGAACATGAAATAAGAGAAATTAAACTGTTTTCGTAAATACTTTTCGATTAAAAATCTTCATCAGTCTCTAATGATAATTGATGATAATAATAACAATAGTGATAATAACGATAGTAATAGACCATTTCGCAATTTGGAGAAAGAGACTGAGGAGAGCGCGGCCCATTCTGACAGCCTTGGCAACAGGGAAATCCAGGGAATCCCCTTTTCTGCAGTGCAAAGTTTACAACTTGCGGCTCACTCGCATCTCTCTCCAAACTCGAGTTATTCTCGATTTATTTGCAATTTTCAAGAATTATGCGATGCTTGTCTAGTTTTGTAAGTGTTTTCTCTGGATTATTAAGCCGTCTTGTCATCCCTCCTCCCATTTGTGAGTGTTATTTGAGCCACTAATTCAGGTATTTTCCCTCGAATTTGAAACGGCTCAGTTTAGGCCCAGCCGACCTACGATAGAATTTTGCTTATTTACTAGATAACTGAACGCATTTACGGCTATGCAAGCAAGTGAAAAGCATTGTTTGGAATCATCTAAAGATCTCAAACTTGAGGGAAACAACTGAAATAAAATGGCTCAAAATCTGTTTACAAATGAGCGAAAAGGTGACAAAACGGCTAAATGAGCCAAAGAAAACACTTACCATACTAAACAAGCATCGCATAACTATTGGAAGTTGCAATAAATTGAAAGTAACTCAAGTTTGGAGAGAGATGCGAGTCAGCCTCAAGCCGTCGACTTTGTTGCCAAGGCTGTCAGAATGGGCCGCACTCTCCTCAGTCCCTTTTCCAAATTGCGAAATAGTCTATAGTGTACTCCTGATATAAATATGTATCATAAAAAGTATTTGAGTATTACCTGTGCTGGTGGGTATTTTCGATAGCTGAACTTTAACTCTATGAAACAAGAACGATCAGTTTAATACAGATCTATGCAACCCAAAAGGCTCCAATAGCTTTTACCTTTTACGTAAGCGATCATATGTGACAGAAAGGCTGATCAGTTACCACGCTATCAAACTGGTCAGCGAGAAAAAAGCAATCTAGAGTTATCGATGATACTTCAGGAAATCCTCTTGATGTTCATAAAACGAGGTTTTCTCTAAGGTGTTCATATACAACATAGGAAAGAAGATGATCTCTTTAGATCAGGATGAATCCAAGGCCAATATCCTTAGATTTAGGCAACAACTACACATATCGGAATGTTTTTGACAACGCATCTTTTTTCATCTTTTTAAGAAAATAATCTGCGTCCACACCAAGATCATTTTCAAAAATCGAAGAGATTTTTACAAATTCAAGGATCTCTTACGGTATTTTGGGAATTGTTTGCCCAACGATATATCATATCATATTTCATAGCTTTGAAGAAAAAATACTATTAACTGTGGCATTACCTTGCTTCAATCTTCCTCCTTTCATCATCTTTTTTGTAAAAATTTATACATTTTGCGGTGTTCTGAAAGATGGATAAAGGAATAAAATTGACATTAAGAAAAACAAAATTAAAAGGAATAAAATTGAATAAATGCAACATTCCAGCATAAACAAATAAATTAAGACACAGGGATTCCAAGGAAATCCATCACCCTCTCCACCTCACGAAAAAAGGCCCTACTCTATAGCCTCCTTTGCGATTGCAGAATTATGAGTTTGGATTTCTCGATGATGGAATTAAGTCATAATTTCGCAATCGCAAGGGGCCTACGAAGTGGGGCCTATTTTTCATTGGGCAGGAAGTTGATCCATTTTGCTGGAGTTCCTGTGACTAAAAAAAGTTTGGAGCATGATGTGAACTTGTGACTTTCAGCGCCAAATGCTGGGATTTGAGAAGTAGCTAAGCCCTAATCGAGTCCATGATCCCTTGCAATGATCATAACGTGGTGGGGCTCTACCGGGCATCGAGTCCTGTCCGTCTGGCTGTTCTAACTGCAAAGTCAGAGGATTACTACTGCGCCACAGCACCTTGGATTAGGCATTTCATTCCCTGGAACCAGTGGCGGACTGGCCCACCGGCCCATGGCCGGAGGGCCCCCCTTAAAATCTTGCAAAAAGGCCCCCTTTTTCCTGGAAAAGGGCCACTTTTGCAAAAATAAGGAAATTTTTGGTAGAGTTGAATGTTTGAATAACGGACATCTCACTTCAGATTTGAATCCATTATGGAAACAAGGTCGCATTGACCTTTTAATGCTATCCCTGCCATCTTTAACCATGGGGTGTTTTTATTAAATTAGATTTTAAATTAGATATGTAACTTTTGCCTGTAATTTTTTCAAACTTGTAAATATTGTAATTAGAGTTTTTTTTTTCTGAATCTGTTATTTTTCATTTTTATTTTGATGGCGAAATTTTACATACATACATACATACATACATACATAATCCTTCAGTGTTATTGAACTTGCTCAAAGAAATGAATACAGTCGAGAGCGAAGATACGGATGGCGAAGAAGGGAGCACCGTTGCAGAAAAAATAAAGGCCCCCTCCACTTCTGCCAAAAGATGGTTCTCGAGATTCCTTCACAGGAAAAAGTTGTTATAGTTTGTGTAGGGTAAAGAAATGACTGGGAGAGTCACTCTAAGCCAAAGTAAAGGCAGCAAGTTTCAAAAATTTCCGGGACGCACTTTGTCAACTGCTCCACTTTGGAGGCACGCAAAAATTGGATTGTGAAAAACTGAAATCTTTTGCCCGATAATTTTCATGAGAGTGTTCATTGATAGAAAACTGCAAAAATAATTTTGAGAATTTCAATGTTTCCAATTCTGCATTCAAGATGGGGTGGCGATAGGCATTCTAAGCCAAAGGACAGGTGTTTGCTCAACAAATTTCCCTGTGGATGCTTATTCATAAAACTACTGTTACAAATGATCAAAAATTCCATTTTAGCATAGGCAAACCTGGGATTGGGAGAAGCGTTCTGAGCCAAAATAGAAGGCGTGTCCTCAGAAATTTTCCTGGGGACTTTGCCTCCAGACCCCTCATTTTGATGCTCCGTCAGTTAATTTGCCCTGACCACACTGCTGGAGGGGGGATCAGGAAAGGGTTCCTCAACAGTTTGAGAAATGAAAACATCATAGATCGTCTGGCCCACAATACAAAAAAAGACAAAATCATTTTTATAAAGTAGAGACAATGCAATGACTTTAACCATGCCATAAGTAGATATATCGTGAAATATATGCCTCATTTTCAACGAAAGTTAGTTTAGCTTGGCTATTGGTAAGGAATCGAGGAATTGCGACGAATTTTTCTCCTGACCACACACTCATCATCGAGGCCACACCCACTTAGGGCGCCCTTAACTCGTTCATGGCCAGTGCAAAAATCAGAGCCTGTCCGCCACTGCCTGGAACCTAATTTCTGGGCTGTTTAATCAAGGATTTACTCTGTTTTACTCTGCTTTTCGGCAATGACATATATTTGACGAACGAAAGACACACGGAGAAGGAGAGCAAAAAAATTGCTAAAGATATGCACTTGAAACACATATATGTTAGCTGGCCTCGCGAAAGGATAAGCAGGGAAAGTTTACTTCCCTTTCTGCTGACAGCGTTATGGATATCTTTTACCGGTTTACAAGAAGCTTTGATTAGCACTCGGTACTAAAATTTTCTTAATTTCGCATGAAAATTTCGATGTTTTAGAAGTATAAAGTTTCTTGATTAGTTTCTTATTTT
This sequence comes from Aurelia coerulea, assembly GCA_039566865.1. NCBI lineage: Eukaryota > Metazoa > Cnidaria > Scyphozoa > Semaeostomeae > Ulmaridae > Aurelia > Aurelia coerulea. The sequence goes on along the minus strand of CM076948.1, from coordinate 21,114,941 downwards.
TTGGGGTCTAAACTTGCGTTATGTTTCCAAGCTAAGCATTCTTATCGACAAAGGGTTTGCATTTTGCATTGATATTGTCACCACGAATAAACCATGCACATTGAGGCAAAAAGTTACCAATTTTTTAGGTCAAAACTTGATATTTACAAACGCAATGCCATGCGAGCCATAATCTACCGATTCTTATTCTAGAAATAAAATTTTAGAGTTTCTTAAATGTTCTTGGACCTACCTCTTTGCTTCTTTGCCCTACCTCTTTGCCTATTGGATTTCATTTAGATATATTTTTCATGTAAGATTGCAAATTCTAATGTTGTTTTTTTTATTTCGGCGCCATTTTGCTTTGAAATCACAATGAAATCTATAGAAATTCTCGGAAATTACAGTGGTTATGCCAAAAAAATTCGTGACCCAAAAATTGTGTTACTCAGCTGGATTTTACATCAATCTATGCACAATTTATTTCTATGATTTTTCTGCAAAATATCAAAACTCCACGAAAAATATTGCTTCGGGCAAAAAGGTAGTAGATGGCCCTCAGTCCACAGCTATGGCCATAAGTTTAAGAACGAGATTGATGTAAAATCAGGCTGAGTAACACAATTTTTGGGTCACACCCTTTTTGTTGGCAGAACCACTGCAATTTCCGAGAATTTCTCTAGATTTCATGGTGACGTCATAGCAAAATGGCGCCAAAATTTAAAAACCAACATTGAAATTTAGGATCTGCATCGAAGCTCCAAGATAGTAAAATTAGCACAGTGTTAGCTTTCCATATCGTTACACCAAGAAACGTTGTTCACACATATATGGTGTTAAGTTTTTGGCCACGACTGTAGTATGAGATTTCCTCAAATTTATGGACATCTTGGCACTAGTTTCTGATGATCAAGTTTCTTATAAAAAAGCGTGTGAGTAAGGAGCCGTACATACATCGATTCTTTCATACCTCGATAAATATATGCAGCATGCGAAAGCTGTAGAATGCACTCTCTTACAAAAACTTCTCACAAGAAATTTCGATAAAACAAGAATATTGAAAACGTCCAGTCCCTTTACCCCCTCCCCCTACAAACGTCCATTGGACTTTTTGCGTGAAAGAATCGAGCTTAAAAGTTACCCTAAAAGTCACCCTTGCAGCTGACACCCTTGTACCTAACAGCCCCTAAAAGCTACAGCCATAAAAATAAACTAATAACATACCTCCATAATTTCCAATGCTTTTTCTGTTATTGCTGTTTCAGTATAGTAGAATATCTTTCAGTAACTCAAGTAATGTACACTCAAATTATCTTGTGAAGGAAGATGACAAAGTGCTCAATCAACTCTCGCTTTCGCTCGATCAAATATCAGAATGAACTTTACAATGATGTGAGGCCTGCATATAAACCTAAATCCACCCATTCATGGCTCCCCTTCAAAAAACCAATCAGATTACTGGATTCAAACGGCATGCGACAGATTCCAGGGGCCTTGTTAAGGTGGATTACATCATCACTTGATCGAAATTGACAGACAGATATAGGTGTGGAATATCACAATGAGCTAATATGGGAATAACACTCTAACAAAAGGACCTGTCCGATACAATCCATCAGTTAATTACAAAGGGGATAGCTGAAGGTGAGAAGGAGGGAAGCCGGACAATAGTTAGAGAATAGAGGCGGCACAAGAAGGCGCAGAACGAGACAGCCCTCTATCCCAGGAGAGGTTACGCCAGGTGTTGCGCCAGATGATGTGTTACGCCAGGTTATGACTCAAGAGGAGGAGTCATACACAATAGGCATGTTGACACAAATTTCGATTAAGGTGCAGAAGCATCCAACATTTAGTGCCAAACACCAATCCCTACTACAGTCTCGAAACAAAACCTATCGGCAGTATGAAATGTACTGTTCTTAAGTGCTTTTTATATGAGGCAGGCCAGTCCTCCCGGCCGGGCTTGTGTTAGTGAATGGCCGAGCGAAGTGAAAAATCTTCTTCATGACGGATCCATGGGGCGAATCCAACGGGCTGCTAAGGGTGCTCAAGCACCCTCAAAGCTTCAAAAACGGGTTTCATGCATTATTAGATTCATGTGAAGTTGAAATCCGGATGGGTGACATTCCCGGTGCCTGACCGATCAACTCACTTGGGCGTCTTTCGGAAGGAACGATGAGCTTGGGGTCGCATGTCTGTTCTGGTTTTCAGTATCTTATCACATTCAAAACATAAAACCAGATTTAACTTTACTTCAGAATAAGGGTTCATAGAGATATTTTCCACGGTATCTTTCCATCCAGAATTTAAATGTTTCTTAGCGCTTTCCAAACGTAGTACAAGAGTTTCTTAAATTTTCGGCTATCTGAGTAGTGCTAGTTTCTTATTGACTGGTTTCTTCACAGGTAGTTAGACACTGCTGGTGTGCTTCTATGGAGGAGCGCTGGATAATATGTATCTGCAGAGGAAATATTGTTTAGTACTGCGGAGGAGATATCGAAAGAACGGCGCTCCTCCATAGAAGCACACCAGCAGTGTTTAACTACCCATGGTTTCTTGTATAAAAACGTGAATATGCCATGTGATGAGCCCCTTACTAATATTACAAAGTGAAGAAAGGCAATAAACACCGTAATTTATATAAGTTAAACCCACCTGAACCCATCTGAACCCAGCTGAATCCATCTGAACCCAGCTGAATCCATCTGAATCCATCTGATCCCAGCTGAATCCATCTGAACCCAGCAGAGACCAACCTGACGCAATAGAAATCCCAAGAGGTCCTGTGATTTATATGAAGCACACAAGCAGGGAATTGGCATTTAACACTTGTTCATAATGCTAATGGCTCTGTTTGGAATTATAGCCCTTCAGATTAACAAACACGGAAACTCAAAGGACGTTTTAGTCAAATAAACGTTTTTTTTATAAGAAACTTGGATCAGCACTTAGTACTAAAAGTTTCTTAATTTCGCATGAAAATTTCGGTGTTTTAGTAGTACTTCAATTTTTGGTCATCGTAGTACTAGTTTCTTATAAAAGTCAAGAAAAGATGAATGTACAGTTTCTTATAAAAAAAAAATTTTTGGTCGTGTAAGTTTCTTATAAACCAGTTTCTTATAACAAAAAACGTGTAATTGACGAAAACAGTATTGTGTACACGTGAAGGTGAAAAAGTTAGGCCTGATGATTTAGTAGGAGAGTGATATCACTGCGAAAGAAATCAATGACAATTTTTCGACAGTTTACCTACCTTCATAAAACGCAACCAGGAAAGAAATTGCTTGAAATTTCCCGAATTTTTTTGAAGAAATCTACTCTCCAGATGTTTGGGTATTAAAGTTTGGATGCCGGCTGAAATATCTCCTGGATTGGCAGAGATATGGCCACACACAAATCGATGACGCACTTTGAACCCATAAAATCTCAAAATGAAAAACCGTCCGAGCCAATAAGATCAGAACGATTGTTACTCAGCTGTTTTCATTAACACCATAAAGCGCTATGCTTATCACCCGCTTCTTTTGATACATTGTTCTTGATATTTCCAAACGGAGCCATCACACCTAGCAGGGGACCTCTTGGGAATTTCTATCGAGTCAGGTTGGCCTCTACTGGGTTCAGATGGGTTCAGGTGGGTTCAGATGGATTCAGCAGGGTTCAGGTGGGTTCAGGTGGATTCAGGTCGGTTTAACTTATATAAATTACGCAATAAACACCTTGCTCGATGGTTACATAGCTGACAGCTGACACCCTTGCAGCTTTCTTCACTGTGCTCTGCTCGAAGCACACTCGAACCATATCTTTTGGAATCGAGTCCATCAGTTCCCTTGGAAACAAACTGTGGCAGATTTTACCGCAAGAAATGAAACACGTAAACACCCTTCCTATAAAAAAAAAACAAATTAGATGCTGGAATGGTAATAAATGCAAATGTAGACTCTGCAAAACTTACATCCCGAAAGTTGGGTTTCTAATATCCCGAAAGTTTGGTTTCTAACATTCCGAAATTTGGGTTTCTGACAAGATAGACCATTTGCTTGTACTGTTTCCTGCAATACATATTGCCCATCTCCATCGATCTCAAAGGGAATAGACTTAGCTATTATAAGCCGACAAGCTGCTATAAATAGGCTCAAGAAACGCCCACAAACCCATTGTTTCCTTCCCCACACAATGAAACCACAGGTGTCAAAGTTGTTGAATATAATAGATTATATTTTTAACTTGGCCCGGGCCAGTAGTAGTAGTAGTAGTAGTAATTTATTTTAAAGTGGGCTGATAACCTGATAGGGTTTCTAGCTATTTAAAGCTAATTTAGGCCCACTATGCATGCCGCATCCAGGCATGGGACCCCTAGTTTAACGTCCCTTCCGAAGGACGGCCAGCTTTTAACTATGTTGATTCCCTTTAAGGTTCTTTTTTCTCCTAAATTGTGAATTGCAAATATGTAATGAATTAGGCCTTAGTTAACTGTAAATTAACCATTTCTGATTCTTGCCTACTGTAAATAAAATAATGATGACAATGATAATGATCGATCTATTAGCTACAGCTAGCTAAACTTGCAATGTCCGACGATATCTCATAATTAAGGGCAAGCTTAATACAAGTAAACCAAGTCGCAAACAATCCGGAAGACAATAATTGGAAAGGCAATTTTGAAGACAAAATCACTCCGATAGATCTCGTACAATTTCCTAAAACATCCTAAAATTCTTCAAGTCTCAAAAATTTTGAAAATTGTTTGAAAACCCCGAAATCTTTTAAAAACTCTTTACAAAGTCTTCGAAATCCCAAAAAATCAGGGTAAAAAAACTCTAACAATAATCGAGAATCTAAAAATTTTTTGAAGTCCCCCGCAATAAATGGTACAATACTCAAAAAAATCTTTTGATAATTCTTTGAAAATCAAAAAATTGTTCAAATCCTAAAGGATCTTGCAAATGTCGAAAAAACCTGAAAATCTCAAAAAATCTTTCCAAATCTCAGAAAAAATCTCAAAAACTTTGAATAATCTGAGAAGTTTTTGAAATCTAAAATTCTCGCACACTATTTTCGGAGCGATTTACCCCTCCGGCAATAGACCTTCTAGCTATTCTACAAAAGAGCCTGGATCGAGCGTTATTTTTATACGCGAGGCTCGATAGAGTGGTGTTAACCCTTTCGTCGTCACAAGGACATATATGTCCATTTTTACAATGCAAGATAAAAAACAAAGGTAATATAAGAAATATATCTAAACTCTTCCAAGAAACATGTTCTACAAGAAGTAGACTACATTTAAAAACCAATTTAAAAGTTTTAATCAATATTCAGATGTGCTTGTTTTTATTATTTTGTTGTGTGGTATGGTTGAAAACAGTCAACGCACAGAAAAATTTCGCATTTGCAGCACTTGTATCCAACTTTGCTTCCACATTAATGTTTGCAGTACCCTCTCTGCTCTGATTTGATAATATAATGTTCTATTCCATCAAATCTATTTGACCTATGTGTTGCATTAGGCTGTGTATCTGTACCTGAAGGTTTGAATGTGTATCTGTCTCTCAATTTCATCCCACCATAGCATAGATAGGCCCATTTCTATCGTATAGTCCTCTAAACAATCAATCAAGTCTTGTTTTCTGCCTGAATTTGCAAGTCCACATTGCCTACACAGCTCTTTCAACTCAAAATTCATCATCTTATCATAATCCATGTCATTTTCGGATAAATCGTCATCTTGGTCAATCACAAAGTTGATCGCTTCCTTCTTGCTATCAGACGCCATTTTGAAAACTAATTATCCCAGCGAGTCTCCAGATGATGTTGCTTCAAAATGAGGCTATTTGCTCCACACCCCCCTTTGATCTTCAGGCTCTCTTTTGAGCAGGAAAATGAAAATTTCAAAAAATATTTATTGTTTTTCTTTTATAAAAATACACAGGAAAAAATTGAAGGCACATGTGAATGATCTGTTTAGCCTTTCTGATTCAGAAATTCATAAGCTTTCATTTCACACCAAATTTAACTGTATGGGGTGTACATGAAACAAATCTGAATAAATTAAACAATACCGGTTTTTTGCCTCATTTTCCCCATGACTACGAAAGGGTTAAGAGCTTCTATCACTATTTTGCAAATTCGAAAATTCTACAAAGTGCACTTTGTAGAATTTTCGAATAAGCACAATATTTATAGAAGCTCTAACGCCACTCTATTGAACCTCGTGTATAAAAATAACGCTCGATCCAGGCTCTTTTGTAGAATAGCTAAAAGGTCTATTGAAACGCTTTTTCTCCTATGCTTCAAAAGTCTGACGAGAGGTGAGTAATATTTCAACATACCCTGAAGAGAAGTGGATATTTGAGAATTCTTTGAAATGGAACGACTCATTTTCTTTGGCATTCCTAAGAGAAGAAAAACTATCTATCAACATGTGCATTCAAATTACACGTTTTTTTTTTATAAGAAACTTGGATCAGCACTTAGTACTAAAAGTTTCTTAATTTCGCATGAAAATTTCGGTGTGTTAGTAGTAAAAGTTTCTTAATTAGTTTCTTCTTTTTTGGGCCTAAAATTGCGGTATTGTTCGAAGTTAAGCCTTCTTCTCGACAAAGGGCTTCCATTTTGCATTGACATTGTCATCAAAAAGAAGCCATGCACATTAAGGCAAACATTTACCAATTTTGCAGTTAAAAGTCAAGAAAAAACTAAGGTACCTTTTTTAGAGAGATATAGAATAAGAGAGAAATACAGAAATAAAGTTTTAGAGTTTCTTATCTGTTCTTGAGCGTAGTACTAGAGTTTCTTAAATTTTTGGTCATCGTAGTACTAGTTTCTTATAAACCAGTTTCTTATATAAAAAAACGTGTATCTAGCTTCACGACACAGGGACCCTCAACTCATTGAAGTGAATTAATGTTGTTGTTGTCGCTCCAATGATTGCCTTGTTGCCAAACTCTTCTCAAAACGGCAAAAACAATTTCTCACAGAGAACAAATTTGCTCTCCGCACAATCAAGATGCAAGCCTTGAAATAACTTGATTGGATTGGCTGATTCTTCTCAGTTTCAACTTCTCGTCAAAAGCAAACAAACACGCGTTCGATTGAACGGTTGCAACGATCAAAATCTCGAAGTAGCGAGCTCGATAGCGAGCGAAATTACGAGATCTTCTGCGTCCACAAACAAGCAGCATATCACTTGTAGGTAGGAGTTGTTTGCTTTAATAGCTCGAAGAAACATTCATCTAAATACTGCTAGCTTGTTTGGCAAGCCAAAGTGAGGTCAAATTCAAAACTTTGGCATTTCTCCAAATTTTGAAATAATTTGTAGTGACGATGACTAACTGTGTATTAGAGTATTGGGAACAGGTCTGTGAAGAAATTTTTTGAAAATCTTCATGCTCCTTCTGTCGATTTATATTTTGGTGAAGGGTGGTAAAATCGTCCTAACGTAGCCTGCGTACAGACTCGACTAAGGATAGTCGAGTCTGCACGCAGGCTGTCCAAAAGCGGCCTAAAATCCAAAAAGTGGCCTAAAATCTGACATTTCAAATTTCCCGGTTGGTTGTCGGTTCCATTTGATTGGTTTAGGGCGTGTCACGTGTCAATTTTGTCAGCCAGTAAGGATGTAGTGCCTATCTTAATCAAAGCCCTAGATCAGCGCAGTGGATAATTAAGTTCTTCTGAAGGCTCCTAACAAGGAAGCAAACTTTTTCATTTAATACACCTTTCGACCGTGAAGAAGTTAAAATCATGCTTTTGCAGAATTTTGATAGACCAGCTCCTTGGTTCCAGAGTAACTAAAGTCCATTTCAAAACGTCGCGCTTGTTTCAATTCGCACCAAAGTGCTTATATTTTACTTTATTTACTTTTCAATCTAATGTGATACTTCTTAATCTCAACCTAAAAGAGCTGGTGTATAAACATTGCACGAGAGTCTAAATCAGCACAATTCGTCCCTTGATTCTGAGGGGGGTCATTCCAGGGGGAGGGGGTCAATCGAGTGTTAACGATGGCTTGACTGGTAGTCACCGGAACAAAAGATAAGGAGAGACGAAAAACTGGATGCTTATTCTTCCTTTTCCTATAATAATGCATCTCACTGAATATTGACATGAAGAAGTCACGAAACGATAACATAACAAATATGAATTCAATATTAACATGCTACACATATCTGTTTATAATGATAACATTCTAAATTATTTGATGCTAATCGATATGCTAATTCAATATGAATTGCACAATTCAAGATCTTTCATTTGAAAATCTTACAGTGACTCTGACAAGTTCACATTCGATCAGATCCATGAAACTCACGGGGAAAATCACTGTTTAAAGAGTATCTCGCTAAACAATATACCTTTTTAGCTATTCTACAACAGACCCTGGATCGAGCAATATTTTTATTCTACATATTTCCATACGAAAATGTTCGATTGAGTGGCGTTGACCTCAGAGCTTCTATCGCTTTTGTGCTAATTCCAAAAATTCTACCGGGTGTCTCAAAAAGTACCCCGTTTTGACTGAACAAGGGAACAAAACGATAAAATGTCGTGACTTTTTAAATTCATAGCTGCATTTGTTGGTCTTCAACTTAAATGCACATACCTTGCATTTTGAAATTGACCCCCAAACACCGGAGATATGAGTCCACAAGGTCAAAATTTGGAGTGCATCTGCAACCAGAGGTTTTGAGAAATGGCCTAGCCATGACTTGACCCCACGCAGGCATTTTGCAAAATACTTTTTAATCAGGGCCGTGTCCATGCGTCTTTCATTATTTTCAAAAGCAAACAACAGAAAATTAAAGTTTACAGGTGCTTTGGAAAATATCCATGATACAAATCATGACTAGGCCTTTTTTAAAACCTCTGGTTTTGGGTGCACTGTAAATGTTGACTTTGCGAACTTGTATCTCCGGTGTATGGTGGACGATTTCTAAATGCAAGGTATGTGCATCTAAGTTGAAGACTGATAAATTTAGCTGTGAACTCGGGGAGCAATGATATCTTATTTTTTGTTTCCTATTTCCAGTCAAAAGGGGGGTATTTTTTGAGACACCCGGTACAAGATGTATATGAATATAGTTCGATTCAGATTCCTCTTAGAATATCTAAAAAGGTCTATTGTATGGGACTTTAGAGATGTTTCTACCTATCTACGCGTTGCGGTACATGATCAAACTATTAGGAATTCTACTTCCAAAGGTTTTTTCAAGGTTCTTAACTAGCTTGAAGAAGAGTTAATGTTTGGATTCTCTAAGAAATACAAGCAAAAGAGAGTATCCGGAAGCCTTGAAAATTATTAGAAGAGGACAAAAGGAAGGTGTAGCCAGAATAGTAAGTATTCATCCACTAAATTGATATTTTGGCCAGTGCTGGTTTCAAAAATCGTAATTCTTCTGGGAAGTTGCTGAAAGCTGTGGAAAAGATAGTTGTCTCAGGCCAACTTAATTCTTGACGAAAGGATGTCTTCGAGATCATCTTGGCCAATTAGATTGCCTAGATAAGATTGCAGAATTTTTGAGACAAAGAGATAGAGAGAGAACAAAACATCAACTGACGAAATTTAACGAAATGGTAAAGGAAGACTGCAGGTGTCAATTCCTAATTTCAGACATTTAGAGAAATGTACGGCCAGGTTGCCTTTGCCAGCAGGTATTTAGAAATTGGGCTTAGAATGAATTTTTTCTTCTGCTATACCATGTCCACGCACGAAACGAGATCCTGAAACACAATAAGCTAACGGACCATTTCGACCATTAAAAGAAAGGCTGGGCAGAGCAGTTTGTTCCTGTAAATGGCGGACATAAATCTAGTAAATTGCTGCCACGGTGCCCCTACGAATGATCGATTTTGATTCACATAGCTGCTGGCTTAAATTTATGGTTGAAATAAAAAACCCTTGACAAATAATTTCCTAAAAGGTCTTCGGAAGGATGTCCCATGACTCTGTGCCTCGTAACGAAAGGGAGACCTTGCCGTAAACAGCTTTGGTGACAAAGCGGAAAAGTATTCGCCATTTCCTTCGAAGCTGATAGACCAGATCAGAATGTCAAAGAATGATTACCCAGACCCTTCCGCGCCGGACTTTGCTCTTCATTTATTCACTGTCATTCTTCCCTGAATTGCTTTGAGAAATATACTCCTTCCCCAATGAACTATTGACAGTATGGAAAATATTTACATTTGGAACACCTGGTAGGGAAGCGAGCACCCATCATCACCCTCAAATCATTACCACGTCAAAACTAATTTTCCTCCGCTTCCTTATTTATTTACATGATTTAAAACAAAGTGTCTGCCATGACTAACTATATCAACAGTTTCTAAAGTGAGTCCCACTGCTAAAACTGCTTAAAACAACAATTACATTTTATCTTCAAATAATTCTTTTAAATTTGACTATCTACAATCTAACAAGATAGTATTAAGGGCTTGCAATACTGGTTGGAAAGTTACCAAAATGTTACTTCACTAGTTCTCGTTCTTTGTACAGGCTTACTTTTATCTGATGCACACGACCACTCATAAGATTAGCCTTAGTTGTTTAGAATAGGACTCTGTCCATCAACCATCATCGATTAATCGATGAGTTTCGAATAATCGATTGCCATTTGGCTTAACCAATTGATCGATTAGTGGCGAATAATCGATTAACTGACTTCAGGTAATAATCGACTTTGCTGAAATAATCGATTTTGAGTCACTGACTGACTTTCATTCATGATCGATTAGAAGAAAACAATCGATTTTCATACACAATCTTGAAAGGAAACCGGAAAGCCATCGAAGAAAGTGATCAACTATTACTGGAATTCTTTCTATTGCTACACAGTTGATTGTAACTTCCTGTGACGAAGTACTACTACGTTCATTCCTTTGATTGATCGGTCAGTCCGTAATTTGCATACGATTGATTGAATAGTAGAATCATGGTCGATGGACAGGCCTAGTTTCGAAATTAAGAACCATCATTTCTCACGCTGAAAGTTGTGTAATTGTACTTTCAAGAAACATAACAGAAGTATCGCTGTTGACAAAATGCACAAAATTGTTATTTAATCTTTTTATAAAAACCAAACCAGTCCTGGCGTTAATGGCTGTTATAACGATTAATTTGTTACAAATTTATGAGCATCTTCTAAAGCAGCCTCTTTTCAGGCAGGTGGTTTAAATGTCTATTACCTCTGTCGTTGCATTGAATGGCTCATAGGAACTTGAGACACTTTGCCAAAATTCTAGCGTGAAACCCTTTGATATATTGCTCATTTTCAACATAACAGCGTTCTCTCTTTTTAAACTGGCCTGACTATCATTAGGTAGAGTGGTCCCAACTATCCCTGGTCTCAACCTGATCCCTGATCCCTTGTCTATGTCTCCCTGGTCCCAAGTAGCTAGACTAGCACCCTGCTAGCTTTGCAGACCAGAGAGATCCTAACCTGGTGGAACTGTTGTGAGGTTTCTCATAATAACTAATCAAGTTAACAGCTACTTAGCCATTACCATCATCTGACCCATCCTCTTCTGAAATAAGTCTCGTCGTATCAGAAGCATCCATTTCAGCAAATGATTGCAGTTCATGTGGGGAAGTAATCCTTGATGTACAAGTGTCAATGTATGATGGTGGAGGCATATCAGTTTTAAAAGGATCATCCGCTTGATATTCTGGTAATGACTCTGTTAAAGCAGTGTTTGGTAATGGTAATGTTAAACCAGTAAATACATAAGCTGGTTGTGGAATGGCTGGCACTTCTTCATAACATGTTGGATCTGCTGCCTGTAATAGAACAAAAGTGGTGCATTATCATCGAAAACTATCTGACAGAAAAATTTCGGAAAAATAACGTCGGATAAAAGAATTCAGATCCCTTTTTTAGAAGTTCGAACAAAAACTTTCAGAGGAACAATTTTTGCATGATACCAAAATATATGTTAAAACTAGTTGTAATTTCACGTTAATTAATCATTTGCATTTTAAGAACTAACCATATAGATGTATCAAAAGTATTTAAACAACAGTATTAGTCGACAAAGGAAAAAGTTCCTGAAGCCGTTTTTAAGATTGTAGACGAAAAGAAGCGGCGCCTCTATCGACTCAAAACATTGTTATTGACAACTACAGGGTGTCCCAAAAGCCATGCGCACTTTTTGAGCAGCTGCTATGAAGGAGCGATGAATCCACTTTTCCTCTTTTTCAGATTTGAGAGCAGAAGAGACTTCAACTTACAGTTTGGTACCAAGTTTAACTAAATCTGACAAAAAGTTGCTGATATATGGAGCAAGAAAATCGAAATTACTGGTTGCCTCAAACCGCAGAAATATTGGCAACATTTGTTCATGATTTTAGGTGCGTTTTGAAGGTTTTCTTGAAGTCATAACTTCAGAACCGAGTGGCCGATTTCCGTCAGGTACATCAAAGTAGACTTGAACATGTCTTCCATTAGATTACTTATCTGCCAATATCATCGACTGGATATCCAGGGAGCCATGGCCTTTCAAACGGGAATGGGTTTTATCAACTCACCCAGTACTTATCAGATTTACGAAATCAAGGTCTCAAGTTGAAATCAAGGTCTCAAGTTGAAATCTCTTCTACTGACAAATATCAAAAGCGGCAAAATCTGATTCATTGCTGCTCCACAGTAACCGTTCAAATGGCACACATGTGTTTTTGACATCCTACACAATGTGGAAACTCAATTTGGAACTCAATTCGATAGCATTTCCATTTTTAACACTGGCATGGGAGAGATTCGTGCTTCTTTTCTATTTGCAAAAAAATTAAAACTTGTGGACGTAGAAACTTTCGGACATCACCAGATTTCCAATTTTTTGTCCAAAAGTTTCATCTTCCAAAAGTTTTCGATTTTAACATGTACCAAAATCTATGACCTTGCCATGACACTGATGCGGTACGATGGACCTCAAATGAATCTTGCCCAAATTGTCTTCAAGGAACACGAAGGTACGGCTTGTTCCGAACATATCATGGTTAATTATCCGAGAGACGTTTGCGATTTTGCTGTAGTTGTACAGTACAGTGCAGTGCAGTGCAGTGCAGTGCAGTGCAGTGCAGTGCAGTGCAGTGCAGTGCAGTGCAGTGCAGTGCAGTGCAGTAGAGTAGAGGAGAGGATAAGAGATGAGAGTAGAGGAGAGGAGAGGAGAGTAGAGGAGAGTAGAGCAGGGGCGGATCTAGGGGGGCGCTACGGGTGCTTGAGCACCCCTCAAAAATCCAAAGATATGCATTTTACATAATTAGTTGATTTAGTAGATGAAGCACTGAAAATTACAACTATATGGAGACATCAAGTGATAAGGCGACTCTTGTACCACCCCCCCCCCCCCCCCTCCCATCACATATTTTGGATTGAAACTTCAGCGGCTCCAAAACAGGCTTTGTTTCAGTTCTGTGAACTGGTCCATAAAATGTGTAAAACACAACAACAACATAATCTCAACATCGCAATGGATTTGTTATACATTCTGTGAGTCCGTATTTCATTGCAGAGTGGTCCACAGTTTATCTCAGCGCACGTTCCCTATCGCGCTGAGCATCCGACAGTTCACATGATCAGATGCTTGGCCAATAGCATCATAGATTGATGGATGCTCAGTTTTAGCGGGAGCATCCGAGATTCAAATTTCCTAGGCTGAACCAATCAAAATTGTGTTTGAGGGGTGCTCGGCTTTATCAAAGAGTTATAGCGTTGATCAAGAATATCCTTTGATGGACCCAACCCAAACCAAATGATTCCATTGAAAGTCGGGCAATGGACGATGATGACGTTCTTGCCGCGCTAGAAATTCTACTGACAAACATTCTCATACCTTGGGATGAGAAGAAACGTAGAGCTATTGCTCTGCAAGAGGTATGTTTGAAAAGAGTACGAATTTTGTTCAACAACAGAGAAGATAAGAAAGAGAAAAAGAAGGAAGCTTTCACGAAGCTGAAAGATTTAGGCCTGACAATCTGCGAAGCTTCTCGCTTTCAGTTCCCGGCCGAACAGAGGACAAGAGCGGGAGAATTTCTCCCAGTCAGGTATGCACTGCATAAACAAGCCTTTTTGGCTAAAATTCTAAATACTTTATATGATTCTTACTTGCACCGAAAGCCGCAGTTCTGATTGAGTTGAATCAGAAATTCGAGGGGCATTTCACTCATTCGAAAAGCGTAGCAGATTTTGTCAGAAGAGAACAAATCAACAAAAGGATTTTTACGGATTTACTTTTGATAGATTTTTCTTGGAAACAAAATAATTTTAGCCAAAGATGAACGAGAGTTTTTGGCAGTGAAATGTCCCTCGCAGAAATTGTTATTGATTTGACCTCCAGACGATAGACTGTTTGCAGGGATGAAAGGTCAAAGGCAATGGCAAAAAGCCTTCCGTTGTTTTGTGGAAAATGTATTTGTCTGATTCCAGCTATGATCACAAAACCACTTTCACAGGTGATTGAAACTTTTGATTCGAAATGTGAAATGAACAAACAATACATAACAGCATGGCCACAAGAGTCATTTGATTTCAATTAGTGGTCAAAGGTCAAAGGTGGAATGTTTGCCCTTTGATTCGGCTTGCTGTAATATGCTACTCTTCTTTGCGAAGCCTTTGCAAAGCAAATGACGGAAAGGTGCCTCTGCACAGGAGAGTAGTAATTTGCAAGAATTTTCAAGATTATAAAATTTCCAAATGTACAAGATAGATATTCAAAATTGTAAACTTTGCTGCTGCCATCACAGGTAACGGGGAAAAATTTGTATGAAAGTAACAAGTACCTCCATCTTTACTTCAGTGTTTACCAAATTTGCTAATTTTGTCTAGATTCGTTTAGGCCAGGCCAACCACGACAATGTTTGTGATACAAACAGTTCCGGTTTCCACTACAAGAAACCGGAACTGTTTGTATCACAAACATTGTCGTGGTTGGCCTGGCCTAAACGAATCTAGACAAAATTAGCAAATTTGGTAAACACTGAAGTAAAGATGCAGGTACTTGTTACTTTCATACAAATTTTTAGATAGAGGTACTTGCTACTTTTATACAAATTTTTCCCCGTTACCTGTGCTGCCATGTCCAAAACGGCATAAATCCGTTCAGATCTAATAACCAGACCCGATTTCAAATGAAATCGGGTTTGGTTATGAGGCTAGTTCTGATCCTGATCAACATCCAAGATATAGTCAATTAATTCTTTAAAGTTAGTAGAACAAGAAGGCTTCTGCAGTAATGATTGTCTTTGGAGACAAATCTACGCTTAGTATAAACCTCAGCATGTTCTCAAAATCAGGCAATCAAAATTTTTTCTAACAAATCACAAAATACCACGGGCTTTTCGTAACTTGCGAAATATATCCAAATGGCCCACAAACACAAATTCCTTTGAGTTTATGGTGTTTCAAAGAGTGTTACTGAAAATTTTTTGATTTTTCACAAATCATAAATTACCATGACCTCCTTGTAATTTGCGAATTTTTTCACATTTTTGCATTAGGCGAAAACGCTCCCAAATTACAATAAACCCTTCGATTTCACAAAAAAATGCAAAATAATGAGAAGGGAGAGTTGATGACATGAACTGCTAGACTGACTGTCCTCCTCACAATACCTGCCAGTGCTCCCTTGTTGAAAAGATTTTATAGAAAATTGTCAATCTGCAAGCAATAATTTTCGGTCAGCTTTGAAGGGTGCTTGAATGACTAGTTGAGGTTTGGTAAAAAATGACAAGATGTCACTTATCATCCCATGATTTTAGCTTGTACTCTCACATCCTATACACGTAGAATGTCTGGGATATATGATTTTTGTTTGTGGCTAAATGTCTTTTGTCAGGGGTGATGGGAATTTTCTTGTTTATGAGAAATTTGTCTATGATTTTTAACGGCGAGAAGCTGGGTTTCAATTGTTGCAAAATTGCCCATCATGTTGGGATTAGTTTCCATCCATTCAAAGATTCATTGCTTCCTTCTCGATAAAAGTTCCAAAGCTGTGTAACATCATCGATTACATCTATTTTCATTATTCTTCAGCACAACAGAGAATGGCAGCAGTCTCTTCAATGCTTGCTCCATAGCCCTTATTGGTGATGAATGCCTTACAGAATATTTAAGATGCCTCACAAGTATTGAATTGTTTCTACATGCCTCCTTCTATGCCAACCACCCTCTTCTCTTTGGTCATTCTAAAGATGGAGAACCAGTGGACGAAAATGCTGTCTTTTCACGTGCCATTTCCCAACAAGCATATAATTCATTCCTGAAGGAAAGCAGAGATGCTACTGTATTAGCGGAAGCTGCTGTTGTTTCTGCAAACTTCTCGCATTCCTCATTTCTTTGTATTCTTGCTCTATCTAGTTCGTTGCAAGTGCAGATCGAATCTTACTACCCGGTAGAAAGCAGAGAAAATAGGTCTGAAGCGCTCCCCGAGTCCTTGTTCAACTGCTCTGTGACTCCACGAGATTCATCCATACCTATTCATCAAGTAATACATTTGTTCTGTTGTTCAGTTGTGCCATTAGACTATGTAGCTTCCGGAAGACTAATAGAAAGGAATCACTTTGTTCCATTGATGTCTACCAATGACTTAAACTTTCGCCTCCCAGAGTCCTTCAAAAAATCTCTCCTTCCAAATCTTTCCTTTGTTGATCGTGCTGCATCAAGTCCCCATGTTCCAACGACTGAAGAATCCTTTGCAGTGCTCAGTAAGCATTCTACGACATTGAGCAGGAAAAGAAAGCAGCTATCTATAATAGATATGCTAACATTGAAAAAGCAAAGTCACGATTTGCCTGTGCTCGATAGCGGAGCTTCTTCATCAGCAACCACTTCTTCCTTCCAATCAGCATCTTCCATACCATCGAATTCAATGCCCACATCGTGCAACTCTGAGCCTACTCGGCCCACATCATCTTCGCATGGCCTATCAGTTGCTACACAAGATGAGAGTGATATTGGTTACTTTCACACCAAGGTGCAAAGCTTTAGTCAGGAAGAGAAATATAGCTTGCTCGTGAATGTGTGGAAGCCAACCTCAACTTTTCCGTTTCCTCCCAATTCTGATCGTCGTAAGTTTCAACACAAATGGCTTTCTTCTTACAACTGGCTTGCTTACTCGAAATGCTTGGATGGTGCGTTTTGCCTATCATGTGTTCTCTTTGGTGTCGAGGAGAGCAGTCGCAATTCTGCAAGGCTTGATCAGTTGTTCAAATCACCATACAAGAATTGGTCAAAGGCTCTGCGAAAGTTCCATGATCATGCCACTAAATCTCAGGTGCATCAAACTGCTATCATTAAGGAAGCATATTTTCGTCAGTCCATGGAGAATAAAACTGTACCGGTCAATATTCTACTAGACCAGGCCACCAATGCTCAAATATTGAAGAACAGAGCTAAATTGAAGCCAATTGTCGAGGCTGTAATTCTCTGTGGCAGACAAAATATTGCTCTTCGTGGTCACAGAGATGACTCCAGGCATTATGATGACGCCAAAAATAATCCTGGAAATTTGCAAGAAATTTTGAAGTTCCTTGTCAGTTGTGGAGAAAATCCTGTTTTCAAGGAGCATTTTGAAAATGCATCGAAATCTGCAACGTACAGGTCAAAAACGACGCAGAACGAGATTATTGCGATTTGCAATGAAATGATTTCTGAAAAGCTTTCAAATGAGGTCAAGGAAGCGAAGTTTTTTTCGGTGTTGGCAGATGAGGCAGCAGATGTCAGCAACACAGAGCAGATGCCATTGGTTGTGCGCTTCGTCGACAAAAGTTGCCAAATCCGTGAAGAATTCATGGGTTTTATTGCTTGTGATGAGGGTGTGTCTGGAAAGGCAGTTTCGAAAAAGATCTTGAAAGGGGTAAAGAGTTTAAATTTGCAGATGGAGTTTTGTCGTGGGCAAGGGTATGATGGAGCTGGAAACATGGCTGGAAAGTGTGCAGGTGCTGCTGCACGAATACAACGGGAATATCCTAAGTCTCCCTACGTCCATTGTGGGTCGCATGCATTGAATTTATGCGTTGCATCTGCATGTAAGATCCAGGTGATCCGAAACATGATGGGACATGTTCGGGTCGTGTCTTTATTTTTCAATTCCAGTCCGAAGCGTTTTGATTTGCTCACGAAGACCATAAAAGAGCTACTCCCAAATGCAAATCATACGCATCTTTTTGATGTCTGTCGTACACGATGGATTGCAAGAATTGATGGGTTGGATATTTTTGTTCAGACTTTCTGTGCTGTCGTGAGATGCCTTGAAATCATCAAGAATAACGTCGGAGGAAAGTGGAATTCTGATTCTGTGCGTTATGCAAGTGGGCTTTTCCATGCAACGTTAGGCTTCCAGTTTATTGTATGCCTTTTAGTTACATCTAAATGTCTTGAAATAACGAGACCACTCACAAAGCAGCTTCAGTCTTCTACCTTTGATGTTGTTGCCTCGAATGAGAATGTCACCCTTCTCTACATCGCTTTACGAAGACTACGAGCAGAAATTGACATCCGTCATGAAGAATGGCATGACTTGGCCGTGAATCTTGCCGATTCAGTAAATGTTGAGCCAGCCAGGCCTCGCACTGCCAACAGGCAGGCTAATCGCGACAACACGCCTGCAGATTCAGTGTCGCAGTACTACAAAAGAGTCGTCACTGTCCCTTTCTTAGATCACCTCACGTCACAAATACAGTCTCGATTTTCAGATCGAAATATGACTGTCTTAAATGGATTTTACGCTTTTCCTGACAAAGTTACATCTGAGGTAGATTGGAGGCCAAAGTTTGAAAGATATATTGCAGAGATAACCGACGATCTTCCTGAACCACGGTACATAAAGACTGAACTGGACATGTGGGAAGATTATTGTCGTTACGAGAAGGGCACTCCGCCTGCTACCTTATCTGCCCTTCTACCAAAAGTAGACAGAATTGCCTTTCCGAATGTGTTCACAGCATTACAAATTCTTGCGACTATTCCCGTCACCACCTGTTCTTGCGAAAGATCTATCTCTGTGCTACGTCGTCTTAAGACCTATCTCCGGAACACAATGAGCCAAGGTAGACTAAACGGACTTGCCATGCTTCATGTTCACAGAGAAATAAATCTTGATGTGGAGGAAGTCATTGATTGTTTTGCGCGAAAACATCCAAGAAGGATGAAGTTGATCGATATTTTGAACACTGACCCAGATGAAAATGTTGTTCTTGAAAATGCTATTTCATGCCAACCAGTTTCAGCTATGGATTCTAGCGGTGATAGTTCCGAATCTGACAATAACTAATCACTTTGTAAATATTTTAGTTTCTTGCTGACAGTTGGTCACTCAAAGACACATTGTTGAGTGGTGAAGCTTGAACAAATAAAACAACCAGAGGGTACATATCTACTGTATAGAGATTAAGCAACCTTTGCCAATTACGATAGCCCTCTAATATGTTCTGTGCAGTGACAATCATGGAGACAATCATACATCTTTACTCCAATGCCTAGTCCTTAACTACACGTATTTTTTTATAAGAAACTAAGAATTTGGGCCAGTACTGAAAGTTTTTTAAAATTATCAGATTTTGAGTACTCAGAGTTTCTTACGAGTCTCTTAGAGGTTCCACAACAATCTTCATGTTCACTAGCTGTGCCCCTGCTGTGCCCTCTTGAACATTTCAAAACAAGGTTTTCCAATATTTTTAGACATCACTCAAGTACCTTACGAGTAATGTGATACAGGAAACAAGTGAAAGTAAAGTAAAAATATATTAAGGATTTCCTTTATCAAAATAAATAGTTTCTTAACTTATATTTTCCCAGTACTGGAATTTCTTAATTTTTTGCGATCTAAGAGTTGAGTTTCTTATGGGCAGTTTCTTATACAAAAAATACGTGTATTGGTTCTAACGTAGCATCAAGTCATAATCGCGCTAACGACAGTGTGCCTTCGAGCAGCTAACAGTAATTGTATGCATATAGCTGTTTTGTTCATAATTTCATCGTTGTGTAGGTTAGATTAGTAGAGTAGAGAAGAGGATAAGAGATGAGAGTAGAGGAGAGTATAGGAGAGTAGTAGAGTAGAGTACAGTACGATACAGTACAGTTCATTAATAACTGAACTTACTAGGCTTTGGAAGAATTCCTTTCAGATTTCATAAGATTTCACTTATCCCAAAAAAGCAAAGGACAGAACATTGACCCCTGTCCTACTTATCTTTGATTCTCAATGCCCATGGCTGTCTTGAAAAATGTATTATTCGTTATTGACTACTATAACAATGAAACCAACATTCTCAGGAAAAATCGTGCGAATCCTTATGACTTTGGGGAAATTCTTACAAACGAAAATTTGTTAAGCTCCAACAGAGCCGTCTGCACTTTTCTGTTGGTAAACTGATAAGGGAACAAATCCATGTTTTTACCGTGAATATGAAAACTATGTAAATTAATAAAATGCTTTGGTAGAGTTCTTGATCAATCTCTCACCAAGACCATCCAACATATGCGGCAAATGGTATTGATTTTATCCTTATCTTACTGACAGGGGAAATCTATTATGTATCCCATACTTTCGTACTGCAAGGAATATAATACTCGGGGCAAGGCAAAAATAGCGGAGGTTTGTCATTTACATTTTAGAAATAAACTACATAACTTTGGAAATCCAATTGTACCTGGAAAAGATCTATATGCAAACGAAACTTAAAACAAATTCTAAAGGGAAATCACATGCTCCCGTTTCTAATGCAACATGTGTACCTATTTTTCATTGCCTTGTTGAAAATCACATTTTGCATCTACGCAATTGCAATGCGTTTTTACCGATATTCTGCCATGTAACTCATTTGTTAGGACAGGAGGTTCTCTCCTCGATTAGTGTACCTATTGAGAGAATCTATCTTTTTCTCCGTTTATTTTTGAATATTGTACTAATTGATGTAACAATGCTAGACTGATTATATGTTCGTAGGTTATCGCTATTGATAGGCTGATGGACGCTATAACTACGACTCATGGACTTACGCTTCCAGAAACGGACATGGCCTAAATCATCTGCTATTTTTTCTTGAAACCACCGACCCTAAATCGCCGCAAAAAGTGGTTTTCCTGAAGTGCTACACTGCAAAACAAGCTATCAGTACTTAGATGAATGTTTCTTCAAGCTATTAAAGCAAAAAAATCCTACCTATAAGTGCCATTTTCGTTGTTTGGGGACGCAAAAGATCTCGTAAATTCGTTCGCTACTTTGAGATTTTGATCGTTGGAGCAGTTCAGTCGAACGCGTTGTTCGAATTCGTTTGTTTGCCTTTGGCGGGAAGTTTGAATTGAAGAAGAATCAGCCAATCCCATCAAGTTATTTCAAGTTTTGCATCCTGATTGGTCCAGGAACAAATTTGTTCCTGGCGAGAATTTTTTTGCCGTTTTGAGAAGAGTTAGTCCATAAGGCCCTTGACTGGAGCGACAACAACAACATTAATTCACTTCAATTAGATGAGCGTAAGTTGAGGGTCCTTATGTAGTGAGGCTATAACAATGCATTAGTTTTCTTTGATACCAGGTGTCCCAAAAAACTGTATACAAGTTTGAAAAATGCTAATGCCTAGAGTTTCGCAAAAATGCCAACTATTTTTATGTTAACCTTCAATGGCTGAATTGTATTTTGGTATTTTTCTCGTGATTTTCGGTAACTTGGTTGCAGAGCAATAAATCAGCAAGTGTAAAATTTCTTCTCAGGCCCAAACCAGAGCTACCAGTAGAAAAGATCTAACAATTCTTGGGATGACAGAAGCATGTTGGTCCTCGACATCCAACGCTGATATGTTTCGGGATTCTGATTGTTAGAACCCGATAAGAAAACGTTCTCAACGGACCATCATATTACGTTATCATTAATCAAGGGACTTATTTTACTTTACTTTACATCAAATTTGTAATCTTAAGAATAATCGGTTCATTTTACTAAAGGTCCCTTGACCAATAACAAACGGTGATACAATTTATCCAGGATCTTTAATTTAGTTTTGTTAATTAGTTCAATTCAAATCAGCAGGTCCCGAGAATATCACATGTTACTATGCTTAGGGTTTCTTGACTACGTGGTCTAACAATGGCTGCTCTGGTTTGGGCCTAAGAGTAAATTCTGGGTTTGCCGATTTATAGCTCTACAACCAAGTTTCCCACAGTGGTCAGAAAAATATCAAAATTCTGCTTAGCCAATGAAGGTCAACAAACAATATGCTTTTGGTAATTAGGTTTAAACTGTCGGCGTCAGAATTTTTCAAACTTGTATACAGTTTTTTGGGACACCTGGTATTTTCTTGCAGTGTATCCTCGTAGGGTAGAATACTTTACTTGTTGTATATTCAGCAATTCCAAATTGTATGTTATGGAATTTAAAATCACACGGAGCTGAAAATGAAACTTCAAGTAAAACATTTATATTTGCACTGCAAAGTCCGGAAGAGTTCTTTTTTAGGACAAAAATTTTCCTTAACATTTTCACACACTAAAACCTTAATCTGTTGATCCAAATTCGACTACCTCACAACTCTTTGTTCTTAATATAAATCTTACCGTGGCATTATCAGGTACATTTCGCTGCTCTCTCATTCTTCTCAGTCTTCGATTTTTCAAACAAAGATATAAACACCAAAACATCAATTTTATCATTATCACCACCACAATAATGCTGCAGAAAACAAGAATTTGCTTTTAAATTTGTTGCCTGCTTAACTACTGAGTGAGTCACAAAAAGGTATCAGCATTTGCTGGACTAGACGATAATGACTTACACTCTGATCTTAACATACCATGAGTCATTACATAGAGCGTTTGAAAACAAGGCTACTGTTCAACAAATGTAATTTTCTCTTGAACAAAGGGCTGACATGAATGAGATAGTGGTTTTCTGAAAGTCCAACTTGCATTCATTCATTTTGCCAAATTAGGTCTTTAGGGAAATGCAAGGAGGAAAAAGGAAGCAGATCAATATGAGAGGCAGAGCAGGTGCTTCTTTTCAATATTGTTTTTTGTTGGAAGCAAGAAACTTTTCATTTTTTTTTAATTTCTTTTATTTTGTCTGCAGTCCTGGTAATATGAAATTTGGTGGCGTGCTGCCATTCGCATGCCTTAAATATTTTAGGCGTGCGATGGCGTGCGATCCAAAAAGTGTTTTATCGTTGTTTAGGGCACTTAATAGCCTTCTAAATGTAATATAATGCTGGAACAGCTCATTGTTGTCAAAACAGATTAAGTGAAAGAAGACAGACATTCTCCAATTCAACGAAAACGATTACATTATTATTTCAATTAAATTATAAATAAATCGAGAATACCAAGCGTAATGTATTCCTACGGTCTATGCACCCTCTTGCCTAAAGCTCGATATAGTTCAATCTTGGAGCAATTAAATTCAAAAGGAACCACAAAAGTTACAGCAGGGGCTCGTTATTTAGATTTTAAAACTGTATATGGTTCCTTCGTGGTTTTCCATGACATTTCGTTTTGAGCATGGAATCTTGTTCTTGAAAGAGCTGTTGCAGAATTGTTGATGACTTGTTGATCACCATTCAGAAAAAGCATATTGCCCCAGCCCCCAAGATAAAATCGCTATCATGATGTACCACAACGGCAACGGTGCTCAGAGGCGCCAGAACTGTTGATCAATTTACAACTTGAAACTGTTTGTCTCAAAGGGGCATTTCGCTCCCAAAAATCTCGTACACTTTCGGCAAGCCAGTTTGTTTTCAAGAAAAACCCATCAAAAATCCTTTTTTCCGAAAAATCTTGCATGCTGTTTCGAAAGAGTGAAATCCCCCTCCGTTAGTTAAACGAGCATTTGATGACTACGTGCTAAACGTTTTGAGTTTGGCGAGGCATTCAAGGTGCTAGAAATCCAAAGGAAACCTGAAAAACTTCATATCATATCTTAGCAAAATGATCCCAGCAAGAAACCGTGCGAAAGAATTGCTAAAAGCAAGGGGAACACAATCATTCTGTCAGCGTAAATAATTATCTTTCCCATTCTATCTTCATGATCAAGTTTCTAAATTTTAGACCAATGAATAAACTCATGATGCTCACATTTTTGCCACGATAGTTTCTAAAGGCTTTGCAAGTGTAGGCCAACGAGTAGTTTTACTAACATAACATGGAAAGGTTTGGTTGTTTTCTTTCAAGTGCTTACGAGTTCTGTGCTCTAATCCCTTTATTTAATCTGCTAATGACTTTGTGGAATCTATATTCATTTTGACTTCATCTTCACACTTCATCAAATAGGACAACAGGAAAAATGGATTGCCCAACTCCTTGACCTCTCCCGTCTGCCGCTTCGTAATTTTAGTAATTCAACCAATAAGGATGACGTGGCGATTAAAAAAACGCAACAAAATTTCAGAAACTTTCCGAAGGAAAACAAACCAACGTAAAAGCATATCATTATTCGCCAAGAACCACATAGAAACTATGAAAGTCCAGCTAGGAAAAGTATGTTTGGGCGTGCGATAAAACGCACGCCTTGGAAATTTCAGGCGTGTGTGGAGGCGTGCGCGTGCGATCGCACGCCTAATATTACCAGGACTGTGCAATACTGCTATTGATTAAAACTTTCTGCAAAGCAAACTTTGTGCAATAACTTTAGCTGCACAATGATTTAAAAAAAAATTTTTCAAGGCAAAACATCCCAACTTGTATATAGCAAATGCCCGGGGGGGGGGGGTACTTGACTTAAATTTGTACGGGGATGTGCCCACGAAAAAACTTTGCTTTACCCTGCTCCAGAATTTTTCGCTCAAAATGATAACCTGTTCGAGAAAAAATTGGCGAAAAGTATACTCAAAAACATGAAATTTGACCGAAAAATGACCGATCTAGCAGAATATTCCCCTTTGACATGTTTTGACAACCTGCTCTAGAAAAACTGCCTCATTTTGATACCCTATGCTAAAAAAAATTGGTGAAAACGATACCCTTAAAAACGGCACATCCCCGTTGGTCAAATATACTAAGTAACCCCCCCCCGGGAGCAAATGCAACAGGCATGTTGGGCTTTCAGAAACATCTCACTTATGTAAGACCTTTAGTTCAAGAGAAATCAAATTTTTTCATACACCCTTGTAGAGACAAAAAGCTATTGTTATGAGTTAATTCAATTTTCTAAGTTAAAGGCAATCTGTCCCCTTCGATGAATGAAACTAAAATTGATAAAGATCTCTATTGTATATTCCAAAAGTTGGTGTTAATTCGCTTTATCCAAAGAAATCAGGGTCATAGAGACTCAGTGATGCATGAATTTAGCTGCAGCGTAAATAAGGTAAATAAAGCAGTAACCAAGGTCAGAACAATAGGGGACAGATTGCTTTTAACAGAAAATCTTTGAGCCTTGAAAAATCTATGTGTAACAGATCTGGACAAAGCCACATAATATTAATTGATATTATGGTAAATCTAGGAAATTGTATTACAGCTTACATGTAGAATAATACTTCTGTATCTGCCATGATGTGTGTTTAGTGATAACTAGAAAACAAAAACAATACTTTGAAATTAAGAACAAGTGTTTACTAATGTAAGCATAACCTTTAAAGAAAATTACAAGGCTATCATCAGTAAGATTCCAAGTTGCAACCAGTCTAACACAAGGATTCCACAAGGCTTGGCTTCCACAAGGCTAATTAGCATTTTTCAAGCCATTTACAAGGTTACAGCAACGCTACTCTAGGCTATTACAAGGTTACAAGGCCATAACTACAAGGCTTGTACATGGCCTTGTATTTTCTTACAGGATAACTCTTCTTTATTAATACTTAGACAAGCATGCAGGGGAGGCAAGACTATTGAACTGGAACTTTCTTCTAAAAAGGCTATATACGTACTTCTAGGAGTGTCAATGTATGGAAGAAATAGCAAATCTACAAAGCAATTCAATTCAATACAGTGGAGGCCTTGTGCACTTTATCATGGTTTTCCTGCCAAAAATGTCCTGTTAATATGCGCAAGGCCTACTACTTCAGTATACTGCTGTGCTACAGGTTTATTAATAAAGGAAACACTGAAAGAAATTCACTGTGTACAGTGCAGGCCTAAGCGGACATTAACATGTGGATTTCCTGCCTATAATTCACAATAATTCATAAAGGATTCTTGAGAATATTTCAGTTTTCTTAAAAAATCATTTTTAAAAGAATTCAAAGCTGTTAATATGAAAAGAATTCATATGAATCACAAATTCTTATCAGAATGTGAAGAATTCTTAAGAATTCTTGAGAATCATATGTCATGTTGTGTGCAAGGCCTGGCATAAAATACAGTATTATACTATTCTGCATTACCTGAAGTGCAGCTCTCTATAACTGTTTCTAAAAAGTGCAGCCCATGCTATTACTGTTGAAATAATTCCTCATCCGAAATGCCATAGGACAGTTTGTTGATGAAATTTAACACACCTCACAGACAATAATCATTGTTCAACATTGAATTCCAATCCATATGTACAGGTTACACATAGCATGACAAATCTTTGAGAATGTCTTTGGGAATTCTACATTCAAACTATGTTTGAGAAATCAACAGGTGACTCATTGAAAATATAATGAGGAATTGGAAACTTCAAAAACAATGCTTTCAACAGCAACAGCAACACATGTTGAAATTCCTTTTCTATTTCTTTTCTTAGTCATTTGCATTACCCTAATTCATTTTCCTCGCGTTCCTTTGGCTATCAAAACAATCAAGATTTCTTTCAAATTCAGCCAGCTGGATGTATGTTTCAAATGAAACAATGTTAAAATCTTAAACAATACACTCATGATTGTTCTGATTGCCGAAGGAACGCAGGGGTTTGTATGTTGGCTTTGTCTTTGACTGACATGAAAGAAATAGACTTTGGAGCGTAGCTCGCTGTGCACACATTAACAAGGCATATCTATTGAATGCCTTTTCTACATAATTTTTGTTCGTATTTGCTGCCATACCTCACATGGAGGTAGTGCATTTGCATTTAAATGAATAAAATATTAAGAAATTTCCACAAGAGCTTCCTATCGCCCTCCTACTGTCAGGGGTGGTGCCAGGGGAGGGCTATGGGGGGCTACAGCCCCCTCATTGGAAGCATCTAGCCACCTGTCGGAGGACATTTTGGGTTCTTGTCGGAGGAAATTTGGCAAAATGGAGTATGAAAATTGCATTTTCTTGCTATTTTAGCCCCCCTGTCGGAAGCTCCAGCCCCTCTGTTGGAAGATTCCTGTTGCCACTCCTGCCTTCAGTGGATAAGCTTGGGTGGTCGATCGCTCCCTTAAAATAGTCTCTTGTTGCTACTTGTTTTTACTGATAGGCAATGATAGCTTTCAAGGTCTTGTTTTTGCAACTTGGACTGCTTTCCATTACCTTCATTAGAGAGAAGAGAGTCCACTCAAACAGGTGATATACTTTTTCGATACAAAGCTACGAGAAGATTTTTATTCCATATGTTTGCAATGTTCTTCCTTGTTGCTCCATCATTTTTCCTAACCAGCAAAATGTCCTAAGTTCCATTCAAGATAAATAAAGATTCCACAAAAGTCATTAAGAGATTAGAGAAGGGATAAGAGTAGCGGATATAAGCCCCTAAACTTTACTTAAACTCGTAGCAGGCCTGCTCTACAGAAAGACAAGGGCTGCAGAATGTCAAACTGGAGAACGATTTGGTAACAAAGTTAAGATACTGTAACTATGAGTACTATTCATTTCATTGTCACACCCTGATCTTGAAAAAAGTTGTTTTTAACTGGGAACGTCGACGAAGAAGAAGGCAGGTGTGTGTCAGTACCTATGTCGCAAAAGCCCCGCAAAAGACGCCAAAGAACTCCTAAGGACCACTGTTTCCTCTGCATTTTGCAGTTCTTTGAAGTTTCTTGTTAAAATAATTTTGCTAAAGAAAAATCGAAAAACATTTATAACATGTAGAGTTTTGTTTTGGGTTCTCAACATCTTATTTGCTTCGCCAGTGGTTGGCCTTCACAATGGGTTTCTTTCATAAGAGCTATTCAGAAAAATCGTATGAACACCGCATGATGACTGAAGGAACGAGTTTAAATCAAGAAGGAATCAATTTGAGAGTCTTTTTTAAACGAAATGGTGTTGGAGCTTCGGGCGAAATAAGATTTTGCAAGGGCAGTCAATAGCCCACACGTAAAAAAATTTGTGTGAGGGCACTGGCGAGGGCAATCGCCCACGTGAAACGAAATGCAAGCTACAGTACATTCATTACATTCAGTGAATAGGGGCAGGGCTAATGTGTGGTTCTGAAAAATTGAAAATTTTGATAGTATCGCACATTATCAATCTTTATATGGCAAGTAGTTTTTGAAACTATTTTGGTCCGGCTGCAGTGATACAAACTGCTATGGGAAGCTTGATACTGTACATCACATACACACATTTCTTTTCTGATATAAGAAACTTGGATCAACACTAAGTAGTAAAATGTTCTTAATTTCGCATGAAAATTTCTGTGTTTTGGTAGAGTAAAATTTTCTTAATTACTTTCTTATTTGTTGGGGTCTAAAATTGCGTTATGGCTCGAAGTTGAGCCTTCTTATCAACAATCTACAATCTACAGTTTAATGCTGTAGAGTGCTTGTGTCGTGAGACAAATAGGCCTACCCGTCTGTCTCTGTCCAAGTGGTGCGATGCTTCTTTGCTCTTAGCCTAAACATAGGGTTAGTTTTGGTTTAGGCCCGTTGCTTGCATTATGGCGAGCTCAGAATATGATGTTCATACCAGATTGCACTAGCAGAACAAGCAGGGCGCGAAGAAAAAATTATAAAATAGAAAGTGTATCCCATGGGGATTCAAACTCGGGTTGGGTGCGTCTGAGGAGCCTGAAGCTACCGCTTCGCCAAACAGCCGTTGAAACCATTAAGCTCAGCAGTCGTAATCGTTTGTTGTGGATAATAGACAGGGGCAGCAATGCATCGATGTTAAAATTGCTAATACGCATGCGTATCTACCGTATGCACGGGGGGAACTTTTAATTTCCGCGAACAAACCCGATCTCATCTCCCCGACAATTACAGCTGGTGTGTGGATGCCAGGCTGGAAAACTTGCATTCACTTGCAGCTATGAAAATCTGTCAAACTCGCTGCTCGCAGCTACAATAACTCGTTCTCGCATGCGAGAACAAAAGATCTATTGTTAATGTTGCTTCTCTCGCAGCTTTTTGAAGTGTTCTCGCAGCTCGCACCTTCAAATTTATTTCACTCGCTACTACGCGTAGGCCAAATCACGCATGTTTTCCAACCTGGTGTGTATGATTGGTTTTTTCTAAGTTCTGTGATTTTTTTATAATATTCTATTTGGCACAAAATATTTAAAACAATTTCATGGTTTGAAAAGAATTTGTTTCGTTCTTGGGATGAAACAAAGCCAAATTGCTTCGGTTTCGTTTCGTTGAATTTAATAAGGCGATATGAGGAGTCTTTCCCTTTCAATCACTTGTGATTCTTTGCGCTTGCTTTCCTTCGCAACACACAACCACCACTCACTTTTGTGATCCCTTGTGACCCATCATACTCGATTTGTCTAATTATACATTGTATATGTCGTTAAGTTGCTTTGAAAGCAAATTCACATGTGATATACTACCTCGAATGGAAATAGACCATACGTATAGGTCGTTGTGGGTAGCTGCTGTGTAGGCCGCCTATCAATTTGCAAACACTTACGTGCTATTTCCCCCAGTAGTGTGGGCCTACTTCAAGATATCCGGGTGAGTCAGCACCAGGCTGTCAGCTTACCTTGACTTCACTGCATCAGAATTTTCATCTTCATGGTTTGAAATATAGGTTATATGTTGCTTGATTTTGCTTTCTCGCATTGATGTAGCTTATCAGCCAAGTAAAAGTTTACCACAATGTTCTTGCAGCCAAAGCCAACCTCAAGTTGTCAAGTTGCAAAACAAACTATTGAAAACATGGACGTACCAGCATGCTTTGCGTGAATATGTGTCTTGGGTAGGGACGGGCTGCGCAGCACACCGCTTTGGCGTGGAAAACGTGCGGAGTCACATATTTTGGGTAAGGGGACGTGCCATCGGGAAGGGAAGGGTGGGGTAATGTGGGTCTACGGGGTAAAGTGGGTCTACTGAGCTTTTCGCTAGAAATATCCTTTCTCGTTAAATGCAAGAAAGGCTGGCTATTTTTCTACTTTTATGTGTGCATAATAAACTGCCTTTTTACATAAAATAGGGTAAGACGGGGTAAAGTGAACTACGGGGTAAAGTGAACTACTCAGAACATTCGCGCTTCTCTCCAAAAGTAAACATGCAATGATAAAATGTGATTTATGCCCAATGCTTTGGTACATGTGCTCACAGAAAATGAAAACATTTTTTTGCAAAATAGTTCTTCCTGTTGTTGCAAAAAATCCCTTTACCCGAGGCAGTAGAAACAACCTCGGGAAATCATGGTTTATAGGTTTTGGGCTCCTATCTTTGGTCTTAATTTTAGACGAAATTTGTTTCTATAATTGTTTTGATTGATTTGAAGCACATGCCATGTGTTTACTTTTTCCAAAAGGAAAGGGCCAAGAAAGACTTTTTTGTCAGCTAACATAATATTTTAAAAGATCTACCGTTCAGTCGGTATTTTGCTTCGACCGGGGTAAAGTGAACTACCCATGATTTTTGATTTTCTCATATGAACATTAAGTCAGATGATAAAAACCTATTTAATCTCATTTGCTTCATAATTCTGCCTTCTGAAAATCATAATTTGCAGGACAATTTTTCGCTCTGATGACACAGAAATATATTCTGATACTAGCTCCCTGAAAAAACTCCAAAAATTTGACAGCCTAAGTTTGACCTTCATTCAAAAATGCGGTTACTGATTTAAGAATTTCATTGGGATTTGAAAGCAAGTATACCTATCGACATAGAAAGGATAAATGGCCATCACTGTGAAATTAGAATATTGATAATTGTCATAGATGTATAACTATTTTTGGTTTTATTTCTGGGTGGAGGTTTCAGGGCAAAGTGAACTACTTTGAAAATAGTGCTTCTCTTTGTGGTGATTTGGTATTTATATGTAATGTAGTATTTTCCAAGTATATTCCCATCATTGTTCATCGAATTGTATTCAGGTCTTGCGATCTGACTCGAATTTGTGACTTTAACAATAGTTTTTGGTTAATATTTCATCTCCAAAGATCGTTCTCAACTTAGGTCACCGTTTAATTTTTTTAAATATCACTTTTGTGAAATTTTTGGGTTTAGTTCGTTTTTGCATGCAAAGAACTCCTTAGAGTTGCAAAATAAAGCATGTTTTCGGGTTTTACTACCATCATTTTGGTTTTATCGAACAATTGCTAAGTAGTTCACTTTACCCCGGCCTGGGGTAAAGTGAACTAGGCAGAGCGGTCGCCAAAGAAAGCTCTTTTGTGAGACAATGGAAAAAGATTAGAAAAATATTTTTGCTTGATAAACTGGCCCAAAGACATAATGTCGAAACAACGTTAAAAGGTTTGCCCTTAGCTACAATATCTTTAGGACATCCTTGAAAAACCTTCAAAATAGTTGACTTTACCCCGTCTTACCCTATTCATCTTAATAGACAAAATCAGCTAGCGTGTATTTACCAATTTTCAAATCGTGTGACCATACTCTTGGGGAGTATTCAAGATTCATGCCACAAATTCTTGCAGCGCGAGCGAAATATAAGAATTCATGTTATCAAGATATTGATCCCCTGACCTGTGGGTGCAAACAAACGTTAGCCGATTTTGTCTGTTTGTCTCTTAATTTTTTGGTGAAGGTGAAGTGGACTGATTACGATTGAGTCCTAGTAATCGCTACCACCCACCCACCCTACTCGCTCTCAGTCTAAAGGTGAAGGTGAAGTTGCGGTTTTTAGCGCCAAGCGCTGGGATCACAGAAGTAGCTAAGCGCTAATCGAGTCCGCGACCCCTTGTCATGACGCTCAAATGGCGAGGCTCTACCGGGTATCGAGCTCTGTCCGCCTGACTGTTCTGGCTGCAAAGTCAGAGGATTACACCACTGCGCCACAACACCTTTGGGGCAAGACTTATGATGTAGTTTCTACCACCTTTTAGTGTGAAAAGGGCTCATGCAGGAGATATTGCGAAGGATGAAGTATGAGCAAAAATTCACTCGAAATCATAGCAAGTGTAATTTAATCAATGCCTCATTAGACATCTATAAATATTCAAAATTTACTTTAAACTCTGTTGGCTGAACCAAAAATTGTACTTCTTATCCTTACAACCATGCCATAACTTTAGTTGTGGAAACATTTAAAATTTTCAAAATTGAAATCGATTAATCTTCTTTTGCCTTCACAACTTTGCTCGAATCTTGTTCGTATGACATTCCATATTCATTAACTCTTGTCTTGTCAACAGGATAAAGCCTGCAAATTAACGAAAAGTTCTTCATTTAGGGGATGGCAGATTTTAAAAGAACAGAATATGGTTACAGGACGATACCACAGGGAGAACGAGAATAAATTGCAACCCCGTGGCTTTAACATATAACATAAAACATTTACATGAAATAATTAACTAAACTACAGCATAAACTAAAGCTACGAAAAGAAATAAAGTGATACAAATGTGGGGGGAGGAGACGAAAATTTCACTGAAAGATTTAAGAAAATCTCTTTGATGATTCAATGAGCTCTAGTGTTGCTTTAATGATTGTTTTATTTGACTCAAAAGGTAACCTTATATCACCATACAAAATTATTGAAACTAGTTCCTCATTAGAAAGGTTCGACAAACTGTTTGAAAGCATAACATTGCCTGTACGCGGTTGAGGAGATTATTTCTCTGCGGATGATGAGAGTGGCAGTGCCGCAAGAAATGTTCCGTATCCTCAACGCCGTCGTTTATGGGACACATTGGGTTTAATGTGTCACTGAAATTGTGCCTAAATGTGTGAAAATTAGGTGCACTCAGTCCAACTCGAAGCTGTGTGAGAGCGGCTAGTCCTTTAGGATCATGAATAACAAATATTTGTTTTGGAGTGGAACGAATGATCTTATTTAATTTTGCCTTAAAGATACCTAATGAGGATGCATTTCGTATTTCTCGATCAATATTTTCCCATTCTGGAAGACAATTAGGGTAAAAACTTGACTTATATTTGTCAGTTCTTGCACACAATTGCCCAATCACTGCTCTCGCTCGAAAGGAGTAAGGAAGTTCTTGAAGATGTGGAATAGGGTCTCTAGTATAGGCAGGTGCAATACAATTTACAATCTTAAAAAAAAGGTCAAGACGTTCTTCGAGTTCTTCGAGTAGTTTCTTTCGAGAAGTACCTTTCCATGCACCTGTTATCGCTCTTGCAGCAGAGAAGAATGAAACTCTTCAATTAGTTCTACTACTGTTGTGTAAATCAATATTTTCCGTAAAGGCAAAATATGATTTCAGACAGTCTGATGTTGCAGCGTGCCTGCAAAGGACCCTGGGTGACAGTGGCTCTTTAAAGGCATTGAGTCATGTTACGTAGACTGTCTACTTAACATGACTCAATGCCTTTAAAGAGCATTGTTTTACCGGGTGTGCCAAAATAAACTATGCACGTTTGGCAGGCCACAATAAATTGTACACTGCACCGATTTTGAAGATTTATGACTTAATCTTTAGCAGAAAGCCTGAATTAGATTCTAGGAGTTTTTGCAAATCTTTCCGCTTCCAGTTTTTAGAGCTAGAAGCTAGTTTCCTAAAATGTTCGTTTTCGAGAACATTCAAAACGATCAAAAAACGTCAATCAAATTTTAAAAGATTCAACGTGAATGAATAAAGAGAAAATGTTTTCAGGGGGATTTGGGGGTTTAGTACGAACTCTCGTACAGCAGATTAAAATTGGTCGATTTCCAAAGCAAATCACCAGGAACAAGTTCTTTCTTTGTCCATTCATGTCGATTCTTTAAAAAACTTGATCGATGCTTTTTGATCGTTTTCAGTGTTTTCGAAAACTAACATCTTAGGAAACTCGCTTCTAGCTCAAAAAACTGAAAACGAAAAAATTTGCAAAAAATCCCAGTATCTAATTCAGGCTTTCTGCTAACGAATAAGTCATAAATCTTCAAAATCGGTCCAGTGCACGATTTATTGTGGCCTGCTAAACATGCATAGTCTATTTTGGCGCACCCGGTAGAATAATGTTTTTCTGGATCAGTGTAAACGCTCATGAACCACAACAACTTTGTAGCAGATTAAAAATGTACCAGTACAACATTGGATCCGTAACAAAAGTGTATCGGATCAGCCTCCTGCTTACACTCCTCCTGCCAAAACAGAACAGTTTTGCTCCATATATCTATAGAACAATGTTGTTGTGGATCAGTGTAAACACTCGTGAACCATAACAACTTTGTAACAGATTAAAAGTGTACCAGTACAACATTGGATCCATAACAAATGTGTATCGGGTCAGCCTCCTGCTTATACACTCCTCCTGCCAAACCAGAACACTTTTGCTCCATATATCTATAGAACTAGATATAACATCAGTCAGCGAGTGCTGCCGGTTAGTATTTGTAACAAATGCGACTGTAGCGAGGTCAATTTTATAGAAATTAATTGAATGATTATCGCTAAGAAAACGTGTATTATGTTTGAATTTACAGTTGGGTAATGGTTCAAAAGGTAAATGATTTAGAATATTGAATTACTCTCCTCCGCCGGTTTCTAGTTCCCGAGTCAAAGGCTCTTGGTTCCGTAGTTCTGTATGGTTCCGTGGTCCGTAATATTGAGTTCTGCATTGTCAGAAATAAACCTTTGTCGTCCATTGACGTAGTTAGGTAGTTAAGTAGAAAGGAAGAATTCATTATCTTTTGTTGGAGAACTTTTGTTGTTGTTTGTTGGATAAATGCTCACTAGACGCGAGCCGGCGAACCGCAGCCGTGAGCTGGCCGTCTACAAAGCCTGACAGCAGACATACAGCAGGCAGACAGACAGCTGGCAGACAGCAGGCGGGCTTCTTTCGCTCGCTGATTGAAGAAGAATAGTAAGGCTGCCTTCGGCAGCAATACAGTTGTTGTGGATCAGTGTAAACGCTCGTGAACCGTAATAACTTTGTTGCAGTGTAAACATGGTCTTAAGTAATATCTTACCATCTCTGATAAAGGTAAACAACAAAGACAGCATCGTCTCTAAAGCAAGCCAGTCTATGTGCAGTTGGCATGGTGATGATGAATGCAAAAATATCGTCTATGAATGTATTGAAGGCCTAAAAAGGAAGAAACTAATCGATAGCGAATATTTTTCAATCAACTATCGCATGAGTAAAAAAGTTTATACGTTTGGCGGGCTGTGGAATAAAAAGTACGCGACTAATGGTCAAAACTGAAATGTTAATCTAACAATCAAAGGCTAACGTAGATGTGAATATTTGTTTCGTAAAATCACTCATCTTATAGACACCGAAATTAGGAAAATGCTGGTATGGGGTTTGTATGGGAATGGGGATTCCACGTTCCACTCTGGCGCATGATTTATTTTGCATTGAAATGTAAATTCAATTTC
Source organism: Aurelia coerulea (assembly GCA_039566865.1). NCBI lineage: Eukaryota > Metazoa > Cnidaria > Scyphozoa > Semaeostomeae > Ulmaridae > Aurelia > Aurelia coerulea. Next base: position 21,079,472 of record CM076948.1, on the reverse strand, counting down.
CCAAACTGACAATATCATTGAATTTTAATTAGAATGCTAAGTAAATTATGTACCAGAATTGAACATGGAAACCTCGTCCCCATAAAAAACTCCTCAACATTTTCATTATTTTGGGGTCTAGAAGATGAGTGACTTGCCAAACAAATTTGTACATCTAAGTTAGCTTTTGACTGATAAATTAACATTTCAGCTTTGAATATCAGTTGCTTACTTTCTATTCCACAGACCGCCAAACGTCTAAACTTTTTCTGACTCACCCATGGTATATAATTTGATTTGATTCGATTTGATTTCATATATTTAGGGAGGGTAGCCCTTCAGCAAGTGCTGATTTTCAAGGGGCCCTCCATCTACGATACAATACAATGATAATATAATACAAAGGAAAGAGAAAACCTATTTACAATACCGGGTGTCCCAAAAAAAAAGTTCCGACGTTTGACAGAGCACATAGAAAAATCTTTTTCATCTGGCAATTTCTTTTCATTCTAGATACATGCTAGATATTTCAACTTACAGTTTGGCATATCGTAGGAAGAAATTAGTAATCGGAAATTGGAGTTATGAGCTCTAACATTTCACTTTCATGTTCAAGGCAAAACCAGAGAGATTATTACGCCTTCCTGCTTCGTGATGGTGGGGACTCCCTCGATGAGCAGCACAAAAATTGAGTTGACAATTCGTTCATTACCTTGACGTCCCGAGCGGGCAGACATTTTATTCACAAGAGAAAACGTTGCTTTGTAATTGAATAGAATTTAGATTCAAATCATTTTTGATTGTGTGAATTAGCCTAAGGTGTGAAGAATTGAAACAAATAGATCTCGGGAAAACTGTTTGCTGCTGTTATTGTTGCCTTGTGCCAACTGGGACTTCCAAATGGGAATTTTACTGTTTCACGGTTTCACGGCACGGAATAGAATAAACTGTCTTTTCTTAACTAAAGAATAGTTTCAATTGCTTTTCGACCTGCCATATTATGCAATAATGCATTTTTCTGTGTACGTCCAGTTCGAATTGAGTGGCAAAGTATGAACTTAGTATTTTCCCCCGAGACCTATTAGATTCGATTTTCAGACCTTACTTCAAAAACAGTATGCTCAATGAGCGGAACTCTTCCACGTGTCGTCTAGGCAATGAAAGAAAGTGTAAACCTAGTTTTTGTGTTGCTCATCCGGAGATTCCCCCTCCACGATGATGATGCAGGAAGGCGAACAAATCTCTCTGGTTTTGCCTTCAACAGGAAGATGCGATGTTAGGACTAATAACTCCATCTTCAGATTACTGATTTCTTCCTACGATATGCCAAACTGTAAGTTGAAATGTCGAGCATGTACCTAGAATGAAAATAAATTGCTAGATAACGAACTTTTTCGTCTGCGTTCAATCAAACGCCGGAACTTTTTTTTGGGACACCCGGTATGTTTAACCTCAGTTGAAAGGCTGTTCCAGCTTTTTGCACCCCTGAATGAAAAGCATTTTTGTCCATTAGCGGAACTTTTCAAAGGCAGCCTTAAGTCAGTGTTTGTATTTCGTAGGCTACGTTCGGTGCAATCAGCTTTTTGGTGAAAAAATTGCAAAGATAGGTAGGAGCAAGGTCGTTGATGCATTTAAAAACCATTAGTTTCGTCTGTCTATCTATCAGCTCCTTGATCGTGTGCCATCCTAAACTTTGTATCAAGGGTTTACTTGGAGCATCGAACTGAATATTGGTCACAACACGAGCAGCTCTGTTTTGAAGTCTCTGCAATTGTAAGATGTCGGTGGAATTGCAGCAACCCCAAACAGAACAACAGTATTGGAAATGAGGCTCAACGATGCTGCTATAGAGAGTCTTCACAACTCCAGCAGGAAGATACTTTTTGGCGTATTTCAAGAAGCCAATAGCTCGGGAAGCTTTCGCAGTGACTGTTTTTATTTGTTCCTTCCATGTGAGATTTTCGTCGATTTGAACACCTAAGTACTTAGTATTACTTGAAACTTCGACTCTAGTCTCGCGAATGGAAGGTTGGAAAGTTTGATTTGAAATCTCTAGATGCTTCTTCTTATGTTTTGGTGGTAATTAGCATAGAATGGGTTTTAGTTACGTTGAGGGATAGTTTGTTCCCCTTTAGCCACGTATCAAGTTTCCGTAGATCTTCATTGATAGCCTCGTTCAACTGAGTAATGTCTTTCGAAAAATGATAAATACTGGTATCATCAGCATACATAGACACTTTAGAGTTCTTTATAACGCATGGAAGGTCATTTATGTACACTAGAAATAGGAGTGGACCGAGACAAGAGCCCTGTGGGACTCCCACCTCGATGCTCCCCATATTAGAGTCTACACAATTTACTCGACAATACGGGTCCGATCTTTGTGTTGTTGAGCAAAGAAGACCGATTAATGAGGCATCAATCAATTTCTTAATACTCTGTACCGTGTTTTTCTTATAGATGTGGAGATATATCCCCCAAGAATGTAAATTATCATAATAATCAAGTTGACCTATGGCACAAATGAAGAAGAAATATATTTTATGAGCGATAACATAATAAAATTTTGATGAGTTTTGAAAAAATCATACTCTTCAATGGGGTATCTACAGTTATCTACAACAATTTCCAAAGATTCTACCAAGGAGAACAAAAAAAAGTTCAATAGAATAATCACTGTTTGATGGGCCCCAGAAACACTGGTTCTTGTAAACAAGAAAATAGCGCTTAAAGAGATTATGAAATCTCGAATGCACACAAAGAAGAAGATCTGAGGTTGCTCATCGATCTTTTGAATGTTGCAAATGGGATTCAAATGCTTGATTCTAAATAGCTAAATGGTCTATCCCTAAAACTAGACCGCACAGCCAAGATATCAGTTAGATACGTTAATGAATTCAAAGAACGAAAAAAATTACAAACCTTATACATAAATGCCCTCCAAGGAAGATGTGCAACAGATTTTAGCTGCAATTAAAACATATTTATGATTGATGATTATGCTAAAGGTGGCAGCGAGGAGATTTTTACTAACATTGTGTGTGTATGTGTTTAATTCTTTATTTTAATTCGATTAGTTACAAATTAGCTAACAAGATTAGATTAGCTAACAAGTTAACTAATCTAAATCGAATTTACATAACTAATAACAAAAAAATCAATATTTTCTGAACTATATAATTGAGTTGGTTGGCATTTACAGGTACTACATTTGCAGAGCATACATTGCGTTCCAGTTAAGATTGCGTTCCAGTTGAAGTTAGTTGACGGAGATAAATAGCTAACTCAAGAGCTGCATATGCATGTATAGAATAGACCATTTCGCAATTTGGAAAAGGGACTGAGGATAGCGCGGCCGATTCTGACAGCCTTGGCAACAAGTAGGAAATCTAGGAAATCCCCTCTTCAGTAGCTGGGCCTAAACTGAGCCGTTTCAAAGTTGAGGGAAACAACTGAAATAAAATGGCTCAAAATAAATTCACAAATGAGCGAAAAGATTGCAAAACGGCTAAATAGTCCAAAGACAACACTTACCATACTAAACAAGCATCACATAACTCTTGGAAGTTGCAAATAAATCGAATATAACTCGAGTTTGGAGAGAGATGCGAGTGAGCCGCCAACCGTACACTTTGCACTGCAGGAGAGGGGATTCCCTAGATTTCCTTGTTGCTAAGGCTGTCAGAATGGGCCGCGCTCTCCTCAGTCTCTTTCTCCAAATTGCGAAATGGTCTATTAACCTATCATATTTAATGATTTCGACAAGTGCATGAATATTCTTGCGCTTGAGGAACAATAGCGTGTATAGGCGTTTTTTTGTCTATATACATAGATCGCCTCTACTTTGATCCGTCAACAAACTTCAACGCTTCATAAAAATTTATTTAGAGAACGCAATGCATCTTGGGGAAAAGTTCCTCGCCACCATCTTTATTGTAATGGTGGATTGACTATTGATCTCAAAAAAGTGTCAAAATATAGCACAGGGCTCAAATCTTTCAAATCTTTGAAAAGGTGGGTGTAAAATTCTATTCCATTTTTCTTTGAATTGAACGGCTTGAAAGGAACGTATAGTACTTTGCTGTAAATTTGCCGTGGAAATTTTTTGATATCTTGATTTTTTTCAAAATGGCGGCAACTTAATGATTTTTAAAAAATTTTGAAAAAATTTAAATTATCGTGAATCCTAGACCAAAGGAGGCAAAATCATATAACTTTCAAGAAAACCGTAGTTTATGAAGGCCTTCAATATCGTGGAAAGCATAAATCAGTATCTTTTCTGCTTTAGAATCAGGAAATTTGATGACGTCATTGCCTCAAATCTAATACATGCCGCCATTTTGAAACTAATCAAGATATCAATATATTTTCACGGCAGATTTACAGCAAAACGCTAAGTTCCTTCCAAGCCATTTGATTAAACGGAAAATGTAATCGAATTACACCGACCTTTTTAAAGTGCCTATCTAGCCCAACTAAAACTTTTTCTTAAATCATAGAAGGGACACCATAAAGCACAACTGTGCTTAAATTTTTGGAAAATTTAATCCCACTTTTGAGAAATGCCACTTTTAGTAGCGATTTTCTGACCAAAATTCCAAAATGTTGCGTCCATACAAAAAGAGCATGGGGCGAGCTCGCGTGACGAACCTTCAGGAAGGGAGACACTTCCTGCGCGTGATGAAGCAGAGATCGCCAAGCCAAGGAAACGTCAACAGACCACACTGTTGCATTTTCTTCGACTCTTGATGCAATGTAAATGGCACAGAAAGAGACAGTTTGTTACAGAAACAATAAGAATCCTACTGCAACACAGTGATGCCAGGTTTGGGCTCAATCAAGCAAATTTTGAGCTACGGACGATGGAGACGATGGGCCTAGCACTTCGCAGCAAGATCGAAAGGAGTCGAAGGGCAAAGGAATCAAAATACTGTGAGTTTACTATTTCCTGATTTTGAGGTTGGTTTTGCCATGTATAAGTTGCGATCAAAGTCTGAAAGATCTCACAGTAGAGTAAAGTAGAAATTTGGGTGGGATCGGGGATCCTGGTTTCTGGATTTGATTGAAATCATATGAAATGAATTGACATAAAATGGGGGCATCATTTTTTATAGTGAACAGTATTATAGCACAGAAGGGAATCAAACTTGTTCTTGAATCAGAATAATGAAACTGGACGAGCTGCCAATATAGAATCCATTTCACAAGCAAGGGTCCCCATGCAGATGCAGGAAATAAAATGGATACAAATGGATCCAGGCATCTGATGCTTGGTGATGGGCCGCATATTGTATAGCTGCACTGATGAGCCCTAAATTGAATAAGACTGGTCACAGCATAATCTATGAAGTGTTTTTTTATCTCTCTCCACAAGGTAAAATGGGTAGGCTGTACATAATTGTTTCTGTCTTTTTAATTTTAGAGAGAATTGCAAGTCAGTATCTACAACAAGAGCAAGAACAGCAAAGAGAACAGCAGTCACTTTGGTGTTTTGTTAATTAACCAGTGCATGGGAGGATACAGAAATGTTATCAACTTTCTTAAAAAATATACAGTTTTCATCATTTCCATATGAACATGATTAATTAACAAAGAATGAACCACTTGTTGTTATGTTCGCAACTCCGATTCTGAAAACATGTTGCATACACGTCTTTTGTTAAGAAACTAAGAATTTGGGCCAGTACTGAAAATTTCCTAAAGTTATCAGATTTTGAGTACTCAGAGTTTCTTACGAGTTTCTTAGAGGTTCCATAACAATCTTCATGTTCGGTCGTGCCTGTGTGCCCTCGTAAACATTTCTAAACAAGGTTTTTTAAGCCTTTCCGATGTTTAGACATTTCCCAAGTACCTTATGAGTGATATGATACAGGAAACAAGTGAAAGTAAAATAAAGATATGTCAAGCATTTCCTTTCTCATTAGATAGTTTCTTAAATTATATTTTCCCATACTGAAGTTTCATAATTTTTGGTGATCAGAATGGCAAAAATAAGAAACTCCAGTTCTGGAAAAATATTTAATTGTAGCAGTTATTAATGTTAGTCAAGGAAGTACTTAACATATTTCATATTCTATTTTCATCTGTTTCCTGTGCCATATTGATCAGAAGCAAGATATCATGTATCATGTCAGAAGGTACACATGTCTGAGCATTCAATTCCTACCCTGACCATACCCCGGGGACACCCACATTCATTAGCTAAAAAAATATTCCCACCCCCTTGAATGTTAATTTTTACCCTGGGCACTTAAAGTGGCATTTGACAAAAAGAGGAGGTTTATTTTTGTTGACCCCCAGGCTGCCTGGGGGATGGTCATGCCTGGGGGATGGTCAGGGTAGGAATTGAAGGAGACATTATCTAAACATTCAAAAGGCTCCCCACTTTCATAACAATCTTCATTCGTTTACTCCCTGTGCCCTTGTGACATTTTCAAACCAAATCTATTTGGAGCCTGCAGAAATGTTCAGTATCTTATGAAATGTTATGGGCACTGTAGCTTACAAGGGAGGATGTTGTTTCAATTTTAGTCACAAACTAAATGACCTGCCAGGGTTTTTAATTTTGCCAGCGTAGTCAATCAATGCAAGAAACAATTACAAAGATATTTTATTTCTTGTTTTCATATTTTCAATTTATCTTTATTTTTAAAGTCCCCAAAAGTCATTTTCATGGCCATATCCAGTCATTTTAATAGCATGAAATTTGGTGTGATTCTTTTGTTTCAAGTCTGTTATGCGCCATCCCTGTCGAAGTCTCTGGATGAGTCTTCTTGAAGAAATCTGAAAATTGAATTGTTAAAATGAAATATAGTTGATGTCAACATTGGTCGAAACTAGTGAATGAACTAGAAAATGCCTTGTTGAAACTGGTCAGCCAGGCATTTTCAAAGGACACCAATGTCTGAACAATCTCAATCACAGGAATACAAAGTACATTTCACTTCACAAGAGTTTAGAAATGAAGCTTTATAACCATGTTTATGATAGTTTTGCAATCATTCATGTTTCTATTTTTGAGGGAGGTGAAATGCACCAGCATATTTTTTCTAATTTGCTCAAGAATTTTATGCACATTTTCATGCCTTTCCAAATCAAAACTTTTCACAAATTGAAATTTACCTTCATTTCCTGTCCAAAGCAGAGAAAAGATAAAATAGAAATGACCAATATGCTTTAAATTTTCACTTATCAACCAAACTTTGATTCATTTCCGTACAGGTTTGTTGAGTGCAGTGAAAGATTAGTTTTGAACCAGGCAGGATTTTACTACTAGAGTGTGATAAAACCTCACGGGATATAATCTGCTTTGTTTGTAAACACTCAAAAGATGGACAGTTGCAACAAGATTTCATGACAATTCAAATAGGATAATAAATCATATATCAAGTTCAAGTTTGTTTCATCATTCGTTAAAAAAAGGCAAAAGCTAAAATTTTGAACAGCTCCAAATTTCCATTTGCTATGCTGTCGGCCGATTATTGTACGTAGGCCAAGACACAAGATTTTGAAATACAGTATTTTTACCCTGTCAATAAGAAACTGACTTATAAGAAACTGCAGCCTGCCAGATGGCACCATAATAGTCATTGTCCAACATTTGGTTTGATATAACATTCATATGATATTTGTAAGAAACCTAGCAGCCTGGTTTTATAAAATGAGTTTCTTAGTGGCGGAGTAATAGAGTCTGTGTCGCTTTCACCCTTCCACTCCCAAGTCCAATAATGCTGAGGAAGGAAGCGAAAGGCCATCTGTTGAAAAGAAAGTTTCCTTACCACTCCTTGAAAGTAACTGCTTCTCATAACCATCCCTGTTTCTCTCTGCCCTTCTTTTTTTCTGTTTCATCTTTGGTTTCGCACTCAGTCGATCCAGCTTCGAAAGGGTTCAACAGTTCAATAATAGCCACACTGTCTGTCTGACTGTGTAGGTTCATCAACCAGCGGGAGTGAGTTGGCTCCGATAGGCAACTCATCCCCCAGCAACTAGAAATTGAGGCCCAACTTAAGTTAATCCTTGCATTTCTTTCTGGCATCCTTCCCTCTTGAACAAACTCTGTCATGATAGCATTCGGAGCTAATTTTGGCCAACGTTTTAAAGAAAACATCGAAGGAACTTGCAGTCGCAACAGCAGCGAAGCCTTCGCACCGAACGAAACAAACCACAACAACACAATACCCTCTCAGGAGGCATTCCTGAAGGTACGTCACAGCCGCTCTCGACCCAGACCCGCAAGTGCGCAATCTTTTCGAAACGCGGCGGTTTCAAACGCTATTTTACAGAAATACACAATTCAAAGATTTTTCATATATTTTTTTTCATGACCAGTGCAACCAGAGCTTTCAAAAAATGCTCTATGGGCACTTTTGAAAATTGGACTAGATAGGCACTTTAAAGATTTGAGCCCCATGTTTCAAAATATTACTCTAAAGTATATTACTTTTTAGGGCCTGGTAGAAAGAGCGCGGCTGGCTTTGAACACATCACAATTTCGGGAATATCTAGATCTATCCTTCTTCTTTCCATACGTACTCATGTCTTTTCTTAAGAACCTCTTTCATTCGGGGGAATTGGCCATTCAGGTTTAAGGTTATCATATGCGATCTGCTTTCTGTAAATTTGCAGCTTGACCAATAGGGATTATAAATTCATTTTTTACGACTGCCAATCACCTTGCAATGGCATGTCAATCAATAACAAAGGATGCAATTGCTGTGAAATCTTCCCTTGACTAATGATAAAGCAAAATCAGCCGCGAAGTGGACCTAAGATGGCAGCAAAATTAAATTAAACAATGTTAACAAACCTTATAATTGACAAAAAGTTGCGGTAACATGAATAAGAATCCAAAGGCGTAGACACCTTGAGAAAGAAAACGGAAACATTAGAGACTTGGAAATGGATATCCATTGAGGCACTGCAAACACATTTGTCAGGAACTGCGCAAACAGGGAAACTTTTTCTGGGACACCAGGTAGATATCTTGAAGGTGTTGTGGGGCAGTGGTGTAATCCTCTGACTTTGCAGCCAGAACAGTCAGGCGGAGTGGGTTCGATACCCGGTAGGACCCCATCACTTGAGCGTCATGACAGGGGTCGCGGACTCGATTAGGTCTGCTCTAATTCTGCAATCCCAGCGCTTGGCGCTGAAAAACGCAACTTCACCTTCATTTCACCTTCATCTTACGTCACGTTAAAAGAGATACATGTAAACAATGGGACAGCAAGTTGGCAAAGAGGGTTAACTGGGGATTAAACTACACTTATGATGATGATTATGGTTATTATGGTAGACACCACATTTGAGCATTCCAATGTCACCTGTTTACATATTTCGGTCACAAAAGTACTCTGATACAAACAATGTCTGTGATTTCAAATTCGGAACTAAGGGTGAAGGTGTGGGTGAGTGGCGGAGCGGCGTATACAGTTTCTGTCTGGTGACTGAAGTTAAGCTCGGTCGACTGAGGTCAAACTCGGGATGGGTGACCTCTCTGAGGCCTGACCTCGCAAATCACCTCGCCGTCCTTCGGAAGGGACGTTAAACAAGGGGTCCCATGCCTGAATGCGGCTTGCATAGTAGGCTTTAAGTACAGTATTGCCCTGCCACTAAGAAACTGACTTATAAGAAACTGCAGCCTGCCAGATGGCACCATAGTCATTGTCCAACATTTGGTTTCATATAACATTTATCTAATATTTATATGAAACCAAGCAGCCTGGTTTTACAACATGAGTTTCTTAGTGGCGGGGTAATACTGTCGTTAGAAATACTTCCAGCCCACTCAAAAATAAAATACTGAAAGATGTGAATTTGTGTTTTAATGCCAATAGGCGCTGGGATCACAGGAGTAGAGAAGACATGGTCGAGTCTGCAACCCTTGGTCATGGCGCTCAACCGCCTGACAGTTATGGCTGCAAATTGAGAGAATTTCAACCCCTGAGTTACAACATCGATCATCTGAATTAAACCAAACTGGTCCAAAATATCCGCTATTACTGCAAAAGAATGAAGTTATAGTTACCATTTACCAATGATCTGATGACCCACGAATACCAGCTAAAAGGAAACAAACTTGTTCACATTTTTGAAGAAGCTCACCATGTCATTTCATATTAGCTGCCCAGAAACTGTTTCCTCGTTTATCAAATAAAGTTTATCACATTCCCGTTGCTAAATCATAATGAAATAGTCCACTCATAAATTTTCATTTATACTCAATGTGAAAATTACAGGTTACTGAGACAAAAGTGAGCCAATTATATTCACACTGCAAATTAAACAGTTTTTCAAATCAGCTTGAACAAGTTCACCAAACTACTTTCACATCTATATTAAATGGGCTACAAAAACTACGAACATTTCAAGCTTTTTTGTTGACTACTCCTCAAATATGGTATTAATGTGGTCACATGATCCAAGGTAGAACAATGAAATGTTAAGAATTTAATTGCCTATGAAATTCGAGTAAAAGTCAGCAGAACTGGTGGTTATACTGTATCTCATGTCGTTTTAGCGTAGTGCAGCAAAGTCTGCTAGAAGGGGGGCCAAAAACGCTGGTTTGGAAGTAGAGACAAGTTTGAACATTCAGTGATAATATTTCCACACTCAAAGCATCAATGCCAACACATAAGGCATATATGTGCAAGTTAACTATCGAGAAACGCTATAAAAATGATTAGCCATTGACTGAAGTGAAAATTCATTGCCAGCACCGACCAAATCTGTTCACGTGTTTGAACACCCATAGTTTGAACTGCTGAGTGTAAATGCGTCTAAGAAGGACTTTTTGGGTATACGAAAAGGTCAAGTTGGGAGCCTCGAGGAATCCCCCAAAAAGGGCTCCAGATCGCATGCGCAGTAACGATTTATTTCACTTATGTAATATGCAAATTAGCTTGACCGTTGAGAACAAGGGAAGAAACAAAAGCAGCGATGCGCATGACAACGTGAGCACCAACGTTGATTCGCTCCCAACAAAGCTGAAACACAATGCATCAAAACAATAGGGTGATCACTTCATCTCCCCAACAAGGACTATGTACGTCCATGCTCTCGCAACTCAGCGATCTGCCCATGAAATCTCTTTATTGAACCGGTTGTAGGATCATTGCATTTGGGACTGGTAGCTATAGAATATTGGTGTATTTTGAAGCATTCTCGCGCACTGAGAGCCCCAGTCAAGAAAACGATCACAATTATAACACTGTGATCTACAGATCGAAAGAAAATATCGAAACTTCTGAAAATAAGTCCGCACGGCAAAAACTGATTGTGATTTTCACCACTACGAAAAGCGTTAATGATATGATACGATTGTGATATGAAACATAGGGCTCAAATCTTTAAAAAGGTCGTTGTAAAATTCTATTACAATTTTCTTTGAAATAAATGGCTTGGAAGGAACTTGAGGCTGTTTGTTGTAAATCTGCCGTGGAAATTTATTGATATCTTGATTAGTTTCAAAATGGCGGCATTTATTAAATTTGAGGCTACGATAACAAGGACAGATTTGATAAGACAAAAGCACGAGTCGGTTTTGATTGACACCGCAATCCAAAGCGATTAGAGATCACGGACAAAGGAAATTCTTTCAACCAGTAATTCAAAACAAGGAAAGCCGCAAAAGTTTCTCTGAAACTCAGGTAGCTAGCTCACTCGTTGTGCATTCCAGAAACTGTTTTTAAGAACAAAAAAGAGCATATATCGAAAGGAGAAGGATATATCTACACATCTACCGCGGGCATTTTATTTCTTTGATTCAGAAGCTAAGCAGTAAGTGTTTTAGTTATACCCAAAAGAATAAGAGAATTGAATCGCCTCCCAATCGGCTTCGGAAACAAAGAAGTAAAATGCCGGAGGTAGATGTGTAGACATATCCTTCTTCTTTCGATATATGCTCATGTTTGCTCTTAAGAACAATTTCTGGAATGCACAACGAGCGCGCTAGCTACTTGGGTTTCAGAAAAACTTTTTCGGCTTTGTTTGTTTTGAATTTATGGTTGAGAGAATTTCCTTTGTCTGCAGTCGCAAATCGCTTTGAATTGAGGTGTCAATCAAACGCAACTGTTGCTATTGTATTACAAAATCTGCCCTTGTTTGCTAGGGCGTCATCAAATTTCTAAATCCTAAACCAGAAAAGCTACAGATTTCTGCTTGCCACCATATTGTAGACCTTCATAAACTATCGTTTCCTTGAAGGTTATATCATTTTTCCTCCATTGGCTTAGGACTTACGATGATTTAAAGGTTTTCAAAATTTTCCATGATTTTTTTCAGAAATGATGAAATTGCCACCATTTTGAAAAAAAATGAGGATATCAAAAAATTTCCACGGCAGATTTACAGCAAAGTACCATAAGTTCCTTTCAAGCCATTCAATTCAATGAAAAGTGTCATGGAATTTTACACCCACCTTTTCAAAGATTTGAAAGATTTGAGCCCTATGCTGTGATATGATTGCTTGAAAATGTGCCATACCTTTTATGAGGATAGTATATCAGCGAATAGATAGCAACACCAACCAGTAATGGATTCAGAATATATGACAAATACTTCATCGCCTGGAAACGTGAAAAAAGCATACGAGCGTCAGTGTATGAAAAAGCAACCATTATATCAAAGGGTGCACGGACCTGTAAAGTTAACAAGACTGGCAAGCACTTCGATAGATCTTACTAACAGTTTGGTAAACAGCTCATCAACAATTTTCCTTTCAAACTCATGGCCCAATAACAAGCATGGTTTAGTTTCATAGCTCCAATTGTCTTCCAGAGACTAGCTTAGGCTTTGCTGTTTCTGCTACAGCAAACAGTTGATGGTACTGACACATTGTTTTAGTTAGTTATATAATATTTTTTCGTGCTTGCTATCGATATATAAACAATTATAGAAGTTTGATAGACCCTTCTAGAAGTGAAAAATTTGATAACCCAACAGTATATTCTGTTTGGTTTCATGGCCTTGCGTCCTTCCTTCCGGTCCCTTCTCGGCTCTAATTACAGCTGCCTTGTAAACAGTTATATCACGAAACATTTGTGAATGATATTAACGTATGATTTACCTGACTATCATAGTTATCTGTCTCTTGTTCTGAAGCACTTTTTTCTCCAAACTGAAATCGCAAGAAATCGTAACATTGTGACCAGTTCATACTTCCATTTTTCTTTGAGACATTGCTTTATTTTAACAACAGTAAGGCCCCGCATTTAAGAAACCACTTTTTCACACCTCAGCCTAAAAGGTTTCTTACATCTATGATACTTTTGATTTTTTAGGCTGAATGTTTCTTAAGTTTCTAATTTCTTTTCTGGAAAGTCCTGGAAAAATAGGTTATAACAGAAAAGGGCTATTTATAGATAGATTAGCCATATATGTGTGTGTTATAAATGTTTGTCAAGAACGTCAATTAAAATTTAGGTAAAAGCTGTTAAATCAAAGACAACTTTGCAGCAATTTCTTATGAGCCCTGCATGCAGTGGAAGACTCCCCAGACCGTTAGACGAGGACTTAGTATTGATCAAAATACAACAAACTTCATTTTGGGTATGAGCCTCAAGAGTTTCCTATCAGTAAGGGGGCTAATTATTTTTCAGTAGCTTAAAAGTTTCTTCTTAAATGCGGGGTCTTACTGTACTTCAATAAATCATCAGACAGTTGTTGTAAGAACTTCAAAAGCTAGAGTACACATGCTATCAGAAAGCAACTGATAAAGGAACATGATAAAGGTATCAGCAATTAGTTGAGGGGCGTAGCTCTGTTTTGAGATGTTGATTGGTCAGTTTAAGCTATAACAAAACCCTTCGAAAAACAAGTTTCAAAACAAGTCGATGTTTTGGAAAGTGTGGGAGAAGCCAAATTCCAAATAAGGAGCAGAGTTCAGTCATTTTGCAAACACTACAATCTTGGCCAAAATACTTGGGACAAATCATAAAATTGCACTACTTCGGTCTTTGATTACGTGCCCCCCGCCCCCCCCCCCGTTTCAAAGTTGCTTGAATCAAACGCCTTTCGACCTTCTCAACATTCAAGTAGGGGGGGGAGGAGGGGGGATTAGGAGACTCTAAACGTATGATTTCTCCTCGATATTTTAGGAAACATCATGAAGACACTGAAATTTGACTGTGTCCCAACTTCTTTTGGCCAGGATTGTAGATTCCCTGGACGACTTCAAATCCATCACTTCACTGAAATTTTTCACAAAAAGTTGACTGGAAAAGGATGACGAAAACTTCACTCTAAATTAAACATCTAGGATTCAAAATCTTTCAATCTGGTTTTTCAAACAGTAATCATTGTTGAAAGTGAGCATGTAGCATCTCAAAAAATAGCAAAGCCTTGCCTTTCAACCAACCAGTGAAACAAACATATGTCACTAAGTGACAAATGTTTGTTTCATTCTAGAGTAAGTTATGACCAAAAACTAGTGAATTTCTTTGGGGTCGACTTGTAGGTATCATCGTTTGGCAACATTCAAAAGTATAGGAATGAAAATGTAAGGGGCATTGGCGGTGGTAATCGAACGGCGGTGGTAATCGGACCCTTGCGAGAAGATCTCGAAAACCAATAGAAAATCAAGATACAAATAAAACCCACCAAATTCACAAGGCATTTTTTCTCAGGTATTTGTTGGTACTGGAAACTAACATTATAGATACTAAACATCTTTACAGGAAGCCTTCTTATATGTAAAACACGCTGAAACAAGCTGTTTTCGTTTTGCTTGGCCATGAAGAAGCCATTGTTGTGAAAATTACGCCTATATTCGAGACTTTGAATCCGTGGCCGAACGAAGCAAAAATATTAAACAATGAAAGAAATTGGATGTCCAGCATGTGAATATCACATAGGACTGTGCCAAAGACTTAAAACAATTTCGATGTTGGGAGGACAAGTGGTTCTGCATCGAATGGTCTTTGAAGTTCATGGCGGTGGTTTTCGGAAAGCAAATAAATCCGTTGCTTGGCAGAATGAATACAGTTCAGATTTTAAAATGCGATTTGGATTTTCATATTTCTGTCATAAATATCTATAGTGTCTAAAGTAGTAACGAGATCAATCAACATTTTCTCAAGCATTTCCTTCTTTACAGATTGGTTTGCGTGTACTGAGAACACTCCAGAACGTCGTTACGAGAACCCATAGTTGAACCATTTTTTTCGCATTCATGAATAGGCAAACAAGCCAAGAAAACTGAAGCAGAAGAGTTTATAGATGTAGACACAAAAACTTAAATTTGTTGGCACATTCTGATTCGTGAACCCACTGTACGAAAACCACCGCCACTGTCCGTAAACCACAGCCGAGGTCAGCGTCAAAAACATCGTTGCCAAAGGAAAGCAGGCAAAGTCAAACCCGTTAACAGGCTATCAAACACCAAACAACGTTAGGAAAGCATGCCCAAATACATATCCATTCATCTGGTAAATTTATGTTTTGTCTGTGATAAATTTTTCTTATCAAAAGATTTAGTTTTCTTTGAGCGTCCGATTGACACCGCCGGCCCCCTACATCTACATGGTACGATAGGGTACCAACAGTTGTTTGATGTTTGACCAAACATTGAACGACAACGATCAATGAATGGGCTTCTCGGCAACACAAACCTGTCTCTAAGTCTTCAAATTAAATTTAGAGACAAGAACGATGCAATTTTTTTAAGCACCCCGTAAACAGAATCACCTTGAATCTTGGAAGTCCACCAACAAATGAGACATCAACCTTCAAAGCTTTTGTTACTTTCCAAAACTAAAAAACAATAACGGAGACATTTTGTTAGAAACTCTATACATTACATTCCATTACATTAGGGTGTACTTCAGAAAAAACGCAATGCAATCATAATTGAAAACTTTCTGCAGATGATAAGATCTGAATTGATGTAATATGCAGCTTGGATGCATCAATATAATTATTTATACCGGGTATCCCAAAATGATGTATTATCGTTTGATTGCTTACATGTCGATAACCAATGAACCGCTCTTTAAAACCTTTGTTTTATCTGATTGCCTAAATTCTAAATTGTATTCGAAGATGTTGGTTCTGGCTTTACGACGATGTTTTCATGTCGAAGAGAAGAATGATAAACCTGCTCAAATTCAAGCCTTAGATGACATGCGAACAAAACGGCCTATTTTTCCAGTCAACATTTTAGATGTGATACAAAAGGCTGAACTCGCATTCGTATTCTCTAAGTCACCCACCCATCGGAATTCAGTATCAACTGAATTCATATTCTCTGAACGACTTAGAAGTTGAGCCATTTGTATCACATCTAAAATAGTGGCTGGAAAAGAAGGTCGTTTCTTTTTCATGCCATGTAAGCCTTGAATTTGAGAAGGTTTAT
Source organism: Aurelia coerulea (assembly GCA_039566865.1). Classification (NCBI taxonomy): domain Eukaryota; kingdom Metazoa; phylum Cnidaria; class Scyphozoa; order Semaeostomeae; family Ulmaridae; genus Aurelia; species Aurelia coerulea. The sequence continues at coordinate 21,063,145 of CM076948.1, read as the reverse complement.
CGATCTTCTTTTCGACATGAAAACAACCGCGTAAAACCAAAACCAACATCGTCGAATAATCGGCAATCGGATAAAATAAAGTTTTGAAAATCGGTTAATTGGTTATGGACCTGTAAGCAATCAAACGATAATATATCAGTTTAGGACACCCGGTACGGTATTTAATTGATATTTAAATAAGTATTGCCACTTTGAAATGTATCATACTGTTCAGAGCAAAATCAGGACATTTTTATTGTAAAGAGTTCAAACAGATTTGGGGGAAACATTTCAAGTCTAGAAGCACATGAAACATTCAAATTTACTTCAACGAGATATATTTATGAAAACAGATGTAATAAGCTCTAATCAAGAACAGTGTTTGCCAATGCAAAGTTCCTGCCACTTTCTTGCATCAAATATAGGTCATACTCACTAAAACTTCAAGTAAGTGATAAATAATTCAGTTCACGTGCCTAAGCTGGATACTGCCGGGTGAGCAAGAAAAAAGTTCCCACTCTTAAAAACTGATAACACCAAGATTACTTGATGGATTGGAATTAATCGTATCCTACTTAAAGGGTGAGAGACTAAAAAGTTTCATGGTTGCAAATTGCCTAAAAAAGGACCAAAACACTAGATCGAATCACAAAGAAATTCCTTGCACAGAATGATAAAAAAGCACAATTTTTGATGGTTAAGAGATATCGACTGCACGTTTATTGCCATGGGATTGAAAGACTTCAAAATTTGTTTGAAAATATATTCCTTATAACTCCTGAGAGAGATGGGATGCCCTTGCGTATTGTTCTGTGCGAGGAGATCCCCTACGATTTCATCAAGGGTTTAGGCCCTTTTCAGGCAATTCGCAAACTAGAAATGTTCATAAAGTCGAATTCACCTATATTTTCGGTGAAAATACAAAATGCGAGAAAAATAATAAAAATAGTTTGGCCTTTCTGCTTTTAATTGAAATTTGAATATTTCGAATCTGCCCAGCACTCTTCGTGTTATGAATTTTAAAAAATGGGAACTTTTATCTGGCTTACCCAGCATTGGGCAGAGGATAGATTGTGTTTTCAGATAGTATACATTACATCTATTCAAATGTTATCATCTTTTTAACTTTCAATTATAATTGGGTTGAGTTTTTCTAAAACACCCTGCATAAACATTATGAAAATTCGCAACATTACGATAAGAAGTTGTCTCTAGTTTTGCCCAGTATATGCAATGAAATTTTAGTCCAAGGCAATACGCAAGCCAGGGCATGAAAACCCACCCGACCATGTGACCGGGCGGTCGCAGGAAATTTTGAATTCACAAGGTCCTGCAGGAAATTTCTCAAAATCTCTCTTCATGAATCATGTTCTCTTTTCTCGTTGTTTTACAATGAAAATAACATATAAAATCAAGGAAGTTGCCTGAAATAGATGGGATCTCGTGTACAATTTTTATGAATATTGTTTTCAAAAAATATGAGACAAGTGCAGAACTTGATTTCCCTCATGCCTTTCAGAAATCATACATTATTTCTTTCATGGGTTCCCAACTTCAACGGGCCCAAACTTCCTTCAAATTTATTTTCCATGATTTTCACTTGCATTTACACAAAGACCGGTTGAATGTTTTCTGCCCATCATTGGAACCTGACTTCTCTTTAAGAAAGCTGGATGTTTTAACTGATCCAGCTTGCATGAAGTTCAAGCATGATTTGTTGTCTGGTCGCAGGAAGAGAAATATTATTTCACGCCCTGACGCAAGCCCCATGGGCAAAGAACTGAACGAGTAGGTCGCAAACAAAGGACCTAAAACGACTCGGGGGTGAAAATTTTTTCGAAATTCAGCTAACATGGGGGGGCATCTATTTGGCACTAGAGATTAAATTTCTTACTAACTTACTGAGACAGGATGTGATACATTTAAGGCGTACCATGTAACCGTAGCATTGCCTCTTTCTGAAAAAGTCGTACGCATATTGCTAAAATAAACTAACCTCTATCAGTGAGCCGATTCCAGCAGGCACTAGAACAAGATAACTCGTTTTTTCATCCATTAGGTATAAAAATATGATGGCAGTACTGCAACACCTCCAAATGACTAAAAAGAAACAGAAAATATAATGTAAAATACCACGAAACATATCCTACGATTCTGAACGGATCAATATAAAATTTTAAGCAGCAGAATCAAAACCTATTTTAATCTGTCCGCGGCAGTCTGTTCGTGTTTACATAGTGATAGGTGATGCTTTCAACAAGAGATACTTGAAAAAGCAATATTTACCGAGGGACATATAATTCACATAGGTCATTTATGAGCCTGAATTCACACTTCATGCCTGGTCCCGTAGAGCCTTACTTCAGATATTGTCCACCTGTTTGGGGTTTCAACTGTGGTATTACGGCTCTTCAAAAATTTCAAAAGCTGCAAAATAGTTGAATAGTCGAATAGTCGCAATAAATTAGCTAATCAGAAAACAGCCAAATCAAAAATGTCCCCGACAACCCCGACAGTTTCTTATCCAGCCACTTAATGCTGTGACACCAACACTCTGCTGGAAGCTAAACATTTCGTGTCACAGTAAGAAGAGTGCTGATTTCACGCTCAAATTTTAAGGAATTTCCAGTTAAAATTAAACTCTTACCCACTCTTAATGAAAGCCCTTCCATTGACTTCTTATTTTGCCAGAAACTGATGTCATTCTTGAATGCCAGAAAATCAAAGAGAAGCTAAAAAGCAAAAAATATGCCGATTTTCATACTACAGAATACAGTAAGAACCCGCAAAATAGAAACCAGTTTTTACAAAACGGACTGTTTAGTTTCTTATTAAAAGGTCATTAATCTGGAAACAGGCTGAAAGGTTTCTTATCGCATGGTTAAGAAACCTTCAGTGATTTCAGCATAATCTTTCATGAAAGCCCAGAGCACACACTATCTAACAGGATGTTCTCGTTACCTAGAATTTTCTCTAAATTTACTCAACGTGCCACGCCAAATATATCATTATAGATAGAGATGCCTTTGCATCAAATGTCTGAAAATGTTAGGCACCTGAGTTTCACAAAAATTTTCAAATATGAATTCATGTGGGGTCCTTCCATAAGAAACCTTTCTAAAATCAGGCTGAGAAGTTTCTTATATGAGGGCACCATTTATAAAAAAAATCAGCCTAAGGTTTCTTATAAAGTGGTTTCTATTTTGTGGGTTCTTACTGTAAAGCTGTTTTAAAATATCAAAATCATGAATCATACATTGAGAACTGCAAATTAAAGATTTCCCTATCGTGGAAGAAAGAACTTGTGAAAATATGAAAATTAACATCACTAAGATCGGTCATACCGTTGAAGAGTTCTCGCCGATTTTGGCTTCAATATTTTTTTGAAGACTTGAAAAAAGGTAGGAAATGGGATAAAAATGTTGTACAGTTTTCAGGTTGGAACCAACAACAATTGACTAATTCAGCGAGGCAATGCTTGCATTCAAGAGAGACAAAACCCATTTGTTTTTTCCGAGAAAATGGTCATACCCACAAACATTGTTTTCAAGATGAAATCAGGTGAATATTTTTCACATTTCTAGTCCTTTCCTAATTCTAAAAACAATTTCTAGCAAATCACTTTGAAGGAAACAAAAGTGCGGATCAAAAACTCTCCCTGTTTTAATGCCCTCCTTGAGTAATACTTCATTAATAGTTGCAAATTTCTTGTCTTCCTACAATTTAGGAGAGAAACTTTCGCGGGAAGAAACTTGCATGCTTTTCGCATTTTTGGCCGAAATTCGCGAAAGTTTGTTCCACAAAATTTCCTGAAATGTTAAATTCCCGAAAGTTTATTCTCGCGAAATCTCCTAAGATATAGAATCAAATGACTATAGTATCAGATATTGATATTCCTCTTCTTTAACAACGACCTTTTTGAAATATGCTACTACAAACAAGCTTATTTATGGACGATTCGGAAGAGTCACTCAAGAGTTGTGGAACGTTTGAGACCGTATAAAAATGTGAAAAGAAAATTAATTCGCGAAAGTTTATTCCAGTGAAGTTTCCCATCTTAGCCCATTCACGAAAGTTGTTTCTAAAAAATTTTTTTTCTTATCACATTTTTTTTTCTATTCATGTTTTTTTTCCACATTTCTTTTTTTTCTATTTAGTGTTTTTTCGAACTCGCGAAATTTCTTCCTGTGAAAGTTTCTTCCCTTGACGTATTACAGGAATTACAATGACATGTGCATGAAAACCAACGATTAGTGTTGTCACACTCATAGGGATGAATTTGGTTACTCTGCTAAAAGGATATCACGTGCTACACCATACCATATTCCAGTCATCGCTGCGAGGCAGAAACTTTAAAGAAAGTTGCTCAAGATTTCAGACTATTTCTAACCGTGAAAAGGGCCTCCTCCTGAAAATCTCCGATATTTTTGCGTAGAAATAGCAGCGAGAAAAGTCATTGAGTCACCTAGTAGGATTTCGCTTTCTGTGTTTCACTACTACCATCCCAACGACGTCAGAATTACTCTCAGCATCCTAAACTTGGGAAGGCACGACACTTCAAGGGCATGGCATTTTTTTCATAAGAAGGGCATGTTAAAATGCGGTGATTTAAACTTCAATAATATGATACACAGCATAAAATAGTGTGAACCCTAAGAGATGTCCGACTTCTTCATATTTCACAACATACGAAGCGAGAAGTAAAGATAACTAGATCACCAAGTAAGTAACATTATAAAAGTTCTAAATAACTTTCCGGCCACATCTCGGTACTAACTGGGGGGCACATCCTGCAACAATACGGGAGGTTTTGATTTATTGCAAAGTCTTGGAGACAAGTGCTCCCCGTGCCCCTCCCAGTTCCTGCGTCTCTGGTTATTCTTCAGTATTCCCCCGCTACGTGGATGTAAGCATCAATGCATACACAAGACTGTCTCGAACAGAAACGTTGCAATATCAAATACTTACATGTAAGATTGAGATCACAAATGTCAATGCCAAGAAATATAGATTTGTATCAGAAAATATTCCCTTCAACTCATTGATGTCTTTGTCTGTAAAACCTATAAAAGAAATGGAACTGGTTGAGCATGCAGTTATTCAAGACCTTGCGCTCCCCAAGATCTTTTGCAATATCATAACCTTAGAGTATATGTAAATGCTGCTGAAATTTGATAGCGATAGATATTCAATCCTTGCACTTTTTGGCCCAAAGGTTCCAAATCTTTTAAAAGGCTGGTGTAAAATTCAATAACCTATTTCTTTGAACTGAATGGCTTCAAAGAAACTTCAGCTATTTTCCTATGATTCTGCCGTTTGGTTTTTCTGAAACCTTCAATATTTTCAGAAGAAGAGTGTTTTTCTTCTTTTTCCAGAGCTCAAGAAAATTTTCAAAAAAAAACTGAAAACTGTCGTAAATTCTAACCTGTTTGACGAAACATGAAATAATTTCCAAGAAAACCATAGTTTATGGATGTCTACAATATGGTATCAAACAAAAGTCTGTACATTTTTATTTTTATTTTCCATCTTAGTTTTTTGATGAATATATATTTTGTACATTTATATAAAGTGTACCGTTGAAGAGGGCCTAACCATTCGAAGAAAACAGGCATCAATTTGGTCTTTTGCGCTTTTTATTCATTATTTCAGTGCGGACTAGTTTCGCCCACTAAGGCATCTTCAGAGCAACCTGAGATGGCCAGAAACTGAGGAGGAGGCTGTCTTCTAAGCAAACAGATCTGACGATTCATACAAACGGACCAGAGAGAACTGGGTCCTAGAACTCTTTGTGTTTACCTTAAAAGGACATTAATTAGATTTAATTAAATTGATCTCTATAAAACCCCATGTTGTTAAAAAATTCTTCAGTTGCTCTGATGATGGCCTGTTGGCCGAAACTAGTTAGCAGATGACTGAATAGAAAATGAATAGCGCAAAAGATCAAGTTGATGCCTGCTCTCTGAAGATGTTGTCTCTCTTCTTTCTCATCGTTCACTATATATTGTACATTTATAGGTTTAGTTGAATATTTTAATTAGGTTAGTTTTCATTGTAATTAGGCTAGCTTTATTTTTAGTTACATGGTACATTGTAAAACAGTTACTTAAACTTAAGTGTAACCCTGGGTAAACAATACTAAAATAAAATAAAAAATAAATAAACTCTTCTTGCCCTCATTTATAAATTTGATGACGTCACATCCTCAAATGAGCTGAAATGTAACATATGCTGTAATTTAAAAAATATTCAAGATTTCTGAAAAGTTCCCCGGTAGAATTATAGATATGTAGCTAAACTTTAAAGCCATTCAGAAAGAAGAAATAGGTCATAGAGTTTTACACCCATCTTTTTACCCTGAGCTAAAGATTTGAAACCTATGCTGCCCAACAGGCCTTTCTGATATGTGATCACATGTCGCGTCTAGCCTCACTACATAAGGACCCTCAACTTACGCTCATCTAATTGCAGTGAATTGATGTTCTTGTTGTCGCTCCAGTTGAGGGCCTTATGGACAAACTCTTCTCAAAACGGCAAAAAATTCTCGCCAGGAACAAAGTTGTTCCTGGACCAATCAGGATGCAAGAGTTGAAATAACTTGATGGGATTGGCTGATTCTTCTTCGAATCAAACTTCCCGCCAAAGGCAAACAAAAGCGTTCGAACAACGCATTCGACTGAACTGCTGCAACGATCAAAATCTCAAAGTAACGAGCGAATTTACGAGATCTTTTGCGCCCCCAATCAACCAAAATAGCACTTATAGGTAACAGTTGTTTGCTTTAATAGCTTGAAGAGACATTCATCTAAGTACTGATAGCTTGTTTTGCAGTGTAGCACTTCAGGAAAACCACTTTTTGCGGCGATTTAGGGTGGGTGGTTTCGAGAAAAATAGCAGATCATTTAGGCCATGTCTGTTTCTGGAAGCGTATGTCCATGAGTCGCAGTTATAGCGTCCATCAGGCTATCAATAGCGATAACCTACGAACATATAATCAGTCTATGTCGCGTCCATCATCGTTAAAGAGGCTGTGCCGTCGAAAGTGATATAAAACATGGGTTCATATCGACATCTGTATGCTAAAAATCCTGTTTCACTAATTCATTTATTTCATATTCCATATTTAATTATTTTAAGGAGGTTTGCCCTTCGGCAGAAGCTGGTTTCTGGTTTCCAATAAAAACAATAATTACAATCTATGGACAAATTAAAAAGTTATTAATAAAATTAAACTATAAAACCTTATCTACAATATTTAAAACCTACAGTAATGTTCAGAATTTGCAATGGAAAGCGAAAGAAAATGATTCTCAATACCGTTCTTGAAACTATGCAGAGAGGTTGCCTGCTTTGACCAATTGAAGCCAAAGGATACTGTAATTTTCCAGCATATGTTTGGTCTTTGGGTGAAAGACCTTTCTATGCCCCTCTTCGAAATTGGTTTGTATCGCAGCGATCGTTGGGAAAATGGAATATTTTGAAGAATACACAAAATCTGAGGTCAGCAATCTACTACAATGTGTTGCTTTTTTCCAAAAGGGGTTTAGATTAGCTTCAGGGGAAGGTCTTTAAAGGACAAGTCCGGGGTTGGAATAATTGTTCATAAAATGAAAGATCACAATGTTGTGAATGGTATGTAGTACTTTTTGCCAACCTTCTCTGTCTTTTCTCTGCGAAATTGTGTATTTAAATCTGTGAAATGGGCGAAATGACGTCATTATTCATGACGTAATTTCACCCATTTCGCCTTCGACCTGAACGAGGCTGTTTTCTTATAGAACTCTCAAGTAATTTCCGACGTCACAATCGAGCCTCCAAACCGAGGCTACCCCATTTTATCGCGTTTTCAAAATGGCGACGACATTGGGCCTAACTTACGAAAAATTTCGTACGAATTTACAACAGAAAAAGAAACCAAAACCCGGAAAAAAGCTACAAATGATGTTTGGCAGTTGGTAAGGTTGCTTTTTGACATCAATTGTAAAAACCCCACACTTGTCCTTTAATACACCCTCTTTTGCAAGAATTTCCATGAAACGGTTGCACCTATGAGCCTGCTTCGGCCATCTTAAAACTGCAAAGTCGCCATTTTGGGATACAACATGCCGTTGGAAAGCCACCACAATGCCAGCACAACCCAATCCAATCCATCAGTACCAGCATGATATACACCCACAAAGATCGTTTCCATACTTCATAAACTTTCCGGACACACCCTGCAAGACCACAGCTGGCATAGCCTATATATGGTAGATGTTACTCCCTCTTTATTTAGTCACCTTAACTATTAGTTCCTTTCGTATTGTATTTTAGTAGCAGTTTTACATTTATTTTCACCCAATACTATCCAAAGAATGTGATCGATACTTACCATATTGTTTCATTTGCATAATAGAATTCTCAACGGTCATCCAAAGTCTTAATCGTCCCAACGATACGGGTTTACATTCAATCGTTATTTCAGCTGTCTTCGTTGTTGTATTTACTAGCTACAAGTGAGCAAATTGAAAGGAGGATAATCGGGAATGTGGATAAAATGATGAGCCAGCAAAGAGCATCAATGACACAGCCGAGGATACATAAACATTGCTTTTTTCAATTCAATTCATGTTTTATCTGAAACAAATGAGGAGAGACCAAGCGAAATTCGGCTATAAGACTAGACTCACGAAATAGTCCCAGTTATCGCAACAACGACAGCGACAGCAATGACAACAACAACAACAATATATATTTTTGCTCAAACTGGGACTTATGGACTTTCACATCAAAAAGTGGGACGAAAATAAACAATGGGCGCACAGATTTTTCTGTGCCCTTTGAAACGAGGTTAATGGCCTCTTTTCGGTGGTTGGAGAATTTCAGGAGCTGCGACGTGTTGGCGTGCACTATTGCTAGATGAAGATTGCCTTCAAAATGAGGAGATTCTTGTTGAAACTGAAAGGTTTGTCAATTCTTAGATTAAAGAAACATTCATGCGAATACTTGTGACTTTTGTTCATTGCTAACATCACTCAAAACTTGAATTTCGAGACGTTTTATTATCTGATGATTGAGCTGACAATTTAGGCCCACCGCCATTACTCACCTTATCGTACAGCGTTGCTATGGTTTCCATATCGGACATGAAATCGAGGGAAACAATTTCGTCCCAATTTTCAATGTGTAAGTCCATGAGTCGTAGTTATAGCGTCCATCAGCCTATCAATAGCAATAACTACGAACTTGCAATCAGTCTACTATAAGACCTTAAAAGCGCAATGAAAGTTCACCAAAAAAGGCAGAGTTCTCCTTTGACGAGATTTCAAGCAACATAAAGGCGATGGAGCCTGCCAGTTTTTTTTTTGCGAAAGCCAAGGAGAAATGATCTTTTCAGCCTATGCAATATCCCCTTAATACGATTCTGTGGTATTCCAGGCATTTTGAGAGACGCGTTTCGTTAACGTACTATGAAATATTTTTCTCTTGTGGTTCAATGTTCTCAATATACCGGGTGAGTCAGAAAAAAGAATTCCCATTTGAAAGGTCACGCTCCCTGGACATCAGGACAATGATATCGGCAAATATATAGTTTAATGCTGAAAATGTTCAAATCTGCTATGAAATTTACATGGCTGAAATTTGCCACTTCATTCTGAAATCATGAGGGATTTTCTCGAGAAAGCCTCTGCAAGAAACCTTCAAAACTTGCCAAAAATCATGAACAAATTTCCCTTACATTTCTGCCTTACAATGGCCTTGCAGCAATGACCTGTGGACGGTTTATTACATGCTGTCCTATTGGGAGGACGAATAAGTCCTCCCCTGGTATCGATGACCTATTCAAGGGGATTCCATTTTCCCAAGAGGACAAAATACCAACCTGGTTCCGAGGGCCAGTTTCCTACGTCAGTACTGTTGGCGTCGACTCCTTTTGGAGCATGGGGACGAGGTTGGACAAAATACATGAATTTATGTGAGTGTGTGAGTGTCATCAATTTTAGGAAGGAAAATTTTCTCATTGTTTTCATTCGTTTTTGCAGGTTTTTGAAGGGGCTTTCTGCAGAAAATTCCATATCCACGGGAAGGAATGGCCGATTAAGGCCGGGTAAATTACTGAACCTAATTGAACATATTGATAATAAAACAAGACAGTTTTCAATATTATTGCTTTAATATTCATAGAGCAGTGGCCTTCCAAGCGGGGATTCTTTTTTCTGACTCACCCGAAGAAGTAACATGTATAAACGGTATAAACAAGATTAAATGAAAACAATGAAAAGAAAAAAAAATTGGCAGTCAAACACTACCCGTTTACAATGCAATAAAACAGCTATGAGCATTCTTTGTGTGCGTTCATATTTTCTTTTCAAGATTGTTTTGACTGCATGACGATCGACCATTCCTTTCTCATCGAAACCAGCGGTCGGCAATTTTGTCTCAATATTTTGCAGTGATACATAATGATTCAACATTTATGTTAGTTTTAAGTTATAACGGTTTGACTACAAGAACATAAAATTTTAAAACTACCATGTGAGAAAATAGTTGTGTTCCGAAATGAACAAAGATATTTCTATCAAATTCAGGGTAAATGTTCTAAATAAATATTTACGAAAAATGATGAAACCAAAAAGCTCAGGATTTAACCGAAAAAAAAACAGCAGGGAAAAAACTGAAAGGGGGTCAGCCAATTAGATGCCCAATCAGCGCTCAACCCATTGAAAGATAATTACCGTAAGATATCTGTCTGTTGAACTTAGCTCATCATGATGTATTATAGGCAGGTATGATCCATCATGGGCGATTCTGTATGAGATAAACAAATGCAATAAAAACATATTGCGTCAGGTATTATCGATTAGAGGCAATTCTGCAAACAGGAATAAGTTCAATAAAATCTGTCTAACTAACATGAAATAAGCCGACATCAAATGTTGCTATAGGATCGCGGGAAACTTCTGTCTTCTGTGCGCTTTCTGTGCGCTTTCTTTATTTCAGTGCCAATTAGCAGAGGTAAAACGTTAATCAATAGCTTTAACAAGTGTGACGGACTTACTTACTTTCTTTCTCGCTGACTTTCTTCCTTCATTTCTTGCTTACTGACTGACATCGAAGCCCCTTCTTAGATTACAAAGTGGACTTTGTAATCAAAAATGAATTACGTTAGGTGAATGCACAATTCAGACTGCCTGAACTCCATTTAATCTAAAAAAAATGCCCTTTGTTGAGCTATCCCCGAAGTGGGAACTCGTTGATATTCATGGACAGGTATGTGCCTCCCACTGAGATGGGATTTTCGATGAAAGGTCTCTAAAGCTGGGTGCAATGAATAAAGGGTCCTTAAAATACGGGTATGAAGCGTGAAATTCCTCAATATCATATTGCTGCAGCATATGAAGCCGTCATAAGGGTGGCTTGGGCAGCAAAATTTCGGCAGCCACTACTGCGTAAAAGTGGGTCAAATTCCCATCCTCTTCTGAATCAAGGTACTCTCTGTCAATGATACCTAACGGGTGAACCAAAAACAGCTTCAACTGTTCAAAAACGTGTTACTCGGAGAATACTTGAGTTAATTTAAACTGAATTACATTTTAGTTGATAGCCGAAAGGCTGAAGTATCTCAGTGATTTTTGTTTCATTTTTCCGAGCATTGGAAATATATAGGTGAAATTTTGTGTACAAATATCCGTAACTTCGAAATGCGCGAGAGGAGCCGTAAAACCGTCGATCAAAATAATAAACAAAGTCATCATTCAAACACATTTCGTTCGTGTCAAGAGTTACCAATCAGGTCTTTATAAAATCAGCAGCGTATATGATCTGATATTTTTGCAAAAATCAGTTTTGAAGCCTCGAAAGAAATGAACAGTATTTGCATGCTGCATCAAATAAGGAGACAATTTATCCCTTTCACGCATTTCGAAGTAAAGGAACTTTCATAGATTCAGTTATACCTATATTTTACAATGGTCGCAAAATAGAAGAAATAGGAGAGAAAATACTGCAGACTTTGGAACATAAATGAAACTTAGATTCAATCTGACATCTTAAGTATCCTTACAGATTTTCAAAACAGTTGAAGTTCTTTTCGGTCCACCTGGTATGGTACTCTTAAACACTACCGGGTGAGTCGAAAAGGGCCTGGCGTCTGAAAGGCTACTGCTCCCTCAGTAAACAAGGGCAGATTTTGTAATACAATAGCATGAGTTGCTTTTGTTGACACCTCAATTCAAAGCGATTAGCGATCACAGACAAAGGAAATTCTCTCAACCAGTAATTCAAAACAAACAAAGCCGCAAAAGTTCCTCGGAAACCCAGGTAGCTAGCACGCTCGTTGTGCATTCCAGAAATTATTTTTAAGGGCAAATATGCGCATAGATCGAAAGAAGAAGGATGCATCTACACATCTGCCGCGGGCATTTTATTTGTTTGGTTCAAAAGCCGTTTGGGAGGCGATTCAATTCTCTTATTCTTTTGGGTGTTATCAAAACATTTACTGCTCAGCTTTTGGACCAAAGAAATAAAATGCCCGCGGCAGATGTGTAGATATATCCTTCTTCTTTCGATCTATGCTCATGTTTGCACTTAGAAATGATTTCTGGAATGCACAACGAGCGCGCTAGCTACCTGGGTTTCAGAGAAACTTTTGCGGCTTTGTTTGTTTTGACTTACTGGTTGAGAGAATTTTCTTTGATCGCTAATCGCATTGAATTGATGTGTCAACAAACGCAAGTCATGCTATTGTATTACAAAATCTGCCCTTGTTGTATCCCCTGCATTACAGATTTTCAAAACAGTTTAAGTTCTTTTCGGTCCACCTGGTATGGTACTCTGAGTCAAAAAAAGGCTTGGCGTCTGAAAGGCTACTTCTCCCTCAGTATATAAACAATTATATGTAGCAATATCTGATTGAATTATTAACATTTTCAAGTATTTTTTGAATTTTTCCTGGCTGAAATCGGTCACTCCGTTCGGATTCTAGAAATGATTTTTGAAAAAAGCCCCTGCGCACACCTTAAAAACATGCTAAAGTCGTTAGCAAATTTCTGTAATATGTTTAACCATGTGTCACTACTACTAGGAAGCAACAGAAAGGGAAATGTTGCTCATCAATTTCCTTCATTTTCGCAGGTTATCGAACGGAGCTTTCTGCAGAGAATCTCCCATATCGATGGGAAGGAATGGCCGATTAAATTCGGGCAAATCACTACACCTAATTGGACATATCGGGAATAAAACATGACAGTTTCCAATAATATTGCTTTGACATTCAAGAAGCAGAATTTTTCCAAACACCTTGCCTTTCTATTGATTCACCCGGTAGATGAAAAATTTAACTTTTTATCTCAGATTTTTTATTGCTTGTCAAAGTATTACCAAACTGGCATCATTCTAAAGATCTCGAAGAGCGCAGGCTGAATTATGAGAGGAACTGACCTTTGATACCATCCACAAAATGAACTGTACACTAATGATAGCATTACTCACTGTAAGGCGCGATAGATTTCTCCAGGTAGAGCCATACGATCAAAGGAAATGTCATCAGTTAAAACATTCAAAACAACTTTAGACTGCAGATGTGTTATGGGTACTTGAGCTTGCTGTAGAAATAAACGTAATATTGATTAGGGCTGTTGATTAGTGGAGCAGAAGGCAGTATTAGGCATTCTATTGGGTGTGGCCTAACATTTGAACAGTTTGAGAAACTGGGCGTAGTTTGAAATGGTCGCTGTATATGCTAAAACAGATACGTTCAATATCTTTCAAATACGACTGCTTCTTAGCATTTTTAAGTGAGATTGCTACTTCACTGTTGTTCAAGGCGTCAAAAGTTTGCTTGAGACTTCAAAAAGAAACTAAAGCACATTTGAAGCATCATCCTTGGCGTATTCCAGAAAACAATGAGCAGTGGCAATGTGACAAAGTTGGATTAGTTCAAGCACAAAAATGGCATAAAGTGTGAATTCTGCTAAAGGGAGCCTTTGTAACCAGCATACCTCGCATGCCAGCTTCTTTTGGCAGACATTTTCGTGGACAATGAAAATATGCATTCACAAGCATGCCGGTTGCAAGGGCCCCTATAAAATATGTCCTATCCTGGATTATTGAGCTCTAACTCATAGCAGGAAGATCAAATATGTTCCAGACTGTCTTTCATTCTCTGCTCACTTAATCTCATGAAATTGTAGAAAATAAAAATAAAACGTTTCTGTTTTGATAGTGGAAGAAAGGTCACAAACCATAATGAATTAAATCAGAAGCGACACAAACGTTTTTAACATTTACATAAACATATTTCTCTAGCTATTGGCGTAACGATTATCAAGGAATGAGGTCAGCTGTTATATCTACATCACCTGGCCGAAGGACCCACAAGGAAGCAAATTACCGGAGCCGACCATACCACATCTACTGGCAACGTATCCTGAGGACTTTAAGCATTGTCACAGGTGAGAAAAATATAGAAATTTTAAGGGTGAGCAGCCGTAGTAAGCCAGATCCGACAGGTTAAAATTCGTATGTTCAAACAATCTTTATCATTGCACCTCTACCCAAAATTCCTTTACACTCTCTTTTTTTTTATAAGAATATTTTAAATTTTGTCCAGCCTCGATATTCTTAAGAAAGTTTTGTTTTGAGCCTGAACATATTCTTAAAGTGTTTATGTCAGTCATGCGACTGCTCAAAAATGAGACACAAAAATGCCAGCTGAGGCTGGCAATATTCTTATAATATTCTTAAAAATTGGATGATTCTGAGCCTGAATATTCTTATAAACATTATTCTTATAAAAAGAAAAGAGTGTACTGTATTTTCTATTTCAAAGGAATAAATTATAAATTCAGAGCATTACCGTTGTCTTTGAGTCTTTGAGCAAATTGAAAACTTCATCTCTAGGTAAAGCATATTTGGTCAGCACAAATTTCAGTTTAGATGCATGTTTACCAAATGGTGATTCCTCCATAGGATGAATTGATACAAAGGCATACAATGTTCCATTCTTTCTTGTTTTTCTTGGTATACTTATATTGATTGACCTGTGAAGATGTCCAAACAGTTAATGCATGTTAAGGCAGTGGCAGACGGAGTGTGAGGGGGTATGAGCACCCCTAATGTTGGCTGAGCAAAGATCTCTTGTTCAAGTACAATAGAAATAAACAATGCTTTTTAACTGAAGCCATAGCTTTGTTCCCAATATTTGGCAAAGTATGTGCCTGCATGAAGATGCAAGCCTGGTCATTAGCAGCTGAACAGTTCTGAAAAGGTGGGAGAGTTTTTTGAATAGAATACATGATAAGCAGATACAGGAAGCAGATTTCAAGCAGAGAAGTCCATCTGCCTTGGCCAAAAGTAAGCAACTGATTTGCTTAAGCATTTAAAGACAGATTGAGCAACATTAACCATATGCAATGCAGCTGTTCTCAAATACAGCCAGACCAAAGGAGACCCTTTGCACCACTGAAAAACTTGGGATTGTGATAGATTCTCCAGTCCTTTCCCTCAAGATCTTATACAGTACAGTACAGATGCAGGCCTTGGGCACATTAACAAAATTTTTCATTGTCTTTAAATCTTCAAATGAGCATTGCTACTCTATGCCATCACTTCTGACATTGTATGTATGTATGTATAAAATTCTTTAACATGAATAACAGAGATAAGTTAGTTAAGAACTTGTTTACAGCCTGGTTCACAAAATAAAATACAGTAAACTGAAATTAAGACTAGTATCCTAATAATGATATGTGCAGTAAAAAATTCTTCCAGTCATATTTTAAATGAGAGTCAGATTTAATTTTGTCCATAAAGTAGGCTTTACATTTTGCTTTAAAACTCTCAATAGATTCAATGTGATGTATTTCAGTTGGTAGCCAATTCCAAACCCTCGCTCCATAATATCTAAATGATTTTACATAAGTATGCCCAGTTCCTCTAATTTTGAAAATGTGATTATTTACAGCTCTTGTTCGGTGTTGGTGAAGTTCAGCTGTTTTGACAAACATTTCAGCCAAGTAAGGTGGTGCGATATTATTGTTGACTTTGTAGAGAAGGAGACATAGGTGCAATGGTAGCCAGTTAAGTTGGATGAACAATGGCTTGCTATGAGTTCTTGTATCACAGCCGAAAATGATGCACGCACATTGTTTCTGGAACTTCCAGATGGCTTGGGTCCAAGGAGTTAGCAAGGAGGATCAGACATTCTTTGGGGAGGTACTCATTTACACGTCTCATTATTTGTAAGCCGTAATTGATCTTTCTGCACATGTCTTTTAGGTGTAATGAATAGTCCAAATGTTGATTTAGAGTAAATCCGAGACACTTGTAGCTTGTTACATATTCAATACGATCACTATTCAATGATAAAGGAGATCTTTCCTCATAAGATGTAGCTTGCGATGGCCTACTGAAGAGAATGAGTTCAGTTTTCTTTGGATGGGGCACTAGATGATTCATTGATGAGTACAAACTGATAATATTTAGATCCTTTTGGATTGTAGATGTAACGACTTGATGCGAGGAGCCATCTGATGTGATAACACTGTAGTATCATCAGCAAACATTATAGTCTCAGATTCAATTAATGAAGGGAAGTCATTTACATAAAGTAAAAATAACAGTGGTCCGAAGATCAAGCCTTGGGGAACGCCAGTTGTTATGGTTGCTGGCTTGCAAAGATCGCCATCGAAATCTACCACTTGCGTTCTGTTTTCAAGATATGATGTGAGCCAATTCAGTAACTGTTTATCGGGATTTCGGGACATCGTGTTTTGATTATGGCAAGCATAATGCTATGGCTCACAGTGTCAAATGCCTTGTAGCTGTAGCAGTTGAGTGCAGATGTCTGAATCCAGATTAAAATTTGTGTAGCAGGCCTTCTTTTATCAGGAACGAATAGATGTGGTTGAACGTAACTCTCTCATTTATTGTGCTAATGCAGCATAGTACCGAAACCTACTCTGATACAAATGTACCGAGGCATTGTCGAGCCACACTTTTGCTACTGTTGCTCTGTATGGGGAAGCTGTGGCGAAGCTAGATTGCAAGCTCTGCAAAAATTGCAAAATCGAGCTGCAAGGATTGTCTCAAATAGCAGTTATGATACATCTGCGACCCTTTTGATTAAGAACCTTAAATGGCTTACTGTCAGTGATATGATTAAAAGTGAAACAGCTACGGTTACGTATAAAGCAATAACTGGCCTTGCACCTAGCTATCTTTCTGATTTGTTCACAAAAAATTCTGACCGAAATATTGATATTAGCTTGCGAAATGCAGCCACTGATCTCTATATCCCAAGGATGACAACCTGCAAAGGACAAAAAGCGATATCTTTTCGTGGCGCTAGAACTTGGAATCAGCTTCCGTTGGATATAAAACAAGCAAATTCGCTTAATTCGTTTAAATGCCAACTAAAAAACCATCTGCAGCCTTCTGCTTGACCATTTGATTGTGATTTTTCGTTCCATTCACCAGTTTTGATTTTACTCTTTTTAATTTTTTATCATAAGTATTCTAGTTAGATTTTTTAGATTTTATCACTTGTAATTAGGTTATTTTAGTAAAGTATTGTTAATTTTGTAAGCTTTTTAACACGGCCCCCTGTAAAGCAGTCGTTGATTGATGGGGCCACCGTGTATAAATAATTAAAAATGAAATGAAATGAAATGAAATGAAATGGCCTATAATTATCGATACTATGAATGTCTCCAGATTTGAAAACGGAACTACTCTTGCTTTATTCCAAATGTTTGGAAAACAGCCAGTTTTGGGGGCAAAACTTGATAATTTCAGCAAGACTTTTAACAAATGCTGTTGATTTACAGAAGATTTCGATGGTCTTGACTGAAGCTTTTTTTCATAGTTATCAATCTAAAATTTTACAATAACAGAACATGGTTATAAGACCATACCACGGAGAGAATGAGAATAAATTACAGCATCGTGGCTTTAACAAATAGCATAAAGCATTTACATGAAAATAATGAACCATATTACAGCATAAACTAAAGCTACGAAAAGAAATAAAATGATACAAAGGTGGGAGTAGGAGACGAAAATTTCGCTGAAAGATTTAAGAAAATCTCTTTGATGATTTAATGAACTCTAGTGTTGCTTTAATGATTCTTTTATTCGACTCAAAATGTAACCTTACATCACCTTACAAAATTATTGAAACTAGTTCCTCATTGGAAAGGTTCGACAAACCGTATGAAAGCAAAATTGCCTGTATACGGTTGAGGAGATTATTTCTCTGCAGGTGATATGAGTGGCGGTACAGCAAGAAATGTTCCGTATCCTCAACGCCGTCGTTTATGGGACACATTGCGTTTAATGTGTCACTGAAATTGTGCCTAAATGTGTGAAAATTAAGTGCACTCAATCCAACTCGAAGCTGTGTGAGAGCGGCTAGTCCTTTAGGATCATGAATACCAAATACTTGTTTTGGAGTGGAACGAATAATCTTATTTCGTTTTGCCTTAAAGGTACCTAATGAGGGTGAATTTGTATTTCTGGATCAATATTTTCCTACTCTGACAGACAATTAGGGTATAAACTTGACTTATATGTGTCAGTTCTTGCACATATTTGCCCAATCACTGCTCTCGCTCGAAAGGAGTAAGGAAGTTCTTAAAGATGTGGAATAGGGTCTCTAGTATAGGAAGATGCAATATCATTGACAATGTTATAAAAAAGGACAAGACGTCGTCTCCATCGCCGAAGATCTAAGGTCTCCCAACCAAGTTCTTCGAGTAGTCTCTTTCAAGAAGTACGTTTCCATGCACCTATTATCGCTCAAAATCTGCCTCGAAGGCATGACAGAAGGCAAAAGAAGTAGAGGAAAACAACGTAAACGATGGCGAGACAACATTAGCCTTTGGACTGGACGAAGCCTGATGTCGCTGAACAATGCGGTCAAAGACCGAAATTTATTGAGACAATTGTCACATGTTGATGCGCAATCCGCCGAAGGCGGAGAAGGCGAACGATGATGATTATCGCTCTGGCAGCGGAGTATCGTACAGACTCTAGTTTTTCCATATAGTTTTTTCAGTATAAAGCTGTTAGTGAAGTCATATTTTTAGATGAAATATGGTAGATAACATCGCCATAATCAAGATGTGGGCGAACATATAACTTGTAAAGTTCATTAAGCGTTTTCCGAGGCAGGTATCTAGACATAAAACGTAACATACCAACACCTTGCCTGGTTTTAGAAATAATTGATTGAATATGACTAGAGAATGTTAGTTTGGAATCCAATATGATGCCAAGATGTTTATGCTCGTTAACTTTTACAACTTGTGTGTCATTGAAGAAGATAAGAGGATTATTTACTGTGGTGCGTTTCCTGGAGAATATAACCTCGACAGCTTGCTTCATGTGGTCAGGAATAAAGGAAATTCTCCACTTATACGCCAACTCTTGTATAATCCTTAAATCATGATTCATGTCCACAGCGGCCTGCTCAGTATCATAAACAACGGTGAAGAGTGATGTATCGTCAGCGAAAAGCTTCACTTTATACATTTAATATTATCTGCCAGATCATTTATATAAATCAAAAAGAAGATAGGTCCTAAGATAGATCCTTGAGGGACGCCGGCTGATTTATTACCCCATGCTGATTTTTTACCATTGAGGAGTGTCCGCTGTTTACTATTTGCAAGAAAGCTTTGGATAAGGGATAGCAAATTGCCAGAGACTCCACACCGACGCAGCTTGTATATTAAGCCTTTGTGCCACATACGACCAAAAGCTTTTGAAATATCAAGAAAGACAGAGCGAACATCGAGTGCAGGGCTGCAGTCGAAAGCAGCAGAGATTGCATGAACTATGGGGAGTAGCTGGTTAACTGTAGAGTCACCAGGACGAAAGCCTGACTGATTGGGATTGAGTAAACCGTAAACATTGAGGTGTTGGTACAGACTGTCGAAAATGAGTTTTTCAAAAATCTTTCCAAATATTGGAAGCAATGAGATACGTCTGTAATTTTGTTTAAGATTTTTGCTATTTTTCTTATGAATGGAAACAACTTTAGCTCTTTTCCAAGCCTCAGGAAAGGAGCCATGCATCATACAAGAATCAAATATCATTTTCAGAGGCTTAAAAAGAGAACTATCGCATATTTTTATCATTCGTACAGAGATGCCATCCCATCCGCGCGCTTTCTTCGGATTTAATGCTCGAATGATATTGAGCAACTTTTCATCTGAAATGGCAATGTTAGAGATTGGTGGTACATCGAAGTAACTTCCCTTGGAATCTCACTTCCTGTATCTAGAATACTGCATTGGAGCAATTGGAGGATGAAATAATGATATCATTTTCTAACAAGGGAGGAATTAACGGCACTTTCGTTTTGTTTAGTATCTGTTTATCAAAGACCAATATTTCTTATTACCAGTGTCGGAATTTGAGAGAGTTTCTCCTATTTTCATGAAGTATCTATGCTTTGCATCCTCGATAGTTTGTGAGGTACGGTTTATCAAATCCTGGATACCCTCTACTTTATCATCTGGCTGGCCGTTTCTCGTGAAAGTCTTGTAAGCACGATTCTTCTTTTGGATCATACTCTTTATAGAGCGAGTTATCCATGGCACGTTTTTGGGTTTCAAAGTGACAAGTCCATTCGGTATGAAATTAGAGAATATATTCAGCAAAACTTCATTCAAAATTTCGACTTGGTGACTTGGGCAAGTAGTATTTTCTAAGGCCTCGCGCCAGCGGAACATTTCCATACTTTTCCTGATTGCTGCAATGTTCGCTTTATCATAATACCATAGCCTACGCTTGAAAGGCGGTGGAGCAGGCTTTTTGATAGAGAGCATTCCATAGATGATCTGATGGTGACATTGATCAAGTAACGTTGGATGAACCCCAGACTCACGGAAGAGATTCGGCTGATCCGTGAAAATTAGATCTATACAAGATTGAGATTCACCCATAAAATGAGTTGGCTCGGTAATCAGCTGGTTTAGACCAAGGTCAGATATAAATGGCTCAAAAAAGTTTTCCCCTCGTAGTTACCCATATCATTTTCCCTGACTGATAGCTCATCAAGACCAATTCCTTTAGAATTTTTTAACTTTGCCATGATCTTGGAAATACTGTTTGGAGATGCAAATGAGATGTTTAACTTATTTTTTGTTAACATTGTCACACTATCTACTAAGGGAGGTGCAAAATGCGATGTGATTTTAGCAAACTTCCAACAACAAATACAGTAGCCCTGAAAAGAATCGAAGGGTTAAAAAGTTTTGTTTACTGTTGTTCTTTATAGTGCCATTATCACGTGATGCGTTAAAAAGAAGTTGTCTCAGTTCAACGTTATAATTTAATATTTTTCACATGTACACAGGATCATTGAAGGTGAAGGTGAAGTTGCGTTTTTCAGCGCCAGGCGCTGGGATCGCAGAAATAGAGCAGACCTAATTGAGTCCGCGACCCCTGTCATGACGCTCAAGTGATGGGGTCCTACCGGGTATCAAACCCACTCCGCCTGACTGTTCTGGCTGCAAAGTCAGAGGATTACACCACTGCGCCACAACACCTTCAACACCTTCATTGAAGAGCACAGTTTCTTTGGCCAATGACTACAGTACTGTATTTGATCTTTTCTATGCATGGCTTGCTTTTCAAAACAAATTAAAGTTTACCACAATAATAAATTTCCAATAATTTGTATACTTCCATTCATAAAAATGTTGTTTTATTCTATCGGGTGACCCAGAAAAAAATGACCCAACATAATCTGTTATAGAAAAAAACAAGTGGCCGATTGAAATGTTTCAAACATTGTTCTGTCACCAAATGACTATAGCCTACATCATGAATATTTTTCGCAATTTTTTGGGAACGGCAAATTTCCCGAATTAATTTTGAGGAAAAGGAAGGGCATGCTTGAAATCCTCAAAAATTTGTTAAAAACAGGGGATCAATTTAAAGCCATTTCAAATCTTCAATACAATGAGGAGCGTGTTTCACTTCAGCCTGAGAATATCTTTAGGTACCTATGTACTATAAACTTGCCCTGAAAACTTCCAACTGAGTTGCTTATTCCCAGGTTGAAATGAAACACTGAAACACGCTAAGCTTGTTGTTTTGAAGATCTGAAATGGTTGTAAATCGCTCTCCTGGTTTGGCGGCTTTTTGAGTATTTCAGGCATGCTCTTTTCCATGCAATCTTGACATTTACCATGCCAAAAAAAATGCAAAAAATATTCAAAATGTGGGCTAGTCTTTGAGCCACAAAACAACATTTGAAGCATTCAATTGGCTGCTCTCTTAATGTTTCTGTAACAGATTGCATTGGATCACTATTGTTTGCAGCATTTTGAAGCATTTCAATTGGCCACTCGCTTAATTTTCTGTAACACATTGGTGAAGGTGAAGGTGAGTTTCGGTTTTTAGCACCAAGCGCTGGGATCACAGAAGTATCTAAGTGCTAATTGAGTCTGCGACCCCTTGTCATCACGCTCAAGTGGCCAGGCTCTACCGGGTATCGAACCCTGTCCGCCTGACTGTTCTGGCTGCAAAGTCAGAGGATTACACAACACCCTCAAGATTGCATTGAATTAAACTATTTTTTGGGTCACCCGGTATACTTACTCTTTCTGATATTTCAAAAGATCCAAGCCTTTCCAGATTTGGTCAACATCACTTAAAGATGATGCTCTACCATGGTAACTTGTGTAAATTGAAATCTAAAATGAAAAGTAGTGCAAGTGAATGAGTCAAAAAAACAAAGCAACACAGATGAGCCAAAAAAAGTAACCCTGAAAAAACTTTCGCTTGTAACAAAAACACAAATTTCAATGGATTTGGGCTGAATCTTTGAATTTCCATATAATGTCTTGTCTACACGCTACATTTTCCTAAACTATTGCATAAACCCGTAATGAACTTTATTCCCATCTAAAATGCTGACCAGCAGTGGATATTTGAGAAAGCACAGACACACTTTGGGACTTTCATGTAACACCTCCCACTGAGCCAAATTTAAGCTCATTTGATTGGCCCTTCGGGTGCTGAATATAAATTTAGTGCCTGCTACTACAGGATTTTTTAGTTCTGAGAAAGCTGACTTTTACTCAAGGCACTGTAAAACATGACTGTTAAAGGGTCTGTTTCATCCAGCATTCCTTGCACGTGCCGTCTCTTGGTTTTCCTTTATTGTCCGCCATTTTCATGGCCCATGAAAATGGCGGCAACAAAGGCCAACCAAGAGATGGCACGTGCAACGCATGCTGGATGAAACAGACCCTTTAACGCTGATTATACCACACCATGAGAGGGTCACACAACTAGAAACGTGCAGCATGTTTATATGTATATGCACAGTCTATACAAATCTCTAGCAAATACAAAGGAGCCGACAGATCAATTCGCTCTATTCAGATCGATTTTGTTCTATTTTTGCTAATTAGGAAATGTTTATTGAACAGTTTTATAAGTGGGAAATGTTGCCCAAGTGGGCAACAAGTTTGAGTCGAATTTAAATGAATTTGAATAGTGCTGCCCGATCATCTTTAACCATGCGGTGTTTTTAAATGTAGATTATTAAATTAGATATGTAGTTTTTGCCTGTAATTATTTTAGATTTGTAGATATTGTAATTAGATTTCTTTTCTTTTATGACTAGGCTTATTTAGTTTGCTGGCAAAATTATACATACATACATACATACATATTGGTGATATTATTGGGCAACAGTCCCATATATTGCCAAAACTGGTTAAACCAAACTTTATTAACTCGGCTCGGAACTTTTTTATTTGATTTCTAATTCTAAAGTAAAAGAAGTCATCTTAAATGAAATTGCATGCCACTGCATGCAGTTGGTTGTGCTTCATGTCAAAGTGTATCAAAACATTCATACTCACCATATTTCTCCCGACATCCTTTCCTGTCAAGCTATATTTTGGTCTCAGACATCGATCGTTGTCCCCTTCGCATTTCGGAGGGTTGAACAGAATATAAAATACGTAGCAACAATTTAATATATACAAGATGAATAAAAGTAACACAAAGTTAGTCAAATTCAACTTCGGCATGGCAGCCTAATTCTGTAACTGAACGTTTACTGTGATCGAAAAAAGCAGCAAGTCCTTCAACTTCAGAGCACTACTTGATTGATTTGCTCTTATTTAGGCCCGGCTTCGCGGGTCCCTCTTGAAGTTGCCTCGATTTCATCTCCAGAGCCATCATGATCTTTTCATGATCAATCCTGTGATGTCGTAATCATTCAATCAACTGTTGTCAATCAAGTAATCAATCAGGTAAAGAAACTGGTTTATAAGAAACTAGTACTACGATGACCAAAAATTTAAGAAACTCTAGTACTACGCTCAAGAATAGTTAAGAAACTCTTAACATTCAAATCCTGATGTCTCTTTTATTCTATGTCTCTCTAACAAAGTAACGACATCCTTTTTAAAGTTTAACTGCAAAAATTGGTAATTTTTTGCCTGAATGTGCATGACTTATTCGTGATGACAATGCCAATGTTAAATGGAAGTGTAATACAGCTAAAATTTCGATCTTGTTGTTCCCCAAAGTTATCTAAAGTTATTCATGATATGCAGAAGATATTTCCTTAATTAGTGACCGGATAAGTGTGAAACTACTGACGTGCTTCACAAGTGCGTGAGTGGTTGCAGAAACACAGAATGAAAGATACAAAACTAACTTACGACCTTGAAAGTGACGGCTTGGTACGGCAGGTAAATCGACAGCAGGATGACGATCTTTGGCAAATATTCTTTATAGTAACACAACAAAACGATTTCCAGCAGCGAATAATAACAAGCTTATAATATCCTGCCTAACTTAAAACTATAGATAAATGAAATGAAAACCTAGGTAGTTCGTCTTAACTTCGTCTTGATTCGGCTTCGGCTATTTCGTCTTGATGCGCGGCATCAACAGATCGGCTTCAACTTAGTGTTCGTCTCGACTGACTAAAAATACTAAAAACCTAACCTAAAATGCAGGACCATGAAACAATAAGGCACACCTAATTTACCTTATAAAGAAAAATACAATTAAGTAAAAATAGCAATAAACAATAAAATGTCATTCGCATGATACAAAGTTCAAGCAGGGAGCGAGTCTACTCTCGTCCAAATACGGCACGTTTTGGCATCGTTTCAAACAGTACTTTTATGTGCATGCCAACAACACGCAAACAACTGCAAGTTATCTATTTATTAATCAATCAATCAGCAAGGGGGTGCGTCCATATCGCAACATTACCCCCTCCTTTTAAAACAAGCCTCCTGGCTTGCGTGTCGGCCATAGGCGGTAATGGCTCGATGGGACGATCAGCCGGATCATAAAAAGGCTTCAAACGATTGGCATGAACCGGTACTGAAACCACTCGATTGTCTAAGGTGCGTAACTTGAAGTGCACTGGCGATAGTTTATTTACAATGCGATATGGTCCGTGAAAGTTGTGGCTGAGTTTCTTCGACAGCCCTTTCTTTGTTTTTGGCGTGTAGACCCAAACTTTCGAACCGATTTCATAGTTAACTGGTGCGCTTGTCTTGTCATATTGCAATTTCATGCGTTGCTGAGCAAGCTGCGTATTGCTGGAGATGATCTGCTGCGCTTCTTCGAGGTTTTGCACGATCCGAGCTCTGTGCTGAGCAACCGGTCAAAGGCTCCTTCCACAGGAATTGGCAAAAGAGGTGCCTTACGCTTACCTCTCGGAACTTTCTTCATGGCACAATCGACACAAGTTTTACACCAATGTTCAACGTCTTTGAACATACCGTGCCAAAAATAACGACGGCGAATCTTCTCGTACGTTTTATGGGTGCTGAAATGACTAGCTGTAGGAGCATCATGGCAAGCAGATAATATCTCATGGCGTAATGAAGCAGGGATCACTACTTGTGAACACAAAAGCTGAACGTGACGTTTTCCTGGTGTCCACAGATGACAAAGAATGCCATTGTCGTCTAGATAATATGAATCGATCTGCAGAAGCAGAGAACGCGCTTCACTGTCCTCAAATGGCAACTCTGCTGTTTCCAAGTATTTGATGATTGGAGCTAGATCTGCGTCCTGACGCTGTAAGGTATACAGGGTAATAGCAGGAGGGCATGGTGGCTCGATAACTCCTAAAGGCAACTTGACTGGTGTCTCTTGAGAGACAGACAAAGGAGCAACGTAAGAACGACGTGAAAGAGCATCTGCGTTTCCATTCGCGGTACCAGCACGATGAATGATCTCAAAGTCATACTGTTGTAACTGCAAGGCCCAACGTGCAAGTCTACCTGTAGGGTCCTTGATACGCATGAGCCAAGAAAGGCTACCGTGATCAGTATGGATGAAAAACTTCGTACCCGAAAGATAGGACTGATAACGCTTGACACCATCAACTACCGCTAAAGCTTCTCGTTCTGTGGTACTATAATTTGTCTCAGCATGACTGAGTTCTCGTCCACCGTACGCAATAACATGTTCCTGGCCATTAATGCATTGTCCCAAAATATAGCCTAAAGCATACTGGCTTGCATCTGTGTACAGATGAAAAGGTTGGTTAACCCTATTTGTACTGGGGGGGGCGTTTTTCGCCCCCCCCTACCAGTTTTTGCTGCGTTACGCTAAAAGGACAAGAGATATAACCACCAGTTTTGGTGACTTTTAGTCAAATTTCATAGGCAATTAAATTCTAAACATTTCATTGTTCTACCTCTGATCATGTGACCACAGTAATACCATATTTGGAGAGTAGTCAACAACAAAAAAGCTTAAAATGTCCGTAGTTTTCGTGTCGTTTGCTTGATCGATCTCAAACATGCACCATTCGATTGCATTTGATGAGTACTTTCATTTGATATATAAATATCTCATATTTGCTTATGTCAGCAAAATTTAATATCTATGACATCATTCACATTTATGACGTCATTTCTCTAATAAAGAAGTGTAAGATATAAATTTTTTTAGTCTAATTTGCTTCATCTTATTTATTTGATTCATTTTGAGTCTATATTTACCAGATAAAAGGACAGGACTGGCAAAAACCTGCGATGAAAGTAAATGCATGCAACAAAAGGCTCATTTAAGGCTAATTGTGCTAAAACTAGAAACAAAAAAATTTTGAAAAGTATATATTTTTAAACTATAACATGTTTCCTACTATTTGAAACAAATTTGGAGAAAATCGGTTGAGTGGTTGATTAAATAGAATTTTTCTGGTGAAGAAGATATAAATTTGCCAATTTTCGTCAGTTTTTCGGTTGCCTAGCAACGAATCACGTGACTTAATAATTGTCATTGTTATATTTGAATAGCCAATTGTCTAAAGAACAATAGGGGTAAGTGTTATTGTTCTATATTTTGTAGTTTTGGAGAAAAAGAGGGGGGGCGAAAAATGCCCCCCCCCCAGTACAAAATACCTAAAAAATCGCCCAGTACAAATAGGGTTAAAGTCTGGGTTTTGACACGATGCGAAGAGATCTCCTTGGTCAACTTTCTGACATTCCCGGGATTGATATTACATCAATGGATTCAAAATCCTTATGCCAACTGTTACTGTTTGGAAGCAACAACTTAACCGTTGTTGCAAATCGTATAATTTTAGAAGCGTCGATGGCATATTTGAAAGCAACAAAAAGATTCAGTTAGGGTGGCTCTGCTCTCTGCTCTGGTTGGGATGGGGGCAGAGTTACCTTAAATTTTTGAGTAAATCGCAGTGCCCATTCGTTTACGTCTTCGTAATGTAGTGTTTTTTGTGGTAATGTTGTGTTGATAAACTATACTATTTATTAATTATCTATTGTAAGTGCTATTCACAGTGGGAACTCGATGACCATGTGTCCATTTTCACTGTGAGTGGCACACTCTATCGTATGTTTAGTTTATCTGTTAAATGTAGTTGATTTTAAGGAGTATATAGAAAAAAAAAAAAAAAAAAAAAAGTCTGGGTAGGCAAGGATAGGCGGTGAACACAGACGGCATTTCAATTCAAGAAAAGCTCCTTCACATTCTGGTGTCCAAACAAAAGGAACATCTTTCCGAGTAAGTCTATTCAACGGTGAAGCAATCATAGCAAAGTTATGTACAAAACGACGGTAGTAATTGGCAAGTCCCAGAAAACTACGAATATCCTTCACCGATTTTGGCGTGGGAAAAGACTGAACAGCAGAGATTTTCTCTGGATCGGGAGAAATTCCATCAGCAGACACAACAAAGCCAAGAAAATTTACAGAAGTCTTTGCAAAATAACACTTTGAAGGTTTAAGCTTCAAGTTTGCTTGGCGTAAGCGATCAAACACTAACTGCAACCGAGACAAATGTTCATCGAGGTTTGGGGCAAAAATTATGACGTCATCGATGTAGACAAGACATATTCTCCACTCAAGACCATGGAGCACACGTGACATTAAACGTTGGAAACACGGAGGAGCATTACACAACCCAAAACTCATGACATCATAAGCATATACACCTGCATGTGTGACGAAAGTAGTCTTATCTTGTGATTCTGGACTCATGGCTACTTGATGATACCCTGATTGAAGATCAAGTGTAGTGAAATACTTTGAACCGGTTAGGGAATCAAGAACATCATCTATTCGAGGTAACGGATAGCTATCTTTACGTGTAACTGCATTAAGTTTCCGATAATCTACACAAAACCGTGTAGTCCCATCCTTCTTCTTAACAAGTACGACAGGCGAGCTCCAAGGACTTGAAGAAACCTTTATAATACCCTGTTCTAACATGTTGGAGATGTGAGTCTCGATCTCAGCTCGCTGAGCTTGAGAAGCCCTGTATGGTGACTGCTTAATAGGCCTAGCATCGCCTGTATCAATGGTATGTTGCACTATGGATGTGCGGCCAAGGTCTAAATTGGATCAGGGCCGTAGGAAGAAGCTTCGGATTGGGGGGGCAATTGTTCTTAAAACAATAGAGAACAATGCATCTAATTAAGTCATGTGACGTAGCACCATTGTTTTAAAAGATTATTGGGGGGGCTTGAGCCCCCCCAACCCCCCCCCCCCCCCCGCTTCCTACGGGCCTGAATTGGATGAAGCAAAGATGTCAGTATAGTTCTCGAGAAGATCTGCTAACTGTTTGTTCTCAGAGTCAGATAAAGCTTGACTCGGAAATGAGGCAAAGCGAGAGAGAAACTCTTCCTTAGATTCCATATGAGAAGAAGGCTCGACTGAGGAAATAGAAGGCTCTGGATCCAGAGAGAAGATGATATCATCTGGACTATGTTCTAAAAACTGACCGATCGTTGTTCCTTTATGTAAAAGTACTGGCTGCTCTGTTGGGTTCAACAGACGAAAAGACACTTTACCATTTTCATTACAGCTCGAAACTGATGAAGCAGCAAATAGCTGATAACGATCCGAAAGTTTTGGAATGGCTTCAATAAGTCCAATGACCGGTTCAGCTGGAGATGTTCGGAGATAAGCTGGTATAACAGATTCACTATGAGCATCGATTACTACAGTTTGCGCAGCTCTAACCTCTGAAGCATGCGGAGGCGCATCACCATTCGCAAAGAAAATCGTATTTTCACCATGGAATTTGACTGTTTGTCCGCGCACATCAATTATTGCACTAAATTTATGCAAGAAATCCCGTCCAAGTACGATATTGTAAGCTAAACCAGGAACAATAGCAGCGTCACATGTATAAGCAAGCTGACCAATCATGACAGGAAACGACACAGACCCAGTTACAGGCACACTCTTCCCGTTCGCTGTTTTTACACTCTCAAGCTGTTCGTTCGGTTTTAATTCATATACAGGCCGCAAAATATCATGGTAATATGTTTCACTAATCACTGTTACTGCGGCTCCAGTGTCTACGAGCAATTTGGTTGGTTGTTTTAAGACGATACCCCAGACCAAAACATTGGTGGGGTTGGACGAAGAAATATTGCTGCCGGTTTCGATGGAGGGAATAACATGGTCAGACGTTTTTGGAATATTGGTAAATTCAGGCGAGTGAGAAATTTGTTCGACAGCATTCTGCGTTGTGTTCTTTGATACAAACAAATTGTTTTCAGAATTGCGGCTTTCGTTTTCATCATTGGAGGACAATACGTGGACCTTTCCGTTACATTGTTTGTCGATATTTGGTCGTCGTTTCCCCTCTTGATCGTCTGTACGCTGTTTTGCCCATTGTTCAAATTCAAAGTCTGTTCTATTTACAGTTTTATTTACATGCTTGGGGTGCGTGGACTCATGAGCTACTCCCGGGGGTGAAGCTACCCAAAACCGGGGACGGGGACTTGAGTAGGTCATCTAGGCAAGAGTACCCAAAACCGGGGAGAATATTTTGAAAAGACCACCCAAAACTGGGGTAACTTTTATGATGAAATACCAAAAATTGTGGAATTCCTGTAATCCCGCACCTGCAACATATTTCACATGAAAAAACCTTTCTTCCTAATTCAAACAGATTCAAACTGTGTAGGAGCTCTACAAATGTGTTCTGTACAAAAAGTAATGTGCTGGAGCCAAACTATTATGGACCATTATGAGGGACCATTATGGAAACAAGGTTGCACTGATCTTTTAATGCTTATCCTTGCCATTTTCAATTGGGGGTATTTTTGGGTTCAAGTTTTAACTTTTATATTATATGGTACACTTGTAATTAAACTGAGTATTTTTTCCTAAATTCATGTTACATCAAATTTTAATTCATAACAAGGCAAAATTCTAAAAAACACATACATACATAGAACAAAACAGCAAATTCTTGGGTCAACAGGTATGTCCCAATCTATATACAATAATATAATTATGAGCAAATGCAGAGCTTAATCAGTGACAGTGGGCCACTTTGGTCAACACTATGCTGTATTCGTTTTTTCTATTTGCTTGATTAATATTTACTTTAGTGCTTTAGTGCATATCTAAATGTCTAAATATCACAACAAACACGGCAACCTGCAAGATTATACCATGTGTGTACAAAAACTGCACAAGAAATCGTCATCACCAGTAAGTAGTGTGCCTTTCATGAATAAGCTTGATGAGATGGAGAGGGATTCACCACGCTTGCTGATCAAGATAATAACCATCTGTTATACTGTTTTGACAACAATTATTGAGCTCTCGCCTCTCTGTTTGCTTAATCAATAATGAGGCAAGATCTGGCAGCCAAAGAAATCTGAGGTTGAGGTAACGCCCAAGGCCTATAGGCTAGTAGAGGAGGCCTAATAATTTACATACTTCCCCTTTAGTGTGAGTGTAACAGCAAAATCCTGTTCATTTATGGCATAATTTGAACTTATAATACAATAAAAGCGGAGACATACCCTCCCTGGTGTGTGGCATTGCTATCTTTCGCCTTTTGTAATCTTGCCATCTCTCCAGTTTTCAAGTTTTCAAAATTTACAACAACATAACAACAACAACAACAAGTTTAGTTTCGCGCCCTTTAGGGCGAAAGCGAGGTCATTCGAAAATGACCGAGCAAAATTTTTCAGAATTTTTCACAGCTGATTGAGGCAATTGTTTGAAAGCAACGAAAGAAGGCTTTTACTGAAGATTTCATCTCATCTGATGTTATTTGATGGAGTAATCTTGAATATTTCAATGAACTTGAAAATAGTGTGGATTAATAATACTATCAATCAACCTGAAACCACAGAGAACCACTGTAGAGACTTGTTGGCTTGGCCTTTTTTGGGGTATGTATGACTATGTGTCAAACACACATATCCCATCCAGCATTGATATGATTTCATGCCATGGTAGAACGACAACGATGGATGGCGAAGCATCAGACAGAGCAGGCAGATAACAGTCACTAATTTATAGTAGAGTGCATATAATGTGGTGTATTAACAAGAGCAGAAATGCTGCAGGAGAAGTTGCTAAAAAGCAAAGACTTTGTATCAAAGAGAACAGGGAATATATGCTCCACTTCACCAGTAGTGTCAAACCATGTGATATTATGAACTTCAAAAGACTTTGAAAACTGCTTTATTAGTAAAAACAAAAATGAATTGGCGTGAGTTGTCAAGCAATAAGCATCAGTAACTAATCAGACCTCTTATAGAGATGAGCTTAAACTTTAATTTGCGTTCGACAAGTAAGGAGTGGTAGAATTCCTACCCAAAACTGAGGATGATAGGATGTTCCTAAAAAAAGGTGTTGGTATGAATTCATAACCCAAAACCGGGGATTGTGAGAAATTTATGACCCAAAACTGGGGACTGATCGGAATTTATGACCCAAAACCGGGGTCCACAAGTCCCCGTACCCCGGTTTTGGGTAGCTTCACCCCCGGGGAGCTACTGTTTGGGCCCTCAGTATCCCCATGTTGAAGGCCCCATCCCGTTTAAATTTTGGCTTCCCTGGCTGGGTCGCTGCGCAGGAGCATAAGCAACTCTTTGTTGGTTCGGAGCGTCATAAACAGCTTGCTGTGGCGGGGCTGCTGTGGTTGGGCAACGGAAGAAACTGGTTGTTGGGGGCGTTCATTACAATACTTGGCAACATGCCCCACCTTTTGGCAAAAATTACAGATAGGCTGCCCATCAGTTGTGCGTAAATTTCTACCACGAGCACCTCCCCGACTTCCCATGGTTGGCCGAAATTGACCCCTTCCTCTGCGAGGTTGATTATTTTGAAAACCAGTATTGATTGCAGCTATAATCTCATCTGTTAGGGCATTCATGTTTCCCGAATTCACAGGGGTACCCAGAGCGGAAATATTCACAGGCTGATGTTGGGATGCAGCTTGGGGTCGCAACATTGGAGATGGAAACCAGAGTTTATGTTTTGATTTCCCAAATTTGACCGGGGAGACACACTGTCACTTTTCTTCTGGGCGGCAAGAGAAACAAGGAGGTTTACATGGCTTTCCAACTCCTTTATTCTTTGTTCCTGAAGAACAGACTGAGCGGCAGTGAACGAGTTAGAAACTCCGGAATTTTTGGAAACAGCTTCTCTCAAACGGGCGAGATTTTCGGCTTCGGCAAATGATTTTGGTTGGTTGAGAATGACATGGTTTTTTATTTCATCGCACAAACCATTTATGAAAACATTCATCAAATCTTTGTCTGGGAGGGCGAGACGTTGGCTTTTCTTGATTATGTCCTCGGTGTACATGGAAAGTGGCTCTGTGGGACCTTGTTTGCGAGCATAAAGCTCTTGTCTGAAAAGAAACTCCAGTGTTTGAGAGCCAAACCTTGTTTTTAGGCCTTCGGTTAAAACCTTGAAATCAGCTATTGTTTCAGCGGTTTGGTTATCGAACCATGCTTTAGCAGGACCCCCAACGAGAGTGGCAACGCGCTCAACTTTTTCGCGTTTGACCACGTGTGAAATTTGGCAAGAGTTTCAAAACGAGAGAGCCATTCATTGATATCTTCATTTGGCAAACCATTAAATGAGCGAAGCTGGAAAAGACCAGACTGCACATTGCCTTCAAGAGCTGCTTGAACGGCAATTAATTGCGTTTGTAACTCGTTGACTGCTGCCTCCATTGTTTCAATAGATATTCAATTCAATAAACACGTGAGCAAAGTTCAAAAGTCAAAGAGCACACAAAAAATGTTCTTCGGTAAAAGTAAAAGAACGGTCAAACAATTGAAACAATACCAATGTTAATAAACCTTTTGTGCCAACGTGACGCAGTTTGGCACCCAATGAATAAGCTAAAGGCAATTCGTGCTGCACGCAACCAGGCAAAATGCCAAATTCATAAAATACCACGAATTAAAATTCAACAGACAGAAAATATCATCACTGCAAAACAGTTTTTGATGCGTGATTCGATAAAAAGGTTCCGAAAAATGTGATTGACTTCGATATCAGACACCAAGAGTTCAATACAGTTACTATCACATATCATTTGTCTCACGCTACTTGTAAATCTTTTCAAATCCAATATGTCAACGGTTTTTGGTCAATCTTCAAACTAAAGTACTTGAATGAATAGAAAATAGAAAATTCAGCAAATAATTCTTCGTTATCTTCTTGTTCCTCACACGGGGCACCAATGTGAAACTACTGACGTGCTTCACAAGTGCGTGAGTGGTTGCAGAAACACAGAATGAAAGATACAAAACTAACTTACGACCTTGAAAGTGACGGCTTGGTACGGCAGGTAAATCGACAGCAGGATGACGATCTTTGGCAAATATTCTTTATAGTAACAACAAAACGATTTCCAGCAGCGAATAATAACAAGCTTATAATATCCTGCCTAACTTAAAACTATAGATAAATGAAATGAAAACCTAGGTAGTTCGTCTTAACTTCGTCTTGATTCGGCTTCGGCTATTTCGTCTTGATGCGCGGCATCAACAGATCGGCTTCAACTTAGTGTTCGTCTCGACTGACTAAAAATACTAAAAACCTAACCTAAAATGCAGGACCATGAAACAATAAGGCACACCTAATTTACCTTATAAAGAAAAATACAATTAAGTAAAAATAGCAATAAACAATAAAATGTCATTCGCATGATACAAAGTTCAAGCAGGGAGCGAGTCTACTCTCGTCCAAATACGGCACGTTTTGGCATCGTTTCAAACAGTACTTTTATGTGCATGCCAACAACACGCAAACAACTGCAAGTTATCTATTTATTAATCAATCAATCAGCAAGGAGGTGCGTCCATATCGCAACAAAAGTTAGGCTAAGTAAGGTCGGGCGATTAGTTTTCCTTGGTGCAAGTAGCTTGTGAAAGTACTTGTGTCCATGTTGTGTTTGAAGCCGTTTGATGCCCTAGCTAGGTAATACATTTTGGAGTTAGATTATTCAAGGTCTGTCAGTGCTTGTGAGAGACTGAGCAGTGCCTTTTTGTTGTATCGTATTTAGGATGCTCTGAAAGATGAGCCAACAGAATTACTCTAGCCTTAGAAACAGAAAACGTCACATAGTATGCAAGAGTAGAGGTAACGCCTAGAAACCAATTAAACTTAGATCAACAAAGTTGCAGAAGTCCACAGTTGCTAGATTCATTTATATTTGTTTGTATGGTCCATTAAGAATGTGAAACAAGTTAATCTTTGGATCGGATTAAGATCTTCAGTCATCACAGGAATAATTAGACTGAAGGATTCCTTTGCATGTCGTTGTAGAATAATTGCTATTATTCCTTTAGCTAGAATTCCCCAGAACATACTCTTTTGTTGCAATATTGTTTATCATTGACATCAGATTTGACACATTAAGATCATGCATCAACCAATAAGATCCTTTGTTTTGATAGTCGCGAAGTAACTATTGTTTGTGTAGCATTATAAACATATTTGCTTGGAGAATAACGAAGTCTTCAGGTTCAATGGCAGGGACGCAAGTCACCTCGCCGAACCGCACACACACATCAGTTCACATTTGGTGACAGTAATATATCTAGATATATATATACGTTCAACGGAATACTCAAAGAAAATATGAGAGAAAAGAATTAAGATATAATTAGTAGTTGTCTTTGCTGATTGACTTTCTTTGTCAGACCGCTCGCATACATCCGCTATTACATTTGGTTCCATGAAGATCACATTTTGTGACATCTAGTTGGCCTTAGTATTGTGACAACGCTCTTGGAACAAAAATAACCAGTTTACAGAAGCCCTTTGTTGAGAAGAAGCCTCAAATTTGAACAATATCGAAATTTTAGGCCTAAAAAATAAGAAACAAATTAAGAAACTTTTACTACTAAAACACCGATATTTCCATGCGAAATTAACCCTATTACTACCGGGGGGGGGGGGGGGGCACAAAGTGCCCGCGGCAAAGTTTATTTGATGTAGTGTCGTCAGTTCAGAAGATAAAGAGCTGAAACTTTGCGACTTTTCCTCAAATTTCATGGACTAATAAAAATTTGTAATTTTTTTCCAAAATGGTAGATACTGATCACGTGACCAACATCTTTTCAACACGTTGTCAGCCAGACAATTAAAGAAGCGAGTCCAGTTTTAACACGGATGGTCGTAGAACATCGAGAATACCACCATTCGAAAGCGCTCGATGAGAGCTTTCAGATGATGTATAGTTCAATCTCGTCCCCAGAGTGAGTTCGTTGCTCTACCTCTACTCTGGGATACAGGAGGCCGTTCGACAATTTGATTGGCTATTCGGAAACAATAGCAAAATCGGATTATAACTGGCTCCCATTCAAAAATGGCCTTTATTGAATCGGTAAAATCACAAAATCAATGGAGTGTATATGGGGCAAGTGAGGAGTTTAAAAGGGGTAATGGACCACGGCGCATCCGAATTTCGGAGTTTCAGGAAATTTTGGGGTCATTATGACGTCATAACAGGGGGTTGAAAAATAAATGTGACGATTTTCCGACCCGAGGTTACGTTTGGAGTCGATGCTCCATGGTTACGAGCCTGATTTCAAAACGGAAAAATGTTTTCAAGAGACCATTCATTTGCGAATCTAATAACGCAATTTGGGGTTCAATGTTGCCCCCAGAAGCGGAGCGCCCGCCCCCCAAAAATGGGGAATAATTTCGGCCTACCGCATTTTACGCCGTAACTCCGTTTTGCGAGGAGTAAACGGCTGCGGCATGTCAAAATTCGACGGAAAACTGTATTCTTTCACTAAAACACTTTTAATCTTCAATTTATCTCTAAAATTCGCCGAATAACGAGCCATTCTATTTTCAAAGCTGTGGTGGAAATTCTCGAAAATTTCAACTTAGGCCCTTTTTCCACCCAAATGGATTGTGCTCGTTTTCCTGCTAAATGCACTTGCTAACCCCGGATTAATGATTAAATACCTTAAAAAGGGCTAGAATAGAGTCCTCAAAGTGTTTGTTTCTGATTTCTTAATTTATATACTTCAGAATTAGCGCTAGAGCAACGACCATTTTTTGTCGATTATCGTTGCCTAGCAAACTGCAAATCCATAATGGGGCGCATCTTGCCATATATTGGCAAGATTGATGCCAAGTGTACCAGGGTGTTCATTCGGCTTCGTGACAAGCAGCGTATGACGTCAGAACACCCTGGGAACGAGGTTGTGTATAGTTTTATCCATTTTTGATGACGTCAGCAAATTTAACGTTCATGACGTCATCAAAGTTTATGATGTCATATATATAATAACAAATGTATTAGATAAATTTAAATGGTCAAAATTGGTTCTATTGATTGTTATGAACAATTTTAAGGCATTTTAGAGAATTTTCATCAGTAATTAGGGGTTTAAATGAAACAATGACAAACTGATGCAAATAAATGATGAATATATGATATAAATAACAAGCTTAAATTGACATTTCATTGCCAATTTTTATTCAGTGATGCTTTGGGATACATTCTAGTAGCAGTATGAAAGAAATTATCAACTAAGAACTTAAATATTGCCAATATTGTTAATAGTAAGCAAAAAGTGCAATTTTCCTCAATCATGACGTCATTGTGACGTCATGGATGTAATGAAGAATTAAAAAAGTAGCCTATTGTGTAGATTTTGTTCCTATACACCATTGTACTAAGTTTCATCCTCATATCTGCAATATTGGTGAAGTTACGGAGGGAAACTTTGTGCCCCCCCCCCCCCGGTACTACGATGGTCGAAAAAGCCCGGTAGTAATAGGGTTAAGAAACTTTTAGTACTAAGTGCTGATCCAAGTTTCTTATAAAAAACGTGTACTCGGGAAGTGATGGTATGGGGGTGCATGAAAACTTCTCCACGCCCTAACCATTTCGAACAAACATTATACTCGTCAATTGTTCCAAGAGAACTCTATACAATTTCCTTTCTGCATACTGTCCCATAATTTTCTGATCATCCTGATCAATCATATTCCCTGTCCCATAATTTTGTCAGAAAAGGACATTGTCCCATAATTTTTAGTACCACAAAAGGTAATCCTGTTGAGCAGCACATCTCGTCAGGTCAAGTACGGGAGTTATCCCCCGAGCCTTGTCCCCAATCCTTGCCTGTCATAGACTATATGATGACAAATATATTTGTTAGTGCCTTTTTTGCTATTTCACAAGAGTTCTGGATCAAACCGTATCGTTTGAATCAAACGATATTGTAGAAACTAGGTAATTTTCATGTGCACAATAGCGATTGAAGCTTCATCAACACTTTTCATTTAAACATTTCAGATAATATTTGTTCATTTCGGATAAATGTTTTGCCACGGCCCCCTGAAAAGCAGTTCATATGGATTGATGGGGCTAACGTACCTAAATAAATAAAAATGAACGAACGAATGAATGAATGAATGAATGAATGAATGAATGAATGAATGAATGAATGAATGAATGAATGTTTACAAATGTCGCTCGATCCAAACTATTTTGCAGAATAGCTAAAAGGTCTATTCATAGTCACTGCCACATATTATTTATTAAATCCTTCTTTCTCATAGTTTGTGTGTGTTTCGTTTGATAGATACACATTTTCTATGATAAGTTTGCATTGCATTAGATACCCACCAATAAGAAACACTGCTCAATTTCAACCTATTTTTTAGCAACATGCAATAAACCATTGTTTTTTCAACAATTGTCTTTCAAAAATTTATTATCTGAGTTTCTTTGTGAGTACCTCTTGGTATTAAAGCTGTCTCCAATGGTAGGGTGCCGGCGGTGGTGATCGGACACTTAAGGAAAACTAAATATTTTCATAAGAAGCTTTAATTAAAAACACAAACCAAAAGTACCAGGTGAATGGACAGGTATTTGGACATATCTTCCCGAAGTGTTTTGGTTTTTTACTTTACCTGCCTTTCTTTGACAACGATGTTTTTGAGACTGATCTTGGCGGTGGTTTTCGTACAGTGGCGGTGGTTTTCGGACAGTGAGCTCACAATGCAGAATGTGCCAAGAAAAAATAATTTTTCTGTTTATTCTTGGCAAGTATTCCGTCCATAAACTCTTTGCTCTATTTTTCTTGTCTTTTTTTATATTCATGAATGCGAAAACAATGGTTCGACTTTCGGTTCTCGTAATGACATTTTGGAGAGCTCTCAGTACACACAAAAAATATAAAAGCTAGGAGATGCGTTAGAAAAATGTTGTTTTGATCTCAATACTATTTCTATTGATGTATGTATAGATATTTATGAATGAAATGTCAAAATCCAAAAAACATTCAAATGCGACCTTTTTTCATGGTCCCAAACAGCTGATTTATTTGGTGTCCGAAAACCACCGCCATGAACTTTTGAAACCATTCGATATGGCATCCGCTGTCTTCCCTTCAGTGAAACTGGTTTTAAGTCTTTGGCATAATGCTATGCGTTATTTACATGCTAGACATCCAATCTAAGTGATTATTTAAGATTTTTGCTTCTTTCTGGAATGGATTCAGAGTTTTGAATTTGGGGTGTGATATTCGCAACGACAACTTCTACAATGCCAAGCACAATGAAAACAACTTCTTTGCGTGTTTTACATTTATGAAGGCTCACGCTAGCGAACCTATACGCACTACTGTGGTGGATAGGCAATACCGGGGCGGTATATTATCCATACTGTGGTGGATACGCCATACCGGGGCGGTATATTATCCTTACTGTGGTGGGGTATTATCCTTACTGTGGTGGATATGCCATACCGGGGCGGTAAATTATCCTTACTGTGGTGGGGTATTATCCCGGGGGGGGTACTTGACCAGGTTTTGGTCGGGGACGTGCCATCGAAGCTTCAAAAACATACCCGTTCCTTATACCAATTTTGCGAAAAAGTATACCCGACTTTATACCAATTTTGCGAAAAAGTACACCCGACCTTATACCAATTTTCCGAAAAAGTATACAAAAATCGTTCTTTAAACCAAAATTGCGAAAATCGATACCGTTCCTTATACCAAAATCGTGAAAATCGATACCGTTGCTTATACCAAAATCGTGAAAATCGATACCCTTCCCGATGGCACGTCCCCGTACCCAAAATATGTGAAGTACCCCCCCCCCCCCCCCGGGGTATTATCCTTACTGTGGTGGTAATCGGACACTTGCGAAAACCGACAGAAAAGTATTTTACAAATGAAATCCATCAAAGAGGGTGTTTCTTGGTATTGAAAGCTAACATTATAGATAATAAACAACTGTAGGACAAGCCTCACGCTAGCGAACCTATACGCACTAATCTGCCCCTGCTAGCTGTATCCACCACAGTAAGGATGATACCCCACCACAGTAAGGATAATACACCGCCCCGGTATGGCGTATCCACCACAGTAAGGTTAATATACCGCCCAGGTATGGCGTATCCACCACAGTAGTACGTATAGGTTCGCTAGGGTGAGGCTTGTCCTACAGTTGTTTATTATC
Source organism: Aurelia coerulea (assembly GCA_039566865.1). Classification (NCBI taxonomy): domain Eukaryota; kingdom Metazoa; phylum Cnidaria; class Scyphozoa; order Semaeostomeae; family Ulmaridae; genus Aurelia; species Aurelia coerulea. The sequence goes on along the minus strand of CM076948.1, from coordinate 21,022,943 downwards.
TATTATGTTAGCTTTCAATACCAAGAAACACCCTCTTTGATGGATTTCATTTGTAAAATATTTTTCTGTCGGTTTTCGCAAGTGTCCGATTACCACCGCTGTTCGATTACCACCGCCGACACCCTACAGATACGTCGTTTGTCGAAATGAAAACCATCTATTTCATAAAAAGAAACTCACGGAGTAATATGCAGGCCCGTAGGAAGCGGGGGGCAGGGGGCCCCAATAATTTTGAAAACAATAGTGGTACGTCACAAAATTAATTAGGTGTATTGTTCTCTATTGTTTTATGAACAATTGCCCCCCTCAATCAGAAGCTGCTTCCTGGTTATTATTTCCGCTGGTTATTATTGCGAAAGAGACTTATTAATTATATATTGCCGATTACTTGGATCCTGCTGCGGGTGAAGGTAGGCGCATTCGATTTCTTGGTAGCAAATAGCTTTAATTCGTGAAGGCTTTTCAAAAATCACACAAACAAATACGTTCATGTTATTCCTGAACATACTTCAAGTAACATGTGAAATTTTGAAAGCTATATCTTATTTGCAACGTTCCTGAAAAATTCTTGAACATGGTTTAGGCCAATTTTCGAAGGAATGAAATTCAATGTACGCCGATCCCAGATGAGATTTTTAACCAAATGCAGAAAAATAAATGTTGAGTGGGGCATGTAGAAACGATTTGTGGTAAAACCAGCTCTAGTCGAATACCCTTTTTGATTTTCGTGAAGGTGCTCAAAAAGCTGTCTTAAAAGCCTTTTTTCAGTCATGTGATTGGAATACGACGATATCATTGGCTTATACGTGAAATTGGAAGATTTGCGGGTTTCCCTGTGCCCTACTGAAAGATTTGACTTGTATGCTGAAAGGATCAAATGCTCGTCGGCAGCTTGTTTTTCCCAATAAGCTTTGTTTCCGAATCTCTCATTCAATGGCATATGTCGAATAAGAAAACTATCCAACATGCTCAGGTGCACCAAAACGGGCTACTGAAGATTTGACAGTACAAAAAGAAACTGACTTCTACTAGCGAAATACATGCAACTTTCAATGTATTAAAAACTTCTGATCAGTATGAACTTAAAATCCTAAAAAATAATGTCTCGTTTATAAGATCATTTATAATCAACTGTCCTAGTACCTTGAATCGAATGGCCTGTTGTGCCCACATCAGCTTGGGTTTAGACAAGGGAGATCTACGAAACATGCAGGAAAAAGGGTTACTTGGTGGTGCTGTCTATATTGACATCCGTAAAACCTTCAACACAGTACGTCATGCACCTTGCTGGAAAAATTTCCAAGTTATGGTATATATGATGTGGAATTGCAATGGATAGGTGAATTTCTCTTTAATAGGAAACAAAAGTAATTTTTGATGACACCAGCTCATACGAAGAAAATGTTACATGTAGTATACCACAATACAAGGATCCATCCTGGGGCCCCTTCTCTTTGGGTTGATAATCAACGACACCCATATTCCGCTCACTGATGCTTCTGGCATTATATTGTATGCCGACGATACTGTTTCATATTGTGCAAGAAAGAACTCAAATTGAATAGAACATTTACTTAACAGTGAAATACAAAAAGTTGCAGACTGCTTGATGAAAATAATTAACTTTTTCATTAACTTAAAAAAGGGTAAAACTGACTTTGTGCTTTATGGATCATATCAAAAGTTATTCATGAGACAAAATCATACTAGTACTTTGGTGTAGATTTGGATAACCATTTGGAAAATGTGTACAAAAAAGCATCAGCCAGAGAAAACTTTTTATCTCGTATTCGTGAAAAAGTCAGCCCTTATGTAGCAGAATCGATATTCAAAACAATGATATGTTCTATATATTCATAATTTCTGCCGTCAATGCAGTTTTACTGAAAGCACATCAATGAAACTTTTCCCGTCGTTCTCACGTCAAACTTTTGTCTGTAAAACATCTAACTATGATCTTTTCGACCAAACTACAAATTTTGATGAAGTGGATTCAGAATCATACTGCTACAGACCGGCATACGGTATTATCAGGGTTGTTTTTAGTGCTCTAGCGTTTGCGGTATTTTGCTATTTTTTGGTGCGGTTTTGCGGTATTTAGTGTCTTTTTCGTGCGGTATTGTGGTATTGGGACCCCCCCGAAGTACCCCTCTTTCATAGCTACAGTAAGTCCCCGCAAAAAAAGAAACTCAAGTTTTCAAATCAGGCTATCTGGTTTCATATATGCAATGAGAAATATATTTTCAAATGAGGCTGGCGGATTTCTTACATGTCCATTAGGAAACTTTCTTTTACATCAGAAAACCACATTTAAATTCAAGGATCATGCAAAATACCCCAAGAAATGATTATGGATGAAGCAAACATGAAATACGGTGCACCCACCGAAATACTGTATATCTAGAAGTTGAGCAGATTTTACAAATTTTAGTATGCGAAGCTACACAGAAAATGGCATGTAGTTGAGTATTTTTTCAACTTTGCATCATTTATAAGAAACTTGAATAATCAGGCCTCCTGGTTTCTTATAAAGGAGAAAATATTCTCTATGCTGACAAGCTGCAGTTTCTTATATGTCCATTTCTTACAGGTGGGGAGTTACTGTATCGAACGAGAAACGACGATATCTAATCAGTCTCAAAACAAGTCATCGTTACGGTAATTGTGCAATCTCTGTAAAAGGAGCAAAGATATGGAACTCCCAGCATCGCAACAAAGTTATCATACATACGTCATTACAATCAAACATTTACAATGGCATTAGTTTAAAAGCTACTTGAAGACAATTATTCTCAGATTCTCAAGCATACTCATTCATGGATGTTCGAAGTAAAGAAGTCATCTACCAAAAAAGTACCCCCTTTAGACTGAAAATAGGAACAAAACAATTAGATATCGTTACTCTCTGAGACCACAGTTAAATGTATCAATCTTCTACTTTGATGCACATACCTTGCATTTAGAAATCGTACACCAAACACCGGAGATACAAGTTTGCAAAGTCAAAATTTACAGTGCACCCAACACCAGAGGTTTGAAAAAGGGCCTAGCCATGATTTGTGTCATGGACAGTGTCCAAAGGACCTGCAAGCTTCAATTTTCAGTTGTTTGCTTCTGAAAAGAATAAAAGAAATACGGGCATGACCCTGATAAAACAAATATAATAAAAATGTGGTAAAAATGATAAAGTAGTGCTACATCTCCATAATAAGTGTACATGTGCTCCTTTTCCTTGTCTTTGATGCAAAACACTTGGGATGGAATGCAATGTAAGGACCGATTCCGCAAAAGAAAAATCATTTAAAGAACAATTGAAGCAATTCAAGGTATAATTCATTTCAAAAGTAAAAACTAAAGTTTAAAGTTAAGAATTATTTTGCAAAACGTTTATGTGATGTCAAATTATGGCTAGGCCCCTTCTTAAAACCTCTGGTTTCGGGTGCAGTCCAAGTTATTACCTTACAAATTCACATCTCCGGTGTTTGGTGGACGATTTCCAAATGCAAAGTATGTGCATTTAAGTTAAAGATCGACAAATGTAGCTATGAACTCAGCAAATCCCGAAATTTTATCTTTTTGTTTCCTTGTTCGGTCAAAAAGGCGTACTTTTTTTAGACAACCGGTACATCTTATCCCTAATCTAGGCATTCACCAAAGAAAGTTCAATCGATTCTCGATAAGTAAGTTGTCATACGTTATAAAGATCAAAATTGACAATGGCATAATTTAACAATCTATTTGAAGATAACTGTTCCCAAAATTAAAGGACGTAGGAAGCATCTCAAACTTGGGGGCATTTCAAGGGCATTTCTTTGTTTATTGAAAAATCTTAGGGAGCATGTGCTGCCCCCCCCCCAAGTTCCTACGTCTCCGTCTCAAATTCTTAAGCACACTAACTCTATTATGGTTGTTTGAAATAAAAAGAAATCGACATCTATGGCCTTATTTATATTCATCAACGAAAGTACAGTTGACTCTCGATTAGTAAATTCTGATGTATGTCATCAAAAGGTGTTGTGGCGCAGTGGTGTAATCCTCTGACTTTGCAGCCAGAACAGTCAGGCGGAGTGGGTTCGATACCCGGTAGGACCCCATCACTTGAGCGTCATGACAAGGATTCGCGGACTCGATTAGGTCTGCTCTATTTCTGCGATCCCAGCGCCTGGCGCTGAAAAACGCAACTTCACCTTCACCTTCACCTAAAAGCAAAATCTTAGAATGGTATTCTAAACTTAGAATGAGTTAAAAAGGTATTAGAAGAAAATTTTTCTCAAACTCTCAAGGGGATCAGAACATTATTCGAGTTAACGATTTGTTCGAAATGTGCTTTATTCGAATTTATGTTATAAGATGAAATGATTCAATGGCTTAAAATAACAAGTAGTGCAGCAAAACCATTTTCGAGTTCCCAGGGTCACCCCATTTCATAGTCACAATCATCTTCATTGTCGTCGTCCTCATCATCATCATAATCGTCGTTGTCGTCGTCATCATCATCATCATCATTGTCATAATCATCATCATCATCATCATCATCATCATCGTCATCATCATCATCAACAACATCATCATCGCTTTCACTAGCCTAGCTTACAGTTGTACTGTTCAAGGTTTCTAATCAGGTCACAAACAATAATACCAGGGAGGTAAAAAGACCTTCACTTATTTGATGAGATTACCGATCATGCAAATTTCTTTATGTATTTTGTGTCCAGAACCAAACAGCTTTTAAACATAATGCAAATTTTTGAATGGCTTTCGTATTCTGGTTTTAAAACACACTTCGGCATAAAGTCAGGTTTCCCACACCACAGCCTTTTCCCCAGGGCCTTCTGTCATATTGTCTCCATCCCAATGTCACAAAAGGCCCTGGGGACGAGGCTGCTCACATCGTAAATTCATCATCTCTCTCCAGGAAGAACAAAATAACGACTTGGTTCTTGATACTTTGATAGAAAAGAAACTACAGTATAAGTATCCGCAACATAATTGAATTTTCATAATTTTCCAACGCTTGCAGGCTTTTTGTTACCCTGCAAAATCAAATATTTGTCAAGATGTCTGCTATCTGTTGCCTATATTCAGTAAAGCTGGCTTCTTTCGTTGTGAAATGATGTCTATTGTCTAAGTTTAATGCAGCGTTTGCATATCTTCGCCGCGAACGAATGTCGAGCAGATTGTCAGCAGTATCTACACATATCATTTTCAGCAATTGAAACCCAAATTTCTTTTGAAGATATGGGCTGAATCCCATTCTTGTAACCCTCTTCAAGAAATTATTTAAGCCCTGACACAAGGAAAGTCCATCTCTTTGGCACTGAAGGCTGTTGTCGTGTTGGAGTGTGGTTGGTAAATGGTCAATGATTACTTGAAGATCCCATCCACTTGTAAGTCGCTTCTCTGTTACCTGATGTACCAAAATGCTTAAATACTCTGGATATGTTTCTTGTGATACGATTTTGTGCTGAAGGATATACTTAATTAGTTGAAGCTGAAGATTAGGGTAATCCTTACTATCATTTAGGAATTCATGATACTTAAGCTCAAGCTCGTCTTGCATATTAGCATTTTGCAATGCTTTGGTGTTGGCGATTAAAAATTGCTTTCTTACTTGCAGTTGGTCAAGCGTACTGTCCTTCGTTGACCAATTCTTCAAGAAACGCAATGATTTCTTGAGATTGTCATCCACTTTAATGTTAGATGTTGTTGCTGCGATTCTTAAAGCTTCTGTTGCAAATGGACGACGTTCACTGTTGGTAAGGCAATGATCAGTTCGAGTGGCTAGTAGCTTGTTCCAATGAAACAAATTGAGAGGCAGGTTGTTGTTCTTGTTGTTATTTTCATCGCCATCGTTTGTTCTTTGTTCGACTGACATCACATGCTCTATAGCTGATTTCAGATCATTGATTGCTTGTAACGAGACTTGGTTAACTGTATCCTCGTCAGTTTGGGATTTCACTGAATCAATTCTGCTTGTAAACATATATGTTACTTGCTTGAGAAGTGGCACACTGAGGATCTCTTGACTTTGAAGATAAGGCAATACAAGCTCGAAACACGATGAATCGTGCATGAGTAATGGTTTTGCGAAGCGAGTCCAAAGCTCTTGATATCCTTCGGTGTCTTGAAGTAACTTTAGGTACCTGTCTTTCATCTCTTCTGATCTTCCTGCTTTCTCCATAAGCCTCTTCATCTTAAAGAGGAAATGTTGTCGTCGTATCAATTCTTCTTGATTTGGATCAATGTTCTTTGCTTCTTTTATGATATCTTCTAACCGAGCCCTTTCCCTCTTTACGTCATCTGCGTTATCTTCGTTCCACCCATCCAGAGCATGTTGAGCAAATTGAGCTCTCTCTCTCAACATTAGAACATGGTTGGTTTTAAAAGCCAGTAGCTTGCACCAAAGAGAGCGAAATTCCTGCAACTGTAGCCTGCTTTTCTCAACTTTGTTCTTTTCCAAAATGAGGCCCACGTGCTCCAGAGCTTTCTTTAAATCATTGACTGCTGCCAACCCCTTCTGCTGAATCTTTTGTTCATGAAAATCGTCCTCTAGCAGTGTGATTTCGTACTCAAATTTTGTTCTTACCAACTCTAAAAGTGGCTTTCTTGGGCATTCTAAAGTGCACAAATATGGCATGACCATGTCATAATACATGGGATCAACTGTCGCAAGACAATCCACTGCTTTAGCCCAATAGTTGGAGTCAGAGTCATGATAAAGTAATTCAAGGGCCTTTTTTAGGAGTTCTGTCCCTTCAATCACATTTTCTTGTGTGCCTGTAGAAACCAAGAACCTTCCTTTGTTAAGCAGGTGTGCATTGAATTTCTTGTCCTTTTTTCCTCCCATTTCTTCTGCTACTTCTTCAGCTCTGTTAAAATTTCGCAAAGCATTTTCTGTTTCCTTTATTTTAAAGTAAAACATAGCAAGCTGTTGATAGCAATCAAAAGTCAGCCAGCCTATACCAAACTTATCTTGGCTTATCTTTAGAGAATTCTCGTATGCTTCCTTAGCTTTTTTATCATTTTTCTTTCTTTTATAAAGGATACCGGTATCTTTCCAAACCTTTCTTCCAAAGTATGCCTGCATTTTAGGGCACTTCAGCTCACTAGCACGTTTCTCCAATTCTTGAACCTCTTCTAAAAGTGAATTCTTTTTGCTTCCATCGACAATCTTATTTGATTTTTCAGCTTCCCAAACTTTGTCATGAAGGGCTCTTGAATCAATCAGAACTGAGGCACAATCATCAACTATGACGTAATCTTCAGGCTTTGGAAGTTCCATGTCATAACATTTCATTTTCAGTTCATGTCTGATAGACCAAATATTCGGTTTCATTTCTTCAGGGACAAGTCTCTCACAATCCTCATAAAAGTCAATCAAAGTAGCAGGATGCACCAAGCCAAGGACAAATATCATGACAGAGACGTACTCTGATGTTTGCCTATCCAAAATCCCGTCGAGGAACGACAAAGATTCTGTCCCGCTTCTTTCTGCGGCATTTTTCTCCCGGATAGAAGCCATCATATGCAAAAAGTTGTGTCTTTCATTGACGAACTCACTTCGGCTTTCTGCAGAAGCATCTCTTTCTAGGGATCTGCTCCCTAATTCAAATAGACTTTTCAGATAAACTTCTGCGTAGGCTTTTTCGTAAAGCTCTTTGTCACCAGATGACCATTTTTCCTGTCGCACATATTCGCATAAATATGGGTGTATGAAGTAGCAGGGTTCTTGTCTTTCAACCAATCCCTTCCTTCTCAATTTCTGTATCAATCGGGCCTTAAATTTCACGCATTTTGATAAATTGTCCATGTATCCATATGAAAAACTGCTTGGAAAAACTGCCAGAAGCTTCATCAGGTTTAATTGGCCTGTATCCATGCCTCTAAATGATGCTTCGAATAAACGGAATATTTGAAACTCCTCATTTTCATTAATTGTTTGAGCAGGATCTTGCTCTACATCCTTCAGATATTCAAGCAAACATTCTTTTTCTTCACTTTCATTCACTTCTGAAGCAAGAATCTTCAGTGCCAAAGGTAAGCCGTGGCTCCAAGCAGCAAGCTGATTAATCAATGTCTCTCTTTCTACCAAAGTGTCACTTTTTAGTGCTAAATCTAAATAACGCTTGCACTCATCAGTACTTAAACAGCTCAGCTTGATCTCATGAACATAATCTTCATCTGTGGTAATATTTTTTCTTGTTGTGAACATAGCTTGAATATCACCTTTCAGCTTTTTATTAGCTAAAAGCTGTTTCAGTTGAGTAAAGACATCATTATCCGAAATAAGGCTGTCTGCGTTGTCAAATATCAATACAAGTTTCTTCCCACTTGTTGAAATCATTGATAACTTCTTATCAAGATAAGACTGTATGTCATCTCGCATTTCACTTGTGTCAATTTCAAATTCACGAAGAATCTTTTCTGCTAGCTTGTCCATCCCTGGGCATCCATCTTGACTTGAGATGTCTCTCATACTGATCCATATGGCAAAATTAAGTCCTTCGTCTACCATTTTATGGCCTAAAGTTATCGCTAGCGTAGACTTTCCAAAGCATGGTCCACCATGTATAAGGAGAATTTTTTCAAGGCTGTTGTCACGAAGGTTCTTCATGCCTTCTTCGATTTCATTTTCTCTGCCGACAAAATGCTTGATTTTAGCAGGAAGGTTGTTGAAATCTTGCTGATCTTCTCGTAGTGCTAGAATAGAAGCCAAAATAGGATGTAAGGAGAATTGTTATATCTAATCTAGCACACAGATTTAGCTACTTTGTTAGTGAAATAGCAACAGTTCAGTTATAGATATATAGACATTTGAAAGACTGTGAAAATGGTCACTGGTCTTAAATGGTCACTGGTCATACCTGTAAGGCTAAATATCAACTTCGATGAGAACATTTAGTTTACAAAAATCAAATATATCATCTTCAACTATAAATGATTTTATGAAAATGATTCCCCAGTGGGGTCACTTGAATTTGAACTTTTCGTCCCAATTTCGTGAAAGTCCATAAGTCTCAGTTTGAGAAAAAAATGTTGTTGTTGTTGTCGTTGATGCTGTTGTTGTTGCGATAACTGGGACTATCTCGTGAGTCTAGTTTTTGAGCACGCAAGTAAAAACGTGCTTTCACCGTAAATTTGCATCTAAGAAATTTTGCTCTTTAGGAAAAAATTCAATTTTCACATCACATACATGACATCCATTTAGGATCAAAATATGTTAAAACTTTTAAGCTCCACAGCTTATGAGATGCGAAAAAAGGGAAGAACGATAGCTGACCAGGGGGGGGGCAGTTGTAACATGCTGTTACAATTGCCCCCTAGTAAGCTTCCAATGGCTTAGTTTTGATTCAGTTTCTAATCGGGTCGAACAATGTGCGTCCATGCAGTATTAGAGTTAAATGTTTAAATTTGTGAACAAAAATTTCTTTTCTCATTCCATTAAATTCTTTTCAACTGATGCATCAAAATTAAAAAAACTAAAGACCGCGCCTTAGTTCTTATTTTCTATTTGTTCTTTTTGAAGCAAGGAACAATAATCTGCTACCTGGTGTTACATTTTGTATAAGGAAAAAACAGAGTCATGCAATAATTATCTGCAATGATTTTAAAGATTTGTAGCAATTGCTCCAACTATGTTACGGGGCAAATGTAACACCTGACCACTGATTTTGAAACTATCATAGCGTCACAAAAATTGGTTCTATGTGATGGAAACTAAGTTCTATTTAATTCCAAGAGATGCAACTTCAAAAGTTTCTTCCTCGAAGAGTGCAATTAATCATTATTTAGACGATATAACTGATTTTCCAAAGAGTGCTACACAAAGTGTTGTCGTTGTTGCTGTTGTTGTTGCAATAACTGGAACTATCGCGTGAGTCTAAGCTGCAAGAGCAATGAGCAATGTTGCAAGAGTCTAAGCTGCAAGAGCAATGTTGTCGCGTGAGTCTAAGCTGCAATTTATCTTTGAAACAAATTTGAATCGTTCAAACTTTAGTTAACAACGGAAATAGATCAAACTATTTTTGTGATACTCTCGCATCTGAGAATATAAGTAAATACAAGTTTACGAAAATTCATTGGTTGTGAAATTCCTAAAAAATATCGCCGAAAACATTTATACGTAAGTAATATCCTGTTGAGAGCGATACGTCGGGCATTTCATCTCTCTCAAATGATGCAAATTATAAATTTCAAAACAGATTTAAAGATTTTTAATCCTATATGTCAATAAATATGCAGGCGACATCTTTCATCCTTGAAAATGCGTTCTTTCATTATTGTTCTACGCAAGGAGTTTCTTTTTATTTGATCGAGTGTTCTAGGCCATTTTCAGGCATTTCACAACAATGATATTTTTATAAAGTCGAATTTGCCGAGATTTCCAGTGCTTATGAAACGCGAGCAAGATTGCAAGAACACCTCAATCTCTCGGCTATCAAGTAAAAATTTGATTAATTTCAATCCATCCAGTACTTCTGGTGGTATAAATTTTTTCAAACGTGGAGCTTCTTTTTCTGGCTCACCCGGTAACTCGTAAATTTGTCGGTCATCCGATACTACCTGCTCTCTTTTCTTCTTCGAGTTTCTTTTTTACTTCTTTTAAATCTGCCGTGATAAAAACATCTTGTTCAATGCTTCGTAGTTTATCTTTGATCCAATTCAGCTCATCGTAAACCTCTCCAACCTCGGTGAAAATTGTTGCTTTTTCATTGTCTGGTATCTGTGAATCTGCGAGATGACTGCATTGTTTGTTTCGCACTTCTCTAAGACAATCAATTTGTTCTCTTTCATTTGCATCAGCTAGCTTGAGGCCTGCAACAGGACAGAGAAGACAATGTTCTTAGGCTGAATATATCATTTACCATAGGCGTTACAATTCAGACATTTGAAAAATTGCAACGTTCACATTATTTATTGCTGCACAGCAGCATGATAATATCCTTGTGCAGTGGCTTCGCAATGGACACTCTCTGTCTGTCTATCTGTCTGTCTGTCTATCTGTCTGTCTGTCTGTCTGTCTGTCTGCATGTATGAAGTTTAGAAGATGAAATTCACTGCCTAATGGCATGCAATATAAATAGGGAAATCCGGGAACAACTATACATTGGACAAATAGAGCAACAGCATTCTTTCTTTAGACATATGAATGTGAAAGATCGTTTCATTTATTTAATGCAGAGTGATGAACATAATCTATTTCCATTGATACAAAGCTTTATCGTGACTCATATGTTGTATAACAGCTTCATACGATCTCTGAAACGTTCGCTGAACACAGCTCCAAATGTACAACCTTTATGATTTTTTTCGCCTTATTTGTAGTTTATAATCACAATCTTTAAGACCCATATTACTGTTCATCGTTATTGTTGTCATTTAGTTTTATTTAGTTCCTCAGTAGCTTCTTAAGTAAACAAGCTTTCTTGTACTAGGCTATTGATGGAAAGATGAAAATCTGAAAATATGTGATTCTTTTTAATGTCTCTTCCGAAGGACGGCGAGGTGAGATGCGAGGTCAAGCCCGAGTGTGAGTGGCCGAGGTCACCCATCCGGAGTTTGACCTCACTCGACCGAGCTTAACTTAAGTCACCTGATGGGAACTGTATAAGCCGCTCGGCCACTCACCCCATGTTGCCCTCTGATCGGGGAGATTTTGCATAATTTATCAAGGCAAATTCAGGTAAATTTATGCAAAGTAATTTTGGCAAATTCAATTTCACATGCACATTCAAGGTTCAGAAAAGAACAAAATCGCTAAAAATATTTTAGATTTGTAACTGCTATCAATCAGACTCATATTCGTTCACATTTATCTGGTATTCACTGTGAATGAATTTTCAAAAATACGAAGTCATTTTCGCAGAAACTGGTTATACTTATTACATAAGTCTCAGCATCGCTCATTGAATTGGATGGTATCGCTCATACATAAATCATGGTATCGCTCATACATAAATTGAACAAATACAAGGAATTATACTTCGTCAGTCTAAAAACCAGTAGGACCATTGAAATATGTTTGTGGTCCTACCAGGGGCGGGCAAGTACTGTAAAATATTTGACCCCATGTTTGCGCAGAGGAACTGGAAAATAACCATTTCTTTTATCAAATAGTACGACTTTCTTGCCCAAAACAACCAGTTTTTTGGACAAAGGTTGAAATTTGAATATCAATCTTCCTATTCCATCAGTTTGTCACAAAAATCAAGTTTTCTAACCTCCTATCTAATCAAAATCCTGAAGTTTACCTGTAGGCTGGTTCTCCCTCTGTTCCCCAAATTTCAGCAGAAAAGACCAGTATTTCAAATTTTCACGTAAGCTGTTCTACCTTTGTCCGCCAAATTTACGGAAAAAGGACCAGAAATTCCAATTTTTCACTAAAGCGGTTCTACATTTGTCCGGCATATTTCTGAAAAAAGGCCAGAATTTGTAATTTTTCACCAAAGCGGTCCTATCATTGTCTGGCAACCGCTTTTGGGACACATGTATTTTCATATCTATAATTACCACTTGCTGTCGAAAACAGTAGTCGGTCGAAACTACCTGTTTTTGGGACAAACATCGTCAATGATACATAATGTTAAAATTGTCCTCCAAATTGAAGAAAAATAACAGCGGAAATTTGCCATCAAAAATGACCATTTTTTGGGACAAAGGTGGTGCAAAATTTTTTCATGAACTACCGGTTTTCGGACAAAGGTAGGACGATCGTTACCAGTGTGACATGCCCGCCCTTGGTCCTACCTAAGTAAAGGAGCACTTCAAACAGAACTGTACAATCCCATGTATGGCTTGAACCTCCTTTGATCTTGTTTTTGATAACATCATTCCATTTCCTACTCCTTGTTCCTGGAGATAGCTTTTTCCAAAGGGTATCACCACTTGCTGGGGAATCATCCCAATCCAGATTATACTTGCATTTCCATTTATCTTTGAAAAATGATCGTAACTGTGCTGGTAATTCCTTGTAAACCAGTTTTGAAACTCTGAAGAAATTCTCTTCTTCGTGGGTAATCTCCATTCTATCCTTTATGGATCCTTTGATATTCGTTGAAACTGGAACTGCAAGGTGGCACTGTGAAGGCAAATCAGATAAAAGTAACAGATTAGCAAGGATAGATTTGGTAACAAACAACAAGGACAGATTTTGTAACACAGTAGCACAAGATGCTTCTGTTGACACCTGAATTCAAAGCGATTAGCGACTGCAGACAAAGGAAATTCTCTCAGCCATGAATTCAAAACAAACGAAGCCGCAAAAGTTTCTCTGAACCCAAGTTGCTAGCGCGCTCATTGTGCATTTCAGAATATGTTTTTAAGAGCAAACATGAGCATATATCAAAAGAAGAAGGATATATCTACACATTTACCGCGGGCATTTTATTTCTTTGGTTCAGAAGCCGAGCAGTAAATGTTTTCATTACACCCAAAAAATAAGAGAATTGCATCGCCTACCAATCGGCTTCTGAACCAAAGAAATAAAATGTCCGACGTAGATATGTAGATACATCCTTTTACTTTCGATCTATGCTCATGTTTGCCTTAAAATACAATTTCTGGAATGCACAGCAAGCGAGCTAGCTACCTGGGTTTCAGAGATACTTTTGCGGCTTTGCTTGTTTTCAATTACTGGTTGAGAGAGTTGTCTTTGTCTGCGATCGCTAATCGCTTTGAATCACGGTGTCTACCAAATCTGTCCTTGTTGTAACAAACAGCATATGCTGCATTTGACAACACCGCAATTTAAAGCAATTTGCGATCCTATACAAAGGAAATTCTCTCATAGCCACCAATAATTAACCCTATAGTGGTTAGGCTATCTGACACGTCCTATATTGGTTGGGGGGGGGGCAAAAAAGCCCCCCTACCTAACTGTTGATTGGAAATAGATAGAGCAACCAAATTTGGTGTAAAAATGGCCCCAGGCATGTACTTTATGAAAATATAAAAATAAAATATAAGTTGGAGCATTATTTCTATCTAAACATGAGAATTATGATAGATTACATCAAATTTGATAACTCCTTTTTCAGAGAGAAGGTTGGGGAAGAGCTCAACTCAAAACCTCTAATCAAGCAGGATTTCAAAACTTTCAATTCTTTAAGAGCATACTAGACAAGCATGCACCTCTAAAGAAAAAATACCTTAGAGCGAATGATGGACCTTTTATGACCAAAGAACTTAGAAAGGCTAACATGAAGCGCACACGACTAAAAAACAGTTTCAATAGAATTCGAACAAATGAAAATTGGACTGCATATAAGAGGCAAAGAAACTTGTGTGTTAAAATCCTTCGTCAAAATAAGAAGTCTTACTATGCTTAACTTGATCCTAAAGTTGTCAGTGACAACAAGAGGTTCTGGAAAGCTGTAAAACCCTTGTTTTCAAATAAGATTCAAAGTAGCTCTTGTATCACCCTTCTAGAAAATGGTGTTGTTGAATCAGATGATGGTAGAGTTGCTGAAATTTTAAATGACTATTTTGTAAATATAACGGAAACTTTGCGTATAGCTAATGAAGACGATCAAGAGCCTTTGAATGTTCACGAAGAAGATCCCTGCTTAACAATGATAAAACGTTTTCAGTCACACTCCAGTATCCTTAACCCTATCTGACCTGGGGGGGCGGATTCCGCCCCCCCCCCCTAGTACATTTTTGTTTACACCGTTTTCCACACATGCAGCAGGCCTCTGATACTTCGTAAGTTTAACTTTGTATCATAGAGCAATAAAATTGCAACAATTTGGACATTTTATTTTTAGCCTTGTTTCCATGGTTACCAATTTTTCATACTGCATTCTATGAAAAACCAACTTTGTATCTCTTTTAATCATGTTTAATTGGTCCAATTAAGTCTAAATTAAGAGTTTATATATATTTTTATCTATATCTTTCATTTCTTTATGAAAATAAAGTTTCATGACCTTATAGCAACCTTTCATTTATATGACGTCATATGACACCATAATGATCATCATGCTCTAGCAACAACAACAACATCGCTAATTGGATTATGATTTCAAATTTTAATTGTTTACATAATGAACTACCTTTGTGCCAAGTTTGGCTGCCATATCTCTTATGACAACAGAGATAAACAGGGGGGGGGCGGAATCCGCCCCCCCCCCCCAGGCATTGAGTGTTTCAAATCACCCAGGTCAGATAGGGTTAAAATAAAGTCGTCTGTCAAAAACACCATAAATTTCTCCTTCAGGAAGATCACAGTCGAAGAAATGCAAGAAAAGTTGCAAAATTTAGATCCCAAGAAGGCTTCCCCACAGGAAGCAATCCCTGCAAGAATATTAAAGTCTAACGCAGATCTGTTTTGTTTTCCACTTGCAGAGCTTTTCACTAAACTTGTTGAGGAAAGCCGCTTCCCAGATGATCTAAAAAATGCTGATGTTTCTTCGCTCTTCAAAAAAGATGATAATATGAGCAAAAAGAATTATAGACCGATTAGTCTCCTTCCTACAATCACGAAAATATTTGAGCGACTAATGCATAGACAATTGTCTGAATTTACTGCACGCTTTTTTTCACCACTATTAGGAGGGTTTAGACAAGGGTACAACACGCAGCATGTTTTGTTAAACTTTTTGCAATATTGTAAGAACAGCATTGATAACAAGGGACTTGCAGGGGCAGTGTTAATGGATCTTTCAAAGGCATTTGATTGTGTAAACCATGAGCTTTTAATAGCAAAACTGAGTGCCTATGGACTTGATATGGACGCCCTTCAACTCATAAGAAGCTATTTATCAAAAAGACAACAGAGAGTAAAGATCAACAGCTATTTTAGTGACTGGAAAGAAATTAAAGTTGGAGTACCGCAAGGGTCGGTCCTGGTGCCTTTGCTATTTAACATCTTCATAAATGATATCTTCTTTTTTGCATATCACACAAAGATATGTAACTATGCTGATGATACCACAATCTTTGCATGCCATGCGGATCTTGATACTATTGTTAGACAATTAGAAGCAGACAGCTCTGTGATAGTAAAATGGTTTTCTGACAACTTTTTGAAGCTAAATAATGATAAGTGCCACCTGATGATATTTGGTGATAAAAGCACCGAAACAACGGTCACAATTGGAAATTCAAGAATTAAGGAAAGTGATTATGAAAAGCTGCTAGGTGTGACTTTTGATAAGAAATTAAGTTTCAAAAAACATGTTGAAAATTTATATAAAAATGCCAACCAAAAGCTTCACGCACTGGCTCGCTTGTCTAATTACATTGATCCTATCAAATCAGAAATTTTAATGAATTCCTTCATCAGGGCACAATTCAATTATTGCCTACTTGTATGGATGTTTAATGATAGGGCAACTAATTCAAAATTAAATCGCATTCACGAAAGAGCACTGCGATTGGTATGCAGAGATAGTATATCGGAGCTAGAAAAGTTGAAGAAAAAATATGTTACCATTCAGCAGCACAATCTGCAATTGCTAATGCTTGAAATATTCAAAACAAAAAACAATCTAAATCCAACATTTATGAAAAACATTTTTACAGAGAGAAATATTCACTACAGTTTGAGAAGTGAGAATCATTTGCAGTTGCCGAATATAAAGACAACAACATACGGAATAGAAAATATTCAGTACAGAGGTCCCCTTTTGTGGTCCTCGTTGCCAAAGGAAATTAAAGATTCCAACACATTATTTGAATTCAAGCGAAAAATAAAATTATGGCATGGAAATACTTGCATCTGCAGATTGTGCAAAGTTTTCATTAAAGATTTAGGGTTTTTGTAGGTTTTAAAGTAGAAAATTGTAAATTAAGTTTTAACTTATTTGTTGGCGTTAATTAGCTTATTAGCTATATATATTTTTTTATCTTGCCAACGTAAAAGAAATTGTTAATAATAATAATAATAATAATAACACTACCCTGCAAAATATATTTGCAAAATATTGCAATTTTGCTACTTCTTTCGCGAAAATTAATAGTTGAGAATTGGCGACTTTGGCAGAATCAGGTCCGGAAAATTGTTTCCCTCCCCCTCATTTATCAAAATATTTTCACAAAACTTCTTGAGTCGTTGCACAATAGGTAGCAGCAAAAAGTTAGAAAGTTTCAGGGCGGTAATTGTTCAAACAAACAAACAAACCCTCAAATTTTGACCTCAAACCAGTAGGGCAAACTATCGCCTTGTGCACCCAATAGGTTGGTTTTAAAAGAATTCACGAGTTTACAATGAAAGAACAAGGATAAATCTAGAGATCTATTCCGCAGATTTTATTTAATTGTTTCAAGAACTGAGCAGTAATTGTTCCATTTTAAACTTCATTCATGAAAGAGTTCCAATGCCTTCTGCTTCTGAATTGAATAAACAAAATATGTTTCTTTTTTCGTTGCAAGCTCGTACCTTCTCTTAAAAAACCAACATTTTCGCGTGCACAAAGCAATAATTTGCCGTCCTGGTTTCAGGGCAACTTTTTAGCATTGTTTGTTTGGTTTGTTTTGATGTACTGGTTGAGAGAACTTCCTTTGTCTGTGATTATTAATCGCTTTGAGTTGCGGTATCAATCAACAGCAACTCGATGTTGTTGTGT
The DNA here is from genome assembly GCA_039566865.1 of Aurelia coerulea. Lineage (NCBI taxonomy): Eukaryota > Metazoa > Cnidaria > Scyphozoa > Semaeostomeae > Ulmaridae > Aurelia > Aurelia coerulea. The sequence goes on along the minus strand of CM076948.1, from coordinate 21,005,376 downwards.
TTCAAAATTCGGTCCTTGTTTTGTTTCACAGAATATGTTGGAAGAGAAAGAAGATATGATTTTCCTGATACTTGATGTCAAAATATGTCCAGGCTTCTGTGATCATGTACCGATATCTTTATTGCTTCGAATCGCATGCGGAGAGGAGCTATATATTTCATTAGCTTCGAGGTTATCTCGTCCTCCAGATTGAAGCAATTTTGCTGATGACCTCATCCTCATTCCAGAATCTTTCACTGCAAGCTTGAATCCCTTTTTGATTAGCTTTTCGAACTTTGTAGTTTCATGAAGCAGAACCAAGAGGTGTTGTCTGGAAAAATCACTCATCATTAGCCCCAGAAATGCTGGTGAGAGGTTGGTATGGGAACGAAAATTCAACGTTCGATTCTGGTCCTCCCTCCTTTTTCTTTTGTTACCTTTTTCTAATTTTTTTGGCTCTGGTACCCGGGGTATTTTATTAACGGCTCAATAGATAAGCTTGCTTTTCTTTGGTCACGTCGCGTAGAATAAATACAACTTTATAACGTATATTGTCTTTGATTTTGTACTCTGCAAAGCAAAGCAAAGAAAATTTAATTTAATTTACGAAGTGGGTTATTCATTTTTAATCATAGTCACTGAGTTTTAATGATGAATTAGTTGTAGAGGTTGAAGTTGTGTCCAAACAAGTTATCGAGCATGTGAAACTAAAATTATAGCCTGGTTTGAAAGAAGACCAGAGTCAGAAAAGATCCCAGCATAATTCTTTGTTCGAGGACGTAAATCGCGAAACAAAACTTACTTTAACCCTGTCCAGACTGGGCTTTTGGAGCTACTAGAAGACTGGGGAGGGGGGGGGCTCATTCAGCCCACCTCTCTAAAATCGCCATTCCTTCACTTACGAAGACGAAACTCACCACACAGGTAGCCGTGCTTATGATCTACCATTTTTCATAAAAATTATTCTAAAAATAGACATGACGTCATAATTATTCAAGACCAACTGGCACGTGTTCACGAAAAAATGAAAAAATCACCTTTTTTCAAAATCTTCATAATCTTCTAAAGTTGATTCATGAAACCAAATTATGCCAATCAAAGCATTGTTAGAAGGTGAAAATATACTCATAAAGTGAAAAATTTGATTTTAGCAAATCCAAGATGGCGGGCAGAGAGATTAAAAATCTTATTTTTGTAAAAAAAGTGACAAATGCAGCCATAATAGAGAATTTCTCCATATATTTCAATGAAAACTACTTCAATCATAAGTGATCGTTACATAGTAGACTGATTATATGTTCGTAGGTTATCGCTATTGATAGGCTGATGGACGCTATAACTACGACTCATGGACTTACGCTTCCAGAAACGGACATGGCCTAAATCACCTGCTATTTTTTCTTGAAACCACCGACCCTAAAACGCCGCAAAAAGTGGTTTTCCTGAGGTACTACACTGCAAAACAAGCTATCAGTAATTAAATGAATGTTTCTTCAAGCTATTAAAGCAAAAAAATCATACCCATAAGTGATATTTTGGTTGTTTGGGGACGCAAAAGATCTCGTAAATTCGTTCGCTACTTTGAGATTTTGATCGTTGGAGCAGTTCAGTCGAGCGCGTTGTTCGAATTCGTTTGTTTGCCTTTGGCGGGAAGTTTAAATTGAAGAAGAATCAGCCAATCCCATCAAGTTATTTCAAGTCTTGCATCCTGATTGGTCCAGGAACAAATTTGTTCCTGGCGAGAATTTGTTTGCCGTTTTGAGAAGAGTTAGTCCATAAGGCCCTTGACTGGAGCGACAACAACAACATTAATTCACTTCAATTAGATGAGCGTAAGTTGAGGGTCCTTATGTAGTGAGGCTAGTTACATAGTTCAGGCCATGAGCTAGGATGCAATATTTTAGAAATTAGTATCATCTGCGGTGACCAAACCTATCATACATCATTCGATAGCCCTTTTCCTCTACTTTCAGAATATGCATGATAGCAAGTTCAAAACGGTAGCTTATACCTCAATAAACTGATCGGAAGTAAAGGCGCTTGAGATAGATTATGAGTCTAAAATGATATGATCCCGTTTCTTTAATGACCGAAATGCAGGGGCGCACATTCAAATTTTGTTTGGGGGGGGGGTGTCAACATGCTCTGGACCGACTAAATTTTTTCGGACCGACTGAACGTATAGCAACAAGGGCAGATTTTGTATGACAATAGCATCAGTTGCGTTTGATCGACACCTCAATTCAAAGCGATTAGCGGATATAGACAAAGGAAATTCTCTCAACCAGTAATTCAAAACAAACAGAGCCGTTTCCCGAAACTAGTAGGGCGAACTCTCGCCTTGTGCAAGCGAAAGGTGGTTTTTAAGAGAAGTTCTGTGCTTATAACGAAAGAAGAAGGATAAATCTAAAGTTCTGTCGCTTAGATTATGTTTATTTGATTTAGGAGATGTTTTATAATCGTTTCATTTTAAGCCCTAAAGATGCGAGAATTACAATGCCTTCTGCTCGGCTCCTGAATCAAATAAACATAATCTAAGCGACAGAGCTTTAGATTTACCCTTCTTCTTTCGCTACAAGCACATAACTTCTCTTAAAAACCATCTTTCGCTTGCACAAGGCGAGAGTTTGCCCTACTAGTTTCGGGGAAACTTTTGCGGCTTTGCTTGTTTTGAATTACTGGTTGAGAGAATTTCCTTTGTCTGCATCCGCTAATCGCTTTGAATTGAGGTGTCGATCAAACGCAACTGTTGCTATTGTATTACAAAATTTGCCCTTTTTTTCATTTTATTCTTATTTAGACACAATACCCTATCAGCACTTCAAAGTAAATATGAATATTAATCTAAACAAAAAAAATAAAGCTGCTCTTCCAAGGGGTTGTGTTTGCGTCGCTCTACCTCAAGAACTCCCTTAATCTTACTTTAAAGGAGCTCAATGTTGCAGAGTCTCGTATATGCTTCGGGATCTCGTTCCAGGTACTTGCTCCCTGGTATCCAAAAGACTTTTTGCAGTATTCAAGACGAAGCCGAGGAATTTCGAAATCATCAATTTTTCTTGTGTTATATCTCGAAATATTCGACCTAGGAGTGAATTTATTTTTGAGGTTCTCTGGGCAGAGTCCATTGTTAATTTTGTATGTAGTAATTAGCCTGTCATATTTTATTAGATTGCGTACATCGAGCCAATCACATACCCAGCCATCTTTGTGCCTTGCGCATTCGATTAGTCTGCGTGCCCTGTTCTGCAACCTCTGTAGGGATTCCAGTTTTGTGTTTGACAGACATCCCCAAATGACACTGCAATATCTCAGATGGCTTTCAATTAATGCTCGATAAACAGTTGCCAATTGTTTCTGGGAAAGGATGTTTTTGAGTTTAAACATCGCCCCTAAACCGTTTTTTATCTTTCGCTTTACGGTTTTGAGTTGTTCTTCCCAATTCATGCTTTCGTCTATTATGACACCTAGATATTTTGTTTTTTGAACTCTGCATAATTTTTGATCTTCTACTTCGAGGTCAGGGAAATCTTTGGCTCTGTTCAATTGTTTTGGATGCCCTATCAACATAAATTCGCTTTTTTCAGCATTTAGGCTAAGTTTGTTTTGCCTCATCCAGGATGATACAAGATCAAGTTCGCCCTTTATGTCATTAAAGAGCTCGTTGATCTCCATGGAGGCATAAGAAATGCTCGTGTCATCCGCGTACATATTTGGTTTAGATTTTTTCAAACATTAACCCTTGTTACGTATAGCAAGCAGCGGTGTGGCCAGGGTAAATTAAGTAGAGGTATTGAAACGAGGGGGTCCCAAGGAAAATGTTCGGGGCTACGCCCTTTATTTTGGCTTAGAATGCATCTCCCAATATCATGCTTGCCTTTAGCGACAAGGAAAAACTTGTTCGTTTTGTTACAATTATGCTATAAATCATCGCACGAGGAAAATTTTTGAAGACAGATCCCTTACTTTGGCTTAGAATGCATCTCCTAATATCATGCTTGCCTTTAGCGACAAGGAAACCTTGATCGTTTTGTGACAATTATGCTATGAATTATCGCACGAGGAAAATTTTTGAAGACAGATCCCTTACTTTGGCTTAAAATGCATCTCCCAATATCATGCTTGCCTTTAGTGACAAGGAAACCTTGATCGTTTTGTGACAATTATGCAATAAATTATCGCACGAGGAAAATTTTTGAAGACAGATCCCTTACTTTGGCTTAGAATGCATCTCCCAATATCATGCTTGCCATTAGCGACAAGGAAACCTTTATCGTTTGTGACAGTTTTGCTATAAATCAGTGAACGGGGAAAATTTTTGAAGAAAGATCCTTTACTTTGGCTTAGAATGCATCTCCCAATATCATGCTTGCCTTTAGCGACAAGGAAACCTTGACCGTTTAGTGACAATTATGCTATAAAGCATCGCACGAGGAAAATTTTTGAAGACAGATCCCTTACTTTGGCTTAGAATGAATCTCCCAATATCATGCTTGACTTTAGTGACAAGGAAACCTTTATCGTTTTTGACATTTATGCTATAAATCAGCGAACGAGAAAAATTTTTGAAGAAAGATCCTTTACTTTGGCTTAGAATGCATCTCGAACTTGGAGTTTTAAGTATAGGCGTAATCTTAAGAACAACGACTTCTTCTCTGGCAAGCCTAGCAAAAGCGACTTGTTTTAGTGTGTTTGTCCTCTAAGAAGGTTTCCCCTTATGATCATAGTGTCAGCAGTGTTAGCTTTTGATAGAAGCGTTTACCACTTTGATGGATAATATTTGTAACCCATGTCTCCTTTCTTCTTTGGGATTCATACACAAGTGTCTGTTTTCCAACGCCACATAACTACCACCACCGGCACCCCAGTGCCAGATTAGAAATTTTGAGTATTTGTAACAGCATTGTTCCTTGGGACAATCTTTGCACAACAAACACCTTCCATTTTGTGTTAGACCGCTTTTTAAAAGCCACTGATTGCTTGCCCCTAAAAATGGAAGCCTGTGCAATTTTTGTAATGCATCTAAGAAATTTTTTTAAATGCCATCTTCTGCTTTGGCTTAGAACGACTCTCCTAGTTATTGTCAAGCACTTCTTGTGAATATTCTAACTGTCGTCATGGGTCGACTTTTGCCCAAAGATTTAAAATCGGACCAACTTTGATTCAAACTATTGTGGACATTTCGAGCTTCGTCGTGGTTGGTCGGTCCATGAAAAATTCGGTCCACGAAGTCGGTCCACGAAGTTGGTCCATCCGATTTTGTCGTGGACCGACTTTTCCTTTTTGAGAAAATTTTTGGACCGACTCAGAAATTATTGGGGGGTGTGTCTCACCCCCCCCCCCCCCCTTCCCCCACAACCCCCTAATGTGCGCCCCTGCCAACAAAGCCTCTCTTCTTCATCATCTAGAAAAAGGCGTTACTCCTGAGGAAGGTTTACCAATGAACAGTGCTGCAGTCTTTGATGCAATGGCAATAGTGCAACGTCACAAGCCCGAGGGGCATTTCACGTATTCGAAAGAGCGTACGAGATTTATTCAGAACAAAAAGATTTTTACGGATTTTTGATGGATTTTTCTGGAAACAAAAGGATTTTTGCCAAAGGTGTACGAGATTTTTGGGAGTGAAATGCCCCTCGCACAAGCCAACGGGAACCTTTGGTGATCTTGCTACAGACATACTAAGAGGCGTCATTAAGGGTGCACAGACAAATCGTATTGATGTAGTATTTGACGTGTACAGAACTCATTCCATCAAGAATGCAGAGAGAGAGGCCGGAGAGAGAAAGATGCATCGGTGAAATTTATGCTTCATTATTACCCGGCCATGCGGTGAAACAATGAGCAAAATTCCTGAAGTCATCACATAATAAGAGGGCATTGATCAAGTTTCTTGTCACTGAATGGAAAAAGAGAGGTACAGATCGGAGCTGGGTGAAAAGGAATTGTTCCTTGCATTCGATGAACAGTGCTAGAGACTAACAAAGGATGGTTGCGAAGACATTGATCGCCTGAAATCGAGCCAAGAAGAGGCAGACACCCGGATGATTCTGCATGCCAAAGATATTGCTGCACAAGGCTTTGCATCAGTCGTTATACACACCCCAGACACAGATGTGCTGATCATAGCTCTCGGTGCTTCGATGCAGATCCAAGCAAACATCTTTCTTGAAACTGGTATCAAAACAAGACCAGAATTATCAATCTGACTGCGCTCCAACACCAGCTTAAAATTCATCTGCCCGCGTCATCCAGGAAAACTGTCAATGATCTTTGCGGGGCGTTAGTTTCGCTTCACACGTTTACTGGCTGTGATTCAGTCAGTGCTTTCGATGCGAAAGGAAAAGTTAGACCTTTCAAAACAATGTGCACAAATGATAACTACATCGATAGTTTTCAACAGCTTGGAAGTTCATGGAACGTAAGCGACGACCTAATGTTAAGAATGGAAAAGTTTGTTTGCCATATGTACTGTTACAAGCAACTAAACTTGGTGAATGATTTGAGGTACAAGATGCATTGCTCAAAGGATGGCAAGATTAATGCCGATCTTCTTCCAACGTGCAAAGACACACTTCACCAACATATACTTCGGTCAAATTACCAATCAAGAATTTGGAGACTTTGCATGGAAAGCTGCACTGAACTACCGTCACCGGACAATAACCATGGCTGGTGTTTTACAGAACCAGAGGAAAACCTTGAGATTAAATGGATGACTGTAAAGCCTGCCCCTGAAGAAGTTTTAGCGCTCATTGTCTGTAACTGTAAAAGAAAATGTGAGGCGACAAAATGCTGCTGTATCGACAATGGACTTCGCTGTGCTGACATTTGCAGCATTGAATGTACCAACATGGATGTGGATGATAGAGAAAATGTATCAGTTGAAGAGACAACTGAGTTAGATGTCATTGACAGTGAAGATGAAAGTGAAGAAGATGAATGACTTCGTTCTGATATTACATGATGCTCCACCTTAACAACTCCCCTGCCGATGCCCATTCATTTTTTAGGTCTGATCAATGTCCCTCCAAAAGCTTTGTGAGAGATATTGAAGACCCACATCAATTTGACAACTTATGAATTAAAATCCTTCTTTGCAGGATAGTCTGTTTTAAAAACATTGAAAACGATAATTCACACATGGTGACCTAGCAATTTCTTATGTACTTCCATCGAATGCCTCGTGCTTTTTTAACCCCTTTTTACCCGACATGACCCCCGTCTTTGCTGAGATACTACGTGGCTTTTAGCTAAAATTCAAAACTATGTTTGCCGTTGTATTTAAGAGATTCATTCATGTTTACAATCCTATTTCAGCATCATATTATGGTTGTGCATTGTACTTTGTCAGAGATTTGTAGTCCCAACATTCCACTGGACAAAACCCCCGTTTTTCCTGATTAAGCTACCAAATTCTGATTGCTATCATCGATTTTCATAATCAGCATTAAAAATAGATTCTAAAGATGTATAGAATGCCTGGTCACCGTAGATGATACCGACCAACCCTCTGGCTCATGCACTTTTGATCATTGCTAAAAATGCTGACATCAGCATTTTCCTAGCCTGCGCGCAGACCCAATATTCCGAAGAAGAAAGGGTCTGCGCAACAACGACCAAAAGCTTGCTACACAGTGCAAATCCCTTTAGGCCATTCATTTTACTAGGACTACGGATAATTTATAACATAGTCATAAGAGAAAACTTAAAGGTGGTGTGAAGCGAAAATTTTTATTGATGCACATGAATAGCGCAGTTGAATGATAAAGAATGTCGTTTACATTTTTTTGATACCTCATTTCGTTTTCAAGTTATCCACTGATATTAAGTTGCAGCTGATGACGTCATTTTGTTTGCAAATTACTAGGATAACATACTTTCTTTACATTTTGTAAACAAAATGACGTCCTCCGCAAATCGTACAAAGCAGTGGATAACTCTGAAATGAAATAAGGTATCAAAAAAATTTAAACGACATTCTTTATCATTCAACTGCGCTATTCATTTGCATCAATGAAAATTTTCGCTTCACACCACCTTTAATTTTTCTCTTATGACTATGATTATAGCGAACGACATGTTTTTCAACTCGTTAAAACAACACAGCGTTAAAAATCACACCTTGTCCGGTCCTCTTGGGATCCTTCTACGAATAAACAATTAAACGTTTAAAACAAAAGCAACAATACAATCCAAACATACGAGTAGCGAGAACAAACAACACAATACACGACTGAAAACAAACGTGTGACAGCATATTGTGACAGCAACAAAACGATATGCATAAATTAATTACCCATGATTGCATAAATTATTTTCCATGAAACCCAGAATCGAGCGGTAGCAAGCTTTTGGTCGTTGTTGCGCAGACCCTTTCTCCTTCGGAATATTGGGTCTGCGCGCACACTACATTTTCCCAGTAGGAAGCAAATCAGTTGGAAGAAAGGAGGAAAGGGGAATAGGGGGTTGAGGATAGTAATTTGGTGTAATTTTGATAATATCTTGATAAACTAAACACTTTCAAGTCAAAAGAATTCTCACTGTAAAACAGATTCGCAAGATATGCATGAAAACTGATCGTTAGTAGTGCTATGCGAGGATACCCCCAAGGAATCTGATACCGTTTGCGACCAATGGTGCACAAAATTAAAAACAAAATTACACAGATTAGGGTGAAACCTATTGATCAGCCCTATTGACCAACCCTATTGATCAGCTTTAATCTATTTATTCCCACTGTAAAACATTTGGGGTCGAAATAGAAAGACTACTAACTAATTTTGCCATTTTCTTAAAGATGACGTCATTGATGAGGTCACGTGACACATAATTGGTCTATTGTTCATGGAAAAAATTAAAGACACCTTACAAATTATAAGTTCACAAATGAAAAAGGATATCATCAAAGGATAATGAGGTGAGCTGGAATTATATCCATAAGCAGCTTACCTAAAAGTTGGCCCCGACCACTCTGAAAAAACAGCCACCCCCCACCCCCTTTAATTTTTGTCCTCAATATTTCATACAAAATCACACTTCTGGCTAAAGGATAAAAACTAAAAGTCAAAAAACCATTTCCTGGTTCGTTGAACCAATTTGGAGCAGTGCTCTGTTAAGTATATGGGGGGCTGAATGAGGGTGTTTGGAAAACCAAGTCCCAGAAAACGAAGACCACGAAAACGAAGACCACGAAAACGAAGACCACGAAAACGAAGACCACGAAAACGAAGACCACAAAAACGAAGACCACGAAAACGAAGACCACGAAAACGAAGACCCAGAAAACGAAGACCACGAAAACGAAGACCACGAAAACGAAGACCACGAAAACAAAGACCACGAAAACGAATACCCAGAAAACGAAGACCACAAAAACGAAGACCACTCATTCGAACCTCGCGTATATGAATTTGTCTTTGTTTTGAAGGAATTTTTCTAACGTTTTTCAATAACTGCATTCACCTGTGAGTTTAAAGAACTTCTTCGGCACGCTTCACGTTCCACGCAGGAATTCAAGTACCTACCCAAGGATATAAAAAGAATGAATACAAACAACTCTCCATCTCGGAGTTTATGTTATCGTGTTAAAAAGGGGGGGGGGTAGCTATTGCAGTTTTTTATTATTCAATTATTCGTTGTATTCAGTGTTATTTAAAATTTGATTTTGCAGATGTTCATTGTTTGATTATTGATTTTGGCTCTGTTTGATAGTCAACGCCACTACTCCTCGCTACTCCTAACACGTGGTTTTTCTTGTGTAGGGTAAGACGGGGTAAAGTGAACTATTTTGGAGGTTTTTCAAGGATATCCTAAAGAGATTGTAGCTGAGGGCAAACTTTTTAACGTTGTTTTGACATTATGTCTTTGGGTCAGTTTATCCAGCAAAAATATTTTTTAAATCCTTTTCCATTGTCTCACAACAGAGCTTTCTTTGGCGACCGCTCTGCATAGTTCACTTTACCCCAGACCGGGGTGAAGTGAACTACTCAGAAATTGTTCGCTAAAACCAAAATGATGCTGGTAATACCCGAAAACATGATTTATTTTGAAACTCTAAGGAGTTCTTCGCATGCCAAAACGAAACAAACCCAAAAATTTCACAAGAATTTTTTTTTTTTTTTATATAATATATTCCAAATACAATTTACAATACAAATTACGAACTACATTACTTATAAAATTACTCTACAATACTACTAGGACGATCAACCCCAGGGAGCAAAAGGCTGTGTCTACCCCGAGGCCATTAAATAAAGATAATAAAGGAAAAGAAACTACTTTAACTATGGGACAAAAACGGGTGGCTTATGAAGGGATGGTTAAGTGGCTACAGAAATTCACTCGAATCGACCAGTTTCATGGATAAAATGTAGCGTTAGCTCAACAATTTGTCTATTTAGTGAAATAGGAAAATCTTTATTGCCATACAATAAAAGTTGTAGTAAAGCTTCATTTGCAAGATTTACATATCCAAGTGGTCGTATTAATGCATAGATTCCAGCAAGGAGGTCTCGTCTTTGTACATCAAAACAAGGGCAGAGCAACAAGAAGTGTTCCGTATCTTCAATACCATCATTTGTCGGACACATAGGATTTGTGGTATCTTTAAAATTGTGTTTAAATTTATGAAAATTTAACTTGCTAAGACCGACTCTAAGTTGAGTTAGATAGGATAGACCTTTTGGGTCATGAATCCCATATACAGGTTTTCCAGGAGGGCGGATTCTTGATAACATTTTCAATTTGAAAACGGCAACAGATGGTGCCAGCCTAGTTTCAGGTTCAAGTTCATTCCATTCGGACAGACAATGAGGATAAAAAGTAGATTTGAACTTTGCAGTTCTTGCCCTTATTTGCCCGATGATGTCAGGTTTACGAAGAGAGTACTGAAACTGCCGAAGTGGTGGAATTGGATCCCTTGTATAGTTCGGAGTTAGGTTGTTTACAATTTTATAGAACAAAGTCAGGCGTCTACTCCACCTACGGAGACTTAAAGATTCCCATCCAAGCTCAGCGTACAACTTCTCTCTAGATGTTCCCCTCCATGTACCGGACACGGCTAAAGCGGCAGAATATTGGACGGATTCTAGCTTTTCCATTAAATTAGACAAGGTGAAATTTCCGCTGAACTCGCATTCTTTTGGGGGATCATGGTATATAACATCTCCATAGTCTAAATGGGGTCGGATATAGAGCTTGTATAGCTCGTTAAGGGTGTTCCTAGGTAGATATCTTGAGAGAAATCTCAACATACCAATACCCTTTCTCGCTTTGGAGATAGCTGCTTTAATATGGGAAGAAAAAGACAATTTTGAGTCTAGAACGATTCCTAAATGCTTGTGTTCGACTACTTGCATCACGGGTATGTTATTGAAAAGAATTTCAGGGTGATTGGTTTCAGTTTTTCTCTTTGAAAATACTAATTCGACTGCTTGATTTTGAGGGTCAGGATTAAAAGACATCCTCCAGTCATGAGCCCATTTACTGATCAACTTTTACTGATCAACTTTCACAAGAATGATATTAAAAGAAAATTAAATTGTGACCTATGTTGAGAACGATCTTTGCAGATCAAATATTAACCAAAAACTGTTGTCTAAGTCACAAATTCGAGTCAAATTGCGAGACCTGAATACAAGTCGATGAAGAATAATGGGAATATACTTGGAAAATACTATACTGTATATAAATACCAAATTACCACAAAGAAAAACAATATTTTCAAAGTAGTTCACTTTGCCCTGAAACCTGCGCACAGAAATAAAACCAAAAATAGTTATAAATCTATAAAAATTTTCAATATTCTAATTTCACCGTGGTGGCCATTCATCCTTTCCATGTCGATAGGTATACTTGCTTCATCAAATCCCAACAAAATTCTTGGATCAGTAACCGCATTTTTGAATGAAGGTCAAACTTCGGCTGTCAGATTTTTGGAGGTTTTTCAGGGAGCTGGTATCACAATATATTTCTGTGTCATTAGAGCGAAAAATTATTCTGCAAATCATGATTTTCTGAAGGCAGAATTATGAACCAAATGAGATTAAAAAGGTCTTCTTCATCTGACTTCATGTTCACATGAGAAAATAAAAAATCATGAGTAGTTCACTTTACCCCGGTCGAAGCAAAATATTGACTGAACGGCAGATCTTTTAAAATATTATGTTAGCTGACAAAAAAGTCTTTCTTGGCCCTTTCCTTTTGGAAAAGGTAAACACATGGTATGTGCTTCAAATTGATCAAAACAATTATAGAAATGAATTTCGTCTTGGGGTCAAAAATTAAGACCAAAGATAGGAGCCCAAACCTAGCAAATATAATTTTCCGAGGTTGTTATTACTGCGTCGGGTAAAGGGATTTTTTTCAACAGCAGGAATAACTATTTTGCAAAAATGTTTTTATTTTCTGTGAGCACATATAACAAAGCATTGGGCATAAATCATGCTTTATCATTGCATGTTTACTTTTGGAGAGAAGCGCGAATGTTCTGAGTAGTTCACTTTACCCCGTAGTTCACTTTACCCCGTCTAACCCTAAATTCTCGGAAAATTAAAAGGTTCGTGATGGATAAGGACGAGGGGTGTGTCACTCTTCCGAAATGGCGTACGAGATTTTTTTAAGCAATAGGATTTTTAGGGATTTTTTGCGGATTTTTCTTGAAAATAAAGGGATTTTTGCCAAAGGTGTACGAGATTTGTACAAAGTGATACGCCCCTCGGATAAGGAAATGAAAACATGTACAGTGATATCGCTCGACCCAGACTCTTTTAGAATAGCTAAAGGGTCTGTTCTGGATTGGAATCATAACAGACTTCCTTCTTGTCCGTATTCAGTATGACAGAGGATAGTGGACAGCCCATATTTACAGGACCGTTTTGTTCAGGGTTATCTTGTATTCATATGACCTGCTGTTAGCGAAACTTGAGGCATATGGCTTCAGTTTAGATAGTTTGAATTTACTGCATAGTTACCTCACAAACAGGCTACAAAGAGTGAAGATAAATGGTACCTACAGTAACTGGCAACAAGTAAAATCTGGTGTTCCACAGGGTTCAGTTCTTGGACCTTTACTGTTCAATCTATTTATTAATGATTTCATATACGCGATCGAGAACTCACAAGTTTGCAACTTTGCCGATGACAACACTATCTACTCATGTGAAGATAGCATAGATAACATTTTGAGATCACTCAAAGGAGACATAAATAATGCCTTAAAATGGTTCAAGGACAACCGAATGGTAGCTAACCCAGACAAGTTTCAGGATATTTTCATGGGTCTTGAAAAGGGTCAAAAAGTGAGCCTTGAAATAAATGGTCAACCTATCAAGACAACCGATGAGGTTAAACTCCTTGGAATAACGATTGACTCAAAGCTACAGTTTCATAATCATGTTGAAGGTATTTGCAAAAAGGCAAGTCAAAAAGTAAAGGCGTTCTCTCGTATTGCTGGGTTTCTACAAAAGGATAAAGCAAACATACTATACAAAAACTTTCATAAAGTCAGCCTTTAACTATTGTCCACTGATATGGATGTTTTGTGGTAAAACAACTAACAACAGAATAAACCGGCTACATAAGCGTGCCTTGAGAGTTCTCCATGGCGATTATACATCCACCTTTGAAGAACTACTGGCAAGGTCGGAAGAGATAACGATCCATTGTAGCAATCTGCAAAAGCTAATGGTCGAAATATACGAATGCACCAATTTCATTAGTCCTTCTATTTTGTCAGAGTTTTTCGCAACGAAAGAAATCACATATGACCTAAGAATAAAGAATCTACTCCAGGTGCCAAAAGTTAAGACATCGTCATATGGACAAAGTTCCCTATCGTTCAGAGGTAGTATACTTTGGAACACTTTGTCAGACAACATAAAATCCGCACAAAATACAAAACAGTTTAAAACAATGATCAAAAATTGGAAGGGAGAACAATGCCGATGCAACATTTGTAAATAGGGTTTGTAATTAGATAGTTGGTTTTTATTAGTTTGTATTAACTAGACATTTCACCAACTGTAAATAAATGAATTATTATTATTATTATTATTATTATTATCATGCGGTATGTAGAAAACTACTGCATCCACGTAATAAATTGTTAATTATCATGAGCTAATTACACGTATTTTTTGCAGGAAACCAAGAATTTTTTTCTAATAGGAGTACTCATAGTTCCTTCCGAGTTTCTTAAAGGTTCCATAATAACTTTCATGTTCACTGCATGTGCCCTCATGAACAGTTGACAGCAAGGTTTTTTGAAGCCTTTCCAATGTTTAGACATTCCGAGTAATATGATACAGGAAACAAGTGAAAATAAAGTAGAATTATCGGGGTCTTCGTTTTCTGGGTCTTCGTTTTCGTGGTCTTCGTTTTCTGGGTCTTCGTTTTCTGGGTCCTCGTTTTCGGGGTCTTCGTTTTCGTGGTCTTCGTTTTCGGGGTCTTCGTTTTCGTGGTCTTCGTTCTCGGGGTCTTCGTTTTCGTGGTCTTCGTTTTCGTGGTCTTAGGTCTTAGGTCTTCCTTTTCTGGGTCTTAGTTTTCCAAACACCAGGCTGAATGAGCCCTCCCCCCCAGTCTGGATAGGGTTAACCCTATCCAGACTGGGGGGGCTCATTCAGCCCCCCCCCTACATACTTAACTGAGCACTACTCCAAATTGGTTCAACGAACCAGGAAATGGTTTTTTGACTTTTAGTTTCTATCCTTTTGAAGTGTGATTTTATGTGAAATTTTGAAAAAAAATTCAGGGGGGTGGGGGGTGGCTGTTTTTTTCAGAGTGGTCGGGGCCAACTTTTAGGTAAGCTGCTTATGGATTGTAATTCCAGATCACCTCACAATTCTTTGATAGTATCCTTTTTGATTACAAAGTCCACTTTGTAATCTAAGAAGGGGCTTCGATGTCAGTCAGTCAGTCAGAAAGAAAGAAAGAAAGAAAGTAAGTAACCCACTTCCGTCACGCTCGTTAAAGCGATTGGTTAACGTTTTATCTCTGCTAATTGGCACTGAAATAAAGAAAGCGCACAGAAAGCGCATACAAGACAGAAGTTTCCCGCGATCCTATAGCAACATTTGACGTCGGCTTATTTCATGTTAGACAGATTTGACAACATAAGATGGATAAATTACCATGATGTTTACCCTGGCACAACAACAAATTTACCCAGAATTGGCACGTTCTTGACTTCATTAGCAGCTAAATTATGTCAAAACAATCGCTTTCTAGAACGAACGAATCATTAGCCACTTATTGATAGTACTCATTATGCAAATAAGTCAACTTTAGAGGATGATGTAACCGGCGGCCTTCACAGAGGCATTTGCAGCATCACCGAAGGTAGAAAGACACAGCTACAGAAAGGTGCAGAATCCCAGCAAACAATGGCGCCATTGACTGGGGGAAGGCACGTGATCACACTGAACCAAAACATCTTCATGCATACGATTCTGCACAGAGGTTAACTTCGTGACTGCCTGTCTCCAATTAGATGCCTGCGAATAGCAACAATTTGTAGGGTTCTGCATAAGTAACTTTGCGTTATCGTAAATCTCACATGACATCTAAGTTATTTTCTATTGAAAGCGACTTCAGCATCAACACTCATCTCTCTGACTGTAGCTAGAGACAGTATCAACGATCATTTAGGGTTATGAAGAAATCAATAATCACATATTCTTATGCTTGCGTAGCTCAGGACGGACTTTGTAATCATCCAAAAGGATCTTATGTTTACTTTCTTTACTTATAATAACAATAGACCAATTATATGTCACGTGACCTCATCAATGACGTCATCTTTAAGAAAATGGCAAAAATTAGTTAGCGGTCTTTCTGCAAGGATATTTCGACCCTAAATGTTTTACATCGGCAATAAATAGATTAAAGCTATTCAACAGGGTTGTTTCCACCTAAGCTATGTAATTTTGTTTGAATTTTGTGCACCATTGGTCGCAAACGGTATAAGATTCCCGGGGGGTATCCTCACATAGTACTACTAACGATCAGTTTTCATGCATATCTTGAGAATCTGTTTTATAGTGAGAGTTTTTTTACTTGAAAGTGTTTAGTTTGTCAAGATATTATCAAAATTACACCAAATTACTATCCTCAACCCCCTATTTCCACCTTTCCCCTTCCTTCCAACTCCTTTGAGTCCTACTGGGAAAAAATGCTGATGTCAGCATTTTTTGCAATAATCAAAACAAAAGTTTCAAAAGGAAAAATGAAGTATGCAACGAACACTTATCATTGAAGTAGTTTTCATTGTAATATATGGAGAAATTCTCTATTATGGCTGCATTTGTCATTTTTCGGAAAAACAAGAATTTTAATCTCTCTGTCCGCCATCTTGGATTTGCGAAAATCAAATTTTTCACTTTATAAGTATATTTTCACCTTCTAACAATGCTTTGATTGGCATAATTTGGTTTCATGAATCAATCTTAGAAAATTATAGAGATTTAAAAAAAAGTTGATTTTTCAATCTTTTTTCGTGAACACGTGCCAGTTGGTCTTGATTAATTATGACGTCATATCTATTTTTAGAAACATTTTTGTGAAAAATGATAAATCATAAGCACGGCTACCTGCGTGGTGAGTTTCGTCTTCGTAAGTGAAGGAATGGCGATTTTAGAGAGGGGCGGGGGGCTGAATGAGCCCCCCCAGTCTTCTAGTAGCTCAAAAAGCCCAGTCTGGATAGGGTTAAAACATTCTTGAGCTTCCCGACACTTTTGTACGTTCTGTTTCTGAAACAGACAACTTGAAAAAGCGTACTTTGGAAGACCGTCCTGCAGAAATATGCAATAGAGCGTCCATGATGGAAGTACAAAGCTAATGAACCATGGAAATGCCTGATTGAACTCTTATCAATAATCGTAAGGAGTTTGTCATCTTTGAGGGTCGTTTAGGGGTTCCAGGGAACAGGGGAACATGCGAAATATATCCAGGGAACAAGGGAACATGGCCAAAATTAAAAAGGAACAAGGGAACTTCAGATCTTATCCAGGGATCAGGGAAATTTCTATCTGTAATAATTAATTCAAAGATTTTTACATTCAATGGAATTTACTTCTGCCAAAGCGAAAGATGGTCCTTGAGATTCTTTTTAAGCCAAAGTAACGGTGTCTTTTTGAAAATTTTCCTTGACAATCTATCACAGAATCGTCAAGACTTCCATTTTGGGGACAAACAAATTGGATTGTGACAAATGCAAACAAAGGAACCGGGAATGTGTGATGTGGTTTTGGCCCACACTTTCTCCAATCCAATGTGGTGATTCACGAACAACTATTACAAAATTATGAACGTTTCTAATTTGGCAGTGGTGGTGGAGATGGGATGAAGACAGACATTCTAAAAAATCAACTTATCTTAAAAACATTTTCGCCTGGGGATGCCAATCTATAAAAGCAACTGTTATCAAATGATCAACAATTCTGTTTAGCATTGGCTAACATGGTATCGGTAGGACTGTTCCCAGCCAAAGTAAAGGGCATGACCTCAGCAATTTTCCTGGAGGCTTCGCCCTCAATCCCACTCATTAGGGGAAGACCTATGGTTAAGGATTTTCAGTCCATTTTCATACTCATTTTTAAGGATATTGGGAGAAAGCCTGTTGCACTTCCCAGAAATCAAGTATCATTTCGAAAGACGGCCCTCGAGATTCCTTTTAAAACGAAGACAAAATAGCTGGGTATAGGTTGGGTAAGAATTTTTCGAGAAATGTCATTTTTTCTCGTGCTCTTGATTTATAGGATAACTGTCACAAAACTATCAAAGGTTCCTCGACACTAATGGCAAGCATGATATTGGGAAATGCATTCTAAGCCAAAGTAAAGGGCGTGGTGCCAAAAATTTTCTTGGATGCCTCGCCCACAGACCCCTTCATTTCAATACCCCCCCCATAATTTACCCTGGCCACGCCACTGCACAAAGGAGGAAAGGTAGCTAATCACACCAAAGGTATTATCTGTCATGTCGAGGGGGGGGGTAGTATATTTGTCCGACGGGGATGTGCCGTTTTTCAGGGTATCGTTTTCACCAATTTTTTTCTTGAGCAGTGTATCAAAAAGAAGGCAACTTTTTTGGAGCTGGTTGTCAAAACATGTCATAAGGGGAAATGTTGTTAGATCGGGTTGTTATTTAGTCAATTTTGTGTGTTTTGGAGTATACTTTTGACCGAGTTTTTTCTACAATCGGCTATCATTTGAAGGGAACAATTCTGGAGCCGGATAATTTTTTTTCGTGGGCACATCCCAGTACATGTTTAGGTTACGTACACCCTCCCCTCCAGGATCTTATTCAGAAGATAAATCAGAATTGACTATCCAAGAAGAGGCGTATCACCATCTCCTGGCATATGTCTTAGAACATAGCATAGCGAACATAGAGATCAAGCAAGAGTAAGATAAATTACCAGAGGAAGAGGAGGAACCACACCACAAATGAAAAGATATGACGCTCATCGGAAGCAGTAAAGAATTTTCCAAGATTTACAATTTGAAGGAATGAGAATGATAACAAAAGAAAAAGAAAACTCCCGGGAGCACATTTTGAGATGTTTGCCTCTCTCCTGATTGTGCGAACACTAACTTGTGATACTGATGCAAATGATCAAATTATTTTGGTTGCAATACTTTAAGAAGTAGCCGCATAACATTTAAGAATACTTTGGCCGGTCATTTTTTATTTTATAACGTTTTTCAATGTTTTATCAAAAGTCAACCCAGGTTTCTTCACATTTTTACGCTCGTCTTCCTCTTGGAAAAACTTTCGAAAATAAGCATCGTTAAAAAATCAAATATCAATGTGAAAGATATGCCTACCAAAACTCCGGGGAACAAGCGGATTTTCTCAAGGGAACAGGGGAACAAGCGGAAATTTAACAGGGAACAGGGGAACATATACCCCCCCCTAAACGACCCTCATCTTTGAGCAGCTTTCTTGGAGGCACTGGGAGGAAACCGGCTGAATCATGCCTCCAGTAAATAATCACCTGCTCTTTCAAAGAATTCAAGGTCTTGTTGCTTGCGAGAGCAGCTCTTCTCAACCAGGCCAAGACAAGAGGTTTGGTCAGTTATCTGCTTCCAAAACCTTTGAATGCTGAACCAATTAAACTGCATTTTCTGAATATTACAATAAAGATTTATAAATCGAACTTACCTCTCGTTAGTTAGATTTCAGTTGCCATTTGGTAGATCATTCTGAAATTTTGTTGTTGAATTCGATTGTCGGCTTGCGACTCAAACCTCCAAACCAAACCACCACAGACAATACAGTGTGCCTGTTTTTACTTCCAAGACGTGGAAACAGGGCAGCCAAAGGTGAAATTGGATTCAGGCGGTCTTCAAAAGCGTTTATCAAACAAAATGCATTTATTCAACAAAGGGCTCAAATCTTAAAAAGGTCGGTGTAAAATTATTTTACGGTTTCCTTTTAATTAAATGGCTTGGAAGGAGATTCGCCTTTTTTACTGTAAATCTGCCGTGGAAATTTATTGATATCTTCATTAGTTTCAAAATGGCGGCAATTCTTAAATTTGAGGCTATGACGTCATTAAATTTCTAAATCCTAAACCAGAAAAGATATTGACTTAAGGTAGGTCACTGGTCGAAAATCACGAAAATTTTTCCAAAAAATCAATTTCTTGTTTTCATTTGCATTAGGTATTTCAAACATTGTAGAATCTGAATTTGAAAAAATTTTAGTGAAGAAAGTTTGCTAAAATAGAAATATCTAAAGTTTTCGTGAAGTAGGTAGTTGAAAAGGTGTCGAAAAATCAAAAACCGAACAAAATTTTGTTGCTATTTGATGGCTGATTTCTAAAAAATTCCTGCCTCCAAACATCGAAGCCCAATGCATCGTTTGAATCCCCTGTTTCTTCTCTGTTCGATTACGAGGATGCCATTGGCATATGGTTTACCTATGCGTCACCAAAGACGATTTTTCTGAACTTACAAAACAAAAGATCTCCGTTGCTACCTTGCATGGCAACCATTCCTTACATTTGATTGGATGATATATCTAGATGCGCTATCTGATTGGCTGTTTAGATCCTCAAGATGGCGGCCCACTCCAACAACAACAAAACACAACTTACAACGCCGAGGCAATCGTGAATCATCATCAGTTTGTTTGCCAGAATTCGAAAGTTCTTCTCGTATTTGTTGTGTTTCTCTTATGCAGTTGTTTCTCTTCGTTTTTCAATGGCCCGGACAAAGCAGAGATCGATTAAACCGTAGCTTGGGCGGAGAAAGAAGCTTCGAATCATGAAGAGGAAGCAAGAACTCTTGTCTAGGCCTACCCCTCATCCTCAATCAAAGGATAGATCCACACAGACACAGGAAGGGTAATGTTCTGCATTCGCAAGACAGATGGCTTTCTTTAGGATAACTTTAGACAGCATCCAGTGTGAGAGAAAAGAAATGAAGATTCTGTCAATGAAATAGAGGACTGTTTTTTCATTGTGCAGTTACCTTCCTTCATTGTCTTTTGAATAATAAAGTCTTGTGCCCCATTTGCAAATTTTGAGTTGTCAAATAGCACAATGCCAATGGCTTTGTGGTGAAAAGTTAAATTGTTTTGTACAACTTGCAGTGAGAGTATTGATAAGGGCTGTTTGTTTCAAAGAGTTGGGGAGCAAAGTTGACAAAATTGGATGTGGATTCAGTGCCATGAAAAAATGATGTGGTGTTACATATGAACATACCCTATGCAACAAGCCAAGATGCTTGCACTGTACACCACAAGAAAATTCACAAGGCAAGTATCAAAATGGCAAACATTGTACAAGATGACCCTGTTAAGCCAATCAGAGATGCATACGAAGACATTGGTGTTCTTCCTGATAAGAATGGGGCTCTATCTCATTTGATGGTGCATGGCTTATAAGAGAGGGCACTCACCCCATAATGGGCTGGCATGGAATACCCACTCATATCTCCTCAAAAGGTGCTCAAGAAGTAGTACACAGAATCCTAATTAGTCCCTGCATCAATGTATTTGGAAAATATGCCCCAAATCCACATTTGCAGGCAGGCAGACATTGGAAACAGCAGTGGCATTTTCTGTGTGACAGTTCACATTGGGTGCTTCATTCCGCTCGATTCCGTCACACTGTCTGCAAGCTACTGGGGATTGAGCCGGGTAATTTCCTCCAAAAGTGAGAAGGATAGTAGTAATAAAGAAAGCAGAGAATGCTAGCAGAGAATGCTAGCAAATAATTTACAAAAAATGGAGAAGAGCAATAAAATACAAAAGAGTGCACAGGAACAAAAGAAACAATCTTATGAAGGAACAACTTACGCGTCTGGTTCATTCAATGTAAGGGCTGGAAATAGTAAATAAATTAGGGGAAACTGCCTCAGATAACAGTTAGATGAAAAAACCATAGATATGAATTGTTTATGATATGGTTTTGTAACTTTGTTGATCATTCTTGACAATTCAGTCAACTTTGAACACAATGTTAAATTTCAAACTCATTTTACTCAAACTTGTTTTTTCATAGAGTGCGAATGCTTAGTGAACTAACTTTTTTGTCAAAACAGATAGCAAAGGGCAATGTTTATATATCATTTTGAAGCTAAAGACCTGAAGAGTGATGTAATAGGCTTTATTTTTGGATCAAGTATACTCCTTTACTTATATGATGAAGGCATTTCAGGAAAAAACCTTGCGTAAAGGCAATTTTGACAATTTTCAAAATATTTTAATGCAGAAAAGATATTTTGAAAAACCAACAACATTACATCACTCCCCAGGTCCTATGCATCAATTTGATATACTGATATCAGAGCCTAAGCCTCTAGCTGCAAATATTAATGTTCACTTAATGATATAACTCAAATCTCTTTGTTCTTTAGTTACCATAGAAACCAATTATCCAATTTAAAAATAGATTTTAAATTCGAAGTCAGCATGTTGACTTTGTATAAGGGGGCTAGTTTAAGGAACATATCTTAAAAGGATAAGATTTTAGAATTTCGACCAGTGACCTACCTTAATTAAAGCTTTTATGTCACTACATAAATACCGGCAGCCTCGTTTTGCTCATTCGACAATCACCGGCTTTGTGAACGGATGAACTAAGGCGCGATACCCAGAAGAAACAAGAGGAACTTATGAAGTAATGTTGCTAAAATAATATCATCCGTTCAACTCTTCAAGACCACCAGAGAATTATCAAAAAACGTTCAGATAAGTTACCAAATCTTGTCAATCGCCTTGGTATTCTTGCACTAATTATGAAACCTTTTTACTAAGCAAGAAGATACAGGATTCAGATCAAACTTTGTAACAAAATCTTAACCCTATCTCACCTGGGACTTTTGAAGCGGTCAATACCTGGGGAGGGGTGGATTCCACCCCCACCCCCTCTTTTTCTTCTTTGTTATAATAACTTAAAATTGCTTATTTGAATACGTAATTTCACAAGGAGAAGGCAACAAATAGTGGAAAGAAGTATCACACATCATTCATAGCAGTATTATCATGTATCTTATCATCAATCATACCAACCACGGAGTTGTCCTTTTAAGAGTAATATCATACAGGAAACAAATGAAAGTAAAAATATATCAAGGGGTTCCTTTATCGAAATAGATAGTTTCTTAGCTCATTATATTTTCCTAGTACTGGAGTTTCTTTATTTTTGGGCGATCTGAGAGTTGAGTTTCTTATGGGCAGTTTCTCATAAAAAAGAGACGTGTTCTTAGTTTTTGTCCGTAGCGTAATAATGGCCTAATGAATGCCCAAAAATCAGCAACCTGTTGAGTAAAGAAAACAATTAAAGTTGTTGTGCGTGTTGTGTGTCGATTGTATCAATAAGAGAAATAAAGTCATTTAAAAATTCGACTTTGTGCGAAGACTAAGATTTTAGAACACTGCAAGCGATCCAGCAACCAGCCCACAACAGCAAATGCTGCCCGTCCCTAGGGTTAAAAAGGCCTGGCCTACTTCAACAACTCGTTTCGTTAGGCCATTTTTCTCCTCTTTACGTTTTAAATTAGGCCTAATGAAACGAGTTATGGCTGGTTGCTGGATCGCTTGCAGTGAGACTTGACTGTTTCGAAAATACGAGAGCAGATAAACACAGAGGAAGAACAAACATACACAGTGCTTGCAACATTTAATTGATCCTAAGCATGCTAGTCAACAACGGATTGGAGATATATTGCGAAGGTTGTTGATTTTTAGCATTAATTAGGCCTTCAAGACAAAACCTTAGATTAGATAGGCTTATAATAGCATGGGTAGTTAGACACTGCTGGTGTGCTTCTATGGAGGATCGCTGGATATTATGTATCTGCGGGGGAAATTTTTTTGCAGTACTGCGGAGGAGATATCGAAAGAACAAAAATATTAAACTATTCGCTTCCGATATCTCCTCCGCAGTACTATAAAAATTTCCCCCGCAGATATCTCCTCCGCAGCACTATGAAAAATTTCCCCCGCAGATACATATTATCCAGCTCTTCTCCATAGAAGCACACCAGCAGTGTCTAACTACCCATGATAATAGCCTAACATTTGATCTTCATGGTGCCCGTGATTTCTAGTGTGTTCTGTCTGTCATCCTTAGGCAAGGATGCCAAGACAGTATAAGATCTTTGACTAATGTCACTGCTTTCTTGAAATTTCTGCCCACATTATTTGCTTTGGATTTTCATTTGTAATATTTTCGACAAATTGAGACTTTAGTTTTGCTGTTATACAACAAAAAATTTCGAAGTATGGTTGTTAGTTGTACAGCTGCTGATGGGTTCAAAACGTCAATGGAAGTCATTCCATTTGTGGAAGGTGCGGGAAATATCTTCAGGTTTTAGGCAAACGGTTTTGCAACAAATTTGAATCTATTATGTTAGTTATAATATAATTTGTAAATCATTTTGTATTTTTCTTCACAGATGAAAAAAGCAACAGAGGAGTTTCTTGGAAAAAAGTTTAAAATGTTTGAAGCTATATCATATGCATATAATTTAAGGGGACTGGTCTTCATCAAGGTGAAATATCCCGTCCATCACTTATAAATCCCAGAAAATGCGGCCCCACATTGTAACATATGTGGCCGCATATATAATCTTCATATTTTGTAGTTTTAGTCCGCAGTTTATACATGTGGTCGGTTATGGAACGCCGTTTGCACAAAAATTACATAAACATAGTTTATGCTACATAAACTATGTTTATGTGCACAAAAATGGACATAAACTATGTTTATGTACATAAACTATGTTTAAGTGCACTTAAACATAGTTTATATCCCGGGGTGTCGACCTTGGAGAAAAACAACGGGGATGTGCCTGCCAAAAGGAAATTATATATGACCCTGTCCTGGAATAAATGCTTGAAAACATAGTACCTGTCCTGGACAATACAAGTGTCTTTTGTAAGTTACCTTAACTTTGCATGTCAAATCTGACCTGTCCTTGGAAAAAAGCTTTAATGAACATACCTGTGCCGGAATAAATACACAAAAGGTATAATCCTGTCCTGGAATTTTCAACCGAAAATGGGGCCCTATTGGAAATAGTAACGTATTTTCACTGGATTACGCACCCCTGCTACCAAAACCGACTAAGATATGGAGAGCGCACCAGAGATGCTGTTTTCGGTAGCAAGGTTGCTGATAACCAGCGAACCGTCACTGCGGGAGGAGGGATGGGTCGATTTTTCGCTTTGTCGCCGAGATTGTTGCTTGGAATGCACTAGGCGTGGTCCAGCTCATGCTTAAATACGATGAATCCCCTTGGGGCCTTAAATTCACGCGCAGAGGGCTACGTGAAGCACGATTAGCCACTTGGGACTTAGCCCTTTTGTTATTCGGAGTTTGTAATCCAGTGAAAATAGTAACGTATTTTCACTGGATTACGCACCCCTGCTACCAAAACCGACTAAGATATGGAGAGCGCACCATCAATTGCTGTTTTTACCGGGCACACAAAGTGAAACTGTGATCTTTGTATACAATCAATAAGTATCCTGATGATAAATACGTTGATCCTAGCATATACTATCCATAACTCAAGAGTAGGTTTAGGAGTAGGTCACCAATATATACCAGGGCCCGATTGTTAAAAACTGATATAAGGCTAATACCAGATTGGAACAATACAAATGACTACCGAATCATGCCTTAATCCAAGATTAGCGCCAATCGTGGTTTGAACAACCCGACCCAGGAGACAATTTTTCATCTGGCATTGTATTTTATTTTTTTATTTTATTTTTTTTGCACAATACAATCTGTTGTTAAATATGTGCTCCAAGGAAAGAGTTGTTTGCAGCCTCAAAAGGCAGTTTCTCTCTAAAATTCTGTCCAGCCTCTTCCGCTGCAGTAGAAGAATTGAAGAGCAAGGAGCAAACATCGTTTTATTAGTAGGTGACGTTCAGCTTTTGACTAAGATTGAAGAGGTAATTTTTGTTAAGTGGGATATTTTTTCCACCCTAGTTGTTCCAAAAGTGTCATAGATATTGAAATCGACAATAACATCATCACTACATTGATAGATCTCCTTGGAGAAGGTAATTAACGATTTGTGGAAGGCTATTGTTCTCTGATCGGTGATTAGTAACAATATTTATCCGACCAAATAGTCATGTGATTCGAGAGAAAAGCTTTGTTTCTGAGAATGAGAACTCTTCCCCAGCCCGTGTTAGATGCATCTGTAGAGATTTCTATGTTGAAAACTTTTTTTTTTCGTTTTACAGTTCGGGATTTTTTGTTTTTTTGTTTGTTTTTTGTTTAGCATTTGCCGAAGCTTGCATTATTTGTTTGGTTTAGAGCATCACTGCTGGTACTGCAAGAGTAAATAATGTTGCTTTTCCTGTAAAGGACTGAAGTATATGAAGGCAGATGTACTTTGAACTCAAGATAGACTCTCGAAACAACGCAAGAGCTGCTTTTTGTCTTGAGAATGCATGTTTCACGGAGATTAGCCCCAACAACACAAATACGTTGCTGTAGTTACAGGATAGACTCTGCAAGGCCTATAAAGTAGACACACGAAACTAATGTTAACGCTGTGATGATAAAAAGGGGCTGATTCAGTAACTTCTAAATTTGATCATGACTCCGTTAGATTCCTTGGTGACTGCAACTGGCCAATGTGCCTGTCGTCGATGTACTGCGTTAAAGGTACTCCCTGCGATCGAATGAAATGGGAGGCTCCAAGGCCGATCGTTTGATATACGTAGGAGCTTGGGTTCCACCCAAAAGGTAGCGTATTATATAATGACATACCCTCCTTTCCAAGACAAATCAAAATATTCTCTACTATCTTGTGTAATTTTTAGGTGGTCGTAGCCTGAATTATCGTTCAATTTTGTCCAAAAAAAAAAAAAAAAAAAAAAAAAAAAAAAAAAAAGTCCCTGGTCAACATTTTCGTCCATGAAAGGAGAAAAAAGCTGATCATGGCGCATTCTTGGCTTTTTGGTTTTTATTGTAATAGTCGTGGTGGAATACAGTATCCATGTTCACCCCAGATTGAAAATGAACCGTTGTGGAGGCGTTCCAGAATTTTCATGGAGATAAACTCTTCAAAATTGATACAGCTAGGGTTATTAGGAAAAGACAGGCTAGGGTGATTTATCAGAATGATAAATCTTTCCTTTGAACGAACCTTGAAATGGTGCATGACATCAAAACAGAAACACAATGGTTGATACATTTTCAGGACTTCTCCCCGTTAGTGGTAGTTGAGGAGAATAGTCTGCCATACATTATCATTATTATTATCATTATTATTATTATTATTATTATTATTATCATTTTTATTCCTATTATTATCATTACTGTTAGTATTACTATCATTACTATCACTACGATTACCATTACTACTACTACTTGTATTACTATTATTATTATTATCATTACTGAAGAAGATTTTATATCGAAACGTCTGCCCTGAAACAATTGTTTTTTTATTATATTATTATCATTATTATCATATTCATCATTATTATCATATTTATCATAATTATTATTATTTTTAATCATTTTTAATCGGACACTGTATATCATAGAACTTACTGTGGGATTTGAATCGAACTCGAATGAGAATGCTTTACGGAAAAAGCAAAAATATTCAGAACTCGTCGAAAACTCTTTCGCGAAAATACGATGCTGTTAGATTTGGCAATGTATCCATGGGTTCTTTGGGAATGTTTGAAACCAGTTGTGATACTTTTTCAATGTTAAACAAACTCAGAACGATCCAGGGCTAAAAGGATTATGTGCTAAAAAGTATAACAAACATTATGATTCGTTGCACGTATTACATATTTTGTATACGAAACAAGCCATGGAATAACCAGCTCACCTCGAACTCTGAAGAATTACAGAATCTTAACTAAACTCCTGAGTGCTAGCAGTCATATCTTTGCGTTGACAAAGAGAGAAGAATGAAGAATGAAGTAGAATGACCGGCTCTTTTATACTTAATTTGTGTATTGTAAATTTTGTTATATCTTTTACTAAGAAGAATTTTTAAACCATTATAAATGTATAGATTTTGATTTTTAAAATGAAAGAAGTTCCCATCATTAATACCTTTATAGTAGGCGTTAAAAGTTGTAGCTAAATTGCAGCTAATTGATGCCTACTAAAACAAGAATTAAATTTTTATTAAGTACAAAATAAAATAGATCTAATTAATATGTTAAGCTGTAATTAAAACAGCACACCTAATAACTTTTCCTCTGTACTCTCTATGAATGTTGTAGTTCAAATTTTTATCGATAAATCGTTGCTTTTTGTACCAAAAATCACACACTGGCACTTATCGCCACAGCTTCTTGCAGTTATTTTAAAACCACTCTGAAAGGATAGGGAGTCGTTTAAAAACGATTGATTATATTTCATGATTGCGATATAATTTTGTGACTAATAAATTAGGATTCAAGCAGTCAATGGCTTTGGAAAGGTCCATAACTACGGTCTCAGCATTGTTTCCACTGCCCAATGCCTCTCTGCAGTTTGCAATAATTTCCTTCATGCAGTTTTTCTGCTATCTAATTGATTGAAAAGATCTCCAACCACAAAATTAATCAGGATTTCGAAAAGCCAAATCTAGTAAGGAGTATTTTTGAAAACCGTCTTTTATATCTTTTATCAGGTAGAGAAAAATTCTGAAAGACTGAGCAAGAGGGTAACCCCTTATAGTCACACCAAGATATTTCTCTTCGAGAACATTCCATGCTGTTCAGTTCTTCCATGATTGTATCGAAAGATAGGTTTTTTGGTGAAGACTAAAAAAGAGATTGGGAACTAAGAAAAAAAAAAAAAAAAAAAAAAAAATAGAACTTTTTGTAAAACCTTTTTTGGGGGTACCCTCCAGCTCAGCCATTCAGAACTATCGCACGAGGCCATGTATTAGATCTTTAGTAAGATCCCCAAATGGCTGAGATGGAGCGTGTGGACAAGAGTTTTTGTGGAAGACGTTGACGGAAAAGAGCCTCCAGCTTCGTCTGCCAAATTTGAAGGCAACGAATAGAGATATAACAGCAGTTGTATGCAACAAAGGAAAGCATGTATCGAAACGCAAGAAATAGTTGAAAGTTTAATATCAAAACAAATTTTTTGTTATTTTTTTCAAATTTTTCAGCCTCCCTGTGTAGGGGGAACGGCCTCCTTCTAAAACACTGTCTTTTTATATTTAATTTTCTGAATTCATTTTTAGGCCGTAAGCGAATGATTAAGCTTTAACGGCAAAAGAGCATAACAAACAAACCTGTAATCTGTCTTTAGGCCGTAAGCGAATGATTAAGCTTCAACGGCAAAGAGAATAAAGTAACTTAATCTGTTTTCAGGCCGTAAGCGAATGATTAAGCTTCAACGGCAAAAGAGAATAAAAGTAAGCTAATCAATTTTTGGGACGCGAATGTAAGCAAAAGAGAATGATTAAAATGCTTTTAACGGCAAAAGAGAAAGTAAAAGTAACCTGGCAAAAGAGAATTAATTCAATTTTTAGGCCGTGAACGAATGATTAAGCTTTAACGGCAAAAGAGAATAAAAGTAACCTAATCAATTTTTAGGCAGTAAGCGAATGATTAAGCTTCAACGGCAAAAGAGAATAAAAGTAACCTAATCAATTTTTAGGCCGTAAGCGAATGATTAAGCTTTAACGGCAAAAGAGAATAAAAGTAACCTAATCAATTTTTAGGCCGTAAGCGAATGATTAAGCTTCAACGGCAAAAGAGAATAAAAGTAACCTAATCAATTTTTAGGCCGTGAACGAATGATTAAGCTTTAACGGCAAAAGAGAACAAAAGTAACCTAATCAATTTTCAGGCCGTAAGCGAATGATTAAGCTTTAACGGCAAAAGAGAATAAAAGTAACCTAATCGATTTTTTAGGCCGTAAGCGAATGATTAAGCTTTAACGGCAAAAAGAGAATAAAAGTAACCTAATCAATTTTTAGGCCGTAAGCGAATGATTAAGCTTCAACGGCAAAAGAGAATAAAAGTAACCTAATCAATTTTTAGGCCGTAAGCGAATGATCAAGCTTCAACGGCAAAAGAGAATAAAAGTAACCTAATCGATTTTTTAGGCCGTAAGCGAAATGATTAAGCTTCAACGGCAAAAGAGAATAAAAGTAACCTAATCTATATTTAGGCCGTAAGCGAATGATTAAGCTGCAACGGCAAAAGAGAATAAAAGTAACTTAATCTGTTTTCAGGCCGTACGCGAAGGATTAAGCTTCAACGGCAAAAGAGAATAAAAGTAGCCTAATCTATATTTAGGCCGTAAGCGAATGATTAAGCTTCAAACGGCAAAAAGGGGAATAGAAGATAACCTACTCGAATGATTAAGCTTCAACGGAAGCGAACGAATCAATTTTCAATGGACGCAAATGAATTAAGCTTCAACGGAAGCGAACAAATTAAACTTCAACGGAAGCGAACGAATTAAGCTTCTACAGAAGCGAACGAATTAAGCTTCAACGGAAGCGAACGATTTAAGCTTCAACGGAAGCGAACGAATCAATCTTCAATGGACGTAAACAAATTAAGCTTCAATGGAAGCGAACAAAATTAAGCTTCAACGGAAGCGAATAAATCAAGCTTCAAACGGAAGCGAACGAATTAAGCTTCATCGGAAGCGAACGAATTAAGCTTCAACGGAAGCGAACGAATCTATCTTCAATGGACGCACAGGAATTAAGCTTCAACGGAAGCGAACAAATTAAGCTTCAACGGAAGCGAACGATTTAAGCTTCAACGGAAGCGAACGAATCAATCTTCAATGGACGTAAACGAATTAAGCTTCATGCTATCCCTGCCATTTTAAACTAGGGGTATTTTTATACTAGATCTTTAGTTTTTATTACCATTTCATACATGTAAATAGCCTTTCTTTCCTTTATTACATTTTTAATTTTTACTTTGTATGGCAAAATTTTACATACATACATACATTCAATGGAAGCGAACAGAATTAAGCTTCAATGGAAGCGAACAAATTAAGCTTCAAACGGAAACGAACGAATTAAGCTTCATCGGAAGCGAACGAATTAAGCTTCGACGGAAGCGAACGAACCTATCTTCAATGGACGCACACGAATTAAGCTTCAACAGAAGCGAACGACTTAAGCTTCAACGGAAGCGAACAAATTAAGCTTTTAACGGAAGCGATTTCAGTGCCATGATAAAATAAAAACTACTAAAATGTTAAATAATAAATTGTTTGTTTGTATGTTTGTATGTTTGTTTGTTTTTTACGACCGCAAGCAGAAGGTTAAGCTTTAGCGGTTTACGAGCAAAGTTGAGAGGCATATCACTCTGGAAAAAATCTCGTACGCCTTAGGCAAAAAGACAACCTATTTGAGTAAAAAACATTAAAATATCCCTTAAAAACCTGTAGTAAAACAAAAATTAGAATAAAGGTCTCGTACGGTTTTGAAGAATGATACACCCCTCAGAAAGAATAAATATCCTACAATACGTTTTGTGAACATTTATTGCACGTGCCTTACTAAAACCTCAATTACCCTTTTCTTGTTTTTCAGTTTGAGTGAAATTTACGAGTAGGCCTAGCCCTTTTTTGTGACCCTATAGAACTGCTGCAACACCCTGAAGTAAACTTTTTGAAAAACGAGTCTTAACGAAAGACAAAAAGAAGAAAACCAAAAACTGTGTGTCGAAATAGAATGCGTTGAAAAAACAAAGGGCAGCTGTATAAGAGCTAGTGAAAATAAACCTTCTTAAAAACTCGCTGTGTCTAGGCCTATGCACCAAAATGGCAGTGAAATATCACACGTGCAGCTATGAGAACAGCAAGAAACTGCCAAAAAATGAAAACAAAACTCACGTTGTTCGGGGCAGGTGCATTTGCAACTGCTGGATTTGGTATTGCTGCTGGTTGTTGAGCAGGTTTTCCTTGATTTTATAAAACTGCAGTGACTTCAGCATCAGAAATCTGCACTGGCTGCTGTGCTTGCTGTGTCGTGGCAGTGACGGTTCGCTCTGTTTCGATTTTGAGATGCAGTTCGCAGAGATTGTTGCTTGGAATGCACTAGGCGTGGTCCAGCTCATGCTTAAATACGATGAATCCCCTTGGGGCCTTAAATTCACGCGCAGAGGGCTACGTGAAGCACGATTAGCCACTTGGGACTTAGCCCTTTTGTTATTCGGAGTTTGTAATCCAGTGAAAATAAATCGAAATACAAAGTTCAGTACCCAGGGGGTGGGGTACCCGTAAAAAATTCGTGACAACGTAAAAAAATTGCCAAAACTATTTGAGAGCTTAGTCTACTTAACCCTTTTGTAAAAGTGTTCACAATAGATTATATTTGATTCTGCAATAGGGTTTACAAGAAGTCTGAAACATAGATTTTTGTTTTCAATGTTGAAAAAGCGTTTCATGATTCAGTTTTTTAATTTTTTTAACGTTTGGTAACCATTATGAATTCGCAAAATTTGCACATCTCAAGATAAAATTTTCAATCGACTTTTTCACTACATATTTTGCAAGGTTCAATCTTTCAAACAAAACAAAGATCATGAAAATCGAGTGCGTGCAAGCTAAGAAATTTGAATTTGAAATTTAGTGCTAGTTTGTGCCCTTACCGTGCAAAGAAAGAGGCTTAGGGGCCCTTTACATGAGCAAACTCAGACCGGCACGAGTTTCAGATCGGTTTGAAATTTTTCCATGTCTGCTTTTTTGCGTTGCGTTTACATGGAGTTTCAGACCGGTCTGAAATATTATACCAGCGTCACATTACACATGCATTGAATGCAATTGAGGCAACTGTGACAATGGTTTCTTTTCTCATGTTTTGGATTCAGGCCTATTTTCATTGTTGCGCTAAGTTATCAACAACACAGGATGTTATCAGAGTTGATAATCAAGGATAATCAACTGTACGTTTGTACTGCATTACAAATCTATTTTGGTTTGATGGTTCAAATGCTGCTTCAGAACCTGAAAATAAAACAGGAGGCTTTAGTTTTTTATGTTTAGTTTCTTAGTTATAGTTTCTTGCGTCTGGAGAAAAACAAATGGACGACCAAACAATGAAAATGGCTCCCAATAGTGCAGTTATCACTTCCGCAATTATTCATTTCGCCCCGACCTGAAAAAATTTCTGTTTACATGAGAATTTCAGGTCGACCTGAGTTTTCAGATCGGTCTGAAAGACCGAAACGAACCCAGACCGGCACGAGTTTCATTTCGCCCCTTCTCATGTAAACACTCTAAGGGCCTTGACCAGACACCGAAATGAAACTCGTGCCGATCTGAAACTCGTGCCAGTCTGAGTTTGCTCATGTAAAGGGCCCCTTAAAGTACACTTTGTATGCCTAACTTGAAATAATACCTCAGGCTACGTTTAACAGTAGAAAAGCTTGTTTTGTACAATTCTGATATTTTAATTTTTTGGCATTAATTACACTAAAATGGAAATCTGGGTCACAGTGCACAGGTGTTCTGAATGCGATAAACCCGCTATTGTTACCGACGTGACGCTACAGGGACTCATTATGACTATGACTATGATGCCTTCTAGAACAATGACAATGACGCCGTTTGCACAAAAATGGACATAAACTATGTTTATGCACACAAACATAGTTTATGCTACATAAACTATGTTTATGTGCACAAAATTGGACATGAACTATGTTTATGTACATAAACTATGTTTATGTGCACATAAACACAGTTTATGTACATAAACATAGTTTATGTGCACATAAACATAGTGTTTTTTTTTTTTTTTTTTTTTTATCAATATAAAATATTACAAGATATGCTACATTCTACTATACTTTAACTACTATGCAACACTACCAGGACGATACCATGAGGAGCAAAAGACAATGTCTACCCCATGGCCAACACATAAAAACATACAACTAAGTAACTACATAAACACCTACAAAATGATATACATACGATAAGATACTGATATATACTGGAGTCTGTTTCACATTGATTGTCAGGTCAGTGACGGAGGCGTCTGATGCTGAACAATAGAATCCCCGGCTGAGAGAAAACCAACAACAGCAACAATTGCTGTTGTTACTGACCCCCTCCAGAGTCCCTACTGCCCAAGACATAGCGCCTGTATGTTGTCTGGGTTTATTGATCACAATAACGTAGATATTTAGATGTTTGAATTTGTGTAGATAAATTGTCGAACCTCACATCCAATGTGAAACAGACTTTTGGACCGGGACTAACGAATAAAAGGAGAGAAAGAGACTTTGCGAACGGGAGGGGGGGGGGGGTATAGCAGCTGCTTAAACACAAACATAGTTTATGTAACATAAACTATGTTTATGTCATTTTTGTGCAAACGGCGTTCCATACTCGGTATTTCATCAAGTTGGGGCATATAAAATACGGCAAAAATGGCGGTGAAATGTGCGGCAACACATCATAAAATGCGCCGCCGCATCATATAATGTGCGGCCACATTTTAAAATGTGTGGCCGCATACTTTACCGCCAATTTTGCCGAGTTTTGTCGATCCAATTTTCAGTCTCCCGCAGAAAAGCTACACGCAGCTCTTTGATCAAATTTTGAAATGTAATAAACTTCACAATCCCAATCAAATGTATAGGTAAAAGCCGAAGGGTGTAGCCGACGAGATCGTCAGTGATCAGTATGGTGCAAAATTTCTATGAGAAGAAAATTACTTCTGCAGGATTTAAGAGATTTCTTTAAAATAACGCTATGATTTCTGTCAGAAGTCTTCAAGATTTCCAGTGCTAGGTTAATTTAGCAAAGCAATGACATCAAGATTCTGTCTTATCAAACATTTAGCAGGGGTTCCCTTTCATAAATACTCTCTGTTTGCTCTCAGGCTTTTTATATTTCTTTAAAAGGCACAGCTCCATAGATAGCATTTCATAAATTACTGACTGCACAACACAAGGAAATACCTTCTCTGAGGTACTTTGCAGACCACGAGGGACAAATGCTTCATTGAAAAGTGCAGCTTCATTTTTACAAAAACGCGGCTAAAACCATGGTAAAACATGCGGCCGCATGTTACAATGTGAGGCCGCGTTTTATAACGTGTGGCCGCACATTTCATCGCAATTTTTGCCGCGTTTTTCGAAAATGGCGGCATATTTTCCAAATCAGCCACGGTATAGTACAGATAAAGTCAAAAATTGTTTAATACCGGGTGAGTCAGAAAAAAGAATCCCCGCTTGGAAGGCCACTGCTCCATGAATATCAAAGCAATAGTATTGAAAACTGCCTTGTTTTATTGCCAATATGTTCAATTAGGTTCAGTAATTTACCCGGCTTTAATCGGCCATTCCTTCCCGTCGATATGGGGGATTTTTTGCAGAAAGCCCCTTCCAAAAACCTGCAAAAACGAATGAAAAAACAGTGAGCAAATTTTCCTTCCTAAAATTGATGACACTCAAATAAATTCATGTATTTTGTCCTCTTGGGAGAATGGAATCCCCTTGAATAGATCATCGATACAGCAGCATAGGAATCATTCGTCGTACATAGCCGATTGCTCGTGGCCCATGGCCGAAACTGCCAAAGCCTCATTTTCACGGACCAATCAGACGGCTAAAAAGCGAGGTAGACAAAAGAAACCATTGACGATTTTCCTAAATTTTACCTACCTTCATAAAACGCAACCAGGACAAAAAACTGCTTGAGATTTCCCGAATTTTTTTACAGCAATCTACTCTCCAGATGTTTGGGAGTAAAAGTTTGATGGCCACAAACAAACCGACAAGGCACTGAACCTTGAACAATAGAGATTCTGGCCGGGAGACAATAGTAATAACAATAGTGATTGTTGTAAGAACGACCCGAAAACGCCACAATCTGTGTTTTCAATTGTTATTGCTATTGTCTTTCGCTAACTTCTCTTTTGTTGAAGATTCAATGCCCCTACGGTTTCTATGTGAATTAAAAAGTCTACAAAGGTTTGTTCGCGCATTTCAAGTCATGTGGCAATACTCTAGGGAAGTTTCTGTATTGTACTACTTTTTACATTCGTGGCAAAAGTTTGCTCGTTGCGAAATAACTTATAAAATTCAAAAGAGGTTTTATCAAGAGGCTTTATCAC
This sequence comes from Aurelia coerulea, assembly GCA_039566865.1. Taxonomy (NCBI): domain Eukaryota; kingdom Metazoa; phylum Cnidaria; class Scyphozoa; order Semaeostomeae; family Ulmaridae; genus Aurelia; species Aurelia coerulea. Next base: position 20,969,857 of record CM076948.1, on the reverse strand, counting down.
CTGACTTGAAGTGGCGTAAACAGGTCTCGACAAGCCTTCGCCGATTTTGTCTATTGGAGAGGCAATAACTCCGCCAATCCTGAAGATATTTTAACCGGCATCCAAACTTTTACTCCCAAACATCTGGAGAGTAGATTGCTTTAAAAAAAATTCGGGAAATCTCAAGCAGTTTTTTGTCCTGGTTGCGTTTTATGAAGGTAGGTAAAATTTAGGAAAATCTTCACGGGTTTCTTTTGTCTCCTTCGCTTTTTAGCCGTCTGATTGGTCCGTGAAAATGAGGCTTTGGCGGTTTCGACCATGGGCCACGAGCAATCGGCTATGTACGACGAATGATTCCTATGCTCATCGATACTAGGGGGAGGACTTGTTCATCCTCCCAGGAGGATAGCACGTTCTAAAGCGTCCACAAGTCATTGCTGTAAGGCCGTTGTAAGGCAGAAATGTAAAAGGGAATTGTTCATGATTTTGGGCACGCTTTGAAGGTTTTTTGAAGATGCTTTCTCGAGAAAATCCCTCATAATTTCAGAATGGAGTGGCCGATTTCAGTCAGGTAAATTTCATAGTACATTTGAACAGCATAGCCTCCAAATCTTTTCTTTTGTCCGAAGTTCCCCTGGGACGCTGACTCATCCTCTGATCAGATTGCGTTTTCTCCTAAAATTGACCAATCAGGTGCCGTCATCTCATTACTTCCGCGTTTCGCAGCTAGATTTAGGCCATTTTGAGTACCCCTCAATAAAAAAATATTGCACGCTCGAATAATTCGAATTTTTTTAAAATTTCAACAGGAAAAGGATGCTTATACATAGGACCACAAGTGTTCATGTAACCCCCTTGCCATCACCTAGGATTGAAAAATTACGGCGATTTGAATGTTTGTCTTTGGTATTTTTTCAAACAGGTAGCGGCATCCTGCTCGCCCTCCCCCCAAAATTAGTTTTTTTGCAAAATTATCAAAAATATACATATTTCCATGAATAATTCTTCCGAAATTTCCGAAATTTGCGCTTTACTTCGCCTTGACTTGCGAATTTGCGACACTTCCAAACTCTGTCCTTCTTCCCTGGATGACAACTTATGCCTCTCTCTGGTCTGGACCCAACATAACAGGAAAAGGCGGGAAAAGAAATCTTTAACGCTGGCGGTGTCGTCATGCTTTTGTTGATAAAATCATTTATCGTCTCAAATATTTGTTCACAAATCTATAAGAAGATTGTCGATTACCATTGAAGTTGAAGCAAAGTATCGAAATAACTGCCAATATCTTTAATTCCCGCGCTTGGGATGGAGTGTGAGTGAAACCAAACTGACAGCATTGCAACAATTCTCAACGAAGACGACGACATTGCATCAGGAGCCATCAAGATGACGATGAAGTAAGTTTTCCTTCTACTTCGTCTTGCAGTGAGGGCATTTCAAATTTTTACATTCTTATCAAAAGACGATTTTGACAACGATTTCCGCTCAATTTTTACAAGAAAGAAGCCGCCTGTGCTGTGTGAAATTGTAAAGTTCAATTTTGTAAAAAATTAAGAAATCTAGGGGAAACTTTTACCCCGGGAAGAACTGGGGTCAAGTTTGTTGTAAAAGTTAGTGCTCGAGTTAATAAGAAAATTAAAATTTGGGCCAGTTGTGAAAGTAATAAGTGTTTCTTAAGATTATCAGATTTTGAGTAGCTACTCAAAGTTTACCTGTGCCCCCGTGAACATTTCAAAACAAAGGTTTTTGAAGCCTTTCCAATGTTTAGACATATAGCAATCTTCATGTTTACAACCTGTGCCCCGTGAAAATTTCGAGACAATGTTTTTGAAGCCTTTCTAATGTTTAGACTTTTCTCAAGTACCTTCCTAGCCCCTTCAGAGCAACATGATACAATAACCAAGTGAAAATAAAGTAAAAATATCCCAAGTACTTCCTCTAGCATAATAAATAGTTTCTTCCCAGAACACGTATTTTTTATAAGAAAGGGTAAACAACTCAACTCTCAGATAGCCAAAAAGTTGCAAAACTCCAGCGCTGGGAAAATATAACTTAAGAAACATTTTATTTTTATAAAGATTAAGGAAATCCTTGACATATCTTTATTTCATTTTCACTTGTTTCTTGTAATGCTTAGCATTGGAAAGGCTTCAAAAACCTTGTTTTGAAATGTTCACGAGGGCACAAGTAAGGAACATGAAGATTGTTATGGAACCTCTAACAAAGTCAGAGTATTATACTGAAATTCTTTTAAGGAGCTTTCAGCACTGACCCAATTCTTAGTTTTCAAGTTTCTTTTAAAAAAGTATGTGTACAGCAGTTTCTAATAATATTTGGCGATTTGAGGGTTGCGTTTCTTAAAAGCAGCTTCTTACAAAAAGAATACATGTAATGCAATTGTTGGTAATTGTTGTCTGTGAAATTTATTTTGTTTTACAACTCCAACAAACCTTTTGATACAGGGGTAGACTTTTGATTTTAGTTGGAAAAATTCTTGTATATTCTCTCTTGTCGAGACATATCATCAGGCAGTCAATGCAAAAAATTTGTTCGTGGCGTCTTTCTTTCAACGATGTGAATGCTTTGAAGAAGATGTTGCCAAGTCCAAGACGCGCTTTCAGATTTTAATAAACTGTTGTCAAGCTCTTCCAGTCAGCATATGCATTGCATTTAAAACGAGATTATTCTTTTCCTTTCCCCATTTTTAAAGAAACATTTGAGACGATAAATGAGATTTTACCAACAAAAACATGACGACACCGCCAGCGTTAAAGATTTCTTTTCCCGCCTTTTCCTGTTATGTTGGGTCCAGACCAGAGAGAGGCATAAGTTGTCATCTAGGGAAGAAGGACAGAGTTTGGAGGTGTCTTAAATTCGCACGTCAAGGCGAAGTAAAGCGCAAATTTCGGAAATTTCGTAAGAATTATTCATGGAAATATGTATATTTTTGATAATTTTGCTAAAAAACTAATTTTTGGGGGGAGGGCGAGCAGGATGCCGCTACCTGTTTGAAAAAATACCAAAGACAAACATTCAAATCGCCGTAATTTTTCAATCCTAGGCGATGGCAAGGGGGTTACATGAACACTTGTGGTCCTATGTATAAGCATCCTTTTCCTGTTGAAATTTTAAAAAAATTCGATTTATTCGAGCGTGCAATATTTTTTTATTGAGGGGTACCCAAAATGGCCTAAATCTAGCTGCGAAACGCGGAAGTAATGAAATGACGGCACCTGATTGGTCAATTTTAGGAGAAAACGCAATCTGATCAGAGGATGAGTCAGCGTCCCAGGGGAACTTCGGACAAAAGAAAAGATTTGGAGGCTATGCTCATTTGAACATTTCTACCACAAAACTATACATTTGCTGATCTCATTTTCTTGATATCCAGGGAGCCGTGACCTTTCAAGCGGGGATTCTTTTTTCTGACTCACCTGATAGTATATTAATTATAATTAAAATCTTTCTCTTTATTTAAAAATCCAGTTAATCCTTTTTGAAAAGTAATCTGAAGGTTGGGGAAAATATAGATCAAGGCGTTGAATGTTTTTAAATGAGAGTCCAAGGATTGTCATGCGCTGTTGGCACGCTTACTTTCTATGGTGTTTTGGCACCCTGTAAGTCAACCACATTCCAAAAAGCCCACTTAAAGGGTCTGTTTCATCCAGCATGCCTTGCACGTGCGGCCTCTTGGCTGTCTTTTGTTGTCGCCATTTTCATGGGCCATGAGTCGTGGTTATTGACTACTGAGCAGGACATGAAGTGCAAGGCTTAAATTGACGACTGACTTGTATTTTTACATTTTAAATAATTTATTTATCAAAGCAAAATCTTCCCAAAATACATACATATGTGTATAAATACTGACTTACTAAATCAAACGTTTTTTTTTCTTTTCAGGTTAAGGTTGGAAAAGATGAGTGTGTTCACTTAAGAGTCTACACACCACCGTATACAGGAAAAGGTCCATCATTTGTCAAGGCTGTTGATAAGAAAACAGAAGAAGATTTTGTCATGTACTTCTAACTCCACGCTCCTCCGCAGCGTCCTACTAATTTGACTTTGGCTGTCCTTGTGTCGTAAATTTGTTTATTTTGCTTAACCCCCTGTTATTCTTAAACCAACTTCAAAACGCTTGTTTTCACAATTGATCTTATAGTATAGTTTCTATAATTTTGCGAAATCTGACGCATGCGCAAAAAAACGTCATTTGCTGCCAAGGACTTTAATCTGATGTTGCTGTGATTGTGCATTCTTTAAAAGCAGTTTTTAGAAATCTCCATAAAGATTTACCAGCATTTGGTGTGTGATGTGATAAAATGATTTTTTCAAAACTGTAGCTATTGTGACATAATATTTGACAATCTATAGCATTGATACTCAGATTGAAAGTTAATATATCGATTTATACATTGAGATGCAATGTAATGAAATTCAGAAAAACATTTTTGATGTGTCTGAAGTCACTATGGAGAGGATTCAATAAAAACGTTTCACTTTATTATATTTTTTGTATTTTATGTTAGCTTCATTTTAATTTGCAATTAATTGTCACGGTCCCACGATCCTTATTTGGCTACCGTTCAAAAAACAGTAAAAACAGAAAGAATAGAATAGAAACCAAGTCACTGAATGAAAGGATTACATTTTATGTATTCGTCATAGTTTTAAGATTTTATAGCAAATTTTAGGAAACACTTTAGGAAATGTAGAATATAATCCGAAAATGTTCGTTTTTGGACTTCTGTAAATTCTATGTTTTTTACAGATCATGTCAATTGCTGAGTGAGTGAAAGAACAAATTCCCAGCTTGAAAGGCCACTTCATCCTGAATACCACGCCGACAATGTTGATATTTACAACAGTTAATGTTGGACTTGTTCAAATCTACAGGGTGTCCCAAAAGTGCCCCGTTTGCCTGAAGTTTGCAAAACATGGCAAAAGATTCTTGCAAAACTTTTGCATGATGTTGCTCTTCAGACATTTGAGTAAAGTTTGTTACCATTACCATAAAAATCCGTTGACAAATTATGGAGCTAAACTTGCCCAATGACTGAAACCAGCGGTCGGCCATTTGTCTTGCTATTTTTCAACGATAAATAGCTTCAAGGATAGAAAATGAAATAGTAGCTTCCAATTTCATAGCTCTCGTGAAAATTCCGATAATATACTCAGAGAGTTCTATTATTTCTGACCTCACAGAAATTATTTCTTACCTCACGTGAAGCTAATGATAACTGCAAAATAGTAAGACAAAATGGCCGACCGCTGGTTGCAGTCATGGGGCAAATTTGGTCTCCTGAAGGTCATAGCTCCATATTTTTTTGACGGATATTAATAGGGATCGTAGCAAACTCTAATTGGATATCTGATGAAGAAGCAACATCATGCAAAAGTTTGGCGAGAAAATTTAGCCGTTTAATCGCAATCTTTAGGCAAAACGGGGCACAATATTTTTGGGACACCCTGTACGTGAAAGTTTATCTGACCGAAATCGGGGAAATCGGCCACTCCCTCCTGACGTTATGAAGGATTTCCTTGCAAAAGGGGTTGCAGCTAGCAAAAGCAAGAAAATGTACAGTAAATTGTGCAGTTATTTAAAATACCCATTGTCACAAATAGTTTGTTCTCTTTACTGCATTTTGTGTTGTGGACCCTATAGTTTTACCAAGGCCGTAAACAGACAATTTTTTAACAGGGGCAGTCAAAAAGGCCCTGGGTACGAGGTTGGGGGCAGTAGATGGTGGCAATGTAATAAACTTCATAAAGAATTTAAAGTCATAAGGCTTTGACCGTGAAATCAAAGTTTGGACAAATTTTCGTCCAAATTCCGATTTCCACGGTCAAAGCCCTTCTGAATTCAAATTCTTTATATCATCATAATTTCTAAATAAGGACAGATATAAATGTGAAAATGGTCTCAAGACTAAACTTTGTACGCACAATGAGATCTTAGCCTCAAAGATGCAAAACCTCAAACACCAAAATACTTCCGCTTTTGTGCAATGGCTGCAGATATTTGATTTTCTTTGATTTCCAAGTGGGGGTCGTAGGGGCTGACGGATTGCGGTTTTCAGCCATTTTGGGGACGGTTTCACGGTTTTCGGCCTCAAAAACGACGGTTTTACGGTTTTCGCCAATGGCTGACGGTTCGCGGTTTCTAGCCTTTTTGGAGACAGTTTCACGGTTTTTAGTCTTAAAAACAATGTTTTCACGGTTTTTGTCTCTCCTCAGCGATTTTCAGATATTTATTCAATCGGAAATGTCGACGAGAAGACGAAAAGTGGCACGCACAATACGAGACTCTTCATATCAAATTCTAGACCTGAAAACGATATCGAGGCAAGCTGCTATCATGCAGTGGAGGTGAAAATCACACCAAGTGCCGAAAAGCCCGGGAAACCCATTTTTGAGTACAGGGTGTCTCAAAAAATTGTTCGACGTTCGATTAAATATTAAAAAATTATGATATAATGAAAGGGCTCCATAACAAGATATCGAATTAATTTTAGACACCAGAATCTTCAAAATCCGTTGATTTTTCATGGGGATACACGGGATTACACGCCTTGAAGAACAAGGTTGTGCGAAAGCTGAAACCAGAGGCCCCTAAATGGCATTTGTGGTAGAAATAGATGGGCTATCGTTTCTTTTCTTCTCGTTTATTTCAGAGGAAGCCAAATGGAATTTGAAAATAATTTTGATAACCTAACTTTCAAGCATATGGATGTTTTGGGGAATTCTGTTGAGCAAAGTTTGAAAATGATTCAGTCTCTCGTCAATGACGTTTTTCGATACATGCATTCTTAAGCAAATTTTCACGATGATTATAAGGGTTTAATTACTTTCGAAGTCTTATTTGGTTTGCTCTGATAATAACGAGAGGTATGACTTTGGATAACCTTCTTTTACCTCGATCTTGGAGCTTTCATGCGTTACAAGTCATCCAGGTGTCTTTGGTAGCTGTCGCAGTCGCATGTTTTTGATCTTTGAAACTTTCAACGAATTCGCAACGATTCTAGAATTCTAGTCTCCAAAATCATTTCAGAATCTTGGGGACAGGCTTACCTTCCCATGAGCCTGCTCATGTTATCGTTATTTTTCAATATTTAATCAAATGTCGAACATTTTTTGGGACACTCTGTAGTTGGTTATGTAGGGAAGGGTAAGAATCTTTCTGGGAAATACTGGATGTTGATTGGGAGAGCCATTTTAAGCCAAAGTAAAGCTAAAGCTTGGTGTTATAAAAGATTTTCCCAGGCAAACTATCATAATTATGGATACTTCCATTATTGGAGCAGGCAATTGGATTGTGAGAATCTTTCTAAGACAAGGTAAAAATGCGTTTGCACAAAGATTTTTCCTGAAGGTTGTAATTCATAGAAAACTGCTACAAATTGGCATTCTAAGCCAAACAAAAATTGAGTTTTTCAAAAAGTTTTCTGGGGATGCCATAATTTGTATGATCACCTGTTAGAAAATGATCAAATTCAATTTTAACACCACAGACATTGGATCGCTAGAAGCGGATCGCCAGAAGTTGCCCATTTCGGCATGAAAATATGCATTTGATCACACATTGAAGTCTCTCATCATGAACTGCTCTTGAAGAGGATGCAAGAGACTTTGCAAATGATATTAAAAAAAGATAAAAAGGAAACCCAAGATATTATAAAGTTTTGTATGATATCTTGGTTCAGTTCAACTGAATGATAGTTTTAGTTAAAAGCAGAGGGCATGCCAAGGGCGGGCATGTCACACTGGGAACGATGGTCCTACCTTTGTCCGAAAACCGGTAGTTCATGAAAAGATTTTGCACCACCTTTGTCCCAAAAACTGGTCTTTTTTATGGCAAATGTCCCCTGTTATTTTTCTTCAATTTGTAGGACAATAATAACATTACGTATCACTGACGATATTTGTCCAAAAAACCGGTAATTTCGACCAGCTACTGCTTTCGAAAGCAAGTGGTAATTGTAGCCATGAAAGTACAAGTGTCCCAAAATCGGTTGCCGGACGAAGGCAAGTCCGCTTTGGTGAAAAATTGGAAATCCTGGTCTTTTTTTCGGAAATTTTCCGGACAAAGGTAGAACCACTTTGATGGAAAATTGGAATTTCTGGTCTTTTTTCCGTAAATTTAGCGGACAAAGGTTATGTGAAATTTGAAATACTGGTCTTTTCTGCTTGAATTTGGCGGACAAAGGGAGAACCAGCTTGAAGGTAAACTTCAGGATTTTGATTAGAAAGGAGATTAGAAAACTTGATCTTCGTGACAAACTGACGGAATAGGAAGAATGATATTCAAATTTTACCTTTGTCCCAAAAACTGGTTGTTTTTGGCAGGAAAGTCGTACTATGTGATAAAAGGACCGGTTATTTTTTCCAATTCCTCTAGACAAACATGGGGTCAAATATTTTACAGTACTGGCCCGCCCCTGGCATGCCTCTAGGCACCATCAAACGTTGTGAAAATCATGAAGTTTTGGTGTACTTTAGCTTTTGGAAGGGAAGCGGGAATTCGTTGAAAAATTATGACCAGAATCTGGAATTTGGCTGAAAACGTAGCGGAATTCAGGAATAGGGGTGGGGCCTATCGAGTGCCCTCGACACTGTGTGATATCTTTGAGGTATCGTGTATGATAAAAATCCTCCAAATCTTTATTTCCTTGGGAAAATATCTGGCGGATGAGTGAAGCAATCGTGAGTTTAAATGACAAATATTTGCTTTGCTCGGTGGACTTGCTTTATGGATCGTACGTCCCTGAAATGCAAAGTTGAATGCCGTTGAGTGTGTGCCACTGCGTCTAAATGAAAGTGATGTGGTGTGGCGCAGTGGTGTAATCCACTGACTTTGCAGCCAGAACAGTCAGGTGGACAGGGTTCCATACCCAGTAGAGCCCCATCACTTGAGCGTCATGACAAGGGGTCGCGGACTCGATTAAGCCTATTCTACTTTTGCGATCCCAGTGCTTGGCGCTAAAAACCGCAACTTCACCTTCACCTGAATAACATAGCTTCTTATGAATTTCTTATCATTACGGTTTTAGTAGGAATAATAGGGCGGTTTTTCGGTTTTGCTATCAAATTTTAGCGGTTTTACGGTTTTCGCCAAATATTTTGGCGGTTTCACGGTTTTCGGAACCCCCCTACGACCCCCACTTATTTTCAGCCCATATTTTGAGTACATCAAAGAAGCATGGAAAAGGAGAGACCACCCTAATTTGTGCTTGCTTATTTTTGAAGATATGAAAAAAGATCAGGCAAGCTCTGTAAAAAAAGTTGCTAAGTTTCTGGGCAAAGACCTAAACGACGAGCAAGTGGGAATACTTGTTGAGCATCTCAGTTTTGAGAAAATGAAAACCAATTCAGCAGTGAATAAAGAAGAATTTTCTAAAGCTGACAGAGGCAGTTTCATGCGAAAAGGCCAAGTTGGCGACTGGAAAAACTACTTCACTGAAGAGATGAACAAACAGATGGATGAAGCTATAGAAAAACATTTCAAGCCAATTGGTTTAGAATTTGACTATGAATGACAAATACAATGAAATTCATATCCTAAAGAGGCATCTAAATGTGTTTGATCAAAGCAGGGATGGGGCATTTATGGTTGTTTTAAATTATGATTTTTCTGAAGACTTGAATAGAACAACATTGGCAGGGTATGATGCACAATTTGTATGAGACATGTGCTTGCATGCTCTTAATTCTTTGTGCTCTGTGTGAAAGAACAAAGTTCAGCTTTACCCGCTAACATTTTAGGTACCTTTTTTAGCAATGTTTGTTCTTGAAATAAACCTTAAGATATACTACCCTCCTGGTATAATGAAATAAATGCCTGGTCCTAGCCCCTTAAATTAAAATTTGTTAAAAATTCAACATACCTGCTAACAAAATTATCTCTGCATGCAACTTTCAGCAAAACTTTAATGTTTAATGCTTGTGCATTTTAGGAAGAAAAGGAGTACTGAAGTTCTCATTTATCATTTTTCTTCCAAAGGTAAAGCCACATGCACACAATCAATCATTGTACAATGTCTAGATAGATAATGAAATTGTACATTGTTTTTCCATTTAGGAACTGTGAACTTGTGCATCATCATCATAATAATTTACTGTATGAGCTCCTCCCAAGACATGTTTTTATGTACGAAGTAAAACGAGTACATATAGGAGTGAGGTGGTGTAACTCACGAACCAAGAACGCATTCCGCGAACCAGCTAAGAATGTCAAGGATGCAATCCGTTGCCAACTGCTGTATTGTTGCTGCGCCTCCGCACCATCAGATCACTGCATTTGCTGAGACTTTTTTGGCCGAGCACCAGGAAAACAAACCATTTGCACTAATTATTTTCGATGTCATGTGATCAACGAAAGTTCTAGAAGGAACGTTGTGACGCAGTCGATTCATGTCCAATTCAACCACAAATGAGCTCATTAACCATATTGCATGTTGCTCTCTTTACAAAAGTGTTGGCAGATTTTCAATTCAACAATTTTGGATACTGGAAGTAAATATCTTCATTGGTACCCGGACTTCTGCTTCGAAGCCAAATCCCACAATGGCTACATTGCTTTTATGTGCCACCGCAGGAAGATACTTGCCGGCTGAGTTGGGTTAGAGCTTCACTATCGTACACATGTCATTCCAAAATTCTAGAAAATCTATAAAAATATTCTAGATTCAGATTTTTCTAGAATAGCAAAAAGGTCTATTGTAGATCGCAGATGCTGTAGCTGCTTTTGAAACCTGACACGGGACTGTTGACGTCAGGCCTCAATCAATAACTTGATGGGGTAAATGAACGTCTGGTTTGAAATTTTACTTTCTTGGGGCAAATGTTATAGTTGACTCGAGTTGACTCTGTGCCGCTGTGAAAGCATCAATCCATGGGAACATGTTTTCCTTTTAGGTCGAACAAGGGATGCGAGGACCCCTTAAAAACTAGTTCTTGTGTGCTGAAGGACGGCCCCCTCCTGTAGAAAATAGAAATATGAAACAAGAAAAGTATCGGAATTGCCGCAGCTTCGAAGAAGCTCATTGCTCCCATCTGAAGGCCACCATGTGCTCTTTCCTGTCTGCAATGGTTATTTGGAAGCATTTACCCTAAGCTATTTGTCTGGTTTTTCTTCAGTGTTTGTTTTATTAGGATTAACCTAGCAAAAGTGCCTGAGAAGTGTTGAGGCTGCAGGCAGGCTAGGATTCAATTGAATTCCATGGTAAAAAAGGTAAAAGTGTGAAAGTTCCAAAATAGCATTACTGTGTGCACTAGATTTAATTAGATTTGTCCACTACACTCAAAACAGCAACTTTCACCTTCTACCCATTTCCAACTGTACTTTATTCACTTACAAAACCTGCTGTTGTTCACTTAGCAAAGTTTTTATTCTAATAGTAATGAGACTGTACAGCCTGAAGAATGATCTACAGTGATTAGGGGTCAGTTATCCATTCATTCATGTTGTCTTTCTTTGTTTTGTTAGTGTTATAATCCTCAATGCTAAAATATAATGTTTTGATTGAATCTATGTATACATCAAATTTTGAAAACACTAAACCACCAGCCTATTCATCAGCAGGGACCTTTTTTAAATTGCAAGGAATGTGAAAAGTTTCTAACAACATAAATGTCTGTCTTCAAAATTCACTGGTCCATCAATGAATGCAAATAAGGTATTGTGATTGTCATTCAGTTCAACCAATCTCGACTGTTCAATGTACTTTCTTCCCTCCATCAAATGTGTACACCTGATGAAGTCCTCCACACCCGGTTATTTCTCCAGTGGTGCATAGTTCAAAAGTTTCTCAATCAAATCTACATGTGAGAGCAGCATCCTTCGACAACAATATCTTTTAAGGCCTAAAGCATCTAATGCCTCTCCTTCAGAATACTCTGCTTGCAGCAGGCCAAGGTACGACTCCCATTTGTTTCCGATAACCTTTCCACAAGTAAAACAGCGAATCGGTATGATCATTTTGTCGCCTCCTCTCCTCAGTCTTGTCTGTCTGCTATTCTTGCTACAGGAGATACAGGTTCACGTATAACTTTAGTCTGTTCCCGAGATATTAATAATGCTTTTGCAACCCGTTATATTTATTTCTTTGATATCCAATGAGTAAAATTGAAGTTAAATTCACAATATCTACGCAATCATCAACGTACTTTATGGCCTAACAAAAAAGATTATCGAATTTGAAATACAGCATGTAGCCTCTTCTTGGGACAGAGATTGTCTCTTTTTTTCGTTTTCATTTTCTTTTCAATTTTCAAGCACGGTTTTCAAGCAAAATTTGCCTTTCAGAATCAACAGAAATTGTTCACTTCTCTTTATAACGCTCTGCACGCAGTTTGTTGTCAAAACAATATTTTTCCTGCATGACATGACGTCATTCGGAAAATTAAGCCCGAGGTTTGAAAGTGGGTCCATTATAGGGGGTCCGATATCCGCATAACCGCGCCTTTTTTGCTCCGATATTCGTTAACCGTGCAATTTTTTCCTGCAATATCCGTAACCGTAGCGATTCGGTTTAAAGTCTGGATCCTATGACAAAACAGTAGCCTTTATAGGAAAAGGGTTGTTGATGCTTTAATTTCATCACAAACTAGCGGTGGTGCTACATTACGATAGAACATTTCGCATAGAAGTGCGCGTGTAGAGTAAATTTCTAGCATTTCTAAAATACATTTCTTGTAACTCATGTTCGCTAAGGGTGTTGAAAACCTACAAGCACCTGGACTTCACCATTACACGCGAATTACACGTGCATATATTTTCTGGAAGACTTTGACATGGAAATTAGAAGAAATGTTCATTGGCCATTTTTCCTGTTGGAGTTTTTCCTTCATTTTCCGGGAGTTTAAAGGGCGTGGTCATGAAAAGTTTCCTTGGGGACCTGTCGTGAAAATCATTCCGAGGCCTAAGCTGGCTCTCGATGGCCCTGGTAGTACCCATGAAGGTCAGTGATATCAATTAGGCGGCTAAGTCCCCATTCAACTAATCGAACTGACTCGACAGTTTTACTGCTGGCAACATTTCCTTCAGGACCATTTAAGCATTTAAGTTTTTCGGTAATGTTCTTGTGGTTATGTCTTCTTCTGTGGTTATGTACTATGGCTTCTTCGTTTTGCTCCAGAACTACCCTACATTTTTCAGCAAGATGCAATGTTGACTTCAGGTCATACTTGTGGTATTTTGCACCTTTTTCTTGGACAGAAAATGCCCTGTAGACTCCTCCCACAGCTTCTAGAAACTCAATTGTATTGGAGATCGGTCAATGACTTGAGCCGTTCCAGAAGTGACATCTGTTGCATATACAACGTTATCGAATTCAACTGCAAGGCCACAGGGCTGCCTAAATTTTCATTCCGAAGTAGGCCCATCTACACTACCTGATGGCCCATTACCTGCAAACTACTAAATCACATTTGATGTAGGATGGTACTGGAAGATCTTGTGTATTAGACTTGCTCCAAGTCTCTTTCGTTATCTTATTCGGGCCTACTCGGTTGGCTGGCGGTGAGCTGCGAAAGTGGAGTTCCGCTCGTTGTGCTTGCTCCACTTTCGCAGCTCACGACCAACCGAGTGGGCCCGAATAAGATAACGAACGAGACTTGGAGCAAGTCTAGTAATGTATTGGATCCGTAAATACAACATTGCTGCCTCTTGCTCTAACTTGGAATGGGCTAACATCATCTCTAACATTGTCAATAACATTTCTGACCTCACCCTTTGCACTTAAACTAACCGCATCAATTCCTGTCGACATCAATTCCACCCAGCACTATTGAGTGTCTATTTTGTCACGAAATTCTCAAAAACTACTAAACATAATGTGTGTCCAGTTACCCATGCTTTAGTGTGCTTTTGTTGAAAACAAGCTCCATGTGACGTAAAAATAGATGATTATCTTTCAAATGAAACTAAGTTTGTAAAAATCAGACAATCATGAACAGAGCTATGAAAGTTTAAAAGTTAAGCTAAAACAATAGATTTTGCAGGAAGTGCTATGTAAAACACTTCAAGAGCTCATTGTGACGGAACCAGTCGTCCGATTTCGAAAATTTTATCTTGGTATTAACCCCTGACACACCCTTTTCATGGAGGATATTAAATGTTGCAACTTTTTGAAACTTCGTTTTTTCCTATTTATTCTATGATTTCTCTGATCTGGATCACTGTGAAAAGCGACTCCTTTGCAAAAATGCACTTCTTTTGCATCTACTTGCTTCTTCAAAGCAGAAAACTTGTCCACAGGAGAATGCAATCTTGCTTTGAGGATGTCCGATTTTCAAGTCGATATAATCACGAACGAAATGATAAATTAGGGTAGGAATAACTCGATACATTACATTATACGATCATACGTAAACCTTTTTCTAAATTCTGCGTTTCCTACAGCCCGTCATATATGCTAGGGGATTCCATTTTTGGCAGAAAAAACACCCATGAAACAAATCTAAATCAAACCAGGAACGCGAAAATTCCAAGCGACTTCGTCTTCACCTATCCTGGCATCCTGCCAATCAGATATCCGCACTCAAGCAAAAAGTTTTTCCGCAACCGCAAGGAATTTCGTTAACCGTTAACCGCGCTTTAATTTCCAAAATATTCGCTAACCGCACTCAAATTGAGGCCAAATTCGCATAACCGTGAAACTATAATGGACCCACTTGAAAAGCTTCAAACAAAATCGACAGTTGACGCACAGGGAACCAGGCTGCAAAATCGACAAGAGCCTCTGCGCAGGCACTCCTTGAACTTTGATCAGCTGTAATGGCGGGAAGAGCAGCACTTCGCACAGGTAGAAATGAGCCCAAAACCCACATTTGGATTTTACAGAAATTCGAAATCAGGTGTGCAATCGTACATGATATTACAAGACCCATGGTATTGGACATACCTTATAATCGCACCATAGTGATTTTACTATTGAGAATCACAAATCGTATTTCAGCTGTACAAAATCCCATTACGATCCTTCTATGATTTTTAACAGCAGCAAATAAGATTTGTGATTCTTCAATCGTATGTATAAGCGTCCGATTATCTGTATGTACAAGCTGTGCTCAATTTTTCAACAATTCAAATACCAACAAAATCGTGTGCGATTCTAGGATAAAGATCACATGTCTGATCCAAAACTTTGAAAATCACAAACGATTCCAATCTGATTTTAAAGGTCAATAAATCTGTCTTGCATTATGAGAACATCAAAATCACGTGTGCTTTAGAAAGGAATGCAATCACAACTCTGATCAGCAACATGTTAAAATCCTAAACGATTCCAATCCGATTTGTAAGGTCTGGAAATCGTTGTGTTATTGTGAGGACATTAAAATCGCATGCGCTTTCAGGAAGGAATATAATCACAAACTCGATCATCAACATGTTAAAATCCCGTATGATTTCAATCTTATTTATCAGATCGTTCAATCTGGTGGTTTATGATAACCATCGGCGTAGAGGGGGATAAAATTTGGGGGGCTGCCCAATAAAAATCCATTGTTTAAGAAAATTTTGCCCGACTTAACGCGGATTTCTGCCCGATTATGGCTGATTTTTGCAAAAAAATTTGGATGTCTCCTACGCCTATGATGATAACATTTCAAAGCGTGCACACTTTTAGAAAGGAATAAAAACCCAGGGGGTTGAGTGTATAATGGGTGCCATCCATGGAGGTGTTTTGGGTCCCAAATTCTCTTTCCAAGGGTTATTTTTAGAGGATTTTCCATTAAAAAAGGATCAGTTTGTACATGGTTTGTATGAAATGAGCAAAATTGTTAAAAGCGTATACCTTTTTCACCAAAAGCTCTATTTTAGTTCCCTCTTTCTATGAAGCCTCCTTATTTCAAATACAAGAAGATGCAGAAAGCCTTCATGTTCATTAAAAATACACTCAAGGCAGGCTCAATGGAGCTTTACGGTAAGGGTTTTTTCAATCCAGACAGCGAGCTTCGGAAGAAACTTTTACCGTCGGGAAATGTTTTTCGCGATAGTGGTTTTGGACAAGAAACAGGATGCCGCTGCGAAATGCCTCACACAGAGTTCACTGCGGAGGTGCTGCGTATTGCGCACGTGCGCAGCCAAACTTTGGCGGTTGCAATTTTGAATATTTGAACACATGAAGAAGGAAGTTTAGCTAACTGAGCTGGATTGGGACGCTCTGCAAAGCAAAAGACGGCTTTGTGACAACACTCAACGTCTCAAAGGATCAAGGATGTGTCAGAGAAGGTTGGCAAGATATTTAGGACAAAGAACATATACACATCCTTGATGATGGGTAAGTTTGCAAACCTGTTTGAACAAATCAAACATCTCTGCTAAATTTGGGCCTAAATTAGTGGGCGTGTTCTCGATTTGAAAACTGTAAATCTTTTATCGCAAATCTTCGCTTCATCAGATCAGAGCCTATCTTTTTAACGGGTTTTTGGGAAGCAGATTGAACTGTTCAACACAGATGGGACAAACTATTTATTGGTCAGGTCAAGAAAAGTCAGTAAAATATGAATCTCTGGCCCTGCCTGGGCTTTGTGAACAAAAACATCAAACTATTATGTGAGGTGCTCAAACTTTTTCTAGGCATGGAACTAGAAGGGGGTACGAAAAATATGGTCCTTTGCAGGTGCCTCCAAGAATTTTTGTGATAAAATGTATTTTTAGATGTAACTTTTCCTCAATAAAACACACACAAATTTATAAGATGACTTGACAAAAAAGTCATGTAGTCATTTTATTGTGATTTCATAAAAACAAAACAAAGAAAGAGGTTCTAAAATTGGGTTCTAAAATTTGACTCAAATATAATTAAAACATTGAGTTGGCATTAAAGACAAATGACGGAGATATAAGGTGACTTAAATCAGGGGCCTGGGCAATCTAAATATAACCTATTGAATCCCATTGTATTTGATGATATCGAGAGATTCGCAAATCAATCAGACAAATGAAAGCACTAAGCCATCTTTTGTTCTATTTTTAAACTAGGCGCTATATATCCGTCATTTGTCTTTAATAGCACACTCAAGAACATTATCAACCTCTCTTTTCAATCAAAAACAAAAGTCTTGGAATTAAACCAAAGGAATTCCTGAGGATAATGCAATGATTAAGAAGTCTTGGTCTCCACTGCTAATTTAGCATGATTGTAGGATAAGAAGGGCCATCACCATTTTGTCACCAAAATTTAGGATAGTGTTAACCCTCAGCTATTTATATGGACTTGATGCCTTTACGTATGGGGCCCCCAAACACTTTTTTCGCTAAGGGCCCCATCAGCGCTCAAAAACAAACTAGCATGGTAGCAGTGCTACCGGGATGGTAGCTGAAATGCTCAAATTTCCCAGGAAGGAAGAGGGGAAAAAGGAAAAAGAAAGGTTTCTACTGCCTGGTTCTCAGAAAGCTACCCATTTATGTTGCCAAAATATTCCTTTGTTCCCACTCTTGTCATGAAGTTTGGTAAACTGATTTTTGCCAATTTAAGCCAAACCAACCCATTTTTATAGAAATCTGTTGAAAGATGACACTTATTTAAAAAGAATTTCGCATCCAAACCAAAAACCCACCCATATTGGTGGCACGTACGCCTGTACCGTAAACATCTATTGTATAAATTGTATCCCCTGGATTGTATCAAACAGACTTATTTTGATCCATTTGCACAGAGGTCATCAAAAATAATTAGGGAGCTACATCAATGGATCAGGATACCTTTACATTTTCAATGTCATATTGTCATATCAATGCCATAATGTCATATCAATGCCATGGCTGGGGTTCAAAAATTCAAATCAGGTTTTCCCTGCCATTGGTGGGCCTGGGTACCCTCTTCGTTTTCAATGACAAATATTTTTTCTCTAATCTCTTGTAGATGGTTGGATGAAAATGTAGAGTTTACAGGAAGTATATACTGCATCAGACATCACTATGGTTTGGAAGCAAAGTACTCTTTGCAGTTGGCGGTCAAAATGTGACGTTTATTTTGGGACAACGTATTTGTAAATATGTAAACATATTGTTAAATAGGGTTTTCTACAATGTTATAGACATTTGGATATTCCAAAGCGCCTGGATCAAGCAATATCTTTTATACATTTTGTAGAAAGCTGAATAATTTTGAATATCAGTGACTAAAGCTGGAATTCCACGCAGTCAAACATTTCATCTAAAATGTATAAAAAAGCATTCCTTGATCCAGACTCTTAATTGTAGAATAGCCAAGAGGCATCAATTGAATTTCCAAAAGTTTGCCAGTAAATATCAGTCTTGGGCCAGGCAAAAAGCTTATTCACATAAGTCAGTTCTTCTCTTCCACTTTCCAATGTTATCCTGCAGACTTTGCAAGGGTTTTGAAATGGTCTTTATTGTAAGGAAATTGGTCCTGTATCAGTGAATAAATTGTGTTAGAAGTGGAGCAACAGGATAAATGGCATGACCAATCTCTTTCTTTGCTTTGATATTCTAATTTATGAAGTGTCAAAAGCATAAGAATCAGTCTCAAGAGCTTCAGCTCAAGCACTTTCATACACGCTGTAACTCCCCATAATAACAAAGAGGTCCCTTTCAAAACTATCTATATTTTCAGTAGAATTCATACAAATTGAAAGGCCAAGACAGTTTTATAAGCAGAATTAAACATAGCATAGTATCTTGTTTTCAAATGAAGTTGATGGCAAAAGTGAAAGACAATACATCTGCAGTTATCATTGACTCTTTGTCTTTCTTTCTGCAGTTCAGTGAACATGCAAACATCTGTGCATATTGAGTTACCCACAAAGCTATTTTTGAATCTGCTTGGTGCATATTTGTATGTATTGTGATCTTGGCATGGGAAGAATTACACAAGAGAGTAGGACAAGAGTGGTAGCAATCGAGGTAAAAAGCTAATATCCACTCTGGTCCCGTGTATCTCTCTTGTAGGGGCTTGCTGTTGACGCTAGCGCTGTTGACAGCTTAAGGCTCATTGCAGCTAGAGCATTTCTTTGCCTGAAAAGGCAAAGTTATCCCTTTACCTCACTTCCTACCCATGCTGAGACCACCATACTATGGAATGTATCAAATTATGAACAAAATCACATTGGATTATCACATGGTTCAGTATCATGTGAGAGTGAGCAAGTCCATAAATCATGGGTTGTGATTATACAGCACACCAAATCACAAAGGATGAAAACAAATGATAAATCCAAAATCATAGGTTGTGATTATGCAAGCAATATAATCACAAAGGATCATTGTGTGATTATAGTTTTCAAAATCATATGCTTTGATTTCTTTATGGGTCTGTTCCCAGACGATTCCACCCAAGTAAAAAGAATGCTCGAATTTCCAGTCTGCAAAATCAAGAGACAATTTCAAAAGAATAAAAATCACATGCGATTGTACCATCAGAGAATTCTAGTGCTGCTTCAAGTGGGATTTCACATGTGACAATCACATGCGATTAAGGGGTCAGATTGAACGCGATTCAGAATCACAAGTGCAATCCTGTGAAAAATCATGTAGGATTGCATGCTGGATTTAGGGTCTTTTTTACCTGTGTCGTTTCCCGATCACAAAACTTTTTGCTGTCAACAGCGGCTCTAGTTTATCAAGAATTATGTCTAGCCAAGCTTGCAAGATGTCTGGTTCATCAAACTTTGCTCCAAAGAAGGATGTGATGCTACCAAAGGGAGCTTTCGATGGAAAAGTGGCGTTTGTAACTGGGGGAGGAACTGGCCTAGGACAAGGCATGGTAAAAATACTGTCATCGTTGGGGGCGAAAGTAGCTATTATGAGTAGGTGCGTACAGAAAAGGTTGCCATTTGGATGACGTAGGTTTGGTATCTGAATATCTTTTTGCATGTTTTTTTACTACAACTGCAGAATGATGAGGAAATATGCTCATCATTTTGCAGGCGCATGGGCGCATATGCAGTGACAATATATATTCTATTTTTAGTCATACAAAACATTACAAAACAAACAAGCCATTTGTCCAACGTTTGAAGCCCCTGTAAAGCCTGTATGGAAAGTGTGGCACTTGCACACGGAAGAAAAACAATAGGATATTCAAAACAGACAATAAAAAATAGAGTACTGTAAAGCCACTATTCTCAGATAAAGTGCAAGTAAATTCGTCCATTACTCTAATTGAAGACGAAAAAATGATAAGTCAGGACTGTGAAATTGCAGAGATCTTCAATCATTACTTTGCAAATATCACAAACAGCCTAGGGATCTCTGAAAATGACTCACTTTTGCTGCCAACAAGTGATATACTAGATCCCATTGACAAATCTATTAAGAAATATGAAGCTCATCCAAGTATTTGCAAAATAAATGAGCAAGCTATGCTTTCCAACAATTTTGAGTTCAGAGAGGTCACTATAGAAAAGGTTGCTGTCAAAATCAACCAACTTAATCAGAGTAAAGCCTCTCCAGTTGATTGCATCCCTGCAAAAATCCTGAAGGAAAATTCTGATGTATTTTCTGTTGCCATTCGAAATTTATTCAACTCTGGTTTATCCAGTGGCGGACTGGCTTTGATTTTTGCACCGGCCATGGATGAGTTAAGGGGGCCCTAAAATGGGTGTGGCCTCGATGATGAGTGTGTGGTTAGGGGCAAAATTCGTCGCAATTCCTCGATTTCTTACCAATAGCCAAGCTAATCTCACTTTCTTTGAAAGTGAGGCATATGTCTCACGATATATCTTCTCATGGCACAATTAAATCTTTACGTCGTCTCTAAAAGTGATTTTGACATTTTTTTTATATTGGTGGGCCAGACGATCGATAATTTTTTCGTTTCTCGAACTGTTGAGCAACCCTTTCCTGATCTTCGCCCAACAGTGTGGTCAGGGCAAATTAACTTACAGAGTATCACAATAAGGGGTCTGGGGGCAAAGTCCCCAGAAAACTTTTTGAGGACACTCCCTCTACTTTGGCTTAGAACGCTTCTCTTAATCCCATGTTTGCGGATGCTAAAATTGAATTTTTGATCATTTGTAAATAGTAGTTTTATGAATTAGCATCCATAGTACAGGGAAATTTTTCGAGTAAACATCTGTTCTTTGGCTTAGAATGCCTTTGCCATCCCATCAGAGCAGAATTGGAAACTTAGAAATTTTTCAAAACTATGTTTGCAGTTTCCTATCAATGAACACTCTTATGAAAATGTTCAGGTAAAAGCTCTTAGTTTTTCATAATCAAATTTTTGCGTGCCCCCAAAGTGGAGGAGTTGAAAAAGTTTGTCCCAGAAAATTTTTGAAATTTGCAGCCTTTACTTTGGCTTAGAGTGACTCTCCCAGTCATTTATCTTACCCTATGCTATCTATACTCAACTGTTTTATTTGAAGAAATCTCGAGAAAGGTTGAGATCTAGGTCAACCTCTTCCATCTGTGGATCATACTCTAGGAAAATTGGGGAATTCTAAAATATTTTCTAAGTTAGATGCAAACAGTGCTTTTTGGCAAAGAACCTTGTCAGAAAGTAGTCAGTTGCTAACCACATTTATTACCCCTTGAGGCAGGTATTGCTTTTTAAGATTGCCTTATGGTATTACAACTGGCTCAGAACAGTTTCAAAGATGCATGACAGAAAAGCTTACTGGTCTTGAAGGAGTTGAATGCAACATTGATGACATACTAATTCATGGAAGAAACCAAGAAGAGCACGACCAAAGATTGCATGCTGTGCTAAACAAATTGAAGGAGGCAAACATAACTTTAAATCCTGAGAAATGTGAGTTTAGCAAGACTTCAATCAAAATCCTTGGTCACATTGTAAGCTCAGATGGAATCAAACCAGATCCTGACAAGATAAAGTCAATTCTAAGTTTGCCTGTGCCAAAGAATGTTGCACAAGTAAGATCATTCCTGGGCATGGTGAATCAGCAAAGTAAATTTGTTCCTGATATAGCGAGCAAGACAAAGCCATTAAGAGATCTTCTCCTCAACAAAAGATGTACTTGGACATGGGGGCAACCACAAGAGAAAGCATTTCAAGATATCAAGAAATGCCTCACTGAAGCTCCCATATTAGCATTGTATGATTGTAACAGGGAAACCAAAATATCAGCAGGTGCTTCATCTTATGGGATAGGGGGAGTTGTGTATCAGCTTCAAGATGACAACAACTGGAAGCCCATTGCTTACTTTTCAAGAGCCTTGACATCCACTGAGACAAGGTACTCACAAATTGAGAAGGAGTGCTTAGCATTTACCTGGCTTGCGGAGCGTGCAAGTGATTATATCCTTGGAAAAGAGATCACAGGAGAAACAGATCATAAACCACTTGTACCTCTTCTCACCAGGGGCGAAAATTGAGGGGGGGTATGGAGGGGTGTGACACCCCCCCAATCTCAAATATTGCGGATTTCGCAGGGCAATGGAAGATTTTGCAGGGCGCCAAGAAGAATTTTATAACAGCGCAGCAACCGCGTAACAAGTCTTGCAGTCATGCTAAGCTGTCTTGAAATTTGCAATCGGTTGTCAATTTTGGAACTGTTTCAAACGCAAATGTTACCTGGCAAAACGCAAAACCCACCAATATTAAGGGCACATAACTGCCGGTTAGTCGTAGTGACTGACATCTCCAGCTTGGTAGAGAAGGTCTTTCAAAAATGCTGTGTGCAGGACTCATTTAACTATATTAACCAATCCTTTTTATTTGGCAAGAACCCTTTCGAGGCAATCGCTGTCTTTTGTGGCAACTTTGCTCAGTTGATCAATCTAATGTCCAGGCATTGTCCTACTTTGAAGGAATGGTTCGAACACAAACGTTTGAAGCCTTAGAGCACTAAATACACCAGCGCAGGATCTCAAAACGAGTTGATGCATTTGCTTGCTGAGGATGTCAGAAGGCAGAAGCAGGATAAAAACTGAAATCGCTGCGCCAGGAATCCACTCTGTGTCTGCCAATCAGGAATCAGGAACGTAGGAAGCATCTCAAACTGGGTGGGGGGCACGACACGTCAAGGGTACTTTTTTCATTAAGCCAAAGGGGCACTTGCTGAAAACAGAAAGGGCACTAAGATAAATTGATTGTAGCCTCAAGGTTCGTTGCCAATGACGGAGCTTCACGCGAGAGAGTTGTTGAAATGAAAGAATGCATTGATAAGCATGGAAAAGACACAACCAAAGATGTTCTTGCTTCACTTGAGGACAATGGCATTGGTATTGGTGGTTAATCTCTCCAAACCTATGATTTTGCTGCGTCGATGTCTGGACGGATCAAGGGTACTCAGCGTTGTTTACAGGACATGTTAGACAGATCAGTACCTTACATTCCCTGCCAGGGGCCTCGATCCAATACCATTAACGAGTACTGCTGCCAGCGGAGCGCCGTTGTGACCCAGGACTGGAAGATATTTGCGTATTTTTAAGTGGAAGCTGTAAACGATACAAAGTTTTTGGAAATACCATGAAAAAGGTAGAGAATTCCCTGAAACTGAGAATTTTTTCAAAAAAGTTTCTCTTGCGCACAATCAATTGATTCAGTCTGGCGAAGCTATGAATGCATCTCAAGAACGATTGATGAAGTAGTGAATGCAGATGTAGTAGACTTGAAAATTAAAGTAAAAGTTAAAGCTCATTGATGCAACTGTAGAGAATCTGGAGGAAATATGAAATGATGAAACGGCAATGAATTTGCAGCTGGCTTCTATGGTTGCCTTTGCTGAAAAGCAAGAAATCAACCCGATATCAGAATACTAACGTCACTACAGAGTGAGAAGTCCACCCAGACTAATTGACGAAAATCTAGCAACAACGGCTGTGTTGTCGTGCCAAGAATTTTACCAGAAGGAAATGTGCTTGGTCTTTGATTCTCTTATTGCTGAGTATTCTGAAAATATGAAAGCTTGCCTCTGCCACCAATGAAAAAGCCAAGCAAATAAACAGTTGAAGACATTTTTGCAAGTTATTTTCCTTCTGCCCATCACTGGCGGATTTAGGGGGGGAGCAAATGGGGGCAACTGCCCTTCCCTTCACGATGAAAACTCAGCTTGGCACCTCTTTTTTGGCGAAAAAAGCGCCCCTCATCCCCTTCACCCCTCACCGCCTCTCATATATGACGCGAGATGTAAACTTTATTACAAAGCCAAATCAAAACTGACATCAAATAATTCATGTCCAGTATTGACAAATAGATATTGCACAGCAGTTAAGTTTCAAATATTTTTCTGTTGCTATTGCTTAGAGACTCATCCTTAAATGACAAATTTACATTGGTAAAGCCTTTACTAGCAACATATACAGTAGACGAACGTTTGCCTTGAGGTCTGCAGGGCACCACTCACTTTTGCAGGGCAAAAACCTTTTTCACCCCTCCGAAATTATTGGTCTAGTTACGCCCCTGCTTCTCACAACTCATTGCATTGATCAATTACCTCCAAGAATTCAGAGAATGAGGATGAGATTGATGAGATTTCATATCAAATCATTGATACATATACCAGGAAAGGAAATGTATGCAAGTGATATGCTATCCAGGATGATACCTAAAGATGAAAATGTTAAGAAAGACAAAGAGCTGGAATCAGAAATCAATAACTATGTTTTCTCAGTTATTGATGCCATTCCTGTGTCAGACATAAAATTGAAACAGCTAATAGAAGCACAAGAGGAAGATGAAGTTACAAAGAAGGTTAAGGAGTATTGTCTTGAAGGATGGCCTGAAAAACATCAGTTACGAAGTGCAATTCGTCCGTACTGGGCAGACAGAGGAGAGCTGACCATAGTCAAGGGTATCTTACTTAAATCTACTAGGTTAGTTATTCCATCAGCAATGCGATTAGAGATCCTTGACAGAGTTCATGAGGGTCATCAAGGCATTACCAAGTGTAGAGAGAGGGCTAAACAAAGTGTTTGGTGGCCTGGAATGAGCAAGCAGATTCAAGACATGATAGAATGCTGCAGAGTTTGCAATGAACACAAGAAAAACAGTACAGAGCCATTGATTCCAACTCCATTTCCTGATCGTCCATGGCAAACCACTGGATTAGATTTCTTCAAGCTAAAATCAGTTGACTACTTGATTGTAGTTGATTATTATTCAAGATTCATCGAACTTGGTGTAATGAACAAGAACAAAACAACCTCTGAAGTTTCGTGTGTATTAAAAAGTTTATTTGCAAGACATGGGATCCCAGAAACATTGCGCTCAGATAATGGTCCACCCTTCGATAGTGCAGAATACTTAGCATTTGCAAGAGAATGGGGATGTAACATAATCACCAGCAGTCCAGTGTTTCCAAGATCAAATGGAGAAGTTGAACGTGCAGTCCAGACGGCTAAAAATATCTTAAGGAAATCAGATGAGCCAGAGAAAGCACTACTCGCATATAGATCTACTCCATTGCGATGTGGATATTCCCCTTCACAGTTGTTAATGGGTCGTGTTATAAGATCCACACTTCCTACATTTGATTCAAAGCTCAATCCAAAACTTCCCGAGATTGAAACCCTGAGAAGAAGAGAAGATGAGAATCGAAGACAGCAGAAACTTAGCTATGACAAGAGACATCGTGTGATACCCCTTGCACCCCTAAAGCCAGATACAGAAGTGAATATAACTACGCATCACGAACAAGGAACAATCTTAAAACCAGCCAACAGTCCAAGGTCATACTACGTGCAGACACCTACCAAAGTTATTAGGAGAAATCGCGAACACATTGTTCCATTAAATCCTGGCACACCTGTGAAGAATCCAGATATGAAGACGCAGGCTACACCCATTAAGATTCCTGAAGAGAAGACTGAACTGAACATTCTCTCAAGGCCTAAAAGAACCATGAAACCATCACTTAAAGCTTTAGAGAATATGCCATTAAGCTAAGTCAAAAGAAGGGAGATGTTGTATTAAGATTATTATTATTATACCATATACTAGATATGGTAGTTGTTGTTGTATTGAGATGGATTCAGTGATTGACACGTTTTGGAACCGGGCGTGTTCTCTCGTGCCCACATCTGTTATTCAATCTTTTAACTGATTCAACAGAAAACCATCTTTTGGCAGAAGTGGAGGGGCCTTTAATTTTTTCTGCAACGTTGCTACTCTTCACCATCCGTATCTTCACTCTCGACTGTATTCATTTCCTTGAACAAGTTCATTGACATTGAAGGATTCAAATGTGAAGTTAAATATCAATTATTCATAAATGCAACTCTACTGAAAAATTCCCTAATTTTACAAAAGGGGGCCCTATTCCAGCAAAAATGGGGCCCTTTTTGCAAGATTTTTAGGGGGGCCCACCGGCCACGGGCCGGTGGGCCAGTCCGCCACTGGGTTTATCCAAGGGTACCTTTCCCAAAGAATTGAAAGCTGGAGATTTAAGCTCACTCTTCAAAAAAGAGGATGCCTTTTCGAAGAAAAACTACCAACCTATTACAGTTTTGCCATCTGCATCAAAGATATACGAAAGGTTGAGGCAAGATCAAATGCTGCCCTTTGTCCAATGTTTCTTGTCTCCACTCCTCTGTGGATTTCGAGAGGGCTATGGTACACAGCATGTACTTCTACGTTTAGTTGAAACCTGCAAAGAGTCGTTGGACAGTGGAGGTGTCGCAGGGGCCGTCCTGACGGACCTTTCAAAAGCCTTTGATTGTCTAAATCACGAATTATTGATTGCAAAATTGAATGCATACGGTTTCAGTAGATCTGCATTCAGTTTCAGTTTCATATTTTAAAATTCCTCTACATACAATAACATTCAATACAAAATAACTAAAATACAACAAAATAATGTAATTATCAAAACAAGACTAAGTAAATGAATTGCATGCAGGGGAATTTCTTGAGGAGGAACTCTCTCAGTAGCTAGGCTAATCGAGGAGAGAGCCCCCCTGACAGTGATTCAGAATGCAAAAATAAAAGAAGAAAATACAAAATATCGCAAAAATCAAATTTAATCAAAACCGTCGTAATGATATATGGTATTAAAGAGGGTATGTTAAGAATCAAAACAAAGCAAAGAGTAGACTTTTAGGACTTCTGAGTCCGGAGATATTCGTTTCCAAAGTCGGATGAAATTGACATTGTTTACTTTTCATGTAATTTTTGGTCGATTTCTACAGAATGCTCATTACAACAACAAATTCATTTACTAATATCTCTGGTCAGGGTTATCCGATTTTAGCTCTGTTTTCTTTAATTGATAGAACTACTTATCACCTTGCAAGGGAAATGCTTGTTGCTTCAACTGGATCCCAAATTTTTGTTTTTGTGTTATTTTTCCTAAATGCACTTATTTTCCTGAAATGGACACCAAAAATGCATAATTTGAGATTAAAAGTACGAAATAAAAAAATTAAGACCGAATATGTCTACCAAATCTAGATTTTGTTACAGCAGCACATTTCAGCAGATAGTCTGCCAAAGCAATCACTCAGGATCGTGCAGGGAAAAAGTTATTCTATTTTGAAAGTGGCCACTACTACTGTTTTGCTATTTGAGCCCCCATTATTTTCATGTGCACCTTCAGACAAACGCAAATCGTGTACATCATGCTTAAGATATATCATTTTGAATCGTTTCATCCTTGTCAACAAGTTTTCTGACATAGGTGAAAGTAAAATTGAATTAAAAGGCTCCTCCGCAGAGGCATTTTGTGGCTTTCTAATTGAACTGTCTTAAGCACTGGGATAGCATGGTCTGAACATGCAATTTTAACCTTGAAAAAGTACACCAGGAACGTTCTGTGGCCAACCAGCTTCAAGACAAGGCAATATTATATGGACAATGTTATGTGTGATGTTTTTGTGCGCATCCTGATCATTTCACTTCAGTAATTACCATGAAATGGATGTAATCAAGTCAAAATGATAACGCTTCACAGTTCCAACTCTACCAGTCTTGATGAACCGTTGCTGATGACATCTTCAACTTTGTATGGATCATTTTTATTTGTGTGAGTTGAAAAAACATTAAATATATTATTATTACAATGTTTTTGGTAATTGCATACAGATAGGAGTGCCAATTTAAGATAATTTCATCAAAAAGTATAAAAGGCCTCTGTGGAGGAGATATTGAATTTTCTTTTACTTTCCGGAATGCCAGAACACTTGTTAACAAGGATAAAACCATTCAGAATGAGTTATTGTGAGCATGAGTTACAGGATTCGCGTTTGTTTGAAGGTGCACATGAAAATAATGGGGGCTCAAAATAGCAAAAAAGTAGTAGTGGCCACCTTCAAATAACTTTTTTCCCTGCACGATTCTGAGTGAATGCTTTGGCAGATTATCTGCTAAAATGTGCTGCTGTAATAAAATCTAGGTTTGGTAGACATATTCGGCCTTAATATTTTTATTTTGTAATTTTAATCTCAAATTTCGCATTTTCGGTGTCTATTTCAGGAACATAAGTATGGATTTCGGAAAAATAATAAGAAAACAAAAAAGTGGGTTCTGGAAGGATCAATGAGCAACTCTCTTGTAAGCGGACATGTTGTTCTATCAATTAAAGCAAACAGAATTAAAATCGGATAACCCTGACCAGAGATATTAGTAAATGAATTTGTTGTTGTAATGAGCATTCTGTAGAAATTGACCAAAAATTACATGAGAAGTAAACAATGTCAATTTCATCCGACTTTGGAAGCAAATATCTCCGGACTCAGCAGTCACAAAAGTCTACTTTTTGCTTTGTTTTGATCCTTAACATATCCTCTTTAAGACCATATATCATTATGACCGTTTTGATTAAATTTGATTTTTGCGATATTTTGCATTTTCTGCCCTTTGCTGGATCACAGTACCCCGGTTTTTAAAGATGACTAATGAACTTGGAAAGACTTATTTTCGACATTAAGTTCATCCATAGCTATCTCGTTGACAGGAAGCAAAGGGTAAAGGTCAATGGTTCATTCAGCACGTGGACAAAGACCACCCTATGTGTACCGCAAGGCTCTGTCCTAGGCCCCCTTTTGTTCAACATGTACCTGAATGACTTGTTCCTGTTCCTAGAGGAGACCGAAATGTGTAACTATGCAAACGATACAACAATTTATGTGTATGGTCCAAAAATCGATCATGTAATTGCGCATTTAGAATATGATGCCCTTAAGTTAACTGAGTGGTTTCCGAACAATCTCATGAAGCTAAATGAGGATAAATGCCATTTAATGATTTTCGGTGCAAAAGAAAATGAAGTATCCATCAAAATAGGAGGCGCTTAAAATTTGATCGATCTCTTTCCTTCAAACAACATGTCAAATCTCTATGTAAGAAAGCCAGCCAAAAACTTCATGCTCTTAACCGAATATCCTGTTACATGGACACAGAGAAACTGCAGCAACTAATGCGTGCTTTTATATTATCCCATTTTAGCTATTGTACACTTGTTTGGATGTTCTACGATAGAACCTTGAATCAAAGAATAAATCACGTCCACGAAAGGGCTTTGCACATTGTACAGAAAGATTACGAACATGATTTTGGTTTTCTCCTGGAGCAAACAAATTCAGTGCCCATCCATATAAGAAACCTACAGTTGCTTATGACTGAGATTTTTAAAACAAAATTAGATCTAAGTCCAACTTTTATGAAGGATATTTCCACGCAGCGGAACACTGGCTACGACTTGAGGCATGGGACCGACGCGCTGCTTCCAAAAGTACGCACGACGTTCTTTGGAATCGAGTCTGTAGCTTTCCTTGGAAGTAGAATGTGGCAGCTGCTACCACACAAGATAAAAGACTCCAGCACCCTTCAAATTTTCAAAAAGCAAATAAGGTGCTGGAATGGTGATAAATGCAACTGTAGGCTTTGCAAAACATATGTACAACAGGTTGGGTTCATAACAGGATAGTTATTGAAATTATTGTAATTATACATCTTTAGATTAGATTGTAAATTTTTTAAATAAGTAGGCCTTAATTAGCTGTAATTTTAGCTATGGTTTTGTTTCAGCCAACTTTGTAAATAAATAAATGATGATGATGATGATGCTTCTTGCACAGCCGAGGTCTCGGCAAAAATTTCCCGCTTGCTTTTAAGTCCTGAGAAATCCAATTTCAAAGATATTAAAATCAATGAACACCCCTTGAGGGACTATGAAATACTGGTAGCTTGAAGGGTTTTAGGGTTTGATTCTACTGTATGTGACTTTTAAATTGGATTTCCCTGGACTTAGAAGTCTGATTGAGCTCAGATTTGTTTTGTTTAGATATTCAATGTATATTTTTTGGAAAATTTATACAAATTAAGATCTATGATTTCAATTTTTGCGACATTTTGCCTTTTCGTACATAATTTTGAAATTCTGGATCACTGTGCAAAAACTCTTCAGTTGTGTTTTTACCAAGATCACAAAGATTAATACCATTCTTTTCACCAAAATCTTGAAAATGGACACCGTTCTTAAGGTACTAGACCCCCAAAGCCAAGCCAAAAATTTCCATTTTTTTGAAAAATTCAAAAATTGATATAAATAAGGTTTGAAGTATGCTCTTTAAGGCACACTAAGTTATTTTCAACAAAACAAATGCTTTATTCCCATTTTGGGGGGTTGTAGCAATGCCACCCTAATTGAATCTCCATAGCAACGCCCTTAGTAACAAAAAATGGGAAAATTAAGCTAAAAACGGGACAAAAATACCCCTCCAAACCCCCAGAAACCAAGCAGTTCAATTTTGCGATTGAATTGGATTGTATGTACGAAAGAGAGGCAGTTTGGTGCCTATTACATGAAGCAATAACTTTGTCTGTTTGGACCAAACATTGACGACAAAGTTTTTTGACTGAGCTGCGAGATAGATGATGGGAATTCAAAATAATCAAACTGGAAAGGCTGCAAAGGAATGGAATATTACGAGAGATGAACAAGTGCTTGAAATGAACAGGGAATCTAAAGCCAAACGAAATATCGAGGACTAAATAAGTGTTCCGTGCCTCTTGTACTTTAGGCCCATCATCAAATAACATGTATGTGTGTTCTATCACGTGGAAATAGCAAGTATTGAACTTTACTCGATCTACAAAATTGTTTCTGCTGTAGCACGACACATGGTCGAGGATGTGACTATTACAAGAAAGATTGTATATCCTGTTTGAAAGACCAGCCAGCATGAAATCTTGCAAAACAAAAATGCCCACCTTTTGGCATTTCAAATTTTGGCCTAAATTAATTCAAATCTAAAGCTCCTGAAATGCAAATGGGCAGTTTGGAATGCACCATGAGTTAAAATGTATTACATTGCAAGGAAAAAGATCACATTTCATATTTGAAGGAATGAATAATCACCAGAATGACTAAATTGCACTGCAGGCCTCTTTCATCTCCACCGCAGCTGATCAAAAGTGAAGCCACACAATGTAATTTGTGCCGTAAAGGACAAAGTAATTGTGTTGCTAACAGAAGGAAAAGTTAACAAAACGCAAGATTAGAAGCCCAGTGGCCTTGCATATGTATCTGATTTGGTGAAAGCCAATTACGAGTTGTTCATGATGAGTAACCCTTATCTAAATGTCCATACTCGTACATGGTGAATCCCTATAAATCATCGTACAACAAGATGTCACTAAAAATTGGTTTTTGGAAGGAAAAGACATAGATTTATGTGCTGTAAGTACTGCAACTCCCTCATATGATAGTATTCTATCAACAACATCTGTACCAAAGAGGCTGGGAATCGCGAAGAGCCATAACTGTAGCAAGAATATTATGAAGTGAATAAACTTGACCGTCAGTCACAGGAATAATCATTGGACAAAAATAAAAGGAGTACAAGAACATTGAAAAACCATCAGGTTACTTCTTTTGGACATGAAGAACAGGCAGAAAGGAATGACTTATGAATCTGATGAACATGGAGGGAAAAATAGCAGTGAAAATAGACGTTTTTGTATGTTTTACTTTCAAAGCCATTTTCCCGCATTTAGCAAAAAGCGACAAATTCCGATGCTTGTGACAATGAATTTCAGTCATCCTTTGGTCAATTTTCATGAAATTTGCAGCAGAGAATCATTTGACCTTCCTCTAGGGAATGAGACATTTTAGAGCTGGCTATACCTGAGAGCAAAAATGTAATGCTGTCTTGAAAATTATTAGCAATGCAGATTTTCCGGATCTCAAATTAAATTCAAAATTTCTCTGCAAGTCAAGTGACAACTAAGCTGAAAAGTTTTCATTCTCTAGCTATGCATATAGTGAGTGCCTAAAAAAAGTTTCAGTCCATTATCATTATTTTTGTGGAAATTTCATTGTCACAAGCAGGTAGCACTTTTTTGCCATTGTTGTTGCCGCCATTTTGCCTAATTTGCATATTTGATTGAAATGACAATTTGTTTTATTAAAGTTCACTTATCCTTATATCCTATTTAAATCTGTTGAGAATATCTCTGAAACTGACAAAGTTTTGTTGTTTGGGGGTCTAGTACCTTAACCTGTTCCGTTTCGAACCTGTTCAGGGCGCGTTACCAAGCCAACAAGGAGATTTCAATACACAAAGGCGTAAGATCGCAGTATTCAAAGAGTCTTTTATTCGACATTGTTTCATTGGAAGGATAACACAATGGCGTTATTGTTCCAAGTTGTTTCAGTATCTGATAATTGGGTTCATCGATGAATGGACGCAAGCAGTTGTTTTTCACATTCGCTGGTTGCAAGAACACAGTTTTTGCAGAAAACAGTCGGAAAGATTGTTTTTATCGGGCCGAAGCCCAAAAGAAAAGATGTTATGTCTTTAACAAGGATTATAAGGCAATAGGCCTTTTGTTTCCCCATATTGTTCTTGATATCGCTCCACCAAACCAAATATATTTGGTGTAACATACATGTGTTCCAGCGCAGGTTCTTCATATCAAAATCATAAGAAATATCAATTCAGTTCTTTTTACAAAATTGTGAAACTCAAAATCATCCTTTATGCTAACATTGTAAAACTTGATACTGTTTCTTGCACCAGAATATTGGCAAGTTCCTTTTACAAACAATTTCAAAAGACTGTACAGTCTGATTATCAATCCTTTCCCCTTACAATTTATGAATTGATTTTTTATATCCTCTATCTTCAATTGCTTCTAGGAGGTATGATGTCCTAAAGAAGACTGCTGATGAAATTTCTTCAGAGACAGGAAATCAGGTATAATGTAGTTGAAATTTGAACGAAAAAGCCTTTTGATCAACAACGATAACATTTTTCTAGACTTAATATACCAGTAAAAGTATCACCCGTCAATAGACAACAAGGATTATGCCTAGAAAACTACAAACAGATTTGCTCAGTACTGACTGCCAGAGTTTAATTGGTTTTTTATAATAGTAAAAGATATTTTATCTTTGACTGAATAATCTTGCCTATAAAGTTTGTTACTGTATAATCCAATTTAAAGCTACACTCCCATGAATAGACCCAACGCTGCTGGGGCTTAGCTGCCCTTCAGATATATTTCAACCTTATCGTGAATATTTCCTCATAAGCATCGGACAAACACAAGGTTGCATTTTCTCATCATTAGGGCAAGTTAGGCTTAGAGGGAACTAGCCCATCTCCCGAAAAACAAATAACCCTCCCGAAGGTAGGGTTGGAAGGAAAACCTTCACTTTTCCCCGCAAAGCTAGTCCCCTCGTCCATGTTGGACAAAACTTCCAGATGCATCTGCAAAAGAAAGAAGATCCAACATGAAAAATGTGATTGAGGCGGGTGGGTGGGAGACTTAATTTGCAACCACTCCGCACGAGTGTGCAAAATTTACTAAATTCTCAAATCAAACTCTGTTTTATACTGCAAGAAGAAACCATGCCACATATTCGACTATCATTGAGCACGTAGATAATAAAACACATGACATCTCTAGAGAGTCAAAATCTATGGTATTGCAAATCGCCAGAGGCGTAATAAACAATAAACAGCATGTTCGTTGCTTTAACTCCGATTAGAATTTCATTCTAATCTGCATTTAAAGCTACACTCCCATGAATAGACCCAACGCTGCTGGGGCTTGGCTGCCCTTCAGATATATTTCAACCTTATCGTGAATATTTCCTCATAAGCATCGGACAAACACAAGGTTGCATTTTCTCATCATTAGGGCAAGTTGGGCTTAGAGGGAACTAGCCCATCTCCCGAAAAACAAATAACCCTCCCGAAGGTAGGGTTGGACGGAAAACCTGCATTTTTCCCGCCACAGAACACGAAGCGAGGAAATGAAGTGAAATGAAGCGCAGTGTTCCCCCCAACCCATACCAAGAGGAGAGAAAGAACGCAAGACCCGAATACGAAACAGGGTCGAAGCGTGATTAAGATGAGAAAATGCAACCCCGGTAAGCGATAGCTAGGATGATACTTTGAAATACCTGCATTGCCAACCAGAGGCGAAAGAGCACATCTTATAAATGAAAACGAAGTTTCTTACCAAATCTGAGGCTCCATGCCTCGTGCTAATCCAAAGTAGAATCGCATTACTGCCACAAACTGGCCTGCAAAATGGCCTGCCAACTTAGCTGAAAAGGAAAACATATGGCTCGAAGGCCACACACACATAACACACATACACACAAGCAAGCCCGAAGGCCATTTTTAACACGCACTGCTCGACTCGCTGTCGAGACTTTTAGACTTAATTTGCAACCACTCCGCACGAGTGTGCAAAATTTACTAAATTCTCAAATCAAACTCTGTTTTATACTGCAAGAAGAAACCATGCCACATGCACGACTATCAATGAGCACGTAGATAATAAAACACATGACATCTCTAGAGAGTCAAAATCTATGGTATTGCAAATCGCCAGAGGCGTAATAAACAATAAACAGCATGTTCGTTGCTTTAACTCCGATTAGAATTTCATTCTAATCTGCATAAAAAGTGGCTGCAGCATATTGCTAGCTATTGTACAGTACCTTCTTATGAAATTACTCTACTATACTACTAAGATGATACCATGCAGCAAAATGCTTGTCTCCCCTGCAGTCATCACATAAAGTTAAAACTATAGGTACTAATGAAATGCGAAACAAAAGAAGAAGAAAGCCAAACAATACAGGTAACTACAAAAAACTATTACTAAATAGCAAAAGAGAAAATAAATACCAGGTGTCTCAAAAAAGTACCCCCTTTTGACTCAACAAGGCAACAAAACGATAATATTTCGGGACTTTTTGAATTCATGGCTACATTTGTTGGTCTTCAACTTAAATGCACATACCTTGCAATTGGAAATCGACCACCAAACACCGCAGATATGAGTTCACAAGGTCAAAATTTGGAGTGCATCTGAAACCAGAGGTTTTGAGAAATGGCCTAGCCATAATTTGACAACAAACAGGCATTTTGCAAACGAATTTTCGACTTTGACCTTTACTTTTTATTTTTGAAAATATTTATACCTTGGATTACTTCAATTGTTCTTGAAGTGACTTTTCTTTTGAGGAGAAGGACCGTGCATTGCATTCGATCCCATGTGTTTTGTATTAAAGAAGATGAAAAGGAGCACATGCACGCTTATTTTGGAGATGTGCGTCACGACTTTATCATTCTTACCACATTTTTACTATATTTGTTTAATCAGGGCCATGCCCATGCTAGTGCCTATTTGGATACTGTAAATACTTTTACAGTGTGTCCCAGAAAAATTGTTTGACGTTTGATTAAGTGTTAAAAAATAATGATAAAGTGACAGGCTCCTGGTTGGATAACCCTGTTTCTAAGATTTTGAATTAATTTTAAACGCCAGAATCTTGCGAATCCACTAATAATTCACGGAGTTAAAAGCTCTTGAAGTTCAAGTTTGTGCGACAGCTGAAACCAGAGGCCCCTAATTGACTTGTTTTCCTGAAAGATATCCTTAAATCGAGGTAAAAGAGGACTGTCCAATGTTTCCCTCTCGTCGATATCAGAGCAATCCAATTCTTAGGACTTCCAAAGTTATTTAGTTTTTATTTAGTAACCCTTGCCAAAATTCACTTAAGGATGCAAGCATCTAAAACCATGGAATGGAAACTTAATCAATGAGAAATGGGGCAATTCCAAATTTTGCTGAACAAGATTCCTCCAAGCATCCATAACCTTGATTCAATGTTATAGAAAGCTAGTTTATCGAAAGTGCTTTTGAAATTCCATTTGATTTGCTTTGAATAAACGAGATTCTACTTTAACAAAATATGCCACTTAGGGGCGTCTGGTTTCAGCTTTCGCACAAACTTGATCTTCGAAAGCTCGTAACTGCGTGAATATTTAGCGGATTTGCAAGCTTCTGGTGTCTAAAATTAATTGAAAATCTCAGCAATATGGTTATCTAACCAGGAAACCAGAGTTAATATAAAACCAGCAAGATAAACTATAAATTTATCGTTTCTCAATCGTGCGAAATGTTGTAAAATGCCCAATATTATTCTGTGAAAAACGTCCGAAACTGTTTCGTCCGAAACTTATTGTTCTGAAATTTTTGCGCTTATTGTACCTTAGTTGTTCACCAAGTAATAGCAAACATTTCTGTATAACCCTTCTAGGTGTTTGCAGTCCAAGGTGATGTAAGAGACCCAACTGCAGTTGCATCGGCCTTAGATGCAGTTGAAGCAGAATTAGGATTGCCACATATCGTCATCAACAATGCTGCTGGGAATTTCATTTCGCCATTTGAAAGACTTTCACCAAGTGCTTTCAAGACTGTTATTGACATTGTTCTTCTTGGAACTGCCAATGTTACATTAGATGTCGGAAAGAGGCTTATTAAAGCCAAGCAAGGTATGCCGAAGATGAAGAATCATTGTAGTTTGCTTTGTTGCCTCATGTGATACAGTAAATTCCCGCATATAAGAACCTACTTTTTGAGAGCTAGATTGAAATAGGTTCTTATTTTAAAGGTACTAAGCCAAATTTCAAGGTATAATGGTTCTTATTTGAAGAGTATTTTAGAACCTTCGTCAATGATTTTCAGCCCTATTATTTGTTTTGGCCAGGTTATAATATACCTAATAACAAATGCTAAGCTTTCAAACAGCAGGGGAGGAGATTCAAACATTCAAAGCCCACTGGGACAAAAATGAACTTAACACTGACAATCCAAAATCAACTTTGCTACCCCTGCTATAAGAAAATATTTTTCATCAAACTGAAACAGGTTCTTAATTACAAGGTGCATAAGCTAGGAAAAACAGCCTGTAGGTTCTTATATGCGGGGATTTACTGTATCACATGAGGCAGCAGAGCAAACTACAATGCTAATTAACCTTAATTTATACCCAAAATACATTCTTTCTTTTTTTGGATCCAGAATTTTTCCCTCCAAGGTATACTCCAAAATATAAAATCTAGACTGAGCAAACCTGCTCCAGGAGGATTAACTTTTCTTTACATGACGCCAGAGAAAGACATGAAAACAATACCCAGTAAAACGGTGCATCCTCGTCCGAGAAATGTACCAACCACCCCCCCCCCCAGCTTTATACTGCAACTATGGCCATCGGTAATGATGTACAACTATGTGATCAATGCTGAAAAAGTATTTGGAGTGCAGTTTTATGACGTATGTATGGACATAAATCTGTGCAAGAAACTAACATCCAAAGTTTTCCAGCATGGATCGAGTAATCGTTTGATAAAGGCTTTATATGACAGCAGATGGCAGGAGTTTTTCAAAAAGCATTGTTTGCGCTATTTTTCTACATTTTTGATTACAAAGTCCAACTTTGTAATCTAAGAGGGGGCTCCAGGTCAGTCAGAAAGTCAGAAAGAAAGAAAGAAAGAAAGTCCGTCACGCTCGTTAAGGCAATTGATTAACGTTTTACCTCTGCTAATTGGCACTGAAATAAAGAAAGCGCACAGAAAGCGCACACACGACAGACGTTTCCCGCGATCCTATAGCAACATTTGACGTCGGCTTATTTTTCGTCTTATTCATCACTGTATTCGGTCGTTTTATTATTTTTTGTTTTTTTGTTCAAACTCTTCTTCGGAATTTATTGCAAAGGAGTCTTCGAGGACTGAGATAGACATTGGGTATTGGCTGTCCAAGGTCTAAACAGAAAAGGCTTTCCCTCTTGGGCAATGCTTGTCCACCCTGTACGGATTTGAAATTGCTTTTGCAGACTAATACTCAAGCGATAATATTGTTCTTTTGCCGGTCCGAGGATTCCTCTTTTCAAATGCCATATGACAAGGCACTACGTTTCTTTTCGCCTCCTTTGCGTTATTTAAACCAAAAGTTTATTCTTTCCCATTTTGTTATTTATGTTGCGCCATATTGCCAAAGAAGCTTGATATGTTGTTTTTCTTCGTTCAGTGACATTTTCAAATTGTTCATTGTTTGCAAAATTTGTAGTTTTGTGGGTCGTTTAGACAACAATATGCCAGGGCTTAAAAAATATTTTCCTTCTTGGTATCAAGCTAAGCACCTTCGTTTCTTCTTACGCGCTTTCCTCTTCTTTCCCTGGATACCGGCCATTTCTATCCCTTTTCCTTTTTCTTCTTTCTGTCCCCCCTCCCCTTCCTTCATTTCTTTCCCTTCTTTTCCCATTCCTTCCGTTTCATTTTCCTTTTTTCCTTCTTCTTTCCTGGGAAATTTAAGCATTTCAGTTAACTTCCTGGTAGCGCTGCTACCACGCTACTTCGTTTTTTTTAGCTCTGCAATATGCATATTTGTGAATAATTCATTCGTAGGAGCCAACTTCCTGAGCATATCAGCAATTTATGCAACATCAGGCTCTGGTTTTGTTGTTCCATCTGCTGCTGCAAAAGCTGGGGTGGAGGCCATTACGAAGTAAGTTAACCTTACTCTGGTATTTAGTTCTACCGGGTGTCCCAAAGAAATGTATACAGATTTGGTTGACTCCAGCGCTGTGAATTTAGCTTCAATCAATGTCTAATCACTCTAAACATGTTCCTCGATAGTTAACTTGAACACAGATACCTCGTTTGTTGATATTGGTACTTTGAGAGCAGACATGTTAATCTTGAAAGCTCAAATTTGCCTCTTCCTGGAAACCAGAGCTTTAGCCTTTTGGCCTAAGCAATTTCTTAAGGCACAGCGTATTAATGAACGATAGCCTTGATAAATTTGAACAAAATAAGATCTTGTGAAATAAATCGGTATACATTTTTCTGGGACACCAGGTACTTACCGGATTGGGTCAGAATTATGCTCATAGATTATGTGCCAGTTTCAACGAAATATGTTATTTTATTGTATTTTTTAAAAGGCTAACTTTGATATGAAACTCACCTCACTAAATTCGGTCATTTCAAGTGTGTTATTTTTCATCGTCCTGGGTGTTGCAGAAAAGGTATTCAAATTTCATTAAGTCCAGCTCTGGGAATTTAGCTTTGATCAATGATTTATCGATTTCAAAATGTTCTTCAATAGTTTGATGGAACATAAGCTTCATTTTTGGCATTGGTGTTTTGAGAGCTGAAATATTAATCTTGAAAGCTCAATTTGCCTCCACATCCAAACCAAAGCCTTAACAAATTTTTAAGCACATGCCGGAAGAACATAGAAATGATATCTGGAATAAAAGAAGGGCACTGCACAATGGGTATCTTCTATTAAGCAGAATTTGACATGGTTGACGTTTTGTTTAAAGTTTATAAAGGCAACTGTTGATTCCTTCGCTGTTCTTAAACTATTTGCTTGGCAAAAACACTAAAGCTCTGGGTTGAACGTGACAGCAAATTTTAAATTCAACATGAATTTCAAAAGTCAACACTTTGAAGGTGTTGTGGCGCAGTTGTGCAATCATATGACATTGCAGCCAGAACGGTCAGGCAGACAGGGTTCGATCCCAGGTAGAGCCCCACCATTTGAGCATCATGACAAGAAGGTCGTGGACTCGATTAGGCTTATTCTACTTCTGCGATCACAGCGCTTGGTTCTAAAAACCGCAAGTTCACCTTCACCTTCTAGCAAGCAGAATATGACATGGTTGATGTTTTGTTTAAAGTTCATAAAGACCACTGTTGATTCATTTGCTGTTATTCAAAAATGTTCTAGGTTAAAACACTAAAGCTCTGGGTTGAACATGACAGCAAATTTGAGATTCAACATGAATTTCAACAGTTAACACTTTGAAGGTGTTGTGGTGCTGTGGTGGAATCCTCTGACATTGCAGCCAGAACGGTCAGGCAGACAGGGTTCGATTCGAGGTAGAACCCCACCACTTGAGCGTCATGACAAGGTGATCGCGGACTCGATTTGACCTATTCTACTTCTGCGATCACAGCGCTTGGTTCTAAAAACCGCAAGTTCACCTTCACTCAAAGCACCAATAGCAATAAAAACGGTATCTATGTTCAAGTCAACTTTCAAGGAATATTTTAAAAACGACTGGCTATTGATTACAGCTAAATTCCAATTGCTAGGCCTGACAAAATCTGCTCACCTTTTTTTGGGACACCCTGTCTATGCTAACATTTATCTGATTAAAATTGTTTCCGGCCTTTCAAAGTTATAGTACCGTGTGGGTCAATATAAAGAATTCCCATTTGAAAGGTTACGGCTCCCTGGATATCAAGACGATAATATCGGCAAAAACATAGTTTAATGGTAGACATGTTCAAATGCATTTTGAAATTTACCTGACTAAAATTGGCCATTCCGTGCTGAAATTGTGAGGGATTTTCTCGAGAAAGCCTGTCCAAGAAACCTGCAAAACGTACCCAAAATCATGAACAAATTTCCCTAACATTTCTGCATTACACAGGCCTTACAGCAATGACTTTAGCACGCTTTGGCATGTGCTATCTTCTTGGGAACATGAACAAGTCTTCCCCTGGTATGAACAAAAATCAGGTTGGATTCCATTCTCCCATGTGGACAAAATACATGTATACATGTGAGTATAATCACTTTTGGG
The DNA here is from genome assembly GCA_039566865.1 of Aurelia coerulea. Lineage (NCBI taxonomy): Eukaryota > Metazoa > Cnidaria > Scyphozoa > Semaeostomeae > Ulmaridae > Aurelia > Aurelia coerulea. The sequence goes on along the minus strand of CM076948.1, from coordinate 20,929,102 downwards.
AAGAAAAACCAGGGGAAATTTGCTCATTGTTTCTGCAGGTTTTTGGAAGTGGCTTGTTGCAGAAAATCTCCCATATCCACGGGAAGGAATGCCCTATTAAAGCCGGTTAAATTACTGAACCTAATTGAACATATTGGCAATAAAACAAGACAATTTTTGATATTATTGCTTTGATATTCAGGGAACGATGGGCTTCCAAACGGGGATTCTTTTTATGATCACCCGGTAGTTGGTTTGAAGCTGTCTTGAAGTGGCGTGAACTTATTCAATTTCAGAAGCTCAAGCATATTTGCTCATTTCATCCCCACCATTTCTCCCCCACCAGATTCATTATCCTTTCTGACTGTTTTCACACAACATTTTCTTCTACAGATCATTAGCCGTAGAATGGGCTCGATATGGTATGCGATTCAATGCCATTGCTCCTGGACCAATCAAAACAGAGGTGAGTGGCTTACAATGCCTTTAGGAGGTAATAAATCGTCTTTGATACCACATTTCTGAACGGTTTGGTCAAGAAAGCTGTATGTGTTTGCTGAAATGTAGAATGGGGTAAATTATTCACCAATTTCATCAATTCAATATACTGCTTTATCTCATGGAAGGATGAACCTCGATGTGTAGCATTCAATCCATTTCATTTCGTCAAGAATTCAAGCTATTTATTAAAAAGCAACATATCTACGGCAGCTAAAAACATACACTATTTAAAATACAAACTTTTATTGCTACTTTCTACCGATTTAATAACAGGTTTGTAGCTTAGGACACCTAGAAAGAACTCTAAGGAGCTTTCGGGTTAGGTGCCCGTTGCTTCTGTCAAGCTAATATTCAGCGATATTCAAATTGATACGAATGCATATTTTTATAACACTAACACTAACGAAAAGATCTAGAAAAGGAAAAAACAGAAAAAAATAAAATAAAACCGTTTAGTTTCTTTAATCACAGTTGTGTTGGAGTTTAGTTGATTTCACTCCATTTATTTGATATTGTAACGGTTAAAATATAGTTTAAAAGAGAAGATAGTTTACTAACGAAATAAAAGCGAGATTAAACGCTTATAAGATGCCTCGGGCTGGCGGTGCGTATTTCATTTGATCTATCCGCAGTAAGAAAACACGTCCGATTGCCAGCTTGACCTGTGTAGCCCTAGCAGTTTTTTTCATGCAAATCACGTTTGCTGTGCGATGGCCAAATTCACGTTAAAGCTGTAGTGAAATATCTCACAGAAAAATAACTAGGACAATGTGTTCCAAATTCTCCTATTTATCATTTTTAGCAAGTTCATCATTTATCTTGTAGTTCCAGGGACCGCAATGTGTGCCACCCTCATTTTTTACGCACCATTTGCAATCGTCATTTGAACATGACCCAGCTTGTTGTCGTTGCTCCAAAGTTGACAACTGTGCAAAATGAATTGACAAGTCTGCATGTTTTTATAAGAAGCTCGACATAAATCACTCTATGACTGTGATAGGATTGTCGTTAAAAAGACACCAAAATTTTCTCACAGAATCACAATGGAACGTTGAAGCTAAATTCAAAGCTTGTCACAATAAATATGCCATTCGACACTTCTTGACTTATCTTCGTGTCATCTGTTTTTTGAGTGCGTTGTCATGCTTGTAATGTTACCAAGAAACGGATTTTGGAGATCGTAGAAACCAAATTTAAATTTTTCCACCTGAAAATAAGAGATCTCTTGAAAAAATTATTTGTACTAAAACGCGGAAATGATTTTGAAAAGGAAGAAGCTTTTCAGAACTAAATGCTGATCCGGTTTTTTGTATGAAAACTGTGTGGCTCTTTCTCAGATGTTTCCAGTATAGTTTGCGTTTCATTTTGTAGAATTGATTAATTGTTTAATTCAGGGTGCATTCAGTCGACTAGACCCGACTGGTGCTTTCGAGGCTCATGCCATTGACAGGAATCCTACTAAGAGGTTGGGCACGATTGAAGAACTATCGAATCTTGTTGCATATATGGTCAGTGACTACTCCACCTGGATGAATGGAGAGGTAAGGCATAGTATTGATTAGCCGGGTTAGGCCCGTTTTATAAGTCGTGCCGCGCCGTGCCGAACCATACAAATTTGAAATCGTTTTATAAGGAAAAGATTTCACCGTGCCGTGCCGCACCGAACCACAGTGACGCATGCGCATGTTGGGTATGGTTGGGTTGCACATCCACAACAAACAATGTCTTTTGTCGTTGTGCGCATGTGTGAAAATGCTGTGGCACAGCGTGACTGAAATTTGGTTTCATAAGTCGCACCGGGTCAACCCAGTCGAGAAGCCTTTGGCATATGGTTCGACTCAGTCGAACCAAGTGTCAATAAGGTTTTATAAGAGTCGTGCCGCGCCGAACCAGACAAAATTGTTCGAAATTCACTCGATTCGGCACGGCGCGGCACGACTTATAAAACGGGCCTTATAGTTCTAGTTGTCTTAGTGAAGTGTACCGGGTGACTCATAAAATACCCCCTTGTTCGGAAAATCATTGTACCGGGTGAATCAGGAAAAAGAATCCCAGCTTGGAAGGCCACTGCTCCATGAATATCAAAGCAATGATATTTAAAACAGTCTAGTTTTGTTGCCAATATGTTCATTTAGGTTCTGTAATTTACCCGGCTTTAATCGGCCATTCCTTCCCGTCGATATGGGTGATTTTCTGCAGAAAGCCCCTTCCAAAAACCTACAAAAACGAATGAAAACAATGAGCAAATTTTTTCCTTCCTAAAATTGATGACACTCACATAAATTCATTTATTTTGTCCTCTTGGGAGAATGGAATCCCGTTGAATAGGTCATCGATACCAGGGGGAGGACTTGTTTTATTATCTTCCTCAGAGGACAGCACGTGCTAAAGCGTCCATAAGTCATTGATGTAAGGCCATTGTAAGGCAGAAATGTAAGGGATATTGCTTCATTATTTTGGGCACGTTTTCAAGGTTTCTTGAAGAGGGTTTCTCGAGAATATCTCTCACAATTTCAGAAGGGAGTGGCCGATTTCAGTCAGGTAATTTTTATAGTAGATTTGAACATTTCTACTATTAAACTATATATTTGCCGATATCATTGTCTTGATATCCAGGGAGCCGTGACCTTTCAAACAGGAATTCTTTTTTCTGACTCACCCGGTAGCAAATTTTCTTGCGCTATTATCATAGAGATTGATTCCTCTAAGAGCTAGAACATCGAAGACTTTTTGTATTTTATTGTTAATCTTCAAAATACCAGGGCCCGGTTTTTCAAAACTAGTATTAGGCTAATATCGGATTAGGACTATTGCAAATGACTACAGAATCATGCCTTTAATCCAAGATTAGCACTAATCGTGGTTTGAACAACCCGGCCCAGGTGAGTAAAAAAAAGTCTACACGTTTGATGGGCTGTGGAATTATAAGTATGCTGGCGATAATCAAAACTGAAATGATTAGTTATCAGTCAAAGGCTAACTTAGATTTACAAAAAAATTTATTTTGCCAAAATCAGTCATCATTTAGACCCTGAAAGTAGGAAAATGCTGGCAAGGGATTTGTATGGGAAAGAGAATTTGACGTTCGATTATGGTCCATAATATACTTGCTATTGAAATTCATATTCAATATCATTGTCAGTTTCAGAAATAGAATTTAAAATAGCCTTAAATAGCGGACTCATCATATTAAGCCCATAAACGCAACAAAAGCACCGAAATCAGTAGAAAGTAGACTGTTAACTCCTGTAAAAGAAACAATAACCAAAAGAAGCCTATAACAAGAGAAAAACTGTCAAATCCTGCAAGACAAACCGAATTAACCTTAGAACCTGAAAGGAAGGAAATAAGTTAATAACTCACCAGTAACTGCTGAAAAGATAAACGCGAAGTCACCAAATACTATTTTCGTCGCACTCTCATCAGTTTGGTTCGTGCAAAGAAAAAATTACAAATAAAAACAAGCCACTTTTATAGCAGACGAACAAAACAAAACCGACATGCCATAGCACCTAAGCCACTTGTTGGCTAAACCCAATAGACACCCGCCAAAGATCAAAGCCTTTGGCGCAAATTAGAACAATTGCAATGTCAAAAAAAAAACGCCGTCTGTCGGCAGAGGGAGGGATCCCGAAGTTTGATAAACACCGCTTCTAAAACCTTGAGGTGAAAGGCAGACCTAGCTCTACCCAAAATTCAAAAACAATCCTCGCTATAGTTGCTACCACATTAATTACTGCTCAGTAAGTGAGTACCAATGGCAGAATCGCTTTCTTGTTTAGCCGGACCAGCTTTACATTTTCGTTTTGGTTGACACCGACCGTTGCACCTGTCAGTACCTTGCCAATTTAGAATAGAATAGAATTTAGAATAGAATTATAATTTCAATGGCAAATAAATCAGAGACCAAATCGAATTTGGAATTCTCGTTCACATACTAATCCCTTACCAGCTTTTTCCTGTCTGGGTCTAACAGATGAGTGATTCTACCAAACAAATTTTTCCATATCTATGTTAGCCTTGGACTGATAGATTAACATTTCAGTTTCGAATATCGGTCACGTACTTTTCACTCCACAGCCCGCCAAACGTGTTAACTTTGTTCTGGCTCATCCGGTAGTAGTCCCGTCATGGTAGATTCGAACGATTCAAAAAATTCGTTTTTCGGATCATCCAGAAAATGACCTGAAATGCACGGTCTAAGGCACATCGAAATATAAGAGAGCGCACCTTGTCAGGTTTGATATTTTCAATACTCCTTTTTATAGAGCAATATATAAGAAATCTATTTCATTTTCCGTTCAGTCTCATTTTAAAGGCATTGAGTCCGCATAAATAGCGCGGTCATGACCAATATCAACTTCTTTTCAATCATAAAACAAAAGTTGTGATTTAATCGCTATTGAAAATAAACCAAAGAAATTCCTGAAGATAATGCAAGGATTAAGAAGCCTTTTTTTCCACTGCTAATGACTTTAGCACTATTGTGCGATAACAAAGGGCCGTCAGCGGTTTGTCAGCAAAATTCAGGATAGCGTTAACGCTCAGCTATTTATATGGACTCAATGCCTTTAACCTTTTTGTATTCACCTAAACAAAGAGTAAAATCTCAAAAAACAATTTGAAACCTCAGTAAGCTTGAAATAAGAATGTTAAAAATTGGTTGCATATCTTTTCCTTTGCGATTTTTTAAACGGTGGCTGCAATTTTCTGACTCACCCATGATCTTAAATTTTTTAGAGGAAGTACTGTAGCAAACTTGTTACAAATGTTTCGCTCTACGATTTTCTACAATTAACAGTCCATTGGAGACTGTACAAGTACGCATGATTTTTTTAATTGGCAGTAACAAGTCTGCGAGTCAAGAAATATGCTCCTGATTGGAAACGCTACATTTCACTGAATTTCATAGCAACAATATTGGCAAATTTCTCGTTAAATGGCCACCATGTTTATTTAGGTTTTGAAATATACCTCGCTTAAATCAACCATTCCTATCCGTAGTTATGGGAGATTTTTTGGAGAAGGCCACTTCAGATGCATTTTGAAAGGCTTGAAAATTTTATTCAAAGCTCTTTGGTTCTGCAAGAAACATGTGTCCATGCGTGTGATATGCTACGGTATAGACTTGCTACAAGTCTTGCTTTTGATCGATGAAAAAACGGGAGGGCAGAGGTAATGGAAGAGGAAGAAGAAAGGGGAAGGAGAGCGTGAGTTGTGAACTACCCGTTCAGAAAACAATGTTCAGAATTCATATGCACGATTTGATTGCCTCTCCAGTTAACATGAAAAAAGCCAGCGGTCAAGATCTTGACTGGTGCACGGTCAAGATCTTGACACTGAGTCTCGTTTTCGGAATGCGTAGTTCAGAAGTCTCGCTGTTCTTCCTCTTTCCTTCCCCTTCTCTTCTTCCTCCTCTCTCCCTCTCGTTTGCTTGTTGATCAAAAGCGAAACTTGGAGCAAATCCATCGATTATGGTGCCAATGTCTGTGCACAAATTTTGCTTCGCCTTTGACCAGCGAAATAAATGAATCAATAGCACTAGCAACTGTGTGATCTTGCTTTGCAGCAGTGAATCATTCGCAGCCTCTAGCTGAGAGAATTCACGCTGAAATGGACATTTGTTCATCAGTCAAAAGATGACGTTTCTCCTTTACCATGGAGCAAATTATTGAGACCCGTAAAGAGGATATGACATGTTTCTTTCTTACAAATAGTTTCGTCCTCTCTTGACATTGTGTTCACCAAAAAAAAAGCGGGAGAACAAGCAGTTCGAAACTTGTTAGATTTTTCCACAAGACAAAAAGAACTAATTGGCTAATGACGTCAGTCGAAATAGAGGCAAAACTATATGTTGGCGGTATCGTGAAGGAGATCGTCCTTTTCTATCATAGATTTTAACCGGTGAGCTAAACTCGTAACAGAAAAACAATGTATTAGTTAAAAGTATTATGCACTTAATATATGTATTTCTTGCCGTAGGTTGTTTATTTTGACGGAGGAGAATTTAGAGCTTTGTCAGGAGAGTTCAATTCACTTTCGCAGGTTTGTCAGATTTTTTCTCAAACTTTCAAAACGTTTATCGTGTTTTTATACTACTTTGCAGCAGATCAGTCGATGCATTCCAATGATTTTTTTAAATTGAGGCATTCAGAGATTAATTTCAACTCGATGATATGAACGCGTTGAAGGCGCTAAAGTGTAAGTTTTTGTCTTCGAGTAAGGTAAAATCATCCATGCAGAAATACTGGCAGAAGGCGCTACTAACGGGGCTATGAAGTCAGTCAGGATGTTTGATTCTAAATAGACCTTTTAGCTATTCTACAAAAGAGCCTGGATCGAGCGTTATTTTTATACATTTTTCACGCGAGGTTCGATCGAGTGGCGTTAGAGCTTCTATCACTATTGTACACATTCGAAGATTCTACAAAATGTAGCAAAATATCGTTCGATTCAGATTGTTTTTTAGAATAGCTAAAAGGTCTATTACCGTCTCGACGATGGATCTTTTTTCAGCATACGAAAATTGGCCCACTTCATTTAATTTACGTTCAAATCAAATATGAACTTTTTTATTGCGGATCTTACAAATGATTGTGTGGTAATTTCATCGCATCTTGTTCGTTAAGGTACCGGAAGAGCAATGGGATATGTTGGAGAAAATGATTAAGAAAGGCAAATCAAAACTATAGACAGGAAAGTGTATTTTTTTAACTTTAATTATTTTGCAAATATCAATTTACTTACTTAAATTTCATTAAAAACCAAAACAGAATGTTTTTAGAATTGATTACCGAGTAAATAGGACAGATAAATTTCTCGATTATGCGAGTTTATGAGATTGAATGATTTTAAGAGAACCTCTTGGTCCTGAGAATATGTGACAGTTGAGAATGTTTCTATGAAGTTGGATATACCGGGTGCGCCAAAATAAACTATGCACGTTTGGCAGGCCACAATAAATCGTACACTGGACCGATTTTGAAGATTCATGACTTAATCTTTAGCAGAAAGCCTGAATTAGATTCTAAGACTTTTTACAAATTTTTCCGTTTCCAGTTTTTAGAGCCAAAAGCAAGTTTATTAAAATGTTCGTTTTCGAGAACATTGAAAACGATAAAAAAACGTCGATCAAATTTTGAAAGATTCAACATGAATGAACAGAGAGAAAACGTTTTCAAGGGGATTTGGGGGTTTAATATGAACTCTCGTACAACAGATTACGATTGGTCGATTTCTAAATCGCAAATCACCACGAACAAGTTCTCTCTTTGTCCATTCATGTCGATTCTTTAGAAAATTTGATCGATGATATTTGATCGTTTTCAATGTTTTCGAAAACTAACATTTTAGGAAACTCGCTTCTAGCTCTAAAAACTGAAAATGAAAAAAATTTGCAAAAAATCCCAGTATCTAATTCAGGCTCTCTGCTAACGATTAAGTCATAACTCTTCAAAATCGGTCGAGAGTACGATTTATTGTGGCCTGCCAAACGTGCATAGTTTATTTTGGCGCACCCGGTAGTGCAGCACATTAAGGACCAGTCTGCTGATTTGTCTTTGATTGTTATAACATTCACTATTTCAAACTGTTTAACGTGAATTTAAAGGGCATGTATCGTGAACCTGATTGGCTAATGTAATACAATTATCTCTTTTGTTTAGTACAAAGCACGGTACCGAGGCTGCATTTTTACGGCAGTAAAAATTCATGAAGCAGAAATTAAAAGTCACGAAACAATGGAATTCCACTCCAAGCTTCTTTGTTGTATCAACCAACTGCTATCGCGATATATGCCCTTTAATACACTAATAAAATATTAATAATTGTGCGACGAACAGAGCTTTGTTTTGTACATAGCAAAGCTCTTTTCGTAGCACAATTATCAGTGATGGAAAAAATGTTGACGTTCATGCGAAGCGACCTCAACCTGACATTCTTCCTTCTATTGTTTTATAGATTGTTTCATGAGCCGGATTTCAAAGCACTATTGAACTACTAACGCATGTGAGCAATAGAAAAACACAACCAAACATTGCCGTTTTCTGTTGTTCCGTCCTTCCTTCTTTCCTGCTTTCCCCTTACATTTTCAATCTTTATTTTCTCTCTTTCATCTTGTCCTCTTTCCCCTTTCCATTTGTAGTCCTTCCTCATCTCCTCGTTCTTTTCTTAATTTTCCTCTCTTCCTCATTTCCAACCTTTTTTCTTTCTTTATTCAGCTCGTTCTTTTTCTTTCCCTTTTCTTCCTTCAAGACAAACGAGCTTCCTGCGAAGCTGCTCTGCTGCTTCATGCACTTTTTCCACCTCTGACAATTATTAATACTTTATTTGTTTATTTTCAATGAAACATTGTGCAACGCGCATACAAGAAAGTTGTTTGTGAATCTAACACACTTTTCATTTCCATGACGCTGGCCTTCGAAAAAGTATTTTGAATATTTTATCTTTCTCTTTCAGAAACATTTCTCAATAATTTGTCTTGTGACATTGTTTGAAAACGTTACGTTGCATTGCTAAAATTGATAGTAGAAGTTGCTCTTCTTCAAGGCAAAGAACGTCTCCCACATATTTCAGGGATTGTATTTGCATAGCCCTTAAATTTCCATTTTTCTAAGGATTGCGTAAGTTAGACACTTTTTTATTTTTGTTAGTTCTATCACTGTTGAAACTAAAAACCAACAACAAAATACCATATTCTGTGCCATCCATAGCAGAAATAGACTTGACGCCATCTGGTTCTGGCTATGAACGGCACTTAACATATTCTTTAAAAAACCAGCCAGTTTAGGGTAGGTGAATTGATGTGAAAAACTATACTCTGGTGAAACGTGTGAAAATTGGTTGAGATCTGAATTACCAATGACTGATGCCATGGTTCACAAAGAGCTTCCTTAAACCAAAGCTAAGCACGAATAAAGGCTCGCTAATCAACAGGTTTCCGAATAACTCCCAAGAACTCCCAGTTAGATACTGACAGATATCGAAGAAGTGATTCGTTCACGTTTCTGTCAAAGCCCTTTACGAGCATACACTTACGATGGAAGATTCATGATTTCTTTAAGTCAACTTTTCAGCGAAAAATAAAACCACATTCACTCATAGGCTCATTTTATTGAATACCCCCAAAAGTGTTATTTTTTATCAAATAATGAAATGCACTTGAAACCATATATTTGCCGTTTCTATCATTGCCATCTCACTCAAGAGCTTAATTAAGGAAATGCGACCATGTAAGTGCAACCGCGTATACACCCTTGTCAAAATATGCTGACACGATGTTGACGAGCGAAGAGACTCGAAGAGTGCGCAGTGATTGGCAAAATTAACACATAACTGATTATTTGTGTGCAAGTTGATAACTAAATTTGAATGGAACTGCAAGACTGCAAGACCTTTCGTATTATGTAATACAGGGTACTTAGCAAAACAGGTTACACAAGGAAGAATGGGGAAGGAAAAGAAGCATTAAATTAGAGGCAAGGGTACAAAATCGAATGGAGTGTTGTAGCTGACTGAAGACAATGGCGTAAGGTCAACATGTGCAAGCAGCAAGAGTGTGATATTTTCTTGTAAGTTATTCGTTTGTTTAGTGAAATTATCTTTCGCAAGATTCTTGAAATAGGCCTTCCATTTGATTTATATTCATAGACTCGTGAATTTCTAAACCATGACAAGCATTCTGTCTCTCTACCAAAAATTAAAAAGGCACGTGTTGTTTTAGAGCACAAACGGAGAAGCTGTTGTAATTCACTTTGTGTCTAGATTTGCTTCAAGTCTATTCCATGGTCTATCAGTGCTAAAAGAATATAATTACCCTGCGGGGGCATAAGCAGCAAGTGGTGCGATGGGAAGGAGAGACGAAAACTTGTGTTATCTATTAGACAACCCTCAAGTCTATTTAGACTTGGGACAAGTCTAGAGGTTTATCAGTGCCAAAAAATGAAATTACTTCGTATCCCGAGCTGACTATTCATTTAATTGTAGTTGTTCAGAATTGGAAAGTTCTTATAAAAACGAAACAATTTAATCAAATTAGCTATATCGCAAAATCAGAATAGATATGGAATGAAATGACAAATGAACAAAATTAATTTTTATGCCGGGTGTGCCAAAATAAACTATGCACGTTTGGCAGGCCACAATAAATCGTACACTGGACCGATTTTGAAGATTCGTGACTTAATTTTTAGCAAAAATCCTGAATTAGATTCTGGCATTTTTTGCTTTTTTTGCTTTCAGTTTTTAGAGCTAGACGCAAGTTTCTTAAAATTTTCGCTCTCGAAAACACTGAAAACGATCAAAAAACGTTGATCAAAATTTCTAAAGACTCTACATAAATGGACAAAGAGAAAACTTGTTCGTTGTGATTTGGGATTTAGAAATTGATTAATTAATCGAAACAATTAATCAACACAATTGAACCTCGCCATACAATGTCTTCTTCGGAATACAGATTTACTGTGGCCTGCCAAACGTGCATAGTCTATATTGGCGCACCCGGTAGCTAATTTAACCTTTCTTTTTCATTTAAAAAATTTTGACAAGCACCATCTGAGTGAGCTTTCACCATAATATTGCTTGTGAAGTGCCCGACGCATTTTCTGACCCACCAACTATTTTATCGAACGAATAAGCAGTGTAATCTTGAAAATGATATTGATAAAGTAATCAAAAATACTCGCGATAGAATTGCAGTAAATTGCCTGCAGTTTCTTCTAAGCTATTCTTCCGAAAGAAGAAATTAAATTTACAGAATTAATCTTAAAGGTTTGAAGCCTTTGACAAATGATATAATCTGCACTAAAGATCACTTTTTTGGTATAAATCTACAACAAATATTGAAATTTGTAAGTGGATCTTAGGGCGATTATCACAACAAACGATCGTGTCATATTCCATTTTCATTTGACATATGTTCCTGATAACGTTTATTTATTTCTTTACCATTTCTGGTTAATTTCAGAATTCGCAATCCAAGCTGGATCAACGAAGTCAATATTGACCAGTCTTGTTGGAATTGGAAAAGGACTTAGTGGTGGCTTGTGAAAAGTTGTACAAGGTTAGTTCACGATTTTTCTTGAGTTTTTTTATTCCAAGAAATGAATTGCGATACAGAATTTCAAAATACCATTGAATTGCGATTAGTCCGTTATTTAAGGCTACTTTCTTTTTATTCAATTTTCACGTCTTTTTTATGAGAAACTAAGAATTTTTCTTTCCCCCCTATATTTCTACCTAGCATCTGAAGGTAGTTTTTAGGGCGCTGAGGAGCTAAGCTTATCGACGCATGCTCCTGGTCCTTCCTGTCGATGTGACCACACCGTGTGATTCCCTTAGCTTGCAAATTACAAAGAATTTGCGACGCTCCTCACTCTCTGTAGGTTCAGCCCCGGGGGGGGGGGGGGGTACATAACATGTTCAGGGTACGGGTATGTGCCGCCCATATGGGTTGTTTTTTCTGCCCAAAATTCTCTAAACAAGGGTCCTTTTTCGGCAGATTTTCCATAAACATGGGTGGGGTTTCGATGAAATGGGCAGTTTTCTCGCCAAAATTCATCATAAAAGTGGGCATCCAAAGCAGGTTTCAGTAAATAGAAGAGGGTAGCTTTCTGAAAACCGGGCGGCAGACACCCGTCCATCAACAAGTCATGAACCCCCCCCCCCCCGGGGGGTTCAGCAGGGCGGGTACTTTAACCACGAACCTTCAGATTGGTATTCAAACGCACTACCATTATTCAAACGCACTACCATTGAGCAATCCCCGGTATAAGAATTAACCAATAATTTCAGCCAGTACTGAAATTTCTTAACATTATCAGATTTTGAGTACTCAGAGTTTCTTGCGAGTTTCTTAAAAGTTCCGTAACAATCTTCATGTTCACTACCTGTGCACTCGGGAACACATCAAAACGAAGTTCTTTGAAGCCTCCGAGTAATATGACAACGGAAACAAGGGAAAATCAAGTAGGAATATGCTGATGATTGCCTTTATCAAAATAGAGAGTTTACGTTCTATTTTCCTAAAACTGGAGCTTTTTAGCTTTTCAGCAGTTTGAGACTTGAGTTTCTATATAAGCAGTCTTTTTATATTCCTTGTAAAACACTGCACGTTACGAAAAACTACGCGTTTGAAAATGTATTTACCCTTTCGGAGCACCAATTGAGAAAGTGGATACCCTGTTCGATATCAAAATTGGTGAAAACGATACCCTGTTCAACGGCTCATACCCGTAAAACATAGCTAAGTGCCCCCTGGGGTGCACACTCCCATACTAATGAAAGTGAAGTACTTCCCCCTCCTCTCCCGGGTACTGACCCTTGGAGCGACGTTGAATCGTACTGCATGTAGCAGGCATTTGTCTTATGAATTCAATTGTACGCACGAAACGTTTTGCATCAATACATCATCAATGATTAAATTTCAGCTACCGGTATTACATGTAAGCGGGAACCTCATCTGTTTAGCGAAATGAAATATTTACGAGCCCCCATAGAAATTATTTCAATACATTTCCAACCAGCTGTTGTGCAGAATGATTGTCACTCATTCGTGTTTCGCAAAAGACTCTCACTTCTAAAGAGAATTCCCTGGTGTTCTTTAAAAATTGCCTACTGCTGTTGCTCAGGTTTTATTTCGCTTTTTTCAAATGAAATACAAATAGCGACCAAGGAGAAGCTTGGGAAGAATGAATTTTTTGTCATTGCTTTAATTTCTATGTGCGCAAGAATTGCTCGAAAATTGAATTAATTTTGCATTAAAAGTACAGCAATTATTACATTTGTTCGAACTACCGAAAGATTTTAGGCGTTATTTTCATGAAGCAGATACGAGATTGTTAATGTTAAAAGCAAAATTACCGGGTGAGTCAAACTGTGCAATCGTTTGACACACTGTGCAGTTACAGATGCCCGAAATTCCGCTTAAAGGCAGGCCGCCGCGCATCTGATTGGGTGATAAAGACAATACAGAGAATAGGGAAATTGAATGGCTACTAATCTAAATACTTTCTACAACTTATATGAACAGTGATAGCGATTAGCCTTTCTTTACTCCAAATGCGCAGAATCACAAAGACATCCGTTGTGTTGATCTCTGATTTTGTTCAGATACGTGACAGACTACCATTAATCGAACGAAACTGCATGCTCTCAAAGCTACATAAATAATACCGAAAACTTGGCTACACATTTAGGTCATTGCGGAGGCGTGCGTGTCAGGCATTGCATTGTGGCTATGTTTTCTTTGCGTGGATTAAAAACAAACAGAAAGCAAGAAACACCTGTAAGGACTTCAAAAGCCTCCCTAAAACCAAGTTTGCTTTTAAATCACTTCTTTCTGATCATTTCCTGCAGATTCTTTGTCAGCAAAAGCCAAAGCTGTATTTCTGGTTATTGGACTTGTATGAAAGTCCTGAAAGGGATCGGTTTTAGCAGAGAAAGATCAATAACTAAAGAACTTGATAATTGATGGTGAGTTTCTAGTGTACATTTTCTCTTCTTTTACGTCATTTGCTTGCGTCTGTAGCGTAGAAGGACTGTAATTTATTTGCAATTTTAAAAGTCTGGTCGTGAGAAACGTCAAAGGTGCTAGAAGTGATCGATTTTGTCCGAAAAGGCATCGTTTGGAGATAAATGAAGCATTAGCAAGTAAAGGCGAGTTTTGGCTTGATAAATTTCTTTCGTTGTACATCATTTCAAATACAGATTGCTTAGCGCCAATAGCGTAGCAGGACTGCACATTGTAAACATATGGGTATGAGAAACCTCGAAAGGTGCTAGAAGCAATCGATTTTATCCGAAAAGGCATCCGTAGGAAACAAATACAGAATTTGGGTATTAAGGTGAGTTTTTGACTTTATAAATTTCAGTCGTTGCAAAGTTAATTTCCCACGGGTTTTTTTGAATGAAGTAACATGTTTTGCTAGCACCCGCATCGTAAGAGAATATAATTTAGCGCAAATTAAAAGCAAAACGTAGCGAAATTATGTGTTGCGATGAACGTGGTAGAGGAATTGGTCAGACAAAACGCTAATGGAAAACTTCGGAATAGATCGTGCTTTGCCGAGATTTGTCGGTTGGAAATTGCGGGAATTTTGTGAGATTTTTATGAAATTCCTATCATTTTACACAACTGAAAAGGCTCAGTCTAGTGCGTTTTCAATAACTTCTTGGTCGTAGAAAATCATCCATTTTAACACTTCTATTAACTCCGCTGTGTTTTAGTTTCATCGAGCAAAAATGATATAATTGTATGGCAAATTTATAATTTTAGCTGTGAGCACTTGTTATGAACAATTGCAAATTACTGTGAGTTTTTTATGAATTTTCTTTCGCTGTAAAACGTTAAAAAGATCACTACAGTTTGTCACGAAAAGTTTGAGAAATCCATTAAACTCATATCTGTATGCTAGTGCTCATTGCCTGAAAATAATCTAAATATTTATACCAAATTGAACGATTTTTATGACACACCAAAATGAGCAAAAGGGTGTTTCGATGTGTCTATGGTTTTGCAATCAGTAATCACAGTGTTAGAAGTTGCATTTGCTATTTTAGAAAAGTGTTCACTATTTTAGAAGCAGCTTTCTAAATTTGAGATTAAGAATTTGGTAGTTTAGAATGGCGACCACAGTTTTAGATTTCCGATCACGGTTTTAGTTCGGTGCACAGAGGGTCATGGTTAACTATGAGTGTTTAACTATGGTTGAATAAACCAAGAAATGCTTGCATCCTAATGTTAGCCCCTGTCCCAGTATTCCAGACCCTATCTACCTTGTGTCCATGTGTTCCTATAACCTAGGTCATAGGGACATAGGCTGCCGAGTGTAGTTGTTTTCCATGCGAAATCGAAGCTGTTGGTGCTTGCAGTGCTGCAGGAAATGGTAAAATGTGCAATAAGAGTATTGGAGGCTGCATAAGCAAGATATCATTTTGAAATACGCGGGCACCAAATAGACACGGAAGAGTCTGGAATTGAAAAGAGGAATCCTTATCTTGTGCCGCAAAAGGTGCCCGTCACCCAAAAAGCTTTACTCACTTCTCAGGGCAGGGGGGGGGGGGGTACCTACCGGGAAAAGTGCCTCGATGTGCAAAGGTTGGACGACAAAATACTAAGATATGCTTGAGCACTGAATATTTCAAAACAAGTGTATATATATTATTGTGAATGACAATTAATTCACACTTAGGTTGAAACCTTCCATTGTTGCTAGGGGCAACCCCGAGCTGGTAGCATGGGTTAAATGTTTTGAGGGATGGCGACTCTCGGCGGGGAGCAGTGACGTCAGCAGTTGTTGTCGTTGTTGCTCTCTCGGCGGGGGTCCTGTTGTTCAGCATCATCGTCTATGGTTGCCTGACATCCAATGTGAAACCGACTCCAGTGTTTATCAGTAAAAATTGTTTGTGCGTAGCCTTTAGTATTTGTATTTGATTGTATATTCAGGTTTAATTTTGTTGCCTGTCTTTATTTTAAAGTCATGGGGTAATTATGATCTTTTGTTCCCCATGGTATCGTTCATTGTAGTTTACTAAAGTAGTTCGTAAGTGTTGTTTCCAGTAATTTTGTTTTCGTAAATTTTCATATTGAATATAAAAACTACCAAACTGTCATATTTAGGTAGAACCCCTAAATGTATCCAAAGTAGACTATTTCTGCAACACTCATACCACACATCAATGCAAATTATGGGTCTCTGTTCTCCTTCTGGCTGGTCTTCAATCTCTATCGCTTGATATGCTTGAAATTCAACATATGAATCTTATCCTTTTCAAAATTTTCAAAATCTATACCCATAATTTCGTGTGTTTCGTGTGTTTCGTGTGTTTCGTGTGTTTCGTGTGACACTTTGGTGAAAATGTCACCGCACAATTGTGCAATTTTTTCATGCAAAATGTCCCTCAAAATTGCACGTCCCTACTACCATATTCTTGTTACGTTTCTCCCCTGCCCCACTTTCCGAGATTCGTTTACAACATTCAGAGCTTTTGTACCTCAAATTCCTACCAAACAGATCGCATTAAGAAGTTGCATTAACCTAAGTGTGTTTGCCTCAACTTAGTGTGCTCAAAAATTAGTCTTTAATTTTATCGTGCAAATACTTTGTATGGAAAAAACATTAAGAGAAACTGCAGGTAGTTAGAGCGTCACCTTAGATATCTATTTCGAAAATACGTAGGTACGTCCTTTGTAAACATAAAATTTGGGAGTTATCAGCTGCTAGTCGAAGATCTTAATCAGTGACTTGTTTAAGCTTAATTATTTTTGAGGGCGCATGTATCGTCACTGAGATAACACTCATGTCTGGCCTAGCAAGACTCGTGAGTCATAAACCGCGTGCCTTATTTGTACATCGCTGTGGAGAACATACTTCACGTGTGAATTCAGCGTTGTGGTTTCTATGGGTAACGCAGATGACAACATGCAATGGCATTAGGAAATGTGAGATGAAATACAGTAAAATCCGGCAGTTAGCAAGGACACATTTTATAACACAATAGCATGAGTTGCTTTTGCTGACACCTGAATTCAAAGCGATTAGCGATTAGCGATTAGCGATTGCAGACAAAGGAAATTATGTCAACCAGTAATTAAAAAAAAATTCCGCAAAAATTTCTGTGAAACCCAGGTAGCTAGCTCCCTCGTTGTGCACTCCAGACATTGTTTTCAAAAGCAAAGGTGAACATATATCAAAGAAGAAGAAGGACATATCTACACGTCCACCTCGGTCATTTTATTTGTTTAATTCAGAGGCTGAATTCGGCTCACAATCGGCTTTTGAACCAAACGAATTAAATGTCTTAGGTAGATGTGTAGATATATCCTTCTTCTTTTGATGTATGCTCATTTTTGCTCTTAAAATTAATTCTGGAATGAACAACGAGCGAGCTAGCTACCTTGGTTTTAGAGAAACTTTTGCGGCTTTGTTTGTTTTGAATTACTGGTTGAGAGAATTTCCTTTGTCTGCGATCGCTAATCGCTTTGAATTCAGGTGTCAACAAAAGCAACTCATGCTATTGTCTTACAAAATATGTCCTATTTGCGGCAGTTATGGAGCCAAACATTTTTAATTCTGCCATCTGGAATCTTTTATGTAGGGAAATAATCAAAGAGAGGCTGGCTGATCTATTACCTCGGGTGAGTCAGAAAAATGTATCCAATATTTGAAAAATCGTACAGGAAAATCTATGCACCCAATGTGTAAAATATTACCGCCATCATCTTACGGAGGCTCCAGCTTAATTTTCAAGATTTTTCTCGTAATGTTAGGTGCATTATTTCCTCTTGAAATTAGGAATCAGCCAGAAGTCCTTTCTTTATATATTGGTCAAAAATCAAAACGTCTAGATACAGAAAGGGAACAAATATTCAGATCTGAGTTGAGCATTGTGTAAAAGATTCCTGTTTGAATTTTTATTGAATAACACATATTTTATTAAAAACTTGATACTAAAAGTGGTTACTAAAACTTATATACTATGAAGGAGGCGGACGCAAAGATAAATACAAATTTTTGGCACACTTGGGCCCTTTTTTATACTTATTTTTACTAAATTAACTATGCAAATCAGGAGACTTCGTTTGGGATACCCGGTATGATTTTTTCAACTGTGGGTGCATTTTCCGGACTCAAATAGTAGCGTTTTCAATCAAATTGGAGAACTTTTTGAATTATCTGGAAGAAGATGCAATGACAGGGCAGAGACTGTGTAGAATGACGTCATCAAGCAATCTGCTACAAGGAAGTGTTTGGATCTACAAGCTTTTTGAAATGATAAATCAAGAATTTAAGACACTAGGAAGAAAATATAAAGTGTTGCATAATTTTGGGAACTGTTGCAGTAAAGAAATGGGAGCTCAAAGTTATGAACATTTGCGCATGGCTACGCAGTTTCTTCTTGGTCAGAATCAATGTGATGCTTCATGTTGCGATAGATATTTTGCTGGCCTAATGTTCTCAGCTCGTAGCAACAAGTCTCCAAATAAAAACAACTATCGCGGATTTGCGTCTCAAAGGTCTGTCCTTAATTGTTTAGCTCACGAGAAGCTAAATGTTTGCTAGACATCAGTCTACAAACTGGAGCATAAAAGATTAAGTTTAAACTTTGAAACTGAGCTACAAACAAGCAGAAGTTTGTACACAAAGCCATACCAGTAAGAATAAACAAACATATTTCTCGTTTGTTCGAAAGGTGAAATGGATGACCTGATGTAAACAGCACGAAAAAGCTGCTTGCTTTCAACCTCGATTCCAGGGCTATCATTGTCTTTAGCCTCTCTTCTTCAGCACAAATGATAGAGCCTCGTAGGCACCAGGGTAACAACTGACCGCCCATTGTTACCCTGGGTTCGAGGTTGGCTTGCTTTGAAAGGACGGAAACAATATGAGCATGCGTACTAAGATGAAAATGGCAAATAGCACAATCGTTGTATTGTTGCATGTTTCTGTGTTTTAATTGACAAAAAAAACCGCAACTTCACCCTCACCCTCACCTTCACCTTCACCAAAGGCAGCAACTGCAAATTGTTTTTCCATTTGTTTAGGCCAATTTTTTGAACGCCACACAGTAAGGATGAATTTGAATGGGCACTGAAAATTTGTTGTCGCTGAATCTTTTGGTATTGCAGGTTCAGGGGTGGAAAAGGTGCACGAAGCCGCGCTGCGGAGCAGCTTTGCAACGCGCCCGTTTCTCTCGAAGGAAGGAAAGTGGAAGAACAAGAGCAAATGGAATGAAGGAAGAAGGAAGGAAATGAGGAAGGGGGGGGGGGAGAAATGAAAGGAAAGTGAAGAAAGGAACGGGGAGATGAGAAAGAACGGAGATGGACCGGGGGAAAATACAGAATTAAAAAGAAAATAAAGATCTAAATAGTAAAAAGGAAAGCAGGAAAGGAGGAAGGATGGAACGCAAGAAAAAGGCAATGTTTGGTTGTGTTCTTCTAATGCTCATATGCGTTGTTCAGTAGTTCAATAGTGCTTTGAAATCTGGCTCAAGAAAAAATGACTAAACGAGAGAAGGAAGAATTTTGGTCTGAGGTCGCTTCACAGAAAGGTAATTATTTTTCAACCACCATGCAGATTTTGAAAATTTCGTGAGATGTCAAAGGGAGCGCCATGTCAGGATTCACAACCATGATCTCAGCATCTTATCAATATTTTAATGTTCAATTAAACTCTTGTAATAAGAAGCAGGTACGTTATACAAATGCTAAAAGCCTTTTTAATGATTTGCAAAAGAGCAATAGAAAGTACAACTTCTCGTTGTTAATCTGGTAAGTACGAAAAAATAGACGTTTGCCGAGTTTGGAGTTCAAATATTTTAAGAGGTTGTGTAAATTTCGGTTACTCTTTCTTTTCTTGAATGAAATGAAAGGAACTTCATTTCCTCCACTCATATTAAAAGACATTTTATTTGTCATTAAGTTACTAATTTTATTCCGTATTTTGATAAGCATGTTACAAACATGGATCAAAATTGTCAAAGCAAAGGAGACTCATTATTGAATCTCAAGAATTATATACCTGTTCCTCTTGTTTTAAGCTGTTAAACTGTTTGTTTTAGTTGCTCAGCTAACTGGCGGACTGTTTTGTATGATCTACAATTGTAAACGTTTCCAAACCAACCAAAAAAACGAACAAAGCTTTTAATGTCTGTCAATACTTCCAAGTTACAGTAATGTTTTTTAATTAAACGCAATAAGGTAGTAATTTGGCCGATGGTTTTGATAGAATTAGGCTGTTTCCAGACTAAGAATTTTCACGAATTATAAAAAAAAAAAGATTTAATCATCAATCTCCAAAATCGGTGTAGTGTACAATTTACCGTGGCCTATCAAAATGATAATTTCATGCGCACCTGGTTTCTGTAAAAGATTCAGAGTAAGAAATCGCATAGTAAATGTTTGTGTCATCTGCATACATGGATGGAAGGCAATTTTTCAATCAACCAGGAGATTATTCATATAGATAAGAAAAAGAGAAGCGGCCCAAGATATGGCGCTTGTGGTACACCACGAGTTACACTGCCAGTAGCGGAAATTCACATATTTAGCTTGCAGCATTGCCGTCTGTCGTTGAGATACGAACGAAACTAATAAGTTCTTTTCCATCTGAGCCACAGAAATTGAACTTCCTTGATAGAATATCATGGTCAGCTATGTCAAAAGATATGTACTAAGGGTGATGAAAAGTGACAGAATGGGCCTTAAGTAGCTTTTGTTTTTGTACCATTTGATTGGCTCAATTTTTTGAAGTGTCAGCCAGTCAAGATTTCTGTAAAAGCTTGGTTTCTGTAAAAGATTCAGAGTAAGAGATCGCATAGTAAATGTTTGTGTCATCTGCATACATGGATGCAAGGCAATTTCAATCAACTAGGAAGATTATTCATATAGATAAGAAAAAGAGAAGCGGCCCAAGATATGGCGCTTGTGGTACACCACGAGTTACACTGCCAGTAGTGGAAATTCACATATTTAGCTTGCAGCATTGCCGTCTGTCGTTGAGATACGAACGAAACTAATTAAGTTCTTTTCCATCTAAGCCACAGAAATTGAGCTTCCTTGATAGAATATCATGGTCAGCTATGTCAAAAGATATGTACTAAGGGTGATGAAAAGTGACAGAATGGGCCTTATGTAGCGTTTGTTTTTGCACCATTTGATTGGCTCAATTTTTTGAAGTGTCAGCCAGTCAAGATTTCTGTAAAAGCTTGGTTTCTGTAAAAGATTCAGAGTATGAGATCGCATAGTAAATGTTTGTGTCATCTGCATACATGGATGGAAGGCAATTTTCCAATCAACCAGGAGATTATTCATATAGATAAGAAAAAGAGAAGCGGCCCAAGATATGGCGCTTGTGGTACACCACGAGTTACACTGCCAGTAGCGGAAATTCACATATTTAGCTTGCAGCATTGCCGTCTGTCGTTGAGATACGAACGAAACTAATAAGTTCTTTTCCATCTAAGCCACAGAAATTAAGCTTCCTTGATAGAATATCATGGTCAGCTATGTCAAAAGATATGTACTAAGGGTGATGAAAAGTGACAGAATGGGCCTTAAGTAGCTTTTGTTTTTGTACCATTTGATTGGCTCAATTTTTGAAGTGTCAGCCAGTCAAGACTCGTCTTCTTTGCTGTTGACAAGATTCGACAACGAATGAAATTTATCGCTCTCAAGCTGCAACTGAAATGTCGTTTTCTGTCAAAATCTTTAAAATGAATCAAAATCATTGATCAAATATGTACACATTCGACACACAGCTACCCCAATCATACTATGTCTTGTGTTCTTACAACTTATAACAACCTAATGTACAGATAACGAGCCTTCCCCATAATTTTTACACTTATGCCTGTGTTTGGCCTGGTTTGCATGGTCCCCCATAAAATTGCATCGGGCATCGGTTGAAGTGCAACATCCCTTGAATGAATCAAATATGATAATATATGAAGTGTATTTCGAGCATTCTTCGCCATGTTTTTTGGTATCGTGAGGCTGCATTGTCAGTAGATTTGATCACGGATTCTAGATCTGTTTTGAAGGATTCTGCGACGATGCGATCGATTTCTACCGATTAAATTTTTTTGTAGTCAGACTGATATCTCAGCTTTACATCAGTTTAAAGAAATAATTGAGAACCTACATGTTCACACATGTCTGAACATTTTTACTCATTCAGCTTCAATGAAAGCGCAACGAAACACTCCTTTAATCAGGGAGCGCTCCCTGCCTTCAATGAACTGTAAATGTCGTGAACAATAACCTATAGCCTTGCGGCAAGAACAACTTAAAATCCTTGTGGCAGAATGCGTTTACACGATACCAGCAGAATACTATGCTAGCGTAAATTTTCAAGTTTACGATTGTGCTAACTTGCCGAATATATTTCCTGCACAATCCAAAGGAACCTACCTTGTAGGAACTGTGTTTATTCCCAGTACTGTTTTCGTGACCCAGTACACAGAGTCTGTCCTGTCAAAGTCAGAAGGACGTATCTTTATTGTTTCAAATTCCGGTGTTGATGTAATACGAGATAACTGTTATATGAGATGACCATAGGGGCCAGACAGCGTGATTTTTGATTGGTCAACACTAATAGACGTTACAGCTGGAAAATTCCTGATTAAGAGGACACCAATTACTCTGTGTATTGGGTCACGAAAACAGTACTGGGAATAAACACAGTTCCCACAAGGTAGCGCCCTTGCACAATCTTGAAATTCTACCGGCATTATGTAGGTGAGTGGCCAAGAGGGCAAAATGTTTCATGGTTTTTCTCAAATCATTCGCTGAAGAAGTTTTGGTTTCTGTGTCTTCGTTTCATTTCATAGTCTTCGGTATGACTATTCAGATAGTTCTACTGAGATTTGATAAGTAGGTTTGGAATCTCATGGCAAACGCAGAGAGCCAGAAGACTCACCATTTAAGTCCCTTCACATACGCTTGTTGCATTGAATTGAATTGATATTGTTGTTGTTGCTTCAGTAAGGGAATCATTCCCAAACTCGTCTGAAAACGGTAAAGATTTCCGCGGGGCTAATGTTTTGGTTCTGACCAACCAGAGTGCAAAATTTGATCAAGCATTCGATTGATACGATTAAAATCTCAAAGCTTCGAGTCCATTTAGGAGATTTTTTGCATCTCTAAGCAAGGAGTTTTTGCTTCAATGGCTCGAAGAAACACCCATGTAAGTACTGATGGCTTCTTTGTCAGAGCAGCGGTTCAGGAAACTACTTTTTGAAAGCGTTTGATGTTCGGTGGTTTTGAGAAGAAAATTGCTGCTGATTTAGGCTATGCTGGATTAGGACGAGGCTAATCCGTTTCTGGAAGAGCAGGGAAACAGGTAAAATGCTCGTAGTTGTAGCGACATATCAGTTCATTGGAGAGAAACTACGCTAAGGTATGAGTCGACAGAGTCAGCTTTAGTTAAGGCTTTTAAGCAGACGTCAATTCGACCGCTTCAGTGGAGTGTAGGTGAAAGCAAACAAGTTTTTTACCATATTAAAAGGATGCCCAACCAAATAATCACTTAAGCTTTCTTGCGCGTTTCTACAATTTTGAGAAACCAGCTTTAAAGCATTTTAAAGTTAAAGCGCATGGTATGTAATCTTATGTATAATTGCTAAAGCGATTTAGTTTGAATTTTGCCAGCCTACAAGGCAAATGTTTGCCAGAATTATCATTCTAGCAAATAGTCCCTCCTAAATATTTGTTCTTGCTCTAAACGACATTCATTTTTCAATTAAAGTTTCAGATGAAACACGTCCAATTTCTCATAATTTATTGATGAAAATCGCAACTTTTTTCGTAAGAAGTAATTTGGTTTGCAAGACCAGACTTTTACATGATAAGATGAACTCAGATCAGTGATTTTTACGATGTGTTATCTTTCAAGTTTGCCAACGCTAAAAGCATTTTTCTTAGGCTGTCATCTTGTGATAAAATTTCCTTATCAAAGTTAGATTGTGGGAAGTTATCTCTCTCAGGAATTACGCAATATGTTATATTTTATCGTTACATGCTCTGCTATCTTTAGAAGTTTGTCTATTTCAGTTAAATTATACTGGTTGCGCCAAAAAACTATTCACATTTGACAGGCCAAGAAAAATCGCAAACAAAGTCGATGTTGATGATTTATTCGCAAGATAAAATCTCAAATGATCCTCATCAATTTTTTTATCTTTCGGCCGCCTGTTTCTCTCGAAAAATGCAGTTTCAAGAAATGTCTTCAGGCCGATCTTTCTGGCCTTCGCTGGACAAAAAGTATAAATGGTTTTACTCTTGGTCTGATGATTTTATTGGCTGAATTTTTGACCAATGGGATCTCAGGATTCTCCACCCTCGTTTAAATTTTGAACATTTTGGAAAGCGTACTCGTGACGAAAGCAACGCAAGTGGAGTTCAAAACAGCTCTTTGTTGCTAATTTTTAAGATGATCGTCTTCAATCAATCAAAAAGCAAAGCTCAAATTTTCTAAAAACTCAGCTTGCAAAAAAATTGAGTAAACTCTTGGAAAGGAACTAAAAGTTGAGTAGGCCTAGTCATGATTAGCTGCACGCGTAGTCACTCGATCCTTGTGCAGTCTTTGTAGTCCAGAGGGTGAAGGGGGAGTATTACGACCCGAGTGAGGACTTTACGGGACAACGTTTTACTAGATCGCTTTTTTGCGTCGATTGCAAATCTAGGTGTTTCCTTTCCTTTGCTTTCTAGGCTTTCTTGCCGCCTGATTGATCTGTGAAATTGAGGTTTTTTGAGGTTTTCGGCCATGACACACGAGCAAAGATTGGCTAAAACATTTGATTCCTGTGCTGCAATTTTTTAGTGTTGCGTTTATCAATTCAGAGGAACCTTTGCTTTTGATTGATATTTTATATAATATCGTTATGTTTAATAAAGCAATGGACGATAATATGCTAAAGATGGCGGCGAGGCTTAAGCTCTGAACGCATCCCAATGAATCAGGATCGAACCGGATCGAACTACTTGAAAACAAAACTTTGGTTTAATTTTGAATTTATTAACGTCACGAAAAAGTTGACAGCAGGTACATTCAAGCTTCGTGTTTGATGTAAGGAACGTAATTGTCAATGGTATGAATCGAATATGAATTATGAATCATTTCATTTGTGATGTTGAATCTTTCGAGCGTTCTGTCTCTTGAACATGAGATTTCTTTTGGTATAGAAAGGGGCAATTCGCTCAATGACAGTCATTTGCGTAGTTTCACTTGCGGGCAAAGCAGAAATGGTGACAAGCGCCAAATATCCTAACTTTGAGGCCATAGCTCCACAACAGATCCCAAAATAAGGGAGCACTTGATGTTATCTTCCTTGGGTCTCAAAACTCTTCGTGATTTATCAATTCGAAAAGCTCATGCAGCAGACATTTCTTTTAGTTAGAACACAGGGAATCCACTACTAAGATTGCCTTCTAAAAGTAAACTTCGTTTCTTTCCTAAAACTTCGTTTCTCTCCAAAATGATATGATCGCTTTTGAAATTTTCTTTGTCTTCCCTCTCTGCGGGTTCTCCTCCGCACTTCCAATCCCTCCTCACCGCGGCATCGCAGAGGGAAGACAAAGAAAATTTCAACAGCGATCATATCATTTTGGAGAGAAACGAAGTCCATTTTATGCAGTTTCTTGCTATGTCCTTCTTATGAAACTGATATGCGGCCACAGCCAGTAACCAATCATGATATTCATGATATTCAAGCCGTGTTTTTTGAGTTAAACTTAAGGAAACAAAAGTGGTTAATAGTAACAATCTATAGGCCTCCACACCAAGATCTTAAATATTTTGTTGAGCATATATCTCACATATTAGATCAGTACCAATGTTACGAAAATGTAGTGGTCATTGGAGACTTTAATGCAGAGTCTAATGCAAAGAAATTGTCGCCTTTAATCGAAGATTACAACCTTTACAATCTCATAAAAAACCCTACTTGCTTTAAGTCCTCCAAGGGCAGCTGCATTGATTTAGTATTAACGAATCGTAAACATTCTTTCATGCACTCCAAGTCATTTGAGACAGGATTTAGTGACCATCATCATATGATATACACCATTCTAAAATCGACATTCGACAAGGTAGCCCCCAAAAAGATTACATACAGAGATTACAAAGATTGGTCCCTAGAAAAATTCAAACAAGAACTAACCATAAATATGGTCATTTCACATCCAACAGAATACGCACAGTTTGAAAATGTATTCATGAAAACTCTCGAGGAAAATGCCCCCGAGAAAACGAAGATTGTTAGGGCCAATCACAAGCCCCATGTAAACAAAGAGCTACGAAAAGCTATAATGAAAAGAACCAGGCTAAAAAATATTGCCAACGAAACTAAGAGAGAAGAGGATATGAAAAGATACCGAGAACAGAGGAACCTTGTTGTGAAAGTAAACACCAATTCAAAACGTGCATATTATAAATCCATCCAAGCTAAATCGATAGAAAACGATAAACAGTTTTGGAAAACGGTGAAACCCCTTTCTTCTAACACGAACCCAATGAGTGAAAAAATAACGCTGATCGAAAATGGTAAGATCCTATCAAATGACGAGGAAGTTGCAGAATGTTTTAACGAGTATTTCATTAACATTACTGATGGGATGGGTATTGATCCATCTCTCAAAGAAGTATACGAAAATATGACCGTAGATGAAATGGTAGTGAGAGCAGTAAAAAAATACGAACACCATCCAAGTATCAAACGAATTAAGGCTATAAATCAAGATACTGAAAAATTTAGATTTTCTCACGTAAACCCAAACGAGGTCATGAGACAGATTGAGGCATTAGATAAGAGTAAATCGAACAGTGGGAAAATTCCAACAAGCGTATTAAAGGCAACAAAAGAGGCTGTTTGCCCCTTTCTCACTGATTGCATCAATTGCGCAATATATAACTGTAGGTTCCCAGATGAATTAAAAGAAGCAAATGTCTCCCCTAAATTTAAAAGCAAAGATGCTACTGCGAAACCAAATTTCAGGCCAATCAGTATACTACCATCTGTCTCGAAAATCTACGAGAGAGTCCTCAAGAATCAAATAACACAATTTTTCCAAGACAAACTCTCAGTAATATTGTCTGGCTTTCGAGAGTCTTATAGTACGCAACATGCACTGATTAGGGTATTGGAATTATGGAGAAGATGCTTAGACTCATCAGGAATCGTAGGAACGATACTAATGGACCTATCTAAAGCCTATGACTGTCTGCCTCATGACCTCCTTATAGCGAAATTAGAGGCATATGGATTTGATAATGACAGCCTTCAGCTCATATGTAGTTACCTAGAAAGCCGATATCAGAGGGTAAAGATTGGTTCATGTAAGAGTACACGAGTCACACCAAGCTCTCATTTCCTAATCCCTGTCATTCTTAAGCTCGAAGATCGGTCATACCAAAGTGTTGAACAAAAATCGTGCATACCAGGAAACTTTGGGTAAGGTTAGATGTCAAACAAATTTTGACAGCTTGCACGATAAGCAGGTCAAAAGGGTAAACCAATCGATTTCCCGCCAAAATTTTATTATTGAAAAGATCCCGCAATATTTTAGTCAACAAATGTACTTACTTTCTCAGCCGTTACGACATGGACGTGCAAGCAATCTTGTTTCTAATTTACTTATATCGTTTGAGCTCAAAATCAAGGGCCTTTGCCCTTCGGCGAAAGCAAAGTACAATGAGAAAAGTTTTCATGATCGCTAGGGCAAAAAGGATTCAATTTTCTTTGTTTATGAATACTGCAGCTGCATTTTTGCCTCTTCAAGAAGCCAATTTGCTTCGAGAAGCGAGGCGTTTTTGGAGCATTGAGCGGCCACAACTTTGGTTTGAGAATATATGGAGATCCGAAGAATTTAGTACGTTAGACGACTACTGGAGACAAGAATTTCGATTTTCCAAAACTACATTCCAGGAAGTTATTCAAATTGTCAGGCGTGATTTAGAAAAGAGGGATACAAATTTTCGTCAAGCCATTCCTATCGAAAAGCGCGTTGCAATAGCTCTGTGGAGACTTTCAACTGGAAACAGCTACAGGTCCACTGCTGCAGTTTTTGGTGTAGGAAAATCCACAGCAGTGCAAATAACAAATAAATTTTGCAGATCTATTATCAAAGTTGCTGATAATTTCATAAAATTTCCAAGAACTGAAAGGGAAACTGCCATTGCTATTGAAAAGTTCTCTGAAGTTTGCAAAATCCCCCAAGTAATAGGAGCTATAGATGCGACTCATGTTTCAATTGTTGCTCCTCCAAAAGACCCTGTTGATTACTTCTGTCGAAAGCAAATGTATACTATTAACACTCAAGCTGTTGTTGATGCTGATATGAATTTCATTGACATTTCGTCAGGTTTTCCCGGTAGTATACATGACGCAAGAGTACTGAGAGCAAGTGCCATTTTTACTCAAGCTGAAAATGGTCAGATCTTAACGAGGCCTACTACAAATATTGAAAATCAAAATGTTAAACCTATGTTAATTGGAGATGGGGCCTACCCATTAAGCAACTGGCTGCTTAAACCTTTCCCGGACAATGGAGCATTGACTCGTCAACAAACGAAATTTAACAGGACTCTGTCAAGTGCGAGGTCAATTGTGGAGCGAGCTTTTGGCCTTCTAAAGACGCGTTGGCGATGCCTTTTAAAAAGACTTGACAGTCAAAAAGAAAATGTTGTCAATATAATTATTACTTGCTGCGTTCTACACAACATATGCCAGGGAAATGGAGATGAAGTAGAGGACGAAGACTTTCTCCAAAGAATAATTATAAGGGAACAACAGCAAGGACACGAACATGACGCAAACGTAAATGCCGGTGAAGACCTTCGACATTTAATCGTAAACTTCATAAATCTTTAATCTACTGAAAGATAAATGAAACCTTTATAGAAACTTTAGAAAAAATTTATATGAAATGATAGCGCCTGAAATTGTCTGGAAAGCCAAGTCTGTTTTAAACGTTATTTTATTTCTTTGCCAAAAGAGTAGCAAGCTGCATAAAAAAGTCACGATCTCGTTGTTTTTCCTCCACTGCAGCTTTCTGTTGTTGCTCTTCTAGTTTGACCAGAAACTCTCTATTCTGCTGGTCAGACTCCTTAAAAGCCTCCATTTGCCTTTCCTGCATTTCCAAAAACTTGTCTTTGAAAGTTTCCTTTTGTTTTTTTGCCTTCTTGGCATTATTATCTGGCTCTTCTTCTGACCTACGCTTATGCTTAACTGGCAATTGAAGCTTTTCACCTGTGCCAAAATCTGCCACATCACCAGTACTGTCCGCTGTGCTTCCACTTCCATTCAAGTCAAAATCTTCGCTTAGTTCTCGCTCAGTTTCAGTAATGGATACACCTACTTCTTGCACTAAGTCAAGCTCAACAACTGGGCGTCCAGATAAAATTTCGTCGAAGTCTCCATAGTAGGGAGGGAAGTCTGGGGCAGCTCCAGTTTTTTTGTTATTTTCCTTTGCCTTTTTATAAGTATCCTTAAGATTCCTCAATTTTTTCTTTCCTTGTGACGGTGTTTTCTTCGACCCTTGCTTGTTAACCTCTTCCATTATTTTCAGCCAAGCTTGTCGGTTACGCGAGCTCTCTAACTCTGTTATATTATCCTTCCACTTCAAAACAAGGGTCTTCGTCTGTTTCTCTGTCCAACGTCCTGAAGTCGAGGGCTCACTTTTTATATCATTATCCCTTCTCTGAATTTCTACACTCTTGTTTCCTATCATTTGATGCTGCTGCCAGGATTGGTTCTGCATTTCACGTTGCCAACGTAAATTCTGGTACTTTTCAAGCTCGGCTTGCTGCAAGTGCATCTGCTGTTGAAACTGCTGTTGTTGAAACGGCGGTGGCGGAATAAACGGAGAGCGCCTACCATCCTCTACTTCTCTTTCACTGTTAAAATTGTTTGGAAATCTCGGATACATTTTGATTTGGAAAAAGTTAGCACTCCTCCTTACAACGATAGTTTTGTATTCTGATCAATAGTTGCGTGCAAGAGATTAAATACAATGTGGGAATTACAGAAAATAATCGCTTACCCAAATAGCGCTTCCTGAATTTGTTTATTTAGAGGCAATTAGGAAGGTTTAAGCATGCCCATGACCGTGCTTGCAGATTTTCGTGGTTTCCTTTTAAGTTTGAGAATGCCGACAGTTTCCTAAAATATTTTAGCAACCAATTAGCAAACCAAAGATTAGCAAAAGGATGCTTGAAAGCTTGGTGTGAGTTAAAAATCTCCAGAAATTAATGACTGAAATCTACCAGTCAGTCAAAAAACTGAACCCCTCATATTTATGGGAATTTCATGAAAGGAAAGAAGTACCGTACGACCTAAGGACTAAAGATCTTTGTAAACTTCCAAAGATCAAAAAACGTTATGGCTCGGAGTCACTTTCCTTCAGAGGAAGTCTCCTCTGGAACACTCTTAGTGACAACATCAAGCAAAGTCCAACTCTTGCAGCATTTAAAAATCAAATAAAATCATGGACTGGTGACAAGTGTACCTGCAGGCTATGCTTATAATGTATTTTTGTGTAGAAATATATCAATACATTTGTTATATTACTAGGTAGTTTACTTTTAGTTGGAATGAATTAGTACTCTGTACTAGGTTAAAGCCAACTCTAAATAATGTTTATGATGATGAATCAAAGCAAAGTTGCTCAGAATCCCGTTTTCTGGTTGGGGCGACCACAATTCTTCACCGATTGAGATATTTGTCCGGTCCTTGAAAGAGCTGAGAAAGAAAGAACTCACGGAACAAACAGCAACAATTATCAACTATATTCATACAATAATGAGCGTAATTAGAAGGACTTGTGCTGTAAGGTTTGAGCAACTCCATACCTTGTTTTGAAGATGAGGACTACAAAATCATCCCCCCCCCCACCAATTATCGAGACTCAGTATAAGTTCGTAGTTATTGCTATTTATAGGAGCAAAACGAATTTTTGTTATTGTCATTGTTGTTACTGCGATAACTGGGACTATTTCGTGAGTCTACTGATTATCATCGTCAAACATGTATACGTGTCATCAAGGGTGAATTTTGTAACACAACGGATTCAGCTTTTCGACAATAAAAGTGATTTGCTTTTATAAAGAATAGGTTATTCACCTTCGGCGCAGTGGACCATCTTATGCTTGTTTGCAGTGGACTAGACTGATTACAGTGAGTCCCAGTTATCGCTCACCAGAACGAGACTACAGCCTACCAAACCGAGACCGCTCAGACTGGTAGTTGTAGCTGGGTATATCAGTTTGGTGGAGGAGCGAAATTCGACTTGTAATCAGTCTAGCAGTGGCCCTTCCCTGCCTGCTTGTCTGCTTGATACAGTGAACCATCTTTCTCTGTTTATTTTGATTTGACTGAGTGTGCCTAGAGGTACGACATCTCTTCTCAAGGAAGGCAAATCGCTTTGTAATGTCTGAGAACTGAATCTTCTTCTTTTTGGAAGTAATGCTTATAACGAGAAAGCTAACGAAATGATACTAAAATGTACTGTTGAATTCGTCAAGCAAACTAAACGATTTCAATGAGTTTTGGTCGTTGTCTCCTATATCTGGTAGGTTACGCTAACTTATAAATATTTGAATTCGCTTGCCCCAGACTACTTGAACAAATTATTCATAAAATGCTCGGACGGTAGAGAGCGGTTTCTGCGCTCATCAGAAACTGATCTTAAGATACCGTTCCTAAAAACTCTCAATGGCCAAAAGGCTTTTTCTTATCGCGGTGCGAAACTGTGGAACAACCTAGAAAGAGAGACAAAATTGGCACCCTCCCTAAAAATCTTCAAAGGACAACTATAGACAGGGAAAACTTTTATTTTATTAATTAGTCTTAGTTTTGTATAATATTGTAAATTAGGCATGTAAATTTCTTTTGTTCTTAGTTTTAGTGGTTAGGTTTTTTTCTTTTTGTTGAAACAGGTCAGGTTGAAAAACATATTTATATATGAATCCTATTAACCTGTATAAATATTGTAAAATGAAATGAATGAATGAATGAAAATGTTGAATTCTATGGCCTTGGACTGCGACGATGGCGTATGCATTGTTTGTACTTTGTACTGTATTGTAACTTTTATTTTATGTATAGTTCTGTCTAGCCTGCGTGCAGACTATACCCAAGGAAAAGATATAGTCTGCGCAGCGCCGCTCACTGTTGTGTAGTGCGTGCTTCAACATTTATTTCGCAATGGTGATAACAAAGAAAGCTTATTGCTGTAGCAGCCAATAAAATGACTTTCCCGGGAAACGAGGAAGCAATCAGATTTGAGAACGGCCATCATGTGATTAAATCTCAGGTTTCACTTTGTTCTCCAGGCAAACTTCATTAGCAACACAATACTCTGGAATTTTAACTACCCTACTGCAGACAATAAACAGACGCCAAGGAGAAAGGGTCATTCAAATGCCATTGAAATAAAACGCTGACGCATACAATACACGAAATTGAGCGGCGTTGCGCAGACTATACCTTTTCCTCAGTTAGGTATTGTCTGCACGCCGCAGGTTAAGTTTTGTCCCGAAGGGCGATTTTGCCCTCCCGTCTGGTGAGCTACGGGCTTCCGTTGATCGGGGCTTGTCTCGCTGGAGTGAAGGGTAGAGTTGCCCTAAGCTGAATTTGCACTTGAGGTGCCGTTCTTGACCCTCTTTAGACCTATGGAGTGCGGCAAAACGGCGAAGTTGGATTGATCTGGCTTTGCTGCGTGCGCTGCATTGAAAGATTGCCTCAAGTGTAAATTCGGCCTTCGTCTCTTATCAGTAGTGTAAAGTTGATTTTATCTGTAAATCGTTGGTTAATTTGTGATGTTTTGTTCCTTGCATTTTAAATTTAGTGATATAGAAGAAAAAAAGAACTGAATCTCTTATCATGACATAACAAATATAAAAAATGCTGTTTACCTGTTTACATTCATTTCAGAAATTCAAAATAAGTTGTTGCTAAGAAACATTTTAATTAGCATGTAGTCACAATTAATTACGAGTCGATGCTGGCCGACGTTGAACGTTTCTTCAAATAGAATTGGAAATTACTTTCAAAGTATTGAGAGCTTTGCATCCCACCTGCAATGTGTACTCGTGTTATTCATCATGAATGCAAATACTGAGAAAAGTCCAATGAATTACATGCCTGTTAAAACATAATCAAGGTGTCTTGCTGATGTATTTTCAAGAGACACTTGCTTAACTGCCACATGTATTTGCAGCTGTTTTTTGTATTTTGCCTATTTTTTGTAGATGCTTGGAAATGAAGGATTGCAGTAATTGACACGCAAAAATGGTATGAATTTTTGGATATTTAATTGATATTTTCGGTGTTTTAAAATCCTCATGATACCAAGCATAAGTGCCACATTGCAGTGTTTTTCTTTTCATTGAAAGAATTCACGCAATGTTTTACATTCAGATTCTGGTTACACTGTATCATAACGAAGTGTAACGAATTAGCCTCCCGCTCGGTGGAGGGGGGGGGGGTTACTTAATATATTTGACCGACGGGGATGTGCCGTTTTTCAGGGTATCTTTTTGCCTCTTTTACTAGTGCAGAATATGAAAAGAAGGCAATTTTCTGAAAGCAGGTTATCAAAGCATGTCAAAAGGGGATATTTTGTTAGAGGGGGTTGTAGCAGAAGGCCTTTTGGAGCAGAAGGTTGAGAAGGCCTTCCAAACCTGCGAAGCCTGCCAAACCTGCCGCTCTCGGAATTTGGGAGTCAATCAAACACGAATTCCGAGTCTAGTATGTCTGCCGTTGTAAGAATTGGTACCAATCACACACACCCTCAGGCATTTGCACACAGTTATACCAGTTCATGAAAATGAGTGCTATATGGGAATTTCATGAAAAGAAACATGTAAGTTATAATCTAAGGATACAAAATCTTTGCAAACTGCCACAAATAAAGACACAGGGCTATGGGCAAGAATCACTGTCATTTAGAGGGAGTCTACTCTGGAATACCCTAGATGATAGTGTCAAAAATGAGCCAACACTTTCGGCTTTCAAAAAGAGGATCAAAGACTGGGCTGGTGATAAATGCACCTGCAAAATATGCCGCTAGTTTTTTGTATAATGTATATTTCTTTGTAAATAGTTGGTTTGAATTAGTACTTTTATGATTACTATTGTAAATACCAACTTTAAATATGGATTAAATCAAAAAAAAAAAGTGCTCGTTTCCCAAACCGGTGTAGAATTCCACCTGCAAGAGGAAACCTTGTCTGCAACAAATAGACTGTAGACCCCGTTTACACTTTACCTGTGCGGTTTTGATCCGCTACAAACTTGTTACAGTTCAAGAGCCTTTGAATTGCTCCAGGACGAGATTTTTTCAATGATCGAAAGAACATAAGTGTGACCGATTAGCAAAAGCAGTGAACCGGGAGGCTGTTCCGTTACATTTTTCCTACGGATCCAAAATTGCACCGGTGCAGTGTAAACGGGGTCTTAGACGCCGCTTACGCTGTACAAGTCCAACTTTGGATCCGTAAAAAGGTTGTAACGGGTCAGCCTCCTGTTTGCACTATTATTGCTAATGTGTAACACTGTTGCTCCTGGACTTATTCCCTGAAGTCTCCTATTTCCCTGTTCTTTTTGACTTTATGATGGCACTTCGGTTAAGGAATTTTGCGTTGTCGCAAATCTCACGTGATATCTAAATCTGACACAGATATTTAAAGATGTAGAAATTTATACGCTCTAAATTACCTTCTTTTTTAGATTGTGTTGACTTTGACATTATTTTTGGTCAATGGAGGTGAGTCCAAATTCTTAGATTTTCATTGGTATTTAATGACAGTTCATTGTAAGCTAAATGAAATCCTAAAGGAGTGCCCACGATACATTTTTGAGTAATCAAGCTCGTGTGAACGTGATCGAGCATGCTTTTTTTCCAGGACTGGTCAATGCACGTCATTTACTAATGATGTCAATTTTAGCGGAAGAACTTGGTTTCAAAAAGATTTGAAACAATAATATTTCTTTTATCATGAAGAGAAAAATCCTTTTTACGAAGCTTAACTGGAATATTTACAATGTATTCTTTAAGATCTTCCAAGTGTTTGACAATGGTTTGATGCCTGATACAATCTGTATGGCTAGAAAAGTATGGAACACTTGGGGCGAGGTGGTTGCTGGGACGTCCCAATTGTTGGAAAACAATACAGTTAAGCAATGCTATTCAACTGAAACTATGGCTTCATCTTCCGAATATTTAGGAAAGCGTCCGCTGGACTAAAACCTAACATTTTGGAGTATTTCACTTTTACAGAACATCTGTTATCTCGGGCGCTCAGGGGGTGGGGGGTGAAGGTATTGTTGACATCTTTTCGAGAAGTCAAAATTTTGGAGACATGTTGGAGATGACAGGCAATATTCATGAGAAACGCTTACGACAGGAAATTAAAATTCCTTCGAAATATCGGGTCTTGAACATCACGGGCAGTCGAGATAGCGAATGTAAGGAATTTATCGAATTTTTCTTTACAGTTGACATCCTTCTTGGCTCGAACTCTAAGCGAAATTAAAATTTTGTTGAGAAGTTGAATGTTTCAGATAATGACAGCAGACGATTACTGAAAAGATGGCGCCGGGGGACATTTGCAAAAGATGCATTGCGCCTGTTGAATGAACTTCTGTAGAATCACTGTCGATTCCATTATAGAGCGAACTGCATGTTGGTCAAAAGCCCCTGGACGTCATCTTTTCTGTAAATGTCTATTCATTGGATATTATAACGAACGCTGGAGATGACAGGCAGTTGAGACAGTGAGCATAAACTGTATTGCTTTTTTTAGTATACCCTGGCACAGTCGTGATCAACACTGATTTACACATGATAAAAGCCACAAATCTAGCTACCGATGTTCAAGGCTCCCTATCGACAGGATATTTCACTGACCGAAATAATTATACATGGAGTTATGAAACATCAAACTTTACATTACACACCATACATTCTGGTTTGTTTGCTCATGGAAACAATGTAACTGTACGTGGAATTCGCCCACTGGTGATCAATTCGAGCATGAACCTTGTCATAAACACAACGATAGATATCAGTGCTGTTCCAGTGCTTGGCAAGAATATCACTTCACATCTTGGCGGATACACTGTGAATATGAACAATTGCTGTTATGTTGGTAAGAACATACTGGGTGTCCCAAAACCCAAGTATACAGATTTGGTTGACTCCAGCGATGTGAATGTAGCTTTAATCAATGGCTAGTCACTCTCAAAATGTTCCTCGATAGTTAACTTGAACATAGATACCTCGTTTGCTGGTATTGGTGCTTTGAGAGCAGAAATATCAATCTTTAAAGCTCAAATTTGCGTCCACTTGCAAACCAGAGCTTTGGCCTTTTGGCCTAAGCAAATTCCTGAAGCACATCGAAATTGGGAACTGTAATTAATGAAAAATTAAGAAACTTTCCTATGGGTGACTGGGGGTGAATTCTGGAAAACAGAATAACACAAGATCGAATATTGTAAGAATTTTATCAATGCTATCATTGATTTATATGCTGTGCCTTACGAAATTGCTTAGGCCAAAAGACTAAAGCTCTGGGTTGCAGGAAGAGGCAAATTTGATCTTTCAAGATTAACATGTCTGCTCTCAAAGTACCAATATAAACTAACTAGGTATCTATCTTATGTTCAAGTTAACTATCGAGGAATATTTTTAGAGTAATTAGACACTGATTGAAGCTAAAGTCACAGCGCTAGAGTCAACCAAATCCGTATAAATTTTTTTGGGACACCCGGAAGATGAACAAGTAAATGAAGTAGAAGGCTAATAAAGGACTTGCTCGAAACGTCGTTAATTTAATTAAATTCATATCAAAGTGCTTTTACTTTATTTGGTTGTTTATCTTTTTAAAATTGCATTGCAATCAACAAGAGGAATATTATGGTAAGTACAGCAAGGGCAGATTTTGTAAGACAATAGCAACAGTTGTGTTTGATTGACACCACAATTCAAAGCGATTAGCGATTGAAGACAAAGGAAATTCTCTCAACCAGTAATTCAAAACAAACAAAGCCGCAAAAGTTTCCCTGAAACTAGTATTGCAAACTCTCTCCTTGTGCAAGCGAAAGATGGGTTTTAAGAGAAGTTACGTGCCCATAACGAAAGAAGAAGGGTAAATTTAAGCTTCTGTCTGGCGGATTTTGTTTATCTGATTTAGAAGCCGAGCAGAAGGCATTGTAATTCTCGCGTATTTAGGACTTAAATGAAACAATTACAAATCTGCCTAAAATAAGTGATCGGTTCAATTTGATACATGTATCAATGATTTGAGATGGTACTCTGCTCTGCTTACGAATGCTAACTTTTTGTCATTAACAATGTGCTGCATGCGATCATTACTGCATTTCTTTTCTGGGAGGTAATAGCTAGGATTGGGCCTAGGCAAGGTCATCCTTTTCATTCGTTCATTATAACCCCTGCTGGGCAAGGTGTACCCTGGGATGTGTAATATCCTTGATGTGATACAAGGGATTAAGATCACCAGTCTACACTGAATCTAGGTATCTACCGTGTGTCCCAAAAAAGTACTCCCGTTTGAAAAGTCACCAAAATTTGATTACAGGACCGATCTTCAGTTTTCTTTTTTTGTGAAATAGGTCAAGGGCCAAATTATTTTTCTAGACAGCTGATTTTGTAATTGGCTTAAAGATCAGCAACTTTAAGCTCTTTTTAGGGTTTCCTGGATTTAAATCACTCTTAGGCAAGATTGAGTATGTTGCTTAAAAACGATAGCTCAAAGTGAGGTTAGCTCAACGTGTAATTTTCCACCTTGTTGTATCAAAAGCAAACATTTAATCATCTATAAATATGTTTGGGTCTTTGACAAAACAAGTCAAAAAGAAAATTTTGTCAAAGGTTTCATAATTGATTTTTGGCTTTTTTTAACAGGAATACTTTTTTGGGACACCCGGTATTATTTTGCGTTTTAACAGTAAGTCTACACGCTACACTGAACCTAGGTATCTATTATTTTTGCGTTTTAACTTCAGTGTAATGAAGGATTAGAGTTGGGAACATTGTCGTATTCAATTCATTTATCAGCCTTTTCCTTTGTAAAAGATTAATTTTATTACTTTTCATTTCAGGCTCTGGACCTGGGGGAGGGATATCCTTTCATGGAGGGGGTCACGGTGGAGCTGGTGGTGGATCTTGGAGAGACCCTGAGTATAACATTTCCTATGGAAAACCTTATACTTTCTTTGGCGAGGTCATTGGAGGGAGTACAGGTAAATACCTTTTTCAGCAAGAAACAAAAGATTTTCTCAGACACTACTACACCAATACCCCTACCTCTTTCTCATTGACAGAGAAACCAGCTTTTTCTAAACCAGGTTAGAATTAGGTTTCAAGCAATCAAATGACTTCGGTTTGTTGGATTGACCAATCAAAGCGCAACAGTTGATAACCTGATAACAGTTTAACCCTATAGCGGTTGGGCTATCTTACACGTCCTATTTTGGTTGGGGGCCAGCCCCCCCCACCTCACTCTGGACTGGTAATAGATAGGGCAACCAGATTCGGTGTACTAATAGCCCCAGGCATGTGCTCTGTGACAATTTGAAAATTAACCTAAAATTAGCCGTCACTATTGCTTGCGTCACCATTTTTCTTTGTGTGGTTAAGAAAAATGGCTAAAATCGGCTCAAATCAGGAAAAATGCGATAGAATTTATTTTAGAGCACAACTTCCATCCAAACAAATAGAATTATGGTAGAACATCAAATAACACTACACTTTAAAATGTATTTGCAAAATATCGCAACGTTGCCACTTTTTTCGCAAACATTATTAATATTCGAGAATAGGCGATTTTGGCAGAGTCAGTCCCGGAAAATTGTCTCCCCTCCCCTTCTTTTTTTTCAAAATATTTTTATGAAAGTTCATGAGTCATTGCACAGTATGTAGTGGGAAAAGTAGAAAATTTCTGAGCCATTATTTTTCTCTTAGCAGAGTTATAACAAAAAGTCTACTTGGGGGCCCCTGATCAATATAAGGTTAAGCCAGTTTAACATGCCAGTGGGAATGGGGTATAAGCGGTGAGAAGCAAAGAGATTTTTCAAAAAAATTTGAGATTTTTCTGGGATTTTCAACGATTTTATAAGATTTCTA
The DNA here is from genome assembly GCA_039566865.1 of Aurelia coerulea. Lineage (NCBI taxonomy): Eukaryota > Metazoa > Cnidaria > Scyphozoa > Semaeostomeae > Ulmaridae > Aurelia > Aurelia coerulea. The sequence goes on along the minus strand of CM076948.1, from coordinate 20,889,981 downwards.
GGACTCGTTGAGATTTCAGATGTTTAGATTTTCGAGATTTTTCAAGTTCTTGGATATTTAAACAGTTTTGAGATTGCAAAGAAATGTAGAAAAATTCTTTTGAAAATTTGTCTCATTCTTAAGGGAAGATATCTAGGATTTTCTTAGATTTTTGAAGAATTTCAGGATTTTTTCGGATTTTAGAAGACTTTTAAGTTATTGTACGAAGTGTGCGAGATTTTTGGAGTGACCTGCCCATGGGCTGGACTGATAACGCTACGATTAACAACAGCATCAATTCAATTCAATTCAATGAGATGAGATGAGCGTTGCGTTAGTTGAGGGTTCTTATGGAGCTTCTTCTTATGGAGGGAACTTCGGATACTTTTCTACTATATTTAGTTCAATTTTCGATCTCTTTATCATTTTCGGAAGAACAGTATTTTTATGTTTAAGCCAGCTTTGAGTAGACTGATTACACGTTCGTAATTATTGTTATTGATAGACTGATTGACGCTATAACTGCGACTCATGGCTATACGCTTACAGAAACGGACATGGCCTAAATCATCTGCTACTTTTTTCTCAAAAATATCGACCCTAAAAGCCTGCAAAAAGCGGTTTTCCTGAAGTGCTACACTGTATCAGTTCTTAGATGTATGTTTCTTCCAGCAATTAAAGCAAAAAACTCCTACCTACAAGTGATATTTTGCTTGTTTGTTGATGCAAAAGATCTCCTAATTTCGCTCGCTACTTCGAGATTTTGATCGTTGCAGCCGTTGAATCGAACGCGTGTTTGTTTGCCTTTGGTGGGAATTTAAATTGGAGAAGATTCAGCCAATCTGATCAATTTATTTCAAGTCTTGCATCCTGATTGGTCGGGGAACAAATTTGTTACCAGCAGGAAATTTTTTGACGTGTTGAGAAGAGTTTAGCAATAAGGCCCTCACTGCCCCAACATCAATTCACTTCAATGGGATGAGTGTAAGTTGATGGTCATTGTGTAGTGAGGCTAAGCTTTAAGGTTGTGACATCATCAAATTACTGAATCATCAAGCAATAATAAAGTAACAAATATTGCATCTGACTGACAAGGTTTCATTTCATTTCTTTCAGGAGCTTTTATTTATGATTCTGATCCTGGCACTGGCGGAGGAGCAATTCAAATAATCGTTGATGGTGAACTAACGATAGGTAATGCATCATGTTTAATTCGCAAAAGGCCTGGCCAAAGCAGCATAAGTTTCGAATCATTTAAAATGTTGGTGTAAATTCCATGACCTATTTCTTTGGACTGACAGTCTTCAAAGAAACCCTTGCTATATTGCTTTAATTTTGTTGGCATTAATTAGCTTATTAGCTATATATATTTTTTACTTTTTCGCCAACGTAAAAGAAATTGTTAATAATAATAATAATAATACCGTTCTGGAATTGTCTTTATTTTCAGTGTCGCTCAAGGTCAATCACGTCCCCAGAGTGACGTCAGAACACCCTGGGAACGAGATTTGCACAAGGTTTGATGGATTCTTTTCATTTGAATGTAGGTTCACATGGGAAAATCGTTGCAAATGGATTTACTGTTGCGAATACCACAGAAAATGTCTGTTCAGGTGCAAGTGCTGGTGGAAGAATACTTATCAAAGCCAAGAAGGTGTCAACATTTTTGCCATCATTAAATTGTAGCTTTATTTCATTATTATTTCTTTTTATCCTCGTGGATGAATTGATTATCAATGACTGGAGACATATTTTGCATCTTAAAGGCAATGTGTTCATGTAAGTACAGCCGCGTATACACTCTTGTCAAAATATGCTGACACGGTGCTGACGAAGAATCTCGAAGAGCGCACAGTGATTGGTAGAATTTATTTGATCACTTGCAAACCTAGAATTTAAATTTCACAATGAGGCTGCATACTGTGAGACTTCGGGTTCAGCTCTAGAAATGCAACTGTAAGTAAGTCATCAGTCTGCTTACATTAGAGCTGGCTACCTTTGAGTTCCATGTTAAAGTGATCAAGTGAAACATCACGTGAAAATAGCAAAGCCATTGTACTTACATGGACACATTACCTTTAATTACCAGGTTGTTCAAAACCACGATTAGCGCTAATCTTGGGTTAAAGGTGTGATTCTGTAGTCATTTGCATAGTCCTAATCCGGTATTAACCTTATACCAGTTTTGAGCAACCGGGCCCAGGTGAGTCAAAGAAATGTTTAAGAATTTATGGGCCAGTACTTTTGCCACAAATTTTCTGAAACCAATATAAATGGTAAACTAAACTTAGACTGCGATCGCACGATACCAACGCAATTTGAAAACTGCATAAAATTGAGAACGGAACATTTTTCAAAGTTTTCGCAACGAGACTGATTGATTATTTAGGCCTTGATGAATTTCTTGTCGCCAAAACCCATCCTCTTGGTGGCAGGGATTACAAAGAGATTGGTACCATTGAAACAGTTGTGTCGCGGCCGGGGGGGGGGGGGGCAGGGATGTCCTCCCAATCATCCTCCAAAAGGGATCAAAAATGTAAGACCACATCTTTGTCAACAACGAACGTTTCTTGGCGTAACGATATGGAACCGTACCACTCTGCCTATTTTACTCTCTTGCAGTTCACTTTAGAACAACTGTCCATGTAGATTTCAAATTCTGATGTTGTTTTTTTAATTTCGGTGCCATTTTGCTATGACTTCACCATGAAATCTATAGAAATCCTCGGAAATTACTGTGGTTCTGCGAACAAGGTGTGTGACCCAAAAATTATTTTAGCTATTAATTAAATGATATATTTGCCAATATTGTTACCTTAGTACCCAAGCCACACTTGCTTTTCAAACGGGGTTTCTTACTCGCTGGGTATCTTCTTGTAAAGCCACAAGATGGAAAATTGCACTCTTAACGACATTATGCAGGCGTCTGATTTGCCTGCGGAGATATGGCTTCCTCACTCACCTCGCTATTCGGTATGACAAGCGGGACTTAGGGCAAGTCTAAGTTTTTGTGAGATGAATTCATTTGCGCAGTGGAAAATACGCTCACAGGGGCTGTAAATGCTAAACTTGAATAATTGACAAATTTCTCTCATTGATGTAGGCAAATACCAGCGATTACGTTGCAAATGAAGTTAATTTTGATGTGTTTCAACTCCTGGGATATTATCTTTGTTTACGAAATCTTGTGCTGCCCTTGCATATTTTTGACTGGTCTACATTTTTAGGTCAACCTTGAGGGAAGACTAGAGGCAAACGGAGGGCACGCTGGATGGAGCAACAATCTCTCTAATTACTGTAGCGATGGAGGAGGAGGAGGTGTGATACACATAAAGACTGATCAACTGCATCAAGCAACGTCAAGTTCAATAAGCGTTGATGGTGGCAAAGGACTGTCCAGTGGTGAAAATGGTATAATCAAAGGCATGAGTAAGTTTACTATTTCATAAAGAAATCTTCGTTTCTTCAAAAATGTTTCAATATGTATACACTACAGGGTGTCCCAAAAAAATTGTGCCCGTTTTTCTGAAGATTGCGACAAAACGGCAAAAGATTCCCGCCAAACTTTTGCATGATGATGCTCTTCAGATGTTCAATTAAAGTTTGCCACCATCCCCATGAAATCCGTTGAAAAGTGATGGAGCTATGACCTCCAGGAGACTAAATTTGCCCGATCACTGAAGCCAGCGGTCGGCCATTTTGTCCTACTGCTTTGCAGCGATAAATAGCTTTATCGATTTAGAATGAAACAGCAGCCTCCAATCTCATAGCTCTCGTGAAAATTCCGATAATCCTTGGAAAGTTCCACTATTTCTGATTTCCCAGAAATCATTTCTTACCTCACGTGAAGATACTTATCACTGCAAAATAGTAAGACAAAATGGCCGACCGCTGGTTTCAGTCATCGGGCAAACTTGCTCTTCTGAAGGTCATAGCTCTATCATTTTTCAATGGATTTTTACGGGGATGGTTGCAAACTTTAATAGAATATCTGAAGAGCAACATCCTGCAAAAGTTTTGCTAGAATCTTTTGCCGTTTTGTTGCAATCTTCAGGCAAACGGGGCACAATTTTTTTGGGACACCCTTTATTTGAATGATCGTGCAGCAAAAGATATGGGATCGATTTGGATGATTACAATCTGTTGTCTGGCTGAGAACTGATTTTGACAATATATTCATATTTCTCAAAGCACAATGTTATTTTCAAATGAAAAATTCCCGAAAATAGCTTCCATGGGCTTTGGCTAAAACTTTAAGTGTCTGGCTGAATTCAATTCATTTTTCAACCATCAAAGTGGTAAAGCGATGCTTTATTACAGGCATCGAATCATGATAAATAGAACTGCTTTGCCGTGTATCATGTAACCCATGTGAGAAAGATTGATTATCGCTCCCAACAAACTAAAAGGACCTGATATTGCACAATGCGTTTAATGTGATCAGTTTCATTTCACATTAACGTTGCTGGCCAATCAGATGCGTGATCCAGAACCATGAATCAGCAAATTCTGACAGAGAGGGTATACATTGCCTTCTTATGCTGATTCAATTCCTGTCAGCTCGTTGCCTTTTGGTGATATATAAACTGTTGAAATTGACGCACTCTCATCAATGCTGAGTATCGAAAATTCAAAACTTAGATGATACCAGAAATCTTATCTACTTTAAATATCTAGAACGAGTTGTGCTCGCATTGATCGCAACCCTGACCTGACATCTGATGTTAGACGGAATCTAGTATAGTATCCAGTAGTTTTTTAATCGTTCGTAGTGTAGTTGTATTTAGTTTAACGTTGCGTGTCTTTTCATATTGGCCATGGGGTAGTCATTGTCTTTCGCTCCCCATGGTATCGTCTCCGTAGTGTTGTATAGTAACCAGAAAGGCACAATAGAATGTAAGATTTATTGTAAGATTTTGATATGAATATAAAAAATGCTAGAAATAGCCTTGAATTGGAACCGTATCGGGACATGATGAAAGCTTTTCATCAGATTTTTCTTTAGATGATATTCACAGATCTAAAATGACCGATAACTGTCTCAATAATATTCACTGTCAAAGTTCAAAGCTACGATAACAGCAAGGCTAGACTCCGGCCAAAAGGCCAAAGAAATATGCATGGAAAAAATTCGAGCACAGACAACTATTTCTAAGGCAGGCACCTTCCGGACAAACAGGTATAAGCGTCCACTAGAACGAGGTGTCTGTCTGACAGGGAGAATTTTAAAGGCATTGTGTCATGTGAAGTAAACTGCATATACCCAAAATTCAAGAATCTGCTGACTCATGGTTCTCGATGCTGCATCTGATTGGCTAACGTTCGTGTGTGAGATGAAACTGATCACAGAAGACGCATTGTGCAACAGCAGGTCATTTTAGTTTGTTAGGAATGATATTTGCTCTTTATCACATGGGTCACATGATACACGACAAAGCGGGTCTATTTATCATGACCCAATGCCTTTAATTGAAGTCTGTCAGTTGGGACTGGAAGAACAAAATTGATGCAACCCAAGGAAAGTTACTTTGTTGGGGATACGAATAGGCTAAGTTGTGAGCCTCAAGGAATCCCCAAAAAAGGGCTCCAGATCGCATGCGCAGTGACGATTTACTTCAATTACGTAATATGCAAATTAGCTGGACCGTTGAGAACAAGGGAAGAAACAAAACCAGCGATGCGCATGACAACGTGAGCCCCAACAATGATTCGCTCTCAACAAAGCTGAAACACAATGTATCAAAACAATAGGGTCAGCACTTCATCTCCCCAACAATACTGAGAAAAGCATTTAATATAAAACGGCAAAACAATCAAATAAAGACTTAATGAAGATGACCAACCAAGAAGCATGGTTGATAATCATACAAAAACAGCAAATTAGGTGGTTTGGACATGCACTACGCCTCCCAGAAAATACTAAGCCAAAATAAGAATTCAAACGAGCAGTGCCAAGCTCTGTTTGTTGATCAGTTGGTTTTAATGTACAAACTTTTAAAGTGACGTATGTAAATGGAGAGAAATCGTTGTGAAATTTAAGTCACTGTAATGTAGTTCAATTTCAATTCAATTCAATTTCATGATAATAACTTGCTACAATTAACAGGAGCGTCGTTATACCGGGTGTCTCAAAAAAGTACCCCGTTTTGACTGAACAAGGGAACAAAACGATGAAATTTTAAGATTTGCTGAGTTCATAGCTACATTTGTCGATCTCTAACTAAAATGCACATACCTTGCATTTTGAAAATAAAACAAATAAATGAAAATGTGGTATAAATGATAAATTCGTGCCACATCTCCAAAATAAGCGTGCATGTGCTCCTTTTCAATGTCTTTGATACAAAGCACTTGGGATGGGATGCAATGCAAGGACCGATTCCGCAAAAGAGAAGTCATTTCAAGAACAATTGAAGCAATAAGGTATAATTCCTTTCAAAAGTAAAAATTAAAGTTTAAAGTTGAAAATAATCTTGCAAAATGTTTATGTGATGTCAAATCATGGCTAGGCCCTTGCTCAAAACCTCTGGTTTCAGGCGCCCTCCAAATTTTGACCTTGTAAACTCATATCTCCGGTGTTTGGTGGACGATTACGTTAAACGCAAAAATTGCACAGAGCCTGCTTGCACCATTTCAGTGGTTTGCAAAATTGGTACTGTGTTCTCAATTGTCTCTTGTTCCTGTCCATTGGTCCGGCTTTCATAATAGGTTTGACGTAGATGAAATGTAATGCCAAAATATTGACCCATGTTTGTTGATTGAAAGCAGGTCATGCAGTATATCTGCTCCTTTACTTCCTCCTTGCTGTCTGTGTTTGTACACGTTTTGATTGTATGCCTTGTTTAGTTTGTTTATGTTTACAATAAGATATTGACAATTCTTGCTATTAACTTGAAGAAATTTACAATATACAAATGTTCGTCATGTTGAATTTGTTGAGTTAGGAATAGATCGGAAAAAAGGAGCCAGGGAGCATGATTTCTTTGTTTAAAGCCATGCTGTTATTGTTACAACCTGCATTCTGTAGGATGACCAACAATGGTAGGTATACTCAAATCCTTGTGAGCAATAGTAAGCAACTTGATACATGATCTACCGCGTGAGTCAGAAAAGATGTATAGACGTTCGAAAGCCTGTGTTCTCCAACCGTTTCTAAGATTGGATAAGACATTTAATAACATATCAAATTGGATAACATATCAAATTGGATAAGAAATTTGATTTGTAACAGTCGCTTTGTATCGTTCTCAAATTATGTGCGACTTTGTAAAAATTCTTCATTTAAAAATCCTTAAAAACAAACCCAAAGTCCTTCGTCAATTTTGCTAGCAATCCAGCCTCGTAATAACAGAAAATAGACGAAAAGAGCTGGAATGACAGTCCCTATTGGTATCAGATAATACGATCGTACAGCTGCTCTTTATAACAGGTAGATAAAGGTAAGTAGAGATAGATATGTACATTCGATTCCTTGCCAAGCTAAAGTTCCTTGCATTTTTTTAAAAGACATACGACAAACAAATATGAAGAGGAATATCAATATTTGACTTTATATTTATTTGATTTTATATCTGATAAATTTCGCTGGAATAAACTTTCGTGAGTTTCAGCCAAGAACGCGAAAAATGCGAATGTTTCTTCCCTTAATGTACTGAAGTCTAATCATTGCTCTTCGAAATATGGTAAAAATGTCCTTATATAACACGCAATTTCTTCGATGATTTTTTCAATATATTTTCTCCTTTTGATTACAGCTATCCCAAACAAAGGAATGGTGTTTGTTAATACAGAAACATGCAGGATCGAAAATAATAGTGTAATAATACAAGGGAATATTTCTGATGAGAGAGGCGTGATTGGATGTGAGACTTTGGATTACAAGATTTGCACATTTCTGTTTGCTGATACTTTGACTTTGGGAATAAATTCAATGTTGATGATACAGGGAGAAAATGCGTTGAGATTAGTCTCACAAAATGGGGACATCAATGTTTCTACAAAATTGAATATAGGTGGAGGAGACGCAAGTGCTATGGCAAAGCAAAAATGGCTTGGCGGATTCTTCAATCTTAATGACCATTATGCAGGTCAGTCTTCATTTATGTGCTTCGTAGTCATGGGCAGTTAGACACCGCAGTTATGTTTCAGCTTGTATGCTTCTGCTGAGAAAGCTGTTCTGTGAAGGAGGTTTAAAATGTTTAAAAGGAAGGAAGAGATGTATTTCGCTACCTCCTCTGTGGCGGTATATAAATTTTGAATAGTCTTCATTTTTAGTGGACCAGCTTTCAATATCAGGACGTTATGTGTCATGGAGTAAGGGTCAGAGCCAGGGTTAGATTTTGTAAAATGGGTCTTCAGGGTAAGGTAGGGGTAGTTGAGGTAGCTGAGGTTGGCTAGGGTAAATTAAGGTAAGTTAGGGTTAGTTAGGGTCATGTTACGGTTGGTAGGGTATTTCGTTAAATACGTTCCCGAGAGATATGACGTAAAGCTGTTCTGCTAAAGTGCAGTCCAGTAAAGATCTTCAGACCTTTTCCATTTCTTTTGAATAAGAAACCAACGATCTTCCTAGACTATTGTGCTGATTTTACGTTGCTGTTCCAAGTTCGCGAAGTTTCTTTTAATACGATATTTCCAGGACTAATTGTTGTTAATTTAGTGTGATCTGTTAGTTCAGAGTAGAGAGCCTTCTTTATATTACAATACTTGCATCTCAATCCTTCTATCTCAGCCCTTAAAGGGAATCTAAGCATATTTAAGCCTGTGATAAAAATAACAGCGCAAAGACAAAGGACCGTGGTACCTGTGGGACCATATTTGGGTAACTGATCTACGTCAACAGTAATTACTGATATCTGATAGGCTAGAATTTGACCGCAAGTGGCTTAGGCCACTTTTATATGCTTACATTCCCTTAAAGCAGTCAGCTTATCTTGTATTTGCTAAGGTCATAGAATCTATTTTCAAGAAATACAAAAATGCCCAGGGCCTTCGGAAGCATCTCAAACTTGGCAGCACGACACTTCAAGGGCACTTTTTTCATTAAGCTAAAGGGGCACCTCCTGAAAATAAAAAGGGCACTTCTTTATTTGCTACGAAGTCTTGGGGGCACTGTTCCTAAGGCTCCTAAGGCTATGAGAATTCCTGGAGTTTTCTACGACTCATGATCTGACTGTTGGTTGAGATGAGACGACCAACGACCACCCACAGCCCTAAACTATTTCGACGAAAACACCGATGCTAAAAGGAGAAGATTGTATTTTATGTCAAATGAAGCAGAAAAGATCGCAGTTTTAGGAATCATGTGAATGATAGCGACACTTGGCTATAAAATGGCAAAATTAAATTTGAGTCTCCCATCACTGTAGGGTTTATCATCTTTGCCAAGGTAAGTTTAAATTTGTATCAAAGCCTCAAAAATATAAATAATGCCAAAGGTTGGCCTAAAGTTGGTATCATTTTGTACATCTTACGTTCAATCTGAGCAAAATATACAGTCCCTAACGAATTTTCTTTGCAACAATTTGGTATTGAGTTTGATTGCAATAATTCTGTTGTTACAAAACCTTACCTCGTTCTTGAATTTTCTTTCATATTTGCAAATTTCAGACTTTTCTGCACCAAGTGATGCTATTCCAGTGAACGAATTATTTGGAAGAGTATCTTAAATATCAGTTCTAAGTTGGGAGGCTCCTTTGTTATCGATTACATTTTCTCGTCGCAGCTAATTTCATGTTTTATCATCAAAACACGTTTTCTTCCTTGATTGTGTGATCGATAAACACAATTTTGGCGGTAAAATCGTTAATTTCCACTCCCTGAAATGGCAACCGTTTGGGGGTCGAAGGACCAACCGAAATTCGACGCCATTTTGTTTCGGCTGTCCGGATACTTTCGTGACGGGAGTTCGACGAAAACACCGATGCTAAAACGCTTTAAAATTTAACGTTCCGGGATTTGAACACGGAAAGAGCAGTTAGTAGTTCTTGCAAGAATGTTTCCTTGATACAAAATGTTTCGATACCTAAACTTTTCTGCAATAATCTTCCTGTTTAGAGGCAAATAAAATCCGATAAATCTACTCGAAGCTGTGAAAGTCAACGTCTATCGGCATTGTTGTCATGACAACTCGATCAACCAATCAGAACACCTTCTTTGAGGGCTATTTGCCTATATTTGGCCGTTGACTTTATCTGGATTCTGCTATCTGATTGGTGACAAAACAGTGTCTCAGCTGGTCGCTTCAGTCAAAAGCTAGATTATAGGACTAACCCCCCTCCGACCCTATTCTCCAATAGCATGGCCTAGCAAAATCTGTTCTTGCTCGTAGGACCTGGAAGTGATAAGTATGCTGCAGCTCATGGCAATCTTACAAATCCTCGATCTTATGGCATCAACCCAGTTTTATTGATTGGTGGAAGTTCTTGCACAGACCGTAAGAGCAATTATTAAAATTTTTATATTGTTGATTTTCTGGTAAATACCAAGTTGCTCAAAAAGTATATGAGATGGGATGACTCAGCTGTAGCACGCTTGACTACCAATCTGAAGGTCGGTGGTTCGATTCTCCGCCCTGTCGAGCCTGCTACGTAGAGTGAGGAGAGTCGCGAACTCCTTGTAATTCCAGGCTGAAGGAATCGCGAGGTGTGGACACATCCAGAGGAAGGAGCAGGACACTGCTTATAAGCTTAGCTTCTCAGTGTCCCAAAACTACCTTCAGATGCTAGGAAGAATACAAAAAAGAAAGTCCTGGCTACTCCATTCTGCTGCAAATTATAATTTGTATCAAGTCAAGTCAAGTCAAGTCAAGTCAAGTCAAGTCAAGTCAAGTCAAGTCAAGTCAAAGCAGACTAAATCCAGAGATTAATTTTTCCAAGGCAATCTCACCGATTCCGCTTTTATGATCCTTTATTTGAACGAGATCAGTTTCTAATATGAATACAGCATGCCTTTTCCAGAGGAAAAAATTCGTCAAAACATCTCGCAACTAGATCAAAGACGACAACTAACATTACTGACAACTTTCAACTAAGGCTCCTTGTTGTTGTTGAAAAAGCATCAATTCTACAACCAGCGACACTTTTCTTCTATATCACTAAATTTTAATAGACAAAAAACAAAGCTCAAATTTTATTATTGTTGAGGTGGAGGCAAAAAACATAACGTTATCGAGTTGCCTTCACGCACAACATCACAAATTTACGAACAATTCATAGAGGAAATTAACCTTACACTTCTAAGAAAAGACTAAGGCCGAATTTACACTTGAGCCGATCTATCGATGTGGCTCACGGGCTCACGCAGCAAAGCCAGATCAATCCAACTTTGCCGCATTGCCTCGCTTTATGAGTCCAAAGAGCTTCAAGAACGGCGCCTCAAGTGCAAATTCAGCTCAGGGCAATTCTACCCTCTGCTCCAGCGAGAGATGAGCAGCCAATCTTGGCTGATAAAAGAATTTAAAATGAAAAAATTTAAAATGAAAAACGAGGGGGGGGGGGCAAAATCAGCCTGAGGGACAGAACTATATATAAACTAAAAATTACAATACAATGCAAAGTACAAACTATGCATACGCCATCGTCGCAGTCCAGGGCCAAATGATTCAATCTACCAGATATAGGAGACAACGACAAAAGCTCATTGAAATCGCTCAGTTTGCTTGACGAATTCAACAGTACTTTTTGGTATCATTTCGTTAGCTTTCTCGTTGTAAGCATTACTTCCAAAAGGAAGAAGATCACGTAAATGGTCGTGATCACAAGATCACACAAACAGCGACACTTCGACTTGATTGTAAAAGTAAGCTAAACTTTAACTGAGCCATCTTTAACATCTGCTCAGTAGTCCCTTGCTAAGTCAACTGAACACTTTGTTGAACTTTTCAGAAACATTGGCGGACAAAGTTTGCCTGACCATTCATGCTTTACAATTTGCTCAAGCGACAGCAAATTGCTTACAAATAAATGTAATGGGTCTGAAAATGGTGTTTGCTTGTCTCGTTTGGCCATGGTTTCGGAATCACCCCACACTTTTTCGAACAATTTATTCTCTTCTTGATCATAATAAATGTTTTTGTTTGTTTGTAGGTACCCTCTCAACAGCTCTTGGTGGAGGTGCAATTGCACTGGAAGCGCCAAAGGGAACAATTTTTGTCAGTAAGTCTTCTTGGAGTGACTCAAGAATCTTTTCAGTGGCATATGGTGTTTTTTTACACTGTACTGTTTACTCTATCCACATTTAACGTGCTAAAAGCTTCAAACTGTGAACGAAGACGCTCTTCTAGTTTTCCCTTGGCAGATTTTGGTGTTTAGCAAATAATGCTGCATCGACTGATAGAAATTCCAGCCTTGTACCACTTTTTTCTGAGTCAACCTGCATTTCGACATGACTTCTATCACTACCAAAAGTTTCTACAAGCTTCATTATTGCACCAAAAGAAAGTGGTTAGAATTTGTAAAAGCAAAATTGAATTCAAAATCTACACGAAGGTGAAGGTGAAGTTGAAGGTGAAGGTGAAGTTGAAGGTGACGGTGAAGTTGAAGGTGAAGGTGAAGTTGAAGGTGAAGGTGAAGGTGAAGTTGAAGGTGACGGTGAAGTTGAAGGTGACGGTGACGGTGAAGTTGCGGTTTTAGCGCCAAGCGCTGTGATCGCAGAAGTAAAACAGGTCAAATCGAGTCCGCGATCCCCTTGTCATGACGCTCAAGTGGTGGGGCTCTACCTCGAATCGAACCCTGTCTGCCTGACTGTTCTGGCTGCAAAGTCAGAGGATTACGCCACTGTGCCACAACACCTTCAAGTTGAAGTTGACCTGAAGCAACTCCAAGAAACAAAATAGGTAGAGCAGTTGCATGGGGTTTCATGCAAACTATTATTGCTGACAAAAAGATGGTCTTAAACGTATGGACTCGACTGTGGTTCTTATGAAGTGAATTAATCACTTTTGGACCGATTGAGTAAAAGAAAAATCCATCTTTGAAAGGTGACTACTCCCTGGATTTCAAGAAAATAATATTAGCAAGTATACTGTAAAAGCTCTGTTAAGCCCCCGGGGGCTTAATTTCGAGCATTCCAGAATGGGGGTTAAAAGAGAGAGAGGCTTTTTAGAGAGGGGGGGGGGGGGGCTTATTCACAAAATCAAATGACAAGGATACATTTGATAGTATTTTAGTTCTTTGCTTGCACCATATTTTGCGGATTCAAAAAACAATTTTACCAGTCAAATGCATAAATTTGACACAATTTTATCTCAAACCATATCAAAATTAACATGCAAGTATATTTAGCTAAATAAATGGAAAATTCTTGGTAGCCTCTGGAATTTGATATAAGTGGGGGGGGGGCTTGATAGAGGGGGGGGGCTTATTAGAGCATTTACGGTATGCTAAACTATATTTTTAAATTTACGGGACTGAAATCGAATAGATACTCCTTTTGGAAACTATGAGGGATTTTCTCAAAAAGCTTTTCTGCTTGGCAGCAATGTCTTTTACGTGCTCTAGCACATGTTATCCATTTGGGAGGACGACAATGTCATCTCTTCAAGCACAGCAATATCATTCCGAGTGATTTCACTCCCCAATAGGATAACAAGTGCTGAAACGTGTTGAAGTCATTGCTGTAAAGCAGAAAATATTGGGAAAATTTAGTTGTATTTTTTCCCCGTTTTGAAGTTTACTTTCAGGAGCTTTCTCGTGAAAATCGCTCATTATTTCCGAACGGAGTCACCATTTTCAGTCAGGTAAATTTTGAAACTGATTTGAACATGTCCAGCATTAAATAGCATGTTTGTCAATATTATCGTCCTGATAACCAGGGAGCAGGGCCTTTCAAACGGGGATTATTCATTGATTCATTGATGCATAGCTATACCATTTATTGATTCAAGGCTATACCAAAGTTTCTGTTGGTTTAAGGAGAATGTGCTTCAATAAAGAAATATAGATGCTCTGCTTGATTAAAAGGAGAATAAACCTTTTTATGATATATTTTCGTATAATCTTTAATCACAAAGATGTATTTACTATAACTTACATAATTCATTATGATCCAAGCCCTGTCACTGGCTAATTGAACCTTTCTTGTCCAAATGTAATAAAATGGTCGCTCAATTCAGACTCTTTTAAAGAATGGCTAATCAATGGATGGTCTGTTATTTCGATTTAGATATTAATGCTTAACCTCCTAATTTTACAGATGCCAACATAACTGCTAATGCTTATGCTCAAAGTCCTGTCACAAGTTGTGGAGCAAGTGGAGGTACCATTGTTTTGAAAGCCAAAAACGTGAGTGTGTTTATTTCATTTTTGACTTTAGAAAGCCTCTTAGAAACTACTTACTTTTATTATAGGTGTAAATACATGGTGTCCCAAAAAAGTATGCAGATTTTGTTGGGTTCACCAAAATGAATTCAGCTTTGATCAATGGCTAATCACTCTCAAAATGTTCCTCGATAGTTAACTTGAACATTGATACCTCATTTGTTGGTGTTGGTGCTTTGAGAGCAGAAATATTAAACTGAGAAGCTCGAATTTGTGTCCACCTGCAAACGAGAGAATTGGCCTTTCGGTTGAAGCAAATTCTTGAAGGACATCGAAATTAAAGACGGAAGTCAAAGAAAAATTAAGAAACTGCTTAATGGCTGACTGGAGGGGGGGGGGTGACTTCTGGCAAGCAGAATACAATAAGATCGTTCAAATATCATCAAGGCTATCGTTGATTTCTTCGCTGTGCCTCAAGAATTCGTTTAGGCCAAGAAGCTAAAGCTCTGGTTTGCAGGTGGATGCAAATTTAAGCTTTCAAGATTAATGTGTCTTCTTTCAAAGCACCAATACCAACAGAAGAGGTATCTGTGTTCAAATAACTATCGAGGGACATTTGGAGAGTGATTAGCCATTAAATTCACATCGCTGGAGCCAACCAAATCTGTATAATTTCTTGTGACATCCGGTAGTCTTCCAGGCACTTTAAATCATTGAATAATAAGGTTGGTTTTGCGTATAGTACGTGGTAAAGTATATTAATTCAGTAGTATAAGTCAAATTTTTTTAAAGAATTACTTCCATAAATATGCTCTAAATCATTACTCTTAAGATCTAAAGTTGGTCCTCATCACGCAAGGACAAGATGTGTTTTAAGCCGTCATAAAAATACAGTTACCAAAGGTATTGCTAATTTTCTTTGGCACGGTGAAGAGTCGTAAAATACAAATGATGATAAGTAAACTGCGGAAAACATGTCATTTTGCCCGCATGAACCATTTGAACGGAGTATCTTTATTGTGGTACCTATGCAGTCCTTGTTTATATCCAATCGCAGTTACATTCAGGTAAATCCTTTTATATTGCTTGTCCTTGTTTCTCTCTTTATTCTAATTGTTTTACCTCAAAGTTGGTCCACACCAATTAGGACAATAGACCATTTCGCAATTTGGAGAAAGAGACTGAGGAGAGCGCGGCCCATTCTGACAGCCTTGGCAACAGGGAAATCTAGGGAATCCCCTCTTCTGCAGTGGTAAGTGTGCAGCTTGCGGCTTGCTCGCATCTCTCTTCAAATTCGAGTTATTTTCGACTTATTTGCAATTTTCAAGAGTTATATTCATGCTTGTTTAGTATTGTAAAGTGTTTTCTCTGGATGATTTAGTCGTCTTGTCATCCCTCCGCCCTTTTTTAAGTGTAATTTGAGCCACTTTATTTCAGGTATTTTCCCTCAACTTTGAAGCCGCTCTGTTTAGACCCGGCTGACAACATTTAGATTCCTACGTGTTGCCAAGGCTGTCAGAATGGGCCGCGCTCTCTTCAGTCCCTTTCGCCAAATTGCTAAATGGTCTATTTTACGCTGCTTTTGCCGACCCTAATGGAAGAATATTTTTCCCGGACTTTTGATTACTTTGCGGGAAGAAACTGTGGCCTATCGCGTCGTTTCATATTAAATCTTAACATTGTTAAGAGTGGCCTGCTACAGTTTCTTTCTGACAATTCTCTTTCAGAAATCGAGAACTGTAAACCATTGAACCTCTTAATTCAAAAGCGAGCGTACCTCAATGCATTATGTTTGTTTAAATCATTACTCTTTTGATAAAGATTTTGTTTATGAAATCAATTTTTAGCACTCATCTTATTAAAACTCCTCTTTATATCGCAAGATACGAGAAGATCAAATTTCCTAGTACCTTCAGAAAACACTGGTGTTTTGCCATTATTAAAGGATTACGAGTTCAGTCCTGGAAACTGTTTTGACTGCATCTTGCCGTGCAAGAAACTAAGGCCCGAATATTTTCCAGCATGGATCGATCAATCCAATGCAATAGAATCTTGAGAGTGACATGTGGCAATAGTTTTAATGAATAAACGTAAATTTTGGTTTATGAATAAACTAAATGTCACTGTTCGAATACACCAGACGTATCAATCTTAACCCTTCATCAGTTGTGGAAACGTCAATCCACCTGCTACTAATACCACACCAGTCCAGGAATAACACAGAGACTAGGCTTGATCTAAATAGAGGACTCCATCATACTAATTGTAACTTCGACAAATTCGTTCTCATACAAAACGTACGGCCGCTCACAGCCCGAGCTAGCTCAAAAGAGATGAGTAACAACTGCACTCCCCGATAAACATAGTCATGCCAGAAACACATACGCAAGCGGTCACGTGAATCTACAATGAACCAATAAACGTTTTAATTACGTACCAACTTATCACTTACATTTTGACATATATCCCAGTAAATTTTCAAAACTACAACGCGCCTCCGCATCAGTAGTAGGCTTTATTGAATGGCAGACATTGTTCTGTTCTACTCCGTTTTTGTTCTTGTTCAACATTGTATTTGGTCGTTTTGACTTCAACTTCTTTTTTTATACATTCTGCTAAAAATTTACAATACATATTTACTTAATTACTATACTATACTATAATAATAATAATACTTCTTATTTACAGTTGGTATGGGTACTAATAGCTCATGCTCTTTAAAAAGAGTAAGCTAATAAAAACCAACTTATATACATAACTTAAATACAGCAATAGCGTGTTAAAATTGGCTCCACCTTCAGTGATTGGCACTATATCTCATCAGGTGTACCACAGGGTTCAATTCTTGGGCCGCTATTATTTAATGTATACATAAATGATCTTATATTTTGCATTGAGAAATCAGAAATATGCAATTTTGCTGATGATAATACATTGTATGCCTCTGGAGAAAACATAGGAGATGTAGCCACATGTTTAGAAATTGATATCGAAAATGTTCTTAAATGGTTCGACTCTAACCGCATGGTGGCAAATCCTGAAAAATTTCAAGTGATGTTCCTTGGGCTACCAAAAAGTGCAAACATCTGTATTGAAATTGATGATCTGGTTTTAGTCCTAAAAGATGATGTGAAACTTCTTGGAATTACCATCGACTCTGAACTGAAGTTTACAGATCATGTCAAGTCCTTGTGTGTCAAAACGAGTAGAAAAATAACTGCATTCTCTAGAGTGGCAAGACTACTTGACTTCAAGAAAGCAAGGCTGCTATACAATGCTTTTATACTGTCAAGCCTAAGCTATTGTCCGTTAATTTGGATGTTTTGTGGAAAAAGAGCCAACAGGTAGCCTGCGTGCAGCCTCAACTCCTCCTCAAAGGAAAAGTAGAGTCTGCGCAACAACGAAGCAAAGCTACTACGCTGTAGCCTGCGTGCAGACTATACCTAAGGAGAAGGTATAGTCTGCGCAACACCGCTCACTTTTGTGTAGTGCGTGCTTCAGCAATTATTTCGCAATAGTGATAACAAAGACAACTTATTGTTGTAACAGCCAATAAAATGACTATCCTGCGAAATGAGGAAGCAATCAGATTTGAGAATGGCTATCATGTGATTAAATCTCAGGCTTCACTTTGTTCTCTAGGCAAACTTCATTAGCAACACAATACTCTGGAATTTTAACTACGCTACTGCAGACAACAAGCAGAAGCTAAGAAGAAAGGGCCATTCAAGCTGCCATTGAAATGAAATGCTGACTCACACAATACACGATATTGAGCGGCGTTGCGCAGACTATACCTTTTCCTTAGTTAGGTATTGTCTGCTCGCAGGCTACTACGCTGACGCTGCAAAACTGGTAGCCTCTGTCTGATATTCTCAACACGCGGCAAAGCAGATGTGAGCCGCTTCATAGCGCGTGATACCTATTGAATGCATAAATCCGTGAATAAAACCGCAGGAAATCCCACGAGATTCAAGATTGGTAATTGCTTGAACATAATTTTCCTGATGAAACTGAAATAAATTTGCTTCGACGCTCTTGCCTGAAGGAAGTCTATTATGATGAAATAGAAACTGAATTTATCAAGCATGTGAAAGTAAATGCTGATGGCATAATTTGGTATTCAAAGTCAGCAGTGATAACATTCCGCCCTTTTCATTGAGAGGCCCAGTACATTAATCCCCATTGAAATGTTCTTGCCGTCCATAAACGACATTCACTTTTGTAATTTGAATTTACAATAGTTGTTTTGGAGAAACACTGCCCCTACTATTTATGCATTTCTTACATTCAAATATCGGTTTTGTTGCGTCTCGCCAACAAGGCAAATTTCGAGTTATTTCACTTCAACAGACGAAGGCTGTGGCCTTGACAAATAGAATAAATTGTGATGTGAGGTGAGTTGTACGACTCAGCCTGGCTCGTCAGGTTTGCTGGCCTTGCAGTGCTGCAGTTTCTTCGTTTACATCGAAGTTTTGGTTGATTGTGACGGCGAGCAAGCTTGAAGTGCGAAAGGCTGTTCTACAGTTGTTCTACTAGAGAGAGCGTCAAAACACAAGTACAAGAAACTGCAATTCAGACAATTTGACACGAGCAGACTCTTGGCTATTTTAAAGTCTGTGAGGTTTGTTCATTGCTTTTTTTCGCACCGCGCGATTCAAAATTTGTATGCAGAAAGGCAGTGAACAATCAACAATAGAAACTACAATCAAACCAATCTGGCAGAAAGTTGCCAGATGGATTTGATTGGATCATACACAATCAATAAACAATCAAAATTAATTACCACCGTGGATCCAAGCGAGGCAGTACGAGCTTTGTTTCGTTGTTGCGCAGACTCTACTTTTCCTTTGAGGAGGAGTTGAGGCTGCACGCAGGCTACCAATAGGGAGATAAACAAAATCCACAAACGTGCTCTACGCATACTTTTCAATGATTATGAAGCCTCATTCGAAGAGCTTCTAAAAAGAAACAATGAGCAGACAGTCCATGTAAAAAATCTCCATAAGCTAATGACTGAGGTCTATAAGTCTTTAAATTGCCAAAATCCAACATTCATGTGGGATCTGTTCATAAGAAAGGAAGTGACTTACGACCTTAGAGCAAAAGATCTATTACAGCTACCAAAAGCTAGAACTGTTTTAAATGGCTTAAATTCAATTGCCTTCAGAGGTAGTATTCTTTGGAACGCTTTACCTGATGAGATAAAGTCAAGCCAATCTATAGCCTCGTTCAAAATACATGTCAAACAATGGAATGGAGACAGTTGCAATTGTAATATCTGTAAGTAGCTGACATTGTAAATATTGTATTTTTGTAAATAGTTGGTTTGAATTAGTTGCCCTATTTATAGAGTAAACTAAACTTTGTATCCAACTTTAAATAAATTCTTTATTATTATTATTATTATTATTATAGCAAACCATAATATTTACAATAAACGGCATAATTTACAACTGCATCCTTCCCCAGCCCAGCCCATGCTTTGATTTTTTTGCAAAAGGAAGCGACCGTTTCGCTGCTCTTTATCACATCTGGCATGCTGTTCCAGAGTATGCTACCCCTAAAACATATGGACTTCATGCCGAAGGCCACGGTGGATGTGCTTGGAAGTAAAACTGTGTCATTTATTCTGAGATTATACCTGACCTCTCTTCTCTGGAATAGTTCCGACAAAAATAGAGGGTTCTCATGATGTCATGTTTTGTAAATCTCTATCATCAGTCTTTGTAAATTCTGAACATGGACAGTTTTTTCATTGCTTTTGACAAGAAGATCAGCAAAAGGTGCATCATAGTCATTTAACAAGACACGTAATGCTCGTTTGTGGATCTTATTGATCCTATTATTGGCACCTTTTCCACAGAACATCCAAATTAAGGGACAGTATTTAAAGTTTGATACAATCTACTCTACTCTACTCTACTACAAGGACAAGACCACGGGGAGCAATAACTATGTCTACCCACGTGACTATAATTCAACCCACATGGCTACAATATTTCAAGTTCTCCCTTGTAATTTACAGCAAAGCATTCACCTTTAAGAATCATGGTTGAAATCATGCATAATGTAGGCCAGGCGGAGAATGCGGGAATGGTCCCCCGACGGGGAAATACATGAGAACAAGTGGACTTGGTCAATTTTGGGGTGCTGTATCAGAAAATCGTTGGTATACTGGCAATGTGCGGGGCCTTCAGTCTCGTTTTCGTGATTTGAAGTCTTGTTTTGGTGAAAAACGATCGATGCCTGATTGAAAGGAGAAGCAAGGGAAACTTTGATAAAAAAGGATGGCTTACGCTATGTTGTACCAACTGCTGATTGAAAATATTGATGGTATACTGTCAACGGGCGTGACATGCAACCAAATTGATATCAGGGATTACAACTACAATATCAAATCCACGAAAATGTCTGCGTATAAATGAAATTTTGAAGTCAAGTAACATGGTAGAAAAAATAAAGGTCATATTACAGACGCATGTCATTAATCCATTCCAGCCTGATTTTGATAAAGATGGATTGCTCAATTTGGTCTCAGGCTACCCAGCTCAGGAGAATGTGCGCAACTGCTTACTCGGGCTTGAATCAAGAGGAAAGGAGCTGATGGCTGAATTTCAAGACAGAATCTCAAAGGAATAATCCGAAACAGATTGTTCAGGCCAATCAAGAGAGAAGCCCTCAAGACCTTCAAGAACTTAGCCCTCCACACGAAGTTGAAGGACCATTGAATTTGAAAGACAAAGGAACTGACATTTCAAAGAGATGTTTTGGTAATTTTAGTTGAATATTCTAACAAGCACGGGACAGGAGTCGATCTTGAGAGTAAATTGTACAAAGCTGCCATGCTTGACCTGAAGATTGTAAGACATGATGAACTGCCATCCGCTGGAAAAATGAGGACATACTTGCTAGATCTTGAAGCTTCTATACGCAGTTTAGTTTGCACTGCATCAACAGCATTGAGAATAATGTCCACTGTTCCTTCTCAGTATACTACCATCTTCATAGTTTGTGATAAATACCGAGATAAATACCAGGACAATAGGATCAAAGGTTGAGAATGCCAGGCGAGTGGCTAGACTAAATTTTTCGAAAATGGTACCCTTGGCTAGACCAATTTCTACAAAAATGACACCCTTGGCTAAACTAAATATCGAAAAACAATACCCCTGCCTAGATTTGTTTCAAAGCCATTCGAGTCAGCAGACATGAAATATCTCAAACTCGTTGGTTTGAACAAATAACTTCCCTTTTGTAAACCTGGGCTGGAAAATTTGCGCTTGATGTCTTACAGATTAATTTCCAATTTATGATTTAACTGCACATACACACAAGAAACATTGTTCCAGAATTCATACGTGTCTCATTTTCTCTATTAGAAAAACGAGCCTAAAATCTAGCCATTCGCCTTCCTATTGAGAAAAATCATTAAATCCTAATAGTTTGCAATTTCCGATCATATAGAAAGTAAGAAAATTTGCTCCTAAAATCTTGTGCATTCGTTTCCCATTTAGGGCAAGTAATTTGCATTTGGTAATTTGCAATCTGCGAACAGATGTGCACATGTGCACTGCAAACTCAGGTTCTAGAATCTTACGAAACCGTTTCCCTTTTCAAACAAAATAATTAGCACCTTATGATTAGTAATTTCTAAACATTTGTACACAACAAACTTTGTGCCTCAACTCTTACGTGTTTCATTTCCTCCTATTTTCTCATTAAGAAAAAAATTTCATTTACTGGTGTGTAGTTTTCCTATTCCAACAGATACAAGAAGGAAGTTTTGTACCTAAAGCCAAACCTTACAGAATCATTTCTCATAAGAAGAAATTAACTACTTGGATAAATTTGGAACTTTTCTGAAATCATGGGCAAAAATACTTCTCATGCAGTAATGGTAACGGTACACCGTTCCTGTTGTAAGTCGCTAATATCGAAGTCTTACGAATCTTAGTTTACTATACTGAGTACTGTCACAGAATGACTAAATATCGTGACAGCACAGTGATACGTGCACAAAGGCACAAAGGAACCAAAGCGGAACAGCGGAACAGGGGGTAACCTATCCTACATTTTTGATTAGGTTCTTCGTCTGACATTAATTCGGCGTCTCTTTCAATAAATGGTAACAATCGATCATGATGCACCACCTTTTGTTCTTTTCGAGAATTTTCAATTCTAAAGTTCACTCCGTTTGGCAGCTTTCTTAAAACAAACCAGGGACCATTTCTTCGCGGGGCCAGTTTGCGGTTCTCGCCTGATTTGTAATGCTTATTCTTTAACCATACCTTTTGTCCTTCTTTGTAATCGTTGAAACGAATGTTCTTATTGTAATGACGTTGCATTGTTTTCTTACTCAATGCTAACGAGCTCATAACTTGTTCGAAAACATCATTTAATGATGACGAGACAGCGTGGAGATGATCGGATGCTGATGTATGCTCAAATTCGTCTGGAGTGGTTCCGAAAATAATGTCTTGGGGTAGAACGGCAGGGCGTTCAAACACTACTTCATATGGAACACATTTAGTGGCTTTGCTGATTGTTGTGTTTAAAGCAAAAACGAGACTACCCAAGATCGAGCGCCATTTCGATTGTTGAAGCTGGCGATGAAGTAACACTGCTCGAAGCATATCCTTTACGGAGCGGATGTTCCTCTCAGCGAAACCATTCCCTTGACTATGATAGGCAGAGGAGCGACGTTTCTCAATGCCTAATGTGGTACAGATTTCTTGCATAATATTTCCATCAACATTAGATCCGAGAGGATATAAAATGGAGTTCCGTGAATGAAAATCCAGTTCTTCAATAGTGCATCAACGATTATTGGCGCCGTTTGATCTTTCAATGGGACGGCGGAGATAAACTTGGAAAAAATGTCACCAATCAGAAGAATGTATTGGTAGCCGCTGTTGTCCCTGGGAAGGTAAGCTATATCTAAGGATATAAACTGCATTGGTGCACTGGGAATGAACATTTCAACCATTGGTGCTTTCGGAGGAGCAGTGTCACACTTTGTACGTTGACAAGTTTCGCATGAAGATATAAATGATTGAACGTACGCGTACATATTAGGCCAATAGAAACGATCTTTTAACAATGAATATATCTTGTCGATGCCAAAATGTGCGATATTATGGTATTCTTTAACGATTATTTTGCGTAACGATGGTGGAATAACTGGACGTCCTGATTTTGTTAAGAGTCCTTCCTCGACTCTCAATTGCTTTTGCACTCTTCTTAATCGTCCTTGTAAGATCTTGTTGTTGGCAGATATTTCTTTCAAACTGCTGCTAATAGTTGCATCTTTTTGCTGTTCTTCTTTCAGTTGCGTCAAGAAACTAGCATTTTCTGCAAACAGTGCATAGACTTTTTCTTCAAACTGGGAATGCGGTTGGTTTTGAGAAGCATTTTTGTTCCTCGATAACGCATCAGCTTTTACATTCTCTGCTCCTCGAATATACTTGATGGTGTAGTCATATTCTTCCAATTCAGATATCCATCTGCCAACTTTGCCACGAGGATCTTGCTGGTCTCGAAGGTGTGTTAAAGGGTTGTGATCGGAATTGAGAACGAATGTGGACCCAGCCAAGTACACATTCCAATGGCGGACTGCGAGAACTAAAGCGAAAGCTTCTTTGTTGGTAGCAGACCAGTTTTTCTGGGCTTTTTGCAAGGCTGTGGAGAAATATGCCACAGGATGCAACTGTTCATCCGAACCTTTTTGAGATAAAATTCCGCCAACGGCGTAATTACTTGCATCGACCTCGACGACAAACGGTTGATTAAGATCAGGAAATTTCAATATAGGCTCTGATGTCAATTTCATCTTCAATTGCACGAAGGCTTCTTCACACATATCTGTCCAAATAAACGGTACATTGTCATTAGTAAGACCATTTAACGGAGCACTGATGTCAGCAAAATTTGGAATGAATGCTCGATAAAATCCGGCGAGACCTAAAAACCCACGTAATTCCTTTTTCGTAGTAGGACGTTTGTACGATTCAATGGATTCAGTTAAGCGAGTCTGAGGCTTGATACCAGTGCGGGAAAGTTCAAACCCAAGAAAGTCAACCTTGTCACTTGCAAATATGCACTTGGAAAGTTTCAAGGAAATGCCAGATTCTCTTAAACGTGCAAACAGTTGCTCGATACTCACAACATGGTCTTCAAACGTCTTACTGAATACTACAATGTCATCCATGTATGCAAGAATCCTATCGGAGTCGAGTCCGGATAAACTCATGTCGATCATCCTTTGATACGACGCACCCGCATTGCATAACCCAAACGGGGTTACATTAAACTCATACTTTCCTCTGGGCACCGAGAAAGCAGTTTTTTCTTTGTCAGACTCATTGAGTGGCATCGACCAGTATGCAGATGCTGCATCTAAGGTGGTCCAAAACTGTGTGCCATGCATTCTATCTATTACATCACGAATGTGAGGAAGCGGGTAAGAGTCTTTCTTTGAAACGTCGTTAAGGCCCCTAAAATCGCACACAAATCGCATGGAGCCGTCTTTCTTCTTAACTAGAATAATGGGTGAATTCCAAGGAGAGGATGATGGCCGAATGATATCATTTTGTAACATTTCTTGGATCTGCTTGTCAATTTCGGAATTCCAAGCATGTGGAAGCCGGTACGGTTTACGTTTAATTGGTAACGCGTCATTTGTTACGATGTGGTGATGCATGTTCGTAACGACTTTTGGCTTTTTGGGATTCTGGGCAAAAATATCGCTGTACTGTGAAATCAATGTGGATATTTTTTCTTTTTCATTGACCGACAGATTTTCTCCGTATACGATATTTTGATCTAGATTTACAGATAGATCTGAGTCAAGAGTGTCAACACTAGCCACAGTTTCCTCTACGGCAATCAACGAACCAATTTTCTTTTCACTGTTTATCATACAAGATGTGTTATTGACATTCAGCAATGTAATTTGGAATACGCCCTTGATGTTTGGAATGATTCGACAACGGGTGGCGTATACCCCATGGGTTACCAGAAAAGGCTCGAAATCTGCTGTTAGTAAAGCGAGAGATTGATTGCATTTGACAGCTACAACACTTTCTGTACGGGCGGGCAATTCAATGTCATTGATCAACGCGACATTGCAAGATTTGCTGATTTTCACACAGTAATGCCAATTGTTTCCCAACTTGACTCTATGCTTCGTGAAATCGAATGCAACGCTCTCGAATTTGGATAAAAAATCTCTGCCCAGAATTACATTTCTGTAAGTTTTGGAATTTAGAATTTTAATCTCTTGAGAAAGTATGTGCCCTCTTATGGAAATATTGACCCTGGTGGAACCAATTATACTCATGTTGTTTCCAGAAGCATCAACCAGTTGATTGGTAAATGGAATAATTTCTGATTTTAAACCCAGACTTTCAAAAGTTCCCATATCCATCAGTGAACAGCTAGCCCCAGTATCAAGTAAAGCATTTATTGAATTGTTTTCAAATTTGACATTCAAAACAGCAGAAAAATTGTCAGCGTGGAGTTGTTGTTGAATTGATTTATTTTGGCCTAGTCATTGATAATTTGGGCATGACTTGTCCCATGAATCATGACCTTTATTGCCGCAGGCCTGACAAAACCTTGAGGGGCATTCCCGTACATAATGATCAGTGCTTTGGCATGACCGACACTTTTGAGACTTAGGATTTGAGGCCTGATATCCCCGGGGGGGGGGGTACTTGACTTAAATTTGTACGGGGGTGTGCCCACGAAAAAAATTTTTTTTTACCCTGCTCCAGAATTTTTCGCTTAAAATGATAACCCGTTCTAGAAAAAATTGGCGAAAAGTATACTCAAAAACATGAAATTTGACCGAAAAATGACCCGATCTAGCAGAATATTCCCCTTCAACATGTTTTGACAACCTGTGAAGCTTCACTTCCCCCGGAAGCTCCCACAGACATACCTTTCATCTTCTCCAACACCTTATCGGCTATTGAATCAACAAAGCCTTCTGTATCTGTATTGACAGACATACAATGACCTTGTTGTGATGACGCAAGAGATTGAATGCCAGCGATTTGTAATCTTGTTGTTTCCTTTGCTAGGTCATTCAAAGAAGCAGTTGAAAACTTACTCAATGACTTCAAGGCTACTTGCATCTTTTGGTGCAATCCATTCACAAAATAATCTTTAGCAATTGTCTGTCGTGTTTCATCATTAAACGTTGGATAGGCCAGTTTTACCAATTCTTGTATTTTGAAGGCAAACGTTTGAGGAGACTCGTCTTGTTGTCTTTTACGGCTGGCTAGCTCTTGAATGGCGATTTCTCTATCCTGGTTCCCAAGCTCGAATTCTTTCATTAACTCCTCTTTTATTTTATCTGGATCTTTCTTGTCGGTTGGCGATAACCTTAAATACACGTCGAAAGCCCTGCCTTCCAAGCGACTGGCCAGATTTTGAGCTGCTTTTTCGCCCTCGAATCCTTTTAGGGCAGAACGTAACGAGATTTTCTCGATGAAAATCTTAACGTTCCCTGAGCCATCGAAACTTTGTACTTTTGTTTCCATATTTAAAAATTCTGTGACAGTAATGTAAGTCTGTTACTGTGTGAGTGAGATTTCAATCCAAAAAGCAAAGAATTTCTCGAATTCGAAAATCCCAGATCGAATTACAAAGTTCGCACTGTTTCAGTCGCATGACTCATATGCGTCCCAATATGTCCTAATAAATTCCTAAGAAAAGCAATGTCGCAAGTCGCAATAAAAATCGTAGCTTTTAATTTTTGTTTTGAAACTATTTAATGTCTGGGACTCTTTTAAGGAAGATGGAATTGAATGTCATATCTTTTATCCAATAAATCATGCATTTTCAATACCATACCTTGCGATGTTTAGCTTCGGTGCCAAAATATTTCTGCCACTACAAAGGCTGTATGGTGTATCTTTCTCGTTGAAGATTTGATGCATTTGAATTTTAAAAAATTTCAGTAGCAAGCAACTGTAAATTGTTATGGTGAATAGACACTGTGTTTGCTTTCGTCAGTAATTCCTCGAAATTTGAACAGCTATCTTTGTATGCGATTCTCAAAGTTCTCTCTTGGATCTTGTTTATTTTCCTATTAACTGACCTATCATGGAACATCTAAAAAGTGGACAACAGCTAATTTGAGAAATAACGAAAGCATTCATCATGACCCTCAGTTTCTCGACATCCACATAGTTTGAAATACGTGCAAGTGCATGCAACTCCTGTCCAGTCTTTTTACAAAGTATGTCTACATGATTTTTGAAATCAAGGTTCCTATCCATGTTACATCCGAAAGCCTTTCCTTGACGGATTCTGGTATCGTAGTTGCACCAATATGCACTGATACGCCAGTGTTTTTCTCTCCAAAAATCAAGAGATTACATTTGTCAGCATACAGCTTCGTACTATTATCAAGAAACCACTAAGAGAGCCTTTGGGCATCTGTTTCAAGTCTAGAAACTATATGTTCTAGTTCACGATCGCACACATAGATAGTCGTGTCATCGGCGTAATGGCAAATGTCAATCTCTTTCACCAAAACGAAAAGGTCGTTTATGAATACATCAAATAAGAGGGGCCCCAACACAGAGCCTTGCGGTACACCCTTAATTGATTCCTACCAGGAAATGAATGACTCATTGACCTTAACTCGCTGTTTCCTATTTGAAAGATAATCATGAACCAGTTTTAGGGCAGATCTACTGAAACCGGCTAGTATGAGTTTTATTACCTGATAGCTTCTAATTTTGACTTATATCATTTAGTCAAACGCATTTCGTTACTGAGGCCGAGACTGAAGGCCCCTCCCATTGCCTGTATACCAACGATTTTCGAACTCAGCACCCCAAAATTGACCGAGTCAACCTGTTTTCGTAAATTTCCCCGTCGGGGGGTCATTCCTGCATTCGCTGCCTGGCCTAATATAGCCCCTTTTGTGAAAATTAAATAGGGCAATTTACACTTGATCTAGATTAAGAAAGAGATATAACAAAAATCCTCCAGATGAAAATAAGTCAAAGTTTAAAACGCAGCGTAATAAATGTGTTGTAGTACAGAAGAAAGCCATAGAAAGTCATTTTAGAAAAGCTACTAAAATGGCCTGATATCTAATACAGATTTCTTGGATCTTGTCAAACCATTTCTATCCAATAAAGGTGCACTGATTGGCTCAGATATCTCCATTGTAAAAGATAACATAATGATAACCGATGATCAAGAATTAACTGAAGTAAACTATTCGTTCAACGAATTTTATCGAGTCCAATGCTTTTTGCATAATTCTTGAATGATTTAGATGCAGCTATAAGCTCAAAAGCGAAAGGAATTAGGTTCGGAGAAGATGTCGCTCATTCACTAATGTATGTAGATGATTTGATATTACTCGCAGAAACTGCGGAAGATCTTCAAAAACAAATCGATGTGTTAAATGACTTCACGAAACAGATTCAAATGAGTGTCAACGTTGGTAAAACCAAAGTAATGGTCCTCAGAAAAAACAAAAGGAGAAATATATCAAAACAAAAATGGCTATTTGGTGACACTGAAATACAAGAATGTGATTCATACAAATACCTTGGCGTCACAATTAAATCTAACTGCTCTTTCAATGAACACATTGAAATAATTAAGCAAAAGGCCTGTAAAGCGTACTATTCCCTTATTTCTAAATGCAAAGATTTTAACGGCCTTCAACCAAGAATTTTTCTTTATTTGTTTGATCAAACCATTGCCCCTATTTTGAATTATGCTTCCGAAATTTGGGGCTATGAAGAATTTGTTACGTTGGAACGATTACACCTTTCTGCGTGCAAGTATATTCTGAGGGTGAAATCAACAACCTGTACTGATGCAGTTTATGCTGAGTTGGGAAGAATACCCCTTCAGTTGAACCGACATGTATCCATGTTGAAATTCTATGCAAGACTCAATTTACTAAATGTTTCCGAACCGCATCGATTCGCCTGTAAGTCCTTTTGCTTCCTGTGCGACGCTGCTGATTTAGGTTATGTTAACTGGGTATCATTGGTACGTGAATTGCAGGCAAAATATAATATTGCACCTGGCGACAACATCTCTACTATCAAATCAAAAGTTAGGAGTTTTTTCGAACATTACACCTTGTTTAACCTTAATGAACATCTAGCCCAAGATAAAAAACTTTGCATTTATGCCCAGATAAAGTCGGGTTTTAAGTTCGAAACATACCTGGATACTATAAATGACTTCAAGAGAAGGCAATGCTTTTCAAAACTGAGAATGAGTGCACATAATCTCGAAATTGAAGCTGGAAGATTTTGAAAAAACGTTATACCGAGATATGACAGGCACTGCAAGTACTGTCTGTCAATTGGAATCAAGACTATTGGTAATGAAGTTCATTTCGTCATGGTGTGCCCACAGTTTCAAGATGAAAGAAGACTTCTTGAAACAAAGATAGTTGATTTGTACCCAAATGTATATCAGCTAAGTGTCAAGAACAAATTTATCTGGTTAATAAGTCAAGAGGATAAGTACTGCCTTAATTTGGTAGCAACTTGTGGAAAAGCTTCAAACTAAAATCGGATCTCCAAATATGAATATCTTATGTCACGCAATTCACGTACCATGTTTAGAGTTTATCATCATATTTGTAGTATATATTGGTACAATATGTCCTTTTTTCTGTAATTTTACGTCATGTAATAGTTATTTCAGTTGAATTGTAATTAGGTTAGAGGCCTCCTTGGCCTAGATGCCTTATTATTAAAAAAAAAAAAGAAGAAGAAGTACATATTGTAGAGAACACTAGTGGTAAGAAACCTTGTGGTGTTGCTGGTACGACAGACATTATAGGCCTTTATCTATAGCATCAAAAGGTTCTTAAAAACGGAGTTCTGTAATACACATCTCTAATCTGAAATAAAACGGTTGATTCTGATGCATTTCGAGGTACTGATGAATGGGCTCTCGTTAGATTGATCACAGACAAGTACAAGAACCATCCAAGTATTCTGGTCTTAGTACAAAACCCAGATTGCAATTTTGAAACATTTTCTTTCAACGAAGTGGAAGCTGGAGATATTACGTTGGAAAAATCTACATATGAGGATCAAATACCCCCCGTAACTAGTATCTCTTGCTGCAAATGAGCTTACAGTTCCGTTAACCTATGCTATAAACTGCAGTAAACGCAATTTTAGGTTTCCAGAAAACGCAAAAAAGCTGCGGTAGGCCCCTTGGAAAAGGGGGAACCGAATCACACTGCTAAAAGAAATTTTCGTCATGTTAGTGTTCTAAATACTTTTTCAAAGATTCACGAAAAAGCCTTAAAACAACAGCTTATCTCACATCTAGATTAGATACTCTCTATTTTTGTCTCTGCTTACAGAAAAGCATACAGTACACAACATGTGTTGATTAATCTAATCTAATCTAATCTAATCTAATCTGATCTTAATCTTAATCTAATCTGGAGGGCACAACTTTACAAAGATTTCGTCGTAAGGAGCTATCTTCATGGATCTCTCAAATACCATTGACTGCATTCCACATGATTTAATGATATCTAAAGATAGCAAAATTACATGCATAGAGTTTTGATGAGAATGCACTAGTTCTTATCCATTCCAGTTAAAACGTCGAAACAGTGTGCCCGGATGAATAATTCAAATAGTTCCTTAAAAGACGTTGTATCAGGAGTTCCACAGGGCTCTGTACTTGGTCCTTGGTACTTGGCATTAAATTCCTTTATTAATGATCTCTTTCTCATTATAAAGCAGGCAACCAATCACAATTATGCTGATGATAATGCACTTTCATATTTTTGCAAATCTATGACCGAGCTCGTCAGAGTTTTGGAGAATGAAATAAATGTTGCTTTAACGTGGCTAGGACAGAAGTAAATAATTGCAAACCCTGAGAAATTTCAAGCTTTGTTAGTAAGAAGGATCGGGGAAATACTAATGGGCAAGCTTTCGAGGTCATAAAATCAAATCAGAAGAAACTGAAGAACTATTTGGTGTAGTTTTTCACCCATTTAGACACTGGATAACAATATTACACTATCAAAAATATAGTGCTATAACAATACATACATTGTAGTAGCCCACTAATGATGAATACTATAACAATGACAATGGCAATAACAATGGCAATAACAATAACAATGGCAATAACAATAACAATGGCAATAACAATATTCATCAGAGTTCCGATGAAGCGAAAGCGAAACGCTAATGAAAGTACTATATTTTTGAGAAATCTTTATTAATTTTACCTCAAAACATTTTAAAGAGAATCAACGGAGATAAAAGCCCCGCGCGGAAGGAGTCTAGGTATTCTATTACCAGCCTATTGTATTTGATGATTTCGAGGCGTTCGTAGATATTGTTTAGCCAGAGGAATAATGACTTGCGTAAGAGTTTTCTATGTCCTATTTATAGATTGCCTCTTGATTAGATTAGATACTCTCTATTTTTGTCTTGGGGCAATTGGTGCAGTTTGGTTTCGTTTTCATTCAACATATTAGCATATTTACTCCAATATTCAAAATGCAATCATGCATCCAATGTGTTATCAAATGAATCTTGTACAGCTTTGTGCACATCATAAATGATAAAGGCCTTCGAAGTAAGGAACCCACCGTAGGGAGAGCAGCGCCATGTTCAAATTAACTTAGTCTGGTTTGCAGAAAGGTACGTTCTTGTTCCAGGGTTTTACTGTAACGTATTTTGCCATTCATTTCTCAAACGTATGCCCCCCCCCCCTAGGTATCTCCAAATTTAACACTTAAATAGTGCAGATACCAAATGAATAATATGAATCTTATTCGAACAAAAAATGACTATAGATCCTTATATCACCTGTACTTCTGCCAGGAGGCCGTGTTAGTTTGATAGATTGTCTGACGGCTTTAATTATTGATGTTTATTACCGTACGGCATCAAACATCTGTGTCTTCGGAAGAGAAAACATTCACCTGTACTTCTGCCAGGAGGCCGTGTTAGTTTGATAGATTGTCTGACGGCTTTAATTATTGATGTTTATTACCGTACGGCATCAAACATCTGTGTCTTCGGAAGAGAAAACATTCATGAATATTGTGTGAGATAAAGCAGCGTGGCTTTTAATGCAAGAAAATTATGGCTTGACCTAACAGAAAGTTATGAATCGCATCAAAGTCACTGATACAAGGCTGCAAATAATTTATAGTTATTGATGATATTTTGAAGCGGCTGGAGTTTGTTTTGAACTGAATACGAACTTACATCTTCATTAAATATATGTTCAAAATTAAAGCTTCCGTGCTTTGAGATGAATTCGGTATCAGCACTTTATTACCTTCTTCTTCAGGTATATTTAAATGCATTTGTTGAAGCGAATGGCTGTGATGGACAATACGTTGGAGGAGATGGTGGGGTAGTCTCAGTGACACAGGGTGATCGACGGAATATCAAGGTGAACCCCGGCAGAGGACGAGGGAATAGTCATGGTAACAGCAATGGTAAAAAAGGCATTATTATTGGTAAGGGTCTGTTGAAATCTTTATTACCGCTTAATCATAGGCTTCGAGTTTTTAAGGGACCATCCAAACTGTCTGTGAAATCTGTTAAGTAAGTGCAAGACGTGTTTTTCACATATTCAATATAACATTTTACAGACGAACTACTTAACACACTACGTACGAACTACTTAACCGCACTACAAGGGCGATACCACAGGGAGCAAGATATTACGACTGCCCCATGGCATTAAATTGAAAAAATACAACTAACATTACAACTAAGTATACAACTACAAAAGGCTATACATAAACGATTCTAATTGATGAATATTGGAGCCAGTTTCACAGAAAGCCTAGCCGAGAGAACAGCAACGACAACACCTGCCACTGCTCCCCACCCAGAGTCCCCATTACACAAGACAAAGCACCCATGCTACCAGGTTGAGGTTTCCTGGTTATTTGGAAACTCTGCAAGGTGCTGGGAAAAACAGCCGATGAAACCGCTCAAATACAATACAAGCATTTGGATGAAAAATACCTACCGAATTTGTGCCGAAAATATGAAATTGTCGAGTGCTTCAATTGAATTTCTTAAATCATTTCAGTAAAACTTTCTCTCTTCCCACCTTTGTATCATTTTGTTTCTTTTGTAGCTTGTAGTTTATGCTGTAATATTATGGTTAGTTCATTATTTTCATGTAAATGTTTTATGTTAATTGTTAAAGCCACGGGGAAGCAATTTATTCTATTGCTGCTTTTAAAACGAAGCTGCTATCCAAAATTCGTCCCCTTCCAAAATCTGTCTTTCGGATACATGATCCGACAGGATTATCATATCTTACCCAACTTAGGGTTGGTCTCAGTAAATTAAATTTTCACAAATCAAACACAATTTCAGGGATACTTTAAACCCAAGGTGCCCTACCAACGATGGCATTGAGGATACGGAACACTTTTTGTTGCTCTGCCCTTCTTTTGAAGTACCACGTAGAGATCTTCTCGCTGGTGTTTCTGCTTTATTACGGCCACTTGGACATACAAATCTTTCGAACGAATTTCTAATGCAGATTTTATTGTATGGTGATAAAGATTTTCCCGATGGTATCAATAAAGATATACTCTTGTTAACTCTCTGCTTTATCCATAAAACTGGTCGGTTTGATTAGAAATCTAAAACTCGGTAACAAGTCATATTTAACCACCTCGTCCCTTTCAAGTAAACGTTTTCTCATTTTTGTTGTAGTTACCTGTCGTTTCGTGTCTTTTTTCGATTTTTTCTTTATCTACCGGGTGAGTCAAAAAAAACGTGGGGTGTTTGGCACACTGTGACGTTGCTTGTAGCCACCCGATCGTCTTGAAATAAATTTGTCCATGCAGCAAAAGGTCTAACTTAGATTATAAGCCTAACTTCATTAAAATCGGTCACTTTGTGCATTAGTTAAAACGTATTTTCTTTGTAAGGCCTTGTATGGGAGTCTTGCAAACTGATGGAATCTTTAGCCAAGGCCCTTCAGCATTTTAGCCTTACCAAAGTTACAGATACATGTGGTATTATCAGGAGAGAAAACACTTTTTCCAAACTGTTTCATTCTCCCCTGATAATACCACGATGCATCTGTAACTTTGGCAAGGCTAAAATGCTGAATGGCCTTGCTGGCTAAAGATTCCATCAGTTTGCAAGACTCCCATACAAAGCCTTACGAAGAAAATACGTTTTAACTAATGCACCAAGTGACCGATTTTAATGGGGTAAGGCTTATTATCTAAGTTAGACCTTTGCTGCACGGACACATTTATTTCACGACGATCGGGTGGCTACAAGCGACGTCACAGTCCGCCAAACACCCCACGTTTTTTTTTTTACTCACCCGGTAAATACCCACGTGGGGTAGACATAGTTATTGCTCCCCGTGGTCTTGTCCTTGTAGTAGAGTAGAGTAGTTTGTAAGTATAGTAATTAAGTAAATATGTATTGTAAATTTTTAGCAGAATGTATAAAAAAAAAATTTATTCTCATTCTCCCTGTGGTATCGTCATGTAACTATGTCTGTTATTGTAAAATTTTAGATTGATATATAAAGAAATGGAATATCCAGAAAGATCGCTTCTTCTAGCTAACGTTTGATTCAATTGTTATCTTTATCCTTGCGTTTGATTGTTCTTCACTGAACAACCCTATTTGCTCACTGAATAACTGGCTTCCAAAATTACAATGCATGAATACTTGAGCTGCAGATAAGATTTGCTTTCGGTAGAATTCATCCGAAAAATAACCGATCAATTCTGATGATCCCTAAACAGCATCAAGTCAACTCTGTTTGTCAAATCATCGAATGTGTTTAGGCTAAATACAACATAGTTAATGGCTATTTTGCACGGAGAAAAGTAATCCAAAGTATCTGCGACAATCTTGGTAGTCGAAGCTTTGGTGGAGGATTTGTTCTATTTTTTAATGCCGAATATTTGAAAGTTTCAATCGATATCAAAAGTTCAATCACATTTCATAGACATACTAGGTGTCCCAAAAAAAACGCAACAGATTTGAAAACTTCTACTGCAAATTGTTTCATACTCATTATCCAACAATTATTTTTCTTCAAATCTGCAGTAATTATATTAAATTTTGATATATTTTTCAGTATTGTTGGTGACTTGGTTGTAGAGTTAAAAATCAGCAAACTTCAAAATTGCCCCAGGTCAAAACCAGAGCTGCTGCATTAACAATGATGAATCACAATGTCAAATTTTAAAACATGACAATCCTGTAATTGCAACAAATTGCTGATAAACACGCAACATGCAATTTAATTAAACATTTAACAGACACTTTCATAAAGATTTCTGTCAAAAAACTGCCATGCTTCTTAAGTGTTCTTAATTATTAGATTTATGCTTTTTATTATAAATGAACACTAAAAGCTCCATCAAGAATGGATAACTTATGAATCTGTAAGAGATCCCTTTGTTACATCTTCTTAATGAAGCTGTGTGCTTGTTAATGTATTCATGTAAAGTTTCAGCTATTGCCATTCTTTTAACTTTACGGTATACTTTACACTAACGCTGGTAGCTCTGGTTTTGCCCTGACAGCAAATTTGAAGTTTGTTGATTTTTAACTCGTCAATCAAGTCACTAAAAATTCTGAAAAATAAATGAAAATTTAATCTAATCATTGCAGATTTAGATAAAAATAATCATTTGATTATTAATTTGAAACAGCTTCCGTCAGAATTTTTTGAATCTGTTGCGTTTTTTTTGGGACACCCGGTAGTTAAGAAAACACCGCAATGAATGAAACTGGTGGCCATTAAAACCCGAGACTTTAGTCACATGCGCGGGTCGTCCTGTACTTTCTGATTGTTTACAAAAATCGTGTACAGCCTCTTCAAATGGCTATTACTGGCTATTACACCTTTCTTTTGACTGAGCGACTTGAAAGAAACCTCCGCTACTTGCTATAATTCTGCCATTGGACTTTTCTGACATATTCCATATTCTCACAGTTAGAGGGTTTTCTTCTTTTTTGGGCATTCAAGAGAAGTTTTGAAAAGAAATAATCTTGCAGTAATT
Organism: Aurelia coerulea; assembly: GCA_039566865.1. Classification (NCBI taxonomy): domain Eukaryota; kingdom Metazoa; phylum Cnidaria; class Scyphozoa; order Semaeostomeae; family Ulmaridae; genus Aurelia; species Aurelia coerulea. The sequence continues at coordinate 20,853,687 of CM076948.1, read as the reverse complement.
TCTAATTTTCGTGTGGAAAGTTGGATTTATTTTAAGAAAACCATAGTTTATGTATGTCTACAATATGGAATAAAGTCTTTCACGCTTCTGGTTTACGAGTTAGAAGTCTGAGAACTAGCCTGCGTGCTATTTGAGAACGTGAAATCCTGAAGATTTTAGACAAATCCAACGGTAAAATCGTAGGAAAATACAGGGAATGAAAACGTATAAACTTTTACTGGGTTTTTCTTCCTGCGACTGGACAACACTGATACTTAAATTCCCTTTTTGAGTTTTATTGTTTTAAAGAACAACTAACTCTGTCCCTGCTGATATGAAACTCCCGTGAGCTTACGATAGCTTCCCATTAAACACAAGCTTCATAAATGCTAGGTTATAATGAAATTAGTTTTCATATTAGTTAAACATCTACTAATTTGGCATGCTATTTGACAAGTCAATCACCTCACATGGCATTTCACACGATAGCTTAATTATAAGCTATTTACATACAAATAGTATATAGCGATCTATGAATATTTTATGAGAAATGTAATTTTCTATTTTGTAACCAGCAATTTGCGAAGAAATAGGGGATATAAAAGAGTGATAGATCTTTGGCGGCCATCATGCCATAACAAATAAACAGAAATATGCTAACTTCGCCGATTGTTGTGAAAAGCAATAAACTTTAATTAAATGTAAGAAATCACTCTGTTCCTACGGGCCGATCTGCACTAGACGAGTATTACCACTAGGCCGATCTCATAAAAATTCGCGACGACGCATGCGCAATATAACGCTTCTGATCGCTGCATCGAAAAATTCGCTGCACGATGGTTTCTAATGTTCGTTTGTCGAAAGCAACACAATTAGAGATCAAAACTAGTTTTTCACAGCCAGCTTTTAAGACGATTGTCGAAGAAAAGATCGTCGAGTGGAGATCGGCCGCTCCCACGGGCGGTAGGAAACGCTGAATTTGCAAAAAGCTTTACGGTTGATACATCGAGTTATTCCTATCCTAATATATCATTCCATCGTGATATATCGACTTGTTTTCCTTCTGTGTCTACCTATCCTGCAAAGGCGCCATTTTAATCCGATTGACATAACTTCAAGGGTCCTAGAGTAATTATGCCACTTAAGTGTGGTAGCATGAAACGGAGGAGGAGTTTCCATTTGAGTGGCATAATTACTCTAAGGCCCTTGAAGTCATGTCAATCGGATTAAAATGGCGCCTTCGCAGGATAGGTAGACAAAGAAGGAAAACAACGAATGGAATGATATATTAGGATAGGAATAACTCGATGTATCAACCATAAAGCTTTTTGTAAACTCAGCGTTTCCTACCGCCTGTGCCGCTCCTCCTCCCTTTCTTCTTATTTTCTTCTTCCTTTCTTTCTATTTTCTTTCTCTCCGGGATGGATCAGAGGAGTAGACTTTGTGCAAGTTCACCTTAAGGCAAGCGCTAGTCTCTAAATTAAACATTTACATCATAATACTCGAATCTTTGCAAAACTTTAAGATCATTCGTGTGAAATATTATTGGCCCATTCCCTTGAATGAATATTTCAAACAGAACTTTGGGTAATTTGCCACATTCCGAGAGAAAGAATTTGCGATAACATCATTACTTTAGAATTGACACATTTTGTATTTTGTTAAAGGATGTACAAAGACCAGCATGCTTGTATGAAGTCAGCGACTTGCTCTGCACAGCTTCCAGAGTAATTGACTGTAAAAAATGCACGAAAACAAAAACAAACGACGGCAAAGGCTGCTGGTCTTTGAACTCCTTTTAAAGGATGTATGAAAATTAGCTGACATTTTGACAAGCATTTAAAACACCATAAATTCTAAACTGATTGAGGAAAATCTGCAAGGCTACTACAAATAATCCCTAGTCCTTAAAGTTCTAAAAGGTGGTTGGAAGCAAAGCTCTGTAGTTTGTGCAGTTTACAGTTTTGTAATACGATGATGTCACAACTTCAAAACTAGCAGAAATATAAAAATCGGTGTGATGCAACAATAATTATATCAAAAATACCCTCTCTGGGATTATGGTAAATTGCCTAAAAGTTCCCTTTATGCAATCATTTTAAATAATAGGACGATAAAATTTGCAAAATTGACTTCAAAATTTTTGCAAAGATTCCAAGCAGATCCCAGATTCCATTTTGGGGTAGGGGCTTCTTCGAAGGGGGGGGGGGGGGCTTTTTCGAGTAGCAGCCAAAAATATTGCCAGGAATGATTTCCTTCTTCTACTTGAGGCTGGTCAGTAGATATGAGAATTTTTGAGATGAAATTTGAATTCGAGGGTGCTGGCTTATTTCACAAATAATATTTTTGGGTGGTGGCTTATTCAAAGGTGCGGCTTATTCGGAGGTGGGGGCTTATTCGATGACTTACGTTAAACTTGCGAAATTGATTCAAAAGTGGTTCCCAGCCTAGTTCTCTTACTTTTTAGAACAGGAGGGGAGTTCATTATGCTTTGATTAATCTATGAAAATGAAACTAAAACCCCTTTTGAGTGTTTTGGAGCTTGCGTGCAGTCTCGAGGAGAAGCCTCTCTCAAAGGAAATCAATTGAGTCTGCACTCAGGCTAAATGTCTTTAAGTATCGCATATGTTGACTAGTGTGAAGTGTTGTGGTGCAGTGCGTTGTAACATGCGCAATAGGATGCATGGATAATTAGTGAGTAAATGTTAACATTTTTCGAAATGTACTTTTACTCCAGTACTTCAGTCTGCTATAACGTTACAGACCCTGTTCCCCATTGAAGGTAGCAGAAATTACATTTATCGCCTAATTCTGGTCGTAATTCGTATTAGTGTTTGTTTTAATTTTGTGTCACGATTATAATATCCTTTATTCTAATCCTTAGAAGATGGCAATTCTCCACAGTTCCTTGCACGCCAAACGTCATGTTTCTCAACGAGCCCAAGTCTATCGGCAGAAATTTCAAGTAAGTTTCAAATGTTCTTTATATTTTCTCATTGCCATATGATCTTCGAGAAAGTTCGGTTTCGTTTATATTAGCTCTAGAGCCTGTAAACAGGCTTTTTCTGGAACCTGCGTAGGAGGAAAATGAGAGGGAAGGGCCGTAGGAATGGGCTGCATTTTTTTAATTCCATGTATCTGATTTGATGTATATAGCTTTCTTTGTCATATTTCCGCGAAATTGATATTCTGAAGTCCCACAACAATTTGAATAGTAACACGTAAGATTGATTAATAAATCATTTTCATCACTTTCGGTACTCAAATTTGGACAAATAACAGCAACCCATTGTACCTCAGAATTGATTTGATTTAATTTTAAATTTGGCATGATTGATGATCAAATACAAGATAATACTGCTATGAATGATGTATGATACTTTTTTCCACTATTTTTCGCCTTCTCCTTGTGAAATTACGTATTCAAATAAGCAATTTTTGCGAAGTGACGTCATATCTCGCAATTTAAAACGAGGCTGCATGATTGTCTTTTCGCCTCTTGATCGCTGCTAGCCTCTTTATCGTGTACTCTTGCATTGAAAATGGCATGAGAACTCGATAAAGCGGCTTGGAACGATAAAGAGGCAAAAGAACAATCACACAGCCTCATTTTCTTTGCGCGATATGACGTCACTTCGCTCAAATTGCTTATTTGAATACGTAATTTCACAAGGAGAAGAAGAAAAATAGTGGAAAAAAGTATCATTCATCATTCATAACAGTATTATCTTGTATTTTATCATGAATCATACCAACCCCGGACTTGTCCTTTAGGCACCGTGGCCACGTCAGTCGAAGGACTGATTTACAGTGGGCCGTGCAAATACACACAATAACTAAATCTAGAAGAAAAGCATTCTAAATGAAATAATCTTGTTTACAAAACCGTCTTATAAGCAAATTAAAGTAATGCTAATTATAACATGAAAGAGAGAATCAGCATTCGTTGTTGGTATTTCTGATACATTTTCTGAATATTTCTTAAGTTTTGCATGATTTGACTTAAACAGAAATATCGTTCCACAATTTAGCACCCTTATACGAGAAGCACTTCTGTCCTAAAGCCGATCTGCGACGAAGAACGGCCAAATCTGTTTTGGTATTCCATTACGATGTTCTCTCTTGTATGAATCGGACAGCCTGACGAACATTTCTGTAAAGTAACTGTCAGCTTCATGCTTCTGTAAGGTAAGTGTAAGGTCAGGTATTTGGAATTCAAAATTGTAGCCTATTCCTTGACTTATGACATTCCCTGCGTTCTTTGATTTGCAGATATCACTTGCTCAATAAGGGACTCATTTCATTACTCTTATAAAATGGGTCCCCTGTGTCAAAATGGCCTAAACTAGCGGGAGTTCTCGTACACTCAACAAAATCGCTTCAAAGTCTGGTTTAAAGAGCTTCAACATTGAAAAGCAAACTTGTAGTACAAAGAATAATGTTTTACGAACCTACTCATCGCAAAATACATACCTTTCAAGCAGTAATCTTCCTCTGTAGAAACAAAATAGATCTATCGCAGCTACGAGAACTCTTTCCCGAATCATCGTTTTTGTACGCAACAACAACAACAACAACAACAGTTTAAATAGCGCCTCCTTATTGGTTGAAAACTAAATTCTAGCAATGTGATTGGTCAATACGGATCCACACCATATTGGCCTAAAGCGGCTACACTTTATAAGAGTAATGAACTGAGTCCCTACTGAACCAGTGATATCTGCAAATCAAAGAACGCAGGGAAACAAGGGGCGAAATGTCATAATTCTAGCCTGTTCCTACAGGCTCTCCTTTTCCCTTTCTCGTCAGCCTGGAACCTGTCCACAGGCTATAGCAGCTCATTTTGGAGCCGTCAAAATTTTCAAAGCCGGTATTTTTGTTGTTATTACCAAAATAAACTATGTTTCATTCCTTGATTCATACTGCATGGCGTAAACGCATTTTTCATCGTGATAATGCTAGATCTCTTCGCTTTTCCTTCACAAGAAAACTCATCGGAACGGAAATAATAAACGGATAAAATAAACGGAAGATCAGTAAACAGACGCATCATCTCTCGTCATTGTTATAACATAGGGCTCAAATCTTTAAAAAGGTCGGTGTAAAATTCTATTTCAGTTTCCTTTGAATTAAATGGCTTAGAGAGAGCTAGGGTTTTTTGCTGTAAATCTGTCGCGGCAATTTATTGATACCTTGATTAGTTTCAAAATGGCGGCATAGATTATATTTGAGGCTATGACGTCATCAAAATTCTAAATCCTAAATTAGAAAAGCTACTGATTTCTGCTTTTCACCATGCTTTAGGCCTTCATAAACTATGGTTCTCTTGAAAGTTTTATGATTTTTCCTCCCTTGGTTTAGGATTTACGATGATTTAAATGTTTTCAAAATTTTCCATCAATTTTTTCAAAAATCGTCAAATTGCCGCCATTTTGAAAAAAAATCAAGACATCAAAAGCTTTCCACGGCAGATTTACAGCAAAGTACTATAAGTTCCTTTCAAGCCATTCAATTAAAAGAAAAATTGAAAAGAATTTCACACCCACCTTTTTAAAGATTTGAAAGATTTGAGCCCTATGCCCATTGTTATCTTCTCAAAACAGATTTGTACAATATGGCATTGCCCTTAATGGCCGACCTCCACTTGCAGTTGTTTTGGTCGACAACCAGCATGTTTGTCCAAGGTCCATGCTCTGTGTGGATTGGGAACATGCACACCAGGCAAACGTGCTGTTTACCGACCAAAACGATTACAGTAGAGGTTGGCCTTTATTCTTGTATATGGGCATTGACGCTTTTATATCCGCGACCATATGTTACAATTCAAATTTATATCAGGGTATTAGCTATTCGAAAAGGTACGTACAAAGTTTGTTCAGTAAATTAATACGAAATTGCATCCTATTAGACAATTTACAAGGTTCTGTTCGACACGAGTTGAAGCGAAGCTATCTGCGCTGTGGCTCTGACACTTCACAGGAGTACTGCACTATCCGGTCACACGGTGATGTGCGCCAGCTTTTGGCGCAGTTTTTGGCCATAAAATTCTGAAGATGGGCTATAAAGTTGTTGGGAAATTTCTGGGATTGGGGTCTTAATTGGCTAAAAATTCTGGTAATGTTTACTGTTAGGTTTTGTAAAAGTCCTGGCAATAGTATGTATTAGGAAAAACATGAAGTAATCAAATGGTTTGCAGCGAAGATAGGTGTTCGAAAGCCTCGTTTGTATACTTAGATAGGGTATCAAAATTCTAGCTAATTTCTGGGATTCCGTATGACCTGATGGTGTAGTACCTCCGGGCTCTGACGCCCTCCCCCAGAACAAAATTGCTTGCGTGCGGTATTTGCGAATGCCATGCTGTTGAATGGTGCTGACCTGGAAAAGACATATGAAAGTCGAGAAGAGAAGTTTTTTCTTGTTTTTAACGAATTGGCCAAACACTCATCGAATGGCAGGCATACGAGAAGCTGTCGAATTTACTATTTTGCAGCGATAAATAGCCCCATGGAAGAAATGAAACAGCAGCCTTCAATGTCATAGCTATCGTGAAAATTCTGATAATCATCAGAGAGTTTTCAACTGTTTCTCGCAGAAACTATTTCTTTCCTCCCATGAAGCTATTTATCACTGTATAGTAAGACAAAATGGTTGACCGCTGGTTTCAGTCATCAGGCAAATTTGGCTTTCTGAAGGTCATAGCTCCATCATTTTTCAACGGATTTCTACTGGGTTGGCAGCAAGCTTTATTTGAACATCTGAAGATCGACATCATCTGCAAGTTTTGTGAGAATCTTTTGCCGTTTTGTCAGAATCGTCCTGCAATCTGGGCACAATTTTTTGCGACACCCTATGTATGATTTGTAATAATGTATAACAAAATATGCACAAACTATCATTCAAATCAAAACGAATGTGATGTGGAGTGTGCTGTTTACCGTAAATGGATGCAATCTGTATGTAGAGTGGCAGAATACTGTCGTGTTCAGTGTAAAAATTGTTTTGAATGATTGGGGAAATGGGAACTGTAAATTACAAAACTTTCTCGGCGCTTTGGGTTCAGATAATCTTAACAAAATTGAGTGTGCTTTTTTGTAAGCTATTTCTTATGAAGTAAATGAGTGTAATACACAATTATCACCAGCCTTGTAAGTACACCTAAATACGTAACATCAATTCATCTTCCTCTTACCAACAGCAACACAAACAAGCTTAATCGCGAGTAGTGCTGTAAACACTGAAATTTCACTTGCTCGAAGTCAAAGCTCAGTAAAAGTATCTGCAAGTAATAGCATTTATGAATTGGAAGAGTCTTCTACCGGATTTTTAACGTACACTAACGAAATAAGCTCAACTGCAGCACTAAAAGAAGTAATAAGTAACATACACTCAAGTATTGATGCCGCTACTGTCAGTCTACGACCAAGCGAAGTAATCAATAGCAAAAGCCCAAGCACCGAAGCTTGGAGCACAACACCTGTATCATCAACGAGTGTCAGTCTGAGTCAAAATGATGCTCTAGGTAAAGTAACTTCATATTAAAGTATTACCTTGAATTGTGTACTTATTAATAACGTAACTGTAAAAGAAAATATTTTATGCCAGTATAAGAAACTAAGGTCCGAGCTGGCAGGTAATTTCTTACAATTTGTGTCGCTACCAAAAGTTGTTTAAAGTAAAAAATTTTCATAAAGGGCTACCAATTTGCCTAATTGCATTTTAAAGCAAGTAATTTCAGAATTCACACTCAGAAATGCACTTATTTGAACTTTATCAATAAAAAGCTAGTAATGATTTTCACTTCTGAAGTTGAAATCAAAACGAATTTGTAAATGGAAATGTTTTAAAGTGTTCAGTTTACTGTAAATGGATGCAATCTGTATGTCAAGTGTAGAGTGGCAGAATACTGTGGTGTTCAATGTAAAAACTGTTTTGAGTGACTGGAGAAATGGGGACTGCAAATTACAAAACTTTTCTCGGCGTTTTGGATTCAGATAGGGTAGCTTCTTAAATTTTAAAAGATAGAGCGTACTGTTTCTTTTAAGCTGTCTCTTATAAAAAAAAATTGAGTGTAATACACAATTATTACCAGCCTTTGTAAGTACGCCTAAATAAGTAACATCAATTCATCTTCCTCTTCCCCACAGCAACACAAACAAGCTTATTCACAAGAAATGCTGTAAACACTGAAATTTCGCTTGCTCGAAGTCAAAGCTCAGTAAAACAATCTGCAAGTAATAGCATTTATGAATTGGAAGAGTCTTCTGCCAGATTTTTAACGTACACTAACGAAATAAGCTCAACTGCAGCACTAAAAGAAGTAATAAGTAACACACATTCAAGTATTGATGCCGCTACTGTCAGTATAAGACCAAGCGAAGTAGTCAATAGCAAAAGCCCAAGCACCGAAGCTTGGAGCACAACACCTGTATCATCAACGACTGTCAGTCTGAGTCAAAGTGATGCTCTAGGTAAAGTAACTTCATATTAAAATATTGCCTTGAATTGCGTACTTATTAATAACGTAACTGTAAAAGAAAATATTTAATGCCAGTAAAAATTTAACTGAAACTGGCAGCGTTAGCAAATAGCAACGTACAAATACATTTTGGTTAATTTCACTTTTTATTTGATGTCCCATTTTTCTTTCACTGCAGACTTTGGTCTTAGGCGTGGAATCTTTGCAATGCTTTAAACTAAATGTGTAGAATGTTACTGCCCTATTCTTTTAGCTAATTTGCCCAAAGGGAGCTTCATTTAATTTGCCATAAGTCCAGAGAGAGCTTTTTCAAATGCTCATTAGGGCACAGGTAGTAAACATAAGAAAGAAACTCTGAGTATTCAAAATCTGATGATTCTAAGAAATTTCAGTGCTGGCTCAAATTTTTAGCTTTAATTAAAAACTACGTGTATTTCTTGCCTATCGTAGATTGAGCTGCACGAGTTCTTGAATTTCCTATTCGAAAGGTTTTCTCTGCTCCCTGTTAATTCTAATATGACATCCCAAGTAACATGTCTAATCCCTTGCTTCGTAGCCTCTACTTCTATATATGTCGCAGCTAAGACTTCTACTCAAGCACTAAAAGAAAGATTTCAGAGCACTTCAAGCACCTTACATGGAGTAACTATCAGTGAAAGTTCTGTTTTGTCGAGTTGTGATAAAAGCTGGGACTTGAAGTGCACAGATTCTAATCTAAGTAAGCTTTGTATTGCTGATTTTAACATTCAAATATTCACTGTTTCCTTGAATAATCACTATAGACGACTAAACTTTGATCTGAAATAATACTTTACGGGAGGAAACTTTCTTGGGAAGAAACTTTCGCGTCTTTTGCGTTTTTGGCCGAAAAACACGAACAAGCTTGTGTTTTTTGGTAGTGAGCCACCTCATCGCTGTTTCGTGATTTTGAAATTTTCAGTAGTGAGCCACCTTAAATGCAGACCAACCTTAAGCGTAAACCTCCAACGAGATCAACTATTTTCTCTAGCTTAATAAAGCCTTTGGAAGTAGGAATTTCATCATAACAACCCATTTTTGTCGATAATAAACTAGTAAATGAAAAAATTGATTTCCCAATTCAAACTAAAAATTATATGCCTGCGTGCAGACTTTACTTTCCACTGCGAAGGAGAGCCAAGGCGTTAGCCTTTCCACGTAGTGAGCTCCTTTACCAAAATGATCACATGAAATATGACATGAAATTGGCATGCCCCCCGCAAAGCCGTTGTACTTAAATGGAAACATTACCTTCTGGTTATGCCCTCAGCCAGACAACGGAGTTTTAATTATTTAAATCGATGTTATAGTTTTTGTTGTAAGATTTTGCAAACAGTAGTCTAGATACATATTTTGGCTCACTCGGTATTTATCGAAATGAAGTGAAGTGAAGTTGCATTTTTCAGCGCCAAGCGCTAGGATCGCAGAAATAGAGCAGACCTAATCGAGTCCACGACCCCTTGTCAAGACGCTCAAGTGGTTGGGTCCTACCGGGTATTGAACCCACTCCGCCTGACTGTTCTGGCTGCAAAGTCAGAGAATTACACCACTGCGCCAAAACACCTTCAACTTTATCCATGCACTTTACCCACTTAAATTAAATGTAAAGGCTTTGCAAGTATTATGTTGTTTAACAAAGTAAATATTTTGATTGTATAAACAAGTAGAACTTTTGATATGATTTTTAATGCCTGGGTATGCTAACACATTAGCCTGAGCTTCTTAATCAAACAAGAATATCTTTCACTTTTACTTAAAATGAAACTAAAATTGTCGTAAAAATTTAATTCTAAATCTTTCCTTTTCCCCGCTTGAAAATCTTCTAACAAGTAATTTTAACAAGTATCAAGTTCAAGTTATCCTTTGAATGATAAACCATTTTAGCTTGAAAACTAACGACTTTAAAGGGGCTGGGTCACGTAACCGTAAACAAATCTGTTATGTTTATTATCTATATTGTTGCCCGCACGCGCCGGCACGCGCCCATTGTGTTCTGCAAAGATTTTAGTGGATGGGGTGAATCCACAATAAAGTTACTTCTAAAAATCCATCAATATCTTTGCAATCTTACAACATATGGTTGTTTCGTTTGTTTCTCTCTGAAGTTCAAGAGTTCATCTTCAAAATAGCACTTTCATTTTGAGAAAAATAGTGGAAAATCTGTTTGATATGGCCTGTCAAAAAAACTGCAAAATCATCGTTTCGAAGGAAGTTTGTTTACTTTACGTGACCCAGCCCCTTTAAACAATTAACTTATTTGACATGTAAATGGCAAGAAGTGATAACTTACCGGATGTCCCCGAAAAAAGTACTCACTTTTGAAAAATCACCAAAATTCGATTATCAAATTTATCATGAATTTTTTCTTTTAATCCGTTTTGTCAATGATCCAATTATATTTAAAGGTGGTACAATATTTGTTTTCATCACTTAAAAGGTTCGAAATAGCGCATTGAAAACCCTCATTCTGAGCTATACTCTTTAAGCAACATCGTTAATCTTGCATAAGACCTATTATATTGAGGTTTTTCATTGTCCATGATGTCTACGATGATACTTTGCGCTTCATTGTGACATTTATAACCAACTGGAAGCTTGATACACGCAAAGTTTTTGCAGTATGTTTCAAAACCAGGCAGCTTTTAAAAGAGCTAGATTTTATTAGTTTTGAAAGCAATCACAAGAGCGCAGTGTCTAGAAAAATAATTTGGTCTTTGATCTACTTGCCAAAAAAGAAATTTGAAGATCTGCCTTACAATAAATTGTTAGTGATTTTTCAAACAGGAGTAATTTTTAATGGGATACCCTGTAGATAGTAATTCTTCAAGAACAGTTAATGCTTTAAACATTTAATATAACTTTATTGTGTTTGGCACCAGATGAACAAGGGCAGATTTTGTAAGACAATAGCACGAGTTGGTTTTGATTGACACCACAATTCAAAGCGATTAGCGATCGCAGACAAAGGAAATTCTCTCAACCAGGAATTCAAAACAAACAAAACCGCAAAAGTTTCTCTGAAACCCAAGTAGCTAGTGGGCTCGTTCTGCATTCCAGAAATTGTTTTTAAGAGCAAACATGAGCATAGATCGAGAGAAGAAAGATATATCTACACATCTGCCACGGGCATTTGATTTATTTTATTCAAAAGCCGATTGGGAGGCGATTCAATTCTCTTATTTTTTGGGTGTAATTGAAACACTTACTGATCAGCTTCTGAACCAAAGAAATGAAATGCCCGTTGCAGATGTGTAGATATATCCTTCTTCTCTCGATCTATGCTCATGTTTGCTCTTGAAAACAATTTTTGGAATGCACAACGAGCCCACTAGCTACTTGGGTTTCAGAGAAACTTTTGCGGTTTTGTTTGTTTTGAATTTCTGGTTGAGAGAATTTCCTTTGTCTGCGATCATTAATCGCTTTGAATTGCGGTGTCAATCAAAACCAACTCGTGCTATTGTCTTACCAAATCTGTCCTTGTTCACCAGATGTCATATATTAAATTATTTGTGTCAAGTTGGACTTGGACGTCGATCTAAAAGGCTTCTAACTAAATATTTACAACGATTTCGAGAATACTTCAGTACTAAAATACTTGTTTGCATTAATTGTTTAATTGTTTAATTTTTCGTTTTGTAAAGATTGGTTTAAATTAAGTGGTTTTTGAATACAATCCAACATAAAATTAGAACTGAAATGTAATAAAATTAGTAAATAAATGATTTAAAAAGATATTAAATGATGAAAAGTAGTGTGTTGATTGATAAGATTATGTTACCGGTATTATAATTCAAATTGCCTGTTTGGTTGTTTATTTGTTTGTCAATACTGTTTAGATATAAACCTGTTACGTTAAAGTATATAAATGAAATGTAATTTAATGCTGCATGAATAGGCCTTGAGTTAACCCCCTGGTGAAGAGTTACGTAGAAATCGGTATTAAAGAGCCCCCAGGGTCCTTTGCGGGCACGCTACAATCTCAGACTGTCTGAAAATAAAATTTATTTCCAGTACAACTAAAGTTGCTTTAGACTAAAGTAAAGCTTTTCCATCAGTTCAGCTGCTGCATTGCATAGCGCTCATTCATGTCATTCCTGCTATAAGCTGTAGCATAACGCGTAATGCTTATAGCATAGCATAGCGCATAAGCATAGCGCGGCATAATATTCATAGTGCAGCATAGTGCTTATAGCTATGCTTATGCGCATTGCTGCTGCAGTGTCTATATATGCATGGTTTCCGCCTCGGCAAAATTTGATTTTCTGACAGTTTGAAATTTCAGCGTACCCGCAGAGAATCCTGGGTGACGATGGCTCTTTAAAGTGGCTCTGTCTCCAAATTTGTTTCAAAACATTTATTTGCAGTTTTTGAAAGGCAATCGCTGCGGTCATACTAGCTGTTTTTACCTGGTTGTATGTTGTATACATTCAAAACAACGGGTTAACTACGCTATGATATGTGACCGCATTTCGCTTTCAAATGCAATGCTGTTACAGCGCTTAGATCCTGGGAGTTGATTTCATAGGAAAACTATCAGATTCAAAACAACGGGCAGAACAAGGTCCCGACCAATATTTTCGCGTTGTTTTAGAGAATAAACCAATCGCAGCTTTGCGTAGCTGTCACATGATACATCACATCGCTGCGTGACCGGGTGTCGTTGTACCGTTCTTATATTGCCGTGCTTTCTGGCGTCAAAAATAAATTGCAAGAAAATGACGCAATTCATATCATAACGGGAAAATACAGTAGTGTGACCGCAACCAATATCACACAAACTTTTCATCTGCTTTCAAAATTAAAACGTTTTTTAAGATAAATATTTTATACTTCACAGGAGAACAAACCAAACATTAATATCTCTTATGATTGCCAGGATATTAGTGGACTTTTGATAGTTATTTTTTGTGGTTTTGGTGAAGCCACCAACCAAACTCCAGAAAACGATGGACACGTGTCTAAAACAATGGTGTTCACAGACTTGTTTACAATTTGGTGAAGCAACCCCTTTAATCTTTGTAGTTGTTATATACAGTGTATGAAAACCATGAGCGATAGGACACCAAGAGTGTGTATCACTGTGAATGTTTTATCAGTAGCGAGTGTGTTTTAGCTTATTTTTACTTAGTAGTGAACCACCTTATTGCTGTTTCATGATTTTGAAATTTTCAGTAGTGAGCCACCTTAAGTTCAGATCCACCTTAAGTGACACTATTGAAATTTTAAAATCATAAACCAGTGTTATAAACTATACCCCTTCTTTAATTTCGGGCTGGGTCCGCTCCCGTCTGCTAAACATTTAGTATCCGCGTTTTTGAAGACTTGTACATCCTTTTGCTAAAACAGCCTAGTGTATTCACAGAAGAGAACGACACGAGGAGAGGCAACAGTGAACATTTAGTTGACTTATTCAACACTTTATTGTTCATGGTAAATCATGAGCCTCCCAGTAAGTGGCAAATCATGCACCTCCCAGTAAGTGTTTTCATATTGTTCATGGCATAGGTACAGAAATGTATCAGTCCCGGTGGAAACTTTTGATAAATATTCCTTTCCTAACGCAGGCACATCAGAACTGCAAATCAACCCAACACCATCATCAACTTACCGAGCCGTACAGTCAACCTCTGTTATCATTCCCACAAAGAACACTGTTTCTCCAGAGGTAAGCTTCGACCTTGTTTTCTGAATGAAAAATTACCAGGTTTCTCAGGTGTCCCAGAAAGAAGTATACAGATTGGGTTGGGCCCAGTGATGAAACTTTGGCTTTAATCAATGGCTAATCATTTTTAACATGTTCTTCGATATTTAACTTGACCATAGCATAGATACCTTGTTTGTTGATATTGGTGCTTTGAGAGCTGCAATAACAATTTCAGGAGGTCAAATTTGCCTTCACATGCAAACAGAGATTGGGCCTTTTGGCCTAAGAAAATTCCTGAGCAATTTCCTAAGAACAAAGAAAGTACTGCTTGAAAGCTACCATTTATTTAGCCTTTTCAGTGCTATAAATCAGCAACTACTCGTCCGATTGGCTAAAACAAGGCCTCAAACTTTAAGTTGAAGCCGATGCAGCTGTATCAAGAACAGAGCAATAGAATTTCCTCCTTAGCAGCCACACATATGGGCCACAATGTTTGCCCCATGTATAACACAGAAAGGCTGCCAGTAACAATAAGGTATGGATTTTGTTAAGTTAAAAGGTTTTTCCTGCTCTTTCAGTTCAAGAAATTTACTGGTGTGGTGGTGAACAAACAGTCAACATTGAATGTATCACAGCAACTTTTTGATGCTGTTCAAAACACTTCAAGTATGACAGCGAATGATACCCTCATAGCACTAGATCTCATTGAACAAATGGCGAGCAGCTCAGTGTTTGTTCCAACTGACAGAAACGAAGGCGAAACTGTTGCTCGGGTATGACATGTTTATGTTACTTTTGAACTGAGCTTTCTCTATAATGAGATACCACAGTCAAGTAAGAGAATGCATGTTCGCTACTGGCTATATACTCTAAGACCTTGACAAATTAAACGGATTGGACGTAATTAAAGCAGGCTCGGGCCAAGTAAAATGTGGTTTATTGTATTTGGCAACTTTGTCACGAACCATTTCATTGTGTAGCAAGGGAAACAATGAATGAGTGGGCGTTTTCTTTAGCCTATATATAACGACCATTCGATATAGCTACGTCGATTTCCTTTCACATTGTCATTTGACTGCACATTCTTTTGGGAATATGTTGATTTTCCATTAAAAGGCTACATATTACTAAGGGAATTCTCCCTTTATAAAAGTTCGTTCTTTAAATTTCCCAATAAATTGACGCATTTGGTATGCGGGTTTTGCGGTATCTTTCTCTTTCTATATTGACAGAATATCCTAAGGAGCTGTGCTAAAATTGCAAAAGTCAGTCATGAATCGGAGAGTCACGATGGCACAGCAACAGTGAGTATATTTTGTAGCATGGTAACATTATTATTAAAAAGGCAAGTCCGGGGTTGGTATGATTGATGATAAAATACGAGATATTACTGCTATGAATGATTTATGATACTTTTTTCCACTATTTTTCGCCTTCTACTTGTGAAATTGCGTATTCAAATAAGCAATTTGAGCGATGTGACGTCATATCGCAAAAACGAAAACGAGGTTGTGCGATTGTTTTTCGCCTCGCTGCAAACCTCTTTATCGTGTTCTCGTACCATTTTCAATGCGTGAGTAATGGATAAAGAGGCTAGCAGCAATTAAGAGGGGAAAAAACAATCGCACAGCCTCGTTTTCGTTTGCGCGATATGACATCACTGCGCTCAAATTGCTTATTTGAATACGCAATTTCACAAGTAGCAGGCGAAAAATAGTGGAAAAAAGTATCATGCATCATTCGTAGCAGTATCATCTTGTATTTTATCATCAATCATACCAACCCCGGACTTGTCCTTTAAGTCTTTCATTTAATGTTGGCTAAGGAATTGTAGCTATGATTGCTAATTGAGACCAAGTATTCGTGATGATAAATACAGTGTTGTAAGAAAAATACAATTTACTATAAAAAACTTAAACTAGGATAAAGCATTTCATATAATCTGCAGTTGCAGGCTTGACATTTATGGGCTTTTATAAATCTTTTGGATATTTAAATGGAATCTGAATTTTTCAGTTCAGGTGGTAGCGTCTCTCATACTTTTCCCCATAAATCTGACCGTATCGATACCAAGGCAAATTATTTTCTCCTTCGGTAGTAGAAGCTTATCAGAACACGTAAGATTGTAAAGCATTTCTTTACCCTTGACATGTCTCTCATCATAGGTTTCGTAATATGTGAAAAGTTACAGCGTTTTCTTCAAGCATCCAAAAAATACAGTAGGATTCAAAATAATCTGCTAGTATTTCGATGCAAATTTTCCAACAAGACTACTGCGCTGCAGCGAAAAAAAATACTGAATGCAGCGAAAAAAGTATCTACCGTGTGTCCCAAAATGATGTTACATCGTTGATTGCTTATATCTCCATAACCAATGAACCGATCTTCAAAAATTTATTTTATCCGATTGCCGAAAGGCTAAATTGTATTTGAGGATGATGGCTGTGGTTTAAGCCGATTTCTTCATGCGGAAAAGAAGATCAATAAAGCTGCTCAAATTGAAGCCTTAGATAGCATGAAAAAGAAACGACCTTCTTCACCAGTCAACATTTCAGATGTGATGCTAAAGGCAGAACTTATATGTCATTCATATAATATATGGCATTCAGAGAATACGAATTCAGTTAAAACTGAGTTCAGAGAATACGAATATGAGTTCAGCCTTTTGTATAACATCTAAAATGTTGACTGAAAAATAGGCCGTTTCTTTCTCGTGCCATCTAAGGCTTGAATTTGAGCAAGATCGATCTTCTTTTCGACATGAAAACGCCATGGTAAAACTGCAACCAACATCTTAAAATACAATTTAGCCGTTAAGCAATCAAGTAAAAGAAAGTTTTTGAAAATCGGTTCATTGGTTATTGACATGTAAGCAATCAAACAATAATACATCATTTTGGGACACCCGGTATACTTGCCAATGTAATCATGGCTGATATCCAGGAAGAAGTTGCCTTTCCAATGGAGATGGATACTTCTTCACTCACCACGTACTATCGGGTGTCCCAAAAAGATTACTCCTGTTTGAAGAATCACCAAACATTTATTATCAAACCTTTGATGAAATTTTCTGTTTGAGTTGCTTTGTCAAAGACCTAAAGATGTTCATAGATAATAAAACGTTTGCTTTTGACACAGCTATGTAGAACATTTACACGTTGAAAACATTATTTTGAGCTATAATTTTTAAGCAAATACTCAATCGTGCCTTGGAGCCAAAATGTTCAAATTTTCTATCATCATTGAAGTCTCCAATGATAGTGTGTATTTCTTCCTGTCATTTATGACCAAACTAGAAGCTTTACATGCACAAAGAAATTCATCTGGCAATCATCAGATCTTTTTTGCAGTATGATTCAAAGCCAGATAGCCCTAAAAAGAGCTAAACTTGCTACTTCTTAAACCAATTTCAAGATCAGTTTTATCTTGGAAAATATTTTGGTCCAAGATTTACTCAAAAAAGAAAGAAAATTTGGAGATCGGCCGTGTAATCAATTTTGGTGATTTTTCAAACAGGAGTACTTTTTTGGGACACCCGGTATATGGAAGAACATTATGCAACTAAATGGCTTTGGTCTCTATGTTTAATCATTAATCATTTTCAATTTGTAGGAGACAGTGCCAAGAATCACAGAAACATTAGAGAGCTTTGGAGAGGGCATTGGATCCATTCTAGAGAAAAATGAGACATTTCTGATCCAAGATGAGACTATTGGTAATTCTGCGTTATTTACTGACTTTTGATATCTATGATGACATGAATAGATCATTCAAAGCCATCTACCGGGTTTCCCCAAAAAATATAAACGGATTTGGTTGACTCCATCGATGTGAATTCTCAATCAATGTCTAATCACTAAGATGTTCCTCGATAGTTAACTTTAAGTTAGTTAACTTAACTAACTTTAGTTACAGTTAACT
This sequence comes from Aurelia coerulea, assembly GCA_039566865.1. Classification (NCBI taxonomy): domain Eukaryota; kingdom Metazoa; phylum Cnidaria; class Scyphozoa; order Semaeostomeae; family Ulmaridae; genus Aurelia; species Aurelia coerulea. The sequence goes on along the minus strand of CM076948.1, from coordinate 20,835,649 downwards.
TTATTTTAGGGCCTATTTAAATGATCCTGCTTTGCTAGATTAGATAGTTAACTTGGAAATAGATACCTCGTTTGTTGGTATTGGTGCTTTGATAGCAGGCATGATATTCTTGAAAGGTATCAAGCATATGTCTGTCACTCTCCTGCTTTACAATTACGAAATTTTATATCCTGAGACGAGTTGAAATATGAAATACCCTGTAAGTTTGAAAATATTGCAGATCTCAGAAAAGTCCTACGGTAACATTGTAGAAAATTAGCTGAAGTTTCCTCAAGCCTTTCAACAAACAGAAGATGTAATGGTCATTTTAAGTATTCAACGCCTCTGTTATGATTCAAGTAAATCAATCGTTTGGAAGTTCTAGAAAATTCGAAGAAAAGATGCAAATTAAATGAAAGAGAATGGAATAACGTGGACTTTTTCTTTTCCCATTCCCCCGCAGCGCTCTTTACCTTTTGCACTTTTATTGCTCAATCGACTGACGAAAGGAAGTGAGACTTGGAAAAGTCCAGGAATAACGTTGAACCACTAATAAACATTTATGGAAAACGGACCTATGCAAAACTAATTAGTTCAAACATCGTAAATTATTTACATGGCTCTTAAATAATGGATACTTTTTATTCGCCATCCCGTATGTCTCAGTGAATGTAGACACACTTAAGAACTAGTTATTCGTTTATAATGTTGTCTTCCACTGCCAATGTCTTATGTATTGTGTTGAACTTATTTTTTAGCATTTGAAGTTACAAATATTGACACTGAAACACCAAAAGAGATGTCATTTCCTGTATCCCCAAAAGCGAAACAGAGGCTTGATAATAATGTTACTATTCCAAAAGAAATATTTGCATCTGCACCAGGTAAAGAAACTTTACTGGTTATCTCATTTTGCTTTGAATTTAAAGGTAATGTGTCCATGTAAGTACTGCAACTTTGCTATTTCACGTGATATTTCATGTGATTACTTTACCGTAGGAACAAAAAGCTAGCCAGGTTTAATATAAGCAGACCGATGACTTGCTTCATCATCATCATCATCAATAATTTATTTAATGTAGGCTAAATAAAAAGAATAGCTAAATTACAGCTAATTTAGGCCTACTTTACAAAAATTTACAAAATTTACAAATTAATTCCTAAAGCTAATCAATAAAAACATTTAGTGGATTATATACAAGATAAAAGCATGCCTTCCCTACGAGGTACGGAGCGACGCCCACCTCCCAGAGAGACGGCGGACACACCGCGCGAGGGAACCCCCACACGCATATCCTAAGCTGCGGTCGCCGCTAGGGAGCAATTCCCCAGTTCAACCGCAGCCCAGTGCCTGCATCGTGAAGGGGACCTCACATCCCGCACAGCACATCCCCCATCCCACCGGGAAGCAGCGCACCGCCCCCATCCTCGCGAGAAGGCCCAAGAAATTTTTATCATGTTAGAAACCCAACTCTTGGAATGTATGTTTTGCAGAGCCTACAGTTGCATTTTTCGCCATTCCAACATCTAATTCGTTTTTTGAAAATAGGAAGGGTGCTTGATCGTTTTATTTCGTGCGGTAAAAACTGCCAAAGTTTATTTCCAGGGTAGGCTATGGTCTCAACTCCAAAGGACGTGGTTCGCACCTTTGGAATTTGAGCGTCGCGTCTGGATTTGCTTGCAGCTGCGATTCCAGAGCTGAACCCGAAGTCTCACAGCAGGCAGCCTCGTTGTGAAATTTAAAGTTTGCATGTGTTCAGTTAAATTCTACTAATCACAGAGGGCTCCTCGGGCTCTTCGTCAGCATCGTGTCAGCACATTTTGACAAGAGTGTATACGCTTCTGTACTTACATGGACACATTACCTTTGAGAGATATTTTCACCAGCTAAAAATGATAATTAGTCTACTAGAGAACCTTGGGTGACCTTGTCGAATCCTGAATTATATATATCTTCATAAGCAACTAAGAATTTGGGCCAGTTCTGAAAGTTTCTTAAAATGATCAGATTAAAGTTTCTTACGAATTTTTTACGAACTCCATAAGCCTTTCCAATGCTTAGACATTACTCAAGTATCTTCCAAGTAATATGATTGCAGGAGAAAAATAAAAATTAGAAAAAGTAAATTTCGTTGTCTAAGATAAGTTGTTGCTTTTAAATAGTTTCCCCAGTGCTGGAGTTCCTTTACTTTTTAGCAGCCTGACGTCTGGGAGCTGAATTTCTTATACGAAGTTTCTCACAAAATATACTTCTGTCTAGCAAGGGCTAATTTTTTAAAACAAAGGATACAGTTGTGTTTAGGACAAGCGATTCAACAGCCTCAAGAACAGATTTCACACCTCCAACGCAGCCGATCGTAATGTTTTGCTTTCTCTGTTTATTTTGATTTGATTAAGTGCACTCAGAGGTGTGAAATTTATTCTTCAGAAAAGTAAATCGCTTTGTCTTTTCGGAAACCTGGATCTTTTGTTTACAAATTTTGATCTTGCTCTTGTGTCTATCAATTCTATATAAGTACAGGTAGTTTCATAGTGGAGAGGCAGGTAGATGTGCATTTTGATGTCACTATAATCGGTCATACTGTTCCTGGTCATACTGGTCATATTGCTTCTGCAATGCAAAGTCTGGGAAAATGATTAAATAGGCTGATTGAATTTCATCCAATTTCAGCTTTATAATAACAATTAGATTTGCATTGTTTATTTTCTAGCGATGAATATCAGATTTTGTCATAAATGAATAAATTTCTAAGTTGGTTTCAAGTGACATGTAGATTCAAATCGTATACCTATTTTACTTACCTATTTACTTACCTTTTTATGTCATCAGCGAATGTTAGTGTCATCCTGGTCATTATGAATATCAATGGCACATACAATAAAAGGTGAGTCTTTGTTTTTTGTATTATCACATTTCCTTGCTCCTTGAATAGTTTTTCGAGTACCTCAAGATCTTATGTTGTCTTTCAAGGTCAAGAATGCATTATGACGTAAACTTGAGAAGAAAATTTGAAATCATGTCCTGAGGAAAGTTTTCACCTTGCATTCATTTTATTTTCGTGTTATATTCTTTAACCACGGTAAAGATGCTTTTCAAAAGTCTGGGACAAAAAGTTGAATTTGCAGTTTAATACGCTACAAAACTACAAACCTTTGATCTGAAGTTAATACATTTAGTCATAATTCGAACTCGAAGTTTGAAAGCATCTAAACTTCAGGCTTTTACAAAATTCACACTTCTAAAGTCCTGCAGGCCTTTAAATATCCTAAAAAATTTCTTGCAGCAATTCTTTGAATGGATCTTCAGTACAAACAATATCCAACATCATATCCATTCGATTAAGCAGTGGAAAGCTCCATTCTTTAGGGCAGCCAATCGTCTTGCGCCATAAAGTTCCCAAACAGGTATGAAAATGCAGTATATATTCTACATCTTTCTTGTTAGCATAGGTTCCACATCTATGAATTAGTGTAAAAAGGTGGGTGTACATTTTCATGAACTATCGTAAAAGCTCTATTAAGCCTTGGGGAGGGGGGCTTATTTAACTTTCCACAGTTCCGAGGGGGGGGGGGCTTATTCACAAATTCAAATGACAAGGATATATATGACAGCTTTTCAGTTCTATTACCTCATATTTTGCGATTCAACAACAGTTTAACGAGTCAAATACATAAATACGACACAGTTTTATCCCAAACCATATCGAATGTTAACATGCAGACTTTGTTTAACTAAATAAATGGAAAATCTTTGGTAACTCATGGAATTCGATGTAAATTTAGGTGGGCTTAATAGAGAGAGGGATTTATTTATAATTTTGGCTCAGAGAGGAGGGGCTTATAAGAGAGGGAGTTAAATAGAGTTTTCATGGTAGTTCCTTTATTTTTATTTTGCTACTAAAATTTTAAACCATAACTTTTATACTAAATTTTTTGAAAAATCTAGTATAAAAATTATCCTTATTTGAATTGCTTGAAAGAAACTTTAGCTACTTTGCTATCATTCTATCGTTGGATCGTTTTGTTTACAAATCTTGATTCAGTTTCGAAATTACAGCATATTTTGTATTTCAAAGATCTGAGGATATGACATTATCAAAAACTTCTAATTCGTAATCAAAAGTCTTTATTGAATTTATTCTGTAATTCCTTAAAAAGTTTAGGAGTTGCGATGGTTTTTAATGTTTTCAAAGTTTGTCTTGAATTCTTAAAAAAGAAGGAATAACACTGTAATTCTGAAAAATGTTGAAGATTTTAATGAATTCGAACGGTAGAATTATAGGGAATTAGCTCAAGTTTCTTTGAAGTCATTCCTGTCAACCAAATACGGTAGGTCTTAGAATTTTACACCAGCCTATTCAAAGATTTGGAAGCTGTGCTTTCCTTGTCATTTCTAAACATATTCAACATTGGTGGTCCCTTAATAAAAATCTTGTACTCCCCATGAATCTTTGCTGTCTCACAGTGAATTCCATGCATTGTGAATATGATTTTGGCCAAGCAGTCACGAGGCTGCATCATCTTGTCAATTCTAAGAAAAATTAAAGAATTAGGAAAGCTTCATTCCCTGTACACTCCCGTCACGAAAGTATCCGGACGGCCGAAACAAAATGGCGTCGAATTTGACCGTTGGCCCTTCGACCCCCAAACGGTTCAGACGTTATGCGGCCATTTCAGGGAGTGGAAATAAACGATTTTACTCCCAAAATTGTGTTTATTGATCACGCAATCAAGGAAGAAATAAAAAATTGAAAAACAAGGCAAGATAAACGTGTTTTGATAATAAAACATGAAATTAGCTGCGACGAGAAAATGTAATCGATAACAAAGGAGCCTCCCAACTTAGAACTGATATTTAAGATACTCTTCCAAATAATTCGTTCACTGGAATAGCATCACTTGGTGCAGAAAAGTCTGAAATTTGCAAATATGAAAGAAAATTCAAGTAAAATCCCGATATAATGAAGTTATAAATGAAAAAAGAAACAGTTGCTGCGATCGAGGTAAGGTTTTGTAACAACAGAATTATTGCAATCAAACTCAAAACCAAATTATGGCAAAGAAAATTCTTTAAGGACTGTATAATTTTGCTCAGATTGATTCCCCTATGTAAGATGTACAAAATGATACCAACTTTAGGCCAACCTTTGGCATTAATTATATTTTTGAGGCTTTGATACAAATTTAAACTTACCTTGGCAAAGATGATATCTCAACCCTACAGTCATGGGAGACTCAAATTTAATTTTCCCTTTTTATAGCCAGGCGTCTTTTCGATGTCATTCACATGATTCCTAAACCTGCGATCTTTTCTGCTTCATTTGACATAAAAAACGATCTTCTCCTGTCATGTAGCAGCCTCCAAGACTGGAAATTTGTTGAACATATTGTCTTGTTTTCGATTGCTTTTCTTTCTCACAGCTAAATTCATATTTTGCTATCAGAACACTTCATTTTGCTTTGTTTTTCCATTTTTCATTTCTTCCTTGATTGCGTGATCGATAAGCAATGTTTTGGCGGTAAAATAATTGGTTTCCAGTCCCTGAAATGGCCGCATAACGGCTGAACTGTTTTGGGGTCGAAGGGCTAGCGGTCAAATTTGACGCCATTTTGTTTCAGCTGTCCGTATACTTTCGTGACGGGAGTGTAGCTATTTAGGCTCCCCACTATTGTGTGTTGGAAATAAATTGCGTACGGCCAATAAGATGTTTTGATGGTTCAAGATCGTGCGAAGGATCACGTAGAGTTGAGGGTCTTTAAATTTTTGGATAGGAAAGAGCTGTTCTCATGGATAGCTGGAGAAACGTAGCGTTTAGGCGTTCTTTAAAATGAAGCCTGTTACCAGGCAACCATTTCCCAGAGCTGGACCCATGAAACTAACGGTAATTTCTCAGCAATGGATATTGTTGGCACCCGGATGCGCCCATTTCGATGTACATTCCTTGAGATCGAGCATATTGCAGCCGTACTAATGAAGGTGAATGTGAAGTTGCGGTTTCTCGACGCCAAAGCACTGGGCTCGGGGTAGCTACTTTACTATCCAATTATACCGGGATGCGCGCCAGTTTCTGGTGGTTTTTTGTTACAAAATTCTGGGAATGGGGTACACTTTTATTTGCAATTTTCTAGGCTTAGGGTATAGATTTTACTGCAAATTTTTCTAATTTTCTGTTTTAGGATATTATAACGCTCATTCAGTTGTTTTGCAATGAAAACACTTGTTTGGAAACCTGATTTGTATTCTGGGACTGGACATCAAGATCTCACCTATATTCTGGGGTTGGGTCATAACAGAAGTCCCTCTGGTGCACACCCCTGTATGACCCGATAGTTAAGTGGCCCCACCCAGGGCGCTGGGATTCATTCCATTAGTGTGGTTGGGGTGTGAACCTATCTGTCGTTAGGGGCTTGATGGCAAAGTCAGAGCATTGCATGATTGCACAAAGACACCTTCAGAAATATATCCTAGTTCCTACATTGTGTCGTTTTTTAGTTTTGTCACCGTGTAAGTTGTGCCAAGTTGTACTGCCACTATGAATTTCTCCATGGTAACATCCAGTCGAAAGAGATTAATCCTCTTCTTCATCAGAGTGAATAAGCATTTACAAATACCTTACTAATTTGCTCGTAGATCCCCAAGAACAGAGAAATCAGAGGTGGATATTGGCAGTCTCGCAGGTAAATTTCCTTGTTCATATTCTGCGTTACAGTAAAATGCCTTTAAGAAACCACCTTAAAAGAAACTCAAAACCTGAAATGTTTAAAGGATAACAGAGAAACAATTGGGGCTAACAATAGGCTTCGTTATATCATTCAAAAATATCTGAGAAATAGTCCACCTAGTTATAGGGATAGGGTTAGGGGTTAGGGTTATTAAAGAGAATAGGCTGAGGTAAAAATGTAGGTTCCTTAAAGGTGGGACTTTGCTGTATTCTTATTTGAAAAGGAATTGTTTGTATCATTTCTAGGTACCTCATTTCAGTCCTCAGTTATGTTGTACGGGGTGGCCCAAAAAATAGTAAACCGAGGACATCTGTAACTTGTTTGTAGAATAGAGTAATCGAAATCAGTGATTCACAGGTTATTTAGTAGCTAAATGACTTGGCTACACCTTTACAATTTTCCTATTTTGATGGACATTCTAGATTGGCAAAAATAGTTATTTAATTGATCCAGGCAATTCCAAAAACCGTGGAATTCATCAAAAACAAGGGATAGATTTTGATCAGCAGTGGTTCAATGATGCAAAGCATATCACCCTGGAAATATGCAACTCAGTTTGGATTGGATGCAGTCGAACAATTCTCTTGTGGTATCAGAATATTCCTCAGATGAGAAATAGAAAACTGATCTTTTTTATTTAGAATCGTTTGCCTGTGCTGGGAATTTTAGGTTTTCTTGCCTATTCTCAAGCTATTGTGGGCCCAGGGGGCACTCTAACTCTCAGTACGGGGGGTCCATTCCACTCTTTCTTTGCTGACCCCTGAATATTAAGCCTAATATTTTGAGGACCCCAAATATCGAGTCTGATGTTTTGGAGACCCCGAATATTGTTATCTATTTTTGGGGCCTCTAAAATGTTTTTGAATGATTTCAATTTGAGCTTCTTGATCTTCCTCAGTTTTTGAATAATACCAAAACATTTATTTCATGATTCGCCACTTCAGGGCCAAATTGCACGATTCTTCCTTTCTTCAGATATGTGGACCCCAAATATTCAATTTTTATCCATGTTGTAATTCACAGACCCCAAATATTTATTTAACGTAAATGTTCGGACCCCAAATATTGGCACGGACCCCCCCCCCCCCGTATTAAGAGTCAATGAGTACCTGGGATTGTGAAACGTATTCGTTATTGTTTCGTGCTGATCAACTCGATACCATTTTTTGATGACGTTCGACAGGTTTTAGATCTGTTTGGTTGAACCCAATCCTTATTTCGCAATTTGGTGATGTCGATAGAAATAGCAAAAAACGATAGGACTGTATTCAAGTCATTTAGCTACCATAAAAGTTTGAATCACTGATCTCCGTTGATGTAACAGCAGTGTTCTTTAATGCATCCTACGCAGCATAAATTTATTTTGGAGCACCTGCAAACATTTCAGTTAGACCTCATTCACACCGGAACGCAATTGTTCCGTTCTATGTCGCCCCGTTCCATGTCAAAAGAAATCGTTCCGTTCCATGTCGAAAAGTGGAATGCTCAGGGGGTTGCGTTCACATGGAAACGCTTCAAATAACATTCTTTCCTTTCCAAAAAGTGGAAAGATAAAAAAATTAATATGAAAAATGGAAAATACGCAATCTTTCCGTTCCGTTCCCGTGTGAACAGGCAATGAGGTTAAGAACTGGTCCAAAAAACGGATAAGATTTTTCCCAATGCGCAAGCATGGATGTTGTTGTTGCTGGAAAGAATGGAAAGAACTGATGAAACTGTGCAACAGAACGATTGTGTTCCCGTGTGAACAGAAACAAAAACCGATACATAATCGTTCTGTTTCCATGTGAACAACGGGACCTAAGATTCATTCTCTTTTCGTGCAGCAAATCTTCTTCTCGAAGTGGCTGGTCCTACAAAGGCTGTTCATCAACAAAGAAAGGAGACAGTCTTGAAACAAAGAGCAGTCACATGACTAGTTTTGCTGTCCTGATGAGTGTAAAGAAAGTTCCAGTAAGGCCTTGTCTTTTTGATAGATACGTGACGAGCCATTGTCACGTGGGGTCCTTTGCAGGCATGCTACAATTTTAGATTGTCTAGAAAGCAAGGTTGGCCTAAACTGAAAAAAGCATAAATCCACTGTAGTGGAACTGATAGAACAGTTTGACCAAGGCAAAACATTTCTGCCAGTTCAACTACTGCAGTGTGTCTGCATAGTTTTCGCTGAAGCCATATTTGATTTTCGGACAGTTTGAAACTTCAGTGTGCCCGCAAAGGGTCCCTCGGTGACAACGGCTCTCTAAAATGAAACCTGGGCTAAAAGGTGTGGTCTATAAATTGGACCAGGGTCTATAGAACCTGATTGAACAAGAGAAATGTGGACACGCAATTGTTTTCATTGGCTTTGCATTTTTTGGTCACATTGGATTATCAAACACAAATAGGTTATTTTGAAACTTAAATTTTAACTCAGGTGATCCATTTTGATGCTGCATATAATCTTGCGATGTTTCCCAAAAAGGGGTAACAGACAACCTTACATCTCTCGATTGAGCTCTGCTTATTGTCCAAACAAGCAAGCAAACTAATTATAAAATACATCTTTAGGAAAAGATGAAAACAGTGTCAAGTTCTGAGGATTTACCGTGACCTCTTATCTCATCGTTGAATTTCTCGACGATTTTACTGTAATCGTTTAGTAATAATTTGATTTGCTCTTTGAAAAAAAAGCACAAGAATATATTTCAGAGATTGGACACAATATCAAATTTTGAAGATTTTTAGAAAAGTGCAAGATTTGTTTACTGACCCTGTATATTAGCCGTCGGCACCTTGTTATTGCTGCCATTGGCAATAACCTGATATATTACGACCAACGAATGGATATATTACCACCATTTGTTGAAATCACTGATTTTTCAAACGATTTTCTAATGCACCTCTTATTACATGGTGACCAAGACCTTTCTAATGACCAAGATAAAAAAGATATTTGAACTGACTATACGATTCACCCACAATACTGGTCGGTTTGACTAGGATTATATCAAACTTCAGTCACATGCCATGCAACCACCAAGTGCCTTGAAGTAAATTTTCTTTTCGTTTGTAAATTCTGTCTTACATTTGATGTCAGGTATCCTATCCAAATAAAATGAACAGAAGAGTTTGCTCGTGACTTTTTTTGGGTTATTACAGCCCTAACCTGATATCTGATGTTAGACAGTTTCTAGTACAGTATTTATCGTTTTTCTTTTCTAATCGTATGTAGTATTTATGTAAAATTGTATGTAGTTCAGCTTTTTTTGCAAGGCCATGGGGTAGTCATCATCTTTTACTCCTCATGGTATCGTCCTTGTGGTATTGTAAAGCAGTTTGTAGGTAGAATATTGTAAATTTTAAATGGAATATAAAGAAAAGCAAAACAAAACAAAAACAAAACAAAATAACCTGTTGCATGATCTTTTTTTAGATTGCTGAAGTACACACAAAGGCCTTGCTGCTGATCACATACATTGGTTGCGGAATTTCCTTGTTTGGTTTATTGTTGACATTTGCTACTTTTGTCACATTAGAGTAAGTTGTTTGCATTCTCACTGAATTTGAACGTTCATCTTCACATTAAAACAGGTATTTTCATATCTGATGCCTACTATAGTCTAGCTTTTGCCGTGTTTATACTTATTGATACCTACCAATGGGACACATATGCAATAGATTTTGTGATACAGTTTAAGACTTGCTGTGGAGAAGCTCTTTCGTTCATTGATCTACTACCTTTGCGATAGATCAAGGTGCTTTGTCGGAAATTTTACCCCCAGGGGGGCATTCAGCACATGCACATACGGGGAGGTAAGTCCGATATTTTTGGGTCAGAATATTGCCGAAAGTGATATTTTTGGGTCCAAATAAATTGAAATTATGTTTTTGATATTTTTGGGCATCAAATATTGTGAAAATGATATTTCTGGGTTCTTTAGAGGCAACCCTGGCCTCAATTTGCATTGTTTCAGGATCTTTTATGTTCTTTTACAGATGTCAAGGTATAAAATGAGCTGATGTTTTTGGGTTGCAATGAAGCTAAACTGATATTTTTGGGGTTCCTGAAAATTTTACCCTACTTGTACGATACTATGGAGAGCAAACGACAATGACTTCCCCCATTGTCAGTACATTGCGATATGCAACTAAATACCAACTATAAAGCACTAAAAAATGCTACGCATACGATTAAGTACCGAGAAATACTGGAACTGTGTCACATTGGATGTTGGGCCAGCATAGACGCATAATGCCAAGAGTGCAATACCGAAAGTACAACAACGACAACGATTGCTGCCACCACTGATCCCCTCCTTGGTTTCCATTGCTTAATAATCTACGATTGGCAAGTCCACCTTTAATTTAAGATATTTTGCTGGAAGATTGATGCATTGAACATGAATCTATTATTCACGTTCGGGGATAAATTACGACTGGAAATTTTGAATCTACGAGTGTAAAAAGACAAACATTTTCCAAAGGCAAATCGAAAACAACTAACTAACAACACCTGTCGTAGCAACATACGTTACAATTGATTATCCATGAACTTCTAAAAACGTGCATTGCTCTCAGCAACGCATGAAATAGTTTTGTACGTGTTTCTTCATCCAAATTGGCATTGTGTAGGTGTCTTGCTGTGCTGGAAATGGCCTTATTCGCCTCAAATTAATACTAATTATTATTACTAAGTCTATAGCATCTGCAATAGCTTCGTGCTAGGGCTTCGATCATTTTGCCTTTCATATTTATCTTTTTACTCTTTGAATACAATGGACCTTCACTGAACCCTGAACGTTGGGTAAAAATCCACATAAGGTGAAGGTGAAAATGGAGTTGCTCTTTTAGGACCAAATAAGGAACACCTAAGTGGTGTGGTTTTACCTGGGATCGAACTCTGTCCACCTGACTTTTCTAGCTGCAAAGTCAGTGGATTACACAGCTGCGCCACAACATCTTCAACATATAGAATGAGATTAAGTTGTGTATAATGACTGTTTCTTTTGAGAAATACCGAAAATATTATCCCTCAGCCTCTGTACAAGCCTCGCAAGCTCGGTCGGTCTTGTTGGTTTAATATTTCCCTGCATCGCTCTCTGAAACAATTTTTATGGGCTTGATGACTAATCAATACTTTTCTTTATCCCAGCACACTCGATCAAGAACGAACTGCAATTCACTGTAACCTGGTTGTAGCACTAGGATTCGCACAGGTTATTTTCCTTGCAGGAATTCAAGCTACAGACAACAGGGTATGCCTTTATACTTTTATGAATGCACTTTTTGTGACAGTTATTGACGAAAGTTCAAGAGACTCCTCTTTAAAATCTGATTTTGTTGCATCTCAGTAATTTGGCAAATTTTCTGTTGAAGGATGAGGTACTCGCTTACCGTGTAAGGGGGTGTGCCTTTTTCCGGGGTGTCATTTTCGTACAAAATTCTGGCAGACGTTAGCGAAGCCCGTTAGATTTTCTGAAACTTGTTGAGGATACCGAGTACTGCCCCTTTTGTCTAAGCCTTTTGTTATGCTGGTAAAGTTCAAAGCAGATCAACGGCTTGGAAACCTATTACCATGCGCGAGAATCTCTTTGTCTCTTTGCTAATTCTTGTTTGGATTGTGGCCGGATTATCCGCCCACATCCTTTCCACAAAACCAAACATGCTTTCTGCGCATGATCACAGGCTTCCTTTTTGGGGGATGACCGTTGCTTTGAACTTTGACAATTCGTATCCCCAACAAAAACAGTGTATCGATCGAATTTATTTTGGTACTGGTACTTATTATATTTGATGGAACTGAACTGACAACAACAGCAACTGAATCACCAGCAGCAGCAACAATAACAACAACAACAAATTTGTCTTTGAACAACAGTATCATATTATGGAAGAAAAAGGCAATTTTTCCTCTGACCAAGCTGGCTTTTTACGCCAAAGTTCCACACTAACCTGTTTGCTTAACATGTTCGATCATTGGTACAACGGGTTGGATCTTGGAAAGCTTTTGGGATTAAGTGTTTATTGATCTGAAAAAGGCATTTGACACAGTCGATCGCGATATTCTTTGTAAAAATTTTGAACTTTATGGCATCCAGCAGCGAGAACTCTCTCGGTTTCAGCCTTACCTATCCAACAAGAAGCAATTTTGTCGGGGTAACAGTGTTGATCTAACATTGAGGAAAATGAAGTTGGCGTTCCACAAGGCTCTTGCCTAGGCTGCTTCTCTTCCTCATCTACTGGGTGTCTCAGGAAAAAGTACCCCCTTTTGAGTGGAAACAGCAACAAAACAATTTGTAAAGGTGGCCAAAATTCATGATGCATGGTTTGGTACTAGTATGGTTCTTTTCATCAGCTAAGACTTTGCAAAAAAATTGAAAAGATTCAAGACTGCTCTTAGATTTGAGTACAATGATCACAGTTCCTCTTACAGCGAATTACTTGTGAAGTCAGAAAGATGTACTATGCATGTTTCCCGTCTAAGAGTTCTTTGTGTAGAGGTTTTCAAGACATTGAAACATTTAAACCCGTCTCTTTCATGAGTGACATTTTCAAAATAGAATCTTCTAGATATTCATCACTAAATCCATATGACTTGCAGCATCAGGGCCGTAGGAAGAAGCTTCGGATTGGGAGGGCAATTGTTCTTAAAACAATAGAGAACAACACATCTAATTAAATCATGTGACGTAGCACCACTGTTTTAAAAAATTATTGGGGAGGCTTCAGCCCCCCTGCCCCCCCCTCGCTTCCTACGGGCCTGTGCAGCATTATAGACCAAGCAAAGTCACCTTTGGTTCAAATAGCCTCTGATCATTAGGACCTCAAATCTGGAATGCATTGCCAAACAAAATTAAATCCACCGACAATTTAAATTCTTTTAAACGTTTGATAAACAATGGGATGGATCAAATTGCAAATACAATGCTTGCCAACTTTCATGCAAGTCTTAGAAAATTATAGATTATGAAATAGTAGGAAATATTTATGTAATTGTTTGTAGTATTTTTCGTTATCATCGATTCAGATTAGTTTACTCATATAGTAAGCTAGATTAAAAGAAAATCGATGTAAAATAATATGACAAACAAACATGAAAATAGTTTCGTGATGTTATGTAGTCAGCGCACGTCCCTCCAGCGCCAGATGCAGCCATATTTCTCGTCACGTGTCCCAAACTTTGTCTTTGAATTGAATGAAATCCATGAAATCCCAGCCGGCGTACATCCCCTACTGCACTGTTTCCACAGAAAATGAATTCCATTCAACGGAAAGTTTCATCTCAATTTTCATCTCAGCGGAAACAGTAAGCGATGCATGATGCAGGCTATGAATTCCATGAAAATCAAAACAAATTGTCGCAATACAGGTTGCCTAAGAGCCTGTGAAAATATAAAGCAAGACACATGATATTATCAACCATGTTTGCAGCTAATTACATAAGCTCTGCTTAAGCAAGTTCCTCTGGGCATCTTCTGTATTGTTTATTGGATGAATAAAACCATCTGGTTGGTTAATCAACGGTACACTAATGATTGAAAGGGCTAATTAAACAATAAAGAAACATATTAGCTGCAGGTGATAAAATAATCCATCAAAATGTAAAAATGCAGTTTTGTGATTGCCTTTTGGATTTACGTTTTACAAGCTAACCCTACTCTGGACACGATTATGTTTACTGAAAAGAGCTGTCCTCCCAATTCAAAACATACAACGCGAATAAAAAGCCTTTTTTACAGACCCAAATACTAATAATAGAAGAAAAGCATGCAAAAAAGGAAATTCTCGTACATTTAATCTCTTTTTTAAGTACACTAAAGAGCTGTACAAGAGGCCTTGTACACGATGACACTGCAATTCTGAGCAGCACGAAATGATATCAATGGGTTATTTTCAGAAATTGCATCAACTTTTTGAAAGGGGCTATAAAGCGAGAAATCTCATTAACAAATCGTAGTAGGTGAACAAGGTGTTTTGGATGCGGGCAAGCTGGAAAAGAATGCAGTCGAGTTGAAGAAGGAAAGGCATTTTGAGGCGTTTTGAGTCAACAGCAGAACAGAATTTTGGATTCACGCGTTGTGGATTAGTTCTTCAACCCAGAAGTTTGCAAATTTTTCAGGCTTTTTATCGTAATAGGCCTGTTTTGAAGACTAGTACCACAGAGCACAAAGCAAACAAACAAAATAGAGCTTAGAGAACCTGAAATGTAGAAACTCGCTCAGATCTTCCAGAACAGAGATCGTAACATGTTGCAAAGAAATTTTAAGCACTAGAACAAGTTACCAGATATCAGAAAGGCCGACAGTTTAACGTTATTACGGTGCATTCCTCTCAAGAATTTTTGAAAGATAAAAGGAAAGTTTGCAGCCATAGATTTTTGTGAGGTTTTACTGGACAAGTTGGGTTATCAAGAAGAATTCTTCACCAAAATTGTTGAAGACTTAGAGAAAATTTTTAGAGTTATAAAGTTGTAGGAAAGTTAGCCATACATGTAGAGATGTGAAGAAGAATTTTCCACCAAAATTTTATGAAAGCCTGGAGAATATTTCGCAGCTATAAACTTGTTCGAGATTTTACTTTCTTTACAAGTTGGGAACTCGTCACCAGAGCTGACAAAGAGAAGATTATGATGAAGAAAAACTGGAAACTGTAAGATGGTTGTTAACCATACAGGTAGAATCCTCCACTAACATTCTACAAAATCCGAGAGAAGATTTTTAATAGCTAGAAAATCATACGAGCGTTTTCCCTACAAGTGATCGAGATCTACTCACAGCGAGATTTGAAAACTATATGAAACAGAGTCACGTATACGAAAAGTTTCACAGGGAGATTTCAAAATTATATGAAACAGAGAGTATTGTGGCAAAGGATCAAGATGCATCCAACATTAACAATCACCGTGTACGGTTTAATCGGCATCGTTACGGTTGTTTTTAACGTATTTGAGATTTACCTTATAAAGAAACCGAAGAAAAAGTTGAAAACATACGAGCAGCTATTACTTAGCTTGGCAACTGGCGATCTTCTGGTTGGAATATCGAGTATAGTCTACAGTATTTTATCATGCTTTTACGAGAGAAAGAAAACAAGACAGACTTTCATGTTTATGGTGATCTTCACATTTACAGCTTCTCTTTTCAACTTGTTCCTGATTGGCACTGATCGACTGATCGCTGTACAACTCCCGCTCAGACATCTTATTTGGGTACGAACAAATAAAGTCGTGAAAGCAATCGTCGCAATTTGGGTGTTTATGGTGATAGAAACGGGTTTATTTGTAGTAGTGGTAATAATTAGGCCTGAAACCCTGGTGAAGGCCGAGGAATACTATGTCACTTCCATGCCAAGGTTCATCTACTTTTCGTGTGTTCTTTTCGTTGTGCTTTATGTATCAATTGTGTATTCAGTTATCAATATTCAAAAAAGAGCCCACAAGAGAGACTCTGGCCTAAATTTGGGTCTGAAAATCACTGCCAAGAACCACGTATCAAAATCTGGGAGCCTTAAAATTTCAACCACTGCGAACGAGCCAAGCACACCTCAGTTAAACAAGGTCAGAGATGTTACAGGTTTAAGTAGTCCCCAAGAAGGAAAGAATGTCCTAGCCAATATTCATTCACAGGAAAACACAAGCAAGACTATAGTGAGCCTGGAAAATCCCCAAGGAACAGATCAAAATGTAGTCCCAAATGATATTCCAATGCGCAGCTATCCCTCTGTCAAACAGCCTCAAAGTAACCGCTCACCTCATGCCCTCCCTTCGATTGACAGCACGAAATACACCAGCACAGAGCCAAAGTTTGCTTCCAGAAATTCAGAGCTGACGATTAACGAAGCTGTTGACATAAAACCTGCTGCTGCTCATGATTCAAAGAGCTCTCCTAAAAAGGAAAGTCGCTTCAAGAAATTCTGGAGAGAAAAGCAAGAAAATTGCACTTTTTGCAAAAAGCAAAGAGCATTGGTATATTCTTGCATGCTTGTTGTTCTATCCTTCATCGCTTGCACATTGCCATTTGCGATTGAAAAAACCATCTCGATACATGGCACGAGCCTTGAAGCTTTGCTCATTGCTAACTCAATCGTTAACCCACTTATTTACTTCTTCAAAGGAGTGTTAGAAGGCAAGAGAATATCCATTATTAAGGGAAAAGTTGAAGGGAGACAGGTTCGGAAAAAGACAAATGAGTGTCAGTGTCTGGGATGTCAGGCTGAAGTTGGACCGCATAATACATCTGGCCATAGAGGCAGTGAACAGGGACATACTACTAGCACAAGTCTTAAGCTATGACATTTAAACATGCAAATTGACAGTAGAGGTTTTTAATATCTTAGCTAAAAGAGAAATTTAAAGAGCTGATTTAAACTCGAGCATTGGGACTCCAATAAGTGCTTCGAAAAAGACTTGTATTTAGAATTTTCTAGCAAACTTGTTCCACGATTTCATTGCACCAAGAATTTCGGGGAAAATGTCAGCTCAACTTTCCAAAAACGAATTGCTCCAAACTTGCTTTTGCTTTTGTTCTTATGCAATGTGATTGACCAAATTCATAGACGTGTCTCTTATTTAGCAGCCATTCAAAATTTTATGCCCAGGCATTAAAAGCCAAAAGTTTCGAACGAATAAATTTCAGACAAAACATTTTGGAACAAAAATGTTTCGGACCTTTTTATAGAAGTTTCGGACTACTACAAAGCCCTGAAAAGCTATATCTTCATTGTATTTGTGCTTATTTCATACTATAAATGTCCTACCTTAATAGATTTTGCTTCACTTTAGGGGTGCTTGTTGAGAAATTTCCAAAAATGATCATTTTTCAGGATGATGGAAATGACTGCTAAGATTGATTTATTTTAATAAAATATCGTATTATTCACTAATGAACATTCTCGCCACATTCCTGTTCAATGCAAAGCGTTTTGTGAGCAAACATTACGTTTTCAAACAGTGGAAATGTTTTGCTGTGATTTTTCTATGCTGCATAAAATTTTCGGGCAGATGTTTGAAAATAGTTATAGTTATAGTTATAGTTATTTATTAAAATTCTAAACTATAGTATATACAATATTTTAGGGACTGTACAAAAATAAGAATATTTAAACATTATAAACTATAAGCTATTCTAAAAAAAGTGTGTTTTAAGCAATAATTTGAAACTGTTTATGTCCTTTGCACTCCTAACTTCTAACAGTAAACCATTCCACAAAATGGACCCAAGGGGGACTCCCTAACTTCCAGTAGGGGGTCCATGCCACTATTTCTTTGCTGGCTCCTAAATATTAAGCCTGATGTTTTGGGGACCCCAAATATTGTTATCGATTTCTGGGGCCCCTGATATCTTTTTGAATCATTTCAATTTGAGCTTCTTGATCTTTCTCAGTTTTTGAATAATACCAAAACAGTTATTTCATGATTCGCAATTTATAGGGTTTCCGTCAAACCTTTACCTTTCGATCACTTAAACTAAGACCCGAGTTCGTATTGGGTGTCTTTTGGGTAGATTTGTTAAGCCCCACCAGAGTAGACAGGACTTGGTAACGATTTTGAAGAGAAGAAATTTGATCAAAGTAATTAAGAACGCTCGAAAATGGTGTCATTTATTTAAAAGACAGCTCTTGGTCATTGGATGGGTCACTAATGAATTGCACCAAATTGCACGATTCTTCCTTTCTTCAGATCTGTGAACCCCATATAGTGAATTTGTTTCCATGTTATAATGCACAGACCCCAAATATTGCTTTAACGTAAAATTTTCGACCCCAATTATTGGCACGGACCCCCTCCCCCGTATTGAAAGTCAATAATTACCCCCCCCCCCACCCCCACCCTAGGAAAGTGGGTTCTGCATATCTGAAAGAATGAGGACCCAGCGTATTTCATTTGCACCGAGCAACGTCTATCAGCAATGCACTACTATACCTCAGTCTCCTCTTAGATATGTGCCATCTCATCATCTCTTGCAAATAGGTAGGCACCTACTATTAGGAACATAGGGCTCAAATCTTTAAAAAGGCCGGTGTAAAATTCTATTGCAGTTTTCTTTGAAATAGATTGCTTGGAAGGAACTTAAAGTTTTTTGCTGTAAATCTACCGTGGCAATTTATTGAAATCTTCCTTAGATTCAAGATGGCAGCATTTATTAAATTTGAGGCTATGACGTCATCAAATTTCTAATTCCTGAAATAGAAAAGCTACAGATTTCTGCTTGCCAACATGTTGTAGCCCTTCATAAACTATGGTTTTCTTTTAGGATATATCATGTTTCCTCTCTTAGTTTAGGATTTACGATGATTTAAATTTTTTCCAAATTTTCCATGAATTTTTTCAAAAATTATCAAATTGCTGCCATTTTGAAAAAAATAAAGATATCAAAAAATTTCCACGGCAGATTTACAGCAAAATAACATAAGTTCTTTTCAATCCATCCAATTCAAAGAAAAATGCCATATATTTTTACACCGATCTTTTTAAAGATTTGAAAGATTTGAGCCCTATGCTACTATTAGGGAAACTTGCTCGCGATTTCAGCACGCTTTTCTTTTGTTTCTCGAAGGGACTTTCTCAAGAAAATCCCTAGTAAAATCTGAACGGATTATCAATTTCAGCCAGGAAACATTCTAACTATAAATGAACAAATCCATTGTTAGATGGCATATTTGCCAATATTAGTGCGTTGATATCCAAGGAGCAGTAGCCTTTCAAACAGGAATTGCTTTTCATTTACGCATCCTGTACATTTAGTTCTAAAGAACACCCCCCCCCCCCCCCAGTAACGACCCCGTTGAAACGATGCCCCGCCAAGGTAAAATGATGACCCGCCAAGAAAATTTGTTTCCCCGCTATGTTTCGAGTTCAAAAATTTTTCCCGCCTTGTTTCTGTTATTTATCCGCTGAAATGTGTGTTGTTTCCCCGTCGAAAATTATGCAAGTTGCAAAGATGATTGCGGCAATGTTTCCTTTCCTCTTCATGATAGTTATAATCCCGTTCGAAAATGTATAATTTCAACTTTTTCCAAGTTGCATTTTTAATGTCCGATGGGGTCATTACTGGGGGATAGTAAAGATCTGCAAAGATTTTCGACGCCTATGTAGCATAGGGCTCAAATCTTTCAAATCTTTAAAAAGGTGGGTGCAAAATTCTATGACATTTTCGTTTAATTGAATGGCTTGAAAGGAACTTTTGGCACTGTGCTGTAAATCTGCCGTGGAAATTTTTGATATCTTGAATTTTTTCAAAATAACGGCAATAGACCTTTTAGCTATTCTACAAAAGAGCCTGGATCGAGCGTTATTTTTATACACGAGGTTCGATAGAGTGGCGTTAGAGCTTCTATCAATATTGTGCATATTCGAAAATTTAAAAAGGTGGGTGTAGAATTCTATGACATTTTTCTTAGTGAATAGAATGCTCTTGAAAGGAACTTTTGGTATCTTTGCTGTAAATCTGCCGTGGAAATCTTTGATATCTTGATTTTTTTCAAAATAGCGGCAATTTAATTATTTTCGAAAAAATTCCTGGAAAATTTTGAAAACATTAAAATCATCGTATATCCTAAACCAGCGAATGAAAAATGATATAACCTTCAAGAAAACCATAGTTATTAAGGTCTACAATATGGTGGCAAGCAGAAATATGTAGCTTTTCTGGTTTAGGATTTAGAAATTTGACGACGTCATAGCCTCAAATTTAATAAATGGTGCCATTTTAGAATTAATCAAAATATCAAAAAATTTCCATGGCAGTTTTACAGCAAAAACCCAAAATTCCTTCCAAGTCATTTAATTCAAAGAAAACTGTAGTAGAATTTTACACCAACCTTTTTAAAGGTTTGAGCCCTATGTTCATCCATTCCGAGGAGTTTATGTTTGGAGAGTCAAGTCGCCAGAAGACCAATTTTATTCTTCTGTCAACTTTGTTGAGCTAATGTCATTATGTTTCTTTTCATAGGCTGCATGCACTACAGTGGCTGTCTTGCTTCATTACTTCTTCACGGCTGCATTTTCTTGGATGTTTGCTGAAGGAGTTCATCTTTACAAGAAAGTCGTTTCTGTTTTCTCGCATGGAAGCAAACTCAAGTTTTATTATGTCATTGGATGGGGTAATTTGAACGTTCTTTTATTTATGGAAAGGATATTTTAACTGCGCGATTTTCTCTGCTTTCATACTGCCAGGATAAATCACACACTAGGCCAATTTTAGTTGTTTTTGATTTAATTCCTATATTATTCTGGGTTATTTTTTGTAGATTTTTTGGACGCCAATTTATCGATACATCAACGATTTCCTGAAATTTTTGGGCCAGCAGACTGCCAAAAAATATCGAAAAACAGTGATCAAATTTTCTACAGATTGAACTTGCCTGAACAAAGGGAGTGCTCTTCTAAATGACGAGGGACTTTGGAAATGGTTTAGGTACAATCTGTCGCTCGAGCGGTCCTTCAATGATTGCGCAAGTTTAATGCCATTTTTATTAATACAAAGACTCTCAGTTCTTTTATCATTTCTTTGTAGTTAATGAACGACCCTGAACGACCCCGTGCTCGTGCGACAGATTGTACCTAATCCATTTCAAAATTCCCTGGTCATTTTGAAGAGCGCTCCCTTTGTTCTATCAAGTTCAACCTGTAGGAAATTTGATCACTGTTTTTCGATGTATTTTGGCAGTCTATCCTGGCCTGTCGAAAGTGGGAACTTTTTTCTGGCTCACCCGGTAGATATAGGGTATACTTAACCTTATCTGACCTGGGAGCGAAATCCGCCCCCTTAGTATATTTACGTTTACATTTTGTTTGATGTATGTAGAAGGCCATTGAGATTTAATAAGTTTAACTTTGTATCATAGAGCAATGAAATTGTAGCAATTTGGACATTCTATATTTAGTATTCTTCAATAAAACGACAATGTAATGAGAAATTGATAAAACACAACGTTTCGAGCTTTGCTCTTCATCAGGTGTATATTCTATATTTAGCATTGTCTTCATAGTCACCAAGTTCTCATGCCAAACTGTATGAAAAAATGTACTTTGTATCTCTCTTAACCTTTCTCAATTGGTCCAATTAAGCCTAAATTATACATTTATCTATATTTTGATCTAGATAATTCATTTCCTCGTGAAAAGATGAGTTTGATGAGCTTCAACATGCTTTAATTTATGTGACGTCATATGACATCATAATGATAATTATGCTCCAACAACAACAACAAATCGCTAATTGAATCATGATTTTTATTATTCATTATATAAGTAATAAACAACCTTTGTGCCAAGTTTGGTTGCCTTATCTCATATAACAACAGAAATAAAAAGGGGATGGATCCCCCCCAGGAATTGCGTATTTCAAAAAGCCCAGGTCAGGTAGGGTTAAAAGGTCGTTCTCGGCTCATATGAACAAAGTATTTGGAACATGATTTGGAACACCCGTACCATACGACAACGCATTTTACTTGTAATCAGAGACGTAGGAACCTAAGGCACTGGGGGCACGTGACCCTCCAAGATTTTGCAATAAACAAAGAGGTGCCCTTTTTATTTTCAAGAAGTGCCCCTTTTGCTAAATGAAAAAAGTGCCCTTGAAGTGTTGTGCCCCCCCCCCCCTCCCCAAGTTTGAGATGCTTCCTATGCCCCTGCATGTAATTCAGACTGCCTCGTTTCCTCAAAGCTCAGTGGATAGCTGTCGATGGGTCAGCTCATTCTGATGGTATGGAGATAGGAACAGACCTGAAGATCGCTCTCTTTGAACTGTTGAAAGCGAGTTAAAGATGAAAATTTCAGCTGCCGTGAGGATTTTTATATTGTAAATGCAACGAAAGCCTAAAGTTTAAAAAGATACCGATGTATTGCAATAGCTTGTTCTGCAAACCCTATCTCATAAATTTGATTTTGGAAAAGAAGTTCATTTTGTGAAACTAGATAAATCTTTATGGTATGACACATAAATGTCTTTTTTGAAATCCATTTTTAGGTCTCCCCGTCATTATTGTTGCCTTGTCAGCCGGAATTCGACCAGACGGATACGGCAACCAAAATGCGTGAGTTTTTTTCATTTCTTTACTATGTTATTTTCTCCTGACTTAGTTGATGCATGACTTAGTCTTTGACAAATATATCTTACGTCGTGTTGATTTTTGGAGGTAAGCTGAAAATTTATCAGAGTCTTCATCGTTTCACATCTTGTTCAACTGAAAGAGTAACTTAGAATCTGAAGCATCTATGAAGCCTTGGCACACCCATGACAATGGGACAATGGAAATTATGATGGTGGTTGTATCGATGGATAGCAAAAATGTCTGTTGCCAAACCAGCTGGTTTCCACTGGACGACAAATATGCGTGCGACACGACAAATATCCCGCGAAAACTGTCGAGAAAAGTTTTTCGCGAGAAATTAGTAGGGAAAAAATAAGACGGGGTTAAAGTGAACTATTTTGAAGGTTTTTCATGGATATCCTAAAGATATTGTAGCTGAGGGCAAACTTTTTAACGTTGTTTTGACATTATGTCTTTGGGTCAGTTTATCAAGCAAAAATATTTTTCAAATCTTTTTCCATTGTCTCACAACAGAGCTTTCTTTGGCGACCGCTCTGCCTAGTTCACTTTACCCCAGACCGGGGTAAAGTGAACTACTCAGCAATTGTTCGATAAAACCAAAATGATGCTGGTAAAACCCGAAAACATGACTTATTTTGCAACTCTAAGCAAGGGTGTTAGGACACGGATATTTTAATTGCGTATTTATTTACCTTGTTTTGATCTTCGTCTTGTTTTCTTGTCTTGTTTCTTCTCTGTTCTGTTTCCTCTTGCTGATGTAAATGCCTCGTGTTATTTGAATATATCTTCCTTGTATTCCTGTGTCTTAGCGCGCCTTCGTAGAAGAAAGATTTTTAAACCACAATGCCATATTAAATACTAATGGGAGAGTCATCACCGCAAATTTCCATTGTTTTCCATCGTCGAATGCGCAACACATTTTGGCTTCGCAATGTTGCTTGAGCGGAGGAGAAAAGACCACTTCCACTCATAACATTTCAGGGGGCTGGCTCTTGCAAAACCACAGCTGTGCTAACAAGTAAAAACAAAGTTGCTACTTTGACTTGAAACCACGCCTCTATGGAGCGTCGTTTGCGTCTTTATTACAAACTGACATTTTCTTATCCTAAACCCTAAATTCCTTTCATGTGAGAAATATTTTCAATATTAACTGCTCTATTCAGTGTGGTCTTCATATTATTTTGTATGCCAACTTTCGTTTCGTATGGTGTTTTGCATTCAGTATGGCCTTTGGCACAATACATCGTGACAATCCAAACTTCTGTATGGCCTATCTATTTCGTATGGCTTATTGCGCAATACATCATAAAAAACGCAACTTTAGTATGGCCTATTGCACAATACATATGAATTTATTAACAGTACAATAGGAAACTATTTTGTAGCAGCATTGTTAAGCTCTTAAGGGAATACTGTTGCACGCTCTCCGTGAGGCGTGCCTAGTAGGCAAATATAAAAAGCTCTTCAAGGCGTGGAGAATCACAGGTCGATAGCAAGTACTTTTATGTAAGATATAGGATCCCTCCCGCCCATCCCCTCCCTGTTTGCAGAGATTCAGGTTAGTTTCAGGTTACATGTATCAAATGAATGTACGAGTGATAGGAATAATGTGCTTTCCGTGTTTGCTCTATTTTGGCACACCTATATACAATCTTGCTAGACTGACCTCACTACTATCTGTGTATTGTAGTTTAGTTAATAAATAAAGTTATTTTCGGTTGAATGCAATGAATTAGAAAATAACGTAAAATTATCATTCTGTATGACATGTTCATTTCGTATGGTCTATTGCGCAATACGTCATATAGAATGTAACTTTAGTATGGCCTATTGCGCAATAGCCAGATTTACTACGATGAGCCCTAGTAAACCGACTATAGGTAGCAAGTCTACGCAAAAACTTAAAGGGGCTGGATAAGAAACTGTCGGGGAAAATTTGATTTGGCTGTTTTCTGATAAGCTAATTAATTTATTGGGACTATTCAACGAAAATTCAAAATAAATCTCTCATCTTGCAGATTTGCCTTTGCACTTTCTTCTGATACAAGTTAAAGTTTCATATGTTTTAGGATTGCTGTGATATAGATGGATTTCCAACAAGTATTTTCGTTGATCTTTCACCCAAAGATCAGCCTGTATCTAGATAAGGATCTTTCCTTTTGAATTTAGCTAATTACAAAGGAATCTCTCCTTTCAAAATGCGATATTTGATGCACAAACCATGGATTTGTCTATTTATTTCTTATCCAGCCCCTTTAAACACAGTAAGGCCTAGCTTTATTCATGGCTTCGAACTGCACCTTCTTGCCGGTGAATCATCGAAGTGCAAGTACTGCAAGGCAAACCGGAACTGGGGAGAGCAAGGAACGATCTATTGCCAAGCACGATGGATACCAACAGGCCTGCCGACGACCAGGCATCGATAAGAGATGCTGTAAATCGGATTAATCAGTTGGCAGCCGAAGGAAAACATTTACTGAGTCGTCTCAGCGAAGCACCTGCCAGTGTTCATGCATCATTTGCATCAATGGGGGTTATGGCGGCGAATGGGTCTGATCCTGGGCCAACCAGCTATCCCTCGTCTGTGCCTTCAGTTTCGATTTCTGAATCGTGTTATTCGTAAAATCTAGATCATACCAACTTCCTCTCGAAAGCTGTTCAAAAATTGCGTTCGCTGCTTGTATAAAACCGCTAACTGTTTCGTCTGGATTGTTCCATGTTCTTCCAGTCTTTCTCTCGCAGCACCTCGATGATTCATCCGGCAAGAAGGAGAAGGTGCAGTTCGAAACCATGAATCAATCTAGGCCAGCCGTTGCTATTGCGTAGACTTGTTACCTTTAGTCCGTTTACTAGGGCTCATCGTAGTAAGTCTGGCTATTGCGCAATAGGCCATACTAAAGTTACATTTTATATGACGTATTGCGCAATAGACCATACGAAATGAACATGTCATACAGAATGATAATTTTACGATGTATTGTGCAATAGGCCATACTAAAGTTACATTTTATATGACGTATTGCGCAATAGACCATACGAAATGAACATGTCATACAGAATGATAATTTTACGATGTATTGTGCAATAGGCCATACTAAAGTTACGTTTTTTATGATGTATTGCGCAATAAGCCATACGAAATAGATAGGCCATACAGAAGTTTGGATTGTCACGATGTATTGCGCCAAAGGCCATACTGAATACAAAACACCATACGAAACGAAAGTTGGCATACAAAATAATATGAAGACCATACTGAATAGAGCAGTTAATATTGAAAATATTTCTTATATGAAAGAAATTTAGAGTTTAGGATAAGAAAATGTCAGTTTGTAATAAAGACGCAAACGACGCTCCATACGCCTCTGTTTATACAATACTCAAGTGCTGAGTAACAAATTACAATACAGAGCGGATGTGTCTTTCAGATTCCTTGAACTAATTCTTACATTCCTTCTCGAATTTTCTATTTTATATCAAGGACGCCAGAGTTGACTTTCTCATAAGATTTTCTTATGGGGAAATAAATGTGCGCTAGGAAATATTCTGGAAGGGCACAAGGAAACAGACAAGAAAGATTGGAAGAAACCTTGTCTCTCAGGCTTCAATATCTGATACACGTATTTTTTCTTATAGGAAATTGCTTATAAGAAACTCAACCCTTAGATCACCAAAAAATTAAGAAACTCCAGTACTGGGAAAATATAAGCTAAGAAACCATTTATTTTGATAAAGGAAATCCTCGACATGTTTTTACTTTAATTTCACTTGTTTCCTGTATCATATTACTTTGAGTAATGTCTAAACATTGGAAAGGCTTAAAAAACCTTGTTTTGAAATGTTCACGAGGGCACAAGTAGTGAACATGAAGATTGTTATGGAACCTCTAAGAAACTCGTAAGAAACTCTGAGTACTAAAAATCTGATAATTTTAAGAAACTTCCAGTACTGGCCCAAATTCTTAGTTTCTTATAACGAAAATACGTGTAATCTAGGAAAATTTCAGCACTGGGTCAAAAGCGCAGTTTCTTATAAAATAAACGTAACGCTGCTCATACTCTGGTCATCTTATTTTGGTCTTTGCCGTGATATCATAAAAAAGCGCAACTTGCATTTTCTGCCTGAGCCTGGTCTCGATTTTCACACTTCGACGAGAGACAAGACAAATGCTCTCGTTTCCTTGAACTCAAAGTATCAAACCAGCTTGGCCGTACCACTTCGTAGTTTGGCTATTTGATCGTGAATGATATTGCTCTGGCAGCTTGCATGCTATCAAACTCATATTTGGTCAAATTCTTCATATTTATCGTTACCTGATCATCATTGCCGAAACCTCAAAGCACACCTGTGGCTCCTATCATGCTCTGGATACAATTCAAAATTTCCCGCACACTGACACCCTCTAGTTGAAACCTCCTGAAATCCAAGCTCGAAAGCCAAAACCTATCACATGACTGATGACGTGTGCCCGGGCAGACGTCATCAAAAAGTGTCGCGCATTGGACGAAAAGGCTTTATGAGAGTTTGCGGTGATGACTCTCCCATTAGTATTTAATATGGCATTGTGGTTTAAAAATCTTTCTTCTACGAAGGCGCGCTAAGACACAGGAATACAAGGAAGATATATTCAAATAACACGAGGCATTTACATCAGCAAGAGGAAACAGAACAGAGAAGAAACAAGACAAGAAAACAAGACGAAGATCAAAACAAGGTAAATAAATACGCAATTAAAATATCCGTGTCCTAACACCCTTGCTCTAAGGAGTTCTTCGCATGCAAAAACGAATTAAACCCAAACATTTCACAAAAGTGATATTTAAAAAAAGTTAAACGGTGACCTACGTTGAGAACGATCTTTGCAGATGAAAGATCAACAAAAAACTATTGTTAAAGTCACAAATTCGAGTCAGATTGCAAGACCTGAATATAATTCGATGAACAATAATGGGAATACACTTGGAAAATACTATATTACATATAAATACCAAATCACCACAAAGAAAAACACTATTTTCAAAGTAGTTCACTTTGCCCTGAAACCTCCACCCAGAAATAAAACCAAAAATAGTTATAAATCTATGACAATTATCAATATTCTAATTTCACAGTGATTGCCATTTATCCTTTCCATGTCAATAGGTATGCTTGCTTCATCAAATCCCAACAAAATTCTTGGATCAGTAACCGCATTTTTGAATGAAGGTCAAACTTCGGCTGTCAAATTTTTGGAGGTTTTTCAGGGAGCTGGTATCAGAATATATTTCTGTGTCATTAGAGCGAAAAATTATTCTGCAAATCATGATTTTCTGAAGGCAGAATTATGAACCAAATGAGATTGAAAAGGTCTTCTTCATCTGACTTCATGTTCACATGAGAAAATAAAAAATCATGGGTAGTTCACTTTACCCCGGTCGAAGCAAAATATCGACTGAACGGTAGATCTTTTAAAATATCATGTTAGCTGACAAAAAAGTCTTTCTTGGCCCTTTCCTTTTGGAAAAAGTAAACACATGGTATGTGCTTCAAATCGATCAAAACAATTATAGAAATGAATTTCGTCTTGGGGTCAAAAATTAACCAAAGATAGGAGCCCAAACCTAACAACCATAATTTCCTGAGGTTGTTTTTTACTGCCTCGGGTAAAGGGATTTTTTGCAACAACAGGAAGAACTATTTTGCAAAAATGTTTTCATTTTCTGTGAGCACATGTAACAAAGCATTGGGCATAAATCATGTTTTATCATTGCATGTTTACTTTTGGAGAGAAGCGCGAATGTTCTGAGTAGTTCACTTTACCCCGTAGTTCACTTTACCCCGTAGTTCACTTCACTATTGATTCTAACTGCATTTCTACAGAAAAAATTGCACAGCGAAAAAGAAAGCATTTTTGTCCCCAGGGAGCTTATACTCAGCATTTGTCGTGTCGTGCCAACCTTGTTCCCAAGGGTATCTGTTGTCCTCAATCGGAGGCTAGATCTGTTGTTATCAATGTAGGCGTTAGGCGTTGCAGTTTACGCAAAACCATCATTGTCACTGGGTACGAGGTTGGTGTCGTGCTTCATTTGTCGTCTGATGGAGAACAGGCTTTACGACGAACATTGAAGCGGGCTTCCGGACTTTGGTTGAGGAGACATTTGCCCTAAAACATCAAGAAAATATTTTACCGACTGATTAATTGTAAACGTATGTGCCATGTTGAGTAGGGTGCTACCAGATATCCAGGAATCCGACTGAAATATGGTAAAGATCGAATCAAGATGTTTAAAGAGCCATTGTCCCCCAGGCTCCTTTGCGGGTGCTCTGAAAATCAAATTTGGCCTAGGTGGAAAACATGGGTCCACACTGCAGTAGTTGAACTGATAGAAAGCTTTTAATGTACCGGGTGTCCCAAAAAAAGTTCCGGCGTTTCATTGAATGCAAAGAAAAAAGCTCGTTGTCTGGCAATTTCTATTCGTTCTAGTTGCATGCTCGACATTTCAACTTACAGTTTGGCATATCGTAGGAAGAAATCAGTAATCTGAAGATTTAGTTATTAGTCCTAACCAGTGGCGTGGTGGCCGGGGGGCCGGGGGGGCACGTGCCCCCCCCCAGCGACGTGAGAACGAGGGGGCGCCGAAGGCGACCAAGGTTTAGGGGGCGCCAAATGCCTGGAAGCTTGCTTCACACTAATACGAGCTAGAATGTATAAATGTGACAGATAAAATGTGGGAAATAGTTTGCCTCAATTTTTTACTTTGAAGGCTTCTTTTGAGATGTTTAGATGGAATCAGAAATGTTTTTATTCGATGTGGAATCGATAACTCACTACAAACGCGTTTATAAAGTGTCTAGAGATCGTGCTATCCCAATTCCAAGGCGTTTTTTACTCAAGTGTGAACCAATCCTATGTAGGAAAGGCAGTGTTGTGGCCACGAGAGGTATTCTTTCAACAAGGGGCGTTTTCTAACGATAAGAAGGGCATGATCTCAAAAATTTTTCGCTCGCTCCGCTCGCACAGAGATTTGCTCCCATCACTAAATGGTACGTTTCTTTGTTCCGACGAGAGCGCAGAAGTCACCATGCTTTAGTTTCAAAGTATTTTCTAAAGAAGGAACCAGTCTTAAAAGCCTTGGCGCATTGTGTAGGAGACGAGAGACAAAAGTCACAGTTTTCTAGGGGGCGCCAAAAACAGGTTGTGCCCCCCAGCCAATTTGGAGCCACCACGCCACTGGTCCTAACATTTCGTGTTCATGTTGAAGGCAAAACCAGAGAGATTTGTACGCCTTACTGCATCATCGTGGTGAAGGGGAATCTCCAGAATGAGCGGATGAGGAACACAAAAACTGTGTTTTCACTTTCTTTCCGTGCCTTGACAACGTGCAAGAGTTCTGCTCATTGATCACATTTGAAGTAAGGTCTGAAAATCGAATCTAATAGGTCTCAGGGGAAAAATGCTAAGTTGCACGAACATGGACAATGCACTATTGCATAATATGGCAAGTTGAAAAAGCAATTGAAATTATTCTTAGTTAAGAAACAACAGTTTGTTCGACTCCGTGAAACCGTGAAACAGTAGAATTCCCATTTCAAATTCCCAGTTGGTATAGGGCAACAATACGCAGCAAACAATTTTTCCCAATACAAATTTGTTTCTATTCTTCACACCTTAGGCCAATTCACACAATCAAAAATGATTTAAATTTAAATTCTATTGAATTATAATGCAACGTTTTCTCTTGAGGATAAAATTTCCACCCCCTCAGGACGTCAAGGTAATAAACGAATTTTTGTGTTGCTCATGGAGAGAGTCCCCAACCATCACGAAGCAGGAAGGCGTAAATAATCTCTCTGGTTTTGCCTTGAACATAGAAGTGAAATGTTAGAGCTCATAACTCCATTTTCAGATTACTAATTTCTTCCTACGATATGCAAAACTGTAAGTTAAAATATCTAGCACGTACCTAGAATGAAGAGAAATTGCCAGATTAAAAAGATTTTCCTTTTTTCTCGAACAAACGTCGGAACTTTTTTTTGGGACACCCGGTAGTTAAACTGTTCTATCAGGTTAACCACTGCACTGTGGATCTATAGTTTCTGTTTAGGCCAAATTTGATTTTCAGACAGTCTGACATTGAAGATGATGTGGCGCAGTGGTGTAATCCTCTGACATTGCAGCCAGAACAGTCAGGCGGACAGGGTTCGATCCAAAGTAGAGCCCCACCACTTGAGCGTCATGACAAGGGGTCGCGGACTGGATTAGGTCTATTCTACTTCTGCGATCCCAGCGCTTGGCGCTAAAAACTGCAACTTCACTTCACATGGTAGCTTGCCCGCAAAGGACCCTGGTCACAATGGCTCTTTAGACTTGTCTAATGAAAATCTTCTAATGAACATGCTTTTTCCAATCTCCATTCTAACTCATAACTGAATTTCACAAAAGAGAAAGTCGAATTTACCTCGAATTTACCCGTTCTCAAATTTGATTTTTGAATAATCTATTTCTTTCATATTCTTTCAAAAAGGTGCTGGATATCGCTCGATGGTGGATTGATCTGGGCATTTGTGGCACCTGTCATTATTGTTATGATCGTGAGTGTATTTTATTGTACGAAAAGTTAACATCGTGTGCTAGCCTGATGCTCGTTCTTTTCTTATGTACCTTGCAGTTCTTAGGGCTTCATTTTGTGTGTTACTGCAGTTTACTTAAAACAAGGGGGACCTAACCGCTCGTATATTTCCTTCAAAGGGAATCGACTTAGTCAAAGATAGCTTGCCCGGCCCAAGTTTATAATGTTGTCTATTTGCTGTAAATCTGCCCTGGAGATTTTTCGACATGTCTGTTATTTTCAAAATGGCAGCGTTTTGATTATTTTTGAAAGAATTCATGGAAAATTTTGAAAAAGTTAAAATCACCGTATAAATCCTGAATCGATAGAAAAAGAATGATACAATCTTCAAGAAAACCATATAACATATAAACAAATAAATAGATTGATAAATAACTGAATAAATACCGGGTTAACCAGAAAAAAGTTCCCACTTTTGAAAATTCATTGCATCAAGAGTACTGGATGGATTGGAATGAATCAATATTTGCTTGATAGCCAAAAGATCGAAGTATTTTTGTGATTTTTCTCGCTTTGTTACAGGCATTGGAAAAATTGGTAAATTCAAATTTAGGAAAACTTTGTGGTTGCAAAATGACTGAAAAAGGCCTAAAATACTTTATCAAATCATAAAGGACTCCTCGCTCAGAACAACAGAGAAAAATCAATTTCTCATGGGTGAGAGATATTGTCTACCTGGTTACATATTATGAGAGGTACGAAAACTGTTTGTTAAGTCCTGCGGGGATAAGAGAAGCTACCTGAAACTACCTTCGAATGCAAGGTAGAAATATAGAAGAAAACAGATTTAATTCTGATGGTTTATTTAGCTAAGTATCAAAATCTCTCGTAGATCAACATGATCGTTATGATAATCGTTGTGAAGATTCTGATGTCATCAGTGAGTACCGTGCAAGTTGATTCCAAGACAAAGCAACAAATGAACAGATCTACACAACAAATCAAGTAGGTTGTTTCATTTTTTCTATCAAGCTATGTGTCATATTCATTTTATCAAGCGGTGTGTCATTTATTTTTGCTGTAGCCGGTTGAATTAAAGGATCCCTGAAATCCCCTATGAATTTTTTCTGTGATTCATTGAGCAGTATGACTACATAAATACCGGTTGTGCCAGAAAAAGGGATCAAATTTGATTGGAGCTAGCAGGAAAATTTTAGGTCGAATTAATTCCTGATAATTTTAGAAATAATCATTGATAGTTAGTTACCTTGAAAATACATATCCCATCTGTTGATATCTCTCAGTCATAGAAATAACATGGTAGTTGTTGACAAGAGTCCATGTTTAGGTACACGCATTGCTCCATGTGGTATCTATCATCCTTGCAATATTGTAAAATAGTTCGTACACAGTGGAGTTCGTCTTTGTAAAGAAGTTCTTTTTTTATTTCAATTAAAACACAGAAACATGCAACAAATACAACTACTGTGCCACTCATTGCAGGACGTTTCGTAATTAAGAAATCCCACTCCAGGTCGGATGGACGATCGAGCAACCATTCCACAAACAACCTCTACTATGTAAAACGTTCGGATTTCTCAATATATTGGATGGTTGCTTCTATTATCATTCTATTATCTATCACTGGAAGGGAAAGGCTTCCATACAACATCAGATGACATAGTTCTTTGCGATCAATATTAATTGCATATTTATTCAATATTTGAGAGAGCTACCCGAGGAGATCTGGACGCAACTCGTTAAAAAATGGGCAGTGCATGAAGAAGTGCTCGTTGTCTTCATTAGCCATGCCACAATTACAAAACGAGTTTGGACAACCAAAAAGTTATTCCGAAATTTTTTTTCATTAAGGGAGCTAACTTCGTAAAACTTTATATTGAATATAAAAATACTTGCAATGTAATTTTCCATTCCAGAGCTGGTGCTAAGGCTATGGTAATTCTCATGCCAATTCTTGGATTATCCTGGATCTTTGGACTTCTTGCTGTTAATGAATCGACGATTATATTCCAATATTTGTTTTGCATCTTCAACTCATTGCAGGTTAGTCAGTAACAAATCATTAAATTATCGTAAGTTTTAACAGATTGAACTATCACCAGTTTCATAGATAGCTTTATGTTCCTTGGTGCTAAAATCGAAAGAGATGGAGGCTACGTATCAGAAATTATCAGAAGAATTGCCATGGGATGAGCGGCAATGACAGGTCTTCAAAGAGTCATGAAAGACCAAGAGATATCAATGCAAGCATAGGGCTCAAATATTTCAAATCTTTCAAAAGGTGGGTGTAAAATTCTATTCCATTTTTCTTTGAATTGAATAGCTTGAAAGGAACTTATAGTACTTTGCTGTAAATCTATGTTTGATATCTTGATTTTTTTTTCAAAATGGCGGCAATTTAATGATTTTTTAAAAGATTAATGGAAAATTTTGAGAACATCTTTTCTGGTTAGGATTTAGAAATTTGATGATGTCATAGCCTCAAATTTAATAAATGCCGCCATTTTGAAACTAATCAAGATAACAATAAATTTCCACGGCAGATTTACAGCAACAATGCTAAGTTCCTTCCAAGCCATTTAATTCAAAGGAAACTGTAATAGAATTTGTAGACCTATGTTATCAATGCATACGAAAGTGGGCTTTGTGAAGGCATTAGTTTTCCCAGTAATTATGTACGGTTGTGAGAGCTGGACAATCAGGAAAAGTGAAAGAAGGAAGATCGATGCGTTTGAGCTATGGTGTCGGCGTTAGAATACTGAGAATACCATGGACAGCAAGAACAACAAATAAGTCTGTTTTTGAGGAAATAAAGCCATGAAATTTCATCAGAAGGCATGATCGTATAACAAGCGCTGACCTCCTTCGGACTAGTGGGATGGAAAATGATATGTTAGGGAGAGTAGATGGGCAAGAAGGCTAGGCAGGCAAAGAATAAGATGGCTGTATGTATTGAAAGAAATAACTGGGATGCCCTTGCATCAACTGAATGAAAAGTAATTAGCAGAACAGAATAGAGATTGTGTGCTCAGAAATCGCCAGTGACTTGACGGTACTTGAAGTGAATGACCTGAGATATATAGCGCTCGTCTATAAATAGAACAAAGAAACACCTAATACCTCCAATGTAATCTTTAGCTTTGCTTTCTTCCACCACTCGCTGGATAGGCTGTTTATAAACCTGTGAGATCTCATCTTTTAACTCAGGTTATTCGCTTTAACGACGACGAAGTTTCAACAGAGACTACTAATTTGCGATATATGGAAACATCAAGAAAAGTATGACATCTTCAGCCTTCTTAGCCTGCGTACAGAAGAAACCTCTTTGAAAAAAAAACCAGTAGAGTCTGCACGCATGCTACAACCTTCTTGGGTCAAACAGAATGTAATATTATACAAACAAGGATGTGCGACCATTTTGAATTATGTCAAATAACTCAACATCTCATTTAGAATTTCGTGAGTAAAGGAGAAAATGCTAGGTGTAACGTCTTCATTCAATATTACTAGCATGCAATACCAGCACAAACGGCTGACTCAAAAGCTGCAGCTTTTTTCAAAATCATCACTATTTGTTACTGATCTTTAAATTTAGCATCTGAAGTTGTGTCAGTCTGATTCAGAAATTATTTTTGTGCTGCATCATTTAAAGGGGCAGTCAGACGCGAAACGCGGGTATCAGATTCTGCGTGTAACAATCCAATTCGTATAGGCCTAAATACCAAAACATGTCTACTGTACCTCTTTGTTCGCTGTAATTCTGATGAAATTAATTGAGCAATGAATCCAGTAGAGTGTGAGAATGTTCTATTCACCTTTCGGTTTCACCTAACATCATAAATCTGACTCAAAAACCAGATTCTTTGGCGAGTTTCTTGCCCACTTCGACTTGTAGATTATCTCTTCGCAGCTTCAAAGTTGCTTCTGCAAAATCGCTGTCTACGACTTTCAGGAATTTGTGATAAATAAAATAACTTTGCAAATACATGAAATTGACATAGACGAACAATATCTGTCAATTAAATCCTTGAGATTGTCAAGAACAATGTCGATGGAGGTGGATTGAAATGTGCGATAATCCAATTCAAAATCTCCTTTGACGAGTCTATGCTAGGCCTAAGCACTTTTCATGCAAATACAATGGAAATGTCCCGCGCAACATCACGTCTGACTGCCCCTTTAAGATAAGGCCAAAAGGCAGGGATATACTGACATCAAGAAGTCACCCACATCAAAACGTCTTCGGATTTGAAATCATAGAGGCAGAACATAGGACAGTGAATGTTAGTACTTAAACTCAATTTTTCCTTCACATATACCTTCGTTTTCCGCCTGTATGCGAAGATTTTTTGTAATAGTGGTTAGTGGTAGTATTATGTAGCTTTCAATTAATTTCGCCTTGAATGGCCGCATGGTAGACGTGTATTTCGCTCCCTGTGGCATGGTCTCTAGAGTATTGTAACGTATAGTTTGTAATTCATGTTTGTGAATTTTTAAAAGCATATTAAAACAATGTTCTTGGATTCGAACTTACCATTCAAGCAATACATTTCCCGGTTAAGCAACATTGCAAGTGCACAAAATTACGAGCAGTTTTTCATGCAGAATCACTTGGTCCATCACAACCAATTTGCTTGTTTCAGTTCTGTAATCTAGAAATGTTGCAGAAATTTGTGATTTTCAGCCACATTGAAATTCAGAGAGAGACCTTATTCAGAAGATAGTTTATGCCCGGGGGGGGTACATGACTTGTCGATGGATGGGATCTGCCGCCCGGTTTTTCGAAAGGTACCCTCTTCTAATTACGGAAACTTGCCCTGGCACCCGCTTTGTTGATGAATTTTGACGAAATGATGAATTTTGACGAAAAACTGCCCATTTTAAACTATATTTTGTGAATTACACCACCCTTGTGGTGTATGGAAAATCTGCCGTAAAAGGACCCTTGTTTGGAAAATTTTTGGCCCAAAAACCCATCCATATGGGCCGCACATACCCATACCCTGAACATGTTATTCCCCCCCCCCCCCCCGGAGTTTATGTTTCAGAGAGAGAAAGAGAGATCAGATTTCCATGAGGATAACTCTCGATTGTCTTTCGACCGAGGAGCGATTTTTCTTCTTTTTTCACCTGATATAGCTAAACTAGAATTTAGATACTTCATGTATCAGGCGCTTTCTTTTAGGGTTTGTTCATATTCCTTGTTCATTGTGTTGGCAACTCAGAAGTTCGTTCAGCCTTCAAAAGATTGCACGAGAAGCACACGCTTTCAAAAAGTATTGGAGAGAAATCCATTGTTGTCAAGTCTATGGAAAAGGTATTTGTCATCGTTTCCATTGTTTTAACATTGTTTTCATTGTTTTTGTTCCATTCTTTCATTTTTTTTCATTGTTTTAATTGTTTTTGTTCCATTATTCTTATCGTTTCCATTATTTCTTCTATTGCACATCCGAATGCGCATAGTTTTCAAACATTTAAATCAGCGTAAAAAGGTGGGTGTAAAATTCTATGACCTATTCATTCTAACTGAATGGCTTTGGAGATGTGCTGTCATCAAATTTCTAAATCATAAACCACAAAAGTGACAGACTTTTGCTTGAAACTATATTGTAGAAAATCATAAACTAAGCCTTTCTTGGAAATTATTTCATGTTACATCAAACAGTGTAGAAATTACGATGGGTTTAAGTTTCTTTGAAAAATTTTCTTCAATTCTCGAAGATGAAGAAGATGAAGGAACTCTGAAAATATTGAGGATTTCAGAAAAGTCCAACGGCAAATCATAGCCAACAAGCAAAAGTTTCTTTGAAGCCATTCAGTTCAAAGAAATAGGTCTTTGAAGTTTACACCAACCTTTTTGAAAGATTTGGAACCTATGCTATCTGAATGATGGTCTCTCTTCTCCTTATGCATATGCTTTATAGCGCTTCCATGTCAGTATCTGTCAGTCAGAGAATGCCTTTGGTCAGTCTCCGAGACCGTAGCTGTTCTGTTGACATATGTACAGCTGTCTGCAAATACCAGGTGTCTCACAGCCCTTTGGAAATTGCGTATGATATCAAAGCAAGGCCCTTTCAAGGCCTCTGGTTTCAGGTGCACTCTAATTTTGACTTTGGGAATTCGTATCTGCGGTGTTTGGAAGATGATTTTAAAATGTCAGGTACTTCGTGTAAATTTAGGTTGAAGTTAGCTAATTTAATTTTGCCCTTACAAAGTCCCGATATCTTATCGTCTCGTTCCTTTATCCAGTCAAAAGGGGCTACTTTTTCGGACACTGTATTGCACAATAATTGTAAAATATATCAGGTTCATTATGTTGCTCAGGGACATTGATGCAATTCAAAGGGGAAGCAAGAGAACTGAATTGATAATGGGTCTAAGCCCGAAAAGTCGTGTAAAATAAAACTCTGTCCGAAGCACAATTCTGCTGTTATTTGTTCGTATTACTCAAGTACCTTCCAAGTAATATGATACAGGAGACAAGTGACATTAAAAAGGTTTCTTAAGTTACATTTTCCCAATACTGCAAATTTCTTTATTTTTTGGCAATCTGGTTGAGTTTCTCATAAGCAGTTTCTTATAATAAAAATATGTGTAAAATGACTGACAGCACAGAGATGGAGCATATGCAA
The DNA here is from genome assembly GCA_039566865.1 of Aurelia coerulea. Classification (NCBI taxonomy): domain Eukaryota; kingdom Metazoa; phylum Cnidaria; class Scyphozoa; order Semaeostomeae; family Ulmaridae; genus Aurelia; species Aurelia coerulea. The sequence goes on along the minus strand of CM076948.1, from coordinate 20,797,713 downwards.
GTCATTTCCGGTTGCCAAGGCCCCTTAAAGATATTGAATTATTCCACAAAATATAATTAATTGATGTTTAGTTTTCGCAGAAATCACGACCTGGGTCAGTAGGAGATGAAATATTGGTACACAGAGAAATGGGATCTATCGTTAGTTCTATTGGTAAGATTTTGGAATTCGAATCAGTTACACTCAGTTATTATTAGAATCTTGTTTCCTTAATTTTGACAGTGCTAGGGAACAAAAGAAGTGCTATTTTTGAAGCAACCACTTATTTTGCCTTTCCTCTGCATAAACCATACCCTGGATCAGAGTATTTTTGTATTTGGAGAAAAAGATAAAATAAAAAAATAAAAATAAATTAATATATTGAAAAAAAATTAAATAAAAAGACCTAATAAAGAAATTTAATAGAAAAAACATTTTTCTAATTTTTCTTTTATTTTACTTTTTTCAAATACTTTGATTTTTTTCAAATACTAAAAATACTCTGATCCAGGGTACATAAACCAGCAGACCCTTGTTAGATTAACTCAAAAAGGTCTCGAACTCCAAATTGCGGGGTGAGTGGCCGAGCAGCTTATACAGTTTTCTTCAGGCGGCTGAAGTTAAGCTCGGATGGGTGACCTTAGAGGCTTGCCCATGCAATTCACCTCGCCATTCACCTCGCTGTCCTTCGAAAGGGACTTTAAACTAGGGGTCCCATGCCTGGATGCGGCCTGCATAGTGGGCTTAAAGTAGCTTTAAGTAGCTTGAAATGCTTCCTGCCCACTCAAAATAAATTATTGAAAAAAGCATGACCTATGCAGCTATGTAAAAACCGATGCAATCAAAGCTACAGCTCCTCCACAGCAGCCCCACAGACGGAGCACAGTTTTGGGACCCCTGTATAAAATTTATATTGTTTCAGGCACGTGTCCATTTTGTTGTGGTGGATGGAATGAATCCACAGTAAAGTTACTTATAAGTATCCACATATATGTATATATCTGTAATCTTACAGCATAAGAACCTTTCATTTGTTTATCTGCGAAACTGCGAAAGTCAAAAATTCATCTGTGGGAGCATGAACAAGTCCTCTCCCTCGTATTGATGACCTATTCAAGGGGATTCCATTCTCCCAAGAGGACAAAATACATGAATTTGTGTGAGTTTCATCAAGTTTAGGAAGGAAAATTTGCTCATTGTTTTCATTCGTTTTTGCAAGTTTTGGAGGTGCTTTCTGCAGAAAATCACCCATATCCACATGAAGGAATGGCCGATTAAGGCCGGGTAAATTACTGAACCTAATTGAGCATATTGGCAATAAAACAAGACAGTTTTCAATATTATTTCTTCGATATTCATGGAGCAGTGGCCTTCCAAGCGGGGATTCTTTTTTCTGACTCACCCAGTATATGTGCTATGGCTTACCAAAACACTGCAAAATCGTCGTTTCGAAAGAACTTTGTTTACTTTACGTGACCCTGTCCCTTTAATGTTTGAAATGTTCATCTGTACCCAAATGCATTTAATGCTTCACTGAATTTGATTTCTTTCATATCCTTCTAGGCGAGGCTGGTGAGAGAACAGTTACTCCAAAGGTGAGTTTCGTCTTCCTGTTCCTGGCCATCTGTCTGTCTTCTTTAATTGTGAGCTGTTGGTGAAAGCTGGCCCCAGGCTATGTGTAATTAGTCAAAGTTTGGTTGTCGGGTTTGATATTCGCTACTACTTTTAATCACCTTTAAAACATTTGCAAGCTTGTAGTTTTTCTGCTACTCCCATGCCAAGTTTCAAGCAATCTTATAACAGTGTTTCATCTCATAATCTTTAAAAAATAGGCTTGAACTCCTTAAGCAGTAGGCAAGTAATTCGATAGGATTTTGGCCAATGGTTCTACAGATAACGCGTGTATCAAATCATTGCTGCGAAGCGCATGCGTAGCAGCCATTATAGATGGGATTGATAAGGATTCTCCGGGTAGTGGAGTTTCATGCTGACTCAGGCTGATCGAAGCGGAAATTGGCATTGGAGTCTGTACTGAGCGTCCACGACTTGGATTTTGGGCGAGAAGCTCAAAGCTGGCTCACTGCTATGCTCACGTTCATTGCGAGAAGAAGACGGAGATTTTCACGCAGTGTGGTAAGTATAGCATTGTTTTCTACATCTAATTTCATCGCAAATATGAGAGGACTTCTCTGTTCTGTTGAGCATGTGTTGTTTTACAGCGGACAGATTTCAGAAACGGCAAGGAAGATGTTTCATCAACGAGGGCCTAGGCCTAAGCGTTTCTTACGCTCACAAATAAAGCAGCTAGCAATAAACCACAAGAAGCATTGTTTGTGGAAAGAACAAGTGAATCACCCATTGACCATTGTGGTGATAAAAGTGAATTGCCCATTGTGGCAAGTAAACTACTTATGCAAAATCACCAAAAAGGAATTTGATCTTTCAGGAAACTCGATTACTTTTGAAAATATTTGGTAAGGGCTCTTTCTTTTGTAATAAACAAGATGGTAATAATTCACCATTCATTCCTTTGCATACAGCACTTGAACACGTTTTCACAAATAACAACTAATTGAAAGTATCTTTTAACCATGATTCTTTGCATGACAGAATTTTGATTGGCTTCTTGAAATGTTTATGTTGTCTGCTTGGTTGCAATATGTACTTAAATTGGCCTTTCCAGCCACCATGTGCTATCTTTTATTGATGCTCATTTTTGTGGACCATTGAAAAAATGGTGACAACAAAGAGAACATAAAAAGGTGTATTTGCAGACCATGCTTGATGTTGCAAAGGCCCCTTTGATGTTGCCACTTGACCATTTATAGATCTCATACACAAACAGCTTCACATCTCATGTATTTTGTTGCAGGAATCATAGGCAGGAATGAAAGGCAACTTATTAATTTGAGACACCCCTGTAAAGACTTCCACTGCTTTGGATCAATATTGCTTCAGACATGTAAAGATTAACACAGCAGTGGATCACTACCTGCAAATTAACCGTTTATATATTCCTGTGACCATTTGCACAGCATTGGATCAGCATTTGCTTCTTTAACCATTGACATTCAAAGACCAATGCAGCATTGGATTACTTAAGGATGTACTTCTTTCAAAGACCAAACAGCATTGGATCAGCATTGCTTCTGTGACTGTTCTTCGTACCTTGTGACCTTTTAGCTTTGATACAAACTGTTACCAGATGAGCCTTTGAAGAATTGTTGTGGTAAACTGCTGTGGATCATATGCTCTCAAGACTTGTTCTTATTCAAGGCACAATACAGAATCTGTTATTTAACACAGAATTGAATAGGGGAACACTTTGTATGTTGCCATCATGTATCAAGTTGCTTGAATATTATTAAAGATGCTGCCCGGGGGGGGGTACATGACTTGTGGATGGACGGGGGTCTGCTGCCCGGTTTTAAGAAAGCTACCCTCTTCTAATTACAGAAACTTGCCTTGGTACCCACTAGACTGTTATGATGAATTTTCGCGGAAAACAGCCCATTTTCTACTATTTTTGCGAATTTCAGCGAAAGCCCACCCATGTTCATGAAAACATTCCCAAAAAGGACCCTCGTTTTGTTTAGAGAATTTTGAGCCCAAAAACCCAACCATATGGGCGGAACATACCCGTACCTTGAACATGTTATGTACCCCCTGGGATGCTGATTGGTGCAGATGGAAGCAGATAATTGACATTCTAGGATAATTGCAAAGAAATTGTCAAAGCTACTGTATTGCTACTAAAACATCAAAACTATTTTAACTTGAAACTGCCAGCGTTGATCTATGGCCAAATCAGAAAATCATATACTATTTGAGGTACCACCTGGGGAAAAGAAAGCCTTGCAGTCCAAGAAAGAAATTGCAATTGAAGAGTTGAATTGAGACTGATATTACATTGAGTTTTAATGAGTATTATAGTTGTGTAATCATGGGCGATAGGACACCAAGTGTGTGAAAGTTTCTGTAGCGAGCCACCTTAACGTTTTATTGTTAGCCACCTTAACCAATCGTTTTTTGTGTGTTTTTACCTATTTTCACTTGATAGTGAGCCACCTTATCGCTGTTTCGTCATTTTGAAATTTTCGGTATAGAGCCATGACGAAACAGCGATAAGGTGGCTCACTACCAAGTGAAAATAGGTAAAACACAAAAAAAATGGTTAATGTGGCTAACAATAAAACGTTAAGGTGGCTCGCTACAGAAACTTTCACACACTTGGTGTCCTATCGCCCATGGTGTAATGCAGTCTTTTAATTTACAAAAAGTTCTCAGTTCTATTAAGTTTTCCACTCAGAAAGCTGCAATTTAACTTGGTTTCAAATACTTGCCCCAAAAACTCCACTCTGACATTTATTCTTTCAAAAATCTGCAGAATTATATTATGAAAACGCTAAGAGCAGTGGCGTACCTAAGGGGGGAATGAGGGGGTCCAGACCCACCACTTTTCAAAAAGTTGGCCTTAAGGTTCATACAAAATGCAATATACTTTGTATCGCAGGGAGGGGGGGGGGGGGAGGGAAGGGTCAGGCAGATCTTTCAGGCAGATCTGTCTTTTTGAGATTTCTTGAAAAGCGAGGAGAGAATGGTTTTGTCAAGGTTCGCTGGAGCAATGTTTTGGGTTTCTAAGAAATGCTTGACCATTGTTGAGAGAGGCATTCTAAGTAGAATGCATGTTCTCAATTGGGTATAAATTCTCAATATAAATTCAACAAAACATCCTGCCTATATTTTGCTCATTCCAACCATGTTTACGATGCAAAATATAACTAAAAAAGGCGTTTCCCCCATTTTCCGAGCGTCTGAAGGGTGTGGTCACAGAAAATGTTCTGCGCTTATGCCCCAGACCCCCTCACTCCTTGAGTGCTGCGTACGCAACTGGTATGAGCAGCACTTACTTAACTGCGTTAACAGCTAGTTGTAATAGATTAAACTTAATCATAGAAACAGACACGACTTCTTATCTAGGTAAGTTATTCTAAAGGTCACTATTTACAGTCAATGTCTGCCCAGTAACTTAAGACTGACGTCAAGTCCCATTTTCCTTATCGATAATCTAAAATTTGGCTGAATCGGGACCCCTTTAGGCAGATGTTTTATCAGTGTCATTTTGATTTCACATTCTTTATGTTCTGGGCAGACAATTCTAATTTCCTACAGGGTTTGTGGTATTTTCCTAAAATGGAAAATTAAAGTTGTGGTAAAGTTAAGTTTGCCCAAGATTGCTTTTTCTGGCAATCTAACGGGACTGTAAACTACCATCGAGTTTTTTTTTCTATTCATAATAAATTAAAACTAACTATACTAAATACATTACTACTGTACTGCTCTTGGTGTAAGAAGACACAAGGTCATCTAGCCTACACCAAGAACGGTACTTACAATTTGCAAATACAACTTCAAGATATAGAAAAAATACAGTAATACAAGGAACAAAACCAAAACAAGAAAGTAATACACAAATAGTCAAAAGAAAAGAAGGAGACTGGCAGTTCCACACCAAACCATGCAATGGGTCTAACCCTTTTATATCATAGACTTCCATCATTTTTGTACCATCACATAGCAACTGGACGGTACAATGACGAGGGAAGTCAAGCACTATGGGAAAATTTGGATGGTTGGGTGCTGACCATTGAGTTCGAGGCTGTAAAGCTACCTCCGAAGTTTGCACTTCAAGAAGTGCTGGGCTTATTTTGCAAAATTTGTGTAAGGTACTTATAAAATACCAATTTTGATTTCAAGGTATTTATTTCCTCGGGGGAATGACTTTCTTAGTATATTGGTCGTACGGAAAGTGCTATTTTTAAAAGTCCTGGAAGTTTGGGTATCATTTTTAAACATTTAGTGAAATTGTGGGTCCTGTTTGTTTTTAGGGAAATTGGCAAACTACAGGAATTAGAGGAGATGCTTCATAACTTGCGGCATTGTGGCCCAGATATTCACAAAAAATTACTATAAAATTCTTTGAAACTTGCAGAATTATGCATGGCAACTTTTCGTGCAAAATGCACGTCTTGTCAAGTGATAGGCCTATTATGTGTATGATGCTACTGACAAACTATCTGAACATGGCTAAAAGCGATTCTCTAGTGAAAAGATTATTAGAGCTAGCTTGTATCTGCACAACCGAATACCTTGGCAAGTCTGATCCAGATTTTTAAACTTAACTTGTTTGGAACGATTCTGAGAACATTTTTATAAAATCATTGGTAACCAGAGAAAGATATGACCAATTTTTTTACCAACTGAATTTCATTACCTGAAATGAGATGTTACCCATACATACAAGGATGATAAGTGTTCAGGAGTACGGTGAGTAGTTAGCAAACTACAGGCGTGCAAACGTTTTAACATTATTACTCACCCGGGATGTGTTTGACAAATAGTGTGCGAATCCCCTGAAAAATGTTTGTGGGAAATTGTTAAAAACTGTGGTAACATCAAAGACTCCAACGACAAGAACTCTCCCATTTAATCGCTGAGTCATCTTGCTGTAGGACAAACTCTTATCATTATGATCATCGTTCAGCAGACTCTGTAATAAGTTTAAATTATCCCTTTTGAGATTCATTCACAACGCTAGAGGCAATTGGATTTATGGTCAATATATCAGGCTGAAGGTTAAAGGCCCTTGCCCAACCACCATGCATTGCGATTTGCTTTCATTCGTTTTATTTGTCGTTGATTCCATGGATTTCATATGATTCTAATCAATGTTTAACATGCATTAAGTGAAAGGTTTTTTTTAACGAAAATTATGCGACAGGGTATTATAATAGGTAAAAAATTATGCGACAGGGTATCACAAGCAAAAATTGCGTTCTACACTGTATGCGAGATGCAAAATTTTTATGCGACAGGGTATACTTTTGGCCTATTTTTTATGCGACAGGGTGCAGGGTGTGGAGAGGTTTTCCGCATACCCCCGTCACTTCCCTAGTCAAGTACCCCCCCCCCCGGGGTTCTTTCACACTCAGACAACATTTTTACAATGCATGTTCTGCTTACTCTACATATTGAGACTATACAACTAAACAACACTACAGGACGATACCATGAGGAGCGAAACAGCGTGACTACCCCATGGCCCTTACCTTTGATATAAAAACAATAGACACCACAACGACAAATATACAAACAGTAAAACTAGAAAATAGAAGACTTGTTAATTAATCACTATACGCTATATACAACATAAGCTAACTACAATAAACGTTTGCGGCATAAAGACTGCTGGGAAAGAAGGCTCAAAACGATCCCCTGCGCCCCACCGAATTAAATAAATTTAATCGATGGATTTAATGCAGAAAGCAATGGTGAAGTAGACTCACGAAATAGTCCCAGTTATCGCAGCAACAACAGCAACAGCAATGACAACAACAACAACGATATATATTTTTGCTCAAACGTGGACTTATGGACTTTCACATCAAAAAGTGGGACGAAAATAAACAATGGGCGCACAGATTTTTCTATGCCCTTCGAAACGAGGTTAATGGCCTCTTTTCGGTAGTTGGAGAATTTCAGGAGCTGTGCCCTGTTGGCGTGCACTATTGCTAGATGAAGATTGCCTTCAAAATGAGGAAATTCTCGTTGAAACTGAAAGGTTTGTTAATTCTTAGATTAAAGAAACATTCATGCGAATACTTGTGACTTTTGTTCATTGCTAACGTCACTCAAAACTTGAATTTTGAGGCGTTTTATTATCTGTGTGTGTGTAATCTCATTTTAATTCGATCATTTTTACATATAGCTAACAATATATACATCATTTAAATATATACAAGTTAACTAATCAAAATCGAATATACAGAACTAATAAACAAAATTAATATTTTCTAAAGAATACAATTAAGTTGGTAGGCAAGCACAAGCACTACATTTGCAGTTGGGACCGTCCCATTGTTTTATTAAAACCTTAAAACTTTTCAGATTTTCTGCCGATTTTAGTTCATTTGGTAGGCCATTCCAAATCTGTGGCCCAATGGACTTGAGACTCTTGGACCCGAAAGTTGTTTGATTAGGCCTAAAATGTGCTAAATTATTTGGATTTCTTGAAGAATAAATTGAAGAACGTAATTCAAAAATGCTCTGCATAAATGGTGGATTCAAATGATTCAGTGTTTTGAATATTTCAATGCAAAGGAGTCTTTGGCGGGCAACATGCATCGTGCATTTACTCGATCTCGAAAGCAAATCATTATACGAACTCGTATGATCATTATAAAGAAATCTTAGAGCACGTTCTTGTAATTTTTCTATTTTCTGCAATGATTTGGAAGATGAGAAATACCAAACCAAAGGACAATAGTCAAAATTAGAATATACGAAACTCTGAACAAGGATCTTCTTCTCCTGAAAGCCAATGAATGTCTTTAATCTTTTGAGAACATTTAATTGCGTTGCAGCCTTTTTGCAAAGATTCGAAATATGTGGGTCGAAATCAAGTCTATAATCCAAAGTGACTCCTAAAAGTTTCACAGTCTCCTCAGATTTGATTATTTTACCGTTAATGTTAATTTGTTCTCCACTAGTATTTGTTTGGTTTTTTCTGAGCAGTAAAGCATGGAATTTTTCAGGATTAGCAATCATTTCATGTTGTTCTAGCCAAGCTAGAGCAACTCCAGATTCTTTTTCCAAAATATTGATAAGATCGGGCATACTTTTAGAGAAATAAGCAAGAGTATTGTCGTCAGCATAGTTATAGAGAGTTGCCTGTTTTATGAAAAGAAACAAATCATTTATATAAAAGTTAAACAGGATTGGGCCCAGCACAGATCCTTGGGGTACACCAGAAATAACCTCTAGGAAGGAACTGTAAGTATTATTTATCCGAACGCTTTGCTTACGTCGCTTGAGAAAAGAATAGGTAAGGACAAGCGCATCTTCATCGAATCCGTATGCATGTAGTTTGGCAATAAGCAAGTCATGTGGAATGCAATCAAAAGCTTTGGAAAGATCCATCAGGACTGCACCTACGAGGTAGTCGTTGTCGAGGTTAGACCTCCAATCTTCAATCATTCGTATTAATACATGATGGGTGCCGTAAGCTCGTCTATAGGCCGCAATGAAAACAGAAAGTGTGTTATCTAAGTATTGAGTCAGTTGTTGTTTCAGGACTTTTTCATATATCTTAGAAAAGGTATTAAGAACACTAACTGGGCGGAAATTTCTTTCCACCGTGCAAATTGGTTCCCCCTTATCTAAAGGGCAGACCGCAGCCTTTTTTGCATCGTCTGGGAATCTAGAATTTCGAAGGTTAGTGCGACTGAGAGTTCGTTAGAAGCTAGAGATACTAGCTTTGGGGGTATTTGATCCTCACCAGTAGATTTTTTTTCCATCAAGGGATTTTAATAGTTCCATAATTTCTTGATTGCCTATTTCATGAAAGGAAAAGGTATTCAATACTTGTTCTGGGTTTTGAATGATAGCTAGGACGCTAGGATGGCTTTTATACTTGTCAATTATTATTATTATTATTATTATTATAACATTTTGGTTATTAAAAATAGCTCTACTTCAAGAACTAATAAAGACCAACTATTTACAAAAACAAAAATAAATTACAGTTCATGATAAGAAACGAAAATACCCTAAAATACCCTATTTACAAATTTTGCAACGGCAAGTCTCTCCAATCCATTTTTTTATGCATGACTTAAAAGAACAGACGGAGGTGGCAATTTTTGTATCATTGGGCAGGGAATTCCATAATATGCTACCACGAAAAGATAAACTATCGTTGCCATAAGTAGTTGTTTTAGTTTGAGGCAACATCAACAGATTCTTTGGTCGTAGATTGTAATTATTGTCCTTTTCATGGAACATATCCCACAAAAAAGAAGGGTTTTGTTGTGTTAAACTGCTATAAACCTCGAGCATTAACTTTTGCAAGTTCTTTTGATGAATAGTGCACTCCTTTCCTCTCTGAAAGGAGAGGAAAGGAGTGCACTATTCACGACAAATTTCAAGAATTAATCTAACAATTTGTCGGTCATCAGAAATTCCAGTATATTCAGCAAGGTTAATGGGCTTCTTGCCGCTGGATTTCTCTACTATGTTTACATAGTGATCGTTGAAGATCTCTGTCAATTCTTGGTCATCTGCTACAACAGTATCGCTTTTCACAAGAGAAATATCGCTACTTGTAAGTCCCCCTTTATTTGAAAGAAAGGGTTTTACGAGATCCCAAAATTCTTTATTTGAAAGTGTACCATTTTTTTTTCGCTTCTTTAAAGTGGGTTTTCATAGCTTTCTTCCTTAGGGAAACACATTTGTTTCGCTGCTTTTTGAATTTTCTTCTATTTTCTTGTGTAGGGTTCTTATTTAGTCTTTTTTTGAGCCTTGATCTAGTGTAGATTGCCTTTTGTAATTGCTGATTCATAAAAGGGGCGGTATTTCCTCTCTGAAACTTAGTTTTCAAAGGAGCATGTTTATCTACAAGTTTTCGAAAAGTAGATGAAAGATTCCTATAAGACAAATCTGCATCATTTGAATCTGCTTTAAAATCAGTATTCTTCACATCTTGCAAAAAATGTTCAGGGTCAAACTTTTTATAGCTACGGTACTTAACAATCTTGGGTTTTAGGCGAGGTATGTGTATTTTCATTAAAGTTAAAACAAGGCCATGAAAGTCACTCAGACCGGTTTCAAAAACAGACGTATTTTGAAAACATCTTGGTTTATTTGTGAGCATAACGTCAATTGACGAACAATGATTCTTTGTGAAACAGGTTTTATCCTTTAACAAATTGGATAGTCCAAAAACATCACAAAACGAAATTAACTTTGTATATCCTGGATGCTGAAAATCATGAGTGTCAATGTTTATATCGCCCATAATCATAACATTATCGTATTTGTCCAAGGCCGAGTTTAAGAAAAAAGATAGTTCCCTGAAAAATAGTTCCAGGTTGCTAGCATCTGGGGGTCGGTAAATGCTAAAAATAGCCCATCTCTTTTTACAAACCATCAGATCAGAGCAAATGATCTCGATATAGGGACTCTCAAAAGCAGAAACTCTATTGCAGACAACTCCTTTCCTAACAAATTGCATCAGGCCCCCACCAAATTCATTCCTATCACGACGAATCGGTTTTTGGTAGTTTTTTATTAGAAAGGCCTCGGTTTTGAAATCTGAATTTAGTTTTGTTTCTTCTATTACCAAAATATCAGGCAAGCATCTTTCCACCACCATTCTCAGATCAGTTATTTTGTTTCGAAGACTGTTTATATTTAAGAAACCACCATGAGCAATAGGAAACATACAGATTGGGTCATTTGGAATGGCCTAAGTAAGCTACTCTCACTCTGTGTTTATTCAGTTTGCAGCGTAGTATATTCAGTTTGCAGTGAACACTAAATGACAACTTACTTGTCTTCTTCTTTGTCATTTCCTAATGTCGCAATTACTGTAATCTCCAAGCCAAATACAGACAGCACCGAAGCAAGCTTTCTCCCTTTCCGCCATTTTTCAAAACCGTCGTACGAGTGTCGTCGCTGCGCTCCTCCGCTCCTCCGCAATTAATTGGAGCGCAGCGACGACACTCGTACGACGGTTTTGAAAAATGGCGGAAAGGGAGAAAGCTTGCTTCGGTGCTGTCTGTATTTGGCTTGGAGATTACAGTAATTGCGACATTAGGAAATGACAAAGAAGAAGACAAGTAAGTTGTCATTTAGTGTTCACTGCAAACTGAATATACTACGCTGCAAACTGAATAAACACAGAGTGAGAGTAGCTTACTTAGGCCATTCCAAATGACCCAATCTGTATGTTTCCTATTGCTCATGCCAAATGGATTCCATCATCATATAATAAGAATCGCCAATCATTGTCAAAGACTTCGTGCTCGATGAAGTCAATTTCATTATCTGCAAGTGATTTCTGTAGCAACATATTTACCTGTACTCGTTTCCTTTCCAAAGGATCAGAGTCTCCTCGTGCCAGTATACTGGAAACGGCCACTTTATTGACGAGGGTCGTTTAGGGGGGGTATATGTTCCCCTGTTCCCTGTTAAATTTCCGCTTGTTCCCCTGTTCCCTTGAGAAAATCTGCTTGTTCCCCGGAGTTTTGGTAGGCATATCTTTCACATTGATAGTTGATTTTTTAACGATGCTTATTTTCGAAAGTTTTTCCAAGAGGAAGACGAGCGTAAAAATGTGAAGAAACCTGGGTTGACTTTTGATAAAACATTGAAAAACGTTATAAAATAAAAAATGACCGGCCAAAGTATTCTTAAGGTGGATACCTGGTATTAGAATGAAATTATTCCCTGGGGATGCTATTCTTTATCTTTATGCATCATTAGAAAGCCCTTGGAAAGTTGAGTTAATTAATGAATTTTTTTTCTAATTTGCATAATTAATCATGTATTAATTTGCATAATTAGGAAAAAAATTTTGTTCTCTTTGAACGGAAACCCTGCAAATTCAACAGGACCTTTGAAAGGAATTCTCAAATAGAAATGAGCACAAAAGGTAGTTGTAGGGCACCCCACCAGAAAAATCCAAGAAAACTGCTGAATTCGAGAAAAAAATCTCTAGATTGTGGAATTATTGATATTTCATGGTCGTGCATCATTGATTTTCGATAATAGGTAATCATTCTAATTATAAACTTTGAAATTTTCTGGTGAAGTGACCTTCTCCACTTGCACAGGGATCTAAAACTGAAAACTGGATGTAAATTGATTGAGTTGGTCCAAAGTTATGACTGTTCAAAAAAATTTAAATGATGAAAAAGTTGGTTTTGAGAAAATTGAGGTTAAAGTTTCAACACATGTTCAATACAATATCCTTTCACTGTGCGTGTCAACGGAAATTGTTTTAAGGCAGCAGCAACTTGGGGAAGGGACAAAAGCTGTTCAAAGATGTTCTTGAAGATCTTGAAGCTCATTAAAAAGTTAAAATTCAGCTTCTTGTCAGTCTCAAACCCTTCTTTTAGTCGCTTTGGTGTACAAAATGAGGCAGGTTCAACGTTAGGCCTTTTCTGGTTTAGGCCACTCTCCTCCCTTGTTGGGTTGTTAGAGCTTCTTCTTGGCCTACTTGGATGCTGTTCTTTACATGGAAATTAACATGTTGGTTTCCTTTGAATTTCCATTGCAGTTTCTTCGAAACTCTCACTCTTTTTCGCTTGTTCTTGGCAATTCCCATGCCATAAATACTTTACGAAATGTTCTTCGAGATCGGATGAACTGTACAGGATGAAAAGTCTAAACAGTCGGGAAAGCATTTACTTAGTGCCTCCTTTTCAATACAAGGCTGGCCAATAGGCACAGGTAAACCAACCAAATAGTCTTCTAGCCATCATAGGGATACGAAATATGATCAAAGTAATTTTGTTCATTTCATTTGGGCAACTTCTTCCGTTGCTAAGGTGTTACGAAGGAGTTTTTCAAAGAGTGTTCATGCTATTTTACATTATAAGCAAGAAATAACACCTAAAAGGTATTAACTAAGTCAATAATCTGATTCTGCATTAAATTTGCTTTTAGAAACCACCAAAACTAGAAAACAGTAAAAATGTGGATTTTCCATATTCTAATACCAGGTATCCACCTTAAATGTTATGCGGCTAACCCTATCCAGACTAGGGGGGGGGGGGGTGCCCCCCCTAGTAAACTTTTTCACACAGCTCATCGAGTATCTCTTCAATAGTCTAGCTTTTTTGTGACTTTTAGTTTCTATCTATGAGACATCTTTTCATGTCTATTTCAAAAATTTTGACACTGATTCCGGGGGTCAACACATGACTTTAAATTGAGTGCTCCGCAAAAAAATTACAGTTTAAGTCATAGCTTTGGAACCACTGGCTCTATGACAATGAGACAAACATTTTTGAGCTCGTCTTGAAATAAGCTTTCATTTGATGTATAGTTTATTGATTTTTGATGACGTCATCAACAATTGGTTGTTGCGCATGCGTACTGACGAAAAACCATGTTATGGTTCATTTTTAGAAAAATGAGTGACATAATATGATGCAGCAGGTATTTTTATGTATATTTAGCATTTTTTGCTATTTTTAAAAGTAATTTATAATCAATTTTAGACAAAAATCGCTCTTTTTTCGTATAAAATAAATAAATGCTGACATCAGCAAAAATATTAGCGTTACAAAGCAAAAATTTCAAAATAAGAATTACAAGGATATAATCCCTCAATGTTTCAAATATGACATCGATATGTTTTATCAATTTGGAGATACAACGTGACAAAGTACATGTGGTTTTACACCCAAATTAGCAACATTTGCTGACGTCAGCACTTAATCACGTGACATAAACAAAAGTCAGTATCACAAGTTAGTGTTCGCACAATCAGGAGAGAGGCAAACATCTCAAAATGTGCTCCCGGGAGTTTTCTTTTCTTTTGTTATCATTCTCATTCCTTCAAATTGTATAAATCCTGGAAAATTCTTTACTGCTTCCGATGAGCGTCGTATCTTTTCATTTGTGGTGTGGTTCCTCCTCTTCCTCTGGTAAGTTATCTTTCTCTTGCTTGATCTCTATGTTCTAAGACATATGCCAGGAGATTGTGATACGCCTCTTCTTGGATAGTCAATTCTGATGTATCTTCTGAATAAGATCCTGGGGGGGAGGGTGTACATAACCTAAACTTGTACTGGGATGTGCCCACGAAAAAAAATTATCCGGCTCCAGAATTGTTCCCTTCAAATGATAGCCGATTGTAGAAAAAACTCGGTCAAAAGTATACTCCAAAACACACAAAATTGACTAAATAACAACCCGATCTAACAACATTTCCCCTTATGACATGTTTTGACAACCAGCTCCAAAAAGTTGCCTTCTTTTTGATACACTGCTCAAGAACAAAAATTGATGAAAACGATACCCTGAAAAACGGCACATCCCCGTCGGACAAATATACTACCCCCCCCCCCCCCCCCCCCCCTCGACATGACAGATAATACCTTTGGTGTGATTAGCTACCTTTCCTCCTTTGTGCAGTGGCGTGGCCAGGGTAAATTATGTGGGGGTATTGAAATGAAGGGGTCTGTGGGCGAGGCATCCAAGAAAATTTTTGGCACCACGCCCTTTACTTTGGCTTAGAATGCATTTCCCAATATCATGCTTGCCATTAGCGACGAGGAAGCTTTGATAGTTTTGTGACAGTTATCCTATAAATCAAGAGCACGAGAAAAAATGACATTTCTCGAAAAATTCTTACCCAACCTATACCCAGCTATTTTGTCTTCGTTTTTAAAGGAATCTCGAGGGCCGTCTTTCGAAATGATACTTGATTTCTGGGAAGTGCAACAGGCTTTCTCCCAATATCCTTAAAAATGAGTATGAAAATGGACTGAAAATCCTTAACCATAGGTCTTCCCCTAATGAGTGGGATCGAGGGCGAAGCCTCCAGGAAAATTGCTGAGGTCATGCCCTTTACTTTGGCTGGGAACAGTCCTACCGATACCATGTTAGCCAATGCTAAACAGAATTGTTGATCATTTGATAACAGTTGCTTTTATAGATTGGCATCCCCAGGCGAAAATGTTTTTAAGATAAGTTGATTTTTTAGAATGTCTGTCTTCATCCCATCTCCGCCACCAGTGCCAAATTAGAAACGTTCATAATTTTGTAATAGTTGTTCGTGAATCACCACATTGGAGAAAGTGTGGGCCAAAACCACATCACACATTCCCGGTTCCTTTGTTTGCATTTGTCACAATCCAATTTGTTTGTCCCCAAAATGGAAGTCTTGACGATTCTGTGATAGTTTGTCAAGGAAAATTTTCAAAAAGACACCGTTACTTTGGCTTAAAAAGAATCTCAAGGACCATCTTTCGCTTTGGCAGAAGTAAATTCCATTGAATATAAAAATCTTTGAATTAATTATTACAAATAGAAATTTCCCTGATCCCTGGATAAGATCTGAAGTTCCCTTGTTCCTTTTTAATTTTGGCCCTGTTCCCTTGTTCCCTGGATATATTTCGCATGTTCCCCTGTTCCCTGGAACCCCTAAACGACCCTCATTGACGGTCTTTTTCGCTTGTATTGCAACTCTTGTTATTTTGTTGGCTATTTTTCCAGGATCTTCCTTCCTTAAATCGTTAGTTCCACAATGTATAATCAAAACATCAGGATTTCTTTTCAAAGTAGGAATAATGTACGATTCCATGTCCTCGGTTGTCGCTCCAGGAAATCTGATGATTGAGCTGACAATCTAGGCCCTCCGCCCTTACTCACCTTTTCGTACAGCGTTGCTATGGTTTCCATATCGGACATGAAACCGAGGGAAACAATTTCGTCCCAATTTTCAATGTGAAAGTCCATGAGTCGTAGTTATAGCGTCCATCAGCCTATCAATAGCAATAACTACGAACTTGCAATCAGTCTAATGGTGAAGGTGAAGTTGCGGTTTTAGCGCCAAGCGCTGGGATCGCAGAAGTAAAATAGGCCTAATCGAGTCCTCGACCCCTTGTCATGACGCTAAAGTGATGGGGCTCTACCTGGGATCGAACCCGGTCCACCTGACTGTTCTGGCTGCAATGTCAGAGGATTGCACCACTGCACCACAACACCTTCAACGATTTTCGTGAAAGGTTATATTGCTATCTTTACTGCAAACGATGGCTGCATCAAGGAGAAAGATGGCTGCGTATCTGGAGCTGCAGCTGGTTGCTACTGACTTGAGCAACATCTCGAAATTATTTTCATACAACCCCTGTTGCAAGATAAATTTAGGCTATCCATGAATGAGCTAAACTGGTATGACATAAAATAATGTAAATCACCACGTCTATTTCTTGTGTTCGTTTTTCTCTTTACTTTCTGGGGATAGCAAATAAGCTTCTTTCAGGTCTAACACACTGCGAGCGTTCACTTAGGCCTAAGTGAACCTAAGTGAACGTTCACAGTGTGTCAGACCCGAAAAAAGCTTATTTGCTGCCCCAGAAGGTAAAGAGAAAAACAAAGACAAGAAAGGGACAAGGTGCTTTATATTCTTTATATCATACCAATTTAGTTCATTCATGGGTCGCCTAAATTTATCCTACAACAGGAGATGTATGAAAATGATCAAATCTCTCTAAGTTGAGGACTGAACTGACCTCGGGGTAAACACAGTCTTTTGCTCCCTGGGGTTGATCGTCCTAGTAGAATTGTAGAGTGTAATGAAGTTCGTACTGTCTATTGTAAATTTTATTTCAGTGTGTGATTTATATTCTTTACGTCATACCAATTTAGTTCGTTCAGGGGTAGCCTAGCCTGCGTGCAGACTCAACTCCTCGAAAGTTGAGTCTGCACGCAGGCTAGGGTAGCCTAAATTTATCCTGCCCGTGATACAATTTGAAATTGATATAAGATCACCTTTACAGATATGGTTACAATGGCAAGGTTGGTTACAATGGCAAGCCTTAGAATTACGAATTTTCTCCTGACCAAGCCGTTATTTGTTTTTCTTCTTTTTATACATTCAGCTAAAAATTTACAATACATATTTACTTAATTACTATACTTATAATCTACTCTACTCTACTAATAGGACAAGACCACGGGGAACAATAACCATATCAACCCACCGTTATTTGTGACAGGCGCTCCATTTTTACCCGTGCTGGAACTACCTCACAATTGTGCTCAGCACGGATGGATTTTGGTACAGGTACCACTTGATTGAACATTTGCAGTGTACAAGGGGCTTGCAAGTCTATGAAGCGATAGGAATCCCCTGTTTGCTTTGCTTGCGTTATTTGACTTGATGATGTCACTTCAGTCAACAGATAGACCTGCTGAACGGTTTCCACAGGGACACAAGGGACTTAAGAAATCAGTTAATGGATAGCCTATTAATTTCTTTTTCAATACGCTTTCTAATCGTACAGGTACATGTTGTTAAGCGGCATCTGACGTGAGTCTTCAGAACATACCAATATGATTTTCAATTTCATGTTGTAAATTGTCAATCTTTCTATTTGCAGACCATATCTGCTGGGCAGATTTCTTTGAATTCGCTAAACTGTCCGATGACAAACATAGACTATCAAGATGATACTTTTGCTTGAGGTTTTGGGTAAGTGATTCCAATATTTTTTTTCTACATAAAGATGCAACTTCTGGAAGAACAACAGAATTTGTAAATGATTTCAGGGACTTCTTTGAAAAACTAAGGGATTTCTACATGATTTCAGAGATCTCTTGAAAGAAGAAACAAATTTCCGTAGAGATTGACGAGATTTCAAGAGAGTGATTTGCCCCCAGAGTTAAAGGGGCTGTGGCATATTTTTGTAAACAAACCACGTTTGCGGGACAATGCGCGCTTCGTATCAAATGACACCAATGATCAATGGCGGACTGTTGTCGTGCAGCTTCGAAGCTCGACGCAGATTGACATTAGAGCGGTTATTGGATTTTGCGGTTTCGTATTTGTCATGGATGATATTTAGTACGATGTCGTTGGTCTTGACGAAGATAAAAAACTTGATTCAAGTGAAACAGAAGATGAGAATGACGCTTGGTTTTCCGTAGAAGCGGCGGCAGAATTTGGGATAAAGTTATGGGCCTAAATTACGTCTCTCAGGCTCTCTCCGGGTGCAGGGCAAGGAGGGAGCATCAAGTATTGTTGAAAGTTTGATCTGGGAGGCACACCTTTTGCCTGTTTTACAGGGAAATCACCTGGAGAACTTCAGGTCTGGCCATTCAAGGGGAGCCATCAGAGGCTCCCCTCAAATGCAAGAGGGGAGCTGTAAAGTCGCTCTTCTGAACTGTTCAAAGAGAAAAATTGCTGTTTGAAATCATTGTTCTTTTCTATCGATTCAATTAGGAAAAGTTCACTTGAAAATTACCAGGACTAGGAGGAACAATTTACTGCTCCCCTGCTAAAAGTTTTATGCCCAGGCCTGGCCTGGAAATGCGCTAATTCTTGTTGAAAAAATTGGTCATGTTGAATCATTTACGGCCTTTCATATGCCCATTTGAGTTGTTTGAGGCTGACAACCTATAGACCAAACACATATTCTTTTCTAACAAACAAAGAATTTGGGTCAGTACTGAAGGTTTCTTAAAATTATCAGGTTTTGAGGACTCAAGAGTTTCTTATAGTTTCCATAAGTCTTCATGTTTACTTCCTGTGCCCCTATCAACAAACATCTCAAAATTAAAATTGTTTAAAGCCTTTCCAATGTTTAGACTTTACTCAAGTACTTCCCAAGTAATATAATACAGGAAACAAGTGAAAGTAAAGTAAAACTATGTTAAGGATTTCCTTTATCAAAATAAATAGTTTCTTAAGTTATATTTTCCCAGTACTGGAGTTCCTTACTTTTTGGTGATCTGAGAGTTGAGTTTCTAACAAAATAATTTGTGTAGACCTGATTGTTCCAAAAATAAATTTACTTTAAAAGTGTTTCTTATGTCTCTTCAATTCCTGCCTGGGACCTCCCCCAGACAGCCTGGGCGTAAACAGAACTGTTTGAACAAATACCAGAGGCAGGCAGGAAATTTTTTGGTGAATGCCCAGTGCTGCAACATGCCATATTCTCAGTTACAGTTTAACCTTGAACTGCATAATTAGATCCTGATGTTGTCAAATACCCCAGAACCAGGAAAAATTTACTTCAAATATAAAGGGCATGGTGGGGAATATATTTTGCGCAAATACCTAGGGGTATCCCAGTGGGGGATGGGCAGGGTAGGAATTGAAAGAGACATGTTCCATCATCAAATGAGAGTCCTAAAAGAGGAGGATGAAAAACGAGAACAAGCTTGTAATGCGATGAGTTCAATATCAAACATTCAGAAATGTTCTCAACATCAACAAGTTTTGCTTTATCTTCATTTGCTTTTTCAGCATTGCAGCCGCTCCCATGTATGGTCTAATTGGTAAATGTCTTTGCTCTTTGTTGGTGCTGACACATCTTGCTGCCCTAAAAAGTAAACAATGCAAAAAGTTTAAGCAATCAAAAAGTAAAAAAAAGGAGACCTGACAGAGATACACCAACTTTGTATAAACCATGTTAAATTGCAAGTGTAAATGGGGTATAACTTTTCCTTTATCAATTCTCATTCATACTCTGATAACGCAAGGGCCGGTTTTCCTTTTTTTATATCAATTTAGACAGAATTCAAATGTGCAAAAAACTGTTTGAGGTGTTAATGATTGGGCATGAAAATTTCTTGGTTGGGAGGTAGGGGTCTGGAAGAAACATCTTCAGAGCATTTCTCAAAACAGATTGATTGGCAAGTCTTCCCCTTTGAGGGAGAGGGGAAGGTTTAAGCAGCACACCAGAAGCATGGTGTATAGTGAAATATCAAAAATTTAGTTTCCTTTCAAGAGTGCCATTATTAGTCCAGAAAATTTCAAAAGGTGTATTTTCCTGTACTGTAATTAACATTTTTATCCACAAGCAGATGATAAAACATACCTTTGTCTTCCTCTCTATTGCCTCCTCTACTGGCAGCACTTTTTGGTTTCTTCAAGTTAAATCTACAGAAAAAAGGTGTAACAGTCTTAGAGCTCAGTTGTTGATAAAGCCTAGACTATTTTCAGACAAGAACAATCCTCGTGTGGTACTTTTATGAAAATAGAAGAAGGAGGGGCAGAAAGTGTTATTGAATACACATGATTTGTAAAAAAGAAACTTTGTTATTATAGTTTTCAGGAAAGAACCGAGACTGAGAGCTCACCACACACAGCACCGACTGACAGTAGGAAAATTAAACCAGGTTTTGATACAAAATAAAGAAGGCTGGCAAGCAAATTCATCACAACAGAAGAGGCATAATAATGTTGCATAGTTTTATATGTGGGGGTGGAATGGTTTTCAAGTGCAGTGTTTATGTTAGGCCCAAAAAGTAGTTTTGGGGTATTTTGCTGGGATGTTTGGTGTTTTGAAAGCTGGCTTTGCAAATAATTCCAGTTAAGACAAATATGTGTTGAGTTAAACTGGCAATCTAATGCTTTTCGTAAAGTATTCTATGTCGTAACATCTCAAAGCAAAACCACCCCGTGGAGGCCCAACAAAAATAACAGTCAACAAATATATGGCCTAAAGTACTGTAGTTACCAAATATGGCCAAAAATAGTTCAAAAGCATACCTCTCTCCGGATGAATTCCAATGAAATACGGAAAGGAGATAACTCAGAATCATTTTGAAACAGTTCTGCCAATCTAAAAGAATACCACTGTTAACAAAATCCTGTCTCTGAGGTAGATTCCGTAGCGAGATTTTGCCAAACCTTGCGGTAAAGTTTCTGTCCAATGGCTGCCGCAGTCGTCCAAATCATTATCATTTTCTCGGGTAATTCCATCCGACTTCATCCAAAATAGTATAGTAAATATATTGATAAATCCTTTCTGTAATATTTGCACCAAGAAATACATTAAAAAACTGCATTCTGTGGTCGATGCGAGCGGATATTTCGAAGCACTATTTCACAATACAAATCTTCCATTGACAAGTTGGTGTTTCACCCAAACAACTTTCACGTCTTCAAAATTTTTGCCACGCGCGTTGTCCCGCAGCACAGCCCCTTTAAGCATACAAGAACAGCAGTCATATTCATGTGTAATATGACGATTGACATGTGGGCCCAAAGCCCATCTGTCACCATACCTTCAATCTTTGTTGACTTCGAAGCATTTTTGTATTAAGTTGATCTTAATGCAAGTAACCTTGTTGCTATTCTCCTGTGATGGTGAAGGTGAAGTGAAGGTGAAGTTGCGGTTTTTAGCGCCAACCGCTGGGATCGCAGAAGTAGAATAGGCCTAATCGAGTCCGCGACCCCTTGTCATAACCTGCTCTCTTGTATGCTGACTGTCACAGCACATTAAAATACCTCTGGAAGCCATTTAAGTTTTGCCCAAACAACCAATTCACCTGCTTTAGGATCAAATTAGTATAAAGAATGTTTCAAAGCCAATAATGGACTGTGGGAACAGTACAGTTCCTTCGCAGCTTAATACATTTTGTCGTAAGAATTCCCCCGGGGGCGTAGGAGTTCGTACCAGTGTTCCCAAATTAGGAGAAGGTCGATTTCATTTTTATAGAAGTCAAATATATATTATGCATTTCTAAGGCAATCATGCAAGTTGGGAATGAACGACAACTTGGAAAATGGTTCAAAGTTTTATCCTTTGCGTTTCTGATTCTGAATGAACGAAACCTTATGAATTTTAAAGAATTCTTCCAAATTTGGGAATGTTAAATTGCAAAAGAACTGTGCTGTATGTTGATTAATGGGCTTTAGGCCTACATTTAAATCTTCATATTACCCATGTCATAATTTGTGCGAGGGCCAATTGAATTCCTTGCACCCGGGTTTGAAAGATGGTGGTTTTTGCGCCGTACAGTAAAGAATGATTTAATTGATAAAAAGAAGAATGACAGACAGAGGATAAATTCTTTACCAATTGGTAAAGATAACTAAAACTGTTATCTCGCATCTTTGTTAGTGAAGAGTGTTTCCCGACTGATTAAATGTTCCAAAAGAAGTTTTTAAAGACACAGTCGGGTTTTCTAGAATGAGATTCCGTTGTTGATAAAACCTAGGGAAAAGCTGACGATTTCAGACAGCCTGAGGCCTAGCTTAGGCCTAGGTTAAACGTCGCTCTTCTCATGCGCCGAACCTAATAGGTGAATTAGGCGCATGAGAAGAGCGACGTTTAACTTGATTAAGTTCGGCAAATTTAATTAGGTGCAGCAGAATGTACTTGGAGCGACTGGTCCTGTCGCATTATGCGACTCTGGAGCGGCTTCAAGTTAGACGTCGCTCTTCTCATGCGCCGAACTTAATGCATAAATTATTCCTCATAATTTTTCGTTTTAAAGCGAGGCGGAGCATGCGTATATCTTCGAATAACGGGAAATTTGCCAGAGGTGACTAAAAGGACAATGGCTTCTTTTGATTTTGTTGCGTCCGAGACAGACATTGGTGACTGTATTCTAATTTTCAATCGAACGAAACAAAAACAAAACTTTCAATTAATAGTATAGCTTGATTTCCGCATGATGGACACAAACTCAACTCTGAACGCAGACGTGTCGGAAATGTCTTCGACTTGCGCTGGTTTGTGTGTAGAATCGTAGCAGAATGTAGACTAAAAACGTACGTGTGATAGATTTAGTTAGAGGACTGTATTCGATCGATAGATTTAGATTATAACTGCTAGAATCGCTAGAATTTCGTGTTACTTCTGTCCTTGAATCGTCTCAACTTGCATCCCGATATTTGTCTGTCCTGTAATCTAACTAAAACCTATTTTTATCACAACAACACATAACAAAACAAATAATAAATCACAGCAACGGATTAGCTTATTGTCCTTGAAGTGCACCTACAATATAATTGAATACGCGAGTAAATATAATTAGTTCTAGTGCTTGCGTTCAGTCTTTCAGCTAAGCGAAATTATAAAAGCAAAAGTTCATACATTCACGACACACCACCCCCAAATCAAACAGAGTTTTGATTTTCTTCCTCGAACATCAATGCTGTCTTGATTTCGTTCCCAGCATGCGCTGCTGATCTGCGTTTCGGTCGATTGTTCAAATTTCCCGCCAATTCGTCATCATTGTTGTCTTGCTCTTGATGCTTCTCACCAGTCTCTGCTTTCAACTCAAGTGGGCATAGCTTTTGAACTGGTCTGTCGATCTCGTAAGTGTTTCCTTTGGTGATCGTCTTGAGTGTGACTCCACGTGTTATCTCATCTTTGCCTTGAATAAGCTTGATTACCTTACCAATTTTCCACATGTTTAGCGGCAAGTTGTCGTCTTTGATCAGTACGATGTCTCCAATTTCTATGTCGTTCGCTTTACCAGACATGATTCTGTGGTGTTCTCGAAGACTTGTCATGTATTCCTTTGACCACCTGTTCCAATATCTCGATTTGCATGTTTGTAGATACTTCAGTCTTCGTTTGGCATCAGCAATTTCATCTTCATCGCTGAAGATGTCTTCCTCTGTCATTGGTTTGATTCTCCTTCCATGGATGAGATGATTTGGTGTCAAGGCTTCACTGTCTAAGTATTCTCCTTGATAGGTTAGGGGTCTGTTATTCAAGTTGAATTCGACATCTAGGAGTATTTCTTGTAGCTCTGCAAACTTCAGGTGTGCTTGACTGAGAGATTTCTTCATTGTGTTCTTGACCACGCCCACCATTCTTTCAAAGAATTTATTTATTTATTTTTTTATTTATTTTATTCTTATTTAGACACAATACCCTATCAGCACTTCAAAGTAAATATGAATATTAATCTAAACAAAAAAATAAAGCTGCTCTTCCAAGGGGTTGTGTTTGCGTCGCTCTACCTCAAGAACTCCCTTAATCTTACTTTAAAGGAGCTCAATGTTGCAGAGTCTCGTATATGCTTCGGGATCTCGTTCCAGGTACTTGCTCCCTGGTATCCAAAAGACTTTTTGCAGTATTCAAGACGAAGCCGAGGAATTTCGAAATCATCAATTTTTCTTGTGTTATATCTCGAAATATTCGACCTAGGAGTGAATTTATTTTTGAGGTTCTCTGGGCAGAGTCCATTGTTAATTTTGTATGTAGTAATTAGCCTGTCATATTTTATTAGATTGCGTACATCGAGCCAATCACATACCCAGCCATCTTTGTGCCTTGCGCATTCGATTAGTCTGCGTGCCCTGTTTTGCAACCTCTGTAGGGATTCCAGTTTTGTGTTTGACAGACATCCCCAAATGACACTGCAATATCTCAGATGGCTTTCAATTAATGCTCGATAAACAGTTGCCAATTGTTTCTGGGAAAGGATGTTTTTGAGTTTAAACATCGCCCCTAAACCGTTTTTTATCTTTCGCTTTACGGTTTTGAGTTGTTCTTCCCAATTCATGCTTTCGTCTATTATGACACCTAGATATTTTGTTTTTTGAACTCTGCATAATTTTTGATCTTCTACTTCGAGGTCAGGGAAATCTTTGGCTCTGTTCAATTGTTTTGGATGCCCTATCAACATAAATTCGCTTTTTTCAGCATTTAGGCTAAGTTTGTTTTGCCTCATCCAGGATGATACAAGATCAAGTTCGCCCTTTATGTCATTAAAGAGCTCGTTGATCTCCATGGAGGCATAAGAAATGCTCGTGTCATCCGCGTACATATTTGGTTTAGATTTTTTCAAACATTTTTCAAAATCATTCATATAAATGATGAAAAGTAAGGGACCCAAACACGACCCCTGTGGTATTCCACACTGTACTAAACGCTTGTTTGACGATTTACCTTCTACATAACAATACTGCTCTCTCCCGGCAAGGTATGAAGTGAACCAACCGTGTGCAAGATCAGTGACTCCATAGGCTGATAACTTCGATAACAGAACATCATGGTCGACAGTATCAAAGGCTTTTTTTAGATCTAAAAATACGCTTACATTCGTTTTTTGCTCATTGATGTTCCTGAACCAAGTCTCTGTTATGTTCAGTATCGATGTTTGCGTGTTATGTAATTTACGGAATGCGAATTGGTTGTCTGAAAGAAGACCACAATCTTTCATATGAGAAAAGAGTTGATCATGGGCCACCTTTTCCAGCAATCTTGACAGTATCGAAACGACAGAGATTGGTCTGTAATTTGTTAGCTCTGATTTTTGACCTGCCTTATAGATTGGTGCCACTCTTGCCAGTTTCCAAAGGTCTGGAAAAATGCCAGTGTCGAGGGATCTATTAAAGATTGTTGTCAAAGGCCCGCTTACAATCTCCACAGCGTCTTTTAGTATTTTAATAGGTATTTTATCTGGACCTGGCGATTTTGAGGTCTTCAGTTTGTTTATCTCTTGCTTGACATAAGATACTTCAACATGTTTGAACAAGAATTTCGGGAGACATTTGTCTTTCACCACATCTCGCACGTAAGCCATTGGGTCGGCATCAGTAGGTGCCTCAATTTTGCTTGCAAGCTTAGGCCCAATGGTCACAAAATGCTCATTGAAGGCTTCAGCTATTTCATCTGGACGAACATACTCTCGACCGTTCAGTGTGACTGAATTTAAGGGAGCGGAAGTTTTACATTTGTTTAACACTTTATTTATCGTTTTCCACATCGCTTTTGGATTACCTGAGTTTTCTTCGATTAAATTGTGATAGTAATCTTGCACACTGTTTCGTAGCTCACTTGTTACCTTATTCCTCAGTTTCTTATACCTAGGCCATACGTTATGATCTTTTTCGGCTCTTTTCTTTGCCTGGTCACGCTCTCTCATCAAATTCTTGATTAAGGGTGAAATCCAGGGGGTGTTGTTACTCGAAACTTTCCTACGTTTTAATGGAGCATGCACCTCAAGAATTGAGCCGAAAAGATCATGAAAAGAGCGCACCATGATGTTAGGGTCACCAGCGGCAGCTTCAAAAGCTAAGTCCCAATCTATTGATGCTAGATCACTTAAGAAGAGGTCCTTTTGATAATTGGCTAAGCTTCGAGTTTCTATAAATTTTGTTCGTTTATTCAAGAGCCTCTTAGCATTAATCTTTCGTTGGATGAATGGAAGGTAATGATCGGTCATACCGATTTTTAGTACCTCCGCACTTAAAATATAACTGGGGCGGTTAGTTGCTAATGTGATCGATCAATGTTTTTGTTACTCGAGTTGATCCATCCTCATTAACAACACTAGCAACTCTTGTGGGCTCTTTTATTTGCTGCTCAAACTGGAACTCGCTGTAAATTGAATTTAACTGTCTCGCAGGGCCTTCGTTTGGCTTTTTAAAGTCACAATTGGTATCCCCCATCAGATAAATTTCTTTCCCCTCTGCATCAAGTTTTGAAAGCAAGTTTGTAAGGGCTTCAAATGTTTCCTTGTCATTATCCGACGTTGGGGGTCTATACCAACAAAGGACTATGAAGTTTTTTGCGTGCAGAGGTGTAATCTCAACCCCAACTATTTCTAATTTTGGGTCTTTGATGTCTGACCTATGAAAATGACGGACAGTCTTGTTAACATAGACCGCCACACCTCCACCGCTGGTATTCCTATCATCACGATAGATATCATAACCATCAATTTGAATTTCTGAATCCTTGGTATGTTCATCTACCCTAGTTTCATTTAGTCCAAGGATATCAAATTGATGGTCTCTACATAATACCTCTAACTCATACAGATACTTCTTTAAGGATACAGTGTTTAAGGTAGCTAATTTTAATCCCTTTCTACCTTTTGGAGCAAATTTATCATTTTTTCTAGTGTTGGAATTTAATCCCGTTAAACCCTATTGACAAAACCTTATATATTTGCTAATATTACCTGCAAACTTTCTAAGGCCCCCTTGGTTAATATGCAGCCCATCTTTCGCTAAGTTAGTGAATAATATATTGTCATTATCTATAAGATCATAGCCTTGCAACAAAAGTTTGTCCTTTAAAATCTTGTTAGTTTGTATAACCTTGGCATTTAGATGAAGTTCATCACTTCGTTTAAAGATAGATGAAAAAACTACTTGTGCACCTGGGTTGTTACTCTTGATATCATCCAAGGTTTCAATGATCTCATTTGAGAGTGCTACTGGCGTTGCTGATTTGAGGTTGTTCGTGCCAGCATGAACGATTATCACATCAGAGTCAGGTTCCAGTCTCCTCTGATTTTTCATCTTGGCAATCCTCGCTCCTGGGTCTGCAATAACATGAACTTCGTGGTGGTTATTTGTAAGTCTTGTACCATCCAAATATCGAAGTTGGGAGTCGCCAATGACAGTGATTTTCAGCTTTCTTTCGCTCTCTCGTGGTTGTTTGGCCTTGCTATCGTTTCTTTTTTCGCTGCCTTTCGTGATGTTTTTCTCTTTATTTCCTCTTCTTGTTTTCGTTTCTCTTGTCTTCCCTCTCATTGTATCTTGTTCTTTTCTGGTTGTTGTTAAGCTGTCTTTTGTCTTCGTCTTTCCCTTTGAGATTGCTTCATCGTTGCCAATCTTAGATTTTCCCTCACCATGGTAACTTGATATTGATTCATCAAGACTAATTATCTCCAGGTTTCTCTTCTCAGTCATCTCTGATTCCCATGTGGCGTGCTCAAAGCTTTTCGACTTTCCATCAGCTCGTAACTGGGCGGTTTCGCTTCTCGAATCCGCCCCACCAGCTTGCTCGAGATAGATTGAACTTCCAATCGATTTTCTGCTCTTGGAGAAGTTCTTGAACTCTTTTGTCCTTGTAGATTGACTTGAGCCACTTTGCTGTAGCCTTGAACGTCTTCGCGTTGTCTGATATGATCAAACTTGGGGATCCTCTTCTTGTTACCAATCCCTTGAGGCTCTTTCTGAAAGTGCTTGCTGTCATGTCGTTCACTAGCTCCAGGTGTACAGCTCGAGTTGTCGCGCAGGTGAATAGTGTTAGGTACGCCTTCCTCAGATGTTTGCCATCTTTGTAGTAAAATGGTCCCGCGAAGTCAACTCCAGTTGTTTGAAATGCATACCCAGGTGTCTTTCTGAAGTCTGGAATCGAGGCTGTCGTTGGGTCGTTGAATGGTTTCGCCTTGAATCTTATGCAACGTCTGCAAACTTTGATCACCTTCTTGACTAGTTGGCGTCCATTCGGGATCCAAAATCGGCTTCTAAGCTCTGCTAATGTGGTCTCCACCCCCATATGCATCGTTCGCTTGTGTGCATCTGTCGCTAGCTTGAAGGCGAGATGATGTTGTTTCGAGATATAGACTGGTCGCTGGTCTTCTTGAAGATTGAATCTTCCATGACATCTAAGGACTCCGTTCTTATCGCTCCTGAGACCCAACTGATTGATCTGTTGTTTGCTTGGTGGATACAATCTCTGACTTTCTCGGGTCCATATGATTTCTGCTGCATCAATTTCCTCCTTAGTTGGCCCTTCTGATGTCTCTGTAGACTTCTTCCTTGCTTTGTTGATAAATCGTAGTACCCATGCTGCAACTCTGAACATCTTTAAACCACTGTTGAATCGATTGGTGTCAATACAGCCGCTCAAACCAGTTGTCTGAACTGTAGTTGTTGTCACAATGGTTGTTTCTCTTCTTTCTTCTTGGGCTGCAGCATTTTCTAGGTATTCTGGTTGTTCTGGCCATTGGTCTTCGTGAATTAGCCACTGAGGACCATCCCACCATGTTTGGTTCTCTTGCAGTTTTGTAGATGTCGTTCCTCTGGTACCAAGGTCTGCTGGGTTGTCTTGCGTTGGACAATAATTCCACTTGATGTCTTCTGCCCCAAGAATCTGATCTATGCGTGTTCTGACAAACTGTTTGTACTCTCCTTTGTTCTGTAACCAACATAGGACTGTTTGACTGTCCAGCCATCCATACGTTTTGTTGATTTCCTCAGATAATGCACTCTTCACGTTTTGAATCAATTTTGCCAGCATTTGTGCTCCGATAAGTTCCAATCTTGGCACTGACATGTTTGGTTTTGCAACTCTGGATTTCGCAGTTAGAAATTTTGCATATGTGCCACTCGTCTGTGTGATCACTAGGTAGATGACTGCACAACATGCCTTTATACTTGAGTCAGCAAAGCCATGCAGATGAATGTTGATGATGTCTTCTTTCGGATATGACAGTAAACATCTATCGAATGTGATCTTCTTGTGTTCTGCGAGCTCTTTCAGCCACTTCTCCCACTTCTTCAAGAGATCAGAGTTGATTGGTTCATCCCATCCTTGCTTCTGCATGCATACATCATGATACATAATCTTTGCCATAATGCTAACTGGACTTGATATGCCAAGTGGATCATAGATTGTTGCGACTGTTCTCAGTATCCCTCGCTGTGTTGGCTCGTGTTCCAAGCTGCAAATTTTCTCAAAGTCAACTGCCATTTCATCTGATTCTTGATTCCAGCTGACTCCCAAAACCTTTGCTTGACTATCTTCTTTGATTGCAATGTCTCCCTCTGTCGGACTTTTCTTGATTGCATCACGTAGATTTTCATCATTTGACTTCCACTTTCGCATGTTGAAGTGTCCTTCATTGAATCTTTCCTTTAGCTTCCGTTTCAGCACTGTAACTTCCTCGGTGTTCTTGCCTCCAGCTGCTAGATCATCAACAAATAAACCCTTTGTGACAAGGTTCACAAATTCTGGATTTTCGCTCTTGTAGGTCTCCATGTGCTCTTTGATAGCTGCTCCAAGTAGAAATGGGCTGGGTCCTGATCCAAAAATAACCCTTGTGAATCGTAGCTCAAAAATTTCAGGAGGTTCTTGATGTATGTCCTTCACCCACAAGAATCGCATTGTATCTCGGTCTTCTTTGTTAACTTCTATTTGTAAGAATGCTTTCTCGACGTCTCCCAAAATTGCCACTGGAAACATTCTGAATCGTAGTAGAATATCATAAAGCATTGGCTGCAATGGAGGTAAAATATGAAGGCAGTCGTTCAAAGATTTGTCATACTTTCGTTGCTTTGCACTTGCATCGTAAACGATTCGGAGCTTCGTTGTTTCGGCTTCTTTCCTGATCACTCCATGATGTGGCAAGTATGAAATTCGTTGACCATCAGGTTTCTCTGGTACCAGTTCAACAATTCCTTCTTCCAGTTGACTCTTGATTACTTCATCATAGGCTTCAAATGTTTGTTGATCCTCTCTTAACTTCTTCAACAAACTCTTCAATCTTGTCTCGCACAATTGCTTGTTGTTTGGTAGATAGTACTGGCCTTTCCTCCATGGTAACTTCACTGAATAGCGACCATCACTCATTCTAGTTTTATTGTCCTTGAATTCTCCATACACATCTTCACTGTTGTCTTTGATTCCAAGGATGTCCAGATCGTATAGCAGTTTAAAGTCTTCTTCAATTGAAGTTGGTTTTTCTACCATCACATTTACATTGCTTCTGGTTCTGGCTTGTTGATGGTCTTGTATTGCACCCATCAACGTCCATCCTAGTGTTGTTTCCTCTGCTATTGGCTCATGCTTATTTCCTTTGACGATACGTCCTGTTCTAATGTGTGCATAGTCCTTGACTCCCAGGATCGCATGTATCGGCAATTCATCAGCTCCTGAGACATCTGAAAACCATATTCCCTTGAGATGCGTATACTTCTTTCGCTGGATTTCAGGATGAATATTTGGAACTGAACTCAGCATAAATAGATCCAATTCTGCGAATTCTGTAGTAAATTTGCCATTTGCATTTCCAACACCATTGACTTCTAGATTGTAGATTGGACAATTGACTTCCATCTCTCCATTTACAGTACCAATGATTCTGTTCTCTTTTCGAATGGGCTTTAATTTCAATTTCCGGCTGTGTTCTCGGCTAATGTATGACTTTCCACTTCCACTATCCAACAAAAGTCTGCAAAGTTCACCTCCAACTTTCGCTTGAACAGTCTGATAGGCGACTGGTCCATTTCGTATGTGTTGAACTCCATCTGTTGTAGTGCTTCTTGAGTCTGCTGATGTCGTTGTTGATGTTCCACATATAGATGAATGATGCTTTCCCTTGCAGTGGTAACACAGATTTCTGCTTTTGCATTGTCTCAACGTATGATTTGCTCTTGTGCAGTTGAAGCATCTTTTTTGACCTTGCAAGATAGCCTTTCTTTCTGCAACGCTGACGACACTTGTACATTCAAATGACTTGTGATTTGTGCTTTTGCAGTAAACACATTCCACTGCTCTATTCGTTGTTGTGTGTGCTACTGACCTCTTGTGTGATTCTGTCATACTCTTTGGTGACTCCATGGGTTCAATTTCTTCACATGCTTTGAGATAATTCCATAACTTGTCCAGGAATTGTGGAAATTTCCATTGTGTCCATTGTCGGTCATCTTTCGTGATTTCATAGCGTATACTGCGTGGTAGTTTCATCACAGTTTCCTCAACAAGACACATAACTTGCTCTTCATAGTTCATTGATTCTAGTGATGCATAATTTGCTGAAATTTCTTCGTAGAATCTCCTCAGCTTGAACAAATTATGGGCGTTTGGCATTGACGATATGTCACGAATAGCTTTAACATGAGCACTTCGCAGCTTAGAGTCATCCCCAAACTCCTTCTGTAGCTTATCGATTGCCACCATGTAATTCTCCTCTGTTGTAGGAAGTCCCTTGATAACAGCTGCTGCTCGTCCAACCAATACCTTGCGTAAATAGTGAAATTTCATGGTTGTCGCCAAATTGCTCTTGTGTATAACGCTGTTGAATTGCTCCCAGAATTCAAACCACTTTAATGTTTCTCCTCCATAAGTTGTCAGCTCCAGCTTTGGTACCTTAGCTCTCTCATTTGTTGATGACTCACTGATTGACTGCTCGTCCTTGCTACTTTCTATTGACTGCAACTCCTCTCCTAGCTTTAAAACCATATCTTCGTAAATGTCGAGGCTAACATCGCTCTGATATGTGAAGTTGGCTACTTCTTCGCATGAGACACCTGCTTGTACCATGTAGTATGTCATTTGCTTGTTTAGCTGCTTTACATTCTCTAATTGTTCTTCTATTCGCCTTTTTGTTCTTTGCATTTCGATTGGTCTTCTTCTCTGAATGGTTCCATAAATGTTCGCTTGAAAAATGCTCAAAGTTTGTTTTGCTACATTTTGGAGTTTTGTTGTCTCTTCTAATTGCATCTCTGGTGTCTTTAGCCCAAAAATTGACCCAGGTTGGTTGATTCCTGGCATCTCAGCACCTATATTCACTGTTGGTTCACCTGTGGCAGCCTCGGTTTCATCTGCAGTAGACATCTTGATGACTTCTCTCTTTTGATTTCTGCTTCAGGGAAAATGACTGGGGGGACGGGGAGGGAAAGGGGAGGGAAAGGACGGGGTATTGTTCAAACTTCGATAGATTTTCCTTTGAAATTTGATTTAAGACTTTTTCTTTGACTTGATTTCTCTTGAGTTTTGACTCTCTCTGCATCGATGTAATGGGAAGGGGAAGGGACGGGGAGGGAAAGGACGGGGAGGGAAAGGACGGGGAGGGAAAGGACGGGGAGGGAAAGGACGGGGTGTAGTTGAGACTCTCGTAGATTTCTTTTTGATCTTTTATAGAATTATTGATTTGACTTGACTTCTCTTTTGTTCGTTGTTCTAGATTTATTTCGTTCGTACAGTTCTGTAAATAGATTTCTTCACATAGACTTGACTCGCATAGATTTCTTTGCAGATTTATTGCTTCAAACGGGCTTGATTCGTGTAGCTTTCATCGTTAATAAATCGCTTTAGATAGACTTGATTCTTGTAGATTTCTGTTTATCGATTTCTCTTTAGACTTCGTAGGCTTCGTAGAATCCTGCACGCTTGACCAAAATGTCGGAAATGTCTTCGACTTGCGCTGGTTTGTGTGTAGAATCGTAGCAGAATGTAGACTAAAAACGTACGTGTGATAGATTTAGTTAGAGGACTGTATTCGATCGATAGATTTAGATTATAACTGCTAGAATCGCTAGAATTTCGTGTTACTTCTGTCCTTGAATCGTCTCAACTTGCATCCCGATATTTGTCTGTCCTGTAATCTAACTAAAACCTATTTTTATCACAGCAACACATAACAAAACAAATAATAAATCACAGCAACGGATTAGCTTATTGTCCTTGAAGTGCACCTACAATATAATTGAATACGCGAGTAAATATAATTAGTTCTAGTGCTTGCGTTCAGTCTTTCAGCTAAGCGAAATTATAAAAGCAAAAGTTCATACATTCACGACAGACGTGTGACATTGCAAAAGTGGCACGTCCCCGGCTAGCTACCAGGTATAACTTATGACTGAGATGTAGCTGATTATTCTTCGTTCTACCCGATAAAAAACTGTACAGTTGTGTCCATGACAAAGTTTAAACATTATTTTGCTTGCCCAGAGTTCGTTGTGTTTTGCTTTCTCAAAATTGGTTGCGTCAGTTTTTTCAACATGCTTTTGTTTGTTGTTACTTTGAGAACAAAAGCTGAAGGACCTGTTCTAATGATTTTGTTGCTAGGCTACAAAGGATATCAAAAATTTAATTGTCTTTATATTAGGAGCGACGCATTAGGAGCGACGCATTAGGAGCGACGTATAATTCAGTGTCGCTCTACAGTCGCTCCTAATTGTATTAGGTTCGGCGCATGAGAAGAGCGACGTTTAAGGCCTCCATCAGCCTATCAATACCAATAACTACGAACTTGCAATCAGTCTAACACTATTGCACTTTGGGGGGAATAATATATCTTGGAATTTTGAATAACTAATGATTCCTAAGTTTTTTTAATATTAAAGTTAAACTGAATGCATTACTGGGAAGCTTTAGCGTGATGACAGAATGGTTTATTTTTATTCAGCCAGTACAAAACATGCCCCAAAAAGTGTGTGTTCACGTGCTGTGGAGGATCTGTAGCATCAGCTGTCTCGGTTTTTTCACAGTTGCATATAGGTCAGTTTTCAACTCAGAGTTGGAGACCTTGTGTGAGTGAATCTGACAAGAGAGGTTGCTGATTTATGGCACAAAAGTCAAATAATGGTTCCTTCAAAAACAGCACTGCTGTTGACATTGGTTCCAAACCTTTATCTCAGCATAAAAAGGTGGGTGTAAAATTTAATGAACTATTTCTTCTGATTGAATGGCTTGAAAGAAACTTTAGCTACTTATCTATAATTCTACCGTTGGACTTTCCAAAAACTTTGATTTTTTTTAAATACAGCGTATATCTCACATTTGAAGTCATTTGAGGATGTGACGTCATCAATTTTCTAAATCATCAACCAGATGAGTGACAGACTTTTGCTTGATATCATATTGAAGGCATCCATAAGCTATAGTTCTCTTCGAAATTACTTCATGTTACATCAAACGGTTTAGAAATTACGATGGTTTTAAGGTTTTTTGAAAATTTTTCTTGGAGTCTTGAAAAAGAAGAAAAACACCCTAATTCTGAAGATATTGAAGATTTCAGAAAATTCCAGCGGTAGAATTATAGAGAATTAGCTAAAGTTGCTTTGAAGTCATTCAGTTCAAAGAAATAAGTCACTCAATTTTACACCAGCCTTTTTAAAGATTTGGAACCTATGCTCTGCTGTTGTTCTCCAGCAACCTTAAAATCAAGTAATGTTTGAGAGAAAGGGTTCTATTGCCATATTCAAATTTGTTCTCTACATTTGTAGAAGGGTTGATGGTGTTATAAGCAGCCCTACTATTAACCCTTTTGAAATGCTGAAAACATTTAGGTACAACACTAGAACCCTTTCTTTGTACTGGAGAACAATAAAAGTGCTGTCTTCCTGACATGTATCACAAACCACTAGTCAGACTGACTCAAAAAGGTCTCAAACTCAAAGTTAAAGCCTGACCTGTATAAGAACCGAGAGAATCACCTCCTCCTCCACAGCAGCCACACAAACGTGGCATAATTTTTGGGTTCAATTTTTTGCATGAACCGAAAATTTAAAAAATAACAAATACAAGATACTATCGCATTTGTAGCGAGGAAGGACGCGTAGCATCGGATCCTCGCTACAAATACCACTTACAATGTTCTAAGAAATATCAACGATGAATTGATATATAAAACAAAAACAAAACGACAATACACACTAAATCAAGGCAAGGTAAAGACTAAAACAGACTGAAATACCCCCAAAATTCGCTCAAACAGCCCGCCACCCACCAAACCTCAACCACGAGTGCACCGGCAGGGAGAACGGAGTGGAGCTTAAACGCGGAAAGAAACTCCCCAAATCTAATCTCCAATTTTCAATTTCATGTTTTGCAGGGTTCCTTCATATCAATATGATGTAAAGGAAGAAAAAAGATGTGACTGTGCTGCGTATGTTTGTATCATTAAACCATGTCAATAGACTTTGCACTAAAAGAGAATGTCAAGCCAAAAAGAAACTATTTACACTGTTGCACAGTAACAAATTCAAGTAGAGTCTAATGTCTAACGTCGATTTATTCAAATCACATAGCGGGTTTCAGTTTCAGTTTTCATTGACAAATATATTTAAATACATTTCGATGCGAATACAACGTTACCTAACTTAAAATAAGAAAATAAAACATGCTGCACAACAAGGAGATACTTCCACACACATTAAACAATCTACCTCGATAGAAAAACATTACAAGACATTATGTATTTAAATATATCTATCTAAGGAGGAGCTGCCTAATAGATGAACTAATCGAGAGAGCCCCCCCCCCCCCCCCCGTCTAAAGCTAAACAGGGAAACGAAATTTGTTTGCTAAAAACAAAAAAGGAAATCACACCAACCATTACTGAGGAATTCCTCCCATCTTGACTTAAAGATATTAAAAGAAACTGACATTTTGCTAAAAGTTGGGGTACCATTCCAGAGTTTAGCATCTGAATACTTTATTGATTTAAAACCATGCAGAAATTTATTCCTTGCAGACTGAACATTCAAAATTCAAAACAGGTGATTCAAAAGAAATGTCTAGATGTTTGAAAGTATTTAACTCTCAAAGCGTTTATCAGATTCTTGTCAACTGACAATACACATGTAGCTGACATGTCAACTTAGCTAAGAAAATTCAGTTTTTAAAAATCCGCCTGATCGTTCTCATATTAAAAGCAATCAAATGCTTCATCTCAAAATCCGTCAAACGGGCTAAAGTACGTGATTGTATTTCTTAGCAAGTTAGCCCCACAGCTGTCAAAAATTCAATTGATCCATTCAGTCACTGAAACATTTACCAGCTATCTCAAGAAGGACAGATTTGGTAAGACAAAAGCACGAGTTGGTTTTGATTGACACCGCAATTCAAAGCAATTAGCGATCGCAGACAAAGGAAATTCTCTCAACTAGCAATTCAAAACAAACAAACAAAGCCGCAAAATTTTTTACGAAACCCATGTAGCTAGCTCGCTCGTTGTGCATTCCAGAAATTGTTTTCAAGAGCAAACAGGAGCATATATCGAAAGAAGAAGGCTATATCTACACCTCGGGAATTTTATTTCCTTGGTTCAGAAGCTGAGTAGTAAGTGTTTAAATTACACCCAAAAAAATAAGAAAATTGAAGCGCCTCCCAATCGGCTTCTGAACCAAAGAAAGAAAATGCCTAAGGTACATGTGTAGATGTTTCCTTCTGTCGATATATGCTCATATTTGCTCTTGAAAACAATTTCTGCAATGCACAATAAGTTCGCTAGCTAATTGGGTTTCAGAAAAACTTTTGCGGCTTTGTTTGTTTTGAATTTATTGCTGAGAGAATTTCCTTTGTCTGCAGTCGATAATTGCGTTGAATTGAGTTATCAAAATCCACCCCCGCCCCCCCCCCTCCCCCCGCTGCGGTCTCCTGATATTATTTGAGGTTAGTTATCGTCATTATCATTATATATAAACCACGAATATATCTTCATTTTAGATTGTACATACGTAGAAGCGTGTTAATTTATTGATGCAAGGAAAATAAGGAAATATTGTTATTAGGCATGCAAGCATCTATAGTGTTTATAGCGCACCTTATATAAACTGGAATTGGATTAATAGGGAAATGATTTCGTCTGCAGTTTAGTAGAGATTCAAATACAGTGATTTAGACATTTAAAAACAGTTGGTAGTCTGTTCGTGATATTTTCTGTGAAAAAGGATACCTCGATAGACGATTACGCTAAAGATTATGGCAAGGAACTGTTTACCAAGATGCATTGCATTCCAATCACGAATATTTAACAGTTTTATAGGGATTGGATTAACCCTTTCAGGCCTAGGGTATTTGATGCTCTAGGAAGACTAGGGGGGGGGGCTCATTCAGCCCCCTGTTTTATTTCCGTTCTGAACGATATAGAGCCTTGAAACTTGGCATGTGCATAGAACATCATGAGCTGCACCCAAAAATGAAATCTTTTTTTAGTTATGTCACGTGACGTGCTCATGACGTCACAAAATAGAATTTTCAAAGTCAATAGGGTTCAGTACTAAAAATTTTAAATCGTTGATTGTGAGAAAACGAAAGGCAATAAGGACATGGGTCCAATTTTAGTGTATTCTATGGTTGAATAGCTTTTGCTTTGCAAAGGAAATTTTTTTTAAAGTGATGACGTCATCACACAGGAATTTGAAGAATGTGCGCATGCGTACAGCCAAAATACGCATAATCATACGTTTAAATTAAAAACAAATTATGCAGTTGGATAGAGGATCAAAAGTAGCATATATTCCTCTAATTTCATTGTTTTACTGCATTTGCTGTAGATTTTATTAGCATTTATTGAAATTTTGCAAAGACATCTCTCAAAAATTGATCGCGTTTACCCCCTGGAATGAATCTAATTTTTCTGAAAAGTCCATTTTTAATTATAAGAAGAATAAAAACTAAAAGTCAGAAAGTTTCAGCGTTGTAAGTGCACTTGGGAAAAATCCACAGAAGAAAAGCCGCTAGGGGGGCTGATTGAGCCCCCCCCCCCCCCTAGGCTTGATAGGGTTAAAGAACACATTGCATCAAACAAGGACAGATTTTGTAAGACATTAGCATGAGTTGCTTTTGATTGACACCTCAATTCAATGAGATTAGCGATCACAGACAAAGGAAATTCTCTCAACCAGTAATTCAAAACAAACAAAGCCGCAAAAGTCTCTTTAAAACCCAATTAGCTAGCGCGCTCGTTGTGCATTCCAAAAATTGTTTTTAAGATCAAACATGAGGATATATCGAAAGAAGAAGGATCTCTTTACACATCTACATACCTCGGACATTTTATTTCTTTGGTTCAGAAGCTGAGCAGTAAGTGTTTTAATTACACCCAAAACATAACAGAATTGAATTGCCTCCCAATCGGCTGTTGAACCAAATAGATTAAATGCCCATGACAGATGTGTATAATTACACTTCTTCTTTCGTTATAAGCACGTAACGTCTCTTAAAAACCATCTTTCGCTTGCACAAGGTGAGAGTTTGCCCTACTAGTTTCAGAGAAACTTTTGCGGCTTTGTTTGTTAGTCTCTTTGGTTGACTATAGATGAAAAACTCAGCTGGAGCGACCATTTTAAACCCATGGAAAGGTTGCTGCTGGATTGTCATCCCTGAAACAACTTGAAAACATCCTTCCCCAGTCTCAATTATGTTCTGTTTATAGAGCCTTAGTCGAAAGTCATATTCGATATGCTGATGTCATTTGGGGTAACCTATCTCAGACTAAATTGCATACCCTACAACGTTTCCAGGACCGAGCTTTGTCTATAATAATATAATTATGTATTTAGTTTGTAATTTATTCTCGTAGCTGAAGGGATTACATATATAAAGAATAGAAATGAATGAATGAAATGAATTGCTGGTTGAGAGAATTTCCTTTGTCTGTGATCGCTAATCGCTTTGAATTGCGGTGTCAATCAAAAGCAACTCATGCTATTGTCTTACAAAATCTGTCCTTGTTCATTGCATCTTGATAAAGAATTCTTCTCCGACAACTTTAGGGTAAAAATCTACTTTAAACGCAAAGTCTGTCAATTTTTCGAAATGTGAAGAATTGTCGAATGTGCACCACAGTGATAGCAGCCATGAAGCCAACGAAGCCACTCAATCGATTATTTGGTATTGAAATATGTAAAAACGTCGACCAATCGACACCACGGGGGAAGGGGCTTCTTGGCTAAATTTAAGGTAAGGGTCTGCCACGAGCATATTCAAAATGGTACCGTTGGCTAGACTAATTATTGCGAAAATGGTACCCTTGGCTAGACCAATTTGACCATTCTTTGGAGCAATTTTTACGAAAATCGCACCCTTGGCTAGCCCAATTTTGACCATTCCTGGACTAATATTGTCAAATTTGAACCAAATATGACATCATGACCGTTTGCTAGACCAATCTTGTCAAAAATTATACCCTTTGCTAGACCGTTGCTAGGCCAAAATTGCAAAAAATATACCCATGGCTAGACTTGAAGTCCGAAAAAGTATACCCTTCATCGCGGCACGTCCCCAGGTACCTTTACTATGGAAGAACCCCCCCCCCCCCCCCCGGTGATCTACACTCAAGTCTAGAATGGCAGAAAGGTCGATTACATAGCAGCATCAGAAAGCATTTGCGGAAACCATTTGCAGAACAGACATATCTCTTTTTTCACGCAATGCAGCTAATTGTTAGTAGAGGGCTGCTGTACCGGGTGAATAAAAAAAGGCCCGGCGTTTGAAATTGCTACTGCTTCCTGGATATATAAGAAATCATTTTCTAAAATAAAGGATGTAATAGCTAACGTACATGGTCAATTATTTTTGGAATTTTTCCTTGTTGAAATCGGTCACTCCATTCATATTGTAAAGGGATTTTCTAAAAAAAAGTCCCGTATCAAGAAACCTTAATAAACGTGCTAAAATCACGCGCAAATATGTTTACTTTACAGCAATGACTTGAGCACTCTTTAGGACGTGCTATCCTCTTGTGGGAAAGAAAAAATCTTCCCCCTGGTATGAATAATTTATTCAGGGGGGATTCAATTATTCCAAGAGGACAAAATGCAATGCAAGTTTCATTATTGCTAGGAAGGAAACGAAGGGGAATTTTGTTCGTCGTTTTCATTCGTTGTTTAGGTTTTCAAAAGGTGCTGTGTCTGCAGAAAATCTTATCTCCCATATCGACGGGAAGGAATGGCCGATTAAAGCCAGGTAACTTACTGACTCTTTCTGTACATGTCGGGAATGAAAACAAGACACTTTTCAATATTATTGCTTTGATATTCAGGGAGCAGCATTTTTTCAAACGCTTGGCCTTTCTATTGACTCACCTTAAAACTGCTCTGTCATTATATTTTTGTTAGCATTCTTCATGTTGCAAGTGCATTGTGTTCAGTCTCCTTGCAACAACTTTTCTACTTTGGTTCACGCTTTGAACTTTTCGGTACGTGTGTTTTGCTTTCTCTTTTTATCCATTTCATTTGCTTCAAAGAAAGTTTATGCAGACCTAAGACCTTCTTTTCCTTGATTTTAGCGATACGTTACTACTTTTTTACAAAGGCATCGTAGGCCAAAGGTGGCATGTGTGGTTGGAGGTTAGAACACAACAGCAATTGTAATGGCAGGCTTTTATTTTTTCTAACATTTAAACGTTGTCCACTTTTATGGATTATGGATGGAACCAAGGGTGTTAGGACACGGATATTTTAATTACGTATTTATTTACCTTGTTTTGATCTTCGTCTTGTTTTCTTGTCTTCTTTTCTTCTCTGTTCTGTTTCCTCTTGCTGATGTAAATGCCTCGTGTTATTTGAATATATCTTCCTTGTATTCCTGTGACTTAGCGCGCCTTTGTAGAATAATAATGTTGTTTAAAAACCTTTCTTCTACGAAGGCGCGCTAAGACACAGGAATACAAGGAAGATATATTCAAAAAACACGAGGCATTTACATCAGCAAGAGGAAACAGAACAGAGAAGAAAATAAGACAAGAAAACAAGAAAAAGATCAAAACAAGGTAAATAAATACGTAATTAAAATATCCGTGTCCTAACACCCTTGATGGAACAAGTCAGGAAAGGTGAATTTTTTAGAACAAAGGATACAGTTCTGTTTCAGACAAACTATTTGACAGCCTTGAGAATAGATTTCACACCTGCACTGCAGTCGGCCATAATGTTTTGCCTTCTCTGTTTATTTGATTTGATAGAGTGCACCCAGAGGTGTGAAATCTATTATCCAGAAAGGCAATCGCTTTGTCTTTTCGGAAACCTGAATGTTTTGTTTCACAAAGTTTGCCTTTCTGAACAAACCATGTATTATGTAGATTCCAAATATCTTTTCCATATCATTTCGCTTGCCGCCATATTGAGTGAGTTTCAAATCACATTTATACAGTACCAGTACAAGTTGTTGCGGTTCTAGAGCATTTACACTTCTCTTGAGCAAGATCTTTCTTTTGATGGGAGGAACAACAGTGTTGCTGATTAGCAAGAAGAGTGTAAGATGGGATAGGCTTATAGACTGCTGATTACGAGTTCATAATTATCGCTATTGATAGATTGATGGACGCTCAAACTAGTTTGAGCAAAAATGTTGTTGTTGTTGTTGCTGTTGCGATAGCTGGGACTATCTCGTGAGTCTAGGAGGCTGATCTATTACACTGTTGTCATGGACCCATGGTTGCACCGGTAGAGTGGAAACGGGGTCTCGTTTTGGGTGGTCCGGTGATCGTTGGGAATCCTAGAAATGTTTGAAATGGCCTGCTACTGCTGCAATCAAAACGATGCAAGACAGATGAGTCACATTAAACAAACTAGATTGTTTTGCAGTTATTGATGATCAGCTTTACGAAAATTTCTGAACATCAATTTTGTGGAAGGTTTTTTATAATTCAATTTCATGTTTAGGCTGCCTACTCTGAGGTAAGAGGCTGCCGGCTGCGTGTCCCAAAGGAGGTAGATTGTTAACAAAAGAATTATTGAAACTCCATCGACTGTTAAAGAACTTTAGTGTATCGTTGTTGGTAATGCATGCAAGAGTGGTTGTGTTCTTCTTTCTTCTTGATTGTGTGTGCTAACTGTTGTGTATATTACCCAAGTGTACATTAATGCGCAGTAATGACAGATCGATACATAGAATTCGCACGTTTAATGGAAAGAAGATACAAAGTATTGCCCTATTGCGTTTCTGGGAGAATCCTTTGAAAGTTGCAAATTTCCGTGAATTCTAGAACCCTTTCAAACACATTCCTCCCCGTCAGGCCGTCATTTCTCCCTCGCACACTCTCTCGAAGACTTCGAAATGAAAGAAACAATGTCAGCAGTTTGCTATGGTGCAGCTTAGAATAGAATAACTTAACCATCTTACAATGCATACAATATAAAATGCTTTACCTTCAACATTACTTATACCAGCATAAACATGAGCTCAAACTTAGCATGGCTATTCCTAACGATACGTACAATTAATCTCAAATTAAACGAAAATCCTGTATAGACACAGTCCTGTTAAATAATATAAAATCGTATACAGCCCTTTAAACAAACGAAGCCTGTGAACCCTGTGTTCTTGTCGCTCAATGTCCCTTAGTATCCGGCAAGGAAGTGGTGCAGTCTATTCGGCGTGATATTGCACAGGCTGTAGGAAACTCTGGATTATTGATAAGATTTTCTTGTGATACATCTTGTCTTACCAGTTCATTATTTCGTTTCTGATATATCTATTGGCAATTTTGAACCCGGAGTAGCAGATGTGCGTGATCAAGAAACAATTATGCCACTAAAGTGAGGAGCGTCCGTTTGAGTGGCACGATGTGGTTTGGTCACTTCAATCGGTCACGCGCGGGGCTTGAAGTTGCCACTCCTATGTCAGGAACAAAATAACGAACAAGACTCTATGTATCAAAAGAAAATCTTTCTTTTTCATTCAAGGTTTCCCACAGCCCATGGATATTGATGAAAGCATGCTCCTGAAAATGGCTTTGTGTATTTCGTGAACCAAATCTTAATACTTATTACCATCTGCATCTCACAGTTTGAGCAGCAGAAAGAGCTACTGTGATAGAGTAGTGTTGAACGCAACTTTTGCAAAAAGTCTAGCTAAAAGCCTTGATTTTGTATTGTTCATATACGTGGCATGTTATAACCCTCTTTAATCCTACGAGTTAATCTTACAGAGTAAACGAAGAAATATTTTATCATCATTAATTTGTGCGTCTTCAAATCCATTTTTCTTTGGTAAAGTCTTTGCAAACTTACCTAGATCGCATGTGCAAACAGTCTATTTAAAGACAGGGTATCCCACTGTGTGTTATTCCAGAAAGATATCTTTATCAACAAAACTTTACTATGTATTATTCTAGACATTTTTACCAAAGCCCCTTATCAACAGAACCTTATTGAGGCTAATTCCAAGAAATATGAAGACGATAAATTTGGCTGATCCTTGCAATCCAGTGATAGAATTTGTCTATAATAAGAAAATTAGACTTAATTTGCCACGGGACTTTAATCCATTTTCAGCCTGGCTACACCTATATTTTCAGGAGCATGTTATCATTCGACGATAAACATTGTATTTCTTTGTTCTTCCGTATTAATTCTGTGCCGGTCTTTTTGCCAAATGCTCTCTCAGTATTTTCTTAAACATCTTTCGGATGTAATGTCCTCGTTTTGAGCCTCGTTTCCCTGCTGATTTGCGCACAAATATGTCCTCGCCACTATGATTTGATTTCCACTGGCTTCCACATGATTTTGACAGTGATGTCAGCATCCATCTTGTCATAAGCGTAGCCTCACTTCCGCAGAATTGGTATTGACCAGTCCAAGCTTTTGTTGATTTGCCATCCTGCAAGAAATGCAGAATGATGTCAGTGCTCCATTCATAATAAGCAGTCTAAACCAGTTTAGGAACTACATTTATCAAGGGTGTTAGGACACGAACGTGTTGATTGCATATTTGTTTGCCTTGTTTTGATCCTTGTCTTGATTTCTCGTCTTCTTTGCTTCTCTGTTTTGCCTTCAACTGGTGTGTGCAACTGAATGCTTTATTAGGCCCAAATGCCTCGTGTTATTTGAATATATCTTCCTTTTATGCCTTCGCAGAAGAAAGGTTTCAAACCGCAGTGCCATACTAAAGTCTTTGGTTATGGCTTTGCGGTTTGAAACCTTTCTTCTGCGAGGGCGCATTAAGACACAGGAATACAAGGAAGAAATATTCAAATAACACGAGGCGTTTGGGCCTAATAAACCGTTCAGTTGCACAGACCAGTTGAAGACGAAACAGAGAAGCAAAGAAGACAAGAAATCAAGACAAGGATCAAACAAGGTAAACAAATATGTAATCAACACGTTCGTGTCCTAACATCCTCCTTGCATTTATGCCCCATTCCCCATGACACAGCACCTTAAAC
The DNA here is from genome assembly GCA_039566865.1 of Aurelia coerulea. Taxonomy (NCBI): domain Eukaryota; kingdom Metazoa; phylum Cnidaria; class Scyphozoa; order Semaeostomeae; family Ulmaridae; genus Aurelia; species Aurelia coerulea. The sequence goes on along the minus strand of CM076948.1, from coordinate 20,753,046 downwards.
TAAACCAAGTTATTGAATGCTGCATTCTAATTGGTCAATCAAATAAGTGGCATTCATTTGATTGGTACAAATTTAATCTCGTTAGATAAAGCTGGTTCATCAGTGTTGGCGTGGATAGGTTGTTGACTAAACCCGGTTAATGCAATTTTAAATGGAAAAATTGCTCTATGGCCGTTATCTCTTGCATTACTTTAATGCCGGTTAAGTTTACAGTGTGAATGGGGTAAAACGGTAGTTGATCAATTACAAGATGATTTGCAGAATGCAACAATGCTCGAAACTTTTGATCTGTGATAATGAGAGAGCGTGGGGGAGGGTAGTGACTATGGCGTTGCTTTCTTAAACGTTTGCATTTCCATGCGAACTTGGTTTCAGTGATTTTGCGAGGTAAAGGTCAAGGTCAAGTGTGAAGGTGAAGTTGCAAGGGTGAAGTTGCAGTTTTTAGCACCAAGCGCTGGGATGACAGAGGTAGGGACCACCTAGTCGAGTCTGCTACCCCTTGTCATGACGCTTAAGTGGCAGGGCTCAACCTAGGATCTAACCCTGTCCACCTGACTGTTCTGGCAGCTATCTCAAAGGATCACACCACGTCACCAACGCACCATACAGAGTGCCGGTGTAATATTACACCGGCACAGTTGCATCAGTCCGGGCCTTCTAATGTTTTAGTAAATTACCATCCTGATTAAAGTGTCTTTTCATTGCAGAAAACTTCAACATAGCTTCAAAGGTTGGAACCGTTATTAACAGCAGCTTTTTTCGTTTGAAATCTATCAAAGCATGTTAAATTAGACAAAATTCGTCTGATAAGTGTCAGACGAAAAGCCAGTATATCAATTTTCATACAAGTTGTTGGTTTGTACGTATGGCTATAACACATAAGGCAGCTTTAAAAACAGCAGCTTGGGGCTTGGAAGACTAAACGTTTAGGACTAAACCAACCTCGTCCCCAGGGCCATTCGTGATATTGGGATGGGGAGGATTCCTTTCGCCTCCATCCCAATATGACAAAACGCCCTGGGGACGAGGTTGGGACTAAACTGATGAAACAGACATTAGACTGATGAAGGTCCAGAGCGTTTAGTTTTCTTAGCTCAAGGCTACATACTACTTTAAAGTTATTTTAAATATCAATCAATCTTAATGGCTGTCTTCAAATTCGTATCTTATAGTTCTTCCCTATCGTATCAACTAAAAAATCCCATCTTGCTTGCATTCTCGTTCATTTTGTTATTTTATTGTTGTCAGTTTAGGGTGTGTCATTCCATCACATTTTTTTCATGACAAGGTAGACTTGGTACATCCCCCGTACATCCTCTTATTGTCATTCAATGCTGATAACATGTTTGGACGTCCCTTGGTGAAATTCTTATCCCATGTCAAATAGAAATCTTAACTACTTATCTACCAGAAGTATGTGTCTGCATAGCACACCGATCTCTTATCGGTGACTTTATTCTAATCTTAAGCTCGTGGTTACTGTAACTTTATGTACCACCTTGGGTGACTTTACCTTTAAGAATGTACCCTTTTATACAGGGTTTCCCAAAAAAATTGTTTGACATTCGATTGATTATAAAAAATAACGAAACAACAACGGGCTCTATGGTACAATAACCATATTGCTGGGATTTTAAATTAATTTTAGACACCAGAATCTAGCAGATCGGCAGAATATTCACGGAGCTACGAGCTTTTGAAGTTCAAATTTGTGCGAAAGCTGAAACCAGACGCCCCTTAAATTGCATATTTTGTGAAGCAGAATCTCGTTTATTCAAAGCAAATCAAATGGAATTTAAAAAGCACATTCGATAAACTTGCTTTCTCTAACATTGAATCAAGAATATGGATGCTTGGAGGAATCCTGTTGAGAAAAATTTGGAATGACCCCGTCTATTAAAGTTTTATTCCATGTTTTTGGATACTTGGATTCTTCGGTAATTTTTGCAATGGTTACAAGAATTAAATTACTTTTGAAGTCCTATTTGGTTTGCTCTTATATCAAGGAGAGGTAAAAAATTGGACAGTCTTCTTTTTTACCTCGATTTTGGGACGTCTTTTTGAAAAATAAGTCAGTTTGGTTTGTCTGGATTCAGCTTTCGCACAAAATTGAACTTCAAAAGCTTGCTTGCAAGTCCCTGAATTCTTAGCAAATTCACAAGATTCTGTCGTCAAAAATTAACATAAAATCTTAGGAACAAGGTTGTCTAACCAGAAACCCGTACTTTGCATCGTTACTTTATGATATTTAATCAAACGTCGAACAATTTTTCTGGGAGACCCTATGCATGAAACAAAATTTAGGAGAACTCAGGGATTGCCAAGTGCGACATACATTGCAACTATCTTTATCTATCTACCATTGTTTCATTCTCCCTGCCGGTGCGCTCGTGGTTGTGGTTTGGTGGGTGGTGGGCTGTTTGTGCGGGTTTTGGGGGTACATCAGTTTTGCCTTGGCCTTTACTTTGTCCCGATTTAGTGTGCATATGTATCTTATTTTTTGTTTTTGTTTTTTGTGTTCTATTATTAATTTATTGTTGATATTACTTAGAAAATTGTAAGTGGCATTTGTAGTGAGGACCCGGTGACCATGCGTCTTTCCTCGCTGCAAATGCCACAGTAACTTGCATTAACTTGTTGTTTTTAAGTTTTAGATTGATAAAAAAAAAACTATCTTTGTCCTTGGAAAAAATAGACCAAACCCGTCTCGTTTCAACAGAGGTTCAAGAGAAGTACATCAGACAAAGCCAAGGTTTGGAGACATAGCTCCTCCATCAGCACCATATCTTTTATTTCGGCGTGATTTGCAGCCTATTTTGCGACGATTTTAACTAGCTTCTCTGCTTTCAAGAAAGCTGTCACGTGACTCAAGATAAAACTTAAGCAATCAATATAGTTTACCTTGAAGGCAACGACCATCCCAAAAGTCGTTGGTTTTCCATCACCAGCTTGTCCATGAATAACCTCGCTTTCAGCAGCATTTCCATCTACACCGAGACTGTAGTATTTGCCAGTTAGAGACCCATCCGCATTTTGTGTTATGTCAATGTATGTGCCACTTTCTGTGACCCAAGTGCCAGTCAAGGGAGCGACATTGTCAGGAGTCTTTTTTGCTATGTGGAAGAAATTGACGTTGTCATTAAGGGACTAACTCCTTCCAGCAGAATAGACATGACTCAACATCAATTCCCTGCAAAGCTATTTGATGACCTTTACTCGCAGTTAGAACGACGTTGATCATGATTTGTTTCATATCAAACATGATTGGGAACTAAAACAAAACTTTCTCCTGTAAATTGATAGTTAGCTACACATGTATTATGAGCTTACAGGAGTCTGACAAATCTTTGACTCACCAGGTATCTTTACTTCAATTCTTCGTGACTATGGCCTATTTTATACTTTGTATTCGTTTCAGAAAATTTTCCCCAGTGAAGGTCAACGTGAAATTGTGGCTTTTTAGAGCCAGAGGCTGGAATCGCTGAAGTAAAGAACATCTCATCGAGTCGGCAACCCCTTGTCATGACACTCAAGTGGCGGGGTGCTACCTGGGATCTAACCCTGTGCCAGTGGCGGATTTAGAGGGGGGCAAGTGGGGGCAGTTGCCCCCCCTTCAAGATGAAAAGTCAGCTTGGCGCCCCTCTTTTGGCGAGAAAAGCGCCCCTCGTCGTGTTGCTAACGCACAATTCCTTATCTATTTCGATTTAAATATGGAGTAAACATATAAATCAAGGCGTTATTTGGAAGTAAATCAAAGCATTTCTTTAAAAAGCGTCCAAAAAATTTTCGCTCGCCTTCGGCGCGCTCACTTTCTATTATCTTTTTGGCGCCGTCTTTGCAAGTTGCCCCCCCTTCAACTTCGGGCTGGATCCGCCCCTGCCCTGTGCTCCTGACAGGGCCAGATCCCAGGCAGAACCCCGCTACTTGAGTGTCAAGTTCTGGCAACCTGGTCAGAGTGTTACACAACCACGCCCCAACCCCTGTAAGTTCACATGTTTAGGAACGGGTGAAAATGAGTAAATTTCGAAAAAAAAGACTGATTACTTACACTCTATATAGAATCCAGAGCAGAGGCAGTACAGAGTTGATAAAATGATAGCAGTCTTCATTCTTCAGCCTGCAAGAGAAATAGACATAAATGTTTAATCGTCAGAATATTGAAATGGACGATTATGAAGTGGCATTCAAAATTCATATGACAGGACCATAAGGAGTGATATATGTGATACGAGTGTTAAATGCAAAGCACTCAACCTTCCAATGACCGTACATTTCTCAAACAACTGTGATGATTAGAGATAAGCTGTCAATTAAGTTTAGCCATGGGCAATTACAAAGTAGTGGTTCCAATGGCAATTTTATTCCTCGTGGTGTCCCTATCTCCATGAAGGTTTTTGCTGTCACTCAAAATTTAGAGGACATAGGGATACAAGGAAAACCGGGCAGAGGAAAGCATGGAGGATCAAAAATGCTGCTGGAACAACAAATACCGCATTTTTGAACGCCCATAGATTAACTGCTACAAGAGGAACGAAACCTTTTAGGCCTATGATTTGACTGTCAAGGCAATGAAATTGGACCACCGAAAAATTAGGAAAATACCCTGGAGAAAAATTATACCCTGTTTGTACAGCTACAGTAGAGAAGCTGCAACTTCAATTGTCCTGTCTTCAAACAGTTGCGGAGGAAAGGGACCTTGTTTTAGTCAGCTTGACTAATGGCTGTCGATTTATGGCATAAGCATGCCAAAATAAGTGGTTGCTTCACAACATTTCTTTATTTTGTGTCTGTCGAACAGCAGTTTTTCTCGGATGTCTCGTTCTGCGCAACAACTAGTACCAGAGTTACCAGAGTTGCACAACAAGCCGGCGAAAGAGAGTGAATGAATGACTGAATGAATTTTATAAACCTTTAATTTTTTTTATGCATAGAATACCTTCAAAAGATCACCGACTTATCGAGGACCATAAAAATCTCCTCCATTGAATTCTCTCCGTGTGAGAGCTTTTTCCACGGACCACAATAGTTGCTCCGAGTTGCTCTGAGCAGCTGATAAACCTCTGTGGGTCTTAACGGGCCCAAAAATTGGTGTTGAAGTAGTGTTTTGCTAATCTCCGTGGGGTTTTGAGAGGTGCTTAGTTTCTTTAACGTCAAGCCAAGTCGAGCAGGCAAAAACTGGTTTTGGTTATCACTACGATCTTCCTTTGCCTTACTCGTAAAAGCGGGGATGGCTCAGTATGGTAGCAGGTTTGACTACCAATCTGAAGGTTGGTGGTTCGAGTCCCCGCCCTGCCGAACCTGCTACAAAGTGTGAGGAGAGTCGCCGACTCTTTTTAATTCCAGGCTAAAGGAATCACGAGGTGTGGTCACATCGAGAGGAAGGACCAGGATGCTGCTTCGATAAGCTCAGTTTCTCAGCGTCCTAAAACTACCTTCGGATGCTAGGTAGAAATGTATACAAAAAAAGAACAAGAATTCCACCTTCGATTCTGGTCAATGATTTACATCACATTGAAATCTAAACTCAATACAATTGTCAGTTTCAGAAAAAGACTTAAAAGTCAAATTGCAATCAAATGGACCAGACTAGAAGTGAATGTGGAATACTCCATAATGTATTCCACATAATGTAATAGTTTTATTAATGGATATCAAAAGTTCCATCACGTTTAGTAGACATAGACAAGAATACACTGCAACGAAACCCCAGGGGGGTCACTTGAACTTTTTATATACGGGGAGGTCCATCCGATAATTATGGGTAAGACTTTACTTTGTAATCTGATATTTTTGGGTACCTGATTTAAAATTATATCTTTTTGATACTTATGGGTAGCTGATTTAAAAATATGGATTTTTGATACTTTTGGGTTCAACCAGATCAAAGACAGTTAGGATTTCTTTCAACATTCGTAAAAATGAGGTTTTTGCGATCCATCCATACAGAAAAAACACATACAAGGGACATAAACTCGGCAACATTTCACTTTTTCCCGCCAATTTCACTGTCTCGCTTTCGTTTCGTTCTAACAATTTTATCACAGGGAAACCACTGTTGGAACTTTTAAATTAATTTGAAAATATTTAGAATTTATTGAAAATGTTTTCAATTCATTGGGACTTAAAAAGGAACAATTTTCCAATAAACCGACAAAAAAATTTGTTCAAAAACATTCAACCATGTCAACAAAAATTTTAAACCAAATAAATTAAATTTCAATTATTTCAATGAAGGCTTTCCTGTGATATTCTATCGAGAATGCACTACTCACAACAACGATAATGGCAGGCAGACAGAAATTTAGAAGACAAATACGACCAGAGAAACCAGAGAAAGAACCAGCTTCTGTCTACAGCACCAAAGTTGGTGGATTGATGATTCTATGATATTAGAATAGGTAGTAATAGATTGCACTGTGAGATCAATTGAATGGCTCTGGGGACTTTGGACTGGAGGAGTTTTTGTTGATCTAAGGCCTAGCCCCCTACTACACAAGGCGTTCCTTCTTGGCCTGGTTTCGAGTTTCACCTACCACCCCAAATATGGGAGCAGCACTGGAACACTGGGTGCAGTTGTGATGAATAAAGGGTGAGTAGTTGGGGGGGGGGTGGTGTGAATTACTGCCAAGATGCAAAGAGGAATCCAAGTTTTGTGTGAGAAACATTAATTTTTTGAGTTTGGCTCCTAGATATAAGTAGTTAATAAAATTCTGTCACCAAGAAAGACCAAGAATCCTAAGAAGTGAGGAACAAGGTAACAAAACATAGCAAAATAGCAGTATTTGCCAACAAAAATTATTCTGTCCCCAAAATTGGATATCCCTTTCATAGCAACAGTAGCTCAGGTCAGTTTGACTTGTACGTAGTAAGCCATGTTAGTGAGGAGTAACCCATGATGGAGCAGCCATGGGTTACTCCATGGGTTTCCTTGTTTTCTGTCAATTATTGGTTCAATCTTGGAGTCACAAAGTGGGCTTTGTGACATGATTCTTGTAGTTTATTTATTAGTTTGCCACCTCTTCAGCACCTACTTTGAGTAAATATTTTCCATCAGTTGCTACACAGAAGAATGCACAGTGGATCTGCATGCTATTGTGTATCTGTCTCCCAAGACCTAGTGTCATGAAATAGATGTTGTTTAAACTAAGCAAGATTTTGTATTTTGATACTTTTGGGTCTCATCAAAAATTTTTAGTTGATATTTTTGGGTCTGTGAAATTTTATTTGATAATTTTAGGTGAATTTAGGAAACTGCGGATGGACCCCCCCCCGTATATAAAAAGTTCAAGTGACCCCCCTGGGAACGAAACTTACGTAGAAGCTGCAATGAAACTGGCCGCCATTTTAAAACCCAAGGCTTTAGTCACGTGCGCGGGCTGTCCCATACTTTCCGATTGTTTACAAAAAATACTTGTACAGTCCCTTTAAAGAGATTGGAATGGCGGATCCAGGAAATGGCGGATCCAGGAACTACCGTAAAGGGAACGGTAGACGGACGCAAGAGATAGACTTGGGGCAAGTCTATTAAAGAGATGGATTCATCAATTCTATTCAAATTTAGAAAGTCATAGAATTTTCATTTTCATTTCATTCATTTTAGATTCTTTAACCACGGTTACCAGGTACTAAAAGACTGCTTTTCAGGGGGGCCGTGCGTAAAATCTTACAAAGCAAGTTAAAATTAATACAAAAACCCTAATTTAGTTATAATGATAAATAAATGATAAATGAATAACAAAAGTAGACTATTTCATAGCGTCTTTAAAGCGAGCAAAGTAGAAATTCGCCAATAACATGAGTTTGTTAAAAAGACTCTCAAAAAGTTCCTCGATAAAAGGAGCAATCTCGTTGATATCGAAGCCGAAGTCCATAAAAAAAGGAAAGAAATTGAAGAGGTGACAACCCCATGGAACACTTTCGGATGATCTATTAGAGCAAATTGTGAAAGGAGATGAAGCTGCAACCTCCCAAAGGCAATAACCGCACTTAGATTGTTGCCCAATGCAATGACCGCACTTTACCATGCAGAGTTTTCTCCAGTGAGAGAAGTTTCTCCATGCTGAAAGGGTCAAGAGTCAACTAAGGTCCACAATGTCACAATAGCGCGTTGTTGCCTTTTGCTTAATGAGTGGCAGCAAATTTTGATGCCTGAGGCAGGGGCGTGGCCACGGGGGTGGGGGGTATGGGGGGCAATTGCCCCCCCCCCCCACTTTTGTCCAAATATGGTCTTTGAGATTCCTTTAAAACCGAAGAGAAACTAACTGGGTATAGGTTGGGAAAGAACTTTCCGAGAAATGTCAAATCTTCCATTTTAGCACTGGCAAATATGAAATATGGAATCAGGGAATGCATTCTAAGCCAAAGTAAAGGATGTTTCTTCAAAACATGTCATCTTGCTCCGAATTGTAGGATAACCGTCACAAAATATCAAAGATTCCTTGTCGCTAATCGCAAGCATGATATTCGGAGATGCATTCTAAGCCAAAGTAAAGGGCGTTTCCTCAAAAATTTTTCGGGGGCTTCGCCCCCAGGCCCCCTTTTGTTTTCCCCCACTTAATTTACCCCGGCCACGTCACTTTCCTGAGGGTTTTAGACCCCAAGAAAATCATCCGAAATTTTGCAGCAGTGAAGGCAAGACGAAAATCACGAAAAACCATTGGACAGTGGTTTTATTGGAGTTGTACTAAAATGTATATATTTGTACAAATTTACTCATTTTTTCGAGTTTTCCACTATCAAACTGTTTAGTTGATATTAAATTCTTTGGCTACGACTGAATCTAGCGGTCTTGTCCATACATGATAACAGGGTACCGAGTTCTAAGGGGCCCCAACCAGTTTTGGGCCCAGGGCCCCAACAGACTTAAATGCGGCCCTGTCTTTAAATGCTTTGAAAGAGGATGCCTGCTTGACTTCATAATCCAAGAGGTTCCAAACTCCAGCACCACGATATGAGAATGTTTGTTGACCATTACATGTTTTCATTAGTGGGACTGGTGGGACTTGAAGATCAGTTGCGGTGTTTCTCAAATTTTTCATCCTGCATGTCGCATCTTTAGTAAACATTTCTGGCAGGTAATATGGGGCAAGATCATTTATCGATTTGCATACCATGCAAGCTTCTCGGTTTTTATCATATCCGCTAAAGTAGGCCAATTCAGACTTTTAATCAAAGCGCTAGCAGAAGAAACATAGCGGCCCATCAAGTTTTCAAAGCAAAGAAAAGGATTTACTTTTCATCTATTATATTCATCACATCATAAGCTGACCATTTGCTGATTACAAAACAAGTATGTGCTGCATGTGCCGCATGCAGAATAATTTTTCAACCTGGTACTTCTATCTGCAAGATCCAACGAAGGACGCCTACCTTGTAGGAACTATGCGTTTACGCTCAGTACTGTTTTCGTGAAATAATACACAAAGTAATTGCTGTCCTGTCAAGATGACATAAGAATAATTTTGCGGTTTCAAATTCCGGAGCTGATGTAATACGAGATCAACTGTTATACGAGATGACCACAGGGAACCAGACAGCGTTATTGTTCACCTTTTTTTATTCAAATATTAAAAGTTTACAATGTATGTTACATTCTACTAGTGCTTTACCTATTCTAATTACTATACAACAATACAGGTACGATACTATGGGGAGCAAAAGACAATGACTACCCCAGGGCCAGTATATAAAGAAATGAAACATTAAACTGCATGCAGTCACATTATGAACAATTAAAAATTAATGGATACATTACTAGATTCAGATGTCAAGTCAGGGTTGCGATGAATTTAATGATGTCACGAGCACAACTCATTTTGATGTTGATTTCGGTAAGTAAAATACCTGATATCTGATGTGAAACAGAATTTACAAAGAAAGAAAAATTTAAGATAAGGGACTTGGTGGTTCCTTAGTGCATAGCTGAAGTCTCAAAAGGTCTTAATCAACCCGACCAGTTTCGTGGATGAAGCGTAAAGTTAATTCGAGTAGATTTCTATTGAATCCAATAGAAAGGTCTTGATCATCATATAATAAAAGATGCGTCAAAGAATCATTTGAAAGATTGGTGATTTGTACAAATGGTCGTAATAATTCAACACTTCCAGCAAGAAGATTTTGCCGTTGAACATCAAAAGAAGGGCAGAGCAACAAAAAGTGCTCCATGTCCTCAATGCCATCGTTTGTTGTGATTTTTGATTGGTCAACACTAACAGACGTGAGAATTTGAAAATTACTCGGATTAACAGGACAGCAATTACTCTGTGTACTATGTCACGAAAACAATACTGGAAATAAACACAATTCCAACAGGCGCCCTTAATCCAGCCTAAAAATTCTTTCATGTGAGATTTGACTAGATAGATAATACGCTCTATTTTACAATGAAAACTTGGTAGAATAGCACAATTTTGAACTGTCCATTGTACGACATAATGCTTATATTGCCGGTTCAGACATTTCCCATTATCCATTATCATGATTGAACTTCCATTGTTGAATGTGATTGCCAGCAGGAATGTGATTGCCATCATGGAAGCTACAATATCATTTTAAAGAAACAAAATGGTTGGATTGAATGCAGCTATTTAGTTTTCATTCTGTTCTGTTCGTTCTTTTTATTTGTTTGTTTGTTTCATCTTTTGTTTCTGCGTTGTTGTTCGTGTTTTGTTCGTTTGTTCCTTGTCCCTGGCTGTCCCTTCGATTGCTGGTGTGACAGTGTAGTTGAATACTTTGAAGGTGACAGTTAAAGCACCTGTAAATGGCACCATATGAAGTATTTATGTTGCCTAGCTTTAGGGTTTTATGTTGCATAAGAAAACAATTTTGAATGCAATGCTGTGCTCGTCTGAAAAATTATATTCTTGATTTGCACTCTTATTTGGGTTTGTTTACAATGTGTACAATTATGGCCATTTCTCATTGTATTTAAAGTTTACAATCGAATTTACTAGCAGGCTGAGTACAGTAGTTAGTAAACAGTCGAGATTACTCGATCTTGGCCTAGTTAGATCAGTACTTTTGAGCGCCTTTGTGAGTTAATTGACCTCATCACCTCCGACCAAAGTCCCCTTTTAATAGAATATCCGATGTTAATTTCCAAATACACCTGATGAAAGAGTCACAAAAATTCTCTAATGTTCTAATAGCCAGTTAAGCACACGGTGTCAGAATTTGTAACAAAATCTACCACCGGAGTTTACCACCAATCAACGAAAATTGATTTATATTTCTACGTACAGCGCTGGCACTTATGCAGTTGGACTATTCTTTTTCAAAGAGATTGAAATAGCCTATGGATATACCAATCTTTGAAACAGTGTTCTAATGTAGTTCTTGTTGCCCTTGTATTGTTTAAGATCCTCATGATGATGGTACTACCTCGAATAAGCCCCCATGGAGAGTTAATCGATTCAACTGTAATTTTACTGAATACTTTTGATTTTCTTTTTTGACCAACTTTCTTCGTATTTTTTCCACGAGCTCGGGCTCTGTCGGGCTTAGATATTGCCTCTAAAACAATGTATCCCAATATATCTGCTCTTATAAGCTTTTATAAGCACACTGACCAGCCTCAAGCAAATGAAAATATTCTTCCTTGTCGCATTTTTAAATGTTGCTAGATAAGCCTTCACCCCTTGAATAAGCCCCCGCATAAAATGTATTGTAACATTTTACTTTAACGTATACAAAAGAGACAGCAAACTTGCATTGCCTTCTGAGCATTTTTGTCAGCCATCCGCGCAGCCATCCATCGAAAATATTCGAACTTTTAGAGAGTTCAGATCTCTGCCATAGGGCATGATTTCAGTTACTGTTCAAGCAAATTCTTTTTGTAATAAAAAACTTTCAATTCAAAAACTACAGTTAAAAATTGCTTTGAAGAACGCCGGTTAACCAGCATCCTTTGCAGACACGCTTTGCTGAGCACTGCCATGTACGATGTCATATGAAAATGGCTGCCGCAGTCGAAAGGCCAAATGCGACGCGCGCAAACTGATTGACCGGCGCTCTTTAATTCACTTTTTATGATTTCGAAATGTTTGCCTGCTTTTCAATTGGCTATCAATTCAAAAGTATGCAGAGGTAAGCACACAGTAAAACTCTTTACATTGTCATGTAAAACTTTTCCAACTCTGCTGAACAAGTATTTGGTTATTAAGTAATAGATAATTTAGCCCTGGCACGAACATTTGCTCTGCAAATATGAACAATCCTCTGTCAGATAAATTCAATATTTGTAGCATTTGATTATTTCGTCAAACAATGTGTCAATTGGTATTTCTTAAATTCATGCAGGGGTCAAGAAAAAGAACAGAACTTTTGTGAAAGTATCTTAAATTTTTCAGTAAAATCATTTAAATTAATTTCTAGTCATAAAAGAGCTTTGTCATTTCCATTCAAATATTCGACTTTGTATCACATATCGTACCAATACACTGACCAACACCAATATAAAATTTGTTGTGAAAATGCATATTTCTTTATAAGAAATTGCCCATAGAAAACTCATTTTTCAGATCTCCAAAAAAATTAAGAAACTCCAGTACTGGGAAAATATAAGATAAGAAACTATTTTTTTGATAAAGGATATCCTTGAAATATTTTTACTTTACTTTCACTTGTTTCCTGTATCATATTACTCGTAAGGTACTTCAGTAATGTCTGAAACATTGGGAAGGCTTGAAAAACCTTGTTTTCAAATGTTCAGGAGGGCACAGGTAGTGAACATGAATATTGTTATGGAACCTTTAAGAAACTCGTAAGAAAGTACTGAAAATCTGATAATTTTAAGAAACTTTCACTACTGGGGCCAAATTCTTAGTTTTTTATAAAAAAAATGCGCGTATTATTTGATGGTTCATTTTAGTTAAATTTAACTTTCATGATAAAATAAAATTTTGCTACCGGGTGCGCCAAAATAAAATATGCACGTTTGGCAGCCCACAATAAATCGTAGAAAGGTCCGATTTTGAAGATTTATGACTTAATCAGGGCCGCATTTAAGTCTGTTGGGGCCCTGGGCCCAAAACTGGTTGGGGCCCCTTAGAATATACCTAAAAAATTTGTTTCATAGTGAAGGTGAAGGTGAAGTTGCGTTTTTCAGCGCCAAGCGCTGGGATCGCAGAAATAGAGCAGACCTAATCGAGTCCGCGACCCCTTGTCATGACAATCAAGTGGTGGGTCCTACCATACCAGGTATTGAACCCACGCCGCCTGACTGTTCTGGCTGCAAAGTCAGAGGATTACACCACCACTGCGCCACAACATAGTACTCGCGATACCCTGTTAGCATGTATGCCATGTATGGGTAAGGCCACCAGATTCAGCCGTAGCCAAGCAAGTTAATATTAACTAAACATTTTGAAAGGGGAAAATTCGAAGAAATTAGTAAACTTGTACAAATATAAACTCGGCACAATCCCAAAAAAACTCCCCTTTGTCCAATGGTTTTTCATGAGTTTCGTCTTGCCTTCACTGCTGCAAAATTTCGGATGATATTCTTGGGGTCTAAAAACCTCACGACAGTGGCGTGGCCAGGGTAAATTAAATAAGGGCAAGGAAAGGAGGGGTCTGGGGGCGAAGCCCCCGGAAAATTTTTGGGACTACGCCCTTTACTTTGGCTCAGAATGCATCTCCTAATATCATGCTTGCCATTAGCGACAAGGAAAACTTAATATTCTGTGACGGTTATCCTACAAAATGCCAGTGCTAAAATGGAAGTTTTGACATTTCTCAGAAAGGTCTTTCCCAACCTATACCCAACTTTGGACAAAAGTGGGGGCAATCCCCCCCCCCTCGTGCCTCTGGACATCAAAAATTTGCTGCCATTCATTAGGCAAAAGGTAACAACGCGCTCTTGTGACATTGTGAACCTTAGTTGACACCTGACTCATGACCCTTTCAGCATGGAGAAACTTCTTTCACTGGAGGAAACTCTGCATGGCAAAGTGAAGTGCGGTCATTGCATTGAGCAACAATTTAAGTGCGGTTATTGCCTTTGGGAAGTTGCAGCTTCATCTCCTTTCACAATTTGCTCTAATAGATCATCCGAAAAAGGCTTTTACGTTCCATGGGGTTGTCGCCTCTTTAATTTCTTTCTTTTTTTATGGACTTCGGCTTCGGTATCAACGAGATTCCTCCTTTTATCGAGGAACTTTTCGAGAGGCCTTTTTAACAATCATTTCAAACACAAGAGTGAAATCAACAGCACTTCATAGGCTTTTTCAAATTTTGCTCGGGGCCCCCTAGATTTAAGAATTCTAGGGGGCCCCTGGGCCCGGGCCCAGTGGGCCCATGGGTAAATGCGTCACTGGACTTAATCGACAGCAGAGAGCCTGAATTAGATACTGGGATTTTTTACAAATTTTTTAAGTTTCATTTTTTAGAGGTAGAAGCGAGCTTCCTAAAATGTTAGTCTTCAAAAAACAACGAAAACGATCAAAAAACATCGATCAACTGTTCCAAAAAAATCGACAGGAATGGGCAAAGAGAGAACTTATTCGTGGCGATTTGCGGTCGACCAGTTGTAATCTGTTGTACGGGAGGTCGTATTAAACCCCCAAATCCCCCCCCGAAAAAGTTTTCTCTTTCATGTTGAATCTTTTAAAAATTGATCGACGTATTTTGATCGTTCTCACTCAATGTTTTCGAAAACGAATATTTTAAGAAACTCAATTCTTGCTCTAAAAACTGATGAGGGCAAAATTTGCAAAAAGTTCTAGAATTTAATTCAGCCTTTCTGCTAACGATTAAGTCATAAAGCTTCAAAATCGGTCCAGTGTACGATTTATTGTGGCCTGCCAAACGTGTATAGCTTATTTTGGCGCACCCGGTATTTCATCAACAACTGTCTTGTTGTCCTTTATCCAAAAAGTTATTTATCAATTGACTTAGTCCAATGAATAAGGCAGTAGAATAAATATATCAACAGAAATTAGATGTTTATGAAGTCATCGCAAAATGCAACTTCCGGTCACAATTTGAGCATGCCTCAGGTTAAATCTGATTCGGACAGGTCACAAAACCCCAAATCAGTGTTTAGAAGTTTGACTAAATGGTTTCTTCGCTTTTTGTGATAGCGACTTGTCAAGT
The DNA here is from genome assembly GCA_039566865.1 of Aurelia coerulea. Lineage (NCBI taxonomy): Eukaryota > Metazoa > Cnidaria > Scyphozoa > Semaeostomeae > Ulmaridae > Aurelia > Aurelia coerulea. The sequence goes on along the minus strand of CM076948.1, from coordinate 20,737,953 downwards.
GGTTCGATTTTGAGATGGATCGGTTGGGTCAGCAGTGAGACTGACCACACATTGCACTCATGTTGCGAGGATTAAAAAGCGACGCATTTCACAACTTCGGTTCACTTTCAACCACTGTGGCCCATTTTTCCACTGCGCAAATTCTTTGTATCGAAATGAAGTCAGATCGACCCGACTTGGAATGTCAAAATAGGGCTTTATTGTCACCTTGTTTCACTGTGATTCCAAAAGAGTTATTTCCTTGAAAATGTAGACATTTTTGTTCCATTTATTGTTGCAAGAGTATTTTTAGATACCCATGTTGAAATGATGTTGCTTTAAACTTGTCAACGTTGAATTGATATAATCTCATCACAGTTGGTGTAAATTTGTGAAAACTCGAAAATATCAGTTCACTTTGTTTCAGATATATTGATATTTCAGCTACAAATTGGCCTTTCAAAGGCTTCACTCTCGTAGGCTCGAAGCTTCACCGAGTAGCAAAGAAGAGTTTCGAGGCGGAGGCTCCTTTCAGGTAGCAGTAATGGCATATAGGCCTTACTTAGCTTTAATTTGCTATTTTTTGGTTCAGCCTACGGAAAATAAATCGTTGACGATGATGATGATGATGAAGTAGAATGATGATTCTCTTTCTTTGGCTGCCAAAATGCAAAATGGTTCTCTTTAGTCTTATGCTCCTTGCAGTGCCAGTATTCTAAGTACTTTTATGCGAATTGAAAAAGCGCGAAGTTTCGAGCATAGCCAGTTATTTGGCTTGATAACTGGCGATGCTCGAAGCGTCGTGTTTATTTCAATTCGCATCAAAATGCTTATATTTTACATTATTTACTTTTTATCTTTGTATAATTGCACTACACGCAATAAGAAGATTTTTTTTTATCAGTATTGTAAGCAACGAGAACTTCCATTCGAGAATGTTATTGTATTTGATTTTATTTTACAGTCCCTTCTTATCAACGTGAAACTGGGAAAGGAGCGCTTCTGGCTCCCGGGTCCCTGCTGCCGCAAAGAAATCCAGCCGAGGATGGAGGCTTCAAGATACAAATTCTCGCAGCAGGAATTTTGCAGGTGTTCTATTCTCTGGCCCAAACAAGGTTTGGGGAAATATTTTGTTTGCACCTTTGCACATCCCCCAGCGGTATAAGGAACGGGTATGTTTTTGAAGCTTCGATGGCACGTCCCCGACCAAAACCTGGTCAAGTAACCCCCCCGGGCCCCCAGCTGTCCTGGATTTCGAGCACCCCTACCTCGGGTATCTAGCACCACACCACACAGATAACTGGACCTCTGTTCTGTTCTCTGGCCTGCTTTGGAAGAATGACCTCGAGGGAAGGGGTTCTGAGTTTTTCACTTCTGAAGGAGCGCTGTCTAGAGCTGAACATACTGGATTAAGTCGGTGTCAGTGAATGTATGACTCATAACCGAAATATTGAACGAATTTGTGATAGTTACCGATTTAATTACAAATATATTTCTAGCAACTGTATGTGCGGCCTTCGATAAAAGGATAATGATTTTCTTTGCAATGTTTAAAATGTAAAACATGTGAATAGTGAATAAACGTTCTTTCTGCCCCTGGGCCTCGACTATCTGTTTGAACAAGGGTGGTCATTTTAGGCTTATGCCGTATCTTTTATATCATTACCACGCTTCCTTTAAAATCAAATTTTACCCAATGATTTTGTCTATCGTTCATCCTTAGTTTTCAAATGTGTACCAAATTTTGCCTGTTCCCTTGTCAGCACATTTAAATGGATTACATTGTTCCATTACATGTGAACCAAAGATGTCTATCGGATACAAGGAAAATAGAATGTGAAGCGTACCGCAGGGACCGCGCAGCCATTGGGCTAGGGGGGGCTAAAGCCCCCCCACTTTTTTCAGAGATTTCAATTTTTTTCATTCAAATAATTCAATGGTAACGAAGAAAAACCACTCATACACAAATTTATGTGTCAACCAGGCAACCGTGGTATATTTAGTATAACGTAAATCATGATATGCTGCATCTGCTGAGAGATCTTTGTCAATGGCTAGACGCCTCAAAACCTGGCTTCGTTCAAACATGAAGCAAGCAAGATTCAACTGAGTTAGCGATATCGAACTTTCATAAACAACGAGTAGACACGATGTCCCTCTTGTCCCTCTTGAAAATTGCTAACGATTTCGTTAAAAATGACTAAGCATCGCAACTTTGGAAAGTTTGCTCTGACAGATTTTAAGTAGAGTGGTGTCGCCCATTATGCCCATGTCGTCGCGAAGTTCTGAGTTAGATCCAAATAGAGCAATTAATGAAAAAACCAAATAGCCAGATTATATCACCAACTAATGGAAAAAAAGATCTCAGAGTATTGATTTTTTACGTAAACTCTTTATACTGATTTTAGAAGATTTTAAAGAAGGAGGTAAAAACGTCGTTTTCTTCTAGCGTCGCCCATTATGGCCGCAGGAGAAACAATGAACGCTACTCTCCGGTAAAAAGTTTTAACAAGAAAAACAGCTTTAATTACTGTTCTTTGTTTATCATTTGGTACTTTAAACCTAAAAATATCAATAAGAATTAACCTAAACTTCGAGTTTTGGCAATTGAAATACATGCTTTGAGTTGTTCTAAATCCTGCCTTATCTCTTGTGCATGGATGGATGAGATTTGGCATAGTTTCTAAAATGAAAATAGACTTAATATTATGCTGCGTTTTTTTGGGTTTCGATGATTTTCCAAGTCAGTAAGTAAGATTTTAACCCAAATTGGTCTTTTTTTTAATAAATGTTGCATTTTAATATTTTGAAGCGATTGGAAACTTCTCTGGTAAACTGATGGGCATAATGGGCGACGAAAATGGCAATTAGCAGCACTCAGACTTCATAACCTTAAATCTGAATCAGAAGTCACTTTGCTTTGGTTTTGTTGTAGATTTCCTCTCAAGAGACAGGACTTCTGAAAAATCAAAGCATATTTGAAAAATTTCAAACCGCAAGGTGCCAAGCGAACGAAAAAGAAGGAAGGAATGTAAATAGAATCATGAAATTTGCAATATTTGAAAGAATCAATTAGAGATATGCACAAACCATCTCAATCGGGTGTCAATGCAAATGAACTGAAACTTCAGTGAAGGTCAATTCATGATAAACAGATGTCAGCGAAGATTTTCCGCGCAATTGCAATTTTATTACTAGTCGTCAGTCCCCTGAAACTTAATCTCTCTTGCTAGCCGGCCATAATGGGCGGCCGGCCATAATGGGCGACGCTACTCTAGTAATTTTTTTTTCAGAAGAACCTTTCGCTGGATGTCTCTTTTTATAATAATTAAATCTTTTCTGAACCAAACTATATGGACGTAAAGAGGCAAGTCTTCTTTGGAAGGGGCGTTTTCCGACGTTCTGAAGGGCGTGGTCTCAAGAAATTTTCCGGGGGCAAGCCCCCGGACCCCCATTACAGCTCGCTTCGCTCGCCGCTCAGCCCCCCCACTTTGAAACCGCTGCGCGGTCCCTGGCGTACCGTTGTGCCAAAACACTTTCAGTTTTATTGAACTGGATCGTAATCAGTCCTACATGTATGGGTACAAAATTTCAGTGCCAAAAACTATCCCAAAACTGGCACATATCCCCGTATATAGTACTGGAACTGGATGGTGGAGGAGCGTACCCATCCGGGGATCGAGAAGTATCAGACAGATAAATCTTCTCCAGAAATTTGTAATGTAATTTCATGTAATTATATAGTGCATTCAAAATTAGGAAACATTTTGCTTTGTAATTGCGTCCATCAAAATTCTCATAGGATTTCTAGCTAGCTTTCCTGAGATGCAGATCATCCCTCTGCACATATTGTACGAATGAAACATTTTTCTTCAGAACAGAGGGATTGCAAAATTTGGCAACCACAAAGATACCACCAGGATAAATTGGGATTTAAGATTTATTGATTCGGATTTGCTACGGAGTGGCTGGTCAAAGTTCTTATTTGTTATGAAAACCAGCAAGATTTTCACGAATTTCAAGTGAAAAATGCGAGCTCCAGGGGGGCGGGGTTGGCATAATCGCGTAGTAAATTATACGGGGCCATTTTCCAGAGTGTCACTTTCGCATGAAAATGTTGGCACAGGTCATGCGAAATTGTTAGATTTTCTGGACTAGGCATCCGTTGTTCGAATTGACAGATTTTGGCGCTGGATGGTTATACAATGCTTTCAAATTTAATTATTTTGTCATTTTAAGAAAACTTGGACATGGTAGATCAAAGCTGCCCCTGCGCTAGCTACTTTCAAAACAAGACTAAATTTTTTAAAGACCAAAGTGGTTGGTAATCGACACGAGGGGGAGGGTACTTTTTTGCGCCCGTTTTTCTCCTAGTACCTATTATTTAGTATATACTACAGTACCAAGTTTTTGTCAAACACATACAGCCAATTGAGGCTATTCTGAGATTCCTGGCCAGTTATAAAATCCCAGCCCAGTTTGCTCCTCCACATGGCAACATGGTCGCTGCGGCAATAATCATCAATTAATTTTGAAGTTTCTTGCTTTGTTCCATCGAATTTTACAAAAGAAAATTATCATAAATTGCAGATAAATGTTCATTACCACATGCTAACAAATGACCTTATTTAGGTCCACGATAGACTACCATTTACGGGTTTCTAAAAGATACTACCAACCGAGGGTACTTTTAAACATTTCTGCTTTGGCCCCCTTTAACCCTAGCTAGACCCTCTGTTAAGTCACAATGGGGGAATACCCTCTGGGATAATGCAGATCAACGTTCAGTCGTTCAGCACATACGTTTGACTGCCGAGTCCCTTTTCTTTTTATAAAATCTTCTTTTCTTTATAACATAAAGGATCGTCAACTTGATTTGTAATTCATATCCATATGGCTAGTTTGAAAATCAGTTTATTCAGATCTACTAAATACATTTAACCCTGTTGAAATAAATCAAAATCAACGGAAGACATAGCCTGCGCGCAGACTTTGATCGCTGGGGAGGAGTGGAGAGAACGGAACCCAGTAACCAAAGTCTGCACGCAGGCTAGGAAGACAGGATAGTTTGAACATTGCACACCCCATTTCCCATGCACATTAATAAACGAGTACACTCATTTTATAAGAAACAGTAGGCTCAATTTTTCGAAAGCTAAGGGACAACCCTACCTGAATTGGAAAAAGCTAAGAAACTTCTGCAATTTTCAGTTTTAATTTTCCTATCACACTCAAAAATATTTTGACATTGTGCAGTTAAAGCAACTGTTTGGACATTATTTTGAGTGCAAATCATGTTATTTACTCGTTTTGAGATTTTACTAAGTATTCTGGGAGCTCTTTAGACAACACAAAATCAACTCTAAACTTCCGGCAATAAAAATATAAGAAATACGTAAGAAACTTGTGGTAGCAAAATGGCCCAAAAATTTAAGAAACTGCCTACCAACCCCGGACCTTAGTTTCTTATAAAAAAAATGAGTGTATTCCCCCTGGGTACGAGCTGTTATTCTCGGACGACCCCTGGTCGTTTGTTGAGCATGGTAGGCTGAGTGAAAACTGTCTGCCTGCATAGAGGCTATTGTCACCAAGCAGCTTGGATCAAGATGATATTTCTAGACAAAGACAACACGCCCCCAACCAGCCCAACACACCAGGCAAATCATGAACTGTAGAGCTTTGCACGCTATCTGTCGTCAATACTCTCTGTACGGTGAAATCCATTAAAAAAAACTCATGTGAAGCTAAATAAAACCACTTTGATATTTGCAAAATGTATTGTCAGGCAGATTAAAAAAACTAAACTGAAAATAATTTATGTAAATCAAGCCGTCTGAAATTCGAGTAACTGTAAATACTTGCCTCGAGATACGGGAGATGTGAGAAACCTTGCTTAGAGTTAGTTGACGGAGCTAAGTAGGGGTAATCTATAAATAGGACAAAGAAACGCCCACGCACCTAATTGCTTCTCTAGTGAAAAGATATGCACGCACGTGTTGAAATCATGAAATACAATAGGCTAATTTTAGACCTGCATATGCAGCCCTTGAGTTACCCTGGGTGAGGCTCTGGTACCCAGGGTACCCTTGAGTTAGCTATTTATCTCTGTCGACTAACTTTAACATTAACATTGCATATAAAAAGCAAGGGCTAAATACGAAATTTTATGAAAGCTGCCTGAATAGCCCGGAGGGGGGGGGGGTACTTGACTTAAATTTGTACGGGGGTGTGCCCACGAAAAAATTTTGTTTACCCTGCTCTAGAATTTTTCGCTCAAAATGATAACCTGTTCTAGAAAAAGTTGGTGAAAAGTATACTCAACATGAAATTTGACCGAAAAACGACCCGATCTAGCAGAATATTCCCATTTGACATGTTTTGACAACCTGCTCTTGAAAAATTGCGTCATTTTGATACCATGTGCTAGAAAAAATTGGTGAAAACGATACCCTTAAAAACGGCACATCCCCGTCAGACAAATATACTAAGTACCCCCCTCGCCCCCCGGGCTGAATAGTAATTCAAATGGTTTGGGGAGACAAAATCTAAGCTTTCAACATGTTCGGCACACTGTACATAAGTGTTGCTAGATATTAACTGATTGATGAACGATGAATAAATTGATATATTCACTCAAGTCCAATGTCAAACATACACAAACCTCGTAGTTCAAAATTTTCAGGGGAACGTCGAGAAGGAAAGCTTCTGAAAGCTGCTCAAAACTATTGTACAGTTCGAGCGTTTTTTTGTGTTGTTTCTGAAAGGATTTTTATCCAGTAACCACCTCTGCGCCCCTGTTCTGGGCACTGCCCTCTGGACCTGCTTTATAAAGTCTTGCAAAATGAACAAACAAACATGCGAAGTCAGGGCTCCTTTGCGTTAGAGCATGCACAGTAGAAATCCTACAGCACGTCGTAGGTACATCTCACGTCTTAGAAACCCCCTCCCCCTTTTTCCAAACAATTCACTTTCAGCTCCCCAGTAGACAAGCTGCTAAAAGACTCATTTGCCTTCCAAATCACGCTTTATCTTACTAAACTGAACTACCTGAATTGATGGACAGCTTGCAATCATAACTGCACAGATCTCATTCATACAGTCATCCAGACACACTTTAGAAAAGATAAAATTCCAACCTACCTTTTTAGAATCAGCTTTGACTCAGACTGTCAGCCTTCTTGCTGTGTAGCAATGCATAAAAGAGAAATTTCTTATCACACGACTGTGGTTTTATGCCACCGAGAATGTTGTTGTGTTGTTCTATTCATGCTGGGCGATCTATCAAATGGTGTCATGCTTGCGTCACACAATGGAGGCAATTGTTCTCTCTTCATGTCCTATGTCGACGTCAGTAGGGGATATTCACTTTCAACATGGCCTGGTGTGATATTACAAGCTCTTATCAACTTGACATAAATCTTTCTTGTCTGTTTTAAGCCTTTTAATGGAAGGAAAATATTTCGAAATTTTGATTACACATTTAACCTCTTTTCTCGACCATATTAGGTGAATTCAAGCTTGCCGCTTAAGTTTTCCTTGAAAATCAAAAATACCACTTGAACATTTTACGAATCCGTTTTGCTTTCAAACCTGATGTTGCATAATAGCTTTCTCTTTTGACATTGATATCACATGCATAACGCTGAGCATGTCCCAAAACGTGTCCGTTATTTTAGAGAATGACTTGCAATTTGGGTATGACGGCATAAGTTTCAAAACCCATGTGCACTCATTTTTTAGGAATATTATAAGGCTTATCAGAATCTGAAGCCTCCTCCAAAAAAAATAAGAAACCCTAGGAAGCAATCAGGCATAATGTCGAAGTTAAGAAACTTTAGTTGCCAAAATAACTCACCAAGACAAAGAGTGCATCACCCATCCAACTAACGATAAAAAGGATAATTTTGTTTATGATATTATCATCGAATCTAAGAGAGCTGTCCTCCATAAATTTTGGTAAGGAGACATTTATCTTCAAGACATTAATCGAAATTAAGAAATTTTAGAACCATTTTTACTACCCAAAAGATTGAGGTCCAAAAGCATGAAATCATGCAAAGATCACCTAGCTTCTTTCCCGGGGGGGGGGGGGGGGAGGGGGGTACTTGACTTTCAATTGTACGGGGGGGGTGCACTCCAAGAAAAAAATTTTCACCCGGCTTTAGAAATTTTCCCGCAAAATGATAGCCGGCTTTGGAAAAAATCGACGAAAAGCATATCCCAAAATGAAAAACTTCGTCGAAAAACAATGAAATAACACGTTTGACATCCGGCTTTAGAAAAATTACCTTCTTTTGATACCCGGCGTTAGAAAAAAGAGGCGAAAACGATACCCGGAAAGGAGTGCACATGGCGTCAGCAAAATATACTAAGTACCCCCCCCCCCCGGGGGTTTCTTTCTAAAACTGAGTGTATTATTCAAGGAAACTCAGAGTGTCAAATCAGTCTCATTCTATTTGGGGTTCCACCCCAGTTCTGTCAGGCTCTACATCTTTTATTAAGGAAAGTTTGCATAACTTCAAGAAAATGGCCCAAGACCCATGATCAATGGCATCTTGAAATGAATGAAATGTACAGTATCAATTGGTGTCGGGTAACGTTCTTTGGTTGTCATTTGTAGTCACTCAAGATCCATTTTTCATATTGATTCGGAAATCTAATGTTCTTTTTCGACATTCTGCACCATTGTGTTGTGACGTCACAATGAAATTCATGGGAATTCTTTAAAACAATAGTCGTCTTGTTAGGAATTGAATTGTGTCAGAAAAACTGACACGAAGCTGTAATTTTCATCAATCGATGCAGAATCACTTTCTCCATAACATATCCTAAATCTGCGTGCAGCTTCATAAATTTTTCCTGGGATACAGCGGGTACCCGCACATAAGAAACCACTTTTTAAATTGAGGCCTCAGAAAGTTTCTTATTTAAAGAGACCTTCTCATGATCAGGATCAAAGTTTCTTATACATTGGTAATCAAGTCAAGTCAATGTATATAAAAGTACCGTACATGCATGTGTATTGAACATTACTGGTACAGTTTGCATTTTTTCCTTGTTACCTTTTTGTTGTGTGACTTTTTAATTTTGAAATGTTCATTCTGTTTTGAGAATACTACATTATATTAAAGTCATTTATGGGAATATTGTTTGGCATTTAGGAACAAACTATGACAAACCTGAAAATAAGAAACTTTTAAATTTCAGACCTAAAGTTGTTTCTTATTAAAGGAGCCCCTTTCGAAGAAATTGAGGCCTGTTTCTTATACAAGGGGGTTTCTTATTTGCGGGTACTTACTGTAATTCACTTGTTGACGAGACTTCTTTTGTTTAGAAAGATATTTGTTAACTTCAAAATGACGCATTATTTTACAAAATAATATCAAAATTAGGAATCTACATGAATAATAGGTTTAACAAAATCACGAATGACATAATAAGCAGAGTAATTGCATGTACCGGGTGTCCCAAAAAATGTATACAAATTTGATTGACTCCAACGATGTGAAGTTAGCTTTAGAAACTATGGGGAAACTGTTCTTTTACCTTGAATTTCCAGCTTTAAAATCATGGAGAAATAATGTTATTTCTTTCTGTGCTCGTTTGTTGGTATTGGTACTTTGAGAGCAGAAATATCAATCTTGAAAGCTCATATTTGCGTCCACTTGCCAACCAAAGCTTTGGCCTTTTGGCCTGAGTAGCAGATTCCTGAAGCACAACGAAATCAAGAACTTAAATTGATGAAAAATTAAGAAACTTCCCAATGGGTGACTTCTGGAAAACAGAATAACACAAGATCTAATATATTTATTAAGGCTATCGTTGATTTATATGCTGTGCCTTAAGAAATTGCTTAGGTCCAAAGGCTAAAGCCATGGTTTGCAGGAAGAGGCAAATATGAGCTTTCACGATTAGCATGTCTGCTCTCAAATTACCAATATCAACAAACGAGGTAGTATCTATGTTCAAGTTAACTATCGAGGAACATTTTTAGAGAGATAATAGACATTGATTGAAGCAGGGCCTCTTTTAAGGAATCATAACTAGGGGGGCAAATTTCAAAAAGGGGACCTCATTTTTGCGGCATGAAATAGTTCTCTTTGTAAACCCCTTAGAATGCGCTAGAGGTGCACCCATTAAGGGAGGTCCGGGGGCATGCTCTCCCAGGAAAATGTTTTAAATCAAGGTTGCTAGAATTGCTCTGGTAGCCTTTTCGCCTCTAGAGCCAATTATCGTATCTTCAAACTAGCCAGTCATTACGCACATGAATATATCAGAAAATATAGGCCAGAAAGGCATTGCTTGACTAGAAACATAGACCAGCGGGTGAGCCATAAAAAGTTCCCACATTTGAAAATTCGTAGCACCAAGAGTACTTGGTGGATTGGAAAGGAACAAATTTTGCTTGATAGCCGAGAAATTAAAGCATTTTTGTAATAATAACAAAACAATAAAGAAAATACAATCTTTCACTGGGGAGAGATTTCATCTGCATATTTATGCCATGGGATGGAGAATCTTCATTATTTGATTTACAATCTATTCTTTCTTGAGAGAGGTGAAATGCCCTAGTGCGAGGGGTGTATCACTCTTCCGTAAAACCGTACGAGATCTTTTTTAACAATAGGATTTTTAGGGATTTTTTAGGGATTTTTCTTGAGAACGAAAGGGTTTTTGCCACGGGCGTACGAGATTTTTGGAGAGTGATACATGCGCCCCTCGCCCTAGTGCCTTGTTCAGTGCGAGGAGATTCCTAACATTTTAGGCAATTTAGTAAAGTCAAATTTATCTGTATTTTCAGTGCTCATAAGAACGCTAGAAAAATCAATAAAATAGTTTCATCTTCAGGCTCTAACAAGAATTTGAATGATTCTTATCTTGGTGCTTATGCATTTTTGAATGCGGGAAATTTTTTCTTAGCTCACCCGGTATTTCAATGGTCCAGTTGGCGTAATTAACTGATACTGCTTATAAGAAAACATATGAAACTATCATTTTCTCCGCATCCTTTTGATTTTTAAGATATTATGACAAACTGAGAAATTATTGAGGGACCCTGTTTGATCACTAGCCCTGGTGTAAAGACCCAAATTTTGAGATATATTTAAAAGAAAATGAGTTATTATTTATGGGGCCCTATGGCTAAGGGCCCCAGATATAGATCTCACTAGAACCCCTCTCCTCAGCTATGCTTGTAATGAGTTATCTACGGTGAAGAACTCATTAATCTTATGACATTTTGTTGCATCATTTTTCGTTTTCTGCTCTCTTTAAAGCCTCCTCTTTTCAGCATTAAGCATCCTTGCAAAAATAACGGCGAAAAGCACAGATCTTGTTCTGACCATTTGGATCATGCTTGTAATATCATCATTGCAGCAGTATCATGTCCAGGGGGTGGCGCCAGGGGAGGGCTAAGCATCTAGCCCCCCGTTGGAGGACATTTTGGGTTCTTGCCGGAGGAAATTTGGCAAAATGACGTCTAAAAACTGCATTTTCTAGCCGTTTTAGCCCCCCTGTTGGAAGCTCCAGCCCCTCTGTAGGAAGATTCCTGGCGCCACCCCTGCTCATGTCTGAATCAAATGGAGTGAAGAGAGGCTTTTCCAATAATACATACAGAAACATTAGAATATTTATTGCTTTTGGGCTACACTTTTCGCTTTCGCAGTGAAATGTGCAAATGGAAAAAACAGCAAAAAAAAAGGGACCATCTACTAGGGGGGCAAAACATGGCGAAAAACTGTAACTGGGGGGGCAAGCATGAGGACTGGGGGGGCTTTTGCCCCCCCAGTTTGTATGTTAAAAGAGGCCCTGGATTGAAGCTAAATTCACATCGCTGGAGTCAATTAAATCCGTATACATTTTTTTGGGACACCCGGTAAATACTGCCATGCCAAAAACCGATATGATACCAGTGATTCTACGAACAATGCTGTAACTTGTCAGTTTTACTATTTCAATAATCCTTTTTACACCAATGAATAAGATATCAATTCTGTTTCAGTGTTAACTCTTTATTTTATTAGTCATGCTAAAAGACCTTGTAGCTATTCTAGAAAAGAGCCTGGATCGAGTTCTATGTTTATACAATTTTATATGCGACGTTCGAGCGAGTGACATTAGGGCTTCTATCACTATTATGCACTTTCGAAAATTCTATAGAATGTAGAAAAATGTTGTTCAAATCTGATTCTTTTCAGAATAGCTAAAGGTCTATTCTCCATTCTCGAAAGGATCGATTCGTAATATATTTCAAACGACCTGGACGATTTGATCGTGCATTTTAGGCCATTTTCCAACTGTTCTGCAAGACTGATTTGTCAAGTCTTTAAAATCCACCAAGATACTGTTTCTTTGAAAATATACATACAAGGAAGTATAACAGTTCCATCTTTTAGTTATAAGAAAAATTCAATTCTTACAATCATCCTGCAACTTCTATTGCTGCGATGATTTTTCAAACAGGAGGACAATCGACAATATTTTGAGTCAACCGGTGTTTTGGAAGACATGTTTTCAAAAGAATTATCGTAATGGGCGGGGGGACATCAAGGATTAATGTTGCTTTGGTGCATTTTGAATACCAAAAAGCGCTTCATATTTTTCATGAGATCATCTTCTTGTTCAAATTTACATCGTGTTACCCCCTTTTTCCAGTACACTTATTTTTTTATAAGAAACTGCCCATAAGAAACTCAACTGTCAGATCGCCAAAAATTAAGAAACTCCAGTACTTGGAAAATAATGGACATATTCTTACATTCTTTTCACTTTTTTCCTGTATCAAATGGACATATTCAAGTCTCATTTTCTTGCATCAGTCGATTGAGCCATAAAAATGCGAAAGGTAAGGGGCGCTGGTCCTGTCCATGTATCATATTACTTAGAAGGTACTTGAGTGATGTCTAAACATCAGAAAGGCGTGGAAAGACCTTGTTTTGAATGTTCACGAGGGAACAGGTACAGTATTACCCCACCACTAAGAAATTCATTTTATCAAAAACCAGGCTGCTTGGTTTCTTATGAATATTATATAGCGTTATACTAAGCCAAGTGTTGGACAATGACTATGGTGCCATCTGCCAGGCTGCAGTTTCTTATTAAGTCACTTTCTTAGTGGCGGGGGTAATACTGTAGTGAACACGAAGATTGTTATGGAGCCTTCAAGAAACTCGTAAGAAACGGTGAGAGCTCAAAATCTGAAAATTCTAAGAAACTTTTAGTAATGGCCAGAATTCTTAGTTTCTTATAAGAAAAATACGTGTAGCTCCTGGGCAACCCTCAAGACAGTCTACGATGCTCTTGTTTTTTGGTGCATCCTTTTGAATAATGGGTGTGGCTCTATTTGTTTTTACTTGTTTTTTCATCCACTAAAAGATTACAGTTTATATTACACTTACACTACTTACAAAATTATTATACAGTTCTTGGAACGATATCCTGAGGAGCAAAAGGCTGTGACTGCCCTGCCCCGAGGCCATACTTGAGTGCTTTGGGTTGGGCATCTACTCGTAGGCTTGATGCTGTAAATACCATAATTTTCCACAGAAATCTCCCCTTTTGTACTGTAAAAAAACTCGGTGTTTTCCTCCAAGGAAGACCCCTTGTGGGAGCTTTTTCTGAAACTGTTTCTTTTTTTGCAGGGTGCAAACTTTTGAAATACTTTTTATGACAGTTGCTATTGCTTTCCATGGTTTGCTAGAATAAATTACAAATTTCCAAATAATTTCTCATTCAGCGCTACAGGGAGATTTCGCCATTTTTTGCAGTGGACTAGTCAAGTTTCTTCACATTTTCTCTGAAGATTTCTCAAAAATACTATTGCAGCACTGTTGCAGTTATATCAATGTCATAATGTTGGTGATTTTCCAAAGGGTGCACGCTTTTTGCTAGATTTTCAGTTTCCCAAAGATGTACGGTAACTTCACAAAAATCGCCTAAAGCTACAAGGGATTCTTTTGGCGATTTCTAAAGTTACCTGACCTAGCAAACATTTAAATATTTATGCATCCTAAAGCTCCTAAAGAATCTCTCAAGAGGAATTTAAAGCTCAATACTGGCCAGGGTGAAGTTTGTCTAGACTTGAATAAAGATTTTAAATCAGAGAGAGGGTAATCCTTTTGTCGGTTCTTTTCTTGGTTGAAGTACACTTCATCTCCCGACCACTTTGGTTTGGATTGTGAAATTGGCACTTCACCTTTTCCAAAGCTGCAGGAAGCAGCTTCTGATCGGGGTGGGGGGCAATTGTTCTTAAAACAATAGAGAACATTACATCCAATTATTGCTTGTGACGTAGCACAATTGCTTTCAAAATTATTGGAGGGGGGGCTTGAGTCTCCCCTTATTCCCCCCCGCGCTTCTAGCGGGCCTGCCTTTTCTCTTCCTTTATATGCACGTATTTTTCTTTATAAAAACTAAGAATTTGGGCCAGTACTGACAGTTTCTTAAAACTATCAGATTTTGAGTACTCAGAGTTTCTTACGAGTTTCTTAGAGGTTCCATGTTGTCCAAAAACTGGAGTTTCTTAATTTTTTGGCGATCTGAGAGTTGAGTTTCTTATGGGCAGTCTGAGCATTGAGGGTTTCTTGGAATTAACAAATTTATACCGGGTGTCCCAAAAAAAAGTACTCCCGTTTGAAAAATCACCAAAAATTGATTTCACGGCCGATCTTCAATTTTGTTTTTTTGTCAAATATATCAAGGACTAAATTATTTTTCAAGATATAGCTGATCTTGTAATTGGCTTAAAAAGTAGCAAATTTAGCTCTTTTTAGGGCTACCTGGTTTTGAACCATACTGCAAAAAAGCACTGATGATTGCCAGATCAATTTCTTTGTGCATGTAAACCTTCTAGTTTGGTCGTAAATGACAGAAAGAAATGCGCAAAATCATGGCAGACCTCAATGATGATAAAAATCTGAAAATTTTGACTCATAGGCAAGATTGACTATTTTGCTTTAAAACTATAGCTCAAAATAAGGTTTTTCAACGTGTAATTGTTCTACCTTGTTGAATTAAAAGCAAACATTTTATCAACCATACATATTTTTGGGTCTTTGACAAAACAACTCAAAAAGAAAATTTTATCGAAGGTTTGATAATCAATTTTTGATGATTTTTGAAACAGGAGTACTTTTTTTTGGGACACCCGGTAGTACGTAGAGTCTCTTACGAGTTTCTTACAAAGCCATACAAATCTTCTTATTTACTTCAACAAGTCAAAATGCAATTTTCTTTATGCCTTTCCATCTTCGTCATCGAGAAGTAAAGAGAATCGATAATAATGTATAATGCCATTATTAACGCTGAAGATTTTTCATCAAGATGCTTGCATTCGTCTATTTTAGAGGCGCAGTACATCGTGGTAAAAGGCTCCCTGTCAGCATCTGTAAAGCCAGTGCGGCAATAGCTCCTCTCGTTCTATATCTATAGAGATCCTCTATACATAGAGCGAAAAATCACTCAGACACATACACATAATTCTTTCTTCATTGACGTTGTGTACAACTTCAATTTGAATGGGATACTTTTAGATGTTCTACTCTCTGCAAATGCAAGCTTTTCACCTTGCACAAACCCTTTTAGGATCCTTTAGATATAGTGAACCACTCAGACGCCTCGAACTGTCTTTTTATTCGAATTTTTATCAGTATCTGTTCCTTTCTGTTCTTGAAACAACTGGTCAGGTTTTAATGGCAAATGCGCACGAAGATGAAATCTGATCTTTTACAATTACATAATCTAGATATTTCTAATATCAGACTGATATTAGATTATGTAAAGTAAAAGATAGAGTTTGCCACCAAATATTTCCATAGGTATGATCATCTGCGTTCTGTTTCATTTGTACGATGAATGAATACAATAGGGGCATAATTCGAGGATCTTTTTTTAATCCACTTGGTTCAACTGCAATGAACATTAGAAAATTTACCAAGGAGAGCAAGACCTTCCAACAGGGACGCAGTGTGGGGCACATTTTTAGGGAGAAAATTGCAAATGTGATTGAAAAACAATATGGAAATAGCATATTCAGACCATTTTCGAGAGGGCACGAGGAACGGTCGCGCCCCCTCCCCATCTTCGGCGTTCCTGCCTTCAATGTCTTTTATTATGGCTCTCAAAAGAATTCCCATCTCTTTTCCGTAATGCATTTATGCCATTCTCATTCTAAGCACCAACGAAACAGACATTTGTTTTGGATAATCAAGAAATTTTTCACAAATATTTTGCTCCAAGCCCCCCTCCCCAATCAAGCTTGCTTTTGTTTAGAGGTGTTCACGTAATTTTCGCGCTCCTAAATTTTTTCCCAAGGCAATTATAGGCGAAGGCAAGACAAGGGGGCCCCCAATGTCGGAAAATTTTGCAAAAATCAGCCATAATCGGGCAGAAATCCGCCTTAAGTCGGGAAAAATTTTCTTAAACAATGGATTTTTTATCGGGCAGCCCCCTTTCTGCACCTTTAATTCTATTTGAACCAAGATCTCAAATTTATGTAACACAGGGAGCCAACAAGGCTTCAAACACAGGGATCTTTCTGGGTGCCAACTTTTGATATTTTATGGTTGTTATGCCTAAGCACCAAGTATGAGAGTGGTACTTAAAAAATTCCAAAAAGCGGCCAAACAAGCAATGGGATGAACTTGAAAGTTTTAGAATCCTACGCCGATGAGGGCTATGAAGTTCAGCATAGGTTCCAAATCTTTATCTTGGCGTAAAAGGTGGGTGTAAAATTCTATGACCTATCTCTTCTGATTGAATGGCTTGAAAGAAAATTTAGAAATTATCTATAATTCTACCTTTGGACTTTTCAGAAATTTTGAATATTTTTTGCAAATTACAGCGTATCTTACATTTCAACTCATTTGAGGATGTGACGTCATCAAATTTCTAAATCATAAACCAGATGAGTGACAGACTTCTGCTTGATACCATATTGTAGGCACTCATAAACTATGGTTTTCTTCGAAATTACTTTATGTTGCGTCAAACAGTTTAGAAATCACGATGGTTTTAAGTTTTTTTTGAAAATTTTTCTTGAATTCTTGAAAAAGAAGAAAAACACTCTAATTCTGAAATTATTGAAGATTTCAGAAAAGTCCAACGGTAGAATTGTAGAGAAATAGCTAAAGTTTCTTTTAAATCATTCAGTTCAAAGAAATAGGTCACTCAATTTTACACCAGGCTTTTTAAAGATTTGGAACCTATGTATGCTATAAAGTTCTTTGATTCATTTTATTAATTTTATTTGTAGTCATTTGTATTTTTATTTCACGTGCAAGGCTGCCTCTCTTTGAGTCTGCAAGAACTGAAAAGAGACTGACAGACAACAACAAACTTTTGTTCCGCCCTTTTTGTATATTGCTTCTTCGCTGCTGCTTGTTGATCTTGTTGAAGAAACAAATGGAAGAAGCGAAGAAAAAGAAGGCAGAAGACTGAGATAAAGGTACCAATTGTTGTTAAAATGTGTGAACGTTTGTTATATCATTCGATCTTACTCTAATTTTCACCGAATGCTGCAAAATAACACTCGAGTATGTACAGTACACACATGTCGGCCTAGGCCTAAATGGTCTTCAGTGTCCCAGAAAAATTGTTTGACGTTTGATTAAATGTAAAAAAATAACGATCAAATGTACAGGCTCCTGGTTAGATAACCCTGTTTCTAAGATTTTAAATTAATTTTAGACGCCAGAATCTTGCGAATCCGCTACGAATTCACGGAGTTACACCCTTTTGAAAAGTTCAATTTTGTGACTGACTTGTTTTCCTAAAAGACATCCTAAGATCGAGGTAAAAGAAAACTGTCCAATGTCTTACCTCTCGTCGATATCAGAGCAATCGAACTAGTACTTCCAAAGTTATTTACTTCTTGTAACCGTTGCAAAAATTTACTAAAGAATGCAAGCATAGCATCTGAAACATTTTGAAAACTTAATTAATGAGAGACGGGGCAATTCCAAATTATGCTCAACAAGATTCCCCCTTCTAACCTTGATTCAATGTTATAGAAAGCTAGTTTATCGAAAGTGCTTTTGTTGATTTGATTTGAATAAACGAGATTCTACTTTCACAAAATATGCAATTTAGGGGCGTCTGGTTTCAGCTTTCGCACAAACTTGATCTTCGAAAGCTGGTAACTGCGTGAATAATTAGCCGATTTGCTAGCTTCTGGTGTTTAAATTAATTTAAAATCTCAGCAATATGGTTATTTTATCATGGAGCCCGTAGTATTTCATTATTTTTTAATGTTTAATCAAACATAGAAAAATTTTTTGGGGACTCCCTGTATATAATATAATATCATGCATCTTCAATCACATACTGTATCTTGTCTTGTGCAGGTACAACAACATTTCAACAAGTCTACAACAATATAAACTTGCCTTTGAGTATGAGAGCTCTGTTGATATGAGCTTGTGCTGTGCCAACTATCTTTTTCGAATATTTTATCAAACTTTAATATTGATAGCAGACAAAGCATTGCACCACATTCCACAGCCTATATTTATTATGAAGCGTATATATCGGTGTACATCAAAATAACTAATAACCAAACAAAAAGACGCATATAACAAGTCCTTCACAAGAGAACAGACATTGGACTGGTAACGCTGAGGGGCTCACACCTCTTACTGAAAAACTTCGGGAATATCTAGATTATATATTTAAAAACTTCACATTACATTGCTATATAGTCGCAGTGATGTAATCGTCTGAGTTTGTAGCAAGAACGTCAGTCAGTTGGCAATCAATGTATTCTTTGGTGAAGAGTTTGGGGATTTTCGCTAATTCAGTAGGTTATACTTTGATCTCAGTACTGATGCATTTTCCATCCAAGTTAAACATAGAAAAAATGTTATAAGTGTGTCTGCTAAAGTGCAAACCAGCTCCTTCAGTTCCTTGAAAGGAAAACAAATGTGTTAATTGATTTTTGATTTGAAGTTGTACTGCAGTGCAGCACACTTTTGAGTTTGACTACAGAATCATAAGTTATCAGTTATCAATGAAAATATATGGGCTACACTTAACTTGAACAATATAGATTATAAAGATAACAGATTTGTTTACGGTTACGTGACCCAGCCTCTTTAACTTGAGAGCTGGCACAGGGAGTCTGAGTGAGAAAAATTCAGGAAAAACAGAACAGATGAATTAATGATCAACATGAATAAATTGGCATGTTTCTGATAAAACAGAAAGTACTTTTGCATAGAAATCACGATTCAGTAAAAATGAATGCTTCACAAAACCAAAAGATGAGTCTACAAATGAATTGCTCCCACCATAGATTTTGCCAAAAAGATTTTTTTTTTTTATAAATCAATAAAATTTTACAATACATATTACGGTCTACACTACTTACAAGAATTACTTTACAATACTACTGGGACAAATACCCCCGGGGAGCAAAAGACTGTGTCTACCCTATGGGAATTAACATAGATAAAGGAAAGAAAAACTACTTAAACTTAAAGAGCTACTAAAACAACACGGATAATAAGAACGATTGATACCTAAGTCTGCTGCATATTAGACGTCAGATCTAAGTGATGGCAAGGAAAGGTAACTGGTGGAGAAAACTTATCTTAAAGTTTCTTTAAGTATGAAAAAAAACCACCATGCACCTGCCGTCCAATATGCAACGGACTTACAAACGTAACAAGACAAAAAAGAAACAGACGGGGACTTAGTGGTTATGTGGTGTACAACTTTCATTAGAAGCGACCTTACTCAAACCGTCCAGTTTCGCGGATGAACTGTATAATCAAGTTGAGAATAGTTCTATTTAGGTCGTAAGAGAACTTTTCATCGCCATACAGTAAAAGCTGAGTTAGGACCTTATTTGAGAAATTACTATGTCCA
Organism: Aurelia coerulea; assembly: GCA_039566865.1. NCBI lineage: Eukaryota > Metazoa > Cnidaria > Scyphozoa > Semaeostomeae > Ulmaridae > Aurelia > Aurelia coerulea. Next base: position 20,718,111 of record CM076948.1, on the reverse strand, counting down.
AACGGTCGTAATACATCAAAGACTCCAGCGAGAAGACCTCGTCGTTGAGCATCAAAAGAAGGGCAAAGCAACAAAAAGATTCATATTCATAAAGGATTTCAAATGGATATGTTTGTAAAATCTCCATGGCAGAGAATGCCATTAGATAGAAAATCTGACAATGTTTTATTTGTCTTTCTTTCACTTTTAATTTGTAGGAAGAGAACATCAATCTGAATGGAGGTCATCCAAAGAGTAGTGAAAGAAAGTTTACCCATATCATTATCAGATGCAACTTTGCAGATCAACTCTGATCAAATGGAAAAACTTCATTTGATGTCATCCATTGTCTTGAGGTTCACACCTAAAGCCTCACAAGAAACTATAGAATGGCTACTTGGTTTGATAAAAGCACCAGGTTTGTTACTGAAGGGTCTTGAATTGACACATGATTTTTGTCCCACAGTAGTTACCACACTACTTTTACCTTAGCCTGTGCCATTACCTGCTCAAGCTATAGACTTGCCCCAAGTCTATCTCTTTAGTCCGTCTTACCGTTTCCTTTACGGTAGTTCCTGGATCCGCCATTTCCTGGATCTGCCATTCCAACATTGATGGAATGCTGGAATGGCGGATCCAGGAAATGGCGGATCCAGGAACTACCGTAAAGGGAACGGCCAGACAGACTGAAGAGATAGACTTGGAGCAAGTCTACTCAAACTAGGACTCATGTTACAGAATTTTATACCTTGAAAATAGAGTTTTTCTGCCATAATCTTGTTATCATGCCAATCTGTCAAACCATTGCACAAATAAATCTGAAATTTAGAACTCTTTGCTTCATAGCTAAACGCTCAAGGATGGGGTTTTGTCATCACAGCAACCAGGGAAACCAGGGGTGGATCCAGACCGAAGTTGAAGGAGGGGGGGGGGCAACTCTGAAAGAGGGCACCAAAAATATAATGGAAAGTGAGCGTGCCAAAGGCACGCAAAAATTTTTGAACGCTTTTTAAAGAAAATTCTTTGATTTACTACTAAATAACGCCTTGATTTATATGTTTCCCCCATATTTAAATCAAAGCAGTTAACCAATTGTGCGTTAGAGTTAGGATTAGGGGCGCTTTTCTCACCAAAAAAGGGGCGCCAAGCTGATTTTTCATCATGAAGGGGGGCAGTTGCCCCCACTTGCCCCCCTAAATCCGCCACTGACAGCAACTAATATGCTTCCCAGTGAGATAACAGAGAGAAACCAGATCTAATTTGACATGATTGGTCAAAATTAGAAGGTATCAGGCCTGGGGGTATATGACCTGGGATGGATGCGGTCTGCCGCCTGCGGTTTTGAAAAAGTTACCCTCTTCTAATTGCCAAAATTTACCTTCCTATCCACTTTTATCATTAATTTTGGTGGCAAGCTACCCACCATTTTCAAGGATTTTTTGCCGACTTCAGCCAAACCCAGCCCATGTTTAAGGAACATTTGCTGAAAAAGGACCCTGGTTTGTTACAGAATTTGAGCCAAATACCTGTACCGTCAACTTGTTAATCACCCCCCCCCCCTGGGTATCAGGTAATCATTTTCACGATTGTCGTGTAAGGAACGATATCAATTTTCATGATTTGGTATAAGCAATAGTACCTGTTTTTGCGATTTGATATAGAGAACAACTTAATATTAGGCAATTTTTGAAAAATTGGTACAGGTCGGGTATACATTTTCCAATGCTCAGCTTAAAGAAGGGGCATGTTTTCAAGATTTGATGCCATTTGATGCCAAATCCCTGATAAAAATCTTGTCAATCCCCCCCCCCCCCTTCCTTGATCAAACATTCATAGTAGTGCAAGGAATGAAAATCACTTGAATAGAATCAAAAGCTAAAAGAAGTGCTACATGTACGCAACTTGCAATAGGTTAAAAAAGTAAAAATGTACCACACAGGCAATGAAATACTGGAGTGGATAATGATAAAACTTGGCAGAACTGGAATCTTCATACAACTTAAAACTTGATAGAAAATGATAGAACTAGATAATATACCTTGCAATATTGGAAAGGGATTCGGCAGTAGGCTTGAAAATCCTGTGGCACTTGACAGTGCAAATTCCCAACAATTCAAATCTGTCTCAGTGTCTCAGGACAAAAAAAAAAGAGTGGGATTTTGTCAATTGCAAATCAATTTTTCTTTATTAAATGTTTCAGGTTTCATTTTGCACAGGCGCTTGGCTGATATAACGTCAGGCACTTGATAAATGTCAGGACAAAAGTCAGGCACAATTGAGGAATACTTATTAAAGCTATTGGTCATGAGATTGGGCTACTTGACCACTTCAAATCTCTTAAAATTATGGTGTGACCTTGAAGTACACTCATTTCTTTATGTAAGAAACTTAAGGTCTGGGGGCTAATAGATGCTGCCAAAAGCTTCTAAATTGTTTTCCTGCATTTTTGATGCTGGGATCATGGAGTTAATTCAGTTATGTCAGAAGAGCTCCCAAATTGCTTGTTTGGATCTCAAACAAGTTATAACACAATTCCCATTCTAAAAAATATCAAAGCGTTGCTATACTGTGCAGTAAAATTATTCGAGTGACCTGGGAAAATTAAAGCTGTCAAATGCAAACGTTTCTTGTTTTTTTTTAGTCCAGGTAGGGAAGTTCCTTTTTGTCGAAAAATTGAGCTTACTTACGTGTTCAGGGAAAGACCACTTTGATAACAAGACACACAAACTCGAATCTGAATCTGAGTGGTTCCAATTAGTGGTTGATAAAATCGTGGCCATTGGTACTTGTTGGTATCCAAAATCCTCTACTTCTCTGTAGTTCGGCATGAACCCATTCACAATATCAGAGTTACAGTAAAAGCTCTATTAAGCCCCCCTCTATTAAGCCCCCCCCCACTTATATCAAATTCCAGAGGTTACCCAAGATTTTCAAATTATTGAGGTACATAAGTTTGTATGCTAATTTTGATATGGTTTGAGATAAAACTGTGTCGAATGCACCAAAACAGTATAATCTTGCATTTTATCATCAATAATACCAGCCCCGGACTTGTCCTTTAATTAACTTGTAGGCTATCTAATGCCTCGCTTCTCTACTCTTTTGCAAACTGTTTTCGTTTTTCGTTCTTGCTTCAGTGAAAAACTTGGTATCAACGCCTCATCCATAGCTAACTTCTCGTCTGAACGTCAGAAATCCCCGCTACTTCCTTGTGTTAACTAACTGTCCCGTGGGGGGGAGGGTACTCCCATACTTGACCTGACGGGATATGCCGCTCAACAGGGTGTCCTTTTGCGGTAGAAATTATGCGAGAGGGTGTCCTTTTCTAACTAAATTTATGCGACAGGGTATTATAATAGGTAAGACAATTATGCGACAGGGTATCACAAGCAAAAATCGCGTTCTAGACTGTATTTGAGATGCAAAATTTTTATGCGACAGGGTATACTTTTGGCCCATTTTTTATGCGACAGGGTGCAGGGTGTGGAGAGGTTTTCCGCACACCCCCGTCACTTCCCTAATCAAGTACACCGCCCGGGCTAACTGTGTACTTTTTTCTTTGTAGTTTCTTCAGGAGGGGCCGAGCTCATTGCATCGCTCAAATCAGATAATGCAGATGATGTTGGCAGGACTTATTACATAACGGCAGCCCATTGCCGATTATTACATGCAGCAGAAAAATTCAAAATCGTAAAAAAGACAACTGAAGGACACAAGGAAGAGTTTGTTTTTGAAAACCGACATATGTACCAAGGCTACAGAGACAAAGATGATGATTTCCTATATTCAGCGGAGAAGCAGTTTTTGATACTTCAATGTTTGAAGGATATGACAGCTGCTGATATGGGTTTTATACCCGGTGTGCCTAAAGCAACTTTGTACAAAGACAGACCTGTTGGTAAGTTTGGTAGTATTGACCAACCTGGGGCCAGATCCATAAGGCGGAACTATTGGGGAACATTTGCTCCGTGAAATATTTCCTCGCAGTATTGGCTCAAAAACCAAAACGTAGAACTTAAGTGACTATCTCTGAAAACTCATCAACGGGGCTGTTGAAGGTTTTAGTGACGAATTCCTTACCAAGAATTTCTTCTGTTTTTCCACATTGCTACCGCTAGTTGTGAAATATACTTCGTCACAAACGTTAATTATCAACAAGGTGGACTTGCTCTAAGTCTCGCTCTTGATCAATAAATACAGGAGGGGAAAGGAGGAAAGGAGGAGGACACAGGGAAGGAAGAAAGAAAGGGAAGAGAATCAAGAGCGAGACTTGGAGCAAGTCCATCAACAAGGCTAAGAGGGAGACAAAATGTTGATCTAATTTTGGAAAGCCTAAACTAACAGAACACAAACCTTCTCTAATTGGGTAATTCCCGCGGATCGATGCGTTCACTTCAGGTTTATATGAGAAGCTAGGATGCTATCACAACTAAAGCCCTCCCCCTAAATACCTCAGCCAGAACAGTTACTTTTGTTTATCTTTATCAAAGTGTGTCGTCCCTGCTTAGAGCTCTGTGAGGTCAAGCGTTTCTCCAAAATTATAACAGTATAGGAAAGAATTGATATTTGAAAATATCTTGGTTAACAGCAGACCTGTTCGATTAGATTTTCGAATAGACTGTTTAGCTGTTCTAAATAAGATTTCGAATCGAACGATATTTCATACATTTTGTAGAATTCTCAAATGTGCACAAAAGTGATAGAAGCTCTATCGCCTCTCAATTGAACCTGGCGCATGCAAATGTATAGAAATATCGCTCGATCCAAACTCTTTTGTAGGATAGCTCACTGGTGTATTACCTGAGACCGGTCACTCCGTTCTAATTCCCCTTCTCAAGGAACGTTAAAATTGACCTAAAATCACCATCAAATTTCCCATTTCTGCCTTACGACGATGACGCTACGAGGATGCAAAAATGCTATTACTACGAGCGAAGAAGAATTTTTACAGGGGATTTGATCCTCCCAAGACGATAACGCTTGGCAAAAACCAGGGCAGATTTTGTAAGACTATATCATGAGTTGCTTTTGATTGACACCGCAATTCAAAGCGATTAACGATAGCAGACAAAGGAAATTCTCTCAACCAATGATTCAAAACAAACAAAGCCGCAAAAGTTGCCCTGAAACCCAGGTAGCTTGCTCACACGTTGTGCATTCTAGAAATTGTTTTTAAGAGCAAACATGGGCATAGATCGAAAGAAGAAGAATATATCTACACATCTGCCACGGGCATTTAATCAATTTGGTTCAAAAGCCGATTGGGAGGCGATTCAATTCTCTTATATTTTTGGGTGTAATTGAAGCATTCACTGCTCAGCTTCTGAACCAAAGAAATGAAATGCCCGTGGTAGATGTGTAGATATGTCCTTCTTCTTTCGATATATGCTCATGTTCGCTCTTGAAATTAATTTCTGGAATGCAGAACGAGCGCGCTAGCTACCTGGGTTTCAGATAAACTTTTGCGGCTTTGTTTGTTCTGAGTTACTGGTTGAGAGAATTTCCTTTGCCTGCAATCGCCAATCGCTTTGAATTGTGGTGTCAATAAAACCAACTCGTGCTATTGTCTTACCAAATTTGTCCTCGTTCGTGGCAACACATGTGATAATCATTGCTGTTAGGCTGCAAACCTGACGAAACTTGATCATCATTTTCTAAAATTTGTTAAGGATTTTTGGTCGACCGTTTCCTGAAACTTGCGGATGAGTAAACAATCTCCATAAGCTAGATCGTGCCGTGCTCCCTTAAACCAAACGTTATCAACAGACTGCTGAAAGACAAGCTACTTTAAGAGAGGAAACTTTCACGGGAAAAAACATTTGCTTGTTGGAATAAACTTAACATTTTCAGAATTACCTTTCGCGAATTGGCCCAAATGGGAAATTTCGCGGGAATAAACTTTCGCGAATTAGTCTCAAATGTTCCTCTACCCTTCAATTCCGAATCTTCCATACCTAGGCTTGTTAGTAGCATTGCTCGAAAAGGTTGTTGTTAAACAAGATCACATTGAATTTCCCTGTATTTTGTTAAGACATGCGATAAATATTAAAAAGAATGTCAATATTGGGTCATATAGATATTTGATTCTATATTTCAGGAAATTTCGCGGAAATAAACTTGCGCAAATTTTACTTTTTAGGAAATTTCAAGGAATAAACTGTCATTAGAATTCGATCAGAAATGCATAAAACTGGAAAGTTTCTTCCCGCGACTGTTTCTATCCTTAATGATGATACAAAGCTTGTTCCGATAAACTATTTTGATTTCAAGTAGCTGGTTGTCATCTACAGCGTATCTAAGAAAAAGTATACAGATTTGGTTTGGTCCAGCAATTAGAAGTTAGCTTTTATCAATGCCTAATCAATTTCAGAATGTTCCTCGATAGTTAACTTGAACATAGATACTTCATTTGTTGATATTGGTGCTTTGAGAGGTAAAACATTAATCTTGAAATTTCAAATTTGCCCCCACGTCTAAGCCAGTGCTTTGGTCTAAGCAAATCCTTGAAGCAGCATAGGTTCCAAATCTTTAAAAAGGCTGGTGTAAAATTGAATGACCTATTTCTTTGAACTGAATGACTTCAATCAAACTTCAGCTAATTCTTTATAATTCTACCGTTGGACTTTTCTGAAATCTTCAATATTTTCAGAATTAGAGTGTTTTCTTCTTTTTCAAGAATTCAAGAGAAATTTTCAAAAAAACTTAAAACCATCGTAATTTCTAAACAGTTTGACGTAACATGAAATAATTTCGAAGGAAACTATAGTTTTTGAATGCCTACAACATGGTATCAAGCAAAAGTTTGTCACTCATCTAGTTTATGATTTAGAAATTTGATGACGTCACATCCTCAAATGAGTTGAAATGTAAGATACGCCGTAATTTCCAAAAATATTCAAAGTTTTTGAAAAGTCCAACGGTAGATTTATAGATAAGTATCTAAAATTTTTTACAAGCCATTCAATCAGAAGAAATAGGTCATTGAATTTTACACCCACCTTTTTACGCCGAGATAAAGATTTGGAACCTATGCTCCTTGAAGCAAGATTGCTGTAATGAGGAACAATTTTCACGATTCCCTTCAAATTGTTTTCTGAAAGTCTGTAAAACGCAAATAACCCTTACAAATTTTCTAAAACTATGCTTTTCTTTTTCAGTACCAAGATGTTTGGCATACGAGGTAATCACATTGTTTCCATTACATGACATGGAGAAGCTGAAGTCATTGGAAAAGAATTGGTATGCTAATTTTCAGAGATGGGATATTCCAATAGGTAAGGGCAAGGCTAACAAGGACAGATTTTGTTGCTTTTCTTGCATGCGATGCTTTTGTTGACATGTGAATTCAAAGCGATTAGCGGTTGCAGACAAAGGACATTCTCTCAACCATAAATTCAAAGCAAACAAAGCCACAAAAGTTTCTCTGAAATCCAAGTAGCTAGTGCGCTCGTTGTGCATTCCAGAAATTATTTTTAAGGCAACCATAGGCATATATCAAAAGAAGAAGGGTGTACCTTTTCATCTACCACGGGAATCTTATTTCTTTGGTTCAGAAGCCGAGGAGTAAGTGTTTTCATTACACCCAAAAAATAAGAGAATTGAATTGCCTCCCAATCGGCTTTTGAACCAAACGAATTAAATGCCTGAGGCAGTCATTTCCTGGAATAATGTCCTGGAAAAAGTTGCTTTAATGAGCATACCTGTCCTGCAATTTTCTTTAATTTCGGTTTTTGATTTCGACTAAAAGCCAACTCTGCAGACTTTTTTGAGAAACTCGATATGTTATTTCGTTTCTAATTCCTCGTTGCTTTGGTAGACTGATTACAATTCGTCATAAATAAGTAAATAAGTAAAAAAGTTTTGAAATTGCGAGCGAAAACTAGGGACGAACTGTAATAAGTATATTGCTTTGGTATGAACATAGGAAGTTAGACGCCTCAGCTTTGCGTGATTCCCACAGCTTTGTTATTTTGCGGAGGAAAACATTATTTGCTACTATGTAGGAGCTAGCGTAGGAGATTGAGGGTCTTTCGGTCTTTCGCTATCTTCTCCACAGAACTATAGATATTATTCCTCCGCAGATACATATTAGTTGCAGCGGTCCTCCATAGAAGCACACCAGCAGTGTCTAATTACCCATGGTATGAACCCTGCTCAAGTTGAGTGAATAAGCTGTATTTCCCTCTACACATTTTGTTAGTTCCTATGCATGGCATGGATTCTTTGGTGTTCATAATTCATATTCAAATTCCAAACCAACAGGCTTGAGGTGTTTCTCTATAGCTTCATCCATCTGTCTGTTCATCTCGTCAGTGAAGTAGTTTTTCCAGTCCCCAACTTGGCCTTTTCGCATGAAGTTGCCTTCTTCAGCTTTAACAATGTCTTGCTCTTTGTTAACGGCTGGATTTTCTTTCATTTTCTCAAAACTGAGATGTTCAACAAGCATTCCCACTTGCTTACTGCCATCACGCTCAATCAGCTATGCTTTTTTAGCGGGAGCAACAGTGAAATTTGAAAATGTGGGTGATAGCATCTTGAGGTCAACATGGAGCTGTGAGAAGCCGTCGTTGCTACTATAGCCTTTCAAAATGAACGAAACCTTAATTGAGATTGAAGAAATAGTGAAGCATAGAGCAACGCTGTCCGAGGAAGAGAGAAAAGCCGAATAGAGAAGTAAGGATTCTATTTTGCTTGCAAGCAGGAGTCCTCATTATGTATGTGTCACGTATGTCGTTTAGTTCATACTAAAAGTTCAACAACATATTTGGCATAACATTCTTACATTTAACTCACAATGTTTCTCAGGACTTCTCAGACAATTTGCTGTTTATATAATAGATAGTTTCCAGTCTGATAAGAGCAAGCGTCCTGGAGTCTTGAATCTCTGGAAAAACTTGGCAACTTTTCTGATAGAGCTTGCCTGATCTTTTTTCATATCTTCAAAAAAAAGCAAGCACAAATTAGGGTGGTCTCTCCTTTTCCATGCTTCTTTGATGTACTCAAAATATGGTCCGAAAATAACCTGGTTATTCATGAACAAATTGAAATAGGTGGGAAAGTCGCCTTCATACCCATGAAGTTTCAGGAGCTTTTCATGATGAAAAAATGACACAACTGTATCTTTAGGGTTTCTCATGCACAGTACAACCTTCGACTTGTCTAGCAGATCATCTGGAAGCAGGCTGAAATGCAAATGGGATTTCAATATTCGAGGGGATGCCATACTTTCTAGCAGGCCGATTGGATCACTGTTATTCACAGAGGCATGTTCTGGCATATGATAACTGACGCAGGGATGTTCCAAGAAAGGCACTCTTTGACTTAATGATACTCTTCTAGCTGTCTCCATGTTGCAGCCACTTTGCACACACGAAACAAGTTCCTGGGACCATGTCGTTCCATTTTTAGCAAAAGCGAGCACATAGACATCATCTGGGCGAACCTGCCACGTTTTGTAACGGTCTTTGAACTTCTCGTAAGCGGCAGGTAGGACACAGTTTCCAGGAAGGGTTCTGACGAAGGTCTGCCCTTGCTTCTTAAAAGGAGTATAAAGCATTTTGAGCTGCGCTGTTTCCTCTGGTGAAAATGGAATGATCTCAATACTCGTCATAACTGCACTGCAGCAGTCACAATAACCAAGAGAGAATTGCAACTCCAAGGATATGTTAAGTAGACCCATCATCCTAAAGAATAAAGGGTCTACGAAATAAAGAGATAAAGCTTGCTGCGTCAATGTTAATCCTCTTTTCAGATAATGTCTGAAACCCGTCTAAACAAAGACTGCATAAATTAAATTCTAGAAATCTGGAACTGTAGTAGCAAGCTTTCGCTCATTAATTCGTAGACCGTTTCTCCAGTTGGATAATGGGTCTACATGTAGGAATCGTCCAATTTAAAAAAACTTTTTATTAATTTGAAGAATATAATTTTCTCTTTCAAGATAAGGCAAGCATGGTCACTTTTGATAACTTTATACAGCATTTATAGCTATTTACAATACCTCCTTTTTCTCCGGCAGCAGCCCCTTAAGACATGTCAATTTCACAACTTTGTAGTTGAAAATATAAAAATTAAGTTAAAGGGGGTGTAAACACCTTATGTGCACTAAGTGTCATACTTCAGTAAACCATAGGCAATGGGAATCGTGCGGAATCGTACATGGAGGAAAATTACGAAAATTTAAAAACATACATTCTGTACCTCCTTTGGTAATCATCACAGAAATGGGAGCATGCTATTTGCTATTTTGCATGAGATGGTTTAAACATTGACACGATATACTTTCTTTCACCCTCACTATCAAGAAGACCAAACTAATTGATATTACATAGCTAACTGCAAGATTATATTTCAGTGATAATTGTACCGGGAAGCAAGATTTTCTAAAACAAGAGAAGCTGATTTTTTGTAATTTTCGTAATTTTCCTCCATGTACGATTCCGCACGATTCCCTTTGCCTATGGATTACTGAAGTATGGCACTTGGTGCACATTAGGTGTTTATACCTACTTTCACTTAGTTTTTATATTTTCAACTACAAAGTTGTGAAATTGACATGTCTTCTGTGGCTACTTCCGGAGAAAAAGGAGGTGTTGTAAATAGCTATAAATGCCTTATAAGTTATCAAAAGTGACCATGCTTGCCTTTTCTTGAAAGAGAAAATGATATTCTTCAAATTATAAAATTTATTTTTTAAATTTGGCGATTCCCTGCAAAGATATTGTAAAATCAATGAACACCCCTCAAGGGACCGTGAAATGCTTATAGCTGGAAGGGTTTTAGGGTTTGATTTTTTGTAACTCTGAAATTGGACTACTCTGGACATATAGAAGTCTGATTGAGCTCGGATTTGTTTTGTTTAGATATTCAATATATACTTTATTGGAAAATTTATACAAATTAGGATTTTCTATCATTTCGATTTTTGCGACATTTTGCCTTTTTTACATAATTTTGACATTCTGGATCACTTACCCTGGGTACCAGAGCCTTAATAAAAGTTGAACTTTTTATTAAAGCTCTTTTACCCATGGTATGGATCACTGTGCTATAAGCTCCGATTTTATTTCAGCCCAGCTCACAGGCTAAGAATTTACATTGCGCGTGCGTACTTTGAAGATGACATTGCACTAAACATATCGCAATGAAGATTGCCAACAATGATGGCAGAGCATAGCGAGAATCGATTCAAATATACAACTACTGGGAGTACTACTGGGAGAGAATTTTCAATTTTCCATTCAACTCATTCGATTTCGTAAACCAGTCGAGTCTGCGCGCAGGCTAGTAAGGCACTGAATTTAAGAAAAGAAGAATCCAGCTTTTACCGCATCATTTTTGGGAGCAATTTTAAGGCTTTAGACTTCAGCCCGAGATAAGATTTTTCATACAATCGCACGTCAATGTCCCCTCGACGAACCGGGCTGAAATATCGCATATGATCAGCCCGTTAGGCTATGATAAGAGTACTGCAGTAGACTCGATGCATGTCGAACTGATACCGCTAGAACAACGACTCATTTCCCTCCACTTCAAAAAAAAACGGAGCAGCCGCGTATTGATTCTATATGACCTAAACAATTTAGTCTAAATGACCTGCTACTGTTTCTCTAGACCACCTAGCCTAAACGCCACAAAAAGCACCTTTGCAGAACTGCCGTACCATGAAGCTAACTACAAGTACTTAGGTGAATGTTTCTTCAAACCATGGAAATCGCAGTGGATTTTGCGTTGCTATTTACATCAAAAGTACTTTCAAACACGAAGTTGTTCCAAATAACCCCTTGAATACCAGTGCATACACCCTTTGACGTGCTTGTCTGGAACAAGCCTCCAAGTGACCAGAGAGAGTCTGTCCTTCGGCTTGTACATTGAGTCATCCTGGTTCGATGTATCTTCGTCACAGTTTAGGCTTTGTAATAGATGCTTGTTCAGTAACTTGGGCCCATTTGTTCAATACTCTAATTAAGTTAACACAGAATTAGAGCTACATCTACGGTTACTAATTGAATCTCTGGTTTGCAAATTTGTCCACCAGGGAGTGTGTCTGCATTCTGCAATGGCTTCATGCTAGACCTTCAATGTTCTTTCTTTATTTTGTTGTACTTATTTTACGAAAGACCTCTACCCAGTCTTGGCCATAAACCATGGTCTGACAACTGTTTCTTTCCAGCAATATCGAAAGGATTAACACTCAGTCTCTTGTTGAAATGCTGCTAAGTTTTGCAATGATAAATCCACCATTTTGCTCTTTTGACACCCAAAGTTGAAGTTACTACATTTACACTTGCCAAAGCAGGATTAGATTTGACAAACAGATTTATCCCAAATCCCAGGGGGGCACTCAGCATATGAACATAGGGAGAGGTAAGTCCGATATTTTTGCGTCAGAATATTGTCCAAAGTGATATTTTTGGGTCAAAATAAACTGAAGTTATGTTTTTGATATTTTTGGGCGTCAAATATTGTCAAAATGATATTTCTGGGTTCTTTAACAGCAATTCTACCCTGGGTACCAGACTCTCTAACATAAAAAAATGTTAGAGAGGCTGGTACCCAGAGTACAGCAATTCTGTCCTCAATTTTCATTGTTTCAGGATTTTCTATGTTCGTTTACAGATGTCAAGGTATGAAATGAGCCATTTTTGAGTTGTAATGAGGCTAAACTGATATTTTTGTGATTCCTGAATATTTTTCGGACTGACGTAGATACTAAGCGTAGATACTAAATGTCTCCCCTGAGCCCCTGGGTCCCAAATCAGTCAGGAACGCAGTGTAATGGAAGGCTAGATTTTAAGTTATGCTGTTTAATCTAAAATTCGCCCTAACCGTAGGTTTGAGCGCTGGAAACTATAATAAAATGGGAGGAAATTAGATTAAATTGGAACGCTTGGTTAAGAAGGAGAATTAAGAAATGTCGAAATTTGAATGGTGGAGCGACGAGCGTTTGCATCAGGAATAAGGTTAGAAATCGACTAGTAATCGGAACGATGGACCTTCCTGCAAGCAAAGTCGTTGCCAATGGTCAGTTCAGAGCGAATTTGAAAAGGCTTGCTTGCCCGGAAGCAGTTCGTTTTGGTAAATGGTGGATGCAAATCTGGCAAATAGCTACCACAAAGCCCCTACGCGTGATAGATATCCCTCCACATAACTATTGGTTTTGAATTCTTGGTCCAGATTAGGTAATCCATGAGAAGTAATTGCCTGTATGTAGCTGAAAAGATGTTCTATGGCTGAGATGCCTCGTAACGAAATGGAGAACTCGCCTCGAGCAGCTTTCGCTGGAGCGTATTCGTCATTTCCTTCGCCGTTGATCGATCACATCAAAATATCTATTAAGCACTGCGATCAGATGTATGAGCCTTTTTATGCTCCGGGCATTTATTGGAGGAAATACAGTGACTACGCTTTTTCTACTTTGCCATAGGCTGAACACGAAAAGGGGAAGCGTTTTATTGATTTAGCTGAAGCAGTACCTAGACATCGTACGATCTCACGTAACAATCAAAGCCTTCCAAAACTGTGTGCCCAATTGACCTTCAATCTCCATGTAATGACAAGTATGAATATCAGACCTCCAGCCTTGCTATCTAAAATGTCTAGCACAACCTACTTTCGATTGAGATCGAAGGTCTGGTTATTTTTATTTTCGTTAAGTCTGGCTTGCTAGCTAGTAATCCTTCTGATGTTATCTCTACGATTCGTCTTCTAGCTAATTCCAGGCAGGATTAAGGTACAGAACAGAAAGCCATTTATTCGCAAAATACCGATCTCATAGCGTTTGGCCACGCCACGGGTATTGTGGACACCATTTGGGTCGATCGTGTCCACAAGACCTGACCTAAATATTCCTAAATGAATAACTGTAATTTCATAACATAGGGCTCAAATCTTTAAAAAAGGTCAACGCAAAATTCTATTACATTTTTCTTTGAACTAAATGTCTTGGAAGCATATGGAAAGAAAAATCTAGGTGGGGTGGGGGCTGCCCTACACAAAGTCCATTGTTTACCATGATTTTTGCCCGACTGAGGGCATTTTTTTGTACGATTTGGGTTGAAGTTTTCTAAAGTTGGGGGGCTACTGCTCCCGGCCCCTCGGCTCGTACGCTTATGCTCATCGGCGTAGGGGGAGATAAAATTTGGGGGGGGGGGCTGCCCGATAAAAAGGCTTGGAAGGAACTTGGGGTTTTCTGCTGCAAAATCTGCCGGGGAAATCTATTGATATCTTGATTAGTTTCAAAATTACGGCTTTATAGAATTTGAGGCTATAACGTCATCAAACTTCTAAATCCTAGACCAGAAAAGCTACAGATTTCTGCTTGCCCCTATATTGTACACCTTCATAAACTAGGGTTTTCTTGAAGGTTACATCATTTTTCCTCAATTGGTTTAGGGTTTACGATGATTTAAATTTTTTCAAAATTTTCCATGAATTTTTTCAAAAATAGTTAAATTGCTGCCATTTTGGTAAAAATCAACTATCAAAAATGTCCAAGGCGGATTTATAGCGAAGTACCATAAGTTCCTTTCAAGGTATTCAATTCAAAGAAAATGTCATAGAATTTTACACCCACCTTTTTAATGATTTGAGCTCTATGCTGTATTTCACTACCTTGCTTGTCTTCATTTTAATCATTTTTTTTTTATTTGTTGCTTCTTGGTAGTGCAGCCTTGGTTGCTCTTTTATGGCGTGAGTTTCGAACAGTTACCGCGCTCTGAAAAGTATGGCCTAAAGACTGTTTCCCAGGTGGATGCAGCCTTCTAACGGCTCTCCCTTTTCGATTTTCAAGGAGAGTCGTGAGCAGGCTGCGTCAATACACAATCTTTTTAAAGATTCTTGAAAAGGAGATCTTTCATTGACTTGAGCAGTGAGCAATAATTTGAGGAAACTTCTTAGAAAACTTAATGAAAATTTAACTACTGAAATAGCGAGATAATTTCAAGAAACTTATTTAAATACTTTGTCTAATTCTCCGTTTCTTACGAAATATTTGTGCTCTTAGGGCCGTCTGTAGACACATCAGGTTCTGAGTAAATGTATGATGTATGGATACTTTTTGCATTTACTGCATTCATACCATAAGAGCAATGTATCGTTATGCTTTTAGATGATATAAGAGAATACTTTGGTGAGACAATTGCCCTGTATTTTGCATTCCTTGGCTTCTACACGAAGTTCCTGATTCCTCCATGTCTCATTGCCATATTCCATAAATTCTTCATCTACGATGAAAATAAAGAGGAGAATGCATGGTTTGCGGCCTTGAATCTGATCTGGACAACACTGTTTTTGGAAATATGGAAAAGAAATTGTTCAACTATTGCATTTGATTGGGGAACTTTGTGGAGAAATAGAGGTATGTTATATCTAATTGCACGTATTTTTTCATAAGAAACTGACCATAAGAAACTCAACTCTCAGATTGTCAAAAAACATGGGTGGAAAAAATAGCGGACCACGGCACCCATGGGCCCAGAAATTTTGTCAGGTCTCCAGAAAGAAAGAAATGCAAAAAGAAGGGGGAAGTTTAAAGTCCTCAATTTTCTCTTTGCATTTCAAGTCTTTAGAAATTGGATTGATGTTTGGTTAAATTAGGCTATCTCCAGACTACAACAATACTGTTTATAACTTGGTAAGTAGTCAGTCGCAAAGTCAACATAATTCAATAAACTTCCTTTACAACTGAGATTGAGGATTACTGACCAATCTTCAAAGTGTTTCCCACGTATTTCTATCATGACGTGCCAAAAAATGGATTCTTGCTTGGAGCACCCTACTGTCACAGAAAGTTTTTTCAACGACTTTTCGGTCCCAGAAATCAAGATATTTTATCCACCCCTGCCAAAAAATTAAGAAACTCCAGTACTGGGAATATTTAAGTTAAGAAACTATTCATTTTGATAAAGGAAATCCTTGACATATTTTTACTTTACTTTCACTTATTTCCTGTATAATATTACTCGTAAGGTACTTGAGTAATGTCTAAACGTTGGAAAGGCTTAAAAAACCTTGTTTTGAAATGTTCACGAGGGGACAGGTAGTGAACATGGAGATTGTTATCGAACCTCTATTATCCCACGCCATAGTGGACAAAAGTAAAACATGTTAAAATATATATCGATTGCAAATATATGGATTGTAATTGACATATACAATTAAATTTCTTTTCTTATTGTATATTATCTGTAATCTTATATAGAATATTCATATAGAAATATATTTAGAATATATATATTTTTTTATGCACATATCTATCTAATTTACTATATTTGTGATTTACAAAATTTGTATATATATATATCGAGCTTCACAATAAGTACAGATCGAGCTTGTACAAATATATGGAACTTGCGCACGGTACTTGCGCGCTGGCAAATAGAAGAACCACGTGGCTGATAACTCTAACTCCCCGTTGCAACTTTGAACAACCGCATACAAGTTAGACGAATATTCGTCCAGACTCAGTTCATTTTCCAGACTCAGATAATGATGACTCAGATTAAAATAATCGCAAAACTATCAATTCTCTACCAACAAACAAAGCTTTTAACAAAAAATGAATGGATTTCAACAGGAGAACTTTATCATACATATCTAAATCCAGAAACACCTTGTCGATTGCATAAATGGGCCTAAGTCGCACTTGGACACGAACCTCGTTTTCCCAGAAAATCCGTTCATGCGATATGCGATCGACAAGGTGTTTTTGGATTTATATATGTATGGTAAAGTTCTCGTGTTGAAATCCACTCATTTTTTGTTAAAAGCTTTGTTTGTTGGTAGAAAATTGATAATTTTGCGATTATTTTAATCTGAATCATTAGCTGAGTCTGGAATATGAAGCTGAGTCTGGAAAATGAAACTGAGTCTGGACGAATATTCGTCTAACTTGTATGCGGTTGTTCAAAGTTGCAACAGGGAGTTAGAGTTATCAGCCACGTGGTTCTTCTATTTGCCAGCGCGCAAGTACCGTGCGCAAGTTCCATATATTTGTACAAGCTCGATCTATACTTATTGTGAAGCTCGATATATATATATACAAATTTTGTAAATCACAAATATAGTAAATTAGATAGATATGTGCATAAAAAAATATATATATTCTAAATATATTTCTATATGAATATTCTACATAAGATTACAGATGATATATAATAAGAAAAGAAATTTAATTGTATATGTCAATTACAATCCATATATTTGCAATCGATATATATTTTAACATGTTTTACTTTTGTCCACTATGGCGTGGGATAGAATTCGTAAGAAACTCTTGAGTACTCAAAATCTGATAATTTTAAGAAACTTTCAGTACTTGCCCAAATTCGTAGTTTCTTATAGAAAAATGCGTGTATCTGCTCAAAAGTTTTTTCTCAAAATGCCGATACCCTTGATCTGTTTTCTGGTTGTAACTATGTGAAATGTTGTTTTACTCCTTATTGGCTAATTTCAAATGAAACATACTGATGTCGGTCCTATTTCGTCTCTCTCGGATCTAATCTGATGATTTGCTGTGATCAATATCAGACGAAAACGTTAAATGAATGGTGCCGTTACTAAACGAAATTTTCAACTTCCGTACCAAACGAAGATCTCACAAGAACTAATGTGCATTGGCTAGAAATGCTTTTAAAAAACTATGGTTCAGAATCAGGGCTTCTCCAACGTATAAACGCTGAATGTATCGGTCATATTCAACCCTGGCATCGTATTTTAATCATTACAGAAATCATCTTATGATCTCTATATATTGAAGATATCTCTTTCATTGTCCTTAGATCTGCTAGAATCTAAAACACGAGAAGAACCTCTAAAACACGAGACTAACCTAGAACCTACTATTCGTTTTGGGGGTGGGTTTGGCTTATTTCAACATATACCTGCAAAACTCAAAAGGCTAGCCTATGCTATGAGTATTTTTCGGAATTTTTTTCGGCACGGTAAATTTCCAAAATTAAGGATTTTGAGGAAAAGGGCTTGTCTGAAATCCTCAAAAAGTCATCAAAAACAGGGGATCGATTTACAGCCATTTCAAACCTTTAATACAATGAGGAGCGTGTTTCATGTCAACCTGGGAATAGGCAACCAAGTAGGAGGTCTTCAGAGCAAGTTTATAGTCCCTAGGTATTTAAAGATATGCTCAGGCAAAATGAAACGCGCTCCTCGTTGTTTTGAAGACCTGAAATGGCTTTAAATCAATCCCCTGTTTTTGACGAGATTTTGGGGATTTCAAGCCTGCCCTCTTCCTCAAAATCCTTAATTCGGGAACTTCACCGTGCCTAAAAAATTTGCAAAAAATACTCATAATGTAGGCTAGTCCTTTAGTGACAGAACAACATTTGAAATATTTCAATCGGCCACTTACTTTTTTTTCTATAACAGATTGCGTTGGGTCACTTTTTTCTGGGTCACCCGGTATTATTTTATTTCTCAGTATCAGTTTTGACTATTTGTTATCATTTTATCTTCTGCCTTATCAAAACTAACAGTGATTGCACAGTTTTTTGTCCATCGTGTGATGTGCATTACCATCTAGATAACGCCTGTACTGTTGAAGGGCATTCGCAGTTATAACTGGCTTATATCAGCTAAAGCCTCATTAGCTGAGCTCTGATGTTTCTAATTTAAGATTATCTGTCTTATATAAGACACAACCTTTCATAACGACTAATATTCAATCAATACGTTGATGTCAGGGTGCTGTTCTCGATAACTGAAGTGCACACAGTATTGGGACCAGTGACGCTAGAGGATTAGAAATATTTCGCAAAATGGGATGTAAACCGAAAGTTGTGTTTATATAACGTGACTTGTTACATTTCCTTTGACGTCATATGGATGAGTGTTGATATTATCACTTAACCTGTGTACGAGTTTTTGATTGCTAAAAATAAGGTAACTCTGCTTTCCGCTCCAGTGAACAGCGAGATGCCATTTCTCAAAACCACTCTCCTCAGAAAACAGTTAATTTCTCCAATATTATACGGCCTATCGAAAAGCAGTAAAAAGGATGTTGTTCAGCGTGGTCTGGGCAATCGAAAGATGTACAAATCGCAATGTTTTCGCCAACACTGGCTTCACAAATCCTAGTTCGAATCTTTTTGTTGATTTCAGAAAAGTGGATTTATCTCCAAAACTACTCGAACAAGTTTCGATTTTTTTTTCGCTCCATCTTTAGCTGGGTAGTTGATCTACAACTTTTCCAAGTCTGCTAGATTTCCTGTAATAAAATTTTATGTTTCTGTTTACTTTTCGACAGCAAAAGGGAGAAACCTTGGTCAACAGAGTACCATGTTATGAAGCATGCTTGCAAAAGATCAGGCTTGAAATAACTTTCAGAAATGTTTCCATTGGCAAACAAATGAACGTCATTTGTGATCTGTTGGAAATACCATACCTAAGTCTCAATAGACATGCTTAGTGCGCTTGTAAAAGTATCATTTGCATTATTGATTAAAGGTTACTGGTTTTTGCCAGAAACTTCACAAAACCATGCTTTTTTAGGCGTCTTTCAAGACTTTCATGAGTATTCAATCTAAAACTAAACTTTTGCAAAAGCGTTCAACTCCTCCTGTATGGGCTAATCCGTTGACCAACGCTTTTCACCTTCGATGTCGAAAAGTAAACCAAAATATAAAATTCGATTACAGGAAATCTAGCCGAGCTTTTTCAGTCAAACTTGGCAAAGTTGTAGATCATCTACCTGGCTAAAGATGGAACGAAAAAAAGAAATCGAAACTTTTTCGAGTAGTTTTGAAAATAAATCAATTTTTCTGAAATCAACGAAACGGTTCGAACTAGGTTTTGTGAAGCCAGCGTTGACGAAAAAATTGCGATTTGTACATCTTTCGATTGCCCAGACTCTGCTGAACAACATCGTTTTTACTGCTTTTCGATAGGCCGAATGGTATTTGAGAAATTAACTGTTTTCTGAGGAGAGTGGTCTTGCGAAATGGTGTCTCGCTGTTCACTGGAGTGGAAAGCAGAGTTTTCTTAATATCCTGTTTTGTGAGGCTAATGTTCCACAGTGTAACGGGTGGGTTAAAAGTGTGTTTTAACTTGCGTTGTGAAGCAAGGGTAAGTTCTATAAAACAAAAGGTTCAGCCCTCCAACATCTCAAAGCGATTTGCCATTCTAATTTTACACCTCTAGGTGCACTCAAACAAATGAAAATAAACAATGCATCATGGTCAATGCAGCAAAGCATCATGGTCAGCTGCACTCAGATGTGTGACTGTGCTCCAGGGCATCGAATTTATACCAAAATTTGAAATTTTAGATTCCTGATTTATTTTAGGCTTGAGACATACACCATAACCTTTAGGGTTAAATTGCTGCTAGCATTTTCAAGATCAGTCCACAGAAAGCGGAGATATTGATTTTTAAAGTTGGGCCTAAATCAGAACTTTGTTGCATGACCTGTAGAGGCATGGTAATGTTTTGATGGCAGCTTACAATTCCTTGCTTCTAGGTTCAGACTTCGTCGATCTTTTTCATGTTAGTCTTATTCTGATCCCCTACATGTTTACTTCAAGGCAATGTTAAGCATGTTTGAATATTTTTCCTTTTTGTGTCGTTTTTAGACAGTTAAACAATGGCAATTTTCTGCAAAATTTTTGCCTCCAAAAATCAATTGTAAAATTGAAAGCTAAAGACAACAAATATGTTTCGCTATGCTCTTCAAAACAATTTCAAAGATTAGAAATATGTTTGCAGCACATTAAACCCTAGGTTATGCTCCATGACGCCAGCCTAAAGTCTAGCTGGAATTGGGAACTTTATTATTTGGCAAAATTAGATAAAAAGGGTTTGACGCTTTGTAATAGCGGAGAGTTGAATCTTTTGTTTTGCCAAATTTACCTTTGCTACGTTAAAATTTTCAGACGTAAAGTGAATGATCTGAACCAAGTGGTGTGGTCTACCTGGTGCACCCAAAAAGTTCAGGTGTTTGTAAATTCATAGCACTTTGACTACTGGATGGATTGGAATGGAATATATTCTGTCTGATAGTTAAAGACTGAAATTTTTTATTTTAATCGACTTCACGAAACTTCCATGTTTGCGAAGTATCTGAAAAGCATCCTGAAACATTTGACCTGATCACAAAGAAACTTCTTGCACAAAAAACATTTTCTGGCGTCTGCAAATTGATTGCGATGAGATAGAAAGCTTTCGTGTTTATGAAAAATTCATCTCCTATAATTCTTGAAAGAGAAACTATATCACTATAGGAACAAATTTTTTAGCCGCTTTTGCCCGTGGCCCATGGCCGAAAACGTCCAAAGCCTCATTTTCATGGACCAATAAGACGTCGAATAAGTTAACAAGACAAAAGAAACCAGTGAATATTTTGCTGAATTTTACCAACCGTCATAACCCACGTTTGTAATGTTTATCGAGGTTTTATAGACCTCTTTTCGCGCACTACGAAGTTACAGATTTTTGTAAACTAAATTTTACCTACAAGTTTTTTTACAAGAAACTGGTCCATAAGAAACTAGTACTACGATGACCAAAAAACTACGTTCAAGAACAATTAAGAAACTCTAAAATTTTATTTCTAGAATAAGAGTCATTTGTAAATTTCAAGTGAGAAGTGCGTTTGTAAATATAAAATTCATGGCTTATTCGTGGTGACAATATCAATGCAAAATGCAAGCCCTTTGTCGAGAAGAAGGCTCAACTTCGAACCATTACGCAATTTTAGGCCCCGAAAATTCGAAACTAAGTAAGAAACGTCTGCCACTAAAACACTGAAATTTTCATGCAAAATTAAGATACTTTTAGTACCAAGTGCTGATTCAAATTTCTTATAAAAAACGTGTATATTTCCAATGCTCAGAGAAATGGAACAAACTTTGCTAAAATGCTGCAGCTCCTTTTGGTTGCAAACTAAACGTCGATTCAGTTCAATTCCTCAAGTATTCTTCACATGACGAATTTTTAAACAGTTGAAGTTATTTTTCATCCAGCATAGGCTTCCAAATCTTTAAATCGGTTTAAAAAGGTGGGTGTGCAATTCTATGACTTATTTTTTTAATTGGATGACTTGAGAGGAACTTCAGTCTTCTTTTCTGTAACTCTACTGTTGGAATTTTCAGAAATCTTGAATGTTTTTCGACTTAGCAGCATATTTTATATTTCAACTCATTTGAGGATGTGACGTCATCGAAATTTCTAAATCGTAAACCTGGAGAATGAAAGATTTTGTTTCGATACCATATTGTAGACATTCATAAACAAAGTTTTTGGTTGAGAATTATTTGGTGTTTCGTTGAAGAGTTTAGAAATTACGATGGTTTCAGTTTTTTTCAGAATTTTTCATGAACAACAAAAACACTCTAATTCTGAAAATGTTGAAAGATAGAATCTCATAAGTCTAACGGTAGAATTATAGCAAAATAGCTAAACGTTCTTTGAAGCCATTCATTTCAATGAAATAGGTCATAGAAGTTTACATTTGCAACCTATACCGGTAGGTCCACTAAAAAGGACAGTTTTGGTAAGGCAATAGCACGAGTTGGTTTTGATCGACACCGCAATTCAAAGCGATTAGCGATCGCAGACAAAGGAAAGCATTTCTCTGAAACCCAGGTAGCTGGCTCATTCATTGTGCATTCCAGAAATTGTTTTTAAGAGCAAACATGAGCATAGATCGAAAGAAGCAGGATATACCTACACATCTGCCGCGGGCATTTTATTTGTTTGGTTCAGAAGCCGATTGGGAGGCAATTCAATTCTGATACTTTTTGGGTGTAATGAGAAAACTTACTGCTCGGCTTCTGAACCAAAAAATAAAATGCCTGAGGCAGATGTGTAGATATGTCCTTCTTCTTTCGATATATGGTAATGTTTGCTCTTAAAAGCAATTTCTGGAATGCACGACGAGCTTGCTAGGTACCTGGGTTTCAGAGAAACTTTTGCGGCTTTGTTTGTTTTAAATTTATGATCGAGAGAACTTCCTTTGTCTGTAGTTGCCAATCGCTTTGAGTTCAGGTGACAACAATAGCATCTTATGCTATTGTGTTACAAAATTTGTCCTTGTTGCGCCCACTTTCAAAGCTGCATAGATAATTTTGAATTGTTTTGTTGACTTGGGGGACTTGAAGTTGTGCATCTTTTAAATACCTATCCTCCATTGCAGATGAATCTCGCCTTGTTGAGCAACCACGTGCAGAATTCAAAGGTGAAAAACGAATCAGTCCGATCACAGGGTTACCAGAGCCATACTATCCAGGTTGGAAAAGAAGAGTGAAAATGTATTGTGTCTCATTTCCATTGTTGTTGGTTTGTTTGAAATTTGCTGTGTTTGGCATGTGGCTGTACCTTGATTTCCAACAAATTATGAAAAACAAATACAAAGATCAAACTGGGTTCATGGTTAAAGTCGTAACGACAATGCCGAGTGTTCTATATGGTGGTGTCATCTTTATTCTGAATACTGTTTATAGCAAGATTGCAACCAAATTGAATGACTGGGGTGAGTTTTGCGTTACGCTGCTATGCTTTAGCATGCACAAAAGTTAACATATCATCTATTATAGCCTTAAAAACGGACCCATCGTATTAATTACGGAATAAGATTACGGAAATGATTTTGGCTCTCTCTTGGAACAGACCAAATCGGTACCAATCCATGTAAGAAACCTACAGTTGTTAATGACAGAAATGTATAAAACCAAATTCGATCTAAACCCACCTTTCATGAAGGATATTTTCACGGAACGAAACATTAGCTACAATCTAAGGCGTGGCAATGATGCTCAACTTCCAAAGGTACGGACTACGTCATTTGGAATTGAGAGCATAGCCTACCTTGGAAATAAACTCTGGCAACTATTACCGCTAGAAATTAAACAATCCAATACCCTTCCTATTTTCAAAAAACGAATTAGATGCTGGAAAGGTGATAAATGCAACTGTAGGCTCTGCAAGATTTATTCCTTAAGTGGGGTTCCTAACAGGATAGATGCTTTTATCATATAATCTTTTTGTAAATATACACGGATTGTACATTTCTTTTTTATGAATTTGTTTTAGTATCTGTAAAATTTTTAAAGTAGGCCTTAATTAGCTGTATTGTAGCTATTCTTTTAAATTAGCCTACTAAAAATAAAGAAATAGTAATAATAATAATAATAATAAACTCATGAACGCAACAAACCACCGTAATATGTAGAAAGAAGAGTGTTAACTACTGTACAAGAACAACAACCCAGATAAACCTGCAACAGAGAGAAGCTGTTGAATCGAGAAAAACGGGTTAATCTTGAAACATGAAAGGAAATAAATAAGTTAGTAAAACTTATCTCGTTATTACGTATGTAGATTAACTCGTGTTTCTCTTGCAGGATTCAACAATTTTCTCTCTACAGTTACAGGTTCATTTTGGTTGTTGTTCTTTTACAGGAGTTAACAGTCTTCTTTCTACAGACAAAGATTACGATGTTTTGTTGCGTTTATGGCCTCAATACGATGAGTCCGTTATTTGATAATGATAATAATCTTATTTAAAGTTGGTCCATTTACAATAGTAATATAATCACTAATTTATACCAACTATTTACAAAAAACAACTTTAATAGAAAATATACAAATTTACAATTCTGGCTATTTACAAATCCGGCAATTACACTTATCGCCAAGCCAGTGCTTGATCGCTCTTTTGAAAGCTGCAACTTTTGGAAGTGCTTTTATCTGGTCACTAAGTGTGTTCCAAAGGAGGCTTCCTCTAAAGGATAATGACTCTATTCCAAATTTTGTTGTTCGTGTTTTTGGCAATCGACATAAATTTTTTGTTCGTAGGTTGTATTTCACAACCTTTTCTTCATGAAATTCCCAAATATATGAGGGGTTCAAGTTGTTCATTGTTTTGTAAATTTCGATCATCAGTTTCTGGAGATTTTGAACATGTATTTTCACGCTTTCGCTTTTCTCCAGTAACTCATCAAAGGAAGAGTCATAGTCCTTGAAGAGGATCCTTAGTGCACGTTTGTGTGTGCGGTTTATTTCGTTATTAGCAGCTTTCGTAGAAAAAAGCCAGATCAACGGGCAATAGTTGAAATTGGACAGTATTACGGCATTACATATTAACATGGCCTGTGGTCTTGAGATATAAGTATTTAGCCTTGAGAAGGCATTTATCTTTCTATTTACCTTGGAGCACAAATTTTGTATATGGGCAGTGAAAGTCAACGCATTGTCAATCTCTATGCCCAACAATTTAACCTTATTCGTAGTTAGTATTTTGTTATCATTGATATTGAGACGCAAGGTATTTTTTTTCTTTCAATCCAAGAAACATCACTTGAAATTTGCCAGGGTTTGCTACATTATTTGAGGCTATTTCAAAATTTTGTACCACAAATCAAGGGCGCCTACCTTGTAGGAAGTGTGTTTATTCACGGTACTTTACGCGATGTCCTATGACCCAGTCCTGTTAATCTTACTGGGATTTTCAAATTCTAACGTCTGTTAGAGTTGACCAATCAAAAATCACGCTGTCTGATTCCCTGTGGCCAGATCGTATAACAGTTGATATCGTGTTTCATAACACCGGAATTTGAAACCACAAACTTATTCATACGTCATCTTGACCTTGAGAGGACTGACTCTGTGTACTTCTGGGTCACGGTACGGTTTTAGGACACTCTCTGTACTGGGTCACAGGACACCCATTACTCTACAGTACTGGGAATAAACACACTTCCTACAAGGTAGGCGCCCTTGCACAAATCAGTTGTTTATCATATAATTGATTCGAATTTACTCACTTAATGTAGGTTTTTATGTGTAATGTGTTGTTTTGACCGCCCCTTTAACCGCCTGTGCATAGAGCTTTGCAGTGCACCGTTTTATCACAGGGGAAACAAAGAAAAAAGTGAAGTTTTCCCTTTGTCACCCTTTGATAAAACAGTGCACTGCGAAGCACTATGCGCAGGCGGCTAAAAGGGCTATGAAAGCAACACATTGCAGATAAAAGCACATATTAGGTAATTAAATTGTATGTTTCTTTATGCGCATGGCTTCAATCTGGTTATTGAGTTATGAATAAGTTATGCATATGCACAGCAGAAGTGTCGTTAAAGCCTTTACACGATACGTGCGAAATTTGAAAAATAGTAGGGAGTTTGACGGTAACAAACTTGTAGCAGTCTCCCCAAAAATTTGATGCTAAGGAAATGTACCTACACCTTAAGAATCAATCAGCCTCGTTTTGAAAGCGTTGAGAAATGTTCACATGATGCCGTTTTCAAAATGTGCACATTAGAGTTCCGTTTTGAAGCTCTTCCGGCATGAAATGTGCCGTTCATTGTTAATGGCGGGGGGGGGGGGGCATATCCAGTATCCTGTGAACATAGCCTTAACCCTATCAAGCCTAGGGGGGGGGGCTCAATCAGCCCCCCCTAGCGGCTTTTCTTCTGTGGATTTTTCCCAAGTGCACTTACAACGCTGAAACTTTCTGACTTTTAGTTTTTATCCTTCTTATAATCAAAAATGGACTTTTTAGAAAAAATAGATTCATTCCAGATGGTAAACGCGATCAATTTTTGAGAGATGTCTTTGCAAAATTTCAATAAATGATAATAAAATCTACAGCAAATGCAGTAAAACAATGAAATTAGAGGAATATATGCTACTTTTGATCCTCTATCCAACTGCATAATTTGTTTTTAATTTAAACGTATGATTATGCGTATTTTGGCTGTACGCATGCGCACATTCTTCGAATTCCTGTGTGATGACGTCAACACTTTTTAAAAAATTTTCTTTGTAATGCAAAAGCTATTCAACCATAGAATACACTAAAATTGGACCCATGTCCTTATTGCCTTTCGTTTTCTCACAATCAACGATTTAAAATTTTTAGTACTGAACCCTATTGACTTTGAAAATTCTATTTTGTGACGTCATGAGCACGTCACGTGACATAACTAAAAATAGATTTCATTTTTGGGTGCAGCTCATGATGTTCTATGCACATGCCAAGTTTCAAGGCTCTATATCGTTCAGAACGGAAATAAAACAGGGGGGCTGAATGAGCCCCCCCCTAGTCTTCCTAGAGCATCAAATACCCTAGGCCTGATAGGGTTAAATTGCTTGTTGCAATAAAGAATTTTGATGTATGATACTTTTTTCCACTATTTTTCGCTTTCTCCTCGTGAAATTACGTATTCAAATAAGCAGTTTGAGCGAAGTGACGTCATATCGCGCAAGCGAAAACGAGGCTGTGTGATGGTTTTTCGCCTCTTTTTCGTAGCAAGCCTCTTTATCGTGTTCTCGTGACATTTTCAATGTATGAGTACACGATAAACGGCTAGCAGCGGTTAAGAGGCGAAAAACAATCACACAGCCTCGTTTTCGTTTGCGTGATATGACGTCACTTCGCTCAAATTGCTTATTTGAATACGTAATTTTACAAGGAGAAGGCGAAAAATAGTGGAAAAAAGTATCATACATCATTCATAGCAGTATTATCTTGTATTTTATCATCAATCATACCAACTCCGGACTTGTCCTTGAAAAGGGGTTGTTTTATCTGTATAAGCTTCATATTCTTGTTTTTGAATTTTTTTCACATCTGTAGAGAACCACCGGTTGACATCATCATACAACAACAGCTTAATCGTGAAATTGGTATTGGTGAGTATATGTTCTACCGTAGCTCTTGCAACTCTATCTGTGAAAATCTGAATCGTAGTTAGAAACGCATTTTGGCTACTTTTGAAAATTATCCTAGTATTTACCTAATATTAATCTTTAAGGGCGGAAAAGGACATCAAATTAGGAGAAATTTCCATAGAATACCGTAAAAGCTCTATTAAGCCCCCGGGGCATATTTAATATCTGGCACTCCAGAGGGGGGCTAAATAGAGAGGGGGCTTACTAGAGAGGGGGGCTTATTCAGAAAATCAAATGACAAGGATATATATGATAACCTTTTGTCCTTTTACACCATATTTTGCGGATTCGACATACAATTTTACGAGTCAAATACATAAATTCGACAAAGTTTGATCTCAAATCAAATCAAAATTAACATTATTTTTGCTCAATAAATGGGAAATCTTCGGTAACCTCTGGAATTTGATAAAAGTAGGGGGGGGGGGGGCTTAATAGAGAGGAGGACTTATTCAAAATTTTGGCTCAGAGGGCTACTTTGCAATATTACATTTGAAACGGTTATGAACAATAAGCCGAAACGTATACTTGGTAGCTCGGAACGTCTTGAAATTTTCATACTCGGTTCCAAGTATGATTTATTGTTTTCTATGATTATGAAATATATTGTACAACATGCATACGAAGAGACTGTTCGTTCATGATGGATACTTCATAACCGGTATCATATAAAGATACGTTGTTCTCTTTCAGTTTCATTCGGTGAATAGTTTCATCTCCTTGTTTTACATTGCATTCTACTTACATGATATGGAGCTATTGCGACAGGTATGTTGAAAAGTGTTCCTTTGTGTCAACGACCAACACATCGCATAGCAGTAGTGGTTTAAGCTAGTGTTACACGATGCAATTTTCTCTGCAACTTGTCTTGCGATGGCGATTGAGGAAACTGCAAGGAGTTTTTGATCAGAATGTTGCAATGATTTCTGCAACTTGCAATGATACATGCTGTACAGCTGTCATGGAGACTGGGGGCAGGCTAACTATATTGACTGCACGTGCATGAAATTCAAGATTGCAGTGGAGTTGTAGAAATAGGTGTGGCCCTAAAAATTCTTGCAATTGTAGCAGAAATTAGAACTGAGTTCTGCTTCAGGCAAATCGCTGTGAGAGCAAAAAACTGCATTGCAAGTTGCAGAGTTGACATGTTACACATTGCGATCGGCTAGCAAGTTGTTTTGCAACGGTGTTGCGACACACTTTGCTGGAAAAATTGCACTAGCTGTAAAGGCAGTCTGCACCCTAGTTTTAAATTGCAGTTTTAAATAGTCTTTGTTAAAGTTATGGAGCATTTTATTGGAGATATTTATCTTTAAATGATCTCTTCAGACAATCCTTCATTTGAGAGAAAGATAATACAAATTATAAATAAATTTTCAGAATTTAGTCAAACCCTCGGTCAGGCAACGATGGTGTAATTTGTCAAATCGGTGGTGTAATTTGATTTTATTGTGTTTGTTGTGAAATTTTTTCATACAGTGGATTCATTGTTGTGACTCACCCAGTAGGATCACATAGTATCCAGGCTTCCATTCCATTTCCTAACACAAATTATAACTGTCACAATTATGAAAAATTGATTGTATCTAATTAACCTAATTTGTTGGAAAGGTATTATAGCAAGAAATTGAGCAAGAAATAGCAAGAAATAGCAAGAGGGTTTATAGCAAGAAAACCAACAAAATGTTTAAAATCTTTAAAAAAGTCGGTGTAAAATCCTAATACAGTTTTGAATTAATTTAAATGGCATGGAAGGAGCTTAAGGTTTTTTTTGCGGTAAATCTGCCATGGAAATTTATTGATATCTTGATTAGTTTTGAAATGGCGGCATTTATTAAATTTGAGGCTATGACGTCATCAAATTTCTAAATCCTGAACCAGAAAAGCTACAGATTTTTGCTTGTCACCATATTGTAGATCTTCATAAACTATGGTTGTCATATTATTTTTCCGCTATTGGTTTAGGATTTACGATGCTATGAATTTTTTTAAATTTTTCATGATTTTTCAAAAATTATTCAATTCGTGCCACAGTTTTGAAAAAAGTCAAGATGTCGAAAATGCCCATGGCAGATTTACAGCAAATTACTATAAGTTCCTTTCAAGCCATTCAATTCAAAGAAAATGTCATAATTTTACACCCACCTCTTTAGATATTTGAAAGATTTAAGCCCTATGCTAAGAAAATCATTGTTCTTTGATTTCTCGATCAGCACCTTGCAACTCTATTGATCACACAACAAACCATTCAGCAAGTCCAAGAATCTCTCGTACCTTATTTGATGTTTCAACGACACAAAGTTAAAGTACAGAAAGATGGGAAAAAGATATCACTAAAGCGAGAGAAAATCACAGACATTATTACAAGGCAAGAAAAGTTGCCTGTGTATCAGGTAAGTTTATTCTAAAGTACGCGGTGTCTCAAAGAAATGGAGCTCCATTTATTTGGCTGCTGTGGAGGAGCTGTATCTTTAGTACACCCCCGTCTAAGTGCCCCGGTGAGAGGTCACATGTTCATCGGGGTCCTAGTGACCGAAAAGTATGGTCAAATTTTCACCGGGGAGATCTAATTATATAACGAGGACGGCATAATTATTGACAGGTTACTGTTTCTACTTGGAAACATTTTCTCAAAATTCTCCCCGGGGTTCGCCAATTTGCAGCCGAGGTTTCACTTGTGAGGCATTTTGTACTGGGGATATTCATGTCTTGTCCGGGGACCGATTCCGCTCCATTGTTCTCACCGGGGAAATCGCCGGGGTAGAATCTACTGGGGCACTTAGACGGGGTTGTTTTAGTTGTCTCGGCTTTTGCAAAGTTGCATAATATATGCTTAAATCATGAGTGATAGGACACCAAGCGTGTGAAAGTTTTATTGGTAGCGAGCCACCTTAACCAATTGTTTTTGTGTGTTTTTACCTAATCTTTACTTGGTAGTGAGCCATCTTATCGCTGTTTTTTCATTTTGAAGTTTTCGGTAGTGAGCCACCTTGAGTGCAGATCCACCTTTATCGTAAAGTGGATCTGCACTCAAGGTGGCTCACTACCGAAAATTTCAAAATGACAAAACAGCGATAAGGTGGCTCACTACCAAGTAAAAATTAGGTAAGAACACACAAAAAGCAATCGGTTATGGTGGCTCGCTACCAATGAAACTTTCACACACTTGGTGTCCCACCGCCCATGCTTAAGTTAAGAGTTTGAGACCTTGTTTGAGTCAATCTGAAAAGTGGTTGCAGAGTTATGGCAGAGGAAAGGCAAAACGTGGTAGCTTCAAAAACAGCATTTCTGTTCTTCTCCACTAATGTCAACATTCAGTGTTCTTTGAAAGAATGGGTTCCAGCGTCATATTAGAATTTTTTGCACGCTCGTAAAAGGGTTGACAGTATTGTATTATTGGTAAATATCATGCAGAAATGATTTAAATGCAACGCTGGGTTTTCTTTGAACATTTACTGAACTCCGACATTGCTGGAAAGCAACAGAAGTACTGTTTTTGAAGCCACTTATTTTGCTTTTTGTCTGCCATAATTTAGCAACCACTTGTCAGATTGACTCAAACAAGGTATCAATTTCTAAGGTGAAGCGTTACTGAAGAAACTCACTTTTAGCTCTAAAAACAGAACAAAAATTGCAAAAATTCCTAGAATCTAATTCAGTCTTTCTGTCAAAGATTAAGTCATAAATCTTCAAAATTGGTCCAGTGTACGATTTATCGTGGCCTGCCAATAGTGCATAGTTCACTTTGGCGCACCCGATAGGTTGAAGCCTCAGTCAACCAATCCGTTGGCTGATTTTGCGTTGTGATTTTTCAATTTGATGCATTTTCTTTTTAAGTTTGTTTATAAACGTTTTGGTTGAATATTTGCCGTTTTTCCTGATTTTGATTTTTCATCAAATTTTGTATTGACCCAATTGCTTCTGTCAGTTAAAATCAAATTCAGGAAAATTTTCATAATTTCTTCAGTTTCTTTTTGGTTTTCAGCTAGTCATTGAAACTATTCATTCTCTTACAGGGCACATTTGCAGACTACCTTGAGATGTATATTCAGTTTGGATACGTGTTCCTTTTTTCTGCTGCATACCCTCTGGCTGCATTTTGGGCTCTGCTGAATAATATCATAGAAATCAGAAGTGATGCCTTCAAGTTATGCCGACTGTTTCAAAGGCCTTTCTTTGAGTCGGCATCATCAATTGGTGCTTGGCAGGTAAGGAGAGGTTGCAGTCAGCATTGCCCATAGGGAGGGGGGACACTCAGCACATACGCATACAAGGGGGGTCAGTCCGAGAAATTTCAGGAAACCCAAAAATATCAGTTTAGCTTCATTACAACCCAAAAATATCAGCTCATTTTATACCTTGACATTTGTCAACGAACATAAAAAATCCTGAAACAATGCAAACTGAGGCCAGGATTGCCTCTAAAGAACCTAGAAATATCATTTTGACAATATTTGATGCCCAAAAATATCAAAAACATAATTTCAGTTTATTCGGACCCAAAAATATCACTTTCGGCAATATTCTGACCCAAAAATATCGGACTTACATACATACCTATACGGACCTATACGGACCTATTCGGACCTATTGTAATCTACGTTTATAGGTAGCTCCCCAAATCATTGTACGAATAGTTACTGAAGAAGATGAAAATCGAAACGTTTAAAAAGTCGTAGTATATTTCTGAATTATCTTTAAAATATTTTATATGCTTAGGTGAATTGGCTATTGAATTATCGGACTTACATCCCCGTATGTTCATGTGCCGAGTGCCCCCCCCCCCCTGGGCAGCATTGTTCTTATGCAAAGCATGCGTTTCAATTCTTTGATAAGGTTTGTGTAAAATCATGGGTCGTTAGACGCCGCAGTTGTGCTTGATTGCCGCAGCTTTTTTCTTTTGCAGAGGAAAACATTATTTACTACTACGGAGGAGTACCTCCTCCGCAGAAATAAGCATATTTTCCTCCGCAGTAGCATATATGCTGAAACGTAACTGCGGTGTCCCATGGTAAAATCCTGTTAGCCATTTCTTTGAAGAACTGAATGGCTTCAAAGAAATTTTAGTTGTTTTCGCTATAATTCTACCGTTGAACTTTTCTGAATTCTTCAATATCGTCAGAATCAGTGTGTTTTTCTTCTTTTTCAAGAATTTGGGGAATCACAGAATGATAAAAATAACCATAGTTCATGAATGCCTACACAGTCCTGTATCAAGCAAAATCTGTCACTCTTTTGGTTTACAATTTAGAAATTTGATGACATCACATTCCCAAATGAGTTGAAATATGAAATACGCTAAAGATTCCAGCTAACGTTTCTTTGAAGCCCTTCAGTACAAAGAAATAGGTCATATAATTTTACACCTTCCTTTTACACCTATTTAAAGGTTTGGAGGTTATGTTGTTGTGTGACAAAAGCAAAAATATTTAGCCATTCTGAATAACGTGTGGCTTTTTGCAGCAATCCAAACCGTCAAATAGGAACATACTAGGAAAAGCAGAATCTCATCAAAAATGAAAGATTGCCACGGGAAATATTTGCCTTTGCAAGCTATGTCTTGTTTTATTACGCACTTAGACAATTCATGAATTAAAGTTTTCAGATAATAATTTTCATACTCGATACTTTCAATAGATTTGATCCTCCGTTTCGGGTTCCTCTTCTCGAGGGATTTCTGCTGTTTCTTTTTTAATCCTTTGCTTTAAACCATGATTTTTTTATTTTTCAGGCTGCATTTGAAATAATGGGGATCGTTGCAGTCATCACAAATTGCTCCCTGATCGCTATGTCAGGTAGCACTAAGAAATGGCTTGGTGATATGTCTACAGCAAATTATATTGTACTGTTTGTGTTAATTGAGGTATGGCTTTTGCAATTTTAGACTACATGCAAACGATTCAGGCACAATTTTACGACTGGGAAAATGTCACGCTAGCTAAATTTTAGCTTGCATTCACACGATACCGGAACAATTTGAAAACGGTAGTAAATTGGACGGTAAAAAATCGTTGCTGTCTCCCAAAGAATTCGATAGCAAAGAAATGTACCTACACCTTAAGAATCGATAAGTCTTGTTTTAAAGGCAATCTGTTCCCTTCGATGAATGAAAATAAAACCGATAAAGATCTCTATTGTATATTCCAAAAGTTGGTGTTAATTCACTTTATCAAGAAATCAGGGTCATAGAGACTCAGTGATGCATGAATTTAGCTGCAGCGTAAATAAGGTAAATAAAGCAGTAACCAAGGTTAGATCAATAGGGGAGAGCTCGGGGGACAGATTGCTTTTAAAAGCGACGAAGAACGTCCCGTTTTCGAGTGTTAACACGATGACATTTTCGAATGTGCCAGTTAGAGTTCCGTTTTTAAAATCTACCGTTTCCAGAATCTGCCGGCACCGTTTTCGAATTGTGCCGGTATCATGTGAACGCAGTCTTATTCATCCTTAGGTCGAGAATTATTCAACGGCAAATTCTTACCTTATTTACAAATTTTGTATCAGATATTAAAGAGCTGAAATATGTTGCCTTTAATGGAGAGAACGAGAATCGTTCTTTCTATGCGATGAGGAAATTTTCCTTGCGTGAACCCATTTTTCATGAGATATTCTTTATTAGGAAATTTAATTCTCAGATCACCAAAACATTAGAAACTTGATTGCTGGAAAGTAATAGTCAAGAAATTTGTCCCTTCATTGCAACTTTTTTTCTGGGAATCTTAGGTCTACGTCCATTTGTTTGTTGTACTTTATCACATGGCATTACTTGATTGATATTCAGACAGAAGCATGGTTTCATATAATCGCCTGTGAAACGTTCATGAAGTGGGGGGGGGGGGGGTAACTTGAGTCTTGGGAGGACGGGGTCGTGCCACCCACAACTTTTAGAGGAAGACCGATGCTTAAGGATTTTCTGTCGATTTTCATACCCATTTTAAAGGATTGCGGGGGGGGGGGGGGCAGCCTGGTGAAATTCACAGAAATCCAGCTTCATTTCATTTAAAACTTAAAATTATGAAGATGAGGTTACCACCAACCAAATTTCATAACTAAAACGACGAAAATCCAGCGTTAGAAATGAGAAATGAGAAACTCGACAATTTTTTAGCTACAACTCAACAGCTACCCAGTTCTGGTGGAGCAGTTACTTTTTGGAGACCCAAATTTAAGGATTTTTGAGGTTCAAAACCCATCGTTATTGGAGGCACATACCCGTTGCTCCATGTATGGAAGCTACCCTCCTCCCTTCGGGTCACGAAGGCCTCGATTAAGGCAGCCAAAACACAACAAAAACAACGAAAATTTTATTAATCTTCTAAGAAACTGTTGAGAAACTTTCAGTAGTCAAAATCCGATGATTTAAAAAAGTCCATGCTGGGCCAATTGCTGACTTCAAAAATAAGTGTACCCAGAGATTATTTCAATGCACTGAGCATTTGAGTATGACTGCAAATTATGGAAGATGATGCCCTTTTTTTTTTATATATAATCAATTGAAATATGCAAACTCAAACAAGTACATCTACTGTGCCTATCATGACGGGAATAGACACTAGGTCATCGGAGTTCCCACCATGAAAGGCACTTACAATTCAAAAATTACAACATACTGAACGAAAGAAACAAACAAACTAAAAGAAAAAGTAAATGTCTGTCTCACATTTGATGTCAGGCAATGACATCAAACAATTTATAATTTGGGAGAAAATAGATGCAAGGCAGTTAACAGAGGGCCCCACGCGCGGACAAACAGCCGCCGCCCCTCGCCACATGTGCCACCCCCACCGGGATAACACATGAAACTAAGGTCAGCAGCCGCCCATCCACACA
Organism: Aurelia coerulea; assembly: GCA_039566865.1. Lineage (NCBI taxonomy): Eukaryota > Metazoa > Cnidaria > Scyphozoa > Semaeostomeae > Ulmaridae > Aurelia > Aurelia coerulea. The sequence continues at coordinate 20,682,618 of CM076948.1, read as the reverse complement.
GCAGGACCCCATCCATCCACCACCCCGCACCCTAAAGATGATGCCCTATTTTCTATGGCGATTGCATAGATCCGTAGTTCCATTTATTACCATGTATTAATAAGGGAAATATTCAGACCTATAAGATGAAAAAAATACATTTTGAGTACACCATCTCGGACTCAAATGATAAGATGAAATAACTGAGATTCTGAAGTATTCCAAAATATCGTCGATTTATAAAGGTTTCTTAAAGAGCCATTCCCTCACAGGGTCATTAGCGGGCTCACAGCAATTTCAGACAGTCTGAAAAGCAACTTTTGGCCTGAACAGGAAATATTCATCCATATTGCAGCAGCTGAACTGGTATAAACAGTCAACTTACGTCAGACCTTTTCTAACATTCCAACTACTGTAGGGCGGATGCATGTTTTTGCCATGGCCAAATTTGATTTTCAGACAGTTTGAACTTGGCTATTTCTAAAAGGTGGAACGTGGAATGATGGAATGGAACGGAAATCGCCGTTTGAACTTTCAGCGTGCCAGTAAAGGACTCCTCACAGAAAAAACTGTTAGAGATGAAAATCTGTAATTTGGTTGAATCAGCTTCCTTGAATGTTTATCCTTTTTCTGACATCTAAGTACTTTTTCATCAACAAAGACAGATTTTGTAACACAATAGCATGAGATCCTTTGTTGACACCTGAATTAAAAGTGATTAGCCACTGCAGACAAAGGAAATTCTCTCAACCAGAAATTCAAAACAAACAATGCCGCAGAAGTTTCTCTGAAACCCAAGTAGTCACCGTGCTCGTTGTTCATCTCAGAAATTGTTTTCAAGAGCAAACAGAGCTTAGATCGAAAGAAGAAGGATATATCTACACATCTACCTCAGGCAGTTAATTTGTTTTATTTGGGAAGCGATTCAATTCTCTTATTTTTGTGGGTGTAATTAAAACACTTACTGCTAAGCTTCTGAACCAAAGAAATAAAATGTCCGATGTAGATGTGCAGATATATCCTCTTTCTTTCGATCTATGCTCATGTTTGCTCTTAAAAAACAATTTCTGGAATGCACAACGAGCGAGCTAGCTACCTGGGTTTCAGATAAACTTTTCTTTGCTTGTTTTGAATTACTAGTTGAGAGAATTTCCTTTGTCTGCAGTCGCTAATCGCTTTGAATTGCGGTGTCAATCAAAACCAACTCGTGCTTTTGTCTTACCAAATCTGTCCTTGTTTTTTCATCTTCATTAATCTCATAAATTTTATTTTCTTCCAGCACCTGATTATTGCCATCAAATTTTTCCTGTCATATATGATACCAGACATTCCTGGTTGGATTACAAAGAAAATGGCAAAATTACAATATGAAAAAGCCAATCTTAACAAGGTGGGAAATCTTACAGTAAAAGCCCTCATGGAGTTTTTTTGTAATTTTCTTGGACAGGCTAAAAAAGGGACAGGCTAGAATGGTTCTGATGTGTAGGTGTGTTAGAGGGAAACATCCTAAATAGGTTCTTGAATCAGTTCTTAAATTATTTTGATACGATCGACAATATCTATTTGAAGCTTTATACAAAATATAACAACTGAAAATAAAGGCTATGCAATTGTATGTACTGGATGGACTCGAAATATAGATAGTTTCAGTTTTGAAATTGATTAAAAATGATCAGATTTTTGTACTCTACCGGGTGTCTCAGGAAAAATTATCCCCTTCTGACTGGAAATAGGAACCAAACAATAAGATATCATTACTCCCCGAGTTCACAGCTAAATTTATCAATGTTCAACTTAGACGCACATACCTTGCATTTAGAAATCGTCCACCAAACACCGGAGATACAAGTTGGCAAAGTCAAAATTTACAGTGCACCCAAAACCAGAGGTTTTGAAAAGGCCCTTGCCGTGATTTGTATCATGGACATTTTCCAAAGCACCTGTAAACTTTAGTTTTCCATTTTTTACTTTTGAAAAGAAGAACAGAAACATGGGTATGGCCCTGAAATGAATATAATAAAATTGTGATAAGAATGATAAAGTCGTGCCACACCTGCAAAATAAGCGTTCATGTGCTCCTTTTCCTCTTCTTTGATACAAAACACTTTGGATAGAATGCAATGCAAGGACCGATTCTTCAAAAGAATAGTCACTTCAAGAACAATTTGAATAATTCAAGGTATAAATCTTTTCAAAAGTAAAAACTAAAGGTCAAAGTTGAAAATTCTTTTGCAAAATGCCTGTCTGGTGTCAAATCGTGGCTAGGCCATTTCTCAAAGCCTCTGGTTTCAGGTGCACTCCAAATTTTGACCTTGTGAACTCATATCTCCGGTGTTTGGTGGTCGATTTCAAAATGCAAGGTATGTGCAATTAAATTGAAGATCGACAAATGTAGCTATGAGTTCAAAAAGTCCCGACATTTTATCGTTTTGCTCCCTTATTCAGCCAAAAGGGGGTACTTGTTTTGAGACACCCCACACAACATAGGTTCCAAATCTTTGAAAAGGCCGGTGTAAAATTAAATGACCTATTTCTTTGAACTGAATGGCTTCAAAGAAACTTCAGCTAATTTGCTATGATTCTGCCGTTGGACTTTTCAGAAACCTTCAATATTTTCAGAATAAGAGTGTTTTTCTTGTTTTCCGAGAATTGAAGAAAATTTTTCAAAACAACTTAAAACCATCGTAATTTCTAAACCGTTTGACGCAACATGAAATAATTTCCAAGAAAACCACAGTTTATGAATGTCTACAATATGGTATCAAGCAAAAGTTTGTCACTCTTCTGGTTTATGATTTAGAAATTTGATGACGTCACATCCTCAAATGAACTGAAATGTAACATGTGCTGTAATCTAAAAAAATATTCAAGATTTCTGAAAAGTCCAACGGTAGAATTATAGATAGGTAGCTAAAGTTTCTTTTGAGCAATTCAGTTAGAAGAAATAGGTGATAGAATTTTACACCCACCTTTTTATGCCGATTTAAAGATTTGGAACCTATGCTACCCCACACCCGGTCCTATTGTGTGTTTTTAATGATCTAACACATATAGGTGGGTTGCATTAGTGTCCATCTTTGGTAATATTTTCCAGATGAAGCTGAAGTGTTTGTTATATGTAAGGCTATTAATTGGCATAAATCAGCCCGGAGGTTCTTGATCCGTATTTTCTTTAATGCTGGTTTTTACAGTAATCCCAAATGTAACTGTTGGCTCCCTCGTATCCTTGTGCTCTCTTGCAAAAATATTCATTTCACAAATAACGGGCGATGGTATGGTTGTATTGATGTATATATCATTTACCACGATTAAAATGTATTTACAAAGTTTATTATGTAAAACTAGATACAATACAATATAAAAGGTTAAAAACGTTAAGAAAAATATCCTAATTACAGTGGTAGGGATAGCATTAAAAGGTCAAGCTGACCTTATTTCCATAATGGTCCCCTTGGTGCCGGTATAACGTAACAAAAGAAACATAACAAAAAGGAAAAAACCTGGTCCGTAAGACGAAACCATGATCGGGAGATATGATGCAGTGTCTTAGTAGAAAACATACATAGCACGGGCTGAAGGATAAATTCAGGCTACCCACATGAATGATCTAAATTGGTATGACATAAAGAATATAAATTACGAAGTCTCATTTGCTCCTGGCAATGTAGCTACGAAGAAACAAACCAGAACGAGGTTTCATAATTTGAGACTTTGGCGGCGGTTTGAATTAAACGAGACCGTGCCTGAATGAAAGCTCGCAGTGGAAGCTTATTTGCTGCCCCAGAAGGTAAAGAGAAGGATTAATTCTTGGGACCAGAGAATAATAGGCCTCTCAGGGCTTCTTAGCACACTTTCAGATATAAAATGATTTGCTTTTTTCCCAACGCTAACCAACAGTGGTGTTCTCTCAGCATCGGGGCCTAAGTTTGGGCTGTTGGTTTATTGGCCAAATTTGCTCTCAGCTTGACTCCCTAAAGTTTTGCCAGTTGGGGGTTACAAGAAATAAGCCATATTTTTTCCACAAACCAATGCACTATTTGTCCATGCCAACGATTCGTGCCTCTGAAAGAGACAATCGAGCATCAGCATGAAAAGATTTTACCAAGATAGAGGAGGGTAGATGGGAAAAGCGAAACTCAGCCACCAGCCACTATCGATGATTACTGGAGAGGTTCGCTTTTACAAGGACAGATTTGTAAGACAATAGCATGAGTTGCTTTTGTTGACACCTGAATTCAAAGCGATTTGCGAGCGCTGACAAAGGAAATTCCCTCAACCAGTGATTCAAAAGAAAAGAAGCCGCGAAAGTTTCTCTGAAACCCAGGTAGCTAGCGCGCTCGCGGTGCATTCCAGAAATTGTTTTTAAGAGCAGAAATGAGCATATATCGAAAGAAGAAGAACATGTCTACATATCGACCTCGGGCATTTTATTTATTTGAAATCAAAGTGCAAGAACAACGCAGCATAGCCGTCAAATCTTTTCTTTTGTCAAAAGATCCCGTGGGGTTCTGACTCACGCTCTGATCAGATCGCATTTTCTCCTATGATTGACCAATCAAATGCGGTCGTTGTGTTTACTTCCGCGTTTCGCAGCAAAACTTAGGCCATTTTCGGCCGTTTTGACCACTCTCCGGAAAAAATCATTGCACGATCGGATAAATCGAATTTCGTCAAAATTTCAATTGGAGAAGATTCTCCATGCTTTGGACCATAAGTGTTTTCGGTATGGCTTTGCGATCACTAAAAGTAGCAGAATTGTGGCATTTTTAAGCTCACTGCAGTCATTCATCGGTTACAGACTCTATGATTAGCAAAAAGAAGAGTAGAAAATTGAAAACCTGAAAAAGAACTAGTGCATACACATACCTCAGATGGATTTAATAAGAAACATCCACTTTTTCTGCCGCGATCTACAGCGAGTTTCACCAGCAAATAACACAGTCAACAAAAATAGGCGCGAGAACTTGAATGATCAGCTGCATGCCATCGTCGAGTGAGAACAGCATCCGATTCCAATGAACAGAAATATGAATAAATCAACGGTGAATAACGAATACATGAACTTGCCATATGCTGAAGATTACGGGAGTAGCTGTACGTCCACTCTGGCCCAGAAAGAACAATTTTGTGATGTCTCTTTCGATAAACCATCTGTGGATAAACCGTGCCACTATTCCTTTATACAACTGCGGCTATCTGCACGCAGGCTAGATGGAAACCGGCAATAACATTACCAAAACGATGTACGAATTGATCGGTCCCATCCCATCTTTTATTGCAAGAAAAATGTCTATCGTCTTATGGTCTAGCAGGCTAGCAGCTTCATGAAACAGAACTGAAATGCTAGGTTTAGTGTTCTTACGAATACGAATAACAAGAAGAAATGTACATCTTATTTTCATAACGAGTAAAAAAGATCGATCTTTTTGACATTTGAAATACTATTTATAGAAACTCCTCATGTCAATTTCACATTTTGGGCGGATATCATCAAAAATATTTTTTCTTTTAGGAGTGCTTCGCTAGAAAATCACCCCTTCACATTCAAGCAACACAGTAGCATCAAAGCAAAGTTGGGCAGTTTGCAAACTCATTGCCCATTCATGGAAGAACAACCATATTTTTTGTAAGATTCTACAACTTTCATCCAATAAAGAAAGCTCCTCAAAATTCTCACTTTCTGACTACAAAATGTTTCGTAAGAGTTTCTTAAAAGTTCCCTCAAATTTCTATCGGTGGTGTAGGATCTCTGGGATCTCCTGTGCCTTAGACAAAAATTGTGCGGCAAATTATGCCACAATAGTGTAGATCACATACGAAGTCTCATGTAAGAAATTACTAAATGAAAAGTGAAGTTATTATGTTCCAGTTTCAAAGATTTTATATTCTAGGTGACCTGAGAGTTCAGTTTCTTGACATTTTTCCTATGATAGCGGACCTCTATCAATGCAACAGCATACACTTTTTCTGCAGGAAACTGCTTGAAGGAAACCGTTGCTGCCTCTTCCATAAATTAGGAAAATCTATTAGAAGCGATGAAAGGTCATTTCAAATTTAAGGAACTTTTTCAAAGTAAGTTATGAGTTGCAAAAAATGTTTTCAACCAGAAATTGCAATACCAACTCAACTATTAGTAAAAAGCAATAATTTTTGTTATTATTTCGTTTTTTAACAATTCATTGGTTCAAAATGTGGTTCTGAATGAACGTCGACAAACTGTCAGTTGGAATTTTGAAAATTTGGGAACCTTACAAGAAACTTTTTTATTAGAATCAAGCCTAAAGTAAATATAACATTTTGGAAACTGAAACAAATAAATTTCACTTTTCGTTTGGTAACTTCTTACATGAGATTTCGTATGTGATCTACACTGTTGTGGCATGATTTCATAATTTGCTGCACAATTTTTGTCTAAGGCACAGGAGATCCCAGAGATCCTGCACCACCGATATAAATTTGAGAGAACTTTTAAGAAACTCTTACGAAACATTTTGTACTCAGAATTTAGAATTCTGAGGAGCTTTCTTTATTGGATGAAAGTTGTAGAATCTTACAAAAATAGGGGTTTTCTTCCATGAATGGGCAATGAGTTTGCAAACTGCCCAACTTTGCTTTGATGCTACTGTGTTGCTTGACTGTGAAGGGGTGATTTTCTAACGAGGGACTTCTAAAAGATAAAATATTTTTGATGATATCCGCCCAAAATGTGAAATTGACATGAGGAGTTTCTATAAATAGTATTTCAAATGTCGAAAAGATCGATCTTTTTTACTCGTTATGAAAATAAGATGTACATTTCTTCTTGTTATTCGTATTCGTAAGAACACTAAACCTAGCATTTCAGTTCTGTTTCATGAAGCTGCTAGCCTGCTAGACCATAAGACGATAGATATTTTTCTTGCAATAAAAGATGGGAAGTGACCGATCAATTCGTACATCGTTTTGGTAATGTTATTGCCGGTTTCCATCTAGCCTGCGTGCAGATAGCCGCAGTTGGATAAAGGAATGGTGGCACGGTTTATCCACAGATGGTTTATCGAAAAAGACATCACAAAATTGTTCTTTCTGGGCCAGAGTGCACGTACAGCTACTCCCATAATCTTCAGCATATGGCAAGTTCATGTATTCGTTATTCACCGTTGATTTATTCATATTTCTGTTCATTGGAATCGGATGCTGTTCTCACTCGACGATGGCATGCAGCTGATCATTCAAGTTCTCGCGCCTATTTTTGTTGACTGTGTTATTTGCTGGTGAAACTCGCTGTAGATCGCGGCAGAAAAAGTGGATGTTTCTTATTAAATCCATCTGAGGTATGTGTATGCACTAGTTCTTTTTCAGGTTTTCAATTTTCTACTCTTCTTTTTGCTAATCATAGAGTCTGTAACCGATGAATGACTGCAGTGAGCTTAAAAATGCCACAATTCTGCTATTTTTAGTGATCGCAAAGCCATACCGAAAACACTTATGGTCCAAAGCATGGAGAATCTTCTCCAATTGAAATTTTGACGAAATTCGATTTATCCGATCGTGCAATGATTTTTTCCGGAGAGTGGTCAAAACGGGCGAAAATGGCCTAAGTTTTGCTGTGAAACGCGGAAGTAAACACAACGACGGCATCTGATTGGTCAATCATAGGAGAAAATGCGATCTGATCAGAGCGTGAGTCACAACCCCACGGGAGCTTTTGACAAAAGAAAAGATTTGACGGCTATGCTGAACAACGCTAAGTTGCAAATGCCTTTATACGAGTTTAAGACGCATGCTAACTTGTATCCAGGGAACAATTGGAAATTCCCTGAACGTTATTGTACCTCACTTTGCAAGGCCTCAAAGGGCTTTGATCATTCAGTGATTCCAAATAACATTCTTATACCTTATTCACACTGGCAATTAAACCAGCTTTAAGTAAACCAGGTTATGGTATGTTGCGTTCTAATTGGTCAATCCAACAAGGCGAATGCATTTGATTGGTTAAAATTGAACATGGTTTAGATAAAGCTGGTTTAACTGTGTCAGTATGAAAAGGGTATAAGGCACAGAGCACGGCAGTGGTGTTATCTTGGAGGTACCCAGAGGTACAATTATTGACTACCCTTCCTTTTAGAGAACACAACCTCTTTGCCCAAGTTAATTGTGATGTAAAATTGCATTTCTATCCCTATTAAGCACGAGAAAGAGACCAGGTGATTTATATTCTTTATGTCATATTTTATGTCTTTATGTCTTTATGTCAATTTAGTTCATTCATGTGGGTAGCCTTGTTTATCCTACAACCCATGGGTTGTGCAGGTAAACGAAAAGAGAACAAAAACACTTAAATATTTTATTTTGAAATTCATCAATATTTTATCATAAGAGAATATTGTTTTCGAAATAAACTGTAATATGGACTTCCTGTGCCTGTGAAGAGTGATACAAGCTTCGACGCCTTCAACTACTATACTCTAATTCGAATCATTCTTATAAGAATGCTTGAAAACAATATCTCACAAAATATCGCTCGATTCATACTCTTTTGTAGAATAGCTAAAAGGTCTATTGCTGTGTAGAGGGACAAGAAATTTCGTATTGAATCTAAGTAAGAAGTTGAACTTTGAATCTCACTAGTTGGTTGCGAGGCTAGTGCAGTCTGACTTTTAAAGATTATTAAGGGCAGGAGAAATAGTGTTTATTATTATTATAACATTATTTACAGTTGGTTAAAAAAACTGATAGTTCTAAATTGAACTAATTAAGACCAACTATTTACACAAAAAGGAATACTAATTACAATGAATAGATAAATACATGATTATAATACAGAAATATTTCTGGTGAAATTCCCACGGACTCTTTATCTACATATTTTGCATGAGCAACTGTCACCCTTCCACTCTTTAATTGATCTCTTAAAGCTAGCACTGGTTGCCAGGCTTTTTATTGAGTCAGACAAAGTGTTCCAAAGGATGGCCCCCCTGAAAGATAATGAATCATTTCCATATGACAAGGTGTTGGTGCTTGGTAACCGTAGAAGATTTTTAGTCCTTAGGTTATAGGCTACATCTTTTGCCTGGAAGATATTCCACATAAAAGATGGATTTTCCGAATTGAGGCATTTATATATTTCCAGCATTAATTTTTGCAAATTTCGAGTGTGAATAGCACATTCGCTACCCCTAGCTAAGAGTTCAGCAAAGGGGGCTGCGAAATCCTCCCACATTATTCTCAGTGCCCTTTTATGGACTCTGTTTATTGCTGCATTGGCATCTTTCCCACAGAACATCCAGATTAAAGGACAATAATTAAAATTTGACATGATAAATGTATTATAAAGAATACGCCTCTTGTCCTGATCTAAATATTCTGCTACTCGCGAAAACGCACTGGTCTTGTTGTTGGCTTTTGTGCAAAGTGTTTTTACATGTTCGGAAAATTTTAGCCGGGGGTCAATAGTAATACCTAAGAGTTTCACTGTGCTAGTTGCAGGAATCGGTTTCTTATCAATTTCAAACACGTATTCCTGGTCTGGTTTCAGCCCAAGAAACATGACTTGAAATTTGGAAGGATTTGCAACCATTCCATTGTCCCGAAACCAACACAGCGCATTATGGGTATCATTCTTAAGACAGGATATAACATGTTCTAGGTTTTGACTGCATGCATATATTGTATTGTCATCTGCAAAATTACAGAACTCTGACATAGTAATGGCATATGTGAAATCGTTCATGAAGAAGTTAAACAGAAATGGACCTAACACTGAACCTTGGGGGACACCTGATTCTATGTTTTGCCATTCGCTAAATGAGTTGCCACATTTGACTCGTTGCTTCCTGTTTGAGAGGTAACTTGAAAATAGTTTCAGGCTTTTTAGACCAAAACCATAGGCAGCCAGCTTAGCTATTAAGAGATCATGTGGAAGGCAGTCGTAAGCTTTTGACAAATCCATCAGTACCATTCCCACATAGCCCTTTTTATCCAGTGTACTGCGACAAGCTTCAATAAGACGGAACAGCGCGACTGTGTAAAACTACCATCAGTAGACCACACATCAGAAATAGAATGTGTGCAATTGAGGTCTTTAAATGCTTGAATGGTCTTGCACTGCTTGACTTATGGAATACTTTCAGCGTGTAAAACACTGCAAAGCAACTTGTGGAAATGAACAAAGTTTGTTGCTTCCAAAAGTAAAATCTCTCTCTCTGTCTGTAGATTCCTCGTTCTTGGTGTTAACCATCACGGGTATGAGGTAGTGCATCTCTGCACTAACTCGGCTCGGCAAACTCTTTCCTTGACTGTGTGGCCCTCTTTGCCTGTTCAACTGCCACGTCTAGTAGGGATGATATCTTTATCCATGGGTCTCTGTAATATCCTCTGGTTGCCTTCGCAAACATCATGTTCTTTGTCAATGCAGTGTTCTGAAGCATGGCGGAAAACGTTTGCATTCCAGGGTGCGAAATATTCAATAAAGTTCCCAAGAGACTAAAGAGTGAAACATCAATACTAGAATTCAAGAGTTGCTGCAAGGATAATGACTTTGATTTTTAACATTTTCTTTAAACTTTATCATTGTAAATAACTTTTGAACTACCGGGTAAACCAGAAAAAAGTTCACTTTTTTGGAAATTCATAAAATCAAGAGTACTGGATGGATTGGAATGAATCAATGTTTGCTTGACAGCCAAAAGATCGAAGTATTTTTGTGATTTTTCTCGCCTTGTTACAAGCATTGGAAACATTGGTTAATTCACATTTAGAAAACTTTGTGGTTGCGAAATGACTGAAAAAGGCCTAAAATACATGATCAAATCGTAAAGGACCCCTCGCTCAGAACAACAGAGAAAAAGCAATTTCTCATGCGTGAGAGATATCGTCTGCACATTTATTGCCACGGGATCGAAGATCTTTAGTAACTGTTTGAGAATCTATGTCTTATTACTCTTGAGAGAGGTGAAACGCCCATGTGTATTATTATGTGTGAGGAGAGTCCTAACGATTTGATCAAGTGTTTTAGGCCCTTTTTCAGTCATTTTGAAAACCTGAAATTTTTGTAAAGGTGAATTTACCTTTATTTGCAATGCTTGTAAGAAGACGAGAAAAATCACAAAAATACTTCGATCTTTTGGCTTCTAACTAAAATTTGAATCATTCAAATCCACGAAGTAGTTGTGGTGCTACGAGTTTTCGAAAGTGGGAACTTTTTTCTGGCTCACCCGGTATGTTGTTGTAAATTATATATTTTAGGTACAGTAGGTTGACAGGTCCTTGATTGATAGCAATAAATTCATTTTGCTGAACAAGTTTCATAGTTTTATTACAATTGTTATTATCGAATGTAAGTGCATACAGTTCTTTTCCTCGCCCATTTGTTTGATGACTGTTTTTTCTGCAGGGTAAATGATTGCAATACTTGCAACAGATGCACAAGCACACAATGTAGTTGCACTGCTATCCAAAAGTAGAATTCACGATGACATGATGTGGACTAAATTGCGTGGAACACTTTACCAATCACAGTGTTTTGGAGCTCAAGGACTTTACGGGTATTCATACAGTTCATGACATTTCAGATAACGGCAGAGAACACGGTATACCTTTTAAATTCAAATGGGTGAATGAGATTTATTTATTATTCAAAGGCGGTCACTATATTTACTTATCTGAATGCTGTTGTATTAATTTTTAAGTTATGTTTTGGTATTAGAAGTAAATCAAGATAGATTAGCTCATAAGAGATAATACGGTTTGTTCCAGCCAGTACACACAGGTTTTTATAAGAAATCTTAGCGAAATGAATTGATACGTTTCGTATTTAAGAAAACCCGCTCCAGATCTGACGGACAACCCATGAAGACATTTCTGAATTGTACCTATCCTCATAAAATGCAACCAGGACAAAAAAATGCTTGAAACTTCTCTGATTTTTTTTAAGAAATCTACTGTCCAAATGTTTGGGTATACAATTTTAGATGCCGGTTGAAATATCTCCAGGCTTCGAGGAGTTATGGCCTCTCTCCAATTCACACAAAAACCGATGAGACACTGAGCCTTGAACAAGGAACATTCTGGCCGAGAGACAATATTAATAACAATAATGATTATTATAAGAACGACATTATAAGAACGACAAGTATAATGTAGTATAAGAACGACAATATTAATAACAATAATGATTATTATAAGAACGACCCAAAAACGCCAAGAATCTGCGTTTACAATCGTCCTTGCTATTGTTCTTCCGCCACGGTTTCTCATGCTCAAGATTCAGTGCCCCTGCATTTTCTACGTGAATTGAAAAAATCTAGTGATGTTCGTTTGTGCATTTCAAGTCATACAGGATTACTCAAGGGAGGGATTTTCAATATAACACTACTTTTTGCATTTATGGCACAAGTTTTCACGTTGCGAAATAAGTTATAAAATTCAAAAGAGGTTTTATCAAGAGGTGTCTGTTGGAGAGACAATAACTTCTCAAAACAATGAGATATCTAAACCGGCATTCAAACTTCTATACCCAAACATCTGGAGAGTAGGTTTCTTCAAAAGCGTTCGGGAATTCCAGGCAGTTTTTTGTCCTGGCTGCGTTTTATGAAGGTAGATAGATTTTGAAAAATCTTCACGGGGTTTTTTGTGTTCGTCGCTTATTTTCCGTCTGATTGGTCATGAAGATGAGGCTTTGGAGGCTTTCGACCATGGACCACGAGCAAAAATTGGCAAGAAAAATTGTTTCCTATGCTGACGCAGCACAATTTGGAAAAGGAAACAAGGACTTTAAAAATTACTCAACTTCAATTTGAACTCTGATCGCTTCTAGTAGAGCTAACGGTCGCCTGGAGTTTGCTTATTTCCTTGTTGAGCTGAGTAGTAATTGTTTTATTCAAGCCCTAAATCGAGGGGAGTGTCACTCTGTAAAAATCTCGTACACCTTTGGTAAAATCCCTTTGTTTTCAAGAAAAATCCGCAAAACTTTCAAGTTTATGAAAAGAAGTATAATGAAAGAAAAGGATAAATCTGAGCATTTGCATGGCGGATTTTTTCATTCGATTCAGAAAGATTTTGCTTGTTTCTTCAAACGACCCGAACGAAGAAGTGGAAACGAGGGTTAAAGAAAATGCGATAGAACTGTCAGTGCGATAGAACAGTAGGCCTATTTTGTATAAATTGCTTTCATTGGAAACGTGAATTTTTATTCTGTTGTAAATATTTTTTAGTGAATAGGTACGACGTCATAGCTAACAAAATCAACTTTTTGAAATATTCATTTACGATACGGATTATATATCTTTGGTTATCTTCATTTGAATTATTTTTGTTGCATATTATGCTGGATAGCATTCCCTGAAAATGGTGACCTCGCATTCCTTCGCAAGGCTGTTACTTTCAGAGTTGTGATGTTTGATATATGGCAGATTACAAATATGGTTACTATTGACGAAACCTCGCTGAGTGAAAGTTCCTCCCTTTCTTACCCAGTTAGATTTTTGATGCAAATGTGGATTTGTGAAGCCAGCGTTGACGAAAACATTACGATGTGTACACCTTTCGATTGCCCAGATTACGGAGGAGGGGAAAGGAGAAAAGGGGGCAGGACACGGGGAAATGAAGAAAGAGAGGGAAGAGAAAGGGGAACGAGAGAGCGAGACTTAGAGCAAGTCCAATAAGCTACTTGAAAGTGAATTAAGAAAGATTTAGAAATTTAGCATTTCAGTGCATCGTAAGCGACACGAGATAAGGAAACAATGATAACCTTGCATTTTGATGATAAATCTTTAATTCAGTGACGTACAGATTGAAATAACGGTGAAATATGTCCATAATCCGTAGTAGCCTAAATACAGAGTATGAAAATTATATTACAGTGATCGTCTCGTAGTTGGAGAATGCCATTCTGCTTCAGTTTCGCAATGCAGCTAACCTGAAAATAAAATTTAGATACATTAGAGAGAAGGTAATTGGATTGGAAGCATTTCATCTTGTGAAAGTTCGGTAAACACCAAACAATTTTTCGGAACACCCTGTCATTTTTGGGAGTTCTTTATTTGCTGCAAATTCGTTACAGCAAATGAATGAAAGCGGAAAGGAAAAAGATATAGACCATATTCAAAATCAATATCAATTCGAGGCGAATGATGCAAATGCCAGCACAGCAAGAAATTGACACCATGTCTATTTTGATGCAAATACACGTACAAAACTATTTCATTCGTTGCTAAGAGCAATGCACGCTTTTAGGATTTAGCTCCATATCGTATCAAGGCAAAGGATGCTTTCCAAAAGAACAGAAGTCATGGTGAATAGGGTCTATTATTGACAGAGCCTAGGAATTGACCTTTCAGCCCGGGGGGGGGGGTGTACTTGACTTAAATTTGTACGGGGGTGTGCCCACGAAAAAATTTTTTTTTACCCTGCTCCACAATTTTTCGCTCAAAATAATAACCTGTTCTAGAAAAAACTGATGAAAAGTATGCTCAAAACATAAAATTTGACCGAAAAACGACCCGATCTAGCAGAATATTCCCCTTTGACATGTTTTGACAACCTGCTCTAGAAAAATTGCCTCATTTTGATACCCTGTGCTAGAAAAAATTGGTGAAAACGATACCCTTAAAAACGGCACATCCCCGTCGGACAATATACTAAGTACCCCCCCCCCCCCCCCGGGGGGCCTTTCAGCTATTCTAAGAAAGAGTCTGGAACGAGCGATATTTCTATATATTTCTTTAAGCAAAGCGCGGTTCAAATGTGTGGCGTTAGAGCTTCTATCACCTTGGTGCACATTCAAAAATTCCGCAAAACGTATCAAGATATCGTTCGATTGATATTCTTTTTAAGAATAGCTAAAAAGGTCTATTGTGGTAAATACGTACCTCCTGTCTAGCTCATCCTCTGAAGATTTGCTTTTTGCTGCTGCAGCGGGTGCTAATGACTGGGAAGCAGGATTCAACTCAGATAATTGATCCATTACTTCGAGGCCATTCTCTTCTGCTACTTGTAAGATCAGTTGGTCGACCTGCAGCAAGAGAAATACATTAAAGGTAATGTGTCCATGTAAGTACAGCGGCTTTGCGGGGACATGCTAATTTCACGTGAAATTTCATGTGGTCATTTAGCTATAAAGGAGCTCCCTTAAGTGGCCGGGAGTAATCTAAGCAGATTGATGACTTACTTGCGGTTGCACTTTCGGAGCTGAAATCCTCTTCGTCAGCATCGTGTCAGCTTATTTTGACAGAAGGAAAATGCGGCTGTACTTACATGGACACAGTGCCTTTAAAAGCCAACAATTTCGGACGAATACATTTCAGATAAAATATTTTCGGACAAATAAAATTTCAAATGTTTTTCGATGGAATTTTGGACGTTTTCACAAAATTCGGACGGCTAAAAAAGTATCTAATTCAGTTTATTTTTGCTTATTTAATACAAGGAAATGTCATGCATTTATATATCGTGCTTCATTTTAAGGGTGTTTGGTAAGATATTTCCATAAATATTCATTGTCGAGGATGAGGAGAATGATTGCTAAGATGAATTTAGTTTTAGAAAATATAATATCTCTACTAATTTAACACTCTCATCACATTCCTTATTAATGCAAAGCGTTTCGTGAGCAAGACATTACGTTTTCAAACAGTGGAAATGCTTTGCTATGACTTTCCTATTCTACAGAAAAAACAAAAATCTTTAAACATAAGTAAGATCATCATGCTTCCAAGTTAATTCAAGATTTCATGTATATTTACCTTACAGCGAATTGATGTCTTTCAACATAAGTGAGATCATCATGCTTCCAAGTTAATTCAAGATTTCATGCATATTTGATGTGTTTCATATATTCAAGATTTCATGTACCGGGTGAACCAGAAAAAAGTTCCAGCTTTTGAAAATTCATAGCATCAAGAGTACTGGAGGGATTGGAATGAATCAATCTTTGCTTGACAGCCAAAAGATTGAAGTATTTTTGTGATTTTTCTCGCCTTCTTATGAGCACTGGAAAAATTGGTAAATTCAAGTTTACAAAAACATGATGGTTGCAAAATGACTGAAAAAGGCCTAAAATACTTGATCAAATCATAAAGGACTCCTCGCTCAGAACAATAGATAAAATGCAATTTCTCATGGGTGAGAGATATCGTCTGCACATTTATTGCCATGGGATTGAAAATCTTTAGTATCTGTTTGAGAATCTATGTCTAATAACTCTTGAGAGAGGTGAAACGCATGTGCGTATTGCTCTGTGTGAGGAGAGTCCCTAACGATCTGATCAAGTGTTTTTAAGGCCCTTTTTCAGTTATTTTGCAACAATGAAATGTTTGTAAAGTTGAATTTATCTATATTTTCAGTGATTGTAGGAAGACGAGAAAAATCACAAAATCACTTCAATCTTTTGGCTTTTAACTAGAATTTTAATCATTCAAATCCATGAAGTACTTGTGGTGCTACGAATTTTCAAAAGTGGTAACTTTTTCCTGGCTCACCCGGTATATTTTGAGTTCATGTATCATGTGTTTGTTGTGAATCATGTGTTTCATATATGTTTCATATATGTGTATGTTTTGTATCAATAATGGTTGGGATTAATTAGCCTAGTGCTGCTATATACCACGCCAACCTTAAAGAAAGTAATTACTATTTGCATTATTATATGTATTTCATGCAAATTTTCATGCAAAAGGCAATTTCAAAGAGGTTCAAAGTAAATCAACATACAAGGTGTTCTAAGGTCTAAGGTGGAAAACTGTTAAAGGGGCCTTTCCAACCAGCCTACCTTGCACGTGCATCTCTTTGTTCATTGTTGTCGGCCATTTTAATGGTCCACTAAAAAGGCCGACAACAAAGAGATGCAAAGAGACGTGCAAGGTATGCTGGTTACAAGGGCCCCTTTAAGATCCCTCCATCGATGACCATAACATCGTTACATTTAATTGAAAGTTTCTCACAAACGTAAAGAAAGTGGTGTCGGTAGTGAATCATTAGAAAGATTACCTGATCTTGTGGGGTTGTTAGAGTCACAGCATCACCCATGGAACTCTCCATCACCTACGATTGGAAAACAATTATTTCAACAAATTATTCATGGTACAAAATTTAAAAATAGCCTTAAATAACGGACTCATCATATTAAACTCATAAACGCAACAAAAACACCGAAATCAGTAGAAAGAAGACTATTAACTCCTGTAAAAGAAACAATAACCAAATAAGCCTGTAACAAGAGAAAAACTGTTAAATCCTGTAAGACAAAACCGAATTAACCTTAAAACCTGAAAGGAAAGAAATAAGTTAAAAACTCACCAGTAACTGCTGAAAAAAAACGTGGAAATCACCAAATACTAGTGATGAGAGTGCGACGAAACCAGTATTTGGTGATTTCACGTTTATCTTTTCAGCAGTTACTGGTGAGTTATTAACTTATTTCTTTCCTTTCAGGTTTTAAGGTTAATTCGGTTTTGTCTTACAGGATTTAACAGTTTTTCTCCTGTTACAGGCTTATTTTGGTTATTGTTTCTTTTACATGAGATAATAGTCATCTTTCGGTGTTTTTGTTGCGTTTATGAGTTTAATATGATGAGTCCGTTATTTAAGGCTATTTTTAAAACAATTATTACGCGAGTTTATATTGGAACAATTTCATTGGGTGGTCAAATGATACTGACCGCCCTTGTCATGGTGCTGCAATTGCAATAGACCTTTTAGCTGTTCTACAAAAGAGCCTGGATTGAGCGATATTTGTATAAATTTTCATAAGAAGGGTTCGAATGAGTGGCGTTAGAGTTTTATCACTATTGTGTACGTTCGAAAATCCTTCAAAATTCACGAACATAAGGTTAGATTCAGATTCTTTTAGAATAGCTAAAAGGTCAACCTAATTGATCATTCGTGATTGTTATCTACCTCGTATGTGTGGTTACATACCCATATTCTTTGTAATAAATAATGGGAATAGACCTTTTAGCTATTCTACACAAGAGCCAAGATCGAGCGTTATTTTTATAAATTTTTTTGCGCGAGCTTCGATCGAATGGCGCTAGAGCTTCCATCACTATTGTGCACATTTGAAGCATTCTACGAAATGTAGCAAAATATCGTTCGATTCCGATTCTATTCAGAATAGCTAAAACGTCTATTTTTCATCACGGTCAGGATGAGCTTGGTGGACTTGGAGTTTGGCATAAATGACGTCGTGGAGCAGCATCTTTGACATATAATCAGTTCAGATGCTAATGGATGTGGTCACACTGCAGTATTCTCTCGATATAATGTGAATTGCTTCATTTTCCCGTATTTTATTTTGGTCTTCAGAAAATACGACGATATAAGGGTAAAACGACACCCGGTTACCCAGTGATATGATGTATCATGTGACAACGTAAGGCTGTCATTGGTTTATTCTCTTAAACAACGCTAGAATATAGCTCGGGATATCGTTGTGCCCGTTGTTTGGCATCTGATAGTTTTCTTATGGTATCTGCTTCAAATGCCAAAGCACTGTGACAGTTTTGTATGTGAAAACAAAAAATGGTCACATATCAAAGCGTAATCAACCCGTTGTTTTGAGAGGATAAAACGCAGTAGAAACACCCAGTGGTAATGTCTTCAATACTCATCCAAAACATTTCTGAACAAAATTTCATCTTAATCAATTGGCTTGATCAAGTGATTAGAGTTGGTTCGGGAACGTAAAGCTTGATATTTATGGTGGGTCAGAAACTTCTCTTCCAGCCTGTATGTATATGTGTGTTTAAATTATGTTCTGTTTAGGCAATATGCAATGCATTATCGTATTGTGCTTCTAATAAACTTAAATGACAACAATAATGACAAATACACCAGATTTTATGGCCTTGCTGGTGCATGTGATGCGTTTGATTTGCACCATCTTTAACTCATATGACTCAGATGGAGGTAAAACAAGATGTAAAACCCGGGGGGGGGGGTACTTGACTTGTGGATGGACGGGGGTCTGTCACCCGATTTTCAGAAAACTACCCTCTTCTTATTACCGAAAATTCTTTGGCGGAAAACTGCCCATTTTAACCATTTTTTTGCGTATTTTAGCGAAACCCAACCCATGTTTATGGACAATTTGCCGAAAAAGGACCCTTGTTTAGAGAATTTTGGGCCCAAAAACCCACCCATACGGGCGGCACATACCCGTACCCTGAACATGTTATGTACCCCCCCCCTGGGATGTAAAACGCCAGATGGCACCACAGGCTTATATAAAAGGATACTTTTTGATCAGTGCTTGCTTCGAATAAAGAATTTAATATTTATTGTGATTATGATTACAGGGTGAATTAACATGCAACAAATAAAATATTGTTTGATAAGTTTTGATGTTACCTGTGTGTGTACATCCAAGTCCTCAAACTGTTTTTCAAATTTCTCCATTACTGCTGAAATCTACAATAAAGTAATCATACCACATGAGAAAAAGGCACTCGATATAGGCAAATATGTTGCAGTAGTTTTATTTTCTTCTTTATTCCCGTCCAGTTCAAGCGTCAGCACGCAGGCAGGAGCATGTTCAATTCAACTTTAGACTCTGTAGTTATGATAGATTTTTTCCAAAAAGAAGCCTTCAAAATACCTTTGTGCCTTGGCGATGATGCACCGATTTTTTGGGAAGGGAAAGACAATAATTGCAGAATTTCTCACCTATTAGTTGCCCAGTTCTCTAATCTGCGTCTCTGTTAGTCAATTTGAGTGAACAAGATCAGTAAACTTTCGTTTCTTTGTCGCATCTCTGCTTCATTTCGACCCAACAAATTGCATCTGCCAAATTAATTTTCAAAAGTCTCTCCTTCGTAGTGATTTCCAAATTCCAAAAATCGTAGAAAATCCAACTTATGTATTTTTCAACTTTCGAAACAACGTTAGAATAATGCGTTATCTCAGCTATCGATTCAAGGCAAATTTATTGAAGTTAAACATAGAAGTTTGGAGATGCCCACAATGAAACGCCAACAGACATCGTATTCTAGACAAACTTTAATCTGTACCTTTTGTAAATCCATAGACTGCAATGCTTTATCTAATCCTTTCACCACACCTCCCAACTGTTTGGTGACCTGGAAATTGCATCAACACATATAAAAATGAGGCTGAAAAGTATAGCAATGGTCAAAGGGCTTTGAAAAATTTCAGAAATTTATAACAATACACATCAAACACAGGGCAAGTAAAGTTTGCGCAATGCTTTCTCTATACACGTTTTTACAAGGAGTTTAGATAAGACCATGTTATTAAAGTTTCTTAATTTTACATTGAGAACTTCTGCTTTTTCGTAGTGAAACTTTCTTAATTTTTTCTTATCTTTTGAGTGCACGAAATTAATGTAGTTTCCAACACTGCTGCAGGTATGTTTCTTCGCAGATAAACATATTTTTGTGAAGAAAGGTGTTTTCATACATTGAAAGCTTAAGAGAAAGAGTTAGTTTTATTCAAGAATAAGCATGCAATGATGTATTTGCCATTCTATCTTTGAATTTAGCATTCAAAAGTTTGTTAGCTCTTTTCAACCTCAGTACTAAATTTTTTCTAAATTTACTACTGGTTTCTTATAAACCAGTTTCTCATATAAAAAACTGTAACTGTGCAACCAGTTCTGTGAAAAGTTTCAAATCAAAATCTGCATTGCATACTAAAATAACATTGCTGCAACAAGGGCAGATTTTGTAATACAATAGCACGAGTTGCTTTTGTTGACACCTCAATTCAAAGCGATTAGCGATCACAGACAAAGGAAATTCTATCAACCAGTAATTCAAAACAAACAAAGCCGCAAAATTTTCTCTGAAACCCAGGTAGCTCGCTCGCTGTGCATTCCAGAAATTATTTTTAAGGGCAAACATGAGCATAGATCGAAAGAAGAAGGATATATCTACACATTTGCCGCGGGCATTTTATTTCTTTGGTCCAGAAGCTGAGCAGTAAATGTTTTGATAACACCCAAAAAAAAAAACAGAATTGAATCGCCTCCTAAACGGCTTTTGAACCAAACAAATAAAATGCCCGCGGCAGATGTGTAGATGCATCCTTCTTCTTTCGATCTACGCTCATGTTTGCCCTTAAAACAGTTTCTGGAATGCACAACGAGCGAGCTAGCTACCTGGGTTTCAAAGAAACTTTTGCGGCTTTGTTTGTTTTAAATTGCTGGTTGAGAGAATTTCCCTTGTCTGCAATCTCTAATTGCTTTGAATTGAGGTGTCAACAAAAGCAGCTCATGCTATTGTATTACAAAATCTGTCCTTGTTCATTGCTGCAATATATTCTCAAGGTTACATTTGGTCTTTCCATCATGATAAGAATTCTTGAGCTATATGAAAGACTGTACAGTAAATATTTGTAAGCAAGAATTGTTCACCAGGAAAATCAAATGTTAACGTGCACAACTGTACCAACCTGCTTCATGGCCATTGCAGACTGGATTTTTGATGATACAGCATCAACTCTTGATGACAGTCTCAAGTAATTCAAAGATTCATTCTTCTTTCTGATTGCATTTTCTGCATAAATTTTTGCACCTTCAACATTCTTCTGTTGTATGGCCTAGCAAATATGGTGAGATCTAATTAGTCAAACTCGTTACTATTTTTCGGCTCGCTTGTCTCGCTTGTAACTTCACTCACTGAATAACAACAATGATTTCTGCTTCCAGCCACCACTGTCAAACTTCCTCTGATGCAAAAAGGGGGAAAGAGGGAGGAGTTGTCCGATGAGTGAGATGAGATGAAGGTGAGAATACGAAAGCAACGGAGCTTGAAAATAGCATCAAACAGGCAGTATGGTAGCATATTTACTGACCAAATAGCTTTGATCTCTTACTAGACTTCCACAAAATTAAAAATTAAACAAAAACTACTGTATGTTATTTGCCGACATTCTATATTATTTGCCGACATAGTGTTGAGAGGTGTACAGAGATGTTTTAGTAACATAATGTAAAATTTGATCTTGATCAATAATGTTGAGTTAAGGATTATTAATCATTTTCTTTCTAAGGCTGTGATGTTGTGCATACTGTAGTTGTGTATAATTGGGTGGATTATTATAAGGCCAGACACCAGGAGGGTAACAGGAACAGACAAAACAACAAACGTACACAGGCAAATACCAGGAGCAGGGAAGCATCAAAAGTAACTTACTTTTTTCACTTTTAGTTGTTGGGCACGCTGATCTTTTTCACATTTTTTTGATAGTCTCTCAAGCTGCTTTGATGAAAACTACAATGGAAAATTGTCAAAGGTTTCTTGTTTAAAATTTCATGGGCAGTAAAAAACATCTTTAATAAATCTTCAAGACTGTGACACTGCTGTTAAGTCTGGAATCATTGTCCCAGTCCACTTCCTGATTTTTAAAAGGAATCCAACCAGGGCACTCTAATTCAGACACCATCATTAACATTTGTGCTCCTTAAAATATGAAACAAATGAAATCACACTTCCAACAATAGGTTTTCGTGATTGAAAGAGTTTTGGCATTCTCTATATTCAAAGGAACATACTGTACGTGTGTTTCGCCTGATTACAGAACATTTTTCAGATGTTTACTTCATTTATTCCATACCCAATTTAATTCAATACAAATACTGTATATACAGTAAAACAATGCAAATGATTCTTTATTGAAGCTTAAGTGTTTTATGTATATTCACATTCAAGAAACAGCAACTTTAGTTACAACTATTATACTTTGGACAGACAATTATATGCAAAAGAGAACTTCTCTGATGAAAGGCTTTAGTCTTTCCATTTGCTCTATCAAAATGATGCCAGAGCAAAAGCCTCTGTAAAGATAGCACTTTCGGATTTGTGTAGTATTGGCCTGTATATTAAACGGGAACAGCCTAAGTGCTAGCAAGAAAATTGAACATGACATTAAAGAAGAAATTTGAACAAAAGTCAAGGAAAGATAGCCATTTACCAACCTTCAACTGAAACAAAGTATCTGTAAAACGAGAAACTTGAATTAAATGAATGGAGGTATCACAATCTATAGTCAAAACATAAAACAAAAGAATTGTATGCACCTTTTATGTTTCTATTATTTTCATCAATTGAGAACATTAATTACAATAGGGTATGTAGATTGCCCCAGTCCCCCTGGCAAAGCTACTTCCAAAGGGATATACTGTAGATCCCTTCCATAAAATAGCCATGCAATGGCAACAGGCCATGGCAGGTGCCAAACCATTTCTGAGTACATTAAGTACACAAATTTTCAGCGGATAAAATTTCGGACGAAAATATTTTCGGACACATTTTTGGTGCTTCGGAAAAATAAATTTTCGGACAATATTTTGACTAGTTTTCGGATGATTTATGCAAAATTACACCAGGTTTTAGATTTATTGAAACAAAACACCTTCATAAAGTTTGGAATAGAGCCCTAGCATGTGGTAAAGTCCCTTCTAACATAGAATTTGCTAATTTAGAATAGCAAAAGATTCACTAATTTTCTTTCTATTCGTATTCGTCAATTTTTCGCATACATGCTTTAAATTGTAGTTGGTGTCGTGTCATGGGCACTTTAAATCTGCAAAAAGGTTTTCTTGCTCTACGTCGTTTTTGAAAGCATCATCAATTTTGGCCATTCTGATATGAATTCTTTTTGATTTACATCAGCAATAGTGAGAGCATGTAAATGGTGATGGAGGAAGAGGACGGTGTTGTTATTTGTTCTTACCATATGTTCCGAGTAAGCACAATGATATTGGATTGGAAACAGTTTTTTTTCAAAAAATTTTGCATGTTTACAATAATCTTTCGTGACGTGCAGGAGATTTGATTTCAGACTTCTTGTCTTGTTCCCTATTGGCATTCAATTCACAAGTTACGCATGCGCATATCTATGCAAAAAATTTTGGAGTGACAAATTTTCGGACAACTCCATATTTTGTACAAATAAATTTTTGGTCAAGTCTTTGTCCGAAAGTTAGTCATGCCGAAAATTTGTGGACTTAATGTACTTATCTTCATCAAGAGGAATTACTTGTATCTGATAGGCTAGAATTTGACCTCCAATGGCTTCACCCACTTTATATGCTTACAGAGCCCCTCTGTTAAGAATTTTTTTTTTTAACATCAAATGCACTACCTAATATAAGGCATGGCGATAATAAACTAACATAAGATAACATCAACAGTAACAACAATAACAATAAATTAAAATTATTATGATGCTGGTTTTGGACTATCCATTTCGCCTCTAAGTCTATGGAATGCTTCTTTTAAATATTTTCCTAAAACTCTTGTATTTTCTGCACTGTTGTCGGCAAATACTTGCTTAAAAAGTTCAGTTCTATCAATCCGGGGGTTTCTAACATTAAAGTTGAAATACAGCTTTCTCAAATCGCCATACGTGGGACATTCACAGAGAACGTGAATCTCATCTTTGACAGCATTATTCTCACATTTCTTACAGACTCTTTCCTCAACAGATAACTTCTTGTGCCGCCCCAGTTCAATCATCAACTCATGATCGCCACATCTAAATTTTACTATTCGTTGTCATGTAGCAAAGTCATTAATCTGTTGCAAGTACTTGGAGGGTTCAAACTTAGTTTTATACAACTTGAAACAATGGAGTTCCCTATGCTTTACGCTTGTTGGCGAGGTTTGAGTTATGCGCTCTTTCCATTCCCTCGTAAATAATTCTGCTAGCGTTGATTTTAATCGCGCCTTAATTTTCGATGTACTCATTTGCGCTGGATTATCCAATAGAAAATCTAATCGGACCATCTTTAAAATGGCTCTAACATTAAGCAGTATTCCAGTAGTTAGAACCAAGCAAGATTACTAACTTTGTCTCTAATTGGAAGAAGTCATTGAAGTTACGGTATGTCATGTGTACTACAGACGTCAAATGCACCAACACTAATTCCCTGATCAAATCCCTTTATGTTTATGCCACAGATGTAAGCCAATTTCTTTTACCCTATTTTTAATTGTTTAGTGAGTCTGTGCGCCACAGATCTGTGACGTAACAGACGCTGATTCCAGTCTGGCGGTAATTCAATGATTTCATGTACAGACAGGCCTTACCAAAATATTAAGTACTTAGCAAAGATCTGATTAATTACTAAACAATTTCAAATGCTCAGCTATGCAGATCCATCATGCTAGAGTTTTTTTTTCTGGTCTTCCGCACAATTTTTTTTGCAAAGTTAACAGTTTGGGAACCAAAAAAGCTTCATTAACAATGTGAAAAATGACAAATGCTTGCATAGAATCAACATAAGATCATTACTATCATCGCAAGGTCTGCAAAATCTGCCTGACAAAGAAGTCTGTCCTCCCTGAAGTTTTTTAGCATTTTTTGTTGGGCCTAATAAATAAATGAAACCACAAATAAAACAGTCCACTTTCTCAATGACTTTATTTGTCCACAAACTCAGAATAACCGCGTCCATAAGGCAACTTAATTTATTCTTTATTTCTTAATAGCTTTAATTGGATAAACCCAAGACGAATTCTGCACAATAATAACAGGTAAGATACGAACCTTCCATCTTTTCTGCCCTTGTCTTTTGGCAATATCGAAAAATGCTGATGAATGCAAGTTCTCAACAACATCAACAACATTTGACATCTAATGACCTCATCGAATGGTGTGCGTCATTTGCGTCATTTCATGGAAAACTGATGACAGAAGTCAGTCCCACAAAAGAGGAACTCCATAAACACAAAAGAAGAAACCTATTTAATATGGTCTTTGTCTTTAACCTCAGTTTTTTCTCCCAAGAAAAATATGATTGTCTGAAAAAGCGAAGCTTTTCTCCACGTAAATTCTTTTGAAACCAAGAACCTTTTTCTTGATTTCTGGAACGCTGTAAGTGATACAGGGTTTGATAGTAACATTCCCAAAACAAATGAAAAATTTACAGAAATGACTGAAATTAATCTTAGTACTTTTAACATAAAAACCTAACTCTGCCTGACTCTCAAAAAAGTAGGATCTATGCGGGGATTTACTGTTCACGATCAGTGTCAACTGACAGTTTCAACTGAAGATAACAATCTGATCCTATGAAAGGCAGAACTGCTGTTTTTTACCATCAGTTATGGACTGATCAGTCTTTGTCCATAGAATCTACTTCATACCTACTTCATATCTCTGACGGAACCTTTTAAATTAACCCATTTTCTCCTACTCTTTGTTCTATGGGAAAATATCACCCCTTTTTCATACAATCACTGACATCCCTGAAATGGTGATTTTGTGATACATTCCAAATTTAACACTAATGATGAGCAACCTGACATTAGTCAGTAGATAAGATGAGGGAATATGAATAAATTATCATGAACTGAATAGGAACTAATTTCATTACAGTTTCAATATAGTACATTCAGGGGGAAGCTAAAGAAAATTGTTGGGGGGGTGCAGATCCCCCAATTTGCCGACAAAAAACGAAAAAACCAAATATACATCATTATATATAATCGACGTTTGAAACATTATGAAAAATAGATAAATAAACTGAAAATCTTAGGCACATGGTATACATGTATTACAACGAAGCACTAGAAGAGTGGGGAAGTATGGGGCATGGCCCAACAAATTTTTTGTGACCACACCCTTCAGACCCTCGGAAAATGACGAAAAACACCCCTTTTAATTATATTTTGCATCGTATACATGGCTCAAATCAAACAAGCAAATAGGGATCCCTATATCCAATGGCACGTACAGGTTAAGACAAATGGGATCTTGAAATAAGTGGGTCTGGGGGCAAAGCCACCAAGAAAATTTTGAGAATATGCATTCTACTTTGGCTTAGAATGCCTCTCCCAACATCGCTCAGTCATTCACTTCAAAGAAATCGGTCACTGAATTTTACACCAACCTTTTAAAAGATTTGGAAACTATATTCGCCGACAGACACTCAGTAGTACCAGTACCAAGGAACAGGAACATTTTATGATTTGCCGACAGATATTATCAATTTGCCGAGAAACTGAATGTTGGAGGGGCGCGACAGCCCCCTGCACCCCCCTTTGGCTACGCCCCTGAGTACATTACAATACATGATCTGGCCTAATTCTGAAAGATTTAAATTCGATTTATACTGATGGAATAGTAGTGGGCTTGCGCCAAGTCTACTCCTCTGACACTCCTCTGATCCATCCCGGAGACAAAGGGGAGGGGGGGGGGGGCGAGAAAAAAAGAAAAGAAAAAAAGAAAGAAATTTCTTATTTTTTCTCTATTTATTTCTCTTTCTCTCCGGGATGGATCAGAGGAGAAGACTTGGAGCAAGTCCAGAATAGTAGAGGATTGATATTCAAATTTCCCCTTTGTCCGAAAAAACTGGTTGTCTTGGGTAGGAAGACCTTACTGTGTGATAAAAAAACCGGGTATTTTTTCCAATTCCTCTGGACAAACATGGGGTCAAATATTTTACAGTACTTGCCCGCCCCTGCTGTCCCCCGTGGAGCAGTGATGGCGGAGACTTCGGCGCTCCCAACAGGGCAACATTTTGTTTTCAATAGACCGAGAAGTTTGTTTTGATTTGGGGATTGACCAATCAGATCACGCTATTTTCAAAGATGGCGGCCCGCTGTAAACAAACAAACCTCCGAAAAAGGGCTAAAACCTATCTTTGTTTTTGTTCCACGGATTTGCGGTTTTCGAATATTTTCAAACAATAACAACGAATTTCTCAAATATGAATTCTGATGCACACTTCCAACGTGCATTTTCCCGATATTCGGCCTAAATCAAGAGTAACAGGGTGTTGAAACTAACGAAAAAATCGCACGGTTTCGGACCATACCCTCGCCATTACTTGTTCAAATAATTTGCAGGAAAATTACTTGGAAATCAAAACAAGCCCGAAAAGATTATTTTACAAGTCATTCCACTTTGAAATTGATAAATAAAAATAGATCTTTAGTCCTAATGAGTTAAAGTCATGTCAAAGGGGTTGACTGCTTCGTCTATCAAAAGTGTAGATTTCCAGGAAGGGGGCGTGTTGCTATTTTATGTTAAGGGTCATGGAACGAGAACCATATCAGTTGGACATTTGCGACGAACTGAAATGGCAAGCGCTTTGCAAAAACAATGTAAAAAAAAAAAATAAACTATCAAAGCTAAACTTTAACTGAACTAAGATGGACAATTCTTACAACCATTGCTCTGGCATATCAGATTGGCACCATCTCAAGATTCTATCCTCCAGCATCAGCGCCCTTTGATAGTCGGTTGCCTCCAACCCAACGAATTCATCTGGCACTGTTCCATCGTTATCTTCATCTCGTTGTCCTATCAAGATATCATCGTCTTCAGTGAGTTGGAAGCCACATCAAAATTTGACGAGTTTGCCTTCATCGCCATTGTTACCATCTCCCACTCAAGAATTCGCAACAAATAGGGCACTCGCTGATTGCTGGCAAAATGCATTCTGTGTGAAATGAGTGGCCACAACCATGAAAGATTCACTAGCAGGACTCATCACATAATACTCGGGTTTGTCATATTTTCTGTCAGATGCAAGGTATTATTCTTAAAGTTTAGAAAGCCTTGAGAGCTATAGCTACAACAGACATGCAGTCTAATGTACAAAAACAAGGACGGGTTAGTTTTACATTTACTTTGATGAAAGTTTTTTCGTTATAGTTGGCAAAACTGTCCCATTCATGGTAAACAATTTTAAAATCGCAGTTAAAAGTACACCAAATCAGCAGAGTGGAGGACGCAATAAGAATTATATTTCGTTGAATCAAAGTTGTTGAACCAATTTGACTCAATTGAAATCGTGGGAAAAAATGAGATTTTGCATTCCAAGGGCCACATTCGCAACGAAATTTGTATAACAAAAAGGTTGCACTAAAATTTACAACTAGAATATCTAAAGGGTATACGCGTATCATTTTAATGCAAGAAACTGCTTGTGAGAAACTGCAGGCTTTGTTTGTTTTTTCAAACATTGTAAAACAAACTACACACTCGGATTCAAAAAGCTACGAACGATTTTAATTTGAAGTTAAAATTTTCCTAGGTCACCTGAACAAATTTTGGTACTGTGCAGTACCGAAATGTTTCTGAATATTTTTAGTGCAATTTCTGTTAATACTTGCTTTGAAATTTCATCACAAGGTACACTCATTTTTTTTTTTATAAGAAACTGCTTATAAGAAACGGTAGGCTCAATTTTTCGAAAGCTAAGAAACAACCCTAGCTGAATTGAAAAAGCTAAGAAACTTTTGTAATTTACAGTTTTAATTTTCCTATCGCACACACATATGTTTGACATTGTACATTTATAGCAACTGTTTGGACATTATTTTGAGTGCGAATTATGATACTTACTTGCTTTGAGATCTTACTAAGTAATTTTGGAACCCTTTAGACAAGACAAAATTAACTCTACACTTCCGGCATTAAAGATATAAGAAACACTTAAGAAACATTTGGTAGTAAAATGGCCCAAAAATTTAAGAAACTGCCTACCAGCCCCGGGCCTTAGTTTCTTATAAAAAAAAATGAGTGTACTCCCAAGACATAAAGACACTAGTCACAAACTTTTCGAGTAAAATGGCCTAAAATTTAGGAAACTGGCTAAAAAATTTGTGTAACCGCTCATAGTGTGCTGTGATCAACGATTTTAATCAAAAAAGCCATTATGGTGATCATGATGAAATTTTACAAACCGGATCAACCAATTTGGTCATTGCTCTCGTTGAAGTTTGACCATCTTTTGCCAATTTTTTGAACACGTTCAGTTGCTTTTGAATGCCATTAGATTTGATGTTAACAATCTCCGCTTCTGTATCATTCTTTATTCATACTTCATGTAAGGGAAAGGGATTCCCACATTTCTGTGAAAATCCTCCAGGCATCTCGCGAACTTTTCCCGTAAACACAGGCATGCTTCAGCCTACAACATTAGGCCAAAATTTAGCCGGCACAAGAACTAAGATTTTCCCGCCAAAACTTTCCCGCCGAAACATTCCTATAAAATTTCGCCCCCTTGGAGAGCTGAGCTGAACAGTGAAGGGGTATGCTAAGAGTGAAAAACGCACTTTGGTTCTTACAGCAAAGAGATCGAGTCCCCTTGTCAGAACATGTTTTGCAAAATGTTAGATAGGCTAGAGATACCCTGTTTCTATAAGAAATAAAAAGCCACTTGATCTTTGTGGACTCCTTCTCAAGTTGGGATTAAAAAATAAATTTGAAAGTGTCAATTTCAAGGTCGTATGACTTGTAAAATAATCTTGTCGGGCTTGTTTTGATTTCCAAGTAATTTTCCTGCAAATTATTTGAACAAGTAATGGCGAGGGTATGGTCTGAAACCGTGCGATTTTTTCGTTAGTTTCAACACCCTGTTACTCTTGATTTAGGCCGAATATCGGGAAAATGCACATTGGAAGTGTGCATCAGAATTCATATTTGAGAAATTCGTTGTTATTGTTTGAAAATATTCGAAAACCGCAAATCCGTGGAACAAAAACAAAGATAGGTTTTAGCCCTTTTTCGGAGGTTTGTTTGTTTACAGCGGGCCGCCATCTTTGAAAATAGCGTGATCTGATTGGTCAAACCCCAAATCAAAACAAACTTCTCGGTCTATTGAAAACGAAATGTTGCCCTGTTGGCGCTCCCTGCTTGAGACCCACCATACTACATGAATACATGTCGTCAGATGTCATTGCGCAAGCGCAAAACCCATCGTGTCTTTCGGATGACCATTCGCCATTTTCTTTATCAGAACTCCTAGAAGCCCGAAGTCCTGCGAAGAAAGAATAAAAATCTGCCAGATAAAAGAGAGAAATCATCCCATAAAGTACAGCACAGAAAAGAGTATTGTTCAAGGTATCTTTCTGAATAAGCTTTATTCTATACTTTATGGAGAGCATTGGTAGACTAGATTTTAAAATCACACGAGGTCTGATCTGAGAAAAACGATCGATGACGATGGTGATGATGGTGAGCCAGTAGGCCTACTGAATTTAGGTAGAATAATATGGCTGGACAATAAAAACAAAACAGCTGATACAAAAGGTCACAATTAATGGGTGAATTCAAAATTCCGTAAATTGATATTTTAAAATGAAAGAAATAGATAGAGGGGTGTCGCCCTGATTGAGGGTATTTCACATTTGGCCAAATATTCCTGCTGAGCGAAAGAATTTTCAGAAAGGAACTTACCATGAATACCTTCCTAAACTCTTCCCCGTTGTTGGTATAGAATATATTTGTCATTGGCGATATCGTCTTTTGGAGCGAGCTGCTCAAGCACACTGCGGTCCAGAGGGCCTAAATTTCCGACGTCGCCCTGATTGAGGGTATCCAAGCTTTCACTTCGTTTCACGTCAATTTAAGACAATTTGATGCGAAAATCATCAGCATATCAACGATTAAAGAGTTTTGGTTGCTCTTAAATGTTTTCTGATTGTGTTTGCTGCGTTTTGTTACTGTAACCATTGATCTTCGTTACCGCATATACGTTCGAAGATTTTTCAGCAAGCTGACATCAATTCTTCCTCCTTCTGTTACCTGAACAATATTTAAATGAATTTCCAATATTGAAATATATTTTTCCAGTCTTTCAATAGAATCAGCCTATTTTTGTACCGTAAATTCTCCTTTTACCACAAA
This sequence comes from Aurelia coerulea, assembly GCA_039566865.1. NCBI lineage: Eukaryota > Metazoa > Cnidaria > Scyphozoa > Semaeostomeae > Ulmaridae > Aurelia > Aurelia coerulea. The sequence goes on along the minus strand of CM076948.1, from coordinate 20,651,058 downwards.
TATATGTCGCCTGTGGTGCTTTGGTAGCGCAGATTTTGTTCGAAAACTGGAAGATACCACAATGCCCTCAATCAGGGCGACTTTAGGCCAATCAAACGGCTTACAAAGAGAAACCCATCGTGGCGGAAACGGATTTTGTATTTCATATGTTACCTGAAGTACTTCTTCTAGACACGCTTGGCTTGCTGTGCGGCCATGTTTTTGTTGGGAAAGTTCAAATAACGTCAAGGAAACAAGCAAAACCAAAACACTTCAATAAAATTTGAAATGAAAAATGGCGGATACTTACAGCTCAGTTCTCAGGCGAGATTCTTTAAACACTTTCTCTCTGTTTGTGGATGGAATTATATTCAACAAAAACAAGCAAAGATTTAGCAAATGCTGTCAATGAGATATTTTCACGAGCATTTTGATTCTAGCTTGGCACAACTCGCGTTATTCTGCAACAAACGGACAACATAGTGAAAACCGGTCAAATGCGTTTACCCTCAATCAGGGCGACACCCCTCTAGGTATATCTTTTTTATATAATTTTGAATAATTTATTATTATATGATCCCGTTATAATTTTGATGTTGCAGAAAAAATATAGAACCAAAAAATAATAGCTATGCAAATAGACCCAGTTAGGAAAACATGCGAGATTTGGCCTACACCTAATAGTTATGGTAAAAGAATTTGAAGGTGCGAAATGCGAGTACAGTAGACTTTTTTAGAAGCTGCAAGAGATGTAAAATAAACAATATTAGGTCCCTTTTTATCCAATGCATGCTGTGAGCATCTTTTATTCAAGTAGTGAGTTGAGTTTGACAGAGTTTGACATAGTTTCATAGTTGCGAGTGAATGCATGCAAGTTTTCCAGCGTGGAAACTATGTATGCATCTTAACCAAAGGAAAATTATTCCTTCACATCAGGACGCATTACCAAAAAGTACTATTTTGGTTTGTGAGTGCCCTGTTGGGTGTGATTTCCTTTAATTTACCACATTCTGAAACCGGTAGAGTTGGCAGACTTAGCAGAAAAAAGTCCTGAAAGAATGAGAATTCTGAAAGAAATAGCTAGTTCAAATGTTACTGTTCGGCCTAGCAAATTGAAGCTACTGCGATGCATTGTACCTTGTTATGCAAATCCCAAGAGAAAAGAATCTACAATATTTGATTGTATTTTCAGATGTTTTTGTTAACTTTTTCATTCACACGAAACAAGGCTCCATGCAATCTCTCGGAAGTCTTCCGGCTTCAGGAGTAGAATTTTTCCAACGCCTCAGAAGTGTACCGTTTTGATAGAATGGCACTTAATTAAAGAATTGATTTTATCTTCTACCAACTCTACCATTTTCAGAAGATGCCAAAAAGAATCCCTTAGATTATGTGTCTGCAACTGGCTATATGAAAGTTAAAAGTCTTCCACAATACAGGCAGGCCCTACTGGGAATGGAGAGCAATTGCACTTGTGTGCCTGCTTTTCTCAAGAAGTGCAATCGAACACTGCATGCCTTATATTTCTAACTGAACATGAAAATCCTGTGTTTCTCTGTAACCAAATACCAGTGTAGCCTGCTTCACAGGACTCCTCATTTTTCCAGGAGATTTTCCAGAGTTCCTTGTTTATCCAGGCTAATACTGACCAGGAAGTCCAAGGGATTTGATTGGAATAGTACCCTTAATGCTTAACGTACCATTCATATTATCAGATTTGCGGGGTGGAATTTAATCAATTGATCATTGTTTAGCACAAGCATGAAGAGCGAAGCTGTGATGTTGGCCTAAAAGAATCAAATCTTTGCAAGACATCAATTTGCCAATCTTGAAACAAAATACAATCACCCTACAGGTTTATTGCATTGACCAACTACTAGGAGATGAAAAAGCAGTGAAATCCTGACAAAAATGTTTTTCAGTCTTGTTGTGGGGCACGTGGATAAATTGGATGAGAACTGCATCTCCTTGCAGGTGAAATGAAGCAGGCTGTTTCCTTTGATGCGTGCATGGGACACACAAGCAAATTGAGTCATGAGTGCTTTTCATCGCACCCGCAAAGTGTTATTTTGATTGAGTAAAGCGGTGCTTTGATGCTCGACAAATCCAATATCACAGCATGCGCTTCAATAAACCATGATAACTGACAGATCCCATAACACTTTCGACAAAGTCCCAAGTGGCAATTCCCACAATATGAAACAATTGCAATGAAGCATAGAAGGATGGAGTCAATAATGATGATAAGCGGTAATGACAAGAACTGGTCTCCAATCGAAAGAAAACACATCATTAAACGGGCAGTGGGAATTTATGTTTCAAAACGCTGAAAGACAAAGATAAGCCTCCCCACCAAGAAAGGTTGTTATTATGGATACCGATGTTGAAAATGAACAGAGCAGACAGATTTGTCCTGTTGACTGTGATAGTTCAAACGAATCAGACACTGACGAGTCTGAGTTTATGGATGAAGAAACTTCCGAGTAGTACACAAATTATCTTTAAATGCAGTTTATAGCCCTACAAACTCATTGACACATAAACATAACGATAATATTAATTTTACAGTAGTGTGATTATCGTTTATCAATAGAGAGAGACTTGAATACCTATTTTTGTGTCACTTCTTAATTACCGTCTTGAATAACTACGTGTGCGAATCCCATGCGCAAATGAATTTTCCTGTGTGGGTTGCCGCACGCATGTTGTTTTATTCCTGAAAAGGACTGATTAAGCTTGGGATATTGAGAGTTACTGGGACTTAAAGTAGTGAGAGTCAGATTTATCTTAATCAAATCCCTTTGAATTATACTAAATCATAGAAAAAATTCACTAATTCTCAACCCAATGTATCAGAAACTGAATGATGAATTTTGATAAATTTTGGTTGACCTGCAGTACTTAGGCCAACAGTAACTTCCTACAAAAATGGATAATAATAATAGAAATTTGTCAATAATTGCAATCGATGATAGAACTACGTTTAAATCCCAGTCCTTTTCGGGAATAAAACAACACGCGTGCGGCAAAACACACAGGCAAATTCATTTGCGCGTGCAATTCGCACACGTAGTTATTCAAAACGGTATTTAAGGAGTGACACAAAAAATAGGTCTTCAAGTCTGCCTTTACTGATAAAGATAATCACATTACTGATAAAATGAATATCATTTGTTTATATGTTTTTGTGTCGATGAAGGTTTTTGTTTTTACAGGACTATACTCGGCAGTTTCTTCCTCAGTAAACTCAGACTCGTCAGTGTCTGATCTGATTCTTCCGAACTATCAAATCAATGTCAACAGGACAAATCTCTTGTCTGCTCGGTTCATTTTCTTCAAGAACATCGGTATTGGTAACAGCAATTACCTTCGCTCTATGAGCACCAAGTGTCGCAATTATTTATAACTGTGGGAATTGCCACTTGGGACTTTGTTGAAAGTGTTATAGGATTTGTCAGTAATCATGGTTTATTGAAGCACATGATTTGACATTGGATGTGTCGAATATCAAAGTACCACTTAAGCAAAATAACACTTCGCGCGTGCGATGAAAAGCACTCGTGACTCAATTTGCGTGTGTGCCAACGTGTGCGTGTGCGATCGCACGCGTCAAACGAAAAGGCCTGAAATCCCCAATTAATCATATTTTGATTCAATACACCTGCCAAGAGTGAATATTCTGTCTCCTCAACTCCAATTTGCCAAACCAGTCTAGCAGTGTGACAAAGGCATTGAAGTCGTGGCCAAAAGTTTAAGACCACATTTTTGTCAACAACGTTTCTTGGCCTAACGATAGGGAACCCTACCACTCTGCCTATTTTACTCTCTTGGAGTTCATTTAGATCAACTTTCCATGTAGATTTCAAATTTTGGTGTTGTTTTTTAAATTTTGGCGCAATTTTGCTATGATGTCTCAATGAAATATGTAGAAATTCTCTGAAATTGCAGTGGTTCTGCCGACCAGGGGTGTGACCCAAAAATTGTGTTACTCAGCTGGATTTTACATCATTCTATACACAATTAATTTCCATAATTTGTTTGCAAAATATCGAAACTCCATGAAGAATATTGCTTTTTGGGTCACACCCCTTGTCGGCAGAACCACTTCAATTTCCGAGAATTTATATATTTCATTGTGACGTCATAGCAAAATGGCGCCGAAATTTAAAAAACAACATCAAAATTTGAAATCTACATGAAAAGTTGTTCTAAATGAACTCCAATAGAGTAAAATAGGCAGAGTGGTAGGGTTCCATAATATCGTTAGGCCAATAAACGTTGTTGACAAAAATGTGGTCTTAAACTTTTGGCCACGACTGTACCTGTGATAGGCGGAATTTTGAAGAATGGCTTTCAAAATCTTTGTGCGGCCTTTCCACCACCCCTCCCCCCCTGCAGATTGTCCTACGTATCAAAAATCCTCATTGATTTGATAATTACCGTTTGATTGTTTAAAGACTATGCTGCAGGATGTAAAATCATTTAGAGTAGGTTGCAGTGCTCTGTTATTTTTTTGACCTTGCTTTAGTTCGTATAAAATCCCTTCCAGTTGACAGAGCAGAAACGGCAAAAAATGACATCATCATGCATTCTAATTGAAGGAAGTGTTTGGCTACATACTGTAAGCCTTTTGAAATGATAAATCAAGAGCTTGAGGCCTAAGTAAGAAAGTATCAAGTATTGTCCTATTTTGAAATTTGTTGCAGGAAGCTAAGGGGCTCAAAGTTGTAACTTTTTGTGCATGCGCGTGCAGTTTTTGCTCTGTCATTCCTGTTTCATTCCAGCTAAACTTGCTTTTTGCGCGTACTGATAGAAGCATTTAGTATTGTGCAGTAACTTGACTTCTTTTTTGAATTAAGGTTCTATTGCCACCATCACAAATGGGAACAGGACAAATTTTCTCCCTGCAATACCTCTTCATTAGAAACAGGCAAAGATCAGTACAGTAAAAACCGGCACATAAGAACCTTCATTTATTAAGAACCTACAGCCTGAAATCATATATTTTGTACCCAATCGATAAGAACTATTTCAGCCTGATATCATAACTAGGTTCTTAATAAAGGGTTGCATTCATGCATTGGGAAACAAATGCAATCCGTTTGCCAATCAACCTTTTTCGTGAACTCCAGGAAATTACTTACAGAACTGTGGTAGGCAGGGCCTGCAGGGGTAGACTAGGTAAGCTTGGGTTGAAGTAGATAGAGCCATCAGTCTTCGTAATATGAGGCGTGCGATCGCACGCGCACGCCTCCGCACACGCCTAAATTGTCCAAGGCGTGCGAAACGTCGCACGGGCAAACCTGAAAATTTACCGAATTTCATAAAATTTCAATCACAAACAATGTCGCAAAAAACAGAGCCCTCCTTTTATTTAGAATTTGAAATTTATCCTTCATTCATCACTCGATGCTTCGATTTTGCTGCATAGCGCTTCGGTCTCTTTACGAAAGGAAACCGAACAAGTTGCAAGGATTTCAAATGGAACTTTAAATATTTATTGATTGATCTTAGCAAATGGATTCAACAAGAAATCTTTAAAGAACTGCAAGATGCGGAGGATAGACTTGTCTTTAATAATCTCGCCAATCTGTTGTATTTTGCGATAGAAAAGTTTCTTTGTGGGTCTATCATCGTTCTCTCTTCTTTGTTCATGTTGTTCCTAGTTGAACCAAAGTGTTAACGTCGTCAAGAATCAGGGAGCGAAAATGATGAATAATACTCACTTTAATCTGACTTTGACACAAAACTCTTCTCTGGATTTTCTGCAGTGCATCTCTAGAGTAGGCCAACTACGAATTTGCGTAAACTCTCCAATAAACTTTAGATGCCTTAAAAGGTTTGGTTGCTTTTTCTAGAGCGTATATTCGCTACTTAATCACCTTCTTTAATCTGTCAATAACTTTTGTGAAATCTTTATTTGTTTTGAAACCTAATTTAAGTCCAGATTTTATTAAACGGGAAAACAGGAAACTGGATGGCCTAACTGCTTTGACCTTTCCCTAACTAGAAAGGCAGTACGACAGAGAAATACACACTCGACGAAATAGTTTTCTAACTTTAGTGGCACGGTAGTTTCTTGCCTGCCTTCTCTCTTCTCGACAGGGAAATAAGCCATAAGTCTCGTGGAAGAGAGCATTCACCGATGCAAGAACAACGTATTGAAAGCTTATCAATAAAGAGCAAAAACACTCGAAAAAAGCGACGCTATATTTGGGGTGATCACCCTCACAAGCTTATATATCTGAGGGCAATAAAACGCCGTTATCGATCAGCTTTCATAATTTATGGTAGTTTACGATATGAAAGGTCATCTTGAAACCAACCCATATTTCTTGGGAAGAAGAATGAAAAACAACAAATAATCGCAATCATGATGACGAAAGTTAGCACTTTCGTATCGCACGCCTAAACTAACCTAGACGTGCGAAATACCGCACGCGGCCCATTTTCATATTACGAAGACTGGAGCCATGTGCTTCTGATGAAAGTTAAAGAGATTTTCAATAGAGATTTTCAACTGCACTCCATCGCACACCTAGAATGCATCAGGAGTGTGATTTGTCACACACCAAAATATTTCCAGTGGCCTGCAATAGATTGATCCATATATTTTCTCCAGGTAGTCTTGGACCCTCAAACACTCAAAATCTATGGACTATTTTGATTTTGCTTTCAACTGTAGCTTTATTTCGGTAATGCAAATATTGGTTTATTAGAATGCCTTCAGATTGCTTCAACTTTTGCCAATATTGTTTTGCTTTTCCAGTAACATTTACTTTCTTTCCTTTCAGATCTTAACATGACTGGATTGAGAAATAAACCATTTACATTGCAAATGAATGCCATACATATTAAACCACTCAGAGAAATTTCCACTTTTGAAAACTTTGATATAATTTTCATCCAGGGAGATTTTGATAATTTTTTTTAGATAGAACCTGCTGGTGATCTTCAGCAGCATTCTTTGTGTATCTGGCCAATACATATGCATGCATCCTCTGCAAGGTATCCATAACACTATCGCTTAAATGAAGGATCTATTAGTCATGTGATGCATTCTCCTTTCCTGTCTAATAATACAACCATTTCTTTCTTTTATAGCACAATTAAAGATAGCAAGATGGCAGAAGATATGGATATAGAAGCCATGCTTGAAGCTCCTTTTAAAAAGAAGGTGATTATCCTTTCTTCTTGCAATTTTTATACATACATATTAACAGCATCCACTTTGCAGTGATTTTAATAATTTATATATGGCACTTACAGTAAATGAGGGAGGTTCACATTAAATTTATTTTCTTTCTAAACCCATTGCCCATAATGTCATTTCATGCGCCCACGTAGTAATACATTAGGTACTGTGCATTGTTGTTTAAGCAAATATGAGATGTGCTCTGGTCTGGTCTCAGCTGCAAGAAATTGTTAGAAATTGATGTAGAAGGAAACAATTAAGGTATTGTTTCAAGATATATCATCCAGAAGTTGGTAGGATTGGAAAATTGAAGAGATGCAGTTGTGAATATTTTCAATTTGAATCGGAAAAAGCCTAAGTAAAAACGTTTTAGGTGGCAAGGACCAACTTTGGGGAAACCGAACTGTCAAGGCAACTGGGAGGAAAAAATAAGACCAGGATAATAGATTTTGATGGTGATAAAAACAAGACAACGATAATAAAAGGATAAAGGCAAGAGGAGTGTGAGAAGGAAAGATTAGGAGAGGAATTAACAGAAATCGAATAAGTCAAGTGATGATGAAAACAAGAAAGAGAGAAATCACAGGTACCACAATCAAGATAATGGATGAGGAGACATACACTGATAAAAATTCTACCGGGTGAGTCAGAAAAAAGGATCCCCATTTGGAAGGCCACTGCTCTATGAATATCAAAGCAATAATATTGAAAAATGTCTTGTTTTATTGCCAATATGTTCAATTAGGTTCAGTAATTTACCAGGCCTTAATCAGCCATTCCTTCCCGTGGATATGGGTGATTTTCTGCATAAAGCCCCTTCAAAAATCCTGCAAAAACGAATGAAAACAATGAGCACATTTTCCTTCCTAAAATTGATGACACTCACATGAGTTCATGTATTTTGTCCTCGATACCAGGGGGAGGACTTATTCATCCTCCCAAGAGGATAGAATGTGCTAGAGCGTTCACAAGTCGTTGCTGTAAGGCCATTGTGAGGCAGAAGTGTTAGGGAAATCTGTTCATGATATTGGGCACGTTTTGAAGGTTTTTTGAAGAGGCTTTCTGGAGAAAATCCCTCATAATTTCAGAATGGAGTGGCCGATTTCAGTCAGGTAAATTTTATAGTAGATTTGAACATTTCTACCATTAAACTATATATTTGCCGATATCATTGTCTTGATATCCAGGGAGCTGTGACCTTTCAAACGGGGATTCTTTTTTCTGACTCACCCGGTATTGTATTGGCTTTTAAATATATTTCTTCTAAACAGTGATGACATCCAAACAAAGTTTGGCATTTGTGTACAAATTCCTCCTCGAATCAAGATATTTACTCCTTGTAAGGTGGTTTGAGACAGCTTCTTATGATTTTGCATTGTGAGGATAAATTTTAGACCCCACAAATAGATTTGAACTGCTTGGTTGAATGATTACCCCTGAAGTGAAGAAATGATAAGAGTCATAGAGACACTAGCGAGAATGAAAAAGTATAGTGATGAAGTGAAAAGCAGTGAAGATTAATTTTTATAAGAACGACTGATCAAATGTTCTTGTAACAGACAGTAACTTTTTCAGTACAAGATGTATCTGTTGAAGAATTACTTGGGTATTAAACAGTATAGACAGCTTTGAAATCACTTTGCTTTAAACAGTTGTCTTTTTTTTCCTTCATGCATTATAAATCCTGCTTTAGGCCTTTGTGAAATATGCTCATCCAAGTAATGATTGCTCTTGGATATTTCATGCTAGTCTGTGCAAGACATTTTCAAGTTTGACTTTGTGAAGGAATACAATTAATTCTACTTCTTTCTATTCCACAAATTCTGCAAGACTTTATGAAATGCAGAGATATTTCTTAATATTTAAAAGTCATTTTAGGAAATGAGCCTTTATCAGATATGTATATATAGGGATATTGTAATTTTTGTTTAAAGCTATACAGAAACAGAAGATATGTTCTTAGTCTAACAATGATTAAAATCTTCCACTATAGATCTATATGATCAATTTTGAGCCCTCTGATTGGACTGGGTCTCCTCAGACAAATGATGGTAAGATATTAATGCCAGAACTTGACAGAAATTAAAACTGCTATAAAACTGTTATTCAATTTAGATTAGTTTCTATTTTGAAGCTAGAATGAAATTGAATTGAAATAAGATGACAAACAAACAGAAAACAAAAATTGCAAATTCTAAATTGTTTTCAAAACGCTTTTAAAGGGGCTGTACAACCCGTCTTCTCTGCCTAGCACTGTGAGGCAAATCATCAATTGTGTTTAGGCTAAACACGACACAGCCAATGACGATTTCAAACAGAGAATAGTAATCTAAAGTATTTGCGACAATCTCTGCAATCGAAGCTTTGATGGAGGATTTGTTTAATTGGTTCAACGATGAATATTTTACTTTTTTGATGGATATCAAAGGTTCCATCACATTTCAGAGACATAGACAAGAAAGCAGTGTAATTGACATTAAATAGAAGCTGCGATGGAACTGGCTGCCATTAAATCTGAAGGATTTAGTCACATGAGCGGATTGTTCCGTACTTTCCTATTGTTTACAAAATCTTGTACAGCCCCTTTAAGAAATTCAGTTGTAAGATAGACAGCTAAACCAACAGTCAAATCACCGCCACAACTTAGAAACTTTGCCATGTATTGATAACAGTGTTGTGGTAATATTTTACTTGTGGATTGCAGTAAAGGATTTTGAATTTCCCAGTAATCTCTAAACATGCTATTCTGCAATGCCCCAACCATTACAGATCACATCTTCAGGAAATTTCAACATCTGCAGAAATAAACTGTATGTAACTGATGAATGACCTCAATTCGGACTAATTTGCATCAAAATCCATAGAAGATTTAGTTGCAATTGTTAGTATTGAAATTGATTTGTAATAATGAGGTCCTGTTAATTATAAAACAGTTTGACAGCCCAGCTCTCTTTCCTATACACTAGATTGCTAAGTGGCAGTTGTTCTGAAGAATTGGAGAAGCAGTCTCAGTCTGGGAGACCCAAGCAGAAAAGCCTTTCTTATTTATCCTTTAGGTACCTAAGAATACTGAATCTTGAAACCACAAAAAGGCTTGAACTGCTTGCTTTCTCAGAAGGTAATCAAAAGTATGAAACCAACAACTGTTCAAAGCAATTTTATTGCAGGTAAAGTAGAGAGAAAACGCAACAGAGCATGCCTCACAAATGCATAAGGTATCATCATTACCTTATCCAGCAGTATGCAGTGTTGCTGCTTCTGCAAAGGCAATTAGGATGTTTTTTTTAAGTGAAGGATATTTGAAAGTTAAATTATTGTAACTGGAAAGTATGGCCTAAGAATAGACATACTTTCAAAGGTTTCATGAGCTCAACATTTATAAGAACTATTGTCAGGCTTGAGTAAGGATGCTCTGTGTGTTTTCTCCCTGTTCTGTAATTTTGAAGTTGCAAGTACTTGGCCCATTAATTGTGGTAGTTGATGCAAATTTTTGTACCATCATTTCGTTGAATATGAGCCGAACAAAGTCTTGTGGGTTTTCAACTAATGTGAAAAATATACAAGCACCTTTGATATGTCTAGTAGGTCTCTTCAGTTCAAGATCTGACTGTTTTTAGCCTCTGCTGGGTGAGTTTGAAATAGTTTGAATGTTGTCGTTTCTGCAATGTCCTTGTTAAGCATTTGATCCTGTTGGATCGATCCTTGTTGTGTACTTAGCACCAAAATATGGATCTAAAATTTAGCTATGGTCAAAATTTTTCTCTTTGTATTCAATTTTTGGCGATTTTGTTTGTCAAAATTTGTCATTTGGTACTCAACTTTGATGAGAAAATCTGACCTCCGAATGCTCTAAAACATACCAAAACATCTCTAGCAGGGTAAAACGTAGAGGTCTGAATATCCAAAGCGTCAGTATGCTTGAAAGAAGGTTATCACAGAACCTTGCATTTGCCTCAATGAAACTTTACTTATGACTGTCTTAGTTCATAAAAGTCTCTTATTGCTAACAGAGAGGCTCCGAAGAGTTATTTCAGGTATTCCTTTCTTTTTCATCATCTCAATGTTGAAATATCAGACCTTTGATCAAGGACTTGAGGCCTGTTTGGAAGAATGTTGTAAGCTAAAACTTTGCTCAAAATTGTCCTAATCATGAAAGCCATCCAAATGATCTTATTCATCTTGGCAGGTGCAGAAACAGCAAATCCGATGAATTACATTAAAATGTAGGCTTTCAAACGTAACTACTGAACTTTTCTCTAACTTGCCGAGTAAAGTAAAATAAGATTTGAAATACTGCTTTGAGGTGCATGTCATTGTTTGCATCAACTATCACAATTTGTGCGCTAAAGTCCTTTCTTGTCTTAGATGATAACACACTTGCTTTTGCTGTCAATTTAAACTCATTATATTCAAATTTAATCACTGTGTTTCTTTCCTAATTTTCTCTCCGTCCAATTTGCCTGTTCCTGTCATGACCATAAATCTGATCTTCTGATGATTAGGAGAAATCATCTAACAAAAATGGACACAGGAGTGATAGCAGCAGTGGTGATGATAGAAGAAGCAAAAAGAAGAAGTAAGACAATTTTTATGAAATTTTTACTTGGGGGGGGGGGGGCGATTCTTGGGGACGGTTATTTACCTGTCATTCGGTGATGTTCCACTTTCCCCAAACAATCGAACCCATAAATCCGCAAATGTTTGAAAATTTTTTGGGTCATAATTCTGCAAACTTAATGAAGATCATATGGCCATAATGGTGCAAATTTGAAGCAATTGCTATAATTCCTATACTTTGCTAGAGCACCCATAATTCCCCAATGCTAAAATGTCTGAGAATGATACCTGTTATTCCAAAATTGTTTATTCAAGTACCCCTAAAAATGGCACGTCCCCGTACCACCAACACACCCCCCCCCTCCGGAGAATTTGTTAGTGCTGTAAATAACGGTTGAGAAATCACCAACTTATGTTATCGATCTTGAATTGTTTTCGCATTTGTCAAGGACCAAATTAATTTGAATAATAGTGCAAATGTTTGCTATCGCTTTGACTTTGTTGGATTTTCAGATATTAGAAGCTGCCTGATTTTGAGGCTTGCTCATAAATTGCTTGGTGTATTGATACCGGGTGAGTCAGTGAAAATAATCCCCATTTGAAAGGTCATGGCTTCCAGGCTTGGGCTATCGAGACGATGATATCGGCAAAGATATGATTTAATGGTAGAAATGTTCAAATCTACTTCAAAATTTACCTGACTGGAATTGGCCCCTCCTTTCTTAAATTATAACGGTTTTCTTGGGAAACCCTCTTCAAGAAACCTTCAAAGCGTGCCCAAAATCACTGACAAATTTCCCCAACATTTCTGCTCCACATGGGCCTTACAGCAATGACTTCTGCATGCTTTAGCACGTGTTATCATCTTGGGAGGATGAACAAGTCTTCCCCCTGGTATCAATAACCCATTCAGAGGGATTCCATTCTCCCAAGAGGACATAATACATGAATACATGTGAGTGTCATCATTTTTAGGAAGAAAACCAACGCAAATTTGCTCAGTGTTTTCACTCGTTTTTGTATGTTTTGGAAGGGGCTTTGTGCAGAAAATCTCCCATATCGACGGGAAGTATTGGCCGATGAAAATCCAATTTGGCCTAAGCGGAAAACATGGTTACATACTGCAATAGTTGAACTGATACAAATGTTGTCAACCGAAGTCAATTTCTTCGCTCAGTTCAACATTTGCTGTGTGGATCCATATTTCCGTTTAGACCAGATTGGGTTTTCAGAGTCTGAAATTGCAGCATGCCCGCCAGCAAGCAAGCACCATTTATTTGTTAACGCTGGCTAGGTTTCTGGCAGCTATGCAGCTGATGTGGGCCTGAGGCACCGTGGCTTATGCTCTCAGAGTTGCCTCTGAGTACCCACTAACCAACCTTGAAAGGATGGACAGCTGAGTTAGCTTGTGGTTTGTAATGCCAGCGACGGGATTCGAGGGTAGACCCCACAATACAAGATTCGAAACACTGCACCTGAACCACTTGGCCACACAACCGCAAAGGAACCTGGGTGACAATGATTCTTAACCTTTAAATTGTTGTTTAGGCAAAAGAGAAGTCGCAGTAGAGAAAGAAGTCGAAGCAAAGAGAGGAGGAGAAGAGAGAGAAGTCGGTCAGCTGAGAGGAGAAGAAGAAAGTGAGTCACCGTAAAGTTTATTTTTCACTCTTATATAGTACTGTATGTCCTCTGGTGGAGAAAGCAAACTCTGTTGTTTTCTTATCCATCACTTCATGATGGAACCGAAAATATAGTATTTATCCGTTTGTTTTTCTGAGAATTGATACAAGAAAAGTTGTTTCAGGAGCAGTGGGATGATGATAATACACAACAAAGATTCTTGATATTTCATTCTAACTAACGCAACAAATAATTGTGTAATTTGACACTTTTTATCCTCAGCAACCGTTTTCATTGTCAACAAACCAATAATCTAGGCGTTACCCGTCTGTGCTTGAAGTTAGGCTAAGATGAAGTGTTACTTCCTTTCATTCTTTTTATATGCTTTGATACTTGCTACTTGCATTTCAGTTCAGTTTCATATAATTTAAATTCACTACATACAATTTATAATCCCCTAACTATATACGAATAAATAACTAAACTACACGGATAACAGATAATATTACAGAAAATTAATACAATGATACAGAAAATTAATACAATATACAAATACAAAGAGGAGCTAAATAAATTGTATGCAGGGAATTACTTAAAGGAGGAGCTCTCTCAATAGGTAAACTAATCGAGGAGAGAGCCCCCCCTATCCTTAATTATTACTAGGTAAATTTAGATGAATTTACATAATTGTGCATTTTCTCTTCATATAGATTAATAGAACTTCTGCCAGTATCAAAATGGAATCATCGGTTGACTTTGTTCAATAAATGAATTTTCAGTTTAGTTTTGAAGGATAGTTTTGATGGAGAATTTCGGAGTTCCATGGGTAATGTATTCCAAAGTTTAGCACCAAGATATCGAATCGACTTTAGACCATATTGAAGACTGTTTTTTCGAGACATATATAAATCACCTTGACTGGCCTGTCTTGTGGAATACTGATGAACAGATGAACTGAATAAGAAAAAGTCATGAAAGCAACTAGGTGAAGTTTTATTAACAGAATCAAAAACAAAAATTAAGAGTCGGAGTTCAAAAATCTCAGAAAGTTTCAGGAGCTTAAAATCATTGAAGATTGGAAGAGAGGGAGACATGCGAGGCTGAAATGAGATAGCTCTGACTGCTTTTTTCTGTAATTTGAAAATTGGATCAATGTATGATGCATATGTTTGACCCCAAACAATAAGACCATATTGTAAGAAGGACAGAAACAAAGCATTGTACAAGCAAATTAAAACATCTAATGGAAGTAAGTTCCTAATTCTGAAAAACATTCCACATGTTCTAGCTAATTTTTTTGAGAGTTCACTGAGATGGTATTTCCAACTGAGATGCTCATCCAGGAGAAGACCTAAAAACTTAACAAACTTAACTCTTTTAATATGTTTCTTGCCTATTTTGATATCAGAATCAGAAGGAACTTTGACAGATGAAGAATGAAAGATGATATAGTTTGTCTTATCAATGTTTAATGATAGTTTATTAGCATCAAGCCATTTCTTTACTAATCTCAGCTCTTTATTGACAATTTTGTTTAAAGTAGACCAATCTTTGGATTCATAGTAGATGTTAGTATCATCAGCAAAGAGATAAAAATTTAGTTTCTTAGAAGCATTTGGTAGATCATTGATGTAGATGAGGAAAAGTAATGGGCCCAGTACAGAACCTTGTGGTACACCGCAAGTAATAGAGAGTAAGTTGGAATTACTTCCATTAACAGAAACATATTGTTTTCTATCAGATAGATATGATCTAAACCACTCAAGGGCACATCCACGAACACCATAATGTTCCAATTTTGACAGCAAAATTCTATGATTAACTGTATCAAAAGCTTTCTGTAAATCAATGAAAATACCACAACCAAGTCTTTTATTGTCAAGTGTATTTCTTACAGCTTCTGTCAAACTCACTAGGGCATGATCAATTGAGTGGTTTTCTTGAAATCCAAATGGTAAAGAATAAAGAATTTTGTGAATTTCAAGGAATCTGTAAAGACGTCTGTACATTAGCTTCTCAAATATCTTGCTGAAGATAGGTAAAAGGGAAATTGGCCTATAGTTTGAGGGAAGCTCAGGATTTCCTTTTTTAAACAGAGAAATGACCTTGGCAATTTTAAGTTTATCAGGGAAAATACCAGACTGGAAAGACTGATTCACAAGAAGAGCAAGAAATGGGGAAACAGAGTATCCAATAATTTTAAGTAATTTTATAGGTATACTATTAGGACCTACAGATTTGGAAGGATTTAAAATGTTGATTAGATCATTAACTTCTATCAAAGTAACTGGAGTAAGGAAAAGTGAACCGCAAGTTCTGTTAGATAAATAGTCAAGAGGAGACTTTGGAGTTGTTGGGATTGTCTTTGTTATGCCATCAGCAACATTGACAAAAAAGTCATTGAAAATATTAGACATTTTAGAAGTGTCTGATGTTACATTTCCATCTTTGCCTTTGATTTTGTTAATTGAAGAAGAAGTGGAAGACTTATGAGAAATTATTGTCTTGATACCTGACCATAATTTTTTCATATTTTGACTATTGGTAGAAAAATAATTATGAAAATACCTTGCTTTACTTTCTTTTAATTCATTGGACACACGGTTTCTAAACTTCTTATACAACTTGAGATTATCAGGAGTCTGCTGCTTCTTTAGTTTCTGCAAAATTCTGTCACGGATTCTCATCATCTTTTGGATTCTATTATTTATCCATGGTTTATCTTTAAGTTTTATTTCCTTTCTACTCCGCCTTTTAATCGGAGCGTGCTTATTTGTCAAAGTATTAAGATCTTTCAAAAATCTATCAAATTTATTGTTCACATCCAAGTCACTGTTTTCTAAGTAAGTAAAATCAATCTGATTAAAGTCCTCAAGGAATGCGTCTTCTTTAAATCTGGAATAATCATATTTTAATGACTCAGATTTGCCATGACTAACATGACTATTTTTCAAAATCATAAACTGGGGAAAATGGTCAGAAATTTGCATTAAAATATTGCCACTTGTTATATTAGCATTGGTAGCATTTGTGTATATGTTATCAATAATTGATGCTCTATGTTCTGAGACTCTAGTAGGATGATGAATGCAAGGAAGAAGGCTGTGTGAAAAAAAATTGTTGACAAAGTCACTTGTTGGTGTATGGGAAGCAAAATCTAGAAGGTTTACATTGAAATCACCGATAATAAATAACAGCTTATTTGATGATAATTTTGAAAGAAGATTCTGGAAGTGAGATGTAAGGTTATCAATATTTGAACTAGGATGTCTGTAAACGCAGCAAATAAGGAAATTTTTGTCATTTTTGTTTTCAATTTCAACCCATACAGTTTCAAAATCATCTGTACAAGAATCCAATTCAATTCTTGGATTGGAAGTAAGAGAATCTCTTATATACAAACCAACACCACCATTCTGAGTGACTGATTTATTCTTTAAAAAAGTATAACCTGGAATATCAACATTTGATGATATGGGATTGTCCTTGGAATGCCATATTTCAGACACTCCAATCACATCAGGAGTCAAATTAGTGTGAGCAGATAAAGAAACTAATTCATCATGATGAAGGGAGAGGCTTCTAATATTAGTGTGAAGAATAGAAAAGTCACTAGAAGATAAATGCAAGGAAGAGAGTTCAGGTAGAGTGAAGTAGCGAGAATCAATATTCTGAGGCATATGTTCATCAATATCATAATCACTAAGATTGGGCAAGTCCATAAGGTTAGAAGTAATCTCAAACGAGGGTGCAGAGTCAATGAATGAGGGTAGGTCAAAATCGTTAAGTCCCAAGAATTCTTCATTTGCTAATGAGCCAAACGGAAACGTATCCATGGTACATTTTTTGCAAAACCAAGAAACATCATCAGGTTCCTTTTCAAGTTCTTTGTATTCTGAAGCAGAGATATCATTGCATTTCATGTGGACATAGAAATTGCAATTATCACAAAAGATTGCTTTTTGGTTGATATGTATATTTTTGTGGCAAATACCACATGGATCATTAGCTGTGTTTGTCATGCTTGATAATTTTTGTTACACTATGTTGACCATATTCTAAAATAAAACTGAGAATGAAAAAGAACAAATTTGAACTTGGTTATAAACACAACACTCACATATTGAGTCACAGTTCTAAGGGGTGATATCTGTTGTATACTCTCAGACACCACCATTGTTACCGAATGTGATTTCATCTTCACTTGCATTTGAAGTAGAACGTTCCATTGCATTTGAAGTAGAAGTTTCCACTCTTTGAGATCGATCTGGGGGCTTATCTTTGATCACCAAGTTCCCTCCAACGAAGAATGCAATCTTTCCATCATCTCTCGCCTTCTGTAATTCAGGGATCTGCTGACTCCGTCTGAGTAAGGTCCTTTGACTGAAATCCTCCACAAACTTTATATCTTGAGGCTTTATCTTCCTTGCTGTATTGATAACGACTTCCCTTTGCTTCCAGTTTAAAAACTTAGCCACAATAGGTCTAGGTTTTGCGGGAGCTACGCTTCCATCTCTCCTGGTGTGGAATCGCTTCCTTTGGCCTACACGGTGGGCACGTTCAATCACCAAATCATCTTCAATCTTTAGAGCTTCTTTGACTTTACATTTAACAATTTCTTCCGATTCAACCCAAGATTCAACACCAGTGTCACTTTCAGGTACACCAATCAACTTCACATTGTTGCGTCTGTTCTGGTTTTCGATGTATTCTTGCTTGTCAGCCATTTCGATGATTTCATTGGAGTGGCCATCAACCAAAGCTTCGAGGCTCTGCCCACGTGTTTCAACAAACTTCAGATTGCTTTTGATATCATCGATATCACGCGAGCTGTACTGAGCTGATGCTTTCAGCTCATTCACCTCTGTTTTGACAAACTTTATTTCCTCATTTATTTGATTTACAAGCAATTGCACTGACGAGCGAAAACTGTCCAATTGTACTGCCAGAAGTTCTTTGACAACGGCCAATGTTACGTATTCCTGAGACATGATTGAGCAAGAACCAAAACAAAAATGACGATTAACATGCCATATGAAACTGAAAACTTATTATTAAAAACTTCAAAAACTTCAATATCAAATTTTGAAAAAGATGAGAGTCTCATAAAGAGTTAGACCCTCTTCAACAGGCAACGCCACGCCTCCATGTTGCTCTCGTGTTGCACGCAGCCATGTTGGACGCCGCCATGTTGAGAAAAAAAAAAGACTGAAATCTGAAATCGTCAAAGAAAAGCCTGAGTGATTTCAACTTAAATCGTTAAAGAAAACCCAGAGCAAGCACTATTAAGCAGCATGTCCTCATTACCTTATTTCATTCTCCCCTGATAATACCACGTGTATCTGCAGCTTGGCAAGGGTAAAATGCTGAAGGGACATTATTAAAGATGTCATCAGTTAGCAAGCCTCCCATGCAACGTCTTGCAAAGAAAATATTTTGTGATTAATACATCAAGTGACCCATTTCGATGGGGAAAGGCTTATGATCTAAGTTAGACTTCTGGCTGCATGGAAAAAATTAGTTCACTATGATCGGGTGGCTAAACGCGACGTCACAGTTCGCCAAACACCCCACGTTTTTTCTGACTCACCCGGAAGATGGAGATGCTTTTGCATGAATTTTTTCAAGTGTTTGGTTTGACAAATGATTCGATGATGGCAAACAGTTGAAAAAGGATGGAAAAATGATGGCAGCGAATATTAATTTGTTAATGCAAATTCAAACTGAAACTGAAATGTTAATTTATTTGGGATCCTCCTTCAAGAAACCTTCCTAAAATCCGGCTGAGAAGTTTCTTATATGAGGGCACCATTTCTCAAAACATCAGCCTGAGATTTAAAGTGGTTTCTATTTTGTGGGTTCTTACTGTACGAGATTTGAAATACCTACTGTTCATCTTCTGAATTGAATACATAAAAAGTACGTGATAGATGTTCAGATAAAGCTGTGTCTTTTGGAGCCGTGTCCATTCTTCCCTTTCTTAAAAGCCCTCTTTACATTCATAACGATGCCCTAGGTATCAGGGCCAATTAAAATGAAACGAGCAAATGATAAAGAAAAGGTAGAAAAAGAAAGAAAGCTGTAGTGTTTGTCGGGCTTCGTCAATGAACTCCTTGTGACGAGAAAAATTGAAATAAGCCTGATCTTAAATTCCTTGTATTGCAGAAGTCGCAGTCCAGATAGACCATCGAGACCAGAAAGAGGAGGGCGAGATTGGAGAGACAGAGATCGAGAAAGAGATCGTGATCGTGATAGAGAAAGAGAAAGAGATAGGGAAAGAGATAGGGAAAGAGAGAAGACTAGAGACAGGCGAGACCCGAGCCCAGGTAGATCTAGAAGCTCAAGGGGCTCAAATTCTAGTCCTGAAAGGTGAGTCTTAAATTCTAATTCTTTCAAACAAGGAAGTTGAAACATCGGTTTTATAGGCAAGTGTGGCACTCTAGATCCTGGCGGTTTTACTTGCTATATGGCTGACTTAAAGGAAATGTGCAATGGTAAATAGGCTTGTCTATAAATAGTAGAAAGAAAACATTCAGACACAGCATTTTTTCTTTGGTTATCGGCATGTGTTCAACTTTGATTTAAATGGGGTCTTTGTAAATTTGCTTGCTCATTGCAAATGCCAGCTTTTTACCTTGCACAAACCCTTTGATGATTTTGAAATTTTTGATCTGCAGTATCACACAGACATTCATCTTATTTTTCTTAAATATGAACGCGTTATTTTGAAGATAAATCCTCGTACTTCAAAGAAGAACAAACCAAACTTTCATATCTCTTAAAGGACAAGTTCGGGGTTGGAATAATTGTTCCTAAAATGAAAGATCACAATGTTGTGAATGGCGTGTAGTACTTTTTTCCAACCTTCTTTGTCTTTTCTCTGCGAAATTGTGTATTTAAATCTGTGAAATGAGCGAAATGACGTCATTATTCATGACATAATTTCACCCATTTCGCCTTCGACCTGAACGAGGCTGTTTTCTTATAGAACTCTCAAGTAATTTCCGACGTCACAATCGAACCTCCAAACCGAGGCTAGCCATTTTATCGTGTTTTCAAAATGGCGACGACATTGGGTCTAACTTACGAAAAATTTCGTACGAATTTACAACAGAAAAAGACATCAAAACCTAGAAAAAAGATACAAGCGATCCTTGGCAGTTGATGAGGTTGCTTTTTGACATTACTTGTAGAAACCCCGGACTTGTCCTTTAAGGTTTCATGGAGAGAAGTAGATTTTTAATGGTCACTTTTTGGTCGTGTAGGTGAAGACACCAAACAAAGTGCAGAAGACAATGTGCACTTGCCTAAAAATGGTGTTTACAGATTTGTTTACAGTTTGGTGACGGAGCCCCTTTTAAGACATTGTTTTGAGAAAAATGCTCTTTGATAGATTTTACACATGTTTTTAAGCATCATGAGTATTTATTAGAGGTATCACTTGTCCTTAGGGGTGGCAGAAGAGCCGGCGGAGATAGAGGTCCACATGTCATTTCATTGATGTCTGCGTGAGTATATTGTGCAAGACTTATTATTGACAAACAACTGCTTCAGTTTTAAAGGAAGCATTCTCATTGATTAGCGAGACAACGGCCAAAGTTATCCGGTCCTACTGTAGATTCCATCAAAACTTACTGAAATTAGTTCCATTTTGAAACCTTTTTGAAAGTTTTTTATCTCATCGTAAGATATACGGAGTAACAGCAGAAGTCAAATTAAGGACACAGAAACATGTTCTTTCATAGCGAGAAAGGTTACAAATGTCATCATGTTCCCATTGCGACACTGAAATGAGACGCTACAAAGATGAAGGAACATGGAGTGCTGTGATTTGGTGATTTGATTCTTGCATAAACGCCGTATTATTTTGACAAGATAAATGGTTGCTTCCAGGATTATCCTGTTTACAATCACAGTTATGTTTTGGATATCAAAGCCTTGAAGCATATACAGATAGGTTAGCGTGGCGGTTAATGCATTGGCTTGCTTTGAGGAATTTTTTTTTCCAGTAATTTATTTTAAGTGGGCTGAAAGGATTTCTAGCTATTTAAAGCTAATTTAGGCCCACTGTTCATACCGCATCCAAGCATGGGACCCCCAGTTTGATGTCCCTTCCGAAGGACGGCGAGGTGAGTTGCGAGGTCAGGCCTCCGAGGGATCACCCATGCAGAGTTTGACCTCATTCGACCGAGCTTAAATTCAGTCACCTAATGGAAACTGTTTAAGCCACTCAGCCACTCACCCCACAGGTTCAGGGCTCAAATCTTAGTCAGACCACCTTGGTAGGCATCACCACTCAACCTAAGAAATGTATACGTTTCTCTCTTCAGTGAAAAGCCTAAACCCTTGGGAGACTAGTAAGGATGGTCTCTTCTAGTAAAGATGGTCTTTTTGGCTTCGGCGATGGGCCCCTTGTCAGCATTTCGAGTGGGCAATATGCTAGAAATGTATCGTTTTTGCATTGAAAAGGATGAGAGCAACACGGTAATGATAAGCCTGTAGAATAGAATTAGTATCAAACGGGTAACAATGCTTGAGATTTACCATAAAAACTCTAAACCTTCTCTCTGATAAGCCCCGCCAATATTTCGAATAAGCCCACCTCGCTATTAAGCCCCGCCCCCCCACTTACACCAAATACTGGAGATTATCAAATTTGCTCCATTTATGCAACTAATAAAGTTTGCATGCTAAGTTTGACATGGTTTGGTGGGATAAAAACTGTATGGAATTTGTGTATCTGACTCGTAAAATTATGTGTTGATTCCACAAAAAATGAGTAAAAAGG
Source organism: Aurelia coerulea (assembly GCA_039566865.1). Classification (NCBI taxonomy): domain Eukaryota; kingdom Metazoa; phylum Cnidaria; class Scyphozoa; order Semaeostomeae; family Ulmaridae; genus Aurelia; species Aurelia coerulea. The sequence continues at coordinate 20,628,919 of CM076948.1, read as the reverse complement.
ACTTAAGAGTTTATCCTTGTCATTTTCTTTGTGAATAAGCCCCGTCTTTAACAAGGCCCCTTATCTTTAAACCCCCTCTAGAAATCCATCCGGGGTTGGGGCTTAGTTGAGCTTTACGGTATGCTTACAACGTTTGCAAGCAAAACAAGTTTATCAAAAGCAAATACCGTTATGTTGCTTTTTTATTTACAGGCGGGAAAGAGAAATAGAGGATCAAAATGTATCAGCTGAAGAAAGAGATGCAAGGACGGTATTTATCATGCAATTAGCCAAATATGTGACAATCAGAGACATCATGGACTTCTTCTCAAAAGTTGGTCAAGTTTTGGATGTCAGGCTAATTTCAGATCGTAACTCAAGAAGATCAAAAGGAATTGGATATGTTGAGTTCACTGATACGTCAGCTATTCCAATGGTAAGGCTTTCTCTCTATTTTTCGAGAACCATTATTACTACCGGATGACCCAATGATATTGAGAAAAATTTTTCAGAAATCACCGAGAATTTATCATGTTACTGATCATAAAACATTGTTTTTATGCTCTTCAATCACAGATTGAATTTGTCTCTGTAAATATTTTCATTCCTCACGAAGATATTTCCAGAGCTATGCATTTTCGTACATGCGCTTGAGGTTTCCACTTTGTCGACGAGGCATAACATCAGTGGCCCCACGAGAACACATACCAAACGCTAGAAGCATTAGCGACGTATAGGTTTGCCAGCAAGACTTAACTGACTGTTTTACTTTTTTCATTGAAGGCAATCAACTTGTCTGGTCAGAAGCTACTTGGAGTGCCAATCATGGTTCAGCCGACCATGGCAGAAAAGAACAGAGCTGCTGCAAATGCATTAAATGCCTCAAAACCTTGTGGACCAACGAGGCTGTATGTTGGCTCATTGCATTACAACATAACAGAGGCTATGTTGAAAGCCATCTTTGAGCCATTCGGTGCTGTTGATATGGTGCAGTTGATCTATGACACAGAAAGTGGTTGCTCAAAGGGGTATGGTTTTGTCACTTTTAGAGAAGCTGATTCAGCAAGGCGAGCACTGGACCAATTAAATGGCTTTGAGCTTGCAGGCAGGCCCATGAAAGTTGGAAACGTGACTGAAAGAAGTGATGGATCTATGTCTTTCTTGGATGATGAAGAGACGGAAAAGGGAGGAATTGAAATGAATGCTGCTTCAAGAGCTGCGCTAATGCAGAAGCTTGCTGCTACACATGCAGTTGGTTAGTCTTTACTGCCCTCATTTTCGTTTTACAATCCTTTCGCATTATAGAAATTGGATTATTCTTGTATCTACATGGATCTACATGCTACCGGGTGCCCCAAAAAAGTACTCCCGTTTCAAAAATCACCAAAATTTGATTTCACAGCCGATCGTCGATTTAATTTTTTTGTCAAGTAGATCAAGGACCAAATTATTATCTAATAGATAGTTATTCTTGTAATTGGTTTCAAAATTAACGAATTTAGCTCTTTTAGAGCTACCTGGTTTTCAATCATACTGCAAAAAGCATCGATGATTGCCAGATCAATTTCTTTGTGCATGTAAAGCTTCTAGTTGGTCATCAATTACAGAAAGAAATGCGCACTATCATTGGAGACTGTAATAATGATAATAATGCTGAACATTGTGACTCTTACGCAAGATTGGGTATTTTTCTTCAAAACTATAGCTCGAAATAAGGTTTTTTTAACGTATAATTTTTCTACCTTGCTGTATCAAAAGCAAACATTTTATCATCTATGAATGTTTTTGGGTCTTTGACAAAACAATTTAAAAAGTTGTTTGTCAAAGGTTTGATAATTAATTTTTGGTAATTTTTCAAACAGGAGTACTTTTTTATGGGACACCCGGTAGCTACTCCGTTAACGTCACTGTGCAAATATCTGTTTTAGAAGGCTGGCGTAAATGATCATAGCATCTTTCTTTGCACTGAATGGCTTCAGAGTAGCTTTAGGTACTTACTACTGAGTGAGTAATTATAAAAAAAACAGTTTCTGTTTGAAAGGCTACTGCTCCCTGGATATCAACGCGATGATATTGGCAAATATACCATTTAACAACGGACATGTTCAAATATATTTTAAAATTTACCTGACTGAAATCGGCCACTCCGTTCTGAAATTATGAAGAAGTTTTTCGAGAAAGCCTGTTCAAGAAACCTTCAAAACGTGCCCAAAATCACGACCAAATTTTCCTAACATTTCTGTCTCACGTGGGCCTTGCAGCAATTCTGCATGCTTTAGCCCGTGCTATCCTCTTGTGAGGCTGAACAAGTTTCCCCCTGGTAGGAATAACCTATTCAGGGGGATTTCATTCTCCCAAAAGGACAAAATATATGAACACATGTAAGTGTCATTATTTTTTGTAAGGAAAACCAAGGAAATGTTGCTCGTCGTCTCCACTCCTTTTCCAGATTTTTAGAAGGGGCGTTCTGCAGAAAATCACTCATATCTGCGGGAAGGAATGGCTAATGAAAGCCGGGTAAATTACTGAACCTGATTGAACAGATTGGCGACAAAACAAGGCAGTTTTCAATATTATTGCTTTGATATTCAAGGAGCAGTGGCCTTTCAAATGGGGTTGTTATTTTTTTACTCACCTGGTATAATTGTACTGTGTGATTTCGCTTTCATGTATCTTGAATATTGTAGACTGAGACTTTTATGTACCCCCTAGGTGGAGGTTGTGACCTCATCAAAATGCTAAATCATGAACCAGAAAAGCGACAACCACATTGTGGACCTTCAGAAACTATGGCTTTCTTAGAATCTTAGCAATTTTCCTCCATTAATTTGGAAGCTGCGATGATTGTCAATTTTCCTTGCTAGAAATTAGTTTTGAACAACTTGAAACGCTGTAATTCTGAAAATATTTAAAGGACAAGTCCGGGGTTGGGATGATTGATGATAAAATACAAGATAATACTGCTATCAATAATGTGTGATACTTTTTGCCACTATTTTTCGCCTTCTCCTTGTGAAATTACGTATCCAAATAAGCAATTTGAGCGAAATGATGTCATATCGCACAAACGAAAACGAGGCTGTGTGATTGTTTTTTCGCCTCTTTATCGTAGCAAGCCTCTTTTTCGGGTTCTTGTGCCATTTTCAATGCATGAGTGCACAATAAAGAGGCTAGAAGCGATTAAGAGGCAAACACAATCACACAGCCTCATTTTCGTTTGTGCGATATGACGTCACTTCGCTCAAATTGCTTATTTGAATACGTAATTTCACTAGGAGAAGGCGAAAAATAGTGGAAAAAAGTATCATACATCATTCATAGCAGTATTATCTTGTATTTTATCATCAATCATACCAACCCCGGACTTGTCCTTTAAGACATAAAAAGTACAAGGTAGAATTATAGTACCAGCTAATGCTGAAGGATAACCCTCCTTTAAAGAATTGAATATGAAATATGAAGTGGTAATTTACCTAAACCTCATTTTAAGCCATTCAATCATTCAATACAAAGAAAAATGTAACAACCATTTGTACCGGCTTTTTAAAAGATTTTTTTTATATATCAGTTAAAAAGTTTACAGAAACAACGTACTTGACCCACTACATATGAGCTACTGTGCAACACTACGAGTACGATACCAGTGGGGGGGGGCAAAAGACAATGACGATCCATTACATAAAAAATTTGTAATTAAATTACGATTTTTTTTTTCTTATTCATATTAAAATATTACAATATAATCTTATATTCTACTATATGTTCCTGATTACTATACTACACTACAGGGACGATACACAGTGATCCAGATTGTCAAAATTATGGAATAAATGCCAAAACACAAAACGTTGGAAATGCAAAACCTTTCACACCTATCATAGAGAGGACACTTTGAGGTATTCAGAACAAAATTCCGTATAGAAATCGGACCAACTACTGCAGAGAAATTGCACTTTTAAGTTGCCAAAAATTGCCAGGCCATGTTTTTGTTTACATTTCCGGTGTATCACTTTTGAAATGGGCCTAAACCAACAATTTCAAATTTTCATTTCTCCAGTTGTATTCGTCCAATTCCAATAAACTTTTTTTTAAATTGACCCTCAATGTCTGCGCAATTATATAACGTATCAGTTCTATGAATTTACATCAATTTATTTAATTTATTTGGCACATATTTGCCAAGGGGTATTTTTAGCAGTAGAACTACTCAAGACCCCTAAATTTCTTCTTTCCTGGTGCAAACAAAAAAAGTGAGGAAAAAAGAGTCTTAAAAACTCATTTCGCACTAAACTTCAGGTATCGATGAAGGTTTCTGCCAAAGGGTTCGTTCAGGTTCGTACAGGTAAAACTTTTGTAGCTGATATAAAAAATCGAGTCATTTAGGCCCATGTATGCTATTTTCTGTCATTTTCCGTGATTAGAATGTATCTCTTGTTGCTGGGTGGTTCCATGGCATAATTTTCGTTTTGTTTGCAGAGCTGTAATAGCTAGGGTTTAAATTCTAAATAAAAAGAGGAATTATGTCATTACCTAACAAGCATATTAGCATTTAAGTGGATCAAACATAGTCTAGCCGACAAGCATTTTATGTCTATGACTTGGGAACACTAGGCTTAAGTCCAAACTCTACCATTCGATCTATTAACTATAGTTCATTTTTTCATGTTTGGAAAAAGCGCTTCTTCTTGGTTTGATGCAAAGAAAGTCTCATTCTCACATGCCTGAATTTGTCGCTTCAATGGATCGTGTCTAGCATGGGGAATATCTGGTGCAAATTTGATGAGCATCCGGACAAAGGGGCCATGATTTACTGACACAAAACTTTTTCACAGTCTGCAACCAAAAGTTCCTCTAAATTTTCAGATGTACTCGTTCCACAAAAACTCTAATTGGATTATAAACCAAGAGGTTTTCTTTGAAGTGACAGTTTTAGTCTTCTAAACTGCAGATAACTTTTAGAATATAGTTTCAGTCTGTGCGATTCTGTAATCAGTTTCAACCTTAACCAAAAATAAATGTAAAGTTCCTTTGGATTTTTTAAATTCAGCATTAGGTATTGAATAAAGAAAGGTAAAGTGATAAATACACAGCCTATGGAGTAACTATAAGTTCATAAAATTCATGATAACTATATAGTTTTTATCATTGCCCACGACATGTAATGAACCAAAAAGCTAAGGCTCGTGAGACCTTTAATTTGAAGTCCAAGATGAAGTTCGTTTCTCAAGACTTATACAACAGAAGTGCACTTTATAGACTAAAAGCCCAGGCGAGGGGGTTCTCAAATTTCTGGTCATATAGGCATTTAGGGGAGTTTTTGTCAGAAATTATAGAAACGGGGTATACTTTCAAAATCTTGTTGTGAATTTTCTGGTACTGGGGCTTATCATTTACGAAACATTCTGACACTGTTCTGTTTCCCGTGACTTTAATGTTAGGTAATTTAAAGTCCTGCTAATGCTTAAACAAAAATATTGCAGTGGTTTTGCAGCGAAAATTTTCTTTTTGAAAGCGTAACTCGTATTCAAAGATTAGGTATCAAAATCTTCCCTAAATTCTGGGATTGGGTCATGACAGAAATCCTTTTGCCGCACACCACACCTTCCTGTAACCTATTAGTGCAGTTTCCAAGATCAAAAAATGGACCTCAAGCCCAAGCTTTGTATTTTAACAGTCATAGACATAAGATGCTTGTTGCCGTGATTTTAGTGTAAACCATGTTAAACCCGTGTACGATTCAAGTCATTTAAATGTTAATGTGATTGTTAGGTAATGAAATAATGCCTCTTTTTATTTAGAATTTAAACCCTGGCTATTAAAGCTGTGCAATTAAAACGAAAACTATGCATTGGAAACACTCAGAACAAAAATATACATACTATCATTGAAAATCACAGAAAATAGCATACATAGGCCTAATGACTCGATTTTTTATATCAGCTATAAAATTTTTACATGTACGAACCTGAACGAACCCTCTGGCAGAAACCTTCATCGATACCTGAAGTTTAGTGCGAAATGAGTTTTTAAGACTCTGTTTTCCTCACTTTTTTGTTTGCACCAGGAAAGAAGAAATTTTGGGGTCTTGAGTAGTTCTACTGCTAAAAATACCCCTTGACAAATATGTGCCAAATAAATTAAATAAATTGATGTAAATTCATAGAACTGATACGTTGTATAATTGCGCAGACATTCAGGGTCAATTTAAAAAAAATTTTATTGAAATCGGACGAATACAACTGGAGAAATGAACATTTGAAATTGTTGGTTTAGGCCCATTTCAAAAGTGATACACCGGAAATGTAAACAAAAACATGGCCTGGCAATTTTTGGCAACTTAAAAGTGCAATTTCTCTGCAGTAGTTGGTCCGATTTCTATACGGATTTTTGTTCTGAATACCTCAAAGTGTCCTCTCTATGATAGTTGTGAAAGTTTTTGCATTTGCAACTATTTGTGTTTTGGCATTTATTCCATGCTCTGGATCACTGTGCGATACCATGGGGAGCGAAAGACTATGACTACCCCATGGCCAATATGAAAAGACACGCAACGTTAAACTAAATACAACTACACTACGAACGATTTAAAAACTACTGGATACTATACTAGATTCCATCCCACATCAGATGTCAGGTCAGGGTTGCGATCAATGCGAGCACAACTCGTTTTAGTTATTTAAGGTAAATCAAATGCCTGTCATCTGATGTGAAACAGAATTTACAAAGAAAAGGAAACATTTACGTAAAGAGACTTGGTGGCTGCTTTGTGCATGACTGAGGTTTGGAAGATCTTAGTCAAACCGACCAGTTTCGTGAATGAAATGTAAAGTTAGTTCGAGTTTATCTCTGTTCAAGTCATAAGAAAGGTCTTGATCACCATATAATAAAAGTTGCACCAAAGCATCATTTGAAAGATTTGTGATTTGTACAGATGGTCGTAATAATTCAACAATTCCAGCGAGAAGATCTCGGCGTTGAGCATCAAAAGAAGGGCAGAGCAACAAAAAGTGCTCCACGTCCTCAATTACGATTTGATATGCAATTACAAAGAGCTACATTTAAGCGATTAAATACAGGCAGATACTAGGGCCTGTTTCACATTGGAAGTCAGGCCTGCACAGGCGATAATAATGAACAGCTCTTTTGTCAGCAGTAACATTTTAATGATATGACATCTGTGCTATGATGCATAGTAATACATCTACAGACTTGCAACCGTCCAAAGTATTTCCGGCTCTCCTGCTTGTTTCCGTGTTAACTGAATAGATTATAACTATCGCATAGCAGCCCTGAAGAAGTCCTGCATGACAGGACGAAATATTGGTAAAATCTGAACTCACACACACGGTTGTTTCTTCGTTGCGTTTTGTTCTGCCTACACACCTAATAGACGATTACGCTAAAGATGGTGGCAAGAAACTTTCTACCAAGATGCACTGCGCTTAATCGAATCCACTGATCAAATCCCTGTGGAATCGTTAATGATTCTTAATTGGAACGCAATGCGTTTTGGTAAAAAGTTCCTTGCCGCAATTTTTAGCATAATCGTGTATTGAATTCCTTACGTAATTAACAAGTCAAATTAACTATTGATGATATGCGTTTCTTTTTTCAGGAATGCAAGTACCAAGTGCCCCACTTGTGCCAGCAGTTTTACAGACGCCATTACTTCAAAATGTGCCAGCTCCAAGTTCTTGTGTCATGGTCTCAAATATGTTCGATCCATCAAAGTGAGTTGGTATACTCTTAGAATTTGATACATTAACATTCAACTGTTTTTGAAGGAAACGTTTCTGAATTCACAAAAGACTTCGGACAAAGTTGTGAACACTTGCAATCTGAAATAGTTTCCTTTTTAAAAGCTCATTTATTCAATCTTTGCATTGATACACAGTAAATCCCTGCATATAGAAGCTACTCTTTTGGCAGCGAGGCTGAAATAGGTTCTGATTTTAAAGGTTGTAAGACTGATTTCATGGTATAAAGGTCCTCATTTGAAGAGTGCCTTGCATAGGCCCTTTAGAATCTTCACCAAAGATTATCAGCCCTGTTATTTGTTTTGGCAAGGTTATTGTGTACCTAATAACCAATGCTAAGCTTACAAACAGTATGGGAGGAGGTTTAAATTTTACAAGCCAACTCGGACAAAAGTGAACTTAATAACGAGAATCCAAAATCAACTTTGCTACCCCTGCAATAAGGACATATTTTTCATTAAACTGAAACAGGTTCTTAATTACAAGGTGCATAAGTTAGGAATAACAGCCTCTAGGTTCTTATTTTTGTAGGTTCTTGTATGCAGGGATTTACTGTGTGCATAGAATTAACCTAATTTGAACCAAAGATTGGCACTGAATGCTTCAATTAAAACTATCGTGAACAAGAACTGTAGCAAAAAGTTCAGACGCTTTTAAATGTAATTCGGACAAAGAATTTTAGGGAAAAACAGTTTTTTGATGCTTTGCTGTCCAAAAAATTTGAACTGCAATGTAGCTTCTGTTGTGGTCATTGTTTAATTTATATAGTCGCAAACATCTAGGATTTTATATTAAAAATACTATTTGATCTTGACTTTTGAGAAAACAGGCAGAATGCATTTTCAAATTCAATTCAGTTGGAAACTTAACAGCATAAAGTTCAGTTCGAAGCATGAATATTTGCTAAAAATTCAGTTTGAACCATAAATATTTGAAGAACAGAAATTTTCAGTCATACCCAATGATTTTTGCAGATTTTCAACAACTTGGCTTATCCTGCCAATAAGGGAAGACACATTCTAAAGGGTCTTTTTTGTGATATTTTCTTTGCAGAGAGAACGAACATGGTTGGGATGAAGATATCCAAAATGATGTACTGGAGGAAATTTCAAAACTTGGCGCTGTTGTGCATATTCATGTAGACAGTACAGACCCAGAGGTGAGTTGAGATTTTGCCAATGTTGTAAATAGCATGGGCAAAAGAACAACGATTTTAAATTATTCAACTCCATTCCTACTGCCAAAAAACGTCTTTGCCAAAATTTAGTTAAAATTTGTCAGTTGTTTACGATAAGAACAAGGATAATCATATACCATGCTTGAAGAGAGTTAAATACTTTTTGATGCTTTAAAAATCACATGGGACCCGGTGTAAATTTGTTTTGGTCACGTTACCTCTGTCAGCTCGCCCAATAACAAATACACCGTATTTCGTTGGTCAACTCTGCACCAGTCCTCGATGCCTTGGTCAACTCGCCAGTTAGAATCCAACAAATCAAGTCCAGGCCTCATTAGCTCACACTCACATCAGCAATTTTTGATCAATTTTTTTGTTATCTAGGGGCGTGTTTATGTGAAATGTGCATTACCGGATGTTGCAGCAACAGTCGTACAAACTCTCAACGGAAGATGGTTTGCAGGTAAGCTTATGTTTTACTTAAGTTAATGGCAAGTTTATCTTGACATGTTTGTTTCATTTCATTTTTGTCATTTTATCACGGTTGCTGATTTTAACTGTGGATTTAAAGTATGTTTTTTGGGTTCAAAGCCCAAAGGTAGATATCTCATGCTACCACCGAGGCGTGAAATCGTTGTAAAAAGTGGCTATAAATTTTTGTCCCTACTTCTTTTAATTGAATGGCTTTAGAGAAACTTTAGCTACTTATCTATAATTCTACTGTTGGACTTTCAGAAGTCTTGAATCTTTTTCGAAATTACAGCGTAAGTTATATTTCAACTTTTTTGAGGACGTGACATCACGCAGTTGCTATAACGTGACAGACTCGTGCTTGATGCCATATTGGAGACATCCATAAACTAGATATAGTTTTCATGAAAATATTCCATGTTTTGTCAACAAGTTTAGAAATTATGATGGTGTCAACATTTTGACGGAAATATTTATTGAATAGACCATTTCGCAATTTGGAGAAAGAGACTGAGGAGAGCGCGGCCCATTCTGACAGCCTTGGCAACAGGGAAATCTAGGGAATCCCCTCTTCTGCAGTGTAAAGTGTACGGTTGGTGGCTCACTCACATCTCTCTCCAAACTCGAGTTATTTTCGATTTATTTGCAACTTCCAAGAGTTATGTGATGCTTGTTTAGTATGGTAAGTGTTGTCTTTGGATTATTTAGCCATTTTGCAATCTTTTCGCTCATTTGTGAATGTATTTTGAGCCATTTTATTTCAGTTGTTTCCCTCGACTTTGAAACGGCTCAGTTTAGGCCCAGCTGCAGAACAGGGGATTTCCTAGATTTCCTACTTGTTGCCAAGGCTGTCAGAATCGGCCGCGCTATCCTCAGTCCCTTTCCCAAATTGCGAAATGGTCTATTCTCAAAGTAGAAGAAAAACATTTTAAGGTTGAAAATGTTAACGATTTCAGAGTAAGTACAACGGTAGAATTATAGCGAAATAGCTAAAGCCATTCAATTAAAAAACAATAGGCTAAAGAAGTTTATACCAACCTTTTTGGCCATCTCATTGCGAATTATACGTGCTGGTACACGGGTGTTTACTTTAGTTGCAGATCCGTTAACTATCTTCATCTTCTCTTTTGACAGGACATCACATCAAGGCCGCGATCATGCCACAAGAAGCTTATCATACACTATTCCCATATGCTGCAACTGCAACGGCTACGTTGAAACCGCGTTAGAAACATTCTTATTCTATTTCCTGTAAATATGAGATGCATGGCATGGTGCCGGGACTTTAGTGGACTCTGCTGTGTGGGAAATTATTTGCTGGGTAATAGTAATTACATCGTCACTGGATAAAAGAGCTATCAATATCTAGAGCAGCATTGAAACTATTCATCGCAGTAAAACCCGCATGTATGACCCCCCCCCCCTGCGTATAGGCCGCACCATACAACTGAGTTCACTTTGAAGGCTTATTTATTGCCATGTGCCCAATTTTTTACTGACAAATAGGACTCATAAGCCGTGAAACGTGGGCCCTACTTTGGACGATCCATTTCCTCTTTTATTTTAGCTTTTCCCATTAAGCAAAACCAGGGATAAAAGTTTTGTTGATCTGATTTGGAATGCTATCCAGAAACCTAGAAACATAATTTGTTTGATAATTTCTGTTCCAAAGGCATTCCCTTATATCTGCCTCTATACGGTAATTCGTGAATACGTTGTACGGGGTACGTAAAATATGACAAAATTGCAGCTAATGTGTGTTTTTTCACGGTGGTAGTTGAGATTTTGTGGTGGCTGTAAGACTGACTTCATCAATCAAACTTAGCCGCAAGAGCATGTTGTAAGGCTTTTCTTTTAGAGAGACCAATTGTTTTCCAAAGTTGAACTTTTTCCCAAAGTGAAATTTGTACCTTCAGCTTCAGACAGATATCATTTCAAATACAAGCAAATAAATTGATTTGTTGACAATGCCAGAGTTTAGCCTATTATTACTGGCATCTCACAAAACATGCAGGTTCAAAGTCTTAGGGCCTGATTATATGGAAGCGGGCTGGCCTGATAGACGGGCTGGCTCCTTTGCCGAGATGGAATTTAAATTGGTATCATATGTGAAAAGAGCTGTGACACACAGATGAAGGGAACTGCACATGCCCAGCCCGTTCAGCAAGGTAGCCTGTTTGCATCAAAACGAGCCAGCTCGCTTACCTGGCTGGCTCACTTCCATGAATAGCAATTGACATTTTATGTGGTAGACCATGGAAGTGAGCTGGCTTTGTAAACGGGCTGGCGCGGTCCGAGCAAGCCCGTTTACATAGCCAGCTCCCCTCATATAATCAGGCCCTTGTTTGCAGTTAGCTACATTCGTCGGTGGTAAAGATTGAGAGATATGCTCAAGAAACATGTTCAGCATTTAGGAACCCTAAAGTAATCATATTGCCATTTACTGTTATTTCATTGATTTGGTATAGAATCATTCGGAATCATTCGGAATCATTCGGAATCATTCGGCATTGATTTGGTAGATTTAGATATGTTAGTCAAATGAATTGACTTTTTCGTTGAATAGTCGTTTTATTTTTCTTGTTACTCCTTTAAGTAAAGTGTTTTAACATTGCTGAATTCGCATTGAGGGCTACGTGATGCGGTGAAGCTCAGAAAAGAATTGTTTCTTCAAATTTTCCGTGCAATGAAGATGATTTCACAATCTGACTTCACTCAGGAAATTCTTCTCAATACTGATAGCATGGAAAGTAGGCAATAATGCATAACCAATATTATAATATTATGATCAAGACTGGATGCGTACCCATTGTATGGTTTCCCTTGTACGTGGTTGCGAGAAAATCTTGACAATGTTGCTTTTTCATAGTTCTTCTCGTCACACACAACTCAAATCAAATGCCGCCATATCATTCAAAAAGTTCAACCATCGTTCGCACCTGAGCTCCTGCGTTGCGCATTTCGAACTGAAATGAACAAATTTTCGTTCAATGCCATGGAAGAGAAACAACACAATGGGTGAGAATGTCGTCTTGACCAGCATAGGTTCCAAATCTTTAAAAAGGCTAGCGTAAAATTCAGTTACTTATTTCTTTGAACTGGATGACTTCAAAGAAACTTCAGCTATTTCTCTATAATTCTACCGCTGGACTTTTCTGAAATCTTCAATATTTTCAGAGTTACAGTGTTTTTCTACTTTTTCAAGAAATCAGGAAAAATTTTAAACCATGGTAATTTCTAAACTGTTTGAAGCAACATGAAATAATTTCGAAGAAAACCATAGTTTATGGATGTCTACAATATTGTATCAAGCAAAAGTCTGTCACTTTTCTGGTTTATGATTTAGAAATTTGATGACGTCACACCCTCAAATGAGTTAAAATGTAACATACGCTGAAATTTCGAAAAATATTGAAAACGTCTGAAAAACCAAACGGTAGGATTAAAGATAAGTAACTAAAGTGTGTTGCAAGCCACTCAGTCAGAGTATATAGATCACAGAATTTTACACCCACCTTGTTACGGTGAGTCAAACATTTGGAAGCTATGCTGTCTTGACCATAATATCTGCTGCATCAATGGTGCATTCATAGGCAAAACTTTAAAGTTTATCGTGTTAAGTCTCATTACTTTTTCTTTGAAAGGCATTGCTCGAAGTAAACGTCATGGAATTTGCCATAATGCCAGAGAGAAGTTTTGATGGTATCGTCATTTTCAGAATTACATCGTGCTCTATATCCGGACTAATTTGAACTTGTGACGTTATAAAAATGCTAAATCGTATTAACCGTAAAAGCTACAGAAGTTTGCTTTCCGACGTGTCACAGATCTTCGTAAAAGGAGTATTTCTTGAACGTTCAATTGATTTTCCTCAATCAGTTTAGCATTGGTGGTGCTTTTAATGTTTGTCAAAGTCTTACATCCCACCTTTCATAGTTCCGTGCATAAAACATTGAAATATTTAAACACTGAAAATGACAGTGATGCCGAAAATGAACTCACTGGAATTTTAGCAAATAAGGTAAATCTCCTTCAAGTAACTCTTTTGTTAAAAAAGAGAGCAATAGCATTTTACAGCATTGATTTTGAAGTTTAGCAAAGATTTGACGCCTCTGCCCGATTAATGGTTTTTCCTTGGCCTGAAGCCGACTTTGTGCATGACTGTTTCTAGCAAAGGGACTTAAAAAGAGACTTTTCCGTAAACTTTGATTAAAATGCGATATTATGTGTTAGCTACATGGTCATAAAGGATTTCTTTCAAAAGTTCATAACCATAGAAAATCTATGTTACGGCTTTATTGTCCTGTCGGTATGTTCGTTCCTCCATTTCTATAAAATTCTTGTCTATACTCGATTCTGTAGTGATTGGGATTTGGTGCGTCGATTGGTTTTCTGTGGCCATAAACGGAGGATGAAAGAAGAGGGACGGCTTTATTTTGCTCCTAAGATTAAAAAATACTGTTGATATTCTGTTACATGCCAGGTGTAAGGACAGGGACGTAGGAAGCAATAAGCATCTCAAACTTGGGGGGGAGGGGACACTTCAAGAGCACTTTTTTCATTAAGGTAAAGGGCCACTTCCTGAAAATAAAAAGGGCACTCCTTTGTTTATTGCAAAATCTTGGGGGGCTACGTGCCCCCAGTGCCCCCTGGTTCCTATGTCTCTGTGCACAGACACGTACAATTTCAGGCGTTTGAAAAATCGTAATACATACCTGAAGGACCCTAAAGTAGGGAATGGATTTGAACGAGTCAAATTGTGCTTAAAAGTCGAACGACCGAAAGTAATTCTGTGATTTTTCTCGCATTTTAATGAGCATGAAAAAGTATAAGCTATTTTCTAAGGGAGCAGTCATTTTTAAACCTGGGTACCAGGGCGGAGGATTTTTGACAGGGGTATCAAACTCGTTCTCGTTATTTTATGGGGGTACGAAAATATCAAGATAAATTTTTATGGGGCACGAAACAATTTTGCTTGAAATATCTTATATGAAGTCATCAATCATCATTTACAAGAAATGTTTAACAGACATCTGGAGACGATGAATCACGGTATGAAAATCGCCTTAGACAACTTGGTATGTGTCCATATATACTTCTTATACTCAAAGAGGTTTGGATGGGGTACCAATCCATTTTGCCGAAAGATTGTGGGGTACAGAAACATTTTTTACATTTCAGATAGGCCATCAATATTTTTCTAATTGTGTGAAACTATCCTCCGCCCTGGTACCCAGGATTGAAAATGACCGCTCCCTAATTCATTTCATTCAACCGAAAATAACTACATTTATTTAGTATCTAATTAGTAATTACTGTTACTTGTAAGAGTCTTTCATAACAGTAGTACTGGTCAGTTTAGCAGTTTGTGAAAAGACAAGTGCACGACAAACAAGTAAAACAGATAAATATTGCAAGACGAAAATTCAACAAGACAGCATATTCTCAACAATTTAGCACGATATTGCTAGGCCTATTCTGGTTAGATCATTACAGCAGCCATGCAGGGCTATCATAAAAAGTAAAAGTAAAGTAAAAATATATCAAATATTTCCTTTATCAAAGTAAGTAGTTTCTTAACTTATATTTCCCCAGCACTGGAGTTTCTTAATGTTTTGGCGATCTGAGAGTTGAGTTTCTTATGGGCAGTTTCTTATAAAAAAAATACATGTATGCGATATGGGTTTTATTATGGAAGCATACAAAGATCACAGGGGGCACTCAGCACATGAAGATATGGGGAGGAAGCTACAAAGGATATCAGAAATTTAATTGGCTTTATATTAGGAGCGACACATTAGGAGCGACGTATAATTCAGTGTCGCTCTACCGTCGCTCTACAGTCGCTCCTAATTGTATTAGGTTCGGCGCATGAGAAGAGCGACGTTTAACCTAGGCCTAAGTCCGATATTTCTGGGTTAGAACTTTGCTGAAGGGATGTTTTTGGGTCCAAAATATAACTGAAATTATGCTCATGATATTTTTGGCATTAAATAGAATCAAACTGATATTTCTTGGTCTTCAGAGGCAAGTCCGACTTAAATTTGCATGGTTTCATGATATTTCATGTTCATTCATCTGCATGTTTCTGAGTATAAAGAGCTGATATTTTTGGGTTGCAACAAGGGCCTATAGGACGAGAGATTATAGTCGTCCCGTTGCAGTTAATTTCTAATGTTTGGTTTGAAAAACTTACCCATGTTCTCCTTGATGGTTTCTTCTTTCATAAATTTCTTGGCTTTGCTTTCTAAACGACATAAATCACATGTTTTCTCAAGCAGAAATGAACTGTTTGATCGTGCCACCGTCTCTCTTGGCGGCCATTTGCAATGTACATAACGAAAGTGATGTTGTTCTCACTTTCGTTAGTTCTCCATAAATTAAAAATGGCGTTGCTGAAACAGTATGCAGAGCAAGCTGTTTATTTCAACTTGAAAAAAGATGGGATATTTGTCGTTTAGAAAGCAAAACCAAGAAATTTATGAAAGAAGAAACCACCGAGGAGAACATAGGTAAGTTTTTCAAACCAAACATTAGAAATTAACTGCAACGGGACAGCTATAATCTCTCGTCCTATAGGCCCTTGGTTGCAATGAATCTGAACTGATATTTTTAGGTTGCCTGCAAATCTCTTGGACTGACCCCCCCCCCGCCGTATGCGAATGTGCTGAGTGCCCCCTGGGACCAATAGTGAAGTTTTAAGAACAATAGACTCACCTCTGACTTGACATCGAGTCCGAGTTTATGCAGATGGTCGTCTCGTTTAAGTTTCTGATGGTAGCCATATTGAATATTAAAGCGTCTATCGTAGATCGAAACTGGTAAATGCTAAGAGAGGGAAAGCAATAAAACAAGGTAGGGTCTGCACCGGTAAATTGGTAGTTTGGAAATAAAATGGGTAGTTTGAGAGTAAACTGGGTAGTTTGTGAGTAAAATGGGTAGTTTGAGAGTAAACTGGGTAGTTTGTGAGTAAAATGGGTAAGTGAAGTGGTGATTAATTTTGGAAATTTACCGTGCCGAAAAAATTTCGAAAAATACTCATAGCATAAGCTAGTCTTTTAGCGACAGAACATTTCAATCGGCCACTTACTTAACTTTCTATAACAGATTGCATTGGGCCACTTTTTTCTGGGTCACCCGGTACAAAAATTAATTCAAGCTGTAGTTTAAAAAATTGCAGTTGGAGACAATCTTTGAATCATGATTTTTTCGAAGTTTATTCCAATGCTTATCCCAAACCTTATCTTATTTTACCCCAAGCTTGTCCATCTGACCCCTGTAGACTCTAAGAGAATGAATTAAATACCCGAAAAGTGCGTGGTAGAAAAGAGTTTCATCTATTAAAAGTGACCTGAAGCGAAATTTTTTGTTGATGCAAATGAATAACGCTGCTGAATGATAAGAAATTCTGTTTACATTTTTTTGATATCTCATTCGTTTTCGAGTTATCCACTGATTTTAAGCATCAGCCGATGACGTCATTTTGTGTGCAAATTACTATGGCAGTATATGGGAATATAGCTGTATCTGATCTTTGAAAGGTCAGCTGCAAGAAATTTTACGGCTTTCAATTTTTGTCTAAAATTCCGCCCACTCGGAAAATTCCACTGACTGGAGCGAGAAAATCAACTAGACCTATCTTAGATTTTGTCTGCAATGGCCTAATGCCCAAAATCAACAACCTTCGTAACATACCTCCAATCCTTTGTTGACTAAAGCATGCTTAGCATAGACTAAATGTTAAAGCACCATGTTTTTTCTTCTTCAGTGTTCATCTGCTATGGTATAATGGAAACTTTAAGTCACACTGCAAGCGATCCAGCAAGCCGCTATAACTCGTTTCGTTAGGCCTACTAATTTTAAAATGCGCCTCCAGGGTCAGAAGTAGAACAAACATGGTGCTTTTAACATTTAATTGACGATAAGCATGCTTTGATTAACGAATAACTGGAGGTATGTTGCGAAGGTTGTTGAGTTTTGGGCATTAGGGCATAACATACAAAAACTAAGATAGGCCTAGTTGATCTTCTCATTGCCAGCGGGGAGGACGTAAACATTGAAGGATAAAGTCTCTTCGATCAAAGAGTGTTTGTTTATTGATGCATTGCTGGTCTTACCTCTTTACCGTTATTGTAATATGAACTCTCTTGCCTTTCTCCATTTGCAAACTCTTCAATACCTTTCCTTTCAGCTTCAGCAGCGGGATGGTACGTTCTGATTTTCCATTCTCTCTGTTACAATAGAATTACATTATTTAGGATAGCTACAACTGGCTAAGTGAAAGGGTGATCTTTGAACTGCAAGACTTGAAATATAGAGTTCACGTGTTCATTTTGGATTCTTCGTACACAGAATCCCTTCAGATTGTAAGCTCAATGCCAAATGAGAAAATGAATATCATAATATCGACTTTACATCTAATTCTTAGCTTACAAATAGCAAGGGAGGAGGTCCAAATTTTAACAGCCAATCAAAAATTTACTTTATTGCCCTTGTGATGCATATAAGTTTATCAAATTGAAATAGGTTCTTAATTAGAAGGTGCATAATTCAGGAAATACAGCATGCAGGTTCTTATTATGTAAAAAGCTAAAATTATGTACAATGACCAATCTACGTAGCAGCTACTCTTCCAGGGAGTCTAATTTTAAGTTGATTTCAGCTCATAAAACAACCTTTTGATTGCTTTGGGTCCACTAAGTTTAGGGAGCTCTCTAATATTAATGAGAGCATCGTCCCAAGCTTTAAGAGCCGAATAGGCAAAGCCTTTTCTTGAAGTACCTTTTCAAGATTATCTTGTGAGATTTGCAGGCCCGCTAAAGTGCAGTCGCCCCATTATTCAGTTCGGAATTAAAATCAAATTTAGTCATAACATTTATTCACCTTTACAGCTAGCACCCATTGATTCTTTTCCATTTCTGGTGTGTCGGTCTTAACTTTCTTCTTGCGATCCTCGTCATCACCATCTTTCTTCCGATCCATTTATATGGTTTGGCAACAATTCTCTTTTGTAATATCAATCAAATTCTCGTAAAAGCAATATCTTGTACCCCGTGCGAAATACAAGCGGAGAAACTTATTACAGTTTGACGTTGCTTTTTATCAGCTAACTTTCTTTTGATTTTCGAATGTGTAACTCGATTTTCGAGCTCTTGTTAGGCCTAATCCATACGTTGCAGTTTGTGCCGCAGCGAATTAAAATCTAGCAGTGAAAAAATGTCAAGTGCCAATCTAATTCGGCCTACATAAGCATGAGATTTTTAAGAAATATTACACGAATGGTTAATGAATCTTTCGCTAAATTTAATGGCTTTAATGGCTGGAAAAGAACTTCGAGTACTACAGGGCGGCCAAGAAAAATTGTCGACGTTTGATTAAATATCAAACAGTAACGATTAAATGTACAAGCTCCTGGCTAGATAATCCTGTTCTTAAGATTTTAAATTGATTTTTGATGCAAGAATCTTGTCAATCCGCTAAGAATTTACGGAGGCACAAGCATTTGAAGTTCAAGTTTGAGAGAAAGCTCAAACCAGATGCCCCCAACTGACTTCAAAAAGATGTCCCAAAATCGAGATTAAAGAACACTGTCCAATGTTCCACCTGTCGTTATTATCAGAGCAAACCAAATAGGACTTCAAAAGTAATTTAATTCTCTTAACCGTTGCCAAAATTTACTTAAGAATGCAAGTATCCAAAACATGGTATGAAAACTTAATCGATGAGAGACGGGAAAATTCCAAATTGTATTCAACAGGATTTCTCTTAGCACCAGGGGCGCCGGAGAGATGGTAGGGCAAGGGGGGGGGGCGACTAGGGGCGTAAGGGCAATTGAAACCAAAGGTGAGCGAAGCGAGCCTAAAAATTGAGGGGGTCTGGGGGTACTCCCCTGGGAACATTTTTGTGGCCACGCCCTTTAGATTGACTTAAAATGCTATCAAAACGTTTTAACGAACATTAATCATGTTCTTTCACGAAATTTTCGGCCATTCCTCCACATGTCCTCATTCCGAATCGCATAAAATCGCATATTGCTCATTTTGAAGTTGCAATTGACAGTCATTTTTCGTTACTCGTGTGTTTCTGATAAGGGAATGAAGCTATGGCAGCTTTTCTATCAAGTTTCAAAGTAAATTATTGTTTTTCATTGAAAGGGCACTTTTGCCCCCCTTGCCCCCGTTAGGAAAGGGCAGGAGGTGCGCTTGACCCCCTGCGCCCCCTCTCCGGCGTTCCTGCTTAGCACCAATAATAACATTGATTCAATGTTATAGAAAGCTAGTTTATCGAAAGTGCTTTTGAACTTCCATTTGATTTGCTTTGAATAAATGAGATCCTATTTTCACAAAATATGCAATTTAGGGGCGTCTGGTTTCAGCTTTAACACAAACTTGAACTTCAAAAGCTCGTACAGCTCTTTGAATATTTAGCCGATTTACTACCTTCTGGTATCTAAAATTAATTTAAAATTTCAGGAATATAGTTATCTTCCATGGAGCCCGTTCATTATTTTGTTAGCTTTTGATATTCAATCAAACGTCAAACAGTTTTTGGGACACCCTATATGCTGTATTGGAAATCAGGGGGAAATCATTGATACCTTGACTATTGCGTATTTCTGTGCTTGCAAAATCGTAAACCAGAAATGCTCCAGATTTTGTAAAGTAGGCCTAAATTAGCTGTAATTTAGCTATTCTTCTTTTACAATGTAGCATACGTTAAATAACTTAATGATGACGATGATGATGATGATAAAATGCAAAGGGGCTGCAGATAATTTTTTGGTGAATGCAGGGGAGTAAGACACTGACAACTAGCCATATTCTCAGTAGCTGCATAATGTAACACGAAAAGTCTCAATGTTTTCAAACATCATTGGGCTGGGACTTTCAAATGTTCATGGGCGGAGAATATTTGTTAGCATCTACCTGGAGGGCAGGAGGGTAGGAATTGAACGAGACGAGACATAATACGTGCGTGATAATCTAAAGAAGCGGATGTTACATTTACAAAATCTACCCTTGTTGAATGCGAATTAAGTTCTATTTTTGTAGCACTTATCAGACTTTGTGTTTTTCTGCATTCAATCCTCGATTTGCTGCCGTATCTTTATTTTGCTGCTGCATCTTTATTTTGCTGCGAGCTCTTGGAATGTGATCCTTCATGCTTTGACGGCAAATCCATCATCTGCAAAGAACTTGATTTTAACAATTTATGAATTACATCAAATAAACCTTTAAGCTATTCTGAAAAGAATCGGAATCGAACAACATTTTGCTTCATCTTGTAGGATTTTTGAATGTGTACGATAGACCATTTGCCAATTAGGACAGAGAGCTTGAGGCGAGTGCGGCCAATTCCGACAGCCCAAGTAACGGTCGGAAATTTGGGGAATCCTCTCCACTTCAGAATATCTTATTCGATGTAAGGTGGCTTGATTTGTAGAGTAGGGTACATAAACAAACGATCAGCTGATTTTGATCCCTAATTTGGCATGTAATAAGTCGGAAATGTGGGAGAAAATTCGAAAAATCAACAAAAATAGCCGTTCCTCTAGCGCTAATTCTAAACTAAATCAATTAAGGAACTAAAATCAAACACTGTGAGGACCTTATTTGAACCCTTTGAACATTAACCTGGGTTAGCAAGTGCGTTTAATGTGAAAATAAGCACGATTTATTTTGGTGGAAAATGAGCCTAAGTTGAGAATTTTTGAAAATGTCACCGCAGCTTCAAAAATGAAGTGGCTCGTTAATCTCCGAATTTCAAAGATCAATGGCAAATTTTAGTTGGAATTGGTAAAGAATGTAGCTTCCCGTCGAATTTTGACATGCTGAGACCGTTTGCCCTACGCGAATTGGAGTTACCGCGAAAAAATTGAGTAGGCCAAAAATTTACCCAATTTTCAAGGCGCCCGCGTGGAGCCCCTAGGGGCCGTATCGAGCCCCAAATTGCGGTATAAGACTGGCAGACGACTCTCTTGTAAACAATTTTGTATTTTGAAACTGGTGGAGCAACCATCGAGCATCAACTCAAAACGCAGCCTAAGGTCGGAAAATCGGATGGGGTCAGCTTGCCTTTTTTACTGTAATGGAGAGGATTATCCAGATCTCCGACTGTTACTAGGGCTGTCAGAATTGGTTGCGCTCGCACCAATCCCTTATTCCTTATTGGCAAGTGGTCTCATAACGCTCGATCCAGGCTCTTTTGTAGAATAGCTTAAAGTTATATGTCCGAAAATTCGAAAGAGACTTCGTCTCCAAATTTCGTTCAGAGAGATGATTTTGCAGTTTATTAAAATGTATAATATTACACAAGCTTTTCATCATTTTTTTCAAAATGAAAGCGTTATTTTGAAGGAAAATCCTTGCATTTCAAAGAGGAAAAACCAAACGTTCATGTCTTTTACAATTGCTCCGATATAAGTGCATTTCACACGGTCATTTTTAACAAACTCCTCAAAACCTCGCTTGAAAGATACACATATACATGATCGTGGTAATGCAAGAAGATTAATTGTTTGAAGATGAAGATCAAGTGGCCACCAATTGTGGAAACATCAAATGTTGTTTCCTGCCCATGTTTTGGGTTCAGCTCCGGAAGCGCAAAAGCAAGTAAGTTATCGGTTTGCTTCTTGCTAACATTACACTTGGCCGCCCCGTGAGCTCTTTTGCTGAAGTGATCATCACATAGAATATCACGTGAACTTGGCCTGCCTTGGAATATCGTTCCAAGCTTTAAGAGCCGAATAGTGAACGCCTTTACGACTATTCAAGATCATATTTTGGGATTCGCAGGTCTGCTTAAGTGTAGTCGTCCCATTGATCAACTCAGAAATAGAATCAAATTTATCAACAGCATTTAGTTACCTCTACAGCTTGTACCCATCGATTCTGTTCCGTTTCTTGTGTGTCGGTCTCATCTTTCTCCTTGCAATCCTTCTCAACATTATCTTTATTGCGATCCATTTACAACTATATGGTTTCGGCAACAATTCTCTTTTGAAATATCAATCAAACTCTTGTGAAAGCAATATCTTGCACCCCGTTCAAAACGAAAACGAAGTATTTTATTACGGTTTGACGTTGCTTTTACCAGCTTCCTTTCTTTTGATTTTCGAATATGCAGCTCGATTTTCGAGCTCTTATGAGGCCTACTTCCTACGTTGCAGTTATGCTGCAGCGAGTTAAAATCTACATACTAGCAATAGTAGATACTAAATGCCCCGCCTACCCACGTACAGGTGGGGTGGGGGAATTTTGTATTGAAATATCGCTAGTTTACGTTGAGGCTTCACGGATCTGGCCTAATAAAGTTTGATTATCATCACTTTCTTGCATTTTGCATTTGTTGTGTTCGTTGGCCTAGACTCGCCTAACTACCGAGGCGTTCTAAAGTCACATCACCAGTACCACTCCTACTCATGATAGCATGATATTTGCCTTCAAATGAAATAAAATCAAATCCACATCTTTTTCTTCTATCTTTTCTGTTGACAATTTTCACATATTCGAACCACTAACAACTTCAGTTTGCCTATCCGCCATTTTGTCAACCTCGTGATCAGAGCCTTATTTCCAATTAGATCAAAACGGGCTTAACCAGAAAGACGAAAAATAAAACAGGAAAGGCGAAATATTGAGATGCTAAGCCCTGCTCCGGTCCCGGGGGGGGGGGGGGGGGTTACTTCACACATTTTGGGTACGGGGACGTGCCATCGGGAAGGGTATCGATTTTCGCGATTTTGGTATAAGGAACGGTAGCGATTTTCACGATTTTGGTATAAGGAACGGTATCGATTTTCACGATTTTGGTTAAAGTATAAGATCAGATATACATTTTCGGAAAATTGGTATAAGGTAAGGTGTACTTTTTCGGAAAATTGGTATAAAGTCGGGTATGCTTTTTCGGAAAATTGGTATAAGGAACGGGTATGTTTTTGAAGCTTCGATGGCACGTCCCCGACCAAAACCTGGTCAAGTAACCCCCCGGGGCTCCGGTGCGGGGCAATAAATGAAAAATTTTCAAGTGTCAACTTTATCAGACATACGGTTAAGTCCAAGACGATATTAAATAAAGCTATTTCATTGATTTCTAGATTGTCAGTTCATCATAGCGCTATTTGGATCTTCCATGTACAATATTTACAGATATGACATTACATTACTTCAGAATAGCATTTTAATAACTACAACTGTGCACAGCGCAGGCCCATCAGGAGACCCAGAAATGAGCGCAGGGGATCTCCAGCGTTTGGGCTGCATATCTTACAATTTCCCGGAAGTGGATGGTTTCTGTGAGTCAGAAATAACCCCACTGGAGCCCCAAATATGATACATTTTTCCAGGTTAGAGAGACTGCAGATCCTTGGTCCCCTGCCTTCTACGACTATAGAGACGAAAACTGCAGTCTTTGTACAAATATCCAAAATTTTAACCTGTTGCATATCTACCGTGTGTCCCAAAAATGAATACAAGATGTGGTTGGGTCCAGCGATGCGAATTTGGCTTTACAGTATGGCTACTCTCAAAATGTTCTCGATAGTTATCTAGAACGTAGCTAGGTACCTCGTTTGTTGGTATTGGTGTTTTGAGAGTTGAATTAACCTTGAGAGCTAAAATGTGCATCCATCTTCAAACTAGAGCTTTGGCGTTTTGACCTACAAATTCTTGAAGCACATCGAATATATCAATCATAGCCTTCATAAAATTTGAGCAATTTTAGATCATATCACATTCCGTTTGCTAAAGACCCCATTGTGCATCTCTTAAAAACTTTCCTTAATTTCAGTTATTGATTTTGATGGGCTTTTACTTTCCCTTTTAAATGTTTACTATAGCAAGCTACCAAAATTTGGTGATTACTCCGGAATGAATTACTACCCAATCCTTTTTCTATCCCATACATAAAGCAAAGTCATTGGTTAAGGTCTTAAGGCACACTGCCGTGGCGTTGCCGGGGTAAATAAGACAATACGAGCGAAAAGAGTTCCGAAAACTTCAGAAACTTTCATATACCGGGTGTCCCAATATGATGTATTATCGTTTGCCTATAACGAACGAATCAAATAAAGCAAAGTTTTTGAAAATCCGTTCATTGGTTATGGACATGTAAGCAATCAAACAGTAATACATCATTTTGGGGCACCCGGTATATCGAGATTTTTACTGACTCCAAAAGCATGAACCAAGAGCATAGAGGCTTGGCAACCTTTTTCACAATCAAATTCAATTTGAGGCAACGATGCAAATCCCAGCACAGGAAGATATATACACCATGCTTAGTTTGATGCAAAGCTACTCCATGCATTGCTGAAAGCAATAATACATCCTTTTTGGATTTAGCCTCAAATCATATCGAGGCGAGGGATCTATTTCAAAGTTCTGATATCATCGAGAAAAGGGTCTGTTATTTGAAGGCTGGATCTTAGAGACTTAAAAATCATAACTAGCCAGTCACATCCACAACAGTGTGAAGGTGAAGTTGCTGCTTTTAGCGCCAAGCGCTGGGATCGCAGAAGTAGGCCTAATCGAGTCCGCGACCCCTTGTCATGACGCTGAAGTGATGGGCCTCAACCTGAGATCAAACCCGGTCCGCCTGACTATTCTGGCTACAATGTAAGTGGATTATACCACTGCGCCACAACACATTCAAGGGGGGGGGGGGCCTTATTCAGGTATTGAACTGCCATGTCAAATCATTAGACAAAGATGTAATGTAAAGTACCACTATTTAAGATAACAGTTCTCAAATTAGTCTCTAGTCATTTATTTTTCTGTGAGAATGAAATAATGATTATTTGATCGTCACTAGACTTGCTCTAAGTCCTCAAGTCTAGGGCAATTCGAAACACCTCAACAGAAGCTGCATAAAAACGATTGCTACAATTTTCAAGGAATCACCCGGTATTGATAGTTTTGACTGATATTTTTGGCATGCCTAGCATGTCTATAGGGACCCTTTGATGAAAAAGAGATCTCTCCTCATTTTTGTCTGCAACAAAATTTAAATTTATACAAAATAACTACCATGAAAGTGACACTGGAAGCATGAAAGGCGGAATTTTGCGAAAACTGTTCCATCTCGGACAAACAATAACAGCAGGAATAATGCAATGAAAATTTTACCTATTTTCCAGAAAAGTGACAGGTAAGTAGAAGGGAACTGGCCATCAGTACTGCTGGTGATCAGTACTGCTGGTTGTACATAATAAGAACCTGCATGCTGTATTTCCTGAATTATGCACCTAGACTTGCCCTAAGTTGAGGTGTTCCTTCAAGAATGAGTCCAGGGAATGGTGGATCCAGGAACTACCGAAAAGGGAACGGTAAGACGGACTGCAGAGATATACTTGGGCAAGTCTAGATCGTCACTGAATCTGCCACCGACACAATCGTACAACCAGATATTTTTAGAATCAGTAATATAACCAATATAAAAGTTCTGACATAAACGCCTCTTCGCATGCGAAACGAGTCAGTTAGCTGTCAAGGTTTCGGGCATCCCTTTGCAACGCAGTTCCTTGCACATGCAGCTTAGCCAATCGCCCGTTGAAATTCCCCTTATTTACAGTCACCAATCTCTTTATTATGTCTCGTTCAATTCTTGCCCTGACCTCCTCCCGGGCAGCCGGGGGTGAACAAGAATCGTTTCGAATCGAATGCCATATTCTCAGGAATTGTGTAACGCGAAAAATCACAATGTTTCCAAATACCCCTGGATCAGGAAAAAATTACTGTCAAATGCCCAGAGGTTTGGAGTATTTCTTTAACAATTACCCGGTCGGGGTGGGGGGGGGGGGGGTGGTTAGACTGATGACATTCGTATTAAGTTATGCTCCATTGAATTGAATTATCATTTACTGTTATAGCCATTCAGCTAAAACTTAGACTCATAACCATCCATACATTATTTTGAGACTAATTTTTGAATTTCGCTCAACTGCGTTCAGCGGAATAGGTATTGTGGGGAGGGAGTATCGTTGAGGCAATGGAGCAAAAACAGGACTCATGTAGTAAGTCTAGGGGGTGGTCAGGGTAGGAATTGAACGAGATACTATACGTGCGTGCCAATCAAAAGCAACGAAAATTATATTTACATCATCTACCCTTGTGAGTGCGAGATAAATTGGTTTTTTGTGACACTTATCAGACTTGGTCTTCATCTGCATGGGATCCTCTATCTGCCTCTGTATCTTCATTTGTGTCATCTTGCTGAGGTCTCTTCTGCTTCGAGCTCTTGGAATATGATCCTCCAACGTGTAGAATTGGTTCAAGCTTTGATGCAACTTCCATCATCTGCAAAGGAACTTGATTTTAACAAAGGAAGTAGCACTTTTTTGTGTTTTATGAATTGATGCAAATTGTGTGAACGTTTGTGAAAGTTGGTGAAGACAAAGAATATCTTTACTAAAATATTTGCTAACCAAGCTTTAAAGGGAGTGCAAAGACCAGCATGCTTTGGCGAGATCAGTGATTTGATCTGCACAGCTTCCAGCATAACTGACTGTACGAAATTCATAAAAATAAAACAAACGATGGCAAAGGCTGCTGGTCTTTGGACTCACTTGAATCGACAATGACTGCGTTTTTAAATAAGAAAATCTTATCTCCTTCTTTCAGAGCATTTCTGATATCATTAAAGAGCGGTCGTCGTCCATTATCCTTTGCGGGCAAGCTGCAATTTCAAACCGTCTGAAAATCAAATTTGTCCTAAGCAGAAACTTTGCATCTACCATTTTTTCAGTAATATATTTTGAGTGGGAGGCAGTATTTCTAGCTACTTAAAGCTAATTAAAGCCCACTATGCATGCCACACACAGGCATGGGACCCCTAGTTTAACGTCCCTTCCGAAGGACGGCGAGGTCAGTTGCGAGGTCAAGCCTTGAGGTCACCCATCCGAAGTTTGCCCACACTTGACTAAGCTTAACTTCGGACATCTGACACAAACTGTATAAGCCGCTTGACCACTCACCCCACACTGCAGTAGTTAAACTGATCGAAAGTTTTATTCTAATTGACCTGCTTTATCATTTCAACTACTTCAGTATGGATGCATAGTTTTCCGAAAAGACAATATTTGATTTTCAGACAATCTGAAACTGTACCATTCCCACAATGGACCCAACATAGGGCTCAAATCTCTGAATAGGTCAGTGTAAAATTCTCTTGCAGTTTTCTTTGAAATAAATAGCTTGGAAGGAACTTAGCGTTTTTTGCTGTAACTCAGCCGTGGAAATTTATTGATATTTTGATTAGTTTCAAAATGGCGGCATTTATTAAATTTGAGGCTATGACGTCATCAAATTTCTAAATCCTAAACCAGAAGAGCTACAGATTTCTGCTTGCCATCATATTGTAGACCTTCATAAACTATACTTTTCTTGAAGGTTATACAATTTTCCCTCGATCGGTTTAGGATTTACGATGATTTAAACTTTTTCAAAAAAATCAAGATAACAAAAACTTTCAAAGGCAGATTTACAGGAAAGTACCATAAGTTCCTTTCAAGTCATTCAATTCAAAGAGAAATGTTATAGAATTTTATTACACCCACCTTTTTAAAGATTCGAAAGATTTAAGCCCTATGCTAACGGACCCTGGGTTGCGATGGCTCTTTGATAGCAATTTAAAGACACAATTTCAAACATGAAACTTTGTCCACCGAATGAAAAGCAAGATAGAACCTAGGCCAAAAACGATTTTAGATAAGATGAAAGTTGATTTTGGTGCCATGACGAACAAGGACAAATTTTGCAGGACAATAGTATGAGCTGCTTTTGAATGACATCGCAATTCAAAGCGATTAATGATCGCAGACAAAGGAAATTCTCTCAACCAGTAATTCAAAACAAACCAAGCCGCAAAAGTTTCTGTGAAACCCAGGTAGCTAGCTCGCTTTCTGGAAATTCCAGAACTTTTTTAGAGCAAACATGAGCATAGATCGAAAGAAAAAATATATATCTACATATCTGCCTGGGCATTTGAATTTTTTGGTTCAAAAGCTGATAAGGAGCCGATTCAATTCTCTTATTTCTTTGGATGTACTTCACTTACTTCTCAGCTTCTGAACCAAACAAAGAAAATTCCCGAGGTAGACATGAAGATATACCCTTCTTTTTTCGATGTATGCTCATGTTTGCTCTTAAAAACAATTTCTGCAATGCACAACAAGCATGCTAGCTACCTGGGTTTCAGAAGATCTTTTGCGGCTTTGTTTGTTTTGAATTACTGGTTGAGAGAAATTCCTTCGCAAATTGCTTTGAATTCAGGTGTCAGCAAAAGCAACCCATGCTACCGTGTTACAAAAGCTGTCGTTGTTGCCATGAACGATCATGAATGGGCCTTTAATGACTGCAAGATCTCAAAATTACAAGAATACCTGCGGATCTAAATCTTCAGGGTTTGCATTTCCAAATGCTTCCATTTTCTTCTTAAAGTGAGCTAATTGTTTCGCAGCAGCTCTGTTCTCTCCTAGATTGTATAACATAATGGCATAATTCAGCGGAATTGAGGGATCAGTTCTGAAAAGAAAAGGGAATATTAATGTAGAAACGAAGGACGGGACCGGTAGGATTCGGATCTGACCAAGATGGAAAAAAAATAATTGCAAAGAAAAAAAGGCCTTTAGTAAAAACCGACTGCTAAAAAGAGGGTATAAATTCTGCAGCTAAAAGCTGAATCGATGCAATCTTCAAAGTCCTCCATCAGATACTAAAACTACGTTTGCAGGAGGCTGGCACATTTTGAAAACGGCAAATTTTGATAACGGCCAAAAAGTGACGGTGCTAAATTTTAGCTAGTTCTCACACGACACCGGCAAAATTTGAAAACGATATGAGGTTTGACGACATCAAACTCTTGCAGTTTCTTCAACTAGGATGCTGGATTTTGATGACAAAGAAATGTATCTATGCCGAATGAGTATCAGCCTCGTTTCAAAAGCATTAAAAAGATTTCTGTTTTGTCATTTTAAAGTGTCGCACAAAGCCCAAGTGCCGGGCAGACTTCTGTTCCCAAATTCTGTTGTTTTCATGTTGTGCGGGTAAAGGATGTATCGTTTTCGTGTGAACGGGAGGCCTTTTCGTGACAAGTTTAAGCTATTTTCAGCCTGTGCCGGTATCGCGTGAACGCAGTCTAAATTCAATTCAGTTCAATTTTATTTGTAAAATACGAGCTAATATAAAAGTAAAAACTTCTAAAATATTCGTATTCTACGAGACCCAAGAAAAGCAAAGCTTATCTAGCTTGGGCTGCAAAATTCATAATAGGTAGTTTAGTGTGATCATAAGTGCAAGAATCTATATTTGTTTGATATACACATTTTTTGAGATTGTGCTTTGAAACCTATAATGACATACTTTAGATATCAACAAAGATTCAAAATCCACATCTTTAAATTTTGGTCATAGCTCACGTTGAAACTGTGAAATAATCTTGTTAAATTCTATGAAATTCACAGAGCTGAATGCTCGATCAATATTAAAGTCGTATTCTGAATTTGCCAATATTTTGAACGTAATTTGTCCCATTAAAAAAAGGAAGGAATTCTTATTTTTCTCATCCTAGCTAGCTCTTCATATCTTTCTCATTTCACTGTTGGAGTCAGTGCATAATCGTAAAAAAGAAAATTACTCAAGATAACTATCAAGATAACTATTGATAATTTAAAAAACCACCCAGCGTCTAAACAGACGCTTTCTCTCTAATAATCACAATTCTACAAGTTCAAGTTCACTCTTTTTGAAATTGTGACTGTTCGAAGTTTCTTGCATTCATTGCCTGGAATTTTCAAAAAGAAGCGTCCACTGAATAGAAGGAAGTCTTAACCTTTGTGTGCAAGAAATCAGCAAGGTTTAAAGAAGTTCAAATTGCAGATCAAATCATTACTGCTCCCTTTTCGTAAAGCTTCAAAAGTTCAGATGGGTTTAGATGCTTCAATAATTTTGTAAATGGCATTTTCAATGTATATCTTTCGGGACTCCTTGCATGTTAACACAGTGCCAGAAATGAATGAAAATAAATTTTTGCACTTACATTTCAAGGGCCATAGCTTGCCCGTATGCTTGTTTCGCATTTTCGACATCTTCTAAGTACGTCAAAGCAACTGAATTGGAAGTAAATAGATGATTAATGTAGTGTACTGCGACGTTAGGAACTATATTTCAAACATAGTGTAGGTTACAAAGTGATATTTCCAAATAGCGTCGGCATGATGAAGTGGATATGAAATTTTACCGGGTGAGTTAGAAACCTGCATCTAAAATAAGCCATACTTACAAAACATAAGTTAAGTGATGAAAAATTCAATTAATATGCCCAACCAAGATATCATTGGACAAAAGGTAGATTGTACTTTCCAATGTCATGCGTCAAATTGATGAAAACATCATTATTGTTTGAACAAACAGCAACGGAAAAAACAATTGAAATTCGATCAGAACTCATTACTGAAGCAGAATGTCATTTTTTTCAGTAATTTATTTTGAGTGGGCAGGAAGTATATCTAGCTACTTAAAGCTAATTTAAGCCCACTGTGCATGCCGCATCCAGGCACGGGACCCCTAGTTTAACGTCCCTTCCGAAGGACGGCGAGGTGAGTTGCGAAGTTAAGCCACCCATCCGGAGTTTGACCTCACTCGATCGAGCTTATTTTCAGTCTCCTGACGGAAACTGATAAGTCGCTCGGCCCTCATCCCGTCATCAGAAAGAAGCAGACAAAAGCCTTTTGCCAAATGCTAGCGTTGCAAATCAAAAGCAGAATGAGAAACAAAACAGAAACAAAAATGCTGTCATAAACAAACAGGATTCTCGCCAAGGAAAAACGAAAAATGTTGGAGAGAGAAAATTTAAAGATGCTGGTAAACAAAATGAGAAAGATTAAGGTCCTAATTGTAGGAGATTCGCAGCTGCGACGGATAGAGGACTCAAAACTCTCCAACGACCACAGGGATATTGAGATCAATTGCAAACCTGGTATGAAAATAAAGCAAACTGTAAGCAAAGTTGGGAAAAGTGATAAAGAGATTATCATAGTCCATGCAGCAACTAATGATATAAAATCGAGCACACACCAGAGCAGCTGTGTAAAGATATTATCGATGCACTTAACCAGATCCAAACAAACAACCCGAAATCACGAATTGCATTCTCCTCAGTGATGAGAAGAAGCGATGACCAATCCATAAACACAAAGGTGAGAAAGCTAAATGGGTTACATGAAGTAGAACTAGCTATAAATGGTTTTGACGTTATTGATAACGGTAATATTCAGCATTATTTGTTGCTCTGCCCTTCTTTTGATGTTCAACGAAGAGATCTTCTCGCTGGAATTGTAGAACTATTGCAACCATATGTACAAATGGCTAGCCTTTCAAATGATGCTTTGACGCAGCTTTTACTATATGGTGATCAAGACCTTTCTGATGTCTTGAACAAAAATATACTCGAATTGACTTTACGTTTCATCCACGAAAATGGTCGGTTTGTTTGAGATCATTTGAAACTTCAGCTATGTTCTTAGCAACCACCAAGTCCCTTTACGTGAAATATTCTTTGTTTTCCATGTAAATTCTGTTTCATATTAGATGTCAGGCATCTTATGCATCTCAATTTCAAACGAGCCGCGCTCCTGAACTTTTTAAGTTCTTCTCAACCTTGACACGACATCTAATATCAGACAGAATCTAGTATATTATCCTTTATCCATTAGTTTTCTAATCGTTCGTAGTGTACAGTTAGTTGCATGTAAGTTAACGTTATATGTCTTTATGTTTTTGGCCATGGGGTAGTCATTGTTTTTCGCTCCCCCTAGTATCGTTCCCGTAGTGTTGGATAGCAATTAGATAAGTATTGTAGATTGTAGAATTTATTGTAAACTCTTTATATGAATGATATATAAAAAAATATATTCAGTATAGTAATTTATGGAAAGATGGGTTACATGTAAATGAAGGGGCGATAAGAAAGCTTTCAGGTAACTTGAGTAGATATATTAAGTATTGCTAGGTGTCATTCAACTCAGCAAAATATAAGGCAGCAAGTAGCAATATGCGCTCTTGTAAGAGAAATGGTCTCAAAATAGCGTGTTTGAATATAGTCTCTCTCAGAAAACATAGAAGGGAGCTCGAAATTGTGCTCAGTGATAATGATATTGATATCATTGGCCTAAGTGAAACTCGATTAGATGAAACAGTTGGGGACTCCGATATTAACATTAATGGTTATAATTTTTACAAAAATGACCGAAATGCTAATGGCGGAGGAGTGGCAATTTACGTGAAAGAAAGCTTGCCCGAACCAACTGTGAAGATAAAAAGTGACAAATTAGAGCTTGTTGCACTTGAATTCACACCAAATCATACCAAACCCTTTCTCGTTATGTGCTGGTACCGTCCTCCAACTTCAGGAGTGGACGATGTCTCTTTCGAAATTTAAGAGATATTTTGATGGAAGTAGACAAAGAGGAAAAGGAGATGATTCTGATTGGTGACACTAATTGTGACCTTAAAAGCAATCAAAATGCGAATGCCAAGAAACTCAAAATGATATATTCTGAATTTCAGTTCGCGCAGTTAATAAATAAGTACACAAGGATTGCTGTTACGACTAATGAGCAAAATGAACAGAAAACTTCAAAAAACACTAATTGACCATTTCTCAACAACGAGCCCCAGGTACATCGTAAGAGCAGATGTTTTACGGATTGGGATGGTTGATCACTACATGGTGTATGGTGTAACAAAAATTAATGCTTGGAGACTCAAAAAGAAAAAACCAAAAGTTATCGAGACTCGCAGCCTTAGCAAATATGACAAGGAACCTTTTCGGAACGACCTACGCCAGATTGCTTGGCCAGCCATCCTTAATCCACATTCAGAAAATCCAAATGCAATGGCCTCCACCTTTCAGGAGATTTTTGAGCTTATCTTAAGATATGAATGCACCTCTCAAAAAAAGGAGGGTATGAGGTGAATTTGCACCTTGGCTAAATCAATCCATTAGAAACCTAATGAGGGAGACGGATTTGGCAAAGAGGGCAGCTGAAAAATCTCCTGAGAAATGGAGTTCATATAAGCAACTTAGAAATGAAGTAACGAAAGAAATAAAGGTTGCTGTACAGTCACATTGCCACGGGTTAATCAACGAAAATAAGGAAACCCGAAACAAATGTGGCAGACTATTAACCGAGTCTTAGATAGATCCTTGAAATCAACAATGCCTACGAGTTTAGACATCGAGGGCAAGAAAACTAACCAAGGAAGAAGATGTAGTAGAGGCATTGAATCATCATTTTGTTTCAGTTGGACTGAAGCTTGCAAGTAAAATTGAACAAAATTCCAATAATGATCCTCTTAAATATATTAATACCGAACCTAATACGTTGAGACTCACCCCAGTTGATGAGAACAACATACCAAAGGCTATTAAACAACTAAAAAATGGCAAGGCACCAGGGCCTGATTAGACTTCCCCAAGTCTATTTCGTCAACTGTAATAAGTCTATCTGTTTTGATGAATTCTTTTTTGACGAAATAGACTTGGGGCAAGTCTACCTGTCCACAGGCTAGTACGATTTTTGTAACAGTGAATCAATTTTTCTGACCCATCCGGTAGCAATGTGCAGAAATCCTTAGCTCTATGGTAATTTCAAAATCAAAGTCTGCCTCAAAATAGGTGTGGTGAAATTTGCAATAACGCAACATTACCCATGCAAAACATTTTCATTTTTATTGTTCGCGGGCATTTTCATGTGACATTTAATTTGAGACAGACTATAAATATTGCAGCGAACGAGAAATATACGGATAACTTGCACAGGGCATTATGTAAATCTTGAAAATGCCTTATTATGCTGAAAACAAACTGTCTCAAAAATTGCTTTTTGTGCATCTTTGGTTTTGGGAGAACTTAGGTTTCTTGCGTTCGTTGGTGATGCGTTTTTCAGCGCCAAGCGCTGGGATCGCAGAAATAGAGCAGACCTAATCGAGTCCGCGACCCCTGTCATGACGCTCAAGTGATGGGGTCCTACCGGGTATCGAGCCCACTCCGCCTGACTGTTCTGGTTGCAAAGTCAGAGGATTACACCACTGTGCCACAACACCTTCAACTACGCATTGGATTATATAAAGCCAAAAGGTGAAATTCACTTTCTATCTCAAACCAGATTTATATCAGCACGTATGCTGCCAAATGTTCCTGGATAAGTGAAACACTGTCGTAGTGCTGATTGGGTAAACAAGAAGATCCAGAGCAACAAGAATTACACAAGCTTCAATAATTTTGATATGATTCGAAATTCACGGTGATAACGATCTGGCTCTCTTTATTCTCTAAAGAAAGCACGATTCAAAGTCAAAATGACTTGGTAATTGTTTAAATGCGAGATCTTTTTTCTGTTATTTCATCCTGACATTTACCCAATCAAATCTACGACAATGTACCTCTAAACAAATAATGCATGCGATGCGTTACTGAAAGTCAAAGAAACAAATTCCCAAGTAAGTTGAACTTATTTCTTGCCCAGTAATGACTCAACATTGACTTACTTGCTAGCAGCATGAACAGTTTTCCATATTTCGGTCTCAATGTCACAGCTGCGCTTAGGTAGTGAAAAGCAGATGCATATCTTGTAGAAAGTTATGGCCATAATTTCAATAATTGAGAAGCTTCGTATATGTAAAATGAAAAAGTTTCAAGAGATCCAGTTACTGTGCCTTTTTTGCATTAATGGTTTCAATTGAACTTCAATGTTTTCAAGAAAAACTATTAGCATTTATCCGTTTGACAGCAAAACTGGTGAACAATATTCACGATCCAAAAAGTTTATCAATCTTAATTTTAATACAAACTCAGCAAACTGAACTTTCACAAATTCAAACATAGCTTCAACGATACTTTAAATCCTTTATGCCTGATAAATGATGGTATTGAAGATACGGAACATTTTTGCTGTTCTGCCATGCCGCTTTAAAATGTTCCCAGAGTAAAACTGATATCATGGGTGGAAAAAATAGCGGACCGCGGCACCAATGGTCCCAGAAATTTTTTCAGGTCTCCAGAAAGAAAGAAATGCGAGAAGAAGGGAGAACTGATGATTCGAATTTGCGTGAGAATCCAAAAATTTTCTCTTTGCATTTCAAACTAAGTCTTTAAAAATTGGATTGATGTGGTTGATTTAGGCTGTCTCCAGACTACAACTATACCGTTTATAATTTGGTAAATACTCTGTCGCAAAGTCAACAAAATTCGCTAAACATCCTTTACAACTGAGATTGAGGATTACTGACCAATCTTCAAAATCTGTCCCGCGTATTTCTATCACGACCTGCCAAAAAGTGGATTCTTGTTTGGAGCACCCTGCTGTCACAGAAAGTTTTTCAACGACTTTTCGGTCCCAAGAAATCAAAATATTTTGTCCACCCCTGACAGATATTCCAAAAGACACTTTCTTCTTTTCTGACGTTACTTTCAAGTAGCTCTAATGCAGTTTGAGAGAAGGAAGAATTTCGAAGGGTCTCCGTAATCGAAAAGGATACTGTTGCATTGTCAAATGTACAAGGCCTAAATTGTAGATGATATTCCATTCAAATGGCGCTAAGTAAGCAGCTCTCTTTAAGCAACTGATTGCCTGCAAAAAACAGTAAATGAAGCGGTTATTAATTATATAAACATGGTCCGCTTGTAAAAACAGAACACGCAACAGTAGCGGATGAGTACACATATGTCAGGGCATTTGCAAATTCATGTGATGTTTTTTGTAGAATGTTACAAACAAGTTTCATTTGCGAGCACAAGGATTTAGCAAAAACAATAGATGATGGACTAATTCTTTCAGGTGAGGAATTCGATCAGCAAAATCAAATCAAAGGTGTTTGATTTATAACTGATGGAATAAATGGAGCATTTTCTTCTCTCGTCCAATACATTGACAAATATTCACATATTGGTGACCACAATAGAAAATTGTGCACCAGATATAAGTAGGAGGCTTTTTACCATGATCATTTGTATCTGAAAGAGTTTTGTTTGATTTGACTGGTCGATTTACCATATCAAGGAAAGAAGGATGACAGAATTCTCGCCAACGCTATTCCTACGCGATCGTCCATTGCAGTCATGTTACATACAGTATCTCAACAATATGTGGCCCAAAGAAGACTTCATGTGGTAGGCCATCATTAGCTTTCTGGAAATCCAAAATTATTAATAAGTACCGGGTGACCAAAAAAATTTCACGAGCTGGATCGCATGTATCTTCTAAAAAGCAAATGTTAAAGAGAATCAACGGAGATAAAAGCCCCGCGCGGAAGGAGTCTGGGTATTCTATTATTAGCCTATTGTATTTGATGATTTCGAGACGACCATGGATATTGTTTAGCAAGAGGAACAATAACATGCGTAGGAGTTTTCAATGGCCTATTTATAGATGACCTCCTCTTAGCTCCGTTCATTCACTTTAAGAACGCAGACAAGGTATCAGCATGTAGCTGGAAGGCTCAGCTATCTTTTGAAATGTTGCTTGGTCTGTTTAAGGCAAGCCTAGTGTCTGAAAAAAAAAACAGTTTCACAAATATGGAAATTCATTCATTTCTCAGACTATTCCCTCGTTTTCCAGTTGATGTTTTGAAAGATGTGAGAAAAGCGGAATTCCAAATTTGCTTTGGAGCACGAAATTTGAACGAGGGACGGCTAGGTCAATCATTTTGCAAACATAGATCTTCCCATGACGACTTCAATTCTATCGCTACGTTGAGTTTTCATAAACTGCTCAATGGAAAATAGATTATTTCACCCAAAATGAGATATCTGGGATTCAAAATTTTCTTTCAATCTGATTTTTTGGATGGAAATCAATGCTTAAAATGACCTTGCAGCATCTCAAAAGAGAGCTAAGCCCTTCAACTAAACTGTGATACAAAGCTCTTGCTTTCAGCTTAATATGATATAGCTCGTGAAATTGTTTTGGGTCACCCGGTATTTTGTATCACCATCTCATTTCATTTTCATTTTCATTTTCAATTTTTTAGGCATGGTAGCCCCTCAGTTAGAGAAAAACTGATTTACAGGGGGCCATGCAATAAAAATACTAAAACTAAACTAAGATTATAATCTGATTAAAATAATATCAATAAAAGTAAAATTAAAAGAGTTCATTGCATAAAGCATCTCAACTTATGCTTTGTGGGATTTCATCCACCGTTCCCGGAATTTCTTTAGAGTAGGTGCTCCTTTTAATTCATCATTCAACCCATTCCAGAGACTGGCCCCTCTGAATGAAAAACATCTCTGACCAGCTGATGTTCTTAACATTGGAGTCCTAAGGTTTATATTAGAATCCCTCAGTACGCGAGAGGTTGTTTCGTTCACTCTATTGAGCATGTCGCTCATATAGGACGGCGCATCTACTTGAAAGGCTTGGCTATGTTCCGAGATGCTGGTTACTGTAAGCTATGACTATCCGCACACAAAAATCACGAATCCTACGTATCTCATGCAGAGTGACATAATCGCCATCTTTTTCTGGTCCACGCTTTTTTAAAGATTTAACATAGAGATAGATTTGAAGTTGTCTGGGGAAATGAATTTCAAAAAGACTGATGCCTGCCCCTTTTCCCGATGTCATGCTTCGAAGCCAATGTAGAATTAGCTTTTTGCTGCATCTTCCAAACATGGACTGGAAAAGATGGCAATGGCTCTTTTCTACAGGGTGTCCCTTAAAAATGGTGCCCCGTTTGCCTTAAGATTGCAACAAAAGGGCAAAAGATTCTCGCCAAACTTCTATATGATGTTGCTCTTCAAATGTTCAAATAAAGTTTGATGCCATACCCGTAATGATCCGTTGAAAAATGGTGGAGCTATGACCTTCAGAAGACCAAATTTGTGCGATAACTGAAACTAGCGGTCGGCCATTTTGTCTTACTATTTTCCAGTGATAAGTATAAGTAGCTTCACATGAGATGAGAAATAATTTCTGTGAGGTCAGAAATAGTGGAACCCTCAGAGAATTATCGGAATTTTCACGAGAGCTCTGAAATTGGAGGCTGCTGTTTCATTTTCCATCCATGAAGCTATTTATTGCTGCAAAATAGTAAGACAAATGGCCGACCGCTGGTTTCCGTCATTGGGCAAATTTGGTCTCCTGAAGGTCATAGCTCTAACATTTTTCAACGGATTTTTATGGGGATGGTAGCAAATTTTAATTGAATATCTGAAGATCTTTACCGTTTTGTCGCTATCTACAGGCAAACGGGGCATAACTTTTTTGGGATACCCTGTATATATAACAATCTGAAAGATCAAACTCAAAAAGTACATCTACTGTGCCTATCCTGGCGGGAATAGCCACTGAGTCATTGGAGTTCCCAACAAGAAAGGCAATAGGTCAACTATGGCCGAGTAATGAAGGAATAATAATATTTTTGAAACGTGTTCTTCGCAGGTTAGCGAATTTTCCAACTGACCAAGCAACATCACAAAGGACAGTAAGTCCATTCAATTACATGGTCCATTCTTTCAATTCAATTACATGGTCCATGGTCCATGGTCCATTCTTTCAATTGTAAATATTGCATAATTGTAAATAGGGTTTTAAAGTTATGGTTTTTTAGTGATTTTAACTGTATATTGTAATTAAGTTTTTATTGGAGAGGGCCCCTTGAAAAACAGCTTCTGCTGAAGGGCAACCCTCCTTAAAAGAATGAAATATGAAAAACATATATGAAATGCTGATACGAAATTTGTCTTCATAACTTTCGATTTGAGAAACCAGACACAATCTATCTCGTGCAGTTTTCTTGCGTCAGCCGGTAAGTTGTGTAGAAATTCCGATCACTTACAGCAACATATTTCTTTTTTCCAAAGAAGCACATTCCAATGTTGTTCCATAATTGTGGTGATTCTGGTGTTGTTGCTGCTGCTATTCTATATTTAGCCAACGCTACGTCATAATCACCACGACCTTGAATCATCGAACCAGCTGCAAGGATAGCCTGGAAGGGAGGAGAAATTAATGTTTCACTGTAACCACTCTGAAGACACAGGCGCTTATATTTTAAAATAATTATCCAACAATTTCACTTTTGGTTTTGTACATTTCATCAATCAATCCCGGAAAAGGATTAATGCTGGGTTGGGTTAGCCAGAAAAAGATCCCGTTTTCAAAATTCATTGCACTAAGAGTACTTAATGGATCTGAATGATTCAAATTATAGTCAAAGCAGAAAGATCAAAGTATTTTAGTGATTTTGCTCACGTTTTCATGAGCACTGAAAGTTACGGTAAATTCGACTTAATGAAATTTTCCCGGACACAGAACAATACGCAAGGGCAGTCCATGGGAAGCTAAACACTGCTGGTGTGCTTCTATGGAGGAGCACTGCAACTAAAATGTATCTGCGGAGAAATAATTTCTATAGTTCTGTGGAGGAGACAACGAAAGAATCTCTAGCGCTAGCTCCTCAACAGTACTATGATGTTTTCCTCCACAAAAGAAAAAAGCTAATAATATGCGGTTATTAAACGATTACGAGGTCCATGCTGGAAAATATTTGGACCGCAGTTTGACGTACGGACCGAACGCAGTGAGGTCCGTACAATGAACTAAGGTCCAAATATTTTCCAGCATGGATCGAGTAATCGTTTAATAAAGGCTTTATTATATGGCAGAACCTTTTGAGAACGTTGTTTATAGTATCGTACTTTTCTGTTGTGTCTTTGATCCTGTGCATCACTGTAGTTGCTCGTTGCAACGTTAACTACATTGGCATTTTCTTCGTGTATAATTGCAAGTTCGTCTTCAAAGTTTACAGAAAAGAAATCTTCGATGAATGAGCTAAACTTTGGCTGACACTTCTTACGGCCTAAGCCTACACAAGAAGCTCCTCCCTTGTTGTTGATTTTTAAGGCAACGCCCGGTCCAATACGGCTTCGAACGAAAAATACGGCTTTTACGGACCGATCAAGAACCAATCGAATTGCTGCGTTGCCGGTCCGAGGAGCCGTATTTTCGAACGCCATATAATAATATGCAGTTATTAAACGATTACGAGGTCCATGCTGGAAAATATTTGGACCGCAGTTTGACGTACGGACCGAACGCAGTGAGGTCCGTACAATGAACTAAGGTCCAAATATTTTCCAGCATGGATCGAGTAATCGTTTAATAAAGGCTTTATTATACGGCAGAACCTTTTGAGAACGTTGTTTATAGTATCGTACTTTTCTGTTGTATCTTTGATCCTGTGCATCACTGTAGTTGCTCGTTGCAACGTTAACTACATTGGCATTTTCTTCGTGTATAATTGCAAGTTCGTCTTCAAAGTTTACAGAAAAGAAATTTTCGATAAATAAGCTAAACTTTGACTGACATTTCTTACAGCCTAAGCCTACACAAGAAGCTCCTCCCTTGTTGTTGATTTTTAAGGCAACGCCCGGTCCAATACGGCTTCGAACGAAAAATACGGCTTTTACGGACCGATCAAGAACCAATCGAATTGCTGCGTTGCCGGTCCGAGGAGCCATATTTTCGAACGCCATATAATAATATGCGGTTATTAAACGATTACGAGGTCCATGCTGGAAAATATTTGGACCGCAGTTTGACGTACGGACCGAACGCAGTGAGGTCCGTACAATGAACTAAGGTCCAAATATTTTCCAGCATGGATCGAGTAATCGTTTAATAAAGGCTTTATTATATGGCAGAACCTTTTGAGAACGTTGTTTATAGTATCGTACTTTTCTGTTGTGTCTTTGATCCTGTGCATCACTGCAGTTGCTCGTTGCAACGTTAACTAAATTGGCATTTTCTTCGTGTATAATTGCAAGTTCGTCTTCAAAGTTTACAGAAAAGAAATCTTCGATGAATAAGCTAAACTTTGGCTGACACTTCTTACGGCCTAAGCCTACACAAGAAGCTCCTCCCTTGTTGTTGATCTTTAAGGCAACGCCCGGTCCAATACGGCTTCGAACGAAAAATACGGCTTTTACGGACCGATCAAGAACCAATCGAATTGCTGCG
This sequence comes from Aurelia coerulea, assembly GCA_039566865.1. Lineage (NCBI taxonomy): Eukaryota > Metazoa > Cnidaria > Scyphozoa > Semaeostomeae > Ulmaridae > Aurelia > Aurelia coerulea. The sequence goes on along the minus strand of CM076948.1, from coordinate 20,587,518 downwards.
TTGCCGGTCCGAGGAGCCGTATTTTCGAACGCCATATAATAAATAAGCAGTATCCTTCTTTCGTGAAAAATTTTGTACTTTCTTTACTGTTCTGTGCAAGGAGCTATTTTATGCTTTGATCGAGTGTTTTAGTCCTTTTTCACAGCCATTTTGCAAACATGAAATTGTCGTGAGGATGAATTTACCTATATTTCTAGTGCTCATAAAATTCGAGTCAGTTCAATCCATCAAGTACTCTTGGTGCTATGAATTTTCAAAAATAGGAACTCTTTTCTGGCTCATCCGCTACAAACAAGAAAACACTTAATCAAACGCATTATTCTGCCTCCCTCTCGAGTTGGTGAGGCGGCGAGATTTGGTACATTAAGCTTTTTATTCGAGTATTTTGATAAGATGTTTCTGTTTTCACCTATAACTTGAAACGATGACGAAATAAGTTACAAATAAAATCATTCTTATTAAAGTCCATTTTGTAAACATCTTCACAAATGTCCTCTGTGAATTTCTTTGAAAAGCAAAATTTGATGATGTAGCAAAACACAAAATACTTCAAAGCAAACTCTCTATGTTTATGAAGCATTCTTTTCTTGTTTGGCTTGTCTGTCTTGTCTGTCTATCGGCATTTCTATCAACCTTAGAAATGCCAAAACTGACTTGCTAGTGCCATTCATGAAAACTAGTAATGGGCAGAAAGGGTTCGCTTTTCGCAGAGCAAAAATCTGGACTGATCTCAGCCGCAAGGCCAAGCAAGCTCCCTCTTTATCTTCTTTTAAGAACAAGATAAAGGGTCGATTGTAAATTTATTGTAAATAGCTGTAGATAAATCATTTATGATTCTAATTAGTTTCCTTTTCCCGTCATTGATATTAGTAGATTTTTAATTTGCACAGTTTTTGGCACGGCCCCCTGAAAATCAGTCATACTGACTGACGGGGCTACCGTGCATAAATAATTTCAAAATATAAAAAAAATATATAAAAAATGTCTGTTTGGCAAGGACTTAAATATGCCCTAGAAGATCAGTTTGCTTACCTTGACATTACTAGCATCATAAGTCATTGCATTTCCAAGCTGCTCAAATGCCTTCTGTGGGTGCCCTGTCTGAAAATTAATTGGAAAATTATTGCATCGACAAACATAGTTGCAAAGTGGCGCTGACTACGTAAAGCAATGCTCACAGAAACTCTTTGTTCATTTTATGTCAGGGCATCAAAACTATTGGAATTATCCAATCAACTAGCTTTTTCAAAATTGCACCTTGGAATTGATTAAAAACTGCTCATAAAATGACACCAAGATGAAATATTTTATCTTGATGACACCAAAGTTGCAGTTCTATTAGAAATACTAATCCTCGTATATGTTACTTTATCATAAGAAGGCATGCACTCGAATAGTCTTTTTATAGGCTGTACTGCATCATTACACAGCTTGCTCCATGCTGACAGGTATGAACATGAATTTGGATATGGGTAAGCTTTGGGTCTTCAATTATAATCCTTGCTTAATGTAGAAAATAGATGACAATCAAAGGAATTACCTGAAGGTAAAGCAAGCCAAGGGTTGTCATCAGCTCTGGATTCTCGGGTGAATACCTGAAATCAATAGAAGTTAATGACGAATTACCCCCGAGCAAAACTCTATCTCAATTTTTTCAAGGATCTGATAGAAGGAAATAAATCTAAGATCAGAAGAAAAGTTGCATGAAATTCTCTCAGTTACTCCCTAAAGTCAGTATCTATTAACGATTCAAGATTCCTACATACCTCAAAATAGGAAATAAATGCTGCTAAAAATAAATTTACATTAAAGGGAATAGACATAGCTATATCTCGTAGCCGCTATAAATAGGCTAAAGAAACGCCCACAAACCCATTGTTTCTTTAGCTACACAAAGAAACCGGATGCGTCAAAGTTGTCGAGTACAATGGATTATATTTTTAACCTGGCCCGGGCCAGCTTTTAACTATGTCGATTCCCTTTAAATCTACGCCATTTAGAATAACCGGAATGAGTGGGGCAAACTTGAAATGATGTAGACAGCTAAGATATTAAGACCAAAAGCTACAGGAATCTTCCAAAATTCAAGTTCATGCAAAGTCAATTTCCTACGATAAGCAGTTTAAATTGAGACGAATATTGCCTTTAAAAGGTAGCTTTTTGTTATACACTATTTACATGTAAAAAGTTTCTCATAACCATTATAAACAAACACTTCATAAACAAAGATTTAGATAACTAGCAATCATAAACACTTACTCTACGGCCTTTTTATATACATCAATGGCAGAATCAAGGTTTCCATCCGTCAGGTAGCATTTAGCAAGCATTATAAAGCTGACATCGTGTTTGCTATACTGAATTGCAGTTTTTAAACTTTGCGTTGCCTGCAAGAGAAACGATGTCGGTAAATGTCTCACTGAAGTCTTGCATTATTACGACCATTTGGACACAGTAATCCTTCAAATAAGGCTTCAGAGCAGCTATTAGTGTATGGTGGCAGAGACGTCTCTGACGAAATTAATAGAAATAGCCTTGAGGCCTTGAGTTAAGTCTACATTTTATCCAGGAAACTGGTCGATTTGATTAAACTCATTTGAATTTCTGCTATTTTGTCAAGCAACTGCAAAGTCGCCATTTTGTGAATTCCCTTTCGTAGTAGTAGTTCTATGTACCGGGTGTCCAAAAAAAAAGTATACAGATTTGGTTGACTCCAGCGATATGAATTTAACTTTAATCAACGGCTAATCACTCCCAAAATGTTCCTCGATAGTTAACTTGAACATAGATATCTCGTTTGTTAGTATTGGTGCTTTGAGAGCAGAAATATCAATCTTGAAAGCTCAAATTTGCGTCCAAGTACACACAAGAGCTTTGGCCTTTTGGCCTGAGCAAATTCGTGAAGCACATCGAAGTTAAGAACTGAAATTAATGAAAAATTAAGAAACTGCCCAATGGGTGACTTCTAGACAACAAAATAACTCAAGATCTAATATTGCTCAAATTTCATCAAGGCTATCGTTGATTTATACGCTGTGCCTTAAGAATTTGCTTAGGCCAAAAGGCTAAAGCTCTGGTTTGCAGCAAGAGGCAAATTTGAGCTTTCAAGATTAACAGGTCTGCTCTCAAAGCACAAATACCAGCAAACGAGGTACCTATGTTCAAGTTAACTATCGGAACATTTTTAGAGTGATTAGACATTGATTGAAGCTAAATTCACATCAGTGGAGTCAACCAAATCCGTATACATTTTTTGGGACACCTGGTACTTGCTGCATTTTTACCATGTCCTTGCCACAGGGTAAACGTGATATTGTGCTCCCCATGGTAATATCTTTGTAATAGTGAAAGAATTTTTGCTAGTGTAATAAGTATCGTGTATGTGTTGTAAATTTCTAATGGAATATATGTCATGAAAAAAAATATTCAGTAATATAAATAGAATCACAAACAAATTAAAAAGTAGGGGAAAGCGTTGAGCAAATCATGCATTGATGAAAAAGCCTCTCGGTTCCTTTGGTTCAAATTTTGCTTTATGGAAGAGAGAAAAATCTAAATGAAAAACCTATTTGATAAATATCGGGTATACCATTCTATATCTACAGACGACATACTACCGGGTATCCCAAAAAAAGTATGGGCGTTTAAACATTTCCTGTGAAGGAGCAATCTACAGACGATTTACTGCCGTGTATCCCAAAAAAAGTAAGGGCGTTTAAACATTTCTTGTGAAGGAGCATTGTATTCAAAAATTTTCATTTTCAGTTTTTTGTATAGATGAGATCTCAACTTAGATTTTGCGACCTCGCATATTTCAAATCGGATTGTATTTCCAGAGTAATTCACCTAAAGAGGCAACATTTCTGAGGTAGCCTGAGACAGATGCTTATTGAATTATGCTACTACTATCAATGCGTACTTTGAATAAAATGTTGAGTCAGTTCAACCATTGAAATTTGTACTCTCAAAAAGCTCCTGATCAATGAAACTATTACATGAATTAGAGCAAATATCAAAAGAAAAGATGCATTTACACTTAAACAGTTCACAACGCAAGGTTCTAGGACTGAAGGAACTTGAACGGCGCCGAGTTAGTTCTCATCCAAGTTTCGTTGCAGTTGTGATTGTTCAGTCATATTGGGCTTCAGAATAGTGAACAGTAAATTGTACTTTCATAGCTCAACGAACTTAAAAAAATAATGTATTTAGCTGCCCCAGAAGCTCTTCGTAAATTACACATAGTAACTGTAACATAGTAACTGCATAATTAAATAACCATAGGACTTCTTCAGGGCTGTAATGTGACAGTTATAATCATAATCATAATATAACTGTCACATTACAGCTGAAGGAGTCCTGCATGGCAGGACGAAATAATGGCACTATATAAATTAATCATATTTGCTGTTGTTTTTTGTCGCATTGCGGTGTTTCTGCCATTTAAATTTATTGATTTTCTCGTCACCGCAAGCATCTTCAGATCCGACAATCGACGCTGGTATCATGGCCTTTACTTGTCCAAATTATCTTAAGTGAATTACTCTGCAAATACGAACCAGATTTGGACATGCAAGGTTGCAAAATCTAAGTTGAGATTTCATCTGTACCATACACTGAAATTAAATTTTTTTGAATACCAGGCTCCTTCACAGGGACTGTTCAAACGTCTATACTTTTTTGAGACACCCGGTAGAAATTCATGTCTCGAGGACCATACAGTATGATAAGAAATCGTGACAATATCCCACACGTGTTTCACTTGCCGCACACTCACTGCCTTATCCTCTCGCTGACAAATGTTTTCTTACTTCGAAGAGTAAACCAAAAGTAAAGAGCCAAAAATCAATTGGTTCCTTATACAATAAACAAGTTAATATTCAATTCAATGCAATTTTTTTCGCAGAATGCAACACCCTTATACAATGTAAGCTAAAAATATATGTATTCCACACGACCCAAGAAAAGCGGAGCTTATCTAGCCTCGGCCGTAAATTAAAATTCAAAAGGATATACGAAGAAAAGAAAAAATACGTCATGTAGTACAAAGCTAGGAATTCAACAGTAAGATATATTTTTGTTAGTAAGAAATGTTATAGGTTTGTAAGTCTTATTAATCATGTAGATTTTTTTATAGTTCATTTTGGTATGTTAAGATGATGTTTTCTTTAAGTTTTTTACTGAAGTCTTTTTTGAGATTGACTTTATTGCGAGCACCAATGTTTTGTATGGTGTAGTCACGCCACTTTTTATTAGATTTCACTATTTTATAATCTGATTTTTGTCTGGTCTTGTATTTACGAGAGTTCTCATTTGAAATACTTCTGGTAATTTATCTTTGCTGAAGTGTACTTGATGCATTATTTTTAAGCTTTTTATGCGGTAAAGATCATACATTTTAACTATGTGAAATTCTTTATGTAGGCGATTTGTAGAATATTTACGATCTTTAAAGTGAATTATTTTGAGAATTCTATTTTATATAACTTGGAGTTTATTTAGTTTTTTGGTCGCAGCTGCCTAATATGCTTCGAGCCCATAACCTACTGTATCTTCTAAGTTACCAGGGAGTCGTATAAGGTTAACAAGCATTGTTTAGGTATTTAATGTCTAAGTTTAGCAAATATAGAAGAAAATTTAATGATTAATTTAATGAATATGCAGAACATACCTTCTCCATATCTTTGAGGTACATAAAGCAAACACCTGTAGGACGGACAAGAAAGGAGGTCATACACTAAACTCAATGAACCATACAGCTATAGAATGCCAGAAAAAGATCCCACTAGCGTTATAGTTATATAACGTCTTAGGGACCGATTATATGAGAGTTTTCAGCCCGGGCTGAAATTTCAGCCCTGCTAACCGGGCTGAAAACTCAGCCCCCCTGTCCAGTCATCTCTTTGTAAAAATGAGTTTGCGATTACATGAAAAATTTTTTCAGCCCTCCTTGAGCTAGGCGGGCTGGGATTTCCTGCCCGGGTAAACGGGCTGAGATTTCTCATGTAATCGCAATTTTTTCAAGCCCGGGCTGAGAATTAGTTTTGCGCACGCGCAGTTTGAATATAGTTTCGCGCCAAAAACGATTCAAGCGAAGATTTTCAAAGGGCCTCAAAGGTGGGGTGGCAGATGAAAACAGAGAACATTCTCAGCGGAAAATTTGTGATTTTAAAGCAATCTTGTAGTTTTAAACCTCGAATAATTTTGGCGCCACTTTTTTAATTCAATTTCAGCCCGGGCTGGCATCTGTCATATAAACGCACGCCATTTTCAACTCGGCTAACAGGGCTGAAATTCCAGCCCGGGCTGAAAACTCTCTTATAATCGGCCCCTTAAAGGGTTTGTGCAAAGTTAAAGGAAATAGACATAGCTATATAAACAAGCTGCTATAAATAGGCTGAAGAAACGCCCGCAAACCCATTGTTTCCTTCGCCACACAATGAAACGGCAGGCGTCAAAGCTGTTGAATACAATAGATTATATTTTTAACTTGGCCCGGGCCAGCTTTTAAAGGGGCCTGTGCAAGATAGAGCCTTTGCGCGCCGACTTCGACTTTCTGATTATCAGAAAGTAAGATGGCTACCGCACAGCAGCAAGTTTCTTGTTTTCAGCGTTTTCCGTTTTGTGTATTCGAAATAGGTGTCTGGCACTGGCAGTAAGCTTGAAAGACCAAAAAGGGGAGCAAATGGACCTGTTGTGTATTTTTCCGAGTTGATATAAGTTCTGGATGAGAGGAAAACAGTAAGTTCAAATTCAAACCTCTGTGCTTATAAATATAAAGGTGCTTTTTCTACGAACCCCAAATTTTGGTGGTCTAAAAAGGCACAATCTATAGCTTTGCGGGCATGTTGGCCATATCATGACGATCGAATTTCAAGCTTTATTTACGACAGAGAAGATCAGGCCATGTTTGTCTTCAAAAGGACTGTATTTCGATGTAATGTGAACACAACAGAACGCTTTTTGTGAATAAAGGGTTTAAACAATGTTGGGTAATCTGTGTTGAAATATTCAGCAATATTTCCATCAGTTATTGTGTAACTTACTCGGCTCAAATCAATAAAGACAATAAGCATAACAATCATGCAAATTAGCTTAATTTTGCTCAGTTGAACGGAACGAAATTGATTCCTGTTCACTGTACCGAAAGGCCAAGTATTTGTTTTGATTGCATGCACGCCCGCAAAGGCTCTATCTTGCACAGGCCCCTTTATACGGTGGCCCACAACTGCCACGGCAAAATCAATTGTTCACGGCACAATTTCATTTCCACAGCCACCAGCAAACCAATGTTCACGGCAAAAATACAATTCTCACAGCACAAAATGACTTTCACTCTTTCACTTTCTCACGGCACAAACACTTTCTCACGGCACAAACACTTCTTCACGGCACAAACACTTTCTCACGGCACAAACACTTTCTCACGGTACAAACACTTTCTCACAGCACAAACACTTCTTCACGGCACAAACGCTTCTTCACGGCACAAATACTTTCTCGCGGCACAAACACTTTCTCACGGCACAAACACTTTCTCACAGCACAAACACTTCTTCACGGCACAAACACTTCTTCACGGTACAAACACTTTTTCACGGCTCAAACACATTTTCATGGCAGAAGTACTTTTTTACGGCAAAATGACAAGCCAAGCTTTAATGCAATGATCATGAAAGAATGCTCCCACGAGAGGGCCTACCAGGATGGATGTTCAAGGTCAACATAATCATTACATTAATATAGTTGAGAAAACAAGTGGACAAAAACCTTGTAACATTGCTGATACTGTTAAAAATGATGATGATCGACTATTCGTTAGGCTTATTCTAGAGAAGTACAAAGATCACCCTAGTGTTCTTGCCATAAAGGATGGTAGTGATATTTCAAATTCCTTCTCATTTCACGAGGTGCAACATCATGAGGTCTGGGCTTTACTGAGATCCTTGGACGGAAAAAAATCTACCGGCGAAGATCAAATTCCGCCAAAACTAGTGCATTTAGCTGCAGATGAACTTACCGCTCCCTTAACCTTTGCAATAAACAGCTGCTTACAAAGCCATAGGTTTCCAGATAAAGGAAAGCGTGCAGCAGTATGCCCTTTGGATAAGGGTGAAGCAAATCGCACAGTTGAGAAAAATTTTCGTCCTGTCAGTGTTTTAAATACATTCTCTAAAATCTATGAAAAAGTCATGAAACAGCAATTAGTTGTCTATCTTGACACTACGCTCTCGGTTTTCATAGGCGCATATAGGAAAGCATACGGCACGCAGCACGTTTTGATAAGACTCCTCGAAGACTGGAAGACCAAACTTGACAATAATTACATTGTAGGTGCTTTATTGATGGACTTGTCAAAAGCATTTGATTGCATCCCACACGATCTGCTGATTGCGAAGCTGAATGCGTACGGTGTGGATGAAAATGCCTTGGTACTAATCTATTCATATCTTAAACGGCGTGAGCAATCCGTGAGGATAAATAATACATACAGTTCCTTTCAAACACTCTTATCTGGGGTCCCCCAAGGCTCGGTGTTAGGCCCTATTCTTTTTAATGTATATATAAATGATCTTTTTCTGTTTATTAAACAGGCAACGCTATATAATTATGCCGACGACAACACGCTTGCTTGTTTCTCTAGGACTCTACCAGATTTGGTGCGAGACTTAGAGGCAGAAGCAGGCGTTGCACTAGATTGGTTAAAGGAAAACCATATGATTGCAAATCCATCAAAGTTTCATGCACTGTTAATTAAAAAAGACCAGACAACTACCAGTGGTGAGAAAATAAGTATTCAAGGAAAAACAATCATGTCTGAAGATTCAGTCAAACTTCTCGGGATTCAACTAGATTATAAACTAAACTTTGATCCTCACATCGCAGTACTTTGTAGAAAAGCTGCAACTCAACTTAATGTCCTAAAGAGGCTTCGAGCTTATATTGGTTTTGATGCGAGAGAAGTCCTTGTTCAGAGCTTTGTTTATTCTAATTTCAATTATTGTCCTTTAGTATGGCATTTTTGTTCAGCAAAATCAATGCATAAGATTGAGAAGGTACAAGAACGTGCACTTAGGTTCCTTCATAATGATCATGTCAGTTCATATAATGACCTTCTACTGAAATCAAAACGATGCACCATGCATGTTTACCGACTTAGAGCTATCTCCATAGAAATGTTCAAGACTCTAAATGGTCTGAATCCATCCTTCATGAAAGATATTTTTCAAGTTAGATCCTCTAATTATTCACCGCGAAATCCTAATAACCTTACTCATTACAGACCAAACCAGGTTACTTTCGGTGCTCGCAGTCTCAAGTTCTTAGGACCGCAGATTTGGAATTGCTTACCAAATGAGCTAAAATCGGCTGAAAGCCTTAATATTTTCAAAAGGTTAATATCACAATGGGATGGCCCCACGTGCAAATGCAACGCCTGTCGTTTTACTGTAAATAATGTACAAACCGTTTAAAAAAATGTATTTATTTTAATTTAATTACTGTATCCATCGATTTTGATTAGTTTCCATGTACATATGTACATAGTAGACTAGATGATTTTTTTCAATCGATGTAAAATAAAGATACAACAACAACAACATGAGAACGTACTGATAACGTATTATTTTACCAGGGGATTTGAGTATGATGAGATGGATATGCTAATGTTTAGAGCTTAGAGAGCATGGCGTGAGGATGTCAGTGCGGACCCTCATGAGACGTTTAAGCATTCTTTGCACAAACCCCTTTTCCTCCTCTTTTAAGCCATTGTTCGCCGCCATCACTGATCACCCACGGGGGGGGGGGGGGGTTCTCGGCCAAATTTTGGGTAGGGATCTGCGGCGAGCATATTCAAAATAGTACCGTTGGCTAGACCAATTTTTACGAAAATGATACCCTTGGCTAGTCCAATTTGACCATTTTCTGGACCAATTTTTACGAAAATGGTACCCTTGGCTAGACCAAATTTGGCCATTTCCTGTGCCAATATTGTCAGATTTGTACCAAATATGATATCATGACCGTTCGCTAGATCAATGTTGTCAAAAAGGATACCCTTGGCTAGACTAGAAGTCTGAAAAAGTAACACCCTTGCTCCCGGCACATCCCCAGGTACCTTTACTATGGAAGAATCCCCCCCCCCCCCCCGTGCCATCACCAAACGCATCAACGTCAAGGGTTAAAGGTTATGAGACGAGAGGACAAAAGCAACACAAACGCTTTAATTAGGGTATTGGAATTCGATTGAAATTGACTCCTCGAGAAAGTATTTGTGCTGTGAGAAAGTGTTTGTGCCGTGAGAAAGTGTTTGTGCCGTGAGAAAGTGTTTGTACCGTGGAGAAGTATTTGTGCTGTCAGAAAGTGTTTGTGCCGTGAGAAAGGGTTTGTGCCGTGAGAAAGTGTTTGTGCCGTAGAGAAGTGTTTGTGCCGTGAGAAAGTGCTTGTGTCGTGAGAATGTGTTTGTGCCGTGAAGAAGTGTTTGTGCCGTGAGAAAGTGAAAGAGTGAAAGTGATTTTGTGTTGTGAGAATTATATTTTTGCCGTGAAAATTGGTTTGCTGTGGCTGTGGAGATTGAAATTGTGCCGTGAACAATTGATTTTGCCGTGGCAGTTGTGGGCCACCGTACCTTTAACTATGTCGATTCCCTTTAAAAGCTTGCACTTGCAGAGAGCAGAAAAATCTAACAATACCCCATTCAGATCGAAGTTGCACACGATGTCAACAAAGGGTAGCCTAAGAATGAGATTTTCATCTTGCTAAGAGACAATGCTGTGTCTACGTTATTTCTTTGTTCTATTTATAGGGGAGCCTATTTACCATTGCACACTTGCTTTAAAAAAGAAATTCCACTTGTAGAACAGCACAATGAACATTTAAAGAAATAACTATAACAAATAGAATCATCGAAAATCGAACAAAACAACAGCTTCCTTGCACAGAAATGTTTCAGCACAAGATTTTGGCTTGTGAAAGTGTTTCACACAATGATACGATGCTCAGAGACAAAAAGCCGACGACTGGGCCCTTAGTGACAGGTCCTTGGTTGATAGCAGCAAATTTATTTTGCTGAACAAGTTTACCTGTATAAATATGGTTTTATTATTATTATTCTTACCAACTGATAAGAATCTGAAGCGTTTCTATGTGGTAAGAACTTAAAACTGGAATTGAGAAAAATATTCAGCGGCTGAATGTTTTGGTCTAAACTAGTCACAGCAATAGGTCAGATAAGACACAAAAGAAAATATTCAAGAATTTAAACAGAGCACTATGTGTAAATGTTAAAAATAGAATAAAATTCTACTCTTGATGTTTGCGGCCTCGATAAAAGTTCGAATAGTGACTGATATAAATAAAGCATTAGCTGATTAATTGATACATTGATCAGTTGATTACCTTGATTATGCATGATTTCCCAATCCATTGGAGTTAATTTAGCAGCCTCTGAATAGGCATCAAGTGCAGCTTTATGTCTCCCAAGCAGGAATCTATAACACAAAATCAGTAAATGCAATGTGTGTTTGTACTATTGCAGTCCCGGGGGGGGGGGGGGGGGGGGGGGGGGGGGGGGGGGGATACTTCATTTTCAACATGATTCGACCTGAACCTAGACTTTGAGAAAAGGACCAATTCGTATGACGGAATATTCAAAAATTTCGAGCCCATTTGCATGAATATCAGGAACTTTTTGACCCATGCGTATGAATTTGTCGATTTGAAACAAAGGAAAATTGTTTTAAGTTTTTTGGTGCGGGTTATCATTATGGGGCCCATTGATAAGAAAATTCTCAAAGAACTACCCATCTACCAGAATTGTGGTTAAAAACAGACCCATATGTAGAGAATTGCGGATGAAAAAGCCCCTCCATATGAGCTTAACAATGAAGTACCTCCCCCCCCCGGGATTGCAGTAACGATAGATCGGTTAGCTATCCCATAAAAGGGTCTGGATCGAGCCATTATTCTAAAGCCTCTATTTGTGCAGCGTGACAGTTTCTCTTATGTGTACATTTATAAACTCGTCAGATTTCTACATACAGTAAAAACTCGCATATAAGAACCACCCACTTATAAGAACCTAAGGCCTAAAATGTTCTAATTTTACCCCATTACAGAAGAACCTATTCATCCTGAAATTCAAGGAAGGTTCTTATCTTTAAAAAATTTAAATGTAAACTACTTGTTGGTAATGTGATAAAATGTTTTAAGAAATTTAGTCAGATAGAAAGCATTTGTCAAAAATTCCTTGTGTGTATATTGTTCTTTAGAAAATTTTGTCATGATAATGAATAGGTGAAAACCTTGTTTTCTTATATTTGCCCTAAATTCCCGAAGATCTGTAACTAATTCTTTGATAAGAACCTATTTAAGAACCTTGTATCCTGTTTTCAAGAATAGTATCACATACATAAGAACCTAACCAGGGTGATTTCAAAATGCAAGGTTCTTATATGCGGGTTTTTACTGTAATGTATAAAGATGCTGCTCCACCTATGCTTCTTTTGTAGAATAGCTAGAAGGTCTAAAGAAGAAAAGAAAGTTGCCTAAATCCAAAATAACAAGATATTCTGTACTAAAATGTGTCAACACAATAATTCCTTCATGACGATAAGAGGCGAAATTCTCTGCTTAAAAATTGCTCTTCAAAGAAATACGAGTGTGAATCACGTGGACTGGCATACTGTAAGAACTCTGAGAGACAATAGTAGTAAAAGTTTGGCTATTAGCCACGATGAAAATGTTGGTAACTTTAAGATTTTAAAATTAGTTAAGAACCTGTAATTATTTACATTCATCCAAAAATAGAATTTCCAAGTTACGCTAAATTCGAAAATTTTTCGGTGCAAAATATCTCTAAGTAAACTTTTTGCTGAACATTTATTCACCGAAATATGTGGTGGCTGAAAATTATCAAACACTCTAATATTGTACAATTGTGGGAGAAATTAATTAGCCAAAATGTCTTGCCAAAATTTTACTGTCCCAAAATACTGCTGCAGTTCAAAGAATGAATCAGCGTTGAAATGATACTTAACCAGTTTATCTTTTACTTAAGGTAAGATTGCTTCAAATTTTTTTAAACAGCCCTGAATTTTTCCTCCAAGGTACTCACAGAGATCTTGCAACTTGTTTCAGATTGTTAACATTCTGTGGATTTAGTTGAGTTGTCTGCTGGAATAATTCCAATGATTTTTGGATGTCTCCTTCTTCACGCAAAATGAGAGCTGCAAAGGAGGAAACGTCTTTAGTATGCATACTGGGCGAGCCATAAAATTGTATCTAGTTTGAAATACCATACTGGAAAGACAAAGCAATTGATCAATACAATATAAATTGTCTGTTCCAGATGGATTCATTTACAGGCTAAATCTTTTAAAATTTACCGGGTGTGCAAGAAAAAGTTCCCACTTTTGCAAGGCAGGATGTTCTCTTCTAAAGCTGCGAACAAAGAGATCAATAGCACACATAAATGTGCACTCCTAGTACTTCATATAAGGATTATGACGCATCGTTTGATATGTGTCTACTGAAAGAGGCAGACACAACAAAAAAACTAACGTCTAGACCCTCGCCAAAGTTGCAGTGCTGAAAGTTAACTACAATTTGACTGATTTTGTTCTTACAGTCAAATTGCCGTGCAAATGCAGCTAATCCGAAGTCAAATCAAAGTGCAGCACTGCTACTTTTTAACTACAAAATTGCAGTCAAGTTTTGAAGTCATAACAAAGTTAAAGGAATTGAGTCCATATAAATAAATGAGCGTTAACGCTGTCCTGAATTTTTGCTGACAAACCGCTGACGGCCCTTTGTAATCGCACAATAGTGCTAAAGTCATTAGTAGTGGAGACTAAAGGCTTCTTAATCCTAGCATTATCCTCGGGAATTTCTTTGCTTTAATTTCGATAGCGATTAAATCAAAACTTTTGTTTTATGATTGAAAAGAAGTTGATATTGGTCATGAGCCCGCTATTTATGCGGACTCAATGCCTTTAAATAGCAGAGAAAGGATAGCTGCATTTTGTCTGCACTTTGACTTCTTACATCGCTACATTACATCTTTTTATCTGACTCTGACTTTAAACAAATCGGAGTGCAAAAGAATAGATGCCTACAGAAGAGCTGCTTTTTGACTATTTTTTGACTTTATAGAGTTTGATCAAAACAAACTAGTGAATCAAATATCAAAAGAGCGAGCAGGTAATTATGAAGATATGAGAAGTCGATTGTTCTGGGAGTATATTGTGAAGAAAAGTGTGAGGTCAATTGTTTAGACGCGTTATACACAATACAACGAGAGAGCAATGATTGTTTTTAATGGCTTTGTTATTCCAATGACGAAATTTTAATTTTCTTTGGCCTTTGACATCTAGACTGTGGCGGGTACTTTGAAACAACTGAGTTCAAAATTTGATAAACCGTTAGGTGAAATCAGATCAAAGTTCAAATATGCAAGTGGTTGATTTGAATCTTGTTTGGTAAAAGGACCAAGTGTTCAGCAAGCACGATTTGAGAATAGCGAAGGAAGGAAGACATTTGCAAAGGCTTGCAAAGACATGGAGGCAATAATGAAATACAACAAGCACTGGTTTCTTTTTCTAGCAGACTGTAGGCCTAGCCAATTTTGCTTCGTGCTGAGAGATTAATTTGTACGGTGCTTGATAGAAAGATGCAGCTAAGCTTGAGGAGGGTTGACAATTGAAACATTGAAAAACGCACCTGGAAACCCCGGGGGGGGGGGGGGTACTTAGTATATTTGTCCGACGGGGATGTGCCGTTTTTAAGGGTATCGTTTTCACCAATTTTTTCTAGCCCAGGGTATCAAAATGAGGCAATTTTTCTAGAGCAGGTTATCAAAACAGGTCAGAAGGGAATATGCTGCTAGATAGGCTCGTTTTTCGGTCAAATTTCATGTTTTTGAGTGTACTTTTCACCAATTTTTTCTAGAGCAGGTTATCATTTTGAGCGAAAAATTCTGGAGCAGGGTAAAAAGAAATTTTTTTCGTGGGCACACCCCCGTACAAATTTAGGTCAAGTACCCCCCCGGGCTGGAAACTGAAAATGATAGAAACAGAAGGTATTTGATCTAATTAATTAATTTCTACCGCAAGCTGCTTTGATTCTGATCGTTTGTTGGCAAAAGCTACAGTAAATATTTCATGTTTCCATATCTTTAAGTTTTGGCGCCATAAATCGAGATAAATTGAATAAACAAACAGCATGGATAAGTTAGCATGGAATTGAATAATCGAGGACCGAAGATAAATCCAAGTGGAGGGGCACAGTCACTTCAAAAATAGCCCACGATATTTTGGGATGGATCTTGAAAGTTTCTGAGATTTTCAAAGAATCTTTCGATATGTCTAAAGACTCTTTTTGATCATCTGAGATGAGATAGCGATTTTCAAAATGTTTCGAGATTTTGGAAGGTTTCTGAGGACTTAAACAACTGCAGAGATTTTCAACGAACTTTCCAAAGACTTTTTTTAAGAATTTGTATCGTTTTTACGGGAGATTTCAGGGATTTTCGAAGATTGTTATAGTACTTTCTTGGAGCCTGTTCTGTGAAGATTTTCAAAGACTTCACATTTTGTTGTTATTGACATTGATGTTGTTGCTGTATGCTAACTTATACTCTGAAGTTTTAATTTTTTGGGTTGCAAAGAGTCTGACTTAATCAAACAGCCTTCATAGCAAATTTTTAGGTCAAGTGCATTTGCAGTCATTTGCAGTGAAAATGCAGTCAAATTGCAGTCAGTATTATAGTTTCTTATTCTTTTTGGTGGTGTGCAGAGATGCAGCCAATTTGCTGTCAACACCCTGGGGAATGTCTTCGCAGTACGGTGGAGGGTGCCGAGTACGGTGGAGGGTGCCGAGTACGGTGGAGGGCTATCTTGGAGTACGGTGGGGGGCTATCATGAAGTACGGTGGAGGGTGCGGAGTACGGTGGAGGGCTATCATGCAGTACGGTGGAGGGTGCGGAGTACGGTGGAGGGCTATCATGAGTACGGTGGAGGGCTACCTGAAGTACGGTGGGGGGCTATCATGGAGTACGGTGGAGGGTGCAAGTACGGTGGAGGGCTATCATGGAGTACGGTGGAGGGCTATCTGCAGTACGGTGGGGGGCTATCATGGAGTACGGTGGAGGGTGCGGAGTACGGTGGAGGGCTATCATGGAGTACGGTGGAGGGTGCAAGTACGGTGGAGGGCTATCATGCAGTACGGTGGAGGGCTATCGTGCAGTACGGTGGGGGGCTATCATGGAGTACGGTGGAGGGTGCGGAGTACGGTGGAGGGCTATCATGGAGTACGGTGGAGGGTGCGGAGTACGGTGGAGGGCTATCATGCAGTACGGTGGAGGGTGCAAGTACGGTGGAGGGCTATCTTGCAGTACGGTGGAGGGCTATCATTTTTCGTGTGGGGGGCTATCATGGAGTACGGTGGAGGGTGCAACTACGGTGGAGGGCTATCATGGAGTACGGTGGAGGGCTATCATGCAGTACGGTGGAGGGCGCATAGTATTGCCAACAGCCTCGCTATATCGTCAACGAAAATCTGTTGTTTTCCTAAGAATACCAAATGCTATAACATATATAAGTTTTGTGTGGAAAACGTCATTAATTTCCTATCGAATTCACTTGAAGACTCTGTGTCACAATACATGTTTTCTATGAGAAACTAAGAATCTAAGCCAGCATTGAATGTTATCAAAATTGTAAGATTTTGAGTGCTCCTGAGATTTTCAGAACGGATGATTTACAAGCTTTTCCGATGTTTAGACATTACTGAAGTAATTGCCGAGCCATGCTAGGCTTTCCAGTATGATAATTGGAAAGAAAAAACATTTAACCCGACTCGGAAAATGTACTGCACTTGCTTTGCCCTCCACTAAAAAAATTGAATTTCTGATAATGTGAGCTGAGTCTTTTATGCGCGGTTTCATATAAAAAGATACACATTATGATTCTTTTCTTGGCACGAAAGGGTGATAAACATATAAATAATCTCATATGTGTCACAGTACTGCAAAAACTAGATGAACAAGCAAAGTATCTTAATTTTTGCACACATCATTATCGCTAGAATTAATCAAACCAAACTGGAATTATGAAAGATCATATTATCAAGAACAAAGTTCGACTAGAGGAGAATTGATTCGCACAGTTTGTTGTGAAATGACATTCTCAACTGCAATTTTTTTAAATGGTTCATACCTCCCACAGTTTGTTTAGTTTGTGGGCTATGAGTGGGTCTCTACAGGTTTTGCGAATATGAGGATTTGGCCAGATTTGACATTTGAGTGCAGTTAGCGGATTTTTGCCAAGGATTTCTTTATTGAAATAAATATTTTCCCAGTACTGGAGTTTCTTGATATTTTCGCAATCTGAGAGTTAAGGGAGTTGAGTTTCTTATTGGCAGTTTCCGATGAAGAAAGATACGTCTACCATAGTTAGTATTAGCAGGCTACTTCTCGATAATCTATTGTATATACGTATACTCCTGTTCCTGAACATGAACATGTCACAGAACGAAGAATAAAAGTGAGAACCGCGGTTATAAAATGCTACCAACAATCGCTTCGAAACCATCTGACCCATCATGTTCAAAAGAAGCTTCGAATTCGTCTAACCCTGAAATGTCGAAAGAAAACAAGCTACGTCGACATCCTGCAGTATTTGCCCCGTCACAATCATTATCGCTATCTGAACAATACTCAGCAAATTCATCTTGACGTGCATTTTCAGGGTTGCTACATTCGTCTAGGAACCTTTGATACGAGCTGGCAGGACTCCTTTTCGATGGTTTTTTCAGCAGATGTGATTTAAACTTGACGTCCATATCTACTGAACAAACAAAACATTCTCCCTCGAATAAAACTACCAATCTTCATTAAAACTGCACTGTCAAAAATCGTAAGTGAAGACATTCGTCAACAGCGAAAATTTAACTGAAAGTTTGTTATGCAACGAATTTATGCCCGCAAAATATGTGAACATTACACGCATAGCAATACTGCTTTTGAATCAAAAATTAATGTCTTTTCTTCGTACAATGGAAGCAAAGGAGTGTGAGAAGCAGAAAAGAAAATATTCGCTTTTCGCTGATTAGGAAAATGCTAGTCACGATAGATTTTTGAAGGTTATATTCTAGGTTTGATATATCGAGTGTTTAGAAAACTCCACTTGTACTCCGCACCCTCCACCGTACTGCATGATAGCCCTCCACCGTACTCCATGATAGCCCTCCACCGTACTTGCACCCTCCACCGTACTTGCACCCTCCACCGTACTCCATGATAGCCCTCCACCGTACTGCACGATAGCCCTCCACCGTACTGCATGATAGCCCTCCACCGTACTTGCACCCTCCACCGTACTCCATGATAGCCCCCCACACGAAAAATGATAGCCCTCCACCGTACTGCATGATAGCCCTCCACCGTACTTGCACCCTCCACCGTACTCCATGATAGCCCTCCACCGTACTCCGCACCCTCCACCGTACTCCATGATAGCCCTCCACCGTACTGCAGATAGCCCTCCACCGTACTCCATGATAGCCCTCCACCGTACTTGCACCCTCCACCGTAGTCCATGATAGCCCCCCACCGTACTTCAGGTAGCCCTCCACCGTACTCATGATAGCCCTCCACCGTACTCCGCACCCTCCACCGTACTGCATGATAGCCCTCCACCGTACTCCGCACCCTCCACCGTACTTCATGATAGCCCCCCACCGTACTCCAAGATAGCCCTCCACCGTACTCGGCACCCTCCACCGTACTCGGCACCCTCCACCGTACTGCGAAGACATTCCCCAGGGTGGTCAAAATGCAGCCAATTTGCAATCAAAATGCAGCCAATATGCAGTCAAAATTTGCAGTCAAAATGCAGCCACTTTGCAGTCAAAATGCAGCCAATATGCAATCAAAATGCAGTTATCAGCCAAAAATGCAGTCAAATGCAGCCAAAGTAGTGAAGCCAAAATGAAGCTCTAAATAAGACAATTTTATATAGTGGAGCAGTCAATCCATGGTAACATATGCAGCTCTTGATTTAAATAGAAAATGCAGTTGAAAAGGAGTCAATTTGCAGTCATTATGCAGATCTTTAGTTGTACTTCTGCCGGGCTGCTGCAGCACTGCAATTTTGTTAAGGGGAGGTATTCAAAACCCTGCATTCGCTGAATCTATCATACCTTTGGGATTTTTTCAGCACAAAACAAATTTAATACAATCTGAGGATCAAAAATTTGGTAAAATTGCCTCAAATAGAAACTCATACTTTAGCCCAAACTCTGTTAACATTAGAGGCAGCATTCTTTGGAAGGCTCTAACTGACGAAATGAAAATAGATGAAAATGTGGCAGCTTTCAAAAGGAAAATCAAAGCACGGAAGGGGGTAAACAGAAGGTATAAATTATGTTGTGAATACGACTTTATATTATACTTTATATTATGTAACTATCTAGTTTGTAGTTGGTTTGAGTTGCTTTATAGTTACATGTTTGTAACTATGTGAATAACCAATTTTGAATAATGTTAAATGAAAATGAAGGCGATGGTAAATCATACACAAGCAGGCCTTGCAAGAGGTACTCAAGCTTGATCAAGCACTTCATGCATCTCTGGTAATTCTAGAAGCTTGATACAGTTTGCATAGGATGATAAATGTCTAATAAAATGAGTATGCAAATTTCATAAACATTCAGATTATATTAGATGGCATCCTGATTGTGTAATTTCTTGTTGCCTTTTTATTGCTGTTTTGTCACATCTCATGTGCTAAGTCAAGCTCAAATTGTTAAGCACAGATTTTTCCTTCCTCACAAAGCTTGTACAGTTTCAAAGAAAAATATTACCCACAGAGTAATACAGAGAGAAGTAGGATACCTTGGACATATAATGCATATTCACACATGCCTCCTGACTCAGCGAGCTGCTCACTTATCAAGGCCTAGAAAAAGTGACACAGACAAGAGATAAATTACTAGTTAACATTTAAAATGATACAGAATATTATCAAAAAGAGTTAGTCCCTGCGAAATGTTATTAGTCTAATCAATCTCATTGTAACTGATACAAAACATATTGTCATTTTTTTAGAATATCTTCTACACTACTGACTACAGCTGTTTTTCATTTGAGTCTCTATCTTTCATAAGTCCGCGATTTTGAATGGACCAATGGGCTCAGAATCTACTGTATTATTCAGATTAATTGCCAAGAGTCCTGAAAAACATACTGTACCTTGCATTTGTCATATTCTTTCATAGTATAATGAAGATGGACCAACCAGTTCTTTCTTTCAAATACTGGTAAGTCTGGAGCTGCAAGAGATAAGCAAGCAGTGATAAGCCAGTGTCCACAAAAAACTGATTATTTTTAGAGTATAGAGAGGCTGTGCCCTAGATGGTTGAATTTCAAAACAAAATTGATTTAATTTAAAAACAAGGAAATGTCCTGGGACTGGGCAAATCAAGATAAAAATGTCCATTAACTCTTTCTTAAAACTGAATTTAAATGTAACCACTAGCTTCTTGTTTGTCTTGGTAAATTTTCAGCTCAAACGCAAGTCAGTCTGAGCGGCATAATCTTTGGCATGGAGTCTAATTTGGACGTACCCTAACTTCACAACTTCTTTTGAAATTCCTCTTGAAATAAAATATTTATCAGCGTGGTCAGATATGATGAAAAGAGTTAGCAAACCATTTACGGCGATGCTCCTCTATATGTCCTTGGCTCCATGAGCGCCACATTGGCTGGTTTTTAGAAATGGTCCTCGATAGAAATTTATCAATTGGAAATCATTTAACAACCCGATCAAAATTCATCCTCTAATGTGGGGACTTTTGGATGGGTTTTAGATTTGACTAAAAACAATGATAGGAGTATAGATGGGTTGTCTAGCCACTTACATAATAGTCACACCTAATATAATATAATTATAACGTAATATGATATAATATAACATAATATAAAGAATGAAATTATATTGCAAGGTTTTGTCTCTTTCATAGGGCAGTAAATGATAATATTGCTGTAGCCATAATTACAATCATTATGACACCAACGCAGCTTCAAGGAAGATGTCAGAGGCCCAGTTTATCAATATTCACGCTAATACCAACACGTACAGTATTTGTATTACATATCTGTACTGGTACCAAAGACCCCTCCCTGTCACCCCCTCTCTTGAGTGCAGTTGAGACTTTCATCAGAAGCATCGACCATCTTGAAATGATTTAACCATTAAAAAAGGAGTGTTTGATTGTTTGAAATATCAATTTGTCCAAGTAAAACAATGTTCGAATCAACTGTATGGCTTTACTGAAAATCTGCGAGCATAAAACACACTCTTATCAATTTCAAGCAAGAATTAAAATGTTTCTGATATCTTTTGTTTTTTTATGAACTATTGTTCCAATGAATCTCTTCACAACACAAATCATTTTGTGCTCTTCAAAGGAATGCATTTAAGAATGAGACTTTTGATAACACAGTGTTGCCAAAGAAATAGCACAAAAGTCTATGGGTAAAATGCTTGAAGATTTCATGGATATGTCAGAGAAATTGGGAACAAAATGTTGCATGATATTCATACTGCAGTTTCTAGACTAGAGCATACTCATACTGTATACTTTGTAAGACCATCTCTTGAAACTCAGAAATTGGAAATCTTAGGATTTTTTCTAAAATAAATTACAATTTATATTAAACAGGATGATGAAGGTTACACATATTTTTTCTTGTTAGAAACCACTTATAAGAAACAGAAGGCTCAAGTTTTCAAAAGTTAAGAAACAACCAACCTGAATTGAAAAAGCTAAGAAATTTTTGTAATTTGCAATTTAATTTTCCTGTCGCACTCACAAATGTTCTGACAGTGTACAGTTAAAGGAATTGAGTCCATATAAATAGCTGAGCGTTAACGGCTATGCTGACAAACTGCTGATGGCCCTTTGTTATCGCACAATTGTGCTAAAGTCATTAGTAGTGGAGATCAAAGACTTCTTAATCCTTGCATTAGGGGGGATTAAAGAAGTCTTTGATCTCCACTACTAATGACTTTAGCACAATTGTGCGATAACAAAGGGCCGTCAGCAGTTTGTCAGCATAGTGTTAACGCTCAGCTATTTATATGGACGTCATTCCTTTAAGCAACTTTTTGGACATTATCATGAGTGCAAAATATGTTATTTACTTGTTTTTATATTTTACTGCAGTACGTAATTTAGGAGTCCTTTATTTAGACAAAATAAAATTAACTATTTATGAACTGAAATTAACTAATTATGTTGTGTGTGTCGAAGCTTTTTCAGGTGCAATTTGGTGCATGAAAGAAAGCATAATAATGCAATCATTGACATCATTGTAATTATTTATTGTTTTCAAAACAATAAATAGAGAGAGTCAGCAGCCAGCAAGCACGCACAGAGCACACTTTGCAAACTTATCAGTCTGGGCTGAAACTCGTTGGTGTCAATATTATTCAACAAAGTAACTTCGAAATTCAAAATTGGTCAAACTTTAAGGAACCTTTTGGTCGTCTTTTTGGCAAAACTTGTTGTTGTTGTTGTGGCATCTTGGCCTTTTCCTCTGCACTGCTTGCGTCAGACATTCTCTTTTCAGTTCTTGGGCTTCGTCCATGCTCTTCAGAGCCTAATGTTGCATTAGAACTATCAACGCTTCCAGAAGCTTCACTGGCTAAGGAGCTTTGTGGTCTTCTTGCTGTTGCTATGTTTTCGCCGCCGTCCGCCATTTTTTCAGTTGCTTTGCATCAATTATTTACTAGCCTCTTATTGGTTGAGCCTCTCTCATTTCGGAGAAGAAAATGGCGACTGTTCAAGGCATTTCCGCTGCTGGAAAAGCTGCAGGAAAGGTATGATGTGATTTGTCAGACTTGACTAAAGGTGTAATTGCTGTCTTTCTCTGAAAAGTTTTGAACCTGAACTCAAATTTGCTGAAACTTTATTGTTGTGTGTCAATATTAAAATATATATCTTCACACTTCATTTAGAGTGCTGTCCGCCCTGAATGGGTCTAATCTAATCACAAATAGAATAGAATTTCTTATCAAAGAGCATGCCTCGTAGAAATATTTTCTTTATGAATATAAACTTTATTTCCTTGCCAACCATTATTTCAAGGTCAAAGATATTTTTATTCTCATTTCCTCTTGAAACTGAGGCTAACATCAGCAGTAGTCAAAACAAAACTTTCTACAATTTTCGCCCTGAATGGGTCTAAATATTGTTTAGGCCTCAGCAGGGAAATCTTACTAGCAGGAAATCGAAGCTTCTCTCTGCAGTTACCACACTGAACATACTTTGAGCAAATGTTCATAGTACATGGCTCTTGGCATTCTTAGCAACACAAAACTTTAACAGATAGATCTCACCTTTCCTGCTCTGATGAAACTCAAATTTACGGAAACCTTGCATGTCCACAAAGGTAGTCTGCCTGAAAAACTTCATATTTTCGGAAATATCTCCTTCAATGAAACACAATGAAAGAATATTGTAAATAAGGGTGTAATCAAAACATTTTCATTGAGTTTAAAAAAATCTTAAATCCAGGCGCCTTGTACTTCCATCGAAAGACGGGCATGCGATTCCGACGACAATCGGCATTAGACCCATTCAGGGCGAGGGCGACGGTACTCTAACTCTTTCTTTATCTTTATCGATAAGATTAGATTCTTGCAGAAAAGAAACTTAGCTTAGTTAGGGGGCATTTTGCGACAGAAAGTTTCTTGAGAGTTTCTTAATCGCCAATCGCGTAGAACTGATTTGCTGTGACCAGTGTCAGATCACAATTTTGGTTGCGTTACTCAATATGGAGCTTTTGACGAGGTTGATCAATATGTAAAGAAGCCTCCAAAATGCTGTTAGAAATCCAAACTGGATCTGACTTCTAAATGAAATGATCCATGTTGCAAAAGGTTTTACGGACCAGTTGGTGTAGGAATCCGGACTGCAGAGTATGGCAGTTTCCAACGAGATCTCGGGTGTGCAAGAGCAAAATATCGAGTGTGCAAGTGTGCACTTTTATTCAAGTGTGCACTTCAAGTGTGCATATGAATTCTGAGTTTATATTTGTAAGAAAGTCTAACAAAAAAGATGAAAATAGATGTGAAAATCATATACAAATTCAAAGGCTTTTCTGTCCCTCATTCGAGCAGATGAATTTTCGGCCTAAAATTGCGAAAAATTTGATTCCACGCGACGGAATTGTGTAGGCTTACTACAATGAATCCCAGTTGCCATTTATGAAAATGTGACCATGAATGAGACGGCTAACAGTGATCAATACAACAATTGTAGTAAGTCTACAAATATATCAGAAAGTCAAAAATTTCTGTTGTAGTTTTCATCTGAAGCCCTTCAGTTGTCAGTGTAGCACAATAAAACCCCAATAAAAGCATCAAACAATAGAACCACACCCAAGTCACAGTGTGCCACACCCATTCTAAGGTGTGCAGTGAGATTTCAGGAAAAAATCTCGGGTGTGCACTTGCCGTACTCTGCAGTCTGGGTAGGAATGCTCGCAGCTATAGTCGCTCAGCCACTGACCACAAATATGGTGGTCTGCGGACTATGTAACCTGACCCACCGATTAAATGACCTAGTGACCCGTGGATTGCAGTTGCCGATTTCAGAGGCATTTATACGTTATAACAATAAAAAAACAATTGCCAGTGGTTGGTTATTGTTTTACAGTACACGCCATAAGTAACTTAACGCTGTTTTCGTACGAAATCGCAAACACGATTTCGAAAGATTTCGAAAGATTTCGTGCGATGCGATTTTCGCTTGCGAAACAGAAAGGAAACTCGCATTCGAAATCGTAAACGAACAGAATAAGCTTTTGCGAAAAGTCGTTTGAATTGTTACGAAATCGATTCGTTTTAGAAAGGAGACCTGCTGGACTTCCGACGAGAGGAGGGAAATGAAGACGAACCAAAAGAGATACTTGTTTTCCTTCTCTCTTTCACGAACCAAAAGACAGAATTGTAGCAAGTCCAGAGACCTACAAGGAACGTTGGAAGTTGCTGAAATGAAAAATGTCTGCAATCATCCAAACACCAGGGGGAGTCCCTAATTCAAGATTCAAGATTCAAGATCCAAGATCCAAGATCCAAAGATCCGGAATTCAAGATTCAAAATGAAACACCCTAATTTAAGATCCAGAATTCAAGATTCAAAATGAAACACCCTAATTCAAGATCCGGAATTCAAGATTCAAAGTGAAACACCCTAATTCAAGATCCAGAATTCAAGATTCAAAATAAAACACCCTAATTCAAGATCCAGAATTCAAGATTCAAAATGAAACACCCTAATTCAAGATCCAGAATTCAAGATTCAAAATGAAAACACCCTAATTCAAGATCCAGAATTCAAGATTCAAAATGAAACACCCTAATTCAAGATCCAGAATTCAAGATTCAAAATGAAACACCCTAATTCAAGATCCAGAATTCAAGATTCAAAATGAAACACCCTAATTCAAGATCTGGAATTCAAGATTCAAAATGAAACACCCTAATTCAAGATCCGGAATTCAAGATTCAAAATGAAACCCCCTAATTCAAGATCCAGAATTCAAGATTCAAAATGGAAACACCCTAGTTCGGAATTGAAGAAGTTTTAAATGTTTCAATTTTGAAAACAAATCATTTTGGATCCAGCAGTTACTGAGTGGAGTTGAATACAATGGATGTTTACTCAATAATTCTTCGACGTGATTTCAGCTCTTAAAGATATACTGGAATATGATGTCCACTAATCTGGATAATGACAAATAATGAGTTGCGATAAGGTTTTTTGTATGACCTAGGCATGAATTTCTGAGAGGCAAATAGTGCCTAGGCCAAACAAGGAACTTTCTCGCTTTTCGATATTGGTCAACATCTGGAACAGTGCAAATCATATTGCTATGTATTTAAGAGCTGAAATCATTTGAAAGAAATTCAAATAAATTTCCATGATCTGAGACCCTCAACTCATCAGAGCCAAGGAAGCCAAAATTCAAAGTAAGAAGTTTTAGAAATTGAAACACTGAAAAACTTGGGTAAAACTTGTTGATGAACACAATTTGGAGTTAAAATGTTCACACCAAGTACACCCAACTTTCAGTTGCTATTACTGTGAGAGAATGTGAAAATCAGATACTAAGCCAGTGTCCAGCATTGCTTACATGAAGGGGCTTTGAAATTTCTTAGAAGCTCTCTTAAACAAGTACCTAAAATGCTGTTAAAAATTTGTATTTACTGTACTGCTCCAAAAATATAAATTACAAAGGTTTCTTAGCTTTTTTAATCCAGTTAGCATGGTTTTTAAACGTTAAAAAAGATTGGGCCTTAAGTTTCCTAGATTAGCGCAGTTCACTTAAAAAATCACTGGAACACCATCTTGAATTCTGGATCTTGAATTAGGGTGTTTCATTTTGAATCTTGAATTCTGGATCTTGAATTAGGGTGTTTCATTTTGAATCTTGAATTCCGGATCTTGAATTAGGGTGTTTCATTTTGAATCTTGAATTCCGGATCTTGAATTAGGGTGTTTCATTTTGAATCTTGAATTCCGGATCTTGAATTAGGGTGTTTCATTTTGAATCTTGAATTCCGGATCTTGAATTAGGGTGTTTCATTTTGAATCTTGAATTCCAGATCTTGAATTAGGGTGTTTCATTTTGAATCTTGAATTCTGGATCTTGAATTAGGGTGTTTCATTTTGAATCTTGAATTCTGGATTTGAATTAGGGTGTTTCATTTTGAATCTTGAATTCTGGATCTTGAATTAGGGTGTTTCATTTTGAATCTTGAATTCTGGATCTTGAATTAGGGTGTTTCATTTTGAATCTTGAATTCCGGATCTTGAATTAGGGTGTTTCATTTTGAATCTTGAATTCCGGATCTTGAATTAGGGTGTTTCATTTTGAATCTTGAATTCTGGATCTTGAATTAGGGTGTTTCATTTTGAATCTTGAATTCCGGATCTTGAATTAGGGTGTTTCACTCTGGATCTTGAATTCCGGATCTTTGGATCTTGGATCTTGGATCTTGGATCTTGAATCTTGAATTAGGGACTCCCAACACCAGGGGGGGGGGGGGTTGGGTTGGGAAACTATTTCCACGCAGATATGGTTCCCCTTAAAAAACTTATGCTGTCCTCGGTACAAAAATCGAGCTCATCAGTGAAAATCCGACTATTTTTTCAATTTCAAGGCACCCCAGTCTCGCGGGGGCAGTTAAAGTGCAAGAAAGGGTGCAAGAAAAGGAAACTTCTTCGTGATAACTTCGTTATACCCAAGGGTTTTCATGGCGAAAGGACTTGAAATGTGTCTCGTAATATCAAGAGATCGTTGAGCCAGGGGTTCGTTACAACTTATTTCTAAAGACTTTGTTGGGATGTTTTTCAAACCGGGAATTTTTTAATACTAATGTTGGGAATACGTACTGTTTGATACCTGCAGATCAAAAAACGGAAAGGAGAATAGGGATAAAGTGGCGAGTATTATGGGTTTGATTTCAGGGAACCTGGCTTGCAATCTTGCCTCATTCTTCGTTTGTCCTATCCCATCATCGTAGTTGTTAGTAAATCTTTCTTGTAGACGATTTACACTGATTTGGCCGCAGACGACTAAATAAAGGTGAAGAGGCTGGCTGCAATGTTTTGCTTAAGGGGCCCTTTAGGGGCC
This sequence comes from Aurelia coerulea, assembly GCA_039566865.1. NCBI lineage: Eukaryota > Metazoa > Cnidaria > Scyphozoa > Semaeostomeae > Ulmaridae > Aurelia > Aurelia coerulea. The sequence goes on along the minus strand of CM076948.1, from coordinate 20,559,818 downwards.
CTTTACATGAGCAAACTCAGACCGGCACGAGTTTCAGATCGGTTTGAAATTTTGCCATGTCTGCTTTTTTGCGTTGCGTTTACATGGAGATTCAGACCGGTCTGAAATTATACTAGCGTCACATTGCACATGCGTTGAATGCAATTGAGGCAACTGTGACAATGGTTTCTTTTCTCATGTTTTGGATTTAGGCCTATTTTCATTGTTGCGTTAAGTTATCAACAACACAGGATGTTATTAGAGTTGAATCAAGGATAATCAACTGTATGTTTGTACTGCATTACAAATCTATTTTGGTTTGATGGTTCAAATGCTGCTTCAGAACCTGAAAATAAAACAGGAGGCTTTAGTTTTTTATGTTTAGTTTCTTAGTTATAGTTTCTTGCGTCTGGAGAAAAACAAATGGACGACCAAACAATGAAAATGGCTCCCAATAGTGCAGTTATCACTTCCGCAATTATTCATTTCGCCCCGATCTGAAAAAATTCTGTTTACATGAGAATTTCAGGTCGACCTGAGTTTTCAGATCGGTCTGAAAGACCGAAACGAACCCAGACCGGCACGAGTTTCATTTCGCCCCTTCTCATGTAAACACTCTAAGGGCCTTGACCAGACACTGAAATGAAACTCGTGCCGATCTGAAACTCGTGCCGGTCTGAGTTTGCTCATGTAAAGGGCCCCTGAAACTCGTGCCGGTCAGAGTTTGCTCATGTAAAGGGCCCCTAAGATGATCTTTCACATATTTAGTGAAGAGGTCCTAACAGCGTAATTGGCATCAAAACCACAAGTTGATTCAAAGGAAAATCCAGCACACTTGAAACCATCAATAATCTCTTCCTCGTAATATAAACAGCATTTTTGAAAACATGCCGACCAAGAATATTGACTGGAAAATCAAGGAAAATGAATAAAAAACATTGTTTTTGAAGATGCGTATAGCCCCGTCATTGAATATATCGTCGGATGACAACGCATGATATATCTATAAGAAACTCTTCTCTCGTATCACTAAAAATTAATAAACTTCTGAAGTTTTGTAATTTTTAGTGATCTGAGAGAAGATTTTCCCATAAAAAATACGTGTAGTCAGTGGCAGAACCATGGGGGGAATGAGGGGCGGTGTCCGGACCCCACATTTCCAAAAGTTGGTTCTTGAGATTCGCACAAATATGAAATAAAATATCAATTATTCTTATCATGAAATCAATATTCTTATCAAATATCCACTGTAAATCTAACTAAAAGGGCGTTGCCTGCGTTTTCTGAAAGTGTTGGACTAGTATACCCCCTGGCTATGTAAATAGTCCGTCCTTACGTATTCTTATTTACTCGTGTTCTGTTATTCATTTATTCGGTTACAGTTCTCTAATAGTAAAGTCGCCAAGTAAGAAGTCTCTCTTTGCAGCAATCTTTAGGCAACATTACTGTAACCGAATTAACATGGATGCGTCGAAAAGCAGTATTTTGTGTTTCACAGGAAACGGCGATGTTCAAGCCTTTTTAACCAAGGTAGAAATACATGCCGCACTGAAAGGATACACAGGAGAAAAGCTGGCTCAAGCGTTGGCAAGTAAACTAGAAGGGCCAGCGTTCGATGTTTACTTACGACTTTCAGCAGATGATAGAAAGGATCCAGAAAAATTAAAAGCTGAACTCAAAAAGGAATCTTTGGTGCAGCTAATCCCTATCCCGGCGGGTCCACTCCTATGAAAGAATTGTAACCATGACAGTCTGGCACTTTTTGAGATGAACCCTAATCTCTGATTCTTGTTCTTTGAGAACAGCCCTTTTCCGGCATTTTCTCTGATAGGGAACCGGGAATTACTACCCTAATTCTGTGATTTCTAGGAGGTTCCTAAAAACAAATGTTTACAAAGAGAATGATTCAGTTTGAAAAGTATCGCACACCTTAATTCACTGATATTCATACCTAAGACATTTAATTCAAAGTTGTTGATTTATCATTATTTCTTGGGACTGACAAAAATAAATTATTCTCTTCAAGACACAAGTAATCAAGAACTTCCCATTCCATTTTAACATTAATAGACATTATCCTTTTCAAAATGTAGCTCGTCTTATCCAACTCATGTTATACTTTCCTCTTACCGTGCAGTAATTAGACTTCAAATCTAACAAAACATCCTAAACAACAAATAACTGTTACTTCAGCTGCAAATAAAGGACAAATAACTACATAGCTCAGGTGATATGTTGTGATAATTTGGGGTTATTTTGTTTTTTAAAATCTAAACTAAACACCTAAAAAGATGTCAATTGAACTCTGTCATCAACCATTTGCATGGCTTTTATGCCATTTGATTTGGGAAGGTTTTCATAATATGACAAAGTCAAATGCAGAACACTTCTCCTCCTGCAACACACACTACACCTACAGTAGCTGTGTGTGAAGGGCAGGGATAGCAGTCTAAAACATAAGTGTTTCTTACCATAGTAGTACCACAGCCACTTCTCATCAGATAATAGATCTTTTTAGACATTACAATGCCTTGATTTGATCCAGGATCATTATTCTCGGCTTCAGCAAAAACTTTTTCCCGCCAAATAGCCCAGAGGAGGCCAGCCTCTTATTGAAAATTTGCCTTCTGAAATCTAAAAAAACCCTCCTAATCCGACCTAATCTACAGATGGTGTTGAAAAGTTTATATTTTCATATGGAAACAAAGCAGAAGGTCGAGACTTTGGTAGAAAACAAACAATAAAAATTTTTTTGGAATAAATGAAATATTGCTGAAAGAATTTCTTGATGAAGATGAAATACATATAATGAAACTTCTGATAGAAAATGTAAAATACAAATTGGAATTGCCCTTGGAATCCCCTTGGAATTGCACAAGGAGATTGCCTCAGCGCAATTCTTTTCATTAGATATCTCTCAAAAGCATTAAACTTTAAACCACAACTAAGAGATCACAGCTATGCCCTACCAGAAATCCTAGGTGAAAAAATCCCACAACATCTCAATGAACATAGCTACACAATAACAGAAGCTCAAATACATGAAAAATATCAAGAAAGTCTGATGATTCCCCTTCAATATGCAGATGACTGTGGATATGCAATTGTCTCAAAAGACCCTCACCTCATGAAATACACAGCAGCAACAATACCATCAAAATTGAAAAAGAGAAACCTGATTTGTAATGAGAGCAAAAATGAAGACTATGTTGTCACAAGAAATGGGTCAAAAGATTTTGAAAAATGCAAATATTTAGGAACGATGCTTGACACAAAAAAAGATTTTCAGAGAAGAAAGATGCTGGCAATAACATCAATGAATGCGTTTAGCCACATATGGGAAAATAAACACCTGTCCATGAAACTTAAACTCAGAATCTTCAATGCATGTGTTGCCCCAGTCATGTTAGCAGGATCAGAATTGTGGACTGTAAATGAATCATTAAAGAAACAAATAAATTCATTCCAGAGAAGATTGCTCAGACTCCTACTAAATATAAAATGGCCAAAAAAGCTATCAAATGAAAGACTGAAAGAAATAATAAAATACGAGGAATGGAGCAACATCGTAACCAAAAGTCAAATCAGATGGTATGGGCATGCACTTAGGTTACCTGCAGATACCCCATGCAAAATAGCTTTAGCAGAGTACAACAGAACAACCAAAAGACCAAGAGGAGGACAAAAACAAACTTGGATAAAACAAGTGCATAAAGATTTAGAAAGAATAAACATTGACACAAGTAATATAGTAGAAATAGCACAAGACAGAAAAAACTGGAGAAGAATAGTGGAGAGGTGTGTGCAGGAGATGCCTAATGCGGAGGAGCCCGCGAAATAGGAAACATGATGATGACATGATTTGTTGTCGAAAAGACAATTTTGTTGTTGTTGTTGTTGTTGTTGGTCATGGTTGTTGTTGCTTGTGTTTTGTGTTCACAATTCATAATCAACTCATCTACTTGGCAAATCGACATGCACCTTGGATGAAGCAGAAATGGTAAGCCCTTTCTTTCTCAGCCTTCTTGGAAATGATAAGAAAATTTAAGTTGAAGAATTGAAGAAAATATAAGTTTACAGGTAGCAGGCCATGGCCAGCCAACAGCATATTCGCCAAGAATAATGAAAGTCTTCTTGTTCCGCCTACATTCATTTAATTTAAGCATTTAGGCCTTTCTTTGTGTCAGATTTAGTCAGAAGCTATATTTTTACCATATTCATGTCTAAGTTTTGTATCTGAAGCAAATTGCAACACTGATAATAATTTCTAATTCCTTCAGGCCAAAAGTCCAAAGCAAGAGTTGCATACCACAGGGAAATATAGACAAACTGATCATTGAAGTTGTAAACAAATACAATAGACTTATATGGCAATTGTGTTCTGTATTAAATACAGAAGATTACATGTTTGTTACCAATAATGAAATGAGCTTGTTGCTTTATCTCAACCTTTTAACTTTCTTGGAAAATAGATATATGCAATGGGAGATGAATTGGTTTTGGAGCGTGAGTTATGGCTTTTGAATGTGAAAGAATAAAGTACCAGAAAACTTCTTGCCAGATCTTCAAGCTGTCTTCACATAATCACATGTAGTTTTTGCAGACATTAAGAACCAATGAATCTATCTCCCATTGCATATATCTTCCGAGAAAGCCACAAGTTTGAAATATTACACCAAAAAAACTGGACCCTCTTGTTTAACTCCATCAGTTGATTTTTGATCAACTGATAAATGTTATTGTTGAGTGTGTGCAGTGCAAGGAATCTATTATAGTCATGTTGATGAGTGCTCTTGGCTCATTTGGGTGCATCTTTTCACAAATTTACCACATTTGATATCAATAGATTTTAATATATTGATATTTGACCCTTTTTACAAAACTCTAGGAAATATTTTTAAAAAAGGACCCTTTTTTCTAGATTCTATGTCCTAGATTTTTCACAAATTCCAGACCCTTTCTCCTAGATTTCGTAGACTCTCATGGTTACAATTCTTACATAGGAGTGGACCCGCCGGGATCCCTATGAGGAAAATTCAATTGTTGATTCAATCGCTGACAAGGTGATAGAGAAATTGCAGGGCATTTCAATAAGCCCTGACGACGGGGGACCACGCAACGAAGTTAATTTTGCTGATAGAAACTGCGGCCGCGGTTTTAGGGCCCGTAATTTCAGAGCCCCAGGACGTGGCCGCTCAGTTTCTTCAAATGGGAAAATGGAACCACGCCAAATGCGATGCAGAACATGCCAAAGCACAGAACATTTGTTCCGAAAATGTCCAACAAGATTTTGCCAGGCCTGTGGTGCGCGAGGCCATGATGCTTGGGATAAGAACTGCTCGAATTTCCAATGACTAGACGGCCCCGACATTTTGAATTTAGAGGACAATACCACTGGTGCGTCAACCGTTGTTTTAAAAGCCAAATTGGAAGGAGTTTTTAGCAACGTTTTGCTTGACTCAGGAGCAGCTGTATCAATTATTGACTCGAAAACTCTTGAAAATTTGAAACTCGCAGTAAAGATAAATGCTTCAAGTGAAACACTTACAGATGCCTCAGGTAATAACATGAAAATAACCGGTTTTGTAACTCTAAACGTGAATATTTTTGGCCTAACGAAGCCAGTTCTACAGAAGTTCCAAATTGTCGATTCTCATTCGCCAGTCAGCATATTATTAGGCAGAGACTTTTTGCAGAAATTTGGTCAAGTGACATTTGATTTTGCAAATAACCGTGTAAGGCTTGGCCCAGCCTGGATCAGGGGGGCTGAGATGAAAACACCCATACGTGTTCGGGTAGCTGAAAAAACCACCATTCCTGGTCGTTCCGAAAAATTTATCCAGGTCAAATGTGATACCAAAACGGCATTTTTAGAAGGAGATTTTGACCCCGCAACAATAGCAGGGATGACGGGTATCTACGCATCAAGAACACGGGTGATTCCAAATTCTGCGGGTGTTTTCACGATCAGCCTGTTGAATGTTTCTGCTGAAGATATGATTTTAACTGCACGCAAACCAGTGGGAACATTACACGCTGCCGCAACGGGAAGTATCACACAAGGCCCAGTAAAAGATAATCCCTCGTTTGACTGCGGTACCCAACTTTCCGAAGAAGAAAAAACCACATTAATGTCCTTGATTTCTGACTACAAAGACATATTTGCGCAGAATCCAAAAAAGCCTCAGAGGAACAAAATCATAGAGCATAAAATCATTACAGATGACTCAATGCCCATTTATCAAAAACCACGCCGTGTACCAACCGCATGGGAACCAGAAATCAATTCCCAGATCACCGACATGCTGGACAATGACATCATAAGACCTTCTGAATCACCCTGGAATAGTCCTATCATTTTGGTTAAGAAAAAAGATAATACAACACGTTTTGTTTGCGATTTCCGAAAGTTAAATGATGTGACAAAAAAAGACACATACCCTTTGCCTCACATTAGGGACGTTATTGATAAAATGGCTGGCGCAGTTTACTGGACAACTCTTGATGCAGCATCAGCCTATTGGTCTATGCCGTTGAAAGAAGAAGACAAAGAAAAAACTGCTTTCTCTGTTCCACGAGGAAAGTTTGAGTTCAACGTAACGCCGTACGGTTTATGTAATGCAGGAGCATCATACCAAAGATTAATGGACATTTGTCTCTCAGGGCTACCCGCCGAGCGAACGTTGGCGTACATGGATGATATTGCCATTTTTAGCAGAACCTTCGACGAGCATTTAAAGGACATTGAAGCAGTATTCAGCAGATTGCGTAACACAGGCATCACATTGAAGCAATCAAAATGTGCATTTGCGAAAGAAAGCGTGGAATTTTTAGGATACGAATTGTCCATGGCTGGTATCAAACCACAGAAACGTCTCACCGATGCGATACGTGATTTTGAACGCCCAACAACCAAGAAAGATTTAAAGCGTTTCCTAGGACTTGCAGGATTCTATCGAAATTTCATAAAAGATTTTGCTGAAATCTCTAAGCCACTCAATAAACTCACCAGTGAACAAGTCGTGTATCAATGGGACCCGAGTTGCGAAAGAGCTTTCATTTCCCTAAAAAACGAATTGTGCTCAGAGCCCACGCTAGCCTTTCCACGATGTGGTGAACGATTTATTGTAGAAGTTGATGCAAGTGACGTAGCAGTAGGAGGCGTACTTTCTCAAGTCCAGAATGATAACAGTATCCATCCTGTGGCCTATTTTTCCACCACGCTTTCAAAATGTCAACAGAAATGGTCTACCCACAGTAAAGAAGCCTTTGCCCTGCTGACAGCTGTACGAAATTGGCATGTCTATCTCGCTGGAACGGATTTTGTTTTGAACTCCGACCATAATCCGTTAGTTCACCTGCGCAACCAGAGGGACCCTCGTGGAAAATTTGCAAGATGGTTATCAGAACTCGAAGAATACAGTTACACAGTCCAATACCTACCGGGGAAATTGAATGTGAAAGCAGATGCGCTGTCAAGGACACCTGGAGCTACAGCTAATACAGATCACTTCGATATGATTTTTGAAGATAAGGTGTATGCAATCAACCATGCTGCCAAAGACTTCAAAGAACAATTGGAAGCAGAACAAAATTCTGACCCAGTAGTAGGACCTGCTAAGCGTTTGATTACTGAAGGCAATACCATTCGGGAAGGACGCTTGAAACGAGTTTCCAGTCAATTAAGAGTAGACGATAACATCCTCACTAAGTCAGGAAGACCTATTTTGCCTGCTTCAATGAGACGCTTTGTGACACTCGCTATTCATGAAATGGCCCACTTGGGCAAATTTGATTCATGAACTTTGCGAAATATTCAACATCGAAAAGAGGAGATCTTCCGCGTACCACAGTCAAGGTAATGGTTTTGCTGAACGTAACATTGGAAACATCAGAGAGGTATTACGTGCTTTGCTCCTCGATCGCGACTTACCTCAAAAGCAGTGGCGTCTCCTCCTACCAGAAGTGGTTTTCGCATTAAACACCAGTGAGAGCTCAGTCACGAAATGCACACCCTATTTCATAGTATTTGGAAGGAAACCAACATTGCCACAAGATCTCATTCTCGGCAGTAAGACCCCCCAAGCTACCGATATCGCAACAGCATCAGACTATGCAACAGAAACGAAAGTACGTCTCGCTGAAGTATATTACCACGTCGCGACAAGACTCGGTTTGAATCGCACCCAGATGCAGAGACAGTACAATAGGAATATAAACTTCCATAATTATCAGAAGGGAGATAAGGTGTGGTTAAGAAGGAAGTATTTCAAAACTGGCGAAACCGAGAAATTAGCTCCTCGAAGAAATGGCCCCTGGACCATTTTAGAGAAGCTTGCAAACGGAGTGAACTTTCGCATACAAAATGATTCGACAAAGAAAAAGCAAGTCGTTCATCATAATCGATTATACCCCGCCAAGATTATGGACACACCAGAGAATGCGCAACAAGACGACAAACAACAAAATGAAGGCGACATCGTGGCCCAAGAGATTCGGGACAAAATCAATGATACTTTTATAGACGAGGATTTTAGTAGCTCAGACGAATCGGACACTAACGCAGACGACCGTGAAGATCTGGGACAGAATCGAAAGTACCCGATGAGAAATCGGAGACAGAGAACAATAGAAGGGAGCATTCCCTGGGACAGTATTAACGTTGTCGAACATCAAATCTTATAAAGGTGGGGAGGAATGTTGGACTAGTATACCCCCTGCCTATGTAAATAGTCCGTCCTTACGTATTCTTATTTACTCGTGTTCTGTTATTCATTTATTCGGTTACAGTTCTCTAATAGTAAAGTCGCCAAGTAAGAAGTCTCTCTTTGCAGCAATCTTTAGGCAACAAAAGTTTGAAGGGCGTGGTAGCACAAAATTTTGTTGGGGCTGCGGCCAAGACCTCCTCACATTTCAAGTGCTGGCTCCGCCGCTGCGTGTGGTCATTCGACGACATTTTCAAACGACAGCACGTCTTCAAAATCTAAAAGCATCGAAATAACCTTTGATTATACGAAACTCGAGGCTATCATCGAAAATTCGGATCAAAAGTTGTAGAAAAAGCTTTTCACCCGACACTCATCAGACTAATATATCAGTCGGCATAAAATGTAAGTTTCTTACGCGTTTCTAATATTTTTAATGCCAGAAGTGTAGAGTTCATTTTGTTTTGTCTAAAGGGCTCCCAAATTACTTAGTAAGATCTCAAAACAAGTAAATAGCATAATTCGCACTCAAAATAATGTTCAAACAGTTGCTATAACTGTACAGTGTCAAAACATTCTTGAGTGCGATGGGAAAATTAAAACTGCAAATTAGATAAGTTTCTTAGCTTTTTATATTCAGGTAGGGTTGTTTCTTAACTTTCCAAAAAAGTGAGCATACCATTTCTTAGAAGCGGTTTCTTATTACAAAAATACGTGTAATCGTAAATAGAAATAGTCTACCAATAGCACTTACCCAAGTATGGATACTTCGCCCTTCTCCTTTGTCTGTCTCCTCAGCTTATCGAATATTTTTTTTTATAAGAAACTGGTTTATAAGAAACTAGTACTACGATGGCCAAAAATTTAAGAAACTCTAGTACTACGTTCAAGAACAATTAAGAAACTCGAAAATTTTGATTCTATTATAAGAGTCGGTAGATTACTGTTCGCGAGGCAAAGTGCGGCATTGCATTTGTAAATATCAAGTGAGAGGGAGAACCTTTGTCGGTCACACCCTGCGGTCGCATCATAGAGCGTTGTCAAAAAACAATCCTATACATTAAAGGCAAAATAATTATCATATGATACCAAGAGAACAGTTAATCAACACCTGACCACCTGGCTAATTATGTATATCTTTGGCACTAATGTCTTCAAGTGTCATGAGTCACCAGGTGTCACCGTCATTTTAAACATTTTAAAGAAGGAAGTTCAGTTTGACGAACTTCAGATTACGCATCACGATGTCTAGCACGAAACAATCAACGCTTTTCAAGTTCGGCTTCAAGAAGCAAATTGTTCACCGAGACGAAGTTATCAACGTTGAAGGACCAAGTACTGTTTCATCAAGTGATTCAGTTTTCTCATGTGAAGATTGCAATGAGCGTTTCAAGAGCCGTGCTGGACTAAGCATGCACAGGTCGTGGCGTTGTGGATCAAAAGGGAATGGAGCCAAGGTTCCTCATGTTCACAGTGGTTGCGTTGAAGATCTTTTGGTAGAAAAAGACAAGTCTGTACGCCAGAAAACCCCCATAGTAGACGAAGCTTTGGCAGAAAATAAGGAAACAGCTGTTGTGGCACAGAAGGTAACGGGCAGAAAAGGAGCAAGTGAGCGGCGATCTTATGATTTCCTGTTCAAGATGAAAGTCCTCGAAACTCTCGAGAAAGAGAATGTTACACCCAGTGATGTGGCAGAGAAATTCGGGATTGACAAATCTCTTGTAACCAAGTGGAAACAAAACAAGCGAAGAATTTTGGCCACGGCATGCTCGGAACACAAGAAAATGCTAAGGAAGGGTCGTCCGAGCGAAAGGCATCGGCAGGTGTACAATAAACTGTACGAACGCTTCTGTCTTGTGCGCAAGAAAGGGTTAAAGGTATCTTTCTCTTGGTTCTATGTCACAATGAACAAGATCCAAAAAGAAATCAAGCCAGACGGAGCCAAGATTCCGAAAAGTGCAGTCACTCGCTTCATTCGGCGGTACAACATAAAACTGCGGCGTGTTCAGCGGAAGAAACGTGTTGACAAGACGAAATTCCTAGGACAGATGATGCAATGGCACAGCACTCTCCGAGAGGGCCTAATAAAGGTAAAAATTTACGTTTCCAGTCTTCCTTTGTTGCATCTTTACGGGCATCTTTATTTCATTGCAGACTTTTGTTTTTATGCTCATGCTGAACTGCTTGTGATCAATTTTGAGACTTTAGCGTTATATTTCCAGTAAGTTCTCGAACATGTGTAGAATTTAAAATTATAAATTGTGTTTAATTTATACATCTTACCGATAAACGTGCATTATTTATATTTTTAAGACCGGACGCTCAAAGACAACCTACGACTCGAAATGGGGGAGATTCAAACCAAATCGACGTTTCAATGTTGATCAAGTTCCACTGCCGTTCGCTGTTGATCGAAAGACAACCTACGAAGTACCAATTCCGAGAAATGAAAGACGAGATCATCGTGTATGGGTCAGGTATGTTCTCAATTCAAACATTCTCTTCATGAGATGGAAACAGATTTAAATATTACAAACAGAAAATTTTCATCTGTTCATTTCTGTTCTTTGACAACGCCTTTGCTTTGCTTGTTAACTTTGCTTGGTAAAACAATGATGGTCCTGACAAGCAGCAAACGTTTTCTGCCAAGAAGGGAAAATATTTATGAAATCTCAACTGCTCTGGGAAATTTCTTTGATTCACTTAGGACTTGATAATTTGATCTAAAAGCTTGTGCATGAACTATAGATTTATTTTTTTCAGCACCCCAGGCAGTGGCTTAGACAAGCGACAATGCACCTTGCAGGTCTGTTTTTCACCCGAAGGCACAAATGCCCGCATTGCAGTAATCTTCAGAGGGAGTGGTAAGAGAATCGGCGAGGACGAGAAAGAATCGTATCACAAGGGCGTCGACGTCTACTGGCAAAAGAACGCGTGGGCTGATACAGATTTTAGCGTTGAATGGGTGAAAACACACTGAGCAATGCTGTGGATGTTGGTGGTGAAGAATCTGAATTTGTTCTTTTTTGTGACAATTTAAACGCCCAAGCCAGTCTTCAGTTCCAAGAAGCAGTTCGTTCCCTCGATGGCATTGTTTGGTATGGTGTTCCAAACGCAACTGATATATGGCAGCCAGTTGACTCTGGATTAGGTCAAATGTTGAAAACAGCAGTGAAAAGGATGCAAGATGAATGGCTGGGTATAAAAATCACTATAATACATTTGAATAGTGTAGAGTACACTAGTACTGAATCATTTAGTGACTGATTAACACTGATTCCTAAATACTTGACCACAGAAAAATACAAATTATTATGTTACTCAATGCGATTTTCAAGTTTTAGACTACAAGATTACCTTTTGAAATAGTTGATACAGGTTAGGTCATACATTGTGCCAAACGACTCACGATCAAAATACATTTTGTTTGCCCTTTGTGGTCTGGTCGCGCCCAGCAGGGACGTAGGAAGCATCTCAAACTTGGGGGCATCACACTTCAAGGGCAATTTTTCATTAAGCTAAAGGGGCACTTTCTGAAAATAAAAAGGGCATTTCTTTGTTTATTGCAAACTTTTGGGGGGGGTCTATATTCTAACGAACAAGCAATTCGATATTTTCTTACATATCTGTTCTGAGTTTACTTCATCTTGCTCTCTTGCATTTACTTGCAGAAATGGATGACAATATTGACCTTTGGCTTGGCAATAGCACTGAAAGAAAGCTAGATACGAAACAGCGGCGAATTTTAATAACGCATTGGGTTGGGGATGCATGGGAACTCCTACAAGGTAATGAGTACAAAGAGTCAAGGTATCGATGTTTTGAAAAAACCGGATGCCTTATCACAGCAGATGGCTCGGATGATGATAAGATCAATCCAGAGGGACTGCTAGGCTATGTTGTGCCACCAAGTCTGCTATTTGATGGATCCGACCATGCAGTAGATTGTCCAATACCAGAGGCAGCCCCTGAACCACTTGATCACAGCACTCATGACGAGCAAGATGACGAGCTTCTTGAGGAGACAGAGCATTTGGAGGATGTGGAGCGTATCGATCTTCCAAAGGACAGGGACTATGACAACGTTTTGGTTAAGCGCAAGATACGTGCACTCTACGATGAATGGCATACAGGAACAATCACGTGGTACAACAAAATTAACGACGAGTACAGGATTCAATTTAGGGATGGCTCAGAGGACTATATCTCGTTGGACGATATTGATGGTGTGGAAATGATTTTGCAGTAGACAAACTTTGTTGTAAATCATTGGACAGTTCAAGTTTGTAGCAGTTTTTACTGATGTTCTTATTCGCACGAGCGTTCTATTATGCTTTTTTGTTATTGATAACTTTGCTACTGACACGTCTGCTTCTATTTTTTGTACCATTTTTCTACAGTCCGTCATAGGCCGTCTGTCTGATTAATTCAAATAAAGAATCTGTCTCTCTAACAAAGCTACCTCAATTTTTTTACTTTTGCCTGAAAAAAATTGGTAACTCTTCGCCTTAATGTGGATGGCTTATTCATGGTGTCCATATCAATGCAAAATGCAAGCCTTTTGTCGATAAGAAGGCTGCATTTAAAACCATAACGCAAATTTAGGCCCAAAAAAATAAGAAACTAATTAAGAAACTTTTACTACTAAAACACCGAAATTTTCATGTGAAATTAAGAAACTTTTAGTACTAGGTGCTGATCCAAGTTTCTTATAAAAAAAAACGTGTATGATCAAACTATCTCCAATTTAATTATTGGCAGAAATAATAACGTTATAAATCTTTGCCCTTACACATAATTTTCATATCTCGCTTCCTTTCTCCCAAAAATTAACTGGCTGTAATGTGTTTTCGTGCCTTTCCACCCTTTCGCTCTCAGAACTGTTCTTTATGGCGTGACGTAAAAGGGAGCAAAGATTTTCTACGATTTAATTCAACAGTCCAGTGCAAAAGGTAATCGAAAATGATCCAAGACACCAATTTATCTAGAATATTTCAGTGAGTTTCTACTTTGATGCAAAGATTTAAATTCATGCAAGAAATGGCAAACAGTAGTGAGAAATCATAACTAAAATATTGGACTGACCCTCAACTCAGATTCAAAGCTCAAACCTCCACAGCTCCGTTATTCGATGTCTCGGTAATTTCGATGTCTCGCTAATAAAATCTACAGCTAATTCCGGGTTTTTCAATTGCTGCAATGCTCTCCTCCGACCCTCCCCCAATCTTTCGTACGATTTACGTTTGGCCTTTCTACTCGAAAACCTGTGAAAGCAACCCTCGATGTCCTCCTAATAGAACCGTGAATAATCTTTTCGATAGCGACATCGTACGAAATAGCAATATCTAATCCTTCTTTTGTTGTCCTGAACATTAGTGGTTTTCTAAACTAATCGATTGCACAACAATTCAAACGCCTTTTCGCAAGAGCTTATTCTGTTCGCATACGATTTCGAAAGCGACTTCCCTTTTAGTTTCGCAAGCGAAAATCGTATCGTACGAAATCGATCTCTTTCGCACGAAATCTTTCGAAATCGTACGAAACTCGCACGTGTTAAGTTACTTATGGCGTGTACTGTAAATACAATAGACGTTGGTTTGCATTTTGCAAAGATTCCAGTCAGGACTTGAACCTTGCAATGGTTCACAAACGCCAGAGATCTCCCCGGTGTGGAGTCATGACAATCTATCGTTTTTCCATTTTTTTGGCAAATTTTTCCGGTGTGGACTTTAAATAGGTTTCCACCTCCAGGGCCCCCACCCTAGCCACCAACAGGCCCAGCAACTAATGATACAACAAGAAAGGAAAACCCATAGAATGTAAAGAAAATGAGTAGGGAATATTAAATAGGGAGGCAATGTACACAATGCTGAATGCAATACAATGCATATTTTATAAGAAACTAAGGTCCAGGGCTGGTAGGCAGTTTCTTAATCCTATCCAGACTGGGGGGCACAAAGTGCCCCCTAATGAATTTTTCCACACAGCTTGTTGAGTATCTCCAAGAAAGTCTAGCTTTTTATGACTTTTAGTTTCTATCTAGGAGATGTTTAAATATTTTTTATATAATTGATTTAATTTAGATATTAGATATTTACTGTAGATTCATGTCAATTTCAAAAAATGTTGACACTAATTCAGGGGGTCAACACATAATTTTAAATTGAGTGCTCTGCAAAATGAATACCTTTTAAGTCATAACTTTTGAACCACTGGCTCTATGACAATGAAACAAAAATTGCTGAGCTTGTCTTGAAACGGGCTTTCATTAGATCCATAGTTTGTTGATTTTTGACAATGTCACCAATGATTGGTTGTTGCACATCAGTACTGACGAAAAACCATGCTAGGCTTCATTTTTGACAAATGAGCAACATCATATAATACAGCAGGTTTCTTCATGTATATTCCGCATTTTTGCTATTTTTCAAATCAATTTATAATGAATTTTAGACAAAAATTGCTCTTTTTGCATTCAAAATAGATAAATGCTGACATCAGCAAAAATGTTAATGTTACGCAGCAAAATGTTCAACATAAGAATTTCAAGGATGTAATCCTTCTAGGTTTCAAATCTCATATCAATATGTTTTATCGATTTGCAGAATCAAAGCGAGGAAGTCCAAGATGACATTAATTTGTTTTTGTTTATGTCACATGATTAAGTGATGTGGTTTTACACCCAAATTGGCCACATTTGCTGCAGTCCTGGTAATATGAAATTTGGTGGCGTGCTGCCATTCGCACGCCTTAAATATTTTAGGCGTGCGATGGCGTGCGATCCAAAAAAAATGTTTTATCGTTGTTTAGGGCACTTAATAGCCTTCCAAATGTCATATAATGCTGGGACAGCTCATTGTTGTCAAAACAGACAGACATTCTCAAATTCAACGAAAATGATTACGTTATTATTTCAATTAAATTAGAAATAAATCGAGAATACGACGCGTAATGTATTCCTATGGTCTATGCACCCTCTTGCCGAAAGCTCGATATAGTTCAATCTTGGAGCAATTAAATCCAAAGGAAACCACAAAAGTTACATCGGGGGCTCGTTATTTCGATTTCAAAACTGTATATGGTTTCCTTCGTGGTCTTCCATGACATTTCGTCTTGAGCATTGAATCTTGTTCTTGAAGAGCTGTTGCACAGTTGTTGATGACTTGTTGATCACCATCCAGAAAAAGCATATTGCCCCAGCCCCCCAAGATAAAATCGCTATTACGATGTACCACAACGGCGCTCAGAGAGGCCAGAACTGTTGATCAATTTACAACTTGAAACTGTTTGTCTCGAGGGGTATTTCGCTCCCAAAAATCTCATACACTTTCGGCAAGCCCGTTTGTTTTCAAGAAAAACCCATCAAAAATCCTTTTTTCCGAAAATTCTTGAATGCTGTTTCGAAAGAGTGAAATCCCCCTCCGTTAGTTAAACGAGCATTTGATGACTACGTGGTAAACGTTTTGAGTTTGGCGAGGCATTCAAGGCGCTAGAAATCTAAAGGAAACCTGAAAACTTCATACCTTAGCAAAATGATCCCAGCAAGAAACCGTGCGAAAGAATTGCTAAAAGCAAGGGGGAACACAATCATTCTGTCAGCGTAAATAATTATCTTTCCCATTCTATCTTCATGATTAAGTTTCTAAATTTTAGACCAATGAACAAAACTCATGATGCTCACATTTTGCACGATAGTTTCTAAAGGCTTCGCAAGTGTAGGCCAACGAGTAGCTAACTAACATAACATGGAAAGGTTTGGTTGTTTTCTTTCAAGTGCTTACGAGTTCTGTGCTCTAATCCCTTTATTTAATCTGCTAATGACTTTGTGGAATCTATATTCATTTTGAATTCATCTTCACATTTCATCAAATAGGACAACAGGAAAAGTGGACTGCCCAACTCCTTGACCTCTCCCATCTGCCGCTTCGTAATTTTGGTAGTATGGACCAATAAGGATGATGACGTGGCGATTAAAAAAGTGCAACAAAATTTTAGAAACTTCCGAAGGAAAACAAACCAATGTAAAAACATATTATTGTTCGCCAAGAACCACATACACATAGAAACTATGAAAGTCCAGCTAGGAAAAGTATGTTTGGGCGTGCGATAAAACGCACGCCTTGGAAATTTCAGGCGTGTGTGGAGGCGTGCACGTGCGATCGCACGCCTGATATTACCAGGACTGCATTTGCTGACATCAGCACTTAATCATGTGACATAAACAAAAGCAAATTATGTCATTTCATTTGCCTTGTCGTGTTTGTTAATTGTTGCATATTAATGTTGCACATTATGGTGTGGTTTTCCCTCCTTATAATTCTCTTTAGTTTCTTGGGATTTCTTGTTAATGCTAAAGAAAACATAACAGCCATTTTTATGGCTGAAGAATTCTGATCACAATTTGTAAGTAGAATTTTTGAAAATTCTTAAGATTCCTTGTCATGTTAATGTGTACAAGGCATGTACTGTATAAGGAATTAAGTCTGAAACCATACTTTTTGTAGGATGACATGATGGCCTTCTTGTTATTGTGGAAATGTGATAAATCTCTCTGTGTTCTTAGGTTGCTGCAGATGCAGAAATCCACATAACCAAAGAGGATCAACAAAGCATCAACACATTTGCAAACAAAAATGCAAAGCTGAATGATATCAAATCTGACATTGAGAAAAAGAAGGTAAATTTATTTCATACATTTAACGTTTCCCAATAAGCTTTAAAACAGTGAACAGAAGAAGTATTTTCAATCTGCTTTTTTGAAGGTGAGAAAATTGTGCATTTGACAGTTGCAGGTAGCCCAGAATTGCAGCCATCTTTTCACTGTAACTTGATTTATGCTACCATATTTGCATACATTAAGAAACATCCTGGCATTAAACCCAATAGTTTTTGAAATTCTGGATTTGCTGTAGTTTACTTAAAGAGCTATTCAATAATTTATATAATAGCTGAAGAATTGTATATTTTTTATAGAATAATATATAAAAAGAATGACAAGGAGCTCATTGTTTCCCGAAAAACATGTGGTATGATTTATCTCAGGGTACTACTGTACAGTACATATATGCACATGCTGTATAAGGGTAAATGTTTCCTTTATTGTATCCCTATATAGCAGATACATATTTTCCGTTTTGTCTTGCAGAATGAGTTTCATTGATCTGAAATAAAATTGTCCACTGATATGCCTGAAACCATTTTCTTTCTTTTGGATCATAGAAAGATCTCAGAGACCTGGATGATGCTGAAAGTGACTTGATGATGCTGGAGAGTGATGATGAGCTTATTCCATATCCTTTCTTACAATCATACAATATTTCTAATAGAGCATTCAAAAGTCAAATGCAGAGGCACTATTTACGTTGCATCTTGGGATGGTATGCCGGGGGGTACTTAGTATATTTGTCCAACGGGGATGTGCTGTTTTTAAGGGGTATCGTTTTCACCATTTTTTTCTAGCACGGGGTATCAAAATAAGGCATTTTTTCTACACTAGGTTGTCAAAACTGCCAACATGGATATTTTGTTAGATTGGGTCGCTTTTTGGTGAAATTTTCATGTTTTGGAGTATACTTTCATCAATTTTTTCCTGGAATAAGGTTTCATTTGGAGCGAAAACTTCTGGAGCAGGGTAAAAAAATAACTTTTCGTGGGCACAATCCATATAAAATTAAGTCAAATACCCGCCCCCAGGGATGGCATGGGGGTTGAAATCAAATTTGAAGTTGTCAAAGCTGGTGTTTTGCAACAAAAACAAGTTCCATCCGTGTTCCATACGATTCCGTGATGCGTCTAGCATTGATCATCTTCATTGTGTAGGCAAATTCCTGAAGCACATCAAAATTAAGAACTGAACTTAATGAAAAATTAAAAAACTTCCCAATGGGTGAAAACTGTGGGATGACTTCTGGAAAACAGAATAACACATGAAAACTGTGGTTCAAATTGTATCGAGGCTGTCGTTGATTTATACACTGTGCCTTAAGAAATTGCTTGGACCAAAAGGCTAAAGATCTAGTTTGCAGGAGGAGGCAAATTTGAGCTTTCAAGATTAACATGTCCGCTCTCAAAGTACCAATATCAACAAATGAGGTATCTGTGTTCAAGTTGGCTATCGATAAATTTTTTTAGAGTGATTAGACACTGATTGAAGCTAAATGCACAGCGCTGTAGTCAACCAAATCCGTATACATTTTTTGGGACCCGGTAGAGAGCGGTAGATATTTCTGGTTAGGATAATTCAAGAGCCAATTCACCTTGAATATACCAAATTTATAGATAATTCAGAAATATGCTACAACTTTGTCAACTTTTTGATATTCAACTTCTTCAGTAACTGTTCTTACAATAACTAAAAACATAGATTACAATAGAATTACAAAAGAAACAACGTATCAAAGGGACTCACCCAATACAAATGTGTTCTTAACTGAATTATAAAAAGGGGGCGGGCCGGAAACACAAAAAGAAGCAAAAGCCGAGACTGACTGAAGCTAAATGCACAGCACTGTAGTCAACCAAATCCATAAACATTTTTAGGACACCCGGTAGAGAGCGGTAGATATTTCTGCTTAGGATAATTCAAGAGCCAATTCACCTAGGATATACAAAATTTAGAATAGGGTAACAAAAGAAACAACCTATCAAAGGGACCCACCCAATACAAATGTGTTCTTAACTGAAATATAAAAAGGGGGTGGGCCGGAAACACAAAAGAAAGCAAAAGCCGAGAGAAAGAAGGATAAACTTGATACAGGAGCCAGATGTGCAGTCGTCTCACGGCAAATTGAAATGATAAAACGGAGAAATTTAGACAGCTAAAGTGAGAAAACCCGCTCCGAAATGGGCGTCAAGATAAAGCAATCGAAAGCATTACTGGAAACTCGCACCTCGTCCCAAGGACTGCCAGCCATTTTGGGACGGCAATATGATAAAGGGCTTGGGGCACAAGGCTAAAGAAAGCCAACACTCCTAAGCTGACAAAAAAGAATGATAAACGAAAAATAATAAACACGAAGGTAAAAAAACCAACTCAAAAACCTTGTGCAAAAAAGTAATTGATAGCAAATAACCTTATGGAGAAGATAAAGATCAAGAGTCCACAAGACTGACATTGAGTCCCTTAGGTGCAAAGCTAACCAACTTAAATGCCAAAAACTTTCCCCAGCTCAAGACTCGCCAAAGGATCTATCAAGTTATCGATGCTAACTTGCAAGCATTGCAATCAACCATTGGTCTGTTTGGTTATTAATACTCTGAAGATACTCTGTATGAGTGATAAAATCGAAGGTTTTACTATGTAAGTTGAAAGTAACCTGTTGACTAACAACTGGTAGAACAATATCCTGGGAATAGTGCTCCCATGCTCAGCATAGGTTCCAATTTTTGTTAAAGGTCGTTGTAAACTTCTATGATCTATTTCTTTGAACTGAATGGCTTCAAAGAAACTTTAGCTATTTTGCTATAATTCTGCCATTGGAATTTTCTGAAATATATTATCCGAATTAGAGTTTTTTTCTTCTCTTCTGAGAATTCAAGGAACCTTTTCAAAGAAACTTAAAACCATCATAATTTCTAAACTGTTTGACGCAACATGGAATAATTTTCAAGAAAAGTTAAGTTTATGGATGTCTACAATAGTATAAAGCAAAAGTCTGTCACTTTTGTGGTTTATGATGTAGAAATTTGATGACTTCACATCTTCAAATGAGCTGAAATATAAAACGCGCTGTAATTTCAGAAAATATTTACAATTTCTGAAAAGTCCAATGGTAGAATTATAGATAGGTAGCTTATGTTTCTTGTAAGCCATTCAGCAAGAATAAATAGGTCATAGAATTTACACCCATAAGCCGATTTAGAGATTTGGAGCCTATGCTCCCATGCTCCCACTATTTTTTCGAACACTGCTCACCCAGTTTTTCTGTCAGGTACTTTGACGCTTCCTGGTATTCTGAAATGTGTGTTCCTTAACATTTCCCACATTTCGAATTGGTGAAGTATTTGTGAAGATATCAATAGACCATGCAAATGAATTGATCGAACAGCAAAAAGAAGCTTTGGGGACTGATGTAGAAAATCTTAAATCTGATGCTGAAGCACTTAAGAAAATACTTGCTGATTTAAAAGTCAAGTTATATGGTAAATTTGGAAATAGTATCAATTTAGAAGAAGATGAAGATTAAGCAAAGCTGTACTCATTTTTATTTCCGCTCTTCCTACTAAATTTAGAGGCCTACTAAATGCAGCAAGCACCTGTTCAGGTCATTTTATTCTTTACATTCTCATACACACAAATTAATAACTAAACAAAATTACACTAAACAGAATCGGAAATACTTTATAACAATTTTACAAAAGGAACTACACAGAGACAAAAAATTGTTTACGTATAAGAATGACTTAAAGGATGAGCTCTCTCAGTAGGTATACTAACGAGAAGGGAGCCCCCTGTCTTAAATCTTAATTTATTAAAGGGGCTGGGTCACGTAAAGTAAACAAACTTCTTTCGAAACGACGATTTTGCAGCTTTTTTGACAGGCCATATCAGACAGATTTTCCACTATTTTTCTGCCTTCTTTTTTGGAATGACTATAATTTGAACGACTATAACAGGACAGTAAATATCAATTTGATTCAATGTAGCAAAACTTGACGAATGTCCTCAGTCTATGAGCCGCTCTGCTCTACATGGTTTCTCGTTGTACCTAGAATGTCTTCTCGTTGTATAGTTTAGTGTCTTTTGGTGTGGAGTAGTGTGGTGTTGTATTGGGCTCTTTTGTTAGTTAAATTAGATTATTGTTAATATTTATTGTAAGAGTCATTCATAGTGGGGACTAGATGACCATGTGTCTTCTCCCGCTATGATTGGCTCAGATTCTTGTATTGTAGTTTTTTCTTAGAGATTAATATAAAAAAATTAAAATAAACTAATTTTTCTCAAAATGAAAGTGCTATTTTGAAGATGAACTCTTGAACTTGAAAGAGAAACAAACGAAACAACCATACGTTGTAAGATTGCTAAGATATTAGTGGATTTTTAGTAGTAACTATATTGTGGATTCACCCCATCAACCAAAATCTGTGCAGAACACAATGGCCACGTGTGGGCAACAATAAAGATTATAGAGATAACAGGTTTGTTACGGTTACGTGACCCAGCCCCTTTAAGCATAGACTGCTTGTTGGAATTTACTTGGACAAACTTTATGAGCAAAATATTAACGTTGAGAATTCAGCAAGTGCTTCTTTAAACTGGATTTGAAGGAAACTTTTGCAGGAGAATTTCTAATTACCAAGGGCAAATTATTCCACAGTTTACAACCCAGATATTTGATAGATTTCAAGCTATATTTAAGATTCTTCTTTTGAGTCAGATACAAATGACCTGATGATGTGCCTGACGAATGCCGATGGGGTCTCCGTTTCAGAAAACAAATCCGGCTTAGGATCGTTTATTTCTTACTTTGGTTCCAGGACAGGTATGTCAATAAAGCTAACCTTTGCAGAATAGGTAAAAAATTTTACGAGGAAACCAAAAAATCGGTATGGTGCTTCCAATATTTCGTTCCAGGACAGGTCCTCAAATTTCTCCCAAGGCAGACACATGCCCATTTTTTCCTCCAAGGTAGGCCCTGGGCCGCTATTGTTCCACCTGGAGAATTATTAGATGTTTAGGATTAGGGACAGTGCTATTTTATAACATGGTCTGTGCAAAATGTAACGGGGCAACTAGACTACTTTTGTGAACTTGCATAAAACTGGATGGAGACTTTTTACAAAGCAATATGAACGGGGTGATAACTGTTATAAGCTCAAGGTAGAGATTGAAATATAGAATGGCTCATTTCGAGGACAAAATTGTGAATCATGCAAGTTGAGAAATGCGCGGAATGATGAGCATATATAGATGACGCAAAATGTCTTTGCAGTTGCTTGCAAGAACAATTCATCAGTCATGTCTCTTTATCTTCAAACACGATTTTTTCGATGCCAAAGACTTGTAAGGGCAATAATTGATTTTGTTATGGTCTTTGGCTAATTCATCAGTTGTACTATACGGCCCTATGCAACATTGTTTTTCATGAATACGGGGCAGATGATTGCGGGACATCTTTCAAGGGACGGGTAATGGTGCAGTTGGTTTTCGCAAACATTTTATACAGGGTTAGCAGATTTTTTTCAAGGATTTTTCTACTCCACCAGCTATGTAATGCAATAAATTTTGCACTGTCCCTAATGTAGGTTTTATTGGATTTAACTCAAAGCATAGCCCACCAAAACCGCTTGATTGTTCTCAAGATACAAACAATTTCATAACAAATTTTTAGTGCCAGAATCATTTTGACTTATACATATGCCCAAAATCTGGGATCAAATTTGCAGAAAATTAACACACAGCAATTTCAACTAGGCCCTAGCTTTCTTATGTATTGTTAAAACTTTGCGTTGCATAAACGAAAGCCAATAATGACATGATATTATGTATTTGGGCTTGTTTTTCGGGCATTGTTAGCCTAGTTTTTGGTATCGTGAGGCTGAATTCTAAGCAAGTTTGTTGAAGAATTTTAGGACTGTTTCAAGGCTTTTCGATGGAATACTTTCATAAAGGTTTTTGTGTCTTGAGAACGATTCAATCGATTTATACCAATCAACCAACCATTTCTACGGTAGCGAAATTTTGAGCCAGCGTTCACACGATAACGTTTTCAAAATCAACCATTTTCAAAATCTGCCGGCTTAAAAAATGCTGCTTTCGTGTGAATGGGAGGCCTACCGTCACTAGACTTAATATACCAGCATCGCGTGAATGCAGTCTAAGTCAGCCTCTGGCTGACAGATTATTAAAAGTTTAGTTTTTAGTTTTGTATATCAGCCACATACTTTATTGTTTTAACCTTTCTTTATTGTTTTAACCTTTCTTTATTGTTTTAACCTTTCTTTATTGTTTTAACCTTTCTTTATTGTTTTAACCTTTCTTTATTGTTTTAACCTTTCTTTATTGTTTTAACCTTTTCTTACTCACCCGGTAGAGTAAATGTATTTACGCTGGGTTCCATCACCAATACTCACAATCAAGAAAAAAACTGAGCTCTGTCAGCTCTATTTATGACTGAGGGGCAAATCACTGATTTTTTTTTCGTACACCTTCCTTAAAATCACAAAAAAATCACACACAAAAATCACAAAAATCACAAAATCACCATACAAAAATCACAAAATCATAGAAAAATCACAAGAAAAAATCACAAAAAAAATCACTAAAATCACAAAAAATCACTAAAATCACAGAAAAAAATCGTGTGATTTTAAAATCACAAAAATCACGTATGCTATTTTGAGAAGTGATTTGCCCCTCGTTTATGATTATATCTTCTGGTAGAAACCATACCTAATGAATACGCCACGTTGTTCTCTACAAATCAACCTCACAGTTTACAGATATTAGTAATCGTCCTTTATAAAACATGGATTGTCTTTTTCTGTTTGTCGAGATATGATCGGCAAAATACTCACAGAGTTGAGTCTGATTTGTTCACTTTGGAGTGATTTCACTTTTTCTGGATCTGATAATGTTGGTTGGGGATTGATTCTCTTCACTTTGCTTTTGCTTTTCCTTTGAAATAAGGATAAGAAGTACATTAAACAATACACATCACACAATTATGAGTAGCATTATGGAATATTTTAATTGTAACTGATAATGAATTTTCAAGGATTTTTACCAACAAAACTTTCGAATGAACATCGAAAATAAAATTGCAAATTTTGCTGAAAAATATTCAACCGAAGTTTAATAAAACCTTCTTATTTCTAATTAATTACATTGACTAAGTTGGTACGGATAAACTTCATTGAAATTGCCACAACTAGGGTGCCGGGGGTAGTAATCGGACTTATCCGGTAGCAGAAGAGAGGGGGGGTAATACGACCAAACGAGGTAATTTATTAGACCAACCAAGTGATTTTGGTCAATTTTGGGGCGTAGAATTCGAATTTCGGTGTTTTTTATGGGGGAGGGGGCGTTTTTGAGATATGGGGGTAAATGCCCCCATAATTGAAGGAAAGTGTGTTATGGTGAAGACTCTCGATGCACCCCTTAAAAAGTTTCTTTTTAGCTGTAGAACATTGAAAATGGCCCAATTAAAATGGCTCGAGCTAACATTAAAATTTATCCAAGAAACTGGTCGATTAGATTGAGCTCATTTTAAACCTTGTCACAAGCCACACAACCAAGTACGCTCGTTTTCTTTGCAAAATTTTTATTATCTTTTGTTGTCTTTTGTTTTTGTTTGTTTGTTTGTTTGTTTTTTTCCTTAAGTCTTTTTTTTTTCTGTTCTTTTTTGCTTTGTTCCTAGTTAAGTCTAATTTATACAAATGTACTTTTTCAATTTTTTTTTAAGGCCTTGGGGTTGACATTTTATTTGCTCCTCTTGGTATCGTACTCGTAGTGTTGTAAAGTACAGTATTTTAAGTAATGTAGGTAGTAATTTGTTTTGTAAATTTTTAGATGGTATATATATAAAAAAATGGCCCAATCAAGCTCATAAAAGGTGTTTTTGAGGTTTCGAATCATTTTGGGATAACCCTGCCCCCAAATGAGGGCAACAAAGCAAGATGATTCAAAGTTCACTAAAAGCACTTCACCATGTCAATTATGGGGTGTAGAGCCTGAATTTTGATGTTATTTTGATGGGAGAGGAACTGATTTTGAAATATAGGGGCAGATGTCCCCAAATAGGGGTCGAACGTCAAACTCTTTGGTAACCTTTGGTGTTTGTCATTCTGAATAAATTTCAAATTTTACCATGATTCTTCATACTAAAAAGCTGGTCCATAGCGCTTTTTAGGGATATTCCACTCCGGAGTAATGCTGTCCTAAATGGGAGCAACCAAAGAAGTCGATTGCAATTTCACTAAAAATACGTGATCTTATTAATTTCCAGTTATTCTTGGGTGTAGAATCTGAGTTTTGATTTCATGCAGCAACAGCTCTGCGGGTGGGAAGATTTTGCATTTTACCCTAACACTATTGATGCACTTGCCATTCTGGTCGAAAAACAGGAGGAGGAAAACAGGAAAGAGACAAACCTTTATAGCAGCCTGGACTGCACTGAAGGTTGAAAGTATCGTTTACCAATCTCAAGAGCGCGGGGGATCGTCTTATATTTTGGATATGGCTGCTAACATCAGTGGCATCATTAGAACGCCAGATACATTTAGAGAACAATAGGAATTCCAAAAAGGGTCCTTTCTTGCGACTAAGTTAAATTTGGCATACGAACTCGCGATATTCGTATCACTGCTGACTTTAACAATTTTTTAGAAATAATGTAAATAAAGAAAGAGTGATAAGGCTGATGAAACATGCATGGCTTGAAACCAGTCATTAACTCAATGAACGCTCACTTTTATAGCATGGGATAAGTCCTGTGTAAAAACCAAGAATGGAACATAGATCGAAGAAATTGAAAATGATCACGAGAAAGAAAATACCACAAAAGCTTTCCTTAAAAATGAAAAAGCATTTGTAATGTTTTATGGTTATGATTATTATCATATATGTAAGACCCAGGCCCCCCGGAATCTAAGTTAGAGTTGATACACGAGGCAGACAACAAAATGGTGTACTATCTGCGTCCACCCTTCAATATCCGACAATGGCGACGAGAATAAACTAGGAAAGAAAAAGAAAATGGCAGGAGCTGGTTCAATACAACCTGTGCCTCCGTTTGATGCAGTGTCAGACCCTGCCAACGCGTGTAACGCATGGAAACGTTGGGTTTCAAGATTCGAGCAGTACTTGGTCGCTGCTGATATCAAAGATGATAAAAGAAAAAGAGCCCTGTTGATTTATTTGGCTGGAGAACCAGTTGCAGATATCCTGAATACAATCCCAGATAATGGAGATGATTACAAAACAGCGTTAGAAAAGCTCACGGGACATTTTGAGCCACAGAAGAACTTGCTTCATGAAACATATTTATTTCGCCAGGCCAGACAAGAGCCAAATGAGACTTTAGGTCAATTCCATGTTCGATTACAGAACTTAGCCTCACGTTGTGACTTTGGGGATAGAAAAGAGTTCGAAATATTGTTGCAAATTGTCACAAATGGATCATCAAGTCGTTTAAGAAAGAAAGCTTTACGAGATCCAAAATACACACTGAAAGAAATGTTATTAGATGGCCAAAGAGATGAAACAAGTACACAGCAAGCAAGTAGCATTGAAGGTAACATTGAAACAAAACAAGAAGTGCATCGTGTAATACACAGTCAGCACAAGAAAGGACATGTACAAACAAAGAAATGTCATCAGTGTGGAGGATCTTACCCTCATAAAAACCAGACCTGTCCAGCTGCTGGTAAGATATGTCATAAATGTGGGAAAAAGAACCACTTTGCAAAGTATTGTATGAGCAAAACTCAACAAGAGCCAAGGAAAACACAGCCTTTCAAAAGACATGTTAGGCCAATTACAACAAAATCAATGGATAAAACACAAAGTGATTCTGATTCAGATTTTGATTACATCTATGCTGTGAAACAGAAGGAAAAACCTGGTAACACTGTTACTGCCAAAATCAGTGATTACAAATGTGATTTACTTGTGGATACTGGAGCCTCAGTAAATATTCTTGATGAAGAAACATTTAGTCAGATACCATCAGATCCTAAATTAGAGAAAACAACAGTTAAAGTGTACCCATACAACAGCAACAGCCCTGTAAAATTATTAGGAAAATTCCAAGCCACTGTGGAGACCAAAAAGCGCATTACTGTAGCCACATTTTATGTCACAGAAGGGAACTCTGGTTCACTATTAGGTTCAGAGACATCCCAAGAACTTGGTCTTGTTACCTTTCACATCAATCCAATGGCTTCAAAAGTGAAAGATAAAAATGTGAAACCACAAATTGCTTCCACCTGCTCATGGATTCCTATCAGATCTACCCATGATAAATCAGTTGATGCTGCTTTACTTGCAAATAAAGAAATTTTTAGAGGAATAGGAAAGTTAGATGGAGTTCAAATTAAATTGAACATTGATGAAAATGTAACTCCAGTTGTTCAAAATACCAGACGTATACCATTTCACATCAGAAAGCAAGTAGAAGAAGAATTGTTAAGTCTGGAAGCACAAGGAATAATAGAGAGAGTGCCAGAGGGGCAAGCAACCCCTTGGATATCCCAGATAGTTGCAGTACCAAAGAAGGACAATAAGTCAATTAGAATTTGTGTTGATATGCGTTCAGCAAACACAGCCATAAAAAGAGTTAGACATGTCATGCCCACAGTTGATGAAATTATGGTACAATTAAATGGAGCTAAATTCTTTTCAAAGATAGACCTTAGTCAAGCATACCATCAGTTAGAATTGCACAAAGATAGCAGATATATCACTACGTTCAGCACGCACATTGGTTTATTCCAGTACAAAAGATTAAACTATGGCACAAATGCAGCTGCTGAGTTATTTCAACATACATTACAAGAAGCTTTAAAGGGTATAGATAATGTCAGAAACTTAGCAGATGATATTATCATTTTTGGCAAAACCAGAGCAGAGCATGATAAAGCATTGAATGAATGTCTTGCAAGATTAAAGGCAAGAAAGCTTACAGTAAACAGAGAAAAATGTAAATTTTTACAACCAGAACTTTCATTCTTTGGTATGGTATTTTCAGAAGATGGTGTCAAACCAGATCAAAAGAAGATTGCAGATTTAGTAGATGCTCCTATACCAAACAATGCATCAGAAGTGAGAAGTTTATTAGGAATGGCAAATTTCAGTGCAAAGTTCATACCAAATTTTGCAGATATAACAGAACCACTGAGAAGATTAACTCACAAAAACATTGTATTCAAATGGGAGAAAGAACACTCACAAGCATTTAAGAAACTCAAAGATGTTCTGACAGACAGTCCAGTTATGACATATTTTGATATTGAAAAAGAAACATACCTGATTGTAGATGCCAGTCCCATTGGTATTTCTGCAATTCTTGCACAATCAAACAAAGATGAGCCTCAAAAAGTGATTGCATATGCCAGTAGAGCACTTACCCCTGTGGAACGTCGATACTCACAAACTGAGAAAGAAGCACTTAGTATTGTGTGGGGTACTGAACATTTTCATATGTATCTTTATGGAAAAAGTTTCAACCTGATAACAGATCACAAGCCTTTGGAGGTGATTTATGGGAACCCTAAATCAAAACCATCATTGCGCATTGAAAGATGGGTGCTCCGCTTACAGCAGTATTGTTTCAAAGTTATTTACAAGCCTGGAAAAGATAATCCGGCTGACTTCATGTCAAGACATCCTACAACAGTCAGTGTCAAAGAAAACATGGCAGATGAGTATGTGAGATATATAACAATAAATGCAATACCAAAAGCCATGACCATAGAAGAAGTACAAAGAGAGACAGAAAAAGATGGGACACTCCAAGCAGTCATAAAGGCAATTGAAACAGGAGATTGGAGTAACCAGTTTTTAGTACCTTACAAGCTAGCCAAAGATTCATTGACAATTAATCATGCAAATGGAATTATTTTGCGGGGAAACCAAATTGTCATGCCTAAATCATTATGGAAAAGATCAGTAAAACTAGCTCACGAGGGTCACCAGGGCCTTGCTAAGACTAAAGCCCTGATCAGAGAAAAAGTTTGGTTTCCATTTATTGAAAAATTGGTAACAGAAGAGATTAGTAGCTGTTTACCTTGTCAAGCAGTAGGAACACAAAAAGCACCAGAACCATTGCGAATGAGACCTATGCCATCTGGACCTTGGAAAAAACTGCATATTGACTTTTATGGACCACTTCCAAGTAGTGAGTATATACTTGTTATTGTAGATGCTTATTCTAGATTCCCCATAACAGAAATTGTAAGATCTACTGCTGCTCCAACCATTATTCCAAAATTAGATCAAGTTTTTGCAATGCATGGACTTCCTGAAGAAATAGTAACAGACAATGGTCCACCATTTAATGGTGATGATTTTGAAAGATACTTGATGACTCTAGGAATAAAGTTTGACCCTTCTACACCATTATGGCCCCAAGGGAACTCAGAGGTAGAGAGATTTAATCAACCTTTAGGAAAAGCAATTAGAGCTGCATGTATAGAAAATAGAAATTGGAGACAAGAACTTCAAAGATTTTTATTGAGTTATAGATCCACCCCACATGCAACCACAAAGATTGCACCTTCAGAACTGTTATACAATAGGGTCATTAGAGGGAAACTACCTTGTTTAATCAAGACAAGTAAATCTAAAAGACACAGAGAAGCTCAGGAAAATGATGCAGTTGGGAAAGAGAAGATGAAAAGCTATGCAGACAAAAGAAGACACACAAAGACTTCTGATATCAAAGTTGGTGATACAGTTTTGTTAAAACAAGATAAAAAGAACAAGTTTTCTGCAAACTTTGAAAGCACTACTTACAAAGTTATATATCGTAAAGGTTCCAGAGTAACAGCAGAAAGACAAGATGGAAGGAAAGTCACTAGAAATATTAGCTTTTTCAAAAAGTTTAGTAAGAAAGATGATGATGATGATGATTTGTCTGATGATGACAATCACAAAAGAACAGAAACAGTTGAAGAGAATAACAGAGAAAACAGATATCCTGTTAGACAAAGACGAATGCCCGAAAGATATGGAACAGTTGTAGCAACAGACTAGGAGGAGAATTTATTTTATTTCTTTATTTTTATTTTTATATACCATGCAAAGAGAACAGGACTCAAAGAACAAACACGTTATGTTATGTTTATGTTGTCAAAAAAAAAGGGGAATGATGTAATGTTTTATGGTTATGATTATTATCATATATGTAAGACCCAGGCCCCCCGGAATCTAAGTTAGAGTTGATACACGAGGCAGACAACAAAATGGTGTACTATCTGCGTCCACCCTTCAATATCCGACAAAGCTGTCGTTTATAGCCTTGTCAAGGTGCATAGCCCTCCCCTCTCTAATGAGCTCCCTCTGGGGTTTCCAAAATTAAATATGCCTCCCGGGTATTCTTTGGAAGAGTTTTACGATATTCTTCGTAAAGGGAAGCAATTTTGATGGAAACCTATCAAAGGTACATTTCTTGTTCTCTGTTTGGGGAACAGTCAAGATATAATATCTGACCAGAGCTGGATGGACTGTAACTATTTTTAGGTACGAGTTTTTAAAGAAAGCAGCAGTATTCATTAAACAAAGTGATGAAAGATATATCTTTTAGGAGATTGAAAGAATATGAAAATGGCCTTGACCTGTCTCTCCTTCTACCATACCATATAAAATTGGACAGAGGAATTATATCCAAAACAGATACATTGGTATAGGAGTTGGAGGGCTGGGATGTGCTGCAGCACCTCTAATCAGGCAAAAGTTATTTTATTTCAGGCGCCATTAAAGCACTATCAAAGAAAAGAAGCCATTGTATTTGGGCAATATCCATAATAAGCACATCTAAACGTTGGGCTGCCCCTACGCAGGAGCGGATCCAGACAGGGTTCACAGGTTTCAAAAACCCGGTCAGATAATTCGTGAAAATAGACTCCCATTTTAACAAATATATTGTTTTCTGCAAGTCGATTGCCAATGAGATTCCCTTCCATACGATTTCTTGGTGATTGCGGTGGCGCCTTTTTATGGATGTGAAGTGCGATCTTTGAAAAGGGAGGCAAATATTGGTGAACAAATTACTGCATACAGACATGATATCCCTTGTTTTGCCCTTTGACTTGTTTCGCGGAAACAAAAGCAAACGGATTAGATAAGTTTCCTCTTCAACAATGGAGGATTTATCCAGCCGCGTCAGTATCTGTTGGATTGCATAATTGCATCCATTCATAAAAAGTCTGAAACCTCTCATCGACGAGTCTGAAACCGGTCACCGCATTGTTCTTGCTGTCGTAAGAGAGTCTGAAACCGGTCACAGAAAGTCGCAAACCAGTCAGAAAAAGTCCGAAACCTGTCTATGTTGTGCAATACTCGCAACTGATGGACTGTGATGAAAAATAGGTGATATCCGTGATCTTTTCCTGCCAAATACAAGCAAATAAAATGGATGGCAAAGAAGTGCGATCTTGCCTCGAGACGTTAGAAGCCGTTGAAAAGAGAAACAGGGAGCTTCTTGAACGAACGGTTGAAGAGGGGAGAGAGGGGAGGGGAGAGAGGTAAGTTTGTTTTTAAAGGAAAGGATCTGAACCAAGGAACTCTACACTGATTCTATCCCAATACTCGATGAGAATGAATATATTGCGTCAGGGTGTGACCACAGGGAAAAGGGCGTTCCCCTAAGGAAAAGGGCGTTGGCCAAAATAAAAAAGGGCGTGGTCCCAAAAATTTTCCGAGGGCTTTGCCCCCGGACCCCAAATAAACCCTGTCACCATAATTCCTGGATCCGCGCCTGCTACGTTCGTGAAAAATTTTCAGTTCCTTTGGATTTAAGATTTTGCCTCCGAATCTATTGCTCACCGATCGGCAGGCAATTGCATCCGAATTTGACATGTTAAGAAGGATTCCAAACTAAAAGGTCCCTACGAAAGATGCAATTCACAATAATGCAGCCGACAGTGCAAACAGGCACACTTACCATTGTTTATTCTTTACAAGCATTAAGAATAGATTCACGTTATATCATTGGATGATTTAATGGTAAGCCATCGTCCCAACGTCTGCGAAATGTGGATTTAGATGGGAATTCCAAGTCCAATACATGTGCTTTAAAATTTGAAATTTATTCATTCTCCCAAACAACTGATTAAAGGACATATGTCACGTTAGCAACTGGTTAATACAACAAACAAGTTTGGAGTGGAATTCCATTGCTTCGTGCCTTTTTATTTCTATTTCATGAATTTCTATTGCAATGAAAATTCAGCCTCGATCCTGTGTTTTGTCATGGATAATAGAAAGAATTGTATTGCATGAACAAATCAGCTTCGCGACATATTGTTTTTAATTTGGTGTCCGAAAGCCACCGCCATGAACTTTTAGGACTATCTAATATGGCATCCACTGCGCTCCCTTCAGCAAAACTGTTTTATGTCTTTGGCACAATCCTATTTGTTATTCACATGCTAGACATCCAATTTTTTTGAATGCTTAAGATTTTTGCTTCGTTCGGCAACGAATTCAGAGTTTTGAATCTGGGTGCGATATTCACAACGACAACTTCTACACTGCCAAGCATGAAGAGAACAACTGGTTTCAGCGCGTTTTACATTTAAGAAGTCAATATTTACAAGAAGAAAAGAAAGTTCAAAAACTGTTCTAAGTGCCTATTTGCTGCTCTTCCAGGGAGTCGTGTTTCAAGTTTGCTTCAGCTCTTAAGGTGAGTTTTTAGATTTTTTTTAACTGTGGCAAGGTTGGCAGCTCCCTGATGGTAATAGGGATGCTGTTCCATGCAGTAAGAGCTGAATAATGAAAGCCTTTTTTCACATATTCAAGGTTGTATCTTGGAATTTGGATATTCCTGCAGTTTCTCGTACTATAGTTTGAATGCAAGGATATCTGGGGGAATTTATCCCAAAGGCTCTCTGGACACATCCTGCTCATAATCTTATAGGTCATGGCTGATCGATCGAATTTAATTAGTTGTTCTACATCGAGCCAATTGTAAGACCAATTATCTTTAATCCTAGCCCTCTCAATTATTGTTCGGGCTCGGTCCTGTAGATTTTGCAGGATTTTTATTTTAGAACTAGGAATGCTTCCCCAAATAACATTTGCATACTTTTTTTTTTTTTTTTTTTTATATAATCTCATAAAAATACAACAACTACAAAAGATTACAAAAACGATGCCACAAGGAGAATGGAAATACATATCAACCCTGTGGACATTTAACATATAGTTATAAATCTAAACATTAAAGAAGAAAATTAACTAATACAAACATTTACAAAGGGAGGATGTGTCCATGTATTGGGGGTTTGCAGCAGACATCAAAAGCGCTTTGTTGCGTGAACGAATTTTAGAGTAGCCTCGATTATTCTTTTATTAACGTCAGGTTGTAACCTTTCATTGCCATACAGAATGAGTTCAACTAATAATTCATTTGAGAGGTTAGAAAATCCACTAGGAGGCAATATTGCATTGAGACCATTGAGAAGCTCGCGTCTAGGTTCTTCATAAGATTGGCAAAGCAGCAGGTAATGTTCCGTGTCCTCAACACCATCATTTGCAGGACACATCGGGTCTATTGTATCTCTAAAATTGTGCCTAAATTTGTGAGAACTTAATTTGCTGAGGCCGACTCTTAACTGTGTAAGGATAGCTAAACCTTTCGGGTCATGAATCCCATATACTGGTTTCGAAGGGGGCCGAATTAGAGCTAATACTTTTGATTTAAAAACACTTAGCGAGGATGCCTGTCTAATTTCAGGATGGAGCTTGTCCCATTCGTTCAAACAATTTGGGTAAAAACTGTTTTTAAATCTCTCTGTCCTTGCCTTTATTTGCCCAATGACATGATGCTCACGAAGAGAGTACATAGGCTGTTCAAGTTGTGGTATGGGATGCCTTGTATACTCTGGCGTAACGTTATTTACAATCTTGTAAAACATAACAAGGCGTCTGCTCCAGCGTCGCAGGTTCAAAGATTCCCATCCGAGCTCATTGTACAGTTTCTCACGGGATGTCCCTTTCCAAGCACCAGTTACTGCCAACGCAGCAGAGTACTGAACCGATTCTAGCTTCTCCATTTGGGTATTCAAGATAGTATCATGACTGAATTCACAGATTTTTGCTGGGGTATGGTAGATAACATCACCATAATCTAAATGCGGTCTAACATAGAGTTTGTACAGCTCATTTAATGTGTGACGTGGCAAGTACTTTGAGAGGTATTTGATCATACCTATTCCCTGTCTAGATTTAGTAAGAGCTGTTTGTATATGGCTAGCAAATGACAACTTCGAATCTAATATAACACCGAGGTGCTTGTGCTCATCAACTCTCACCACTGGGTTACCTCCAAAAAGAATATCAGGATGATCTGTTTTGACTCTTTTCGTAGAAAACGTCACTTCCACAGCCTGTTTATTTGGATCAGGATTGAATGACATTCTCCATTTAGACGCCCAAGCTTTTATGATATCTAGGTCATGATTCATGTCGGAAGCAGTAGCGTTTGAATTATGTGCAATAGTGAAAAGGGACGTATCATCAGCAAAGAGTTTAGCATTGCATCTAAGGTCCTCGGTCAGGTCGTTAATATACACAAGAAAGAACAAAGGACCAAGGATTGAACCCTGGGGAACGCCAGCTGTAACTGAACCCCAATTTGACGTTTTACCATTCAGAACCGTACGTTGTTTTCTGTTTGCAAGGAAGCTTCGAATGATTAGAAGTAGATCATCGCGAATACCACAACACTGCAGCTTATAGATAAGACCATCATGCCACACTCTGTCAAATGCTTTAGATATATCAAGAAAAACTGATCGAACATCTAGAGTGGGATTACAGTCAAAAGCAGTGAATATCGTGTGGACAATTGACAATAGCTGGTTTATTGTAGAGTCGCCGGGACGGAAGCCGGATTGGTTTGGATTTAATAAGTTATTCACATTTAAGTGCTCATAGAGACTATCAAACATTAACTTTTCTAGAATTTTTCCAAAAATTGGGAGTAGGGATATCGGACGATAATTTTGCTTCAGTTGTTTGCTGCTTTTTTTGTGAACTGGTACTATATTAGCCTGTTTCCAAATTTGTGGAAAAATGCCTTTACTTTTACAGTTTTCAAAAATGAGCCTAAGTGGAACAACAAGTGCCTCTTCACTAATTTTTATCATACGCACAGAAATATCATCCCAACCATGAGCTTTGTTAGGATTTAATGATCGGATGATCTTTAGTATTTTCTCATCGGAAATATGGAAGGTGGTCAATGTCGGAGCATGGAAAGGAACATCATTGGGAACTGCACTGCCCGTATCAATAACGGTACATAGGAGTATGAAGTAGTCATTAAATATTTCTGCCTTAGTTGTAAAATCCAAGACAAATATATCATTTTCCAAAAGAGGTGGAATAATGGGAATTTTAACTTTGTTAAGAATTTTATTTATTAATGACCAATATGTTTTTTGACCTGTATTCGGATTTGAAAGTGTTTGACCAATTTTCATCAGGTATTTCTGCTTCGCATCCTCGATCATTTTAGTTCCCTGTGATATCATTCCCAGAATACCTTCTAATCTTTCTCCTGATTGGCCGCTCCGAACAAAGGATCTATATGCGCGATTCTTCTTTCGTAGAAAATTTTTTATTGACTGTGTTATCCAAGGTGCCTGCCGAGGCTTAACTGTTATGAGACTATTAGGTATGAAGTTGCTGAAAATATTTAGCAGAGCCTCGTTTAGACACTTAACTTGCTGATCCGGGCAATTTATTTGACCTAAGGTTTCCTTAGACTAGCTACACTAGTCCCTCGATTTCGCTGTTGTTGTTGTTGCTGATGGCCAGCTCAATGAGGGACTAGTTGCCAGAGAGTGTCTCAAATCGGAATTTTCAGAACGAAAAACCGAATTGTAAATCTGATTGGAGCATTTCGGCTAAAACAATAGTAAATTATTTTGTAGCCAATCAACTTTTCCTCTCTTTACTTATTTTTACTGGAAAACCTCCCTTTGAAGTAGAGGCCTGTTTGGTCTGAGTTTTTCAAGAAGAAGCAATGCAATGGCGACCGGCGCTGTCGTCGCAGCTTGATCGACCAGAAGCAAATGAAGCTGAAGGAATTTAGCCAGCCATTTGGCATGATAAAGTGGGCACTGGGAAGAGATATTTGTTTGTGCTCTAACAGGAAATGGCAAAATGTAATGCTGTTGCAATACTTGAGAGGCATTTTCAAGACAGCAGTGAGTGTCATTTGTCAGTACAAAACTGCAGTGTAGTGTAGGTGTAGGCCTACTCTAAGTTCAGGTTAGTAGTGATTTTTTCGTTTACATTTGGCTAGTGTATTTCAATTTCTAATATTATCTAACTGCAAGCATGTTACTTCGCAATGTTGGGCTGTTGTACTTTATCACCTTAACAGTTGTTTTGGTTTGAATGCACTTGATTTGCCAAATGAAACAATCTTTAGATATTTTAGTAAAAAAATTTTATGGTTTTTTGTGAACATGACTAAAAATCCCCAGGTAATTTTACTATGGAAGTTCCTTATGTGATCCAACCCCCCCCCCCCCCGTGCTTGGATCACATAGGGAAAGGAAAGGGTGATATAATTTTTTGCTTGTGATTTAACAAGTATTTGTTACTTCATCACATTGATGTTGATATCTTTAATCTATAGGGGTTTGTTTAAAGCAAGATACCTGCTTCATTATTATCAGACCTTGTACCAGGATGCATTTAGATGGCACTTTTCCTGGAGAGAGATTGTCTATCTGATGCAGCAAATCACTCGGAGCAAATATAAAGGACAGTTCCTTTGAAAATTCCCTGCACTTCAGATACCACTTAACTGATTGCTAATGATAATGTATAATGATGATGTAATGCCTAATCTGGTCAAATCTTTGATTCCTTATCTTTGGTCACTCTGAACTCCTCTGAAATTTCAAATTTATGTTCACTGTCCATGCTCAATTTTGTCAGAGTCATAAACTGTCTAAAATTCTTTCAAATTCACATGAATAAAACTTGGTATCAATGTGTTGTTTTCTGGAGTCATTTTGATGATTACTGATCACAGCAGCAACAACAACCAAATATTAATTCCGTGGTCCGCGTTTTACACATGTAGCGCTTATGAAAACGAGGCTATCAAGTTAGTCCGATTTCAGACACTGTTTGGCAACAAGTCTCTGTATTAGCGACAAATCAGTTCTAAGGAGCATACAGAGATTGTGTAGCCAGTCTAAGGTTTCCTGCCAATTGAACATGGCAATACTCCTCCTGATTGCAAAGATATTTGCCCGATCGTAAAACCATATTCTACGACGATAAGGGGGTGGAGCTACATTTGTTACAATTATTTTGCCATAGATGATATGATGATGACACAGTTCATCTAAAGAGGGGTGGACGCCACTTTCAAGAAATAGATTGGGCTGATCTGTAAGGACCAAGTCTATGCATGACTTTGACTCACCCATAATGTGAGTTGGTTCAGAGATCAGTTGGTTCAGGCCAAGGTCAGCTGTGAATGGCTCAAAGATTTTACCCTCTTCGTTTTCAAATTCACCATCCCACCATTGCAAGGAACGACAGTTAAAGTCTCCAGTGATAATAACACTGAAAGGATTCTCGGCAGACATCTTCGACAACATTAGTTCAAAATTATTTCTAAATCCCTCGAATTCTACTTGGGTTTGGCTTGGACTCCTATAGAGGACGGCAAAAAAGTATTTTTTCCGGTTGAGTTTGATCTCACATACTATGCATTCAGGTTGAGTCTCGAGGTCAGGTCTCCTTCTGGCAGGGAACGATTCTTTAACGTACAGCCCAACACCTCCACGTTTAACATCTTGCGGATAGTTACTTTTATGGAATGAGTAGCCATCAAGGCCTATCTTACTTTCATCAACAGTACTGTTAAGGTGCGTTTCTACGATACCTATCAGATCATAATCATAGACAGAATTATAAGCCTCAAGGAGGGAGACTCGGAGGAAATCATGTGCACTTATACTGTTCAGATTCCACGTACAAAAATGTAAAGAATTAGGGCCAGGATTTTTCTCTATGTCACCGCTCAATAAAAGTAACCTACCAGTAACATACCATTGTGATCGAAGTGTATGAAATGTCATGCATATCATGAAAAAATAATTGTAGCTGAGCAGAAAGTATTTGATTGAGCTTTTCTGTCTGTGGAGAACACGTAGCAAAAAGAAAGGTGTCCTTTTTAATATTTCTATGGCCACGTACAAAACAATTTTCGTGAGTGAATGTAACTGGGCAACCAAAGGCAACAGACTAGAGTTCGGGTCAAACGAATGACTTGCAATGACCTGGATATGCACAGCTATGGGTAATGCTAGAACTGGACAAATCTAAATATAATAAAGAACACTTAAATACAGAAATAGAGAACAATGAAAAGATTAATACAAATCTTTTCGATATAAAAGGTTTTCTCGACATGATTCGAAAAAGTGTGGTGCTGTTCCCCTGATACTGAAAAATCTTTATTATCAATGTGGCAATGTAAAATATTTTGTATGAGGTATATCTTTGGAATAATTTCAAATGCGATCTTCAAAACTCGGAATCAGGAACCCGGACTCCCGAATCCACGCAGACACCAGGGACAAGGAGCCCCAACCACAACCGGCCCAACCCCACAGCCGCCAACCCACCACCAGGCACCCTGCCGTAACAGGATATTTGTCGGTGGATGGGCGAGTGCAAGGCCACACCAGCAGCAGCAAGACCGGCCGCCCCCAGCGCACACGCAAAAACCAGACCCCATAGTCCAGATTCCGTGTTCCAAAGATTGCTGTCTTTGAATGGAAGTCTTTCTTGATTAAACAATAGTACGTTTGGTGCATACAATCGACCTTTTGAAACTACTAAAATGAAACTGTTCGATTCCTGTCGTAAACAACGTTTTCGCGGTTCAGCAAACACATAGAAACAGGTTATCAAAGATCGAACATAAATGACCGCGCGGGAAAATGTTTCTGGGGCATTTCATTCTTCAAAAAACAAAACAAAACAGGACAAATAAAAAACCTTGATGAATTTTTTGACCAGAAGGAGTTTTGATACTGTTTAAAAAACAAACAAAAATGTTGAGAGTGAAATGCCCCTCGTAAAGAAATCTAATTAGCAAATTTTTGACTAAAGAATTAACCAACGGTGACAGTTTTTGAAACAACAAATGGTCCAGGAAGATAAAAGAAAAAATTAAATAGTCTATTAGGGTCTCTTACTCACTTGATAGAGTATCCTCTTTATCGGTATCTCTTGGATATAGAACTTCCATGAGATCCTCTTCAGTCTCAAAGAAGTGGAATCCATCTGCAAGCTTCACGCAAGTGCGGCAGTTTATATCTGCAAACGCAAAGCAGTCATTTCTTCCATCATCCTCTAACATTTTGTTTGCTTTAAAAATCAAATCAAGCCGTCTCTTGGTAATATCCAAACGAACATTGAATTTCTTGGAATTTTTTCTAGCTCGGTAAACTTGTGTTCTATGGCGCCAGGTGGTAAAGCGCACGATGATTGCGCGTAATCGTTTCCCGTTCTTGGTCTCAGTTTTGCCAATTCTGTGGGCCCGATCTATTACAAGATCGGGTACATCAACCTTTAACTCCTCGAAGACATCTTTGACCTTTGAAAGGCAATCATCACTGGATTCAAAAACACGTCCGCACACTGCGCAGCCATGGCAAAAAAAAAAATTGACTTTATGGGGATGGCCAATCAACATATATTCAGTTTTCTTTGGATTGGCTGTCAGTTTATTGATTCTCAACCATTCTGAAATATTGAGAAGTTCTCTTTGAGCATTCTCAAGTAGATTTTCAAGGTTGTTGAATGTCATCGTAACATGCGTGTCATCTGCATACATGCTGGCTTTTGATAATTCTAGGCACGTTTCGAAATCATTCAGCAAGAATATGAACAGGAGTGGACCAAGACAGGAGCCTTGAGGTATCCCACAAGTTATCATTTTAGCTGAGGATTTATGCCCACCCACTGTGCAAAACTGTTTCCTATTTTGTAAATATGAGGTAAACCAGTCACCTGTTATACCTCTTATGCCATAT
Organism: Aurelia coerulea; assembly: GCA_039566865.1. Lineage (NCBI taxonomy): Eukaryota > Metazoa > Cnidaria > Scyphozoa > Semaeostomeae > Ulmaridae > Aurelia > Aurelia coerulea. The sequence goes on along the minus strand of CM076948.1, from coordinate 20,519,394 downwards.
TTCTCTAATTTTGCTAACAGGATGGTGTGATCAACTGTATCAAATGCTTTTTTCAGATCAAGAAAGATAGCTAGGTTTACTTCTCCTCTGTCCATGGTAGAGTACCATGGTAGAGTACCAAGTCTTTTCGTAAAGATGTTTAGTATCTAAAATGTTAGCTTTCAGTACCACAAATTACCCTCTTTGATGGATTTTAATTGCAACGTACTTTTCTGTTAGTTTTCGAGAGTTTTTCGCAAGTGTCCGATTACCAACGCCATCCGATTACGACCCCCGACACCCTAACTGACACTAAAAATTGTCTATCCAGTTTTTATCAAAATATCCCACGGGCGGCAGGAAACGTAGACACAGAAGGAAAACAAGTCGATATATCACGGATGGAATGATATATTAGGATAGGAATAACTCGATGTATCACCCGTAAAGCTTTTGCTAAATTCAGCGTTTCCTACCGCCCGTGAATATCCTTCATGAATGACCATGACTGTTAACCCTATTTGTACTGGGGGGGGGCGTTTTTCGCCCCCCCCCCCCTACCAGTTTTTGATGCGTTACGCTAAAACGACAAGAGATATAACCACCAGTTTTGGTGACTTTTACTCAAATTTCATAGGCAATTAAATTCTAAACATTTCATTGTTCTACCTCTGATCATGTGACCACAGTAATACCATATTTGGAGAGTAATCAACAAAGAAAAAGCTTAAAATGCCCGCAGTTTTCGTATCGTTTGCCTGATCGATCTTAAACATGCACCATTCGATTGCATTTAATGAGTACTTTCATTTGATATATAAATTTTTCATATTTGCTTATGTCAGCAAAATTTGATATCTATGACATCATTCACATTTATGACGTCATTTCTCTAATAAAGAAGTGTAAGATATAAATTTTTTTAGTCTAATTTGCTTCATCTTATTTATTTGATTCATTTTGAGTCTATATTTACCAGATAAAAGGACAGGACTGGCAAAACCTGCGATGACAGTAAATGCATGCAACAAAAGGCTAATTTAAGGCTAATTGTGCTAAAAATAGAAACTAAAAAATTTTGAAAAGTATATAGTTTTTAAACTATAACATGTTTCCTACTATTTGAAACAAATTTGGAGAAAATCGGTTGAGTGGTTAATTAAATAGAATTTTTCTGGTGAAGAAGGTATAAATTTGCCAATTTTCGTCAGTTTTTCGGTTGCCTAGCAACGAATCACGTGACTTATTAATTGTCATTGTTATATTTGAATAGACAATTGTCTAAAGAACAATAGGGGTAAGTCTTAAAGTTATATATTTTGTAGTTTTGGAGAAAAAGAGGGGGGGGCAAAAAACGCCCCCCCCCCCCCAGTACAAAATACCTAAAAAATCGCCCAGTACAAATAGGGTTAAACTGCAGATCACAGAATTTGGAATTGCGCAAGAAGACAAGACGCTCCCGAAGACGCTCTGGTTGGTAAACTCTTAATTCCCTGAAGACAGAACAGAATCTCATTGATTCAAGAAGAAACTTGGTCAAACTGATAATGAAGACTTATAAATGGATTTTACGATGACAGATCTGAATTATTTACTCACCTTGCAAATCCATGAGAATTCTTTGACCAAATAAGCAACAAAAACAGAATGAAAGCAACCAGAATTGGAATACCAACATACAGTAACATCGTTGCATTAGAATTTGTTTGGTCAGAAACATCATTCTTTGGTTCACAATTAACAGTGCAATTTATACCAAACCATCCTTCTTCACAAATTTTTTCCCCAGTTTTATGATCACATATGTAATATCCAAATCTGTCACTCCTTGGCACACAATGCTTGGTACAGTTCACATTAAACCAACCGTAATGACAAACTTTATCACCAGTAGTTTGATTGCAATTGTAGTGTTCTTCTTGATTGTGGTTTGGGTGACAGTATTTGAGACAGTTGTCCCCAAACCAATCATCATAACACATCCTTTCTCCTGTCGCCTTGTCACAAAGGTAATGCCCCGATGTGTCATTTTTTGGTGCACAATGAATCGTACAGCTACTTCCAAACCAATTATCACTACATGCTTTAGCCCCGTTTGTTACGTTGCAACGGTAGTGGCCTAAAGAATAATTTCTATCAATACAGAAGACAGAGCAATTTTCACCATACCAGCCATTTAAACAAACTTTTCTTCCGGTTTGGTGATCGCATAAATAATGTCCTTGTTTATCACTCTTTGATGTACAGTACAGAGTACAGTTCATTCCAAACCATCCTTGGTTGCATGTCTTCTCTCCAGTTGTTTTATTACAAGTATAATGGCCTGAAATATCATCTCTAGGACTGCATTGTTTTGAACAATTCATTCCAAACCATCCATTGCTACATATCTTCTCTCCAGTCGTCTTATTGCATTGATAACTTTTAAGCCGGTCATTTCTAGACTTGCAGTAAACTGTGCAATTTGGTCCAAACCAGTCAGTCTTGCATATCTTCGCACCTCCATTAGAACAATAATAATGACCATTTAAATTTTCTGTTTCCTTACAATACAGAAGGCATCCTTCTCCATGCCAATTTCTCAGACAGATTTTGTCTCCACTCTTTGAATCACAAGTATAATGCCCATTCATATCATTCGCTGGCTTGCAAAACGTCAAGCATTTAGTTCCATACCAATGTTTGTAACAAAGTCTGCTGCCATTACTTCTATTACATGTATAGTGACCCTTGGAACCATTTTGTGCCCTACAATACTTCTTACAGATTTGTCCATACCAATCTTTGTGACAAATTTTCTGACCATCGTTCTTGCCACATTCATAGTGTCCTTGACTATCATTTCTTGCTTTGCAATAAATCTTGCAAGCATCTCCATACCAGCATTTGTGACAGATTTTACTTCCATCAGTTTTGTTACATTCATAGTGACCAAGTGTTCCATTTTGTGCCTTACAATACTTCTTACATATAGGTCCATATCTGTCCACATAGCAAATCTTAGTTCCAGTACGTGAACAGCTATAATGCCCCTTTGTATCGTCAGAGTGCGGACGACAATATATGCCACATTTTTCTCCATAATAGTGAACATCACATTTAGCAGAAATTCGTAATTTGAATGTACTAACTCTTCCCTTCAATACATATTCCTTTGTAAGTCCAGATGTGTTGTTGTAAGGTGCTACCAGGTTGAAAGTTATTGTGTATGTGTCAATTAGGTCATCATTACTTCCTGCCGTATCATTATCCATCGCTTTAATGTAGATGCCAACCAACCCCTGAAAATTAATCAATGATGAGCTGAAGAACTACGTAAATACAGGTTTACAAATAGCCTAAGAATCATTGGTTGTTATAGGTTTGCCAGAGACGTAGGAACCGGGGGGGGCACTGGGGGCACGTGCCCCCCCCAAGATTTTGCTATAAACAAAGAAGTGCCCTTTTTATTTTCAGAAAGTGCCCCTTTAGCTAAATGAAAAAAGTGCCCTTGAAGTGTCGTGCCCCTCCAAGTTTGGGACGCTTCCTACGTCCCTGAGGTTTGCTATTTGAGGGGAAGCTGTATTCTTCCATCTGCAAAACAAGGATTATTTGTCCGCCTATTTTCAGCAGAATTCAAATGCTGTGTGGACTGCTCAGTGTATCTGTCAGCCTAGTAAAATGCCTACTATTGACACTCTGGCCCTATCCTAGACTGACAGTCAACAACCATAATGCTAAGTAGAGCGTTAGCTACAATGTCGGTGGCAGCGATGGACTAGACATGGGAGGAAACTAAAACTTAGAGCATACCTCTCGGAGACAAGAATTGCTAGATTTGAGCAATGATAAGCTTATTTCAAACCCTGAAAAATTGTTGCATAGCAAGGAAGTTAAGTGCTAACAAGCATAACCAAACATTATGATAACGTATCGCCTAGAGAAAAAGGCCCACCTCAGTCCAAATCTTGGGAACACACCGTTTCAAATATTTATGCCTTGTATCTTTCAAGCAAAATCAAGTTTCGCATTTTTAATCCTTACCTGCCATGTCTGGAATGACGGTTGAACTGGATTTCGATGGCCATTGCCAAGATCAGATCCAAAAGTAATACTGCCAATGTTATCCCATTTACGTGTTTTGTACATAGCGATGTTGCAGTTTGATAATGACGAAGGATTGCGATAATGAGGGGTACTTCGGGGTTTGCGGTATTGCGGTAGTGGGGGTAAATTTTCTGCGGTATTGCGGTAATGACGGGAAAAACTTGCGGTATTGCGGTATCGAGCTTTCACAGCGCGGTATGCGGTATTGTACGAACATAAACATCCAAACTTCATGTAATGCCATTTTCCTGTTGAAGAACAACGCATCTTCGAGACAAATTGACAGAGGAAAGAAAAACGAAGGAGAGAGAGGTCCCTTATCCCTCTCTCCTTGTGCCTGCTCCACCTGCTCAACCTTGAAAAGGTGCCTGCGGAGGAGAGCACGCAACATTTTTATCTGAAGAAAAAGAATCAAAATATTTGCACGAATCAAAACTTTAGATGTGGGAAAATCACCCCTATTTTCAAATCAGGCAATCCGGCATAATGTTGGACAACTACAGTAGAAACCCGCATAAAAGAACCTGTTTTTATAAGAACCTAGAGGCTGAAATTCAATCTTTAAAACCCCCTAAATAAGAACCCCTAAAAGGCTGAAACTGGGAAAGGTTCTTATATAATAGCTTTAATGTAAATTATTAACATGACAAGAATGCTTAGAATTCTTCACATTCTGATCAGACTTCTTCATTGGTGCAAAAGATTTGTTCTCAAGAAGTCTCAAGAAATCTCAAGGATTCTTGAGCTGGAAAACAGTGTTAATGTGTGCAAGGCCTGCTCGTATATAAGAGCCTTTTTAAGAACCTTACAGGCTGGAATTTAGAATAGCAGCCATTTAATTAAGAACCAATTCAGGCTGCCCAGAAAAAACCTAGGTTCTTTTATGCGGGGTTCTACTGTATACGCCTTTCACGGTAATTCCTGCTCTATCAGATCTAAGTTATCTGATCATTTATAATGAACCGTCCCAGTACCTTGAATCGAATGGCCAGATCAGTTTCGGTTTAGACAAGGGAGATCTATGCAGCATGCAGGTACCTTACTATCAGAAAAGGTTAGACAGAGCGTTGGAAAAGGGCTACTTTGTGGTGCTGTCTATATTGGCCTCCGTAAAGCCTTCGACACAGTACGTGTCATGCAACCTTGCTGGAAAAATTACCAAGTTATGGCATAGATGATGTGGAATCATTACAATGGATGGATGATTATCTCTTTAATAGGAAACAATAAGAAATCTTTGATAACACCAGCTCATGCGAAGAAAACGTTAAATGTGGTGTACCACAAGGATCCGTCCTGGGGTCCCTTCTCTTTGGGCTGATAATCAACGACATCCATATTCCGTTCACTGATGCTGGCATTATATTATATGCCGACCGATACTCTTTATATTGTGCAAGAAATAACTCAAATGAAATAGAACGTTTACTTAAACAGTGAACTGCAGAAAGTTGCAGACTGGCTTGATGAAAATAACCTGTTCATTAACTTGAAAAAAGGTAAAACTGAATTTGTGCTATATGGATCACATCAAAAGTTGTCCAAACAGCCAAACGTGGACATCAAAATCTACAATCAAACTATTCATGAGACAAAATCATACAAGTACCGTGGTGTAGATTTGGATAACCATATGAACCTACATCGACATTTGGAAAATGTTCGCCTGCGTGCAGACTCAACTCCACGAAAGTATACTTTCGAGGAGTTGTGTCTGCACGCAGGCTAGAAAATGTGTATAAAAATGCGTCAGCCAGAGTAAACTTTTAATCTCATATTCGCCTTTATGTAGCAGAATCGATATTCAAAACAATGATATGTTCTACCGGGTGACCCAGAAAAAGTTCCCACTTTTGAAAATTCATAGGATCAAGAGTACTGGATGGGTTGGAATGAATCAATATTTGCTTGACAGCCAAAAGATCGAAGTATTTTTGTGATTTTTCTCGCCTTCTTACAAGCATTGGAAAAATGGTAATTTCAAATTTAGAAAGAATTTTTGGTTGCAAAATGACTGAAAAAGGCCTGAAATACGTGATCAAATTATAAAGGACTACAACATAGAAAAAGCAATTTCTCATGGGTGAGAGATATCGTCTGCACATTTGACTAATGTATTATTGCTCTTGACAGAGGTGAAGCGCTCGTGTGTATTGTTCTGGATTAGGAGAGTCCTAACGATTTGATCACGTGTTTTAGGCCCCTTTTCAGTCATTTTGAAAACATGAAACTTTTGTAAAGTTGAATTCACCTATATTTGCAGTGCTCGTAAGAGGACGAGAAAAATCACAAAAATACTTTGATCTTTTGGCTTTTAATTAAAACTTGAATCATTCAAATCCATGAAAAACTTCTTGTGCTATGAATCTTCGAAAGTGGGAACTCTTTTCTGGCTCACCCGGTATATATTCATAATTTCTGCCGTCAATGCAGTTTTACTGAAAGCACATCAATGAAACTTTTCCCGTCGTTCTCACGTCACATTTTAGTCTGTAAAACATCTAACTACGATTTATATTAAGAACGCTGTTTTTAATTTTCTAGCGTTTGCGGTATTTTGCTATTTTTTGGTGCGGTATTGCGGTATTTGGTGTCTTTTTCGTGCGGTATTGCGGTATTGTGACCCCCCCGAAGTACCCCTCGATAATCTGTGAGACAAATCTCAAAGTATGGATCGCATTTCCAACTGTTCCCCCAAGAACCGTCACAGTTTGACCCTTCAAAGTCTTTGTTGGTTGGGTTCTTGTACGAGATCAATTGAATCATTACTTCAGCTGTTTCTTCTGATTCCTTCAAGAAGAAATAGTTAATTGATAATTTGCAGCTCGGTATTCCAACTTTTCTAGAAGATCCAGTGCAAGCAAATAATTTTTAGATAAGACGAAAAATAGAATAATAATTATCACTGCAAACACCACAATTATTTGGTATTCGTGATCCTAAAGGACTAGCCGCTCTCACACAGCTTCGAGTTGGATTAAGTGCACTTAATTTTTATAAATTTAGGCACAATTTCAGTGATACATTAAACCCAATGTGTCCCATAAACGACGGCGTTGAGGATACGGAACATTTCTTGCTGCACTGCCACTCTCATCATTATTTGCAGAGAAATAACCTCCTCAACTGCGTACAGGCAATTTTGATTTCAAACGGTTTGTCGAACCTTTCCAATGAGGAACTAGTTTCAATAATTTTGCATGGTGATATAAGGTTACCTTTTGAGTCAAATAAAACAATCATTAAAGCAACACTAGAGTTCATTGAATCATCAAAGAGATTTTCTTAAATCATTTCAGTGAAATTTTCGTCTCCTCCCCCCACATTTGTATCATTTTATTTCTTTTCGTAGCTTTAGTTTATGCTGTAGCCTAGTTAATTATTTTCATGTAAATGTTTTATGTTATATGTTAAAGCCACGGGGTTGCAATTCATTCTCATTCTCCCTGTGGTACCGTCCTGTAACCATGTCCTGCTATTGTAAAATTTTAGATTGATACATAAAAAAAAACACCGCAGTTACAGTTACACCGCAGTTAAGTTTCACTTAGGCTAAATGCTTACAGGATGCGAAAAAGCTAAACAAAAGGCAACGAGCAACATCTAAAGATATACGTAAGAGCAAAACAACTAGTTACATTTTGAGCAGTGAGAGGAGCTGCGAGGGGCATTAATCCATTGCTACATGTGAATTGTCAACCGGAAGGTCTTGGCACATATACGCAATACATACCGGGTGTCCCAAAAAAACGCAAATATTTGGATTTGGAATTAATTAGCTGATTACTTTTAGCTATCTTTTTATGTAATCCAATGATAAAAAATTGATAGTAATAATAACAATAACAATAACAACAACAATAATAATAATAATCATAATCATAATCATAATAATAATAATACTGTTATGTCTTTAGTCTGTGTCAAATGCTAAAAGGCATCGTTTGTTAAAAGGCTCGGAGGCTGCATTATGAATGCTTTTTGCGCCTTCTAGATGTCATGCATATTTTGGTTTTCTAGAACGTGTTTTCTGGTCCTTTGCCAGTCACCAAGAGGAGATAATAACGTATGCAGGATATAATAACAGGGTAGATGGCAGTTATCTAAATAGCAATATAGAATAAAACATACATGCAAATATGCAGTTTTTTATGTTTTATTCATTTATTATACTATATTTATACACGAAAAAACCCTTCATCAAACAAAATTCAATATACAATTCTTATCTGTATATCTCCAGGCCCGTAGCAGCTATTGGGGCCGGTCGGGCCCGGCCCCCCCCAATAATTTCCAGAAGTTGCATTCTTTATTCTTGATAATAACGTAAAAAACTGATTATTAGTGACAGGCCCTTGGCACTGAAGCGAGTCAAGGCCTATCTAAGTTCAACAACAGCAAAAAACCGTCTCAATCACCTAATGGTGAAACATGTGCACAGAGACAGAGTTGATAAACTCAACCTTGTCAGCATCGTAACCGAATTTGTTGAAGATTCCAATGCAAGAAAATTAAACTTTGGAACACTCAGCCCTTTTGAAATCAGAAGCACTTTGTCAAGTGAGGTGAAAAGTACCCAGACTTCAATAATCATATCTAAACTCACAAGCAGTAGCGTGGTCCTCGAAATCCCTCGAAAACCGAAGAGAAAAAAGCTGGGTATAGTTGGGAAAGAATTTTCAGAGAAATGTCAAATCTTCCATTTTGGCATTGGCAAATATGGAATCATGGGATGCATTCTAAGCCAAAGTAAAGAGTGTTTCTTCAAAATTTTCCTCGTACTCCAATTTATAAGATAACTGTAGAAAAAACTATCGAAGTTTCCTTGTCGCTAATGGCAAGCATGATATTTGGAGATGCATTCTAAGCCAAAGTAAAGGACATAGCCCCAAGAATTTTCCTGGGGCTTCCCCCAGACCCCCTCATTTCACTTCCGCCCATTTTATTCACTCTGGCCATGCCATGGCTGTCGTAGGACGCCATAAAGATTTTGCGATGACTTTTCTAAATCAAGTATCAAGTAAATCTTACACAATGCTCTTGTGAAAGTATTCTTTTCCTGTCGTGGTTTGATTTTAGCTAGCCTGTTGAAATATACTATATGGATTCGTAAATTTCCTACTTTTTCTTCAGGACCCCCGAGCATAAAATGCCCTGTCAGCAATGCACAGAAGGGCGTTGCCAAAAGAAAAGAGGGTATTAACCAAACAATTTTTCCGGGGGCTTCGCCCCTTCGGTATGAATTAGTACCCCCCCTCCCAATCGGAAAACGCTCCTACGGGCCTGATATCTCATTTGTAGCCATTTCTTTGATATTTCAACGAAGGTCAATATTCTTCGACCGGACAATTTTATTTTTTTCTATATCAACTTAAAAACAACTACAACTTTAATATTTACATTCAACTGTGTCCCTCATAGCGGGAAAAGACCCACGGTCATCGTATTCCCACTCTGAGAGACACTCACAATAAACAATCCATTACAAAGAAGATATACAACAAAAATGAAAGGGGGGGGGGGAGGGGTAGCTGCCGTTTGGAGTTTCACTTAAAGCGTTGAGTAGTCTTAATGTATAATATAGTGGCATCCATGACCATTCTATTGCTGATTATATTCAAGCGTGAACTGCCATATTAAAGGAGATCGCACAAGGATGTTGGATCCATATCATTAATGTCCAGGGCAGGGATTCCTAAAAGCTGACCAAAGATATCTGCACGCATCAAATCAAACTGTGGTGATAGTGCTCATTGTCCTCTTTTCCAGTTCCACAACTACAAATCGGGTTTAGACAGTCAAAGCTATGCCGGTAGTTGTGTTCGTTTAATGCATTTAAATTCAAGCAAAGTTTTTTTAAAGATCTAACACCTTCAATGTCATGAATGTTATAAGTAGAATTTCATAATGGTCGTATGGTTGCAAGAAGTTTACGTTTGAGCTCAGCAATGCTTACAGAATGTTTTATATCATCACAAAGAAGATTCCATTCAAAAAGAGTATTTTGGAAATACGTATTCAAAGTTCACCCAACATTTTGGTTGTATGTGCGTGTTGCTCTAAGATTGTAGGCAAGTTCACGTTCATCTGGAATTTCTGCAAACAAGTAATGTATGCAAGCCTTCCAAGGTGTTTGCAACAAGAAAACTTTGAATCGACGGTATAGTTGGACGGTTTGCTGCAGAGGCTGTGAAATCTTATCATATTTTATTGAAGCTATCGATGATAAAATGATAGAAGGAAATTGGATTTGTGGTGACCTTATTCGTAAATGTTTCCGCTGGCTATCATTGCGAAAGAGAGTGATTAAATGCCGATCACTGGGATACTGCTGTGGGTGAAGGTAGGCCCATTAGCTTTCTTGGTAGCAAATAGCTTTAACCAAATGCAGAAAAAAATGTGGAGTGGGGCCTGTGGAATCGATTCGTGGTAAAGCCAGCTCTGTATCTTTATTAGTCGAATATCTATGTTCCCTTTCGTGAACGAACTCAAAAAGTTGTCTCGAAAATCTTATTTTCAGTCATGTGATCGGAATACGATGATATCATTGGCTTATAGGCGTGAAATTGGAGGATTTTCGGGTCTGCCTGTGACAGCGTATTTCGTACAATTTAGGAAACTAAAGGAAAAGCACTCATGGCTAGGACGTTCACCTGAACAATAATAATAGATAATAATAATACCTTATTTAATGTTAGTTTTACGATAGTGTGAGCACTATTATACACTAACATGAAGCAATTTTAGAGATTGCATTATGGAACTTATTGACTGCAAGCGTTGCAGGCGCATTGATTGTCGAAAAACCAATCATTTATGAGATTTTTGAATTGATATGCATTTCTGGATGACTTTATTTCATTTGGAAGAGAATTCCAAACCTTTTGACCCAAAAAGCTAATTGACTTTATAGCATACTTTGTAGTTTTCACTCTAAAGACACAAGCATAAGTTTTTCATAGAGACTAACGAGAGAATCTTTTGATGGAGCGAGATTTACTAAAATTTATAGAGGAGAGTCTTGAAGGCTTGAACATTGAGCTAGACTGAAACGAGAGACACATGTCTCCATTAAAACATCTTTGGAATGCGCTGCACGCAGGCTAAGTATCGTCGGCCTTTGGCAAATTGCTCTTGTTGAAAGGTAAATCCTTAAAAATCCTAAAACATTTCTTACACGTTTTCGAGAGAGTGGATACACCCTTTGCACGGAAAGTGGTTCAACAGACACGGTTTGTAATCACGATATCAGCATTAGTATCTATGGTGAACGTGACTCAAGTAAAAGGTGTAAAAAGGAATACCTGAATGCAAGACATCATGGTACTCAGGAACAACATTGATAACATTTTGAAATGGAAACTTCCCAGTTTGCTGAGGAATAATTTCTTCTGCAGTGACATCATTTAATTTGATACTGCCTAATCAGCAGCATCCACTTTCAAATTTTATCGATGTGCTCTCTATAATTCATTCCGTAAAGTCCACTTTAACCTCCACCCAACTTGTCTCTTTTAGCCTGCGTGCAGACTCAACTATCCTAAAGTGTAGAGTCTGCGCAACAAAGTCGAAACGCTTGTCCAGCCTCATTTGGTGAACGTGATTGATCAATCAATTCACAAAGAAAGTTTGGTGAGCAGCTCGGATTTTGATTGGACAAAAATGCCGCTAGCGGCTCTGCACTTTAGGATAGTTGAGTCTAAACGCAGGCTTGTCTCTTTATTCTACATAGCCAGTTTCCAAACCACTGATGGCTATCTGATCCGTCCTTGTAATCTTGTCGATTATCTCTTTCATTATTTCCTCACCCTTATCTCTTTCTTCTATGTAAAGTATCTTCTAAATGATTGTCAATTACTTTTGTCTCATCCAACCCTCGGATTTACGTTCTACTTTAAAAGCATTTTAGAACTCAAAATACTAATTCTAGGGATCGTATGGCTGGTTCCTTCAAATCAGATGATTCTTGCAGGGTAACCTGAGGACTAGACTTGCCCCAAGTCTATTTCGTCAACTGTAATAAATAAGGGAAGGGAAAGGGAAGAGAAGGGAAAAAGCGAAATAATATGTTTCGTAATAGAGCTTTCAGGTACTAGACTTATTACAGTTGACGAAACAGACTTGGGGCAAGTCTACCTGAGCACTGAATCCGGCACTGAATGAACCATTTTCAAATGTGGCTCACGCACGAGTGAGTGTTTCTAAACTTCGGGCCCCGAGCCTTCGAGCCTTGTGTTTTATATCATGGGGCAACAGACCTCGATATTTTAACTTTATCTTAGTATACCCATATTTTCTGTGAGAAACTTAGGTCCGGGGTTGCCAGCCAGTTTTTTTAATTTTAGTTTAGGCCATTTTTGATACCAAATGTCTCTTTCTTGAATTGTTAATGCTCTAAATTTTTGGCAAAGTTAATTTATATTTGTTGAAGGAACTTCAAAAGTACCGATTAAAGTCCCATGACAAATTTTAACAGAAATCACACTCAAAATTGCTAGGATTTAAATCACGGCAGTAGCAAGAATTGCTGCAAAATGTGTAAATTGTGAGAGCACACAGGTTTCTGAAGGACTGAAAGGGCTCTTATGCCTTAAGTTCTTATGCCGTTGGCCTTTTGGCCTAAGCAAGTTTCTGAAGCACATCGAAATTATGAACTGAAACTAATAAACAATTAAGAAATTGCCCAATGGATGACTGGGGGGTGACTCCTGAAAAACAGAATAACAGAATATCTAATATTGTTCAAATTTTATCAAGGATATCGTTGATTATACGCTGTGCCTTAAGAAATTGCTTAGGCCAAAAGGCTAAAGCTCTGGTTTGCAGGAAGAGGCAAATTTGAACTTTCAAGATTGACATTTCTGCTCTCTAAGTACTAATATCAACAAACGAGGTATCAATGTTCAAGTTAACTATTGAGGAACATTTTTAGAATGATTAGACATTGATTGAAGCTAAATTCACAGCGCTGGAGTCAACCAAATCCGTATACATTTTTTTGGGACACCCGGTAGTTTTCTAGGGTATTGTTAGATTTCTGTGTTCTTAGTTGATAATTACCTTCATTAAAACATTTCGCCTCATTTGTTTTTATGTTTGATTCAGTCTGGCAATATATGAGGCTTGATGCTCAAGATGTAAGGCTCGAGGGCTCAGAAGAAGGCTCGAAGGCTCGAGGCTCGAAATAGGAGGCTCGAAACACAAGGCTCAAAGGCTCGAGGCTTGAATACTCCTCACGAGTGGGAGTACATGGCACATGATCTCATGTGATCGATTTCATTTCACATCATTATTACAATTCAATTTCAATTTCAATATTTCATCACCTATTACAGGACTAGTAGGCGAGGACTCGGTGACTCGGTGGTTTTTCATGGCGAGGTCTCGGTGACCTCGTGTCTTTCCTCGCCATGAATGTCACAGTTGAATTGTATTTTTAGTTGTTGTAGTTTTAGTAATTGTTGTTTTAATTGATAAAAAAGGACTAGTAGACTATAATATATATAAAGTCGTGGCAAAAATTTAAGACCACATTTTTGTCAACAAAGTTTCTTGGCGTACACGTATTTTTTTATAAGAAACTGCCCATAAGAAACTCATAACTCTCAGATTGCCAACAAATTAAGAAATTCCAATACTGGGAGAATATAAGTTAAGAAACTATTTATTTTGATAAAGGAAATCCTTGACATATTTTTACTTTACTTTCACTTGTTTCCTGTATCATATTACTCGAAAGGTACTTGAGTAATGTTTAAACATTGGAAAGGCTTAAAAACATTGTTTTGAAATGTTCACGAGGGCACAGGTAGTGAACATGAAGATTTTTATGCAACCTCTAAGAAACTGGTAAGAAACTCTGAGTACTCAAAATCTGATAATTTTAAGAAACTTCTGGCCCAAATTCATAGCCTCTTAGTTTCTTATAAAAAATACGTGTCCCTACCAGACCTACCACTCTACCTATTTTACTCTCTTGGAGCTCAATTAGTTCAACTTTCAATGTAGATTCCAGATTTTGATGTTGCTGTTTTTTAAAATTTCGGTACCATTTTGCAATGACGTCATAATGAAATATATAGAAGTTCTCGGAAATTAAAATGGCTCTGCCGACAGGAGGTGTGACCCAAAAATTGTGTTACTCAGCTGGATTTTACATCAATCTAATGCACAACTCATTTCTACGATTTGTCTGCAAAATATTTTAACTCCACGACGAATATTGCTTCAGGAAAAAGGTAGTAGAGGGCCTTCAGTTCGCAACTATGGCCATAAGTTTAAGACCAGCTCTTGGATTTTAGTTTGAAGTTACAAATCACATAGTTAATAGTTATTTGAATTAATGTTCAAGAATTATTTTCTCATTTGAATAATCAAGCATCACAGGCTCTTACCTAACGAGCACAAAATTTTGTTCACGCTTTTGCAATACTTTATGGATTTGGCTTTTGACACAAAGGTTTTCTATTATATTCGGACACATTGTGCTGTTTTCCTTCGTCAGATACAGATTGATCCTTGAAGCAACAATTTCTTTTATCAAAAATACGAAAAGGTTTTCAAATTATATTTACGCACGAAACAGCAGCAAAATTTTCGTTTTATCATGGAGCATTGCGGACACCTTTATTTTGTAGGAAATTTCTATTCGATACTACTACCTTAAGTCTTCTGCGGAGGAGCATTGCTCGGGAAGCGAGCTATCTCTCCGAAGGAGCGAGAAGATTTGAATCTTCTCAAGCGCTACGCTAGCTCGCTCCTTCGGAGAGATAGCTCGCTTCGCGAGTAATGCTCCTTCGCAGATGACTTAAGGTAGTAGTATCGAATAAAAATTTCCTACAAAATAAAGGTGTCCGCAATGCTCCATGGTTTTATTTGCAGTATTTGTAGCGGGCGTCTTGCAAAGAAGTACTCCCATCTGTATCACGAATAGCAGATCTGGTATACTACATAATCCTCGTGGTGTCTTTAGGTGTTTAATCTATGTGTGCTTGTTTGAGAGTCAATCAATTGTTGTAAGATGGAGGAAGCTCTTCTTTCTTAGACGCGTGAGTTGTTCTTTTCATAAATTTAATGTACTATATCTGCTATATCTTTTCATTGATGAAAGTGGCTGCCGTAATTGGAACTCGATGACATTTTTATCATGTCCTTTCCGGCTATGGCAGCCACAGAATATTTATATTCGTTGTAGTTTAGTTGTTTTTATCTATGATACAAAAAGTGTGACATGTAGCATTGAAAGCAATGAAAAGGAAATTTGTTGGTGGATTTCAGCATTCTTGAGATTTAATTTGTTATCAAAGCAAGTGGTGCAATATTGATTAAAATGTGCATTTACATCAGTTAGAATACAACTGTCTGTCTCAAAAAAGACATTTGGCATCAAATTCCCCATTGAGTTTCGACTAAAGCTGTGATCAAAGTCTCCCCATTTGTGAAAAAATAAAAACGAAGCTGCTTCCTACGGCCCTGAAAGCAAATCGGTCAAAACATTTCAAGAACTTGGATCACTTTGAGTCAAGCTTAAGCAGGTCATGTTATACTGTAAATCCTTGATTAATTCCAGTGTGTTTCTACCTGCTTTTCATGTAATTGTTCTTGTCTCCTTCTCGAGAAGTAAACAGAAATATAACATTCAACTGCAAGAAATATAGCCTAGCTTCTCAGCTAAAACATGGCAAGGTTTAAGATCAAAATCTACGCTTAAGATATTGCCATAGAAAATAAAAAACTTCCGAGCAATTTTTGAGGTAAACCCATGTTTCTGAATCGAAGACAAATTTTGAAAAAAAATTTGGAAAGCAGGGGTGATCAATAAAATATAGTGATTTACATACTTAAGCCAATTGCCACAAATATGCTGAACAACATCATTTTTAAGTTTTCCGAGAGGCCAAATAGTATTTAGTAAATTAACCACTTTCTGAGGGGGTTGGTTTTGCAAAACAGCAGCTCTCTGCTTTCTGGAGGGAAAAGTAGCTAAACTGAGGAACCTTCTTTGCACCAAATATTGTGTTGGAGTGCAGAAACTAAGAAATTAGGGTTATTTAGGTGTTCGTTAACTAAAAGGTCATATGAAATGTGTCCTAATATCGTTCATATCCTGATCTCTTTCTTGCAGCCACGCTGATCATCACCACCGCAGCGACAATAAAAGCAGAACTGATAGCTACAATAGCAATCATGAACTTTTTGGTAATAGGTCTTGAATACTCCATGATGTCTTGAGACATTTCTTCTCTCTTCGCAACTTGTGATCCAAGGCTCCATGCAATTGACTGTCCATTTATCTACAATGAGGTTAGAATCCTCAGTTGAGTACACATATTTTGGCGTTTCTTTCTGATATTTATGAAACGAGAAGCTTGATAAACAGAAAGAAATTAAGCTAGTGACCACCAGTGCTTTTTTGCAGTATGCTTCAAAAACTAACGAGCCCCCAAAAGAGCTAAATCTGTCAATTTGAAAACCAATCATAAGATCAGCTTTGCCTGAAAAAAATATTTGGTTACTCATTCACTTTGCCAAAACAAGACATCTAAAGAAAGGAGTATTATATTTCAATTTCAATTTCAATTTAAATCTCAACCAGCCTGCCATAACAGTACGGTTATATAGCTCAACAGCTAGACGAGATACTAACTAAACATAACAGACCTAAACAATTACAATAAACATAGCTACAAACAAAAGCAGTTGAAGCTTGAAGCTGGATCGGTATGTGTCTTATTTATATGATCATAGCTGGCGAGCAAGCTCGATTCGATAAACTTATATATTTGAGTACTTAATTCTGATCTGTTTTGTATCAAATATACAAACTTGTCTTTAGAGTGCATAAACATGAAGCTGGGTTTTGATTTTATGATCTCGTCAAAAAGGACATCGCGGCTTGTCCCATTGATCTGACATGTTACAAGACAATGAATTTCATCTTGGGTTACTTTGCACACTGGGCAGATACGGTCTTTTGGATCAACTTTAGGTCTTATGTATCTTCCAGTTTCTATTGCTAGTCGGTGGTCAGAGAGTCTAAACTTACTTACAGCGACCCTCGTCTTTATGTTTCTTATGTTAAGTAAATAATTTTCCATGAGGAAATCGTTTTTTATCGTATGTTCTTGGTTTTGGTTGATTTCTTATGTTTGACAGCGTTGTTTGAATGCAGCCGTCTCTTAAGCGTATGATTACCGTATTTAAGTAGTTTTTCCAGTCTATAGTTCGATCTGGGGTAAATTGATGCTCCCAAAATGTAACGAAGTCCATGTCTTTGAAGGATATCCTTCAATTTTGTGGTCCATTGTAGCTGAAAATTCCTGTTGAATCCAAACGCATTTTTGAAAATCATATTTACTTCACTGTCCATAACTCGTATCCACTTTTTTATGAAAGATTAGCTCCACTCAGTAAATATGGCACGCCGTACCGGCAAAAATCAAGTGTTGTGTGTATGTCAATTGTTTGTGTGGAGTGTATGTCAGTCGTGTGTGGTGTGTATGTCAGTCGTGTGTGGCGTGTATGTCAGTCGTGTGTGGTGTGTATGTCAGTCGTGTGTGGCGTGTATGTCAAACTTGTGTGTGTATGTCAAACTTGTGTGTGTATGTCAAACTTGTGTGTGTATGTCAAACTTGTGTGTGTATGTGTGTGTATGTCAAACTTGTGTGTGTATGTCAAACTTGTGTGTGTATGTCAAACTTGTGTGTGTATGTCAAACTCGTGTGTGTATGTCAAACTTGTGTGTGTATGTCAAACTCGTGTGTGTATGTCAAACTCGTGTGTGTATGTCAAACTTGTGTGTGTATGTCAAACTCGTGTGTGTATGTCAAACTTGTGTGTCTACTAGGGGAAGACACTTTCACGAGAAGAAACGTTCGCGAGTTGGAACAAATGTGACATTTTTGCGAATCGACCAAAATCTGTCAATGAGCTAGATTCATGCATCATCGAGTCTCTGTAATTTCTTTATTTAACCCTATTACTACCGGGCTTTTTCGACCATCGTAGTACCGGGGGGCTCCGTAACTTCGCCAATATTGCAGATATGAGGACGAAACTTAGTACAATGGTGTACAGGAACAAAATCTACACAATAGGCTACTTTTTTAATTCTTCATTACATCAATGACGTCACTATGACGTCATAATTGAGGAAAATTGCACTTTTTGCTTACTATTAGCAATATTGGCAATATTTAAGTTCTTAGTTGATAATTTCTTTCATAATGCTACTAGAATATATCCCAAAGCATCGCTGAATAAAAATTGGCAATGTAATATCAATTTAAGCTTATTATTTATATCATATATTCATCATTTATTTCCATTAGTTTGTAATTGTTTCATTTAAACCCCTAATTACTGATAAAATACTCTAAAATGCCTCAAAATTGTTGATAACAATCAATAGAACCAATTTTGACCATTTAAGGTTATCTGATACATTTGTTGTTATTCATATGACGTCATAAACTTTGATGACGTCATGAATGTTAAATTTGCTGACGTCATCAAAAATGGATAAAACTATACATCCTCTGAAAGCTCTCATCGAGAGCTATTGAATGGTGGTATTCTCAACGTTATACAGTCATCCTTGTTAAAACTGGACTCGCTTCTTTAATTGTCTGGCTGACGACGTGTTGAAAAGCGGTTGGTAACGTGATCAGTATCTACCATTTTGGAAAAAATTACAAATTTTAATTAGTTCATGAAATTTTAGGAAAAGTCGCAAAGTTTCAGCTCTTTATCCTTTGAACTGACGACACTACATCAAATAGACTTCGCCGCGGGCACTTTGCCCCCCCCCCCCCCGGTAGTGATAGGGTTAAAGCACTTGTGGAATATACAATGGGCATGTTCTATCTACAGGACCCATTTCACCGTTGAACCGTTGGATCATGCTGCAGATCCTGGAAGTGATTTCGTATCACCCTGTTTCTTTTGATGTAATTATTTTATCTTTTTCACAAAGAGTCGTTTAAAGCTTCGCTCCTGGTATCAGTATCCCTCTTCTGTGTCCATTTTTCCTCAAAAAGTGACTGTTGTCTGCTTGATTCCTCATATGACCTTTATTGCAGGACCATCGAGAGGGGGCAAAGGGGGGGGGGGGTAAAAGGTCCAGTAGTGCCAGGAATTTAATTTCCCGAAGGGGCCAATAAAAATATCGTTCCAAACAAATTTATTATTGCTGTAAAACCAATAGAAAATTATTGCTGTGAGAAGGACAAAAGTAAACAACTAACAATGAATACGTATTTTTTATAAGAAATTGCTCTTAAGAGCTCGGATGGGAAACGCTAAACCTTCGAAGATGGAGCAGATGCCTTGTTCTGATTTACACGTATTTTTTTTATAAGAAACTAAGAATTTGGCCCAGTACTGAAAATTTCTTAAAATTATCAGATTTTTAGCAAGGGCGCCTACCTTGTAGGAAGTGTGTTTATTCCCAGTACTGTAGAGTAATGGGTGTCCTGTGACCCAGTACAGAGAGTGTCCTAGAACCGTACCGTGACCAATCAGTAAACAGCGTCAGTCCTCTCAAGGTCAAGATGACGTATGAATAAGTTTGTGGTTTCAAATTCCGGTGTCATGAAACACGATATCAACTGTTATACGATCTGGCCACAGGGAATCAGACAGTTTCTTAACTTATATTTTCCCGGTACTGGAGTTTCTTAAATGACATGGAACATCTAAGAAACTCGTAAGAAACTTTGAGTACTAAAAATCTGATAATTTTAAGAAATTTTCGGAACTGGGCCAAATTCTTAGTTTCTTGTAAAAAAAAATACGTGTAAATCAGAACAAGGCATCTGCTCCATCTTCGAAGGTTTAGCGTTTCCCATCCGAGCTCTTAAGAGCAATTTCTTATAAAAAATACGTATTCATTGTTAGTTGTTTACTTTTGTCCTTCTCACAGCAATAATTTTCTATTGGTTTTACAGCAATAATAAATTTGTTTGGAACGATATTTTTATTGGCCCCTTCGGGAAATTAAATTCCTGGCACTACTGGACCTTTTACCCCCCCCCCCCCCCCCCCCCCTTCGCCCCCTCTCGATGGTCCTGCAATAAAGGTCATATGAGGAATCGAGCAGACAACAGTCACTTTTTGAGGAAAAATGGACACAGAAGAGGGATACTGATACCAGGAGCGAAGCTTTAAACGACTCTTTGTGAAAAAGATAAAATAATTACATCAAAAGAAACAGGGTGATACGAAATCACTTCCAGGATCTGCAGCATGATCCAACGGTTCAACGGTGAAATGGGTCCTGTAGATAGAACATGCCCATTGTATATTCCACAAGTGCTTTAACCCTATCACTACCGGGGGGGGCACAAAGTGCCCGCGGCGAAGTTTATTTGATGTAGTGTCGTCAGTTCAAAGGATAAAGAGCTGAAACTTTGCGACTTTTCCTAAAATTTCATGAACTAATTAAAATTTGTAATTTTTTTCCAAAATGGTAGATACTGATCACGTTACCAACCTCTTTTCAACACGTGGTCAGCCAGACAATTAAAGAAGCGAGTCCAGTTTTAACAAGGATGACTGTATAACGTTGAGAATACCACCATTCAATAGCTCTCGATGAGAGCTTTCAGATGATGTATAGTTTTATCCATTTTTGATGACGTCAGCAAATTTAACATTCATGACGTCATCAAAGTTTATGACGTCATATGAATAACAACAAATGTATTAGATAACCTTAAATGGTCAAAATTGGTTCTATTGATTGTTATCAACAATTTTGAGGCATTTTAGAGTATTTTATCAGTAATTAGGGGTTTAAATGAAACAATTACAAACTAATGGAAATAAATGATGAATATATGATATAAATAATAAGCTTAAATTGATATTACATTGCCAATTTTTATTCAGCGATGCTTTGGGATATATTCTAGTAGCATTATGAAAGAAATTATCAACTAAGAACTTAAATATTGCCAATATTGCTAATAGTAAGCAAAAAGTGCAATTTTCCTCAATTATGACGTCATAGTGACGTCATTGATGTAATGAAGAATTAAAAAAGTAGCCTATTGTGTAGATTTTGTTCCTGTACACCATTGTACTAAGTTTCGTCCTCATATCTGCAATATTGGCGAAGTTACGGAGCCCCCCGGTACTACGATGGTCGAAAAAGCCCGGTAGTAATAGGGTTAAATAAAGAAATTACAGAGACTCGATGATGCATGAATTTAGCTCATTGACAGATTTTGGTCGATTCGCAAAAATGTCACATTTGTTCCAACTCGCGAACGTTTCTTCTCGTGAAAGTGTCTTCCCCTAGTAGACACACAAGTCTGACATACACACACGAGTTTGACATACACAC
The DNA here is from genome assembly GCA_039566865.1 of Aurelia coerulea. Taxonomy (NCBI): domain Eukaryota; kingdom Metazoa; phylum Cnidaria; class Scyphozoa; order Semaeostomeae; family Ulmaridae; genus Aurelia; species Aurelia coerulea. The sequence goes on along the minus strand of CM076948.1, from coordinate 20,497,982 downwards.
ACAAGTTTGACATACACACACGAGTTTGACATACACACACAAGTTTGACATACACACACTAGTTTGACATACACACACGAGTTTGACATACACACACAAGTTTGACATACACACACAAGTTTGACATACACACACGAGTTTGACATACACACACAAGTTTGACATACACACACGAGTTTGACATACACACACGAGTTTGACATACACACACAAGTTTGACATACACACACGAGTTTGACATACACACACAAGTTTGACATACACACACGAGTTTGACATACACACACAAGTTTGACATACACACACGAGTTTGACATACACACACGAGTTTGACATACACACACAAGTTTGACATACACACACGAGTTTGACATACACACACGAGTTTGACATACACACACAAGTTTGACATACACACACAAGTTTGACATACACACACAAGTTTGACATACACACACAAGTTTGACATACACACACAAGTTTGACATACACGCCACACACAAGTGACATACACACCACACACGACTGACATACACACCACACACGACTGACATACACGCCACACACGACTGACATACACACCACACACGACTGACATACACGCCACACAAACAATTGACATACACACAACACTTGATTTTTGCCGGTACGGCGTGCCATAAGTAAAAGTGGTTGCCTGCCTAGTTCAGCTCTGCAACCAGCGTTCGACGTGTGCTTGTTGACTTCTAGCGAATATTTACATAGTTTGACGTTGAGATTCTCAATGGGGTTGTTGTCAATGAGGTGGTACACTAATGGTCCCCAGAAATCTGATCCATACATAAGGACAGAAAGAATCAAAAAATTTAAATATAAAGGAATATGATAAATTTTGATTATTTTTCAATGAGGAATACTTGTTTAGGACACCGGGAAGTTTCCAAGTCTGGTTCAGTTCGGTTCAGCTTCCTGAAAGCAGTTTGTTACAAACCATATGCATGAAACATTGCCTTGTCGTCTATTCAGTAAGCACGGACACTGAATCTAGTAACAATTGCCAATTCTAATCAAAGTCTTTGCCATTCCACAAAATCTTGTGATAGTCCAGAGCCCCTTCATTAAGTATGTACCAAAGTATTGGAAAAAAGTCTGTGAAAACTTTTTCAAACCTTCACTTCTCTCGTGCAATGTTCTAACTTGCAAAGTAAGGCAAAAACAATGAAAACATTACCACGAAGTGCGTTATCTCTATTGTCCTTGCTATTGGCTCTCTTAGTAGCAATTTGATACAGGTAGTTCCAATAGGTAGCACCTATTATCCAGACTATAATATAATGCACCGTTGATGCGACCAATGTTATGATCAAAATCATATGCTTCTCCATTGTGTTGTTTCTCTTCCATGGTGCATCTCATTTCAAACATTGATATAAAATCTAACTTGATTAGCAGTTTCAAATGAGAAGTATCGCTGCGTAGGAGCTCAGATGAGAAATATACCGGGTGTCCCAAAAAAACTACTCCCGTTTGAAAAATCATCAACATTTGATTTCACAGCCGATCTTCGTTTTTCTTTTTTATCAAGTAGATCAAGGACCAAATTATTATCCAATACATAGTTATTCTTGTAATTGGTTTCAAAATTAGCGAATTTAGCTCTTTTTAGGGCTACATGGATTTGAATCATACAACAACAAAGCATTGATGATTGTCAGATCAATTTCTTTGCGCATGTAAAGCTTCTCTTCTAGTTTGGTCATAAATTACAGAAAGAAATGTGCACTATCATTGGAGACTTCAATAATTATAAAAAATCTGAAAATGTTGACTCTAACGCAAGATTGAGTATTTTGCTTCAAAACTATAGCTCAAAATATGGCTCTTCAACGTATAATTTCTCTACCTTACTGTATCAAAAGCAAACATTTTATCATCTATGAATATTTCTGGGTCTTTAACGAAACAACTCAAAAAGATTGTTTATCGAAGGTTTGATAATCAATTTTTGGTGATTTTTCAAACAGGAGTACATTTTTATTTGATTCGGTAGTTTGAATTTTATTCCAATAATGGCGGCATTCAATCCAAGTTGTGAGTGACGAGAGAAGAGGTAGGAAAAGGTAACGGTATCAAGTTTCTCTTGCAAGTCCACGGGATAGAAACAATACACTAGGTAAGAATATAAGTTTAATCATCATTTAGGCCACATTACTGGTGCATTATTGCCCGAACTATGATCGCAAATGTGGTAATAAGAATAAATTACCTCTTTAGTGAATTTTATTTTCATAATATAGGTCACATCACCGGTGCATTATTGCCCGAGCTATGATCGCAAATGTGGTAATAAGAATGAGTTACCTTTTTAGTAAATTTTATTTTCATAATATAGGTCACATCACCGGTGCATTATTGCCCGAGCTATGATCGCAAATGTGGTAATAAGAATAAGTTACCTTTTTGGTAAATTTTATTTTCATAATATAGGCCACATCACCGATGCATTATTGCCAAACGTAGAGCTATGATCGCAAATGTCGCAAATGTAATAAGAATAAGTTACCTTTTTGGTAAATTCTATTTTCATAATATAGTAAATTTTATTTTCATAATATAGGCCACATCACTTCCGTTGGATATAAAACAAGCAAATTCGCTGCATTATTGCCCGAGCTATGATCGCAAATGTGGTAATAAGAATAAGTTACCTTTTTGGTATTTTCAATTTTATTTTCATAATATAGGCCACATCACGCAAATGTGGTGCATTATTTTCATAATATAGGTCACATCACCGATGCATTATTGCCCGAGCTATGATCGCAAATGTGGTAATAAGAATAAGTTACCTCTTTAGTGAATTTTATTTTCATAATATAGGTCACATCACCGATGCATTATTGCCCGAGCTATGATCGCAAATGTAGTAATAAGAATAAGTTACCTTTTTAGTAAATTTTATTTTCATAATATAGGCCACATCACCGGTGCATTATTGCCCGAGCTATGATCGCAAATGTGGTAATAAGAATAAGTTACCTTTTTAGTAAACTTTATCTTCCATGTGGAGTCATTGAAATGCACACCTTTGGTGAGGAAAGTGTATTCAAAAGCAGAACTCAGGCAATAAGAATACTTGAAGCTTTCTGGTCCGGGAATTTCTTTTGCCTTTGAAGAAAATAGAACTACAAGTAACTCCAGCTTTGAAATTCGTAATCAAGTACAAGAATAAAAAGAGTATGTAAACTTAATTTCGAATTGACAATAGATCTTTTTGCTTGTCTACAAAAGGGTCTATATCAAATCAAGTTTTATACATTTTGATATGCTTAAATCATTTTCGCGCACATTCGAAAATTCTACAAAATCTATAAAACTGTCTGTATCGGCTAAGGATCTTTGATGACTAGATCGACTACTACAGCCCCCTGTGCAAGTAGCAAGGATGACTCTACAGGCCCTACTGCGCAAACTCCAATTATTTCAAAAACGAGGGACTTCTCATGAAGAAAACACCGTATATTTGCATTGTACCCGTACAGTTTATCCGTCACAAAACTGTTAGGATTCATGGGCATTTACACTGCTCCAGAAAAAATTTCAATGCAAACAAGGAAAAAAAGTGCTACAGATTAAAAGGAGCAGTGTAAACGGGAGGCTAGTTCACCATTCTCCTCCGCAGATGCTTTGAGGGAGGGGCATTTGGGAGGGGAGGAGGAATTGCCGCCCTGAAGGTTCAAAAGTCTAAGTCTCATACTCTCATTCATCTAGCCTCTGCGGAGGATAGTGGTGATCCACCACACTTTTGTTACGGATCCAAAATTGTACCGGTACAGTGTGTAAGCAGGGTCTTATATCCTGGCAGTAGTATCCAGAACAAGCTGTTGATACGAAAACGGCTCTTAACGATGCAGAACGATTATGTTTGAGGGGTCCTGCTTCTGATCTTTACATAAAAAGCTAAACTCACATTTATTCTTATAATATAGTGTCAATTGAGACGCCCAGCAGCCGAGACATTTTTTGTGTAACCAATCATCATCATCAATAATAATTCGTTTACAGTAGGCAACAATCTAAAATAGCTAATTTACAGCAAATTAACGCCTACTGTCAGGGGGCAGCTTTTGCAGTCGAGAGAAATTCAACTACCAAATATGGGTGAATACACGTGATCAAGTTATCATGACAACAATGCCGACAACTTTGACTCTCGCAGCTTTGAGCAGATTTACCGGATCTCATTTGCCCCTAATTAGGAAGAATTTTTCAGAAATTTTCAGCTAGTTAAACGTTTGCATAAAGAAACATTCTTGTACCTACTACTAAACAGTTTTTCCATGTTTTTAGTGATATACCATTTCAAAAAAATAACGAAGCCATGTATAACGACGGATCAATCATCAATCTATATCTATACACGTTTTTTTTTTATAAGAAACTTGGATCAGCACTTAGTACTAAAAGTTTCTTAATCTCGCATGAAAATTTCGGTGTTTTAGTAGTAAAAGTTTCTTAATTAGTTTCTTATTTTTTTGGGCCTAAAATTGCGGTATTGTTCGAAGTTGAGCCTTCTTCTCGAGAAAGGGCTTCCATTGAGCATTGACATTGTCATCAAGAAGAAGCCATGCACATCAAGGCAAAAATTTACCAATTTTGCAGTTAAAAGTCAAGAAAAGATGAATGTACCTTTGTTAGAGAAACATAGAATAAGAGAGACATACAGAAATAAAGTTTTAGAGTTTCTTAACTGTTCTTGAGCGTAGTACTAGAGTTTCTTAAATTTTTGGTCATCGTAGTACTAGTTTCTTATAAACCAGTTTCTTATAAAAAAAAAAACGTGTACTCACCTGTGCTGCAGTCATACTACAAATTCTCTTTACATCAGCCTCGTATTCGGATCGATTAGCCGTTTTGCTCATGTTCAGAAAGCTGACAGGATAGTAGAATGCACTGAAAGCCTATAGATTAAATGTAAGTTGCGTTATAAAATAAGACGAGCAATTAGATTTCAAAGCTGAAGTAAGAAGAAACTTCTAGAAGATTTGACACACTACCCTGGGTAACGGACTCAGTCCAGGGTAATTTGACACACAGACACAAATTTGCAAAAAAATTCTATGGGATGAACTTTGAGCGCCCCCATCCCAAGGGCCACACAAGTCAAAACGTTGAGTCCCCTACCTCCCTGCAACAGGCGGAAGAAAGGCATAGCCAAAGAAAACTATGGAGCTATTAGGTGTTTTTTTGTCCTATTTATAGACAAGCGCTATATATCTCAGGTCATTCACTTTAATGGAAATAAGACAAAAATTGATAAACTCTTGATGGCTCTATAGTTTCAAACAGCTTATGTGGTCAAGCACATCCTTGAGAGCATATAAGTCAAATCTTTCAATAGGGCATAGGGAAACCCGCAAACCTTCCGATTTCATGCTTATTAGCCAATGATGTCGTCGTATTCTGATCACATGACTGAAAATAAGGTTTTTGAATCAACTTTTCGAGTACCTTTACGAAAATAAAGCAGGATGCTATCCCAAGGATGGATGATATTCCCATGATGCAACTGCACAGTCAATATTGTATGTGTTTCTCTGCCGTAGGTATGATGGCGGCCAGGGCATCCCGAAATCACCATAGAAATGGGGATCACTGCCCAAAGAAAATGAATTCAATGGCACCGCTTGTCCATTTTTGACTCGCATAGTTTACGAAGTGCAGTCAATGGGTTAATACGTAAAATATTGGGTCTTCTGTGAACAGGTAAATTTAGTGCGATGCTATGTTTTAAGAAGTTGCTCGCTTTTTCATAAGGAATTTAGATCAGGCCATAGTACTAAAAGCTTCTTTAATTCAACATAAAGATTTTCGCATCTTAGTTTCGAAAAGTTTCTTAATTTGTTTCTTGTTTTTCAAATCCATGCATTGTTAATGTGGTCTTTAACACTGCTGCAGATATGTTTCTTGACATTTAAAACATCATAGCTAATAACAGTTTTCTATCCTGCTCGAAGCATAAACGGTTAGTTAATATTACTCAAGAATAGAGTTGTAACACAACATAGTTGCCACAACATCCTTGCATTTAACTTAAAAAAGTTTCTTAATATCTCTCGGATCAGTCGATTGTACTAATTGTTGTCTTTTGGCAGCCTTGCTATGCTTTATGAGTTTCAATTTCAAAATAAGAGCAACTGAGAGAGGGACGGTCCTCCAGAAAGATTTTGCCAAGGGTCCGTGAGTCCCGCCAAGGGTTCTTTGGTTTGGTATTGGTTATCTGTTGATTTGAGGATCTTTTCATAAAATTCCATAGAAATTTCTATGTAAAATTCTTTGAGGTTTGCTTTTGAATGCTAGCAATTCAATGTACTATGTCTTTCAGTCTTTCGCGACAATCAGGTACTGAAGAAACCATTATCGGTCAACACAATGTACAGGTAATGTAAGCTTATTAATTCATTGAATTGCTAATACCTTAGGAACCAGAGAAAAATAAGTTTTGAATTCCGTGTTTACCAGCTTGGAGACTTGTTGCTAAAAGCAATCGTCTTCCTAAAATCGTCAAATATCTGGAGTTCAACGCTCGTAGATTGTGTTCGTAGTTCTCCTACACATTCTGAAGACGTTTCTCCTCATTCTACAGCCCAAATCAGTCTTACGGAGGATCATGAATTCGAATAAAGTCAGCGAGAACTTAGATGATGTGGTAACACACAACGATGTGGAAAATCACAAGAATGAAACTTCCATGCGTCAAACACTCCTCAGTGCGATCAATGGCCATACATACACCGATATTCTTTTGCGAAACTACATTTTCGACCAAAGTTTCGATATGAATCAAGCAATGGATGAGCTTCTATCACTTTATGAAAAGTTGTTCGAGTATGGCATGTTTCTCTCTGGCTTCCAGTTTGTTGGCCTAGTCGTGGACAGCAAGCCAAATGGAACGAGAGAAGAAGTGGCCTACTTTTTCCTGGGGCTTGGCTTCTTTGCATCAATTTTTGCTGCACTTGTCGCCTTTATCTCAATAGAATTCTTCAAATCAATGAAGAACGAAGATCCCGAGCTTGTCGTTGAGGGATGCATGAGATACAAGAAATTCTTTCAGCTTGCAGACAAAATTTTGTTTTTGGACACAGGTCTATTTTTATTGTCATTAAATTTTATGGCCTATACCCCCCTTCGATGGTCTCTGGCATTTTCATTGAATATCATTGCCGGTCTGCTCGTCCTGTTTCTAGCTGTTTGTCATTACATTGTGGTTCTTAGAAGACAGATATTCAAAACTAAAGGCGGGAAAGAGTTGAAGAGAAAGATCTACATGGACCGGATTAGGTAGGGCCTACCTACCATGCAGAATCATAGACTTATGACGATGAGTCCCTTGTATCCCTGCGGTACCTTGCTCACAGGGACTCATAATGAAACAGTTAAAAACCTGACCCTATCTTCTGCATTCGATTGATCGAATCTGGATCGAACGACTGCTTCGGCTCTGTTCAACGGTCACTCCTCAGAAAGGAAATGCGACTGAAACCACACTGAAACCACGGTACGCAGACACTTAATCAACAAAACTTGGTATTCATCTGAAGAAGAAAGTTCACTTTACCTGGTGAGTGCAAAATAAGTCTTTTAATGCTGCAATTTCCATGTTTTTAAGACCGAGCCGAGAAAAGCCAGAGAAATCTTCAAGTAACTGCTGCAGCAACTTCCTTCAAATTCAGTAAATACGTCAATCGAATTGCAGGCTCGAAACTGATTGTTCTTCGCCAAATCTCGCATTCTGATTGGTATGCTAGGAATCCCAGCATATTAGGCCTAAATAGGGTCAACTTTTTCAGAGTAATATTATGAGTCTCTGTTGACTGAAGCGCCATCAAGAAGTCAAAGAGCACAGGGAAACAAGAGACTCATCGTCATAAGTCTAGCAGAATCATGCGTCGAATTTACCGGCAATATTGCAACTTCTTAGAAATAATCGACATCTCCTGCATACCTCCACGCAACTTACCAAATTCTGATTACAATGCGTAATTTAGCTACTCGTTTACATACTATCGTCTATCGTCACTATTATTGTCTTCTTTATAATTGTTAGTAAAATAGAAATTGCTTAGACCATGTATCTAATTAGATATTGTGTCTTATGGAAAAAAATATTCAATGGCCACTACAAGTGGGCAATAGTGATTCCACACTGATTCCCAGGCCAGTTTCCCGATTCCGTTTAAAATCGTCAACATTTGATTATTTCAGTGGTCTTGAACACTTATTATGCCTGGTTGGGCCTGGTTTTTTCAAGGATAAACTTAACTCTCAAGGATGAACTTCACAAAATGGACTAAGGCCAAGCCTTTGTGGGCAAGAGATGACAAAAGTCATAACTCAAATATCTTATATTTAGGACTATTTCATAATACGAATGTGTCCCATTTTTACAGTCAAATCTTTTGCAATGTCATATCTAACATGATTATTTCAGTGAAGTAAGTGACCACTTTGAGTCAGATGAAAACAACATTTGATCATCCTTTACGATTTCAGAGCTTGCCTCAAAATCGCGTATTTTGTAAAGTAACAACCCCCCCCCCCAAGCTATTTCTGAGTTTTGTAACTCAGATTTAAAAAGTGAAATTTCAAGATCATTTACACAAGTGTTTTCATTATTTTTAGCTACATTGTATAAGCTTTTATCGTATCGTAATTTTTATTGTAGTGTTCAAATTTCTATTTTCATAATCATGCAAATGTAACCATATACAAATGATATTCATATTCAAAATACACCTTATACAAACTTCATACAAAAGTCACAAGTTGTTTTTATCATTGCCAAAAATGTGAGACAAACTGTTTTGCCGAAAACAAAATTTCCTTTTGGCAGCTACTTTATGCAGGTGTCATACTGGGCGAATCAATAAAAAGAATCCCTGTTTGAAAAATCACCATTCCCTGAATATCAAGATGATGATATTGGGAAACATAACATTTAACAGCAGACATGTTCAAATGGACCTCGATATTTACTTGACTGTGAAATCGGCCACTCCATTCTGAAGTTATGAGGGATCTCCAGAAAGCCTTTTCGAGAAATCTTCAAAACAGGCTCAAAACAACGACCAACATTTCACGAGCTTTCTGCCTTATTCCAATGAGTTCAACACATTCTAACATGTTTTATCCTCTTGGGAAGATAAAATCGTCCGGAACAATGTTGTTTCGCTCCAAGGGATGACATTCTCATCTCCCAAAAGGATAAACGTACCAAAACATGTACAAGTCATTGCTATGAGGCATAGACATGCGAGAAATTTGGTCGTGATTTTATGCAGTTTTTGAAAGGTTTCCCGTGGGGGGGGGGGGGGGGGGGGGTCACCACCATATGTACCGGTACGGGATTTGCCTCTTTTTGGGGGACCTTTTTCAGGCTGAAAATAAATTTTAGGGTGTCATTTTGGTAACATCACAAATGAACATACATTTTGGGGTGTCATTTTGGAAGACAAACGCTCCTGGGTATTGAATTTGATCTAATTTCAGATACTTGGTTAAAATTTCGAATTTTTGTCACAATTTTGGGGTATCTATTTTGAATGGCCCGTAAATTTTGGGGTATGGTCTTTGAAAAATTCATAAATTTTAGGGTATGATTTTACAATTCAAAATAGCACACCCCGTCATCCGCCTATTGAAGTTACCCCCCCCCCCCGGGAAGGTTCTTGGAGGGGCTTCCTCGAGAAAATCTCTTATAATTTCAGAACGGAGTGGCCGATTTCAGGCAGATAAAATGTAGAATATATTTGAATGACATATTTGCGAAAATTATTGTCTTGGTATCGAAGGATCTGTGGTCTCTTATTCAGGGATCCTTTTTTGACTCACCCGGTACAATGCTAAAACTAAAATCGTTTATGTAACCAAACAAATGAACCCATGCTTCGAATACAATCGAGTTACAGTTAGATATACAGAAGCATCCTGCCTCCCATCCTTTTCCTTTTTCTTTTTTCCAGTGGCGTGGCCACGGGGGGTTTGGGGGCAATTGCCCCCCCTCCACTTCTGTCGAAAGATGGTCCTCGAGATTCCTCTAAAACCAAGGAGAAAATAGCTGGATATAGGCAACCTCGTCCCCAGGGCCTTTTGTCATATAGGGACGGAGACGAAGAGGCCTTTTGTCCCAATATGACAAAAGACCCTGGGGACAAGGTTGGGATATAGGTTGGGTAAGAATTTTCCGAGAAATGTCAAACCTTCCATTTTAGCACTGGCAAGCATGATATTGGGAGATACATTCTAAGCCAAAGTAAAGGATCTTTCTTCAAAAATCTTCCTCGTGCTCTGATTTATAGCATAATTGTCACAAAACGATCAAGGTTTCCTTGTCGCTAAAGGCAAGCATGATATTGGGAGATGCATTCTAAGCCAAAGAAAAGGATCTTTCTTCAAAAATTTTCCTCATGCCCTGATTCATAGGATTACAGTTCACAAAACTATCAAAGTTCTCTTGTCGCTAATGGCAAGCATGATATTGGGAGATGCATTGTAAGCCAAGGTAAAGGGCGTGGTCCCAGAAATTTCCTGGGGACTTCGCCCCCAGACCCCCTCATTTAAGTTCCCCCCACCACTTAATTTACCCTGGCCACGCCGCTGCTTTTTTCTATTTAGTTTGTGGGTTTATCGTATTTTCAAATTCAAGATTGTAATGAAATTTTCATATTGTAGTATTTTCTTATAATCTTTGTTTGATAATTGTATCGTCATAGATTTGCAGGCTGTCGTCGTATTTTATTTGTGTTTTATCTGGGCATGGTAGCCCCGTCTGTCCACGAGAATTGCTTTTCAGGAGTCCGTGGTATTTATCAGTTTTCTGACATTTTTCGAGTCGAATTCTTTTCAAACAAGTCGGAAAGGTACTCCGGGACGAGACCATTTAGCGATGTGTACATTATAGTAGCAGTTTCGCTTCTAATGATATCACTTACAACAGGCCAATTCAAATTGTGAATTAGATCCATAACTGGCGTATCAAATCTAATTTTTGCTACAATTCAGGCCGCTCGATTCTGCAACTTTTGTAAGGTTTGCAGCTTAGTCACCCCACAGCACCCCCATACGGAACAACAGAACCGAAAATGGGGCTCGACAATACTCCGATACATTTTACCCAATATGTTTTGGGGTGAAAATATTCTTGGAATATGTCAGAAACCCAATTGCACGAGAAACCGTGGTGCGGAGATTGTTAACGTGTTCTTCCCAATTCAAGTTCCTATCGATTATCACACCCAGATTCTTTGTCATGTCAGGTCTATATTTTCAACCTGAGAGTCACCAAAAAATCCTATGGATGATCAACAGTCTTCATCAGTATCAATCATCCGTAATTTTGTTAATTTTGGGCTGGGAACCTTGCTTCAAATCATTCAGTTCACTGTCTAGAGTTTGGTTTATATATTTTATAAACTCATCGAGGAAGTGTAGGAAATACTTGTGTCGTCGGCGTACATCGTCACTTTTTTTTCTTCTGAGAAAACAGAAGATCATTGATATAATTCAGAAACAAAAGAGGGCGAAGACAAGAGGGCATTCCACAGCGAATATCTTCGGCTTTGACATGGTTTGGAACATACCCAGTTTACTTTGCAGAATTGTTTTCTTTTCATTAGACAGGACGTAAATGAAGTAAGCTCTAGATTTTTAACACCGTTCTTCCTCAACTTAGCAAGTAAAATAGCATGATCTACCGAATAAAATGAACAAGGACAGATTTTGTAATACAGTAGCAACAGTTGCGTTCGATTGATTGACACCTCAATCCAAAGTGATTGGCGACTGCAGACAAAGTACATAATCTCAACCAGTAATTCAACACACAAACAAAGCCACACAAGTTTCCCCGAAACTAGTTGGGCAAACTCTCGCATTGCACAGGCGAAAGGTGGTTTTTAAGAGATGTTATGTGCTTACAACTAAAGGAGAAGGGTAAATCTAAAGTTCTAGCTGGAGGATTTTGTTTATTTGTTTCTGAAGCCGAGCAGAAGGCATTGTAGTTCTCACGTATTTAGGGCTCAAATGAAACGATTGCGAAACATAGCTCCTGAATCAAATAAACAAAATCTGCCAGATAGAACTGTAGATTTACCCTTCTTCTTTCGTGGTATCGCCCATTATGCCTTATGCCCGGTCGCATCGTAATATCGCCTATTATTGCTGATTAGCAAGTAACCTAGCTACTTGGTTTCTTCATTATAAACTCTGAGGATCAAAACCAAAAATTTGCGACGACATGGGCATAATGGGGCACATCACTCTGGATATTTTGGGGATATCTTTTTAACATTTGGTCTCCATGTTAAGTGTAGGTTTTCGAGTTGTTATGTATCTCCATGTTTACTTTACTACAGTGGTGGAAAAATTATTTGCCTTCTTGCGAAGGAAAGTCAAACCAGAATTCTTCTTTCCATTGTTTTATCAATTTTCTACAGTTCCGGATTTGAGATGAGTTGCAATACTGTGTACCGTGTAGTGGATAAGCCACTAAGAACTGGAATTACTCTCAAAAGCTACCTTTCCTGATTTTCTTCATTCTTTCCTTCATTTAGTCTTTCCTGGTCTCTTCATATTTTCATTGTTTTCTTTGTCGTCCGATCTTCTGTCCATCCTGTGCTCTTTCTCCTCTCATTTTTCTTACTTTTTTCCCTTTAATTTCTTCTTCCCTCCCTTCATCGATTTTCCTTTTCCTTCCTTCTATTCCGCTTTCTCTCTTTCCTCCCCTTTTCTTCCTTCCAGACATACAAGCTTCCTGCGAAGCTGCTTCGCGGCTTCGCGCACTTTTCTGCTTTGCTATCGTTTTGTAATTGACTGTTATTGTAAATTTGATACGAATATAAAATACCATGTCCAATTGATTTTAGGATTTTTTCTAGCTGAAAATGGCCACTCTCTTCCACAACTATGAGAGATTTTCCTGAGAAGATCACTTCGAAAAACCTTCCAAAATGGGGTAAAATCGCAGCCCAGTTTCCTCGCCGTTTCTGCATTCCAGCAATGGTTTAGCACGCATTTTTGTCCTTGAAAGACGAACAAGCCTTCCCTCATTGGTGTAAAAAGTAGTTAGGGAGATTCCATTCTCCCAGGAGGATAACGTGTGCTGATAATGTCAATTGTTGTTTATGCGGAAACCCGAGGAAATTTTGATGGTTGCTTTCATTTGTATCTGCAGGTATTTCTAAGAGGGCCGACATTATTGCAAATTAAGCCGGGTGAATTTCTAAATCTAATTGAACATGTTGGCCTTGAAGCAAAACAGTTTTCAATATTCTTGCTTTGATATCCAGGGCGTAATACTTTTGAACTCCGTGCTATTGGGGTGCTATTTCATTTTACTCACCCGGTAGGCCGGTAGAAATATCACTTACCGCATAAGGGCCATTAACTTTTGGTTGAGCAACGCCATAAAACCCACAACTTGGATGTTTACATTTGCTGTTGTCAAACAATTTGCCAATACTTTTCAAACAAGCAGCCGGATTGCTTTGCCCTTGGAATGTGTACTCCTTGTTGGCTGGCCCTTTTAACTCCTCTCCAAATGTCTTCAAGGCGTATTTACCGGAGCAACATGGTGCAGCCCAAAGATAGTCGGACTTTCTCTTGGATTCTCTTCCTTTGTGACCGCAAGGGTCTTTTACGATCGAGGAATAATTTTGATCCTGGAATAAATATTAATGTCTTTATTTCATTATTGAAATTTGTATTGAATTAAAGGAATGTTGGAAACTTAAATCTTGGACTACCTACAGAAAGAAAAAGTTTGCTGAAATGAAGAAAGTGTCAATTTTGTAAAATAAAGGTTCCACTCTGGTTAAGACACAGTGATTTGGCAACCCAATACTAGATTTCAATTGTTTTATATAGCGAGGCTGTTTGCGGAGTTGTTGATCAATTGTCCGTCCTACCTGGAGTGGGATTTATTAGTTACGAAACTCGTGTTTGTTTTTCCCTTGATGATGACAATTTGTCAACCATCTTTTAATCAAGTTTTGCTGGATTACTTTTAACTGCACTGTGTTTGCAATTGCTTTGGTCTTCATGGCAAAAAACAACTCACCTAAAATAGCGTTTGCAGAAATCTGAAAGTATGAGGTTTATCTACTGCTACTAAGACGTCACACGCAGTTAATACTGCACAACGCGTCTCACAATGCCACGCCAGTTCTTTCTATCTTGTGTCAGTTCAGACAATCTATTCAATGTTTGTGCTTCTTTTGAATGATCCAGTTTAATTCCGATGCTGGCCAAATCTTGCCGTACTGTCTGCATCCAGGTCGTCTTTGTTCTTCTTTGTGGCCGTTTCACTTTCCTGAGATATTCTTTAAGGGCTTTTCTTGCTGGTGTTTCTGGATGCAAGCGCATGAGATGTCTTAGCCATGTTAGTCTCCTTTCTCTTATCATTTCACTCCATGGTTCACATTTCGTTCTGGCATAGAGCTCGTTGCTGATAATATTTCTTTGCCAGTTAATTCCTAGAATCTTTCTTAGATGTATATGTTGGAAGGTAAATCTGACTTAATCTAAATACAAAAAGACATACCACAGCTAGCTTGGCGAGATATCTCCTTTCAAATGCATTTCTTCCATAGCATAGATAGGAATGAACGTAAACTTTATAATGTTTATCATTTATCTTTACTGTTTCATTTCCTCCAATGAAATTTTTCTTTGCCGGTATGAATGTTATTTGCATCGATGTGCTACCAAGCTCCAACGCACCAAGAATTTTCTGAAAAGAATAGTGAAAGAGGTAGCAAATCTGGAATTCGTTGCAAATCTTAAACGAATAGAGGAAATCAGGTAGAATTGTCAAAAAAAAACCAATCGTTATGAAGAACTACAGGCTGTCTAAAAAAGTACCCCTTTTTCATTGGATAAAGTAACAAAACGATAAGATATCCGCACTTTCCGAAAACAAAACTACATTTGTTTATCTTCAACTTGAATGCCCATACCTTGCATTTTAGAATCGTCCACTAAACACCAGATATACGAGCTCGCAAAGTCAAAATTTAGAGTGCGCCGGAGGTTTTATAAATGGGCCTAGCCATATGTTCAGATATCACGGGCAGGTTGCAAGGGAATTTTCAACTTCGATTTTTAAATTTTACTTTGGCAAAGAATTACATTGTGAGATGCTTCAATTGTTCTTTATATTGATTTTCTTTTGAGGAATCGATTCTTGCATTGCATCCCATTGCAAACTTTATTCTTATCAAAGAAGGGGACAAGGAGCACATTCACGTTTATTTTGGAAATGTGCCACGCGTTTATCATTCATACCTTTTTCTATTCGCTTAATTAGGGTCATAGCCATGTGTCCATAATTTTTCCAAATAAAAAAGATGAAAATTAAACTTTTCCTGTGCTTTGGAAAATGCCCATGATATCAAATCATGGCTAAGCCCTTTTTCGAAACCTCTGGTTTCAGGTGCAGTTTGAATTTTGCCTTTCCGCAATCGTACCGCCGGTGTTTTATGGACGATTTTAAAATGCAAGGTGTAAATTAGGGAAAAGCTTAAAATTTAGTTGCTAATTACAAAATAGGAAAATCATTGATGTATCAACTCTTTATCCCCTATACTTTCTGTTTTATAGTAAAAGTTTAGCTGGGGCCATTTTGTATCCTCCCCGGGTGGAACGGGGTTAAAGATGATGCCTATTGAGCTGCTGATGATGACGATGATGACGTTGACAATGATGATGATGATGATGATGATGATGATGATGATGATGATGATGATGATGATGATGATAATGATGATGATGATGATGATGATGATGATGATGATGATGATGATGATAACGATGATGATGATGACAATGATGGTGATGATGATCATGACCTCAATTAATCAAGATACGTATTTAAGGAACTTACATTATTCGTAAATCCTCCATTAAGATAGTTAAGAGCACTCCATCCATAAGTGCCCTCTTCGCTGCCTTTCAGAGTACCAGCCTTGCGGAAATTGTAATCTGACTTCTTTAATGTTTCTCTTGCAACAGACCATATCTTGTTGTACGCTGTTTCGTTCAGGAGCCTAGAAAAATTCAAGAGATTGTGTAACTATGGATTTGCTGCAAGCTTTTTTTGGGTGCCAAAGTGGAATAGATATACAGTGTGAGAAAACAGTGTACTATACCCTGGTCACTGAGAGAAGAGAAGATTTAGCAGAAAAGTCACAGTGAATAATAGATGACGTCTTTGAGTTATATGGAAAGGGAAAGACTGAAACATGTGAGGTTATCCCAAAGGAGAGAAGTTGCAGGGATGATGGAACCGGAGTGAAAAACAGTGTAATTTCTACTTGTAGTTACAGACTGAGGATGGTTTCTCAGGGAAGATCAGAAGGAACAGAGTTTCTTTTCAGATGTGGAAGACAAGATAAGAAGCTAACTACATACAAAGACATTAATGCATTTGTTAATCATCTGTCCTTTTTGCAGCATGCTGCAAAACCAGGTAGCTCACCACCCAGGGGGGGTACTCAGGTATATTTAGGATAGGGGTGGTCAGGCTGGGGTACAACGCATCAACCCAAAAAAATAATGTCTAGCATGAAAATAGACCCAAAAAAATTATTTTTCCGATCTTACATACCCAAAAGTTATGAAGTCAGTATCTTAAATCTGCATAAAAATGCCCTACTGATTAGATTTCTCATAATGTGTTTGGATATTCATGTTTTTTTTATTTTAGTATTGTCACTTGACTCCTAATTTTGTTTGTAAATTATATTTTTCCCATTTTTTTTTTTTTCTCATATTTGAGACACAAAAAAGTAAGCCAGAATTTCATGAACCCAAAAAAATAACTGTGCAAATCATTGACCCAAAAAAGTAATCCTTGCCTAAATTTTAGACCCAAAAAAGTAACCTGAGCATCACTATCCTGAATATACCTGAGTACCCCCCCCCCTGGGGCTCACCAGGCATTAAAACAGGGCCGTAGGAAGCATCTTAAACTTGGGGGCACGTTACTTCAAGGGCACTTTTCATCAAGCCAAACGGGCAGTTCCTGAAACAAGGAGATCCCTTTTTCGCTATGACTGCAAATCTGGGGGGGGAGGCACGTGCTTTTAGTGTCCCTTCACTCCTATGTCTCTACCCTAAAACAGGCAAATTTTCCAATTTCTAAACCAAATGACTTGACTAGCTGCATCTGGGAATTTACTTTGGTCTCTACTTAACAAAAATAAATTTGGAAAATTGAGTTCTAATAAACTTTGTGTTTTTCAAACGACTCTTTGGGACACCATATGGCCTACATGATCTCTGAAATTGGACTTACCTGAGAACTCGCATTCCAGCTGTTGCTTCCATATAGATTGGGACTGTCTTGCGTCTCTCAACAGGAACATCTTTTTCTGAATTCTTCAGACATTTTTCCAACAGGTCTTTTATCAAGTTTGGATTTGATTTATAATTTGTCAATCCCTTTTCTAAAACCAGATATATTTTTAGCTTACTTCTTTATTGCAAAACTGGAAATGCTAGAAATTAATTCATCAGACTTGCACCATTTGGATAAAAATGGATCTGATTTAATATCTACTGGAGCTCTAGTTCCTCCTGATTTCAAATTTCAAATTGACTAAGGAAAATACCGGGTGAGCGAAAGAAGAATCTCCGTTTGAAAGACCACTGCTCCCTGAATATCAAAGCGATCATATTGAAAACTGTCTTATTTTGTTGCCAAGATGCTCAATGAGGTTCAGTAATTTACTCGGCTTTTAATGGGCCATGGATATGGGAGATTTTTTGCAGAAAGCTCCTTCCAAGAACATGCAAAAATGAGTTAAAGCAATGAGCAAATTTTCCTTGGTTTTTTCCATGGGCGATAGGACACCAAGTGTGTGAAAGTTTTTTGTAGCGAGCCACCTTAACGTTTTATTGTTAGCCACCTTAAAACCAATTGTTTTTTGTGTGTTTTTACCTATTTTCACTTGGTAGTGAGCCACCTTATCGCTGTTTCGTCATTTTGAAATTTTTGGTAGTGAGCCACCTTAAGTGCAGATCCACTTTAACCGTAAATCCTATGGAGGTTTTAAACACACACAAAAAACAATTGGTTAAAGCATGGGTAGTTAGACACCGGTGGTGTGCTTCTATGGAGAAGAGCTGGATAATATGTATCTGCGCGGGAAATCTTTTATAGTACTGCGGAGGAGATATCTGCGGGGGAAATTTTTACAGTACTGCGGAGGTTTCGATATCTCCTCCGCAGTACTGCAAAAAATTTCCCCCGCAGATACATAATATCCAGCGCTCCTCCATAGAAGCACACCAGCAGCAAACCCATGGTTAAAGTTAGTTGACGGAGTTAAGCCAACGGCTTTCTAAAAATAACTTCAATTCAACTCATTTGAAATGAATTAACCAATCAGCGATTGCCTTTCGTCACGCCACTGAATTGAGGAAGAGGGGAAACCCCTGGATGGAAAACGCACAAGGCTGTACAACTACAAACAATACAACAAAATAATATCATCCTCTATAATCACACTTGTCCTCTTTTCGTGGAACTTTCTTGCATTCGAATATCTTCCAGCATGTGAACATATCCATCTTCCAGCTTTTCAAATTTTGTCATGCACGGACTGAGTTTCGGGGGAGTTTCGTACGTCTTTGGCAACGATCAGCCTAGGCGCCTAACTCAACTGTTTCCAAAATCCATTCTGTTAGTGTTGTTTCTGCTGAAGTCTCGAAGCCTAATAACAACTGGATATCGTCGTGCTCGTCCAACAACTCCTCTTCCTTTTCCCGTACCCCAAAAACAAAGTGTACAACTTTCCAGCTCGTTGAGTTCCCTACTGTTTCTTGCAGGAGAGCACAACTCTGAATCTATTAGCCATTTTGAATTTGTTTGTTCTCGAGAAAACCTTTTTATTATATATCACAGTTAAAACTCAACAATATACAAATACAATATTCTGTGCCGTCCATAGCAGAAAAGACATGACGTCATCTGGTTCTGGCTATGAACGGCACTTGACAATTCCTTTAACAGCAATCTTATTAATAAGCACTCTGTGTACAATGGCACCATTCCATGTTGGCAGACGCTAGCATACGCCAGCTTAGTTTAGGTGAATTATTGTAAAACAAAAAAGGAAAAAAAAAACAAAAAAACAAAAAGCAAAAAAAAAACAAAAAACAAAACAAAACAAAACAAACAAACAAACAAACAAACAAACAAAACAGAAATAAAGACAAAAACTAAAAACTAAAAACCTGATAAGGTGAAAGTGGTGATCACCACAAGAGTTCTATATTTCTATTGGCTAAGAAACAAGATCTATTTTTTAGCTTGCCCAGCTCCCTGCATATGCAGGCCTGGAGGTGGGTATTTATCTCCGTCAACTAACTTTAAGATGGCTAACAATAAAACGTTAAGGTGGCTCGCTACAAAAAACTTACACACACTTGGTGTCCTATCGCCCATGGTGTTCCTTCCTAAAAATGAAGACACTCACATGTATTCATGTATTGTGTCCTCTTGGAAGAATGGAGTCCCCCTGAATAGGTTATTCATACCAGCGGGAAGACTTATTTATCCTGCCAAGAGGATAGCACATGCTAAAGGCCTCGTGCACACTGCTCCATTTTTGTTAGTATCCGCTTTTGTGGCACCCAAACTACCCGTTCACATTGCTCCGTTTTTGTACCAAAATGGAGGGAAAAACATCCGTTTTTGTCAATCCACATTGATCCACCTGATAACAAATACGGAGAGAGAAACCTCCGCTTTTGTGCGTTCACATTGCTCCATTTTTTGTGAAACTCATTGTTGAATATTGGAGCATTTTCAAAAACCTCCGTTTTTGTGCGTTCACATTGCTTCGTTTTTGTGAAACTCATTGTTGAATATTGGAGCATTTTCAAAAACCTCCGTGTTTGTGCGTTCACGCTGATCAAGTGCGTTTTCAAAAACCTCCGCTTTTGTGGATATCCACTTATAATAGCGTTTTCGAAAACCTCCGTTTTTGTGCCGTTTTTGTGCGGATCAGTGTGAACACTTTCACAAAAAGCGAGGTCTTTCTCTCCGCTTTTGTACGAAAACGGAGCAGTGTGAACGGGGCCAAAGAGTGTACAAGTCATTGCTGTAAGGCCCGTGTAATGTACGGCAGAAATGTTCGGGAAATTTGTTTGCTATTTTCGACATATTTTGAAGGTGTCTTGAAGACTCTTTCTCGAAAAAATCCCTCATAATTTCAGAACGAAGTGACTGATTTCCGGCAGGTAAATTTTAGAATGAATTTGAACATGTCTACCATTAAACTACATATTTGCAGATGTCATCGTCTTGATATCCAAGGGAGCCATGGCCTTTCAAACGGGGATTCTTTCTTCTGACTCACCCGGTATCTGCACCATTGATTGCGTTTCTTCGGGGGCAAAACCAGTTCTTGATTGAGGAAGGATTCTAGTTATTGGGATGTACTTGCATACTTAAGCTATGGGTCACACTGGGCGACTCAAAGAAAGATGAGCTGATAAAAAGTGCTGCAGAAAAGGCAAATCACTAAAGAGGGTAAATTATCGCATTTGTTTATGAAAGATTGTATTTGTAAGAAATGATCTGATCTTACTTTCGCATTTGATGTAATCAATCTGATGAATTTTCTCGTTCTTCTTATATTCGTAGACATACAACCTCGTTCCTGAACCTCCTGCGTCAATGATGATACCAAGGCGACCCTATGAAAATATCAGTATGATAGATAATTATACAAGAGATCGTGGCAACTTAACGATATTTTGCTACCTTTTTTAGAATTTTCGAATGTGCACAATAGTGATAGAAGCTCTTACGCCACTCGATCGAACCTCGCGTATCAAAATGCATAAAAATAACGCTCGATCCAGGCTCTTTTGTAGAATAGTTAAAAGGTGTATTCTCGAACATGCACAAATATATATTCTCAAAACAGAAATTCCTCATTTTACCACATTTTGAGCGGCATAATTGTTCCAGGGCCCTTGAGGTCACATCAATCGAATTAAAATGGCGCCTTCGCAAGAGAGGTAGACACAGATGGAAAACAAAGTCGATATATCACGAACGAAGTGATATTTTAGGATAGGAATAACTCGATGTATCATACATAAAGCTTTTTCTAAATTTAGAATTTCCTACCACCTGTGCTTTCTCAACCAATAATTCAACACGAATAACGCCACAGGGAGCCCAGGAATATTACTCCTGGGCTCCCTGTGGAGAAATCAAAAGTTTTTACGAACGAGGGAGGATAAATCTGAAGATCAGCATAGCGGATTTTGGTTATTTGATTGTAGCGCTGAGTAGTAATTGTTTCCTTTGAGCCCATTTCAATTTTGATTTTCAATTTCTTTAGACATAAAGAGGGCATACATAAAAGATAGAATAATGCCTACCAAAAATAGGACGACGAACAGAATGGGCTTTCATGCAAGATTATCTGGGCCCGGTTGTTCAAAACTGGTATTATGCTAATACCGGATTAAGACTATGCAAATGCCTACCAAATCATACCTTTAATCCAAGATTAGCGCTAATTGTGGTTTGAACAACCCGGCCCTGAAGTCTAAGAGGCCTACTGTTTTCGGTAGAATGGCACCAGAAGAACGGGATGTTAGTTTCAACAAACTCTATCGTTTTCAGAAGAAGGCCAAAAAATACGCCTGTGGTTTGCCTTTATGTAATGGCCTTGGAATAGACAGCGTCATGGCTCTCACATGGCTCCCCGTGTTGGTCTTGTTTAAGAACTGTAAGGTACCGGGTGAGTCAGAAAAAAGAATCCCCGTTTGAAAGGTTACTGCTCCCTGAATATCAAGACAATGATATCGAAAATATATAGTTTAATGGTAGAAATGCTCAAATCTACTATAAATTTACTTGACTGAAATCGGCCACTACATTCTGAAATTATAATGGATATTCTCCAGGAAGCAGTGGCGGAAATTATGGGGGGGGGGGGTTGGAGGGGCAGTTGCCCCCCCCCCCATTCGATAAGATTCGGAAATTTTCTTAAAAGTCGGACATTTCGTAGGTGGGATTGAAACTGTTGTTAAGTGACGAGTCACCGTCAAGAAGTGGACGAGTTTTTATATGGATAGAGCAAACGAAATGCACAAGCTCAAAAAGCATACTCTAAAGTCTTGGTATGGGTATGGGTTAGTTAGAGAGTAGCAACTTTCCGCGAGATGTTGGAGCTTTGGGAGAGGCATTTTAAGCCAATAATAATAATAATAATAATAATAATATTAATAATATTAATAATAATAATAATAATAATAATAATAATAATAATAATAATAATAATAATAATAATAATAATACAGTTCTTTATACAGGGGCAGCCTTTTCAGCAACAAAAGTGCTGTTAGGGTGGGGTAAAGGGTGGAGTTCTCAAAAATTTTCCTGAACACGACAGGGGCCTGTGCAAGATAGAGCCTTTGCGCGCCGACGTTCGACTTTCTGATTATTAGAAAGTAAGATGGCTACCGCACAGCAGCAAGTTTCATGTTTTCAGCCTTTTCCGTTTGGTGTATTTATTAGAAATAGGTGACTGGCACTGGCAGTAAGCTTGAAAGACCAAAAAGGGGAGCAAATGGACTTGTTGTGTATTGTATTGTGTATTGTAATGAGGGCAAAACAAGTAAGTTCAAATTCAAACCTTGGTGCTTACAAATATAAAGGTGCTTTATCTACGAATGAATCCCAAATTTTGGTGGTCTAAAAAGGCACAATCTATAGATTTGCTAGCATGTTGGCCATATCATGACGATCGAATTCCAAGCTTTATTTGCGACAGAGAAGATCAGGCCATGTTTGTCTTCAAAAGGACTGTATTTCGATGTAACGTGAACACAACAGAACGCTTTTTGTGAATAAAGGGTTTAAACAATGTTGGTTAATCTGTATTGAAATATTCAGCAATATTTCTATCAGTTATTGTGTAACTTACTCAGTTCAAATCAATAAGGACAATAAACATAACAATCATGCACATCAGCTTAATTTTGCTCAGTTGAACGGAACGAAATTGATTCGTGTTCGCTGTACCGAAAAGCCAAGTGTTTGTTTGATAGCATGCACGCCCGCAAAGGCTCTATTTTGCACAGGCCCCTTTAAATTTTCAAAGTTTCCATGTTAGGAGCGGGGGCAGGCAAAACCTGAATTGCGAGAAGCGTTCTGAGACAAAGAAGAGGTTCCTCACGCAGAACTGTTTTGAGAACTGGTTATTCATATTATCAAATATTCTAATTTGGCACTGGCAAACAATGGATCCAAGAGCTCTCCTAAGCCAAGCCCAATCTGATTACCCAAAAAATTTCCTTGGGATGCTACTCTGAAAAAATGTTGTCAAAATACCAATTCAGTACTGGCAAACATAGGGTCATGAAAGGCATTTTAAGCAAAAATAGAGGGAGTTTTCACAAAAATTTCCCTGGGTGCCTCGCCCCCAGCGTCCTCATAGCTATTGAGCTTACCGACAGTACGTTCATAATACATTCTTGCCTTTTTCTATCAACTGCTGAATACAAATAGTTTTGAAATCTGATATACAATGACCTTAGCACATTTAAGGACCCTATTTATGTCAGGTCTAAGTCTTCCAGCGAAATGCCTGAGAACAAAAGCATTTCCTCCGACTCGGAAAATTGACGGCTTGCCCCCCCCCCCCACTCAAAAAGCTGAATTTCCGCCACTGCCAGGAAGCCCCTTCAAAAATCCCTCAAAACGTGTCCAAAATCATGAACAAATTAACAAGGGCAGATTTTGTAATACAATAGCACGAGTTAATTTTGTTGACACCTCAGTTCAAAGCGATTAGCGATCACAGACAAAGGAAATTCTATCAACCAGTAATTCAAAACAAACAAAGCCGCAAAATTTTCTCTGAAACCCAGGTAGCTAGCTCGCTCGTTGTGCATTCCAGAAACTGTTTTTAAGGGCAAACATGAGCATAGATCGAAAGAAGAAGTATATATCTACACATCTGCCGCGGGCATTTTATTTCTTTGGTCCAGAAGATGAGCAGTAAATGTTTTGATAACACCCAAAAAAATGAGAGAATTGAATCGCCTCCTAAACGGCTTTTGAACCAAACAAATGAAATGCCCACGGCAGATGTGTAGATGCATCCTTCTTCTTTCGATCTACGCTCATGTTTGCCCTTAAAAACAGTTTCTGGAATGCACAACGAGCGAGCTAGCTACCTGGGTTTCAAAGAAACTTTTGCGGCGTTGTTTGTTTTGAATTGCTGGTTGAGAGAATTTCCTTTGTCTACAATCGCTAATCGCTTTGACTTGAGGTGTCAACAAAAGCAACTCATGCTATTGTATTACAAAATCTGCCCTTGTTGAACAAATTCCCCTTACATTTCTGCCTTACAATACAGCAATGACTTGTGAACGCTTTAGCACGTGCTATCCTCTTGGGAGGATGAACAAGTCCTCCCCTGGTATCGATGACCTTCAAGGGGATTCCACTCTCCCAAGAGGAAGATATACATGACTTTACGTAAGTGTCATAAATTTTAGGAAGGAAAATTTGCTCATTGTTTTCATTCGTTGTTGCACGTTTTTGGAAGGGGCTTTCTGCAGAAAATCACCAATATCGACAGGAAGGAATGGCTGATTAAGGCTGGGTAAATTACTGAACCTAATTGAACATATTGGCAATAAAGCAAGACAGTTTTCAATAATATTGCTTTGATATTCATGGAGCAGTGGCCTTCCAAACGGGGATTCTTTTTTCTGACTCACCCGGTTTATGTAGCGTTAGTGTTTGTATGTCAAGGAAGAAGATTATTTACATACCTTTACCTCCTTAGCAGACATATTAGAATAGCTGACGATTGTTGCGGTAATGCCAATGATTGCAAGAAACATGACAGCAATACCAAAAGCGTAGATCGTCCGATTTTCCATTTTGCCACTGTGAAGTAAAGTAGATTGTATGCTAAGACAAAGTTCAAGACCCGATATCAAAAATGTAACGGATCAGGCTCCAGTTTACGTAGGCTGCGTGCAGACAATACCTAACTAAAGGAAAAGTTTTAGTCTGCGCAACGCCGCTCAATATCGTGTATTTCATTCCAATGGCAGTTTGAATGGCCCTTTCTTCTTAGCGTCTGGTTATTGTCTGCAGTACAGTAGGGTAGTTAAAATTCCAGAGTATTGTGTTGCTAATGAAGTTTGCCTGGAGAACAAAGTGAAACCTGAGATTTAATCACATGATGACCGTTCTCAAATCTGATTGCTTCCTCGTTTCCCGGCAAAGTCATTTTGTTGGCTGCAACAACAATACGTTTTGTTTGTTATCACTATGGCCAAATAAATGCTGAAGCACGCACTACACAAAAGTGAGCGGGGCTGCGCAGACTATACCTTTCCTTGGGTATAGTCTGTACGCAGGCTACAGTTTACGCTGTTTCTGCTGATCCGTAAAACTTTTGCTCCTTCTGCCTATTGAAAAATTTCGTCCTGGAGCAGACAACATCATGGTGCAAAAATACTTGCAAATCAGGAAAAGCTTCCTTGTGAAATTCTGCAAATAGGGCTTAAAAAGCATTTGGAAATGAATGATTTTGTTAGTCAGGATTGATTAGTATAAAAAAATGGTTTTGATGTCATTAAATCACATTAATCGAGTCTTGCCCCCATTTGAATGTTCAAGTTGAAGTTTTCTTTGTGGATATGGTGCTGCAACTCCTTGATTTTTCCTAAAATTTGATTGGCCATCAAATTTTGAAAATTTCATGGTCCATTGTTGTACCACGTGGTGATAATGCTTCATGAAATAAGCATGGCTAAAATTAACTACATACTTTTTCATACGCCCCAGAGAAGCAACGCTTGTCGAGTCTGGGGCGCTTACAACAAAACAGAAAGATGTGACTACAATATCTAACTAAATACTTAAGTTATTATAAAGCTAAATATCAGTGCAAGAACAACAACAGCTATATTTCTAATTACATACCAATTCAATAGCAAGATAATTGATAATGTAATTAAAGCAATCAAAGAGAACAGCACTAAAATGAATATACCACAAAATAATCTAAAACAAAGAGATTTCACCAACATTATTTGCAGGAGCCTAGCTTAAATTTTTTGAGATCATTTAGATACTTCTTTTTTCCTGCGATGATCCTTAGTTCAGCAGGTTGGCAGTTCCATATCTTTGCTCCTTTTACAGAAATTGCACAATTACCGAAGCGATTTCTTGTTTTTGGAACTTCAACTAAATCATTGTTTCTTGTTGGATAGCTATGAAAGGATGACCTTGTTTGAAATGGATTCTGGTGTACATGTGGCAGATTTTCCTTGTTATTAACATACAAATTCATTAATTTTAGGATTTTAAATTCATATCCATCAGAAATTTTTAACGCATTGAATTTTTTATGTATTTCGTTAGAAGCCAGCTTTTTTTTGTACTGTAATATCTTTAGTATCCTGTTTAGTATTTAGTATCTTTAGTACCACGTGACCTCCAGATGCCCTTATGTAATACAGCTAAAATTTCGATCTTGTTGTTCCCCAAAGTTATCTAAAGTTATTCATTATATGCAGAAGATGTTTCCTTAATTAGTGACCGGATAAGTAAGGAAAAATAAGGTGGGACGATTAGTTTTCCTTGGTGCAAGTAGCTTGTGAAAGTACCTGTTTGAAGCCCTAGCTAGGCAGTAGGCAGTAGTTAGATACATTTTGGAGTTGTGCCCGTCAGTGCTTGTGAGAGACTGAGTAGTGCTTTTTTTGTTGTATCGTATTTAGGATGCTCTGAAAGATGAGCCAACAGAATTATTTTAGCCTTTTATAATAATAATAATAATAATAATAATAATAATAATAATAATAATAATAGTAATAATAATAATAATAATAATAATAATACGAATCTTTATACAGGAATTTACACTTCAACATGTAATGCTGTTACCAACGTGTGTCCTGATTAAATTAAAGTAAAAAAAAGGAAAAACAGTAAAATCCTAAAAACTTACATTGGTATTGATTTAGAGTTATTTACAACGGTGATAAGATGTATTACATAAAAAATTCAAAAACTGTTCAGCCAAAATGTTTCTTGATAAGTTTATTGTACTCGTTGAAAGATTCAGTTTTTCTTATGTCAATAGGCAGTTTGTTATAGATTTTAGCACCCATGAAGCGAAAGGACTTGCGAGCATATTCAGTCTTAATTTTGGGGAGTTTTAGCAAACATTGATTATTCCTTGTCTTCGTTTCGTGTTCTTGGACTTCAAAGTACCCTTGAAAAATATCACATGCTTCCCTGTCTACACACTTGCGGACGATTCAGTGGATGAGTTTCCTTGTACTATTTTCAAGGAGCGATCATAAAACGATGCGAGTCTTAGAAACAGAAAATGTCACATAGTATGCAGGAGCAGAGGTAGCGCCTAGAAACCAATTAAACTTAGATCAACAGAGTTGCGAAAGTCCACAGCTGTTAGGTTCATCTATATTTGTATCGGTTCCCATTAAGAATGTGAAACAAGTTAATCTTTTGATCGGATTAAGATCTTCAGTCATCACAGGAATAATTAGACTGAAGGATTCCTTTGCATCTCGTTGCAGAATAATTGCTATTATTCCTTTAGCTAGAATTCCCCAGAACATACTCTTTTGCTGCAATATTGTTTATCTTTGACATAAGATTTGACACATTAAGATCACGAATCAACCAATCAGATCCTTTGTTTTGAGGATTATTATTATAAACTATTGTTTGTGTAGCAATATAAACATGTTTGTTTGAGAGTAACGAAGTCTTCAAGGTTCAATGGCAGGGACGCAAGTCACCTCGCCGAACCACACACACATCACTTCACATTTGGTGATATATCTAGATATATATATATACGTTCAACAGAATACCGAGAGAAAATATGAAAGAAACGAATGAAGATATAATTAGTAGTTGTCTTTGCTGATTGACTTTCTTTGTCAGACCGCTCGAATACATCCGCTGTTACATTTGGTTCCATCAAGATTACATTTGGTGACATCCAGTATGGCCTTAGTGTTGTCAACACGCTCGGAGAAAAAATAACCAGTTTACACTTATTTCGAGACTGGCCACAAAGAAAATCTTAAAATCCTCGCTAAATTCTTGCAAATAGCGCTAATGATAAAGTTATATACACCATTCGATTGTTCTTGAAGAGTACTTTCATTTGATATATAGTTTGTTTATATTTGCTGACATCAGCAATTTTTTATATCCATGACGTCATTTATCTTTATGACGTCATATAATGAATGAATTAGGGCAATATATCTCAAAACGTGCAGAAAACAGTGTCAGCTTCCTTATTACTAACTATTTTCACTAGTTAGAAGTCTAAAAATAGAACGTAATTCACAATAGAAATCTCAATAAGTCTATTCAATGGCTAATTGCTCTTAATTAGCAAAAATTGAAAGTTAAATTGAATTTTTTTCGCGTAAATATCTTCCTCTACTCTTATTTGCTACTTCTGGCTACAATTCTGCCTGTTATCTCATGTTAATCTGGACGAAACTTGCTTTTTAAGTCAGTAGTTCGATTTTGACCATTTTCCCATGGTTTTTGGTTGCCTAGCAACGACCCACTAGACCAGTTAGACCTCTATTGTTGTTTTTGTAAAGCTAATTGTCCAAAAAACAATTGGTATAAGTTTCATTGTTATATCTCTTGTAGTTTTGAAGAAAAATGGGGGCCAAAAACGCCCCCCCCGGTCAATAATATCAAAATTTCAACCCGGTCCAAATAGGGTTAAAGGGAATAGAATCATACTGAATACGGAGCAAGGTAAGGGTAATGATAATGATACCAACACTTGTCTTGGAATGCACCAAAGAGCTGCCATCATTACGCTAATGTGTTATATCTGATAGGATGTACAAATGTGCCACGAATCACGTGGGTGCTATGCAGGAGGAATCTTTATTGAATCTTAGCAAATCTTGGCTTAATCTTAATGAATCTTGGTTTAATCTTGATGCAAAATGTGGTTTTGCAGCTGATACCAATCGCTGATGATTTGATTCCATCTTTTAGGATACAAAAAAGTGCCACGAGCCATGTGGGTAAAGATCTGTTGATGCAGCGGCAATCAATTCGCTGATACCAATTGTTTTGTGATTTGATTCTTTCTTTTAGGACCTACACATTTGCCATGAGTCACGTGGGCAATGATTTCTTGATATACGGCAATTCAGTTACTGATGCCAGTCGCTTGTGATTTGATTCTATCTTTCAGTATACACAGATGTGCCAGAAGCCAAGTGGGAACGATGTCCTAATAAAGGTCGTTCAGTTACTGATGAAATGCAGTTCAGTTACTGATACCAATCGCTTGGGATTCCAAGGACCTTCACATATGCCAGGAAGCATTTAGGTAATGATGTCCTGATGTACTGCAAGCCTAGTGCAGCTTAAACCAATAACGGTTTGTGACTGGATTTTTCCGTACAGTTGCAAAACTGCTCTAAGTCTGACTTGTGGAGTCATTTCACAGAAAATGCAAAAACAACTCAGGCCCGTACCCGTAAAGATCAAATGACAACAAAGGAATGTTAAAAACAAATATCCCTACTTATACATCACAGTTGCTGTCATTTAAAACAATACGTTACCAAAAATGTGCTGGTTAATCTTTGAACTTTTAACCGAAATTTGTTGGAATAAAGCCACAGCTGACGAAATAAACTTGTAGTAACCTCTTCAAATGCTTTGAACGGAAACGTTTCGGACTAAAAACGTCGGACAAAGGTCTCGGACACTCTTTGAAAAATTGGAAACAACTTCTCGTCTACTACATATGAATCAAATGTTTCACTTGAAATAGATTTTATATGGATAGATGAAAAGATTAAGCTGGCTAGGACATTTGCTCAGACTGCCAGAGGAAGCACCAGCCAAACAAGCCCTATATGAAGCACTAATAATCAGGCTCGCAATGTCAGGAACTGACGTAACAGCGTAAATGATCATGATGATGATGATGGATATATTTCACCAAATCCTATCCAAATATCTGCACTAAACCCTTCAGATTCAAATGTGATCAAGAAAAACGTTGACCAAAAAAATAATCGGGCAAGTTTGAAGGTTACAGACAGGGAATATTATCTAACGATCTAACAATCATGCTAACCTTTGATTTTGTGCCTTATTTGTACTAAATCGACCATAGAGATTCAGAATTCACCCGTAGTCCAGTGGATATGTGTCAAAAACATCAAGACTAACGTCAAAAGTATGGAACTTGGTGTGTAGGTACCCCCGGGGGGGGGGGGGGGGTACTCATATATTTTTCAGTACGGGGACGTGCCGCCAAACAGGGTATCATTTTCAGGATTCCTACTCCAGGACAGGGTATCACTTTTGTATGGTCGGCTCCATGACAGGGTCCATATTTTGTATAATTGACTACGTATCGTCGTTGTAAGCCATTTGCACTCGGCGAATATGATTTAAATCGTTTGGATGGCAACATTTCCGCATTTTCTGATAGATTTCTATCAAATTTCTATCAAATTCCCAGGGCAGGCTACAATTTTGTATGAAGAAACCCAAGAATATGGTATTGTTTTTAAAGTTTTACTCCGGGGCAGGGTATCATTTTCGGGAATTTTACTCCGGGACAGGGTGCCTTTTCAGATTTTCCAGCGGCACGTCCTCGTATTTTTGTAAATCAAGTACCCCCCCCCCCCCGGGGTAGGTACTATGAGTTATGCTGATCATTCTGAAATTTGGAACCACTTCTAGAAATAGATTTGTGACGTCACAATAACGTCATAAATGCCAAATTCGATTTTTGCATCCAAACGGTAGAATAATTAAGTTGACGTTTTCCATAGCATTGCCTGCACATTGGTGAGTCCTATCTCAACAAATTACTCCAAAAATGTCAATTTTTCTCTGCACATGCGTCAATTTTACCCTTTTATTCATAAAGCATACCTGAAGCTGTTCAACTTAATTTTTAGTTCCCAGCACCTACCCTGACAACTGGTGCAAAAGTATCATAACACCTATTCACAAATCAGGAAACAAAATGGACCCGGACAATTATAGACCAATCTGTGTTACAAGCTGTATTGCAAAACTATTTTGCACCGTACTTAACGACAGACTAACAAATCTCTTTAAAACACATAATATCATAAATCCTGCCCAGATCGGGTTTATCAATCAACATAGAACATCTGACCACTTATTCACACTCAAAACCCTAATTAACAAACATGTCTATAATAGCAAAAAAGAAAAAATCTATGCATGCTTCGTAGACTTCAAAAAAGCTTTTGACTCTGTCTGGCATGAAGGACTTTTTCATAAATTAGAAAATCTAAATATTCGTGGCAACTTTCTCAACATTGTTAAAAATATATACTCTAAAACTGTTTGTTCTGTCAAAATAGGAAACCAACTAACAAATTCCTTCCAGTACTCAAAAGGAGTTAGACAAGGCTGTCCCTTAAGTCCTACGCTCTTCAATTTTTTTATTAATGACCTAATTAAACAAGTTGAATCGGTAAATCCATCTCCCTTAACTCTCAAAGACAATGTAAGTTGCCTTTTATATGCAGATGACCTTATCTTGATGTCCAAGACTAGGAATGGTTTGCAAACTATGCTGAATGAACTAAGTGATTTCTGTAATTCATGGAAAATCAATGTTAATACAAAAAAGACCAAATGCATTACATTCCAGAAAAAATGCAGAGTGAACAAAAAAGATTCTTTCTTTATTAACGATAAAATACTCGAAAATGTTAATGAATATAAATACCTAGGAATAACCATAAACTCTGCTGGTTCCCTCAATCCCACTTTCAACATCCTCAGTAACAAAGCCAAACGAGCGATTTATGCTCTTAATAATAAACATGCTATAAAACGATTACCAGTATGGGCTGCTTTAAAACTATTTGACTCTGTAATTTCCCCTATCCTCCTGTATTGCTCTGAGGTTTGGGGAGCATTCGGTTATCTTGATTATGAAAAATGGGACAGTAACCCTATCGAAAAAGCACACCTATCATTCTGTAAACATATCCTTGGAGTAAACAGATCCACTACCAATAATTTGGTTCGAGGTGAACTTGGAAGATATCCATTAAAAACTACAATAGACTGTAGATATATTTCCTTCCTGCAACACATAAAAAGTATGCCCCAAAACAGTTTAGTTTATCAAGCATTAATTACAAATAACGAGTTAGATAGTAATATTAACTTTACTACACATCTGAATAATATTGAAGCCTCAACTAATTCACCTAATATTTTAAAGATGACAAAAAATCAAGTAAAAAGTACCATGAAATCATCTTATAGCAGAATATGGAAGTCCCGAATTCAAGAAACAGGCAAAAGTAAATTTCTTACTGATCTTAAGAAAGACATTTCCTTTGAACCATATCTTACCTCAGCACCAACTCGCAATGAAAGAATTTTAGTCACCAAATTACGAACTAGTGATCATGACCTAGAGATTGAAAAAGGCAGACACCACAGACCAATCATACCAAGGGAAAATAGACTCTGTAAATTTTGTAGCAATAACCAAATTGAAGACGAAACACATTTTATTTTCGAATGCACCCAGTATGAACCCCAAAGATCAAATTTCCTACTAAGATGTTATGATCTATTCCCAAGTACCAAGCTATTAGGTAACCAAGATCTCCTCCAATTCGTTTTCATGAACCCCAACCCTCAACTCCTTTTGGATCTAATATCTTATATCCATGATATTTCGAACATCCGTTCCAAACTCAACTTAACCCCTGCGCCTCCAGATTAACAACTGATTACTTTAGCTTACGATTAATTATTTTAAATTCGCTGTTGCTGTTTTGTTATGTTATCTTCGTAGATTTAGTTTTTGGTACAATATACCATGTATAACTTTATATCTATTGATGAATTATAAAAAAAAAAAAAAAATAGTGGCATGAACCCCCCCCGCATTGAAAGTTAGGGAGTACCCCCTGGGACCAATGATAATGCCCTGCATCATTGGCTCATCTCAGGTCCCCAAATATCTGCTCTGACAGAGGCATTCAACAATAGCATTTCTAAACCATTGGACGGTGACGATGCAAAGAAGTACCTTGAAAAACAACATCATTCCAGGAAAGATATTCTGCAGATGTCTGTAACTTGCAAAGCACAATAAATAATATTCACGTGTAACATGAAACAGTTAATTCGGCGAGTGATGCTTATAATTTTCCTTCATGCAATGATGAAAAGAACTGACAGTGCAGTCTGCCAAATTCAATATACCCTGTTTTTCCCACGCACATAGGATTGAGAAAAACAAATAAATACCCCACTAATCAAAGTTGCACAAAAAGCCAATTAAAGATTGCCTAAGAAGAGATTTTATCTTGCTAAGAAACCATGCTGTGTCTCAGAAATGGCCTTATCCAATCACACTTAACGATAGGGAAAGCTATCCAATCACAACACAACACGCCTTCCAGTAAACAATGTGCCAAACACGAGCGTGGTTTTAAGAGAAAATGCAGACGAAAAATCTCCCCTTTCGAGTTCAACAGGCCAGAAAAATGCCGCCAGAAAGGAGAAGCGCCCGGGCGGGAAACAGAGCCAGCACCGCCCCGAGCATTACAACGGGCGGAACAGCAAACCCACCCACTACTCCCCATAAATAATATAGCACCGCAGCACGGTCCTGTAGTTGATGGTTAATTGTAATTTGCTATTTTATTTAGGGACAATGAACCTTATTACCTAGACTCTTTCGATTGTACTGTTTACATTTATAAAACCAGCTATTTGTAGCCTGCGTGGAGACTCCTATTTCCTTCTTTTCAATTTTTCTGACAGAGTCTGCACGCAGGCTAGCTATTTGCTAGACTTGCCCCAAGTCTATCTCCTCCGTCCGTCTACCGTTCCCTTTACGGTAGTTCCTGGATCCGCCATTCCAACATTCCATCCAGAGAGAACGTGGACGGAATGTTGGAATGGCGGATCCAGGAAATGGCGGATCCAGGAACTAACGGTAGACGGACGGAAGAGATAGACTTGGGGCAAGTCTAGCTATTTGCAGTAACGTACTAATTTGATCGCAGCTTACTAGTTTCACTCAGGTTCCGCACTGAGACCGTTGAGGGAGTCAATTGTCCTCAACAGGCCAATTTTGTCATAGACCACGAAAAGTTGAAAGCTTGTTTTTCTCAAGCACATGCAAAAACCTATTCTATGGCCTAGTTACCCATACGATGAGATACAGGTAAATCCGTTAGATTGACCATGATTATCTATCTAATTGGATTTGCCAGGCACATCCCAGAATGGTACGGACTTACCAGTATGGGACCCGCCCTTCTCTGGCACATCCCAAGCAGGGACCCGCCTTTGACGTATCATTTCACTCTTAGGCACATCCTCGGACGGACCACCGGCCAAAGATCCGTCCAGGACCCGCCTTCTAAATTCTACTGACACTGCATAATAATTTGGCTCTCTATTCTGCAGTGCTGGTTACCCCCCATGGGACGGTTGTCCTCCCTCTTTGCGTCTCCAATACCCCACTTTAAGCATTAATAGTTAGAATTAGCTTAGTAATTGCGCTTAAGTTAGATATAGGTTAAAATAGATTAATTAGATAACAGCTGGAAAAGTTTCTCTCTCTGGTCAGTTCTAACAGAATGCAGGCAAAATCCGACAATTAATCCGCCCGCGGAAACTTGTAAACAAAAGGATCTTGCCAAAGGTACACGAGATTTTGTAGGAGTGAAGTGCCCCTCGGCCAGGACATTGAGCACATGAGATAGAATTAACTGAATTTGGAAATCCTTTTTAGAGGACGCGTCGACAGATTCATTTATTGTTTTTCACACGGGTAGCATACGTCAAGGCACGGGAGGAGGGGTGTTCTTGGCTAAATTTTGGATGGGGGTCTGCCGCGAGCATATTGAAAATGGTACCGTTGGCTGGACTAATTTTCAAGAAAATAGTACCCTTGGCTAGTATGCCCTTCGTCGCGGCACATCCCCAGGTACTTTACTATGGAAGAGCCCCCCCCCCCCCGGGGGGGCGTCAGGCCTTGCAGTAACAAATCTTGAAAGGATCGAAGAAGCAAGTCGAAAGCCGTTTGAATGATACGTCACTTAAAGGCTAAATGAGACGAAGGTTTCGCTGTCAGAGACTTTCACAAGAAACAAATTGAGCATCTTCAACTCACCGAAAGAGCAAACGAGACGAAGCAGCAAAAGCTCATGACATCTTAGAAGAATGATGTTGTATCTATTCGTGTCTTTTTATTGCATATCAGAATAGGTGGCAAAATTGAAGAATCCAGTTGAATTTTCAAAACTGGAATCCCTTTAAGGGATGTGGGTTCTGAATTAGGTGGCCTGCATGCAATTTTCTAAAACATTCGATACATTTCCACTTGAGTCTGAAATTTTTACGCATTTAGTTCAGTGAAATTCATTTTACAAGCAGAATAGTGATGTCTAAAGAAGGTTTGTGAGGTGATGCAGCTGCGGGTATTCCCTATGCCACAGCATGGCCGAAAAATCACAAAAAATCAGCGAATTAGGTGGTTTGGACATGTGCTACGCCTCCCTACAATGCAAACAAGCAAAAACGGATTCGAACGAGAGTTTCAACGCCAAGAGGCCATCGGGGAGGCCATCCCAGGACAGTCGAG
Organism: Aurelia coerulea; assembly: GCA_039566865.1. Lineage (NCBI taxonomy): Eukaryota > Metazoa > Cnidaria > Scyphozoa > Semaeostomeae > Ulmaridae > Aurelia > Aurelia coerulea. Next base: position 20,462,244 of record CM076948.1, on the reverse strand, counting down.
AAGGGGGAAAGGAGTAGCCAGGGTAGTAGGGACTACCAGGGGGTCTTTAGGGCAACCAATAAATATACATTCTCTGTCATTCTTCGTTTTCAATTTCCTCGAGGAACGTTTCTAGGCCTGTGTCCCCACTGCCCCCACTGGCACTGGCATTCTCAGCTTAGTCTTTACACACGAACTAAACAAAATTTCCATATAAAAATATGTTTTTAGCAGTGTATAGGAGGGCGATTCTATCTAAAAGCATCATTTTACCAGTGCCCAGTATGGCGTGATCCGAAAGAAATATGTCCGGTCAGAAAAATTCCCTTCCACTTACTTCCACCTCCACCCTATGGGGCCCGGCCTGTTTCTCGATGGCCCTGGCCCCTGGGCCATCCCATCACAACATACAACCACCAGTAACGACCCCGCTGAAACGATTTCTCGCTAAGGTAAAAGGATGAACCACCAAGAAATTTGTTTCCCCGCTACATGTGAGTTTAAAATGCTTCCCGGCCTTGTTTCTGTTATTTCCCCTTTGAAACTTTTGTTTCCCCGTCCAAAATTATGAAAGTTTCAAAAATGATTGTCGAAATTTTTCCTTTCCCGTAATGATAGTTGTAATCCCCCTTGAAAATGTATAATTTGCCAGGAACGCCGGAGAGGGGGGCGCGAGGGGGGGGGGGTCAAGCGCCCCTCCTGCCCTTTCTTAACGGGGGCAAGGGGGGCAAAAGTGCCCTTTCAATGAAAAACAATAATTTACTTTGAAACTTGATAGAAAAGCCGCCATAGCTTCATTCCCTTATCAGAAACACACCAGTAACGAAAAATGACTGGCAATTGCAACTTCAAAATAAGCAATATGCGATTTTATGCGATTCGAAATGAGGACATGTGGAGAAATAGCCGAAAAATTTTGTGAAAGAACATTATTGTTCATTAAAACGTTTTTGATAGCATTTTAAGCCAATCTAAAGGGCGTGGTCACAAAAATTTTCCCGGGGGAGTACCCCCGGACCCCCTAATTTTTAGGCTTGCTTCGCTCGCCTTCGGTCTCGATTGCCCTTACGTTCCTAGTCGCCCCCCTTGCCCTACCATCGCTCCGGCGTCCCTGATAATTTCAAAATTTTCCGCGCTGCATCCTTTAAGTCCGACGGGGTCGTTACAACATGGCAAGGCATGTATAAAAAAGATATGGATGTGGATATTAGCAAGCTTGAGGAAATCGCAAATGACAGAAGTAAATGGAGAAAATGTTAACTAGGCCTAACTGCAACTTCGTGATACGTAAAACAGGGAGAAAAAACAAAGCCCCTTTACTTCTAAGTTTATAACAAGAATTTACATCTTCCTTTTTCTAACAAAAGTAAAAAAAGTTTACCTGCTTCTTTTGTTGCACGTTCTGAAGAAGATCCAGTTGAATTTTCGAAAAAGAAATCCCTTTACGGTACTTAGATTCTGAACATCCACTAAAACTTTGTTATGGATAGGAAGCGAGATGCCAGCATTTACGTCAGCGCGCATACCACACCACACTTCCTGGTTATTGTGCAAGGTACTGAGGACTGTTGCCTGCTTGCATTTTATTTCTATGGTGCTGATTCTACTGGGACTGCCCCTTTTGTTTTAGCCTACATGTAGACTTTAACGAAAATTTGTTTTCTTTTCCTTTTCTTTAGTTGTACAAAGGGTACAAAGGCTACTTTTGTCTTGGCCTTGAGATGAGATCTCCTGGTGAAGTTGAAAGCAGGTCAGTAGACAGTAGTCCGTCATTAGCCTGCTGGAAACCTGTTACCATAAGCGAGAATCCCTTTGCTATGGCACGCCATATATGACAAAAGTGGTTCAAAGTCATATGGTGAAGGTCGAGATGAATACATCCAGGTCTGAGATGCATATATCGATGATTGAAAGGTATCGAGTTGGGGTTGAAATCTACCAACTACCAAATGAAAATTGATTTTTTCTATTGAAAATAAATGACTGATGTGTGAAATAATTCCATCTTAGGTTGGAATTCACCAAGGATGCATTGAAATGCATCAGGCTTAGGTTCAATTTCATCGATTGAAACTTATCCATTGCGATATATTGAAATCCATCAAGCATAGCATAGGTTGAGAATTCACCGATTGAAATTCATCGATTGAAATTCACCGGTTGAAATTCATCGATTGAAATTCACCGGTTGAAATTCACCGGTTGAAATTCATCGATTGAAATTCATCGATTGAAATTCACCGGTTGAAATTCATCGATTGAAATTCACCGGTTGAAATTCATCGATTGAAATTCACCGGTTGAAATTCATCGATTGAAATTCACCGGTAGAAATTCATCGATTGAAATTCACCGGTTGAAATTCACCGGTTGAAATTCATCGATTGAAATTCACCGGTTGAAATTCAGGGGCGGATCTAGGCCGGGTTGACAGGTTTGGATAAACCGGTCAGATTTCCAGAAAACTCTTTTCAATACAATTCTATTTGTGTGCTTTTACCATACGGAGGAGCATACTCTGAATTTCTGCTGTTGAAAACTGATATCAGCTTTTGCTTGTCGATGACGTGGTGATTTCAATCGCTTTTTTGTTGTACTGTATTCAGGAGACAGAACATAATTATCTGTTGTCATACCGCATTTGTTGGATACCGTGAGTCATGAATTGCGAAATATTACAATAGAGGAAGGAAAAACCAACCCGGTGGCACATTCATTTTGAGCTCTCAACCCGGTGCCAACCCGGTGCCAACTAGACTTGCTCCAAGTCTCGTTCGTTATCGTATTCGGGCCTACTCGGTTGGCAGTGAGCGGCGAAAGTGCAACGAGCGAAGCGAGCGGAACAGGCTGCGAACGAGACTTGTGAAAGGTGGGTGCTCATGAATAATTAATGAGATTTTTAATTGGTAGCGGTCAAGATTTTGACCGGTGCGGCAGCTTTTGAAGTTATATCTAGCCAATCAAAGATGTCATAAGACAAAAGAAAATCGATCGTGGGAGAGAGAACTATTTTGGACAGGGGGGGGGGATACTTTGCGTGCGAAGCGAAGCGGATTCTTGGGCCAATCTTCAGAACATTGTAATTTCTAGTCACAAGAAGTCCATAGAAGTTGTGAAATAAGTCATGAACATCGAACAGCTTGGCTCGTTACAAGGAAAGGACGTTGTGTTGCATTGCAACCAGCTGGTTCAGGAAAGTCTGTCGTTTAATATCCTAGAGATCTAAATTGTCCTAAGCAATGCAAATTTGAAAGACGACAGGCGTCTGAACTGTCAACTTCTCACTCTCACTACACTAAATAATGTTCTTGAACTGTTTCTCTTTTTTAATAAGCTCAAACTTTCACCCGGTTGTTTTGTGGCTTCAAATTGTTGTTTATTCTCATTTGAACCCGTAGGTATTCTCTAAGGATTTTGTAAAACTCATGTTTCTGTCCGATTTGATGAAACAAACTCTTTATGTGGTCTTTAGGTGACTTGTATTCATTGAAATCAAATGATCAATAAACTTCGTTCGCGCAAACTGTAAACATTACATAGTTTTTGTTGAGGATACCGAGGACTGCCCCTTTTGTCTGAACCTTTTGTTATGCTGGTAAAGTTCAAAGCAGATCAACACACTGGGAAACCTATTACCATGCGCGAGAATTTCTTCGTTTGCTTGCTAATTCTTGTTTGGATTGTGGCCGGATTATCCGCCCACATTTTTACCACAAAACCAAACATGCCCTCTGCGCATGATCACAGGTTTCCTTTTTGGGGGATAACCGTTGCTTTGAACTTTGAGGATTCGTATCCCCAACAAGTTTGAAAAACGCTTAGCTTCCCTTCCTTCCACAATTGACAGACTGAATATTCAATAGCCTTTTATAACATGCAAGTAATCCCCTTTGAATTTAAACTAAACTACGTCATTCGTTCAATTGTAATTCATATTTTCATTGAATAACAGAATGTCATGATTTCAATAAGAAAACTCTCATAACAATTGTTGGCTAGTGCGACCCCCTGACGCTCTTCTCGATTCAATCAGCCTTGGTTACATCAAGAATCTCATTAATTATTCATGAGCATCCACCTTTAACAAGTCTCGTTCGCTGCCCGTTCCGCTCGCTTCGCTCGCTCCACTTTCGCCGCTCACTTGCTGACCAACCGAGTGGGCCCGAATACGATAACGAACGAGACTTGGAGCAAGTCTAGGTGCCAACCCGCTCCAACCCGAATTTGATTGCGCAAGACAAATGAGAGGTTCAAACCTGTAATAAGTGGACTGTGAAGTTATTGACTGTGAAGGAGCACGGAAGTTATGCTTGATGTATTTTGTGAATTAGAAGGGGGCGTAGCAAGTAGAATTGTGAGTTGTTGTGAGAAGAGTTTGAGTAGAGAAGTATTACGTGATTGAGTTGAAAGTAGAGATGAAGTTTGAGTTGAGTTGAGAGATAAATTGAAGATGTAGATGGCCGAAGAATGCGTGTTTACTATTGAGCTACTCGTGATCGTTTGGGCACGCTTCGTGACATAAAATTTTGGAGGTTCTACCGAGATTTTTGAAGATATTTGATCGTGTTGTTTGTAAATCTGTAAATAAACATGCCTCCGCCACAACAGGATGCAGGCCAAGCTGATGGAGCTGCACAACAAGATCGTGCTACGAATTTGCAATCGATTTTTCGTAGACCAGAAAAGTTTAAGTTGGGAGACGATTTTGATTTATTTTGGAGAAAAACATTGCTGTATTATGAAGCTATTGACTTGAAAGAGGATAAGAAGAAACGTTTAGCTTTGTTGTTTAATCTGAGCGAGGATGCGTTCAGAGTTGCTGAGTCGATTAATATGCAAGATGGCGACGGAGGTTTTGCAGCTTGGGGAAAGGTTTTGGTGCAGAAGTTTGAGAAAAACACGACAGTTACGGAGAAAAGATATAATTTTGCAAAAAGGGTACAAGATCCAGGTGAAAGTGTTGACCATTTTGCCGTTAGTTTGAAGGAGCATGCTGCAAAGTGCAATTTTCAAGGGGAAGAATTTGAAAATCGTTTGTTAGATCAATTTATTGTGGGCCTAAGAGACCTAAGTATTCAAAGCAAGTTGTTGCAGGAGCCCAAAGACACTTTGGATGAGGCTATAGGAGTTGCCAGGCGTTTTGAGGCTGCAAGGACCACTGTTGGTGTTCTGAAGGGAAGAAATCAAGTTGGTTTTGTGGCAAATGTTGCAAATAAGAAATGTTATGCTTGTGGTAAAATGGGTCATCTTGCTAAAAATTGTGCAACTAGCAACAAAGGTTATTTTGCATCCAAGAGGAATACTGGACAGAACGTTGTTTGTTTCTTCTGTAAACGTCCAGGTCATGTGGCTAAAGATTGTTTTGCTAGTCAGAGAGTTGCTGCTAGTGGTGATGGTGCAAAGGAAAAGAGTTTTGTTTGTTATCGTTGTGGTAAAGATGGGCACATTGCAAGGAATTGTCAGAGTAATTTGAGTCCTCCGCAGGTTGAAGGGAATGTTTCGAAAAATGTTGCAGGCAAAACAACTGAAGCTAGAACAAAGCTGTCATCTGTTGTTGCAGCTAACAAAAGACAAACTTTGGTGATGGAAGCGGAAATAAATAAAAACTCTGTTCTTTGTGTGATCGATACAGGGGCGTCAATTTGTTTAATGAGCCAAGCCAAATGGAATGAGATCAAGACCAGTGAGCAACTGGAGCCCTCTGATATAGTGGCTGAAGCTGCAAACAATATGCCACTTGGTATTCTTGGAAAAACGAATATGAAGCTTGTTTGCTCAGGTCATGAATTTGATGTGGAGTTTTATGTTGTTGATAGAATGTCGCAAGATATTTTGTTGGGATTGAATTGGTTGATTGATCATGAAATAACTCTTTTTGTGAAGGAAAAGAAGATGTCATTTGTCAATGGAAGGGAAATTAAATTGTTTTTGTATGATTCAAGTTTGCTTGATCCTGATGTTGCTCTTTGTGAAGATGTTGTTGTTCCAGGAAAGCATGAGGTTATATGTAGGGCTAAGTTGAGTAACCCAAGCATATCGGATGGAATTTTAGAACCAAATGTAGAGTTCGCAAATAAAGGCGTAATTGTTGCCAGAGTGATTGTTAGGCCTGAAGGTCAGTCAGTCCCGGTTCAGATTGTTAATCCTGGTGATAAAAGTATTAAATTGTTCAAGGGTACAAAGTTGGGTCAGTTACAAGCTTTTGAAGAAGATTTTAAAGACCCTGGAGTCAGTATAGTGAATCAAGAACAGAAGGATCTTCACTTTGAAATTGGACAGTTAGAACAGAAAGACAAGGAAACTTTGCAAGCATTCTTACATGATCAACAAGACATATTTGCTTCGACGGTCAAAGAAATTGGCACAACACATGTTACAGAACACGTCGTTGATACTGCAGATTCTAGGCCTATCAAGCAGTTGCCTAGAAGGCTGCCGCAAGCATTGAAGCCAGTTGTGGATAAACAAGTGAGTGAGATGCTTGAGGCTGGGGTCATTCGGCCGAGCAACTCACCTTGGGCTAGTCCCATTGTCTTAGTGCGGAAAAAGGATGGTTCCTGGAGATTCTGTATAGATTTCCGAAAAGTGAATGATCAGACAGTGAAAGATGCATATCCATTGCCCCAAGTAAATGATATTGTTGATTCTTTGAATGGACAGAAGTATTTCTCCACTTTGGATTTGACTTCAGGTTATTGGCAGGTTCCTGTTGAGAAAGAAAGTATTCCAAAGACTGCATTTGTGATTCCTGGTGGTGGACATTTTGAATTTTTGAAGTTGCCTTTTGGTATGTCTAATGCAGTTCCAACTTTCCAACGTTTGATGGCCACAGTGTTGCAAGGTTTATTGGGTACGAAATGTCTAGTCTATTTGGATGACGTTTTGGTTTTTGGGAGTTCCTTGAAAGAACATATGATGAATTTGCAAGATGTTTTTGAAGCGATACGAAAGGCTGGATTGAAATTGAACCCAAAGAAATGTGTGTTTGCCAAGACAAAGGTCAAGTTTTTGGGGTATGAGTTGTCTGGTGAGGGTCTTGCTCCTGATTCAGAAAAGGTTTCAGCTATTAAAGAGTTTCCAAAACCTGTTGATGTTAGTTCACTGCGAACTTTTCTCGGAATGATGGGTTATTACAGAAGATTTGTTGGTGAATTCAGTGAAGTTGCTGCACCTTTGCATAGATTGCTGCAGAAAGATGTCAAGTTTTTGTGGGATGAGAATTGTCAGAAGGCTTTTGATGAGTTGAAAAGATCTTTGATTTCTGCACCAGTTATGGCGTTTCCAAGGTATGATCGAGAATTTGTGCTGTACACAGATGCTTCTGATGTTGGTGTTGGATCAATTCTTGCGCAGAAGGATGATTCAGGGGTTGAAAAGACAGTTGCTTTTGCATCTAGAGCGTTTTCAGGAAGTGAAAAGAATTGGACGACTACAGAGAAGGAGGCATTTGCTGTAGTTTGGAGTTTGGAACATTTTAATGCTTATGTGTATGGCCACAAAGTGGTGGTATATTCCGATCATCGAGCTTTGCAGTGGTTGAGAGACATCAAGAATCCTAGTGGAAAGCTGGCAAGATGGATTTTGAAATTGGAAGAATTTGATTACACTATTGTGCATAGAGCAGGATCACTTATGGCTCATGCTGATGCACTTTCGAGAGCTCCAGTGAATGGCATAAAAGTTGTTGGAATGTCAGCTGAAGAGTTGTTAGATGCTCAATTGTTTGATGAAGATCTTAGAACTGTTTTTGGATGGGTAACAGATGGTGTGCGACCTGACAGTATCAGTGGTGATTCGCAGGTATTGAAGATTCTTTATAATCTTTTTGACAACCTCTTGATCAATGAGCAAGGTCTTCTTTGCAGGAAATGGTTTGACTACAACAGTGAAAAGATTAGAATTCAAATTGTAGTTCCTGAAGGAATGCAAAAGAAAGTGGTGGCACAAGCTCACTCAATTTGTGGTCACATGGGTGTAGCTAAAACATTTGAGCAAGTACAGAGAAATTATTATTGGCCAGGATTTAACAAATCGGTTGAGGTATTTTGCAAAGTTTGTGACACTTGCGCACGGAATAAAGTTGTGCCTAGGCCAAAGTTTCCCATGAAACCTATTGAAGTGATTTCGGTTCCTTTCCACATGGTTGGGATAGACATTGTTGGTCCGTTAGTACGTACGAAAGCAGGAAATCGTTACATTCTGACTTTGATTGATTATTTCACAAAGTATACGGAAGCAATTCCTTTACCAAATCAGGAAGCAGAGACAGTTGCACGTGCATTGGAAGAAATATTTGCTAGACATGGGTTGCCTTCTGTCATTTTAACTGATCAAGGCACTAATTTTGAATCAAAGATTATCAAGTCGATTTGTTCCTTGTTTGGGATCGAAAAGAGGCGTACAACACCTTATCATCCGCAAACTGACGGATTGTGTGAGCGTTTTAATGGCACTTTGAAGTCTCTTTTGAGGAAGAGAGTAAATCGTGATAGAGACAATTGGGATGAGCAGATTGCTGCTGCACTACTTGCATATAGAAGCTCGATTCAAGCTACAACGGGTTTAAGTCCCTTTGAAATGTTATATGGTCGTGAAGCTACTTTACCACTCTCAGTTAGTCGCGATGAAAACACGCTTAAGCCCATTCAAGGGCCTGCGAGATACTTATCAGAGCTGAAGGATCGATTCAGTCAGTTGAAAGATATTGTGGGTGTGAGACAGAGAACTGCACAACAGAAACAAAAGGAATTGTATGACATGCGAAATCGCGTTGTATCAAAGAAAGAATTTCAGGCTGGAGATCTTGTTCTATTACGCAATCAACGAGCAAGAGGCTTAGACGACAAGTTTATTGGTCCATTTGAGATTGTTAGCACAATGGATAGCAGTTGTTTGATTCGTGCACTTGATACACAGAAATTGAAGACTGTTCATTTTAATCGCTTGAAGCCTTACTTTGCTGATATTGAGAAAGAAGTCATTGTTGATGATGCTGACAATGTGGAATTAGACGATTTGTCTTCAGATGAGGAGGAATTTTACATTGATACTTATGTTCCACCAAGAGTTGAAGAACATGCACCGGAGATCAGATTCATACCTGATGCTCAAGAAGAAATTGTTGACGCTGACAGAGAAAGACAAGAAAGAAGAAATCCAGAAAGGGTAAGAAAACCACCAGAACGCTTTGGAGCTTGGGTGAGTGACTTTTAATTACTTACTCTGAATTGGTGAGAAACATTTTGAGACATTTTCGGACTTTATTTGACAAATTGATTGATTGGCAAAATTGTTTTGTAAATAGCGTCTTGTATATACGTTGTTTGAGCTGTGTATGGACTCATTAAAGGACTGAAAAACACAAAAAAAAGTTTAAAATGAAGGCTGATGTATTAATGTTCTATTGTAGAAGTATGACTGTTGTTAAGGAGGGGGGAGTGTAATAAGTGGACTGTGAAGTTATTGACTGTGAAGGAGCACGGAAGTTATGCTTGATGTATTTTGTGAATTAGAAGGGGGCGTAGCAAGTAGAATTGTGAGTTGTTGTGAGAAGAGTTGAGTAGAGAAGTATTACGTGATTGAGTTGAAAGTAGAGATGAAGTTTGAGTTGAGTTGAGAGATAAATTGAAGATGTAGATGGCCGAAGAATGCGTGTTTACTATTGAGCTACTCGTGATCGTTTGGGCACGCTTCGTGACAGCTCGGTTAGCTTGAGGGCCTTGAGCAGCAGCACAGCACTTCAATACATTCCTGAAAATCTTCATGAACATAGAAGCCTGAGAGAATAAAAACAACTTGCTTTTGAACAGAAAGGGGAAGATAAATAAATTCAATGATGAAGTTTCTGGAGCAAGATTGATACACAGTCATACTGGACAACATGGAAAAGAATTCACTTCGCTAATGGCTTGATGCTGTGACAGTGACTTTAACTATGACACTTTTATCAAACATGGAACTCCCTTAAAAACAATAAGGGTGTGGTCAAAAACTGCACAGAAAAAGGGCGTTTCCTCACAAATAAAAGGGCGTGGTCCCAGAAATTTTCCGGGGGCTTCGCCCCCGGACCCCCTATTCCTTCATTGCGCCGCAATACAACCCTGTCACCAAAGCTCCTGGATCCGCCCCTGAAATTCATCGATTGAAATTCATCGATTGAAATTCACCGGTTGAAATTCATCGATTGAAATTCATCGATTGAAATTCACCGGTTGAAATTCATCGATTGAAATTCACCGGTTGAAATTCATCGATTGAAATTCACCGGTTGAAATTCATCGATTGAAATTCACCGATTGAAATTCACCGGTTGAAATTCACCGATTGAAATTCATCGATTGAAATTCACCGGTTGAAATTCATCGATTGAAATTCACCGGTTGAAATTCACCGGTTGAAATTCATCGATTGAAATTCATCGATTGAAATTCACCGGTTGAAATTCATCGATTGAAATTCACCGGTTGAAATTCACCGATTGAAATTCACCGGTTGAAATTCATCGATTGAAATTCACTGGTTGAAATTCACCGATTGAATGTTAGTGTCATGGAGCCATAGTCACATGATAGATCTGAAGCTGTGATTTAGGCCAGTTTTTGAAAACATGTCAACGGAAGAGGATCTTAGAATTTCTTCCTTTCAGTTGACAACTTGGTTAATTTCATAAATGAAAATAGTTCGTCAAGCGATTTTTCTTTAGAGTATTCTGTCCGCAAGCTTGAAGATGCGATTCGTATTTTTATGGGCATCTCCGTTGCAATCACAAATGTGCATGGCTATCACGCAGTAAAGGATATGGTGGAGAGACTCATTAATGGTTTATGCACTTTGCTTTACGACCTTAATGCCCATAACACAGAACAGTATGGGAATTCTACCGCAATGGAGACACAGACAGAACGAGTATCGACCGGTGGCCGGCCAAGGTATGTTATTACCAGGCAGCAAATCGAATGCCTGAGAGAAACAGGTATGAGCTGGAGGAAAATAGCGTCATGCCTTGGCATTAATGAGCGCACCTTGCTGAGACGAAGGGCTGAATTTAACATGCTCGAAAATTTTTCAGATATTTCTGATGAAGATTTGGATAATCATATATCGGAAATTCTCAGAGTAACTCCATTTGCCGGAGAGAGTTTGATAAAAGGAAGCCTTCTTGGCAGAGGACTATTTGTTCCACGGCAGAGAGTTCGTGAAAGGCTGTCCTTAGTGGACGCTATAGGAAGACCAATCAGACGCCGAACAGCAATCCGAAGAAGAGCCTACAACGTTGCAGCAGCGAATGACCTGTGGCATATGGATTCTAATCCATAGAAATAGAAGGACTAGAATGCGTGATAGGTCACGTGATGCGTAACAACCATGGGGAACCAAAATGGTAGCACCACGTTGGCAAAAAGCCGCGGGAAATCCAAGCTAACAGTGGATCGCAGTGAACTCTCCGAATTCCTCGACAAGTTATTGGGAATTTCTAGCTTTATTTTCAGAGATCGTCGAATTAGTTTGAAGAATGGTTGTCTCTTTCACTGAATTTGGCTGCAAAAAGCGTTGGATTCCGGAGAAAGAGCTGCGTCCTGGCCAGAAAAACATTTCGTTTCACCAGTAAGTACTAGACTAGGCCCGTTTCGTGGATGGAGCGAGGATCACAGTCCTTTAGTAAGAGATAACGACGTCTTATTCTGAAACCGTAGTTCTAGAATTTGCATTCATTTTATGATTTTTAAGATTTCAATATCTGTCAAAGGAGTCACAGTGGCCAAAGTCAGGCCAAAATGAAAGACTGATTTTTAGGCCCATCAACATAACAAATAAAAAGCATTTGAAGAAACTAACTGTTGTAGTCCAAATCCAATCTCTTTTTAAATTTTGCTTTCAAATTTCTTTACGAGTTTCTCCAATATTTACCTCTTGAAATGTAAACTTCATCCTATTTTGTTGAAAAGGTACAAAGTACCTATGAAGATCTCCAAACAACTATCACACCCAAAGCAGCATGATGTCAACCATAGACAACACACAATTTTCTTATATTAGAAGAAACCTGGATCAGCTCATAGTGCTAAAAGCCTAAAAGTTTCATAAATATCCTACATGAAAATTTCTGGTTCTTAGTGTGAAAATTTTCTTAATTTGTTTCTTATTTTTAGCTGCATGAATTGTGATATAGTTTTCACCACTGCCACTAATTTTTTCCTTGACATACAGCATGATGTTCAGCAAGGAAAAGAGTTGTAGTGTGCTCAATGAAGACATAACTTTCGTGAATATTACTCAAAAATAAAGGGTCGACAACAGTGTTATCAAGATGTTCTTGAATGTTGCTTTTAAAAATTTCCTAGTGCCTCTCAAACACTTTTCTGGAGTTTCTTAAATTTTTGGCTATCCTAAGACTAGTTTACTGCATGGTGCAAACATTTTCGTGTGAACTAGGAAAATTGAGGCTGCAAATCACCAAACGCTCTAAGCATTTTCAATCCAGGTAGCATGGTTTCTCAGCCTTTAAAAAGTGAGCATACTGTTTCTTAGGTTCCTTATAAAAAATGAGTGTGGTCCCAGTAAAGACACTTTTCTCTATTCTCCCAGAGCAGATCATCATTGCTAACTGATGGAGTTATTGATACTGAAGTTTGTTTTGGCCAAACCCTTACAGTTTCAAATCTTCTCTGAGATCATAGAGAAATTTCCATGAAAAACCTCAGGCCCACAGAGTAAACAAGGCAAAAGTTTTGTCTACTTTTCACTCTTTCCAGGGATTTAAATATTATTAAGCAGAATTCCAAGATAAACGAAACTTAAGATTCAAAATTACAGACACAATTCAAAACTACTGTTATTTCAGCTTTCAATATCTCACTGATTTAACTCTGCTATAAAAGATTGATATGTAAAAGCTAAATTACAGTGCATCACAACAAGTGGCATCAAGGAACATAACAACAAATTTGGAGAACCATTTCCTCCCTTTGATTACAGCTGACCTCCTTCTATGCCAAAGTCTGATTCTCTAGTTAAAAATATTCACAAAAAGATGCTGTCTACTATGTATCTAGTGTCCAGAACATCTTTAAGAAACCAAGTCCAAAGATATAGACCACTCTCAAAAGGTTGTCTAATCCTGCTCCTCCTGAAACTTCTCCTGCCTTGGATCCAGAACATGTAAAATTGGACCACACATTTGCATCAAAGATTTTACCTAAAAAAAGAAAGAAAATTATAAGGAAAAGCTCAAGAAAACATTACAAATAGGTATACTTAGGCTCAAAAACCTTAAGGAGGGGAAATTATCCCAAGTTTCACTTTACAGTTGAAAAAATGAATTAACTCTCAGCAGAAAAAGACAAATTACTTGCAGATAACTATGCCCAAATTGCTACAGCACACTTTAGGAATGGGGCGAAGAATTGCAATAAATTGTCTTAAAATGTACTCTGAGGAAATGAAGAAATTTGCCATTTTCCCTTCATTTTTATAGCGAAAGGGCATATGAATTTGCCAGGAAGTCCCTGAATTTGCCCCATACAGCAACAATTAGATCTTGGTCTGTAAATATTTAATGTGAGCAAGGAAAAAGAAATCACTACGGACCAAGAAGATTGTTTACTGGTACTAGATGACATGTTAATTAAAGAGCAATACCCAATGTAACAAAAAATAACCAAATTTGTTGGAAATGCTGACTATCCCACTCTTAAAGCTGAAGCCCACGACGCAGTTGTCACCAGCACTTTTCTGTCTTACTTCCAAAAACCAGCAAAACCATGGTATGTTCCCCTTGCACACAGCTAGACAAATAGTGAGGGGACTTTCTAAAACCATTGATTTATGAAAACATATCCTGTTTCCCAGGGAAAGGGCACAGGTTTGTGCAGTCTTATTGAGGTTGCCTCAAACATATATCAGATCTTGTTGCAAGTAAATCTAAATAAAAGTGCATCCAGTGGCAACTTCATCACTAAACTAAAGTTAGAGTTACAGCCCTTCACCTTTCATCCTCATCTTGATTGCCGTTGCGTTTTTGATGCTTCAAATTGACAGAATTGTTTACTTAGATTATTACTGGAGGGTAATTTGAAAATTGTCGAGTTTATCAAATTAAAACTTTCGATTGTTGTTGCCACTGACAAACCACGAAACCACGAATGTTGGTAGATTAAGCATGTAGGGCCTAAAGTTTGTTGATAGGTCTATAGCCTTACAACGCAAAAGTTTCGTCAATTCTCTCTTTTCGTTGAAGCTTAAACTTCATTCTAAAGATATAAATGATCAGAGATGAAATGTAGATTGCAATGAAAACACGTTTCATATGTTAAAAACATAAATATTGGCAGGTATGTTGCATTTAAAGCACGTCAATTAACTTCCAGTGGGCTGATCTGACAAACTTCGGCCTAAGTTGCTACGATCTAAGGTCGATATCAATGACTAAAACGACTAAAAGTGGCTCATAATTGATCAAAATGAAATGCCTGTGGCACTACTTACTTTAAAATGACTCGTTCTCGATATTTTATTGCCTTTCTGCAAGCCAGCAGCACCAAAACAGAAGAGCGGTGTAGGTCCTCGCACTGCGGGTCCTTTGTTTATCCAAATCTTTTGCCAACGTGGTGCTACCATCTTTGCTCTCCATGCGTATTACGCAGCAAACAAAAGCGAAACAATAGACCGCGCATTCTAGTCCTTTTATTTCTATGTCACAAGATCATTTCTTGGCGCTTCGTTATCCATGGCTGCATTGATGGATTATAGTCGATGCATTATTTATTTGGTTTGTGCTCAAGACAACTTGGCATCGACAACACTGGACCTATTTGTAAGCGGGGTAAATGACTTTGGTCTTCCTCAAAGAGTTCGTGGGGATCGTGGTGTTGAGAACGTGGACGTTGCTAGGTTTATGTTGCAAATGCAAGGTCTTAGCAGAGGTAGTTTTATATGTGGTCGCAGTGTTCACAATCAGCGAATAGAAAGGCTGTGGTCAGACGTTAATCGCGTGGTAACATCTTACTATAAAGACTTATTCAAATTTATGGAGGAAAACGAAATGATGGATGCCAACAATGAGGTAGATTTGTCTGCTTTACACTTTGTCTTCCTCCCGAGAATCAACGAGAACTTAAAACGCAATGGAATCACCATTAGTCCGGTGGCTGGAGGGGGAGCATTACCACCTAGAAGGAGACTTTACGAGAGCCACTTTTTCTGGGGTGGTTTTTGGTGTAGATTTCGAATTTAAGTGTTGATCAGGCCGTTTGGGGGGCTTTTTCGAGATATGGGGGGTCGAAGTATTTTCTGGGGAGGTGTCTTTTGTTTTATGGTATTCTTCGTTTTTTAAGCACAAACACTGTTAAAAACAAGCATGTCAGTAATAAATAAGAAAATATAGTCTTTTGTTGCCATATGGGCCACTTCCGATTATTGGGGGGAGGAAAGGGCCGAAAATTTCCGAAGTGGTATCACTTCCATTCTATATATTCCTATGAGCAGTCAAAAATTCCTACTAACCTTTTAATTTTAAATTCGTATACCCAGCCTCTCATATTTTAATCGTCATTTTCACCATCAGATACATCATCTGAACTAGCGTCTCGAATTGCAGTTTTATCGTCATTGCTCGCAAGAAAGTCGCAAATGTCTTTCGGGTGCGCTTCCAAAATCCAATCAACGGATAAATCCTTATTCCAGCCGTAAAGCTGAGGGTCGTTATGCTGCATGTGTCACGAAGCGTGCCCAAACGATCACGAGTAGCTCAATAGTAAACACGCATTCTTCGGCCATCTACATCTTCAATTTATCTCTCAACTCAACTCAAACTTCATCTCTACTTTCAACTCAATCACGTAATACTTCTCTACTCAAACTCTTCTCACAACAACTCACAATTCTACTTGCTACGCCCCCTTCTAATTCACAAAATACATCAAGCATAACTTCCGTGCTCCTTCACAGTCAATAACTTCACAGTCCACTTATTACACTCCCCCCTCCTTAACAACAGTCATACTTCTACAATAGAACATTAATACATCAGCCTTCATTTTAAACTTTTTTTGTGTTTTTCAGTCCTTTAATGAGTTCATACACAGCTCAAACAACGTATATACAAGACGCTATTTACAAAACAATTTTGCCAATCAATCAATTTGTCAAATAAAGTCCGAAAATGTCTCAAAATGTTTCTCACCAATTCAGAGTAAGTAATTAAAAGTCACTCACCCAAGCTCCAAAGCGTTCTGGTGGTTTCCTTACCCTTTCTGGATTTCTTCTTTCTTGTCTTTCTCTGTCAGCGTCAACAATTTCTTCTTGAGCATCAGGTATGAATCTGATCTCTGGTGCATGTTCTTCAACTCTTGGTGGAACATAAGTATCAATGTAAAACTCCTCCTCATCTGAAGACAAATCGTCTAATTCCACATTGTCAGCATCATCAACAATGACTTCTTTCTCAATATCAGCAAAGTAAGGCTTCAAGCGATTAAAATGAACAGTCTTCAATTTCTGTGTATCAAGTGCACGAATCAAACAACTGCTATCCATTGTGCTAACAATCTCAAATGGACCAATAAACTTGTCGTCTAAGCCTCTTGCTCGTTGATTGCGTAATAGAACAAGATCTCCAGCCTGAAATTCTTTTTTTGATACAACGCGATTTCGCATGTCATACAATTCCTTTTGTTTCTGTTGTGCAGTTCTCTGTCTTGCACCCACAATATCTTTCAACTGACTGAATCGATCCTTCAGCTCTGATAAGTATCGCGTAGGCCCTTGAATGGGCTTCAGCGTGTTTTCATCGCGACTAACTGAGAGTGGTAAAGTAGCTTCACGACCATATAACATTTCAAAGGGACTTAAACCAGTCGTAGCTTGACCCGAGCTTCTATATGCAAGTAGTGCAGCAGCAATCTGCTCATCCCAATTGTCTCTATCAAGATTTACTCTCTTCCTCAAAAGAGACTTCAAAGTGCCATTAAAACGCTCACACAACCCGTCAGTTTGCGGATGATAAGGTGTTGTACGCCTCTTTTCGATCCCAAACAAGGAACAAATCGACTTGATAATCTTTGATTCAAAATTAGTGCCTTGATCAGTTAAAATGACAGAAGGCAAACCATGTCTAGCAAATATTTCTTCCAATGCACGTGCAACTGTCTCTGCTTCCTGATTTGGTAAAGGAATTGCTTCCGTATACTTTGTGAAATAATCAATCAAAGTCAGAATGTAACGATTTCCTGCTTTCGTACGTACTAACGGACCAACAATGTCTATCCCAACCATGTGGAAAGGAACCGAAATCACTTCAATAGGTTTCATGGGAAACTTTGGCCTAGGCACAACTTTATTCCGTGCGCAAGTGTCCCAAACTTTGCAAAATACCTCAACCAATTTGTTAAATCCTGGCCAATAATAATTTCTCTGTACTTGCTCAAATGTTTTAGCTACACCCATGTGACCACAAATTGAGTGAGCTTGTGCCACCACTTTCTTTTGCATTCCTTCAGGAACTACAATTTGAATTCTAATCTTTTCACTGTTGTAGTCAAACCATTTCCTGCAAAGAAGACCTTGCTCATTGATCAAGAGGTTGTCAAAAAGATTATAAAGAATCTTCAATACCTGCGAATCACCACTGATACTGTCAGGTCGCACACCATCTGTTACCCATCCAAAAACAGTTCTAAGATCTTCATCAAACAATTGAGCATCTAACAACTCTTCAGCTGACATTCCAACAACTTTTATGCCATTCACTGGAGCTCTCGAAAGTGCATCAGCATGAGCCATAAGTGATCCTGCTCTATGTACAATAGTGTAATCAAATTCTTCCAATTTCAAAATCCATCTTGCCAGCTTTCCACTAGGATTCTTAAAGTCTCTCAACCACTGCAAAGCTCGATGATCGGAATATACCACCACTTTGTGGCCATACACATAAGCATTAAAATGTTCCAAACTCCAAACTACAGCAAATGCCTCCTTTTCTGTAGTCGTCCAATTCTTTTCACTTCCTGAAAACGCTCTAGATGCAAAAGCAACTGTCTTTTCAACCCCTGAATCATCCTTCTGCGCAAGAATTGATCCAACACCAACATCAGAAGCATCTGTGTACAACACAAATTCTCGATCATACCTTGGAAACGCCATAACTGGTGCAGAAATCAAAGATCTTTTCAACTCATCAAAAGCCTTCTGACAATTCTCGTCCCACATAAACTTGACATCTTTCTGCAGCAATCTATGCAAAGGTGCAGCAACTTCACTGAATTCACCAACAAATCTCCTGTAATAACCCATCATTCCGAGAAAAGTTCGCAGTGAACTAACATCAACAGGTTTTGGAAACTCTTTAATAGCTGAAACTTTTTCTGAATCAGGAGCAAGACCCTCACCAGACAACTCATACCCCAAAAACTTGACCTTTGTCTTGGCAAACACACATTTCTTTGGGTTCAATTTCAATCCAGCCTTTCTTATAGCTTCAAAAACATCTTGCAAATTCATCATATGTTCTTCCAATGAACTCCCAAAAACCAAAACGTCATCCAAATAGACTAGACATTTTGTACCCAATAAACCTTGCAACACTGTGGCCATCAAACGTTGGAAAGTTGGAACTGCATTAGACATACCAAAAGGCAACTTCAAAAATTCAAAATGTCCACCACCAGGAATCACAAATGCAGTCTTTGGAATACTTTCTTTCTCAACAGGAACCTGCCAATAACCTGAAGTCAAATCCAAAGTGGAGAAATACTTCTGTCCATTCAAAGAATCAACAATATCGTTTACTTGGGGCAATGGATATGCATCTTTCACTGTCTGATCATTCACTTTTCGAAAATCTATACAGAATCTCCAGGAACCATCCTTTTTCCGCACTAAGACAATGGGACTAGCCCAAGGTGAGTTGCTTGGCCGAATGACCCCAGCCTCAAGCATCTCACTCACTTGTTTATCCACAACTGGCTTCAATGCTTGCGGCAGTCTTCTAGGCAACTGCTTGATAGGCCTAGAATCTGCAGTATCAACGACGTGTTCTGTAACATGTGTTGTGCCAATTTCCTTGACCGTCGAAGCAAATATGTCTTGTTGATCATGTAAGAATGCTTGCAAAGTTTCCTTGTCTTTCTGTTCTAACTGTCCAATCTCAAAGTGAAGATCCTTCTGTTCTTGATTCACTATACTGACTCCAGGGTCTTTAAAATCCTCTTCAAAAGCTTGTAACTGACCCAACTTTGTACCCTTGAACAATTTAATACTTTTATCACCAGGATTAACAATCTGAACCGGGACTGACTGACCTTCAGGCCTAACAATCACTCTGGCAACAATTACGCCTTTATTTGCGAACTCTACATTTGGTTCTAAAATTCCATCCGATATGCTTGGGTTACTCAACTTAGCCCTACATATAAACTCATGCTTTCCTGGAACAACAACATCTTCACAAAGAGCAACATCAGGATCAAGCAAACTTGAATCATACAAAAACAATTTAATTTCCCTTCCATTGACAAATGACATCTTCTTTTCTTTCACAAAAAGAGTTATTTCATGATCAATCAACCAATTCAATCCCAACAAAATATCTTGCGACATTCTATCAACAACATAAAACTCCACATCAAATTCATGACCTGAGCAAACAAGCTTCATATTCGTTTTTCCAAGAATACCAAGTGGCATATTGTTTGCAGCTTCAGCCACTATATCAGAGGGCTCCAGTTGCTCACTGGTCTTGATCTCATTCCATTTGGCTTGGCTCATTAAACAAATTGACGCCCCTGTATCAATCACACAAAGAACAGAGTTTTTATTTATTTCCGCTTCCATCACCAAAGTTTGTCTTTTGTTAGCTGCAACAACAGATGACAGCTTTGCTCTAGCTTCAGTTGTTTTGCCTGCAACATTTTTCGAAACATTCCCTTCAACCTGAGGACTCAAGTTACTCTGACAATTCCTTGCAATGTGCCCATCTTTACCACAACGATAACAAACAAAACCCTTTTCTCTTGCACCATCACCACTAGCAGCAACTCTCTGGCTAGCAAAACAATCTTTAGCCACATGACCTGGACGTTTACAGAAGAAACAAACAACATTCTGTCCAGTATTCCTCTTGGATGCAAAATAACCTTTGTTGCTAGTTGCACAATTTTTAGCAAGATGACCCATTTTACCACAAGCATAACATTTCTTATTTGCAACATTTGCCACAAAACCAACTTGATTTCTTCCCTTCAGAACACCAACAGTGGTCCTTGCAGCCTCAAAACGCCTGGCAACTCCTATAGCCTCATCCAAAGTGTCTTTGGGCTCCTGCAACAACTTGCTTTGAATACTTAGGTCTCTTAGGCCCACAATAAATTGATCTAACAAACGATTTTCAAATTCTTCCCCTTGAAAATTGCACTTTGCAGCATGCTCCTTCAAACTAACGGCAAAATGGTCAACACTTTCACCTGGATCTTGTACCCTTTTTGCAAAATTATATCTTTTCTCCGTAACTGTCGTGTTTTTCTCAAACTTCTGCACCAAAACCTTTCCCCAAGCTGCAAAACCTCCGTCGCCATCTTGCATATTAATCGACTCAGCAACTCTGAACGCATCCTCGCTCAAATTAAACAACAAAGCTAAACGTTTCTTCTTATCCTCTTTCAAGTCAATAGCTTCATAATACAGCAATGTTTTTCTCCAAAATAAATCAAAATCGTCTCCCAACTTAAACTTTTCTGGTCTACGAAAAATCGATTGCAAATTCGTAGCACGATCTTGTTGTGCAGCTCCATCAGCTTGGCCTGCATCCTGTTGTGGCGGAGGCATGTTTATTTACAGATTTACAAACAACACGATCAAATATCTTCAAATATCTCGGTAGAACCTCCAAAATTTTATGTCACGAAGCGTGCCCAAACGATCACGAGTAGCTCAATAGTAAACACGCATTCTTCGGCCATCTACATCTTCAATTTATCTCTCAACTCAACTCAAACTTCATCTCTACTTTCAACTCAATCACGTAATACTTCTCTACTCAATCTCTTCTCACAACAACTCACAATTCTACTTGCTACGCCCCCTTCTAATTCTCAAAATACATCAAGCATAACTTCCGTGCTCCTTCACAGTCAATAACTTCACAGTCCACTTATTACACATGGTAGGAGTTGATGCTTGTCTCCAAATTCTAGCCACGTAATTGGCTCGCTTGATGTGCTTGATAAGACTACTCTGGCACGGAGGAAGGGGTGATAAATCTATGACCTTTTCATCCCTCGCGAAAGTTCTCTAGAAGATTTCTCGGTGGGCGTAATCTATAGAGGTGTGCTGTTTTTCACCATACAAGTGGTAGGTAAACTTTGTAAGCGATGCAATAACATTGTCTGGGGCATCAACTGACAAACCAAGCTCTGCAAATGTGGACAAGAACTCTAGCATACTCTTTGCCAATTTCCAGCATGCCTTTTTCCCTTTTCTGAAGAAGGAAGACACATAATCATTTCCACTGTATGAATGCAAGCCGAGGAGTGCTGCCTTTTCTAGGGAAGAAAAATCACACGAAGCCAATTCTAAGATGTTCCGATTTTTACCAGTGCCACTGTCTATGTAGACTATAAGATTTGGAGCTTCATTGGTGAGAAGGATTGTAGGGATATCTATGACCCCGGAGCTTGACCGAAGAACACTTTTAATAATGCTGCCGTTATTGCTTCTAAATGCGTGGTATAGCAGAATGCATACTCTTGTGTCTGCTTCCTCGTGGTTTGTTTGGAGATTTTCAAAGGGTGTCGCTCCTCCTCATCGTATTCTGGTGCAGCCATTTTGACGGGAGAAATGGGTTGTGCGATTACCAAGAGCTGCTTTTTCTGCCACCCTAACCTCCTCCCTTACTTTGAAGAGTCGCTCTTTATTCTTTCCATTGCAAAGGAACCTAGCGAAGTTTGCAGGAATGGGAATGTCATGATTATTTATCACGAATGCTTCTGTTTCCCTGTCTCCTCTTAGCAACCTCTCGGCATTCTTGATGGATCGGCATGCATATGTACCACAAGCAATGTAACTAAGTTTGTATCTTCTTTCGTGGTTGTGAAAGTACCAAACACATTTATAGAACTAGCACTAAAGTTAGTGCACGAAATCCAAAGAAGATACGAAGTTATTTACATTGCTTGTAGTACATATGCATGCAGATTTTTTCATTTTCATTTTAAATTCTTTATACACGGTGGCCCCATCAACCAAGAGTGGCTGCTTTTCAGGGGGCCGTGGCAAAAACCTACTTACAATACTACCAAAATTAAAAATAAAAAGAATATTTACAATGTTAAATTAGAACAAATGAAAAATTAAAAGCTATTTACATTTCAGTCTACATTTAAAAGTAGACAGAGAGGGGGCTAGCTTGACTTCATGCTCCAACTCATTCCAAAGCTTTGATCCACGGAACGAAAATGCTTTTTGGCCATTGCTTGTTTTCATTCGTGGAGCAAGCAAGTCAGTCTCAGAATTTCTCAAATTTACAATCTCCCTTGTCGAGTTTCTCGTGAATAGAGTAGAGAGGTAAGTGGGCGCGAGACCACTTATTGATTTGAAAACACTGGTAGCCGTCTCTTGTTTGATCATGTCGTGGACTGTCGGCCATTTGAGCTCTTTTATCAAGTTTGCTGCTGGTGCATCATAGCTACTGTTGGTAACTATTCTCGCAGCACGATTTTGTAACTTTTGTAGCGCCAACAGGCGAGAGTCTCCACAGCTACCCCACACAGAGCAACAGTAGCGAAAATGGGGCTCAACGATACCTCTATACATTTGACTAAGGGTATGCTTTGGAAGCAATTTCTTAGCATATTTTAGGAAACCTAAAGAGCAAGATATCTTTGAACGTAAAGCCTTGGTATGCTCATCCCACACAAGATGTTTATCAAGTTGTACTCCCAAGTATTTCGCATTATCTACAACATCAATATGCGAATTGCCAATGGCGAAAGATGGGGTCGGTACTGATTTGTCTGATATCTTCTTGATATTAGGCCTAGAGCCTATAACCATTGCTTGTGTTTTAATTACATTCAGAGACAGCTTATTACCTTCAAGCCACTGTTTCAAGGAGTCTAAGTCACTGTTAAGGGTTTCATTAAGCTCGTTGATATCCTTAGAAGAATATGATATACTTGTATCATCGGCATACATCGTTACTTCACTGTTTTTAAGAGAAAACGGCAGATCATTTATGTATATGAGGAACAAAAGGGGCCAAAGGCAAGAGCCTTGAGGAACTCCACATTTTATTTCTTCCATATTTGAGGCTACCCCATTCACTCTACAAAGCTGCCGCCTATTTTTCAGGTAGGACGAAAACCAGGTATGTTCAAGGCCAATCACTCCATACTTTTCTAACTTTTGGAGTAGAATATCGTGATCTACAGTATCGAATGCCTTTTTCAAGTCAATAAAAACTGTAGCAGTGAATCTACCTTTGTCCATGTTAACATACCAGTCATTTGTAGACTTCAGCAGACAAGTGACAGCGGAGTGTAATGACCTAAACCCAGACTGTTTATAGTATATGAGCTTGTTTTTATCTAGATACTCATAAAGCTGGTTAAAAACCAATTTTTCAAATACCCTAGACAAGAAAGGGAGGACTGAAATCGGCCTATAATTTGATCGATCATCGGATTGACCACTTTTAAAAATGGGGGCAACTCTAGCAATCTTCCAACAGTCTGGGAATACACCAGTTGCTATAGAAAGATTGAAAATGTTGCAAAGTGATTCACCGATGACAGGAAGCGCAATTTTCAAGAAATGATTGGCAATTCCATCAGTGCCAAAACCCAAGGACTTTTTGAATTTTCCAAAGACCTTCTCCACCTGAGCAATATTTACAGCTTGAAATTCAAACCGCAAATTATGCTCGTTAACAGAGAACCTATTTTCAAGAAGGGGGTTTTCTGTCTGTGGCAGTTTGTCGCTGAGGTTTTTGCCAATATTGCAGAAAAAATCATTCATCGATTCTGCAATGGCTTTATTGTCGCAGACCTGCTTTCCATCAACATCAAGGGATGCGATTTGCGTGGTTTTTGATTTTTTGTTCAAAACAAGATTAATGGTCTTCCATGTGTTTTTAAGGTCCCCATTATGCGAAGCAATCTTATTTGAAAAATACTCACGCTTAGACTCTGTGTTAAGTTTGTTAACTTTGTTGCGCATTTGCCGATGGGCTTGCATCAATATTTCAGAGTTTGAGCGAACCGCTTGTTTCTTCAGCTTATCTCTAGCAGCAGACATAAGCTTAAGATCCTTCGTGAGCCAAGGACAGAACTTTTCTGAGACACGTCTTTCGCGAAGTGGCGCATGTTTCTCAAGAATCAATGAGAACGAAGAGGTCCACTGTTCAACGATAAGGTTAACATCATCGTTGTTACAGACAATGCCATTCCAGTCAATTAAAAGCAGATCGTTTATAAAGTCAGCAGAGTTGAAATTTTTGAGTTGCCTTGTAGAAATGTTTTTTTGCTGTCTTTTAGAAGCACCACGAAACTTTCTAACACAGTACACCATATAGTGATCACTGATGCTTGTTTCATGCACCCCAGACGTGACTATATTTGATTTATTTGTAGTCGCAATATGGTCTATGAGGGTGTTGGATGTTAAAGTTTCCCTGGTACCTCTGTCAATTAGCTGCTGAAATCCAAAAAGATTATAGACTTCTAACAATCTAGACGAGTGCGTAGGAAGGTTAGCACAGGCACCAGCACAATCCCCTTTCCTCAAATTAGGCAAGATATCACAATTTGTATCTCCCAAAAGAATGATTTCTTTGTTCTCATTGTCTAAAAATTTTAAGTTGTTTTCAATTTCATTAAAAGTTTCATCAAGAATGCCGAGAGGTTGCTAAGAGGAGACAGGGAAACAGAAGCATTCGTGATAAATAATCATGACATTCCCATTCCTGCAAACTTCGCTAGGTTCCTTTGCAATGGAAAGAATAAAGAGCGACTCTTCGAAGTAAGGGAGGAGGTTAGGGTGGCAGAAAAAGCAGCTCTTGGTAATCGCACAATCCATTTCTCCCGTCAAAATGGCTGCACCAGAATACGATGAGGAGGAGCGACACCCTTTGAAAATCTCCAAACAAACCACAAGGAAGCAGACACAAGAGTATGCATTCTGCTATACCACGCATTTAGAAGCAATAACGGCGGCATTATTAAAAGTGTTCTTCGGTCAAGCTCTGGGGTCATAGATATCCCTACAATCCTTCTCACCAATGAAGCTCCAAATCTTATAGTCTACATAGACAGTGGCACTGGTAAAAATCGGAGCATCTTAGAATTGGCTTCGTGTGATTTTTCTTCCCTAGAAAAGGCAGCACTCCTCGGCTTGCATTCATACAGTGGAAATGATTATGTGTCTTCCTTCTTCAGAAAAGGGAAAAAGGCATGCTGGAAATTGGCAAAGAGTATGCTAGAGTTCTTGTCCACATTTGCAGAGCTTGGTTTGTCAGTTGATGCCCCAGACAATATTATTGCATCGCTTACAAAGTTTACCTACCACTTGTATGGTGAAAAACAGCACACCTCTATAGATTACGCCCACCGAGAAATCTTCTAGAGAACTTTCGCGAGGGATGAAAAGGTCATAGATTTATCACCCCTTCCTCCATGCCAGAGTAGTCTTATCAAGCACATCAAGCGAGCCAATTACGTGGCTAGAATTTGGAGACAAGCATCAACTCCTACCATGCAGCATAACGACCCTCAGCTATACGGCTGGAATAAGGATTTATCCGTTGATTGGATTTTGGAAGCGAACCCGAAAGACATTTGCGACTTTCTTGCGAGCAATGACGATAAAACTGCAATTCGAGACGCTAGTTCAGATGATGTATCTGATGGTGAAAATGACGATTAAAATATGAGAGGCTGGGTATACGAATTTAAAATTAAAAGGTTAGTAGGAATTTTTGACTGCTCATTGGAATATACAGAATGGAAGTGATACCACTTCGGAAATTTTCGGCCCTTTCCTCCCCCCAATAATCGGAAGTGGCCCATATGGCAACAAACGACTATATTTTCTTATTTATTACTGACATGCTTGTTTTTAACAGTGTTTGTGCTTAAAAAACGAAGAATACCGTAAAACAAAAGACACCTCCCCAGAAAATACTTCGACCCCCCATATCTCGAAAAAGCCCCCCAAACGGCCTGATCAACACTCAAATTCGAAATGTACACCAAAAACTACCCCAGAAAAAGTGTGTCTCGTAAAGTCTCCTCCTAGGTGGTAACGCTCCCCCTCCAGCCACCATACTACATCAGTTAAGAACAATGAGATATATGACGCCAATTGCACTTTGGAACTCTTCCCTAGCATCCAATCCCAGCTCTTTAGTGCTTTCTCAAGATGAAATGCCTCGTTATGGTATAGATATTGATGGTCCCATTCAAGACATTGAGGCTGATAACAATGTAGTGGTTCCTGAAATAAACCCCCAATATTCAGAAGAACAGCTACAATTTTCACTGAGGTATATAAATCCACTGAGAAATGACAACAATAATGGACTAAGTGTGTACAATGAAGTGCAATATATACTTATGAACATAAACAATTAAGCACGATGTTAGGTGCATTCATTTGAAAACTGACTAGCAGAAATTCACTGAGAGAAGGGATCACACCACTTAATAGCATTAAATCTTTATCTCGGCGTAAAAAGGTGGGTGTAAAATTCAATGACCTATTTCTTCTGATTGAATGGCTTGAAAGACATGGGTGAATGTGGTTCAAGATATACACAGAGTGCTCAAGTTGTCACAAGAACAACGAGCGTAATACATGTAGTCAAGAAACCCAATGTGCCCTCCCGGTTATCACCATGCTGGCTGCATGACAACTCGTGAACTTGGGCACACGATGTACGGTTTCTTACATCGTGCATCGTGCATCGTGCATCGTACAACCGTACATCGTGTGCCCAAGTTCACGAGTTGTCATGCAGCCAGCATGGTGATAACCGGGAGGGCACATTGGGTTTCTTGACTACATGTAGATACTTATGTATAATTCTACCGTTGGACTTTTCAGAAATTTTGAATATTTTTGGAAATTACAGCGTATCTTACATTTCAACTCATTTGAGGATGTGACGTCATCAAATTTCTAAATCATAAACCAGATGAGTGACAGACTTTTGCTTGATACCATATTGTAGGCATTCATAAACTATGGTTTTCTTCGAAATTATTTTATGTTACGTCGAGCAGTTTAGAAATTACGATGGTTTTAAGTTTTTTTGAAAATCTTTCTTGAATTCTTGAAAAAGAAGAAAAACACTCTAATTCTGAAAATATTGAAGATTTCAGAAAATTCCAACGGTAGAATTATAGAGAATCAGCTGAAGTTTCTTTGAAGTCATTCAGTTCAAAGAAATAGGTCACTAAATTTTACACCAGCCTTTTTAAAGATTTGGAACCTATGCTTTGGCCCGGGCCAGCTTTTAACTATGTCGATTCCCTTTAATGTATTATTATATTATTATTATATAAGGAAGGTAGCTTATTGACTTACTCTTTATACTTTAGGGTCGATAGGAAGCCTCAAGACTAGAATGATGATATTCGTCTAAGTTTTGCTCCCTTGAATTGAGTTATTTTTTACTGTTATAGTCCTTCCGCTAAAACTTCGTTGAAGCGGAATGGGTATTGTGGCGGAGGGGGGAGGGTGGAGCGAAAACAAGGACTCGTGCAATAAGTCTAATCAAGATCTAACTTAAGACTTTTAATGAATTGAAAGATGAGAAAGTTCAATTCATAGAGAAACTCTCCAAATCGACTACAAATGTGGCCCTTCCCAAATAGAGTTTGGAGTTGCATGGTAGTTTATGTGCTGCAAACATTTTTAAGATTTGTGAACTTGAAAGCGGAGATATTGATTTTTAAAATTCGGCCTAAATTCGACCTTTGTTAACATAACATCGAGAGGGATGTAGCACAGAGCATTGGGGAAAGTTCACAAATATAGATGCTGTTTCGTGCTATCTTTAGTTTAACTATCCAGCTACGAGAAAATCACTAGTAACTTGCCTTATTGGCAATGGCTTTATAACATGATTGATTCCCTAGACATTTCTTTATCTTCTAGGAAACCATGAATATCTTGGAAGATAACATGAAATATTTCTGCACAATTTACAATAACAATTAATAACTTCTTGTAGCTTTGATCTCCTATAATAATGTAGCCCTGTAATGATAGATTCTAATACCAGCAGGCCTATCGGAGGCCCAATGAGTTATGGAAAGAATTGTGTCAGTACTTGGCAACTCATGAAATTAGGCTTGCTACATGGACACACCCATTGAAGGCTTACCCACGCCCTATGGGCCCTTTCGTAGCCATGACGCAACCCTTGAAAAATGATGCCAGTCCGCCCCTGATAAGGATCCAAAATTTTCAGGCAATAAGTTTCGGACAAATTTTTCCAAGCATTCATGTCCGAACAACCTTTACCGAGCTTTACCGCAATATTTTAATAATTAAAGGCACACTGTCCTGGCTGGAACTGGCTGGTTGTGTGATGTTTGAAATCCCTAACAAAGACCTGGCCTCTGGATCATTATAAAGCCTTTATGCTCTTAGATCATACTTTCTTTCGAGAATAATTGGAGTCTGATCGTTATCATCTACGTGAATTTCAGTGTACAGCGAAATTACTGAAGCCTGCCAAATTCTACTCTTTCATATTGTCTTATGCATCTAATCAGTACCACGACAGTGTGCCTTTTAGCTTTCAAAACCTTTCTTCGCTTTCTCCGAACTTAGCACTGAGTTCCTTAACCCAATTTTGGTCAGGGGGGGGGGGCTAGTAGATTTTTCTTGATAACTCTACAATGGGGAAGTCTATGGCAATGAGATTTCTGAATTTTTGCAGCTACCTATTGTGCTATTACTAGCAAACTTTCATTGAAATAGTTTGACATTTGAGGGAGACAAATACCGGTACAATTTTCCGGGACTGACCCTGTCAAAATCGCAAATTCTTAAAACACAATTTTCATAAAAAAGGAGCAAAATTGCACTATTTTGCAAATTTTTTTCTAGACTAGTGTTATTTGATGTGTTTCATCATAATTGTCATGCGTGGATGGAATTTGGGCTCGAATTTGGTTTTATCACATTTTTCCTGATTTCGGCCAATTCTTGACCATACAAAGAAAAGTGCTGATGTGAGCAATAATGATAGCATAGGATGTCAAATTTGTTTTGGAAGAAAGATAAACAAAAAACTTCGAATAATTCCAAATGGACTGAGCCCCCCTTAAGTCACCAAAACTTCATAGTGCTTGAAAGATTCAAATTCCGCTATCAAATATGTTTTAAATGATACCAGGCATGCAGTGTTTTGCAATATAAGGATAGTTCTATGACCAAAACCATTTTACTCTACATAATTTTTGGTTGTACTTTATTCTTCTGCTAATGGATCTCAGCAAAGCATTTAACACTATAGACTATGCACTCCTACTCACGACACTTGTGCGGTATGGCTTTCATGCATATTCAGAGTGATTTGGTTAAGCAGCTATCTCCAAAACAGGACCCAGCTTGTAAAAATGGAAAGCAAAATTTCTAGCCAATGTCAGATTTCTTGTGGTGATCCCCAAGGCTCGGTGCTAGGTCTCATCCTATTTATAATCTACTTGAATGACTTGCCCTTCATATCGCGAGATGTCTCTGCAGCATCTGTATTTGCTACTAAAATCCACTGCTGTGCTGATAATACTCAAATGTACAACAGTACACAGCTCATCCACCTTCCAGCAGCATTGGAGACAATTGTTGCGGATGCAAGCATCATTATGGACTGGTTCGCACAAAATGAATTGAAAGTTAATCCGGAAAAAATCAAATTTATGTTAATTGGTTAATCGATATATCGGAGGGCAAGAGCGACGATGAAGAAGATCATGTTCATGTGCAGCATCTGCATGTGCTACTAAAATCCACTGCTCTGCTGATGATACTCAACTGTAGAACAGACCAAAGTTCAGCCACCTTCCAGCAGCATTGGAGAACGTCGTTGCGGATGCAAGCATCATTATGGACTGGTTCACACAAAACAAATTGAAAATGAATCTTGAAAAATTCAAATTTATGTTAATTGGTTAATCGGTATACGTTCCTGAATTTTGCTTCTATTGACTAAGTCATGTCTAAACTAAGTTACACTTTTTACAATTTTTAATGAGAAAGTTCTCCAGTTCTGTCGAATAACGTTCAAGGAGCTTGAGCATAAAATTATTAACGATTCTATCGCAGGTAACTGTTCAACAAGGCTACGCCATCATGGATAGAGGTTTGCAGAATTCTGAAAGTCAGTGACAGTAAATGTTCCAAATCATACTTCTCTTCTTTAATTGATATCTACCAACAAAAATCAATCTCATCAAAAAAGAGTCTTTTTAGAAGTACCAAATTGACAGTTGCTTTATTTTCGTTACTATTCAACTTTCTAAAATTTCTCTGAGTGCATGAACATACGTCGAGAAATGTTGTTCCTGCACAGAAAACTTGAAATTACGCTCCAGCAGCAATGCTGTTGCAGCATAGCGTTTCTTTTCTTCAAGTTCAACTAATGCTCCACCAGTGTCTAAACAAAGCATTTTCAACAATTGAAATTCGAATTTCTTTTGAAGACATAAACTGAAATCTCTTCTCGTTGAGCTCAAAAAGTTGTACAACCGTTGGCACAAAGAGAGTCCTTTCCTTTGGCACTGAAGGCTGTTATCGTGTAGGAGTGTAGTTGGCAAATTGTCAATGACTACTTGAAGATCCCATCCACTTGTAAGTCGTTGTTCTCTTACCAGGTCTACCAAAATGCCCAAATATTCTGGATATCTATCCTTGGCTACAGTTTTGTGTTGTAGGATATGCTTGATGAGGTGAAATTGAGGACGGGGGTACCCCATACTGTCGTTTAGAAATCCTTGATACCTTTCCTCAAGCTGATCTATCATACGAGCATCTCGCAATGCTTTGGTATTTGCGATTAAAAATTGCTTTCTCGTTTCAAATTGCTCAAACTGTGGGGCTTTTGTTGACCAGTCTTGAAGGTATATCAATGATTTCTTTGTTTTTTCATCCACAGTTATTGTGGTTGTTTTTGCTGCTATTCTTAGAGCTTCTTTTGCAAAAGGACGACGCTCACTGTTGGTAAGATAATGATCTGTACGAGTGGCTAGAAGCATGTTCCATTGATAAAGAGTAAACATCTCTTTATCACTGGTTTGCTGTCCTTTCTTTTCTTGGCTGTTTTTAGACATGGATCCAAGGTTTTTGTGAAGTGCAACGATATGTTCAATTGCCACCTTCAGGTCTTCGATTGCTTTTGATGTTTGAAATTTGATCTCTGCCTCGTTTGTCTCGCGTTTCACTGCATTCATCCCGAAGAAGAATATGCTAGTTATCAGATAAAGCTGTTCTGGTCTACAGTCTTCAATCAGCTTCTTGTATAGCTCTTTAAATTCACTACTTCTCCCTTCGTTTTCCATGCATTTCCTTGCCCTTACGAGAAATTCCTTTCTCTTTAGAAGCTCTTCTTCTTCTTTGGTACATTTTTTTGTCTGTTCGATCATTTGTTTTAAACTTTCTATGATTCCGTCATATCCACTTAGGCTTCCTTTCTCTGCTGCATCCAAAGCATGCATGGCAAAATGAGCTCTCTCACTCAGTAGTAAGATATGCGGAGTTCGCTTTGCTAACAAGTTGTTCCACTGGAAAATAGTGGTGAGTAACTTTGACTTCAGATCTTCTCTCTTTTGATTATTGAGGTTTTCTAAAGTATTAGTCACGTGATTAATTGCTTTGTTCAACTCGTCGATTGCTTTGAAGGCATCCTTTTTTATTTTCTCTTCATTGCAATTGCGCTCAGTTTGTGACATTTCATACTTAAACTTCCTTGCAACTAATTCACACAGTTCCTGTGATGGGCTTTCTAAACTACAAAGATATGGAATGACTCTCTCATAGTAGCGTGGATCAATCGATGCTAAAACTCCTACGGCGTCACTCCAATACCGAGCATCAGACTGATAGTCGCAGGATTCGAGTACCTTTTCCAACAGAATGACGCCTTCCTTGACATCAGCAGGTGATCCAGCATTGATCAAGAATCTCCCCTTGTCTAATAAGTGAATATTGTACCTTTTATCATTTTTGGCTAAGATTTCAAGTGCCATAGAATCTGCTTTTTCATAATAGCTAGATGCAGTTTCATACTCTTCCACTGACCATGTATGAAACTTTGCCAATTGTTCATAACAATCAAAAGTCAACCAACTCGCACCAAATACTTGGAGGCAAATAGTTAGTGCTTCTTGGAAAGCTTCTCTCGCCTTTTCCAATTCTTTGCATCTTACATGAAGCTTCGCGCGTAATTTCAACATCTTCTTTGCAAAATATGCTCTGATATTTACATTCTCAAACCTCATAACTCGTCTGCTGGCTTCGTTGAGCTCCCCTTGCAACTTCCCATCCGTTTCCTCTGCATTACATCCAAGTTTATTGAACTTATAAACCCGAGTGTTTAGATCCCGAGAATCTTTAAGAAAAGATGCGTAACTGTCAGGCTGAGGATAGCCACTAGGTTGTTGCGGTCTTTCAGCTGAATACTTTACCTCTAATTCGTATCGAATGCACCAAATATTTGGCTTCATATTGTCAGCTACAATTTGCTCACAGTTCTTGAAGAACTTAATCAAAACATCAGGACGGACCATGTTCAATAAGAACACCATCACGGAAAGGAAGTCTGATGTTTGCCTCGCAAAAAGTCTATTGTTAGCCTCAGACACGGCACCTACCTCAGGATTCTGGCCATCAGATAACCCAAATAGATTTGACATTGCATTCGAAAAGTTATATTTTTCTTTGGAAAACTCTTCGAGGCATGTGGAATATTTATCCTTTTCAAGGGACTGGATGCTGAGTTCAAACAAACTTTTCAGATAAACTTCTGTATAAGCTTGTTCATACTTTGACTTTTCAAGATCCTTCCATTTCGTTTTGATGAACTCGCATAAAAATGGATGTATCAAGAAGTTTGGCTCTGGTTTCTCGACAAGCCCTCTTTTCCTCAATGTATGTATCCATCTACCTTTAATAACTTTATCTGTTATGATTCTTGTTAGTTTTTCCACATATTTGTAGGAAAATCCACTTGGAAATACAGCTAAAAGTTTCATTAGATTCATCTCTCCTGCACCCATGTTTTTGAAAGATGCTTCAAACAGACGGAACATTTGTTCTTCTTCATTTTCACTGATTGTTTGAGCAGGATCTTGCTCAACATCTTTTAAGTAAGCCTCCAAACATTCTTTGTCTTCCATTTCATTCACTTCTGAAGCAAGAATTTTCAATGCCAGTGGTAATCTGCGACTCCACGTAGCAAGCTGGTTAATTAGCTGCTCTCTAGCGACGAGAGTTTCATTTTTAAGGGATAAATCCAGATAATGCCTGCAATCATCATCAGCCAAGCGCCTCAGCTCAATCTTATGAAGTTCTCTATCAGAACTGAAATTTCCTCTTGAAGTGAATATGGCTCGAATGTTGTTGCTCATGTTTGTGCTCAAAAGCCTCACGAGCTGCGAATAGATGTCATTATTTGAAAAGAAGCAATCAGCATTATCAAACAGTAGCAAAGCTTTCTTTCCACTTGATGAGATCATGGATAGTTTCTGATGTAGGCAAAATTCAAACGTTTCCATTTCTTTGGTATCAATATCAAACTCGTGTAGTATCTTTTCAGCTAAATTCTCCAAACTTGGGCAGCTATCATCACTCGATATATCCCTCATATTGACCCAAATCACGAAATTGACCCCTTCATCGATCATTTTATGGCCCAAATTGATAGCCAGAGTCGACTTACCATAGCATGGTCCGCCATGAATGAGGAGGAAATTCTTTTCACCACCATTCCCAATGTTTTCCATTGCATCTTGAATTTCTTGCTCCCTGCCAACAAAATTGATGTCGCTCTTAGGTAGATTGTCAAAGTCCTCTTGGTCTTTTCGAAGTGCTGCAAGACAATGGTTCTTGTTATATTCAGCAGGATGTGTTCCAGATTGCTGGGGAGAGCATTCTGTACCGGTGGTGATCTTATAAAAGGTGAACATTTTTCAGAGATCACAAACAATATTATGCTACCCTTCACAAGAATTAATTTTTGTGTTTTTGTATCGAAGATCGAAATAGCTTCTAAAATCATTGCATTTTATTCCAAAGGAAAAAGACCACGAAATCGTTGCTTGAAAAAGAGTAGTTTCAGCTATAGTATTTTGCAAAATCCTAAGTTTTCACGAAAGAGTCTTTTTTGTGAAATTCATATGGAATTTTGAGTCCCAGATGACAAATGAGCTTAATCACAGATATAGGTGAACAAAATGATTGGTTGGATGGACCAAAGATGCAATTTTCTGACCAAATTCTGCAGTTTTACAATATGCATCCAAGCAAGGTAGCTCTCAAACAAGGAGTTCCGAAAAGAGCTGAATTGCAAATAGAGTCTGCTATATCGATTAAAGGCAGTCTGTCACGCATCTGATTGGCTGAAATAAAGTCCGAGCTCAACACAGCGGGTGCCATTGTAGATCTTTGTATCTAGAACAAACGGGGGCCTTCTATGGTCGTAAAAAGTAAGTGGATTAGCCGCCGTTCAATTCTCCTATTCTTTACATTATCACTTTACATTACATTATCATTATCACGCAATCAGATGCATGACAGATTGTATTTGTATTTAAATCAATTTGAACCTTGAAAAATGTACCAACAGATATTTCTAAGATCAGTAACATATCAAATGTTGGTGATTGTTCAGAAAGTTTGATTTCCTTTGGTCACCCGGTAGTTTTTGAGTACTGGGGGGAGTGCCTAGACTGATGATATGGTCGTAGTTATCGCTATTGAAATACTGCCGGACGCTCCTAACTACGACTCATAATCAAACGCCATTATTTTGAAATGACTATGACTGCCTCGTTTCGATAAGGGCCTGGGCAGAAAAGCACAAACATTTGTAGTTTTCAAATGAAACACATTGATTTGAAAAGGCCCTTATCGAAACGAGGCAGTCATAGTCATTTCAAAATAATGGCGTTTGATTATGAGTCGTAGTTAGGAGCGTCCGGCAG
This sequence comes from Aurelia coerulea, assembly GCA_039566865.1. Classification (NCBI taxonomy): domain Eukaryota; kingdom Metazoa; phylum Cnidaria; class Scyphozoa; order Semaeostomeae; family Ulmaridae; genus Aurelia; species Aurelia coerulea. Next base: position 20,427,067 of record CM076948.1, on the reverse strand, counting down.
TATTTCAATAGCGATAACTACGACCATATCATCAGTCTAGGATATTGTTATTGCGATCGATCTCCCGAGATTTGCAGGGCCTCCGACGATGATGCGAGCCTCCATTTTTTGCAAAACATGCTTTTCAAAGATTTGTTAATGATTATTTCAATTCTCTTTAAAATTCCATACTCGTTTACAATTGAGCGGTGAAATTTCCTTGCATCCATTCGATTCGACCCCTGTTATGTTCATTAGGGAAATTTCTCGTTGCAAATCAAATTCATTACTGGGCACAATACTAGAAGCTTTTCAGTTACGTCAAAAGCTACGCAAACCATCGTGCAATGGCTCTTAACACAACTCGTGAATTCAAATCACTATGAACTGAAGAATGCTCAAGCTATATAAACTGCACTAGGAAGTAGATTATCAATGCAGAATGCAGAATTTGTGTTTTGTGGCTTAAAGGGCAAGTGCTGCTTGCCAGGCAGGGCAGAGCAAATGTAGCCTGCGTGCAGACTCAACTGTTCTAAAGTGTACACGCAGGCTAAGCAAATGTGACTACACACATTTCAGTAGGGAATCTTATAAAAATCTTCTTCTAAATTCAGCCAGCTTTAATTCAAAATGAGGGATTTCCAATGATCTGAAGAAAAGGGTCCCAAACATCTTTGGCCCCTGGACCCCCCAATAACTTTCGCTTCACACTTGCTTGTCTAAGCCAATTTTTCGTCTGGATCCATCCCTGGAAGGGAAGCTTATTACATTGGGCTGTGGTAAATTTTCATATCAGAGTTTAGTCCCTCCACTTTTCTGGTCTCGTCAGACGGCCTGCTTTGAAGTAAGGAACGGTATCCATTTTCACGATTTAAAGTAAATTTGATGCTAAAATTCAAAGCACAAAGATAAGCACATACAGTAATCATCTGGTTTTGAAGCAACAGTTATTTTGACTTTGTTTTCCATAAATTAGCAACTGCTTGTCACATTCACTAAAGCTCGGTATCAAACTTAGAAATCGGCTTGTTTCTATCGAAAAATGTCCCTCGCATAAAAAACAAAGCGAGACTGATTACAAATTCGTAGTTATCGCTATTGATAAACTGATAATCGCATTGCCCTACACAGGGGCCTCCCGTTTCTCAGTTGATGAACCAAAGCCAAAGCCTTGCATTTTGTAGCCTGACATGGTGACCCTACGTACATCCTATGGAAAGCAATGCGACGCTGGTCGGCGAAAACATTCAAAATTCGATCGCTCTGTTACCGTTCGATGCGATGGTGCAAGCATAGGGAGAGAGAGTAAACTTGGGTAAATTTGACGAGACTTGCATCGATGAAGTGGCAGATTTTTTTGCATTTTGAACATTGCAGATGAACAAACAAAGTATTCGAAAGTATAATTCGATGTTTGAGGAACATTTTGATATGTTACCTTAAAAATTTAGTCTTTGGATTGCGGATTGCGAGCGAAGACAAAACAGTTTATTGAATTTGGCTTGAATAAGAGTTTCAATCCTTGTACTATTATATAGTACTGCGTTAGTTACTTCGCATCGAACTCTTGTATTCGAACAATTACGCAGTACAGAAGTCAACAAAAGGAAACACAATACAGCCGTAGAGAATTGCAACAAACACAAAGGTATAACAATTAACTTGCCTGTTTTTAAGTTTAAAACGTATTATCGTTCAATCAATTGCCTGGGCTTCCTGTGCTTAGAAATGAAAATTTTGTTTGGTTAGGAAAATGCTGGTAAGCAGTTTGGATGGGAACGAGAATTCCACTTTCTATTTTGGTATACATGATTTACTTGCCATTCAAATTCAAATTCAATAAAATTTTCAGTTTCAGAACTAGAATTTAAATTTCAATGGCAGGTAAATCATGGAGCAGCCTCTAATGGGGAATTCTTGTTCCCATCCAAATACCTAAACCAGCATTTTTCCAATCTCCAATTTTCCAATCTCAGGGTCTAAATGACGATGACATAAAAAGCAAATGGCAGTAGGACCGCCAAATCCTATTAAAATGTGTCAATTGTGCAATTTTTTTCGCCAACTGTGTAACAAGCGACAAACTTTTCAGGACACTCTGATTTACCACATCAACTTTTGGATACAAATTAACATAAAAGGACAGACCTGCTCTCTTTTCTTCTTCCAACTTCCTTTTGGTTTCCTTGTGATCTTTTGTCTCAAATATTCCATTTTGAATTTTGTCCAGTCTATCGTTCATCCAGCCCATCTCTGTATAAATCATTCTGACATTTTTGAATATGTTGTCGAATGTATCATCAGTTATCTTTGAATCTGCAAGATGACTGCATTGTTCGTTTCTCACCAAGCGCAAACCATCAACTGCCTTCTCTTCTTTTGAATCTATTAGTTTTAAACCTAGAGATAGAAAAAATGATTCTGAAGATATATAGGTTTTAGATGACTTATTGCACTCAATCGCTATTCATAGCCTAGCAGGACGCTCTAGCTGCAACTCATTATAGTTCATACACAAAAAACTGGACTAAATGTTAATGCTCGATATCATAGGTTCCAAATCTTTAAAAAGGATGGTGTAAGAGTCAATTCTTATTTCTTTGAACTGAATGATTTCAAAGAAATTTCAGCTATTTCTCTATAATTCTACCGTTGGACTTTTCTGAAATCTTCAATATTTTCAGAATTAGAGTGTTTTTTACTTTTTCAAGAATTCAAGAAAATTTTTCAAAAAAACTTATAACCATCGTAATTTCTAAACTGTTTGAAGCAACATTAAAAAAAAATTTCGAAGAAAACCAAAGTTTATGGATGCCTACAATATGGTATCAAGCAAAAGTCTGTCACTTTTATGGTTTATGATTTAGAAATTTGATGACGTCACACCCTCAAATGAGTTAAAATGTAACACACGCTGAAATTTGGAAAAATATCAAAAACTTCTGAAAAGTCCAAAGATGGAATTAAAGATAAGTAACTAAAGTTTGTTTAAAGCCACTCAATCAGAAGAAATAGATCACAGAATTTTACACCCACCTTTTTACGCCGGGTTAAAGATTTGGAAGCTATGCTATGCTCGATCTGAAACAGATGGCCCGAAGGCATATTTCCATGGAGCTGCATTTTCCTTTGTACTTGAGAAGAAAACTTACTTCCATTGAGCCAAGATTTTCGCTTTGGTGCGTTTTTGAGACAAATATGGCTGCTGTAAACAACAACAACATATATTCATTGAATAAACCCATTAATCTATTTAACATGTCATTTAATAGAATACTGAATCGTGATTGGCTATTAGAGATAGATAGCAAAATGACGCACTGCAAAAGTCGAGGGAGTTTGGCTTTTTTCTCAAGCTCACGAACAGCTCATGAGCATAAGAAATCTGTGGGTCACTGGTGTTTTCGTCTTAATGGAAATGCTTCGCAGAAATGCTCTAGAGCAAGCTCAAGCAGAAATGCAGCTCCATGGAAATAAGCCTTAATAAAGCTGGCACTATACAGTACAATTTTTCTTTGCAACATTTCTTACAGTGGCGATTACGGAAAGTGCAAGGGGTTTTCATCGTGGTGTTACTTCTTGGCTTGAATTGGCATTTTTATATAGCTATGTCAGTTGCCAACTTTAAGTAAAATTATGATGATGATGATGATAATGATAATACACGCTGCATATGCAATAGCACGTGCAAAGATTTCTGCAATTTGCAATGATTCAAACCGCGCTCCTGTCACGGAGACTGGAACTATATTAACTTTACGAGGATTGCGTGAAATTCAAGGCTGCAATACAAGTTGCAGAAGCAGACGTTACAAGGTTGAAGTGACCCAAAGACACTTGCAGTTGTTACAGAAAGTAGAAACGAGTTCAACTTTTGCTGGCAATCGTTGCTAGAGCAAACAACTGCGTTGCAAGTTGCAGAGATAGCATGCTTCACGGGGCAATCGAGCATCAACTTGTTTCGTAACGACGTTGCTACTGTTTTGGGAGCCCTTCTAACAAAACTAAATTAACTCTATACTTTTGACATAAATAATTTCGGATTTACGATGATTCCAATTTTTAAATACTTTCAATAAATCTTTTCAAGAAAAATAAAACGCTACCCTCATTAGAATTAATTAAGATATCAAACCACCTTCTGCGTTTTGAAAAGAATTGTCAAATTCAGTCATACCGGGTGAGCCAAACAAATTTCACGCATTTAAATAATCGTAGTACAAAGGGCGTCACTAAAGTCGTCCCATTGCAATTATTAAAATGTCGTGTTTAAATGCTCTTACCTATCCAACGATGTCCTTGGTTGTTTCTTAGTTTATTTATTGTCTTGGTTTTGCTTTTGAAACCACATACATCCCGTGTTTTCTCAAGTTGAAATAAACCTTACTTCGCACTGTTGGGTCACCAATTTTTTTCTCGATAACTAAACGAAGGTGAGGTTAATCTCAGGCCAGCGTCGGAAGGAGGATGGGTGTGACATGCGCTGTTTTTTATTGTTTCTTCGTCTACCAAGGCTTGTAACCCAGCCACTACCATATATAGAAGCGTGTCCAGACACCTCACAATTTTGATTGGTTGCTGTATTATTGCGCACGCTTTTCAAGCCGAATGAAGGAAACAAGCCTCGTACCATCAAATGACACTCCTGTAGCTTCCTGATTGGATAAGAAACAACATCCTCCTTCCAACGCTGGCCTTGTTGGGGATACATGGTACTCCCCGTATTGTTTTTCAGCTTTGTTTTTGGGTCAACTTGACAGCCAGTCACCTACGGACCATGAAATGCGCTGTGAACATAATTCAATCTGCAGCCGTTGCGAAGAAAGTTGTGGTGACAACAAGCAATAGGGGGAGATTCGCAGCTCGATATGCGGGAAACTTAGCATATATTTTATCAATTCTTAACTGCAGTTATGTTTGATATATGCCTACACGAAACTGCAAACAAACATTTCATGATGGACCTTTCTGGAAGCTTGGCACAGAAGTAAATGTTGAGCGGTTTTGGCCTTGCATTGATAAATTGGCCTAGGTAGACAAAACAAGATAGCGCTCTGCATATTACTATGGAAAGCCCCGTTATTAGACCCGTTTCGATAAAATTTCAAGGAGGCCATTTGAAACAAACCAAGCAAATCTAAGTTGATATATGAATATGATTTCTCAACCAGATAAACACATTTCTTTGCCAAGCTTCCATGAAACGCTATCGCAAATGATTCTGAATAAAAACTTTTCATATTCTTCTCTCATAAAAAATTGATTGTTCTGTAGCGGATGTCTGACTTCCGGTTGCCTTTCAAATGACTAAAAGTTCGTCATGAAAATAGTGGCATTACGTATCGAATCAGCAAAATTTTACACACTACGCACGCGTTCATGGTCCCCGAGCGATATCCACGTCCTCGTCAACTTGAGCTTGCAAGTATCCCCAACAAGGCCTGAGATTAACCTCACTTTTGTTTAGTTCTCGAGAAAAAAAAGGCGACCCAACTGTGCGAAGCAAGGTTTATTTCAACTTGAGAAAACATGGGATGTATGTCGTTTAAAAAGCAAAACCAAGACAATAATAAACTAAGAAACAACCAAGGACAATACATCGGTCTTTCGACTACCAGATAGAACTTAGTCCATTCCAATCCATCCAGCATTCCAGGTGCCATAGACTTTATAACGTCTGAACTATTTCTGGTGCACTTAGTAACATTCTCAAGACATAAGCGATTCATGAGGGGTACTTCGGGGTTTGCGGTATTGCGGTATCGGGGGTAAATTTTTTGTGCGGTATTGCGGTAATGACGGAAAAAACTTGCGGTATTGCGGTATCGTCCTTTCGCAGCGCGGTATGCGGTATTGTACGAAAATTCACATCCAAACTTCATGTAATGCCATTTTCCTGTTGAAGAACAAGCATCTTCGAGACGAATTGATAGAGGAAAGAAAAACGAAGGAGAGGGAGGTCCCTTATCTCTCTCTCCTTGTGCCTGCTCCACCTGCTCAACCTTGAAAAGGTACCTGTGGAGGAGAGCACGCAACATTTTTAACTGACGAAAAATAAGCAAAATATTGCACGAATCAAAACTTCAGATGTGGGAAAATCACCCATACTTTCAAATCAGGCAATCCAACAATGTTGGACAACTTTACGCCTATCACAGTAATTCCTGGGCTATCAAAATTTATCTAGAAGATCATTTACAATCAACTGTCCCAGTACCTTGCATTGAATGGCCTGTTGTACCCACATCAGTTTGGGTTTAGACAAGGGAGATCTATGCAGCATGCAGTTACCTTACTGTCAGCAAAGTTTAGACAGAAAGTTGAAAAAGGACTATTTCGTGGTGCTGTCTATATTGACATCCGTAAAACCTTCGACACAGTACGTCATGCAATATTGCTGGAAAAATTGCCAAGTTATGGCATATATGATGTGGAATTATTACAATGGATAGGTGATTATTTCTTTAATAGGAAACAATAAGAAATCTTTGATAACATCAGCTCATGCGGAGAAAAGGTTGCATGTGGTGTTCCATAAGGATCCATCCTGGGGTCCATTCTCTTTGGGCTGATAATCAACGACATCGATTTTCCATCTACTGATGCTGGCATTATATTAAATGCCGACGATACTGTTTTATATTGTGCAAGAAAGAACTCAAATGAAATAGAGCATTTACTTAACAATGAACTGCAAAAAGTTGCAGACTGGCTTGATGAAAAAACTTGCTCAACTTGAAAGAAGGTAAAACTGAATTTGTGCTATATGGATCACATCAAAAGTTGTCCAAACAGCCAAACGTGGACATCAAAATCTACAATCAAACTATTCCTGAGACAAAATCATACAAGTACCTTGGTGTAGATTTGGATAACAATCTGAACTAACATCGACATTTGGAAATGTGTACAAAAAAGCGTTAGCCAGAGTAAACTTATTTTCTCGTATTCGCGAAAAAGTCAGCCCTTATGTAGCAGAATCGATATTCAAAACAATATATTCTACCGGGTGCGCCCAAATAAACTATGCACTTTTTTTGGCAGGCCACGAGAAATCGTACACTGGACCGATTTTGAAGATTTGTGACTTAATCTTTAACAAAAAAGCCTGAATTAGATACTGGGATTTTTTGCAAATTTTTTTCATTTTCAGCTTTTAGAGCTAGAAGCGAGTTTCTTAAAATTTCAGTTTTCGAAAACACTGAAAACGATAAAAAAATATCGATCACGTTTTCTAAAGAATCGACATAAATGGACAAAGAGAGAACTTGTTCGTGGTGATTTGGGATTTAGAAATCGATCAGTTGTAATCTGCTGTACGAGAGTTCGTACTAAATCTTCAAATCACCCTGAAAAACTTTTCTCTTTGTTCATTCGCGTTGAGTCCTTTAAGATTTGATCGACGTTTTTTATCGTTCTCAGTGTTTTCGAAAACGAATATTTTAAGAAACTCGCTTCTAGCTCTGAAAACTGAGAACGGAAAAAATTGCAAAAAGTCCTAGAATCTAATTCAGGCTTTCTGCTAAAGATTAAGTCATAAATTTTCAAAATCGGTCGAGTGTACGATTTATTGTGGCCTGCCAAACGTGCATAGTTTATTTTGGCGCACCCAGTATATATATTCATAATTTCTGCCGTCAATGCAATTTTACTGAAAGCACATCAATGAATCTTTTCCCGTCGTTCTCAAGTCACACTATTGTCTGCAAAACATCTAGCTACGATCTAATAGACCAAACTACAAATTTTGATTTAGGTCAGAATCAAACTGCTACAGACTGGTATACTCTATTAACAGCATTGTGTTTAGTTTTCTAGCGTTTGCGGTATTTTGCTATCTTTTGGTGCGGTATTGCGGTATTTTGTGTCTTTTTCGTGCGGTATTGCGGTAGTAGGACCCCCCCCGAAGTACCCCTCATTCATGAACATGTTTCATCTTACCATCATGCAAACAGGATTGGTCTCAAATCTTTGACCAAATTTGCTGAATTTTTGCGCAATGAAATTGATGGGAAAGTATAAACATGTAATAACTGATACCTGCATATAGAAGAACTTGAAACAGAGTTGAGCAGTCCCATTCTTGGCTTGAACCTTCTTTAAATTTGTCTTTCGTTTCTTTCTTCAAGTAAGACTTTGTTTTAGATGGGATCTTCTTGAGCAAGGTATCACCACTTGTTGTGGAATCATCCCAATCCAGATTAAACTTGAATTTCCATTTATGTTTGAAAAACGATCGTAACTGTGCTGTTATTTCATTGTACACCAATTTTGAAACTCTGAAGAAATTCTCCTCTTCGTGAGGAACCTCCATTTTCCTCCCCTCAGTGTTGATCCTGTAAGATTTTTTTTCTTATTAATTCATATTTTTAAACGATATCCCATCAGTACAAAATTAAACTACAAAAGTTACAAGTTTGTTTTAAATGAAAAATGAAAAACAAAATTTAATATTTGGTATTAGCTAGGATTGGATCCAGGCTGAGATCTGATCTTCCTGGGAGTCGTGTTTTAGTTCAATTTTCTTTTAAACTGATAGAGCGAGGGGATTTCCCTTATTTCGATTGGTATTTCATTCCAAGCTTTAAGCCCGGAAAGGTGGAAACTTTTTTTTGTACACTCAAGTTTAAACTTTGGGATGTCGAGATTTCTATTGTTTCTTGTGTAATACCTAGAAATTTCATTCCTCTGACTATACTTGTTCCAGACAGGGCACTGCTCGTTGACTATTTTGTGTGTCATGATAGATCTGTCAAAATAGATGATTTGATCAACGTTCAGCCCATTATTGATCCAGGGGTCCTTTATTCTAGCATTTTGAATAATTGAGAAGGCCCTATTCTGTATCAATTGAAGAAATAAAATCGAATTCTAACAGGGTGGACGATGAAAAAAGGGTTGGGAATTTGGTTAGAAGCTCATTTTTCAATTGCAAATAATCTTCAATAATAAAACCATATCTTGTACCGGGTTTAGGGTCTGTTTATATGAGCCTGCTAAACGGGCTGGCACGCTAAGTGAGATCTCACTGCCTATTGAAATCTATAGACAAATTTGCTTTCGTTTATATGGAGAAGCGAGCCAGCCCGGTGAGCGGGATCTCACTGCAGCATTGCCAAGATCTCGGTAGGGGGGATGAAAATTTTCCCATATAAACACCCCAGCCCGGTTACCGAGACGAAAACGTCTTTACCGCTCATGCGCTTCTAATTTAGACAATGGGCGCGTGTCAGTTTTAGGCCCGTGTCCAGTTTCTGTCTCGCTAGAGGTGGGCTGGGATTTCCCCACATAAACACATGACTAAAATCAGGAAGGTTTCTTGAAGGACTACCCTGGGTACCAGACTCTCTAACATAAAAAACAGAGAGTCTGGTACAGTGCGCCCCTCTCCTCGTTCTGATGTGCCCATATTGACCAATCAGGAGCCAGTAGTCATATCTGTGTAAGTGCAAAAGGTCACAGTGAAACAATAGCGAGCACTTGCGATAAGCTTCGATGTAAAATACAGAACATTAATTTGGTTGCGTGACTGAAGAAGGCAACTGACTGCGAATACGGATTGCGGATAAGTTTAACGATCTGTCACGCGTTCAGTCATTAGAACATTTACAGACAGACAGACATAAAACATTCTCTGTTTTTTATGTTAGAGAGTCTGGTACCCAGGGTATTGAAGGACCTTTCTCGAGAAATTCCTTCATCAACAAAGAGGCCGATTTCAGTCAGCTAAATTAATAAAAGGATTTGAACATGTCCCCCCCCCCCCCCCCATTGAAAAATAAATTTGCCAATATCACTGCCTTGATATTTAAGGAGAAGTAGCATTTTCTTTAATTTTAATTCATGTGGTAGTTTAGTAAGTGTAAAGGCAAATTCGGATAACTCAAGGGCGAGCATGTCACACTGGGAACGATGGTCCTACCTTTGTCCGAAAACCGGTAGTTCATGAAAAAATTTTGCACCACCTTTGTCCCAAAAAGTGGTCGTTTTTAGGGCAAATTTCTGCTGTTATTTCCTTCAATTTGCAGGACAATTTTAAGATTATGTATCACAGACGATGTCTGTCCCAAAAACCGGTAGTTTCGACCTACTACTGTTTTCAAAAGCAAGTGGTAATTATAGATATGAAAGTACAAGTGTCCCAAACCGGTTGCCTGACAACCGCTTTCGTGAAAAATTTGAAACGCTGGCCTTTTTTTACGGAAATTTGCCGGACAAACGTAGGACCGCTTTGGTGAAAAATTGGAATTACTGCTCTTTTTTCCGTAAATTTGGCGGACAAAGGTGGAACCGCTTATGTGAAAATTTGAAATACTGGTCTTTTGTGCTTAAATTTGGCGGACAAAGGTAGAACCAGCTTTCAGGTAAACTTCAGGAATTTGATTAGATAGGAGATTGATTAAAAAAAGACTTCATTTACGTAGATTTACTTTGGAATAACACAGTATAAATACACTCATCAATGATATGTTTTTGCCTGGTGTCCTTTACTTCAATAAAATTAATAACGGAGATTAGCATTCAACCCATATTCAAAATTGTAATGCTATAAGTTAATCATGCATTCAACAGCTTTTAGAAGGTTTGAGAAAGAGGATGCTCCTATCTATATTATGATGATTAGGCCCTGAGTGATTAGGTATTATTGGCTGCATTATTATAACAGAGAAAGTGGAGATTTGTCTTTCCTCCTCTCCAAATTATTGACTCTGCTTGTTATTAAGTAGATGCCAAAAGTTAAGAGCATGATTTCTGTGATTATTAGTAACAAAACCAAAAGTAGGCAAGTTTAATACTGTAGAAGTAAAGGTGGGATTTGGAGAACTTTCTCCAACTCTGTGTGCATATGGCAGTGTGGTCAATCGTAGATCATTGATAAAAATTAATTACAATAACCTGAGGTGCTGCTGAAGATAGTGAATAACTGGATAACTGGTTGATTTCTGTTGTTACAGAGTCTTACTAACAAAAATTCAATTCATCAAACTTTGTTAAAACTCCGCGAGCTAATCATATCGATTTTCACAACCCTAAGCGATATAGTAAATTTGAAAATTTTCGCCCCTAAAGGGTAGTAAATTGCAAAATTCAGGACCCTAAATTTTGCAACGGGTACGTCACCTTGAACTACCAAGTCCCCCCCCCTGGGGTCCATGGTTTCTATACTGTATCTGGTAAAGTAATTGCAATTTGATGTCAACAATGTCTGAGTAATACAGTGATGTCAGCAAACCCAGCAAACGGGCCAAGGAAAACAAAGTCAATTGTATCATCTGAAGGACCAACAGTGATTAACCCTATTACTACCAGGGGCGGGGGAGGGGGGAAGTGCCCCGCGGCAAAGTTTGCTTTCCTGCAAGCAGAAAAGCTCATTCCCCAGCCCAGCAGAATTTTGGCTGCAAAAAGCATTGCAAAATTTCCTTCGCACCTAGAAACTGATTTAAATTGGCGAATGTTCTATGGGACAGAAGGGACATGCATTTTCCGATGATCAGAAGAGCCTGGTTTGAAACATTCATGTAGAATCTCCACAGACCCAGGTTATGGAGGTGGACGTTTGATGTGCTGGGACTTGCCTTTAAAACGAGTTTGTCCATAATAAATGCATTTTCGATTTCGAAATTTGGAAAACATCTGTTGATTTATTTGCAGTGAAACATTTCTTTTTTTTAACCTATAAAGTTATTATGGACACATTGGAAGCTGCTTCTAAGAAATTTTGAATTTGAAAGAGCAAGAAATGTTGATTAAATGTCTAGACAGAATGGTAATATGAAGTGAGCTGAAGGTCACATTCACATCAAAAGGTCACCAACAGTAACTGAGTGTTCTGAAGCTTTTTTCGATAACAGGGAAGGCAAGTTCATTTTTTGGAATATGATACCACAATCCAAGATAAATGTAAACAATATTACAATCATGTGATGTCCAGTTCCACAGAGAAAGAGACTGTTTCAAAGTCGAACAAATACATTCATTTTGTATCATAACGAGGTAGAAATCCTCGAATAAACATTGAGCTTATTTATAAAAATAATTTTTTGGATGGGGGCATATTCCAGGGGTGCTTACTTTACTGGAGGACTGGGGACTTTTCAAACACAGTACACTCATTTTTTTTATAAGAAACCGCTTATAAGAAACGGTAGGCTCAATTTTTCGAAAGTTAAGAAACAACCCAACCTGGATTTAAAAAGCTAAGAAACATTTGCATTTTACAGTTAAAATTTTCTTATCACAGTCAGAAATGTTTTGACACTGTACAGTTGTAGCAACTGTTTGGACATTATTTTGAGTGCATATTATGTTATTAACTTGTTCTGGAATCCTACTAAGTAATTCGGGAGCCCTTCAGACAAAACAAGATTAACTTTACATCTTTGGCATTAAAAACATAAGAAACACGGAAGAAACTTTTGGTAGCAAAATGGCCCAAAAAGTTAAGAAATTGTCTACTAGCGCCTGACCTTAGTTTCTTATAAAAAAATGAGTGTAATATGGTAGATGTTTCATGGTATACTGTGATTCTAGTGTCGATAAATTTATGGAGAAAAAAAATTGAATTAACAGGTTTAAACAGGAAATGTAATGGTATACTAAAAAAATGAACGATAACGACAAAATAAACATGATACAGACTCAGACAAGAATATATAGATTAATTATTGGAATTATTGGAAGGGGAGGGGCTCATTTGAAGGTGGAGCTTAATGGGGGACTTACTTCAAGCAAAAAAAATGAAACTTTGTTCCAAGGCTTCCAAGGTTTTGCAGGGGTGGTCAAGTCCCTATGGAGACAGTGGTTCTAGGTCTGTCCTAAAATTTGGTTTTTCCCCCTGAAATCTGGGCCAGCTTTGTCGCCAAAAGTTGGCTTTTTTCCTTTCAGTGAATGTGGCTTTTCCTACGATATTTTTGGACAATTTGCCATTGGGCAAGGTTTGTCCCCAAAACTGGTTGTATTTGCACATGTCAGCACTGGTTCTTTTCTGTTCAATGGCAAGACAAAGTTGACATTGCCATTATTTCCAAATTCAAGAGACATTCTTTGGCTTATTTCTTCAAATCTACGGACAAAAAAAATTGTGCCGTCGTTGTCCAATAGGTATGTAAAAATTGGGTGGGTTTCGGCACTTCTTTGGGACAGAGGTAGCACCGCTGTACATTCAATGTCCGATTCCGTGCGAAAACAGAGTGGGTTTTGGCACTTATTTGGGACAGAGCTAGCACCGCTGTACCTGTAATTCATCTATGTTAATTTGCAAGATGCAAACACTGGGTGAGATTGCTGCAACAAAAAGGACAGAGGTAACGACGCGTTATCTATTATTAAGGGGAAGAAAACAGTGTTGCATGAGAGAATGTCCATAATTTGGTGGTATGGTGACCAGCTATGTCCTCAAAACTTGGCTTTTTCTAAGTTGTGTAGCATGGACTTCGGTCAAAACCGGGTTGGTTTATTTTTGTTCTCAGGACAAAGATGGGGTCACAAAATTTACCGTACTTGACCGCCCCTGGTTTTGGCCTGGCCGTTAAAGATTTGCTTCCCAAGAAATGTCTATTTGGTTTGTTTACGCTGTAAAACATATAGCTTGCAAGTGCAGGGTATGAAGCAGTAGCTGGGCAGAGGTATGTAACAGTTCAACAATATTTCAAAGTCAAGCAAGATTTCTGGACATGACCAGCCAAATGGAATACATGCATATGGCAACCAAATTTCCAATGTTTAGCAAACAATTACGGCCACGCCAAACACTGGCCTATGCCCGACACAGAATACACGTTTTTCTCTTATAAGAAACTTGGATAAGCCCAAACTAAAAGTTTCTTAATTTCACGTGAAAAAGATTACTAAAAGTTTCTTAATTTGTTTCTTATTTTTTGATGCATGTAGTTTCTACCACTGCCGCGTATTTGTTTGACAGACAGCACATCTTTTAGCAAGAAGTTGAGTTCTATTTAACTCAAAACATAAAGTTATCATGAATATTACCAAAAAATAAAGGCTCAATGAAAAATTTCCCATGATTTCATTGTATTTGGCTTTAAAAGTTTCTTAGCAATTCTCAAGCAAAGCACAAGAGTTTCTTAAATTTATCGCCATCCTAGTGCTTAGTTTCTTATGAAACAGTTCCTTATATAAGAAAAACGTGTATGACTGCATGGTGTTTGCAAAGGCAATGCCATCATGAAACTCTCCACAACCTATTCTAACTTCGTAACTTATTCTAGTCAAGCAATAAAACCTTTTGATTTAAACTAAAAATTGCTGCGATATATTCACTGGCAAAGATTCATACATTTTACTCCTTTCACGACTCGTCCATATCGCTTTATTACTGCAATTTCGCGAGACTAGTCCCAAGAAAAAGAGCTTTCTAGAAAATCTAGTATTTACTAACATTCAAAACATACCTTTAATGCGAATGGCTTTCTCTTCATGCTAACATTGTGGAAGAAGAGCTTTCAACTGCATAGCTACCAAATAAATACAGAGAAAGATGCAGGACTGGACAAGAAGCTGCAATTTGCATAACAATCAAGTTTTTCTTAGAGGTCAAACACAGGCTGACCAAATATACAATAACACTGAAACTAGCTGTTAATATAGTTAAGTGACTGCAGGTCTATGCAAGATTGAAAAGTCTGCCTTGCCCACAATCTTTATGAAAATAATAACCCATTGTTTGAGAAAATGAGTTTGAGAAAATGAATTTGTGAAAATTAATAATTCTGCTATTCCACAAGAGTCGGGGTAGAGCAATATCTTTATACAGGAGGTGCAATTGAATAGCGTTAGAGCTTCTATCACTGTTGTACAAGATACGGCTCAAAGCATGCGGAAATCATCCAATTTCATGCTTGTCAGCCAATAAGATCACCGCTGTCTCCTTGGAGACAAAATCGGTCGTTTTAGGTGAATTTTCTTGTACCCTCACAAAAACTGAAATGAATGCTAAATTACTTCAGTTATTTGCAATTTTTTTTAATAAATCAGTTGTGGGGATGTCCGTCCAGAGTTGTTTACATGTTTAGGCACATAGCTTGTTTGGGGCCGGAGCAGCGTACATTTTCCGGTCGAAGAATATCGACCTTCGTTGAAATATCCATAGAAATCGCTATAAATAAGATATATAGACACGAATTTCAGCGATTATGCATACTGACCTGAGCAATAACGCAAACTCCTGCACTGCTATCATATCTCAAAACTGGAGGCAATTTCTAATGATTTCTGACAGAGACATCATTTAGGCCTCAGCTTTTCCTCGCGTAACTCATGCCATTGCACTTGAAAAGTTATGGTAAAATTCTTGAACTAAATAATGCACTTTACCCATGACTCAGACACCAGTTTGATTTCGTTGGCTATTTTTACTTTGGCAAATTTTTATAAGAAACAACCAATTGTGGGTGAATTGCAAAAATTGTCCTCGGTCCATATTTTACTCTGCACAGTCTATCCGCTTCAAACAACAAACAGTGAACGTTGACATTGTATCATCATGTTCGAGAATTCTACGAAATGATGTATCAAAATATTCTATCAATTCAGATTCTTTTTTATGATATCTAGAAGGTCTACTCCCCAGGCCAAAAATGAAATTTTACATTCTGGTGCCCTCTCAGGGAGCAGTCTGCTTTTTTCATAGGTTCAAACATTCCAAAAATGATATGGCACAACTACAGAATCCATTACAGCCAAATTCAATATTGGTCTCAATGACTAAATTGCAACTTTTCAGTTACAGACACTGTAGTTAATGTTCATAATTCAGAAGTTCCTGTGAATTTCATTGTTCTAAACTTCCATATGGATGGCACGAAGTGTATTTTCTTTGGCCACATATTGATTTGGTAGGAGAACAGTCATATTTGACTGACTTTGATCATTTCCTTGTAATTAGTTTTCACCATCCAATTGCATTGATAAGCATCAGCAGGAATAATGAAACAGCTGTTTCATCACAACAGACTGTTCACTCTTTAATTCCAAGAATGTACCGGGTTTCCCAAAAAATGTATAGGCGTTTGAACAGTTCCTGTGAAGGAGCCTTGTATTCAAAAATTTTAATTTTCAGTTTATGGTATAGATGAGATCTCACTTTAGATTTGCAACCTTGCACGTTCAAATTGGATTTGCATTCCAAGAGTAATTCACCTAAACAAAGAAAAATGTCTGAGGTAGTCTGAGACAGATGGTTAATTAATTATGCTACTACTATCAATGTGTAATTTGAAGAAAATTTTGAGTCAGCTAAACCATTGAACTTTGTATTCTTAAAAATCTCCTGATGAATCAAACTATTATACAAATTAGAGAAAACATTAAAAGAAGAAATGCATTTACACTTTAATAGTTCACAGCGCATGGTTCTAGGACTGAGGGAACTTGGACAGTGTGGAGTAGTGTCTTCTAGAACTAAAGGATCTTTCCCACCCAACTTAAATTGCAGTTGTGATTGTTCAGTCACATTGGGTGTTGAATAGTGAACAGTAAATTGCACTATCATAGCTCAAACAAGCTTCCAAAAATAATGCATTGCTCAGCTGCCCCAAAAGCATTTTAGAAATTACATATAGATAGTAACTGCACAATTAGATAACCTTCTGTCTTATGTTGCCTTAGAAGTTGTGCCTGTTCAGGTGAATTAAGTGATCTGCAAATACAAACCCGATTTCGACATGCAAGGTCGCAAAATCTAAGTTGAGATCTCATCTATACCATAAACTGAAAATAAAAAAATTGAAAAACAAGGCTCCTTCACAGGAACTGTTCAAACGCCTGTATTTTTTTTGGGACACCCGGTAGACAAACAGGTTTTGTATAAATGAAAAATAATCTTGATCCTTGATTGGAAAGAATTCATGATGTCTCGACAAAACTATTCAGTGTTCCATCCGTGTTTCCACTGTGTTTTTGATGAAAAAGTCAAATGCAAATATAACGCTGGGATTGTCGTGCGAAAAAATTGAAACAAACACGCAAGTATGTAAACAAACATGCAGAATCTAAAAAAATTTCGTCCTTGCTCTTATAGGACAAAAAACAGTTTAAATCAACATAATTTTGGTTTTACTTACGTACCTACATTCATAAGTTAGGTAATTAAAATATCAAGTTAATTTATCATCTTAGATGCAAGTTACACTACATCAAAAAGAGATCACATCTCGTACATCATATAAAATTTACTGCGCAGATCGCTACATTTCAATATCAATATTATGAAATTATTCTCAAACTTTGGTTAATACAGCAAGGGCCGATTTTGTAACATAATGGCATCAGTTCAGTTTGATTGACACCAGTATTCAAAACGATTAGCGATTGCAGGCAAAAGAAATTCTCTCAACCAGAAATTAGAAACAAACAATGCCGCAAAATGTGACCTGAAGCCAGTCGGGCAAAATGTCGCCTTATGCATGCAGAATGTTGTTTTTAGGAGAAGTCACGAGTCTATAACGAAAGAAGAAGGGTTAATCTAGAGATCTGCGTGGCAGATTTTGTTTATTTGATTCAGGAGCCGAGCAGGAGACATTGCAATTGTGGCCTATTCTGGGATTAAATGAAACAATTACTACTCAGCTTCTGAATGAAATACACAAAATCCGCCAGATAGATTTTTAGACGTATCCCGACTGATCCTTCTTCTTTGGTTATAAACTCATTAAAACCTCTTGCACACACACGCGTGCACAAGGTTACAACTAGACACGCGTGCACAAGGTTACAACTATGTAAAAGTATTCATACAAAGAACTTGCAGTTACTTATGACTGAGATGTACAAAACAAAAAATAACCTGAGCCCTTCATTCATGCAGGAAATTTTCTGCGAAAATGAAAGTCATTACAATTTGCGTAACAATAACGAATTCTTCCAACCTAGGGTGAGATCTGTGTCAACAACGGGACAGAAAGCATCCGATTTAAAGGTCCACAGCTGTGGCAAACGTTACCACCAACTATACGAAATTCAGAATCCCTTTGTCAGTTTAAAACAAAAATAAAACATTAGAACGGAGAAAATTGTCCATGTAAATTATGCCGCGTTTTTATTCCGAGCTTGGGCTTTTTATGATAATTATATTTGGATATCTGCTTTTATACGCTTTTATGCTTTTATACTGTATACTTTTGATGAATTGTAAATATTCTATCCCCTTTTTTCTGATGTAATATTTGTATTTTAAAATTTTATCTAACGTTGGAATTAATTAGCTGATTACTTTTAGCTATATTTTTATGTAATCCAACGATAAAGAAATTGATAATAATAATAATAATAATAATAATAATAATAATAATAATAATAATAATAATAACTCACGAAATAGTCCCAGTATCGCAGCAACAACAACAACAATCAACAACAACAACAACAACAACAACAACAACAATCAACAACAACAACAACACTCTTTTTGTTCAAACTGGGACTAATGGACATTCGCATAAAAAAGTGGGACAAAAATAAACAAAGAGGGCACCGATTTTTCTATTCACGTTGACACGAGGTTAATTCGAAGTCATGGCAACCTTCGGCATTTGAAAATTGTATCGCTGTGGCGTGCACTGTGGTGAGCTGACGGGAGCAAAGTGGCCTTAAAAATGAGGAAATTCTGGTTGAAAGTGAAAGGTTTATTGATTCTTGGATTAAGGAAACATTCATCAGGATACTTGTGGCTTTGTTTATTGCTAACGTCACTGAAAACTTGAATTTTGAGGCGCTTTATCATCTGGGGCTTGAGCCGACAAGTTAGGCGCATACACCATTGCCTGGAGCATTCGGCTTTTCGTACAGTGTTGCTATGGTTTCCATATCCGACATGAAATTGAGGGAAACAATTTCGTCCCAATTTTCAATGTGAAAGTCCATGAGTTGTTGTTATAGCGTCCATCGGTCTATCAATAACAATAACTACGAACTTGTAATCAGTCTAGGTTACGTCTAAGTTGTTTGTTAATTTCTGGTTGAGAGAATTTCTTTTGTCTGTGATCGCGAATCGCTTTGAATTCCAGAGTCAATCAAAATCAACTGTTGCTTACTTTTCTGACCTTGGCGGTAGTTTTCGGACAGTGGCAGTGGTTTTCGGATAGTAGGTTCACAATGCAGAATGTGCCAAGTTATCTATTTTTATGCATATTTGGCAAGTATTCCGCTCCGTCCATAAACTCTTATACTTCATTTTTGTTGCCTGTTCCCCTTTTCTTGAATGCGAAAATAATTTTTCGACTATTGGTTCTCGTAATGACATTCTCGGTAGCTCTCAGAGCGTGCAAACCAATCATTAAACCATGGGTAGTTAGACACTGCTAGTGTGCTTCTATGGAGGAGCGCAGGATAATATGTATCTGCGGACGTTCTTTCGATATCTCCTCCGCAGTACTAAACAATATTTCCTCCGCAGATACATTTTAACGTTGACTTACAAATGCATCAATAATCTTGCACCAATTTATCTTACGGAGCTGGTTACATTACGAACAGCAGCGCGACGGACAAGATCTGCCGATGATGACTTGACTCTTGAAATACCAAGGACAAAGCTAGTGACCGCTGGAGATCGTGCATTTACAAGTGCCTCTACTCATCTTTGGAATAGACCGCCATATGCATTGTGACCGCTGGAGATCGTGCATTTACAAGGGCCTCTACTCATCTTTGGAATAGACTGCCATATGCATTGCGGGCAACGGATTCTCTTGACACTTTCAAGTGCTTTCAAGTGCAGATTGAAAACACATCTGTTTCAAAAATATTTTAACTAGATTTTATTTAACCAACAATTTTAGCATTCTTTGTATTATTGTATAAAATATCACCCTTTTAGTTTTATAGATCGTGTAATGCGCCTTTGAGCCGTGTGGATAAATGGCGCAATATAAATGCCTTTTATTATTATTATCCAGCGCTCCTCCATAGAAGCACACCAGCAGTGTCTAACTACCCATGATTAAACTGAGAGGTGCGTGAGAAAAATATTTTCTTTATCTCATTACAAATTTTGGTAGATCTACGTACATACATGAGGGGTACTTCGGGGGGGGGGGTCCCAATACCGCAATACCGCACGAAAAAGACACCAAATACCGCAATACCGCACCAAAAAATAGCAAAATACCGCAAACGCTAGAAAATTAGAAATAGCGCTGTTAATACAGTATACCGGTCTGTGCCAGTTTGATTCCGACCTAAATCCACCTTCCTTCATCAAAATTTGTAGTTTCGTCTATTATATCGTAGTTAGATGTTTTACAGACCAAAATGTGACGTGAGAACGACGGGAAAAGTTTCATTGATGTGCTTTCAGTAAAATTGCATTGACGGGAGAAATTATGAATATCTACCGGGTGAGCCAGAAAAAAGTTCCCACATTCGAAAATTCGTAGCACAACAAGTTTTTCATGGATTTGAATGATTCGAATTTTAATTAAAAGCCAAAAGATCAAACTATTTTTGTGATTTTTCTCGTCTTCTTACGAGAACTGCAAATATATGTAAATTCCACTTTACAAAAGTTTCATGTTTTCAAAATGATTTAAAAAGGGCCTAAAACACTTTATCAAATCGTTAGGACTCTCCTAATCCAGAACGATGCACACGAGCGCTTCACCTCTGTCAAGAGCAATAATACATAAGATTCTCAAACAGATACTAAAGATTTTCAATCCCTTGGAAATAAATTCGCAGACGATATCTCTCACCCATGAGAAATTGCTTTTTCTACGTTGTAGTCCTTTATAATTTGATCACGTATTTGAGGCCTTTTCTTCAGTCATTTTGCAACCACAAATTTTTTCTAAATTTGGAATTACCACTTTTCCAATGCTTGTGACAAGGCAAGAAAAATCATAGAAATACTTCGATCTTTTGGCTGTCAAGCTAATATTGATTCATTCCAACCCATCCAGTACTCTTGATCCTATGAATTTTCAAAAGTGGAAACTTTTTTCTGGTTCACCCGGTAGAACATATCATTGTTTTGAATATCGATTCTGCTACATAAGGGGTGACTTTTTCGCGAATACGAGATAAAAAGTTTACTCTGGCTGATGCTTTTTTGTACAAATTTTCCAAATATCGATTAAGGGGCTCAGATGGTTATCCAAATCTACACCAAGGTACTTGCCCGGTACTTGTATGATTTTGTCTCATCATGAGACAAAATCATACAAGTACCTCATGAATAGTTTGATTGTAGATTTCGATGTCCACGTTTGGCTGTTTGGACAACTTTTGATGTGATCCATATAGCACAAATTCAGTTTTACCTTTTTCAAGTTAATGAACAGGTTATTTTCATCAAGCCAGTCTGCAACGTTTTGCAGTTCACTGTTAAAGGACAAGTCCGGGGTTGGTATGATTGATGATAAAATACAAGATAATACTGCTATGAATGGTGTATGATTCTTTTTCCCACTATTTCTCGCCTTCTCCTTGTGAAATTACGTATTCAAATAAGCAATTTGAGCGAAGTGACGCCATATCGCGCGAACGAAAACGAGGCTGTGCGATACTTTTTCGCCTCTTAATCGCTGCTAGCGTCTTTATCGTGTGATCATGCATTGAAAATAGCACAAGAACAAGATAAAGAGGCTTGCAATGATAAAGAAGCTGAAAACAATCACACAGCCTCGTTTTCGTTTGCATGATATGACGTCACTTCGCTCAAATTGCTTATTTGAATAATTTGCTTATTTTAACAAGAAGAAGGCGAAAAATAGTGGAAAAAAGTATCATACATCATTCATAGCAGTAATATCTGGTATTTTATCATCAATCATA
The DNA here is from genome assembly GCA_039566865.1 of Aurelia coerulea. NCBI lineage: Eukaryota > Metazoa > Cnidaria > Scyphozoa > Semaeostomeae > Ulmaridae > Aurelia > Aurelia coerulea. The sequence continues at coordinate 20,405,299 of CM076948.1, read as the reverse complement.
CCAACCCCGGACTTGTCCTTTAAGTAAATGTTCTATTTCATTTGAGTTCTTTCTTGCACAATATAAACAGTATCATCGGCATATAGTGTAATGCCAGCATCAGTGAGCAGAATATGGATGTCGTTGATTATCAGCCCAAAGAGAAGGGACCCCAGGATGGATCCTTGTGGTACATCACATGTAACGCTTTCTTCTCATGAGTTGGTGTTATCAAAGATTTCTTATTGTTTCCTATTAAAGAGACAATCACCTATCCATTGTAATTTCACATCATCTATACCATAACTTGGCAATTTTTCCAGCAAGGTTGCATGATGTACTTTGTCGAAGGCTGTACGGAGGTCAATATAGACAGCACCACTAAATAGCACTTTTTCAACGTACAGTCTAAACTTCTCTGACAGTTTGGTAACTGTTTGTTGCGTAGATCTCCCTTGTCTAAACCCAAACTGATGTGGGCACAACAGGCCATTCGATTCAAGGTACTGGGACAGTTGATTATAAATGATCAGATAACTTTTACCACTATGAGAAACACATGAAAATCCAAATCGCATGTCAAATCTGAACTGTATTCATTTTCCCAAACAACTGATTTATTTCATGTCCGAAAACCACCGCCATTAACTTTTAAGAATATTTGGCATGGCATCCGCTGTCCTCCCTTCAGCGAAACTATTCCGAGTCTTTGGCCCAATCCTATGTGTTATTCACAAGCTAGACATCCAATTCCTTTCATTGTTTAAGATTTCTTCTTCATTCGGTAACGGATTCAGAGTTTTGAATCTGGGTATTATGTTCACAACAAGAACAACTTCCACACTGCCAAAACGAAAGCAACTGGTTTTGGCGTCGTAGTAGCACACCCTACAATTCATATATTTTCCGGAAACCATAACCCAAAATTTACGGGCCATTCAAGATACATACTTTAAAATTGTCAGAAAATCCAAAGTTTTAACTAAATGCATTAAACAGGTCAAACCTAACACCCTAAAGAGCTAGTTCTTAAAAAGATACCTAAAAATTTATGGCTATTTGTGACCTTACCAAAATGATACCCCCAAATTTATCTTCTGCCTGAAAAAAGCATTCCAAACAATGGCACATTTGTACCAGGATGTACCAGGTGAGAAAAAAAGTTAACACATTTGGTGGATTGGCTGTGGAATGAAAGGTACGTGGCTGATATTCAAAACTAAAATGTTTATATATCGGGCAAAGGTTTAGTTCTTTCTATATTGTTACCTAGCATCCGAAGGCAATTTTATGACGCTGAGAAGCTAAGCTTATCACACAGCGTACTGGTTTTTCCTATTCATATGACCAAACCTCATGATTCCCAGCATAGGTTCCAAATCTTCAAAGAGGCTGGTGTAAAATTCAATGACCTATTCATTTGAACTGAATGGCTTCAAAGAAACTTTAGATATTTCGCTATAATTCTACCGTTGGACTTTTCTGTAATCTTCAATATTTTCAGAATTAGAGTGTTTTTCTTTTTTTCAAGAATTCAAGGAAAGTTTTCAAAAAAAATTAAAACCATTGTAATTTCTAAACTGTTTGACGCAACATGAAATAATTTCGAAGAAAACCATAGTTTATTGATGTCTACAATACGGTATCAAGCAAAAGTCTGCCATTTTTCTGGTTTATGATTTAGAAATTTGATGACGTCACATCCTCAAATGAGTTTAAATATAAGAACTGCTGTAATTTTGAAAAATATTCAAAATTTCTGAAAAGACCCACGGTAGAATTATAGATAAATATCTACAACAGTTTCTTTCAAGTTATTCAATCAGAAGAAATATGGTTGAGGAATTTTACACCCACCTTTTTACGCTGAGTCTCACTGTACGTACGTAGCAGGTGCGGCAGGGTGGGGGATTCGAACCACCATTGTTCAGATTGGTAGTCCAGCTTGCTGCCACTGAGCCATCCTCGAGGGGGGGGGGGGCACTTCACTATTGGGTCGTATGGGGGTGTGAGTCCTAAGAATTTTTATTTTTTCATTCTTATCCATTAAAAAACTACAACCTTATTACTTAGATTTGAAAAGTTTGTTTGGTAAGATTATTTATCTTTCAGACTCAAAAATAAGGGCAATGCTGGTAAGGGGTTTGTATGGGGAGGATAATTCCATGTTCCGTTCTGGTCCATGGTTTACTTACGATTGACATCTAAATTCTATTTCTGAAACAGACAATCGTATTGAATTTATTAATCAATGGCAAAGTAAATCATGGGTAAGAATCGAATGCGGCATTCTTGTTACAATAACAATAATTTTCCTGATTTCTGGCTCTAAATGATGATTGCTTTTACCAAACAAAATTGTCACATCAAAGTTCACCTTTAAATGATATTTTACAATTTTAGTTATGAATATCAGTCATGTAGTTCTAAAATTGCAAAACTTGTCGAAAACGTTTTTCTTATCTTCAAGGGAACATGAACGTTTTAGCAGATGACTTGACAAAAAACTCTTTTCTGTACGATGTTAAGCTCCATTTTCAAATACTTCGTTGGGAAGCATATCGTCAATCACAGTCCATTCCTTTCTCCATTCGATGACGAATGTTTTACGAAAGGTGCATTTTACAGACAATCTAAAGAGCGTAGTTCACAACAATCTCCCAAGGGGGTACCCTGGACCCCAAATTTGAATCACCTCGCTCGCATTCAATTTCAGCCACAATCAACCACCATCTACAAGATGTTTCATGTTCCAACGCGAATTCAGATATGTAACGTCCATAAAGACACTGTTGAGTTGCTGGGATTACCTTGATTTTGAGGATAAAGTGCTGTTTTAATTTTGGAAATTTAGCAAATTTTGCTGATTTATGTGCCATCTCAGAATTATGTGGCTCCTATATAGCTCAATTACTAAGGGCCCCAAGCTGCTCCTTTACGCCACTGGTTTTATCCCACTGCCCGCAAAACGTGTTAACTTTTTGCCTCACCCAGTATGGTAGTAACCCCCTCCCCCTCCTCTCCCCAGATTTATATATAATCATTAATCTACTGTTTAAACAATTTCACAACATTAACCAATGGAAACATGACGATTGCACCAATGAAAGATCCAATTTGCATTGCAACACCACACCAAAACAATTCACGACGACCTCGTTCACGGGCGATTGTACAAATTGCTAATTTGGCGTAGTTGACAAATACTCCAGATAACATGAAGGCTAAAACCTGAAATGATGGATAGATTTCTCAATTAAGGTAACCTAATCGCTGACAAGTCGGCTACTAAATTTTTGATATTGTCAGTGTGATTTGGACAAGAGGAAACTCCTATCCCATCCTTTGCTGGCCGGCTAAGGCCCCGTTCACACAGCACCGTTTTTGTTATGATCCGTTTTTGACTCATCCAAGCTACCCGTTCACATTGCTCCATTTTTGTACAAAAACGGAGGGAATAACATCCGTTCTAGTCCATTCCATTAATCCACCTGCTTACAAATACAGAGCCAACAATATAAATTTTTTTTGACCACATTGCTTCAGATTTGTGAAATTCAAGTTGAATGTTGCAGCATTTTCAAAAACCTCCATTTTTGCGCCGTTCACATTGATCCAGAGCGTAAAAACTCCGTTTTTGTTGATATCCACTTTTGATAGCGTTTCAAAAACCTCCGTTGTCTCCGTTTTTGTGCCATTTTTGTGCAGATCAGTGTGAACACTTTCACAAAAACGGAGGTTTTCCTCTCCGTTTTTCTTTTTACAAAAGCGGAGCAGTGTAAGTAAACGGAGCAGTGTAAAGTGTAAAGTTGAGTGCAGCTACACAGTATGAGGCATATCACCTGGCATTGAATGCTAGGGTCAAATTGCTTGAAGAAAAGCTCGTGGGTAGGTGGAATTATAAAGATTAACGCATGCGTTATGGCGATTGAATGAAATTTAATCGCAATTAATGGAACGTGATGTGTAGTTTCTTTTCTATAGGGCTGTGTCCCTTGTGACCGGGGTTATATCAGTGATATCTTTATCAGTGTGATAAAAGTTCTTGGCTGTAACCTCTCGCGTTTGTGTGTAAGCGGCTGCACGCGGAATGCCTGTTCTCGTGTCTAGTATAAAAAGTACTGCGAGGTTGTTTATCAATTGTCTACAATCATCAACCAGAGAAAGAGAGAGCAGGTGGTCCAGCGTCTCATATTTTGCTGTATTTGGTGACGTGTCATTTGAGCTGTTTGGTGAGACCTTTCCTTAATTTTTTCTCTCTTGCTTTATTTGTGATGTCGGATGAAGAGTCTTCAAGTAACATAAATGTGGCTGGTGGAGGGATAATGGATACTAGACTGGTAGCTCTTGAGTCGGCAGTTTCAAATATTCAACAGTCTGTGCAGCTTCTTTTGTCAAGCAGGGGTGTGGGCGGTTTATCAAACCAGGCAACTACATCTTCTTCTGGTACGAATTCACAGGCAACGGGTATTTCTTTGAGTTCAGGTCATTCTGTTTATAACCAGAACATTGCCCCGTCGTTTTTGTCCGTGACTTCGGTTGGCCTAAATCAGTCTAGCGTTATTAATACGACTTCTAGCCTTCAAAGTCAGCCGACCACGAGCTTGGCCTCAGCTCAGTCCTCAAGTGTTCCAAGCCTAGCCAATTGGAATATTCCAAAAGAACTTTTTGCGCTGAATCCTCAGCTTTTTGTCACCAGCCAAATTTCCGAGCCAGGTTTTTCTGTTTCTGGTGTTTTGCCTCCTGTGCCTGGTTACATTGTTAACATGGTGAAAAAGAATATCTTCGTTGATTTGGTCCTTTACGCCCAGCTAATTTGGACAAACTCCCCCCTGTTGAACCAGTGGGGGCTCAATTGATGCGCCTTTTGAAATGTGAGAAAAATTCTGAGTTGCTGCCAATTTGCACTTTTCAGGACTGGGCCGAGGCTTGGATAGTGTTTGCCTCCTTGTATCTTCAATTTCATCCAGATAAGGTGGGGCAGCTCATGGGTTATTTTTTGCAAATATCAAAGATTCAGCGAGATTGTTACTCTGGAGGATGGTTGGCCTTCGATCGTGCATTTCGCAAAGAGGGTTGTGGAAAATCCCAGTGCTTCTTGGTCCGATATTGATGTAAATCTTTTCGTCTCCAATGTTTTCAATAATGCTCCAAAGAGTTCAGTTGCCTCTTCTTCTAAGGGCAGTGGTGATGAATCGTCAAATATCTGCGTTTTTTGGAATATGGGGAAGTGCTTTTACGACCCGTGCAGATTTCAACATGTTTGCTTTACATGTAAGGGCTCTCATAGAGTTAACGAGTGTTCTCGTGTTTCTTCATCGCAAGTTAGTCGTCCAATGAAATCCAGGAGAAGATCCCCCTCACCTGAGACTCCTCCAAGAAAAAAGAAGAGCAAGTGACTAGTTAATGACAGTTTCCCTAATTCTGCAGTTGTATTGCCTTCGCCAGTTGAAATAACCCCTATTGATTATTATGCTTGGTTTCGTTTTCTGGATTTGCATCCTCATCCTGATGCTTCATGGGTTTTAAACGGGATTAAATTCGGATTTGACTTAGGTTGCCTTGATGGCTCTCCTGTTTCGGCTCAAAGAAACTGCCCTTCTGCGATTGCACGGTCTCAGGTCATTGATGAGTATCTTAAGGAAGAGATTTTGCATGGCACTATTGCTGGTCCTTTTCCGTGCCCTCCCGTAATAAACTTACATATCAATCGTTTTGGGGTCATTCCTAAGTCCACCCCAGGTAAATGGAGACTAATTACAGATCTTTCTTTTCCTCCAGATAAGAGTGTTAATAGTTTAATTCCAGATTCGGCTGCTGAAGTTAAATATAGGGGTATACAAGAAGCTGTTGACAAACTAATGCTATTGGGTTCGGGGGCTTTGATGGCTAAGTTTGACATAAAAAGGGCCTACAGATTGCTTCCCGTTAGCGCCAATGATCGTCATTTTCTTGGTATGAAGTGGAAAAATAGCTATTTCATCGATCTAGCTCTGCCATTTGGCCTCCGTTCAGCTCCGAAAATATTCACGAAATTCGCGGATGTTTTGGAATTTTTGCTGTCAAAAGTTGGTTCAATTGCCCATATTCAACATTATTTGGACGATTTCCTTTTAGTCGGGAAACCTAATAGCAATGAATGTCAAAGTGCTTTGTCTGCGTGTTTTTATTTATGCAGTGAGTTGGGCATTCCTTTAGCGGAGGATAAAACAGCTGGTCCTTCAACAGTGTTAACTTTTTTGGGGATAGAACTCGATTCGTCTACTATGGAGCTACGTTTGCCGCGAGAAAAAATTACAAAAATCAAAACTGAATTAGCCTTCTGGGTTTTGAACAGATCAGGAACTAAGCGTCAGTTATTATCACTTATTGGCCGTTTGCAGTATTGCTGTCAGGCCATAGTTTTAGGCAGGCCTTTTCTACGTCGTCTTATTGATCGGTCTTGCACTGTTACTGAGTTGCACCATTTTGTAAGGCTTTCGGTTTGGGAGAAGGATGATATCAAATGGTGGGATTTACTATTTAAAGAATGGAATGGACGCAGTCTGTTTCTTTTGCCTAAATGGGAGAAAGCCGCAGAAATAATGGTCACCTCAGATGCAGCGGGAAGCATTGGTTTCGCTGCTTTTTTCAAAGATGATTGGTTTGCTGAGAAGTGGCCTTTAGGGTGCGCTGACTTGAGTATAGCAGTTAAGGAATTAGTTCCAATCGTCATTTCTGCGAAAACCTGGGGGGTCTCTTGGAAACGCAAAAGAGTTTCATTCCGTTGCGACAATATGGCAGTCGTCAGCTGTCTTATAAATTGTTCTTGTAAAGATCGTCATTTGTCCTTTTTGCTACGCGAGTTATCTTTGCTAGCTATAACCTTGGATTTCACGTTTACTGCTGTTCATATACCGGGTGTCAATAATGCAAAGGCTGATGCTTTGTCTCGCTTTGATTTCCAGAGATTTCGAGAACTTGCTCCTCAAGCAGCTCTAAAACCAGTGAAAATATCACAAGTACTGATCAGTCATTTGTTGTTTCCACCTTGGATCAAACGTGGCAAAATTTGTTGAAGGATTCGCTTGCCATCAATACTCAACGTACTTATAGTTCAGCTCAAAAAAGATTTATCAAGTTTTGTGAAGATTTTGGCTTTCTGCGGGCGAATGGTTCTCCTTGCCCCGCTTCCGAATTAACTATTTTACGATTTGTTGGTCATTTAAGTGAGACTTGATCTTTCCATATTTTACATGGTTTTCAAGATCCTTTAGTGGGCTGTTTGCGTATTCCATTAGTTATCAGAGGGCTTCGCCGCATGAGTCCTGTTCAAGAGAATCGTAAGATGCCGATAACGCCGTCAGTCTTGTGTTCAATCAGGGCAGAGCTTAATTTGTGCAAATATGATGATATTTTATTGTGGGCCGTGTGCTGTACAGCTTTCTTTGGTTTTTTCAGGGCGTCCGAGTATACTACGTCGAAAGAAACTTTAGCTAAGGGATCTTGCCTTTCCCTCAAAGACGTTTCCATTGACAAACACAATAACCCATCTTGCATTTTTCTAAACTTACGTTTTTCAAAAACAGATCAAGTGGGAAAGGGTTGCACTGTGGTCCTTGCTCGATGTGACTCTTTCGTTTGTCCGGTGGCTGCTCTGTTAAAGTACATTTGGGTTAGAGGCTCAGATCCAGGCCCCTTATTCTTGTGTGCAGATAAATCACCTTTGACAAGGGACAAATTGAACAGTCGTTTGCAGAAAGTTTTAAAGTCCTGTAATATTCAGACTAAGTTTACGCTTCACAGTTTCCGTGTAGGTGCGGCTACAACTGCTGCTTCATTGGGGTTTCCCGAGTATATGATAAAGGCTCTCGGACGTTGGTCTAGTGATGCCTACAAAGTTTATGTCAAGCTGCCTCTAGAACGATTGTCAGCTGCTTCGCGTTTCCTTGGCCAAGCAAAGCAATACTCTTCGTAATTCACTCTCTGATGGCGTGGTGTCGTCGTTTGTTTTCACCGAACAATGGAGTTTAACTGACAATATTTAGTGTAGTTTCATTTTGTAATTTGTATCTATAGTTCATATTATAAGCTGAGATAACATAATATAACGCAAAAAAAAGAACAAAAAAAAAAAAAAAAAAAGAGAAAAGAAAAAAAAAAAAAAAAAACAAAAAAAAAAGAAAAAACAAAAAAAACAAAAAAAAAAAACAAAAAAAAAAACAAAAAGAGAGTAATCTATCTGTTGTGTTTGCTGTTATTCTGTATATGTTCGTATAGTTCGTAAGAAGAAGAGTCAATTCACCTGCGGTAGTAAAGAGGAAGAGGAAGAAGAGGAAAACAAAGCAACAAAAGTAAAGAAGAAAAAGTAAAAGTAAAAAAGTAAAAAAAAAAAAAATCCCCTAGTGTAGGGGTGGCCAAGTGCTCGGTCGTAGAGCACAAATCCTGCAGCTTTCTTAGCTTTCTGCCTTTCTCCCTCAGGTGGTGATTGGGTGGGGCACTTCGTGTTTGGGCGGAAAAAATAAAGTATTTTCAAGTCCAATCACCGACCGTAAAAGTTGTTCTCGTATGTTCGTGCTAGCAAATTCCGGGCAACTGCACTACTGCCCAATTTTCTAGCAATTATTTGTTGTTTTGGCCTATTTCTCTAAATCATCCAATTTTGCGCTAAAAGATGTTTTGTCGCGTTTTTCAGCAGTTTCGGAACCGCGCGGACAAACCCCTGTGATAGAAGATGTTCATTTGTGGCTATTTTATGTTAGTCATATTGGACATTGTAAACTTGAGGGGTTTGTCCTTTTATTTCATTATAATCAAAGGAACCATTAAATGGCGATTGAATGAAATTTAATCGCAATTAATGGAACGTGATGTGTAGTTTCTTTTCTATAGGGCTGTGTCCCTTGTGACCGGGGTTATATCAGTGATATCTTTATCAGTGTGATAAAAGTTCTTGGCTGTAACCTCTCGCGTTTGTGTGTAAGCGGCTGCACGCGGAATGCCTGTTCTCGTGTCTAGTATAAAAAGTACTGCGAGGTTGTTTATCAATTGTCTACAATCATCAACCAGAGAAAGAGAGAGCAGGTGGTCCAGCGTCTCATATTTTGCCCCACCCACCCGCCACTATTTTCTGCCATTTTTTCTTTCCACGGCCGTCGGTCGTGTGACAGGTGCATTGGTCCGGGAAAAAATAAAGTATTTTCAAGTCCAATCACCGACCGTAAAAGTTGTTCTCGTATGTTCGTGCTAGCAAATTCCGGGCAACTGCACTACTGCCCAATTTTCTAGCAATTATTTGTTGTTTTGGCCTATTTCTCTAAATCATCCAATTTTGCGCTAAAAGATGTTTTGTCGCGTTTTTCAGCAGTTTCGGAACCGCGCGGACAAACCCCTGTGATAGAAGATGTTCATTTGTGGCTATTTTATGTTAGTCATATTGGACATTGTAAACTTGAGGGGTTTGTCCTTTTATTTCATTATAATCAAAGGAACCATTAATCTTTGTTACCTGTGTTTTTTGTACGAGCATTATGACACGGAAAGTAGAGACAAAAGTTCTTAAAGACTTTCGCATATTTTGGATTTTTTGCCAAAATTTGCGAAAGTTTATTCTGTGAAAATTCCTAAAATGTAAAATTCGCGTAAGTTTATTACCGCGAACTTTCCTAAAATTTAGAGCCAAACATTTCTTTAACCAAATACTTATATTCCCCGTCTTATTATTTGTTGAAATGCAAAGAAATTCAACATGATCTTGCTTAACAGTTATCGAAGACTTGAGGGACATTTGAGACATCACAAAAATTGATCAGAAACCTAATTCGCGAAAGTTTATTCCCGCATAATTTCCCATTTTGGCCGACTCGCGAAAGTTAACTCCAAAAATTTCGCGTCTTTCTACAACTCGCGAAAATTTCTTCCTGCGAAAGTTTCTTACCTTGAAGTGTAGAAATGGGGTAACATGGGAGAAGGATCACACAAAGCTCAAAGCTCTGGGAAAGATTAAACATAAGATCCTTTTGGATGATTACAAAGTACGACCTGAGCTAAGCAAGCATAAGAAAACTGAATATTGATTTATCCATAAGCCCAAATGATCATTGATGCTGCTACAGTCAGAGAGATGAGTGTTGCTGCTAAAGTTGCCTTCAATAGAAAATCAAGCGCCTTGTATAAGGACAAGAATCGTTTGAAAGCAATATTTTGATCTTTATGTCAAACGAGGATGATACGCAAAAAACCAAAAGTCATTACCCCCAGTTTGCTTAGTTCGTGCATGAAACTATTGGTGCATCTGTCTCAAATTAGATGTCATGTGAGATTTACAATAACGCAAAATTGCTTACGTGGAACCCTGCAGAATGTTTCTATTCGCGGGCTGCTAATTTGAGGCAAGCAGTCACGAAGATAACCTCTGTGCAGAATCATATGCATGGAGATCTTTTGGTTCAGTGTGACCACGTGCCTTCCCCCAGTCAATGCGCCATTGTTTGCTGTAATTCTGCACCTTTCCTCTCAACTTCACCTGCGACGTTTGCATCTGTAGCTGTGTAGGAGGGGGGTCCTTCTACCTTCGGTGATGCTGCGAATGCTAGCCTCTGTGCAGGCCGCCGGTTACATCATCCTCTAAACTTGACTTATTTGCATAATGAATGCTATCAATAAGTGGCTAATGATGCGTTCGTTCTAGAAAACGATTGTTTTAACATAATTAAGCTGCTAATGAAGTCAAGAACGTGCCAATTCTGGGTAAATTTGTTGTTGTGCCAGGGTAAACATCGTGGTGATTTATCCATCTTATGGTGTCAAATCTGTCTAACATGAAATAAGCCGACGTCAAATGTTGCTATAGGATCGCAGGAAACTTCTGTCTTGTATGCGCTTTCTGTGCGCTTTCTTTATTTCAGTGCCAATTAGCAGAGATAAAACGTTAATCAATTGCTTTAACGAGCGTGACGGACTTTCTTTCATTCTTTCTTTCTTTCTTACTGACCTGGAGCCCCCTCTTAGATTACAAAGTAAAAAGCTAGAAATTAAGTCAAATTTTCTTATGGAGCAGAAAGGCAGTAATGACTGATCAGAGCCATTAACCCTATTCAGAGTATGCTAAAATGATGATATATTTAGGCAGGGAGGGGGCGTTAGTGCTCCTCCCTTACTTAATTCCGAATCGGAAGGTGATAATACATTGAAATTTTCAGCATATATACAATGACTTTTAACGATTATAATGACGGTATTGTTTATGAAAAGTTACGTGACCGGTTGCTAGGCAACGATCGAACGTAAGATATGCACAGACAAAGAGATGATTTGTTAATTTTCCAAGTAGTTTTCAAGCCAAATCATTTGGGAGTGAAAGTTACGAATTTTGAAGCCTTTATTGTTCTTAGCAGCGAAAGGCAAACTGTATTCCAATATAAAATATTCCACTTTAAAGATATCATATTCACCCTTTGCCCTACTGCTTATCATTCCACATAAATTCTATATTCAAATAATTACAATGACGTCATAAACTGCTGATGTCAGCAAATATGAATAAGTTATATCAAATGAAAGAACTTTTGATGCTGAATCTAATGCTATATATTAACATTGATATACGTGTGGACATGAGGGTACTAGCAGGGTTTAATTAACTTTATCAAATACCTCTCTCCAAATAAGGCATAGTTGTGGTCACGTGAAATTGTTTTTTGAAATTTAAATTGTCTTAACTGAAAAGCCTTTTAGGGAAAGTCAATGAATTTCAGTGTCTCAATTAATGTGATCTGAGGACTATAGAGTAAGTTTCTACATGGGGGGGGGGGGGCGTTAAAACGCCCCCTGTCCTGAATAGAGTTAATGGTTTGTTATACTTCTCAAAGAGCTAGTTAGCTTTAGTAATTTGTGTACAAGAAAGTCTTTAAGAAGGGTCTTTAATCCTTTCTTTCACTCAACCAATAACTGATGAAATAAAAGGAGCCATGTTTGGTTCTAACTTTCAAACCTACATTGCAATTACCGTATTTGATTGCAAGCTACCTTTGCTTGTACCTTAGTTTTTCGTTTGTATTTAAACATTCCTTTTATTTGTAATAGCAGTTATGTGTAGTTTTATGTGGCTTATTAATCATTTCTAGAATGGCCGCAGGGTAGACAGTGTATTTCGCTCCCTGTGCCATCGTCTCTGTAGCATTGTAGTGTAACTAGTAGTATAGGTATTGTAATTAGTAATATGGTTGTAAATTCTCAATGGAATAGGAAAAACATTTAAAAAAGAAAGGAAACTGATATCAAGAGGTTGCAAGACATCTACATACCACCAATGTACTTCCCAGTGTACTGCCTTGCAGGATAGGACGAGGACTCTGTGCAGCAAGCATGATAATGTATGCACTTAGTGCTGTATACACCAAACAGCAAAATGTTATAACCTTTGATGACCTTGTAGGTATCCACATAAAGGCAATGCAAACAAGAGCACTTGATATACCAGAGAGAGTAGCGGCTGAAATTTAAAAATAGATTGCAGTAATATTTGGTAAACAAATTATGGCCTAAAATCTGTTTAACATTAACAAGGGGGTAAGCTATAAGGGTTTAACTTGAAGGCTTAAGCTTGCCGAAAATTTTACTGCAAAGGATTTTGATACTCAACACAAACCAAGAGAAATCTATGTTTGAAAAAAGCTCCAGTCTGTTGCACAAAGGCAACAAATATTGATTTGCAGACCACACTAATCCTGTCTCCATGAAATTTGTGAAAACTAAATTATTTTGAAAAGTGAAACAAAATTATTGGCTGCCAATAACTCAAGTGCGCTTGATATAGCGATAATAAAGCTTTAAATTACTCTTACCTAAATGATATGCTGTGGCACCATAAGGCTCACAAGCATATGCCTGTATCTGGGAAATTGCTCCATTGCTGATAGAGTTTATCCATGCTTGCAAAATGAAAAGGTAGATTATTGTTGTCTTAGCTTCTGGGATTCTTGATGCCACTGAACCATCTTCTTGTGTGCTTCCAGGTAATGAGGGTAAAGCTAATTCAGATGAAAAATCCAGATGCTCTTTTGCAAGAAGAGAATTGCTATCAAGAAGAGATTGCTTTGCAATGTCATCCTCACTTATGTTCTGTACAATTTTCTTTGTTGGCTTATTTTGGCTGCAGCGTTGTAGGTCTGAATAACTTAGAACATGATGTTTCTTTACAGCTGATAAGTAGTTGAGAGCAATAAATGCTATCCCACAAAGTAACATCATGAAAGCAAGGAAGAGGAAAAAGTAGTTTGGACCAAAGTTTAAACCAGTGAACACTGTCACAGTAGCATTTTGACAGCCTTGACTGTCACATATAGTTTTTGCAACCAATTTCCTTTTATCAACTCCTTGAATCAAAGCTACAAAACTTGGCAGCAAAGAGCTCAGGTTTTCACCAAGGAAAAGAGCACTCATATAAATCTGTGGAAGAATAGCCATGAAGGGCAAAAATGTGACAGTTGAGGTGCAATCAACCAGTGCAACGAAGAATGATAAAACAATCAGAGCTGTGCTGCGTGTGGAGCCAAAAATGTGTGAAGTTTTATCCCAAAAGAGAGTCAATAAAACACATGCAATGCTACCAAGAATCGTTATCGTGTATACTGCAGTTCTCTCGTGAACCTTTTTCGGTGCAAACTTATTCCCAACAAAATAAATTAACGGTCCAACATTTGCAAGCTCAGTGATAACAGTAAGATATGAAGGAAGGCTCCACTTCTCGGGCGCATGATCCACCAGTACGGGCAGCTCCATCCAAATTCCATTTATTGCCAACCAGGACCCTAGGCCAAATAGACAAACGAGAATGTAAACTGGCCATGATAGCTTCGTCTGGCTCTCCTCTGTGTTTGACGAGTCAAGATTTCTGGTGACAAAATGAGTGCAACAGGATTGGTAACACGTGTCACTATTTGTGTTATTTCTCTCCTCCATTTCTGTTGAAGTAGAAGTGAAGAAGTCTACAGAAAGACGAGGTCTGCTTCTGTCACCGTCCAAAAGTTGCATAAGAAACATAAACAAAACAAAAATTTTTGAAATGGGATGATCCATTATGGAACGACCTCCTTCGGATGTAATATTTCCCTTCTCTTTCTCTTTTCTCTAAGATAGGCACTAAATCCTTACTGGCTGACAAAATTGACACGTGACACGCCTTAAACCAATCAAATGGAACTGACAACCAACCGGGAAATTTGAAATGTCAGATTTTAGGCCACTTTTTTGGATTTTAGGCCGCTTTTGGACGATTTTACCACCCTTAACCAAAATATAAATCGACAGAAGGAGCATGAAGATTTTCAAAAAATTTCTTCACAGACCTGTTCCCAATACTCTAATACACAGTTAATCATTGTCGCTACAAGTTATTTCAAAATTTGGAGAAATACCGAAGTTTTGAATTTGACCTCATTGACCTCACTGTGGCTTGCCATAGTAAAGATCTCAGTAATGGCTGAAACGTATGCATATGGAGAATAGATACTTTGCTTCGAAGGTCTTATTCTGTGTGTTTAAGTATCTCCAAAACTCCTCAAAAGAAGACACATTTAGAGCAGTATCTGTATCTTTTTCAGTTTTAAATTAACATAGATACATCTAAGAATCAAGGCTGAGAGAGCATAGGAATCATTCGTCGTACATAGCCGATTGCTCGTGGCCCATGGTTAGACTTATTACAGTTCGTCCCTAGTTTTCGCTCGCTATTGAGTTGAATTACTTATTGAATTGAATGGAATCGCTCTCTCAAACAGGGACTCATAATCAAACTAACTCAAAATCAGGACAAAAACTCGTTTTCACGTCAAGTTCCTGACGTTACAATCAGATTGCAGCATTCGGGGCTGCTCGGCTGTGATTGGCTCATTTAAATTTCCCGCGTAAATTTTTGAGTTTTCGGTAAAATTTTCGGTAGTCTTTGGAATTTTCGGTGCCCTTGGTCGCCCTGTCCATAAGACAGCGCTTCGCGTTGCTTTTTGCCAAAATGGAGGTTGTTATCATCGCAGCTACGGACAGAATAAAGGTGATCTCAAAAGGCACTGTACGAAAGAGTTTTGAAGGGAAAGGATGCATTTGTTTGTTTGCCAACTTGCTGTAGGAAGACCCCGGAAGACTTACTGTTTGGCGAATTTAAATCGTGAAACACAGGATTCCTTTTTGGCCTAAGCAAAACAAAAAAGGAGCTTGAGGTAAGCACTTCGACCCGGCAAGAAGTTAAGAGAAAACTCGCATTCGATGTGGAAAAGATACCCAAAATTTCTTGAAACATTCCTCTATAAACAGCAGAAGTATTCGTATTTGAAATTCTTTGCAAATTATAGTAAATTTGTCAAAGAGGCTTGAACCGACGTTTCTTTCTTCGTTCTTGCAAAGTGCCGATCAATTTATCTTTCCTCCTGAAGTTTGAAATCACAGACTACAGTACAAAGCTGCTTAAACAGAAACTATTTTCAATCTTACGAAACAAATGTGTCATAAGAGTTTTGTGGCTAACTATACATTTTTTAGGAGAATTATTTATAGTTTTGAGAAGCCTTTTTGGGTGTTTTTCTTTGCGAGAATAATTTGTGTTCGTTTCTTGCGCTTCCCCGACCGAAGAACATTCTAGAAAACATTGCAAAGTTCCCCTGAAGATAACGCCAGAAAACTCGCGCATTTTAAGATAAAGAATAACCGAAACTTGATGAAACGTTTATGCTTTGTTAACCATAGTATTGACAGCAGAAATATTAGTGATTGAAATTATTACAAAATAGCTTGTGCATCTTTTTTGCGTGAAACAGTCTCACAATAGTCTCACAATAGGTTGCAGAACGCTTCAGCAAAAAGTTTCTGAAATATACCTTGGGTTCCTTTGGCAATCAAAACAATCATGATTGTATTGTTTTAGATTTATCATTGTTTCATTTGAAAGAAATTAGATCCCACTGGCTGGCTGAATTTGACGAAATCTTTATTGTTTTGATTGTCAAAGGAACGCAAGTTTGTATGGTTCACTCATTCCGAAAAAGTTTGAAGGCGTGGAAAAGTCACATGACCTCCATCACAGCTAGGAAGTCTCCCTGCTGCGGCACGAACAATCAATCGAATCCATCAATCAATCAATCGACCGACCAAGTCTCGGTCAAATTCTCGTGCATTAGTTTTGTCCTCGTTTTCACATAGCTTTTTTATGAGTCGTAGATTGAGCGAAAGGGTTAAAATCAAAATATAAAAAACGAGCGAAATTTACGACGAATTGTAATCAGTCTAGCCCATGGTCGAAACCGCCAAAGCCTCATTTTCACGGACCAATCAGACGGCTAAAAAGCGAAGGAGACAAAAGAAACCTGTGAAGATTTTCCTAAATTTTACCTACCTTCATAAAACGCAACCAGGACAAAAAACTGCTTGAGATTTCCCAAATTTTTTCAAAGCAAACTACTCTTCAGATGTTTGGGAGTACAAGTTTGGATGCCGGTTAAAATATCTTCAGGATTGGCGGAGTTATTGCCTCTCCAATAGACAAAATCGGCGAAGGCTTGTCGAGACCTGTTTACGCCACTTCAAGTCAGGTGATAAAGCCTCTTGATAAAATCTCTTTTGAATTTTATAAGTTATTTCGCAACGAGCAAACTTTTGCCATGAATCTAAAAAGTAGTACAATACAGAAACGTCCCTAGAGTATTGCCACATGACTTGAAATGCGCAAACAAGCCTTTGTAGGCTTTTTCAATTCACATAGAAACCGTAGGGGCATTGAATCTTCAATAAAAGAAAATTTAGCAAAAGACAATAGCAAGAACAATTGAAAACACGGGTTGTTGCGTTTTCGGGTCGTTCTTACAACAATCACTATTGTTATTACTATTGTCTCCCGGCCAGAATCTCTATTGTTCAAGGTTTAGTGCCTTGTCGGTTTGTTTGTGGCCAGAACTCCACCAATCCTGGAGATATTTTAACCGGCATCCAAACTTTTACTCCCAAACATCTGGAGAGTAGATTGTTTTTTTTTTTTTTTTTTTTTTATATATCATCATAAAATATTAAAATATACAAAGCAACGACAACAGTTAAACTAGAATTGAGAAAAGAAAAAAAAATTATGTCGTTCGTAGCGAGAAAGGACACAAAGTCATCGAGTTCTCACTACGAACGACACTTACAACAGTTCAATACTACGACAGTATCTAGTCTAACAAATAAAACAACGTTACAAAAATTAAGGTGTTCCAGGTGCGTCAAAGAAATATATCTCTGACTCACCTGTTGGGGTGCGCTGTGATTTGATGGTTTTATTTCTAGCCTAATCGCTGTGTTGATTTGATGAAGGAAATGGTCGCTTCCAGAATTATTCTGTTCACAATCACATTTACGTTTGGGCTACCAAATAGTAGTAATTCGCAAATAGTCTTACTATCCAAACTCTCAATGTCAATGCCAGGAAGGTCCCCGAGCTGACCAAGGAGATCTCTACGCTGTAATTCAAAGAGAGGGCAATGCAGGAGAAAATGCTCGTTATCTTCTTTGCCTGTGCCACAAGCACAGATAGGGTCCAGACATTCAAAATTATGCCTAAATTTGTGTTCATTTAAGGCACTAAAATTCAAACGAAGCTTGGTCAGAAGTCTAATACCTGCTATATCATGTATATTATAAGTAGGCTTTTGAGCAGGCCTTATGATTCCCAGCAATTTACGCTTGAACTCAGCAATTGATGTAGAATTTCTAATATCAAGAGTGAGCGAGTTCCATTCAGAAAAGGTATTCTGGAAGTAGGTGTTTGAGAACCGGACAGTCCTACCTATGTTTTGTTCATACAGACGTGCACTTCTGAGGTTGTACATGACTTGACGCTCAGGAGGAATTTCTGCATACAAATACTCAGGATGGTGTGAGTTCTTTAATTTAAAAAAATGGCACAAGCGTCTATACCATCTCCTCTGATAGAGACTTTCCCACCCCAGTTCTTCATACAGCCTTTGCCTATTTGTACCTCTCCATGCACCGGTCACCGCCAAGGCAGCCAAATATTGAGTTTGTTCTATCTTACGCGTGAAGCTTTGGAGCATCTCAGGGTCATGCCTGTGGTAGACAATGTCACCATAATCTAAATGAGGTCTAACATAAAGCTTGTACATTTGATTAAGAACGTCCCTAGAAACATAATTAGAAATATGTCGTATTAATCCAATTCCTCGTCTTGCCTTTAAGATAGCTTCCTTGATATGACTCTGGAAATCCAGCTTGGGATCCAGAATCATGCCAAGGTGCTTATGCTCGGCCTTTTCTGTTACCACATCATTTCCTAACATTAGAGGGGGATGAAAGGGTTTAACTCTTTTTGTGGAGAAGATGAGTTCAACAGTTTTGTCAGCATTAAACTGCATTTTCCATTGCCATGCCCACATATTAACTGTCTCTAAATCACTGTTTAGTTCTTCGGCAGTTCTGGCTACATCATTCACAACAGAAAATAGAGATGTGTCGTCAGCAAAGATCTTAACATCACTCTTTAAGTCATCAACAAGGTCATTTATGTAGACAAGAAAAAACAAGGGTCCTAAAACCGAGCCTTGAGGTACTCCAGCAGAAATTGTTGCCCATTCTGAGTTTTTCCCATTTAATAGAACACGTTGTTCACGGTTTGCAAGAAAATCGCGAATTAGTGCAAGGAGGCTTCCAGATATCCCACTGCATTCCAGTTTATACAGTAAGCCCTCGTGCCAAACTCTGTCAAAGGCCTTAGATAGGTCAAGAAAAACAGCCCTTGTTTCTTTACTTGGAATATCGTCAAAGGCGCAATAGATTTTATGACTTATTGCCAACAACTGGTTGACTGTCGAATCACCTGGACGGAAACCCGATTGATGTGGTGTTAACAGTCCGTTGTCGCACAGGTGCTCATAAATATAATCATAGATCAATTTTTCAAACATTTTTCCAAATATTGGAAGCAAAGAAATTGGTCGATAGTTCTTTTTGCATTGTCGACTACCCTTTTTGTGTACAGGAACTACATTTGCTTTTTTCCATATTGAAGGATACTTTCCCGTATCAAGGCATTTGTCAAAGATTAGGCACAAGGGCTCGACAATGGAGCAATCACAAATTTTTATCATTGATACTGAGATATCATCACATCCATGAGCTTTATTAGTATTTAGGTTACGTATCAACTTAAGAACCTTATCCCTATCGATAACAATGTTTTGCAGCATTTTGTTACAGCGGGGTAGAAAGACTGGAAGGGTACTCCCAGTTGCTAAAGTGCAGCATTGTTCAACAAAAAAATCGTTGAAAACATTAGCTTTAGCCTGTACATTAGCCACAAAAATTCCGTTCTCCAATAAAGGCGGAATATTGACTACTTTCTTTTTGTTTATTAATCTGTTCAGAGCCGACCAGTACGCTTTGACACCCTGACCTGGATCAGCCAACTTTCTGCCTAGACTCAAATAGTAATCCTCTTTGGTGCTAGTAATTAATTTTGAAGTTTCGTTCCGGACAGTTTTAACTAGTGCCCAATCCTCCTGCCTCCTCCCACGTTGTACAAATCTTTTGTAAACTCGGTGTTTGCGTATGATTGCTGATTTAAGACCAGGAGTTATCCACGGTGGATCCTTGTCGTCAATCTTAACGACTTTATTTGGTATATTTTTAGTTATAGTGGATACAAGAATACGAGTGAAACACTCTGTCATTTCATCCGAACTGAGAGCAGTAAATCGAGAAACCCAGTCAATTTCTTGAATCTCATCTCTTATCGCTTTGGTATCAGACTTTGAGTAATCCCAGACGGTTCGTTTGTAAGGAGGTGGAGAGGGTATGGTAATATTTAATTTTCCATAAATTATCTGATGCTGACAGTGTTCATCCAGCGATGGGTGTACCCCGTGTTCAACAAACATATTAGGTTGGTCAGTTATAACGAGGTCAATACATGACATGCCTTCACCCCTTATGTTAGTTGGTTCATCAATTAATTGATATAAGTTATTTGATTCAATTAATTCCTCCAGAGCAGTCCCTTCAGGGCTTTCCATATCCTCTGCCCACCATTGAGAGGATCTGCAATTAAAATCTCCAGTCACAATCACTGTGTATGGCCTTTCCCTACGGAGTAGGTCCAGTGTCGTCTGCAGTCTGTCAACGAAGTTTTCAAATTGCTCACTATTTTGACTGGGGCTACGGTAAACAGCTACAAGAAAGATTTTCTTCCGTGCAATGGTAATTTCAGAAACAATGATTTCTTGAAGCAGTTCAAGATCAATCCTACGTTTTATTGGTAGACCCTCCCTGAAGTACAGACATACCCCACCGAGCTTAGTGTTGCTTGGGTGATCACTGCGATAAATTTCCCTGCTGAAACCCTCAATGAGGATGTCATCATTGCTAACAGAACTGTCAAGCATTGACTCGGAAACTGCTATAACATCAAATCGATGGAGGGAGTTGTAAGCCTCAATCAGTGATATTTTTACCTTGTTCCTTGCACAAATGCTATTCAAATTCCAGTGGAAAAATTTCAAACAGTTGTCAATTTGAGGGCCTGGATTTGACTCAATGTCACCTGACAACATTAGCAGAACTTTTAGCGAAAATGTTTTCCCATAAAGAAGAAAGCTTATGTATTCTATTGTTAGTATCAAGTGTAGCACACTTTGCAGTAAGTAAATACATCGTTTCCGGTACAGAGGATATTTGATAAGAGCACGCATATTGTGGATCAGAAAGTTGGCTAAGAAAGACAGGGCAAAGCAAATGGTGGCCTGAAAGTATAGAGATATTTTTGTAAAATTAAGAACAATATCCTGCAATTCATTCACTTTAAAAGAAGATGTATTAAACCAACATGTGTACGGAGAGAAGTAGGAGAACAGTGCAGTGACCATGACAGCCAAGGGGAGTGTTACAACGGATGACCAAATGAAGAGGTACAAGTAGGCAATGCAATACCACAAAGAGAACAAGAGCCCTGTGAATGATCGATGAAAGCAAACCTTAGAAATTAGTCGGAACTTGCAAAATTATCTTTTCCAATTGGTTGCGTTTTATGAAGGTAGGTAAAATTTAGGAAAATCTTCACGGGTTTCTTTTGTCTCCTTCGCTTTTTAGCCGTCTGATTGGTCCGTGAAAATGAGGCTTTGGCGGTTTCGACCATGGGCCACGAGCAATCGGCTATGTACGACGAGTGATTCCTATGCTGGCTGAGAGGTAGGATGAACAACAGGAAAAGTGAACTGTACGGGCCTAACGAAACACCGCACCATCGTTATAAATTAGAGACGAATTTAACAGGTACTTACTTTTCTATCTCGCAAGAAGAGAACCACAAACTAAGAATGTGAACATACAATTCCAATGAACTTTGAAGCAATAACAAACATATGACTTGCCACGCTCAAGAATGGCAAGATCTGTAACATCCAACGTGGCCATAACAAACGATTTCGTGATGTCCTCTTCGATAACCAAACCCTTGCTCCCAATACTTGATCCAACTCTGCTCTCATCCTTACGAGATCGTAAGAATGGGAATCGGCACTTACATTGGCCAAAACCTCTTATAAATTCATCAATCGTGTGCCTTGCTTTTAGTGCAAGAAATGGCTATCGTTTCATCCTCAGTGCAGCAGGTAGATACATGAAATAGATTTGAAATGTTGGATTCAGTACACGTAAGAATAAAATAACAAACGGAAGAAATGTACATCTCCGTATTCTCCGCGATATATCAAAGAATGAAATCTTACTTTTAGTCTATGATCACTAGATTAAACTCGAAAAGGAAATTAAACTCAAAAAAGAAAATCAAAGTTTGAAAGATGAAAATTATTGTTTGAAGCTCAAGTTAGTGGAACTAAATAAAATCATTGAAAATAACCAAAAAAAGCCAAGTTTTGATGTTCCCACTTCACAGGCTCAAATTTTGAACCCCCAATGCGCACCAGAGAGTACACTACATCGCAATACCGCAAGGGAATCAAATGGTTGGAAAGTTCAAAGGTCGGGTGCAAGACCTAGACAACAACCCACATCAACATCCTTTGTTACACAGAATCGTTTTCATGTGTTGGCAACTGAGGTGGAAAATTTGATCCCTACTGATTCCTTTGGAAGAAATTTCAACATGTCTCAACCTTTTGCAGACTCTGAATCTTTTACTAAATCTAAAAATTTTGAAAATAAAAAATCAACAAAATATGAAAAAAATTTGGTCCCGGGAGAGCGCACTTATGCTCAAGTGAGCCAGAGAGATGTGCAGCATGCCGAGGGATCAGGTGTAAGCAAGGCCCCATTGCAACAACGGGATGGCAGGTTGCGAGACAACCAAATAAATCGACGAGACAATCAAACAAATCGGAAACCAACTGTATCTATCGTTGGCGACTCAATGCTACGCAGACTACGCAACCAAGATATAAACAGAGAAGCGTCCCACGTCAAAACATTCATTAAAACGTTTCCTGGAGCCACAATCGATCATATGCATTCGTACCATGAACCAACAATCAGTATGAGCCCGGATGGTGTGATAATTCTATGTGGAACAAATAATTTAAAGAGGGAAGCTCCTGATGTAACTGCGAACAAGTTGATCGACCTCGCGGTATCTACGAAGCGAAGGGTTAGACAGGTGGCTGTCTCAAGTATTTTACACCGGGGAGACTCAGAAGAACTGGAAATGAAAAGACGTCAAGTCAATCGACTAGTAGAAATTGGGCTAAGTGGCACTGGAATTGAATTCATCACGCACGATAATATTGACGAAATACATTTAGATGACTGGGGACTGCACTTGAACTTTCGTGGAGGTAACGTTTTAGCTAATAACTTGATTAATTTTTTAAATGAAATTTGACTAGGGCTAGGGGATTCAGATATTCTTACCGCCAATGTACTACCTGCTCAAAATCCTTCACTTAATGCAATAAGACTCCCAAAGAAATTCCGGTTGGTTTAAAAGAAAACTGTGCTGTGGCAAGGGGCGGGCCTCTCCCCCACTGCAGGGTATTTCCTCTACAGCTCCCCACATTGAGCCAGCTTTTAGAAGGGTAACTAAACTTGGGCATAGGAAGGGTATGACGATTGCATCTCTAAATGTGAATAGCCTACTCCTACATATTGATGAAATACGAATGCTTGTAAACGAATTGGGGATTCACGTTCTTGCAATAAATGAGACCAAGCTTGATGATACTATCGATGATAGCTTAGTCAATATCGATGGGTATACTATCAAAAGATGTGATCGTGACCGTAATGGGGGTGGTGTTGCAGTTTATCTTAAAGATACTTTGCTAGACAAATCTAAAGTGCGGGAAGACGTTCCCAAATCTTTTCTTGAGCTCTTATGCGTTGAGATTAAGCCTGCTCGTGCTGCTCCTTTCTTCGTTGTGGCTTGTTACAGGCCTCCTAACGTAAGTGTTGATACCTTTGATCAGTTAGAAGAATGTCTGAAATTTCTTGATAGGGAAGACAAGGAAACTATTATTCTAGGCGATACAAACTGTGATTTTCTGCCTAAATATTCGAAAGCCGGGATTTCAAATGACCTTCCAGCTCATTCCCTACGTCTGCTAGAAATATATAATCTATTTGGATTTCATCAATTAATTGAAAGCCCTTCTCGTGAGACACTGACCACTACTACTCTAATAGATCATATAGCTACGACAAACAAAAGTAATATAGTAACCTCGGGAATACATAAATCTTGCCTCAGTGATCATTATTTGGTCTTTTGTGTCAGGAAATTTCGTGGTGCTTGCAAAAAACAACACAAAAATATTTCTACAAGGCAAATGAAGAACTTTGATCAAGCCGAGTTTGTCAAAGATCTTGTAGGGGTAGACTGGAGAGGCATCGTGTGGAATACAGACGATGTGAATGTTGTAGTTAACAAATGGACAAATATTTTCTCGCTTATTCTTGAAAAACATGCCCCAACCCGTAACAGGCGTGTTTCTGACAAATTCTGTCCTTGGTTGACCAATGATTTCAAACTTATGTGCAAGGCAAGAGATAAGTTAAAAAACAAGCTATTCGCTCAAAATCCGAACTATTGATGCAGTCCTATAGACATGCACGTAATCAAGTTAATAAATTAAATAGAGAACTAAAGCGCGAGTATTTCACTCACAAGATTGCTTCCTGCGAAGGAGACCTCAAGAACACATGGAAGACTATCAATAATGTCTTAAATAAAAAATCTAAAACCACCAATATTTCTTCACTAAACATCGATGGGAAACATATCTCTACGAGTGCCGGCATTGCAGAATCGATGAATAACTTCTTCTGTACCATCGGAGAGACACTTAGTGACAAAATTCCCGAAGCAAAAAACCCACTCCTCGAGAATGATTACGAGGTCAATCCACAAAAAACTAAGTTTAATTTTCATGTTATTGATATTCTCCAGTTACGTAAAGTTTTTGGCAAATTCAAAACCTCAAAGGGATGTGGTACTGATGGCATTGCTAGTTGTTTTCTAAAATTTGCACTTCCAGTTATTTCAGAGTCTCTTTGTGATACTTTCAATCTTTCAATTGCTACTGGTTGTTTTCCAGATAGCTGGAAAATAGCCAGAGTAGCCCCAATTTTCAAAAGTGGTCAACCTGATGACCGATCTAACTACCGACCTATATCAGTCTTGCCTGTTTTAGCCAGGGTCTTTGAAAAGCTTATTTATAACCAACTGTACGATTATTTGAACAACAACAAACCTCTATTTTCTAACCAATCTGGCTTCAGAGCTCTACACTCTGTTGTCACTTGCCTTCTTAACAACACAGAAGACTGGTATGTGAACATGGACAATGGCAGATACACTGCAAATATTTTCATTGATCTCAAAAAAGCATTTGACACCGTAGATCATGACATTTTACTTGCTAAATTGAGGAAGTATGGTATTGATAATCTTGAACTTACTTGGTTTACGTCCTATCTAACCAATAGAAAGCAATTCTGCAAAGTAAATGGGGTATGTTCCAAAACAGAAGATATTCGCTGTGGTGTGCCGCAGGGCTCTTGTCTTGGCCCTCTTTTGTTTCTGATTTATATCAATGATCTTCCGTTTTCTCTGAAGAAAGGTAAAGTGACCATGTACGCTGACGATACCAGTATTTCTTACTTAGATATAAAACAAACTTTGAATAGTGACCTGAATGATTTGAAGCGATGGTTGCAGGGTAATAAACTTTCTTTGAAAGTTTTAAAAACTCAAGCTTTGATTGTAGGTTCCCAGCCCAAAATTAAGAAAATTAACGACAAGGCTGTTGATCATCCACTATTTTTTATTGGTGACTCTCAGGTTGAAAATGTAGACCGAACAAAGTATCTGGGTGTGATAATCGATAGAAATTTGGATTGGGAAGAACACGTTTACAATCTCCGTACTAAGGTTTCTCGTGCAATTGGATTTTTGAAATATTCCAGGAAATTTTTACCTCAAAACACGTTGAGTGCAATGTATAGGGGTATCGTCGAGCCCCATTTTCGGTTCTGTTGTTCGGTGTGGGGGTGCTGTGGGGTGACTAAACTACAAACCCTGCAGAAGCTGCAAAATCGAGCAGCTAGGATTGTAACTAAAAGTCGATTTGATACGCCTGCTATGGCATTAATTCGCAGTTTAAATTGGCCTACTGTAAATGACATTATCAGAAGCGAAACAGCTACCACAATGTACAAATCGCTAAATGGTCTGGTCCCGGAGTACCTTACAGACTTGTTCGAAAAAAATTCTACTCGAAATGTCAGAAAACTGAGAAACACCGATACTGATCTCTCGTTACCATTACGAAAAACTAACAATGGGCAGAGGGCTATATCTTTTCGTGGACCTAAGCTTTGGAATCAACTTGAACCTGATGCTAAACAGGCACCCTCCCTTGCCACTTTTAAGAGAAGAATCAAGAACTTGCCTTAACGAGAATTCTTTTATTTTTTTTTGTTAACTGTTATATAGTGATCTTTTGAATTAGTAAATGTTTTGCCACGGCCCCCTGAAAAGCAGTTCATATGGATTGACGGGGCTACCGTGCCTAAATAAATAAAAATGATGAAAAATGAATGAATTCTTGAATAAGAAACAAGGCGCTGAAGTCGTGTTTTGCTGACTTGCAAGTGCAGTTCAACCCCAGGGGGGGAGGGGTACAAACAATTGGCCAGGTATGTCGAAAACTCGGAGAGCTCGGATAAGTCAGAGATCTCGGAGAAATATCTCCAAGATTTTCAAACTCCAAGTTTTCGTCTTGGCCTTATATGCATAAGTCGAAAAGTTGGTGATATCAAAAATATTTTGAGCAGGGCCGAAGCCAGTGGGGGGAGGGGGTCTAGGGGGGCCGAGCCCCCCCCCAGAAGGCCATTTGTCGGAAATTTTACTCCACCGGATTTTTGTTGTTGTTACAGGCCCACATTTAGAAGATTTTACGGAGAAAGTGATGCATAGAACATGAATTTATTGACTTTCGAGGATAAATTTTGACATGAAGTTTGAATCTACAGCAGTTTTTCCTTCATAATGACCAATTTTGAAGGCTCCAACGTTGAAACTACAAAATAATTCCAAAATCTAGTCATTTAAGGGAGCATATCAGTCCTTTGGTGCATGTTTTAACGCATGTTCCTAAAATTGGGGTTGTTGCTGTTGTTGTTGTTGATTTTAGAGCGTCGGAAAATTTTGGTTCTTTGCCCCCCTAAGAATTAAGGCTGGTATCGGGCCTGATTTTGAGACATCTATGAATTTGTCCGTTATATAATGTTCAAGCATTTATTTCACTCGATTTCACTTAAGCCTGGTTTCCATATGATCGTAACAGTCGGCGACGCGTCGCTGAGGCACGCTCGGGGATGGTTGCGTAAAATGGAAACATTTTCTTAACGATGTCTCCGATGTCGCCGATCAGACGGGGACAGTACGGGGACGCATCGGAAGAGTTGAAATGTGTTCAACTTTTTCAACCGTCGCAGACCAGTCGCCGTACAGTCTCCGACTGCTGCGATCAAGATTTTTAATGGAAACATGATTTTTGGCTGCACTGTGACGTCGGCGACTATGAAAAATCACGTGACTCAGAAAAATCAATCCTAGAATGCATTGCGCGCGAGACTTTACCTATCACATCATTCAACAACATGGCTATGGCACGCGAAAGTCACCACAATTAGATAAACCCAGTTTATCACCAGATAAACCCAGTTTATCTCAGATAAACCCAGTTTATCTGTGATAAACCCACTTTATCACCAGATAAACCCAGTTTATCTGAAAAAGTCACTACTTATGCAGATAATCCCAGTTTATCACAGATAAACCTAGTTTATCTGCTGATAAACCCGGTTTATCTGTTGATAAACCCAATTTATCTCAGATAAACCCACTTTATCTGTTGATAAACCCAATTTATCTCAGATAAACCCACTTTATCACCAGATCTGTCACCACAACTAGATAAACCCAGTTTATCAGCAGATAAACCCAGTTTATCAGCAGATAAACCCAGTTTATCAGCAGATAAACCCAGTTTATCTCAGACAAGACCGAATTATCTGAGAATGTCGTCAAACATGCTGCCAAAATGGCGGAATCAGACTTGTAGCCCAATGATTTTGATAATCTTTTGGCAAATGCCATTGACTGCACCCTGTCAGGATTTCTCTGTAGTTCTCCGAGACATCTTCTGGCAGTTGTGAAACTTGTTAATGTAGCAGTGAATAAAATCATTTGCACACCTCTCAAACCATTGCCTCCACATTGCAGTATACTACACCCTCCAGTAATAAACCCGCTGAAACGATGCCGTACCAAGGTAAAAGGATGACACTCCAAGAAAATTTGTTTCCTCGCCATATTTTGAGTTTAAACATTTTCCCTGCCTTGTTTCTGTTATTTCCCTGTTGAAATTTTCATTTCCCGGTCGAAAATTATGCAAGTTCCATAGATGATTGCCAACATTTTTCCTTTCCCCGTCATAATAGTTGTAATCCCGGCGAAAATGTATGATTTCAAAATTTTCCCCGCTGCATTTTTAATGTCCGACGGATTTCTTTTGGATACTGTTGCCACTGATGCCCTCTCAACTCGATTTGGATTGGGAGAAATAACAATTTCAATGGATACAAACAGCAGCAAGAGCAAAACAATAGAAATTGAAGTCATTTTGAAAATGATATGTCATGCCTGCCTTTCAGATAAACTGGGATTATCTGCTCTGATAAACTGGGTTTATCTGCTTATTTTTAATTGTGGTGACTTTCGCGTGCCATATCTTCTGATAAACTAGGTTTATCTGGTGATAAATTGGGTTTATCTCAGATAAACTGGGTTTATCTCAGATAAACTGGGTTTATCTGTTTCTCTTTGATAAACTGGGTTTATCAACAGATACAGTGGGTTTTCGTGATAAAGTGGGTTTATCTGAGATAAAGTGGGTTTATCTGAGATAAACTGGGTTTATCTGGTGATAAAGTGGGTTTATCACAGACAAACTGGGTTTATCTGAGATAAACTGGGTTTATCTGGTGATAAACCGGGTTTATCTAATTGTGGTGACTTTCGCGTGCCATACATGGCCGCAATTGATTTGGCAAATTTGCGCTGGGACACATCGCCGACTGATCGGAGACATGTCGACTGATCGGTGACACATCGCCGACTGATCGGGGACACGTCGCCGATGTGTCGCAGTAGGTCGCCGACTATTACGATCATATGGAAACCAGGCTTTGCAGTGATTAAAGGATTCGTCTAGCGTTCTAAAACCAATATCTCCTAGATTTTCAAACTCTGAGTTTTCGTCTTGGCCCCATATGCAAAAGTGGACAAGATGGAGATATCAAAATATTTTTTAGTTTCCATCAATGGTTTTTGCATAAAAATTATCATTGGCTAAAATATTTATTGGCCCAAACACCAGTGACCGAAAACAGTTTTTGGAAGATTTTATCCTATATTTGTTCATAATTTTCCGCAGGAGGAAATCCAATCTAATATATGAGCGAAATTTTCACAGGAGGGGCATTATCCGACGATCTAAAGGGGGTCATCTAAGTTCATAGATGTTTTAAAATATTTTCGATACCTCTGACATCTTAAAAAAGTTCTGAGTTTGAAAAGCTCGGAGATATCGGCTTTAGAACACCAGACATTTCATTTTCATTCATTTCATTTTATCTTTTTTACCCATGGTAGCCCCTCAATAATGATAATTGATTTACAGGGGGCCATCCTAAAACTTACAAATAACTACTAATTTACAATAAAAACGACATTTGCTATAAAACCTAATCCTAAACCTAAACCTAAACTAATTACAAATTGTCATAAATAAATAAAAGAAAACAGAATAGAATTGGTGAGAAATTCATGGCTGCACCGTCTTTTTAAACGCTCTCAGGGTTGAAGTATTTCGGATCACAGGGCCAAGACTGTTCCAAAGCTTGGCGCCTCGGTACGCGAAACATTTCTGCCCCCCTGCCGATTTTAATAATGGCAACCTGAGATTGACTTCGGCGTTTCTAAGAGAACGACTGGTAGAGTTGTTGACTCTCGTGAACATGTCTTTCATATAAGAAGGCACGTCACCATTAAGGGATTTAAAGACCATTTTCTGAGCTTCAAAATCAATAAGCTCCCTGACAGTCGGCCATTTAAGCGCCCGAATAACTGGTAAAGCAGTAGCATCAAATGGACTGTTGGAGACGAGTTTTGCAGCCCGATTTTGAAGTTTCTGCAATTTTTCAATGGCAGTCACCCCAGCATTTCCCCAGACAGGGCAGCAATATCTAAAGTAAGGCTCCACTAAACTCTTATACATTGTCTTGACAGTTGAAATAGGAAGGTACTGCTTGGCATAACGAAGCACACCAATACCTCTAGAGATCTTATTAGTTGTTAGGGCCAATTGAGATGTCCATTTAAGTTGATGGTCAACCTGAACACCAAGGTATTTGACCTCCTTTACCAACTTGATATCCTCGGAACCAATCTTAAGGTGTGGTTTGGTTGAATCAACAGAGTCAATTTTTCGCAGCTTACCATTACTCCCTATAATCATTGCTTCTGTCTTTGCAACGTTTAAAGACAACTTATTCCCTTCAAGCCATCCTTTCAAAGCTTCTAAGTCAGCATTAACTGCTTGATTAATTTCCAAAACAGATTCAGAGGCATAGTAAATGCTTGTGTCATCTGCATACATGGATACAAGGGAATTTTTCAAACAACAAGGAAGATCGTTAATATAGACCAGAAAGAGAAGTGGTCCAAGACATGAACCTTGTGGTACACCACAAGTTATACTGTCTGTAGCGGAAATTCGCCCATTCACCTTACAGCATTGTCGTCTACTGGTGAGATATGAGCGAAACCAGCCAAGTTCTTTTCCTTTCAAGCCACAGAAGTTAAGCTTCCTTAATAGAATATCGTGGTCAACTGTGTCAAAAGCTTTCTTTAGGTCTATGTAAACGACAGCTGTGTATTTACCTTTATCAATGTTTAAG
The DNA here is from genome assembly GCA_039566865.1 of Aurelia coerulea. Classification (NCBI taxonomy): domain Eukaryota; kingdom Metazoa; phylum Cnidaria; class Scyphozoa; order Semaeostomeae; family Ulmaridae; genus Aurelia; species Aurelia coerulea. The sequence goes on along the minus strand of CM076948.1, from coordinate 20,374,828 downwards.
TACCAGTCGTTCGTGCACTTTAACAGAGACGTGAGAACCGAATGAAGGGCCCGAAAACCTGACTGACCAGATAAAATCAGCTTGTTTTTGTCAAGGTAATCGTACAGCTGGTTATAGACAAGCTTCTCAAATAAACGAGAAACAACAGGTAGCACCGATATAAAATAAACAAACAATTAAAATAAAGATAACTACAGGGTGTCCCAAAAAAATTGTGCCTCGGTTGTCTGAAGATTGCGACAAAACGGCAAAAGATTTTCGCCAAGTTTTTGCATGATACTGCTTTTCAGATATTCAATTAAAGTTTGCCACCATCCCCGTAAAAATCCGTTGAGAAATGATGGAGCAATGACTTTCAGGAGAACAAATTTGCCCGATCACTGAAACCAGCAGTAGGCCATTTTGTCTTACTATTTTGAAGCGATAAATAGCTTCATGGATTGAAAATGAAACAGCAGCCTCCAATTTCATACCTTTCGTAAAAATTCCGATAATCCTCGGAGAGTTCCACTATTTCTGACCTCACAGAAATAATTTCTTACTCCACGTGAAGATACTTATCATTGCAAAATAGTAAGACAAAATGGCCGACCGCTGGTTTCAGTCATCAGGCAAATTTGGTCTTCTGAAGGTCATAGCTCCGTCATTTCTCAACGGATTTTCACGGGGATGGTTGCAAACTTTAATTGAATATCTGAAGAGCAGCATCATGCAAAAGTTTGGCGAGAATCTTTTGTCGTCTTGTCACAATCTTTACGCAAACGGGGCACAATTTTCTTGGGACACCCTGTATATATATATACAACTGTCCCAAAATTGGAATTGAGAAAGAATTTATATATATTTATTCCTGCTCGTCTTTATTTTTGTTCATCTTTATATACAACTGTCCAGTATGGTTTAACTTCAAGATGGAAGCAACATGTGTTCCCAGCAATGAAAACAGGACACCACGCTCATCTATGATTTCACTGAGACTGAGAAAGGGGTATATTTGAAGCAGAAACCTGGCACCTACCTAGAATGTCAAAAATAAACAGGAGGTTTTTCTTCAGAGAAAATCCCAACCCAAAAACAGTTAAATGCTGGTGGACTCAGGACTCCCGCTCCTATTATGGCCAAAATGTGTCATATCAATAATTGATCTATTTTGTACAGGAAACTTCAAGAAAAATATGTTCAGAGGGCTGACAAAACCTCAATCTTTTCTTGAACAAGGTCCGATCAAAAATCAGGCACTTACTTAAACTGGCAATATTATATCACAGGTGTGTGTTACAGCAAAACCAAGTGCATTTTTGAACAACGAAATCTTAGGGCTTCTAGAATATATATATATATGTTTGTGAGGTAGTTGTATGTAAACGTTGACTCAAACCAAATTCAAATTATTAGTTACCAAAAACTTGTATCAGGGCTAGTAGGGCCTTAAAGTTCTGTTAATCAAACTTAAATTAGAATTAAGCTTGACACTGCTTTTAGAACGAGCAAGAGTTCTTTGTTTAAACTATGAAATATCAAAACTGAATTTGAAAATGTTTTGGAATGAGTAGGAGTCTTTTGTCTCAACACAACAACTGATTAAGAATAAAAGAGAATAACTTTGTCACTTACAATTACATTTCCATGATGACTTACTGTCCAGTTTGAAAATTCAAACACTTGTTTCATGATAGTAGTTTGGTCGAGCAGTGATCCTTCTGGGATATCTTCTTTCTTGATCATTCGGCTCCATTGGCGTAGCCAGGGTCCTGTCTTTGGGGGGGCAAGGTGCGAGTAAAGCGAGTAACAATTGGGGTCCGGGGGCTTGCCCCCGGAACAGTTTGTGGGGCTACGCCCTTAAGGATGCCGGAAACACCCTCTTTTAGACAAAGCCACCCAGAATCGAAGATTAAAAAGGCCAAGTTCATTAAAGGTGCAGATGAAAATTTGGCTACTTGGAGTTGCCTACTCCCAGGACAAAAACAAGAATATGCCTGAACAAAACAAGCAGATGATATCGGTTCATTAAAACTTTCAATGCCTAAAATGCAATCAATGACAGCTTCCCTTCTCCTTTTAGTCTTATTTGAATTCTAATCAAAATTTTGTAGTTTAGAAACTCTAATGTTATTGCTAACATCAGAATACCCATGTCATGCGTGGCAGATTGATTGGAACACTTGTCAGCAGAAGGGTTGATTGACCCATCGAGGACCCACGAAGAATGCTAAGGGTTTGGGCCCATGAAGAAGGTTTTATACCATCGTTTGCCAAGTTCAATTTGCATTCGTCTGTGGTCTTGAAACTCTTATTAAAACGCTAGAAAAACAGAAAATACTCGTGCAATTGAATGGTGACGTTTAGTGAGCATAAGAAACATAAAGAGAATGCAGCGGCGTGGCCAGGATAAATAAAGTGGGGGTATTACATTCGCCCCCAGGAAAATTTTGGGGCCACGCTCTTTACTTTGGCTTAGAATGCATCTCCCAATATCATGCTCATGTTTACCTTTAGCGACAAGGAAACCTTGATCGTTTTGTGACGGTTATTGTATGAATCAGAGCACGGGGAAAATTTTTGAAAAAATATCCTTTACTTTGGCTTAGAATGCGTCTCCCAATATCATACTTGCCAGTGCCAAGATTTGACATTTATCAGAAAATTCTTTCCCAACCTATACCCAGCTATTTTCTCTTCAGTTTTAGATGAAATTTTTGAGAAGCACACATTGACTTTCATGGCATTTTCGAAAGAGGGGCACTGTCGATAAAAATTAAGGAAGGCATAAGTAAATGCTAGATGCATCCGGGAGTGCAGAAATCGCGATGAAGTAGACCCGAAGTAGACAAGTGGCAGCATGTTGCCAAATACGAAAAGTGTAAATACACATAGAAGTGCGAGCGAAGCGAGCAGAAATTTCTGAGAAGCACTTAATTTGATTTATATTCTTTCCCAAATGGATGCAATACACGTACACAGTTAAAGGGGCGCCTAAGTCGGGTTCGTTGATTCTAATAAAGCTGCAATGCCTGGACGTGATAACAAGCCGAGCGGTAGTAAGATGTTGTACAAGACATACTATAAGTTTTTAAATGATCTTAGCCCTGAGTATACAGTAGATCCAATACCCCCTCTTCATCATCCGCAGTACCGTCTACGCGACCAGGATGTCATAGGGCGATTAAAGGCAAGGACAGAACAATTCAAGTCTAGCTTCTATCCTAACTGTTTATCCGAATGGAACCAGCTTGAGCCTGAATTGAGACTTGCACCTTCTGTTGCTGTTTTTAAGAAAAAGATATTATCAATAATCCGCCCCCTGCAAAATCTGTCTTTGGAATTCACGATCCAAAAGGATTATCCTATCTCACTCAACTTAGGGTTGGTCTCAGCAAGTTGAATTTCCACAAATTCAAGCATAATTTTAGGGATACCATAAATCCAATGTGCCCAACAAACAACGATGGCATTGAGGATACGGAGCACTTTTTGTTGCTCTGCCCTTCTTTTGATGTTCAACGACGAAATCTTCTCGCTGTAATTGCTGTATTACTACGACCATATATGCAAATCACTGATCTTCCAAATGATGCTCTGATGCAACTTTTAATATATGGTGATCAAGACCTTTCTAATGACTTGAACCGAAGTATACTCGAATTGACGTTACGTACCATTCACGAAACTGGTCGGTTTGTCTAAGATCCTTCGTAACTTCAGTACCAAGCAACCACCAAATCCCTCAACTTAAATCATCCGTTTCTTTGTAAGTTCTGTTTCACATTAGATGCCGGGCATAGTTTGCGACCTCAAACCAATGAAGAGTTGCGCTCGTGACATTTTAAATTTCATCACAAACCTGACCCGGCATCTAATGTTAGGCAGAATCTAATATAGTATCCATTAGGTTTTAATCGTTCGTAATCGTAGTGTACCTAATTGTATGTAGTTTAACGTTGCGTGTCTTTTCAATTGGCCATGGGGTAGTCATTGTCCTTCGCTTCCCTTGGCATCGTCCCTGCAGTGTTGTACAGTATTAGGAAGGTATAGTAGAATGTAAGATTTATTGTAATATTTTATATGTATAAAAAAAAGACATACTATGATAGATGTTTGGAATTGCGAGCGAAGCGAGCAACAATTTTTGCAATCCTTGTTGACTTAAATGATGCGAAGATGCCATTTATTAGTTAAAGGATTGACTTCCTTTTCCCCTTTTGACATTCACAAACAGCGCTGCGACAACTGTTGGGAGGTAAATAACTTACCCCCCCCCTTCAGTTTCTCAACGGATTTGGACGAATCACGAAAACCACCTTTGGCAATGATTGGGGGGCGGCCATCCCCCCTTGCCCCCTAGCTATGCTACTGTTCGGCTCCTCTTCTTCCTCTTCTCTTAGATCTTGATGAAATCTATTACCAATGACAACATTATCATTATTGCCATCTTCATTTGCTGATTGAATCAAACTGCCCTTTATTCTTACACTTTAAATAATGATACATTCCTTGTTATTCTCTTTCCATCTCTACTTGCATTAACCATAGTTCCACTTCTTTGTGTGATTGTGTATGGTTTTCTTTGTCTTTGTTTTACAATAACTACAATAATTGCTCCCACTACTCTTTGAAATGTTCTAAGCTCTTAGAAGAAATTAACCCTGGAAAAGCAACGGGATAAGACAATATTGCAGGGGAAATTTCTCAAAGATGGTGCTACTGATTTAGTAGAGCCAATAACTGAATTATGCAATCTCTCAATCCTGCGATCAGCATTCCCTGATGTACAAAAGTACCTTTACGATAATAGAATATTATGTAGATACCAGTCTGGCTTTCGTCTAACACTCAACGGATACTTGCTTATCCTACTTGAGTGACATGATCAACAAAGGATTTGAAACTGGTATGTTTATTACAGGCATGATTTTGATTGATCTACAAAAAGCAATTGACACAAAGGACCATAAGATTTTCCAAGATAAAATGGCATGTCTTGGCTTTAGTGACTTTACCATCTTATGGTTTAAACCTTACCTTCAGGACCGATCATTTACAGTCAACGTTGGAAAGGAATATTCAAACCCTAGTAATTTGTCATGTGGGGTCCCTCAGGGGTCAATTCTTGGTCCACTCATATTCCTACTTTATGTGAATGACATGGCACAAGCTGTCGACTGTGACCTGCTTCTCTACGCAGATGATCCTTGCCTAATCTTTAGAGAAAAAGACATTGAGCACGTAGAGACCAATTTGAATAGGAGTTTCAACTCTCTCTGCAATTGGTTTGTGGAAAACGAGTTACGTATTCACTTTGGCGAGAACAAAACGAAATCCATTCTTTTCAGAAGAAAAAATGCAAACCCATTAGGAGAGGTAACATAGAAATCAAACAACGCCCACTGGTCACATACCTTGGATGTGATATGGATGAAAATCTCTCTGGAGAGTCAATGGCAACTAAAATGCTTGGAAAAATAAATGGTAAGCTGAAATTTATGTACGTATAGAAAACAAAGCTTCCTGGACAACTCCCTTCGAAGGTTGCTTTTAAATACCCTTATTTAACCCCACTGTGATTATGCATGCACATCATGGTACCCAATGTTGGGAAAGAGGCTGTCCAAAAAAACCCAATCGGCACAAAACAAATGCATTCGTTTTTATCTGAATTTAAAAAACACAGCGCATGTTGGGGCTACAGAATTCAAAGTTATAAACTGGCTCCCCATAAAGCACCGAATAAATCAAAATGTCTGTGCAAAGATACTGAAATTCTTTAAAGGAACTGCTCCAGCTGATAAAATACTCCATCCAGTTGACAACAGTCGTAGGTCTAAATTTAAATTAAACATCCCATTTCGTAAAAGTAACACAGGCCAAAAATGTCTATCTTACCTAGGGCCAACAATACGGAATAGTCTACCATCTGATTTAAAATCCACAACCAATATTAACACATTCAAACACAAGATTAAAGAAAATTTTTTCAAAAATATACAGAGAGAGGAAGATGACGTATATGTGTACCACTGACACCTAATATGCTCTCGTACACCCATGATTCGGACCCATTTGATCAAAAAGCCTTTTTTTTCCTTTCTTTGTTTTTAAAGAAAACAACCTTTGAGGGGACCATTATGGAAATAAGGTCAATTCGACCTTTTAATGCTTTCCCTGCCACTACCATTAGGGGTGTTTTTTATGTATTCAATTAATTTGATAAAAATTGTAATTATATATCTTTTTTAGCTTTCAAACTATTGTAAATCTCTTAATTATTTATTATTTGTGGCGAATTTATACATATATACATTATCCCCCTCCTCTAAATCTGATTCTGAAGCATGATTCTTTCTATCTGCATAATCTTTCATCTTTCTCTTCTTCATTTCATCTCTATTTTTTAAATATATGAGCTGCTTGGATGACTTTGTTCAAATCTCTCATAAATCTTTCACACTCTTCATTTGCTCTTGGCTATTCTGGTGTAATTCTCCTGTGAGTATATCCACTGTGTTTTGCAAACTCTTTCATCTTCGAGCCATTGAAAGGAGGTCCATTGTCAGGCTTCGTTGTGACTGGTATTCCAGGTGTGCTAAAGATCTTTTCTAACTTTGGTTTAAAATACTTCTCACTAGTAGAAGCTACAATTTCAATCTCTGGATATCTGAAATATTCATCCATGCACACCAAGATATACTTGTGATTCTCTCCCATGGGACCCTTGAAATCTACTGCTACTATTTCCCATGGACCATCTGGCAGATCTTGCATTCTAAGTGGTTCTAGCTTGTTCTCTTTCAGAGTGGCTTGGCAGGCAATACATGATGTTGTTTTGTTTTCAACTACCTTATCTATTCCAGGGAACCAAACTTTTTCTCTTATTAGACCTTATGTCTTCACTATACCTACATGTCCTTCATGTGCAATGTCTGCAGCCTTCCCTCTAGGAACATTTGGCATCATTACTCTGGTTCCCCTCAGAACTATACCATCTTCTGTAACAGATACTTCTTTCTCTACTTGTCTGAATGCTTGCAAAGTACTATAGAGTAATTTCCTTGAAATTTCCTTTTGTTTTGACATAGTATGGACCACTGTCCACTGTGTAAGCACTCTTTTAGCTTCTGCATGGTTGAATCGTTGTTGGGTTCATCTCTAGCTTCATCTCTTGTCATTGCTTTTGGAACTGCATTGGAGGCAATGAAATTAACATACTCCTCAGCAATTGATTTAGACTTTGCAAACTGCGGGTGTCTTGAAAGAGGCTGCTGGATTGTGAGCTCCTGGCTTGTAACAAGTGAAGTCATACTATACTCTTGGAGTCTCATTGTCCATCTTTCTATCCTAGCTTGTGATCTACTACCTAGACTTGCCCCAAGTCTATTTCGTCAAAGAAAATTTCGTCAAAAAAAATGAAGGGAAAAGTGAAAAGCAAAATATACTGTTTTGTAATATACTTTCCGGTAGACTTATTACAGTTGACAAAACAGACTTGAGGCAAGTCTATCTACTACCAGGCTGTTAAAAAAGAATTCTACCGGGTGCGCCAAAATAAACTATGCACTTTTGGCAGGCCACGATAAATCGTACACATGACCGATTTTGAAGATTTATGACTTAATCTTTGGCAGGAAGCCTGAATTAGATTCTTGGATTTTTTGCAAGTTTTTCTGTTTTCAGTTTTTAGAGCTACAAGCGAGTTTCTTAAAATTTTCATTTTTGAAAACACTGAAAACGATCAAAAAACATCGATCCAGCCAAGGGCACCTACCTTGTACTGTACGCGTGACCTACTGTTCACAGAGTAATTGGTGTCCTGTGACCGAGTCCTGTTTATCTGTGTATATCATAAGAAACGAAGGGGTTTGCAACTTCTGCAGATAAACCAATCAGTGACCAGGATCTCAAGAGAAGATTATCACAAGCGCGTTCTATCCGTTGTGGTTTCGGTCAAGCAAGATTGTTTACTTAAGCCTTTGTTCAACCAAATGTGAAAAGTGACACCGTATGCAAACTAGGGGGTCGCGTGAAAAAATCAATCCTTAAGATTGTTTGAGGACGAGAGAAACGACTTTCAAGAAATTCTGCCTGTACCTCCAGAAAATTAAGAAACCATGATGAAAAGAAGAGGTCAAGTTCCAATTTAATAAATATTTTTCAAGTTTCCTTTCATCCATAAGGCAAATCCTTAGCCTAATTGACAATTTAAACTTATTAAACGCTTTCATGCTACAATATTGAACCAATTCTTCCTTTATGTTATGACACTTGGAAAATACTTGCAAAATCAATATTTCAACAACAAAACGGTTAATTTAAACAACTTTGCTTACAATTCGAACACTTGTCCTCAGTTCAAGTCAACACAACAAGTCCGAGACCACAGACACTGCGTCATAATAAGCGAACAACCAGCTGAAAAAGTTCTTAGCAGTGCCAACCCCCAGTTCACTTTACCGCAAGTTTTGTTTACTGGCCATAGCAACGGGCTCTGACCACAGCAACGTGTAACGCGCTTGTGAGAAAAGTGAACAATGGAGTTATGAAAAGTTTCATACCCCTAAAGTTTTTCTAGTTACAGGGATTTTCAAATTCTAACGTCTGATAGTATTGACCAATCAAATATCACGCTGTCTGATTCCCTGTGGCCAGCTCGTATAACAGTTGATCTCGTACTACATAAACACCGGAATTTGAAACCACAAAGTTATTCATACGTCATCTCGACCTTGAGAAGACTGACTCTGTGTTGTGTACTGCTGGATCACGGTACGGTTCTGGGACACCCTCTGTACTGGGTCACAGGACACCAATTACTCTACAGTACTGGGAATAAACACACTTCCTACAAGGTAAGCGCCCTTGGTTTTTCCTCACACCATAGCACATTATGCATTGCTTTAAATATAAAAAACTACTAATAAGGCCACAGGAAGCCCAATCGCGTAATATGGCGGCCTAGCTGACTAAGGTAATTTACGTGGCTGCTGTTTCCTATTTGCAGTATAAAGATAGCAGTATTTGCTCTTTGAATGGAAGAAAATTAAATTCATACCGTAAATGGTTGATTGTCATCACGGTTATCTCTGTGTCTTTCTTGTTGTCCTTTTCTTGTGTTCCAAAATCATCGAAGCATTCTCCAACCATGGTAACATGTTATTATTCTTGCTGTTGTTGTATTGCGATAATGCAACATTATAGGTTGCAGTGTGTATATAAGAAATAACAAGGAATGCAGCTTATTTACCTGCCCAAATCTAACAACAGTTTTGTCCTCGCTCAATCTCAGTGAATTTTGCATCAAACGCCAAGTTCTTTGCCACATCATTTACCACAAATATGACCCAGGCATGCGCTTAACATTACGCAAAGGCTTGAACAGACACAATATTCTGCAGCCTTAGCTGTTGCTGGTGCTTGGAGAGGTACACATAGGCAAAGACTTTATGAAGAATTAGGATAGGAAAGTCTGTACGACAGAAGATGGTACAGAAGGCTGTGTCATTTCTTTAACTTAATGAAATCAAGATCACCAGGCTACCTTTTTGATGCAATCCCTCCTGAATGTCAACTCAACTACAGTCTTAGACACTCTCGGGATTATGAAGTACATGTTGCTAGAACCAATCGTCTTTCTAATACTTACTTTCATAATACCTTGTTTGAGTAGAATACGCTTGGGGAAGAGATCAAAAATTCAATGTCCCTTTCTCAGTTCAAAAGCAAATTATTAAAAATCATAAGACCTGAGCAAAATTCTGTCTACAATATTTCTGATATTGAAGGCGTGAGATTACTGACAAAGTTGCGTTTGAAGTTTAGTGCACGGAATGAACACAAATTTAGACACAACTTTGATAGTCTTACTCCATTTTGTGTTTGTGGTACCGACGGGGAAGAGAATGAGCACTTTCTCCTGCATTGCCCCCTGTTTGACTCGATGCGGCAAGACCTCTTTGATCATCTCTCTAAAGTTCCTGGTTTAAATGTGAATTTAGATGTTAAACCTTTGTTTGATTTGCTTCTGTTCGGGGACTCGCAGTATAATGTCATTATCAATCGAATAATCCTTGAAGCAACAATGTCTTTTATCAAAAATACGGAAAGGTTTTCAAATTAAATTTAGGCATAAAACAGCAGCAACATTTTCATTTTATTTGTAGTATTTGTAGCGGGTGTCTTGCAAAGAAGTACTCCTATTTGTATCACGAATAGCAGATATGTTATACTACATAATCCTCGCGGTAGCTTTAGGTGTTTCATCTATCTGCGCTTGTTTGAGAGTCAAGCAACTGCTGTAAATTCGAGGGAGTTCTTCTTTCTGAGACGCCCGTGTTGTTATTGTTCTTTCCTTGCCGTAGTTGGAACTCGATGACATCTTGTCCTTTCCAGCTATGGCAGCCACAGAATATTTATATTTCGTTGGAGTTAGTTGTTTTTATTTGTGATAAAAAAGGGTTCTTTGCGTGAAAATGTTCCCCAGCTTTTGAACTCCTTACTCAAAACATAGGGCTCAAATCTTTAAAAGGTCGGTGTAAAATTATATTGCAGTTTTCTATGAAATAAATGGCTTGAAAGGAACTGGGGGTTTTTTGCCGTAAATCTGCCGTGGAAATTCATTGATTCTTGATTTGTTTTAAAATGGTGGCATTTATCAAATTTGAGGCTATGACGTCATCAAATTTCTAAATCCTAAACCAGAAAAGCTACATATTTCTGCTTACTACCATATTGTAGACCCTCATAACCTGTGGTTATCTTGAAGGTGGTATCATTTTTCCTCTTTTGGATTAGGATTTACGATGATTTAAATTTTTTTCAAAATTTTCCATGAATTTTTTCAAAAATAATCAAATTGCGCCATTTTGAAAAAAATCAAGATTTCAAAAAATTTCCGCAGCAAATTTACAGCAAAGTACCAGAAGTTCCTTTCAAGCCATTCAATTCAAAGAAAAATGTCATAGAATTTTACACCCACCTTTTTAAAGATTTGAAAGATTTTAGCCCTATGCTCTTACTCAATGCATTTGCCTTCACTTTCCTTCCCGAAATGATGTGAAACAAACGCGAAACAAAACTCTATCATTTTTACAGTTTGAAATCTACCGAAGCTTGGTCCCACTATCGTGTCCGGGATAAAGGGCGCCGACGCTCGAAATTCGAACAAAATTCGCAGCAAATCAAGGTTTTATCCCCCGGATGTTTCTGAGCAAGGATTAGTGGCAGCAAATACGTTCGTTGAAGATCCGGGGGTCAGCGTCGTGATTTTCGTCGAGAATCTGACTAATTTCGAACGTCGGCTCCTTTGATCCCGGACACCATGGTGGGAAGAAGCTTCGGCAGATTTCAAACTGCCAAAGTGATAAGTTTACTTTCGCGTTTGTTTTAAATTATTTCGGGAAGGAAAGTGAAGACAAATGCATTGATTACGAGGTTTAAAGGCTGGGGAACATTTTCATGCAAAGAACTGGGCGTTTGATGCAAAATTCACCGAGATTAAGCAAGAACAAAACTGTTGTTAGATTGAGGCAGGTAAATAAGCTGCATTCCTTGTTATTTCTTATATACAAACTGCAACCTATAATGTTGCGTTGTCGCAATACAACAACAGCAACAGAATAATAACATGTTACCATGGTGGCAGAATGCTTCGATGATTTCGGAGCACAAGAAAGGCATTCTCATGACGAGCTCTCGATTACAATAAAATTTTTCTTTTATTTCATGTAGATTATCAGTTTCTGTGCCCACGACAGCCATATGCGAGCAATGAACGCCTTACGTGGCAGATTGACTAATCATATTTCCGTAGTTATGCGTATTGATAGGCTGCCGGACACCCCAACTACGACTCAAAATAAAACAGCATAATTTTGAGAATCATTACACGTCAAGCTCCTCAAATCTCTGCTTTCGAAAAGAGTGTCGTTGTGTTATGAGTCCCAGTATGAGCGACCCCATCCCGGTTTTTTGTAAGTTTCTTCTTGATGAGCCATTACTGGGAATTGTCGTAGTCAGTCTACGTGGCAGAGATAACGATTACCCTTTTTACCATAAAAGGGAACGCACACAATGATTCCATGTGACAGTATCTATGCACATAGCAATTGAACCAGGGTTTTTATCAATAAAAAAAATCTTTCTTTCAACACTAATCAGAATTTACAAATGTAATAAAGTGACAGTGGCACATAGTGTCTACAGTTACTTTGGTCCTTGAAATCTCAATGAAAGCAAAGATAACCAGGATTAATCATCTTTTGAAAATCGAAAAATTCTAGCTTTTACGCCAAAGTGTTTTCGACAAGATGGCACGTCATACATTTCCCAGTCCCCTACATCATCAATTTCACAAACCTCGTGCGTGATCCCCTTCAAACGGAATAATGATTCCACATCTTTGATCTCTCCAGAAATATCTTCATCCCCTCTCATTAGAACTGTTCTGCTTTGCTTTGTGATATCCTGAACCAACATTGCATAATGCTTAAATTCAAGCCGATACCCTATTAAAGTGATAGTCTCGATGTAAGGGATTGCAGGTGCTAATCGTACTATGCTCTCATGCTGTCTTAACCGACAGCTAAGCAGTGAAAAATACTTTAGCCTGAGTCTTCCAGCAGTGGCACTTTCCACAATAGACGCTGATATCAATTCCACCTCAGCCGCTGACAAATAAAGCCTTGTAATTCTGCAATATTCAATGAATGGAATTAACCTTGGAACCTCTTCAATCTTTGCATGCATGCAGATATCACAAAAAAGGGCTTCAATGTCCTCATGTCCACTATGAAAGCAGTGGCTATGTAAATGAACATACTTCAAATTAAACGGTCGTCTAGGGTCATTACTCTTTGTAGAAATCTCTATTTCCTCTCTAATCTCTCTTATAAATATATCAAAATCAGGTCTTTGGAGGCTGAGAAGAACTAAAGGCACTGATGGTGTTAACATTGCAGCTAATCTTCTGAACTCTGAAGAGATTTCGCAATCGATTATTTCCAATCGAATCAAATAGAAATTTTCTTCTTGGATTTGAGACTCCATTTTCTCATTTAGTTCAGGATCGAATTCGGCGTTAATAATGCAACGACGAAAGGAAATGGTATGACAAGAAAGGATTGCATCAAGTAAACCTTCCAAAATAACAGCATCTTTTATCTCAAGTCTCTTGATGGTTACAACAAGACCACGTAGAAGGTACTGTCTGCTGTCATTTGACATCATTTGGCAAAAATAAATGAACATCCTTAGATGTAGTTCGGAAGTTATCCAAATTCTGAAGATTTCGTCAGAAAAATCTATGAAGGATGGTAAGGCAGCTGAGTCGTCAAACATTTCGAACATTGTTGAGAGATAAAGATCTAACAATGGCGCAGGACATGGATAAATCCAATTAATCCTTTTGTACTCCTGATAAACAACTTTTGCATGCATTTCAATTCTACTTTCGTCAATGGACTTTTCATTGATCAGCAATAACTTCAGCCTATTTTGTGGATCTAATTTCTTTCTGCTTTCTCTCTTGTCACATTTTGGCTTCAACTCTACCCCCATTAACACTGCAATAAACTTTAGGACCTCATAATGAATCAAGTCTAATATACCCTGGGGATTCCCATTGGCCTTCACCGCTACTCTCAAGAAACCTGCCATAAACTTAAGGACTTCATAAAGCCTCCTGTCAAACAGATCTTGTGGATCCATTTCTGACTTCACACAATGAATTGCTGCAAGGTATTCTTGCATGTTTAGGTGCACGAATTGAAAAATTTCCTCGAGTTCGTTAGGAATTTTCAAAAAGAATCCTTCAATGAGACCCTGAATGTTGGGGTCACACTCTCTGATCTCCTTAACTTCTTGGTCATCAAGGAACACCCGATTTTCCTTTAATAGGTTCCAAGCAATGGCTGTGATTCTTTCAAGAAAAGTTTTGATGTTCTGATCTTTCAACAACTTATGCAAATCCATGTCTGATAGATCCTGGCTTCCAATCTTGCAATGAAACTTTATCATTAAACATAATGACATCGTGTAGATATCAGTAACTGTTTCTAGTTGGAATGTATTGCACTGCTCTTTTTCAGCTTTCAAAATGTAGCAGATGTTATGAAGAAATAGTGGTATTTCTGAACATATTCCCAATGATATTGATTCTCTTATTCGACCCGCAACATAGTTATTCAAATCATGATCAGCCCCTGCAAACTTTCTGATAAACACCTCAATCCCATCACTGGTGAACCCTTGAATCTTAACAAATCTACCCTTGCCTATTTTCACTGCTTTTTCTTCCAACATTTGGATGGCATAGGGTCGCCCAGAAACCAACACATAATGCCCGGGTGACAAAGCACTTTCTGGCTTGATCATATCTTCAACCAAATATGTCATTTCGTCATTTGCTTTACCTGAGAATAATTTGTCTGCAGCGTAAAACTCATCAATTCCATCCAGTATTATCAGCACATCTTTCGGGTCTACATTCTCAAGCAGGCTTGTGTAAGCTTTCTTTCCAAAGGTTTTCTCCAACAATTCTTCCTTGGTTATTTTCTGACCACGATATCTCACCAAATCACAACACTTGAATCTTAGGACTACTTCAAACTTGCATCCATCTTCTCCATCAAACAATCTGTTTTCCGCCCAAGAAAGCACTGCATAATCAAGTAAGCTTGACTTACCAATTCCAGGAGGTCCAGAGAGAAAATTTAGTTTGGCTTCCCGATGTTTGTTGATTATCTTTGTTAAATCAATCGGAATCTCAACAGTTGGTTCCTTTGGTCCCCCGTTGATTTCAGAATTACATTTTTTCTTTACTTCAGTCAAAGATACGGGTACCCATTCATCGCATCTCTGTTGCCTTGGAAACTCAGTTGTAAGCACATCTCCTTGAACTTGGAAATAGTTTCGTTGCCACTGCTCAAGACCAGTCTTGTAAATTGTCTTAATTGATGTGACCAAATCTATAAAAATATGACAAAAAATGTTCTTGTAATTCTAGCAATTTGTTCTCAAGAAAACGGGCAAACTAAACTTCAAACTTGATTTCGTTTTGTTATTCAATCAGCCATGGAGATTTTAAATCCAAGATGAACCAAAAACATTTTGACCAGAAGTCGACGTATTGATGATATCAACTTAGAAGAGAAGCTCTTTTTTTTCTTTTTTATATATTCAGTATAAAAATTTACAAAAACGGGATTACTTATAACAACACTTACGAACAACTTTACTATACTACCAGGACGAGATACCATGGGGAGCAAAATACCATGACTACCCCATTGCTTTGACATAAAGACGAGCAACTAAATTAAACCTAAATATACAATTAAATACAATTACTACCTAATTACGCATAAACAATCTCTACTGATAAACACTGGAGTCAGTTTCACATTGGATGTCAGGCAACAATTGCAAGGCTTTTAATTTAAGTGTGAGTTACACGTCAATCGCAATAATTTTATATACACTGAAATTACCCAACGTCCAATGCAAAAAATACGTACACGAGTGAACAAAAAGGAAAGAAAACAAGAACTTTGTGGCTGAATGGCGTAAAACAAGGGTTCAAATTTAACCAAACCGACCTGTTTTTTGTATGAAATCAAGATTTAATTCGAGGATGTCTTTATTAATGTTATCAGAAAGGTCTTTATCACCAAATAACAAAACTTGTACAAGATCGTTGTTAGAAAGGCTGTTGATTTCAACAAATGGTCGTAATACTACCAAAACTCCAGCGAAAAGAAGCTCTTTCTAGTGATATAAAACTTCACTCATAAATCTTACTGCTGAGCAAAGAGCATACTTTAATAGCACACATTTAGGACTTTCAAATGACGTATACTTCTACTATTTTTGCTCACTTCTGAAATTCTTGGTATGACGTCATCGTTTTGTCATTTTAGGTACCGGGTGTCCGAAAAAACAAGTTTCCCACTTTGAGATGTTATTGAAGTTAAAGTGCGGGTTAGTTAATAAAAATTAAAACAGCAATCAATTACACAATGTACAACTTAGATTTGACTATTTAATTTATTTTATATCTGCGCGCATTGACGTTGTATCGATATTTTCATGAAAAACAGAATACCTGAAAAGTTCATTAACGAGCTAGAAACAGTTTAAGATCATTAAACCTACAAATCAAAATCCACAAAAATCAAGCTTTTTTAACAAATTCCAACAGCAAAGAAACTGAACTCCCAAGAAATGACCCCTGAAAGATAATATTGTCTGTTGTGCCGGTAAAACATGCAATTTTTTGCTTTTTTATACATATATAGTATGCCATTTTCAGTGTATGAGTACACGATAAAGAGGCAAACAGCGATTAAGAAACGAGAAAAATCTCGCACAGCTTCTTTTTTGTTTGCGTGATATAACGTCACTTCGCTCAAATTGCTTATTTGAATACGTACTTTCACAAGGACAAGGTGAAAAATAATGGAAAAAAGTATCATACATCATTCATAGCAGTATTATCTTGTATTTTATCACCAATCATACCAACCCCGGACTTGTCCTTTAAGCGAAAGACTGCCGTTTAAATTGCTCAAAATGTGACAAAGGTTACTTTTCTGTAGCTGTCCAAATTGGGAACTTTTTGGGGACATCTACCGGGTGCGCCAAAATAAACTATGCACTTTTGGCAGGCCACCATAAATCGTACACTGGACCGATTTTGAAGATTTATGACTTAATCTTTAGCAGAAAGAATGAATTAGATTCTAGGATTTTTTGCAAAGTTTTCCGTTTTCAGTTTTTAGAGCTACAAGCGAGTTTCTTAAAATTTTCGTTTTCGAAAACACTGAAAACGATAAAAAAACGTTGATCAAATTTTCTAAGGACTCAACATGAATGGACAAAGAGAAAACGTTTTCAGCGTGATTTGGAGATTTGGAAATTGATTATTGTAAACTTCTGCACGAGCGTAATTTCAACGATTGGCCTGTTGCGAAATTCTGTAGTAGTTACAATAAAGTGCCGCCCCAAAAGCCGTTACAAAATCAAAATGCAACAAGAAACCGTGCTGTCTGGCCTCAGGACGCTTCCTCACTTGTCTTTTTAACCCCCTTGACACAGGAACACAACCTGCACCAAAGCATAAATTAAATGAAATTACAAAAGAAAAGACATTTCTTTATATCCTTGAAAATAAAATTACATTTCTCCCAAGATAGTACGAACTCTCGTACAGCAGCTTACAATTAATCGATTTCTAAATCCCAAATCACCACGAAAAAGTTGTCTCTTTGTCCATTCATGTCGATTCTTTAGAAAATTTGATCAACGATTTTTTTGATCGTTTTCAATGTTTTCGAAAACGAAAATTTTAAGAAACTCGCTTGTAGCTCTAAAACATGAAAACAGAAAAATTTGCAAAAAATCTTAGAATCTTATTCAGGCTTTCTGCTAAATATTAAGTCATAAATCTTCAAAATCGGTCCAGTGTACGATTTATCGTGGCCTGCCAAAAGTGCATAGTTTATTATGGCGCACCCGGTAGTAGTTTGCCATTTTGCTAGAAAAAACCTTGTCTATACGCTATTGGGAGAGTCTGAAAAAGGGGGGGAGCATATACACGTAGTTTTTGGATTTGGGCCAGTACTGAAAGTTTCTTAAAATTGTCAGATTTTCAGAATTTCTTAATGAGTTTCTTGATGGTTTCAAAGCAATCTTCATATTTACTACCTGTGCCCTTGAAGACAATTCAATAAAATGTTTATCGAAGCCTGTCCAATGTTTAGACATTACTCAAATACCTTCCTAGTAATATGATACAGGAACCAAGTAAAAAAAAGGTAAAAAGATGTGGCTAGATCGATAAAGATTTAGGAGGCCATAAGGCCTGAATGTAAAAGACATATAGACTTACGACGTGATTCCTTGTATTCGTTCAACATTTTTAATCTGATATTTTATTTTCTCTCATATAATGAGCGATACCATCCAATTCAATATGAGCGATGCTGAGACTTATGTAATGAGTATAAAAGACATACACAAATTAAAGAGACTAGCAAAAAAATCGGGTCAGGTTATCAGACAAATAACAGAAACACTTGGAGTGGCATAATCAGGCTCGCAATGTCAGGAACTGAAGTAACAGCATAAATTATCATGATGATGATGTGGATCTCTGAAAGTTGACTTTCTTTATCAAAAAATGTGTGTAATAAATCCAAATTCGGCAAAAACAACTCAGGTTGTTATTATGTTATTATATAACCCTATGTTATCAGGTTATTATGTTGAAAAAGGATCAACTTAGTTTAGATAAGTTACTTTTTACATATCTATTTACGACCACATAACACAGCAATTTTCACGAAAAGGTTCATGAAAAGTTTTCATAAAATTGTTCACAAAAAGTTTCTCATTCCTAACATTGACAATCAATAATAGTCCTGTGTGAAAAGTCATAAACACTGAAAACCACAGCAAAATATTCAACATATCTTAGCTTGGAAATATATAAACGGAAATCATCCTCGCAAGGGCCAGGGATTGTTCAAAAACAAACAAAGAGTGAAATGGCAAAATTTAATTTTTCATGAAATGATTAAATGACAAACAAGTGTGTTAAAACTTTGTTTCGTACGAAAGGTTTTCTCTGTGGAGAGGCACTTTTTGTTTAACTAGTCGACATATGGGGCTCGAAGAAGCTCCAAATATTTGAATTTTACCCCCAATCTCCACAAATGACCAAAATCAATATATGGAGTCCCAATAAAAAATTAAAACTCTGTCAAAGGTCGTTTTTTCCATCATCTGGTGAAATAATGTCTCTTTCAATTCCTACCCTGGCCATCCTCCCCCTGGGCAGGCCCGGGGTCAACATAAATTTCTTGCACAAATGCCCAGGGGCCGGGAAATCTTTCTGGCGAATGGCCGGAGGCTGGGCCCTAAGAACATGCCATATTCTCAGTTAACTGCATAAGCAAAAAGCTCCTGATATTGTCAAATGCCATTCAAATGCCCCGAGGGGAGGGGAAAATATACGGTCAAATGCCCAGGGGCCGGGAATATTTTGTGAGCAAATACCCGGGGGGTAACCTGGGGGATGGTCATGGTAGGAACTGAATGAGACATAACCTGGCCACTTGATCTTTTCATAAATATCTCTTTGAGCATCAATTAAAAAAATGGTGATGACATGGCCCAAATGGTTGACATCAAGCTCAGTATTATTAGCACAAAATGAATCTGCTTTCTATCCAGTTTTCCATGTACTAGCACATCAGCACTAGCTATGCTGCCAGCTCCAAACCTGCTTTCAAATAAAATAAGTATGTATGTATGCATATGTATGTATGCATGTATAATATGTACTGTATGTAAGTATTATTATCAGTATGTAAGTAAGTACTAGGTATGTATGCATGCATATGTATGTCAGCAGCTGCAAGAAAATATTTTCCTTTCTGGGAACCTGGCAAATGGGGAAAAATCACAATTATGGTATGCAAAATAGTACTTGATGTCCTGCTGGTCATGATGTGCTGAACAGAGGTCCAAAGGCTATGCTGACCAAGCTAGACACAGCAAATACCAAGTTCATTTCCATCCAGTTTTTAGGTGTAAAAACAAAAGGAAACGAACGATTTCCTATTGATTTCTAACAAAACAGTTGAATGAAACTACAAATTTCAACCGCAATTTCCAACCGAAAAAATTGCAAAGAAACGGAGATTTCCTTTTCCATTTAGTTTTTTCAATTTGAAATCAAGGATCTCCAACCGAGGAAATCCATCTGAAATTAGCGTTTTTGTTTGAAACTAGTTGGAAATTAAGTGAATGTTAGTTTGAGACTAGTTGGAAAAGATATGAAAACTATGAATTTTTCGCACACTGTATGCCTTTTCCTGTGCTGAAAAGTAGCAAAGAGAGATGACGCAATAGAAAATAGCATGCAAATAATACCAAATCAATATAGAATTTCTTAATATGTAAAAAACTACCAACAGAGCTATAACATGAACGGCAAATCCGAACATCGAATGTTTACCCTCCCATTTTTCGTACTATGATAAGAGGTTCAATAAAGTTTGAATAACTTGGTATATTTCTCAGCCTGAAAAGCGTTCTAAATCAAAGTAGTAGTTTTAAACATTAGTACCTTCATTTGTGGCTCTTTTTTATCGTTCATTTTAAAGTCAACGAAATGCGTTGGTGAAGTAACACACAAGGCATGATCTATTCGCTACGCAAAATGTCCACACATGTAGCAAAATCCCAAAATACAACTTGCTAACTATGAACTTTCCTAGACCTGTTTGCAATTGGGACTCTTATCTTCGTTGGTTCTCTTTCAGACCATGAAAAGTTTAGGACATTGATCTGGCTTGGAATCTTGAAGCAGATTAGCCTCAGATGTTTCTGATTGGCTTATTTTTGAAACAGATCTTCGTAACAGATAAAACAGATGTTCGAAACAGATAAAACAACATTGCTTCCTCTTCCTGTCGTTGTCTTTCGACGTTTCATACAGTAAAAGTTCACATAAATGAGCAGGTGCTTTTCTGTAACAGGCTGAAGAGGCTCCGATGCATTCTTATAATAGTTGTTGTGTAAAGGGTGCTTAATTAGCCAAAGCTCAGCCTTGAGGTTGTTCTTAATTGGCAGTTTCTTTAATGAGGGTTTTGCTTTACTCTAGGATGGAAAAAGGTGTCAGTTTGTTTCATGATTGCATTGCTTTTCAAATCAAGTTTACTGTGGTATTGTTCATTATTTGATGAAAAGTATTAAGTTTGGACAAAAACATTGACAAGACACAAGCATGATAGAAGAAGAATTATTATAAAAAAGCAAAAAAGTGAATCATCGTTTTAACGTTTCAATCTTTCAGAAGATGCTGCTTTAACTTCTTTGAAGGCTTTCGCTTCATTGGAGATGCTGTGGCAACTCTCCTCTTTCGTAGGACTTGGCGGTTATTGTCCTGTTGCCGCATAATGTGGCGCTCATCAAGCTTTTCGATAAGGGCTCCAAGTTCTTTGCTCCGCCAATGTGGTGTCTTTATTTTTAGCCCTCCATCTAAATCCTCTTCATCCGACATCACCTCTTGGGTCACATCAGACCATAACGCTGCCTCCCCTTCTTTGACATATTTGCTTCTTGTTTCGAAAAGCTGAAAATCAAAATTGTATCCTTTCAGATAACTTAGCTGGCATGCAGACTCAGTTGGTTTTTCCTTCAACAGATCCTTTCTAGAAATTTGGTACTGATGGCGAACAAATGTTAAATTTTATAGATTCTGTTGAAGAAAAACCATTAGAATCCTTATTACCAATAGTAATGAAGATTTCACCAGAAAGATTTGATACAATTTATGTAAGAGACAGTTGGTTTTTCTATTGATAGCATATAGCAGATCAAATCTGAAAAAAAATCAATTTATTTGATGTGCTTCCATTCATTATGGCTTTTCCAAACCTGTAAATTTACACAAATCACTTATTGTTTGAGAGCCTGCCATCAAAAATATACAAAAAATTTACAGCGTAAAACTCGCGAAATTGACCAAAAATTATTCCGTTCAGTGCACGTCTGTGGTTGGTTGGTTGGTTGGTTGTTAGGTATTATTGGTACTTTTTTGTGGCGTGCCTGCAATGGCACATGCATCAAAGCAAGCGGTGAAATACACAAATAGATGATCATTGACATTGAAATAACATTAAAGAAATGAAAAAGCCAGACATCAAAACTTCCATAAATTCGTTACATCCCGATGTCTCTATATCAAAGCAAATCCTTACCCGTTGTCTCCTTGCACGCAGTCTCTTCTTTTCAGATACCATAGTGTGCTTCTCTGGGTTATTGGTTTTCTGAAGAAATTCGTTCCTCAGCGATTTGAAATATGTGTGACAAGCACCTAAATGAAATACAAAGAACCCATAAGTTGCAGACATAGCTAATCTTGTATCAAATAATTCAAAACTTCAAACAAACCTTAGACTTGCATCAAGAGTGATTATGGTAGGTTACATAAGGTAAGAGGCCGAGGAGGGGGTTTACCTTGAAGAAAAGTAACAGGAATATGCCTTTCAAGAAATAACGTTTATGAGTATGACTCTGTTCTGTAACAAACGTTTAAAACATGGTAGCTGTTCTCGATAATAAAAGTCTCTTTTGTGGGTTATTTTAATTCTTCACGTCAAATTTGACCTGTAATGACATACCTGTCCCATGCCGGAATAAAGACATGCAAGGTATAATACTGTCCCAGAATTTTTAGCCGAAAATGAGACCCTATTGGCAGGCATATCCCTAGTTTGAGAGCATACAATTCATAAAGTAGACTCCCTGATCTAAGAGAACATGCACTGTGTTGGGAAACTGGGGGTCCATTTAAAAGCATGAACTGGATGTAAAATAGTCTTTTCTTAGATTTAAATATGCAAGGAGAAGGGTGGGTTTGAACATCAGAAAAATTTCGCTCCATAGCCGAGACATTAACAGCCAGAACCATTAATCACTATTAATTTAGCGGCAAGCTAAATTCATGTTGAAGGAACATTTCCGGAGCTATGTGCCTTAAAATGATCATATAAGTCAGCTCGTGTACCAGAAAATATGTCTACACAGAAGCAATGATAAAAGATTTTTAAACATGATTGACAGCTGAAAAAACTGCTACTTATAAGGAAAACATGTCTTTAAACAAGCGTGAAACCAAAAGGTATATAATTCTTTCGAAAATCCAGCAAAAATTAAAACGATTTTAGGATTCTTTGGGATTCTCCTCGGATAGAAACGATATTTGCCAGCAATACGAACGATTTTCAGGGAGTTATATGCACCTTGCACAAAACTATTTACTCTTTGCTTGCAACTTACCGCGACACATCTCACGTGAAAATTTTTCTTTCAAAGTCTTCTGGGCATCGGTTATAAACTGAGCTGTCAGTATTTCGTTATCTGGTGACGTAAACCTACAAAAAGCAACGGGAATGATAAACAATATCTTGAAAGCGACATTTAGATGCTGTGGCAGAAGAAAACTGTTCAAGGAACTTGCGTTGGTAGATAAGCCTGAAGCTTTTGTAGCCAGTGACGATGAAAGTTAAGCAATGAAAAGAAACTTTTACCAAATAAAATAATCTATCTTTATTCTAAGTTTCCTTCGAAAGATTTAAGCTATTAAAGAGGGTTGGATGCACCAGCATAGGTTTCAAATCTTTAAAAAAGCTGGTGTAAAATTTAACGACCTATTTCTTTGAACTGACTGACTTCGGAGAAACTTTAGCTATTTCTTTAAAATTCTACCGTTGGACTTTTCTGAAATCTTCAATATTTTCAGAATTAGAATGTCTTTCTTTTTTTCTAGAATTCAAGAAAAAATTTCAAAAGAACTTAAAACCATCGTAATTTCTAAACTGTTTGACGCAACATGAAGTAATTTCGGAGAAAACCATAGTTTATGAATGCCTACAATATGGTATCAAGCAAAAGTCTGTCACTCATCTCGTTTATGATTTAGAAATTTGATGACGTCACATACTCAAATGAGTTGAGATGTAAGATACGCTGTAATTTCGAAAAATTTTCAAAATTTCTGGAAAGTCCAACTGTAGAATTATAGATAAGTATCTAATGTTTCTTTCAAGCCATTCAATCAGAAGAAAAAGGACATCGAATTTTACACCCACCTTTTTACGCTGAGATAAAGATTTGATACCTTAGCCTGTGTTCCAGACCACTTGAAAAGGAAAGTGGTCTGTGTAACCAAGCACTAATCCGTGTTCACAAATTTTCTTCGGAATCTGAAGAGAAATTAATATATGCAACTAATAATTCGCATAATCACTATTTGTTTTGTTATCAAAAGGAAAAGCCTGTCTCATGTGAAGAACTCACATTACAATACAAAGAATAGAAAATTTCAATGTCTGCTAATCCTGTTGACTTTTTACGATGAAAGAATAGGAGATGTGAATGCCTGCTAATCCTACTGAGTTTTTACGCCCGTGCAAAGTGATAACGATCAGCCCTGGTTTGTTTCAAACACAAATGTTCACAAAGACATCCGTTGTGTTGATCACTGACTTCATTGCAGCCAATCAGATCCGTGAAAGAATGCCCTTAATTATTTCGCAATTCAATTCATCGTCTGAACACGGATTATTGCTTGGTTACACAGACCACTTTCCTTTCCAAGTGGTCTGGAACACAGGCTATGAAACCTATGCTGGATGCACCATATAATCTACTTACACCTCATCTAGATCCCACTGTTCATCATCATCCAGCACATTGTACATTGCTTTAATAGCTCGCTGAAATAAAACGAATATCATATACATGAGTATATACTATATATGAGTATACATGAGCATATGAGCATATACTTTCGTATTTTGCCCTCAATTAGCTGGTACGCTGAGTGGATAAGGAAAGTTATAAATTGAATGAATGAACGAACGAACGAACGAACGAACGAACGAACGAACGAACGAACGAACGAACGAACGAATGAATGAATGAATGAATGATCGATAGGCGTTGTTTGTTGATCGTTGGCTGTAACAGGAGAAGCATGATGTGATGTGATATTAGCACCAAGAGTAGAACTAAAGTGCTAAAAGTTTCCTCAAAAAATGACAGCCAGTCTTGAAATTACAAAATGATATTATGAAGCTGCCATCTTTATTATAAGAGCGAGGAAATGAAACAATGCTTCAAAACATTTGATGTAATTATCAACTGTGCATCCATTCTCTTGGGCAAGATTCAACTAAAACACACATTTTGAGTCGCCAGAACCAAAGTTGTGAAAGATACTGCGACTAAAGCTGCTAGAAAATATCAAAAATGTTTTGTTCTTCAGATAAGTCAAGAAAGGAACGCTGTACAATCCAAACGAGACTGTCAGCGAGATGAACTGAGATAAAAGATATCAAAATCTTACTGATAATTCTTTTGGTACTTTGATTTTCTCTTCAAGTTTTTCTTTGAATTTGTCCTCAAGGTTGCTTAATCGTCCGTCTATTTTCTTCATAAGATTTTCTAGTTGCAAAAACCTTTCCTGATTCTTTCCATCGATATCCGCAATATCATCCTTTAATGTTGTTAATTTACTAGAAGAAATGTAAACTTCTCTATTTTTGGTTGATGAAACATCAATCAGAAAATAAAACTAGATTCTTATATTTCTATGATCTGCAGCACATAGCAACGGGAGAACAATTCCACAAACTCTAATTACATGTTTAAATCTTTAAGGTGAAAGTTAGGCCAATGTTTAATAACTATCGTCTATGCAGTTTTTATCTTTCCTAGCCCTTGAATGAGTAGACACTTGGCAACTTTGAAAAGAATATCTACAGAATATATCTGATAAATTAAGCTAGGCTTTGAGCTATTTAAATCTATTAAAGTGGTTACACCTTTGAGATTATGACCCTTGACATATTTTTATCTAACTTATCGTCAGTGAGAGGGGAGTTCCAAGGTAACCCTATTCCTATAATTTTTCGAACTTCTAGTCTAGCCAATAGGTATGCTTTTGGGAAACTTGATAGGCTATGGTATACTTTTGAGCAACTTTAATCAAATAAAGGCTAAATTTTGAATTTTAAAGAGTTCTGTTTAAAGAAACCCCAAAATTTGGCAATTTTGGTTCAGAGAATATTGGTTTTGTTTTCATATTTTGGCGCTTTTGTTGTAGTCATTGTTCTTTAAATGGGAGAAAGTTAAGATTAGGGGAGACCAGGGCTAGTTATAACACTTTTCAGAAAGCCATAACAGACCTTAAGAATTATGCAAATTCTACATCAGCTTTAGCTTGTCTATGGCACTTGCTAATGAAAGCCTTGAGAATGGTGAAATATGCTTCATCGCTCTTCCCAGTTGAATGATTGGTTGAAAATTAATCGTAGCTGCAGCATGCTTAAACATGTGTCCTATTGAGTAGGTATCTGTAGCAATTGTTTGACTGCTTCCCGGAATATTTCTTAATTCGTGGGCAAGGTGTCTATGTACGGAGTTGTATTTTTTGTGCTCTTTGCTTCCGGGAACGACATTGTAGACCAATGGCCTAGAAACTAACGTTGTTTTACCAAAGTCTATTATTTTCACTGTATCAGCAATGATCATGTTGTCTGATTTGATATCATTATGTAGCAAATGTTTGGAGTGCATATGGGAGATACCATCTATAATTCCAGAGCAAATGAATCTTAAATCATTTACTTTGATGCCTGCTCGCAATCTTTGGGAAAAAGTTGGACAGGTTTCCATAAAATCATTTCGAGGAGTCCTAAAATATTCCATTAGAATGATATTATTTCCAAGCAAACCGAAGCAAAATGGAAAGTTATTATGGCCACTTAACGTAAGACCAACTATTGCCTCAGCAAAAACTGCCTTTTTTGGAAAATTTTCATCCAAGATCTTGGCAACTACTGTAATGCCAAGCTTATGCAGCAAAGCGGTTTTGACTGTTCCAAACTGTCCTTTTCCTATTTCATTATTGTTAATTGTAACTCCATCATCTGTGAAAGTGGGAATACCGGGTACCATTGAAACTAAAGTATCTCGGGCACTCAAAAAAAGTTGTTTGTTGCTTCTTGACGTAGCTCTGACTGTCCGTGACTTTGAAATAGATGAGGTCATGAATATATGTGGCCGTTTAAAGTGTTCTCTCTGTCTTTCAGAAGTCTCTATGGCTTTTTTGCAAGTCAACACTTCCTTTCGCAATCCATCGATGGAGGCATCTTTCTCTGCAAGAGCTAGCACTTTCTTGGTATAGCCTTTATTTTTCTTTTGTCTAATTTTGGTTTTGCGATTTTTGGAAACTTTGCCAGCCTTTGATCTTGAATGTGAGCATGTTCTCGTCCTGTATTGTGGGATGAAAAGCAATCTAAGTGGACTATTTTGCTCTACGAAAGTCAATGTTTTACTCTATCATTGCGAAGACAAAGGAATATATGTGGGTACAGACTGTCACAAATCAACATTTAATACAAAATATTCTGCACCTCTAAATCAAGGAAAAGGCTGCAACCATTCATTCAACTACCAATTTTTCGAATGAATAAAGCGATCATTAAATTGATGAGAAAATACAGGAAAGCATATCACAGAAATACTCACCTATTAACTGATGCAAAATGTGTATCAATCAATTCTTTGGACAAAGTGGCTTCGTTACTGAAATCCCAGAAAGAATCGAGTCAATATACCATAAAAAGTTAATTCGGACTAAAAAGTAATTCGGACTAAAAAAAGAGAGAGACTTGTAGCAAGTCTACGAAGTAATCAAACTGCTAAGGTTGATTTGATCTTATGTAACTTTTCATTGTTCATCTTTGCATGGAACTTAAGCCAAAAATTTGTTCCTGAGGGCATTCTTAGTCACTCTCTATGGACTTGATTACGGCAGTTAGTTGGGCTTAGAATAGTTTGGATCAGGAAGTACAAAGAAAATACAATGATTGACAGTTCCAATGAACTGATCTTTTTCATAAGTATAGCGACCATCAGTAATTAGCTCAATTAGAATCTTTAACCGCGTTCGTAGTGTAACCTGGTGTATAGAATCGTAGTGTAGAGAATCACCACATGCAAACAGGAGGTAACAAAAGTGTTACCGATGAAAGATGTTCCCTCCAGAACGAACTTCTAACATAAGGGAGAAAGCGATTTTATGGAAGCCCGACTCATGTGCTTTCAGTTGATGGTTAATTTCTGTAAGATAGATTGCTAGGGAATTTTCAGACAAGGAAAAAGTATGCAAATTTGAAATTGAGACAGTGCTTCTTTCCAACATTGTCTTGATTTTATCATTTAATGTAAGTTGAACCTTTGCCGTTCCGTCAAGGACATCTCTTAGGCAAATCAAATCATCGAGGTATAGATTAATTAACAAGTTATTGTGAATTAAGCAGCTCTTAAGTTTGAAATCATTTTGCATAATTTGAAATGTTTGCTTTGACAATTTTATTGTAAATATATAGTCTAATAAAACTATTGCTCAGACGTTTTGCTGTCAAAACTTCTCGAAGAGTTTTGCTATGTCAGTTTCCTTCTCCTTCTACAAAAATACAATGACCGCAATGTCTCCTACCTCTTGTTGACCCTACCTTATTTTGATCCATGCTGATCTTTTTTCCTTTTGTTAATTCCTCAGAGAGCAGACTTTGCAACCTCTACATAAAAATGAAATCATACGAGCCATGCTTTCAGAAAATTGCTAAGTCATTTGCAGCAGACCTTTCCTCCTGGAGAGATATTTTCCTCGTAGCTCTTGTTTGATATAACCTTGTTCTTAGTTTTGCTGCAGAAGGGCTATTAGATCGATGGCTTATTCACATTACAAGTGAAGATAGATACCTCTCGTCAAAATGTGAGCTTTCATCAGCCAAGAGGTCATCGATGGAAGGTGGTGAAGCGGCTAGCCTTTTGTAAAGAAATGCAAAGTAACTGAAATTAACTGAAGAGAAAGCATTTTATTGCAAACCATCTACCACTAGCTAGGTTCACACCAGAGTAAATCGTGCTAGAAATGCATTGAAAATGTGACGGAAAGATACGCACATTTTCTTATAAAGAAATAAGAATTTGGGCCAGTAGCGAAAATTTCTTGAGATTATCAGATTTTGAGTATTCCAAGTCTCTTAAAGGCTCCATAATAATTTCCATGTTCACTACCCAAACGGTGTTTTTTAAGCTTTTCCAATGTTTACACATTATTGAAGTACCTTTGAGCAGCATGAGACAAGAAACACATGAAAACCAAGTAATATTATGTTTAAGGATTCCTTTATCAAAATACATTGTTTTTTTACGGTATATTTTCTCACTACTGGAGTTTAGCAATAATTGGCAATCTGAGAGTTGAGTTCGTTGCACGCAGTTTCTTGCATAAAAGGATGTGTGTAAGTCAAACTTTTGCCTCGATTTCGAGGTTTTGTCGCCGCCTTTCACAGCGTACCGAGTATCTTAAAAGAGTACCCGTGTTTGACTAATCACCTAAATTTGATTACCATGCCAATCTTCAGATTTCACCTTTTGGCAAGAAGATCCAGTCCAGGGCGAAATTATTCTATCACCTGTGCCATGGTAGTTTTGTAATTGGTTTAGAAATTAGCAAATTTGGCTCCTTTTAGGAATGCCTGTTTTGAATAATATTTGAAAAAATACTAGATCAAAATAACAAAAGAAAAAGAGCACTGGTGAAATTTGGCTCTTACGCAAAGTCAACTTTTCTCTGAACGTACAGCTCCAAGTAGGCTCTTCCAATGTTTTGCCTTTAACATCGAATACCAGCTTTAAATATTTTCCATAATTA
Source organism: Aurelia coerulea (assembly GCA_039566865.1). Classification (NCBI taxonomy): domain Eukaryota; kingdom Metazoa; phylum Cnidaria; class Scyphozoa; order Semaeostomeae; family Ulmaridae; genus Aurelia; species Aurelia coerulea. Next base: position 20,345,538 of record CM076948.1, on the reverse strand, counting down.
ACGAAACAAACCAAGAAGAACATTTCATCATCGGTGTGATATTCATTTGTTGTTAGTTTTTTTTAAAACAAGAGTGCTTTTGAGGGGACACCAGGTATAATTTAAAAAACTTTCAAATCCATCTGGAAGGGAAAACGCACTAGAAATAAAATGAGTTCAGAAAATTCATTATCCCTACCCTAAAGCTTTTCTATTCTACAATTAACCACGCTTAAATGTACGAGTAAGTATAGTATCGAAACGTCACGCTGATATTTATATAAAGGAAATGTGATGTGTTGAGATAAAGTGAGGATTGCGATGCATTTTCGAAATATTGGACGAACAGTTTTCTTTGAAAATGGAAGGCAAAGAAATAATTCAGGGTCAAAGGAATTGAAATAGGAAGGTGAGTACATTCATACCTAGATCTTTCTGCTTGATTAGTATTCTGAACGGGAGTTGAAGTCACACTAAATGTAATAAATAATTTATATTATCATCAAAAATTAAAACAACAGATTCTGAATTACAACTATTCTATTCTGCATCCAACTCAATGGTGCACAGTGAAACTGTGAAAACTATATCTCATAGTATGGAGCTATCACTAATTGATTGTGAGCTCCTTAAGGTTACTGTACCCCTTCAGGGTGATAACTTTTCCGATCAATATTTGGATTTTTATATTTTTGGATAGCACCCGGGGGTCACTACCATATGAACCAGTACGGGATGTGCCATTTTTTGGGTACCTTTTCTCAGGATGAAAATGAATTTGAGGGTGTCATTTTTGGTAAAATCACAAATGAACATACATTTTGGGATGTCATTTTGGAAGAAAAACACTTCCGGGCATTGAATTTGATATGATTTCACATAATTGGTTAGAATTTCGAATTTTGGTCACAATTTTAGGGTATCTTTATTGAAAGGCCCGTTTGCTTTGGGGTATGGTTTTTGAAAAATTCATAAATTTTAGTGTATGATTTTACAATTCAGAATGGCACACCCCGGTCCTCCGCCTTTTGCAGTTACCCACCCCCCCCCCCCCGCCGGGGATACCACGCACATTTAGTTATAGTTTCTGAAAATTTTGAGGAATTTTCTTTCGTTTTTCAGTGAATTATAAGCAATTGAAAGCAAACCGTTCCCTAGGTGCATAACTTACAATTGTAAGAAATTTGTCCAATACTCCCAATTTAACGATGATTCGAATGATGTCTAGTTTCTACGTGATATGTCGCGTGTGTGACAATAAAAAGAGAAACAATCGCGACTGGTCAGTGATGGGGTACAGTAACCTTAAATCAAAATGGTAAAGGTCTAATTTCTTAGTCGGGGCCATCTAAACTTAAATTTTGATCCTTAGAAAATTCATTCAATCATGAAATGGTCCACGCATAGTTGCAACCAAGCTACCTGTATTTCTCCATCAATGACATTTCACTGGTGGGTCTCTTCATTTCAAAAATGTCATTTTAAAGATAGCTCAGCATGTACATAAATAGATGCAAAAGAAGAGAACTGATGATAGGCAAAAACCAACCTGTCAAATTCTATCCTTCTCGGTGGGTTGCATGATTTTCTTCTTTTCATGAAAATAAAGAGCAAAGAGGTTTTTCAATAAAGTCAGTACAGTTTATTTCTTCTCGGGAGCTGTTTGGCCGAGAAGGAGACTATGAGGCTGGAAACCCACACAAGAGGTCCCCCAAAAGGTGCTTATATACTTGTTACAGAGTGAATAGATGCCAGTGCATTCCCTTTGTCACTTGGATTGCTTTTCAATACCAGTTGAGCCAGAAGAAAGCTCACACTTTCGATAGGCCATAAAATAAATCATATATCGGACCAATTTCTAATATTTTTGACTTAATATTTTTTCAATATCCTATATTATTCTTTGCTATTTTCTGTCAATTTGTTAGATGCCAACTTTTTGATATATTTACGATTTCTTGATTTTTTTTGCTTGTAGACTGCCGAATAAAATCAAAAACAGTGATCAAATTTTTTAAAGACTGAACTGGCAGAATATAGAAATTGCTCCTCGAAATGACTTGGGAAATGGAATGGAATGGATCATGTCCCACAAGCGTCCGATTTTCTTAGTTTTTCGAAAATTTGAACTAACTACCGCATTCATTGCAACTCTCCGAGGATAGCTAATGCAGCAACCTCGTCCCCAGGGCCTTTTGTCTATCTCATAAGAAAAACCAAATTTAAAAACAAACAAACAAAATTAGAGCTTCTGTTGTCGTCCGAGTAGAACTTTTGTTTCGAACCTCTTTGCGGCTTATCACCAAACAAAAACTGCAAATTGACCATTTGGTAGAGTTTCTTAATTTCTGAAAGAGGCTTGTAACCTAGTAACATTTTTGCTTAAAGTGAATGTAATATTAGTAACAATCCATCAAAAGACAACGTGAGGATAATTGTTATTGGCACATCAACTGAACAAATGCTTGCATCTCCATTTGTAATTTGTTTAACCCTATCAAGCCTTGGGGGGGGGGGTGGGGCTGAATCAGCCCCCTAGCGGTTTTTCTTCAGTGGATTTGTGCCAAGTGCACTTGTGGCGTTGAAACTTTCTGACTTTTATTTGTTATCCTTCTTATAATTAAAAATGAATTTTTTAGAAAAATTAAATTCATTCCAGGGGGTAAACACGATCAATTTTTGAGAGATGTCTGTTCAAAATTTCAATAAATGCTAATAAAATCTATTGCAAATGCAGGAAAATGACGAAATTCAGGAAATATATGCTACTTTTAATTCCCTATCTAACTACATAGCTTGCTTGTAATTTAAACGTATGATTATGCGTACTTTGGCTGTACGCATGCACGCATTCTTTAAATTCCTGTGTGATGACGTCATCACTTTTTACTAATTTTTCTTTCAAAGCAAAAGCAATTCAACCATAGAATACACTAAAATTGGACTCATGTCGTTACTGCCTTTCGTTTTCTTACAATCAACGATTGCAAGTTTTTAGTATTGAACCCTATTGACTTTGAAAATTCTATATTGTGACGTCATGAGCTTGACACGTGGCATAACAAAAATAGATTTCATTTTTGGGTTCAGCTCATGATGTACTATGCACATGCCAAGTTTCAAGGTTCTGCGTTGTCCAGTTTTATGGGGCTAAAAATTTCCAGAATTCGTAAGCTGTTTCCACTCTTTCATTGCAGAAATGTTTTGCCAAATCAATTAGTGATACTACAAACCAATGAACGGGGTATTTAGTGCTGGGAAATATTCCTTTTTTGCGCATTTTCTTCAGAAAGTTTCTTCACGTTTGCATTTAATAAAGCTCTGGCTGTGAATATTGAATTTCATCAATGGGCAAGAATTCTATATTGTGACATCATGAGCATGTGACATGAGCATGTGACATCATGACTGGAAGGAGCAAATTAAGGCAGTTTCTACCAAGGTCTCCAGGGCAATCGGCTTTTTAAGACATGCTAAGTCTTTTCTACCTAAGGAGAGTTTGAAAACTCTTTACACAGGCATTGTTGAGCCCCATTTTCGATATTGTTGTTCTGTTTGGGGTTGTGCTGGTTCTACAGACATAAACCAGTTGCAAAAGCTTCAAAATCGTGCTGCTAGAATAATTACAAATAGCAACTTTGAAGCCCCAAGCAGACAACTTATCGAGGAGTTGGGCTGGAAGACTATCGTAGAGCTCATTGATGTTGAGTCTAAAATGATGGTCTTCAAGTCGCTCAATGATTTGGCTCCACAATACCTGTGTAACCTTTTTATCAAAAACTCAACAAGTTCCTCCCGCAGTCTCAGGAATACTGAAACTGATTTAAGGTTGCCAAAGAAAAAGTCAACAAATGGGCAAAAATGCTTTTCTTTCCGGGGAGCTAAACTATGGAATAGCCTCCCAGCTGAATCTAAGACGGCATCCTCCCTGAATGGTTTTAAAAAGTCAATAAAGGGTTAATTTTTCTTTCAATTGTAAATATTGCATAATTGTAAATAGGGTTTTAAAGTTATGGTTTTTTAGTGATAGGTTATTTTAGCTGTATATTGTAATTAAGTTTTTATTGGAGGGCCCCTTGAAAAACAGCTTCTGCTGAAGGGCAACCCTCCTTAAAAGAATGAAATATGAAATATGAAATAAATATATGTCACGTGACATATCTAGAAATAGATTTCTTTTTTGAATTCAGATCATGATTTTCTATGCACATGCCAAGTTTCAAGGTTCTACATTAATTGTCCACAACAGAAATAAATCAGGGGGGCCGAATCAGCCCCCCCCCTAGTCTTCCTAGAGCATCAAATACCCTAGGCATGATAGAGTTAAATCAAGTGTGCAATGGTAAATAGGCTCCTCTATAAATAAAGCAAAGAAATGACTCAGACACAGCATTGTTTCTTAGCAAGATAAAAATCTCATTCTTAGGCTACCCTTTGTTGACATTGTGTGTAACTTCGATTTGAATAGGGTATTTTTAGATTTTCTGCTCTCTGCAAATGCAAGCTTTTAACCTTGCACAAACCCTTTAATATTCTGAGGGTTCACAGTAAGAAAAGAAATATTGATTATATACCAATACGTAATATAAAGCTTTGCACATAATGTTTTGCTATGGCTGTAAAGGTTCCACCAAAAACCAGTTGATCCCTGAGTTGATCACCACACTCTACCCTTGAAATTGCCCTAGATTCAGCCAATAAGATAAAAACTAGTACTAATGAAATACATTTGAAAACTTAAGGAAGCCATATGTATGGAAGTTGTACATAATATTCTTGAAACAGAATTTTAAATATGAGCTAAATTTGAGATGTTGAAACATTTTTAAATCAGTCAATCAGTCAATAGGTAACCACGGCTAATAGTCATGGAGCGATTTTTGTAAAGTAACTTCTCTTAGGGATTGCATCTTTCGTCTTTGTGATAAAGATTCGATGCAAAGGCATAGACATCTACTATGTACATGCAGTAGGATGATTTATCAATATAAGAGTATTAAAGTAAATTTACGTTGCTGATAAAGCTTGCTCTTTGCTTGAAACTCTAGTTGCAGAGTGACTGTCCACTGATGTAGTTGCAACTTTTTGAAAGCTGAAAGAAAATGTGCCTTTTTAGAATGCTGTAATAAGTCAAATAAGCCATGATAACATAGAATTATGACGTTATAGATATCCTCACAATTTTAAGATTTCATTCACATCGTAGTGACGTCATTTTTCATGATATAGTAAATTTTCTGCATCTTCTTTGTTTGTTTGTTTGTTTGTTTTTTTGCTGGTTTGTTTGTTGCTTGCTTCAGTCTTCAAAAATTGAAAGTTATCGTTATTAATTATTAATTTTCGAGTTTCTAAAGAATTAAATTTCATTTCTTAGCAATGCCATTAATTTAATGCCTGTGGCAGGATGGGGCAAGAAATTTTTGCATGTCATCCTTGTAGTTTAAAGTTTGAGCTCAACTTTAATTGTAGAGCTATGAACAATCGTCATGATTTAAGATATGCTGAGCAGTATGCACTAGTGAGGAGTCTATCACTCCTTCAAAAAGTGTGCGAGATTTCCAAGAAAACAATAAGATATTTAGCGGATTTCAGGGATTTCTAATGAAAATAATAGGATTGTCGTAGAATTCATGAGCTTTTTAGAGAGTGACTTGCCTTTCACGTTCCAGCACCGCACCGGCTGTGTAGTCTCCTGACGTCACGATCGAATAAAGGGACTGGACACTAACCAAAAAATACTCAGTGTCAAGACAAATGTTCTTGCTCTGTCATTTTCACGAGTAAAGTGGGAATTGCCTACAATTTTGAGAATTTGTTATTTTACAAAGACTTGCTCCCTACAGCTCGATACTTCAGCAGTCCTCTGTTGCTACACAATTTGCACAAATGCACAATTTCTCCGCTTCAACATTGGCAAAGAAGAGATTCAAACTTACGAGGTCGATACCACAACAGGCGTTGTTTTCTTCTTTTTCTTGAATCTTGGCGGGGCCGAAGCCACAGGAGTTGACTGAGACCTTGGGCGAAAAAACAATGACCTCAGAGGTGAAATAACTAATACAGAGGCTAACAATACAACTTAAAAATATCAGTTTCAGAGCAATAAAACATGTTGCTGACCACTTGTACCGTTCATGCATTCAGGACGCAGAACTGCAACACATATTTTTAGCTCTTAAAGCTCAAATTATGCTGGTCGAGCAGTCTGTTTTATTGTTTTTTGCCTTACCAAGTTGAGAAAAGCGAAATGATGCACAAAAAATTATTACGAACAAACCTGGCATCTGTGCTTCCGTAGAACGATTTCGTTTGATGCTTTGTCCAAGACATTATCTTCGAAGTTTATGAACGTTTACTGGAAACTTTCAGTGATGCAAGGATCCACAAAAGAAAGAGAGAGTTTGGCGCTCAACCAAATCCGTGCACTAGCGTTTTTCCAACTGTGCCACATGCAATCGGCCCATTGTCAAATACTTTTGTTTTAAAGCCATCTTTTGTTTTGGAAGCGTGAGCGCAACTGTTATTTGACACATTGGCTTTATCACGAAATAAATCGCAAAATGCATAGCACGCACGCATGATATGGCAAGAAAAAGCCTCTTTGTTATTCTTGTGTTTGAACTAAGAACTGACAACTGAGAAAAACTGAGATGAACTGAGAACTGAGATGGCTGCTCGTCAAGCTGGTATGTTTTAAATCCTTTTGCTCTTCCATTCCACATTGTAACCCAATATTCTTCAAACCAAATAAGATATAGCGATTTATACCCAAACTTCGCTATGGAGAAACATAATCTCTGTTGATTACTGAAGAGGAACCACGAAATTTTTGCAATTGACACGACTTTTTTATTTGTTGGATGGTGAGCTGTTATTTTATGAGAAACAACAAAGACGTGCTTTCTCTTTTGCATCTTTGCATGCAAAGCATGATGTACGATTTGTTCTGATTTTTGGTAGAGTAACAATGTGTTTGTAAATCATTACCCAGAGTGCCTTTCGCACCACGTATCCTAGTTTTCATTTCATTGATTTCATAATGCTACAAGAGAGGCACACCTCCAGAAAATGAAAGCTTTGATGAACCAAACGTTCTTTCAAGCATATTAACTGGAAACATTCCTAACATTTTGGCCATTGTTGGTGATTCCTTTGTTTTAATCGAACCATAAATAATTCATCGTGCACGTACCAACTATTACAAGTAAAAACAATTCTTGTAAAAGGGCAAATGAACACAGTTATGGGTTTTAGGATGTATCAAAAGGAGTCGTTATTTGATAATCAAAATTATTCATGAATATTAAGCTTTGATCATCACTTCTTTCTACAGATTTAACGTCAAATGAAGACAAATATTGTTCGCATTGCAAGGAAGTTGTATCAAAGACAACTTATTACAGCCACAAATCGTTGTTCTACAAAGATGAGAAATGGACAGAACAGTGCAACAGTTAGTATAACATGACATCTTTATTTTTTTATGTCAGTTTAAAGAGATGGATCGATCAAGTAATAAAAGATGCCTACGGCTAAATATTGCCAACGTTAAAAAAGAATGATTCAAAGAAAGCAATGAAAACAGTTATCCCCCGCCCTGCCCCAATAACTAGATGTGCAATGTAACTGCTATATTTACTTTCATCAAATGAGCTGAAATACTGTTCTTATCTCTTTCATAGAAGCCGTTGAAGTAACAGATCTACCGCCAACAAACAGCATAATTGCAGAGAATGAAAATGTCGGTGAGTCATAATTTAGCAACATATAATGTCGTTAGGTAGATTCAAACCGAGACAGAACCTGCATTATCAAATGGAAGTCAATTTCAACACGAAAGTGATGTTTATCAAAACTTGGCCGAAACTTAAACAGCAAAAATCTAGAAATAAAGAAATTTTGTACAAGCTCTATTTTTCATCAATTACCGAGGGAAGGTCACCTTTCAACAAAGGCAGGTTTTCAAGGGACCCTCTATTTATAGCTACAATAATAGGAAATACTTACGAAGCCAAATCCTTAAAATGACAACATTATAATTCAATTTATTCTCAATTTGTACAGGGAGAGTGCCAGCTAGTATATTAAATGGCAACTTTCAAGAGTCGTTTCTGCTTAAATTTAGGGTTTAGTGAAATTGCTTTGATGGCATTCAGCTTGCAATTAAGTTAAGCTATAAGTAATGAAAACCAAGGCGTGACTGTATCTCTTGCAGATAGTGAAGGTGAGCTTGCTGATATCAATGCTGATGTAGACTCAGAATTAGAGGAACAAATGTGGCTAGATCCTGGAAGCTTGTCTGCAGGTGATAATGAGGTACCTTTCCCTTTCTTATTCTAAAATAGTTTCAGAAAGAGTTTCATGTCTTGTAATCTGCATCTTGATTTGCTAATAGTTCATACAAAACTTAGCAATATCTTGCACATTTTATTGCACTACGGTATCTGTATCCGCGAGAGTCCTTGAACCTCCGTTCAACAATTATAAGTGCTTTGGGTAATTTGGATTTACATTGTTGATCTAAAAATGGCTTGTCGTCAATGGTCAAAATATTTTTAGTTCATATTTTTCAGGAAAAGTAGTGCTAGGTGATATGTCTCAGACCTCATGAACGTAGAAAGTATCAATTTAAGACAAACGAAAGAAGCAATCAAATGAGAAAGCGGAAAAAACTGAAGTCCAATTAGCTAAGAGATAAAATTAAAAAATTGGAACAATTTCTTTTTGCGGCAATAGAGCCTTTGCACTTGGTATTTGGAGGCATTATTAAATACCTAAAATGTTTGAAAATTCATATTTTTTCTATACTTTCTACGGTTCTTAGGTGGATGATCGACCAGAAGTTTGGGCATGCGAGGAAGGACCGGAAGACGACTTTCAAGAGGCAAACGAGAAAGGAGGAGAAAATCAAAATCGGACAGTAGCAGCTATAACTGTATTTATCCATTTACTTTTTGCGTGGCAAATGACCTTTACCGTATCAGATAACTCTGTCCAGATTTTGTTGAACATCATTGGATATTTCTTAACCATGCTCCAATTTTGTCTGCAAGGTGATCGATTTAACAACGTACTGGAAATGTTTCCTGATACGCTCTTTAACCCTATCTGACCTGGGTGATTTGAAACACTCAATGCCTGGGGGGGGGCGGATTCCGCCCCCCCTGTTTATCTCTGTTGTCATAAGAGATATGGCAGCCAAACTTGGCACAAAGGTAGTTCATTATGTAAACAATGTAAATTTGAAATCATAATTCAATTAGCGATGTTGTTGTTGTTGCTAGAGCATGATGATCATTATGACGTCATATGACGTCATATAAATGAAAGGTTGCTAAAAGGTCATGAAACTTTATTTTTCATAAAGAAATGAAAGATATAGATCAAAATATATATAAATTCTTAATTTAGACTTAATTGGACCAATTAAACATGATTAAAAGAGATACAAAGTTTGTTTTTCATAGAGTGCAGTATGAAAAATTGGTAACCATGGAAACAAGGCTAAAAATAGAATGTCCAAATTGTTGCAATTTTATTGCTCTATGATACAAAGTTAAACTTACGAAGTATCAGAGGCCTGCTACATGTGTGGAAAACGGTGTAAACAAAAATGTACTAGGGGGGGCGGAATCCGCCCCCCCCCCAGGTCAGATAGGGTTAAAGCCAGAAAATATGTCGGTTTTGATAAAGATGAATTTTTCAAATTCGTTGTTTGTCCTAAATGCACTAGATTATTTACCTACGACCAAGCGTATGTCACAGAAAACGGGATAAGGAAGACTAACAAGTGTGACTTTGTTGAATACCCAAATCATCCACAACTTCGGTTTAGGGGGCCGTGTGGAGCTGCTTTAATGAAGACTGTTGTCAGTGCAGATGGTAGGAAAACATCACTTTATCCGCATAAAATATACTGTTATCAGAGTTTAAAAATTTCGCTACAAAGACTAATAGAAAGGAAAGAAATATACACTGCATTGAAAAGAAAAATTGAGGAACACGACACATGCTATTATGATGTTTATGATGGTGCAACCTGGCACAACTTCACAGACTCACTAGGTGAACCCTACTTCAGTGATAAAAGAAACCTAGCTGGTATGTTCAATATTGACTGGTTTCAGCCATTTGAGGGCAGTGATCATTCTATTGGAGCATTGTACATGGTTTTAGTGAATCTTCCACGAGAAATAAGATTTAAAAGAGAAAATGTTATACTGATTGGAATAATACCAGGCCCCAAAGAGCCAGCATTGAACGTTAACTCCTTCTTGAAGCCACTTGTAAACGAACTGCTTGCTTTTTGGAAAGGAGTTAGTTTGTTTGAGAAGAATCAATTGCAACTATATAGATTTGTTTTGCTGTGTATTTCTTCCGATTTGCCAGCAACAAGAAAATGCTGTGGTTTTCTATCATACAATGCTAAAAAAGGTATCTAACTTTATTCCTTTCTTCATTAGTTTGCTTTCTTCTTTGTTACTTGTGACAATCTCCAGAACAATTTGACTTTTGACTGTTCACAATCAGAAATAACAGATTTTTCAAAAGTTCTAAACCGAGTCCTTATTAATTCTTAGTGAATCGCTAATGACACTTCTGTTATTCCAAAGCTTTCTCAAAATTGCATTTGCTTTTGTTTGAGCATCTCTTACGTTTCTTTCAAATACAGAAAATAGCCACTTATTGAAAATTTTGGAATACCATTAAATACTTTCCCTTTCTGTTACTGCAGGTTGCAGCAAATGCATGAAATCCTTCCCTAGAGAAGCGTTTGGAGATAAACCAGATTATTCAGGGTTTAACATACATGACTGGATACCAAGAAATGGCCACCAACATAAGAGGCTAGCAGCCGAAACCGTTAAAGCACCAACAAAGACAGAGCGAGCTGAGCTTGAATCTGCCTCTGGTGTTAGATACAGTGAATTGTTTCGCCTGCCGTATTTTGATCCAATACATGCACATGTGGTTGATCCAATGCACAACCTGTTGCTTGGTACGGCTAAGCATACTTTTAATGTCTGGGTTGATACTAACATGCTCACAAATAACAAGATTGCCCAAATCGACGAATTGATGGCAGACGTGTCAAAAGGAAAAGAAATCGGAAGAGCAACAAAATCAATGAGTCATTATAGATCAATGAAAGCAGAAGAATGGAAAAACTGGGTTCTCTTATTCTCACTTTATTGTTTAAAAGATATTTTACCCAAGAACCACTTCAACTTATGGCAAATATTTGTACGAGCTTGCAAGATTTTGGTAAACACGTCAATAAGTGATAGAGAAATTAATGATGCACACCAACTTTTGATCTTGTATTGTACCAAATTTCAAGACTTGTTCGGCAAGAAGTATTGCACCCCTAATATGCACATGCACTTGCACTTAAAAGACTGTGTTTTGAGATTTGGGCCTGTCTATGCCTTTTGGACGTTTTCTTTCGAGAGGTATAATGGAAAGTTAGGATCTTACCACACAAATAATAGGGCTCTTAGCATCACAATGATGAGAAAGTTTATCGAGGGAGTTAAGATCTTTGCATCCTATCAACAAATGGAAGTCGATGATTTACCCTCTTTGAAAGAATTTAATTTAACAAACGATCATTTCACATCTACATGTATTCCTTTGGATTTGATTCGGCGAAAAGATTTTCTAAGTGACTGTGACTTAAGTGCCATATTACATTGTAATATTTCAGTGCCAAAATTAGATTCGCTGAGTGAACCTGAAAGAGATGAGCTGAGTGGAATGATTACATCATTATTCAACAAGAAACGACTTCTTCATTTGTCAAAATTTGTAAAATCGCACAATCGTGTTCTGCTAGGAAGGGAAACATTGTGTACACAGCATTACCGTGGTGGCTCTTTTAAAGATAACTTTGTTTTGTCAAGGTATCAAGAAAATGGCCATTCTGCGACTCGTCCTGCCTCTGTTGATGCTCTTTTTGAAATTAAATGTGAATTTGAAGATGAAGGAGGCCATGTAGCCACAGCAGAAATGATGTTCGCCAGGCTCAAATTCTTCGCAAGCTATCCAGAAGCAGATTTTTATGGGGAAAGATCTCCAATGAAACTTTGGTCAACTGAGATCTCAATGACAAAACTTGTTCCGATTAATTTCATACAGAGGAAAGTTTCGGTAACAAAAGCAAAAGCATATTTTGAACACACTGTTGTAACAAACAACAAGAGAAGTAGGGTGAGGGGCTCAGATATTGTGTTGTATGTCATATGATTTATCTCTTATTGCAACCATACTTAAGAGCTGATAGTTACTTGACAGTGACGAGAAATAAATGCAAAATATTTTCATCAGAAAGTTAATGACAGGCAAACACTAAAATTACCAGGTGAATGGGCAGGTATTTGGGCACATTTTTCTAAAATCTTTTCGTTTTTGACTTGCCTGCTTTTCTTTGGACAGTGGTGGTGGTTTTTGGACAGCGGGTTCACAATGCAAAATGTACCAAGAAAATCACGTTTCTGTGTACACTTGGCAAATATTATGTCTTATGCTTCATTTGTTTGTATTGTTTTCCTATTGTTGAATGCGAAAACAATGGCTTGACTATCGGTTCTCGTAATGACATTCTGGAGAGCTCTTGGTACACGCAAACCAATCTTTCAACTGGGAGATGGATGAGAAAATTTGTTTTTGACCTCATTACAACTCTCGGTTGATCTATGTGCTGATATTTATGAAAGAAATATGAAAATCCAAATCACATTTCAAATCTGAACTTTATTTATCCTCCCAAAAACTCTATTTATTTTGTGTCTGAAAACCACCGCCACGAACTTTTAAGACTATTCGATTTGGCATCTGCTATCCTTACTTAAGCGAAGCTGTTTTAAGTCTTTGTTACAAGCTTATGCGTTCTTCACATGCTAGATAGACATCCAATTTTCTTTGACTGGCCATTGGAATTTTCTTTGAGTACCAAAAAATACCCTATTTAGAAATAATAACAATAATAACTATATATATTATCTAATAATAATATATAGCAATAATAATGATAATAATGATAATACGCAGAGAAAACTCGCTATTTTGTTTGCTTTCTCTGCGTATTATCGACCTGAAACAAGAATACTCCATCTTACTTGACGCTATAATAATGATAATAATAACAATAATGAAGTGATACAGAAAACGGCGTTGTTAGGAACTGGAAGATCATTGAGAAAGCTTCTCGAAACCTGAGGCTGAGGCTAGTTGTTCTAGCTTGCTTTCGGGAAGAACTTACCAGGAACTTTTTTCTGAGATGAAAATAACATAATAATAGTAATACAATGATAAAAGTAATAAATTTAGCTTGAATTTAGCTGACATACACTAGCATGAAGCACTTTTTAGAGATTCCATTATGAACTCATTGACTGCATGCGTTGCAGGCACAACGATTTTTGAAACATCCTCTATGAAAATTTTGAATTGATATAAATTTTTGGATGACTTTGCTTTATTTGGAACAGAATTCCAAACATTTGGACCCAAAAAAGGTATTAGATTTCATACCATAATTTGTAGTTTTGACCCGAGGAACAAATAGAATGTCGTTTTTTCGAAAATTATAGCTGGTAGATTTCAGGAGAAAACAGTCTCTCATAAATGCTGGATTTAAGTTGTGCAAAGTTTTGTAAATTTCAACTGCCAATTACCCTGGGTACCAGACTCTCTAACATAAAGAGGCTGGTACCCAGGGTAACTGCCAATAGCCTAATAGAATGAATATGAATTGTAGTAGATTCGGCCTTGACTAGGAGATTACTTTATGATGAAGTATAATCTGAGAGTGCTAGTCGTAGGGATGTCCCGTTGATTTTCTCGAGTATTTGTTTAATGCTTTGCTTAATTTCTAGTCAAGCTCATCCTAACACGGCACCTGACGATTCAGCTTTTTTGAAACCAACTTCTTGTTTACCAATATTTCGTAATAACCAATATTTTGCATTCATCAATATTTTTTATCTACTAATATTTTGATTATAACATTGAGTTGGTATACCTAGATTGAAATTAAAATTCATTTACATTCACCTAAGCATTTCGTATATCAAGAGAGTCTCTATTTGTCTGAATCCAACTCAGAGTGCTACCTTAGACTGCGCACTTGGATGGCGATTTGTTCGTATTCATATAAGAAAAATCTTTAACATTGCAGATTATCGTTTCTTGATGTCAGTCAGTTTTGATGCATACACGTTTTTTGCCTGTTTTCCTTGGAGATGTTGCGATTTACATATTTATCGATTTGAAGCTAATAAATCAAGATTCATGGCCATCAGATAAGATGATTTGCGTCGGAAAACAAACAGATAACTTGTTTGCATCAAAATTGACTGACGTTAAGAAATTTAATTTCCGAGTTTCCTTATGATGTTTTATTGGAAATTGGAAGTGAGGATTTAAATTATGAAAACAAGTAGGAAATTCCCCGTTTCAATTTCTGTAGGTTTGACACTGTAAAGAAATGTGTAGTTCCCGTTTCTACTGTAGGAATCTAGGTAGAGATGGCAAATTTCTTTACACTGAAAACGAAAGGAAATCTCTACATATTTTGCTGTGAGAGCTTTGGGACATAAATTGTAAAATTGAGAATTTAATTCGGATTCTACAAAACCTTAAACTTCAAAATCTTGCAAAGTATAAATAACTTGCCTTTTGGTAAAACATGCAACTTACTATTTTGGTGGAACTTTTTTTGACAATTTCATAAGTTTGTCAAATCATGAAACATTTATTAACCATATTTGCACCGGGCTGAAATTTTGATATTTTTGACTGGGGGGAGGGGGCGTTTTTCGCCCACCCCCTCTTTTTCTTCAAAACTACAAGAGATATAACAATTAAATTTTGGCCAATTGTTCTTTGAACAAATAGCTTTACAAAAACAAAAATAGATATTTAATTGGTCACATGAGTCATTGCTAGGCAACCAAAACACTGGGAAAATGGTCAAAGTTGAGCTACTGATTTAAAAAGCAGATTTTGTCTGGATTAACATGAGATAACGGGCAGAATTGTAGCCAGAAGTAATAAATAAGAGTAGAGAAAGATAAAAAATCAATTTAACTTTCAAATTTTGCTAGTCAAGAGCCATTAGCCATTGAATAGACTAATTCAGATTTCTAATGTGAATTATTTTCTATTTTTAGACTTCTAATTAGTGAAAATAGTTAGTAACAAGGAACCTGACACTGTTTTCTGCACGTTTTGAGATATATTGCCACAATTCATTCATTCTGTGATGTCATAAAGATATCATGACATCATGGATATCCAAAGTGGCTGATGTCAGCAAATATAAACAAACTATATATCAAATGAAAATACTCTTCAAGACCAATTGAATGGTGTATATAACTTCATCATTAGCGCTACTTGCAAGAATTTAGCGAGGATTTTAAGATTTTCTTTGTGACCAGTCTCCAAATAAGGGCATCTGAGGTAACAGGTACAACAATGGACCATGCAGTTTTTAAAATGTGATGGCCAATTAAATTTCAGGAAAAGTCAAGAAGTTGGAGCACCACATCTACAACAGCGGAGGAGATATTTTAGAAAACGCTTAAATCAAAATACAAAAATACATATAATCTGTTGATCTATTCAATCTTTGTCCAAATTGGCTAAAATTGCTGAATCAAGAACAGGAAAACACACAAATACATATTAACATATATAATGGTCTGAACAGAAAATTCTCATCTTTATAAAGTAACAAGTTTGACAACATGGACTGCAAAACAAGGATAGTTTATTTTGGTGCACCAGGTAGGCTTAGAAAGAGTACTGAAGCCTCAGACCACTAATAGATTCCGGATTGTGCAAGCACCTTGCATAATCCTTTGAAATAAAAGGGAGCTTAGGCCTAGCTTTTCTAAAAAGCGCCCGAACGTTGTTTGCTGATGTCATTTCTTTAATATTTTTTCAATCTCGCTTCTTTGCATTGCTCAAAAGAGCTACAATAAACTTTTGAAGTTGACCTTCCTGCAGTGAAGGTGTAAGTACAATTCACTTTCCTCCCCTGTCTTCTGGGAAATGAAATGAGACTGTGGTGAACTGGTGAACGGCTTGAAAAGTTTTTGGTGTACTAAAACAATAAATTTTGCCGCAGTCGGTCTAGAGTGCTACAGCCTAATTTAGGCGTCAGGGACGTATGAAGGATCTCAAACTTGAGGGGGCACGACACTTCAAGGGCACAACACTTCAAGGGCACTTTTTTCATTAGGCTAAAGGGGCATTTCATGAAAATAGAAAGGGCACTTCTTTGTTTATTGCAAAATCTTGGGGGGGCAAGTGCCCCCAGTGCCCCCCACCCGGTTCCTGCGTCTCTGTTAGGCGTTCAAGAGATGTTTGTATTCCAGTCTGCAGAGTGTGGCAGCTGCACGCACGAGACTTTTTCAAAAATTTTGTGTGCACGCCAATTTTAAACAAGTTTTTTGTTCATTACTTTGAAAACAAAGGAATCAAAGACCTTGCATGCGAGAACGCCACTGCTTCCTTGGTCTGCACACGCGAGATCTCGTCGAGAACTGCCATAGGGTAAGACGGGGTAAAGTGAACTACGGGGTAAAGTGAACTACTCGGAACATTCGCGCTTCTCTCCAAAAGCAAACATGCAGTGATAAAACATGATTTATGCCAAATGCTTTGTTACATGTGCTCACAGGAAATGAAATCATTTTTGCAAAATAGTTCTTCCTGTTGTTGCAAAAAATCCCTTTACCCGAGGCAGTAAAAACAACCTCGGGAAATCATGGTTGTTAGGTTTGGGCTCCTATCTTTGGTCTTAATTTTTGACCCCAAGACGAAATTAAATTCTATTATTGTTTTGATCGATTTGAAGCACATACCATGTGTTTACATTTTCCAAAAGGAAAGGGCCAAGAAAGACTTTCTTGTACGCTTACATAATATTTTAAAAGATCTACCGTCCAGTCGATATTTTGCTTCGACCGGGGTAAAGTGAACTACCCATGATTTTTCATTTTCTCATGTGAACATGAAGTCAGATGAAGAAGACCTTTTCAATCTCATTTGGTTCATAAGTCTGCCCTCAGAAAATCATAATTTGCCGCTCTGATTGCACAGAAATCTATTCTGATACCAGCTCCCTGAAAAGCCTCCCAACTTTTGACAGCCGAAGTTTGACCTTCATTCAAAAATGAGGTTACTGATCCAAGAATTTTGTTGGGATTTGATGAAGCAAGCATACCTATCGACATGAAAAGTATAAATGGCCATCAGTGTGAAATTGGAATATAAATAATTGTTATAGATTTATAACTATTTTTGGTTTTATTTCTGGGCGGAGTTTTCAGGGCAAAATGAGCTACTTTGAAAATATTGTTTCTCTTTGTGGTAATTTGATATTTATATGCAATATAGTATTTTCGAAGAATATTCCCATTATTGTTCATCGACTTGTATTCAGGTCTCGCAATCTGACTCGAATTGGTGACTTAGACATTAGTTTTTGGTTAATATTTGATCTGCAAAGATCGTTCTCAACATAGGTCACAATTTAATTTTTTTAAATATCACTCTTGTGAAATTTTTGGGTTTTTTTCGTTTTGGCATGCGAAGAACTCCTTAGAGTTGCAAAATAAATCATATTTTCCGGTATTACCAGCATTATTTTGTTTTTATCGAACAATTGCTAAGTAGTTCACTTTACCCCGCTCCGGGGTAAAGTGAACTAGGCAGAGCGGTCGCCAAAGAAAGCTCTTTTGTGAGACAATGGAAAAAGATTTGAAAAATATTTTTGCTGGATAAACTGACCCAAAGACATAATGTCAAAACAACGTTAAAAAGTTTGCCCTCAGCTGCAGTCTCTTTAGGATATCCTTGAAAAACCTCCAAAGTAGTTCACTTTACCCCGTCTTACCCTACTCTGCAGACTGGCTCGTATTTGTATGGTTCCAGCATGACAAAAGGAAATGGATGATACAGATCTCACTGTGAGGTTTGTAGCACGAGTTGAGAAGCCTATTCAAGGTGAGTTGCTCTCCAAAACTTCTTTGACCTCTCGGAAAATCTTCATTTTCTGAAAAGTGGTCGGACCAGGGCGACACTACTCTACACTTACCTCACATAAGTATTGCACCACCTTACCCAAAATGGCGCCCAAAAGTGTCTTTCAGCACAACCAACAAGATTTGCATAACAAAAGCATTAGCATTGAAACGTTTCTCTACCGGGTATTTTGGTGGGAAAAGAATTGCTAATTCGTTTGCTTTTCATTCATAAATAAAATGAGACGTTATTTTGTTGGTTTCTTTGATAAATTAGCAAGAACCTCCGGACAACACTGCACAAGATTATGGCAGTATAGCTGGAGAAGTAGGCCAAAGCAAAATGAGAAACGGATAGATATCTGGGGGCAAAGAAAACAAAATTTAGTGTTTTCAAATTAGGATTCTGCAAATGTTATCCTCATGATAAAATTTTTCCACTTTGAATGTGATAAAAGAAGAAATTTCAAATAAATAACAAGGCCGTCATTCAATGTAGCTGAACTGGAATTTCTCTAAGGAGGAGTCACGTTAAAAAAACATGCTGCTCCAGTCACTTGTTAAATTTCAAAATTATCTTCAAACTAAATCAAATCGTAGCGATTTCGTTAAGCACATCAAAATCCATATATTTAAGTGTCAACCACCTGCCTAAAGTCTTCCAGGAAGCAAAATTAATGTTAATGTGATAAAAGTGATATCAAGGATATTCTTACCTTGGAATGGTTTCTTTCCGTTTTCCCTTTGTGTTTATCCTTCTTGTCTTCCTCACGAAAAACTTTTGTCATAGAGATAAAGTTTGTAAAATTCCAATTTGAAAACTATAAAATGTTGTTGTCTTTGCCCCCAGATATCTATCCATTTCTCATTTTGTTTTTGGCCTACTCCTCAAGCTACGCTCCCAAAATCTTGTGCAGTGCTGTCCGGACGGAGGTTTTTTGCCAATTTATCAAAGAAATCAACAAACTAACGTTTCATTTTACTTATGAATGAAAAGCAAACGAATTAACAATTATTTTCCTACCAAAACACCCGGTAGAGAAACCCTTAAATGCTGATGCTTTTGTTACGTAAATTTTGTTGGTTGGGCAAAAACAACCTCGTCCCCATGCCCCAAAAGGAGTCTACACCAACCTATTTGGGCCATGGTACCGGTTGCCAAAATCGTGGTATATTTGACGCCATTTTGTTTTGCATAAATTATCAGCTGCAGTTTATTACAGAACTCTCTTGTCTTCATATGGAAACTGAGTTTGACAGATTTGATACAATGTCAGCTGATTTTGATCCATAACATACCATGTAATAAGTCCGAAACATTGAGGAAAAAGTATGAAAATGCGACGAAAAATGGCCGTTCCTCTAATGCTAATAATGCAGTAGATGATTCGAAATACTGAAAACAAACCTTTGGAGGACGTTATTTCAACCCTTTTTAAGGTATTTAATCATTAATCCAGCGTTTGCAAGTGCATTTAATAGGAAAACGAGCACGATCCGTCTGGGTGGGAAAAGGGCCTAAGTGGAAATTTTCGAGAATTTCCCCCACAGCTTTGAAAAAAGAAAGGGTCGTTATTTTGCGAATTTTGGAGATAAGTTCAAGGTTAAAAGTGTTATAGTGAAAGAATACGGTTTCCCGTCGATTTTTGGCATGCCGAAGCCGTTTTCTCCTCGCAAAATGGAGTTACGGCCCAAAATGGGGTAGGCCAAAATTTTACCCCATTTTTGCGGCGCCCGCGCACAGCCCCTGAGGGCGATATTGAACCCCAAATGGCGTTATTAGACTCGCAGACAAATAGTCTCTTGTAAACTTTTTACCATTTTGAAATCAGGCTAATAACCATCGAGCATCAAGTCCAAAAGTAACCTCGGGTCAGAAAATCGCAACATTTTTTTCCAACCCCCTTTTATGACGTCATAACGACCCAAAACTTCATGAAACCCCAAAATTCTGATGCACCGTGGTCTTTTACCTCCAGTCAAACCTTCATCCCCCCCATGATTGCTACTGAATTTTTGAAAATAGGGATGAAATGGAGGCCATTTTTGAATGGGAATCAATAGGGATGGGCCCCAAAATCACCAAATATGGCAAATTTCTCCCGTAAGCGCAGACGGATGGGGTTCAAACCCCCTTCAACTGGGGCACATTATGACGTTTAAGGTATACCAAAAATCGGTTTTTCAATTTTTTGTCGCGTTTTCCCGTGACAGCGACCCAAAGTTGACTGATTTTCTGCCAAGCAATAAGTCTTTGGAATGTGGAATAATTAATGAGGCCTTTGTTATCAAATAGCCAATCAAATTGCGAATTTGACCTACCCGGTACCAGGGTCAGTACTGACGTAGGAAACTGGCCCTCGGAACCAGGTTGGGGCAAAAAGACACTTTTGGGCGCCATTTTGGGTAAGGTGGTGCAATATGTGAGGTAAGTGTACTTCAAAAACAAAGAAAATAAATTAAAGGGATTTGTTTTTCTTGGCGTAGGCCTATGTGGAGCAGTTTCATTTTCATTTTCAGTTTCATTTACTCATCAATCTATCCTAAATACAATTGTACATATAATAACTAGGCCTATCATAGTCTATTACAAGTACAATTTACAAGATATCATCCAACTACTGCAGAATACAATATTAATTATTACATACAACTTACAAAATAAATCTAACGAATAATTGCTTGAGTTTCATTTCAAAAAGTGTTAATTAATCTGCTCTTCTCACATTTCTGGTACCCAACAAGTAAGAGCCCTGATGCCGAGATTGGTCTTTCCAGCTTATACAATAGCTAAGATAAAGATTTCTATCAGGCCCGTAGCACCTATTGGGGCCGGTCGGGCCCGGGCCCCCCCAATAATTTCCAGAAGTTGATTTTGTTTTCTTCATAATAACATAGAAAACTGATCATCAGTGACAGGCCCTTGGCACTGAAGCGAGTCAAGACCTATCTAAGTTCAACAACAGCAAACTACCGCCTCAACCACCTGATGGTGAAACATGTGCACAACGACAGAGTTGATAGATTCAACCTTGTCAGCATCGTAAACGAATTTTTCATAGATTCAAGCGCAAGGAAATTTAACTTTGGAAAGCTCCACTCTTTTCACATCAGAAGCACTTCGTCAAGAGAGGCGAAAAGTACCCAGACTTCAAGAATCAATAATCATATCTAAACTAACGAGCAGTGGCGTGGTCCTCGAGATCCTCGAAAACCGAAGAGAAAAAAGCTGGGTATAGCTGGGAAAGAATTTTCCAAGAAATGTCAAATCTTCCATTTTAGCATTGGCAAATATGGAATCAGGGGATGCATTCTAAGCCAAAGTAAAGGATGTTTCTTCAAAAATTTTCCTCATGCTTCAACTCATAAGAGAACTCGCTATCAAAGATTCCTTGTCGCTAATGGCAAGCATGATATTGGGAGATGCATTCTAAGCCAAAGTAAAGGGCGTGGCCCCAAAAATTTTCCTGGGGGCTTCCCCCAGACCCCCTCATTTCAATTCCGCCCATTTAATTTACTCTGGCCATGCCATGGCTTTCGTAGGACGCCATGAAAATTGTGTGATGACTTGTAAATCAAATATCAAGTAAATCTTACGCAATGCTCTCGACAAAGTATTCTTATCCTATCGTAGTTTGATGAAATATATTTGGATTCGTAAATTTCCTATTTTTCTTCAGGACCTTCGATCATAAAATGCCCTTTCAGCAATGCACAGAAGGGCGTTGCCAAATGAAAAGAGGGTATTGACCGAGCAATTCTTCCGGGGGGTTCGCCCCCGGACCCCCGGAAGCTTTATCCCTTCGGTTTGAATTAGGGCCCCCCCAATCTGAAAAACGCTCCTACGGGCCTGTTTCTATGAAAACTCACCTAAAACTGTGTTTTTGGGTTCCTGTTGCTGCATCTGCTGTATAACGTTAACATTGTTTGCTTGTATAACGTTGTTTGAGCCGACGACCGCCATCCCTCCACTAGAAACATTGATCGGAGTAGCGCCTGCGTCACCAATCGCTAGCTCACCAATCGCCTCTTTGAGTTCCGTCGTCCCGCAGTTTTCGGCAACCGCCATGTTGGCCTAGACTAGGCCTAAAATCTCACAACTCTCTCTCTCTAGGCCTAGTCTTCCTCGGTTTCTTCCATCAGTTGACTCGATACGATCAAGGTAACATCATTACCGAACGCTCGTCTCTCTGCGAATGAAAGCAATGAAGATTGGGGAATCTAGCAGCGCCAATGTCTGTCTAGCCAAGGTAAAAAACGGAATTAAAAGTTAGTCAAGTATTCATCCAGACGCACATCCACATTCCAAACTAATATGCGCATCCCAGAACTTTACTTTTGGGGTCTGGAACAAGGTTTCTATTTTCTATGTATACCATAAAAGCTCTATTAGGCCCCCGGGGGCTTATTTATTTTTGGACATTTTTTAGTCCTCTTTGCACCACATTTTGCGGTTTAAACATACACATCAATACATTTTACGAATTGAATACATGAATTCAACACAGTTTTATAACTTATTTAGCTCAATAAATAGAACCTTTGGTTGAATGAAGTTTCTTGTTTATTCAGGATATCATGTAAGTATTACATTCAGAGCATTTAGAAGAAAATGTGTGTAAAGGTGACAGAAGTTGTTCCATTTATCCCCCATCTCTATCAAGCCTTCTCTCTAATAAGCCCCTCCCTCCTTAGCCAAAATTTCTCATAAGCCCTAATTTTGAAGAAACTAAAATATAAGGTGGCAGGGAAAGCGTTTGAAGATCTTTCTAATTGCATGAACTCAGAAACTGCCCTTTTTCTCTTTCAGGAAAGAAAAGAATGAAGTCAAAAATTGAAGAAGAAACGACAACAAGGACTACAAAGAAGCTGAAAAAAGAATTTGCTGCCTTTTGCATCATGCCTTGCACCAAAATGATAATTGTCAAGAAACGGTATCTGTTGCCCAATCGAGTTTAGCAGACATACATTTATTTTTTTTTTTTTTTTTACATTCCATTAAAAGCTTACAAAACGAATTACTAACTACACTACTTACAATATACTATACCCTACTACTAAAACAATACCATTAGGAGCGAAAAACAATGACTACCTTATGGCAACATAAAACAGAAAAAACGAACATAGCACACTACGTAACAACTAGAGAAAGAAGAAAGAGAAAAAAAAAATAGCGCTTACTAAAAGAGGGATGGTGGTTGTATGATTTAGGGACTTGCTAATCAAATCGGCCAGTTTTATGGATAAAACGCAGAGTTAAAAGAAGTATGTTTTTATTAACATCATCTGGAAGATCGTTATCACCATACATTAAAATCTTTAGTAGAACATCATTTGAAGGATTGGTGAATCCATGTGGTCGTAATAAAGAGGAAACTCCAGCGAGAAGGTCTCTTCGTAATACTTCAAAGGAAGGGCAGAGCAACAAAAAGTGTTCCGTGTCCTCAATGCCATCATTAGTTGGGCACATTGGGTTTATGGTATCTCTGAAATTATGCTTGAATTTGTGAAAGTTCAATTTACTGAGACCAACCCGAAGTTGTGTAAGATAAGATAGACCTGTTGGGTCGTGTATCCTGAAGACAGATTTTGGCAGGGGGCGAATTTTTGATAGCAGCTTTGTCTTGAATGCAGCAATGGAAGGCGCAAGTCTAATTTCTGAATCCAGCTTGTTCCACTCTGAAAGGCAGTGAGGATAGAAGCTAGATTGGAATTTTTCTGTCCTTGCCCTTATTCGCCCAATGACATCCTGCTTGCGAAGAGAGTATCGTGACTGCCGTTGTGGTGGGATTGGATCTGTAGTATAGTCAGGAGCTAGATTATTTATAAACTTGGAGAACAGGGTAACGCGTCTGCTCCACCGACGGAGACTTAGCGATTCCCAGCCAAGCTCTGCATACAGCTTCTCTCTCGACGTACCCTTCCATGTTCCTGAAACAGCAAGAGCAGCAGAATATTGAATGGACTCTAGCTTCTCCATGACATTTGGCAAAATTGTATTTCCACTAAATTCACATACTTTTGCAGGAATATGATAAATGACATCCCCGTAGTCTAGATGTGGTCGCACGTACAGCTTGTATATTTCATTAAGTGTATGTCTGGGGAGATATTTGGATACATAATTATTGGATACATATATTCCAATAATTCTTTCAGCTAACGAAATCTACAATCAGGAAGGATTTATCTACAATGGTACTTGTTAATCAAGAAAGCTCCTTGATCATAGCATAGTCAATAGAAATGTCTGGATTGCGGCGCTGATCAAATGAGCTTATGTTATTGTCCGCGATTTTGACTTCACACCTAAATTATGCCTGCATTCCATGAAGCGCGTGTCGTACAGATCGGTGTATTTTGGGCGTTTTTGCAGCGGATATGAGCGGACACAAGACGAGTTTGTTACTCGTTGCTGATGAAAGTACCCACCAAGTGCCTTTAAGTAAATTTTCTTTTTGTCTGTAATTTCTGTCTCACATTAGATGTCAGGTATGCTATCCAAATAAAAAATTAACAATGTTTTGGTTATTACAGCCCCAGCCTGACATCTAATGTTAGACAGGCCACCGTATAGTAAGCCTCGTTTTTTTTTTTTGTAGCATTTATGTAAAATTGTATGTAGGTTAGCGTTTTTAAATAATGCCATGTGGTAGTCATAGTCTTTTGCTCCTCGTGGCATCGTCCTTGTAGTATTGTAAAGTAGTTTGTGGTAAAGTAGTCCGTAACATGTATTGTAAATTTTTAATGGAATATAAAAAAAATACTATTATACCTTGTGAAAACTGTAAGTTGCCAGAGTTGAATACGTCGTGGAACATAAAAAATCTTATCAAACTTCAATTTTAGATGAAAAGGCTCAGCTCCGATCAGTGAGAAGAGCAAAGAATAGAGAGAACGTTAAACGCAATAACGAAATATTTTATAGGTCAAAGTCCCTAAAGTTACATCAAATCAAAAACTATTAAAATTACAATAAAGATCCTAAAAATTACAGTATTTTACAATAAAAAAGAAACTTAAAGATTAAATGCTTGTTCAAAAAAATATGTTTTTATTGCCTTCTTGAAACTAGTTATGTCCTTGGAATGTCTTATATTGAGAGGCAAAGAGTTCCAGGTATGAGGTGCAGCATATTCAAATGCTCTCTTGCCAAAAGTCTCAGTTCTCACTCTTGGGATTTCCAGTAGGGAAAGCTTTGCTGATCGAAGTGATCTAGGAGCTTTTTTACTGATCAATAATTCCTTTAAATAGGCCGGTCCAATATTGTTTATGCATTTAAACACCAGTAACGAGAGTTTATACAAGATCCTATACCTGATGGGTAACCAGTGTAATTCTTTCAACATTTTTGTGGCACTATCTCTCCAATTCCTGTTTAAAATCAGTCTAGCTGCTGCATGTTGGAGTCTCTGCAGCTTTTTAATGGTGACATCAGGCA
The DNA here is from genome assembly GCA_039566865.1 of Aurelia coerulea. Taxonomy (NCBI): domain Eukaryota; kingdom Metazoa; phylum Cnidaria; class Scyphozoa; order Semaeostomeae; family Ulmaridae; genus Aurelia; species Aurelia coerulea. The sequence continues at coordinate 20,320,080 of CM076948.1, read as the reverse complement.
GTCCAAATAACATGGCATTACCATAGTCAATATGTGATGTCACAAAGGCGTGAACTAAACATTCAAAGGTGTTACGGTTGAAATATTTCCTGACTTGCCGTAGTCTATACAGTTGGTAGAATCCTTTTTTACAGACATTGCTGACATGATCTTTCATTGATAAGTTTTCATCAAAGATGACACCTAGGTTTCTTACTTTCTGCACTGGAGAAACAGTACAATCACCCACTTGTATGCTGTCTACAGAAACTTTTGGCAACTGTTTACCACCACCAATGATAATGAGCTCAGTTTTGTCATCATTGATTCTTAGTTTATGCTGTAGCATCCATTTTCTTACAGCACCAATACAATTAGTGATTTCATTTAATGCCTCAGCCTCACTATCACTGTTAGGCTTGAAAGATATGTAGAACTGATTATCATCTGCAAAGCCACCTACATCAACATCATACTGAGCAATAAGATCATATAACGATGACAGATAAGGTAGAAATATCGCTGGCCCTGCACAGCTTCCCTGTGGCACACCGTACTTTACATCGAATTCATTTGACAGCACATCTTTAATCAAAATCCTTTGTTTGCGGTTTGTAAAATATGACTGAAACCACTGACTTTCCTGACCACTGATCTTGAATTTATGTTGAAAGATTTGCTGCAAGGTGTTCACATCCAAGGTGTCAAAAGCAGCACTTAAATCAAGCAGCACTAACAAGGACACCCTCTGGTTATCCATATTTTTCAAAATATCTGAATGCACTCTAGTTAAGATAGTCTCAGTACTATGGTATTCTGTGTATGCAGCATTTCTTTTTGGCATTTGGTCATTTGTTTCTAAATATTCCCTACACTGTTTCACTGCAGCAGACTCCACCACCTTCGAAATGAATGGCAAATTACTAACTGGTCTGTAACTTTTAAAAATGAGATCAAGACCAATTTTTTTCATGAGTGGAATTACAAGAGAACATTTCCAATTTGAGGGAAAATGCCCAGTCTGTAGCGACAAGTTTATAATTTGTGTGATACATGGCAGCAGAATATCCAAGCAATCCTTTATAATTGATGTGGGTGCCGGATCCAACTGACAATATTTTGAAGAGCATTTTGAAATTAACTTCTTTACTTGTTCACTCTCAAGCTCAGCAAACTCTCTGAATTCATTGTGGCTAAAAGTCTCACAGCTTTCATAATTATAATGATCACCTAGGTTTTCATTTTGCAGCATTTCTGTGATATCATTCCGAAAGCAAATGCACTCATTCTTTCATTTTACAAGAAATTTAATTCTGAGATTTGCAGTGGGGTTTCTTAAGCTTGGGCCCAATCATTTCAGTGAAAATCCTTGCAGAATTTTTCAATTTTTCACAAAATTTATTTCATCAGAGACTGCTATTTGAGCCAAAAATTCAACAGCAGAAAAGATACCGGGTGAGTCAATAAAAAGAATCCCTGTTTGAAAAATCAATCTAAGCCCAAAACTACGCCAGAAAACGTCATCCGCCCGTAAAGAGAATCAACGGAGAAGATAGATCGAAACAGGCGCCCGTCTATACACCTTTTCAACTAAGCGGCCTCGTTTTGGAAATTTTCAAAATTTCTCCAAATTGCTTCATATGAAATTTCTGACATCAGATTTAGATTCAGCACCTAAATTTTAGTCTGGTTGCTAATTTTCATAATTCCAGTGTTCACAATTTTGATTTTATGACGATAATAAAGTTGAAAATTTATAAGGGATTTGACCGTAAATAATGACTGAGGGTGTAAAGTTACACCCCGAGCAATTTTCACGGTCAAATCCCTTACAGATTTTCAAACTTATTATCGTCATAAGATCAAAATCGCGAACAGTAGGATTATGAAAATTTGGCATCAAGACTAAACTTTGGCTGCTGAATCCAAATTCGTGGTCAAAAGTTTCGTAGGAAGAAATTTTCAAAAATTTCCAAAACGAGGCCGTTAATTGAAAAGGTGTCTCGGGTGATCTTTAGAAGACCTATAACAAGAGAAACATCAGCACCTTATAAAAGTAGCCAATGCAATGTAGCTTGCCAGGCCAGTAGGAAGCGGGGGGGGGCAGGTGGGGCTCAAGCCCCCCAATAATTTTGAAAACAATGGTGCTACGTCACACGAATTAATTAGATGTATTGTTCTCTATTGTTTTAAGAACAATTGCTCCCCCCCAATCCGAAGCTTCTTCCTACGGCCCTGTAGCTTGCAGAGCCGAAGCCAATGGGAGTGGTGAAGGGCCATTTGTCGGAAATTTTGCTCTTTGTTTAGGATTCTTTTTTGTCCACGTTTGAAAGATTTTGTTAGGAGGAACGCGCTGTTAGGGGAATGGACAAAGTTAAAAAGAGGCCTGGGCCAAGTTAATGATATAATCTATTGTATTTGAAAATTTTTACACGTGATGTTTCATGGTGTAACAAGGAAACAATGAGTTTGTGGGCATTTTTTAGTCTACCGGGTGTCTCAAAAAAGTACCCCCTTTTGACTGAACAAGGGAACAAAACGGTAACATTTTGGGACTTTTTGAATTCGTGGCTACATTCGTTGGTCTTCAACTTAAATGCACATACCTTGTATTTTGAAATCGATCTCGAAACACCGGAGATATGAGTTGGCAAGGTCAAAATTTGGAGTGCACTTGGAACCAGAGGTTTAGAGAAATGGCCTAGTCATGATTTGACATCAGACAGGCATTTTGCAAACGAATTTTCAACTTTGACCTTTAGTTTTTACTTTTGAAAAGATTTACTTTTGTTTTCACTTTCGCTTATTTTGGAGATGTGGCACGACTTTATCATTCTTACCACATTTTTACTATATTTGTATAATCAGCGCCGTATCCATGCATCTTTCATTCCTGTTAAAAGAAAAACAACGGAAACTTAAAGTCTACAGGTACTTTGGAAAATGTCCACGATACAAATCATGACTAGGCTTTTTTCAAAACCTCTGGTTTTGGGTGCACCGTAAATTTTGACTTTGCGAACTTGTATCTCTGGTGTTCGGTGGACAATTTCTAAATGCAAAGTATGTGCATTTAAGTTGAAGATTGATGAATTTAGCTGTGAAGTCGGGGAGCAATGATATCTTATTGTTTGTTTCCTATTTCCAGTCAAAAGGGGGTATTTTTTTTCTGAGACACTCGGTAGAGTACAAAAATCCGATCATTTTAATCAATTTCAAAACTAAAACTATCTATATTTCGGGTCCATCCAGTACATACAATTGCATAGCCTTTATTTTTGTTTTTATTTCAAGGTACTTTTTCTGAGACACCCGGTATATATAGTAGCTACTCGATAAAACAATGTTGATTCCCAGCCCTTTTAATGCCGGCCTCTTTGGACTCTTCTAGTACTAACGGGGCGGGGGGGGGGGGTACAAAGTGCTCCATAACGCAATATAAACAATAGTGTATTTTTTAACTCTTCATTACATCCAGCATACAATTCTTCATTACATACACAAATGTTTCACGAGGATTACGGATGGTACGTTTCTCCAAAAAGTATCTGCCCATTGTTACTGTACCTAAAAATCAAAAATGTACGGAAGTTTAATGGAACCCTACTTCAGATATAGCTGCCCGGTATCGGGACTTTCTGGTATCAATGCAATAAATAAGTTGCAAAAGCTCCAAAATATGGCGGCAAGAATGGTCACAAACAGTGCTTATGATGCTTCTGCTCTACCCATAATTAGAAAACTTGGTTGGCCCACTATCAATGAGCTTATCTTGTCAGAAACCTTAAAAATGCTGTACAAGTCGGTAAACGACCTTGCTCCCACTTACCTTGTGACAAACAGAAATGCTCGTCAGGCTGTCAGATTCGTGCAAGAGAGAACTTTGTAATACCAAAACAGAATTGGCCGTTCCTCGTCGCAAATTGGCCTTCGGACAGAGGAGCTTCTCCTAGAAGGGTGCTAAATTGTGGAACGATCCTTCTGTCAGATCGAAGTCAAATCATCCAAAACTTATGAAATATACAAAGAAAGTATCAGAGTTTAGCTTATTCATCGAAGATTTCTTTTCTGTAAACTTTAACGACGAACTTGCAATTATACACGAAGAAAATGCCAATGTAGTTAACGTCGCAACGAGCAACTACAGTGATGCACAGGATCTAAGACACAACAGAAAAGTACGATACTATAAACAACGCTCTCAGAAGGTTCTGCCATATAATAAAGCCTTTATTAAACGATTACTCGATCCATGCTGGAAATATTTGGACCTTAGTTCATTGTACGGACCTCACTGCGTTCGGTCCGTACGTCAAACTGCGATCCAAATATTTTCCAGCATGGACCTCGTAATCATTTAATAACCGCATATTATTTTAATTTGCAGAAAATTACTTTTTAATTGCTTTTTTCTCAATTTTTTTTTCTTTATATCAATCTAAAATTTTACAATAACAGAACATAACATAACAGAACATAACAGAACAGAACATAACATGGTTACAAGGCGATACCACAGGGAGAATGAGAATAAATTGCAACCACGTGGCTTTAACAAATAACATAAACATTTACATGAAAATGATTAACTAAACTACAGCATAAACTAAAGCAACGAAAAGAAATAAAATGATACAAAGGTGGGGGGAGGAGACGAAAATTTCACTGATTTAAGAAAATCTCTTTGATGATTCGATGAACTCTAGTGTTGCTTTATTGATTGTTTTATTTGACTCAAAAGGTAACCTTATATCACCATACAAAATTATTGAAACTAGTTCCTCATTAGAAAGGTTCGACAAACTGTTTGAAAGCATAACATTGCCTGTACGCGGTTGAGGAGATTATTTCTCTGCAAATGATAAGAGTGGCAGTGCAGCAAGAAATGTTCCGTATCTTCAACGCCGTCGTTTATGGGACACATTGCATTTAATGTGTCACTGAAATTGTGCCTAAATTTGTGAAAGTTAAGTGCACTTAATCCAACCATGGGTATTGTGGAAACGATTTGCGTCCATCGTGTCCACAATACCTGGCCTAAATGTTACTAAATGAATAAATGTAGCTCGTCTTCATTTCATGAGGGCTGTGACGATCTGGGAACTAGTTTAGAGCGCGGCACTGTTTAAAAACCTCTGGCCGTTCTGAACTTGAGTAAGCAAGAATTGCTGTCAAGGCAAAAGCGCAGAGATACTCATGAAATGAAGACGAGCAAGGTAACGAACTACATTCATTCGTTTAGTATCATTTAGGCCAGGTATTGTGGACACGATCGACACAAATCGTGTCCACAATACCCATGATCCAACTCGAAGCTGTGTGAGAGCGGCTGTCCTTTAGGATCATGAATACCAAATACTTGTTTTGGAGTGGAACGAATAATCTTATTTAGTTTTGCCTTAAAGATACCTAATGAGGATGCATTTCGTATTTTTGGATCAATATTTTCCCATTCCGACAGACAATTTGGGTAAAAACTTGACTTAGATTTGTCAGTTCTTGCGCATAATTGCCCAAAGCCCTGCAATTCCGCGTTCTGTAGTTAGAGTGCTGGATCCTTTGGTGATATTTACACCCTGTAGAACGTCTGTGCAGGATTGTAGAGGCTGTTCAGTATAAGGCAGCGGTTGCCCAGTGCAATACAGGGATCACATGATGTCATTGGTGGGATTACATGCAGTAAATTTTAGGCTATTCAGTTATTTACAGGGATAACATACAGTAAATGAGAGGGGAACATAATGTCATTGGAGGGATTGCCTCAGTAAATTTCAGGTTATTCAGTAAATTGTAGGGCTTACATGATGTCGTTGGCGGGATCACATCAGTAAGGTTGAGGCTATTCAATTACTTACAGGGATAACAAGCAGTGCCGTACAGGGATAACATCGTGTCGTTGCAGGGATGACATCAGTAAAGTAGTGGTTACTCAGTATTCTGCGTGGATAACATCTTGTCGATACAGGGATCACATCAGTTATTTCAAGGTTACTCAGTTACTTACAGGGATAACATCCAGTAAGGCAACGGGATGAACTCACTAACTTGGGGAATTTCTTTAGAAATTCTTAACGTGTTTTTGTAAAAAACGGGGGTTATATGAAGTGAATAGCACTACACTTTTATTTTTATAAGAAACTTGGATCAGCACTTAGTACTAAAAGTTTCTTAATTTCGCATGAAAATTTCGGTGTTTTAGTAGTAAAAGTTTCTTAATTAGTTTCTTATTTTTTGGGCCTAAAATTGCGGTATTGTTCGAAGTTGAGCCTTCTTCTCGAGAAAGGGCTTCCATTTTGCATTGACATTGTCATCAAGAAGAAGCCATGCACATCAAGGCAAACATTTACCAATTTTGCAGTTAAAAGTCAAGAAAAGACGAATGTACCTTTGTTAGAGAGACATAGAATAAGAGAGACATACAGAAATAAAGTTTTAGAGTTTCTTAACCCTATTCGTACGACAAGAGATATAACCACCAGTTTTGGTGACTTTTACTCAAATTTCATAGGCAATTAAATTCTTAACATTTCATTGTTCTACCTCCGATCATGTGACCACAGTAATACCATATTTGGAGAGTAGTCAACAAAAAAATGCTTAAAATGTCCGTAGTTTTCGTGTCGTTTGCTTGATCGATCTCAAACATGCACCATTCGATTGCATTTGATGAGTACTTTCATTTGATATATAAATTTTTCATATTTGCTGATGTCAGCAAAATTTAATATCTATGACGTCATTCACATTTATGACGTCATTTACCTAATAAAGAAGTGTCAAATATAATTTTTTTTAGTCTAATTTGCTTCATCTTATTAATTTAATTCATTTTGAGTCTATATTTACCAGATAAAAGGGCAGGACTGGCAAAAACCTACGATGAAAGTAAATGCATGCAACAAAAGGCTAATTTAAGGCTAATTGTGCTAAAAATAGATACTAAAAATTTTTGCAATGTCTGTATTTTTGAACTATAACATGTTTCCTATTATTTAAAACAAATTTGGAGAAAATCAGTCGAGTGGTTGATTAAATAGAATTTTTCTGGTTAAGAAGGTATAAATTTGCCAATTTTCGTCAGTTTTTCGGTTGCCTAGCAACGAATCACGTGACTTATTAATTGCCATTGTTATATTTGAATAGCCAATTGTCTAAAGAACAATAGGGGTAAGTCTCATTGTTATATCTTTTGTAGTTTTGGAGAAAAAGAGGGGGGGCGAAAAACGCCCCCCCCCAGTACAAAATACCTAAAAAATCGCCCAGTACAGATAGGGTTAACTGCTCTCGAGCGTAGTACTAGAGTTTCTTAAATTTTTGGTCATCGTAGTACTAGTTCCTTATAAACCAGTTTCTTATAAAAAAAAAACGTGTACGGATAATCGTGAATTGCATCAAACACAGTCACGCCATAATGTTGTTTGCAGCTTAGGCCTTATCAAGATAAAAATATTGTGGATTTTTGTGAACATGGATGAAGAGTTTGTAAATATTTACTACAAGCACCACACAAGAAGAAGTTGACGGAAAACGTTCGCGAAGGAGATATTGAATTAGAATTCTTTATCGATCTAATTGCCCAGATAGAGTCGAGGGGAGGGGAACCGAAATGCAGGAAAGGCCTTGCCGAGGAATTCGACAAGAACAACCTGACACTGTCTTCTGTCATCTGTGACTGCGAGTCCTCTTCAAAGGAATCTTCTTGTGTCTCCAATATGTGAGGCCCACCTCCTGCTTCGTCGCAACGATAATTCAGTCCGGGGAACGGCTTGTTATTGAGCATCAAGCCAGTCGTGAATGGCTTTGGCAATTTAATCGGAGAGTATCAAAATCCTCCGTTTGTCGTTCATGCCATCCAGGCGCTGGGCTGGTGAAAACAATATTGTTCTTCTTCATAATACTTCAATTCAAGATACGTGAAACTCAGCGAGTGTTACCTTGAAGCCAAACAAGAAATACGGAAAAAAAAACTGAGCCAGCAGAGAGTTATCAGTCAAGTTTTAGTTTGATAATTAGTCACTGGAGTCATATCAGTCTGGACTCAATTCTTTTTTATTCCCATTCGATTCACACTATATCCAATGTGATCTTAGCCTACGCATAGCTATATTTTCCAAAAGAAGAAAAGATTTTTCAGAATAATGATGAGACACAACACTGGACTGATGTGTTATTCTGCTGATTTGTCACGTAATCTATGCACATTGGCACTAAAGCATCTAATCCAATCATTCATGTTTTTACTTTTCAATGTAGTTATTTGTACAACTTTATCCTCCATCGTAGGATTAATGACCCCATTAGGAGGAACCATTTCTTGTCAATATCACAGTTTGCACACCAGTGCTCCGAGCACACAATAACCCCCCCTACTCGAAAACAATACAGAATTTAGTCATCAGTGCACATGATCCCTCTAGTGCATTGTTTGTATCCCTCGCAGTTACTGAACAACCTTAAAATAACTGATGTAATCCCTTTACCGACACGATGTTAGCCCGTAGTCTTACTGGATGTTATCCCTGTAAGTAACTGAGTAACCTTGAAATAACTGATGTGATCCCTGTATCGACAAGATGTTATCCACGCAGAATACTGAGTAACCACTACTTTACTGATGTCATCCCTGCAATGACACGATGTTATCCCTGTACGGCACTGCTTGTTATCCCTGTAAGTAATTGAATAGCCTCAACCTTACTGATGTGATCCCGCCAACGACATCATGTAAGCCCTACAATTTACTGAATAACCTGAAATTTACTGAGGCAATCCCTCCAATGACATTATGTTCCCCTCCCATTTACTGTATGTTATCCCTGTAAATAACTGAATAGCCTAAAATTTACTGCATGTAATCCCATCAATGACATCATGTGATCCCTGTATTGCACTGGGCAACCGCTGCCTGACTGAACAGCCTCTAAAATACTGCACAGACGTTCTACAGGGTGATTTATCTCCAAGCCTTTCGGGACATTGCCTGTTTATTTTTTTGCATGTCATAACTAATCGATCGAATTTTGTTTTTCTTCTTGTTATTTTGGCAACGGCAACTGACTAATAAATCGTAGGGTTTGTAAACAATGCGATGATTAGACTTATTACCAGAACTCTCTTGTTTCCATGTGCTCTTTGACTTGATGATGGTGCTTCGGTCAACAGAAACTCATTCCCCTACGCTTGTAGAAACGGAATAGCTCCTTATGGAATCTACAATAAGCCTTTTAACTGTTCTGCTGAAGGTTTCATTTCGTAGCGTTGGAGCTCCTATCCCTATTGTATACATTCGAACATTCTACAAATGTATCAAGGTATCATTCAATTCGGATCCTCTTTTCGAATATTAGCTAAAACATCTATTGGGCCTAAATCACCCCCTGCTACTTTGTTTTCAAAATAACTGATCTTAAAACGCCACAGAGGCAGTTTTCCAAAATTGCTGTACCATAAAGCTTGCTATCAGAACTTAGATAAATGTTCGTTCTAGCCACAAATGCAAAACCGCGCCTTCCTCTAGCCTTCGGCTTCCTCTAGCCATCGTCAATCGTCTTCCTCTAACCTTGGTGTAAAAATTGACTGTTCCCTAGACTGGAAAGAACAAATCTAGGCAGTTTCCAAGGTATCCAGGGGTATTGGCTCTCTGAAACATGCAAAAACTTTCATACCTAAAGAAAGTCTAAAGACTCCTCTACAAAGCATTGTTGAGCCCCACCTTCGATACTGCTGTTCTGTTTGGGGGGGTTTGGGGTTGTACCCGTTCTACAGAAATTAACCAGTTACAAAAGCTTCAAAATCGTGCTGCTATAATCATAACGAATAGCAGCTTCTCGATACCCCAAGCAGACCTCTTATCGAAGGGCTGGGTTGGAAGACCATTGAAGAACTCATTGATTATGGTCTTCAAATCTCTCAATGAGTTTGCTCCACAATACCTGTGTAACCTCTTCACCAAAAACCCACAATGCTCCTCCCGTAACCTACGCAATACAGAGACTGACTTAAGGTTACCAAAGAAAAAATCAGCAAATGGGCAGAAACGTTTTTCTTTACGGGGAGCTAAGCTGTGGAATAGCCGTCCAGCTGAGTCAAAGAAGGCATCCCTCCTTAGTAATTTTAAAAGTGCTATTAAGGGTTAACTTTTCTTTTACTGTAAATATCGTACCGGGTGAGTCAGACAAAAGAATCCCCGCTTGGAAGGCCACTGCTCCATAAATATCAAAGCAATAACATTGAAAACTGTCTTGTTTTATTGCCAATATATTCAATTAGGTTCAGTAATTTACCAGGCCTTAATCGACCATTCCTTCCCGTGGATATAGGTGATTTTCTGCAAAAAGCCCCTTCCAAAAACCTGCAAAAACGAATGAAAACAATGAGCAAATTTTCCTTCCTAAAATTGATGACACTCACACAAATTCGAGTATTTTTTCCTCTTGGGAGAATTGAATCCCCCTTAAGGGGGAGGACTTATTCATCCTCCTAAGAGGATAGCACGTGCAGCGTCCTCAAGTCATTGCTGTAAGGACATTGTAAAGCAGAAATGGTAGGGAAATTTGTTCATGATTTTGGGCACGTTTTGAAGGTTTTTTGAAGAGGCTTTCTCCTTCTCGAGAAAATCCCTCATAATTTCGGAATGGAGTGGCCGATTTCAGTCAGGTAAAATTTATAGTAGATTGGAACATTTCTACCATTGAACTATGTATTTGCCGATATCATTGTCTTGATATCCAGGGAGCCGTCAAACGGGGATCCCTTTTCTGACTCACCCGGTATAATTATTGTAAATAGGTTTTTAGTTTTATGGTTTTTTATAATGTAGGTTTAATTTATTGTATATTGTAATTTAAACTTTTTAGTTGAGGGCCCCTTGAAAATCAGCCTTTGCTGAAGGACAACCCTCCTTAAATGAAAATGAAACTGAACTGAAACTACTACAATTCAACTCAATGAGATGAGCGTGACTTGAGGGTCCTTACGGAACGGAGTGAAGCTATGCCATGAGATTGAAGAATCTGATTGCTTTGACTTGATAGAATGAAGATGGCTTAAGAAATGAAATTGGAATCCGGAGAAAGTTTTGACCTCTTTCTGGACTCTGCGGGTTTTTACTATATTTGACTTTGGATTTTTTTTGTATCGAAACAAGAAAGAATTTATCACTTGGGATTTTATTTTGCAACAAATTGTAAGCCATGAAGAGGACAAACTGATTGTACTGCTCAAAAACTTTGATCTTATAGATTTGTTGAGGTTTACAAACACGTTGGCGATATAAACTGAGGGCATATGGCTCGAAAGCTCTACCAGAGTTCTTTCCATATGTCCTCTTCAGCCTTATATTAGTTTAGATGCATTATGTAAATTAGGTTTCACATGTTTTTTATTTTCCGTAATATTTAGCATCATATATGTTGTCTATCAAGTAGTTTTAGCTGAGAATATTCATGAAATTGAAAAATTAAATTAAACTATCGTAACAGGTGGAAGGTCAGTGCTAAAAGAAATCATCTTTGTTTATTTGTTTACAAGTGAAAATGATGCAGCTAATAAAACAAAGTCGTGCTCTTTGTTAATTCAAAAATTATAGTGAGTAGTTGAAGCAATGGAGTAGTTTGTTGATTGCTGGGGTTATCGCTCGTTATATAATTCGATTCTATCAGTAGTTGTACGATATGGTGGAGATTTACTTGGCAGACAAGAAACATTGGAGGGTTTTGCAAGGAAAATATAAAGCTCTTCTCAAACTTTTAAGCCTGTCTCTTGTTTGATATTGACGGCCAAACGCAACAAGAGATCAAATACATAAAAACTTTATCTGCTGTTGCAGTGATAACGAAAAATTTGTAGCACTGCAGCAACTGTATTGATAAAGAAATGCTGCATTGAGTTGAAAGCTTTGTAAGACCAAGATATCACAGTACTTTTGATTTTATGCCTTTGGATTCAATGCAATTCGCAAAATAATGTCGATATCAGAATTTTGATTTGATTCTACAAACAAAGTTGTACCACGAGAGAATTTCGCATTGGCAGTTGGGCTGTAGCGAAAGGACTGATATTTCTAATGCAGAACCTGGGCGGTTGCCAACAACAGATGCCATCTTATCGTCAACAACACAATACTCAATACTCACAAGTCATATTTGCTAATTTCTCTGATCGATGAGTGTATCAGAAGCAACGGTTCAGCAACCTGGGGCCTCAGAAAATCTACCAGTTTTGTCTTTTGCTTTTGAAAACATAGCTCGATCAGCTCTACAATCATATTGGACTAAAATATCCACTTACTTACTTTTGAAATACTGAGAATGGTATAAGGTACTGCACAGTCATGCAAGACTCACAAGTCATATATTTGCTAATTACAATAAACGGCATTATCAGAAGCAAACGTTCATATGTCTCGGCTTATACACGGCTAGTGACTTGGTACCTTGCTTTGAAAACAAAGTGACGTAAAAACCAAAAGGATCATGACTTGCTCAATAACGAAAGTCGTCTTGCTCGATCGTAACCATTCATTTACATTTGAATTATTGAAAAGCTCCAAGGAGATGCATGAGTGAGAGTTAAATTTGGTTAATTACAAGAATATCAGAAACAATGGTTCATCAAATCTGGGGTCATACAGGGTTACTAGTTTGGTCCTTTACTCTTGAATGAGCAGATAACCCAATTTCATACATCCCCTACCGATGAGAATTGATTTCACAATCCTGCAATTCAGAGCTATTGCTTTCGTATTTTACTTTTGGTAAACAATTGATGTATTTCTAAATAAAACCTATGCAAATCAAGCTTTTGGTGTTTCGATTCATCAGTCGATAGCAGCTGGAAATGCTTTTATTTACATTTTGACAGCCATGCAAGATAATGTAATCTCATATAATCAAGTGCCTACATGAGACGGCAGATAACTCCTATTATTAGGCATGTTTTCATTATCTGATAGAAATTCTTCGATAAACTGGAAAAGTTATTATCAAAAATAATCGTGCAGCAAAATTTGAGTTTGGTTCAGCAAGATTGGATGATTCTGTTACGATAAACGGTTATCAATTTTGAGAAACACACACATTAACAATCATATGGCTTGTTCAATAGATCATACACCTTGTTAATTTGACCATGGTTTCATTCACAATAACAATGAGAGATTGCCTTGGTTGATGCAAATCATTTTCAAGACGAAAGATATTTTGTCATTGTGCAAGAATTGTTCAGGGATGGCGCCAGCGGGGGTGCTAGGGGGGGCAGGAGCCCCCCCAAAATTTCACTCAGCCCCCCCATCGGCACTTAAATTTTCGACAATTTCTACGTACTGTCGGCATTTTCATAACCTAAACCTCCAGATTTCTTTGCTGCGTTGTCATCTCAGTGAACTTGAATTGAACTCATTCATAAAAATTTTCTGACTGTCGGCACTCTGGCAGTATTTGCCCCCCTAGCATTTCTTCCCTGGCGCCATCTCTGGAATTGTTCACCTAGCAAGATCCAAAATAGCCTTGCAAGATTCAAAGCATCGAAGCAGTAACATCACATGATCCATAAATTGGGAGTCATACAGGTTTACTGACTTCGTACGCTGTTGCTAAAAACCAAATAACGGAATCGCAAAGAGAACAGAACTAAGAGTTGCCTTATTCTATAAGCACATCCTAAACTGATGGTGGATTACTTGATCCCATTCTAAACTTTGGCCCCTTGGAGACTACAGAAGCTTTGTATTGTCAACAAATTGCTCATACAAGGATGATTCCTGCAGTTTAGCTAAGTGAACTTGATCAACAGTAGCGAAAAAGTATCAACAAGTTGGGGTAACAAAGCATTATTGCCTTCGCACCTTGCTCTTGATAATCAACAGATACATTTTCTTCTCAATAAGCCACAAAGAAGAATCACGTCTTGCTCAATTCTTCAGATTCCTCGAACATTGGAAATGGCTCTATATAGACTTTAACACAAACGACCGATCGGTTTATCTGATACAAAATCTTGGCTGTTTTGAAATGGCAGCAGTTAACATCTCATACACGAGAAAGGATCCAAAATTTAGGATCCACAGGGTTATTTCCTTCGTCCATTGCTTTTGATAACTTAGAGATACATTTGTAAATGAATCTACAAATAGAAATTACGACTTGCTCAATTCACCACACACCTTGGCCTTTCACTATGGCTCTATTTACATTTTAACACCGATGGTAAATGGGTTTATCTTATTCAACATCTTGGCTACTTCGATGATAACCAAGAGATATATCCCCTAAAAAATCTAACAAATTAGAATTTTCAATAGCTCAATTCCTGTTAGATCAATTCCTCATACGCCTTGGACATTGGCAACGGTTTCATTTGAATTCTAACACCAAGAAGACATTAACAAATACTATTCAAAGTATTCGTTCCTATAGACTACAGAATTTTTGTTATGTCTTACAAAACTGCTTATCTAGCAACATACAAAATTGAGCTTGGCTGTGTGAATTTAATCAATACTGATACGAAAAAGAATCCACAAGTATGGATTAGTTCAGGATACTGACTTCATATCTTGCTACTGAAACTGGAAGACATAAATAGCGCAGTTGACAGATAATATCATTGTATTCAAAACCATGGCCACTTCGACATGAATTTAGTTTCTGCATTGAAAAAGAATTGTTCATCTAAGAAGATGTTTTACCGATACTAAGCTAATCTGATCGATGGTGTTGCAAAGCATCCCAAAATTTAAAGATACATATGTTTGTTGTCCTGGTACCTTGCTATTGATACTCAAGGGGTACATTTTCTAGATGAAACAAAGAGATCAAGGTATTACTTGTTCAATTCTTCAAGTCGCCTTGAACATTGTTGACGGTTTCGTTTGAATTTTAACACCGATGAGATATCAATTTATGTTATTCAAAATCTTACAAGAACTGTAAACGTAGGAAGATACAAAACTGTGGTTGGATATATGAATTTGATCAATACTGATACGAAAAAGATCTAAAAGTTGGGACTACGCAGTGTTACTGACTTGGCACGCTTCTTTTGGAATCGGAAAAGATTTTAGAAAATATAAACTGGAGATCAGGATCATGGCTTGCTCAATCCTACCCGCAGTATGGCCTATGTCAATGGCGGCAATTGGAGTTCTAGTAACGACAAACATTCTCACGGCTGTGACAAGCATTTTGATAAATGTCTGCTTTATTGCAGGTATCCTGAGCAAAGAACGGCTTATAACCCCGACAAACCTATTCGTGGTGTCTTTGGCTGTCAGTGATTTGCTGGTGGGCCTTATAAGTCAACCTATGATGTGTGCACATTTATTGGTAAACAGAATGACAGTTCGTAGCTGTGCAATTGCCTATTGTTCTTTTTATTCACTCGGGATATTTTGTGGGGCATCCGGCCTTTGTTTACCTGTGATAAGCCTTGATAGATATATACGTATGAAGAAGCTACAACACTACACAAGATACGTCACAAAAGAGCGAGTGGTTATAGTAATTGCAATACTGTGGATAAACGCACTGGTGGTTGCATTTTTGCCTTTATATGGCGTGCCACATCGAATCTTCTACAGCATGCTTATTGTTTATCTCGGTACAATATCAATTGTTATGTCAATTGCATATGCCTCAGTGATAATTCGGTCGAAAGCATCACGTGTACACGCTAAGCCAATCAACACAAAGCAAACGACAAGTTCACACAGAACGAGCTCAGCAACAATTACAACAATCTCAATGGCTGCGACTTCAACGCATGTCTCGGTATCAGAGTCTGCACAGAGGCTAGCAACAGATAACTCAAGACAGCTGCGTATAACTGTCACTGTTGCAATGCTCGTTGCGGTGGCAATTTTATCTTGGACACCGTGTTTCATTTCAGGCCTTATATGGGCATTGGGGATTCCCTCGTCCAACAAAAGCAGCACAATGGTTGCAATACATTATTTCTCCGTGACAATTGGTTTCGCATCATCGAGTGTCAATCCACTGTTGTATTGTTGGAGGATCAGAGAAGTTCGAAAAGCAGCCTTAGATATCCTTAGAAATGTGTTGAAGCCCAAAATATGCTAAAGAAATAGCAGCGACATTCACTGCTTGTAAAATTGCGAGTGAACAATATTACATGTTGATAATAGTGGATGCTCCAAAAGTTGGAGTTTGCAGAAGGTAGAAAGGAAGTAAGTCGACCACTGCTAAGATTCAAAGATACCATCAAAGATATCCTAAAACGAGGTGATGATCGAACTACATGCACACGCAACAGGATGATGCGGTGATTAGTTTAGAGAATAAATGTTGAAATAAGAAATGATCTCAACTTATTACTTCAGTCTTTCTCCCTTTCAATATGCAGCACCGACTCATAGGCCAGGCCCAAGCCAGGCCGCCACAGCAATAAGCACGTTTTGCACAGCTACAACATAAAATGCACTTCCACTTCCCCGAGTGACGGGGAAAGGTGGAGTAGATGAATACATATGTATCAATACTTTATATGGTGGCTTGGGCCTTGCCTTTGACTCGGTGCTGCTATTACAAAGGCAAAAAGACTCAAATAACTTCAGATTATATCACATTTTAACCCTAATCCATATAGCATAGGAATCATTCGTCGTACATAGCCGATTGCTCGTGGCCCGTGGTCGAAACCGCCAAAGCCTCATTTTCACGGACCAATCAGACGGCTAAAAAGCGAGGGAGACAAAAGAAACCCGTGCAGATTTTTCTAAATTTTACCTACCTTCATAAAACGCAACCAGGATAAAAACTGCTTGAGACTTAAAGCAATCTACTCTCCAGATGTTTGGGAGTAAAAGTTTGGATGCCGGTTAAAATATCTCCAGGATTGGTGGAGTTATGGCCACAAACAAACCGATAAGGCACTGAACCTTGAACAATAGAAATTCTGGCCGGGAGACAATAGTAATAACAATAGTGATTGTTGTAAGAACGACCCGAAAACGCCACAATCTGCGTTTTCAATTGTTCTTGCTATTGTCTTTCGCTACAGTTTCTTTTATTGAAGATTCAATGCCCCTACGGTTTCTATGTGAATTGAAAAAGTCTACAAAGCCTTGTTCGCGCATTTCAAGTCATGTGGCAATACTCTAGGGAAGTTCCTGTATTGTACTACTTTTTACATTCATGGCAAAAGTTTGCTCGTTGCGAAATAACTTATAAAATTCAAAAGAGGTTTTATCAAGAGGCTTTATCGCCTGACTTGAAGTGGCGTAAACAGGTCTCGACAAGCCTTCAACGATTTTGTCTATTGGAGAGGCAATAACTCCGCCAATCCTGGAGATATTTTAACCGGCATCCAAACTTGTACTCCCAAACATCTGGAGAGTAGATTGCTTTAAAAAAATTCGGGAAATCTCAAGCAGTTCTTTGTCCTGATTGCGTTTTCTGAAGGTAGGTGAAATTTAGAAAAATCTTCACGGGTTTCTTTTGTCTCCCTCGCTTTTTAGCCGTCTGATTGGTCCGTGAAAATGAGGCTCTGGCAGTTTCGACCATGGGCCAGGAGCAATCGGCTATGTACGACGAATGATTCCTATGCTAATCCATATGGGCTTTTTGCGAGCTACTATTTATGGGGGGAAGGGGGTGCTTTCCACCCTCCCTCTGAAAAATGCCTTAGACTAACCAGAATTCAATACAACTTGGCGCAGTCACAGAGTGAGTAATTCCTAAATTGTAGCAGAATTTGGGTGTGGCTGCTGTAACCTATGACGTCACAGTGACGTCACGAAGTTGAAAATCTGTGAAAATCAGGTTCCAAGTTGAATTAGAGTGTTAAGAAGATTTTGCATGAAATTTATGCCGTTTTTGGTTCACTTTGACAACATATTTGGCTTTAAAATGCAATTTTATTGAAAATTGCGATTTTGGAGTGATATTTTGGCAGAAATTAGCCAATTCTGATGACGTCATTTGTGCGAATAATTTGTTCTACGTAGCAAGAGACTAAAAGAACCTGTGACAGGGTGATAGCCTGTTAATTATGTATCATTGGAGTGCTTTTTATTGAAAAAGTTTGAACAAGTTCGAAAAAATTGCTAATTTGTCCAAGATGGCGGCCAAAATGACGTCATTATCAAAACATGCTGACACAATCAAATTCCAGATGTTCTGGTATCGAACTGAAGCCCCTTGCTTGCTGATTCATTGCTATATAATACATCATAATTCAATCAAATCTTTCCATTAAAATTATTGAAAACAATGATTTTGCTCCTTTTAAATATGGGCATGTCACGTGCCCTGTGAGTCCTAATGTAGGTACTTGATAATTGCTAAAGGTCAGGGAGGTTGGGGGCATAGCTGATGTCGTTAAACGCAGCAAATAAAACCTTGAGGTATATTAGGGTTAACAATTATTCTCCAAAATAATTATCCAAGCATCCCATTGCGCGTACATGAACAGGAAATGTAGGTAATCTACATGAATGACACAAATTGACGTACGATGCGTGTGGCAGAATTGATCACAAGATGTAGGAGGACAACAAAACGACACGCGAAAAGTGATGTCAGAGAAAAACCAACCAGCCCCGGGGGGGGGGTCACTACCATATGTACCAGTACGGGATGTGCCATTTTTTGGGGTACCTTTTTTCAGGCTGAAAATAAATTTTAGGGAGTCATTTTTGGTAAAATCACAAATGAACATAAATTTTGGGGTGTCATTTTGGAAAAAAACGCTTTAGGGTATTGAATTTGATCTAGTTTCAGATACTTGGTTAGAATTTTGAATTTTGAACACAATTTTAGGGTATCTATTTTGAATGGCCCGTAAATTTTGGGTTATGATTTTTGAAAAATTCATAAATTTTAGGGTATGATTTTAAAATTCAAAATGGCACACCCCCGTCATCCGCCTATTGAAGTTACCCCCGGGCAACCAGCACGAACTTTATCAGACTTGTTCAAAATTACAATTTTGTATTATGACTATCGTAACTCATCTATGTTTTATATCATATTCGTATCGGGTCATAGGCATATTTATGTATTTATTCAAAAATTTGGCAAACTTGAGAGTCCTTATAATGGTCCAATCTGACAATGTCTACATTTCACTGAAAAGCACGACGCATTGATTAGCTGTTGTCCAGTGGAAGGGGCTCTATGGCCAATAGACCATTTTGACATTTAGAAAAGGGTCTGGGAAGAGCAATATTTTTCTGGTAAATGGCTGCAGGGCTTTCGCAAACGATAAGTTGAACTCTACAAATCTATTGATTCAAATTCACGATCAAAAATAAGGAAATAAATTGCCCAAATGTAGCTGAAAAGCTGTCTTATGACCCATAATCCTCGTAACAGAAGAGAGACCCTCTCTCCAACCCAGACCTCGAATCCAACGGCTTTTTGCGTTTGGCGGGAAAGTATTCGTCATTCTTTCCGTTTACCAAAATAAACGAAGCAAGTCTTGCTACAAGTGCAAGATGAAAGTCTTGCAACGAAACCTTGGAATTATACTTGTGTCGCTATGAGATGTGTAGACTGGAAAAGATATGAATTCAAGATTGTGTGGAGTCTTACTTGACAGCATTTGGTACGCGTTTGTATTGTGTTATGAAGACTTTTCTGTTTCAAAACAACTCTTGAAAATTTATGATGATATCGGGAGGAAAGAGTTTGGACAACATACAGTAGAAAGAACAAGAACTTTTAGTTACACAGGTAAGTTGAAATTTAGAGTTCCTTTTTTTGCATAAACTGCTTGCCATATGTCACAATATTTTCCAGTAAACAGGGCAGAGAAGCCACCGATGATGGTCTTACTGTACTTTTGAGCAATATCTTCCTGTCAAGCAGAACAATCTAAACAGGAAATAGTCTTGGATTTTATTGATAAGTGAATTGTGACATGAAAAAGTTCAACAAAGAAGATCCGACTTACCTGCCCTTGCAGTTTCCTCTACACTACAGTAGGCTAGAATTCGTAAATGGACCTGAAAAGTTCTTTGCAAGTCACATCAATTTCAAGGCAAAAGAAACTTCGTAAAAAGCCGCTGCTTGAAGCAATATATCCACGGGTCGAGACATTATTTCTCGCAATACTGAATTTGTATCTTTCCAGAATGCCTAACTCAGAAAGAAATCATTATCTCCATGATTTTGTCATGAGCCTTTACCTGATGCAACTTTTCAACTTGCTTCGTTTATCCTGGTAAACAGAAAGAATGACGAATACTTTCCCGCTTTCCCGCCAGACGCAAAAAGCCGTTGCACAGTGATCCAGAATGCAAAAATAAAGGAAACAAATACAAAATATCGCAAAAATCAAATTTAATAAAAACCGTCGCAATGATATATGGTCTTAAAGAGGATATGTTAAGGATCAAAACAAAGCAGAAAGTAGACTTTTATGACTTCTGAGTCCGGAGATATTCACTTGCAAAGTTGGATGAAATTGACATTGTTTACTTTTCATGTAATTTTTGGTAGATTTCTGCAGAATGCTCATTACAACAACAAGTTCATTTACTAATATCTTTGCCCAGGGTTATCCGATTTTAGCTCTGTCTCTTTTAATTGATAGAACTACTTGTCGCCTTGCAAGAGAGTTGCTCATTGCTTCAACTGGGTCCCAATTGTTTGTTCTCTTGTTGTTTTTCCTAAATGCATTTATTTTCCTGAAATGGACACCAAAAATGCGTTATTTGAGATTAAAAGTACAAAATAAGAAAATTAAGGACGAATATGTCTACCAAACCTAGATTTTATCACAGCAGCACATTTCAGCAGATAAACTGTCAAAGCAATCACTCAGGATCGTGCTGGGAAAAAAGTTAATTTATTTTGAAAGTGGCCACTACCACTTTTTTGCTATTTTGAGCCCCCATTATTTTCATGTGCACCTTCAGACAAACGCAAATCCTGTAACTCATGCTTAAGATATATCATTCTGAATGGTTTTATCCTTTTTCAACAAGTGTTCTGACAAAAGTGATGGTAAAATTGGACGAAAAGGCTCCTCCGCAGAGGCATTTTGTGGCTCTCTAATTAAACTGTCTTGAGCCCTGGGATAGCATAGTCTGAACATGCAATTTCAGCCTTGAAAAAGTGCACGAGGAACGTTTTGTAGCCAACCAGCTTCAAGAGAAGGCAATATTATATGGACAATGTTATTTGTGATGTTTTTGTGCGCATCCTGATCATTTCACTTCAGTAATTACCATGAAATGGATGAAATCAAGTCAAAACGATAACATTTCACAGTTCCAACTCTACCAATCTTGAGGAACCATCACTGATGACATCTTCAACTTTGTATGGATCATTTTTATTTGTGTGAGTTGAAAAACATTAAAGAAATTATTATTACAATGTTTTTGGTAATTGCATACAGATATGAGTCCCAATGTTTAAGATAGTTCCATCAAAAAAGTATAAAAGGCCTCTGCGGAGGAGGTAGTGAATTTAATTTTACTTTTCGAAATGCCAGAACACTCGTTAACAAGGATAAAACCATTCAGAATGGTATATTGTAAGCATGAGTTACAGGATTTGCGTTTGTTTAAAGGCGCACATGAAAATAATGGGGGCTCAAAATAGCAAAAAAGTGGTAGTGGCCACTTTCAAAATAAAATAACTTTTTTCCCTGCACGATCCTGAGTGATTGCTTTGGCAGACTATCTGCTGAAATGTGCTGCTATAATGAAATCTAGGTTTGGTAGACATATTCGTCCTTGATTTTTTTATTTTGTACTTTTAATCTCAAATTATGCATTTTTGTTGTCTATTTCAGGAAAATAAGCGCATTTAGGAAAAATAACAAGAAAACAAAAAAATGGGTTTTGGAAGAAGCAATAAGGGACTCACTTGTAAGCGGACATGTTGTTCCATCAATTAAAACAAACAGAATTAAAATCGGATAACCCTGGGTAAAGATATTAGTAAATTAACTAGTTGTTGTAATGAGTATTCTGTAGAAATCGACCAAAAATTACATGAAAAGTAAACAATGTCAATTTCATCCAACTTTGGAGGCAAATATCTCCGGACTCAGAAATCATAAAAGTTTACTTTTTGCTTTGTTTTGATCCTTAACATATCCTCTTTAAGACCATGTATCATAATAACCGTTTCGATTAAATTTGATTTTTGCGATATTTTGTATTTTTTTCCTCTTGCTGGATCACAGTGGTTGGATTCGAGGTCTGGGTTGGAGAGAGTCTCCCTTCTGTTACGAGGCTTATGGGTCATAAGACAGCTTTTCGGGTATATTTTGGGCAGTTTATTTCCTTATTTTTGATCGTGAATTTGAAACCAATAGATTGTAGAATTCAATTTATCGTTCGTGAAAACCCTGTGGCAGCCATTTACCAGAAAAATATTGCTCTTCCCAGACCCTTTTTTCAAATGTCAAAATGGTCTATTGCTGAGAAATTAATGTTGTCGCGAAATTCTATTTCCTGGCAATAAACATATTTTTTTTTTTTTTTTTTTATATCCAATATAAAATTTTACAAAGACGAGATTACCTAAAACAACACTTACAAACTACTTTACTACACTACAAGGACGATGCCATGAGGAGCAGAAGACCATGACTACCCCATGGCTATAACATAGAAAACAGGTAACTAAAAACTAAATCTAAATATACAAACAAGTACTAATACATAGGGCTACGCATATACAATTTCTACTATAAATACTAGAGTCGGGTTCACATTGGATGTAGGGCAACTTCTGTGTTTTGGATGTATCAGTTTAGTGTCACCTTGGACAGACGCTAAAATTCTACTGAACTCAGGAATTAAGTGTGAGTTAAAACTGTCGTCTGCACTATCATAACACTGAATTACCCAACATCCAATGTGAAACAGGCGTAAACAAGTGAACAAAAAATGAAAAAAAAAAAAAAAAGAGAAAAGGACTTAGTGACTGAGTGGCGTGAAACAAACTTTTCAGATCCATTTTAATCAAACCGACCTGTTTTGCGGATGAAATCTAGTGTCAGTTCGAGTATATATTTGTTGATTTCGTTAGACAGATCTTTATCCCTATACAATAGAATCTGAACAAGAACGTCGTTAGAGAGGCTGTTTATTTCTAAAAATGGTCGTAATAATACCGAAACTCCAGCGAGAAGATCTCGTCGTTGAACATCAAATGAAGGGCAAAGCAACAAAAAGTGCTCCGTGTCCTCAATACCGTCATTCGTTGGACACATAGGGTTAACAGTGTCCCTAAAATTGTGCTTGAATTTGTGAAAATTTAGTCTGCTGAGACCAACCCTTATTTGGGAAAGATATGAAAGGCCTATTGGGTCATGAATACCAAAGACAGGTTTTGCAGGGGGGCGAATTATTGATAGAAGCTTTGTCTTAAAGACAGCAACAGATGGTGCTAGCCTGATTTCAGGATCAAGTTTATTCCATTCAGAGATGCAGTTAGGATAGAAGCTGGACTGAAATTTTTCTGTTCTTGCCCTTATTCGTCCAATAGCATCCTGATTGCGAAGAGAGTAGCTCGACTGATGAAGTGGTGGGATTGGCTCCTTTGTGTACAAGGGGGTGAGATTATTTATAATCTTATAGAACAAAGTGAGTCGTCTACTCCACCTACGGGAAATTAGTGACTCCCAGCCAAGCTCTGCATACAGTTTTTCGCGCGATGTTCCCCTCCATGTTCCTGTCACTGCAAGAGCAGCTGAATACTGAACAGACTCTATTTTTTCCATTAGATTTGGTAAAACGATGTTGTGACTGAATTCACAAACTTTAGCTGGAATATGATAGATAACATCCCCGTAGTCCAGGTGGGGTCGCACGTAAAGCTTATATAATTCGTTCAGAGTATGCCTTGGCAGATACTTGGAGAGATATTTTAGCAGACCAATGCCCCTCCTCGTTTTAGAGATAGCAGATTTAATATGAGCTGAGAAAGATAGCTTCGAGTCCAGAATAATACCCAGATGTTTATGCTCAGTTACCTTTTTCACTGGTACGTTGTTAAAGAGAATAACGGGGTGATCCATTTCATGTCTTTTCTTTGAAAGAAGTAATTCGACAGCTTGTTTTTGCGGATCGGGATTAAATGACATCCTCCAATCACGGGCCCATTGGCTTATCAACTCCAGGTCATGGTTCATGTCCTCGGCAGCTGCATTTGGTTCATGAACAACCGTAAACAAAGATGTATCATCGGCAAAGAGCTTAACATTACATTTCAAGTCAGTGGTGAGATCGTTGATATACACAAGAAAAAAAAAACAATGGTCCTAATATAGATCCCTGGGGCACTCCCGCCAAAATATCTCCCCAATTAGAACACTGACAGTTCAAAACAGTTCGCTGCTTTCGATCCTTAAGAAAGCTTTGGATGAGAGAAAGAAGTTGTCCCGCAACGCCACATCGCTTTAATTTATAAATAAGGCCATCATGCGATACCCTGTCAAATGCTTTAGATATATCAAGATACACGGAGCGAACATCAAGCGGAGGATTGCAATCGAATGCTTGGAAGATTGTATGCGTAATGGAAATTAATTGGTTGACCGTTGAATCACCTGGACGAAAACCTGACTGATTGGGGTTAAGTAAGTCACATGAAACAAGATGTGAGTATAAGGAATCATATATTAGTTTTTCAAGCACCTTCCCAAAAATCGGTAGAAGAGAAATAGGACGGTAGTTACTCTTTACATTTTTTTCGTTTTTCTTATGAACCGGGACTACATTTGCACACTTCCATGTCTCGGGAAATACACCACGTCTCAGACAGTTTGTAAATATAATTTTAAGAGGAGTAACCAATGAAACATCGCTTAGTTTTATCATTCTTATAGAAATTTCATCCCAGCCATGTGCTTTGTTAGGATTAAGCGATCTTATGATTTTCAGTATCTTTTCATCAGAGATGACGAAATCGCTTATCGAAATAGGATTTCTTAGGGTTTCAAGTGGAATTTCACTACCTGTATCTATTGTCGTACATTGGAGTATGAAGTAGTCATTAAACAACTGAGCTTTTTCAGCAAAGTCAGTTATAAATAACCCATTCTCCAACAGGGGTGGTATGATAGGAATCTTCGCCTTAATAAACATATAGAGGGTGCTCCAAAAATTATGCTCCATTTGTGTGGCTGCTGCGGAAGAGATTTAAGCTGTACTGTTCCGTTCTCGATACAATTGCATAGAATAAACCTCAATTAGGTGATCAAGACCTGCTCTAGCCAATTAGAAAAATAGTTGCTGATATTTGGCATATAATGGAAACTTTCATTCTCATAAATAAAGCTTACAATCAGATAAAGAATTAAAATGTAAAATCTACAGTACAAAGAATATATGTGACTAGCACTCTCCATAAAAGGGCATATTAGTCAGTCTTACTGCCTTCAACAGTCTTTCAGGCGCGGATCCAGCAATTGCGGTGACGGGGTTATTGCGCCGAAGGCGCAATGAAATTGGGTGTCCGGGGGTGAAGCCCCCGGAAAAATTTTTGGGCCACGCCCTTTTTGCTTCTTGGGAAACGCCCTTTCTTTTTAGGCAACGCCCTTTTGAAAATGAAGCGCCTAGTTTCAATAAATCCTATAGCAATGTGATATTACGGCCATCCAAC
The DNA here is from genome assembly GCA_039566865.1 of Aurelia coerulea. Classification (NCBI taxonomy): domain Eukaryota; kingdom Metazoa; phylum Cnidaria; class Scyphozoa; order Semaeostomeae; family Ulmaridae; genus Aurelia; species Aurelia coerulea. The sequence goes on along the minus strand of CM076948.1, from coordinate 20,294,515 downwards.
TACTTAGGGTTCTTATTTTTTATGCCTGGAACTACCCTCAATAAGTGCACTGTAATTTTGTATCCATGAGTATATTATAGTAAAGTGCATCTATCTGCAGCATTATCACGAAAAACAGCACAATGTTCTTTCTCTAATCTCTACATTCCTAAATTTTATAAGATTCGTTCTCAAGATTTCCAGATTTGCAGACTCACAATACTGAAGAATATTGTACGGTGCGACTACTCTCCTCCGTCGGTTTCTAGTTCCGTAGTCCATGGTTCTTGCTTCCGTAGCTCTGTAGTCCATGGTTCTATGGTCCGTAGTGTTTGACTACAAGTACTGAAAAACCTATGGAGCATATGGAGCTGCCTTGCGCAATTTTGAGCGGGTTTGACCGAGTTCTGACCGGGTCAGAAGCGCGAAATGAATGGGTGACCGGGTCAGAATTTCCTTCCCTTGCGCAAGACTAAATTCGTTTATGAGTAAGACAATATTCGTATTGAAATAACAAACACCGGCTTGGTGACTGCTATTCTCACTCAATTAGCGAGGATTATGTTGCATTGAATCTTGAAAAGATAACTTGCACTGATATCATCGATAAGTGGGTACTGAAATTCAATATTGCGCCTTCGCATAATGCCCATTTTACAACGAGGAACTCGTATTCTCGTTTGGTCTGCGAGTCAGGCTAATTTCACGCATATGATAAAACTTTAGAGACAAAATGAAAATATTCATTATTCTGAAAATCTGACCAGTTTGTGCAAACCGTTCAACCCGGTCTAGATCCGCGCCTGTCTTTACTTCTTTAAAATGTTAAAAGGTCTGGATTGGTCCAGTCTTTGTCTTTCCTACAAAATAAGTAATATGTTGTCCTTATGCAAATGTTTATCATCTTTCTAACAATGCTTTTTGACGCAAGTTCCGAAAGTCCGATGCTCTTTAATGCTTGCAGTATGCCATTTCCGTCGTCATCCCTGCATATCAATCCTAGGGCGCTCATGCTCAGGTTCACAAATGTTACTTTCTCATACTTTTCATTGAGATCAAGGATAGCAGAGTTGTATTTTCTTATCTTCCTTGCACAATTCTCTTTCACGTTGGTGACAAAACTGCAGGTTAATTCTAGAACGATTATGACCTTCTCTTGATAGACTATGATGATATCTGGTCGCTTTAATGTTCCTGTGACAACTGTGGGGCAGGAGTAGTATAATGATATAATAATAATAATAATAATAATAATAATAATAATAATAATAATAATAATAATAAGCACAATAGCTACAACTAAAAACTATACGGCTAAAGAACAAGAACAATGAAATCTAATTTAAAAAACAAAACAACAGCAACAGCAACAGCAGCAACTATGGTTCAAACGAAAGCAAAGCAAGGTAGAACTAAATGATGTAAATAATCTAATGGAAAACATAAATAAAATAAACATACAATGTTATTTCCGAGACTCAATAGTTGCTATTCTTTGGTTAAAATTTTCTCTTATCGTCTCTAAAGTAGCAGATATTGTTTCCTCATCTTCACAAATGAAAATGAACTAGACTTGGTCTATTATATAACGATTTCTGACATTTGGAATTTTGCTATATAATCTATCGAATAATTTCCTTCTGGCAAAAGTGTAATGGTCACACTCGGCAAAGAAGTGAAATTCTGTTTCAATTGAGCTCTTATTACACATTTCGCAAAATCGATTTTCCCTAGGAACTTTTGGAACTTTTCTCCTTATGAAAATCAAAATAAAAATCATATGAATGAAAATCAAAAATGATTTCTTCAAATACAGCTCTTTCTTTGTTCTACAAACACTTCTCGAAAGTCTCCTATGCAATGATGCTTAGTTTGCATCGCTGTGTAGCAGCTCAGGCGTGAAAAAGATTTTAAACTGCGTCAAGTTAATAGTGACATTCAATCCTCAAGGTAACGAGAGAAGAATGAAGGAAAAGCAACATTATGAAGCTTTTCTCGCAATCCCAAGGAAGAGAAACAACACAATGGATAATAACACACTTTTTAATCATGATATAGGCCACATCAATGGTGCCTTATTGCTCGTGATATCAGTGAGCACCTTGGCTATATCAAGCAGGATAATTTGCCAGTATTGCAACTTTGACATTGTGTATGTATGTATGTATGTAAATTTCGCCATTATGATATTATCGAAATTATTCAGGGGAAGTGTAACCATTTGAAATGAATTTCATCACTTGCCTCCTTCTCTGACATTTCATCAAAAGCTGCACTTTCCACCTCATTGTCCTTTGAATGTATGTATGTATGTATCTATGTATGCATCATTTGCCACGTCGATTACAAATATTTACAAATTTTATAATATAAAAATAGATACTATACAATATATAAGGTTAAAACGTAAAGGACGACACCCTTAGTTACAGTGGCAGGGATAGCAGTAAAAGGTTAAGATCACCTTAACTCCATAATGGTCCCCTTAGAGGTGCTTGTACAGCGAAAAACGTGAGAAAAATACAAAACTGTAGCTGGTTTCGGTACAAAACACGGTTTATAACCCCAAACTATTATCGAGAGATATGATGACGAGTCTTAATAAAAGACATATATGTCATCTTCCTCTTTCTGTATATTTTGGAAAAGATTCTCTTTGATCTTATATTTGAAAATGTTGATATTGTTTATTGATTTCATCTCAGACGAAAGACTATTCCATGTTTTTGGGCCACAGATAAGATAGGTATTTTTGTCCAGCATTACTTTTGCGAAATGGAATATCAAATGGGTGCGTATCTCCAATTCCATTTGGCTGAGAACTGCAATTTCTTTGAATGAAAATGCAAATATTTGTAAAAGTACACTGCGTTCTTATTGTATACATGCCGGCTGTTTATTCACATATAAACACGTAATTGAGATAAGAACGACGGTTCGAGCACAGCAGGTTATCAAGCCAAAGCCGTTATCAAGCCGTTATCAAGCCTGATATAAAGCTATTTATTCACATGTTAAGACAAAAAAATTTTTATAAACTTCAAAAAGAGTCCGACTGATTTGGTGTTCTCAGATATTGCTTAGTCTCTTGCAAGCTGAATTCTGATTCACTTGTTGCATCGTTTCCCTTGATAGGTGTAATGCTCCATCCCACTAACAAGGGCAGATTTTATACACGTTTTTTTATATAAGAAACTGGTTTGTAAGAAACTAGTACTAGGATGGCGAAAATTTAAGAAACTCTAGTACTATGCTTGAGAATTGCTAAGAAACTATTAAAGCCAAGTACAAGGAAATCATGGCACAATTGTTGTTGAGCCTTTATTTTCTAGTAATATTCCTGATAAATTTATTTTTTGAGTCAAATAGAACTCTCCTCCTTGCTAAAAAACATTTGCTGTCTGTCAAGAAATGAATACTTGGCGGTGGTAGAAACTACATGCATCCAAAAATAAGAAGCAAATTAAGAAACTTTTTAAGAAGCTTTTCGTACTATAGACTTATTCAAGTTTTTCTTATAAAAGAAAAAACGTGTAGTACAATAGCAGAGCAGCAGTTGCATTTGATTGACACCTCAATTCAAAGCGGTTAGCGACTGCAGACACAATAATTTCGCTAGACCAATGATTCAAAACAAACGAAGCTGCAAAAGTTTCCCCGAAACTAGTAGGGCAAACTCTCGCCTTGTGCAAGCGAAAAATGGTTTTTAAGAAGCGTTAGGTGCTTATGACGAAAGAAGAGGGTAAATCTAGAGTGGTGTCGCCCATTATGCCCATGTCGTCGCGAAGTTCTGAGTTAGATCCAAAAAGAGCAATTAATGAAAAAACCAAATAGCCATATTATATCACCAACTAATGGAGAAAACGATCACAGAGTATTGATTTTTTACGTAAACTCTTTATACTGATTTTAGAAGATTTCAAAGAATGGGGTAAAAACGTCGTTTTCTTTTAGCGTCGCCCATTATGGCCGCCGGAGAAACAATGAAAACTACTGTCCGGTAAAAAGTTTTGATAAGAAAACAGCTTTAATTACTGTTCTTTGTTTATCATTTGGTACTTTAAACACAAACATATCAATAAGAATTTACCTAAACTTCGAGTTTTGGCAATTGAAATACATGCTTCGAGATGTTCTAAATCCTGCCTTATCTCTTGTGCATGGATGGATGAGTTTTGGCATCGTTTCTAAAATGGAAATAGAATCAATATAATGCTTTGTTTTTTTGCGTTTCAATGATTTTCCAAGTCAGTAAGTAAGATTATAACCCAAATTGGTGTTTTTCTTAATAAATGTTGCATTTTGATATCTTAAAGCGATTGGAAACTTCTCTGGTAAACTGATGGGCATAATGGGCGACGAAAATAGCAATTAGCAGCACTCAGACTTCATAACCTTATTTTTTTGCGTTTCAATGATTTTCCAAGTCAGTAAGTAAGATTATAACCCAAATTGGTGTTTTTCTTAATAAATGTTGCATTTTGATATCTTAAAGCGATTGGAAACTTCTCTGGTAAACTGATGGGCATAATGGGCGACGAAAATAGCAATTAGCAGCACTCAGACTTCATAACCTTAAATCTGAATCAGAAGTCACTTTGCTTTGGTTTCATTGTAGATTTCCTCTCAAGAGACAGGACTTCTGAAAAATCAAAGCATATTTGAAAAATTTCAAACCGCAAGGTGCCGCGAGAACGAAAAAGAAAGAAGAAATGTAAATAGAATCATGAAATTTGCAATACTTGAAAAAGTCAATTAGAGATATGCTCAAACCATCTCGTCGGGTTTCAGTGCAAATGAACTGAATCTTCATTGAAGGTCAAATCATGATAAAACAGATGTCTGCAAAGATTTTCCGCGAAATTGCGATTTTGTTACTAGTCGTCAGTCCCCTGAAAATTAATTTCTGTTGCTAGCCGGCCATAATGGGCGACCGGCCATAATGGGCGACGCTACTCTATAGTACTGTCTGATTTGCAAAAGTTTCCCCGAGACTAGTTGGGCAAACTCTCGCCTTGTGCAAGCTAAAGATGGTTTTTGAGAGAAGTTAGGTGCTTATAACGAAAGAAGAAGGAAAAATCTATAATTCTTTCTGGGGGACTTTGTTTATTTGATTTAGAAGCCGAGCAGAAGGCAGATTTATGACTTATTCAATGAACCGATTACAAAATAGCTCTTGAATCAAATAAACGAAATCCGTCTGACCGAACTTTAGACTTGTTCTTCTTTTGTCGTAATAAGCACATAACTTCTCTTAAAACCCACACCTTTCGCTTGCACAAGGTGAGAGTTTGCCCTGCTAGTTTCAGGGAAACTTTTGCGGCTTTCTGCCCCAGTTCATACCCTACTAACGAAGTCGTATGCACGAGCATTGGATACAAATCTTTAACCCTACATATGTGAACCCAACACATTTTTTAAAGTTACCAGAAACTGATTATATCATCGATCATACAAATCTCTTTTTTTAATTCCTAGGGTTTTTTTTTTTTTTTTTTTTTTTTTTTATATAATCAATTAAAATATAACAAACTCAACAAGTACATCTACTGTGCCTATCATGGCGGGAATAGACACTAGGTCATCGGAGTTCCCACCATGAAAGGCACTTACAATTCAAAAATTACAACATACTAAAAGAAAGAACAACAAACTAAAAAAAAAAAAAGTTAATGTCTGTCTCACATTTGATGTCAGGCAATGACATCAAACATTTTATAATTATTTGGGAGAAAATAGATGCAATGCAATGAACAGAGGGCCCCACGCGCGGACAAACAGCCGCCGCCCCTCGCCACATGTGCCACCCCCACCGGGATAACACATGAAACTAAAGGGCAGCAGCCGCCCCCCCCCCCCACACAGCAGGACCCCATCCACTCACCACCCTGCACCCGCACCCTAAGATAAAAATTTACAGTTGTCTATCGCCTAACATCAAATGAGAGACAGAATTTTCTACAAAAACTACCAAAATCATTCAAAAGGATATTTGGGGGGGGGGGGATGCTGCTGCTTTGTTTACGCTTCAATCGAATCTCTTCGTTGCCTTGATGTAAGTAATTGTTGCTTCCATAATCATCCTATTTGTAATTAGGGTTAGGTCTGCATTTCCAAATAAGATTAAATGGCATAAGGATTGTGTGTCCAATCCTACTATATCTAACCCAGGAATATCCGATAAGCTGCCAAGAAGATCTCTTCGTGCTGCTTCGAAAAAATGGCAGTGCAGGAGGAAATGTTCACTATCTTCATCAGCAGTACCACACCGGCAGACAGGATTGAGACAGTCAAAGTTATGTCTGAATCTATGCTCATTTAGTCCACTAAACTTTAGTCGCAATTTTGACAAGTGCCTAATCCCAACAATATCATTTATACCGTAAATTGAATTCTTATTGGGTCTTATCATCGCAAGTAATTTGCGCTTAAACTCAGAAATTGACTTTGAATTTTTTGTTTCATCATCAAGCAAATTCCACTCAAAAGGAGCATTTTGAAAATATGTGTTCGAGTATCGCGCAGTTCTTCCAACATTTTGGTGATACATTCTCATATTTCGAAAATTGTAGCTTACGTTTCGCTCAGGGGGAATTTCAGCAAACAAATAATCTGGGGAATGGGATTTTGTCAAATTGTAGAAATGACACAGTCGTCTATACCATCTCCTGAGATACAAGTCCTCCCAGCCAAGTTCCCTGTAAAGACGTTCCCTGCTTGTTCCTCTCCATGCACCAGCTACCGCTAGGGCAGCACAATACTGAGTTTGTTCAAGTCTCTGTGTAAACTTTAGACGCATTTGAGGATCGTATTTATGATAAATGATATCTCCATAATCAAGATGTGGTCTAACATAAAGCTTATATATTTGATCTAAAATATCTCTCGAAACATACTTGGAAAGGTATCTTATCATCCCGATGCCGCGCCTCGCTTTTTGTATTGCCTCTCTAATGTGACTTTGAAAGTCTAGCTTGGAATCAAGGATCATACCAAGATGCTTGTGCTCACTCTTTCTTGCTACGTCATCATTACCAAAAGACAAAGGGGGATGGATTGGTTTGACCCTCTTGGCAGAGAAAATGACTTCTTCCGTTTTCTCAGTATTAAATTTCATTTTCCATTGCCACGCCCATAGTCTTACCCTCTCCAAATCTCTATCTAATTCTTCTGCAGTTTTGAGCTCATCATAGACAGCTGTAAAAAGCGATGTGTCATCAGCAAAGAGCTTAATATCGCATCTAACATTCTCAACAAGGTCATTAATGTATACAAGGAAAAGAAGTGGTCCCAAAACTGATCCTTGGGGTACTCCTGCCGATATGTCTGCCCATTCAGAATTTTTACCATTCAGCAAGACCCGTTGTTTACGATTTGAAAGGAAATTTCGAATTAAATTGAGGAGCTTCCCAGATATACCGTTACACTCAAGTTTATACAGTAATCCTTCGTGCCATACCTTGTCAAAAGCCTTAGAAAAATCTAAGAAAACAGCACGTGTTTCCCTGCTAGGTGTCTCTTCAAAACCAATATAAATTTTATGAGATATGGACAGCAACTGATTTATTGTTGAGTCACCAGGACGAAAACCCGACTGATGGGCAGTCAGGAGACTGTTAGCACAAAAGTGATCGTACATCGAATCAAACAATAATTTTTCAAACAATTTTCCAAAGACAGGAAGTAAAGAAATTGGGCGATAGTTGTTTTTACATTGTCTGCTACCCTTCTTATGAACAGGGATAATGTTTGCCTTTTTCCAAAATGAGGGATACTGACCGGTTTCAAGACATTTCTCAAAAATCATACAAAGGGGTTCAACAATTGTGGAGTCACATATTTTTATCATAGCAATGGAAATATTATCACAGCCATGTGCCTTTGAGGAATCAAGTGCTCGTATCAATTTGACCACTTTTTGCCTGTTAATCTCTACATTTTCAAGAATGGAGTCGCACCTAGGCCGAAAATTTGGGAGAGTGCTTCCTGTTGGTATAGCACAGCACTGTTCGATGAAAAAGTTATTCAGTAAAGTAGCTTTGGTTTGTACATTTGTGATGAACAGTCCATTTTCTAATAACGGAGGAATATTGATGGTTTTCTTCTTGTTGATAAGCCTATTCAAGGTGGACCAATAACTCTTTATACCCTCATTTGGATCAGAGAGCTTCCTTCCAAGTCTTTTGAAATATTCTTCCTTACCATTCAAAATAATTTTAGATGTTTCGTTTCGAACGCGTTTTACATTATTGCAATCCTGGTCCCTTCTTCCTCGCTGGCAAAAATTCCTATAAACCTTCTGCTTGCGCTTGATGGCTGTTTTTATTCGAGGAGTAATCCAGGGTGGGTCCTTGTCACAACACTTAATGACCTTGTTGGGAATATAAGAAGTCAGTGTGGCGTAAATGGACGCTGTAAAAACCGCAGTCATTTCCTCTGAACCAAGGTTATCAAACCGGGTATGCCAATCTATAGCCTGAAGGTCATGATGAATATTTTGCATGTTTGCCTTAGAGTAATCCCAGATTGTTCTTTTGTATGGTGGTGGGGACGGTATAGAAATGTTTATTTTGCCATACACTATTTGATGTTGACAGTGCTCATCTAAGGAAGGGTAAACTCCATAATCAGAAAATAAATTTGACTGATCAGTTATGATTAGATCAATGCAAGACATACTATCGTCTCGAATGTTCGTAGGCTCTTCAATTAACTGATTTAAATTATTAACCTCGATCAGTTCTTCCAACGCTGTCCCTTCTGGTTGCTGGACATCGCCTGCCCACCATTGTGAAGATCTACAATTAAAATCCCCTGTGAGAATCAAAGAATGCGGGTTTTCAGCTTTGATTTTTTCCACCATCCTCTGTAGTTTGTCGATGAAATTTTCAAATTGCACACTATTCTGACTAGGACTTCGATATAGGGTGACAAAGAACACTTTTTTACGTGAAATGATGACTTCGGTAACGATCAACTCTTGCAATTCTTCGAGATCATTTCTACGTTTTATGGGTAGGCCTTCGCGAAAATATACACAAGCTCCCCCAACTTTGGAGTTACTTGGATGGTCACTTCTAAATATATCTCTACTGAAACCCTCTATGAAGATTTCATCATTGCTAATGGATCTATCTAACATGGATTCAGAAATAGCTATGACATCAAAATGGTGTATAGAGTTGTAAGCTTCTATTAGAGAGGTCTTTATACCACCCCTAGCACAAATACTATTCAAATTCCAATGGCAAAATTTAAGGCAATTTGCAGTTGCCGGGCCTGGATTTGTTTCAATATCACCAGCAAGCAGCATAATCAGCTTCGTAGGAAAATCTTCTCCAGCACTAAAAAGACCCAAATATCTGCTAATCAAAAATGCATATACCACATGCTGTAGGAAAATTATGTATCGTTTTCTCCGCGTTAGATGCACCTTTCTGTTTGAGCATTCTAGACGTATTAGATAGACCTTGCTGTACAATTTATAGAGGGGTCATCCTTGGGTCTTCCATTTTCCAACACTGGCAGAAGGTGCTGTGGCGCAGTGGTGCAGTCAGAACATTCAGGCGGACAGGGCTCGATCCCACGTAGGGCCCCATCACTTGAACGTCATGAAAAAGAGGGGTTGCATATTCGATTAGTTCTTTTTTGTTTCTACAATCCCGGAGTTTGGCTTTATGCTAAGAACCGTAACTTCATTTTCTAACTACTCAGCTCTGGGCTGTTCTAAATAACGAAATGGGGAGTTCTAAAACCTCAGTTTTGGGATAATTTACTCGAAAGTTTGCTGTACTCAAAAAACTTCCGAACATTGTCTGCAATGCTTGTTTGAGAAAATTTCGCAACATGAACCAAATATTTTTCTCTAAATGCTGATAATGCAATGCTAATGGTATTTCACGCAATGCGGAGCCCATTCGAGTGTGGGCAAGGTTGGCAAGGGACCGCTCTCCTCAGGTCGCACAAAGATAGCTCTTTGAATTCTACAAAATCCTTTGGGAAAGTAGCACAGGGGCAATAAGCAATTGCAAACTTCTCCCTAACCGATTTTAAGAATATCTAAGTAACAGAAACCAAAATATTTCGCTCGCTTCGCTCGCATATTTACAAAGTTTGTCTTTTTCTGTCAAGCAGCTTCACACTTATTGGATCACTTATTTGAAAGATGGTCGGGGAAATCCTCATCAAGAATTTATAAATGAAATGAAATTGGGCAGTTCTAAATTTCTCCGTACGATGATCCCTAAATAGCACATGGTCACGCTGTATGCTGTATTTGTATATTTGCACCATCTTTTTTGCCGCGGGAAATAGGCCCTTGTGGTTAGTTTGGACCACCAGTCAAATTTCCTTAAAAGATGCCTTGCCAAATAGCATAGAAAGTGTTGAAAATCTATCAAATTAAGTTGAACCTTGCCACAACTGAAACAGCTTGACACAACAAGAAATGTTTTAAGATTTGTAAAGTCGTCAAATGTTGGTGATTTTTCACGATGTTTTGCTTTTTGGGGGACACTCGATATATCTTGGGTCTTTTAAGGTAACTCTGCTTTCCGCTCTAGTGCACAGCGAGATGCCGTTTCGCAAAACCACTCTCCTCAGAAAACTGTTAATTTCTCCAATATTATTAGCCCTATCGAAAAGCGGTAAAAAGGATGTTGTTCTGTATAATCTGGGCAATCGAAAGATGTATAAATCGCAATGTTTCCTTCAACCTTGGCTTCGCAAATCCTTGCTCAAATCTTTTTGCTGATTTCAGAAAAGTGGATTTATCTCCAAAACTACTCGAAAAAGTTTCGATTTTTTTTCGCTCCATCTTTTCCTAGGTAGTTGATCTACAACTTTGCCAAGTCTGATTGAAAAAGCTAGGCTAGATTTCCTGCAATCGAATTTAACATTTCTGTTTACTTTTCGACATCGAAGGGGAAAAGCGTTGGTCAACAGTTTAGCCCATACAGAACGACTTGAACGCCCGTAGAATGTTTTTGCAAAAACTTTAGTTCTTGATCTAAGATCTATGCTCACTGTGGACTCTAAAAGAAATTGATAATTTGTGAATGCTTACGAAAGTCTCAAAAGACACTCTATGCATGGCTTCGTGAAGTTGCTGGTAAAAATCAGGAATTTTTAATCAATAGGTGCAAATGATACTTTTACAAGCGCACTAAGGATGTCTTTTGAAACTTGCGTATGGTATTCCCAAAAGACGACGTTCATTTGTTTGCCAATGGAAAAATTCTGAAAGTTATTTCAAGCCTGAGCTTTAGCAAGCGTGCTTCATAGCATGATAATCTGTTGACCAAGGTTTCTCCATTTCGCTGTCGAAAAGTAAACAGAAATATGAAATTCGATTGCAGGAAATCTAGCCTAGCTTTTTCAATCAGACTTGGCAAAGTTGTAGATCAACTACCTAGCAAAAGATGGAACGAAAAAAAATCGAAACTTTTTCGAGTAGTTTTGGAGATAAATCCACTTTTCTGAAATTAGCAAAAAGATTTGAACTAGGATTTGCGAAACCAGGATTGACGGAAACATTGCGATTTATACATCTTTCGATTGCCTAGATTATACAGAACAACATCCTTTTTACTGCTTTTCGATAGGCCGAATAATATAGGAGAAATTAACTGTTTTCTGAGGAAAGTGGTTTTGCGAAGTGGCTTCTCGCTGTGCACTAGAGCGGAAAGCAGAGTTACCTTAATTCATACGTAACTTGGGGGCCCTCTAATTATTTCAGTATTATGAAGTTCCAACTTAAAGGGGCTGGGTCACATAACCGTAAACAAACCCCCAGGGGTGTACTCCCTAACTTTCAATACGGGGGGGGGGGTCCATGCCACTATTTCTTTGCTGACCCCTAAATATTAAGCCTAATGTTTTGGGGACCCCAAATATTGAGTCTAATGTTTTGGAGACCCCAAATATTGCCATCTATTTCTGAGTCCCTAAAATGTTTTTAAATGATTTCAATTAAAGTTTCTTGATTTTTCTCAGATTTTAGATAATACCAAAACATTTATCTCATGATTCGCAACTTCAGGGCCAAATTGCGCCATTCTTCCTTTCTTCAGAATTGTGGACCCCAAATATTGAATTTTGGTCCATGTTGTAATTCACAGACCCCAAATATTGATTTGACATAACATTTCGGACCCCAAATATTGGCATGGACCCCCCGTATTGAAAGTCAATGAGTACCCCCCCTGGGAACAAACCTGTTATCTCTATAATCTATATTGTTGCCCACACTTGGCCATTGTGTTCTGGGCAAATTTTGGTGGATGGGGTGAATCCACAATAAAGTTACTACTAAAAATCCACCAACATCTCTGCTATTGTACGAAAAAGGAATGTTTCGTTTGTTTCTGGAGGAAATTCAAGAGTCCATTTTCAAAATAACACCTTCATTTTGAGAAAAATACCGCACTGGAAAATCTCTGTGAGCTGGCCTATCAAAAAACTGCAAAATGGTCGTTTCGAATGAAGTTTGTTTACTTTATTTACTTGCCGTAGCCCCTTTAAAAGTATAGTCAACCATTTGTTTGCTTCCTGTTCAATAATTAGATCTCAATTAGTCATGTGGCATGTAGCTAGGGATTTTTGTCTGAAACAACTTTGAGGCTTCCTTGCAATAACGGAGAAGATATCTCAATAGCATTGAAACTTATTCGCTTAGTGATTCAGCCTCTCTTAAACAAACTGCCAAAGCAATAAGGAAGGAAACCGACAAGCACATTCTCAACAGATGTCTCAATTTACGCATGAAAATGAAGAAATTTCTCCTTTCTTACTAGACACGATCTTCGCACTACAAACACACCTTCCTTGTAATTCTGTTTGTTCAGCTGACAAGCTGACATTGATGCTAGATTTCTCTATTTCAAAGCGTACCTCAACAGGGAAAAAATTTTGGTGAGGTTTCAGTGAATCATCACAGTTTCGTCAAAATCATGGATTTTAGAAATTGATTATTTCAACAAATATTGCTGGCTTTGATTTTATTCTATTCAGTGTACCTTTTGGTGACGATAAATCTGAGTCCAAATATGCGGATAAATCTGGATACATTTCGGGCAATCTTTTCTCAAGGTCTTAACCATGAATATAACCCAACGGCTATGTGTAGCAAATTTTTTATCATTCGTAAAGCTCCGTGGCAGCCATTTACCAGATTTGTTTATAATATTAAATATTCGGTATCATATATTTTTGCCTGATTTCTTACTGATACAAGTCCACAGACATACAATATCACTTCTATGAGAACGTGAGAATAGATGGCGCAGTTTATTATCTTCGATTTTAAATTTGGAAGGAGCCGAAGCGAGCTGACGCATGGAAATTGAAAATAAAGCAGAAGTGGCCGACCACCCTTCCAAAAATCTTTATTTTGTTTGAATCTCGTAAAATTGTTTGCACCAAACAAACGACAATTCACATCTCAAACACAGACAACCTTTTTGAGTTGGACTTGGATGGGCCTATGTGTGTTTGCAAAAAAATGTGTGGTTTGCGAACAGAATGGCCTAGGCAAGAGACGCAGAATTCCCATTGTCACAGTGTACCGGGTGTCTCACAAAAAAGTACCCCCTTTTGACTGGAAATAGGAACCAAGCAATAAGATATCATTGCTCCCCAACTTCACAGCCAAATTTATCAACGTTCAACTTAGATGCACGTACCTTGCATTTAGAAATCGTCCACTTAACACCGGAGATACAGGTTTGCAAAGTCAAAATTTACAGTGCACCCAAAACCAGAGGTTTTGAAAAAGGGCCTAGTTATGATTTGTATCGTGGAAATTTTCCAAAGTACCTGTAGACTTTACGTTTCCGTGTTTAGCTTTTGAAAAGAATAAAAGATGCATGGACATGGCGCTGATTAAACAAATATAGTAAATATGTTGTAAGAGTGATAAAGTCGTGCCACATCTCCAAAATAAGCTTGCATGTGCTCCTTTTCCTCTTCCTTTACAAAACACTTGGGATCGAATGCAATGCAAGGACCGTTTCCTCAAAAGAAAAGTCACTTCAAGAACAATTGATGTAATTCAAGGTATAAAACTTTTCAAACATGAAAGTAAAGGTCAAAGTCGACAATTCGTTTGCAAAATGCCTGTTTGTTGTCAAATTATGGCTAGGCCATTTCTCAAAAGCTCTGGCTTCAGGTGCACTCCAAGTTTTGACCTTGGGAACTCATATCTCCGGTGTTTGGTGGCCAATTTCCAAATGCAAGGTATGGGCATTTAAGTTGAAGACCAACAAATGTAGCCATGAATTCAAAAATTACCGAAATATTATCGTTGTGTTGCCTTCTTGAGTAAACATAAGATCCTTTTGGATGATTACAAAGTCTGTCATGAGCTAAGCAAGCATAAGAATATCTGAATATTGATTTCTTCATAACCCCAAATGATCGTGGATGCTGTTTTTAGCTACAGTCAGAGAGATGAGCGTTGCTGCTAAAGTCGCCTTCAATAGAAAGTCAAGCCCCTTGTATAAGAACGAGAATCGCCACGCAAAAAATCAAAAGTAATTATTTTTTATAAGAAACCGCTTATAAGAAACGGTAGGCTCAACTTTTCGAAAGCTAAGAAACAACCCTACCTGAATTGAAAAAAGCTAAGAAACTTCTGTCATTTTCAGTTTTAATTTTCCTATCACACTCAAAAATATTTTGACATTGTACAGTTAAAGCAACTGTTTGGACAATATTTTGAGTGCGAATCATGTTATTTATTTGTTTTGAGATCTTACTAAGTAACTTGGGAGCCCTTCATACAAGACAAAATCAACTCTAAACTTCTGGCAATAAAAGTATAAGAAACACGTAAGAAAGTTTTGGTAGCAAAATGGCCCAAAAATTTAAGAAACTGCCTACCAGCCCCGGACCTTAGTTTCTTATAAAAAAATTAGTGTATTCGCGGGCATCTAATTTGAGACAAGCAGTCACGAAAATAACCTCTGTGCAGAATCGTATGCATGAAGATGTTTTGGTTCAGAGTGATCACGTGCCTTCCCCAGTCAATGGCGCCATTGTTTGCTGAGATTCTGCACCGTTCCTCTCAACTTCACCTGCGACATTTGCATCTGTAGCTGTGTAGGAGGGAGGTCCTTCTGGGTCCTTCTACCTTCAGTGATGCTGCGAATACTACCCTCTGTGCAGGCCGCCGGTTACATCATCCTCTAAAGTTGACTTATTTGCATAATGAGTGCTATCAATAAGTGGCTAATGATGCGTTCGTTCTAGAAAACGATTGTTTTGACATAACTAAGCTGCTAATGAAGTCAAGAACGTGCCAATTCTGGGTAAATTTGTTGCTGTGCCAGGGTAAACATCATGGTAATTTATCCATCTTATGGTGTCAAATCTGTCTAACATGAAGTAAGCCGACGTCAAATGTTGCTATAGGATCGCGGGAAACTTCTGTCTTGAGTGCGCTTTATGTGCGCTTTCTTTATTTCAGTGCCAATTAGCAGAGATAAAACGTTAATCAATCGCTTTAACGAGCGTGACGGAAGTGGGTTACTTACTTTCTTTCTTTCTTTCTTTCTTTCTTTCTTACTTTCTTTCTTTCTTTCTGACTGACTGACTGACTGACTGACATCGAAGCCCCTTCTTAGATTACAAAGTGGACTTTGTAATCAAAAAGGGGGTACTTTTTTTCGATACACCCGGTATTTGTGATCTGAACATGAGCGAACGAGGAAAAATAATGAAGAAATAGTACAGAATAGGCATCAAAGGGGCGTGGAAACAAAACGTCTTCACAAACCTGCTCGTCTTTTCCAATTCGCTCTTCTTGGATCCACAGCAAAGTGCGCGTTTCGCTCCCTCGCTCGTGCATTTCTTCTGGTTTAGATCAATTGAGCTCCCTGTTTTAAATAGAAGAATCAGCCTATCCGATCAAGTTATTCAAAATTTTCTATCCTGATTTGTCGGGGTCCCGCAGCAATTTTTTGTCGTTTTCAAACGAGTTTGAAAATAAGGCCCTCGTTGAGGCGAAAAAACGTAAATTCAATTCAATAAGATGAACATAAGTTGAGGGTACTTGTGTAGGGAGGCTGAGGCTAGGTAAGTAGAGGGTCTTTGAGGAGTGAGGCTAATCTGACGTTGTGATTGATTGATTGATTGATTGATTGATTGATTGATTGATTGATTGATTGATTGATTAATTGATTGATTGATTGATTGATTCTGCAGGCTGTATGATCTTCATTGAATATTACGTCAAATCATCAACAAGTTACAGGATTACTGACCATATAAGCGCACTTGCAAAAAGTGTTCAAAATTATGGATCGCTTGGTTCTAGAAGCACATCCTAGCACTGATGATGTGGCCAATTGAAAATCACAGAAGCATTGTATTATTATAGAATTGCCAATACTAGGATGCTTCATGCTGTTTGACAAATTGAACTCAATCATTGCAGCAACACAACGGTATTAAAAGTTGGGATTACAAGGCCTAATTGCCTTCGCAATTTGCTCCTGATAACTAATAGATACATTTCTTAATAAAGCGTAGATAAGGGTCACGACTTGCTCAGTTCTTCAGATGGCTAGAATGTTGTCAATGATTCTATTTAGAAATTAACACCGATGACAGCTTGATTTATCTGATACAAAAATCTAGACGCTTAAAGATGAAAGAACTTTATAAATCGTACAAGACAACAAGTCCACACGTTGAGATTACAAGGGTTACAGAAATCGCACCTTGCTTATGACCACCAAGAGATATATTCTATGAAAGGAACAAGTAAATCAGCATCCTTACTAGCTCAATTTTTACTAGCTCAATTCTTATTACATCAACTCTTCAGACGTTTTGGATATTTCCAACGGTTTCGTTTACATTTTAACACCACAAGACATTATTTTAGCTTATTGAAAAGTATGGCTGCTTAGAGGCTCACCAGAACTGTTCGTCTAGCAAGATAAACAATATAGAAAGCTGTGCTTTAGTATGTGACTTTGATCAGTACTGATACAACGAAGAATCTACTAGTTGGTGTTACACAGAGTTACTGACTTGGCATGCTTCTTTTGAATATTCACAGGACGTTTTAGAAAATAGAGGCAGGAGATCAGGACCATGGCTTTTTCACTGTTTCCCGCGGTATGGCCTATGTCAACGGCGGCTATTTACACTCTGGTCACAATAAACATTCTCACAGCTATAACAAGCATTTTGATCAATTACTGCTTTATCGCAGGTATCCTCAGCAAAAAAGAGCTTATAACCCCAACAAATTTATTCGTAGTGACTTTGGCTGTCAGTGATCTGCTGGTAGGCCTTATAAGCCAACCTATGTTGTGTGCACATTTATTGGTTAACAGAATGACAGTTCGTAGCTATGCAATTGCCTTTTGCTCTTTTTACTCGCTTGGGGTATTTTGTGGGGCATCGGGCAACTGCCTACCAGTGATAAGTCTTGATAGATATATACGCATTAAAAAGCTGCAACACTACACAAAGTATGTGACCATAAAAAGAGTCGTTATTGTAATAGTTGCAGTGTGGATAAACGCAGTGGTGACTGCATTCTTGCCTTTGTACGGCGTTTCGAAATTCGCCTTCTACATAATTATCATAATTGGTATAAGCATTATTGCCATTGTAATGTCATTTGCATATTTTTCAATGATTCGTCATCTGGCAAAAGCACAGCTTAAAGTTAGGCCAATCATACAGCAAGCACCGACTTCTACACACATGAATACAGTAGTAACAACCAACTTTGCAACCACAGGAGGACCAACATCAGCTCCAACTGCAACATCAGCAACCTTGATGAATTACCCGGCGTCAACATGTGAACGGAGGCGAGCAAAAGATATCTCAAGACAGCTGCGCATAACTATTACTGTAGCAATACTCGTTGCGGTGGTGATCGTGTCCTGGCTGCCGTGCTTTTTTTCAGGCCTTATCCGGTCATTGAATGTTCCTGTATTTGACAAAGACAGTAAGAAAGTTACAATGCACTATGTTACTGTAACAATAGGCTTCGTATCATCGAGTGTCAACCCATTGTTGTATTGTTGGAGAATCAAGAATGTTCGAAAAGCAGCCTTAGGCATGTTTCGGAAGACCGTCACGTTCAAAGTATGCTGCAGAAACAGCAATGAAATTACATCGTTGTGAGTTACCTGATGAAGTAGTGAACAATTGGATGATTTGGGATGTGCCAACAATTTCTGCAGATCGAATAGCCTCATTGTGTAAAGTACTGAATTATATCCATGAAATGTGACATAAAAATTTTTTTCGAAATAACCGTATTTTGAAGCCATGTATCTAAATTTTTATTCATACTAGAAGAAAATCATGAACTCTCTCATTTGCCATCGCTTTGATTTCAAAATAGGCTATATGCAAAACCTGTGCTTCAGGTAAATCGAATCTGGGGGTTCGTCAATGCTAATACGAATTGTATTAAAGGAAAATTTCTAGTGCTTCCAATAAAGTAGTTCTACCCATTATCGCCAGTTGCTTTGACTGGTGTTGCATATTGCGCCCATGTCATTGTGAACTTTTGAAGTAGATCTTCAAAGAGATATCTTTGAAAAAAAGTTTTCAAATTTTCAATTCAGTCTAAATATATCTATACAGTGCTACGATGCAGAGTTAAAAAATCTGCTTTGCAATTACACCTTCGAAAAAATCTACTTACAATATCAACTTGAAAAAAATTTATAATTGTAATCTACTGATGCTATGTTAAAAGCAATCTGTCCCTTACTGTTTTCATCTTGGTTACTGCTTTATTTACCTTATTTACGCTGCAGCTAAATTCATGCATCACTCAGTCTCTATAAATAACCCTGATTTCTTTGGATAAAGCGAATTAACACCAACTTCTGGAATATACAATAGAGATCTTTATCGGTTTTATTTTCATTCATCGAAGGGACAGATGGCCTTTACTTGAAGAAAGGAAATGGGAAGGAAAACAAATTCGTCAGCGTTTGAGATCCTGATAAGTTTAATTTTGAAACATTTCGACTTGAAGCACTGAATAGAGCATGCCAGCCTTGTTTCTAAATCAAGATCGTTCCAAACTTTGACTCCACGATAAGAACATTGAAGGTTGCTGCAGTAAAGGCATAATCTGAACTACTTATAAGTGCCTGCAGACAAATGGGATGCAAGGTCAATAATTTGAACTCTACAGTGAAAAGAAACTATTTTTCAAATAAGGGTGGGTGCACCCACCCAAAATAAGATTCAGTCTTGTGCTTGGTTATACTAAGGAAACTTGGAGGACTAGAGTAGCGTCGCCCATTATGGCCGGTCGCCCATTATGGCCGGCTAGCAAAACAGGAATTAATTTTCAGGGGACTGAAGACTAGTAATAAAATTGCAATTGCGCAGAAAATCTTCGCTGACATCTGTTTTATCATAATTTGACCTTCACTGAAGTTTCAGTTCATTTGCATTGAAAATCGACGAGATGGTTTGTGCATATCTCTAATTGATTCTTTCAAGTACTGCAAATTTCATGATTCTATTTACATTTCTTCCTTCTTTTTCGTTCGCTCAGCACCTTGCGGTTTGAAATTTCTGAAATGTGAATTGATTTTTCAGAAGTCCTGTCTCTTGAGAGGAAATCTACAATAAAACCAAAGCAAAATGACTTCTGAATCAGATTTAAGGTTATGAAGTGTGTGTGCTGCTAATTGCTAATTTCGTCGCCCATTATGCCCATCAGTTTACCAGAGAAGTTTCCAATCGCTTCAAAATATTAAAATGCAACATTTATTAAAATAAAAACCAATTTGGGTTAAAATCTTACTAACTGACTTGGAAAATCATCGAAACCCAAAAAAAGCAGCATTATATTACGTTTATTTTCATTTTAGAAACTATGCCACAACTCATCCATCCATGCACAAGGAGATAAGGCAGGATTTAGAACAACTCGAAGCATGTATTTCAATTGCCAAAACTCGAAGTTTAGGTAAATTCTTATTGATATTTTTGTGTTTAAAGTACCAAATGATAAACAAAGAACAGTAATTAAAGCTGTTTTTCTTATCAAAACTTTTTGCCGGAGAGTAGTGTTCATTGTTTCTCCGGCGGCCATAATGGGCGACGCTTGAAGAAAACGACGTTTTTACCCCCTTCTTTAAAATCCTCCAAAATCAGTATAAAGAGTTTACGTAAAAAATCAATACTCTGTGATCTTTTTCTTCAGTAATTGGTGATATAATCTGGCTAGTTGGTTTTTCATTAATTGCTCTTTTTGGCTCTAAATCGGAACTTCGCGACGACATGGGCATAATGGGCGACACCACTCTATAAACTTGTCATATAAAGATTGCGAGGATATGATTTCTAAACCTCAAGAAATAGTGGATATCTTGAATAAATTTGTCTGCAATGTTTGTAAGGATTTTAGCAAAAATATTCAATTTCTCCTCTCTATTGACAAAAATGATTGCTTGTATTTTGAAAGAGAGCACCAAGTTTCGAAATTATCTATTTGTTATTGTGCCATCCTGGAGGCCATAGAATACAGAGCGTCAAATGATACTGGTAGAAAACGAATGATGATAAACATTGAATAATCTTGAAACTAGCAAAACTTAAAGTAGAAGTCGATTTAGAGACAGCTGCAGTCCCAAAGACAGTAGCCTGCGCGCAGACCCAATATTCCGAAGAAGAAAGGTTCTGCGCAACAACGACCAAAAGCTTGCTACACAGTGCAAATCCCTTTAGGCCATTCATTTTACTCGGACTATGGATAAATTATAGCATAGTCATAAGATAAAACTTAATTTTTCTCTTATGACTATGATAATAGCGAACGACATGTTTTTCAACACGCTAAACAACGCATCGTTAACAATCACACCTTTTCCAATCCTCTTGGGGTCCTTTTACGAATAAACAATTAAACGTTCAAAGCAAAAGCCACAATACAATCCAAAACATAAAAGTGACGAGAACAAACAACACAATACACGACTGAACACAAATGTGTGACAGCATGTTGTGACAGCAACAAAACGACACGCATGAATTAATCAACTCATGATTGCATAAATTATTTTCCCTGAAACCCAGAATTGTGCGGTAGCAAGCTTTTGGTCGTTGTTGCGCAGACCCTTTCTTCTTCAGAATATTGGGTCTGCACGCAGGCTACAAAGACAGGAACACCGGAGAGGGGGGCGCGGGGGGGGGGCAAACGCCCCTCCTGCCCTTTCCTACAGGGGGCAAGGGGGGCAAAAGTGCCCTTTCAATGAAAAACAATAATTTGCTTTGAAACTTGATAGAAAAGCTGCCATAGCTCCATTCCCTTATCAGAAACAACACACCAGTAGCGAAAAATGACTGGCAATTGCAACTTCAAAATAAGCAATATGCGATTTTATGCGATTCGGAATGAGGACACGTGGAGAAATTTCAAAAAAGAACATAATTAATGTTCGTGGAAACATTTTTGATAGCATTTTAAGCCAATCTAAAGGGTGTGGCCACAAAGATATTCCCTGGGGAGTACCCCCGGACCCCCCATTTTTCGGCTCGCTTCGCTCGCCTTCGGTATGGATTGCCCTTACCTTCCTAGTCGCCCCCTAGCGCTACCATCGCTCCGGTGTCCCTGCCCAAACATCAGATGTATAATCTGATGTGTTATATTTTTTTTTACATTCCATTAAATACTTACAAAACGAGTTATTAATTACACTACTTACAAAATACTATACCCTACTACTAAAACAATACCATAAGGAGCGAAGATAATGTCTACCTCATGGCAACATAAACAGAAGATACGAACATAACACTATACGTAACAACTGGAGAAAGAAAAAAATAGCACTTACTAGAGAGATTGTGGTTGTGTGATTTAAGGACTTACTAATCAAATCGGCCAGTTTTGTGGATAAAACGTAGAGTTAAAAGAAGTATATCTTTATCAAGATCATCTGGAAGATCGTTATCACCATACAATGAAATCTTTAGTAGAACATCTTTGAAAGATTGGTATATCCATGTGGTCGTAACAAAGAGAAAACTACAGCGAGAAGGTCTCTTCATAATACTTCACAGGAAGGGCAGAGCAACAAAAAGTGCTCCGTGTCTTCAATGCCATCATTGGTTGGGCACATTGGGTTTATGGTACCTCTGAAATTATGCTTGAATTTGCGAAATCTCAATTTCCTGAGACCAACCCAAAGCTGTGACAGATAAGATAGACCTGTTAGGTCGTGTATCCTGAAGACTGATTTTGGCAGGGAGAGAATTTTGGATAGCAGCTTTGTCTTAAATGCAACAATGGAAAGCGGAACTAATTTCTAGTTTTTATGTTCATCACTAAACCAGAGCTTTTCGGTTTTGGCCTAAAATGAGAACTCGCTGGTCAGGGGAATCTCCTCAGTCCTAGAATTGTTTTGGACAAGGATTCGTCCTTTGGGTACTCATGTGAATATGAGACATATTAATGAACTTCAAGTCACCAAGGAATATCTTCCTGCTGTCAAAATCAATGCATTTACAGTAGTACAAGAGGCCAAGCAAGCACAAGTGAGTGAGCATTTTTATGTTCCCTTGGGCATCCACAATGGCTTGTTTCGTAATATTTCATTTCATTTCATTTTTATTTATTTCAACTGGGTTATACATTCAGTAGAATTAAATACACTGATTTTCAATGTGCCCTGCTTAAAAACCTAGCTAACCTAATTACATGAATAAATTACAAAGCAACCTGTATTACAGAAGAATAAAAATTTATATACAATATGTTCTGGTTGAAAAGAAAAAGTCTGATGCTGTACGAGAACTTTCACACCCTTTGATTCCTCAAAGCTTGTTTCAGCAAATTTTTGAAAGTGGCCAATGAAGGGGCATTTTTTATTTCTGTGTTAAGTTTATTCCACACAGGTACCCTTCGATATGAGGAACTACGTTGCCCGTTACAGGTTGTAAAGCGAGGTATTCTGAGATCCGTGTCGGTATTACGGAGAGACCGTGAATTGTTTTCCGACAGTTTTGCAAACATTAGCTGCATTTATTCAGGAGATAAACCATGGAGAGATTTGTAAACCATAGTTGCAGTTTCAAATTCTATCATTTCTTTTATAGTTAACCACCCTAGCCTTCCAATCAAAGGAAGAGATGATGCATCATATGAGCTGTTAGTAACAATTCGTGCGGCACGGTTTTGTAGCTTTTGCAGCTTATCGAGCAGGGCTTCTCCACAACAACCCCACACCGAGCAGCAGTTCTTGAAATGTGGTTCAACTGCATTTATGTGGGAATTATTTGAGAGGAAGCAAACGAATTACAACCTACACAATAAGGATCTCCTGCAGATACCAAGATTCCAAACGATAACTTATGGGGCAAATTCTATAACATACAGAGGCAGCTACCTTTGGAATAGCATACCTGATGCGGCAAAGAGCTGTGACAGTGTCCTCTCTTTCAAACGAAAAATCAGAGAATGGAATGTAAATACATGTACCTGCAGAGTTTGTAAATAGATATGTAAAGAGTTGAATTGTAATTATGTTGCTTTTGTATATTTATGTAGATAGTTGGTATTAATTAGTGCACATCTTTTGATGTGCACTATAGACGAATTCTACCAACTTTAAAGAAATGGATTATTATTATTATTATTATTATTATTATTATTATTATTATTATTATTATTATTATTATTATTATTATTATTATTATTATTATTATTGTATACATGTTTTTTACTATCTCCAATGGGAGATATTTTTTAGCATATTTAAGCATGCCCATTGCTCTGGAAATCTTACCTACAGCACAAGTAACGTGTTCTCTCCACTTAAGCTCTGAATCCATCTGAACGCCAAGATACTTATTTGATCCAATTATATCTAGGTTGTCCTCATGTATATGGAGATTGATCTCAGGATCTCCATTGTCCAGATGATGTTTCTTCAAATTACTCAAGGAACCGAGGATCATACTTTGCGTTTTGGCTACATTAAGGGAAAGTTTATTACCTTCCAACCAAAGCTGAAGCCTCTTAAGGTCTGAATTAACTGCTTCATTACACAACGATGCCACAGGGAGCATGGAATTTCACAACAACCCTGCGGCCATTTAAAATTAGCTCAAAGTTCGTCCCAAAATAGACGCCAGGCCAGACATTCGGAAAATTTCGATGAATATCGAGATATGCATGAGTAATAGTGATTGTCAGAGGAGAAAGCCTTACCTGTTACTATTTTGGAACAGACTTTGACAACAAATATAAAAGAAACAAATAACAAGACTATAAAAGAAAAATCACGTAATGAAAAAAAAGGAAAGTGTTTGCGAGAGGAAACAATTGCAGCGATTTATCGGAAACGTTCTGATGTATGAATGTATTTCAGAGTTTCCTTGATGATTTCTGTATTCGAGACAATTGGCAGCCTTTCATCGCCATACTGCAAAACTCTAAGCATAATTTTGTTAGAAAGGTTTGACAGGCCATGTTGGTGCAATATTGCATTGACACTGTTGAGAAGATCACGTCTGCAAACAACATACAAGTGACAGAACAGCAAATAATGTTCCGTAACCTCAATGCCATCGTTTATTGAGCACATTGGATCTATTGTATCCTTAAAATTGTGCCTGACCTTGTGGAGATTTAGTTTGCTAAGACCCACACGTAACTGTGAAAGAATTGCTAAACCTTTTGGATCGTGAATACTGAAAACCGATTTTACAGGGGGACGAATAAGATATAATAATTTGTTCTTGAATGCACTTACTGTGGGTAATGATCTGATTTCAGGATCAAGCATGTTCCACTCAGATAGACAATGGGGATAAAAACTTGCAACATAACTGACTGTTCTTGCACAGATTCGCCCAACTACGTTGCGTTTGCGAAAAGGGTAAGACGATTCTAGCAAAGGTGGAATTGGCACTCTTGTATAATCTGGTGTTAGGTTGTTAGCAAACTTATAAAAAAGAACAAGACGCCTACTCCATCGACGGAGGTTGAGCGATTCCCACCCAAGTTCATCGTAAAGTTTCTCACGTGATGTGCCTTTCCATGCCCCACTTACCGCTAACGCAGCGGAGTATTGAACGGATTCGAGCTTTTCCATGTGATTATTCAATGTTATAAGTTGACTGAAATCGCAAGTCTTATGTGGAATGTGATATATAACATCGCCATAATCCAGATGTGCTCGAACGTATAGTTTGTACAATTCTATGAGAGTTTGCCGGGGCAGGTACTTGGAGAGAAAGCGTAGCATTCCGATTGCCTTTCTGGATTTGGTAATGGCTGCCTCGATATGACTAGAGAAAGATAATTTTGTGTCGAGAACAAGCCCTAGGTGTTTGTGCTCACTAACGTTCATAACTGGGGTATCATTGAAAAGGATTACTGGATGGTCTACTGAGGTCCTTTTCCTTGAGAAGATGTCTTCAACTGCTTGCTTAGTCGGATCAGGATTAAAGGACATTCGCCGATTGTGTGCCCATCGCGTAATGATATCTAGGTCATGGTTCATGTCGAGAGCAGCTCTATTTGGGTCGTGAACAACTGTGAAAAGTGATGTATCATCTGCAAAAAGCTTAACATTGCACCTCAGGTTATCTGTCAGATCATTTATGTATATTAAGAAGAGTAGGGGACCTCCAGCTGCAATGTTTCCCCACTCTGACATTTTGCCATTTAAAACTGTACGTTGTTTGCGATCACTAAGAAAGCTTTTGATTAAAAGAAGCAGTTCACCTGATACACCACAACGACGAAGTTTGAAGATAAGACCTTCGTGCCACACTCTATCAAATGCTTTGGATATATCTAGATACACTGAGCGAACATTGAGTGGAGGGTTACAATCAAAGGCTTCAAAGATGGTATGAACTATTGATAATAATTGGTTTATAGTAGAATCACCAGGGCGAAAGCCCGACTGATTAGGGTTTAGTAGATTATTTGATGTCAAGTGTTCATAAAGGGTATCAAATATTAGCTTCTCCAGCATTTTCCCAAATATTGGAAGCAGGGATATCGGACGATAATTTGTTTTCAAGTTTTTGTCATTTTTTTGTGAATTGGTACTGCATGAGCTCGTTTCCAAATGTCGGGAAAGGTACCTTGCATCATGCATGCTTCAAAAATCAGTTTAGGAGGTGTTACAAGTGAACAATCACATATCTTTATCATACGTATTGAAATTTCGTCCCATCCATGGGCCTTGTTGGGATTTAATGACCGAATGATCTGCAGTATCTTGTCCTCTGATATTTGGAAGCAATTCAACGGAGGAGCACACACTGGCACATCACGTGGGATGTCACTACCAGTATCCAGGGTTGTGCATTGGAGTATGAAATAGTCGTTAAATATTTGCGCCTTCGCTGTAAAATCTAAGACAAATATGTCGTTTTCTAATAGGGGAGGAATTATTGGGATTTTGCTTTTATTTAGAACTTTATTAATTAAAGACCAATAGGACTTGATACCTGTTGTTGGACTA
Source organism: Aurelia coerulea (assembly GCA_039566865.1). Taxonomy (NCBI): domain Eukaryota; kingdom Metazoa; phylum Cnidaria; class Scyphozoa; order Semaeostomeae; family Ulmaridae; genus Aurelia; species Aurelia coerulea. The sequence continues at coordinate 20,268,053 of CM076948.1, read as the reverse complement.
GAAAGTTTCCCCCCTATTTTTATGAAATAGTTATTCTTGGCATCCTCAATAAGCTTTGAACCTTGAGATATCATGTTCTCAATAGCCTCTCGCCTGTCATCTGGTTGACCATTTTTGATGAATGTGCTATATGCCTTATTCTTTTTACGAATGAAGTTTTTGATAGACTGTGTTATCCAAGGTGCCTGCCGTGGCCTTACTGTGATTGACTTGTTTGGAATTAAATTAGAGAAGATATTTAGAAGAACATCGTTAAGTAACTTCACTTTTAGGTTGGGGCAATCGATTTCTGACAATACTTCGCGCCATCGAAACAGTTCCATACTTTTCCTACTTGAACTGATGTCAGCTCGGTCGTAGAACCAAATTTTTCGACTGAATGGGGGTGGAGCTAAATTATCGATCGATACCTTGCCATGAATAATTTGATGGTGACATTGCTCATGCAAAGAAGGGTGAACACCAGATTCAATGAAAAGATTTGGCTGATCGGTGAAAGTTAAATCGATACAAGACTTGGATTCGCCCATGACGTGCGTTGGCTCAGAAATTAGTTGTTTGAGTCCAAGATCAGCTGTAAATGGTTCAAAAAGTCTGCCCGCATCATTTTCTAAGTCATTTTCCCACCATTGAGCAGAACGAGCATTGAAATCCCCGGTTATGAGTACACAGTAAGGATTCTCGGCAGCCATATTGGATACCATTAGGTCAAAATTATTCATGAAATCTTCAAGCTCTGCTTGATTTTGGCTAGGGCTTCTATAGAGAACAGCAAAGAAATACTTTTTTCTTTTGATCTGAATTTCGCATTCAATGCATTCTGAAAGAGTGTTGAGGTCATTTCGCTCCCTAGCTGGAAAAGATTCTTTGACATAGAGCCCAACCCCTCCCCGTTTTACGTTTTGAGGATGGTTACTTGTGTGAAAGGAATAGCCACCAAGAGGCAGCTTGGTTTCATCAACAGTGTTGTCAAGGTGAGTTTCAACGATACCTACTAAGTCATAATTGTATACTGAATTCTACGCCTCGATCAGAGAAACCCTGAGAAAATCGTGTGCACAAATACTGTTTAAGTTCCAGGAGCAAAAGTTAAAACTACCGAAAGGTGGACCCGGATTTGCCTCAATATCACCACTTAACAAGATTGTCCTATATACAGTCCATTGCGCATGGAGCATATGACACGTTACACAAATGCCGTTTATATATGTATAATTAATGACAACTGATTTTAGGAGTCTTCGTTTGTGAGGCTGATTGAGGACGAGGGGAAGCCTTTTAGTCAACTCGAAAGGCTTGCACCACCATGAAGCACATAGTCTTTCTGAAATAATCAATTATGAATTCAAGGCCCAAGAAAGGAAATTGCCCTATTTAGGGATCTGTTTCAGAGATCAGAAGGCTGAAATTTGCCATTATTCGCACGAGTTGAAACCTATTTCAGATGCCTCAAATTTGGCCAATATGGGCCTACGCTTCCATTCTGATGCTGCTTGTCCAGAAATGAACATTTGCAGATTCAACTGGAATGCGGAGGTGCGACGAAGTTGCGCCGAGTAGGCCTAGTTATTTAGATACGATATCCCTTCAGCTAGATATGGTATCTCTTCAGATCAGACATGGCATCTTCATAATGATCTTAAAATTTTCTCTTGTTTTATCTAAATCAAGTACCAAATTAGCTTAGGGTCTGTTCATATGGAGGCGAGCCAGCTCGCTTACCGGGCCAGGCTGGAGCTCTTTGCCGAGATCTCACCTCATCCAATACAAAATTTGCTGTCTCATGAATCATTTCTAAATGGTATCTTTCCTGATAAACTAAAGATGCCTCCAAGAATTCAAATTACAGACTCATCTCTTTGCTGTCAGTATTTAATAAGATCTTTGAAAAGCTCATGCATCAACGTTTGTACAATTTTCTAGAACGTCATGAAATCCTGTTTCAAATGCGAATTTGATTCCGCAACGGTCATTCCACTGATCATGCATTGATCAGTTTAAGTGAGAGAATTAAGTCTACTTTGGACTCAAAAAGAATTGGCTGTGGGATTTTTATTGACCTGCAAAAAGCCTTTGATACTGTCAACCATAACATTCTACTACAAAAACTTGGTCACTATGGAATAAGAGGCTCAGCACTGCACTGGTTTGAGTGCTACCTTACGGAAAGACTTCAATTTGTTTCAATCAACAATCATTCTTCTAGTTTTAGCAAAGTTACTTGTGGTGCTCCTCAGGGCTCTGTACTTGGTCCATTACTGTTTCTAATCTATATCAATGACCCAACCTCGTCCCCATGCCCCAAAAGGAGTCTACGCCAACCTATTTGGGCCATGGTACCGGTTGCCAAAATCGTGGTATATTTGACGCCATATTGTTTTGCATAAATTATCAGCTGCAGTTTATTACAGAACTCTCTTGTCTTCATATGGAAACTGAGTTTGACAGATTTGATACAATGTCAGCTGATTTTGATCCATAACATACCATGTAATAAGTCCGAAACATTGAGGAAAAAGTATGAAAATGCGACGAAAAATGGCCGTTCCTCTAATGCTAACAATGCAGTAGATGATTCGAAATACTAAAAACAAACCTTTGGAGGACGTTATTTCAACCCTTTTTAAGGTATTTAATCATTAATCCGGCGTTTGCAAGTGCATTTAATAGGAAAACGAGCACGATCCGTTTGGGTGGAAAAAGGGCCTAAATGGAAATTTTCGAGAATTTCCCCCACAGCTTTGAAAAAAGAAAGGGTCGTTATTTTGCGAATTTTGGAGATAAGTTCAAGATTACAAGTGTTGTAGTGAAAGAATACGGTTTTCCGTCGATTTTGGCATGCCGAAGCCGTTTTCTCCTCGCAAAATGGAGTTACGGCCCAAAATGGGGTATGCCAAAATTTTACCCCATTTTTGCGGCAACCGCGCGCAGCCCCTGAGGGCGATATTGAGCCCCAAATAGCGTTATTAGACTCGCAGACAAGTAGTCTCTTGTAAACTTTTTACCATTTTGAAATCAGGCTAGTAACCATTGAGCATCAAATCCAAAAGTAACCTCGGGTCAGAAAATCGCAACATTTTTTTCCAGCTCCCTTTTATGACGTCATAACGACCCAAAACTTCATGAAACCCCAAAATTCTGATGCGACGTGGTCTTTTACCTCCAGTCAAACCTTTATCCCCCCCATGATTGCTACTGAAGTTTTGAAAATAGGGATGAAATGGAGGCCATTTTGAATGGGAATCAATAGGGATGGGCCCCAAAATCACCAAATATGGCAAATTTCTCCCGCAAGCGCAGACGGATGGGGTTCAAACCCCCTTCAACTGGGGCAAATTTTGACTTTTAAGGTATACCAAAAATCGGTTTTTCAATTTTTTGTCCCGTTTGCCCGTGACAGCGACCCAAAGTTGACTGATTTTCTGCCAAGCAACAAGTCTTTGGAATTTGGAATGATTAATGAGGCCTTTGTTATCAAATAGCCAATCAAATTGCGAATTTGACATACCCGGTACCAGGGTCAGTACTGACGTAGGAAACTGGCCCTCGGAACCAGGTTGTCAATGACCTGCCTAAAGTATCCAAAGTGCTTTCTTTCTTCTTGTTTGAAGATGATACAAATAATTATGTTGAAACTGAAAATATGGCAAAGCTTCAGTATAAAATCAATAAAGAACTAATGAAAGTAAAGTCATGGCTTGAAGTTAATAAATTAGCTCTGTACATTGAAAAACAAACTTTGTTGTATTTCACTCCCCTAGAGAGAAATTGCCTGAGCACAGCCTTATCAAATTTGGTAAGAAATTAATGACCAGATCTAGATATTTTAAATTTTTGGGCTTTCTGATGGATGAGCATCTTTCCTGGAAATTCCATATTTCTGAGTTGACTAAAAAACTCTCCAGGGCATCTGGGATCTTCTTCAAAATTAGACACCTCCTTCCGCAGGATATTCAGAAAAATCTTTACTTCTCTATTTTCTCTTCCATTCTTAGTTATGGTTCATCAACTTGGGGTCTCGCCTATGATACTTACCTTGAACCTCTCTTCTTGTTGCAGAAAAAAGTACTCAGGTCTATCTCCTTTCAGCCCTTTTTCTCTCCTTCAACACCAATCTTCTTTTCTCTAAAAATTCTTAAACTAAAAGACATGATACATCATGATGTACTCAAATTTGTCTGCAAGTCTCTCAATGGGCTTTCTCCTTCTCATTTTCTCAACTACTTCAAGCTCAGTAACACTGTTCACAATCATGAAACTCGTCAGGCAGCTAGGGGTGACATTTTTCAATCCACAAGGAATACCTTTCTCTCTGGTCTCGGGTCTATATTGTATTTTGGTGCTAAACTATGGAATGACATACCTATTTTCATTAAAATGTCCGTTTCGTTTAATATTTTCAAATAAAAAATGAAGGAATTCTTTGTCAATGGTTATGTTCTTTGATTTTACACCAACATTTAGTGTTCTTACGCTATCTTGCTCTTTGGAGGCATCTTCTTTTTTTTATATCATCATCAAAACAATTAAAACACAAAAGATTACTTGTTACTGTGCCATCCAAAGAAGGAAAGGACACAAGGTCATCTGATCCCTACTTTGGATGGCACTTACAATTATAATACTTTAACAAACAAAAGAAACAATGTAAGGTAGCTTGGTACCAAATTCCAAATGATGAAGAAAACTTAAGATTTTCAAAATTTGGGATCCAATGTGGATAAAAATGTATACATTTTATTTGACTATTTGGTACCAAGTTACCCTGATAAATCTAAAAAAAGGAAGGGGGAGGGATGCTGCTGTTTACGTTCTACGTTTTCAGTTAAAAACGCTCTGTTGCTTCAATGAAAGAAATTTGTTGCTTCTATGATGATTCTGTTTCAACTATATTTAAATCTTGGCTCTCAAACAGAAGCAAATTGCACAGTGTATTTGAATTCAGTTCATTTATGTCTATACCAGAGGCGGTGAGCTGGCGAAAGACATCTCTGCGCATCAAATCAAACTGGTGGCAGTGCAAGAGAAAGTGTTTGTTATCCTCGATACCTCTCCCACACACGCAAATTGGGCTTCTACAATCAAAGTTGTGTCAATATCTGTGCTCATTTAACGCGATGAAGTTCACACGCAGCTTTGTCAACTTTTTGATATCTTCTATATCAAAGACATCATAAGCAGAGTTTTTAGATGGTCTTATGATTGCAAGTAGTTTCCGTTCAAACTCAGATATGGATTGTGAATTTTTTGATGTCACGGTCTAGCAGATTCCATTCATAAAGAACATTTTGAAAGTATGTATGCGAGAAACGAATAGTTCTTCCGTTATTCTGGTCGTATACTCGAGGATGTCTTAGGTTGTATGACTCCTCACGTTCAGGTGGTATTTCAGCAAATTGGTACCCTGGTGAACCTGTGTTTCGTAGATTGTAAAAATGACACAAGCGTCTATACCATCTTCTGTGATATAGATCTTCCCAACCTAGTTCATCGTACAGTTTTTGCCTATTTGTACCTCTCCATGCCCCAGTTACGGCTAATGCAGCATGATACTGGGTTTTTTCGAGTCGTTTTGTGACGTTTAATCTCATATCTGGGTCATACCTATGGTAGATAATGTCAACATAGTCGAGATGGGGTCTCACATAAAGCTTGTAAACTTGATCAAGCACATTTCTAGACACGTATATTTGGAAATGTACCTTATCATTCCTATCTCTCTCCTCGCCTTGAGTAAAGCCTCCCTGGTATGACTTTGAAAACTTAACTTAGAGTCAAGGATCATTCCGATGTGCTTGTGCTCTGTTTTTCTATCAATTTCTTCATTTCCTAGTTTTAAGACATCGTGGAAGGGTACATTCCTTTTAGTGGAGAATATCACTTCTTCTGTTTTTTCCGCATTGAAGTGCATTTTCCATTGCCAGGACCATAAACGCAATCTCTCAAGATCCATGTTTAGTTCCTTACTTGATCTGTCATTCCGAACAACGGAGAAGAGTGACGTGTCGTCAGCAAAAAGCTTAATATGAAAAGGCATCTCCTGGTCTCGTGTTTATTTTTAAGAAAAATTTTTCCTTGTTTTTTAGTTTTTAGTTGGGGGGGGGGGGGGGGGCTCTCTCTCGATTAGTTTACCTATTAGAGAGCTCCTCCTTAGACGAATATATCTAAATACTTATGTTTTGTACTGTACCATGTCTCTTTTCATTTCTTTTGTGTCGGGTGTAAGTGTATCCTTGTAGTGTATCCTTGTGTACTAATATATTGTCATTTGTATATTGTCTTATTGTCTTATGTAATTTAGGAAAAAATTGTAATTTATTTGTAGTCTTTGATGTATTGGTGTATTTAGATACATTTGTTAATAATGAAAACTGAAAACTGAAAACTGTCTGTTCATATGAACGTGCGGGCTGGCCAGTTTAGCGAAATTTCACCACTGGAGTACTGGTGACATATCGGTAGGTAGGAGGAAAATGTTTCCATATGAACGCTCCATTTCGGCTACCGAGATCAAAACATCTATATTGTTCATCATGCGCTGCCTTTCTGAACAATAGACGATTGTGCTAAAGATGGCGGCGAGGATTTTTTTTACCAAGATGTACTGCGTTCTGTAATCGAATTCCTATAGAATCGTGAAAGAATCTTTATTAGAACGCAATGCATCTTGGTAAAAATTTGCTCGCCGCCATCTTTAGCGCAATCGTCTATCACAGTAGAAACTCGCGTATAAGAACTTACAATTTTGCAAGTCAGCCTGGCTAGGTTCTTATATTTTGGGTATTTGGTGGGAAATGAGGCTGTTCAGGTTCTAAATTGCTTCTTATTTTATTCAGGGCCTTCAGGAATTTCTTTTCTTCGGATTCAAGGTAGCTGGATACACATTTTTTTAGGAAGTTTTGATAATTTTTGGGAAAATTCTTTTAACCAGAAGGCAATTCAATCTGTAAATTATCACATCCTAAAGTCTTTTTTCAATGCAATGTTTCTTTCTTTTTCTCAGGGAAGTAGGGCTTTTCTTCCTTAGCAACGTAATGTTTATTAAAATCGATTGGTTTCTAGGGACGTTTTAGGCAAAATTTGCACAATTTTTGCACCCAAAATGTACCCACAACAACCATGATTTGCTTTCTGCCCGTTTTGCAACTATTTTGCCCTTGTAACCCTGTCATCAAGCAAAGGATGATGGGAAGAGGCTCAGCAACCAAACCTGAAAAGTAAACTGCTCATGTCGGCTCTTGCAGTGTTTGCTGTTGTGGAAAGTGTTCCTTCAGGGCAAATGATTGAAGAGGGGTACTTCAGGGGGGGTCCCAATATCGCAATAGTGCACGAAAAGGACACCAAATACCGCAATACCGCACCAAAAAATAGCAAAATGCCGCAAAACGCTAGAAAACTAAAAAACAAAGCTACTAATACAGTACACCGATCTCTTGCAGTTTGATTGCGACCTAAATCCACTTTCCTCCATCAAACTTTGTAGTCTGATCTTTTAGATCGTAGTTAGATGTTTTACAGACAAACTAGTGATGTGAAAACGATGGGGAAAGATTTCATCGATGTGCTTTTAGTAAAACTGCATTGACGGCAGAAAAATTGTGAATATATAGAAGAGATCTTATATCATAGTCGTACCATTGATCTAAACTGTTCACCCTTCAGCCGTACTTTTGATATCCGGGTCAAAGGTGCAAATGTATTCGAAAGCAAAGTGGTTCGAAAGGGAACTTTTCAAAACAAAAAGTAATAATAATGATAATAATAGTAAATGATATTTTGACAGGTTGACTTGTTCAGCATAAAACTATCTGTTATCATTCCAGGACTTGTAGTCCTTCCTATTGACAATCGTTGTAATTAAAATCAAGGTAAAAAGTAGAATAAAATGAAAATAGTTTAATGTACAATTAAAGGATAAGAATTGATTAGAGTCAAATACGTTTTTTTTTTACATCTACAAAGACTTCAATGGTTTTAGTTTCTTTTTATATAGCAAGATAGATATTTCGTTGGTTGAAAATGCGGGCTCCCTGGTAGGCAAACGATTATTTTCCAGTTTCAGTGCGCATTTTCGGTAAAACGACACAAGAGTGTTGATTTCATGCTGAGATCTTTTGAAGGGCTATCCCTCTGCCTCAGTGGGAGCAACGCAAGTTTGCATACATTATTCATTTTTGACCAGTAGAATTCAAATCTGGAAAAGAAATTAACATGAAATATCACGATTTGCAATCATGACGTCACAATTTAGTTCACCAGGCCATGGCGATGGAGAAGTTGCAAATTATGGCTCTTTGGAGCTAGGAAATTGTGTTAGGTGGATTGTGTTTGAATTTTATCGCTGTCTGATTAATTGCCACTCAAGCAGCTATCATAAACTGCACAGAAGGAGCAAAGTTCACAACGCATTAATTGTTTCAAGCTAAAATTTGAGACTTCCCCTATTTGAAAAGTCTCTCCATTTTCTTTGCGTCTCATTCTATTTATGGAGGCTTTGTCTCGCATGAGGGTGTGAAACATTTGTTGACAATAGATAGCACGTCTGCAGGGTCTTTCTATGAATTTTACGGAAAACTGAATGGAATAAGACGCTTTTGGCACTTTTTGAGACGGAAGTATGGTAGCGCTTGATTTCTCTCCAGACAGCGACAGGGGTATGCTATTGTGCCCATTTATTGAAGATCGCAGAGCTTTTCTCCAGATGGCTAGAAGTTTGCTCAAAAGCAAACCTTGTTGAAATCCTCCAAGTTTCTGACTGTTTATCTGGAATTTTTACTTCATAGAGTCGGCAGACGTTCAGTTTTAACCAAAAATATTTCCCAACGGGTAACGCACGGGTAACGAAACGAGTAACGAAAATTTTTGTAAGGTTCAGTACTGATTTTCAACGGGTAACAACGGGAAACGCACTATTTATTAAAATAATAGGTACTTTTTTAATAAATAATGCGTTACCCGTTGTTACCCGTTGAAAATCAGTACTGAACCTTACAACAATTTTCGTTACTCGTTTCGATACCAGTGCGTTACCCGTTGGGAAATATTTTTGGTTACATGTAATTGTTTAAGAAACTATCATAAGCTACCATTACTTCTTAAGTTTCATTAACTACTTATGAAATTTCCACGCTTCAGGAGGATGATTTACTTCCCAAGCATTATTTTGCCTGTCTAGTTTGATACAGGCAAGAATCTCAGGCGAGATCCGTCCGTGATGGACCATGATGTTATTTGTGTGTGGAAACTTCCTCAGCTCCCGTTTTTAAAGTATTTTAGAATCATTTGATCTATGGATTCAAGAATGAATCAGACATATGACCTCACTTTCATGCAAGCCTTAAGTCAAGAAATGGTGCATCTATCAAAATTTTTCCATTTCGTTATTAAAATCAGTTGCAACGACTCATTTAACACGCATTAGTTGAAGAGCGATTTTCGATGGTCCAAGACAATCCTGGCCATAAGGGTTAAGAATATTCGGCAGATTGCTAAACTTTCCATATAGCGACGCCCTGCTCTCCCAATTCAATGTTGTTTGAGGGGATATTGTAAAATCTGATACCTGCAATGACTACTCATCCCAAAAAACCAACATTGAGATGGAGGGAAGGGGCAAAGTGAACAGTTTGACAGAATTTCGGTGGTGAGGTCTAAAAAGCGGAGAAAGTCATTTTTTTCTCAACACCTTATGTCCAGGGTTGTAGCTCCCTCTTTTTCTTCTTTTTTAAGAACAAGATAAAAGGTTAATTTTCAGTTTATCGTAATTGGTTGTGAATAAATTATTTATGATTGCAATTAGCTTCCTTTTCATTATTAATTCTGGTAGGTTTTTATTTTGCACAGTTTTGGGCACGGCCCCCTGAAAATCGTTCATACTGACTGACAAGGCTACGGTGTATTATTTTAAAATGTAAAATGATAATGCAAAAACATTTTAAAGTAAATGAATATTTGAAAACTTTTGTTTTTACCAATGATATCTCTTTGAAAATCGATTTCAAAAGTTCACAATGACATGGGCGCAATATGCAACACCAGTCAAAGCAACTGGCGATAATGGGTAAACTAGAGGAGCATCGCCTAAATGGTCAGCTAACGTTTTTCATCATATCTGACCGCGCCGCAAAAACTTCGTTTCAAAAGGAGTTCAGGCCTGGATTTTGCAGGAAAGTGCGTTAAAACCTTAAAATTATTCGCTGATGCCAGTTCTGAGATTTTGTCTTGTTGTTTTTGTTTTGTACCGCCTATTCTTGTCCTGAAGGATGTTTTTAAAACACTTACTTGAAATGGATAAAGGTAAGAGTATTTTATGTCCTTGTTGTTTTCCAAGCCCAATATTTGTTTTCTTCGCGTTGCCTCAGGATTTTGTATAAAGTACAACTAAAGTTTGTTTTCAGGCAACTCTAACCCTTCGAGGCTATTTTTGAAGAAAAATCTCAGAAATCTACATTGAATGTAAAAGCCGGGGGCTTTATTTCGGTTTTGGTCAGACTGGCCTACCTTCGCCCCTATTGGTCAGCCTGTTAATTCTGACTTCCCTTACTGACCCCCTGTCAACCACACTGTTAGAAGTCATAAGGTTAAAGTCGTAATCTTCAAGATAATGGTAAGATTATGAATCTTGATTTTTTTGTCAATTACTGCCTTGTTGATTTCATTTGTGTAAGGTTTCATTCACGAACCAACTTCCCGTTGTAGTCAATTTCATCATTTTATCTATCAACAATTTGAAATGTAACCATATCAATTCATGCTTCTTGCAAACCCCTCCTCCCTTTGCTTCATTTTCAAAAATATCCCGCAGACCTCCTTATTCCTTCCCCCGGCACTCACAGTTTAATAATCCTGCTTAGGTTTGCTACGACGAGATAAGTTCAACCAGGTAACTGCGAAGGCATCGTTATGAATTAAGGGTACGTCCAAATTAGACGCCATGCCAAAGATTGGGTCGTTCTGACCGGCTTGCGTTTGAACTGAAAATTTACCAAGACAAACATGAAGCTAGTCGTTATATCTAAGTTTAGCTTTCAGAAAGAGTTAATGAACATGTTTACCGTGATTTGCCCAGTCTTAGGGCGTTTCCTTATTTTCAAATCGATTTTGTTGCGAAACCTGAGCAAAGCCTCTCTAGTTCATTAAAAGCGCTAGAAATTTTCCTTTAATACAATTCGTATAAGCATTGACGAACCCCCATATTCGCTTTACCAGAAGCACAGGTTTTGCACATAGCCCTTCTTGAAATCAAAGCGATGGCAAATGAAAGACTTCATGATTTTCTTCTAGTATGAATCAAAATTTAAATACGGTTACCTTGAAAGCAATTGTTATCTCACATTTCGTGGATATAATTCACTACTTTATGCAACGAGGATATTCGAATTGCAGCGATTTCCAGCACATCCAAAATCATCAAGTTGTTGACTTCGTCATAAGGAAATTCACAACGAAGTAATTTCATTGCTGTTCCTGCAGCATACTTTGAACGTGACGGTCTTTCGAAACATGCCTAAGGCTGCTTTTCGAACATTCTTGATTCTCCAACAATACAACAATGGGTTGACACTCGATGATACAAAACCTACTGTTATAGTAACATAGTGCATTGTAACTTTCTTACTGTCTTTGTCAAATACAGGAACATTCAATGACCGTATAAGGCCTGAAAAAAAGCACGGCAGCCAGGACACGATCACCACCGCAACGAGTATTGCTACAGTAATAGTTATGCGCAGCTGTCTTGAGATATCTTTTGCTCGCCTCCGTTCACATGTTGACGCCGGGTAATCCATCAAGGTTTCTGCTGTTGTAGTTGGAGTTGATGTTGGTCCTCTTGCGGTTACAAAGTTGGTTGTTACTACTGTATTCCTGCGTGTAAAAGTCGGTGCTTGCTGTATGGCCGTTGGACTAACTGTAAGTTGTGCTTTTTCCAGATGACGAATCATTGAAAAATATGCAAATGACATTACAACAGTATTAATGCTGATACAAGCTATGATAATTATGAAGAAGACGAAATTTGAAATGCCGTACAAAGGCAAGAATGCAGTCACCACTGCGCTTATCCACACTGCAACTATTACAATAACGACTCTTTTTATGGTCACATACTTTGTGTAGTGTTGCAGCTTTTTAATGCGTATATATCTATCAAGACTTATCACTGGTAGGCAGTTGCCAGATGCCCCACAAAATATCGAAAACGAATATAAAGAGCAAAAGGCAATTGCATAGCTACGAACTGTCGTTCTGTTAACCAATAAGTGTGCACACAGCATAGGTTGGCTTATAAGGCCTACCAGCAGATCACTGACAGCCAAAGACACTACGAACAAATTTGTCGGGGTTACAAGCTGTCTTTTGCTGAGGATACCTGCGATAAGGCAGTAGTTGATCAAAATGCCTGTTATAGCTGTGAGAATGTTTATTGTCACCAAAGTGTAAATAGCTACGGTTGAGATAGGCCATACCGCGGGAAAGAGTGACAAAGCCATAATCCTGATCTCCTGCCTTTATTTTCTAAAACTTCTCGTGATTATTCAAAAGAAGCATGCCAATATCAGTACTGATCAAAATCACATACCCCAGCGCAACTTTCTATCTTGTTTATCTTGGTAGATGAACAGTTCTGGTGAGCCTCTAAGCAGCCACACTTTTTAATAAGCTAAATAATGTCTTGTGGTGTTAAAATGTAAATGAAACCGTTGCAAATATCCAAAAATTTCTGAAGAGTTGATGTAATAAGAATTGAGCTGGTAAAAATTGAGCCAGTAGGGATGCTGATTTACTTGTTCCTTTTATAGAATATATCTCTTGGTGGTCATAAGCAAGGTGCGAGTTCTGTAACCCTGTGTAATCTCAACGTGTGGACTTGTTGTCTTGTATGCAAATGCCTTTCATCTCGAAGCGTCTAGAGTTTTGTATGAGATACCAAGCTGTCATCGGTGTTAATTTCTAAATGGAATCTTTGCCAACATTCGAGGCAACTGAAGAACTGAGCAAGTCGTGACTCTCATCTACGCTTTATTACGAAATGTATCCGTTAGTTATCAAGAGCAAGGTGCGAAGGCAATGAGGCCTTGTAGCCCCAACTTGTGAATGCTTTTTGGTTGGTGCAATGAGTGAGTTCACTTAGTCAAACGGCATGAATCATCCTAGTATGGGCAATTCTGTGACAATACAATGCATTTTGTAGTCGGCAATTGGCCCCATCATCAGTGCTTGGATGTGCTTATAGAATCAAGCGATAAACAATTCTGAACACTGTTCGCCTATTTGGTTAGTAATCCCGAAACTTGTTGATCATTTAACGTAATATTCAATGGCGATTCAAAGAGCCTGCACAATCAACCAATCAATTAATAACAACGTCAGATTAACCTCACTCCACCAAAAAAACCCAAAATTTACCTAGCCTCGCTGCAAAATACCCTTAACTTAGACTCATTACATAAGTCCCTGTAACTTTCGCTGTTACTGTTGAAGATTTTTTGGAACGAGTCTACCCTCAACTTACGCTCATCTCATTGAATTGAATTTACTTTTTCGCCTTAATGAGGGCTTTATTTTCAAACTCTTCTCATTTGGCCCCGACCAATCAGGATGGACAATTTTTAATAACTTGATCGGATAGGCTGATTCTTCTTCTATTTAAACCAAAAGAAACGCGCATTGCAATGACGCGCATTGCAAGACGAGCAGTTTTGGATTAAAGTTTAACAAGGTTTGTGAAGACTTTTTGTTTCTTTATCGCTTTGCTGCTTACTCTGTACCATTTTTTCTGCGTAGCCATTTTCCGACCCGAGGTTGCGGTTGGGGTCGATGCTGGATGGTTACTGCACTAATTTCAAAACGAAAAAAAGTTTACAAGAGAAAACTTATCTGCCGGTCTTATAACGCAATTTGGAGCTCCATACCCCCCCCAGGGGCTCCGCGCGGGCTCTTTGAAAATGAGGTAAAATTTTGGTCCACCGCATTTTGACCGGTAACTCCGCATTCCGCGGGGTAAACGGCCTCGGCAATCAAAATTCGAACTTTAATCTCCAATTTATCTCATAAATTCGTTAAATTTCCACTTAGGCCGTTTTTCCACCCAATCGGATCGTGCTCGTTTTCCTACTAAATGCACTTGCTAACCCCGGATTAACGATTAATCCCCTTTTCAAATCGCTGTATATATTTGAATTCTGATTACAACTTTCATATAACAGCCCTGAAGAAGTCCTGCATGGCAGGTGGCAGGATGAAATATTGGTATAAAATAAATTCACTCAAAATTTGCTGTTGTTTTTTGTCGTACTACGGTGTTTCTGCCTTCAAATTTATCCATTCATTCGTCACCTCAAGCATCTTCGGGTCCGACGATCGACGGTGGTATCTTAGCCTTTCCGTTTTCAAATCATTTAATCAAAGGTAGGTATTTTTCCTCTTAAGCCGGTCGTCAAATGTGTGATTTCAATGTTTTTCGACAAATTTTTACGTTTTGGAGTACACTTTTTTCGTCGAGTTTTTCTAAAGCTGGCTATCATTTCGAGCCTGAAAATTCTAAAGCTGGGTAAAAGAAATTTCTTGGAGTGCACATCCCCCTAAAATTGAAAGTCAAGTACCCCCCCCCCCCGGGTTTCTGCGCTAATGAACGACACTATTTCCATTTTATTCACACTATATTCACATTTTTCTAAATTAAATTTTGGCGAATCGGCCAAAATGGGAAGTTTCGTGATAATAAACTTTGGCAAATAAGGCTTCTTATCAAATTTTGCAATGTCTTAAATGTTCCTCGACTCTTCGAGGACTCTTTCAAGTAAAGCATAGGAATCATTCGTCGTACATAGCCGATTGCTCGTGGCCCATGGTCGAAACCGCCAAAGCCTCATTTTCACGGACCAATCAGACGGCTAAAAAGTGAGGGAGACAAAAGAAACCCGTGAAGATTTTCCTAAATTTTACCTACCTTCATAAAACGCAACCAGGACAAAAAACTGCTTGAGATTTCCCGAATTTTTTTAAAGCAATCTACTCTCCAGATGTTTGGGAGTAAAAGTTTGGATGCCGGTTAAAATATCTCCAGGATTGGTGGAGTTATGGCCACAAACAAACTGACAAGGCACTGAACCTTGAACAATAGAGATTCTGGCCGGGAGACAATAGTAATAACAATAGTGATTGTTGTAAGAACGACCCGAAAACGCCACAATCTATGTTTTCAATTGTTCTTGCTATTGTCTTTCGCTAAATTTTCTTTTATTGGAGATTCAATGTCCCTGCGGTTTCTATGTGAATTGAAAAAGTCTACAAAGGTTTGTTCGCGCATTTCAAGTCATGTGGCAATACTCTAGGGAAGTTTCTGTATTGTACTACTTTTTACATTCATGGCAAAAGTTTGCTCGTTGCGAAATAACTTATAAAATTCAAAAGAGGTTTTATCAAGAGGCTTTATCACCTGACTTGAAGTGGCGTAAACAGGTCTCGAGAAGCCTTCGCCGATTTTGTCTATTGGAGAGGCAATAACTCCGCCAATCCTGAAGATATTTTAACCGGCATCCAAACTTTTACTCCCAAACATCTGGAGAGTAGATAGCTTTAAAAAAATTCGGGAAATCTCAAGCAGTCGGGAAATCTCCTGGTTGCGTTTTATGAAGGTAGGTAAAATTTAGGAAAATCTTCACGGGTTTCTTTTGTCTCCTTCGCTCTTTAGCCGTCTGATTGGTCCGTGAAAATGAGGCTTTGGCGGTTTCGACCATGGGCGACGAGCAATCGGCTATGTACGACGAATGATTCCTATGCTTTCAAGTAATCCATACCTATTCTTAGAGATTTGTTTTAAAAGATCACATTGAATTTAAGAAGAGGAATATCAATATTTGATTAACAAATATTTGACTTCACGTTTCAGGAAATTTTGCAGGAATAAGCGTTCACGAATTTCACATTGTAGGAAATTTCGCGCAATAAGCTTTCACGAATTTCACATTTTAGGAATGTTCGCGCAATAAGCTTTCACGAATTTAAGCGAAAACAAGACAAGCGTGAACATTTCTTCCCACGTTATTTTCTTCCTTTAAATTAGCTTATTTAATAATCAAAACGATGGCAAAAAAGAGAGTTCTTGGTCGCTTTTCTTCAGTATCAATCAAAATTTAGCTACAAGATTTTAAGATACTATTACTTGAACATATGTTATGTCACATTTTCCACTAAAACTGTATCTATGATGACACTGATGACAGTGTTTTGAAGTAAGATTACCTAAGATGCAGTGACCTTTGCGAAAGCTAATACTATCAACATACATAATGCTACACACAGTATTGTACCAGTATATAATTTTGCTACCGCTTCTCTAGCATAGTTCAAACATCACAATTTTTCGAAAGATATTTAAGGCTGCATTTCGAACTTCTCTCATCCTCCAACAATACAACAATGGATTGAGACTTGATGATGCGAGACCAATCATTATAGAGAAATGATGGATAGTAATTATTTTCCTGTCTTTGTTGGATTCTGGAAAGTTCAATGCCCACAAAAGGCCTGAAATTACACACGGTGTCCATGCTACGATCACCACCATAACGAGTATTGCTACAGTAATAGTAATGCGCATTTGCCTCCTTTCATCTTTCGCTAACATTCTTTCAGATTTTAATGTCGAATAATCCCTTGAAGCCGTTGCTACAGCTGGTACTGTGGCTGTTGTTACTGCTGTTGGTTCTGTGGTTGTTGCTACTGCTGGTATTGTGGGTGTTGCTGTTGTTGGTTCTATGGCCGTTGCTGTTGTTGTTGGTGATATGTTTGTTGTTGTTGCTGGTTCCATAGTTGGTGCTTTTGCTGTTGCTGGACTGGCGGTTGTTCCTGAATGCATGCTTGTAAAAGAAGTTCTCCGCAGACTATTGATTGGTCTAACTCTGACAAGAGTTGGCTTTGTCAGTCCAATAATCAATGAAGCGTATGCAAATAACATTACAATTAAAATGACGCCGAGAGAAGATACGGCAACAATCCAGTAGATATAATTTGGAATGCCGACCATTTGAATAAGGTTAATCAGAGCTGCGCTAATCCACACTGCAACAATTACCATAACGACACGTTTTGTGGTCACATATTTCTTGTAGTATTGCAGCTTTTTCATGCGTATATATCTGTCAAGGCTTATTACAGGTAAACAGATGTTCGATGCCCCACAAAATAAAGTTAGCATATAGAAAGTAGCATATGCAAGTGTACAGTTGCGAACAGCCCATCGATTCACCAATAAATGTGCAAACATCAGAGGTTGGCCGATAATGCCTATTAGGAAATCACTAACAGATAGCGATACTACGAATAAATTTGTCGGCGTTTTAAGATTTTTCTTACTGAGGATACCTGCAATAAGGCAGAAATTGATCAAACTGCTACTTATAGACGTGAGAAAGTTTATTGTCACAATAGTGTAAATAACTGGTGTTGACATAGGCCCCACCGGGAGCATTACGCAATCATTGATCATCGTCTATTTATTGTGTTTCATAAGCCTTTTCCGCTTTTCAAAAGAAGAGAACCATGTTGGTAACACTGAATAATCCCAAATTGTAGATCGTTGGTCGTGTCATTATTGCTCAAAGTTGCCCATCGAAGTTCAGTTTTGCATTTTGCTACATTTACAGTTCTTATACTAGCCTGTGTTCCAGACCTACCAGCAGTCTCAGGGAATTACAATAATGAATGCGATAAAGCAATGTATCATTCTCGTCGGCGTCAGAATGTCAACAAACAGCTGCCAATGTCCAAGGCCACTGAAGAATTGAGCTTTTACGAGTTGGGCTACGAATGCTGATTTGTTGGACTCTTTACAAGCAATCTACATGGTTGGTAAACGTACAACATACACATATCTGCAGCATATGGATATCTGCTGTCTCAAAGCAACGAAGGTTGTGTCAGATAAACCAATCTTACGTCTTATTGGATGGATATTCATATCGCCCGCATAATAGACCCTTCCCCTGATTACGTCACACACCCGCGAGCATGCAATGTAATCTGGTAGTTGTATATAACACGCGATCAGCTGTGTGTTTTTCTATGGTGATTGTACGGATCTGGAGTCTGGCATTTTATCTTCTCAAGGTTTGCAGCAAAAATTCAACGAAATTACGGAAAAAATTCTTGACCTTTAGCCGACCAACATATCCCCAATTGTTTTCAAAACTCTAGCACGGAGACTGGTGCTTCAGAATGAGGAGAAAACAAAGATTAGTCCTTGAATAGCGGTCAGAATCCGATGTGGCCTAAAATTTCTGGCTTAGTGAAGAAAGAAACAAAAGAATCAGAAAAGGCACAGCAAGCAAGCAAGCAAGCAAGCAAGCAAGCAAGCAAGCAAGCAAGCAAGCACAGACGGAGAAAGAAGGCTGGATGGACCACAGGAAGCCCAGGCGGTTGATTGAACGATAATATATAATAAGTTTGAAACTTCAAAAAAGTTAATTGTAACACCTTTGTGTCTTACTTGTTGCACTTCTCTACGGCTGCAATATGTTTCCTTTGTTGACTTCTGTATTTCGTAATTGTTCGAATACGAGAGTTCGATGTTAAGTTACACGAACGCCTTCCTATATAATATTGTATGATAGGTGTGAGGACATCTGCGAAGGTCCCCTTATTTCTTGATGAATTAGTGACATACACCCCGGAAGAGGACACTTTCAGCTTTCGATCATTGACGATTAGAAGATCTTGTGAGAAGTTGTTGTAAAAGTTATCAAGAAAGTATTGCTTATCGTATGGAGATTGTGTCTTGTTTCTGTTTGTTACTTTGGTTCTGAAATGTTAGTTTATATCATGCAAAACCGGGCCACATAAGCATTCATTATATATATCATATAATATTTACAATGTATGTATGATATGATATTGTTGATTTTTTTGAAATTCAATGACAAGATCTTCTCGCTGGAGTTTCGGATCCACTACGACCATTCGTTGATATCACCAGTCTTTCAAACGATGTTCTAATGCACCTATTACTATACAGTGACCAAGACTTGTCTAATGACCTGAATAGAAATATACTCAAACTTACTATACGATTCATCCACAATACTGGTCGGTTTGACTAAGATCATATCAAATTTCAGTCACATGCCATGCAACCACCAAGTGCCGACCAAGTGCCTTAAGTAAATTTTCTTTTTGTTTATACTTCCTGTGTCACATTAGAGTCAGGTCCAAATCAAAATTAACGTTTTTTGGGCTATTACAGCCCCAACCAGGCATCTAATGCTAGACAGGCCACAGTCATCATTTTTCTTTTTTTATTGTTTGTAGCATTTATGTAAAATTGTATGTAGTTTAGCGTTTTTTGTTAACAATGCCATGCGGTAGTCATAGTCCTTTGCCCCTCGAGGTATCGTCCTTGTAGTATTGTAAAGTAGTTTGTAGGTAGAGTAGTCCGTGACATGTATTGTAAATTTTTAATTGAATATAAAAAAATATTGTTGATTAACCTGAAATGCTTGTGATGTTGACAGAGAGATGTGTTTGTTTCTAGAGGATAGTCATGATTTTCGAATATTGCTTGTTGTGTTATGATTTCATGTAAATTGGTGCGATATCTTGAAATACCTGCTACAAAATGGTGACCTCCACATGACATTGTAACAAGGATTTAGAGGTTTATTGTTGTGTTTGTCAAGAGAACGATCTTGATTTTTCATTGCTTTGTGATGCACTCTCAAGATGAAGATGCCCAGATACAAGGAGGATGGAAAGGATTGTCAAAGTTGTTCTTTTGCATATTTGATTGAATTTTTATGCGAATTTGAGGAGATCCAAGATGCAGAGCAGCTAGAAGAAAATGATGTCACCGTTTCAGAGAATAACTTTCTTTTTACTGTAAGAATTTTATTTTAATCTTTTTTTATATTTAAGATTGTTTACCCAGGGCTACAATTCAGTTTAAGCAACTGTTTGACAATGTACCCTGCAACTAAAAATAAAACTAACCTAATTAAAACTAACCTCATTCCAATATTCATCTAAACCTACAAAGGTACAAGATATATATTCATCAAAAACTTAAATAGAAAATAAAAATGAAAATGTAAAACCAGCTTTCCTTGAATCTAATCAATTATGAGCTTCTGAGCTTGGTTTTAAATGACTGGATGGAAGGGGCTAATTTAATATCAGAATGGAGTTTGTCCCATGTATCAGCTCTGCGGAAAGCAAATGACTTTTGGCCATAAGCTGTTCTCATTCGAGGTATGGCTAAATCCAACTTAGTGTTGCGTAACACCCGATTGTGAACATCAGATAATTGGGAGAAAATCTGACAAAGGTTGTCGGGTGCAAGTCCATTTAGGGACTTACATACCATGGTAGATGTTTCTCTGTTGACTAGCCTGTCAACTGAAAGCCATCCTAATCTTTGCAACAAAGGAGCAGCCGATGAAACGAAAGGGCTGTTCGTCACAATTCTTGCAGCTCTGTTCTGCAATTTTTGCAAGGTATTCAGCTTGGTATTTCCACAGCATCCCCACACTGAGCAACAATAGTTTAAATGAGGCTCAACAATACTTAAATACATGTTCTTTAGAGTATCTTCTTGGACAAATTAGGGTATCTTCTCGGACAAATTGCTTGGTATATTTCAAAAGCCCGAGGGCTCGTGAGACTTTCTTTTGAAGAAACTTTGCCTGGCTTCCCCATTTCAAATTTTCATCAATCATTACACCAAGATATTTCGTTTCATGAACAAGATCGATATCATTTCCATTAACTTGGAAGCAAGGGGTGATTTCTGACGTTTTGTTTATCTTCCCCAGCTTTTGGGCTGAACCAATTATCATGGCTTGTGTTTTGACGACATTCAAGGAAAGCCTATTGCCCTGCAACCATTTCTCAAGGCAGGCAAGTTCTGCGTTGATAACAAGGTCAATCTCTTCAATTCTATCCGAAGAGAATGAGATCGCTGTATCCTCTGCGTACATTGTCGCTTGTGTCTTTTTTAAAGCGAAAGGAAGGTCATTTATATAAAGTAAAAATAAGAGAGATCCAAGGCAAGATCCTTGTGGTACCCCTACATTAATTTCTACTGTATCGGATGTGACACCGCACCGTTGACTTTGCAGCACTGCCTGCGATTATTGAGATAAGAGCTGAACCATTGATGTTCGAGACCATCAGTCCTGCAATGGTCGAGACCATCAATCCTGTAGTGATTTGTTTGAAATGTGGTGTCTAGTTTTCTCGGTTGTTTCCTTGGATTTTTGAAGCGTCTTTTGATTGGAAAAAAGGGATACGCTAGGCCATATCTCTGGGAACAGAAATTGAGGATATTCAGTTGGAGCTTTAGGGTCTGTTGATCACGCTCTGCAAAGAACACGTCATTCGGGCAAGATGCGGAATGCAAGAGAAGAAGAGAGCACTAATGCAGAAAAGTAAAGCCCCCCTCCGCTTCTGTCAAAAGATGGTTCTCGATATTCCTTCAAGAAAATAGTTGAGTATAGGTTGTGCAGGGCAAGACTGTGACAAATGCTAGTAAATGACTTGGAGAATCGCTCTAAGCAAAAGTAAAGCCTTCCAGTTTCAAAACTTTTCCGGGACAAACTTCGTCAAGGCCTCAACTTTGGGGGCACGCAATAAAGGGATTGTGACAAAGTAAAGCAGTAAAAGCTTCTGCACGAACATTTTCATATGAGTGTTGATTGATAAAAAACTGCAAAATTCTTTTGATAATTTTTCTCTTGTAAAGATAGGATGGTGATAGGCATTCTAAGCCAAAGAAATAGAGGCCTACTCAAAAATTTCCCCACGGATACTAATTTATAAAACTGCTGTTACAAATGATCAAAAATTCAATTTTAGCACCTGCAAGGGATTGGGAGAAGCGTTCTAAGCCAAAGTAGGGAGCGTGCCCTCAGAAATTTTCCTAGAGACTTTGCCCCCTGACCCTTCATTTTTATACTTAATCCGGTAATTTGCCCAGGCCACACTGCTGGACGAGGATCGGGAAAAGGTTGCTCAACAGTTTGAGAAACAAAAAAATTATTATAAATTGTCTAGCCACTACAAAAAATGTCAAAATTATTTTCATAAAGTAGAGATTACGTATAGTTTTAATCATGCCATAAGAAGATGTATGCTTCATTTTGAAAGACAGTGAGTTTAGCTTGGCTAATGGTTTCCTAATGGTAAGGAATCGAGGAATTGTGACGAATTTTGTTCATGACCACACCCTCGTCACATAGGCCACACTTACTCAGGATCCCCTTAACTCATCCATGGCTGGTAAAAAATTGGAGCCAGTTTGCCACTGTTCTTAGGATTTAGATTCCTAGCATCTTCATCAACAGCATCAGGGGTCTCAAATATTGTCTCAAATATTTCTCGATTATTCAAGGACTCTCTCAAGTAAGGCCTAAGGGAATATAAATGATCTAGTCGATCAATGACCGATCTAACTACAGACCAATATCAATCCTGCCTGTTTTAGCTAGGTCTTTGAAAAGCTTATGTATAACAAATTCTACGATTACTTGGACAAAAAAACATCTATTTTCAAACCAATCTGGCTTCAGAGCTTTTCATTCAGTCGCCACTTGCCTCCTTGATAACACAGATGACTGGTATGTGAACATGGACCATGGTAGATACATTGCAAACATTTTCATTGATCTCAAGAAAGCATTTGCCGCCGTAGATCATGACATGTTACTTGCTAAATTGAGGAAGTATGGTGTTGAAAATCTAGAACTTACTTGGATTACGTCCTATCTAACCAATAGAAAGCAATTACGCAAAGTAAATGAGGTATGTTCCAAAGCCGAAGATATTTGCTGTGGTGTGCTCCAGGGTTCTTGTCTTGGCCCTCTGTTGTTTCTGATTTTGTCAATGGTCTTCTGTTTTCTCTCAAGAAAGGTTAAGTGACCATGTACGCTGACGATACCAGTATTTCTTACTCTTCTTCGAGCTTAGTAGATATAAGCGAAACTTTAGGTGACCTTCAGCCTAGTAGATATAAGCCAAACTCTAAATAGCTAACTGATTGATTTGAAGCCATAGTTGCGAGGTAATAAACTTTCTTTGAATGTTCTAAAAAATCAAGCTCTGATTGTAGGCTCCCAGCCCAAAAATTAAGAAATTATTACTGGCAATAGTAAAAACCAAGTGCCCCCCACTCTGCATATAGATAGATATTGAGTGAATTTGAAGTAGTTTTCTATCTATACATACCCATTTAGGGCCAGAGGCAAATGTTTCTGCCCTGATCTGATGAGGTAGGCCTAAATGGTTCTGCTAAATCACGTATGTGGAGCCTGTCTGGTGACTATTCCCTTACTTTTTCATCCTAAAAGACTGCTTTAGATTTCTCAAAACAATACAAAGGAAAGATAATGATAATCTTCTGGCTGGTTTGATGCCAAAATTGATACTTGCACAAACAAGCGATTTTAATGTCAAAATGTCAACAGCTTCACTTCTCCGCATTTTCTGGGAAGGGTCATCTTGATAAATGCATGAACGGACGAGAATCGAGGCTTACAAAACCGGTTTGAACAAAAAACAGGAATTTTTCACGTGACTTTTAAGCCACCAGTGAAACTGCTGTTCTTCAAACCTGTTCGAAGGCGAACATTTTTGGTTGATTTGAGGTTTGAAGCCGATCTCCATACATGTGCGCGGACAGCTAAGTACACTCTCATTATTACTTTCTTTATGGTAGGCATTTAAAAATAGCTAGGTTACAGCTAACTGATGCCTACATTACTGAATAAGAATGTTGATCATCCACTATTCTTGATTGCCAGGGGGGTTACTTGGCTTTCAATTGTGAGGGGGTGTGCGCTCCAAGAAAAAAATTTCACCCGGCTTTAGAAGTTTTCCCTCGAAATGATAGCCGGCTTTAGAAAAAATCGCGAAAAGCATAAGCAAAATGTCAAAATTCGTGAAAAGCATACCCCAAAACGTAAAAATTCGTCAAAAAAACAATGAAACAGCACTTTGACAACCGGCTTTAGAGAAATTGCCTGCTTTTGATAAGTACCCCCCCCCCTCCGGGCTGGATTGGTGACTCTCAGGTTGAAAATGTAGACCGGACAAAGTATCTGGGTGTGATAGTCGATAAGAACTTGAATTGGGAAAACATTTTAACAATCTCCGTACCAGGGTTTCTCGTGCAATTGCATATTTGAAATAAATATTCCAGGAAATTTTTACTTCAAAACATGTTGAGTAAAATGTATCGGGGTTTTGGTCCCCGTAGGGGGGGTACTTAACTATAAATTCATACAGGGATGTGGATGTGCGCCACGAGGATTTTTGTAATGACCCAATCCAAGAATTTTGGTCAGATATTAATTCCCTATCCCAGAATATAGGTCAGATATGCATACCCGATCCCTAGACTGATTACGATGAGTCCCAGTAATTGCTATTAAAAAACAATACTATTACACCAGACCGAGACTGCGCTCATACTGGTCAGAAGCGTCCGACAGTCTTTCAATAGCGATAACTATGGCCATATAATCCCCGGGGGGGGGGGGGGGTACTCCCATTATGGCCTAACAGGGGGGTCCAGTCGGTCTGAGGGTCTTACGAAATGGCTACCAAATGGCCCTATTTGTCAACATATACTACCAATTGGGGGTATTCCAAGATTCCTGACCAGTTATAAGATTCCAGCTCAGTAGGTTCCCCCGCATGACAATATGGTCGTTGCAGCAATAACTATCAATGAATTTTGAAGTTTTCTTGCTTTGTTCAATCAGTTTTTACAAAAGAAAATTTTGAAAAGCTGCAGAAAATTTTTACTAGGGGGCATTCAATTTCAAGGCGAAAGTAAGGATATCCTCTCATATATGGTCAGCAGCAAAACGAATCTGTTCTGAATCAATGGGGACATTGAACACCCATTACCAAGATTTTTAGTATAACAGTCAACCCAAATCCCAGAAAATTCCAATTGAAAGTATACCCCAATCACAGAAATTTTTTAGTAAAAGTATACCCCAATCCCAGAATTTGCAGGTCAAAAACTACCCAAAACTGGCACTCATCCCCGTCTGATCCGACAATGAAGTACCCCCTGGGCCCGGGGGGGGGGGCACTTCACTATAAATTTATACAGGGGTGTGCGCTGCCAGGATTTCTGTTATGATCCAATCCCAGAATTTTGGTCAGATATTGATACCCAATCCCAGAATTTTGGTCAGATATTGATACCCAATCCCAGAATTTTGGTCAGATATTGATACCCAATCCCAGAATTTTGAAGCACTAGCAAAGGACAATTCAACGTTAAATAGCATTCAATTTCAATTCAATTTCATTCAGTTTCAACGGATTTCCTCTCAGTTATGGTCACAAGCAGACAAATTTGTTCTGAATCAATGGGGGACATTCAACACCCATTACCAGAATACTTAGTACAACAGTTAACCCCAATCCTAGAAAGTTCCAAGTGAAAGTATACCCCATTCCCAGAATTTTCAGGCCAAAAACTACCCAAAACTGGCGCACATCCCCGTCTGACCCGATAGTGAAGTACACCCCCCCCCCGGGCCCCTGGGGTATCGTTGAGCCCCATTCTGTTGTTCGGTGTGGGGGTGCTGTGGCATGACTAAAATGAAAACGTTGCAAATTTAGAGAATCGAGAAGCTAGATTTGTAACTAAAAATAGATTTGATGCGCCTGCTATGGCATTAATTCGCAGTTGGTCACATGTAAATGATATTATCAGAAAAGAAAAAAATACCACAATCTGCAAATCGCTTAATGGTATTGTCCAGGAGTACCATTCCAACTTGTTCGAAAAAAATTCGAATCGAAATGTCAGAAAACTGAGAAATACCGAAACTGATCTCTCGTTACCCTTACGGAAAACTAACAATGGGTAGAGGGCTATGTCTTTTCGTGGACCTAAGATTTGGAATCAATTTGAACCTGATCCTAAACAGGCACCCTCCCTTGCCACCTTTAAGAGAAGAATAAAAGATTTGCCATGACGAGAATCCCTATTTTGTCATGGAGTATCTTTCTCTTAATTAGTAAATGTTTTGCCACGGGCCCATGAAAAGCAGTTCTCTTGGGGTGACTGGGCTACATGCCTAAATAAATAAAAATGATTGAATTTGATTGAAAAATATTTGATTTCACGTTGAAGGAACTTTTTGGTGGCAATAAACGTTCACGATTTTCACACTGTAGGAAATTTCACAGAATATGCCTTCGCGAATTTAGGCCAAAACACGAAAAATGTGAGAAGTTCTTTTCTCAAAAGTCTCTTCCTTTAAAGTAGCATATTTGATAATCAAAGCGATGGCAAATAAAAGAGTATTTGATTTTCTTGAGTATCAATCAAATTTTAGATAACCGAATTTAAGATACTATCACTTGGAAATATTTTATGTCACATTTTCCGATGACACCATAGCTTTGATGACACTCAGTGATTTTGTTGTAAGATTATCTAAGATACAGTGACCTTTGGGAAGGCTAATTCTATGGGGAAAGGTACATAATGCTACACACAGGAAGATAAATAATGCTACACACAGTATTGTACAAATCGCTAATTTTTTGCTGCCATTTCTCTAGCATAGTTTGAACGTCACAATTTTTCGAAAAATATCTAGGGCAGCTTTTCGAACTTCTCTGATTCTCCAACAATACAACAATGGATTGACACATGATGATGCAACACCTATCATTATGGAGAAATAATGGATAGTAATTATTCTCCTGTCTTTGTTGGATTCTGGAAAGTTCACTGCCAACAAAAGGCCTGAAATTACACACGGTGTCCATGATCCAATCACCACAACAACCAGTATAGCTACAGTAATAGTAATGCGCATTTGCCTCCTTTCATCTTTCGCTAACATTCTTTCAGATTTTAATGTTGAGTAATGTCTTGAAGCCGTTGCTACAGCTGGTACTGTGGCTGCTGTTATTGATATTTGTTCTGTTGCTGCTGCTGCTGCTGCTGCTGCTGCTGCTGCTGGTACTGTGGTTGTTGTTACTAATGATGGTTCTTTGGCCGTTGCTGTTGCTGGTTCTATGGTTTTTGTTGTTGTTGGTGTTATGTTTGTTGTTGTTGCCAGTTCCACAGTTGTTGCTTTTTCTGCTGCTAGACAGGCGGTTGTTCCTGAAAAAATGCTTGTAAAAGACGGTCTCTGCAGACGATTGATTGGTCCAACTCTGAAGAGAGTTGGCTTTCTCAGTCCAATAATTAATGAAGCGTATGCAATTAACATTACAACTAAAATGACGCCCAGACTAGATACAACAACAATCCAGTAGATATAACGCGGAATGCTGAACATTGGAAGAAGGTTCATCATAGCTGCGCTGATCCACACTGCAACAATTACTATAACGACACGTTTTGTGGTCACATATTTTCTGTGGTATTGCAGCTTTTTCATGCGTATATATCTGTCCAGGCTTATTGCAGGTAAACAGATGTTCGATGCCCCACAAAATGCACCTATTGTATAGAAAGTAGCATATGCAAGTGCACAGTTGCGAACAGTCCATCGATTCACCAATAAATGTGCAAACATAAGAGGTTGGCCGAGAATGCCTACTAGGAAATCGCTAGCAGATAGCGATACTACGAATAAATTTGTCGGCGTTTTAAGCTTTTCCTTGCTGAGAATACCTGCAATAAAGCAGAAATTGACCAAACTGTTACTTATAGACGTGAGAAAGTTAATTGTCAACAGACAATAAATAACTGGCGTTGTCATGGGCCCCACCAGGGGCATTATGCAATCATTAACCATCCTCTATCTACCTGCGCCGTTTCTGCTTTCAAAAGATGCGAGCCAAGTTAGTAACCCTGTGTAAACCTAAATTGCAGATTGTTTGTCGCATCAGTATTGCTGAAAGTTGCACATCCAAGCTCAGTATTGCACTTTGCTACATTTACAGTTCTCATCGCTGTCAAATGTCATCAAGCCGTTGCCAATGTCCAAGGCCTCTGGAGCATGGAACTAGTACGAGTTTGGCTACGCATGCTGATTTGTTTGGCTCTTTAAAGGCAAGATACGTGGTCGGTAACCCTGTACGATCCCAACTGTTTCGTGTGCAATATACAAATATATGCAGCATACAAATATCTAATGTCTCAAAGCAGCCAAGGTTGTATCAGATAAGCCAATCTTTCATTTGCATTGAAATCTAAATCGAACCATTGCCAATGTCCGAGATCTGAAGAATTGAGCAAGACGTGATTCTTTTATCCAGAAGAAATGTGCCTGTTAATTATCAAGAGCAAGGTGCGAAGGCAATAACGCTTTGTTAGTCCAACTTGTAGATACTTTTTCGCTTCTGGAATGATTAAATTTACTTAGCAAAACGGCATGAAGTATTCTTGTATGAAAAATTCTTTTACGATGCAAAGCTTCTGTTGTCTCTAAGTGGTTCTATCGTCAGTGCTCAGTTGTGCTTTAAAATAGCAAACTCCTGCATCATCAGAGCTTGATAATCATTTGACGTCTTATTAAATGGAAATTCATACAGCCTGCAGAATTAATCAATTAGATTGGAGTATTTATTTACTAGCCTTTCTTCACAAAAAAATTGTTAGATTGGAGTCATGTCTCTCTACTAGACTTGACAAAACGGCATAGGATTTCTATGTTCCAATCAGAAAATAATGTTTGAATAACACTACTTTGATTGGCTACCGCAAAAGCTCTATTAAGCCCACCGGGGCTTATTTTATTTTGGACACTTTTCAGTTCTCTTACACCATATTTTGCAGTTTAAACATACAATTTTACGAGTTAAATACATGAATTCGACACAGTTTTATCTAAAAACTCTCTCAAAATTAACATGGAAACTTGTTTAGCTCAAGAAATGGAAAATCTTTGGAAACCTGTGGAATTTGATATAGGGCGGGGGGGGGGGGGGCAAAAGTAATATAAGTTGATATAAGTGCGGGGTGTTTGCCGCCAAAAGCAAACAAAGACCGTCGAAAGTGGCGTTCAATAGACGATTGCGCTAAAGATGGCGGCGAGGAATTTTTTACCAAGATGCATTGCGTTCTAATTAAGATTCTTTGTGTTAGGCCCATTTAACATTTGAGGACATTTCGAATTAAACATTGCGAGTGGTTGCGATAGGTCATGATAAAATAACCAAAACTTGTTCACAAAGCGAGACTAAAAAGATCTCCACACGTCGTTCACTCTACAAGTTCACACACGCACACTGCATCCTAAATTCTTCCGCTCACGTAAACAATAAAACGTTAGGTCATGAGAAGCATGACATACAGCGTCCGCTATTTTAGTTCAATAAACAATAACAACAATTCAATTCAGTCCAGCTCCTCACACTCTCCCCCCGTTAAAATGAGAGTTCAATGGAACTCGAAATAATAAGTTCTTGCAAAGTTCTTTGTCTCTTTCAGCTCCAAGAATAGTTTTCTTCATATTCTCCTAAGTACTCCGACTGTTCTTTTCAACACGATAAAAAGTCCACAACATTCATTTTCTACTGTCTTCCAAGTAACGATTTGGTGGTACCGTTTCCAATCGAAACTTTTGTGACGAAAGACTTTTAAATGAAATGTTCTCTCTCGCAACGTCGTCAGCTCTGTGCACGATCCATATCACGACGAACGAATAAGTACAATAGTTTATACGATCAAGAACACAAGTCACGTGCTCGGCTAAATTGTTAGAGCTAGTACACTCTAAACGAGGTGAAATGTAATCTGCTTGATAATAGTTCCTTTAATTGTAACGATAACGATATCAGGTGTCCACAGGCACAACGATGAAAACATGAAACGATTGATAAGTATAAATAGTTTGAATCAAATGGTCTCTCAGGAGTCTTTAAAAGTCACACA
The DNA here is from genome assembly GCA_039566865.1 of Aurelia coerulea. Classification (NCBI taxonomy): domain Eukaryota; kingdom Metazoa; phylum Cnidaria; class Scyphozoa; order Semaeostomeae; family Ulmaridae; genus Aurelia; species Aurelia coerulea. The sequence continues at coordinate 20,238,199 of CM076948.1, read as the reverse complement.
TCTTAACGAATCTTATGCCACGCCGGTATTTGATGAGCAGCGAAAGGCGTGTTGTGATAAAACAAAGGCTGTCCACATCGTGCTTGAATCATATTGTTAGATATTGGGTACGAAATTGGATTTCCAAAGCTTGGATACTGTAAATACGCTGGTGGTTGGCGTAATCGACGTGGTCGAACGTATTCGTCTGGTGTTGATGCTGCGGGTGGTGAAGCAAGCGATTCTTGCAAGACTGGCGAGTCTGCAGATAAACTAGATGCTGGCGATAATCTTGTCTGTTCAGGACGAGTTGTATCATAATTTCTTCCGTTGCTTCGAGCATCGTATCCGAAATCCTGTTCGGTGTCTCTTTCAATATCACTATTTTGTAACGATTCTACGTGTTCCATACAATCCTGTGATGGTCTGTCATTTACGACCTCGGCATAGTCACTGACAGTTCCGCGCACTGGGTGTGGCGTAGGGGGTCTTGCTAGTTTCCACTCTGATGTTTTTGGTCTTACACATGCAAAGATTTCCTCTTCGCTATCTGAATCATCTGATTGTTGAGGTTTGACCTGATCTGTTCTTCCTGCGGTTTCTTTCTTTTTTCTTTGTTGCTTCTGATCATTTTGTGTGGGGTCTTCCAACGGCAGTTCATCGCACGGTAATAACAGGTTTCTGTGAAGTGTACGTATCTTTGACGATGGATCACGTTCTGAAATTACCTGGTATACTGGACTATCCTCACCCACACGTTTGATCACTTTATGGATGTTTCGTTCCCAGAAAGATCTCAATTTTCCAGGTCCTCCCCGTTCACTTAAATTCCTAACCAGGACTCTGTCTCCGGGTTCCAATACAGTTGTTCGTACGCGTTTGTCATAAAGATTCTTGCTCTGAACGTTAGAATTGTTGGATCTCTTTGATGCAATTTCATATGCTTCAGTCATTGCTTTCTTCCATTTGCGAACATACTCGGGATATGAGGGTGCATTAGCTATGACCGAAGTTGGCTTGGTGTTAAACACCAGATCAATTGGTAACCTTGGTTGGCGACCGAAGAGTAGATAAAAAGGCGAGAATCCTGTTGCTGAGTGGCGCGTACAGTTATAAGCATGGATAACTTTGTTCAATGATTCTTTCCATCTGGACTTTTGAGTTTCAGGTAACGTGCGTAACATAGAGAGGAGCGTCTGGTTAAACCTCTCAACCTGACCATTCCCTTGCGGGTGGTACGGTGTGGTCCGTGAATGTTTGATTCCACATAACTTCTCTAGATGAGCCATTAGTTCATTTTCAAATTCACCACCTTGGTCATGATGGATGCGGGCAGGGTATCCAAAGCGAAGAATGAAGTCTCCATAAAGCTTATCTGCTACTGTAGATGCAGCTTTATTCTTGGTAGCGTATGCCTGAGCATATCTCGTGAAGTGGTCCATAATCACTAATATGTACTCAAACCCTCCTACACTTCGTTCTAGGTGTAAAAAGTCAATTGACACTAACTCAAATGGTTGCGTGGTCATAATGTTCATCAATGGTGCCTTGGATGGGATGTGTGGTCTGCGTTGTTTTATACAGTGGCACAACTTGGTTACATAGAGCTCTATGTCAGATCTCATGTTTGGCCAATAGAAACGTTGCGTTGCTAACTGGAAAACTCTTTCGCAACCAAGATGTCCCATCTCGTTGTGTAGTTCGTGAAAAACAAGACGCTGATGTTTATGTGGCAGTACAATCTGATCATATTCATTCGTTTTACGACGCAATATACCATTTGAATCCAAATGTAACTTATCCCACTCACGAATTAATGTTTTCATCTTCCGATCATTACAATGTCTGTCTCTGCTTGGTTTATTACCAGTTTCTTTGAAGCGAATGAGTTTTGATATCAATGAGTCTTGTCTTTGTGCTTGGTACAAATCGATATTATCAAGACGAAGATCACTAGCTGGTTGCAGCAATTCACTCTCTTGCATCGTAAAATTTCTTTCATTGGATGATAACGCTGACACCCACACAGTTTCTCCTACCGACTGACTTGATACAGCTGCAACAGTGGTTTGAAAGTCATCACTGCTTGTTTCATTGATGCATGTTGACATGTAATGATTAATATCAAGGGGCATGCGTGACAATGTATCCGCATCAACGTTGTGTTTCCCTGGGCGGTATTTCACTGAAAAATTGAAATTTGCTAATTCTGCGACCCAACGGTGTCCGGTTGCATTCAGCTTGGCGGATTTCATAACGTATGTCAATGGGTTGTTGTCAGAATATGCTGTGAATGAAGGGGCGTAATACAGCAGGTCCCTAAATTCTTCACAAACTGCCCATTTAAGAGCGAGGAATTCCAATTTGCCCGAATGTAAATGATAACGCTTCTCTGATGGTGAAAGGGTCCTGGATGCATATGATATGACACGCATAGTTCCGTGCTGTCGTTGGTATAACACAGCCCCAAGTCCTGCTTGACTGGCATCAGTATGCAAAACATAAGGTGCATTGAAATCTGGATATGCCAAAATGGGTGGGCTCTTCAAACAATTAATTAGCTTCAGCAATATTTCTTGATGTACTTCTGTCCATTTGATTGGCTGACTCGATGGTGTCTGTTTGTTGGTAGTCTTCTTTTGAGCATTGCGTGTACTCACATTTGCTTGAGTTGTTGGGTTTCTGTCAGCTGGTTGTTTTTGCAGAAGGTCAAACAACGGTGCTGCAACTTGAGAAAAGTTTGGAATATATTTTCTGTAATAGTTGAGCATTCCGACTACTCTACGAATATCACCAACGGTTCTTGGTTCGTTCTCTGTTAGGGCATCAATTGCTTTGGTGTTTGAGGGGTCAATCCTGTAACCGTCCTTGCAGACAATATGTCCAAGGTATTTAACACTACTTTTAAACAGCTCACACTTCCTTGGTTTGAGTTTTATACCATTTGCACGTAAACGTTGTAAAACTGTTTGAATATGATCTAGATGAGACTCAAAATCTTGACTGAAAACTATAACGTCATCTAGATACGGAATACAGATGTCATCCCTCAAGCCATCTAGACATTGTTCCATGAATCGCTGGAACGCCCCTGGGGCATTGGAAAGGCCAAATGGTATCCTAACCCATTCGTAGAGGCCCCAAGGAGTGATGAAAGCAGTCAAGTGGCGGTGAGTCTCTTGGACAAAACCTTGGTGGTATGCTTTGCCTTGATCTAATAGTGAGAACCAGGAATTTCCTCCCAAGCTCTGTAGTGTGTCTTTTACACGAGGAAGGGGATGTCTGTCAGGAATGGTTTTTTCATTCAATTGACGGTAGTCAACGCACAATCTGAGAGTCCCGTCCTTTTTTCTTACACATACTACAGGGCTAGAATAATTTGATGTTGATCTTTTGATGAATCCCTTATTCAAAAGGTCCTCTATATGCTGTTTGACCTCAGGATAGAGTGGTTTTGGAATGGACGTGTACGTTTTTTGCACAGGTTTGGGATCAGAAAGGTTGATAGGTAGCTTCAGTCCTTCAGCACAACCTATGTCGTCATCGTTCTTTGAAAAGGAATCTGATTCTTCTATCAATAGTTTTGATGCAAGTTTTTGTTGGTCCGCATTCAGTGAGCTCAAATCAAACTGGCTTAAGTATGAATCACTATCACTGTTAATTGCACATGATGTACTGTTCACCTTAATTTGAGAAACAGAAGGTGAGTTTTCTTCCTCTGAGTTGCTAGGTCCATTCCGTGTTCCGTCTTTTTGTTTTACATCAAAAGGGGTGATAGATTTTAGTAATTCAATTCTTCCTAGAACCGTTCGACTTTTCAACATGATAGTGTGATCCGTTGAATTGTAAACATCTAAATTGACTCGAAAAGATTTTCCTCTTGGTATCGCAAGCAATTTTTCAGTTATTTCCAAACCGGGAGGCCACTGCTGATTTTCATCTGGCTCAAACAAAACAAATGTCCTTGGATTCGAAGTTTCTCCATTCCCCCGGCAAATTACTCGAGTAAACTGATTAGGAGGCAATGAAATGTTTTGTTTTGGTGATTTCAAAATGCTCAGGTCTGCATTTGTTTCCTCTAAAATGATATTTAGCAGGGTATGAATTGCACCTACGTCAATCTTTTGAAATGAGTTTTCAATCGCAGTTAGCAGTTCATTATCTTCTGTTTTCCCAGAGTCAAAAGAATCTTCATTATGCTTGGCTAACTTTACAATTTCTTCGATAACATTGTAGCCTATTATTGGGTTAATTATTTCTGCATCAGTAACAAGAAATGGTACTTTTAGTAGTAAGTTTTTCCCATTCAGCAACTGGAAATCTAATTCAACAAACCCCTTGTAAGGTACAGTTGTGTTATTCACGGCACGAAGTTCAAGGTCTACTCCTTTGTCTAGCAATTCACTTAAATCATGAGTTTTCAACTGAGGAAAATGTTTGGCCAAAAATCTTTCAGATAGGATTGAAATCTGCGAACCAGTATCCCACAGCGCTGTTGATTCAATATCATTTAACACGCATTTTACCATACATTTACTTCCTACCAGTCGTGTGATTTTCATTTGAGACTTCTGGGTCAGATGGCTAATGAAAATTTCATCATGAAAGTTTTGAGATTGCTGTTTATTTGATAGATGGTGCAAAGCTTCACACAGAGGTTTGTGTTCTAACCAATGTTTCTTTTGACAATTAGAGCTACAATAGTGAACAACTTTACACTGGTTGCATAGAAACAGTTCCAAATTATCATGTTCAGTTGTAGTACAGAAATGGCAATGTTTTTCTTGGGACTCCTCCACAGCTACACTACGTCCCTCAAGTGCAGCCTCCCGCGGTTTCCCTGTTTTTGTTTACGCTTCCTGCAACCACGGGCAAAGTGCTCATTAGATCCACATATAAAACAGTGATCACATTGGGGGTTTCCCTGAGATATGCAAGCCTCACATGCAGAAGATCTGGCTGGTTTCCTATCAGGGTTATCAATAGGTTTTACTGGCTTGTTGTTTACCATGGCATCTTTTAACACATCAACATCTGCTCTAAGGGCCTCCAATGTTGCAATGAGTTTATTTGATTTTTCTTTCTTAGATTCAGCAGCTGTTGGCTGCATTAATTCAGGCACAGCAGTAGCAGCAATGGTTGCTTGGCTTGTTTTAGTAGCTCTCTTGCGCGCACCAAATTTATTTTGCCTCTCATTTTCTGATGACATTGCAACATTGATTTCCCTTATGAGAGTTTCATCTGAAACTTTATTTGCTTGTAGAAAAGGGCGCATCCTGGTACGGATTGTGTCATCCATCAAACCAGTCTCAACCGCATTCAAAAACACACTCTGGACCAAATCATTGTCATACTTAATTTTTGAACCCTTTTCTTCACTGGCCAATAAAATGTGCTGCCTTAGTTTAAGGGCACGCATCAAAAACTGAAGGGGGCTTTCACTTGCTTCTTGTACCAAATTTGCAAGTTCTTGGTAAGCCTCACTGGCTGTTTTCTCACAATAATGGCTTCTTAAAACTTGCCTTAATTCAGCCAGACTTAGTGTTTTGATGCTTTCTAGGTATGACCTAAGGTGAAGGCTAGGAGACACAGCATTTATGACAGCATCTATGATTTCCCTGTTTGAATACCTCTTTTCTATACCACTTTCTATTTGTTTATTCAAACTTGTGTATGAAACTCGTGTTTTTTCATTCGAAATAGTGCCTTGAATTTTAAAATCTTTTATTCTAAACAGATGATTTGATGTTAAGACTTCATTTGTAGGTTGAGTGAATTTTTTACCTGTGGTTAGTACTTCAAACCTTGCTTTTGCTTTTTGCAACTTTTTCTCTTGAAGGCTTAGCATCTCCATAAATTCTGTTTGCATTGCTTCATACTCCCGTTTTGCTTCTGAAATACTCTCCTCGTCATCTGTGCAATCTCCATCACGATCTTCGTCGACACTGTCTTCCAAAGGCGGGGGTTTCCCTGTAACAAAAGCCAGGACATCTCCAAGGTACTGAATAATATCTTGACTGTCGGCTTTTCTTCCTTCCAAAACTGCCAAGGCCTTCTCAACTTCTTGTCGAATCTTTCTAATTATGAAAATTCTTGATTTTCCTTCGATGTCCTCGATTTTCAAATATGATGAAACTTCACCCAGTTTTTCTTCTGAAATTTTGTACAGCTCGGTCTCTAACGACAACTGCAGCTCCTCTGCCATTTTGAGCTCTTCTGTCGATACGAACGTTCACTGTCTTCAAATTCCAGAGTTCTGTGAAGCTCAACTACCCTCTGCTACCAAAATGTTAGGCCCATTTAACATTTGAGGACATTTCGAATTAAACATTGCGAGTGGTTGCGATAGGTCATGATAAAATAACCAAAACTTGTTCACAAAGCGAGACTAAAAAGATCTCCACACGTCGTTCACTCTACAAGTTCACACACGCACACTGCATCCTAAATTCTTCCGCTCACGTAAACAATAAAACGTTAGGTCATGAGAAGCATGACATACAGCGTCCGCTATTTTAGTTCAATAAACAATAACAACAATTCAATTCAGTCCAGCTCCTCACACTAGAGCTAGTACACTCTAAACGAGGTGAAATGTAATCTGCTTGATAATAGTTCCTTTAATTGTAACGATAACGATATCAGGTGTCCACAGGCACAACGATGAAAACATGAAACGATTGCTAAGTATAAATAGTTTGAATCAAATGGTCTCTCAGGAGTTTTTAAAAGTCACACATCTTAACGAATCCTATGCCACGCCGCTATTTGATGAGCAGCGAAAGGCGTGTTGTGATAAAACAAAGGCTGTCCACATCGTGCTTGAATCATATTGTTAGATATTGGGTACGAAATTGGATTTCCAAAGCTTGGATACTGTAAATACGCTGGTGGTTGGCGTAATCGACGTGGTCGAACGTATTCGTCTGGTGTTGATGCTGCGGGTGGTGAAGCAAGCGATTCTTGCAAGACTGGCGAGTCTGCAGATAAACTAGATGCTGGCGATAATCTTGTCTGTTCAGGACGAGTTGTATCATAATTTCTTCCGTTGCTTCGAGCATCGTATCCGAAATCCTGTTCGGTGTCTCTTTCAATATCACTATTTTGTAACGATTCTACGTGTTCCATACAATCCTGTGATGGTCTGTCATTTACGACCTCGGCATAGTCACTGACAGTTCCGCGCACTGGGTGTGGCGCAGGGGGTCTTGCTAGTTTGAACGTCACAATTTTTCGAAAAATATCTAGGGCAGCTTTTCGAACTTCTCTGATTCTCCAACAATACAACAATGGATTGACACATGATGATGCAACACCTATCATTATGGAGAAATAATGGATAGTAATTATTCTCCTGTCTTTGTTGGATTCTGGAAAGTTCACTGCCAACAAAAGGCCTGAAATTACACACGGTGTCCATGATCCAATCACCACAACAACCAGTATAGCTACAGTAATAGTAATGCGCATTTGCCTCCTTTCATCTTTCGCTAACATTCTTTCAGATTTTAATGTTGAGTAATGTCTTGAAGCCGTTGCTACAGCTGGTACTGTGGCTGCTGTTATTGATATTTGTTCTGTTGCTGCTGCTGCTGCTGCTGCTGCTGGTACTGTGGTCGTTGTTACTAATGTTGGTTCTTTGGCCGTTGCTGTTGCTGGTTCTATGGTTTTTGTTGTTGTTGGTGTTATGTTTGTTGTTGTTGCCAGTTCCACAGTTGTTGCTTTTTCTGCTACTAGACAGGCGGTTGTTCCTGAAAAAATGCTTGTAAAAGACGGTCTCTGCAGACGATTGATTGGTCCAACTCTGAAGAGAGTTGGCTTTCTCAGTCCAATAATTAATGAAGCGTATGCAATTAACATTACAACTAAAATGACGCCCAGACTAGATACAACAACAATCCAGTAGATATAACGCGGAATGCTGAACATTGGAAGAAGGTTCATCATAGCTGCGCTGATCCACACTGCAACAATTACTATAACGACACGTTTTGTGGTCACATATTTTCTGTGGTATTGCAGCTTTTTCATGCGTATATATCTGTCCAGGCTTATTGCAGGTAAACAGATGTTCGATGCCCCACAAAATGCACCTATTGTATAGAAAGTAGCATATGCAAGTGCACAGTTGCGAACAGTCCATCGATTCACCAATAAATGTGCAAACATAAGAGGTTGGCCGAGAATGCCTACTAGGAAATCGCTAGCAGATAGCGATACTACGAATAAATTTGTCGGCGTTTTAAGCTTTTCCTTGCTGAGAATACCTGCAATAAAGCAGAAATTGACCAAACTGTTACTTATAGACGTGAGAAAGTTAATTGTCAACAGACAATAAATAACTGGCGTTGTCATGGGCCCCACCAGGGGCATTATGCAATCATTAACCATCCTCTATCTACCTGCGCCGTTTCTGCTTTCAAAAGATGCGAGCCAAGTTAGTAACCCTGTGTAAACCTAAATTGCAGATTGTTTGTCGCATCAGTATTGCTGAAAGTTGCACATCCAAGCTCAGTATTGCACTTTGCTACATTTACAGTTCTCATCGCTGTCAAATGTCATCAAGCCGTTGCCAATGTCCAAGGCCTCTGGAGCATGGAACTAGTACGAGTTTGGCTACGCATGCTGATTTGTTTGGCTCTTTAAAGGCAAGCTACGTGGTCGGTAACCCTGTACGATCCCAACTGTTTCGTGTGCAATATACAAATATATGCAGCATACAAATATCTAATGTCTCAAAGCAGCCAAGGTTGTATCAGATAAGCCAATCTTTCATTTGCATTGAAATCTAAATCGAACCATTGCCAATGTCCGAGATCTGAAGAATTGAGCAAGACGTGATTCTTTTATGTGCCTTATCCAGAAGAAATGTGCCTGTTAATTATCAAGAGCAAGGTGCGAAGGCAATAACGCTTTGTTAGTCCAACTTGTAGATACTTTTTCGCTTCTGGAATGATTAAATTTACTTAGCAAAACGGCATGAAGTATTCTTGTATGAAAAATTCTTTTACGATGCAAAGCTTCTGTTGTCTCTAAGTGGTTCTATCGTCAGTGCTCAGTTGTGCTTTAAAATAGCAAACTCCTGCATCATCAGAGCTTGATAATCATTTGACCTCTTATTAAATGGAAATTCATACAGCCTGCAGAATTAATTAGATTGGAGTATTTATTTACTAGCCTTTCTTCACAAAAAAATTGTTAGATTGGAGTCATGTCTCTCTACTAACTTGACAGCAAAACGGCATAGGATTTCTATGTTCCAATCAGAAAATAATGTTTGAATAACACTACTTTGATTGGCTACCGCAAAAGCTCTATTAAGCCCACCGGGGCTTATTTTATTTTGGACACTTTTCAGTTCTCTTACACCATATTTTGCAGTTTAAACATACAATTTTACGAGTTAAATACATGAATTCGACACAGTTTTATCTAAAAACCCTCTCAAAATTAACATGGAAACTTGTTTAGCTCAAGAAATGGAAAATCTTTGGAAACCTGTGGAATTTGATATAGGGCGGGGGGGGGCAAAAGTAATATAAGTTGATATAAGTGCGGGGTGTTTGCCGCCAAAAGCAAACAAAGACCGTCGAAAGTGGCGTTCAATAGACGATTGCGCTAAAGATGGTGGCGAGGAATTTTTTACCAAGATGCATTGCGTTCTAATTAAGATTCTTTAACGATTCTATAGGAATTCGATTAAAGAACGTAGTGCATCTCGGTAAAAAATTCCTCGCCGCCATCTTTAGCGCAATCGTCTATTCCATTTCGTTTTATATTGTTTTAAGACGGTAGCCCCGTCAGTTCATCATAACTGCTTTTTCAGGAGGCCTTGGCTAAAACCATATTTTCACTAACTACAAATCTACTGCATTAAAGTAACAAAATTAGCATTTATAGTTGTGATTATGATAGCATTATCCGTTTCTGAATCCCGTCTTGAAGGTGGCAAGGGAGGGTGCTTGTTTGACATCAAGTTCAAGCTGATTTCATTGCTTAGGTCCACGGAAAAGATATAGCCTTTTGCCCACTGTCCGTTTTCTGTAAGGGTAATGAAAGATTAGTTTCAGTATTTCTCACTTTTATGAGATATTGTGTCAGATTAAACGCAAAAGACCAACATCTTAAAATAAAATTTAGTCTTTAGGCAATCAAATAAAACAAAGCTTTTGAAAATCGGTTCATTGGTTATGGACATGTAAGAAATCAAACAATAGTACATCTCTTTAGGAGAACCGGTATATAAGGCGCGTAACCAAGTACTTTTTCTTCTTTTGTTATCTTTAGTACATCAAACGCCCATTCGATGTATCACCGGACTTTCAAAAACCATGTAAATACGCTTTGTAGAAAAGCTGGACAGAAGTTGCATGCACTTGCACGTATTTCAAACTATGTGAATGTTGAGAAACTGAGGATTATGATGAACGCCTTTGTTATCTCTCAGTTTAGCTATTGTCCACTTGTTTAGATGTTCCATGATAGGTCAGTTAACAACAAAATAAATAAAATCCACGAGAGAGCCCTGAGAATCGCATACAAAGATAGTTGTTCAAATTTCGAAGATTTACTGACAAAAGCAAACACAGTGTCCGTTCACAACAAGAATTTACAGTTGTTTGCTACTGACATTTTTAAAACTCAGAGGAATCTCAATCCAAGTATCATGAATCAAATCTTTGCAGAGAAAGATACCAGATACACCCTTCGTAGTGGCAGAAATATTTTGGCACCAAAACCAAACACGACAGGGTATCGTATTGAAAATGCACGTTTCCTCGGATCTAAGATATGGCATGCAATGCCATCTTCCTTAAAAGAGTCCCATACTTTGAACAGTTTCAAAAGAAACATTAAAAGCCACGAGTTTGCTTGCAACTGCAGATTATGTAAACGATATGTTGAGAATCTAGGGTTTCTGTAGTTGTAGCATATCCTTGTAACGTAGTTTTAACAATATCAACATGCATTTAAGGCATTGAGTCCATATAAATAGCTGAGCGTTAGCGCTATCCTGAATTTTGCTGACAAACTGCTGACAGCCCTTTGTTATTGCATAATAGTGCTAAAGTCATTAGCAGTGGAGACAAAAGGCTTCTTAATCCTTGCATTATCCTCGGAAATTTCTTTGGTTTGATTTCAATAGCGATTAAATCACAACTTTTGCTTTATGATTGAAAAGAAGTTGATATTGGTCACGAGCGCGATATTTATGCGGACTCAATGCCTTTAAGTTTTGGTTGCAGCATTAATTAGCTTTAGCTAGACCAGAAGCCAACCTGAAATAAGGAAATTGGTATTATTATTTCAAGCCAATCAAAATCCTGATCTCTTGTCCTATGTGAGAACAATAAACTGTATAATTCTGTCGGCTACTCAATTTCCATCTCTAACACTTCTTCCTATGTAAGAACAACTGGATATTTTCAAAATGCCAGCAACTCCACCCCCCCCCCCAAATCGTCCTAATGACAATCGACATAATTTTAAAATCATGAAACTATTCCATAGTGTTGCTTTGATGCCTCTAACATGGGCCTAGATTATGAAGTCATCGGCGATTTTGCTTCCGTTATCAGACACGAGAGCGGACAAAATCCATTCACTGCAGTCAAAATTCTTTCATACTAATGTGCTCAAGACCTTACCCTGGGTACCAGAGCCAAAAAATAACAAAATTAAAAAAAGTAAAAAAGGAAAGATAGTATCCTCCTTTCTTCCTTCCCTCTTCCTTTTCCAAATTTTCAATTTCGTTCTACTTTTGAGGCTCTGGTACCCAGGGCAGCAAGACCCATGGTTGATGTTCATACGCTGATAAGCAATTAAAGTGCTTGGATCAATGTACGTAGCATGACAATATCTATGCATTTTGGATTAAGTTATCAGCATAAAATCTATTTTACAAAACAGAAGGGGTATTCTACGTAGAATATGATCAAGCCGCTCAAGAGTCGTTTCACCTTTCTTCTTGCTATATACATGGACATGGGCTACCTTTCAAGTACCGGGTGTCCCAATAAAAAGTATACAGATTTGAGTAACTCCAGCGATGTGAATTTAGCTTTAATCAATGGCTAATCACTCTCAAAATGTTCCTTGGTTGATAACTTGAACATAGATACCTCGTTTGTTGGTATTGATGCTATGAGAGAAGAAATATCAATACTGAAAGCTCAAATTTGCGTCCACATGCAAACCAGAGCTTTGGCCTTTTGGCCTAAGCAAGTTCCTGAAGCACATCGAAATTAAGAACTGAAGTTAATGAAAAATTAAGAAACTGCCCCATGCGTGACTGGGGGGTGACAGAATAACATCAAATTTAATATTTTTCCAATTTTATCAATGCTATCGGTGATTTGTACCCTGTGCCTTAAGAATTTGCTTAGGCCAAAAGGCTAAAGCTCTTGTTTGCAGGAAGAGGCAAATTTGAGCTTTGAAGATTTACATCTCTGCTCTCACAGCACTAATACCAACAAACGATGTATCTATGTTCAAGTTAACTATTGAAGAACATTTTTGAGACCAATTAGACATTGATTAAAGCTACATTCACATTGCTAGAGTCAACCAAATCTGTATACATTTTTTTGGGACACCCGGTATAGATTCAGATCATTCAAAGTTTTAGAAATTGCCAAAGAAAGAGATCTAAGTCGGGAGACATGCATCGTACATCGTTGCGACTATAGTAGAAGAACATTATATGAACTGATATGATCATTACAGAGAAGTTTAAGTGCACGTTCTTGTATCTTTTCGATCTTATACATGGCTTTTGCTGAACAGAAATGCAACACTAAAGGACAGTGTTTGAAATTTGAATAAACAAAGCTCTGAACAAGGACTGTTAGTGCTTGACCTTTTAGTGCTATCCCTGCCACTGTATTTAGGGGTGTTTATCTTTACGTTTTTAACATTTTATATTGTATGGTATAAATTTTTTATTAGAAAACTTGCAAATATTTATTGTGGCAAATCAATCAATACATACAGCACAATACATGCTTTTCTCTCTTCGAAACCAATATAAGATCTTGCCTCTTTAGAACATTAAGATATGAGCTGCAGCTTTTCTACAAAGTTCTGAAATGAAATGTGTGGATCAAAATTAATTTATAGTCTAGGTGAATTCCGAACAGCTTGACTGAATCTTCAGACTCAATATTCTTTCCTTTGATGCTTATTTTCTCGTCACTGGTATTTTTCTTTCTTTTTAATTAACAGTGTATGAAACTTTGATGGATTCGCAATCATATGATTTTCCTTTAACCAGTCTAGTGCGACGCCTCTAGGGCTCGCACCAGATCTGGTAGAGTCCTAGAGAAACAAGCAAGCGTGTTGTCATCAGCATGATTATGTAATACTGCCTGTTTAACAAACAGACAAAGATAATTCATATGTACATTAGCAAGAAAAGGGCCTAAAACGGAGCCTTGGGGACACCAGATAAGATTGTTTGGAAGGAACTGTATGTATTGTTTATCCTCACGGATGGCCGTTTAAGATATGAATAGATTAGTACCAAGGCATGTTCATCTATACCATACGCATTTTAACTTCAATCAGCAATCAGCATATCGTGTGGGATGATATAAAATGCTTTTGACAAGTCCATTAGTACAGCACCTACAATATAATTATTATCAAGTTTGGTCTTCCAGTCTTCAAGGAGTCTTATTAAAACGTGTTGCGTACCGTATGCCTTTCTATAGGCACCTATGAAAACCTAGAGCGTGACCGGGTGAGAGCGTAGTATCAAGATATAGAACTACTTGTTCTTTCATAATTTTTCATAGATCTTAGAGAATGTATTTAAAACACTGACTGAGCGAAAATTTTTCTCAACTTGACGATTTGTCTCACCCTTATCCTAAGGGCAAACTGCTGCGCGCTTTCAGTGGGGGCTATAGGGGAGCTGTATGAAGCTCTCAGTGTTCATTTACAATTGAAAGTATGAATCCAATAATGGCCTAGTAATTTTGGAAAAAATTAAGCAACCATCATGGACACTTAAGAAGCACGACTGTGTTTTGACAAAAATCTTTATGAAAATGTCTGTTTAATGTTCGATTTAATTATGTGTTTGCGTGTTTGTCAGAAATGCTTTGTAATTGCAGGGATTGTCATGTTTTACAATTTGACATTATGATTCACCATTATTAATGCAGCAGCTCTGATTTTGCCCTGGTAACAACTTTGAAGTTTGCTGATTTTTAACTCTTAACCAAGTCACCAAAAATACCAGAAAATATATCAAAATTTAACCTAATTATTGCAGAGTTGAATAAAGATAACTGTTGGATTGTGAGTATGAAGCAGTTTTCATTAGAATTTTTCAAATCTGTCGCGTTTTGTTTTTCTTTGGACATCTGGTAGTTAAAAATATTTGTCCTTAAAATATCATATTGAATTTGAGACTAGGAATATCAATATTTGATTGAAAAAAACTTTGCAGGAATAAAGTTTCGCGAATTTCACATTATAGGAAATTTCGTGGAATAAGCTTTCACGAAGTCAGGCCAAAACATGAAAAACGCGGAAGTTTCTTCTCACAAAAGCTTCTTCCTTTAAAGTAGCATATTTAATAATCAAAGCGATGGCAAATAAGAGAATTTTTGATTGCTTTTCTTCAGGATCATTCAAAATTGAGCCACACGACTTTAAAATACCATTACTTGCAACTAGTTTACGTCACATTTTCTGATGACACCAAATGTAAGATGACACTCAGTGTTTTTCGTAGTAAGAATATCTATGATACAATGAGTTTTGGGAAAACTGATACTATAAAGATGCATAATGCTACACACAGCATGATACCAGTCGCTAATTTTGCTAACATTTCTCTAGCATAGTTTGAACGTCACAATCTTTCGAAAAATATCTAGGGCTGCTTTTCGAACTTCTCTGATTCTCCAACAATACAACAATGGATTGACACATGATGATGCAACACCAATCATTATGGAGAAATAATGGATAGTAATTATTTTCCCGTCTTTGTTGGATTCCGGAAGGTCCAATGCAAATAAAAGGCCTGAAATGAAACACGGCGTCCATGATGCAATCACCACCACAACCAGTATTGCTACAGTAATAGTAATGCGCATTTGCCTCCTTTCATCTTTCGCTAACATTCTTTCAGATTTTAATGTCGAATAATCTGTTGTAGTCGTTGCTACAGTTGGTTCTGCGTTTGTTGCTACTGCAGGTACTGTGGTTGTTGGTACTGTGTTTGTTGTTACTATTGTTGGTTCTGCATTTGTTGCTACTGCAGGTAATGTGCTTGTTGATACTGTCGTTGGTTTTCTGGCTGTTGCTGTTGTTGGTTCTGTGGTTGCTGCTCCTGTTAGTGCTATGTTTGTTGTTGTTGCTGGTGCAGCAGTTGTTGGTTCTGCTATTGACGGCCAGTTGGTTGTTCCTGAATGCATGGTTGTCCAAGACGGTCTCCGCAGACTATTGATAGGTTTAACTCTCACAAGACTTGGCTTTGTCAGTTCAATAATTAATGAAGCGTATGCAACTGACATTACAACTAAAATGACGCCGAGAGAAGATACGGCAACAATCCAGTAGATATACTTGGGAATGCCCACAAATTGAATAAGGTTTATCATAAATGCACTGCTCCACACTGCAACAATTACCATAACGACACGTTTTGTTGTTACATATTTCCTGTGGTATTGCAGCTTTTTCATGCGTATATATCTGTCAAGGCTTATTGCAGGTAAACAGATGGTCGATGCCCCAGTAAATACACTTATTGTATAGAAAGTAGCAGATGCAAGTGCACAATTGCGAACAGTCCATCGATTCACCAATAAATGTGCAAACATAAGAGGTTGACCGAGAATGCCTACTAGGAAGTCGCTAGCAGATAGCGATACTACGAATAAATTTGTAGGTGTTTTAAGCTTTTCCTTGCTGAGAATACCTGCAATAAAGCAGAAATTGATCAAACTGTTACTTATAGATGTGAGAAAGGTCATTGTCAATAAAATATAAATAACTGGCGTTGTCATAGGCCCCACCAGGGGCATTATGCAATCATTAACCATCCTCTATCTATTAACCATCCTCTTTCTACCTAAGCCTTTTCCGCTTTCAAAAATAGCGAACCAAGTTAGTAACCCCGTGTAACCCTAGTTAGTAACCCCGTGTAGATTTTTTGTCGTATCAGTATTGCTCAAAGTTACACATCCAAGTTCTGTGTTGCACTTTGCTACATTTACAGTTTTCATCGCTGTCAAATGTCATCAAGCCGTTGCCAATGTCCAAGGCCTCTGGAGCATGGAACTAGTACGAGTTGGGCTACCAATGCTGATTTGTTTGGCTCTTTAAAGGCAAGCTACGTGGTCGGTAACCATGTACGATCCCAAGTTTTTCGTGTGCAATATACAAATATATGCAGCATACAAATATCTAATGTCTCAAAGCAGCCAAGGTTGTATCAGATAAGCCAATCTTTCATTTGTATTGACATCTAAATAGAACCATTGCCACTGTTCGAAGCATCTGAAGAATTGAGCAAGATGTGATTCTTGAGCAAGGTGCGAAGGGAGTCACAATATATGTAACCCCAACTTGTGGATACTTTGTCGCTGTTGGAATGATCAAATTTACTTAGCAAAACGGCATGAAGTATTCTTGTATGAATAATTCTTTTACGATGCAAAGCTTCTGCTGTCTTCAAGTGGTTCTATCGTCAGTGCTCAGATGTGCTTTAAAGAAGCAAACTCCTGCATCATCAAAGCTTGATAAGCATTTGACGTCTTATTGAGTGGAAATTCATACAGCCTGCAGAACTAATCAATTTACAATGTTAGATTGGAGAATTGTCTGTATACTAGCCTTACTTCACAAAAAATTGCTAGATTGGAGTCAGTCTACTCTATGCTAGACTTGACAAAAATCTCAATCGGCATACGATTTCTATGTTCCAATCAGAAAAACTATTTGAATAACACTATTTTGATTGGCTACCACAAAAGCTCCACGGGAGCTTTTTTAATTTTGGACACTTTCTAGTTCTCTTACACAACATTTTGCGGTTTAAACATACAATTTTACGATTTGAATACATGAATTCGTCACAGTTTTATCTAAAAACCATCTCAAAATTAATATGCAAACTTACTTAGCCCAATGAATGGAGGATCTTTGGAAACTTCTGGAATTTGATATAAGGGGGGGGGGGGACAAAAATAATATAAGTTGATATAAGTGGGGGGTGTTTGCCGTCAAAAGCAAACAAAGACCGTCGAAAGTGGCGTTCAATTCCATTTTATTTTATATTGTCTTGAGACGTAGCCCCGTCCGTTCATCATAACTGCTTCTCAAGGGGCCTTGGCTAAAACCATATTATCACTAATTACAAATCTACTGCATTAAAGTAACAAAATTAGCATTTATAGTTGTGACTATGATAGCATTATCTGTTTTTGAATCAGGTGGCAAGGGAGGGTGTCTGTTTGATATCAAGTGCAAGCTGATTTCATTGCTTAGGTCCACGGAAAAGATATACGGGGTGTCTCAGAAAAATTTTTCGACACTTGATTAAATGTTTAAAAATAACGATAGAAGGTACAGGCTCCTGGTTACATATCCCTGTTCCTCAGATTTTAAATTAATTTCAGACACAAAAATGTTGCGAATCCGCTAAGAATTCACGGAGCTACAAGCGTTTGAAGTTCAATTATGTGCGAAAGCTGAAACCAGACGCCCCTAACTGACTTGTTTTCCAAAAAGGCGTTCTAAAATCGAGGTAAAAGAAGGCTGTCCAATGTTTTACCTCTCCTCGATATCAGAGCACACCACAAAAGACTTCCAAAGTTATCTAATTCTTGTAACCGTTGCCAAAATTTACTTAAGACTGCGAGTACTTAAAACACGGCATGAAAACTTAATCAATCAGAGATGGGGCAATTCTAAATTGTGCTGAACAGTATTCCTCCAAGCATCCATAACCTTGATTCAATGTTATAGAAAGCTAGTTGATGGAAAGTTATTTTCAAATTCCATTTGATTTGCTTTAGATAAACGAGATTCTACTTTCACTAAATATGCAATTTAGGGGCGTCTGGTTTCAGCTTTCGCACAAACTTGAACTTCGAACGCTCGTAATTCCGTGAATATTTAGCCGATTTGTTAGTTTCTGGTGTCTAAAATTAATTTAAAATCTCAGCAATATGGTTATGTTAACAGGGAGCACATTCATTAAGTCGTTATTTTTTATATTTAATCAAAGGTCGAACAATTTTTTTGGGACACCCTGTAGCCTTTTGCCCACTGTCCGTTTTCTGCAAGGGCAGTGAAAGATCAATTTCAGTATTTTCAGTCTTTTGACATATTGTGTCAGATTAAACGCAAAAGACCAGCATCTTAAAATACAATTTAGACTTTAGGTAATCAAGTAAAACAAAGTTTTTGGAAATCGGTTCTTTGGTTATGGACATGTAAGAAATCAAACAATAATAGCCTACATCATTTTGGGAGAACCGGTATATAAGGCATGTAACCAATCATTCGAAAAACGATCAAAGCAATAAGCTATTCGATGTATGACCAGACTTTCTAGCCAATCAAAATCCTGATTTCTTGTCCTATATGAGAACAATAAACTCCGAAAGGCTGTCAGTTACTCAATTTCCATCTCTAACACTCCTTCTTATGTATGAACAATTGGACATTTTTCAATAGGCCACCAACCCTTTCCCTCAAATCTTCCCAATGACAATCGACATAATTTTCCGACCATGAGACTATTCCATACCGTTGTTTTGATGCCTCTAAAATGGGCCTAGATTATGAAGTCGTCGGCGATTATGCTTTCCGTGACCAGACACGAGAACGGATAAAATCCATTCACTGCAGTCAAATTTCTTTCATACTTATGTGCGCAAGACCTATTGCTGATGTTCATACGCTGATAAGCAATTAAAGTGCTTTGATCAATGTACGTAGCATGACAATATCTATGCATTGTGGATTAAGTTATCAACATATAATTCCAAAGGGGTATTCTACGTAGAATATGATCAAGCCGCTCAAGAATCGTTTCACCTTCCTTCTTGCAATTTATATGGACATGGGCTACCTTTCAAGTATAGATTTACACTAAACAAACAGGTTTGCACAATTTGAAACTGGACACTTTCATACAGCTATTAAATAGAGACTGCACTAAAGTTTATCCTGTAGCATTTTTTTGGTGCATAACAAGAAGTTTCGGCATTCTACCCACATGTTTACACTCATTAATTATGATGTTTCCTTCTCCTATAAAGCGTGTTACATTCAAGGTGCATTGTCGGATATTGTCTAAAAGCTGTCCGTTGGAGCTAGGAATGTTGAAGCGCGAGCGAAGCGAGCGCTTTTACTTGCTAGTGGCAACTGAAAACTCCCATTACAATACAAAAAGTAAGAGATTTGAATGCCTGCTAATCCTACTGACTTTTTACGAGCGTACAAAAATGATAAACATAAGCCCTAATTTGTTTCAAACACACAGATTCACAAAAACATCCGCCAATCAGATGCGTGAAAGAGAGCCCTTAAAGGGCATATGTCATGAACCTGACTGGTTCATGCAACACAGTTCTCTCTTTTGTTTACTACAAAGCACAGAATCGAGGCTGACTTTTCATTGCAATAAAAATTCAGGACACAGGAATGAAAAGACACGAAACAGTCTTACCTGTCCTTTCAAGGCTCTTTGAAAAGCTAGTAACCAATCAGGTGTATACGCATATGGAAGATAACGGTCTGTTTTCATCTGGCCAATCTGCCTATTTGCGCCTGCATTCTACTGTAACCCACCTACTTAAAAATACCGACGATTGGTACAATGGGCTGGATCTTGGGAAGCTTGTGGGCCTAGTTTTCATTGATCTAAAAAAAGCATTTGACACTGTTGACCATAAGATTCTTTGCCAAAAACTGGCGCACTATGGCGTTCAACAGCGGGAACTCGCATGGTTTAAATCATACCTATACAACCGAAAACAGTTTTGTCGGGTTAATGGTGTCTGTTCAAAAACCGAGGGTATAGATGTCGGTGTGCCCCAAGGCTCATGTCTTGGTCCCCTTCTCTTCCTTATTTATATCAATGATCTACCACAAGCTGTCCAAAATTCAGTTGTTTCTATGTATGCTGATGATACAAGTCTGTGCTACCAGTCTTCAGATATAAATGTGCTGAATGACGCCATCAATGATGATCTCAAACAACTGGACACTTGGCTTCAAGGCAACAAACTCTCTTTGAATGTTGCGAAAACAAATTCCATGTTAGTTTCCACTAAGCAAAAGCATAACATCCTCAAAAATCGAACTGAGGATTTGGATTTGAAAATTCGTGACAACGAGCTCAAAGTAATCCAAAAAACTAAATACCTTGGTGTGCAGATTGATAACTCTCTTAACTGGAAAGAACACATCAAGACTGTTTCTACTAAAGTTTCTAGAGCTATTGGCTTTTTAAAGCATGCCAAAACTTTCCTACCGCAGGAAACTCTGAAGACTCTTTACACAGGTATTGTCGAGCCACACTTTCGATATTGTTGCTCTGTTTGGGGTTGTGCCGGATCGACTGAGCTGAATCAGTTGCAAAAACTTCAAAACCGAGCTGCTAGAATTATAACCAATAGCAGTTTTGACACCCCAAGTAGACCACTTATTGACAGGCTGGGTTGGAAGACCATTGAAGAACTTATAGCTGGTGAATCTAAAACAATGGTCTTCATGTCCCTGCATGAACTGGCTCCGAAATACCTCTGTGACCTCTTCACCCGAAACTCAAAGAGCTCTTTGTATGTCCTGCGTAATACAGAGACAGATTTAAGACTACCCAAGAAAAAGTCAAGTAATGGGCAAAAATGTTTTTCTTATCGAGGAGCAAAAATATGGAATGACCTTCCTGCTGAAATCAAACGGTATCTTCCCTAAATAGTTTTAAACAGTCTATTTAGAAGTTAGTGTTTCTTTTCCTTTATCTTAAACTTTGTAAAATGTTATTAGGTTTTTATAGTTATGGTTTTTATTGTATTTAGTGATAGTGTATTTAATCTATTCCTTTGTAAATTTATATTGTAAGTAGTGTTTTAAGTGGAGGGCCCCTTGTAAAACAGCTCCGGCTGAAGGGCAACCCTCCTTAAAAGAATCAAATATCAAATATCAAATGAAATAACAAGTTTTTTGTTGTATTAACCAATTGCTAACATGACATGTTTCCTTTAAGTATATCGCAATTCAGCTCATCATCTGAAGAAGAATAAGTGCTCCGTTACACAGACAACTGTCCCTTTCAAGTGGTCTGGAACATAGTCTAGCAATAATTGGCAACAAAACATCTACTTAAGCTCATCATATATATCACTTATTCACTATTTATTTACACCAGTTTGTCATTGTTTCATCCAAACCCTTAACTACTGATACAAATACTCTAAAATGCCTTACAGTTATCTATAACGATCAAGAAAACAAAAATAAACTAGATTTAAGTTTGATTATCAACTCAGTTGCTTTTAGTGATAGTAATTTTTAGCACGAATCATAATCGTTAGAATATACCAAAATGCAACAAATGCAACAGGCATCAGACTATTGCTGCGTGTTTTACATCATTCCTCTCCTGTATACATCATGGAAAATTTGTATTGTGCAGAAAGAGAGCAATCATTTGTTTTGGTGATGGTTTATTTACTGCTTGTCTCCTCTAATTCGTATATAGCGCAGCCTCTCTTGTAGCAGTAAATCGGTGATTGATTTCCTTCGTAGTATTTCCCACCCAGGGGGTAGTCATTGACTTCCAATACGGGGGGTCCATGCCAATATTTGGGGTCTGAAATTTTATGTTCAATCAACATTTGGGGTCTGTGAATAACAACATGGATAAAAATTCAATATTTGGGGTCCACAAATCTGAAGAAAGGAAGAATCGCACAATTTGGCCCTGAAGTTGCGAATCATGAAATGAATGTTTTGGTATTATTCAAAAACTGAGAAAGATCGAGAAGCTCAAATTGAAATCATTCAAAAACATGTCAGAGACCCCAGAAATAGATAACAATATTTGGGGTCTCCAAAACGTTAGACTCAATATTTGGGGTCCCCAAAACATCAGGCTTAATATTTAGTGGTCAGCAAAGAAATAGTGGCATGGACCCACCCGTATTGAAAGTTAGGGAGTACCCCCCTGGGATTTCCAAAAGAGTACGCGAGCAGCCAGTCAATCATTTTGAGTTCTGAACTGCATCATTTCAATCTCAATTCAGCAATGGAACAATCTCCTACGGATCGAATGAATTCATTTTGACGTCGAGCCCCGGTCAGCCCCACTATTTGATTAATGGATTCCATCGAGAACCGGTCAAAAATGATATTGAGCACCGGCGAAGATACATTTGATTGGCCAGAAGCCTTTATCTACGAGCATATTATGCGGGTCGCAAGGGCTCGGGCTAAATTGACGTGAATTATTTGAAAAGCAACAGGATTTTGCTTTATAGAATGGTCCGCAATTTACCTCAATTTTCCATTAGTCATTTGTCATGCTCGTCGTTAAAAGGTTAAAAGAAAAAGTGGCGGTAATTGGCGATTGGCGCTAATGTACAACACAATCTTCATTTGAAGTTGCATTGGTGAACCCCTATTTTGCTTTACCAGAAGCATTCATTTTGCATATACTTTGAGCAAAGATACTTTCGTTGGAAAAAACTTTCGCGAGTTGGAATAAACGCAGAATTTTCGCAATTAAATTTTGCGAATCGGCCAAAATGGGAAATTTCTTGAGAATAAACTTTTGCGAGCTAGTTTTCCTACCAAATTCTACAGTGTCTCAAATGTTCCTCAATTCTTCGAGGACTCTTTCGAGTAATTCATATCTATGCTTGTTGGTAGATTCATATCTATGCTTGTTGGTAGATTCATATCTATGCTTGTTGGTAGATTCATATCTATGTTTGTTGGTAGATTGTTAAAAAGATTTTTCATCAAAAGATCATATTGAATTTGAGACGAGGAATATCAATATTTGATTGAAAAAACACTTATCAGGAATAAACTTTCGCAAATTTCACATTTTAGGAAATTTCGTGGAATAAGCTTCCGCGAATTTAGGCCAAAACACGGAAACGCCAAATTTTCTTCTCACAAAAGCTTCTTCTCCTTAAAATTAGCATATTTATTACACGGGGAGGGGGGGGGGGTTTCCATAGTAAAGGTACCTGGGGATGTGCCGCGAGCAAAGGTATACTTTTTCACTTTTTCGGACTTCTAGTCTAGCCAAGGGTATACTTTTTGCAATTTTGGCCAGCAACGGTCTAGCCCAGGGCATCATTTTTGACAATATTGGTCCAACGAGCGGTCATGAAATCATATTTGGTACAAATTTGACAATATTGGTCGAGGAAATGGTCAAAATTGGTCTAGCCAAGGTTACCATTTTCGTAAAAATTGGTCCAGAGAATGGTCAAATTGGTCTAGCCAAGGGTACCATTTACGTAAAAATTAATCTGGCCAAGGGTACCATTTTCGTAAAAATTGGTCTAGCCAACGGTACCCTTTTGAAGATGCTCGCAGTAGACCCCTACCCAAAATTTGGCCAACAACTCCCCCCCCCCGTGATTTAATGATCAAAGCGATGGCAAATAAGAGAATTTTTGATTGCTTTTCTTCAGTATCAATCAAACTTTAGATACACGACTTTAAAATACCATTACTTGCAACTAGTTTACGTCACATTTTCTGATGACACCAAATGTAAGATGACACTCAGTGTTTTTCGTAGTAAGAATATCTATGATACAATGAGTTTTGGGAAAGCTGATACTATCACGATACATAATGCTACACACAGCATTATACCAGTCGCTAGTTTTGCAACCATTTCTCTAGCATAGTTTGAACGTCACGATTTTTCGAAAAACATCTAGGGCTGCCTTTCGAACTTCTTTGATCCTCCAACAATACAACAATGGATTGACACTTGATGATGCAACACCAATCATAATAGAGAAATAATGAATAGTAATTATTTTCCTGTCTTTGTTGGATTCCGGAACGTCCAATGCCCATAAAAGGCCTGAAATGAAACACGGCGTCCATGATGCAATCACCACCACAACCAGTATTGCTACAGTAATAGTAATGCGCATTTGCCTCCTTTCATCTTTCGCTAACATTCTTTCAGATTTTAATGTCGAATAATCCGTAGTAGTCGTTGCTACAGTTGGTTCTATGATTGCTGCTACTGCTGGTGATGTTGTTGTTGTTACTGTTGTTGGTTCTGTGGTTGTTGCTACTGCAGGTACTGTGGTTGTTGGTACTGTGGTTGTTGTTACTGTTGTTGGTTCTGTGGTAGTTGCTACTGCAGGTACTGTGGCTGTTGTTACTGTTGTTGGTAATGTGCTTGTTGATACTGTCGTTGGTTCTCTGGCTGTGGCTGTTGCTGGTTCTGTGGTTGCTGCTGTTGTTAGTGCTATGTTTGTTGTTGTTGCTGGTGCAGCAGTTGTTGGTTCTGCTATTGACGGCCAGTTGGTTGTTCCTGAATGCATGGTTGTCAAAGACGGTTTCCGCAGACTATTGATAGGCTTAACTCTGACGAGAGAGGGCTTTGTCAGTCCAGTAATTAATGAAGCGTATGCCATGGACATTACAATGGAAATGGCGCCGAGAGAAGATATGACAGTAATCCAATAGATATAGTGCGGAATGCCGACCATTGGAATAAGGACAATCATAGCTGCGTTTATCCACGCTGTAACAATTACCATAACGACACGTTTTATGGTGACATATTTCCTGTAGTATTGCAGCTTTTTCATGCGTATATATCTGTCAAGGCTTATTACAGGTAAACAGAGGCCCGATACCCCGCAAAATAAACTGACGGTATAGAAAGAAATAGATGCAAGTGCACAGTTGCGAACAGTCCATCGATTCACCAATAAATGTGCAAACATCAGAGGTTGACTTAGAACACCTACCAGGAAATCACTGACAGATAGTGATACTACTATTAAATTTGTCGGCGTTATAAGC
Organism: Aurelia coerulea; assembly: GCA_039566865.1. Classification (NCBI taxonomy): domain Eukaryota; kingdom Metazoa; phylum Cnidaria; class Scyphozoa; order Semaeostomeae; family Ulmaridae; genus Aurelia; species Aurelia coerulea. The sequence continues at coordinate 20,213,173 of CM076948.1, read as the reverse complement.
TTTTTCCTGCCGAGGATACCTGCAATAAAGCAGAAATTGATCACACTGCTACTTATAGACGTGAGAAAGTTTATTATCACCAGAATGTAAATAACTGGCGTTGTCATAGGCCCCACCGGGAGCATAATTATGCAATCCTTGATCATCGTAAATTTATTGCGTCTCCTAAGCTGTTTCCTTTTTGCAAAAGAAGCGAACCAAGCTGGTAACCCTGTGTGACCCCAAATTGTAGATCGTTTTTCCTGTCAGTAATGCTGAAAGTTTCACATCCAAGTTCTGCTTTGCATTTTGCTACCTTTACAATTGTTGTTAAATAGCAGCAGTCTCGAGGAATTACAATAATGAATGCGATGAAGCAATATCTCATCGGTGTCAAAATGTCAACAAACAGCTGCCCATGTCCAAGGCCTCTGAAGAATTGAGCTAGTGTGAGTTGGGCTACGAATGCTGATTTGTTGGGCTCTTTAAAGGCAAGTTGCGTTCTCGGTAACCCTGTGCAATCCCAACTTTGTCGTGTACAATATACAAATATCGGCAGCATTCAAATATCTGATGTCTCAAAGCAGCCAAGGTTGTATCAGATAAGCCAATCTGTCATTTGTATTAAAATCTAAATAGAACCATTGACAATGTTCCAGGCATCTGAAGAATTGAGCAAGATGCAATTCTTATCTGTGTCTTCATTGAGAAATGTGTCTATTTTTTATCACAAGAACAAGGTGCGAAGGCAATCACAAAATATGTAACCCCAACTTGTTGATACTTGTTTTCTACTGCAATGATGGAATTTACTGCAAAGCTTCTGTTGTCTCCAATCTCCAAGTGGTTCTATCGTCAGTGCTCGGATGTGCTTTAAGGAAGCAAGCTCCTGCATCATCAGATCTTGTTGATCATCTGACGTCTTATTAAATGGAAATTCATGCAGCCTGCAAAATCAACCAACTTTACAACGTTAGATTGGAAACGTTAGATTGGATAATGCTAGCCTTACTTCACAAAACATTGTTAGATTTGATTCATGTCTCTATACGTACTAAATTTAAGAAAAATCTCAATGGGCATACGATGTGTATGTTCCAATCAGAAAAACTATTCGAAAAAACCTACTTTGATTGGCTAATCCTGATTTGAATCTTACTTCCTGCCAAAAGCAAACAAGACCGTCGAAAATGGCGTTCAAATGATCTGCCAAGATGGCTGAATGAAGAAAAATCTCAGAATATTTTGCATCTCCAAACTAACAAGAAATGCCTTAAAGGAATGAGATTATTACAATTATGGCTCAATGTAAGTACTGACAGCTAGTTTCATTTTTGGCGAAAACATAAATGATGGGCGGGGGAGGGTTTCAATTGTAAAATTTTGAAATAGTATTGCTGTAAATTAGTCTAAGTTAGTTGGTTTCTATCATTTTGTGCTTTCTGGCACAATCCACGTCATTATCCAGCTGTACAGGGTGTCCCAAAAAATTGTGCCCCGTTTGCCTAAAGATTGCGACAAAACGGCAAAAGATACTCAGCAAAAGTTTGCATGGTGCTGCTCTTCAGATATTCAGTTAAAGTTTCCAACCATCCCCGTAAAAATCCGTTGAGAAATGATGGAGCTATGACCTTCAGAAGACCAAATTTGCCTGGTGACTGAAACCAGCGGTCGGCCATTTTGTCTTACTTTTTTTGCAGTGATAAGTATCTTCACGTGAAGTAAGAAATAGTTTCTGTGAGGTCAGAAATAGTGGAACTCTCCGAGGATTATCGAATTTTTCACGAAAGCTATGAAATTGGAGGCTGCTGTTTCATTTTCAATCCATGAAGCTATTTATCGCTTCAATATAGTAAGACAAAATGGCCGACTGCTGGTTTCAGTGATCGGGAAAATTTGGTCTCCTGAAGGTCATAGCAACGTCATTTCTCAACGGATCTTTACGGGGATGGTTGCAAACTTTAATTGAATATCTAAAGAGCAGCATCATGCAAAAAATTGGCGAGAATGTTTTACCGTTTTGTCGCAATCTACAGACAAACGGGGCACATTTTTTTGGGACACCCTGTACATAAAGCGATTGTTATCATTATCACTATTCATGATGCAGCAGTCCATGAAAACTGGTTTAGCTTTAGGGGCGATTAAACAAGGGCAGATTTTGTAATACAATAGCATGAGCTGCTTTCGTTGACACCTCAATTCAAAGCGATTAGCGATTAGAGACAAAGGAAATTCTCTCAACCAGTAAATCAATACAAACAAAACCGCAACAGTTTCTCTGAAACCCGGGTAGCTAGCTTGCTCGTTGTGCATTTCCGATTTTGTTTTAAGGACAATTATGAGTATAGATCGAAAGAAGAAGGATGCATCTACACATCTGCGGCGGGCATTTTATTTGTTTGGTTCAAAAGCCATTTGGAAGGCGATTCAATTCTCTTATTTTATTGGTGTTATCAAAAAATTTACTGCTCAGCTTCTGGACCAAATGAATAAAATGCCCGCGGCATGTGTGTAGATATATCCTTCTTCTTTCGATCTATGCTCGTGTTTACCTATCATGGAACATCCAAACAAGTGGACAATAGCTAAACTGAGAGATAACGAAGGCGTTCATCATAATCTTCAATTTCTCAACATCCACATAGTTTGAAATGCGTGCAAGTGCATGCAACTTCTGTCCAGCTTTTCTACAAAGTGTGTTCACATGGTTCTTGAAATCAAGGCTCTTATCCAGAGTTACTCCCAAAAGTTTTTCTTCAACAGATTCTGTTATCGTAGTTGCACCAATTTGCACTGATACGTCAGTGTTTTTCTCCCCAAAAATCAAAAGATGACATTTGTCAGCATTTAGTTTCATACTGTGATCAAGAAACCACTTAGAGAGCTTTTGAGCATCTGTTTCAAGGCTAGAAACAATATGCTCTAGTTCATGATTTAGCACATAGATAGTTGTGTCATCAGCATAGTTGCAAATCTCAGCCTCTTCCACCAAAAAGAAAAGGTCGTTTATAAATACATTAAATAGGAGGGGTCCCAAAACAGAACCTTGAGGTACTCCCTTAATTGATTCCTCCCAGGAACTGAATGACCCATTTACCTTAACTCGCTGTTTCCTATTCGAAAGATAGTCATGAACCAGTTTTATGGCAGATCTACTGAAGCCGTAAGCTTCAAGCTTTGCAATGAGGAGTTCGTGATTCAGACAATCAAATGCCTTCGAAAGGTCCATTAGAATTGCGCCTGTGAACCCTTTCGTATCTAAGAAAGATCTGCATTTTTCTATCAATCTAAGGAGTGCATGTTGGGTGTTATAGCCTTTTTGATACGCACAAAGATAGGGAGAGAAGATATTTTCCATGCAACGAACAATTTGACCTGAAACTGTTCTCTCATAAATTTTGGATATAGCCGGTAAGACTGCTATAGACCTGTAATTCTTTTTTGTAAAGGCACCACTATTCTTAAAGAGGGATGTAATCTCTCCTTTCTTTAATTCTTTTGGAAATTTGCTTGTGTTTATACTCTCATTGATGAAGAGTTGTATCATTGGGGCAAACAAATCAGAGTGTTCAGTTAATATTTTCACAGGTATGCTGCCAAAAGGAGAAGCTTTAGTCGGATCTAAGTTCTTAAAGCTAGGGCCAAACTTGGCAACAATGTTGCCCAACAATGTTGCTTGAATTTTTTTTCATTTTTATGTAGTCGAAACATTGTGGCCAAACTGGGCAACATGGTCGTGCAGCATATTGTTGCTGTTGTTATCAAAAGGCGTGCCAAATTTGATTTGATAGGTGGCTTACCGCGCCATATTGTACTTGAACCCAAAATTTAGCTAAAATATGGCAGAACGAAAGAAAGCTGTAGCCTGCTTGCTGTTACTGGATGCCTTAGATGAAGATGAAAGTTAGAAAAAAGGGAAATTAAGTTGAATTGTTGCCCAACATTGTGGCCAAACTGGGAAACATCGAACTGAACGACAAATGTTGCCACAAAATGTTTGAGCATGTTTGAACATTTCGGCAACAAATTTTCTGATGAATTTGTCGGCCGACAAAGTGGCCAAACTGGGCAACATTTGAGCAACATTTGCGTTTTGTCCATGTTCCCCGACAATGTTGTCCAGTTTGGCCAAGCCTTAAGCTGACACAATATCTCCTCCAAAGAAAACTTGCTGGAAAGAAAATTTTTCACAGACAGTTACCCTTTGCTTTATCGATTGTATACTCGGGTGGTGCTTGTACATATTTACGGCAATGTCTATAGAGTCACTTAATTTGTTTGTTTTTGTCAAATTCTCCTCTACCTCTGAAATTTCTAGGCTAGCAGTGATATTGACGAAGTAATTATTTAGGATTTTGGCAACTTTCTTATCATCAGAGACCAGTTCATCACCCTCTAATAAGGTAATGCTTCCAGGGGTTTGAATTTTATCTGAGAAAAGAGGCTTTACCGTTTTCCAAAACCTTCTGTTATCTGAAATATCTTTCACATCGAGGTTTCCGTAGTAACATATGGTAGTAATCAACCTTCGCTTGTCGTAATATCTTTACACATTTGTTTAGCTGTTTTTTTAAAGCATTCCATTTGTCTTGCGTCCTATTTTTATTGTATATGTTACGTAATCTAGTTCTTAGCATAATCGCTTTCCTCAAGACCTTGGTCATAAAAGGACCATCATTTGCTCGAACAGATTTCTTCTTGAGGGAAGCGTGCTTATTAAAAACCTTTTCAACAGTAGCATTGAAATGGTCGTAAGTGGTTCCATCTCCGAAACATTTACTTAATTCTTCACGCAAGTCACTCCTAAACTTTACATAATCAAATTTGCTATAGTCACGGTAGTTTAATATTTCGGGACCCCTCTTTACAAATCCACTCTTTAGAACCGTTGATACCATTAAATGAAAATCAGATAATCCTGTTTCAGTAGTTAATGAATTAGAGAAACATCTATTTCTGTTCGTCAGTATCAAATCAATAGTTCTAGGATTAGTATTCGACTTAAAACACGTTGCTGCTTTGACCAGATATTGTAGGTCATAGGCATCCAAGAAATTTCTGAACTCATAATCGTTTTCCTCATTATTAAAATCATAGAAATGTACATACGCCATATGCCTAAAGAATTGATCCAACTTCTAAGAAAAGCGTCAACAAAAGCTTCGTTTAGGAGACAGTAAAATCTTTGTAGTAGAGCGTAAGAACCTTCAGCTCTTGGTTTTTTCCATCAAGGGCGATGGGATGATTTTCATGTAGGCGTAGCCCGGGCCTAATTGATCATCTGTATTTCTTGGAGTGGCAAACAAAGATTAAAGTGTTGATTACATGTGTACATCTTTATGCAATTGGGTTGTGTTTTATCTGCATCTTCATCTCTTTTCTCTGCAATATAAAACAGTAAGCAGGCCAAATCCAAGCACAGCAAATTCAAATCGAGAACAGAGATGAAGGCGCAGATAAAACACAGGTAATCAACTCTTTAATCTTTGTTTATCACTCCAAGGAATTGGGACGATCATTAAAGCACTACTTAGGCCCGGGCTAGGCCTACACTAGTCTGCAAGCAGGCTAGGCCTACACGAAAATCGTTCCATCGCCCTTGCTTCCACAAACTTTTGGAACGTAAATAAATTCTTCTCTTCTGAATGCTGGTCAATTTAGTTCCAAAAAACTACAAAATCAACCAATAGCGATCCAGCTAATCTAGAATCCCTGAATCATCGGTGGGTTGAACATTCTCATTCATTGCATGATGCACCTTGGCTCACAAAGAGTTTCAGTTGCATCATCTTTGGTGCATTCTTAGTAGTTTCATAACAGCATAGTAGTTTCTTTTAGAGTAGTGTTGATCTAAATTTGTGTAATGTTTCGAAAATCAGTAGCACCACAAGTACTTCATGGATTTGAATAATTCAAATTCTAGTTAAAAGCCAAAAGATCAAAGTATTTTTATGATTTTTCTCGTCCTCTTACGAGCACTGCAAATATAGGTAAATTCAATTTTACAAAAATTTCATGTTTTCAAAATGACTGAAAAAGGGCCTAAACACTTGATCAAATTGTTAGGACTCTCCTCACACAGAACAATACACACGGGCTTTTCACTTCTCTTAAGAGTAATAAGACATAGATTCTCAAACAGATACTAAAGATTTGCAATCCCATGGCAATAAATCTGCAGACCTGCAGACGATATCTCTCACCTATGAGCAAGGGCGCCGGAGCCACGGGGGTAGCGGGGCAGCTGCCCCCACTGCCCTAGTGGTACGGGGGCGGTGCAGGGGCGGTGTGGGGGCAGTGCGGGGGCAGTGCGGGGGCAGCAAAGTGCCCTTTCCATAAAATTTATTTCAGAGAACTATGAATCGCGTCTGTTAGTTGGAAGCGAGTTATTTCTCGTCCGCAGTCACAACAATAGAACGATTCCTTCTGCTCTGAAGATTACAGTACGTTCGAAGGACAGTTGCATCGCCACGGGGTGGTCTGGGGGTGGACATGTCGACCACAGTTTTCACAGAGTCAATGTTATAATTTCTTGAAATCAGTCAAAAAGATTGGGGAGGGCAGATTTTTATTGACTTGAAAATTTTGTGATACTGGCCTTCCTCTTGAATTCTCAATTCCTTTACTGAAGATTTCGAGAAAGGCCTTAAATTTCAATTTCTAACCATATCTATTCCTTCCTCGTAAATAAATATATGATGTTCTTCTCTGTTTCGATTTTTTTTGCACAAAATGCCCGATGTTGTGAAAAGTACTGCTTGAGATGGTTGCTTTTCCAGAAATATCGAAATAGATCAAAATAATAAAAAGGGTATTCCCATCATGTTCTCCGAGTGTCTGAAGGGCGTTTCCCACGTTTTCTGAGGGTCTGAAGGGCGTGGTCAGGAGAATTTTTCAGGGGGCTTCCCTCCCAGACCCCCTTCTACCTTTCCGCTCCAGCTTTTTGGGCTGGCGACGCCCGTGTCGAAATAGATGTTGAGTACAATATCCTAAACGACGATTCCCGATTATTTTCAATGGCAGACTTTGACACTCTAAGGTGCCCTTTCTGTGATTCCTGCCCCCGACGCATCATGGAGCCTCCGGCCTCTGCCTATGAGAAATTGCTTTTCTCTGTTGTTCTGAGAGAGGATCTTTTATGATTTGATCATGCATTTTAGGCCTTTTTCAGTCATCTTGCAACCACAAAGCTTTTATAAATTTGAATTTATCAATTTCTCCAATGCTTGTAACAAGGCGAGAAAAATTACAAAAATACTTTAATCTTTTGGCAGCCAAGCAGATATTGATTCATTCCAATTCATTCAGTACTCTTGATGCTATGAATTTTCAAAATTGGAAACTTTTTTCTGGCTCACCCGGTATAAAGAATCAATTTTGGCGCCGCTTATTTCAAATGCAAGAGGTTACCAAAGATGTTCTATCTTGTTAGCTAAACACGCTTCCATGTTTTGATACTGACAAGGTTTGGGATAAAAGCTGTGTAAAATTTGAATAGTTGACTAATGAAATTGTATATTGAATCCACGGGGGGGGGGGGGGGGTTCTTGGTCAAATTTTGGGTAGGGGTCTGCCGCGAGCATCTTCAAAAGGGTACCGTTGGCTAGACTAATTTTTACGAAAATGGTACCCTTGGCTAGACCAATTTGACCATTGTCTGAACCAATTTTTACGAAAATGGTACCCTTGGCTAGACCAATTTTGACCATTTCCTCGACCAATATTGTCAAATTTGTGCCAAATATGATATCATGACCGTTCGCTAGACCAATATTGTCAAAAATGATACCCTTGGCTAGACCGTTGCTGGCCAAAATTGCAAAAAAGTATACCCTTGGCTAGACTAGAAGTCCGAAAAAGTATACCCTTGCTCGTGGCACATCCCCAGGTACCTTTACTATGGAAGAAACCCCCCGTGATTGAATCGGCAATATTTGGGGTGAAGTAATTTAAAGCTATCATTTATGCTCGTTTCACTTAGATTTAGGAGTAAGCCGCTCTCTCTCTAATAAGCCCACTCTGGAGTCTCTGAAATTAAATAAGCCCCCCGATAAAGAAACTCTGCTTACCACGGGTGTTCGTCAAAATATACCAAACAAACTTATATATCATTTGACACAGAATTAAACGCAGAACGTAAAGATTTACTCAACAACATATATAACATAATTTCTTATAACTCTTGAGAGAGGTGAAACGCCTGTGCGTATTGTTCCGTGTTAGGAGAGTCCTAAAGATTTGATGAAGTGTTTTTGGCCCTCTGCCGTCATTTTGCAAACATGAAACTTTTGCAAAATTGAATTTACCTACATTTGCAGTGTTCGCAGGAAAACAAGAAAAATCACAAAAATACTTCGATCTTTTCGCTTTGAACTAGAATTTGAATCATTCAAGTCCATCAATTACTTGTGGTGCTACGAATTTTCGAAAGTGGGAACTTTTTCTGGCTCACCCGGAATATTGTGCATACGTAAAAGAAGCGTACGAGAAAAGGGGCCGCTATCTTCATGTTGCAATTAGGAAATGTGATGATACGATTAAGACTATGCAAATAGTGTTTCTTTTGATTTATTTTAAATAGTTTCAAGTTTCCCGCTCGCAACTCGAAGCAATTCGAGGCAAGTATCAAAACGAGACATTCGCCCCAGGTCCCTAGATCTGCGCACGAGGCCGAGTGCTTGATCTTGTGAGAATATTCTTATGATTTCGGCCTAGAAATAAGCTTTATTAATATTCTACTGCGTGTAAAGTTTATTGGAAATCAAACTGGAAACTATATTGGAAGCGTTTTAAATCGTGTTTACCTAGCAAGGCTTCGGCCGGAACTACCGCCTTTAACAGAAGCAGCAGCGCAGCAGTAGCAAAAATTGCTGCAGTGAAGCTAGGCCTGGAGGATACACGAATGGGCCTCCTGTAGCTCTAATTTTGAATATACCCTATTTTGCAATCGAAGTGATGACATATAAACGAGCTCTTGATTATTCTTCGTGGGTTAGTACAAAAATTCAAATACAATGCGCTACAATGATACTACTTGAAAATATTTTGTCGCACTTTCCAGCTGTACTTTCATACATTACCTATAAAAGTATTCAAAGTTAGAACGAATTTTAATTCACTTAGGACCATCAAGATGCAGAGTACTACACAATATATTGCACAGATCGCTAGTTTTGCTGACAGACTTTGAGCGTCACAATATTTCGAAAGATGTTAAAGGCTGCCTTTCGAACATTCTTGATCCTCCAACAATACAAAAATGGATTGGCAACCAATGATGAGAAACCAATTGTCACAGAAATATAATACAATGTAACCGTTGTGCTGTCTTTGTTATTAGCGGGAATGTCCAATGACCATATAAGGCCTGAAATGAAACATGGCGTCCATGAAACAATATTAACGACGATGAGCATTGCTACAGTACTAGTTATACGACGCTGTCTTGCGTTATCCACTGCCAGCCTCCGTTCATATTTCGATACCGAGGCATCCGGGTCCGTTGAGCTCATCGCTGCTGCTGTTGTTGTTGTTGCTGCACTATTCACACTCGAAGAAGTCGATTCCCGCTCTGTGCTCATTGGCCCAACTGTGATGACACGTGATCTTCTCAATGATCTAATCAACGAAGCATATGCAGTTGACATTACAATAGAACAGATGCCAAGACCAGCAGTACAGATAACGTAGGAGATAAAACGCGGAACGCCGTAACGAGGGAGAAGACCAAGCACAGTTGAGATTATCCAAACTGTAACAATCACAATAACGACCCGTCTTATAGTCACATATTTGTTGTAGAATTGCAGCTTTTTCATGCGAATATATCTATCAAGGCTTATTGCAGGTAAACAGAGGCCCGATACCCAACAAAGGATCAAAGACGAAGAAATGGTACAAGCTGCAATTGCACAGCTACGAACGGTCGATCTATTCAATAATAAATGTGCACACAGCAGAGGTTGACATATGAGGCCTATCAGAAAATCACTGACAGCTAAAGATACTATGAATATATTCGTCGGCGTTATAAGCTGTTTGTTGCTGAAAATACCTGCAATTAAGCAGGAATTGATCACAATGCCTGTAATAGCCGTGGAAATATTTATAGATAATAAGAAGCAAATAGCTGGCGTTGTCACAGGCCCTACCGCGGGTAGGTTTAAGCAATCCATGATCTTAATCTGTTGCCTTTTTTTCTAAAACTTCTTCCAATTTTCAAAAGGAACATGCAAAGTCAATAACCCTGTGTAACACCAACTAGTAGACCCATATCAGCATTGATCAAATTCGCACCTCCAAACAAAGATGTCATCTTGCTAGATGAATAGTTCTCGTAAGATACCAATATTCTGTATTTTCAAGGCAGCCAACATTGTGAATCAGATAAAGCAACATCTCATGGGGTTAAAACGTAAATAAACCGTTGAAAATATCCAAGGCGTCTGAAGAATTGATTTGGTAAGAATTGACCCAGTAAGAATTCCGTTTTTCTGTTCTTTGGTACCATATATCTCTCAGTAAACACGAGTTGCTACGTAGTCGGTAGCCCCGTGTGATTCCAATTTGTGAATTCTTTGTTGTGCACAATGCATTAAAATTCTTCGTCTCAAAGCAGAAACAAATTATATATCAGATAAACCAATCTTTCATCGGCAATCCATAATTCTGAACACTCTTTGCAAGTGCGTCTTCAATATGTCGATAGGTACGAAGTCAGTAATCCTTTATCATGCAAACTTGTTGATTGTTTGACGTATTATTAAATGGAAATTCATACAGCTCACAAAATTAACCAATCAGAACGTTAGATTGGTGTCTGGGCAGGGGACCCTAAACCTCTTCACTGCCTATACTTAAGACTGATTACAACCCGTAGCCTAACTCCTCCTCCTCTTTTGATAACAATATAGGCCACATTAATGGTGCATTTTGCCATTATGATTTTGTAGTTAGCAGGTCAGGGAAACATGCTTCATGCCTCAAACAGCTTGTTTCCCAACGTTTAAGCATTTTAAATCAAACGTTGAAGTGATTCTGATGCAGGATGTTGCGTCGGTGTTTGAAAGCTCCACAAGTTTAGATCATTCCTGGGTAATCAGAGTAAGTGTCCCTGAAATTGCATAGTAATGTTAGCAGTCCCTATTGACCGAAGTGACATCAACAATTCAAAGAACATAGGGACGTAATGGACACAAGTTTATAAGTCTATATTCTTCCTAGACTTATAACCTTTCGTCCCTTATTTCCCCGAGCTCTTTGATTTGCTGATATCACTTGGTAATAGGGACTCATACCATTACTCTTATAGAGTGGAGGCCAATATGGAGTGGTTCCGTATTGACCAATCAAATTGCTAGAATTTAGTTTTCAACCAAAAAGGAGGCGCTATTTAGACAGTTGTTGTTATTGCATACAAAAAACGGTTGATACGGCCTAGAGTTCTCGTAGCTGCGATTGATCTATTTTGTTTCTACAGAGGAAGATCACTGCTTGAAAGGTATGTATTTTGCGATGAGTAGGTCAGGAAAACATTATTTTTTGTACCGGTGAGTCAGAAAAAACAATCCCCGTTTGAAAGGTCACGGCTCCCTGGATATCAAGAAAATGATATCGGCAAATGTATAGTTTTATGGTAGAAATGTTCAAATCTACTATAAAATTTACCTGACTGAAATCGGCCACTCCATTGTGAAATTATAAGGGGTTTTCTCCAGAAAGCCACTTCAAAAAACCTTCAAAACGTGCCCAAAATCGCGAACAAATTTTCCTTACATTTCTGCCTTACAAACAACAGCCTTACAGCAATGAGTTGTGAACGCTTTAGCACGTGCTATCCTCTTGGGAGGATGAACAAGTCCTCCCTCTGGTATCGATGATCTATTCAAGGGGATTCCATTCTCCCAAGAGGACAAAATACATGAATTTATTTGAGTTTCATCAATTTCAGGAAGGAAAATTTCCTCATTGTTTTCATTCGTTGTTGCACGTTTTTGGAAGGGGCTTTCTGCAGAAAATCATCCATATCCACGGGAAGGAATGGCCGATTAAGGCCGGGTAAATTACTGAACCTAATTGAACACATTGGCAATAAAACAAGACAGTTTTCAATATTATTGCTTTGATATTCATGGAGCAGTGGCCTTCCAACCGGGGATTCTTTTTTCTGACTCACCTGGTACGATATTTACAATAAAAGAAAAGTTAACTAAAAGCATGGGCGATTCGATGAATGAAAATAAAATCGATAAAGATCTCTATTGTATATTCCAGAAGTTGGTGTTAATTCGCTTTATCCAAAGAAATCAGGGTCATAGAGACGCATTGATGCATGAATTTAGCTGCAGCGTAAATAAGGTAAATAAAGCAGTAACCAAGGTCAGAACAATAGGGGACAGATTGCTTTTAACTAAAAGCATGGGCGATTCTGAAAAGTGAAGAATGTTTTTAAATCAATAAAAACGCTTACCTTTAGGATTTATTCCTATGTGCTTTCAATCTCCTCGCAGCTTTCGATTTAGTTAGGCCCGATAGCAGATCATTCACATGTTCACAATGGCTCAATAGTTTGTTATGCCTTTTCTCTCTGTCTGCCAAATTTCAGTCATATTGTATCAAGCTGTTGGGTACAGGGAGCTGTATGAATACCCATTGGTTAAAAATTGATTTTGAGAAAAGCGACTGAAACAGTTTCTTAGCGTACAGTTCCACTGTTGAAAATGATTAACTTCAATCTGGCCACAAGAGTAAACAGAGTAACTCCTGCTAGTTTAAGCCATTTTAAAACAGGGGGTATTATAACCCACTACATAAGAGTAATGGTATAAGTCCCTATTGAGCAAATGATATCAGCAAATCAAAGAACGTAGAGAAACAAGGGACGAAAAGTCATCAGTCTATATTCTATTGTGTCTCATATATCCACGCATTAAACGAGGTTATGAACGAGGTGTACCAAAATCTGGACCGTAACAATGTTGTCATTGGTGTATTCTTTGGCTTGAAAAAAGCATTCGATACAATTGACCACAAAATCCTTCACCGGAAGCTCGAATATTATGGCTTTAGGGGAATTACTAACCAATGGTTCCAATCTTGAATGTTTCATAAATGGTTCCAATAAATGGTTCTAATCTTGAATCATAAGAATATTTACTTCTACCTGCCTTTGGAGCTTGCTCTTGTAGACACCTTCCAGTATCTTACAACAATTTGTCCGATTTTTCACAACAAAATTTCATGACCCATTCAGAGGCTACGAATATTTTGCGCTACCCATTTTCAAACCTTTAACATTTCCCATATCCTCCACACCACGGTACAGCACAAACTTTATAACAGGTCCCAAAGAATTTATTACTCAAAATATCTTATTTCTAAAATGTTGATATGGTATTGCCTACCAGAGGGACCGTGTTATTCTTCAATTTTGTGACATCATTTTGCTCAAACAAACGGGAACTTCAGCAATTTGAAAGGCCACTGCCTCCTGGATATCAAAACTATGATATCGACATGTGTATCATTTAATATTGGGCATTTTCAAATCAATTTTGAAATTTACCTGACTGCAAATAACCACCTATTTCTGAAATTGTGAGGAATTTTCCCCAGAAAGCCCTTTTGATAAACCTTCAAAACGGGCCTAAAATCGGCAAGGACTTCAACACGTTTTAGGATGTATTATCCTCTTGGGAGGATAAAATCGCCTGGAATAATGTTGTTATGCTTCCAGATGATGATATTTTCATCCTCCCAAAAAGGGATAACTCGTGCTAAAGTATGCAAAAGTCATTCCTGTCGGTGGAAACTATTCTCGTGATTTTAGGCCTCATTCGAAGGCCCCATTTCGGACGAATAGATCTCGGACAAAATATTTACGCAAAAAAACATTAGGACGTTTTTTCGCAAAATTTCGGACGCTTATACATAAATTTCAAATGACTCATTTTATGCGTTCTTAATCAGAAATTTCCACGAAAGAATATTGTCGAGGATGCTGATTGCCGAGATAGATTTAGTTGAAGAAAATATAATATTTTTTACTAATTAACACTCTCACCACATGACTTTTTCAATGCAAAGCGTTGCGTGAGCAAAAAAAAGTTAAATTACGTTTTCAAACAGTGGAAATGTTTGCTGTGACTTTCCTATGCTAAAAAATCTCGGACACTAAAATATCTCGAACTACAAAAAAGTTCGGACATTAAAATTTTCGGACGTGCCGGATTTTGCGTACGACACCGGAAATGTTTAACTTTTAATGTAATTCGTTACGCTGAAAAGAAAATAACTTCATTCGCTGATCAATACACTAGATTTATTTTTCACAGTAACGGTAACAATTTAGATACAAATTTAGATACACGGCTCTACCATACTATTACTGGACAAATATATGGTCACATACCAGATGTAACTTACTACTTTATGTGATAAGAATATTCAAAAATTAGAAAGATTCTTGGCACACTCAGTATTTCAAGAAGTTCTACGCAATATTACACAATTCGCTAATTTTGCTGTTATTTCTCTAGCATACTTTGCACCTAAAGATACTTCGAAAGGTGGCTAAGGCCGCTTTCCGAACATCTCTGATCCTCCAACAATATAACAATGGATTGACACTCGATGAGGCAAATCCTATCGTTATAGTAAGGTAACGCATTGTAACGATCACGCTGTTTTCGTCCGATGCAGGAATGTCTGATGCCCATATAATGCCCACGATGAAGCACGGTACCCATGACACAATCACCACAACAACAAGTATTGCTACAGTGGTAGTGATGCGCAGCTGCATTGATTCTGCTGTTGGCCTCCATTCAGATCTTAAAACACGGTGATTCGTTGGGGTTGTTGCTGTTGTTGAAGTTGTGGTCATCGTTGCTGGTGCTACGGTTGTTGTTGTTCCTACTGAATTCATGCTTGTAAGAGACGTTCTCTGGCGTTTCTTCATTGGCCCAATTGCTTTGATCGATTTAGTAATTACAAAAGTATATGAAAATGACATAATGATGGATATTATGCAGAGGTATGCTAGTAGTACACCATAGAAGAAATCACGTGGCACGTTGTATAAAGGCGATAATGCCATTGCAATTGCATTAGCCCATATCGCCAAAATGACAATAACAGCTCTTCTTTTAGTGACATACTTCGTGTAGTATTGCAATTTCCTCATTCTGATGAATCTATCAAGGCTTATCACGGGCAGAAACAATCCTGACACTCCGCAGAATATCCCCAGTGCGAAATATGTGAGATAGGCAATTGCACAGCTACGAATCGTCGATCTGTTCAGCAATAAATGCACACACATTAGAGGTTGACTTATAAGGCCCACAAGGAAATCACTGACAGCCAAAGACACCACGAATAGATTGGTAGGGGTTTTTAGCCGTTCTTTGCTAAATATACCTTTTATGAAGCAGAAGTTGATCAATACGTTTGTTACTGATGTGACAGCGTTTATTATCACTAAAATGTAGATAACAGGTGATGCCATAGTCCGGATCGCGGGTAAGATTGAGCATTCCATATTCTTGGTCTATTTATTGTATTTCCTGAAGCATTTCCACTTTTCAAAAGAAGCGAACCGGTAAACCTGTGTAACGCCAACTTGTAGATCGTTTGTCGTATCAGTACTGATCAAATTCGCACATCAAGTACAGTTTTGTATCTTGCTAGATGAACAGTTTGTGCAAGATGCAGTAGTCTCAAGGAACAACAATATTGAGTAAAAAGATAAAGCAATATTCTATTGGTGTCAAAATGTAAATAAAGCCGCTGTCAATGTCCAAGGCCTCCGAAGAATTGAGCAGGTACGAGTTGTACCAAGAATGCTGTTTGGCTGGGTTTTTTTTCGTATGATCCCAACTTGTAGATTCTTTGTCCTGTACTGTACATACACTTGTGTCGTCTCAAAGCACCCAAAGTGCTGTACGAGATGAAACAATCTGTAAGATGTAATTAGAGAATCCAGCAATTCATCTCATCTCTTTGCAAAGGTGTCTGCCGGTTGCCAATATCAATAAACCAAGCAAGGAAATACGGCTCCCATACAAGGCAGCAATACTTAATCATCCCATCTTGTTGATCATTTGACGTTATAGTTCATACGACATGCATATTGACGTCATAATCATGTGCTTGAGCGGCAAACAGAGTCCATGATGGCAGACGTGAGCTACAAAGTTTTAGAGTAGAGATATCTCAATGGCAGCGCACTTGACCACCAATCTGAAGGTTGGTAGTTGAGTCGCCACTTTTCTGCGCTTGTTACATAGAGATAGGAGAGCTACCAACTCTTTGCAATTCCCGGCTAAAGGAATCACGAGGTGTATAAGCCTAGCTTTTCAGTGTCCAAAAAATATCTTCGGAAGCCAGAAACATAGACAACAAACATAGGGCTCAAGTCTTGAAACAGGTCAGTGTAAAATTCTATAACAGTTTTCTTTGAATTAAATGTCTTGGAAGCAATTTAGGATTTGTTGTTGTAAATCTATCGTGGAAATTTATTGATATCTTGATTATAGACAGGGAATATTGTCTAACGATCTAACAATCATGCTAACCTTTGATTTTGTGACTTATTTGTACTAAATCGACCATAGATTCAGAATTCAACGGGTACCTTTTATAATTTTGACCGGAACCATCATTAACCGTCATTTTGATGACGTCAATTACTGACATTTTGAGAACTAACATATGACCATAGCTTTTCACCGGTATGTTTGATCAGGTTATAAAATGACACAGTTGAATTCAGCTTGATTGGAGCTTTCGACAGGTATAATTTTTTATGTTTTGATGAAGTTAGAAAATTATTTATGACGTCATAAGTCCTATGACGTCATATTTCACATTTTCTTTCAATTGTGTAAATCAATTTCTTTTCGCTGAATCTTACCAAATCGATCATGCTGATTTTGAATCCAAAGTCAATAGATTGTCATTATCTCCAGAAATTACATTTTCCGCCATGTTATTTTCTCAACATTTTTCAGGCAGTGGGAAAATGACATGTGTCAAAAAGGCATTTCATTATGCAATAACATTTCAGCAAATTCCGAATCAGCATGATCGATTTAGTAAACTTCAATGAAAAAGTTTAAATTTGCATCATTACAAGAAAATGTCAATTATGACGTTATAGGAATGATGACGTCATAAAAAATTTTGTAACTTCATCAAAATATAAAAAATTATATATCATTCGAAAGCTCTAATCAAGCTGAATTCAACTGTGTCATTTCATAGCCTGATCAAACATACCTGTGAAAAGTTATAGTCACACATTTGTTCTCAAAATGTCAGTAATTGACGTAATTGACGTGATCAAAAATAACACTTCAGGTCAAAATTAAAAAAGGTACCGGTTGAATTCTGAATCTCTATGGTCGATTTGGTACAAGTAAGGCACAAAATCAAAGGTTAGCATGATTGTTAGATCGCTAGACAATATTCCCTGTCTATTTGTTCAAGGTTATATCATCTTTTCTCGGTTTAAGATATACAAGGATTTAATTTTTTTTTTAAATTTTCCATGCATTTTTTCAAAAATAATTAAACTGCCGCTATTTTGAAAAAAAATCAAAGATATCAAAAATTTTCCACGGCAGACTTACAGCAAAGCACCATTCAAGCACCATTCATGTACTCATGCATTGAAAATGGCACACGAACAATATAAAGAGGCTTGCTACGATAAAGAGGCGAAAAAACAATCACACAGCCTCGCTTTTGTTTGCGCGATATGACATCACTTCGCTCCAATTGCTTATTTGAATACGTAATTTCAGAAGGAAAGGGCGACAAATAGTGGAAAAAAGTATCATACATCATTCATAGCAGTATTATCTTGTATCTTATCATCAATCATACCAGCCCCGGATTTGTCCTTTAAGGTGATTTTGCTTTCCACTCTGATGAGGACGGAAAGCCAATATTTAGAAATTCCCCCTTCCCCCTCCAGGAAGTTATCAAAGTCTCAAATTAGATGTCACCTGAGATTTGCGATAACGCAAAATTCCTTTGCAAAATACTTCTATTGATTTTATTCGCAGGCAATCTATTACTCATATTCGTAGCAATCGAAAGATATATTAAACAAACATTTTTTATTTTCACGTCTTTGGAGAATGCTCGTTTCAAAATATGTTATTTGTTTCGGAAGAACTTCATTTTCCACTCCACTAATCTAAAGATCTAAATCAAACCTTTTTTACCACTCACACTATATGTTTACGGAAACACCACAGCTGGCGTATACTCCTTGAAAGAATTAGGTATAAATCCCGGGGGGGGGGGCACTTAGTATATTTATCCGACGGGGATGTGCCGTTTTATGGGTATCGTTTTCACCAATTTTTTCTAGCACAGGGTATCAAATAAGGCAATTTTTCTAGGGCAGGTTGTCAAAACATGTCAAAAGGCGATATTTTTTCAGATCGGGTCGTTTTTCGGTCAAATGTACATGTTTTGGAGTATACTTTCCACAAATTTTTTCTAGAATGGGTTATCATTTTGAGCGAAAAATTCTGGAGCAGGGTAAAACAATTTTTTCGTGGGCACACCCGCGTACAAAGATAAATCAAGTACCCCCCCTCCCGGGTATGAATCAATCAATGTTATTTGGGGGAGTCTTCCTAAATCAAAATTGAATACCCTCCAACGTCTGCAGGACGAGCCCGTTCGATTATTGATAAGGCCAGACAATTGGTCTCATAAAAGACAATTGGTCTCATAATTGGTTGACCGTTGAACAACTAATAAACTTTGATCGATCAGTTATGACATACAAAATAATCAACAGGCAATGTCCCGAAAGCCTTTGGGGGTAAATACCATCATAGGACCCAGCACTCAAACTACAGAACAAGGAATTGCAGGGACCTACAAATCCCAAGAAATAATCTTGAATATGTCAAGAAAGGCTTTCACTATTCGGCTCTGAAAGCTTGGAACGATATACCCATCAATATCAGAGAGCTCCCTACACTTAGTAGATTAAAAAACAATTGAGAAGCTATTATATGAGCTGAAAAAGCCTAAAACACGACGCCCTGGAAGAGCAGCTGCTAGTAGATAGAATACTGTACATAATTTTGCTTTAACTGTACATAGATTATATTAATGTAATTAGGGTATTTATTTTCTTATTTAAGTATTGCGTTAATAAGCTGAAGGGTTTTTGTGTGTAAATAATTTAAAATGAAAATAATAATAATAATAATAATAAAACCATATTTATACAGGTAAACTTGTTCAGCAAAATGGATTTGCTGCTATCAACCAAGGACCTGTCAACCTAAAATACCTAAATATATAATTTACACCAATATAGTTTTAAAAGTTATTTACAATAATAGAGTTTAAAGAAAATTTTAAAAGTCAAAGTTAAAATCCTTGCAGTAAGTCTTGAACTTCAAAACTGATGTTTCGCTCTTTAGTTTGTTTGAAACTTTATTAAATATTTTTGCACCCTGGAATGCAAAAGTTTTCCGTCCTGCTTCAGATTTTACTCTTGGGAGCAATAAATTGTGTTCATTTCCACGAGTTCCTTTGCAGTGTTTTACACGGTGAAAGTATTCCCTAAAGTCAGGTGGTGCAAGACCGTTCAAGCATTTGAAGACCTCAACCGCACACATTCTGTTTCTGATGTGGTTTACTGATGGTAGTTTTACACTATTTCTTCTACCATTTATAATCTTTAACGATCGTATTTGGATGTTCTCAAATCGTTGTTTCTTAGATTCTGACATATCTATAAAAATGTTGTTGCAGTATATTAGGAGTGGCAGTATCATAACTCTGTATATTGTTTCTGCTGCATGAGGCG
Organism: Aurelia coerulea; assembly: GCA_039566865.1. Classification (NCBI taxonomy): domain Eukaryota; kingdom Metazoa; phylum Cnidaria; class Scyphozoa; order Semaeostomeae; family Ulmaridae; genus Aurelia; species Aurelia coerulea. The sequence goes on along the minus strand of CM076948.1, from coordinate 20,193,345 downwards.
TCAAGTTCGGTCTTATCCTGGACAATAATTTGACTCTCGAGCTTGCCTTTTTAAGATTTTTTTCGATGTGTTCTGCATACGTCAGGCTTTTATCCATTATGACCCCTAAATATTTATAGGCTGCTGATTCAGCAATTTTCAATCCAATGAAAAAATGAAGCTTTGTGCCACTGAAAGCAACGTTTTCCTTTATGATCACCGGGTGTAAAACCAGCGACCTTCAAATCTAAAACATTTCTCAACCACTCCAGTGCTACAAGATAGTTGGAGAAACTTGAGAATCATCCAGCACCCTTGGAGGATTTTTCAATCTTGAACCACGGGTGAGTGCTTCAGATTGTAGGCTTCTGTGGAAAAAATATTTATATCGTATTTATTTTACTATCTCCTCCGTAGAACAACATAAATCTGTCCTCCCCACAAGCTGTGGCGATAAAGCACAACTGCAGCGGTGTCTGACTACCCGTGCTTGGACAAAGCTTCAAACAAGTTTCATGAAAGTTTAAATTACAATATGGGCTAGTACAGTCCGACCATTTATTTCTCTACAACGGTAATAATAATATAGAATTGTCTAATTAATACTAGAATTGTTTCATATACCGGGTGTCCCAAAAAAACGCAACAGATTCAAACAATTCTGACGGAATCTGTTTCAAATTAATAATCAAATGAATATTTTTATCTAAATCTGCAATGATTAGATTAAATTTTGATGTATTTTTCAGAATTTTTGATGACTTGCTTGAATAGTTAAAAATCAACAAATTTCAAATTTGCTGTCAGGGCAAAACCAGAGCTATCAGCATTAGTGCAAAGTATACTGTAAAGTTAAAAGAATGGCAATATCTGAAACTTTACATGATTACAAGCACACAACTTCATTAAGAAACTACAACGAAGGGATCTCTTACAGATTCATGAGTTATCCATTCTTGAGGGAGCTTTCAGTGTTCATTGATAAATGAAAGTATAAATCTAATAATGGCCTAGTCATTTAGAAAAAGCAAGCAACCATCATTTACACTTAAGAGGCATGGCAGTGTTTTGACAGAAATCTTTATGACAGTGTCTGTTCAATGTTCAATTAAATCATGTGTTTGCCTGTTTGTCAGCAATTCTTTTTAATTGCAGGGATTGCCATGTTTTTACAATTTGACATTATGATTCATCATTGTTAATGCAGCATATCTGGTTTTGACCTGGGGGCAATTTTGAAGTTTGCTGATTTTTAACTCTACAACCAAGTCACCAAAAATACTGAAAAATATATCAAAATTTAATCTAATTATGGCTGATTTGAAGAAAAATAATTGTTGGATAATGGGTATGAAACAGTTTGCATTGCAGTAGAATTTTTCAAATCTGTTGCGTTTTTTTTGGGACACCCGGTACTTGGAATTATCTGATAAGTCACTGGAATTGTGATTGTCATCATATATGTTTATCATGGAACTGTCTAATTTCTGAAAACTATTGTCCTCACAATATTAATTATCATACATTGAGGATATAATCATATAGTTGTTGGAGAGATGTAACGATAGGGCAACCGAAAGGATCAGTTCTAGGGCCTCTTTTAGTCAATGTTTTCATAAACGACATTTTCCTCAATGTAAACAATATCAAAATTGGTAACTATGCTGACGACACCACTATCTATGCATGCAATTCAGATCTCAATGCTATAATTGTTAGATTAGAAATAGACAGTTCAGTACTTGTGAAATGGTTTTTAGAGAATTACATGAAACTTAACGAAAATAAAGGGCACACATCTTCCAATATTTTGTAACAAATTGTCGCCATTGGTAGCTTCACAATTGAAGAATGTGATTATGAAAAGTTTTCAAAAGTCACATTTGATAAAAGATTAAGTTTCACAAAACATGCCGAAGATTTATGCAAAAAGGCAAACTAAGAATTGCATGCACATGCTCACCTCTCTAATAAAGAAAAAACCCGCACATAAGAACCTTCATCTAATAAGAACCTACAGCCTGAAATAATATATTTTGTACCCAATAAATAAGAACCATTTCAGGCTGATATCTTAACTAGGTTCTTAATGAAGTGTTTCATTCATTCATTGGGAAATAAATGCAATCTGTTTGCTAATCAACCTCTTTCGTGAATTCCAAAACATTACTTACAGAACTCTGATAGGGAGGGCCTGCAGGAATAAACTGGGTAAGCTAGGGTTGAAGTGGATAGCACCAAGAGCGTAAATAAATTTGGCTAAGATTTAGATTTACACATTTTCCTATGTTAAGGACCTACACCCTGATTACTGGATGGGCCTCATTGCATAAGAACCTAAACAGGCTGAGTTCAAAATCTTAGGTTCTTATGTGCGGGTTTTTACTGTAATAAGGACCCTGTCAAATTAAAACTACTGATGGATGCATTCATCAGATCGCAGTTCAATTACTGTCCACTTGTATGGATGTTCCATGACAGGACGATCAATTCTAAAATTAACAAAATCCGCGAGAGCATTGCGAATTGTATGCAAAGAGAGCAGAAAAAATTTTGCAAATATTGCTTTGTTGTCTTTACTTTTGGCAGCTGCAAATGATGTACATTGCGCAGCTGTGCTTCTCTGCAAAAATCTCTTTGCTAATGGTTGAACCACCCATAAATACCATCTGCAGTTGCATATGATAGAAATTTCCAACACAAAGAAAGGAGTCAACCCAACCATCATCAAAAATTTTCGCAGAAAAGCATAGCTGCGCAATATACATCATTTGCAGCTGCCGAAAGTAAAGACAACAATACCGGTGGCGCCAAAATAAACCATGCATGTTTGGCAGGCCACAATAAATCGTACACTGAACCGATTTTGAAGTTTTATGACTTAATCTTTAGCAGAAAGCCTGAATTAGATTCTAGGACTTTTTGCAAATTTCCCGCTTTCAGTTTTTAGAGCTAGAAGCGAGTTTCTTAAAATGTTCGTTCTCGAAAACATTGAAAAACGATCAAAAAACATCGATCAAATTTTAAAAGATTCAACATGAATGAACAAAGAGAACACGTTTCAGGGGGATTTGGGGGTTTAGTGCGAACTCTCGTACAGCAGATTACAATTGGTCGATTTCTGAATCGCAAATCACCACGAACAAGTACTCTCTTTGTCCATTCATGTCGGTTATTTAGAAAATTTGATCGATGTTTTTGATCGTTTTCAGTGTTTTTGAAAACTAAAATCTTACGAAACTCGCTTCTAGCTCTAAAAATCGAAAAAAAAAATTGCAAGAAATCTTAGTATCTAACTCAGGCTTTCTGCTAAAGAATAAGTCATAAATCATCAAAATCGGTCGAGTGTAAGATTTATTGTGGCCTGCTAAACGTGCATAGTTTATTTTGGCGCACCCGGTATATGGTACAGAAAATTTTCAGCATAGAGACGGTCCTCATTCCTAAGGTTTGTGAAAGACTGTAACACAATTCAACAGTTTAAAATAAATATATAAGATCAACAGATAAACTAAAAACTGTGTTATTCACATTGGGAATGGATACATGGTAATTGAGTTCCCACTATAAATAGCACTTACAATAAATAAGCAATAAATAATATAGACTAGTTTAACAAAACATTACTACAAAACATGAAATTACGAAGGACGGACTAGAATGGCAACTGCTATTTACTCAAAATTTATGTCTCTTCGCTGTCTTGGTATATGTCATTGTCGCTTCAAAGATAATACGATTTGCAACAACGGCTAATGCGTTGGTGTTTCCAAACAGAAACTATTGCATACGGATTTTGAATCTAATACACTCATTCTTTTTATAAGAAACTAAGGTCCAGGCTGGTAGGTATTTTTTACATTTGAAAAAACTTTTGCTACAAGAAGTTTCTTGTATGTTTTTTATATTTCAATAACTCAAGTGTAGAGTTAATCTATTTTTGTTAGAAAGGCTCAAAATTACTTAGTAAGATCTCAAAACAATTAATAACATAATTTGGAGTAAAACATGCCAAAACAGATTATACTACCACACAGTGTCAAAATATTGCTGAGTGCAAATAACAAACGTTCCTTACGTTCTTTGAATCAGGAGGGCAGTTCTTTAAGTTCCAAAAAATTGCACCTACCGTTTCTTATAAAAAATGAGTGTAATCTATTCATTTTTGGAACCGATTGGGTACAACCAACATCACGTTATACGGTACATGGAAATTAAAACGTTGTGCTGAATGAAATAAGTCTAAGGTGCGAGTTCTATTCGACATTACAAGCTTTATTCGTTACTTGCGGTACGCGTACCATTTTCACCCTTGTTGGTACTAACTCGCCATCGAACCCAGCATGGATGAATTTGGACTTTGATGACATTTTATTAGAAACATAGGCGTACATTTTCAAGGCGACTTTAAGGCATTGAGTCATGTTAAGTAGACTGCGTATACTGTGAAATGAAACCGATCACATGAGATGCATTGTACAACTGCAGGTCTTTTTAGTTTTTTAGGAGTGACAAATTGATCTTTATCACATGGGTCACATGATACACGGCAAAGCAGGCTTATTTGTCATGCATGACTCGATGCCTTTAAAGTAAATTGAGGCCCATTTTATAAGTCGTGCCGCGCCGTGCCGAATCAAGTGAATTTCGAACAATTGTCGTCGAACCATATGCCCAAGGCATCTCGACTGGGACGACCCGGTGCGACTTATAAAACTAAATTTCAGTCCCACCGTGCTGCAGCATTTTCACACATGCGCACAACGACAAAAGCCATTGTTTGTTGTGGATGTGCAACCCAACCATACCCAACATGCGCATGCGTCATTGTGGTTCGACGCAGCACGGCACGGCAAAAGTTTTTCCTTATAAAACAGAGGCGCTCCAAGTCGAACTTCAGTCGAACTCAAATTCCTATGGTTCGGCACGGCACGGCGCGGCACGACATATATAACGGGCCTGACTGAGATATGGCAACAAGGTCGAAGCATGTAAAAAAGGGTACGTTGCCACCTATGTTCCTGTTTTTTATCTATCGACAATATAATTGGCTACATTTAGATTGCCCCTAGTCCGCTCAACACAGCTGCTTTGAAGGCTGATTTCCAGTCAGTGGAATGTTCCAAGCTGGTGGAATTTTAAACAATAGAAGATCGCTCAACCGTAACGGCCTATTCAACTTTCGAGCAATATTTTCCATCTTAAACAATAGAATTTCCTCTTGCTTGGAAAATATCGCTGACTGGAAATTAGCCTTAAAGGCAATCTGTCTCAATCATAATTGGCTGAAGATTGTACCGGGTGACCCAGAAAAAAGTGACCCAACACAATCTGTTACAGAGAATTAATTAAGTGGCCGATTGATATTGCTTCAAACGTTGTTCTGTCGCTGAAAGACTAGCCTAGGCTACGAGTATTTTGCGAAATTTTTTTCGGCATGTTAAATTTCCAAAATTAAAGATTTCGATGAAAAAAGCATGCCTGAAATCCTCAAAAAGTCGTCAAAAACAGGGGATCGATTTACAGCCATTTCAACTCTTCAAAACAACGAGGAGCGTGTTTCATTTCAACCAGGGAATAGGCAACCCAATCAGAAGTCTTCAGAGGAATTTTATAGTCCCTAGGTAATCGAAAATATTCTCAGGCCGAATGAAACACGCTCCTCGTTTGTTTGAAGATCTGAAATGGCTTCAAATCGATCCCTTGTTTTTGACGACTTTATGAGAATTTCAAGCCATCGCTTTTCCTCAAAATCCTTATTTCGGGAACTTTTCCGTGCCCAAAAAAATTGCAAAAAAACTCGTACTATAGACTGTTCTTTTAGTGACATAACAACGTTTGAAATATTTCAATCTGCCACTTAATTGTTTTTCTATAACAGATTGCATTGGGTCACTTTTTTCTGGGTCACCCGGTATAAGGGGATTAAAGATTTGCATTGCAGGAATCAGGGCCGTAGGAAGAAGCTTCGGATTGGGGGGGGGCAATTGTTCTGAAGACAATAGAGAACAATACATCTAATTGAATAACGGAGAAGAATTGGGAAGAGATTGTTTTGAATTGAACTGAATTTTTATCCTGCGAAATATTCAAAGAGTCTGGGCTCTAGGTCCTTTCCTTTGTCTAGGCTTTGTTCTCTAAACCAATCACCTGTGTGACAGAGCTCCTTTAATGAAACTCTGTTTTCCATTCTAATGAAAACGGAAAGCCTGTTTTAAGAAATCTTTCTCTCCAAAAAGATCTTAATGGCAGTCTGTGACGCATCTGCTTGGGTGATAAGGACAATGCAAAGAATAGGGGAATTAAATGGCGGGTGATCCCACTGACTTTGTTTCCAGTGCATATATTCACAAAGGCATCTGATGAGCATCTGTTGTGTTAAGCCCTAACTTTATTGCAGCAAAACAGATGCGTGACAGACTGCCTGTAATTACTCGGCAACCAATCAGTCGATCAAAATTCTGCAAAACGTAGTATGTTAGCCATATTCTTGGCAATGAAAAGATATACTAAGCGCAATCGTTTACTTTTGCAGGTTTCAAGGAAGCCCATTGTAAACATTTTATAGATTCGTTTGAAAGAAGAGCTACAGTCGTGGCCAAAAGTTTAACACCACATTTTTGTCAACAACGTTTCTTGGCCTAACGATATGGAACCCTACCACTCTGCCTATTTTACTCTCTTGGAATTTATTTAGATCAACTTTCCATGTAGATTTCAAATTTTGGTGTTGTTTTTTAAATTTCGGCGCCATTTTGCTATGACGTCACAATGAAATATATAGAAATTCTCGGAAATTACATTGGTTCTGCCCACAAGGGGTGTGACCCAAAAATTGTGTTACTCAGGTGGAATTTACATCAATCTATGCACAATTCATTTCTATAATTTGTTTGCAAAATATCGAAACTCCACGAAGAATATTGCTTCTGGGAAAAAGGTAGTAGAGGGCATTCAGTCCACAGCTATGGCCATAAGTTTAAGACCAGCCCTTGGATTTTTAGTTTCAAGTTACAAATCACATAGTTATTCGAATTAATGTTCAAGAATCATTTCATTATTTGAATTATCGAACATCACAGGCTCTTACCTCATAAGCACAGATTGTTTTTCACTCTTTTCCAAGGGTGGTCTTAAACTTATGGCCAAAGCTGTGGACATAAGGCCCTCCACTACCTTTTTCCCTGAAGCAATATTCTTCGTGGAGTTTCGATATTTTGCAAAAAAATCATAGAAATGAACTGTGCATAGATTGATGTAAAATCCAGCTGAGTAACACAATTTTTGGGTCACACCCCTTCTCGCCAGAACCACTGTAATTTCCGAAATTTTCTATACATTTCATTGTGACGTCATAGCAAAATGGCGCCAAAATTTAAAAATCAGCACCAAAATGTGAAATCTAAATGGAAAGTTGATCTAAATGAACTCCAAGAGAGTAAAATAGGCAGAGTGGTAGTGTTCCATATCGTTAGGCCAAGAAACGTTGTTGACAAAAATGTGGTCTTAAACTTTTGGCCACGACTGTACATTAAGTCCGTTAATTTACTTCAACGCTCGATCAACAGTCAGCTAGGATACTGTAGATCCTCGAATATGCCTCATTAGGGGGGGGCTTATTGTCAAAGATGAATTGCTGAATGGGGGCTTATTTGAGGGGAACTTATTCGAAGGGGGGCTTATCAAATAATAACGTAGATCTCTCATGGTATACTGTAATTCTACTGGGTGAGTCAGAAAAAAGGAACCCCGCTTGGAAAGCCACTGCTCCATTAATATCAAAGCAATAATATTGAAAAATGTCTTGTGTTATTGCCAATATGTTCAATTAGGTTCAGTAATTTACCCGGCCTTAATCGGCCATTCCTTCCCGTGGATATGGGTGATTTTGTGCAGAAAGCCCCTTCAAAAATCCTGCAAAACCAATGAAAACAATGAGCACATTTTCCTTCCTAAAATTGATGACACTCACATAAATTCATGTATTTTGTCCTCTTGGGAGAATGGGATCCCCCTGAATAGGTCATCGATACTAGGGGGAGCTGAGGACTTGTTCATCCTCTACTAAGTCAAAAAGGTATTGATTCTTAACTACAATTCAAAGGAGACAATACCAAGACAAAGAATCTAAAAATTTATGTAAAATTTGGCCTTTTGTGCAATTCAAATACTCCACATGGGGGCTTCTTGGGGGGGGGGGTTAATCTAAAAAATTAGTTATGAGATGGGGGCTTATTCGAGGGGGAAGCTCATTCAAAAGGTGGGGGCTTAATCGAACATTTACCGTAAAACGGAAACCCTGTGAGAGTTATTACGAAGAGAAGGCAAAATTAGTTGCCTTTTCCAGCTAAATTTCCCTCCTTGACTATTGCTGGATTTAATCTAATTTGACTCCTTTGTGATACAACAAGGTGACATTAGGTTCTTAACACGTCAACATGTTCCGAAAGACATCTAAAGCTGCTTTTCGAACATCTCTGATCCTCCAACAGTACAACAATGGATTGACACTCGATGACGCAAATCCTATTGTTATAGTAAGATAACGCAATGTAACTATTGTGCTGTCTTTGTCCGATGCAGGAATCCCCAATGACCATACAAGACCAAAGACGAAGCACGGTATCCAAGATACAAGCACCACCGCAACGAGTATTGCTACAGTAATAGTTATGCGCAGCTGTCTTGAGGTATCTGCTGCTATCCTCTGTGCGGAATCTGATACCGAGGCTTCCATTGAAGCCGTTGCTGTTGTTGCTGCTGCTGCTGAATTCATGCTTGAAGAAGTCGGCGCCTGGGGTGTACTGATTGGTCCAATCCTGAGAAGTGATCGTGTTGATCGGATAATCACAGACGCATATGCAATTGACATGACGATAGATATAACGCAGAGGTATGCTATTAACACACTATAGAAGACATGGCGTGGGACGCCGTATAAAGGCGAAAATGCTATTACCAATGCATTAACCCATAGTGCCAAAATCACAACAACAACCCTTCTTTTAGTAACATATCTGTTGTAGTATTGCAATTTTTTCATTCTGATGTATCTGTCAAGGCTTATCACTGGTAAACACAGTCCTGATACTCCGCAGAATATCCCCAGTGCGAAATAAGTGATGTAGGAAATTGCACAGCTACGAACAGTTGATCTGTTCAGCAATAAATGTACACACATTAGAGGTTGACTTATAAGGCCCACCAGCAAATCACTGACAGCCAAAGACACCACGAATAGGTTTGTCGGGGTTATAAGCCGTTCTTTGCTAAATATACCTTTTATAAAGCAGAAGTTTATCATTATGTTTGTTATTGCTGTAACTGCATTTGTTACAACTAGCAAGTAAATAACGGATGCTGCCATTGGCAATACTGCTGGTAACACTACGCAAGCCATAATATCTAGATTGGCTTCAGTAACAAGCTTAAAGTTCCTGCAAAAGCACGGTACCAAGCCAGTATCCCTGAGGAACCACAAATGTTGCGATTTTATTTCCTGATAATTCAAGTGCAAACATATCTCTTTCCAAGAAAAATTTTATTGACCTTGCCATAAGATGTCTCACGCATCCAAGTCAGTGCATTGTAATGGTTTGTCAAACTTCACGAAGAAAGCATTTTAGCTGCGAGCAATCTACGAAGTATTGGAGCCCTGGGTGACTCTACCATTCGTTATGCAGTTTGTTTTTCAGTCCCAGCAGAAGTCCTCTTCTAAGATAAGATTTCATTAACTTACTTGTTCTAACAACTCTTTGGAAAAACGCAAGAGTTGATGGTCCAGTTTTCCTCTCGTCGAAGCACTTGTCAATTTTACTCTTCTCAAAATTCAGTGCATTAAACACTGCCGAGAGTTTGACAGGACAGATGTCATTGCCAAACAAGCATGACTTGGTTACACAATCTGGAATGCTATGATAACTCACGATGATGATTGAGCTGGTGCTACTTCATGCCAAATCAAGATCTATATAGAACATTTCTTACTTCCAGCTCTATTCATTAATAATTCAAGCCAATCCAGTTCTCCTCAAATAAACAATCCTTGAAAATGATATAGCCCATGTCTTCCTTTAGTGTCTATTCATTGATAATGAAAACAAACAATTCATGAAAATGCGATTGATCATTGCTTGCTTTCATTTCTATTTTTGATAATTGAAGCCAATTCAAATCTGTCCAAATAAACAATTCTTGAAATGCTATAGAACGCTTCTTCATCAAAAGTGATCGCATTTCCTCATTAAATCAACAATTCACAAAGAAAAGTTCTTTAAAAATTGTGTCGGCAGTAGTGATCTCTATTTGATTCCAGAACTATTGTCCAGTTTCTCTGCACTAATTAATCTTCCTGAAGTCAGAATCTTCTGCAAAAAGTTGGTCTTTTTAAAGAATAACTTCTTGATATCAGTATCAATATCAACGAAAAAACAATGAAATATGGGATTTCCATGAAACGTTATGAATGATGATTCTATTTCTTTGAAAATTCAAGTCAAATCACAGTCTTCTCAGATGAAAATTTTTGAAAGTGCTATTGAACATTTCCTCTTCAATCCTATTTGTTGATGATTCAAGCACAAACAAAAAGTTCTCGAATAAATAATTTGAAGGATGATGATTCTATTTCTTTGAAAATGCATGCCAAATCAAAATCTTCTAATAAAAACAATTTATGAAAATGCTATAGAACAGTTCTTCCTTGTAAGTGATCGATTTTGATTATTAAATAAACAATTTAGGCAAGATAGCTCTTGAAAAGAACTTACTAGATTGCGATCTCTGCTTGACTCCAGAATGTATTGTCCAGTTTCTTTACAGCAATTAATGATCCAAAGTCAGTAATTTATATACGAATTTGGTTGTTTTAAGAAAAACATTCTTCATATCAATATTAATATTCGAGCTATTCTTCTCTCGTTTACAACCTCTGAGGACCTCCCTGGAAGGGAAGGAATCCCTCTTGAGTTAAATTAGCAGTTGACAAAGACTGCTAAGTTTCAATGTTTTTAATGGTAAGGTTTCCGAATGCAGCCCAATTTTCTCCAACTAAAAGACGCATTCTGGCTGTCTGTCGCACATAAAAGTTTAGGTGATAGGAAAGACCAAGTTCCAATTCTCTTTAATCAAGAGCTTCATAAATACCATCCTGTTCTCTCCGAAGTAAAAGCTATATTTTGCGTGCTTGTTCTACATAGATTACAAATGCGGTCCCGTTCATCAAGTCTCCAATTTTCACTTGTTTAAATTACGAACAACAAAGCGCGTAGATTTCGTTTCACTTGCAGGCCACCCGAAAGCAGTCTTCCTGGACTGAGATTAATTCTTCAAAGTAAAGAAATGTCTCTTCTTGAAATTTAGAGAAAGTTGGGTCGATATAGCGCTTCACATAACCTCGACAAGTCAGCTAATTTCTGCCTGTTTACCTTGAAATGGCGCACACAATATGTTGACGAAATTTTGGGTTCTTGAATCGCTTGAAATTCTGTTTTCTCCAATCGCCAGGATCCTTTATTTCGGTCTGGTCCTCTAAAATCAAACCACTATGTCTGGAGTACAAAAAAACCGCTCAATTAAGGCATCGATTTCTCTTCAATAGCCCCGCAATATGGTCTGATCATCTAAAACATAAGAATGGCTCTCTCGAGTCTGTCACAAAACATGCAATCGATGTAGAAATTCAAATTTCCATTCCCGTTGATTTTAAGCCTCTTGGATTCGGCATCATTCTTTTAATTCACAGAAAATGTTTCTTGAGTCTGGATTCAAATTTCTGGAAGTCTGTTGCCAAGATGATGAAGAAGTTCAGTGTTCAGTTCTCTTTGATGGCAAGTCTCCTGCGATCAGTAAAATTCTCTAAAGGAACAGACAACATTTCTTGAGGCTGGTTGAAAAAAATAACAGTCGATCAAATGAAATCGACCTATGTATATTGAGTGGCCGCTGTAAATATGCAGAAGAAAACGCTAACACACTTATTGTTTCTTTAGATACACAATGAAAAGGCACATTTACCATTTGGCCCGGGCCAGCTTTAACGATGTCGATTTCCTTCTGAACAGGGAACGAGGAACGGAGAATGAAACGGGGAATGGAACGGGGAATGGAGTGGACTCGAATCGCATGGAATGGAACGAGATCAGGGAATGATTTTGGGGAGTGACTTAAGAGAAAGAGTCTGGGAAAAGATTTCGGGGAATCACCCAGTGTACATCATTCTTGATATGAGTGAAACACGACAATAATAAGCCAGTATATATCGTGATCTAATCGCATTTGTACAACGTTGTAATTGTTTATCTAGTTTTTCTTTATTTGCATGTCTGTTAATGGCAATGGGGTAGTCATTGCCTATTGCTCCCTATGATATCACTCCAGTAGTATTGTATAGTGGTATGGCAATTAGAAAGTATGGTAGAATGTAACATCTATTGTAATATGCTATATGAACACAAAAAATGATAAGTAATTAGCTGATTAATTTATCATTCAAAACAAAATCAAATTAAAAACTTTTCAGTGTAATTATTAGTACAGAATGTCCCTTGGTGCATCGTCGAATTTCATTTATTGATGCTAGAATCTGAAGTAAGCTATTGCTATATTTACAAAAGAAAACGAAAGAACAATGAACGTAGAGCCGGAGACAGTGCTGAGACAGTGTTAAGACCATAGAAATAGGACGAGACAGTGCTGCATATCACGAATCTACCACGACTGTGAATATTGCTCTCTACCAACAGCTGTTTTGTATGACAATCGTTCAAAACAAGCCTTTAGGGGGGGGGGGGGTTAAAGGCTTTTATTCAACCATCATGCTTTGCACGTGCCATCTCTTGGTTGGGCTTGGTCATGTTCCATGAAAATAGCGACAACGAAGAAAAACGAAAAGACGGCACATGCAAGGCATGAGCCTTTAAGTTCTGGTTCCAATATTCCAGCATTCAAGCTCCACATCGATGACAATGAAACTTAATCAGGCGATCTTATTGCCTAGATAATCACTTGCGTAGAAACGGAGCTAGCCCATCTATTCTTTCACTTGCGAATTTCTTTAGCAGTTTTCAGAGTCTTTTCAGTATTGTATTGCTGAATTGCTGGCAAATTTGATGAGGGATATTAGGCCTTTTTTGAAGGATTCTGAGATGGAATATTAAATAAAAACGCTCATAACTGGGGAAAAATAAAACCGATTTGGACTAACTAATTTTGTTATCTGAGTTGACCTGTTAAATACACAATAGCAGCCAGTTTCAAGAGATCTGATGACTAGGTAACAGACTACAGGCTTGCCATTAACCTTTTTCTAATCACTCAATATTATTTGGGTTAGTAATGCATTATTTGTTTAAAACACTTGCAACACATAATCAAAAGTTTAACGACTTTCCCAACCTCGAATTCACCTTGGATTGCGTCCAGAAGACTTCTTAATTTTCTGCAAACACCACTACCAGAGTCTATCAAAAAAGCCACCGTTCGGTCGCAAAATTTAAATTTTTCTGCAAGGAGATTCTGCTGTAAATGAAACAATGCTTTTTTGGCAGCATACTCCTGCACTTTCCGTTGATCCTTTGATGAATAAGTTTTTGCAAAATACCGAGTGTCCCAGAAAAGGCGCAACATATTTTATTGGCGCTAGCGTCAAGAATTTAGGTCTAATCGGTCCCTGATAAGTTTAAAGTAATCTTTGATAGTTAACTTGAAGATACATACGTCATTTTTTATATTGATGCACTGATAGTTGCAATATTAATCTTGAAAGTCCAAATTTGCCTCTACCTTAACAAGGACAGATTTGGTACGACAATAGCGCGAGTTGGTTTTGATTGACAACGCAATTCAAAGCGATTTGCGATCGCAGACAAAGAAAATTCTCTCAACCAGAAATTAAAAACAAAGAAAGCCGCAAACGTTTCTCTGAAACCCAGGTAGCTAGCTCGCTCGTCGTGCATTCCAGAAATTGTTTTCAAGAGCAAACGTGATCGAAAGAAGAACAATATATCTACACATCTGCCAAGGGCATTTCATTTATTTGATTCAAAAGCCGATTGGGAGGCGATTCAATTCTCTTATTTTTTGGGTGTAATTGAAACACTTACTGCTCAGCTTCTGAACCAAAGAAATGAAATGCCTGTGGTAGATGTGTAGATATATACTACTTCTTTCGATATTCTCATGTTTGCTCATGAAAAACTATTTCTGAAATGCACAACGAGCGAGCTATAGCTACCAGGGTTTCAGAGAAACTTTTGCGGCTTTGTTTGTTTTGAATTTATGGTTGAGAGGATTTCCTTTGTCTGCAGTCGCTAATCGCTTTGAATTGAGGTGTCAATCAAACGCAACTGTTGCTGTTGTATTACAAAATCTTCCTTTGTTCTCTACCTTACAAATCCGACAGCTCTGGTTTGGAGATGGAGGCAAATTTGAACTTTCAAGATTAATAGTCCAACTCTCCATGCACTAATATCAACAAGCAAGGTATTCATCTTCAAGTAAACCATCGAAGATTCTTTTAAAAATCATTGTGGATTGATCAGACATAAATTCTTGTCGCTAGGTCCGATCAAATGCATTGCGTTTTGTGGAACACCCGCGGTAGATCTCTAGGGAATTTTCAAGAAGATAAAACCATGCATACATCAAAATGAGGTAGCACCTTTTGATGCTGCTTTAATTTGTATGTTTGTTGGAAGAAAGAGACTAACAATTAAAATCTTTGAATTTTTCTGATTTTTTAATAAGCACGAGAAGCCTGCACAGTAAACTCTATAACTGATTTAATTATATTGACGAAATCAATCATGTTATTGATAAAAATTTTCAAGAACGAAAACCCAGTGCAATAACCTTGGCAGCACCACGATTTAAAAAAATAAATTGTTAAACACAAAACATTTCTCCTTTGAGTTTTGATACTCCTTATGGTAAAATGTGTGAGACATTTTCTGATGAAAAGAGCTGCTGCCTGCTTTCCAACTTCCCGATGACTCAACTAATGCAAAATGAAAGAGCAAAGGTCCATCTTACATCAAATGATACAATTAGAACAATGTCAAAATGAGGAAGCAGCGCTTCTTCATTTTGGCATGTGGTTACTCTCTCCTTGCTTACGAATTCCCTAGAGTCCTATTTTTTGCTGAACAATAGATCAAATAATAGTACATGAGTTGGACTCAGATAATCACTATCTCATTTATGTGCAGCCTTCGTTTCAGAGGAATTAAAATTTTCGGCCGGTAGCCTTTGAGCCTATAGAGGTTCTTATGAGTGTGGTTCGTTATAAGGGCCTGTTGATGACAAATTTTCCCCGGCATTTTCCCGCTTCACCGGGAAAATCGCTCAGCCGAGATCACGCCTCATATAGCGTTACCACATAAAATACCGGGTGTCCCAAAAAAAGTACTCCTGTTTAACAAATCAACAAAAATTTATTGTCAGACCTTTGATAAAGTTTTCTTTTTGAGTCGTTTTGTCAAATAACCAAAACTATTAACAGATGATAAAATTTGTGGTTTCGATACAACAAGATCGAAAAATTACACGCCGAAAAACCTTATTTTGAGCTATAGTTTTTAAGCAAAATACCCAATCTTGCCTAAGAGTACAAATTTTCAGATTTTTTATCATCGTTGAAATCTTTAATGATAGTGCGCATTTATTTCTGTCATTTATGACCAAGCGAGAAGCTTTACACGCACAAAGAAATTGATCTGGCAATCCTCAATGCTTTTTTGCAGTATGATTCAAAACCAGGTAGCCCTAAAAAGAGCTAAATGTGCTCATTTTGGAACCAATTACAAGATCAGGTATATCTTGGAAAATGATTCGGCCCTTAATCTATGTCCTAAAAAAATAAAATTGAAGATCGGCCGTGTAATCAAATTTGGTGATTTTTCAAACGGGAGTACTTTTTTTGGGACACCCGGTAGAACGAGCGTTCACATGAGAAAACATTTCCCCGGCCACAGGAAGCCCAATCGCGTAATATGGCGGCCTAGCTTAATAAAGTAATTTACGTCGCTGCTATTTCCTACCTACAATATAAAGATAGCAGTATTTGCTCTTTGAACTGAAGAAAATTAAATTCATACCATGACTGGTTGATTGTTATCTCGGTTATCTCTGTGTCCTTCTTCTTGTCCTCTTGTGCTCCGAAATCATTGAAGCATTCTGCCACCATGGTAACAGAATTGATGTTGTTGTTGTTATACTGGAATAAGGCGTTTGCAGTGTGTATATAAGGAATAACAAGGAGCGAAGCTTCTTTACCCGCCGAAATCCAACAACAGTTTTGTCCTCGCTCAATCTCGGTGAATTTTGCATCAAACTCCCAGTTCTTTGCATGAAAATGTTCCCCAGCTTTTAAACTTCGTACTCAATGCATATGTCACCACTTTCCTCCCCGAAATGATTTAAAACAAACGCAAAACAAACTTATCACTTTGGCAGTTTGAAATCTACCGAAGCTTGGTCCCACCATCGTGGCCAGTACAAAAGGCGCCACCGTTCAAAATTCGTCTGATTCTCGACAGAAATCCCGACGCTGACCCCCGGATCTCCAACGAACGTATTTGCTGCCAATAATCCTTGCTCACAAACATCCGGGGGATAAAACCTGGATTTGCTACGAGATTTGTTCGAATTTCGAACGTCGGAGCTCTTTATCCTGGCCACGATGGTTGGACCAAGCTTCGGTAGATTTCAAACTGCCAAAGTGGTAAGTTTTGTTTCGCGTTTGTTTTGAATCATTTCGGGAAGGAAAGTGAAGACAAATGCATTGAGTGCGGAGTTTAAAGGCTGGGGAAAATTTTCATGCAAAGAACTGGGCGTTTGATGCAAAATTCACCGAGATTGAGCGAGGACAAAACTGTTGTTAGATTTCGGCGGGTAAAGAAGCTTCGCTCCTTGTTATTCCTTATATACACACTGCAAACAAATACTGCAAACACGTTATTCCAGTATAACAACAACAACATCAATTCTGTTACCATGGTGGCAGAATGCTTCAATGATTTCGGAGCACAAGAGGACAAGAAGAAAGACACACAGATAACCGAGATAACAATCAACCAGTTATGGTATGAATTTAATTTTCTTCAGTTCAAAGAGCAAATACTGCTATCTTTATATTGCAGGTAGGAAACTACAGCGACATAAATTACTTTAGTAAGCTAATAGGCCGCCATATTAGGCGATTGGGCTTCCTGTGCACCGGTTAGCCGAGATCTCGCTTGAACTATACCGGAATCCCGCCTAGCCGAAGAAAATATCTTCCCATATGAACATATTTTCCCGGCTAGGCGGGGAAACTTTTCTCATATGAAAGGTCAACGGATATTACCTCGGCTGAGCGAGTTTTCCGGTGAAATGGGAAAATGCCGAGAAACTGCTACAGATGAACAATTAAGACAGTTGATTCCCATGTAGCTAGCAGACTTTTATATATATACTCCATTAAACATTTATAATACATGCTACGGATTACTCTTCGTGCAAACTACTTTATAATACTACAAGGACGATACCATGAGGAGCAAAAGACTATGACTACCCCATGGCATTGTTTAAAAAAAAGCTAAACTTAATACAATGTACACAGTGCTACATACAATTTAAAAAAGAAACGATAAATACTGTACTGTAGTCTGTCTAACATTAGATGTCAGGTTGGGGCAAGATCGCCTTCCTTGTAGGAAGTGTGTTTATTCCCAGTACTGTAGAATAATTGGTGTCCTGTGACCCAGAACAGAGAGTGTCCCAGAACCGTACCGTGACCCAGCAGTACACAGTCAGTCTTTTCAAGGTGGAGATGACGTATGAATAACTTTGTGGTTTCAAACTCCGGTGTTTATGTAATACGAGATCAACTGTTATACGAGTTGGCCACAGGGAATCAGACAGCGTGATTTTTGATTGGTCAACACTAACAGACGCTAGAATTTGAAAATCCCTGTATACACAGATAAACAGGACTGGGTCACAGGACACCAATTACTCTGTGAACACTAGGTCACGGATACAGTGAGTACAAGGTAGGCGCCCTTGGTTGGGGCTGTAATAACCCATAACCCAAAAACTTTCACGAGAAAAACTCTTCTAATCATTTTATTTGAAAAGGATACCTGACATCTAATATGAGACAGAATTTACAAATAAACAAAAAATTTACTTTAAGGAACTTGGTGGCTGCATGGCATGTGACTTAACTTTGATATGATTTTAATCAAACCCAAGCCAACCAATATTGTGGATAAATCGTAAAGTCAGTTTGAGTATATTTCTATTTAGGTCATTTGGAGGATCTTGGTCACCATACAATAAGAGGTGTATTAGAAAATCGTTTGAAAGATTGGTGATTTCAACAATTGGTCGTAATAAATCTTAGCAGACTGAGAAGTCCGCCACTTGACTCACACAAACGTGTAACCCGCCAGCTTTCATCTGTGAGTGGGCTGTTACAGTTGAATAAAAGAAGATCATTCTTAATTCCAGTTAACATTATCGGTTTCTTTTAGGAATTAAATGAACCTTTAGTTCAATTCATTCAAAATGCAAGCTTTGACTCGATGTAATGTAGAGCTAAATCCGAAAAAACATGCACAGCTCTCTATTTGCTTGGAAACCTGGAATTTGTTAATCTTTAACCTTAAAGTAGTCTGCAAGCATTATGCCAGGATTTGGGTTTCTGGAATTATCTTATTGCTTTTTTGTTACTCATCAAATCAAATCAAATCCAATCACAGATAAGTGGAGGTTTCATCTTACACATACGTTAGGAAGCAGTCCGACTTTTTAACAATTCTATATATAAGATAAGAATTTTGAAGCAGCAGAAAAGCATAATTTCGTGCATCCGTAAAGTACGTTTGGGAAGCGAAACGCTTTACCTGGTGATACAAATAAACTTTTCACAAGCTGGATCAAACCGAGACTGATGACGTGATTCCTTGTATTAGTTCAAATTTTTCACTCTGATGTTTATATTTTCATTCATACAAGTCATAACAGTTTGAAACCATACCATAAACATCATCGAATTCAGTGCAGGAAAGAGAGACTCGTGTAATCAGTCTAGATCACATACCCTGAAATCGAACGTTACCGGTACATGCTAGCGCATCTTTTAACAAAAATGTTGGGGAAATTCTCAAGCAGCCCCTTCAATGTTCCCACCACCAGTTATTCCCGCTTTCTCCACCAATGAGCAAGGCCCTTTGCTATCAAAACATTGTTTGACAATACGATCAATGCTGATTGAAGACAGGTTTGATTATTATTTTTATCATTATTATTATGACAATTTTGACAGTTGGCTAACAAATAGTTCTAGTTTGAACCAATTAAGACCAACTTTTTACGCAAGAGAAAAACTAATTACATTCAATAAATAAATAAATAAATATACAAATATACTTCTGGTGAAATTCCCACGGACTCTTTACCCTACGAATTTAGCATGAGAAATAGTCACCCTTCCACTCTTTAATTGATCTCTTAAAGCTAGCATTGGTTTCCGGGCTTTTTTTAGAGCCAGACAAAGTGTTCTATAGGATGGCACGCCTGAAGGATAATGAATCATTCCCATATGACAAGGTGTTGGTGCTAGGTAACTGTAGAAGATTTTTAGTCCTTAGGTTATAGTCTACATCCTTCGTCTGGAAGATATTCCACATAACAGATGAATTTTCCGAATTGAGGCATTTATATATCTCCAGCATTGATTTTTGCAAATTCCGAGTGTGAATTGCACATTCGCTACCCCGGGCTAAGAGTTCAGCAAGGGGGGCTGCAAAATCCTCCCACATTTTTCTCAGTGCTCTTTTGTAGACTCTGTTCATTGTTACATTGGTATTTATCCAACAGAACATCGAGATTAAGGCACAATAATTGAAATGTGACATTGCATTGTAAAGAATACGTCTATTGTCCTGATCAACAAGGACAGATTTGGTAAGACAATAGCACGAGTTGGCTTTGATTGACACCGCAATTCAAAGCGATTAGCGATCGTCGACAAAGGAAATTCTCTCAACCAGAAATTCAAAACAAACAAAGCCGCAAAAGTTTCTCTGAAACCCAAGTAGCTGGTGCGCTCGCTGTGCATTCCAGAAATTGTTTTTAAGAGCAAACATGAGTGTATATCGAAAGAGGAAGGATGTATCTCAGCATTTACCTCAGGCATTTTATTTCTTTGGTTCAGAAGCTGAGCAGTAAGTGTTTTAATGACACCCAAAAAATAAGAGAATGGAATCGCCTCCCAATCGGCTTTTGAAGAAAATAAATTAAATGCCCGTGGCAGATGTGTAGATATATCCTTCTTCTCTCGATCTATGCTCATGTTTGCTCTTAAAAAAAATTTCTGGAATGCACAACGAGCGCACTAGCTACTTGGGTTTCAGAGAAACTTTTGCGGCTTTGTTTGTTTTGAATTTCTGGTTGAGAGAATTTCCTTTGTCTGCGATCGCTAATCGCTTTGAATTGCGGTGTCAATCAAAACCAACTCGTGCTATTGTCTTACCAAATCTATCCTTGTTGTCCTGATCTAAATATTCTGCTACGCGCGAGAATGCGCTGATCTTATTTTTGGCTTTTGTGCATAATGTATTTACATGTTTGGAAAATTTTAGCCGGGAGTCAATATTAATACCTAAAGTTTGACTGTCCTAGTTGCAGGAATAGGCTTCTTATCAATTTCAAACACGTATTACTTGTCTGATTTCAGCCCAAGAAACATGACTTGAAATTTGGAAGGATTTGCAACCATTCCATTGTCCCGGAACTAACACAGCGAACATGGTCCAAGTTTTGACTGCATGCGTATGTTGTATTGCAATCTGCAAAATTACAGAACTCTGACTTTGTAATGGCAAATGTGAAATCATTCATAAAGAAGTTAAACAAAAATGGACCTAGCACTTAGCCTTGGGGGACGCCTGATTCTATACTTTGCCATTCGCTAAATGAGTTGCGATATCTGACGCGATATTTGATAAGAAAAAGCATTATAAAAGCAGCATTTTTGTAGCAATCTTCCAGATCTAGCAGCATTTTTGTAGCAGTCTAGCAACATGGCATTTTTCTAGCAATCTTTCTATCAGATTTTGTTGTCAGATTTGTTATCTTGATTTGCAGTTTGCGTTGATGTTAACTTGCGTTTAAGATATAAACTTCGTTTCAATGAATTCATCACTGTAAGTGAGTTCTAAACTAATTACTTTCAATTTGAAGGACAACCAAGACTCCTCTTGAACGTTACAAACATACATTGCTCATAAACTGCTGCTTCTATTGACTCTGTAAATACCATCTGGGCATTCTAAGGCGCCCTTTCAATAGATTCCCCACCAGTAAAAATATCTTAAAGTGGAAGGCGCTGTGGCGCAGTGGTGTTATCCTCTGACTTTGCAGCCAGAAAAGTCAGGCGGACAGGTTTAGATACTCGGTAGGACCCCACCACTTGAGCGTTATGACAAGGGGTCGCGGACTCGATTAACGCTTAGCTACTTCTGTGATTCCAGTGCTTGGCGCTTGCTAAAAACCGCTACTTCACCTTCACCTTAAAGATGCCTTGGTTTATGCTTTGTATCATCAGTTAATTGTAAGGCATGACTGTCTTTTGAGATGCTCCTTGATCAGTTTAAGCTATGATTTCCCTCCAAAAACCTGATTCAAAGAAAATGTAAAAACAGATCTGATCTCTGCTCTGTTTCAAAATACCTTGGTACCAAGCTAACTAGGAATTCAGTGGTTGTTAGATTTACCAAAAAATGGACTAGAAAGCAGTTCAACTTTGAGTGCGAAATGCTAGAATCAACACATATTGGAAATAATTTTTTGGAAAGTACAAATAATAATAATGGAAACTGTTTATTCCCAACAAGAAATTTCTAGACGATGACACCCATCATTCTCAATTTAGGCATGATGGGGAAAGTTACAAGCTAGCTCTAAAGTATGATTTAAAATGCCATTAGAATAAATAAATTGAAAGATAGATAGCTAAAACGTCAGAAATATAAGATTTGTCCAAATATGAATAGAAAAAATGTTTGAATGTTAAAAGTTCTGGACTGGTCCACTCGCTGTCTTTTTTACAAAAATAAGTACCAGGTGTCCCAAAAAACTGTATACAAGTTTGAAAAATTCGGAGGCCAAGAGTTCCCGTCAAATCACCGAGAAACTATTTTTATGTTAACCCTAAATGGCTGAATTATATTTCGGTATTTTTCTTATAATTTTCGGTAACTTGATTGCAGAGCAATATATCAGCAAGTGTAAAATTTCCTCTTAGGCCCAAACCAGAGCTTCCATTAGAGAAGAGCTAACGATTCTAGGGATGACAGAAGCATGTGCGCCCATGATGATAATACTAACTACATATGATTTCATGCGCCCCAGAAGAAGCAGAGCTTATCGAGTCTGGGGCGCTTACAAACAAAACAGAACGGTTGATTATACAATATGCGGTTATACAATATGAGGTTATATACGAAAATTAGGTTAATACAATTTTAGGCTGGAAAACTATAAAATACCTACTCATGTAAGTAATACACTGCTTACAAATTAACTAAAATGAAAATGAAAAATGCGCAGAAAGATCTCATTGTTAGTTCAATGATCATATTTTATACATAGGAACCTAGTTTGTATTCTTTTAGAGCCTTGACATATTCTTTAAGGGGAGCTGTTTTTTAAGTTCAGAGGGTTGAGAGTTCCATAACCTGGGGCCTTTGACGGTTATAGCTCGATCGCCAAAACGATTTTTAGTTTTTGGTACTTCGAAATTATCACTGTAGCGAATGTGATAGTTATGAATGCTTGATCTAGTTTGGAATAAATTCTGAAAAGCATCTGGTAGTTTTTCATTGTTGTTCGTATACAAATGCATCAGTCGTAGAATTTTCAATTCGTATTGGTCTGAGATTTTTAGCACACTGAAATCTCTGTGTATAGCATTGGTTGACGTGCATATATTTTTGTACTGCAAGATTTTGAGTATTCTATTTTGGTGAACCTGAGTTCGCTTGAGAAGCTTCTTTGAAGCATCACCATAAATTTCAATGACATAGTCTATTCTAGACTGAATGAATGCATTGTAGAGGGACTGTAAACAATTTCTAGGAAGTAGATGTCTAACTTTACGAAATATTGAAGCATAGCGAACTATTTTAGACCCTAATTCTTCTAGGTGTTTTTCCCATGTAAGTTTTTCATCTATGGTTAATCCTAAGTATTTGACGTAGCTAGACCTTTTGATATCTTCTCCAATTTTGATGCTGGTGTTTGGTGTGGGATTAGTCTTTTTGGGGGAATAGATGCAGTAGGAAGTTTTCTCTATGCTTAGTTTCAATCTGTTTGCTTTGAACCAAGTATGCAACTTTTGTAATTCTGCATTTGTGTCTTCTATCAGCACATCAATATTTTTGCCAGACGCGAAAATATTGGTGTCGTCTGCAAAAAGTCGTGGTTGTAATTTTGTAGCGTTGGCCATATCGTTGACATAGATTGTGAAGAGTATAGGGCCTAAGACAGACCCCTGCGGGAAACCTGTGTGAATTGTGCCAAGTCTAGAGCGGTGGCCGTTTACGTAAGTAAATTGTTTTCGATTTGAAAGGTAGCTAGTAAACCATTTGCTTGAAAGTCCACGAAGACCGTAATGTTCTAGCTTTTTTATTAAGATGTTGTGGTCAATTGTATCAAAGGCTTTTTTAAGGTCGAGGAAAACCCCGAGTACAAAGTTCCCTTTATTAAGGCTAGTGTATATTGCATTTAAGGCTTCAGTTAGTGCCAAAGCAGTAGAGTGGTTTTCTCGGAAACCAAATTGCAGCTTGTATAGAATTTTGTGTATTTTTAAGAAGTCTAATAAACGTTAGCCTGCGTGCAGACTTTACTTTCCACTGCGAAGGAGAATCTATGAGCATCTTAGGTTTTTTAGGAGAAAAAACGAGTATGCCTCATAAAATGAAAAGAATGAATCCAAATGTCTGGTGCTGGAGTTTTAATTTCTAATTGAGAAATTTTGAATCTGCGTCCTCAGTCATTGTTTGAGTTTCGCACAACAAGGAATTATAAGAAATGTGTTGCCTTCTGTTCACCATCTTTGATGATTGTGATGCGAAATATTCCCATGGGATTTCTGTTATTCTTTTAACAGTTTCTCTCCACATATCACAGTGTATAATGTTGCATTTGTGGGTTTATTTGGAATTGCTACAAGTTTCCCTCTCGATCAATAAACAAATGGGATCGAAAAGGAGGACAAAGGGAAGGTGAATAGGAAAAAGAAAATTGAAAGGGAAGTTTCGGTCTATTTCCTTTTCCCCCTTCCTTTTCTCCTTCCCCTTGCCCTCCATTCCCCCTCCCGTTTGCTTATTGATCATTAGTGAGACTTGTAGCAAGTCCAGGGTTTATTACGATGAGTCCGTTATTTAAGCATCTGGATTTTTATCCCAAGGCCTGAGCGCCATCGATCTTCCCAAGCGACCTTTCAACTTTCGAGTGGAATTATGTTGCCTGCAGTCCAACAATCCAACCATCCAACCATCCAACAATCGCCGATCCGCGTTTTAAACATAGCCGAAAACCGACAGTTTTCATTGGTGCGTGGTCGGCTACCGGGGGGGATAAACATGACCATTCATGAATAATCCAGCAAAATCTGTCGGTATCTTTTGCGACTCAAATATTCCTTCTCGGAAATCTCGAAATAATGTGGAGCTTAATCCCGAAGCATACAGAGGTCTTCATTTACTTGGAAACTTAGAAACTGTTAATCTTTAACTTTAAGCTAAGCTGTAGGTATTACGTTAGGCTTTAGACTTACGTCAGACGCTACATTCATGCAGACGGCATGATATGACAGTAAAGTTGAAAACACGACGCTATCATGTTTTGGGGTAAATCTTCAGAAAATTTCTAAAGGTTAACATTAAAACTCCACCTGCAGTCGCTAATCGCTTATTCGCTAATCGCTAATCGCTAATCATATATGTAGTGGATCCTATTGTAACATTATTTATCCTTGTTGTGCTCTATATAAAGTTTTCTGTTTGCCCTATTCACGTGGTGTGTAAGGAGGGAAGGAAAGGGGACTAAAAATTGAGAAAATGTTACGTAATTAGTGGATGTCTTAATATGGAGTCGGAAAAATTCGTAAGAAAAGAATTGAACGCATGTTAGAAGTAGCAACGTAGATCTGGGAATCAACGTAGATCTTGGCGCAAAAGTTTCAAGTCGATATTGCCAAAAAGATAGCCTGCGTGCAGACTTTACTTTCCACTGCGAAGGAGAGTCTATGAGGATCTTGTAAAGTCTGCGAATTAGCTAGACTGGCTACACAATCTCTGTATGCTCCTTAGAACTGATTTGTCGCTAATACAGAGACTTGTTGCCAAACAGTGTCTGAAATCGGACTAACTTGATAGCCTCGTTTTCATAAGCGCTACATGCGTAAAGCGCGGACCACGGAATTAGTATTTTGGTTGTTGTTGCTGCTGTGATCAGTAATCATCAAAATATGACTCGAGAAAACAACACATTGATACCAAGTTTCATTCATGTGAATTTGAAAGAATTTTAGACAGTTTATGACTCTGACAAAATTGAGCATGGACAGTGAACATAAATTTGAAATTTCAGAGGAGTTTCAGTTTCACATATATATAAATTCACCACGGAGAGAATTATTTAAAGGAGGAGCTCTCTCAATAGGTAAACTAATCGAGGAGAGAGCCCCCCCCCCCCCCCCCCCCCATCAAAGTGACCAAAGATA
Organism: Aurelia coerulea; assembly: GCA_039566865.1. Classification (NCBI taxonomy): domain Eukaryota; kingdom Metazoa; phylum Cnidaria; class Scyphozoa; order Semaeostomeae; family Ulmaridae; genus Aurelia; species Aurelia coerulea. The sequence goes on along the minus strand of CM076948.1, from coordinate 20,167,589 downwards.
AAGTGACCAAAGTTCAGAGTGACCAAAGATAAAGGAAGGAACCAAAGACTTGACAAGATTAGACATTTCATCATCATTATACATTATCATTAGCAATCAGTTAAGTGGTATCTGAAGGACTGAAGTACAAGGAATTTTCAAGGGAACTGTTCTTTATATTTGCTCCAAGTGATTTGCTGCATCAGATAGACAAACTCTCTCCAAGAAAAGTGCCACCTAAATGCATGCTGATGCGAGGTCTGATAACAATGAAGCAGATATCTTGCTTTAAACAAACCCCTATGAATTAAGAACATCAACATCAATGTGATAAAGTAACAAGTACTTGTTAAATCACATGCAAAAAATTATATCACCCTTTCCTTTTCGTATGTGATCCAAACACGGGGTGGGGAGGGGGGGGGGGGGTTGGATCACATATGGAACTTATAAAGATTCTAAACTTCTAGAATATCTAAGATTGTTTTATTTTGGCAGATCAAATGCATTCAAACCAAAACAACTGTTAAGGTGATAAAGTACAACAGCTCAACATTGCCAAGTAACATGCTTGCAGTTAGATAATATTAGAAATTCAAGGCCCCCGACGAGATCAGAAAAGTGGGGGGGGGGGGGGGGGCAGGCCAAACTTGATACAAAAAATTACCACAACACAATAACATGATGATGAGCTGCCTTTCAAAACGGCATGTTTTGCAAACATCTGGGGGGCGTGGCCCCCCGGCCCCCCCCCCCGGTCCCCAAGTCATCGGAGGCCCTGAAATTGAAATACACGAGCCAAATGTAAACGAAAAAATCACTAACCTGAACTTAGAGTAGGCCTACACTACACTGCAGTGTACTGACAGACTGACACTCACTGCTGTCTTGAAAATGCCTCTCAAGTATCACAACAGCATTACATTTTGCCATTTCCTGTTAGAGCACAAACAAATATCTATGCCAAATGGCTAGCTAAATTCCTTCAGCTTCATTTGCTTCTGCTCTTCAGGTCGATCAAGCTGCGACGACAGCGCCGGACGCCATTGCTTCTTCTTGAAAAACTCAGACCAAACAGGCCTCTACTTCAAAGGGAGGTTTTCCAGTAAAAATAAGTAAAGAGAGGAAAAGTTGATTGGCTACAAAAAAATGTTCAATTGTTTTAGCCGAAATGCTCCAATCAGATTACAATCAGGTTTTTCGTTCTGAAAATTCCGATTTGAGACACTCTCTGGCAACTAGTCCCTCATTGAGCTGGCCATCAGCAACAACAACAACAGCGAAATCGAGGGACTAGTGTAGCTAGTCTACGAATTAGCGTCCATTATCAAGTTCTGAATGCAAAGTTTCTCCTTCGAAGAGGAGCGCAATCTTGCGCAATAAATTGACACTTAAAACAGGAAGGAAAAATAATCCCTATCATGCGAAGAGAATCCCATCCCACCCACAAACTTCAGAGCCTGCAAACTGCAGAGGTAATAGGCATGAAAGACTCACCAGTGATTCAAGAACCCCACTTGCTGACACGTGTCTAAGCTAAGGGTACTACCAGCACACCATTACCCATCTGATGATCAGCGCATCAAATGAAAGTTTAGGCCTAGCCTGAAGTAAACATTCTGTCCTCGGAGCGGAGAAACTTTCAAAGAATTGCCTCGTGATCGTTGTAGACTTCTTTCACCTTTAGAATATGCTTGACTGTTTATAATTCCTTCAAAACAACGTTTCATGCCAAGTTATCAAGTCCCGAAGACAGGCAAACTGGGCGGCACACTTCATCATCGGCGAACTCGTTTACCACGCACAGCAACTTCCTCAATTTTGAATTTACGAAAACGGTTTCGTCTTGTGTCGCAAACAATGACCACAAAGAGTTGCGAAAAATGTGACGATCCTGTCGGCTTTTGATTGGGTCCTTAGAATCTCAAACTAAACACTGATTGGCTAACAGACAATAGCCGGACAAAGGCGAGCATCATTGCGCAAGATCTCAGAACTCAATAATGGGCGCTAATTCGCAGACTTTACAAGATCCACCTTGGCTCTCCTTCGCAGTGGAAAGTAAAGTCTGCACGCAGGCTACCAAAAAGAAGGAAAGAGTTGTTTTGGCAATATCGACTTGAAACTTTTGCGCCAAAGGGTCTCAATGAAAGAGCTGCAGACGTGGAATTGGACGTTTTTGCATGCGGAACAACAAGGGGGAATTTCGTTTTCGACCAATCAGCGCATTTGTTGACATTTGGGGCCTCGACCAATCAGAATGCACCATGACGTCACGTCAATGGCGGAAGATGTGGGAAGCTGCGAGGAAAACATCTCCCCCAATATCGCTCGAGCTGACAACGGTTATCCAACTTTTGACCGATTTTATTGGTTTACATCAAAGTTTGGTAAATTTTGGAACTTTCTGCCACTGCAATTTTCGATCGATCGTTTTCTTCAAGAGAAATCGTTTTTTAAATAACACTAAAATTCGAGGCTTTGATGAGAATACCATCCCCTTAGGCCCTTTTTCAAACCTGCGATCTTTCGTCTTCTTTTCCAAGAAAAGTCGAAGATTTCCTTAACTTTTCGTAGCCACATCCCACAAATAAAATTTTTCACAAAAGTAATAGTCACCCGAGTCCCCTGGGATGGCGCGATTCTTTGTTTTGGCCAAAGTAAATCTCATTCATCAGTTTCCTCGGCAGCGTTCTTTTGATTCTCTTACTTGATTGGCTCTTTTGAGAGATCTGGCGGGAAAAAAGCTCGGTGACTGGAAGAAGGAAATGTCAGGTGCTAAGTTTATTCAGTAAACAAATATGCCGAAGTTTAAGAAAACTTGTGGAAATCCCTTGCGCACAGAGTGGGTCAAACAATACAAAACATTCTATGCTTGTGAAATTGAAAGCTGAGGGATTGATTGTTGGCTTGTTTCCTTGTTTTAATTCGATCTTTGATTGAGGAGGGAGGAAGGAAAAAGTGGAGATAAGTTGTACAGAGAAGTAGAGAATGTTTGCACATCATGCCTGAAGAAAGTTTCAAACCCGACTGGCTCGATATATACGTGCATCGCATAGATTGAGAATAATAAAACAGGTAGATATAATCTAAGAAACCTTCTTATGGAATGGAGTTCATGTATTTATCTTTTAATAAGAAACTGCCTATAAGAAACTCAGCTATCGGATCATGAAAAGATAAAGGAACTCCAGTACTGGGAAAATATAACTTGAGAAACCATTCATTTTAATAAAGGAAATCGTCGTCACATTTTTAGTTCATTTTCACTTGTTTCCTGTTCTACTCGCGAAGTACTTCGGTAATATGTAAACATTGGAAAAGCTTCAAGAAACGTTCTGAAAAATTCACGAAGGCACAGGTAGTGAACGTGAAGATTGTTATGGAACAATTCTGAGAACTAAAAATGTGATAATTTCTAGAAATTCAGTATTGGCCAAAATTCTTAGTTTCTTATGAAAAATACGTGTAAAGAGATTTCAATGCAGGCTGTTTTCTCAATTTCTTATAGCAAGGAGATTTCAACTCTTTGCTTTTGCATTTATCGAACCATTACTCTGGGATGTATTTTAAATTCAGTAAATTTCATAATTCACACATTCATTTTTACAAGAAACTTAGGTACAAAAAATCCAAAAGATGCATTTTCTTAAAGTTTAAACATTATTAAGATATATGGAGAGAGTAAAGAAGCCCAAAACCTTTTATTTTATTCATAAATAGGATCTGAAGAAATCTTGCTTATGGAAAGATGAGACACAACTTAATCCAGGTGGAAAAGTCAACTAGATGTTGAAGTATGATGAAATTTAAATTTACTGAATTTAAAATACATCCCAGAGTAATGGTTCGATAAATGCAAAAGCAAAGAGTTGAAATCTCCTTGCTATAAGAAATTGAGAAAACAGCCTGCATTGAAATCTCTTTACACGTATTTTTCATAAGAAACTAAGAATTTTGGCCAATACTGAATTTCTAGAAATTATCACATTTTTAGTTCTCAGAAAATTTTTCCATAACAATCTTCACGTTCACTACCTGTGCCTTCGTGAATTTTTCAGAACGTTTCTTGAAGCTTTTCCAATGTTTACATATTACCGAAGCAGGGATGGCGCCAGCGGGGGTGCTAGGGGGGGCAGGAGCCCCCCCAAAATTTCACTCAGCCCCCCCATCGGCACTTAAATTTTCGACAATTTCTACGCACTGTCGGCATTTTCATAACCTAAACCTCCAGATTTCTTTGCTGCGTTGTCATCTCAGTGAACTTGAATTGAACTCGTTCAGAAAAAATTTCTCACTGTCGGCACTCTGGCAGTATTTGCCCCCCTAGCATTTCTTCCCTGGCGCCATCTCTGTACCGAAGTACTTTGCGAGTAGAACAGGAAACAAGTGAGAATGAACTAAAAATGTGACGAGGATTTCCTTTATTAAAATGAATGGTTTCTCAAGTTATATTTTCCCAGTACTGGAGTTCCTTTATCTTTTCGTGATCCGATAGCTGAGTTTCTTAAAGACAGTTTCTTATTAAAAGATAAATACATGAACTCCATTCCATAAGAAGGTTTCTTAGATTATATCTACCTGTTTTATTATTCTCAATCTATGCGATGCACGTATATATCGAGCCAGTCGGGTTTGAAACTTTCTTCGGGCATGATGTGCAAACATTCTCTACTTCTCTGTACAACTTATCTCCACTTTTTCCTTCCTCCCTCCTCAATCAAAGATCGAATTAAAACAAGGAAACAAACCAACAATCAATCCCTCAGCTTTCAATTTCACAAGCATAGAATGTTTTGTATTGTTTGACCCACTCTGTGCGGAAGGCATTTCCACAAGTTTTCTTAAACTTCGGCATATTTGTTTACTGAATAAACTTAGCACCTGACATTTCCTTCTTCCAGTCACCGAGCTTTTTTCCCGCCAAATCTCTCAAAAGAGCCAATCAAGTAAGAGAATCAAAAGAACGCTGCCGAGGAAACTGATGAATGAGATTTACTTTGGCCAAAACAAAGAATCGCGCCATCCCAGGGGACTCGGGTGACTATTATTTTTGTGAAAAATTTTTATTTGTGGGATGTGGCTACGAAAAGTTAAGGAAATCTTCGACTTTTCTTGGAAAAGAAGACGAAAGATCGCAGGTTTGAAAAAGGGCCTAAGGGGATGGTATTCTCATCAAAGCCTCGAATTTTAGTGTTATTTAAAAAACGATTTCTCTTGAAGAAAACGATCGATCAAAAATTGCAGTGGCAGAAAGTTCCAAAATTTACCAAACTTTGATGTAAACCAATAAAATCGGTCAAAAGTTGGATAACCGTTGTCAGCTCGAGCGATATTGGGGGAGATGTTTTCCTCGCAGCTTCCCACAGCTTCCGCCATTGACGTGACGTCATGGTGCATTCTGATTGGTCGAGGCCCCAAATGTCAACAAATGCGCTGATTGGTCGAAAACGAAATTCCCCCTTGTTATGCGGAACAGCTTAGATTCTACCATTCCATTAGACTGGCTACACAATCTCTGTATGCTCCTTAGAACTGATTTGTCGCTAATACAGAGACTTGTTGCCAAACAGTGTCTGAAATCGGAATAACTTGATAGCCTCGTTTTCATAAGCGCTACATGCGTAAAACGCGGACCACGGAATTAGTATTTTGGTTGTTGTTGCTGCTGTGATCAGTAATCATCAAAATATGACTCAAGAAAACAACACATTGATACCAAGTTTCATTCATGTGAATTTGAAAGAATTTTAGACAGTTTATGACTCTGACAAAATTGAGCATGGACAGTGAACATAAATTTGAAATTTCAGAGGAGTTTCAGTTTCATATATATATAAATTCACCACGGAGAGAATTATTTAAAGGAGGAGCTCTCTCAATAGGTAAACTAATCGAGGAGAGAGCCCCCCCTATCAAAGTGACCAAAGATAAAGTGACCAAAGTTCAGAGTGACCAAAGATAAAGGAAGGAACCAAAGACTTGACAAGATTAGACATTTCATCATCATTATACATTATCATTAGCAATCAGTTAAGTGGTATCTGAAGGACTGAAGTACAAGGAATTTTCAAGGGAACTGTTCTTTATATTTGCTCCAAGTGATTTGCTGCATCAGATAGACAAACTCTCTCCAAGAAAAGTGCCACCTAAATGCATACTGATGCAAGGTCTGATAATAATGAAGCAGATATCTTGCTTTAAACAAACCCCTATGAATTAAGAACATCAACATCAATGTGATAAAGTAACAAGTACTTGTTAAATCACAAGCAAAAAATTATATCACCCTTTCCTTTTCGTATGTGATCCAAACACGGGGTGGGTGGGGGGGGGGGGGGGTTGGATCACATATGGAACTTATAAAGATTCTAAACTTCTAAAATATCTAAGATTGTTATATTTGGCAGATCAAATGCATTCAAACCAAAACAACTGTTAAGGTGATAAAGTACGACAGCCCAACATTGCCAAGTAACATGCTTGCAGTTAGATAATATTAGAAATTCAAGGCCCCCGACGAGATCAGAAAAGTGGGGGGGGGGGCAGGCCAAACTTGATACAAAAAATTACCACAACACAATAACATGGTGATGAGCTGCCTTTCAAAACGGCATGATTTGCAAACATGTGGGGGGGGGCGTGGCCCCCCGGTCCCCAAGTCATCGGAGGCCCTGAAATTGAAATACACGAGCCAAATGTAAACGAAAAAATCACTAACCTGAACTTAGAGTAGGCCTACACTACACTGCAGTGTACTGACAGACTGACACTCACTGCTGTCTTGAAAATGCCTCTCAAGTATCACAACAGCATTACATTTTGCCATTTCCTGTTAGAGCACAAACAAATATCTCTTCCCAGTGCCCACTTCATCATGCCAAATGGCTAGCTAAATTCCTTCAGCTTCATTTGCTTCTGCTCTTCAGGTCGATCAAGCTGCGACGACAGCGCCGGTCGCCATTCTTGAAAAACTCAGACCAAACAGGCCTCTACTTCAAAGGGAGGTTTTCCAGTAAAAATAAGTAAAGAGAGGAAAAGTTGATTGGCTACAAAAAAAATTTCTATTGTTTTAGCCGAAATGCTCCAATCAGATTACAATCAGGTTTTTCGTTCTGAAAATTCCGATTTGAGACACTCTCTGGCAACTAGTCCCTCATTGAGCTGGCCATCAGCAACAACAACAACAGCGAAATCGAGGGACTAGTGTAGCTAGTCTACCATTCCATCTGATTGTCGCAAGAGGTTATGCTGGCGTCTGTTTTGTGTTTGCCCTTTGTGGCTTCGCGCGGGATTCAGCTATCGCTAAAAGAAGAGTTAAGCGGTGTATGGATCCTTCGGGGAGTCGCATGGGGGAGCTGCATAGTTGCAAGTGTAGCCACAAAGGATTCAGTATGAGTTTTAAGAGCTTCCAATTCTTTCTCGAATTCACAAGGGACATAAAAACAAAAACAAAAAAAGTTCATTGTTTAATCATCTGGGATTCAGCTACTGCTAAAAAAGAGTTAAGCAGTGTGCGAATCTTTCGGAGGGGTCTCTTGGGGGAGCCGCAAAGTTACCAGTGTGAGTTTAAGAGCTCCCAATCTCTCTTCTAAGTCACAAAGGACACTAAAAAATAGCTAAATTGGCGCAAAGCAGGAAAAATTCTATTGTTTGTCAGTTGTAAAGGTATTAGGTTTTTTAGATAGATTCATTGTAAATATAGCATTATCGTCATGTAAATAATTTTAGGTGTAAACAACGTAATGTCTATAAATTCTCGGCTGCCTTGTAAAGTTTTTATACTGAAGAAGATTTTATATCGAAACGTTTTTGCGACATCCAACAGTTTTTGTTTTTATAATAATAATAATAATAATAATAATAATAATAATAATAATAATAATAATAATAATAATAATAATAATAATAATGATAATAATAATGATAACACGAATCTTTATACAGGATTAACACTTCAACGTTATTGCTGTTATCAATGTGTGTCCTGATTAACGCAAAAAGATATTATAAAAAATGATAAAAAGAATTTACAGCAATTGTATCAATATCATATGTAATAATAATAATAATAATAATAATAATAATAATAATAATAATAATAATAATAATAATAATAATAATGATAACACGAATCTTTATACAGGATTAACACTTCAACGTTATTGCTGTTATCAATGTGTGTCCTGATTAACGCAAAAAGATGTTATAAAAAATAATAAAAAGAATTTACAGCAATTGTATTAATATCATATGTTACATATTTAAAATAAGAAGCCTAAATCATATATTACATATCTAAAATAAGAAGCTTAGGTAAAATGTTGCTTAAGATGCTGTTCATAGGCATTGAATGATTCAGTTTTCCGTATGTTAATAGGCAGTTCATTGTAAATTTTTACTGCCATGAAACGAAATGATTTGCGTGCATATTCAGTTTTAATTTTTGGAAGCTTGACAACACATTGATTGTTTCTTGTTCTCATATTGTGGTCATTGATTTCGAATTAGCCTTGAAAAGTGTCACAAATGTCCTTGTCAATACACCTGCGTACAAGCTTACATGCATGGATCCTATTTGCACTGACAACTGACTGAATTCTTCCGCTAGTGTTCAAATTTCCTTGTATTGTTCTTACCGAGTGATTATGAAACGAAGCTAGTCTTTTTAATTGGGTGTCAGTAAGCTTCAACAGCAGTATTCCAGAGTAGGTAAAAGTAGGCAGAATCAGTGAGCGATATATTGTCTCCGCAGCAGTGAGATCAAGATAATCTCTAAGCTTTCCCAGCAGCCTCAGCCTGCTTGATGCGCGTTTGAAACATTTGTCAAAATGGCTTTCGAGATTCAAAGAGCTGTCAATTTCAATGCCAAGATATTTGCAAGCAACAAAAGCAACAAAAGCATATAACTATCATCATACTTTTTAATTCTGAAATAGATAAAACACAAAAGTTTCTGTTACCAGGTGCGGCAACTTCCACGCAAAGACATATTTTGACACTCTAAGTGTTTGCGGACAAAGAATGTTTCATCCTTCAAAGGTAATGCGCAACGTGCCTAACAAGTATCCTTGCAGAGCAACAAATTGCAATATAATACAATTTTTATTGTTGCACACAATTCTTTAATGAATGTAAGGCATACGCGTCTGTTACAAGCTGCACAATACGTAGCTGCCTCGCAATGAAATATTTCACACTCAAAGTATTCGCTGAACTAAAATGTTTCATGCTTCAAAGGTAAAGAGCAACGTACCTAACAAGTATCCTTGCAGAGCAACAAATTCTAATATAATGTAATTTTTATTGCTATACACAATTCTTGAATGAATATAAGGCATACGCATCTGTTACAAGCTGCAATATACTAGCTGCCTCGCAATGAAATATTTCACACTCAAAGTATTTGCTGAACTAAATGTTTCATGCCTCGAATGTAAAGAGCAACGTACCTAACAAGTATCCTTGCAGAGCAACAAATTCTAATATAATGTAATTTTTATTGCTATACACAATTCTTGAATGAATATAAGGCATACGCGTCTGCTACAAGCTGCAATATACTAGCTGCCTCGCAATGAAATATTTCACACTCAAAGTATTTGCTGAACTAAATGTTTCATGCTTCAAATGTAAAGAGCAACATACCTAACAAGTATCCTTGCAGAGCAACAAATTCTAATATAATGTAATTTTTATTGCTATACACAATTCTTGAATGAATATAAGGCATACGCATCTGTTACAAGCTGCAATATACTAGCTGCCTTGCAATGAAATATTTAACACTCAAAGTATTTGCTGAACTAAAATGTTTCATGCCTCGAAGGTAAAGAGCAACATACCTAACAAGTATCCTTGTAGAGCAACAAATTCTAATATAATGTAATTTTTATTGCTATACACAATTCTTGAATGAATATAAGGCATACGCGTCTGCTACAAGCTGCAATATACTAGCTGCCTCGCAATGAAATATTTCACACTCAAAGTATTTGCTGAACTAAATGTTTCATGCCTCGAATGTAAAGAGCAACGTACCTAACAAGTATCCTTGCAGAGCAACAAATTATAATATAATGTAATTTTTATTGTTATACACAATTCTTGAATGAATATAAGGCATACGCGTCTGCTACAAGCTGCAATATACTAGCTGCCTCGCAATGAAATATTTCACACTCAAAGTATTTGCTAAACTAAATGTTTCATGCCTCGAATGTAAAGAGCAACATACCTAACAAGTATCCTTGTAGAGCAACAAATTCTAATATAATGTAATTTTTATTGCTATACACAATTCTTGAATGAATATAAGGCATACGCATCTGTTACAAGCTGCAATATACTAGCTGCCTCGTAACGAAATATTTCACACTCAAAGTATTTGCTGAACTAAAATGTTTCATACTTCAAAGGTAAAGAGCAACGTACCTAACAAGTATCCTTGCAGAGCAACAAATTGCAATATAATATATTTTTTATTGCTATACACAATTCTTGAATGAATATAAGGCATACGCATCTGCTACAAGCTGCAATATACTAGCTGCCTCGTAACGAAATATTTCACACTCAAAGTATTTGCTGAACTAAAATGTTTCATACTTCAAAGGTAAAGAGCAACATACCTAACAAGTATCCTTGCAGAGCAACAAATTATAATATAATATAATTTTTATTGCTATACACAATTCTTGAATGAATATAAGGCATACGCATCTGTTACAAGCTGCAATATACTAGCTGCCTCGCAATGAAATATTTAACACTCAAAGTATTTGCTGAACTAAAATGTTTCATGCCTCGAATGTAAAGAGCAACATACCTAACAAGTATCCTTGCAGAGCAACAAATTCTAATATAATGTAATTTTTATTGCTATACACAATTCTTGAATGAATATAAGGCATACGCGTCTGTTACAAGCTGCAATATACTAGCTGCCTTGCAATGAAATATTTAACACTCAAAGTATTTGCTGAACTAAAATGCTTCATGCCTCGAATGTAAAGAGCAACGTACCTAACAAGTATCCTTGTAGAGCAACAAATTCTAATATGATGTAATTTTTATTGCTATACACAATTCTTGAATGAATATAAGGCATACGCATCTGTTACAAGCTGCAATATACTAGCTGCCTCGCAATGAAATATTTCACACTCAAAGTATTTGCTGAACTAAAATGTTTCATGCCTCGAAGGTAAAGAGCAACATACCTAACAAGTATCCTTGTAGAGCAACAAATTCTAATATAATGTAATTTTTATTGCTATACACAATTCTTGAATGAATATAAGGCATACGCGTCTGCTACAAGCTGCAATATACTAGCTGCCTCGCAATGAAATATTTCACACTCAAAGTATTTGCTGAACTAAAATGTTTCATGCTTCAAAGGTAAAGAGCAACATACCTAACAAGTATCCTTGTAGAGCAACGAAATTATAAACCACTGCAATTGTTCTTCATACATAATTCTCAAACAAATATAAGGCATCAGCGTCTGTAACCAGCTGGATCATTTAGCTGGAAATGATGCAGTTCAAACTCAAACTAATATGCGACCAGTTGCGAATTTCAATGACATAACAGGCGATCTTGTAGCGCTGCAATCAATTTACCATCTTCAATGTTTACCATTTGCATTGCCTAATAATGAAATTTGGTCTAAAAGGGGTGAACATTACGTTGTGTAAAATATTTAGCATGAGCTATCGGCAAAATAATGTTTTCTTCTTAAAATTACGAATAACTAAAATTTTCATCCCAGCAAGTGTTTTAAATAATTGGATGCGACATGCTGTTATTTCATACATTTCATTGTTCAATTTTAAAGTTTAATGCTTTACAAATGCAAGGGTATTTTCTTGTAGAATTTCCCAAGTGACGTTAAAAGCATTCACTTTTTATCCATGTTAAATAGGAACACAGCGTCAGAGGACGTACAAAGTTTATTACCCGTTTTGAAGAATCACACAGCGGAAAACGCCATTTCTCACGACTTTGCAATCTCAGATTTAATCATCTAAATGTAAGGCTTAGATAGCATAGGTTCCAAATCTTTAAAACCGTTGGTGAAAAATTCTTTGCCCTATTTCTTTAAATTGGATGGCTTGAAAGAAACTTCGATCACTTTGCTGTAATTCTTCCTATGAACTGTTTGAAATGTTCAATATTTTCAGAAATAGAAAGTTCTCCTTCTTTTTTAAGAATACAGGAAAGAAGTTGACCAAAACTTGGAACCGTAATAATTCCAAAGCTTGTTGAGGAAACACAGAATAACTTTCAAGAAAACCATACAAGGTGTCCCAAAAAAGTTACTCCTGTCTAAAGAATCACCAAAGATCACTTATCAAACCTTTGACAAAATTTTCTTTTTGACTTGTTTTGTCAAAACCCAAAAACATTTCTAGATTATAAAAGTTTGCTTTTGATACAGCAAGGTAGAAAATTTACACGTTGAAAACCTTATTTTGAGCTAAACGTTTTCAAGCAAAATATTCAATCGTGCCTAAGATCAAAATTTTCAGATCTTTTAACATCATTTAAGTTTCCAATGATAGTGCGCATTTCTTTCTGTCATTTATGGCAAGCCTAGAAGCTTTACATGCACAAAGAAATTGATCTGCCAATCATCAGTGCTTTTTGTAGTATGATTCAAAACCAGGTAGCCTCAAAAAGAGCTAAGTTTGCCAATTCTTAAAGCAATTACAAAATCAGCTATGTCTGGGAAAATAATTTGGTTCTTGATCTACGTTACAAAAAGAGAAAATTTAAGATCGGTCGTGTAATGAAATTTTGGTCATTTTTCAAACGGGAGTACTTTTTTGGGACACCCGGTATGTTATGAATGTTTGCAATATAGTATTATCAAGCAAAGTCTTTCAGTTCTTTTGGTTTGCGACTTAGATATTTGATGACGCCACATCCTCAAATGAGTCGAAATATTTCTGAAAGTCCAACAGTAAATGAAAATCATGGGAAATTTCATATTCTCTAAATTAAATGAATCAGGCACATGAAAACGATACATCGAAAAGACAGATTTCAAAAGGTCAACAAATAGGTATTGATCTCTAGTGTTGCACTTTGATTGGAGAAATCAAGATGCCTTAACATCCACTAAATTAAATGAATCAGGTATGTGGATAAAACGTACGAAGGAGGCTTTTGGGTTAATTTATAAAAACATTATTTTCCATTTTTAGTGCTTGCGTTTGATTAGGAAAATCAAGGGATTTTCGTATCCGCTGATTTAGATAAATCAGGCACATGGACTAGGTATACTGAGAAGGCCTTTTCGATTAATTTCATAGAAAAATTATGTCTTGATCTTCAATGTAGTGTTTGATTAGGAAAATCAAGGGAGTTTTCGTATCCGCTGATTTAGATAAATCAGGCACATGGACTAGGTATACTGAGAAAGCCTTTTCGATTAATTTTATAGAAACAACTATGTTTTGATCTTCAATGCTTGCGTTTGATAAGGAAAATCAAGGGAGTTTTCGTATCCGCTGAATTAGATAAATCAGGCACATGGACGAGATATTACTGAGAAGGCCTTTTCGATTAATTTCATAGAAAAATTATGTTTTGATCTTCAATGTAGTGTTTGATTAGGAAAATCAAGGGAGTTTTCGTATCCGCTGAATTAGATAAATCAGGCACATGGACTAGATATTCTGAGAAGGCCTTTTCGATTAATTTCATAGAACAACTATGTTTTGATCTTCAATGTAGTGTTTTATTAGGAAAATCAAGGGAGTTTTCGTATCCGCTGAATTAGATAAATCAGGCACATGGACTAGATATTACTGAGAAGGTCTTTTGGATTAATTTCATAGAAAAATTATGTTTTGATCTTCAATGTAGTGTTTCATTAGGAAAATCAAGGGAGTTTTCGTATCCGCTGAATTAGATAAATCAGGCACATGGACTAGATATTACTGAGAAGGCCTTTTCGATTAATTTCATAGAAAAATTATGTTTTGATCTTCTATGCTAGTGTTTGATTAGGAAAATCAAGGGAGTTTTCGTATCCGCTGAATTAGATAAATCAGGCACATGGACTAGATATACTGAGAAGGTCTTTTGGATTAATTTCATAAAAAATTATGTTTTGATCTTCAATGTAGTGTTTTATTAGGAAAATCAAGGGAGTTTTCGTATCCGCTGAATTAGATAAATCAGGCACATGGACTAGATATTACTGAGAAGGTCTTTTGGATTAATTTCATAAAAAAATTATGTTTTGATCTTCAATGTAGTGTTTTATTAGGAAAATCAAGGGAGTTTTCGTATCCGCTGAATTAGATAAATCAGGCACATGGACTAGATATTACTGAGAAGGCCTTTTGGATTAATTTCATAGAAAAATTATGTTTTGATCCTCAATGTAGTGTTTTATTAGGAAAATCAAGGGAGTTTTCGTATCCGCTGAATTAGATAAATCAGGCACATGGACTAGATATTACTGAGAAGGTCTTTTGGATTAATTTCATAGAAAAATTATGTTTTGATCTTCAATGTAGTGTTTTATTAGGAAAATCAAGGGAGTTTTCGTATCCGCTGAATTAGATAAATCAGGCACATGGACTAGATATTACTGAGAAGGTCTTTTGGATTAATTTCATAGAAAAATTATGTTTTGATCTTCAATGTAGTGTTTGATTAGGAAAATCAAGGGAGTTTTCGTATCCGCTGAATTAGATAAATCAGGCACATGGACTAGATATTACTGAGAAGGCCTTTTCGATTAATTTCATAGAAAAATTATGTTTTGATCTTCAATGTAGTGTTTTATTAGGAAAATCAAGGGAGTTTTCGTATCCGCTGAATTAGATAAATCAGGCACATGGACTAGATATTACTGAGAAGGTCTTTTGGATTAATTTCATAGAAAAATTATGTTTTGATCTTCAATGTAGTGTTTTATTAGGAAAATCAAGGGAGTTTTCGTATCCGCTGAATTAGATAAATCAGGCACATGGACTAGATATTACTGAGAAGGTCTTTTGGATTAATTTCATAGAAAAAATGTTTTGATCTTCAATGTAGTGTCTTATTAGGAAAATCAAGGGAGTTTTCGTATCCGCTGAATTAGATAAATCAGGCACATGGACTAGATATTACTGAGAAGGTCTTTTGGATTAATTTCATAGAAAAATTATGTTTTGATCTTCAATGTAGTGTTTTATTAGGAAAATCAAGGGAGTTTTCGTATCCGCTGAATTAGATAAATCAGGCACATGGACTAGATATTACTGAGAAGGTCTTTTGGATTAATTTCATAGAAAAATTATGTTTTGATCTTCAATGTAGTGTTTTATTAGGAAAATCAAGGGAGTTTTCGTATCCGCTGAATTAGATAAATCAGGCACATGGACTAGGTATTACTGAGAAGGTCTTTTCGATTAATTTCATAGAAAAATTATGTTTTGATCTTCAATGTAGTGTTTCATTAGGAAAATCAAGGGAGTTTTCGTATCCGCTGAATTAGATAAATCAGGCACATGGACTAGATATACTGAGAAGGCCTTTTCGATTAATTCCATAGAAAAATTATGTTTTGATCTTCAATGTAGTGTTTGATTAGGAAAATCAAGGGAGTTTTCGTATCCGCTGAATTAGATAAATCAGGCACATGGACTAGGTATACTGAGAAGGCCTTTTCGATTAATTTCATAGAAAAATTATGTTTTGATCTTCAATGTAGTGTTTGATTAGGAAAATCAAGGGAGTTTTCGTATCCGCTGAATTAGATAAATCAGGCACATGGATTAGGTATACTGAGAAGGCCTTTTCGATTAATTCCATAGAAAAATTATGTTTTGATCTTCAATGTAGTGTTTGATTAGGAAAATCAAGGGAGTTTTCGTATCCGCTGAATTAGATAAATCAGGCACATGGACTAGGTATTACTGAGAGGCTTTTTCGATTAATTTCATAAAAAATTATGTTTTGATCTTCAATGTAGTGTTTTATTAGGAAAATCAAGGGAGTTTTCGTATCCGCTGAATTAGATAAATCAGGCACATGGACTAGATATTACTGAGAAGGTCTTTTGGATTAATTTCATAAAAAAATTATGTTTTGATCTTCAATGTAGTGTTTCATTAGGAAAATCAAGGGAGTTTTCGTATCCGCTGAATTAGATAAATCAGGCACATGGACTAGGTATACTGAGAAGGCCTTTTCGATTAATTTCATAGAAAAATTATGTTTTGATCTTCAATGTAGTGTTTGATTAGGAAAATCAAGGGAGTTTTCGTATCCGCTGAATTAGATAAATCAGGCACATGGACTAAGTATTACTGAGAAGGCCTTTTCGATTAATTTCATAGAAAAATTATGTTTTGATCTTCAATGTAGTGTTTGATTAGGAAAATCAAGGGAGTTTTCGTATCCGCTGAATTAGATAAATCAGGCACATGGATTAGGTATACTGAGAAGGCCTTTTCGATTAATTTCATAGAAAAATTATGTTTTGATCTTCAATGTAGTGTTTGATTAGGAAAATCAAGGGAGTTTTCGTATCCGCTGAATTAGATAAATCAGGCCATGGACTAGATATGTTGAGAATGTTTCATAGTGCAGAAGATACAAATTGTGAAAACATTGCAACCAAAAAAATAAATGCTATAAATAATAAAGACAAAGGAGGGGAATGCCAACCCCACATCCAAGGGCTCACAGCAAATTGTTACCAGTGTTATAGAGTCTTGTTTGTATTGTTTCATGTATATACTTGTAAATTTAACAACAACGCTTTACAGTACCTGCAACTAAATTTACAAACATATCTAGCAACACTAAAATTAGAAAGCGAAACGAACGAGAATAACATATAAGTTAGATACTGTGAGACGTGGGGTTTGAGATACAGTCGTGGCCAAACATTTAAGACCACATTTTTGTCAACAACGTTTCTTGGCGTGACGAGATTGAACCCTACGGCTCTGACAATTGTACTCTCTTTGAGTTTTAACAGGAAACTTTCCATGTAGATTCCGAATTTTGATATTGTTTTTTTGAATTTCTGCGCCGTTTTGCTATGACGTCACAACGAATTCTATAGAAATTCTCGGAAAATGTAGTGGTTCTGCCGACAAGGGGTGTGACCCAAAAATTGTCTTACTCAGCTGGATTTTTTACATCAATCTATGCACAATTCATTTCTATGATTTCTTTGCAAAATATCGAAACTCCACGAAGAACATTGCTTCAGTTTATTATTGATGTATGTTATTCAATTTTTTAGATACACATTAATGATGTAGCAATGCAAATCTTCAGCCGATGTCCTGTCACCAGAAGACCCCTCAGACACCCCAAAGAAGAGCACGAACCAAGCAAATGCAGCAAGAGGATAGCCCGGCCAAGCCTCCCCCCCTCCCGCCAGAGCAGCCAAAAAGTAAAGTCTGTGCGCAGTCTATGGACTAATATGATAGAAAAAATATGCATTGATCTACAGTGCATTCATTTTGATTAGGCAAATCGAGGGAGTTTCCATATGCGCTAAATCAAATAGACCAAAAACATGGATAAAAAAAATCGAAAAGGCTTTAATAGATAAAACAAATTTCGCTTGGATCTCTGGTGCTTGCGTTTGATTAGGGAAATCAAGGGTTTTTAACATCCGCTGAATTGAATAAATCAAGTGTATGGAAGATATATATCGAAAAGGCTTTTTGCAATAGATAAACAAATATGTTTTCGTCTTTAGCTTCTGAATATTGATCAGGGAAATCAAGGGAGTTTTCATATCCGCTGAATTAACTGCATCAGGATTATGCATAAAGTATACTGAGAAAAATTTTTAATTCAATGAACATCAGTTTGGTTATCTGGTGTTTGCATTTTAAGGCAAAGAATTACGCACACAAATATCAAAAGTATCAGAAACTCAGTTAAAGTTAATGTTGATATTATTATTAGCGCAATGAACAAACAAAGGTTCCGTCATGATTTCTTCGTAGTCCTCCTATCAAACTCAATAAAGGTTTTCTTGTGCACTAATCTTGAGATCAAGAACTTGGCCTATTTTGAAGGTTCACCGTTTATTTGCATATACTCACAAAATAATTAACAAATGAACTACAGCACTACGAAACAAAAGGGACCTTTCACTTGGACGGCATGTTCGTGTCCGTGGATCAACATAAAACCGATTTGAAACAACGAACTCATCTAACAGCTCTCCTTCCTATCTTCCAGATGGTTCCACACCAAACGACCCAAATTTTCCAAAGAGCTGGAATTTCGTCGTAATTGTACCGTCCAGTCGCGATTTGATGGTACAAAACTGATTGAAGTCTATGATATATAAGGGTTAGACCCATTGCATGGTTTGGTATGGAACTGCCAGTCACCCTTTTTTCTTTTAAGAGTCTGCATGTTCTTTCATATTCCGTTCCCCGTATCGCTTCATTCATTTCATTTCCAATTTTCGAAGTCGTATCTGCAAATTTTCAAGTACCCTGCTTGGTGGAGACCAGATGACTTTGTGTCTTCCTACGTCAAGAGCGGTACAGTACTTACGTATTCAGATTAGTTAGTTTTGGTTCATTATGAATAGAAAAACCCAAAGGAAGCACGGAATTATATGGTAGCCAGTGTCCATTTACAATTTTCTTCGTTTATCTGTCTGATTCTTGTATAATTCACTTTGTTAAAAATGGTAACCGTTAAAAATGCATTTAAGTACCATCATAATTCCTCATGTCACTAGACTATGGCCCGATATGGATAATTGTCGTTGATAATAGTTGCAGTCTGAGCCGAAACGTTACGGATATGTCAGGGCCTTCGGACGAAAAACTATCAATCAATATCTTATGAAACATGATTTTGAGTAAAGATCATGATTAATATGAACTGAAACAAAATGTTTACTGTCGCCACTCTTGTTCTGAAATTCATATTGAAGTTGTGCTTTCCCATCAAAGGGGCTCCGTCGTCAAAATGTAAACAAAACGATGATTATTGCAGATTTTGAAAGGTGATCTCACACAGGATTTTCGTATTTTTTTCAAAATGAAAGTTGCTGTTTGGGCATTAATCATTGTACTTCACTTAGGAACAAACCAAACACTCATATCTTCTACGATTGCTCGGTTATAAGTGGATTTTTAACGGTCACTTTTTGGTGGCTTGGGTGAAGCCACCAAACAAACTGCGGAGAACAATGGATGAGCAAACGGCGACACGTGCGAGTTTTCGGATTTGTTTACTGTTTGACGACGGAGCCACTTTAATGTCTCAATAAATAACAACTAGCGAGTGAGTTAAAATAGGAACGAACGTTGAAAACCTGTAGCTTGCTACCTATTCAGCAGGTTCTTAAAACTGATTATCATTGTGTAGGTAACATATCAACTTAGATAATAAAATATAGTTGATTTAAAGCGGCCTTATATTCCCCTAGTTACCAGTGATTTTACAAAAATTTTCAATCTCGCAATCCTTCAAAATAAGCCTGCAATCCTTGATGAAATTTGCTAAAGATGATATTGAAAACTATTTGAAAAATGACTAAAAAAAATTCCAGGTGAAAAAGCAGTATGGCTGGTTCTGTATCTACACAACTGACTGCTTTAGCAATTGAAATTAAGTCCCGTTAAGCCTCGTTTTCATCACTGTGGAGCTCATATGCTCGAAACTTGATCCAGAGAGTTAGGACTTTTTGAACGATATTGAGATAAAGAAGTTTTATAAAATGACTTGTAAATTGAGAAAAGGTGACCGATTTTAACCAACTGCATTTTACTATATAAGCACAGGGAAACCAGCAAATAATTGTTACTATAAATGAAAATTGTGTCTTTTGTCCCATGTGCTCTTGGTCACTTTAATAGTTCCCTGTGTTCTAGTTGTGTTATAATGGCTCCTGTAAAGTCTATTGCTACGCAACTAGAACACAGGAAACTAAGATACAAAAATGACCAAGAGCACAGGGCACAAAAAGACAATTTATATTTTCAGCAACAATTATTCCCTGGTTTCCCTGTGATATAAGTTGACATGTTGGCTATACAATGATCATAAATTTTAAGGAAGGTGTTGAGTAGCTAGCAAACTGCAGGCTCCCAAACGTTCTATTCTTTAGCATATGTTCCAAATCTTTAACTTGGCGTAAAAAGGTGGGTGTCAAATTAGATGACCTATTTCTTCAGATTGAATGGCTCGAAAGAAACTTTAGATACTTTTCTATAATTCTACCGTTGGACTTTACAGAAATATTGAATATTTTGCGAAATTACAGCGTATCTTACGTTTCAACTCATTTGAGGATGTGACGACGTCATCAAATTCCTAAATCATAAACCAGATGAGTGACAGACTTTTGCTTGATAGCATTTGTAGGCATTCATAAACTATGGTTTTCTTCGAAATTAATTCATGTTGCGTCAAACAGTTTAGAAATTACGATGGTTTTAAGTTTTTTTGAAAATTTTTCTTGAATTCTTGAAAAAGAAGAAAAATACTCTAATTCTGAAAATATTGAAGATTTCTGAAAAGTCCAACGGTAGGATTATAGAGCAATAGCTAAAGTTTCTTTGAAATCATTCAATTCAAGGAAAAAGGTCACTGAATTTTACACAAGTCTTTTTAAAGATTTAGAACCTATGTTCTATTCTTTAGTTGACTCACCGGTAGAGGAAGAACAGCAAATATTGCCTTCACTTTATTTTCATCGCAATCAAGCACTCATACGAACCATCTAAAGTACATTGTCAAAGTCAAGCCATCTACGTATCAAGGACATACCTTTTTGCATAGACTTGTTACCTTTGATTGATATTAATTCTTGCTTCCTTGAGCTCTTCTAAGTTCTGACAATGCCCATTTTCGGTTATCAATTTCTGCAGTCAATTGGGCGTATTGTTTGACGAGTGAATCAAAAGCCGGACCAACTGATTCGTAGATCATTAACGTTTCCTTAATTTTCACAAGCTCACTCTTACTTTCCTTCAAAGCTGCATCAAGCAGTTCTCTGAAAAAAAGACAAAACATCCAATGATTCATCAAATGTGTGTGAGTGAAGAGATTCTTATCATCTTGATCGAGGGTTTTAGGTCCCTTCTCATGCATTGCGAAGTACTAGATGCCTTTTTAAACTCATTGTACCAAATACTTCCTTGGGAATAACAACATCAGAGAATAGAAATATCTTTAAAGTTAGTTGACGGAGATATATAGCTAACTCAAGAGCGGCATATGCCGGTCTAAAATTAGCCTGTAGTATTTGATGATTTCCACACGTGCGTGCATATTTGTCACTAGGGGAGCAATTATACATGTGTAGGCGTTTCTTTGTCCTATTTATAGAATGCCTCTTCTTAGCTCCGTCAATTAGCTTTAAACAAAGTCCAAAGTAGAACCAAAAACTATGTGGAGTAAAACTGTTTTTGGCTATAAAACTATGATTACTTTTCAAAATAAGGCAAACTAGATATCATTCGAAAGAGTTTAGCAAGGGGAACTTGATTCTTGTAAGCATTGCAAAATTTTGGTCATTTTAGTGGGGCTACATCCCTTGAGAATTTTAGGAAGTTTTTTGCTTCATGAAATTTTCCAAACTCCATCTAAATTGCAGGTATTGGCAAACAGTGGTATAAAGTTAGATTTGCATAGAGCGACTTTTTTGGAAAACACAGGACATAGCACTCTCCGACAATTTTCATTGCTAGTACAGGCCCTTTAATTCACACCTTTTAAATAAATCAATATTATACTAGTTCTTTTCCTTTGAAAGTAAAGAAACAAACCCAGTGCATAGCACTCTCTGACAATTTCTATTGCTAGTACAGGCCCTTTAATTCACATCTTTTAAATAAATCAATATTATACTAGTTCTTTTCCTTTGAAAGCAAAGAAACAAACCCAGTGCATAGCACTCTCTGACAATTTCCATTGCTAGTACAGGCCCTTTAATTCACATCTTTTAAATAAATCAATATTATACTAGTTCTTTTCCTTTGAAAGCAAAGAAACAAACCCAGTGCATAGCACTCTCTGACAATTTTCATTGCTAGTACAGGCCCTTTAATTCACACCTTTTAAATAAATCAATATTATACTAGTTCTTTTCCTTCGAAAGCAAAGAAACAAACCCAGTGCATAGCACTCTCTGACAACTTCCATTGCTAGTACAGGCCCTTTAATTCACACCTTTTAAATAAATCAATATTATACTAGTTCTTTTCCTTCGAAAGCAAAGAAACAAACCCAGTGCATAGCACTCTCTGACAACTTCCATTGCTAGTACAGGCCCTTTAATTCACATCTTTTAAACAAATCAATATTATACTAGTTCTTTTCCTTTGAAAGCAAAGAAACAAATAGTTATGATGACAAATTATAATTAAAAGATTAACATGAAGTGCAGCTTTTAAAGTAGAGAGTTTGTTTCTTCCCTTGTTTTCGAAACTAATTCACATCTCTCTCATGATGTGCAATAAAATAATGGCTTAGTGTCAACCATAACTACAAATGACTCAAAAGGGGCGTGATATCCAGAAGAACATTTGCTCTTGTTGTTATTTCAACTTCGACTTTCACTTCAATTTGTTTCACTTTGATTGCAGTAGCATGTTTCTCATTCAGAGGAAAGGCATGCTTGTTATTCTTAAGCTAACTGAACCACTTTGAAGAAGATTTTTTTTGAAATTTACTGAAATTTCAATTACTGACTTCGGAATCTGTATTGGCAACTTGTAACACATTTCTCATTCAGAAACTGATAGACTGCTCTCTAAATCTCGAAAGAATTCTAAACTACAGGGTGTCCCAAAAAATTTTGCCCCGTTTACCTGAAGATTGCGACAAAACGGCAAAAGCTTCTCTCTAAAGTTTTATATGATGTCGCTCTTCAGATGTTCAAATAAAGTTTGCTGCCATACCCGTAAAAATCTGTTGAAAAATAATGGAGCTATGACCTTCAGAAGACCAAATATGACTGATGACTGAAACAGCGGTTGGCTATTTTTTTATTACTATTTTGCAGTGATAAATATCTTCATGTGAGGTAAGAAATAGTTTCTGGGAGGTAAGAAATAGTTGAAAACTCTGCGATGATTATCAGAATTTTCACGAGAGCTATGACATTGGAGGCTGCTGTTTTATTCCATCCATGGAGCTATTTGTCGCAGCAAAATAGTAAGACAAAATGGCCGACCGCTGGTTTCAGTCATCAGGCAAATTTGGTCTCCTGAAGGTCATAGCTCCATCATTTTTCAACGGGTTTTTATGGGGATGGTAGCAAACTTTAATTGAATGTCAGAAGAGAAACATCATGCAAAAGTTTTGTGAGAATGTTGGGAAGTTTTGTTGTAATCTTTAGGTAAATGGGGCACAATCTTATGGGACACCCTGTACTTCATACATGCTTGCATGCGCTTTAAAGATTCTTTTGCATTTGCCAGCTACCGGGTGTTTCAGAAAAAACGCAACCCAACTTATTTTGAAATTCTCAAGGAAAGAATAATATTTGAATCAATCAATTTGACGCATATGATCTGAAAGCACAATCTATCTTCTATCCAACTTTATCTAGGTCGGGTGTTTTAATTGAATTATTCATCACCTTATAGACGATATCGGACGTATGTCGGGCAGTGATAGGATATTTACATCGATGAAAAAACCCATGTACGCGAGGGTCTTTTTCATCATTTTTAACAAATGCATCTCAGTGGAATAAATTTGTCTTCTTCCCATCATAGGGTAGTACCTCAAGTGCTTCTAAGCCTGAAATGTTTTCACAAAATCTGTTTCATAATTTTGTACGTTATGTACGGGGGATTGAAATGTCTATCGTGTGATAAAATTGGATCCCTATATTTTCCGCGGCAAGGGCGCCAGTCCAGTAGTAAAAGCGCCCGCGGTCACAGACTTGTCCTCGTTTTCTCTTATAAAATTGCATAATAGATACTGGCCGTATAAATGTCTTTTGCAGACTCTTAAACAAAGCTTAGCTTTAAACTTATTTGCTAAGAAAATCTAAATACGAAAGAAATATACCTGACACTCTTCAATGCAGCAACTGTATCTTGATTGTAAGTGTCTTTCAATAATTGGCATTGCAACACCCTGTACGAACAAGAAGAATGTTTTCAATTTGTTTTTCATTTTATAATCTTTAAACACGGTAACCCCGTCGACAAAGGCGCTTTTCAGGGGCCGTGACAAAAATTACAACTTAAAATTTACAAATTAAATAAAATTTACAAACGGAAATAAATAATCTAATTACAAAACTAAAGTGAAATTATAATTAATGCATTGCAATCTAACCGAAAGTGGCAGGACACAATAAGACCGGACTAGAACAAATCAGACCCCATTAACACCGGCAAGTTAAACAGCTTTTTTTTAAATCATTTAAAATGTTATAATACATGTTACATCTACATCCTACCATACTTTCTAATTACTTTACAGACTATACAACACTACAGGGACGGGACCACAAGGAGCAAAAGACAATGACTACCCCGTGGACATTAACCATGCAAAAAAATAGCAACTAAATAAACAACTACAAAAAGCTACAAATACAATAAATTACTGATAAATACTAGAATCATTGGATGTCAGGCCAGCATAGTAGTATGATGCTGAGCAATAGGAACCCCGGACGAGAGAACAACAACGACAGCAGTTGCTACCGCTACTGATCCCCCTCCAGAGTCCCCAACGCTCAACACATTGCGCATATGCTGTCAGCTCTGGGTTTCTGATTCGCAATATCAATGGTCCGAAATACTGTCGATTTTGTGTGGATGAATTTTCATTCACTCTTGATGTGCCTAACATCAAATGTGAAACAGACTTACAAAATATACGGGAAAAAGTGTACATAGTGGTTGTGTGGCGTAAAACGATTGTTTGAAGTTATCAAAGCCGACCTGTTTTGTGGATGAAACTTAGAGTCTGTTCGAGTATATTTTTATTCACTTCGTCAGAAAAAGCAGCTTATGGCCCTATTCACACTTGCAAGGAAAATCAGCTTAAACTAAACCAAACTATTGAATGGGGGGCCTCCTAATTGGTCTATCCAACAAATAGAATGCATTAGATTGGTTGACATTTAACCTATGGTTTAGTGTATGGTTCATCTTCAAATGGTATGGTTATGGTATGGTTCATCTTCAAATAAGCTGGTTTAATTGTATCCGCATGATTTGCTTATAGCAAAACTCCATGCATATGGTTTCGATGAAAAGTCTCTGGTCTTTATTTATTTCTATTTAAAACGGCGCAAACAATTGGTTCGAATAAACAATGTTTTTGTGATTTTTAGCTGCTGGGAGTGCCGTTTTGTCGTTCCTGGAGGCAAAGATTAACTTCCTTGCGCTGGGGCTAAGCCCCCTCAAAGGAAGCAAGAGGTCCGTGAAATGACAACGTTTTTCAAAAGTATATTTTCGCGGCAAGCAAAAGTCGAAAGGGTAGTTTTCCTATGGTTTTCCCCACAGCTTCGACTCGCGACGATCGTGACGCGGCACAGTGATCCAGAGGATGGAATAAATAGGAAAAAACGAAGTTTGAAAAACTTGCGGCATTTAATATCCTCCATGACAAGGGGGTGCTAGGGGTCAACACAAAGCAAATATTTTCGAAATCGGACCACTGGTTCCATCACAATGATGTTTTGAAGTTTGGGGAAATGACATGTTGTTGTTTATCATAGCACTTCCGGAAAAAGTTTATTGTTTTAGCTTAACTTTAAACTTTCATAGCTCCGCTCATGATTGTCCGATTTTTACAAACTTGGTTTCATTTGAAAGATGATCATCTACTTGTACGTCACATGTAACTTGTTTTCAGCAAAAGCACACTAAAGCATGGGTAACCGGACACACATTATGCTTAGTAGTTTTTGAGAATTTCGTGACTAAATAGCCAATCAATAGTAAAAACAAAAAATTCAAATGATATTAAGTGTTAGCTATAAATATGCAAAAATACTACAATGCGTTGGGAACATTTCTGCCGAAGGGTTCGTTCCAGATCGCTTTAGTCTTTTTTTCCAAATTTTTTTGAAAACTTTTACCAGAAGTCCACATCTGCAAGCTGAGTTAGAAAAAAATTATCGTGCGATATCTGGCTCTCTTTCCTGTTTACCATGTTCTCCACATACTCGGAACCATCTAAAAATAAGGAACGATGACCTATTATTTCCATAAAATATGTATCAAATCCGTAAAATTCTATTTTATTTGTTAGCGTCCGTTGCATAAAAGACTGCACTTAAAAGCATAATTTTTATGACATTTAAGGCTTTGATTGACACTAAAAGAGGTTAATTGCGTAGATTTAACCGTTGAGTTCAAGTTATGAATGGAAGGATTTTTTTAGCATTGTAAATGGCTAGCTTAATGTATGTATTGGTTTTTTGACGGAATACAGAAAAAGAACACTTGTCTAAAATGATACATTTTCGTATGTTGAAACACTTATAGACGAGGCGGAGAATGCGGGAGTGGTACCCCGACGGGGAAATTTATGAAAACAGTTTGACTTGGTCAATTTTGGGGTGCTGAGTTCGAAAATCGTTAGTATACAGGCAATGGGAGGGGCCTTCAGCCTCGGCTCCAGTAACGAAATGCGATTGACTAAATGATATAAGTCAATCAGGTAATAAAACTCATACTAGCCGGTTTCAGTAGATCTGCCCTAAAACTGGTTCATGATTATCCTTCAAATAGGAAACAGCGAGTTAAGGTCCATGAGTCATTCAGTTCCTAGCAGGAATCCAATAAGGGTGTACCGCAAGGCTCTGTGTTGGGGCCCCTCTTATTTAATGTATTCATAAACGACCTTTTCTTTTTGGTGGAAGAGATTGAGATTTGCAATTGCGCCGATGACACTACTATCTATGTGTGCGGGCGTGCACTAGAACATATAGTTTCTAGCCTTGAAACAGATGCTCAAGGGCTCTCTTAGTGGTTTCTTGATAATAGTAAGAAGGTGTATGCTGACAAATGTAATCTTTTGATTTTTGGAGAGAAAAACACTGGCGTATCAGTGCATATTGGTGCAACTACGATACCAGAATCTGTTGAAGAAAAGCATTCGGATGTAACATGGATAAGAACCTTGATTTCATAAGGCTGGACAGAAGTTGCATGCACTTGCACCTATTTCAAACTATGTGGATGTCGAGAAACTGAGGGTTATGATGAACGCTTTCGTTATTTCTCAAATTAGCTATTGTCCACTTTTTGGATGTTCCATGATAGGTCAGTTAATAGGAAACTAAAAAAGATCCACGAGAGAGCTTTGAGAATCGCATACAAAGATAGCTGTTCAAATTTCGAGGAATTACTGACGAAAGCAAACACAGTGTCTATTCACCACAAAAGTTTACAGTTGCTTGCTACTGAAATTTTTTAAAATTCAAATGCATCAAATCTTCATCGAGAAAAATACACCATACACCCTTTGTAGAGGCAGAAATATTTTGGCACCAAAGCCAAACACGGCAGGGTATGGTGTTGAAAATGCACGTTTTATTGGATCAAAGATATGACATTCAATTCCATCTTCCTTAAAAGAGTCCGAAACATTGAATAGTTTCAAAACAAAAATTAAAAGCTACGATTTTGATTGCAACTTGCGACATTGCTTTCCTTGAGACTTTATGAGGACATGTTGGGACGCATATGAGTCATGCGACTGAAACAGTTGCGATCTGGAATTTTCGAATTCGAGAAATTCTTTGCTTTTTGGGTTGAAATCTCACTCACACAGTAACAGGAACGGTGTACCGTTACCATTACTGCATGAGAAGTACTTTTGCCCATGATCTCAGAAAAGTTCCAAATTTATCCACGTATTATCTGCAAGCTGGGAGATTGCAAATAATAAGATGCTAGTGAGTTAATTTCTTCTTATGAGAAATGATTCCGTAAGGCTTGGCTTTAGGTACAAAATTTCCTTCTTGTATTTGTTGGAATAGGAAAACTACACACCAGTAAATGAAATTTTTCTTAATGAGAAAATAGGAGGAAATGAAACACGTAAGAGTTGAGGCACAAAGTTTGTTTTGTACAAATGTTTGGAAATTGCAAATTATTAGGTGCTAATTATTTTGTTTGAAAAGGGAAACGGTTTCGTAAGATTCTAGAGCCTGAGTTTGCAGTGCACATCTGTTCGCAAATTGCAAATTACCAACTGCAAATCATTTTTAAATCGCTCGTAGCAAAAAATCAAGTCTTGGCCACATGGGTAAGCGAAAATGGCAAATACAGTTTTTATTCAGCTTTCTTTTGGTATAGATGGTTTGTTTCTAAAAATGTATATGTGGTGCTGCGAAATGTTTTTGTTGCTAAGGGTTCCGATGTTTATCAAATGTTGTGATAATTCTTTCTTCTTCTGGTCAAAAGAATAGGATGATTTTGAAATTCAATGAATGAAATCTAATGAAACTTAAGGATCTCTAAACGATCAAATGATAACTTTATATCGAGCTGTGTTTTGAAAAATAAGATTGCCACTAACTTCAAAGTTTCCTTTCATTCTTGGTATCTCATATCATTCTTTCCTCACTCTGATGTGTGGCAGATGAAACAACGTTCTATGTGTTTTAGGATATTTCAAGCAATCTTCACAACACAAAGACTTTCAAGTAAAAAATTGGCTTCAAATGTAATTTTCACTTTTTTACTGTTGAACTTTTGTTATAGAACTGCAACTCCTATGTCCTAGACAGGCTATTAATGGACATGGCAATAAAACGTCTATTGTGACTTTCAGATGCAAAAAATAGCAAAAGGCAGAACAAAATAATTAAAAATGGGTCACCTTTGTGCTGCAACAGTTCGTTTTTCCAAAATACTAGAATTGGATATAACTACATATAAAGGATTTTAACTAAACGGAAAAATTTATGATTTAGTTTGAAATGTGACCGTAGCAACATCAAAACTAAACATTTTGTATATATTTCATACAACACTGTAGACTAAAAGGCTTTACAACACGAGTTTCTAATAATCAATGTTCTAGTCTACTATACATCTCCTGCAACTATCTGTGAAAATTGTTTCTTAAAGAATAAGTTATGTGCGAAGAATTTAACAATCAAACATTGAATTGGGAAATGCCCAAGGGGGGGGGGTACTCTGGTATATTCAGGATAAGGCCAGGATAGGGGTGCTCAGGTTACTTTTTTGGGTCTAAAATTGGTACAGTTTATTTTTGGTTCCTGCAATTCTGGCTTATGATTTTGGGTTTCAAATATGGGAAAAAGCAAAAAGATTGGGAAAAAAATATGATTTACAAATAAATTAGAACAAAGTAACATTACTAAAATCAAGAAACTTAAATATCCAAATACATTATGAGAAATCTAACCAGTTAGGGCACTTTTCTGCAACTTTAAGATACTGACTTTTAGGTATGTAAGGTTGGAAAAAATTATTTCTTTGGGTCTATTTTCATGGTAGAAATTATTCTTTTGGGTTGATGCGTTATGCCTCAGCCTGAGCTCCCATATCCTAAATATACCTGAGTACCTCCCTAAGGGAAATGCCTTCCACTGTCACCCAATTACATAAGAAATAGATAGTTTTGAAACGCTACAATATGATGGTCATTGTGCTGTAGAGAATGATGGGGAAAGGACCATTCGGGGCCATTCGGGACCATTAAACTTGAACAAACGATAAATCAAACAAACAAATTCTGAGAATGCAATAGCAAAACAACAAAACGTCTATTTGCTCTAATCATAGGTCCAATAACTGGTCTATTTGTTCATTCTTCGTCCATTTGAGTGTCAAATACTTGAAGTGGAACCAAATTGCTGCCACTGACACTACTGTTGAAGTATTTCTGGAAAAACGTCTCCAAGTAAGTACACATCTCCAGCAAATCTGAGACCTTGCAAAAAGAAATGGCTGCACCATTCATATGATGATAGTGACTGTCCATCAAGCAAATAACACTATCCCTGATACAAATTGCTACTGACTTGTCAGGTGGGCAAATCAGCACACATGCAAACATGCCGTACGCGTCATACAGAGCGAATAAAAAATGTGTTGCCAAGTTATTGACATCTGCAACGGCAATCATGCCATTGGGCATGCACACTTGGAATTCGGAGTATCCTATAACCTCTTCAACCGGCAAGAGAATCTGTTGAGCACGTGCACTGATGACATCGTACAGCTTGTTTCCTTTTTCCATGATCTCCTTGTAAGCATTTGCGATTTCCTGGAATGAAGCAAAATCTTCAGGGAGAGACATCTCACCACGGAGGACAGAAGAACAGGCTATCGTCGAGATGACCGTGGAAGAAGTAGTGGATGCTCCCCAGCCAAGTAGTCCTGACTGACTCAAGTGACGGGGAAGCACAATTTCAGTGACATTGCCAATAGTCAACACTCTATCCTCATCGCGTGTTGAAGATTCCCTCTCTTTGACATAGCAATTTAGTGCCAGTCGCATTTGCATGGGACTTCTTTTCCGTCGGGAGCACACACATCATGAGGACACATGGGGCACATTCTGTCCTTTCCTTTCCTGTGACCACAAACAAGGTGAGTGCATTTCTTGCAATGAGGTGGCTTTGTGGCTTTGCATTTATTGTCTTCGTGTGGCTCTTGAAGTTTTGTGACCTTGGTTTACCCTGCGGATGAAAGTTTATGATTTATAAATCTTAAAAGTATAGCCACACACAAGACGTCTTTTCTCTTTGTAAACACTTTAACTGCCACATTTTTTGAGTAAAAAAGATTGAGCTAGCGGAAGCCCAATGTTTGGCCTTTAAGGTGGCGTTGTGACCAGTGTTTGGCCAGGTATAACTCTATTGTGCAATCTTAAAGGATATATCTGCAATTGAAGTAATAGACGAAAAAGGACAACTTCTATAATGATGAAATATTCTAGTTTATTGTCGTGTTGTCCTAAATACTAGAAAATCTAATGAAATCTTATGACCAACTGACTGTCGACTTAAACCATTGTACATTGCCGTAGCAGCTCTATTTAGCCTCCACTGTCTATGAAGCCCCCCTCTCTAGTAAGCCCCTCCCCTCTTAGCCATAATTTTTACAAGGACATCTTTGCTTTCTATTTTTCTTCCAAACCAGGGCATGAAAAAATATTTCCCTTCCTGCGACCAGACAAAGATCATGCCTAAATTTCCTGCAAAAACACACAAGTGAAAATATTGAGAATCCTTAAAGGGAATAGACATAGCTATATCTCGTAGCCGCTATAAATAGGCTGAAGAAACGCCCACAAATCTATTGTTTCTTCAGCTACACAATGAGACCGGATGCGTCAAAGTGGTCGAGTATAATAGAATATATTTTTGACCTGGCCCGGGCCAGCTTTTAACTATGTCGATTCCCTTTAAAGAGAGGTCATGTTCCAACGATAGGCAATAAACGTCTAACTGGTTTTTCTGTAAATGCGAATGAAACATGGTGGACGTAAATCCTAGGAAGTTTGGAGCCGATTTAGTTGGAAAACCATGAACGAAATCATCTATGATTTCTGAAAGGCACGGGCAAAAATCAAGTTCTGCACCTCTCTTATATTTGTCGTTTACAATATTCATAAAAACTGTGCATGAGATACAATCTATGTGAGGTAACTGGCTTGATTTTATAAGCTATTTTTTTCGAGAAATGAGAAAACAGAGCTCGATACACAAAGCAAGATTGATTTTGAGAAATTTCCTGCAGGACATTATGATTGAAAATTTCCTGCGACCGTCCGGCCGCATGGTCGGGTGGGTTTTCATGACCTGGTCCAAACCAAAATAATGTTTTGCATATGCAATACTTATTATGACTTCCAATGACAACTCTAGAGGGACCATTATGGAAACAAGGTTGCATTGACTTTTTAACGCTATCCCTACTATTTCAACCAGGGGGTACTTTTAGATTAGATTTTAACTCTTATATCTACCGGGTGCGCCAAAATAAACTATGCACGTTTGACAGGCCACAATAAATCGTACACTGGACCGATTTTAAAGATTTATGACTTAATCTGTAGCAGAAAGCCTGAATTAGATACTGGGATTTTTCGTAATTTTTTACATTTTCAGTTTTTAGAGCTGGAAGCGAGTTTTCTAAAATTTTAGTTTCCGAAAACACTGAAAACGATAAAAAAAACATCGATCAAGCTCTCTAAAGAATCGATATAAATGGACAAAAAGAGAACTTGTTCGTGGTGATTTGCGATTTAGAAATCGATTAATTGTAATCTGCTGCACGAGAGTTCGTAATACACACCCAAATCACCTTGAAAACTTTTCTCTTTGTTCACTCATGTTGAGTCTTTTGAAATTTGATCGACGCTTTTTGATCGTTTTCAATATTTTCAAGAATTAAGATTTTAAGAAACTCGCTTCTAGATCTAAAAGCTGAAAACGAAAAAATTTGCAAAAAGTCTTAGAATCTAAGTCAGGCTTTCTGCTAAAGATTAAGTCATAAATCTTCAAAATCGGTCCTGTGTACGATTTATCGTGGCCTGCCAAAAGTGCATAGTTTATTTTGGCGCACCCGGTACCTATATATTGTCACCTGTAATTATGCATCTCTTTTCTGTCTTGTTACATACACACATACATAGGCAATAGCACAACACATGAAAGGAAAAATACCTACGTTTATTATTCGATTCTCAGTTGCTTGTATTTTCACATACAGGGTGTATCAGAAAAGATACCGGTAGAGAAAACTTAATTTCTTTGTAACGAACAGTTTGATATAAATGAGAAAATGGTTTTCAGAAAGGTCTACTCGTATGCTGTCAATCGGTTTGTAGCTCTTGCAAAATAGGTCTCTACCGTGTGAGTCAATAAAAAGGCCCAGCGTCTGAAAAAATGCTGCTCCCTTAATATCAAAGCAATCATACCAGTCGACATTATTCATACCAGGGGAAGACTTTTTCATTTCCTCAAGAGGATAGCACGTCACGTGCTAAAGCGCTCTCAAGTCATTGCTGTAAAGTAAACACATTAGCGAAACTTGCTGATGATTTCAGCACGTGTTTCAAGGTTTCTCGAAAGGACATTTTTTAGAGAACCAGAAAAAATTCTTAAAGTTATTGAACATGTTAGCTATTCAACAAGATATTACAAAATACCGGGTGTCCCAAAAAAAAGGTAACAGATTTGATGGGGACTAGCGATGAGAGTCTAAGTCGAATCGATCCCTAATAAGTTTTGAAGTACTCTTCGAAAGTTAACTTGAAGATTAATACCTCGTTTGTTGATATTGGCGCATCGAGAGGTGAAATATTAATCTCGAAAGCCAAAATTTGCGTCCATCTATAAACCAGAGCTTTTGGGTTTTGGCCTAAACTGCTATCGCGCTGGTTAGGGGAATCTCAGGGGAATCTGGTATAGCAGCTGCTTAAACCACTTCAATTGAACCGGCCTGTTTTGTGAATGAAATCTAGGGTTAACTTGAGTACGTTTCTATTAACATCAATAGAAAGGTATTTTTCACCATACAATAAAATTTGGACTAGTGCGTTATTTGGAAGGCTGTTTATTCGAACATATGGTCGCAATAATTCCGAAACTCCAGCGAGAAGATCTCGTCGATGAATGTCAAATGAAGGGCAGAGCAACAGAAAGTGCTCCGTATCCTGAATGCCATCGTTCGTTGGGCACATTGGGTCAATGTTATCTCGGAAATTATGATTGAATTTGTGACAATTTAATTGACTCAGACCGACCCTTATTTGGGTAAGATACGACAGGCCCATTGGGTCATGAATACCAAATACAGATTTTGCAGGGGGGCGAATTATTGAAAAAATCTTTTTCTTAAAAACAGCAACCGATGGTGCAAGCCTGATTTCTGGATCAAGCTTGTATCAAGCTTGGATCAAGCTTGATTTCTGGATTTACAAAAGTACACCAAGCCAAGCACGAATGAACATTTTGTATGTTCCCTCGGGCATATACGATTGTTTGTTTCGTAATAATTTCGTGAGAGATAGATGACGCAAAAAACATTTCATTCAAGCAATGAAGATTGCAAGATAGTCTATATGTGTAAAAGCCTACGGGACTTATTTCGCTGATGAATAACTTTTCTGAGGCAGGTGTAATTTAAACTTTTTGTAGAATCAAGGAAGGGGTCTCTTCGGGGCTAAATTCTTGAATCCGATTGTAAAGTTCAGAGTCAGATTTCCACTAAAATGTGTTCCTAAGCACGAAGTTTCTTGTTTGTACTTGGCTATTATGATTGAGGAGATTCCACAGCACAGCGAGTTAACAGCTAAGGCCAAATCCCAAAAGCTCTGGTTTGGAGTAGGAGGCAAATTTGGACTTTCAAGATTAATATTCCAACTCTTGATGCACCAATATCAACAAATAAGGTATCACTCTTCAAGTTAACTATCGAAGAGTACTTCAAAACTTATCTGGGATTGATTCGACTTAAATTCTTATCGCTAACCCCAATCAAATCTGTTACCTTTTTTTGGGGCACCCGATATGATTGCTTATGTATCTTTTATATTTAGGGAGCAGTAGCCTTTCAAACACCGGATCTTTTTTTTTAACCTTTTTATATTTTTTTTATTTTTTCATTGTAGAGAGATTGTAGATTTGTGTAATGAAAAGGACAAAGATCTGACTTGAATCAAGCGACAAAGCTAGTGCCGTTATGCCATTTCGACAAACCGTGCTGCTTCATTTCGACGCATGTTTACTCTCTTACTCCTTGCATATTCCCTGAAAATCTAATGCGCAGAAACTACATATCAAATGAAAGCACAGCAGTTGAACTCTCAGCAAATCTCATTCAAGTTAGTTATTTCTGATCAATTTCAAGTTTTCTGGTAGCCTTTATTGATATATCCTGCATACATGAGAAAATAATAAGAAAATAACCTACCTTCGTAGGGTAATGGGGCTTTAGAAGTGAAATCTCTCGTGATAGATCTTCAACCTTCCTTTCAACAATATCCTTCCCAATTGATTTGACGTTAATGCTGTCTTCCTTCCCCTGTCCTCCCTCGTAGTCATCGTCGCTGTCTTGGTCTTGGCTTGTGGTCACTGTATCAAAGATTCCCTTCTGAGAAGCAGTAGCCAAAGTACCAACAGTGGTTTTTATGTGACTTCTGCAAATTGGACAGAAGGATCCACCCTTCAGGCATCTGAGATGGAACGAGTGGAGACAGCCTTCTATCAATAACCATTCTTCATTGGAGGTGAGCAAGGTGCAACCAGGCATATCGCAGCAGATGTAAGGATATGGTGGACAATTGGTGTGATATCCAAGGGGAAAACAATTTGGAGAGTTGGATGTGAGGGCTTGCAGCATTTTGCCAAGAGGAGAATCGCCGAGATCAGAATCAGGAGTCAGTGTAGATATGTGGGCAAAAATTTCAGCAAGTTGCTCTGATGTTTCCATTTTGAGATTTTGTAACTGGTTTTGACTAAATGTGTAGTTCTTTGGCGGGGTGAAGTGAGAACGGAAATTATGCTGATATTTTTTGGATTGGAAAACTGCTTTGGCTTTTTTGGAGCATCGATGCATCATTACCGTCTGTAGTTTGGGCTCTTATTATGGAGTGAGTGTTTTCTACAGGATACTCATCTGTTGTGGTGATATGCCTCTGCAGAAAACGATACATATCACGATTATTTCTTTTCCAAAACAGGACATTTGAAAGCCATACCAGTGCTGCCTTGTTGTTGTGATAGCGGGGAAAACAGTAGAACATCACCCACAAAGAGATCATCGAAGACAGATACATCGGAAAAGAGTTAAACCTAAAGACAACACTATAGATAGAGAGTACCAAAGAAATATAGTTATCAAGAAGACTGAAAAGAATACCGTACAAAGGATGTTTACATTTGCCAAAAGATTGTTTGATGGAGGGACGAATCAGTGTCCAGCCACCATACACCACCTCTAAGAACAGTGATGTCCTCCCAGGTTTTGGCTTTTCAGCAAGCTTCTGTTTTGGGAAAAGGTTCTCGTGCAGGTGTTTGAAGAATGGATGGAAGTTTTGCATTACATTTTCTCGTGAATTTAAAGAAATATGAAGAGGCCCTATCATAGGAACTGCAGACTGCAGGGGGTCAGCAATGTGTCCATCGTCGATGTTCGTGAAGCAGTCGTTTGTTGCTGACATCGAGTACTGGTGCAATCCATCGTTGTTATACATGGAAGTGACATCATTTGAACTTCCACTTGCATTTTCTAAATCATGGACATTAGCAGGGGGCTCGAAACCACACCTTGAGTAAACAGCTTTACGCACGTGAAATTGAGCAGACCAGTCTCCGGGAATTGGTACAGCATACCTGGACACATACTCCCCCATGCTAGTTCTTTGCAGAATTTCTAAGGCAGTTTCAAAATTGGTGGTACTTTTTTAGTGGCAGGTTTACAAAGTCAACCAAGTGAACATTGTCAAGGCATCTCATTCTTCGAGCATTGTCAGATTCTCGGTACATATGTGCATCAAGCCGGTGACGTTCTGCTTCTGGACTAAAGAACTGTGTCCCAAACCATTCTGGCATTCGATCGCAATATGTCATTGCCAAGTTATGCATTGTCTGCTCACTGGAGAGCTCATTCTGAAGTACACTTATATCAACACCAGAAGGATTCTGAAGGCACTGCAACGATGTTAGGGGTATTGCGTTTATCTCTGAAAATATTCTGCAGATGATAGTGCACATGCTGCTTACTTGTGAGGTGGAAAATTCTGTTGGGCGACGGTTAGCATGGATTGTAGTGTAGTCATCAATGACACAGATGGCAAGCCATCCGTTTTCAGTGGCCATTGAAATTGCACGATTGACTGATGCTGCATTCCTGTCTGCCAGCTTCCTAAATTCATTTTCCACGGTTCTGCTGCAGACAGTGTTGCCAATTCTTTTTTCTGTGTCAATTCCTTCCTGTGTCGTGTGACTCAACTTCAAATAAATGTCATGATCCATTTGTAGGTAATTACTTTTTTGGCTTCGTCCATAGCATAGCTCATAGATCACCGTCATTGCAACATATTTGTTTTGCTCTCTTCTTTCTTCCGAGTGTCTAGCATCCGTCATTGACTGACATAAATTTGTAAATAGTGTGGGGGCTCCATTTCTTCTGCAAAACTGCTCGAATTCGATTGGATCATAAATCACCGGCCTTTGCTCTGCGTTGAATTCTTGGTGCATTGCTGCAACCAAATGCTCAATCTCAGAAGTGATGTCTGTTCCTGGACAAAGACAAGTAAATAGTTAGGAGGTCTCATCTTCCATTTTCAATTCAAATCAGATCATTTGAAGCATTTAATCAAATTGTGCAGAAGTTAAGTGAAAAATTTCTGCAAAATGTTTCTGTGGTACAGAACTTCAAAATAAAGCTAGCAACAGAACCTTTTGCGTAAGATTCCCACATGTCACTGGTCATAGTAATTTGCAAGGTAAGAAAATAAATCCTTTGCCGCCAAAATGAATTCATTTGCACTTCGTGACTTTCCATCACAAATTAGTGCACTTCTTTTCCTTCTCTTCCAAAACTTTTCTCGAGTTCTGTGATTAGTATCCGACGAAAATATTTGGCAAGTGTTTCTATGATCCGGGTTAGTGTTAGGGTCTTGAACACGTACACACATTTTTGTTAGAAACAGCTCGATATTTCGAGACTTTAGAAACTAACCTAACTGAATTACAACATTTAAAAGACTTTCGTAATTTCCACTTAAAGGTTTTTTGACACTGTACAGTGATATGAACTATCTTCAAATTATTTTTAGTGTGAATTCTGTCGTATTGTTTTGAGACCCTTCTAGCAGAGGCTAATTACCTCCACGCTTTGGGTAAGGCCCCGGATTTAAGAAACCAATATAACTTAGCGTAAATGTTACTTTTCCCTGACATAACTTTTATTTTGAGGCTGAAAGTTTCTTAAGTTTCTGATTTCTTTTCTGAAAAGTTCTGGAGAAACAGGTTATGACAGAATAAGGTTATTTTTACAGACGTATGTTAACAATGATCGTTAAGAAAACAG
This sequence comes from Aurelia coerulea, assembly GCA_039566865.1. Classification (NCBI taxonomy): domain Eukaryota; kingdom Metazoa; phylum Cnidaria; class Scyphozoa; order Semaeostomeae; family Ulmaridae; genus Aurelia; species Aurelia coerulea. Next base: position 20,129,598 of record CM076948.1, on the reverse strand, counting down.
TTACCATTTCAGTAACAATTTAGTATTGGCAGAAATTTCGTGGTACGCTCATTCCAGCGAGAAGGCCAGTGCTGTACACAGTCATTCATTGTCAGAGAATGTGAGATAAATTTTCCTGGATGTCAGAAAAATCTATTGCCGAATCGCCTGCACACGCCCCCCCCCCCCATCCCGTTCCGTTGCACTGCTCATTCATTTGAAACCCATATATGTTGCTCTGATAATAGACCATTTTGACATTTAGAAAAAGGATCTGGGGAGAGCAATATTTTTCTGGTAAATGGCTGCCACAGGGCTTTTCACCAACGATAAATTGAACTGTGGCAGCCATTTACCAGAAAAATGTTGCTCTCCCCAGGCCCTTTTCTAAATTTCAAAATGGTCTATGATTGATTCAACCATTCGACCACGTTCCTCGATATTTGAAATGTTCCAATCATGTTGCGAGATTCTCGAAGCTATTGTTTTCGAGCGAATTTTGACCAATCAAAACGAACTTTTCCACAGTCAACCCATATGTTATAAATTCGTTACCACACTTCCACGCTCGAACAACGATCATTCTTGAGTGGAAATTATTGGAGAAGCAAGCAAATTTAAGATCGTGTGTCCTTTATTTGTTGTAAAGCAATGCAGATGATGTATTTTGTTGCACCAATCGCAAATCAAAGGCAATATAGCAGAAATGGAGATCTTCTGTGGGTTATAGTTTTATGCGAGCATGCCAAATGAACAAATTTATAGGCAAGTAGGACACTCACGTTTCGAAGACTCTGCCGCCGCCAGCATGATGTTATTTGAAATCGCTGGATCGATTAGCGTTCTCCCATCTGGACTAACTTGAACAGTGCCGAATCTCGTTGAATGACTTTCCCAGTTCGTGATGTCGATAAACAATCTCCTTCTAACAGTTGATGGTGTACGAAAAGAGTTTGCTCTATCCAATTGCACGACAACTTGAAAACTTCCATCAGATAAGTTTTCCTTGTCAATTTGGGGCGTCATATTATAAAAATCATCTTCTCTACTTTCTTCATAATTGGTTGCTTCTGGCCACAACATTTCATTTCGTTTGCATTTTGGTCTTCTTCCTTTCTTCTCCCAATATTCTCTCTGAAGAAACATGGAGAAGATGTAAAGAGTTGTGATAAATAACTGATAAGTTTTAATTTGATGATTTTTGCCAGTTTCTTGTTAGAAAAGTAAACATTTCTGGAATGTTTAAGAGCAAGCTAAAATCCTATGATTATTTGGTTGGTCATGCATCGTTTGTCAAAGATTTCTGACGAGCTAAAAAGTCTTATGTTTGCTTGCGGTATTTCTTAGGGGGAACTTCATAATTTCCATATCTATTCCAAATGAAAGAAAGATCTGTTAAATCTCGACTGACTTCTGGAACTCAAAGAAATCAGCATATGGCCAGTCTTTCTGTGAAATGACAAACATCAAAATGAAGTTTTCCAATCACCCCGTTTTTGTGCAGAATTATACGCAGCAAATTAAATACAGTTCCAATGCTATGTATGTTTTCATGATCCTCAAAACGTTTGTGCCATCTACTATTCAGCAAATTTTTCAAAATGCATTTTATTATAGGATATTCCAACAAACACATTAATAGGCCTATTCAAGTTTAACGGAAGGAGAAAAATGCAAGGCGGGCAGCAGTTCTGCTTATATAACGGTGTTTGCAGTCTCAACCAAATGCATCAATGTGTGTATTTAAGCCCCATTAATATGATAGCCGTATCTAACTTTGTCATCATATTTCATGCGTCAAGAAGGTTCTGTTTCGGTAAATGATAAATTAACGGAGTCCTCCCCCAAACAACTTTTTAATACTGTTACAGTTTTTGATGGCCAGCTTGGCTAGGATCTATAGTTGTTCTGAAATTGATTGGATATAGATAGGATAAGTTACCTATAGGCACTTAGAGTATCCGTGGAAAAGGAAAGTTATCAACCAACTCACCTTTTTTACTCCGTTGTCAGACCTCATTGCTTTTCTTGCTGCTCTGTCACACGACTCGCATAGGCTGCCGTCACTGCTTATGTCTTGGTCGAAAACTTTTTTTAAAGCGCTAGCACTGAATTTCTCAACAGAGGTAAATTTTCGGGCTTTTTGTGTTTTCTGTCCACAAACTTCGCATCCTTTTTCGCAAGAAAAACGACCAACTTTTGCTGCGTGTATGAAGAGGTTCAATTCCAAAACCAGTATCAATACCACGAGAATTACAATTGAATTCATTTTTTCTTTTCTTGTTCTTTCTTTGATATTCCTATTGATATATCTCTCAATTAAAATCTCTGAACTAAATTCAAAATATGCTTTACAAAGACGCGAAATTTTTTTTGTAAACACAATAGACCGTGCCCATGACAACCATAATGGGGGATGTCCATTCATAATGGCCGATCTTATGTTGCCAGAATTATGCTTGAATCAGCCTCAGCACCCTGTGATTTTTGTGCGCATGTGCAATGCAAATTTCTCCCTTGCTGATTCATATGATTCATACATTATGTAAAAGAAGGATGAACAGCAGCCTGAATACCATCAACAGCCGAGGCTACAAGCAAATCAAATCGGAGCTCATCTTGCGCCAAAGAGAAATGGTATCGCAAAACAGTAACCAATTTCAACTTTAAGACTAAATTTAGCATAAACTGCGATTGCGACCTCTACGGGGGAGGAAAAGTCGAGGAAAAGAAAATTTTACTCAACACTTCATCCCCCTTAGAGGTCGTAGCATGAATGTCGTTGCTCCCAGATAATACCTTCGTATCTGTGAAAAGTCGTGTTTGAGCTACTTTACCATTCAAGTAATTCATACGGGCCATCTGCATCAGAACGAATTTAGTGCAGTTGTAATATATGAATGATTACGAGCTGTAGTTTGGGCGCCTATCAGTCCTGTCAATATCATTGCCTGCACTGACGATATTGTAATGAGTCTAGCAGATCAGTAAGGAGTTCGAGTCATTGGTTGGGTTTTTGGTGTGGTGGCTATTAGACGAACAGCGTGTCATTGGATCTCGTCAAGAAAGACAGTCTTGATTGTCCACCATATGAACGTATACATGGCATACCTAATTTTGAGTTGCATTGCATCACATTTCGCAGCTAGCCAATCAACAGTAACTTCAGTGTTCTCCATCTTAGCATCCAAGGGATGTTTTTTTAATAATTCTTCCAAGGAATTCATGTAACCATTGATTACCTGAAACGAAAAAATATCTCTAAATTTTGAAATATGTTCTGTTTCACACTTTCGGCAGTGGAGATATCAGTGCAATCATCGATATACCTTAGGTATCCGGGTATTAACACTTCATAATAAGATCAGAATTTGTAAAAATTAATGAACAGAAAGTCACCATTACGAAGAAAACAGAAATACTGCGCGCACCTATGAAACTAAGTTCAGACACCACCGACCCTCCATTAAATTGTTCCAAAGAGAACATTGAATGAATCGGCTGGACCAGGGGCGGCTGGGACCAAAAATGAATAGGTATTCAAATTGCAGGAAAAGGGACCTCTCTCGAGAGGGGTGCAGGGCATGCCGCCCCCCCCCCCCGTCACCCAGAAAAAAATGGTTTTAAGGTACTGTATTCTAAAACTTCGCAAAGAGCCTTTCATAAGTTCTTCGTGGAAAAAGTTTCTCTCCTAGAATTATTATACAACAGAAAGTAGTACCATATCATATGTCAAAAGTAGTTAAAGCCCACTAATGAAGTCTTCTAAGTTTGGAAAAGACCAGGAAAATCCCTCGTACTTCGGAAACCCATCATCATCATCATCATCATCATCAATCATCAATAATTTATTTAATGTAGGCTAAGTAAAATAAAAAGAATAGCTAAATTACAGCTAATTTAGGCCTACTTTACAAAAATTTACAAAATTTACAAATTAATTCCTAAAGCTAATCAATAAAAACATTTAGTGGATTATATACAAGATAAAAGCATGCCTTCCCTACGAGGTACGGAGCGACGCCCACCTCCCAGAGAGACGGCGGACACACCGCGCGAGGGAACCCCTACACGCATATCCTAAGCTGCGGTCGCCGCTAGGGAGCAATTCCCCAGTTCAACCGCAGCCCAGTGCCTGCATCGTGAAGGGGACCTCACATCCCGCACAGCACATCCCCCATCCCACCGGGAAGCAGTGCACCGCCCCCATCCTCGCGAGAAGGCCCAAGAAATGTTTATCATGTTAGAAACCCAACTCTTGGAATGTATGTTTTGCAGAGCCTACAGTTGCATTTTTCACCATTCCAACATCTAATTCGTTTTTTGAAAATAGGAAGGGTGCTTGATCGTTTTATTTCGTGCGGTAAAAACTGCCAAAGTTTATTTCCAAGGTAGGCTATGGTCTCAACTCCAAAGGACGTGGTTCGCACCTTTGGAATTTGAGCGTCATTGCCATGCCTTAGGTTGCAGCTAATACCTCTCTCCATAAAAATATCTTTCATGAAAGGTGGATTTAGATCAGACTTTGTTTTAAAAATTTCCGTCATAAGCAACTGTAGGTTTCTTACATGGATGGGCACCGAATTGCTCTGTTCCAGGAGAGAACCAAAATCACTTCCGTGATCCTTGTACGCAATGCGCAGTGCCCTTTCGTGAACATGATTTATTCTATGGTTTAAAGTTCTGTCATAAAACATCCAAACAAGTGGACAGTAGCTAAAGTGTGATAACACAAATGCTCTCATTAGCTGCTGCAATTTGTCAGTGTCCATGTAGCAGGATATACGGGCAAGAGCATGGAGTTTCTGGCCGGCCTTTCTACATAGGGTCTTCACATGTCCTTTGAAAGATAGTGATCGATCAAAGGTTACACCATGACAGGTGAACGAACAGAACAGGAGGAAGAGAAAGGGCCTTGGGCTTGAAACTGCAAGGGTTAAAGTTATCATCAGATATCATAATGCAATCGAAACTCGCGGAGATTTGCCGCCTCCGGAAAGCCACCAAAAAGGCAAGGTATTGAGATTTCGACCTGAATACCATGGCCCTGTAAGAGCCCGTAAGAAGGATCTCGTCTTCTCAAAATTCGATCTTGTCTGGATTCTAAAGCTCTCTGCTACATTTCTTAGTGGTATTCAACGTTTCACAAAGTAAATCTAAGAGAGTTTGAACGTTTTTTCCTTCAAGATGTTAGAAACTTGCATGATCATGGCCCCTTCAAACCGATAGCTATAAATTACACTGATGTACAAGGTTAAAAAATGTTGTTATTGGCCTTCTAACTTACCCATGGAAGCTGCTTGTGAGTGAGCTGATTCCTTTATTCTGATCGCAAATAAAAAGATTGAGAAACACCCCAACGCTGACCCCAATGATACTTGTTACGAGTCGTTTCCTAAAACCCAATCCATCATACACAACGGACATTGAAAGAGAAGACACAAGGGAACATCCCCGTGGTATTCAGAATGAAAACTGAATATGTTCAGTTTAGAAACTCTTTGTTGTGAGGCCGAATGTTCAATGGCTGTCAACGTCACAGAGGGCGACGGAAACAAAGAGTTAGTATTCAGGATGGCCTCTGAATACCTTGCGGCAATAGCCTATCATATTCTCTATAGAAACAAATTCCTCAACGGATTAGCGATCAATTACCCTCTCTCTTTGAGACAAAATGGAAAGTAAATATAGTCTGTGCGTCATTTCTGACATCATAAAAGGGTCCTTTCACCCAATTCAACTTATTTTCGAAGGTTAAAGTAAATGAACGGAGATATAGCGACATAATCTAAACAAAGCACAAAAGAACGGCAAGCGCCATTAATCTTCCTTTTGTTTTCATCGATCAAGAACATCAAATACAATAGGTTATATTTAGATGGACCCAGTCCCCCTAGCTAAGTTGCTTTTTAACCCCGTTCATTTACTTTAAGAATGTTAAGAAATCTTTGCAAAAAATAGGTATTCAGTGAATACCTTGAATACCCCTCAGCGCCGCCCCTGGGCTGGACTGCCTTCCCAACGAAAATAGCACGAGGTTTTAAAATTTTTTATATATATTCCAATAAAAGACTTGACAAATTACTTAAGACACTACATATGAACCAATTCAAAACACTACAAGGACGATACCCGGGGAGAAAATATATTGACTACCCATGAGCCATTACATAAAGAACATGCAACTGCATTACAACTAAAACCCACAGCAACAAAAATGCTACACATAAACGATTAAAGACTGGTAAATATAAGAGACTGTTTCACATTGGAGGTGAGGACATCATTTCCGGTTCTTGATTCACAATATCATTGATCAAAATATTTTGCTCCTTTGCAGAAGAAAGTCACTTTATTGCGCGTATTGTGGAGACAATGATCAATGGATAAAAACTGTCACTAATTCTACCAGAGCCTTAAACAACTTTTTAACGAGAAGAAATCATTGCATGTATAGAACAAGAGCGTTAAGTTAATACCTTTCGATATTCAGACAATAAGGACTGGTATATTTGCTTTTCATATTTCAATTTCTTTTGTGCATCGGCAATCTTTAGAACCTCGCTTTCAATGAAGTATGGAAGTTTTGAAGACTTGGCTAATGCCAGACCATCACTTTCTGGAACAAAATGACAATAAATAAAATAAATCAATTTTTAATGTTCAATCATTGATGGCAATTTTTCTATACACGCAATCAAAGAATGTACAATTTAACAAGAACATGTTTACAAAGATGATACCATCGGGAGCATGAATTAGAATAGTTCTAAGTTACAAACTGGACTACAGAATAATTTTTGTTACAAACTATAAATGCACAGAGAATTATCAAACGGAACTTTAGAAAAGAGTCATTTTCAAATTCGGTGAGGAAAAAATATGTACAAATTTGTGAATAGTTTCAGTTTCAGTTTCTCATTTTAAAATTCCGCTACATACAAACAATTTCAACATAAATTAACTAAGTGTAAAAAATATAAATGATAAAAATAACAATGATGTAGAAAAAAAGAAAATAAATTTGTGTGCAGGGAATTTCTTAAGGAGGGGCCCTCTCAATAGATAAACTAATCGAGGAGAGAGAAAATATTCAAAATTTGTTTAAATATTTAAGGATTGATGATAAACTTGCGAGGAATGAAGCCACTTCATATCAATGTGGGTTTAAAGTACTTCCAGGGACTGGAGGAATGAAGCCACTTCATATCAATGTGGGTTTAAAGTACTTCCAGGGACTGGACAGACGGAAAAACTCCCATCCAGCCCCCAGGAGCACTCTACCATGATTAGTTTTGATAATTATTGGTGAAGAAGAAAGTTTTGAGATTTATTCGAAAGCTGTGGATAGAGGTTGGTTCCTTGATGTTTACTGGAATGCTGTTCCATGTTTTAGCACCACAATACTGCACTGATCGAAGACCATAAAGCAATGTATTTTTCTTCGTTAAGAAAATGTCATTCTTTGATGACTGTCTAGTACCATATTGATGAACAGATGCCACTGGCGTGAAGAAATTATGGAAATGAGAAGGGGGAGTTCTATTAATACATTCATACATAAAACAAAGTAGCTTGAATTGGAAAAGGTCAGAAAGCCGTAAGATTTTCAGATCAAGAAAGATGGGAGCAGAAGGTGAGGTGAAATGCTCAAATGCTATGGCTCTTATTATTCGCTTTTGTAGCAAATAAACTGGCTTGACATATGAATCATATGTAAGGCCCCAAACTATAATACCATATTGAAGAAAAGAGAAAAATAAAGAGTATATAAACAAATCAAAACATTGATTGGCAAAAAATGCCGTATTTTAAAAACCATGCCACATGTTCTAGCTTGTTTTTTGGAAAGTTCAAGCAAATAATATTTCCAATTTAGATGTTCATCTAAAAGTATACCAAGGAATTTAACATACCATATTAATCACATCTTTTGAGAGATTTTTTGTTTGAAGTACCGGGTGTCCCAAAAAAACGCAACGGATTTGATCGGGATTAGCGACAAGAATTTAGGTCCAATCAATCCAAAATTCTTGATATAATCCTATAATTGAAATAATTTTTGATATAATCCTTGATATAATCCTTGATAAATTCTTGATATAATCCTATAATTGAAATAATTTTTGATATAATCCTTGATAGCTAACTTGAAGATAAATGCCTTGTTTGTTGATATTGGAGCACGGAGAGTTGGAATATTAATCTTCAAAGTTGAAGTTTGCCTGAACCTCCAAACCAGAGCTTTTGGGTTTTGGCCTAAATTGGAAAAACGCTATTTGGGGAATCTCCTGAATTACAGTGAGATAAGAAAATAAAGTATCGTGCTGAGGAAAATATTTGAATAGAAACTTGAAGGCTAAAAATTGACTAACATAACAATGTCGAAGGGAAAATTACAAAGGAATATATTTCGTCAATCATAGTGCACCTGCAAAAGAGCCAAACACTAATGAGCAATTTTAAGGATCTTATCCATGGATAATTTCCCCTTGGGTATATTTGATTTCCTGTTTTGTAATAATTCGAAGAAATATTACACACAATGCATTTCATTAAAATCATGAAGATTGCAAGAACTAATTCATTTTTCACACCCAAGCAAACTACTTTCTGGATTACTTTCCTTTATGAGACAGATGCAATGCTAACTTTTCGAAACTTTTGAAGCTTAAAAAAGATGTCTTTTCAGGACAAAATTAATGAATTTGATTGAATTTTTATTCAAATATTTTCCTCAGCATGAGGCTTATTCTCTTATTTCACGGTAATTCAGGAGATAGCGCGTTTGCAGTTTAGGCCAAAACCCAAAAGCTCTGGTTTGGAGGTTCAGGCAAATTTCAACTTTGAAGATTGATATTCCCACTCTCGATGCACCAATATCAACAAACAAGGTATCTATCTTCAAGTTAGCTATCAAGGATTATAGAAAGAATTATTATGGCTTGGCTGGACCTAAATTCTTTTCGCTAGTCCCGATCAAATCTGTTGCGGTTTTTTGGGACACCCGGTATCATGGCAAGGAACATCATAACTTTAATGGCGATTGTTTTTCCTTGTGAAACTATGAAATATGTTGCAATCATAGCTGAATCTTGCAGTTCGATATATCTAGCAATGCATGTTCTTACAGTGCAAGTCGCCAGGTTATACAATAGTGTCCCGCATATTATAAACAACTGTTTCAATAGACCTTTATTAAGCTATTCCACAAAAGACCCTGGACCGAGCGTTATTTTCATACATTTACGCGATGTTCGATCGAGCGGCGTTAGAGCTTCTATCACTATTTTGCACATTCGAAAATTCTACAAAATGTAGCAATATGTTGTTCGATTCTGATTCTCTTAAAAATAGCTAAAAGGTGTACTCCAGGTCTTATAAAATGAGATAAACTTCGAAGCAAGGATTGGTTGAGTGTTTTAGGCCCTTTTTCAGCCATTTCGATCCCAATGAATTTTTTGTAGATTCGAATTTACCTATAAGGTCTCCCCGTTCATATCTATCCTATACTCAAAGGGTACTACGATTTTTCAAATGGCACACCCGGTAGAATTCGCACCAGGCAACCTAAAATATGGGATTACATGACCTAAGCCACATAAACCCTTGATCTATTTGGTTCTTATTTGAATGACCGATACAAAGACGGCTGCGCTTTTGATAGGTTAAAGTGTCAGTAAACATAACAGTTTTTTTTGCATTTATAACACCACAATCATATGAATAGTCATATGAATAATCAAAAATAGCGAAATCTCGTTAATAACCCTGTTTTATTGACGTTTGAAAACCCCTACTTCGGAGAGAAAAACGCGCAGTGAGAAGTTTGGGTCGAGCCTGGTCATGACGTACATCCCGGGATGAACCCTTTGTGATCTATTGTTAATTCCGCAGTGACGTTGGTTTCGTTGATGATCTACAGGATTCTTCTGATATCATGTCTTGTTTGCATTTCGATCGTAAATCGTAACTTTAGAGAATGACTAATGCAAGCTTCATTTTGACAGACATTGAAACCAGTACTGAAGGAAGTTCCGATTTTAGCAGCGCAGTTGAAACCATTTAAACTGACTATGAAGCAGAGATGACAAAGATGATTCCTAGCGGAGTTAGGCCGAGCCGAGGCTTATAGCGAGAAGGGAAGCCCGGCGTTGTTTTATCAGAGACGTTTAGGAAGATGAGCTGAAACCCTTCCAAAATAGACCAAGATGAGCTACTAGCAGATTAACAGATAAGAAATAACAATTTCACAAAAAGGAATATATATAAATTTATATGCACTCAACTTTGCAAGCTACTGAGAAATGGTGTTTCCTAGGATTTGCAAAACTGTGCGAAACTGTTTTACTCATTTGTTCATGAAAATACTGGAATATAAAATAACGAAAATGAGTTTCTTAGGATGCTAGTAAAGTGTTCATGATTTACCAACTGCATCAAACGATCGTTCGTCACAAAACAGTGCATTGGAATCATTTCCTAAGTCGCGTCTCTTTGTGAATCATCCTCTCCTCTGACCAACCCTTGACAGATCGGCGCGGAAGTGTTTCAGACACTGCTTTCGTTCTTTCGTTTGGCCTTGGCATTTGTTGTGATCTCACAGAATATCATGAATTGCCTACAAAAAAAACAGTAAAGAATCCTTGAGGGATTTGGAATGTCGTATGATATCTTTACAGTCATAATTCTTGAGTCAACAGATGATAAAAACCATTACAAAATCGAAGAATTAAAAGCTAATTACCCTTTAATGTGATCGTCTCCCTTTTGTGCGTTGTTTACTTCGCTTCAGACCTGTATTCGCCTTCAGCTTGCTCGTCGCTTTCAAAAGGAAGGATCTGAACAGAAAGGATAGGATTATCGAAACCCCTACATCGTCTGTCCTGAAAATGGCTTTCCAATGCTCTTGAAGTTCTGGCAAAACAATTCTCAGTCTCCCAAATTTGTGTGCTGCTGTTGCGAGCAGCTTAAATAAACGGACTTTCCTGCACAGTTATTTGAGCTGGTCTCTTCTTGTCCTCACGAAATCGATCAACCGCTGTCTTCCTCTCTTTGCGACTTGTTCCTCACAAGAATTTGATTTTGTGCAGAGAGATTCCTTGTTCTTTCTAGTTTCTTCTGCTTTCATTCCAACACAACGCATTCATCATAAATTTTGTTTTCTTTTCGAAACTGCATCACTGTACTGCTGTTTGAATGCCAACCACGATGTGTCTGTACAGGACGCTTTGAGCAGCCGGCATTTCATCCCGGGATCTACGTCATGAGGCTCTCGCCCTAGTCTCTTTTGAAGTACGCGACTTTTTTCAAGAAAGGACAAAAATGGGGTACTTTAAACTCTCATATTTTCCAAACCAGTGCCAATTTATCACAAAGAGTCGTGATATATCATTTACTTGCATATTTTCTAGCAATTTATGAAATAAAATGTCTTGGGTTTACTGACACTTTAAGTTTAAGCAAACATAGAAGAGAACTGATAGTCGGGAATTAAACTGGCCACTGATGCAACGGATTATAACTAATCCACTTTTAGATTGTATCAGAAAGTTATCTGTTTACTCTTTCTAGGTCAGTGTTTCGACCGAGTTGACAAACTTGAAACATCTGAATGATGTCTTTTCATCGACTGAGGCTGTTTCCAAACAAATATTTTCTAAGAAAACGCCTATAACTCGGAAAGTAGCCTGCCGAAAAAATCGATAAAAATTCGCTGACTACCATGTGAGTAAAAAACGCACGGTGTTTGAAAAAATACTGTTCACTGAATATCAAAGCAATAATATTGATTAATGGCTTGTTTCAAGGCCAATATTAGGCCACTTTGAAGGTTTTTCGAGGAGGTTTTGTGGGGAAAATCTCTTATATTTTTCACTGACAGTGGCCGATTTTAGCCATGAAAATTCCTAAAATCAATTTAATGTGCCAGCTATTTAACAAGCTAAAACAACTATCGCTGCTGTGGTATGCAGGGGACAATAGCCTTTCACAAGCCGTGCTTTTTCCTGATGAACCCGGTTTTACTTGGAGTTTTTATCGATGAATGAATGAATGAATGAATGAATGAATGAATGAATGAGTGAATGAATGAATGAATGAATGAATGAATGTATAAATTAATTTTTCATCCATCTCCAAAATAGATCCAGTGCATAATTCATCGCAATCTGTCAAACGTTGATACTTTAGAATGGCGCAGGTATATAAAACCCGGCATTTTTGCACCATTTTTGGTTCCGTTATGAATGAAGAAATAAGCCAGGGAAGCAGTTTGATGCTGCGTATATCAATATCACTGAAGAAATACAAATATAGAAAATCTTTGGGAACAAACCTTCTTCGCTTTTAGAATCCCAGATCTTCATAAGATCGATGCACTTTTTCTTCAATCTTTGTTCGATATCGGAGATAAAATTTTGCTGGAGAACCTGTGAAATTGAAAGTGTGTTTGTAACAAAATTACAAAATGGTGCAAGAGATCAAGCGAATTACATGATTTGGTAAAAGAGCACATTTTTTCAAGCTAAGGTATGAATGGCAAAATCCAAACTCGGAGACGATTTTCAAGAACTTGTATGTTTTCAAATAAATGTGTCACTCCTTTAGTTTTTCAGCAGCAGAACTGCGCGAAATAAGGAATCAGAGTGTACAGTAACAAGGCGCATGAAACAAGGTTCCTAAAGGGAGAGGGGTTGCTGCTTGGTGTTATGATATGACATACTGGCTGAGTCGAAAATGGGCGCCGATGTCTGGCATATAAAACAATCAAAGTAATCAAGCCGTTTCAACGCGAATATGGCATAGATGGTCATGAGCATTCTTGGTTTAAATCCTATCTGCAAAACCGACGTCAATTCTGCAAGGTCAATGGCACATCCTCAAGTTTACAAAAGGTTGATTGCGGAGTGCCACAGGGTTCATGTCTTGGTCCACTCCTTTTTCTAATTTATATTAACTATCTCCCTATGTCTCTCCGTAAATGCAATGTGACAATGTATGCTGATGACACAAGTATTTCACATTCTACGAAAAATATCAACGAGTTGAATGACACACTGAATAGCGATCTCGATCGGCTAAAGGAATGGTTACAAGGGAACAAACTGTCACTAAATGTCGTAAAGACACAGGCGATGGTTGTAGGTTCTCGACCAAACCTAAAAAAGATTGCTGACAATAAAGTAGAGACCCCATCATTTGTTATTGATGGCGCTGAAATTGACATCGTTAAAAATGTAAAATATTTAGGAGTCCAACTTGATGATAGCCTCGTTTGGGATCGGAACACGAAAGTATTATGTAGCAAACTGTCTCGTGCTCTAGGATTTTTGAAATATGCCAAAAAATTCGTACCCAAGGATACCTTAATCAAAATGTATCATGGCATCGTAGAGCCACATTTTCGTTATTGCTGTTCTGTTTGGGGAGGCTGCAGTGAAACCAGATTGCAAACCATACAAAAATTGCAAAATCGAGCTGCAAGAATTGTCACGAATAGCAGCTATGATGTATCCGCCTCAAATTTGATCAAGGAACTAAATTGGCCAACGGTTACGGAAATGATAAAATGCGAGACAGCTACTATTACATACAAAGCATTGTCAGGTCTTGCACCCGGCTATCTTTCAAACCTTTTCAAGAAAAACTCTGCGCGTGATATCAGTATGAATTTGCGGAATGCCATTGCCGATGTCCTTGTTCCAAGGATGAAAACTTGCAATGGGCAGAAAGCGATATCTTTCCGGGGTGCAAAGACTTGGAATGAATTGCCTTTGGATGTCAAACAAGCACCCTCTCTTAGCATTTTTAAAAGTATGCTGAAGAGTAATTTGCCTCTCTCAGGCTAACTCCATTGTTTTTCATTTATTTTTTCTATTTTAGATTGTAAATATAGGTAATTTGTTAGTAATTTTTGGTAATATTGTAAAGTTTGGCACGGCCCCCTGTAAAGCAATCCTCTCGATTGACAGGGCCACCGTGTAAAAATAATGAAAATGAAATGAAAATGAAATGAAAAAGTAATCAAGCCGTTTCAACGCGCCATGCACCACCCCAAGGCGAAAATGCCCACAAATATGCAAAGATCCACTCCACCCCACCCCACCGTATACGGTGAGGTAAAACCTCACATCCAGGCCAACACCTGCGCGACAGAGTGAGCCACAGTATGTGGACGCGCATAGAAGGTAACAATCGAGCAGCTTGTCAAAAATCAAGTTTCAACCAATCAAAAGCATCCAGTTTATTGGATTGACCAATTAGAACGCAACATTCGATAACCTTGCTCTGGAAAGAAAAGCCTGGTTTCCATTAAATCGCAAAGTGTCGCAGAGTGTCGCAGAATTTTGGTTTGCTGAACTCTGCGACTCTCCGCAACAGGACATTTCCATTTGTCGCAGAGTGTTGCAGAATTTCGGTGCCATGTTTCAAAGACAATAAGACAGAGATCAACATCACGTTACTCTTTTGTTCTGGGATCGCAATTGGTTGCAGAACTTTAGGACAGGTGTTTCCATTCATCTCAGAGTGTCGCAAAGTGTCTCAGAGATAGAAAATTTTCTATCTCTGCGACACCGATCGCAGAGTGTCACAGAGTGTCGCACCATTTTAGTACAGCAGTTTCTATTCGTCGCAATGTGTTGCAAAACCAAAATTCTGCGACACTTGCGACACTTGCGACACTTGCGACACTTTGCGATTTAATGGAAACCAGGCTTAAAAGATATCCTAAGCCCACAAATTCAGTTCATTCATTCAAATTTAAAATTCCACTACTACATACAAAAATCCTTTAAAAATACAACAATTAACTAAACATTATAACAAGATTACAAGAGACAACAAAAATATTAAATGTTAAATATTACAAAGAATAGGAAATTTGCATGGAGGGAATTTGTTAACGAGGAGCTCTCTCAATAGGTAAACTAATCGAGGAGAGAGCAGAATTCGTTGGTCAAATTATGCTGTTAGAAATCAGGCTGTCTTTGGGCGAATAAATGCAAGAACCGAGCGCTCTGAGTCAAGTTTCTACCCCAATTGTTTACGAGAATGGAACAGTTTTGCTTCTGAGATCAGAGAATCGTGTGCAGTAAGCTCATTCAAAAAAAAAACTCTCTTCTCTTATCCACCTTACCCAGAAACCTGTTTATAGAATGTATGATCCAAAAGGTGTTGCCATCCTTACCCAGCTACGCGTAGGCCTCAGTGAACTAAACACTCACAAATTCATCCATAACTTTCGATAAACAGATGACCCAATGTGTCTAATCAATGATGGAATTGAATGTACTGAACGCTTCTTGCTGAAATGCCATGCATATAATGATCAAAGGCGTGAACTCTTTGGCACAATTAACGAAATATTCCAACTACACAGCCTCTCAAACCTGCCAAATCAAACCC
This sequence comes from Aurelia coerulea, assembly GCA_039566865.1. Classification (NCBI taxonomy): domain Eukaryota; kingdom Metazoa; phylum Cnidaria; class Scyphozoa; order Semaeostomeae; family Ulmaridae; genus Aurelia; species Aurelia coerulea. The sequence continues at coordinate 20,114,211 of CM076948.1, read as the reverse complement.
TTGTGCAAATAGTGTTGTATGGTGATAAAAGATGTTCGCATAACAAACATAAAAACATTTTGGTATAAACTCTAAAATTCATCCATACATCAAGAGCGTTTCTTGTAGCGGGAGCAAATACAAACAAGGTAAAATAATGCTCTGTTGTATTCTTCTCCATTAAACCTTTAACCCACTTCTAACACAATAAATGTATAGTAAATGTATCTATGTTACTAAAGACTACAGCATAATCTGTCCACGTCTTTTAATTCTTATTCAAGCAGTATTGGCATCTGTATCTCTTGATGAAGCCAGTTTTCTGTTAGGAGAGACCAACGGTCTTGTCATTTGTTAAGATAAAAAGGCAGCTATGCCTATCATGCTCCTTATGGAATTGTCTTTGTAAGTATGTTTTTGTTAAATTGTACATTCTCAGATTGTGTATATACCGGGTGTCCCAAAAAAATGTAAACAGATTTGGTTCACTCCAGTGATGTGAATCTAACTTTAATCAATGGCTAATCACTCTCAAAATGTTTCTCAATAGTTAATTTGAACATAGATACCGCGTTTGTCGGCATTGGTGCTTTGAGAGCAGAAATATCAATCTTGAAAGCTCAAATTTGCGTGCACTTGCAAACCAGAGCTTTGACCTTTTGGCCTAAGCAAATTCCTGAACCACATCGAAATTAAGAACTGAAATTAATGAAAATTAAGAAACTTCCCAATGGGTGACTGGGAGGTGACTTCTGGTAAACAGAATAACGCAAGATCTAATATTGTTCAAATTTTATCAAGGCTATTGTTGATTTATACGCTATACCTTAATAAATTGCTTAGGCCAAAAGGCTAAAGCTCTGGTTTGCAGGAAGAGGCAAATATGAGCTTTCAAGATTGATATCTGTGCTCTCAAACTACCAATATCAACAAATGAGGTATCCATGTTTAAGTTAACTATCGAGGAACGTTTTTAGAGTGACTAAACATTAATTGAAGCTAAATTCACAGCGCTAGAGTCAACCAAATCCGTATAAATCTTTTGGGACACCCGGTAGAAAATATTCGATAACCTAGACTTAGTTTGGTTTAAGCTGGTTCAACTTGCAAGTGTCAATTTGGTATAGCACTTAACCAAGGAAACATTATTGCAAGTCCTCGAACAAGCCCCCACCTTCGAATAAGCCCCCCCCCGAATTAGCCCCCATCAAAAATGCTTTTTTGCGAAAAATGCCCCCCACCCTCGAATAAGCCCCCATGAGGGGTAATGATGTAATTTTAGTGAATTAATTAATTGTTATTTTAGTGAAAACGTTTGATAGTCTTTTTGACTGACTGGCCTTGTCTTTCTCTTCAACCTGTGGCGCAGTGGTGTAATCCTCTGACTTTGCAGCCAGAACAGTCAGGCGGCGTGGGTTCGATACCCGGTAGGACCCCACCACTTGAGCGTCATGACAAGGGGTCGCGGACTCGATTAGGTCTGCTCTATTTCTGCGATCCCAGCGCTTGGCGCTGAAAAACGCAACTTCACCTTCACCTTCACCAACCTACCCGGGCTTAAATATTGCGTCGAAAACAATATATCCCAATATCTGAGCAGGTTTTATCACCGTTTTAAGCATACCGACCAGCCTCAAGTAAGAGAAAAAGGTTAATCCTGGTAATATTTTTGGCTGCTGCTAAATAAGCCCCCCCTCAAATAAGCCCCCTCCTCGAATAAGCTCCCTCCGTAAATAAGCCCTCGACGCAAAAATATTTTAGCGAAATAAGCTCCCAGGGGCTTATTCCAGGACTTACGGCAGTCACAAAACGCAACTGCACAACAATTATAGACAGAAATATAGAATTCGTTAGATGTACTAAAATTCAGGGATCCAAATATCGGAGACAGGGACCCTATGATGTCTAAGTTCTTTGTGGTTCATCGCTGTAAAAGGAAAATGAAAAGACAATACTAACTTGTTGTGTGTCTTTTCTCTTAGAACTTTTGTGACGTAACTGTTCTTCAGTTAAACCAAGTAAATTGCAGCTGTCCGAGTCATCTTCAGAATATGAAAGTTTCAGATAATGTCTTGCTTCTGCATTTCTCAACATGTCTTGCAACATCAAATGCGCCTACAATTAATTTCAAAATAATCTGTTGAGAAGATGAAGGCGAGTAAAGGAGTGCAAACTATTGGGTAAGGAAAAATCCAGCTTGTGCATTTAAGATACACGCAGCACATATTTAAAAAAGGAACTGCAACTCCTCTCAGCCTCAAGACTCAAAGTTTCTCGATTTTTTCTTTGTTGGCCCAAACATTTTGATGCAATTTTATAAGATCACTACAAATAGATCTTGTTCACATATAAAACACAACTTTTATGGGAAAGTATTTCTTTTGCACTCAAAACATGTTCTTGCAGTGGATTTCATACAACAAAATTGTGGAGGGAATTTTATGTAAATGACATGAAACCTTTATCACAACGAGCATTGGACTTAGAGCTTAAAAGTTTCTCAATGTTTCTATACTTGCTATAACTCTGATTCTCTATTTAGTCTAATTCTAAACTTTTTAGTCTAACTGTAACTCTCTCGCAATAAGTCTAACTCTCGTCATCATTAATGGTAGTAAACAGTTGCCAGAAAAGTCCGTAGACATCATACAAATGGGTGAGTGTACTGCTTCTCCAGTGCAGAAAATAAGAAATCTAAATGTGATCTTTGACGAAAACTTATCCATGAAAGGTCATGTTAGCAATGTCTATAAAAAGGGATTCTACCAACTGTATAGACCACGAAAAGCCAGGAGATATTTCAACCCTAACACCTTTGACTGGTTAGTTCATGTCTTTGTGACATCACATATTGGCTAAGGAAATGCCACATTATTTGGACTTCCTGATGTCCCCATTAAATATAGTGCTGCAGAAATGTTGAAAGAATAACACTTATGGTTACCCATCAGATATAGGGTCTTGTACAAACTTTCGATACTGGTGTTTAAATGCATGACCAACATTGGACCAGCTTATTTAAAGGAATTATTGATTAGTCAAGAGCTCCTAGAACGCTTCGATCAGCTGAGCTTTCCCTACTTGAAATCTTGAACATATTTTCAAGAAGGCAGTAGCAACCTATCTTTTTGAACAAGCATTCAATTTTTAAAATAATAAATAAATCAGTTGCTGTACGTTTGGCTATTATTCTTTGAATGTACGCGAAGATTCTGGTTTAAAATAAAGCATATAGCCTATATGATATAATATAATATAATATAATATAATATAATATAATATAATATAATATTATAACAAAACGTTTCGGGCATAACCCTTCATCAGTGATAACGAAGTAAAGTACGATTAGGCAAAAAAAGAACGATTGATAGAACAGGTGATAAGGGGAATGCGACGCAAGAATACGACGCAAGAGAAGGAGTAGAAGATTCGAAAAGAGATGCTGATAAAAAGTGAAGATAACAAAGATGCTGGGATTCTAAGTCCATGTGGTAGAAGAGTCCCATTAAAGGGGCCATTTTTGTGTTCCATTTTTGTGTTGCTCACCCTGTTGTAAACTATTGTAATTGTTAGGATCATCATCGTAATTTGAACAGTAATTTTAACTTTATGTAATTTCTGTAGCTTGTACCCATAAATAGACCTTTTAGCTATTCTGAAAAGAATCAGAAGCGAACGATATTTTCGAATTTTCGAATGTGCACAGCCACTCGATCGAACCTCATGTATAAAAATGTATAAAAATAACGCTCGATCCAGGCTCTTTGTACAATAGCTAAAAGGTCTATTGTATGCGCCGCAGAATATTGTACAATATAGGGGCGCATCATAAACTAAAATATTTATTATTATCATATTTATTAGTCCGAATAATCTAGAAATGCCAAAATTTTTATTTTTTCAAATCCGGTCAATTCAATTTAAAAACAGAATGAGACTTTGCAGCAAGTTCATAGTAATTCCTAATAAGCGCTTTCTTACCATCGTAAAGTTAGTTTCTTGTCAACGAGCTTTTAAAATCAAATAAATTCAGAAGCAAATACAAATAGTTATTCATACAGACGGCATGACTTCACAGCAGCATTGAAAACACGACGCCATCTTGTTTTTGGGTAAATCTTCAAAAAATTTTTGTAAGTTTCTAAAGGAAATTTGCAAAGAGTTTCATCGAAATAATTGCACAAATACACTGTCCTTGAAAGCAAACCACAAATGTAGTTCAAGAAGCTGTGAGAAAGTTGACTTTGTGACCACGATTTTCCATAGCATAGCATAGCATGGCATGGCATGGCATGGCATGGCATGGCATGGCATGGCATGGCATGGCATGGCATGGCATGGCATGGCATGGCAAGGCAAGGCATAGCATCGCAGCTCAGCATTGCTTTTAGAGTTGATATAGTTTAAAAAATAAACGAGACAGTCTCAAATCCCAGTGCGATGGCTTAATCTACCCAAGTTGTTGCAGTGTGTGCCCTAGGATCTCATTTTCGGGAAACAATTAATAACTCTTTCAAAATTGTCATATAAATCCAGGGCAGAGATTTTTAGATGTGCAATTGCACGCCCGATTCAGCTGTGTACTAAAATTTAAGTTTTGAGGCGATCTTGGGGAACTGGGACCCTATCTCAATATTTTTGACTTCAAAGCGTTAGGTACAATATGGATGGATGTAAATATAGGATGCAATTTCAAGAATTCTAGGAAAGAAACATCTGAAAGGTTCTCCCTGATATGTTTTCCTATTTCTTCACAAAAAGGATGCACATTGGAATATTCCTAAGAAAACAATTGTCATTAGAAAATAAAAACTTCCAAACCTGACTTGAATTTAGTTTTCAAGCCAATTTCAGCCAGCTATTCGTCGCATCCTCCAAATTGGGACAAGGGTATTTAACTCTGATTGAAAGGGGGACCATTGATCTTTGATAGCCAAAATTTGGAGTGCAGTCAAAGCTTAGATTAACAGCACAACATCTCTAAGTTCCGCTTCACTCTTTGGACTAAACAGCCATCTAAAATTTGCACTAACGATTTAGGTTCATGATTGAGGAACGAATGGCACAGTCTGGCTTGCAGACATTTTCTGACACAAGGCAACTTTTTTCTATGAATAACAAAAGAGCAAAAATAAAATTATTGGAATAAAAACGGCTTCTGTTTTCGTTGCTAGTCGATGTTTGTTTGTTTATGGTTGCTTGTTGGCTGCAGGAAGGATGTGCTTGATCATACCTCTTGTGGTATAGTCGTGTAAATCGTCTTGTGAATCGTCTTTTATCATGTTGTAATAGGTATTGCTGATACAATTTGTGTTATATCATAAGTTCTTGCACCGGATGTGCCAAAATAAACTATGCACTTTTGGCAGGCTACGATAAATCGTACACTGGAACGATTTTGAAAATTCATGACTTAATTTTCAGCAGAAAGCCTGATTTAGATTCTAGGACTTTTTGCAAATTTTTCCGTTTTCAGTTTTAGAGCTTCAAGCGAGTTTCTTGAAATTTTCGTATTCGAAAACACTGAAAACGATTACTAACCGTTGATCAAATCTTCTAGAGACTCAACATGAACGGACAACAAGAAAACGTTTTCAGCGTGATTTGGGGATTTGGAACTTGATTATTGTAAATATCTGCACGAGCGTTATTTCAACGATTGGCCTGTGGCGAAATTCTGTAGTAGTTACAATAAAGTGCCGCCCAAACTAGGTCACAAAATCAAAAATGCAACAGACTCCATGCTTGCTGGCCTCATGATGCTTCCTCGCTTGTCTTTCTAACCCTCTTGGCACGGGAACGCAACCTGCACTAAAGCATAAATTTAATGAAATTACAAAAGAAAGACATTTCTTTATATACTTGAGAATAATATTACATTTCTCCCAAGACAGTACGAACTCTCGTACAGCAGCTTATAATTAGTCGATTTTTAAATCCCAAATCACCACGAAAAAGTTTTCTCGTAGCCCATTCGTATCGATTCTTTAGAAAACTTGATCGACGTTTTTTGATCATTTTCAGTGTTTTCAAAAACGAAAATTTTAAGGTTCTCGCTTGTAGCTCTAAAAAACTGAAAACATAAAAATGTGCTAAAAATCCTGAATCTAAGTCAGGCTTTCTGCTAAAGATTAAGTCATAAATCTTCAAAATCGGTTCTGTATACGATTTAGCGTGGCCTGCCAAAAGTACATAGTTTATTTTGGCGCACCACGTACAATTTTAGAAATTGTATTAGCTTTAATTTGTTGTTGCTGAATTATTTTGTACCGGATGAGCCAGAAAAAAGTTCCCACTTTTGAAAATTCATAGCATCAAGAGTACTAAATGGATTGGAATGAATCAATATTTGCTTGACAGCCAAAAGATCGAAGTATTTTTGTGATTTTTCTCACGTTCCTACGAGCATTGGAAAAATTGGTAAATTCAAGCTTACAAAAACTTGATGGTTGCAAAATGACTGAAAAAGGCCTAAAATGCTTGATCAAATCATAAAGGACTCCTCGCTCAGAACAACAGAGAAAATGCAATTTCTCATGGGTGAGAGATATCGTCTGCACATCTATTGCCATGGGATTGAAAATCTTTAGTATCTGTTTGAGAATCTATTTCTTGTAACTCTTGCGAGAGGTGAAACAAATGTGCGTATTGTTCTGTGTGAGGAGAGTCCTAACGATTTGATCAAGTGTTTTAGGCTTTTTTCTGTCATTTTGTAGCCATGAAATTTTTGTAAAGTTGAATTTACCAATATTTGCAGTGCTCGTAAGAAGATGAGAAAAATCACAAAAATACTTCGATCTTTTGGCTTTCGACAAGAATTTGAATCATTCAAATCCACGAAGTACTTGTGGTGCTACGAATTTTAGAAAGTGGGAACTTTTTTCTGGCTCACCCGGTAGTTTTGCAATTTTTCATTTATATATAAAAAAGAGCAAAAAACAACATCAAAAAATATTTCACTGATTGGGTATTCATTGGAAAAATTTCACTGACTGGGTATTCACCTTGCTTTCTTTTTCAGTGTTTCCTTCAGTTGATTTCTTGCTTTGGTAATCAAGAATAATATCTTTAATTTCATCAATCAACATCTTATATTGGAAGTATAATACTTTTGTGTCTTTTAATTGCTGCTTGGCCTGTAGAAATAATGAAATACACTGCTAGAATGCTAGCTTAGAACAAGTTTACTAAATTTACAGTAGATAAATTGTTTTCATGAAGAATTACCTAAATTTTCAAAAATTTTCATCAGAGTATTCCAACATAAGTCTTCTTGCACCATACAGTTTGAGGTTTGCTTTGAAAAGCGAGACCGTCATGCTTTCAAGTACCAAATACCAAGCTTTCAGTATTTTTCATGATGGTTCACTTTCCACATTAATCTACAGAATATTGCAGTTGCAACTTATAGCAGATTGTTTGAAATAGTATATACAAAAAGAAATAATTGTCCAGAGTAATTAGACAGAGGTAGTCTATGATAAAAAAACTGTTAAGACAACAAAGAACACAGACTTGTCGGAAGACTCATTTCCGCTGCTCTGTTTTTTCATTTTGTAAGCATCCATCTTCTTTCATCAAATTGCTGATGATTCAAACAGAACAATACCAGAACATTGCTGCAGTACTACACACATGTTTCCCTTGCCTTTTTATTTGGCTGTCGTAAAATCAACATTTCTCAAATGTTCAGACAGCTATGGCAAAAACAAGGCAAAATATAATATTTTGAATATTATATTTGTCAATATTTTTCATTGGACCATATGTATTTTGCATTTGACTTGATTCATGATTTTCAAAGCCTTACTTGACTTCATTTAGCAAACAGAATGTTATCAAAGGGAATAAACATAATGGATGAGCCAGAAAAAGGTTTCCACTTTCTAAAATTCATGACACCAAGAGCACTTGACGGATTTGAAGCATTCAAATTTTAGTTAAAAGCTGACAGACAAAATTATTTTTGTCAATTTTCTTGTGTTTTTATGAGCATTGAAAATATAGGTAAGTACATATTTCTTAATTTTAATTTCATTCTCAAATAACTAAACAACAATGATATCAATAAAACTTAACTTCATACAGAATATATAAGAAACACTACTTGTAAACGAAACTTAAAAACCCCAAAGTCCAGATTACCATTTACTCTATTTAAAAAGTGTTTTTCGTGAACCCTTAATACACAATAACATTGAACGTAAAAGAATAAAGGAAATTTGTGTTCTTATCATAATTTCACAGTACTTTCTGTAGGTAAGTTCAACATAGTTCAACAACAGTAGCTAAATATAGGTAAGTTCAACTTCACAAAAATTTCTTGATTTTGAAATGCTTGAAGAAGGACCAAGAACACTTGATCGAATCATAAGGCATCTCCTTACACTGAACAATGTACAATTGAGTTGTACCTCTCTCACGACTTATAAGAAATAGATTTTGAAGCAAAGAGGATTTTCACATCTTATGCTACTTACAGTAGCTCAGTTCCTTCACTTTAACCCTATTACTACCGGGGGGGGGGGCACAAAGTGCCCGTGGCAAAGTTTATTTGATGTAGTGTCGTCAGTTCAAAAGATAAAGAGCTGAAACTTTGCGACTTTTCCTAAAATTGCATGGACTAATTAAAATTTGTAATTTTTTTTCAAAATGGTAGATACTGATCACGTGACCAACCCCTTTCCAACACGTGGTCAGCCAGACAATTAAAGAAGCAAGTCCAGTTTTAACAAGGATGATCATAGAACGTTGAAAATACCACCATTCGATAGCTCTCAATGAGAGCTTTCAGATGATGTATAGTTTTATCCATTTTTGATGATGTCAGCAAATTTAACGTTCATGATGTCATCAAAGTTAATGACGTCATATAAATAACAACAAATAATTTGGTAAATTTTTCGACAAATGGAAAAATGGAAAAAGAGTTACGAGAGCGAGATTTGAACTTGCGACTTTCTGCATTCTAGGCAGTTGCTCTACCGACAGAGCTATCTCGGCCACACTTATACAGCAAGTGGGCTTCATTGATATCCAGATCAGTGTGGTGACGTAACCTGTATAATGTCTAGCCCACGCGACTCAATGTCCCAAACGCAGACCAGCTCTATGCCCTCGACGCAACCCTGACAGAATTACGTCACCTTAACATCACACTTTTCCCTTCCATTGTCTTACGGTCTTTTTGGTAGAAGTTGTAACATATAATTTGGTAAATTTTTCGACAAATGGAGAAATGGAAAAAGAGTGACGAGAGCGAGATTTGAACTTGTGACCTTCTGCATTCTAGGCAGTTGCTCTACCAACTGAGCTATCTCGGCCACACTTATACAGCAAATAAATAACAACAAATGTATTAGATAACCTTAAATGGTCAAAATTGGCTCTATTGATTGTTATCAACAATTTTGAGGCATTTTAGAGTATTTTCATCAGTAATTAAGGGTTTAAATGAAACAATTACAAACTGATGCAAATAAATGATGAATATATGATATAAATAATAAGCTTAAATTGACATTACATTGCCAATTTTTATTCAGTGATGCTTTGGGATACATTCTAGTAGCAATGTGAAAGAAATTATCAACTAAGAACTTAAATATTGCCAATATTGCTGATAGTAAGCAAAAAGTGCAATTTTCCTCAATTATGACGTCATAGTGACGTCACTGATGTAATGAAAAATTAAAAAAGTAGCCTATTGTGTAGATTTTGTTCCTGTACACCATTGTACTAAGTTTCATCCTCATATCTGCAATATTGGCAAAGTTACGGAGGGGGGGGGGGCACACCCCCCGGTACTATGATGGTCGAAAAAGCCCGGTAGTAATAGGGTTAAACATACCTCATTGAGATCCTCTGCTATTGAGCTGCTAACACCATCAACTGTCAATTCAGTATTCAATATGTCGATCACTTCTTTCGCTTTTGGATACCTTCTACTTGTAACAGGATCCATTTTTTCCTGTCAGATTTGAGTTTTTTCTATAAGCAAAAAGACAATATTTGGTTTTTTTGCCAATGAAAAACCTTGTATGAGGATCTGTGCTATGAATATGGAATACAAATTTATGTTATCTTTGTAAGTGGTAAAAAAAATGACAAGATTCTGATCTGACCTCTCTAAATGAGCATAGGAATTAATGCTTCCACCATTTTTTGCTCGTGGCCCATGGCCGAAACCTCCAAAGCATTGTTTTTAAAGACCAATCAGATGGCAAATACGCAAAGAGGGCAAAAGAAACCTGTAGATTTATCTACATTTTACTTGCCTTTATGAAACACAATGAGGACAAAAATTGCTGGAAATTTTCTCCAATTTTTTTTGAATAAATCTACTGTGAAGATGTTTGGTTATGCGACTTTGGATACTGGTTAAAACGAATCCATGTTTTGAGGAGTTATGGCCTCTCCAAGAGACAAAATCAGATAAGCCTTGTCAAACCTTCAAGTCACAGTCAGGTGACAAAACCTCTTGATAAAACCCCTATTGAATATTTTTATAACTTATTTCGCACCATGAAAACTTGTGCCATGAATGCAAAAAGTAGTATAATGCAGAAAATGCACTCCAGAGTAATGCCATATGATTATATCTTGACCCAGAGGGTGGAAAGTTTGTTTTTGCTACGCCAAAGGTTTCTGCCTATTGTTTTACCATTGTTCTTGATGTCGCTCCATGCCAAAGATATTTGGCGTAACATACATGTTTTCCAGTGTGGATCTTGACACAACTTGAAATGCGTAAACAAACCTTATTGGCTTACTCACCATCGGACTAGTCCATGAAGTAGCTAAGCTTTGGTTAAGCAGTCTTCGTAATATGAAAATGGGCCGCGTGCGGCATTTCGCACATCTAGGTTAGTTTAGGCATGAGATGGCGTGCGATACGAAGGTGCTAACTCTCATCATCATGATTGCGATTATTTGTTGTTTTTCATTCTTGTTCTCAAGAAATATGGGGTGGTGGTTTCAAGATGACCTTTCATATCGTAAACTACCGTAAATTATGAAAGCTGATTGATAACAGCCTTTTATTGCCCTCAGATATAAGCTTGTGAGGGTGGTCACCCCCAATATAGCGTCGCTTTTTTCAAGTGTTTTTTGCTCTCATTGGTGAATGCTCTCTTCCACGAGACTTATGGCTTATTTTCCTGTCGAGAAGAGAGAAGGCAGGCAAGAAACTGCCGTGCTACTAAAGTTACGAAAAACATTTTGTTGAGTGTGTATTTCTCTGTCATACTGCCTTTCAAGTTAGGGAAAGGTCAAAGCAGTTAGGCCATCCAGTTTCCTGTTTTCCCGTTTAATAAAATGTGGACTTAAATTAGGCTTCAAGCCTAATTCAAAACAAATAAAGATTTCACAAAAGTTATTGACAGATTAAAGAAGGTGATTAAGTAGCGAATATACGCTCTAGAAAAAGCAACCAAACCTTTTAAGGCATTTAGAGTTTATTAGAGAGTTTACGCAAATTCGTAGTGGGCCTTCTCTAGAGATGCACTGCACCAGACTGCATTTTATGTCGTGCGCGCGGAAGATCTTCCGCGCGCATTTTTTTGCGCGCTTGAAATCTTCTGTTTCCAGAGGCGCGCTTTTTTATGTGTTGGGGGGTTGGGGGCGGGCGTGCAAAAACGTGCGCAGGATTAGAATCTTGTACGTCCATTTATTGTCGAGCTTTGTTTTATTGAAATATTTGTTGCTTTAAATGGTCTGTGTTATCTGCGCCGTATCTCTTTCTCTCTGATACCACCGGCAAATAGCGACTGGTTACGATGGAATCTGGATTCATTCCGTGTTTATTTGAGTGATGAAACCCCACCGCGAGGAACAAAGCCAAAGGATTACAAGAAACGAAAGATAGATGCACGGCCTACCTGACTGCAGCTCACAAAACTTCAAAGGGCATAATTTTGATACTTGTATTCACTTAACTTTTGATATATATAGAGTCCCAATAAATTGAGGAATTGCATAGTGAATATTCCAATTAAATTGGTCGATTGGTTCATTTTCTACTGCAATATTTAGGCCAGGCCAGCGCTCAAAAGGCACAAATCGCGTGATCGATCGCTAACTTGTGCTTTGTTTCCCTGTAGGCATATTTTCGAGGCGCGCGCATTTTCCTCTGTGCAGCCAGGTGCAGGCGCGCAACTACTGGCCTAAATCATCATCTTCCGCGCGCATTTTGCAAACAATGCAGTCTGGGCACTGCAGAAAATCCAGAGAAGGGTTTTGTGTCAAAGTCAGATTAAGGTGAGTATATTCATCATTTTCGCTCCCTGATTCTTGACGCTTTAACACTTTAGTTCAACTAGGAACATGAACAAAGAAGAGAGAACGATGATAGACCCACGAAGAAACTTTTCTATCGCAAAATACAACAGATTGGAGAGATTATTAAAGACAAGTCTATCCTCCACATCTTGCAGTTCTTTAAGGATTTCTTGTTGAATCCATTTGCTAAGATCGATCAAGAAACATTTAAAGTTCCGTTTGATATCCTTGCATCTTGTTTGCTTCGCCAGTGAGCTGACCTTAACAACGGTTTCCTTTCGTAAAGAGACCGAAGCGCTATGCAGCAAAATCGTAGCATCGAGTGATGAATGAAGGAGAAATTTCAAATTCTAAATAAAAGGAGGGCTCGGTTTTTTGCGACATTGTTTGTGATTGAAATTTTATGAAATTCGGTAAATTTTCAGGCTTGCCCGTGCGACGTTTCGCACACCTTGGACAATTTAGGCGTGTACGGAGGCGTGCGCGTGCGATATTACGAAGACTGGGTTAAGGCTTGGGCTTAAGTCAATTTGCATCTGTCCTTTCTTTGTCACATAAAGACGCATCATTTGTCACAAATGAATGAAGCTATTGGGATGATAGTAATGATGGTGCAGAATGGGACAGCGATGGTCAGTCATGAAAGCTGTACATACCTAAGTTTGCGTTTGTTTTTAATGTATGAGGGATGTAATGCCATTACTTGACAGCTAAAACTGTACTGTCTGCTATATCTCACCAGTAGTACAGTACCCTACACCCTTCTACACACGTACACTCTTCTTTTTTTATAAGAATACTATAAATTTTTTCCAGCCTCAATATTCTAAAGTAATTTTTCATTTTGTGCCTTAACATATTCTTAAAGTATTCTTATTTTTTCAAATCTGGTATGGTTTCAGGGGAACATAATTCAAACAAGTGTCATATCATTATGAAGAAATGGTCGAACAAAAGAAAAACTTAAGCAATTGTAACAATAAGAATCTTATGAACATCGCAAAACAATCAACCGTTGGAAAATGAGACTCAAATATGCGAGCTGAGGCTGAGCAATATTCTTATAATATTCTTAAAATTTGGATGATTCTGAGCCTGAACATTCTTATAAACAATATTCTTATAAAAAAAAAGAGTGTAAAAAAATATGACACATTATTATTGGGATTCGGGCCTAGAAGTGGCCAAACAAACAAAGATATGTATGTAGGCCTACAATGCCTACCAAAAGTCTTGGAACACCTTTGCTATTTTTGCCTTTTTTGCGATTTCCCCCTCTCCCCCTCAGAACAATGTTGTTCTGTGACGATAGAATGGGGATAGCAGGACGATTCGAGACTCTGATGGAATGCTAGGACAATAACCTTGCAAATCAACATTGTTTCGGGGGTGTTGAAACCTGAGCGCTATGGTTAGAACTGCGTATTGTCAAGAAATGGCCTCTAAGTGTTCCAAATACTTTTGGCAGGCATTGTATTTTTGAAGTAAATTTGAACTACTTAGTAGGCCTACTGTGCATTTTTGTCTGTAAATTCACCTGCAGTTCTTTTAAATAAATGCTGCCCTATTAAAAATCTTGAACCAACTAACCTGTTAGACTTTTCTTTGCTGGACTATATTCGTCTAACTTGTATGCGGTATCTGGTTACTAAGCTTGGGCTCCGCTTGCTCCGATTGAAAAAGTTAGGCCATTTTCCATTGCCGCGTTGGCGCCAAAATGTCCCGCCGAAGCGAGGCTCGTAGCGCAGCATCACATCGATGTTTACGCAGCGGCTCCAGCAAAAATCTTACAATAACTAGACTTGCCCCAAGTCTATTTCGTCAACTGTAATAAGGGAAGGGAAAGGGAAGGGAAGGGAAAGGGGAAAGCGAAATAGACTTGTATTATTGCGGCCCTCATGAATAATTAATGAGCTAGCTAATCTTTTTGTGGTCAACTGAAAAACCAGGGGGTTGCGTTCAGACAACCTCGTTGGCATATGCAGATGTGAGCTCAGCAAAGATGGCGGCGTGCAGCGACATGTTGTGCGAGTGTTTGAATCACCGTATTTTGGAATGTCGAACGAGGCATCGACCAAACATGGATAGCGATGGTGGATCAAAACGAAAAATATTCGCTTTGTAAAGCATGACAGGTATGATTTAGCTTTCCTTGAGAATGCGGTAGAAAAAGCATTTTTTCTTCCAACTAAGTTAGGCCTTATTTTTATTCATTTTATTTGACTGATTCGTGTTGTTTAAGAAATATCAGTTCTCAGTATGTATACATATCAGGCATTTTGCTATGAGAATCTCAGGCCTAGGGTTGATAGGAACCTGCGCACAGATTTTGGTAGGTTATCTACTTCCATGCACGAAATCCTCCGAAAATAGTTTTTATCTTGTCTCTTACTTGGAAAATGCTTGCATTCAAGTGTCATTCATAGACATAATAGGCCTAGCCTTCACATAACAGAATTCCTACACAGAACTCAATTTATCTCAATTTCAGTCAGAGTGCAAAAAGTTTTGTTTAATGATACTGATAGTGATAGATTTCGATCAAATAAAAACAAGCTACTTTTGTTTACCAAAGATTAAAGTTCTATAAACTCTCCAGGGGAGCTCCCTTGTTTAATTTTGGACACTCCAGAGGGGGAGGCTTAAAAGAGAGGAAGGTTTATTAGAGGGGGGCTTATTCACAAAATCAAATCACAAGGATATATATTTATGATTGCTTTTCAGTTCTTTTACACTATATCTTACATCAACCTCTGAAGACCAAATTCATAAATTTGACAGAATTCTATCCCAAAACCATAAAAATTACCATCCAAATTTGTTGAGCTAATAACTCATTGGTAGCCTCTAGAATTTGATGTAAGTGGGTGGGATTATTTAAAATTTTGGCTCTGAGGGGAGGTGCTCATTAGAGAGGGGACTTGATAGAGTGGTGTTAAATAGAGCTTTTAAGGGTATTGCATTATTTTGTCAATTTATTTAAATTGCTCTACTTTCTTCCAGTATCAATGTATCTAAATTGGGAAAAGAGAAGAGTGAAATATACTAATTCCACCAAAGAAGTGAATGCAATTATTTTGCTGGCATAATGGCTAGAGCTTTGAGAGGAAAGTTTGATCCATATTTGACACTGGCAAACTCAGATGGTAGAAGAATGTGGCAGGGAACAGTATGACTTCCTCGAAATGTGAATTCTCTGGAAACTATTATGGCAAATCATTATCTACTTGTATATGACAAAAAGTTGTATGTGTCTTTACTTGTATATATAAATTTATGGAATAATGTCTTGATCTCAATGATATTCTTACTGAGCTTTGTTGTCGTCACTGAATAAACATTTCTGGTTTTGTGTGTGTGCTGTCTCAATGGTTTTCCCAGGGGTGGCAGGGATACTTCGCCCATTTTCGTTTATAGATTTGACATATCTTCATAGATAGATAGATAAAAAAAATCTTCTCGTTGTGTGTAGTGCAATTGTACTATGATTTTTAACATTTGGGAATTTTCAACTAAGCTGGTTTAATGGTTTTAATTTTATCAATGTGAATCTGGTATTCGTTTCTTATAAAGAATATGCGAAGAACTGTGCGCCTCAGATTGCTAAACAGTACTAAAGTGATGCAGAAGAATAATTTTTAATACATTGTGACAAATTTGGAAACTCCGCTTAATGAAACGCTAGCAAACAATGTTAGAAACTTTGCCATGGGATCAAAGCCCGTGGCCAAGTTGATAGAAGTAATGGTGCATTCTGAAAGTAGACTGGCCCCCACTCTATTTCTTCAATTTTGAAGGAAACACGTACATCAATTTGTAACAGTAACCCTCGCCTGTCCGCCCGCTGTGGGTTGTCAAAAACTCTAAATGTTTGTTCAGATGTCGTTCAAATGTTCAAAATGTCAAGTTAAGCAACACAAATAATGAGAACACACAGAGTTGAATTGATAACATTAGGAAATTACATGTAAATTTGAAAAATAAAGCTTATCCAACGGAAACGAAAGGAATGTGTTTTTTTAAATAACGATTCTTTTGCAAATTGAAACACTACTGCTCGCTCCAGAATTCATGGATGGAACTCCAAAAAAATTAACAGAGTGTATCTCTCCTTTAGTTAGTCATGATTATTGTGTAGTGTGCATAAAAGATGTTCGTGAATACAAAACCCCAAAAGATCACAAGGTGAATCTATTTCATCCAAGCGGACAAATAACAGAGTTTGGTCAGATATTGGAGGCATACTTAAATGTAGAGCTGCGTAGTAATGATTTTAGGATTGCGTGCAAAGCCTGTTACCGCAGCGTTAAATCTGCTGTCAAGTACAAAGAAGAAAAGAGAACAAGTTTGCTAAGGGGAAGGGAGACAATAAGAGAAAAGTACCTATTGCAGAAAGGAAAACGTTGTGTGCCAACAGACGCAGAAAGTCCACCGGGAAGCAAGAGAATAGTTCTTGAAAAACCTGAAAGGAGACGACAGCTAAATGACGCGTGGGTACAAACAGATGAGCAATGGCCATTTCGCGAACTGGGAAAAAATCTGGCTCCCCATTTTCAAGATGGTGTTGTAAAAGAACGAGTTCAGGTGGGTTTTATGACGTTTGTCCCATTTGCTGACAACACATTATATCATAAGTTTCTTATCAGGTTTCTTATAATTCTATAATATCAGAACTTTCTTATCAGGTTTCTTATAATTTTATAATCTTTCTAAGAATCTAAAATGCCTACTTTTCATCAACAGGTGATTTCTGTATCTGCTGGGCTTACCATCACAGCAACAGTTCCAAGCGACTTGCAACCCATCGTTCGGTGCCTATGCTCGGAAAACTACCAAGCAATTGCTAACAGTGTATGGAAGCATCCAAAATGCCGCGAAGAGTTAGAGAAAATTGTCTCGCGTGAAGTTGCTTTCGAGTGTTCAAAGATCTGCTCAAACCAGGAAAGTCCATTCAAAGCTGCAGGGGAAAGATCAATCACCCAATTTTCCTTTGAGGAGCAAGAAAAAGAGGTTGAAAAAAGCTCGCCTTTATTCTGGAAACTTGTCGTAAGTGCTGGCAGCAATAAGAAGAACCTATCAAGAAATAAAAGAAAGAAGATCGAGTCACTGAAGCCAGCTCTTCTTACATCGATAGCTGTCATTCTCAAATGCAGGAATCAACGCATGAATATGAATGCACTTGTCAATTCTATTATCCTCCGGAGAGGCGGCGCTGACAAAATGACGTACAAGCGAATGAACCAGTTAGGCTTATGCACTTCTTATGGAAAAGCTCTGAGTTGCCAAAGTGCCCTAGGGAAAGATAACACATCAGCGGTAAAATGCTGGGCTGGCGCAAACGATGGTGGAGGAACAGAAAAAGGGAATGAGAAATTAGAAACAACAGAGGTAGTCAGCATGGACGAAAATATTTCCACTGCAAATAGTCCGGATCAGCAGCCAATTAGAGGCAATAACGAATGGGTAGATGCCTCCCCAAACGTAGATGGCATTGAAAGTAAGCACTCTGTGGTAGAAAATGACTTGCAGGAAATTCAACAAGCTGCGTCAGTTTCAATAGAGAGTTGGGATGAATGGGATTTCCTTGAAGATAAAGAAGACATTCTAAATTTGTCAACCGCTTTGGAAGATTTCAGCATCCAAGAAACAAGTTCCAAACGATGTACTCATCAAACTGCCAATGAGTTTCCACTTCCAGTTTCGACAACAAGAACTGTACCCTGCTTTGTTCTAGCTGGGGACAATGTGAATTTTGCACCAAAGTCGAGACATACAAATCGATCAAAGCCAAATGAGCAGATAAATCTATTTAACTGCATCGCCACCAAAAAAAGAGTCCCATACGCTGAAGAGAGAATAGATGGAAAGGTACCATTATGTACAGCGCCTGTGGAAGTACCACTGAAGGTCTTCTTGCCTGGTGAAAATGATAATGCGTTCCTGAGAGCAGAATTTAGACACAAAATAGGTTCAACATTAGTTAAGTACATAAAGGAAGTGAAGTGGTTCGAGAAATTTCTCCCGAAGCATTTGCAACATGAGAATATGCGATACACCAAATCAAAATCTGAAACGGTAAGATGAATTCTCTGCCACATTACTCCTAGTCAAAAATGTAAAAGATTGACATAGCTAAAAGAACCATTGTCACCCATGGTCCTTTGCGAGCACAATGCGATTCCAGACGGTTTGAAAATCAAATTAAGCGTGAGTTGAAAGTATGGATCCACACTGAAGTTGTTCAATTGACAGAAAAGTCAACTGAAGTCAAAGTTTTAGGCTAAACTCGATCTTCGGACAATCTGAAATTGCAGCGTGCCCACAAAAGATCTTGGGTGATATGGCTCTTTAAAGGCACACTGTCGTGGCACTGATTGGATAAATAAGACAATACAAAAGAATAGAATTAGGCAAGCTTCAGCAATTACGCTGTACACTGAAATTCATGAAGGTCATAACGATCTGACTCCCATTATTCTCGAAACAAAGTATGGCACACGAGCACAACGGCTTGGTAATTATTCAGAGGCCAGGTTGTTTGTTATTTCTTTCAACATTACGATTGACCAATCACAGCCACGACAGTGTGCCTTTAAATACTGTCTGTCCCTTTGATAGACTTGCCCCAAGTCTATTTCGTCAACTGTAATAAGGGAAGGGAAAGGGAAGGGACTTTCAGGTACTAGACTTATTACAGTTGACGAAACAGACTTGGGGCAAGTCTATCCCTTTGATGAATGAGAAAATCGATAACGATATCTGTTTACTGTAATTTCTTTATTCAAAGGGAACAAGGCCAAGGCCTAAGTCATGTGTACTTTTCATGACCGTGAAAATTAAGCCGCTGTCTCTCGGTTATGATATATTTTGTGAAAACATGTAAATGTAATAATCCCCCTTGGCCCTAACCAGCCCAGCTAAGAAAGTAAACCTTTCAATCTGAACCGTTCCTTTGCAGGTGTGTCTTGGGGTCTTGTCCAAAGACGAAAATGTAACCAAAGACATTAAAGAAATCATGCAGTTTTTGCATCAATTTGTGCCAAACAACGATACTGAAACTCAACATGTACTATCATTTGGTGACGAGCTCACGTGCGAGAGGGAGCACAACGCGCAAGAGGACCAAAGAGATGCACCAACGATCGCAAAACGAATGGCGGGGTTGATCCCATGTATAGCTGATTTCCACACCTTTGGAAATTTCTTGATGGTGAGATTCGTTTTCTCTTTTTCGTTCTACAACTAATTCTACTTATTTGACATTTCTCTGTTAGGATGTTATCATTTTAAGATCTGGAATGTTAAGGTGGAAGAGGGACCTTTGATCGAGTTTTGGATGTTAACGGGCGCTAGTAGATCCACAGAATGCCACAACGGCAATGGAAACGGCTCCAATTAGGACAAAATTATGGCAAAGCAGGCATATGGTCACAGAGCGAAAAACAGTCAAAACTGCTCATGAAATGTCTGATATCAGGATAACGAGCTAGGGCTACTCAAGGTTAGTGTTAATTTCTTACTGAAAATGTTCATCATTCATTCTATTTTAGGTAGTCTGGAATATCCTTTACGACACAGAGTCTGCTGCAGATATTGGCACCCTGCATGCTGCACGAAATTTTTTAAATGCTAGAAATGTCCCTTTAAATCCAATGGACAATGTTGACGCAACGTACGATTTCCTTGAGCAATACACCGATGCTATGATATTGGCTGCATTCGAAGAAGTGAAAGGCCAAGGCAACAATACTCGTGGAATTGAAGAAGAGCAGGAAGAAGTCATGAAGTCAGTCATAGACACAATAGTCGACACATTTGTATTGCCAAGCATTGCAGTTGACTGGAAACCAGAAGAAACTCAATGGACATGTAAAGAATGTAACAAAAAATACAAGAAGATAGCTGGCTTGCGAAAGCATAGAAAAGACAAGCACGGCGACAGGCAAGAATTTGTTAAAGGTTATGAATGCAAGCATTGTAATAAGTTCTACGCAAGGATTGCGAATTTCAAAAAACACATTGTGAAGCATCGTGATGAAGCTGGAGTTAATGTAGACGATCAGTCAATCAATGAAGAGATAAGAGAAAGTGCAGTTATTCCCGAAACATTACCAGAAAGCAACGTTGGTCAGAGGCAAGAAGTAGCAAACGAGGCTGATTACGTACATCTGTACTCACGATGCTCACTACTTTTGGGACTGTTTGCTTGCAACTTTACAGATGCAAGAAAGCATGGTGACGGCAACAGAGTCTTGAGACTTTACAAATTTCTTTTCCTGATGTTCAAAATGGTGGGTAAAACAAAGTATGCCTTTTACTCGTTCCAGTACTTGTGCCAAGTGTTCTATCTTCTCCCAGACGAGCTTGCTTTTGACATTGTATTCAATAGATTTACAAACAACCGAGGACACTTAGATTCAAATGTTGAAATTGATCGAGAAGTAGAACACTGGAATAAATTGTTCAAAATGGACTGCAAAGAATTCAACGGGAAAATAACCACCAAAAGCATCGAAAGAGCAAGTTGTTCATATCAATCTGTTGAAGCTATTCTGAAAGCTTTCGACACAAGCACTTCGGTGCATAGCCCCTCTGGAAAACACGTAAGGAAAAATGCTGACGATGATGTAATTGCACTTTCTGAGCAATTCAAGAACGAGAACCTCTTCCAAGTAAAGCCTGGTAGAAAGCATGGATCATACCCTGATTTCCCGGAAAATTTGTTTAGTCGCCTTGATGCACCGTCATTAAAAGAATGGATGATGCAAAAAGTGAAGCATTTCAGAGGATTGCATGTCTATTCACAGTTCGTATAGAGAAGAAGATCGCGTAGGTACATGTGTTATTAATACTATATTCTAGGTATGTTTCACATCTTGACTTTGAAACTGTTCCATTTTCTTTCAACATTTTCTCCATGGTAGACAATTAAGTTGGAAGTTAACAATTACTTCTTCCTCCATTTTGAGATGAAGTAGCTTGTTGAACCTGATAAATGCGCCCAAGTGGGTTTTACCAACGGACACTGGCGGAAGCGTAAAATGAATTCAATGGAACTAAATATGAATATACATGGTTAGTCAAAGAAAATCCCCGTCCAAAAGGCCACTGCTTAATTGGATATCCATACGATTACATTGGCACATTTATCATTAATAGTAGACATTTTAAATATCTCTTTCAGAATTTACCTGCAGGAATTGACCACTCCGTTCTAAGATTATGAGCAATTTTCTCGAGAAGGCCCCTTAAAGAAACCTTCAGAACCAGCCTAAGTGGCAAATTTTAGTTTGGTATAACTTATTTCAACATGTCAACAATGAAATGATATATTTGCCAATATCATGATCTCCATACCCAGGCAACAGCGACCTTTCAAACGAACATTGCTTCTTTTTGATGCGTAAGCACTTTCGAAAATTGTCTGACATTTCAAAAACAAAAAGTATCACTTTGTAACAGCCATTTGCCAGCATAACTTTTGTAGAATAATTTTTGATATTTATCATAACTAGCATACACTCCCTTCCACATATTTAGCCTCCGGCAGAGTTATTTTCTGCATTGTAGACAATTCTAGAATAGTTTGTATCAGGTTCACTTCCATCCAGAATGCTTAGTTTACATTCGAAGTTCATATGTTTTGAATGATTTAGATTCAGTATAGATCAAACATTTCATGATGGATGAGTAACGCCTCTTAAGAGACCTTCCCATTTTGGGATATAAAAAAGAGTAGAAATCACCCTGCACGCAGATAATTTTTTGCTGGTTTTATGTGGTTTAGACTTTCAAAATATTAGTAACCCTTGATGAACATACGAGTATCAAATCAAATCAAATCAGTGAAATCAAATCAAAAACATGTATCATACAAACATGCTTCTTTCGTAAGAAACTGCTTTATAAGGAACTAGTACTTAGATGGCCAAATTGTTAAGAAACTCTAGTAGTATGTCCGAGAAGTCGTAAGAAACTTTTAAAACTTAAATTCATATAAATCATGTCAAATTCGTTCTTCAACCCTTTTTCTTGAGTAATACCAACAAACTTGTTATGTTTTGAACGTGATATGGCACTGTTCATTATCACGTTTAAATGTCAAAAATCATATATCCAGAAGTATTGGACTATATGACAGTTTATCCACTAGAAAAAGAAACAAATTAAGAAATTTTTAGTACTATGGCCTGATCCAAGTTTCTTATGAAAAAAAAACGTATTTTGGCTTTTTACGAATATATTATGTACAATGGCGAAAACGAAGTTGTTACTTTGTCTGTTGTTAGTTTTTAGTTACTTGTTAGTTGAACTGATGAAGATATTAATCGAAACATCTTGACCAATAACAGTTGTTTTTATATATTAGTTGTTAGTTGTTACTGTTATTACTTTGTCTTATTAAACTGAGGACCTCATGACGTGGCTAGATCTTAATTTGGTATGCACTATCTTTAAATCGGATGTAACTTCTTGACTTCTTCCCAAATAATAATAATAATCATAATAATAAATCGAATTTTTATACAGGATAATCTATCAGTGCAAAAAGCACTGTTATCATTAGAGTCCTGTTCCTAAAGTTAAGTAAAAAAAAATCTTACAAATTTCAAATTTACAGTCATTTAGATGATTAAACAACGTTCGAACAAATATCCAATCAATGCTGTTTTGATTTCGTAAAGGGCGTTTTGACGGTGCAATCTCAAAACACCTGTTTTCTTGCATAATCAATTTGCATTTTCATGATGACCGTGCACAATGGAAATCAATGATAACTGGGAAGAAGGTCAACTGGCCAAGGTTTTGTCCTTAAAAAAACTCCCCCGAATTCGAAAACTGTATAAAATACAGTTAATAATATATGATCCCTACATGTTATATCCATTACATTTCATTACATATTACAGCACTTGTGATACATCACTAAACGGGATTCAATTTTCTAAATATCTAAATTCAACCAAACTATCCCATGTATACAGAGAAAGGAAAAAATTGATCAAATTGAAAAAGAAATTTTGAAATTGTCAGAGTTTGAAATCTTATGAAACCATGGCACTATCCAAACATTTATGCAGGGGGGAGTCAACAAGAAGTTGAAGGAGGGGGCAAATTGCAAAGAGGTCGCCAAAAACATAATAGAAAGTGAGCGTGAGCACAGAATTTTGTTACCCTTATCTTAGAACTCCTTGATTTTCTACTAAATAATGCCTGGACTTTTGTGTGTCCCCATTTGTAAATCAAAACAGTTAAAAATTGTATATTAGGGTCAGGATGAGGGGTGCTTTTATCGCTGAAAAGGGGTGCCAAGCTGAGTTTTAATCACAAAGGGGGCAGTTGCCCCCACTTGCTTCCTAAATCTGCCACTGGATTCATCAAGTAATACCAACCAATGTAAACAAAAAAGCGAAATCGTACCTAAAATCCTAGATGAAAAATGTTCTTCTCATCTAGTCAATTTATTAATTTTCAGAAAGACTGAGTGTTCAGTTTTTCTTCTGGGTGACCCAATAAAAAGTGAAAATTGTTGAAAAATCATCAAAATTCATGTGTTACAAATCATGGAAATATCTTTTTGTGCATTCGTATCAACGAAATTTATGGTTAATATTATGCATCAAAACAATAGTTTTCATGCAATAATTTTGCATGTATTTCTCCTGAACAAACCAAAAGAAAATCTGTCCTTTAACAAAAACAAACATGAAGAAATCTTAAGATGAATGATGTAAGTAAATATTGGTGATTTTCAAAGGCTTCACTTTTTGGGTCATCCAGTAGTTTATAATATTGATGCTTTGAAATATGTGTCATGATTTTAAACTTAATCACTATTAGAATCAGTATCTGTGTTGTCAGATGCACTTCTGTAAGTGGCACGGTATTTGAACAATCTACCATTATCAAGATCATCATCTGTGTCATCAGATGAGTTTTTTGATGATTCAGATGACTCAGAATCTGATGCTTCTGACATCTTAGCAGCTTCTGTGACATTGGCAACTCCAAACTGACATCTAGCACTTTCTATCAAAGAATATATCTTTGCTGCAAGTGGCAGGTCTAACAAGCTTGTCTGGAGCCATACCAGATGCACTGATGAAAGACTATCTGCTTTTGCCACTATTTCTGCAACTGTGCACAAAGGGAAACCTGATGCTATATCATTACCAACAATTGAACTGGAATTTTCCCACAAAAGGGAGTCCCTTAAGATGATTAAATCTTGCTTTAAGGATTCTTTTCCTTCATCTGAAATAAAAATATTCTGAATGGTTGACTCTGATGATCCTTCTTTAAAATCCTCTCTTCCAATTGCTACCTCAAAAAAAGACTTGAATTGGTCAGCAGCTGGACCATCACAAGCACCACACTTACATGATGGCAAACAAATATCACAGCATGAATGTTTTGGAATATTATCAGGTACTTTTGACTTTGGAAATAATTTCAATACAGCTTGCCTTCTACAAATCTCAGAATTTTTCGTGTAAAGTTTCATTTCTTTACTCACTTTCCCTGATGTGCATCTTGGGTACAAAGCTAACACTGCATGACTTTGTGCATTATCTCTACCAGCCCTTCCACTTTCCTGCAAATAATCATCAATATCACCTGGGGGTCCAAAATGAATGATGTGGTGCAGACCTTTACAGTCTACTCCCATGCCAAATGCTGTTGTCGCAAATACAACTCTAACATTACCATCAACTTTTCCCATGGAGTCAATGATGTGGTCCTTTATTTCTTCATCTGTCCCTGCGTGGAACATAGCATATGGCCTCAATTTATAATCAGGATATACATTGTGAAATTCTTGGTCAAACATACGAAATAACCCACGACAATGATTATGGCTTCGGCAGAATATTATAATTCTCCTTGACTTGTAGCCAAGTTGATGAACTTCAAGTAAGATTGATGAAAAGATGATGGCTGGATCATCTGTTTTGAAAGACATAACAGCATAACGAATATTAGGACGATCTGGCTCCATCACAAGTCGGAGGATTGATCGCATCTGCAAATTTACAATGATTGACTTTTCCACACTTGGGAGAGCAGTGGCTGTCAATGACACAAAAGGCAGATTCCTTCCAAAGCTCACAAGAGACCGTAGCTCGGCTAGCTTGCAATAATCTTTGCGAAATGCTCTGGTCTTTGTACCACTTGCACCCCTGCAAATAAATATTGTTTTATAACAACCTGGCACACACAAACAAGAGATACAGTGTATAAATGGAAACAATCAATGTCATGATATCAAATCAAATTAAGCCAATGTGGTAAATCCATAAGATCATACAATTGGCTTGACCATACAGGCCTTTTCGTTTGACGCGTGCGATCGCACACGCACACGTTGGCACACACGCAAATTGAGTCACGAGTGCTTTTCATCACACGCGCAAAGTGTTATTTTGCTTAAGTGGTACTTTGACGTTCGACACATCCAATGTCAAATCATGTGCTTCGATAAACCATGATTACTGACAAATCCTATAATACTTTCGACAAAGTCCCAAGTGGCAATTCCCACAATTATAAATAATAGCGACACTTGGTGCTCATAGAGCGAAGGTAATTGCTGTTACTGATACCGATGTTCTTGAAGAAAATGAACCGAGCAGACAACAGATTTGTCCTGTTGACATTGATAGTTCGGAAGAATCAGACACTAGACGAGTCTGAGTTTACCGAGGAAGAAACTGCTGAGTATAGTCCTGTAAAAACAAAAACTTTATTGACAAATAAATAAATGAACAAATGATATTCATTTTATCAGTAATGTGATTATCTTTATCAGTAAAGGGAGACTTGAATCCTTATTTTTGTGTCACTTCTTAAATACCGTCTTGAATAACTACATGTGCGAATCGCACGCGCAAATGAATTTGCCTGTGTGTTTTGCCGCACGCGTGTTGTTTTATTCCTGAAAAGGACTGCCATACAAATCATTGCAAGTCCTAATGGCATGTGGCACTTAACCTGTTTATGCACGCATTTATACATTTTTAGAAGTCACACATCAACCAAAAAGGTTTCCTATATCTATGATACTCTTCATTTTTTCAGGCTGAAAGTTTCTTAAGCTTCTAATTTCTTTTCTGGAAAGTGCTGGAAAAATAAGTTACACCAGGCACAAATTAGCTAATATTTTAACATCTTCAAGAATTTTTGTTTCTTACTATGAAAACTTTTCTTTTATTGACACCTTTGGAGGGACCATTATGGAAACGAGGTCACATTGACCTTTTAATGCTATCCCTGCCATTTTAACCAGAGGTGTTTTTAGATTAAATGCTTTTAACTCTTGTTTTTACTTAATATCACACACCTGTAATTAGATTTCTTCGTTTTGATAAACTTATTTTTATTTTCATGTTAATTTTTTGGCTAAAATATACATACATACTGTACATACATACATACATACATACATACATACATACATACATGCCAGAAAAGGGTTATTTATAGATAGATTAGCAATATGTGTATGTTATCAATGATTGTCAAGAACATCAATTCAAATTCAGGTAAAAATTTGCTAAACCAAAGACATCTTTTTAGCTATTTCTTATGCGCCCTGCATGCAGTGGAATACTCCCGAGACCATCATACCAGGACTTAGTAATGATCAAAATACAAGAAACTTCATATTGGGTATGTGCCTGAAGAGATTCTTGTAAGAGGGCTAATTATTTGTCAGTCAGTAGCTTGAACATTTCTTTCTGGTGGTTTCTTTAATGTGTGGGGCTTCTGTACTTCATTCCTTTTGCTGAAGCAAATCAGCACACACTTGTAGAATATACAATGCAATGGGACCTCTTTAGGGCCTCTTTGTCATCTTATTTCAATTCGTTAAGAGGAGATATGGGGGATAGATTGTCTTAAATAATAAAAGTATATTGTTTGTACTCACCATTTAACAATGCAGTGACTCTCGTCGACAGCAACAGAAACAAATTTTCCTCTAAGAGCAGGAGATCTTAAAATGGATCTGTGTGTGTTGAGTGCCGCTTCTGGAGATGTCAATACAATTGATGCATGCTCTAAATCCTGTGCAGTTATCTTGTTTGTCCCCTTCTGATGCTGCCCTCCTACTACCTCAGACGAATGCATCAAACGGCATACCGTGATACCCTTTGCTTCAAGTGATTTTATTTGGTCTTTCATCAAAGAAATCAAAGGTTGAATGACCAAAACAATTGAGTTTGTTTTCTTCTTACTGACAATTTCTTTTACTAGTTGCACCTGCTGCTCCTCTCCCAAGCTCTGGTCACAAAGGACATTCAAAATATCGAGCGCGAAGGGCAACAGCTGATACACAACAGACTTGCCTGAGCCAGTTGGCTGTGCTACAAGCACATCACGACCATCCATTATACCTAACAAAGCTTCTACTTGATATGGTCGCAGTTCTTCAATACCTAATACTGCCTTGGAAGCCTCAATTGCTCTCCGCTGCAAAGATTCGAGCCTACTCGAAGCAATCTTACATTCCGCCATTTTGTTCCTTGCTCAGTGAGTAAAAGTGTGCTATGTGCTATGCAACCCCCCTATTCCTTTCCAGTCTCTTTTACAGCGTGATTTTCCTATTGTATTCTTTTGTTTTTAGAGGCTCGATGATTGGCTTAAGTCTACATCAAAAGTACCGACAGCGTCCCAAATGTGGGACGCCTCGGATCAAATTACTCATTAATTATTCATGAGCTCCGCAGTTCAACAAGTCTGTTTAGTAATAGAGCTTTCCGGTACTAGACTTATTACAGTTGACGAAACAGACTTGGGGCAAGTCTATACAATAACAGACGAGACATACAAGAGGAGACAAGACGATACCAAGGCGATACAGTACCACAAAGAGAATGAGAATACATTGCAACCCCATGGCTTTAACAATTAACATGAAACATTTGCATGAAAAATATTACAGTTACTGGCAAGAATATAGTTACAGGGGTGAGATTACATAACATTTCCAGGCAAATTATTACTGGCAAGAATATTACAGTATAAACTACAAGCAAAAAAGGAAATAAAATGGTACACATGCAGTTTATTTCTGCCCCAACAAAAGAAATTTACCCTTCCCTCAGCAGGCATTTGTGCAAGAAATTTTTGTTGACCCCTGGGCTTCCAAGGAGGATTGTCAGGGTAGGAATTGAACGAGACATAAATGACACGACCATAATTACACTCTATCGGTACGATTTTGTTCTTTTACGAAGTTGTTACGGTTCAAGAGCTCCAGAACAACATATTTCTGTAAATAATAGAAGGAACAAAAGTGTCACGTTGACAACTCAGTACAAAAAAGACACAAATTATGGCTTTTACAAAGTGTTCTCGTGACAAATTAGGCTAACATGGTCAAAATCACGGTAAATATACAGCAACTTTGCAAGTATCTTTATAGCTATTTCCAATCAATCGACTTCCCCTACACTTTGGAGACACTGAAGTTGTAGCTTTGTAGCTATCCAACGACGTACGAATCTCTTTAAGTGATCTTGGCTTATGTTACCACTGTGGTACATTCATCAAAGCGAATGAACGCGGTTAAAAGAAGAAAATTCCTCTTTCTCAACTGGCATGATGGCCAAACGTTCATTCATTTCTCGGACTTTCTCATCCTTTTCCAGTCCATGCTTTTGACAGATTCGAAATAGCCTGGTTCCCATTGCGCTATCATCGCATTTCTCATCTCTCAAATATGCAATGAAAAGTTCATCTGGCACTGGGAACGACCTTTGACTGTAAAGCCTGATTTTCCCCAGCAGTAGTGTGAATCAGGCTTCACAATCAAATGTCATTCACGGTCCTAGATAAGCCTTTATAGCATTTGAAATTTAGCAATAAGTATAGCGATGGTAGATTATCGCGTAGTGGAAACCTATGGTAACCCTTGGGGGCCACCGTAGAAACCAGCCTTGAATGGCACTTGGTGTTCTTTTTTCTTTTATATCAGATTGCTTTATGTCCGTTGATTTACTTTAAGGCCGCTCTTATACCCTAATACAGCTAAAATTGGCACTTCATTTTCGAGAAAGGCAATTAATAACGGAAAATGCTTCCAGCATTTAATTCTGACATATGTCTAATTGCAAGAGGTTTCAACGAAAAGGCTTTTCAAGATGTGTACCACTCGAGACCTTCTGCCTACTTATAATGGAAAATTTTGTTGCAAGCTATTGTTAAAATGTTTGTGAAAGTATCGGAAAGTATTGCAGAGACATATGCATCAACATTTAGAGGAATACCTCAGCTAACTTTTGTCAGTGTAGATTGTGATTACTATAAAAAAGCAGCTTATCTAGAGTTAGCTAGACACTCTGAGAAAATACCATTGTAACTTTCTCCTCAGCAAGATTTAATCTGGAAGCTAGGCCCGATCTACATCCTTGATCTATGAGAGTCATACACGAGTCATGCGGTACTTTCCAGTAAACGATGAACGTTTTCTACTCAATGGGTACAGTAAAAACCCGCATATGACAACCTGGTGGATTAAGAACCTGCAAGCTGAATTTTGCAATTAGACCCCCATTGTATAAGAACCCATTCAGTCTGAAATTTGAAATATGTCCTTATTTGTGTTGTGGAGATCATGGGGTGCTATTCACAACAGCAGTTTGTGGAAGAATTAAAAATTTCTATATTATTCGATGAGAACCTTTTGAAAGCTGCTCTTTGGCTTTTATAAAATTTTATAATTCTTCCACAAATTTCTGGCATGAATAATACGTCATAACCACAAGTGATGTCAGCTGACAGTAAAAAATAGGCCTGAAGTTTGAATCTGAAGGAAAGAATTCCTGAAAGCCCTGAATAAAATAAGAACCAATGTAAGAACCTTAACAGCCTCATTTCCCATTAAATATCCCCAAAAACATAAGGACCTAGTCAGGCTGGCTTGCAAAATTGTAGGTTCTTATATGCGGGTTTTTACTGTATTTAATAGAAAGGCAGAACGAACGGAGTTAACTATGGAAACATAGTGCAAGTCAAAAGATCCCAGTTATAGCTGCGCAGTACATCTCCACAATGATGTCTTGGCAGGAAGATATCTGCCAAATTCTCTTTCCTCGTCTGATACCCTCTATCTCCTTGTCTGTAATTCTTTGAACTTACGTCAAATTCCACAGACTTAAGTGTTCGTTAAATCACTGTCTCTTTAAAAATGATTGGTAGCTCTGTCTATGTCCATCAAATCGTCTAGAATCTGCAACAAAATTATAAAATAATTCCAGGTAAATAAAAAAGTTAACACGTTTGGCAGGCTGTGGAATAAGAAATACGCGACCGATTTTCAACACTGAAATGTTAATTCATCAATCAAAAGCTAACTGAGATGTGAAAATTTTGCTTGGTAAATTAACTTATCTTATAGACCAAGAAATTAAGAAACCGCTGGTAAGAAGTTTGTATGGGAACGAGAATTCCATGTTCAATTCTAAGTCCATTATTTACTTTCCATTGAAATTCAAATCAATTAAACAGAAAATTAAACTACAGAGATGAATAACATTGGGCTCAAAACTTTAAAAAGTTCGGTGTAATATTTTATTGCAATTTTCTTTGAAATAAATGGCTTGGAAGGAACTAAGGGATTTTTGCTGTAAATCTGCCATGGCAATTTATTGATATCTTAATTAGTTTCAATATGGCGGCATTTACTAAATTTAAGGCTATGACGTCATCAAATTTCTAAATCCTAAACTAGAAAAGCTACAGATTTCTGCTTGCCACCATATTGTAGATCTCCAGAAACTATGGCTTTCTTGAAGTTTATGTAATGTTTCCTCTATTAGTTTAGGATTTACAATGATTTAAATTTTTTAAACATTTTCCATGAATTTTTTCAAAAATTATCAAATTGCCGCCACTTTGAAAAAAATAAAGATATCATAAAATCTCCACGGCAGATTTACAGCAAAGTACCATAAGTTCCTTTCAAGCAATCCAATTCAAAGAAAAATATAATAGAATTTTACACCGAACTCTTTAAAGATTTGAAAGATTTGAGCCCAGAGATGAAAATGTCGAATGAGTCAAAAGCATCCACTACCATAAAAGCTCAATTAAGCCCCCGGGGGGTTTATTTGATTTCGAACACTCCAAAGAGGTGGGGCTTAAAAGAGACGGGGCTTATTCACCAATTCAAATGACAAGGCTACATGTGATAGCGTTATAGTTCTTTTACACCATATTTTGTGGATTCAACATACAATTTTACGAGTCAAATATATAAATTCGACACCGTTTTATCTCAAACCATACTAAAATTAGCATGCAAACTTATTTAGCTCAATAAATGGAAAATCTTTGGTAACATCTGGATTTTTATATAAGTGGGGGGAGGGGCTAATAGCGAGGGGGGCGTATTTACAATATTGGCTCAGAGGGGAGGGGCTTATCGGAGAGGGAGGCTTGATACAGAGCAGATGAGGGAAAAATTCACTCGGCTAAAATGGTGAAATAAATTCGCAAAAATCCAACTCAATTGCCATATAGATGATATAGCTAAATTTGGAAATTTCTTGACAATTTCTAACACAGAGAAAGCCCGCATATAAGAACCCTCCTCGTATAAGAACCTACATACAGGGAGTCCCAATAAAAGTATCCGACTTTTAAATTTGAATAAATCGGAAAATATTTGATTTATATTAACCGTTCTGGTATCATTTGAGAACAGAGACATGTAATTTTCTTTTGAGTCTATTGCAGTTCAAATTTGACAAATACTAAGAAACCAGGGGGTTCTCAAAGTTATGACCAATTTTTGCATGTTTTCTTCACTTTGCTCTACTGTTGTCTTACTTTATAATGATATTTACTGTGGGGAAATCAAAGTAGCCCTTTTCTTACTGGAAAAGAAGCTTTAAGTTTCATTCTTTGAAGATGAGTAACTCGAATTAGCAGAAATCTAACTGCTACCGCTGGTATGTTACTCAGATAATGCAGCGATGCGTTAGGTCAAGATTGACATTGAAATGTACAGAGTTGGAGAAACAAAGATTATTGCCTGGTTTCGAAAGAGTGTTTGAACAAGTTTGAAAATACTATCAAAGAGACTACCTAACCGTCCGAGATGCATTTAATTTCAAAGCGGAAAACTTGCATAACGGATCAAAACTTTACAAAGTTGAGATGTTCACTACCAATGGGCTAGAGCAACTGCGTTGTTCATAACTAAGTTTTAAATGTCCCCCTGTCTTGCAACATCTAATATTTGAAGATTTTTCCAGTTTGTGAATTACATTCTCGGATTTCTAAAAGTACTTTTAATTGTGTTTTCTGGGCTATCTGGACAAGTATATTTAGAAATTAGAACAACCTTGGAGAATAGTAAAGGGTAAAGTGAAGAGTAAAAAACATTTAAAATTGGCATCAATTTTAAGGAAACCCCTGGTTTCCTAAAAATTCCAAAATTTAAACAGCGATAAACTCGACAGAAAAGTATATGTTTCAGCTTTCAAAAAATGTCAAAATGGTTCTGATACATCAAACAGTCTCGGAAATATTCAAATTTAAAAGTCGGACACTTTTTCGGGACACCCTGTATAAAAATTCGCAAAAATCCAACTCAATTGCAATATAGCTGGTGTTCCCCAGGGTTCCATCCTGGGTCCTCTTTTCTTTCTAATTTATATCAATGATTTGACAGATGGCTTAAAATGTAATGTGAAACTATTTGCCGATGATACATCAATCTTCACAGTTGTTCACAATCCACATACAGCTGCCCTTGATATGAACCATGATCTGAATCTTATCAAGCTTTGGGCGCACAAGTGGCGGATGTCCTTTAATCCTGACCCCAATAAGCAAGCAGTAGAGGTGACCTTTTCAACAAAGAGAATTCCAGTGAATCACCCTCCCCTTGTTTTTAATGGAGTTCATGTAACGAGCGTTCAGGAGCAAAAGCACCTTGGAATCATACTAGACTCTAAATTGTCCTTTTCTAGCCAAATCAAGTCAGTTATTTCTAAGTCGAGACAAGGAATAGGGATGTTGAGATTCCTCTCAAAATATTTACCGCGACACACCCTCAACGAAATGTACAAACTGTATGTCAGACCGCACTTGGATTATGGTGACGTCATATATCACATCCCGCATAAAATATGTGATTTTAGTCATACTGTTAATTTGACAAATCAAATGGAAAAACTCGAGGCTGTTCAATACTCTGCAGCGTTAGCAGTAACTGGTACGTGGAAGGGCACATCTCGTGAAAAATTATATGACGAGCTTGGCTGGGAGTCTCTCAACCTCTGTCGATGGAGTAGACGTCTTGTTCTCTTTTATAAGATTATCAACCATTTAACTCCAGATTACACAAGAGGTCCTGTGCCTGAACGACAGGAATCAAACTACAATCTTCGCAGGCGAGCAGCAACTGGTCTAATACGTGCGAGAACAGAGAGATTCAAATCAAGTTTCTACCCAAACTGTTTGTCGGAATGGGAAAAACTTGACCCTGAAATTCAACAATCCTGCTCAGTGAATGTGTTCAAAAAGCAACTTTTAGGTCTCATCCGTCCACCCTCTAAACCAGTCTACGGCATCCACGACCCAAAACTTTCATCTGTTTTAACACAGCTACGTGTTGGGCTCAGTAAGTTAAGTTTTCACAAATTCAAACATAATTTTAGGGATACTTTAAATCCTTTGTGCCCAATAAATGATGGTATTGAGGATACGGAGCACTTCTTGCTGCTCTGCCATGCTTACGATATGCACAGACGTGATCTTCTCGACAGCGTTAATGCAATATTGCGGCCTCACGGCCTATCAAACTTTTCAAATCAAGAACTATCGCAAATACTCCTTTATGGCCAAGTACCTTTTGATGCAAATACAAAAATTCTTGAGGCGACATTGAAATATATTAAGGCCTCAGAACGCTTCCAATAAAGTGCTCAAACCAGCATGGGCGTTGGGTCTTTGGGGGGGATTGCGCAATTTCGTGTGGTCTTTTTGGGGATCTGATGCTTATGCTCTAACTCTCTCGTGTAAACCTTTCCTCCTTTATGTTTAGTGTGGCGTCGTCTGTTATGCCCGGTCACCCATTACGGCGGATTAGCAAGTATACTAGCTAGTTGGCTTTCTGATTATACTTTCTGAGGACAAATTCAAATTTGCGACAACATGGACATAATGGGCGACACCACTGTAGTCATTTTCGTAGTTTTGTAATATTTGTCGACATGTTAAGTGTAGGTTCTAGGGTTGTTATGTATTTCCATGCTCCCTTCGCCGTTGTTTTGTAATGTTGTAATTGTTTGTTATTGTAAATTTTATGAGAATATAAAAAAAAAAATTGCCATATAGATGATGTAGCTAAATTTGGAATTTTCTTGATAATTTCTAACACAGCGAAAGCTCGCATATAAGAACCCTCCTCGTATAAGACCAGCCTGCAATATTCAATATTTGTTCCTTTATACAATAAAGAACAAATGAATTAATATTTTTTTCGGCAGTGTTGTTCCAAAAGATTAACTTGACGATCATTTAAAATAAAAATTCTAATATTGCTCCCCATTTATTTAAAAGACCGACACAAATCTGATTCCACCACATTTCTGGTTTTCTATCTTATATCATCGTATTTTGATTATAAACAAAGAAAATTTAAGACAATTTGTTTCAAAGTATGCAGATTTTGAAGACAGTAAAACCTTATATGAGAGCCAGCGAAGGTTCTTAAGTCTGGGCTTTAGATGTGGGAATGGAGAAATCTAAAGACATGCAAAAACGATAAAAATGATATGCCTTGCACATTTAGCATTTTAAAACATCTTTATATCCAGCTGGAATGCAACCATGATGCAACTCTCAAGATTTTCAGAAAATTTCCTGCAAAATTTTTGCCCCTTTAAGAATCCAAAATTTCAAAATTCTAAGTTCTTCAAGTTCTTCAACTCGATTCGAATGTAAAGTTCTAAAACTCGATTCGTATGTAAAGTTCCAAAAACTCGATTCGGATGTAAAGTTCTAAAAAATTGAGAGTTCTGAAAACTCGTTAAGGGAAGGTCTCTCATCTTCACATTTTAGTTTAGCTAACATGTCGAGAGAAAGTATCCTACGATCTGCTCTTTGGAGTAGCGAACTTAGAAAGAAGTATGATAGTATGATGAGTGCAGATGAAAAGGAGGATTGTCAAAGGTTGTATTGTCAAAGGATTGTCAAAGGATTGTCAAAGGTTGTAAGAAGCGTGCAGGATATTTGAAGAAGGTTAAGCGTTACAACCAACTCCTTAAGCAATTTTATTCTCTTAAGAGAGAAGCTATTTTAGCTGAGGAAAGGAGACATAAGAAAGGATTGAGAGAGAGAAAAGTTCCACTTATAAAGTATCTACGTTGATGCATGGTGTAATAAGTGTAAGTCTGATAACGGAAGAATCTTCAATTGACAAACGAACGAGAGCGATATATGAACATGTTCATAACGACGAACTTTGCAATACTAAGATACCATTCCCAAACCAAAACTTTGATGATGGTGTTGAGGGTTTTCATTCCTTATTACACCATGGGTATTGTGGACACAATTTGTGTCGATCGTGTCCACAATACCTGGCCTAAATGTTACTAAATGAATGAATGTATTTCGTTACCTTGCTCGTCTTCATTTCATGAGTATCTCTGCGCTTTTGCCTCGGCATTCATAATGCGCGGTCTGGGCTGGGAACTAGTTTAGAGCGCGGCACTGTTCAAAAATCTTAGGCCGTTACGAACTTGAGTAAGCAAGAATGAATGCCGAGGCAAAAGCGCAGAGATACTCATGAATTGAAGACGAGCAAGGTAACGAAATACATTCATTCATTTAGTAATATTTAGGCCAGGTATTGTGGACACGATCGACACAAATTGTGTCCACAATACCCATGATTACACGGAGGATGTGCATCAAGATATAACCCTTCACAGACCCTTAACAAATTTAAATCTGAAGGTTTAGAAGCTCTTAGATCATCATGGACTTTCAACGATAAGTTACAGAGAGAAGTATATTTCATGAGAGTATGTGAATGGTTACAATTTTTAACCATCATGCGTAAAGAAGAAGAAAAATGGAATAAGGAATGCAAGATATATACTCACAATTTCATGTACAAGTTATCAGAAATATAGGTAGGTTAAGTTCCTAAAACTTGCATATATTCTACAAGGTCTTGAATGTTCTTTTTCTTTTTCATACATTACATTAAGGAATTTAGTCCATCTTTGTAACTGATGTAAGTACTCGTCTACTTCGTGAGGATAACGCACTCTTAATGCTTCCACACCTACAAACTGCCATCGCACGATTCAAAGGCATGATTCAAAGGCACCATATTATATACCATTTTCATCTCTAGCAACACTACTAGAACTTTCATCAAACGCTTTCGGAAACATTATCTTTGTAACGTAAGGATCTCCATGATACGCTTCTCTGATGTAACAGTTTTCATAATAAAAGTATTTATCATCTATTTCACCAGAAAGGAAAGGATGTATTCCATCTTTATTCTTTTCTTCTCCAAATAACAGATAGAGGTCGATACCCATCATCCTATCTTTATTTACCATCGAAGAAATTCTGAAACAATGAACTGTAGGTTTTCCACCATACTTAACTCCAAGATGGAATGTAGACTTATGATATTTCGTCCTTGTTTTCGCTCCATTACCCCCCTCCCCCCACACTACCCATTCCGCTTCAACGAAGGACTCATAATCAAACATACATTATTTTGAGACTAACTCCCGCAAGCCAGCTGCTCCACGCGAAAAGGTGGAATCTAGAATGGCATAAGTGAAAAGCCGGACTACCGGAATACGACAATGGATATGAAGCAGTGCACGTACTACATTTGTTGTACTTTCATTCATTGACAGAGTCACTCGAGAATCGACTTCTATCTTAATTCAATTCAATAGATGGAGTGGAGACGGGGACTAAAGTAGTTAATATAGTGAACAGCGTTTTTTGGCTTCTCAACTTTTCAAGTGAGAAAATCCGAACGATCTCACAACACAGCAAGCTTTGCTCTACCCAATACACTGAACTGTTGATTTGGTCTTTGGTTACAATCAATAAATTGTCAGGTAAGTGTCATAGGATCCTTTAGGATCTCATTCAATACGTTTTTACTTCGTGACTCGTCTATGACTGCGAATGGAATGGAGCTGCTAACAGTCTGTTAGGCCTAAAATAAATTCACTCAAAGAAAATAAGAAGGTACCACACTACTCTGACTTGAAACTATGTGTGAACCAGGGGGAACTTGAGGGGGGAGTTAATTTTTGGACTTTTTTTTAAAGTGTGGGTTTACAGAGTGTTTTCAGGGGCACTTCTTCCCAGACAGTGTGCTACCTGTACTTTTAAAGTTCAAGCTGCACTGCAGTCACAGGTAAACGAGTGGTGAAATTCGCCAGTGGTGAAATTCGCCAGACTGTGAAATTCAACGTAAAATCCACCAATGAAGTCGACTGCATACAATTTCACTGCTGTAAAATTTGCCACACCATGAAATTCAATGTGAAATTTGCCAGTGTAGAAATTGATCGTGCAATTTTACTTGCAAGTGAAATTCAACACACTGTGAAATTCAATAGAAAATTTCCAGTGAGAAAATTGATCATGCAATTTTACAGATGTGAAATTCAACGCATTGTAAAATTCAAAAGATGATTTTCAATGACATATTCAAAGCATTACTGCACATGCTCAGAACATATTTACAGTGTCCCACAAGTGGTGCATCATACCTTCTAATGCCCTCAAGTAAACTAACAGACTGAGTCATAAATATTTATTTTCAATAAAAGTTTCAACAGAAACATATTTGGGAAGACATGCATCGCAAAGTGCTGTTACTGTCAGCTGCTATCATTCTAATCTTGGCAGTGTCTCTGCAAACTATTGTAAAAATTCCTTTCAAAAGCCCCTTAAAGACCAAAAATTTGACATTAAATTAAAAGAAAATTATCCATAAAATATTGGAATCAGCATATAACAAATAATCCAATGGTGAATTGTACAGTCGATTTGACAAAGATGGTTAATGTAAAATTGGCCATGTCCAATTTAACATCGTGCTGAATTTGCTATCGATTTATGGTGGATCTCACCATTAAAAAGTAACTGGTGAATTTGACTGCTGTA
Source organism: Aurelia coerulea (assembly GCA_039566865.1). Classification (NCBI taxonomy): domain Eukaryota; kingdom Metazoa; phylum Cnidaria; class Scyphozoa; order Semaeostomeae; family Ulmaridae; genus Aurelia; species Aurelia coerulea. Next base: position 20,075,775 of record CM076948.1, on the reverse strand, counting down.
GGCAATTTTACAGACAATTTCAAAGAAAATTTCACAGAGAATTTCACCACTCTTTTACCTGTGAGTGACAGGATGACTGTTGCCAATGTTGTGAAATAGTGAAATTTTGCTTTCATGTAGGCTGTGGAATTAACATTTAAGGGTCGACTTTAGTTTGCAGCTTCTTATGAAAGAACATATCCTATCACATAATTTTTGATTTGTCAACAGGTGTATTACAATTAAAGTATAGGCCTATACCTGAAGTGAAGGAGGTGGAAGACTATATGGGATCTCTGAAGTAATGCAGATGCAAAAAGGAAGAATAGGCCTACAGAGAAGATACTTTTTATAAAAAAAACTATTTTATAGCTTAAAGTGAATTAATGGAGCCAAATGGAGGTAATCTTTAAATAGAACAACAAAATTCATATGCACTTTATTGTTCCTCTAGATAAACAATATGGCTGCACATGTGGACATCATCAAATACAATAGTTAATAGTTGATAATAGAATACCCAAACCCCTGCACGTTGATTCTCTTTAACTTGATAGCAAATGTTGTTAGATATGAGTAAAATGGGGCAGCTTGGGGGTAAAAGGGGTAAGGCAAAAATGTGAATAAATTTGTAAAAAACTCCAGATATCTACAGATTTTCTCCAGCTACATCTGTTATCGTGACCCTCATTGAAACATCTAATATTGATTGAACAATCCAAGAGCTACCATTTTTTTGGCAAACAAAATTACCTTATTCTACCCCCAGCTCTACCCAGTTTACCCCATGCAGTCCCTATCAAATGTCTAAAAAATTGTGAATAATGAAATTTTTAAAGACCAGTGTTTAAAGGGAATCAACAAAGTTAAAAGCTGGCCCTGGCCAAGTTAAAAATATAATCTATTGTTTTCAAAAACTTTGACACCTGCCACTTCATTGTGTGGCAAAGGAAATGATGGGTTTGTGGGTGTTTCTTCCGCCTATTTATAGCAGCTTGTTAATAAAGCTTTGTCTATTCCCTTTAAAGCTTGGTTAAAGTTTAAAGTGTCTCAGTTGCAAAAGCTGCTCTTGCCTTTTATTCACAATGGACCTTGTCAGAAAATCAGCTCAGATTCGATGCTCATGTCTAATTGTCATTTCCTCTGATACTAACATCTATTGAAAAATGGTTTTTTTTCTGAAAAATATGATCCACAAATGCTCTTGGGGGATTATTTAATTTTCAGAAAATTGCAATATTTCATTGTTTTGTTATCATCAAATTTACTGTTTAATCCCCCCTTTGTGTACACGTTTTTTTCTTTTATAAGAAACTTGGATAAGCCCATAGTACTAAAAGTTTCTTAATTTCATGTGAAAATTTCAGCTTTTAGTACTAAAAGTTTCTTAATTTGTTTCTTATTTATTTGATGCATGCAGCTTCTACCACTGCCACGTATTAATTTCTTGACAGACAGCACAGTTTTTAGCAAGAAGGAGAGTTCTATTTTACTCAAAACATACTGTAAATTTATCATGAATATTACCAAAAAATACAGGCTCAACGATAATTGTCCCATGATGTCCTGGTATTTGGCTTTAAAAGTTTCTTAGCAATTCTCAAGCATAGTACTAGAGTTCCTTAAATTTTTTGCCATCCTAGTACTAGTTCCTTATAAATCAGTTTCTTATATATAAAAAATGTGTAGTTGTGAATGCTTTTTACTGGTAGCAGTTCTGGGTTTTCTAGAAATATTCCATCTTGTTGTCTGCAAAATTATGTTGATACTCATTGCTAATGAACACATTTTACGTGAACCAACCTTCACTGGACATCTATCTTTCGTTTAACTTGATAATATTGCTTATACTGTATGAAATACTGAGAGCCTGAAAACAGTTTTTTTCTTGTTGTCTTCCGCATTCTGCAAAGTCATATTTAATAAGTATTGCCATGCTGCAAAAAATAAATCCCCATGTGGAGAAAATTCTGGCTACATGGTATTTTGAGCATAAACACACAATAAATATGCAAAGGTGGTTTTCTTTTCAAGATTCAAAAAGTGTCCCAAAATGGGAGGAGGTGGAGGTGACATAACAACGGAAATCATGATTCAAGTCTGATGTTGAATCCTATTTCTCCCCAATTTGTGTTTTTCTCTTTGAAACATGGCAGATATCTTAAGATACTAATTCAAAATATTTGAAGCCTGTCAATCACCATAACAAGTTGATGATGTCAAAATACTGTAAAATGTCCCTTGCTTTGTTTTGATTCTAAATATATTTGTACAATTTAAACTTCAAAAATTCAATTTAAGGCCATGTTATTCAAGAGAGCCATCAATAAAGAATCTCCAAAAACCACACAAAATTACTGTCAATATTTGTTATTGATCTTCAAATTTTCTCTGTGGTTATTTGTGGTAGGGAACAAACAAATTGCTAAAGTACATGATACTGTTATGCTTCTGAAGCGTGACTCGTTTTGAAGCGTGCCAAATCATTCCTACCAAGAGAATCTTTGAATCTTTCTACTGTACATTGGTATTGTGGTGCTCCTCTTTGGATACTGTCTGGTGCTGAGCAGGCTCAACTGAAATGAATTCAGTTTCAAAAGCTTCACAAACATGCTGCAAGAATTGTAACAAACAGCATCTACAATGCCCCAAACAGACCACTTATTGAAGGGCTGGGTTGGATGACCATTCAGGAACTTATTCAAAATGAGTTTGGAACAATATGGTCTTCAAATCCCTAAATGGGTGTGCTCACAATACTTGTGTAACCTTTTCACAAAAAATTCAGAATGCTCCTCCCGTAGCCTCAGTCTGCATTACCAAAATGGACCTAAGGCTACCTATCAAGAAAACAGTAGATGGACAAAAATTTTTCACTTTTAGAGGAGCACAGTTGTGGAATGGCCTTTCAGCTGAGCAAAGCAAGCATCCTCCAGGGCTGTAGGAAGCAGCTTCGGACTGGGGGGCAATTTTTCTTAACAGAATAGAAAATAATACATCTAATTAATGTTTGTGACGTAGCACCATTGTTTTTTCAAAAGTATTGGGAAGGCTTGAGCCCCCCTGCCTCCCCCCCATTTCATAGGAGCCTGGTATCCTCCCTAAGCTTGATTTAGGCATCCTCCCTCAGATGATTTAGGGTTAACTCCTTTTCTTTTACTGTAAATTTTTAAAAATATTGTAAATAGGATTTTAGGTTGTAAAGTAGGGTGTGGCAATTATTTTTAATGTAATGATTTGAAAATTTAGTGTTGTGATTTGGTTAATTTGTAATTCATTTTATGGGAGGGCCCCTTGAAAGCCAGAACTTGTGCTGAAGGGCTAGTTAGCTAAACATATATTAAATATGACACACACATGCAGCACAGGTTAGTCATAAGAAATGGTCAGAAGTACTGAAAGTTTTTCAAATTATCAGATTTGAGTATCAAAGAGTTTCTTACGAGTTTCTCAAAGTTTTAGTACAATGATCTTCATGTTACCTGTGCCCAAGTAATAATTTCAAACAAGTTTTTGAAGCCTTTCCTAATTTTCAGAATTCACTCAAGTACCTGTGGGGTAATATGATGCAAGAAACAAGTGAAAATGTAGTAGAAATATGCAAATGATTTTGTGATGATCTGACAGTTTTTGAGTTTCTTACTGTTTATGTGGTTTCTTTAAAAAAATGCCTGTACCTGCATAACCAACTGAAGTTTGAGTGGAAATTATTTTAGAGAAAGAAGCATTTTAGAAAGAAGGATTTAAATAAAAGAGTCCTAAATTTTCGCATCAAAGGCATCCAGAAAGTCAAAGAAGCTGTTGGTAAACAAACTTCTCCCAAAATTTAAGAGACTTGGTACCAACCATGGAACTAGTAGTTTCTTGAAAACAATTCGTAGCAACTGTCATATAAATGCAAAGAGAATCATTGAACTAGACTATCTCAAAGGCAAGATGGACAATTTGATGCAAAATGGAGTTAAAAATGGTTTCTTATTCTTATTGTAGCGAACTTTTGACTATTAAATCAAATTGCACAACATACCAGTGGGAACACCAGAAGAAACACACACCGTGAGCCTTGCCAATAAGCTGATCCTGCAGAAATTGCTCCAACATTAGACTTTGGAGAGAAGAACACTTTGAAAACAGTGACGAACTGACAAGATTTGCTTTAGATCACCTCCTGTCTTCTGTCGAAGGCTCCGGAAGGCTCTCGATAACAATGCAGTATACCGACGAACATAACAGTTTCAAAATGAACCTCTGACAGCAAAGCAAAGCACAACATGGTTTGCCAGAGAGCAAGTCCATCCTAAAGCCTTCGTTTTGCATCGATTTCAGCTACAGCATGCCTCTAAAACGACGTGCTTCGACGAAATCCTTCCTCCGCAGCTTCGGCGACTTGGTCGGCCATTTTCAAATCTTCGCGCGAAGCCTTGGAGACTCCGGACCACAGCAAGTTGGGTGGTCAATTTTTTGCGATCATAACGTGAAAATGTCGTTACACGAATTTTTAACCAATCAAATTGCGCAAAACCGCGAAAAACCGAAAAGACGCAATTTGATTGGCGGCTCAAAAAGTTGAGCAGAATTCAAATATTAGTCTCAAAACAATGTATGGATGATTATGAGTCTAAGTTTTAGCGGAATGACTGTAACAGTAAAGAATAATTCAATTCAATGGAGCAAAACTTAGACGAATATCATCAGGGGGCCTATTATAGGTTTGCGGCTTCACGGCTTCAACCCTTTTCTTACGTGCGGCCTACGGATTTGGCAATGGTTTTTCTACGGATTGCGGCTTGAGCATGAGACGCGTCTTGCGTCTTTCGGTGTGAATTGGCAACGGTTTACGGCATTAAGGATGCGGGTGCGGCTTTTAGCCGAAATAACGGCCAACGGCCTGGTTCTTCATCTTAACAAAAGAATCGATGTTAGCAATAGCTGTAGTTATTTGATTGAAAGATACGTTCTAAGCCAAAGTAAAGAGTGTACCCTAAAAATTTTCCTCAGGTGCTAATTTATAAAAAAAAACTACAAAATTTGTCTGACTTCCCATTTTAGCACTGGGAAAACATGGGGTCGGGAGAAGCGTTTCAGGCCAACTAAAGGGCGTGACCTAATGAAGTTTTCTAGGGCTTTACCCCCTGAAACTCATTTTTGCCTCGCCTTCGGCGCAAGATGTTGCACCCCAAATGGCGAAAACGCTCTTGCGGGCCTTATCATTATTGTTATTATTATCAACAATTTCTTTTACATTGGCAACATCAAAGAAAAATAGACAGCTAATAAGCGGATTAACGCCAACCAATAAGTTAAAGCTTAATTTACAATTTTCTACGTTAAAACCTACAAAAACCCTAAATCTTTGATGAAAACTTTTCACGATCTGTAGATGCAAGTATTTCAATTCCATAATTTAATGTTTCGCTTGAATTCAGAAAGTGTGTTGGAATCTTTAATTTCCTCGGCAATGAGGACCACAAAAGGTGACCTCTGTACCGCATATTCTCTATTCCGTATGTTGTTGTCTTTATATTTGGCAACTGCAAATGATTTTCACTTATTAAAGTGCAGTGAACATTTCTGTCAGTAAAAATGTTTTTCATAAATGTTGGATTTAGATCGTTTTTTGTTTTCGATATTTCAATCATTAGCAATTGCAGATTGTGCTGATGAATGGCAACGTATTTTTTGTCAATTTTTCTAGCTCTGATATACTATCTTTGCATACCAATCGCGTTGCTCTTTCGTGAATGCGATCTGATCTGATCAGATTAGTTGCCCTATCAAACATCCATACAAGTGGACAATACTTGAATTGTGCCGTGAAGAAAGAATTCATTAATATTTCTGATTTGATAGTTTGGAATGGAAGAAGGGGATAGGATAGTGCTACCTATTATCAATGAAGTAACGAGATTCCTTGTGGAGCTAAACTGTTAGTTGCACTTTTGCTTTTAGGACTTTGATATATTCATAAACGAGAAATTCATTTCAATTGATTCAGGTTATAAATTTGCTCTGCATTCTAACAATATTGCATGAACTCGTGCACAAAAATATGCATTCAATAGATTTTAACAGGGGTTATATCGATACAGCAGCTGGTTCAATGAAAATGAACCAAACGAAGTGTAATATACACTATGCATGTACTTGTAGCAAATGGGACGTTGGCTATGTCTTGTGCCAAAAGGCACGTTTTACTATCACGGCTGCGGCTTTGCGCTTTATCTTATTGCGGATTACGGCTTTTAGCAGATTTTTGCACGGTTTTGCGGCTCTTTCACCCCCTATAATAGGCCCCCTCATCAGTCTAGATGGAATGTAGGATTCCAAGTTTAGATCGAATGCAAAGTTCTAAAAACTCAAGTGAGATTTTAGAGCTCTGCATTCGGATACGGGTTAAGTTTGATTTATTTCCTCTCATTTTATTCACAGTTTTTTTTTTTTTTTTATAATCATTTAAAATGTTACAATACATGCTACATCTACATCCTACCATACTTTCTAATTACTTTACAGACTATACAACACTACAGGGACGTGACCACAAGGAGCAAAAGATAATGACTACCAGGTGGACATTAACATAAAGACATTCAAAAAATAGTAACTAAATAAACAACTGCAAAAAGCTACAAATACGATAAATTACTGATAAATACTAGAATCCGTTTCACATTGGATGTCAGGCCAGCATAGTAGTATGATGCTGAGCAATAGGAACCCCGGACGAGAGAACAACAGCGACAGCAGTTGCTACCGCTACTGATCCCCCTCCAGAGTCCCCAACGCTCAACAAATTGCGCATATGCTGTCAGCTCTGGGTTTCTGATTCGCAATATCAATGGTCCGAAATACTGTCACTTTTGTGTGGATGAATTTTCATTCACCCTTGATGTGCCTAACATAAAATGTGAAACAGACTTACAAAATATACGGAGAAAAGTGTACATAGTGGTTGTGTGGCGTAAAAACGATTGTTTGAAGTTATCCAAGCCGACCTGTTTTGTAGATGAAACTTAGAGTCTGTTCGAGTATATTTCTATTCACTTCGTCAGAAAATTCTTTATTACCATACAATAAGTATTGAACCAGAACATTGTTTGGAAGGGCGTCGATTTGGACAAATGGTCGCAACAATTCTGAAACTCCAGCGAGAAGATCTTGCCGTTGAATATCGAATGAAGGGCAAAGCAACAAAAAGTGCTCCGTATCCTCAATGCCATCAGTTTGAAAAAATGAATACAACCATTGATTGGGTTTTATGTTTGATGTGTGTGCTATTATTTATTCACACTCTGAGATACGAATCCAGGATGGGTGTAGATACCGTGGTGCTAATTGGAACACAAACATGTCAAGATGATGACGATTATGCTTTCAACGGGAATCACTCAATTCATGAATTAAATCACAGTTCACTCTCCAACCTGTTGTTTCCAGAAGCATATCAAGATAATGGAGAAAATGCGCAGTACATTTTCGACGAAGTACACAGCACGAAGTACACAGCACGAAAGACGATGAAGTTGTTTTTGGATGAAGGTATTAACCCACTCAGGACGATTTATCAAGACGATAAACTCGTTACGAAAGATGGAACAATGGATTCGTCTCATTCGATTTATGGAAAGTTTCGCAACTGCTTTGAAAGAACTTTGTCGCATTTGGATCAGTAGTTAAAAGGAGGAAAGAGAATAGGTTTGAAGTGTTGATTGTGACTGTTAAGAATGTAACTAATTGATAATGAACGATACATTAAGACTGAAATTAAAATTGAAATCGAAATTGAAATTAAAGTTGAAATTGGAGTGTTATTGGATGAATACCTCTGTATTGTCATCTCCTTCCTCGATGATCTCTCCTTCTTCTTCTATTATTGCGACATCTGACTCTTCTGCCGCTGGCACTGGTATTATATCAGGTGAGGGTAATCGTTGAACGACTACCGCACTGTCCCTTATAAGGGTAGGGGCGTATAGGGCTTCGAGGCCGATAGAGACGTCTAGCCCAAGCCCCTCTACCACGCCTGCTCATCATCTCTCTTAAGCGCGCCAATCCTTGTGATGGAGTTTCCGAAGTAGGTGACGGTATCTCCTCCACAATGACTGGCTCACTTAAGATGAGGTTTGTGGGCTCCCAACATAAGGGACAGTTCGGATGAAGTCCACTCGCTTCCCTAGTCTGCATCCAAGTATACATACAGTGGGCATGGACCAAATGTTGACAACTAAGCTTGATAGCATACGGTTCCTCAAAACTTGACAAGAACACATTACATTCTCGATCTCTCCTTCGTAGAATTTAGATATTATGTCTCCTTTTTTCAATCGTAATTTCCCTCATCACGCGTTCATGTGCCTTTAGAATTTTTCTGTTTTAATCGAGTTTTTAGAACTTTACATACGAATCGAGTTTTTAGAACTTTACATACGAATCGAGTTTTTAGAACTTTACATTCGAATCGAGTTTCTAGAACTTTACATACGAATCGAGTTTTTAGAACTTGGCATTCGAATCGAGTTTTTAGAACTTGGCATTCGAATCGAGTTTTTAGAACTTTACATACGAATCGAGTTTTTAGAACTTTACATACGAATCGAGTTTTTAGAACTTTACATACGAATCGAGTTTTTAGAACTTTACATTCGAATCGAGTTTCTAGAACTTTACATACGAATCGAGTTTTTAGAACTTTACATACGAATCGAGTTTTTAGAACTTTACATACGAATCGAGTTTTTAGAACTTTACATACGAATCGAGTTTTTAGAACTTTACATACGAATTACTTCGCAAATATAACATAAAGTCTAGGAATTTCTGAGGATCAGGCAGTGTTATCACCAACAAATGGAATAAATGATCCCATTGAAAAAGCTATCAAGAAATATGAAAATCATCCTAGCATCAAGATGATTAAAGGAAGTTGTGAGCTAAGCCAATTTGAATTCAAGCCGGTGACTGTAAGTGAAATACTTCTGCAGATAGAAAAGCTAAATTCAAAGAAAGCATCACCGTTAAACAGCATCCCTGCCAAGATCCTTAAACAAAATTCAGACATTTTTGCCGTCCTCATCCAGAAAATTTTTAATTCTGATTTGTCAAGAAACAATTTTCCAAAAGAACTGAAAACTGGTGAGATCTCGTCCCTTTTCAAAAGTCTTGATGCTTTTATCAAGAAGAATTATAGACCGATAACGGTTTTATCATCTGTTTCCAAAATTTATGAGAGGGTTTTAGAAAGTCAAATAAAATCTCATGCCCTTAGCTTCCTTTCTCCTCTTTTGTGTGGATTTCGAGAGGGCTATGGAACCCAGCATGCACTTGTAAGACTAATAGAGACTTGTAAAATGACCTTAGATAAACGGGGTATAGCAGCAGCACTACTCATGGACCTCTCAAAGGCTTTTGATTGCTTAAATCATGAGCTCTTGATTGCAAAATTAAGTGCTTATGGTTTCAGTGTGAGTGCATTGCGGTTGATCCATAGCTATCTCAGTGAAAGGAAGCAGAGGGTGAAGATAAATGGGTCTTTCAGTACGTGGAGAGAAACAGTAATTGGAGTGCCACAAGGTTCGGTCTTGGGGCCTCTGCTGTTTAACATATACCTAAATGATCTCTTCATGTTTGTGAAAGACACTCAAATCTGCAACTATGCAGATGATACGACAATCTATGCCAGTGCTAACAACATTGAAAGTGTCATCAAAACATTAGAGAGTGATGCCCTTAAAATCACAAAATGGTTTCCAAACAACTGCATGAAGCTGAATGAGGACAAATGCCACCTAATGGTATTTGGAGACAAGAGTAACAATGTTTCCATAAATATCGGAAGTGTAACGATAAATGAGAGCACAGAAGAAAAGCTGCTGGGTGTGATTTTTGACAAAAAGCTCAGCTTCAAACAGCAAGTAAAATCTCTTTGTAAGAAGGCTGGTCAAAAGCTACATGCTCTTTCAAGAATTTCTCATTTCCTTGATACTGAGCAGCTGAAACGAATAATGAAGGCATTTATCTTGTCCCAATTCAACTACTGTCCTCTTGTATGGATGTTCTGTGACAGAACATTGAACAATAAAATTAACCATATTCACGAACGGGCATTGCGAATAACTTACAAAGATATGAGAACAGATTTTGATACGATGTTACTGAGAGACAATTCAGTCCCACTCCACATAAGGAATTTACAATTGCTAATGACTGAAGTCTTTAAGACAAAATTGAGCCTTAATCCCAGCTTCATGAAGGACATTTTCGTTGAAAAACAGGTTTCTTATGGGTTAAGAGGCTGCCATAACCTATCCTTGCCACAAGCACGCACTACGTGCTATGGCTTAGAGACAATATCGTTCCTTGGGTGTAGATTATGGCAGGCACTTCCCAATGACCTAAAACAGTCAGATACTCTCTCCAGTTTCAAGAGGAAAATCAAAACCTGGAGGGGAGAGGAATGTAATTGTAGAATATGCAGACCTTTCGTGGCACAGGTTGGGTTCTCGAGCTGATATTAAATTTTCTGCTGTATTTACCGAAAAAAAAAAAAGTAAGAAAACATTGTAAATATTAAAAGCATTGTAAAAATCTGTAAAATGTATCTGTATTTAATCATTCGGAATTTTATTTATTTTTTACTTTTTTCTTACAAATTTTACTTTTTTAGATAGTAGGCTTGAATTAGCGCTTAGTTATAGCTATTGTATCTATATGTATACATGTCTTGTATATATATGTAGGCCTACTTTAAATAAATTGATAATAATAATAATAATAATACGAATCGAGCTTTTAGAACTTTACATTCGAATCGAGTTTTTAGAACTTTACATACGAATCGAGTTTTTAGAACTTTACATACGAATCGAGTTTTTAGAACTTTACATACGAATCGAGTTTTTAGAACTTTACATTCGAATCGAGTTTCTAGAACTTTACATACGAATCGAGTTTTTAGAAATTGGCATTCGAATCGAGTTTTTAGAACTTGGCATTCGAATCGAGTTTTTAGAACTTTACATACGAATCGAGTTTTTAGAACTTTACATACGAATCGAGTTTTTAGAACTTGGCATTCGAATCGAGTTTTTAGAACTTGGCATTCGAATCGAGTTTTTAGAACTTGGCATTCGAATCGAGTTTTTAGAACTTTACATACGAATCGAGTTTTTAGAACTTTACATTCGAATCGAGTTTTTAGAACTTTACATACGAATCGAGTTTTCAGAACTTTACATACGAATCGAGTTTTTAGAACTTGGCATTCGATTCGTTACCATAGTTACCGCGCATGCGCAGTACCGATATGAAAAGGTACAAATAGTCCTACCACATATACTACTAACTTGATCTCTAAGTCTAAGCAAGACCTGTTGTATAAAGCTATTTTGAAATAGTATACCTGAGAGGATGTAGTTCCAATCCGCTTGGCTAATTCCAATCTTTCAGTGAAGTTTAGGCCAAGATATTTCAAGAGTAACTTCCCGTCAAGAATATTGCGATGTGTATTTGTTATAGGGCGTTTGGACAGTCGCGTTGTTCTGAAATACATAACATGTTGTACATGAAGAGTAGAGGATTAGTGCAACAATATACCAAGGGCATGACCCAACTAGACTTATTTCATGAGTCCTTATTACATTACATTAACAACACCCCCACAATACCTATTCCGCTCCAACCTGAATTTAACTATCGAAATCGGAAGAACCTTGCAATTAACAGAACAAAAACGGCAGATTTTGTGATGATACCATGCGTTGCCATTCATCTACAAGCCATTGCAAAGTAACCAGGCAACATTTACATTGCATCGGTACAGTTTTGATCCGCTACAAAGTTGTTACAGTTCAAGTTTAATGCAGTTCTAGGGGTACCCTGGGTGCCAGAGCTAAAAAATTTGAATTTATGAAAAAATCAATAAAAGGATCAACAAATAAATAACATATCTTGTTTTCTTTTTGCCCCTGCTACTCAGGGTATTCTAGGAGTTGTCTTAAAAACAGTTTAAAGAGCTTGGCTAATAGCCATTTTGAATACGCAAATTAGGCCCTTAAATGAGTGAATTTAGCTTAGAATCCACCAAATTCGCAATCAGCATCTTCGAAATACCCTTAATCAACTGCATCCCAGCTTCTACCCCAAAAACTCCTGGATTCATACTTTCTAGGAACTGGAACCAGCCAAAGAGTGTTTGGCAGTGTTTACATTGCTCAACTTCAGGACAAATTTGCTCCAGATAGCCTTTGTTACTATTTACACCGTACACAACCACTGCTTTCCTTCTATCTTAGAGTATCTAAGAGCATGTACTTTGGAGCCTTTTAACGAAATCTGACCATCCCCCAGCAAAATTTAACCCTTGTTATGGATCCGATACAAAGGTGCTACACTGCACCAGTACAAGAGTGGAATTGTAACTGTACAAAGAAAATACTCTTATGGACAAAAGGAACAAAGTGTTACGGATTAGGAAACGGGAGGCTGATTTTTTGCTACCGATCTAAAGTTGTACCGGTACAGTGAAGTGGGGTCTTACGGATTGCAAAGAAAGGGTTTTGGGGCAGATTAGTCAACCTACAAATGTAAATGAAAACAAGCAGTCCAATCGGAAAACTGAATGGCACATTAACTCATTTAACATGCAAGTGTATTTCGAGAGTAGGAAGATCAATCTAAATAGTCTGAACAGAATTCGGAGTTTGACTAAATGCCGGGTAGAGCAAAAACAGCCTCACAAGATGGAAAATTCGTTGTAGGGAGAACATTTGAGGTATTGGAATCAATTAAAAGGTTGGTTGATACCTGAAAGGCTGAAGTATTTTGTAAAGTTACTTCCAATTTTCTAAGCATTGGAACTACAGGTGAAATTTAATCTACAAAAATCCCTCACTTCGAAATGCCTGAAAATGGCCTAAAACCCTTGATCAAAATTCTCTTCGCTTAAACATTTTTCCTCTCCTTCAAGAGTTAAGAATCAAATCTTTATGAAACCAATAACGTTTATTCTGATACTTTGTATAATAATAATAATGATGATAATGGTAATACAGTTCTACAGGAGTTGCCTTTTCAGCAAAAAAGTGCTGTTATCGATAAGGACCTTGAATAAGTCACGGTTTAAGCCTTGAGGGGAAATATTTTATTTTGGTCAATTTTCGACAAATGGAAAAATGGAAAAGTCTGACGAGAGCGAGTTAAATTAAATGTATTTGCATGTTGTTGTCAGTGAGGAGATCACTTCCCCCCTTTGACACATTTTGAAGTATAGGAATTTTCATCAATCACATATTTTAACTTCATTTACAATGCTCAGAAAATTAAAAAGAAATCACAAACAATATTTCAGCTTCTCGGCAATCAACGGAACTTTGATTCATTTTAATATCGCAAGTATTCTCCGCATAGCAAATATTCACACATGTGAAGAGCAAGGTGCAGAAATGTTTTTTATGCACGCGCAGCATTGCGTAATCATTGATTGGATACGAGGTTACTTGTTCACGTGATACTGGCAAGGCGGGAAAACTGAAAAATACAGCAGATTTGTTGACCTTTTTCATGACAAGAGAAAATATAAACTTAGTTACAACTGTTGTCTTATTTTGTAAATGAATGATCAAGATTACCGAACAAATATCTTGAAGCATTTTTATTATCATTTGATGATTGATTTGATGATACAGTGTGGAAGGGAAATAAATACAAACTTTTTCATGAAGAGGAATGCAAAGGGGTGCTGATGTGCAATGATAGAAAGTATGGAAGTACTTTGTAAAAAGTGTGATTCGAAATAAACAAGATGATTAACCATATGAAAAATACCTCTGCCCCTTGAGATAATTAAATGTGAAATCAACCAGATATTTCTCAAAATTTTGCTTGAGCTCTGATTCAAGTTTCTGGCAAGCTTATCTAATCCTTATAAACACCCATTCCCCCTGGGGGAGGGGGGGGATACACCATGTTCAGGGTACAGGTATGTGCCACCCATATGGATCCAGATTTCTCTAACAATCCTGTACAAAAATACAAGGCTAAACTTGGCCTTGCACAGGCCAAGTTTTAGCCTTGTAGAGGGGATTATGACCTTGTTATGACCTTGTACTACCCGTGGAAAAGGCTATCAGTAAGATTCCAAGCTGCAACCAGTCTAACACAAGGTTTCCACATGGCTTCTACGAGGCTAATTAGCATTTTTCATGCCATTTACAAGGTTACAGCAAGGCTATTCCAAACTATAACAAGGTTACAAGGCCATAACTACAAGGCTTGTACATGGCTATTACATGGCCTTGTATTTTCATACAGGAATGGTCCCTTTCAGCAGATTTTCCTTACACATGGGTGGGCTTGCCTTGGTTGAAATTGGCAAAAAGTAGTTTGGAGAGTATGTTTCTGCCAAAATTCATCATAAAAGTAGATATGCAGGCAAAATTTGTCAATTAGGAGTGGATAGCTTCTTCTGAAAACCAGGTGGCAGACCCCCATCCATCTTCGAATCATGTATCCCCTGGCTGAAATCAGTTCTTTCTGTCTAAATTTTCCTGCTACACTTTTTCAATTTTACATAATTCTCAATCTCTCCTTGGTAGGCATACACACAAAGATAAACACAAATCAATTTCATATTAATTCTATCATTAAAATAACTTCACAGCGGTTGTTCAAATAAACAATTTTATAAGAAACAGGATAAGAAACTCGGGTAATTTTTGTTATATTTTGGTGCACAAAAAGATATAGCTATTCTACAGCTACAGAAATATTTCTTTTCATATGAAACAACATTTGGCAAAAGAGAGCTTTATCAGGCTAATACCATCAATTGCAATGAATTTTACAGTATTCAAGAATCCAGGTTCAGGGATGCCTTTGCCCCAATATCCATTTGAGGGTTCTTTGCACCCAAACATATGCCATAATGGTACTACTCTCTGTCCAGAAAACACAGGTCTAAACAGGGATCAAGATAAATAAACAGGGTGGGTGGACAAATTCCCATGTCCTAATAAGTGGGCAAGATGTGTTCACTGCAAAAACAAACTCAGATGCAAGCTAAAGCATAAACAGCTTCTGAAATGAAACTACAATTGGGAAACATTTCAGGAAACATGACTTTGTATGTTTTACAGGGCTTTGCAATTCAAGAAGCTCAAAATTAATAAACAGGAGCAAGAATTTCCAGGCCAAACTAAGAGTACAAAAAAGTGGGGGATGTCTCTTCCATACTCATAATTTCTTGAATATGAAATGAAATGCGTTAATTTGCCCCTTAGCATCATTATTATCTAGAATCTAGCAAATTTATAATGTTTTCTATGCAAGCAAGATGCGTCAACAAGAAATCTGTCTCTTAACTATGGAACAGTTATCACAGGGACAGACATTTGCTCATTTCATGGCAGCATTGTTCCATCAAAAATTTCCAGGCAACATTTCAAGCTTGTAAGTTCATTTGCTCATCACCAAACCAGAGTTAGCCAACACAATTACCTCCATTTTAGTTCAATTACCTCCAATTAACTTCTTATTTCTCATCCACACACATCACATACATTTGTAAGTTGCAGGATTTTGCCATCAAAGTTATGCCATGCTTGAATTAAATTGTATTATGGTTCATCTTTGAGAGAGGTGCAAATGAATTGTAATTGTAAGATAAGATATCTGGCCTGACGAAGATCCTCAAATACTGCAACAGTCTTGTTTCACAGCCTCAGATGATTGATAAATGCCAAAAGTGATGTCTAGAGGGAAGAAGGGGACTTGGTTAATTCAACAATGAAAATAGCACAAGGCGACATGGTAAAATTAGCCAATAACTAACGAGTTAGAAAGAGCTTGATTCATGTTTATGTTGGAGATGGATAACAGGCTTTAAAATCATAAGAAACCTGCAACTAAAATATCAACTTTTCTTCAAAAACAGGAAACTGAAAAGTGAAAACTATGCAATCATATTGTACCCTTAGTTTGTAATGAATTTGTTGCCACTTTCATGCAAAACCAAATGTTTAATTAAATTTCCCAGATTTCAAAATTGTGCATTGTTCATTCATATGTGAGCTAACAAATACAAGAAAACTGCTAGGCAAAGAAGTATCAAGGTTCTTGTTTGACCATATCAGGTTGTTTGAAAGTAAAACAAAACAACAACAACAATATTGTTTTGGCTAAGCCCAATGTTGTTTTCAGGCACCTGTTTGGATACAGAGACACCTGCACCAACAAAATTAAAAAACTCTTCTTTGCAAATTTTCCGGGATGAACGGAAACCATGAACAAGCAGTTTGATGAGGATTCTTGAAAGTCAGGATATTTTGGTTTTGCGGCAGCGACTAGATTTTGCGAAATTTTCGTTCAAAGTTTAGTGAATAAAACGGGCGCTTCTCTCAGCAAAATCTGGTGGTGTTGAAACTTTTATTTTTCCTACTCTTTCTGGCGATCGCGTTGCTTTTTCCATTAGAATTTGTGAAATATTACGCCATAAGGAATACCAGATAAAAATATCAAGGGGTAATTTGCACTTTTTCTGTTCCTACCACGAGCTTGTTCTGAACACAAGCCAAGAGGCAAGATTTTCTGATTTTTCAAATACCCTGACTTTGAATAAAAAAATAAGGTCAACGCAAATTTTCCGAGACTACTGACCTGTCTTGAAATGAAGTTTGTATCCTGTAGAATATTTCCTGAAATGATGGTTTTGCGGCAGCGACCAGTTTTTGTGCAATTTCTGTTTTCATATTTCCATGATTTTGAGCAAAAAAATTTGTCTCCTTGCAGTGATTTTTGATGTCGTATTTTCCATATTTATTTTTGGATGATCACTTCCAAATTTTTTTCCGCCATTGCTGTTTCCCTCGTGATCACGATCTGCGAGCGCTTTTTTCCAGGCCGCGTCCCATGGGGCCTGGATTACAATGGATTCGGTCAAGACCGGGCGCCGGCGAAATTCTGGCCTCTCCGATTTCTAAAACAACCCGCAGGCGCAGAGTGCTCTATGTACAGCGGTCAAAACATTTCTGCACCTTGCTCATGTGAAGTTCTTTTTGGTCCAACCAGCATTACAAATACAACCCGTATATAATTTACCGTGGTCTGTCAAGAATTGATAGTTTCTTGAGCAACGGGTAACATATAAGGTAGCAACCATAATAATACCTAAGCTCTGTTCTCATAGTTGTGGGGTGAGTGGATGAGCGGCTTATACAGTTTCCGCCAAGTGACTGAAGTTAAGCTCGGTCGAGTCAGGTCAAACCCCGGATGGGTGACCTCAACTCACCTCACCGTCATTCAGAAGGGATGTTAAACTAGGGGTCCCATGCCTGGATGCGGCATGCATAGTGAGCTTAAATTAGCTTTAAATAGCTAGAATTCCTTCCAGCCCATTTAAATAAATTACTGAAAAACCGGCATATTTCTGATAAAACGCAAATAAAAATGCAGAATACCTGAAGGCTTTTGGGTTTAATCCGGCGATGTGCTGGAGACAGTCAACGAGTTTGTTTTGAAGCATCAACAAGCGGCGATATGTCTTTTCCATCATTGGGAGAATGAGGCTGATGCCACCATCCAGAGTTGCTACAAATATGAATATGATAGGTGACAGAGCAAGCACAAATGAGAGGCGAGAGGTGGGGCGCTGCCATCCCTGCCAAATCACTCTCCATGGCAGATACCCATCGAAAAGCCCAGGTAGGGAAACCAAATTGGCTACCTTACTCAGAACCCTCAAGCAACTTATCTACTGTAACTTAATTTCACATTCATTCTGAAGGATTTCATAAGGATGTCAAAATATCTGTAAGATTTGATCGTCTGCTTAGGCGAATTTCGGGATGCTCTGTGAGACAGAACTGAATTTGAATTCTCAATTTACCAAGGGGTTGTTATCTGGAAAATTACCAATAAAATAGACCAAGAAAATACTTCAATCTTTTGGGTATTAAAAAAGTAAAAGTTGATGATTATAGCGCGAGTACATTTGCAAAAAAAATTTTCAAACTATGAATTACCAACTAAACCAGTTGTCATGTGCCAATTGCAGATAGCTAATGTTTGAGAGCATATGGAAGAGTACGAAAGCGTTTGAAAGCGCTTGAAAGTGCTTGAAAGCGCCTGAAACGGATTGATTGTTAATCATAAGTTCAAACAAGTTTGTCAGTTTTGTGGCTGAAAAGCTTTGCTGAAACGGCACTGGTCTTCTGAAAGCACTTGAAACGGAAGATAAATGTCAGGTAACCGGAAGATAATTGTATCAATAATATCCCAGATAGGAAGCAAATAACGACGGCAAATAAACTAGAAGTAAGTAAATTTGACATTGAAAACAACAGGTCATGTTAACTCAACCGCGAGTTTGTTTATCTCCTATATAAGCTGACGATGCTATATTGTATTTGCTAACGCTAATTGTGTATGTTGGTAATAATCCCTCCGTAAGTGTCACAAGAAAATATATAAAAGAAGGACAACGTGACATCAACAAGCATAGCGAGTTTCAGCGAAGCTACACGATGAAGCATTTCGCAGTTGTACCTCTAGCGATTCTCGCTGTCTACAACCTTGTAGTGTTCACAGAGGGAGCTGAAAATAAATGCGTGAATGAGCGGCCAATTATTGGTGTTCTGGCGCAAACTTTGACCAGCAAGAAAATAAAGCAGCAATTTCCATTCACAGCGGGGAGATCTTTCATCCCAGCCAGCTACGTCAAGTGGATTGAAGCATCAGGAGCAAGGGTACTTCCGATCAAAGAAAATCTGACACCCACCAAATTAACAGAGCTTTTAGATTCTATCAACGGCGTCGTATTCCCAGGTGGCATCTCCAGCCTTTCCAGCTCAAAATACGCAAGAAATGGCCGCATCGTGTTCGACTATGCGATACAGGCTAATAAATCAGGAAAAGTCTTTCCAGTATTTGGAATCTGTTTGGGATTTCAACTGCTAACAACTTTAGTAACTGGACGGAATCTATTGCGCAGAACATATTCCAGTCGAGTCTCTCTAAAGGTGGATTTCACAAATGCTGTAGACAGCAGTGCTATGTTTGCTGATTTGAGCCGAAAGTTGAAAATGCTAGCGACGAAAAGACCTTTGGCTTTCAACAATCACCGATGGGGAATTTACAAAGGAACTTTTAAGAAAGGTTTATTGAAGAAATTCTACAAATTACTGGCAACAAGTAAAGACAAGAAAGGAGTGGAGTTTGTAGCAGCGATTGAAGGTAATTGCCCGGGGGGGGGGTAATGATTATGATTTGTAGGGGGTGTGTCCTCCAAAATAATGTTTTTGCCCGTCTCCAGAATTTCTTCCTCCAAACAATAGCCAACTATAGAGAACATTAGTGAAAAATTATACTCCAACACGTAAAGATTCCAATGAACAGAACTCCGCTCTAATGGAATATCCCCTTTTGAAAGCTGTTCATAAACAACTGTAGAAACATTCTCTTCGTTTGATACCCTGCGCTAGAAGAGGTGAAAACGATACCCTGAAAAGTGGCAGATCTCAGACAAACAAATATGTGCGCTAAAATAAACTATGCACGTTTGGCAGGCCACAATAAATCGTATACTGAACCGATTTTGAAGATTTATGACTTAATTGCTAGCAGAAAGCCTGAATTAGATTCTGGGACTTTTTGCAAATTTTTCCGTTATCAGTTTTTAGAGCCAGAGGCGAGTTTCTTAAAATGTTCGTTTTCGAAAACATTGAAAACGATCAAAAAACGTCGATCAAATTTTGAAAGATTCAACATGAATGAACAAAGAGAAAACGTTTTCAGGGGGATTTGGGGGTACAGTACGAATTCTCGTACAACATATTACAATTGGTCGATTTTTAAATCCCAAATCACCACGAACAAGTTCTCTCTTTGCCCATTCATGTCGATTCTTTGGAAAACTTGATCGATGTTTTTTGATCGCTTTCAGTCTTTTTCGAAAACTGACATTTTAGAAAACTCGCTTCTAGCTCTAAAAACTGAAAATGAAAAAATTTGCAAAAATCCCAGTATCTAATTCAGGCTTTCTGCTAACGATTAAATCATACATTTCCAAAATCGGACCTGTGTACGATTTATTGTGGCCTGCCAAACGTGCATAGTTTATTTTGGCGCACCCGGTACATACCCCCTCGGAAAGTAATTGTGTCTCGTAAAAGAATTCATGTAAAACTACGGGCCGTCCCCAAATAAAGCTAACAGGTTCGATTCTTGTCCGATCATCGCTTGAACTAATTTGAAATATGAAAATCAAATCAAAAGCTCAGGCTTAAAATAATTTTCTGAAATGTTTCGATTGGTAAATTGATGAACATAATCTGTGTTCATCAATTTGGAAATGCTATACCCAAGTCTCAATAGACATTCTTGTTGCGCTTGTGAAAGCATCATTTGCATTTTTTGGTTAAAAGATACTAAATTTTACCAGCGATTTTACAACCTTGCTTTGCGTGTCTTATGAGACTTTCATGAGCATTCACGAAATATCAATTTCTTTAAGAGTCCACAATAAACATTGATCTAAAATTAAACTTTTTACAACTGATCATGGTTTTCCTCTTTAATGTCCATAAGTAAACAAAAATATATGATTCGTCGCAGGAAATCTAGCCTATAGCTGTGTAGATCAAACTTGGCCAATTTCTAGATCAACAATCTAGCTAAAAATAATATAAAGCAAAAGAACATAAAAAACGTTCGAGTAGTTCTGGAGAAAAATCCACTTTCTGAACGCAACGGAACATTTTGAGAAATAATTTGCGAAGGAGGCGTTGACGGAAACGTTGCGATTTA